>CM042684.1:122421747-128350817 GCA_023614405.1 Avena insularis
TGGCGTGATGTTGTCGACGCTGCTTTCGCCATATACGAGGTTGTCCATCGGGGGTGGAGAACAGTGGGGAGGCGTTAGCATCTCGCTCCGTGAGACTACTACTATCCGCGGCTGATCCACAGGGGTGTGCGGTTGGGTGGAGGTGGGGGCGCTCGCCGACGACCCTGGTGGAGGCCGGGCGCTTCCACCTGAAGGCGCGTTCTCGCGCGTCGAAGTTCAGGCGCGCCCTGGGCGGTAGGGTTCAAGCGACCTGATTCGCTGCGTGGTAGCTCACCTGCTCGGCGAAATTTTCGCTCGGCTTGCTCCTTCTGCGGACTTGCCTCCTCGACCTCCGTTGCCGTGGCGTTAGGAGGGATCGGGGTGGAGAAGGGATCCTCCGGCGGATCGGTGCCAGTCGCCATGTAGGTCGCGGCGTGGCGACCGGTCCCGTCGCGGAGATCGGCGGAGTTTTCCGACCCGGAGTCGAAGTCGAAGATCCCAAGGATGGAAGGATCCTCGAAGTCTCCCATGTTGGAGACCTGGGTGATGGAGCCCGCGGGTGAAGCCGCGGTGATGGATCCGGCGAGTCACGTCGGGGTCGCCTAGTCGGCGTCGTCGTTGAGGGCCGTGTCTTCCGCGGCATGGGCGAGTTGTACTTTCGGGCGATGGATCGTGCGGACCTGGCTCTCGGAGAGCCGATCGCGTGGCGGCGACTTCGCGGATCTGGCCGAGTCCTCGAGCGATGGCGTCGGTGAGGCGGCGAAGAGCTGATCGTGCCCCGGCAAGATCATGCTTGTGTGTGATGGAGTCACGCCCGGGCAAGATCTGGAGCATCTCGCGATCGCTATCATGCGGCGGTGGCGACCGACTTCGTTGATGGGCAGATTGGATCTCGCACGCGAACACAGACCGGCCAGGCCCCACGGTGGGCGCCAGCCGTGGGAATGGTCACGGCGAATCTGCAATCTGTCGGCAGCGAGTAGTAGAAACGAAGGGCAAGCGGCCAGCCATCTGCGGTCGCGAGATGAGGCGGAGACATAGGGTTTTACCAGGTTCGGCCCCGAGGGTAAAGACCTACTCTGCTAGATTGTATTATGGTGGAGGTACAATGGGGGCGAGCTCGGCGGCTAGGCGGCGAGTCGCTTGGGTGTATGATGGAGCGTTCCTCTACGCCCTTTAGGGAGGTTTATAGACTCACCTCCTAGGGTTTACATATCTCAACCAAATCAGTTAAGGCTTGATTTTCGTTTAACCTAATCCATTGGGCCTATCTACTTTCACTGGGCCTTGACTTCGATCGCTTGGATCCACGAGCCTTGATCCGATCCGTCTTGCGAGCCCACTAGATTCTTGGGCGGATCGAAGCGTCTGCTTGGGTATACCCCGGTAGGCATATCCCCATCATCTAGGGCATATTTCCTTCGTCTCCCACTTGCACTAGAGTCGATCTAAAATGTATCTAATACCAATTGCTCTTGTGTGCGCTTCATGCGGAGTTGGGAGAGGCTTAGTCAAGGGATCAGCAACATTTGAGTCCATGTATTTTGCATATCATGACACTACCATCCTCAACGAACTCGAATCTGATGGTAGCATGTGAATATGTTTGTTCTTACGGTGTTGTCTAGGTTCCTTGGCATGTCAATAGCACCATTGTTGTCACAATAAAGCGTCCAAGGGATTGGGCGCACAACCACACCGAGAAGCGATCGAAATTCCTAATCCAAACAGCTTCCTTCGCCTCCAAGGCGGCAATATATTCAACTTACATTGAAGAGGAGGTCCGTATCTTGCTTGGAACTTTTCGCTCACACACCACCATTCAAGACAAACACATAACCTGATTGCGATTTTGAATCATCCGAGTCGTTAAGGTAACTCACATCTGTGTAACCCTTTACTGAGTTCATCCTCACCTCCATAAACTAGGAACACATCCTTAGTCCTTTTCAAGTACTTAAGGATGTTCTTTACCGCTGTCGATGACCTTCACTGGATCAGCACAGTATCTGCTAAGTAACACTTAGAGCATAGGAAACATCTGGCGTACATATCATTGCATACATGATGGATCCAATAGCGAAGCATATGGAACCCTACTCATGCGCTCACGCTCATCGATGGTCGAAGGACCAGTCTTGCTGAGTTTATGCCATGAGACATGGGCAGAACCCTTCTTAGCCTCTTCCATGCTGAACCGTTTCAACACTTTGTCAATGTATGTACTCGGCTTAATCAATTAGCCTCCTTGATCTATCTCTATAGATCTTGATGCCCGAATATATGCCGCTTCTCCCAAGTCCTTCATCAAAAACTATTTTTCAATGAGGTCTTAAGACTCGAGCATAGGAATGTCATTTCCAATCAGCAATATGTCATCTACATATAAGATTAGAAATACCAGCTCTCCCACTTTCCTTCTTGTAAACACAAGGTTCTTGTTAGTTTTGATGAAGCCAAACTCCTTTACAACTTCATCAAATCGAATGTTCCAACTCGAGATGCTTGCTTCAGCCCATAAATGGACTTGAAGTTTGCATACCTTTCCGGCATTGTTTGGATCGACAAAACCTTGGCTGCATCATATACATGTCCTCGGTTAGGATTCCATTTAGGAAAGCCGTCTTGACATCCATCGCCATATTTCATAGTCGAAATGTGCAGCAATGACTAGAATTATCCGTATAGATTTAAGCATCACTACGGGCGAGAAAGTATCGTCGTAGTCAACTCCTTGAACTTGTCGAAAACCTTTTGCAACAAGTCGAGCTTTATGGATGTGAACATTTCCATCCATATCAATCTTCTTCTTATAGATCCATTTGCACTCGATGGCTTTAAAACCATCAGGAAGGTCGACCAAGTTCCAAACTTGATTATCCCCCATGGACTCTATCTCGGATCTCATGGCGATCAGCCATTTCTCAGAGTCTGGGTCCACCATCGCTTCTGCATAGGTTGCATGCTCATCATTGTCTAACAATAATAATTCTCGCGCTTCGCGGAGCCTCGCTGACCTTCGTGGTTGTGGTGCTTACATTGCCACGGGTTCCTCAACTTGTTACGCTACAATAGCATCACTCGTAGAAGCATCCCCAACTGGCTCATCTTGAACTTCTTCAAGTCACCGACCTTCCACTTGTTCCCTTTGTGAGAAACTCTTTCTCTAGGAAAAACACTTCTGACGACAAACACTTTGCCCTCTCTCGGTTGTAGAAGTAATACCCTAAGGTTTCCCTCGGATATCCCACGAAAATGCACTTATCCGATTTGGGTGTTAGCTTGTCCGACTGAAGTCGCTTGACAAATGCATCACAACCCCAAATCTTTAGAAAAGACAAGCTGGGATTCTTTCGGTCCACATCTCATATGGTGTCTTAACTACAGTTTAGATGGTACCCTATTAAGTGTGAAAGCTGCGTTTCTAGGCGTAACCCCAAAATGATAATGGTAAATCCGACTGGCTCATCATCGATCGAACCATGTCCAACAAAGTTCGATTACGCCGTTCGGAGACCCCGTTTCTTTGAGGCGTTCCGGGCGGCGTAAGTTGTGGAACAATTCCGCAACTCTTAAGATGATCGCTAAATTCGTGACTCAAATATTCACCTCCACGATCAGATCGCAAGGCCTTTATTTTCTTGCAACGTTGATTCTCTACTTCACTCTGAAACTCCTTGAACTTTTCAAAAGTTTCAGACTTATGCCTCATCAAGTAGACATAACCATATCTACTGAAATCATCGTGAAAGTAATGAAGTAGTGATATCCTCCTCTCATCGTGCTCATTGGTCCACATACATCGGTATGTATGAGTTCCAACAAGTCGCTCTCTCGGGTAAACCCAAAAAGGCGACTTGGTCATCTTTCCAAGTAAACAAGCTGACATGTCTCGTATGATTCAAAATCAAGCGAAGTTAGAAGACCATCACCATGGAGCTTCTTCACTTTTCACTTATATGCCCCCGACAATGCCATAAATAGGTAGGACTCAAATCATTCGGCCGAAGCCTTTTAGCACTAACATTGTAAACAGATGCATCTTCAAGATTTAAAATAAATAACCCATTCACAATGGGAGCATTAGCCATAAACATAGCATTCTTAGAGATTACACAACCATTGTTTGCACTGCGAATGAATAACCATCCCTCATCAAACATGAAGGTGATAAAATGTTTGACCCATACTAGGAATGTAATAACAATTATTCAACTCCATAATAAATCCGGCGGAAGGTGAAGTTGCATGGCCGACGAACAATGCACAACCCTTGCTTTATTTCCGGCGAAAATCCACTTCGCCTTTACGCACTTCTCTAGTCCTTATTAGCCCTCGAATTGCAAATATGAGCAACCGATCCGGTATCAAATACCCAAGAGTTAACATAGGAATCAGCGAGAAGAATGTCACAACATTTACAACAAGCGTGCACAGTGGGAAGTACTCTTACTTCCACTCTTCTTCAAAGCACAGTACTTGCTGCAGTTTCTCTTCCGTGGCCATGTTCATGACAAAGAAGCACCAGTGTCTTCTCAGGTCTAGCCTTTTGCTTGGGTGCAGACTTAGGGATCGTATCCTTAGCCTTGCCCTTCTTCTTCCAAGAAGTACCCTTTTCTTGAAGCTAGGCTTGATCACATGGCTATGCCCTGCACACTTCTTCATGTCACTTTTCTGTGTTTTAAGCATCCCATAATTCATTAAGGCCCTTCTCCACCCCATGCATATGGTAGTTTGAAATGAACTGCCCATAGCTGGATGGAAGAGAGCCAAAATGAAGTCGTGGCCAACTCTTGGCCTAGTGGAAAACCAAGCTTTTCCAAAGTCATTGTAACCAACCATTTTGATCACATGGGGGCCTCAACTGCTCCCTCTGCTAGCTTGCATTCGACAAAGGACTTGGCAACATTGTACCTCTCGGTCCTTGCACGATCTTGGAACATGTCCTTAAGCGCACGATCATATCGTACACTTCACGATCCTCAAACTTCTTTTGGAGTTTAGGTTCCATGCATGCAAGCATAAGACAACTAACCTCAAGAGAATCATCACATGCTCTCTTGTAGGGCATTCTTCTTTAGGAAGCAGATGCATTGCTCGGAGGTTCATCGAGGATTGGGGTATCGAGCAGTTTCCTTTCCTTTTGGGTCAACCACTAGATTCATTGCATGTGTGTTCTTATACTAAAACCACAAACCTGTACTAGAGTCATTGCATGTGTGTTCTTTTCCACGAACCACACATGGATCCACCATTGGTCATTGCATGTGTGTTCTTTCCACAAACCACATATGGATCAACCAGAGTCATTGCATGTGTGTTATTTCCACAAACCACACATGGATCAACCACTAGAGTCATTGCATGTGTGTTCTTTTCCACAAAAGCCACAAACCAGGACTAGAGTCATTGCATGTGCGTTCTTACACTAAAACCAACATGGATCCACTAGTGGTCATTGCATGTGTGTTCTTTCCACAAACCAGACATGGATCAACCACTAGAGTCATTGCATGTGTGTTATTTCCACAAACCACACATGGATCAACCACCAGAGTCATTGCATGTGTGTTCTTATACTAAAACCACAAACCACTACTATAGTCATTGCATTTGTGTTCTTTTCCGCAAACCACACATGGATCAACCACTAGAGTCATTGCATACGTGTTATTTCCACAAACCACGCATGGATCAACTACTAGAGTCATTGCATGTGTGTTCTTATACTAAAACCAACACTAGAGTCATTGCATGTGTGTTCTTTTCATAAACCACACATGAATCAACCACTAGATTCATTGTATGTGTGTTATTTCCACAAACCACACATGGATCAACCACTAGAGTCATTCCATGTGTGGTCTTTTCCACAAACCACACATGGATCCACCAGTGGTCATTGCATGTGTGTTCTTTCCACAAACCACACATGGATCAACCACTAGAGTCATTGCATGTTTGTTCTTATACTAAAATCACAAACCAGCACTAGAGTCATTGCATGTGTGTTCTTTCCACAAACCACACATGGATCCACCACTAGAGTCATTGCATGTGTGTTCTTTCCACAAACCACATATGGAACAACCAGAGTCATTGCATGTGTGTTCTTTCCACAAACCACACATGTGGACCCACTAGAGTCATTGCATGTGTGTTATTTCCACAAACCACATGTGGATCAACCACTAGACTCATTGGATGTGTGTTCTTATACTAAAACCACAAACCAGTACTAGAGTCATTGCATGTGTGTTCTTATACTAAAACCAACACTAGAGTCATTGCATGTGTGTTCTTTTCCACAAACCACATATGGATCAACCAGAGTCATTGCATGTGTGTTCTTTCCGCAAACCACACATGGATCAACCACTAGAGTCATTGCATGTGTGTTATTTCCACAAACAAACATGGATCAACCACTAGAGTCATTGCATGTGTGTTCCACAAACCACACATGGATCAACCACTAGAGTCATTGCATGTGTGTTCTTTCCACAAACCACACATGGATCAACCACTAGAGTCATTGCATGTGTGTTCTTTTCCACAAACCACACATGGATCAACCACTAGAGTCATTGCATGTGTGTTATTTCCACAAACCACACATGGATCAACCACTAGAGTCATTGCATGTGTGTTCTTTCCACAAACCACACATGGATCAACCAGAGTCATTGCATGTGTGTTCTTTCCACAAACCACACATGGATCAACCACTAGAGTCATTGCATGTGTGTTCTTTTCCACAAAAACCACAAACCAGTACTAGAGTCATTGCATGTGCGTTCTTACACTAAAACCAACATGGATCCACTAGTGGTCATTGCATGTGTGTTCTTTCCACAAACCAGACATGGATCAACCACTAGAGTCATTGCATGTGTGTTATTTCCACAAACAAACATGGATCAACCACTAGAGTCATTGCCTGTGTGTTCTTATACTAAAACCACACACCAGTACTAGAGTCATTGCATGTGTGTTATTTCCACAAACCACACATGGATCAACCACTAGAGTCATTGCATACGTGTTATTTCCACAAACCACGCATGGATCAACTACTAGAGTCATTGCATGTGTGTTCTTATACTAAAACCAACACTAGAGTCATTGCATGTGTGTTCTTTTCACAAACCACACATGGATCAACCACTAGAGTCATTGTATGTGTGTTATTTCCACAAACCACACATGGATCAACCACTAGAGTCATTCCATGTGTGGTCTTTTCCACAAACCACACATGGATCCACCAGTGGTCATTGCATGTGTGTTCTTTCCACAAACCACACATGGATCAACCACTAGAGTCATTGCATGTTTGTTCTTATACTAAAATCACAAACCAGCACTAGAGTCATTGTATGTGTGTTATTTCCACAAACCACACATGGATCAACCACTAGAGTCATTGCATATGTGTAATTTCCACAAACCACGCATGGATCAACCACTAGAGTCATTGCATGTGTGTTCTTATACTAAAACCAACACTAGAGTCATTGCATGTGTGTTCTTTTTACAAACCACATATGGATCAACCACTAGAGTCATTGCATGTGTGTTCTTATACTAAAACCAACACTAGAGTCATTGCATTTGTGTTCTTTTCACAAACCACACATGGATCAACCACTAGAGTCATTCCATGTGTGTTATGTCCATAAACAAACATGGATCAACCACTAGAGTGATTGCACGTGTGTTCTTTTCCACAAACCACACATGGATCCACCAGTGGTCATTGCATGTGTGTTCTTTTCCACAAACCACACATGTATCCACTAGAGTCATTGCATATATGTTATTTCCACAAACCACATGTGGACCCATTATAGTCATTGTATGTGTGTTATTTCCACAAACCACACATGGATCAACCACTAGAGTCATTGCATACGTGTTATTTCCACAAACCACGCATGGATCAACCACTAGAGTCATTGCATGTGTGTTCTTATACTAAAACCACACATGTATCCACTAGAGTCATTGCATATATGTTATTTCCACAAACCACATGTGGACCCATTATAGTCATTGTATGTGTGTTATTTCCACAAACCACACATGGATCAACCACTAGAGTCATTGCATACGTGTTATTTCCACAAACCATGCATGGATCAACCACTAGAGTCATTGCATGTGTGTTCTTATACTAAAACCAACACTAGAGTCATTGCATGTGTGTTCTTTTCACAAACCACACATGGATCAACCACTAGAGTCATTGCATGTGTGTTATTTCCACAAACAAACATGGATCAACCACTAGAGTCATTGCATGTGTGTTCTTTTCCACAAACCACACATGGATCCACCAGTGGTCATTGCATGTGTGTTCTTTCCACAAACCACACATGGATCAACCACTAGAGTCATTGCATGTTTGTTCTTATACTAAAATCACAAACCAGCACTAGAGTCATTGCATGTGTGTTCTTTCCACAAACCACACATGGATCCACCACTAGAGTCATTGCATGTGTGTTCTTTCCAAAAACCACATATGGAACAACCAGAGTCATTGCATGTGTGTTCTTTCCACAAACCACACATGTGGACCCACTAGAGTCATTGCATGTGTGTTATTTCCACAAACCACATGTGGATCAACCACTAGACTCATTGGATGTGTGTTCTTATACTAAAACCACAAACCAGTACTAGAGTCATTGCATGTGTGTTCTTATACTAAAACCATAAACCAGTACCAGAGTCATTGCATGTGTGTTCTTTTCCACAAACCACACATGGATTCACCAGTGGTCATTGCATGTATGTTATTTGCACAAACCACATATGGATCAACCAGAGTCATTGCATGTGTGTTCTTTCCACAAACCACACATGGATCAACCACTAGAGTGATTGCATGTTTGTTCTTATACTAAAACCACAAACCAGCACTAGAGTCATTGCATGTGTGTTCTTTTCCACAAACCACACATGGATCCACCAGTGGTCATTGCATGTGTGTTATTTCCACAAACCACACATGGATCAACCACTAGAGTCATCGCATGTGTGTTCTTTCCACAAACCACATATGGATCAACCACTAGAGTCATTGCATGTGTGTTCTTATTATACTAAAACCAACACTAGAGTCATTGCATGTGTTCTTTTCACAAACCACACATGGATCAACCACTAGAGTCGTTTCATGTGTGTTATTTCCACAAACAAACATGGATCAACCACTAGAGTCATTGCATGTGTGTTCTTTTCCACAAACCACACATGGATCCACTAGTGGTCATTGCATGTGTGTTCTTTCCACAAACCACACATGGATCAACCACTAGAGTCATTGCATGTGTGTTCTTTCCAAAAACCACACATGGGTCAACCACTAGAGTCATTGCATGTGTGTTCTTATACTAAAACCACAAACCTGTACTAGAGTCATTGCATGTGTGTTCTTTTCCACGAACCACACATGGATCCACCAGTGGTCATTGCATGTGTGTTCTTTCCACAAACCACACATGGATCAACCAGAGTCATTGCATGTGTGTTCTTTCCACAAACCACACATGGATCAACCACTAGAGTCATTGCATGTGTGTTCTTTTCCACAAAAGCCACAAACCAGGACTAGAGTCATTGCATGTGCGTTCTTACACTAAAACCAACATGGATCCACTAGTGGTCATTGCATGTGTGTTCTTTCCACAAACCAGACATGGATCAACCACTAGAGTCATTGCATGTGTGTTATTTCCACAAACCACACATGGATCAACCACCAGAGTCATTGCATGTGTGTTCTTATACTAAAACCACAAACCACTACTATAGTCATTGCATGTGTGTTCTTTTCCGCAAACCACACATGGATCAACCACTAGAGTCATTGCATACGTGTTATTTCCACAAACCACGCATGGATCAACTACTAGAGTCATTGCATGTGTATTCTTATACTAAAACCAACACTAGAGTCATTGCATGTGTGTTCTTTTCACAAACCACACATGGATCAACCACTAGAGTCATTGTATGTGTGTTATTTCCACAAACCACACATGGATCAACCACTAGAGTCATTCCATGTGTGGTCTTTTCCACAAACCACACATGGATCCACCAGTGGTCATTGGATGTGTGTTCTTTCCACAAACCACACATGGATCAACCACTAGAGTCATTGCATGTTTGTTCTTATACTAAAATCACAAACCAGCACTAGAGTCATTGCATGTGTGTTCTTTCCACAAACCACACATGGATCCACCACTAGAGTCATTGCATGTGTGTTCTTTCCACAAACCACATATGGAACAACCAGAGTCATTGCATGTGTGTTCTTTCCACAAACCACACATGTGGACCCACTAGAGTCATTGCATGTGTGTTATTTCCACAAACCACATGTGGATCAACCACTAGACTCATTGGATGTGTGTTCTTATACTAAAACCACAAACCAGTACTAGAGTCATTGCATGTGTGTTCTTATACTAAAACCATAAACTAGTACCAGAGTCATTGCATGTGTGTTCTTTTCCACAAACCGCACATGGATTCACCAGTGGTCATTGCATGTATGTTCTTTGCACAAACCACATATGGATCAACCAGAGTCATTGCATGTGTGTTCTTTCCACAAACCACACATGGATCAACCACTAGAGTGATTGCATGTTTGTTCTTATACTAAAACCACAAACCAGCACTAGAGTCATTGCATGTGTGTTCTTTTCCACAAACCACACATGGATCCACCAGTGGTCATTGCATGTGTTATTTCCACAAACCACACATGGATCAACCACTAGAGTCATCGCATGTGTGTTCTTTCCACAAACCACATATGGATCAACCACTAGAGTCATTACATGTGTGTTCTTATTATACTAAAACCAACACTAGAGTCATTGCATGTGTGTTCTTTTCACAAACCACACATGGATCAACCACTAGAGTCATTTCATGTGTGTTATTTCCACAAACAAACATGGATCAACCACTAGAGTCATTGCATGTGTGTTCTTTTCCACAAACCACACATGGATCCACTAGTGGTCATTGCATGTGTGTTCTTTCCACAAACCACACATGGATCAACCACTAGAGTCATTGCATGTGTGTTCTTTCCAAAAACTACACATGGGTCAACCACTAGAGTCATTGCATGTGTGTTCTTATACTAAAACCACAAACCTGTACTAGAGTCATTGCATGTGTGTTCTTTTCCACGAACCACACATGGATCCACCAGTGGTCATTGCATGTGTGTTCTTTCCACAAACCACACATGGATCAACCAGAGTCATTGCATGTGTGTTCTTTCCACAAACCACACATGGATCAACCACTAGAGTCATTGCATGTGTGTTCTTTTCCACAAAAGCCACAAACCAGGACTAGAGTCATTGCATGTGCGTTCTTACACTAAAACCAACATGGATCCACTAGTGGTCATTGCATGTGTGTTCTTTCCACAAACCAGACATGGATCAACCACTAGAGTCATTGCGTGTGTGTTATTTCCACAAACCACACATGGATCAACCACCAGAGTCATTGCATGTGTGTTCTTATACTAAAACCACAAACCACTACTAGAGTCATTGCATGTGTGTTCTTTTCCGCAAACCACACATGGATCAACCACTAGAGTCATTGCATACATGTTATTTCCACAAACCACGCATGGATCAACTACTAGAGTCATTGCATGTGTGTTCTTATACTAAAACCAACACTAGAGTCATTGCATGTGTGTTCTTTTCACAAACCACACATGGATCAACCACTAGAGTCATTGTATGTGTGTTATTTCCACAAACCACACATGGATCAACCACTAGAGTCATTCCATGTGTGGTCTTTTCCACAAACCACACATGGATCCACCAGTGGTCATTGGATGTGTGTTCTTTCCACAAACCACACATGGATCAACCACTAGAGTCATTGCATGTTTGTTCTTATACTAAAATCACAAACCAGCACTAGAGTCATTGCATGTGTGTTCTTTCCACAAACCACACATGGATCCACCACTAGAGTCATTGCATGTGTGTTCTTTCCACAAACCACATATGGAACAACCAGAGTCATTGCATGTGTGTTCTTTCCACAAACCACACATGTGGACCCACTAGAGTCATTGCATGTGTGTTATTTCCACAAACCACATGTGGATCAACCACTAGACTCATTGGATGTGTGTTCTTATACTAAAACCACAAACCAGTACTAGAGTCATTGCATGTGTGTTCTTATACTAAAACCATAAACCAGTACCAGAGTCATTGCATGTGTGTTCTTTTCCACAAACCGCACATGGATTCACCAGTGGTCATTGCATGTATGTTCTTTGCACAAACCACATATGAATCAACCAGAGTCATTGCATGTGTGTTCTTTCCACAAACCACACATGGATCAACCACTAGAGTGATTGCATGTTTGTTCTTATACTAAAACCACAAACCAGCACTAGAGTCATTGCATGTGTGTTCTTTTCCACAAACCACACATGGATCCACCAGTGGTCATTGCATGTGTGTTATTTCCACAAACCACACATGGATCAACCACTAGAGTCATCGCATGTGTGTTCTTTCCACAAACCACATATGGATCAACCACTAGAGTCATTACATGTGTGTTCTTATTATACTAAAACCAACACTAGAGTCATTGCATGTGTGTTCTTTTCACAAACCACACATGGATCAACCACTAGAGTCGTTTCATGTGTGTTATTTCCACAAACAAACATGGATCAACCACTAGAGTCATTGCATGTGTGTTCTTTTCCACAAACCACACATGGATCCACTAGTGGTCATTGCATGTGTGTTCTTTCCACAAACCACACATGGATCAACCACTAGAGTCATTGCATGTGTGTTCTTTCCAAAAACCACACATGGGTCAACCACTAGAGTCATTGCATGTGTGTTCTTATACTAAAACCACAAACCTGTACTAGAGTCATTGCATGTGTGTTCTTTTCCACGAACCACACATGGATCCACCAGTGGTCATTGCATGTGTGTTCTTTCCACAAACCACACATGGATCAACCAGAGTCATTGCATGTGTGTTCTTTCCACAAACCACACATGGATCAACCACTAGAGTCATTGCATGTGTGTTCTTTTCCACAAAAACCACAAACCAGTACTAGAGTCATTGCATGTGCGTTCTTACACTAAAACCAACATGGATCCACTAGTGGTCATTGCATGTGTGTTCTTTCCACAAACCAGACATGGATCAACCACTAGAGTCATTGCGTGTGTGTTATTTCCACAAACCACACATGGATCAACCACCAGAGTCATTGCATGTGTGTTCTTATACTAAAACCACAAACCACTACTAGAGTCATTGCATGTGTGTTCTTTTCCGCAAACCACACATGGATCAACCACTAGAGTCATTGCATACGTGTTATTTCCACAAACCATGGTTGGATCAACCACTAGAGTCATTGCATGTGTGTTCTTATACTAAAACCAACACTAGAGTCATTGCATGTGTGTTCTTTTCACAAACCACAAATGGATCAACCAGTAGAGTCATTGTATGTGTGTTATTTCCACAAACCACACATGGATCAACCACTAGAGTCATTGCATATGTGTAATTTCCACAAACCACGCATGGATCAACCACTAGAGTCATTGCATGTGTGTTTTTATACTAAAACCAACACTAGAGTCATTGCATGTGTGTTCTTTTTACAAACCACATATGGATCAACCACTAGAGTCATTGCATGTGTGTTCTTATACTAAAACCAACACTAGAGTCATTGCATTTGTGTTCTTTTCACAAACCACACATGGATCAACCACTAGAGTCATTGCATGTGTGTTATTTCCACAAACAAACATGGATCAACCACTAGAGTGATTGCACGTGTGTTCTTTTCCACAAACCACACATTGATCCACCAGTGGTCATTGCATGTGTGTTCTTTTCCACAAACCACACATGTATCCACTAGAGTCATTGCATATATGTTATTTCCACAAACCACATGTGGACCCATTATAGTCATTGTATGTGTGTTATTTCCACAAACCACACATGGATCAACCACTAGAGTCATTGCATACGTGTTATTTACACAAACCATGCATGGATCAACCATTAGAGTCATTGCATGTGTGTTGTTATACTAAAACCCACACTAGAGTCATTGCATGTGTGTTCTTTTCACAAACCACACATGGATCAACCACTAGAGTCATTGCATGTGTGTTATTTCCACAAACAAACATGGATCAACCACTAGAGTCATTGCATGTGTGTTCTAATCCACAAACCACACATGGATCCACCAGTGGTCATTGCATGTGTGTTATTTCCACAAACCACACATGGATCAACCACTAGAGTCATTGCATGTTTGTTCTTATACTAAAATCACAAACCAGCACTAGAGTCATTGCATGTGTGTTCTTTCCAGAAACCACACATGGATCCACCACTAGAGTCATTGCATGTGTGTTCTTTCCACAAACCACATATGGAACAACCAGAGTCATTGCATGTGTGTTCTTTCCACAAACCACACATGTGGACCCACTAGAGTCATTGCATGTGTGTTATTTCCACAAACCACATGTGGATCAACCACTAGACTCATTGGATGTGTGTTCTTATACTAAAACCACAAACCAGTACTAGAGTCATTGCATGTGTGTTCTTATACTAAAACCATAAACCAGTACCAGAGTCATTGCATGTGTGTTCTTTTCCACAAACCACACATGGATTCACCAGTGGTCATTGCATGTATGTTCTTTGCACAAACCACATATGGATCAACCAGAGTCATTGCATGTGTGTTCTTTCCACAAACCACACATGGATCAACCACTAGAGTGATTGCATGTTTGTTCTTATACTAAAACCACAAACCAACACTAGAGTCATTGCATGTGTGTTCTTTTCCACAAACCACACATGGATCCACCAGTGGTCATTGCATGTGTGTTATTTCCACAAACCACACATGGATCAACCACTAGAGTCATCGCATGTGTGTTCTTTCCACAAACCACATATGGATCAACCACTAGAGTCATTACATGTGTGTTCTTATTATACTAAAACCAACACTAGAGTCATTGCATGTGTGTTCTTTTCACAAACCACACATGGATCAACCACTAGAGTCGTTTCATGTGTGTTATTTCCACAAACAAACATGGATCAACCACTAGAGTCATTGCATGTGTGTTCTTTTCCACAAACCACACATGGATCCACTAGTGGTCATTGCATGTGTGTTCTTTCCACAAAACACACATGGATCAACCACTAGAGTCATTGCATGTGTGTTCTTTCCACAAACCACACATGGGTCAACCACTAGAGTCATTTCATGTGTGTTCTAATACTAAAACCACAAACCTGTACTAGAGTCATTGCATGTGTGTTCTTTTCCACGAACCACACATGGATCCACCAGTGGTCATTGCATGTGTGTTCTTTCCACAAACCACACATGGATCAACCAGAGTCATTGCATGTGTGTTCTTTCCACAAACCACACATGGATCAACCACTAGAGTCATTGCATGTGTGTTCTTTTCCACAAAAACCACAAACCAGTACTAGAGTCATTGCATGTGCGTTCTTACACTAAAACCAACATGGATCCACTAGTGGTCATTGCATGTGTGTTATTTCCACAAACCAGACATGGATCAACCACTAGAGTCATTGCATGTGTGTTATTTCCACAAACCACACATGGATCAACCACTAGAGTCATTGCATGTGTGTTCTTATACTAAAACCACAAACCACTACTAGAGTCATTGCAGGTGTGTTCTTTTCCGCAAACCACACATGGATCCACCAGTGGTCATTGCATGTGTGTTCTTTCCACAAACCACACATGGATCAACCAGATTCATTGCATGTGTGTTCTTTCCACAAACCACACATGGATCAACCACTAGAGTCATTGCATGTTTGTTCTTATACTAAAACCACAAACCAGCACTAGAGTCATTGCATGTGTGTTCTTTTCCACAAACCACACATGGATCCACCAGTGGTCATTGCATGTGTGTTCTTTCCACAAACCACATATGGATCAACCAGAGTCATTGCATGTGTGTTCTTTCCACAAATCACACATGTGGACCCACTAGAGTCATTGCATGTGTCTTATTTCCACAAACCACACATGGATCAACCACTATGGTCATTGCATGTGTGTTATTTCCACAAACCACACATGGATCAACCACTAGAGTCATTGCATGTGTGTTCTTATACAAAAACCACAAACCAGTACTAGAGTCATTGCATGTGTGTTCTTTTGCACAAACCACACATGGATCCACCAGTGGTCATTGCATGTGTGTTCTTTCCACAAACCACACATGGATCAACCAGAGTCATTGCATGTGTGTTATTTCCACAAACCACACATGGATCAACCACTAGAGTCATTGCATGTGTGTTATTTCCACAAACCACACATGGATCAACCACTAGAGTCATTGCATGTGTGTTATTTCCACAAAGCACACATAGATCAACCACAAGAGTCATTGCATGTGTGTTATTTCCACAAACCACACATGGGTCCATTTGTGTCATTTCATGCTTGTTCTTATACTAAAACTAGCACTGCCCCCCAATGGATCCACCATTAGACCGAGTCTTCTAGAAGGCATGCCATAACACAGTTGTTCTGCTTGACGATTGTTACATACCGTTCGTTTGGGGCGCTTTTACGATTGGGATGGTCTTCGCGAGAGTGATCCTCGAGTAGGCTGTTCTGCGGCATGATTGGCCACGCTTGCTCTGGACAAACTGGCATGTTGCGAGTGTTATGACTCACGAGTTCAGTGGGCTATATCCAAGTGTCACATCCCCGTTACTTCTCTTCCTCCCCGTACTTTTCTTCCTTCCCCTTGAAGCCACTTTCCCCACTTCACTTCCATCCTGCCGTTGCCGCAAGCCAACGACATCCACCAATCTAACTGGTAAGAAATCATTTTACAAGCTTTTGAACTTATCCTACACATTCCTGCTATTCTCCAATCTAACTGCTGATCTTTTTTCCGATTTCTTGACGAACTTCAGTTGTGGCAGATGTGGGAGCCCAAGAATCTGGAGATCCTCGCGCGCAACTTCGCAGTGGCATTCCCGCTCGTGTGCTCCCACCCAGGATTCTTTCGCCGTTACTCCTACCGCGAGCTCCCGCTCCACGAGCTCGCGTGCCCACACGGAGCGTGCGCCTGCACGGAGCCGGGCTGCAACTACACCGGCTCGCCGACAGAGCTCGTCGTCCACCTTGCAGATGGGCACTTGATCGAAGTGATTAGGATCTCGTACGGGCAAGCCCAACTTATCCAAGAGCAGGTGCCGTTCACTGACTCGCCACGCCGCCTGCTAATTTTCCAGGGGGGGACGGCTCTGTTTTCGTCATGACCATCACCGCCGGTGTTCCGGGAACACGAGCCGGGCCCACCGTCGTGGGTGCCGTATGCGTCAGGTCGGTCACGTGCGCCTAGCCCGTATACACGGTGCGCATGTGGGCGAACGCCCAGCCGCCATCGTCAGATAGCATTCTTGTGCTAGCCGAGGCGCCGAGCTGCCCTACGCCGCGGGAGGTGGAGTATGTGGACCTAAGGTCGATCCTATGTGTCGTTGTATTGGGAACGGCAGTACCTAAAAAGGTTAGATAGAGGTGTGGGGACTAGCAGGAAAGCTATCGACGGTGTCCGCAGGCGAGATTGGATACGAGCGAGCGTAGCGGGACGCAAGAAGTACCCAGGTTCGGGGCCCTCGTGGTGAGGTAAAGCCCCAACTCTTGCCTGATCTGACTATGTGGAATATACGATCTACAAGTGCTCCTCGAGCTGTATTCTTTAGCTACTGCCTTAAATGAACTGATACCAACCCTTTCTACTGAGGCCCTCCCTCTCCTTATATAGGAAGAGAGGCAAGGGTCTCACTGGCTAGTCCGACTGGCGGGCCCCACAGGCGGGTCCCAGCCGACTAGTCATCTATAGTACCCAGCATGGTATGTCACATCGGTGTATGGCATGCAGTGGACGCCGCGGCGAGCCCGTCAAGACAGGCCATCGTTTCCACGCCACCACGCCAAGTCTTCGGTATGGGCAGGTGGTTGCCCGTCTTGTCGTCGTCAGGCGTGCTGCACCGATACGCCGCCCCTGTCCTCCGATTGATCCGCCACGCCGTCGTCGTATCTGGCTACCTCTTCATGGTCCGGCTACCGGGTGGTAGCTGGTCCATGCTACCCTGTCCTGCTGCATCTGGTCAGCCGGCCGAGATCCGATTGTCCTGTTTCTTATTTAGGTGGGGTATCCGGGGATCATCCCCCTGACACTAGCCCCCTAGCGCGTGTGGATTCCGCCCTTGCGCGAAATGCACGCGCGCTCCGTTTTGCTTTTCGAATTTTGATCCGGCTGAGCTTGGCGGTTGCGCTATCCGTGACGTCAGTGCTGACGCCGGCCACGCGCGCATGCGCCATCATTGCTCTGCGGCGACCAGCATAACGTCCCGTCGCACGTCGCCTCGGGGAACTGCTGCCCGACGCTTCGGTTCTCGCCCCAGGATCTTCTGCGCATCCCGTCCCGGCGCACGGGATCTAGGCGGCGGTTGGGATGTGAGTCACCCGGATGCGCGCCACGTGGCCCTGCCGACGGTTGCCCCTCCGATCCTTCAAAGGGATGCCGCGGGGGAGGCAGTTCTTTTCCTTCGCTCCCCCACTGCGATCTTTCTCTCCTTCTCGCGTGCTGCTGCTCCTGTGCTCTTGCCTTCTGCGCCGCTCGCTCGCCTCCGTCGACGTTACGGGCCACCGTCACACCTCCGTTGCCGCTCCTTCTCCTCAGCCAGAAATGGCCGCTGACCGCGGAGCCTAGTGCGGCTCCTCCGTCACCGAGGATCAGATCGCGAAGTATCGCGCGACCCGCGTCCTCCCGCCGGCGGAGGAGGTGGCGGTGCGGTTGGCGCCGGTGGGGGAAGTGTCGCTGCATCCGGCGGAGGGGGAGCGTGTTATCTTCCCCTCGCACCTGGCGCGTGGGTTTGCGCTGCCGCTCCACCCCGTCTTTCTGACCTTTCTGGCCTTCTTCGACCTCCGCCTCCACCACCTCGGTGCCAACGCCATCGGAACGCTGGCGCACTTCATGGCGTTCTGCGAGAGTTACCTCAGGATCCAGCCGGATCTCGGGCTCTTCTGCCGGCTCTTCCGAGTTCGGCCGCAGGTGCAGTATACGAAGGGCCCGCTAGTCGTCTACGGTGGCACCTCCATCTACTCCCGCTCCCAATCCGGCTACCCGAATTTCTTGCTCCAGGACACGGTACGGCTATGGCAGCAGTCATACTTTTATGTCAAGAACGTCACCGACGTCGCGCGGATAAACCTGCCGGCCTTCCAAGACGTCGAGTCCAGCCGGCAAAACTGGGACCTGAAGATCTACGACGACAAGGCGAAGACGGATGCGATGCTGGCACGCATGCGCTCCCTTGTCACCTGCCAGCTAACCGGTCGGGACATCACCCTTAGCTGGATGTCCCGGCTGATGATGCCGCTCTAGCAGCGGGCACACAAGATGTGCTTCTACTCTGGCCGGCTAGACCCAACCCGTTTGTCGCACCGCGATCCCCGCTACCACAACTTGAAGGAGTGGTTGTGGACGATCAGCAAGGAGCGGCTGCCGGAGAACTGGAAGTTCAGCCTGGTGCCCTACAGCCGGGAGAACCGCACGCCCCGGGTAAGTTCTTGTAGCCGGAATTTTTGCTTATTCCCTCTGTTATCTCCTTGTTCTATCTGGCTGACCTTTTGCATTCGCCAGATCTTTACCTGCATCCTTCGCGAGGAGGGCGACGCTCCTCTCGAGGTGTTCGTGCCGGACTTGCCCGAGCCACACGCTCGGTGATCCGGCGAGGAATCGGATGGGGACGGCGATGTCTTCCCCAGCCGGAACGACTAGCCGGTCGCCGACCCGCATGCGGAGGTGCACGAGGAGGAGGAGGCAGGGCCGACTACAGAGCCGGCGACGCGCTCCACGACGGACGGCGAAGCAGGCGGGAGCGGCTCCAGCCATTCCGGCTCCCGCCGGCCCGTGGCGGAGGAGCCGGCTCCGAAGAGGGGCCGGACTAGCGCCCTGCCGCCAAGCCGGCTTGGCCGGAAGAAAGGGCCGCCCCCGGTTGTGCCGGGGTACGTTTTTCTCCCCCTCCCCTTGGTGCTTTCTGTTTGTTTGTCCTTGTGCTTGTTTTTCTGACTTTAGCCTGTTTTGCTCTTGTCTTTTCCTCTTTCCCTTTAGCGCACTGGTTTCTTTCGGCGCCATGTGAGCTGCTCGACGCCACCGGTCGCCGCGCCTCGACCGATCCAACCGCGCCCTTCCTCTGAGGCACCGCCTCCTTATCCTCCTCAAGCCGAGCCGACTGCCCCCTCCCAGCCGGAGGGTCCCCAGCCGGAAGCGAATCGCTCCCAGCCGGAAGGTTCCTCCGCGGGCGCGCGGGGGGCTACTTGCAAGGAGCTTGTCGTGGTTGGCGACGACGACTCCGACGAGGCACTCGGGGAAGAGTGGCAGACAGCGGTGCTCGCGGCGAAGGAGTCCTTGGCCGTCAACACCGTGGACGATGACGCCTCCTCCACTGCTTCGCTGTCGGATCTTGCCGCCACGCTCAAGCTGGCGGTCAAGGAGATCCGGCTGCTTGAGGCCATAGCCGGTGGAAACCGCAGCCTGGAGCAGAAGCTTGCTGCTGCCAACGGGACCTCCCAGAGTAAGTTCGCTTCATCCGTCTGGCTCTCCCACCCTTTTTTTTAATAGTCGGCTTCGTTGCAGCCATCCTCATGTGCGCTCAGCGCGAGATCGATCGCTTGAAGAAAGCGAACAACCGACTGAGCAGGTCCAACTCCACGCTGTGCTTGCAGAACAAGGACTAGCACGCGCGAGTAGACGACTTGGAGGATACCGTCAAGGAGCACGACGCCTCGCTCGCTAGCCGGGCCGAAGCCTTCTCCCTTCTCGAGGCCCAGAACAAGGAACAAGAGAAGGAGATAAAACGGCTAGCGGTCAAGGAGAAGGCGCTGGTGGAGGAGCTGATGCAAGTCGGCCACACTGCCAAAGGTGAGTTCTTTCTTCCGTCTTCTTCTCTTTCCGGATCCGGTAGCCGGATTTGACTCCTCTTCTCTGACAGCCTTTTACCCCGGCATAGACCTGCTGGCCTACAACCGGCTACAGGAGAACTGGCCGGGAGCGTAGCCGACGGCTCAGGAGCTCGTCGTTCTTCTTGGCGAGGAGGCCGCAAAGCTTCGTCAGGCGGCGCGGGACATCTTCTCCTTTATGTGGCTGGAGGCTCCGGTTCCAGAGACGATGGCGCAGCTGGCGGCGAACGTGGGAGAGGTGCCGGCTGCGGTGGACTGGCTGCGGGATCTGGCGGCGCGGGGTGGAGCGGAGATGGCCCTAGCGCTGATGCTTTCCTGGTACAAGAATGCTCGCGTCGAGAAGATCGATGGGGGCTTCCGCGCCGGAGCCGATCTTGCCGCCATCCGCCAAGCCCATCCGGAGCTTCGCGGGTCCGCCATCAAGATCCCCGACTACGTGGATCTGGACGAGGTGCTGACCGACTCGGAGTCCCTCGACACTCCGGATGCGGAGTCCTTGGTGCCGCCGCCTGCCAGCGCCGGAGCCGGAACGAGCACTGCGGCTCCCCCGCCTCCAGCATCTACCGGCCAGGAACCCCCCCACGACAAAGGCCCCGCCGTTTAGCTGTTGCCCCGGGATGCCGGGTGTATTTGTCTTGTTTTAGATTATCGTGAAACTTGTCTGTCTATACCGGCTGTCTTTGATGCCGGGTAACTCTCGGGAGCTTTGTCTCCCTTTTGCCTGTTAATGCTGAATTCTTGAGTCTTAACTTGTGCCTTGAATTTTCTTTTGATATCTTTGCCGGCTTGCTTTGCCCGGCTACCTTAGTCCGGCTACACACTTTTAGCCGGACGAACTACACCTCCAGTTGGGGCGCGCTAGCGTACCCACTGGGTGTAGCCCCCGAGATTCGGAGTAGCTGGCGTAGCTAGGTGCTTCGAATCTTCCTTGTTCTTCCCCGTTCTTCTAACTTTATCCGACTGGCCTCGCCCCAGTAGGCTCCTTTCGCCGGCTGGACGCCTTCAGCCGGGGGAACCAACATTCTAGTGGGGGCACACGAGCGCACCCATTGGGTGTAGCCCCCGAGATTCGGAGTAGCTGGCGTAGCCAGGTGCTTCGAATCTTTCTTGTCTTTTATTGCTCCCGCCCTTGCCCTCACAGGGCTCAACTGCCTAAACGCCTTAGTCGGCCAGAACTACAAGATTCCACTGGCGCGTGAGCACCTCCAGGTGTAGCCCCCGAGATTCGGAGCGCTTGATGAAGGCAAGGACTTCGAATCTTCTTTCCTTCTCCTGAATTTCGACTCGAAATAGTCGGACAAGAACGCACATATGCATACACATACATCTTCATAGGTTAATAGGTTAGTCCGTCAAATCGTAGCCGGGAAACGGCTTATTTTTCAAAAAACTGGCTTGCTCCTTTCTAGGCACTTAGTCACTTTCTCGTGTGTTCTGCTGTTTTCGCTGCGTCCTTGCCGGACAGCTGGGTTGCGGTCTGCAGCCAAAATCAAAGGGAGATGATAGTACATTATGCACGGTACTAGCGGCTTGGCGGCTGGATTGGTTTGAGCTAGTTGTGGGGCCGGGACGCCCGATCTGTCACGCCTCTTCCCTGTTTTTCATGTGGGATGCCTCGGGCTTTTGCTCTTGCTAGCCGAACAGCCGGGTTGCGGTCTGTAGCTGAGACGAAGAGTGGGCCTCTGACATCATCGTACACTACTCAGCCGGTTTGTTGGCTTAACAGGCCGGGCCAGCCGGCGAGTCCCCGGGTAGGGGTAGCCGGAGCCGAAAATTTTTAATCGAAGAACAGGTACGTGCACATTTCCAGAAGGAGCCCCCAAGATTCTCATGGGAGTCCGCATTTTCATTTATGAGGTTTTCGGGATACATACACTGTTTGGCGACTAGGTGTAAACGGGCAGGCGTTCCAAGGACGTTCGGTCCCCTCGTCCGATTTGTCCATCTTGTTCTTGCGCGGCTACTGTGCGTCGATGAGGTAGTAAGAGTCGTTGGGCAACGCTCGGCTGATGATGAAAGGGCCCTACCAGGGTGGTGATAGCTTGTGCATGCCCTTCGTGTCTTGCACCAGCCGGAGAACCAGGTCACCCTCGCGGAATGCGACTGGGCGAATCCGGCTGGAATGGTAGCGGCGTAAGCCGCCGGTCTGTGGAAGATCTGGACAGGGCCAGCTCGCGGGCCTCCTCCAGGAGATCTACCCCGTCCTCCCGCACCTCCTTGTTGGCCTGCTCGTCATAGAGGAGCTTGCGGGAGGACTCGAATTCGATGTCGGCGGAGAGGACGGATTCCGATCGGTAGACCAGGAAGAATGGCATGTAGCCGGTTGACCTATTCGGTGTGGTGCGGAGGCTCCACAGCACAGCCGGAAGTTCTTTGATCCAGCATCCGGGTGACCGCTCCAAAGGCTCGATGAGACGTGGTTTGATGCCGGCTAGCACCTGCCCGTTGGACTATGGATGTGCAACGGAGGCGAGGTCTAGCCGGATGCCCTTGTTGCTACAGAACCGGGCGAAGGCCCCCTTGGCAAAGTTCGTAACGTTGTCGGTGATGATGCTATTGGCGTAGCCAAAGCGGTTGATGATGTCAGTGAAGAAGGTAACAACCGTCGCCCCATCCAGCTTCTGGATAGGCTTGGCCTTGATCCACTTTGTGAACTTGTCCACCGCTACCAGCAGGTGGGTCATTCCCGCGCGAGCTCGCTTGAAGGGCCCGACCATGTCGAGGCCCCAAACCGTGAAGGGCCAGGTGATCGGTATGGTCTTGAGCACCGAGGTTGGCATGTGCCTGAGCTGCCCGAAGCGTTGGCACCCATTGCACGCGTGGACCAGCTGCTCGGCATCCTCGAGGGCGGTGGGCCAATAGAAGCCATGGCGAAACGCCTTGGCGACTATCGCCCTTGACGAAGCGTGGTGCCCACACTCGCCCTGGTGGATGTCCTTGAGTAGCCGGTAGCCTGTGTCTACGTCGACACATCTTTGGAAGATACCGGATACACTGCGCTTGTATAGCTCGCCGTTTATGATGGTGTATGTATGCGCGCGACGTCGGATTTGTCTGGCCTCCACCTCGTCGTCCAGGAGTTCGCTGTTGGCGATGTAGTTCATGAAGGGATGTGCCCAGGATGGCACTTCCCGGATGATGAGGACGCTCCTATCCTCCGGCTGTCGGGTGTCGGTGGGCCGTCCGGGTGGGATATCCGGGGCGGCAGCCATCGAGCCTGGCGGTAGCCCCCGGGTCTTGCGAGCCGGAGGGCACCGCCTGGCCGGAGTTGGCACGAGTTTTCTTCATTGGTGGCTCCGCTGGCTCCGCTTCCGCTGCCCCGGCTGTCGGGACGCTCCCCGCCTAGATGATGGAATCTGATTCCGGCAACGGGTTAATGGATGGCTTGCGCAGGTGCTCCAGGGAGACCCCTAGCGGGATGGCCTGCCTGGTGGACCCTATCTTGGAGAGCGCGTCGGCTGCCTCGTTGTTGGTGCGGGGGACGTGATGAAATTCGCACCCATCAAAGGAGGAGCTGAGCTTCTGGATGTGGAACCGGTAGAGGGCCATGTTGGCATCTCTGGCGTCCCATTCCCCGGATACCTGTTGTACCACCAAGTCCGAATCGCCGAAGCACAGGATCCGGTTGACACCGATTTCCTTGGCCAGCCGGAGCCCGTGCGCCAGTGCCTCGTATTCGGCTACGTTGTTGGAGGCCTTGAAGTGGATCTGCAACACGTACTCCAGCCGGTCTCCCTTGGGCGAGGTGAGCACGATGCCGGCTCCCAAGCCCCCGAGCATCTTCGATTCGTCGAAGTGCATCAACCAATGGTCCGAATCCGGAATCGGTGGGAGATACTGGGTCTCGGCCCAGTCGACGAGGAAGTCCGCCATCGCAGGATTTGATCGTGAGCCGGGCTCATCTTTGGATGGAGTAGGCGGCGAGCTCGATGGCCCATTTGGCGACCCGGCCGGTGGCATCCTTGTTGCCGATGATTTCCGAAAGGGGTACAGTGCACACGACCTTGATCGGGTGCTCCTGGAAGTAGTGCTTGAGCTTCTTGCATGCTAGGTACACGCCGTAGCACATCTTTTGGTAGTGGGGGTAGTTCTGCTTGGAGAGGGAGAGAACCTCGCTGAGGTAGTAGACGGGTCTCTGAACCTGCTGAGCCTTGCCTTCCTCGGGGCGCTCCACCACCAGGACGACGCTGACGACCCGGCTGGTGGCTGCTATATAGAGCAACATCGGCTCCTTGCTAGCCGGCGTGGCTAGAACCGGCGCTGTGGACAGCATGCACTTGAGGTCGTGAAACATGGTGTCGGCCTACGAAGTCCAGGAGAACTTGTTCGTCTTTTTCATCAGCTGGTACAACAGAAGTGCCTTCTCCCCTAGCCGGCTGACGAAACGACTGAGGGAAGCTAGGCATCCGGTGAACTTCTGGACTCCAAGCAGGTTCTTGGGCGGTTGCGTCCTCTCGATGGCCGCGATCTTCTCCGGATTTGCCTCGATGCCTCGCTGAGATACGAGGAAACGGAGTAGCTGGCCGGATGGTACTCCGAAGACGCATTTTTCCGGGTTTAGCTTCATTTGGTACTGGCGGAGGTTGCCAAATGTTTCTCTCAGATCCTCGAGGAGGGTGCGCTTTTCCTTGGTCTTGATGACCACGTCGTCCACGTAAGCGTGCACGTTTCGGCCTATCTACGAGTGCAAGCATTTTTGCATACATCACTGATAGGTGGCGCCTGCGTTCTTTAGGCCGAAAGGCATGGTTACATAGCAGAAAGCCCCGTAGGGGGTGATAAATGATGACTTAATCTGATCAGCCGGGTTTAGCCGGATCTGATTGTATCCGGAATAACAATCTAGAAAAGACAACAAATCACAGCCAGCCATGGAATCGATGACTTGATCGATACAGGGCAAGGCGAAGGGGTCTTTCGGGCACGCCTTGTTCAGGCTGGTGTAGTCGATACAGATGCGCCGGGTCTTGTTCTTTTTAAACACCAAGACTGGGTTCGCCAGCCAGTCCGGCTGGTATACTTCCATGATGAACCCGGCTGCGAGGAGCCGGGTGATCTCGTCACCGATTATCTTTCTCTTCTCTTCTGCGAACCGGCACAGAGGTTGCTTGACCGGCTTGGCATCCGGACGCACATGAAGTGAGTGCTCGGCGAACTCCCTTGGCACGACCGGCATGTCTTTGGGAGACCATGCAAAGATGTCCCGATTCTCACGGAGGAAGTCGACGAGCGTGCCTTCCTATTTGCTGTCTAAGCCGGCACCAATGGTGACAAACTTAGTCGGGTCGGAGGGGTCGAGCAGGATCCTCTTCGTCTCCTTTGCCGGTTGGAAGGTTCCTTCTCCAACCGGTTTGCTGCCAGCCGGGATGTCCTGCTGGGCCATGGCCACATTGCGCATGATCGCGCGCTTTTCTTCGGCTATGATGAGGGCCTCTGCTAGTTTGGAACCGGCTGACGCGCACTCCATCGATCGCCTGAAGCAGCCGGCGATGGTGATCACGCCGTGGGGTCCTGGCATCTTCGTCTTGAGGTATGCGTAGTGGGTGATGGCCATGAATTTGGCGAGGGCGGGGAGCCCGAGGAGAGCGTGGTAGGAGCTCGTCAAATTTACCACCTCGAACCAGATTGGCTCGCGGCAGAAGTTCTCCTCGGTCCCGAAGATGACGTCCAGCTAGATTTTTCCCAGCGGAGCGCAGGCTAGCCCCGGTAGTACGCCATGGAACGTCGTGGTAGTCGAGCGCAGGTCGCTTTCGCGAATGCCCAGCTTCTCCAGCGAGGACTAGTAGAGGAGGTTGAGGCTATTGCCTCCGTCGATGAGGACGCGTGAGAATCAGCAGGTGCGCGCGTTGGAGACGATGAGGGGGTCGAGCGCCATGGCGTAGCCCCCGGGAGTCGGCAGATGCTTAGGTTGATCTGCCCGGCTCCAGGTGATGGGGGTTTCCGACCAGTTCAGGTATTGGGGGACCGGAGAAACGATGGCGTTGACCTCCTTGGAGCGTCGCCTGCGGCTGTGCTTGTCGTCCTGCTCCGTCTCGAAGATGTGGTAGGCGGCGTGCGGCTGGGGGTAGCTGTTGTTGTTGTTGCCGCCGCTGCCGCCGTTACCATCATTACCGGCTCCCCTAGCCGGTGGTGGGGGTCCACCCGGTGGGGGAGGCGGGAGACGAGGCTGGTTGCCCTGGTCCTTTAGCTGGCGAGTCCAGCTGCAGTTCCGGGTGGTGTGCGTAGCCGGTTTGAAGGGACCGCTATGCCACTTGCACGGGCCGTCAATCATCTGGTCGAAGGTGAGCCGGGGCTTCTGCCTTCTTGTGTCGTTAGACGGTGCATCGGGCGCACCCTCTACAGCATTGACCTGCCGTGCGTGGTAGCGAGGCTTCTGTTGCCTGTCCTGGCGGTCCACGTGGAACCCGTTGTCGTTGCTGTGGCGTCTGAAGGATCTGGCTTCACCAGTCGGATTGCTCGGACGGTCGCGAGCCGGCTCCGTGGGAGTCGGACGGCCTTCCGCATTTACTCGGAGGGGCTTCTTCATGGTGGCATCCGCCATGGCGTACTGGTCGGCAACCGTCATGAGCTCCGCCATGGTTTTCGGCTCGTCACACAGTAGCTGGTGGCGAAGCATGGTGCCCTCTCGGCATCCTTCGATGAAGAAACCGATGCCTTGGCTCTCCAGGATGCCCTCGCAAGTGTTGCGGAGCTCCGTCCACTTGGCGAGGTACTCGCGGTCGGTCTCGCGGTCGCCCTTGACGCACAAGGCCAGGTCGCGCGGGCGCCCTAGGCGCTTGTACGTGCCGTTGAAGTGGCGGACGAAAACCTTCTCGAAATTAGGCCAGGCGTTGATGCTGTTGGGCGCGAGGCTATTGAGAGAGGTCCTTGCCGACCTGGTTAGCATGAGAGGGACGTAACGCACGGCTGTGCGCTTATTCCGGTGGGCGATGCCGACTGCCGTGGCATAGTCGGTCAACCAGTCTTCCGGCTTCATGCTGCTGTCGTGCCAGGGGTGTCCACAGGCAGGGAGAATTTATCCGAAAACGGCTCGTTCCGGATGCGGGGTCCGAAACAAACTGGTCCGGTAGAATCTTGCTCCTCCGTGACGCGTGCTTGAGCGAGCAACTCGATGCGGTCGCGGGCATCCGGACAATCCAGGTTGGGCGCACCCACTCGGCCCGAGAGGCGGGAACCGGCTGGTCTGGGTGCTCCGGCTGGTGGTTGGGGAGGTGGTGGGTTGCTGTTGACCGTCTGCTCCTGGCGCGGCTGGCCCCTGTTGCCGGAGCTGCGACGCTTGCTGCGGGCCCTAGCCGGCTGAGGGGAGGACGCCTGCTGCGTGTCATGTGGTGCGCCCCTGCTGTTGGCGGGTAGCCTGCTTCCTCTGGAGTAGCTAAGGTCCTCCTGTGTCTGCCGGTTGGCACCGGCCTGCTCGTCCGTGACGCGGAGGAGCTCCTGGACACGAGCGTGCTGGCGGGCTCGCTCCTCGCCCTCCAGGCTGGGTAGTTCTTCTACTGCGGCTCGCGCCGCGCGCAAGTTCTTGATGGGCGTGCTGTAGGTGGGCCGTGTAGGAGCAAGCGCGTGATCCAGTTCTCCGTCCTCCATCCTGCCGCCTAGCTCACCACCCCGACGTCGTACCTGGCCACGCCGGCTCGACTCCACGGTAGCCGGGGTGAGGCCGTGCACGCGGTCATACTCGCGCCTAGCGATCTCCAGCTGCTTGCGGGCTGCCGCCAGCTCCATGTCAGGAGCCGATCAATGGCATCCTCGACCGGGTTCCCAGGCTGCGAGGGAGCGGAAGTTCCGACCTCGTCCATGCCTCGCTCCCGCGGCCGACGGGGCTGCGAGCTGGATCCGGCCATCATGACCTCCACGCCGCGAGGTGCGGCGGAGGTGCCGCCGCTTGAGCATGGCGGCCCCGCGACAGAGACGATTTCCCTAGGGAAACGCTCCGGGACGATGGCGATGTAGACGGGGAGATCGCCGAATAGAAGGACGGTGTCGTTTGCCGGGAAGGAAGTTCCGGCGAAGCAGGAGGCATTGTCGATGACGCTGTCGAACCTGCCGAGCGTGAGCACTAGGCCGGAGGCCACGCGCTCAATGGCTGAAGTGCGGGGTCCCGTGCGGAACGTGACTCCGGTCGAAGCCATCCAGCCCCACGGTGGGCGCCAACTGTCGTTGTATTGGGAATGGCAGTACCTAAAAAGGTTAGATAGGGGTGTGGGGACTAGCAGGAAAGCTATTGACGGCGTCCATGAGCGGCGAGATTGAATCTGGCGGCGTGGCAGACGCATAAGAAGTACCCAGGTTCGGGGCCCTCGTGGTGAGGTAAAGCCCCTACTCCTGCCTGATCTGACTATGTGGAATATACGAGCTACAAGTGCTCCTCGAGCTGTATTCTTTAGCTACTGCCTTAAATGAACTGAGACCAACCCTTTCTACTGAGGCCCTCCCTCTCCTTATATAGGAAGAGAGGCAAGGGTCTCACTGGCTAGTCCGACTGGCGGGCCCCACAGGCGGGTCCGCCGACTAGTCATCTACATACCGGCATGGTATGTCACATCGGTGTATGTATGAGCTGGTCTGGCCGTGAGAGCGATGGACGCCGTCGCAGCCCGTCGTCGGCTGAGCCATTGTTCCCGCATCAGCCACGCCAAGTCTTCGGTATGGGCGGGTGGTTGCCCGTCTTGTCATCGTACAGGGCTTACCGTGCACTGATACGCACATCGTCCTGTCCCTCTGATTGGATCCGGCTACGTCGTCGTATCCGGCTACCTCTTCATGGTCCGGCTACCGGGTGGTAGCCGGTCCATGCTACCCTGTCCGGCTGCATCTGGTCAGCCGGCCGAGATCTGACTGTCCTGTTTCTTATTCGGGTGGGGTATCCGGGGATCATCCCCCTGACACTATGCGTGCCATCTCAGTACCTTGTCGGTGCTGGACCGAACAGGCAGATGTATTTCTACATTTGTATCGAGAAGACCAACAGACAAATGTAGTACTTGTGCTGTCGTTACTATTAGACTTAAGCGATGCTTCTCACGTGCTTAGAGCATACGTGTTGTGTGAATGTACCCCAGTTGTAGTTTTCAGTACTCCTTAATACATCAACGAGTTATTATATTGGTCCAATCAGCTTGCTGTTGTCATGTTGTAAAGTCCGCTTGCTCTGGACAGACCAGCAATACCGTGTGCTCCCGATCCCGCATGTCAGTGTCACGTGTTCCGAGGGCCCACCTGCCAGTGTCCTTCCCCTCGAAGCCACTGTCCCAACTTCTCTTCCATCCTGCCACTCCCGTCCGATGGTTGTAATCTGATGATTTTTGTTGGATTGTTTACAAGTAATCTATGTTGATAATGCAACATGAAAATGGCACAGACACAATTTCTAAAGTGGAAGCACTCACCGGCTGCTATTGCACACATTTCTTAATATAGCTCGACAAACACATTACAATAATTGTACTCGCATTAAACACAACCGAAATTGCAACCATCCTAAACAACATCTAAACCCACATCACACAGTTGTCGTCGGAGTCCACCTCGATTGTGACACCGCCGTGCCCTTCCCGGCGACATCCACTCCCGCCCGTGCCTTGCCCTTCGCCAAGGAGGCAACAATGGCGTTATGCACAGCTTCGTCTCGTCGCCCTCCACATTGGAATCGACAATGATGAAGGTGACGGGGTTGGCGTGGACCCAGCGCCGTCGCGCCTGGCGGCTCCTGCTCGATCTCGACGCCGCATCAGTCCTTCTACAGGTAGGAGGGGCCGAGCTCGCATACGTAGCATCATCGCTCCTCTCAAGAAACCATGGCCATTTGATACTGTGATGGTAGGATATTGGGGTGGATCCGCCGCGGCGAGCCCTACCGGAAGCGGTGGAGCGGATGGATCTGCCGGCGCGAGCCATGACTAGTTCCTAGGAGGGAGTAAGATTGTGGGCCAGGCGTGTCTGGTTCCTGAGCAAGACCTCCTAGTGATATGTACGCGGGCAAGGTACCAAAAATTTTTGTCCAATGCGCGCGACAAGGCTTTTGAACCACGAAGGCATGAGTTTCTTTTGACAAGTCCACACGCTAGGTCCCCCACCTGTCAGCCGAATGTGGACGGTAGGATTCAGCCGGAGTTATTAAGTAGGGATAAATCACGCTTAACCGCTACCCTGACATCCAAAGGCTCCTCTTTCTTCTGCCCTCGCTCCCCTCGCTCATGGCTTGCAGCTCGTGCAGTTCGTCTCTGGCAGAATCAGGATCGGCTCAACACCGTCAGGCGGGTTCCCCCATCAGGTACCGGAGGGCGCCCTACGATTACTACCCCGATATGCTGTGTTTGTGTGGTGAGAAGATGCCGAGATGGCTTTCGTGGACCGACGAAAATACTGCAGGAAAATTCAGCAACTGCAGCATCAGAGCGTTAAGTTCCTACTGTAGGTACAATGGTAACCCGGATCTAGAAAGCGTAATGTAATTCTTTTTTTTGTTTCCTTCGATCTACTACACAGGAAGGGAGGGAGACTGGCTGTGACAAGTTTGTGTGGATCGAAAAGTGACTGACAGGTTTTCACAAAGAGCTTGTTCAGGATCTGCGTGATGCTGTGTGGGACAAGAAAGAAGAGATTCGTGCGATGGAGCGAGAGATCCGGGAGCTTCGCCAGGTGCAGGGGAGGCAGGGGCAGGGAGGTGGTGAGATAGACGGGCTCAAGATTAGGACAGATAGTGGACACAATTTCCTCATTATCTAGGCATTATCTGTTGCATTTGCAGTTTATGTTGCCATGTCGTTGTCCAGCAGCTGAAATAAGTTGCTGCTTCGTGGAGTGTAGCGGCCAGCTTAAGAAATTGTTTTCCAGCCCAGAAACTTATCATAAGTGTAATGCCAACAGCAAGGATTTATTAAGCGCCTATAAATAAATCACGTCTGTGCCACTAACACCCACCGATTTTGGAGAGGATTTAACCGCTCAGCTATCGCGATTGTTCAGATAGTAGTGGCACAGTCACAGTTTTGGATTCAACTAGTGGCCTCGGCCGTATCAAATCCTAAAGTCCTGATACATTTTACTGCTAGTACAAGAGGCAGATTATTTCGCCCGACAAGTTCCATGCACACAGCTCCAAAGTTTAACCGAACTACATATATATGTTCAAGTTCAATACATCATTAGTCTCCTACACTGCTAGCCATCTTTATCTGATTGGGTGCCAACTTTCTTCCTCTTTCCTTCACGTACACTGGCTTCTTCATCTCCTGCCTTCTTCCTCTTCCTGGGTGCCAATTTTCTTACCTTCACATACCCTGCATCTCCGGGCCGAGGGAAGTCGGGCCAATCAGCACCAGAATCTTGTCCGGCATCATCACTCCACTCGTTTTGGTTTTCTTCCCGCAAAATCTTGAGTCGGCTGTCTTGTTTCTTACCTTGCGCTTCCTGTAAAAAAACAGTACATGGATTACTACCTTATATCTACAGACTATAAACAATTTTTTTGTGTGAATGTACCATCTCATACCTAGATTTGGGAGCATTAAGGGGACATTCAGCTGCTCTATGGCCTATAAGATGGCAGGTCTTGCATCTGTTTTTGCCCTTCTTTGTAGCACAGAAAGCCGAACCCTTCTTCTCGAGAAAATTGTTAAACCTATTCACCTAGGGTCTTCCTCTGCCTCTTTTTGTAACTGCCTGGCAAAGCTCAAAAGACAGCTGGACTTGAGGCCACTTAGATGGGTCTGTACAGGGCTCAACGGATCCAGCGTACGCATCTCTGAATTTTCCATATAGTAGTAGTCTGACAAATACTGATCCGAATGCGGTAGAGTTCTTTTCTTCAACAAGAATGCCAAGACGTGGTCGCAAGGTTTCCCGGTATGCTGCCACTCTAAGCAGGTGCATTCTCGCAGCTGGATGTTCACAACATCCCTTTTGCCACTCTTGGACATATCGACCACCTCACAGCTTCTGTTGGTTGACAGGAGAACCTTAAAATGAGCAAGTCCTCGGCTTCTCTTGTGCAATTGCTGTACAACTGGCGGTAGCATATGTCCTCTAAGTCTCCTACTGATCTCTCTCCTTATATTTAACAGCTTCATGATCATACCACGTATGCTGTCCATCAAGATATGAACAGGACGCACTTTTATGTCCTTCACCCAGTTATTCAGGCATTCTGCAAGGTTGTTGTTTATGTAATCAACTTTGATGTCAGGGTTGAATTGACTCCTCTTCCATATCTGCGTATGATGGATGGCTAAGTACTCTGGAAGTTCAGGGGCTTCGGCAAAAATCTTGCTCATGAAATAATCGCTGCTACTAGGTTTGTAAACTCTAGCAACAGGAAACATGTAACGAAATACGCTGTCTGTGTAGTGTGAGTACAAGTTGAGCATCATATGGGCATGGCATTCTCTACCTTCAGCTCGCGGGAACACCTCCTTCTTGCATTAAATCGACCCTTTGCATGCATCCGTGGATATAGCCAATGGATCCATGTGGCCTATTGATCTCTTGAGCTGCCTCATAAACCAGAGCTAGTTTTCTTCCGTTTCTGTTTCAAACAGCCCGAATGCCACTAGGAACATCCACTTGTGACCATCAAGTGTTGTGGCAGATGGCATGCAGCCTTTCCATTTGCCAGTTAGGACAGTGCTGTCTACACTCAGATACGGCCTACAGCCGCCCTTGAATCCATCGATGCAAGGTTTAAGCGCCATGAAAAATCTTTTGAAATATATTTTACCACCTTCTGATTCGGTGTCAATCTCCACAACACTCCCCGGACACCTAGCTTGTACCTCTGCCTTGAAGTTGTACAACATCCTGAAGCTATTGGTCCAATCCCCGTGCAAGACCCCCAGAGCTTTCTCTTTACCTTTCCAAACCGTGTAATACAGAAGGACAATGTTGTATTTAGAACCGAGGCTAGTCTGAATATTCTTCGCGGTCTCCTTAGGGTTATCCTTCAGTATGGACATAGATTGCATAGCCACCCACTCTGTATCAGCCATTGACGATTTCAGTTTGCTTCCTGTCGGACACATGTGTGCAGGGCCCATTCTGTTCACCTGCAACACAGATTCATTTAAAAGATAAGCGGAGTTGACTAGTTGCCAGAAAGATATCGCACATCAATTGTAGTTATAGAGTGAAAAGAGAGAGAGAGAGTTCTAATGGTTTGCTGCATTCATTGCCCCAATACCCTAATTGCGATCGGCGGTAAGGATCTTGCTGTGATCCTCCATGGACAATGTACCTCGGCCCGTCCATTCATCCACGTTAACTTGCAAACGGCCTCATACCTCTCGGCAGAGTTCTTCGGTCGATAAACGTCGAACTCCCTCTTGATACAAAAATGCCGGAACGACATCCTGAACTCATGTATGCTCCTGAACTCGGTGCCGACCGAAATTATAGGATACTCGTGGTCATGTTTCATTTCTTCTACTTCAACACCCAAATCATCTGTGGGTCCGCAGCATAGAAAACAAAAAATTTCCTACGGTGTGAACTACACGCCAAGATCTATCTACTAGGTACAAAGCAACGGGTGGACATACATCCAACGAGAACTTACCCTCGTAGACAACGAGCTTTGTTAACGAGTAGGAACTCGTGGTTGATGTAGTCGTACACTTGCCGATCTCAAGATCGTGATGAAGTCGAGTAGGTCCGGCTCCAGCACGTCCATCAGATCCAGCTCCGGCACCACCAAGTCCAGCACCTCAAAGCAGCGGTGCATCCGTGATCGCACACACGTCCGGTACCCCGACAACCTCAGTCCCTCGCTCCAGCAAAGCAGCGGAAGCAGCAACTCCTTTCCAGATAAATCCACCGGGAACATGTATCTCGCTAATCCGAGACCATGGGGGAATAATACTAGAGGGGGAGAGAGATCCTTCACAAGGAGGTGTGTTTGAGAAGTGAGGAGGGGTGGCCTTTTATAGGAGGAGGGGAGGGTACCCCTCCTTTATGGCCGGCGCATGGGGAGGTGACCCTTCACCTCCACCATTCATGTGGTGGTAACCCACTCCACATAAATTTGCCTCTTCACATTCTCCATTAAAGTCTCCACTTTAAATGCATTAAATTGCTCCAAATTTAATGCTATCTCATTTAATAAAACTCTTTTATTAGTTTTATTCAGAATTTTGTTAATTACTTTAATTAACAAGCATTCACATAAAACCCCCTGCAACATTTCAATATTACATGCATAACCAATTTCAGCAATTTCACCTGAAAAAGTTTCGGTGTCTATTGAAATAATTCCAGCGCTTTATTAAATCATTATCTGAAACATATTTGCTCCAAATGGTGTCGGTATCCCTTAAGTGTGTCACCCTACGGTTTGCGAATAATGCAGACATGATCGAGATCCCTCTCCGATCAATAATCAGCAGCGGGACCTGGAGATCCATACTGACTCCGACACATTCAACGATGACTTCTATGATCATGAGAACCTTTAACGCTAGTAACTAAATCCCTTTGTCCCGCAATATATTACATGTCTGAGATTCGATCATCGGTATCTCCATACCTATTTTGATCTCGTTACCGACATGCACTCTTTTCTCGTTCCCGTGATATAACATTCTAGTGATCACATCACTTGCTTGCAAGCTATTTCAATGTGATATCACCGAGACGGCCCAGAGTATATCTATCCGTCATCGGGATGGACAAATCCCACTCTTGATCCATGAGCCTCAACATAACACCTTCGTAGCACTGAACCCAACTTTATAGTCACCATGTTACGGTGTGACGTTTGATGTTATCAAGATACTCTTCCGGTGTTAGCAATTAACATGATCTCATGGTCTAAGGACTAAGATTACTTCGTATGATGTTATAGCAATATAAACATAATGACTTGATAGTAATGCTATACTTCGGATGAATGTTCATCACATCATTCCACCAATGGTGTGACCTTGTTATTAACAACATCCAATGTCCATGATCAGGATACCTTGATCATCTTGTTAATCAACAAGCTAGTCTATAAGAGAGGCATAACTAGGAACCCTTTTTGTTTATTAAACATACATGTATTGATGTTTCCGATCAATACAATTCTAGCATGTAAAATAAACATTTATCATAAACATGGAATAAGATAATAACCACTTTATTATTGCCTCTCGGGCATATTCCCTTCAGTCTCCCACTTGCACTAGAGTCAATAATCTAGTTTGAAATTTTTTTGCGTATTGAACACCTATGGCTTCTGGTGTTGCATATACGCTATTGCTAGTGGTTAACATAATCTCCGGATCTGACAGTTTCAGGTCCGTGTGTATTTGCATGTCTTTGCGTCTCTACGCATCACTCATTCTCAAATGAGATGGCGTTGTATTAATTTGGTCCTCTGGTGAGACCTTTAGTTCGTTCGGCTTAAAATATGTTGATATTATTGTCACACAATATATATTTATAGTATTAGCCCACTTTGAACCACACCTAGTTTGATAACAAATTACTTAACACAAATGCCCTCCTTTGCTGCTACTATAGCAGTTATATACTTAGCCTTTTGTTGTAGTATCCGTCACAATGTCTCAACTTTGGAACTCATCCAAATCCATCATGGAACATCCTTTCCATTATATTGTGCCACCCATAGTCTAAATTGATATAAATTTAATTTGTATCTTGTGACAAAACTAGTATCAATGTAACACTTTACAATGAAGTACCTTTAACTATTTGTCACTTATATATGATATATTCTTAGTTCTTCCAAAGCTCATAAGAATATCTTTACTATTGTCCAATGATCATCTTATGAATCATTCTGGTATATGCTCATAACGTTTAGAGCATAGGACATTCTGGATATATACATATCATGGTATAATCGATCAAAATATTCATGTGATTTTACTCACCAAGTGTTGAAACAGTTGAATTTTGATACAATCCTTTCCATGCAGCAAGAACCTTTCTTGTTGTTTCCATATTGAACCCTTTCAATATATCATATATGTATGTCTGGCACAACCATATTAGCGCCTTAATCTATCCATATAGATATTGATGCCTAATATTCCGGGTTTTCCCAAGTCTTTCATCGAAATCTTATTTTAATGAAATTCTTAACTTGTGTCAATACAAGATACATCATTTCCAATCAACAATATGTCCTCTACATAATGTATTAGAAATATGTCTCAGCGCTCCCACTTAATTTCTTGCAAATGCAAGCATCTTCATCATCTCCGATGAATTTAAACTCTTTTAACAGTTTCATCATGGTGAAGATTCCAACTCCGCTATGCTTACTTCAACCATTGAAGTTTACATGCCCTTTTAGCACCCTTTGAATTAACAAAACCCTTCGGACCATGTCATGTACATGTCCTAGGTTACCGTTCAATTAGAAGAACCTTGTTTTGTTTATTCAACTACCATATACCAAATTATATGTAGTGGTTGCTACATTAATCCGTCAAGACTAAATATCGCCATGAAAGATCAAACCTTGTCATAGTCAACTCCTTGAACATTGTCGTAAACTTATTTCCGACATGTCGACTATTTCATAGATGTTTAAACATCCATGTCTTATTTCTTTATAGATCCAAACACGACCGATAGGCTTCACGCCTTTCCGGAAGGTCTTCCAAGTTCAGAAACTTGTTTTCTCGTGTATGGATACTATCACAGATTCTATGACTTCTAGTCATTTTATGGAGTCAGGGCCCATCATCGATTCTTTGCATGTAGTCGGTTCATTATTGTCAAAACAATAACGACTTGCTTATCAAATCTTACTATTTGATTCTTACCGACCCACATGGTTCTATAGGAACTCTAATCTCCGAGACCACACATTTTGTAATCACGAGAGCCATGAGCATTGTGGCCACGGGACACTTTCCGCTGCTACTTAGCACATATAGCTAAGGTTCAACAACCTTATCAAAGTTCTATTGTCCTCCCACTTAACTTTTCACGAAAAATTCCTTCTCAAGAAACTTGACATTCCAAGTAACAAACTCTTTTGTCCTTGGTGTTATGGAGAAATTTCCAACAAATTCTTTGGGATAACCTACAAAGACGTGCTTATCCGACTTTGGTTGTAAAAATTTTACTTATGCATAGCATACCAAAATTTAAGAAAAGACAATTCGGGTTTTATCCCAAACCATAACTCATATGGTGTCATTTCAATGGATCACGATGGTGCTCTTTTCAATGTAAAAGCGGTAGTCTCTAAAGCTTTAATCTTTAAAACATAATGGCAGTTTTATAAATGACACCCTTGATCTTACCATGTCAAACATGGTTTGATTTTATCTCTCGAATATGCCATACTCCTATGGTTTATCGGGAAACACAAATCATGGAACAATTCCTCAAGTCTTAGGTGTTTTTGCTAAACATGTAACTCAAATATCTTCTTTTATGATCGAATCATAAACTCTTTATTTTCTTGTTACAATGATTTTTCACTTCATCTTGAAAGTCTTTGAACAATTTTCAAATGTTTCATACTTCTTCCTTGTTAAGTAAATATACAGATATATTCACTCAAATATATCGGAGAAAGCATATGAAGCAAAAAGATCCATCGCATATGGCTACACATAATGGACTATGCACATCAGCATGCACAATTTCTAATAAGCTAGTCATCCGTTCCTCTCTGGCCTATGAACGGAGTTTCAATTATCTCGAGGAAAGTCTCACAAGCATCAATTGATCAAAATCAAGGACTCCAAAATTCCATCAACATGGAGTTTCTTCATGTTTTCTTTCAAATATAATTTAAACAGCGATGTCACTTCATAAGTGATCTTTCAATCATTTGTCTTGCGACATTTTAGCAACAGTGTTTATGGATGTGATTTCTCCAACTAGACTTGTAAAAGTTCATCCATCCTTTATGGAATACGGTAATTATTTGAACAACCATTGTTCTCATAATACCGGAACAAAATAACAATTATTTAAACAAATCTTGAAGGCTTGGTTTGATGACAACGAAAAACACAATAACACTTTATTTGTTTTTCGATGAACATCATCACTCATTCTCTTGCTGGTTACTTAGGCCATTGTAGTTCATGAATTGCGTTGTCCTGTATGACACTTCATACCAACCAATTCGGTATCCAATACCGGTATCCAATACCTAAGAACCACATTGTTTAACAAGCAAGGAATAAAGCCATAACATGTATATCTTCTATATACCTAAGTTGGACATCTCCAACCTTTTATTTTCTGCCAAATATTTTATAGATTCTCTTTCAGCAATCCCTTTTCTTTTAAAAGAATCTATCAACATCAATAGTGGTGTCATCAACATGACACATGGTACAAAGCGTATATAGTCAAATACTAATACCTTTGGACTTGCACTTTGAAGTGAATCACCATCATCAAATGTTTGGTGTTCTTTCAAAAATCCATTCTTTAGTAATCTATTAGTGTAGTAAACATTTTACTTACATATTCTATTCATCCATATCATGACAACTTTCATGATCAAGCTACTATAGCCTATAAGGAAGAATCGCAAGTATAATATCAGTTCCCAAAACCTTTTTGGTAGATTCGGATGCCTAACATCTCCATCCTTCACAAATTCTCATACAATATGAGAACATGTATTTTGCTAAATTATACTCTATCATAATGCAACCAAAAAAACATTGTTTCAGATATCACAATATCTTTCACACATGATGGTTTCTGAAACAATTTTCAGCTCCAATATAATCTTGATATTAAAACAACTTTTTGAATATCAATAATCATGGAGGCAAACATGATACTTTAGATACTAACATTGGAATTCTTACTCTTGATTTAATACTACTTATTAAACTTCATGGAGTGAATAGAGTTTGCTGAAAGTTTGGAATAGGACTTATAAACTTTAAATTGACATTCAAAACAATACGATACCAGTTCATAAAGTAAATATCCAGAATTCTATAGTTCTATTATCTCAAATAAAAACTAAGCATAAGGTAGAAAACGAATGCCAATGACTATAACAAATTATGCAAATTCACTTCGATTTAGTTTATGACAAATTGAGTTCGACTAATCCAAATTAGAAATGAACTCCCACTCAAAAACGACATCCCTCGTGCCTTTTTGGTGATTACATGAACCAAATCCACTACACCAAGTCCGATCATCACGTGAGTCGGTGTAGCTTCAAAGGCGAGCATCAATATGGTCATCACATCAACTATGTGACTCATGCTTAACCTTTTGGTCCGTGTTCCGAGGCCATGTCTGTACATGCTAGGCTCGCCAAGTAAGAACCTTAGTATTCGCGTGTGTAAAACTGTCTTACACCCGTTGCATGAAAGCGTAGAGTTGAGACCACCCGATCATCACGTGATGTCTCGAAACACGATCCATAGAACGGTGCATACTTAAGGAAGAACACATTTTTATCTTGATATCTAAAAGAGGGATCATCTTACAATGCTACAGAAAGCGCCAAACTAGCAGTATAAGATGCTAACATCTAATGTGTAAAGTGAGATGATATGGTCCATGCATTTGATCTCTATCACTTGCATGGTGGTATGATCTCTATCATTCCTTTGTGTGTAAGGCCAAGGTCTATGGAACTTACACGTTGAGTGTGTTGTAAGAGTATCTATCAAACATCTACTTACAAAAATACCATATCAATACACTAGCCTAGCAACGATATAAACTAGACGCCTCTAATTTATCAATTGCAAGTTTTACGTGGCTTAGGGCTTTCGGAGATAGAACCGTTCTTACCTACGAACATGAACCACAACGAGGATAACTAAGTTATTAGCAACTCGTTGTAAATCAGATATTGACGATAGTAGGAGAGACATACACCTGCCAGCCACTTATGCAAAACAAGTTGCATGTCAGTCGTGGAACCGGTCTCATCTACGATGACATGTAAGGTTGGTCCGGGCCGCTTCATCCCACTATGCCACCAATATCCAAAATACATGAAAGAAGCAATAACATGATCATCATCGTCCACATATAAACATATGTGTACTACCCGTGCAAAGCACCTACGCATAGATCAGGCTCTGATACCACTGTTGGGTCCGTAGCATAGAAAACAAAAAATTTCCTACGGTGTGAACTACACGCCAAGATCTATCTACTAGGTACAAAGCAACAGGTGGACATACATCCAACGAGAACTTACCCTCATAGACAACGAGCTTTTTAACGAGTAGGAACTCGTGGTTGATGTAGTCGTACACTTGCCGATCTCAAGATCGTGAGGAAGTCCACCAGGTCTGGCTCCAGCACGTCCATCAGATCCAGCTCCGGCACCACCAAGTCCAGCACCGCAAAGCAGCGGTGCATCCGTGATCGCACACACATCCGGTACCCCGACAACCTCCATCCCTCGCTCCAGCAAAGCAGCAGAAGCAGCAACTCCTTTCCAGATAAAGCCACCGGGAACATGTATCTTGCTAATCCGATACCATGGGGGAATAATACTAGAGGGGGAGAGAGATCCTTCACAAGGAGGTGTGTTTGAGAAGTGAGGAGGGGTGGCCTTTTATAGGAGGAGGGGAGGGTACCCCTCCTTCATGGCCGGCGCATGGGGAGGTGACCCTTCACCTCCCCCATTCATGTGGTGGTAACCCCCTCCACATAAATTTGCCTCTTCACATTCTCCATTAAAGTCTCCACTTTAAATGCATTAAATTTCTCCAAATTTAATGCTATCTCATTTGATAAAACTATTTTATTAGTTTTATTCAGAATTTTGGTAATTACTTTAATTAACAAACATTCACATAAAACCCCCTGCAACATTTCAATATTACATGCAGAACCAATTTCAGCAATTTCACCCGAAACAGTTTTGGTGTCTATTGAAATAATTCCAGCGCTTTCTTAAATCTTTATCTGAAACATATTTGCTCCAAATGGTCTCGGTATCCCTTAAGTGTGTCACCCTATGGTTCGCGAATAATGCAGACATGATCGAGACCCCTCTCCGATCAATAATCAGCAGCGGGACCTGGAGATCCATACTGACTCCTACACATTCAACGATGACTTCTATGATTGTGAGAACCTTTAACGCTAGTAACTAAATCCCTTTGTCCCGCGATATATTACATGTCCGAGATTCGATCATCGGTATCTCCATACCTAGTTTGATCTAATATCGACATGCACTCTTTTCTTGTTCCCGTGATATAACATTCTAGTGATCACATCACTTGCTTGCAAGCTATTTCAATGTGGTATCACCGAGAGGGCCCAGAGTATATCTATCCGTCATCGGGATGGACAAATCCCACTCTTGATCCATGAGCCTCAACATAACACCTTCGTAGCACTGAACCCACCTTTATAGTCACCTTGTTACGGTGTGACGTTTGATGTTATCAAGATACTCTTCCGGTGTTAGCAATTAACATGATCTCATGGTCTAAGGACTAAGATTACTTCGTATGATGTTATAGCAATATAAACATAATGACTTGATCGTAATGCTATACTTTGGATGAATGTTCATCACATCATTCCACCAATGGTGTGACCTTGTTATTAACAACATCCAATGTCCATGATCAGGAAACCTTGATCATCTTGTTAATCAACAAGCTAGTCTATAAGAGAGGCATAACTAGGAACCCTTTTTGTTTATTAAACACACATGTATTGATGTTTCCGATCAATACAATTCTAGCATGTAAAATAAACATTTATCATAAACATGGAATAAGATAATAACCACTTTATTATTGCCTCTCGGGCATATTCCCTTCATCATCGACTGGAATACCAGCCTCATCGTTAAGTTCCTCGTCTATTTCATCATCACCAGATTCTTGATCCTATATAGTGCCTGCTTCTTCATCTGATTCAGAATCTTCGCCATCGTCTCTAATGCCTAGTACTGCACACATCATATTGACTCCCATGGGTGGGGCTGCACCATCGTCTCCTCCCGGATGGACAGGAACATTGCCCCAGTCCACCTCACCGACAACTCTGTTTTCTCCAAGACACTCGGTTCGTTGTGCTACAACCACATGGGGTGGTCTTACGTTTGCACGCATCCCAGGTACTTCAGTGGACAAACAATAGTCAGAATCATTTTCATCTTGAGTGTACAGAATCCTCTTGCTCTTCCTGTGTACATCCTCCTTCCTAATGTAATCTTTCCTGATGGTATCAGTAGGGCTTGACATCCGCGTTCCATTCCCCATCGAACTAGGCCTTTTGCTGCCGCTCTTTGGTGTGATCTCCTTACTGCCTCCCCTCACGGGTGTTGGCTCCAAGGTGCTGGCATTATTGCCCAACCTCTGCGACGTTTTCTTCTTCGAATTAGCCCTTTTGCTGCTACTATTGGGCGTGTTCTCCTTCGTGCTAGCATTATTGCCTGACCCTAGCAGCGTGTTCCGCTCCAAATTAGCCATTTTGCTTCTACTATTGGGCGTCTTCTCCTTCGTGCTGGCATTATTGCCTGACCTCAGCGGCGTGTTCTGCTCCAAATTAGCCCTTTTGCTGCTACTATTGGGCATGTTCTCCTTCGTGATTGCATAATTCCCTGACAGTGGCGTGTTTCGCTCCAAATTAGTGTTTTTTCTGCTCCCACTGGGTGTGGTAGCCTCCGTGCTGGCCATCTTCGCCTCTTTGCTACCACTCCTAGGAGTGTTCACCATCGTGCTCGCCGTCTTAGCGTTTTTGCTGCTACCGTTCGGTGTGGCATTTTGACTAGATCTCAGGGGTGTACTCTGCGGCATGGTGCCTTTTGTCGTGCGACTCTTGGGTGTCCTCTTTTCTGGCATGGTCTCCTTGGTGAAGTTCTTCTTTGGGGTGCCCTTTCTGGGGATGCTCTTCCTACTCCTCTTTATGACGCTCCTCTGTAAGACTCTCCTCTGTTCGAAGCCACCCTCAGTCGCACCAGCCCTAGTGATGCCATGGATCAGGTCATGCATGCCTTCTAAAAGTCCATCTCTATTGTCGAGTTCCAATTCATCTCCAACCGTGAGCACTACCAAGTGGAAGTAAACTTCACCTCTATAATGTTTCCTTGTAAACGGTACGACTAAATCCCTGGTATCTTTCACTTTGATAGCCTTTTTGCTCCTGTAACCATAATATAACAAACGTGCTTCCTGGGAGGACCCCCACATCACCTTCACACGTAACGATGCCATCAGGTTAGATAACTCTACCACTTCAGGGTCGTATCTGCCAAGGATTACATCAAACTCGTCATAGAATTTTTCTGTGCCATCATCTAATTTTGCAGTATAATCCACGACACCGATACGAACGATTACTTTGCCATCATCAGGTTCTTCAGGATAGAATCCTTCGAGAGGTTCGAGAGATGGAGTGGCACCATCAGACCTAGCCCCAATGCCACCGCCGCCATCACCAGCATCATCGTTAGCTGGATCAACCTCGGTGGAAGTACAATGACCAGGAGCAAGGCGAGGCCCCCTTCTAACGGCAGCCACAATAGGATCAGCTGTTGCCATGCCACCTCGACGATCAGGAGCAGTTCCCACAACAGAAGTGTTTCGAGTGCTAGTAGATTCCATACCATGAGCTGGCTTCAGACCAGTAGCTCGCTGAACCCTAGCACGGGTTCGAGGAGGAGAGAATGGTTCAGTCTTTGCAACAACAGTGGGGCAGCCTCCGGAAGCCTTAGTTTGCTCAACAGCGGCAGGGATTGGGTCAACAGCATCCAGATCAACAACAACACGAGGACGATCAGTACCAGCAGATTCCAGAGCACGGGTTCGCACAACTTGAGGACGGTTTCGAGGAGGAGCAGCACACAAGGCGGCGGTCTTGGCAACAACAGCGGGGCAGCCTCCGGACGCCCTAGTTTGCTCAACAGCGGCATGGATTGGGTGAGCAGCAGCCGCAACAACACGGGCACGGGGACGGGGATGACCAGTACCAGCAGATTCCAGAGCAGAGTTTTCCACAACAGCAATATGGGGACTCCTACGAGGAGGTTGCCTGACAGAAGCATGTCGTGGATGAGGAACCACATTTTGCTCAACAACAGCAGGGGTTCGAGTTAGACCTCCCTGTCCAATAATAGCTGGGCGACTCCTAGTAGCAGGAGCTTCCTCATCCACTATGTTACACACCAGCGTAACCACGCGAAGCCTAACATGTTGTTTCATCAACCCAATTAGCTAACTGTCACGCGCTATAGGAACCTTGAAGCCTCGGTCATCAACGAGGCTGAACCGTGTAGTCTGCTCTGGCCTCATTTTAGCAAGTTCACGCATAGCAGCAACCAAACCAGGGATAGTGCATAACTACACAGACACCACTTCCATCTTCAGACTGTGAGCCTCTTTCCACATGCTCTTCCCATGTGCTAATTTAATTAGGTGGCCGCAAATGCTCACCAGAACCGTGTAGCTGGGTTCAGCGGAGATCCTAGTTGACAGAAAATTGGAGACATAAGATAAGAATTGTTTGTCAGCGTCATGCTAGAAAACAATTCTATGTTCGATATATCTCTGTAATGCCAATAGCCAGCTAGCAGTTATAGGTAGTGCGAATAGCAAAGAGAAGAGTAGCTCACCCGAAATTAGCCAGAAGTACTTCTTCCTCGGCAAATGGGTCTGCCATCCTCCACGCTGCTCAGCTCGTTGGTGGTAGAGGCGGGCTAGATCATCGCAATGGCTGGCACGGCATTCGGCATTAGAGCTCGGTATCAGCGAGTAGGCGCATCAACTTGGCACCGGAAGTCAAATGCCCGACGAGATCTTTCTGGTTGGAGAGGGGATTTCGACGCCACCGGTGCTAGGGTTCTTGCGAAAGGAGGGAGGGGTGGATTTGTGAATTTGGTCAACGCACGATGCTCCTTTAGTATCTCCTTTCGCCTCGTGGTTGTCGCGTCAGCGCTCGCGTCGGAAATATTACTGACATGTGGGTCCCGACCGTCTACTTCACGGGGCAGTTTCACGGCATGTTTGGATTTGGTAGGGGTGAGACGAGTTTGCATCGAAATGGCCCCTCTCGGTAGTTGGCGGCCCAACTTTTCGAAACGCGGTGATTTCAAGCAACTTAGGTACCGCCATGCGCTGGCCTGCCAACTTTGGTACCGTAGACGAATAAGCCCGTTGGAGTGGCCATACTATTCCGTTGTAAAATGTTTTCAAAATGATTTGTGACTTGAAAGATGACCTTGACTTGACCATAATAGAGTTGTGGACATGAAATCTAAGTTCCCACTTAAGTAATGTAGAGAACTAAACTTAGGTCTTTACCCTTAAGGCTTATGAAATAAACCTGGCTTTTTTCAAACAAAACTAGAGATGAAGGTTCCTACCAAATATTTATCTTACTCATGCTAGTGTTAGTTTGCGAGTACTTAAAGAGTACTCATGGCTTTGTCCTTGGCTATTCCCATGGCCAGACTATGAGGAGGATTACCCGGAAGATGGACAGCAGGAGGTCTATGACAACTAGGATCATCTCCCATCGTCAGCATTGCCTGTGATCATGAAGACGGAGCCTTCTACGTTTACTTTCCGCTGCTTTGATTGTATTAAGACTGGATCATGAGATCCTATAGTTGTAAGACCTTTATTATGGTTTGTAATGGATGATGTACTGTGGTACCACTTCTGTTATGTCTCGCAAAAATGGTAATCCTGGGATTGCAATGTACAGCATAACTTGCATCTGGACTTAAAAAATCCGGGTGTTGACACAACATCCTATAGATTTGTAGCTTACGAGTACCAAAAATATAGCAAACAGGCAAAAGAAATTGCCGCTGCGCGGCGAGGACGGGTGGGACTAGAAAGTGGGTGGCGGCTCGGCATTTCGGGGTCAGCAACGAATTATTCAGTGAAGCGGACCCGGTAGGGTAGACGACGCCGTTGGTGAAGAAGATCCAATGTTGCGAGGGAGTCAGTGAAATAGTTCCGGTGAGGAGCACCTGTAGTGGAAGAGCTCCGTTGTGGAAGAGAGGGCCGACGGTGAAGCAGCTAGAGAAAGGTCAAGGTTGGAGGGGTGTGGGCGGGGAAGAGACGATGGGGGATATAGGTGGGATGACGCACATTTATGACCTATACCCCTCTATTATTGTAGTACTCCCACGGTCCTTGTTTCTGGAGCAGGGATAGAAGAGGAATTTTGCATTTGCAAAAAGCGGGGCGGGGTATTTGAATAGATGCGCGGGATATTTGAATAGATGTGCGCGGGATGTTTCGGCGCCATGCATAAATTTTGAGGTTGAAGCTTCTGACGTACGCTACTCTGACGCGGATGCTCTCACGTGTTGGTCCCATCTAGACCCACATGCCAGCGACAGTATGCTTACCAACATATAAATGAGTTTCCACACATTTGCCAAAATTGATAAACAATATATTTTGAAGGCTTTCATACAAGATGACCAAGGTCACGACCATATCTCTGTTATTGTTTATAATAGCATGTCCATATTTGGTAGATAGTTGTATATTGTCATTTCAAAAGAAGATTCTACATTTGATGCACAATGCCCAACTTTCATGAATTTCCGAACTTTCTAGCTAAATCTATGCAATAAAATGACTTTTTGACAATCTGAAGTAAATATGTCTAATTTCGAACTAGAAACTGTGTGATATACCTTGCTCTTGACTTTTTATAGTAATTCAAAGATATTAAGTAGTCAAATATTGGAGAACCACTAAGAGTTTTGGAAAATTCAACTTTTTGATATGAATGGTAATGACACCTAATTTCGTCCATTTACAAAAAATACAAAGAAACAAAATATAAAAAGAAATGCATCCATTATTTTCTGTCTTCATTTCTCACTATGTGCACTAGCTAGTTTCCATGGAAAAATATAATCTTGAAATTTGATAATTTCTGAGAAAAAATTATATCACAATATATGGAGTACCATGTAAGAATAGGCATGGCTTTCAAACAAGATGACTAAGGTCATGGCCATATCTTTTCTATAGTTTATAATAACCTATCCATATTTGTTATGGTGTGTATTGGCATTTAAAATATTATTTACAAAGGAAGCTTGCGAATTGGAAGTTATTTCAATTTTCTAAGGCACAACAATGGCTTTAGTAATGAAGCTACTACAAAACATGGCATAAAATCCCCCTGCCCCGGTTTTCCCTCAAAGTATATATAGGCTAGGGTTAAGATTAGGGTTCGGTGTTTTATTTTAGGTTGAGGGTTTAAGGGTTCATGGTTTATGGTTTAGTATTTTAGGGTTTAGGCTTTTAGGGTTTAGTGCTTTAGCTAGGGTTCATGATTTAGGGCTTAGGGTTGTTCAAGGTTTTAGGTTATATGATTGTTTAGGTTTTAGGGTTTAAGAAATTTTCAATAATAATGTTCAAGCTTTATATATATGGTTATATTCATGGAATAGAATGGCGTTATCGTAATTTAATAAAAGTATTTCAAAATTTGATCTATAAGTGCATTATACCTCCTTGGTAAGGGTTTAGGGTTCTAGGGTTAGGAAGTTAGAGTTCTAAGGTTAGGAGGTTATTAGGGTTTACGGTTAAGGGTTTTTGATTTCCAATAATGTTCAAGCTTTATGCTTATATTCATGCAAAAGAATGGCGTTACCACAATTTAATGAAAGTATCTCAAATTTTGATCTATAAGTGCACGGTACCTACTGGTTTAGGGTTTATGGGTTGATGATTTAGGGTTTTATGGTTTAGGTTTTATGGGTTGTTTAGGGTTTAGGGATTAGCGTTTTTCAATAATGCTCAAATATTTATGCTTATATTTTTCGAATAGAATGGCATTACCTGCTTTAATGAAAGTATCAAAAATGTTGATCTATAAGTGCATGATACCTTCTTGGTTAGGGTTTTGCAGTTTAGGTTTTATCGTTGTATAAGGTTTAGAGTTTAGCGAATTTAGAATAATGCTCAAGCTTTATTGTTATATCCGTCGAATAGAATGACGTTACCTAATTTATTGAAAGTATCTCAAATTTTGATCTATAAAGTGCATGATACCTGCTTGGTTAGTGTTTATGGGTTGAGCGTTTTAGGGTTTAGGTTTTAGGGGTTGTTTAGGATTTAGGGTTTAGGGAATTTTTGATAATGCTCAAGATTTATGCTTATATTCGTCGAATAAAATGGCGTTACCAAATTAACTGAAAGTATATCAAATTTTGATATATAAGTGCATGCTACGTGCTTGGTATGGGTTTAGGGTTTTGGGAATTTTAAATAATGTTCAACTTGCTTTATGCTTATATTCATTGAATAGAATGGCATTACATCAATTTATTGAAAGTATCTCAAATTTTGATGTATAAGTGCACAATACCTGCTTTGGTTAGGGTGTATGGGTCGAGGGTTTAGGGTTATACGTTTTTACAGTTTAGTTTATGGGTTGTTTAGGGTTTAGGGTTTAGCGAATTTTCAATAATGCTCAAGATTTATGCTTATACTCATAGAACAAAATGGGTGTTAGCTGATTTAATGAAAGTATCTTAAATTTTGAGCAATGTGTGCATGACACCTTCTTGGTTAGGGTTTATGGCTGGTGGTTTAGGGCTTTAGGGTTTATGGTTTAAGTTTTAGAGGTTGTTTAGGGTTTAGGGAAATTTTGTTATTACTCAGGATTTGTGCTTATATTCGTCAAATAGAATGGCGTTACCCAATTTAACAAAATTATCTTAAATTTTGATCTATAAGTGCATGCTACGTGCTTGGTGAGGGTTTAGGGTTTAGGGTTATAGGGTTTAGCGGTTTAGGATTTGGGTTTTAGGGGTTTTGGTTTTCGGGAATTTTCAATAATGTTCAAACTTTATTGTTATATTCGGGGAATAGAATGGCGTTACCGCAATTTAATGAAAGATCGAATCTAAAATTTTGATCTATAAGTCCACGATACCTGCTTGGTTAGGGTTTATACGGGTCGAGGGTTTAGGGCTTTAGGGTTTTACGGCTTAGGTTTTATGGACTGAATAGGGTTTAGTTTTTTTTTGAATTTTCAATAATATTCAAGCTTTATGCTTATATTTGTCTAATAGAATATATATGGCGTTACCTAAATCATTGAAAGTATGATACCTGATATTTTAGGGTTTATGGGTTGAGGGTTTGGGGTTTTAGGTTTAGGTTTTATTAGGGGTTGTTTAGGCTTTAGGGTATTTTAGATAATGCTCATGATTTATGCTTATATTCATCGTATAGAATGGAGTTACCAGTTTAATGAAAATATATTAATTTTTGATCGATAAGTTCATGCTACGTGTTTGGTAAGGATTTAGGGTTTAGTGTTTAGAATTTAGGATTTCAGGAATTTTAGATAATGTTCAAGCTTTATGCTTATATTCGTGGAATAGAATGGCGTTATAGCAATTTAATTAAGTATCTCAAATTTTGATATATAAGTGCATGATGCCTGCTTGATTAGGGTTTATGGGTCGAGGGTTTAGGGTTTTACAGTTTAGTTTTATGGGTTGTTTCCAGTTTAGGGTTCAGAGAATTTTTGGTAATTCTCAGGATTTATGCTTATATTCATCTAATAGAATGGCGTTACCTGATTTAACGGAAGTATCTCAATTTTTGATCTATAGTTGCACGATGTCAACACCAGGATTTTTAATCCCAGATGCCTGTTATGCCATACCTCGCAATCCCAGGATTACCATTTTTGCGAGACATAACATAATTGGTACCACAGTACATCATCCATTACAAACCATAATAAGGTCTTACAAATAAAGGATCTTATGATCTAGTCTTAATACAAATCAACCAGCGGAAAATAAACGTAGTAGGGGCTCCATCCTCAGAGTCACAGGCAATTCTAATGATGGGATATGATCCTAGTTGTCATAGACCTCCTGCTATCCAACTTACTTGTAGTCCTCCTCATAGTCTAGCCACGGGAATAGCCAGGGACAAAGCCATGAGTACTCTTTAAGTACTCACAAACTATCACTAACAAGTAAGGTAGTTCTAGTAGGAATCTTAAGCTCCAGGTTTATTTGCAAAAAGCCATGTTTATTTCATAAGGAGTTCAATAAGTAAAGAACCTAATTTAATCACTTACGTGGGAACCTATTTTTCATGTCCACAACCCTCTTGTGGTCAAGTCAAAGTCATAGTTCAATTCACAATTCATTTTTTAAAACATCTGACAACAGAACAGTATGGCCACTCCAACTGTCCATAACCACGGACGCGGATATTCGAATAGTTTGACACTCTGCAGAGGTGGTACACTTTCACCAGAAAATTCGATACATTCGTTAGGGGTAACCTTGAATCATCATAATTAGTATGCGGATAATCAATCCTAACCTTTAAATTACACACTCTAGTATAGGCACCTCCCCTATGAGCTTGGCCTCCCAGCCATGGCCATCTGCCATCCTGGGCACTACATAGGTGGACATTCACATTCACGAGGTAGCCTCAGCAACCTCTTTCTGTGAGGGAACCCATACTAAGGCATATAAACTTCCAGTTAATCCCTACCCAGTTCAGGTATTGTGGTTGTACGGTAAAATTGGAATGGTATCACATCTGAACCCAACCATCAGTTTTTATCAAAACCAAGGCTCATGCCTCAAGAAGTTTCATCATCAAATCATTTTGTGTTCATCACACATGTCAAAACATTTCAATAGAATGAACCATCATTCCAAGGTTTTTATAAACATTTCAGTAAAGAACTTTGGTAAAGTAAAAGAATAAAGCTTGCAAGTAAAACTTGGGATTGGTATAATCAAAGTTGAATAAACAAAGCATGCCTAATGCATCTTGCATAGGTTATCTTGCAAGGATGACTTGCATAGTTCTAGCTTGCATGGTTAGGAAACGTGCAAGTGTTAGCTTGTATAGTTAAATTGTAGTGCTAGGCTTGCCTTGAGTAGTGCAGTGGTTGAAGTTCTCTTCTTCTTCTTCTTCTTCTTCTTGGTAGTACTCCTCCTCGTATCCCGGGTTGGTACTATCGTCTATAAATGAACACGGGGTACACAATCACCAAACAATACTTAAGTATTTCTATTTAGCACACTAAGGCTCACACTTCATGATCTAGCATCATCACAATCATCACATGAAATAAAGACTTAATCTTGTTTGTCTTATTTTAGAAAAGTAATTTTCTACTCATTGAAAAGACTTAAGATTTAATATTCTCCAATTAAAATATGGGATCATGTTGACACATGTCATCACCATATATTCTAATACTTGGGAATGTGATTTAAAGTGGTGGTCATATTTTATAAAGTTTAATATTGCTATTTACTACAATTAAAGTGACTAGAAATGCCTATATAGCATTCTTTTAGTACTAGTCCAAGATCCCTGCATGTAAACCTACATATTTTTACATATTCAGATAGATCTTGTCAAATGTGATTTTTGAGAGTTGGAATCAACTCAAAAGCATTTATGGTTGATTTTTGAAAAATGTTTGAAGTTGGAAAAGCCTTTGTCTTGTTATTTTTGGTATAGGTGTTCTATAATTTCAAATGATTTGAATCCAACGGGCTTGGATAGATTTTTTAATACCTTTCTAACAAAATTGGAATCATGCAATTTGGTTCAGTGAATCTTTTTGAATTGATTATTTGAATCTACTAACAGAATCTGGTTTCAACTAAAATGAAAAAAAAACTATTTGAATTTACAGGCCTGCGCAGTGGGTTGCTGACAAGGGGGTCTCACTAGTCAGTGGCTCTATCTAACTGAAGTGGTATCTTTCAATCTAGGCCTACGATTAGAATGCGATCTTACGACTAAGGTTCATTGCCTACATCGAAGAGCTCCAGCGAGGACTGAACCCTAACACGGCAGTGGTGGTCGTGTGAGGCTCACCAGGGCTCCAGCTAGGGTCGGTGATGGGGGTGAGCGACGTTGTAGACGACGGCGGTTCGAATGGTGGTCGTGGCTGCTCCTGGGGTGGCTCCAATGGATGGCTCCTCTTCTCCTCTACAGCGGTGGACTCCGGCCAAATTCCGATGATCTCGTGCTCGCCTTGCTCCGGGAAAGGGGTGGGAGGTTCTGTGAGGAGTGGGGAGTGATATGGTGTGGTGAATTGAGGCGGGGGTGGCCTCTATTTATACACCGGCGAGAGGGACAGAGCAATATGGGCTGGCTTCTCCGGTGACGGCGGTACAACGAGCTATCGGCGTGGCTGAGGGTAGGGGGTGACGCAGTGCTTCCTAGTGGTCATCACGGGCTGGGCGCAGCACAGGGCGCTCGAGAATGGTCGGGCATGGGCGGTTCTCTATGCAAAACTGGCGGTGTTCGAGACGGCGCACGCGGGCTATGGGTCGCACGGCGGCGAATGGGGATGTCTGGGAGCTAGCTGGTGTTATTGCAAGGATGTGCACACGCGGAGAGGGCGAGGCGCGGTGTGTGCGAGCTGGTCGGCTGCGGCGCTTTGGCGTGCTCTCGGCATGGCGTAGAGAAAGTGGGTGCGACGATTTCTTGGTGGTCCATGGCTCTCCTATGGTCGAGGGCTGGATAGGGGGTGGCGGTGGACGGTGGCTTGCCTCCTGGACATCATGGATGAGGGCGGCGCGGTCTGTGGCAAGCGGTCCATGGTCGGCCGGCGTGGCCAACTTCGGGTGGCGCTGCACTGACGCAACGACAAAAGGGGGTGCGTGTCTTGTGCTGCTAGATGCTAGGGAGACAGGAGGAGTGCAATGGGGGCAAATGGTCGAGTGATCACTGCTCCAAACAGTGAAGTTAGGCAGGGTTTAATTACTGTCTGCAATGTGTTCGATCAAATGGCCGCATGAACTTAGGTTTGAAATTTTTGAATGAAATTTGGTGAGTGGTCCAAACTTATGCTTGGTAGTCTCTGGTTGCTTGGGTTTGTCAAGGTGAATTGATTTGAGTGGTTTTTGCAAAATGGTGATCTTACCATATGAACTTGATTCAATTTTGAATTGTCCTTTAAATAGATTTGAAAATAGTTTCTATGAGTTTGTAAAGTGGCCTTGGATTCACTTTTACTTGGTCTAGCAAGGGGTATAAATAAATGGACATGTCTCTGTTAGAAATTCTTTACTAGGAACTCACAAAGTGGCCTAGTGGTTAACTTTGGTAAAAATGACCATTTGATCATTTGATTCATATTTGATTTATTTTTCTTTGGATTTTGTTTGTAATTGGCCTAGATGATGTAGTATTCATCTTTAAACCATTTCTTATCATTTGTAGCAATCAAACATGGCAATTTGACTCAATCATACACTAATGCAAATCACACATACATTCATATTCAATTTAGTAATAAAAGTTATTGTTAACCCTAATGTTGGGTGATTAGAACTTGATAATCTTGATTAGTATTTTTGGGGTGTTACAAACCTTCCCTCCTTAAACAAAATCTCATCTCGAGATTTAAGAAAAAGCTAGGAACTAAAGAGATTTGGAAACTCAGTCTAATGTAATCCTCTCACTCCCAAGTAGCTTCTTCTTCGATATGGTTGCTCCACTGGATCTTGAGAAACTTGATACTCTGGGTCCTGGTGGTTCTGAAGGCTTCTTCCAAAATACGAATGGGTACTTCATGATACGTCAGATCCTTGTTGATATCTATGGCTTGGTGATCGATGTTCTTGAACACTTCTGTCTTCTCCGGAACTTCTAAGCATTTGCGAAGTAACGAGATATGGAACACATCATGTATGGATGACATCTCCTCTGGCAGTCCCAATTGATATGATACTTCTCCTTGTTGATTCAAAATCTTGAAGGGTCCAATATATCTAGGGGCTAACTTCCCTTTCAGTTGAAAATGTTGCATTCCTTTCAAGGGTGATACTTTGAGATACACAAAATCTCCGTCATTGAAGGTCAGGTCTCGACGTGTTTTGTCAGCATAACTCTTCTGTCTGGATTGGGCGCTCTTGAGGTGTTCACGGAGTTTGTGAATCTTCTCTTCGGCTTCTCCTAGGATGTCGGGTCCGAAAATCTGACACTCTCCTACTAGCGACCAATTCAACGGGGTACGACACTTCCTTCCATACAGAAATTCAAATGGGGCCATTTGCAAACTAGCTTGAAAAATGTTGTTGTATGAGAATTTTGCGAAAGGCAGACAATCTTCCCATTTTGATCCATATTCTAGCAAACAAGCTCTCAACATATCTTCTAAGATTTGGTTGACTCTTTCAGTTTGTCCATCGGTTTGCGGGTGATAAGTTGTGCTGAAATTCAGCTTGGTTCCTAACCCTTCTTGTACTTTCTGCCAAAGTCTTGAGGTAAACTGGGTTCCTCGATCCGACACTATGGTCTTGGGGGTTCCTTGCAAACTGATGATTCTAGCAATGTTTAGCTCTTCTAGCTTCGAAGTCTGGTAGGTAGTCTTGACAGGTATAAAATGGGCTACCTTGGACAGTCTATCCACTATGACCCAAAAAGAGTCATTCCCCCTACTAGAAGTAGGCAAACCGGTGATGAAATCCATTCCGACAGAATCCCATTTCCATTCTTGAATCTGCAATGGTTGCAAAAGTCCTGCGGGTCTCTGATGTTCCGTTATGACTCGCTGACAGATATCACACTTAGCTATGTAGCTTCCGATTTATCTCTTCATCTTGTGCCACCAAAATTGCTAATTCCAATCCTGATACATCTGCGTTCCTCCGGGGTGGATAGACTAAAGAGTATCATGAGCTTCCTGCATGATAACTTGCTTCAGCTCGGAATCTGCTGGCACACAAATACGTCCATTGTACCACAAAACTATTAGTTCATCCTCGGTGAATCCTGGTACCTTCCCTGTACCGATACGATGTTTGATTCTATTCTAAACTAGCTAGCTAAAAATCCTTTGCTAACTAGCTCCGTTCTAAACTGTTCCAACTCTTCATGCAAACTTGTCTGGGCTTCTTTTATCATGGTGTTTAATCTACACAGCAATCTGCTAAGGGCATCCGCTACCACATTGGCTTTGCCAGGGTGATAGTGAATGTCAAGGTCATAATCCTTGATTAACTCTGTCCATCTCCTATTTAGCTCCTTCTGGGTAAAAAAATACTTCAGACTCTTGTGATCCGAATAAATCTCACAGCGGTTACCCATAAGGTAATGATGCCATGTCTTTAAGGCTAAAACTACGGCTGCTAGTTCAAGGTCATGGGTGGGGTAGTTTTGCTCATGTTGCTTCAGATTTCGGGACAGATATGCTATGACTTTGCCTTCCTGCATCAACACACACTGTAACATCCCAAAACTTTAATCAAGGGTATCAAAGTTCAAATCACCCAATTTAGGGTTAACAAAAACTTTTATTAAAGAAAAGGCATATGAATGCATGTGAGTTTGCATTAGTATAGAATTGTGTGTAAATGCCATGTTTGATTGTTCTAAATGTTGTGAAATGGTTTAAAGGTGAATGCCACATCATCTAGACCATTTACAAATAAAATCCAAAGAGAAAGAAGTCAAATAAAGTTAAATAAGGCAAATGGTCATTTTGACCATTTTAATCCACTAGGCCACTTTAGGTGTTCCTAGAAGTCAATTCCTAACAGAAACATTTCTATATCTTTTCACCCCTTGATAGACCAAGTAAAGATGTACAAACTTACAAAAACATGTAGCCACTCAATTTAAATGACAATTGAAAATTGAATCCAATGCATATGAGAAGATCCCACTTTTTCAAAAACACATCAAATGAATTCACCTTGGCAATCCCAGGCAAACCTAGTCTCTCAAGCTTAACACAAGACCGCTCAAATTTTTTGAATCAAAAATTCAAATGTAAATCTCTTTCAGCCATTTAAACAAACACCTTGTCTGCACAAATTAATCACCTGCCAAAATCCACTGTTGTGCATAGTAATCTCCCACCTCTCTGTCCCCTTTTCTCTCCCCTGTCCCTCTGAGTGTCTAGCAGCAGCAGACAACCACCCCTCTTCGCCACTGCACCAGTAGAGCGCCGCCCAAAATTGGTCACTGCCGGTCGACCATGTCCAAGTCGTAGCAGACCACCCCGCGCCTATCCAGGATGCCTAGGAGGATCGCCGCAACCTACCGCTTCTCCCTGTCCACCGCTTGATCACATCCAGGCCATGGACCACCCCAGGAGCACCACGCCTAGAGCGTCTGCGCCATGCCGACCACGCGCCAGAGCGCCGAACTCGACCAGCTCCGCCAGCCCGCGCCTCGACCTCACCCTCGCGCGCACTGCTCCGCCATGACCCCAGCAGCCGCCAGACACCCCCGTTCGCCGCTGCTTGACCCACAGCCACCGTGCACCGTGTCGAACACTACTTCTGCCATGCAGAACACCGCACGTTTCCGACTGTTGTAGAGCGCGCCTTGCCGCACCATCAAGCCCGTGAGAACCACCCTGAAGAACCGCATGGAGTGCCGCCCGTAGCCATGCCGATAGCCTCCTGTAGCCATGTCGCCAACACCGCCTGACCATGCCGTGCTGCCCCCTTCGTCGAGCTATAAAATGAGGCCCTCTCCACCCCATTTCTGCACACCATCTCACTCCCCTCTCACTACTGATCCTCCCACACCATCCCCGGAGCAAGGCGAGCCGTAGTTCGCCGGAGTTTGCTACAGCAGAGGAGAAGAGGCCCTGTCGATTGAAGCTGCCCTAGGAGCCACCGCGACCACGCCTCGAACTGCAGTCGTCTACCAGCCAGAACACCCCCATCACCGAGCCTAGCTGGAGCCTAGGTGAGCCCCCGTAGACCCCTACCGTGCCGCTAGGGTTCGTCCTCGCCGGAGACCTGTTCACCGGGGACGACGAACCACAACTGTTTGATCGTCATCTAATCATAGCGCTGAGATTGCCCCATACCGCTTCATGTTAGATGTGCCGCTAACGCACGGGACCCCCTGTCAGTAGCCTGCTGCACCCGCGCAGTGCAACTGGGCCGACCATTTCCTTTCTCGCGCTAGCCCACAGATTCAAATTAGTATTTTCCTTTTTAATTGAAACCAGACTCTGTCCACTTATTCAAAAATCAATTCAGAGAGTTTCACTTTACCAAATGGCATGATTAATGTTTTGTTAGAAAGGTAATTAAAATATCTATCCAAGCCCGTTGGATTTAAATCATTTGGAGTTAGAGATCACATATAGCAAAAATAAAAAACAGAGACTTTTGCAACTTCAAACATTTTTCAAAAATCAACCATAATAGCTTTTGAGTTGATTCCAACTCTCAAAAATCACATTTGACAATACCTATCTGAATATGTAATAATATCTAGGATTGCATGCAATGACATTGGACTAGTACCAAAATAATGCTATTAGGGCATTTCTAGTCACTTTAAATCTATTAAATAATAATCTTAAACGTAATAAAATGTGACCAACCCTTTAAATCACATTCCCATGTATTAGAATATGTGGTGATGACATGTGTCCACATGATCCCATATTTTAATTGGAGAATATTAAATCTTAATTTATTTCAATGAGTAGAAATTACTTTTCTCAAATAAAATAAATGAAACTAGTTCTTTAAATCTTGTGATGACTGTGATGATGCTAGATCATCAACTTTGAACCTTAGTGTGCTAAATAGACTAGTTAAGTATTGTTTGGTGATTGTGTATCCCGTATTCGTTTATAAACGATAGTACCGACCAAGTCTACGAGGAGGAGGAGTTATACCCCGAAGTATACAAGGAGAACTTCAATCACTACACCAATCAAGGCAAGCTAACACTTGCAAGTTTCTTAACTATGCAAGCTAGAACTAAGCAAGTTAACACTTGCCCCCTTAAATTAAGCAAATGCTTTAGGCATGCTTTGGTTATATAGTTTTGGTTTATACCCATCCCAAGTTTTACTTGCAAGCTTTAATTTCTTACTTTACCAAGTTCTTTACTTTTTAGATAGCATAAAGAGTATTAAACTTGGCCTGTCTAGTTATACTTAGATGTCATTCTATGCCATGAGATTGAGATTAGCATCCTTCACTAGTGAACACTCTTAACCATAGTGGCTAGTGCTAGGCATAAAACTTGATCAGTTTAGATGGGAATACTTGGTGAAAATGCTTATGAAAACCTTGGAATGATGCATTCTATTGAGATGTTTTGAAATGTGTTGATAAACACAAATGGTTTATGATGATGAAAATGTTGAGGCATGAGCCTTAGCTCTTTATAAAAGCTGATGGTTGGGTTCGGATGCGATACCATTCCAAGTTTACCGTACAACCACAATACCTGAATTGGGTAAGTCTTCGCCGGAAGTTTATATGCATTAGTACGGGTTCCCTCCGGAAGAGGTTTGAGCTGAGGCTACCCCCTTGATGATGTCCACCCATTCCTAGGATGGCAGATGGCCATGGCTGGAAGGCCAAGCTCATAGGAGAGGTGCTGATACTAGAGTGTGTAAAGGAAAGGTTATGATTGATTATCCGCATACTAAGTATGATGATTCAGGGTTATCCCTGACGGATGTATCAAATTTTTTCGTGAAAATGTACCACCTCTGCAGAGTGTCAAACTATTCGAATAGCCGCGTTCGCTGTCATGGACAGTTGGAGTGGCCATACTGTTCCGTCGTCAGATGTTTTCAAAATGACTTATGAAATGAATTGTGACTTGACTTGACCACAACAGGGTTGCAACTATGAAAACTAAGTTCCCACTTAGGTGATTTTAGAACTTTACTTTACCTTTCTTTGTTTCTGAACTCAGCTTAGGTTTAAATTTTAGCTTTTGCAAATAAACTTAGAGCTTAGCATTCCTACTAGAACTACGTTACTTGTTAGTGATAGTTTGCGAGTACTTAAAGAGTACTCATGGCTTTGTCCCTGGCTATTCCCGTGGCCAGACTATGAGGAGGACTATCAGGAAGATGGACAGCAGGACGACTACGAAAACTAGGATCATCTCTCATCGTCAGCATTGCCCGTGACACTGAAGATGGAGCCCATCGCTACGCTTATTATTCCGCTGCTTGTTTGTTTTAAGACTGGATCATGAGATCCTTTATTTGTGTCAGACCTTATTATGGTTTGTAATGGATGATGTATTGTGATATCCAATCTGTTATGTCTCGAAAAAATGGTAATCCTGGGATTGCGATGTATGGCATACCAGGCATCTGGGGTTAAAAACCCGGGTGTTGACAAGTTGGTATCAGAGCCATCCTTACCATAGGTGACATGGGTATACCCGACAAGTACTCGAGTTTGGTATATACGTTCTGAATACAGCGGAAGCCCACGGTGTCGCCAAGGCCCAAATAGAGAACTCGAGTAACCTACGGACTCTCGATTGCTTGAGGAACAAGAAGAAGCTAAAGATAGAAAGTTCAAAGGGGAAAACCCTAACCTGTAATCGACTCGACCTGCTAGCGGAGACCTAGCCTATATATATAAAGGCTAGGAGGGGGCGGCAAGGAGGACACACACGCAAACCTAGTTTCCACAACCCTCGCCAGATTACATCGGCGCACCATTGTAATCTTTGATTTATCTGTTAATTCCACGAGCAGACAAGCAGGAGTAGGGACCTCTACGAGGCATGAACCTGGGTAAATCTTCGAGTCCCCTGTGTGCTTGTTTGCTAGCCAATTGATGCTTCCAGCGCTCCCTCCTTCTCCAAAACCCAAGTCCATAACAATGGGCATTGATGAGTTAAACCCTCATCAATTGGCGCCGTATGTGGGAATTGGGAGTGCTGATGTTGCGGCTTCTTCGGCCCCATCAACTGTGATCTACAACTCCGCAATAACGGAGATTCGCCAGCTATTCAACGCGTTCAACTTCACCATCCACACGCCAGCCACTCGCCCGGCTTTCGAGTCCGTAGGCGATGGGATCAGCATGGCGATCGGGGGCTTCCGCTTCCAAGTTGGTCAGATGGGCACGCTTCGCATGCCTGACCAGCCGACGACACCATCGATTGCTCTAGCATCCTGGTTCCCTCCGCTGATCGGCACCCTCAGTGAGCTCCATGCCTCGACAACAGTCGAGAATACGGTCAGTGACAGTAGTGACGAATCCAATCTCGGCGATCTGGCAACTGAAGATGGAGCCTACGGTTCCAGATCTAAAAGCTGCGGGAGCAGCAGCTTCCCCAACCACTTCATGTGCGTCGTCATCAACGCAGACTCCTCCGCCAATCGGTGACACTGAAGCGCCAGCCGCACGGAGTGAGTTCTTGAAGCTCGCGGGAACGCCTCCAGCAAGGGACTCCACCAGCTCATCCATATTTTCGATCAACTCAGCCTTGGGCGCCAGCTCCTCACGGAGGCGAGTAAGCACGCCCTTGGCCTTGGTGAGCATCCCCTGAACAGCAGCACTGCGATCCTCGACTGCCGAGATGGCACCTGCCAGAGCATCATCACAACGGAGTGCCTGGAGGTCGAAGCTCAGACCACTGGTATCTACAACTTCTCCCTAGCTACGAGGGAGGCGCGCAGATCCTCTTCGTGTTTCCGCGATTCGTCCTGTGCTGCGATTGCCTCATCGCGGCTCTTCACCGCCGCGGCGAGCGTTTTGTCAAGGGAAGCACCGTCGCGAAGGAGTGCATTATGCTCAGTTGTGAGACAAATAAAAATAAACAGTCAATAACGGAGGGGCAGCCGAACCCCCCACCATGGTGAACGAGCAAACCGACGAACACGTCGTCATCAGGCTCAACGATCTCGAGTGGGCTCGCTGCCGAGAAGCCCTACGAGGCCACCCTCTGCCTTTCGGCTCCCCACAAGAACTACTGATGGGCTACCATTGGCTCCTGAAAGAGGAATACAAACGCCAACTACAAACAATCGTGCAACTCGTGGCGCTTAAAAAGGCGGCAGATGAGTCGAGCCTCCGACGGGCTGGGCTCTCCTCCCACGGAGGATCCTCCTCCAACTGTAACGAGTACGTCGCTAACAAGAGGCGATCTCGACTGGCCCACCTCATTGAGCAAGAGCATGTTGAAGCCGCAAAGGTCCTCGACTTTGGCTCCATGACGGTGGATACGCGTGGCAACGTGCTTCCAAAAACGCCGCAAGCTGCGGTAACAACGGCCACCATGTACCTCCTCAACAACCAGCCGCCAGCTGGAGACCCTCGAGCTGCCATGCACCGATCTACGATCGCAGGCTTGGGGTTAATCGAAGCTGCTCTCGACAAATAACCGATACCGGAGCCGAAGAAAGGTAAGGCTCTAGCAAAACGCTATTCCTCGCCCTCATCCAGCGATGAGAGTCACAACATGTCTCGACGCCACCGCTCACGGCGACACGACCACGACTACGACGAGCGTGATGACATCACAGAGCGTAAAATCAACAAATCAAGGGCGTGATGTGCCCGGTCGGCTGACTCAGAAGACGGAGATGTGGAGCTCTGTGGCGCTAGATGCTTCAGTAAGGCCATCAGGCAAAAGCGAATGCCCAAAGGATTTAAGCTCCCATTAGAGAAGCCAAAGTTTGACGGTTTGTAGGACCCAAAAATCTCCTCCGTCAGGCTCCACGGCGGGAGTCGAAGCACGGCCATGCAATGCCTGCAGCTACAGCTACAGGGCGCCGCCTGGGCATGGCTCAACAACCACCCACACGGATCCATTCGCAGTTGGGAAGAACTAGTTTACAGGTTTGTGTGCAACTTCAAGGGCACCTACAAAAGGCCCGTGTCAATCGAAGAGCTGAGGTACTGCCAGCAAAGGTCGGGCGAATCACTGCGCTCGTACATCCAGAGGTGGTCCCTCATCAAGAACTCCATAGAAAATATCTCGGAAGACCGCGCAATCGACGCGTTCAACAGCGGCGTTCGCCGCATAGAGATTAGGGAGGAGATGGGCTGCTCGAAGCCCCAAACCATCGACCACCTGATGGAAATTAAGAATCGGTGGGCTGATGGAGAAGATTCGGTGAAGAATCACGTTCACTCCGACGAGGAAGCATAACTCGAACGCAGACGCGACCGCCGAAGCCAACGTCGAATGCGCATCTACGATGACCGCGACGACGTCAATATGGTCACAGCCGGCTACGCTGATAGACGCGACGACAACCGCAACAACGGCTATCGCAGCGGTGGATACCGCGACTCTGGGAAAACCACGCAAGTATGGCAGCGCCGCACTCGCGATGAGGTGCCCGCCGCATCCATTGAAGACAAGCTGTCCAGACCATGCACCGTACACTTCTACATCGATAAGCATGATGGCCAATAGAAATCCAGCCACCTCCTCAAAGACTACTGCGAGTTCGTCAAACTCCGTGAGGGCCTGGCTCGGATGAACCGCGACATAGTCAACAGGGGCTACGGAGCCGCCGGAGGCGCTGTGGCACATGGAGTCGTGAGAGCAGAGACAGCTCATCCACCCTTGAGCGCGACTGGGCCAAATTATCATTAGGGGGTGGCGTATTCGGTGGTTCACTCAAAAGACCACTCGATGTGACCTACCACAAGTCAACCAAGAGACAACAAGAAGACTAAGGTCATGCATAGACAAAAGACTTGAGTGCATTCAAGCATAATAAAGTATCAGCAGATACACTCGCCAAAAGGCATGTTCAAGACAAAAGAAATAAGCTATTTAACTATTACAGATACGACTACTGAGGAGCAACTGGATTCTTCGACTTGGACTTCAGTTTTGGGGACCTCATCAAGTCTGTGGCAGTATCAGACGCCACAGACTTTCCGTCGGCCACTGACGTCGCAGCCTTCGTCGCCTTCTTCGCTCATTGCAGCTCCTCGTAGTACTGCAAATCAGTATTCATCACCGCGTCTGCATTTCTGCCACAAGCGCCGCGAAGGAGCAAAGACTACCTATTGGCCATCCGTGCTGACAGGCATCACGTTGGAGACCGTTGTAGGATCAACCTCGACTCCATGGACTGAACCATCGCGAGTGACATTGAAGCGCCAGCCGCACGGAGTGAGTTCTTGAAGCTCGCAGGAATTCCTCCAGCAAGGGACTCCACCAGCTCATCCATATTTTTGATCAACTCAGCCTTGGGCGCCAGCTCCTCACGGAGGCGACTTAGCACGCCCTTGGCCTTGGTGAGCGTCCCCTAAACAGCACCACTGTGATCCTCGATTGCCGAGATGGCACCTGCCAGAGCATCATCACGATGGAGTGCTTGGGGGTCGAAGCTCAGATCACTGGCATCTACAAAAAAATCAAGCATTGGCACAATAGTCAGCATAGCAACAGATTCGAAAGAAGGGACTCGACGAAAACATAGACAAGGGAATACCTGAGAGGGCCTTGGCAATCCAGAAAAGCTGTTCTTCGAACAACTTCTCCCTAGCTACAAGGGAGGCACGCAGATCCTCTTCGCATTTCTACGATTCGTTCTGTGCTGCGATTGCCTCATCGCGGCTCTTAACCGCCACGACGAGCGTTTTCTCAAGGGAAGCGGAGTCGTGAAGGAGTGCATTATGCTCAGCTGTGAGACAAATAAAAATAAACTGTCAATAACGAAGGGGCAGCCGAACCCCCTACCATGGTGAATGAGCAAACTAGCGAACGCGTCATGATCAGGCTCAACGATCTCGAGTGGGCTCGCTGCCGAGAAGCCCTACGAGGCCACCCTCTGCCTTTCGGCTCCCCACAAGAACTACTGATGGGCTACCATTGGCTCCTGAAAGAGGAATACAAACGCCAACTGCAAACAATTGCGCAACTCGAGGCACGTAAAAAGGCGGTAGATGAGTCGAGCCTCCGATGGGCTGGGATCTCCTCCCATGGAGGATCCTCCTCCAAGTGCAACGAGTACGTCGCTAACAAGAGGCGATCTCGACTGGCCCACCCCACCGAGCAAGAGCGTGTTGAAGCTGCAAAGGTCCTCGACTTCGGCTCCATGATGGTGGATACGCGTGGCAACGTGCTTCCAAAAACTCCGCAAGCTGCGGTAACAGCGGCCACCATGTACCTCCTCAACAACCAGCCGCCAGCTGGAGACCCTTGAGCTGGCATGCACCTATCTACGATCGCAGGCTTGGGGTTAATCGAAGTTGCTCTCGACAATGAACCGATACCGGAGCCGAAGAAAGGCAAGGCTCTGGAAAAACGCTATTCCTCGCCCTCATCCAGCGACGATAGTCACAATCTGTCTCGACGCCACCGCTCACAGTGACACGACCACGACTACGACGCGCGTGATGACACCATAGAGTGTAAAACGACAAATCAAGGGCGTGACATGCCCGGTCGGCTGACTCAGAAGACGAAGATGTGGAGCTCTGTGGCGCTACATGCTTCAGTAAGGCCATCAGGCAAAAGCGAATGCCCAAAGGATTTAAGCTCCCATTAGAGAACTCAAAGTTTGACGGTCTGCAGGACCCGAAAATCTCCTCCGTCAGGCTCCACGGCGGGAGTCGAAGCACGGCCATGCAATGCCTGCAGCTACATCTACAGGGCGCCGCCCGGGCATGGCTCAACAACCTCCCACGCGGATCCATTTGCAGTTGGGAAGAACTAGTTTACAGGTTTGTGCGCAACTTCAAGGGCACCTACAAAAGGCCCGCGTCAATCGAAGAGCTGAGGTGCTGCCAGCAAAGCTCGGGCGAATCACTGCGCTCCTACATCCAGAGTTGGTCCCTCATCAAGAACTCCACAGAAAATATCTCGGAAGACCGCGCAATCGACGCATTCAACAGCGGCGTTCGCCGCATAGAGATTAGGGAGGAGCTGGGCCGCTCGAAGCCCCAAACCATCGACCACCTGATGGGAATTGCGAATCGGTGGGCTGATGGAGAAGATTCGGTCAAGAATCATGTTCACTCCGACGAGGAAGCATAACTCGAACGCAGACGCGACCGCCGAAGCAAACATCGAATGCGCATCTACGATGACCGCGATGATGTCAATATGGTCACAGCCGGCTATGCTGATTGACGCGACGACAACCACAACAGTGGCTACCGCAGTGGTGGATACCGCGACTCTGGGAAAACCACGCAAGTATGGTAGCACAGCACTCGCGATGAGGCGCCCGCCGCATCCATTGAAGACAAGATGTCCAGACCATGCACCATACACTTCTACATTGATAAGCATGATGGCCAATAGAAATCCAGCCACCTCCTCAAAGACTACCGCGAGTTCGTCAAACTCCATGAGGCCCTGTCTCGGATGAACCGCGACACAGTCAACAGGGGCTACGGAGCCGCCCCAGGCGCTGTGGCACATGGAGTCGCGAGAGCAGAGACAGCTCATCCACCCTTGAGCGTGACTGCGCCAAAGTATCATCAAGGGTGGCGTATTCGGAGGTTCACTCAAAAGACCACTCGATGTGACCTACCACAAGTCAACCAAGAGACAATAAGAAGACTAAGGTGATGCATAGACAAAAGACTTGAGTGCATTCAAGCATAATAAAGTATCAGCAGATACACTCGCCAAAAGGCATGTTCAAGACAAAAGAAACAAGCTATTTAACTATTACAGATACGACTACTGAGGAGCAACTGGATTCATCGACTTGGACTTCAGTTTTGGGGGCCTCATCAAGTCTATGGCAGTATCAGATGCCACAGACTTTCCGCCGGCCCCTGACGTCATAGCCTTCGCCGCCTTCTTGGCTCATTGCAGCTCCTTAGAGTACTTCACAACTGTATTGATCAGCTGCGGCCCGTACTTGCCACAAGCAGTTGCGAAAGGAGCAAAGACTACCTGTTGGCCATCCGTGCTGACAGGCATCACCTTGGAGACCGCTGTAGGATGAACCTTGACTCCATGGGCTTGAACCATCGCGAGTGACATTGAAGCGCCAGCCGCACGGAGTGAGTTCTTGAAGCTCGCAGGAATGCCTCCAGCAAGGGACTCCACTAGCTCATCCATATTTTCGATCAACTCAGCCTTGGGCGCCAGCTCCTCATGGAGGCGACTTAGCACGCCCTTGGCCTTGGTGAGCGTCCCCTGAATAGCAGCACTGCGATCCTCGACTGCCAAGATGGCACCTGCCAGAGCATCATCATGACGGAGTGCCTGGGGGTCGAAGCTCAGACCACTGGCATCTACACAAAAATCAAGCATTGGCACAATAGTCAGCATAGCAACAGATTCGAAAGAAGGGACACGACGAAAATCCAGATAAGGGAATACCTGAGAGGGCCTTGGCAATCCAGAAAAGCCGTTCTTTGAACAACTTCTCCCTAGCTGCGAGGGAGGCTCGTAGATCCTCTTCGCATTTCTGCGATTCATTCTGTGATGCGATTGCCTCATCGCGGCTCTTCACCGCCACGACGAGCGTTTTCTCAAGGGAAGCAGAGTCGCGAAGGAGTGCATTATGCTCAGCTGTGAGACAAATAAAAATGAACCGTCAATAACGGAGGGGCAGCCGAACCCCCCACCATGGTGAACGAGCAAACCAGTGAACGCGTCGTGATCAGGCTCAACGATCTCGAGTGGGCTCGCTGCCGAGAAGCCCTATGAGGCCACCCTCTGCCTTTCGGCGCCCCACCAGAACTACTGATGGGCTACCATTGGATCCTGAAAGAGGAATACAAATGCCAACTGCAAACGATCGCGCAACTCGAGGCGCGTAAAAAGGGGGTAGATGAGTCGAGCCTCTGACGGGCTAGGCTCTCCTCCCACGGAGGATCCTCCTCCAAGTGCAACGAGTATGTCACTAACAAGAGGCGATCTCGACTGGCCCACCTCACCGAGCAAGAGCGTGTTGAAGCCGCAAAGGTCCTCGACTTCGACGCCATGATGGTGGATATGCGTGGCAACGTGCTTCCAAAAACGCCGCAAGCCGCGGTAACAGCGGCCACCATGTACCTCCTCAACAACCAGCCGCCAGCTGGAGACCCTCGAGCTGCCATGCACCGATCTACGATCGGAGGATTGGGGTTAATCGAAGCTACTCTCGACAAACAACCAATATCGGAGCCGAAGAAAGGCAAGGCTCTAGCAAAACGCTATTCCTCGCACTCATCCAGCGACGATAGTCACGACGTGTCTCGACGCTGCCGCTCATGGTGACACGACCACGACTACAACGCAGCGTAAAATCGACAAATCAAGGGCGCGACGTGCCCGATTGACTGACTCAGAAGATGAAGATGTGGAGCTCTGTGGCGCTAGATGCTTCAGCAGGGCCATCAGGCAAAAGAGAATGCCCAAAGGATTTAAGCTCCCATCAGAGAACCCAAAGTTTGACGGTCTGCAGGACCCGAAAATCTGGTTAGAGGACCATATCTCCTCCGTCAGGCTCAACGACGGGAGTCGAAGCATGGCCATGCAATGCCTACAGCTACAGCTACAGGGTGCCGCCCGGGCATGGCTCAACAACCTCCCACGCGGATCCATTCGCAGTTCGAAGGAACTAGTTTACAGCTTGTGTGCAACTTCAAGGGCACCTACAAAAGGCCCGCGTCAATCGAAGAGCTGAGGTGCTGCCAGCAAAGATTGGGCGAATCACTGCGCTCGTACATCCAGAGGTGGTCCATCATCAAGAACTCCGCAGAAAATATCTCGGAAGACCGTGCAATCGACGCGTTCAATGGCGGTGTTCGCCGCATAGAGCTCAAGGAGGAGCTAGGCCGCTCGAAGCCTAAAACCATCGACCACCTGATGGAAATTGCGAATCGGTGGGATGATGGAGAAGATTCGGTGAAGAATCGTGTTCACTCCGACGAGGAAGCAGAACTCGAACGCAGACGCGACCGCCGAAGGAAACATCGAATGACGATCTACGATGACCGCGACGACGTCAATATGGTCGCAGCCGGCTACGCTGACAGACGCGATGACAACCGTAACAACGGCTACCGCAGCGGTGGATACTGTGACTATGGGAAAACCACGCAAGTATGGCAGCGCAGCACTCACGATGAGGCGCCCGCCGCATCCATTGAAGACAAGCTGTCCGGACCATGCACCGTACACTTCTACATCGATAAGCATGATGGCAAAAAGAAATCTAGCCACCTCCTCAAAGACTGCCACGAGTTCCTCAAACTCCATGAGGGCCTGACTCGGATGAACCACGACGAAGTCAACAAGGGCTACAGAGCCTCCCTAGGCGCTGTGGCACATGGAGTCGCGAGAGCAGAGACAGCTCATCCAGCCTTGAGAGCGACTGCACCAAAGTATCATCAGGGGTGGCGTATTCCCAGGTTCACTCAAAAGACCACTCGATGTGCCCTACCACAAGTCAAGCAAGAGACAATAAGAAGACTAAGGTGATGAATAGACAAAATACTTGAGTGCATTCAAGCATAATAAAGTATCAGTAGATACACTCGCCAAAAGGCATGTTGCAGACAAAAGAAATAAGCTATTTAACTATTACAGATACGACTACTGAGGAGCAACTGGCTTCTTCGACTTGGACTTCGGTTTTGGGGGCCTCATCGAGTCTGTGGCAGTATCAGACGCCATAAACTTTCTGCCGGCCCCTGACATCGTAGCCTTCGCCGCCTTCTTGGCTCGTTGCAGCTCCTCAGAGTACTTCACAACTGTATTGATCAGCTGCGGCCCGTACTTGCCACAAGAAGTTGCGAAAGGAGCAAAGACTACCTATTGGCCATCCGCGCTGACAGGCATCGCCTTGGAGACCGTTGCAGGATCAACCTCGACTCCATGGGCTTGAACCATCGCGAGTGGCATTGAAGCGCCAGCCGCACAGATTGAGTTTTTGAAGCTCGTAGGAATGCCTCCAGCAAGGGACTCCACCAGCTCATCCATATTTTCGATCAACTCAGCCTTGGGTGCCAGCTCCTCACGGAGGCGACTGAGCACACCCTTGGCCCACGTGAGCGTCCCCTAAACAGCAGCACTGTGATCCTCGACTGCAGAGATGGCACCTGCCAGAGCATCATCACGACGGAGTGCCTGGGGGTCGAAGCTCAGACCACTAGCATCTACACAAAAATCAAGCATTGGCACAAAAGTCAGCATAGCAACAGATTCGAAAGAAGGGACACGACGAAAATCCAGACAAGGGAATACCTGAGAGGGCCCTGGCAATCGAGAAAAGCTGTTTTTCGAACAACTTCTCCCTAGCTGCGAGGGAGGCGTGCAGATCCTCTTCGTGTTTCCGTGATTCGTTCTGTGCTGCGATGGCCTCATTGTGGCTCTTCACTGTCGCGGCGAGCGTTTTCTCAAGGGAAGAGGCATCGCGAAGGAGTGCATTATGCTCAGCTGTGAGACAAATAAAAATTAACTGTCACTCGAATATATCACAAGGATGCATAAGAAAAGGAAAAGAACACTCACTTTCAGCCGCGCGATGGCGATTGTCCAGCATTGCATGCTGACGACCCATCACAAGAACCTGCTCTGCCAGATGAGCGGCTTCCTTAACAATGAGCTGTGACAAAAATAGCAAAGGGTCAGCACATGGCATAGATGAAAATTTTGACTGCAAAATCAGAAGAAGTGATGCTACACATACATGATCCTCCAATGACTCCGAGGTCGATTGACACGCAGTCGTCCGGATAACCATCCGATGGTCCACATCATGGGGAGAACTTGATGAATTATGTCCGGAGTGGGCCGCCAAGGGAGGAGAAGGAGTGCGCTCAACCACTTTCTTGGCCTTAGAGGTCGCAACTCCAGATTCTTTCAAAAATTGGACGTCGCCAGAAGATGATGATGCCGGATGACTGTAGAAGAAAACCAACATCAAGAGAATAAAATTGAAAAGAAGAACCAAAAAGGAAGACCTGTATACTCACCAATCAAATTTGTCAAAATCGAAGGTTTGATCCCCCGACTCTGATGACGACTCCTTCGGCAGTCGCATCTTCTTATGAGAAGATGGCGCCACGGTGCTCACAGGAACGGCAGGAATTGGCGACTCTGCACCAACAGCTGCACCTTCCGGAGTTGAAGGAGACGACGCATCCGAATATTTGATGCGCGAACGCTTGTGAGTGTCCGGACTACTCAACTCGGGGGCTTCCTCCTCCACATCAGATGGGACGGTTGACTCCGACTCATCCTCTTCCCAGGCCTCATGAGGAATAACCCCCTCAGGAAGAGGGGGCATACAGGGTGATACACTCAAATCCTGCATACAACAAACAAGTTAGTACAAGTCAGGAAAAGAGAAGCATTTGACAAATAAAAGCTACTTCGTAGCACAACCATACCTCAAGAGGAGGATTAGCAGCATCGAAGGGAGGCACGACTGGTTCACTAGGGAGCACAGCCGGACAGGGCAAGACAGGCCGGCTACCGTTCGGTAGCCGGGTCAGCAAGAAGTAGCCAGCTACGGCGATGTAGCCGAACCCAATCAGTGAGACAGGACGGCGTGACGTTGCACGTGCACGCAGACGATGACAAGACTGGCAACCACCCGGCCATACCGAAGACTTTGCGGGGGTGACGCAGGAACAGTGGCTCGATGCTGACGGCAGGCTCGCACGACGTCCACTGTGCCTACGACAGCCATACCGCTCATACTCCGATAAGACACACCATACCGGACACTGTACATGACCAGCCGGCTGGGACCCGCATGTGGGGCCCGCTAGTCAGATTTGCTAGTGAGACCGTTGCCTCTCTGCCTTTATAAGGAGAGGCAAGGCCTCAGTAGAAAGGGTTGGTCTCGCAGCATTTAAGGCGGTAGCTAGCAAATACAGCTCAAGGAGCGCTTGTAGTTCGTATATCCCACATAGTCAGATCCGGCAGGAGTAGGGGCTTTACCTCATCACGAGGGCCCCGAACCTGGTACTTTACGCCCACCACGCCGCTTGTACCCAATCCCGCCTGCGGACGCCGTCGATAGCTTCCCTGCTAGTCCCCACACCTCTATCTAACCTCTTTAGGTACCGTCGTTCCCAATACAACGACAGTGAGTGACATCATCCGCTCTAGCCCACTGGAACATAGGGTGGACTCTGGCCTGCAGGGGCTGGACGTGACGGCGCAGCCATGTGCGAATGATGGTGCAACCTCCCTCCTCTTTTCCCATGTGACTCTCGAGGTTGTAGACGCGCTTGTACAGCACATCTGTCTCCACGGACTCGCTGGGCATCACTACGTTCTTCCAGGAGCGCCTCCTCTTGCATGGTGTCGCGGGATCGAAGGGCGTGAGTCCGAAGTGGTCTCCGTCGGCCTTCTGGTCGCGGATGTAGAACAACTTGTCCCTCCACCCTTGGACGGACGCCATAAGTTTGATGTCGAAGTACGTGACGGAGGAGTCGACGTGGATACCGTAGCCATCTACATCATAGACTACGGAGCCAGACGCCGACTGGCGCTTCAGCTTGAAGAGACGTTTGAAAAGACCGAAATGCGGCTTGATTCTGAGCCAGCACTCGCAAAGAGTAATGTAGCAAGCTACATGAAGGATGGAGTTGGGGGACAGCTGATGTAGCTAGAGCCCATAGAAACCGAGAATCCCCCCTGAAGAAAGGATGTAGGGGCAGCGAGAGACCGCGGATGATGAACGCTAGGAACATCACCCAAAAAGCGACAGGAGGAGAAGGAATTACCTCACCATAAGGGACACGCGCGTCAGCGACGTTTAAAGATAGAACTTCGTCCTGGCATAGGAGACGGAGCTCAGAAGACTTGATCACGGACGCGCGCCACGCGCCATTGGTGACGCGAGTGCCCGTGCCCTTTTTCTTTCAAGTGATGGCAGTGCTGGTGCCCGCAGCGGTAGAGCCACCCTTCTTCTTGGCAGCAACAGTGGCGGCGGTGGACTCAGCCGCAGCACCTCCTTTCTTCTTCCCCATCTTACGGTGGCGGTGTGACCGGAGGAAGTAACTGGGGAATACGCGGAGCTGGTCCAGCACCGCGAGAAAAGATGAACACAAAGAGCAAAGGGGTAGCAGCAGTGGCGACGGATGCAAAGGCAGAGGAGCAGATGTGAAAAACTACCATCGCATCACTGCTACTTAACCCTCTGAAAGATGCAATCCAACGGCCAGGAAAAACCCTACCAGACGCGTGGCGTTCATCGAGATCGACACGTGGAGGACCCGAACCGTGAACCGTCCCCCAGTACCCCCATTACGCGTGGAAATCGAGGAGGCACAGTAAAAACAGAGATTACGCATGCCCGGTCAAGTCAGAGTTAGAAAATGGGACCCACCGCTCGTCATGTCCCGTCAAACCCGCTCACACGGGCAACTGAGGTCATCATATCGCCAGCACTGATGTCATCCAAAATTGAGCAGCAGAAGACTTCGACTACTTGAGTCCTTGCTCGAGTCTTCGACTCCACCAAGCACTCGGGGGCTACTCCCATAGGGAGCGCTGGTCGCGCACCCTACATTTTTTTCTTTTTCTCTTCTGCAGGAATATGGACATTCAAAGCATACCCAACCACTCGAATCCACGATTCGACTATGGACATGGGTTACTCCCATAGGGAGCGCTGGCATTAAATTCGACTGAAACAAGCAAACAAAAGACGACAGTAGTCGCAAAAGTTCTTTAGTCCCTGCCTGAGTCTTCGACTCAACCAGGCACTAGGGGGCTACTCCCATAGGGAGCGCTGGTCATGCACCCTATGATTATTTGTACATCGTACTATGTGTCGATAACATCGACACTCGAAGCTTATGGCGACACCGCCTCATGATGTTTCCCAAAAAGAGAATGCGTCTCCTGGGTTACCCGAATCATCTCCGTGATGACAAAATTCGGATGCCACGCTTGCAGCATGAAGATAAGACCTGAATAAGGCCTGGCAATGCATTTACTGCGCACTACCAGAAATATATTCGTGCCAACAGGTATGATGAACATGCCTTGACGAACGCGTCGAGTGCTCACACCCATATACTGGAATTCGACTCATGTAAGACCTCCACGACCTGAGTCGAATTACACTGGCACTTTTCCGGATTCGAGTCTGGGGACTCGAGTTCGAGTAGATTGTGTTGTTTTACCCTAAGGTAGTTAACTGATACCAATACATCGGTTAAATCAAGCACGCACATCAACATTCCCTATGACACAAATAGAGTAGTCGAAAATATACTCATTCATGCACTCGAAAGGCTTCATAAAGTCCCGTGTCGAATCTGCGATTCCACTGGACACTCGGAGGCTACTGACATGGGTATACCCTACAGGTACTCGAGTTTGGTATATACGGTCTAAATACAGCAGAAGCCCATGGTGTCCCCAAGGCCCAAACAGAGAACTCGAATAACCTACGGACTCTCGATTGCTTGAGGAACAAGAAGAAGCTAAAGATAGAAAGTTCAAAGGGGAAAACCCTAACCTGTAACCAACTCTAGCTGCTACCCGAGACCTAGCCTATCTATATAAATGCTAGGAAGGGGCGGCGAGGAGGACACACGCAACCCTAGTTTCCACAACCCTCGCCAGATTGCATCTGCGCACCATTGTAATCTTCGATTTCTCTCTTAATTCCACGAGCAGACAAGCAGGAGTAGGGACCTCTACGAGGCCTGAACCTGGGTAAATCTTCGAGTCCCTTGTGTGCTTGTTTGCTAGCCAATTGATGCTTCCAGCGCTCCCTCCTTTTCGAAAACCCAAGTCCATAACAATGGGCATTGGTGAGTTAAACCCTCGTCAATAGGAGACCCTAGTTAGAATGAACGTCCGAACAAAAACTTAGTTTCAAAACAAAAGAAGTAAGTATTTATGAAGACATATTCCCACTCTTATCCTTGATTCTTTCAAAAAAAATCATGTTCCTCCAAAAATTCTTACATTCCTACATAAAATTTTGACACACTTGATCACCTTACTAACTTACTCATCCTAAATTCTTATAGATGGAAGTGCAGTATTGCAAGTTCTACCAGTTGGGCAACGGAGGCCAACTGATCTTTGAGAGGGATCTTGATGCACTGTCAGAGCATCTTGAGCGTCCGCATCCGGAATTCTTTGGAGCTCAACTCAAGGATTTTCCAAGGGGAGATCTACAATGGCTGATAGTTGTAGATCTTCGAGGCAAGATGGAAGCACCCCTTTCTGAGAAGATTCAATTCACCGTGTGAGATAACAACTGGCTAGATGGATTAGCCAGGGCTATGCATGAAGCTCTTGACCGTCTGTGTGGGAAAAACGTCAACTTGATCCAGGGAACTCGCTTTGCTCACTATGCAAGGCATGATTCTATGGGAATGCGATTAGAGATGCCAAGTCATCCAGAGTTGAAGCGCCAAGTGGAGAATCTTGACTTCCTGCTGTATGATAGACAGAAGGAACTGGACAATGCTCGAGCCTACGCCAACCACAAACTTGCCATTGCAGCCAAGAAGGACCAGACTTTCACCCTGCTCATCAAGGATCGCCAATCACTTTGCCGTCAGCGTGAGAAGAAGGATCGCACCATCGCTTGTCTCTGCAAGAAGGTGGCCGACCTCGAGAAGACCCTCCAGGAGCAAGAAGCCTAGCTTGCAGCAAAGGAAGAAGAGGAAGAAGGTGAAGACATCCAGGGAGATATTCACTCATACCTAAGTGATGACAACGACTACCTGGAGGATGATGCCATGGATTGCTACACCGATGATGACGACTCCGATTTCATTGATGATGAGTAGATGCACTTGATCAATACCATAGGAAGGAGTTGTATCAGTCCCACTGTGTCTTAGCTTCACAGAATGGTTCTTAAAACCATCTGTTTTTCTTTCATATTGTGGTGTGTGTGTTTGTATCGTGTGCTTTGATTGAATGAATGAGAAGGAGTTAGTTTGCAAAACCTGATTTCAAAATCAAAGTTTTAGCTTTGAAAACAAAACCACGAACCTTAGAACTTTCCCTCTTACCCCTTTATCTATCTCAATCTTCAGATGCCTCGTGGAAACCAAGGAGGAAGCAGCTCATCGCAGGACCCAAAGCTGCAGATTCTGCAGATGCTAGTTTCCGACCGTGAAGCTAGTAGAGCAGAGCGCCAAGCCAACCTAGCCACCCTGCAACAGATAGCTCAGATGTCCCACAATAATCAAGTCCATGGAAATCAGGATAATCATGGATCCAAGCTTAAGAACTTTCAGAATACCAATCCCCCTATCTTCAACAAGTCTGAAGACCCGTTGGATGTGGATGATTGGTTGCAAACCATGGAGAATAACCTAGAAGTCGCAGGAGTTGACGACAATGAGAAAGTTCTGTTTGTCACTCATTATCTGGCAGGAGATGCAAGAGCCTAGTGGAATAGCACCCGTACTATGAACAACGGTCAAGTGATGACGTGGGAAGCTTTCAAGATAAAGTTTAGCCGCACCCATGTCCCGCAAGGTTTAGTCACCAGAATGAGAGATGAATTTAGGGAACTAAAGTAGGGCAGGATGATGGTAGTGGAGTACCGTGACAAATTTTTTTCCCTCGCTAGGTATGCACCTGATGAGATCAACACTGAAGCCAAGAAGAAGGAAAGATTCCTGAACGGACTACATGATAAGATGCAGACTGTCTTAGGCAACATCCCTTTTGATGACCTCGAAGAGCTAGTCGACTCTGCCATCCAGATGGAAGGGAAGATTAACCAAGCAAATGACAACCGCAAGCGCCGAATGATGCACCGGACTGGGTCCCACAATACCCAGAAGTATCGCCCCAACCCATCTGCATGATATGCCCCAAGGAACAATAGACCCCAAATGTCTCGTCCAAGCTACCCCAATCGTAGCGGAGGAAATGTGAAGTCCGGAGGAAACCACAACAACAACCTCGGCAACTCCAACAACTTCAATCGTGCACTGCCCAAGTCCAACAACAACAACAATACTGCCCCAAGGAATGGAAGCAATGTCGTGCCTATTGCAGCCAAAGACAAGTCCCATATTACTTGCTTTGAATGTGGAGTGAAGGCTCACTACTCCAACGAGTGTCCCAAGAAGCTTGCAGCCACCACCAATGTGAATGCCCCAGCTCAGCAGCAACGCCGTGTTCAACCTGGAAGAAGATTTGCCCCAGGTAATTCGCTCAACCGCAACGGTCGTCTGTTCCACATGAATGCTGAAGAAGCCCAAGAAGCGCCCGATGTCGTGTTGGGTATGTTTTCTGTTAACTCAGTATTAGCAAGAGTGTTGTTTGATTCTGGATCATCGCACTCATTTGTTACGGAAGAATTTGCATGCACTAGTAAGATTCAACCAACAAAATTGAAGCATGTTATGATAGTTCAAATACCTGGTTCAACCACCAAAGCTAGAAAAATTTGCAAGGATGTACCTATCAAAATCCATGGGATAGATTTTATGCCAATCTAATAGTACTTGGAACCAAAGGTTTGGAAGTAGTACTAGGAATGGATTGGATGTCGAAACATAAAGGATTCATCGACTTTGCCAAGAAAGCCATAGCCATGACCAATAGCTCTGGAGTATCAGTAGAGCATGTATCAGAAACTTTGTCACGTCAGTTCAAATGCAGCAAGAGTCTAGACCTACCAACCATTGACCAAGTAAGAGTAGTCTGTGCATACCCCGACGTATTCCCACATGAATTGTTCAGTATGCCCCTAGATCGGGATATCGAGTTCATTATTGAACTAATTCCTGGAACTGGACCCATAACTCAGAGACCGTATAGCATGAACCCATCAGAGTTAGTGGAGCTAAAGAAGCAGCTTGATGCTATGCTGGAAAAAGGCTTGATTCAACCAAGCGCATCGCCATGGAGATCGCCCATTTTGTTTGTCGACAAGAAATATGGAGGTAACCGTTTGTGCACCGATTACCTGAAGTTGAATGATGTCACCACCAAGAACAAGTACCCACTGCCAAAGATTGAGGATCTGTTTGACCAGTTGACTGGTGCCAGAGTGTTTTCTAAGATTGATCTTAGAACTGGATATCATCAACTCAAGATTCGTTAAACGGATATTCCAAAGACCGCCTTTACCACCAGATATGGATTGTATGAGTATACGGTCATGTATTTTGGATTAACCAATGCCCCTGCTTATTTCATGAATCTCATGAATAAGATCTTTATGAATTGTTTGGATAATTTTGTCGTTGTGTTTATTGACGATATTCTTATCTATTCCAAGTCAGAAGAAGACCATGAGCAACACCTGAGAACCATCCTTGAAACTGTTAGAGAGCATCAGTTGTATGCCAAGTTCAGCAAATGTGAGTTTTGGTTGAAAGAAGTAGGATTCCTCGAACATATTGTGTCGGCAGGAGGAGTCGCTATTGATCCCACCAAGATCAAAGATGTTGAAGAATGGGAAGACCCAACCACTCAAACCCAAGTCCGTGCATTTCTCGGATTAGCGTGATACTACCGCAAGTTCATTGAAGGATTTCCTAGCATTGCAAGACCGATGACCCAATTGTTGAAGAAAGACACGAGGTTTGAATGGATAGACAAATGTGAAGCAAGTTTTCAAGAGCTCAAGATGAGATTGATTTCAGCCCCAATATTGATTATGCCAGATATCAAGAAGCCGTTTGATGTGTATTGTGATGCATCCAAGATTGGTCTCGGATGTGTGTTGATGCAAGAAGGCAAAGTCATAGCATATTTGTCAAGACAACTGAAGCAGCATGAGCAGAACTACCCCACCCATGATCTTGAATTAGCAGCTGTAGTTTTAGCACTGAAGGCATGGCGTCATTACCTTATGGGTAACCGCTGTGAGATTTATTCAGATCACAAGATCTTGAAGTATATTTTCACCCAGAAGGAGCTGAATATGAGGCAAAGGAGATGGATAAATTTAATCAAGGATTATGACCTTGACATTCACTATCACCCCGACAAAGCCAATGTGGTAGCGGATGCTCTTAGCAGATTGCCGTGTAGATTAAAAACCATGATCAAAGAGAACCAGCCAAGTTTGCATGAGGAGTTGGAGCAGTTTAGAATGGAGCTAGTTGGCAAAGGATTTTTAGCTAGCATTGAACTTCAACCCACTTTGATCACCGGCCGATTCAAGATGATCAAGGAAGTTAACCAAATCTTAGAAGATATGTTGAGAGATTGTGTATTAGAGTATGGATCAAAATGGGAAGATTGTCTGCCTTTCGAAGAATTCTCATACAACAATAGTTATCAAACCAGTTTCCAAATGGCCCCATTTTAGTTATTATATGGAAGGAAGTGTCATACCCCTTTGAATTGGTCGCAAGTAGGAGAGAGTCAGAATTTCGGACCCGGCATCCTACAAGATGCCGAAGAGAATGTTTACAAAGTCCGTTAGCACCTCAAGACCGCCCAATCCAGACAGAAGAGTTATGCTAACAAGAGACGTAGAGACCTGACTTTCAATGTCGGAGATTTTGTGTAGAGACTTGACTACACAAAACTTGACACTCTCCTACTAGCGACCAATTCAACGGGGTATGACACTTCCTTCCATACAGAAATTCAAATGGGGCCATTTGCAAACTAGCTTGATAAATGTTGTTGGATGAGAATTTTGCGAAAGGCAGACAATCTTCCCATTTTGATCCATATTCTAGCAAACAAGCTCTCAACATATCTTCTAAGATTTGGTTGACTCTTTCAGTTTGTCCATCAGTTTGCGGGTGATAAGTTGTGCTAAAATTCAGCTTGGTTCCTAATCCTTCTTGTACTTTCTGCCAAAATCTTTAGGTAAACTGGGTTCCTCGATCCGACACTATGGTCTTGGGGGTTCCTTGCAAACTGATGATTCTCGCAATGTTCAGCTCTTCCAGCTTCGAAGTCTGGTAGGTAGTCTTGACAGGTATAAAATGGGCTACCTTGGACAGTCTATCCACTATGACCCAAAAAGAGTCATTCCCCCTACTAGAAGTAGGCAAACCGGTGATGAAATCCATTCCGACAGAATCCCATTTCCATTCTTGAATCTGCAATGGTTGCAAAAGTCCTGCGGGTCTTTGATGTTCTGCTTTGACTCGCTGACAGATATCACACTTAGCTATGTAGCTTTCGATTTATCTCTTCATCTTGTGCCACCAAAATTGCTCCTTCAAATCCTGATACATCTGCGTTCCTCCAGCGTGGATAGAATAAAGAGTATCATGAGCTTCCTGCATGATAACTTGCTTCAGCTCAGAATCTGCTGGCACACAAATACGTCCTTTGTACCACAAAACTACTTGTTCATCCTCGGTGAATCCTGGTACCTTCCCTGTACCAATACGATGTTTGATTCTGTTCTAAACTAGCTAGCTAAAAATCCTTTGCTAACTAGCTCCGTTCTAAACTATTCCAACTCTTCATGCAAACTTGTCTGGGCTTCTTTTATCATGGTGTTTAATCTACACGGCAATCAGCTAAGGGCATCCGCTACCACATTGGCTTTGCCAGGGTGATAGTGAATGTCAAGGTCATAATCCTTGATTAACTCTATCCATCTCCTATTTAGCTCCTTCTGGGTAAAAAATATACTTTAGACTCTTGTGATCCGAATAAATCTCACAGTGGTTACCCATAAGGTAATGATGCCATGTCTTCAAGGCTAAAACTATGGCATCCCAAAACTTTGCCTTCCTGCATCAACACACATTGTAACATCCCAAAACTTTAATCAAGGGTATCAAAGTTCAAATCACCCAATTTAGGGTTAACAAAAACTTTTATTAAAGAAAAGGCATATGAATGCATGTGTGTTTGCATTAGTATAGAATTGTGTGTAAATGCCATGTTTGATTGTTCTAAATGTTGTGAAATGGTTTAAAGGTGAATGCCACATCATCTAGACCATTTACAAATAAAATCCAAAGAGAAAGAAGTCAAATAAAGTTAAATAAGGCAAATGGTCATTTTGACCATTTTAATCCACTAGGCCACTTTAGGTGTTCCTAGAAGTCAATTCCTAATAGAAACATTTCTGGATCTTTTCACCCCTTGCTAGACCAAGTAAAGATGTACCAAGGCCCACTTTAAAAACTTACAAATACATTTAGCCACTCAATTTAAATGACAATTGAAAATTGAATCCAATGCATATGAGAAGATCCCACTTTTTCAAAAACACATCAAATGAATTCACCTTGGCAATCCTAGGCAAACCTAGTCACTCAAGCTTAATACAAGACGACTCAAAAAATTTGAATCAAAAATTCAAATGTAAATCTCTTTCGGCCATTTAAACAAACACCTTGTCTGTACAAATTAATCACCTGCCAAACTCCACAGTTGTGCATAGTAATCTCCCACCTCTTTGTCCCCTCTTCTCTCCCCTGTCCCCCTGAGTGTCGAGCAGCAGCAGACAGCCACCCCTCTTCGCTGCTGCACCAGTAGAGTGCCGCCCAAAATTGGTCACCGCCGATCGACCATGTCCAAGTCGCAGCAGACCACCCCGCGCCTATCGAGGATGCCTAGGAGGATCGCTACAGCCTACCGCCTCTCCCTGTCCACCCCTCGATCACAGCTAGGCCATGGACCACCCCAGGAGCACCGCTCCTAGAGCGTCTGCACCATGTCGAGCATGCGCCAGAAGGCCGCGCCTGACCAGCTCCGCCAGCCCGCGCCTCGACCTCACCCCATGCGCACTGCTCCGCCATGACTCCAGCAGCCGCCCAGACACCCCTATTCGCCGCCGCTTGACACGTAGCCACCTTGCGCCGCGCCGAACACCGCTTCTGCTATGCCGAACACCGCACATTTTCGACTATTGTAGACCGCACCTTGCCACGCCATCAAGCCGATGAGAACCGCCCTTAACCACCGCATCGACCGGCGCCCACAGCCATGCCGATAGCCGCCCGTACCCATGTTGCCAGCACCGCCTGAGCATGCCACGCTGCCCCCTTCGTCGAGCTATAAAAGGAGGCCCTCTCCACCCCATTTCTGCACACCATCTCACTCCCCTCTCACCACTGATCCTCCCACACCATCCTCGGAGCAAGGCGAGCCACAGTTCGCCAGAATTTCGCCGGAGTTTGCCGCAGTAGAGGAGAAGAGGCGCCGTCGATTGAAGCTGCCCCAGGAGCCACCATGACCACGCCTCAAACCGCCGTCGTCTACCATCCCAAACACCGTCATCACCAAGCCTAGTTGGAGCCTAGGTGAGCCCCCATAGACCCCCACCATGCTACTAGGGTTCGTCCTCCCCGGAGACCTGTTCACCGAGGACGACGAACCAAAACCGTTCGATCATCTTCTAATCGTAGCGCTGAGATTGCCCCGTACTGCTTCGTGTTAGATGTGCCGCTGACATGCGGGACCCCCTGTCAGTAGCCCGCTGCACCCACGCAGTGCAGCTGGGCCGGCCCATTTCCTTTCCCGCGCTAGCCCACAGATTCAAATTAGTATATTCCTTTTTAATTGAAACTAGACTCTCTCCACTTATTAAAAAATCAATTCAAAGAGTTTCACTTAACCAAATGGTATGATTCAAATTTTGTTAGAAAGGTAATTAAAATATCTATCCAAGCCCGTTGGATTTAAATCATTTGGAGTTACAGATCACATATAGCAAAAATAACAATACAGAGACTTTTGCAACTTCAAACATTTTTCAAAAATCAACCATAATAGCTTTTGAGTTGATTCCAACTCTCAAAAATCACATTTTACAATAACTATCTAAATATGTAATAATATCTAGGATTGCATGCAGTGACTTTGGACTAGTACCAAAATAATGCTATTAGGGCATTTCTAGTCACTTTAAATCTATTAAATAATAATCTTAAACTTTATAAAATGTGACCAACCCTTTAAATCACATTCCCATGTATTAGAATATGTGGTGATGACATGTGTCCACATGATCCCATATTTTAATTGGAGAATATTAAATCTTAATTAAATTCAATGAGTAGAAATTACTTTTCTCAAATAAAATAAATGAAACTAGTTCTTTAAATCTTGTGATCAGTGTGATGATGCTAGATCATCAAGTTTGAACCTTAGTGTGATAAATAGACTAGTTAAGTATTTTTTGGTGATTGTGTATCCCGTATTCATTTATAGACGATAGTACCGACCAAGTCTACGAGGAGGAGGAGTTATACCCCGAAGAAGATGAGGAGAACTTCAATCACTGCACCAATCAAGGCAAGCTAACACTTGCAAGTTTCTTAACTATGCAAGCTATTATTAGCAAGCTAGAACTAAGCAAGTTAACACTTGCCCCTTAACTTAAGCAAATGCTTTAGGCATGCTTTGGTTATATAGTTTTGGTTTATACCCATCCCAAGTTTTACTTGCAAGCTTTACTTTCTTACTTTACCAAAGTTCTTTACTTTTTAGATAGCATAAAGAGTATAAAACTTGGCCTATCTAGTTATACTTAGATGTAATTCTTGAAGAGAATATGCCCGAGAGGCAATAATAAAATGGTTATTATCTTATTCCATGTTTATGATAAATGTTTATTTTACATGCTAGAATTGTATTGATCGGAAACATCAATACATGTGTGTTTAATAAACAAAAAGGGTTCCTAGTTATGCCTCTCTTATAGACTAGCTTGTTGATTAACAAGATGATCAAGGTTTCCTGATCATGGACTTTGGATGTTGTTAATAACAAGGTCACACCATTGGTGGAATGATGTGATGAACATTCATCCAAAGTATAGCATTACGATCAAAGTCATTATGTTTATATTACTATAACATCATACGAAGTAATCTTTATCCTTAGACCATGAGATCATGTTAATTGCTAACACCGGAAGAGTATCTTGATAACATCAAACGTCACACCGTAACAGGGTGACTATAAAGGTGGGTTCAGTACTACGAAGGTGTTATGTTGAGGCTCATGGATCAAGAGTGGGATTTGTCCATCCCAATGACGGATAGATATACTCTGGGCCCTCTCGGTGATATCACATTGAAATAGCTTGCAAGCAAGTGATGTGATCACTAGAATGTTATATCACGGGAACGAGAAAAGAGTACATGTCGGTAACGAGATCAAACTAGGTATGGAGATACCGATGATCGAATCTCGGACATGTAATATATCGAGGGACAAAGGGATTTAGTTACAAGCATTAAAGGTTCTCACGATCACAGAAGTCATCGTTGAATGTGTAGGAGTCAGTATGGATCTCCAGGTCCCGCTTCTGATTATTGATCTGAGAGGGGTCTCGATCATGTCTGCATTATTCGTGAACCATAGGGTGACACACTTAAGGGATACCGACACCATTTGGAGCAAATATGTTCCAGATAAAGATTTAAGAAAGCGCTAGAATTATTTCAATAGACACCGAAACTGTTTCGGGTGAAAATGCTGAAATTGGTTCTGCATGTAATATTGAAATGTTGCAGGGGGTTTTATGTGAATGTTTGTTAATTAAAGTAATTAACAAAATTCTGAATAAAATTAATAAAAGAGTTTTATTAAATGAGAGAGCATTAAATTTGGAGAAATTTAAAGCATTTAAAGTGGAGACTTTAAAAGAGAATGTGAAGGGGAAAATTTATGTGGAGGGAGTTACCACCACATGAATGGAGGAGGTGAAGGGTCACCTCCTCCATGCTCCGGCCATGAAGGAGGGGCACCCCCTCCTCCTATAAAAGGCCACCCCCTCCTCACTTCTCACACACACCTCCTTGTGAAGGATCTCTCTCCCCCTCTAGTATTATTCCCCCATGGTCTCGGATTAGCGAGATACATGTTCCCGGTGGCTTTATCTGGAAAGGAGTTTTGCTTTGCTGCTTTGCTGGAGCGAGGGACGGAGGTTGTCGGGGTACCGGACGTGTGTGCGATCACGAATGCACCGCTGCTTTGCGGTGCTGGACTTGGTGGTGCTGGAGCTGGATCTGATGGACGTGCGGGAGCCGGACCTGCTGGACTTCATCACGATCTTGAGATCGGCAAGTGTACAACTACATCAACCACGAGTTCCTACTCGTAAACAAAGATCGTTGTCTACGAGGGTAAGGTCTTGTTGGATGTATGTCCACCCGTTGATTTGTACCTAGTAGATAGATCTTGGCGTGTAGTTCACACCGTAGGAATTTTTTTTTCTATGCTGCGGACCCAACAGTGGTATCAGAGCCTGATCTATGCGTAGGTGCTTAGCACGGGTAGTACACATATGTTGATATGTGGGCGATGATGATCATGTTATTGCATCTTCTATGTATTTTGGATATTGGTTGCATAGTGGGATGAAGCGGCCTGGACGAACCTTACATGTCATCGTACATGAGACCGGTTCCACGACTGACATGCAACTTGTTTTGCATAAGTGGCTGGCAGGTGTCTGTCTCTCCTACTATAGTCAATATCTGATTTACAACGAGTTGCTAATAACTTAGTTATCCTCGTTGTGGTTCATGTTCCTAGGTAAGAACGGTTCTATCTCCGAAAGATCTAAGACACGTAAAACTTGCAATTGATAAATTAGAGGCGTCTAGTTTAGATCGTTGTTGGGCTAGTGTATTGAGATGGTATTATTGTAAGTATATGTATGATAGATACTCTTACAACACACTCAACGTATAAGTTCCATAGACCTTGGCCTTACACACAAAGGAATGATAGAGATCATACCACGATGCAAATGATAGAGATCAAATGCATGGACCATATCATCTCACTTTACACATTAGATGTTAGCATCTTATACTGCTAGTTTGGCACTTTCTGTAGCATTGTTAGATGATCCCTCATTTAGATATCAAGATAAAAATGTGTTCTTCCTTAAGTATGCACTGTTTTGTGGATCGTATTTCGAGACATCACGTGATGATCGGGTGTACTCGACTCTACGCTTTCATACAAACGGGTGTAAGACAGTTTTACACATGTGAGTACTAAGGTTCTTACTTGGCGAGCCTAGCATGTACAGACATGGCCTCGGAACACGGACTGAAAGGTTAAGCATGAGTCATATAGTTGATATGGTGCCATATAGATGCTCGCCTTTGAAGCTACATCAACTCACGTGATGATCGGACTTGGTCTAGTGGATTTGGTTCATGTAGTCACCAAAAAGGCACGAGGGATGTCGTTTTTGAGTGGGAGTTCATTTCTAATTTGGATTAGTCGAACCAAATTTGTCATAAATTAAATCAAAGTGAATTTGCAAAGTTTGTTGTAGTCATTGGCATTCGTTTTCTACCTTATGCTTAGTTTTTATTTGAGATAATAGAACTATAGAATTCTGGATATTTACTTTACGAACCGGTATCGTATTGTTTTGAATGTCAATTTAAAGTTTATAAGTCCTATTGCAAACTTTCAGCAAAATCTATTTACTCCATGAAGTTTAATAAGTAGTATTAAATCAAGAGTAAGAATTTCAATGTTAGTATCTAAAGTATCATGTTTGCCTCCATGATTATTGATATTCAAAAAGTTGTTTTAATATCAAGATTATATTGGAGCTGGAAATTGTTTCAGAAACCATCATGTGTGAAAGATATTGTGATATCTGAAACAATGTTTTTGGTTGCATTATGATAGAGTATAATTTATCAAAATACATGTCCTCATATTGGATGAGAATTTGTGAAGGATGGAGATGCTAGGCATCCGAATCTACCAAAAAGGTTTTGAGAACTGATATTATACTTGTGATTCTTCCTTATAAGCTATAGTAGCTTGATCATCAAAGTTGTCATGATAAGGATGAATAGAAGATGTAAGTAAAATGTTTACTACACTAATAGATTACTAAAGAATGGATTTTTGAAAGAACACCAAACATTTGATGATGGTGATCCACTTCAAAGTGCAAGTCCAAAGGTATTAGTAGTTGACTATATACGCTTTGTACCATGTGTCATGTTGATGACACCACTATTGATGTTGATAGATTCTTTTAAAATAAAAAGGAATTGTTGAAAGAGAATCTATAAAATATTTGGCAGAAAATAAAAGGTTGGGGATGTCCAACTTAGGTATATAGAAGATATACATGTTATGGCTATATTCCTTGCTTGTTAAACAATGTGGTTCTTAGGTATTGTATACCGAATTGGTTGGTATGAAGTGTCATACATGACAACGCAATTCATGAACTACAATGGCCTAAGTAACCAACAAGAGAATGAGTGATGATGTTCATCGAAAACAAATAAAGTGTTATTGTGTTTTTCGTTGTCATCAAACCAAGCCTTCAAGATTTGTTTAAATAATGGTTATTTTGTTCTAGTATCATGAGAACAATGGCTGTTCAAATAATTACCGTATTCCATAAAGGATGGATGAACTTTTACAAGTCTAGTTGGAGAAATTACATCCATAAACACTATTGCTAAAATGTCGCAAGACAAATGATTGAAAGATCACTTATGAAGTGACATCGCTGTTTAAATTATATTTGAAAGAAAACATGAAGAAACTCCATGTTGATGGATTTTTCGAGCCTTTGATTTTGATCAATTGACGCATGTGAGACTTTCCTCGAGATAATTGAAACTCCGTCCATAGGCTAGAGAGGAACGGATGACTAGCTTATTGGAAATTGTGCATGCTGATGTGCATAGTCCATTATGTGTAGCCATATGCGATGGATCTTTTTGCTTCATATGCTTTCTCCGAAAATTTGAGTGAATATATCTGTATATTTACTTAATAAGGAAGAAGTATGAAACATTTGAAAATTGTTCAAAGACTTTCAAGATGAAGTGGAAAATCATTGTAACAAGAAAATAAAGAGTTTATGATTCAATCATGAAGGAAGATATTTGAGTTACATGTTTAGCAAAAACACCTAAAACTTGAGGAATTGTTCCATGATTTGTGTTTCCCGATAAACGATAGGAGTATGGCATATTCGAGAGATAAAATCAAACCATGTTTGACATGGTAAGATCAAGGGTGTCATTTATAAAACTGCCATTATGTTTTAAGGATTGAAGCTTTAGAGACTACCGCTTTTACACTGAAAAGAGCACCATCGTGATCCATTGAAATGACACCATATGAGTTATGGTTTGGGATAAAACCCGAATTGTCTTTTCTTAAATTTTGGTATGCTATGCATAAGTAAAATGTTTACAACCAAAGTCGGATAAGCACGTCTTTGTAGGTTATCCCAAAGAATTTGTTGGGAATTTCTCCATAACACCGAGGACAAAAGAGTTTGTTACTTGGAACGTCAAGTTTCTTGAGAAGGACTTTTTCGTGAAAATTTAAGTGGGAGGATAATAGAACTTTGATAAGGTTGTTGAACCTTAGCTATATGTGCTAAGTAGCGCAGCGCCGGAAAGTGTCCCGGTGGCGGCCACAATGCTCATGGCTCTCGTGATTACAAAAGGTGTGATCTCGGAGATTAGAGTTCCTATAGAACCGTGTGGGTCGGTAAGCATCAAATAGTAAGATTTGATAATCAAGTCGTTATTGTTTTGACAATGATGAACCGACTACATGCAAAGAAGCGATGATGGGCCCTGACTCCATAAAATGACTAGAAGTCATAGAATCCATGATAGTATCCATACAAGAGAAAACAAGTTTCTGAACTTGGAAGACCCTCCGGAAAGGCGTGAAGCCTATCGGTCGTGTTTGGATCTATAAAGAAATAAGACATGGGTGTTTAACATCTATGAAATAGTCGACATGTCGGAAAGAAGTTTACGAAAATGTTCAAGGAGTTGACTATGACAAGATTTGATCTTTCATAGCGATATATAGTCTTGACGGATTAATGTAGCAACCACTACATATAATTTGGTATATGGTAGTTGAATAAACAAAACAAGGTTCTTCAAATAGAACGGTAACCTAGGACATGTACATGACATGGTCCGAAGGGTTTTGTTAATTCAAAGGGTGCTAAAAGGGCATGTAAACTTCAATAGTTGAAGCAAGCATAGCGGAGTTGGAATCTTCACCATGATGAAACTGTTAAATAGTTTAAATTCATCGGAGATGATGAAGATGCTTGCATTTGCAAGAAATTAAGTGGGAGCGCTGAGACATATTTCTAATACATTATGTAGAGGACATATTGTTGATTGGAAATGATGTATCTTGAATTGACACAAGTTAAGGATTTCATTAAAATAAGATTTCGATGAAAGACTTGGGCAAATCCAGAATATTAGGCATCAATATCTGTATGGATAGATTAAGGCGCTAATATGGTTGTGCCAGACATACATATATGAGATATTGAAAGGGTTCAATATGGAAACAACAAGAAAGGTTCTTGCTGCATGGAAAGGATTGTATCAAAATTCAAGTATTTCAACACTTGGTGAGCAAAATCACATGAAGATTTAGACCGATTATACCATGATATGTATATATCCAGAATGTCCTATGCTCTAAATGTTATGAGCATATACCAGAATGATTCATAAGATGATCATTGGACAATAGTAAAGATATTCTTATGAGCTTTGGAAGAACTAAGAATATATAATGTATAAGTGACAAATAGTTAAAGGTAGTTCATTGTAAAGTGTTAGATTGATACTAGTTTTGTCACAAGATACAAATTAAATTTATCTCAATTTAGACTATGGGTGGCACAATGTAATGAAAGGATGTTCCATGATGGATTTGGATGAGTTCCAAAGTTGAGACATTGTGACGGATACTACAACAAAAGGCTAAGTATATGACTGCTATAGTAGCAGCAAAGGAGGGCATTTGTGTTAAGTAGTTTGTTATCAAACTAGGTGTGGTTCAAAGTGGGCTAATACTATGAAGATATATTGTGTGACAATAATATCAACATATTTTGAGCCGAACGAACTAAAGGTCTCACCAAAGGACCAAATCTATACAATGCCATCTCATTTGAGAATGAGTGATGCGTAGAGACGCAGAGACATCCAAATACACACAGACCTGAAACTGTCAGATCCAAAGATTATGTTAACCACTAGCAATAGCGTATATGCAACACCATAAAGCCATAGGTGTTCAATACGCAAAGTTTTTCAAACTAGATTATTGACTCTAGTGCAAGTGGGAGACTGAAGGTAATATGCCCGAGAGTTAATAATAAAATGGTTATTATCTTATTCCATGTTTATGATAAATGTTTATTTTACATGCTAGAATTGTATTGATCGGAAACATCAATACATGTGTGTTTAATAAACAAAAAGGGTTCCTAGTTATGCCTCTCTTATAGACTAGCTTGTTGATTAACAAGATGATCAAGGTTTCCTGATCATGGAGATTGGATGTTGTTAATAACAAGGTCACGCCATTGGTGGAATGATGGGATGAGCATTCATCAGAAGTATAGCATTACGATCAAAGTCATTATGTTTATATTGCTATAATATCATACGAAGTAATCTTTATCCTTAGACCATGAGATCATGTTAATTGCTAACACCGGAAGAGTATCTTGATAACATCAAACGTCACACCGTAACAGGGTGACTATAAAGGTGGGTTCAGTGCTACGAAGGTGTTATGTTGAGGCTCATGGATCAAGAGTGGGATTTGTCCATCCCGATGACGGATAGATATACTCTGGGCCCTCTCGGTGATATCACATTGAAATAGCTTGCAAGCAAGTGATGTGATCACTAGAATGTTATATCACGGGAACAAGAAAAGAGTACATGTCAGTAACGAGATCAAACTAGGTATGGAGATACCGATGATCGAATCTCGGACATGTAATATATCGAGGGACAAAGGGATTTAGTTACTAGCGTTAAAGGTTCTCACGATCATAGAAGTCATCGTTGAATGTGTAGGACACAGTATGGATCTCCAGGTCCCGCTTCTAATTATTGATCTGAGAGGGGTCTCGATCATGTCTGCATTATTCGCGAACCATAGGGTGACACACTTAAGGGATACCGCCACCATTTGGAGTAAATATGTTTCAGATAAAGATTTAAGAAAGCAGCAACTCCTTTCCAGATAAAGCCACCGGGAATATGTATCTCGCTAATCCGAGACCATGGGGGAATAATACTAGAGGGGGAGAGAGATCCTTCACAAGGAGGTGTGTGTGAGAAGTGAGGAGGGGGTGGCCTTTTATAGGAGGAGCGGGGGTGCCCCTCCTTCATGGCCGGCGCATGGAGGAGTTGTCTCTTCACCTCCTCCATTCATGTGGTGGTAACTCCCTCCACATAAATTTGCCCCTTCACATTCTCTTTTAAAGTCTCCACTTTAAATGCATTAAATTTCTCCAAATTTAGTGCTCTCTCATTTAATAAAAATCTTTTATTTTTTTATTCAGAATTTTGTTAATTACTTTAATTAACAAACATTCACATAAAACCCCCTGCAACATTTCAATATTTTACATGCAGAATCATCTTGTTAATCAACAAGCTAGTCTATAAGAGAGGCATAACTAGGAACCCTTTTTGTTTATTAAACACACATGTATTGATGTTTCCGAGCAATACAATTCTAGCATGTAAAATAAACATTTATCATAAACATGGAATTAGATAATAACCACTTTATTATTGCCTCTCGGGCATATTCCCTTCATCAGCATCTAAGGGATCCTCAGACTTATTAAAGATAGGTGGGTTGGTATTCTGAAAGTTCTTGAGCTTGGATCCATGGTGATCCTGTTTTCCGTGACCTTGATTATTGTGTGTCATCTGAGATATTTGTTGAAGAGTGTCTAGGTTGGCTTGGCGTTCGGCTCTACTAGCTTCACGGTCAGAAACTAGCATTTGCAGAATCTGCAGCATCGGGTTCTGAGATGAACTGCTTCCTCCGGGATTTCCACGAGTCATCTGAAGATTGAGATAGATAACGAGATAAGAGGGAAATCTCTAGGGTTCATGGTTTTGTTTCTAAAGCTTTAAACTTTGAGTTTGACTCAGGTTTTTCAAATTAACAACTTCCTCTCATTCATTCAAAGCACACAATACAAACACACACCACAACACAATTAGAAAACATATGGTTTTAAGAACCATTATGTGAAACTACGATACAGTGGGACTAGTACAACTCATTCCTACGGTAGTGATCAAGTGAAGCTAATCATCATCAATGAAGTCGGAATCATCATCATCAATGTGGAACTCCATGACATCATCCTCTAGGTAGTCGTTGTCATCAGTGAGGTAGGAGTAAAGATCTCCCTGGATATCTTCACCTTCCTCCTCCTTTGCTTCAAGATGGATTTCCTATTCATGGATGGTCTTCTCGAGAGTGGCTACCTTCTTGCAAAGACGATCGATGGTGCGATCCTTCTTGTCACGCTGACGACGAAGTGATTGGCGCTCCTTGGCGAGGATTGCGAGGGTCTGGTCCTTCTTGACTACAATGGCATGGTTGTGGTTGGCGTAGGCATGGGCGTTGTCCAACTCCTTCTGCCTATCATACAACATGAAGTCAAGATTTTCCACCTGGTGCTTCAGCTCTTGGTGTCCTAGCATCTCCAAGGGCATTCCCATAGAATCACGCCTTGTGTAGTGAGCAAAGCGAGTTCCCTAGATCTGGTTGATGTTTTGCCCACACAGACGGGCAAGAGCTTCATGCATAGCCCTGGCTAGTCCATCTAGCGAGTTTTTCTCACGCAAGGTGAATTGGATCTTCTCCGAAGTGGGTGCTTCCATCTTGCCTCTGAGATCTGCAACTATCAGCCATTGTAGATCTCCTCCTATGTGATCATTGAGTTGGGCCCCGAAGAATTCCGGATGTGGGCGCTCAAGATACTCTGATAGTGCATCTAGATCCCTCTGAAAGATCAGGTGGCCTCCATTGCCCAGCTGGTAGAACTTGCAATACTGGACTTCCATCTATAAGAATTTAGGGTGAGTAAGTTAGTCAGGTGATCAAGTGTGTCAATTTTTTATGTAGGAATGCAAGAATTTTTGAGTAACATGACTTTTTTGAAAGAATCAAGGATAAGAGTGGGAATAGGTTTTCTTAAATACTCACTTCTTTTGTTTTGAAACTAAGTTTTTTTGTTTGGACGTCCATTCTAACTAGGGTCTCCTATGGTTAGGATGGCTCTGATAACAACTTGTCAACACCTAGATTTTTAATCCCAGATGCTTGTTATGTCATACCTCATAATCCCAGGATTACCATTTTTGTGAGACATAACAGAATTGGTACCACAGTACATCATCCATTACAAACCATAATAAGGTATTACAAATAAAGGATCTCATGATCCAGTCTTAATACAAATCAAGCAACGGAAAATAAACGCAGTAGGGGCTCCATCTTCAGAGTCACAGGCAATGCTGACGATGGGAGATGATCCTAGTTATCATAGACCTCCCCCTGTCCATCTTCCTGGTAGTCCTCCTCATAGTCTGGCCACGGGAATAGCCAAGGACAAAGCCATGAGTACTCTTTAAGTACTCGCATACTATCACTAACAAGTAAGGTAGTTCTAGTAGGAATCTTAAGCTCTAGGTTTATTTTCAAAAAGCCAGGTTTATTTCATAAGGAGTTCAAAAATTAAAGAACCTAATTTAATCACTTAAGTGGGAACCTAGTTTTCATGTCCACAACCCTGTTGTGGTTAAGTCAAAGTCATAGTTCAATTCACAAGTCATTTTTGAAAACATCTGACAACGGAACAGTATGGCCACTCCAACTGTCCATAACCATGGACGTGGCTATTCGAATAGTTTGATACTCTACAGAGGTGGTACACTTTCACCACAAAATTTGATACATCCGTTAGGGGTAATCCCGAATCATCATACTTAGTATGCGGATAATCAATCCTAACCTTTCAATTACACACTCTAGTATAGGCACCTCCCCTATGAGCTTGGCCTCCCAGCCATGGCCATCTGCCATCCTGGGCACTGCATAGGTGGACATTCACATTCACGAGGTAGCCTCATATCAACCTCTTTCCGCGTGGGAACCCATACTAAGGCATATAAACTTCCAGTTAAGCCCTACCCAATTCAGGTATTGTGGTTGTATGGTAAAATTGGATTGGTATCGCATCCGAACCCAACCATCAGTTTTTATCAAAACCAAGTCTCATGCCTCAAGAAGTTTCATCATCAAATCATTTTGTGTTCATCACCATGTTAAAACATTTCAATAGAATGAACCATCATTCCAAGGTTTTCATAATCATTTCTCCACGTATTCCCATCTGAGTGATCAGTTGTAGTTTAGCACTAGCTACTAGCAATGAGGGTGTCACTAAGAAGGGGTGCTAATCAAGTGTAACTATCCAATTCTAGTTTTATGCTTTTTAATGGCATCTAAGTATAACTACTTAGGTCTAGTTTTATACTCTTTATGGTATCTATACGATTTTTCCAATACTCACAAAGCACTAACTAAAAGTAAATAATAAATCTTGCAAGTAAAACTTCGGATTGGTATAATCAAAGTTGTATAACCAAAGCATGCCTAATGCATCTTGCATATGTTATCTTGCAAGGATAACTTGCATAGTTCTAGCTTGCATGGTTAGGAAACATGCAAGTGTTAGATTGCATAGTTAAACTGTAGTCCTAGGATTGCCTTGAGTAGTGCAGTGGATGAAGTTCCCTTTTTCTTCTTGGTAGTACTCCTACTCCTCGTATCCCGGGTCGGTACTATCGTCTATAAATGAACACGGGGTACACAATCACCAGACAATACTTAACTATTTCTATTTAGCAAACTAAGTCTCACACTTGATGATATAGCATCATCACAATCATCACATGAAATAAAGACTAAATATTGTTTGTCTTATTTTAGAAAAGTAATTTCTACTCATTGAAAAGACTAAAGATTTAATATTCTCCAATTAAAATATGGGATCATGTTGACACATGTCATCACCACATATTCTAATACTTGGGAATGTGATTTAAAGTGGTGGTCATATTTTATAAAGTTTAAAATTACTATTTACTACAATTAAAGTGACTAGAAATCCCTATATAGCATTCTTTTAGTACTAGTCCAAGATCACTACATGTAACCCTACATATTTTTACATATTCAGATAGATCTTGTCAAATGTGAATTTTTGAGAGTTGGAATCAACTCAAAAGCATTTATGGTTGATTTTTGAAAAATATTTGAAGTACCAAAAGCCTCTGTCTTGTTATTTTTGGTATAGGTGATCTATAATTTCAAATGATTTGAATCCAACGGGCTTGGATAGATATTTTGAATACCTTTCTAACAAAATTTGAATCATGCAATTTGGTTTGGTGAATATCTTTGAATTGATATTTGAATCTACTAACAGATATGGTTTCAACTAAAATGAAAAAACAACTATTTGAATTTACAGGCCTGCACGGGAAAGTAAATGGGCCGGCCCAGCTGCACTACGCGGGTGCAGCGGGATGCTGACAAGGGGGTCCCACTAGTCAGTGGCTCTATCTAAACGAAGCGGTTTCTTTCAATCTAGGCCCTACGATTAGAATGCGATCTAATGGCTGAGGTTCATCTCCTACGTCGAACAGCTTCGGCAAGGACTAAACCCTAATGCGGCGGTGGGGGTCGTGTGAGGCTCACCAGGGCTCCATCTAGGGTTAGAGATGGGGGCGAACGACATTGTAGATGACGGCGGTTCGAATGGTGGTCGCGGCGGCTCCTAGGGCGGCTCCAATCGACGACTCTTCTTCTCCTCTGCAGCGGCGGACTCCGGCCAAATTCCGGCGGGCTGGTGCTGACCTTGCTCCGAGAAAGGGGTGGGAGGTTCTGTGAGGAGTGGGGAGTGAGATGGTGTGGTGAATTGAGGCGGGGTTGGCCTCTATTTATACACCGGTGAGAGGGACAGAGCGGGGTGGGATGGCTTCTCCGGCGATGGCGGTACAGTGAGCAATCGGCGTGTATGAGGGTAGGGGCGATGCGGTGCTTCCTAGCGGTCATCATGGGCTTAAAGGCGTGGCACGGGGCGGTCGAGAATGGTCAGGCGCGGGTGGTGCTCTGTGCAGAACTGGCAGTGTTCGAGACAGCGTACGGGGTCTACGGGTCGTGCGGCGGTGAACGGGGATGTTTGGGAGCTAGATGGTGTTATGGCGACGGTGTGCACGCGTGAAGAGGGCGAGGCGCGGCGTGTGCGAGCTGGTCGGCTACAGTACTCTGCCGTGCTCTCGGCATGGCGCAGAGAAAGTGTGCGCGGTGATTTTTTGGTGGTCCATGGCTCTCCTGCGGTCGAGGGCTGGACATGGGGTGGCGGTGGACGGGGGCCTGCCTCCTGGACATCATGGACGAGGGCGGCATGTTCTGTGGCAAGCGGTCCATGGTCAGCCGGCGTGGCCAGCTTTGGGTGGCACTGCACTTGCGGAATGGTAAAAGGGGGGTGCGTGTCTTGTGCTGCTAGATGCTGGGGGAGACAGGGGGAGTGCAATGGGGGAAAATGGTCGAGTGATCACTGCTCCAAACAGTGGAGTTAGGCAGGGTTTAATTAGTGTCTGCAATGTGTTCGACCAAATGGCCGCATGAACTTAAGTTTGAAATTTTTGAATGAAATTTGGTGAGTGATCTAAACTTATGCTTGGTAGTCTCTGGTTGCTTGGGTTTGTCAAGGTGAATTGATTTGAGTGGTTTTTGAAAAATGGTGATCTTACCATATGAACTTGATTCAATTTTGAACTGTCCTTTAAATAGATTTGAAAATAGATTCTATGATTTTGTAAAGTGGCCTTGGGTTCACTTTTACTTGGTCTAGCAAGGGGTGAAAAGAAATGGACATGTTTCTGTTAGAAATTCTTTACTAGGAACTCACAAAGTGGCCTAGTGGTTAACTTTGGTCAAAATGATCATTTGATTCATATTTGATTTCTTTTTCTCTGGATTTTGTTTGTAATTGGCCTAGATGATGTAGTATTCATCTTTAAACCATTTCTTATCATTTCTAGCAATCAAGCATGGCAATTTCACTCAATCATACACTAATGCAAATCACACATACATTCATATTCAATTTAGTAATAAAAGTTTTTGTTAACCCTAAACTTGGGTGATTAGAACTTGATAATCTTGATTCATATTTTTGGGGTGTTACACACGATACCTACTTGGTCAGGGTTTAGGGGTTTAGATTTATGGTTTAGGATTCCGTGAATTCTTAATAATATTTTCAAACTTTATGGTTATATATATTTGTGGAACAGAATGGTGTTACCGCAATTTAATGAAAGTATCTCAAAAATTGATCTACAAGTCGATGATATCCTTCTTGGTCATATTTTTTGTTAAATAAAATTGAAGGTACACAGGTACTAAAACAAGGGAGAAAGAGGAAGAGTTCCTTGAGATTTAGGCGTTGTTTGGTTGGGCTCTAATTCTGGATTTTGATTTTTGGCTTATAAAGCTACGAACGTGTTTTTGGCTTTGTTTTTTTAGCTTTTACTCTGACATAGTGGAATGATAGTATAAGCCAGGTTGGATGATTTTAACGATTTTATCTCGGTTTAGCGAAAAATGTTCGAATTTTCAATAACAAGCGATGGAAATCTCTACTTCCCGTAATTCTGGCTCACTGACATGTGGGTCACTTGCATAGTGGTCCAAAAAGTCATTGTAGGTTGGAGTGGGCAGGCAGGTAAGTATTGAAGAAGGGCTAGGAAACATGGATGGGGTGATGCACTTGGGAGAACGTGAATTTACCACCTATATCCCTCTGTTATTGCAGTGCTCCCTTGGATTCTTGTTTCCAGAGCAGGGATAGCAGAGGAATTTTGCATTCTAGAAAGAGGTGAAGCATGTTTGAATGGATGCGCGGGATATTTTAATGGATGGGTGCGATGTTTGGGCGTCGTACCAAATTTTGAGGTCGAAGCTTCTAGCATACGCTACTCCGGCGTGGGGCCTCTCAGACGCGCTGTCATTGTCTAGGCCCACACGCCAGCCAGAGTTGCTTCCCAGCATTTAAGAGAGTTTCTAGGCATTTGCTGAAATTTTCGAACAATTTAAGGCTTTCAAGAAATAGTTTATGATGACGTGTCCATATTTGGTAGATCGGTGCATCTTTGCAAATCAACCAATATGTTTTCTTCCAAATTTGAAGTTTGTTTTCGAATTTTCAAGTAACAACAATGTGTTTTGTTGTGAAGCAACTACAAAGATGATGGCTCAAAATTCCACCGCCCCTTTTTCACACAATGTATAACGCCCTTTCAAGCTTCCAGGCTAAATTTGTGCAATAAAATAAATTTTTGGGGCTGGATGTTTTTTGGGGGGCTGGATATTTGAATGGATGGGTGGGATGTTTGAATGGGTGGGCGGGATATTTCGGCGCTCTGCTGAAATTTTGATGTTGTAGCTTCTAAGGTACGCTACTCCCACTTGGGATGCTGTCCCCGTCAGATAGACCCACAGGCCTATATGCTTTCCAGCATTTAATGAGTTTGTAAACATCTGCCGAAATTAATGAACTTTAATTCAAGGCTTTCAAACAAGAGGAGCAAGGTCACAACCATAATTTCTGTACCTTTTTCATCTTTTGTACTATTCCGTACATTGAAGCATCTTCGCCAACCATGCTTACAAACCTGTCCATATTTGGTAGATAAGTGCATCTTGGCATTTCAAGCAATTGTTTACAAAGGAGATTCCAGATTTGATGGATAATGCCCTAGTTTCATGAGTTTCCAATCTTCCAAGATGAAGATGCTGAAATTAAATAACATTTTGACATAAAGCCATTCGTTCACAAAGTGCAATGCTATGTGCATTAGTTTCGATGGTAAAACATAAACTTGTATTTTGACAACTTTTGGATCAATTTTGATCTATGGTGACTGGCAGGTGGGCCACGTATATGGTGTTGCCCAAAGCAGGGTAGGTCAGAATTTCCAAAGTTATCCCTCTCCACCTCCTAGGCCTCACCCCTTCCCCACAAACAGACACGCTTACGGTCGCTCCTCATCACCAACATGCGCGAAGAAGCTTTCCCTACCCGTCGATCTTCTTGAGACGCACCGGTGGGCATGTCGATCCCACAGTAGTACTTCTATCTCTAGCTCGATCTGGTTGGCATTTTATTGCCCTTTCAAATACTCCTACGTGGTTTAATTTGTCCTCAATCTGCATGGTCATAGTTTATTCTGCGCTGGATCTGTGTCCCTAAATTCCTTCGGTGATTTTTGCTATCAATATGTTTGCTAAAATGCATAGCATATACAGTTTTTGTACTTCATCTATATGTTTTGTTCTTTTCTTTTAATAATAACCAACCTTTATGTCATAGTTAAACATATGGGAAGATTTTGGATAGAGATTGCTTCATTAGGCATCGCTAAACATATCCTTGATGTTCTATGATTTATGGGATTTGTTAGATCTCATTGTGACAACTCAAAAGTACATTTCCCCTACCGGTTGTGTGCAAATCGTAGGGTGCTGCCTCAAAGTATAGTGGAAGACCATATTTTTACATTTGGGATGCTAAGCACATATGTTAGATGGCTATTTCATGGTGAACCATATGATCCTCCATATGAACCGGGGGAAGCACATCTTTATCATCAAGATCAACTAGGGGAAGCAGATGTTGATCAACTAGATCAACTGAAAGAGGAAGCTCCTGAGCATCTAGATCAACTTGGAGAAGGGGGAGGAGAGAAAAAGCACAAGCTGCATGAAATAGGTTTCATTTCTGGTACTACTGCTATGCCAGATGACAAGGTATATCTGTAGAACGACAAATGTTCAGGTTGTGTGTCTTTGATGTTTGTCTATAAACATATCTGTTAATCTACTAATCACAAAAGCAGACGACTGAAGAGGCCTTTGATGGTAATGACGATAACATCTTCATTGATGAGCTTGTACCTGAGGCTGTGGATCAGGTACACTGCATCTGGATGGATATTATGCAGGGCTGCTGATCATCAGCGGTGTACTTTTGGTGTCGTGCATGACCACTAGCCCAGCTGCAAAACTCTTGGGGTGTAGAGCTATCCCATGATTGGTTCGCTAGTGTCGTAGTTCTGTAATATGGAGCTACCTTATTATGATTTCTAGGCCTTTGTTAGCAGAATTGTAATTGGAAACTATTCTGTATATTGGTATATACATAGTATATGTGTGTTTGTGTGTGTTTCTAGTCTGAAATCCAAGCTTATCATTTTATCGATTCCTAAACTATTTTTGAGGACCTATGTTGCAACTATCGCCGTCTTGTCCACTGCTCTGTGAGACGAATCAGCAGAAGGATAGTAAGTTGTGATCAATTTGATTCGAAGAGGGGCGATTTTCTCTGTCCTTGGAGAGGAACCCGAGAGAACTAGTACTGGTACCAAGGGAAGGAGGAGGTTGGCTCGGTCAATTATCTCACCCACTTGATGTGGGACCTGCTTTAACTCACCCCTGACGTGGGTCCTGCTTGAAACAGCTGTAGGCCACCACGTGATAGCTGGGATCAAAAATTCGGGATTCTCTTCCGGAAAAATGTTCCCGCCACTACCACTTAAAAATACTTACTGTAGAAAAAAGTGTACTGCCTAGCCCTACTACTAGTAGCACTACTACTACTACTCCCATGCCCATGCCTTTCTACCAACGACAAGACATGAAACCATCACTGGCTAGCTCACATCCAGTAAGCAACTGTTGGAACTAGTGCAACCTCCGATTGGGGAGTTCTTGTTGAAATAGGTGGGTGTATTTGCTCCCCTCAAAATCCGGCTTTGCTTAATTTGCTTCCGATTGGGCCATTGGTGTACTATTAGTACTAGGAGTAGTAGTATTCAATATTCTTTGATTGTGGAGTTCTTGCTTATTGCTCAGCTCGGAATCACCTAATCAGGATATTTTCCTCTTCTCTAATTGATTCAGTCATTTAGGTGGGGTGGGGTGGTGGTGGGGGGAGGTGGTACTGATTACGTATGGATTCCGGATCAGGGCATGGTCACCACTGTTCTAATTGGGGCATTTGGTCGGGTTCGTTTTTGGTGTTCTTCACTTCTGCAACCTTTAGTTGCTACTCATAATGTGCAATGGATTTTGCGTCAGATTCTGTATGGAGAACTTGAAGGAGATATGCTCTAGAGGCAAATAATAAATAAGTTTTTATTGTCATATCTCAATTGGTTTATAATAGTTTCATATTGTGCTATAACTATGCCAAGTAGAAACATTGGTACATGTGTGGTATGAAACAACCAAGTCCCTAGTAGTCTCTATTCATACTAGTTCGTTGGTGTCGTGGTGGTGTCACGGCAGATGCCATGGATAGTCTAAAGGTGGGGACTAATAGCACTAGGAGAATCCAGGGAGGGATAGTGAGGTGATTCCTCACACAGAAGGTTTATATTTGATTCACTTCACAGATTACAAGTGCTCCTCGAGCTGTATTGGAGAGAGGAGGAAGAAGGTACTCTCTTACTCTCCCCACTAGCTAGCCCTCAGGAACCATGTAAAACTAGCCTATAGAGATCAATCCAGTGAAGCTCTATCCAAATGAGACCAACCCCTTCTACAGAGGCCCTAGCCCCCCTTATATAGGAGTGGATAGGTCTCCACTTAGGGCATACGTTGAGGCATATTCCAGGGAATATGCCTCCTCCCAAAATAGTAAGCCGACCGGGTCGCTTTTCCCCTGCGTCATCCATGCAGAGGCTACGTGAGCCTTTGCGGGCGCCTCGTCGCCACCGACATCGGCGTGCCACCTCAGCCACGCCTCGGTGGTCCTTCCCCTGTGCGCTTCGCTCATGCTGTGCGTACTAGGGCTACTTTTGACCAGCGAGATGCCTTCCTTCTCCTAGAAGCTTGCTATGACCCGGATCGTAGTTGATCCGGTCACACCTGTTCCTGCATACAAGTTAGGTTCATCTATCCGGCTTACGGATTAAGTCGGATGAGACTCTGTTAGGTGGACACCCCCTGGTCCGGGTTACCCTGAGATTCGGCCTGCCTTGAGGTAACTCGGCCAGCATTCGCTTTGACCTTGCCGTACCCCGGCTAACTTGGCCTTTATACCCTGGCATGACCCTACCCGGGGGTATCCCCCCAACATTAGTCCCCGAAGCTGGTGCGCTCTTAGTTGCCTTAGCCGCTAAGGCCACAGCAGGTTCAATCTCTCCGAGCTTTGTGCTCCTTCTCCGAGTTACCTCTTATCTCGGATCTCATGGGTTTACTTTCCCTTGGCACATTTCAAGTTTTCACTTGCTGGCCGGGTTACCATAATCCCATCCGGGTTATCTTTACTTCTCTCGTACGCTTTCCCACATGGAGGCTAATCATTAGGTTGCCTCATTTTAAGGGCCAGCCACAGTAACCGCTGCAGTAATTGTCGATTATCGCGGGCGCACGCCACGCCCGCCCTGGCTCGTTAATCGCATCAATGTGTCATGTCATGGGATCTGCTACACCCTGTGGTCTTTCGTGTGGCTCTTCTCTGATTGGTCCATCTGGTTTATACACGGCTACACCGTGTGGCATATCTGCACAGCAGGATCGCACTTCCTCCTCGATGGAGCGGTTAAATAGGGGAGGGGTGCGCCCCTTGGGTCTTTTCCGCCTTCCGCACCCCTCTTCCTCTAGCTCTTCTCCTTCGTCTTCTCCCACGACAGCACCGCCGCCACCGCGTCTGAGTAGCAGCGCCGCCACCGCACTGCTTCCACACGCATTTGCATCGTCGTCGCTGCTGCGCAGCTCCTCCGCCACGGGTCGCTATCAATCTAGGCCGCTGCCCCCCACCGCCGCTAGCGATAGTGAGGGCAACAAACTTGAGATGACAAAAGAGGAGCTTGTTGTCGCCGAGCAGGAGATGTAGGAGGACGCTGCGACGGCGGATCGCGGTGTGTGGGCTGGATCCTGGGTCTGCCAGGATGACCTGGACTGGCTCTACCGCACCAGACGCATCCCCGCCGGAGTCACTGCATGCCTCGCTTCTGCCGAACTCGCCCCCTCACCCAATCCAGGTGAGTTTGTGGTGTTCTTGTCACACTTCCAGCGAGGGTTCGGTTTGCCAGTTAGCGATTTTTTTCATGATTGGTTGAACACCTACGAACTCCAGCCGCACCACCTTCTTGCCAATGTTATCACATCTCTCTCTGCTTTCGCCTCCACGATCGAAGGCTATGCCGTATTATGGCCCACAAAGGAGCTATGGATCCAGTTCTTTGGCCTTCGTCGTAATGTTATTCCAAATGTCGATCTAGAGCCGGAGGACAAACAACTTACGCAGTTCGGTGCTACGTCCATTTCACCCCAGAGGCTCTCCGTCTTCCCCCGGGTTACCGGGCTGGATTCCTGCAAAGGATGGGCCCGGACCTTCTTTTTTGTTCGGAACGACGGCACTGAAGACTTGATCCGGCTTCTCCCCTATGCTCCGGGTCCTCCTAACCCGGAGTTGTGGGACGTTGTCCCCAAGAAGACTACATTATTGGCCAACCAGGTCAACAAAAGGTTTGCAGAGCTGAAGGAGCTCGGGTTGCGCAATGAGGACACCATGATCACATTCGTCCGCAACCGGATCTCCCCTCTCCAGAAACGCACTCACAAAGTGTGCCACATGAGTTGGGGCCGCGAACCCAACCGGACCTCATCTTTTGAGCTGAGCAACACAGAAATCTATCGTCGGGTCAAGGCCCTCTTCACCACCCACAAGGACTTCTCCTCTGAGTAGACGTGGGGAATTGAGCACTATTACCGGGATAGGCTTCCTCCCGTGGTAAGCTTGGTGCCACAAGCTTTCTCCGAATTAAATCGTATGTCGGTTGCTGTTGTATTTTTAACTCGGTTGTCTTTTTTATCCCTTAGCAATTCCTTCAGCGAACTATCGAGGATGGCACCAATGCCACCCTCAAATGTGCGCCTGACCGGGATAGCTCAGACCTGGAAGAACCGGACCAGGAGATGTTCCTCCCAATGGCCGACGCGACCAAGCGACCCACCGGTAAACTCTCTTCTATTAGAGATTGGCCTGACGATGAAGATGAGTCGGATGTTGAGGTGATGGAAGCATTTGACGCAGTCCCCCTGTCTTATGCTTTTCCGGCATCAGCTAACCCCGGTGGGCAGATCCATGAGGACCCTCCCCTTGCCGTGGGTGATCCTGTTCCGGTTGCGCCGAAGAAGAAAAGGGAAGCCGCATCCACTTCATCCTCCGGACCTTCTCAGCCAGCCAAGAGGCGAAAGAAGTTCGGGGATAAGACTGCCTCCAAACCTGCAACCAAGGCCCCAGCACGAAGGGCTCGGAAGCCCAAGGAGCCCCTGGCCTCGGATGCGTAAGTCTCTTTTTCCCTCTGCCATTTACTTGCTCTTGCATTGTTACAGTTTCTCAGCTAACATTGTTAGATTCAGCAGGGCCGTGGTGGACGTCCCCCAGAGTGGATCTAGCATCGCTTCGCCGCTCCGACTTAGCCCCTCTCCCCCTCGTGGCGACGATTCACGCCCGCTGAGCCCTATTCCGGAGGGTTCAGCGGCTGCTCCGGGTTCCAGCCCACCTCGGCAAGAGGGGGGCAACCTTGGAGCAGGGGAGACTGGCCCAGCCGAGGCAACGACATCCACCACTTCGGCTCCGCTGCAACCAGCTACCACCGAGTCTACCTCAGTACCTCCTCCAAAGAAGAAAATGGCACCAGCACCAGTACCAGGACCAACTCCAGCGCCAGCAACCTAACCAGCAACGCCAAGCCCCTCTGCCTCGTCCGAGTCTTCTCAGTCTCGGCGAGAAAGTACCTAGGCAGCTCCCAAGGTTAAATCTGTTGCTACCACTTCCTCCTCTCAGCAGCCCAAAGGAAAAAAGGCCCTTGACGCCACCAGGGCAGCGTCCATCGAGGATGGACAGCACACTCTCGCGTCCATTCTTTCCAAGAAGCCTCTAGCACCAAAGGACGCCCCTGCCGAGCCAGCTAATGCGCAGCAACTTGTTCTGCCCACCAGCCTAGCCCTTGCTCAGGTTGAGAGGAGGGAAGCACATGCCAAGGGCTTGGTGGCGCCCCACATGCTCAGCGGTGAACGATATCCTCCGACCTTGATTGAGTTTATGAACAACTGGAACAAGGCGGAGTTCGTCTACAACGACGATCTCCCGGAGAAGTTCGGTCCCGCCGAGTTTTCCGCTCAAATGAACACAGCCTCTAAGGCAATAAACCTCGTGGGTCGGATGATGGAGGTACGTTACTTCACCTTTTCCTTAGCATGCTGTATATATTAGTGGTATAACCATTAGTCCCCGAGCCTCCGGGGGAGTAACTTGTTACTCGGCCGGATGCTCCTTAGAAAACTAACGTAGCTCCTTGACAATTTCAAATATGCACACACCTAGAGCCGGGTTAAGTTCCGCTTGGCCGGGATCTTGTACACTTCGAATATGCACACACCTAGAGCCGGGTTAACTTCCCCTTGGCTTGGACCTTGTACACTTCGAATATGCACACACCTAGAGCCGGGTTAAGTTCTTCTTGGCCCGGATCTTGTACACTTCGAATATGCACACACCTAGAGCCGGGTTAAGTTCTGCTTGGCCCGGATCTTGTACACTTCGAATATGCACACACCTAGAGCCGGGTTAAGTTCTGCTTGGCCCGGATCTTGTACACTTCGAATATGCACACACCTAGAGCCGGGTTAAGTTCCCCTTGGCCCGGATCTTGTACACTTCAGATATGCACACATCTAGAGCCAGGTTAAGTTACACTTGGCCCGGATCTTGTACACTTCGAATATGCACACACCTAGAGCCGGGTTAAGTTCCACTTGGCCCGGATCTTGTACACTTCGAATATGCACACACCTAGAGCCGGGTTAAGTTCCACTTGGCCTGGATCGTGTACACTTCGAATATGCACAAGGCTAAAGCTATATTTTTGTACTCTTTTCGGGTGACCACCAACCGCCGGAGTGCTGAGTTCCAGCATCTCCTAGACACTCACAAAATGCTGCTCGCAAAGCATAATGCACATCTCACTGAGCACAAGAAAAGGGGTAAGTTCTTTTCTTCACATTTTTCTGTTTTCCTTCATCTTTTTCTGCTGAACTAATCCATCATTCGGTTTTCGCAGCTGGGGTGGAGGCTGAGAACAAGCTTATGAGGAAGAATCTGGATCAGATTAAGGGTAAGTTACTTTTGTCCGACCTTGCTATGCTTTCTATCTCCTTTTCTCCTTCGCTCGGCAAACATTCATACCTCGGCTTTGCCGGGTTAACAAAATATTTCAGTATTGCTGGAAGATAGTGTGCCCGTGCCTGATTTGATGCTGCATTTTCTCGAACAAGCAGGGCAGCATCAGGCCGAGCTCAAGAAGAAAGACGATGAGCTTGCCCTCCTCCGAACCAAGGATGATGAGATCGCCAAGCTCAAAGCTGAGATGAAGAAAATGAAAGCGCAGCACCAATCTGAGCTTGAAAAGGCTGGCCAGGACTATACTGAGGAGCGCGAGCGCCTCAATCTCCAAATTGCCAAGGACCGAGAACTTCTCCAGGAGGCCGACGTCAAGCTTGAGTCGGCGAATGCTGAACTTGTGCAGCTCCGAAAAAGACGCGATTACTGTACCAAGGAATTGACCCGGATCCATAGCCACATTTTACGTAAGTTCCTTTCCCTTATCCGGCATATTCCTCCGGGTTACTTCACATGTATTTTCATTTCTTGCTTCTCTTGTCACGTTTTCAGGCAAATTTCCAGAGGGCACTGCCATTGCGAGCGCCACTATTGTTAATTTCCGCCGAGATAGGGGTACTCCTGTTGCTCCTAACGGTGAAGACATTCCCTATGACATGGAGGACCTATTGGGCAGCCTGTCATCTCGCGTGGAAATCATCAAGAACTATGGCAAGGATCTCCTTGACGTTGTAGTCCGAATCTTCAACACGTTCTGGCCTGGCAAAGACACACCAGAGAGAACCGCAATTCTCGCTGAAAAGATGATGGAAATCGAGATCCAACTCGACCTTTGGAGGGAGTCCGCTAGACATGCCGCAGCTGAGACCGTTCTTCACCACATACTAACGTGGTACGAGAAGATCGACCTCAACCACTTGACGCGCCTACGCACCCGATCCAAATGGTCCAATGACCCGGAGTGGGTAGCTCGACGCCAAACTTGCGCCCATAGCCTCATTGAATATGCTCCCATTCATGAATAGACTAAGGGTCCGAGCTTCCTGGAAGCCGCTGGTGACAAAAATGCTGAGAACGTTGAAGACGGCTCAGATGAGGATGAAGAGGGCGATGCCTCTGACATCGAAGACAACGAAGTTGATGCCGAACTTCCTTCTCCTGCTGCTCCTTGAGTGAAAACACTTTAAAATTTATCAGATCCCCGGTATGCCGGGTGGAATTGTATCCAGTACACATGTGATATTTTTCTACTAAGTTTTTATGCTAGAGTAACTTGGGCGTAGTCCCCGAGTTTCATTTTCTTGTTCGTCCAATTTTCTGGCTTGGTTCGTGTCTACCTTGATTCGGTTTTATGACTTACGAATCCGAGCTTCAAAAATTGTCTTAACAATACTTGGAAACTTTAGGCTTAGCTCAAAATAATTCAGCATAACAATTTGAAAGTAAATACAGGGTTAGTCCGGAAAATAAACGTCGGCTCGATTATGTTCTTTTCCTTAGTCGTTTTTCATGTGCTAGCCAATTCCAAACTTGTTCTCTTGCTTGCCATGAAGCCAAATCTTGTTGGACAGCAGCAAGTCGAAGAGTTGGGTTTTTGGTGCTCACACACTACTAATCTGAGTTAAGTAGAACAACTTACTCCAGATGACGTATAAATAATAAAATACAACAAATATTATTAAGGTAGTCCCCGAGTTACTGCTCAAGATGCCAACATTTCATTGATAAGCTCATTGTCGGCATACACACCGACATATGAGAAGACTCGGATACATACACTTCTATGCTAACTGTAGAAAGGACGAAGTAGAGCTACATTCCATGGATGCTTAGATTCCTCGCCGGACCTGTCCGCCTTGTTCTTTTCCTGTGGCTTTGCATCGATAAGATAATAAGAATCATTGTGCCATGCTTTGCTCACAATGAATGGCCCTTCCCATGGGAGGGATAACTTATGCATGCCAGCAGTACGTTGTACCAACCGCAGCACCAGATCGCCTTCCCGGAAGACTCGGGGGCTTACTTTCTGGCTATGATAGTGTCGGAGATTTTGCTGATATATGGCGGATCTGGACAATGCCAATTCTCTCGATTCTTCTAGCAGATCAACATCATTTTGCCGGGCTTCTTGCACTTCGGCTTCTGTGTATTGGGTGACCCTAGGCGAATCATGCTATATGTCGGATGGTAATACAACTTCTGCCCCATACACCAGAAAAAATGGCGTATAGCCTGTTGATCGATTTGGAGTTGTTCTTAAACTCCACAGTACCGCTGGTAGTTCTTCTATCCAGCACCCTGCTGATCTTTGCAGTGGCTCAATGAGCCGGGGTTTTATCCTGGATAATACTAATCCGTTGGATCTCTCCACTTGTCCGTTCGATGCAGGATGAGCTACCGAGGCAACGTCCAGCCGGATCTTCTTATCTCGGCAGAATCGCGCAAATGCTCCTTCACCAAAATTTGTGCCATTATCAGTTATAATACTGTGAGGATAACCGTATCTCAAGATGATGTCTTTGAGAAAAGTTACAGCCGTAGCTCCATCACACTTTCTTATTGGCTTCACTTCAATCCATTTTGTAAACTTATCCACCATGACCAAAATGTGAGTCATATTCCCCCTTGTTGGTTTGAACAGGCCAACCATATCCAAACACCATACAGCAAATGGCCATGTGATTGGTATGGTCTTGAGTTCCGACATAGGCATATATGTCTTAGTAGCATACCTCTGACAACCATTGCATTTTCTCACCAGATCTTCTGCTTGTTCTAAGGCACTTCGCCAATAGAATCCATGTCGGAAAGCTTTTGCCACCAAGGCTCGGGACGAGGCATGATGCCCGCACTCCCCTTGGTGTATATCTCGGAGGATGTCTAGCCCTTCTTCCGGGTCAACGCATCGCTGGAGCACATTGGTCACACTCCTTTTGTATAGCTCGGAATTGATGATTATGTATGCCTTTGCTCTCCTCTGAGTTTGCCTGGATAGCGCCTCCTTAGTGGGTAACGTTCCATCTTTCAGGAATTGAAATATAGGCAGTGCCCAAGCTGGTATTGCTCGCCCATGGAACACATCCTCATCAATTTTCATCTGATCCACCGGCATAACTTCGGATCACATCGGAAGTCCCCGGTCCGCGAGGCGCCCCGGTTCCGCGCACCACCTCCTATGTCAACGTCCATGGGCACAGCTCCAGATTCTGTATCCTCCGGGACGTAGATTGAGTCGGTTTCTGGGGATGGTCTAATAGATGGTTTTCTGAGGTGCTCTAATGCTAACCCCGGTGGAATTGCTTGCCGGGTTTATCCGAGCTTCGACAGCATGTCGGCAGCTTCATTTTCCACCCGGGGTACATGATGAAATTCACATCCCTCAAAATAACCAGATATTTTCTGCACATGGAATCTGTATAATGCCATGTTTGGATCAAGAGCGTCCCACAGCCCCGACACTTGCTGAACTACCAAATCCGAGTCGCCAAAGCATTGGATCTGACGTATCCCAATTTCTTTTGCCACTTTGAGCCCATGCACAAGTGCTTCATATTCAGCGACATTGTTTGATGCCGCGAAATGGATCTGCAGCACATATTTCAGCTGGTCCATCTTTGGCGAGGTAAGCACCACTCCGGCGCCTAACCCAGTTTTTGTTTTTGACCCGTCAAAGTGCATCCTCCAGTAGTTTGGATCTGGTAGCGATGGTTCGTATTGTACCTCGGCCCAGTCCACAAAAAAGTCGGCCACAGCCTGAGACTTGATTGCTTCTCTTCTGCCATATTGTGGTGCGTAGGGAGCTAGTTCAATTGCCCATTTTGCAATCCTACCACTTGCATCTTTGTTACTCATTATCTCGAATATGGGAGCTTCACATATTACTTTGATGGGATGCTCCTCAAAGTAATGCTTCAACTTCTTAGCTGCCATATAGACACCGTAGGCCACCTTTTGATAATGTGGGTAATTCTGCTTTGAGGCAGATAATACCTCACTCAAATAATACACTGGCCATTGCACCGACTTACCCTCTTTGTCGTGCTCTACCACAATCACTGCACTTACAACTCGGTTGGTTGCGGCTATATAGAGCAACATTGGCTCCTTTGATAGTGGAGAGGCTAACACTGGTGCAGTGGCTAACATCTTCTTTAAGTGGGCAAAGGCTTCATTGGCCAGCGGCATCCAAACGAACTTATCCAACTTTTTCATGAGTTGATAGAGAGGCAATGCCTTTTCTCCCAACCGACATACAAACCGACTTAAGGATGCCAGGCAACCAGTGAACTTCTGGACATCGTTAAGACACTTCGGCAGCTCCATTCGTTCAATGGCCCGGATCTTAGTTGGATTAACTTCGATACCTCGGCTGGATACAAGAAATCCGAGTAATTTTCTAGCCGAGACACCGAAGGTACATTTTTCCGGGTTAAGCTTCATCCGAAACCTTCTTAAGTTCGCGATTTTTTGCCTGATATCGTCAAGGAGCGTTTTGCTTTCCTTGGTCTTGATAACCACGTCATCCACATACACTTGTACATTTTGACCTATTTGGTCGTGCAAACATTTCTGCATACCTCTTTGGTACGTTGCCCCTGCATTACGTAAACCAAACGGCATGGTGCGATAGCAATAAGCCCCATACGGGGTGATAAATGCAGTCTTTATTTGATCATCCGGATTTAGAGGTATCTACTGGAAACCAGAATATGCATCAATGAATGCCAACAGTTCACATCCATCAGTTGAGTCTATGACCTGATCTATCCTTGGGAGTGGAAATGGATCTTTTGGACATGCCTTGTTCAGGTTCATGTAATCGATGCACATACGCCAAACCACTGCCACGTTCGGATCATCTTTATTCTTCTACACCAGCACCGGATTAGATAGCCAATCCGGGTAAAGTACTTCCATGATAAATCGTGCTGCTAGTAATCGAGCCATTTCATCTCCAATGACCTTTCTCCTATCTTTGGCGAAGCGGCGGAGAGGTTGCTTCATCGGCCTTTCTCTTGGTCTCACGTTCAAAGAGTGCTTGGCCAACTCCCTCGGAACACCTTGCAAGTCCTGTGTGGACCAAGTAAAAATATCTCGATTCTCACGGAGGAAGTTGACAAGCTCGCTTTCCTATTTATCATTTAACCCGGCACCAATTGTTACGGTGCACTCCGGGAACATATCATCAACATGCACTTTCTTGGTATCCTTTGTGGGTTGGAACGAAATGCTTCCATGCGGATTACTCAACGCCAGCATATATTGCTGCGCGGACTAAGCCAACGCTGCCACCTCCTGGATTTTTCTTTTCTCTTGCGCAATCACGAGTGACTTGGCTAGGTTAGACCCGACCAATGCACACTCAATGGAACGTCAGAAATCCCCAACAATGGTAATCACTCCATTTGGCCCGGGCAACTTCATCTTCAAGTAACTGATGTGACAGCTTGCCATGAACTTGTTCAGTGCTGGTCTTCCGAGTAACGCGTGCTACGCACTTTCCAAGTTCACCACTTCAAACTCCAAATTCTCAGTTCGGTAGTTATCTCTTGTGCCGAACAACACGTCAACCCGGACCTTGCCTATTGGCTCGCAAGAGATGCCTGGCATAATGCCAAGGAAAGTTGTCTTTGTAGCTTGGAGCATGTTCTCCGAGATACCCAACTTGCGCATTGTATCCGCATACATAATGTTAATGCTACTGCCATTGTCAATCAGTACCTTGGAGAACCTCACATTGATGTTAGGCCCAATGAACGTCGGATCCAGCACTAACGCATATGAACCAGGACTCGACATAAGCTTGGGATGATCTTTGATGTTCCAGGTAATTTCCTAGTCCGACCAAGGCATATACCTCGTCACCGCTGGCATTACCGCATTGACCTCCATATGTCGGTGCTGCAAGCTTTTTCTATCTGTTTCCTCAGTGGTAAACACACAGTAACTCTGATGATGCTCCCTGTATTCATTCCTCCCCTCATTTCTGGGGTACCTCTGATCCGGCTGATGTTGGTTTTCCACTTGATGCACTGCATCCGTTCTCTCATGATTAACATACCTCGGCAGAGGGGGAGGCAACATTAGCTGTTGCGTGTTCGCTCCAGAGAGCAATTGCTGCCCGGGTAACTCCTGCCGAGGTTGATCATTCCGGGGTGCCTGAGCATTCCCCGAGCCACCTTCTTCTATCTTACGGATCCACTCACATTGCCTCGTTGTATGACCCGCTGGGTTACTCGGATTTGGCGTGTGAAATTTACATGGCTGATCCAACATCGACTCATAAGTATACCTCGGACGGTCCTTCTTTTCTTGCCACTGTTTCTTCTGTTCTGGCATCCAAGTTTTCTTGCCATCATTCCTTGGTGTCCATTGTTGCCCTCCAGTTTTCTAACGTTGATTGCTCCCTGCTCCGGGCTGATCTTGATTCACAGCTGCAACTTGTTGCAAACTGTACCGGTGATCCGATTTGTCATCTCTTCTTTTACCTCTATAATCATTTCTCCAGGATCATCTGGATCCATCTCTCTGGTAGTACTCCTCATTTGACTCGTTTGACACGAGCCTAGGTTGAGTCGGATCACCCAAAGCATACGAATCAGCAATCCAGATCATTTCTGCCAAAGTGGTTGGCATTTTCATTTGCAACTTCTTCCACAGCTCGCTTGCATATCTGCATCCTTGCGCAAACCATGCTATGGCCAGCGACTCTATCACACCCTCACACGAGTTTCTCACGGTACACCACCGGGTTAAAAACTCCTGGTCCGTCTCGTTCGGTCTCTGCTTACACATGGCTAGGGTATGTGGCCTATTTTGCCTCTGATACGTACTTGAGAAATTGCTGATAAACATTTCCTCAAAATCGATCCAGCAGTTAATACTTCCGGGCGGCAAGTTGTTTAGCCATACCCTTGCTGGCCCCTCCAACATCTGGGGTACGTACCTCACAGCCCATCTCAAGTTGCCTGTAGCAATTTTCACAGCTGTAGCATAGTTTATCAACCAATCCTCCGGCTTTGTACTGCCGTCATACGTCTTTGTGCCTCTGGGTAACTGGAAGTTAGGTATCAGTGGCTCCTTCATGATCTGGTGCCCAAAACACGCAGGACCCGGAGGACCCTGACTTTCAATCTGCTCTGACCTATATAGTCGATCCAGTTTCAACCTGGCGTCATCAGGCATCAGATCTCTGCTTCCCAATCTCGACCCTATCACATCATAGTCCGGCCTTGGGTATCCTGCATTAACCATTTCCGAATCTCCATCGTTATACCGGTCGTGCTCTCGTGGTCCACCTCTCTGTTGCATACCTCGGCCGGCACTTTGCTCTTGCCTTGGTATATTCCGCTGTTGCGGTTGTCCTGCCGAGTTGCGCTGTCCGGCATTGCCATTTACAGCGTTTCCTTGACCGGCATTGCCTTGGTCGCGGTTACCTCGGCCAGCTTCACCTCGGCTCACGCCTCGTTGATCATCGTTTCTCTGCACCTCTTTTGCTTTTCCTGCCCTTGTCGGGTCATACGAAACGATCTGTTTGTTTCTCCTAGACGAGGTTACTACCTCTTCTCTCCTAGGACCACCATGAGGAGACGATGCTGCTCCAGCGGATTTCTACGGGTTACCCACCGCCGAATGAACAATCTTGGAGGCCCCGGCTCTCTCCGGGTTAGCCCTGAGCAATTCCTCATTTTGCCTGTTCGCGATCCGAACCAACTCATTGACCCTATCTTGCTGTCTCTGACGGGCTTCACCCGTTAGACCCTCTAACTCGGACGCAGCTGAATCCGCTACTCTGAGGTTTTTCACCGGGGTACTATACTTTGGCACCCTCACGGACAAACAGTTCTCTGACTCCTCAATCCTAGTATCACCCTCTTTGTTCATTTCACTCATGAGATTTCTCCCCTTCACTTTTACAGCATCTACTTTATTTGTCTTTGCGTACTCACGCAGCGTCATGTTCAATGACTGCTGAGCAGCAGCTATCTTTTTCGCTCCCTCTAGGATTTTTTGCCTAGTTTCCCTCCATCTCGGCCTATGCCTGAGCCAGATCTACACTGCTGCTACCGGGTTTGCCAAGCTATCCATAGCCTCTCTCAGTACATTATCAGGCCTCTCTAGTGGAGGACGTCTACCTTTCCTCGGTGCCTTAGGTGTTACCTCCGGATCTGGTGCCGGATCCTTGCTGCGTACGCTCATGCTATCATCATCATCACCTCAGCATGGTCCGGGGAGCGAGTGATACGCGCCCCATGAACCACGCTAAGGGGAGGCTCCCCTGCCTCGACGACATGCCGCGGATGGACGCACGACACATCGACAGCAACATAGACCTTGTGCGCACCGAGCTTGACGAAGAGGCTGTTGTGCGGAAGTGGGCGCGTGCCGAAGCAGCCAGCGTTGTCGCTAACGAAGTCCAGTGCTCCAAAGCGCTGAACGAGCCCGGAGACGATGCATTCGCCGATGCCGATGAGGTTTCCCGTCCGGATCTTGACCCCTGCTAGCGCCGCTATCCCCACGGTGGGCGCCAACTATCGTGGTGGTGTCACGGCAGATGCCATGGATAGGCTAAAGGTGGGGACTAATAGCACTAGGGGAATCCAGGGAGGGATAGTGAGGTGATTCCTCACATAGAAGGTTTATATTTGATTCACTTCATAGATTACAAGTGCTCCTCGAGCTGTATTGGAGAGAGGAGGAAGAAGGTACTCTCTTACTCTCCCAGCTAGCTAGCCCTCAGGAACTAAGTAAAACTAGCCTATAGAGATCAATCTAGTGAAGCTCTATCCAAATGAGACCAACCCCTTCTACAGAGGCCCTAGCCCCCCTTATATAGGAGTGGCTAGGTCTCCACTTAGGGAATACGTGGAGGCATATTCCAGGGAATATGCCTCCTCCCAAAATAGTAAGCCGACCGGGTCGCTTTTCCCCCGCGTCATCCATGCAGAGGCTACGTGAGCCTCTACGGCGCCTGCGTCAGCCGACATCGGCGTCGTCACCTTTGTCGGCCATGCCTCGGTGGTCCTGCCCCTGTGCGCTTCGCTTATGCTGTGCGTACCGGGGCTACTTTTGACCAGTGAGATGCCTTCCTTCCTTCTCCTAGAAGCTTGCTATGACCCGGATCATAGTTGATCCGGTCACACCTGTTCCTGCATAAAAGTTAGGTTCATCTATCTGGCTTACGGATTAAGTCAGATGATACTCTGTTAGGTGGACACCCCCTGGTCCGGGTTACCCCGAGATTCGGCCTGCCTTGAGGTAACTCGGCCAACATTCGCTTTGACCTTGACGTACCTCGGCTAACTTGGCCTTTATACCCTGGCGTGACCCTACCTGGGGGTATCCCCCCAACAGTTGGTCATGAGGATGATCTGGGTTTCAAGATCATGGGCATTTATGCTGACTGACAACAGGATCATATCATTGGAGAATGATGTGATTGGACATTCCTCGAAGGATTGCAACACGATCAAGTCATATAGTTCATTGTTGCAACAGCTATACCTAGACTCCTTCTCCTTAGACCGTGAGCTCATATTACTCACTATTTCCCGACGCTGCTTAGACTGCATCAAGCGCCACTTGGTAATATAGTGGTTATCAAGGTGTACGTTGGGTATTCCGAAGGAACAGTAGATGACGTGTGACTGCAAGACCGGGATTTGTCCACCCACATGACGGGTAAAGATACATACGGCCGGCTTGGTGAGATTACATCCATAAATGTTGGAACATGTGACTCGGTCACGGGGATGTAATATCACGGTAACAAGAAAACAGAACTTGTTGTGAACGACATTGAACAAGGTATGGGATACCAATGATCGGATCTCGAACAAGTCGTATTGAGAAACAAAAGGAAGAGGATGCTACATTTAGCGGTTCAAACGACATTGTCATCAGGAATGCATAGGGGTCCCATGGATATCCCTGGTCCCGCTGTTGATCATTGATACAGATCATGTCTAGAGCATTCCCGAGCCGTCAGAGGATACACTTAAGGGTACGATGAGAGCGATCATTCGTAAGACGAAATCACAGTAGAGAAAGAGAAATCCGGAATCGTTCTGCAGAGAGATCCAAAGTTGTTTGGAGAAAGAATAAAGGAAAAGACCGGAAAAGTGTTTTCGGATAAATGCGAATTTAAATATACATTTATTATATGTTAATTTTGAATTAATATATTCTAAATAATATTTAGATTAAGATTTATGAAGGAAACTTTTATATTAGGCTGAATCCTAGAGGGAAAAGGCCTAGAAGAAAAGCTGCAGAAAAAGAAAAGGGATGAAAGAAAACAGCCAGCCCACGTGGGCGGCAGATAGTTGCCGCCGCATAGGGCAGACAACAGCTGGCAGCCACCGCTGCCAGGCTAGCTCAACCTGGCCCAAGAGAAGCTCGCGGGGAGCTGGCTGGCGGACTGCGCCGCTGGGCCACGCGAGGTCAAGCCAGCCCACCCGGGCTAGGCGGTGGTTGCCACACTGCAGCTGCACGGAGCTGGTCTCAAGGCACTGCCCACCACGGCCACGTGGAGAGAGCTGGGCCGGGGGGGGCTGTGGCCGGCCACCCGGCTTCTGTGCTGGCTGCTGTTCCCCTTTTTCCTTTTATTAGCTATTTTCTGTTTTTGTCTATTGGACCGAGTTGATTCGGCCCAATCGGCTAGGACAAAAATTCCTGTATTTTTCCTTTGACTATTAGTCCCACATGGCTAACGTAATGGGGAGGGCACACCCCTCTGCCTATATAAAGGGTTGCCCATGGGTGGGATTAAACACACAATTTGAGAAGTCCTTTGGTTGACTTTCTCCCTCCCACTCTCTATACCTTTTGACCATGGCCCCAAGTCTGGGCTGTGCGATCGAGGCATACCTGCAGCACGTCGTTGTGCTGCAGGGATTCCTAGCCGGATATCAACTTCCGCATTCCCGGCTGGATCGGGGATCTGGAGGTCTCATCGTGCACCGGATGTATACGAAGACACGAAGCGCAACACTTGGGGCGCTTAAATGTCATGAGCCGGAGCTGTTGCACGATGAAGATGAAGAAGGAGCAAGGGGTGACCTACGAGGAGCTTCGAGACCTTGAGGTCGGCTACGAGTACGACTACTTCGACCACGTTCCCCGTGGAATGTTAACCGCGTACGGTCTACAAGGGTATGTATTCTCTACGCATCGGCCGTTACCGCATTACTACATAGATAGATCCTAGGGAGTTTTTGGGGTTACATCGTATGAAAAAAAATTCTACTGCGATCCCCTTCAGTGGTATCAGAGCCGATCTATGTGTAGGAGTGTTGTATGGCCAGTACACACAAGTATTGTGCGGGTATTGATCCCTTAGTCGTTACCCTCTAACGTGTACTTGTTTATATCGCAGTATTGTTCGATGAAGCGGCCCGGACTGACCTTACGCGTATCCGTGTGCGAGACTGGTTCCACGCTCAACATACGGCTTGTACCATATAAGTGGCTAGAGGGTGTCTATCTCTCATTCGATAGTTGATATAGCATTTACAACAGAGGGCCCTGAAAGGGGTGTAATAGAGAGAACTGTCGGATCCATGTTGTGGTTGGAAAGTTCGTAGTTTAGAAACGTTTCTATTGCGAAAGCCCTAACAACCACGTAAAACTTGCAATAGATAAAGTAGAGGCGTCTAACTTTATTTTGTAGGGGGCATGTGATTATGATAAGGCATTGGTCGTTACGAAGGTAAGGTAGTTTACTTTTCTGTTACTAAGTGGTATAGTAATAGTCATCGTTCCGATGGACAACCTGGTGGAGGTGTCGTGGACTTGGCGTCAAACCAAAGGCAAGATGGAGACCATGCCGGAGTGCTCGATGGAGGCACAAGAAGGACCATATCATATCACACTATACATATGATGTTGATACCTATTTTACATCTTATTGTGTGCTAGTATTAAGATACTCAACGGTAGCAAATAAGATAATCCCTATTGAATTCAAATGTTCCGTGTTCCCCTTGTGTGTGCACCACCAAGAAAGTTCTTCGGTATGAGGCTCCCTGCGGTGAGTAGGGGTCAGACATATCTACGTTCGCATACAGTGGGTGTAATCCATGTTGCACAGCGAATACACACAAGTTAGATTTGGCGAGCCTAGCACGCCATAGAAGCGTTGCCTTGGAACACAAGAGATCGAAAGATCGAGCATGAGTCACATGGATGATGTGATTGGCATTTTTGAATGTCTACCTTTGATTATGCACTGATGGCCGTGTTAATCGGGGGAGGTGCAGAGGATAGGGATCATGCTATCACTAAAGTTCTCCAGGGGGTGACAATTTTAGTGGAGACCAATTATAAATTGATCTCTTATTATAAACTTGGTCTAGATGTCTATTTGCAAATATCTTAGTAGATCTTAGCCTATCCCATTGAGGTCCTTTGCGACCATGGGAATATATTGCTTAATTTGGAACATGGCAGAAGGATCCAACTTCATAGATTAATACCCACGCCTGAGGGATATCCTCGTAAAAGGTGATCTTCTCTTCTTGATACAATAACCATTAGGAGATAATTCGATGACTCCAGAATGTTTGGAAAAACACTTAGAGATCTTGTATTAGAGTTAAGAACTCTTAGAAGGGCTTGATTGAAAAAGGTGGTCATGGATGAAAAAGATATATGTTAGATATACAAAATTATAAATGTGGTTCTTGCAAAACTCGTTGCAGTTTGCAAAGTATTTGATACTTGTCCTGCTTTGTGAAAACAGGATGATCTGCTTGAGAATTGCTGGATTTGAGGCAATGTGGCTTGATGAAGGCAAGCAAAACAATTGATGGCCGACATCACCACTTTCCTCAAAGTTTGTCATTTGGATTAGTGGACTTGAATATAATTTTGTAATCCTTGTTTGTGTGTCTTGCTTTTAGCGAGACGATTATTCATATGAACAAGTTACAAACCATTTTGTACTATTCTTATGAACAACACCGTTATGGTCACATTACGATTACAAACAAGTTATTCTCATCACTATGTTAATGATAATAGTTTAAACATTTATAAAGGATTAGAATGCTAAATGATATCGAAAGTTTAATAATGAAATGACACTACAGTTTAAGTCATTTTGGTTATTGCAGGTTCTTTATGAAAGATCGGGGTCCTAGATGCTTAATATAGAGACTTTGCAAAACCATGCCACTTGGGCAGAATGACTAAAACTCCGCATTCTGGTAAAACGGTAATATGCGAAGAAATGTTGAAACTTATACATAATGATGTATCATATTCTCAACAAGTAGTGGAAATCATTTATTGTGGACTTAAGTGAATAAGTGTATTTACTTAATGAAACATGAAGTTTGAAATGATTTGAAAATTTCAAATGAGTTCATAACTAAATGGGATATTTAATTAACTGAATTAACAAGTCTCTTCGATTTGATCGACATGACTAAAGTATTCAATTAACTTTAGCATAAAAAGGGACTTGTGAAAGATGTCTCACAAATTATGATAGTTGGACGAATTCAAACTATGTTGAAAATGTCTAAATATCATAATCATTTTTTATAGATACATATTATCTCTTATCGGGGTTATAGTTGTCCTTTAGAGTTAGAGATCAAAATAAGCAAACACTCATTTGAAATACAAAGGAACATCTAAAAGATTCGCCGAAACAACACCATAAGTGTTATGGAAAGTTCGAGTTTCTGGAGATTTCGATAGGTCGAAATCGTGGCGAATAAACAAGTCTTTGTAGAGCATTCTTAGGAAGATATGAATGCATCTTCCACAAATGAGGCAAACTAGTTGTTGCCTTAAATTCATGTGTCGTGATGAAGATACAGGTGTAAGAAAGTAAAAGATCAAAAATAATGTATTAGACCTTACCTCTAAATTGTTGAGTGGCGCAGTAGAATTTGTTTCGTGAAACCAAACTCTACAAATAGAGGAGAAACTATTGATAATGATCATAAAGTTTCAGTAAATACTTTTACTAAAGAAAGTAGGATTTAACTATATATTCTACAAGTTTGTGGAATTGTATTGTTGATCCACTTGTCATGTTTTGAACAAGACATACCTATGAATTACAAAGAAGCGTGATGGACCTAAGTACGAAAAAATGAATAGTCATTGAAATCTCGTTGGTGGAATTCTCGATTTGATGGTGATCAAAGAATTTTGGAATGTCCAAGATTATCGAGAGGACCTAGATTTGAGTGGGAGCAAATCAGCTTGGCTAATTCATAATATGTAGCTGACATATTTTGAGTGGGAGCTAAGTGAAATCCCTGGATCTCAAACATGAATGTCATATTTGAGTGGGAGCATGAAATCATTCTGGGATATGTGGACGACATATGTGAATGATGTGATTGGTGTTAATAATATTTAAGTTAGATAAATAAAGATGAAGTTTAAGTTATTAAATAATAATATCTATCGAGATAGATTGGTGAGTTTAATAAACACTGAATGTCGAATGCTTCCTGGACTTGATTCTGAAAGATGTTCAGAATTTCCTAAGCAAGATTCTGAAGAAGCTCGGAATGGAACAAGGTAAGAAAGTAGTTCTTACTATATGAAGCATTGAGTTAGTATTGCAACTATGATTGAAAGAAAGAGATGCATTGCATCTCCTATGCCTCAATCATAGGTTCTTTCATATAACCATGTTGTATACTTGACATAAAGTGACCCGAGGTTCTGGTTAGTTGGACAAAGTCTTAACTGTAAGAACGTGTCTTTAAGTGATCCTTGAGCTGATCACTGAACCAGATTTAAGTTTGTACATAAATAGCAAGAACCAAAGTAAGTGGCATAGTTGCATTTCATGCACTAGGATCTACATAAATATAGAAGTATAAAGGCTCCATCTGATTTGATGTATAATGTTATGGTGGGGCTAGTTCGCTTTTAACGTAGAATGATGTGTCCCAGGGCCCAGTGCTCATGAGAAATCCCTCGAGGTTGATCTAAAGTCACTGTAAGCTCCTGAGCCTCGTTCAGCTGCCATGACTATAGTATATACACAAAGGATAACAAAGTGTGTTTCGAAGTTTAGATCACAATGGTGAAAACGACCGTCATCATAAACACTAGAAACAAAAAGTCTCACTTTGTCGCCAAACAAATGCTTCGACCCATTATACGATAATGGTGTGAATGTCAAAATTAGGAAGACATTAACAATTTGCAAAAGACATAATGATATGGTAAAACAGAACATGGACGTGACGTTTCCCATGAGCATGCATGATCTGTAAACACATATAGTATATGGTTTATATGAGCAAAATGCGAGCTGGATTATTTGTACTCTAGTGCAAGTGGGAGATGAAGGAGATATGCTCTAGAGGCAAATAATAAATAGGTTTATATTGTCATATCTCAATTAGTTTATAATAATTTCATATTATGCTGTAACTGTGCCAAGTAGAAACATTGGTACAGGTGTGGTATGAAACAACCAAGTCCCTAGTAGCCTCTATTCATACTAGTTCATTGGTCACGAGGATGATCTGGGTTTCAAGATCATGGGCATTTATGCCGACTGACAACAGGATCATATCATTGGAGAATGATGTGATTGGACATTCCTCGAAGGATTGCAACACGATCAAGTCATATAGTTCATTGTTGCAACAACTATACCTAGACTCCTTCTCCTTAGACTGTGAGCTCATTTTACTCACTGTTTCCCGAGGATGCTTAGACTGCATGAAGCGCCACTTGGTAATACAGTGGTTATAGAGGTGTACGTTGGGTATTCCGAAGGAACAGTAGATGACATGTGACTGCAAGACCGCGATTTGTTCTCCGACATGACGGGTAAAGATACATACGGCCGGCTTAGTGAGATTACATCCATAAATATTGCAACGTGTGACTCGGTCACGGGGATGTAATATCACGGTAATAAGAAAACAGAACTTGTTGTGAACTAGATTGAACAAGGTATGGGAAACCAATGATCGGATCTCGGACAAGTCGTATCGAGAAACAAAAGGAAGAGGATGCTACATTTAGCGGTTCAAATGACATTGTCATCAGGAATGCATAGGGGTCACATGGATATCCCTGGTCCCTCTATTGATCATTGATACAGATCATGTCTCGAGCATTCCCATGCCGTGAGAGGATACACTTAAGGGTACGATGAGAGCGATCATTCGTAAGACGGAATCACAGTAGAGAAAGAGAAATCCGGAATCGTTCTGCAGAGAGATCCGAAGTTGTTCGGAGAAAGAATAAAGGAAAAGACCGGAAAAGTGTTTTCGGATAAATGGAAATTTAAATATACATTTATTATATGTTAATTATGAATTAACATATTCTAAATAATATTTAGATTAAGATTTATAAAGGCAACTTTTATATTAGGTCGAATCCCATAGGGAAAAGGCCTAGAAGAAAAGCTGCAGAAAAAGAAAAGGGATAAAAGAAAATAGCCATTACGTGGGCAGATGAATGCCGCCAGATAGGACAACATGTGGCAATGCCGTGCCAGCTCAACCCGACCCAAGAGGAGCTTGCGGGGAGCTGGCTGGCGGGCTACGCCGCCGGGTCATGTGAGCCAAGCCAGCCCACCAGGCTAGAGTCGCTGCCACTCGCCGCCAGCTGGGCCAGACGCCATCGCATGGGAGAGAGCTGGGCCATGGGGGGCAGCGCCGGCCCACCTGGCTGTTGTGCTGGCTGCTGCTCCCCTTTTTCCTTTTATTAGCTATTTTCTGTTTTTGTCTATTGGGCTGAGTTGATTCGGCCCAATTGGCCAGGACAAAAATTCCTGTATTTTTCCTTTGACTATTAGTCCCACATGGCTAACCTAATGGGGAGGGCACACCCACTCTGACTATATAAAGGGTTGCCCATCGGTGGGATTAAACACACAATTTGAGAAGTCCTTTGGTTGACTTTCTCCCTCCCTCTCTCTATATCTTGTGACCATGGCCCCAAGTCTGGGATGTGCGATCGAGGCATACCTACAGCACGCCGTTGCACTGCAGGGATTCCTAGCCTGATATCAACTTTCGCACTCCCGACGGGTGATGGCTCTGTGTATGGCGCCAGAAAAATGCTGGAGCGGTGTTGATGTAGAGCTCGTTGGGAACCCCAAGAGGAAGGTATGATGAGCACAGCAGCAAGTTTCCCTCAGTATGAAACTAAGGTTTAATCGAACCAGTACGAGCAAGGAAACACCCCAAAGGTCTTACTAGCTGAGCTTTGGCAGGGCGCACTACCGGTGCTAGTAGCAACATGGAGACCTGCACAACATAACCACAGAACTTTGTCTCCAACTTGCGATGAGGTTGGCAATCTTACCGTGTTTTGCGGAAAACAGAGGATTAAACGTATCAAATGGAAAGAAGTAATAGTTTGCAGAAAGTAAGCACAAAGCAGTAAAAGATTGTAGATTGTATGTAAAAGAAAAGGACCGGAATCCATAGTTCACTAGAGGTGGCTCTCCTTAAGATAGATAACATGCTGGGTGAACAAATTACAGCGGGGCAATTGACAAACATCGAAAAAGCAATACATGCATATACTAATCATCTTGACTCCTTTGAGACTTGATTGGGCATTACAACATTATACATAGACCGCCATCCAACTTCATCTCTGACTAATAATACACCTTCAGGTTATCATCCGAACCCCCTCCAGTATTAAGTTGCAAGCAATAGATTATTGCTTTACTGATCAAGGTAAAGTAAACAATATGATTGTTCTATGAACAAGGATTGTTGTTTTCTCCTAGTAGCAACAAAGACATCTAGTACCTTAGAGATTTACATCACTTCCCACATTACGGAGGCATGAACCCACTATCGAGCATAAATACTAACTCTTGGAGTTGCTAGCATCTACTTGGCCAAGATAGCTACTAACAACGGAAAGCATGCAAGATCACAAATAACAAAGACATGATAGAATCAATAATCAATCTGAAATAGCATCTCAATATCCATCGGATCCCCACAAACACAACATGCAGAATTACAAATAGATGATCTCGATCATGAATGAGCTCACAAGATCTAGACATGAAAGCACAAAGGAGGAGAACCAGCCATCTAGCTACTACATGGATCCGTAGTCCAAGGATGAACTACTCACGCATCACACCGGAGGCTTGCATGGTGATGAAGAAGGACTCCTGGGTGAATTCCCCTCTCCGGCAGGGTGCCGGGAAGAGCTTCAGATCCCTCCCGATCTAGGGATGGAGATGTCGGCGGCTACAGACTCTTTCATGGATTTTTGATCGGGTCCTTAGGGTTTTTGTCCCGAGGACAATATATAGGTGGAAAGGGAGACCGAGGGGGTGCCAGGGGCCACCACACCACCGCTGGCCAAGCTCGGCCGTGGCAGTGGTGTGGCCAGCCTCTGGCCCCTCTCTGTCTCGTATTATGGCATCTGATGACTTCCGGAAAAATAGGCACTTTGGCTTTTGTCCCGTCCAATTTCGAGAATATTCATTTTCTCACTTTGCTAGAACCAAAAACAGCAGAAAACAGGTAACTAGCACTGTGTCTCTTGTTAATAGCTTAGTCCAAGAAATCATATGAAAAGTACTCCAAAGTGTGGACAAAACACAAGAAAGTGGATAAAACCAAGCATGGAACATAAAAAATTATAGATACATTTGCAATGTATCAGCAGGATAAGGGAGTCGGAGGTCTCATCGTGCATCGGATGTGTACGAAGACACGAGGCGTAACACTTGGGGCGCTTAAATGTCGTGATCCGGAGCTGTTGCACGATGAAAATGAAGAAGGAGCAAGGGGTGACCTGCGAGGAGCTTCGCGACCTTGAGGTCGGCTACGAGTATGACTACTTCAACCACGTTCCCCGCGGAACGTTAACCGCGTATGGTCTACAAGGGTATGTATTCTCTATGCATCGGTCGTTACCTCATTACTACATAGATAGATCCTAGGTAGTTTTTGGGTTACATCGTAGGAAATTTTTTGTTTTCTGCTGCGATCCCCTTCAGAACTATGGGTCAGTGGCGCGCACGGCCACTATGGATAGGGATGGTCCCGTCAGTTCCCGTAAAAGTTGCCAAAAAAGGTAATGTAGCAGTATATTCATTGCGTTCTTCCATTCTTTTCAATGCTGTAAGTGGTTTGCTGCAACCTGGATGTATCCCTGTGCTAAAAGTTGTCTATGTCTGCATCCTGTTTTTATGGAAGCCTCTGTGACACCATCTCTTCTTCATTTACTGTAGCACGGTGGTACATACATGCGAACGTGCGGTGCTCCAGGTGCGGCAAACAGGATGGTACCCCCACATGCCACAGGATCCGGCGAGTACCACTACTCCACAAAAAACAAGCGTAAGGCCAATGACCAGCTGGGAGGGCCCAGCTTAAAGAGAAAGGTATTTGGTCTTAATACCCTTATTACCATGGTGCATACATATTTAAGTATTACCCGCTTGTTGTGATGCATGCTTATCAGATGTTCAGAAACATATGTGTGATTTTATTAATTCTAGCACTATGTTTATGTAAATCCAGATCTAGATCTATCATACTGTCTCATACAGTCAGTATGTGACTACTATGTACTATACTGCCTCCGTCCCAAGGCTTAGGAATATACTGTATTTTTTGAAAAGTCAAGCTATGGAAAGTTTTACCAAACTTTACATAGTATTGAACTGTTGAGCTCTGTTGCTATTTATGCAGATTGAAGGTGCTGCTGCGGAGGCTGAGGCTACTGTAGAGGCTAGTAGATTCCTGATGTCCGCACAAAAAGAGGACATCCTCTACACAACGAGGAAGCGCCAACACAATACCCAGGTGGGCATTGACCTCTCTAAGAAGTGGGTATAATTTGGAAATCCACAATTTCACATGTTATGATTTTCCATGTTATTGTTATCAGCTAGTACTATATGGTTATGCTCATTATAAGTTCACAAAAATAAAACCTATTTGCTTTACAGACAATGGTTTTGTCTTATATTATTAGATTTACTTGCTCTTTACATAATTTAACCTTTCCACTTAATTTCAATCAGTACCACGCACTAGCTGCTCAACCCTTTCTGCTACCCTCCTCTTGTCAAGCTTGTGGATTAAAAGGGGGCCTTTGTATGCCATTCCAAAGGCAGAGGGATGAAAAATGGTGCATGGCCACCCTTCGCAAAGGGTACCCATGGTATCAGGTATGGATTCCAAGTGGTTTAGACCGACTTGATGTAAGATCTTGTATCTCACTTTTTTTTGTCGCCTTACTTCTCTATCAATTTTCTCATGAAGGTTGTCCCTTGTGTCGCTCGCCCCATTATAAACAAGATATTTGGAAACGTCAAGTTTCTAACTCTGTACAGCGAGGGACCTAAGGCATGCAGAAACTATATGATGTGGATGTCCCCCAAACGATGGCCACCACCTATTTGGGTGGCCGAGGTTGGTCCAAGTATGTCTGTGAGAATGGTCTGAAGCAGGGGGACTAGGTAACATTCGATTTTAGCAAGCCTGGGCAGATACTTGCACCCCATCGTACACCTATTGACCGAAGGACCAAGAACAGAGGTAGTACTAATTAATTTGATTCTGTACTCATCACAACCTCTAATAATTTTCTTGCGACTAACTATTCTGCACCATTATCTTTACTCATAATATGACCCTGACCACTTCTGAAGTTCGCTTCCCCTTATGTACCACCCAGAAGGGTGCCAGCATCAAGCACCCCGCTCTATAACGGCACCTATTGACCTCACTAGGAGAAAGAATAGAGGTAGTAACTTAATTCGCCTGTATACTCTCATCTCTGTCTAGGAGTTACAGTTGTATAAGAAACCATTTTGCTTGTCCACATCTCATATTCCTCTCTAACCACTCATGCAGTCCCCTTACCTACCCCTCAGAAGGTAACCAGCACCAAGCTGCTATCACCCCCAACGGCACTGGCCCTAGTTCCTGCTCCGATGCCTGTTGACCTAAGTAGAAACAATGGAGGTAGTAACTTAATTTGCTGGTATACTCATCATATCCTCTGATCACTGTCTTGTGAGTAACTGTTGTATAAGAGACCATTTTTCTTGTACACTTCTCATCTACCTCTACCATCCTTGTAGTAAGCTTAGCTACCCCTCAGAAGGAATCTAGCATCAAGATGCTGGTGCCGACACCGGTTCTGGGCCTTCTGGCTCCTGCACCAGCCCCTCTACAATTAGTGGCACCATCTCTCGCACCAGCCAGCCCTCAAAGAGTGGACCGACACAAGCTCCTTCATCACCCCGGGCAGCACCTTGTCAGACCATATCCTACACATGTGTCATCACAAGGTTGCACCGGATTATGTTTGTGAGTATATGGAGGCAGATAAACTATTCTGAATGTCTTCTCAAGTTTCACATGATTTATTGCATCGCTCTTAGTAATTATGCGTCTATCTCTTGCTTTGACTCAGAAATTGCCTAAGAGTGCCACAAAGCAACTCTAGGCCGGACAAAAGGGCACAATAGTCTTCATGATGCAGAGCGAAGGATTGCGAATCGAGGGACGCTACGCCATTAACTCGACTGATGGGCGCTTGGTAGCTACTTCTAGGTGGATCAAGTTCCGTAAGCAGCCAAACTTACTATTGGAAGAACGGTCAAGGTCGATGTATCTCGCTGCCCTAAATGCGGCATGTTGTTAATGAACTTCCTAGCTGTCTAGCTCTTTGGCCGCATGCTATTGTAATTAATTATGTGGTTTTCTTATCTCCACTGATCATATATGGGTGGTAAATCTATGATAACCTTTTGCTAGATCAGAGCTATGACTAGTACGTACTGGTATGGTATATCTGCATCTATATGACAGTTCCCTATATGACCAAATATTATGACAATAATTGTATTCCAATGATCGAGTGTGCTTGGAGAAAAGGGCAAACTGATCGTGTGGCATGGTTTTTAGAGCTGAAACAAAATTTTCCCTCTCTGTAGTGATATTGAATTTCAGTGTTTGTATTGCTGAATCAGTTACTTTGAAATGCTTCTGAATTGGTCAAGTGTTGCTGAATATGAACCAGGAATCTATCGTTTTTTTTATGTCCTGTACTCCTTAATATTTCAAATGGTATTGAATTTGTCAAATGTTCTGTCGTTGCTGCTGGCTGCTTGCTCTAGAGCTTTTGCCTTTGTGTCATCGAAACTGTTGGATGTATTTTGGACAGAGATGAGAGGGTAAAGATATAAAGCGTGATTTCACCAAGTGAACTCATTGGATACCAGCCCTGTTTTGGCGCATGTGTTGTGTGTTCATTACATATTTTTACATGAATATATGTCAAAGGAATTATCACTTTTTTTCCTCCCTTGAAGAGGTCTGTGTTTGAATTTGGCGAGACACAGCCTAGTGAAATTTGAGATAGGAGCCCATTGACCATAGCCCAAAAACATTTTTATTTGGCCTTTTTGGCATTGACCCCCACCACTAAAAAACTCTGCCTACCCATGTTTTTAAGAAACTAGTCCATTATGTGGCTTTTTATAAATCGAGGTTCCAGTAGCACTACTCTTTTATTTTAAGAGAGATAACATGGAAACACAACAATATTTTTTAGAAGACTGATACAGAAGTTGTAGTACTAATACATGTTTACTGATTCAATTTCTATTAGTATCTTTGTATTGTGGAAAAACACTCAGTTTATGTCTATTTGATTTGATTTGAAGATCTTTAGTTCGAATCCACTTTGTGTACATATTTATATATATATTGGGTTTACTTTTTTTTGATAAAGGGTTTACTTTTTAATATCACATTCCGGAGAGGCTGACATCACGGACCCACAAGCCTGCAGCATCCCTCGAGTTTAATGGTCGGGTTTGAAAAAAGTTAAATAATTATACAAAGAGACTGGCATCAGGGGCCCACCCGCCAGAACATACCAAAGAGGGTGACATGGGGGCCTCAGCAGCAAGACCATACACAACTGCCACATGAAGCAATGTTGCCAAGGTCAAAACAGCGGATGTGGCTGAAAAAAAGTCCATCATACGCAGGTTTGATATACAGAGAGACCGGCATGTGGGACCCAGTAGCGCGGCCTTATACAGGTTCTGCCTCGAGCGACGTTATCAAGTTCGAAACAGGGAGGCGCGAGCAAGAAAAAGGCTAGCATGCACACCTTTCTTCTAATTAGAGGCTCACATGGGGGACTCAGCAGCCTAGAAAAATGGCTGATGCATCAAGCAACGCTATCAAGTTCGAAACACGGAGGAGTGACTGAGAGCAAAAATTCCATCATACACACGTTTCTTCTAATGAGTGTATGTCATGTGGGGGTGGGGCCCTACATCATGATTAAACGGTAGATGCAGCGAGCAACGCTATCAAGTTCGGAACACGGAGGCGCGACCGAGGGAAAAAATTCTATCATACACATGTTTCTTCTAATGAGAGGATGAGATGTGGGGTCCAGGAGTTTGATTAAACGGCTGATGCAGTGAGCAACGCTATCAAGTTCGGAACACGAAGGTGCGACAGAGGGTAAAAAATCCATCATACACATGTTTCTTCAAATGAGAGGATGACATGTGGGGCTGATACATTGCAAATGTATCTATAATTTTTGATTTTCCATCCTTGGTTTTATCTACTTTATTGAGTTTTGTTCCAACTTTGGAGTACTTTTCATATGATTTCTTGGACTAACCTATTAACAAGATGCCACGATTGCGGTTACTTGCCTGTTTTTACACTGTTTTTGGTTCCAGGAAGTTAGAAAATGAATATTCTCGGAATTGGACAGGACAAAAGCCAAAGTTACTATTTTCCAGGAAGACTCACGGAGCCAGAAGGAGAGTCGGAGAGGGGCCACAGGGTGGCCACACCACCCCTTGGCACGGGCCATCCCAGGACGCGCCAGGGCATGGTGTGGGCCCCCTGGCCAGCCACCGACCTTGCCTCCTTCGCCTATAAGAGCCCCCCGATACCAAAACCCTAGATCATCAAGCACAATTCCATGAAAAGTTCCGCACCGCCGCCGCCACCGAAAGGGAGATTCGAGGGACAGAAAGTCTCTGTTCTGGCACCCTGCCGGGATGGGGAAGTGCCCCCGGAGCCATCTCCATCGATCTCCACCACCATCTCCATCACCATTGTTGATTCCCACGATGAGGAGGAAGTAGTTCTCTCGAGGCTAACGGTTCTATCAGTAGCTATGTGTTCATCTCTCTCTCCATGCATGATCTTATTGAGATAATGAGCTTGTAATCTATAGATCTACCTTGCTACTCAAGTGCTTAATAGATCTCTGCTCTCCCCATGTGTGTGAAAGTGACAGCGTGCACACCATGGTGGCACTTAGGCTAGAGATTTCAATTACTTGTTATGAGTTATATTTGGAGTTGGATGTATTTATGAAATTGTGGTGTTTGTTGGACCTATCTAGTACTTAAGGTGACAGTGTGGGGTTATCTAGATGGGAAAGGCTTACTTTGAGGTGTGCTGTTATAGCCCTACCGTTGATTAAAGTGTCCAACCGGAGAGTAGTTAAGAGTAGTATCATGAAGAGAAGATATTTATATGAGAGTGTTCACTAGTGAAAGTATGATCCCTAGGCCTTGTTTCTAAGCATTAAAACACCATTTGCAATTTGATCTGTTACATGTTTGCTTGCTTCCATCTTTATTTCAGTTTGCCTTTAGTCTCTTCCACGCCACCAAGCTATCTTCTATCACCGTTACCACTTATAATTATCTATACCACTTGTATTTCAGTATCTCTTCGCCGAACTAGTGCACCTATACACCTGACAAGTGTATTGGGTGTGTTGGGGACACAAGAGACTTCTTGTATCTTGATTGCAGCGTTTCTTGAGAGGGGATACCTTTGACCACTTCCTTCTTGAGTTCGATAAACCTTGGGTAATCCACTTAAGGGAAAACTTGCTGCTGTTCTACAAACCTCTGCACTTGGAGGCCCAACAACTGTCTACAAGAATAGAAGTGCGTAGACATGAAGCTATTTTCTGGCGCCGTTGCCGGGGAGGTAAGGTAAAAGGTATTCACACCTGAGGATTAAAGAAGAAGAACCTCCCATGGCAAATGCCTATTTTCTGGCGCCGTTGTCGGGGAGGTAAGGTAAAAGGTATTCACACCAGAGGATTAAAGAAGAAGAACCTCCCACGGTAAACGCCTATTTTCTAGCGCCGTTGCTGGGGAGGTAAGCTAAAAGGTAATCGCATCCTCTGATGTGAGTGCTCAAAGTTATTTCCTTTAGATTATGCAATTTTGTCTTTTTGTTTCTTGTTTTCACTAGTTAGGCTTAATGGAAAACAACAAAAAAATTAGAGAGCTTTATGGTATTTATCTTGAGTTAGGACATGAAGTGTTTGAAGAGAAAATTAAAAAACCTATGGAACTTTATTTGCATGCTAATAGCAATGTTGTTAGTATGAATTCTTTGGACACAATTATTGCTAATGCTATGGAAAAGTCTAAGATTGGGGAAGCTAGTTCTTATGAAAATGATCTTTTTAGTTCCCCGGCTTTGGAAGATAGCTATTATGTCGCTTAAGATGATACCAAACCTCCAATATATGATGATTACAATGATGAATATGATATTTTCAGTCCACCTACTATTGAGGAGAAAATTAATTATGATTACAACATGCCTCCTATATTTGATGATTATGGTGATGAGAATAATAATGATAGCTATTTTGTTGAATTTGCTCCCACTACAATTAATAAGAATGACTATGTTTATGTGTGGAGTATTAATTCTTTTATGCATGTGGCTCATGATAAGAATGTTTCTTGTGATTGTTATATTGTTAATTTTATTCATGATGCTACTGAAAGTTACTATGAGAGAGGGAAACATGGTTTTATGTGTCTAAACAATATTAACTTTCCCCTCTTTATGTTGAAAATTTTGAAGCTGCACTTGTTTTGCTTTCCTATGCTTGTTTCTTTGTGCTTTCATGACTTGTTTCTTTACAAGATTCCTATGCATAGGAAGCGGGTTAGACTTAAATGTTCTTTGAATTTGCTTCTTCATGCTCTCCTTTACTTCAATTCATATTTTCTATGAGAGCATCTTCTCAAACTATCATGCCTAACTTAAAGGCGTTAAAGAAAAGTACTTACTGGCAGATAACCCAAAAGTTTTAGATGAGTCTTGGAAGTTATTAGCTCAGTAATAACCACTCCTTATCCTTTTTATTTGCTTTTTGCTCCAGGAGTAACCTCTAATGAGAGATAAGTAATGATTGGGAAAGTTGTTGTCCCGAAACAGATTTCTGTGCTTCACTGTAAAAATTCATGTAACATCTCTGAACGTCTTTTTGAGGTGTGAATTTTTGTGCTTCTGCCCCAGGTTATTATCTAACTTTATTTAGTTCAACACTTTTTGATTTGAGCAACAGAAGGTCTTCGAAACAATTCGTCTTTACCTGCTGGTCTGTTTTGACAGATTTCTGCCATTATTTGCATTTGCTTGTTGTTGTTTCCTTTTTGAGTTCATTTGGGGAATTGAACTTTTTGAGGGAAGTGCTACAGTAGCTTTTGTTTTAATGGAAGTTTATTGGTGTTAGAACTGAACCTAAAGACTTATTATCTTGAGTGCACTAATGTTGCTAATAAAGATTGTGTGAAGTTTTGTATGAAGGAAAAATTTCAGGTGTATGGAAGGAATGAGATGAATGATGGACTAAACCTCAAGCTTGGGGATGCCACGCGTGTCACCCCAAGAAATATTCAGGAAGTACAAGCGTCAAAGCTTGGGGATGTTGAAGGCATCCCCTTCTTCATCAATAAAAATCCCAGGTTTTATCCAAACACTTCATTTTTATTGTTTCATGCATAGTTGTGTTGTTTTAGGAGCGTCTTCTTTTTTGTTTTCGTTTTGGTTTTTCGTTTGCTTTGTTTGCTTAGTTTTCTGAATAAATTGGTTGTACCCCCTCTTTCATACATTGGTTTTCAAAATAGTTTGGTTTGGATTGGAAAAGAGTAGGAAAGTTCATGCTTAAGTGGTAAAGACAGCTCGTTTTTTACTGTTGCCTATGCTCTGTCATGCCATGCTTGATATTGTTTTGGCTTTATGCTTAGTATTATTTGAAGTAGCATGACTTGTTATAAACAATTGAGATTGCTTAATGTGCCTTGGATGAATCATGCATTGTTTTAGCATATTAAAGCATAGTATAGTGGTATTCTCCTTTGATGCTTTATTTGGGTTGACTTGGCACATGCTCACACCATGTTATGACTATCTCAAGTCACCATAAGACTTTATGATCCTTTAGTTTTCAACTTGTAGTATCACTTTATGCTTTGATCAATGATGTTTTTGTTGGGTCCGCAACATAGAAAACAAAAAATTTCCTACGATGAGAACTATACGCCAAGATCTATCTACTAGATACAGAGCAACGGGTGGACATACATCCATGGAGAACTTACCCTCGAAGACAACGAGTTTTGTTAACGAGTAGGAACTCGTGGTTGATGTAGTCGTATACTTGCCGATCTCAAGATCGTGAGGAAGTCCGAGCGCCGCAACTCAGCAGCGCATTCGCACTTGCACACACGTTCAAGCCACCGGACAACCTCCACCTCCTCGCTCCAGCGATCTAGCGGAAGCAACAACTCCTTCCAGACGAAATGCCACCAGGAACATGTATCTCGCTAATCCGAGACCATGGGGGAATAATTCTAGAGGGGGAGAGAGATCCTTCACAAGGAGGTGTGAGGATGAAGGAGGGAATGGGTGACCTTTTATAGGAGGAGGGGGTGCCCCCTCTCTCCATGGCCGGCGCATGGGGGGGTGACCCCTCACCTCCCCCATTCATGTGGTGGTAACCCCTCCACATTAAAATGCCTCTTCACATTCCCTTTTAAAGTCTCCACTTTAAATGCATTAAATTTCTCCAAATTTAATGCTCTCTTATTTAATAAAACTCTTTTCATTAAATTTATTCAGAATTTTTTTAATTACTCTAATTAACAAACATTCACATATAGCCCCTTGCAATATTTCAATATCACATGCAGAACCACCTTCTGCAATTTCACCCGAAACAATTTCCGGTTTCTATTGAAACAATTCTTGCGCTTTGCAAATCTTTCGTCTGAAACATATGTGCTCCAAAATGGTGTTTGGTAACTCTTAAGTGTGCCCCCCTACGGTTCGCGAATAATGCAGACATGATCCGTACTGACTCCTACACATTCAACGATGACTCCTGTGATCGTGAGAACCTTTAATGCTTGTAACTAAATCCCTTTGTCTCTCGATATATTACATGTCCGAGATTCAATCATCGGTATCTCCATACCTAGTTTGATCTCGTTACCGACATGCACTCTTTTCTCGTTCCTGTGATATAACATTCTAGTGATCACATCACTTGCTTGCAAGCTATCCTAAAGTGATATCACCGAGAGGGCCCAGAGTATATCTATCCGTCATCTGGATTGACAAATTCCACTCTTGATCCATGAGCCTCAACATAACACCTTTGTAGTACTGAACCCATCTTTATAGTCACCCTGTTACGGTGTGACGTTTGATGTTATCAAGATACTCTTCCGGTGTTAGCAATTAACATGATCTCATGGTCTAAGGATAAAGATTACTTCATATGATGTTATAGCAATATAAACATAATGATTTGATCATAATACTATACTTCGGATGAATGTTCATCACATCATTTCACAAATGTTGTGACCTTGTTATTAACAACATCCAATGTCCATGATTAGGGAACCTTGATCATCTTGTTAATCAACAAGCTAGTCTATAAGAGAGGCATAACTAGGAACCCTTTTTGTTATTAAAAACACATGTATTGATGTTTCCTATCAATACAATTATAGCATGCCAAATAAACATCTATCATATACAAGGAATACATAATAACAACTTTATTATTGCCTCTCGGGGCATATTTCCTTCAGTCTCCCACTTGCACTAGATACAATAATCTAGTTTATATAGTGATAAATCTAACACCCATGGAGTTCTGGTGTTGATCATGTTTTGCCCTAGGGAGTACTTTAGTCAACGGATCTGCTACATTCAGGTCCGTGCACTTCTAAATCTTTATATCTCCATCCTTGACATGCTCGCGGATGGAGTGAAACCGGCGCTTAATATGCTTGGAATTCTTGTGAGACCTTGGTTCCTTGGCGTTGGCTATGGCTCCATTATTGTCACAATAGATCACCATTGGGTCCAATGCACTAGGAACCACACCTAGTTCCGTTATGAACTCCTTCATCCAAACCGCTTCCTCCGCTGCTTCTGAAGCAGCAACATATTCCGCCTCCGTCGTTGATCCAGCCACCACAGGTTGTTTGGAGCTCCTCCAACTAACTGTTGTTCCGTTCAAGAGAAATATGTATCCGGATTGAGACTTAGAGTCATCCGGATCAGTGTCAAAGCTAGCATCGACATAACACTTAGCGACTAGCTCTTCTTCACCTCCGTATACAAGAAACATATCCTTAGTTCTTCTCAAGTACTTAAGGATATTCTTGACCGCTATCCAGTGTTCCGAACCTGGATCAGATTGGTACCTACTAGTCAAACTAAGAGCATGTGCCACATCCGGTCTTGTACATAGCATGGCATACATTATAGAGCCTATGGCTGAGGCATAGGGGATCTTATCCATTATCTCTCTTTCTTCCGACGTAGCCGGACTTTGAGTCTTACTCAATGTCTTGCCTTGCAACATAGGTAAGTACCCCTTCTTACTTCCGTCCATATTAAACTTCTTTAATATCTTATCAAGGTATGTACTCTGCGATAGCCTAATTAGGCGTCTTGATCTATCTCTATAGATTTTAATGCCTAATATATATGAAGCTTCACCAAGGTCCTTCATCGAAAATTTGCTGTTTAGATAACTTTTAACACTGTTTAAAAGATCTATATCATTTCCAATCAATAATATGTCATCCACATATAATATCAGAAATGCCACATGGCTCCCACTCACTTTCTTGTAAATACAATCCTCTCCATAAGTTTGGACAAATCCAAACTCTTTTATCACCTCATCAAAGCGGAGATTCCAACTCCGGGATGCTTGCACACCTTATCAACATCCTTAGTATCGACAAAACCCTTAGGTTGTATCTTATACAACTCTTCTTCAATATTACCATTGAGGAACGCAGTTTTGACATCCATCTGCCATATTTCATAATCGAAATATGCAGCAATTGCTAACATAATCCTAACCGACTTAAGCATCGCTACGGGAGAGAATGTCTCATCGTAGTCAACTCCTTGAATTTGTCGAAACCCCTTTGCGACAAGTCGAGCCTTATAGATGGTTACATTACCATCAGCATCAGTTTTTCTTTTGAAAATACATTTATTCTCAACGGCCTTTCGATCGTGAGGTAAGTCCACCAAGGTCCAAGCCTGGTTTTCGTACATGGATTCCATCTCGGATTTCATGGCTTCTAGCCATTTGTTGGAATCAGGGCTCATCATCGCTTCTTCATACGTCGCAGGGTCATCTATTTCATCAATCATGAAATTCATAACAGGATTGCCGTACAGTTCAGAAGCTGCACGTGTCCTGCTTGACCTGCGAGGTTCGGTAGTGTCCTCTTTCGGAGTTTCATGATCAATATCATTAGCTCTCTCTTCATTAGGTGAAGTCAACTCTGAAACAACTTCTGGAGCTGTGCTAGTCGCCATTTCATGAAGAGAAGGTTCAATAACCTGTTTGAGTTCTACCTTCTGACTACTCACACCTTTCGCGAGAAACTCCTTCTCAAGAAAGGATCCATTCTTGGCAACAAAGACCTTGCCCTCGGATCTGTGATAGAAGGTATACCCAATCGTTTCCTTAGGGTATCCTATGAAGACGCATTTTTCCGCTTTGGGTTCGAGTTTATCCGGTTGAAGTTTCTTCACATAAACATCGCATCCCCAAACTTTAAGAAATGACAGCTTAGGTTTGTTTCCAAAACATAATTCATACGGTGTCTTTTCAACGGATTTAGATGGTGCCCTATTTAAAGTGAATGCAGCGGTTTCCAGTGCATCACCCCAAAATGACAGTGGCAAGTCAGTCAGAGACATCATAGATCGAACCATATCCAATAAAGTATGATTACGACGTTTTGACACACCATTACGTTGTGGTTTTCCGGCAGGCGTGAGTTGTGAAACTATTCCACAGTCTTTCATATGTGTGCTAAACTCGTAACTAAGATATTCTCCTCCACGGTCGGACCGCAGAAATTTGATCTTTCTGTTACGATGATTTTCCACTTCATTCTGTAATTCGTTGAACCTTTCAAAGGTTTTAGACTTATGTTTCATCAAATAGATATACCCGTATCTACTCAAATCATCCGTGAAAGTAACAAAATAACGATATCCACCTCGCGCCGACACACTCATTGGTCCACACACATCAGTATGTATGATTTCCAATAAATCTGTCGCCCGTTCCATTGAACCGGAAAACGACGTTCTAGTCATCTTGCCCATAAGGCATGGCTCACATGTATCAAATGATTCAAAATCAAGTGATTCCAAAAGTCCATCTGAATGGAGTTTCGTCATGCGTTTAACGCCAATATGACCTAGACGACAGTGCCACATATATGTAGATATATCATTATCAAGTTTAATCCTTTTAGCATCAACATTATGAATATGCGTAATACTACTATCGAGATCCAACAGAAATAAACCATTCAACACAGGTGCATGACCATAAAAGATATTATTCATATAAATCGAACAACCATTGTTTTTAGACTTAAACGAATAACCACTTTGCATCAAACACAATCCGGATACAATGTTCATGCTCAGTGTAGGCACCAAATAACAATTATTCAGGTTTATAACTAATCCCGACGGCATATGGAGCGGCAGCGTTCCGACGGCGATCACATCAACTCTTGATCCATTGCCGACCCGCATCGTGACCTCATCCCTTGCTAGTTGTCGCTTGTTCCACAGCCCCTGAACCGAGTTACATATATTAGCAACCGATCCCGTATCAAATACCCAGGTGCTGCTGCGAGTACTAGTCAAGTACACATCAATAACATGTATATCACATATACCTTTGTTTGCCTTGCCGGTCTTCTTGTCTGCCAAATACTTGGGGCAGTTGCGCTTCCAATGGACAGTACCCTTGCAATAGTAGCACTCGGTGTCGGACTTAGGGCCAGCTTGGGGTTTCTTTTCAGGCGCGGCAACAGATTTGCCGCCCTTCTTTCCCTTCTACTTGCCTTTCTTGTCCTTCTTGAAACCGGTGGTCTTATTGATCATCAACACTTGATGTTCTTTCCTAATCTCCACTTTTGCAGTCCTAAGCATTGACAGAAGCTCGGGAAGAGACTTCTTCATGCCCTGCATATTATAGTTCATCACGAAGCTCTTGTAGCTAGGTGGCAGAGATTGGAGAACACGATGTATACCTAAGTCAATGGGAATCGTTATTCCCAAGGACACAAGCTTATCAGTGTACCCAGACATTTTGAGTACGTGCTCACTAACGAAGTTGTTCTCTTCCATCATGCAGCTAAAGAACTTTTCAGAAGCATTATAACTCTCTACGGCAGCATGGGTATCAAAAATCATTTTCAATTCTCCCATGGTATCAAAGGCATTGCCATTTTCAAAATGTTTTCGAAGTTCTGGCTCTAGCCCATATAGTATGCCGCAATGAACTAAGTTGTGGTCCTCCTGACGAGTTATATAGACGTTCTTTTCCTCGTCAGGGGCATCAGGAGCTGGTGGGGGGCCTAGCGGCGCCTCTAGCACATATTGCTTTTGTGAAGCAGTGAGGAGAATCCTCAAATTCATAGCCCAGTTGGTGAAGTTTCTACCATTCGCAGCAAGCTTCTCTTTATCCATGAACACATTGAAATTAAAAGCAGGTGGTGCCATCTACAACAGAATTTGTAAAATATATTTAGACTAAGTTTATGATAGATTGAGTTCAACTAATCCAAATTACTAATGAACTCCCACTAAAAACTACATCCCTCGTGTCCTTTTGGTGATTACATGAACCAAATCCACTACACCAAGTCCGATCATCACGTGAGTCGGTGTAGCTTCAAAGGCGAGCATCTATATGGGCAGCATATTAACTATATGACTCATGCTTAACCTTTTGGTCCGTGTTCCGAGGCCATGTCTATACATGCTAGGCTCGTCAAGTAAGAACCTTAGTATTTGCGTGTGTAAAACTGTCTTACACCCGTTGTATGAAAGCGTAGAGTCGAGAACACCCGATCATCACGTGATGCCTCAAAACACGATCCACAAAACGGTGCATAGTTAAGGAAGAACACATTTTATCTTGATATCTAAATGAGGTATCATCTTATAATGCTACCAAAAGCGCCAAACTAGCAATATAAGATGCTAATGTGTGAAGTGAGGTGATATGGTCCATGCATTTGATCTCTATCATTTGCATCGTGGTATGATCTCTATCATTCCTTTGTGTGTAAGGCCAAGGTCTATGGAACTTACACGTTAAGTGTGTTGTAAGAGTATCTATCATACATCTACTTACAACAATACCATATCAATACACTAGCCCAGCAACGATCTAAACTAGACGCCTCTAATTTATCAACTGCAAGTTTTACGTGGCTTAGGGCTTTGGAGATAGAACCGGTCTTACCTACTAACATGAACCACAACGAGGATAACCAAGTTATTAGCAACTCGTTGTAAATCAGATATTGACTATAGTAGGAGAGACAGACACCCGCTAGCCACTTAAGCAAAACTAGTTGCATGTCAGTCGTGGAACCGGTCTCATGTACGATGACATGTAAGGTTGGTCCGGGCCGCTTCATCCCACTATGCCACCAATATCCAAAGTACATAGAAGATGCAATAACATGATCATCATCGCCCACATATAAACATATGTGTACTACCCGTGTAAAGCACCTACGCATAGATCAGGCTCTAATACCATTGTTGGGTCCGTAGCATAGAAAACAAAAAAATTCCTACGATGAGAACTATACGCCAAGATCTATCTACTAGATACAGAGCAATGGGTGGACATACAATCATGGAGAACTTACCCTCAAAGACAACGAGTTTTGTTAACGAGTAGGAACTCATGGTTGATGTAGTCGTACACTTGCCGATCTCAAGATCGTGAGGAAGTCCGAGCGCCGCAACTCAGCAGCGCATCCGCACTCGCACACATGTTCAAGCCACCGAACAACCTCCACCTCCTCGCTCCAGCGATCCTGAAGCAAAGAACTCCTTCCAGATTTAAATGCCACCGGGAAAATGTATCTCGCTAACCCGAGACCATGGGGAAATAATTCTAGAGGGGGAGAGAGATCCTTCACTAGGAGGTGTGAGGATGAAGGAGGGAATGGGTGGAATTTTATAGGAGGAGGGGGGGTGCCCCCTCTCTCCATGGCCGGTGCATGGGGGGTGACCCCTCACCTCCCCCATTCATGTGGTGGTAACCCCTCCACATTAAAATGCCTCTTCACATTCCCTTTTAAAGTCTCCACTTTAAATGCATTAAATTTCTCCAAATTTAATGTTTTCTCATTTAATAAAACTCTTTTTATTAAATTTATTCAGAACTTTGTTAATTACTTTAATTAACAAACATTCACATATAGACCCTTGCAATATTTCAATATCACATGCAGAACCACCTTCTGCAATTTCACCCAAAACAATTTCCGGTTTCTATTGAAACAATTCCTGTGCTTTGTAATTCTTTCGTCTGAAACATATGTGCTCCAAAATGGTGTCTAGTAACTCTTCAGTGTGCCACCCTATGGTTCGCGAATAATGCAGACATGATCGAGACCCTTCTCCGATCAATAATCAGCAGCGGGACCTGGAGATCCGTACTGACTCCTACACATTCAACGATGACTCCTGTGATCGTGAGAACCTTTAACGCTTGTAACTAAATCCCTTTGTCTCCCGATATATTACATGTCCGAGATTTGATCATCGGTATCTCCATACCTGGTTTGATCTTGTTACCGACATGCACTCTTTTCTTGTTCCCGTGATATAACATTCTAGTGATCACATCACTTGCTTGCAAGCTATCCTAATGTGATATCACCGAGAGGGCCCAGAGTATATCTATCGGTCATCTGGATTGACAAATTCCACTCTTGATCCATGAGCATCAACATAACACCTTCGTAGTACTGAACCCATCTTTATAGTCACCCTGTTACGGTGTGACGTTTGATGTTATCAAGATACTCTTCCGGTGTTAGCAATTAACATGATCTCATGGTCTAAGGATAAAGATTACTTCGTATGATGTTATAGCAATATAAACATAATGACTTGATCGTAATGCTATACTTCGGATGAATGTTCATCACATCATTTCACAAATGTTGTGACCTTGTTATTAACAACATCCAATGTCCATGATCAGGAAACCTTGATCATCTTGTTAATCAACAAGCTAGTCTATAAGAGAGGCATAACTAGGAACCCTTTTTGTTTATTAAACACACATGTATTGATGTTTCCTATCAATACAATTATAGCATGCAAAATAAAATTCTATCATATACAAGGAATACATAATAACAACTTTATTATTGCCTCTCAGGGCATATTTCCTTCAATTTTGTCGCTCTGCATGATTATGGCCATTATTGCTCTCTGTTGGTCGCTCCCAGTCTTTTGCTAGCCTCCACAACCAAGTATGAGTTCCACTCATGCATCCAACTCCTAAAACTAAGTTATTCCAAAGAGTCCACCATACCTACCTACTAGCATATGCTATTCCAAGTATATTCATGTTTTTATCTACCTTCCAAATGAAACTTGTTATGAGAAAACTAGTGATTAAAGCTCTCACGAACTTGATGGCACACTTTACTTTTGTTGCCCTTAATAAACTTGAACCATTGGGTCCTTCTTTGTTGCGTATATGCTTGCGCTTTATAAGTTGAAATTAGCAGAACCATGTATCATGGGGAACGCTTTAAACATTGCACTTATACTTTGTACCCCGTTGATATCATGTTCTTTTGCTTATGGATCCTGGCGGTGTGAAATAAAAGTGGAACTTGTAAGATCATGGAGTTTGTATGTGTGTTAGAGAAATGCCTAGGCCGCTACCCTAAGCCATGCCTAATCATGGTGGAAACTTGCAGCATCACATAATGAGCACTCTATGAAGCATCCTCAATAAAAACCTATGCAAATAGAAAATAAAAAGATCGCTGAGATGCTCATTGTCTGCTTGCCTTGTCATTTTGATTATGGGATAGCTCCTGTATCATGTGCAAGGGGTACCCCATTGGCGGTTCTTTATGATACACATGTACTTACAATGACAAGAGCTTACTTGTGAATAAAGTTGAGTAGCATGAGGTTCGGTCTTCATAAGTTAGGGGCATGAGATTTCGGTTTATAACTTGTTAAGCATATCCTCTTAGTTGTGTGACTTTAACCTTAATCACCTTCAAGATGCTTATGATAGGGGCAATGAGAGCTGAAAGCTAACAAGTATCATAATTTTTGGAAGCTCTTTATGAAACTTGAATCCCTACTTCCTTCTATGAAGGCCTTTCTTTTACTTTTATGTTGAGTCTCCACCTTCTATCTTTATGCACCTACTTTGAGCGCATAGTGGCCATTCTTAGTTCTGTGTGCATTGTCCCAAAACTAGTTGATTGATGCATACCTTGATCTTGCTTGTTTTAAACTATTTGTATCTAGTCACTCTTACGAACTTTGAAGGTGTCCTATGCATTTATATTTGCTACTCTATTGAGGGACAAGATGAATACTATTATGCTATGTTTTCTTTATGTGAAACAAACAAACGTCTTGCAAAGCATTGTTATTCATGAATCTTTTGTTTGTACCTTTTCATGTTGCATCATAGTTTCTTTGTCTTATTGCTAGAACTTTGTCTTTCATGTTATGATTGAAGTACTATGATCCTAGCTTTGAATGTTTTACAAATACTTTGATCAAGTCTTTGATGGTGCATGTCACCTCAAAAAATATTCTTTCCTTTAACACTTACCTACTCGAGGACGAGCAAGAGTTAAGCTTGGGGATGTTGATGCATTGCAAATGTATCTATAATTTTTGATGTTCCATGCTTGGTTTTATCTACTTTCTTGAGTTTTGTTCCAACTTTTGAGTACTTTTCATATGATTTCTTGGACTAACCTATTAACAAGATGCCACAATGCCAGTTGCTTGTTTTCTGCTATTTTTGGTTCCAGGAAGTCAAAAAATGAATATTCTCGGAATTGGACAGGACAAAAGCCAAAGTTACTATTTTCCCGGAAGACTCACGGAGCCAGAAAGAGAGTGGGAGAGGGGTTATAGGGTGGCCACACCACCCCTCGGGCTGGGCCAGCCCAGGCCGCGCCAGGGCATGGTGTGGGCCCCCTGGCCGGCCACCGACGTTTCCACCTTCGCCTATAAGAGACTCCCGATACCAAAGTCCTAGATCATCAATCAGAATTCCACGAAAAGTTCCGCACCGCCACCGCCACCGAAGGGGAGATTCGGGGGACAGAATGTCTCTGTTCTGGCAACCTGCCGGGACTGGGAAGTGCCCCCGGAGCCATCTCCATCGATCTCCATCACCATTGCTGATTCCCATGATGAGGAGGGAGTAGTTCTCTCTCGAGGCTAAGGGTTCTACCGATAGCTATGTGTTCATCTCTCTCTCTATGCATGATCTTATTGAGATCATGAGCTTGTAATCTATAGATCTACCTTGCTACTCAAGTGCTTAATATATCTCTGCTCTCCCCATGTGTGTGAAAGTGACAGCGTGCACACCATGTGGCACTTAGGCTAGAGATTTCAATGACTTGTTATGAGTTATATTTGGAGTTGGATGCCTTTATGAAATTGTGGTGTTTGTTGGACCTATCTAGTACTCAAGGTGACAGTGTGGGGTTATCTAGATGGGAAAGGCTTACTTTGAGGTGTGTTGTTATAGCCCTACCGTTGATTAGAGTGTCCAACCGGAGAGTAGTTAAGAGTAGTATCATGAAGAGAAGATATTTATATGAGAGTGTTCACTAGTGAAAGTATGATCCCAGGGCCTTGTTTCTAAGCATTAAAACACCGTTTGCAATTAGATCTGTTACATGTTTGCTTGCTTCCATCTTTATTTAAGTTTGCCTTTAGTCTCTTCCACGTCACCAAGCTATCTTCTATCACCATTACCACTTATAATTATCTATGCCACTTGTATTTCACTATCTCTTTGCTGAACTAGTGCACCTATACACCTGACAAGTGTATTGGGTGTGTTGGGGACTGATACATTGCAAATGTATCTATAATTTTTGATGTTCCATTCTTGGTTTTATCTACTTTCTTGTGTTTTGTTCCATCTTTGGAGTAATTTTCATATGATTTCTTGGACTAACCTATTAACAAGATGCCACAGTGCCAGTTGGCTGTTTTTTGCTGTTTTTGGTTCCAGGAAAGTCAGAAAATGAATATTCTCGGAATTGGATGGGACAAAAGCCAAAGTTCATATTTTTCTGAAAGACTCACGGAGCCAGAAGACGAGACGGAGGGGGCCACAGGGTGGCCACACCACCCCTTGGCGCGGGCCAGCCCAGGCCGCACCAGGGCATGGTGTGGGCCCCCTGGCCGGCCACCAACCTTGCCTCTTTCGCCTATAAGAGCCTCCCGATACCAAAACCCTAAATAGTCAATCAGAAATCCACGAAAAGTTCCGCACCACCGCCACCACCGAAGGGGAGATTCGGGGGACAGAAAGTCTCTACTCTGGCACCCTGCCGGGACGAGGAAGTGCCCCCGGAGCCATCTCCATCGATCTCCACCACCATCTCTGTCACCATCGCTGATTCCCATGATGAGGAGGGAGTAGTTCTCTCTCGAGGCTAAGGGTTATACTGGTAGCTATGTGTTCATCTCTCTCTATGCATGATCTTATTGAGATCATGAGCTTGTAATCTATAGATCTACCTTGCTACTCAAGTGCTTTAATAGATCTCTGCTCTCCCCATGTGTGTGAAAGTGACAGCGTGCACACCATGGTGGCACTTAGGCTAAAGATTACAAATACTTGTTATGAGTTATATTTGGAGTTGGATGTTTCTATGAAATTGTGTTGTTTGTTGGACTCATCTAGTACTCAAGGTGACAGTGTGGGGTTTTCTAGATGGGAAAGATGAAATTTGAGGTGTGTTGTTATAGCCCTACCATCGATTAGAGTGTTCAACCGGAGAGTAGTTAAGAGTAGTATCATAAAGACAATATTTATATGAGAGTGTTCACTAGTGAAAGTATGATCCCTAAGCCTTGTTTCTTACCATTGAAACATAGTTTGCAACTAGATCTGTTACATGTTTGCTTGATTCCATCTTTATTTTAGTTTTCCTTTAGTCTCTTTCACGCTATCAAGCTATTTTCTAGCACCGTTGTGTAATATCCATACCACTTGTATTTTACTATCTCTTCACCGAACTAGTGCTCCTATACACCTGACAAGTGTATTGGCTGTGTTGGGGACACAAGAGACTTCTTGTATCTTGATTGCAGGGTTGCTTGAGAGGGGATACCTTTGACCACTTCCTCCCTGAGTTCGATAAACCATGGGTGATCCACTTAAGGGAAAACTTGCTGCTGTTCTACAAACCTCTGCACTTGGAGGCCCAACAACTGTCTACAAGAATAGAAGTGCGTAGACATCAAGCTATTTTCTGGCGCCATTGCCGGGGAGGTAAGGTAAAAGGTATTCACACCGGAGGATTAAAGAAGAACCTTCCACAAGCGCCTATTTTTACGGCGCCGTTGCTAGGGAGGTAAGGTAAAAGGTACTCACATCCTCCGGTGTGAGTGCTCGAAGTTATTTCCTTTAGATTCTGCAATTTTGTCTTTTTGTTTCTTGTTTTCACTAGTTAGGCTTAATGGAAAACAACAAAAAAATTAGAGAGCTTTATAGTATTTATCTTGAGTTAGGACATGAAGTGTTTGAAAAGAAAATTAAAAAACCTATGGAACTTTATTTGCGTGCTAATAGCAATGTTGTTAGTATGAAATCTTTGGACACCATTATTGCTAATGCTATGGAAAAGTCTAAGCTTGGGGAAGCTAGTTTTGATGAAAATGATCTTTTTAGTCCCCCATCTTTAGAGGAGAAAATTTACTTTGATGATACCAAACCTCCATATATGATGATTACAATGATGAATATGATATTTTCAGTCCACCTACTATTGAGGAGAAAATTAATTATGATTACAATATGCCTCCTATATTTGATGATTATGGTGATGAGAATAATAATGATAGCTATTTTGTTGAATTTTCTCCCACCATAATTAATAAGAATGAGTATGCTTATGTGGAGATTATTAATTCTTTTATGCATGTGGCTCATGATAAGAATGTTTTATTTGATAGTTATATTGTTAATTTTATTCATGATGCTACTGAAAGTTATTATGAGAGAGGGAAAAATGGTTTTATGTCTCTCAACAATATTAAGTTTCCCCTGTGACATGGGTATACCCTACAGGTACTCGAGCATGGTATATACGGTCTAAATACGTACAGGCCCACGGTGTCGCTAAGGCCCAAACGAAGGATTCGAGTAACCTGTGGACTCTCGATTGCTTGAAGAACAAGAAGAAGCTAAAGATAGAAAGTTCAAAGGGGAAAACCTAATTTGTAACCGACTCGACCTGCTACCCGGGACCTAGCCTATCTATATAAAGGCTGGGAGGGGGCGGCGAGGAGGACACACGCAACCCTAGTTTCCACCACCCTCGCCAGATTGCATCTGTGCACCATTGTAATCTTCGGTTCCTTCGATAATTCCATGAGCAGACAAGCAGGAGTAGGGACCTGTACGAGGCCTGAACCTAGGTAAATCTTTGTCCCCTGTGTGCTTGTTTGCTAGCCGATAGATGTCTCCAGCGCTCCCTCCTTCTCCAAAACCCAAGTCCATAACAATGGGCATTGATGAGTTAAACCCTCATCAATTGGCGCCGTCTGTGGGAACTGGGAGTGCTGATGTTGCGGATTCTTCGGCCCCATCAACCGCGATATACAACTCCGCAACAACGGAGATTCGCCAGCTCTTTGGCGTGTTCGACTTCACCGTCCACACGCCGGCCACTCGCCCGGCCTTCGAGTCCGTGGGCGACGTAATCAGCCTGGCGATCGGGAGCTTCCACTTCCAAGTCGGTCAGATGGGCACACTTCGCATGCCTGATCAACCGACGGCACCGTCGATTGCCCTAGCATCATGGTTTCCTCCATCGATCGGCACCCTCAGCAAGCTCAATGCCCCAACAACAGTCGAGAACACGGTCAGGGACAGCAGTCGCGACTCCGATCTGAGCGATCTGGCCACTGAAGATGGAACCTATGGTTCTGGATCTGAGAGTTGTGGAAGAAGCAGCTTCCCCAATCACTTCATGTGCGCCGTCATCAACGCAGGCGACACCTCTGCCAACCGCGACAACAGCGGCAATCGCGGCAACGGAACCGACCCGCCTAATGGATGCAATGGTGGTAATGGCGGCAACGGCGGTAAAGGTGGCAATCGCACCCCCGTTGACAACGGAGGAGCAGTCGAACCTCCAACCATCATAAATGAGCAAACCGGCGAACGCGTCGTAATCAAGATCAACAAGCAAGAATGGGCTCGCTGCCGTGAGGCCCTGTGAGGCACTCCTCTACCCTTCGGATCCCTGCAGGAGTTGCTGATGGGCTATCACAAGCTCCTGAAGGAAGAATTCAAGCGCCAAGTACAAACAATCGCGCAACTCGAGGCGCGCAAAAAGGAGGTAGACGAGTCGAGCCTTCGTCGTGCTGGACTCTCCTCCTACGGAGGATCCTCATCAAAGGGAAACGAGCACCTCGCCAAGAAGAGGCAGTCTCAGATGGCCCATCTCACCGAGCAGGAATGCATAGAGGCCACAAAGGTCCTCGACTTAGGCTCTATGACATTCGACACCAGGGGCAATGTGGTCCCCAAGACGCCGCAGGCTGCGGTGACAGCGGCCACCATGTACCTCCTGAACAACCAGCCACCAGTTGGGGACCCCCGAGCCGCCATGCACCGATCTATGATCGCGGGCTTGGGATTAATCGAGGCCGCCCTCGACAAGGAGCTGACACCGGAACCAAAGAAGGGTAAAGCGCTAGCAAAGCGTTACTCCTCGCCCTCATCCAGCGATGACAGTCACGACTTGTCTCGAAGTCGCCGCTCACGACGACACGACCACGACTACGACGCACGTGATGACATCACGCAGCGCAAGATCGACAAATCAAGTGCACGACATGCTCGGTCGACTGATTCAGAAGAGGAGGACGTGGAGCTCTGCGGTGCTAGATGCTTCAGCAGATCTATTAGGCAGAAGCGAATGCCTAAAGGGTTTAAACTCCCGTCGGAGAACCCAATGTTTGACGGCCTACAGGACCCGAAGATCTGGCTTGAGGACCACATCTCCCCCGTCAGGCTCCACGGAGGCAGTCGAAGCACGGCCATGCAATGCTTGCAGCTACAGCTGTAGGGCGCCGCCCGAGCATGGCTCAACAACCTCCCACGCAGATCCATGAGCAGTTGGGATGAGCTGGTTTATAGCTTCGTGCGCAACTTTAAGGGCACATACAAGCGGCCCGCCTCAATCGAAGAGCTGAGATGCTGCCAGCAAAGATCTGGCGAATCACTGCGCTCCTACATCCAAAGGTGGTCCATCATCAAGAACTCCACAGAGAACATCAGAGAGGAGCTGGGCCGCTCAAAGCCCAAGACCATCGACCACCTGATGGAGATCGTGAATCGGTGGGCCGATGGAGAAGACTCAGTGAAGAATCGTGTTCACTCCGACGAGGAGGCAGACCTCGAGCGCAGACGCGATCGCCGAGGCAAGCGTCGCATGCGCATTTACGATGACCGCGACGATGTCAACATGGTGTACGCCAAAAGACGCGAAGACAACCGCAACAGCGGATACCGTAGCGGTGGATACCGCGACTCCAGGAAAACCACGCAAGTGTGGCAACACCGCACTCGCGACGAGGCACCCGCGAGCTCCCTTGAGGATAAACTGTCCGAACCATGTACGGTGCACTTATACATCGACAAGCATGATGGCAAGAAGAAGTCCAGCCACCTCCTCAAGGATTGCCGCAAGTTCCTCAAGCTACATGAGGGACTGGTTCAGATGAACCGCAACGCAGTCGAAAGAGGCTACGGAGCCGCTCTAGGTGCCGTGGCACATGGCGCTCCACCACCTCCACCTGGGCCACCCCCGAATGCAGCTGCACTGGACTAGCATCACGGAGGCGAACCGTACCCGCGGGCCATGGGCACCATGATGATCCAAAAGGGACGCCCCTCCAATAGGGTGCAGAAGGCCATCACTCGCCAAGTCAACTTGGCCACGCACTCGCCACCCTCCACCACTGAGTACCTCAGTGGAAGCGAGTCATGCATCACCTTCGACAAACGCGACCATCCACCTCAGGTACCCCGCCCAGGCCATTCCCCCTCATACTCGAGGCGCAAATCGGAGGCTTCGACATGAGTCGCGTCTTCATGGATAGCGGAAGCGGCATCAACCTTATATTCGCGAGTACCTTGCGAGCAATGAGGATCCCCCTAACCTGCCTGGAGGCCTCGGACACAATGTTCCATGGCATCATCCTAGGGAAAGGTGTATACCCCCTGGGCAAAATCAACCTCGACGTCATCTTCGGCACGCCTAAGAACTTCCGGCGCGAGCGCATCGACTTTGAGGTCGTCGACTGGCCCTCACAGTACCACTGCATCCTCGGGCGCGTCGCGTTCGCTAGGTTCATGGCAGTGCCCCACTACGCCTACCTGCAGATGAAAATGCCAGGTCCCCATGGCATCATCACGGTCAACGGGAGCTTTGAGCGATCTAACAGTTGCGATAGGGAATTCAACAGAATTTCCGAGTCCTTCGGCATGCAGGAGGAACTCGTGAGACTAAAGGAGACGACAGACAACAGTATGCCTCCCTTGAGCCGGCCAAGCTCACCTGATCTCTCCTTCGACTCATCGGTGCACACGAAGAAAGTGCAGGTCCACCCATCGGATCCCGCCAAGACGGCCCTCATCGCCAACAACTTGAGTCCCGCATAGGAACTCGCGCTCGTCGAATTCCTCCGTGAGCACTGGGAAATTTTCTCCTGGTGTCCTGCAGACATGCTTGGAGTTCCCAGGGAATTCGCCGAGCATGCACTCAATGTCAACCCCGACGCAAGGCCAGTCAAGCAAACAATTCGGCGATTGTCTGAGCCAAGAGCGCATGCAGTTGGAACGGAGATCAACAGACTCCTCGAGGACAAGTTCATACGCGAGATCAAGGAAAGCACTTGGCTCGCCAACACGGTGCTGGTACCGAAAAAGGGCAGGGATATCCTGTGGATGTGCGTGGACTTCACCTCTCTGAACACGCACTGCCCAAAGGATCACTTCCTATTGCCACGCATCGACCAAATCATTGACTCCACTGCAGGATGCGAGCGTCTTTGCTTCCTCGACGCCTACTCAGGCTATAATCAAATTCGAATGAAGGAGGAAGATCAAGAGAAAACAGCGTTTACAACGCCCTTTTGTGTGTTCTGCTACAACACAATGCCCTTCGGCCTAAAGAACGCGGGAGCCACCTACCAGCGGTGCATGGAGACTTGCCTCAAGGAACAACTGGGTCGCAACATTCAAGTCTATGTCGAAGACATAGTAATCAAGACCAAGGAGGAAGGCTCTCTAATCAACGATTTGCGCGAAACCTTCGCCAACCTCGACCGCTACCGGATCAAGCTCAATCCGGACAAATGCGCCTTCGGCGTACCATCTGGGCAACTACTCGGGTATCTCATCTCCGAGAGGGGAATCGAGGCGAAACCGAAGAAGATAAAAGCCATACTGGCCATGTAGAAGCCAAAAAACATAGGGGGCGTCCAACAGCTGGCTGGACGAATCATGGCTCTCAGTCGATTCATCAGTCGAATGGGCGAAAAGGCGCTGCCCTTCTACCAGCTCCTCCGCAAAACTGAAAAATTCGACTGAAACAAATACTCGTCAGTAGGTATGGTGGACTCTTTGGAATAACTTGGTTTTATTTGGATTTGGATGCATGAGTGGAACTCATACATGGTTATGGAGGCTAGCAAAAGATTGGGAGCGACCAACTAAGAGAGCAATAATGGCCATAATCATGCAAAGCGACAAAACATCATTAATTAAAGCACAAAGTGATATTACAAGTCGCAAACTAAAGGATCATAGAGGCTATGGTGACTTGGGATAGTCTTAGAATGGTGTGAGCATGCGCCAAGTCAACCCAAATAAAGCATCAAAGGAGAATACCATAATATTATGCTTTAATATGCTAAAACAACGCATGATTCTTTCAAGGCACATTAAGCAATCTCAATTATTAGTAACAGGTCATGCTACAGAAAAAATCACTAAGCATGAAGCCAAAACAATATGAAGCATGACATGACAAAGCATAGGCCATAGTAAAAAACAAGTTCCTTTCTTACCACTTAAGCATGAACTTATCCTACTCTTTTCCAATCCAAACCAATCTTATTTGAAAAGTAATGTATGAATGAGGGGGTCCAACCAATTTATTCAAGCAAACTAAGCAAACGAAAACCAAAAACAAAAACGAAGACGCTCCAAGAACAACACAACTATGCATGAAACAATAAAAATGAAGTGTTTGGAAGAAACCTGAGATTTTTATTGATGAAGAATGGGATGCCTTGGGCATCCCCAAGCTTTGATGCTTGTACTTCTTGGATATTTATTGGGGTGGCACGGGGTGGCATCCCCAATCTTGAGCTTTTGTCCATTCTTCATCTCATTACATCATTCTTTCCCTACACCTAAAAATTTCCTTCATACAAAACTTCACACAATCTTCATTAGCAACATTAGTGCATTCAAAAGATAATAAACCTTTGGGGTTTAGTTTTAAAACAGCAAAACTTTCATTAAAACACAAGCTACTGTAGAAATTCACTCAAAAAGCTCAATTCACCAAAAGAACCCAAAAAGAAATCGATAAAGAGGCAAATGCAAATAATGGCAGAAATCTGTCAAAACAGACTAGCAGGTGAAAACCGATTTTTTCGAACACCTTCTATTGCTCAAATCGAAAAGTGTTGAACTAACGAACGTTAGCTAACAAACTGGGGAACTTATTCAGAAAATTAAAGCTCAATCCGACATACAGAGAATTTTTACAATGAAGCACAAAAATCTGTTTCGGGACAGCAACTTTCCCAAGCGTTACTTCTCCCTCATTAGAGGTTACTCTTGGCACAAAAATCACACAAAAATGATAAGGATAGGTTACTACTGAAGCAATAACTTCCAAGACTCAAGAAAACTATTGGGTTATCTCCCAAGAAGTACTTTTCTTTAACGCCTTTAAGTTAGGCATGATAGTTTGAGAAGATGCTCACATAAGAAATATGAATTGAAGTAAAAGAGAGCATCAAGAAGCAAATTCAAAGCACATTTAAGTCTAACCCACTTCCTGTGCAAAGGAATCTTGTCAAGAAACAAGTCATGAAAGCACAAAGCAACAAGCATAGTAAAGCAAAACAAGTGCAACTTCAAGACTTTCAACATAAAGAGGGGAAACTTACATTATTGAGATGCATAAAACCATGTGTTCCCTCTCTCATAATAACTTTCAGTAGCTTCATGTATAAAATTAACAATATAACTATCACATCAAACATTCTTATCATGAGCCACATGCATAAAAGAATTAATACTCGCCACATAAACATAGTCATTCTTATTAATTGTAGTGGGAGGAAATTCAACAAAATAGCCATCATTATTATTCTTATCACCATAATCATCAAATATAGAAGACATATTGTAATCATAATGAATTTTCTCCTCAATAGTAGGTGGACTGAAAATATCATATTCATCATTGTAATCAACATATATTGGAGGTTTGGTATCATCATAAGCAATAGAATAGCTATCTTCCAAAGGTGGGGAACTAAAAAGATCATTTTCATAAAAACTAGCTTCCCCAATCTTAGACTTTTCCATAGCATTAGCAATAATGGTTGTAGCACCCCAGATAAAACCACTATCAGAAAATCGCTTGTTGTTTTAACTTTGTGCGTCATCTTGATATCAAGCTCATGTCATCATGCCACATTGCATTTGAGCATCATACTAAGATTGTTTGCATTGTTGTTTGTCTTTGCATTGCATTTATGTCATGTTCTACCTTGTTACATCTTTTGTGATATCATTATATGGTGTTGTGGTCCCTCTTCCTCTATCGCTTATTTTTTTTTGTAAATCAAGGGATTCTTCTTATTTAATGGAAGGATTCATTATTTCAAATACAAATGCTTTTGGGTTTAATGCCTATCTCTATTTTTGTTTTAGTCCTATTGTTTAAATCTTGTAAAATGCCCAAATTGTCTTATGGGGGCATCCTCTCTTGCTGTTATTCGTGTTCCCTCTCGTCTCCATTTAAGTGCTAATAAACCTCCTCTCTATATTTTGTATTTGTTCTAGTTGAACAAGCTATATGTGTGCATGTGTGTTTATTTGCGCACCCCAAAATCCTATCTATTTTCACCTCTATTTAAAACTCTCAAATACAAATAGCACTTTCTCTTGTCCCAATTGCAGCATTTCCCTCTCCTAATATTTTAATGAAAATATATTATTTTTATTATATCAAATATGACAAGTGGATGGTTTTATTTTTAAACTTGCAATAATCTTTTCTTTCTATCCATCCTTCTTCTATTTTCTTTAATTCAAACAATATATTTTTGTGCCCGTATATAATCACGAAAGGTTTGCTTATTTCAATATAATAATAATAAAAAAAAGAAACGATCTAAAGTTTTAGTCTAAAACTAGCCCATGTAGTCTACATTGGACTATATATATACTCCAGCCTACTTTTTTTCTTCCCCAAACCCTATCCTCAAATCTAATCCGAAACAAATCCCCATTCTCCTCCAAAACTCCTGTCCAGTGCTTTGCTTTTTCTCTCGGCATGCTTCTTTTCTTGCGCATGTTTCTTCTCTCCACATCAACCAGTCGCATCATGGTTCTCCTTTTACCTGTGCGAGATTAGCAAGAAGATGCTCTACGCGACTCCACAAATCACCACCACATTGCTACCAAATTCTTTCTGTTGCTTCATCCAGTAGCCAGCAAAGTCCACACCACCAGCAGATCGCCATCCCACACGCCATCCAGATCCACCGCAGCATCGACAGGAAGACCAAGTCCTAGCCAGCTTTGGGGCTTACGCGCGCCAACCCTTGGCCCGCCTGCTTTCGCTCGCTGTCCCTTGTCCGTACGCATGGAGCAGTAGAGCCGGCTCCATCTCACCTTGGTCCTACTGCCACATGCGGGCTTGCGTCTGCCGCCCGCCCGCGCGCGCGACAGCACCGAGCCGCCTCTTGTCCCTACATGCGCACCAGGAGCCGCACCACTACCTAAACTTGCCCTGGCGTACTGTATTCTCCAGCAGGGCCGCGCTACCACGAGCCAGTACCAGGTCAACGTCCCAGATACAATGTTGTACATCGACCACACCTAGGTGAGCAGGTTCGTCAATCTCTGAATCCTATGAGTGAATCAGTTCCTTCGGTCCTGTAGCTGTAACCTGTTCGACAAAATTCCCCTAGATGTTTTGGCTGTGGTTTGGCATTTAATTCGTCTACTGCGATCCCTGAACACCAGGATGTTACTAATGTGACTATTTTCCAGCGAGCACTGCTTCTGCCACTTCAACTACAACCTGATGACCGTCCTTCCGTCTCTCTGATCCAAGCTGTGAGACACCGCCTCTATTTTATAAATACCATATAAACTTGTACATACCAAATCATTCATACCCGTATACATATTTATTTGTTCTGGGGCTTTTAGTCAATTCACCTTATAATTAAATATGGAGACCATATGCGGTCTATTCTAGTCTTATATTGACTCTATTTAAATTTGCATAGCGAATCGATGCCATGTTTTGCCTTGTTAATATAACATTTAAATTGCGGGGTATCTATACAACTTGAACTTATTAATTAATTGTTGGGACCCCGGTTCCGCTTAATATTGCCTAGTCGCATTGCATCTATGCCATGTCATACATCATATATGCATCATGCCGATCTTCTGCCGTAGTATTAAATAGTGCATCCGGTGTTTCTTCTAGTGATTTGCTTCTTCACGGGCTAGGCCGTTGAGTTGATGCGAGTACCGACAAGTTCTTCGGATAATGTATCTTCGGCAGTGTTTTCCAGACGAGCATGCTCCTCCTTTCTACCTATTTTGCATATAGTCTTTACTTCCTCCTATTGATCTATTGCTATCCATGTTGCGTTGCTATAGTTTTCGTACCATTTATATCCCCTGCAGCCTATATTGCCTTGGACACATCCTATTGCATGTTGATTGATAGTCAGTTGGCCTTGGGAGTCGTAGTTGCTTGCTCAGGTGTTGCTTCGCGTCGTTGTTGTTCCACTTTGTATATAGACTCTATGAATCCCCCTTTGCCTGAGCTTGATTCACACTTTATTTCTTGGGGCCACAAACTAGTTTGGGGCTTTATTACTATCATGTACTTATGCCATGCTTTACTACTTTATTTGCGATTGTGCGTGGAGCACCTGTACTATATTGGATAGCGACACGATTTCGCGGTATCTACAATCCCAGTCACACTTCCGGGTTCCCTGTTGTTTACAGCCATTCTCGCAAACCCTGGGTCTGTTCCGGAGCCGGCCAACTTCGTTGCGGGTAGCTTAGTGGGGTGGCCCCCTGAAATAATTTATGAATCCCGTGAATGCTTTGTTGTAAGGCCTCGTTGCATTTTATTTGGTTCTTCTTGAGGTTGATCATGTGTGTTGCTATTTGTGCACCCCTGCGGGGTAAATCTTTCTGAAAGCCGTGTCCGCGGTTATGGACGACTTGGAGCACAGTATCTCGATCATAGACAACTATAACTAAAGTAGTGTAATGGATAATAAAAGTGCCAACAACTGGAGGAATTGGGGTGTATCATGTCATGTTATACCTGCCTAGTAAATATTGCAACTACAACAGAATGGTTACCTAAAATTGCCCACTGCTTTCAATATCATGATGACTTGTGCTATCTATATCTGACTAGTAAGTGTTGCAACTATAACGGAATGAATAAAATTGTCAACTGTGTGAGTTCCTCGGTTTGACTTCCTCGTTTGGTCTCGAGGGGGAATACCAGGATGGGTATGATTGATGTTAGTATCAGGTTGGATCCGAATAGGTCTTTCTTACCACTCTCTAATAGCCGCTAGTTATTGTAACATCCCAAAACTTTATTCCAAGTGATCAAGATCCAAATCATTAAATTTAGAGTTAACAAAAACTTTTCCAAAATAAAAATATTAAAGAATTCATATGTGTGTGCATATAATTTAGGAGTTGTTTTGAATTGCCACGATTACGTGATCCATTGCTTCTAAAATGATTATTAGGTGAAATAAACATCATCTAGATCATTCCCAAAGAAAAACAAATCAAAATGAATAAAATAACCAAATGGTCATTTGTGCCATTTTAATCAACATACCTACTTTAGCTATTCCTATAACTCAAAACCTAACAGAAACAAATGTGGATCTTTGCACCCCTTGCTAGTACATGTAGTGATGTACCAAGGCCCACTTTGTGATCTACCAAAAACTTTCAAACACTAATTTTAAATGACATTTGAAAATTGAATGTAGTTCATATGAGAAGATCCCACTTATTCAAAAACCACTCAAATGACTGCCACTTTCAAAACCCAAGCACACCTATAAGCTCAAGCATGTGATCAACCACTCCACCAAAGTTCAGCCCAAAATTCAGATAAAATTTTCATGCGTCCATTGTGTCGAACACCTTGTAGGCAGAATCAAGCTGAGCCTAACTTATACTGCTTTGATCAAATCTTGTCGAGCAATTAGAGCTGAATTGATCACTCTTGTCCCTCCCGAGACCAACCAGACCCTCACCGGCCTACCCCTAAGCCGCAGCAGCAGTGGAGCACCGCCACTTTGTGGTCGTCGCCGGCCAGAAGAGGGCAAAGCACCACAGACCACGCCGCGCCGTTCCAGCACCACCACTAGCTCCGCCTAACCCTACCGCACCTCCCTGCCCCTGGACCACACCCCAGCACCGTTGCCAATTCTCTCTGCGAGCTCGCTAGAGCGTGCCATAGCGCGTTAGCCGCCCAGACGACCTAATACCATGCACGCCGCCCTCGACCCGGCAACCCGCTGAACACGGCGTACGGTCGGTCGCGACCCATGTCGCGGCGCGTGTCGAGCACCATCTCTTTCTTCCAGAGCGCGGGACGCTCCCGACCTAACGCCACCGCCCCTAGCCGCGCATTGAAGCCGTAGAGCACCGCCAGGAGGCAGGCCATCGTCCGCCTACGCCGCCCATGCCTCTAGCCGCCTGTATCAGCGTCACCGACGAGCTCACCGTCGTGCTGTTCGGTCCCCTCGTCGCCCTATGAAAGGAGCCCTCCCCAGCACAAACTCCTCACACCATTCCACTCCCCTCTCATCACTGATCCTTCCCCACCTCTTCCTGTAGCCGCTCGAGCCATAGTTCGCTGGAATTTAGCCGAAGCTTGCCGCAGCATAGGAGGAGAGGTGCCGTCGATTTTGGCCACCCCAGGAGCTGCCGCGACCTCGCCTGAGTCTGCCGTCACCGTCCAGTTTGTTTGCGCGCCTTATCGTAGTAGATGGAGCCCTGGTATGTCCCAAGTAGACCCCCACCGTCCGTTTAGGGTTCGGTCTAGCCGGCGACGAGTCCGTCGTCGACGACGACTGTGAGCCGTCGATCTCTATTCTAATCATAGCGCCCAGATCGTCCCATACTGTTTCGGGTTTTATGTCTCGCTGACAAGCGGGACCAACCTGTCAGCCGCCATCTGTGCCGCGGAACGCCACTGGGCGGGCCCATTTCCTTTCCCGCTCTAGCCCATGAATTCAAATATAGGTTTTTCTATTTTAGTTTGAACCCACTTCTGTCCCTTAGTTCAAAAATCAATTCAGGAAGATGTACTGAACCAAATTGAGTGATTCAAATTTTGTTAGAAAGTTACTGAAAAGATCTATCCAATCCCGTTGGATTTAATTAATTTAGAGTTAGAGATCTCACCTAGTAAAAATAACAAGACAGAAGCTTTTGCATATTCAAACATTTTTATAAAATCAATCATGATAGCTTTTGAGTTGATTCCAACTCTCAAAATTCACATTTAACCATACATATCTAAATATGTAATAATATTACGTTTTGCATGCAGTGACTTTGGACTAGTACCAAAATAATGCTATATAGGCATTTCTAGTCACTTTAAATCATTAAATAATGGACTTAAACCAAAGTAAATATGAACCAACCCTTTAATCACATTCCCATATGTTAGAATATGTGGTGATGACATGTGTCCACATGATCCCATATTTTAAGTGGAGAATATTAAATCTTAGTTATTTTCAATGAGTAGAAATTACTTTTCTTAAATAAAAAGAATGAAGCTACTTAATGAAACCTTGTGATGCTTGTGATGATAATAGATCATCCAATATGTGCTTTAGAATACTAGGTAGACTAGTTAAGCATTGTTTGGTGATTATGTACTCCGTATGTATTTATAGACGATAGTACCGACCAAGCTCTCGAGGAGGAGGAGTTCTACCAAGAGGAGGAGGAAGAAAACTTTAACCACTGCACCAACCAAGGCAAGCTAAAACTTGCAAGTATTATACTAGCAAGCCATCAATAACAATGCAAGCTAACCCTTGCAATCTAGATAACCCAAGCAAAGACATTAGACATGCTTTGGGTACACCACTTGACTAGTACCTACCCCAAGTTTTATTTCCGAAACTTTACCTTCTTTACTTTATCAAAGTCCGTTACTTGTTTTGAAGATAGCATAAAGAGTATAAAACTTGACCTATCTAGATAATCTTAGATGTCATTCTATGGCATGAGATTGATCTTAGCATCCCACATCAGTGAACACTCTTAACTTAGTAGTTTAGAGCTAAACTAAAACTTGAGCCACTTTAGGTGGGAACACTTGGTGAAAATGAATTATCAAAAAACCTTGGAATGATGAGTCATTCTATTGTGACATGTGTTGAGAAACACAAATGGTTTATGATGATGAAAAGGTTGAGGCATGAGCCTTAACCCTTTTACAAAACTGATGGTTGGATTCGGATGCGATACCATTCCAAATTTACCGTACAACCACAATACCTGAATTGGGTAAGGCTTAGCCGGAAGTTTATATGCATTAGTATTAGTTCCCTCGTGGGAGAAGTTTGAGCTGAGGCTACCTCTCAATGTTGTCCACCTATGCAGTGCCCAAGATGACAGATGGTCATGGCTGGGAGGCCATGCTCATAGGAGAGGTGCTTATACTATGGTGTGTAAAGGAAAGGTTATATTTGATTATCTGCATACTAAGTATGATGATTCAGGGTTATCCCTGACAGATGTATCGAATCTTGTGGTGAAAGTGTACCACCTCTGCAGAGTGTCAAACTATTCGAATAGCCGCGTCCACGGTTATGGACAGTTGGAGTGGCGATACTGTTTCGTTGTCAGATGTTTTCAAAATGGCTTAGGAAATGAATGATGAATCTTGACTTGACCATAACAGGGTTGTGACTATGACACTAGCTTCCCAACTTAAGTGATTCTAGAACTTTATTTTATCTTTCTTTGTTTCTGAACACAGCTTAGGTTTCAAACTTAACTTTATAAATAAACTTAGAGTTAGCATTTTACACTAGAACTATCTTACTTGTTAGTGGTAGTTTGCGAGTACTTAAAGAGTACTCATGGCTTTTGTCCCTGGATATTCTCATGGCCAGACTATGAAGGAGACTACCAAGATGTCGGTCAGCAGGACGGCTATGATAACTAGGACTACCTGCCTTCGTCAGCATTGCATGTGCCCCTGAAGATGGACCCCACCGCTATGCTTATTATTTATTCCACTTCTTGTTGTATTAAGACTGGATCATGAGATCCTTATTTGTGTAAGACCTTATTTATGGTTTGTAATGGATGATGTACTATGATATCTAATCTGTTATGTCTCGCAAAAATGGTAATCCTGGGATTGCGATGTATGACATAACAGGCATCTGGGATTAAAAATCCGGGTGTTGACAAGTTGGTATCAGAGCCATCTTGACCATCGGAGACCCTAGTTAGAATGGACATCCGAACAAAAACTTAATTTCAAAACCAAAGTGAGTATTTATGAAAAACTATTTCCTCTCTTACCCTTGGGAATTCATTCTTTATCAAAAATTCATGTTCCTCCAAGTCTTACATTACTACCTAAAATTTGACACACTTGATCACCTCACTAACTTCCTCATCCTTAATTCGTGTAGATGGAGACTCAGTTCAGCAAGTTCTACCAGTTGGGCAACAGAGGCAAACTGATCTTCGAGAGGGATCTGGATTCACTGTCTTAGTTGTTGGGACGCCCACATCTGGAGTTTCTTGGAGCTCAACTTCCTGATCTTCGAGGAAGCATATAAGCACCAACATCCGAGAGAATCTAGTTCTCCGTCAGAGAGAACAACTGGCTAGATGAATTAGCCAGGGCAATGCATGAAGCTCTCGCACGTCTGTGTGCCCTTAGTGTCAACCAAATCCAAGGAAACCGTTTTGCTCACTATGCAAGACGTGACTTCATGGGAATGTCGATGGAGATGCCAAGTCACCCGGAGTTGAAGCGTCAAGTGGAGAACCTTGACTTCCTGTTGTACGATCGCCAGAAGGAATTGGATAATGCTAGGGAGTTCGCCAACCACAACCGTGCCATTGCCGCCCAGAAGGCCCAAACTTTCTCACTGCTTGTCAAGGACCGTCAGTCTCTTTGCCTCCAACGCGAGAAGAAGGATCGCACCATCGCCCGTCTTCGCAAGAAGGTGGCTGACCTCGAGAAGACTATCAAGGAGCAAGAAGCTCAGCTTGCTGCAAAGGAGGAAGAAGAGGAGCGTGAAGACATCTAGGGAGACATGGATTCCCACCTCAGCAATGATGATGACTTTCTGGAGGAGGATGCCATGGACTTCTACACCGACAATGAGGACTCCGACTTCATCGATGATGAGTAGATGCACTAGAGCACTGTCGTAGCATGAGATGTATCGGTCCCACTGTATCGTAGCTTGCAGAATGGTTCTTAAAACCATCTGTTTTCCTTTGTTGCTATGGTGTGTGTGTGTGTGTTTGTACCGTGTTCTTGCTTGAATGAATGAAATGAAGTTAGTTGCAAAACTTGAGTCAAACTCAAAGTTTTAGCTTTGAAACCAAAACCACGAACCTTAGAACTTTCCCTCTTACCCCTTTATCTACCTCAATATTTAGATGACTCGTGGAAACCAAGGAGGGAGAAGCTCGTCGCAAGACTCAATGCTGCAGATCTTGCAGAATCTCATCGCAGACAGAGAAGCAAGCAGGTCAGAGCGCCAAGATAATCTAGAAACACTACAACAGATCGCCCAGATGGCCCTCAACAATCAGAACCATGTAAATCAGGATCATCAAGGATCCAAGCTGAAAAACTTCCAGAATACCAATCCCCCAATCATTAGCACTTCAGAGAACCCATTAGATGCAGATGACTGGTTGCAGATGATGGAGAACAATTTAGAAGTAGCCAGAGTTGAGGACAACGAGAAAGTTCTATTTGCCACCCACTACTTGGCAGGAGATGCTAGAGCATGGTGGAACAACATCCGCCTGATGATCCATGGTCAAGTGATGACATGGGAAGCCTTCAAAATAAAGTTCAGCCGCACCCACGTGCCGTAGTTCTTAGTCACCAGAATGAGGGATGAATTCAGAGAGTTGAAGCAGGGCAGAATGACTGTGGTGGAGTACCATGACAGATTCCTGTCCCTTGCAAGGTATGCACCTGATGAGATCAACATGGAGGCCAAGAAGAAGGAGAGATTCCTGAACGGACTACATGATGAGATGCAGACTGTCCTAGTCAACATCCGTTTCGAGGATCTCGAAGAGCTAGTCGACTCCGCAATTCAGATGGAAGGAAAGATTAACCAGGCAAATGACAACCGCAAACGTCATATGATGCAGCAAACTGGATCCAACAGTCAGCATAAGTACCGTCCCAACCCCTCACCAGGATATGCACCAAGGAACAACCGACCCCCAATGTCTCGCCCAAGCTGCCCCAACCGTAGCAGAGGCAATGTGAAGTCCGAAGGAAACAACCACAACTCCAGCAACACCAACAATTTCAACCGTGCCCCTCCCAAGAGCAACAACAACAACACTGCACCCAGAACTGGAAGCAATGATGTGCCTGTCGCAACAAAAGACAAGTCTCAGATAACTTGTTTTGAGTGTGGAGTTAAGGGTCACTATTCCAATGAGTGTCCCAAGAAGATTGCAGCCACTGCCAATGTGAACGCCCTAGCTCAACAGCAGCGTCGTGTTCAACTAGGGAGAACATTTGCCCCAGGGAACCCTCACAACCGCAATGGTCGTCTCTTCCACATGAACACAGAGGAAGCTCAAGAAGCGCCAGACATAGTGCTGTGTATGTTTTCTGTCAACTCAGTTTTAGCAAGAGTATTGTTTGATTCGGGAGCATCGCATTCATTTGTCACCGAAGAAGTTACATGCACCAGTAAGATCTACCCAACCAACTTGAAGCATGCCATGATAGTTCAAATCCCAGGTTCAACTACAAAAGCTAGAAAAATTTGCAAAGCTGTGCCTATCAGAATACATGTGATAGATTTTTATGCCAACCGCATAGTACTTGGAACCAAAGGACTGGAAGTAGTACTAGGTATGGACTAGATGTCAAGGCATAAAGGACTGATAAACTATGCTAAGAAAGCCATCACCATGACCAGTAGCTCTGGAGTAACAGTAGAGCATATATCTGAAACCTTACCCCGTCAATTCAAGTGCAACAAGAGTCTAGCCCTGCCCACCATAGACCAAGTCAGAGTAGTCTTTGAATACCCTGACATGTTCCCAGATGAATTGCCAGGTATGCCACCGGATAGGGATATTGAGTTCATTATCGAACTAATCCCTGGAACCGGACCCATAGCCTAGAGACCCTATAGCATGAACCCCTCAGAGTTAGTAGAATTGAACAAGCAGTTGGATGCCATGTTAGCAACAGGCTTGATTCAACCAAGCACATCGCCATGGAGATGACCAGTATTTTTCATCGACAAGAAAGATGGAGGCAACCGTCTGTGCACCGATTACAGAAAGTTGAATGATGTCACCATAAAAAACAAGTACCCTTTGCCAAAGATAGAAGATCTATTTGATCAGTTGACTTGAGCCCAGGTATTCTCAAAGATTGATCTTAGGACTCGTTATCACCAACTTAAGATTCGTGCAACGGATATTCCGAAGACCGCCTTTACTACTCGCTATGGTTTACACAAGTATATGGTTATGTCTTTTGGATTAACCAATGCCCCTGCTTATTTCATGAATCTCATGAATAAGATCTTTATGAATTTCCTAGATAAGTTTGTCGTTGTGTTTATCGACGATATCCTTATCTACTCCAAGTCAGAAGAAGAGCATGAGCAACATCTGAGAATCATCCTAGAAACCCTGAGAGAGCATCGATTATATGCCAAGTTCAGCAAGTGTGAGTTTTGGCTGAAAGAAGTAGGATTCCTAGGACATATTGTGTCTGCCGGAGGATTCTTTGTTGATCCCGCCAAAATCAAAGATGTCGAAAAATGGGAAGCCCCAACCACTCAAACCCAAGTCCGTGCATTTCTCAGATTAGTGGGATACTACCGCAAGTTCGTAGAAGGATTCTCGAGCATCGCCAGACCCATGACCCAATTGTTGAAGAAGGACAAGAAGTTTGAATGGACTGACAAATGTGAAGCCAGTTTTTAAGAACTAAAGAAGAGATTGATTTCATCCCCAATACTGATCATGCCAGATATCAAGAAGTCGTTTGATGTATATTGTGATGCATCCAAGATTGGTCTCGGATGTGTATTGATGCATGAAGGCAAAGTTATCGCGTATCTGTCTCGACAACTGAAGCAGCATGAGCAGAACTATCCGACCCATGATCTGGAGTTAGCAGCCTTAGTTTTGGCATTGAAGACATGGTCTCATTATCTGATGGGTAACCGCTGTGAGATTTACTCGGATCACAATATGCTCGAAGTATATTTTCACTCAGAAGGAGCTGAATATGAGGCAAAGGAGATGGATAGAGTTAGTCAAGGATTATGAACTTGACATTCACTATCACCCCGGCAAAGCCAATGTGGTAGCAGATGCTCTTAGCAGATTGCCATGTAGGCTAAACACCATGATCAAGGAGAAGCAACCAAGTTTGTATGAAGAGTTGGAGCAGTTTAGGACTGAGATAGTTAGCAAAGGATTCTTAGCTAGCATTGAACTTCAACCCACTTTGATTAGCCAAATCAAGGAAGCCCGGAAGGGAAATGAATGTATCGACGGAATCAAACGTCGTATTGGTACAGGAAAGGTACCTAGATTCACAGAAGACGAAGAAGGAGTTCTATGGTACAAGGGCCGTATCTTTGTGCCAGCAGATTCGGAACTGAAGCAAGTTATCATGCAGGAAGCTCATGATACTCTTTATTCTATCCACCCCGGAGAAACAAAGATGTATCAAGATTTAAAAGAGCAATTTTGGTGGCACAAGATGAAGAGAGAAATCGGGAGCTACATAGCCAAGTGTGATATCTGTCAAAGAGTCAAAGCGGAACATCAGAAACCTGTAGGACTGTTGCAACCATTGCAGATTCCAGAATGGAAATGGGATTCCGTCGGAATGGACTTTATCACTGGTTTGCCTACTTCTAGTAGGGGAAATGACTCAATCTAGGTCATCATTGATAGACTGTCCAAGGTGGCTCACTTTATACCTCTCAAGACAACCTACCAAAGTTCGAAGCTAGCAGAGTTGTATATTGCTAGAATTATTAGTCTGCATGGAACCCCCAAGACCATAGTATCAGATCGAGGAACCCAGTTTACCTCAAGATTTTTGCAGAAAGTCCAGGAAGGATTAGGAACCAAGTTGAATTTTAGCACCGCTTATCACCCGCAAACTGATGGACAGACTGAGAGAGTCAACCAAATCTTAGAAGATATGCTCAGAGCTTGTGTGTTAGAATATGGATCACATATGTTAGAATATGTGGTGATGACATGTGTCCACATGATCCCATATTTTAAGTGGAGAATATTAAATCTTAGTTATTTTCAATGAGTAGAAATTACTTTTCTTAAATAAAAAGAATGAAGCTAGTTAATAAAACCTTGTGATGCTTGTGATGATAATAGATCATCCAATGTGTTCCTTAGAATGCTAGGTAGACTAGTTAAGCATTGTTTGGTGATTGTGTACTCCATATGTATTTATAGACGATAGTACCCACCAAGCTCTCGAGGAGGAGGAGTTCTACCAAGAGGAGGAGGAAGAAAACTTCAACCACTTCACCAACCAAGGCAAGCTAACACTTGAAAGTATTATACTAGCAGGCCATCATTAACAATGCAAGCTAACCCTTGCAATCTAGATAACCCAAGCAAAGACATTAGACATGCTTTGGTTATACCACTTGACTAGTACCTACCCCAAGTTTTATTTCTGAAACTTTACCTTCTTTACTTTATCAAAGTCTGTTACTTGGTTTGAAGGTAGCATAAAGAGTATAAAACTTGACCTATCTAGATAACCTTAGATGTCATTCTATGGCATGAGATTTATCTTAGCATCCCACATTAGTGAACACTCTTAACTTAGTAGTTTAGAGCTAAACTAAAACTTGAGCCACTTTAGATGGGAACACTTGGTGAAAATGAATTATGAAAACCTTGGAATGATGAGTCATTCTATTTAGATGTTTTGACATGTGTTGAGAAACACAAATGGTTTATGATGATGAAAATGTTGAGGCATGAGCCTTAACCCTTTTAGAAAACTGATGGTTGGATTCGGATGCGATACCATTCCAAATTTACCGTACAACCACAATACCTGAATTGGGTAAGGCTTAGCCAGAAGTTTATATGCATTAGTATTAGTTCCCTCGCGGGAGAAGTTTGAGCTGAGGCTACCTCTCAATGTTGTCCACCTATGCAGTGCCCAAGATGACAGATGGTCATGGTTGGGAGGCCATGCTCATAGGAGAGGTGCTTATACTATGGTGTGTAAAGGAAAGGTTATATTTGATTATCTGCATACTAAGTATGATGATTCAGGGTTATCCTTGACAGATGTATCGAATCTTGTGGTGAAAGTGTACCACCTCTGCAGAGTGTCAAACTATTGAATAGGCGTCATGTTATGGATAGTTGGAGTGGCGATACTGTTTCGTTGTCAGATGTTTTCAAAATGGCTTAGGAAATGAATGATGAATCTTGACTTGACCACAACAGGGTTGTGACTATGACACTAGCTTCCCAACTTAAGTGATTCTAGAACTTTATTTTATCTTTCTTTGTTTCTGAACTTAGCTTAGGTTTCAAACTTAACTTTATAAATAAACTTAGAGTTAGAATTTTACACTAGAACTATCTTACTTGTTAGTGGTAGTTTGCGAGTACTTAAAGAGTACTCATGGCTTTTGTCCCTGGCTATTCTCATGGCCAGACTATGAAGGACACTACCAAGATGACGGTCAGCAGGACGGCTATGATAACTAGGACTATCTGCCATCGTCAGCATTGCCTGTGCCCCCGAAGATGGACCCCACCGCTACGCTTATTATTTATTTGGCTGCTTGTTATATTAAGAATGGATCATGAGATCCTTATTTGTGTAAGACCTTATTTATGGTTTGTAATGGATGATGTACTGTGATATCCAATATGTTATATCTCGCAAAAATGGTAATCCTGGGATTGCGATGTATGACATATCAGGCATCTGGGATTAAAAATCTGGGTCTTGACAGTTATATCGAGTCTCTATAGGTTGTATATTGCATGCTTTGCTGCCGCTTCACTCCACCATACCTATGTAGGTGAGAGCCGCCGAATTCTTTTCTTGCCGTGTACTGGCCTCAGTACTGACGCTCCTCTTTTTCCTTTGACCTTTGTCGGCACCCCTCTTGTTTTAGTAGGTTTGCGATCGACGTCGTTAGCAGGGTTACGATTCTGGCTTGCCTGGGCAGGGTTATGGATGCCATTGGTTATTCTTCAGTGCTCTTAGCCCTATTTGCATCTTGTTCTTCCTTGGATGTTGTATCACTTTCAAGGTGATTTGGATGTTTGTATTGTATATCTATAACCTTGACTCATGGAGTCGTTGTTGTATATATCTTTTCTCTGGGTTCCATCATGATCTATGGTGTAATGGTATTACTTCGTTTTCCACCCGCATGCAAGTGCCTGGTGGGTGTCCTTGAATCGTTTCTGTGCGGGTTTGGTGGGAAGTGCTAAAACATGCATAGCGCCGATTCGAGGGTGTTACAAAGTGGTATCAGAGCTCAGCAGTTGCGATAGCCCACTAGTCCAGCCTATAGGATAACCTAGCTAACGGACGATTTAGAGTGTCAAAACTATTTCTGGAAATCGGTTGGATAGATCTAATTAGGTCTGCTTTTACTCCTTACCATTATGCTCTTCTCCTCTTACCTTTGCGTGTTTGAATCTACTCTCTTATCTTTTCTACGAGTCTAGGAATTCTCGTGCTTGGGTTTCCACCGTACCTTCAGGGTTTCTCTTCCCTCTTTTATACGGTGTTGTTACAATCATCAAGCTGCATCTTGTTTGATGTACCCTTCATACAATTTTTTTGGTCCTTGAACTCCTTATCTATATCTGCACCTTGACGGATATACGAATCATTGAAAAACATATGAGAAGGATGAGCATTGGTGAGGTTGGAGTATACCTTGAGCATGTGTTGTTCATGCCAATGGAACCATCACGAAACCTAATCATTCTGTCTTTTCATACGATTTCTCTTGTATCTTACGGTGGTTTGCAGCGCGATGACATCATCTATGCCAGATCCGATGAAAAGTTGGCATCACTTCTTTGTTTTCCGGAGCTTTCCAAAAATCGTTTGTAAAGATCTTTAGTCTGAATTCCGAGAATTGGTTGCATGATTCTCTATTCATGTACAGAATAATGCTTTGAGTGCGGGATGGAGTCATGACCATACCACTACATTATCATTCGCTTTTGTACATTGAATAGCGGATCGATGCAATTTTTCTCCTTCCGTGGAAGTTAGAGGTAGATCTATCTTTGATACCTTTACCTTCGTCCTTCGTTCTCTGGTGTGTTCCCTCGACGAACATGAGCAACGACCCCTTGTTGGTGGTGTCGACCATTTGAAGATGGTTTAAGTGCTAATAAACCTCCTATGTCTATTTTGTATTTGTTCTGGTTGAACAAGCTATATGTGTGCATGTGTGTTTATTTGCGCACCCCAAAATCCTATCTATTTTCACCTCTATTTAAAACTCACAAATATAAATAACACTTTCTCTTGTCCCATTTGCAGCATTTCCCTCTCCTAATATTTTAATGAAAATATATTATTTTTATTATATCAAATATGACAAGTGGATGGTTTTATTTTTAAACTTGCAATAGCCTAAAACTAGCCCAATCTAGTGTACTTTAAACTATATATATACTCTAGCCTACCCTTTTTCTTCCCCAAACCCTATCCTCAAATCTGATCCCAAACAAATCACCACTCTCCTCCAAAACTCCTGTTCAGTGCTTAGCTTTTTCTCTCGACAAGCTTCTTTTCTTGCGCATGTTTCTTATCTCCACATCAACTAGTCGCATCATGGTTCTCCTTTTACCTGTGCGAGATTGGTGAGAAGATGCTCTACACGACTCCAAAAATCACCACCACATTGCTACCAAATTTTTTCTGTTGCTTCATCTAGTAGCTAGCAAAATCCTCACCACCACCAGATCGCCATGCCACACGCCATCCAGATCAACCGCAACATTGACCAGAAGACCCAGTCCTAGCTAGCTTTGGGGCTTCTGGCGCCAACCCAGCCTTTGCTTCGCTCGCTGCCCTTGTCCAATGCGCATGGAGCAGCAGAGCCGGCTCCATCTCACCTTGGTCCTGCTGCCACATACGGGCTTGCGTCTGCCGCCCGGCCGCGCGCGCGACAGCGCCGAGACGCCTCTTGTCCCTACATGCACACCAGGAGCCGCACCACTACCTGAACTTGCCCTGGCACACTGTTTTCTCTAGCAGGGCCACGCTGCCACGAGCCACTACCAGGTCAACGTCCCAGATACAATGTTGTACATCGACCGCAGCTAGGCAAGCGGGTTCGTCAATCTCTGAATCCTACGAGTGAATCAGTGCCTTCGGTCCTGTAGCTGTAACCTGTTCGACAAAATTCCCCTAGGTGTTTTGGCTGTGGTTTGGCATTTAATTCGTCTACTGCGATCCCCTAAACACCAGGATGTTACCAATGTGACTATTTTCCGGTGAGCACTACTTCTGCCACTTCAACTACAGCCTGATGACCGTCCTTACGTCTCTCTGGTTCAAGCTGTGAGACACCGCCTCTATTTTATAAATACCATATAAAGTTGTACATACCAAATTATTCATACCCGTATACATATTTATATGTTTTGGGGGTTTTAGTCGATTCACCTTATAATTAAATATAGAGACAATATGTGGGCCATTATAGTCTTATATTGACTCTCTTTAAATTTGCGTAGAGAAACGATGCCATGTTATGCCTTGTTAATATAAAATTTAAATTGCTTGTATTTATACAACTTGAACCTGTTAATTAATTATCGGGACCCCGGTTCCGCTTAATATTGCCTAGTCGCATTGCATCTGTGCCATGGCATACATCATATATGCATCATGCCGATCTTCTGCCGTAGTATTAAATAGTTTATCCGGTGTTTCTTCTAGTGCTTTGCTTCTTCATGGGCTAGGCCGTTGAGTTGATGCGAGTACCGACAAGTTCTTCGGATAATGTATCTTCGGTACTGTTTTCCAAGCGAGCATTCTCCCCCTTTCTACCTATTTTGCATTTATAGTCTTTACTTCCTCCTGTTGATCTATTGCTATCCATGTTGCGTTGCTATAGTTTCCGTACTATTTATATCCCTTGCAGCCTATATTGCCTTGGACACATCCTATTGCGTGTTGATTGATAGTCAGTTGGCCTTGCAAGTCGTAGTTGCTTGCTCAGGTGTTGCTTCGCGTCGTTGTTGTTCCACCGTTGTTGGAAGGTTGACACATGCTTAATGGTGGAGATGATCATGACTTTAATTACAACTTGATATTAAAATGCTGGGAATAGATATAATTAATGTAGAGGCACCGACGGGCAATAGCTAATATTTGGTTCTTCCAAGCCCACTTGTGTCCCGTAGGCCCCGAGTACTTGATACCTGTTCCTTGACTATTCGCACTATCCACATACGGGAGACTCTATGAATCCCCCTTTGCCTGAGCTTGATTCACACTTTATTTCTTGGTGCCACAAACTAGTTTGGGGCTTTATTACTATCCTGTACTTATGCCATGCTTTACTGCTTTATTTATGATTGTGCGTGGAGCACCTGTACTGTTTTGGATCACGACACGATTTCGTGGTATCGACAAGCCCAATCACACTTTCGGGTTCCCAGTCATTTACAGTCGTTCTCGCAAACCATGGGTTCATTCTGGAGCCGGCCAACTTCGTTGCGGGTAGCTTATTGGGGTGGCCCCCTGAAATAATTTATGAATCCTATGAATGCATTGTCGTAAGGCCTCGCTGCGTTTTATTTGGTTCTTCCTGAGGTTTATCATGTGTGTGTTGCTATTTGTGCACCCCTGCAGGGTAAATCTTTCTAAAAGTCCTGTCTGCGGTTATGGACGACTTGGAGCATAGTATCTCGATCATAGACAACTATAACTAAAGTAGTGTTATGAATTTGACTTAACATATGACTAGTTATTAGCTTTACTATAACGGAATGGATAATAAAAGTGCCAACAACTAGAGGAATTGGGGTGTATCATGTCATGTTATACCCGCCTAGTAAGTATTGCAACGACAACGGAATGGTTACCTAAAATTGCCCACTGCTTTCGATATCAGGATGACTTGTGATATCTATATCTGACTAGTAAGTGCTGCAACTATAACGGAATGAATAAAACTGTCAACTGTGTGAGTTCCTCGGTTTGACTTCCTCGTTTGGTCTCGAGGGGGAATACCAGGATGGGTATGATTGGTGTTAGTATCAGGTTGGATCCGAATAGGTCTTTCTTACCCCTCTCTAATAGCTGCCAGTTATATTGAGTCTCTATAGGTTGTATAGTGCATGCATCGCTACCGCTTCAGTCCACCATACCTATGTAGGCGAGAGCCGCCGAATTCTAGCCTCGTGTCTTATATCGAGGCCTTAATCTTTTCCTTTGCCCTTTGTCGGCACCCCTTTTGTTTTAACAGGTTTGCGATCGACGTCGTTAGTAGGGTTACCCTTCCGGCTTGGCCTAGGCAGGGTTATGGATGCCATTGGTTATTCTTCAGGGCTCTTAGCCCAATTTGCATCTTGTCCATAATCGGATGTTGTATCGTTTTCAAGGTGATTTGGATCTTTGTATTGTATATCTATAACCTTGACTCATGGAGTCGATGTTGTATATATCTTTTCTCTGGGTTCCATCGTGAACTATGGTGTAATGGTATTACTTTGTTTTCCACCAGCACGCAAGTTCTTGGTGGGTGTCCTTGAATTGTTTCTATGCGCGTTTGGCAGGAAGTGCTAAAAATTGCATAGCGCCGATTCGAGGGTGTTACAATGGTGTCCAAAGAATTCATACTAACAACATTGCTATTAGCATGCAAATAAAGTTCCATAGGTTTTTTAATTTTCTCTTCAAACACTTCATGTCCTAACTCAAGATAAATACTATAAAGATCTCTAATTTTGTTGTTTTTTCCATTAAGCCTAACTAGTGAAAACAAAAAGACAAAATTGCAGAATCTAAAGGAAATAACTTCAAGCACTCACATCGGAGGATGTGAGTACCTTTTACCTTACCTCCCCGGCAATGGCGCCAGAAAATGGCTTGATGTCTACGCACTTCTATTCTTGTAGATAGTTCTTGGGCCTCCAAGTGTAGAGGTTTGTAGAACAGCAACAAGTTTCCCTTAAGTGGATTACCCAAGGTTTATCGAACTCAGGGAGGAAGTGGTCAAAGGTATCCCTCTCAAGCAACCCTGCAATCAAGATACAAGAAGTCTCTTGTGTCCCCAACACACCCAATACACTTGTCAGTGTATAGGTGCAGTAGTTCGGCGAAAAGATAGTGAAATACAAGTGGTATGGATATAAGACAACGGTGCCAGAAAAGAGCTTGACGGGAGGAAAAGACTAAAGGAAAAAAGAGGGAAGCAAGCAAACATATAACAGATCTAGTTGCAAATGGTGTTTCAGTGCTTAGAAACAAGGCCTGGGGATCATACTTTCACTAGTGAACACTCTCATATAAATATCTTCTCTTTATGATACTACTCTGAACTACTCTCCGGTTGGACACTCTAATCCATGGTAGGGCTATAACAACACACCTCAAAGTTCGCTTTCCCCATCGAGATAACCCCTCACTATCACCTTGAGTACTAGATGGTTCCAACAAACACCACAATTTCATAGAGACATCCAACTCGAAATATAACTCATAACAAGTATTTGTAATCTCTAGCCCAAGTGCAACCATGGTGTGCATGTTATCACTTTCACACACATGGGGAGAGCCAGTGATCTATTAAAGCACTTGAGTAGAAAGGTAGATCTACTTGATTACAAATCTCAAGATCTAAATATGATCATGCATAGAGAGAGAGATGAACACATAGCTACCGGTAGAACCCTTAGCCTTGATGAAGAACTACTCCCTAATCATCATGGGAATCAGCAACGATGATGGAGATGGTGGTGGAGATCGATGGAGCTGGCTTCGGGGGCACTTCCCCGTTGCGGCAGGGTGCTGGAATAGAGACTTTCTGTCCCCCGAATCTCCCCTTCGGTGATGGAGGCACTGCGGAACTTTTCATGGCTGGAGGCTAGATTTTTTAGGGTTTCTGTGTCGGAGGCGATATTTAGGCGAAAGGGGAGGCTGAGGGGGTGCCCTAGGCGGCCACACCACCCCCTAGCGCGGGCTAGGACTGGCCGTGCGGCCAGGTGGTGTGGCCGGCCTCTGGCTCCTCCCCGTCTCGTCTTCTGGCTCCATGTCCCCCTCGGTGAAATATTGACTTTGGCTTTTGTCCCGTCCAATTCCGAGAATATGCATTTTCTGACTTTCCTAGAACCAAAAACAGCAGAAAACAGGCAACTGGCACTGTGGCATCTTGTTTGTAGGTTAGTTCTAGAAAATGTGTAAAAATACTCCAAAGTGTGGACAAAACATAAGAAAGTAGATATGAAACAAGCATGGAACATCGAAAATTATAGATATGTTTCCAACGTATCACAAGGTACCCCCTATATAAACCTCCCTAGGGTTCCCTTTGTACTCACGTTCCATCATACACCCCTACGAGCGACTCGCTGCCTAGCCACCAAGCTCGCTACCTCTGTAACTCGCTCGCTACCAATACAATCTAGCAGGAGTAGGTCTTTACCCTCCGGGGGGCGAACCTGGGTAAACTCATGTGTCTCTGCCCCCATCTCGCTCCACATATGGCCACCAGCTCTTGCCCTCAATTCTATCAATCGCTACCCCTGGTAGCAACTGCCGTGGTCATTCCCACGACAGATGGCACGAGTGGCATACGTGTCGCTATATGGGAAAAATTATTGGTATTCTGAAAAGGTTGTGTAGGCGTTTACAAAAGAAATATGCGTTGATCCTTGATAAGGAAAAAAGAAAAGATTTAGCACCAAAATAAGAGCTAGAAAACTTTCTATACTTTTGATCGTTGGCATCACGTCAGCACCTAAAATGTAAAATTAGAGTTCTTGATGGGCAAGTAAAAGAAGGGGTATTTGATAGTCGTGATTATCGAAGTGGGTGTAAATGAAAAAGCTCTAAGTTTATCCTTTTTTGACATCTACATGTGCACCCTTAATTTTGACGCAACCAACCTCGCTTAAAACCATTTTCACTCTCATAACAAGAGAGCCACTGAAAGAAATTGATTTGCAAACCCTTGACGAATTTTTAACAATCTCATTTGAGTTATAAGAACTATTACCTAGCGAGTTACTTCCATTTAGGAATTAATCTTAAGTGCAACTGTTCCAATATATTATGCTCGTGTTCATGGTTGCAGGATTTGAGATAATGGAATATGATATAACCTCAATCTTGTAAGTTTTCATATTGATTAAATTCTTTGGTATTACTCATTATAGCCTTGTCACTCGAGGGCGAGTAACCGCTAAGCTTGGGGATGTTGATAGATCCAAATTTCATCACTTTTTACCCTTGGTTTTCCTCTTGTTTTTTGCCGTACTTCATTGAAGATTACCCCTTTCCTCTAATGTTAATGTCACAATTACGAATCCTTGGTTTCATGTGATGGTTTTCAGGCAATGAACATTTATTGAAGATATAATAGCATTTATGTGATAATTACACCGAAATACGAAAATCCCCAATTGGAGGAACTTTCATTGGAGGCATCCTAAATACTTAACGACCACTGGTACGGTTGAGGCCCGCCCGTACTACGCACCGACGCCTTCCTTATATCAATGCAACCAACTTTCGTGAAGAGCAGGAGACGAGAAGAACCACAGAACAAAAGATATAGTCGCTACAAGCCATCTAGAGGGAAAGATCAGATCTGGAAGAGGAGAAGAACTTCACCTCGTTCATCGACGATCTCCAACCTCTAAACCACACACTCCACCATCATTACTTAGAGAGAGAGAGAGATTGACACTTGTAAGATTAGGGTTTGATACTTTGGTCTACCTTCGGTTTGTATTTGATTTGATCTTTAATCGCTATTGTGGTTTGCTACAATAACTTTGAGATTATTTTTACTTGCAAATCCCCATAGGCGTGGGAAATGTAGGGGATTGGTTAGATGTGTTGTGCCTCCTTTAAGTCCATCCATTTGTGATCATTGTATATTTTTATTTAAATAGTGAGAATGAATATCTATGTTTGCCTAATGCTTGTTATCTAATTTAAGGGCCCAGGTAACATGATCCAATGATCTCGTAGGTATGAAATTGTATGCTAGTAATTCGGCAACCCCCGAGTGACACGGCCGATATCAAAGAAGAGCTAGCACTACTCGAGGACATCAAGGAACCATCAAGATTAAAGCCTTGATCTGGTCGCAAGACCTTATTTAATGCGCTGAGCATGGCCGTGGTAAGAAGCAGATGGATCATTGGGATTGGGAAGAATTGGTCATGAGGACATATGGGTTGCTTGTCTACTCACTTATAAATATGAAATATCACTATCACTTGTTCCACTTATTCCATTTGGCACTTTCCCTATCACCATGAATTGTTTCTCTCTGTGCCTAACTTCTCATTTATAGGACCTTTACACACCTTTTGCATCTTTACTTTTATGCAATTTACTAATTTCCTAAGCTAGATTCCTCTATCTTTTACTCACAACTTCCACCGTCAACTTTTGCAGTCAATTCACTAAAGACCCGTGACACATTGGGTGCGATAGAAACACCGCATAAAAACACTTTCCTAGGCTCCTTGTTGGGATCGATATAAAACTGGAATTAATACTTCCACAAAAACATTCTCTAACAAGCCCGTGCACTTCTAGGCCATCACTATTCTATATCAATGGAAGAACATCTCCTTCTCTTTCTCCCAACCTTTGTGAACACCTCGTGTGTGCAAAGTTCTCAAAGTATGAATTCCAGCTTTTTGTAGTCACTTATCATGGCTTTGTATTTTATGCTAAAATCATTGCTACAAATTCTAGTATTCATCAAGTCAATGTTTGATTCTCATCCTTCTACAAAACTTCAACCAACTCCGGAGCTTTTTACTTGGTTTGACAAGAAATTTTTGCCATCTCGCTGAAGACTTACTCGAGACTACTAAATCTCTCTTTTACCCTCTCAAGAAGGACAATAAATTATTTTGGTCTCCTGCTATTCAAGAATGTTTGTAACCCTCTCTATTTATCCCCTATCCTCACTCTGTCGGATGCTAGGAAGACTTTTCCGATATTTGTAATTCCTCTATCCAAGTTTTAGTACTTTTCACTTTTTGTATGTTGAATCTTTCATCTGTTTTCGTGAGCCTCCTTCATATATTCTCTGATGGTTTGCGACTTCCGAGATGAAAACATCAACAACTTTATCTGCTCTGGACCCGATGAAGTGCTTGCATCACATCTTAGACTTCTTACGAAGCTTCATGAATTCTGCTTGTCAAGATCAGTAGTCTGAATTCTGAGAGTTTGGTTGCACAATTTTCCTATTCATGTAAGGAGTAATGCTTTGGGTGTGGGATGGAGTAGCTACCATAACACTACTCTTATCATTCCCTCTTGTACATTGGGTTGGTGAATCAATGCGATTTTTACTCATTCCATGGAAGTTAGAAGTGGTCAATATTTTGAGACATTTACTTCTGCCTTTGTTTCTAGAGTGTTCTCTCAAAGAACATAAGAAATATCCTCTTGTTGGTGGTATCATGAATTTCAATATGGAGCTAGATTCTCCATCTGTTGGAAATGTGGAAAGACTATTCTGTGGAAACCAATGCAAAAACTTCATCGATACTCTTTGTTCAACCGAACCTCATCATCGTCAAGTTGATGGATGGAGGATACCTCTGACTTCAATTTTTAAATTCTTTTACTCTTGATAAAGCCAGTTATGGTATATGCCATCAATCGCAAAATCTATTGCAACAACCTCTTGGTTAACGAAAGCAACAGACATCTCTACAATAAACTCTAGATATTTAACATTCAACTTCTTCCTCGGGATTCCACTATATAGTTGTGTTACCTACTTCTCTTGAAAAATAAATCCATGCATCTCAATTGCATGTTACTTTGGTTCTTCCCAGTTTAATAAGAATCTAATTTGAGAATTCCTAAATTCTAATCTTATCCCATTGATATCATGGAACTCTGTTGTTTGAAGGCAGTGTTGTTTTTCCGAACATCATTTCTTAAATCTTGGGGAAGAAACCATGATATTTTTATAGTGGATGATAATCAGTAATGCTTCCATATCCAGTAGACCTCCCTTAAAAATATCTACCTATAATGTTATTGTACATCAGGTAATAGCAGTGTTATGGACTTGATGGTTCTTCCACTCACGGGTAAACAGAATTATGACTAAAGAAATCTTTTAGATTTGGAATTTGGGACGGATCATGTGTATGATCCTACCTCAACACTTTCTTGAACGTTGATTGAACTATACAATCTGTTGTTTCCCCTATTGATCAGAAGTATCCAGCAGCGCCATGCCAGAGTGGCTTCCAAAGCGATACGGAAAGGATGAAAACCGACAGCCAGTTGCTGGCTCTAAATAACCATACCTGCAACTCGATCATCAGATTCAAAGTGCATTCAATACCGGAATAGACCATGCACATTATTATTATGAGAAGGGGTCATTCGAGCCTATAGAAATAGAATACTCAATTTACATAGAAATCTATATGTCCTTACATTCTATTTAGGATTAGGAATCCCAAGATGGACCCCTTTAGAGTGGGCCCCACCATAGCCCCATGCCCGATCCATGACATAGTTTGGAAGGACTCATTGACATGTCGTTCATCATGGGCCCGAGCATAAGTATAAACATTAAGGGCAAGGAGCCCAGTGCTCGACCAAACTATTCGAGTCGAATTCCATAGATTGGGGGTTTCCTTCCGTAAAGAATGCTCTTTCCTACCTTACCTTAACCCCGCTTTCACATGGCAAATCGGTATGAGGTTTAACTGATCACTTTACGGAGGCTTCACGAAAACTTGTGTTTTTAGAATTATATGAAGCTAGTAAAGAAACAAAAAATTCATGGGTATTTGAACCCAAGTACCCAAAAGAATCAGAATATTTGATGGAAGAACAAGAGGCCCTTTCAAACAACCGGTTCTAATAGGGAAGTCCTATATCTTAAAATTAATTCCTCAAGTTGATGAGAAAATTAATGGGTGTTCTACTAGGAACTATTCTTTTCGGATGATCTGCCACACTGGCACTAATACACGGCCCAGACTCCCACGGGGGGGGGGAGGGTAGCAGTGGGGAATCTTGGACAATGGGCGAAAGCCCGATCCAGCAATATCATGTGAGCTACTTGTGAAAGAGCAAAGGAAAGTGCATAGTTGAGACAACTAACTTGCTTAAGTAAAGTGAGCAAGCATACTGGATTGAGATCAACAGATAAGAGCGTAGCGAGTATTGAAGCGTCACGGAGTGCCCTTTGCTATTGGTTGAGTCATGATCCGAAATATTGCAAAATAAAGTTAAATGTCCTATCATCATCCCGGGTAATCCACAATGTCTTCATTTTATGTATCCATATTGATTCGTATTGTTGCGAATTCCATTCTTTGGTAATAGATTTCAGTATTCAATAGATGTTTTACACCAGCTCCAAAATGTGTCTTATGTATGAAGAAGTTATTCAATGTATCACGACAAAATCCTTTACTTATGGGTAACAAACCTAGTTCATTATATATGGATTGGAACTTGGTAGATACCCGTGAACCAACATGGAAACTATGGTTGAGCTTTCCTGTCATCAATGAAGGATGGTTGTGAAGTTGGTGGAAGAAAGAAAACCAATGAATGCAGCTAGTAACCCAGAAAGGAGAGCCCATGTCTTTTGAGAAACTGACACAACCAGTTGACTTATCTTATACTAAGCGTCTTTCCCAGCCAACAACTTATCCAAAGTCATCCTTTTATTACGGTGAAAGAAAGAATCATCTTCATGTGCAGCTTCTGATCTTTAATCCTTATGATGTGTCTTTTTCTTTGGACTAAAGTGGGAAGTTTGCCTTCCCTTTGTGGAGTTATCCTCTAACAACTCTCTTGAAGTTTCTTTATGGAAGCAAATGTTGTACTCCACATCTTTGGTATACAAGGAGAAACTTTCTCCTCGATACATCATCTTTTCAAATGCTTTCAAAATGTGGTTCTATTCCTTTATCATGTTCTCGAGAGCACATGATCTATGTTCATCCTAACTTCCTTCTTAAACGATAATCCTTCAATGCTTAAAGGCCTTTGTTTTAAAGAGGCAGAATGAAAGACTCGCAATAAGTTTATCAATTTTTGCAAAGTACAGTGGTCACATCATTTCATTGACGAAGCAACTTGGGAGCACAAGGATCACCTCCATTTCGAGTACCCTACCCTCTTTGAGTCTTCTTGTTCCTAGAATCTCGGGATGAGATTCCTGTTTAGTGGGGATAGTTGTAGCATCCGAAATGTCTAACATTGTAATGATACCTAATAAATAAAGATCTACTCCACCATATTCTTGTCATTATTGCATCATCATAATATCATGCTCATGTCACCATGGCACATTGCATTTGAGCATCATATTAAAACTATTGCATTTGGTTCTTCTTCTCATATTGCATTTGCCTTGCATAGTATTATGTTGCTTCTTGATATATTGTATTTGCATCTTGATAAAATGCTTGATGCCCAAGTTGAGTTGGGGAATATCTATTACCATCTATCCACCATCTACATTGCCACCTCCTTTGGTTCTATACACCAATATACCATCCCATTTCATATGAGCATTTGCGTATCCTTTTGGTATTTAACTCAAGCTCATCACTATTTGGGTATGGATCCTTACCTTTGTTATACATGCTTCCATACATGATCTCATATTGTTTTTAGAATATATGGTATGGGAACCACATAGCCACCTTTGCATGATATGTGTAGTAGAGGTCCTTTTCTCTTTCTTATATTGGGGCTTATGTGAACTATGGGCTTGATTAAGGTAAGGAGGCCATATAAAGAAAATAGTGGAAACCATAGACTATCATGGCCATATCACTAAAGCATGCCCATCCTTCATATGTGTGCCATGTAAAGAAAGTGGAAATGGTTACATATATTTTTGAATTGCCATGGCTTTAATCATACATGAAAGTCTGCATATTGGGGTTTAGTTTGTTCTAACAATCTAGCTCAAGTTTTTGATGTCTACACGCATGGCCATTCTTGTATTCCTTCCTTGCTCCTCTATTGGAATTATTTTGAATTTTAAGCAATGGTTTTACTATACTGAGAAAGACAAACAATAAAACAAATAAAATCGAATAAGATAAACCTGCCATCTAGGTACTTATCCTTCTCTATGTTGAGGCATGTTTTCTTTTGGCTAGTTTCCATGGGTTGGTTTCAAAAAAATGAAAAGAAAAAAAAATCAAACAAAGGAAATAAAAGAAACCTAAATATCTATGTACTCTAGACTAAACCCTAATCTAACCGAGCCCCATCGCTTTCCTGGTTTTGGTGAAGCCAGACCACACCACCTAGCTACCCAACCCTAACCTTTGCCCAAACATGAGCTCTCCTCCTACCCTAGGTAGCCACGACATGCCATGACAGGACATTGAGAGGAGCCGTCCATTTCTGGTTGACCAAGACAACCACCATGACCTGCCCTGCTGTCAATACCCAGATTTTTAATCCTAGATGCCTGTTATGTCATACATCACAATCCCAGGATTACCATTTTTGCGAGACATAACAGATTGGATATCACAGTACATCATCCATTACAAACCCTAAATAAGGTCTTACACAAATAAGGATCTCATGATCCAGTCTTAATACAACAAGCAGCGGAATAAATAATAAGCGTAGCGGTGGGGTCCATACTAAGGGGCACAGACAATGCTGACGAAGGCAGATAGTCCTAGTTATCATAGTCGTCCTACTGACCGTCATCTTGGTAGTCTCCTTCATAGTTTGCCCATAGGAATAGCCAGGGACAAAAGCCATGAGTACTCTTTAAGTACTCGCAAACTACCACTAACAAGTAATATAGTTATAGTGTAAAGTGCTAACTCTAAGTTTATTTGTAAAGTTAAGTCTGAAACCTAAGCTGAGTTTAGAAACAAAGAAAGATAAAATAAAGTTCTAGAACCACTTAAGTTGGAAAGCTAGTTTCATAGTCACAACCCTGTTGTGGTCAAGTCAAGATTCATCATTCATTTCATAAGTCATTTTGAAAATATCTAACAACAAAACAGTATGGCCACTCCAACTGTCCATAACCGCGGACGCGGCTATTTGAATAGTTTGACACTCTACAGAGGTGGTACACTTTCACCACAAGATTCGATACATCTGTCAAGGATAACCCTGAATCATCATACTTAGTATGCAGATAATCAAACATAACCTTTCCTTTACACACCCTAGTATAAGCACCTCTCGTATGAGCATGGCCTCCCAACCATGACCATCTGTCATCTTGGGCACTGCATAGGTGGCCAACATTGAGAGGTAGTCGCAGATCAAACCTCTCCCACGAGGGAACTAATACTAATGCATATCAACTTCTAGCTAAGCCTTACCCAATTCAGGTATTGTGGTTGTACGGTAAATTTGGAATGGTATCGCATCCAAATCCAACCATCAGTTTTGTAAAAGGGTTAAGGATCATTCCTCAATATTTTCAGCATCATAAACCATTTGTGTTTCTCAACACATGTCAAAACATATCAATAGAATGACTCATCATTCCAAGATTTTCACAATTCATTTTCACCAAGTATTCCCATCTAAAGTGGCTCAAGTTTTAGTTTAGCACTAAACTACTAAGTTAAGAGTGTTCACTAATGTGGGATGCTAAGATCAATCTCATGCCATAGAATGACATCTAAGGTTATCTATATAGGCCAAGTTTTATACTCTTTATGCTACCTTCAAAACAAGAAAAGGACTTTGATAAAGTAAAGAAGGTAAAGTTTGGAACTAATACTTGGGGTAGGTACTAGTCAAGTGGTACAACCAAAGCATGTCTAATGTCTTTGCTTGGGTTATCTAGATTGCAAGGGTTAGCTTGCATTGTTAATGATGGTTTGCTAGTATAATACTTGCAAGTGTTAGCTTGCCTTGGTTGGTGCAGTGGTTGAAGTTTTCTTCCTCCTCCTCTTGGTAGAACTCCTCCTCCTGGTAAGCTTAGTCGGTACTATCGTCTATAAATACATAGGGAGTACAGAATCACCAAACAAGACTTAACTAGTCTACTTAGCACTCTAAGGCACACATTTGATGATCTATTATCATCACAAGCATCACAAGGTTTTATTAACTAGCTTCATTCTTTTTATTTAAGAAAAGTAATTTCTACTCATTGAAAATAACTAAGATTTAATATTCTCCACTTAAAATATGGGATCATGTGGACACATGTCATCACCACATATTCTAACATATGGAAATGTGATTTAAGGGTTGGTTCATATTTACTTTGGTTTAAGTCCAATATTTGATGATTTAAAGTGACTAGAAATGCCTATATCAAATTATTTTGGTACTAGTCCAAAGTCACAGCATGCAAACCTTAATATTATTACATATTTAGATAGGTATGGTTAAATGTGATTTTTGAGAGTTGGAATCAACTCAAAAGCTATCATGGTTGATTTTATAAAAATGTTTGAATGTGCAAAAGCTTCTGTCTTGTTATTTTTACTAGGGGAGATCTCTAACTCTAAATGAATTAAATCCAACGGGCTTGGATATATCTTTTCAGTATCTTACTAGCAAAATTTGAATCACTCAATTTGGTTCAGTAAGTCTTCTTGAATTGATTTCTGAACTAAGGGACATAAATGGGTTCAAACTAAAATAGATAAAACTATATTTGAATTCCTGGGCTAGCGCGGGAAAGAAAACGGGCCAGCCCAGTGGCGCTCCGCGGCGCAGAGGGCGGCTGACAGGCTGGTCCCGCTTGTCAGCGAGACTTAAAACCCGAAATGGTATGGGACGATCTAGGCGCTACGATTACAATAGAGATCAACGGTCCACAGTCGTCATCAACGACGGACTCGTCGCCGGTGAGACCGAACCCTAAACGGCCAGCGGGGGTGCGATGGGGGGATACCAGGGCTCCATCTACTGTGGTGAGGCGGGCAAACGAACTGGTGGACAACGTCGGACTCAGGCGAGGTCGCGACAGCTCCTGGGGTGGACGAAATCGACGGCGCCTCTCCTCCTCTGCTGCAGCAAGCTCTGGCTAAATTCCGGCGAACAGCAGCTCGCCTTGCTCCGGGGATGGGGTGGAAGGATCAGTGGAGAGAGGGGAGTGGAGTGGTGTGAGGAGTTTGTGCTGGGGAGGGCTCCTTTTATAGGGAGACGAGGGGACCGAACGGCACGACGGTGAGCTCATCGGTGACGTTGATACAGGCGGCTAGAGGCATGGGCGGCGTAGACGGACGGTGGCCTACCTCCCGGTGGTGCTCTACCGCTTCAATGCATTGCTAGGGGTGGCGGCGTTTGGTCGGGAGCGTCCCGCGCTCTGGGATATCGAGGCGGTGCTCGACACGGCGCTCTGCGACTGTGGGTCGCATGCGGTGCAACCGTGTCTTCGGGTGCTGGGTCGGCGGAGCGTGCACGCAGTATTAGGTCGGGGACGTGCATGGCGTGCTAGCGGCTAACGCGCTCTGTGTATTTGTCCTAGGGGAATGCATTGTGTATTTGGCTACTAATCGTAGGGGTTGCCGGAGTGACAGATACCTGAACCCCCGTTAGGAAACCATTGCACAAGGGACGCAAGGGTCTTAGAGTTTAAAGCTGTGGTTAGGTTTCTACCTTAATTACTTTCTTGTACTTACGGATGTTTGTAAGGGGTATAATCACAAGTATGTATTAGTCCTAGGAAGGTCGGTACATTAGCACAGGTTCACCCACACAATACTTAGCAAGCTAAAGAAGATTAATCAACTATATGAAGCGAAAGCACTTGACAGTCTTTCCATGTGTCCTCGAGAACGTTTGGTCATCTTAAGTAATACATCCGGCTTGTCCTTTGCTGCATAAAGGATTGGGACACTTGCTGCATTTATTCCTACTGTCTTTTATTTACTCATACTTTGTTTACTTGATTTATCAAAAACCCCTAAAAATCCGTTTGCTAAGTATTTGTGGGTCATCAAGGCTATTTTCTGCTCCTTGTTGGGTTCGACACTCTTACTTATTGAAAATACTGCGATACACCCCCTATACTTGTGGGTCATCAAGACTATTTTCTGGTGCCGTTGCCGGGGAGTGAAGCGCTATTGGATAGTGGAACTGGTAAAGGAAACTTCTTCTGTGAGTATTGTTTACTTCTGTTAGTTGCTTTATTTTCGTTATGGATAATTCGCTGAGTTTCTTATTTGGTAATGCTACTACCACTGCTAAGGTAGTAGATAAGCCACCACCTGCTGAGAATGATGTTTTCAAAATACCTATAAGAATTATTGATCATGTTATGGATAACTACTATGTTGGGGATGGAACTGTCCATCCCGGTGATCATTTACTCTTTATACACGAATTATGTGGGTTATTCAAGTGTGTAGGTATTACTACAGATCAAGTTAAGAAGAAGTTATTCTCATTATCACTAAAAGCAAGAGCTGAGGAATGGTATAAGCTGCTGAAGAATGGTCAAGCTCTGGAATGGGAGGAAATAGTGCCTCTCTTTTATTCAAAGTTTTATCCTCCTAGTGAGATTCATAAAGATCAGAATCAAATATACAACTTTTGGCCTCTTGATGGAGAGAGTACAGCTCAAGCTTGGGGGAGATTGAACTTACTAATGCTCAAATGTCCCATTCATGATCTCCCCAATAATATTATTATCAATAACTTTTATGCAAGGCTCCCTCTACGTGATAAGGATTTATTGGATGCTTCTTGTGCTAGATCATTCACTCGCATGGAAGAAGAAGCTAAATGGGATCTTCTGGACCGTATTCAAGACAATGCTGAAGCTTGGGAGAATGAAAAAGGTAGAAAGTTAGGTATAAATTATGATTATGAATGCATTGAATCTTTTATGGGAACTGATTACTTTCAAAATATTAAAAATTCTTATGGTCTAGAATCTCAAGCTATTGCTTCCTACATTGAAGTGCCTAAAAAGAAGTGGAATAAGTATCATGAACCTTATAAAGATATTACTAAGAGTGTTCCTGCAAGATATACTGAAGTTTATACTGCTAATCATGTTTTACCTAAACGTTACATTGAGAAAATGCCTTTCCTAGTTAAGATAAACGAACATTCTATGATGGCTAGTATGGTAGATGAAAGTATGAATAAAGCTGGTGAACCTGATAAAAAAAGGTTGATGAACCTATAATAGCAAATGTGAAAGACTTTGTTCCTAAATATGAGAAAGAGGGACACCCTATCCTTTGTAAGGATACCTCTAATATTGTTTCACAAAGTAGTGTTATGAGAGCTAGTATTCCCGTGTTTTCTGTTAGAATAAGTAATCATTGCTATGATGGCCCTTGTGATAGCTATATTGTTAAGTTTATGCATGATACTGAAAGTTACTATGAGAGAGGGAAAAGTGTTCTTATGTATCTCAATAATATCAAGTTTCCTCGTTTGATGCTGAAAGTTTTTATGCTGCACTTCTTTTGCCTTCCTATGCAAGAAGCCTCTCGTTTCAACAACTTGTTTGTTTACAAAATTCCCTTCAATAGTAAGTGGGTTAGACTTAAATGTGTGTATTTTTGCTTCTTAATGCTCTCTTTCACCTCAATTCATATTCCTATGTGAGCGTCTCCAAAATTATCATGCCCATCTTAATGGCTATAAAGAAAGAGCTTTATGGGAGACAACCCAATTTGTTTTTGCTTTCTGTTTGTTTTTGTTTCTTTGAGTCTTGGAAGTTATTACTTCAGTAATAACCGCTCCTTATCTGTTTTGTTTGGTTTTCAGGTCAAGATCAACCTCTAATGAGAGAGAAGTAAGATTTGGGGAAGTTGCTATCCCGAAACAGATTTTTGTGCTTCACCGTAAAAATTCGTGAGAGATCTCTGTATGTCGAATTGAGTTGTAATTTTTTGTGCTTCTGCCCCAGGTTATTATTTAACCTTCGTTAGTTTTGCACTTTTTGATTTGAGCAACAGATGAGTTTCGAAAAAATTGATCTTTACCTGCTGGTCTGTTTTGACAGAATTTGCCACTTTTGCATTTGCTTCTTTATTCGATTTCATTTTTGAATTGTTTTTGGGTTTTTGGAAGGAGTTGTCTCATTAGCTTATGTTTTGATGGTTTTTCAGTTGAAGTTGAACTCAGAAGGTTTTATCACTTGACTTATAGTAATGTTGCTAATGAGATTTGTGTGAAGTTTTGTGTGAAAGAAATTTCCAGGAAGTGGAGCTATTGGTGTAATAAGGAAGAGAACGGTTTTATGACTCAAGTAATAAGTGTATGAAGATGAAGATATTGATGTTATTAAAGTGGTGACTCCGGAAGAATCTAGTAGATACCAAATTCAGAGACCTGCAGAGTCTGTTTTCAAATTGGTAATAGTTCTGGTAAGAAAAGTTCCGCGAAAATACAATCCAACTATATTTTTGCAGTTTTTAGTCAATATGGAAAGTTATGAAGCAAAAAAGGGACGGAAACGGATCCAGTTGGCCCACACCACCCTGTGGTGTGGGTCCACCCCTGGCCGCCCCACCAGGTGGTGAGGCCACCTCAGACTCCGCCTCCGACTCGTTTTCTTCCAGTACCTTCCTTTTGATATGAAACTTCATAATATATAACCCCCAGATCTTCCGAGGTTCGTATATCGTGTTCTCGTCGTGTTTTTGTTTCGATCTGTTTCTGCTAGGACATACTCTTTGGAATTTTAGAAGCACCATGGTGTCCGCCAAGGATAAAGGGAAGGAGCCTATGGAGGAAGACCTCCAAGACCCCGGGAAGGAGAAGGAGATCAAGAGTGAAGGAGAAGAGGGGGCAACACACACCGACACTACCATTGCAAGCATTGGAGTGGTGACGAAACCTGCCAGGGATAGAAGGACTACACGGATGCAGACTGGGGGAAAAGCTCCTCGTCACAGTTTGGCTCCACGGTCACTTCCTCCACACACCAAGAATCCCTTCCATACCTTTATCCATAACCATGCAGGAAAGGAAGACTCCAAGAGGGAAGAATGGAAAAAGAATCACAAGAGCTGGGATCCACAAACTGAAATGATTAGGAGCCGTATTGAGCACAACTCGGAGTTGATTCGTACTCTCACCTTCAAGATTGAGGACTTGGGGAAACTGATCAGAGAGCTCATCGAGAGGATACCACCACCACCAAAGGAGTAATTCGTCATCAGGTTTGGCATCCCCTTGGTTTGTTCCAAGCTTGGGGGATTGTCGCGGTATCACATCACTATCTTCTATCTTTTTACCTTATTAGTAGAGTCATATCATGAATAGAGAAGTTATTATATAGTATGGTTTGCATTATGGAAGTGTCCCCTCTCTCTTTAGATATGTATCCCTTGGTGTGAGTTGCCGTTATGGAATATTAATGAGAAGTTCTATCATTTACTCTTTTGCATAGCTTATATTAGTTTTCAATTCGTGGTTATATGATTGATCTTGTTGTTAGTATTGGTATCACTTTGGGATCATTGAGTTAATTTAGTTAGTTTTGGCAAACCTAGCTCGGTCATTAGCAACACTATTTTTGAGAGTTGAATGAAAAAGATAGAAGTACTCTAAAGAAAAATAATTTTATCATCTTTCTTTCTTGATTTGCTCATAAGTCTAGTATTCTCTAGTTAAGATCTTTTGTGCTTCCAAGGAAGATTTCATGTTTGTCTTTATCGCTTGTATGTTTGTTTGTTTCCTTCAACTCTTATACTTGCTACCCAGCCTTGCTAGCCAAAAACCTGTACTGAGAGGGAATTATTCTCATGCATCCACCTCCTTTAAACCAAAATCTCTGCCATTTGTGTCCACCATACCTACCTAGTAGCATTATTGCTATTCCAAGTAAATTCTTGTTTTATCTACCTCCCAAATTAAACTTGTTATGTGAAAATTAGTGATTAAAGCTCACACGAACTCGATGGCACACTTTATTTTCTTGCATTTAATAAACTTGAACCATTGGGTCCTTCTTTGTTGTGTATATGCTTGCGCTTTATGAGTTGAAGTTAGCAGAACCATGCATCATGGGGACCGCTTTCAACAATTCATTGGTACTTGTACCTAGTTGATATCATGTTCTTTTGCTTATGGATCCCGGCGGTGTGAAATAAAAGTGGAACTTGTAGGATCATGGAGTTTATATGTGTGTTAGAGAAACGCCTGGGCCGCTAGCCTAAGCCATGCCTAATCATGGTGGAAACTTGCAGCATAACTATAGTGAGCATTCTATGAAGCATCCGCAATAAAAATCTATGCAAATAGCAAATAAAAAGATCGATGAGATGCTCACTGTCTGCTTGTCTTGTCATTTTGATTATGGGATAGCTCCTGTGTCATGTCCAAGGGGTACCCCGTTGGCGGTTCTCAATGATACGCACGTATTTACAATGCCAAGAGCTTGCTCCTGACTGAAGTTGAGTAGAATGAGGTTCGGTACTCATAAGTAAGGGGCATGGGACTTCAATTTATAACTTGTCAAGCATATCCTCTTAGTTGTGTCACTTTAAGCTTAATCACCAAAAGATGCCTATGACAGGAGCAATGAGAGCTGAAAGCTAGTAAGTATCATAATTTTTGGGAGCTCTTTATGAGACTTTCAATCCCTGCTTCCCTCTGCGAAGGGCCTTTCTTTTACTTTGTAGTTGAGTCAGTAAACCTATTCCCTTCTATCTCAGCAAGTATTTTGAGTTGTTGTGTTTCATTCATTCATATGATGATTTATTCAATCATGTTTCTTATGTTCCTTGTTTTGCACATTGATCTTATCTTGATGTTTACTACTTTGAAAGCTATCATTGAAAACCAGCTATTTGTGAACTCCAGTAAATTATCAACTATTCTTCGACCAAGAGCTAAGTTTGCCATTACCAATTATGATTCACTTTATGTATCTTTATTGTGTTTCCTTTACCTATTACAAGTTCAGTTATATAATAGTGAGTTGTCTTATATTATGATCTATGTATTTGATGAATGTGATGCTTCTTGTCCGTATTCTTTTATCGACTCTTCACTCCATAAACCTGAGGACATGTTTATTGAGCTCAGTTTCGCTTGGGGACAAGCAAAGTCTAAGCTTGGGGGGAGTTGATACGTCCATTTTGCATCACTATTCTATGTCATAATTCACTATTATTCATTGATATATTTCGTATTGAGAGGTGATACTTATGTCATTTCATCTGTTTTTGCATGGTTGATGACTTTTGGAGCATGGACCGCTGCAGTCAGGATTCTGATGGAAAAGGTGCTGTTTGGAGGCAAAATTCGCGAAGATCAGAAAATCCGGGAAAATATACGGAAAATCCTATTTTTCCAAAAGACGAAGGAAGCCAGAAGGGGGGCTGGAGATGGGCCACAGGGGGCCCACACCACCCCCTGGCGCGGGCAGCCCTAGGCCGCGCTAGCAGATGGTGTGGCTGCCCTGGCCCACTACAGGCACTCCTCTCTGTCGTATATTATCCTCCTGAAACCCTAAGACTCGGGGAGTGACCGAAGAAAGATTCCGCCGCCTATGCGGGGCGGAAAACAACGAGAGAGAAAGATCTCTCCGGTAGATAGATTTCTGCCGGGGAATTCCTTCCCGGAGAGGGGAGATCGTCGCCATCAATACCACCATCAAGCTAGACTTCATCGGGATCATCATCATCATCATCACCACCATCATCACCATCAGCACCCTCATCACCATCTCCATATTGCTGTAACAATTGCGTTGAATCTTGCATAGTTCATAGGGGAAACTTTCCCGGTGTTGATTACTCCTTGTAGTTGATGCTATTGAGTGAATCATTGAATTATTGTTTATGTTCAGATTGTTATACATCATTATTCCATATCTTATCATGATCCATATGATGTCTTGTGAGTAGTTCGTTTTGTTCTTGAGGACATGGGAGAAGTCATGTTGTTAGTAGTGGAGTTGTGTTGAGAAATATTCAATAGTTTGATATTTAAGTTGGGGTGTACTTCTTCTAGTGGTGTCATGTGAACGTCGACTACATGACACTTCACCTATATGGGCCTAGGGGAATGCATTGTGTATTTGGCTACTAATCGTAGGGGTTGCCGGAGTGACAGAAACCTGAACCCCCGTTAGGAAACCATTGCACAAGGGACGTAAGGGTCTTAGAGTTTAAAGCTGTGGTTAGGTTTCTCCTTAACTACTTTCTTGTACTTACGGATGTTTGCAAGGGGTATAATCACAAGTATGTACTAGTCCTAGGAAGGTCGGTACATTAGCACAAGGTCACCCACACAATACTTAGCAAGCTAAAGAAGATTAATCAACTATATAAAGCGAAAGCACTTGACAGTCTTCCCATGTCTCCTCGAGAACGTTTGGTCATCTTAAGTAATACATCCGGCTTGTCCTTTGCTGCATAAAGGATTGGGCCACTTGCTGCATTTATTCCTACTGTCTTTTATTTACTCGTGCTTTGTTTACTTGCTTTATCAAAAACCCCAAAAAACCCGTTTTCTAAGTATTTGCAGAGAATTCCTAATCCATACCACTAGCCAGCACCTTCTGCTCCTTGTTGGGTTCGACACTCTTACTTATTGAAAATACTGCGATACACCCCCTATACTTGTGGGTCATCAGTGTCCATCGAGAATACCATGCACTCAAACCCATAAGGATACGTGCGAACGGTGCGACCATAGTGAACAACACTAGTATCATCAGCAATTGCATCGCATGTGACACCATATGTATAGACTAGAAAAAGTCTTGAACCATGGGGAGATCTTGCTAACCACCACATACTAGGATCCTCCTCCTCATTGTTGCAGCAAGCCCATGTGTGAGCTAAAGCACATTACGTGGCGACCGGATAAGCAAAGGACATTCAAAGGGAAAGGAAATGTGTAACATCCCAAATTCCGTAACCCTGATTAGTTGTCCGGTTACAAAAATCAGGGGGAACAAAAACATTTTCTTGTTTAGTGATGCAGTGTTTGCTTGTGCTTATGTATCTGATTATATAGCAGATGATATACTGCTTACCTCAATATCAGTTGACAAGAGCTATTTAACAATTTTGTATTGGCTCATTTTTACATATTCTCAAATGTTCTGGCATTTCAAAACCTGAGCCAAGATGCCTTTGCAACCTAATATCTTTAGTAGCTTCTATTTACGAAAGTATGGAGATTTATACTATATAGTCTCCTTATGTTCTCAAGACAGAACCTTCAACTACTCTTATCCCTAGGCTTTCCAAAACCTTTTACAAATCCTTGAACTCTACTCTTGGTAGAAATACCAAGAGACTCTCCCCTTATTCAAACTCCACCCTTTCAAAATACCCATCCTCACCTCAAGATAGGCTTGGAGGTACCCAGGTTAGTAGTTTTGTTTTGTTTTGTTTGTAAGATGAATTGCCTTGCTCTGCTGCTTCACTTGATTGCTTATAAGTAGTATGAGATACTCTAGGAGCTCATCATATAGCATCTATCTAATCCAAGAGTGTCAACCCTAAGCATGTTAAGCCAGCTGGATCTGATCTACATCCTCCAGGGATCATCTAAAACCCTTAACTAGATCAATCCAAAGTAAATCCCTTCTAGAAACTTCCAACTAAATGAAGGCCAATATCAAGCATGGATCCGTTATACTCAAGTTGCACTTCAACATCATCCATTTTATGATGCTTTGGTACCTTGCAAGCAATCAAAAACGTCCACTCTTATACTATAGTCAAAGTCCTCAAAACTACCAAAATTGACTAAGTCTGGAAGCTGTTTCAACATCACTTCTTTGAATACCTCTCTTTCTCAATCCTTGCACATTTTTGGTAATGCACTTGAACGATCTTGTAAACCATATTAAGGACTACCAAGGCCCACTCTTGACCTTGGCTAAATCATATTTTAACCCACTTGTTCTTGATGGCTTTGCAGAAAAGAAAGTAACTTTTTCTGCAAATCTTATCAACTAGCCTACTTGGACTGAAGCTCACATCTCCATACTATCTTATTTTGACCAACTCTTTGCATGATTGTAATCTACTCATGAAGGTATATCAAATCCTACTTATCTTGTTCCAATTGGATCCTTGTGCTTCCAAAACCCACAAGGTTTTGAAGGCTATTTAATAAGCTCCTTTGGCACCCTTATTTTGTTAAAAGTTTGGAATCAATCTTTGGAGAGCTACTCTGATCAACCTCAAACCTCTATACCATGGTGATCTACCTAACTTGTTCTATCTATCCATATAGCCCATGACCTAAGGGGAGCTTTGAGCTACAAGATCCAACATGGTTTTGATGGTATAAAAATAACATCACCTTAGATCATTTATTCCTTGTTTCCTACCAAAATCAAGTTGGACACTCAATACCCGAGGTTGAAGATGCTAGATAACCCTGGTATACATCACCTACCTTGATTATAGAGATTTATCAAAAAATAACCATAATCCTTTTGGCCCAAAAGGAATTAAATTCCTTTATTTGACGAAGACTCTAAAACTACTTCTATAAAAGAAAGTTTGACTTTCTCCAAAACACATCCCCATTTTTAAGCTCTTTTGAAGTCTAATTATCTTACCCTATCTTCCAACTTCAAAAATAAATAGTTTTGAAGAACTTTATTATTTCTTTTTATCCATTTTCTTAAATGGTAGAAATGGAATAATACTTGTTTTAAATACTTTTAATCCTCAATAAATCATGGGAAAATTCCTAAAAGGATGGATCCATATTTAGGACCATATCACTTCAAAACCCCATCAAGTCCTATTCAAAAATTTCAAACAAATTCATAAAAACCATTTCAGCAATATTTGAATAACTAATATAAAAGGGATCTAAATCCCTCATAAAAGTCCCAATAAATTATAGGGATTGTATCTTGGTAATATGCATCTACCAGAACACTTGAACCATCTAGCCAAGATCAAAAACCTAGAAAGTCCTCATGATCTTCCCCTTTGGCTAGAATTTGAATTTTTTGAAATCTATGACCAAGACAAAATCAAATCCTCCCCAAACATGCCTAACGATTCACCACAGCACCCCAACTCTCCTCTGGTCGCGTGCTACTGTAGCACCCTAGGCCTTGTGTCCTTTACCTCTCAGATCTACTCCCCTATCCCTGATAAACCTCCTCTGTCCTCCCATTCCTTGTAGGAATGCCAGAGACTCCCACAACCTCGCATGCCCGACATGGAGCTTGTAACACCCTCGAATCGGCCCTATGAAAGTTTTAGCCCTTTTCCGCCAAACCCGCATAGAAAAGATTCAAGGACGCCCACCGGGCACTTTCGTGTGGGTGGAAACCGAAGTAATACCATTACACAATAGTCCTCGATGGGACCCACAGAACAGCTATATATACAAGACGACTCCATGAGTCAAGAATACCGATATACAGTACCTTGAAATTGCTACAGTGTCCGAGTATGGACAAGACGCAAATGGGGCTAAGAGCCCTGAAGAATAACCAATGGCGTCCATAACCTTGCCCAGGCCAAGCCGGAAGGGTAACCCTGCTAACGACGTCGAACTCGTACCTGCTAAACAAAAGGGGTGCTGACAAAGGGCGAAGGGAAAAAGAGGAGCGTCAGTACTGAGGCCAGTACATGGCGAGGCTAGAATTCGGCGGCTCTCGCCTACATAGGTATGGTGGACTGAAGCGGCAGCGCAGCATGCACTAAACAACCTATAGAGATTCGATAAACTGTCGGCTATTAGAGAGAGAAAAGAAAGACCTATTTGGAACCAAACTTATACTAGCACCAACCATACCCATCCTAGTATTCCCCCTCGAGACCAAACGAGGAAGTCAAACCGAGGAACTCACACAGTTGGCAGTTTTATTCATTCCATTATAGTTACAGCACTTACTAGTCAGATATAGATAGAATGAGTCATCCTGATAGCCTAAGTAGTGGGCAGTTTTAGTTAACCATTCAGTTGTAGTTGTAGTACTTACTAGTCAGATACAATTAGCATGTGACATTCCAAACCCGGCAGTTGTTGGCACTTTTATTTCATTCCATTGGAGTTGCGATACTTACTAGGCAGGTATAACATGACACGATACACCCCAGTTCCACCAGTTGTTGGCACTTTTATTATCCATTCCATTGTAGTAAAGCTGATTACTAGTCACATATTAAGTCAAATTTATAGCACTACTTTAGTTATGCTTGTCTATGATCGAGATAATATGCTCCAAGTCGTCCATAACCGCAGACACGGCTTTTAGAAAGATTTACCCTGCAGGGGTGCACAAATAGCAACACACACACGATCAACCTCGGAAAAACCAAATCAAAACCCAACGAGGCTTTCACGACAAAGCAATCACAGGATTCATAAAATATTTCAGGGGGCCACCCCACTAAGCTACCCGCAACGAAGTTGGCCGGCTCTGAGACAGACCCAGGGATTGTGTCAATGGCTATAAACGACTGGGAACCCGAAAGTGTGACTGGGCTTGTCGATACCATGAAAACATTCCACGTTCCAAAATAGTATAGGTGCTCCACGCACAATCTTAAATAAAATAGTAAAGCATGGAATAAGTATAGGATAGTAATAAAGCCCCAAACTACTTTGTGGCCCCAATAAATAAGAAATGAATCAAGCTCTGGCTAAGGGGAATCATGGTCCCATATGCAGATAGTGCGATAGTCAAGGAACAGGTATCAAGTACTCGGGGTCCTACGGGACACAAGTGAGCTTGGAAAAACCAAATAACATCTATTGCCCACTGATGCCTCTGCATTAGTTATATCTATTCCCAGCATTTTAACAGTTGCATTTAAAGTCATGATCATCTCCACCATTAAGCATCTCCCCCATTTATCATGTGTCAACTTGTCGTCAACGGTGAAACGACAACGACGTGAAGCAACACATAAGCAAGTAACGACGACTCGCAAGGATGACTATCTATCAAACAACAGGCAATAGGATGTGTCCATGGAAATATAGAGGCTGCAAGGAGTATAATTGGTGCACGGAAAACTAAAGCATCGCAACACGGATAGCAATAGATCAACAGGAGGAAATAAAGACTATAAAAGCAAAATAGGTAGAAAGGGGGAGATGCTCGCCTGGGAAACATAGACGAAGATTCATTATTCGAAGAACTTGCCGATACTTGCATCAACTCAACGTCCTAATCCGAGAAGAACCAAAGCACTAGAAGAAACACCGGATGCACTATTTAATACTACGGTAGAAGATCCGGCATGATTATGATATGATGCATGGCATGGCAAAGATGCGATGCAACTAGGCAATATTAAGCGGAACCAGGGCCCCGACAATTAATTAAGTGGTTCATGTTGTTTAGGTCCCCGCAATTTAAAGGTTGTCTTAACAAGACAAAACATGGCACGGGTTCGCTACTCAAACTTAAATGGAGCCATTACAAGACTAGAAAACCCCGCATATGGTCTTCATATTTAATTTAGGTGAATCCGCGAAATAGCCCCAAACACCCACGATATGCATGCAAGTATGAACAATTAGTATGCAACATTGGATAATGTCATATATTATAAAATATAAGGGTCTCAGATAGGGGTCATACATTGGGGATTCGGATCCGGGGTCTCGGGGTTCAATGGGGATCGGTCTTTAGATTCGGGAAGAAGAACTTGACGTCCCGAGGGGTTCAGATTCCATGTCGATGACCTTCGGTTCCGGGGAGCTTCGGGTCAGGGTCTCTATGTCCATGAAGAATATCATGGCGTTCCACGTCAGATGTTGTCGATGAACTTGGTTTGGCGTCGGCGGTATCTCCGGTGGTTCATACTTGGGGGAAGATCATGGCGGCGACTCTCGAATCGTGGAATCCATCTCGGGTACTTAGGTGCCTTCATGGTACATGTCCACATGTTGACCTTGGTGCTTGGACATCCTCACATGGTCAGTGGCGAAGAAGATCTGGTCGAGGCCCTTAGGTTCATCTTCTGTTTTGATAGAATCGGACCAAAGTGAGTCGATGTGGGCTCTAAAATCGCCAGGCCAAAAACACAGTAAGCACATAGACTCTGTGTTGGGAAGCCACAGGTCACATGATCAGCACCAACGCAACAAGAACAAGCCAAAAACGGCAGCAGGCAAAGGAGGCACGACCTGTGTTGACTGCAGAGGCGAGAGGCGACCGTGGTTAAGCACGGACACAGAGCAGCCCTTGGCCGGCGGTGAGGTACGCACGGGGAGAAGAGGCGAACGGCCAAGGTGGAGCAGGACGCGGGCCGGGGACGCACGGATGTCGAAGAAGCGAGGCCGGAAGGAGGAACTTGGTCGCAGAGGAGGCCCTGGCGGCGCAGGCCTGCAGGGAAGGAGGGCCTCCTAATGCGCGTGGGGCACGGCTGCTGGGACCGAGCCGGGGCGAGGACGGCGAACTCCGGCGAGGTCGGATGAGCAGGGACCTGCGGCGGCAACGAACCAGGTCGCGCGGCCGGACGCGGGCGGCGGCGCTCGCAGTAGCGGCCGAGAAGAATCTCGGGGCGGCGTTGCGAGCACGCGGAGCAGAGGAAGGCCAGGAGGGACGAGGGCGGCGCCCAAGGAGGAAGACACGAGCATGGAAGGGCTTCATGGACCTGGTGGGTGGCGAGCTTGAGGCGAAGGCGGGCTCGGGACGATGGCCGGAGAGGAGACGGCGACGGTGTCTAGGGACGATCGAGGCGAGCTCGGGATGGAGAACGACGAGGGGCGGCCGACGGCAGCGGTTGCGGACAGAGAAGAGGACGGGGTCGCGACGGAGGACGACCAAGGGCTCGGGGTCAAGGTGGCCGCCGGGGAACAGGGAGGCAGCAGGGGGAGACAAGGGATGGGCGAGGGGATCGCGGGATGAGGAGGTAGGGCCGCTGAGTGCGATCGGGGACATGAGCGTGCGACGGAGCAAGAGGTTGGTGGCGTGCGGGACGCGGTCAGCGGAGCGGGTCTAGGAACGCGTGAGCGGTGTCGGGTTGTGGGGCCAGGTGCGAACGCGAGGCGGTGCGGGGTGGTTGGTGCGTGTTGGATCGTGCAGGGATGTGTACGTGCCTCCGTGTAGCGTGTCAAGGCTAGGGCGCGCGCGCTGGGGTGGCGTGTACCGCGGGCTGTGTGGCATCCCGCAAAAACCACTACTAGAAAATCGCGTTGTTTTTGTGCATTGCATCATCATGACCGCATGCTCATGTCATCATGCCACATTGCATTTGAGCATCGTCATCATATTGCATTTGCTTGCGTAAAACTATTTGCAGAAAACCTATTTTTGTTTTCTAAAACGCCCCCGTCTTTGTTCAAACACAAAACCCGGGTCACCGGATTATTTTGTTTTGTTTGCTATCGGTTTGCAAAAGTCGGTTTGAAACAAATAAAATTATGTAATTATTTTTGTGGGGCAGTCGAGCAGGCGAATCGACCAGTCGACCACCCCGTGATTAAACGGTCCATCTAAACTAGCCTCTAAATCCTATCCCCACCCAAATCTATCCTACCCACCAACGAGTGTGCCACCTCACCTCCCCAAACTCCTACCAACGCTGCCACCTCATCAATCAGCCACCCAGAAATCTTTTCTTACCTAGTCCTAGTCTACCCCAAACCCTCCACATCACCCCAACCAGTAGCCGGTCGCCACCTCATCACCTCCCTTCCCCTAGCCTATCCCTGGCTGCCACCTCATCCTCACCCCTCTCCCTCTCTCACACAGCCACTCCCTCACCCTCTCTCTCTGCACCCGGACCCCCGCCCACAGGTCCCACATGAGCCCGCAGCAGCCCCCCACTACTTTGGCCTCTCCTGTCCCAGCGCCCCACCTCTCCCCCCGGCCCCACCTCTCTGGCCCACCCGACCCCGCTCCCTCCTCTCTCTCCTTCCTCCGCACCCTCCTCGTCCTCCTTGCGCGCCCTCGTCGGCCCGCCTCCGTCGAGCCGCGCTCGCCGCCTTCTCCGCCTCGAGCCTCTCCGCGCGGGCCCCGTCCGCCGCCAGCGCCCTTCGCCGTCTCCGGCGTTCTGTAGCGCCCTGCCGGCGGCCCGCCGCTTCGCCGCCCCCAACCCGCGACGCCCCGGCTCGCCTCCGTCCCCGCAGAACTTCCCCGAGCGGCCGTCCGCGACCACCTCGGCCCGCCTCCTTGCATGGCGTGTCGTGGCCGACCTCGCGCCTGCCAGCTCGCCCGTCTCCGCTCGCTAAGCCCGCGTGCGCAGCCCGGAGTGGCGGCGACCACCCGCCGCCACTGGAGCCGTTGGCCTCCGCAGCGGAGCTCGGCGTCCTCGCGTGGATGCCAGGCACCGCCTCCGTTCTCCTCGGTGGCGCTCTATACCAGGACAAACAATCGAACATGGAGGGCAAGGATAAGGTGTCAAGTTCCCCTTGTCAACAAGATCGGCTCGATGCTGTTGGATTAGAAGAATGTGCTAGGTGGAAGCGAAGGCCGACGCAGGTCCCAAGCTTCGCCACCGGTGAACAAGATGGTACCCAAGGTCGTCGAACCCCCGAAACCCCAAGATCTCTTTCATGGACTCGAAGCCGAACCCGGAGACCTCCGTCATGGATCATCGAGCACTTCGACACGGAACCACGGGATGACATGTTCTTCACCCAAGGGCGACAAGGCTCTCTTCACGGATTTCGAGACCCCGACATCGAAACGACAAGGTCATCATCATAGAACCCGAAGACCACATGTGCGACAAGTACTCCCTCGAGGACGCCGAGTGCTTCACCCCAGACGCCAAGACCGACCCGATACGGGGACACGACAAGATCTTCGCGACGACAAGATCGACACCGACCAGGGCGAGTCCGATCGCCCAGCGCCAACCAAGTCCTGCTACCCGGATGCGCCAAGATCTACCTCCGTTATCAGAGAACGAACCCGCCGAGGCCGAACCCCAGATCCGAACCCTGAGACCAACCCCGAACCCCGGAACCCCAAGATCGTCGAACCCTAAAGTGTGAACCCCTTCCCGGAACCCTATTTTATAATATAATACAACTTGTCGCATATTAATTGTCATACTTGCATGCATATTTGTGTGGTTTGGGGGCCTTATGCCGATTCTCTGCATAATTAAATATGGGGCCCATATGCGGGCAAATCTAGTCTTATATTGGCCTCATTTAAATTTGTGTAGCGAACCGGTGCTATCTTTTGTCATGTTAATCCAACATTTAAATTGCAGGGTAGTTAAATAACTTGAACCATCTAATAAATTATCGGGACCCCGGTTCCGCTTAATATGACCTAATTGCATCTTTGCCATGTCATATATCATGCATGCATCATGCCCGATCTTCTGCCGTAGTATTAAATAGTGCATCCGGTGTTTCTTCTAGTGTTTTGGTTCTTCGCGGATAAGACCGTTGAGTGGATGCGAGTGTCGACCCGATCTTCGGATGAACCTTCGGCAATGTTTTCAGGCGAGCATCTCCCCTTTCTACCTATCTTACTTTTATAGTCTTTATTTCCTCCTGTTGATCTATTGCTATCTGTGTTGCGATGCTCTAGTTTCCGTACCCGTGATATCCCCTGCAGCCTTATATTGCCTTGGACACATCCTATTACCTGTTGATTGGTAGATAGTTGGACTTGCGTGTCGTAGTCGCTCGCTCAAGTGCTGTTGCGTGTCGTCAAGTACCACAGTTGTTGGAGTATTGCCGCAAGTTAATTGTTGGAGATGGTCATGGCTTTAATTACTGTTCACTTTAATTACTGTTTAACAACTAAAATTGAAGTAGGTAAGCAGAGGCATCGGTGGGTGATAGATAATATCTGGTTTCCGACCGCCCACTTGTGTCCCGTAGGACCCCGAGTTCTTGACACCTGTTCCGAGATCGAGCGCGCTAACCACAGGTGGGGAGATATGGGCCCCCCATTGATTAGTACCTGATTTCAAAGTATTGTACTGGGGGCCACAACTAGTTTGAGGTTTTATTTACTATCCTGTACCTATGCCATGCTTCTTTGCTTTACGATTGTGCGATGGATAGCACCTTTGTCTGTTTAGGAAGCGAGTGTTTTCGTGTCGACGGTCCAGTTTTGGGATTTGCTGTCGTTTACAGCCACTGGCGCAAACCCTGAGTCCGTCTCGGAGACCGGCCGACTTCGTTGCGGGTGTACTTAGTGGGGTGGCCCCCCGTGCTTGCTTTGGGTCTGGAAACGTCGTGACTTAGGCCCCGCCGACATACCGATGGGTGTATGTTAACTGATCTGGCAAAAAGGGTCGAAGTGCTTGTGGATACTTTGGTGCACCCCTGCAGGGTTAAATCTTTTCGAGAAGCCGTGTCCGCGGTTATGGACGACTTGGAGCACAGTGCTTGATCATAGACAACTATAACTAAAGTTTACTGTTATAAATTGACTTGTATCCGATATGACTAGTAATCAGCTTCACCACAACGGAATGGCTAAATAAAAGTGCCAACAACTGCTGGGTTTTGGGTTATCTCATGCTATTTGTATCTGACTAGTAAGTGTTGCAACTTCTAGCGGAATGGTTAACTAAAACGCCCACTGCTTATTTTATCAGAATGATTATCTACACCTGACTAGTAATTGCTGCAACGATCACTGAATAAATAAAACTGCCAACTGTGTGAGTTCCTCGGTCGACTTCCTCGCTTGGTCTCGAGGGGGAATACCAGGATGGGATTGTTTGGGGTTAGAATCAGGTTGGTTCCGAATAGGTCTTGCTTACCCCTCTCTGATAGTCGCCAGTTGTATCGAGTCTCTATAGGTTGTTTAGAGCATGTTGCCGCTGCCGCTTCAGTCCACCATACCTATGTAGGCGAGGACGCAATTCTAGCCTCGCTGTCTTGGCCTCGATCGACGCTCCTCTTTTTCCTTTGCCCTTTGTCGGCACCCCTTTTGTTTAAGCAGGTTTTGAGATCGACGTCGTTAGCAGGGTTACCCTTCCGGCTTGGCCTGGGCAGGGTTATGGACGCCATTGGTTATTCTTCAGGGCTCTTAGCCCCATTTGCATCTTGTCCGTAGTCGGACGCGCCATCATTTTCAAGGTGATTTGGATCTTTGTATAATATATCTGTATTCTTGACTCCTGGAGTCGTGTTGTATATATCTGTTCTGTGGGTCCCATCGAGGACTGTTGTGTAATGTTATTACTTTGTTTTCCACCCGCACGAAAGTGCCTGGTGGGCACCTTTGAATCGTTTCTATGCGGGTTTGGCGAGTTTCGCTAAAACTTGCATAGGGCCGATTCTCAGGGTGTTACAGAGTGGTATCAGAGCTCAGCAGTTGCGATACCCCACAAGTCCAGCCTGTAGGATAACCTAGCTAACGGCCGAAGTAGAGTGTCAAAACTATTTTGGAAAATCGGTTGGATAGATCTGATTAGGTCTGTTTTACTCCTTACCCCTCTGCTGTTCTCCCTTACCTCGGCGTGTTTTAAATCTGCTCTCTCACTCCCATACCCTCCATACCCCTTCGCCCACTCACTCCCACTGACGGAAGGGCCCCGCCCCGTCCTTTGAATGGTGGTCGTTCCCGCTCACGGCGTGTCTTGGATGGGCCGACCCAGCTGAGTGTAGCCGGGGACAGTGTCGATCTGGGCCATCTAGATTATTTTTCCAGGGAATAGTTTATTATTTTATCAGATCTAGACAATATGATGTCTACTTTAAATTCAAATGAAAATAAGGCATCACCTAAAAAACACTGATCTTAATTTCCAATGGTACAAGAATGTTTTGTCAACCAGGAAGTACAGCCACCAGCTAAAAAACATATATGTGATTTTACTGAGAATTAATCTCCTCGAATGTATCTTTTTCAGTGAATATATACATCATTGAGTTTCCCAAGTCCAAATGATAAAAATCCAATTTCCTATGATACAATATAATCATACCTATATTTTGAAATTAGTCCTATGACAATTTCAGCTATAGGTTCATTGTAACAAAAATGACAAAAATCCCCCAGTTTTGACTTTAGGAAATTCTCTAGGTCAAAATAAAATGCATTTTGACCTAATTCCAACTCTAAGTACACTTAGACTAACTTGTATAATAAAACCTAGGAGCCCAATAATTATTGATCCTTAGTTGAATTGCTAGGAAATAAACACTTCTGCCTATTGTATTTTCACTAGATAAATCCATGCAGATGTTCTGTAATCCAAAATTGGTGATTCCAATTTATAAAGAAATGTATTCAAAACACCTATCAGGTTCCCTTGGAATCACATCAATATTTTTTGTAGAATTAATCTGGTGAAAAAGACAAAATATCTACAAAACTGACTTAGGGAAGTTCCTGGGAGCATTCTGTTAAATATTTCTAAGTTATTTCAACTCTCACTAAACCAGTCCATCAAACCCTAATTAGCCGTTCAAGGAAATAATATTTGGACTCACAGAACTTTTCTGATGAATTATTTCCTAAAACTAGAGTTTATTCCACTAGAAAAGGCATATATAAATAAGGAAAATTGAGAAATTCATGAAAACACTTTTGTTTTCCTTGTAGTTTAAATACCTATCTGATGGTATCCTTTTGTACATTGGTATCATACAGACCAAAGTCTTAGTTCCAAACCCCCTTTATTAAGTGGTTCTGGCAATTAAAACCTAAAGGAAATTCCACAAGTGTTTCTCCATTACTTCCAAATGCAACAAACTCAAGCTATCAAAACTTACTGAACTGAGTGGGGTGTTGTGTCTTGGTTTGTTGTGTGGTATTGTTTATTGTATGACTTGTATTGATTGTGCCCTTTGTATGCTTGCGTGTGATCCATATCAACGATATATGCGATTAAATGCGAGACTAGAAGATGGTTATTATTATTGCTATTATTTGGTATTCTAAGAAGAAGTACAGGGACATATTTCCATATTGCTGATCCCAGGCAAGCCACCTTCTTGCTCATAAGCCTTGTCCTACTGTTTCACTTATGCATGTTTTACCTACTATTTATGAAACTACATTGTTTTATTATATGATGAGCTATTTATGGTAGTGTCTTGGATCCTCCAAACCACTACACATTGGTACTACTAAGTACAACCCACTTGACGACACTTACTTGTCCCTAGTATGGTAGATGACATAATACACCATACCCCTTTTGGAGACCTCGATTTAGCCGAAGCAAAGCTATAGGATGGGAATACCCAGGAAAAGTTTACAAAATGTTTTATGATAAATCCTTAGTGAGGTTTGACCTACCAAGAGAATTTTGAGAAAGGAAAAAGGGTTTTGTTTCACAAAATGCTAAAAGAAAGATGCAAGAAACATGTTTACAAAAACGTACCCGGTTCTTTGCAGCTTTAGCTATAATAACTTAACCCGTGCAAACACACTACTCTGGAATGGGACAGGGGTGGATTGGATGTTTGTTTACTCTAGTATAAGCTGCCTACAACTACTACAGGGGATTTAAAAATCCTGGAGGATGGGCCTTCTCCTGTAAAGGTCCAGGTGAGACATCAACCCGGAGAAGGAACTAAGGGTCTACGGGCCTCCACGCGTTACTATGAGCACCTCATTGAAAGAGCACACTGTGTGCAGTGCAAAAAGTGTTCCGGTTGGCTTGTGAACTATATAGGGCGTCCGGGTGTTGAGGGGAATAACTCTCATAAGGTAGGCACTTATATTAGAATGAGCATCCGGAGAGTCTTGATCGGTTACTCGACCCACGATCGGTGTAGATCAGGGTAGGGTAGCGGGGTGGTATGGGTAAAGTGTACAACCTCTGTAGAGTGTAAATCTATTCAAATAGCCGTGTCCGCGGTCATGGATGGGTTGGACAAAATACTGTAGAGTAGTGCTCGTTTTGTTTTCAAAAAGGATTTCAGAAAAGCAATGGCTTTGGAAATGTTTTGACCATGGGATGGTCGGAAAGGATACATGTTTTAACCATGCGATGGTCGGAAAGGAATAATGTTTTGACCATGGGATGGTCGAAAGGAAGGAAAGGATATTGGTCATGGGATGATCGGAAGGACGAAAAAAATGGGTGACCCAATCCTAGTGATTGCTTAAAACTTTGCAAAAAGGTTTCCAAAATGTTTTACAAAGGTTTTCAACAAAGATGCGTAGATGCTATATCTACAAGAGAAACTATTTTAGAAAAGAACCTTTCTTGGAGCCCTCCTACTACCATAGCCATATTGCATATCCTTTTATTATTACTCTCTTCAGGTGGTTTGCGAGTACATTCAATGTACTCACTAGCATTGTCCCTAGCTATTAACTTGGTCAGATATCAAGAAGAAGGTGACGTTGATGACTATGCGAGCTAGGACGTTTTCCTAGTAAGTTGCCTATAGGTTAAGGAATGGCTCGGGATCTATGCTTTGATAAAGTTCTGCTGATGATGATGCATGTAGCCATAATGGCAGCTGAGGTATGACTTGTATCCGCTTAAGTAATGGATGTTTACTTTGATACTTGTCGATTATCTTCCACGACTAATTGATCATAAGATCGTGGTGTATGCATAACAGGGATTCTCGGAGGATTAATCCGGGGGCCCCACAGACTTGGTATCAGAGCCATCTTGACTATAGGAGAACCTGTAACACCCCAAAAATATTAATCAAGATTATCGAGTTCTAAATCACCCAAGTTTAGGGTTAACAAAAACTTTTATTATTAAATCTAATATGATTGTATGTGTGAATTGCATTAGTGTATGAATCAGTGCAAGTGCCATGTGTGATTGCTACAAATGATAAGGAATGGTTTAAAGATGAATACTACATCATCTAGGCCATTTAAAAACAAAATCAAAAGAAAAGAAATTCAAATATGAATCAAATAAGCAAATGGTCATTTTGACCAAAATTGACCACTAGACCACTTTGAGTGTCCCTAGTAAAAGATTTCTAACAAAAACTTTACTAATTCTTTTCACCCCTTGCTATATCAAGTAAAAGTGAACCCAAGCCCACCTTGGAAACTAACAGAAACAAATTCAAAATCTATTTAAAGGACAATGCAAAATTGAATCAAGTTCATATGCATAGATCACCATTTTTCAAAAACCCCTCAAATCAATTCACCTTGACTTTTCCAAGCAACCTTAGACTATCAAGCCAGTACGCAGAACACTCACCATAATTTAGCCAAAAATTCAAATCTTAATTTCATGCAGCCATTTGGTCGAGCACCTTGCAGACATAGATTAAACCTTGCCTACCTTGTACTATTCTGAGTAGTGATAAATCGCCACTCGTGCCCAATTTCTCTCCCCCTGTCTCCCCCAGTGCCTAGTAGTGTAGTGGATAGCTCCCTTCTTTGCCGTTGCGCTAGTGCAATGCCGCCTGAAGCTCACCGCGCCGGTCGACCAAGGACCACTCGCCACAGCCAGCGCCGCCCTCTCCCACGACGCCCAGGAGACAGGCGCCACACCACCGCCACCCTCTGTCCACCCCTCGACCACAGGAAAGCCATGGAGCGGACGTTATTGCCGCGCCCACCTTTCTGTCTGCCATGCCGAGAGCGCGCCAGAGCACCGCAGCCGACACGCGCACACACGATGCGCCTCGCCCTCACCACGCGTTCCCGCACTCACCGTGACCATAGCGAACCCCCAGACATGCCCGTTCGCCGACGCGTGGACCGAAGCCCCGATGCACCGTCTCGAACACCACTGTTCCCGCCTAGAGCATGGACCGTTCCTGACCGTTCTCGACCGCCCCTTGCCACGCCATCACTCGCACGACGACCGCCCTAAAGCGCCGCGTCGACCCCTACCCTCACCCATGCCTATAGCCCCTGTATCGACATCGCCGGCGAGACCGAGCCATCCCGCTCTGTTCCTCTCGCCGGTGTATAAATATATGCCGCCCCAACTCCAATTCGCCACACCATCTCACTTCCCTCTCACTCAGACACCTCTCACACCTCTCCCTGGAGAAAGGCGAGCACCGCATCGCTAGAATTTCCCCGGAGCCCGCCGCTGTAGAGGAGAAGAGGAACCGGAGCTAGGAGCCGCCCCAGGAGCCGCCGCAACCACCATTCAAACTGCCGTCGTCTACAACATTGTTTGCCCCCATCGCCTACCTTAGCTGGAGCCCTGGTGAGCCCCCACGTACCCCCACCGTCACGTTAGAGTTCGTTCCTTGCTGGAGCTATTCGCCGGAGACGACGAACCACAATCGTAGATCCTAGTCTAATCGCACGTCCCAGATTGAAAGATACCACTTCGTGTTAGATGAGTCACTGACTAGTAGGACCCGCCTGTCAGCAGCCCGCTGTGCCGCGCTGTGCAGCTAGGCCGATCCATTTAGTTTCCCGCGCAGATCCCGTAGATTCAAATAGACTTTTTCCATTTTAGTTAAAACTAGATTCCGTCAGTAGATTCAAAAATCAATTCAAAGATATTCACTTAACCAAATTGCATGATTCCAATTTTGTTAGAAAGGTATTCAAAATATCTATCCAAGCCTGTTGGATTCAAACCATTTGAAATTATAGATCACTTATACTAAAAATAACAAGACAAAGACTTTTCTAACTTCAAACATTTTTCAAAAATCAACCATAAATTCTTTTGAGTTGATTCCAACTCTCAAATATCACATTTGACAAGATCTATCTGAATATGTAAAAACATTTAGGTTTACATGCAGTGATCTTGGACTAGTACCTAAAGAATGCTATATAGGCATTTCTAGTCACTTTAATTCAATTAAATAGTAATATTAAACTTTATAAAGTGTGACCACCACTTTAAATCATATTCCCAAGTATTAGAATATGTGATGATGACATGTGTCAACATGATCCCATATTTCAATTGGAGAATATTAAATCTTAAATATTTTCAATGAGTAGAAATTACTTTTCTAAAAATAAGATAAATAAGACTAGGTCTTTATTTCATGTGATGATTGTGATGATGCTATATCATCAAGTGTGAGCCTCAGTGTGCTAAATAGAAGTAGTTAAGTATTGTTTGGTGATTGTGTACCTCGTATTTATTTATAGATGGTAGTACCAACCCGGGATACGAGGAGGAGGAGTACTATGAAGAAGAAGAGAACTTCAACCACTGCACTACTCAAGGCAAGCCTAACACTACAAGTTAACTATGCAAGCCATCCTTGCAAGATAACCAATGGAAGATGCATTAGGCATGCTTTGGTTATGCAACTTTGATTATACCAATCCCAAGTTTTACTTGCAAGCATTATTCTTTTACTTTTACCAAAGTTCTTTACCTTTAGTTAGTAAATTGTGAGTATTGGAAAAATAGGATAAATACCATAAAGAGTATAAAACTAGGCCTAAGTAGTTACACTTAGATGTCATCAAAAGGCATAAAACTAGATTTGGATAGTTACACTTGATTAGCACCCCTCATTAGTGAATATCCTCAACTTTAGTGGCTAGTTCTAAGCATAAAAGTTGATCACTTTAGATGGGAATACTTGGTGATAATGATTATGAAAACCTTGGAGTGATGGTTCATTATATTGAAATGTTTGACATGTGTTATGAACACAAAATGATTTGATGATGTTGAGGCATGAGCGTTGACCCTTTATAAAAACTGATGGTTGGGTTCGGATGAGATACCGTTCCAATTTTACCGTACAACCACACTACTTGAATTGGGTAGGGCTTAACTAGAAGTTTATATGCATTAGTATGGGTTCCCTCGTGGAAAGAGGTTGAGCTGAGGCTACCTCGTGAATGTGAACGTCCACCTATGTAGTGCCCAGGATGGCAGATGTCCATGGCTGGGAGGCCAAGCTCATAGGGGAGGTGCCTATACTAGAGTGTGTAATTGAAAGGTTAGGATTGATTATCCCCATACTAAGTATGATGATTCAGGGTTATCCCTGACAGATGTATCGAATTTTATGGTGAAAGTGTACCACCTCTATAGAGTGTCAAACTATTCGAATAGCCGCGTCCGCGGTTATGAACAGTTGGAGTGGCCATATTGTTCTGTTGTCAGATGTTTTCAAAATGACTTGTGAATTGAACTATGACTTTGACTTGACCACAACAGGGTTGTGGACATGAAAAGTAGGTTCCCACTTAGGTGATGTAGAAAATTTAATTAGTTTCTTTACTTCTGAACTCAGTATGAAATAAACCTGGCTTTTTGCAAATAAACCTATAGCTTAAGATTCCCATTAGAACTACCTTACTTGTTAGTGATAGTTTGCGAGTACTTAAAGCATACTCATGGCTTTATCCCTGGCTATTCCCTTGGCCAGACTATGAGGAGGACTACCAGGAAGATGCACAGCAGGAGGTCTATGACAACTAGGATCATGTCCCATCGTCAGCATTGCCTGTGACCCTGAAGATGGAGCCCTGCTACATTTACTTTCTACTGCTTTGTATTAAGACTGGATCATGAGATCCTTTATTTGTAAGACCTTTATTATGGTTTACTGTGGTACCAATCTGTTATGTTTCACAAAAATGGTAATCCTGGGATTGCGACGTATGGCATAACAGGCATCTGGGATTAAAAATCCGGGTGTTGACAAGTTGGTATCAGAGCCATCCTAACCATAGGAGACCCTAGTTAGAATGGACGTCTGAACAAAAAAACATAGTTTCAAAACAAAAGAAGTGAGTATTTATGAAAACCTATTCCCACTCTTATCCTTGAGATTCTTTCAAAAAAATTCATGTTTCTTAAAAATTCTTGCAATCCTACATAAAATTTGACACACTTGATCACCCACTAACTTTCTCATCCTAAATTCTTATAGATGGAGGTGAAGGATAGAAAATTCTACCAGCTGGGCAACGGAGGCCACCTGATCTTTGAGAGGGATCTAGATGCATTTGCAGAGTATCTTGAGCGCCTGCACCTGGAGTTCTTCGGGGCACAACTCAACGATCATGTAGGAGGAGATCTACAATGGCCGATAGTTGCAGATATCAGAGGCAAGATGGAAGCACCCACATCGGAGAAGATCCAATTCAGCTTGAGGGAGAACAACTGGCTAGACGAACTAGCCAGGGCTATGCAAGAAGCTCTTGCCCGTCTATGTGGGAAAAACATCAACCAGATCAGTGGAACTCGCTTTGCTCACTACGCAAGGCGTGATTCTATGGGAATGCCCTTGGAGATGCCAGGACACCCGGAGCTGAAGCACCAGGTGGATAATAGCGAATTCATGTTGTATGATAGACAGATGGAGTTGGACAACGCCCGTGCCTACGCAAACCATAACAAGGCCATTGCAGTCAAGAAGAACCAGACCCTTGCCATCCTCGCCAAGGAGTGCCAATCACTTCGTCGTTGTCGTTGTATTGGGAATGGCAGTACCTAAAAAGATTAGATAGAGGTGTGGGGACTAGCAGGAAAGCTGTCGACGGCGTCCGCAAGCGAGATTGGATACGAGCGAGCGTAGCAGGACGCAAGAAGTACCCAGATTTGGGGACCTCGTGGTGAGGTAAAGCCCCTACTCCTGCCTGATCTGACTATGTGGAATATACAAGCTACAAGTGCTCCTCGAGCTGTATCCTTTAGCTACTGCCTTAAATGAACTGAGACCAACCCTTTCTACTGAGGCCCTCCCTCTCCTTATATAGGAAGAGAGGCAAGGGTCTCAGCTAATCGTGGCGGCCCACAGGCGGGTCCCGGCCGACTAGTCATCTACAGATACCGGCATGGTATGTCACATCGGTGTATGAGCGGTATGGCTGTCGTGAAGCACGATGGGCGCCGTCGTCAAGACAGGCCACGTTACCCGTCGCTACCACGCCAAGTCTTCAGTATGGGCGGGTGGTTGCCCATCTTGTCGTCGTACAGGGCGTACCGTGCACTGATACGCACGTCGTCCTATCCCTCTGATTGGATCCGGCTACGTTGTTGTATCCGGCTACCTCTTCATGGTCCGGCTATCGGGTCGTAGCCGGTCCATGCTACCCTGTCCGGCTGCATCTGGTCAGCCGGCCGAGATCCGACTGTCCTGTTTCTTATTCGGGTGGGGTATCTGGGGATCATCCCCCTGACACTAGCCCCCGAGCGCGTGTGGATTCCGCCCTTGGGCGAAATGCGTGTGCGCTCCCTTTTCCTTTTCGAATTTTGATCCAGCTGAGCCTGGTGGTTGTGCTACCCGTGACGTCAGTGCTGACGCCGGCCACGCACGCATGCGCCATCATTGCTCTGCGGCGGGCAGCGTAACGTCCCGTCGCACGTCGCCTCGGGGAACTGCTTGTCCGGCGCTTCAGTTCTCGTCCCCGGATCTTCTGCGCATCCCGTCCCGGCACATGGGATCTAGGCGGCGGTTGGGATGTGGGTCGCCCGGATGCGTGCCACGTGGCCCTGCCGATGGTTGCCCTTCCGATCCTTTAAAGGGATGTCGCGGGGGAGGCAGTTCTTTTCCTTCGCTCCCCCGCTGCAATCTTTCTCTCCTTCTCGTGCGCTGCTGCTCTTGTGCTCTTGCCTTCTGTGCCGCCCGCTCGCCGTCGTCGACGCTACGGGCCACCATCACTCCTTCGTTGCTGCTCCTTCTATCAGCCGGAAATGGCCGCTGACCGCGGAGCCTGGTGCGGCTCAACCGTCACCGAGGATCAGATCGCGAAGTATCGCACGACCCGCGTCCTCCCGCCGGCGGAGGAGGTGGTGGTGCGGTTGGCGCCGTTGGGGGAAGTGTTGCCGCATCCGGCGGAGGGGGAGCGTGTTATCTTCCTCTCGCGCCTGGCGCGCGGGTTTGCGCTGCTGCTCCCCCCTTCTTTCTGACTTTTCTGGCCTTCTTCGACCTCCGCCTCCACCACCTCGGCGCCAACGCCATCGGAACGCTGGCGCATTTCATGGCGTTCTGCGAGAGCTACCTCGGGATCCAGCTGGATCTCGGGCTCTTCTGCCGGCTCTTCCGAGTTCGGCCGCAGGTCCAGTACACGAAGGGCCCGCTAGTCGTCTGCGGTGGCGCCTCCATATACTCCCGCTCCCAATCCGGCTACCCGAAGTTCTTGCTCCAGGACATGGTACGGCTGTGGCAGCAGTCGTATTTTTATGTCAAGAAGGTCACCACCATCGACCGGATAAACCTGCCGGCCTTCCAAGACGTCGAGTCCAACCGGAAAAACTGGGACCTAAAGGTCTACGGCGACAAGGCGGAGACGGACGCGATGCTGGCACGCATGCGCTCCCTTGTCACCTTCCAGCTAACCGGTCGGGACATCACCCTTAGCTGGATGTCCTGGCTGATGATGCCGCTCCAGCAGCGGGTGCACAAGATGTGCTTCTACTCCGGCCGGCTGGGCCCGACCCGGCTGTCGCGCCGCGATCCCCGCTACCACCACTTGAAGGAGTGGTTGTGGACGATCAGCAAGGAGCGGCTACCGGAGAACTGGAGGTTCAGCCTGGCGCCCTACAGCCGGTAGAACCGCGCGCCCCGGGTAAGTTCTTGTAGCCGGAATTTGTGCTTATTCCCTCTGTTATCTCCTTGTTCTGTCTGGCTGACCTTTTGCATTCGCCAGATCTTCCCCTGCATACTTCGCGAGGAGGGCGACACTCCTCTCGAGGTGTTCGTGCCGGACTTGCCCGAACCGCGCGCTTGGCGATCCGGCGAGGAATCGGATGGGGACGGCGATGCCTTCCCCAGCCGGAACGACGAGCCGGTCGCCGACCCACACGCGGAGGTGCATGAAGGGGAGGAGGCCGGGCCGACCGCGGAGCAGCGGCGCTTCCACGGCGCGGCGGCAGCTGAGCGGCCATTCCGGCTCCCGCCGGGCCCGGCGGAGGAGCTCAAGAGGGCCGGACTAGCGCCCTGCCGCCAAGCCGTCTTGGCCGGAAGAAAGGGCCGCCCCCGGTTGTGCCGGGGTACGTTTTTCTCCCTCCCCCCTCGGTGCTTTCTGTTTGGTTTTCTTTTTCCTTGTTTCTCTGACTTTATCCAGTTTTGCTCTTGTCTGTCCCTCTTTCCCTTTAGCGCGCTAGTTTCTTTCGGCGCCGCGAGCCCGGCTCGGACGCCAGCCGGGTCGCCGCCTCGCGCCCCGACTGATCCAACCGGCGCCTCCCCTTCCTCTGAGGCGCAGCCTCCTTCTCCTCTTCAAGCCAGGCTGCCCCCCTCCCAGGAGGTCCCAGCCAGCGACTCGCTCCCAGCCGGAAGGTTCCTCCGTCAGGGGCTACGGCAAGGAGCTTGTCGTGGTTGGCGGCAACGACTTCGACGAGGCGCCGGGAGAGTGGCGCAGTGGTGCTCGCGGCGAAGGAGTCCTTGGCCGTCAACGCCGTGGACGATGACGCCTCCTCCGCTGCTTCGCTGTCGGATCTTGCCGCCACGCTCGAGCTGGCGGTCAAGGAGATCCGGCTGCTTGAGGCCACAGCCGGTGGAACACGCAGCCTGGAGGAGAAGCTTGTTGCTGCCAATGGGACCTCCAAGAGTAAGTCCGCCTTATCCGTTTGGCTCTTTTTTTATTATTTTTTTATTTTTTTAATAATAGTCGGCTTCGTTGCAGCCATCCTCGTGTGTGCTCAGCGCGAGATCGATCGCTTGAAGAAAGCGAACGACCGGCTGAACAGGTCCAACTCCACGCTGCGCTTGCAGAACAAGGACTGGCACGCGCGGGTAGACGGCTTGGAGGCTACCGTCAAGGAGCGCGACACTTTGCTCGCTAGACGGGCCGAAGCCTTCTTCCTTCTCGAGGCCTAGAACAAGTACCAAGAGAAGGAGATAAAAGGGCTGGCGGTCAAGGAGAAGGCGCTGGTGGAGGAGCTGATGCAAGTCGGCCGCACTGCCAAAGGTGAGTTCTTTCTTCCGTCTTATTTTCTTTCCGGATCTGGTAGCCGGATTTGACTCCTCTTTTCTGACATCCTTTTACCCCGGCATAGACCTGCTGGCCTACAACCGGCTGCAGGAGAACTGGCCGGGAGCGCAGCCGACGGGTCAGGAGCTCGTCGTCCTTCTTGGCGAGGAGGCCGTGAAGCTTCGTCAGGCGGCGCGGGACATCTTCTCCTTTATGTGGACGGAGGCTCCGGTTCCGGAGACGATGGCGCAGCTGGCGGTGAAGGTGGGAGAGGTGCCGGCTGCGATGGACCGACTGCAGGATCTGGCGGCACGGGGTGGAGCGGAGATGGCCTTGGCACTGATGCTTTCCTGGTACAAGGATGCTCGCATCGAGAAGATCGATGGGGGCTTCCGCGCCGTAGCCGATCTTGCCGCCATTCGCCAAGCCCATCCGGAGCTTCGTGGGTCCGCCATCAAGATCGCTGACTACGTGGATCCGGACAAGGTGCTCACCGACTCGGAGTCCCCCGACACTCCGGATGCGGAGTCCTCGGTGCCGCCGCCTGCCAGTGCCGGAGCCGGAACGAGCACTGCGGCTCCGCCCCAGCCTCCAGCATCTGCCAGCCAGGACCCCCCCACGGCAAAGGCCCTGCCGTTTAGTTGTTGCCCAGGGATGCCAGGTGTATTTGTCTTGTTTTTAGGTTATCGTGGAACTTGTCTGTCTGTACCGGCTATCTTTGATGTCGGGTAAATCTCGGGAGCTTCGTCTCCCTTTTTCTTGTTAATATTAAATTCTTGAGTCTTCCTTTGCTTGTGTCTTGAATTTTCTTTTGATATCTTTGCCGGCCCACTTCGCCCGGCTACACACTTTTAGCCGGACGAACTACACATCCAGTGGGGGCGCGCGAGCGCACCCACTTGGTGTAGCCCCCGAGATTCGGAGTAGCTGGCGTAGCCGAGTGCTTTGAATCTTCCTTGTTCTTCCCCGTTCTTCTAACTTTATCCGACTGGCCTCGCCCCAATCCTCTGCTTTCGTCGGCTGGACGCCTTCAGCCGGGGGAACCAACATTCCAGTGGGGGCGCGCGAGCGCACCCACTAGGTGTAGCCCCCGAGATTCGGAGTAGCTAGCGTAGCCAGGTGCTTCAAATCTTTCTTGTCTTTTATTGCTCCCGCCCTTGCCCTCACCTGGGCTCCGAACTGCCGGCTAAATGCCCTTAGTCGGCTGGGAACTACAAGATTCCACTGGGGGCTTGATGAAGGCAAGGGCTGCGAATCTTCTTTCCTTCTCCTGAATTCCGACTGGAAGTAGTTGGACAAGAACGCACATATGCATATACATACATCTTCATAGGTTATTAGGTTAGTCCGTCAAATCGTAGCTAGGAAACGGCTTATTTTTCAAAAACTGGCTTGCTCCTTTCTAGGCACTTAGTCGCTTTCTCGTGTGTTCTGTTGTTTTCTCTGCGTCCTTGCCAGACAGCCGGGTTGCGGTCTGCAGCCGGAATCGAAGGGAGCTGAAAGTACATTACGCACGGTACTAGCGGCTTAGCGGCTGGATTGGTTTGAGCTAGTTGCGGGGCCAGGACGCCCGATCTGTCACGCCTCTTCCCTGTTTTTCATGTGGGATGCCTCGAGCTTTTTCTCTTGCTAGCCGGACAGCCGGGTTGCGGTCTGTAGCTGAGACAAAGAGTGGGCCTCTGACATCATCGCACACTACTCAGCTGGTTTGTTGGCCTAACAGGCCGGGCCAGCCGGCGAGCCCCTAGGTAGGGGTAGCCGGAGCCAGAAAATTTTAATCAGAGAACAGGTACGCACACATTTCCAGAAGGATCCCCCAAGATTCTCGCGGGAGTCCGCATTTTCATTTATGAGGTTTTCGGGATACATACACTGTCTGGCGACTAGGTGTAAAACGGGCGCAGCAAGGCCGCGTTCCAAGGACATTCGGTCTCCTCGTCCGATTTGTCCATCTTGTTCTTGCGCGGCTGCTGTGCGTCGATGAGGTAGTAAGAGTCGTTGGGCAATGCCTGACTGATGATGAAGAGGCCCTCCCAGGGTGGTGATAGCTTGTGCATGCCCTTCGTGTCTTGCACCAACCGGAGAACCAGGTCACCCTCGCGGAATGTGACTAGGCGAATCCGGCCGGAATGGTAGCGGCGTAGTCGTTGCTAGTACAGGGCGGATCTGGACAGGGCCAGCTCGCGGGCCTCCTCCAGGAGATCTACCCCGTCCTCCCGCGCCTCCTTGTTGGCCTGCTCGTCATAGAGGAGCTTGCGGGGGGAGTCGAATTCGATGTCGGCGGATAGGACGGCTTCCGATCCATAGAGCAGGAAGAATGGCGTGTAGCTGGTTGACCTATTCGGTGTGGTGCGGAGGCTCCACAGCACAGCCGGAAGTTCTTCCATCCAGCATCCGGGTGACCGCTCCAACGGCTCGATGAGACGTGGTTTGATGCCGGCTAGCACCAAGCCGTTTGCTCATTCGACCTGCCCATTGGACTGTGGATGTGCAACGGAGGCGAGGTCTAGCCGGATGCCCTTGTTGCCGCAGAACCGGGCGAAGGCCCCCTTGGCGAAGTTCATGCCGTTGTCGGTGATGATGCTATTGGGGTAGCCAAAGCGGTTGATGATGTCGCTGAAGAAGGTAACAACCGTCGCCCCATCCAGCTTCCGGATAGGCTTGGCCTCGATCCACTTTGTGAACTTGTCCACCGCTACCAGCAGGTGGGTCATTCCCGCGCGAGCTCGCTTGAAGGGCCCGACCATGACGAGGCCCCAAACCGCGAAGGGCCAGGTGATCGGTATGGTCTTGAGCACCGAGGTTGGCATGTGTCTGAGCTGCCCGAAGCGTTGGCACCCATTGCACGCACAGACCAACTGCTCGACATCCTCGACGGCGGTGGGCCAATAGAAGCCGTGGCGAAACGCCTTGGTGACTATCGCCCTTGACGAAGCGTGGTGCCCACACTCGCCCTGGTGGATGTCCCTGAGTAGCCGGTAGCCTGTGTCTACGTCGACACATCTTTGGAAGATACCGGATACACTGCACTTGGATAGCTCGCCATTTATGATGGTGTATGTATGCGCGCGGCATCAGATTTGTCTGGCCTACACCTCGTCATCCGGGAGTTCGCTATTGGCGATGTAGTTCATGAAGGGCTGTGCCCAGGATGGCACTTCCCGGATGATGAGGACGCTCATGTCCTCCGGTTGTCGGGTGTCGGTGGGCCGTCCGGGTGGGATATCCGGGGCGGCAGCCCCTGAGCCACCGGGCGAGCCGGTAGCCCCTGGGTCCTACGAGCCGGAGGGCACCGCCTGGCCGGAGTTGGCACGAGTTTTCTTCTTTGGTGGCTCCGTCGCCTCCGCCTCCGCTGCCCCGGATGCCGGGACGCTCCCCGCCCAGATGATGGAATCTGATTCTGGCGACGGGTTAATGGATGGCTTGCGTAGGTGCTCCAGGGAGACCCCTGGCGGGATGGCCTGCCTGGTGGACCCTATCTTGGAGAGCGCGTCGGCTGCCTCGTTGTTGGTGCCGGGGACGTGATGAAATTCACACCCGTCGAAGGAGGAGCTAAGCTTCTGGATGTGGAACCGGTAGAGGGCCATGTTGGCATCTCTAGCGTCCCATTCCCCAGATACTTGTTGTACCACCAGGTCCGAATCGCCGAAGCACAGGATCCGGTTGACGCCGATTTCCTTGGCCAGCCGGAGCCCGTGCGCCAGTGCCTCGTATTCGGCTATGTTGTTGGAGGCCTTGAAGTGGATCTGCAACATGTACTCCAGCCGGTCTCCCTTGGGCGAGGTGAGCACGATGCCGGCTCCCAATCCCCCGAGCATCTTCGACCCGTCGAAGTGCATCCTCCAGTGGTCTGAATCCGGAACCGGTGGGAGATACTTGGTCTCGGCCCAGTCGATGAGGAAGTCCTCCATCGCCTGTGACTTGATTGTGAGCCGGGGCTCGTACTGGATGGAGTAGGCGGCGAGTTCGATGGCCCATTTGGCGACCCGGCCGGTGGCGTCCTTGTTGCCGATGATTTCCGAAAGGGGTGCAGTGCACACGACCTTGATTGGGTGCTCCTGGAAGTAGTGCTTGAGCTTCTTGCATGCTAGGTACACGCCGTAGCACATCTTTTGGTAGTGGGGTAGTTCTGCTTGGAGAGGGAGAGAACCTCGCTGAGGTAGTAGACGGGTCTCTGAACTTGCTGAGCCTTGCCTTCCTCGGGGCGCTCCACCACCAGGACGACGCTGACGACCCGGCTGGTGGCTGCTATATAGAGCAACATCGGCTCCTTGCTAGCCGGTGTGGCTAGAACCGGCGCTGTGGACAGCATGCGCTTGAGGTCGTGAAATACAGTGTCAGCCTGCGAAGTCCAGGAGAACTTGTCTGTCTTGTTCATCAGCTGGTACAACAGAAGTGCCTTCTCCCCCAGCCGGCTGACGAAACGACTAAGGGAAGCCAGGCATCCGGTGAACTTCTGGACTCCAAGCATGTTCTTGGGCGGTTGCATCCTTTCGATGGCCGCGATCTTCTCCGGATTTGCCTCGATGCCTCGCTGAGATACGAGGAAACCGAGTAGCTGGCCGGATGGTACTCCGAAGACGCATTTTTCTTGGTTCAGCTTCATCTGGTACTGGCGGAGGTTGCCAAATGTTTCTCGCAAATCCTCGAGGAGGGTGCACTTTTCCTTGGTCTTGATGACCACGTCATCCACGTAAGCGTGCACGTTTCGGCCTATCTGCGAGTGCAAGCATTTTTGCATACATCGCTGATAGGTGGCGCCTGCGTTCTTTAGGCCGAAAGGCATGGTTACATAGCAGAAAGCCCCGTAGGGGGTGATAAATGATGTCTTAATCTGATCAGCCAGGTTTAGCCGGATCTGATTGTATCTGGAATAACAATCTAGAAAAGACAACAAATCACAGCCGGCTGTGGAATCGATGACCTGATCGATACAGGGCAAGGCGAAGGGGTCTTTCGGGCACGCCTTGTTCAGGCTGGTGTAGTCGATACACATGCGCCAGGTCTTGTTCTTTTTCAACACCAGGACTGGGTTCGCCAGCCAGTCCGGGTGGTATACTTCCATGATGAACCCGGCTACGAGGAGCCGGGTGATCTCGTCACCGATTATATTTCTCTTCTCTTCTGCGAACCGGCGTAGAGGTTGCTTGACCGACTTGGCATCCGGACGCACATGAAGTGAGTGCTCGGTGAACTCCCTCGGCACACCCGGCATGTCTTTGGGAGACCATGCGAAGATGTCCCGATTCTCACGGAGGAAGTCGACGAGCGCGCCTTCCTATTTGCTGTCTAAGCTAGCACCAATGGTGACGAACTTAGTCGGGTCGGAGAGGGCGAGCAGGATCCTCTTCGTCTCCTTTGCCGGTTGGAAGGCTCCTTCTCCAGCCGGTTTGCTGCTAGCCGGGATGTCCTGCTGGGCCATGGCCACATTGCGCATGATCGCGCGCTTTTCTTCGGCTACGATGAGGGCCTCTGCTAGTTTGGAACCGGCTGAGGCGCACTCCATCGATCGCCTGAAGCAGCCGGCGACGGTGATCACGCCGTGGGGTCCTGGCATCTTCGTCTTGAGGTATGCGTAGTGGGGGACGGCCATGAACTTGGCGAGGGCGGGGCGCCCGAGGAGAGCTTGGTAGGACCTCGTCAAATTTACCACCTCGAACCAGATTGGTTCGCGGCGGAAGTTCTCCTCGGTCCCGAAGATGACGTCTAGCTGGATTTTTCCCTGCGGAGCGTAGGCTGGCCCCAGCAGTATGCCGTGGAACATCGTGGTAGTCGGGCGCAGGTCGCTTTCGCGAATGCCCATCTTCTCCAGCGAGGACTGGTAGAGGAGGTTGAGGCTGCTGCCTCCGTCGATGAGGACACGCGAAAATCGGCAGGTGCGCGCGTTGGAGACGATGAGGGGGTCGAGCACCATGGCGTAGCCCCCGGGAGTCGGCAGATGCTCAGGTTGATCTGCCCGGCTCCAGGTGATGGGGGTTTCCAACCAGTTTAGGTATTGGGGTACCGGAGAAACGATGGTGTTGACCTCCTTGGAGCGTCGCCTGTGGCTGTGCTTGTCGTCCTGCTCCGTCTCGAAGATGTGGTAGGCGGCGTGCGGCTGGGGGTAGCCGTTGTTGTTGTTGCCGCTGTTGCCGCCGTTACCATCATTACCGGCTCCCCTAGCCGGTGGTGGGGTCCACCCGGTGGGGGAGGCGGGAGACGAGGCTGGTTGCCTTGGTCCTTTAGCTGGCGAGTCCAGCTGCAGTTCCGGGTGATGTGCGTAGCCGGTTTGAAGGGACCGCTATGCCACATTCACGGGCCGTCAATCATCTGGTCGAAGGTGAGCCGGGTCTTCTGCCTTCTTGTGTCGTTAGCCGGTGCGTCGGGCGCACCCTCTATGGCATTGACCTGCCGCGCGTGGTAGCGAGGCTTCTGTTGCCTGTCCTGGCGGTCCCCGTGGAACCGGTTATCGTTGCCGTGGCATCTAGAGGATCCGGCTTCACTAGCCGGATTGCTCGGACGGTCGCGAGCCGACTCCGTGGGAGTCGGATGGCCTTCCGTGTTTACTCAGAGGGGCTTCTTCATGGCGGCATCCGCCATGGCGTACTGGTCGGCAACCGTCATGAGCTCCGCCATGGTTTTCGGCTCGTCACACAGTAGCCGGTGGCGAAGCATGGTGCCCTCTCGGCATCCTTCGATGAAGAAACCGATGGCTTGGCTCTCCAGGATGCCCTCGCAAGTATTGCGGAGCTCCATCCACTTGGCGAGGTACTCGCGGTCGGTCTCGCGGTCGCCCTGGACGCACAAGGCCAGGTCGCGCGGGCGCCCTGGGCGCTTGTACATGCCGGTGAAGTTGCGGACGGAAACCTTCTCGAAATCTGGCCAGGCGTTGATGCTGTTGGGCGCAAGGCTATTGAGCCAGGTCCTTGCCAACCCAGTTAGCATCAGAGGGACGTAACGCACGGCTGTGCGCTTATTCCCGTGGGCGATGCCGACTGCCGTGGCGTTTCCGGCTTGATGCTGTTGTCATACTTGGGGGTGTCCCTGGGCAGGGAGAATTTATCCGGAAACGGCTCGTTCTGGATGCGGGGTCCGAAACAAACTGGTCCTTTAGAATCTTCCTCCTCCGTGACGCGCGCTTGAGCGAGCAGCTCGATGCGGTCGCGGGCATCCAGACAATCCGGGTTGGGCGCGCCCACCCGACCCGAGAGGCGGGAACCGGCTGGTCTGGGTGCTCCGGCTGGTGGGGGTGGAGGTGGCGGGTTGCTTTTGATGTTCTGCTCCTGGCGCGGCTGGCCCCTGTTGCCATGCTGCGACGCCTACTGCGGGCCCTAGCCGGCTGAGGGGAGGACGCCTGCTGCGTGTCACGGGGTCCGCCCCTGCTGTTGGCGGGTAGCCTGCTTCCTCTGGAGTAGCTAAGGTCCTCCTGCGTCTGCCGGTTGGCGCCGGCCTGCTCGTCCGCGACGCGGAGGAGCTCCTGGACGCGAGCGTGCTGGCGGGCTCGCTCCTCGCCCTCCAGGCTGGGTAGTTCTTCTGCTGCGGCTCGCGCCGCGCGCAGGTTCTTGATGGGCGTGCTGTAGGTGTGTCGTGTAGGGGCAGGCGCGGGATCCGGTTCTCCGTCCTTCTCCATCCTGCCGCCTATCTCACCGCCCCGACGTCGTACCTGGCCGCGCCGGCTCGGCTCCACGGTAGCCGGGGTGAGGCCGTGCGCGCGGTCATACTCGCGCCTAGCGATCTCCATCTGCTTGCGGGCTGCTGCCAGCTCCATGGCCTCCTGGAGGAGGATCTGTCTATCCATGGTGAAGTTGGCCTCCGCCTCCTCCGGGTTGTCCCCGAGGGTAACCGGCGTCAGGAGCTGATCAATGGCATCCTCGACCGGGTTCCGCGGCTACGAGGGAGCGGAAGTTCCGACCTCGTCCACGCCTCGCTCCCGCGGTTGCGAGCTGGATCCGGCCATCATGACCTCCACGCCACAAGGTGCGGCGGAGGTGCTGCCGCTTGAGCATGGCGGCCCCGCGACAGAGACGATTTCCCTAGGAAAACGCTCCGGGACGGTGGCGATGTAGACGGGGAGATCGCCGAATAGCAGAACGGTGCCGTTTGCCTGGAAGAAAGTCCCGGCGAAGCAGGAGGCGTTGTTGATGACGCAGTCGAACCTGCCGAGCGTGAGCACCAGGCTGGAGAGCACGCGCTCACCGGCTGAAGTGCGGGTTCCCGTGCGGAACGTGACTCTGGTCGAAGCCATTATCCCCACGGTGGGCGCCAACTGTCGTTGTATTGGGAACGGCAGTACCTAAAAAGGTTAGATAGAGGTGTGGGGACTAGCAGGAAAGCTGTCGACGGCGTCCATGGCGAGATTGGAATCTGGCGGCGTGGCGGAGAAGTACCCAGGTTCGGGGCCCTCGTGGTGAGGTAAAGCCCCTACTCCTGCCTGATCTGACTATGTGGAATATACGAGCTACAAGTGCTCCTCGAGCTGTATCCTTTAGCTACTGCCTTAAATGAACTGAGACCAACCCTTTCTACTGAGGCCCTCCCTCTCCTTATATAGGAAGAGAGGCAAGGGTCTCACTGGCTAGTCCGACTGGCGGGCCCCAGAGGCGGGTCCCAGTCGACTAGTCATCTACAGTACCCGGCATGGTATGTCACATCGGTGTATGAGTGGTATGGCTATCGTAGGCACAGTGGACGCCGTGCGAGCCCGTCGTCAGCACAGGCCACTGTTCCCCCGTCAGCCACGCCAAGTCTTCGGTATGGGCGGGTGGTTGCCCGTCTTGTCGTTGTACAGGGCGTACCGTGCACTGATACGCACGTCGTCCTGTCCCTCTGATTGGATCCGGCTACGTTGTTGTATCCGGCTACCTCTTCATGGTCCGGCTACCGGGTGGTAGCCGGTCCATGCTATCCTATCCATTTGCATCTGAGATCCGGCCGATCCACTGTTTCTTATTTGGGTGGGGTATCCGGGGATCATCCCCCTGACAGTCGTCAGCGTTACAATAAGGATCGCATCATCGATCATCTTCGCAAGAAGGTGGCCACTCTGGAGAAGACCATCCGTGAACAGGAAATCTAGCTTGAAGCGAAGGAGGAGGAAGGTGAAGATATCTGTGGAGATCTCTACTCTTACCAAAGTGATGATGACGACTACCTGGAGGACGATGCCATGGAGTTCCACACCGATGATGATGATTCCGCCTTCATTGATGATGATTAGATTCACATGAGCACTACCGTAGGAATGAGTTGTACTCGATCCCTCTGTATCGCAGTTTCATATAATGGTTCCTAAAACCATCTGTTTTATATTTGTGTTGTGGTGTGTGTTTGTATTGGGTGCTATGAATGAATGAATGAATGAGAGGAAGTTGTTAGTTTACAAAACCTGAGTCAAAACTCAAAGTTAAAGATTTTGAAACAAAACCATGAACCATATAGATTTCCCCCTTATCTCATTATCTATGTCAATCTTCAGATGACTCGTGGAAGCAGTTCATCTCGGGACCCAATGCTGCAGATTCTGCAAATGCTAGTTTCTGACAGTGAAGCTAGTAGGGCCGAATGTCAAGCCAACTTAGCCACTTTTCAACAGATAGCTCAGATGGCCCACAATAATCAAGGTCAAGGAAACCAGGATAACCATGGATCCAAGATCAAGAACTTTCAGAATACCAACCCACCTATCTTTAGTAAGTCTAAAGAGCCCTTAGATGCTGATGACTGGCTGCAAACCATGGAGAATAACTTAGAGGTCACATGAGTTGAAACCAATGAAAAAGTACTGTTTGCCACCCATTATCTAGCAGGTGATGCAAGAGCCTGGTGGAATAGCACCCGTACCATGAATGGAGGTCAGATGATGACTTGGGATGAGTTCAAAATCAAGTTTAGCCGGACTCATGTGCCCCCAGGTCTGATTAAGTGGATGAGGGATGAGTTCAGGGAATTGAAGCAAGGAAGGATGACTATGGTTGAATACCGTGACAAATTTCTGTCACTAGCTATATATGCCCCTTATGAGATTAACACAGAAGCAAAGAAGAAAGAGAGATTCCTGAACGGACTGCATGATGAGATGCAAACCGTGCTACTCAACATTCCCTTGGATGATATTTAAGATTTAGTGGATTATGTCATTCAGATGGAAGGTAAGGTCAACCAAGCCAATGACAACCACAAGCATCGCATGATGCACCAGCCTGGATCCCACCATACCTAGAAGTATCGCCCCAACCCGTCTGCAGGATATACCCCAAGAAACAACAGACCCCCTATGTCCCGTCCAAGCTATCTCAACCGTGGAGGAGGAAACCCTAGGTCTAGAGGAAACCACAACAATAACCCCGGCAACTCCAATAAATTCAACCGTACAACACCCAAGACCAACAAAAACAACACCACCAACAACAATACTGCCCCAAGGACTGGAAGCAATGTTGTGCCTATTGCAGCAAAAGACAAATCCCAGATTACATGCTTTGAATGCAGAGTCAAGGGTCACTACTCCAACAAGTGCCCCAAGAAGCTTGCAGCAGCCACCAATGTGAATGCACCCGCTCAACAGCAACGCCGTGTTTAGCCTAGAAAGAAATTTGCCCCAGGGAACTCGCTCAACCCCAACGGCCGTCTGATCCACATGAATGCTGAAAAAGCTTAGGAAGCGCCAGATGTCAGGCTGGGTATGTTTTCTGTTAACTCAGTACTCGCAATAGTGTTGTTTGATTCTAGAGCATCGTACTTGTTTGTTACAGAAGAATTTGCATGCACTAGTAAGATCCAACCAACAAAATTGAAGCATGTTATGATAGTTCAAATACCTGGTTTAACCACCAAAGCTAGAAAAATTTGCAAGGTTGTACGTATCAGAATCCATGGAATAGATTTTTATGCTATTCTAATAGTACTTGGAACCAAAGGTTTGTAAGTAGTACCAGGAATGGATTAGATGTCGAAACATAAAGGATTAATCGACTGTGCCAAGAAAGCCATAACCATGACCAGTAGCACTTGAGTATCAGTAGAGCATGTATCTGAGACATTGCCCCATCAATTCAAATGCAACAAGAGTCTAGCCCAACCAACCCTAGACCAAGTCAGAGTAGTCTATGAATACCCCGACGTGTTCCCAGATGAATTGCCTGATATGCCCCCAGATTGGGATATCGAGTTCATCATTGAACTAGTTCCTGGAATTGGACCCATAGCTCAGAGACCTTATAGCATGAACCCATCGGAATTAGTGGAGCTGAAGAAGCAACTTGATGCTATGCTGGAGAAATGTTTGATTCAACCAAGTGCGTCGCCATGGAGATCGCCTTTTTTGTTTGTGGATAAGAAAGATGGAGGTAACCGTTTGTGCACAGATTACCAGAAGCTGAATGATGTCACCATCAAGAACAAGTACCCACTGCCAAAGATAGAGGATCTGTTTGACCAGTTGACTGGCGCTAGAGTGTTTTCTAAGATTGATCTTAGAACTGGGTATCATGAACTCAAGATTCATGCAATGGATATCCCAAAGACTGCCTTCACCACCAGATATGGATTGTATGAGTACACTGCCATGTATTTTGGATTAACCAATGCCCCCGCTTATTTCATGAATCTCATGAATAAGATTTTTATGAACTTCCTGGATAAGTTTGTCGTTGTTTTTATCGATGATATTCTGATCTATTCCAACTCATAAGAAGACCATGATCTACACCTGAGATCCATCCTTGAAACCCTTAAAAAGCATCAGTTGTATGCCAAGTTTAGCAAATGTGAGTTCTGGTTAAAGGAAGTAGGATTCCTAGGACATATCGTGTCAGCAGGAGGAATTGTTGTCGATCCCACCAAGATTAAGGATGTTGAAGAATGGAAAGACCCAACCACTCAAACCCAAGTCCGCGCATTTCTCGGATTAGCGGGATATTACCGCTAGTTCGTAGAAGGATTTTCGAGCATCGCAAGACCAATGACCCAATTGCTGAAGAAAGATCAGAAGTTTGAATGGATGGACAAATGTGAAGCAAGTTTTCAAGAACTCGAGAAGAGATTGATTTTAGCCCCAATTTTGATTATGCCGGATATCAAGAAGCCCTTTGATGTGTATTGTGATGCATCCAAGATTGGTCTCGGATGTGTGTTGATGCAAGAAGGCAAAGTCATATCCTATTTGTCCCGACAACTGAAGCAACATGAGAAAAACTACCCTACCCATGACTTAGAACTAGCAACCATAGTTTTAGCTTTGAAGACATGGCATCATTACCTTATGGCTAACCGCTATGAGATTTATTCGGATCACAAGAGTCTAAAGTATATTTTCACCCAGAAGGAGCTGAATATGAGGCAAAGGAGATGGATAGAGTTAATCAAGGATTATGACCTTGACATTCACTATCACCCTGACAAAGCCAATGTGGTAGCGGATGCTCTTAGCAGATTGCCGTGTAGATTAAACACCATGATAAAAGAAGCCCAGCCAAGTTTGCATGAAGAGTTGGAGAAGTTTAGAATGAAGCTAGTTAGCAAAGTATTCTTAGGCAGTATTGAACTTAAACCCAATTTGATCAGTCAGATCAAGAAAGCCCAGAAAGGAAATGCAAGCATCGATGGGATCAAACATCGTATCGGTACAGGGAAAGTACCTGGATTCACCAAAGATGAAGGAGTTTTTTGGTACAAAGGACATATCTGTGTGCTAGTAGATTCGGAGTTGAAGCAAGTCATTATGGAGGAGGCTCATGATACTCTTTATTCTATCCATCCCGGAGGAACAAAGATGTATCAGGATTTGAAGGAGCAATTTTGGTGGCACAAGATGAAGAGAGAAATCGGAAGCTACATAGCCAAGTGTGATATCTGTCAGAGAGTCAAAGCAGAACATCACCGACCCACAGGACTTTTGCAACCATTGCAAATTCCCGAATGGAAATGGGATTCTGTTGGAATGGATTTCATCTCCGGTTTGCCTACATCTAGTAGGGGAAATGACTCTATTTGGGTCATAGTTGATAGACTGTCCAAGGTAGCCCATTTTATACTTGTCAAGACCACCTACCAGAGTTCGAAGCTAGCAGAGTTGTACATTGCTAGAATCGTCAGTTTGCATGGAACCCCTAAGACCATAGTGTCGGATCGAGGAACCCAATTTACCTCAAGATTTTGGCAGAAAGTCTAAGAAGGATTAGGAACCAAGATGAACTTCAGCACAGCTTATCACCCGCAAACCGATGGACAAACTGAAAGAGTCAACCAAATCTTAGAAGATATGTTGAGAGCTTGTGTGCTAGAATATGGATCAAAATGGGAATATTGTCTGCCTTTTACAGAATTCTCATACAATAAGAGTTATCAAGCTAGTTTGCAAATGGCCCCATTTGAATTTATGTATGGAAGGAAGTGTCGTACCCCCTTGAATTGGTCGCAAGTAGGAGAGAGTCAGATTTTCGGACCCAACATCCTACGAGAAGCCGAAGAGAAGGTTCACAATGTCCGTGAACAACTCAAGACCGCCCAATCGAGACAATAGAGTTATCCTGACAAGAGACGTCGAGACCTGACCTTCAATGTCGGGGATTTTGTGTATCTCAAAGTATCACCCTTGAAAGGAATGCAGCGTTTTCAACTGAAAGGGAAGTTAGCCCCTAGATATATTGGACCCTTGAAGATTTTGAATCGCCGAGGAGAAGTATCATATCAACTGGAACTGCCATAGGAGATGTCATCCATACATAATGTGTTCCATATCTCGTTACTTCGCAAATGCTAAGAAGTTCGGGAGAAGACCGAAGTGTTCAAGAACATCGATCACCGAGCCATAGATACCAACAAGGATATAACCTATCGTGAAGTACCCATTCGTATTTTGGAAGAAGCATTCAGAACCACGAGGACCTGGAGTATCATGTTTCTCAAGATCTAGTGGAGCAACCATACTAAAGAAGAAGCTATTTGGGAGAGATAATATTACATTAGGACTGAGTTTCTAGATCTCTTTAGTTCCTAGTTTTTCTTAAATCTCGGGACGTGATTTTGTTTGAGGAGGGAAGGTTTGTAACACCCCGAAAATATTAATCAAGATTATCAAGTTCTAAATCACCCAAGTTTAGGGTTAACAAAAAGTTTTATTATTAAATCTAATATGAGTGTATGTGTGAATTGCATTAGTGTATGAATGAGTGCAAGTGTCATGTGTGATTGCTACACATGATAAGGAATGGTTTAAAGATGAATACTACATCATCTAGGCCATTTACAAACAAAATCAAAAGAAAATAAATTCAAATATGAATCAAATAAGCAAATGGTCATTTTGACTAAAATTAACCACTAGACCACTTTGAGTGTTCCTAGTAAAAGATTTCTAACAGAAACTTTCCCAGTTCTTTTCACCCCTTGCTAGACAAAGTAAAAGTGAACCCAAGCCCACCTTGCAAACTAACAGAAACAAATTCGAAATCTATTTAAAGGACAATGCAAAATAGAATCAAGTTCATATGCATAGATCACCATTTTTCAAAAACCCCTCAAATCAATTCACCTTGACTTTTCCAAGCAACCTTAGACTATAAAGCAAGTACTCAAAACACTCACCAAAAATTAGCCAAAAATTCAAATCTTAATTTCATGCGGCCATTTGGTTGAGTACCTTGCAGACACAGATTAAACCTTGCGTAACTTCTACTGTTCTGAGCGGTGATCAATCGCCACTCGTGCCCCATTTCTCTCCCCTGTCTCCCCTGGTGCCTAGCAGTGCAGTGGACAACTCCCCTGTCGTGGTATTGACCACGGCAGATGCTACAGGGTAGCTTACGTAGAGGAAAAGGCAAGGTGGCGTAGGAGAATCCGGGAGCGAGATTGGCACATGATGTACCCACGTTCACGTTCCCTCAGTGGAGGATCTCTACGTCCTGCTATCAATCCAGTATATTCTCATAGATTGATTTACAATGGAGTCGCCGGAGGCGGTGGGAGAGACTAGATCTAATATGACGTGGGAGAGATGTACCCCCGTGGGGGTGCCCCTTGGTGGCTTTATATATCCATCCAGTTAGGGTTTACAAGTGCTAATGGGCTTTTTATTAGATTAGCTATATTGGGCCTCCAATCGGCGAGGCGTCTAGGTCCAAGATATCGCCCGATCGATTCATGAGTTGATTAACAGCTTGGCTTCAGTCAGCTCGATCCAGCTGACGACTCCGCTTCATGGGTATACCCCGATTGGTATTCCCCCATTAGTAGTCCCCGAGCGTGTCAGGGACTCGGTGATGAATTCAAGCCACCGAATCGGCGCAGGTGATTTTAGGGTGGAGTCGAGGGCGAGTCATTGGCGAGCTCCTGAAATAGAGAAATAGCTTATGAAGTAGTTCATTCGTCAAGGCGAGTCGACGCGCCAGGGTGGAGTCGAGGGTGAGTCATTGGCGAGCTCCTGAAACAGAGAAATAGCTTATTAAGTAGTTCATTAGTCAAGGTGGGTCAACGCGCCAGGGTGGAGTCGCCATTGAGTGGAGTAGCCCTTTGGAGAAGTTTGGCCGGCGCCTTGTCAACTTGCTATCGTAAAGGAGGTGGAGGCCACCAAATCATTGATGGTGAAGTCGCCAAGTCGTTGCAGGAGAATACGCGAGATGAGTCCGCGAGGGGCGAGTCCCCGAGCGTGTTGAGTACGCGAGGGTAAATCCGTGGTGGTGAGTCCCCGAGCGTGTTGAGTACACGAGGGCGAGTCCGTGGTGGCGAGACCCCGAGCGTGTTGAGTACACGAGGGCGAGTCCACGGTGGCGAGACCCCGAGTGTGTTGAGTACACGAGGCAAGTCCGCGAGCGTGTTGAGTACACGAGACGAGTCCGCGAGGGGCGAGTCCACGAGCGTGTTGAGTACGCGAGGGCGAGTTCACGGTGACGAGTCCCTGAGCGTGTCAAGCCGCGGTCGTGGAACCACGCGCACACGCAGTATGCCTAGGAGTAGTCCCCGAGGCTCGAGTTGGCTTGTAGAGGCGACTTGAGGCTCTTTAGAGATGCATATTCTGAAAATAGTAGTGGTTGTTGCCGAGCATGGTGAGTCCGTGATGATTGCGAGTCCGCGATGATTGCGAATCCGCGAGGGGAGAGTCTCCGACTTTGGCGAGTCTACGATGATTGCGAGTCCGCGAGGGGAGAGTCCGTGATGATTGCGAGTCCGCGATGAAGTTGATTGCGCTGTTTTTGTTAGCGAGTCTCTCGTCTTGGCCCGGGGGGGCAGTCGCTTAGCGACTCCAAAGATGGCTCTCGGCTTGGCATTCTTCCTGGATGATCCGAGGCTCGGTTTGCGAGTCCTCGTCCGCAGTACTTACCCGTGCAAGTTGCATTATCTAAGGTTGAGGAGGACATGGTGCTGTATGTGTAGAACTACCATTTGTCTTGACCCGGAAGGTCAGTCGAGCAAGGCAGCCCCAATGATGGCTCTCGGTTAGCGTTTTTCGTGGACGATTCGAGACTCGGTTTGCGAGTCCTCGTCTGTAGTACTTGGCCATTGCGAGTCGCTCTTTCAAAGGTTGACAAAGGCGAACTAATTTTTCTCGGCGGGAAGAAACGCCCAGTGGTGAGTCCATGTAGCGTGGCATGCGACCCTCTCTAGCGACTCGTACGATGAGGGATCTTTAGAAGGCGCGGCGTACGCGTTTGACGTAGCGGAAGTATGAGCGCGCTTTGGCGGAGTCGACGCGGCGGACATAGAGTCGACGCGACTGACGGAGGTCGCGCTTTGGCGAAGGGAGGTAGCGCTTTGGCCTTTGGCGGAGTCGACGCGGCGGACATATGGTCGCGCGGCAGATGGAGATCGCGTTTTGGCAGAGTCGACGAGACGGACAGGGGTCGCACTTTGGTGAAGTCGACGCGGCGGACACGGGATCGACGCAGCGGACAGGGGTCGCACTTTGGCGAAGTCGACGCGGCGGACACGGGGTCGACGCGGCGGACAGGGGTCGCACTTTGGCGAAGTCGACGCGGCGGACAAGGGTCGCACTTTGGCGAAGTCGACGCGGCGAACATGGGGTCGATGCAGCAGACGGGGGTCGCGCTTTGGCGAAGTCGACGCGGCGGACACAGGGTCAACGCGGCGGACAGGGGTCGCACTTTGGCGAAGTCATGTGGCATTTAGCCGGTAGCATGGCGAGTAGGCGATGGGCGAGTGCCCAAGCATGGCGAAACAACGAAGACGAGTCGAGTCCCCGAACGTGATGATTACGCGAAGGACCTGGCGAGTCCGTGCAAGGCGAATCCGCAACGGGTGATTTTGCGAGCATGAGGAATCCCGCGACGGGCGTGGTGGAGCATGGTGAGTCGGCGAAGTGACCACAATTAATTGGCAATAACAAAAATAAAAGTGTAAAGTATTAGATCAATATAAAATACTATAGTTGACCCGAATAGTAGATTAATAAGAAATATGAGACCAAATAGAAAAATATCATTAGTTGTGACCGCGTAGGCAGTATGTGGTTGAGAGTTAGGTCACTTCTCCAAACGCGGCCGTACTCGCGGCACGCCTGCAGCTCCGTGCGAGTGTGTTGTTGGTGAAGGCGTCCATGACGAGCGAGTCACCCAGTGTGAGAGTACGTGTTGAGCGAGCTCGAGACGGCAAGTTCGCGTCGGACCAACCGGAAAAATATAGTACAGATGGAAAAAAATATATTTATAGATTGTAATTTGCAAAGGGAGTAAATAACTAGGAAAATAGCACCTGATAACTGCGGAGGCAAACGTAGCTATAGGAGATTACTTTAGCTGTTGTGCGGCCTCCTCTCGATTGATTTTAATTTAGGCTATCACGAGATCCAGACTGCGTTGTATCCGGTCAGGTCGGTGGGCGACTGAGCGGAAGAAAAAGGCTGCTCTCCGGACGCATAGGCCATGACGGAAGGATGGCTCCTCTTGTCTCCAGGAGAACATGAATCAACCTCGGGCGCATGCATAGAAAAAAGACATGCAAATAATTAGATGTGATCTAGATAAAATAATTGATTAACATCCTAATCGATACATGAGAGAGATTGGATTGAATTTTAGATCAATCTGTCGTTGCGATCACTGCATGTATCACCAATCTTTTCATGCATCGAAAATTCGCATGCGGCTTCCAAAGGCCTTTGTTCCAGACAATCCACGTGTGTGTTTGCCGCGTGACATCCTGCGAGTGCTAGCAGGGACTGCGCGACGAGCTGTGCCTCCTTGCCGAACGAGTGTATCGTGCTGATTGGGATCCGAGAAAACCTTGAAAGGCCACGGTGGCCACGTAGACTGGATCCAATTTCTTCTATGCATTCCCAGTCTTCAATGATGATGATGACAACGAGGGATCCCGCCCAGATCACCATCTCCAAGCATCGCTTGCCCCACGGTGGACGCCAACTGTCGTGGTATTGACCACAGCAGATGCTACAGGGTAGCTTACGTAGAGGAAAGGTCAAGGCGGCGTAGGAGAATCCGGAAGCGAGATTGGCACACAATGTACCAAGGTTCACATCCCCTCGATGGAGGATCGCTACGTCCTGCTATCTCCAGTATATGTTCATAGATTGATTTACAATGAAGTCGCCGGAGGCGGTGGGAGAGACTAGATCTAATATGACATGGGAGAGATGTACCCCCCGTGGGGTGCCCCTTGGTGGCTTTATATATCTAGCGAGTTAGGGTTTACAAGTGCTAATGGGATTTTTATTGGAGTCGCTATATTGGGCCTCCAATCGGCGAGGCATCTATATCCAATATACGCCAGTCGCCATATTCGGCGAGTCGACCCAACTTGGCTTGTCTTCAGTCAGCTCGATCCAGCTGGCGACTCCGCTTCATGGGTATACCTCAATTGGTATTCCCCCATCATCCCCCTCTGCCGTTGCGCCAGTGCAGCGCCGCCCGAAGCTCACCGCGCCGGTCGACCAAGGACCACTCGCCACAGCCAGCGCCGCCCTCTCCCACGACACCCAGCAGACAGGCGCCACACCATCGCCACCCTCTGTACACGCCTCGACCGCAAGTAAGCCGTGGACCGGCCGTGATCGCTGCGCCCACCTTTTTTGTCTGCCATGCCGAGAGAGCGCCAGAGTACCGCAGCCGACACGCGCACACACACCGCGCCTCGCCCTCACCGCTCGTGCCCGCACTCACCTTGACCCTAGTTACCCCCAGACATGCCCGTTCGACGCCGCGTGGACCGTAGCCCCTGTGCACTGTCTCGAACGCCACCGTTCCCGCCCAGAGCATGGACCGCTCCTGACCGTTCTCGACCGCCCCTTGCGGCGCCATCACTCGCACGATGACCGCCCTGATACACACCGCATCGACCCCTACCCTCAGCCACGACTATAGCACCCTGTATCGACATCGCCAACGAGGCCGAGCCATCCCGCTTTGTCGCTCTCGCCGGTGAATAAATAGAGTCCTCCTCAACTCGAATTCGCCACACCATCTCACTCCCCTCTCTGTCAGACACCTCCCACACCTCTTCCCGGAGCAAGGCGAGCACCACATCGCCAGAATTTCACCAGAGCCCGCCGCTGCAGAGGAGAATAGGAACTAGAGCTAGGAGCCGCCCCAGGAGCTGCCACGACCACCATTCGAACCGCCGTCGTCTACAACATCGTTCGCCCCCATCGTCGACCTTAGCTGGAGCCCTAGTGATCCCCCATGTACCCCCACCGTCGCATTAGGGTTCGTTCCTCGTTAGAGCTATTTGCCGGAGACGACGAACCACAGCCGTAGATCCTAGTCTAATCGCATGGCCCAGATTGAAAGATACCGCTTCGTGTTAGACGCGTCGCTGACTAGTAGGACCCGCCTGTCAGCAGCCCGCTGCACCGCGTTGTGTAGCTAGGCCGGCCCATTTAGTTTCCCGCGTAGAGCCCGTAGATTCAAATATAGTTTTTCATTTTAGTTAAAACTAGATTCTGTTAGTAGATTCAAAAATCAATTCAAAGAGATTCACTGAACCAAATTGCATGATTCCAATTTTGTCAGAAGGGTATTCAAAATATCTATCCAAGTCCGTTGGATTCAAACCATTGAAGTTATAGATCACTTATACTAAAAATAACAAGACACATACTTTTCCAACTTCAAACATTTTTGATAAATCAACCATAAATGATTTTGAGTTGATTCCAACTCTCAGAAATCACATTTGACAAGATCTATATGAATATGTAAAACTATTTAGGTTTACATGCAGTGATCTTGGACTAGTACCAAAATAATGCTATATAGGCATTTCTAGTCACTTTAATTCTATTAAATAGTAATATTAAACTTTATAAAATGTGACCACCACTTTAAATCATATTCTCAAGTATTAGAATATGTGGTGATGACATTTGTCAACATGATCCCATATTTTAATTGGAGAATATTAAATCTTAAGTATTTTCAATCAGTAGAAATTACTTTTCTGAAAATAAGATAAATAAGAGTAGGTCTTTATTTCATGTGATGATTGTGATGATGCTAGATCATCAAGTGTGAGCCTTAGTGTGCTAAATAAAAGTAGTTAAATACTGTTTGGTGATTTTGTACCTGGTATTCATTTATAGACGCTAGTACCGACCCGGGATACGAGGAAGAGGAGTACTACGAAGAAGAAGAAGAAGAAGAGAACTTCAACCACTGAACTACTCAAGGCAAGCCTAACACTACAAGTTAACTATATAATCCATTCTTGCAAGATAGCCTATGCAAGATGCATTAGGCATGCTTTGGTTATGCAACTTTGATTATACCAATCCCAAGTTTTACTTGCAAGCTTTATTCTTTTACTTTTACCAAAGTTCTTTACCTTTAGTTAGTAAATTGTGAGTATTGGAAAAATAGGATAGATACCATAAAGAGTATAAAACTAGGCCTAAGTAGTTATACTTAGATGTCATCAAAAGGCATAAAACTAGATTTGGATAGTTACACTTGATTAGCACCCCTCATTAGTGAATGCCCTCAACTTTAGTGGCTAGTGCTAAGCATAAAAGTTGATCACTTTAGATGGGAATACTTGGTGAAAATGATTATGAAAACCTTGGAATGATGGTTCATTCCATGGAAATGTTTTGACATGTGTTATGAATGCAAAATGATTTGATGATGTTGAGGCATGAGCCTTGACCCTTTATAAAAACTGATGGTTGGATTCGGATGCGATACCATTCCAATTTTACTATACAACCACAATACCTGAATTGGGTAGGGCTTAACTGGAAGTTTATATGCCTTAGTATGGGTTCCCTCGGGGAAAGAGGTTGAGCTGAGGCTACCTCGTGAATGTGAATGTCCACCTATGTAGTGCCCAGGATGGCAGATGGCCATGGCTGGGAGGCCAACTCATAGGGGAGGTGCATATACTAGAGTGTGTAATTGAAATGTTAGTATTGATTATCCGCATACTAAGTATGATGATTCAGGGTTATCCCTGAAGGATGTATCGAATTTTGTGGTGAAAGTGTACCACCTATGTAAAATGTCAAACTATTCGAATAGTCGCGTCCGCTGTTATGGACAGTTGGAGTGGCCATACTGTTCCATTGTCAGATGTTTTCAAAATGACTTGTTGTCGTCGGATTGATGACAAGTACGCCATGAGGGGGTCCTCGAGGCATGCGAAAGAGAGGGGTGTGAGACGTACGGTATTTCGGGACGGTGAGCACACAAGTTTACCCAGGTTTGAATCCGCCGGCTTTGGACGGATCCTACTCCTGCTAGCAATCCGATGTCTGGCCAGCCAGAATATGGGTTACAAGGGTTTCGCCTATGCGAGTTGAGATTGTAGACTATTGAGGTGCCCTAAAGGCTCTCCCTAGGACGGCTTATATAGATATCCGGCCTAGGGTTTACAGGAGAGATCTATCCAGCTACGATTAAGAGTCGGTTATAGAGTACATCTTGAACTACAAGTAACATTATGGGCCTAAGTCGGTAAGTCTTCTGGGCCTTCCCGTAGCCGGATTGGACTCCATCTTTCTCCCTGACTGGGCCGCCCGTGAAGCAATGCTCTAACCCGAAGTGGGCCACCCTGGTCAGTGAGGAACTGTGAGGATACCCGGAAAGTATATCCCCAACAGCAGCCCCCGGAGGCCTCGAAGATCCAAAGTCGGATTTATCATCGTCTAGCTTGATCTTCGGCTTGCAGAATCTTGAAGGGTTCCTGAAACTTCACAACAAAAATACGTTTTGGGTCTTAAAAATAAGTCGGACCTATTAGTAGGTTACTCGGATTTTCCAGCTCGATTTCAAACTAAGCCGGAACTTGGTCTCCAATGCCACCTGACACAAGCATGGTCAAGTCAAGTCATCTGACAGGCGTTCCGTCAGCATGACCGTTGGTGGGTCTGTGGTCCGTGGAACCGAGGCACCGTTTCAATGCGTGCGTGGAGATCGAGGTGATGCAATCATCGCGTGGATCCTTCCCAGTTCCTTTCACGACGCGTGGCGGTTACACTATAGCATTTGCACGAATCTTGGCGCAGTTAGGTGGATATAAGGGGTTTGGATTTTTCCTTCTCCTTTCCACTAGTCCTTTGCCGTTTCCTTTCCTCCCAATCCTCCTGCGTGCACAGAGCTTCCTCGTTCTTCCCCCATAGAACTCCCAGCGCCGCCCCATTTAGGTCATCTTCTCACCGGAGAAATGGCTTCATCTTCTTCCTCCGGCTTCGCGGCGACGGCGGAAGCAGCAACGGAGAAAGAGAGCTTCCGGGGAATCTAGATCCCCTGCGCTCTCAACGAGGAGGTCCTCAAGAACATGGAGAAGGAGGGGCTTCTCGTCGCCGGCGACTGGCGGAGCAGCTACGGTGAAACCGTCCCCAACCCGCGCGACGGCGAGCGGGTCCACTTCGGCACCCACCTCGATAGTGGTCTGTCTTTTCCTCCCTCAGAGTTCTTCTACGAGGTGATAGATCATTACGGAGTTTAACTCAATAACCTTCCTCCCAATCTTTCTTAGAAATGAGTGCGTATGCTTCGCTTTGTGAGGGCTTTCTCGGCATTAGGCCGAGTTTGACTCTCTTCCGATATTATTTCCATGTCGGGAGAAATTCGATTACTGCCGGTGTTCCTTACATCACCGGCACTATCCGCTTTTCACTTAGACGTGACCGGGCTTATCCCAAAATTCTAGCCAGTGACTCGGTCAAATAATGGCCAGCCACATTTTTCTATCATAGGGATATTCCAGCTCCCGACAAAGCTACCGCTTTGCCGGCTTTTGTCGACGGAGCCGCCACGGCCCAGCCTTCCTGGGACGAGGCTGCTCTGGCTCTTTTCGACGATCTGATCCTCGCTAAAAGGCGGATCAAATACTTGATTAAGCACAATGGTCTGAAGGGATCCGACTTGGTCCAGTGCTGGGTCTCACGTTGGATCCAGCCACTTTAGTACCACGGAACCCGACTGATGCATTCCATTACGTCGTCTCCGAAAGACTCCCTTCGCATCAGCTCCAAAGCCTACACCACTCAAGGCTACATAAGCCAGATCAAGTGGCTGATCAAGGAGCGGATCCAGAGGAGAATTCCGGAGGTTTCTCTGGATATGCACACGGCGGATAACCCTGTAGTGCCGGTAAGATTCTATCAGTATACCTTTTTATGTGTTCTAATCTTTGAGTTATATCGCAATACTGATATGTTTTCTTCTTTTCAGCTTGCTGACCTCCCCGAGTCAGAACTTTCTCCGCTCGAAGGATATCCTCTAGAGTTCTCTCAGGAGGTGGAGGTAATTCCATTGCCAGATCTTGCGCTCAAGAAGCGCAAAGCTCCGACAGTGGCTGTTGGCACAAAATAGGTGCCTGTCATGAAGAGGTAACATTCAATCACAACTTCCGCCTTTGTACCTTATTCAAATTTCTTTCCGAGATGTAATGTTTTCTGACTTTACTACATTCTCAGAGCAAAACCTCTTGTCAAGGCCAAGGGGAAAGGGCTTTCTTCGAAGCCGCTGCGGTAGACGAAGCTTACCATAGCTTCCCCTACCATGGCTCCTCCGACTCCTGCCCCTCAACCTTCTGCAACCCCGGTTATCTTGCCTGATGCTGCAGAAGATCCGGCTCCTTCAACGGGGCCTCCGAACCTTGGATCATGCCAGCGTCTGCAGGTGCGAGATCTAGATAAGGGTGAACCCTCTTTGGATAATGATCCCTCGGCAGAAACCTTCGCCGAAAACCTCATCAGCAATCCGGGACTTGCCAAGTTTCACCTGTCTCAGAAATCTGCTGAAGAAATCTAGCGGCTCGCCAGGCAAGGCCTGGAGAAAAGCCATCTATCTCCCGAAGAAGAAGCACAAGAAGCAGAGGACGTCAAGTTCTCTGACCTTCTCGCCCAAGTACGCCTTCGCGACGAGAGGATTAGGACCGGTGAGCTTCCAACAGCTCCAGTGATTCCTCTGACTCTCGTCGAAAAGGAGGCTGCTGAAGTGAACGCGGGTTTGGATAAACTCACACGCGAGCAATATGTAAGTCAGAATTCCAACTCCTGTATTTCCATTATGTTATATCATATCCTATAGCCCCCAAGCATGAAGTAGGATATATAATCCGGGTTTATGCTTCATTAGGATGCCAAAGAACGAACTAGTGTAGCCCCCAAGACTCGTGCTGATATGTAGCAAAAATATTAGCCCGAGTCTTAAGTAGCTTTCTGACTTTGGGTATTCTGACTTACAGAAAGTATGTTCCTATAACCAGGAATTATTGACCAATGTCTGCGATAAGCGGAGAGAAATCAAATCTCTCTGGCTTAAAAATGCTGAACTCAAAGTTGCCAAGGATGAGGCCAAAGGTAAACATTCCGAGACTCAAACCTTGTCCTTGTTATTTTCAATGTCAAATCTTTCTGCACTTTTGTTCTTTTTGACTTACAACGCTGGTGAAACAATCCGTCGCCATGATTGAAGATGCCGAGAACCTCAAGACCCTGGTGGTGGAGAACAAGGGACTTCGCCAAGAGCTGGATAAGCTTAAGGAGGATCATGAAAGGAGCATAGCTCAAGTCCTTGAATCCTCCTCCATGGCCACTGATGAGCGTGATCGCAAGATCGCTGCTCAAGATAAAATAATCTCGGATCTCAAGAATGAGCTTGGCAGAGAAAAGGATATGTCCCAGGCGCTCCGGGCTGAACTCCAGAATCTCCGGGAGGAGAAGACCAAAATTGACAACGTCGGATTTATCTGACTTGTCTCTGTCTTCAACTTTTATCAATGTCGGATTTTACTTAACTTGTTTTGTGTATAGGTCCTCTGAACATGACGGACTCTTCCTCCTCCGAGCCCCGCACCCACCGGCTTACCCAAGTCGTTGACCTGCTTCATGACTTCTCCCAGTCCCTTGAGGATGTCGGCGAAGCTCTCAAGATTTTGGACATGCCAAGCATGTCGGATTTTCAGGTGCGGGACAAGGTGAAAGAGATGCCGCAACTTGTTCGGGACTGAAACATGTCCTACGCGCGGACTGCTGTGCAGAACGCTCTCACCATGGTCATGAGCCACCATGGAAACATGGAGATATGGAAAGTGACCAGAGGGTACTACAAGGTAGACGAAGACGACCAGGAGCAAGATCTTCAAGCCATCATGCACTTATGTGTCGGATATGGGTGTCACGTGGCTAACCTGACCAGCTACGAGATCCCCTTCTTCACCCGCGTGGATACTCCGCCTCCTCCTCCGAAAGAACCAACAGAAGTTTCCAACGATGAACGCACCACCTCGGATGCGGACATCTCGGAACGATATCAAGGCGGAGTAACCAGCGAGCCGGCAGCTCCTTCATCTCCTCCTGCATCATAGACGAGAAACTTATGTATTATTCTGGAAAAAACATGATGTGTTTGTAAATATGTAATACTTTAACTTTGCTAGTGCTAAGCTTTTGATCTATTCAACACTTTTCGGCTTTGAAATTTTTTGTGTGCCTGAAATGTTTACATAAGTACTTGTATTTTTTCGTCTCTACTTATCGTTTATCTGGCTTTCTGCCTCGTCCCTTTCGTGAGGCGGCTAAACCTTCTACCGGAAACTTTGCCGAGCAACGGAGCTCAATTGCTAAACCAATTTAAACTCGGAAACAAAGCCGGCTTCCGGTACCAACAATTCACTACTCGGAAAATTCCCGCATCCAGCGATCAGACAAATAACGAAAGTAAAGACTAGAAACTTTAGAGTTATACCCAAGGGTAGCAGTTTTAGAATCGGAAATCTAAACCAGAACGAACATGAGCATAAAGTACTTTCAAGCATTCTGGGATTTTTGACTATGACATGATCATTTGGAAATAATATGGTAAAAACTTCTCAGAAAAATTTGAGGCAACCAAAACTTTTATTTCTCACAGAACATGTACATATATATGATTACAAAGAAGGATAAACTAAGAATAAAAGGGACGTAGCTGAGCAATATTCCATGGTCTGTCTAACTCATCCGGATTTGTACTCCCTCCAGCTCTCTTTCTCTTCTTAGTAGCAGGTCTTTCTTTGACTGGCCTCATGTTAGTTAAGTAGTACGATCCATTGTGCAATACTCAACTAACTAAAAAAGGCCCTTCCCATACTGGGGAAAGTTTGTTCTTTCTTTGTTGCACAAGCCGGAGAACTAGATCACCTTTATTGAAGGATCTATTTCGGACTCTCTGGCTATGATACCTGCGTAACCTGGCGATGAAATTTGTAGATCTCATTTCAGCAACGACGCGAACTTCTTCGACTAAGTCGAGATCATTTTGTCGAGAAATCTCGGCATCCTCTTCGATATACGCGGCCACTCTAGGAGAAGTATGAATCAAATCACTAGTAAGAACTGCTTCTGCACCATAGACCAAGAAGAAAGGTGTGTATCATGTTGACCTGTTTGGAGTTGTTCGTAAACTCCAAATTACAGAGGGTAATTCCTCTGCCCAAGCCCCCGCAGGACGTTGTAGTGGTGCTTCGTGTCTCGGTTTTAGGCCTTGTAGAATTAAACCATTTTCTCTTTTGACTTGTCCGTTAGCCTGTGGATGTGCGACTGACGCAATGTCAAGCCGGATATTTTGCTCGTTCCAGAATTCAACCAATTCTCCCATAGAAAAGTTACTCCTGTTGTCCGTGATAATGCTATGCGGATAACCATACCAGATTATAACATCCTCGACAAATCTTTTGGTTGTTGCTCCATCACAACTAGTGACAGGTTTAGCCTCAATCCATTTGGTAAATTTATCCACCATCACTAAGAGGTGAGTAAATCCACTTGGAGCTCGTTTAAAAGGTCCTACCATATCAAGCCCCCAGACCTCAAAGGGCCATGTTATAGGTATTGTTCGCAGCTGATCAGCCGGAACATGAGCTTGCTTGGCGTACTTTTGGCAGCCTTTGCATGTCTTCACTAATTGTTCGGCATCTGCCTGAGCTGTAAGCCAGAAAAATCCGTGTCTAAAAGCTTTTGCCACTAAAGATTTGGCTGCAGCGTGGTGACCACTCGCCTTCGTGGATTTCTCTTAAGATTTTCACTCCTTCTTCTGGAGATACACATCGCTGAAAAACCCCAAAAACACTCCGTTTATGGAGCTCACCTTTAACAATAGTATAGGCTTTTGCTTGTCGGATAATCTGCCGGCTCAGCACCTCGTCTTCGGGTAATTTGCCATCTACCAAATAATCGAGGTAGGGTTGAGTCCAGCTGGGAATCATAGCCAGAACTGCTATCAAAGGTGAGTCGGATTTGGTCGGATATTCCTCATCTACTCCCTTTATTGAGGGAACTTTGAGGTGCTCTAAAAAAGCGCCATCGGGGACCTCTTTCAACGCAGAACCTATCCGAGATAGTGCATCTGCTTCCTCATTTTCTGCCATGTGTTTATTTGCATTACAAATATGCTGCCATGTGTTTATTTGCATTACAAATATCCGACACTTGTTGAGCAACAAGATCCGAATCTCCGTAACACATCAAACGTCGGATGCCAATATCCTTAGCAATCCGGATTCCATGCAGTAGTGCTTCATACTCGGCAATATTGTTTGTCGTTGTGAAGTGGATCTACAACACATATAAAAGTTTATCTCCTTGTGGTGATTTGAGCACCACGCCAGCCCCCGAGCCCCCTTGAGCCTTAGACCCATCGAAAAAGAGGGTCCAATACTCCAACTCAAGGAGGATCATATTCTCCTTCGTCTCTATCCAATCAGCGACAAAGTCAGCAAGGATCTGGGATTTGATTGTTGTCCGAGGTTTGTACTCAATATCGAAAGCTGAGAGCTCTATGCCCCATTTGGCGACCTGTCTTGTGGCGTCGCTGTTGTTGATTATATCTCTCATGGGAGCTGTGCTCACCATGGTAATTGGATGCTCCTGAAAGTAGTGTCGTAACTTATGAGATGCTAGAAAAACACCGTAAGCCAACTTTTGATAGTGCGGATACCGCTGTTTTGATTCTGTTAGAACCTCGCTGTCAAAGTAAGTCGGACGCTGCACCAGGTGTTCCTGATTTTCCTCTGGTCTCTCCACCACCATGACGATACTAACGACCTTATTTGTCGCAGCAAGATAGAGCAACATTGGTTCCTTGGGTTCCGGTGCTGCAAGGATAGGAGGAGATGAGAGTACTTTCTTCAGGTCTTGTAGTGCAGCTTCAGCTTCGTCAGTCCAGACAAAATCCTTGGTCTTTTTCAGGAGTTTGTATAATGGTGCGGCTCTTTCTCCAAGCCGGCTTACAAATCGACTGACCGCACCAATGCAACCAGTTAGTCTTTGTACGTCTTTTAGGCGGGTTTTCCTAGAAATATCGAGTATAGCTTTGATTTTGTCCCGGTTCACCTCTATGCCTCTTTGAGACATGATGAAACCTAACAATTTTCCGGTTGGTATTCCAAAGAAACATTTCTTCGGGTTAAGCATGATGTTGTATTTTCGTAGATTGGCGAACGTCTCCTCCAAGTTGGAAATCGGTGTTTCCTTCTTTTTGGACATCACCGCGATATCATCCACGTATGCATGTACATTGCGTCTGAGTTGGTCGTGGAGGTAACGCTGCATCGTGCACTGGTACGTAGCCCCTGTGTTCTTCAGCCCAAAGGTCATCGTAACAAAATAGAAGGTTCCCAAGGGGGTTATGAATGAAGTTTTGACTTTGTCAGATTCTTTCATCAAGATTTGGTGATAACAGGAATATGCGTCGAGAAAACAGAGGAGTTCCGAGCCAGCCGTAGAATCGATGACTTGATCAATTCTAGGCAGAGCGAACGGATCTTTTGGACAAGCCTTGTTCAAGGAACTATAATCAACACACATCCTTAAATCAGTGGTGTCCTTTTTAGGGACCATTACAGGATTGGCTGACCACTCAGTGTGGATGACCTCTTCTATAAATCCGGCTAACTCGAGCCGCGCTAGTTCCTTAGCTATTGCCTTACGCTTTTCATCGCCAAACCGTCGTAAGGACTGTTTGACGGGTTTAGCGTTCGGGTTTACATTTAGAGAGTGCTCAGCAAGTTCCCTAGGTACTCCAGTCATGTCAGATGGCTGCCATGCGAAGATATCTTGATTTGCTTGGAGGAACTTGCCGAGCGCGCTTTCCTATGCGCTAACTAGGCCTACGCCTATCTGGGTCACCTTGGAGGGGTCATCATCCTTCAACTGCGCTTTCTTATTCTCTTCTGATGCCTTGAACTCCGGGTTTGGCTTTGTCACCTCCTTCTTCGTTCCGGGCATCTCGGACGGATCTACGCTCTTCTTGATTTCCTGGTACTCCTAGGCGTGCAGCACGGCTTCGGCAAAGGCAGCATTTCCATCCTCGCACTCTCGCGCTTTCTTCGGGTCTCCCCTGATGGTGAATTTTCAGCATATTGTAAATGTAACACGGACGAGCCATAAAAGCCCAGTAAGCCGGTCGTCCGAATATAGTGTGGTATGCGCTCTTGAACGGGACCACTTCGAAGGAAAGTGCGTCCGTCCAATAGTTCTTTGGAGTTACAAAGGTAACATCCAAAGTAATCTCTCCCAGGGAATTAGCTTGTCTTCCTGGGACAACTCCGTGAAAGATCACACAGCTATGGTTCAGCTGGGTTTCCGAGATCTTCATTTGGCGTAGCGTTTCGACATAGAGAATATTGATGCTGCTACCACCGTCCATGAGGGTCTGGGAGAAACCATAACCGTCAATAAGTGGGTTGATGATTAAGGCGTATTTTCCTCACCTATGTAACTTAGGCGGATGATCATCGCGGTCAAATGTGATTGCCACTTCCGACCAGTCCAGATACTGGGGGAGAGCGGGAACTGTTGCAGTGAGCTCGTGTAGAACTGCTTTCTTGACCTTTGCTGGTTGAGATCCGAGGAAAGTGACATAAGTGTCCTTCTTGGTGGGAAAAGTCTTATTCCCTTTCGACTTGTGATTTGAAGCATCAGCTTCCTCCATGTCGGAATCTTCCTTGGTCTCTTTGTCCTTTTCGGGATTTTTCTTTCCCTTCTTCCGCTTAGCTTTGTCGGTGTCATCTCTTTTCATGTCGTCATTGAAACGACATTCAGTGTTGGTGTGGGACGAGCCCCCATTGGCGTCTAGGTGATGCACACATGGGTTATTGGCAATGTCGGCCCAAGAGTAGATTTTGCCTGGTTGCTGTTCTCCTCTACCTTGGACCCTTGAAGTCCCACGGCCACGCCCGCGGCCTCTGCCACGACCTCCTCATCCTCTAGACCCGGAAATAGTAGTTATCACCGATGTTTTCGTGTTGGGTTTTTCCTCTGAGGTGTTCTTGCGCTTCTGAGCTTGTTGCTTTGTTTTTGCTGACTGAGGTACAGCGAGGACGTTGAGTAATCCCTTTGCATCGTCGTCAGCATCTGCGTACTTGCTCGTTGTTTCTATCATTTCTCCCAAATCAGTGACCTTATCACATTTCAAGCGGTGACGTAATAGACCAATTGGGAGCCCTGGGATGAAAGCTTCAATCGCGGTTTGGTCGTTTACTCCTTCACAGGAGTTCTTGGTGTCGATCCATTGTCCGAGATAATCTCGGCAAGTTTCTCCGGCTTTCTGGGTGCAACGCTGTAGGTCTCCGACCGAACAGGGTCTCCGATATGTGCCTTCGAAATTACGAAAGAACACACTTTGCATGTCATACCAGTTATGGATGGTGTTCTCCAGAAGTTCATTGAGCCATGATCGCACCGTCTTCCGCAACATGAGTGGGAGATATCAGGTTGCGACCAGGCTGTTTCCGCCTTTGGCGATGCAACAAGCATGGAAAAAATCCTGTAGCCAAGTGTTTGGTCGAGCAATGCTGTTGTAGGCTTGGATGTGCCTTGAGATAGCAAATCCTTCCGGGAATCTTGTAGCTCTGATGCGTGGTCCGAAGCACTTTGGGCCCACGTATATGTCATCGTTTTCATAGCGCCGAGCCTCTATGTTGGAGTTGATCCTGTGCCATGCGTCATTTGGGGATAAAGATCGTCCCGAATGTCGGCTGTGGCTATGGTGCCTTGGAGCCGGACTTCAGCTTCTGCCACCACCTCCTCCGCCATGTCGTCCTCCTTGCCCTCCTTGGGGCTGTTGTGATGACTGTGTGGTGGAGAGGGTGGGGCAGCTGGATAATTTCCGGCTGATCACCGGCCTCCGTCCGGGACGTCATTATTCCGATTCCGAGGAGGGTCTTGACTACGGCGAGCCCCTTGCCTGCTTGTTCCGCATGGTTTCCGTCGTTTCTTCGTCCGTCGTTCCCACCATGGTGGGGCTCAGCCGAACGGCTTGTATGTCTAGGAGGTGGCATTTTTGACGATCCTCCTCCCGACGTTTCTCTTTATTCTCTCCCCTTCGATCGTTAGATTCTCGCCGGGGAGGATTCCTCGGATTGAGAGCAGTGATGGCCTCTTTCTCGGCCGCTGGTGCGATGTTGCTCCAGTCGCGTGCAGTCCTGCGATGCTGTCCTGACGATCCGGTTCTCGAATAATTGTCCTCCCGTTGTTCGGGGAGATAATGCTGCTTTGGAACGCGGTGGGGTCTTACGTCAGCCCATGCCGGATCTGTTCGACATTGGTCGGAATCTGAGACCAGTTTTTGGCTTCTGGACAGGGCGACCATTTGCTGCTCCAGTCCCCTGTTGAGAAGCTTGATACCCAAACGGATCTCCTCCGGTCCTGGATTAGCCGATGAGAATTTCTCGGGACGCCACGGTATTCTGTACTGGGTTGGGTATACCCAATCTCCTTTGCTATCTTTTCGTGGCTTCCCCATCTCATCTCCGAAAAGGACGGCATGGACAGTTAGGAACTGGTCGTCATTGGTGTGACGTTTCCGTGTCTTCTGGTGCAACCGAGACATGTAGTCCTTAGTTCCCATGCGTTTCTTCTCCACCTCGATGTTTTTGGCTTCATCGAGGGGTTGTCGACGACGCGCTTCTAGGGCTTGGGCCCTTTCATCCAGCTCATTTGCAGTAAGTTCTGTAGTTGTAGGGATAGGTGTGGTTAATGCAGCATCGATGAGTTTACGCGCACCTTCGGTGATCACCTGTCCATCCACCGATTCTTCTTTTTTTTGGCTCGTCTGTGATAAGTGCTCCATCCGAGTCTTCTTCGTATTCCTCAGCAATCACCTCCTCAGCCAGAGGGTCTTTTGCCGGGGTCTTTTTTTCTTGTTCTTGTTCTTTGCCTTCTTGGCAGCGCTAGTAGCAAAGACGGCTTTGGGTCCGTTTCCCGGAGTCAAGCTCTGATCAGTACTTTCGGACATCTGGGCCTCGGGATTATCTCCGACGTCCATGTCATCCTGCGTTTTGGGAGAGTGTTCCCCGGATCCTTCATCCATGGCTTCTCCTTCTTCTGCAGCCTTGGAGTTGTACTCCTCTTCATACTCCGCGGAGAACTTTCGGAAATTTGCTGACGTCATTGATTCATCCGAGGACGCGGGTACGTCGGCGTTTGTTCCAATTGCCTCCAGCACCGAGTCGGTGTTTTCTCCAGCATCGGCAGAGCCGGATCCGGATCCCATGTATCCGACGAAGTGCGACGCGTGCTTCCTGAGGTTCCTGCGGCTTTCGCGATCAGCCAGGTTGAAACTTTTGATGGTCTTGCAGTATCATCATCAGAGCCGGCATCATCAGAGCCGGAATCAGTGTCACTGATATGTTCCTCCTGGATTTTGACTTCTGCGGGTGGGTCGATTTGGGATCCGGCTCCTCCAGGGGGATCTACTCCAGATTCCACTTGGACCGCTAGGTCTTCAGGCTCGGATTTCTCCACTATCTCCGCAACTGGTGCGGGCTGGATGGGATTAGAGTTTTCTGAGATCCGGAACTCTGCCGCCTCCATGGACAAAGGGGACCTAGAAGATTCTTCTGCGTCTATCATCACCGCTGGTGTGGGTTGGGCAGGTTCAGCGACACCGATGTAAACATCGATATCGCCAAAGGACATGATTGTGTAGGCAGTCAGGGCCTCCCTAGACGGAATCCACGTCTCGTCGAGAACAATGAGAGGGACGTCGCTGGCGTAGAGGATGCGACCGACGGTGATAGTCTCACCGATTCCGATTCTTGCAGATTCCGCTCGGAACACAGATCTGAAGCTCACTTGCCCCACGGTGGGTGCCAACTATCGTCAGATTGATGACAAGTACGCCATGTGGGGGTCCTCGAGGTGTGCGTAAGAGAGGGGTGTGAGACGTACAGTATTCCGGGACGGTGAGCACACAAGTTTACCCAGGTTCGAATCCGCCGGCTTTGGACGGATCCTACTCCTGCTACCAATCTAGTAATACGGCAGAGCCGGAATATGGGTTACAAGGGTTTCACTTGTGCGAGTTGAGATTGTAGACTATTGAGGTTCCCTAAAGGCTCTCCCTAGGATGGCTTATATAGATATCCGGCCTAGGGTTTACAGGAGAGATCTATCCGGCTACGACTAAGAGTCGGTTACAGAGTACATCTTGAACTACAAGTAACATTATGGGCCTAAGTCGGTAAGTCTTCTAGGCCTTCCCGTAGCCGGATTGGACTCCGTCTTTCTCCCTGACTGGGTCGCCCATGAAGCAATGCTCTAACCCGAAGTGGGCCACCCTGGTCAGTAAGGAACTGTGAGGATACCCGGAAAGTATATCCCCAACACTTGTGAATTGAACTATGACTTTGACTTGACCACAACAGGGTTCTGGACATGAAAACTAGGTTCCCACTTAGGTGATGTAGAAAATTTAATTAGCTTCTTTACTTCTGAACTCAGTATGAAATAAACCTGGATTTTTGCAAATAAACCTAGAGCTTAAGATTCCTATTAGAACTACCTTACTTGTTAGTGATAGTTTGCGAGTACTTAAAGAGTACTCATGGCTTTGTCCCTGGCTATTCCTGTGGCCAGACTATGAGGAGGACTACCAGGAAGATGGACAGCAGGAGGTCTATGACAACTAGGATCATGTCCCATTGTCAGCATTGCCTGTGACCCTAAAGATGGAGCCCCTACTATGTTTACTTTCCGTTGCTTTTCTTGTATTAAGACTGGATCATGACATCCTTTATTTGTAAGACCTTTATTATGGTTTGTAATGGATGATGTATTGTGGTGCCAATCTGTTATGTCTCGCAAAAATGGTAATCCTGGTATTGCGATGTATGGCATAACAGGCATCTGGGATTAAAAATCTGGGTGTTGACAGAACCTTAGTTAGCATGGTCATTAGACAAGAAAACTATTTTAGAAACACCGACTTTCGAAAGCTAATTTCTCAAAAGCTTTTTGAAATGTTCTACTTCTTATCATGTCCTAATTTAAAGGATTTCGAAAATGATTTCCTCTATCCCTCATCCAAGATTCAAACCTATGGATTTCAAATAACTAGGACCTAGAACCCAACAAAGACGATGGGGACAAGATAGAAAGAAGCAACTACCAGCAAACACAAGGAGACTACAAGATCGCCCTACAAGCGGAACCCCCATAACCAGAAGAAATAAAGTACTACACTATCGAGAAGTGTCCGACAAGTGGACATAAGATTCATCCGCAAGATAGTGACTCAGACCCTAAGAACGATGACGTCTAGGATAGGATTCCCTTATAACGCGAGTAGTTAACTCCTTGGTCCCTAACATTGACTGTGTTTGCTTGCCTAAGTGAACAATGAGTTGCTTGATGTATGTTGTGGCTTGTTTGAACCTTAATTAAATGTGACTCGAGGATCGATAGCCCACCTAGTGCCTCAGGAACCCCTGTTTCTTGTTGCTAATGAGAACCCTACTAACCCCGGGAGTAATGAGAGGCAAAGCATTACCAGAACAAGGAGTTTGACATCGTCAAGTTAAAAAACTCGAAGACTTCACCTCAATAGGATTACATACCTCGTCCAACTCACCTCTTAAGACTCGTCAATAGCACAGCACTCCATTAATCATCGGTGTATTATAGCAATAATCTTGTTGAAACCACAAGTCGATCACCGAAGGATCCTCAGTATTTTCAAGAAAACACAAGAATTACTGACCAAGACAAGAAGTGAAGACCTATCTACACTAACCTTTGGTATATTAGAAATTCGGACAGTCACATATGAATAACCATCTTAGTCGACCCTACTCCGCCGTCGAGCAGAAGGAACGCCAACAACTCAAGTGAAGAACACTCCTCTAAAGTTGGACGTCTCTCCTCCGGCTGAAGGCTAAACAATAAGTATCTCTAACCGCTAACCTGCCTAGAGAAAACTTCATAAGGCTTCATTAGGGAACCACCCCAACAAGGTTTGAGCATAAGGACATTACCCGAAGAACTCAACTCAAGACCCAAGGAGATATAACCTTGTTCAGCATCACGCCATCACTCTAGGACAGAATATGTACCCCCTTCTCGATGAACCTTAGTGAAGCCCTAAGGTGGAAAGACTGCGTCTTTCCACCCAATCCCAAAGACTGTCTACCAGAATATGCTTCAAGAAGATTTCTAGATCCAACATCTTTTTGCCAAGGTTCAATTCTCGCATCATTAGATGAGACAATAACTAAAGATTTGCGAAGCCCCTCTAGTACTTTAGCTGAAGACCCACCTGGAGGACCACCAATGCGTTAGCACCCTTTGTTTTAACCCTTTTGGAAGATCCGTAAATCTAACTGCCCTGATAGGATAAGTACAAATAAAAGTAGTATATAAGCCTCATAGGACCCAGTTCACGGACGTCATCGGAAGGTTTCAACTTCGGGCAAAAGATTTTGATATCCACCCAACATCATCTGACGACACCAAGAAGGAAGGGATGCATTATCTTCGAGCCACCTTAGTCTAATCCTAAGGGGAAGACTATGTATTTCTCACAAAATAGAAGAAATCCCCCACTAGAAACAACCTCAGGAGTTTTGACCCTAAGTCGTCATCTAGGATACGATAAGCCTATGAGGAAATGTTGGGGACCCTTATAAGAAAATACATCAAGCCATAATTTCTACCCTCAGAAGAGTACTTGCGATGTTCCAAGTTAGAGGTAGTTCGTCCAGCGTAAGCCTTAGAGATATGAAGTCCAAAAGGAAAATAAGATCATCAATGCCATCAGGACTAGAACCTACTCAAATCTCGGTGCGTCCAAGAAGATTAAAGTTCAGCTCCCCCGACATAGTAACCACATTCAAATACGAAACATGTAATTTAGTACGTTGGAAACACATAGCACAAACCCTGACCAAAAATCTCCTAATCTTACTCTCCCAGATCTCTGGACGGGATTCTTTTAAGGGGGAAAGGTGTGTAACATCCCAAATTTCGTAACCCTGATTAGTTGTCCAGATTTGAAAAATCAGGGGGAACAAAAACTTTTTCTTGTTCAGTGATGCAGTGTTTGTCTGTGCTTATGTATCTGATTGTATAGCAGATGATATACTCCTTACCCCAACATCAGTTGACAAAAAGCTGTTTAACAAATCTGTATTGGCTCATTTTTACATATTCTCAAATGTTCTAGCATTTCAAAACCTGAGCCAATATGCCTTTGCAACCCTATATCTTTAGTAGCTTCTATATACCAAACTATGAAGATTTAAACTATATAATCTCCTTATGTTCTCAAGATAGAACCTTCAACTACTCTTATCCCTAGGCTTTCCAAAACATTTTATAAAACCTTGAACTCTACTCTTGGTAGAAATACCAAGAGAATATCCCCTTATTCAAACTCCACCCTTTCAAAATATACATCCTCACCTCAAGCTAGGCTTGGAGCTAGCCAGGTTAGTAGTTTTGTTTGTAAGATGAATTGCCTTGCTCTGCTGCTTCACTTGATCTCTTAGAAGTAGTATGATCTACTCTAGGAGCTCATAATCTAGCATCTAGCTAATACAAGAGTGTCAACCCTAAGAAAGTTAACCCAGCTGGATCTGATCTACATCCTCCAGGGATCATCTAAAACCCTTAACCAGATCAATATAGAGTTAATCCCTTCTAGAAACATCCAAGTAAATGAAGACCAATATCAAGCATGGATCCCATATACTCAAGCTTCACTTCAACATCATCCATTTTATGATGCTTTGGTACCTTGCAACCAATCAAAAACATTCACTCTTATACTCTAGTCAAAGTCCTCAAAACTGCCAAAATTGAGTAAGTCTGGACTACCAAGGAACACACTTAACCTTGGCTAAATCACCTTTTAACCCACTTGTTCTTGATGGTTTTGCAGGAAAGAAAATAACTTTTTCTGCAAATCTTATCAACTAGCCTACTTGGACTGAAGCTCACATCTCCATACTGTATTCTTTTGACTAAATATTTGCATGATTGTAATCTACTCATGAAGGTATCAAATCCTACTTCACTTGTTCCAATTGGATCCTTATGCTTCCAAAACCCACAAGGTTTTGAAGGATATTTAATAAGTTGCTTTGGCACCCTTATTTTATTCAAAGTTTGGAATCAATCTTTGGAGAGTTCAACCCTGATCAACCTCAAACCTCTGTACCATGGTGATCTACATAACTCTGTCTATATATCCATATAGCCTATGACCTAAGGGGAGCTATGAGCTACATGATACAACAAGGTTTTGACGGTATAAAAATAACATCACCCTAGCTCCTTTATTCCTTGTTTCCTACCAAAATCAAGTTGGACTCTCAACACCCGAGGTTGAAAATGCTAGATAACCCTAGTATACATCACCTACCTTGATTTTAGAGATTTATCAAAAAATATCCATAATCCTTTTGGCCCAAAAGGAATTAAATTCCATTATTTGACCAAAACTCCAAAACGAATTCTATAAAAGAAAGTTTGACTTTCTCCAAAACACATCCCCAGTTTTAAGCTCTTTTGAAGTCTAATTATCATACCCTATCTTCCAACTTCAAAAATAAATATTTTTGAAGAACTTTATTATTTCTTTTTGTCCATTTTCTTAAATGGTAGAAATGGAATAATACTTGTTTTAAATACTTTTAATCCTCAATAAATCATGGGACAATTCCTAAAAGGATGGATCCATATGAAGGACCATATCACTTCAAAACCCCATCAAGTCCTTTTCAAACAAAATTCATAAAAACCATTTGAGCAATATTTGAATAACTAATATAAAAGGGGATCTAAATCCCTCATAAAAATACCAATAGATTATAGGGATTGTATCCTGGTCATATGCATCTACTAGAACACTTGAACCATGTAGCCAAGCTCAAAAACCCAGAAAGTCCTCATTATCTTCCCCTTTGGCTAGAATTTTCAAATTTTCAAATCTATGACCAAGACCAAATCAAATCCTCCCCAAACTTGCCTAATGATTCACCACAACACCACAACTCTCCTCTGGTCGTGTGATACTATATAACCCTAGTGTAACATCCCAAATCTTTAATCCAAGTTATCAAGATCCAAATCACCCAATTTAGGGTTAACAAAACCTTTTTCTAATTTAAATAATTAAGCATGCATATATGTGTTGCATAATGGTTGTAAAATGATTCTAAGATGAATTCCACATCATCTAGATCAATCCCAAGTAAAATTCAAAGAAAAAGAAATCAAATAGAATTAATAAATGGAAATGGTCACTTTTGCCATTTTAATCAACTAGGTCACTTTAGGTGTTCCTAGCACTCAAATTCAAATAGAAACAATTATGGATCTTTGCACCCCTTGCTACTACAAGTAAAGATGTACCAAGGCCCACCTTGTGATCTTACAGAAACATTTAAACCCTAATTTAAAATGGCAATTGAAAATGGAATCTATTTCATATGTCCAGATCCCACTTTTTCAAAAACCATTCAAATGACTTCAACTTTACAAATACCAGCAACCAGAGATGCTCAAGCATAAGATCAACAACTCTACCAAAAATCATCTCAAAATTTTAAAGTTTGTTTCATGCGGCCATTGTGTCGAACAGGTGGCATGTACAAAATTTCTGCCTAACTATTACTATTTGATGATCAATGGTTTGTCGAGTTTTTGGGAAAATTTTGGTCCCCTTGTCTCCCCTTGTTCTAACTAGGCAATAAACCAGCCACTCCCTAGTCCCTAGCCACAGTGCCGCACTGCCCGTTCTTGGTCGCCATCGGCCGAGTATGGGCAACACGCCACAGACCGTGCCGGGCCAATCCAGCACCGCCACTAGCACCGCCCAACCCTACCGCACTCCTCTGTCCCGTCCCCAAGCGCAGATAGCCCCTGGACCACCACAGAGCACCCCCACATTGAGCCTCTGCGACGTGCCAGCGCACGCTAGAGCGCCATCCTCGGCAGGCCAGCACATGCCGCCCCTCGACCACAGCCCACGCGCGTCGCTCCGCATTGACCCCTGAACCCCGGCAGACATGCCCGTTTCCCCGACCGTGACCCATAGCCACCGCCCCCCGCGTCGAGCACCGCCTCTTCCGCTCATAGCGCAAGACGCGCTCGACCGTTAGCCACCACCCCTAGCATCACCATCAAGCCATAGCTGACCGCCAAGGTACCGCCCACCGTCCTCCTATCCAGCCATGCCTATAGCACCCTGTGTCATCGTCACCGACAAGCTCGCCATCGCGCTCTCGGTCCCCTCGACGAGCCTATATAAGGAGGCCACCCCAGCCTCATTTTCCACACTCCCACACTCCCCTCTCTCCACTGATCATTTCCCCTCTCTCGCCGGAGCCGCTCGAGCAGCCAGTCGCCAGAATTGCGCCGGAGAGAGCCGCAGCAGAGGAGGAGAATCCCCCGTCGATTTCGTCCACCCACGGAGCTGACGCGACCTCGCCTGAGTCCGCCGTCGTCGCCTCGTTCAACCGCCCCCATCGCTGCACCTGCTGGAGCCCTGGTATGCCTCCACTGCACCCCCACCGAGCCTCTTGGGTTCCACCTCGCCGGCGACATGTCCGTCGTCAACGATGAACGTGAGCCGTAGATCCTAGTTCAAATCCTGCGGTCCACGTTGCCCCGTACCGCTTCGCATTTAAAGATCCACTGACAGGCGGGACCCCCCTGTCAGCAGCGCCGCTAAGTGAAATCGGGCCGGCCCATTAGTGTTCCCGCGCAACCCAGCTGATTCAAATAAATCTTTTTGTTTTTAGAAGTAAACTAGTTTTTGTCCCTTAGTTCAAAAATCATTTCAGAAAGATCTACAGAACCAAATTAAGTGATTCCAATTTTGTTGGAAAGATAATTTAAATATCTATCCAAGACCGTTTGATGTAAATCAATTAGGGTTATAGATCCCTCCTAGCAAAAATAACAAGACAGAAGCTTTTGCACATTCAAACATTTTTCTAAAATCAACCATAAGAGCTTTGGAGTTGATTCCACCTCTCAAAAATCACATTTGAATATACCTATCTAAATATATAATAATATTAAGGTTTGCATGCAGTGACTTTGCACTAGTACCAAAATAATGCTATATAGGCATTTCTAGTCACTTTAAATCATTAAATATTGAACTTAAACTTATTAAAATGTGATCTAACATTTAAATCACATTCCCATGTATTAGAATATGTGGTGATGACATGTGTCCACATGATCCCATATTTTAATTGGAGAATATTAAATCTTAGTTAATTTCAATGAGTAGAAATTACTTTTCTCAAATAAAATAAATGAAACTAGTTCATTAAAATCTTGTGATGATTGTGATGATACTAGATCATCAAATGTGTGCCTTAGTGTGCTAAGTAGACTAGTTAAGTATTGTTTGGTGATTGTGTATTCCGTATGTATTTATAGACAATAGTACCGACCAAGTCTACGAGGAGGAGTAGTTCTACCCCGAAGAAGACGAGGAGAATTTCAACCACTGCACCAATGAAGGCAAGCTAACACTTGCAAGTTTCTTAACTATGGAAGCTATTATTGGCAAGCTAATACTTGCAAGCCTTCATTAACAATACAAGCTAACCCTTGCAAGCTAGATAACCTAAGCAAGATCCATTAGGCATGCTTTGGTTATATCTTTTGACTTATACCTACTCCAAGTTTTATTTACAAGCTTTACCTTATTTTACTTCACCAAAGTTTCTTACTTGTTTATATAGCATAATGATTAATAAACTTGACCTATCTAGTAAGACTTAGATGTCATTCTATGGAATGAGATTGATATTAGCATCCTACCTTAGTGAACACTCTTAACTTTTAGAGATAAACCAAAAACTTGATCACTTTAGATGGGAATACTTGGTGAAAATGACTTATGAAAACCTTGGAATGATGAGTCATTCTATTGAGATGTTTTGACATGTGTTGAGAAACACAACTAGTTTATGATGATGATGAAAATGTTAAGGCATGAGCCTTAGCCCTTTTATAACAACTGATGGTTGGGTTCGGATGCGATACCATTCCAATTTTACCTTACAACCACAATACCTGAATTGGGTAAGGCTTAGCCGGAAGTTTATATGCATTAGTATTAGTTCCCTCATGGCAGAGATTTGAGATGAGGCTACCTCTCAATGTTGTCCACCTATGAAGTGTCTAGGATGGTAGATGGCCATGGCTGGGAGGCCAAGCTCATAGGGGAGGTGCTTATACTAGAGTGTGTAAAGGAGAGGTTATGTTTGCTTATCTGCATAATAAGTATGATGATTCAGGGTTATCCCTGATAGATGTATCGAATTTGTGGTGAAAGTGTACCACCTCTGCAGGGTGTCAAACTATTCGAATAGCCGCGTCTGCAGTTATGGACAGTTGGAGTGGCCATACTGTTCCGTTGTCAGATGTTTTCAAAGTGACTTATGAAATGAATTGTGACATGACTTAACCACAACAGAGTTGTGACCATGACAATTCAGTTCCCACTTAGGTTTTTATCTTTCTTTGTTTTTGAACTCAGCTTAGGTTTCAAACTTAACTTTACAAATAAACTTAGAGTTTAGCATTCCTACTAGAACTACCTTACTTGTTAGCGATAGTTTGCGAGTACTTAAATAGTACTCATGGCTTTGTCCCTGGCTATTCCCATGGCTAGACTATGCGGAGGACTACCCTGAAGGAGGACAGCAGGATAGCTACGACAACTAGGATCATCTCCCATCGTCAGCATTGCCTGTGACACTGCAGATTGAGCCCACCGCTACGCTATTTATTCCGCTACTTGTTTGTAGTAAGACTGGATCATGAGATCCTTTATTTGTGTAAGACCTTATTATGGTTTGTAATGGATGATGTATTGTGATATCCAATATATTATGTCTCACAAAAATAGTAATCCTGGGATTGCGATGTATGACATAACATGCATCTGGGATTAAAAATGCGGGTGTTGACAAGTTGGTATCAGAGCCATCCTGACCATAGGAGACCCTAGTTAGAATGGACGTCCGAACAATAACTTAGTTTCAAAACCAAAGTGAGTATTTATGAAAATCTATTTCCTCTCTTACCCTTGGGATTCTTTCTCTCAAAAAACACATGTTCCTCAAAAAATTCTTACATTACTACATAAAATTTTGACACACTTGATCACTTCACTAACTTTGTCATCCTAAATTCTTATAGATGTAAGTTCAGTACTGCAAGTTCTACCAGTTGGGCAACAGAGGCCCACTGATCTTCGAGAGGGATCTTGATGCATTGTCTGAGTATTTCGAGCGTCCTCATCCGGAATTCTTTGGAGCTCAACTCAATGGTCCACCAGGAGGATATTTACAATGGCTAGTAGTTGCTGATCTTCGAGGCAAGTTAGAGGCACCAATGTCCAAGAAGATTCAATTCTTCGTGAGAGAGAACAGCTGGCTAGATGGATTAGCCAGGGCAATGCATGAAGCTCTCGCTCGTCTTTGCACACAGAATGTCAACCTGATCCAAGGAACCCGCTTTGCTCACTATGCAAGGCGTGATTCTATGGGAATGCCTCTGAAGATGCCAAGTCATCCGGAGTTGAAGCGTCAAGTGGAGACCCTTGACTTCCTGTTGTACGAGAAATAGAAGGAATTGGACAATGCTCGAGAGTTCGCCAACCACAACCTTGCCATTGCCGCCCAGAAGGCCCAGACTTTCTCACTGCTAGTCAAGGATCGTCAGTCACTTCGCCGTTAATGCGCAAAGAAGGATTGCACCATCGACCGTCTACATAGGAAGGTGGCCGACCTCGAGAAGACCATCAAGGAGCAAGAAGCTCAGCTTGCAGCAAAAGAAGAAGAAGAGGAATTGAAGACATCCAGGGGGATATTCACTCGTACCTCAGCAAGGATGATGACTATCTAGAGGATGATGCCATGGACTTCTACACCGACGATGATGACTCCGACTTCATCGATGATGAGTAGATGCACTAGAGCACCAACGTAGGAGTGAGAAGTATCGGTCCCATTGTATCTTAGCTTGCAGAATGGTTCTTAAAACCATTTGTTTTCCTTTTGTCGTGGTGTGTGTGATTGTATCATGTGCCTTGCTTGAATGAATGAAAAGAAGTTAGATGCAAAACCTGAGTCAAACTCAAAGTTTTAGCTTTGAAACCAAAACCATGAACCTTAGAACTTTCCCTCTTACCCCATTATCTATCTCAATCTTCAGATGACTCGTGGAAACCACGGAGGGAGCAGCTCATCATAAGACCCAATGCTACAGATTCTACAGACGCTCATTGCAGATCGTGAAGCTAGTAGGGAAGAGCGCCAAGCAAATCTACCCACCCTGCAGCAGATCGCCCAGATGGCTTACAACAATCAGGGCCATGGAAATCAGGATCATCATGGATCCAAACTCAAAATCTTCCAGAATACCAATCCCCCAATATTTAGCAAGTATGAAGACCCGCTGGATGATGATGATTAGTTACAGACCATGGAGAACAACTTAGAAGTCGTCGGAGTGGATGCAAACGAGAAAGTTCTGTTTGCCACTCACTAAATGGCAGGAGATGCAAGAGCATGGTGGAACAGCACCCGCACAATGAACCACGGTCAAGTGATGATGTGGGAAGCCTTCAAAGTCAAGTTCAGCCGCACCCATGTGCCGCAGGGTCTAGTCACCAGAATGAGAGATGAATTCAGAGAGCTCAAGCAAGGCAGAATGACTGTAGTGGAGTACTGTGACAGATTCTTGTCCCTCGCCAGGTATGCACCTGATGAGATCAACAGGGAGGCCAAGAAGAAGGAGAGATTCCTGAATAGAATTCATGATGAGATGCAGACTGTACTCGTCAGCATCTGTTTCAAGGATCTCGAAGAGCTAGTCGACTCTGCCATTTAGATGGAAGGGAAGATTAATCAAGCAAACGACAACCACAAATGTCGGATGATGCACCAAGCTGGATCCAACAGTCACCAGAAGTACCGTCCCAACCCGTCTGCCGGATATGCCCCATGGAACAATCGACCCCCAATGTCCCGTCCAAGCTACCCCAATCGTAGCGAAGGAAATGTGAAGCCCGAAGGAAACAACAACAACCACCCCGGCAACTCCAGCAATTTCAACTGTGCAACAACAACAACAACAAAAACACTGCACCCAGAACTGGAAGCAATGTTGTGCCCGTGGCAGCAAAAGACAAGTCTCAGATTACTTGTTTCGAGTGTGGAGTGAAGGGTCACTACTCCAATGAGTGCCCGGAGAAGATTGCCACCACTGCCAATGTGAATGCCCCAGCTCAACAGCAGCGTCGTGTTCAGCCCGGAAGAAGATTCGCCCCAGGGAACCCGCACAACCGCAACGGCCGTCTCTTCCACATGAACGCCGAAGAAGCCTAGAAGCGCCAGATGTAGTGTTGGGTATGTTTTCTGTCAACTCAGTTTTAGCAAGAGTGTTGTTTGATTCTGGAGCATCGCACTCATTTGTCACCGAAGAATTTGCATGCACTAGTAAGATTCACCCAACCAACTTGAAGCATGTCATGATAGTTCAAATACCTAGTTCAACTACAAAAGCTAGAAAATTTTGCAAAGCTGTGCCTATCAGAATACATGGGATAGATTTTTATGCCAATCTAATAGTATTTGGAACCAAAGGTTTGGAAGTAGTACTAGGAATAGATTGGATGTCAAAGCATAAAGGATTGATAGACTGTGCCAAGAAAGCCATCACCATGACCAGTAGCTCTAGAGTATCAGTAGAGCATATATCTGAAACCTTGCCCCGTCAATTCAAATGCAACAAGAGTCTAGCCCTACCCACCGTAGACCATGTCAGAGTAGTTTGTGAATACCCTGACGTATTCCCAGATGAATTGCTTGGTATACCCCCGGATCGGGATATTGAGTTCATTATTGAACTGATCCCTAGAACCAGTCCCATAGCTTAGAGACCCTATAGCATGAACCCCTCAGAGTTAGTGGAACTGAAGAAGCAGCTGGATGCTATGCTGGAAAAAGGCTTGATTCAACCCAGCGCATCGCCATGGAGATCGCCCGTGTTATTCGTCAACAAGAATGATGGAGGCAACCATTTGTGTACAGATTACAGGAAGCTGAATGATGTCACAATCAAGAACAAGTACCCATTGCTAAAGATAGAGGATCTATTTGATCAGTTGACTGGTGCCAGTGTGTTCCCTAAGATTGATCTTAGGATTGGTTATCACCAACTTAAGATTCGTTCAACGGATATTCCAAAGACCTCCTTTACCACCAGATATGGATTATACGAGTATACGGTCATGTCTTTTGGATTAACCAATGATCCCGCTTATTTCATGAAGCTCATGAATAAGATCTTTATGAATTTTCTAGATAAGTTTGTCGTTGTGTTTATCGATGATATCCTTATCTACTCCAAGTCAGAGGAAGAGCATGAGCAACATCTGAGATTCATTCTTGAAACCCTTAGAGAGCATCAGTTATATGCCAATTTCAGCAAATGTGAGTTTTGGCTGAAAGAAGTAGGATTCCTAGGACATATTGTGTCTGCTGGAGGAGTCGCTGTTGATCAAGCCAACATCAAAGATGTTGAAGAATGGGAAGCCCCAACCACTCAAACCCAAGTCCGTGCATTCCTCGGATTAGCGGGATATTACCGCAAGTTCGTAGAAGGATTTTTGAGCATCGCAAGAACCATGACCCAATTGTTAAAGAAGGAAAAGAAGTTTGAATGGACCGACAAATGTGAAGCAAGTTCCAAGAGCTCAGGAAGAGATTGATTTCAGCCCCAATATTGATTATGCCAGATATCAAGAAGCCATTTGATGTGTATTGTGATGCATCCAAGATTGGTCTCGAATGTGTATTGATGAAAGAAGGCAAAGTCATCGCATATCTGTCTCGACAACCGAAGCAGCATGAACAAAACTACCCTACCCATGATCTTGAAGTAGCAGTTGTAGTTTTGGCATTGAAGACATGGCGTCATTACCTTATGGGTAATCGCTGTGAGATTTACTCAAATCACAAGAGCTTGAAGTATATTTTCACTCAGAAGGAGCTGAATATGAGGCAAAGGAGATGGATAGAGTTAATCAAGGATTATGACCTTGACATTCACTATCACCCCGGCAAAGCCAATGTGGTAGAAGATGCTCTTAGCAGATTGTCGTGCAGGTTAAACACCATGATCAAAGAGAAGCAACCAAGTTTGCATGAGGAGTTGGAGCAGTTTCGAATTGAGCAAGTTAGCAAAGGATTTTTATCTAGCATTGAACTTCAACTTACTTTGATTAGCCAAATCAAGGAAGCCCAGAAGGGAAATGCAAGTATCGATGGAATCAAGCGTCGTATTGGTACATGAAAGGTACCTGGATTCACCAAAGACGAAGAATGAGTTATGTGGTACAAAGGACGTATTTGTGTGCCAGCAGATTCGGAGCTGAAGCAAGTGATCATGCAAGAAGCTCATGATACTCTTTATTCTATCCACCCCGAAGGAAAAAAGATGTATCACGATTTGAAGGAGCAATTTTGGTGGCACAAGATGAAGAGAGAAATCATAAGCTACATCGCCAAGTGTGATATCTATCAGAGAGTCAAAGCGAAACATCATAGACCCGCAGGACTGTTGCAACCATTATAGATTCCGGAATGGAAATGGGATTCCGTCGGAATGGACTTTATCACCAGTTTTCCTACTTCTAGTAGGGGAAATGACTCAATCTGGGTCATTGTTGATAGACTGTCCAAGGTAGCTCATTTTATACCTGTCAAGACAACCTACCAGAGTTCGAAGCTAGCAGAGTTGTACATTGCCAGAATTGTTAGTTTGCATGGAACCCCCAAGACCATAGTGTCGGATCGAGGAACCCAATTTACCTCGAGATTTTGGCAGAAAGTCCAAGAAGGTTTAGGAAGCAAATTGAATTTCAGCACAGCTTATTACCCGCAAACTAATGGACAGACTGAAAGAGTCAACCAAATCCTAGAGGATATGTTGAGAGCTTGTGTGTTAGAGTATGGATCAAAATGGGAAGATTGTCTGCCTTTCGCAGAATTCTCATATAACAATAGTTATCAAGCTAGTTTGAAAATGGCCCCATTTGAGTTCTTATATGGAAGAAAGTGTTGTACCCCTTTCAATTGGTCGCAAGTAGGAGAGAGTCTGATTTTTGGACCATACATCCTCCGAGAAGCCGAGGAGAAGGTTCACAAAGTCCATGAGCACCTCAAGACCGCCCAATCCAGACAGAAGAGTTATGCTGACAAGAGACGTAGAGACCTGACTTTCAATGTCGGAGATTTTGTGTATCTCAAAGTGTCGCCATTGAAGGAAACGCAACGTTTTAGTCTAAAAGGAAACTTAGCCCCCAGATATATATCGGACCCTTCAAAATTTTAAATCATCGAGGAGAAGTATCTTATCAACTGGAACTGCCCGAGGAGATGTTAGCCATCCATGATGTGTTCCACATCTCGTTACTTCGCAAATGCCTAGAAGTGCCGGAGAAGACCGAAGTTTTCAAGAACATCGATCACCGAGTCGTTGATATCAACAAGGATCTGACGTATTGTGAAGTGCCCATCCGTATCTTGGAGGAAGCTTACCGAACCACCAGGACCCGGAGTATCAAATTTCTCAAGTTCCAATGGAGCAACCATACCGAAGGAGAAGCCACTTGGGAGCGAGAAGATTACATTAGGATTGAGTTTCCAGATCTCTTTAGTTGCTAGTTTTCTTTCTTAAATCTCGGGACGAGATTTTTTTTAAGGGGGGGAAGGTTTGTAACATCCCAAATCTTTAATCCAAGTTATCAAGATCCAAATGACCCAATTTAGGGTTAACAAAACCTTTTTCTCATTTAAATAATTAAGCATGCATATGTGTGTTACATTAAAATAGGAATTGTTTTGAATTGCCATGATTGTTTGTTCTAATGGTTGTAAAATGATTGTAAGATGAATGCCACATCATCTAGATCATTCCCAAGAAAAATCCAAAGAAAAAGAAATCAGATAGAATTAATAAATGGAAATGGTCACTTTTGCCATTTTAATCAACTAGGTCACTTTAGGTGTTCCTAGCACTCAAATTCAAACAGAAACAATTATGGATCTTTGCACCCCTTGCTAGTACAAGTAAAGATGTACCAAGGCCCACCTTGTGATCTTATAGAAACATTTAAACCCTAATTTAAAATGGCAATTAAAAATGGAATCTATTTCATATGTCTAGATCCCACTTTTTCAAAAACCATTCAAATGCTTCAACTTGACAAATCCCAGCAACCAGAGATGCTCAAGCATAAGATCAACAAGTCCACCATAAATCATCTTAAAATTTGAAAGTTTGTTTCATGCGGCCATTGTGTCGAACATGTGGCATGCACAAAATTTCTGCCTAACTATTACTATTTGATGATCAATGCATTGTCGAGTTTTTGGGCAAATTTTGGTCCCCTTGTCTCCCCTTGTTCTAACCAGGCCATAAACCAGCCACTCCCTAGTCCCTAGCCACAGTGACGCGCCGCCCGTTCTTGGTCGCCGCTAGCCGAGCATGGGCAATGCACCACCGACCGCGCCGCGCGAATCTAGCACCGCCATTAGCACCGCCTAACCCTACCGCACTCCCATGTCCCGTCCCCAAGCGCAGATAGCCCCTGGACCACCACAGAGCACCCCCGCATTGAGCCTCTGTGTCGTGGCAGCGCACGCTAGAGCGCCATCCTCGACAGGCCAGCACACGCGGCCCCTCGATCACAGCCCGCGCGCGCCGCTCCGCATTGACCCCAGAACCCCGCCAGACATGCCCGTTTCCCTGATCGTGACCCGTAGCCGCCACCCGCAGCGTCGAGCACCGTCTCTGCCGCTCAGAGCGTGAGACGCACCCGACCGTTAGCCACTGCCCCTAGCATCACCACCAAGCTGTAGCTGACCGCCAGGGAACCGCCCACCATCCGCCTACCTAGCCCATGGCTATAGCGCCCTGTGCCATCGTCACCGACGAGCTCGTCGTCGCCCTCTCGGTCCCCTCGATGAGCCTATATAAGGAGGCCACCCCAGCCTCATTTGCCACACTCCCACACTCCCCTATCTCGACTGATCATTTCCCCTCTCTCGCCGGAGCCGCTCAAGCAGCCAGTCATCAGAATTGCGCCAAAGATAGCCGCAGCAGAGGAGGAGAAGCCCCCGTCGATTTCACATTCAAACATTTTTCTAAGCCCGTTGGATTTAAATCAATTGGAGTTATAGATCTCTCCTAGCAAATATAATAAGACAGAAGCTTTTTCACATTCAAACATTTTTCTAAAATCAACCATAATAGCTTCGGAGTTGATTCCACCTCTCAAAAATCACATTTGAATATACCTATATAAATATGTAATAATATTAAGATTTGCATGCAGTGACTTTGGACTAGTACCAAAATAATGCTATATAGGCATTTCTAGTCACTTTAAATCATTAAATATTGAACTTAAACTTATTAAAATGTGATCCAACATTTAAATCACATTCCCATATATTATAATATGTGGTGATGACATGTGTACACATGATCCCATATTTTAATTGGAGAATATTAAATCTAAGTTAATTTCAATGAGTAGAAATTACTTTTCTCAAATAAAATAAATGAAACTAGTTCATTAAAATCTTGTGATGATTGTGATGATACTAGATCATCAAATGTGTGCCTTAGTGTGCTAAGTAGACTAGTTAAGTATTTTTTGGTGATTGTGTATTCCGTATGTATTTATAGACGATAGTACCAACCAAGTCTACGAGGAGGAGGAGTTCTACCCTGAAGAAGACGAGGAGAATTTCAAGCACTGCACCAATCAAGGCAAGCTAACAGATGCAAGTTTCTTAACTGTGCAAGCTATTATTGTCAAGCTAATACTTGCAAGCCATCATTAACAATGAAAGCTAACCCTTGCAAGCTAGATAAACTAAGCAAGATGCATTACACATGCTTTGGTTATATCTTTTGACTTATACCTACCCCAAGTTTTACTTACAAGCTTTACCTTCTTTTACTTTACCAAAGTTTCTTACTTGTTTATAGATAGCATAAAGAGTATAAAACTTGACCTATCTATTTAGACTTAGATGTCATTCTATGGCATGAGATTGATATTAGCATACCACCTTAGTGAACACTCTTAACTTACTGATTAGAGCTAAACCAAAAAATTGATCACTTTAGATGGGAATACTTGGTGAAAATGACTTATGAAAACCTTGGAATGATGAGTCATTCTATTGAGATGTTTTGACATGTGTTGAGAAACACAACTGGTTTATGATGATGATGAAAATGTTAAGGCATGAGCCTTAGCCATTTTATAACAACTGATGGTTGGGTTCGGATGCGATACCATTCCAATTTTACCATACAACCATAATACCTGAATTGGGTAAGGCTTAGACGGAAGTTTTTATGCATTAGTATTAGTTCCCTCGCGGGAGAGGTTTGAGCTGAGGCTACCTCTCAATGTTCTCCACATATGCAGTGCTCGGGATGGCAGATGGCCATGGCTAGGAGGCCAAGCTCATAAGAGAGGTGCTTATACTAGAGTGTGTAAAGAAAGGTTATGTTTGATTATATGCATACTAAGTATGATGATTCAGGGTTATCCTAACAGATGTATCGAATTTTGTGGTGAAAGTATACCCCCTCTGCGTGTCAAACTATTCGAATAGCCGCATCTGCGGTTATGGACAGTTGGAGTGGCCATACTATTCCGTTGTCAGATGTTTTCAAAATGACATATGAAATGAATTGTGACATGACTTGACCACAACAGAGTTGTGACCATGACAATTAAGTTCCCACTTAGGTGATTTCAAACTTTATTTTATCTTTCTTTGTTTCTGAACTCAGCTTAGGTTTCAACCTTAACTTTACAAATAAACTTAGAGTTTAGCATTCCTACTAGAACTACCTTAATTGTTAGTGATAGTTTGCGAGTACTTAAAGAGTACTCATGGCTTTGTCCCTGGCTATTCCCATGGCCTGACTATGAGGAGGACTACCCTAAAGGAGGACAGCATGACAGCTACCACAACTAGGATCATCTCCCATCATCAGCATTGCCTGTGACACTGAAGATGGAGCCCACCGCTATGCTATTTATTTCGCTACTTGTTTGTACTAAGACTGGATCATGAGATCCTTTATTTGTGTAAGACCTTATTATGGTTTGTAATGGATGATGTACTGTGACATCCAATCTGTTTTGTCTCACAAAAATGGTAATCCTGGGTTTGTGATGTATGGCATAACAGGAATCTAGGATTAAAAATCCGGGTGTTGACACCTAGGCCTTGTGTCCTTTACCACTTGGAAAGAGAGACTAAGAAGGAGAGAGGGAAGCCATTTAGTGCATATATTAGCACATCCCTTATTTACAACACCTTTCTCTGCAACCAATGCATTGGGCTTCCTCTTGCCACCACCCACGACCACCTCCATCGCCCTGCTACCCTATCTCTAGAAAGAACCCTCTCCCCCTACACTCCAAGAACATGGTCTATCCTAGACCCACTCCCTTGAGATAAAGAGTCTAGAGGCCCTTACCGCTCTCACCTTTGGCTTATTTCTACTCCCTTATCCACCTAGCAACCACCCAGAGTTGTCTCTCCTCCCCCTATGCCCTCTCTAACCATGGACCCAAGAGGAAGCACGTCTCGGGTAGGGATGATGAAGGTGATCCTTCCTTGGCGCTAACAATCCTAACTCCATCCCTGCTCTCAAATCTACTACCCTATCCCTGATAAACCTCCTCTATCCTCCCCTTCCTTACAGGAACGCCGAAGATGCCCACAACCTCACATGTCCTACATGGAGCTCCACCTGGGAAACTCACCCCCTCTAAGCCCATGCAGCCGCGCTAGCACCTCCCCAAGACCAAGTCGAGTCTCCTCCCTCCCTCCTCCTCTCCCTTTGACTTGCATGCACCGTAGGCACTAGCTCTGGTGATCACAGAAGCAAGCTCGCCATCGCGGATGCATTCCACGCCCCTCTACGAACAACCCCTCTCTCCCGCCCCTCGTTCTGGTCATGGAGGAGCGCTGCTTCACCTTCGCTACCTTCTGGTCGCCGGCGGATCCCCCAGTTGAGCTCCAAGTCGCTGCCCGATCCAGTTATGGTTTCCCCTATGTCGTTTGTCGCCGGAGGTGGACGATGAACCCTGGCCATTCATCGCCACTTGGTCCGATGCCCCGCCTCCCTCCATACCCCTTCGCCCACTCCCTCCCACTGATGGAGGGGCCCTGCCCTGCCCTTTCAATCGTGGCTATTCCTGCTTACGGCGTGTCTTGGATGGGCTGACCCAGCTCAGTGTAGCCGGGGATAGTGTCGATCTGGGCCATTCAGATTATTTTTCTAGGGAACAGTTTATTTTTTTATTAGATCCAGACAAGATGTTGTCTACTTTAAATGAAAATGAAAATAAGGCATCACCTAAAAACCTCTGATCTTAATTTTCAATAGTACAAGAATGTTTTATCAACCAGGATGTACAACCACCTGCTCAAAAACATATATGTGATTTTACTGAGAATTAACCTCCTGGAATGTATATTTTTTAGTGAATATATTCCTCACTGAGTTTCCTAGGTCCAAATGATAAAAATCCAATTTCCTATGATATAATATAATCATACCTATATTTTGAAATTGGTCCTATGACAATTTCAGCTACAGGTTCACTGTAACAAAAATGATAAAAAGCCCCCATTTTTGACTTTAGGAAAATCTCTAGGTCAAAATAAAATGCATTTTGACCTAACTCAAACTCTCTGTACACTTAAACTTACTGGTCTAACAAAATCTAGGAGCCCAATAATTATTGATCCTTGGTTGAATTTTTAGGAAATAAACACTTCTGCCTATTGTATTTTCACTAGATAAATCCTTGCAGATGTTCTATAAATCCAAAATTGGTGATTCCAATTTCTAAAGAAATGTATTCAAAACACCTACCAGGTGCCCTTGGAATCACAACAATATCTTCTGTAGATTTACTCTGGTGAAAAAGACAAAATAACTTCAGAACTAACTTAGGGAATTTCCTGGGGGCTTTCTGTTAAATATTTCTAAGTGATTTGAACTCTCACTAAGCCAGTCCTTCAAACCCTACTTAACTATTCAAGGTAATAATATTTGGACTCACAGAACTTTTCTAATGAATTATTTCCTAAAACTAGAGTTTATTCCACTTGAAAAGTCTTATATAAATAAGGAAAATTGATAAAATCATGAAACCACTTTTGGTTTCCTTATAGTTTCAATACCTATCTGATAGTATCCTTTTGTACATTGGTATCATATAGACCAAAGCCTAAGTTCCAAACCCCCTTTATAAAGTGGTTCTAGCAATTAAATCCTAAAGGAAATTCCACAAGTGTTTCTCCATTACTTCCAAATGCAACAAACTCAAGCTATCAAAACTTACTGAAGTGAGTGGGGTGTTGTGTGTTGGTTTGCTGTGTGGTATTGTTTATTGTATGCCTTGTATTGATTGTGCCCTTTGTTTGCTTGCATGTGATCCATATCGACGTTAGATGCGATTAAATCGGAGACTAGAAGATGGTTATTATTATTGTTATTATTTGGTATTCTAAGAATAAGTCTAGGGACATATTGCCATATTTCTAATCTCAGGGAAGCCACCTTCTTTCCCATAAGCCTTGTCCTACTGTTTTACTTATGGATGTTTTACCTACTATTTATGAAACTGCATTGTTTTATTATATGATGAGCTATTTATGGTAGTGGCTTGGCTCCTCCAAACCATTACACATTGGTACTACTAAGTACAACCCCCTTGATGACACCTACATGTCCCTAGTATGGTAGATGGTGTAATACACTATACCCCCTTTTGGAGACCCTGATTTAGCCGAAGCAAAGCTATAGGATGGGAAGACCCCGAAAAAGTTTACAAAATGTTTTATGATAAAACCTTGGTTAGGTTTGACCTACCAAGAGAAGTTTGAGAAAGGGAAAAGGGTTTTGTTTTACAAAATGCTGAAAGAAAGATGGAGGAAACATGTTTACAAAAATGCACCTGGTTCTTTCAAGCTTTAGATATAACAACTTAACCCGTGCAACCACACTACTCTGGAATAGGACAGAGCTGGATTTGATGTTTGTTAACTCTGGTATAAGCTTGCTACAACTACTACATGGGATTTAATAATCCTGGAGGGTGGGCCTTCTCCTATAAAGGTCCATGTGAGACATCGACCTGGAGAAGGAACTAAGGGTCTACAGGTCTCCACGCGTTACTATGAGCCCCTCATTGAAAGCACACACTTTGTGCAGTGCAAAAAGCGCTCTGGTTGGCTTGTGAACTATATAGGGTGTCCCGGTGTTGAGGGGAACAACTCTCATAGGGTAGGCACTTGTATTGGAGTGAGAATCCAGGGAGTCTTGATCGGTTAATCAACCCATGAACAGTGTATATTAGGGTAGGGTACCTGGATGGTGTGGGTAAAGTGTACAACCTCTATAGAGTGTAAATCTATTCGAATAGCCATGTCCACATTCATGGATGGGTTGGACAAAGTACTATAGAGTAGTGCTGGTTTTGTTTTCAAAAAGGATTTCGGAAAAGAAATGGCTTTGGAAATGTTTTGACCATGGGATGGTCGGGAAGGAAGGAAAGGAGATTGGTCATGGGATGATCGGAAGGACAAAACAAATGGGTGACCCAATCCTAGTGATTTATTAAAACTTTGCAAAAAGGTTTCCAAAATGTTTTACAAAGGTTTTCAACAAAGATGCATAGATGTTATATCTACAAGATAAACTATTTCAGAAAAGAACCTTTCTTGGAGCCCTCCTACTAGCACAGCCATATTTCATATCCTTTTATTATTACCCTCTTAAGGTAGTTTGCGAGTACATTCAAAGTACTCACTGGCATTGTCCCTGGCTGTTAACTTGGTCAGATATCAAGAAGAAGGTGATGTTGATGACTATGCGAGATAGGACGTTCTCCCAGTAAGTTGCCTGTAGGTTAAGGCATAGCTCGGGATCTACGCTTCGATAAAGTTCCGCTCATGATGATCCATGTAGCCATAATGGCAGCTGAGGTATGACTTGTATCCGCTTAAGTAATGGATGTTTACTTTGATACTTGTCGGTTATCTTCCACGACTAACTGATCATGGGATCGTGGTGTATGCATACCAGGGATTCTCGGAGGATTAATCCGGGGGCCCCAAAAAATGTACCTTGGAAATAATACTGATATTGATCTGACATTGTAGAAGTTGATATTCTATTTTCAAAAATCTTTAGTATACTTAAGATCTTTGATTATGTAAAAAAATATGCCTTGCTAGGGAGATGCTATGGAAATTCTCGTACTTTTCAAAATGGCGATATGCTATGGAAATTCTCCTACAGACACGGTTTGATTCGTAGGATCAAATGAAATAGGAAATAATCGTATAGGATTTTGTAATGTAAAGATCATAGGAAAAAAAGTAAGGTTTGATCCTACAAGATTTTGTGTGTGTTGTATACCAAAGGAGAACCAACAAGGATTATTTCTAGGAGGTTTAATATCTTATCTTATCTTATCTTACCACTATATAGTGTACGAATAACTTTGAATATTGACTATTGGATCAGTACTTGCGAATCTCAATATTGCCAGCCGTTCGATCTTCTTTTCCATTCTAGTATCAACTAGAAGATTCTATTGATAGTCTTTAGCACAATGAATTCTATGCACAACCCTCAAAACACACTTCTCCATCTTTCTAGAATCACCTCCGTCGTTTATTAAGACCATGTTAACAATTTTTTTGAAAATAGTAGCTAATAAATGTTGTATATATGTCAAACAAAATTTATAATTTTTTGATCTTTACCTAGTATTATAATTCTATATAGTGATGATATGTCATATGTCTAGTATCTGAGTCTTACATAAGTACTACTAGTAGATATCATATTTTCCATGGGATGTACTAGGACACAAGAAAATTGTTGGGGGATACCCCCGGGTAGGGTCACTCCGGGGTATAAAGGCCGAGTTAGCCGAGGTTGGTAAAGCTCAAAGCGGATGCTGACAGGGTCACCTCAAGGCAGGCCGGATCACGGAGTAACCCGGACCAGGGGGGTCGCCTAACATTGTCTCAGCCGACTTAAGAAGTAAGTCGGAAGTGCTTGTCTAACTTATATGCAGGAACAGGTATAGCCGGATCTACTATGATCCGGGTGATGTTTAGCTTCTGGGAGAAGGAAGGAATCTCTCTGGTAAAAAAGAAGGCCTGGTACGCACTGCATGAGCGAAGCAAGCAAGGGCAGGACCACCGGGTCTTGGCCGACAAGGGTGACAACGCCCGTGTCGGCTGACGCGGGCGCCGCAGAGGCTCACGTAGCTAAAGCATGTGTGACGCTAGGGAAAAACACCCCGGTCGTGTTACCACTTTGAGAGGAGGCATATTCTTAGGAATATGCCTCCACGTATGCCCTAGGCTGAGACCAGGCTGCCTCTATATAAGGGGGGCTAGGGTTTCAGTAGAGGGGTCGGGTTTTCTTCGATACCGATTTCGCTAAGGTTCTAGGAGTCAACTGTAGTTGAGAGTAAGAGAGCTTCTTCTTCCTCCTCTCGCCAATACAGCTCTAGGAGCACTTGTAAACTTGAAAGGAATACAATCTTCTGTGTGGAGAATCACTCCACTATCCCTCCCTAGATTCCCCTAGCGCGTATTAGCCCCCACCTTTATCCTATCCATGGCATCTGCCGTGACACCACCACGACAGTTGACGCCCACCGTGGGGCTAGCGGCGCTAGCAGGGGTGAAGATCCGGACGGGAAACCTAATCGGCACCGGCGAACGCATCGTCTCCGGGCTCGTTCAGCGCTTTGGAGCGCTGGACTTTGTCAGCGACAACGCTGGCTGCTTCGGCACGCGCCCACTTCCGTGCAACGGCCTCTTCGTCAAGTTGGGTGCACACAAGGTCTACGTTGTTGTGGACATATCATGCGTTCATCCGCAGCGCGTCGTCAAGGCAGGGAAATCACCCGTTAGCGTGGTTCACGGGGCGCGTATCACTCGCTCCCCGGACCGTGCTGAAGTGATGATGACTGCGCTGGGTCAGGCGCAAGCAAGGATCCAGCACTGGACCCAGAGGTAACACCTAAGGCACCGAGGAAAGGTAGAGGGCATCCACTAGAGAGGCCTGAGAACATACTGAGAGAAGCTATGGATAGCTTGGCAAACCCGGTAGCAGCAGTGGTAGATCCGGCTCAGGCACAAGGCGAGCTAGAGGAAACTAGGCAAAAGATACTAGAAGGCGCAAAGAAAATAGCCGCGGCTCAGCAGTCACTGAACATGATGCTGCGTGAGTATGCAAAGGCAAACAAAGTTGATACGGTAAAAGTAAAAGGGAGAAATCTCATGAGCTAACCCGGAGAGAGCTGGAGCTTCCAAAACCGTCCATTCGGTGATGGGTAACCCGGAGAAATCCGCTGGACCCGCATCGTCACCTCATGGTGGTCCAAGGAGAGAAGAAGTAGTAACCTCGGCCAGACAGAACAAACAGATCGTCCCGTACGACCCGACGCGTGCAGGAAAAGAAAAAGAAACGCGGAAAATTGATGATTGACGAAGTGTGAGTCGAGGTGAAGCTGGCCGAAGTAAACACGACCAAGGCAATGCCGGTCAAGGGAACGTTGTCAATGGCAATGCCGGACAACGAAACTCGGCAGGAGCAGGACAACCGCAGCACCGGAATATACCAAGGCAAGAGCAAAGCGCCGACCGAGGTATGCAACAGAAAGGTGCGCCCCAAGTGCAAAACCGATACAATGACGGTGATTCGGAGATGGTGAACGCGGGGTACCCGAGAACGGACTATCATGTGAATGGGTCAATATTGGGAAGCAGGGATTTAATGCCGGATGACGCCAGGTTGAAACTGGATCGCCTGTATAGGTCGAAACAGATCGAATGTCAAGGTCCCCCGGGTCCAGCGTGCTTTGGACCCCGGATCATGAAGGAGCCACCGGTACCCAACTTCCAGCTGCCCAGAGGCACGAAGACGTATGACGACAGTACCAAGCGAGAGGATTGGCTGATAAACTATGCTACGGCTGTGAAAATTGCCACTGGCAACTTGAGATGGGCAGTACGATACGTACCCCAGATGTTGGAAGGTCCGGCTAGAGTATGGCTGAATAATTTACCACCCGGAAGCATCAACTTCTGGATAGATTTTGAAGAAATGTTTATCAGCAACTTCTCAAGTACATATCAGAGGCCGAATAGGCCGCAGACCCTAGCAATGTGCAAGCAAAGACCTAATGAGAGGGACCGTGAATTCCTGACCTGGTGGTGTACCGTGAGAAACTCGTGTGAGGGTGTCATAGAGTCACAGGCCATAGCATGGTTTGCGAAGGGTGCAGATATGGCAGCGAGCTGTGGATGAAGTTGCAAAGGAAAATGCCAATTACGTTGGCAGAGATGATCCGAATTGCCGATTCGTATGCTTTGGGTGATCTGACTCAACCTAGGCTCGCGTCAAACGAGTCAAATGAGGAATACTATTAGAGGGATGGAGCCGGGTCATCTCGGAGGAACGATTACAGAGGAAAAAGAAGAGATGATAAACTGGATCATCGCTACGGTTCGCAACAAGTTGCAGCTGTGAATCAAGATCAACCCGGAGCAGGGAGCAACCAACGCCAGAAAACGGGAGGGCAATGGACTCCGAGAAACGATGGCAAGAAAACATGGACCCCGGAGCAAAAGCGATGGCAAGAAAAGAAAGACCATCCGAGGTATACCTATGAGTCGATGTTGGACCAGCCGTGTAAGTTTCACACGCCAAATCTGAATAGCCCGGCGGGTCACACAACGAGGCAATGTGAGTGGATGCGTAAGATAGAACTAGGTGGTTCGGGGAATGCTCAGGCACCCCGGAATGATCAACCTCGGCAGGAGTTACCCCGGCAGCAATTGCTCTCCGGAGCGAACACGCAACAGCTAATGTTGCCTCCCCCTCCGCCTAGGTATGACAACAATGAGAGAAGGGATGCAGTGCATCAGGTGGAAAATCAACACCAGCCGGATCAGAGGTACCCTGGAAACGAGGGGAGGAATGAGTATAGAGAACATCACCAGAGCTATTGTGTGTTCTGGCGAGAAACAGATAGGAAGAGCTTGCAGCACCGACATATGGAGGTGAATGCGGTAATGCCAGCAGTGACGAGGTGCATGCCTTGGTCGGACCAGGAAATCACCTGGAACATCAAAGATCATCCCAAGCTTATGTCGAGTCCAGGTTCGTATGCGCTAGTGCTGGACCCGACTTTCATTGGGCCGAACATCAATGTGAGGTTCTCCAAGGTACTGATTAACATCATGTATGCGGATACAATGCGCAAGTTGGGTATCTCGGAGAACATGCTCCAGGCTACAAGGACAACTTTCCATGGCATTGTACCAGGCATTTCTTGTGAGCCCATAGGCAAAGTTCAGGTCGACGTGCTATTTGGCACAAGGGATAACTGCCGAACTGAGAATCTGGAGTTTGAGGTGGTGAACTTGGAAAGTGTGTATCACGCGTTACTCGGAAGACCAGCATTGAACAAGTTCATGGCAAGCTGCCACATCAGTTATCTAAAGATGAAGTTGCCCGGGCCAAATGGAGTGATTACCATTGCTGGAGATTTCCGACGTTCCATTGAGTGTGCCTCGGCCGGGTCAAACCTAGCCGAGTCACTCGTGATTACGCAAGAGAAAAGAAAAATCGAAGAGGTGGCGGCATTAGCTCAGTCCACGCAGCAGTATATGTCGGCGTTGAGTAACCCGCATGGTAGCGTTTCATTCCAAGCCGCAAAGGACACCAAGAAGGTTCCAGTTGATGACATGTTCCCGGAGCGCACCGTAACAATTGGTGCCGGGTTAACGGATAAATAGGAAAGCGAGCTCGTCAACTTCCTCCGTGAGAATCGGGACATTTTTGCTTGGTCCACACAGGATTTGCAAGGTGTTCCGAGGGAGTTGGCCGAGCACTCTTTGAACGTAAGACCCGGAGCAAGGCCGGTGAAGCAACCTCTCCGCCGCTTCGCGAGGATAGGAGAAAGGTCATTGGAGACGAGATAGTTCGTTTGCTAGCAGCAGGATTTATCATGGAAGTACTGTATCCGGATTGGCTCTCTAATCCGGTGCTCGTAGAAAAGAAGAAGGATGATCCGAACGTGGCAGTGGTTTGGCGTATGTGTATTGATTACACGAACCTGAATAAGGCGTGTCCAAAAGATCAATTTCCACTGCCGAGGATAGATCAGGTCATAGACTCAACCGCGGGATGTGAACTGTTGTCATTCATTGATGCATATTCTGGTTTCCACCAGATACCTCTGAATCCGGATGATCAAATAAAGACCACGTTTATCACCCCGTACGGGGCTTATTGCTATCGCACTATGCCGTTTGGTTTGCGTAATGCAGGTGCAACGCACCAAAGATGTATGCAAAAATGTTTGCACGACCAAATAGGTCAAAACATACAGGTGTACGTGGATGATGTGGTTATCAAGACCAAGGAAAGCAAAACGCTCCTTGACGACATCAGGCAGACATTCGCGAACTTGAGAAGGTTCCGGATGAAGCTTAACCCGGAAAAATGTACCTTCGGTGTCCCGGCTGGAAAATTACTCGGATTTCTCGTCTCCAGCCGAGGTATTGAAGTTAATCCAACTAAGATTCGGGCCATTGAACGAATGGAGCTTCCAAAATGCCTTAACGATGTCCAGAAGTTCACCGGGTGCCTAGCATCGTTGAGTCGGTTTGTATGTCGGTTGGGAGAAAAAGCATTGCCTCTATACCAACTCATGAAAAAGTCGGATAAGTTCGTTTGGACACCACAGGCCGATGAAGCCTTTGCCCACTTAAAAAAGATGTTGGCCACTGCACCAGTGTTAGCCTCTCCACTATCAAAGGAGCCAATGTTTCTCTACATAGCCGCAACCAACCGAGTTATAAGTGCAGTGATTGTAGAAGAGCGCAATGAAGAGGGTAAATCGGTGCAGAGGCCAGTGTATTCCTTGAGTGAGGTATTGTCTGCCTCAAAACAGAACTACCCGCACTTTCAAAAGGTGGCATATGGTGTCTATATGGCGGCAAAGAAGTTAAAGCATTACTTTGAGGAGCACCCCATCAAAGTGATATGCGAAGCTCCCATATCCGAGATAATGGGTAACAAGGATGCGAGTGGCAGAATTGCAAAATGGGCAATTGAGCTAGCCCCTTATGCGCCCCAATATGACAGAAGATAAACAATCAAGTCTTAGGTTGTGGCGGACTTTTTTGTAGATTGGGCCGAGGTACAATACGAACCACCGCCACCAGATCTGAACTACAGGAGGATGCAGTTTGACCGGTCGAAAACCAAAACCGGATTAGGCGCCGGGGTTGTGCTTACCTCGCCAAAGAAGGACCAACTAAAATACGTATTGCAGATCCATTTCGCAGCATCGAACAATGTCGCTGAGTACGAGGCTCTTGTGCATGGGCTCAAAGTGGCAAAAGAGATTGGCATACGTCGGATAATATGCTTTGGCGACTCGGATTTGGTGGTGCAGCAAGTGTCCGGAGTGTGGGACGCTCTGGATCCAAACATGGCACTGTACAAGTTTCATGTGCAGGAGATATCTGGTTACTTTGAGGGATGTGAATTTCACCATGTACCCCGAGTGGAAAACGAGGCTGCTGACATGCTATCGAAGCTCGGATCAACCCGACAGGCAATTCCACCGGGTGTAGCATTGGAACACCTCAAAAAACCATCTATCAGGCCGTCCCCAGGAACCGACTCGATCTATGTCCCGGAAGATACGGAATCCGTAGCTGAGCCCATGGACATTGACACGGGAGGTGGTACGTGAGACCCGGGGACTGCATCAGCAAACCCGGGGACTGCCTCAACAAACCTGGGGACTACCTCGCTTGACCCGGGGACTGCTCAGCATGATCCGGCTGAAGTTATGCAGGTAGATCAGATGGAAATTGATGAGGACGTGTTCCCTGCACAAGCGATACCAGCTTGGGCACTGCCTATATTCCAATTCCTGAAAGACGGAACGTTACCCACTAAGGAGGTGTTAGCCAGGCAAACTCAGAGGAGAGCAAAAGCATACACTATTATCAATTCCGAGTTGTACAAACGGAGTGTAACCGATGTCCTCCAGCGATGTGTTGACCCGGAAGAAGGGCTTGACATCCTCTGAGATATACACCAAGGAGAATGCGGGCATCATGCTTCATCCAGAGGCTTGGTGGCAAAAGCATTCCGGCATGGGTTCTACTGGCCAAGTGCCTTAGAACAAGCAGAAGATCTGGTGAGAAAATGCAATGGTTGTCAAAGATATGCTACTAAGACACATATGCCAATGTCGGAACTCAAGACCATACCAATTACGTGGCCATTTGCCGTATGGTGCTTGGATATGGTTGGCCCGTTCAAACCAGCGAGGGGAAACATGACACACATTTTGGTCATGGTGGATAAGTTTACAAAATGGATTGAAGTGAAGCCTATAAGAAAATGTGATGGAGCTACGGCCGTAACATTTCTCAAAGACATCATCTTGAGATACGGTTATCCTCACAGTATCATAACTGATAATGGCACAAATTTTGCTGAAGGAGCATTTGCGCGATTCTGCCGAGATAAGAAGATCCGGCTGGACGTAGCCTCGGTAGCCCACCCCGCATCGAACGGACAAGTGGAAAGATCCAACGGATTAGTATTATCCGGGATAAAACCCCGGCTCATTGAGCCGCTGCAAAGATCAGCGGGGTGCTGGATAGAAGAACTACCAGCGGTACTGTGGAGTTTAAGAACAACTCTGAATCGATCAACAGGCTATACGCCATTTTTTCTGGTATATGGGGCAGAAGTTGTATTACCAGCCGACATAGAGCATGATTCGCCTAGGGTCACCCAATACACAGAAGCCGAAGTGCAAGAAGCCCGACAATATGATGTTGATCTGCTGGAAGAAGCGAGAGAACTGGCACTATCCAGATCCACCATATATCAGCAAAATCTCCGACGCTACCATAGCCGGAAAATGTGCCCCCGAGTCTTTCGGGAAGGCGATCTGGTGCTCCGGTTGGTACAACGTACTACTGGCATGCATAAATTATCCCTCCCATGGGAAGGGCCATTCATTGTGAGCAAAGCATTGCACAATGATTCTTACTATCTTATAGATGCAAAGCCACATGAAAAGAACAAGGCGGACATGTCTGGAGAGGAATCTAAACGACCGTTAATGTAGCACTACTTCGTCCCTTCTACACTTAGCTAAGAAGTGTATCTATCCGAGTCGTCTCATATGTCGGTATGTATGTCGGCAATGAGCTTATCAATGAAATAGTAGTGCCTCGAGCAGTAACTCGGGGCTGCCTTAATAATTATTGTTGTTGTCTCTCGTACGTTAGCTGGAATAAGTTGTTCTACTTAACCTGGATTAGTAATGTGTGAGCACCAAAAACCCAACTCTTCGACTTGATGCTGTCCAACAAGAATTGGCTTCATGGCAAGCAAGAGAACAAGTTTGGAATTGCGTAGCACATGAAAAGCGACAAAGGAAACGAATTTATTCGAGCTAACGTTTGTTTTTCAGACTAACCCTGTATTTATTTTCAAGTTATTATGCAGCTTTATTTTTTGAGATAAGTTTGAAAGTTTCTTAGTATTGTTAAGACGATTTTTGAAGCACGGATTCGTAAGTCATAAAACCGAATCAAGGTAGACACGATCCGAGCCAAAAGATTGGACGAACAAGAAAAAGAAACTCGGGGACTACACCCAAGTTAACTCGGCATAAGAACTTAGTAGCAAAATATCACATATACAACATACAGTTGCACCCGGCATACCGGGGATCTGATAAATTTTCAAGTTTTTTGACCTAAGGAGTAGCAGGAGGAGGAAGTTCGGCGTCGTCTTCGCTGTCTTCAATATCTGAGGCATCAACTTCTTCGTCCTCATCCGACCCATCTTCAGCGTTCTCAGCGTTCTCGTCTCCAGCGGATTCCAGGAAGCTCGGTCCTTCAACTCAGTCATGGATAGGAGAATATTCGACGAGGCTGTAGGCGCAAGCCTGGCGCCGAGCTACCCACTCTGGGTCATCAGTCCATATGGATTCGGTGCACCGGCGTGTAAGGAGGTTGAGGTCAATCTTCTCATACCATGTGAGTATGTGGTGAAGGATAGTATCAGCGGCGGCACGCCCAGCAGACTCCCTCCAGAGGTCGAGCTGGGTCTCAATATCTGACAGTTTTTTAGCAAGAAGTGTGATTCTCTTTGGAGCGCTCTCACCGGGCCAGAACGTGTTGAAGACACGGACGGAAACGTCGAGGAGATCCTTGCCGTAATTCTTGATGATTTCCACGCGAGATGACAGGCTGACCAATAGGTCCTCCATGTCTAAGGGAATGCTCTCACCGTCTAGAGCGACGGGAGTACCCCTCTCTCAGCGGAAATTGGCAACAACAGCGCTCGCAATAGGAGTACCCTCTGGAAAGTGGCCTGGAAACAAGGCAAAGGAAGAAGCTGAAGAAAAGACATATGAAGTAACCCAGAGAATTAGGTCAGATAAGGGAAAGGAATTTACATGAAATGTGGCTGTGAATCCGGGTCAACTCCTTGATGCAGTCATCGCGTCTCTTGCGAAGTTGCTCAAGCTCAGCGTTTGCCGACCCAATCTAGATGTTGGATTCTTTGAGTAGGTCCTGGTCCTTGGAGATCTGGAGAGTAAGGCGGTCGTGCTCTTCTGTGAAGTTCTGGCCAACCTTTTGGAGCTTGGTTTGGTGCTGGGCCTTCATCTTCTCCATCTCAGCCTTGAGCCTGGCAATCTCGTTGTCCTTAGTCCAGAGGAGAGCGAGCTCATCATCTTTTTTCTTCAGCTCTGCTTGATGCTGCCCTGCTTGTTCGAGAAAATGCAGCATCATATCAGGCACGAGCACACTATCCTCAAGCGATGCTGAAATAGTATGTTGACCCGGCAGAGCCGAGGAGTGAATGTTTACCGGTCCAAGGAGAAAAGGAAATGGAAAACACTACAAGGTCGGACAAAAAGGACATACCCTTGATTTCCTCTAAGTTCTTCTGCATGATCTTGTTCTCAGCCTCCACCCCAGCTGCAGAAACCGAATGAGGAGATTAGTTCGGCAGAAGAAGGTGAAGAAAAACGGAGAAGTGCCAAGGGAGAAACTTACCCATTTTTTCATGTTCTGCAATAAGTGCAACGTGCTTTGCACGTAGCATCTTGTGGGTATCCAGCAGGCGTTGGAATTCAGCACTCCGACGATTGGTGGTTACCTAAAAAAAGTACAGAAGCGTAAAATTAGCCTGGTGCATATTCGAAGTGTACAAGATCCGGGCCAAGTGGAACTTAACCCGGCTCTAGGTGTGTGCATATTCAAAGTGTACAAGATCCAGGCCAAGTGGAACTTAACCCGGCTCTAGTTGTGTGCATATTCGAAGTGTACAAGATCCGGGCCAAGTGGAACTTAACCTGGCTCTAGGTGTGTGCATATTCGGAGTGTACAAGATCCGGGCCAAGTAGGAACTTAACCCGGCTCTAGGTGTGTGCATATTCTAAGTGTACAAGATCCAGGCCAAGTGGAACTTAAACCGGCTCTAGGTGTGTGCATATTCGAAGTGTACAAGATCCGGGCCAAGTGGAACTTAACCCGGCGCTAGGTGTGTGCATATTCGAAGTGTACAAAATCCGGGCCAAGTGGAACTTAACCCGGCTCTAGGTGTGTGCATATTGGAGGTTCACATGGAGCTACGCTAGTTTTCTAATGAGCATCCGGCCGAGTAACAAGTTACTCCACCGGAGGCTCGGGGACTAATGGTTACTATCTACAGCATGTAAAGGAGAAGCAACATACCTCCATCATCCGCCCCGCGAGGTTAATTGCCTTAGCGGATGTATTCATTTGGGCGGAAAATTCTGCGGCGCCGAACTTTTCTGGGAGATCGTCGTTGTGGACGAACTCCGCCTTGTTCCAGTTCATGACGAACTCAATCAGGGTCGGAGAGTACCGCTCACCGGTGGGCATATGGGGTGCCACCAAGCCCTTCGCGTGCGCTTCTTTCCCCTCAACCAAGGCAAGGGTTGGGCTGGTGTGCAGAACCATTTGCTGCGCATTAGTTGGCTCGACAGGAACATCCTTCGCTGCTGGAGCTTTCTTGGGAACCATCGGCGATAGGGTTCGCTGCCCAGCCTCGATGAATGCTGACTTGGTAGCATCCGGAGCCTTTTTGCCCTTGGCTTGCTGGGAAGAAGTAACTGCACCGGATTTCCCCTTAGGAGCTGCTGGAGTAGTTCCTCCCCGAGGTTGAGATGACTCGGCGAGGCGGAAGAACTTGGCGCTGGAGCTCATGTAGCTGGACTTGGAGCGGTTGTTGATTTTCCTGGTGCCGGAACAGGTGCTAGTGCTGGTTCGGTCACTGGTACTGGAACTGCTGCTGGTGCTGGGGCCAGTGTTGGTGTCGAGGTAGTCTTGGTGCCTACTGGTTGCGGCGATGCCGAAGTTGTGGACGCCGTCACCTCGGCTGGGCCGGCCTCTCCCGCTCCGAGGTTGCATTCCTCTCGACGAGGTAGTGCGGAACCCGGAGCAGCCGCAGAACCCTCTGGAATAGGGCTCAGCGGACGTGACTCGTCGTCACGAGGAGGAGAAGGGCCAGATCGAAGTGGTGAAGAGATGCTGGATCCGCTCTGAGGGACCTCCACCGGAGCCCTGAAGAAGAGAATAATGTCAGAAGAGAAATTACCACGATGCAAGGAGAAGTGAGTTACTCAACAAAAAATGACTTACGCATCCGAGGTTTGGGCCTCCTTGGGTTTCCGAGCCCTTCGTGCCGGGGCTTTGCCTGCCGGCTTGGAGGCAGTCTTGTCTCTGGCCTTCTTTCGCCTTTTGGTGGGCTGAGAAGGTTCGGAGGAAGAACTTGCTGTGGCTCCGCGCCTCTTCTTCGACACCACCGGAACCGGTTCGCCCGTAGCAAGCGGAGGATCCTCGTGGATATGCCCACCAGGGTTAGCTGATGCCGGAAAGGCAAAAGAAAGAGGGACAACATCAACAGGTTCAATCACGTCGACATCCGAGTCATCCTCATCATCGGGCCAGTCTCTAAGAGAAGAGAATTTACCGCTGGGTCGTTTTGTAGCGTCAGTCATAGGGAGAAACATCTCCTGGTCCGGCTCCTCATCCGGGGTTTCTCGGTCCGGCGCCCACTTAACGGTCAAATCTGTACCATCCTCAAGGGTTTGCTGAAGGAATAGCTGAGAGAAAGCATGAAGAATAGAGTCAAAAATACAACAAAAACCGACATATATTTAATCCGAAGTAAGTTTTCCCCGTGAAGCTTACCACGGGAGGGAGCCTGTCACGACAGAAGTGCTCAATTCCCCACGTCCATTCAGCAGAGAAATCCTTGTGGGTGGTGAAGAGAGCCTTAACCCGGCAGAAAATCTCCGTGTTGCTCAGCTCGAAGGAGGAGGTTCGGTTGGGGTCGCGGCCGAAACTCATGTGGCACACCTTGTGGGTGCGCTTCTGGAGGGGAGAGATTCGGTTGCGCATGAACATGGTCATAGCATCCTCGTTGCGCAATCCGAGTTTCTTCAGTTTCGCAAACCTCTTGTTAACCTGGTTGGCCAGAGCCGTGGGCTTCTTGGAGACCTCCTCCCAGAATTCTGGATCAGGTGGACCCCGAGTATAGGGGAGCAAATGAATCAGATCTTCGGTGCCCGCGTTCCGGACATAGAAGAAGGTCCATGCCCATCCTTTGCAGGAGTCAAGCCCGGTGACCCGGGGGAAAAACGGAAGTCCTCCGAGGCGAGATGGACGCAGCTCCGAATTGGGTGAGCTGCTTATCCTCCGACTCAACTTGGATGCTGGGGATGACGTTACGACGAAGGCGAAAAACCGGATCCATAGCTCCTTCGTGGGCCACAGTCTGGTGTAGCCCTCGATCATGGAGGCAAAGGCAGACAGAGAGGTTATAGCGTTGCCTGGAAGATGGTGCAGTTGCAGGTGGTAGGTGCTAAGCCAATCCCGGAAGAAGTCGCTCACCAGCAAGCCGAACCCCTGTTGGAAGTGGGACAAGAACACGACGAACTCACCCGGATTGGGTGAGGGGGCCAGTTCGGCGGAAGGGAGACGAGCAATGATGTCGGAAGGGATGCGTCTGGTCCGGTAGAGCCAGTCAAGGTCATCTTGACAGACCCATGACCCATCCCATGCGCCACGGTCCGCCGCAGCGGCGTCCTGCTCCATTTCTTGCTCGACGACGACGAGCTCCTCCTCTGTCATCTCCTACTCGCTACCCTCGCTGGGGCTAGCGGCGGCGGGGATCTGAGGCCTGGATTGGCGAGGACCCATGGCGAGGAAGTTGCGCAGCGGTGGCTGCGACGCAAAGGCACGGGGAAAAGTGTGGCGGCGGCGCTGCTGCTAGGAGCACTGGCGGCAGCGTGGTCGCGAGGAAGACGAGGAAGAAGAGCAATGGGCAGAGGGGCGCAGAAGAGGAAAAAATTCTAAGGGGTGTGCCCCTCCGCTACTTAACCACCCCCTAAGAGGGTGAGTGGGATCGCGCTATGCCAATGAGCCACATGGTGTGGCCGTGTATCACCTGCATCAGCCAATCGGAGAGGTGCCACACAGAGGGCCACGGAGCAGAGGCAATCCCGTGACATGACGCGCTGATGCGGTAAACAAGGAGGCAGGCGTGATGTGACCCTCGCACAGTGATAACTGACAATTACTACGGCGGTTACACTGCAGGCCCTTAAAATAAGACGACGTAATGATTAGCCTCCACGTGGTTTGGCGTATGAAAGAAGGAAACAAGGCCCGGATCGAACCGTGGTAGCCCGGACGGCGAGTGAAAACTTGGAACGTGGGAAGGGAACGTAAATCCACATAATCCGAGATAAAGGGCTAAATCGGAAATGACGTCCAAGGCTCGAACATAAATGAACCTGATGTGGCCTTAGCGGCCAAGGCAGCTAAGACCGCACCAGCTTCGGGGACTAATGTTGGGGGGATACCCCCGGGTAGGGTCACTCCGGGGTATAAAGGCCGAGTTAGCCGAGGTTGGTAAAGCTCAAAGCGGATGCTGACAGGGTCACCTCAAGGCAGGCCGGATCACGGAGTAACCCGGACCAGGGGGGTCGCCTAACATTGTCTCAGCCGACTTAAGAAGTAAGTCGGAAGTGCTTGTCTAACTTATATGCAGGAACAGGTATAGCCGGATCTACTATGATCCGGGTGATGTTTAGCTTCTGGGAGAAGGAAGGAATCTCTCTGGTAAAAAAGAAGGCCTGGTACGCACTGCATGAGCGAAGCAAGCAAGGGCAGGACCACCGGGTCTTGGCCGACAAGGGTGACGACGCCCGTGTCGGCTGATGCAGGCGCCGTAGAGGCTCACGTAGCTAAAGCATGTGTGACGCGAGGGAAAAGCACCCCGGTTGGGTTACCACTTTGAAGGAGGCATATTCTTAGGAATATGCCTCCACGTATGCCCTAGGCTGAGACCAGGCCGCCTCTATATAAGGGGGGCTAGGGTTTCAGTAGAGGGGGTTGGGTTTTCTTCGATACCAATTTCGCTAAGGTTCTAGGAGTGAACTGTAGTTGAGAGTAAGAGAGCTTCTTCTTCCTCCTCTCACCAATACAGCTCTAGGAGCACTTGTAAACTTGAAAGGAATACAATCTTCTCTGTGGAGAATCACTCCACTATCCCCCCCTGGATTCCCCTAGCGCGTATTAGTCCCCACCTTTAGCCTATCCATGGCATCTGCCGTGGCACCACCACGACAAAAATACTATAGCAGAACTCAATCCTATGAATCAAATTACTTATATGTAAGAAAACTTCCTAAAGGTTGCATTCCTCTGAAATTCCTAGGGAATTCCTTCGAATCAAAGAGGCTAAAATTTCCAGGAAATTCCTACTAACCAACGAAAGTTTAGAAAAATTAGCTTACATCGATTCAGGAAAAATATCTGAGTCTCACGAAAGTACTACTAGTAGGTATCATATTTTCCAAGGGATGTACTAGGAGACAAAGCAATACTATCAGAAGAACTCAAGCACATGAATCAAACTACTCATATGTAAGAAAGCTTCCTAAAGATTTCATTCCTCTGAAATTCCTAGGGAATTCCTTCGAATCAAAGAGGCTAATTTTTTTATGGAATTCCTACTAACCAATGAAAGTTTAGAAAAATTAGTTTACATCGATTTAGGGATAAAGCTAATAAAATACGTAGGGAGGAGAATTTACAAAGTTTAAAAGGCTTCCATGCATAAACACAGCCATTCTCGGTCACGCCAAACACACAGTCGTGTTGGATAATAGCATCGCAGTATCTGAAGTAGCCTTGGAACTCATTCACACAAATTGACCATCCATGACAATCATTCCCCTTAAGGACAACAATCTGGAATTCGAACATGGCGACAAGAGAGAAATCCTTGTATCCCCCAGCAGCTGTCGGAATTTGGCAAATGACTATCTTATGCAGTTTAGTATGTTGACCTTCATCATCATCATCCTGGAATTTAAGTTGACCTTCATCATCATCATCCTCGATCACTTCAAACCCCGACACTTGCGGAATTACAATCTTGCGACGAGTGTACATGTTGACAAGGTCCCACCTGAAATTGGGCCCAACTGTGACGATCCAATCTCCATTGTCGCCTGCTCGATGCTCATCAAAACCATTTGGTATCACAATATCGGAGGAGAACCTGTCTAGTAGCGTCATCTTGCACGGGCTGTGCGCCACTTTGAAGCAGTCTTTGGATTCCCATGGTCTCACCATCGAGTGAGAATGAAGAACACATGGGAGGCCAAACGGCTGAGAAGCATGCGTAGTTCCACTCTCTTTTGCTAATTGAAGAATATGTTAGGACAAACCTACGATGATCGCGGTGGTGGTGGCGTCGCAATGGTTGATGAGTACTTGAAGGGGGCCTTTGGTGAACACCTTCTGAAACTACTCAGGTCTTTACTGAACTTGGTCGATCTCACCATGGATGGAGGTTACAGATGGTGTTTTGGGGGGCTTTTTTGGGTGAGGTGGGCGAAGGGAAGATTGTTGGTGGGAGCTGGCGACCGAGGTAAGATGGAGAAGACAAAGGCTTATGGTGCATAGTACTAGTATTGCAGAAGGTGAGCGAGTGGTGGCTGGGACTCCAATTGAGGCTAGTTGCACAAACCACAAACAATTAGAGTCATAGTTGCAAGTATATCCAACTATTGAGCCCGGGGTATGTCATAAATAATGTTAAGAGGGCTAATCTAAAAATTTGTGTTATGTGCAGCATTTGTACCCAAAAGTTACTGTAGTTTATTGCAATTGTACTATCCTGATTATTTGGAGTTCCAGGTTTGTGCAATTTTCTCCCTCCTCGTGTTTCGAGGAAGCTCTATGACCCTATGTTCAAACAAAAAAATGATCAATGATAAAAAAGAAGAGGAAGACCATCTCTCGGGGCTCGTTTGATTTGCAGGATTATTGAAACATAGAAAGAGGAAACTACCAGAATTTGGATAAAGTATGTGTTTGAATCATTGGGAAAGCAAAGGAATTCTAACATGATGTTGGTGTGAATGGAAATTTTCCTACGAAATAGAGGACAAAGGAATACTTTGAAGGATTCTCAATTCTTGTGTTTTTCCTATTCCTATATTTTTCCTATCTTGTGTTCCAAGCGGGGCCTAATTCCTATGTATTGGAATCCTTTCAATCAAAGGACCAGCGTGGGATTATTTCCTAAGTGAGAAAATCCTTCACAAATCCTTTGAATTTTTTTGAATCAAAGAAGAAATAAAAAGAGGTTTCCTCTCTCAGGTAAAAAAGGAACTCCACTCTTGGAGAACGAAGGTGCGGTGTGACGAGAGTAGCTACTCATACTAGAGTCTATGTCCAGTACTAGTCGTAGGGCCCCATAATAGCACGGTATTCCTACTACATATCAGTCTTTGCAGGTGCCTCGAAGGAAACAAAATAAAGATCTATAGATAATAAATGGCCATGGCAATTTCCTAGATAGACAATCTTTTGCTTGTTCATTTTGATCTGGGCGACAACCAGAGGCTAGAGGAGTACTAGCTATTTCGTGTCTTGAGGCATCGAGCTAGAGTAGAAATTTGGATATCTAAAGATGAATTGTCCTGTCAAACTAATGCTCCTTGCATGCAGCTTGACCAAACAGACTTACTACAATACTTTGTTGTGCGTCTGAAAAACTATGGAGTATAGTAGTACTAGTATATACCAGTACTAGTACAGTAATGTCACACAAAGAGTTCAAAATTCATCTTGTAGCGCCAAAAGCAGAAGTTGTGCCAATAGTACTATAGTAGTCATGTCCAGGTTGCCTTATAGGACAAAAAATAGTACGATGAGCTAAAAGATCTATATATTTATGTACTCCTATTTGCATATACTCAGGAATGGCACGAGCGTGTGCTCCACTAGTGCGTCTCTGCACGTAGGATAATCTAGTCCTACTAGTACGGAGTAGATTGCAACCACATGGTCGCGTGATTATTATGCATTGATCCCCTAGTCGTGGGAACATGCCATAGCAGTGAACAGTTTGTGAAAAAACAAAAACTCGTAAATAATTACTCCCTCCATCATAAAAATAGTAAATGACTTAGCTTTGCCTAGATATGCAAGTATCTTGATGCATTTTAGTACTTAGATACTCCCTCATTTCCAAATTAGAACGCATATTAGGTTTTGTCAAAGACAATAGTTATAAAGTTTACCAACTATATGTACAAACATACTAACTTTCATAATGTCAAACTCATATAATATAAAACATGGTTCATGATGATTCTAATAACATTGCGTTGATTTCAAAGATGTCCATATTATTTTCTAGATATTTCGACAAAGTTTATTATGTTTGACTTTGACAAAAACTAATATGCGTCCTAATTTGGGAAGGAGAGAGTACATGTGAAGTCATTTAATTTAGGATGCATGGAGTATTATTCCGTACTAGTAGTAGTCGAAGTAACATAGTATAGAGTAGTAAGCAGTAAAACTCAGTTTATAGCCAAATATAACCTTCCTAATCCCAAAGATACCCTGGATCCAACTACTAGTAAGTAATACATCATTCGATTCATGTTAGGACCATTATATGAGAAGATTAAGATCAATTCTTCTTGTCAATGCAAACACAAAAGAGTTTTGCTCCGGTGTCCACCCCTACTCCCAAACTTAGAAAACTAATAACATAAGGATGACCAGGATTGGTTGATACCCGTTCATGTCGTCCGAGCCGAAGAGGCATTGGTTAATCCCGACACTCCTTGTGTTTTCAATTTCTTAAATGTGAGAGAAGGGGGAGGACACCAAAGCAAGGCGCAACACTAAAAAACACCTCTTCCTCATCTCGGACGTTCCAACAACTGTGGTATTGTACTGCGGAGGCACCATGAGGAACATGAGATCTCTGAGTGCGACCATGTCCCTGGATGCGTAGCTCGTATGCTCGATTACCGCATATGGGTGGTCATCAAGAAGTCAGTCGGTGTACCGCAACACGCAGAAGTTATACCAATTTGCTTTACCGAACAAAAACTGTGAGTAGAATCATCAATGTATTTATAACACGTACTCACGAACGACATGAGCTTGTGTTGAACGATCACATGAAACACACAATATTCTCCACCGCGCATTCTCACTTATATTGCAATCATGCATGGTCATTTGATTATGCATGGTCCATGGAATTAAAAACACAAAAAAACCTTGTACTCGTGTGTGAGGCTTGATTTAGCCCTCTAGCTCGTGATTTGCTAAAGTTTATGCACAAACTTGTAAACATGACTAAATTTAGTTGTAAGCGAGGTTTGTGTTCAAAATTCTGTTAGCCTGGATGACACGTGGATGTTGGTCATGCGTGCAAGAGAGCATATGCCCTATAACATTGCACCTAGCACCTCTCATATAATAGCTAGTTAGGGTGAGCTAATCTCCTACAAGATTGATTTTGTGAAACTGACATGTTAGATAATTATAAGATATGTTCTGTTCCGAATATCACAATTCCCTAACCCTAGTTGATTTGTTTTTCTCTTGGCTCGTGCCCTTATATTCGCACGCGAGCGCATCTCATTCTTGGAGCTCAAGTATGGCGAGTGGCAGCTCTGGTGATTCGAGCTAGAGTCCGAAAGAGTATCATGTGCCCAACACAGAGTTGCCCATCATTAAGTGTGATCAATGCAAGCATAATTTCTTGAAGAATTACACCACCCTGACCAATGTCCACGGGAATCCGAACGGTATTTTATCAAGTGTGTCCTTGTCACAGGGTTAGTGAGGTGGGCTGCTTTGGATTTGCCTCCAGTTTTCTCTTGCGTTTGAGCTGAATTTCCGTCTTAATATGGATGCTGAGCTAATTTTTTCCAGTAATGCAACCCAATGGGTGAAATATGTTGAATTGGTCTAAGACTTACTTTGTTTCCTTCTCTCGGACAAAACAAAAAATAAATTGCATGGAGGTGAAAAGGCGTTGCTTACGTGGAAGGATGTGCGGGAAGGGAAGTCGCAGTTGATATGCAAATATTGGGCCTGTTGTTTATTGTTCGAGATGCGGGAGGCGCTACATGACAAATTCCATGGCATCCTCTCCCGTACACTAGACCCATGTTAACGTGTCGTCCACACCAGCACAATTTCGACGGCAATCCTGATTCAAGACTTAAATCTAGTCGAATTGACAAGTTTGGGCATAAAATTTCGTAATCACTGAGTTAGAGGACTAAAACGAAGCACCGTAAGAATGGTTAATGTGTTTATCTCTAGTCCATGTTGTAGAAGTGAATAATTACATAAAAGTCGTAATAAACTCCTAAATACTCCATAATACCATTAGTAACAAACTTAGTTTACATCCAAAATGCATCCTTCCTAGTGCCATAAGAGAACCTACATGTGACTACTACTAGTAAACTGGAGTAGTAAAATAGTACTGTTAGTAGCACTATTTATCTACTAATACACAAGGACAATATTGTTAGTATCATTAGTTGTTGATTTTGATCATTTTTCCTATTGATACAAATCCAGAAAGATTCATAGGTGGACTCTCCAACTTTTGTTAGGAACCGCGGCGGCACCCCGAGGTACATCTTGATCATGTTAGATGGGATGTTATCTGGCCACGAGCTTCTCATCAGATCGATTACCGCATTAAGGCTCCAGACCATCGAGAAGTATGCTGACCCCATAGAGGATGCGCGTGAATCCCCTCGTGATTGTTGGTGGAGGAATCGGGATCAAGAAAAATAAGGTGCTGTTGAAGATGGCCCTGGTTACAATAACCACGTGAGCCTCCTTCATGTGAGGAAGGAGCCATGCAGGTGAAGCGATGAAATCACAAGCGGGACCCATACTGATTTACTTTGGTACTATACTAGTACGAGTTTATAGGAATACGCTAGGCATCGCTGCACCAGCGGCGGTTGAGGCTCTGCACTTGAACACTTGCCTCTGCCTCTATACGTACGTAGTAGTACAACGCAAGATTTTAGTGTAGATCACTTCACACCATGCTTCACACTGCTTCATCAAAACTAAAAGGCTGCAGAAAGTTGAAAGGTGAGTAAACCAGGTGTCACGTTGTACTGTACCATACAAACAGATCCATGTGATAGGGAAAAAGATCTACTCCTAAAGAGAGACAGAAACATTACTAGAAAAACAGCTATAGGTAGATAAGATATTCTGTGGCGCATATCTAAAACCATGTGCCACAGATAAGTATCAGTGGCGCACTAGGAAAAATGCGCCACTGAAGTTTGGTTGTCTAGTGACGCACGAAACTGATATGCGCCACAGAAGTCCACATTTCTGTGGCGCATATTTTCGTGTGCGCCACGGAAAGTGATGTTTTCTATGGCGCATATAGATATATGCGCCACAGAAAATTGATGGGACCCAGCACCAAAAAAGGGGAGGAGACAATTCTGTGGCGCATATGTCCATATGAGCCACAAAAACTGATGTTTCTATGGCGCCATAGAATATGGACATATGCGCCATAGAATATGGAAAACCAGATCCCTCCAGTGGATCGGCTTTTCAGTTTTGCAAAAAATAAACGAAAATGATAAAAACTTCAAAAAAATAATACCTTTGAGTGGTAGTTAGATTTTAGGGTATAGATCTAGACAAAATTTAAAAACATGAATTTCTATGTATTTTACAAAAATAGGTCATGGCGTGGTAAAACGGCTATAACTTTTGCATACGATGTTGAAAAAAAATCTTTAACCTATCAAAACGATCGTCTTGAAATTTCCTAGTTGAATTCAACCACCTACGGTCGTTTTGGATTTTATAGAATCCCCAAATTCGAAAAGAGTAAAAAGTTATGGACGAAAGAAGATTTTTTACTGCAAAAAAATAAAAAAGGGGGGAGAAACTTTTGTGGCGAATTTCCCCCATATGCACCACAGATGTCTTGGGCGGGATTCGAATTTTGAATCCCGTCGGCGCCCTTATCCCTCCCTTTTTCCTTTTTCTCCCCCCACTTCTTCTCCCCTCCCCACTTCCCATCCCCTCCACACTTCTCCCCTTCTCATCCGTCCTCCTTCTCCACTCTCCGGCGACCTCCTCCTCCTCCTCCTCTACCACCAACTCCGACAACCTCCTCCTCCTCCCCTACGAACTCCGGTGACCTCCTCCTCCTCCTCCAACACCAACTCTGGTGACCACCCCATCCTCCACCACCAACTCCAGCGACCTCCTTCTCCTCCTCCTCCACCACCAACTCCGGCGACCTCCTCCTCCTCCACCACCAACTCCGGCGATCTCCTCCTAGCCCTCCTCTAGCCACTAGCCACCAGCCACCAGCCACTAGCCACCAGCCACCAGCCACCAGCCACCAGCCACCAGCCACCACCACCACCACAACCACCACCTCCTCCGGCCAGATCTAGATCTGGCCCGGTTTTTTTTTGAAATTTGAAAAAAACTTCTATGGCGCATATTGGCCATATGCGCCACTGAAGTTTGAGATCTGGCCCACCTTTTTTTGAATTTTGGAAAAAAACGTATGTGGCGCATATTGGTCATATGCGCAACTGAAGTTTGAGATTTTTGTGGCACATTTCAATATGCGCCACATGAGATAATTATCAGTGGCAAGGAAACAATGGCGACTAAGATATGCGCCACAGAAGATGGATTTCCCTGCGCCACATATGATCTGTTTCCTAGTAGTGAAAAGCCTAGGGCCTGGTGTGGAGTGTACAGTGCTATAGGGAGACACAGAGGACTGAATGCATGTATTCGACACCAACCTATAATTAACTTTTTTGTTCTTATCAAATATAAAAGTCCTTAATAATCCCAAATAGAGGGAGTACTAGAAGTAGTACTAGTACACATTCTACTACTAGTATACTCCCTCCGTTCCATTGTACTATTACATCTTAGAAAAACCATACAAACTAGTACTGCATTTATTACTAGTACTTTTTTTGAGAAATTATTATTAGTAGTACTTAGATATGCGAACAACCAATCCAAGTTACTACTCCAATAGAGACTACGGTCACTCTATTTTATGTGTTCTTCTTTACTAAGTACTAGTAGTAAAAGCTAGAATGCAAATTTTTTAGAACAAATTTTGGCTCTACAATATATAGGGTACGCGCAAACCTTAGAAGACACTTCATTGCTTAGTTTTAGGGGCCTTGTGCTAAATGAATAGACTTGGATGTAATTTTCATTTTTTACGAGGTCCTTGATATAACTTATATATACTTCCACGAACCATGTTAAGTAAAGCACCTCGCTCCTACAGGGCCTACCACAATTAAAAGAAAATGACACTGCCCTAATTATCAGACAAAGTGGACCATGGTTTCTTATAATTCCCAAGTTTTTAGTACTAGAATTTTTCAAGCTTTCTAGCTAACTTCGCACACTTCAGTGACTTTTTGCTGATTTAACTAAATTACGTCAATCTTTTGCTACACAAGTAACCGCAATAGATTTCTCTTGAATATAAATGTATTTTCATAGGAAGATGGGTGCATCTTCTTGTAGTAAACAATGTCGTTGGTGTGAGTTTCCAACTATCAGGAAAGAACATTCAATTCTCATTTTTTCGAGTGATGACGAGATTATTCTTTTTGGTAAAGAAACTCTGAAGAATATGGATCTGAATGCCACAAGACAAGACTTCAGACATATATAGTGGACCAACATGTTCTACTAATGATACCCATGTTTCATGAGATTTAAAACTTCCTAGCTAACTCTGTTAACTTGAATGACTTTTTATCCCAATTTATAGAAATTAGGTCAAATTTGAAATACAAGTAAATTGTAGGTTGCTTTGAAAGTTTTATGAAAAATCTTTTGGAGGTAGCTATTAGGGGGGCAAATAATATATCGTAAATCACTAAGAGTTTTGACGATAGGTTCAACTTCTTGCTAAGATTTTGCATCTTGACAGTTTATCAAAATTAGGTCAAACTTGAGCTACAAGTAAGTTCAATAGATTACTCTCGAATTAAATGTAATTTCAGATGTAGATGGGTGCATCTTCTTATAGTAAACAAATTCATTGGTGTGAGTGTCCAACTATTATGAAAGAACATTCTCAATTTTCTGAGTGATGACGAGATCGTTTTTTTCTGTAAAGAAAAGTCTGAAGAATATTGGATCTGAATGCCACACATATATAGTGGACCAACATGTTGTACCAATGATTCCCATGTTTTATGAGTTCAAACTTCCTAGCTAACTCTGCCAATTTGAATGACTTTATGCCGATTTATCGAAATTAGGTCAAATTTGAAACTACAAGTAAATTGTAGTTTGATTTGAAAGTTTTATGAAAAAGCTGTTGGAGGTACCCATTAGGGGGTCACAATTAATACATCAAAACACCGAGAGTTTTGACATTAAGTTCAACTTCTTGCTAAGATTTTGCATCTTGACAATTTAACAAAATTAGGTCAAACTTGAGCTACAAGTAAGTGCGATAGATTTCTCTTGAATTAAATGTCTTTCCATTGGTAGATGGGTGAATCTTATTGTAGTAAAAAATATAGTCAATGTGAGTTTCCAACTATCAGGAAAGAACATTTTCAAATTTCCAAGTGATGATGAGATTATTCTCTCCTGTAAAGAAAGTCCAAAGAATATGGATCTAAATTCCACAAGCCAAGTTTTCACACATACATAGTGGACCAACATGTTCTACTTACGATTTCCCATGTTTTATGAGTTCTCAAACTTCCTTGTTAACTCCGCCCACTTGAATGACTTTATATTGATTTATCGAAATTAGGTCAAATTTGAACTACTACAAGTAAATTGTAGGTTGCTCTGAAAGTTTTTGCGAAAAATCTTTTGTAGGTACCCATCATGGGGTCACAATTAATATTTGAGAAACCACCAAGAGTTTTGACGATAGGATCAAATTCTTGCTAATATTTTGCATCTTGATAGTTTAACGAAATTAGGTTGAACTTGAGCTACAATTAAGCGCGATAGATTCCTCCTAAATTAAATGTCTTTTCGGAGGTAGATAGGTGCATGTTCTTGTAGTAAACAATGCCGTCGGTGTGTGTTTTCAACTATCCTAGAAAGAACATTCTCAATTTTCCAAGTGATAAGGAGATTGTTCTTACCCATAAAGAAAGTCTGAAGAATATGGATCTGAATGCCACAAGACAAGTTTTCAGACATATAGTGGACCAACATGTTGTACTTACGATTTCCCATGTTTTATGAGTTCTCAAATTTCCTAGCTAGCTTTGCCCACTTGAACGATTTTATGCCGATTTATCGAAATTAGGTAAAATTTGAACTACTACAAGTATATTGTAGGTTGCTTTGAAATTTTTATGAAAAAGCTCTTGGAGGTAGCCATCGAGGGCAGGGGTCAATTAATATATGAGAAACCATCAAGAGTTTTGACGATAGGTTCAACTTGTTGCTAAGATTTTGCATCTCGATAGTTTAATGAAATTAGGTCAAACATGAGCTATAAATAGGCACGATAGATTGCTCTTGAATTAAATGTCATTTCAGAGGTAGATGAGTGCATCATCTTGTAGTAAGCAGTGCTGTTGGTGTGAGTGTGCAACTACCAGGGAAGAACATTCTCAATTTTTCAAGTGATGATGAGATCATTCTTTTCCATAAAGGAACTGTGAAGAATATTGGATCTGAATGCCACAAGCCAAGTTTCTAGACATATATAGTGGATCATCGGCATGGTGTACTTGAAATTCCCATGTTTATGAGTTTTCAAGCTTCCTAGCTAACTCCGCCTACTCGAGTTACTTTATGTTGCTGTATAGGAAAGGTCAAATTTGAACTACAAGTAATAAATTGTAGGTTGTTTTGAAAGTTTTGTGAAAAAATATTTTGGAGGTACCCATAGAGCGATCAATTAATATATCAGAAACCACAGAGAGTTTTGATGACTGGTTCGACTTCTAGCTATGATTTGCATCTTGAAAATTTTGAACCCCTTTTGAAAATGATCACATGAAGTATGGAGAGAGGGGAAATGATTTTTCTATTCTCTATGGGCAACCCACAAGCTTGAGGTGCACCTTAGGCTTAAAGATAACTTTATTTTCTCCACAATGTATAAGGTGAACATTAGCGGATGCCACATAGGCCTTAAGGAGTGCTTTTTTACACACGGTGGATGCCCTTAGGGTATCACCTATGTATGTGGAAAAACCTATCGATAAGATGGGTTCCCAATGCTACAACATAAGATAATTGATGGCACCACAATGTATGTAGACAAACTTGTTGTCAACACCCGGATTTTTAATCCTAGATGCCTGTTATACCATACATCGCAATCCCAGGATTACCATTTTTGCGAGACATAACAGATTGTATATCATAGTACGTCATCCATTACAAACCGTAATAAGGTCATACACAAACAAAGGATCTCATGATCTAGTCTTAGTACAATCAAGTAGCGGAATAAATAGCATAGCAGTGGGGTCCATCTTCAGAGTCATAGGCAATGCTGACGATGGGAGAAGATCATAGTTGTCGTAGCCGTCCTGCTGTCCTCCTTCAGGGTAGTCCTCCTCATAGTCTGGCCATAGGAATAGCCAGGGACAAAAGCCATGAGTACTCTTTAAGTACTCGCAAAATACCACTAACAAGTAAGATAGTTCTAGTAGGAATGCTGACTCTAAGTTTATTTGTAAAGTTAATTTTGAAACCTAAGCTGAGTTCAGAAACAAAGAAAGGTAAAATAAAGTTTGAAAACACCTAAGTGGGAACTTAGTTGTCATAGTCACAGCTCTGTTGTGGTCAAGTCATGTCACGATTCATTTCATAAGTCATTTTGAAAACATTTGACAACGGAACAGTATGGCCACTCCAACTGTTTATAACCGTGGACGCGGCTATTCGAATAGTTTGACACTCTGCAGAGGTGGTACACTTTCACCACAAGATTCGATACATCTGTCAGGGATAACCCTGAATCATCATACTTAGTATGCAGATAATCAAACATAACCTTTCCTTTACACACTCTAGTATAAGCACCTCTCCTATGAGCATGGCCTCCCAGCCATGACCATCAGTCATCCTGGGCACTGCATAGGTGGAAAACACTGAGAGTTAGCCTCAGCTCAAACCTCTCCCACGAGGGAACTAATATTAATGCATATAAACTTCCGGCTAAGACTTACCCAATTCAGGTATTGTGGTTGTATGGTAAAATTGGAATGGTATCGCATCCGAACCCAACCATCAGTTTTGTAAAAGGGCTAAGGCTCATGCCTCAACATTTTCATCATCATAAACCATTTGTGTTTCTCAACACATGTCAAAACATGTCAATAGAATGACTCATCATTCCAAGGTTTGCACAAGTCATTTTCACCAAGTATTCCCATCTAAATTGATTAAGTTTTGGTTTAGCTCCAAACTACTAAGTTAAGAGTGTTCACTAAGGTGGGATGCTAATATCAATCTCATGCCATAGAATGACATCTAAGTCTAACTAGATATGTCAAGTTGTATACTCCTTATGCTATCTTTAAACAAGTAAAATACTTTGGTAAAGTAAGGAAAGTAAAGCTTGTAAATAAAACTTGGAATAGGTATAAGTCAAAGGGTATAACCAAAGCATTCCTAATGCCTTTGCTTAGGTTATCTAGCTTGCAAGGGTTAGCTTGCATTGTTAATGATTGCTTGCAAGAAATCACTTGCATGGTTAACTTTTATAATGCTAGCTTGCTTAGTTTACTTGAAGTGCTAGGCTTGCCTTGTGTAGTGCAGTGGTTGAAATTCTCTTCCTCCTCTTCTTGGTAGAACTCCTCCTCCTCGTAGACTTGGTCGGTACTATCGTCTATAATACATACGGAATACACAATCACCAAACAATACTCAACTAGTCTACTTAGCACACTAAGGCACACATTTGATGATCTAGTATCATCACAAACATCACAAGGTTTAATGAACTAGGTTCATTTATTTTATTTGAGAAAAGTAATTTCTACTCATTGAAATTAACTAAGATTTAATATTCTCCAATTAAAATATGGGATCATGTGGACATATGTCATCACCACATATTCTAACATATGAGAATGTGATTTAAGGGTTGGATCACATTTTAATAAGTTTAAGTTTAATAATTAATGATTTAAAGTGACAAAAATGCCTATATAGCATTATTTTGGTACTAGTCCAAAGTCACTGCATGCTAACCTTAATATTATTATATATTCAGATAGGTATGGTTAAATGTGATTTTTGAGAGGTGGAATCAACTCAAAATCTATTATGGTTGATTTTAGAAAAATGTTGGAATGGGCAAAAGCTTCTGTCTTGTTATTTTTACTAGGAGAGATCTCTAACGGGCATGGATAGAGTTTTTAATTATATTTCCAACAAAATTGGAATCACTCAATTTGGATTTGTACAACTCCCGGAATTGATTTTTGAACTAAGGGACATAACTAAGTTTTAATTAAAATAGAAAAACATATATTTGAATTACTGGGTCAGCGCGGAAAACTAAATGGGCCAGCCCGTGTACACTCCGTGGTGCCGAGGGATGCTGACAGGGGGGTCCCGCCTGTCAGTGACTCATTAAACGTGAAGCGGTACGGGGCGATAAGGACCACACGATTAGATTCTGGATCAACGGCTCACGGTCGTCGTCGATGACGGACACGTCGCTGGCGAGACTGAACCCTAGCACGGACGGTGGGGGTATGGTGGGGACATACCAAGGCTCCATCTAGGGCAGCGATGGGGGCGATCGAACGAGACGACGACGGCGGACTCAGGTGAGGTCACGGTAGGGGCTGAGGTGGACGAAATTGACGGGGACCTCTCCTCCTCTGCAGCGGCTACCTCTGGTGAAATTCCGGTGATGGGCTGCTCGAGCGGCTCCGGCGAGATAGGGGAAACAATCAGTGGAGAGAGGAGAGTGGAATGGTGTGGCGATTGAGGCTGGGGGTGGCGTCCTTATATAGGCTCCACGAGGGGACCGAAGGGTGTGGGCGGAGCTCGTCGGTGATTACAGCACAGGGGGCTACCGGCATGGGCAAGGTAGGCAGACGATGGGCGGTTCCCTGGCGACCATCTAGAGCTTAATGGAAACACTAGGGGTGGTGGCTAAGGGTCAGGAGCTTCCCGCACTCTGAGGGACAGAGGCGGTGCTCGATGGTGATCCTGGTGACTGTGGGTCGCGCAGCGGTGCACGGTCTGGCCGTGTGGGTTGGTGTGGCATCTTTGGCAAGGCGCTCTAGAGCGTATAGCAGAGGCATGGTTGCGAGCGAGTGGAGGTGGTCCAGGGGCTGGCTTTGGCCGTGGGGTGGACAGGGGAGTGTGGTAGGGTTGGGCGGAGCTAGTGGGGGTGCTGGAACGGCGCGACGCGGTCTGGGGAGCGTTGCCCCCGTTTGGCCGGCGGTGACCAAAAACGGGTGGCACGCAACTGCTGCTCCAGGCTAAAGGGTAGGCCGGTGAGGGGTTTGTTAGAGCTAGGAGGGACAGGGGAACAAAATGGGCCCAAAAACTCGACAAGGCATTGATCACTAAACAATATTAGTTAGGCAGAAAATTTGTGCCTGCCACCTGCTCGACACAATGGCCGCATGGACAAAAGATTTGAATTTTTCAAAGATTTTTGGTGGAGTGGTGTGTTACATGCTTAAGCATCTAGGTTTGCTTGGGATTTTGAAATGCAGTTCATTTGGATGGTTTTTGAAAAAGTGTGATCTATACATATGAACTAGATTCAATTTTCAATTGTCATTTAAAATTAGAGTTTGAATGTTTTTGGGAGATCACAAAGTGGGCCTTGGTACATCACTACTTCTACTAGCAAGGGGTGCAAAGATCCACATTTGTTTCTGTTTGAATTTGAGTGCTAGGAATAGCCAAAGTGGGCTAGGTGATTAAAATGGCAAAAGTGACCATTTCCTTATTTAATTCTTTTTGATTTCTTTTTCTTTGGAATTTGCTTTGGGATGATTTAGATGATGTGTAATTCAACTTAGAGTCATTTTACAACCCATAGATCACTCAATCATGGCATTTGAAACAACTCCTATTTTAAATGCACACACATATGAATGCTTAAAGATTTTTAATAGAAAACGTGTTTGTTACCCCTAAATTGGGTAGATTTGATCTTGATCACTTGGATTAAAGTTTTGGGATGTTACAAACCTTCCCCCCTTAAACAAAATCTCGCCCCGAGATTTAAGAGAGAAAACTAGGAACTAAAGAGATCTGGGAACTCAGTCCTAATGTAATCTTCTCGCTCCCAAGTGGGTTCTTCTTCGGTATAGTTGCTCCATTGAATCTTGAGAAATTTGATACTCCTAATCCAGGTGGTTTTGTAGGCTTCCTCCAAGATACAGATGGGCACTTCACGATACGTCAGATCCTTGTTGATATCCAGCTCGGTGATCGATGTTCTTGAAAACTTCAGTCTTCTCCGGCACTTCTAGGCATTTGCGAAGTAACAAGATATGGAACACATTGTGGATGGCTTACATCTCTTCTAGCAGTTCCGGTTGATATGATACTTCTTCTCGATGGTTCAGAATTTTGAAAGGTCCGATATATCTGGGGGCTAACTTTCCTTTCAGACTAAAACGTTGGGTTCCCTTTGATGTCTACGCACTTCTATTCTCGTAGACAGTTGTTGGGCCTCCAAGTTCAGAGGTTTGTAGAACAACAACAAGTTCTCCCTTAAGTGGATCACCCAAGGTTTATCGAACTCAGGGAGGAAGTGGTCAAAGGTATCCCCTCTCAAGCAACCCTGCAATCAAGATACAAGAAGTCTCTTGTGTCCCCAATACACTTGTCAGGTCTGTAGGTGCACTAGTTCGGCGAAGAGATAGTTAAATACAAGTGGTATAGATAATTATAAGTGGTAACGGTGATAGAAAATAGCTTGATGGCATGGAAAAGACTAAAGTAAAACTGAAATAAAGATGGAAGCAAGCAAACATGTAACAGATCTAGTTGCAAACGGTGTTTCAATGCTTAGAAACAAGGCCTAGGGATCATACTTTCACTAGTGAACACTCTAATATAAATATCTTATCTTTATGATACTACACTTAACTACTCTCCGGTTGAACACTCTAATCAATGGTAGGGCTATAGCAGCACACCTCAAAGTTCATCTTTCCCATTTAGAAAACCCCACACTGTCACCTTGAGTACTAGATGAGTCTAACAAACACCACAATTTCATAAAGACATTCAACTCCAAATATAACTCATAACAAGTATTTGTAATCTCTAGCCTAGGTTCCACCATGGTGTGCACACTGTCAACTTCACACACATGGGGAGAGCAGAGATCTATTAAAGCACTTGAGTAGCAAGGTAGACCTATAGATTACAAGCTCATGATCTCAATAAGATCATGCATAGAGAGAGAGATGAACACATAGCTACCGGTAGAACCCTTAACCCCGAGAGAGAACTACTCCTTCCTCATCATGGTAATCAGCAATGGTGATGGAGATGGCGGTGGAGATCGATGGAGATGGCTCCGGGGGCACTTCCCCGTCCAGCAGGTTGCCGGAACAGAGACTTTCTATCCCCCGAATCTCCCCTTCGGTGGCGGCGGCGCTGCGGAACTTTTCGTGGATTTTTGATTGACGATTTAGGGTTTTGGTATCGGGAGGCTCTTATAGGCGAAGGAGGCAAGGTCGGTGGACGGCCAGGGGGCCCACAACATGCCCTGGCGCGACCTAGGGTTGCCCGCGCCAAGGGGGGTGTGGCCACCCTGTGGCCCCTCTCCGACTCTCCTTCTGGCTCCGTGAGTCTTCCGGGAAAATAGTAACTTTGGCTTTTGTCCCGTCCAATTCCGAGAATATTCATTTTCTGACTTCCTGGAACCAAAAACAGTAGAAAACAGACAACTGGCACTATGGCATCTTGTTAATAGGTTAGTGCAAGAAATCATATGAAAAGTACTCCAAAGTGTGGACAAAACATAAAAAAGTAGATAAAACCAAGCATGGAACATCAAAAATTATAGATACATTTGCAATGTATCACCCTTCAATGGTGACACCTTGAGATACACAAAATCTCCGACATTGAAAGTCAGATCTCTCCTCTTGTCAGCATAACTCTTTTGTCTGGATTGGGCAGTCTTGAGGTGCTCCCAAACTTTGTGAACCTTCTCTTCAGCTTCATGGAGAATGTCGGGTCCAAAAATCTGACTCTCTCCTACTCGCGACCAATTCAAAGGGGTACGACACTTTCTTTCGTATAGGAACTCAAATGGTGCAATTTGCAAACTGGCTTGATAACTGTTGTTGTATGAGAATTCTGCGAAAGGTAGACAATCTTGCCATTTTGATCCATATTATAGTACACAAGCTCTCAACATATCCTCTAGGATTTGGTTGACTCTTTCAGTCTGTCCATCGGTTTGCGGGTGATAAGCGGTGCTGAAATTCAACTTGGTTCCTAATCCTTCTTGGACTTTCTGCCAAAATCTCGAGGTAAATTGGGTTCCTCGATCTGACACTATGGTCTTGGGGGTTCCATGCAGACTAACAATTCTAGCAATGTACAACTTTGCTATCTTCGAACTCTGGTAGGTTGTCTTGACATGTATAAAATGAGCTACCTTGGATAGTCTATCAACAATGACCCAGATTTAGTCATTTCCCCTACTAGAGGTAGGTAAAACGGTGATAAAGTCCATTCTAATGGAATCCCATGAATCTGCAATGGTTGCAACAGTCCTGCGGGTCTTTGATGTTCCGCTTTGACTCGTTGACAGATATCACACTTGGCGATGTAGCTTCCGATTTCTCTCTTCATCGTGTGCCACCAAAATTGCTCCTTCAAATCCTGATACATCTTTGTTCCTCCGGGGTGGATAGAATAAAGAGTATCATGAGCTTCTTGCATGATAACTTTCTTCAGCTCCGAATCTGCTGGCACATAGATACGGCCTTTCTACCACAGAACTCCTTCGTCTTCGGTGAATCTAGGTACATTTCCTGTACCAATACGACGTTTGATTCCGTTGATACTTTTATTTCACTTTTGGGCTTCCTTGATTTGGCTAATCAAAGTGGGCCGAAGTTCAATGCTATCTAAGAATCCTTTGCTAACTAGCTCAGTCCTGAACTGCTCCAACTCCTCATATAAACTTGGTTGCTTCTCCTTGATCATGGTGTTTAGCCTACACGACAATCTACTAAGAGCATCCGCTACCACATTGGCTTTGCCGCGGTGATAGTGAATGTCAAGGTCATAATCCTTGATTAACTCTATCGATCTCCTTTGCCTCATATTCAGCTCCTTCTGAGTGAAAATATACTTCAAGCTTTTGTGATCTGAGTAAATCTCAGAGCGATTACCCATAAGATAATGACGCCATGTCTTCAATGCTAAAACTACGGCTGCTAACTCAATATCATGGTTAGGATAGTTCTGCTCATGCTGCTTCAGTTGTCGAGACAGATAGGCGATGACTTTGCCTTCTTGCATCAATACACAACCGAGACCAATCTTGGATGCATCACAATACACATCAAACGGCTTCTTGATATCTGACATGATCAATATTGGGGCTGAAATCAATCGCTTCTTCAGCTCTTGGAAACTTGCTTCACATTTGTCGGTCCATTCGAACTTCTTGTCCTTCTTCAACAATTGGGTCATGGGTCGGGCGATGCTCGGAAATCCTTCTACGAACTTGCGGTAATATCCCCCTAGTCCGAGAAATGCACGAACTTGGGTTTGAGGGGTTGGGGCTTCCCATTCTTCAACATCTTTGATCTTGGCGAGATCAACAGCGACTCCTCCGGCAGACACAATATGTCCTAGGAATCCTACTTCTTTCAGCCAAAACTCACATTTGCTGAACTGCTCTCTAAGGGTTTCAAGGATGATTCTCAGATGTTGCTCATGCTCTTCTTCTGACTTGGAGTAGATAAGCATATCGTCGATGAACACCACGACAAACTTATCTAGAAAATTCATAAAGATCATATTCATGAGATTCATGAAATATGCAGGGGCATTGGTTAATCCAAAAGACATAACCGTATACTCGTATATTCCATAACTAGTAGTAAAGGTGGTCTTCGGAATATCCGTTGCACGAATCTTAAGTTGGTGATAACCAGTCCTAAGATCGACCTTAGAGAACAAGTTTGCTCCAGTCAACTGATCAAATCGATCCTCTATTTTTTGCGATGGGTACTTGTTTTTGATGGTGACGTCATTCAGATTCCTGTAATCTGAGCACAAACGGTTGCCTCCATCTTTCTTGTCGACGAATAACACTGGTGATCTCCATGGCGATGCGCTCGGTTGAATCAAGCTTGTTGCCAACATAGCATCCAGCTGCTTCTTCAATTCCTACTATAGGGCCTCTGGGCTATGGGTCCTGTTCCGGGGATTAGTTCACTAATGAACTCAATATCCCTATCCGGGGGCATACCTGGCAATTCATCTGGGAATACGTCGGGGTATTCACAGACTACTCTGACTTGGTCAATGGTGGGTAGGGCTAGACTCTTATTACACTTGAATTGACGGGGCAAGGTTTCAGATATATGCTCTACTGATACTCCAGAGCTACTGGTCATGGTGATGGTTTTCTTGGCACAGTCAATCAATCCCTTATGCTTTGACATCCAATCCATTCCTAGTACTACTTCCAAACCTTTGGTTCCAAGTACTATTAGATTGGCATAAAAATCTATCCCATGTATTCTGATAGGCACAACTTTGCAAATTTTTCTAGCTTTTGTAGTTGAACCGGGGATTTGAACTATCATGACATGCTTCAAGTTGGTTGGGTGAATCTTACCATTGCATGCAAATTTTTCGGTGACAAATGAGTGCGATGCTCCCGAATCAAACAACACTCTTTCTAAAACTGAGTTGACAGAAAACATACCCAACACTACATCTGGCGCTTCTTGGGCTTCTACAGCGTTCATGTAGAAGAGACGGCCGTTGCGGTTGTGAGGGTTCCATGGGGCGAATCTTCTTCCTGGTTGAACACGACGCTGCTGTTGAGCTAGAGCATTCACATTGGCAGTGGCGGCAATCTTCTTGGGGCACTCATTGGAATAGTGACCCTTCACTCCACACTCGAAACAAGTAATCTGAGACTTGTCTTTCGCTGCCACGGGCATAGCATTGCTTCCTGTTCTGGGTGCGGTGTTGTTGTTGTTGCTGTTGTTCTTGGGAGGTGCACGGTTGAAATTGCTAGAGTTGCCGGGGTGATTGTTATTTCCTCCGGACTTCACATTTCCTCCGCTATGGTTGGGGTAGCTTGGGCGAGACATTGGGGGTCGATTGCTCCTTGGTGCATATCCCGCAGAAGGGTCGGGACGGTACTTCTGGTGACTGTTGGATCTAGCTTGGTGCATCATATGACGTTTGCGGTTGTCGTTTGCTTGATAAAGCTTCCCTTCCATCTGAATGGCAGAGTCGACTAGCTCTTCGAGATCCTCGAAACGGATGTTGACGAGGACATTCTACATGTCATCATGCAGTCCGTTCAGGAATCTCTCCTTCTTCTTGGCCTCCGTGTTGATCTCATCAGGTGCATACCTGGCAAGGGACAAGAATCTGTCATGGTACTCCACTACAGTCATTCTGCCCTGCTTCAATTCTCTGAATTCATCCCTCATTCGGGTGACTAGACCCTGCGGCACGTGGGTGCTGCTAAACTTGGTTTTGAAGGCTTCCCATGTCATCACTTGACCATGGTTAATTGTGCGGGTGCTGTTCCACCATGCCCTTGCATCTCCTGCCAAATAGTGGGTGCCAAAAAGAACCTTCTCGTTGGCATCCACTCCTGCTACTTCTAAGTTGTTCTCCATTGTCTACAACCGGTCATCAGCATCCAGTGGGTTCTCTAAAGTACTAAAGATTGGGGGATTAGTATTCTGGAAGTTTTTGAGTTTGGATCCATGATGATCCTGATTTCCATGGTTCTGATTGTTGTGAGCCATCTGGGCGATCTGCTATAGTGTTGCTAGATTAGCTTGGCGCTCTGCCCTACTAGCTTCACGGTCTGCAATGAGAGTCTGCAGAATCTGCAGCATTGGGTCTTGCGATGAGCTGCTCCCTCCTTGGTTTCCACGACTCATGTGAAGATTGAGATATATAAAGGGGTAAGAGGGAAAGTTCTAAGGTTCATGGTTTTGATTTCAAAGTGAAAACTTTGAGTTTGACTGTTTTGCAACTAACTTCTTTTCATTCATTCAAGCAAATCACACGATACAAACACAAACACACCACAACATCAAAGGAAAACAGATGGTTTTAAAAACCAGTCTGTAAGCTACGATACAATGGAACCGATACTCCTCACTCTACGATAGTCAAAGTCCTCATCAGTCTGTAAGCTCTAGTGCATCTACTCATCATCGATGAAGTCAGAGTCCTCATCATTGGTGTAGAAGTCCACGACATCCTCCTCTAGATAGTCATCATCATTGTTAAGGTAGGAGTCAATATTCCCTTGGATATCTTCACCCTCCTCTTCTTCTTCCTTTGCTGCAAGCTGAGCTTCTTGCTCCTTGAGGGTCTTCTCGAGGTCGGCCACCTTCTTGCAAAGACGGTCGATGGTGCGATCCTTCTTGGCGCATGGACGGCAAAGAGATTGACTATCCTTGACTAGAAGTGAGAAAGTCTAGGCCTTCTTTGCGGCAAGGGCGAGGTTGTGGTTGGCAACCTCTATAGCATTGTCCAACTCCTTCTGTCTGTCGTACAGTAGGAAGTCCAGGTTCTCCACATGACGCTTCAAAATTAGGTGACTTGGCATCTCTAGTGGCATTCCCATGGAATCACACCTTGCATAGTGAACAAAGCGGGTTCCTTGGATTAGGTTAACACTCAGGGTTGTAACACCCTCGAATCGACCCTATGCAAGTTTTAGTGATTCCCGCCAAACCCGCATAGAAACGATTCAAAGATGCCCACCAGGCACTTGCGTGCGGGTGGAAAACGAAGTAATACCATTACACAATAGTCCATGATGGGACCCACAGAACATATATATACAACAACGACTCCATGAGTCAAGCATACAGATATACAATACAAAGATCCAAATCACCTTGAAAATGATACAACATTCGAGTACGGATAAGAAACAAATTGGGATAAGAGCCCTGAAGAATAACCAATGGCGTCCATAACCCTGCCTAGGCCAAGCCGGAAGGGTAACCCTGCTAACGACGTGGATCTCAAACCTGCTAGAAAAAAAGGGGTGCTGACAAAGGGCAAATGAAAAAGAGGAGCGTCAGTACTGATGCCAGTACACGGCGAGACTATAATTCGGCGGCTCTCACCTACATAGGTATGGTGGACTGAAGCGACAACGCAACATGCACTAAACAACCTATAGAGACTCAATGCAACTGTCGGCTATTAGAGAGGGATAAGAGAGACCTATTCGGGACCAACCTGATACTAACACCAATCATACCCATCTTGGTATTCCCCCTCGAGACCAAACGATAGAGTAAAACCGAGGAACTCACACAGTTGGCAGTTTTATTCATTCCATTATAGTTGTAGCATTTACTAGTCAGATATAGATAGCATGAGTCATCCCGATAGCATAAGTAGTGGGCAGTTTTAGTTAACCATTCAATTGTAGTTGCAGTACTTACTAGTCAGATACAATTAGCATGTGACATCCCAAACCCAGCAGTTGTTGGCACTTTTGTTTCACTCCATTGGAGTTGCGATACTTACTAGGCAGGTATAACATGACACGATACACCCCAGTTTCACCAGTTGTTGGCACTTTTATTATCCATTCCATTGTAGTGAAGCTGATTACTAGTCACATATTAAGTCAAATTTATAGCACTACTTTAGTTATGCTTGTCTATGATCGAGATATTGTGCTCCAAGTCGTCCATAACCGTGGACACGGCTTTCAGAAAGATTTACCCTGCAGGGGTGCACAAATAGCAACACACGCACGATCAACCTAGGAAAAACCAAATAAAAACCCAACGAGGATTTCATGACAAAGCAATCACAGGATTCATAAAATATTTCAGGGGGCTACCCCACTAAGCTACCTGCGACGAAGTTGGCCGGCTCCGAGACGGACCCAGGGTTTGTGACAATGGCTGTAAACGACTAGGAACCCAAAAGTGTGACTGGGATTGTCGATACCGCGAAAACATTCCACGTTACAAAACATTACAGGTGCTCCACGCACAATCATAAATAAAGCAGTAAAGCAGGGCATAAGTACAGCATAGTAATAAAGCCCCAAACTACTTTGTGGCCCCAAGAAATAAGAAATTAATCAAGCTCTGGCTAAGGGGATTCATGGTCCCACATGCGTATAGTGCGATAGTCAAGGAACAGGTATCAAGTACTCGGGGCCTACGGGACAGAAGTGAGCGGTTAAAAACCAAATATTTGCTATTGTCCACCGATGCCTCTGCATTAGTTATAACTATTCCTAGCATTTTAATCAAGTTGTATTTCAAGTCATGATCATCTCCACCATTAAACATGTGCCAACCTTCCAACAATGGTGGAGTGACAACAACGCGAAGCAGCACCTGAGCAAGCAACTACGACTCGCAAGGCCGACTATCTATCAAACAACAGGCAATAGGATGTGTCTAAGGCAATATAGAGGCTGCAAGGAATATAAAGGGTGCACGAAAACTAAAGCATCACAACACGGATAGAAATAGATCAACAGGAGGAAGTAAAGACTATAAATACAAAATAGGTAGAAAGAGGGAGAATGCTCGCCTAGAAACACTGCCGAAGGTTCATCTGGAGATCGGGTCGACACTCGCATCAACTCATCGGCCTAATCCGCGAAGAACCAAAGCACTAGAAGAAACACCGGATGCACTATTTAATACTGCAGCAGAAGATCAGGCATGATGCATGTATGATGTATGACATGGCAAAGGTGCGATGCAACTAGGTAATATTAAGCGGAATCGGGGTCCCAACAATTAATTATAAGGTTCATGTTGTTTAGATACCCCGCAATTTAAATGTTGTCTTAACAAAGAAAAACATGGCATCGGTTTGCTACACAAATTTAAATGGGGGCGATATAAGACTAGAATAACCCGCATATGGTCTCCATATTTAATTATTAGGTGAGTCAACAGTATACCCCAAACAAATGAAGATGTATGCGATATGATCAATTTATATGCAACAAGTGACAATGTCATATATTATAAAAATAGGTGTCTCGGATATGGTTGGGGTCACACTTGGGTGTTCGATGATCTTGCTTCCGGGTGTTCGACGAGGTTCGGGTTCGGTCTTCAAATCCTCGGGATCGGGCTTCGGATCCAAGCGAGCGATCTTGCGTGACAATGTCAGAGATCTAGATGTCCCGGGTGAGAGATCTTGTCGGTGGTTCTTCGAGTGGCACCGTGCTCATTCTTCGGAACATCGTCATCGAAGTCAGGTAGTCGTGGTAGCGGGCAAGGGTCCATCTTCACACGGTCGTCATCGCCATGCCACCACACCAACATCTCCCCTGCACCGCCACACTTCACATCAACCAGGATTCACTTGTGGCACTCGTAGCAGAACCGGAGCCCCTGAACATTGCGTAGCATCAGCAGCACAAACACATAGGCAGACCAAGGACTTGAGTCAGACAAAATAACATGAGAAGTCCACCGGCGACGACCTGGCGACACCGCAGAGGCGAGCTTGCAGAGGAGTAGCAGGCTGGCGAGGAAGCAGAGGGCACCGGGCTCTGATGCTGGCGTTCGGTGCGAGGGCGAGGTCGACGAGGTCCTAGGGCTCCGGGGCGGTGCGGTCATGGCGATGAGGGCGACAGAGCTTGGTCGTGACGTGGCCCGTGGTTGCGGTGCTAGCCCTGACCGACGGGGGTGCCGTGGCGGCGGAGGAACGAGGCGAGGTCGAGCCTGCACGAGACGAGGCCAACGGCGGGCAGAGGCGGCGTAGAGACGCGGCTGCGGCCGGGTCGACACTAGCCACGCGAGGAGTTGGGCTCGCTTGCGGCTTCCAAAGCGGAGAGGAGTAGGGCCCGTGGCGGCGCGGCTCTCGGAGAAGAGGCGACATGCAAACGGCAGCTCTCGGGGGTCACGGACGGGGCGAGGGGCATCGGGGTCAGCGACCCGAGAACGCGGCGACAGCGGCACCATGGGGATCCAGCGGGGGCTCTCCCTGGCGGCCGTTGTGGGCTTCTCTATGAAGGGGACAGAGTCATGGGGAGAGAGAGATGGGGACACGATGTGGTTGGTTGTGGGGATCGCGAGGAGCCACGTGCGGGGCGTGTCCGTAGCGTGGGAGTGGGGTCGGGTCAGTCGGGGCTGGTTCCACGCCAAAGGCGGGGAGTACGACGTGGTCGCGTCACGAGGCAAGGGAGCGGTGTGGGATGGGCAGGTGCGGGACACGATGTGGGAGTGGGGCCGGGTCTGGATCGGGAGCATACGCGTGCAGGGGACGCGGTGGGATTTCGTGCAGGACGTGCGGGGAGCTTGCGTGTACCGCGAGATGGTTAACGTGTTCGGATGGTGTAGGATGCAGCGCGCAGGAGTGGTGCGGCGGCTGCAGGGTTAGGGGGTGTTAGCTGGTTAGGTTCGCTAGGTTTTGGATGGATGGGTGGTTCCGGTTGGGTTTGGGCCGGGCCTGCCGGGGTAGTACGTGGCCTGGCCTAAACGGCTGGGTTGCCTCCCCGGTAGAAGATATTATTTAAAACATTTGTAAATAGGTCTTTAGACAAACAAAAATATCCGGAAGCGTCCGGAGTTTTTGATTTGAAATAAAGCCGAGGGATATTTAGAAAACAAAGATAAGCTTTTAGAAAATTAGTTTTAGGCAAACAAATGCATGATGACATGACGATGCTCAAAAGCAATGTGGCATGATGACATGAGCATGTGGTCATTATGATGCATAAAATAAAAACATCAAGCGATTTTCTAGTCATGGTTTTATCGGGGTGCTACAAGGGGACACAGACGTGTGAGCGCTTCATGCATTGCCCTGGCAAATCCATCTAGCCAGTTGTTCTCTCTCACGGATAACTGAATCCTGCTAGATACTGGTGCTTCTATCTTGCCTCGAAGATCAGCATTTACTAGCCATTGTAAATATCCTCCTGGTGGACCTGGAAGTTGAGCTCCAAGGAATTCCGGATGAGGACGCTCCAAGAAATCCGACAGTGAATCAAGATACCTCTCAAAGATCAGTTGGCCTCCGTTGCCCAACTGGTAGAACTTGCTGTATTGGGCTTCCATCTATAAGAATTTAGGATGAGGAAGTTACTGAAGTGATCAAGTGTGGCAGAGTTTTATGTAGTAATGTAAGAATTTGGAGGAACATGAATTTTTTTGAGAGAAAGAATCACTAAGGGTAAGAGAGGAAATAGTTTTCATAAATACTCACTTGGTTTTTGAAACTAAGTTTTTGTTCGGATGTCAATTCTAACTAGGGTCTCCTATGGTCAGGATGGCTCTGATACCAACTTGTCAACACCCGAATTTTTAATCCTAGATGCCTATTATGCCATACATCACAATCCCAGGATTACCATTTTTGCGAGACATAACATATTGGATATCACAGTACATCATCCATTACAAACCATAATAAGGTCATTAAAAAATAAAGGATCTCATGATCCAGTCTTAGTACAATCAAGTAGCGGAATAAATAGCGTAGCGGTAGGGTCCATCTTCAGAGTCACAAGCAATGCTGACGATTGGAGATGATCCTAGTTGTCGTAGCCGTCCTGCTGTCCTCCTTCAGGGTAGTCCTCCTCATCGTCTGGCCATAGGAATAACAAGGGACAAAAGCCATGAGTACTCTTTAAGTACTCGCAAACTACCATTAACAAGTAAGATAGTTCTAGTACGAACGCTAAGTCTAAGTTTATTTGTAAAGTTAAGTTTGAAACCTAAGTTGAGTTCAGAAACAAAGAAAGGTAAAATAAAGTTTGAAAACACCTAAGTGGGAACTTAGTTGTCATAGTCACAACTCTAATGTGGTCAAGTCATGGCACAATTCATTTCATAAGTAATTTTGAAAACATCTGACAACGGAACAGTATGGCCACTCCAACTGTCCATAACCGCGGACGCGGCTATTCGAATAGTTTGACACTCTGCAGAGGTGGTACATTTTCACCACAAATTCGATACATCTATCAGGGATAACCCTAAATCATCATACTTATTATGCAGATAATCAAACATAACATTTCCTTTACACACTCTAGTATAAGCACCTCTCCTATGAGCATGGCCTCCCAGCCATGACCATCTGTCATCCTGGGCACTACATAGGTGGACAACATTGAGAGGTAGCCTCAGCTCAAACCTCTCCCATGAGGGAACAAATACTAATGCATATAAACTTCCGGCTAAGCCTTACCCAATTCAGGTATTGTGGTTCTACGGTAAAATTGGAATGGTATCACATCCGAACCCAGCCATCAGTTTTGTAAAAGGGCTAAGGCTCATGCCTCAACATTTTCATCATCATAAACCATTTGTGTTTCTCAACACATGTCAGAACATCTCAATAGAATGACTCATCATTCTAAGGTTTTCACAAGTCATTTTCACCAAGTATTCCCATCTAAAGTGATCAAGTTTTGGTTTATCTCCAAACTACTAAGTTAAGAGTGTTCACTAAGGTGGGATGCTAATCTCAATCTCATGCCATAGAATGACATCTAAGTCTAACTAGATAGGTCAAGTTTTATACTCTTTATGCTACCTTTAAACAAGTAAGACTTTGGTAAAGTAAGGAATGTAAAGCCTGTAAATAAAACTTGGAATAGCTATAAGTCAAAGGGTATAACCAAAGCATGCCTAATGCCTTTGCTTAGGTTATCTAGCTTGCAAGGTTAGCTTGCATTGTTAATGATTGCTTGCAAGAAATCACTTGCATGGTTAACTTGTATAATGCTAGCTTGCTCAGTTTACTTGAAGTGCTAGGCTTGCCTTGTGTAGTGCAGTGGTTGAAATTCTCTTCCTCCTCTTCTTGGTAGAACTCCTCCTCCTCGTAGACTTGGTCGGTACTATCATCTATAAATACATACGGAATACACAATCACCAAACAATACTCAACTAGTCTACTTAGCACACTAAGGCACACATTTGATGATCTAGTATCATCACAAACATCACAAGGTTTAATGAACTAGTTTCATTTATTTTATTTGAGAAAAGTAATTTCTACTCATTGAAATTAACTAAGATTTAATATTCTCCAATTAAAATATGGGATCATGTGGACACATGTCATCACCACATATTATAACATATGAGAATGTGATTTAAGGGTTGGATCACATTTTAATAAGTTTAAGTTTCATAATTAATGATTTAAAGTGACTAGAAATGCCTATATAGCATTATTTTGGTACTAGTCCAAAGTCACTGCATGCAAACCGTAATATTATTACTTATTCAGATAGGTATGGTTAAATGTGATTTTTGAGAGTTGGAATCAACTCAAAAACTATTATGGTTGATTTTAGAAAAATGTTGAAATGGGCAAAAGCTTCTGTCTTGTTATTTTTACTAGGAGAGATCTCTAACTCTAAATTATTTAAATCCAACGCGCTTGGATAGAGTTTTTAATTATCTTTCCAAAAAAATTGGAATCACTCAATTTGGATTTGTACAACTCCCTGAATTCATTTTTGAACGAAGGGACATAACTAAGTTTTAATTAAAATAAAAAATCATATATTTGAATTACTGGGTCGGCGCGGGAAACTAAATGGGCCGGCCCGTGTACACTCTGCAGTGCTGAGGGCTGCTGACAGGGGGTCCCGCCTGTCAGTGACTCATTAAACGTGAAGCGGTACGGGGTGATAAGGACCACACGATTAGATCCTGGATCAACGGCTCACGGTCGTCGTCGACGACGGACACGTCACCGGCGAGACTGAACCCTAGCATGGTCGGTGGGGGTACTGTGGGGACATACCAGGGCTCCAGCTAGGGCGGTGACGGGGCGATCAAACGAGACGACGACGATGGACTCAGGCGAGGTCACGGCAGGGGCTGAGGTGGACGAAATCGATGGGGACTTCTCCTCCTCTACAGCGGCTACCTCTAGAGAAATTCTGGCGATGGGCTACTCGAGCGGCTCCGGCAAGAGAGAGGAAACGATCAGTGGAGAGAGGGGAGTGGAATGGTGTGGAGATTGAGGCTGGGGGTGGCCTCCTTATATAGGCTCGACGAGGGGACCGAAGGGTGTGGGTGGAGCTCGTCGGTGACGACAGCACATGGGCTACCGGCGTGGGCGAGGTAGGCGGATGGTGGGCGGTTCCCTGACGATTATCTAGAGCTTAATGGCGACGCTAGGGGCGGTGGCTAAGGGTCAGGAGCTTCCCGCGCTTTGAGGGACAGAGGCGATGCTCGATGGTGATCCTAGCGACTCTGGGTCGTGCAGCGGTGCACGGCTGTGTCTGGCGGGTAGGTGTGGTCAAGGCAGAGCGGCGTGCACGGTCTGTGGCGTGCTGGCGGCGAGGGCGCTCTGGCGTGCTCTGGTGCGGTGCAGAGAGGCATGGGCGCGAGCAAGTGGAGGTGGTCCAGGGGCAGGCTTTGGCCGTGGGGTGGACAGGGGAGTGCGGTAGGGTTGGGCGGATCTAGTGGGGGTCCTGGAACAGCGACGCAGCGATGCAGGAGCGTTGCCCCGTTCGCCAGCGGTGACCAAAAAGCAGGCGACAACTGCTCTCTGAGCTAAAGGGTAGGCCAGTGAGGGTTTGGTTAGATCTGGGAGGGACAGGGGAACCAAAATGGGCCCAAAAACTCAACAAGGCATTGATCACTAAACAATATTAGTCAGGCAGAAAATTTGTGCCTGCCACCTATTCGACACAATGGCCACATGAACAAAAGATTTGAATTTTTCAAAGATTTTTGGTGGAGTTGTGTGTTACATGCTTAAGCAGCTAGGTTTGCTTGGGATTTTGAAATGGAGTTCATTTGGATGGTTTTTGAAAAAGTGTGATCTATACATATGAACTAGATTCAATTTTCAATTGTCATTTAAAGTTAGAGTTTGAATGTTTTGGGAGATAAAAAAATTGGCCTTGGTACATCACTACTTGTACTAGAAAGGGGTGGAAAGAACCACATTTGTTTTTGTTTGAATTTGAGTGCTAGGAATGGCCAAAGTGGGCTAGGTGATTAAAATAGCAAAAGTGACCATTTCCTTATTTAATTCTTTTTGATTTCTTTTTCTTTGGGATTTGCTTGGGGATGATTTAGATGATGTGTAATTCACCTTAGAGTCATTTTACAACCCATAGATCACTCAATCATGGAATTTCAAACAACTCCTATTTTAAATGCACACACATTTGAATGCTTAAAGATTTTTAATAGAAAAAGGTATTGTTAACCCTAAATTGGGTAGATTTGATCTTGATCACTTGGATTAAAGTTTTGGGATGTTACACTTGTCCATAAGTTGGGACCCACATGTAAGAGCTAACAACATACATTCTTGTGAATGAAATTAGTTTAACATTGCTATGTGTAATAGATATTATTATTTAGTGCTTGTGGACTACCCATAAGCTTATGGGTCACCCTTAAGATTTTTTGCTTGTGGAAAACCTCCACTATATGTACTAGTATATGGATAGCTCTTAAGGTGTACTTTTTTGCTTATGGTATGGTTCTTTGCACAGAGTGGGAAAACACAAATACTATAGAGTAGTATATTTCTTTGCTTAGACATATGCTCACCTGTGACACCCCCGGGATCAAGGTTAAACAAATCCAGACCTTAGCCTAACATAATCTTAACCTAGAGCTCGAGGATATCCAGTGAGAAATCGGTAACCACAACAGTAACCCTGTGACACAAAAATTATTACAGCAAGCTCATAGCTGAGCGAAGAACCAAAATATTACAAACAGAGGTCACTGACCACAAGCATCAAACAACGGAAGGCAAATTATGCTATTATGTATAGAAAACTTAACAAATGTCCTAAGAGGAGTGAAGCATAATGATGACGTCCCAACCCATAGATTCCAAGCTGCCGGCCGAGAACCCCAAGCTACTCGTCGGTGTCGATGTCGTAATGAACTCATCTTCAGGGAACACTTACTCTGAAAGTATCAACAAAGCAATGGTGAGTACAGGGTGTACTCCGAAAGTCTTATGGCTAGTGGGGTTATTTTGCATAAAGCCATGTTTGTTTTGTAAAACAAGAGGGAGAAGAAGCTCGGGGAAAAAGAGAGTGACATCTCCGAAGAATTGATCGTCATCTTGATACCCACCAAAGTAATCCTCATCTCACAACTAGGATCAACCCCTCGTACCCATGAGGAAGCATCCATAAGCACACGTTGATCTACCAGGTTTTATGATTAGGTTAAAGTTCTCTATGATCTTAGAATTCCGTCACCAACCATTCATAACCGTGAACACAGATTTTAGAAAAGGTTTAACCCTGCAGGGGTGTACAACTTTACCCACAAATACCAACCAACTCTTAATGCCAGAATGTCAGCCCTCTTCCTTGGAAGGCCAGCAGAGGGTGGTTGGCCACGACCTTTACCTTGCTTTCACCAAGACCATGAGTCACGCCCTAAGGACGGTTCCGCCGTAACGGGTCAAATCCCGAAGCCGGTCCCTAGAGATGTGAGGCGAGGTTGGTTTACCAGGGGCGCCATCTAACCCAAGCAACCCCGGCCACGCTTACCTACCTGTTATGATGCACCTTCACCCACCAAATCTTTCAAAACATTTTCTATGCATATGTCGAATGGAACGCCTGAACTATGTGACTCATGGAATCTACTAGGCAAGTTAATCAGCGAAGGGGTTCCCAAGCAGCGTGTGGCTGTACGCTTGTCTTGGTCCAAAGGCAAGAACACGGTTCCTAGTGGTGGCGAGCATGGGACTGCAAAAACCACAGCCCACTGTGGCCTCCCATACAAGCCTTAGCATGTTTAACCTTTACCACTGATCTTACCTCATAAGTATACCTCGTTCTCCTATCATACTAGATTCTCTGCAAATGGTACATCATCTGGATGAACCAGCACTTACAGCTAAGCATGGTTAAGCAAGACACAAATAATAGCTCTAGCAGTGCACACAAGCCAAACCTAGTTATGCTAGGAGCAGTGGATCAGGTAATATAAACTCAGAGGGAGTAATGCAATAGATATGATACTCTATCTATCGATAAAGACCACAGAAGAATCGTATGCACATGGCAAGAATGAAATACTTTCGAAATCATAGGATTGTATAATGGTGGGGCTATGCTTGCCTTGTTTGTTGATACCCAGATATAGATCTTCAGAAGCCTTGTGATTGACTTGATTATAGTTGGTCAAGTATTGTTCTTCGATCTTCGATGGTGTTGATCTCGGTCTTCGATCTTGATCTCAATATCGTATTCTACCAGAAAGAACCAAACACCAGAAAGAAAGGGGAAAACAATCAACACATGGCATGAATGCAATTCTCAAGCAAGGATGATGATATGACACGTTATTTAGAGTTGAAATGTAACCCTAAAGAATGCTTGGCAATTTAAGCAAGATCCGAGGGGTCCAAACCCTAATATAGGTGAGACCCCGGAATCACCTGTGAGGGTTCATTTGATCTTCTAATTAAACTTGTAATTAAAGTTGTTGAACAATGCATGAGTGTGAGTCTAAAGTGTAGATCTCGTTTTTATGAACATTTTGATATATTATACACATTTTTCTGACTTATAAATAATTACTTATCAATTTTATAAGATTTAAACCTTTTTCTGAAATTAATAAACCGATTTAAAACCTTTACTGCGTCATTATGACGTCAGCAGGGGCAATTTAAACTTTCCTCATCGGGACAGGGCTAGCCTCTGAGGCTGACTGCTAGGCCTAGGCCACATAAGCGAGCCACCTCAGCGGCGGAGCCCACATCGAGTTTTACTCGTGTTGAGTCACGCGATGGTCGGCTCGTGGCCGACCACCAGTGAGGCCTTCTGACGCCTTGTGGGACGGCACTGCCACGAACGGGAAGCTCCTCCTCCTGGGCTACCCAAATATGGTGTCACAAGGACCTAGGGCGGCCGGAAACCTCACCAGCGATGACCATCTATGGTGGACAGTGGCGGCACACCTCGTGGTAGCATTACAGAGGGGGAGAGAAGAAACAGAGAACTGCAGGAGCACCGCTAGCTTACCAGCAACACAGAGCAGGGTCCATCTCGGCCAGGCGAGCTCGGACGCGACCAGAATCAACTCGAACAGCAGCGGCCAGGGTTGGAGACGAATGTCACGATTGGCTCGGTTGGGGTCGTCCTTGCTTGCATGGCTTGACGGAGAGGGAGAGGATGACACAGCGGATCTCCCAGCAAGCTCAGCGGGGAACGGGGAGGCCTGGGATGGCGGGGCGCCAACAGGGTCTGAGCGGCTATGGTCCGGCGATTTGGGGGAAAACGGCAAAGGGAATGGGAGGAGGAGAGACGGGTATGGGGAGAGACAACACAATGAGGTCGTGCTTATCCTGGTGTGCCACAGCGGTGGCGGGCATCATAACGCAGCCACGATCGACGACGGAGGCGCTAACACGGAGCTGCTTCGTCTCGCGCGAGGAAGAAGAAATAAGAAACACGGGGAAGGGGTACCGGGCCACTTGGGCCGAGTTGGGCCATGCGGGGCCGCTGGCTGCTACGCAGGCGGGCAGCAAATAGAGGGGGCGAGGTTTGGGATGGCCTGTGTGGCTTCAGTTCCATTTTTTTACAGTAAATTGTTTTCCTTTTTTTCCTGAAATCCTTTTCTCTTTTGTATTTCTATTTTTTTCTGTTTTTGAATAATTTCCAAAAAACAGTAGAAGGTTTGTAAAATATATAAAACACTCAGGGTCCTTGTAGTCAATTTGGGCTCCATTGTTTTTGTAGTTTTCAAAATATTCAAAACCCATTTGAATGGATTTCAAAAAGTGGGGAAGGATTAGGGTGTAGGCTTTTCATCAATTTTTTCTTTACATGCATTTTTAAATATGATGCTCATGAATGCACAAACAAACCTAATATAAGATTAACTAAAACAGGGTCGTTACAGCTCTATCCCCCTTACGAGAATCTCGACCCGAGATTCCAGAGGTAGGAAGAAGGAAGAGAAGCAAGGTCACTTCTAAGGATAAGAGGGAAACACACTAGACAACACACGAAGTATCTCATGGTTAACTCGTGAAGGAGTGTTCGTAAACGAATCTGAGATGCCAAACATGAAACACATCAAGGTAAAGGAGGAAACAAGAGGAGATAAGTTTCAAATTTTTAGATAACTGGTCTTCATAAGGATTGAGACCATGGAGTTTTAGAAGAGTTTAAGCTTCTGAAAAGGAAAGATTTCAACAAAAAGAACATGATCACAGACTTCGAGATATGAAACTCTACTAGACGACTTAAGTAGAGCGTTCAGGGATACAAAGATACGGATAACCAAGCTGTTGATCTACTTTTAATACAGAAGGATCACTCTTCGTTTAACAGAAGGTTAAGATAGAAAGGTTTTTTTGTGGAGAGGACTCGTGAGAGTCACAAGGAACATGTAACAGGAGGAACTTCTGATTACCAACATCATAGTTTCTCTTCGAACATGTTTGATAACGAAGGAAAATCTTTATTCATCCAGGATTATCAAAATCTTTGCCAAAGATCGCGATATTACTTTACTCCACCAGGATGAAGAGGTCATGAGGAAAAAGAAACTTCATTCTCAGACTTCAGTTACTTGGCACAACAAGAAGCTTGCCAACATAAAACGGTCTGGAAGATCGACCGAGAGACATTTAGCAACACTACTTTAAATGTTCTCCTTGATGTTCGAGACACCAACCATTAAGTAAAGGCTGGACTTCGGATACAAAGGAAACCATAAGCACAACTCCTATAATGAATCATAGAAGGTGCCTCATGAAGAGTGGTTGTTATTTGCTGATTCAAGAGAATGTGACATTAGGCCTTCCGACTAGTTGTGTCAACCATTACATCAATTATGTCGGACTTGCAAAGAGACCTGTGTCAAAACCTTGGAGAGCACCAACCATATATCTGCTTGAGATTCAGATTCGGTTAAATGGAATGATACTTCAAACTCAGCATGTTCGAATAGAAAGTGGGTAACATTTACCACCAAGGTAAAGTTACTGGATTCTCAAGATATGGACTACAGTGTCAAGCTCCAATATACTGAGCTAGATTGCTAGACTCATGTATTAGAAACTTGTTAGAAGACAAATGCTTATACATCAAGTACTTGCAAAGAAACACAAGTGTCCATAAGGAAACATAGATAACTCTACTCGAATCCACGGCGACATATTTTACCATTTGCCTATGAATCAGAGAAGGTTACTTCTAACATCCAGAACACATACTTCGAGATAACACGAAGGAGGTTCTCGAAAGTTTTCCAACATTATTGCCAAATGTTTCATAGGAGTCTGTTCTAGCTTGGAGAAGATAAGGATATTGTCGAAGGGCTCAACAACAAACTTATCAAGATACTCCAAGATGATGAACTCATATGTTACTTGAAAAAGGCAAAGTATTGGTCAAACCAAGGGACATGAAGATGTACTCAAGTGAAACATCAGAAGTAGTAACATCATCTAGATAGTCCTCGGAACTAAGTTTGATTTGACGATAACCCAAATCAAATCATATGCGTGGAAGATAACATATCCAAGAAGGAAATACCATCTTTCTTCAGCACGAACAGAACTAGACATCCCTTTTAGGATGAACTAAGTTCGATAGAACTTTTTTCTTACAACTCTCTAGGTTGTTGTTTAAGCTCAACCAACTAGTTCAGGGGTATGTAGTACGGATCCTTGGAGAAAGGAGCAGTTCAGAGAACTTGCTTGCTCAAGAACTTGACAACATGGTCATGTGGCAACATGGTGATACTTCCAGAGAGACATCTAGAATATCACGAACCACAGATATGTAATTTAGTTGGAGAGGAAACTTGCTTGGTGAGGCAAGAAGACATAGTCTTAGAGCTTCAGCACAAGCCTAACTCTTTGACTGGGGAGAGTGTACCAGAATAATGGACTTGGTAACACAATCATCCTTTGCTTTGTGATAGGGTTAACCAATCACGCTAGAGATGACACAAAAATGTCCTTGGAGTTCAAAGCTATAACGAATTGCTAAGAATCTTGGATGGCCACATTCTTATGCACACGCATCATTCACGAGCGCAAGGGCTCGGAGGCAGGGTGGGTAAATATGTGTAAGAGAATCACTTCATTAAGAGGGTTATGAAACTCAGCATGATCTCTTAGTATATAAGGGTGTTATACTCGAAGGTGGAACAGATAGAAGCTAATCAAGCCTCTTGATCTGCGGATTACAACACTTTGACCTGGTCCTAGATATGACGAGGTACTGGAGTTTGTTTCTCTTGACATCCCAAAATGGTTTGTCTTGACGGACCACAAGAGTATCTTGGATCAGAAGACACGAATGCACAATACCACTTGGCTACAACCTGATAGATAAAGGTCAGAAAACAACAAGGGAGAAAGAACATGCTCAGGATGGAATCCTGAGATGTGGATGTATAGATTATCAATCTTTCGAAAACCAATGCATAGAAGGGACGGTGTGGCAGAGTCACGATTATAGATGTGAGACTCACGAGGAGTACTCTTGTCATGATCTATTTGGTTCCATTAAAGAACATCTGCCATAACATGTGGTAGGGGAAGTCCTTATTTGTCGAGATTCAATCGCGACAAAACCCACAAGCTTGAAGGCTAGAATTGTAGTACCAACCATCCTGAGGTAATGTGTGAACATTAACAATAGGGGTCAATAGAATGGACCTTCGGTTAAAGATCAACTTCATGTACAAGACTCACAACACCAGAATCCAGCACAATCCGGGATCTTCGGTTCAAGTCCGAGGGTTAAACCCCAAGAAATAAGTAACTACTACTTGAGTGACACAGGGTACACTGCAAGATAGTAATCACGAGGTAGCTTCGAAGAGAAGAAACAACTTCTGAAGTACCCAAACAAATAAAAAGGAGGCACACGAGGCGAAAGGAAACCTCGAAGCCTAGAACATGACACTGTGGATCCTACAATATAATATTGTGGGCCCATAAGATAGAGAGATCATGATGGAAAGGAATCTCTCAATTGAAACAGAGAAAAGGGAAACGAGGAATTCACAACACACACAACTCTAGAGAACTTAACACTAGGTCAACTGGGTGAGAAACAACCTGCCCAAAAGGCACATAAATTTTGAAAGACTAGAAGAGATATCAAAACTTTTCCAAAGTCAAAACAAGATAAGATGACCCAAAGTTAGAGAGAAACTGGATAAGGAGAAAAAGAAGCATACTAGATTTTTCGCAAATACTTTTCATCTTTGAAATAGTTTTCACAAGCACTAGACTCAACACCGACCAATAGCAAGGTTTTCCTACGGTCGATACTGCTCTGATACCAAAAACTCTGACACCCCCAAGATCAAGGTTAAACAAATCCAGGCCTTAGCCTGACATAAGCTTAACCTAGAGCTCGAGGATATCCAGTGAGAAATCGGTAACACAACAGTAACCCTGCGACACAAAAATTATTACAGCAAGCTCATAGCTGAGCGAAGAACCAATATATTACAAACAGAGGTCACTGACCACAAGCATCAAACAATAGAAGAAAAATTATGCTATTAAGTATAGCAAACTTAACAAATGGCCTAAGAGGCCTGAAGCATAACGATGCATCCCAGCCCATAGATTCCAGGATGCCTGCCGGGAACCCCAAGCTACACATCGGTGTCGATTTCGTACGGAACTTATCTTAATTGAACACTTACTCTGAAAGTATCAACAGAGCAAGGGTGAGTACAGGGTATACTCCGCAAGTCTTATGGCTGGTGGGGTTATTTTGCATAAAGCCATCTTTGTTTTGTAAAACGGGAGGGAGAAGAAGCTCGTCTAATCAGAGTATTTTAAAAGGGAAAAAGAGAGCGACATCTCCGAAGAATTGATCGTCATCTTGATATCCACCAAAGTAATCCTCATCACACAACTAGGATCACCGCCTCTTACCCGTGAGGAAGCATCCTTAAGCACACGTTGATCTACCAAGTTTTATGATTAGGTTAAAGTTATCTATGATCTTAGAATTCGGTCACCAAGTGTTCATAACCGTGAACATAGCTTTTAGAAAAGATTTAACCCTACAGGGTTGTACAACTTTACCCATTTATACCAATCGACTCTTAATGCCATAACGTTAGCCCTCTTCCTTGGAAGGCCGGTAGAGGGTGGTTGTCCACGACCTTTACCTTGCTTTCGCCAAGACCGTGAGTCACGCCCTAAGGATGGTTTCACCATAATGGGTCAAATCCCGAAGCCGGTCCCTAGAGATGTGAGCCGAGGTTCGTTTACTAGGGGTGCCATCAACATCAAGCAACCCCGGCCGCGCTTACCTGCCTATTATGATGCACCTTCACTCGCCAAATCTTTCAAAACATTTTCTATGCATGTGTCAAATGGAACGCCCGAACTATGTGACTCATGGAATCTACTAGGCAAGTTAATCAGCGGAGGGGTTCCCAAGCCCCGTGTGGCTGTACGCTCGTTGGCAAGAACTCGGTTCCTAGTGGTGGCGAGCATGGGACTGCAAAAACCACATCCCACTATGGCCTCCCATACAAGTCTTAGCATGTTTAGCCTTTACCACTGATCTTACCTCATAAGTATACCTGATTCTCGTCATACTAGATTTTATGCAAATGGTACATCATCTAGATGAACCAGCACTGACAGCTAAGCATGGCTAAGCAAGACACAGATAAAAGCTCTAGCAGCGCACACAAGCCAAACCTAGTTATGCTAGGAGCAGTGGATCAGGTAATATAAACTCAAAGGGAGTAATGGAATAGATAGGATACTCTATCTATCGATAAAGACCACAGAAGAATCATATGCACATGGCAAGAATGAAATACTTTCGAAATCATAGGATTGTATAATGGTGGGGCTATGCTTGCCTTGTTTGTTGATACCCGGATATAGATCTTCAAAAGCCTTGTGCTTGACTTGATCATAGTTGGTCAAGTATTGTTCTTCGATCTTCCATGGTGTTGATCCCGGTCTTCGATCTCGATCTCGATATCGTATTCTACCGGAAAGAACCAAACACCGGAAATAAAGGGGAAAACAATCAACACATGGCATCAATGCAATTCTCAAGAAAGGATGATGATATGACAAGTTATTTAGAGTTGAAATGTAACCCTAAAGCATGCTTGGCAATTTAAGCGAGATCCGAGGGGTCCAAACCCTAATATAGGAGAGACCCCGGAATCACCTATGACGGTTCATTTGATCTTCTAATTAAACTTGTAATTAAAGTTGTTGAACATTTTTGTGACTTATAAATAATTACTTATCAATTTTATAAGATTTAAAACTTTTTCTGAAATTATTAAAAAAGTTTAAAACCTTTACTTCGTCATTATGACGTCAACGGGGGCAATTTATACTTTCGTCACCGGGGCAGGGCTAGTCTCTAGGGCTGACTGTTGGGCCCAGGCCACATCAGCGAGCCACCTTAGCAGTGGGGCCCACATCGTGTTTTAGTCGTGTTGACTCGCGCGGTGGTCGGCTTCTGCCGCTGGCGACAACCCAGTGGCGGCGCTACGATGCTCGCGGGTACGGCACCCTGCATGAACAGGAAGCTCCTCCTCCCGGGCTACCCAAATATGGCAGCGCAAGGACCTGGGGCAGCCGAAAACCTCACCCGCGATGACCATCTATGGTGGACAGCAGCGGCACACCTCACGGTAACATTACAAAGGGGAAGAGAAGAAACAGAGAGGTGCAGGAGCACCACTAGCTTACCAGCAACGCAGGGCAAGGTCCATCTCGTCCAGGCGAGCTCGGATGCAACCGAAATTGACTCGAACTATGGCGGCCGGGGTCAGAGACAAATGTCATGATTGGCTCGGTTGGGGCCGTCCTTGCTTGTGTGGCTTTACAAAGAGGGAGAGGACGACACTGTGGATCTCCCAGCAAGCTCAGCAGGGACCGGGGAGGCCTGGGATGGCGGGGCGCCAACGGGGTCTGGGCTGCTAGGGTTTGGCGATTTGGGGGAAAACGGCAGAGAGAACGGGAGGAGGAGAGACGGGTATGGGAGAGACAACACAATGAGGTCATGCTTATCCTAGTGTCCCATGGCGGTGGCGGGAATCGTAATGCGGCGACGATCGACGACGGAGGCGCTGACACGGAGCTGCTTCGTCTCGCGCGAGGAAGAAGAAAGAAGAAACACGGGGAAGGGGTACTAGGCCACTTGGGCCGAGTTGGGATCTTGTGTGCTGCTGGCACTTCTGTGGTGGCAAGGATAAAGGGGGCGAGGTTTGGGCTGGCCTATGTGGCTTCAGTTCCATTTTTTACAGTAAACTATTTTCCTTTTTTTTTCTGAAATCCTTTTCTCTTTTGTATTTCAATTTTTTTCTGTTTTTGAATAATTTCCAAAAAATAGTAGAAGGTTTGTAAAATATATAAAACACTCAGGACCCTTGTAGTCAATTTGGGCTCCATCGTTTTTGTAGTTTTCAAAATATTCAAAACCATTTTGAATGGATTTCAAAAAGAGGGGAAGGATTAGGGTTTAGGCTTTTCATCAATTTTTTCTTTACATGCATTTTTAAGTATGATGCTCATGAATGCGCAAACAAACCCTAATATAAGATTAACTAAAATAGGGGCGTTACATCACCCATTTATACGTGGTGTACAAGATGAGAGAATAAAACATATGTAGGGGAAGAGGGCAACATCGAAGAGGAGTTGAAGGCGGTTCGATGTCAGAGCAAAGTTATGATGGATTCTTGACATGAGGTACTCTTGTAGCCTTACAGTGTACACTTTACTAGTATTAAATTTCAGGACAGCACGCAAAACCAATTGTGTGTTTTCTCTCTCCTTTGCTGCCTCTCACCATCCATCCTCTATCTCTCCTCCCATTTCCCCTCACGCACTGGCCCAGCTAATCTCTCCCTCGTCCACAGTGTGGTTCTGCGCATGTGTGCCTTGGTATGGCAGCTCTGCGTCTCTGGCGTGTTTAGCAGCCACGTTGGTGTGGATTAGTAGGGGTACATAGGAAGGAAACCACTTTGGTCCTTGGTGGCAAAAAAATTCAAACATTTCCGGTTATCGAAATTTTCACTTGCTTCCTAAACATCGGGAGGGAAGGTTATTCAAAAGATCGACCATTCCCAATACTTCTTATCTTGTCTTATATCTTACAATACCATACCATTGTATAGTGTACGGATAACTTTGAACATTGACCATTGGATCAAGACTAACAAATCCAAACATTGCTAAGCATTGGATCTTCTTTTCCATTCTTAACATCTAGAAGATTCTATTGATAGTCTTTAGCATGATTAACTCTAGTACGCACAAACCTCAAAACATACTTCATTGCTCAATTTTAGGGTCCTTGTGCTAAATGCATGGGACTTGGATGCAATGTTTATTTTTTATGAGGCCCTTGATGTAACTTGTACTTCCATCGCCCGTGTTAACTCAAGCACCTCGCTCCTACAGGACCTACCATAGTTAAAATAAAATGCAATCACCCCAATTATCACACAAACTTTGCCACTGTTTTTATACGTAATACCCAAGTTTTTAGTACTAGTAATTTTCAAGCTTGTAGCTAACTTCGCACACTTTAGTGACTTCTTGCTGATTTAACGAAATTAGGTCAAACTTGAGCTACAAGTAAGAACAATTGATTGCTCTTGAATTAAATGTATTTTGAGAGGTAGATGGGTGCATCTTCTTGTAGTAAACAATGTCGTAAGTGTGAGTTTACAACTATTAGGAAAGGAACTTCTCAATTTTCTGAGGGATGATGAGATTGTTCTTTATCGTAACGAAAGTCCAAAGAATGTGGGTATCAATGCCACAAGCCAAGTTACAGACATATATAGCAGACCAACATGTTGTACCGATGGTTCCCATGTTTTATGAGTTTTCAAACTTCATAGCTAACTCCGCCCACTTGAATGACTTTATGTCGATTTATCGAAATTAGCTCAAATTTGAAACTACAAGGAAAATTGTAGGTGTTGCTCTGAAAGTTTTACGAAAAAATATTTCTAGGTACCCATAGGGAGGTCACAATTAATATTTGAGAAATCACTGAGAGTTTTAACGACAGGTTCAACTTTTTGTTAAGATTTTGTATCTTCACAGTTTAACGAAATTAGGTCAAACTTGAGCTACAAGTAAGCGAGATAGATTTCTCTTGAAATAAATGTCTTTTTAGAGGTAGATGGGTGCATTTTCTTGTAGTAAACAGTGTTGTTAGTGTGAGTTTACAACTATCAGGAAAGAAGATTAAATTCTCAATTTTCCGAGTGATGACGAGTGAGGTTGTTCTTTTCCGTAAAGAAAAGCCCGAAGAATACTGGATCTGAATTCCACATGCCATGTCTTATGAGTTTTCAAACTTCCTAGCTAACTCTGTCCATTTGATTGACTTTATGTCGATTTATCGTAATTAGGTCAAATTTGAAACTACAAGGAAATTGTATATTGCTTTGAAACTTTTACAAAAAAGAATATCAAGGTACCAATCAGGGGATCACAATTAATATATCATAAACCACCGAGAGTTTTGACGACAGGTTCAACTTCTTGCTAAGATTTTGCACTTGACAGTTTAACGAAATTAGGTCAAACCTAAGCTACAAGTAAGCGCGCAAGATTTCTCTTGAATTAAATGTAATTTAAGAGGTATATGGGTGCATCCTCTTGTAGTAAACAATGTTGTCACTGTGAGTGTCCAAATATTAGGAAATAACATTCTCAATTTCTCGAGTGATGACGAGATCGTTCTTTTCCATAAAGAAAAGTCCGAAGAATATTGGATCTGAATGCCACAAGCCAAGTTCATAAACATATATGGACCAACATGTTGTACCGACGATTCCTATGTTTTATGAGTTTTCAAACTTCCTTATTATCTCTCCCCACTTGAATGACTATATGTCGATTTATCAAAATTAGGTCAAATTTGAAACTATAAGCAAAATTGTAGGTTTTGCTCTGAAAGTCTTACGAAAAAACTTTTGGAGGTACGCATTGGGGGGTAAAAATTAATATACGAGAAACCACCGAGAGTTTCGACGATAGGTTCAACTTCTTGCTAAGATTTGGCATCTTGACAGTTTAACAAAATTAGGTCAAACTTGAGCTATAATTAAGCGCGATAGATTTCTCTCGAATTAAATGTCCTTTCGGAGGATGATGGATGAACTTCTTGTAGTAAACAATGTCATCAGTGTGAGTTTCCAACTATCTCAGGAAAGAACTTTCTCCATTTTCCGAGTGAAGATGAGATCGTTCTTTCCTGTAAAGAAAAGCGCGAAGAAGATTGGATCTGAATGCCACAAGCCATGTTTTTTAAATATATAGTAGACCAACATGCTATACTTACGATTTACCGTGTTTTATGAGTTCTCAAATTTCCTATCTAACTTCACCCACTTGGATGACTTTATTCCGATTTATCGAAATTAGGTAAAATTTGAACTACTACAAGTAAACTGTAGGTTGGTTTGAAAGTTTTACGGAAAATATCTTGGAGGTACCCATCAGGGGGTTTCAATTAATATATTAGAAACCATTGAGAGTTTTGACGACAGGTTCAACTTCTTCCTAAGATTTTACATCTTGATAGTTTAATGAAATTAGGTCAAACTTGAGCTACATGTAAGCGTGATAGATTGCTCTTGAATTAAATGTCATTTTAGAGGTAGATGGGTGCACCTTCTTGTAGTAAGCAGTGTCGTCGATGTGAGTTTCAACAACCAGGAAAGAACATTCTCAATTTTCCTAGTGATGAAGAGATTGTTCTTTTTCATAAACAAAGTGCAAAGAATATTGGATCTGAATGCCACAAGCCAAGTTTTCATACATATAGAGTAGATCAATAACACGTCGTACTTGCGATTCCCATGTTTTAGGATTTTTCAAGATTCCAAGCTAACTCCGCCCACTTGAATGACTTTATGTCAACGTATCGAAATAAGGTCGAATTTGAACTACAAGTAATAAATTGTAGGTTGCTTTGAAAGTTTTATGAAAAAGCTATTGGAGGTACCCATCGAGTGGAAAATTAATATATCAAAAACCACAAAGATTATTAATCACTGGTTCGACTTCTAGCTGAGATTTTGCATCTTTAAAATTTCGAACCCATTTTGAAAATGATCACATGAATTAAGGAGAGAGGTAAAATTATTTTTCTATTCTCTATGGGCAACCCACAAGCTTGAGGTGCACCTTAGGCTTAATGATAACTTTATTTCTCCACAATGTATAAGGTGAACCATAGCGGATGCCACATAGGCCTTAAGGAGTCGTTTTTTACACATTGTGGATGCCCTTAGGGCATCACCTATGTATGTGGAAAAATTTGTTGATAAGATGGGTCCCCAATACTACACCATAAGGTAATTGATTTCCCCACAATATATGTAGACAAACTTGTCCATAAGTTGGGACCCACATGTAAGAGCTAACAACATACATTCTTGTGAATAAAATTAGTTTAATATTTCTATGTGTACTAGATATTAGTATTTTGTACTTGTGGACTACCCATAATCTTATGGGTCACCCTTAAGATTTTTTGGTGGATAACCTCCACTATATGTACTACTATATGGATAGCTCTTAAGGTGTACTTTTTTCTTACGGTGTGGTTTTCTGCATATAGTGGGAAAATGCAAATAGTACAGTAGTATATTTCTTTGCTTAGACATATGCTCACCCATGTATACGTGGTGTACAAGCTGAGAGAATAAAACATATGCAGGGGAAGAGGGCCGCATCGATGTGGAGTTGAAGGCGGTTCGATGTCAGAGCAAAGTTATGATGGGTTCCTGACATGAGGTACTCATGCGGCCTTATAATGTACACTCTACTGGTAGAATTTCAGGACCTATGCACGCAAAACAAATTGTGTGTTTTCTCTCTCCTTCACTACATCTCACCATCCATCCTCAAACCTCTTGTCCCCTTTCCCCTCGCACAACGGCTTGCCTAATCTCTCTCTCGTCTAGAGCATGGAGCTACACACATGTGCCTTGGTTTGGCAACTCTGTATCTCTAGCGTGTTCGGCAGCCGCATTGGTGTGGAGTAGGAGGAGTACATAGGAAGGAAACAACTTTGGTCCTTGGCAGCAAAAAAATTCGAACTTTTCTGATTTTCAAAATTTTCACATGCTTCCCAAACATGGGAGGGAAGGTTATTCAAAATATCGGCCATTCACAATACTTCTTATCTTATATTTATCTTGTCTTATTTCTTACAATACCATGCCACCGTATAGTGTACGGATAACTTTGAACATTGACCGTTGGATCAGGACTTGGAAATCCAAACATTGCTAACCATTGGATCTTCTTTTCAATTCTTAAGATCTAGAAGATTGTATTAATAGTCTTTATCACGATGAACGTTAGTATGCGCAAACCTCAAAACACACTTAATTGCTCAGTATCAGCTTCCTTGTGCTAAATGCATGGACTTGGATGCAATTTTCATTTTTTATAAGGTCCTTGATATAACTTGTACATCCACCGACCATGTTAACCTAAGCACCTCGCTCCTACAGGACCAACCACAATTAAAAGAAAATGCAACCACCCCAATTATCACACAAACTGGACCACAATTTGTTATACCTAATACCCAAGTTTTTAGTACTAGGATTTTTCAAGCTTCCTAGCTAACTTCTCACACTTTAGTGACTTCTTGCCAATTTAACGAAATGAGGTCAAACTTGAGCTACAAGTAAGCGCATTAGATTTCTCTTGAATAAAATGTATTTTTGGAGATATATGGTTGCATCTTCTTGTAGGAAACAATGTCGTCGGTGTGAGTTTCCAACTAGCAGGAAATAAAATTCTCAGGTTTTCGAGTGATGACGAGATTATCCGTAAAGAAAGTTCGAAGAATATGGATCTCAATGCGATACGCCAAGCTTATAGACATATTAAGTGGACCAATGTGTTTTACTTATGAGTCCCATGTTTTATGTGTTTTCAAACTCCCTAGCTAACTCCACCCACTTGAATGACTTTATGCCGATTTATCGAAATTAGGTCAAATTTGAATTACAACTAAATTGTAGGTTGCCTTGAAAGTTTTACGAAAAAGCTTTTGGAGGTACCTATCAAGGGGTCTACTGTTATATCAGAAACGACTGAGAGTTTTGATAACATTTTTACCCTATTGCTAAGATTTTGCCTTTAACACAAAGAAACCATGCATAGACATCAAAACACACTTCTCTAACCATTCTACAATCTTTTATGCTTAAAATAGTCCAACTTACTTTTTCAATAGAACTACCATTGTTTTATTTTTTTCTTATCTTGTGACGAGACTATATTTTTATAAATAGTCATATTTTGTTTCGCATATGTAGGTAAAAACAGCGTACTTAATGACAAGAGACGTCTTTCGAATGATATGACATACTTCCATTATATGAGTTCTCGCATGCAAGGTATGTGTAACTTACTAGTATGGCTTAAAATGTCGCCAACCCAATTTCACACAAAGTGGACCGTGTTTTATGGATAATTCCCAAGTTTTATTAAATTCCCAATAGCTAGGAAACGTGGGACATGTTCTTAGTTAAAGATATGGATAGGAGTTTCTCGAAATAGTTGTGTGAGTTATTTTGTGGGGAATAGGGGTACAAAGTAGAATAGAAATGGAACTTGCTACCATCATACAGTACAATAAAGGGTTCCCCCTTTGACCGAAGAAAATCGGCTAACCCTCTCTCTATCTCTGTTACATCCTTTTTGAACATAATAGGCCTCGAGAGGCACACCGTTTCGAACAAATACCCGCTTCTCCAAGTTTATATTTTGTTTCACATAGCAGAAATGACAATACCTATTGCTCATGGCACACCGTTTCGACTGATCCTCTTATCCCTACGAGAAGATTATTTGAGTATGCCCTCCAAGATGCCCTTGATATTGTTGAGCAAGAAGCCAACAAAACAGATTTAGTAATAAGCATAGCACGCAAAGACTTATATGAATTGAAAAACAAGCAATCTTTGACATAGAACATACTTAATAATCTCATATGCATCTCTCATGGGAAGCTAGTTGTTACATGTCTCGCGATGCAAGATCCATAGATACCTTTTGTATAACACCAGTTATGGTGTTTTTTCGGTTGTGCTGGAATCTGATGGAACTTTCATGATTCATTTTATTACTATAAAGTTACTGAGGATTGTAATAATCTACTGTAATTCGTAGTTGTAAGGTGTTTGAGGATTGTTACAAACGAGCATCTATCAGATTTACTACACGTACATGAAAAAATAGTGAAATTGTAATAGGTACAACACACGATCTTTTGGAAACAGGGAGAACATCCATTGTATTACGGGCACCACAGAAACTTGCATAATTCATAGATGTTCACTCAACAAAATGAACACACAAAGAGTAGACCTACAGAGAATAAAACATGAGTCATAGAGTAGACCCACACGATCCATCAATCTGACGGATAGTCGTCATAGTAATCATAGTGGGTGGTACCATACTCGGCATAAGGCATCACCATCTGCAGCTTAGAATGCTCGACGATTCTGCAATACTCCACTAGTAGCCGATCGAGTTTGAAAGGATGATCATTGATCTATAATCCTGCTACTCTATACCCATGTACAACCCTTGGATCCTCTTCCCACGAAAGAGCCTCAAAGTTGTAAGATCTAATCTCGGATAGCTCCGCATAGTATATGTTGCCGGCCAGCACCATTCGTACCCTGATGCAGATGCACCGATTGTCAGCAACAAAGAGAACACGACTTAGGATGCCTCTGACCGGCTGAAGCGCATGGTTATGGGTATCAACCCGGTAAACAACTGGCCTGCCCCCATAGACCAGTCCACTCACAATGAACAACAACTCCTCATTGGACTCGATGAGGTAAAAACGATTCTCTGGGAAATAGCATCCCGGAACAGGGCCTGCAATGATGGCATGCATCTCCAGTGTCTGTGCGGAGCACTGCAGCTGGACATCTCAATGAGCAGCACTGCACATTGTCGAGAGGACATAACTATATTTGTTTGCGATGAAAACATCATCGGCATAAGAAGTCATGCTCCAGAGTTCCACAAAGTCATACGACGAGTATGACCCTACACCAAAGATTGGGTGATTCTCTTCCTGCGTGCCCTCATCCGCCCACCAAATGGTGGTGTTCTGATGGTTTGATGTAAACACCATCAACAACGGGAACATCGTCACAGCGATAGAAGCCGCTTTCTCGGTCGTTATTTCCACCCTCGGGCACTTGATAGCGCCCAAAAAGGGGTTGTACAACCGGGTCTTGTATGGATGCACCCTCTGTCCAAGCACAACGAGGACGCTGCTTGTGCTACCGACGTAAAAGTACCTTCCATAGAGAGAGGAGAAACAGAGATTGAGTCAAGGTAAATAGACTGATATTCAATCAAGGTAAACCATGAAGCAAAATCCTAGCCAACAAGTAGACGAAGAAACATAACTTAAAAAATAGATAATATAGGAGGTGAATGCAAAAAAGGATTGCATGTATACATACGAATATCAAGAAACACCTGCGAATAACCCGGCTAATCTTCTTCTCAAGGTGGTGGCCAGTTCTCATGTTCAACAACGTGATGGCGATATCGTATACTGGATAGTCCTCCGACAACTGGCACTTTAGAACAATCCAATTGGCTGGCATAAAGTGCTCCTCCATGAAGCCATGCCAGGCGCTACAGACTGCCCGGAAGGTGGCGTAGTAGTCGAAGTCGTCCATCAAAAGGAAGATGTCACCTATCTTCTAGACGAGTCCCTCCGGTAGACTAGCCCACGGCAAGTCCCGCTGCTTCTTGCCAGCCATGGATGATGGCATTCGTGTGGTCTCGGTCCCGTCGACTGGCAGAGGAAGGGGCTCTAGAGACACACGTTTAAACAAAGGCCTCGAAATGCCAAGCGAAGTGTTTGGAAATGAGACGACGGCATGCACACAACAAATACAACTACAACCATGTTTCATCAAACAGGCACAGGCACGCGCATGCGCACGCGCACTAATTACGGGACAAAATACGTGAATTTCACATTCTACCACCTTTATTTACTACTACTAGTACATGGACACTAGCCAAATTCAAAATATCAATCGAGCAGTAAAATCACACACACCGACTTTGAATGTAACATCCCAATTTTAGCAACCCTGATTAGTTGTCCAGAATGCAAAAATCAGGGGGAACAAAAACTTCTTCTTGTTTAATGCTGAAGTGTTTGCTTGTTGTGTGACTGTGCTTATGCATCTAAATGTGTATTAGATGAGATACTCCTTACCTCAACATTAGTTGACAAAAACTATTTAACAAAGTTTTCATGGCTCATTTTACATACTCTCAAATGTTCTGGCATTTCAAAACTTGAGCCAACATGCCTTTGAAAACATAACTATTTTAGTAGCTTCTATTGACAAAATTGTGGAGATCTATAAAGTATAATCTCCTTATGTTTTCAAGATAGAACCTTCAACTACTCTTACCTCTAGATTTTCAAAAATGTTTCATCAAGCTTTTGAATTCTACTCTTGGTATAAATACTAAGAACTCTCACCTTAATCAACTCCAACATTTCAAAATACCCACCTCAACCTCAAGCTAGGCTTTGATGGTATCCCTAGTAGTAGATTTGTTCTGCTTGTAAGATGAATGGCCTTGATCTGCTGTTTGATTTCTTTGCTTAGGAACTAGAGTGAGATAACCTATGATCTCATCCCCTAGAGTACAACAAGAACAATATTACAAACCCTAAGCAAGCTTCCAAAGTTGGAGCTAATCTCTAGCCACTAAGGTGATAATATAAACACTTAACTAGATCAGTTTCAGAACTAATTCTTCTAAAAGCTTCCATGTCAAGGAAGACCAAACCTAATCATGGATCCTTCCTACTCCACCTACACTTCAACATCATCCCCTTGTTAATGTTTTGGTACCTTGCAACCAATCAAAAGCATCCCCCCTTATATTCTAGTCTGGAAACTATTTCAACATCACCTTTTTGAACACATCCCTTTCTCAATCCTTGTGCATTTTTGGAAATGTACTTGAACAATCTTGTAAAACATCATAATTACTACCAAGTCCCACTATTTTCCTCGAATAGATCACCTTTCTACCCACTTGTTCTTGATGGTTTTGCAGGCAAGAAAACATTATTTTCTGCAAAGTTTTATCAACAAGCCTACTTTGTCAGAAGCTCACATCTCCATACTACCTTATTTGGACCAAATCTTTCCATAATTGTGTTCTACTCATAAAGGTTTATCCATACCTACTTCACTTGTTTCAAATGGATCTTTGTGCTTCTAGAACCCACATGGTTTTTGAGGCTACTTGATAATCTGTTCTGCCACTCTTATTTTATTCAATTTATGGCATCAATCCTTGGAGAGCTCGATCATGATCAACCTCAAACCTCTATACCATGGTGATCTACATCACGTGGTCTATCCATCCATATAACCCATGACCCAAGGGGTGCTTTGAGCTCCAAGTTCCAACAAGGTTTTGATGGTATGAAAATAACATCACTTTAGATCCTCTTTTCCCTTGCCTTTGCCCAAATCAAGTCAAATTCTCAAAACCCAAGGTACCACATCGTAGGTACATATGGTGGAAATCATATACCATGGACTTAAGGATTCACCAAATATTATACATAATTATTGGACCCAAAAAGTATTTAATTCTTTTATTATACAAAAACTCCAATACTCACTCTACAAAAGAAAGTTTGTTTTTATTCAAAACAACTGTACAACTTTAAACACCTTTGATTCCTACATATCATACCCAATCTTCTCACTTCAAAAATAAATATTTTTCAAGAGTTTTAATAATTCTTGTTGCCCTTTTCTTAAATGGCAGAAATGAGAAAATAATTATTTTAAATACTTTCCCTCATCAATAAATTCGGTGAAAATTCCCCTATGTGTGAAATGGTATTTGGGGAGAATATCATTTTGCGGCCCGAAAGTTGAGATGCCAGTGCATCGCGATACCCGAGTTGATGTTAATCATCGCGATTCGAAAAGTTAGGGCGCTAATTGCTTAGAGGGGTGTTTCGAGTTAATGATGGTCAAACCCAATATTTTCAAATCACGCCCATTAAGTTAGGATATTCCATTACACTAATTCCTGCTATGCCCCTTCTTCGCCGGTCTCTCTTATTAGCCACCCTGCACGTGTCATAGGGGAAAATCCATTACTACACTTTCCTAACTCTCGACATTGAATCTAGCTGCGGCGGCGGTCCTTTTTCTTCCTTTCCTTGACCCTGATTATGCCGGCGGCAGAGGTCCTTTTTACTCTCTCCCCCGACACTGAATCTGGCAGCGGCGACCCAGCATGTCTTGCAAGGCGAAGGTGGTAGCTACGTCGCCGACTGATTCGGGTCTGTCGGGGCCAGAGTCTGGGGCTCAACACGGAGCCCCTCAATATGAACTAGCGGCGAGGACTTCAGCCTCAGTTAGCAAGGAGGTCAGCAAGGATTCTGCTCCCAAGGTACCTACGAGCAGCGGGTTAAAGAGAAAAGCAAGGCCGATGGCGGATTGTTCGGCTACGGTGGGCGGATGCGGCACCAAGATCTCGAAGAAAAAATTCGGGAGAAGAGCGAGAGGTGAATTTTTCTTATCTATGCCTTATCTTACAAGTAGATTAGTTACGGTATAATAGAATCGACTGAACTGAAAAGTTCCCCTTTTAATCAAATTAGGCACATCTTTGATACAAGGGACCTATATAAGTTCACAGCTCATGTTTGACAGTACACTGCAAAACTAGATTTTGGTTGTGAGAGGGTTGTGTTCAGGCAAGATGTGCATCTGCTTGTGAATTGCAAAGAGGTTGTGTCTTTTTCACAGCTGGTAGATATGCTTCGTGCTAGGATTCCATGTGGTTCTAGATAGAGGACAAAGTTGGTGTGGCACAACATGAATGGTACCTTTATGCAAATTGAGCACTCCCATGAGCTTCAGATGGTTTAAGAGTGTTGTGCAGCTGATCGTAAGGTGAAAGTTGAAGCAATGATTAGTTATATGTATGTAGATGCTAGAGATGTTGCTCCTAGAGCTTCGGCTCCTAGGGACCAATAGATGCTGATCTAGATAAGTTTAGTATACACTTAGAGGTGGATCCATACATGAAAAAACCTGCCGAGGGAGTAAATAAGGTAGTTTCGTCATGTACTGTGGAGATCACTGTCGATTCCAAAAACATAACTCTTGATGAAATGAGAGAGATGATCGGTAAGTAAATCAGTATTGGCCCTAAGAAGATGGCACAAATCCGGTGGTGGCATCATAAGAAGCAGGAATTAATAGAGGTTTTGGATGCTGAAGCTCTTATGCAGATTATGCGATAAAAGAAGCGAACCAGGAAGGTGTTATTTCTTGGTACCATTTCTTATGTGGTAGAACATGTTATAGTGGATGTAGAGGCCCCTGTAGTGGCTGAACATAATGAGGTGGTCGACGTTGATGAGATCTGATGAGAGCTGCTACCCTAGGCTTGTCATATGGACTATGGGGTTCCCCTGCTTGTATTTGTAACATTGACTATTGTTGCATTTAGACCGTGTTTCTATGATTATGTTTGTTGAGAGATTGCAATATAATGTTGTGCAAGCTATTGAGATTTTCGGACATGTCGCTCACTAAAACCATCGTTGTTGTAATAAGACATAAGTAAATTGTAGTTGACATGATTATGTTTCTTGAGATGATGTACTATACTTGCTTCAGTTATTATGTTTGTTGGGAGATTGTAATGTAATTTTTTGTGAATTCATGACTGGACAAGTGATGCATAAATACATCGTAGTTGACATGATTATGTTTCTTGAGATGATGTATTGTACTTGTTTCTATTATTTTGTTTGTTGAGAGATTGTAATGTAATGTTTTGTGAAACCATGACTGGATAAGTGATGCATAAGTACCTTGTAGTTGACATGATTTTGTTTCTTGAGTTGATGTAATATACTTGTTTTTGTGATTATGTTTGTCGAGAGATTGTAATGTAATGTTTTGTGAAACCATGACTGAACAAGTGATGCATAAGTACCTTGTAGTTGACATGATTTTGTTTCTTTAGATGATGTAATATACTGGTATGTTTTCCTTAGTCAATGAAATTGGGATGGAGGGAGTACATGTTTAATATTTGAAATAAGAATGTATGAATAGAACCCCTATTAGGCAGGAGACACTAATCTAGGGAAAGGGCATGGTATCCATTAAACTATTGTAACATGCCAATTTAGTCATTGTTGCAGTGATGACACACTTCACTTTCTCCACTCTTTCGCTCTCGCTCCAACTCTCTCTCTTTCTCTCTCTATCTATCTATCTCTCTCTCCCTCTCTCTCTCTCTCTTCACCGATGTTGACGTCGTCGCTGACGACGTTGCATTCTCCATGCTATCCTGGAATGACGAGGACGATCAGTCGAGTAGCGACAGCCTTCTGTCCGACATCGAGTATTCCTTCCACGATGTGAGTTCCTCTGTTTTCTCGGGCTAGGGTTAGGCATTGGTAAATCCCCAGATCTGAGCTGCATATGTGCATGCAATCGTGTTCAATTCCAGCTTTGCGTTTACTTATAGGTACCACGGACGATCTACGACTCCTAATGATAGGGCCTAGATCTTGATGGACAAGTACCATGTGACCATGGGCTAAAACTGAGGAGATATGTTGCATTCAAAGGCAGTAACACTTGGAGAAGGCTCTTGGGCTGTACGAATCAGGTTTGTTTACATTATGTGCAACGGTGACATGAAGAAAAATGTATCATGTGTGTTCATAACACGATAGTGTGTGTTTTTTTAGGTTGGCCCGGTGTGTAAAGCAGTAGAGTGGATGGATCTTGAGTGGCCAGATGCACTTAAGAAATGTTTTGCCCAGTTACGGGAGATGTATGTGTTGGAAAGGTCGGGGAGATTTACTAATGCTTGTGATGCAGCTGAAAAAAATTACAACTTGTCGGTACGAAATGAGTTGGAAGAAGAAATCAAGAATTTGCAGTCAGAGCTAAGTGACAGAATCAATGGGAGCTTGGTTGTTGGAACTACAAAGAAGCTTCAGGATAGTCATAGGTTGCTGATTCATAATGCAAAAAAGGAGAGGGATCAGCTCAGGGAAGACAATAAGAAGCTAGAGTAATGCATTGCGGATCTGTTGAAGGAACTGCATTGCAAAACTGAACAAGGACAGACTACAGAGAATAAAGGAAATTCGAGATGAATAATCTATGCTATGCCAATGCCTGAAACTAGTTAACTGTAAGACTTGCAGTTGCACTTTCTTAACTAAGACAAACTCAATGCTCGAGCAAATTAATTTCAGACAAACACACATATCGTGCATAGAGTTAAGTTCACGTTTACAAAATCACCACTACAGAGGATAAAACAGGCAATTCATTACTAAATAGACATATGTTCGGTTCAAGTGAGCCTGACCTGGAGCTGCTTATTTTCCTCCATAAGATCTGCCAGCTCCTTCAGTACTTTGCCATGCGCCTGCTACAGGTTCTAGCGCTCCGTCAGGGATTCGAGGAGTTGGTCTGTAACCATACGATTTTCCTTCATGATCCCTTTGGATGCCTATCTTGTCATTTAGCCAGGTCGTCAGGTCCTGGTTGAGCTTTCGCCTCTTTCCCTTCAAGAAAAATATATAGTATGGTTTGTTCAGTTCACCAGGACAAGGTGGTTAGTTTCCATAATTAACTGAATTGACAAGTGGTGATGTCATAATTTCAAGGAAGAAGCAATCTAGGACTAATCAACATTTTATGAACCAACTAGTGGCACTGTCATAATTTCAATTTCAAAGACAAATAAGGTTTATCTGTAGTTTAGTGTGTTGTCGTTTTTTCCCATCTCACCGAATAGTAGTGGCAAACTCATAATGCAGAAACCCATGTCCAGATACATAATGGAAAGAGATCATGGTTTCCATTCATGAACATGAACACCTACACATGTCCAAATAGATAAGGAGTTGCCCTAGGATTCTCTCTTCTTGCACCCCATAACGGGAATCAGACTTGGGCATTACTCCTTGAACCCTAAATATTACAAAAAGAGTGGAGGACAAACTGATATTCGTTCCCCCTCTAACGCGAATCGGACTTGGGCATTGCTTCGATACGCCTCTAGACAAACCCTTAGCTCCTTGTTCTCTTTCTGAACACCCTTGAGTATGGTGATCCCTCCGCTGATGTCCTCTTTCATCTCTTTCACTGTATCCAGGCAACGGTTCCCGTCATGGTAGGCTGTGATGGTAGCCTTGGTTTCCTCGATGCGTCCGCTGACTGCCTCGGTGACTTTGTTCTGCAGGAGGGTGCACCTTTTCGCGAGATTCTTCTCCTCCATGAGCTCGTTGATTATCTTGATGGCATGTTCTCGCCTGTTCAAGTTATGGTCGAGCACTTTCTGCAGCCTCACAATGTCACGTACAAAATCTAGCGAGATCTCCTTCTGCACAGATAATCGCTTGAGTAGGCTCTCATTAGCTTGGGTGAGGGAGCGTGCAAGCTCTTGTTGGTTGTCAATCTTGGCACTGATCGTGGCCACCTTGTCACGGTACGCGGCCTTCGATCACTATATCATTCACGTTAATTGAAATAGAAATTCTATAATCACACTCTAGGTTCCAGAATACTAATACAAATCAAAAAATCCCCATAGAATCTATGGACAACAGTATTAAAAATGGACCTAGAGATCTAGTCATAATCATGAGAAACTAATCCTAATCACAAAATCCCCATTGAATCTATGAACAACGGTATTAAGGAAAGACCAAGAGATCTAGTCATAATCATGAAAATTAATACAACTCACAAAAAAACCCAATGCGGGGCAGATATGATCTAAGAAATCCACATTACAACTCAGTGAAATAACAGTGTGGAGATTTGCTACCTCGCTAAGACATGAAACGGGATTGAACGAGTCCTGCAATGCCTCCATCGTGGTGGATTCTGGCTCCACGGCCGGCATGTAATACGTAGAAGATGAAGAGTAAGAATAAGAAGAAAAACAAGAAGAGGTAGAATAAGATCATGATGGATAAGGAGATGGAGAAGAAGTAGAACAAGAAGACCGTACCGGGAGGAGCCCTCGCCTGCTAGAACATTCAGCGCCATTGTCGAGGGAGATTGGGCATCAGTGAGAGGGGGCTTGAGGGGATGGTAGAGAAAGAACTTCCTGGCAGCAAGCTCTCTCCTTTTTCTCCGCGAGGATGGTCGACTGGCCTCTCCTTAGGGGAGACATGGCTTGTAGGGGGAGGGAGGTGGCGGCAGGAGGAAGAAGATAGTGATTAGTGTGGGAGATGTGTCAAAGAGTACAGGTCGTGGACCAGTAGTACTACTACTACTATACAAGACCACCATGTACGGTCTACCTTCTCAAAGAAGCCAGGGATAGGGAATCAACGGACATGTCTTTATTGCGAAGGCCAGTTAAATGGTCTTCGCCGACGCCTAAAATCCAGTATATAATAAAAGGAGTGCGATCTTACCCTTAAAAAATGAGTGGGGAAGGGTGGTAACACGAGCATCGGCGTGCACGTCCCGCATGCGTCTATCACGTGTTGATGGGGCAATGATGCACGCAACTACCGCACGATCACGTCAGTACGTTGAACTACACGTCGATTGAACGCATGTTGAACTCCATATCGACAGGCACGCACGGGATATTTACGAGTCTAGAATACGCTATGCCACGCTTGTTGTGATCAAATAATGTTCCGTATGCGAGATATTACATTTTTAATGGTCAAATTATGTTTAGTACCCTTGATCAGATCAGCACCCAACTCTGTGTACCTTCCATTGCTCTCATTCCAAACAACTTCCTCGAGCATGATGGCCCCTCGCCGTGGCAATGGCAGATCAAAGCCAGACTCTGACCGTCCTACGTCCCCTACTCTTCGCGGCATCGTTCGCGCTCGCGAGTCACCTACCAAGGCAGCACGTCGTATCCGACTGTGCCAGGATCCATCGACATCGGCACTCAAGGACACCGCAATGTTGAAGCTCGTATCGGCCGCACAAGAGGAGCATGGGGTACCTACAACAATGGACAAGAGCAAAGTAGCATCTAGGGCGGGGGCACGTGTTGCACCGGCGGGTACAAACAAGAAGAGGAACGACAGGAAGACTTGAAGAAGAGAGCATAAAACTATTTGGACGAGTCCGACTCGGCCAACGAGGAGGTGTTCATAGATCAATTGGAGGCAGAAGTGGAGGAGAGTGACGTGGACCCGTGGGACTACAAAGAGGAGGAGGAGGACTCCGACGAGGAGAGAGTGTCCTTATACGAAGAAGGGGGCGGTGTTGAGTCATCAGAGGAGGACACCAACAACAGCGATGGCAAGGACCATGACATTGACGAAGACGACGACGATCCGAAATACAAAGATGAGGGATTATTTGAAATATGATCATTTATTTTATTTAGTTTTTGAGATGGTTTTTCACTTGTTTATGGAGGTAAAGTGTTGGTGGCACGGATAGACCCTGCAAAAAAATGTTGAGGAGGGAGGGCTTATCCTGTCCGTTGGATTACAGAGGATCAATGGTTGGTGGGCACGATCCGCGTGACATCTGTGTCAGCCAATCAAGGCGTAGCAGCCAGAGTGAGCACACGTTTGGGCTTTTGTGACATTTATGACCGAGAGAGAGGGCAAAACTGAGTAGTAGCAAAAAACCAAGGGCAAGGTAGAATAAGGGATTCAAATAGACAATAGAAAGATTAGGCATGTGTGTTCCTTTAAAAAATGGAAAATGCATGATTCGTACTAAACCACATGGATCCAATGGTGTCCATTGCATGTGTGTTCTTTTCCTAAACCACCAACAGTGTTGTTTCGTGTTTATTATTTTACTAAACCACAACTAGAGTAATTGCATGTGTGTTATTTTACCAAACCACATGGATCCACCAATATCATTTGCATGTGTGTTGTTTTCCTAAACAACCACTAGTGTCATTGTATCTGTGTTGTTTTACTAAACCACATGGATCCTCCAGTGTCATTGCATGTGTGTTCTTTTCGTAAACCACAACTAAAGTCATTGCATGTGTGTTCTTTTCCTAAACCACCACTAGAGCCATGGCATGTGTGTTCTTTTCATAAACCACAACTATAGTCATTGCATGTTTGTCCTTTTCATAAACTACATGGAACCACAACTAGAGTCATTGTATGTGTCTTCTTTTCATAAACTACTTGGATCCAACGTACCAGAGTCATTGCATGTGTGTTCTTTTCATAAACCACATATATAGTCATTACATGTTTGTTCTTTTTATAAACCACATGGAGCCACAACTAGAGTCATTGCATGTGTGTTCTTTTCATAAACCACCACTAGATTCATTGCATGTGTGTTCTTTCCATAAACCACATGGATCCACCAGAGTCATTTGCATGTGTGTACTTTTCATACATCACCAATAGTGTCATTTCATGTGTGTTCCTTTCCTAAACAACTTGGATCCACCAGTGTCATTGCATGTGTGTTCTTTTACTAAACGACCACTAGAGTCATTGCATGAACACAACTAAGATTATACATAAGCATGGTGTGCCATGTCGGGGGTCTATGAAAGGATGATCGTTGGAGGCGATCAGGAGTGCGGCCCGCCTGGCGAGTGCCATGGTGCGCCAGGAGTGCCTACGACGGCAACATCACCTGGGCGGTTCTGGTTGCTGGCCGGCTCTGATGAAGAGGTTTCTGATGGGGAGGCGGTTGACGAGGATGTATTGGTGGAGAGTCTCTCTTCTTGATATCTCTGTCGTACGCCAACACCCGATCGTGCCAAGGACCTGCAACTTTCTTCGGGCCTAGCAAAGAGGGCAGCTCGTCGGCTGGAATGACAGAATCAACAATGGGAGGCGGCGAAGGCCTTTCTTCTTTCTGCGGAGCAGGTATGTCCGATCCAAACTCGAACTAAATCTGACTATGCCGGTCCATGTCCTCGTGATCGTCGATACAATCTAGACCGGTGTTGGAGGCGTCTGTTTCCTGTTGGAGGAAAATGATGCCGAAGGAACCTGGACGTTGGTTTGTCATTGACGGCGCTCGCCAGAGCTGTCCAGGAAGATGTCGGTTGTCTCCCGTGATCCGAAATTAACGCAAGTTTCAAATATCGGGAATCTGGGCCCTGGGATTGGACCTCGGACTTTTGTGTCCCAGGTAAGGCCGGGTCCTAGCTATCGCACGGTACGGTATGCCTGCTCCAAGGATTGTTCGATTAAGCCGATACCATTGACTGCAAGCCTGTTGGCTAGAGGAGCCTTTCGGCACTTGTTAGGGTTTACCTGGTCAAAAACTGGTACTACGACTAGGCGGCCGGTGGGGAGCGGGATGAACCTTGGAGGAGGCCGTGGTGGCTTTGTGCCTGGAAGAGGCTGGTACGGGGCTGGTCGTGGGCGTGCTACAGATGGTGGCATGGCTGGGCATGGCTGGCATGGCAATGGGGCACAGGGGCAACCTCGGCCATTTACTCAGGGTGAATCAAGTGGAGCGGCTGAGGGTGGTGGCTCCAATGCTCGTGATGGAGGGGATCTCCATCAGGGGAATGGTTCCCACAATACTAGAGGCTTCAATAATGGTCGCTTCCACAACAGTTACAATGGGTATCATTTCAATTTCCCTGGCAACAATTCTTTTAGGGCTAATAATGATTTTCGGAATGATCAGAATGAGCCGAATTTTAGAGGTTGTTCTAACAATTTTGTCCGCGGGCAAGGAGGTGTCCGGTTCAATAACTCGAACAACGGTTTTTGTGGGGGTGTGGTTGATCGGGATCGTGATGGAACTTAGCCACCTGCTATTGATAAAAATCTCCTACAAGAAATGGTAAAAGTGGCTGTTGCTGCGGTGGCGTCCCAGAAACCACCGGAGGGAGCAGCGCCTGTGCCTGCCAAGGAGGGAAATATCACTTCGGCTGTACCAGGGCCAACTCCGACACTTTAGGTATAGCAGCCGATTTATGGGCTGGTGGTGACACAAGTGTCTGGGGAGACCGGTAATACCCGAACATCTGTAAAAAAAATACAAGAAATCTGATAAGGTGAGTTGTTTCAGATGTAAGCAACCTGGACACGATGATTGAGGAGTGTTCGGTTCCAATTTGTGATTATTGTCAGTCTGCTAATCACCCATCAGATGCTTGTCATTTGTTGAAGGCCCCTAAACCTTCCACTATTCTTTATCGGCTAGCTAATGAGAAACTTATGTTCTTTGAGATGCCGACAACAGGGACTTTCTACCCTAAAGTGGAAAATGTTAAGTTAGTAAAGATGACTGTCGAAGGTGATGCTATGTCGATTCCTGATCTGATAGACCACCTAAATCGAATTGTACCTTTTCCGAACTTTCAATGGGAGGTTTTCCATTTTCAGAACAATGTGTATAGGGTCAAGTTTCCAAGCAAAAATGAAGTGGACAGAATCCTTGCCTTCAGAGTGTATCAGGTTCCTCTTCGTGACACTGATGTTATTTTTTATGTATGGACGGCTGCGGAAGAGCCTCTGTATATGTTACCTGAAATTTGGCTGCAAATCTCGGGGATAACATCTGACGTAAGAGGCGATTTCCTAGCTCTTTGGGGTCTAGGAACTCTTTTTGGTAAGACTAAGTCAGTTGATATGGCTTATACTAGGAAGAATAAAGTACTATGTATTCAGATTGGCTGTGTGAACCCTTCTCTTATACCCGAGACTATGGAGGTGTATATTAAGAGAGGTTTTTTCAAACTGGACATTGAGGTGGAGGAAGTGGTAGTAATGGAAGATGAGAATATGCTCGATGCGTAGAATGGCAATGACCGAACAGATGGTGATGAGGATGCAAGTAAAGGGAAAGGAGACGATATGGATTTGGATAAGGTAGCAAATAAAACTAAACAATTGAATATTTCTACTCAGATTACTTCTCCACCAAACAATCAAGGAGGTTCTAGTAAATCTGCTGGGGATCAGCTATGATGCTCTCCGCCAATTAAGATTGGAACATTTGAGCTGTCTTATGAAGGTACGGATATTAGTTATTTAATTCCTGTTTTCTCTCATTCTGAAAGTGGAAAAAGTTCAATGCTTGAAGTGTTACCGAATGTAAAATCTGTTTTTAATTGTTTTCTTGGCATAGGCCTAGGTGCGGTTTTAGATTTGGGTTTTACCCCAGGTTATGCTCAGGTGGCATTGGAAATTGGCTCGGGCGAGGCCATCATGGGTGGCGATTCTTCCATGGACATCAACAGGCCGGTGGCGGAGGGTAAACAGACTGGGGATGCCTCTAGCAGCAAAAGGAAGCAAGCGGCTTCTCCTAGCTCTATGAGCCACTCGCTGCAGGAAGGCGATGCAAAAAAGGCAGGTTGAAGAGTCGATGGATGGCAGGGCTTTCTCTCAAACGTCTGTTCAGGTTGATCGTATAGAAGGAATGGCCTCGGGCATCACGGTTGCAGCGAGATCGGCCTTGGTAGATGTACCAATCATGCATGCAAGCAGGGCGGCACCGAAGTTGACAGCGAGGGATATTCCGTTTGTACCAACACAGAAGACGGAATTTTAAGCAAACTACGGTTCTTAATAGTATGAGTGATACGAGTACTTTCCAATCTGATTTTGTCTGTCCACCAAAATTGGGTACTTATGATGTTACGGGTGCAAAAAGTCAATCTGTTCATGGACCTAATGATATCAAGAACGCCAAGCTTTTTTCTAGTACAATGAAGATGGATGCAAAAGCAAACGAGTCCGTTTGTATACTTTTTCACCACTCTCAAAAGTATGATGATATTCACGTAAAATGTCTAGCTGATTCCAGTAATATTTGTTCAAATGTGGTTGAACTTAATGTAGGAATAATTACACCCCAGCAGCATTCACCATCTATGGAGGAGGAGATTGCTTTTGGTGGCATTCCTATGACGTCGGCAGTTCGGGCTAGCAGTCATATTCTAGAGCAGCCGTTTGCTGACGCTACGCAAATGGAGCGATCCATGATGAACGCTCAGCATCGCAATGTTGTTGGTGGTTCAGGTATAAAAACTTCCATAACACATTCCATTTTGTCTATTGATAATTATGAAATAATAGATAGGGCAAATAGAATAGGTGTTTATTTGGGAGATTCTATACATCAGACTATTGATTCTGTAAAGGGAATTAAGAGGTTGGAGGAGGAGAGAACTTTAACTATATTACAGAAAAATATTTGGGATTCTATCGATGGGGATATTGGCCCCTCAAATTTGGCTATTTCAGAACCTACTGATTTATGTGATGATCTGGTTAAGGATGAGAATGAGGGGATGGCCCTATATGATATATTGGATCATCTAATGCCAGACGCTCGTCCTAAAAAAACTCGGCAACGAAAAGCTTATGATGTCTCAAATGTAAGAAGGGGTACTAGGAAAAGAACTAAAAAACTTTTATAATATAGAATTTGAAAGGTTTAACTTGGAATGGTGAGGGGTTTAAAGACCCAGCAAAACATCTCTTTGTAAAAGAGTCCACTAGGGAATATTGATTAAACTTTATTGCTTTGTTGGAGACAAGAAGGTCTAATTTTACGGTTCCTTTTTTAAAACAACTTGCAACCGGGCTAGACTTTGCTTGGTTTTGTCTACCACCATATGGAAGATCTGGTGGTATTTTGGTTGGCATTAATTACGATACCCTCCAAGTTCTCAAAGTGAGTACGGGGAATTATTGCGTTAAGCTGCATATTAAATGTAAGAGAGATGGTTTTTAGTGGGCTTTGGTTCCCATTTATGGTGCTGCCCAGGAGGCACATAAAGCTACTTTCCTCGCAGAAATGGTCCGTATGTGCGAGTCTGAACCTTTACCAATGATGGTCGGGGGAGATTTTAACATTATACGTTCTAGAGAGGAAAAGAATAATGACAATTTCAACGCACATTGGCCCTTTGTCTTTAATGTGATTATTCAAAGTCTAGACCTAAGAGAAATTGTGCTCTCAGGTCGACAGTTTACTTGGCCTAATCGTAGAGACACACCCACTTATGAAAAATTAGACCGCATTCTAGCGAGCGTCGAGTGGGAACAAAAATTCCCACTGGTCACGGTTCGGGCTCTTACTCGTGCAGGATCAGACCACACACCACTTCTTATTTATTCCAGAGTGAAAGCACATTTATGTAATAATCCCCGTTTTCCTTCATATTGTAGCCAATACTACGACAAGAAGGATTTCATGAGATGATTGCCAAAGAATGGGCAGCTGTGAATGAAGTGATCCTATGGAAAAATAGTTAAATAAAATTAGACATCTCAGGCGTTTTCTTAAAGGTTGGGCGAAAAACTTAAGTGGGAAATACAAGAAAGAAAAAGAAAAATTACTCTCAATTATTGACGAGCTTGATGTGAAGGCGGAACATGGACCTTTATCGGTTAGAGAGCGTGATACTTTAAAAGATGCTAATGAGCGCATCACCAACCTTAGGAGAAATGAGGAGACCAAAAGGGCTCAACGAGCGAAAGTTAAACATGTTTAGGAAGGTGGAAACAATACTAAGTACTTCCATTTGATTGCGAATGGTAAGCATAGAAAGAAAAAGATTTTTCAGTTAGAGCAGGATGAGGGATCCATTGTGGGAGAAGATAACCTAAAAACTTATATTACTAAATATTACAAAAAAAATTGGAGCACCATCCCACACGGATATTTCATTGAGGGAGGACTAAATTCAGGATATACCGCAATTATCTGAGTTCAAGAACAAGATTCTAACAGATCCTTTTACTGAAAAGGAAGTGTTTGAAGCTATTTCTCAAATGAAACATAATAAAGCTCCTGGTCCAGATGGGTTTCCGGCAGAGTTTTTAAGTGTTCTGGGAGGTCATTAAAAGTGATCTTATGGCACTATTTAGTTATCTTTATTCAGGGAACTTGTCCCTGTTTAAACTGAACTTTGGTGTGATCACTTTACTGCCCAAAAAAGAAAATGCGGTTCAAATACAACAATATAGACCCATATGTCTATTAAATGTTAGTTTCAAAAATTTCACTAAAGTGGGTACTAACCATATTTCGGGGATTGCTCCGAAAGTAGTTATACCTACTCAATTTGCCTTTATGCTAGGCGAAATATCCTTGAAGGGGTGGTTATCCTTCATGAGACTATCCATGAGCTTCACCGGAAGAAAATGGATGGAGTTTTGTTTAAAATTGATTTTGAGAAGGCCTACGACAAAGTCAAATGGTCCTTCCTACAACAAACGCTTCGTATGAAAACTTTTGCACCTGGGTGGTGTAAACTAATTGAGAAATTTGTTCAGGGAGGGAGTGTCGGAATAAGGGTTAATCACTATATCGGACATTACTTTCAAACTAGAAAGGGGCTACGTCAAGGTGACCCTTTATCCCCGATTATGTTCAATATCGTTGTAGATATGCTGGCTATTCTAATTGCAAGGGCTAAGGAAGATGGTCAGGTGGGAGGCCTCATTCCACATCTTGTTGATGGAGGGGTTTTAATTCTTCAATATGCGGATGATACTATTCTTTTCATGGAACATGATCTACTGAAGGCCGTGAATATGAAACTAATATTATGTATCTTTGAACAAATATCGGTACTGAAGATTAATTTCATAAAAGTGAGATTTTCTGTTTTGGTAAAAGGAAAAGAAGAGGAGCAGCAATACAAACAAATTTTTGCTTGTGAGGCTGGATCCTTACCTTTTAGATACCTGGGTGTGCCCATACACTATAGAAAACTTAAAAATTCAGATTGGTATCTAGTCGAAACTCGATGTGAATGAAAATTGAGTTGCTGGAAGGGCAAGCTACTATCTTATGGTGATAGACTTGTCTTGATTAATTCTATATTAACAAGTTTACCTATGTTTATGTTGTCGTTTCTAGAGATACCTAAGGGGGCAAGGAAACGATTAGATTTTTATAGATCTCGCTTTTTTGGCAAAGTGATGAGAATAAAAAGAAGTATAGACTTACAAAATGGAATATTATTTGTAGACAAAAGTATCAGGGTGGCCTAGGCATTGAAGTATTGGAAATTAAGAAAAAATGTTTATTGAGCAAATGTCTCTTCAAATAAATGAACGAAGAAGGCATGTGGCAAGAACTGATTTATAATAAGTACCTTAGTCAGAAAACGTTGTCTGAAGTCCAAGCAAAACCGACTGATTCTCCATTTTGGAAAGGAATTATGAGGGTAAAGACATAGTTCTTTGCTAGAGGCCACTTCAAGGTTGGAGATGGAGTAAATACTAGGTTTTGGGAGGATACATGGTGAGGAGATACACCGCTAGCGCAACAATATCCATCATTATACAACATTGTACATTGGATTAATGTCACCATATCACAAGTCTTATCTCAAGTACCACTGAACATTGGATTCAGGAGGGTGCTCAATGGTGACAAGTGGACCGCTTGGCTTCATTTGTGCCAAAGACTTATGATGGTTCAGTTGTCAGATGAACAGGATAAGTTCGTATGGAACTTAAGCTCGTCTAGGGTGCTCTCAGTTAAATCCATGTATGAAGATCTTATGAATGATCATACGGTTTTCCTTCAGAAATATCTTTGAAAAATAAAAATCCCACTTAAGATTAAAATTTTTATGTGGTTCCTTCATAACAAAGTGCTTCTCACTAAGGATAATATTGAAGGAATTGGGTAGGATGTACCAAATGTTTTTTCTGCGGGGCACATGAAACCATAGAATTTTTTTTTATATCATGTCCTTTTGCTCGTCTCCTGTGGCGTATTGTTAATTTTTCTTATGATCTATCACCTCCAAATAATAGTTCACATATGTTCGGCAGTTGGTTGGATGGAGTTGAGAAATCATCTAAGGCTGGATTTCGCATTGGTGTTTCTGCCTTATGTTGGTCTATTTGGAGATGTAGAAATGACATTATCTTTAACAAAACAAAAACTTTTAACATTTTGCAATTTATCCATATGATGGCGCATTGGGTTTAGCATTGGGCGTTCTAACTACCCCAAGACCAGCGGGGTATTATGGCTACTGGGTGCAGCCATTTGTTGATGGTCACGCACCACATATTCAGCCAATCATTTTGGCTGTAGCGTAATAGATTACAGGATGTGTAATCTTTTTTCCTCCTTTTGTTTCGCTGGTTGATCCATGCATCAACTTTAACGATCCATGATTTATAATAGTTCTAGGATGATGGATGTTGGATGCTATTTTTAATAAAGGCTATGTGCATCAACCGATGCAGAGGCCGGGGTTACTCCCCTTTTCGAAAAAAAGAGTCATTGCATGTGTGTTATTTTACTAAACCACATGCATCCACTAGTGTCAATGCATGTGTGTCCTTTTCATAAACCACCACTGGAGTCATTGCATGTTTGTTCTTTTCCTAAACCAAAACTAGAGACATTGCATGTGTTTGTTTTTTCCTGAACCACCACTAGTGTCATTGCATGTGTATTATTTTACTAAACCACATGGATCCACCAGTGTCATTGCATGTGCGTTATTTTCCTAAACCACCACTAGACTCAATGCATGTGTGTACTTTTAATAAACCACAACTAGATCCATTGCATGTTTGTTCTTTTCATAAACCACATGGATCCACTAGTGTCATTGCATGTGTGTTCTTTTACTAAACCACCACTAGATTCATTGCATGTTTGTTCTTTCCATAAACCACATGGATCCACCAGAGTCATTTGCATGTGTGTTCTTTTCATTAACCACCACAAGTGTCATTGCATGTGTGTTCATTTCCTAAACCACATGGATCCACCAATATCATTCCATATCTTTGCATGTGTGTTCTTTTCCTAAATCAGCACTAGAGTCATTGCATGTGTGTTATTTTATTAAACCACATGGATCCACCAGAGTCATTGGTGTCATTGCATGTGTGTTATTTTATTAAACCACATGGATCCACCAGAGTCATTGCATGTTTGTTCTTTTCATAAACCACAACTATAGTCATTGCATGTTTGTTCTTTTCATAAACCACATGGAACCTCAACTAGAGTCATTGCAAGTGTGTTCTTTTCCTAAACCACCACTAGATTCAATGCATGTGTGTTCTTTCCATAAACCACATGGATCCACCACAGTCATTTGCATGTGTGTTGTTTTCAATGACCATCACTAGTGTCATTGCATGTGTTTTCCTTTCATAAACCACATGGATCCGAAAATGTCTTTGCATGTGTTTTCTTTTCCTCAACCACCACTAGTGTCATTGCATGTGTGTTATTGTACTAAACCACATGGATCCACTAGTGTCAATGCATGTGTGTCCTTTTCATAAACCACCACTAGAGTCATTGCATGTTTGTTCTTTTCCTAAACCACAACTAGAGAAATTGCATGTGTGTTCTTTTCTTAAACCACCACTAGTGTCATTGCATGTGTGTTATTTTACTAAACCACAAGGATCCACCTGTGCCATTTGCATGTGTGTTCTTTCCATAAACCACCACCAATGTCATTGAATGTGTGTTCCTTTCCAAAACCACATGGATCCACCAGTGTCATTGCATGTGTGTTCTTTTCCTAAACCATCACTAGAGTCATTGCATGTGTGTTCTTTTCATAAACCATAACTATAATCATTGCATGTTTGTTCTTTTCATAAACTACATGGAACCACAACTAGAGTCATTCCATGTGTGTTCTTTTCATAAACCACCACTAGATTCATTGCATGTGTGTTCTTTCCATAAACCACATGGATCCACCAGAGTCATTTGCATGTGTGTTCTAGTCATAAACCACCACTAGTGTCATGGCATGTGTGTTCCTTTCATAAACCACATGGATCCACTAGTGTCATTGCATGTCTATGCATGTGTGTTGTTTTCCTAAACCACACTAGTGTCATTGCATGTGTGTTATTTTACTAAACCACATGGATCCACCAGTGTTAATGCATGTGTGTCCTTTTCATAAACCACCACTGTTGGGAATATGCCCTAGAGGCAATCATGTATGATGTTATTCCCAATGTATTCATAAAGTTATTGTCCTTCTATGAACTACTGATATGTATCATTGAATATGTTATTTGATTGTGGAACTATATATTCATGTTGTTCATACTAGTTGTCTTTGGTCGTTGAGGTTGTGCTAGACACACAACTTAGACTAATGTGAAAGTCGGCTTGATGACTCGGTTCCACTTGTCATGGGCATGGAGATGCTATTCCGACTTACACTGATTCAGCTAAAGAGTTTGGCAAATCGGACTGACCCACAGTTGAGATGCAACGAGGATGTTGTCATTTGTAGTCTCAACCAATGGAATCCTTTGACCTGAGATAATTGCATGATCCGAGTTGTGGATCGCCAACTTAGGTTCTATCAAACACTATTCCGTAAATGGGCAGTTATAAAGGTAGGGTTCGGGTTGGTTGTGAAGCAAGCTACGTGACGTGGATTACCAGGATAGGATTTGCCCCTCCATAATGGAGAGATATTCTCTGGTCCCTCTCGTGTGATATGATTGAGAAGCATGGCCATGCGTGACTTGGTTAAGTATTAACCAAGGATTCAGAGTAAGTGTTAGTCCAGTGAATCGTATATCATGGAACGAGAAGAGAGAGTTGAGATATTAAACGGATGGCAACAACTCGCCTATAGCGTGAAAAGATATATCGTGAGGAAAAGGGACTTGGACGAAAGTCACATTGAGAAAGGTTTGTCTTCTAACTTTACGGTGCATGGGAGTTGGCACGTCATGCTAGAGGCCGCTACCAACTATTGACTCAGAGTGGTGACTCGTGTCGTGTCCAGGTGTAGGTAAACCTACTGGGTCACACACTTAAAGGTAAGGAGCCCATGTGGATTAGATCCATGTGGACATTGGGGTACGGCCTAGATGGGCCTCAAGCATTGTGCCCAGCTAGGAGTGTATATAAGTGGAGTGACAAGGGATTGTCCTTTACCTAGCAGTCATTTTATCCACTCCAATTTCGGGCTAGACAGGATCTAGCAGTCCTCTGCCTGGAGCTCCTTTCTGTAAGTGTGGATACCGGTACAGGCATTGCATGTGCGGCACTAGGTACAAGGAGGTCCGTGGGGATCCCAGGGATCGTTCGGCATGGCATCAACTGACATGCTTCATCAATAATCCGCACCTACGCATCTCGTGGTAAATCTCGTGGCCTATCACCTGAGCTGGATCTTGGGAGTACCACGTAGGGAAAAGTTTTTGTTTATCTCTGCGTGGACCAACAACCACTAGAGTCATTGCATGTTTGTTCTTTTCCTAAACCACAACTAGAGACATTGCATTTGTGTTCTTTTCCTTAACCACCACTAGTGTCATTGCATGTGTGTTATTTTACTAAACCACATAGACCCACTACTGTCATTTGCATGTGTGTTCTTTTCATAAACCACCAGTGTCATTGCATGTGTGTTCCTTTCCTAAACCACATGGATCCACTAGTGTCATTGCATGTGTGTTCTTTTCCTAAACCACCACTAGAGTCATTGCATGTGTGCACTTTTCATAAACCACATTAGAGTCATTGCATTTTTCTTCATTTTATAAACCACATGGATCCACCAGTTTCATTGCATGGGTGTTCTTTTCATAAACCACCACTACATTAATTGCATGTGTGTTCTTTCCATAAACCACCGGATCCAATAGAGTCATTTGCATGTGTGTTCTTTTCATTAACCACCACTAGTGTCATTGCATGTGTGTTCCTTTCTTAAACCACATGGATCCACCTGTGTCATTGCATGTGTTTGCATGTGTGTTCTTTTCCTAATCCACCACTAGTGTCATTGCATGTGTGTTCTTTTCATAAACCACAACTATAGTCACTTCATGTTTGTTCTTTTAATAGACCACATGGAACCACAACTAGTGACATTGCATGTGTGTTCTTTTCATAAACCACCACTAGATTCATTGCATGTTTCTTATTTCTATAAACCACATGGATCCACCAGAGTCATTTGCATGTGTGTTCATTTAATTAACCGCTACCAGTATCATTGCATGTGTGTTCCTTTCTGAAACCACATGGATCCACCAGTGTCATTGCATGTCTTTGCATGTGTGTTCTTTCCCTAAACCACCACTAGTGTCATTGCATGTGTGTTATTTTCTATACCACATGGATCCGCCCGTGTCAATGCATGTGTGTCCTTTTCATAAACCACCACTAGAGTCATTGCATGTTTGTTCTTTTCCTAAACCACTAGTAGAGACATTGCATTTGTGTTCTTTTCCTAAACCACCACTACTGTCATTGCATGTGTGTTAATTTACTAAACCACATGGATCCACGAGTATCATTGCATGTGTGTTCTTTTCCTAAACCACCACTAGAGTCATTGCATGTGTGTACTTTTCATAAACCATGACTAGAGTCATTGCATGTTTGTCCTTTTCATAATCCACATGGATCCACCAGTGTCATTGCATGTGTGTTCTTTTCCTAAACCACCACTAGAGTAATTGCATGTGTGTTCTTTTCATAAACCACAACTATAGTCATTGCATGTTTGTTCATTTCATAAACTACATGGAACCACAACTAGAGTCATTGCATGTGTGTTCTGTTCATAAACCACCACTAAATTCATTGCATGTGAATTCTTTCCATAAACCACATGGATCCACCAGAGTCATTTGCATGTGTGTTCTTTTGATAAACCACCACCAGTGTCATAGCATGTGTGTTCCTTTCATAAACCACATGGATGCACCAATGTCATTGCATGTCCTTGCATGTGTTTTCTTTTCCTAAACCACCACTAGTGTCATTGCATGTGTGTTATTTCACTAAACCACATGGATCCACCAGTGTCAATGCGTGTGTGTCCTTTTCATAAACCACCACTAGAGTCAATGCATGTTTGTTCTTTTCCTAAACCACAACTAGAGACATTGCATGCGTGTTCTTTTCCTAGACCACCACTAGTGTCATTGCATGTGTATTATTTTACTAAATCACATGGATCCACTAGTATCATTTTCATGTGTGTTCTTTTCATAAACCACCACCACTGTCATTGCATGCGTGTTCCTTTCCTAAAAACCACATGGATCCACCAGTGTCATTGCATGTGTGTTCTTTTCGTAAACCACCACTAGAGTCATTGCATGCGTGTACTTTTCATAAACCACATTAGAGTCATTGCATGTTTCTTCTTTTCATAAACCACATGGATCCAACAGTTTCATTGCATTTGTGTTCTTTTCATAAACCACCACTAGATTCATTGCATGTGTGTTCTTTACATAAACCACATGGATCCACCAGAGTCATTTGCATGTGTGTTCTTTTCATTAACCACCACTAGTGTCATTGAATGTGTGTTCCTTTCCTAAACCACATGGATCCACTAGTGTCGTTGCATGTCTTTGCATGTGTGTTCTTTTCCTAATCTACCACTAGTGTCATTGCATGTGTGATTTTTCATAAACCACAAATAGTCATTGCATGTTTGTTCTATTAATAAACCACATGGGATAGCCGGCTTTGCCCTGTCATAGCGCCTTAGATGTCATTGCGAGTTTCACAATGTCAGTAGATATCGTATCTATGCATAACTTGTTTTTGCAGGATGATGTTGTGAATGCTATGGCTTATGTGTATATGATGTGTATAATCCATACATGATCTGCGTATCTCAGTTTTTGTTAGCTGGCTGGAGCCTAGGTGCTGTCATTTTATTGTATAACGACCTGCTTGTCGGAATCTCTATTTAATTTACATTACTAGCTAGTGTAGTTGTTTGGAGAACCCAGATGGCATGCAAGTCAATGTACAAGTCGGCTACATGGTGTAAGACGACACTTGACAAGAGTTGACATGAGTCGAATTACAAGCTTTGTGGAGATGGAGATCGCCATGAAGAGAGCCATACCATCTCACATTATAATTGATTTATTTTGTGTTATTGTTATGTCTCTGTTTTTACCTCTATTAGATTGTTGGTAGAAAGTAATCCCTCAAAGAAGGTCTAGTCGGTTTCCCCACTAGTGCTGCACCATCACAAGTCGGACATTTTTGGTAGTGGGATCATAAAATTGAGGTGCTATAAATTCTTTCCGACTAGGTGGGTTCGAGTCTAACTCTTACAACGGAAGCACTCGGTAATCTAGATGGGTCTGTCACAACGGTTGTGGGACTCGGGGAAAGGTCGAATGGGAGTCGGGGCATATGATTCCACCCGTCCAACATGAGTCGTATGACATGCGATTGATAAGGAGTTGTCTACCTAGATCACTTGACGACTAGCGGTGATGCTAAAGCTCACTAGTTGGCTTGCTTATTTAGGATCCTGAATCACTAAGTAACCATCGAAGGGGTGTTGGTTCTACTGGGAGCATAATTATTAAAGTGTTGCATATGCTTGCTCTTTTATGGATACATGTCTTAAGTGTTTTCCATATTTTTCTGTTGTAGATCAATGGCACCTAGAAGTCTCCCTTAGATTTCTAGTTTTGCTTAGAGAACCATCTTATACAAAGATAAGATAAATGGAACTAACTTCACCAACTGGTATCGTAATCTCAGAATTGTTCTCAAGCAAGAAAAAAGGGACCATGTCCTAGACAACCCACTTCCAGATGAGCCTAATGAGAATGCGAGTGTCGCAGCCACCAATGCCTACCATAGGACTTGTGATGAGTTTATGGACATTAGCTGTCTTATGCTTGCTCACATGGAACCGGACTTGCAGCAGCAGTTCGAGAATCTTGAGGCCTACGATATGATCAAAAGCCTCAAAAATATGTTCCAGGCTCAGGCAAAGAATGAGAGGTATCAAGTCTCTCAGGCTTTGTTGAGTTGCAAGATTAAGGATGGTGATCCACTAAGTCCGCATGTGATCAAGATTGTTGGTTCGTGTAGTCTCTGGAAAGGCTTGGCTACCACATTAGCAAAGAGTTCGCTACGGACATAATTCTGAACTCTCTTCCTAGTGTGTTTCGTTAGTTCATATCGAACTACCACATGCATGGTATGGATAAGAAGCTCACTGAATTACATGGGATGCTCAAGAAGGCTGAGGCCGATCTCAAGAAAGGCTCTAGTCAAGTGTTGATGGTGCAGAACAAGGCTAAGTTCAAGAAGAGTTCTTGGACTAAGAAGAAAAGGCAAAGTCGGGAGGTAAGGCTGAAGACCTGGTCCAAAGCGCTTCCTCGGGGACTAAGCCATCTCCTGTAGCCAGATCCACTTACTTCTATTGCAAGGAAAATGGCCACTTGAGGAGGAATTGCAGCAAGTATCTGCCTGACAAATCCAAGAGTGGAGGTGTGACTTCCGACTGAGGTACTCTTATTTGCAATGTTATAGACATTTATCTTGCTGATGCACCTGGTAGTTCTTGGGTATATGATACCAGATCAGTTATTCACATCTGCAACTCGTTGTAGGGACTGGTAAGAACTAGGAGCGTGGCGAGAGGCGAGGTTGACATTCGAGTCGGCAACAAAGCGAGAGTCGCTACGTTGGAAGTCGGCACGATGCAACTTCATTTACCTTCTGCATTCTTAATGGAGCTAAATAATTGTTATTACATTCCAGTGCTTAGTCGAAACATTATTTCTCCATCATGTATAATAAGACAAGGCTATGAGTCGAATATTAAGAATAATGGTTGTTCTTTGTATTTGAATGATATATTTCACAGCTTTCCACCCGTCTAGGACGGGTTATTTATTTTGAATCTTGATGGTGACTCTGTCTATAACATAAATGTGAAAAGGTTGAAACCAAATGATCTGAATATGACTTACTTTTGGCATTCGCAGTTTGGTCATATAAGTTGGAAACGCATGAAGCAACTCCATGATGATGGACTCCTAACTTCGTTCGACTTGGAGTTGTTCGAGACATGTGAATCCTGCCTACTAGGCAATATGACCAAGACACCTTTTGCAAAGAGTTGTGAAAGGGCGTCCGACTTATTGGGACTAGTACATAGTGATGTATGTGGCCCGATGCGCACGACATCCAGAGGCGGTTATGAGTACTTCATTACATTCACTGATGATTTGAGTAGGTATGGATATATCTACTTGATGAAACATAAGTCAGGAGCCTTTGAAAATTTCAAGGAATTCCAGAATGAGGTACAAAATCAACTCGGCAAGAAAATAAAGTTTCTTCGGTCAGATCGAGGAGGCGAGTACATGAGCCATGAGTTTGATGATCATCTGAAGAGTTGTCGAATAGTTCCCCAGCTCACTCCTCAGGAACGCCGCAGAGAAACAGTGTGTTAGAAAGGAGGAATCGGACCTTGTTAGACATGGTACGATCAATGATGAGTCGGATAGATCCTCCTTTATCATTTTGGGGTTATTGTCTAGAAACTGCAGTGTTCACACTAAACAGAGTACGATCAAAGTCGGTAGAGAAGACATCGCATGAGTTGTGGACTGGCAAAAAGCTGAGTTTGTCTTTTCTTAAGATTTGGGGTTGTGAAGCTTTTGTCAAGCGACTTCAGTCGGACAAGCTTACAGCCAAGTTGGATAAGTGTATTTTCGTGGGGTATCCGAGGGAAACCTTGGGTTACTACTTCTACAACCAAGAAGAGGGCAAAGTGTTTGTCACTCAGAATGGTGTCTTCCTTGAGAAAGAGTTTCTCAGTCGGGGATTCAGTGGGAGCACGGTGCAGCTTGAAGAAATTTGATAGGTATCGGCCAGCAGTGAGTCAGCAAAAGCCTTAGAGGTTGAGCCGGTCGTGGTACCTGAGCCGGCAACTGCACCGACACTACGAAGATCGGCCAGATTGTGAAGTGTTCGTGATGTCTTGTTGTTGGATAGTGATGAGCCGACAAATTATCCTGAAGCGATGGGGGGATCTGATTCTGAGTCATGGCTTGGAGCCATGAGATCCAAGTAAAAGTCCATGGATGAAAATCAAGTTTGGAAATTGGTTGATCTGCTAGACGGTTTAAGACCCGTTGAGTGCAAATGGGTCTTTAAGAAGAAAACTGATATGGATGGAAATATTTCTGTCTATAATTCACGGCTTGTTGCGAAGGGGTTCCGACAGGTTCAAGGAGTTGACTACGATGAGACTTTCTCTCCCGTGGTGATACTTAAGTCAGTTTGGATCATGTTAGCTATAGCAGCCTATTTCGACTATGAGATATGGCAGATGGATGTCAAGACAGCTTTCCTTACTAGAAATTTAACCGAGGAAGTATATATGATACAGCCCGAGGGTTTTGTCGATCTGGCTAATGCTAAAAATGTATGCAAGCTTCGGAAATCCATTTATGGTTCAAAGCAAGCATCTCGGAGTTGGAACATTCTCTTTGATGAGGTAGTCAAATAGTTTGGCTTCATCAAGAGTGATCATGATTCTTGTTTATACAATAAGTTTAGTGGGAGCAAAGTAAACTTTCTGATCTTATATGTGGATGACATATTACTGATTGGAAATGATGTCCAGATGTTGCAAGAGACAAAGGAATCATTGGAAAAGAGTTTTTCGATGAAAGAATTGGGTGAGGCGACTTACATACTAGGAATCCGGATCTATAGAGATAGATCAAGGCGTCTCATTAGTTGAGTCAGAGTACATATTTGGACAAAGTGTTTAAGAAGTTCAACATGGAATCATCTAAGAAGGGGTTCTTATCGATTTCCCATGGCATGAAACTTAGCAAGACTCAGTGTCCTTTGACAACTAATGAGCAAAGTCGAATGAGTGTGATTCCGGATGCTTCTGCAGTCAGATCCATCATGTACTCTATGATTTATACTAGGCCATATGTTTCCTATGCTCTAAGTGTTGTCAGCAGATACCAGGCTAACCCTAGAGAGATCCACTGGGCAGCAGCTAAAAATATCCTTAAGTACTTGAGAAGGACTAAGGATATGTTCTTGGTTTATGGAAGTGAGGATGAACTCAGTGTAAGGGGTTACACGGATGCGAGTTATCTCACTAACTCGTATGATTCTTTTTCGCAATCCGGATATGTGTTTGTGATAAATGGAGGGGCTGTGAGCTGGAAGAGTTACAAGCAAGAGACGGTGTCTGCGTTTACTATAGAGGCTGAGTATATTGCCGCCTCGGAGGCGCCAAAGGAAGCCGTTTGGATGAGGAATTTCCTCATGGATCTTGGTGTGGTTCAGGGCTCGTACAATCCGTTAGACGTGTATTGTGACAACAATGGTGCTATTGCACAAGCCAAGGAACTTAGACAACACCAGAAGAACAAACATATACTCATGCGGTATCACCTGATTCGCCAGTTCGTGGATCAAGGTGACATCAAGTTATGCAAGCTACACATGGATGGAAATATTGCGGATCTGTTGACAAAGCCACTTCGACAGCCGAAGCATGAGGCGCACCTGAGAGCCATGGGCATTTTACGCCTAGACATGTGATGTCGGATGATTGAATCTAGTGCAAGTGGGAGACTATTGGGAATATGCCCTAGAGGAAATCATGTATGATGTTATTCCCAATCTATTCATAAAGTTATTGTCCTTGTATGAACTACTGATATGTATCATTGAATATGTGATTCGATTGTGGAACTATATATTCATGTTGTTCATACTAGTTGTATTTGGTCATTGAGGTTATGCTAGACACACAACTTAGACTAATGTGAAAGTCGGCTTGATGACTCAGTTCCACTTGTCATGGGCATGGAGATGCTATTCCGACTTACACTGATTCAGCTAAAGATTTTAGCGAATCGGACTGACCCACAGTTGAGATGCAACAAGCATGTTGTCATTTGTAGTCTCAAGCAATGGAATACTTTGACCTGAGGTAATTGCATGATCCGAGTTGTGGATTGCCAACTTAGGTTCTATCAAGCACTGTTCCGTAAATAGGAAGTTATAAAGGTAGGGTTCGGGTTGGTTGTGAAACAAGCTGCGTGATGTGGATTAACAAGATGGGACTTGCCCCTCCGTAATGGAGAGATATTCTCTGGGCCCTCTTTGTGTGATATGATTCGGAAGCATGTCCATGCGCGACTTGGTTAAGTGTTAACCAAGGAGTCGGACTAAGTGTTAGTCCAATGAATCATATATCACGGAACGAGAAGAGGGAGTTGAGCTATTAAAGAGTTGGCAACAACTCGCCTATAGCTTGACAAGATATATCGTAGGGCAAAGGGACTTGGACAAAAGGCACATTGAGAAAGGTTTGTCTTTTGACTTAGAGAGCATGGGAGTTGGCACGTCTTGCTAGAGGACGCTGCCATCTATTGACTCGGAGTGGTGACTCGTGTCGTGTCTAGGTGTATGTAAACCTACAGGGTCACACACTTAAAGGTAAGGAGCCCATGTGGATTAGATCCATATGGAGATTGGGGTACGGCCTAGATGGGCCTCAAGCGTTGAGCCCAGCTAGGAGTGTATATAAGTGGAGTGACAGGGGATTGTCCCTGACCTAGCCGTCACTTTCTCCACTACCATTTCGGGCTAGACAGGATCTATCAGTCCTTTGCCTGGAGCTCCTTCCTGTACGTGTGGATACTGGTAGAGGGCGTTGCACGTGTGGTGTTGGGGACAAGGAGGTCCATGGTGATCGCGGGGATCGTTCGGCACGGCATCCACTGACACGCTTCAAAAATAATCCGCACATGCGCGTCTAGTGGTAAATCTCGTGGCATATCACCTGAGCTGGATCTTGGGAGTACCGCGTAGGGAAAAAGTTTTTGTTTATCTCTGTGTGGCCCGACAACCACTAGAGTCATTGCATGTTTGTTCCTTTCCTAAACCACAACTAGTGACATTGCACGTGTGTTCTTTTCCTAAACTACCACTAGTGTCATTGCATGTGTGTTATTTTACTAAACCACATGGATCCAGTAGTGTCATTTGCATGTGCGTTCTTTTCATAAATCACCACCAGTATCATTGCATGTGTGTTCCTTTCCGAAACCACACGGATCCACCAGTGTCATTGCATGTGTGTTCTTTTCCTAAACCACCACTAGAGTCATTGCATGTGTGTACTTTTCATAAACCACATTAGAGTCATTGCATGTTTCTTCTTTCATAAACCACATGGATGCACCTATTTCATTGCATGTGTGTTATTTTCATAAACAACCACTAGATTTATTGCATGCGTGTTCTTTCCATAAACAACATGGATCCACCAGAGTCATTTGCATGTGTGTTCTTTTCATTAAACACCACTAGTGTCATTGCATGTGTGTTCTTTTCATAAACCACATTAGATTCATTGCATGTTTCTTCTTTCATAAACCACATGGATCCACCAGTGTCATTGCATGTCTTTGCATGTGTGTTCTTTTCTTAATCTACCACTAGTGTCATTGCATGTGTGTTCTTTTCATAAACCACAGCTATAGTCATTGCATGTTTGATCTTTTAATAAACCACATGGAACCACAACTTGTGTCTTTGCATGTGTGTTATTTTCATAAACCACCACTAGATTCATTCCATGTGTTTTCTTTCCCCAAACCACATGGATCCATCAGAGTCATTTGCATGTGTGTTCTTTTAATTTACCGCCACCAGTGTCATTGCATGTGTGTTCCTTTCCTAAACCACACGGATCCACCAGTGTCATTGCATGTCTTTGCATGTGTGTTGTTTTCCCAAACCACCACTAGTGTCATTGCATGTGTGTTACCACATGGATCCACCAGTGTCAATGCATGTGTGTCCTTTTCATAAACCTCCACTAGAGTCATCACATGTTTGTTATTTTCCTAAACCACTAGTATAGACATTGCATGTGTGTTGTTTTCCTAAACCACCACTAGTGTCATTGCATGTGTGTTAATTTACTAAACCACATGGATCCACCAGTGTCATTGCATGTGTGTTCTTTTCCTAAACCACCACTAGAGTCACTGCATGTGTGTACTTTTCATAAACCACGACTAGAGTCATTGCATGGTTGTTCTTTCAATAAACCACATGGATCCACCGGTGTCATTGCATGTGTGTTGTTTTCCTAAACCACCACTAGATTCATTGCATGTGTGTTCTTTCCATAAACCACATGGATCCAGTAGAGTCATTCACATGTGTGTTCTTTTCATTAACCACCACCAGTGTCATTACATGTGTGTTCCTTTCCTAAAACACATGGATCCACCAGTGTCATTGCATGTGTGTTCCTTTCCTAAACCACATGGATCCACCAGTGTCATTGCATGTCTTTGCATGTGCGTTCTTATCCTAAACCACCACTAGTGTGATTGCATGTGTGTCCTTTACCTAAACCGGCACTAGTGTCATTGCATTTGTGTTCTTTTCATTAACCACTTGGATCCACCAGAGTCATTGCATGTGTGTTCTTTTCATAAACCACAACTATAGTCATTGCATGTTTGTTCTTTTCATAAACCACATGGAACCACAACTAGAGTAATTGCATGTGTGTTCTTTCCATAAACAACATGGATCCACCAGAGTGATTTGCATGTGTGTTCATTTCATAAACCACCACTAGTGTCATTGCATGTGTGTTCCTTCCATAAACCACATGGATCCACTAGTGTCATTTCATGTCTTTGCATGTGTGTTCTTTTCCTAAACCACCACTAGTGTCATTGCATGTGTGTTAATTTACTAAACCACATGGATCCACCAGTGTCAATGCATGTGTGTCCTTTTCATAAACCATCACTAGAGTCATTGCACGTTTGTTCTTTTCCTAAACCAAATCTAGAGACGTGCATGCTTATTCTTTTCCTAAACCACCACTATTGTCATTGCATGTGTGTTATTTTACTAAACCACATGGCTCCACCAGTGCCATTTGCATGTGTGTACTTTTCATAAACCACCACCAGTGTCATTGTATGTGTGTTCCTTTCATAAACCACATGGATCCACCAGTGTCGGGGGATGACCTCCGGATACCCCAACTAGATAAGAACTATAGCAGTCGGTTCGCGTTCGGCTGGTTGAGCACAGCCGGACACGAGAAAGTCATACTGGCTACTATGCGGTAGCCGAACCAGAAAGGGCGACAAGGTTCAAGACCGGCTACACCAGCGTAGCCGGACGCAATCATAAGGTCAAGGCGACGTGCTGCACAGTGGGCAGTACTCCTTGGTACAACAACAAGACACACAACTATGAAGCCATACCGAAGACTTTGCTAGGTGGCAATTGACGACAAAGCTCACATGGCATTCACTTTCCCTGACGATCCTACAAAGATGAACCTCGATGCGACGTAATCGTACCGGATACTGTAGATGACCAGCCGACTGGGACCTGCCTGTGTGGCCTGCCAGATGGACGGGCCAGTTAGACCGTTGCCCCTCTACCTATATAAGGAGGGGCAAGGCTCTCCTAGCAAGCGTTAGTCTCAGTGCATTTAAGAAGGTAGCAAGAAGATACAGCTCGAGGAGCGATTGTAGCCCGCATACTACTCATAGTCAGATCGGCAGGAGTAGGAGTTTTACCTCACCAAGAGGGCTCCGCACCTTGGTACTTCTTGTGTCTCGCTACACTTGCTCGTACCCAATCCCTCCTGCGGACGCCGTCGAGAGCTTCCCTGCTAGTCCCTACACCTCTATCTAACCTTTTCAGGTACTGCCGTTCCCAATACAATGACAGTTGGCGCCCACCATGGGGCCAGATGGCTTCGACCGGAGTCACGTTCCGCACAGGACCCTGTACTTCAGACGGTGAGCGTGTGGCCTCCGGCCTAGTGCTTACGCTCGGCAAGTTCGACTGCGTCATCAACAACACGTTAAGTTTCGTCGGATCCACGTTTCTGGCAAACGGCTCCATTCTGCTTTTCGGCGACCTCCCCGTCTATGTTGCCACCGTGCTGGAGCGTTTCCCTAGGGAGATCATCTCCATCCCAGAATTGCTGCTACCCAGCAGCGGCATCTCTGTCGCCTCGCACGGCATCGAGGTCATGATGGCTAGCTCCAGCTTCCAGCCTCGCTATCCTAGGGAGCAAGGCGCAGATGAAGTCTAAACTTTCACCTCGCTGCGGCCGGTGGAAGAGGCCATTGACCGCCTCCTCATGTCGGTTAACCTCGGGGACAACCCGGAAGAGGTGGAAGCCAACTTCACCATGGAGAGGCAGATTCTCCTATAAGAAGCCGTCGAGCTGGCTGCGGCCAAGAAGCAGATCGACATCACCTTGTGCGAGTACGACCGTGCCCATGGCCACACTCCGGCTACTGATACATTGCAAATGTATCTATAATTTTTGATGTTCCATGCTTGGTTTTATCCACTTTCTTATGTTTTGCCCACACTTTGGAGTACTTTTCATATGATTTCTTGGACTAACCTATTAACAAGAGCCACAGTGCCAGCTGCCTGTTTTCTGCTGTTTTTGGTTCCAGGAAAGTCAAAAAATGAATATTCTCGGAATTGGACGAGATAAAAGCCAAAGTTCCTATTTTTCCGGAAGTCTTTAGATGCCAGAATACGAGACGGAGAGGGGCCAGGGGGCCAGCACACCACCTGGCCATGCAGCCCAGCCCCGCGCCAGGGGGTGGTGTGGCCGCCTCCGGCACCCCGTCGGCCTCCCCTTCCGCCTATAAGATGCCCTCAGGACGAAAACCCTAAGTGCCCGCTAAAAAATCCACGAAAGAGTCTGTAGCGGCCATCATCTCCATCCCTAGATCGGGAGGGATCTGAAGCTCTTCCCGGCACCCTTTCAGAGAGGGTAATTCACCTTGGAGCCCTTCTTCATCACCATGCAAGCCTCCGGTGTGATGCGTGAGTAGTTCATCCTTGGACTACGGATCCATGTAGTAGCTAGATGGCTGGTTCTCCTCCTTTGTGCTTTCATGTTTAGATATTGTGAGTCTGCTCATGATCAAGATCATCTATTTGTAATTCTGCATGTTGTGTTTATGGGATCCGATGGATATTGAGATGCTATCTCAGATTGATTATTGATTCTATCATGTCTTTGTTATTTGTGATCTTGCATGCTTTCCGTTGTTAGTAGCTATCTTGGCCAAGTAGATGCTAGCAACTCCAAGAGTTAGTATCTATGCTCGATAGTGGGTTCATGCCTCTGGTAATCTGGGGAAGTGACAGAAATCTCTAAGGTACTAGATGTGCTGTTGCTACTACGGAGAAAACAACAATCCTTTGTTCATAGAACAATCGTATTGTTTACTTTACATGTAGTTCATAAAACAATAATCTGTTGCTTGCAACTTAATACTGGAGGGGGTTCGGATGATAACTTGAAGGTGGATTATTAGTCATAGATGCAGTTGGATGGCGGTCTATGTATAATGTTGTAATGCCCAATCGAATCTCAAAGGAGTCAAGATGATTAGTATTTGCATGTATTTCTTTCTCGATGTTTGTCAATTGACCCGCTGTAATTTGTTCACCTAGCATGTTATCTATCTAAGGAGAGCCACCTCTAGTGAACTATGGATCCCGGTCCTTTTCTTTTACATAAAATCTATAAACTGTTTACTTCTTTGTGTTTACTTTCTTCAAACTATTACTTCTTTCCATTCGATACGTTTAATCCTTTGTTTTCCGCAAAACACGGTGAGATTGACAACCTCATCGCAAGTTGGGCACAAAGTTCTATGGTTGTGTTGTGCAGGTCTCCAGGTTGCTACTAGCACCATTAGTGCGCCCTGCCAAGGCTCAGCTAGCAACACCTTTGGGGTGTTTCCTTGCTCCTACTGGTTCGATTAAACCTTGGTTTCATAACTGAGGGAAACTTGCTGCTGTGCTCATCATACCTTCTTCTTGGGGTTCCCAACGAGCTCTACATCAACATCGCACCAGCACTTTTCTGGGCGCCTGCATATCGAGCCATCAAGCATTTTTCTGGCGCCGTTGCCGGGGAGTCAAGGACATCTTCACAAGGGGAGTCCCTCATAACCAATCTCTTTAATTTGTTATTTTTGTTTTGCTTAGTTTGCTTGTTTCTTTATCAAAAACACAAGAAAATTAGTTTTACTAGTTTGCTTTCTTTACCAAAAACACAAAAAAATTAAGTCTCCTTTACTTGTCACCTCTTCCTTAGCTCACCATGTTGATCCCTAAATTCACCCTGAAAGACCTTTCAATTGGTAGTGGTTCTATAATTGGGAAAGATAATATTGAAGAATTCTTTAATCATGTTAGCAAACATGAAGATACTGAGGATAGTTCCCTTGCAGAACTTGCTCCAAACTATGAGATTGCTGCAGCTTCTTTATTTGACATGTTAAAGCTAGGTTTGTTAACCTCAATCCCTTAATGCGAGTAATGTTTCTTAAGCTTAAAGAAATTGAGGACCCTGAAAAGAGGGATTTTATTCTAGAAACTTTGTTTAAGGAGTTCTATGATGTTGCCAAGGAAGCTAGGAAAGTCTTTGAACATTTCAATATGCTAGGATCATGTGTAGATGTTGTTGGTACACGAGAAAATATGAACAAAACCGAACCTAATGGGGAGGAACCTAAGATACCAATACCCTTTAAACTAGTAGCAATACATGATGCCATAGAAAAGAATCTTGATTGGATTGTTCCTGCAAATCCTTTTGATGAGAATAGTGAACCTAAGAGCATTGAGAGAGGATCCTCTAGAACTTATTTGGATGATATACCTTGCCTTGTTGAAAATATTTCTGGTATTGATCTTAATGTTTCTTCATTTGAGAACACTTGATTCTTTCTTGCTTCTTATGTCTAACTTAAAGGCGTTAAAGAAAAGTACTTATTGGGAGATAACTCAAAAGTTTTAGATGAGTCTTGGAAGTTATTAATTCAGTAATAACCGCTCCTTGTCCTTTTTATTTGCTTTTTATGCCAAGAGTAACCTCTAATGAGAGATAAGTAATGATTGGGAAAGTTGCTGTCCCGAAACATATTTCTGTGCTTCACCGTAAAAATTCGTGTAAAATCTCTGAACGTATTTTTGAGGCGTGAATTTTTGTGCTTCTGCCCCAGGTTGTTATCTAACTTTCGTTAGTTCAACACTTTTTGATTTGAGCTACAGAAAGTCTTCGAAAAAATTCGTCTTTACCTGCTGGTCTGTTTTGACAGATTTCTGCCATTTTCTGCATTTGCTTCTTGTTGGTTCTCGTCCGACCTGCCTATAGCACACCCATCAAGAACTTGTACGTGGCGCGAGCCGTGGCAGACGAGCTGCCTAGCATGGAGGGCGGGGAGCGAGACCGGTAACAAGCCCAGGTGCAGGAGCTCCTCCAGATCGCGGATGAGCAGGCTGATGCCATCCGGAAGATGCACAAGGACCCCAGCTGCTCCAGGGGAAGCAAGCCACCCGACAATTGCAGGGGCGCACCTAGCAGGCGTCCTCTCCTATGGCTAGATCCTGTAGCCGGTGCCACAACTCTGGCAACAGGGGCCTGCCGCGCCAGGAGCAGACGGTGAACAACAACCCACCACCTCTCCCTCCACCAACTGGAGCGCCACGACCTGCCGGTTCCCGTCTCTCAGGCCGTGTAGGAGATCCCAACCCGGACCGTCCGACTGCCCGCGACCGCATCGAGCTCCTAGCTCAAGCGTGCATCACGGAAGAGGAAGACTCCATCGGGCCAGTTTTTTTGGACCTCACATCCGGAAGGAGCCGTTTCTGGATAAGTTTACCCTTCCCAAGGATACCCCCAAGTATGACAGCAGCATGAAGCCAGAGGACTGGCTGACCGACTATGCCACGACATTCCGCATCGCCCATGGGAACAAGCGCATAGCGGTGCGCTATGTCCCCCTCATGCTAACCGGGTCAGCGAGGACATGGCTCAACAGCCTCGCGCCCAACAACATCAATGTCTAGCCAGATTTCGAGAAGGTGTTCATCCACAACTTCAACGACACGTACAAGTTTCCAGGCCACCTGCGCGACCTGGCCTTGTGCGTCCAAGGCGACCGCGAGTCGGACCGCGAGTACCTCGCTAGGTGGAAAGAGCTGCCCCAACACCTGCGAGGGCATCCTGGAAAGCTATGCGATCGGGTTATTCATCGAAGTATGCGGAGAAGGCACCATGCTTTGCCACCGGCTACTGTGTGACGAGCCGAAAACCATGGCAGAGCCCATGACGGTTGCGGACCAGTATGCCACGGCTGACGCTACAATAAACAAACCTCTCCGGGTGAGCGTTGATGGGCGTCCGACTCCCTCGGAGCTGGCTCGCGACCGGCCAAGTAATCCGACTGGCAAAGCCGGATCCTCTAGGCGGCATGGTAACGACAACCGGTTCCACGGGGACTGCCAAGCCGAACAGCAGAAGCCTCGCTACCACACGCAGCAGGTCAATGTTGTGGAAGGTGCGCCGAACGCACCGGCTGGCAACGCAAGAAGGTAGAAGTCGCAGCTCACCTTCAACCAAATGTTCGATGGCCCGTGCAAGTGGCATAGCGGACCCTTCAAGCCAGCTACACACACCACCCGGAAGTGCAGTTGGACCCGCCAGATGAAGGACCATGGCAACCAGCAACGGCTACCCCCGCCCCTCCCGGTGGACCCCCACCACCAGCTAGGGGAGCCGGCAACAATGGTAACAGCGGCAATGGCGGCAACAGCGGCATCAACAACAACGACTACCCTCAGCCGCATGATCCCTACCACATCTTCGAGACCGAGTTGGACGACAAGCACTGCCGCAGACGGCGCTCCAAGGAGGTCAACGCCATCATCTCCCTAGTCCCCCAATACCTGAACTGGTCGAAGACCCCGATCAACTGGAGCCAGGAGGATCGGTCGGATCAGCTTCCGAATCCCTTGGGCTACGCCATGGTGCTTGACCCCCTCATTGTATCCAATTAGCGTACCTACCACTTTTCACGCGTACTCATCGATGGGGGCAGCAGCCTCAACCTGCTCTACCGGTCATTCCTGGAGAAGCTCGGCATCCATGAGTGGGACCTCCGTCCGACTACCACGACATTCCACGGCATACTGCCAGGGTCGGCTTGTGCTCCGCTGGGTAAAATCCAACTGGACGTCATCTTCGAGACCGAGGATAACTTACGGCGCGAGCCCATATGGTTCGAGGTGGTGAACCTGTCGAGTTCCTACCACGCTCTCCTCGAGCGCCCTGCCCTCGCAAAGTTCATGGCCATCCCCCACTACGCGTATCTCAAGACGAAAATGCCTGGGCCAAACGGCGTGATCACCGTCACCGCCTGCTTCAGGTGGTCGATGGAGTGTGCCTCAGTCGGTTCCAAGTTGGCCGAAGCCCTCATCATAGCCGAAGAGAAGCGCGAGATCATGCGCAATGTGGCTATGGCCCAGCAAGAGATGCCGGCTAGCAGGAAACCGGTTGGAGATGTGGCTTTCCAGCCGGCCAGGGAGACAAAGAAGATCATGCTCGACCCCACCGATCCGACCAAGTTCATCACCATTGGTGCCAACTTGGGTAGCAAATAGGGAGGCGCGCTCGTCGACTTCCTCCGTGAGAATCAGGACATCTTCGCATGGTCACCCAAGGACATGCCAGGTGTGCCGAGGGAGTTCGCCGAGCACTCACTTTACGTGTGGCCAGATGCCAAGCCGATCAAGCAGTCCCTACGCGGGTTCGCGGAAGAGAAAAGGAAGATCGTTGGTGACGAGATCACTCGGATCCTTGCAGCCGGGTTCATTATGGAAGTGTACCAGCCAGACAGGCTGGCCAACCTAGTCTTGGTGTTGAAGAAGAGCAAGACTTGGCGTATGTGTATTGACTACACCAGCCAGAACAAGGCATGCCCGAAAGACCCCTTCGCTTTGCCTCGATCAGGTTATCGATTCCACGGCCGGCTGTGATTTGTTGTCCTTTTTGGATTGTTACTCTGGCTACAATCAGATCTGGCTAAAGCCGGTTGACCAGATAAATACGTCGTTTATCACCCCGTACGGGGATTTCTACTATGTAACCATGCCTTCCGGTCTGAAGAATGCAGGCGCTAACTATCAGCACTGTATGCAGAAATGCTTACACTCGCAGATCGGCCAAAACGTGCATTCCTACGTGGACGACGTCGTCATCAAGACAAAGGAGAAACGCACCCTCCTCGAGGACTTGGGAGAAACGTTCGGCAACCTCCACTGGTATTAGATGAAGTTGAACCCAGAGAAGTGCGTCTTCAGCGTCCGGTCCGGCCAGCTACTAGGTTTCCTCATTTCGCAACAAGGGATCGAGGCGAACCTGGAGAAGATTGTGGCTATCGAAAGAATGTAGCCTCCCAAGAACTTTCTTGGAGTCCAGAAGTTCACCGGATGCCTGGCCTCCCTCAGCCGTTTCGTTAGCCGGCTGGGGGAGAAGGCACTTCTATTGTACCAGCTGATGAAGAAGACGGATAAGTTCTCCTGGACCTCGCAGGCCGAAGCCGCCTTTCATGACCTCAAGCGCATGCTATCCACGGTGCTGGTTCTAGCCACGTTGGCTAGCAAGGAGCTGATGTTGCTCTATATAGCACCCATCAGCCGGGTCGTTAGTGTCATCCTGGTGGTTGAGCGCCCCGAGGAAGGCAAGGCTCAGCCGGTTCAGCAACCCGTCTACTACCTCAGCGAAGTTATCACCCTCTCCAAGCAGAACTACCCCCACTACCAGAACATGTGCTACGACGTGTACCTAGCATGCAAGAAGCTCAAGCACTACTTCCAGGAGCATCCGATTAAGGTGGTGTGCACCCCACCCCTCTCGGAGATCATCGGCAACGAGGGCGCCACCGCAGGGTCACCAAGTGGGCCATCAAGCTCGCCGCCTACTCCATCCAGTACGAGCCAAGGCTGACGATCAAGTCACACGCTCTGGCGGACTTCCTCAACGACTTGGCTGAAACCCAATACCTCGCCCCAGTTCCCGACTCTGACCACTGGAGGATGCACTTTGACGGCTCGAAGATGCTCGGGGGCTTGGGAGCCAGCATCATTCTCACCTTGCCCAAGGGAGACCGGCTGGAGTATGTTCTCCAGATCCACTTCAAGGCCTCCAACAACATTGCTGAGTGCATGGCCTCCAGCTGGCCATGGAGATTGGCCTCAACTGGATCCTTTGCTTCGGTGACTCAGATCTGGTGGTGTAGCAGGTATTTGGAGAATGGGATGCCTGTGATGCAAACATGGCCCTCTACTGGTTCCACATACAGACGCCCGGCGCCTGCTTCGACGGATGTGAGTTCCATCATGTTCCCCGCGTCAACAATTAGGCAGCCGATTCGCTCGCTCGAGTCAGATCGACCAAGCAGGCGATCCCACCAGGGGTCTCCTTGGAGCATGTGTGCAAGGCCTCCATCAACCCGTCTCCTGATTCGGATTCCATTATCTGGGAGGGAGGCACGCCGGCTGATGGCACGGCAGACACGGAACCTACAGAAACCAAGAAGAAAAAGGCTCGCACCAAATCCGGCACATCCACACCTTCTGTCTTGCAAGACCCCGGGGCTCCTGACTCACTAAGTGGCTCGGGGGCTGCCATTCCGGGTACCTTACCCAGACGACCCCTTGACTTCCCTCAACCGGAGAATGAGAGCATCCTCACCATCCAGGAGATACCGTCCTGGGCACAACCCTTCATGAACTACATCGCCAACAGAGAACTTCCGGATGACAAAGTGGAGGCCAGGCAAATCCGTTGACGTGCGCACATACACCAACATCAACAAGGAGCTGTACAAACGCAGCGTATCCGACATCTTCCAGCGATGTGTCGACGTGGACACGGGCTACCAGCTACTCAAAGACATCCACCAGGGCGAGTGCGGGCATCACACTTCATCCCGGCAGATAGTCGCCAAGGCGTTCCACCATGCCTTCTATTGGCCTACCGCCCTTGAGGACGCCGAGCAGCTGGTCCGCGCGTGAAACGGGTGCCAATGCTTTGGCCAATCAGGTACATGCCGGCTGTGGTACTCAAGACCATACCGATCACCTGGCCCTTCACCGTCTGGGGGCTCAACATAGTCGGTCCCTTCAAGCGAGCGTGCACGAGCATGACCCACCTGCTGGTGGTAGTAGACAAGTTCACGAAGTGGATAGAGGCCAAGCCTATCCGGAAGCTGTATGGGACGACAGTCGTCACCTTCTTCACGGACATCATCAACCATTTCGGCTACCCCAATAGCATCATCATGGATAACAGCAAGAACTTCACCAAGGGGGCCTTCGCCCGGTTCTGCAGCAATAAGGTTATCCGGCTAGACCCCGCTTCCGTCGCGCACCTACAGTCCAACGGGCATGTCGAAAGGGAAAATGGCCTAGTGCTAGCCAGCATCAAGTCGCACCTCATTGAGCCCTTGGAGCGAGCGCCTGGATGCTGGATCGAGGAACTTCAGGTTGTGCTGTGGAGCGTCTACACCACGCCGAATAGGTCAACCGGTTTCACCCTGTTCTTCCTCATCTATGGCTCGGAAGCAGTCCTCTCTGTGGACATTGAGTTCGACTCACCGTGCAAGCTCCTCTACGACGAAGAGGCCAAATAGGAGGCACGTGAGGATGGCATGGACCTCCTCGAGGAGGCCCACGAGCTGGCACTGTCCAGATCGGCCTTGTACCAGCTACGCCTACGCCATTACCATTCAAGCCGGATCCGCCCCGTCGCATTCCGCGAAGGCTATATGGTTCTCCGGCTGGTACAGGACACGAAAGGCATGCACAAGTTGTCGCCGCCTTGGGAGGGCCCCTTCATCATTAGCTGGGCGCTGCACAACAATTCCTACTACCTAATCGACACGCAGCAGCCATGCAGGAGCAAGATGGACAAGTCGGACGAGGAGACAGAACGCCCCTGGAATGCAGCCCTTCTCCGCCCATTTTACACCTAGTCGTTGGACAGTGTATGTATCCCACGAACTCTATGAATGAAAAATGCGGAACCCCAAGAGATACTCAAGGGCTCCTTGCCAGGAACTTGTGTGTGTTCTTTTTTCTGGTTCAGTTTTCTGGATCTGGCAACTCCTACCCAGGGCCTCGCCGGCTGGCTCGACCTGCTAAATCGACAAACAGACTGATTAGTGTGCGACGGTGTCAGAGGCCCACCCTTCGTCCCAGCTATAGACCGTAACTCGGCTGTCCGGCTAGCAAGAGAAAAAGTCCGAGGCATCCCACATGAAAAATGGGAAGGAGATGCCATCGATCAGGCGTTCGGGCTTGCGCCTAGTTTGAGATGATCTGTCTACTAATCCCCCAGTACCGTGCGCAATGTATTGTCAACTTCCTTCGATTCTAGCTGTAGACCGCAACCCGGCTGCCCGACAAGGACGCAGCTGATACGTTGCTAATGTATCCACAATTTTTGATGTTTCATGCTTGCTTTTTATCTACTTTCCTATGTCTTGTCCACACTTTGGAGTACTTTTTATACACTTTCTTGGACTAGCCTATTAACAAGATGCCACAGTGTCAGCTGCCTGTTTTCTGCTGTTTTTGGTTCTAGGAAAGTCAGAAAATGAATATTCTCATAATTGGACGGGACAAAAGCCAAAGTCAGTTTTTCACCGAGGGGGACATGGAGCCAGAATACAAGACGGAGAGGGGCTAGAGGGCCACCACACCACCTGGTCATGCGGCTAGGCCTGTCCCGTGCCAGGGGGTGGGGTGGCCGCCTAGGGCACCCCCTCGGCCTCCCCTTTCGCCTATAACATGCCTCTGATATAGAAACCCTAAGTACCCGATCAAAATTCCATGAAAGAGTCTGTAGCCACCGTCATCTCCATCCCTAGATCGGGAGGGATCTAAAGGTCTTCCTGGCACCCTGTCGGAGGGGGAAATTCACACCGGAGGCCTTCTTCATCACCATGCAAGCCTCCGTTGTGATGCGTGAGTAGTTCATTCTTGGACTACGGGTCCATGTAGTAGCTAGATGGTTGGTTCTTCTCCTTTGTACAATCATGTTTAGATCTTGTGAGCTCCGTTCTTGATCAAGATCATCTATTTGTAATCATACATGTTGTGTTTGCGGGGATCCGATGGATATTGAAATGCTATTTCAGATTGATTATTGATTCTATCATGTATTTGTTATTTGTGATCTTGCATGCTCTCTGTTGTTAGTAGATATCTTGGCCGAGTAGATGCTAGCAACTCCAAGAGGGAGTATTTATGCTCGATAGTGGGTTCATGCCTCTAGTAATCTGGGGAAGTTACCGAAATCTCTAAAGTACTATATGTGTTGTTGCTACTAGGGAGAAAACAACAGTGCTTTGTTCATAAAACAATCGTATTGTTTACTTTACACACAATGCGTAATGCAATTATCTGTTGCTTACAACTTAATACTGGAGGGGGTTCGGATGATAACCTGAAGGTGGATTATTAGTCATAGATGCAGTCGGATTACCGTCTATGTATAATGTTGTAATGCCCAATCAAATCTCAGAGGAGTCAAGATGATTAGTATATGCATGTATGCTTTGTCGATGTTTGTCAATTGCCCTGCTATAATTTTTTCACCCAACATGTCATCTATCTTAAGGAGAACCACCACTAGTGAACTATAGACCCCGGTCCTTTCTTTTACCATCAATCTACAAATGTTTACTGCTTTCTGTTTACTTTCTACAAGCTTTTACTTTCTTCCACACAATACGTTTAATCCTTTGTTTTCAGCAAAATCGGTGAGATTGACAACCTCACTGTAAGTTGGGGGCAAAGTTCTATGGTTGTGTTGTGTAGGATTCCAAGTTGGCAACAACACCTTGGAGGTGTTTCCTTGCTCCTACTGGTTCGATAACCTTGGTTTCATAACTGAGGGAAAACATGTTGTTGTGCTCATCAAACCTTCCTCTTGGGGTTCCCCAACGAGCTCGATATATTTTGGGCCATCAAGCTATTTTTTGCCAGGGACATCTTCACAAGGGGAGTCCCTCATAACCAATCTCTTTGCTTTGTTATTTTTGTTTTGCTTAGTTTATTTTTGCTTTGTTTTCTTGTTCTTTTTATCAAAAATATAACAAAAATTAGTTCCTACTATAGTTTTTATTTTCGTTGGTCTGTTATTGTCTTGATTTATCATGCTTTCTATCAATGGTTGGTTTCTTTGAAATTGAATCTAATTGGCAAGGTGGGTTCACGGAAGAACAAACATATTATTATAAGGAACACCGCTTGTCACAAAAGGGGAAACACTTATGGGAACAAATTGATAAAATGTATACCATTGCTAGAAATGTGTGCTCTACTTATAATGTTACATATTGCTTTGATAAATCTTGTTGCTGTAAGAGGTATAAACACCTCCCTTTTCAATGTGAGTATAATGATGATGTTACCATATCTTCTTATGTTAAGGGAAATTAAGACTTTTATGACGTGGAACAAATTGAAGAATTTATTGCTTGGAAGGGTGCATTCGAACTAGCTTATTTTCTTGAAAAAATTGATGATGCACCTTATAAATATGAGGTTTATGATATACTTAAATTTTGCTTTGATAATTACAAGGAAGAAAATGGTTATATTCTTGAATATCTTAATAGATGCTCTCCACCAGCGGAAGAGACTAATGCCTTGTAGGAGCCTATGGAAGAAGAAATTACTGAAACTGGAAGCTCATTGGATGAAAAAGAGGAGGAGAGTGATGATCAATAGGAGGAATAATGGATCTACCCATTCCTACCTTCTAATGAGAGTACCTCTTTACCCCTTACATTATTTGATTATTCCCCATGCTTACCAAAGGAGGACGAATGTTATGTTCCTGGGGATTCTTGTGAAAATGTTTATAATAAAGCTCTATATGATGGTCCTATATTGGTTGATAATATTAATTGTACTACTATTGAAAATGAGATTGACCAGTCATGTTGTTATAAAATTGTTAAAAGTGAGTTTGAAGGTTTTAATCCCACTATTTTTGAACTTGATAAAAATTATGTGTTTATAGATCATGAAAAGCATGCTTTATGTAATATTTATATTGTTGAGTTATTCATGAGGCTATTGAAAATTATTATGACAGAGGAAAATATGGTTGTAAAAGTTTTCATTGTACTGAAACACCTCTCTATTTGCTGAAAGTTTTGAAGTTACTCTCATTTTATCTTCCTTTGCCAGTCACTTTGTTCTTTGTGAATTTATTTGCATATAAGATTCCTATGCATAGGAAGTGGGTTAGACTTGAATGTGTTTTGAAATTTCTTCTTGATGCTCTCTTTTACTTCAATTCATATTTCTTATGTGAGCATCTTCTCAAACTATCATGCCTAACTTAAAAGCGTTAAAGAAAAGTACTTATTGGGAGATAACCCAAAAGTTTTAGATGAGTCTTCAAAGTTATTACCTCAGTAATAACTGCTCCTTATCCTTTTTATTTGCTTTTTGTGCCAAGGTAACCTCTAACGAGAGAGAACTAATGCTTGGGAAAGTTGCTGTCCTGAAACAGATTTTTGTGCTTCACCGTAAAAATTCGTGAAAAATCTCTATACGTCATTTTGAGGCATGAATGTTTGTGATTCTTCCCCAGGTTGTTATCTAACTTTCGTTAGTTCAACAACTTTTCATTTTAGCAACAGAAGGACTTAGAAAAAATTGGTTTTTACCTGCTGGTCTGTTTTGACAGATTTCTGCCATTATTTGCATTTTCTTCCTGTTGGTTCCTTTTTGGGTTCTCTTTGGGGAATTGAGATTTTTGAGGGAAGTGATACAGTAGCTTGTGTTTTAATGGAAGTTTTATTGGTGTCGAAACTGAACCTAAAGACTTATTATCTTGAGTGCACTAATGTCGCTTATAAAGATTGTGTGAAGTTTTGTATGAAGAAAATTTTCAGGTGTATGGAAAGAATGATGTAATGAGATGAAGAATGGACTAAATCTCAAGATTGGGGATGCCACCCCGTGTAACCCCAAGAAATATTCAAGAGGTACAAGCGTCAAAGCTTGGGGATGCCCAAGGCATCCCCTATTCATCAATAAAATCCCAGGTTTCTTCCAAACACTTCATTTTTATTGTTTCATGCATAGTTGTGTTGTTCTTGGAGCGTCTTCGTTTTATTTTTGGTTTTCATTTGCTTGGTTTTCTTAGTTTGCTGAATAAATTGGTTGGACCCCCTCTTTCATGCATTGGTTTTCAAATAGTTTGGTTTGGATTGGAAAAGAGTAGGAAAAGTTCATGCTTAAGTGGTAAAAGTAGTTTGTTTTTGACTATGGCCTATGCTTTGTCATGCCATGCCTGATATTGTTTTGTCTTTATGCTTAGTGATCTTTGTTGTAGCATGACATGTTATAAGCAATTGAAATTGCTTAATGTGCCTTGGAAGAATCGTGCATTGTTTTAGCATATTAAAGCATAGTATTATGGCATTCTCCTTTGATGCTTTATTTGGGTTGACTTGGCGCATGCTCACACCCATGTTATGACTATCCCAAGTCACCATAAGCCTTTATGATCCTTTAGTTTACGACTTGTAATATCACTTTATGCTTTGGTTAATAATGTTTTGTCGCTTTGCATGACTATGGCCATTATTGCTCTCTTAGTTGGTCGCTCCCAGTCTTTTGCTAGCCTCCATAACCAAGTGTGAGTTCCACTCATGCATCCAACTCCTAAAACCAAGTTATTGCAAATAGTCCACCATACCTACCTATGAGAATTTTCTATTCCAAGTATATTCATGTTTTTATCTACCTTCCGAATTAAACTTGTTATGTGAAAATTAGTGATTAAAGCTCTCACGAACTTGATGGCACACTTTACTTTCTTGCATTTAATAAACTTGAACCATTGCGTCCATGTTTGTTGCGTATATGCTTGCACTTTATAAGTTGAAGTTAGCAGAACCATGTATCATGGGGAACGCTTTCAACATTGCACTTGTACATTGTACCCCGTTGATATCATGTTCTTTTGCATATGGATCCTGGTGGTGTGAAATAAAAGGGGAACTTGTAAGATCATGGAGTTTGTATGTGTGTTAGAGAAACGCCTAGGCCGCTAGCCTAAGCCATTCCGCATGGTGGAAACTTGCAGCATAACCATAATGAGAACTCTATGAAGCATCCTCAATAAAAATCGACGCAAATAGCAAATAAAAAGATTGCTAAGATGCTCATTGTCTGCTTGCCTTGTCATTTTGATTATGGGACAGCTCCTGTATCATCTGCAAGGGGTACCCCGTTGGCGGTTCTCTATGATACATATGTACTTACAATGACAAGAGCTTACTTGTGACTGAAGTTGAGTAACATGAGGTTCGGTCTTCGTAAGTAAGGGGCATGGTATTTCAACTTATAACTTGTCAAGCATATCCTCTTAGTTGTGTCACTTTAACCTTAATCACCTAAAGATGCTTATGATAGGGGCAATGGGAGCTGAAAGCTAATAAGTAGCATAATTTTTGGAAGCTCATTATGAAACTTGAATCCCTACTTCCTTCCATGAAGGACTTTCTTTTACTTTTATGTTGAGTCTCCACCTTCTATCTTTATGCACCTATTTTGAGAGCATAGTGGCCATTCTTAGTTCTATGTGCATTGTTCCAAGACTTGTTGATTCATGCATAACTTTGATATTGCTTGTTCTTAAACTATTTGTATCTAGTCACTCTTATGAACTTTGAAGGTCTCCTATGCATTTATGTTTGCTAATCTATGAGGGAGAAGCTAAATTCCACTATGCTATGTTTTCTTTATGTGAAACCAACAAACGTCTTGCAAAGCATTGTTATTCATGAATCTTTTGTTTGTGCCTTTTCATGTTGCAACATAGTTGCTATGTTTTATTGTTAGAACTTTATCTTTCTTGTTATGTTGAAGTACTATTATCCCAGCTATCAATGTTTTACAAATACTTTGATCAAGTTTATGATGGTGCATGTCACCTAAAAATTATTCTTTCTTTTTATCACTTACCTACTCGAGGACGAGCAAGAGTTAAGCTTGGGGATGTTGATACGTTGCTAACGTATCCATAATTTTTGATGTTCCATGCTTGGTTTTTATCTACTTTCTTATGTCTTGTCCACACTTTGGAGTACTTTTTATACACTTTCTTGGACTAACCTATTAACAAGATGCCACAGTGCCAGCTGCGTGTTTTCTGCTATTTTTGGTTCCAGGAAAGTCAAAAAATGAATATTCTCGGAATTCGATGGGACAAAAGCCAAAGTTAGTTTTTCACCGAGGGGGACATGGAGCCAGAATACGAGACAGAGAGGGGCCAGAGGGCCGCCACACCACCTAGCGGCGCGGCCAGGCCTGGCCCGTGCCAGGGGGTGGGGTGGCCGCCTAGGGCACCCCCTTGGCCTCCCCTTTCGCCTATAAGATGCCTCCGATCCAGAAACCCTAAGTACCCAATCAAAATTCCACGAAAGAGTATGTAGCCGCCGTCATCTCCATCCCTAGATCCGGAGGGATATGAAGCTCTTCCCGGCACCCTGTCGCAGGGGAGAATTCACCCTGGAGGCCTTCTTCATCACCAATTCACCATGCAAGCCTCCGGTGTGATGCGTGAGTAGTTCATCCTTGGACTACGGGTCCATGTAGTAGCTAGATGGTTGGTTCTTCTCCTTTGTGCTATCATGTTTAGATCTTGTGAGCTCCATTCATGATCAAGATCATCTATTTGTAATCATACATGTTGTGTTTGCGGGGATCTGATGGATATTGAGATGCTATTTCAGATTGATTATTGATTCTATCATGTCTTTGTTATTTGTGATCTTGCATGCTCTCCGTTGTTAGTAGATATCTTGGCTGAGTAGATGCTAGCAACTCCAAGAGGGAATATTTATGCTAGATAGTGGGTTCATACCTCTAGTAATCTGGGGAAGTGACAGAAATCTCTAAGGTACTAGATGTGCTGTTGCTACTAGGGAGAAAACAGCAATCCTTTGTTCATAGAACAATCGTATTGTTTACTTTACATGCAATGCGTAATGCAATTATTTGTTGCTTGCAACTTAATACTGAAGGGGGTTCAGATGATAAACTGAAGGTGGATTATTAGTCATAGATGCAGTTGGATTACGGTCTATGTATAATGTTGTAATGCCTAATCAAATCTCATAGGAGTCAAGATGATTAGTATAAGCATGTATGCTTTCTCGATGCTTGTCAATTGCCCCGCTGTAATTTGTTCACCCAACATGTCATCTATCTTAAGGAGAACCACCACTAGTGAACTATGGACCCCGGTCCTTTCTTTTACCATCAATCTACAAATGTTTACTGCTTTCTGTTTACTTTCTACAAGCTTTTACTTTCTTCCACACAATACGTTTAATCCTTTATTTTCAGCAAAATCGGTGAGATTGACAACCTCACTGTAAGTTGGGGGCAAAGTTCTGTGGTTGTGTTGTGTAGGATTCCAAGTTGGCAACAACACCTTGGAGGTGTTTCCTTGCTCCTACTGGTTTGATAACCTTGGTTTCATAACTGATGGAAAACTTGTTGATGTTCTCGTCATACCTTCCTCTTGGGATTCCCCAACGAGCTCGATATATTTTAGGCCATTAGCAGTATAAACAGGAAAGCTCACGAGAAAGTGACTAAGTGTCCAGAGAAGCACAACCTAGTTTTCAAAAACCAAAGTTGTCCTCCGGTTAATAAGCACTACCTTAACCGACTAACCTATTAACAAATGGTCTTATTTGTGTGTTTGTTTTCTATGAGTACATCGAGTTGGATTTCAAGAAGAAGGAAGATTCGAAGTCCTTGCCTTCATCAAGCACTCCGAATCTCGGGGGCTACACCCACTGGGTGCGCTCGCGCGCCCCTAGTGGAATCATGTAGTTCCTACCAGCTAAAGGCATTTAGCCAGATGTTTGGAGCCCAGGTGAGGGCAAGGGCAGGAAAAGGAGAAAGAAGAAGATTAGAAGCACCTGGCTTTGCCAGCTAATCTGAATCTCGGATGCTATAGCCAGTGGGTGCGTTGGCGCGCCCCCACTAGAGTTGGAGTTCCCCCGGCTAAAGGCGTTCAGCCGGGCGAAGGTAACCGGATATCTCCTGGTTGTGGTAGTCGGCTGGAGGTGTCTAGCCGGACGAAGCTAAGGGCTTGAAGAAAAGAGAAAGAAGAAGATTCGAAGCACCTGGCTTCGCCAGCCATTCCGAATCTCAGGGGCTACACCCAGTGGGTGCGCGGGCGCGCCCCCAGTGGATTTGAAGTTCCCCAGCTAAAGGTGTTCAGCCAGGCAAACATAGTCGGATAAGTGTAATCGGCAAAAAATAAAAACTTCAAAGCATGCAAGATCACAAGCTAACAGTACGATTGGATAAAAAGGGAGCCGAAACTCCCATAAGGTTCATCCGGCGTCAGAGACAGCCGACACAGGCAACAGAGTTAAACAAAACAAACTGATTACAAATTCACCTGGCATCCCGGGGATCTTATGTAAGCTGCGGGACCCTTGCCATGAGGTGGGTCCTAGCAAGAGGCGGTTTCAGGAGGTGGAGGAGCCACACTGGCAGTCCCGGCTCCAACGTCTCCCCCAGTTGGCTGCGACGAGGCCTCAGCTCCCGCATCCGGTGTCCCGGTGGACTCTGAGTAAGTGATGACCTCATCGACATCGGCATAGTCGGCAATCTTGATGGCGGAGGCGCGGAGCTCCGGATGGGATCGGCGGATGGCGGCGAGGTCGGCGCCGACATAGAAGCCCCCGTCAATCTTCTCGACACGGGCGTCCTTGTACCAGGAGAGCATCAAGGCCAAGGCCATCTCCGCTCCGGGTCGCGCCACCATCCCGCAGCCGCTCGACGGCAGTCGGCACCTCTGTCACCTTGGCCGCTAGCTGGGTGATCATCTCTGGAGTCGCCGTGTCTGGCCACAGGAACTCAAAGACCGTAGGAGCCGCCTTGCACAGCACAGCGGCCTCCTCGCCGAGCAGAGCAACCAGCTCCTGGGAGGTGGGCTGCTCTCCAGGCCAATTCTCCTACAGACTATTGTACGTCAGCAAGTCTAGCCGGGATAAAATGTTATCAGAAAAAAGAAGGTCAGGTCCGGCTATCAGATCCGGATAGAAGAAGCTAGTTGGAAAGTACTTACCCTTGGTGGTGCGCCCAACCTGCATCAGCTCCTCGAGCAGGGCCTTCTCCCGGTCCACCAGCCGTTTGATCTCCTTCTCTTATCAGCTGGCGAGGACGGAGTCCCGCTCCTTGATAGTGGCCTTCAATGCATCTGCCTTGGAGTTCTAGTCCTTGTTCTGCAGCCGGAGCATGGAGTAGGACTTGGTTAGCCGGTCGTTTGCCTTCTTAAGGCGATCGATCTCCCGCTGGGCACACACCAGGATGGTTGCAAGAAACTAGCTATCGTTAAAAAAAAGAAGAAGAGGAGGAAATTATCCGGCTACTGAAACCGAGTGAAAGGACTTACTCTGAGAGGTCCTGTTGGCGACGGCCAGCTTCTGCTCCAGGGTCCGGCTGCCCCCGGACGCAGCTTCCAGCAGCCGGATCTCCTTCACCACCAGCTCAAGGGTGGCAGCCAGATCTGCCAGCGAGGCGACAGGAGAGACGTCATCATCAACAACATTGACGGTTAGCAACTCCTTCGCCTCAAGCACCGTCGTCCGCCACTCTTCCCCCGACTCATTGTCGGAGTTGTCATCGGCAACAACTACGAGCGCCTTGCCAATGGAGGCCCTCTGTACCCCCATTGGAGAACTACCTCCACTTTGTGGGTCGCCAGAGTTGCTCGGCCATGCGCCACCATGGTCTCATGGGCGTCCCGCCCGGCTTCGTAGCGATCAGCCTGAGGTGGATGCAGAGACGAGGCACTAGGCGAAGGAGTAGGGGCAGCAGCAGAAGAAGGCGGCGCGCTGTCCGGCATGTGGGGCGGTGACCTAGTGGGCGCCCACGCTGGGCTTGCGGCACTAAAGGAAACCAGCGAACTGCGAGGCAGAAGATAAGTGAAGGAAGAAGGCAAGTAAGGCAAAAGACAGAAAAGTTTGGCAAGAGAAAGAGAGAAGGAAGAAGCACCAAACGAGGTTAGAAGATAACTTACCCCTCCACCACGGGGGGCGGTGCTTTCTTGTTGCCAAGACGGCTGGGGGGGAGGGCGCCGGTTTGGATCCTCTTGGGGCTCGACTCCTCCACGATAGGATGGTAGGACCCGCTTCCTCCTCCGCCAGACTGGCTCGAGCTGCTCCCCGGTACCCGACCGGGTGGAGTCATTGTCCACCGCGCGAAGCCGGGATGGCTCGGGAGCCGGAACGACCTCCTCCTCCTCGTGGACCTCTGCGTGGGGGTCGTGTGCCAACTCATCATTCCGGCTGGGGAAGATGTCGCTGTCCCTATCTGACTCTTTGCTAGACCGGTGCGCTCGCGGCTCGGGAAGGTCGGGCACGAAGTTCTGGAGGAGGGTCTCGCCCTCCTCCCGGATGATGTAGGGGGAGGTCTATCAAGAAGAAAGAAGACAAAGTTAGCCGAATAGAAAGACGGGCCAAAAACAGAGAGAACTGGGTGGCAAGAAACATACCCGGGGCGCGCGGTTGTCGCGGCTGTAGGGGACCATCCCGAACTTCTAGTTCTCTGGCAGCCGCTCCTTCTTAATCGCCCACACTCCCTCCTTAAGGTTGTGGTAGTGGGGATCACGGCGGGATAGCCGTGTCAGGTCCAGCTGACCGGAGTAAAAGCACATCTTGTGTGCGTGCTGCTGCAGCGGTATCATCAACTAGGACATTCAATTAAGAGTGATGTCCAGGCGGGTCAAGCTGGCGGTAACGAGGGAGCGCATCAGCTGCAGAAACGCGTCCGACTCCTCCTTCTTCCCGTAAATCTTCAGGTCCCAGTGCTACCATCTAGATTCCACATCCTGGAAAGCCGGCAGATTGATCCGGTCGATGGCAGTGATGTTGCTGACGTAGAAGTACGACTGCTGCCATAGTCGCACTGTGTCCTGTAGCCCGAACTTCGGGTAGTCGGTCTGGCTGTGGGAGTAGATGGAGGTGCCGCCTCATGTCACCAGCGGCCCCAGTGTGGACTGCACCTACAGGCGCACGCGGAACAGCTGGCAGAACAACCCGAGATCTGGCTGGATCCCGAGGTAGCTCTTGCATAATGCAACAAAATGCACCAGCGTGCCGATTGCGTTGGCACCGATGTTGTGGAGGCGCAAGTCTAAGAAAGCGAGGAATGTGAGGAAGAACGGGTGCACCGGCAGCGCGAAGCAACATGTGAGGTGCGAGAGGAAGATGACCTGCTCCCCCTCTGCCGGGTGCGGCGACTCCTCCCCCTGTGGCGCCAGACGCACCTTCACCTCTGTCTCTAGTGGCAGGACGCGGGCGGCGCGGTACTTCTCGATGTTATCCTCTGTGACGAAGGAGCCGCACCAGGCTCCGCGCTCTGAGGCCATCACGGATTCGCTAGCCGGTGAGCTGGGGGTGGAGTGGCGGTAGCCCGTTGTGGCACCCCGCTAAAACCACTACTAGAAAATCGCTGTGTTTTTGTGCATTGCATCATCATGACCGCAGTGCTCATGTCATCATGCCACATTGCATTTGAGCATCGTCATCATCATGCATGATTTGTCTCAGAACTATTTTCGAAACGCCTAGTTTTCTTTTCCAAATATTCCCGTCTTTATTCAAATTAAAACCCGGGTCTCCGGAAATATTTTGGTTTGTCTAAATACAGTTTGCAAAAGCCCCGTTTTAAGTAAATAAAATTTTCAAATTGTTTTTAGGAGGCAGCCCGCCAGGCCCGAAAGCCCGGCCGGCCACCTCCAAACCCTAGTCTAAAAATATCTAGCCAAACCTAGTCTATCCAGCCTACCTAACCCAGCTTCCACCCGCCTCTCCTTATCCTCATCGCCAGCTCACCCCGTCCAATTGCAGCGTGCCACATCACCCCTTGGCCCGAAACCCCACGCACGCGCACGGTGCAATGCGTGCAGCAACCAACCCCGCGCCGCTTGGCCCCACCACGTGCACCCCACTCCAACCAACCACCCCGCTCCTCCCGTGACCTGGCCCACCCCGACGCGCATGCCACTCTCTCTGTGCGCGACGGACACGCGACCCGTCCCCGCCGCCGTCTCCTACCTTCTCCGCTCGACCCCCCTTCCTCCCCCGCAGAGCCGCCCGTCCCCGCCACTAGATGCGCCGCCGCCGCCCTCTGGTCGTCTCCCTCCCAGACCCGCGACCTCCTCGAGCGCCAGCCCTCCTCTGCCTTCTTCCAGCGCATCGCCGACCCCGTGCCTCCTCGATGTCGACCCCCTCCGCCGCTCGCCCGACCCCGAACCGTCGGCGCGCTGCCGCCTCGTGGGATCCCCTCCGAGGAGCCGCCGGTGCCTCCCTATGGCATGAGCTCGAGCTCTGCTTGGACCTGCCTCTCTGTTGAGATGCGCCGCCAAATGCCACCTCCTCGTCGCGCCTCTGCCTGCAGGGATCCCTCCCCGAGCCCGTGTCATCAGGGAGCCCACGCATGCTCGCCTGCCTCGGCCTCCCTGCGTTGTCGTCCGCCTCCTGCGCTGCCTTGACTTTCCCGAGCTCTGCCGCCGGCCTCCATGGCGTGGTCCCCTCCTCGGCGAGCACGTCCTCTTTCCCCACTCAACCTCGTCACCAGCACAGCGTTGCTGCTGACCTTGCCTCTCACTCTTTTTCCTTCGACGCAGAGACCCACCCGCGGGCCCCGGACCTGTGCCTCCTCTCAGTAGCACTCTGCCACCCTCATCCATCGTTGCATGTTGCCCCTGAAGCTGCAAGTCCACATCATCCAAGTCCAGCGCAACTGCACGGTCCCGAACTCACCCTCGAGGTGTTTGTCGTTGTGCCTGTGTGGGTTGTTTTGATGTTGTTGCTGCGGCTTCGACACATCTTTAGCATCCGGATGTGCCATAGGGTGGTGCAACTGCTGTTGTTGTGGAGTGTCATGATCTCGACTTCGAACCTTCTAGCGGATGAGGACGAGAAGTTGGACAAGGGCATCCTTGTCATCGACAAGATCTCCTATGCGAACACCAAACATCTTCGATACGGAGCATGAAGAAATACTCCATCATGGCTCTGAAGACCAAAGCCTGGTGCACCAAGTTCTCCGACCCCGAGGACCGATCCATCGGATGCAACAAGACCTCCTTCTCAGAACCACCAAGCGCTTCATCTCAAAACGCCAAGACCTCCTTCTGAACCCGAGTTCTTCATCACAGGCGTCAAGATCTCCTACACGGATCCAAAGACCCCCGGTACCTGATCCACTCAAGTTTGCCATCGACGATAAGATCGACCGCTTGGGACCCAAGTTCTCCGACACGACACAACAAGTTCTCCATCTTGTATCCGAACCTCGCCGTTCCCGTCGAACCCTGAGACCGGACCTGAACCCCCGGAACCCAAGATCTTCTGAACCCAGTTGTGTGACCCTAGGCCTCTATTTTTATAATATGACATATACCTATCGCATCATTAAATCATCATGCTTGCATACATGTCATCTGGTGGGTTGGGTTAAATAGTCGATTCACCTAAATTAAATATGGAGTCTATATGCGGGCTATTCTAGTCTTATTCCAGACTCCATTTAAATTTGTGTAGCGAATCAATGTCATGTTTTGTCATGTTAAGACAACATTTAAACTGCGGGGTACCTAAACAACTTGAACCATTTAATTAATTGTCGGGACCCCGGTTCCGCTTAGTATTGCCTAAGTGCATCGCATATTTGCCATGTCATGCATCATATCATGATCATGCCAGAACTTCTGTCGTGGTATTAAATATTGCATCCGGTGTTTCTTCTAGTTTTTGCTTCTTCGTGGATTAGGCCGATGAGTGGATGCAAGTACCGACAAGTTCTCCGGATATGATCCGTCGCCAGTGTTTTCCCAGGCGAGCATTCTCCCCCTTTCTACCTATTTTGCATTTATAGTCTTTATTTCCTCCTGTTGATCTATTGCTATCTGTGTCACGATGCTTTAGTGTTCCGTACCAGATATATCCCTTGCAGCCTTTATATTGCCTTGGACACCTCCCATTACCTGTGTTTGGTAGATAGATGGCCTTGCGAGTCGTAGTTGCTTGTTCAGGTGCGATCTCGTGTTGTCAAGTACCACAACTGTTGGAATGCTGGCAGATGTTTATGGTGGAGTTGATCATGGTTTTAATTACAACATGAAATTAAATTGTTAGATATAACTAATGAAGAGGCATCGGTGGGAAATAGATGTTATTTGGTTCTTCCACGCTCACTTGTGTCCCGTAGGACCCCGAGTACTTGATACCTGTTCCTTAACTATCGCACTATCCGCACATGGGACCATGAATCCCCTTAGCCAGAGCTTGATTGATTTCTTATTTCTTGGGGCCACAAACTAGTTTGGGGCTTTATTTACTATCCTGTACTTATGTCGTGCTTTACTGCTTTCTTTACGATTGTGCGTGGAGCACCTATACAGTTTTGGATGCGGAGTGTTTTCGCGGTATCGACAAGCCCAGTCACACTTTCGGGTTCCCAGTCATTTACAGCCATTGACGCAAACCCTGGGTCCATCTCGGAGCCGGCCAACTTCGTTGTGGGTAGCTTAGTTGGGTGGTCCCCTGAAATATTTTATGAATCCTGTGACTTCTTTGTCGTGAAAGCCTCGTTGGGTTTTGAGTTGGTTATTCCGAGGTTGATCGTGTGTGTGTTGCTATTTGTGCACCCCTGCAGGGTAAATCTTTCTGAAAGCCGTGTCCGCCGTTATGGACGACTTGGAGCACATTATCTCGATCATAGATAAGCATAACTAAAGTAGTGTTATAAATTTGACTTAATATGTGACTAGTAATTCAGCTTCACTACAATGGAATGGATAATAAAAGTGCCAACAACTGGTGGAACTGGGGTGTATTATGTCATGTTATACCTGCCTAGTAAGTATTGCAACTCCAATGGAATGTGATAAAAGTGCCAACAACTGCTGGGTTTTGGGATTCCTTAGGACAATTGTATCTGACTAGTAAATGTTCCAACTATAACGGAATGGTTCTTAAAACTGCCCACTACTTATGCTTCAGGATGACTCATGCTATCTATATCTGATTAGTAAGTGCTGCAACTATAACGGAATGAGTAAGTTTGCCAAACTATGGGAGTTCCTTGGTCTGAATTCCTCGTTTGGTCTCGAGGGGGAAATACCAGGATGGGTATGATGGTTGTTAGTATCAGGTTGGATCCGAATAGGTCTTTCTTATCCCTCTCTAATAGCCGAGAGATGAATCGAGTCTCTATAGGTTGTTTAGTGCATGCTGCGCTGCCGCTTCAGCCCACCATACCTATGTAGGCGAGAGCCGCCGAATTCTAGCCTCGCCGTAATCGCCTCAAGATCGACGCTCCTCTTTTTCCTTTACCCTTTGTCGGCACCCCTTTTGTTTTAGCAGGTTTGAGATCGACGTCGTTAGCAGGGTTACACTTCCGGCTTGGCCTGGGCAGGGTTATGGACGCCATTGGTTATTCTTCAAGGCTCTTAGCCCCGTTTGCATCTTATCCGTACTCGAATGCTGTATCGTTTTCAAGGTGATTTGGATCTTTATAGTGTATATTTGTATTCTTGACTCTTGGAGTGGTGTTGTATATAAATGTGTTCTGTGGGTCCCATCGAGGACTGTTGTGTAATGGTATTACTTCGTTTTCCACCCACACGAAAGTGCCTGGTGGGTGTTCTTTAATCGTTTCTATGCGGGTTAGGCAGAAAGGGAAAAAACTTGCATAGGGCCGATTCGAGGGTGTTACACCCGTGTCTCTGGTGGCACTAAACAGGCAGCGCGACAAACTCTGGCGACAAGAACTAGCAAGGCAGACGCGAGAAAGCAAGGGCGCAAGGAGGGGATTGGGAAGACAGTGAGCGGAAGGGGAACTGCCTCCGCTAGGCGAACCTTTAAAGGCCGGGGAGGGGAACCGTCAGCGGTGCTACGCGACACCCATCGGGTCGCGCCCCACCCCTATCACTGCCTCAGATCTAGTGTGCAGGCGCCGAGTGTGCAGAAGATCCGGGAGGGGGAACCAAAGCGCCAAACAGCAGTTTCCTGAGGCAACACGCGACGGGACGTTACGGTGCATGCCGCAGCACAATGATGGCACGTGCGTGCGTGGCCGGGGTCAGCGCTGACGTCACGTGGAGCCCAACCGACAGGCATAGCCGGTCACAAATTTCAAATTCAGGAGGGAGCGCGCGCACATTTCACCTAAGGGAGAAATCTACATGCGCTCAGGGCTAGTGTCGGGGGGATTACCTCCGGATACCCCAACGAGACAAGAACTACAACAGTTGGTTCACGTCCGGCTGGCTGAGCACAGCCGGACAGGAGCACGTCATACCAGCTGCTATACGGTAGCCGGAACCAGAAAGGGCGACAAAGTTCAAGAACGGCTACACCGGCGTAGCCAGACGCAATCAGAAGGACAAGGCGACATGCTACACAGTGGGCAGTATACCCTGGTACAGCGGCAAGACACGCAACTACGAAGCCATACCGAAGACTTTGTTGGGTGATGCGGGCACAGTGGCCGGGTGCTGACGACGGGCTCGCACGGTGTTCACTATACCCACGACGATCCTACTGCATGTACTTCAATGGGACGTAATCGTACCAGATACTATAGCTAACCAGCCGACTGGGACCCGCATGTGGGTCCCACCTGCCGGACAGGCCATTGAGACTGTTGCCCCTCTACCTATATAAGGAGGGGCAAGGCTCTCATAGCAAGGGTTGGTCTTAGTGTATTTTAGAAGGTAGCTACGAGATACAGCTCGAGGAGCGATTGTAGCCCGTATACTACTCATATTCAGATCGTCAGGAGTAGGACATTTACCTCACCACGAGGGCTCCGAACCTGGGCACTTCTTGTGTCTCGCTACACTTGCTCGTACCTAGTCCCGCCTGCGGATGCCGTCGAGAGCTTCCCTTCTAGTCCCCACACCTCTATCTAACCTTTTCAGGTACTGCCATTCCCAATACAACGACAACCAGTGTCATTGCATGTGTGTTCTTTTCCTAAACCACCACTAGAGTCATTGCATGTGTGTTCTTTTCATAAACCACAACTATAGTCATTACATGTTTGTTCTTTTCATAAACCACATAGAACCACAACTAGAGTCATTGCATGTGTGTTCTTTTCATAAACCACCACTAGAATCATTACATGTGTGTTCTTTCCATAAACCACATGGATCCACTAGAGTCATTTGCATATGTGTTGTTCTCATTAACCACCACTAGTGTAATTGCACGTGTGTTCCTTTCCTAAACGACATGGATCCACCAGTGTCATTGCATGTCTTTGCATGTGTGTTCTTTTCCTAAACCACCACTAGTGTCATTGCATGTGTGTTCTTTTCATAAACCACAACTATAGTCATTGCATGTTTGTTCTTTTAATAAACCACATGGAACCACAACTAGTGTCATTGCATGTGTGTTCTTTTCATTAACCACCACTAGATTCATTGCATGTGTGTTCTTTCCATAAACCACATGGATCACCAGAGTCATTTGCATGTGTGTTCTTTTAATTAACCACCACCAGTGTCATTGCATGTGTGTTCCTTTCCTAAACCACATGGATCCACCAATGTCATTGCATGTCCTTGCATGTGTGTTCTTTTCCTAAACCACCACTAGTGTCATTGCATGTGTGCTATTTTACTATACCACATGGATCCACCAGTGTAAATGCATGTGTGTCCTTTTCGTAAACCACCACTAGAGTCATTGCATGTTTGTCGTTTTCCTAAACTACTACTAGAGACATTGCATGTGTGTTCTTTTCCTAAACCACCACTAGTGTCATTGAATGTGTGTTAATTTACTAAACCACATGGAACCAACAGTGTCATTGCATGCGTTTTTCTTTTCCTAAACAACCACTAGAGTCAATGCATGTGTGTACTTTTCAGAAACCACAACTAGAGTCAGTGCATGTTTGTTCTTTTCATAAACCACATGGAACCACAACTAGAGTCATTCATTTGTGTTCTTTTCATAAAGCACCACTAGATTCATTGCATGTGTGTTCTTTCCATAAACAACATGGATCCACCAGAGTCATTTGCATGTGTGTTCTTTTCATTAACCACCAGCAGTGCCATTGCATGTGTGTTCCTTTCCTAAACCACATGGAACCACCAGCGTTATTGCATGTCTTTGAATATGTGTTCTTTTCCTAAACCACCACTAGTGTCATTGCATGTGTGTTATTTTCCTAAACCACCATTAGTGTCATTCCATGTGTGTTCTTTTCATAAACCACTTGGATTCACCAGAGTCATTGCATGTGTGTTCTTTTCATAAACCACAACTATAGTCATTGCATGTTTGTTCTTTTCATAAACCACATGGAACCACAACTAGAGTCAATGCATGTGTGTTCTTTTCATAAACCACCACTAGATTCATTACATGTGTGTTCTTTCCATAAAACACATCGATCCACCAGAGTCATTTGCATGTGTGTTCATTTCATAAATCACCAATAGTGTCATTGCATGTGTGTTCCTTTCATAAATCACATGGATCCACCAGTGTCATTGCATGTCTTTGCATGTGTCTTCTTTTCGTAAACCACCACTAGTGTCACTGCATCAGTGTTATTTTACTAAACCACATGGATCCACCAGTGTCAATGCTTGTGTGTCCTTTTCATAAACCACCAGTAGAGTCATTGCAGGTTTGTTCTTTTCCTAAACCACAACTAGAGACATTGCATGTGTGTTCCTTTCCTAAACCACCACTAGGGTCATTGCATGTGCGTTATTTCAATAAACCACATGGATTAACCAGTGCCATTTGCATGTGTGTTCTTTTCATAAACGACCACCAATGTCAGTGCATGTGTGCTCTTTTCCTAAACCACATGGATCCACTATTGTCACTACATGTCATTGCATCCATGTTCTTTTCCTAAACCACCACTAGAGTCATTACATGTGTGTACTTTTCATAACCACAACCAGTGATATTTGCATGTTTGTTCTTTTCATAAACCACATGGATCCACTAGTGTCATTGCATGTGTGTTCTTTTCATAAACCACCACTAGATTCATTGCATGTGTGTTCTTTCCATAAACCACATGGATCCTCTAGAGTCATTTGCATGTATGTTCTTTTGATAAACCACTACCAGTGTCATGGAATGTGTGTTCCTTTCACGAACCACATGGATCCACTAGTGTCTTTGCATGTGTGTTCTTTTCCTAAACCACCAATAGTGTCATTGAATGTGTGTTATTTTACTAAACCACATGGATCCACCAGTGTCAATGCATGTGTGTCCTTTTAATAAACCACCCCTAGAGTCATTGCATGTTTGTTATTTTCCTAAACCACAACTAGAGACATTGCTTGTGTGTTCTTTTCCTAAACCACCACTAGTGTCACTGCATGTGTGTTATTTTACTAAACCACATGGATCCACTAGTGTCATTTTCATGTGTGTTCTTTTCATCAACCACCACCAGTGTCATTGCATGTGTGTTCCTTTCCTAAACCACATGGATCCAGCAGTGTCATTGCATGTGTGTTCTTTTCCTAAACCACCACTAGAGTCATTGCATGTGTGTACTTTTCATAAACCACAACTAGAGTCCTTGCATGTTTCTTCTTTTCATAAACCACATGGATCCACCAGTTTCATTGTGTGTGTTCTTTTCATAAACCACCACTAGATTCATTGCATGTGTGTTCTTTCCATAAACCACATGGATCCACTAAAGTCATTTGCATGTGTGTTGTTTTCATTAACCACCACTAGTGTAATTGCACGTGTGTTCCTTTCCTAAACCACATGGATCCACCAGTGTCATTGCATGTCTTTGCATGTGTGTTTTTTCCTAAACCACCACTACTGTCATTGCATGTGTGTTCTTTTCATAAACCACAACTATAGTCATTGCATGTTTGTTATTTTAATAAACCACATGGTACCACAACAAGTGTCATTCCATGTGTGTTCTTTTCATTAACCACCACTAGATTCATTGCATGTGTGTTCTTTCCATAAACCACATGGATCACCAGAGTAATTTGCATGTGTGTTCTTTTAATTAACCACCACCAGTGTCATTTCTGTTTCGGTGAGAACTGGGCACTCCTAGGTAGCCTTTTTTAGGGTAGGTGCTGTCGAATTTTCCGATCGATTTATCTTGTACTAATTCGTTCCATATAATATTTTAGTGCAAAGATGTCGACTAGGCAAGTAAATGACGGGGCCGGCCCTTCGAAGCAAATGATTGTCGAAGAAGAAGCACGGAGGCCAACATGCCATTTTGGTGGCTTTCCCAGAGGGAGGAGGAGGAGCAAGATATAGCTGCCATGGCCAACGATGAAGAAGACATGGAGGGTGACGATGATGGTGGAATGAGTGATGGCCATGAGGATAACACCACCGATGCTGACGGCGAACGCACCGATGGCACCGAGGATGACATTTACCTATGCCGTGAACGCACCACGCTGGAGGACAGACAGATGGTGGTGCCGCACCAAGATAAGAAGTCCATGAGGAAGAATCGAGACCACCGACACTGCAGAGCGTGATTTAATTAATCAAGTGATAGTGTGCGGTGCACCCATGGCGCCTGCAGCCCTTGCTGGTGGGTATGGGATACAACTTGGGTGCATTGTACGGGAGACTTTGACGGTCAACACGAGGAAGCTCTGAGATCCCTGCAATGCGCATTTAGTCTAGCTCCTCATGCAGAAGCTTCACAGACGCTACAAGTTCCCCCATGATTATGACAATCTTGAGGTCAAGAACAATGCGTTGAACTAGGCGACCCTCACGAAGATGAGCACCCTCTTGAGCAACTGGAGAACGCGGGTGAAGAAGCGGATAGACAAAAATGAAAGCTGGGAGGAGATAAAGAAGCACGAGCCACTGCTTAAACACGCCGACTATCTCATCTTCAAGGAGGAGTTGGAGACCAATAACTCAAAAGCTTGGACGTCATGGGGGAAGAAACCGCGTGACCAGAACATAGGTAACCACATGCTTGGGAGTGGTGGTTACAGAGGAATAAAGCTAATTTTTGAGAAGGAGGACGCCTAGCTTAGGCGTCTTGGTAAACCAAACATGTTTGACAAATTCAAGGACGAGCAGGTGAGGAACTTTGTGTGGGCCTGCTACTTCCTGTTCCCCATAACAATGGAATTCAAAACCATAGATCAGGATGTGCTGAATTTCGAGAAACACTTGGTAAGCAACTAACCACATGGATCTCAAGTCGATTGGTGATCAATAATGAAGCCAAAATTAAAAATGGGTTCACTTTCCTTTTGCAGGAAGATGAAATAGCGGCTGAGGAAAGTTCCCCCACCACGGGGATGTCGGAGCCGTGGAACACTCCTTTAAATAGGGTGATGAACATTGTCAAGAAGAGGCCCAAAAACATGAAGATGACGTCCGGTGGACGTGTTCCTAGCTATGGGATGACCAGGAAAGTCGGCGTCCACTTAAAAGATGACTCAAATATCAGAAAGGAGAGAAAGTTCAAGGTGGAGGCTGAGCAAAGACGGGAGATCGCAGATCTCAAGGCCCAAGTTGACCAGTTGCCGGCGCAAATGGAGGAAAAGTTGGAAGCAAGGTTACGCCATATCATTCCTCCTCAGCTGTGGTAGGGTCTAGCCTAGTGGAATGCTGCTGGTGGAGTTGGGTCGATACCCATGCCTAGCGTGTCCGGCAGCAACTCGGCCCAACACGTGTCGCCGAACATGGTGACCCCGCCCTCCAATACCTCGGCACAGCCGGTCGCATTGCTGAGCCCACCGGCGCCCAACACCAACACGCAGTCGGCAGTGCCCAACACCAACATGCAGTCGCTTGCTTAGTGATGCACCCGAGCAGGATGTGATGCAGCCCCGCATGTCCACATTAGCCGAGCTCGACGCCCTCACCAAGGTAACTAATTATGCTTCATCGTAGGCCCGACTTCATAGACCATTGCTGGTCTTTGATCGACTTCCGTCTGATCATGATCCCCAACATGTTTTCCTGTATGATGCTAATTGCACATTACTTTAGTATGTGGACGGCATGCTGAAGGATGTAGCCAAGGGTAGTATCATTCAACCGAAGATGGTCATGATGCACAACAAGACGATCCCTGCTAGCATGTTCAGGGTCACCTTGGTAAGGATTATGAAGGATTGCGCCGATGTTGACCCCCTCCCACAACCAACCTGAAGGAGCTGATGAGCATAAGACCCTTGGAGGTTGCTATGGCTGGTCCTTGTTTTGGCCCAAGTCGCAGATTTGCCTTGCTATAGCCAAGGAAGGGCGGCGCCCCACCACCCCAAATAATAAGACACGGCCACCGTTGTTCGTCCCCACCACCAAGAGGCATCAGTTAATCGCATTAATCGGATCGTCACAACCCGAGGACATGCATCAAGATGCACCTCACGTCGCCAACGGTGAGGATGACATCGACGGCTACCTCAACACCATGAGCACCGATAGATTCTACATGCCTCCTATTGGAGCGCCAGCCTCCCTTGGTGAATAACCCGGTCGTCCCATGTCATGCACGCAGCGTCTGCACTTGGGTGGCGCTTATGATCAAGAGATACCTCCGAGTGACGCTGCTGGTCCACAACCCAACCCCATGGTGATCATCAGCACCACCACACTCCACAAGGCAGCTGAGGAGCAGTTAGGATGATCCACTGATCTTGTCGAGGCGGCTGAGAAGCCGAAGAAGGGCCGGAAGCATAGGTGGAGAAGGAAGGCTTCGAGCCAGCCGCTTCTGAAGAAGATAGTCCGGACTCGGGATGGCATGAGACAAGAGCCCAGTGATTTTAGGGCGCACATAGCGGGTAAGCCGATTCTGACTAAGGATATGCTCGAAGTCGCGGGTGGACCCATAGCAAATATGTATTACTCAATTCTGCATCTTGAGACCACCCTTCTTAAAGATAAGAAGCCTGGGTACCCGGTCTTCACATGCAAGGTGCCATAGGGCCATGGATTCGTTGACCAAGCACCCATGGACATATTCTTCATGCGGTACAAGGACATCTACAATGTCCTGCACTCGAAGTGGCTAGACTATAACTTGGTTCGTTTGTACTTTCTCAATATGGCATTGAAAGCCAATAGGGAGAAAACCCAGGGCATCGTGGTAGTGGACCCCTACTACATGCGTGAGGTTATCTTGGCGAGCGATGCAGATCGGGCAATGGTGGCAGAGTACCTAGGGAATATCTTCCATGAGAAACCAGACCATTGATTCCATTCTTGTGCCATGCTTTCTCGGGTAAGTAAACACGCATTAGGTTGCCATCATAAAAAATTATTTCTTAGATTTTCGTTGTCCTATTCCAACAATATTTAGTTACGTTTCAATTGTGTTGCGCAGAGGCATATACTGCACACTCATCTCCATTTGTCCGAGGTTGTCGCAAGCAACGTACTTCGACTCATCGAGTGACACAGATATGAAGGACTATGACAGATTCAAGAGAGTTCTAGATGAGGCTCTACAAGTCTACGTCGAAAAGGGAGGCAAATTCTCTAGGGGGTGCAAGAACCAAGGGTGGCAAACATGTGTTATTGCACCACATGAAGTTCCCCTACACCAAGCAGTCGACCCACAGTGTGAAGGAGGCCTTCTACATCCTCTATCACATGAAAGGGTTCATGCGGGATTCACGGGTCCAGACTTAGCTCTGCCAAATCATCCATGACGATGTCAAAATGAAAGGGGGGGATCATGTACGTGCCCATTGTCTTGAGTAACCGCGAGATCGAAGAACTCCTCGACATGCAGCGTGACACCAGGACGTTCATGACAAGAGAGGGCGTGACCCCATTCCCGGCGAGGTATACATGATGTGTGCGTGCCTAGATAGAAGTGTTGGTTATCTGTGTGTCGTGTCATAGACTTGACTATCCTCGTGATCTGTTTCCCAACTATCGTTTGACGTGTGTGTCATAAACATTATTAACTACCCCGGGCTAGTAAAACCCTCGACGGTCGATGTTGGACTTGCTTATATGATCGTCATCGGTGCTATATTTTATTTTAAGTTTATGAATCTTTGCTCTTTTTTCTAATCATGCAAACATGTTTGTAGTTTGCGATTATTTTTGTTGTATAACATATACTACATTCATGTATTGTCTATGTATGCCTTGTCTACATAGATGAAGAAGTGGTACTTGGTATATAGGGGTTGGTTCTAGGGGTCTATGACGAGTGGGAGGACTTCCAGGCACATGTGAAGAACTTCAGTGGCAATAGCTACACAGGCTACAAGATAAGAGAGTTGGCGGTAGCCAAGTGGAGGAGATACATGTGGAAGAAGAACTAGATTGAGATCTTGATGATGGTCTCGGTGTTGCTCCCCGTCGTCGCGGCTATGCTCTATTCGATCATAGTCTAGGGTGATAGCTTTATGCATGTTTAATTTGATGATCAAATATGTAATTTGATCGACCGAATTTTTACTACCACACTGTGTGTAATAATATAATAATACTTTAATTCATATTTGATGTATTTCAGCACTTTGGATCAATATCATCCTAGATTCAGTGTATTGCTATATAACTGTTGTATATATAACTGCCATATAAAAAATACACTCGAATAGTCAGTGGAGCACTCTTATTGACATCAGTGGCACACCGTGTGAGTGGTGCACCATGTACACGTGCGTTGCTGATAATATCTATGGTGTATGGCATCATCGTGCAACACTGCCTACCCTAATAACCGTGGCGCGCGGGAGCGTGCGCTGCTGATAATATCCGTGGCGCGGGGTAAGGGCGTGTGCCACTAACTACCGTACTATCCGTGGCGCACCAGGACGTGCGCCACATATAGATATTATCAGTGGCATAATACCCGTGGCGCACGGAAGGTGCGCCACTAACCTCAATTTTGGTGCGCCACTGATAGACTTTTTCCTACTAGTGAGATTCATTGCATGTGTGTTCTTTCCATAAACCACATGGATCCACCAGAGTCATTTGCATGTGTGTTCCTTTCCTAAACCACATGGATCCACCAGTGTCATTGCATGTCATTGCATGTGTGTTCTTTTCCTAATCCACCACTAGAGTCATTGCGTGTGTGTACTTTTCATAAACCACAACTAGAGTCATTGCATGTTTGTTCTGTTCATAAACCACGTGGATCCACCAGTGTCATTGCATGTGTCTTCTTTTCATAAACCACCACTAGATTCATTGCATTTGTGTTCTTTCCATAAACCACATGGATCCACCAGAGTCATTTGCATGTGTGTTCTTTTTATTAACCACCACCAGTGTCATTGCACGTGTGTTCCTTTCCTAAACCACATGGATCCACCAGTGTCATTGCATGTTATTGCATGTATGTTCTTTTCCTAAACCACCACTAGTGTCATTGAATGTGTGTTCTTTTCATAAACCATAACTATATTCATTGCATGTTTGTTCTTTTCACAAACCACATGGAACCACAACTAGAGTCATTGCATGTGTGTTCTTTTCATAAACCAAAATTATAGTCATTGCATGTTTGTGCTTTTCATAAACCACATGGAAACACAACTAGAGTCATTGCATGTGTGTTCTTTTCATAAAACACCACTAGATTCATTGCATGTGTGTTCTTTTCATCAACCACCACCAGTTTCATTGCACGTGTGTTCCTTTTGAAGGAAATATGCCCTAAGAGGCAATAATAAAGTTGTTATTATGTATTCCTTATATATGATAGATTTTTTTTTTGCATGCTAGAATTGTATTGATCGGAAACATCAATACATGTGTGTTTAATAAACAAAAAGGGTTCCTAGTTATGCCTCTCTTATAGACTAGCTTGTTGATTAACAAGATGATCAAGGTTTCCTGATCATGGACATTGGATGTTGTTAATAACAAGGTCCAACCATTGGTGGAATGATGTGATGAACATTCATCCGAAGTATAGCATTACGATCAAGTCATTATGTTTATATTGCTATAACATCATACGAAGTAATCTTTATCCTTAGACCATGAGATCATGTTAATTGCTAACACCTGAAGAATATCTTGATAACATCAAATGTCACACCATAACAGGGTGACTATAAAGATGGGTTCAGTGCTATGAAGGTGTTATGTTGAGGCTCATGGATCAAGAGTGGAATTTGTCAATCCCGACAACAGATAAATATACTTTGGGCCCTCTCGGTGATATCACATTGAGATAGCTTGCAAGAAAGTGATGTGATCACTAGAATGTTATATCACGGGAACAAGAAAAGAGTGCATGTCGGTAACGAGATCAAACTAGGTATTTGGATACCGATGATCGAATCTCGGACATGTATTATATCATGAGACAAAGGGATTAAATTACAAGCGTTAAAGGTTTTCACGATCACGGAAGTCATCGTTGAATATGCAGGAGTCAGTATGGATCTCCAGGTCCCGCTTATGACTATTGATCTGAGAGGAATCTCAATCATGTCTGCATTATTCACAAACCTTAGGTTGACACACTTGAGAGTTACCGGACACCATTTTGGAGCACATATGTTTCAGACGAAAGAATTGCATAGCGCAGGAATTGTTTCGATAGAAACCGGAAATTGTCTCGGGTGAAATTGCAGAAAGTGGTTCTGCATGTGATATTGAAATATTGCAAGGGGCTATATGTGAATATTTTTTAATTAAAGTAATTAACAAAAATCTTAATAAATTTAATCAAAGAGTTTTATTAAATGAGAGAGCATTAAACTTGGAGAATTTTAATGCATTTCAAGTAGGGACTTTAAAGGGGAATGTGAATAGGCATTTTAATGTGGAGGGGTTACCACCACATGAATGGGGGAGGTGAGGGGTCACCCCCCCATGCGCCGGCCATGGAGAGGAGGGGCACCCCCCCTCCTCCTATAGAAGGCCACCCTCTTCCTCCTTCCTCACACCTCCTTGTGAAGGATCTCTCCCCCCTCTAGAATTATTCCCCCATGGTCTCGGATTAGCGAGATACATGTTCCTAGCGGCATTTCATCTGGAAGGAGTTGCTGCTTCCACTAGATCGCTGGAGCGACGAGGTGGAGGTTGTCCAGTGGCTTGAACGTGTGTGCAAGTACGGATGTGCTGCTGAGTTGCGGAGCTCGGACTGCCTCACGATCTTGAGATCAACAAGTGTACGACCACATCAACCACGAGTTCCTACCCGTTAACAAAACTCGTTGTCTTCAAGGGTAAGTTCTCGATGGATGTATGTCCACCCGTTGCTTTGTACCTAGTAGATAGAACTTGGCGTGTAGTTCTCATCGTAGGAAAATTTTAGTTTTCTATGCTGCGGACCCAACACATTTCATAAACCACATCGATCCAGTAGTCTCATTGCATGTCTTTACATGTGTGTTATTTTCCTAAACTACCACTAGTGTCAGTGCATGTGTGTTATTTACTATACCACATGGATCCACCAGTGTTAATGCATGTGTGTCCTTTTCATAAATCACCAGTAGAGTCATTGCATGTTTGTTCTTTTCCTAAACCAAAACTAGAGACATGCATGTGTGTTCTTTTCCTAAACCACCACTAGTGTCATTGCATGTGTGTACTTTTCATAAACCACATGGATCCACCAGTGTCATTGCATGTGTATTTTTTCCTAAACCACCACTAGACTCATTGCATGTGTGTACTTTTCATAAACCACAACTAGAGTCATTGCATGTTTGTTCTTTTCATAAACCACATGGATCCACCAGTGTCATTGCATGTGTGTTCTTCTCCTAAACCACCAGTAGATTCATTGCATGTGTGTTCTTTCCATAAACCACATGGATCCACCAGAGTCATTTGCATGTGTGTTCTTTTGATTAAACACCACAAGTGTCATTGCATGTGTGTTCATTTCCTAAACCACATGGATCCACCAGTGTCATTGCATGTCTTTGCATGTGTGTTCTTTTACTAAACCACAACTTGTGTCATTGCATATGTGTTCTTTTCCTAAACCACCACTAGTATCATTGCATGTGTGTTCTTTCCATAAACCACATGGATCCACTAGAGTCATTTGCATGTGTGCTCTTTTCATAAACCAACAGCAGTGTCATTGCATGTGTGTTCATTTTAGAAACCACATCGATCCACTAGTGTCATTGCATGTATTTGCATGTGTGTTCTTTTCCTAAACCACCACTAGTGTCATTGCATGTGTGTTATTTTACTATACCACATGGATCCACCAGTGTCAATGTATGTGTGTCCTTTTCATAAATCACCACTAGAGTCATTGCATGTTTGTTCTTTTCCTAAACCACAACTAGAGACATAGCATGTGTTTTCTTTTCCTCAACCACCACTAGTGTCATTGCATGTGTGTTATTTTACTAAACGACATGGATCCACCAGTGTCATTGCATGTGTGTTCTTTTCCTAAACAACCACCAGAGTCATTGCATGTGTGTACTTTTCATAAACCACAACTAGAGTCATTGCATGTATGTTCTTTTCATAAACCGCATGGATCGACCAGTGTCATTGCATGTGTGTTCTTCTCCTAAACCACCACTAGATTCATTGCATGTGTGTTCTTTCCGTAAACCACATGGATCCACCAGAGTGATTTGTATGTGTGTTCTTTTCATTAACCACCAACAGTGTCATTGGATGTGTGTTCCTTTCCTAAACTACATGGATCCACTAGTGTGATTGCATGACTTTGCATGTGAGTTCTTTTCCTAAACCACAACTAGTGTCATTAAATGTGTGTTCTTTTTCTAAACCACCACTAGTATCATTGCATGTGTGTTCTTTTAATAGACCACTTGGATCCACAAGAGTCATTGCATGTGTGTTCTTTTCATAAACCACAACTATAGTCATTGCATGTTTGTTCTTTTCATAAACCACATGGAACCACAACTAGAGTCATTGCATGTGTGTTCTTTACATAAACCACATGGATCCACCAGAGTAATTTGCATGTGTGTTCTTTTCAATGACCACCGCCAGTGTTATTACATGTGTGTTCCTTTCATAAATAACATGCATCCACTAGTGTCATTGCATGTCGGTGCTTGTGTGTTCTTTTCCTAAACCACCACTAGTGTCATTGCATGTGTGTTATTTTATTAAACCACATGGATCCACCAGTGTCAATGCATGTGTGTCCTTTTCATAAACCACCACTAGAGTCGTTGCATGTTTGTTATTTTCCTAAACCACAACTAGAGACATTGCATGTGTGTTCTTTTCATAAACCAGCACTAGTGTCATTGCATGTGTGTTATTTTAATAAAACACATGGATCCACCGGTGCCATTTGCATGTGTGTTCTTTTCATAAACCACAAGTGTCATTGCATGTGTGTTCCTTTCCTAAACCACAACTAGAGTCATTGCATGTATGTTCTTTTCATAAACCACCACCAAATTCATTGCATGTGTGTTCTTTCCATAAACCACATGGATCCACCAGAGTCATTTGCCTGTGTGTTCTTTTCAATGACAGCTATTGGCCACAAACAATCGGGATGCAGAACTCACCAGCAATCGCTCCGAGCTTCTAGAAGACCCGATCCCCGATTTTTAGGCGTTGTTGGATCGGGGTGCATGAACGATAAGGACTTACTTCATAAGGGAGATCCGTGAGAAGTCTGTTCTGTGAACTTATTGGCAGTGGCATCCACGACTAGGCCTACCTCCTTACCCTTATACCCTTAACCTGGGGGCTGAAGCTCAGATCATGTTCCTTCATCCACATGGAGAGGGAGAGGCCCAAACTCAGCTTGCACGAGGCTCAGATGTTCTCGCACTATGACATACTCGCTTTGTCGTTCGTGAAGCTTCCGGACGGTTCGAGCTCAGCTACGTCGGGCTGCCTGTCGCGCCGCTCTTGCGCGACAACGCGTTGGCAAGGCAGATCGAGGAGCGCTGCCGCCAGCTACCGGAGCGAAAGAGGGCAATGACACGATACTCATGCACAAGCGCGTACTGGCGAAAGATGTTCGAGAAGGAGAGGATGGCGTTGATTGAGCTGCGTGAAACCCATCGGCGGCAGATCCACCCGGATCTGCGCAACCCCGAAGGGAGGCAGCGCTTCTGGGCAGTTCCTAGCCGTACGACCTCCACCATTATTGATGCGGAGCGTAGATGAGTGCACATTTGCATCATGTTTTATATTATTATTTTGCATTGTAGATGTAGGATTTTGGTATTTTACAGCATTTGCGCGCATGGTTTATCTCTATTTTCACTAGGATTAGGACAAATGATAGATACAATGGACACAATTCTTGGAGCAGTTATACTGGGGAGAAAAGGAGTCAAAAACAATGTAAATCACTTATTTGGGAAATATCAATAATACCAGAAGAAAACCCGAAGCTATCAAGTCACACATACGGTTTAATGACCAACTATACGACGGGAATAAATTTTCCGGCCATATAATTCTCGCCGTATAGTTGGCGCCGCCACCGCCTCCTCAAATAATTTCACCCCGTGCAACTGGATCAGAGAGATGACATACAGTTCACCCAGAAATCGCTGAAACCGCACCTCTGTAAGGCATTTGGAGGGGTAACTCGCCCATTGGGGATCCATCTTCGCCCTGCGCAGATCCGGGAGGCTAAGGCATCGATCTTGATCATCAACCGCTACATCACCACCATCTCCATCCATCCCATCTACATCTTGTCTAGATCTTGTTATAATTTCCGTACTCGTTGTGGATTTATACAAGTACTATTCATCTATGATAGATTCCATTGTTATTGCCATGATGTTGATTGCCTCCATGTCTGATTAGATCATTAGTTCTTGGGGAGATGGAGAAACCCTAGTATGAGATTGAAATAAGATAAAGTTTATTATGATATTCATCGCTGTGACCATGTGTTAGATTGTCTTCATATTGATGTTGAGAGAAGTCGACCTCTCAATATTTGCCTCTCATGGGGACTCGATGGAGGGAATAATCTTGAAGTCCGTTAATGTCATGGGATACGTCATACGGGATTAAGTCCATTAATAGCGCATTAATTCGACTAATGTCGATTGCTGACTGTTGTGTTATGAGGATGATGTGAGCAGTGGTTGCTGCCTATTTTTCCAAATATGGAGTTCCTCCCGCACATATATAGTTGAGAATGTTCATGATAATAATCTTTACCTTAGCTCCTTATAATGCTAGTGGTGTATCTGCTACTCCCTGAGAACGCTTTTTCCCTATTACAGTTCTAATCTCTCTTACATACGCTATACTTACTTTCTGTGTTCAGTTGTTTTACTCTACTTATTGTTGCTCTTATACCAAAACCCCCAAAACACCTCTTTACGCAATTCTCGCATATTATCTTGTCACTTAGAACTTTATTTAGCATTTCTATTGTAATATTTATTTCAAGAGTTATTAGACTTCAGACTCTTGCTCTCTATGGGATCGATATCTTTATTTCGAAAGTAGCTACAAATGATCCGTGCACTTGCAGTCATCAAGCAATTTTCTGGCGCCGTTCCCGGGGAGCTAAGCATTGTAGGTCTTTTAATTTTTGCTTATTTATTTTTTTCTTGCTAAGTTTTGTTTTGAGTTGCATGTTTCCAAAAACATGATGGAGTTTGAGCATATGACTAGTGCTAACCCACTCAACAACTTTGGGAATCCCTATGATATTTATAAAAGAGACAACTCCAATGGGAAGACAAGGGGGTTTGAAATAAATCCTCTATTACTTGGTATTCTACACAAGAAGCAATTTACTGGGGATGAAGAAGATTCTGATCCATATGAGTGTCGTCGGATTGATGACAAGTACGCCATGAGGGGGTCCTCGAGGCGTGCGGAAGAGAGGGGTGTGAGACGTATGGTGTTTCGGGACGATGAGCACACAAGTTTACCTAGGTTCAAATCCGCCGGCTTTGGACGGATCCTACTCCTGCTAGCAATCCAGTAATACGACAGAGACGGAATATGGGTTACAAGGATTTGCCTGTGTGAGTTGAGATTGTAGACTATTGAGGGTGCCCTAAAGGCTCTCCCTAGGACGGCATATATAGATATCCGGCCTAGGGTTTACATGAGAGATCTATCCGGCTACGATTGAGAGTCGGTTACAGAGAACATCGTGAACTACAAGTAACACTGTGGGCCTAAGTCGGTAAGTCTTCTAGGCCTTCCCGTAGCCGGACTGGACTCTGTTTCTTCTCCCTAACTGGTCTGCCTATGAAGTAAATCATTAACCCAAAGTGGGCCACCCTGGTTAGTGAGGACTGTGAGGATACTCGGAAAGTATATCCCTAACAGCAGCCCCCGGAAGTCTCCATGATCCAAAGTTGGATTCATCATCGTCTAGCTTGATCTTCGGCTTGCAGAATCTTGAAGGGTTCCTGAAATTTCAAAACAAAAGATACGATCCGAGTTTCAAAATAAGTCGGACCTATCAACATGTTACTCGAATTTTCCAGCTTGATTTTCAAACTAAGCCAGAACTTGGTCTCTAACGTCATCTGATACTCGTCATGGTCAAGTCATGTCATCTAACAAACATCCTGTCAGCACGACCGTTGGTGGGTCCACCGTTCGCGGAACCGAGGCGCCGTTTCAATGCATACGCGGAGATCGAGGCGACGTAATCATCACGTGGGTCCTTCCCAGCTCTTTCTATGGCGTTTACACAGTGTGGCGTTTACACAGTGCCGTTTGCACGAATCTTGGCGCAGGTAGGTGGTTATAAGGGGTGAGGATCCTCTCTCTCTCTCATCTTCACATGTTCCCTTGCCGTTCCTTCTCCCCCACTTCTCCCTCGCGCACAGAGCTCTCCCACCTCCCAGATTCCTAGCACCGCCCATCCAAGGTTACCGGCGCACCGGAGAAATGGCTTCTTCCTCATCTTCTGGCTTGGATGGCTTCACAGCGGCGGCGAGCGGCGGCAGCGACAGCAAAGAAAGAGAGCAACCGTGGGGTTTGGATATCTTGTCCTCGACATCAAGAATCTCCACGGCGTGTAGAATGAAGGTCTCCTCCATGCCGGCGACTGGCGGAGTGGCTTCGGAGAAATCATCCCCAACCCGCAACCCGGCAAGCGGGTACACTTCGGCACCCACCTCGACAGAGGTTTGTCTTTCCCTCCCTCGGAATTCTTTTCTGAGGTGATAGATCACTATGGCGTTCAGCTCCACCATGTTCCCCCAAACTCCATGTTAGAGATGAGTTCTTACGCAACTTTATGCGAGGGGTATATCAGCATTAGGCCGAGTCTTACTTTGTTCCGATACTTCTTTCATGTCTGGAGAAACTCCATTACTGCCTATAATCCTTAGATTACCGGCACTATTAGCCTTTCTGTTAGACGCGAGCGTAGTTATCCTTGCATTTCTGCCAGTGACTCGGTCAAACAATGGCTGGCCACTTTCTTTTATCATAAGGACATTCCTGCCCCCGACAAAGCTACTGCTTTGCTGGCTTTCATCGACGGAGCCGCCACGGCCCTTCCATCTTGGGACGAGGCTCCTCCGGCTCTCAGTGACGATCTGATCCTTGCTAAGAGGCGGATCGAATACATGATAAAACACAAAGGCTTGAAAGGATCCGACCTAGTCCAATGAAGGGTTGCAACCCGGATCTAGCCTCTCCAACACCACGACAACCGTCTGATGCACTCCATCACGGCGTCGAAGAATGATTCCCTCTGCATCAGTCCTAAGGCTTTAAAGCCACAAGATTACATAAGCTAGATTAAATGGCTGATCAAGGAGCGGATTGAGAGAAAGATTCTGGACTTGTCTCTGGATATGCACACAGCAGAAGACCCTGTGGTTCCGGTAAGCCTCAATAACAAACCCTTTTTATGTGTTTTCATAGTCGAATATTTTTTTTGTTGAACTGTTGTTCTTATTGACTTACATCACTGGTAAAACAGTCCCGCGCTATGATTGAAGAGGCCAAGAACCTCAAAACCTTGGTGGTGGAGAATAAAGAACTTCGTCTAGAGCTGGATAAGCTTAAGGCGGATCATGAGAAGAGCATCACTCAAGTTCTCGAATCATCCTCCATGGCTACTGATGAACGTGATCATAAGATTGTGGCTCAAGATTAGAGAAGCTCGGATCTCAATAATGAGCTTTGCAGAGAGAAGGATCTCTCCCAGGCGCTCCGTGCTGAACTCCGGAGTCTTCGAGAAGAGAAGACCAAAGTTGACGACGTCATCTTCGGTATGTTTCCATCTTTCTGACTTGTGTATATTCTTCGACTCTTTCGATGTCAGATTTTTCTTAACCATTTTTGTGTTATATATATAGGTCCTCTTAACTTGACGGACTCTGCTTCCACCGAGCCTCGCACCCACCGAATTACACAAGACGGTGATTTACTTCATGACTTTTGCCAATCCATCGAGGACCTTGGCGAAGCTTTCAGGGTTCCGGACATACACATCATGTCAGACTTTTAGGTGTGAGACAAGGCGAAGGAGATGCCACATCTTGTCCGGGACTGGAACATGTCCTATGCATGATCCGTCGCGCAGAACGCTCTTACCATGGGCATGAGACATCATGGAAACATGGAGATATGGCAAGTGAACAGAGGGTACTGCAAGGTGGATGAAGATGGCCAGGAGCAAGATATCAAGGCCATAATGGACTCCTGCGCCGGATATGGGTGTCGCGTGGCTGACTTAACCAGCTACGACACTCCCTTCTTCACTCGCGTGGATACACCGCCCCCGCCTCCGGAAGAAGAAGCTAAACTTTCCGACGATGAACAGACCGTATCGGATCTAAACATCTCGGATCGTTATCAAACCAAGGCCGATGCATCCAGCGAGCCGGCAGCGCCTACCTCTTCTCCTGCATCATAGATCATCAGAAAACAAATATGTTATTCTGAAAAACATTATGGATATGTAAATATGCAATACTATAATTTTGCTAGTGCTAAGCTTTTAATCTATTCAACACTTTTGGCTTTAAATTTTTATGTGCCTGAAATATTTACATAACCACTTATACTTTTTCATCTATACTTATCGTTTATTTGGCTTTCTGCCTAGTCCCTTTCGTGAGCCGGCTAAACCTTCTGCACGGAAACTTTGCCTAGCAACGGAGCTCAATTGCTAAACCAATTGAAACTCGGAAACAAAGCCGGCTTCTAGTACCAACAATTCACTACTTGGAAAATGCCCGCATCCGTCAATCAGACAAATAACCAAAGTATAGACTAGCAACTTTAGAGTTATACCCGAAAGTAACATTTTTAGAATCCGAAATCTAAACCAGAACAAACAAGAGCATAAAGTACTTTCAAGTATTCTGGGATTTTCGACTATGACATTATCATTCAGAAATAAGATGGTAAAAACTTCTCAGCAAAACTTGAGGCAACCAAAACTTTTATTTCTCACAGAACATGTACATATGTATGATTACAAAGAAGGATAAACTAAGAATAAAAGGGACGTAGCTGAGCAATATTCCATGGTCTGTCTAACTCATCCGGATTTGTACTGCCTCTAGCTCTCTTTCTCTTCTTAGTAGCAGGTCTTTCTTTGACTGGCCTCATGTCAGTTAAGTAGTACGAACCATTATGCAATACTCGACTAACTAAAAAGGGCCCTTCCCATACTAGGGAAAATTTGTGCTTTCTTTGTTGCACAAGCCGGAGAACCAAATCGCCTTTATTGAAAGATCTGTTTCGGACTCTCTGGCTATGATACTTGTGTAACTTCTACTGATAGGCTGTTGATCTCATTTCAGCAATGACGCAAACTTCTTCGACTAATCGAGATCATTTTGTCGAGAAATCTCGACATCTTCTTCGATATACGTGGCCACTCTAGGAGAAGTGTGAATCAAATCACTAGGAAGAACTGCTTCTGCACCATAGACCAAGAAAAAAGGTGTATATCCGGTTGACCTGTTCGGAGTTGTTCGTAAACTCCATATTACAGAGGGTAATTCCTCTGCCCAAGCCCCCGCAGCACGTCGTAGTGGTGCTTCGAGTCTCGGTTTTAGGCCCTATACGATTAAACCATTTGCCCTTTCAACTTGTCCGTTAGCCTGTGGATGTGCGACTTACGCAATGTCAAGCCGAATATTTTGTTCATTGCAGAATTCGGCCAATCCTCCCATAGAGAAATTACTCCCGTTGTCCGTGATAATACTATGCGGATAACCATATCGGATTATCACATCCTCGACAAATCTTTTGGCTGTTGCTCCATCACAACTAGTGACATGTTTAGCCTCAATCCATTTGGTGAATTTATCCACAATCACTAAGAGGTGAGTAAATCCACTTGGAGCTCGTCTAAACGGTCCTACCATGTCAAGCCCCCAGACCGCAAAAGGCATGTTATAGGTATTGTTCGCAGCTGATCAGCTAGAACGTGAGCTTGTTTGGCGATTTTTGGCAGCCTTTGCACGCCTTGACTAGCCATTCGGCATCCGCCGATGTAAGCTAGAAAAAAACGTGTCTGGAAGCTTTTGCCACTAAAGATTTGGCTGCAGTGTGGTGACCACACTTGCCTTCGTGGATCTCGCTTAAGATTTCCACTCCTTCTTCCGGAGATACAGTAGCTGAAAAACCCCAGACACACTCCGCTTATAGAGCTCACCTTTAACTATAGTGTAGGCTTTTGCTCATCAGATAATCTGCCAGCTCAGAACCTCGTCTTCGGGTAATTTTCCATCTACCAGATAATCAAGGTAGGGTTGAGTCCAGCTGGGAATTACAGGCAGAACTGCTATTAGAGGTGAGTCGGATTTGGTCGGATATTCCTCATCCACTCCCTTTATTGAGGGAACTTTGAGGTGCTCTAAAAAAGCGCCATCCGGGACCTCTTTCTGTGCAGAGCCTATCCGAGATAGTGCATTTGCTTCCTCGTTTCCTGCTCGAGGGATGTGTTGAACATCAAACTCTTCGAACAATTTAGATAAATAATCCACGACATCCTTATATGCTGCCATGTATTTATTTGCATTACAAATATCCAACACTTGCTGAGCAACAAGATCTGAATCTCCATAACACATCAAACGTTGGATGATGATATCCTTAGCAATCCGGATTCCATGCAGCAGTGCTTCATACTCGACAATATTGTTTGTCGCTGTGAAGTGGATCTGCAACACGTATAGAAGTTTATCTCCTTGGGGTGATTTGAGCACCACACCAGCCCCCGAGCCCCCGTGAGCCTTAGACCCATCAAAATATAGGGTCCAATATTCTGACTCAGGGAGGGTCATATTCTCCTTCGTCTCTGTCCAATCAGCAACAAAGTCGGCAAGGATTTTGTGATTTGATTGTTGTCCTGGGTTTATACTCAATATCAATAGTTGAAAGCTCTATGCCCCATTTGGTGACGCATCTTGTGGCGTCACTGTTGTTGATTATATCTCTCATGGGAGCTGTGCTCACCAGTAATTGGATGCTCCTCGAAAATAGTGTCGTAGCTTACGAGATGCCGGAAAAACCGTAAGCCAGCTTTTTGACGCGGATACATGTTTTGATTCTGTTAGAACCTCGCTGATAAAGTAAGTCGGACGCTGCACCAAGTGTTCCTAATTTTCCTCCAGTCTCTCCACTACCATGACAATACTAACGACTTTATTTTTCGCAGCAAGATAAAGCAACATCGATTCCTGTGGTTCCGGTGCAGCAAGGATAGGAGCAGATGAGAGTACTTTCTTCAGGTCTTGTAATGCAGCTTCAACTTCGTCGGTCCGCACAAAATCCTTGGTCTTTTTCAGGAGTTTGTATAATGGTGCGGATCTTTCACCGAGTCGGCTTACAAACCAACTGACTGTAGCGATGGAACCAGTTAGTCTTTGTACATCCTTCAGGCGAGTTGGCCTGGACATATTGAGTATAGCCTCGATTTTGTCTCAGTTCACCTCTATGCCTCTTTGAGACACGATGAAACCTAACAGTTTTCCGGTTGGAATTCCAAAGAAGCATTTCTTTGGAGTAAGCATTATGTTGTATTTTCGTAGATTGGCAAACGTTTCCTCCAAGTCGGAAATCAGTGTTTCCTCCTTTTTGGACATCACCGCAATATCATCCACATATGCATGTACATTCCGTCCGATTTGGTCATGGAGGCAACGCTGCATTGTGCGCTGGTACGTAGCTCCTGCGTTTTCAGCCCAAAGGGCATCGTAACAAAACAGAAGGTTCCAAAAGGGGTTATGAATGAGGTTTTGACTTTGTCATATTCCTTCATCCGAATTTGGTGATAACCGGAATATGCGTCGAGAAAACAGAGGAGTTTCGAGCCTGCCGTAGAATCGATAACTTGATCAATCCTAGGCAGAGCGAATGGATCTTTTGGACAAGCCTTGTTCAAGGCAGTATAATCAACACACATCCTTAAATCAGTGGTTTCCTTTTTAGGGACTATTACAGGATTGGCCGACCACTCAGTGTGGATGACCTCTTCTATGAATCCGGCTAACTCGGGCCGTGTTAGTTCCTTAGCTATTGCTTTACGCTTTTCATCACCCAAATGTCGTAAGGACTGTTTGACGGGTTTAGCGTTCGGGTTTACATTTAAAGAGTGCCTGGCAAGTTCCCTAGGTACTCCGGTCATGTCAGATGGCTGCCATGCGAAGATATCTTGATTTGCTTTGAGGAACTTGACGAGCGCGCTTTCCTATGCGCTATCTAGGCCTACGCCTATCTGGGTCACCTTGGAGGGGTCATCATCCCACAATGGCGTCTTCTTCGTCTCTTCTGATGCCTTGAACTCCGGATTCAGCTTTGTCACCTCCTTCATTCCGGGCATCTCGGACGGATCCATGCTCTTCTTGATCTCTTGGTACTCCTGGGCGTGTAGAACGACTTCAGCAAAGGCGACATTTCCATCTTTGCACTCTCGCGCTTTCTTCGGGTCTCCCCTGATGGTGATCATGCCATTGGGACCTAGAATTTTCATCATATTATAAATGTAACACGGACGATCCATAAAGGCCCAGTAAGCCGGACATCCGAATATAGCGTGGTACATGCTCTTGAACGGGACCACTTCGAAGGAAAGTGCCTCTGTCCGATAGTTCTTTGGAGTTCCAAAGGTAACATCCAAAGTGATTTCTCCCAAGGAATTAGCTTGTCCTCCTCGGACAACCCCATGAAAGATCACAGAGCTGTGGTTCAGCTGGGTCTCCGAGATCTTCATCCGGCGTAGCGTTTCGACATACAGAATATTAATACTGCTACCACCGTCCATGTGAGTCTTGGAGAAAACATAACCTTCAATAAGTGGATTGAGGCATATTTCAGGATTAAGGCATATTTTCCTCGCCTGTGTAGCTTAGGAGGATGATCAGCACGGTCAAATGTGATTGCCACTTCCGACCAGTCCAGGAATTGGGGGACAACCGGAACTGTTGCATTGAGCTCATGTAGCACTGACTTTTTGACTTTAGCTGGTTGAGATCCGAGGAAGGTAACATAAGTGTCTTTCTTGGTTGGAAAATTTTTCTTCCCTTGCGGCTTGGGATTTGAAGCATCAGCTTCCTCGATGTCGGAATCTTCCTTGGTCTCTTTATCTATTTCAGGATTCTTCTTTCCCTTCTTCCACTTAGCTTTGTAGCCAGCGGTATTGTCCCTTTTAATGTCGTCATTGAAACGACACTCGGTGTTGGTGTGGCACGAGCCCCCATTGGCGTCTAAGTGATGCACACATGGGTTATTGGCAATGTCGGCCCAAGAGTAGGTTTGCCTGGTTGCTGGTCTCCTCTACCTTGAACTCTCGAAGTCCCACGGTCGTGCCCGCGACCTCCGCCGCGTCCTCCTCGTCCTCCAGACCCGAAAGTAGTAGTGACCACTGCCGTTTCCGCGTTGGGTTTCTCTTCTGAGGTATTCTTGCGCTTCTGAGCTTGTTGATTTGGTTGGTTTGCCGACCGTGGCACAACTAGGGCGTTGAGTAATCCCTCTGCATCATCGTCAGCATCTGCATACTTGCTCGCTGTTTCTATCATCTCTCCCAAGTCAGTAACCTTGTCACACTTGAAGTGATGACGTAGTAAACCAATTGGGAGGCCTGCAGTGAAAGCTTCAATCACATTTTGATCATTTACTCCTTCATAGGAGTTCTTGGTGTCGATCCATCGTCCGAGGTAATCCCGGCAACTTTCTCTAGCTTTCTACGTGCAACACTGTAGGTCTCCCACCGTACAGGGCCTTCGATATGTGCTTTCGAAATTCCGAAAGAACTCACTTTGCATGTCATACCAATTATGGATGGTATTCTCCGGAAGTTCATTGAGACATGATCTTGCCGTATTCCGCAACATGAGCGGGAGATATCGGGTTGCGACCAGGCTGTTTTCGCCTTTGGCAATGCAACAAGCTTGGAAGAAATCATGTAACTAGGTATCTGGCCGAGCAATGTCGTCGTAGGCTTGGCTATGTCGCGAGATAGAAAATCCTTCCGGGAATCTTGTAGCTCTGATGCGTTCTCCGAAGCAATTTGGGCCCACGTAGATATCATCATTTTCATAGCTCTGCGCCTCTATATTGGAGTTGATCCTGTGCTTTGCGACATTCGGGGATAGAGATCGTCCCGAGTGTCAGCTATGGCTGCGGTGCCTTGGAGCCGGACTTCGGCTTCTGCCACCACCTCCTCCACCATGACGCCCTCCCTGGCCTCCTTGAGAGCCATTGTGATGGCTACTTGGTGGAGAGGGTGGGCTGAGTTATTTCTCACGATCGGCCTCCGTCCGTAGCATCATTATTCCGGTTCCGGGGAGCGTCTTCATTGTGACGAGCCCCTGCCGGCTTGTCTAAGCACGGTGTCCGTCGTTCCTTTGTCCGTCATCCGGATGGCTTACATGTCTAGGAGATGGCATTCTTTGTCGGTCCTCCTCCCGACGTTTCTCCTTATCATCGTCCTTGCGGTATTTTGACTCTCGTCGGGGTGGGTTCCTCGGATTCGGTGCAGCAATTGCCTCTTGCTCCGCAACTGGGATAATGTTACGCCAGTCACAGGCAGTTTGTGGTGCTGTCCCGAAGATCCGGTTCTTGAGTAATTGTCCTCCCAGCGATCGGAACGGTGATGCTGCTCTGGAACGCACTAGGGTCTTACGTCAGCCCATGCTAGATCTGTGCGACACTGGTCGGAATCATAGACCAGATTTTGACTTCCGGACATGGCAACCTTTGCTACTCAAGTCCCTTGTTGAGTAATTTTATGCCCAAGCGGATCTCCTCCGGTCCTGGATTAGCCGATAGAATTTCTCGGGCCGCCACGGTGTTCTGTACTGCGGTTGGATACACCCAATCCTGTTTGCTATCTTTACGAGGCTTCCCCATTTCTTCTCCCAAAAGGACGGCATGAATCTGAGGGAATTGGTTGTCATTAGTATGACGTTTCCTGGTCTTCTGGTATTGCCTGGACTTGTACTTTTACACAGATGCTATGTGTTCCTTTTCCTCCTCAATGTTTTGGCTTCATCGAGGAGTACTTGACGACGCGCTTCTAGGGCCTGTGCCCTCTCGTCCAGTTCTTCAGCAGTAAGTTCTGTAGCTGTAGGAATATGTGTGGTTAATGCAGCATCGATGAGTTTACGCACATCTTCAGTGATCACTTGTCCATCCATCGATTCTTCTTTTTTAGGCTTGTGTGGGATAAGCGCTCCATCCGAGTCTTCCTCGGCAATCACCTCCTCTGCCGGAGGGTCTTTTGCCGGGGTCTTGTTCTTCTTGTTCTTCTTCTTTGCCTTCTTGGCAGCGCTAGTAGCAAATACGGCTTTGGGTCCGTTTCCCGGAGTCAAGCTCTGATCGGTACTTTCGGACCTCTGGATCTCGGGATTATCTCCGATTTCCATGTCACCCTGCGCTTTGGGAGAGTGTTCCCCAGATCCTTCATCCATGGCTTCTCCTTCCTCTGCAGCTTTGGAGTTACACTCCTCTTCATATTCCATGGAGAACTTTCGGAAATCTGCTGACATCATCGATTCATCCGAGGATGCGGGTATGTTGGTGTTTGTTCCAATCGCCTCCAGCATAGAGTCGGTGTTGTCTCCAGGATCGGCAGAGCCGGATCCGGATCCCACATATCCGACGAAGTGCGATGCGTGCTTCCTGAGGTACCTGCGGCTCTCGTGATTGGCCTCGTCGAAACGTTTGATGGTTTCGAGGATTTCATCTACGCCAGAGTTTTGCATCATCATGCGCCTTAGCGTGTATCTCAGGAAAGGTCTGTCTGTCCCGGTGTCATTAGAGACGGAATCAGTGTCGTTGCTATGCTCCTCCTGGATTTCGAATTCAGCGGGTGGGTCGGTCTAGGATTCGGCTTCTCTAGGGATATCCACTCCAGATTCAACTTGGACCGCCAAGTCTGCCTTAGGCTCGGATTTCTCCACTATCTCCACAACTGGTGCAGGTTGGGTGGGATTAGGGTTTTCTAAGATCCGGAACTCTGCCGCCTCCGCGGACAAAGGGGACCCAGAAATTTCCTCTGCCTCTATCATCACCGCTGGGGTGGGTGGGACAGGTTCAACAAAACCGATGTAAACATCAATCTCACCAAAAGACATGATGGTGCAGGTAGTCACAGCCTCCCTAGCCAGAATCCAGGTCTCGTCAAGAACAATGAGAGGGACGTCGTTGGCGTAGAGGATGCGACCAACGGCGAGAGTCTCGCCGATTCCCATTCTTGCAGATTCCGCTCGGAACGCATATCCGAAGCTCACTTGCCCCACGGTGGGCGCCAACTATCGTTCGATCGATGACAAGTACGCCATGAGGGGGTCCTCGAGGCGTGCGGAAGAGAGGGGTGTGAGACGTACGGTGTTCCGGGATGGTGAGCACACAAGTTTACCCAGGTTCGAATCTGCCGGCTTTGGACGGATCCTACTCCTGCTAGCAATCCAGTAATACGGCAGAGCCGGAATATGGGTTACAAGGGTTCGCCTGTGCGAGTTGAGATTGGAGACTATTGAGGATGCCCTAAAGGCTCTCCCTAGGATGGCTTATATAGATATCTTTCCTAGGGTTTACAGGAGAGATCTATCCGACTACGACTGAGAGTCGGTTACAGAGTACATCGTGAACTACAAGTAACACTATGGGCCTAAGTCGGTAAGTCTTCTGGGCCTTCCCGTAGCCGGACTGGACTCCATTTCTTCTCCCTGACTGGGCCGCCCGTGAAGCAAAGCTCTAACCCGAAGTGGGCCACCCTGGTCAGTGAGGACTGTCAGGATACCCAGAAAGTATATCCCCAACAATGAGCATATTCAAGGTTTCAAAGATATATGTGGCACTTTTGAATTAACGGGATATACAACTAATGGGGTAAGGGTTAAAATTTTTAGTCGTACTTTGACTAGTACAACTCTCTCATGGTATAGATCTCTACCCCAGAAGCGAGTACTACTTGGGATAATTTAGCCTGTGAATTTCTAGAAAAATATTATCCATTATCAAAATCTTTTGGAATCAGGTGTCTTATAATGACTTGGAGGAACCATCCTAATGAAGGACTAGTAAGATCTTATATCAGATTTAAAGATTTACTACGTCTATGATGGGGATATGCCGAATAGGGTATGCCTAGCAGGGGTCAAGGCCTCGATGGGGTCGAAGGCCATGAGTGAGCTGCGGGACAAGCTGGAACATGACTAAAGAGAAGGCCTGACGACTAGAGACTGGGGGCCCAGAAGCGTAGCTGAAGCCTAGTCGGATTAGGTCAAAAGCCTCCGAATCCATAAATTGTTCGGTTGTGTACTCTAAACCCTAGCGAGGTACCCTATATATAAACCTCCCTAGGGTTTCTTGAGTACTTACTTTCGGTCGTACACCTCTTCTAGTGACTCGTTGCTTAAACGCCGAGCTCGCCACCCCTATAACTCGCTCTTCGCCAATAAAATCTAGCAGGAGTAGGTATTTACCCTCTAGGGGGCCGAACCTAGTTAAACCCATGTGCATCCGCACCCATCTCGCACCACAGATGGCTGCCAGCTCTCGCCCCCAATACTATCAATCGCTACCCGTGGTAGCGACTGCCATGGCCATTCCCATGACAGTGGTGCCCACGCCAATTGATCGGCCGATCACCACCGGTCGCATGATCGCTAGCGTCAGGATCTTGCAGATCCTTTGCGCCTACATCCCGTGCGCGCCCGATCACACACAGCGCGGTGATGCCGATCGGCACCATCAGCTTGTTCGTCGGCTTCATCGACACAGTCTACCCAGCGGGGATGATGAACATCGGCGGATCACTGCCACGCGGTGATCTGCTCTCGGAGGAGCAGGTCCGCTCCATCAGCCGCCTCCCCACCGAGTATGACTCGGCCACCAGCAACGCAGTTGGGACTAAACCACATGGATCCACCAGTGTCAATGCATGTGTGTCCTTTTAATAAACCACCCCTAGAGTCATTGCATGTTTGTTATTTTCCTAAACCACAACTAGAGACATTGCTTGTGTGTTCTTTTCCTAAACCACCACTAGTGTCACTGCATGTGTGTTATTTTACTAAACCACATGGATCCACTAGTGTCATTTTCATGTGTGTTCTTTTCATCAACCACCACCAGTGTCATTGCATGTGTGTTCCTTTCCTAAACCACATGGATCCAGCAGTGTCATTGCATGTGTGTTCTTTTCCTAAACCACCACTAGAGTCATTGCATGTGTGTACTTTTCATAAACCACAACTAGAGTCCTTGCATGTTTCTTCTTTTCATAAACCACATGGATCCACCAGTTTCATTGTGTGTGTTCTTTTCATAAACCACCACTAGATTCATTGCATGTGTGTTCTTTCCATAAACCACATGGATCCACTAAAGTCATTTGCATGTGTGTTGTTTTCATTAACCACCACTAGTGTAATTGCACGTGTGTTCCTTTCCTAAACCACATGGATCCACCAGTGTCATTGCATGTCTTTGCATGTGTGTTTTTTCATAAACCACCACTACTGTCATTGCATGTGTGTTCTTTTCATAAACCACAACTATAGTCATTGCATGTTTGTTATTTTAATAAACCACATGGTACCACAACAAGTGTCATTCCATGTGTGTTCTTTTCATTAACCACCACTAGATTCATTGCATGTGTGTTCTTTCCATAAACCACATGGATCACCAGAGTAATTTGCATGTGTGTTCTTTTAATTAACCACCACCAGTGTCATTTCTGTTTCGGTGAGAACTGGGCACTCCTAGGTAGCCTTTTTTAGGGTAGGTGCTGTCGAATTTTCCGATCGATTTATCTTGTACTAATTCGTTCCATATAATATTTTAGTGCAAAGATGTCGACTAGGCAAGTAAATGACGGGGCCGGCCCTTCGAAGCAAATGATTGTCGAAGAAGAAGCACGGAGGCCAACATGCCATTTTGGTGGCTTTCCCAGAGGGAGGAGGAGGAGCAAGATATAGCTGCCATGGCCAACGATGAAGAAGACATGGAGGGTGACGATGATGGTGGAATGAGTGATGGCCATGAGGATAACACCACCGATGCTGACGGCGAACGAACCGATGGCACCGAGGATGACACGACCTATGCCGGTGAACGCACCGACGCGGGAGGACAGACAGATGGTGGTGCCGCCCCGGCAGATAAGAAGTCCATGAGGAAGAATCGAGACCCGCTGACACTCGGTACAGAGCGTGACGAATTAACCGAAGTGATAGTGTGCGGTGCACCCATGGCGCCTGCAGCCCTTGCTGGTGGGTATGGGATACAACTTGGGTGCATTGTACGGGAGACTTTGACGGTCAACACGAGGAAGCTCTGAGATCCCTGCAATGCGCATTTAGTCTAGCTCCTCATGCAGAAGCTTCACAGACGCTACAAGTTCCCCCATGATTATGACAATCTTGAGGTCAAGAACAATGCGTTGAACTAGGCGACCCTCACGAAGATGAGCACCCTCTTGAGCAACTGGAGAACGCGGGTGAAGAAGCGGATAGACAAAAATGAAAGCTGGGAGGAGATAAAGAAGCACGAGCCACTGCTTAAACACGACGACTATCTCCTCTTCAAGGAGGAGTTGGAGACCAATAACTCAAAAGCTTGGACGTCATGGGGGAAGAAACCGCGTGACCAGAACATAGGTAACCACATGCTTGGGAGTGGTGGTTACAGAGGAATAAAGCTAATTTGTGAGAAGGAGGACGCCTAGCTTAGGCGTCTTGGTAAACCAAACATGTTTGACAAATTCAAGGACGAGCAGGTGAGGAACTTTGTGTGGGCCTGCTACTTCCTGTGCCCCATAACAATGGAATTCAAAACCATAGATCAGGATGTGCTGAATTTCGAGAAACACTTGGTAAGCAACTAACCACATGGATCTCAAGTCGATTGGTGATCAATAATGAAGCCAAAATTAAAAATGGGTTCACTTTCCTTTTGCAGGAAGATGAAATAGCGGCTGAGGAAAGTTCCCCCACCACGGGGCTGTCGGAGCCGTGGAACACTCCTTTAAACAGGGCGATGAACATTGTCAAGAAGAGGCCCAAAAACATGAAGATGACATCAGGGGACGTGTTCCTAGCTATGGGATGACCAGGAAAGTCGGCGTCCACTTAAAAGATGACTCAAATATCAGAAAGGAGAGAAAGTTCAAGGTGGAGGCTGAGCAAAGACGGGAGATCGCAGATCTCAAGGCCCAAGTTGACCAGTTGCTGGCGCAAATGGAGGAAAAGTTGGAAGCAAGGTTACGCCATATCATTCCTCCTCAGCTGTGGTAGGGTCTAGCCTAGTGGAATGCTGCTGGTGGAGTTGGGTCGATACCCATGCCTAGCGTGTCCGGCAGCAACTCGGCCCAACACGTGTCGCTAAACATGGTGACCCCGCCCTCCAATACCTCGGCACAGCCGGTCGCATTGCTGAGCCCACCGGCGCCCAACACCAACACGCAGTCGGCAGTGCCCAACACCAACATGCAGTCGCTTGCTTAGTGATGCACCCAAGAAGGATGTGATGCAGCCCCACATGTCCACATTAGCCGAGCTCGACGCCCTCACCAAGGTAACTAATTATGCTTCATCGTAGGCCCGACTTCATAGACCATTGCTGGTCTTTGATCGACTTCCGTCTGATCATGATCCCCAACATGTTTTCCTGTATGATGTGGACGGCATGCTGAAGGATGTAGCCAAGGGTAGTATCATTCAACCGAAGATGGTCATGATGCACAACAAGACGATCCCTGCTAGCATGTTCAGGGTCACCTTGGTAAGGATTATGAAGGATTGCGCTGATGTTGACCCCCTCCCACAACCAACCTGAAGGAGCTGATGAGCATAAGACCCTTGGAGGTTGCTATGGCTGGTCCTTGTTTTGGCCCAAGTCGCAGATTTGCCTTGCTATAGCCAAGGAAGGGCGGCGCCCCACCACCCCAAATAATAAGACACGGTCACCATTGTTCGTCCCCACCACCAAGAGGCATCAGCAGTTAATCGCACACTGGACTGTCGTCACAACCCGAGGACCTGCATCAAGATGCACCTCACATCGCCAATGGTGAGGATGACATCGACGGCTACCTCAACACCATGAGCACCGATAGATTCTACATGCCTCCTATTGGAGCGCCAGCCTCCCGTGGTGAACAACCCGGTCGTCCCATGTCATGCACGCATCGTCTGCACTTGGGTGGCGCTTATGATCAAGAGATACCTCCGGGTGACGCTGCTGGTCCACAACCCAACCCCATGGTGATCATCAGCACCACCACACTCCACAAGGCGGCTGAGGACCAGTTAGGATGATCCACTGATCTTGTCGAGGCGGCTGAGAAGCCGAAGAAGGGCCGGAAGCATAGCTGGAGAAGGAAGGCTTCGAGCCAGCCGCTTCTGAAGAAGATAGTCCGGACTCGGGACGGCATGAGACAAGAGCCCAGTGATTTTAGGGCGCACATAGCGGGTAAGCCGATTCTGACTAAGGATATGCTCGAAGTCGCGGGTGGACCCATAGCAAATATGTATTACTCAATTCTGCATCTTGAGACCACCCTTCTTAAAGAGAAGAAGCCTGGGTACCCGGTCTTCACATGCAAGGTGCCATAGGGCCATGGATTCGTTGACCAAGCACCCATGGATATATTCTTCATGCGGTACAAGGACATCTACAATGTCCTGCACTCGAAGTGGCTAGACTATAACTTGGTTCGTCTGTACTTTCTCAATATGGCATTGAAAGCCAATAGGGAGAAAACCCAGGGCATCGTGGTAGTGGACCCCTACTACATGCGTGAGGTTATCTTGGCGAGCGATGCAGATCGGGCAATGGTGGCAGAGTACCTAGGGATATCTTCCATGAGAAACCAGACCATTGATTCCATTCTTGTGCCTTGCTTTCTCGGGTAAGTAAACACACATTAGGTTGCCATCATAAAAAATTATTTCTTAGATTTTCGTTGTCCTATTCCAACAATATTTAGTTACGTTTCAATTGTGTTGCGCAGAGGCATATACTGCACACTCATCTCCATTTGTCCAAGGTTGTCGCAAGCAACGTACTTCGACTCATCGAGTGACACAAATATGAAGGACTATGACAGATTCAAGAGAGTTATAGATGAGGCTCTACAAGTCTACGTCGAAAAGGGAGGCAAATTCTCTAGGGGGTGCAAGAACCAAGGGTGGCAAACATGTGTTATTGCACCACATGAAGTTCCCCTACACCAAGCAGTCGACCCACAGTGTGAAGGAGGCCTTCTACATCCTCTATCACATGAAAGGGTTCATGCGGGATTCACGGGTCCAGACTTAGCTCTGCCAAATCATCCATGACGATGTCAAAATGAAAGGGGGGGATCATGTACGTGCCCATCGTCTTGAGTAACCGCGAGATCAAAGAACTCCTCGACATGCAGCGTGACACCAGGACGTTCATGACAAGAGAGGGCGTGACCCCATTCCCGGCGAGGTATACATGATGTGTGCGTGCCTAGCTAGAAGTGTTGGTTATCTGCGTGTCGTGTCATAGACTTGACTATCCTCGTGATCTGTTTCCCAACTATCGTTTGACGTGTGTGTCATAAACATTATTAACTACCCCGGGCTAGTAAAACCCTCGACGGTCGATGTTGGACTTGCTTATATGATCGTCATCGGTGCTATATTTTATTTTAAGTTTATGAATCTTTGCTCTTTTTTCTAATCATGCAAACATGTTTGTAGTTTTCCATTATTTTCGTTGTATAACATATACTACATTCATGTATTTTCTATGTATGCCTTGTCTACATAGATGACGAAGTGGTACATGGTATATAGGGGTCGGTTCTAGGGGTCTATGACGAGTGGGAGGACTTCCAGGCACATGTGAAGAACTTCAGTGGCAATAGCTACACAGGCTACAAGATAAGAGAGTTGGCGGTAGCCAAGTGGAGGAGATACATGTGGAAGAAGAACAAGATTGAGATCTTGATGATGGTCTCGGTGTTGCTCCCCGTCGTCGCAGCTATGCTCTATTCGATCATAGTCTAGGGTGATAGCTCTATGCATGTTTAATTTGATGATCAAATATGTAATTTGATCGACCGAATTTTTACTACCACACTGTGTGTAATAATCTAATAATACTTTAATTCATATTTGATGTATTTCAGCACTTTGGATCAATATCATCCTAGATTCAGTGTATTGCTATATAACTGTTGTATATATAACTGCCATATAAAAAATACACTCGAATAGTCAGTGGAGCACTCTTATTGACATCAGTGGCACACCGTGTGAGTGGTGCACCATGTACACGTGCGTTGCTGATAATATCTATGGTGTATGGCATCATCGTGCGACACTGCCTACCCTAATAACCGTGGCGCGCGGGAGCGTGCGCTGCTGATAATATCCGTGGCGCGGGGTAAGGGCGTGTGCCACTGACTACCGTACTATCCGTGGCGCACCAGGATGTGCGCCACATATAGATATTATCAGTGGCATAATACCCGTGGCGCACGGAAGGTGCGCCACTAACCTCAATTTTGGTGCGCCACTGATAGACTTTTTCCTACTAGTGAGATTCATTGCATGTGTGTTATTTCCATAAACCACATGGATCCACCAGAGTCATTTGCATGTGTGTTCCTTTCCTAAACCACATGGATCCACCAGTGTCATTACATGTCATTGCATGTGTGTTCTTTTCCTAATCCACCACTAGAGTCATTGCGTGTGTGTACTTTTCATAAACCACAACTAGAGTCATTGCATGTTTGTTCTGTTCATAAACCACATGGATCCACCAGTGTCATTGCATGTGTGTTCTTTTCATAAACCACCACTAGATTCATTGAATTTGTGTTCTTTCCATAAACCACATGGATCCACCAGAGTCATTTGCATGTGTGTTCTTTTCATTAACCACCACCAGTGTCATTGCACGTGTGTTCCTTTCCTAAACCACATGGATCCACCAGTGTCATTGCATGTTATTGCATGTATGTTCTTTTCCTAAACCACCACTAGTGTCATTGAATGTGTGTTCTTTTCATAAACCATAACTATATTCATTGCATGTTTGTTCTTTTCACAAACCACATGGAACCACAACTAGAGTCATTGCATGTGTGTTCTTTTCATAAACCAAAATTATAGTCATTGCATGTTTGTGCTTTTCATAAACCACATGGAAACACAACTAGAGTCATTGCATGTGTGTTCTTTTCAGAAACCACCACTAGATTCATTGCATGTGTGTTCTTTTCATCAACCACCACCAGTGTCATTGCATGTGTGTTCCTTTTGAAGGAAATATGCCCTGAGAGGCAATAATAAAGTTGTTATTATGTATTCCTTATATATGATAGATTTTTATTTTGCATGCTAGAATTGTATTGATCGGAAACATCAATACATGTGTGTTTAATAAACAAAAAGGGTTCCTAGTTATGCCTCTCTTATAGACTAGCTTGTTGATTAACAAGATGATCAAGGTTTCATGATCATGGACATTGGATGTTGTTAATAACAAGGTCCAACAATTGGTGGAATGATGTGATGAACATTCATCCGAAGTATAGCATTACGATCAAGTCATTATGTTTATATTGCTATAACATCATACGAAGTAATCTTTATCCCTAGACCATGAGATCATGTTAATTGCTAACACCTGAAGAATATCTTGATAACATCAAATGTCACACCATAACAGGGTGACTATAAAGATGGGTTCAGTGCTATGAAGGTGTTATGTTGAGTCTCATGGATCAAGAGTGGAATTTGTCAATCCCGACAACAGATAAATATACTTTGGGCCCTCTCGGTGATATCACATTGAGATAGCTTGCAAGAAAGTGATGTGATCACTAGAATGTTATATCACGGGAACGAGAAAAGAGTGCATGTCGGTAATGAGATCAAACTAGGTATTTGGATACCGATGATCGAATCTCGGACATGTATTATATCATGAGACAAAGGGATTAAATTACAAGAGTTAAAGGTTCTCACGATCACGAAAGTCATCGTTGAATATGCAGGAGTCAGTATGGATCTCCAGGTCCCGCTTATGACTATTGATCTGAGAGGAGTCTCAATCATGTCTGCATTATTCACAAACCGTAGGGTGACACACTTGAGAGTTACCGGACACCATTTTGGAGCACATATGTTTCAGACGAAAGAATTGCATAGCGCAGGAATTGTTTCGATAGAAACCGGAAATTGTCTCGGGTGAAATTGCAGAAAGTGGTTCTGCATGTGATATTGAAATATTGCAAGGGGCTATATGTGAATATTTTTTAATTAAAGTAATTAACAAAAATCTTAATAAATTTAATAAAAGAGTTTTATTAAATGAGAAAGCATTAAACTTGGAGAATTTTAATGCATTTAAAGTAGGGACTTTAAAGGGGAATGTGAAGAGGCATTTTAATGTGGAGGGGTTACCACCACATGAATGGGGGAGGTGAGGGGTCACCCCCCCAAGCGCCGGCCATGGAGAGGAGGGCACCCCCCCTCCTCCTATAGAAGGCCACCCTCTTCCTCCTTCCTCACACCTCCTTGTGAAGGATCTCTCCCCCCTCTAGAATTATTCCCCCATGGTCTCGGATTAGCGAGATACATGTTCCTAGCGGCATTTCGTCTGGAAGGAGTTGCTGCTTCCACTAGATCGCTGGAGCGAGGAGGTGGAGGTTGTCCAGTGGCTTGAACGTGTGTGCAAGTACGGATGCGCTGCTGAGTTGCGGAGCTCGGACTGCCTCACGATCTTGAGATCAACAAGTGTACGACCACATCAACCACGAGTTCCTACCCGTTAACAAAACTCGTTGTCTTCAAGGGTAAGTTCTTGATGGATGTATGTCCACCCATTGCTTTGTACCTAGTAGATAGAACTTGGCGTGTAGTTCTCATCATAGGAAAATTTTAGTTTTCTATGCTGCGGACACAACACATTTCATAAACCACATCGATCCAGTAGTCTCATTGCATGTCTTTACATGTGTGTTATTTTCCTAAACTACCACTAGTGTCAGTGCATGTGTGTTATTTTACTATACCACATGGATCCACCAGTGTCAATGCATGTGTGTCCTTTTCATAAATCACCAGTAGAGTCATTGCATGTTTGTTCTTTTCCTAAACCAAAACTAGAGACATGCATGTGTGTTCTTTTCCTAAACCATCACTAGTGTCATTGCATGTGTGTACTTTTCATAAACCACATGGATCCACCAGTGTCATTGCATGTGTATTTTTTCCTAAACCACCACTAGACTCATTGCATGTGTGTACTTTTCATAAACCACAACTAGAGTCATTGCATGTTTGTTCTTTTCATAAACCACATGGATCCACCAGTGTCATTGCATGTGTGTTCTTCTCCTAAACCACCAGTAGATTCATTGCATGTGTGTTCTTTCCATAAACCACATGGATCCACCAGAGTCATTTGCCTGTGTGTTCTTTTCAATGACAGCTGTTGGCCACAAACAATCGGGATGCAGAACTCACCAGCAATCGCTCCGAGCTTCTAGAAGACCCGATCCCCGATTTCATTTTAGAAACCACATCGATCCACCAGTGTCATTGCATGTCTTTGCATGTGTGTTCTTTTCCTAAACCACCACTAGTGTCATTGCATGTGTGTTATTTTACTATACCACATGGATCCACCAGTGTCAATGTATGTGTGTCCTTTTCATAAATCACCACTAGAGTCATTGCATGTTTGTTCTTTTCCTAAACCACAACTAGAGACATAGCATGTGTTTTCTTTTCCTCAACCACCACTAGTGTCATTGCATGTGTGTTATTTTACTAAACGACATGGATCCACCAGTGTCATTGCATGTGTGTTCTTTTCCTAAACAACCACCAGAGTCATTGCATGTGTGTACTTTTCATAAACCACAACTAGAGTCATTGCATGTCTGTTCTTTTCATAAACCGCATGGATCGACCAGTGTCATTGCATGTGTGTTCTTCTCCTAAACCACCACTAGATTCATTGCATGTGTGTTCTTTCCGTAAACCACATGGATCCACCAGAGTGGTTTGTATGTGTGTTCTTTTCATTAACCACCAACAGTGTCATTGCATGTGTGTTCCTTTCCTAAACCACATGGATCCACTAGTGTGATTGCATGACTTTGCATGTGAGTTCTTTTCCTAAACCACAACTAGTGTCATTAAATGTGTGTTCTTTTTCTAAACCACCACTAGTATCATTGCATGTGTGTTCTTTTAATAGACCACTTGGATCCACAAGAGTCATTGCATGTGTGTTCTTTTCATAAACCACAACTATAGTCATTGCATGTTTGTTCTTTTCATAAACCACATGGAACCACAACTAGAGTCATTGCATGTGTGTTCTTTACATAAACCACATGGATCCACCAGAGTAATTTGCATGTGTGTTCTTTTCAATGACCACCGCCAGTGTTATTACATGTGTGTTCCTTTCATAAATAACATGCATCCACTAGTGTCATTGCATGTCGTTGCTTGTGTGTTCTTTTCCTAAACCACCACTAGTGTCATTGCATGTGTGTTATTTTATTAAACCACATGGATCCACCAGTGTCAATGCATGTGTGTCCTTTTCATAAACCACCACTATAGTCGTTGCATGTTTGTTATTTTCCTAAACCACAACTAGAGACATTGCATGTGTGTTCTTTTCATAAACCAGCACTAGTGTCATTGCATGTGTGTTATTTTAATAAAACACATGGATCCACCGGTGCCATTTGCATGTGTGTTCTTTTCATAAACCACAAGTGTCATTGCATGTGTGTTCCTTTCCTAAACCACAACTAGAGTCATTGCATGTATATTCTTTTCATAAACCACCACCAAATTCATTGCATGTGTGTTCTTTCCATAAACCACATGGATCCACCAGAGTCATTTGCCTGTGTGTTCTTTTCAATGACAGCTGTTGGCCACAAACAATCGGGATGCAGAACTCACCAGCAATCGCTCCGGGCTTCTAGAAGACCCGATCCCCGATTTTTAGGCGTTGTTGGATCGGGGTGCATGAACGATAAGGACTTACTTCGTAAGGGAGATCCGCGAGAAGTCTGTTCTGTGAACTTATTGGCAGTGGCATCCACGACTAGGCCTACCTCCTTGCCCTTATACCCTTAACCTGGGGGCTGAAGCTCAGATCATGTTCCTTCATCCACATGGAGAGGGAGAGGCCCAAACTCAGCTTGCACGAGGCTCGGATGTTCTCGCACTATGACATACTCGCTTTGTCGTTCGTGAAGCTTCCGGACGGTTCGAGCTCAGCTACGTCAGGGTGCCTGTCGCGCCGCTCTTGCGCGACAACGCGTTGGCAAGGCAGATCGAGGAGCGCTGCCGCCAGCTACCGGAGCGAAAGAGGGCAATGACACGATACTCACGCACAAGCACGTACTGGCGAAAGATGTTCGAGAAGGAGAGGATGACGTTGATTGAGCTGCGTGAAACCCACGTGGCGAGATCCACCGGATATCGCAACCGAAAGCGGCGCGCTGGGCAGTTCTAGTCGACCTCCACCATTATCGATGCGGAGCGCAGATGAGTGCACATTTGCATCATGTTTTATATTATTATTTTGCATTGTAGATGTAGGATTTTGGTATTTTACAGCATTTGCGCGCATGGTTTATCTCTATTTTCACTAGGATTAGGACAAATGATGGATACAATGGACACAATTCTTGGAGCAGTTATACTGGGGAGAAAAGGAGTCAAAAACAATGTAAATCACTTATTTGGGAAATATCAATAATACCAGAAGAAAACCCGAAGCTATCAAGTCACACATACGGTTTAATGACCAACTATACGACGGGAATAAATTTTCCGGCCATATAATTCTCGCCGTATAGTTGGCGCCGCCACCGCCTCCTCAAATAATTTCACCCCGTGCAACTGGATCAGAGAGATGACATACAGATCACCCAGAAATCGCTAAAACCGCACCTCTGTAAGGCATTTGGAGGGATAACTCGCCCATTGGGGATCCATCTTCGCCCTGCGCAGATCCGGGAGGCTAAGGCATCGATCTTGATCATCAACCGCTACATCACCACCATCTCCATCCATCCCATCTACATCTTGTCTAGATCTTGTTATAATTTCCGTACTCGTTGTGGATTTATACAAGTACTATTCATCTATGATAGATTCCGTTGTTATTGCCATGATGTTGATTGCCTCCATGTCTGATTAGATCATTAGTTCTTGGGGAGATGGAGAAACCCTAGTATGAGATTGAAATAAGATAAAGTTTATTATGATATTCATCGCTGTGACCATGTGTTAGATTGTCTTCATATTGATGTTGAGAGAAGTCGACCTCTCAATATTTGCCTCTCATGGGGACTCGATGGAGGGAATAATCTTGAAGTCCGTTAATGTCATGGGATACGTCATACGGGATTAAGTCCATTAATAGCGCATTAATTCGACTAATGTCGATTGCTGACTGTTGTGTTATGAGGATGATGTGAGCAGTGGTTGCTACCTATTTTTCCAAATATGGAGTTCCTCCCGCACATACATAGTTGAGAATGTTCATGATAATAATCTTTACCTTTGCTCCTTATAATGCTAGTGGTGTATCTGCTACTCCCTGAGAACGCTTTTTCCCTATTACAGTTCTAATCTCTCTTACATACGCTATAATTACTTTCTGTGTTCAGTTGTTTTACTCTACTTATTGTTGCTCTTATACCAAAACCCCCAAAACACCTCTTTATGCAATTCTCGCATATTATCTTGTCACTTAGAACTATATTTAGCATTTCTATTGTAATATTTATTTCAAGAGTTATTAGACTTCAGACTCTTGCTCTCTATGGGATCGATATCTTTATTTCGAAAGTAGCTACAAATGATCTGTGCACTTGCAGTCATCAAGCAATTTTCTGGCGCCGTTCCCGGGGAGCTCAGCATTGTAGGTCTTTTAATTTTTGCTTATTTATTTTGTCTTGCAAATTTTTGTTTTGAGTTGCATGTTTCCAAAAACATGATGGAGTTTGAGCATATGACTAGTGCTAACCCACTCAACAACTTTGGGAAGCCCTATGATATTTATAAAAGAGACAACTCCAATGGGAAGACAAGGGGGTTTGAAATAAATCCTCTATTACTTGGTATTCTACACAAGAAGCAATTTACTGGGGATGAAGAAGATTTTGATCCATATGAGTGTCGTCGGATTGATGACAAGTACGCCATGAGGGGGTCCTCGAGGCGTGCGGAAGAGAGGGGTGTGAGACGTATGGTGTTCCAGGATGATGAGCACACAAGTTTACCTAGGTTCGAATCCGCCGGCTTTGGACGGATCCTACTCCTGCTAGCAATCCAGTAATACGACAGAGACGGAATATGGGTTACAAGGATTTTCCTGTGTGAGTTGAGATTGTAGACTATTGAGGGTGCCCTAAAGGCTCTCCCTAGGACGGCTTATATAGATATCCGGCCTAGGGTTCACATGAGAGATCTATCCGGCTACGATTGAGAGTCGGTTACAGAGAACATCGTGAACTACAAGTAACACTGTGGGCCTAAGTCGGTAAGTCTTCTAGGCCTTCCCGTAGCCGGACTGGACTCTGTTTCTTCTCCCTAACTGGTCCGCCTGTGAAGTAAATCATTAACCCAAAGTGGGCCACCCTGGTTAGTGAGGACTATGAGGATACTCGGAAAGTATATCCTCAAGAGCAGCCCCCGGAAGTCTCCATGATCCAAAGTTGGATTCATCATCGTCTAGCTTGATCTTCGGCTTGCAGAATCTTGAAGGGTTCCTGAAATTTCAAAACAAAAGATACGATCCAGGTTTCAAAATAAGTCGGACCTATCAACATGTTACTCGAATTTTCCATCTTGATTTTCAAACTAAGCCAGAACTTGGTCTCTGACGTCATCTGACACTCGTCATGGTCAAGTCATGTCATCTAACAAACATCCTGTCAGCACGACCGTTGGTGGGTCCACCGTTCGCGGAACCGAGGCGCCGTTTCAATGCATATGCGGAGATCGAGGCGACGTAATCATCGCGTGGGTCCTTCCCAGCTCTTTCTATGGCGTTTACACAGTGCCGTTTGCACGAATCTTGGCGCAGGTAGGTGGTTATAAGGGGTGAGGATCCTCTCTCTCTCTCTCATCTTCACCTGTTCCCTTGCCGTTCCTTCTCCCCCACTTCTCCCTCGCGCACAGAGCTCTCCCACCTCCCAGATTCCTAGCACCGCCCATCCAAGGTTACCGGCGCACCGGAGAAATGGCTTCTTCCTCATCTTCCGGCTTGGCTGGCTTCATAGCGGCGGCGAGGGGCGGCAGCGACAGCAAAGAAAGAGAGCAACTGTGGGGTTTGGATCTCTTGTCCTCGACAACAAGAAGCTCCACGGCGTGTAGAATGAAGGTCTCCTCCATGCCGGCGACTGGCGGAGTGGCTTCGGAGAAATCATCCCCAACCCGCAACTCGGCGAGCGGGTACACTTCGGCACCCACCTCGACAGAGGTTTGTCTTTCCCTCCCTCGGAATTCTTTTCTGAGGTGATAGATCACTATGGCGTTCAGCTCCACCATGTTCCCCCGAACTCCATGTTAGAGATGAGTTCTTACGCAGCTTTATGCGAGGGGTATATCAGCATTAGGCCGAGTCTTACTTTGTTCCGATACTTCTTTCATGTCTGGAGAAACTCCATTACTGCCTATAATCCTTAGATTACCGGCACTATTAGCCTTTCTGTTAGACGCGAGCGTAGTTATCCTCGCATTTCTGCCAGTGACTCGGTCAAACAATGGCTGGCCACTTTCTTTTATCATAAGGACATTCCTTCCCCCGACAAAGCTACTGCTTTGCTGGCTTTCATCGACGGAGCCGCCACGGCCCTTCCATCTTGGGACGAGGCTCCTCCGGCTCTCAGTGACGATCTGATCCTTGCTAAGAGGCGGATCGAATACATGATAAAACACAAAGGCTTGAAAGGATCCGACCTAGTCCAATGCTGGGTCGCAACCCGGATCTAGCCTCTCCAACACCACGACAACCGTCTGATGCACTCCATCACGGCGTCGAAGAATGATTCCCTCTGCATCAGTCCTAAGGCTTTAAAGCCACAAGATTACATAAGCTAGATTAAATGGCTGATCAAGGAGCGGATTGAGAGAAAGATTCTGGACTTGTCTCTGGATATGCACACAGCAGAAGACCCTGTGGTTCCGGTAAGCCTCAATAACAAACCCTTTTTATGTGTTTTCATAGTCGAATGTTTTTTTTGTTGAACTGTTGTTCTTATTGACTTACATCACTGGTAAAACAGTCCCGCGCTATGATTGAAGAGGCCAAGAACCTCAAAACCTTGGTGGTGGAGAATAAAGAACTTCGCCTAGAGCTGGATAAGCTTAAGGCGGATCATGAGAAGAGCATCGCTCAAGTTCTCGAATCATCCTCCATGGCTACTGATGAACGTGATCATAAGATTGCGGCTCAAGATTAGAGAAGCTCGGATCTCACCAATGAGCTTTTGCAGAGAGAAGGATCTTTCCCAGGCGCTCCGTGCTGAACTCCGGAGTCTTCGAGAAGAGAAGACCAAAGTTGACGATGTCATCTTCGGTATGTTTCCATCTTTCTGACTTGTGTATATTCTTCGACTCTTTCGATGTCAGATTTTTATTAACCATTTTTTTGTTATATATATAGGTCCTCTTAACTTGACGGACTCTGCTTCCACCGAGCCTCGCACCCACCGAATTACACAAGACGGTGATTTACTTCCTGACTTTTGCCAATCCATCGAGGACCTTGGCGAAGCTTTCAGGGTTCCGGACATACACATCATGTCAGACTTTTAGGTGTGAGACAAGGCGAAGGAGATGCCACAGCTTGTCCGGGACTGGAACATGTCCTACGCATGATCCGTCGCGCAGAACGCTCTTACCATGGGCATGAGACATCATGGAAACATGGAGATATGGCAAGTGAACAGAGGGTACTGCAAGGTGGATGAAGATGGCCAGGAGCAAGATATCAAGGCCATAATGGACTCCTGCGCCGGATATGGGTGTCGCGTGGCTGACTTAACCAGCTACGACACTCCCTTCTTCACTCGCGTGGATACACCGCCCCCGCCTCCGGAAGAAGAAGCTAAACTTTCCGACGATGAACAGACCGTATCGGATCTAAACATCTCGGATCGTTATCAAACCAAGGCCGATGCATCCAAATGAAGCCTTAGCCTACCTCTTCTCCTGCATCATAGATCATCAGAAAACAAATATGTTATTCTGAAAAACATTATGGATATGTAAATATGCAATACTATAATTTTGCTAGTGCTAAGCTTTTAATCTATTCAACACTTTTGGCTTTAAATTTTTATGTGCCTGAAATGTTTACATAACCACTTATACTTTTTCATCTATACTTATCGTTTATTTGGCTTTCTGCCTAGTCCCTTTCGTGAGCCGGCTAAACCTTCTGCACGGAAACTTTGCCTAGCAACGGAGCTCAATTGCTAAACCAGTTGAAACTCGGAAACAAAGCCAGCTTCTAGTACCAACAATTCACTACTTGGAAAATGCCCGCATCCGTCAATCAGACAAATAACCAAAGTATAGACTAGCAACTTTAGAGTTATACCCGAAAGTAACATTTATAGAATCTGAAATCTAAACCAGAACAAACAAGAGCATAAAGTACTTTCAAGTATTCTGGGATTTTCGACTATGACATGATCATTCAGAAATAAGATGGTAAAAACTTCTCAGCAAAACTTGAGGCAACCAAAACTTTTATTTCTCACAGAACATGTACATATGTATGATTACAAAGAAGGATAAACTAAGAATAAAAGGGACGTAGCTGAGCAATATTCCATGGTCTGTCTAACTCATCCGGATTTGTACTGCCTCTAGCTCACTTTCTATTCTTAGTAGCAGGTCTTTCTTTGACTGGCCTCATGTCAGTTAAGTAGTACGAACCATTATGCAATACTCGACTAACTAAAAAGGGCCCTTCCAATACTAGGGAAAGTTTGTGCTTTCTTTGTTGCACAAGCCGGAGAACCAAATCGCCTTTATTGAAAGATCTGTTTCGGACTCTCTGGCTATGATACTTGTGTAACTTCTACTGATAGGCTATTGATCTCATTTCAGCAACAACGCAAACTTCTTCGACTAAGTCGAGATCATTTTGTCGAGAAATCTCGGCATCTTCTTCGATATACGTGGCCACTCTAGGAGAAGTGTGAATCAAATCACTAGGAAGAACTGCTTCTGCACCATAGACCAAGAAAAAAGGTGTATATCCGGTTGAACTGTTCGGAGTTGTTCGTAAACTCCATATTACAGAGGGTAATTCCTCTGCCCAAGCCCCCGCAGCACATCGTAGTGGTGCTTCGAGTCTCGGTTTTAGGCCCTATACGATTAAACCATTTGCCCTTTCAACTTGTCCGTTAGCCTGTGGATGTGCGACTTACGCAATGTCAAGCCGAATATTTTGTTCATTGCAGAATTCGGCCAATCCTCCCATAGAGAAATTACTCCCGTTGTCCGTGATAATACTATGCGGATAACCATATCGGATTATCACATCCTCGACAAATCTTTTGGCTGTTGCTCCATCACAACTAGTGACATGTTTAGCCTCAATCCATTTGGTGAATTTATCCACAATCACTAAGAGGTGAGTAAATCCACTTGGAGCTCGTCTAAACGGTCCTACCATGTCAAGCCCCCAGACCGCAAAAGGCATGTTATAGGTATTGTTCGCAGCTGATCAGCTAGAACGTGAGCTTGTTTGGCGTACTTTTGGCAGCCTTTGCACGTCTTGACTAGCCATTCGGCATCTGCCTGAGCTGTAAGCTAGAAAAAAACGTGTCTGGAAGCTTTTGCCACTAAAGATTTGGCTGCAGTGTGGTGACCACACTTGCCTTCGTGGATCTCGCTTAAGATTTCCACTCCTTCTTCCGGAGATACACAGCGCTGAAAAACCCCAGACACACTCCGCTTATAGAGCTCACCTTTAACTATAGTGTAGGCTTTTGCTCGTCAAATAATCTGCCAGCTCAGAACCTCGTCTTCGGGTAATTTTCCATCTACCAGATAATCAAGGTAGGGTTGAGTCCAGCTGGGAATTACAGGCAGAACTGCTATTAGAGGTGAGTCGGATTTGGTCGGATATTCCTCATCCACTCCCTTTATTGAGGGAACTTTGAGGTGCTCTAAAAAAGCGCCATCCGGGACCTCTTTCTGTGCAGAGCCTATCCGAGATAGTGCATTTGCTTCCTCGTTTCCTGCTCGAGGGATGTGTTGAACATCAAACTCTTCGAACAATTTAGATAAATAATCCACGACATCCTTATATGCTGCCATGTATTTATTTGCATTACAAATATCCAACACTTGCTGAGCAACAAGATCTGAATCTCCATAACACATCAAACGTTGGATGATGATATCCTTAGCAATCCGGATTCCATGCAGCAGTCCTTCATACTCGACAATATTGTTTGTTGCTGTGAAGTGGATCTGCAACACGTATAGAAGTTTATCTCCTTGGGGTGATTTGAGCACCACACCAGCCCCCGAGCCCCCGTGAGCCTTAGACCCATCAAAATATAGGGTCCAATATTCTGACTCAGGGAGGGTCATATTCTCCTTCGTCTCTGTCCAATCAGCAACAAAGTCGGCAAGGATTTTGTGATTTGATTGTTGTCCTGGGTTTATACTCAATATCAATAGTTGAAAGCTCTATGCCCCATTTGGTGACGCGTCTTGTGGCGTCACTGTTGTTGATTATATCTCTCATGGGAGCTGTGCTCACCACGGTAATTGGATGCTCCTGAAAATAGTGTCGTAGCTTACGAGATGCCAGAAAAACACCGTAAGCCAGCTTTTGACAGTGCGGATACCGCTGTTTTGATTCTGTTAGAACCTCGCTGATAAAGTAAGTCGGACGCTGCACCAAGTGTTCCTAATTTTCCTCCAGTCTCTCCACTACCATGACAATACTAACGACTTTATTTTTCGCAGCAAGATAAAGCAACATCGATTCCTGTGGTTCCGGTGCAGCAAGGATAGGAGCAGATGAGAGTACTTTCTTCAGGTCTTGTAATGCAGCTTCAACTTCGTCGGTCCGCACAAAATCCTTGGTCTTTTTCAGGAGTTTGTATAATGGTGCGGATCTTTCACCGAGTCGGCTTACAAACCAACTGACTGTAGCGATGGAACCAGTTAGTCTTTGTACATCCTTCAGGCGAGTTGGCCTGGACATATTGAGTATAGCCTCGATTTTGTCTCAGTTCACCTCTATGCCTCTTTGAGACACGATGAAACCTAACAGTTTTCCGATTGGAATTCCAAAGAAGCATTTCTTTGGAGTAAGCATTATGTTGTATTTTCGTAGATTGGCAAACGTTTCCTCCAAGTCGGAAATCAATGTTTCCTCCTTTTTGGACATCACCGCAATATCATCCACATATGCATGTACATTCCGTCCGATTTGGTCATGGAGGCAACGCTGCATTGTGCGCTGGTACGTAGCTCCTGCGTTTTCAGCCCAAAGGGCATCGTAACAAAACAGAAGGTTCCAAAAGGGGTTATGAATGAGGTTTTGACTTTGTCATATTCCTTCATCCGAATTTGGTGATAACCGGAATATGCGTCGAGAAAACAGAGGAGTTTCGAGCCTGCCGTAGAATCGATAACTTGATCAATCCTAGGCAGAGCGAACGGATCTTTTGGACAAGCCTTGTTCAAGGCAATATAATCAACACACATCCTTAAATCAGTGGTTTCCTTTTTAGGGACTATTACAGGATTGGCCGACCACTCAGTGTGGATGACCTCTTCTATGAATCCGGCTAACTCGGGCCGTGTTAGTTCCTTAGCTATTGCTTTACGCTTTTCATCACCCAAATGTCGTAAGGACTGTTTGACGGGTTTAGCGTTTGGGTTTACATTTAAAGAGTGCCTGGCAAGTTCCCTAGGTACTCCGGTCATGTCAGATGGCTGCCATGCGAAGATATCTTGATTTGCTTTGAGGAACTTGACGAGCGCGCTTTCCTATGCGCTATCTAGGCCTACGCCTATCTGGGTCACCTTGGAGGGGTCATCATCCCACAATGGCGTCTTCTTCGTCTCTTCTAATGCCTTGAACTCCGGATTCAGCTTTGTCACCTCCTTCATTCCGGGCATCTCGGACGGATCCATGCTCTTCTTGATCTCTTGGTACTCCTGGGCGTGTAGAACGACTTCAGCAAAGGCGACATTTCCATCCTTGCACTCTCGCGCTTTCTTCGGGTCTCCCCTGATGGTGATCATGCCATTGGGACCTAGAATTTTCATCATATTATAAATGTAACACGGACGAGCCATAAAGGCCCAGTAAGCAGGACATCCGAATATAGCGTGGTACGTGCTCTTGAACGGGACCACTTCGAAGGAAAGTGCCTCTGTCCGATAGTTCTTTGGAGTTCCAAAGGTAACATCCAAAGTGATTTCTCCCAAGGAATTAGCTTGTCCTCCTCGGACAACCCCATGAAAGATCACAGAGCTGTGGTTCAGCTGGGTCTCCGAGATCTTCATCAGGGATAGCGTTTCGACATACAGAATATTAATACTGCTACCACCGTCCATGTGAGCCTTGGAGAAACCATAACCTTCAATAAGTGGATTGAGGCATATTTCAGGATTAAGGCATATTTTCCTCGCCTGTGTAGCTTAGGAGGATGATCAGCGCGGTCAAATGTGATTGCCACTTCCGACCAGTCCAGGAATTGGGGGACAACCGGAACTGTTGCATTGAGCTCATGTAGCACTGACTTTTTGACTTTAGCTGGTTGAGATCCGAGGAAGGTAACATAAGTGTCTTTCTTGGTTGGAAAAATTTTCTTCCCTTGCGGCTTGGGATTTGAAGCATCAACTTCCTCCATGTCGGAATCTTCCTTGGTCTCTTTATCTATTTCAGGATTCTTCTTTCCCTTCTTCCACTTAGCTTTGTAGCCAGCGGTATCGTCCCTTTTAATGTCGTCATTGAAACGACACTCGGTGTTGGTGTGGCACGAGCCCCCATTGGCGTCTAAGTGATGCACACATGGGTTATTGGCAATGTTGGCCCAAGAGTAGGTTTGCCTGGTTGCTGGTCTCCTCTACCTTGAACTCTCGAAGTCCCACGGTCGTGCCCGCGACCTCCGCCGCGTCCTCCTCGTCCTCCAGACCCGAAAGTAGCAGTGACCACTGCCGTTTCCACGTTGGGTTTCTCTTCTGAGGTATTCTTGCGCTTCTGAGCTTGTTGACTTGGTTGGTTTGCCGACCGTGGCACAGCTAGGGCGTTGAGTAATCCCTCTGCATCATCGTCAGCATCTGCATACTTGCTCGCTGTTTCTATCATCTCTCCCAAGTCAGTAACCTTGTCACACTTGAAGCGATGACGTAGTAAACCAATTGGGAGGCCTGCAGTGAAAGCTTCAATCACATTTTGATCATTTACTCCTTCATAGGAGTTCTTGGTGTCGATCCATCGTCCGAGGTAATCCCGGCAAGTTTCTCTAGCTTTCTAGGTGCAACACTGTAGGTCTCCCACCGTACAGGGCCTTCGATATGTGCTTTCGAAATTCCGAAAGAACTCACTTTGCATGTCATACCAATTATGGATGGTATTCTCCGAAAGTTTATTGAGCCATGATCTTGCCGTGTTTCGCAACATGAGCGGGAGATATCGGGTTGCGACCAGGCTGTTTTCGCCTTTGGCAATGCAGCAGGCTTGGAAGAAATCATGTAACTAGGTATCTGGCCGAGCAATGTCGTCGTAGGCTTGGCTATGTCGCGAGATAGAAAATCCTTCCGGGAATCTTGTAGCTCTGATGCGTTCTCCGAAGCACTTTGGGCCCACGTAGATATCATCATTTTCATAGCTCCGCGCCTCTATATTGGATTTGATCCTGTGCCTTGCGTCATTCGGGGATAGAGATCGTCCCGAGTGTCAGCTATGGCTGCGGTGCCTTGGAGCCGAACTTCGGCTTCTGCCACCACCTCCTCCACCATGACGCCCTCCCTGGCCTCCTTGAGAGCCATTGTGATGGCTACTTGGTGGAGAGGGTGGAGCGGCTAGGTTATTTCCCGCTGATCGTCGGCCTCCGTCCGTAGCATCATTATTCCGGTTCCGGGGAGCGTCTTCATTGTGACGAGCCCCTGCCGGCTTGTCTAAGCACGGTGTCCGTCGTTCCTTTGTCCGTCATCCGGATGGCTTACATGTCTAGGAGATGGCATTCTTTGTCGGTCCTCCTCCCGACGTTTCTCCTTAGCATCGTCCTTGCGGTATTTTGACTCTCATCGGGGTGGGTTCCTCGGATTCGGTGCAGCAATTGCCTCTTGCTCCGCAACTGGGATAATGTTACGCCAGTCACAGGCAGCTTTGTGGTGCTGTCCCGAAGATCCGGTTCTTGACTAATTGTCCTCCCCGCGATCGGAACGGTGATGCTGCTCCGGAACGCACTGGGGTCTTACGTCAGCCCATGCTAGATCTGTGCGACACTGGTCGGAATCATAGACCAGCTTTTGACTTCCGGACATGGCAACCCTTTGCTGCTCAAGTCCCTTGTTGAGTAATTTTATGCCCAAGCGGATCTCCTCCGGGCCTGGATTAGCCGATAGAATTTCTCGGGCCGCCACGGTGTTCTGTACTGGGGTTGGATACACCCAATCCTGTTTGCTATCTTTACGAGGCTTCCCCATTTCTTCTCCCAAAAGGACGGCATGAATCTGAGGGAATTGGTTGTCATTAGTATGACGTTTCCTGGTCTTCTGGTATTGCCTGGACTTGTACTTTTACACAGATGCTATGTGTTCCTTTTCCTCCTCAATGTTTTGGCTTCATCGAGGAGTACTTGACGACGCGCTTCTAGGGCCTGTGCCCTCTCGTCCAGTTCTTCAGCAGTAAGTTCTGTAGCTGTAGGAATATGTGTGGTTAATGCAGCATCGATGAGTTTACGCACATCTTCAGTGATCACTTGTCCATCCATCGATTCTTCTTTTTTAGGCTTGTGTGGGATAAGCGCTCCATCCGAGTCTTCCTCGGCAATCACCTCCTCTTCCGGAGGGTCTTTTGTCGGGGTCTTGTTCTTCTTGTTCTTCTTCTTTGCCTTCTTGGCAGCGCTAGTAGCAAAGACGGCTTTGGGTCCGTTTCCCAGAGTCAAGCTCTGATCGGTACTTTCGGACCTCTGGATCTCGGGATTATCTCCGATTTCCATGTCACCCTGCGCTTTGGGAGAGTGTTCCCCAGATCCTTCATCCATGGCTTATCCTTCCTCTGCAGCTTTGGAGTTACACTCCTCTTCATATTCCATGGAGAACTTTCGGAAATCTACTGACATCATCGATTCATCCGAGGATGCGGGTATGTCGGTGTTTGTTCCAATCGCCTCCAGCATAGAGTCGGTGTTGTCTCCAGGATCGGCAGAGCCGGATCCGGATCCCACATATCCGACGAAGTGCGATGCGTGCTTCCTGAGGTACCTGCGGCTCTCGCGATTGGCCTCGTCGAAACGTTTGATGGTTTCGAGGATTTCATCTACGCCAGAGTTTTGCATCATCATGCGCCTTAGCGTGTATCTCAGGAAAGGTCTGTCTGTCCCGGTGTCATTAGAGACAGAATCAGTGTCGTTGCTATGCTCCTCCTGGATTTCGAATTCAGCAGGTGGGTCGGTCTGGGATTCGGCTTCTCTAGGGATATCCACTCCAGATTCAACTTGGACCGCCAAGTCTGCCTTAGGCTCGGATTTCTCCACTATCTCCACAACTGGTGCAGGTTGGGTGGGATTAGGGTTTTCTAAGATCCGGAACTCTGCCGCCTCCGCGGATAAAGTGGACCCAGAAATTTTCTCTGCCTCTATCATCACCCCTGGGGTGGGTGGGACAGGTTCAGCAAAACCGATGTAAACATCAATCTCGCCAAAAGACATGATGGTGCAGGTAGTCACAGCCTCCCTAGCCAGAATCCAGGTCTCATCAAGAACAATGAGAGGGACGTCGTTGGCGTAGAGGATGCGACCAACGGCGAGAGTCTCGCCGATTCCGATTCTTGCAGATTCCGCTCGGAACGCATATCCGAAGCTCACTTGCCCCACGGTGGGCGCCAACTATCGTTGGATCGATGACAAGTACGCCATGAGGGGGTCCTCGAGGCGTGCGGAAGAGAGGGGTGTGAGACGTACGGTGTTCCGGGATGGTGAGCACACAAGTTTACCCAGGTTCGAATCCGCCGGCTTTGGACGGATCCTACTCCTGCTAGCAATCGATGTCTGGCAGAGCGAATATGGGTTACAAGGGTTCGCCTGTGCGAGTTGAGATTGGAGACTATTGAGGATGCCCTAAAGGCTCTCCCTAGGATGTCTTATATAGATATCTTGCCTAGGGTTTACAGGAGAGATCTATCCGACTACGACTGAGAGTCAGTTACAGAGTACATCGTGAACTACAAGTAACACTATGGGCCTAAGTCGGTATGTCTTCTGGGCCTTCCCATAGCCGGACTGGACTCCATTTCTTCTCCCTGACTGGGCCGCCCGTGAAGCAAAGCTCTAACCCGAAGTGGGCCACCCTGGTCAGTGAGGACTGTCAGGATACCCAGAAAGTATATCCCCAACAATGAGCATATTCAAGGTTTCAAAGATATATGTGGCACTTTTGAATTAACGGGATATACAACTAATGGGGTAAGGGTTAAAATTTTTAGTCGTACTTTGACTAGTACAACTCTCTCATGGTATAGATCTCTACCCCAGAAGGGAGTACTACTTGGGATAATTTAGCCTGTGAATTTCTAGAAAAATATTATCCATTATCAAAATCTTTTGGAATCAGGTGTCTTATAATGACTTGGAGGAACCATCCTAATGAAGGACTAGTAAGATCTTATATCAGATTTAAAGATTTACTACGTCTATGATGGGGATATGCCGAATAGGGTATGCCTAGCAGGACGTTCCGATGGGGTCGAAGGCCTCGCGAGTGGGCCTGCAGGACAGCAACTGGAACATGACTAAAGAGAAGGCCTGACGACTAGAGACTGGGGGCCCAGAAGCGTAGCTGAAGCCTAGTCGGATTAGGTCAAAAGCCTCCGAATCCATAAATTGTTCGGTTGTGTACTCTAAACCCTAGCGAGGTACCCTATATATAAACTTCCCTAGGGTTTCTTGAGTACTTACGTTCGGTCATACACCTCTTCTAGTGACTCGTTGCTTAAACGCCGAGCTTGCCACCCCTATAACTCGCTCTCCGCCAATAAAATCTAGCAGGAGTAGGTCTTTAACCTCTGGGGGGCCGAACCTAGTTAAACCCATGTGCATCCGCACCCATCTCGCACCACAGATGGCTGCCAACTCTCGCCCCCAATACTATCAATCGCTACCCGTGGTAGCGACTGCCATGGCCATTCCCATGACAGTGGTGCCCACGCCAATTGATCGGCCGATCACCACCGGTCGCATGATCGCTAGCGTCAGGATCTTGCAGATCCCGCCTGGCAGCTACATCCCGGTGCCGCGCCCGATCACACACAGCGCGGTGATGCCGATCGGCACCATCAGCTTGTTCGTCGGCTTCATCGACACAGTCTACCCAGCGGGGATGATGATCATCGGCGGATCACTGCCACACAGTGATCTGCTCTCGGAGGAGCATGTCCGCTCCATCAACCGCCTCCCCACCGAGTACGACTCGGCCACCAGCAACGCAGTTGGGACTAATGCCGCCATGGATGACGCGGCTCTCCACAACGATGCCGACTATGCAACTCCTGCCTCGATCGATGGATCCATCACCGCAGCATCACGGGTGGACTCCATCACGCGGGTCTCCAACCCTGAGGACTTTGAGGATCCCTCCATCCTTGGGATCTTCGATTCCGACTCCGGCTTGGAGTCTTCTGAGGACTTCCGCGCCAGATCCAATCGCTTCAATGTGATCTACATGGTGGGCAGCACGGCCGCCCTGCTAGATCCATTCTCCACGCCGATCCCGCCAACCGCACGGCCACGAAGGTGGAGGAAGCTCGCCTGCGACTGGAGGAGGCGCATTGTAGGGAGCTAGACGAGCGCAAGAAATTCCACCTCGAGCGGGAAACAGCACAGGAGCTATTACTCTACCATCAACGCCACATCAGGACCCGCCTGAACTCAAATGTCCAGGGTCGCGTCCTGAACTTCAACAATGAAAGCGACCCCGCGCGCGCAGCCGAGCGCTAATACTACGAGAATGCGCTGCCAGGCAGTAGTAACCGACCACCACCCGGTGCACCGGCGACTGGGGCCCCACAGCCACCAATTGGTCGTGCGGCCCCACCGGACCAGCCGCGAATCATCATCTCGCCACAGGCCCGCGATGCCAACGGGCTACCACTATATTCCACTCCAATGGACAACGTCATCACGGCAGAGCCCGTGGTTGCTCACCTCGACATCCAAGGAGAGGGCGCGCTGCAGATCCAGTACGCTGAGTCCCTACTCGCCAGGGCCGTCGAGCAGCAAGCCGCGGGAGTCGACCCGCGGGCGTGGATGTATTCCCGCTCATTGGCAAGTAGGGCAGCCTCAAGAGGCCCTCCAACCGTCGCTAACACCATCACCTTCCCACCACCCTAGTCCCTGACGCACCAGCCACGGGCCGCCAACCCCGAGTTCTCCACCAATGAGCCACGACCGGTGAACAACACGGTCGCCGCCAACGGGCAGCCCATCAATGCCCGCACGCACATTATCAACAACCAGGCCTGGCGGGCGTGCCATCCCAATGACTTCAGGCACACCCTCACCAACCATGGAGACCCCGAACCCAGGGGCTCGCTCAGTTGAGTCGGCCCCCAGTGCTTCGGGTCAATGATCTGAGGCGAGAAGTACCCCGCCAACTTCAAGGCGCCCAAGGAGATAGAAAAGTACGACCCCACGTATGACCCAGCGGTGTGGCTGGACACGTACCTCATGTCGATGGGAATCGCCAGTCACATCGACCTGCTAGCTACTCGCTATCTCCCCCTGATGATCGAGGGAGCGACCAAGCAATGGATCAACACCCTCCCCACCGACAGCATCGACTCGTGGGAGGATATGCGGGACGCCTTCGTCAGGCACTTCTAGGGCTCCTACACCCGCGCCACCACCATTGAAGACGTAGAGCGATACATCCAAGGGCAGCGCGAGTCGACCCGCCACTTGATCAAGAGGTGGCAGGAACTATGGATCAATGCCTCCAGCATTCACCCGGACACGGTGATCCACCGCTTCAAGAACGCGTGCCGGTATGAACCCCTAGTCGCTAAGATCAAGAGGGTTTACCGGACGCTCGAAAACATCCCCGACCTCCTCGAGATCGCCAAGCTGTACGTGGAGGAGAACCTAAACTAGGACTCCAACGACGAGTCGGGAGGAAGACGCCGCACCAGTGGCCACGACAATGGGCGACAAGCGACATGTGCTATAGCAACACTCACCTCACCGGCAAGCGCCACGACGATGGGCGAGTCGACTTCGTCGCCAACACCGGCTACGGCCAACGCGACTGCAAGAACTTCCACCGTGACAGAGGAAACTATCGCGGCAGTGGGAATTACCGTGCCAACAACGCGACAAGGCCAAAATTTGACCCCGCCGCCCTGCTCAAACAACCCTGTATTTACCACAATAGGGAGGGGAAGCCCGCCACCCACACTACTATAGACTTCCACTCCCTCAAGGAGATTGAAAAGGCAAGGCAAGCACGAGACGACCCCAACAACAACCCGCCAAGGGACAACGAAAACGTTGGCGCCTTCGGCAACACCGCTGGATCTCTCCACACCTTCATGAGGCTCGGCACCAAGTGTGAGAAGAAGGTGCTCGCACCTGCAGTGGCTGTCAATGTGGTTACGTAGGTTGACATCCCCTGCCTCCTCAACTAGTCCTAGCAGAGCATCACCTGGAGTTGCCAGGACCACGCGCCCAGGATCAAATACCCAGGGCGAGTGGCCGACTACTGGCTGCCCAAGACGCTGATGGACGGCGGGAGCTCCATCAACATCATGTACTTGGACACATTCAAGAGACTCCAGCTCTCGGAGTCAGCAATCGAGCCAACCCTGACAACCTTCCACGGCGAAGTACCACACAAAGCGATTCGTCTTCGAGCTATGTCCTGGGGTGCCAGGCGTTTGCCAAATTCATGGCGATCCCACACTATGCCTACAACATGATGAAGGTCCAAGGGCCAAGTGGCATCATCACCATCCAGGGTGACCCCGACATGGCCATGGAATGCGAGGACAAAGGAGTCGAGCTCGCCGACGCCGTCATTGCCGCGGAAACCGACCACGCGGACGAGCTCTCGAAATATGCGGGCAACATCAACAAGGATGACCCCACCATCCTAAAGAAGCCAATTGCTTCCAGTTCCACTTTCGAGGCAACTACACACACCCGCACTGTAGAGCTCGTCCCAGGCGACTCCATCCAGACGGTAACCATCGGGGTGCACATGAGCCCCGCATAGGAAAGTGCGCTCATCGGGTTCCTACGTGAGAATCGCGACATCTTCGCATCGAAACCATCCGACATGCATGGTGTCCCGAGGGAACTCGTTGAGCACAAACTCAACACTGACCCCAAAGTGCGACCAGTAAAGTAGTCGCTGTGGCCCTTCAATGAAGAGCGCCGCCAAGCAATCACCGAAGAAGTACAGCGCCTGCTAGCCGCAGGCTTCATTCGGCCCATCAATTACTCCATGTGGCTGTCGAACCCAGTCCTGGTTCTGAAAAGAACAACACCTTTAGAATGTGTATCGACTATACCAACCTCAACAGCGCATGCCCGAAGGAAGAGTTCGTCCGACCACGCATTGACCAGATCATCGATTCGACCACGGGATAGGAGTCATTTTGCTTCCTCGACGCGTATTCTGGCTACAACCAGATCAAAATGGCTGTCGAGGATGAGGAGAAGACGGTGTTCATCACGCCATTCGGTGCCTTCTGCTACATGACCATGACATTCGGCCTCAAGAACGTTGGCGCTACCTACCAAAGGTGCATGCAGGAATGCCTCAATGACCAATTTGTCCGCAACATCCACGTCTACATCGACGGCGACATGCTCGCTGAACTAGCCGAGCCCTTCACAAATTTGTGGAGGTACAACATCAAGATCAACCTAGGAAAGTGCACTTTCGGTGTCCCCACCAGACAGCTCTTAGGGTACGTGGTCTCCAAGCGGGGCATCGAGGAAAACCCCACCAAGATCAACACCATCGTGTGGCTCGGGAAACCCGAGTGCCTGCGCGATGTCCAGAAGCTGGCCAGGAGAGTTGCGGCTCTTAGTCGCTTTATTCCCTGGCTCGGCGAGAAGGAAATGCCCCTCTACCGCCGGATGCGCAAGAACCCTGCGTTCCAATGGGACGAAGAAGCAGACAACGCACTCAAGGCACTAAAAGAAGTGCTACTCACGGCTCCATTACTCGCCGCCCCAATCGACAAAGAGCCAATGCTCATCTACGTCGGAGCCTCCACTCGAGTCGTTAGCGCCGTGATGGTCGTCGAACGGCCAGAAGAGGGCAAGGAGCACCCCATACAGCGCCTTGTCTACTACATCAGCGAGGTCCTGACAGACTCAAGGCAGCGCTACCTGCACTACTTCCAGGAGCACCCAATTACGGTCGTCTCCTCCACGCCACTACAAGACATTATCCGCAACCACAAGGCGACTAGGCGATTCACCAAGTGCGCTGTCGAAATCGGCGTCCATAAAATCTAATACGAACTACGCAAAGCGATCAAATCGCAAGCCTTGGCCAATTTCCTCGCTGATTCGGAAGAAGCGCAGCAGCCGGAGAAGCTCCCATTCCGTCATTATTGGTCGCTCCACTTCGACGGTTCCAAGAACACCGATGGCGCCGGGGCTGGGGTCATACTGACCTCCCCCAAGGGAGACAAGCTCCGCTACATGCTCGACCTCAACTTCAAGTCCTGCACCAACAACATGGCCGAGTACGAGGCCCTCCTTCATGGCATGCGGTATGCTAAGGAGATGAACGTCAATCGCCTACGGTGCTATGGAGACTTCGACCTGGTCGCATGCCATGTCGCCGGGACCTGCGATGCCTTCTCCCCGACAATGATAGCATATCGCCAAGCGGTAGACCAACTGGGAAGGTACTTCGCTGGCTACTCAGTCGAGTGGATCGACAGGTGAAAAAACAAGGAGGCAGATGCCCTCTCCCGCATTGGGTCGGCCAGGAAAACACCACCCGCAGGAGTCTTCCTCAATATCATCCACAAACCTTCGGTCTCCCCGCCCAAGGAGATCGACATCGGGATACCAGTGCAGCCCGAGCCCACCCTAGTTGCCATGGTCATGGAGGCCAGCGACTGGACCGCACCATACGTCGCCTTCCTCGCGCACAAGGTCCTTCCAAGCAACGAGACGGCGAGCTGCACAAACGCAGCATGACCGGCGTGTTCCAGCACTGCGTACAGCCAGAAGAAGGACGCAAGATCCTCCAAGACATCCACGCCGGCGACTGTGGCCATCACGCTAGCGCCAGGTCGCTGTTCGCCAAAGCCATGCGAACGACTTCTACTGGTTCACCATGCACGCCGACGCCATTGACATCGTCCAACAATGCGTCGGGTGCCAGAACTATGCCAACCAAACGCATCTCCCTGGTTTGGCACTCAAGACAATCCCCATCACCTGGCCATTCGCCGTATGGGGCATCGACATGGTCGGCCTGTTCAAGAAGGCTCCATCCGGCTTCACCCACCTCCTGATCGTGGTTGACAAGTTCAACAAGTGGGTCGAATTCAAACCGATCAAGAAGTGCAACGGCAAGACCGCCACCAAGTTCCTCCGCGAGCTAATTTATCGGTACGGCTACCCACACAGCATCATAACAGACAACAACACCAACTTCGCCAAGGGGGCCATGGCAGAATTCTGCGAGGAGCACAGCATACGACTCGACCTCGCCTCAGTCCCCCACCCGGAGTCGAACGGACGAGTAGAACACACTAATCAAACTGTTCTCCATGGCCTGAAACCGCGACTCCAGGTGCCCCTTGAGCGAACCACAGGATGCTGGATCGAAGAGCTCCCCACCATAATATGGGGAATCCTCACCTCCGTCAACCGCTCCACGGGGTACACGCCCTTCTTCATGGTGTACAGCACCGAGGCCGTAATGCCAATCGACCTGCAGCACGACTTGCCTCGGGTTGCTAACTATGTTGAGGCGGCAAACGAGATAGCCCATCAAGACGGAATCAACTAGCTTGATGAGGCATGCGACCTAGCTCGCTCCCGCACCGCCATCTACCAGCAGGGACTCCGCAGCATCCACAGCCGCCGAGTCCGGAACCGCACCTTCCAGGAAGGCGACCTGGTCCTACGACTGGTCCAGGACAAGAAGGGCATGCACAAGATTTCTCCCCCATGGTGTGGGGCCCCCGGATTAATCATCCGAGAAATCCATGTTATGCGTATACCACGTTCCCATGATCAATGAACCGTGGAACATAACCAACAAGTATCATTACAACATCCGAGACATTCCGAATTACAAGACTTACATAAATGTCGTTATGGCTACATCAATAATCATCAGCAGAACTTCATCAACCGTAGAGCCCGATCCATGCCTTAACGTACATGCATCTGACTGGGAGAACGTCCTAGCTCGCATAGTTGCCAACGTCATCTTCTTCTTGATATCTGGCCAAGTTAATAGCCAGGGACAATGCCAGTGAGTACTTTGAATGTACTAGCAAACCACCTTAAGATAACAATAATAACAAGATGGTATGCAATATGGCTGTGGTAGTAGGAGGGCTCCAAGAGAGGTTCTTTTCTCACATCGTTTCTCTTGTAGATATAGCATCTACTTATCTTTGTTGAAAACTTTTGCAAACCACTTTGGAAACCGTTTTGAAAAGTTTTGGAAAACATCAAGACTGGGTCACCCATTTGTTCCCGTCTTCAGGTCGTCCCACGACCAAACTCCTTTCTCTTCCTTCCGACCATCCCATGGTCCAAACCTTTCTCCTTTACGACCATCCCATGGTCAAAACATTTCCAAAACCATTTCTTTTTCGAAATCATTTTTGAAATCAAAACCAGCACCGCTCTACAACAAGCTTCCCAACCGTCTATGACCGCGGACATGGCTATTCGAATAGATTTACACTCTATAGAGGTTGTACACTTTACCCACACCATCCAGTCACACTACCCTAATCTACACCGATCGGGGGTCGAGTAACCAATCAAGACACTCCGGATGCCCACTCCAATATAAGTGCCTACCCTATGAGTGTTGTTCCCCTCAACACCGGGACGTCGGGTACCGAGGACCAACCGGAGTGCTTTTTCCACTCTTTGAGTGTGCGCTTTCAATGAGGGTCTCATAGTAACGCGTAGAGGTTCGTAGACCCTTCGTTCCTTCTCCCGATCGATGGCCCACATGGACCGTTTGTCCAGAGAAGGCCCACCCTCCAGGGAGTTTCATCCCCTGTAGTAGTTGCGAGGCAGCTTATACTAGAATGGACAAACATCAAATCTAGCCATGTCCCATTCCAGAGTAATGTGGTTGCACAAGGTTAAGTTGTTATAGCTAAACTGCAAAGAACCGGGTGCGTTTTCGTAAACCTTTTTCCTCCGGTTTTCCTCCAACATTTTGTAAAACAAAACCCTTTTTATTTCTCAACAACTCCTAGGAGGTCCCACCTCACCAAGGTTTTATCGTAAAACATTTGGTAAAACTTTTTCCGGGGTCTCTCCATCCTCTAGTTTTGCTTCGGCTAAATTGGGGGTATCCAAAGGGTTATGGTGATATACACCATCTAACATACTAGGGACAAGTAGGTATCGCCAAGGGGGTTATACTTAGTAGTACCAATTTGTAATAGTTCGAAGGAGCCAAACCACTACCATATATACATCAACATATAATAAAACAATGCAGTTTCATAAATAGTAGATAAAACATGCATAAGTAAAATAGTAGGACAAGGCTAATGAGCAAGAAGGTGGCTTGCCTGAGATTAGCAATATGGCATATATGTCCCTGGACTTCTTCTTAGAATACCCAATAATACCAATAATAACCACTTCTTCTGATCTCCGAGATAATCGCAACTATCGTCAAGGAGTACACATGCAAACAACCAAGAGCACAATCAACAAAAGGCATACAAGCAACAATACATACAGCAAGCAATGAACAATACAAGTTTACAAATCAGTAGTGCGGTTGTGAAAATGGATTAGAAGGATTGGGAGCATGTCTTGGAACAGTTGAAGGAGGCCATATGGGTTTCATAGTCTAGAAACTAGGAATGAAAGGGTTTTGTACCAAAGACTTATTCTATAAGATACCATTGTGAAAACATGATACCAAAATATAGGTATTGATAAAATGAAACCAACAAAAGTGGTTTCACTATTTTATCACCTACCAAATATTTATAGTGATTTTTATAGTGAAATAAGACTCTAGTTTTAGGAAATAATTCACCAGAAAAGTTCTGGAGATCCAAAAATTATGTCCTTGGATAATTTAGTAGGGTTTTATGTACTGATCCAAATAAAGTTGGACTCATGTCAAAATATTTACCAGAATGCCCTCAGGAAATTCCCAAAGTCAGTTCTGGAGGGTTTTGCCTTTTTCACCAGATTTAATCTACATGGACTTTTGATATGAGGCAAGGGGCAATGGGTAGGTATTGAAAATACCTTCTAGTACCAATTGGAAAATACTAATTTTGGAGTTGCAGAGCTACTGTAGTGATTTATTTAGTGCAGGGGATACTTTTTAGTAGATTAAATGCCAGTAAATAATAAAAAAAAAATTTGGAAGAAGGACAATTATGCATGTTGCATAAAACACACATGAACCTCATAAGAATTTTATTTGGGAAAATACCCCATTTTCCATTTTTAAAATGATTTAAACTAGACTGCAGAAATGAGATCTAGTAGTTTACAAAAAGGAAAAAGGAAAGGGGTGTCGCAGGCCCGGATCTGGAGGGGAGTTGGGCCGCGGAGGCGGATTCGGCCCAGATGGGGCGACGCCGCGCGTGGGAGGGAGAGTTAGAACCTGACTGGTGGGGACCGCTAGTCAGCAGTGGAGGGGCACCGAAGCGGTATCAGCGAGTGGTGGCCATTGGATTTAGTCGCGATGGACGGCCTGCGTCCATCGTCCACGTCACGACGGTGCCGGCAGGCTAAAACCCTAGCTGGCTCGGGTGGCGGCAGGGGAGCTTACTAGAGGACTCGGGAGGTACCGTGGAGGGTGCTGGGCGGCACAGGACTCCAGGGCGAGTGCAGTGAGGGGCGGAAGTAGCGCTCTCGTCACCGGGACCTTGCTCGCGCAATGGCACCCGAGAGGGAGCTCGCTTGAGCTTGACCAAGGCGACGGTAGAGGCGGTCCTGGGCAAAACGGAGGGTGGGGTTAGATCTAGGGGAGCATGGGGAGTCCGGGAAGCTAACATGCAGAGGGAGAGGGGCGGTAGGGAGTGAGCTATGCTCAGATCTGGAGGGATGGCCGAAAGGCCATTCTCTCCTTCCTCTGGGCAGAGCATGGAAAGGGAGGAGGAGTGGAGCTAGGGGGTGGTGAGGGGAAGGGAGAGGAAGCAAATGAGGGGGCAGGGGTGTGCTGGGAGGGCCTCTGGCCTATTTATACCGAGGTGGGAGCTATAGAGGGAAAATGTCCATTTTGGACATGGAGGAGGGGTGTTGGTAGGGGATTGGTCAAGGGAGGAGGTGGAGGGGGTGTGGTGGGTCTCTAAGTCGATCATGGAGATAGGGAGAGAGTGGTGGAGGCTGCTGCAATTAATTGGTCCCACTTGTTTGTCTCTGTCTCTCTCTTCCAAGCACATGGGACAAAGGAGAGGGGTTGCTGTAGTGGTGTCGACTTGGGGTGTGTCCTGGTGCTGAGGAGATGTATTGAGCAAGCTTTGATGATAGTTGGAGAGAGTTTAGGTTATGAGCTTGATTTATATCAAGTCTTGGTCATATGGTTGCTTATGAAGAACTTCTTAGATTTGTACCATGTCTGGATGATCCAAAGCTGCTGGTAGATAGGTATGGACAAGGTATAGCTCCATGAATTATTTGAGATTTATTGGATGAATTTTGGTCCACTTTATATCAAGTATTCAAATAGTGCGGAAGTGGACTTTAGGGTGGGATTTGATATTTTTGAATTGGACAGTTGGAGTTTTTGATCTGAGATGGTCCCAAAGGTGAATACAAACTTAGGAGAATTTTATTGGGATTTATTGAGATGGTATAGTATTTTTAAGGAATTATTTCTTGTTTCTGCCATTTAAGAAAAAGGGCAAAAATAAATAATAAAAAATCTCAAAAATATTTATTTTTGAAGTGGGAAGATGGGGTATGATGTGTGGACCTCAATTGAGGCAAAAGTTGGGGAAGTTTTTTGGCAAAAACCAAACTTTTCTTTATGGAAGAAGTTTTGGAGATTTTTCCTATTAAAGGAATTTGAATAGTTTTGGTCCATAATAATTTATGGATAATTATTGATAAATCTTGATGACCAAGTTTAGATGATGTAAACAAGGTGTAGCAAGCATTTTCAACCTTGGGATTGGAGAATCCACATTTATTTTGGTGGCATGCCCTAGATTAAGGATCTAGGGTGATGTTAATTTCATACCATCAAAACATGTTTGCATCTTGGAGTTCAAATCTCCCCTTGGGGAATGGGATAGATGTATGGATTGAACAAGTGAAGTACCTCAACATGGTATAGAGGTTTGAGCTTGATCTTGCTTGAGTTCACCAAGATAGGCTTTCAAACTTTGAATAAAATAAGCCTGCCAAAGCAGATTATCAACCAGCCTTCAAAACCTTGTGTGTTTAAGAAGAACATGGATCCACTTGGAACAAGTGAAGTAGATATTGATATAACTATATGATTAGAACACAACCATGCAAAGAGTTGGTTCATAGAAGGTTGGATGATGGTGTGAGCTTCTGTCAAAGTAGGCATGTTGACTAGATTTGCAGGAATAGTTATTTTCTTGCCTGCAAAACCATCAAGAACAATTAGGTTGGAGGATGATCTATCTCAACACCCGGATTTTTAATCCCAGATGCCCATTATGCCATACCTCGCAATCCCAGGATTACCATTTTTGCGAGACATAACGGATTGGATATCACAGTACATCATCCATTACAAACCATACATAAGGTCTTACACAAATAAGGATCTCATGGTCCAGCCTTTAATACAACAAGCAGCGGAAATAAAAGATAAGCGTAGCGGTGGGGTCCATCTTCAGAGGCACAGGCAATGCTGACGAAGGAAGATAGTCCTAGTTATCATAGCCATCCTGCTGGCCATTATCTTGATAGTCTCCTTCATAGTCTGGCCATGAGAATAGCCAGGGATAAAAGCCATGAGTACTCTTTAAGTACTCACAAACTACTATTAACAGGTACTATAGTTCTAAGTTAAAGTGCTAAATCTAAGTTTAACTACAAAGTTAAGTTCGAAACCTAAGCTGAGTTCTGAAGCAAATAAAGATAAAGTAAAGATCTAGAATCACTTAAGTTGGCAAGCTATTGTCATAAAAACAACCCTGTTGTGGTCAAGTCAAGATTCATCCTTCATTTCAAGTTATTTAGAAAACATCTGACAACGAAACAGTATGGCCATTCAAACTGTCCATATCCGCGGACGCGGCTATTCGAATAGTTTGACACTCTATAGAGGTGGTACACTTTCACCACAAGATTCGATACATCTGTCAAGGATAACCCTGAATCATCATACTTAGTATGCAGATAATCAAACATAACCTTCCCTTTACACACTCTAGTATAAGCACCTCTCCTATGAGCATGGCCTCCCAACCATGACCATCTGTCATCTTGGGCACTGCATAGGTGGACAACATTGAGAGGTAGCCTCAGCTCAAACCTCTCCCACGAGGGAACTAATACTAATGCATATAAATTTCCAGCTAAGCCTTACCCAATTCAGGTAGTGTGGTTGTACGGTAAATTTGGAATGGTATCGCATCCGAATCCAACCATGAGTTTTATAAAAGGGTTAAGGCTCATGCCTCAACATTTTCATCCTCGTCAACCATTTGTGTTTCTCAACACATGTCAAAACATCTCAATAGAATGACTCATCATTCCAAGGTTTTCATAATTCGTTTTCACCAAGTGCTCCCATCTAAAGTGACTCAAGTTTTTGATCTACTCTAACTACTAAGTTAAGAGTGTTCACTATGGTGGAAGTGATGGGTTCAATCTCATGCCATAGAATGACATCTAAAGTTATCTAAATAGGTCAAGTTTTATACTTTTTATGCTACCTTCAAAACAAGTAAAGACTTGGTGTAACTAAGGGAGGTAAAACTTGTAACAAAGACTTGAGGTACTAATAGTCAAAGGGGTGTGATCAAAGCATGCTTAAGGCATCCTTGCTAAACCATGTAGATTGATCCTAGCTTGCTAAGCACTAAACTTGCAAGAGTTAACTTGACACTAATAGCTTGCCTTGGTTGGTGCAGTGGTTGAAGTTTTCTTCTTCTTCTTGGTAGAACTCCTCCTCCTCGTAGACTTGGTCGGTACTATCGTCTATAAATACGTACGGAACACACAATCACCAAACAATGCTTAACTAGTCTAATTAGCATTCTAAAACACACATTTGATGATCTATTATCATCACAAGCATCACAAGTTTAGTTCAATAGTTTCATCCTTTTTGTTTTAGAAAAGTAATTTCTACTCATTGAAAAATTAACTAAGATTTAATATTCACCACTTAAAATATGGGATCATGTTGACACATGTCATCACCACATATTCTAACATGTGGGAATGAGATTTAAAGGTTGAATCATAATTACTTTGGTTTAAGTTCATTATTTAATGATTTAAAGTGACTAGAAATGCCTATATAGCATTATTTTGGTACTAGTCCAAAGTCACTGCATGTAAACCTTAATATTATTACATATTTAGATAGATATGATGAAATGTGATTTTTGAGAGTTGGAATCAACTCAAAAGCTAACTTGGTTGATTTTATAAAAATGATGCAAGGTGCAAAAGCTTCTGTTTTATTATTTTTATTAGGAGAGATCTATAACTCTAATTGAATTAAATCCAACGGGCTTGGATATATCATTTCCACATCTTTCAGACAAAATTAGTTTCATGCAATTTGGATTTATAAAACTCTGTAAATTGATTTTTAAATGAGTGGACAGAAACTAGATTCAACTTAAACAGAAAAAAATTAATTTTGAACGGTTGGGCTAGCACGGGAAAGGACATGGGCCGGTCCACTGGCGCTCCGAGGCGCGGGGCTCAGCTGACAGGGGGTCCCGCTTGTCAGTGGTTCATAACACACGAAACGGTACACGCGCTGTGGGCCGTAGGATTATAAGGGGGATTTATGGTTGAGGGTCGTCGTCGACGATGAACAGGTTGCCGGCGAGAGTCTGCCCTAGCGGCTCGGTGGGCTTCGACCGGGGACGTACCAGGGCTCCAGCAGGGTAGGCGAGGTGGGCAAACGAGCTGGAAGACGACGGCGAGGCGAGGCGCGGTTGCGGTGGAGCTTGGGGTGCCCTAAATCGCAGGCGCCCTTCTCCTCCTGCTGCGGCTGCTCCGGCTCCAATTCCGGCGAGGCAGAGATCAGTTGGCTCCGGCGAGAGAGGTGAAAGGAATAGTGATAGGTGGGAAGTGAGTGGGTGTGGAGAAAAGAGGCTAGGGAGGCCGGCTTATATAGGCCCGACGGTGAGTCCGAAGGGTGTGGGCAGGCGACTTCGGCGAGGGCGGCATAGGGAACTAGTGGCGTGGCTCGGGGTAGGGGCGGTGGCCCGTCTCCTGGCGGTGCGCTGAGGCTTAAAGGCGCAGCAAGGAGAGCTCTTTGCTGGTCGGCCGCGTCACGCGCTCTAGGCGGCAGAGGCTGCGGGTTCGACGGCGAGCGGTGGCTGGGGAGCGTTGGGCGGCCAGCGGGGGTGTCTGGGTGTTCCCCAGGTCATGGCGGAGCGGTAGGCGCGGGCTGCGGCTGAGGGGCGGTCTGTGCACACGGGGACAATGCGCGCTCTGCGGGCGGCGTCGGCATGGTCGACCAGCTCCGGGCGCGGCGGTTCTTGGCCATTCTTGTCTCTGGCTCTGGGCTGGGGCTGGTTGGACGGTGGCAGTGGACCACTGGCTAGCTTGTAGACACGGCGAGAGAGGTGAGAGCGGTCTGCTGCTGCGAGGGCCAAGTTGGCCGGCAAGGTGCTCTCGGCATGGCATGGCAGTGCAGCTAGGAGGTAGGGAGGTGTTGGGGTTGGTCTGGTTAGGCTTGAGGGAGACAAGGGTGATCAAAGCACTTCTAATTGCTAGACAAAATCAACCCCAAAACAGTAATTGTTAGGCCACTTTGATCTTGCCAACAAAGTGTTTGACAAAATGGCCGAAAGATAAAAACTTTTGAATTTTGAGTTCAAAATTTTTGGGTGATCTACACTAGTGCTAGGTAGTCTCTGGTTGCAAGGGTTTTTAAAGTGGAGCTCATCTTGATGGTTTTTCAAATAGAGGTGATCTATGCATATGCATTGAATTCAATTTTCACATGCTAATTAAAATAAGTAAAATAATGTTTTTAGCAGATCCAAAGGTGGGCCTTGGTACCTCATTATGTGTACTATCAAGGGGTGCAAAGATTATGAATTTTTTCTATTAAGAAATGAGTGCTAGGAACACCCAAATTAGTGTAGTGGATTAAAATGGTCAAAATGACCATTCCTCCTTTTTAATTGTTTTTTATTTGATTTTCTTTAGGAAAAGTTTGGGAATGATGTAGATGATGTTTAAATCACCTAAGAAACATTTTACAACCAAAGAATCACATAACCATGGCAATTCAAATCAATTCCTATTTTAAATGCTCATACACATGAATGCCTTCATTTTAAATTTGGAAAAGTTTTTTGTTAACCCCAAATTTGATGATTTAGATCTTCATAAGCTTGGATTGAAGTTTTGGGATGTTACAATCTAACCAAGGGAAAGAGTGGGCATTGGTGGTCCTTAGTATGGTTAACAAGATGGTTCAGATGCATTTTCAAAAATGCACAAGGTTTGGGAAAGGGAGGCATTCAAAAGGGTGATTTTGGGTTTTTGACTAGATTATGAGAGGGAAGGCTTTTGATGGATAGCAAGACACCAAAGCATCATCAAGTGGATGATGTTGAAGTGTAGAGGGAGTAAAAAGGATCCATGCTTGATATTGGTCTTCTAGAAGGGATATCTTCAGAATTGATCTGGTTAAGGGTGTTACATGATCACCTGGTGGTTAGAGATCAGATCCATCTTGTATTCTTGCTTAGGGTTTGGGGATTTAAAAGTTCTTGATCCTAGAGGATGAGCTCCTAGAGCATCTCATACTATCTCCTAAGCAGACAAATCAAGCAGCAGATCAAGGAAAATCCTCAAGTAGCAGATCAAGGCAACTTATCTTATAAACTAAGCAGACCTACTACTAGGGTTACCATCAAGCTTAGCTTGAGGTAAGGATGTGCAAATTTTGAAAGTTTGGAGTTTGAACAAGGTAAGGTCCTTGGTACATCTACCAAGAGTAAGATTTATAAAAGGTCTTGGATATCTTAGAGATAAGAATGGTTGAAGGTTCTGTCTATAAAACGTAAGGAGATTATAATAGGTTGCTCTCCATAGTTTAGGGGAATAGAATCTACTAAAGTATTTGGTTTGCAAAGGCTTCTTGGCTCATGTTTTGAAATGCCAAAACATTTGAGAATATGTAAAATGAGCCAAGATTGTTTTGTTAAACAGCTTTTGACAACTGATGTTGAGGTAAGGAGTATCATATGGTATACATTCACATGCACAAGCACAAATAAACAACAAGCAAACACTGCCCCAATGAACAAGAATTTTTTTTAGTTCCCCCTGATTTTTGCATCCTGGACAACTAATCAGGGTTGCTGAAATTGGGATGCTAAAAACCATTCCCCCTTAAAAGAATCTCGTCCGAGGTAAGGTTAGGGCATTTGAGTCAAGGTTAGCATTACTGGTTTCAAGCATGTTAACTTACGGACTCCGTATTTGAAAGTGACTACTCTGTTGATGAGTTGAGCTTCAGTCTTCGGGGATGCATGAAGAGTTGAGCAGAGTCCAGTTCTGATTGCGGGCGATGACCTTCTTTTCCTTCCGGACTCTATACCTCAAGGCCTTAGACTGGGTAGAATATCTCGATTTGAACTTCATGGAGTACTCGTCAGAGGATAGAATCTACGATTGCGAGTACCTCGCTCTAAGGGTCCACAACTCTTCCTTAGGGTCATAGTGTATCCTTTTAACAATGTTGGGGATGAAACTCTTGAGATTGCTTCTGACGAAGAGTCACTCTATTTTGTGGGAAAGACCCCCTTAGGATTAGACTAGGACAACTCGAGGATAGCACATTCCTTTCTTCTTGGAGTCGTGGAATCTTCAGTTCATTTCTCCTCTAATGAACTGCAAGTTGCTACTTGGCGAAAAGACGTCAAAACTAGGGATCTATTCTGAAGTATCTTCCGGTAAACAGTCTTCTAGAGATTAAGTGGAAGACGAGCTTCACTAAGGTTCATCGAGAAGGGTGTCGTCGGATTGATGACAAGTACGCCATGAGGGGGTCCTCGAGGCGTGCGGAAGAGAGGGGTGTGAGATGTACGGTGTTCCGGGATGGTGAGCACACAAGTTTACCCAGGTTCAAATCCGCCGGCTTTGGACGGATCCTACTCCTGCTAGCAATCCAATGTCTACAGAGCCGGAATATGGGTTACAAGGGTTCGCATGTGCGAGTTGAGATTGTAGACTATTGAGGGTGCCCTAAAGGCTCTCCCTAGGATGGCTTATACAGATATCCGGCCTAGGGTTTATAGGAGAGATCTATCCGGCTACGACTGAGAGTCGGTTACAGAGTACATCTTAAACTACAAGTAATACTATAGGCCTGAGTTGGTAAGTCTTATGGGCCTTCCCGTAGCCAGACTGGACTCCGTTTCTTCTCCCTGACTAGGCCGCCCGTGAAGCAAAGCTCTAACCCAAAGTGGGCCACCCTGGTCAGTGAGGATACCCGGAAAGTATATCCCCAACAGCAGCCCCTAAAAGTCTCCAAGATCCAAAGTCGGATTCATCATCGTCTAGCTTGATCTTTGGCTAGCAGAATCTTGAAGGGTTCCTGAAACTTCACAACAAAAGATACGATCCGGGTCTCAAAATAAGTCGGACCTATCAACATGTTACTTGGATTTTCCAGCCTGATTTTCAAACTAAGCCGAAACTTGGTCTCTGACATCATCCGACACTCGTCATGGTCAAGTCACGTCATCTGACAAACATCCTGTGAGCATGACCGTTGGTGGGTCTGCCGTTTGCGGAACCGAGGCGCCGTTTCAATGCGTACGCGGAGACCGAGGCAACGTAATCATCACGTGGGTCCTTCCCAGCTCTTTCCATGACGCGTGGCGTTTACACAGTGCCGTTTGCACGAATCTGGGCGTAGGTAGGTTGTTATAAGGGGTGAGGATTTTCCTTCTCCCCTCTTCACCTGTTCCCTTTGTCGTTCCTTCTTCTCCACATATCCCTAGTGCACAGAGCTCTCTCGCCTCCCAGATTTCCTAGCGCCGCCCATCCAAGGTCACCGGCGCAACGGAGAAATGGCTTCCTCTTCCTCATCTGGCTTGGCAGTTGCAGCGGCGGCGGCAGTAGAGAAGGAGAGCAACCGGGGGGTTTGGATCCCGTGCCTGCTCGATGACGAGAAACTCCAAGGCGTGGAGAATGAAGGTCTCCTCCTCCGCCGGGCGATCATGAGCGGTTTTGCGAAACCATCCTCACACTTGACGCGAAAGCAGGTCCACTTCGGCACCCACCTCGACAGAGGTTTGTCTTTATCTCCCTCGAAATTCTTTTCCGAGGTGATTGATCATTACGGTGTTCAACTCCACCATCTTCCTCTGAACTCCATCTTAGAGATGAGTTCTTACGCAGCTTTGTGCGAGGGGTATCTCGGCATTAGGCCGAGTCTGAATTTGTTTCGTTTCTACTTCCATGTTCGTAGAAACTCCTTCACTGCCAGTAATCCTTACATTACCGGCACTATGAGCCTTTCTGTTAGACGCGAGCGTAGCTATCCTCGTATTTCTGCCAGTGAGTTGGTCAAACAATGGTCGGCCACTTTCTTCTATCATAAGGATATTCCTGCCCCTGGCAAAGCTACTTCTTTGCTGGATTTCATCGACGGAGCTGCCACAGCCCAACCATCTTGGGACGAGGCCCCTCCGGCTCTCAGTGACGATCTGATCCTTGCTAAGAGGTGAATCGATTATCTGATAAGATATAAGGGCTTGAAAGGATCCGACCTGGTCCAATGTTGGGTCGCACGCCAGATTCAGCCTCTCCAATACCATGGCGACCGTCTGATGCACTCCATCACGGTGTCAAAGAATGATTCCCTCTGCATCAGTCCTAAGGCTTTAAAGCCAAAGGATTACATAAGCCATATCAAATGGCTAATCAAGGAGCAGATTGAAAGAAAGATTCCGGACTTGTCTCTAGATATGCATACAGTGGAAGACCCTGTAGTTCTGGTAAGCTTCAATAATAAACCCTTTTATGTGTTTCACCCTTTAAGTTATTTTGCAATACTGAGGTATTTTCTTCTTTTCTTCTTGTCGACCTCCCCGAGTCGGAATTTGCTACACTCGAGGGATATCCTCCAGAGTTTTCTCAGGAGGCGGAACTGGTCCCACTGCCGGACGTTGTGCCCAGGAAGCGCAAAGCTCCGACAGTGGCCGTTGGCACAAAGGAGGTGCCAGTCGTGAAGAGGTAACTTTCAACACAACTTCTGCCTTTGTACCTTACTCGAATTTTGCTTCCGAGATGTAATGTTTTTTATTCTATTACATTCTCAAAGCTAAGCAGCTCATCAAGGGTAAGGGAAAGGGAACTTCTTCGAAGCCCTTGCGGCAAGAGAAGCTAACCATAGATTCTCCTGACGTGGCTCCTCCGACTCCTGCCCCACAACCCTCTGCAACGCTAGTGATTACTCCATTGCCGGTTGTCGTAGAAGATTCGACTCCTTCAATGGGGCCAGCGATCCTTGAGTCACAAACTAACGCCACCACGGGTGGCTCAGGTTTAGATAAGGGTGAACCCTCTTCTGGTAATGATCCCTCGGCAGAGACCTTTGCCGAAAACCTCCTGAACAATCCGGGACTTGCCAAATGTGGCTTGTCTCGGAAATCTATAGAAGAAATCCAGCTTCTGGCCTGGCAATTCCTAGAGAGCCGAAATCTCTCTACCAAAGAAGAAGCATAAGAGGCGGAGGATATCAAGTACTCCGACCTTCTTGAACAAGTTCGCCTTCATGACGAGGGACTTAGAGCTTGTGTGCTTCCACCACCTCCGGTTATTCCACTCACCCTAGCCGAGAAGGTTACCACCAAGGTGAACATGTGTCTGAGCAAGCTCACACATGAACATCATGAAAGTCGGAATTCCAACTCATGATTTTCTTTGTTGTACTTTATATCATATCCTCTAGCCCCCAAGCATGAAGTAGGATATACAATCCGAGTTTATTCTTCCTTAGGATGCCAAAGAATGAACTAGTGTATCCCCCAAGGCTCGTGCTGATATTAGTAACAATATTAGCCCGAGTCTTTAGTAGACTTCTGACTCTGGGTATTCTGACTTACAGAATGTTAATTCATATAACTAGGATTTGTTGAAGAACATCTGCAACAAGCGGAGAGAGATCAAAGCTATCCGACTTGAAAATGCTAAGCTGAAGGTCTCCAAGGATGAGGTCGAAGGTAAACATTCCGAGACTCGAACCTTCTCTTGTGTTTTCATAGTCGAATATTTTGTTGAACTGTTGTTCCTTTTGACTTACCACACTAGTAAAACAATCTTGTGCTATGATTGAAGAGGCCGAGAACCTCAAAACCTTGGTGGTGGAGAATAAAGAACTTCGCCAAGAGCTGGATAAGCTTAATGCGGATCATGAGAAGAGCATCGCTCAAGTTCACGAATCCTCCTCCATGGCTACTGATGAGCGTGATCGTAAGATGGCGGCTCAAGATCAGAGCATCTCGGATCTCAACAACGAGCTATGCAGAGAGAAGGACCTTTCCGAGGCGCTCCGGGCTGAACTCTGGAGTCTTCGAGAAGAGAAGACCAAAGTTGATAACGTTATCTTCGGTATGTTTCCATCTTTCTGACTTGTCTATATTCTTCGACACTTTTGATGTCAGATTTTTTCTTAACCATTTTATTGTTATATAGATAGGTCCTCTTAACTTGACGGACTCTGCTTCCACCGAGCCTCGCACCCACCGACTTACGCAAGTCGGTGATTTACTTCATGACTTCCGCCAATCCATCGAGGAAATTGGCGAAGCTCTCAGGGTTACGGACATGCATAGCATGTCGGACTTTCAGGTGTGAGACAAGGCGAAGGAGATGCCGCAGCTCGTCCAGGACTGGAACTTGTCATGCGCGTGATCCGCATCGCAGAACGCTCTGACCATGGTCATGAGCCGCCATGGAAACATGGAGATATGGCAATTGACCAGAGGGTACTGCAAGGTGGATGAAGATGGCCAGGAGCAAGATATCAATGCCATCATGGACTCCTACGCCGGATATGGGTGTCACGTGGTGACTTAACCAGCTACGACACTCCCTTCTTCACTCGCGTGGATACACCGCCCTCGCCTCCGGAAGAAGCAGCTCAAGTCTCCGATGATGAACAGACCGTATCAGATCTGAACATCTCGGAGCGTTATCAAACCGAGGTCGATGCATCCAGCGAGCCGGCAGCTCCTACCTCCTCCCCTATATCATATATTACCAGAAACAAATGTATTAATCTGAGAAACATTATGGGTATGTAAATATGTAGTACTATAATTTTGCTAGTGCTAAGATTTTAATCTATTCAGCACTTTTGGCTTTAAATTTTTGTGTGCCTGAAATGTTTACATCAGCACTTTACTTTTTCATCTATACTTATTGTTTATCTGGCTTTCCGCCTCGTCCCTTTCATGAGCCGCTAAACCTTCTGCACAGAAACTTTGCCGAGCAACGGAGCTCATTTGCTAAACCAGTACCAACAATTCACTACTCGAAAAATACCCACATCTGGCAATCAGATAAATAACCAAAGTATAGACTAGAAACGTTAGAGTTATACCAGAAGGTAAAATTTTTTAGAATCCAAAAGCTAAACCAGAACAAACATGAGCATAAAGTACTTTCAAGTATTCTGGGATTTTCGACTATGACATGATCATTCAGAAATAAGATGGTAAAAACTTCTCAGAAAAACTTGAGGCAACCAAAACTTTTATTTCTCACAGAACATGTACATATGTATGATTACAAACAAAGATAAATAAGAATAAAAGGGACGTAGCTGAGCAATATTCCACGGTCTGTCTAACTCATCCGGATTTGTACTGCCTCCAGCTCTCTTTCTCTTCTTAGTAGCAAGTCTTTCTTTGACTGGCCTCATGTCAGTTAAGTAGTACGAACCATTGTGCAATACTCGACTAACTAAAAAGGGCCCTTCCCATACTGGGGAAAGTTTGTGCTTTCTTTGTTGCACAAGCCGGAGAACCAAATCGCCTTTATTGAAAGATCTGTTTCGGACTCTCTGGCTATGATACTTGCGTAACTTCTTCTGATAGGCTGTTGATCTCATTTCAGCAACGACGCGAACTTCTTCGACTAAGTCGAGATCATTTTGTCCAGAAATCTTGGCATCCTCTTCGATATACGCGGCCACTCTAGGAGAAATGTGAATCAAATCACTAGGAAGAACTACTTCTGTGCCATAGACCAAGAAGAGACGTGTGTATCCAGTTGACCTGTTCGGCGTTGTTCGTAAACTCCATATTACAGAGGGTAATTCCTCTGCCCAAGCCCCCGTAGCACGTCATAGTGGTGCTTCGAGTCTCGGTTTTAGACCCTGTAGGATTAAACCATTTTCCCTTTTGACTTGTCCGTTAGCCTGTGGATGTGTGACTGACGCAATGTCAAGACGGATATTTTGGTCATTGCAGAATTCGGCCAATTCTCCCATAGAGAAATTACTCCCGTTGTCCGTGATAATACTATGCAGATAACCATACCGGATTATAACATCCTCGACAAATCTTCTGGCTTTTTCTCCATCACAACCAGTGACGGGTTTAGCCTCAATCCATTTTGTGAATTTATCCACCATCACTAAGAGGTGAGTAAATCCACTTGGAGCACGTCTAAACAGTCCTACCATATCAAGCCCTCAGACCACAAAAGGCCATGTTATAGGTATTATTCGCAACTGATTAGCTGGAACGTGAGCTTGTTTGGCGTACTTTTGGCAGCCTTTGCACGTCTTGACTAGACGTTCGGCATCTGCCTGAGCTGTAAGCCAAAAAAACCATGTCTGAAAGCTTTTGCCACTAAAGATTTGGCTGCAGCATGGTGACCACACTCGCCTTCGTGGATTTCCATTAAGATTTCCACTCCTTTTTCCGGAGATACGCAGCGCTGAAAAACCCCAGACACACTCCACTTATAGAGCTCACCTTTAACTATAGCATAGGATTTCGCTCGTCGGACGATCTGCCGGCTCAGAACCTCGTCTTCGGGTAATTTGCCATCTACCAGATAATCAAGGTAGGGTTGAGTCAAACTGGGAATCAAAGCCATATCTGCTATTAGAGGTGAGTCGGATTTGGTCGGATATTCCTCATCCACTCCCTTTATTGATGGAACTTTGAGGTGCTCTAAAAAAGCGCCATTCGGGACCTCTTTCCGTGTAGAGCCTATCCGAGATAGTGCATCTGCTTCCTCATTTTCTGCTTGAGGGATGTGTTGAACTTCAAACCCTTCCAACAATTTTGATAAATCATCCACGACAGCTTTATATGATGCCATGTGTTTACTTGCATTACAAATATCCGAAACCTGCTGAACAACAAGATCTGAATCTCCATAACACATCAAACGTCAGATGCCGATATCCTTAGCAATCCGGATTCAGTGTAGAAGTGCTTCATACTCAGCAATATTGTTTTTCACTGTGAAGTGGATCTGCAACACGTATAGAAGTTTATCTCCTTGGGGTGATTTGAGCACCACGCCAGCCCCCGAGCCCCCACGAGCCTTAGACCCATCAAAATATAGGGTCCAATATTCTCACTCAGGGAGGGTCATATTCTTCTCTGTCTCTGTCCAATTAGAAACAAAGTCGGCAAGGATTTGGGATTTGATTGATGTCCGGGGTTTACACTCAATATCGAAAGCTGAAAGCTCTGTGCCCCATTTGGCGACGCGTCCTGTGGCGTCACTGTTGTTAATTATATCTCTCATGGGAGTTGTTCTCACCACGGTAATTGGATGCTCCTGAAAATAGTGTCGTAGCTTACGAGATGCTAATAAAACACTATAATCCAGCTTTTGATAGTGCGGATACCATTGTTTTGATTCTGTTAGGACCTCGCTGACAAAGTAAGTCGGACACTACAGCAAGTGTTCCTGATTTTCCTCCGGTCTCTCCACCACCATGACGATACTAACGACTTTGTTTGTCGCATCAAGATAAAGCAACATCGGTTCATGTGGTTCCGGTACAGCAAGGATAGGACCAGATGAGAGTACTTTCTTCAGGTCCTGTAGTGCAGCTTCAGCTTCGTCGGTCCACACAAAATCTTTGGTCTTTTTCAAGAGTTTGTATAATGGTGCGGCTCTTTTCACAAACCGACTGACTGCAGCGATGCAACCAGTTAGTCTTTGTACGTCCTTCAGGCGAGTTGGTCTGGAAATATTGAGTATAGCCTTGATTTTGTCTTGGTTCACCTCTATGCCTCTTCGAGACACGATGAAACCTAAGAATTTTCCGGCTGGGATTCCAAAGAAACATTTCTTCGGATTAAGCATGATGTTGTATTTTCGTAGATTGGCGAACATTTCATCCAAGTCGGAAATCAGAGTTTCCTTCTTTTTGGACATCACCGCAATATCATCCACGTTGCATGTACATTGCATCCGAGTTGGTCATGGAGGCAATGCTACATCGTGCGCTGGTAGGTAGCTCCTGCGTTCTTGTAACACCCTCGAATCGGCCCTATGCAAGTTTTAGCCCTTTTCCGCCAAACCCGCATAGAAAACGATTCAAGGACGCCCACTAGGCACTTTCGTGCGGGTGGAAAACGAAGTAATATCTTTACACAACAGTCCTCGATGGGACCTACAGAACAAATATATATATATATATATATATATACAACACGACTCCATGAGTCAAGAATACCGATATACAGTACAAAGATCCAAATCACCTTGAAATTGCTACATTGTCCGAGTACGGACAAGATGCACATGGGGCTAAGAGCCCTGAAGAATAACCAATGGCGTCCATAACCCTTCCCAGGACAAGCCGGAAGGGTAACCCTGCTAACGACGTCGATCTCAAACCTGCTAAAACAAAAGGGTTGCCAACAAAGGGAAAAGGAAAAAGAGGAGCGTCAGTACTAAGGCCAGTACACGGCGAGGCTAGAATTCGGCGGCTCTCGCCTACATAGGTATGGTGGACTGAAGCGGCAGCGAAGCAGGCACTATACATCCTATAGAGACTTGATATAACTGTCAGCTATTAGAGAGTGGTTAGAAAGACCTATTCGGGACCAACCTGATACTAACACCAATCATACCCATCCTGGTATTCCCCCTCGATACCAAACAAGGAAGTCAAACCGAGGAACTCACATAGTTGGCAGTTTTATTCATTCCATTATAGTTGAAGCTCTGACTAATCAGATATAGATAGCATGAGTCATCCTCATAGCATAAGTAGTGAGCATTTTTAGTTAATCAGTTAGTTGTAGTTGCAGTACTTACTAGTCAGATACAATTAGCATGTGACATCCCAAACCCAGCAGTTGTTGGCACTTTTATTCCATTCCACCAAGTCAAATTCGCAACACTACTTTAGTTATTGTTGTCTATGATCGAGATACTATGCTCCAAGTCGTCCATAACCGCGGACACGGCTTTCAGAAAGATTTACCCTGCAGGGGTGCAAAAATAGCAACACACACATGATCAACCTCGGAAAAACCAATTCAAAACCCAACGAGGCTTTCACGACAAAGGAATCACAGGATTCATAAAATATTTCAGGGGGCCACCCCACTAAGCTACCCGCAAAGAAGTTGGACGGCTCCGGTACGGACCCAGGGTTTGCAAGAACGGCTGTAAACGACTGGGAACCCAAAAGTGGGACTGGGCTTGTCGATACCGCGAAATCGTGCCGTAATCCAAAACAGTACAGGTGCTCCACGCACAATCTTAAATAAAGCAGTAAAACATGGCATAGGTACAGGATAGTAATAAAGCCCCAAACTAGTTTGTGGCCCCAAGAAATGAGAAATGAATCAAGCTCTGGCTAAGGGGGATTCATAGACTCTCCCGGATGTGGATAGTGCTAATAGTCAAGGAACAGGTATCAGGTACTCGGGGCCTATGGGACATAAGTGGACATAAAAACCAAATAGCATATATTGCCCACCGGTGCCTCTTTCATTAGTTATCCCAATAGTTTAATAGTTGTATTTAAAGTCATGATCAATTCCACCGTAAAGCATGTGTCAACCTTCCAACAACGGTGGATCAACAACGACGCGAAGCAGCACCTGAGCAAGCAACTACGACTCGCTAGACCATCTGTCTACCAAACAACCGGTAATAGGAGGTGTCCAAGGCAATATAAAGGCTACACAGAATATATCTGGTACGGAACACTAAAGCATCGTGACACGGATAGCAATAGATCAACAGGAGGAAGTAAAGACTATAAATGCAAAATAGGTAGAAGAGGGAGAATGCTCGCCTGGGAAACATAGCTGAAGATTCATCCGGAGAACTTGTCGATACTTGCATCCACTCATCGGCCTAGTCCACGAAGAAGAAAACACTAGAAAAAACACCGGATGCAATATTTAATGCTACGGCAGAAGAATCGGCATGTTCATGGTATGCTGCATGGCATGGCAAAAGTGCGGTGCAATTAGGCAGTATTAAGCGGAACCGGGGTCCCGACATTTAATTAGACGGTTCGAGTTATTTAGCTACCCCGCAATTTAAATGTTGATTAAACAAGGCAAAACATGGCATCGGTTCGCTACCCAAATTTAAATGGAGGCGATATAAGACTAAAATAACCCGCATATAGCCTCCATATTTAATTATGCGGTGAATCGGCATAATGCCCACAAAACTACAATATGTATGCGACATGAACAATTAATGCAACAAGTATATATGTCATATTATAAAAATAGGGGTCTTGGATAGGGTTCACACATCGGGGCAAAGTTCTTGGTGCCGGGGGTTTGATGTGGTTTGAGTTCGGTCTTCAGAATCCGGGATCGGGCTTCGGGATCCGTGGGGAGAACATGGCGGTTCCACATCAAAGGCCGTGGGGTTCCATGTGGTCGATCCTTGAGTCCGGATCCGTGGACAAGATCTTGGGGTTTGCTGTTCCATTGCCGACGACGAACTTGAATTAGGCATGGGGGTCTTCAAGTAACACGTGAGAAAATGTCGAACCGACGGAAGTGGAACTTGGCATCGCCCAACCTTGGTAACGGCCCAAGTATCTTGTCGTTGGTTGATACTGAGGGATCTTGCCCAACTTCTGATCTTGTAACCGAGAAGTAGCACAACACCACCACCAATCCATCTGCACAATCATTGTCACCACACCAACTGAACATCTTCAAATACAAACATACACACATACATCCGAGGCGAGGATCCATGGCTAGCAGTGCGAACGCGGGGGCTTACTGGAGGTGGGAGCCCAGAGCAGAACATCACACGAGACAGGGTCGTGCGTGCAGAGCAGAGGAAGGACGCGGACGCGCTGGGGCAACTGCCACCTGCTGCCGAACGTGGAGGGGAGGGGTGCTCGAGCACGAGGCGCTGGTGGTCGGAGGCCGGGTGCCGGTGGCGGCTCGGGGAGACGACGACGAAAAACATCCAGGCGAGGAGGCGGATGCCGACGAGCTTGCAGAACGCGACAAGGAGGGCTCCGGCTGTGTCTATGGGAGGCGAGCGGCGGCGGCTTAGCGCGAAGAGCAACCACGGCAGCATGCAGCTAGACGGGGAGCTCGCAAAGGACGGCGATGCAGCGGGGTGACATGGATGCGAGGAGCTTGAGGAAGGGGCCCGCACGACGGCAGAAGAAGGCGGGCGAGCTCGGGCCTTGCGACACAGAGGCGGGGGTCAGCGTCGGGAACGAGGGAGCGTCGGGCTCGGCCGGCAGCGTCCATGGGGATTGTGTGGGGTCTCTCCTTGGCAGCAGGGTCCTGCGCGAGAGGGGGTTGTGTTGTGAGGGAGTGGGGGTTGGCAACGATGGGATCGATCGATCCTGTCGGGTGGGGCCACGCTGAGTGCGAGCGTGACGTGCAGGATTGGGGTGACTCGTGCGGGCGTGCGGTGCTACGCTCGCGGGTGGGGTCGGGTGGTGTAGCGTGCGCGGCTGGGACTGGGATGGGGTTACGTGCGTAGGCTCGAGTGCGTCGCGGTGTGGTCGAGTCAGGACGGGTCCATGTGGTTCGGTTGAACCAGGTGTGGGTCTAGGTGTGGGTCAGTTGGGGATTAGAGTTAGGGTTTGTTTAGGCTGGGTAGTAGGTGGCTAGCTGGGCCTTTTGGGCCTGGTTGGCTGCCTCCCATAAGATATTTTATTTATTAATTTTATTTTTAGGTAGTCTTTTATAAATAGTTTTTAGATAGATAAAAGATTCAGAAAAGCCGGGTTTTGATTTGAAATAAAGACGGGGGATATTAGAAAACAAAGATAGGTTTTTGGAAAATAGTTTTTAGCACAAAGATGCATGGCGACATGACGATGCTCAAATGCAATGTGGCATGATGACATGAGCATGTGGTCATGATGATGCACAAAACAAAAACACAAGCGATTTTCTAGTAGTGGTTTTAGCGGGGTGCTACAGTTCTTTAGCCCAAAAGGCATCGTAACAAAATAGAAGGTTCCGAAGGGGGTTATGAATGAAGTTTTGACTTTATCAGATTCCTTCATCCGAATTTGGTGATAACTGGAATATGCGTCGAGAAAATAGAGGAGTTCCGAGCCTGCCGTAGAATCGATAACTTGATCAATCCTAGGCAAAGCGAACGGATCTTTTGGACAAGCCTTGTTCGAGGCAGTATAATCAACACACATCCTCAAAACAGTGGTGTCCTTTTTAGGGACTATTACAGGATTGGCCGACCACTCAATGTGGATGACCTCTTCTATGAATCCGGCTAACTCGAGCCATCCTAGTTCCTTAGCTATTGCCTTACGCTTTTCATCACCAAAACATCGTCAGGACTTTTTGATGGGTTTAGGGTTCGGGTTTAAATTTAAAGAGTGCTCGGCAAGTTCCCTAGGTACTCCGGTCATGTCAGATGGCTGCCATGCGAAGATATCTTGATTTGCTTTGAGGAACTTGACGAGAGCGCTTTCCTATGCGCTATCTAGGTCTACGCCTATCTGGGTCACCTTGGAGGGGTCATCATCCTTCAATGGCGTCTTCTTCGTCTTTTCTGATGCCTTTAACTCCGGATTCAGCTTTGTCACCTCTTCTTTGTTGCGGGCATCTCGGACGGATCTATGCTCTTCTTGATCTACTGGTACTCCTGGGCGTGTAGCACGGCTTCAGCAAAGGCGGCATTTCCATCCTCGCACTCTCGTGCTTTCTTGGGTTCTCCCCTGATGGTGATCACGCCGTTGGGACCTGGAATTTTCATCATATTATAAATGTAACACGGACGAGCCATAAAATCCCAGTAAGTCGGATGTCCGAATAATAGCGTGGTACACGCTCTTGAACGGGACCACTTCGAACAGGACCACTTTGAACGGGACCACGTTCTTAGGAGTTCCAAAGGTAACATCCAAAGTGATTTCTCCCAGGGAATTAGCTTGTCTTCCTGGGATAACCCCGTGAAAAATCACAGAGCTGTGGTTCAACTGGGTCTCCGAGATTTTCATCCGACGTAGCGTTTCGACATAGAGAATATTGATGCTGCTGCCACCGTCCATGAGAGTCTTGCAGAAACCATAACCGTCAATAAGTGGGTTGACGATTAAGGCGTATTTTCCTCGCCTGTGCAACTTAGGCGGATGATCAGCACGGTCAAATGTGATTGCCACTTCCGACCAGTCCAGGAATTGGGGGACAGCCGGAACTGTTGCATTGAGCTCATGTAGCACTGCCTTTTTGACTTTTGCTGGTTGAGATCCGAGGAAGGTGACATAAGTGTCTGTCTTGGTTGGAAATTTTTTCTTTCCTTCCGGCTTGGGATTTGAAGCATCAGCTTCCTCTATGTCGGAATCTTCCTTGGTCTCTTTGTCTTTTTCAGGATTCTTCTTTCCCTTCTTACGCTTCGCTTTGTAGCCAGCGGTATCATATATTTTAATGTCATCATTGAAACGACACTCGGCGTTGGCGTGGTACGAGCCCCGATTGGCGTCTAGGTGATGCACACATGGGTTATTGGCAATGTCGGCCCAAGTGTAGGTTTTTCATGGTTGCTGGTCTCCTCTACCTTGAACTCTCGAAGTCCCACGACCACGCCCCCGGCCTCCGCCGCGTCCTCCTCGTTCTCCAGACCCGAAAGTAGCAGTAACCACTACCGTTTCCGTGTTAGGTTTCTCTTCCGAGGTATTTTTGCGCTTCTAAGCTTGTTGCTTTGGTTGTTTTGCCGACTGTGGCACAGCTAGGGCGTTGAGTAATCCCTCTGCATCATCGTTAGCATCTGCATACTTGCTCGCTGTTTCTATCATCTCTCCCAATTCAGTGACATTGTCACACTTCAAGCGATGACGTAATAAACCAATTGGGAGACCTGCAATGAAAGCTTCAATCGCAGTTTGGTTATTTACTCCTTCACAGGAGTTCTTGGTGTCGATCCATCATCCGAGGTAATCTCGGCAAGTTTCTCTGTTTTTCTGGGTGAAACGATGCAGGTCTCTGACCGTACAGGGCCTCTGGTATGTCCCTTCGAAATTCCAAAAGAATGCACTTTGCATGTCATACTAGTTATGGATGGCGTTCTCCAGAAGTTCATTGAGCCATGATGTTGCTGTCTTCCGCAACATGAGCGGGAGATATCGGGTCGCAACCAGGCTATTTCCGCCTTTGGCAATGCAGCAAGCTTGGAAGAAATCCTGTAGCCAGGTATCTGGCTGAGCAATGCTGTCGTAGGCTTGGATCTGTCGTGAGATAGCAAATCCTTCTGGGAATCTTGAAGCTCTGATGTGTGGTCCGAAGCACTTTGGGCCCACGTAGATATCATCATTTTCGTAGCGCCGTGCCTCTATATTGGAGTTGATCCAGTTCCTTGCGTCTTTTGGGGATAGAGATAGTCTCGAGTGTCGACTATGGTTGCGGTGCCTCGGAGACGAACTTCGGCTTCTACCACCACCTCCTCCACCACGACGCCCTCCCTGGCCTCCTTGAGAGCCGTTGTGATGGCTACTTGGTGCAAAGGGTGGAGCAGCTGGGTTATTTCCGGCTGATCGCCGGCCTTCGTCCGGAGCATCATTATTCCGGTTCCGGGGAGGGTCTTCATTGTGACGAGCCCCCTGCCAGCTTGTCTCAACACGGAATCTGTCATTCCTTCGTCCGTCATCCGGGCAGCTTGCATGTCTAGGAGGTGGCATTCTTTGTCGGTCCTCCTCCCGACGTTTCTCCTTATCATCTTCCCTGTGGTCTTTTGACTCTCGTCGGAGTGGGTTCCTCAGATTAAGTGCAGCAATTGCCTCTTGCTCTGCAACTAGCTTAATGTTACGCCAATCACGGGCAGCTTTGTGGTGCTGTCCCGAAGATCCGGTTCTTCAGTGATTGTCCTCCCGGCAATCGGAACGGTGATGCTGGATACACCCAATCCCCTTTGCTATCTTTCCAAGGCTTCCCCATCTCTTCTCCGAAAAGGACGGCGTGAATCTGCGGGAATTGGTTGTCATTGGTATGACGCTTTCTGGTCTTCTGGTATTGCCTGGAGTTGTACTTTTCCACAGATGCTATGTGTTTCTTTTCCTCCTCAATGTTTGTAACACCCCGTCCACTCCTGGGCCCGGGGGGTGTCACTCCTGGTAGCTTAATAGGATATCTAGACTGGCCCCACAGACCAACACTAGTCTTTTCTGCGCACTTTGTCCTCACTCGTGCGCACCCGGTTACCCACTTCCCGGTCGGTCACCCATCCTAGAATTGCTCTAGGCCAAGCACGCTTAACCTTGGAGTTCTTTTCGAATGAGCTTCCAGAAAAGAAGTTTCAACTTGTTGATATGGGTATCCTATCAATCCTATTAAGCCATGTGCCTGGATCTCACATACACCCACCCTTTAGAAGATCGATGCCCTCATCGATCAAGCATATACCAGGAACGTTCCCTCTTGGCACGCATCTGCGCGTCCAGTGCCGGCACATGTGCCATGCCGTGTCCACTCCGGGCCACACGCGCCATGCTCCACATGTCCTGCCACTGACCCGCACACACCCGTGTAATCGCAAGGGTCGGCTCTGATACCACTTGTAACACCCCGTCCACTCCTAGGCCCGGGGGATGTCACTCCTGGCAGCTTAATAGGATATCTAGACTGGCCCCACAGACCAACACTAGTCTTTTCTGCGCACTTTGTCCTCACTCGTGGGCACCCGGTTACCCACTTCCCGGTCGGTCACCCATCCTAGAATTGCTCTAGGCCAAGCACGCTTAACCTTAGAGTTCTTTTCGAATGAGCTTTCTAGAAAAGAAGTTACAACTTGTTGATATGGGTATCCTATCAATCCTATTAAGCTATGTGCCTGGATCTCACAATGTTTTTGGCTTCATCGAGGAGTACTTGACGACACGCTTCTAGGGCCTGTGCCCTCTCGTCTAGTTCTTCAACAGTAAGTTCTGCGGCTATAGGAATAGGTGTGGTTAATGTAGCATCGATCAGTTTACACGCACCTTCAGTGATCACGTGTCCATCCATGGTTTCTTATTTTTTGGGATCGTCTGGAATAAGCGCTCCATCTGAGTCTTCCTCATATTCCCCGGCAATCACCTCCTCTAACGGAGGATCTTTTGCCGGGGTCTTGTTCTTCTTGCTCTTCTTCTTTGCCTTCTTGGCAGCGCTGGTAGCAAAGACGGCTTTGGGTCCGTTTCCTGGAGTCAAGCTCTGATCGGTACTTTCGGACATCTGGATCTCAGGATTATCTCTGATTTCCATGTCATCCTGTGCTTTGGGAGAGTGTTCCCCGAATCCCTCATCCATGTCTTCTCCTTCCTCTGCAGCTCTAGAGTTATACTCCTCTTCATATTCCGCGGAGAACTTTCAGAAATCTGCTGACGTCATCGATTCATCCGAGGATGCAGGTATGTCGGCGTTTGTTCCAATCGCCTCCAGCACAGAGTCGGTGTTGTCTCGAGCATCGGCAGAGCCGGATACGGATCCCACATATCCGATGAAGTGCGACGCGTGCTTCCTGAGGTACCTGCGGCTCTCGCGATCGGCTTCATCGAAACGTTTGATGGTTTCGAGAATTGCATCTACGCCTGAGTTTTACATTATCATACGTCACAGCGTGTACCTCAGGAAAGGCCTATCTGTCCTGGCGTCATCAGAGCCGGAATCATTGTCGTTGATATGCTCCTCCTGGATTTTGACTTCAACAGGTGGGTCGATCTGGGATTCGGTCTCTCCAAGGAGATCCACTCCAGGTTCGATTTGGACCGCTAGGTCTGCTTCAGGCTCGGATTTCTCCACTATCTCCGCAACTGGTGCGGGATGGGTGGGATTAGGGTTTTCTGAGATCCGGAACTCTGCCGCCTCCACAGACAAAGGGGATCCAGAAATTTCCTCTGCCTCTATCATCACCGTTGGGGTGGGTGGGACAGGTTCAGCAAAACCGATGTAACCATCGATCTCACCAAAAGACATGATGTTGTAGGTAGTCACAACCTCCCTAGCCAGAATCCAGGTCTCGTCGAGAACGATGAGAGGGACGTCGCTGGCGTAGAGGATGTGACCGATAGCGTTAGTCTCGCCAATTCCGATTCTTGCAGATTCCGCTCGGAACGTAGATCCGAAGCTCACTCGCCCCACGGTAGGCGCCAACTATCGTCGGATTGATGACAAGTACGCCATGCGGGGGTCCTCGAGGCATGCGGAAGAGAGGGGTGTGAGACATATGGTGTTCCGGGACGGTGAGCACACAAGTTTGCACAGGTTCGAATCCTTTGGACGGATCCTACTCCTGCTAGCAATCCAGTAATACGGCAGAGCCGGAATATGGGTTACAATGGTTCGCCTGTGCGAGTTAAGATTGTAGACTATTGAGGGTGCCCTAAAGGCTCTCCCTAGGACGGATTATATAGATATCCGGCCTAGGGTTTACAGGAGAGATCTATCCGGCTACGACAGAGAGTCGGTTACAAAGTACATCTTAAACTACAAGTAATACTATACGCCTAAGTTGGTAAGTCTTCTGGGCCTTCCCGTAGCTGGACTGGATTCCGTTTCTTCTCCCTAACTAGGTCGCCCGTGAAGCAAAGCTCTAACCTGAAGTGGGACACCCTGGTCAGTGAGGAACTGTGAGGATACCCGGAAAGTATATCCCCAACAAAGGGTTTGAATCTTCTGTCTTGGAAGGCTGACTTGCTGTTAGAGGAAGGTTGTATCTTCTTGAGTCTTGAGCTGAGGTCTTCGAGTGACGCCCTATTCTATAAACCTTGGCGGGGGTGGTTTCTATCACAGTAGTTTACGACTCATCTTGCTAGTAGTTAGTCAGGGTTAAAGCAATCAGCGTCAGGTAAGCGGTCTTCATTGGAATTTCTTCGTTGCTTCTGATTCATGGAAGAGTGGACTCATTGTCTTCATGCTTCCTAATCATCTGACTTTAGGGGTCGTTCTGACCTTCTAGGGAGGATCATTCCGTTAGTTTGGGTAGGGTCGACTAGATTAGTTAGTCTCCCGAGGCGGTCAGAAGCTCTAATACACTAAAGGTTAGTGTGGTTAGATCTTCACTTCTTGTCTTGGTTGACTTATCAGGTGGTTTCTTGTGGATAATGGGGATCCTTTGGTGATTGACTTCCGGATTTAACGGGATTCTTGCTATAGTAGACTGAGGCACAAGGGAGTGTGATGCTCTTGACGAGTCTTGCGAGGTGAGTTTGACGAGGTATGCCGTCCTGCTGAGGTGAAATATTCGAGTTAATTCTGACTTGACGATGTCAAACTCCTGGTTCTTGCGATGCTTTTCCTCTCATTTACTCTCGAGGTTAGTCTGGATCTCATTACCGACAGCTAACACAGGGGTTTCCTGAGTTACTAGGTGGGTTATCGCTCCTCGAGTCACATTTTTAAGGAGGCCAAAGCAAACCAGAATATACAAACAAGGCGAACAGAGCGAGGGGATCGCAATGTCCTCGGCAGACAACACACGTCAAGCAACATAGTATGCACTTAGGCAAGCAAACACAGTCAACACTAGGGACCAAGGACTTAACTACTCGCGAGGTAGGGGAATCCTATTCTGAGGACTATTGTCCCTAGATATCGTCTTTCTTCAAGTCGGAGTCACTATCTTGCAGATGAAGCCTCCGTCGTATGTTGGACGCTTCTTTACAGTGTAACCTCCGATGTCTTCTGATTGTGAGGATTCCGCTGGTAGAACGATATTGTAGTCTCCTTGTGTTTGCTGTTAGTTGCTTGTCTTCATTTTGTTCTCATTGTCTTCACCGGGTTCTAGACCCTAGTTATTAAAAATCCTTATGTTTGAAGTTCGGACGAGAGTTGGAGTAAACCACTTTCGAAAGCATTTCCTTCGAGTAAGAGAAGAAGTAGAACCTTTTGAAACTCATTGAGAAACTAGTTTTCGAAATCCAAGGTTTTCAAAATAAGGTTCCTATCTAGCGACCATGCTAACTAAGGTTCTCCTACAGTCATGATGGCTCTGATACCAAGTCTTTGGGGCCCCCGGATTAATCATCCGAGAAAACCCTGTTATGCGTATACCATGTTCCCATGATCAGTGAGCCGTGGAACATTACCGACAAGTATCATTACAACATCCGAGCCATACCGAATTACAAGACTTACATAAATGTCGTTATGGATACATCAATAATCATCAGCGAAACTTCATCAAGTGTAGAGCCCGATCCGTGCCTTAACATACAGGCATCTGACTGGGAGAACGTCCTAGCTCGCATAGTTGCCAACGTCATCTTCTTCTTGATATCTGGCCAAGTTAATAGCCAGGGACAATGCCAGTGAGTACTTTGAATGTACTCGCAAACCACCTTAAGATAACAATAATAACAAGAGGGTATGCAATATGGCTGTGGTAGTAGGAGGGATCCAAGAGAGGTTCTTTTCTCACATAGTTTCTCTTGTAGATATAGCATCTACATATCTTTGTTGAAAACTTTTGCAAACCATTTTGGAAACCGTTTTGAAAAGTTTTGGAAAACATCAGGACTGGGTCACCCATTTGTTCCCGTCTTCAGGTCGTCCCATGACCAAACTCCTTTCTCTTCCTTCTGACCATCCCATGGTCAAAACCTTTCTCCTTTACGACCATCCCATGGTAAAAACATTTCCAAAGCCATTTCTTTTCCGAAATCCTTTTTGAAATCAAAACTAGCACCGCTCTACAGAAACCTTCCCAACCGTCCATGACCGCGGACACGGCTATTCGAATAGATTTACACTCTCCAGAGGTTGTACACTTTACCCACACCACCCGGGTACACTACCCTGTTCTACACCGATCGTAGGTCGAGTAACCGATCAATACTCTCCGGATGCCCACTCCAATATAAGTGCCTACCCTATGAGTGTTGTTCCCCTCAACACCGGGACATTGGGTACCGAGGACCAATCGGAGCGCTTTTTCCACTCTTCGAGTGTGCGCTTTCAATGAGGGACTCATAGTAACGGGTGGAGGTTCGTAGACCCTTCGTTCCTTCTCCCAGTCGATGTCCCACATGGACCGTTTATCCAGAGGAGGCCCACCCTCCAGGGAGTTTCATCCCCTGTAGTAGTTACGAGGCAGCTTATACCAGAATGGACAAACATCAAATCTAGCCCTGTCCCATTCGAGAGTAATGTGGTTGCACAGGGTTAAGTTGTTATAGCTAAACTACAAAGAACCGGGTGCGTTTTTGTAAACCTTTTTCCTCCGATCTTCCTCTAGCATTTTGTAAGACAAAACCCTTTTTCTTTTTCAACAACTCCTTGGAGGTCCCACTTCACCAAGGTTTTATCGTAAAATATTTGGTAAAACTTTTTTCGGGGTCTTCCCATCCTCTAGTTTTGCTTTGGCTAAATCGGGGTTCTCCAAAGGGTTATGGTGATATACACCATCTAACATACTAGGGACAAGTAGGTATCACCAAGTAGTACCAATTTCTAATAGTTCGGAGGAGCCAAACCACTACCATATATACATCAACATATAATAAAACAATGCAGTTTCATAAATAGTAGATAAAACATGCATAAGTAAAATAGTAGGACAAGGCTAATGAGCAAGAAGGTGGCTTGCCTGAGATTAGCAATATGGCATATATGTCCCTGGACTTTTTCTTAGAATACCCAATAATACAAATAATAACCACTTCTTCTGATCTCCAAGATAATCTCAACTATCGTCGTCAGGGAGCACACATGCAAACAAGCAAGAGCACAATCAACAAAAGGCACACAAGCAACAATACATACAGCAAGCAATGAACAATACAAGTTTAGAAATTAGTAGTGGTGTTGAGAAAATGGATTAGAAGGATTGGGAGCATGTCTTGGAACAATTGAAGGAGGCCATATGGGTTTCATAGTCTAGAAACTAGGGATGAAAGGGTCTTGGAACAAAGACTTATTCTATAAGATACCATTGTGAAAACATCATACCAACAGATAGGTATTGATAAAATGAACCCAACAAAAGTGGTTTCACTATTTTATCACCTACCAAAGATTTATAGTGATTTTTATAGTGAAATAAGACTCTAGTTTTAGGAAATAATTCACCAGAAAAGTTTTGGAGCTCCAAAAATTATTTCCTTGGATAGTTCAGTAGGGTTTTATGTACTGATCAAAATAAAGTTGGAATCATGTCAAAATATTTACCAGAATGCCCTCAGGAAATTCCCAAAGTCAGTTTTGGAGGGTTTTTGCCTTTTTCACCAGATTTAATGTACATGGACTTTTGATATGAGGCAAGGGGCAATGGGTAGGTATTGAAAATACCTTCCAGTACCAATTGGAAAATACTAATTTTGGAGTTGTAGAGCTATTGTAGTGATTTATCTAGTGAAACAACCATAAGAAGAAGGCTTTAAATCATTAGGATTACTCAGAGTCTCCATAAAATTTGATCTCCTGGATTTTGGTAGACCTTAGTCACAGCAAGTTGGAATTAGGTCAATACCTCTGTTGGTTTGTCCTAGAGAAAATCATAAAGGATGCAATGGCTTGTTTTTGCTATTTTTGTCAAACTACTACTACTATTCCACTTCGCAGGGGACCAATGCCAAAAGATGGTAAAGGATAACATATAGCAGAGGGAAGTTAACGTACTTCATTTGGGTTTCTAGGATTTGCTAGGGAATTTATTTAGTGCAGGGGATCCTTTTGAGTAGTTTAAATGCTAGTAAATAATAAAAATTATTTCTGGAAGAAGGATAGTTCTGCATGTTGCACAAAACACACATGAACCTGATAAGAATTTTATTTGGGCAAAATACCCCATTTTCCATTTTTAAACAATTTAAACTAGACTGTAGAAATGAGATCTCGTAGTTTACAAAAAGGAAAAAGGAAAGGGGTGTCGCGGGCCCGGATCTGGAGGGGAGCTGGGCCGCGGAGTTGGATTCGGCCTAGGCGGGGCAACACCGTGCACAGGAGGAAGAGTTCGAACCTGACTTGCGGGGCCCACCAGTCAGCAGCGAAGGGGCGCCAAAGCGGTATCGGCGAGTGGTGGCCATTGGATTTAGTCGCGATGGACGGCCTTCGTCCGTCGTCCACCTCACGATGGCGCCGGCGGGCTGAAACCCTAGCTGGCTCGTGTGGCAGCGGGGGAGCTTACCACAGGACTCGGGAGGTGCCGTGGAGGGTGCTGCGTGACGGAGGACTCCGGGGCGAGTCCAGGGATGGGCGTAAGTAGCGCTCTCGTCGCCGGGACCTTGCTCGCGCAATGGCGCCCGAGAGGGAGCTCGCCGGAGCTTGACCAAGGCGACGGTAGAGGCGGTCCTGGGAAAAACAGAGGGTAGGGTTAGATGCAGGGGAGCATGGGGAGTCTGGGAAGCTAATATGCACAGGGAGAGGGGCTGTAGGGAGTGAGCTATGCTCAGATCTGGAGGGATGGCCGAAAGGCCATTCTCTCCTTCCTCCGGGCAGAGCAGGGCAAGGGAGGAGGAGTGGAGATAGGGGGTGGTGAGAGGAAGGGAGAGGAAGCAAATGAGAGGGCAGGGGCGTGCTAGGAGGGCCTCTGGCCTATTTATACCAAGGTGGGAGCTATAGAGGTAAAATGTCCATTTTGGACATGCAGGAGGGGTGCTGGCAGGGGATTGGTCGAGGAAGGAGGTGGAGGGGGTGTGGTGGGTCTCTGAGTCGGACATGGAGATAGGGAGAGAGTGGTGGAGGTTGCTGCAATTAATTGGTCCCACTTGTTTGTCTCTCTCTCTCTTCCAAGCACATGGGACAAAGGAGAGGGGTTGCTGAAGTGGTGTCGACCTGGGGTGTGTCCTAGTGCGGAGGAGATGTATTGAGCAAGCTTTGAGGAGAGTTGGAGAGAGTTTAGGTTATGAGCTTGATTTATATCAAGTCTTGGTCATATGGTTGCTTATGAATAACTTCTTAGATTTGTACCTGGTCTGTATGATCCAAAGCTGCTGGTAGATAGGTATGGACAAGGTATAGCTCCATGAATTCTTTGAGATTTATTGGATGAATTTTGGTCCACTTTATATCAAGTATTCAAATAGTGCAGAAGTGGTTTTTAGTGTGGGATTTGATATTTTTGAATTGGACAGTTGGAGTTTTTGATCTGAGATGGTCCCAAAGGTGAATACATACTTAGGAGAATTTTATTGGGATTTATTGAGATGGTAAAGTATTTTTAAGGAATTATTTCTTGTTTCTGCCATTTAAGAAAAAGGGCAAAAAGAAATAATAAAGAATCTCAAAAATATTTATTTTTGAAGTGGGAAGATGGGGTATGATGTGTGGACCTCAATTGAGCCAAAAGTTGGGGAAGTGTTTTGGCAAAAACCAAACTTTTCTTTATGGAAGAAGTTTTGGATATTTTGCCTATTAAAGGAATTTGAATAGTTTTGGTCCATAATAATTATGGATGATTATTGATAAATCATGATAACCAAGGTAGATGATGTAAACAAGGTGTAGCAAGCATTTTCAACCTTGGGATTGGAGAATCCACGTTGATTTTGGTGGCATACCCTAGATCTTGCTTGAGTTCACCAAGACAGGCTGATGTTAATTTCATACCATCAAAACATGGTTGCATCTTGGAGTTCAGATCTCCCCTTGGGGAATCGAATAGATGGATGGATAGACCAAGTGAAGTACCTCAACATGGTATAGATGTTTGAGCTTGATCTTGCTTGAGTTCACCAAGACAGGCTTTCGAACTTTGAATAAAATAATCCTGCCAAAGCAGATTATCAACTAGCCTTCAAAACCTTGTGGGTTTAAGAAGCACAAGGAACCACTTGGAACAAGTGAAGTAGATATTGATAGAACTATATGAGTAGAACACAACCATGCAAAGATTTGGTTCATAGAAGGTTGGATGATGGTGTGAGCTTCTGTCAAAGTAGGCATGTTGACTAGATTTGCAGGAATAGTTATTTTCTTGCCTTCAAAACCATCAAGAACAAGTAGGTTGGAGGGTGATCTAACCAAGGTAAAGAGTGGGCCTTGGTATTCCTTAGGATGGTTAACAATATGGTTCAGATGCATTTTCAAAAATGCACAAGCTTTGGGAAAGGGAGGCATTCAAAAAGGTGATGTTGGAAATAGTTTTCCAGACTTTTGATGGATAGCAAGATTATGAGAGGGAAGACTTTTGATGGATAGCAAGATACCAAATAATCATCAAGTGGATGATGTTGAAGTGTAGAGGGAGTAGAAAGGATCCATTCTTGATATTGATCTTCATTGACTTTGAAACTTCTAGAAGGGATATCTTTAGAATTGATCTGGTTAAGGGTTTTACATGATCACCTGGTGGTTAGAGATCAGATCCATCTTGTATTCTTTCTTAGGGTTTGGGGATTTTAATGTTCTTGATCCTAGAGGATGAGCTCCTAGAGCAGCTCATACTATCTCCTAAGCAGACAAATCAAGTAACAGATCAAGGCAAATCCTAAGGCAGCAGATCAAGGCAACTCATCTTATAAACTAAGCAGACCTACTACTAGGGTTACCATCAAGCTCAGCTTGAGGTAAGGATGGGCAAATTTTGAAGGGTTGAAGGGTTGGAAGGGTTGGAGTTTGAACAAGGTAAGGTCCTTGGTACATCTACCAAGAGTATAGTTCAAAAGATTTATAAAAGGTCTTGGATATCTTAGAGATAAGAATGGTTAAAGGTTCTGTCTATAACACATAAGGAGATTATAATAGGTTGCTCTCCATAGTTTAGGGGAATAGAAGCTACTAAAGTATTTGGTTTGCAAAGGCTTCTTGGCTCATGTTTTGAAATGCCAGAACATTTGAGAATATGTAAAATGAGCCAAGATTGTTTTGTTAAACAGCTTTTGACAACTGATGTTGAGGTAAGGAGTATCATATGGTATAAATTCACATGCACAAGCACAAACAAACAACAAGCAAACACTGCACCAATGAACAAGAAAAAGTGTTTGTTCCCCCTGATTTTTGCATCCTGGACAACTAATCAGGGTTGCTGAAATTCGGATGCTACACATGGTAGGGGACATTCGCCATAGGGCATGTCCTCGGCAACGACACCTACTACCTCATCGACATAGGAGTCAACGGCCAGCTCGAGGTCGGGAGGACATGTAATGTAAACCTCCTCCGGGCGTTCTATACATAGAACGCAAACTTGTACTCAGTTGCTATATAATGAAATACATTTGGATCCCACAAATTGTGTCTACTCGCCATCTCCTTGTGCCACTCGCACTCGTACATTCATCAATATGCTACTACAGAATTCAACCCTTGGTCGAGCGACCGACACGGCTAAGTAGTGCGACCTAAGGGCACCGAAGATATTCGGGCCTTGTGTCGTCCATTAACACGCCACCTCGGAGCCACCATCGGAGACGCCTTGCTCGACTGGCCTACCGGGCCAAGACGACCGATAAACGCTTCTCACAGCGACCTGTGCTCCCCATCGTTGTGCAAAGCGACTCGAATGGTTAAGTACCACGCACGGGGACTTCACAACATGAAAACTTCATGCGGCTCAGGAACACACCAAGTAAGAGAGCTGCCTTGGACTTGCCACGCGACTGACTTTCCGAGCCAGGGGTTGAGACGCGTTACAAACAACGTATCAGATCCTACGATGGGCATGCGCCTAGAATGGCTAAGTACCACACTCGGGGTCTCGCCTAAACCGACCCTGCTTGTGCCCAAGAAAACAACTAAGTACAGAGCTCCATGACAAATCAGGCCCTACGCGCCATGACAAATCAGGCCCAACCAAAACAAAAACTCAAAGCAAACACACATGCACATATACGAGTTATACCCCATTAAAGGGAGGATACGCTCGGGGACTCGCTCAAATAAAAATCGACATATAACATACTTGACCATGCATTGCGAGTCGACTAACTCATCTTACTTCCAAACATATGTATTGTTCATATTACAAAAGTGGACACTCAGCATAATTTACAAAAGTCCCCTAGGGCAGTGATCTATTTTGTAGGCTCCGATGAAGAAGCGCCGCCATCGCCCTTGACCCGGATGAATGGCTCCCACGGATTCGTCGGGTACGTCGTCAATGACTTCGACAACACCGACCAAAAGGGCTGCTCCGACTTCAGGTCGCAATGCTCCGGCTCGGGGTCGCCCGGTGCTACCACCATCTTCTGGTACGGCAAAAAGACCCCCATCGCCAGCACTCGATCCGTGAATGGAGCAGCCTTGGCGGTCAGCCTCAGAACCTCCGACATCTCCACCGAGCCAGTCGCTGAAGGGTAGCTACTGGTGACGTTGTCGAGGTCGAAGTCGTCGGGGAAATGCACAAGCCCAAGCTCAACACCGTAGTGGCCCCGCACTGGAGTCACACATTGCGAGGCATTGTAGGCCTGCACCACCGTCAGGAACTCAATGGCATTATGGACCACCCCGCTTAGGGACTCGCCGCATACAAGAAAGAGAAGAAGGGACACTTACCGAGGAGCTTATGGAAGTTCTCTGTCACATGCTTTTCAAGGGCACCAAGGTTACCCTGCAACCCATGGATAACTGAGTCGGCAGCTTACCATTCTTCCTCCGCCGCGTCGACTATGGCCTTGGCTCTCTCTTCAGAAGAGATCATCAACGCCTTTGCCTCCTCCAGTTCCTTCACCAGCAAGTCGATCTTCCCCTTCGCTACATCCAGTTCAACAGCTGGGACATACCCCTCGCGGGCCTTGGCAATAGCAGCCGGAAGACCATCTACAAAGAAAGAGCAACACAAGTCAGTCTCGTGTAAGCACCAGCAGAACAGCAACTCACCAGCAGTTTCCTGGAGTCGTCGGTTGGCCTCCTGGGCCACACGCTGGTCACGCTCCAGGTGTTCCTTCATGGCTTGCCGATCAGCCGATTCCCTCTACAGGACCTGCGAAGAGAACAAACATTCAGTGACTAGACAACTACAATTTTAAGTGCATAGATGCTAAAATTCAGTGACTAGACACTTGAGGACTGATGACTAGAAGAAATTCAGTGCCCAACCGCTGCAATTCAGTGATCAGGCACTCGGGGACTGGACATACCTGAATGTCAGAACCAAGCATGCCATGAAGTTCGTTGGCGTCCGTTGAAGGAACTACAAAGGACGTGCGCCTGCGACGAGGCCCAACGTCTTCATCAACAATCTCTGGAATCTGCGGAGACTATTTCTTCGCCTCGAACGGGAACCCCTTTGCCATGGAGCGCGGAAACGACATAGCCGCCCTCGTCGGAGCGCTAGTCGTTGGGGCTAGCGGTTCTATCGATGGAGCCCCCTTGGCTAGCTCCGATTGGACGACCGTCACTTCTTCCGCACGGGCAGCAGGGTCAGCCCCTTCTGTGATGTCCTCCATTGCAGCCTCTACGACATCTCCTTTCTTCTTATTCTTCGCGCCCTCACCGGGCGTGACCCCCGTAATAGGCTTCCTCTTCCAGGAGGGATTAACACCAGACTCACTTGGAGACCGGATGAACACGTAGCCCCATGCTGATGAGGGCAGGCTTGTCCAGCTCTGGGCCCAGCGTGCATGAGAGCCCCTTCTCCAAGACACTTGCAGCCCATGACACCGCGGGCTTTTTCGATGATGAAGCTGCGGTCGCAGGAATCTCCGGCCCGAGCGACGTGGTCTTCCCTGCCGGCTGTTGCGACCTTGACACCGCGGTTTCAGCGGCACCCGGCTCCGATGCAACGGTGACTATTGGCGCGATCGCCGCGAGAGGAACCTCCATCTCCACCACTGCGTCCGCAACTTCCAGCCCCATCATCGGAGTCATGTCCTCCGGGGTCTCGGGCGAGGTGTTGGTCACATCATCATCGGACTCGTCGTCCGACCCAAACACCACCACCGACCTGGGCAGCGATGCTGGCTTTGGAGTTGGCTTCTTCGCGGGCGTTTTCATCTTGCGCGCGGGCTTTACCTGCGTGGCCGTTCGCCGGGAACTGTGCTCTTGCAAGATTTTGTCGCCTTCATCGCGTTATTCAAGACTGTGACTCACTTCGATCTCGTGTGGCTTCTCCATGCAAGTCTTGCCGACCGCGGGCACTGGGGGAGGAACCTCCCTCTCTTCTTCTTCACTCTCGGAGGATTCCCCTTTGGTCCCTTCCTCGAGTTCTTTGGGAACCTCCTCGTCGAGTGGGGGAAGACAACCCTCGAGGACCCGAAACAACTGATAATGGGCCACAAATAAGCATTACGAACTGCACTTGCAAATTGCCCCGCGAGAGTCATAACTAAAGACAAAGCTAAAGAGAGTGGTTTACCGTAGGAGCCTCGTTCTTCTCAGGTACGTACGGGGTGAGCTCGACCGACGTGGTGGTAAATTCTGTGTCGGTGATCTTCTTCAAAGAGGCCTTGTAGTCCGCGGTGTCCCATGGCTCCTTGCTAGTCCGAGAAGGATCATTCTTCCCGGTGTATTCATACATCCAGTGGGGTCGGGTCGCCAATGGGACCAAGCGCCGCCCAAGCCAGCAGTTATACAGATAACTCATGGACAACCCCTTGTCCTTCATCGCCTGGATCTGGTCCATCATCTCCACGACGGCCATCTTCTGGTCGTCTGGAAGCTTGGCCGTTATCAGCCGGCGGGGTTCACTCCTTTCTGTGACATACTCGAGAAGCGCCACTACGCCGGAGGGGGTGGTTTCCTTCACGTAGAACCAACTTTTCTTCCACTCGCTCGTAGACTTCTTCGGCAGCAGGAGTTGAAGAAATTTGCCTTTGGCTTCAACTGGAATGTGACGCCGCCTGCCTCCAAGACAGGACCTCCGGATCCGTCGCGCCCAATGCGACCGTGGAACAGCCCCAGCCACAGCGGGAAGTATGGCCTGCAGCCGAGGTAGCATTCGCAGAAGGCGACAAAGATCGCCAGCTGCTCGATGCTGTGCGGGCCAAGGTCCGATGGCTTGATCGCGTAGTACGCGCTGAACCACTGGAAGAAGATCGAGGTTGGGAATCCCAAGCGCCTCTCCAAATGGCTCGAGAAGCAGATGAATTTGCTGGCGCACGGCTTTGGCTCGGTCTTGGAGGGCACAAGAATTTGCCAATTCCCCTTGCAGAGGACCCCCACGTCCTCCAACGATTTGACCTGCGCCGTGGTGCACTTGGATTTCCCCCATAGATCTTTCGGAGGCACCATCAAGGGGAAAACAAGGTTGCTCGGTCCGGGGAATCTGGATCATGAAGAGACAGAGAGAATGGAATGCGTGAAAGTTAGGAATGTGGGAGAGTATCTATAGGAATTTTCTGTCACTCTCCTTATAAAGAAGTTCTACCCGCCTAACATGGGTATACCCTGCAGGTACTCGAACTTGGTATATACAGTCCAAATACGTATAGGCCCACGGTGTCGCCAAGGCCCAGAAAGAAGGACTCAAGTAACCTGCGGACTCTCGATTGCTTGAAGAACAAGAGAAAGCTGAAGATAGAAAGTTTGAAAGGGAAAAACCCTAACTTGTAACCGACTCGACCTGCTACCCGAGACCTAGCCTATATATATAAGGGCTAGGAGGGGGCGGCGAGGAGGACACACGCAACCCTAGCTTCCACAAACCCTCGCCAGATTGCATCTGCGCACCGTTGTAACTTTCGACTCCCTCAATAATTCCACGAGCAGACAAGCAGGAGTAGGGACCTCTACGAGGCCTGAACCTGGGTAAATCCTTTGTCCCCTGTGTGCTTGTTTGCTAGCCGATAGATGTATCCAGTGCTCCCTCCTTCTCCAAAACCCAAGTCCATAACAATGGGCATTGACGAGCTAAACCCTCGTCAATTGGCACCGTCTGTGGGAATTGGGAGTGCTGATGTTGTGGCTTCTTCGGCCCATCAAACGCGATCTACAACTCTACAACAACGGAGACTCACCAGCTTTTCGGCGCCTTCGACTTCATCGTCCACACGCCGGCTACTTGCTCGGCCTTCGAGTCCGTGGGCGACGGAATCAGCCTGGCGATTGGGAGCTTCCGCTTCCAAGTTGTTCAGATGGGCACGCTTCACATGCCCGATCAGCCGACGGCACCGGCGATTGCCCCAGCATCATGGTTCCCTCCATCGATCGGCACCCTTAGTGAGCTCAATGCTCCGGCGGCAGTTGGGAACATGGTCAGCGATAGCAGTCGCGACTCCGATCTAAGCGATCTGGCCACTAAAGATGAAACCTACGGTTTCGGATCTGAAAGTTGTGGAAGCAACAGCTTCCCAAATCACTTCATGTGCGCCGTCATCAACACGGGCGACACCTCCGCCAACCACGGTAACAGTGGCAACACCGGCAACGGCACCAATCCACCCAATCGCGGCAACGGTGGTAACACCGGCAACGACACCGACCTGCCCAACGCCAGCAACGGCGGTAACGGTGGCAACAGAGGAGCAGTCGAGCCTCCTACCATAATCAACGAGCAAACCGGCGAACGCGTCGTGATCAGGCTCAACGAGCAAGAGTGGGAATGCTGCCGCGAAGCCCTACGAGGTGCACCTCTACCCTTCGGGTCCCTGCAGGAACTACTAATGGGCTACCATTGGCTCCTAAAAGAGGAATTCAAGCGCCAAAAACAAGCAATCGCGCAACTTGAGGCACATAAAAAGGCGGCGGACGAGTTGAGCCTTCGTCGCGCTAGGCTCTCCTCCTACGGAGGAACCTCCTCAAGAGGGAACGAGCACCTCGCCAGGAAAAGGCAATCGCGGATGGCTCGCCTCACCGAACAAGAATGCATAGACGCCGCAAAAGTCCTCGACTTCAGCTCTATGACAGTCGACACGAGAGGCAACGTGGTTCCCAGGACACCGCAGGCCGCGGTGACAGCAGCCACCATGTACCTTCTCAATAACCAGCCACCAGCTGGAGATCCCCGAACGGCCATGCACCGATCTACGATCACGGGCCTGGGACTAATCGATGCCGCCCTCGACAAGGAACCGGTACTAGACCCAAAAAAGGGCAAAGCGATACTCTTCGCCCTCGTCCAGCGATGACAGTCACGACCTGTCTCGGCGCCGCCGCTCACGGCGACACGATCGCAACTACGATGCACGCGATGAACTCACGCAGCGCAAGATCGACAAGTCAAGGGCACGACGTGCTCGGTTGACTGACTTGGAAGAAGAAGATGGGGAGCTCTGCGGCGCCAGATGCTTCAGCAGATCCATCAGGCAAAAGCGAATGCCTAAAGGGTTCAAACTCTCATCGAAGAACCCGAAATTTGACGGTCTACAGGACCCCAAGATTTGGCTGGAGGATCACATATCGTCCGTCAGGCTACATGGAGGCAGTCGAAGTACTGCCATGCAATGCTTGCATCTACAGTTGCAGGGTGCCGCCCAGGCATGGCTCAATAACCTCCCACGCGGATCCATTCGTAGCTGGGATGAGCTGGTCTACAGCTTCGTGCGCAACTTTAAGGGCACGTACAAACGCCCCGCCTCAATCGAAGAACTGAGATGCTGCCAGCAAAGATCTGGCGAATCGCTGCGCTCTTACATCCAAAGGTGGTCCATCATCAAGAACTCCATGGAGAACATCTCGGAAGACTGCGCGATTGATCCATTCAACGATGGAGTCCGCCGCTCAAAGCCCCAGACCATCGACCACCTGATGGAGATCGCGGATCGGTGTGCTGATGGAGAAGATTCGGTGAAGAATCGCGTTCACTCTGACGAGGAGGCAGAACTCGAACGAAGACGCGACCGCCGGAGTAAGCGTCGCATGCTCGTCTACGACGATCGCGATGATGTCAACATGGTCGCAGCCGGCTACGCCGGTAGACGCGACGATAACCGCAACAGCGGATACCGTAGTGGCGGATACCGCGACTCCGGGAAAACCACACAAGTATGGCAACACCGCACTCGCGATGAAGCACCCGCAACCTCCATCGAGGACAAACTATCCGGGCCATGCACGGTACACTTCTACATCGACAAGCACGATGGCAAGAGAAAGTCCAGCCACCTCCTCAAGGACTGCCGCGAGATCCTCAAGCTACATGAGGGATTGGTTCGGATGAACCGTAATGCAATCGAAAGAGGCTACGGAGCCGCTCCAGGTGCCGTGGCACATGGCGCACCACCACCACCACCAGGGCCACACCCGAACGGAGCTGCACCAAACCAGCACCATGGAGGCAAACCGTACCCAGGGGCCATGGGTACCATGATGATCCAAAAGGGGCGCCCCTCCAATAGGGTGCAGAAGGCCATCACTCGCCAAGTCAACTTGGCCACGCACTAGCCACCGTCCACCACTGAGTACCTCAGTGGCAGTGATTCATGCATTCCCTTTGACAAACACGACCACCCGCCTCAAGTACCTGGCCCAGGTCATTGTCCCCTCGTACTCGAGGCGCAAATTGGAGGCTTCGACATGAGTCGCGTCTTCATGGATGGCGGAAGCGGCATCAACCTCATATTCACGAGTACCTTGCGAGCAATGAGGATCCATCTAACCTGCTTGGAGGCATCGGACACAATGTTCCACGGCATCGTCCCAGGGAAAGGCGTATACCCCTGGGCAGAATCAACCTCGACGTCATATTCGGCACGCCAAGGAACATCCGCCGCGAGCGCATTGACTTTGAGGTCGTCGACTGGCCCTCACAATACCACTGCATCCTCGGACGCGTCGCGTTCGCTAGGTTCATGGCGCTACCACACTACGCCTACCTGCAGATGAAAATGCCAGGTCCCAACGGCGTCATCACGATCAACGGGAGCTTCGAGCGATCTGACAGTTGCGACAGGGAATTCAACAGAATCTCCCAGTCCTTCGGCATGTAGGAGGAGCTAGCGTGATTGAAGGAAATGACAGGCAATAGTCTTCCCCCCTGAGTAGGCCAAGCTCACCTGACCTCTCCGTCGACTCATCTATGCACACAAAGAAGGTGCAGGTCCATCCATCAGACCCCGCTAAAACGGCCCTCATCGCCAACAACTTGAGTCTCGCATAGGAACTCGCGCTCGTCGAATTCCTCCGTGAGCACTGGGAAATTTTCGCCTAGTGTCCTGCGGACATGCCAGGAGTTCCTAGGGAATTCGCCGAGCACGCACTCAACGTCAACCCCGACGCAAGGCCAGTCAAGCAAACAATCAGGCGACTGTCTGAGCCACGAGTGCAGGAAGTCGGAATGGAGATCAACAGACTCCTCGAGGCCAAATTCATACGCGAGATCAAGGAAAGCACTTGGCTCGCCAATACGGTGCTGGTACCAAAAAAGGACACGGATATCCTACGGATGTGCGTGGACTTCACTTCTTTAAACAAGCACTGCCCAAAAGATCACTTCGCGCTACCACTGATCGATCAAATCATCGACTCCACCGCTGGATGCGAGCGCCTCTGCTTCCTTGATGCCTACTTAGGCTACAACCAAATTCGAACGAAGGAGGAAGACCAGGAGAAGACCGCGTTTACAACGCCCTTCGGTGTGTTCTGCTACAAAACAATGCCCTTCAGGCTAAAAAACGCGGGAGCCACATACCAGCGGTGCATGTAGGCTTGCCTCAAGGAGCAACTAGGTCGCAACATCCAAGTCTATGTCAACATCCAAATCAAAACCGAGGAAGAAGCCTCTCTAATCGACGACTTGCGCGAAACCTTCACCAATCTCGATCGCTACCGGATAAAGCTCAATCCGGACAAATGCGCCTTTGGTGTACCATCTGGGCAGCTGCTCGGGTATCTCATCTCCGCGAGAGGGATTGAGGCAAACCCGAAAAAGATAAAGGCCATAGTGGCCATGGAGAAGCCTAAGAACATAAGAGGCGTCCAGCAACTAGCTGGACAAATCGCGGCCCTCAGTCGACTTATCAGTCGAATGGGAGAAAAGGCGCTGCCCTTCTATCAGCTCCTCCGCAAAGCTGACAAATTCAAGTGGACCAATGAAGCGTAAGAAGAATTCGAAGACCTCAAGCGCCTGCTATCCACCTCGCCAGTATTGGTGACTCCACGAGAAAGGGAACCACTGCTGCTATACATCTCCACTACCAACCAAGTGGTTAGCACAGTGCTCATCGTCGAGCGGGCCGAGGAAAACAAGGTCCACGGCGTACAATGCCCGGTATACTACCTCAGCAAGGCCCTCACGCCAACAAAACAGCGGTACCCACACTACCAGAAACTGGCGTACGGCGTCTTTATGACCGCCCGGCGACTGCGCCATTACTTCCAGGAACACCCAATCGTGGTAGTGAACGATGCCCCATTGGGACATATCCTCAATAACCCCGACGCCACGGGGCAAGTCGCGCTTTGGGGAATCGAATTGTCTCCACGAGACATCACATACAAAAAGCACGACGCAATCAAGTCGCAAGTTCTCCCTGACTTCCTCGTGCATTGGATGGAAAACCAACTCCGGGACAAGCCAGATATGTCCTACCTCTGGACAATGCACTTCGATGGGTCCAAGAGGAAAGATGGAGCAGGAGCAGGTGTCATACTGACATCACCTCAAGGGGACAAGCTGAAATACATCCTACGAATGCAGTTCACAGCCTCAAACAACGAGGCTGGATACGAGGCCCTGTTGCATGGGATGAGGATGGAAAAAGCTTGCGGCGCAAAGAGGCTAATCATATATGGCGACTCCAAGCTGGTCGTCAACCAAACAATGCACGAGTGCGACGCACTGAACGACAATATGATCGCATACCGCGACCTCTACGACACACTTGAAGGAGACTTCGATGGTTGCGAGTTGCGACACATAAGTCGCGAAAGCAATGAGGAGGCGGACGCACTCGCCAACATAGGCTCCACCTGCGCACCCATACCACCTGGGGTATTTCTCGAGCGCATATGCGAACGCTCCATCAAGCCAAAGGCCGCAGAGAAGAAAACAAGCGCAACAACGGACTCGGGGGCTACGCCACCCAAGGAGCCAATGACACTCGATGACTTGGAGCTCGACACAGGACTCGAGGGACCAATGAGCGTCATGATGATCGAACAATCCTGGACGCAGCCGTACATTACGTACCTCCTCAGCAAGCGCCTACCGGACGACCCGACAGACACACGACACATCGCGCGATGCTCCAAGGCATTCGTCGTTATCAACAGCGAACTGTATAAACGCAGCATCACAGGCGTGTTACAACGATGCGTCTCCCTAGCCGATGGAAGAGCAGTCCTCCTCGACATCCATGAAGGGACCTGCGGGCACCACGCCGGTAGTCGCGCCCTCATTGCCAAAGCTCTATGAGCTGGATTTTACTGGCCCACGCCCATGCGCGATGCCAAGGATATAGTCCAAAAGTGCAATGCTTGTCAGCGATTCGCGGACAAGCCACACGCACCAGGTGAAGAACTACGGCTCATTCCATTGGCATGGCCCTTCGCACAATGGGGGATTGACATGGTGGGCAAGCTCCCAAGGTCCTCGCAAGGAGGCTACGTCTACCTCTTGGTCGCAGTCGACAAGTTCACCAAATGGATCGAGGCCATGCCAGTGACCAAGCAATCAGGGCACAGCATGGTCAAGTTCTTCGAATCCATTGTCTACCACTTCGGCGTGCCGCACAACATCATCACGGACAACGGGACGAACTTCACATCCAAGGAGTTCCAAGAATTCTACGGAAACCTGGGGATCAACATCAGTTACGCCTCAGTCGCGCATCCACAGACCAACGGTCAGGTGGAAAAAGCAAACGGAATCGTCTGCAGCGGCATCAAGAAGCGACTCCTTCGACCACTCGAGCAAGCCGCGGGTTGCTGGCCAGATGAGCTCCAATCCATACTCTGGAGTTTACGAACAACTCCAAACAGCGCCACGGGCTACACACCATTCTTTATGGTGCACGGAGCAGAAGCAGTACTACCCGCCGAAGTGCGATACAAGGCGTCGCGTGTAGTCGCTTACAACGAACAAGAGTCATCCCTTGAACTCGAATACTCCGTCGATCTCCTCAACGAGGCAAGAGAAATCGCCACAGAAAGATCCACGATCTACCAGTAGAACCTGCGCAACTACCACAGCAGAAAGCTTCGCCCCAAATCCTTCGTCAAAGGTGACCTGGTCCTGCGACTGAAGCAGCAGGGGCATCTCAAGCTCAAATCCCCCTGGGAAGGACCATACATGATTACAGAAGTAATCCCAGGTGGCACCTATCGCCTTCAAGATTTAGAGACAGGAGTCGCACACTCCAACCCTTGGAACGTCGCACAACTGCGACGCTTCTACCCTTAGTCATTTTTTCTTTACTTTTACATCGCAAATAAGGCTATTCAGCCAAGGCTACTTAGGCGCACATTGTACTTCATACTATTCTTCGAATAAATAAAAGCTAAGTACCCCGAAACTCTGTGCCCTCCTTTACTTTGTCAATTTTCATACTCGGGCGCTATGCCACCCTATACACATATGTTCTTTGAACAAAAACGCGACATCCTGAGTAGCTGGCACATCAATCGAACCCCTTAACACAAACACAACCCAGCTGCAACGCACCTGACAGGTTGACAAGGGAACGAGATAAAAAAGATGGCCAGGCTAACGAAAAGGACTCGCATAAGTGCAACGCACCCCAAGCTTATAAAGCTATTTGTACACATTCAACAATAAATTATCTACAAATATATATGAGATTTACCACACTAGTACACTTATGTGCAGGATACATATTTGGCTACCCTTGCAATAGAAGAACATTAGTCTGTTCGTCGAAGAAGTCGATGATCTCCTCGGCTGGACGGTCCACTGCCTGATAGTGCGACACCATGTTCCAAGAAGATCTTGCTGGTGGCACCGGTGGCCCAGAGGCAATGGCGGCGACATCCACGTCAGGCCTGTGCAAACGCACCACGGAGAGGGCAGCCTTGGAACCAGCCACCAACTGCTGCCTCACGCACTCACGAACCACGGACATATCTTGAAATTTGGTCAGGAGAGCCAGCAGGCTTGATGGAGTATCATCCAGCGGGAACATCGCCCGATAGATGTTCTTCAAACACGACTGCGACTTCTTCAAAAATAGTAGCACTCGCGAGGTGTGATCCTGCAGGGTCGCCAATGCAGTCGCACGATCATGATCTACCTAGAAGTATCCACTCTCCTGAAGTTGCTCCTGGGTGAGATCATGAAGGCGGTTGGCAATCCTATCCCTCTCCTCTTGCGGATGGCGTGCGCTAACAACTACACGAAGCAGCATCAACAGCATGAGTACAACGTACCATTGCGATTAACTACAAAGGAAAAGACGAGGATGAGCAAACTAACACTTAAACTGGTCGCCCAGCTGCGTCACCTCGCCAAGCAGATATTGCTCGCAGGCGGCGGCTTTTTCAGCCTTTGACTTCCACACGTCCGCGCTACCGCGGATCATGGGCAACTCATGCTCCAGTTGCTTAACGCGATCACGAAGTCGTGAAATCAAGGACAGCTCCTCTACCCTGGAGCGTGGTGGTGCCATTGTATCCTCAAGAGATGGCGAGTGCGGGGTTCCCCCCACAGGACCACTTGATGTACCCTACCAAAAATCAAGCCAAAGGCAGATAAAGCGACCAACTCAAAAGTCAAAAGTAACAGATGCATTTAGGATCAGCATAAAGTATCCACAAACACACTCCCCAACAAGCATGTTCTCCAATCAAAAGGGAAATTCATCAACTATTACAAGAAACTAACTACGAAGCAGCTGGCTTCTTCGACTTCGATGACCTTGGGGGCTTCATCAAGTCCGTGGCAGTATCAGATGCCACTAACATTCCGCCGGCCCCTGAGGCCGAAGCTTTCGCCGCCTTCTTCACACGATTGAGCTCCTCCGAATACTTGGCAATAGTATTTATCAAGGAATGGCCATATTTGGCACAGGCAGTCGCAAAGGGAGCGAATACTACCTGCTGACTATCCGCGCCAACAAGCATCGTCTTCGACACCGCAGAAGGATCTACTTCAACTCCGTGGGCTTGCACCATGGCAAGTGACATGGTCGTGCCAGCTGCGCGGAGGGTGTTCTTGTACGTGGCAGGCACACCCCCAGCGAGCGACTCCACCAGCTCTTCCACATTGTCGTCCAGCTCCGCCTTCGGCATCAACTCCTCCTGGAGGCGACTCAGGGTAACCTTTGCCTTGGACAACGTATTTTGGACAGCGGCGCTACGATCCTCAACCGCAGAAACCGCGCCCGCCAGAGCGTCATCGCGACAAAGGGCTTGCGGATCAAAACTCAAGTCGCCAGCATCTACACAAAAAATACACAGATGGATCAAACTTCTAGTGCCACCGGCAAAAAACTCTAGATGCAGAGAAGAACATCAATAAAGTACCTACCAGTAAAGGTACCTGAAAGGGCCTTGGCGACTGAGAACAGTTTCTCTTCGAACAACTTCTCCCTGGCTGTAAAGGAGGCGCGCAGATCCTCTTCGCGCTTCTAGGCATCATCACGATCCGCGATTGCCTCGTCGCGCCCTTTCATAGCTGCAGCTAGTGTCTTCTCCAACGTGGCGACGTCGCGCAGTAAAACGTTATGCTCGGCTACATGACAGTCAATAATTGGCTATCAGTCGACTATACAAAAAACAGAGAGAAGATGAAAAGAATAAGTGTAGAGCACTCACTCTCGACCACGCGGTGGCGCGTCTCCAGCATCGCATGCTGGCGACCCATCGCCATCACCTGCTCCGCCACTTGCGCGGCTTCCTTTACAAGGAGCTGTCGCACAAAACAAGGAGTCAGCAGAGGGCAGTAGAAGGCGTTGAAAACCACATTTAAAAAGAAAGAAAGATATACTTACATGGTCCTCGAGCGACTCCGAAGAAGTTTGCTGAACCGTCATCCGAGCAACCACTCAATGCTCCCCTACGTGTGGAGAGCTCGAAGAATTATGCCCGGAGTGGGCCGCCGCCAGAGGAGAAGGAGCACGCTCGACCTCTACCTTGGACCTTGAAGTCGCGACTCCCAATTCCTTCAAAAACTCGACATCGCCAGAAGATGATGACGCCTCTTAACTACAAGACCAAGTCCACATTGAGAAAAGGGAAAACTCCAGGGCAAAAACCAACAAGAAGAAAACAGAAAAGAATGAATGACCCAGCAAACTTACCAGTTAAAGTTGTCAAGATCAAACGTGGCAGCCGCCGATTCAGACAAAGACTCCTTGGGCAATCACATCTTCTTGCAAGAAGACGGTGCCACAGCCCTCACAGGAACAGCTGGAATTGGCGACTCCGCGCCTCCTGGAGTTGAAGGAGTCGACGCGTCGGAATCCTTGCTACGCGAACGCTTGGGAGTATCCGGGCTCTCGGACTCGGGGGCTTCCTCTTCCACATCAGAAGGGACAGTCGACTCAGACTCGTCCTCTTCCAAAGCTTCACAAGGAATAATCCCCTCAGGGAGAGGAGGCATACAAGGCGACACCGCCCAATCCTGCATACAAACAGTAAAGATCAGCAAACATAACAGGTAAGCAACAGAAAACGCAATCGCGAAAATAAGCTACTGCGTAGCACAACTGTACCTCAGGAGGAGGATTCGAAGCATCGAAAGGAGGAACGACTGGCTCGTTCGGAAGCACATCCTTGAGGGTGTACTTCGTGACCAGTCACACCCTCTTATCTACCTCACTCGCGGACATGCCATCAGCAGACACGCGAGTGGAATCATCAGTGCCACCCCATTGTAACATGGGATGGACCCTAGCCTGGAGAGGTTGGACGCGACGACGCAGCCAAGTCCTGACAAGGGCGCAGCCTCCCTCTTCTGCGCCTATGCGACTCTTGAGGTCGCAGACGCGTTGATATAGCACGTCTGTCTCCGCGAGTTCGGAAGGCATGATCACGTTCTTCCAAGAATGCATCTTCTTACAGGGAGTCGCGGGATCGAAAGGCGCGAGTCCAAAGTGCTCGTCCTTGGCCTTCTGGTCGCGAACATAGAACCATTTGTCCCTCCATCCCTGGACGGACTTGGTAAGCTTGATGTCGAAGTAGGTGGCGGATGGGTCGACATGGATTCCACAACCACCTAAGTCATAAACTATAGAGCCAGATGCGGACTGACGCTTCAATTTAAAGATGCGCTTGAAAAGACCAAAGTGTGGCTTGATTCCAAGCCAGCACTCGTAGAGAGTGATGAAACAAGTGATGTGGAAGATCGAATTTGGGGACAACTAATGGAGCTGGAGCCCATAGAAACAAAGAAGACCCCTAATAAAGGGGTGAAGAGGCAAGGAAAGACCATGAATGATGAATGCAAGAAACATCACTCGAAAACCAGCGGGAGGAGCAGGAAGGGTCTCACCGCTGGGGACGCACGCATCGGCAACTGCTGTGGAGATCACTCCATCTTGGCGAAGAAGACGGAGATCCAATGCCTTGATGATAGACGGGCGCCATGCGCCATTGGTCACGCGGGTGCCCGCGACCTTCTTTTTCCCGTCGGCGGCGGCGCTGGTGCCCGTAGCAACGGAGCCACCCTTCTTCTTCGTCGCGGCAACGGTGGCCGCAAAATCAGCGACAGAACCTCCTTTCTTCATTCCCATTGCGCGGCAGCGATGAGAGCGCAGAAAGTAGCTTGGAAACGAACGAAGGTGGTCCAGCGCTGTGGAGAAGACGAATGCAGGAAGCAGAAGAACAACAACAATGGCAATGGCAGCAAGGAAGAAAGAGCGCAGATGGAAAATTACCGCCACAGCACCGCTACTTAACCCCTAGGAGATGCAATCCAACGGATAACAAAAACCCTATTGGGCGCGTGGCACGCATCTCCTTGGACACGTGGAGAAGAGGAAGCGCGAACCGCCCCCCCACTTCTACCATTACACGCGGAAATCGAGGAGGCGCAGTTAAAAATAAGATTACGCATGCCTAGTCAAATCAAAGTCAGAAAGTGGGACCCACCGCTCGTCACCTCCCGTCAAACTCGCTCACGCGGCCAACTGAGATCATACAAGCGTCAGCACTGACGTCATCAAGGCTACACAACGGAAAACTTCGATTATTTTTAGTCCTTGCTGGAGTCTTCTACTCCACCAAGCACTCGGGGGCTACTCCCATAGGGAGCGCTGGCCGTGCACCCTACGACTTTTCTTTTTCTTGTTGCAGGAACATGGACAATCACAAAAGCAAACTCAACCACTCGAATCACAGTTCGATTATGGACATGGGTTACTCCCATAGGGAGCGCTGGAAAAAAATCGACTGAAACAAGCAGGCAAAAGACGACAGCAGTCGCGAATTTTTTTGGTCTCTGCCTGAGTCATCGACTGAAACAAGTAAGCAAAAAGACGACAGCAGTCGCAAAAGTTTTTTAGTCCCTGCCTGAGTCTTCGACTCAACCAGGCACTCGGGGGCTACTCCCATAGGGAGCGCTGGTCGCGCACCCTATGATTATTTGTACAAAAAACTGTGTGTTGATAACATCCACACTCGAAACTCATGGCGACACCGCCTCATAATTTTCCCCTACAAAGATACTACGTCTACTGGATCACCCGAATCGTCTCCGCGATGATAACATTCGGATGCCGCGCCTACGGCGTGAAGGTAAGACCTGAATAAGGCCTGGCAACGCATTTAACTGCGCACTACCAGAAACATATCCGCACCTACAGGCACGATGAACATGCCTTGACGGACGCGACGAGTGCTCACACCCATATAACTGGAATTCGACTCCTGTAAGACCACCGCGGCCTGAGTCGAATTACACCAGCACTTTTCCGGATTCGAGTCCGGGGACTCGAATTTGAGTAGATTGCGTTGTTTCACCCTAAGGTGGTTAACTGATACCGATACTTCGGTTATATCAGGCACGTATATCAACAATCCCTATGACACGAATAAAAGCAATCGAAATGTACTCATTTAGGCACTCGAAGGCTTCAAAAGTGTAACTTGGGTATACCCTGCAGGCGATTCCACTGGACACTCGGGGGCTACTGACATCGGTATACCCTGTAGGTACTCGAACTTGGTATATACGGTCAAAATACGTATAGGCCCACGGTGTCGCCAAGGCCCAGGAAGAAGGACTCGAGTAACCTGCGGACTCTCGATTGCTTGAAGAACAAGAGAAAGCTGAAGATAGAAAGTTTGAAAGGGAAAAACCCTAACTTGTAACCGACTCGACCTGCTACCCGAGACCTAGCCTATCTATATAAGGGCTAGGAGGGGCAGCGAGGAGGACACACGCAACCCTAGCTTCCACAAACCCTCTCCAGATTGCATCTGCGCTCCGTTGTAACTTTCGACTCCCTCGATAATTCCACGAGCAGACAAGCAGGAGTAGGGACCTCTACGAGGCTTCAACCTGGGTAAATCCTTTGTCCCCTGTGTGCTTGTTTGCTGGCCGATAGATGTCTCCAGCGCTCCAACACCCAAGTCCATAACAATGGGCATTGATGAGCTAAACCCTCGTCATCGCCAATCTCGGGGTAGCTGTTACCTGCGGTAATTGTGCTGAAGTTATCGTTGGATTACCCAATGGCTAGTTTGACCGAGCTGACGGTCCAACTTCTTCCACTTGAGTCGGCTGCAGGTACGCCCTGTCCAATCGACAGGGGTGGCGTTTCGAGTGAGGATACGTTCACCAAAGCCACGACTGGAAACTGGGTTGAAAATTTCCTCCATTCTCGACAGAGTCCATCACCGATTTGACTGGGCGTCCAAATTGGACTCGCCTACTCCGATTGCCAAATCAACACCTGCGCTAAATCAATGATGGCCTCGGGGACTACTGATGGGGATATGTCGAATAGGGTATGCCCAGTAGGACGTTCCGATCGGGTCGAAGGCCTCGTGAGTGGGCCTTGTGGATGGCGACTAGAACGTGACTGAAGAGGAGGCCCGACGACTGGAGACTAGGGGCCCAGAAGCGTAGTTGAAGCCCAGTTGGATTAGGTCAAAAGCCTTTGAATCCATAACTTTTTCGGCTGTATACTATAAACCCTAGCGAGGTACCCTCTATATAAACCTCCCTATGGTTCCTTGAGTACTTACATTTGGTTATACACCCCTTCTAGCAACTCGCTCCTTATACGACAAGCTCGATACCCCTGTAACTCGCTCTCCCCCAATACAATCTAGCAGGACTAGGTTTTTACCCTCTGAGGGGCCGAACCTGGGTAAACCCATGTGCATCCGCCCCATCTCGCACCACAGAAGGCCGCCAGCTCTTGCCCCCAATACTATCAATCGCTACCCCTGGTAGCGACTGTCGTGGCCATTCCTATGACAATATATGTCCTCATAATGATTTTCTTGAATGGTATTTATTGCATATATTTTATGGCGGTATAATTGAACCTAATAAAATTGAACTAGACTCTTTCGCGGAAGGAGCGTTTATGAATCTTCCTATAACTAAAGCTTGGGCTTTACTTAATAGAATTCACGATCATAGAGTTTCATGAAATTTTGGTCTAGGAAGCGAAGGAGGCGTAGATATAACACATGACTGTATCCATGACTATAATAAAAAGGGCCATGCTAAAGAGTTATCTAAAGAACTTTATTTGGATTTAGATGTTGTGTTGCAAGTTGTTAAAGCTTTTACAGAACATATCAAAGCACCAAAAGAGGGTTTGGTCAAGTATGATGCATCACCTGAACTTGAGAAGAAAACAGAAGTTAAAGCAACACTAGCCTCCCTAGGACCAACATATGAGATACCTTTCCCTAACACTTCACAGAAGCATATTTTTGAATATGAACATGTCAAAGAAGTACAGGAGAAGAAGGAAGAGGAAAGAATGCCAGAAGTCGTGAAATATCTGGAAGAACCCAAAGATTAAGAGGTAACCAAAGAAGCAATTATGGCTATGTATGCACATTGTAACATAGTTAAACTTGATGTAGAGACTTCCGTATTGGTTCAAGGTAAAGCAAAGGTAAAAGATGTGGGTAAGGCTATTCTTCCCTGCATATTTAAGAAAACCTCGCATTATGGTTTATGCGATCTTGGCACCGAAGTTAATGTTATATATTATGATTTCTATTTAGAAATAAAAGAAGATATAGAACCGGATACAATTGAAATACTGATATGACGATCATGTTAGCCAATAAACTCTTAGAATTCCAATGGGAGTAGTTGAAGATGCAACTGTCACAATTGGTAAACAAAACTTTCCTATCAATTTTGTAGTTGTTGATATGCCAGCCGACACTCTTTGCCCAATTATATTTGGAAGAAACTTTTTGAGTGATGTAGGTGCCTATGTTGATTTCAAAAAGGAAATTGTGTCTCTTAAGCTTGGGGGAGCAGAAAAATAATTCAACTTTTCCAAATTTAAAGATAGGCCTCCACAAATACAAGAAGAAGAGAAAGAGAAAACTATTGAGGAAATGGCAGCTCTCTTCTTTAGTAATCAAGAAGAATAAATAACTGAAGACTCAAATTATGAATAAATAGTCATGGAGGACAAGTCCCTAGAAGAACTTGAAGATGAATTCATTTCACTTCCCATTATAGGGCATCCAACTAATGAAGCTTTTGAAGATCCAGAAAAGAGAGGGGACGAGGAATTACCAGCCCTAGAATTAAAGACTCTACCAGATAATCTTAAATATAGATTTTTAGAGGATAGAATTAAATTCCCTATTATTATTAGTGCTAAACTTTTAGGAGAATAAGAAGAACGCATGAAAATACTTAAGGAGCATCACAAGGCCTTTGGGTACTCAATGGATGATTTGAAGGGCATTAGTCCCATGATAACTGTCCATCGAATATTCATGGAAGAAGGTGCTAAACAACTTGTGGAATTTAATAGAAGACTGGAGCCCAAAATGAAGGAAGTGGTAAGAAAAGAAAGTGTACGCCTACTGAACGCAAGTATAATCTATCATGTTAAAGAAAGTAAATGGGTAAGTCCTATTCATTGTGTCTTGAAGAATGGCAGTTTTACTATTGTTCCTAATGAAAACAATGAATTGATACCTACTAGAACTATTGTTGGACATAGGATGTGCATAGACTTCAGGAAATTGAATAAGAAACTAGTAAAGATCACTATCCTTTACTGTTCATAGATCAAACTTTAGAAAGGTTAGCAAACCACACTCATTTTTTCTACTTGGACGGATACTCTGGTTTTTCTCAAATAGCTATTCATCCTGATGACCAACTTAAAACAACTTTCATTAGTCCTTATTATTTACATGCTTACAAACGTATGCCTTTTGGTTTATGTAATGCTCTAGCTAGTTTTCAAAGATGCATGGCTGCTATTTTTGAGGATTTTATAGAATTGATAATGGAAGTATTTATGGATAACTTTTCTGTCTATGGAACTTCATTTACTAGTTTCTTGGATAATCTCAAAAGAATTTTGCAGCGTTGCGAAGAAACCAATCTTGTTCTAAACTGGGAGAAGTGCCATTTTATGGTCAAAGAAGGTATAGTCCCTGGACACAAAGTATCAGGTAAGGGAATTGAAGTGGATAGAGATAAGGTTGAATCCATAGAGAGAATGCCACCACCTAGGGATATAAAAGGTATAAGAAGTTTCCTTGGTCATGTGGGTTTTTATAGACGGTTCATTAAAAATTTCTCAAGAATATCTAAACCTTTGACAAACCTTCTGCAAAAGGGAGTAAGATTTAATTTTCATGATAAATGTCTTGTAGCCTTTGATAAACTTAAATATGCTTTATCCCATGCTACTATCATTAAACCACCTATCTGGGATATGTCTTTTGACTTAATATGTGAAGCTAGTGATGATGTTGTAGGAGTAACACTAGGACAACACATAGGTTGCAGATTTAATATTATACATGATGCTAGTAGAACTCTTAATAGTGCTACTATGAAGCGTTGCAATAAATTTTGTTCTTATATAGTTGATCCAAAAGTAAGAGTTCATACGGATCATGATGGTTTAAAAGAACTCCTTAAGAGGAATAACCATAAGCCAAGACTGATCAGTTGGGTTCTTTTACTTCAAGAATTTGAGTTGCAGATTATGTAGAGGCAAGAAATAAAGATGTTGGATGCAGTGTCCATATTTGCCCCGCAAGACACCAATATTATTGAGAGGAACTTTAGTCCTGGTGATTTTTGCTTACGAGAATTATTCAATGAACTAAGGTCAATTCCTGCAAAAGAGAAGAAGTCTGTGTTGTTGTAGGAGCTTGTCATCCCCAAATAAGTAAACGGTAAGTCCAAGGTAAGTGTTCTTACTCAAATAAGTGATTTGTTTTCACAGATTTTACCTCAAAAATTTATGCCTTTGAATTCCTCGTGTTTTTCTAATGTTTCTGGAGGTTTTTACCAACTATACGGGCGCAACTATACGACCGGAGAAAATCTCCCGCTGTATAGTTGGTCGTTCAACCCTCTATATCTTCTTTGTGAAATTGTTTTCGATGTCTAGACCTATACGGGTGCAACTATATGACCGGAGACAAAATTATGGCCGTATAGTTAGTCGTTGAACTCTCAAACATTTTCGATTTTTGATGTTTGTATCTATACGGGCGCAACTATATGACCGAAGACAAGATTCAGGTCGTATAGTTGGTGGTTGAACTCTTAGACACTTTCAATTTTTGATGTTTGTATCCATACGGTCGCAACTATACAACCGGAGAAAATATTCCGGCCGTATAGTTGGTCGTTAAACTATCAGAAATTTTTGTTTACTTTTTCGTTTTCCCCAGATAAAAAAACGTTATTGTCGGTTCTGAGTCGTAACTTAATCGACCTGGACTCAAGATATTTGGAAATATCTTCCCGGAGCCAACTATACAACTGGAGCTATACGGGCCACGCCCGTATAGTTGGTCGTTACGCGGCAGGACTCGTCCAAATCCGCGATTTCTTTCCCTGTTTCGTTAAGATTCTTTTCTTGGGAGAGAATTTGGTGTTTCTCACGAGTTTTACCGACCACTGACCCCCCTTATATACTTCCATTGTCCCTCTCTCTAATCATAATCTCCTGAAACCAATCCACCTCTTATTCACTCGTGAGGACACGCAACCAAAGGATAGAAGCCAAGAAGAAAGGTTTATATGGATATCGGGAGAAATAGTGAGTAAGGCAGGAGATCAAGATCGTCCCTATGGAGTTCCTCGACGATGACAATGCACGTCGTAAGAGGGAGTTGAAGGCCTTCGAGCTGAAGATTGAAGAGATGGACAAGGAGACACCAGGGACACAAAAACATCTTCGGTTGCTGCAACTTTATCTTGGCAAACTTGATGAAGATATTAAGAAGACAACCAAAGCAGGTTTTTCTATGAGTCTTAAGGCGCTACAAACCCTTCAAGATAGGAACGAGTTCATTAAAGAAAAAGTAAAAGCGCTGGAGAGGAATAATCTTTTGTACAAGTTGCGTGTTAAAGAATTAGAAGCTGTCAATCAATCACTTCGTCTTAGGCTGGCCCATGAAGAGAAGATACAGCATGTCATGGTGCCAGAATGATCTACAATAATCACGATATCAAATAATCCAAAGGGATTGTCGCAAGGGATTATTTGATCTCGTCTGGCTTGATTCCAAGATTGGGGAGATCTTTAAGACCTTGTAATCCATCTTACAAGTTTTTACATTACTATTTTAGTGTTGCATTAGTTCAAACTAGAAATAAAGTTAGCATCATTAGAATTCCCTTCAGGAATAGTCGATCCCTTTTATGAAATTCTGAGTTTATAATTATATATGGATCAATATTGAGTTTGTGCTTGTTTTATTGGATATATGAATGCTTGAGTATAATTTTACTTGCACTTGATGATAGCAATAGGAGTCTTCCACACCATTGTTATTAATGGAGCATATAAAGATAATTTGGTCAATATGTTGTAAGTCTATGGTTTGATTTACAAAGAAAAATTATCTATGCAGTTAAGTTGAAAAACAAACCTTGAACAAAGGAAAATAAAAAGTTCTATCAAAATAGAGTGACAACAAGTCGAGGTGGAATCTTGAAGTCATAAAAATGCTTCATATACAATTGGAATTTGGTAATTGAGATCGTTAAACTTTGAATTCCTACATGAAGTGGAATGTATGTCTAGCTCCTTTGCACAACACTTAAACAAAAGTGTGAGCATATACACAAAAGAGAAGAAAAGAAAGAAGAAAAAGAGCAAATGTGCAAAGAGAAAATAGGCATACACCACTATATTGTAGTATGACAAAGAGACGCTTTGAGATTTTGAATCCCAAGTGAATATGTTAATCCTAAAACACTTGGGACTACCTCACTACCTCATTTGGTTGAACCGGATATTATTAATTTATGTTGAGATTCAACTTCTGTGAACTGTTGATAAATGTCGTTGTATTGGAAACGGAAGTACCTAAGAAGGTTAGATAGAGGTGTGGGGACTAGCAGGAAAGCTCTCGATGGCGTCCACGGGCGGGATTGGGTACGGGCATGTGTAGCGAGACACATGAAGTACCCAAGTTCGGAGCCTTCAAGGTGATGTAAAACTCCTACTCGTACCGATCTGACTATGAGTAGAATACAGAGTCCAATCGCTCCTCGATCTGTATGATCTAGCTCCCTCTTAAATGCTCAGCCTTTGCTACGAGAGTCTTGCGCCTCCTTATATAGGCAAAGGGGAAATGGTCTCACTGGCCAGACCGGCTGGCGGGTCCCATAGGCAGGCCCCAGTTGGCTGGTCATCTACAATATCCGGTAGGGTATGTCGTGTCGAAGTACACGCCGTGTGGGTCGTCGTGGGTATAGTGAACGCCATGCGAGCCTGTCGCTAGCAACCATCCACTGTGTTTGTGTCACCCGCAAAGTCTTCGATATGGCCTCATAGTTGTGAGTCTTGTTGCTGTAATAGAGTGTACTGTGCACTGTGAAGCACGTCGCCCTATCCTCTTGATTGCGTCCGGCTACTCCCGTGTAGCCAGCTTCGTGTCTTGCCGCCCTTCCTTGTTCTGACTATTGGCTTGGAGCTGGCCCGAAGTGCCTGCGTCTAGCTACGATATGCTAGCCGGATGCCAGCCCTCTATCTTTGTTCTTGTCCGGTCAGGGTACACGAGGGTCATCCCACCGACACTAGCCCCCGAGCGCGTGTGGATTCCACCCTTAGGTGAAATGTGCGTGCGCTCTCCTTTGAGTTTGAAATTTGTGTCTGGCTACCGTCTGACGGTTGCGTTGCCTGTGACGTTAGTGCTGACGCCAGCCACGCGCGCACGTGCCATCATTGCGTTGCCGTGCACAGCGCTATATCCCATCGCACACCGCGCACGTCTCCTCGGGAACCGCCGCCTACCGTTTCGGTTTCCGTCCCGGGATCTCTTGCACGTTCGGTGCCATCATAGGGGATTAGGAGCGATGGAGGGGGTGTGGCACGGTCTGGTAGAAGCCACACGGCACCGAAGACCGCCTAGGGAGTAGTTTCCCACTTCCGCTTGCCGCCTACGCACTTTACGCTTGCGCCCTCTCTGCCTCCTTGCTGCCTCCGTGTGCCCGCCGCTGGACTAGCCTCGCCGCCCTCTTAGCATCGCGGGTGACACGGGCCACCGTTTCTTGGAACCTACCACCACGACCAACAAAGAAGTCATGGCGTGTGAGCACACCGCCTGGTGCGGGTCTTCCGTGACGGAGGATCACATAGCCAAATACTGTGCGACGCGGGTGCTGCCGCCGGAGTCAGAGGTGAAGGTGCGGCTCGCGCCACCAGAGGAGGACTCGCCACACCCCGAGGAGGGGGAGTGCGTGATCTTCCTCTCCCACCTCGCGCATGGTTTCGCCCTGCCGGTGCATCCTTTCTTCTTGACTTTTCTCGCGTTCTTCGACTTCCGACTCCACCCTCACGCACTTTGCAACCTTCTGCGAGTGCTACCTCGGGATCCAGCCGGTTGTTCCATGTTCAGCCATAGGTCCAGTTCACCTAGGGCCCGCTGGTCGCCTGCAGTGGCACATCGATCTTCTCCCGCTCGCAGACCGGCTACCCCAAGTTCTGGCTACAAGACACGGTCTGACTATGGAAGTTGTCGTACTTTTACATCAGCAATGGCACTAAGGTCAACCGAATCAACCTGCCAGCCTTCTAGGACATGGAGTCGACCCGGCAGACATGGGACCTGAAGATCCACGGTGAGAAGGCGGAGACGGATGTGATGCTGCACCGGATGCGGTCCCTCGTCATCACCGGCTTGACTGGCCTAGACATCACGCTCAGCTGGATGTCCTGGCTGATGGTGCCGCTGCAGCAGCGGGCCCACAAGATGTGCTATTACTCTGGCCAGCTGAACCCCACCCGGCTGTCTTGCCGCGATCCCCACTACCACAACCTCAAGGAGTGGCTGTGGATAATCACCAAGGAGCGGCTGCCGGAGAACTGGAAGTTCAGGCAGGCCCCGTACACGCGTCACAACTGTGCGCCCCGGCTAAGTTTCCAGATCCAGCTAGCATCTTTTTATCAGCTGACGCCTATTTTATTTTGTTGTTGGTAGAACTTCCCCTGCATCATTCAGGAGGAGGGCGAGACCCCCCTCCAGGTCTTCACACCTAACCTCCCCAAGTCGCGCGCACGCCAGTCTGGCGAAGAGTCAGACAACGATGCTGACGTCTTCCCCAACCAGAACGACGAGCCGGCCCATGACCCTCATGTGCTGTTTGACAAGGAGGAGGAGCCCGCCCCGGTTCCCGGACCGACCCAGCACCGAGCGACGCACGGCGACTCCAGCTGGTCCGACACGGGTTAAGTGGATCTAGCCAGCCTCTGGTGGAGAAGCCGGTCCCCAAGAGGAGACGGACTAGAGTTCTGCCCCTTAGCCGGCTTGGCCACAAGAAGGCGCCGCCCCCTATGGTGCAAGGGTAAGGATTTCCCATTGTCTTTTTGCCTTGTGCTTCCTTCCTTTTTCTTCTTGTGCGATTTTTCTTATTTCCCTTTTATATTTTGCCTTCATTTTTGTAGCTCGCTCATCTCTTTCAGTGCTGCCAGCCTGGTGCGGGCGCCGACTGGCTCGCCTCCCTGCACGCCGCCCACCGCTCCGGCTCCTGCTGCCACCGCTGGCCCTACTCTGACATCCAGGGCTCCGCAACCGCCGCCTCATGTGGATCCGTCTACGAGATCCAGGACCAGATATGCTGCGCCAGATACGGTGGTTCAGCCGGACACCGCTACGTCGAGCCCGCAGAGCGGAGGTGGCTCCTCCATGGGGGCGAGGAGGGCTGCTGCCGGCAAGGAGCTAGTGGTGGACCAGGACGACAACTCCGATGGCGAGCCGGGGGACAAGTGGCGGGTGGCGCTCCACGAAGCGAAGGAGTCGCTGGCCCTCAACGCAGTCGATGACGACCCCTCCTCCGCCGCGTCATAGGCAGATCTGGCCGCCACTCTGGAGTTGGTGGTTAAGGCGATCCGGCTACTCGAAGCTGTGGCTGGGAGAAACCGGACGTTGGAGCAGAAGCTTGCCAACACGGACGACACTTCTTGGAGTAAGTCTTTCTAGTCGGTTTTTCCTTCTCTTTTTTTACTGATAGCCAGTTTCTTGTAGCCATCACGGTCTGCAGTCGGCGGGAGATCGATCGCCTGACCAAGGCGAATAACCGGCTGACGAAGTCCAACTCCTCCCTCCGGCTCTAGAACAAGGAGTGGCACTCCAAGACGGACCGGATGGAGGCCACAATAAAGGAGCGTGACTCCGCCCTTGCTAGCCGGGCCCAAGCCTTTGATCTCCTCAACGCCTAGAGCAAGGATCAGGAGAAGGAGATCAAGCGGCTGGGGGAGCGGGAGAAGGCCCTCCTGGACGGCTGATGCAGATCGGCCACACCGCTAAGGTTAAGTTCTTTTTACCGACTACCTTTTTCTGTCCGGATCCGGTAGCCGGACCTGACTTGCTTTTCTGACAGCTTTTTATCCGGGCGTAGACCTGCTGGCCTACAACTGGCTCTAGGAGAACTAGCCGGGGGAGCAGCCAACCTCTTAGGAGCTGGTTGCTCTTCTTGGCAATGAGGCCGCTGAGCCGTGGAAGGCGTCTCACAGGCTGTTAGATTTCCTGTGGTCAGATGCGTCTACTCTGGAGACGATCGCCCAGCTCGCGGTGAAGGTCGCGGAGGTGCCAGCTGTTGTCGACCGGCTGAGGGACTTGTGAAGGGATTATGCCCGACAGGCAATAATAAAGTGGTTATTATATTATTCCATGTTTATGATAAATGTTTATTTTGCATGCTATAATTATATTAATTGGAAACGTTAATACATGTGTGTTCAATAAACAAAATACAAAGTTCCTAGTAATGCCTCTCATATAAACTAGCTCGTTGATTAATAAGATGATCAAGGTTTCCTGATCATGGACATTGGATGTTGTTAATAACGAGGTCACAACATTTGTGAAATGATGTGATGAACAGTCATCCGAAGTATAGCATTATGATCAAAGTCATTATGTTTATATTTCTATAACATCATACAAAGTAATTTAGTCCTTAGACCATGAGATCATGATAATTGCTAACACCGGAAGAGTATCTTGATAACATCAAACGTCACACCGTAACAGGGTGACTATAAAGGTCGGTTCAGTGCTACGAAGGTGTTATGTTGAGGCTCATGGATCAAGAGTGGGATTTGTCCATCCCGATGACGGATAGATATACTCTAGGCCCTCTCGGTGATATCACATTGAAATAGCTTGCAAGCAAGCGATGTGATCACTAGAATGTTATATCATGGGAACGAGAGGAGAGGGCATGTTAGTAACGAGATAAAACTAGGTATTTGGATGCCAATGATCGAATCTCGGACATGTAATATATCGCGAGACAAAGGGATTTAGTTACGACGTTAAAGGTTCACACGATCACAAGGGTCATCGTTGAATATGTGGGAGTCAGTACGGATCTCCAGGTCCCGCTGCAGATTATTGATCGAAGAGGGGTCTCGATCATGTCTGCATTATTCGCGAACCGTAGGGTGACACACTTAAGGGATACCGACAGCATTTAGGAGAAAATATGTTTCAGATAAACATTAAGCAAGCGCTGGAATTATTTCAATAGACACCAAAACTGTTTCGGGTGAAATTGCTGAAATTGGTTCTGCATGTAATATTGAAATGTTGTAGGGGGTTTTATGTGAATGTTTTTTAATTAAAGTATTTAACAAAATTCTGAATAAAATTAATAAAAGAGTTTTATTAAATGAGAGAGCATTAAATTTGGAGAAATTTAATGCATTTAAAGTGGAGACTTTAAAAGAGAATGTGAAGGGGCATTTTAATGTGGAGGGGGTTACCACCACATGAATGGGGGAGGTGAAGGGACACCCTCCCCTCCTCCTATAAAAGGCCCCCCTATCACACCTTCATACTCACACCTCCTCGTGAAGGATCTCTGTCCCCCTCTAGTATTATTTCCCCATGGTCTTAGCTTAGCGAGATACATGTTCCCGGTGGCTTTATCTGGAAAGGAGTTGCTACTTCCGCTGCTTCGCTGGAGCGAGGGACGGAGGTTGTCGGGGTACCGAACGTGTGTGCGATCACGGATGCACCGCTGCTTTGCAGTGCTGGACTTGGTGGTGCTGGACTTGCTGCAGCTGGATCTGATGGACGTGCTGGAGCCGGACCTGCTGGACTTCATCACGATCTTGAGATTGGCAAGTGTACGACTACATCATCCACGAGTTCCAACTCATTAACAAAGCTTTGTTGTCTTCGAGGGTAAGTTCTCTATGGATGTATATCCACCCGTTGCTTGTATCTAGTAGATAGATCTTGGCGCATAGTTCCCATCGTAGAATTTTTTTGTTTTCTATGCTGCAAACCCCAATAGTGGTATCAGAGCCTGATCTATGCGTAGGTGCTTTGCACGGGTAGTACACATATGTTTATATGTGGGCGATGATGATCATGTTATTGCATCTTTCATGTATTTTGGATATTGGTGGCATAGTGGGATGAAGCGGCCCGGACCAACCTTACATGTCATCACACATGAGACCGGTTCCACGACTGACATGCAACTAGTTTTGCATAAGTGGCTGGCGGGTGTCTCTCTCTCCTACTATAGTCAATATCTGATTTACAATGAGTTGCTAATAACTTATTTATCCTCGTTGTGGTTCCATGTTCGTAGGTAAGACCGGTTCTATCTCCGAAAGCCCTAAGCCACGTAAAACTTGCAATGGATAAATTAGAGGCGTCTAGTTTAGATTGTTGCTAGGCTAGTGTCATGATATGGTAATGTTGTAAGTTGATGTATAATTGATGCTCTTACAACACACCTAACGTGTAAGTTCCATAGACCTTGTCCTTACACACAAAGGAATGATAGAGATCATACCACGATTCATATGATGGTGATCAAATGCATGGACCATATCATCCCACTTTACACATATGATGTTCACATCTTATATTGCTTGTTTGGCATTTTAGTAGCATTATAAGATGATCCCTCATTTAAATATCAAGTTAAAATGTGTTCTTCCTTAAGTATGCACCGTTCTATGGATCGTGTTTCCAGACATCACGTGATGATCGGGTGTACTCGACTCTGTGTTTTCATACAAACGGGTGTAAGACAGTTTTACACACGCGAGTACTAAGTTCTTACTTGGCGAGCCTAGCATGTACAGACATGGCCTCAGAACACGGACCGAAAGGTTAAGAATGAGTCATATAGTTGATATGATGCCCATATAGATGCTCGCCTTTGAAGCTACACCGACTCACGTGATGATCGGACTTGGTGTAGTGGATTTGGTTCATGTAATCACCAAAAAGGCACGAGGGATGTCGTTTTTGAGTGGGAGTTCATTTCTAATTTGGATTAGTCGAACTCAATTTGTCATAAACTAAATCGAAGAGAATTCGCATAATTTGTTGTAGTCATTGGCATCTGTTTACTACCTTACGCTTAGTTTTAATTGAGATAATAGAACTATAGAATTATGGATATTTACTTTACAAACTGGTATCGTATTGTTTTGAATGTCAATTTAAAGTTTAGAAGTCCTATTGCAAACTTTCAGCAAACTCTATTTACTCCGTGCATTTTAATAAATAGTATTAAATCAAGAGTAAGAATTCCAATGTTAGTATCTAAAGCATCATGTTTGCCTCCATGATTCTTGATATTCAAAAGTTGTTTTAATATCAAGGTTATCTAGGAGCTGAAAGAATTGTTTCAGAAACCATCATGTGTGAAAGATATTGTGATATCTGAAACAAAGTTTTTGGTTGCATTATGATAGAGTGTAATTTATCAAAATACATGTTCTCATATTGTATGAGAATTTGTGATGGATGGAGATGCTAGGCATCCGAATCTCCCAAAAGGTTTCAGGAACTAAAAGTATACTCGTCATTCTCCCTGATAGGCTATAGTAGCTTGATCATGCAAGTTGTCATGCTAAGGATGAATAGATTATGTAAGTAAAATGTTTACTACACTAAAATATTACTAAAGAATGGATTTTTGAAAGAACACCAAACATTTTATGATGGTGATTCACTTCAAAGTGCAAGTACAAAGGTATTAGTATTTGACTATATACGCTTTGTACTATGTGTCATGTGAATGACACCACAATTGATGTTGATAGATTGTTTTAAAAGGAAAAGGAATTGCTAAAAGAGAATCTATAAAATATTTGGCAGAAAAGAAAAAGTTGGAAATGTCTAGCTTAGGTATATAGAAGATATACATGTTATGGTTGTATTCCTTGCTTGTTAAACAATGTGGTTCTTAGGTATTGGATACCGAATTGGTTGAAGTGTCATACAGGACAACGCAATTCATGAACTACAATGGCCTAAGTAACTAGCCAGAGAATAAGTGATGATGTTCATCGAAAACAAATAAAGTGTTATTGTGTTTTTTTTGTCGTCAAACCTAGCCTTCAAGACTTGTTTTTGTTATTTTGTTCTGGTATTACGAGAATAATGGTTGTTCAAATAATTACCGTATTCCATAAAGGATGAATGAACTTTTACAAGTCTAGTGGGAGAAATCACATCCATAAACACTATTGCTAAAATGTCGCAAGAAAAATGATTGAAAGATCACTTATGAAGTGACATCACAGTTTTACATTATATTGGAAAGAAAACATGAAGAAACTCCATGTTGATGGAATTTTTGGAGTCTTTGATTTTGATCAATTGATGCTTGTGAAACTATCCTCAAGATAATTGAAACTCCGAACACAGGCCAAAGAGGAACGGATAACTAACTTATTGGATATTATGCATGTTGATGTATATAGTCCATTATGTGTAGCCATATGTGATGGATCTCTTTTTGCTTCATATGCTTTCTCCATAAATTTAAGTGAATATATCTATATATTTACTTAATAAGAAAGAAGTATGAAAAATTTGAAAATTGTTCAAAGACTTTCAAGATGAAGTGAAAAATCATTGTAACAAGAAAATAAAGATTTTATGATTCGATCATAAAGGAAGATATTTGAGTTACATGTTTAGCAAAACACCTAAGATTTGAGGAATTGTTCCATGATTTGTGTTTCCTAATAAACCATAGGTGTATGGCATATCCGAGAGATGAAATCAAACCATGTTTGACATGGTAAGATCAAAGGTGTCATTTATAAAACTGCCATTATGTTTTAAGGATTGAAGCTTTAGAGACTACCTCTTTTACACTAAAAAGAGCACCATCTTGATCCATTGAAATGACACCATATGAGTTATGGTTTGGGATAAAACCCGAATTGTCTTTTCTTAAATTTTGGTATGTTATGCATAAGTAAAATGTTTACAACCAAAGTTGGATAAGCACATCTTTGTAGGTTATCCTAAAGAATTTATTGGGAATTTCTCCTTAACACCGAGGACAAAAGAGTTTGTTACTTGGAACGTCAAGTTTCTTGAGAAGGAATTTTTCGCGAAAAGTTAAGTGGCAGGACAATAGAACTTTGATAAGGTTGTTGAACCTTAGCTATATGTGCTAAGTAGCGCAGTGCCAGAAAGTGTCCCGATGGCGGACACAATGCTCATGGCTCCCGTGATTACAAAAGGTGCGATCTCGGAGATTAGAGTTCCTATTGAACCGTGTGGGTCAGTAAGAATCAAATAGTGTGATTTGATAAGCAAGTAATTATTGTTTTGACAATGATGAACCGACTACATGCAAAGAAGCGATGATGGGACCTGACTCCATAAAATGACTAGAAGTCATAAAATCCATGATAGTATCCACACACGAGAAATCAAGTTTCTGAACTTGGAAGACCCTCCGGAAAGGCATGAAGCCTATCGGTCGTGTTTGGATCTATAAAGAAATAGACATGGATGTTTAACATCTATGAAATAGTCGACATGTCGGAAAGAAGTTTACAACAATGTTCAAGAGTTGACTATGAAAAGATTTGATCTTACATAGTGATATTTAGTCTTGACGGATTAATGTAGCAACCACTACATATAATTTGGTATATGGTAGTTGAATAAACAAAACAAGGTTCTTCTAATAGAATGGTTACCTAGGACTTGTACATGACACGGTCCGAAGGGTTTTGTTAATTCTAAGGGTGCTAAAAGGGCATGCAAACTTCAATAGTTGAAGTGAGCATAGCGGAGTTGGAATCTTCACCATGATGAAAATGTTAAAGGAGTTTAATTTCATTGGAGATGATGAAGATGCTTGCATTTGCAAGAAATTAAGTGGGAGCGCTGAGACATATTTCTAATACATTATGTAGATGACATATTGTTGATTGGAAATGATGTATCTTTTATTGACACAAGTTAAGAATTTCATTAAAATAAGATTTCGATGAAAGACTTGGGCAAAACCAGAATATTAGGCATCAATATCTATATGGATAGATTGATGCGCTAATATGGTTGTGCCAGACATACATATATGAGATATTGAAAGGGTTCAATATGGAAACAACAAGAAAGGTTCTTGCTGCATGGAAAGGATTGTATCAAGATTCAAGTGTTTCAACACTTGGTGAGTAAAATCACATGAAGATTTTGATCGATTATACCGTGATATGTATATATCCAGATATGTCCTATGCTCTAAATGTTATGAGCACATACGAGAATGATTCATAATATGATCATTGGACGATAGTAATGATATTCTTATGAGCTTTGGAAGAACTAAGAATATATCATGTATAAGTGACAAATAGTTAAAAAGAGTTCATTGTAAAGTGTTACATTGATACTAGTTTTGTCACAAGATACAAATTAAATTTATCTCAATTTCGACTATGGGTGGCACAATGTAATGGAAAGGATGTTCCATGATGGATTTGGATAAGTTCCAAAGTTGAAACATTGTGATGGATACTACAACAAAAGGCTAAGTATATGGCTGCTATAGTAGCAGCAAAGGAGGGCATTTGTGTTAAGAAATTTGTTATCAAACTAGGTGTGGTTCAAAGTGGGCTAATACTATGAAGATATATTGTATGACAATAATATCAACATATTTTAACCCGAACGAACTAAAGGTCTCACCAAAGGACCAAAATTTATACAATGCCATCTCATTTGAGAATGAGTGATGCATAGAGACGCAAAGACATGCAAATACAGACGGACCTGAAAGTGCCGATCTGGAGATTATGTTAACCACTAGCAAACGCGTATATTCAACACCTATGTGTTGTATATACAAGTTTACAAACTAGATTATTGACTCTAGTGCAAGTGGGAGACTTAAGGGATTATGCCCGAGAGGCAATAATAAAGTGGTTATTATCTTATTCCATGTTTATGATAAATGTTTATTTTGCATGCTATAATTGTGTTAATTGGAAACGTTAATACATGTGTGTTCAATAAACAAAATACAAAGTTCCTAGTAATGACTCTCATATAAACTAGCTCGTTGATTAACAAGGTGATCAAGGTTTCCTGATCATGGACATTGGATGTTGTTAATAACGAGGTCACAACATTTGTAAAATGATGTGATGAACATTCATCCGAAGTATAGCATTATGATCAAAGTCATTATGTTTATATTTCTATAACATCATACGAAGTAATCTTAGTCCTTAGACCATGAGATCATGTTAATTGCTAACACCAGAAGAGTATCTTGATAACATCAAACATCACACCTTAACAGGGCGACTATAAAGGTGGGTTCAGTGCTACGAAGGTGTTATGTTGAGGCTCATGGATCAAGAGTGGGATTTGTCCATCCCGATGACGGATAGATATACTCTGGGTCCTCTCGGTGATATCACATTGAAATAGCTTGCAAGCAAGTGATGTGATCACTAGAATGTTATATCACGAGAACGAGAAAAGAGTGCATGTCGGTAACAAGATCAAACTAGGTATTTGGATGCCAATGATCGAATCTCGGACATGTAATATATCACGATACAAAGGGATTTAGTTACAATGTTAAAGGTTCACACGATCACAAGGGTCATCATTGAATATGTGGGAGTCAGTACGGATCTCTAGGTCCCGGTGCTGATTATTGATCGGAGAGGGGTCTCGATCATGTCTGCATTATTCGCCAACTATAGGGTGACACACTTAAGGGATACCGACACCATTTAGGATTAAATATGTTTCAGATAAAGATTAAGTAAGCGTTGGAATTATTTCAATAGACACCGAAACTGTTTCGGGTGAAATTGCTGAAATTGGTTCTGCATGTAATATTGAAATGTTGCAGGGTGTTTTATGTGAATGTTTGTTAATTAAAGTAATTAACAAAATTCTGAATAAAATTAATAAAAGAGTTTTATTAAATGAGAGAGCATTAAATTTGGAGAAATTTAATGCATTTAAAGTGGAGACTTTAAAAGAGAATGTGAAGGCGCATTTTAATGTGGAGGGGGTTACCACCACATGAATGGTGCAGGTGAAGGGACACCCTCCCCTCCTCCTATAAAAGGCCCCACTCTCACACCTTCATACTCACACCTCCTCGTGAAGGATCTCTCTCCCCCTCTAGTATTATTTCCCCATGGTCTCAGATTAGCGAGATACATGTTCCCGGTGGCTTTATCTGGAAAGGAGTTGCTGCTTCCGCTGCTTCGTTGGAGCGAGGGATGGAGGTTGTCGGGGTACCGGACATGTGTCCGATCACAGATGCACCGCTGCTTTGTGGTGCTAGACTTGGTGGTGCTGGACTTGCTAGAGATGGATCTGATGGACGTGCTGGAGTCGGAACTGCTGGACTTCATCACGATCTTGAGATCGGCAAGTGTACGACTACATCATCCACGAGTTCCAACTCGTTAACAAAGCTTTGTTGTCTTCGAGGGTAAGTTCTCTATGGATGTATATCCACCCGTTGCTTGTATCTAGTAGATAGATCTTGGCGCATAGTTCCCATCGTTGGAAATTTTTTGTTTTCTATCCTGCGAACCCCAACAACTTGGTGGTGCGAGCTAGAGCAGAGATGGCCCTATCGTTGATGCTGTCCTGGTATAAGCATGAATGCGTCGAGAAGATCGACGGAGGCTTCCGCGCTGGCACCAACCTTGCCGCCATCTGCCAAGCTCACGCCGAACTCCGCACCTCCGCCATCAAGATCACCAGCTACGCTGATGTCGACGAGTTCCTCACCGACTCGGAGTCTGCCAGGATGTTGGATATGGAGGTTGAGATGACGCCGTAGCCAGGAGGTGGAGATGTCGGAGCTGGAACATCTAGAGCACCTCCTCCACCTCCCGAAGCCACGACCAGCCAGGATCAGCCGCATGGCAAGGGCCCCGCCGCTTATTTGATCCCCGGAATGCCGGATGAACTTGTAATAATTTCTTTTGCTGAACTTGTTGTGTGTGCTGATTATTGCTTGTGTTGGTTGAACTTATGGGAGCTTCGACTCCTTTTATCTAGTATGATGCTTGTTTTTTTCCATTTTTTCCTTGTGATCTTCTACACTTTGAAGCTTTTCTCCTTTGGCGGTTACACTTATCCGATTATCTTTGTCCGACTAAAGTCTTTTAGTCGGGTGACTACTGATTCCAGTGGGGGCACGCCAGCCCACCCACTTGGTATAGCCCCCGAGACTCGGAGTTCTTGGCAAAGACAAGGACTTCGAATCTTCTTCTTCTATCTTTCCTTTAAACTCTTAGTTTCCTCTGGCTAGACGCCTCTAGCCGGCTAGCTTGACCTTGCTTGGACCAACAGGTCAACCACAACTAATAGTAGGGGAGCACCAGGGCACCCACTAGGTGTACCCTTGAGATTCAAAGTAGTTGGCATAGCCAAGTGCTTCGAATATTCTCTTCTTTTCCTACCCTTGCCCTCACTTGGGCCTGAATATCCGGCTAAACTCCTTTATCCAGTCGGAACTACATGATGCCCCTAGGGGCGCGCGAGCGCACCCAGTGGCTGTAGCCCCCGAGATTCGGAGCACTTGATGCAGGCAAGGACTTAGAATCATCCCTTCTTTTGATGATCGACTCGTTGTAGTCGTACAAAACAAACACATATATAGGTTCATTGTTAATATGTTAGTCGGTTAAGGTGTAGCTTATTACCCAGATAACAACTTCGGCTTTTTTGAAAACTAGCATGCGCTTCGCTAGACACTTAGTCGCTTTCCCCGTGCGCTCTGCTATTTACGCTGCGTCCTTGCCGGGCAGCCGGGTTGCGGTCTGTAGCCGAAATCGAAGGGAGCTAACAATACATTGTGAACCGTACTAGAGGTTCAGTAGCCGGATAATCTGAAACTAGGCACAAGGCTGGATTGCTCGATTTGTCGCATCTTTTCTCCGTTTTTCGTGTGGGATGCCTCGGGCTTTTTCTCTTGCTAGCCGAACAGCCGGGTTGCGGTCTGTAGCTGACACGAAGAGTGGGCCTCTGCCACCATCTCACACTACTCACCCGGTTTATAGAATTAGCAGGCCGAGCCAACCAGCGAGGCCCCGGGTAGGGGTTGCCAGAGCCAGAAAAGAACATATGCAAATTTCTAGTAAGGAGCCCCCGAGTGCCTCTCGGGGTTCCACACTTTTCATTCATAGGGTTCACAGGATACATACACTATCAGACGACTAGGTGTAAAACGGACGGAGCATGGCCGCATTCCAGGGGCGTTCTGTCTCCTCATCCGACTTGTCTATCTTGTTCTTGTGCGATTGTTGTGTGTCGATGAGGTAGTAGGAATTGTTGTGCAGCACCTGACTGATTATGAAGGGGCCCTCCAAAGGCGGAGATGGCTTGTGCATGCCCTTCTGGTCCTACACTAGCTAGAGAACCAGATCGCCTCGCGGAACACGATGGGTTGGATCCGTATCGAATGGTAGTGACGCAGGCGTTGCTAGTAGAGCGCCGATCTAGACAACGCCAACTCGTGTGCCTCCTTGAGGAGGTCCACACCGTCCTCCCTTGCCTCTTGGTTGTCCTTCTCGTCATAGAGGAGCTTGCATGGTGAGTCGAGCTTGATGTCCGCAGAAAGGACAGATTCCGAGCCATAGACGAGGAAGAACAGGGTGAAGCCGGTTAATCGATTTGGTGTGGTGCGGAGGCTCCACAGAATAGCCGGAAGTTCTTCGATCCAGCATCCGGGTGACTGCTCCAAAGGCTGGATGAGGAACGGCTTGATGCCGGCTAGCACTAGTCCGTTTCACCTTTCGACTTGCCCATTGTTATGCGGGTGTGCGATGCATGTGAGGTCCAGCCGGATACCCTTGTTGCTGCAGAACTGGGTGAAGGCCCCCTTGGTGAAATTCGTGTTGTTATCCGTGATGATGCTGTTGGGGTAGCCGAACCGGTATATGATGTCCGTGAAGAAGGTGATGACTGTTGCCCCCTCTAGCTTCCGAATGGGCTTGGCCTCTATCCACTTCGTGAACGTGTCCACCGCCACTAGCAGATGGGTCATGCCCGCATGCGCTCTCTTGAAGGGGTCGACCATGTTGAGCCCCCAGACGGTGAAGGGCCAAGTAATCAGTATGGTCTTGAGGACCACAGCCGGCGTATGCCTCAACTATCGGAAGCACTGGCATCCGTTGCACGCACGGACCATCTGATCAGCATCCTCGAGGGCAGTGGGCCAATAGAAGCCATGGCGAAACGCCTTGGCGACTATCGCCCGACATGAGGATTGGTGTCCGCACTCACATTGGTGGATGTCCTTTAGCAGCTAGTAGCCTGTGTCCACATCGACACACCGCTGGAATATGCCGAATACGCTGTGCTTGTACAGTTCTTTGTTGATGATGGTGTACGTGTGCACGTGTCGCTGGATCTGCCTGGCCTCCACCTCATCATCCGGAAGCTCCCCATTGGCGATGTAGTTCATGAAAGGTTGTGCCCAAGATGGTATCTGTCGGATGGTGAGTATGCTCCCGTGCTCCGGCTGAGGGATGTGAGGGGGTCGTTTGGGTGGGGTACCTGGGATGGCAGCCCCTGAGCTACTTGACGAGTTGGCAGCCCCCGGGTCTTTCGAGCCGGAGGGTGCGGATGCGCTAGAGTCGGTGCAGGCCTTCTTCTTTGCAGGTTCTGAGGGTTCCGGGCCTCCCCAGCTGTCAACCCCTGTGCTTCCGGCCCAGATGATGGAGTCCAACTCGGGAGACGGGGTGATGGAGGGCTTGAGTAGATGCTCCAAGGAGACCCCTGGTAGGATTGCCTGCTTGGTGGACCCGATTTGGGTGAGCGAGTCAACTGCCTCATTATTGACGCGAGGGACATGATGGAACTCAGATCCGTCTAAGCAGCCACTAAGCTTCTGCACGTGGAAGCGGTAGAGGTCCATGTTCGCGTTGCGGGCGTCCCATTCTCCGAATACTTGCTGCACCACCAGATTCGAATTGACGAAACAAAGGATCCGGTTGATGCCAATTTTCCTGGCTAGCTGGAGGCCATGCACTAGTGCCTCGTACTCGGCGACATTGTTGGAGGCCTTGAAGTGGATCTGGAGAACCTACTCCAGCCACTCTCCGTTGGGCGAGGTGAGGATGATGCCAGCTTCCAAGTCCCCAAGCATCTTCGAGCCATCGAAGGGCATCTTCCAGTGATCCGAGTCAGGAACCGGCGGCAGGTACTAGGTCTCGGCGCAGTAGACGAGGAAGTCCTCCAGGGCCTACAACTTGATCGTGGGCCTTGGCTCATACTGGATTGAGTACGCGGCGAGCTCGATTGCCCCCTTGGCGACTCAGATGGTGGCGTCCTTCTTCTCGATGATCTCTAAAAGGGGTGTGGTGCACACCACCTTAATCGGATGCTCCTGGAAGTAGTGCTTGAACTTCTTGCATGCTAGGTACATGCCATAGCACATATTCTGGTAGTGGGGTAGTGATACATTGCAAATGTATCTATAATTTTTTATGTTCCATGCTTGGTTTTATCCACTTTCTTTTGTTTCGTTCCAACTTTGGAGTACTTTTCATATGATTTCTTCGACTAACCGATTAACAAGAGCCATAGTGCCAGCTGTCTGTTTTCTACTGTTTTTGGTTCCAGGAAAGTTAGAAAATGAATATTCTTGGAATTGGACAGGACAAAAGCCAAAGTGCCTATTTTTCCGGTAGGGATCAAGTGCCAGAATCTGAGGGCGGAGAAGGGTCGGGGTCGGCCACGCCACCTGGCCAGGCTGGCCCGGCGCCGAGGTGGTGTGTGGCCACGCACCCTCGACCTCTCCTTACGCCTATATATTGCCCTCGGGACGAAAACCCTAAGTGCCTGATCAAAAATCCACGAAAGAGTCTGTAGCTGCCATCATCTTCATCCCTAGATCGGGAGGGATCTGAAGCTCTTCCCGGCACCCTGCCGGAGAGGGGAATTCACCCTGGAGGCCTTCTTCATCACCATGCAAGCCTCCGGTGTGATGCGTGAGTAGTTCATCCTTGGACTACGGATCCATGTAGTAGCTAGATGGCTGGTTCTTCTCCTTTGTGCTTTCATGTCTAGATCTTGTGAGCTCCGTTCATGATCAAGATCATCTATTTGTAATCATACATGTTTTGTTTGCGGGGATCCGATGGATATTGAGATGCTATTTCAGGTTGATTATTGATTCTATCAGGTCTTATTTATTTGTGATCTTGCATGCTTTCCGTTGTTGGTAGCTATCTTGGCCAAGTAGATGCTAGCAACTCCAAGAGTTAGTATTTATGCTCGATAGTGGGTTGATGCCTCTGGTAATCTGGGGAAGTGACCGAAATCTCTAAGGTACTAGATGTGTTGTTGCTACTAGGGAGAAAAAAACAATCCTTTGTTCATAGAACAATCGTATTGTTTACTTTACACGCAGTTCGTAAAGCAATAATTTGTTGCTTGCAACTTAATACTGGAGGGGGTTCGGATGATAACCTGAAGGTGGATTATTAGTCATAGATGCAGTTGGATGGTGGTCTATGTATTATGTTGTAATGCCCAATCAAGTCTCAAAGGAGTCAAGATGATTAGTATATGCATGTATTGCTTTCTCGGTGTTTGTCAATTGCCCCACTGTAATTTGTTCACCCAGCATGTTATCTATCTAAGGAGAGCCACCTCTAGTGAACTATGGATCCCGATCCTTGTCTTTTACATACAATCTATAAACTGTTTCTGCTTTGTGTTTACTTTCTGCAAACTTTTACTTCTTTCCATTCGATACGTTTAATCCTTTATTTTCCGCAAAACACGGTGAGATTGACAACCTCATCGCAAGTTGGGGACAAATTTCTGTGGTTGTGTTGTGCAGGTCTCCATGTTGCTACTAGCACCGGTAGTGCGCCCTGCCAAAGCTCAGCTAGTAACACCTTTGGGGTGTTTCCTTGCTCCTACTGGTTTGATTAAACCTTGGTTTCATAACTGAGGGAAACTTGCTGATGTGCTCATCATACCTTCCTCTTGGGATTCCCAACGAGCTCTACATCAACACCGCGATCAAGCATTTTTCTGGGCGCCGTGCATTGAGCCATCAAGGATTTTTCTAGCTCCGTTGACGGGGAGTCAAGGACATCTTCACAAAGGGAGTCCCTCATAACCAATCTCTTTATTTGGTATTTTTGTTTTGCTTAGTTTTGTTTTTGCCTTGTTTGCTTGTTTTGTTATTCAAAAACACAAAAAAATTAGTTTTACAAGTTTGCTTTCTTATTTGAAAACCCAAAAAAATGACTACTCTTGAAAACACTAAGTTGTGTGACTTCACTAGCACCAACAACAATGATTTTATGACCACACCTATTGCTCCACCTATGGCTTAAAATACTTTCTTTGAGATAAAACCTGCTTTACTCAATCTTGTTATGAGAGAGCAATTTTCTGGTATTGGTAATGAAGATGCTACTTCCCATCTAAATAACTTTGTTGAAATTTGTGAGATGCAAAAGCATAGGGATATAGATAGTGATATTATTAAGCTGAAATTGTTTCCTTTCTCTTTGAGAGGAAAAGCTAAAGAGTGGTTGAATTCCTTAACTAGGAATAGTATTGATTCTTGTACTAAGTGCAAAGATGCTTTTATTGGAAAATACTATCCTCCTGCTAAGTTTATATCTATGAGAAGTGAAATAATGAAGTTTAAACAACTTGATAATGAGCATGTTGCTCAAGCTTGGGAAAGAATGAAATCTTTGGTAAAGAATTGTCCCACTCATGGACTGACTGCTTGGATGATCATCCAAACTTTTTATGCAGGATGGAACTATTCTTCAAGGAACCTATTGGATTCAACTGCTGGAGGTACCTTTATGACCATCACTTTGGGTGCTGCAACAAAACTTCTGGACAATATGATGGTTAATTATTCTGAATGGCATACTGAGAGAGCTCCACAAGGTAAGAAGGTAAATTCTGTTGAGGAAACCTCCTCCTTGAGTGATAAGATTGATATAATTATGTCTATGCTTGTTAATGGGAAAGCCCATATTGATCCAAATAATGTTCCTCTAGCTTCTTTGGTTGCTCAAGAAGAGCAAGTTGATGTGAATTTCATAAGAAATAACAACTTTGGCAACAATGCTTATGGTAATAATGCTTATAGGAACAATTTTGCTAACAGCAATTATAAGCCATATCCCCCCAACAATGGTAATGCTTATGGAAATTCTTACAACAATAATAAGAGTACTCCCTCTGAACTTGAAGTTATGCTTAAAGAGTTTATTAGTAAACAAACTGCTTTCAATAAAACTATTGAGGAAAAACTCTCTAATGCTGAAAGAAATATAGCATCTTTTGAAGCTCAATCTTCTTTGAATAAAATGGCTGCTAAACCTAAAACTAATGATAATCCCTTTGCAGCTACCAATGCTATACAAGTAAGAATTGATGAAAATGTTAGACTATTAGCTGAATTACATGCTAAGTGGAAAAGAGAAGATGAAATTGCTAGAAACATTAGTGTTTCTACTATCACCACCACTAGTGTTGAGGCTAGTAATAGTTCTACTACTTTAGATGATAAAGATGATTTTGATCTTGATGGTTGCAATATCTGAAGTTATTAAGTTCCTACAAAAGCTTGCTTAAAGTCCTAATGCTAGTGTTATGAACATGGCCTTTACAAAACACATTACTGATGCTCTCATAAAGATTAAAGAACAAAAGATGAAACATAAAGCTTCTATTCCTATAAAACAAGAGGATGGTTGGGAACCCATCATTAATATGAAAGTGAATGACTTTGATTTCAAAGCTTTGTGTGATCTTGATAGTAGTGTTTCTATTATGCCTAGAAGGATTTATGATATGCTTGATTTGCCTCCTCTTGAAGATTGTTATTTGAATGTCCCACTTGATGATAATGCTAAAAAGAAACTCATGGGGAGTCTTAATGATGTTCTTATTATGGTTAACGATGCCTATGTCCCCGTTGATTTCTATGTTTTGGATGTTGAATACAATGCTTCTTGTCCTATTACTTTGGGAATACCCTTTCTTAGAACCGTTGGTGCCATCATTGATATGAAAGAAGGCACCATTAAATATCAACTCCCACTCAAGAAAGGTATAGAACACTTCCCTAAAAAGAGAGAAAAGATTTTTTTGGTTCTCCTATGAAAACAAAATTGTGTCTTAATTCTTCTTCATTTGAGAACACTTGATTCTTTCTTGCTTCTTATGCCTAACTTAAAGGCGTTAAAGAAAAGTACTTGTTGGGAGATAACCCAAGAGTTTTAGATGAGCCTTGCAAGTTATTACTTCAGTAATAACCTCTCCTTATCCTTTTTATTTGCTTTTTGTGCCAAGAGTAACCTCTAATGAGAGAGAAGTAATGATTGGGAAAGTTGCTGTCCCGAAACAGATTCTTGTGCTTCACCGTAAAAATTCGTGAGAGAGCTCTGTATGTCGGATTGAGCTGTAATTGTTTGTGCTTCTGCCCCAGGTTGTTATCTAACTTTTGTTAGTTCAACACTGTTTTATTTGAGCAATAGAAGGTCTTCGAAAAAATTCGTCTTTACCTGCTGGTCTGTTTTGACAGATTTCTGCCATTTTCTGCATTTGCTTCTTGTGGGTTCCTTCTTGAGTTCTTTTGGGGAATTGAGATTTTGGAAGGAAGTGCTACAGTAGATAGTGTTCTAATGGAAGTTTATTTGGTGTTAGAACTGAACCTTAAGACTTATTTATCTTAAGTGCACTAATGTTGCTAATGAGATTGTGTGAAGTTTTGTATCAAGGAAAATTTTCAGGTGTATGGAAGGAATGAGTAATGAGATGAAGGATGGACTAAAGCTCAAGCTTGGGGATGCCACGCGTGTCACCCCAATAAATATCCAAGAAGTACAAGCGTCAAAGCTTCAGGATTCCCAAGGCATCCCCTTCTTCATCAATAAAAATTCCAGGTTCCTTCCAAATGCTTCATTTTTATTGCTTCATTCACAGTTGTGTTTTTCTTGGAGCGTCTTCTTTTTCATTTTCGTTTTGGTTTTTAGTTTGCTTGGTTTTCTTATTTTTCTGAATAAATTGGTTGTACCCCCTCTTTCATACATTGGTTTGCAAATAGTTTGGTTTGGTTTGGAAAAGAGTAGGAAAGTTCACACTTATGTGGTAAAAAGAGCTCGTTTTTGACTGTGGCCTATGCTTTGTCATGCCATACTTGATATTGTTTTGGATTTATGCGTAGTATTCTTTGCTGTAGCATGACTTGTTATAAACAATTGAGATTGCTTAATGTGCCTTGGATGAATCATGCGTTGTTTTAGCATATTAAAGCATAGTATAGTGGTATTCTCCTTTGATGCTTTATTTGGGTTGACTTGGCGCATGCTCACACCATGTTATGACTATCCAAAGTCATCATAGCCTTTATGATCCTTTAGTTTTCAACTTGTAGTATCACTTTATGCTTTTATCAATGATGTTTTATCTCTCTACATGATTATGGCCATTATTGCTCTCTTAGTTTGTCGCTCCCAGTCTTTTGCTAGCCTCCACAACCAAGTATGAGTTCCACTCATGCATCCAACTCCCTAAACCAAGTTATTCCAAAGAGTCCACCATACCTACCTACTAGCTTATGTTATTCCAAGTATATTCATGCTTTTGTTTACCTTCCACTTATTATGAGAAAACTAGTGATTAAAGCTCTCACGAACTTGATGGCACACTTTACTTTTTTGCCTCTAATAAACTTGAACCATTGGGTCCTTCTTTGTTGCGTATATGCTTGTGCTTTATAAGTTGAAATTAGCAGAACCATGTACCATGGGGAACGCTTTCAACATTGCACTTGTACTTTGTACCCCGTTGATATCATGTTCTTTTGCTTACGGATCCCGGTGGTGTGAAATAAAAGTGGAACTTGTAAGATCATGGAGTTTGTATGTGTGTTAGAGAAACGCCTAGGCCGCTAGCCTAACCCATGCCTAATCATGGTGAAAATTTGCAGCATCACCATAATGAGCACTCTATGAAGCATCCTCAATAAAAACCTATGCAAATAGCAAATAAAAAGATCGTTGCGATGCTCATTGTCTGCTTGCCTTGTCATTTTGATTATGGGAAAGCTCCCGTATCATGTGCAAGGGGTACCCCGTTGGCTGTTCTTAATGATACCCACATACTTACAATGACAAGTGCTTACTCATGACTGAAGTTGAGTAGCATGAGGATCGGTCTTCGCAAGTAAGGGGCATGATATTTCGGTTTATAACTTGTCAAGCATATCCTCTTAATTGTGTCACTTTAACCTTAATCACCTTCAAGATGCTTATGATAGGGGCAATGAGAGCTGAAAGTTATAAGTACCATAATTTTTGGAAGCTCTTTATGAGACTTGAATCCCTACTTCCTTTTATACAAAAGGCCTTTCTTCCACCATTATATTGAGTCTCCACCTTCTATCTTTATGCACCTACTTTGAGAGCATAGTGGCCATTATTAGTTCTATGTGCATTGTCCCAAGACTAGTTGATTGATGCATAACTTGTTATTGCTTGTTTTAAACTATTGTATCTAGTCACTCTTATGAACTTTGAAGGTGTCCTATGCATTTATATTTGCTACTCTATTGAGGGACAAGCGGAACACTATTATGCCATGTTGTCTTTATGTGAAACAAACAAACGTCTTTGCAAAGCATGTTATTCATGAATCTTTTGTTTGTGCCTTTTCATGTTGCATCATAGTTTCTTTGCTTATTGCTAGAACCTTGTCTTTCATGTTATGATTGAAGTGCTATGATCCCAGCTTTGAATGTTTTTACAAATACTTTGATCAAGTCTTTAATGGTGCATGTCACATCAAAAATTATTCTTTCTTTTTATCACTTACCTACTCGAGGACGAGAAGGAGTTAAGCTTGGGGATGTAGATACATTGCAAATGTATCAATAATTTTTGATGTTCCATGCTTGGTTTTATCCACTTTCTTGTGTTTTGTTCCAACTTTGGAGTACTTTTCATATCATTTCTTGGACTAACCTATTAACAAGAGCCACAGTGCCAGCTGTTTACGCTGTTTTTGTTCCAGGAAAGTCAGAAAATGAATATTCCCGGAATTGGACGGGACAAAAGCCAAAGTGCCTATTTTTCCGTAAGGGATCAAGTGCCAGAATACGAGACGGAGAAGGGCCAGGGGCCGGCCACACCACCTGGCCGCGCGGCCAGGCCTGACCCGCGCCAGGGGGTGGTGTGGTCGCTCCTGGCACCCACTCAGCCTATCCTTCCACCTATATATTGCCCTCGGGACGAAAACCCTAAGTGCCCGATCAAGAATCCACGAAAGAGTCTGTAGCCGCCGTCATCTCCATCCCTAGATCGGGAGGGATCTGAAGCTCTTCCCGGCACCCTGCCAGAGAGGGGAATTCACCCTGGAGGCCGTCTTCATCACCATGCAAGCCTCCGGTGTGATGCGTGAGTAGTTCATCCTTGGACTACGGATCCATGTAGTAGCTAGATGGCTGGTTCTCCTCCTTTATGCTTTCATGTCTAGATCTTGTGAGCTTCGTTCATGATCAAGATCATCTATTTGTAATCATACATGTTGTGTTTGCGTGGATCCAATGGATATTGAGATGCTATTTCAGATTGATTATTGATTCTATCATGTCTTTGTTATTTGTGATCTTGCATGCTTTCCATTGTTAGTAGCTATCTTGGCCAAGTAGATGCTAGCAACTCCAAGAGTTAGTATTTATGCTCGATAGTGGGTTCATGCCTCTGGTAATCTGGGGAAGTGATAGAAATCTCTAAGGTACTAGATGTGTTGTTGCTACTAGGGAGAACACAACAATCCTTTGTTCATAGAACAATCATATTGTTTACTTTACACACAGTTCGTAAAGCAATAATCTGTTGCTTGCAACTTAATACTGGAGGGGGTTCGGATGATAACCTGAAGGTGGATTATTAGTCATAGATGCATTTGGATGGCAGTCTATGTATTATGTTGTAATGTCCAATCAAGTCTCAAAGGAGTCAAGATGATTAGTATATGCATGTATTGCTTTCTCGGTGTTTGTCAATTGCCCCGCTGTAATTTGTTCACCCAGCATGTTATCTATCTAAGGAGAGCCACCTCTAGTGAACTATGGATCCCGGTCCTTGTCTTTTACATACAATCTATAAACTATTTCTGCTTTGTGTTTACTTTCTACAAACTTTTACTTCTTTCCATTTGATACGTTTAATCCTTTGTTTTCCGCAAAACACGATGAGATTGACAACCTCATCGCAAGTTGGGGACAAAGTTCTATGGTTGTGTTGTGCAGGTCTCCACGTTGCTACTAGCACCGGTAGTGCGCCCTGCCAAAGCTCAGCTAGTAACACCTTTGGGGTGTTTCCTTGCTCCTACTGGTTCGATTAAACCTTGGTTTCATAACTGAGGGAAACTTGCTGCTGTGCTCATCATACCTTCCACTTGGGGTTCCCAACGAGCTCTACATCAACACCGCCATCAAGGATTTTTCTGGGCGTCGTGCATTGAGCCATCAGGTAGTTCTGCTTGGAGAGGGAGAGAACCTCGCTGAGGTAGTAGACAGGCCTCTGTATCGGCTGAGCCTTGCCTTCCTCGGGGCACTCCACCACTAGGAAGAAGCTGACGACCCGGCTGATGGCTACTTTATAGAGCAACATCGGCTCCTTGCTAGATGGCGTGGCTAGAACCGATGATGTGGATAGCATGCGCTTCAGGTTGTGGAATGCAGCGTCGGCTTGTGAGGTCCAAAAGAACTTGTCCGTCTTCTTCATCAGCTAGTACAGTGGGAGTGCCTTCTCCCCCAACCGGTTGACGAAACGACTGAGGCAGGCCAGGCATCCGGTGAACTTATGGACTCCAAGCAATCTTTTGGGCGACTACATCCTCTCGATGGCTGCAACTTCTCTGGTTTCGCCTCGATTCCCTGTTGTGAAATGACAAAACTAAGTAGTTGGCCGGATGGGACGCCAAAGACACACTTCTCTGGGTTCATCTTCATCTAGTACTGGCAGAGGTTCGGAACGTTTCCCCCAAGTCCTCGAGGAGGGTGCGCTTCTCCTTTGTCTTGATGACGATGTCATCCACATAAGCATGGATGTTTTGGCCTATCTGTCAGTGCAAGCATTTTTGTATACAATGCTGATAAGTAGCACCTGCATTTTTCAGACCGAAAGGCATTGTTACATAACAGAAAGCTCCATACGGGGTGATAAATAACGTCTTGATCTGATCAACCGTGTTTAACCGGATCTGGTTGTAACCGGAATAACAGTCCAAGAAGGACAACAAAGTCACAGCCGACCGTGGAATCGATAACTTGATCGATATGGGCAAAGCGAAGGGGTCTTTCGGTCATGCCTTGATCAGGCTGGTGTATACGATACACATGCGCCAGGTCTTATTTTTCTTCAACACTAGGACTGGGTTGGCCAGCCAGTCCAGGTTGTACACTTCCATGATGAACCCGGTTACTAGGAGCCGGGTGATCTCATCACCAATGATCTTCCTCTTATCTTCTACGAACCAGCACAATGGCTGTTTGACCGGCTTGGCATCCGGCCGCACATGGAGGGAGCGACCGGCGAACTTCGCCGGAACACCTGGCATGTCCTTGGGTGACCATGCGCACATGTCCTGGTTCTGACGGAGGAACTCGATGAGCATGCCTTCCTATTTGCTGTCCAAGCCGACAACGATGGTGACGAACTTGGTCAGGTCGGTGGGGTCGAGCAGGATCCACTTCGTCTCCTTGGACGGCTGAAAATCCGCGTCACCAGTCGGCTTCCTATTAGCCGGCACTTCTTGCTGAGCCAGAGCCACATTACGCATGATCTCGCGCTTCTCCTCAGCTATGATGAGGGCTTCAGCCAGCTTGGAGCCGGCCAACACGCACTCCATCGGCCGCGTGAAGCAGCCGGCGATGGTGATCGTGAAGCAACCGGGCGATGGTGATGTCGTTGGGCCAATTAAGTCCGGCATATCTGTCTTGAGGTATGCGTAGTGGGGACAGCCATGAACTTTGGCGGCGGGCGCCGAGAGAAGTGTGTGGAGCTTGTCAGGTTCACCACCTCGAACCATACCGGCTCGCGCTGGAAGTTCTCCTCGATTTCGAAGATGACATCCAGCCGGATTTTACCCAGCGGGGCGCAAGCCGGCCCTGGCAGTACCCCATGGAATGCCGTTGTAGTCGGGCGCATGTCACATTCATGGATGCCCAACTTCTCTAGGGAGGACCGGTACAATAAGTTGAGGCTGCTTCCCCCATCGATGAGGACACGCGAAAGCGGTAGGTGCGCTCGTTGGAGATGATGAGGGGTTCTAGCACCATTACATCGCCGCCGGGATTTGGTAGGACATCCGGCTGGTCTTCCCTGCTCAACATGATGGGGGTCTCCGACTAGTTCAGGTACTAGGGGATGGGAGAGACGATGGCGTTGACCTCCTTGGAGCGCTGCCTACGGTTGTGCTTGTTGTCCGGCTCAGATTCGAAGGTGTGGTAGGCAGCATGCGGCTAAGGCTAGCCGTTGTTGGTGTTGTTGACCCTGTTGCTGTCGTTTCCGGCTCCCCTAGCCGGTGCTGGTGGTGGTCCGCCGGGAGGGGGCAGTGGTAGACGGGGTTGGCCTCCTTGGTCTTTCATCTGGCGGGTCCAGCTGTAGTTTCAGGTAGTATGAGTAGCCGGTTTGAAGGGACCACTGTGCCACTTGCACGGGCCATCGAACATTTGTTCAAAGGTGACCCACGGCTTCTTCCCCCTTGCGTTGCCAGCCGGTGCATCAGGTGCGCCCTCCACTGTATTGACATGCCTCGGATGGTAGGGGCTTCTGTTGTCTGGCCTTGCGGTCCCCCTGGAACTGGATGCCGTTGTCATTTAGCATGGAGGATCCAGCTTCGCCTCCCAGGTTATTCAGTCGGTCGTGACCCGGCTCCGTGGGAGTCGGTCGGCCATCAACATTCACCCAGAGGGGCTTCTTCATCGCGACGTCGGCCGTGGCGTACTGGTCCACAACCATCATGAGCTCCGCCATGGTTTTTGGCTCGTCACACAGTTGCCGGTGGTGAAGCATGGTCCCTTCTCGGCACCCCTCGATGAAGAACCCGATCGCTTGGCTCTCCAAGATGCCCTCACAAGTGTTGCGCAGCTCGGTCCAACTGGCGAGGTACTCGCGGTCTATCTCGCGGTCGCCATGGATGCACAGGGCCAGATCGCAAGGTCGACCCGGTCGCTTGTACGTGTCATTGAAGTTGTGAGCGAGCTCCTTTTTGAAGTCCAGCCAGGCGTTGATGCTGTTGGGCGCGAGGCTGTTGAGCCATGTCCTCGCCAACCCGGTTAATATGAGAGGGACGTAGCGCACAGCTATGCTCTTGTTACCATGGGAGATGCCGACTACCGTGGCATAGTCGGTTAGCCAGTCCACTGGCTTCATGCTGCTGGTGTACTTGGCCGTACCCCGTGGTAGGGTCAACATATCCAGAAATGGCTCGATCCGGATGCAGGGTCTAAAACAAACCGGCCCGGTAGAATCTTCTTTCTCCGTGATACGCGCTTCATCTAGGAGCTCGATGTTGTTACGGGCATCCAAACGGACTGGGTTGGGCGCTCCTACCTGGCCTGAGAGGCGGGCGCCGACAGGTCGTGGCGCTTCAGTTGGTGGAGGGGCGGTGGTGGGTTGTTGTTCACCGTTTGTTCCTAACACGGCTCACCCTTGTGGCCTGAGTCGCCACGCCAGCTATGGGATTTCCCCGCCGAGGGAGAGGATGCCTACTGGGTGGTGCGCCCTTGCTGTTCCTAGGTGGCTTGCTTCCCCTGGAGAAGTTGGGGTCCTCATGCATCTTCCGGATGGCGTCAGCCTGCTTGTCCGCGATACGGAGGAGCTCCTACACCGGGGCATGTTGCCGGTCTCACTCCTTGCCCTCCAGGTTGGGGAACTCATCCACCATGGCTCGCTTCGCGCGCAGGTTCTTGAAGGTCGTGTTGTAGGTGGGCCGGACAAGGAGAGGCAGTGGATCCGACGCGCCTTCTCTCTCCACCCTTCCGCCTAGCTTGCCGCCCCGGTGTCGCACCTGTCCGTGCTAGCTTGGCTCCTTGGTAGCCGGAGTGTGGCCGTGAGTGTGTTCGTACTCGTGCATGGTGATGTCGACCTGCTTCTTGGCGGCGGCCAGTTCGATGGCCTCTTGCAGGAGGAGCTGTCTCTCCATGGTGAAGTTCGCCTCCGCCTCCTCCGGGTTGTCCCCGAGGTTAACCGGAGTGAGGACCCGGTCAATGGCCTCTTCCACTGGGTTCTTTGGCCGTGGAGGGGCAGAAGTTCCGGCTTCGTTGCTGCCCTGCTCCCGAGGACGGTGAGGCGGGGTGGTGGAGCTGGCCATCATGACCTCGACGCCACATGGAGCGACGGAAATGCAACTGCTCGGGAGCAACCACTCCAAGATGGAGACGGTCTCCCTAGGGAAACGCTACGCCATGGTGGCGACATAGATAGGAAGGTCGCCGAGTAGCAAGATGGAGACGTTTGACGGGAAGGTGGATCCGGCAAAACATGATGCGTTGTGGATGATGCAGTCAAACTTGCCTAGCGTAAGCACAAGGCTGGAGGCCACGCCCTCACTGGCTGAAGTGCGGGGTCCCATGCGGAACGTGACTCCGATCGAAGACATGTCTACCCCACGGAGGGTGCCAACTGTCATTGTATTGGAAACGATAGTACCTAAGAAGGTTAGATAGAGGTGTGGGGACTAGCAGGAAAGCTCTCGACGGCGTCCGTAGGTGCGATTGGGTACGAGCAAGTGTAGCGAGACACAATAAGTACCGAGGTTAGGAGCCCTCGTGGTGAGGTAAAACTCCTACTCCTACCAATCTGACTATGAGTAGAATACAGAGTACAATCGCTCCTTGAGCTGTATGATGTAGCTACCTCTTAAATGCCCAGCCTTTGCTACGAGGGCCTTGCCCCTCCTTATATAGGCAAGGGGGCAACTGTCTCACTGGCCAGACCGGATGGCGGGTCCCACAGGCGGCCCCAGTCGACTAGTCATCTATAGTATCTGGTAAAGTCTGTCGTGTCGAAGTACATGCCGTGCGGGTCCTCGTGGGTATAGTGAACACCGTGCGAGCCTATCGTTAGCAACCAGCCACTATGCCTGCGTCACCCGCAAAGTCTTCGGTATGGCCTCGTAGTTGTGAGTCATGTCGCTGTACCAGGGCATACCGTGCATTGTGCAGCATGTTGCCCTTTCCTCTTTATTAGGTATGGCTACTCCCGTATAGCCGGCTTGGTGTCTTTCCACCCTTTCTTGTTCCGGCTACCGGCTGGTAGCCGTCCCAAGGTGCCTACGTCTAGATACGATATGCTAGCCGGACGCGAGCCATCTGTCTTTGTTCTTGTCCGGTCAAGGTACCCATGGGTCATCCCCCCAACAATAACTAAGGTGTGGAACCCTTCTAATACTATTCAGATTGTTCGGGTAAGTTACTACTCATGAACTTATTCATATGTATCATATATGATAAACACATGCTGCAACTGCCTCATTAATTGTATCGACTCAGCTTCATGAATATGAGGATCACATCCATTAAGCTAACCTTGCTCGGGACGAGCAAGAGTCTAGGATTGGGGAAGTTGATGAGTGCATATTTTCATCATGTTTTATATTATTATTTTGCATTGTAGATGTAGGATTTTGGTATTTTACGGTGTTTGCGCACATGTTTTATGTCTATTTTCACCAAGATTAGGACATATGATGGATACAATAGACACAATTCTTGAAGCAGTTATACTGGGGAGAAAAGGAGTATAAACAACATAAATCGCTTATTTGGGAAATACCAAAAATAGCAGAAGAAAATCCGAAGTGATCAAGGCACACAGACGGCTTAACGACCAACTATACTGTGGGAATAAATTTTTCGGCCGTATAGTTGGCGCCGCCACTGCCTCCTCAAATAGTTTCACCCTGTGCAACTGGATTAGAGAGACGACATACAGAACACCTAGAAATCGCCGAAACCTCACCTCCGGAAGGCATCTGGAGGGGGAACTCGCCCACCGGGTATCCATCTTCGCCCTGCGCAGATCCGGGAGGCTAAGGCATTGATCTTCATCATCAACCGTTGCATCACCACCATCTCCATCCATCCCATCTACATATTTTCTAGATCTTGTTCTAATTTCCCTACTCGTTGTGGATTTATACAAGTACTATTCATCTATGATATATTCCATTGTTATTGCCATGATGTTTATTGCCTCCATGCCTGAGTAGAACATTAGTTCTTGGGGAGATAGAGAAACCCTAGTATGATATTGAAATTAGATAAACTTTATTATGATATTCATCGTTGTGACCATGTGTTAGATTGTCTTCATCTTGATGTTGAGAGAAGTTGACCTCTCAATATTTGCCTCTCACGGGGACTCGATGGACGAAACTACTTGTTGGTAGAAGGAGGTGTGTTAGCACTTACAGTGACTATGAAGCTTTTGGCACCCCTTACGTATCAACTTGAGAACCGAGGAAACTCACGGAACACTATCCATGCCATGGGATATGACCTATGGGATTAAGTCCCTTAATAGCGTAGTAATTCGATTGATGTCGATTGCTGACTACTATGGTTACGAGGATGATGTGAGCAGTGGTTGCTGCCTATTTTTCCAAATATGGAGTTCCTCCCACACATACATAGTTGAGAATGTTCATGATAATAATCTTTACCTTAGCTCCCGATAATGCTAGTGGTGTATCCGCTACTCCCTAAGAACGCTTTTCCCTATTGCAGTTCCAATCTCTCTTACGTACGCGATACTTACTTTCTGTGTTCCTTTGTTTTACTTTACATATTGTTGTTGTTATAACATAAACCAAAAACACCTTTTTTACGCAATTCTCGCATTTTATCTTATCACTTAGAACTTTATTTAGCATTTCTATTGTAATATTTATTTCAAGAGTTATTAGACTTCATACTCCTTCTTCCTATGGGATCGATATCTTTATTTCAAAGCTAGCTACAAATGATCTGTGCACTTGCAGTCATCACGCGCCGTGAAGAATCCAGGAGGACGAGGAATGCAGCCAGGAACATCGACATCGATTCATACGCGGAGGAGGCTGACGGTGATGCGGATAACATCATCGATGATGGAGACTACAGGAGCGTCATAGTTGATTAGGGCCACTTAAGCATAAATTAAATCTATGTAGGATATCTTAATACCCTCTTTGGATCAGGGTCACTTGAGTCATAGTCGATTAGAGTCATAATCCATATATGATGGACATGTTTTAGGTTTCTTTGTCTTTGAAACTAATCGACACTCGTCCGATCCTGAAAATAAAGTTCGCGCGTTCCTGGCATATCGTATGGGAGAATACGCTGACTCTGCTCCCAACACTTGATGGCACAACCATAATTTGGATGCACCAGAGGATAAGGGGTCGAGCATGTTGTAATAGTGTACTACTTCTGTCCAGATATAACTGACTTGGATTTTTTAGATATTTAAATGTATTTATAGCCAAAACATGTCTAGATACATATGAATCTACAGAAATTCAAGTCACTTAGTTCTAGACAGAGGGAGTAATAATATTTTTTCAGGAATAGTTTTTGAGGGCACATATTGGCCATGTTTTAGGTTTCTCTGTCTTTCAAACTAATCAAAAGTCATCTAATTCTGAACAAACAAAGTTCGCACGTTGACATCTTATGGGACAATACGCTGACTCTGCTACCAGCACTTGATGGCACAACCATAGTTTTGGAGTGCGCCAGAGGAGATGGGAATCCAAGGGAGATGGGAACTAGTAGCTGCGTCCATATGCAGGTAACAAATTACTACAATATAATAATATTTAAAAAGTTGTAGTCTGGTCCATCTGGCCCCATGAAAGACACGTTGCACGTGCCAGATATTAATAAAGATAACACGACTAGTTCAGTTTAAATGATAATTCAAGAAACGATGTTACTATGCCCGCTTCTTTCTTCTCCTCTTATTAGTCTGTAAATAAAAAAAATTAAGCTTACCTTTCATTTGGAGAATCGTACAAAGATGAAATTAGCAGGTATTTATTATTTCTCCTGCAGTTAGCCAAAATATCCTTAAGAACATCCTCAATCACCGATGCAACTTCTTCATATTCTAATACACCTCTATTTTTTCCTTTTCCTTCCAATTCCGCTTACCCTTTTCTTTATTTTCACACCCTTTTCTCGCCGGCACCTCCACTTCTTCATAAATTTGCTGCTTACCTACGTTTTCCTCCGAGTGCTCATCACCATTTTCCTCCACTTGCTGCACTTCCTCAAGTTCTTTGTCTTTGCACTGCTCTTCCTCCAGTTCTAGCTGAGAAGCCTTATTTTCTGGCACCCGGGTGTGAATAGGGACAAGATCATGTGGCAATAGTCTTTTGCACAACCTCTTGATATGGCCAAATCCTTCACAATGTTTGCATTTCCTTTTCCTAGCTCCTAGACTTGAACCTTTATCAGTGGAGGCTTCGATCCTTAGCTTTCTAGGACTCCTAGGTGGCCTCCTAAGAACTGGTGGTTGATGTTTGAACCCTGGATCAACAATCTCCCAATTATTTTCATCAACCATAGGTGGTAGGTTTTCTGCATAAGTTGCAGCAAACTTGTCCACAGAGAAATAGTTTTCAACATAGTTCTCTATTTCAGCTCCGCTACCTCTAAGCTTTAAGATGATGTATAGTGCATGGTGACATGGCAGACCAGTAATCTGCCACTACCTGCATTAAAAAGTCTTGTTTACAATGTCTATAGTGTACCTCCTTTCAGTTCCACGCTTGCATTCTGCATAAAACTCAACCAATGTTCTGGAAGTTCTGACCATCCTCATCTTTATCATTCTCATTGCCCTGGTTCTCGCATTCAGTAACATAACCACCTTTGGAACTATTTTATGGCCTAAAAAATTTCTTGCACAAATTCTTTGCCTTAAATCTATCTTCACCATTATGCATTGTTTTATTGCATCCAACAAAATAACAATTGCAAGTGTCTTCATGCCTGAAATCTTAGCATTGAAACTCTCTGCCAAATTATTGCAAACAAAATCCACCTTGCTTAACTCACCAAACTTTCTTCTGTCCCATAGCTTGGTGTGATGTTCTTCAAGATATTTTTTCACCTTTGGCACTAGATACGTGTTCTGCAAGTAAGTACAATGCATGCTTGGGGTGTATGTGTATGCTGATCGCCACAAATCCTCTTCAAAGATCTTTTCTTTGAACTCCTTCGTGAAGATAGTAGCGAGGTGCCGCACACATTCCCTATGCTCAACCCCAAGGAAACATAGCATCAATAGCATTATCATGACCCTTGCATGCACTGATGGCTCTGAAATATACCCATCTCCATCCACATTTAAACTGGATATTATTCATATTTTTGATGAAATATCTCTCTAAACCCTTCCACTAATGCCTAATATGCAAAGGGGTATGCAATCCTTTCTTTCTATTTTTTCTGCACAGATAATTTCGTTCGAAGATGGGAATCACTACATTAAAGTCAAAGATACGAGATATCCAACAACCAGAATAAACCAGGAGCCGTGAAGCGGAGGAAGACGCTTTAACGACCAACTAAAAGACCGAAATAAAATTTTGGTCGTATAGTTGCCAGCGCCACCGCTAGGTCAAACAGAACAACTTTCGTGAAGGGACCCCTATATAAAGAAGCCTCGAGCGACGAGAAAACAAGCATGCCTCATCCAAAAGTCTCTGCGCTAGATCATCAGCCGCCTCTAGATCTCAAAACCCGTTTACATCTCCATAGCCATATTCCACCACCTGTAATAGTAGATCTCTTCTTTGATTGGCGACATTGTAAGACTATTGCCCTCAATCATATGATTTTCATTACAATGTTTGTGATTGTTGATCTCATCTCTATGTGTGAGTAATTCTCCTTGGGCTAAGGGCTTCAGCCTAGCCATGTAGTGTTTGTGCATGTTATTTATTATAGATGGGATCATGTATTAGTTTGTATGACATGATGATTATTGTATCCTCTCTTGCCTCAATCTAGGGACTTGTCAGGTACCCAAGACCCCAAGGGTTGAGCCAGGTATAGGGGGTATGGGTAATGGCTGATCTGCAGGTTGGGAACCCTAGTGACAGAAGGGGTAGTACGGCTATATGTGAGGGATTTACTTGGGATTCACGGTGACATCACTATGCATAAAATTAGTTCTCTTTGTTCTATGGATGAGACTAGTAGGTTATTGCTATAAGCGGTTGCAGAGGCAATAGCAATTATGGATGCACTACCCACATATAATTTATCTTGCTCTAACAATTACATGCATACTTTATCTTTATCTTTTATTCCCATCAGATGTTTTGCACAGCTACAGGTGAAACCAAACGCCCTCGGCCCTCTCTCTCCATCATCGCCAACAACAAAAAGACGCAAACTCTTGGTTCGGTAAAAACACAAAAGGAATTCTAAAACTCCCGAAGGTCTGTTAAAGTAACTTCACTACGCATCTGCTTCTGGAGGATTCGATAACCAAGGTCTACTAGGGAAAAGTAAGTTATACTACATCCGTAATCCGGATCGAAGGTATCAACCCTTGTTCTGGCGCCATTGTCAGGGAAGCAATAGCTACCCTGGTGAGGTTATTAGGAACCTTGCTAGTTTTAATTCTTGTTTTTAATTTTTAGTTTGCATTCAGTCTTTATTTGAAAAACCAAAAAAATTAGTTAGCCTTTAAATTCTTGCTTTTAGTATTATAATTCTCTGTTTAAGAAAACCCAAAAACATAGGAACTATGGCTGAAAAGAAGCTTGGTGAGTTTGCTACTCCCAACAATGATTATTTGCGTACTCCTATTACTCAACCAGCAATTGCTGCGGATGACTATGAAATTAAGCCCCATTATTTAAGTTTGGTTTAACAGAATCAATTTGGAGGCTCTGTTGTTGAAGACATAGGTATGCAGTTGAATACTTTCACTAAAATATGTGATATGATGTGTATAAAAGATGTTGACCCCAATGCAGTCAAATTGCATTTATTTCCTTTGTCTCCTAGAGGAAGAGCAAAAGAATGGTTGCTAGGTTTGCCTAAAAATACTATTACATCATGGGTGGGATGTACTTCTTTATTTATGACTAAATTTTCCCACCTGCAAAGACTATGTAACTAAGATCTAATATTACTAGTTTTAGACAGGAAGAGTGCGAGCCACTAGCACTTGCATGGGAGAGGATGAAAGAATGCATGAGAAACTGTCCTAGTCATGGGATGGAAGATTGGTTAATCCTCCATTTATTTTATAATGCTCTTAACCTTGTGTCTAAGTCTATGCTTGATACTGCAGCTGGAGGAACATTTATGGGTAAACATATTACCAAAGCAAAGTAGTTTCTAGACAATATGCAAGACAACCATGCCCAATGGCATGTGGATTGATCAAACACAAAGATGGTGCACTCCGTCTCACCACATGAAAATGAAGAACTCAATGCTAAGTTAGATGAGCTCATACTAGACGTGAAAGGTAAGGAAACCCAAGTAAGAGATATCCCAGAAACAAATATTGAAGAGATAGACTTCATAGCTCGTAATGATTATAACCCTTCTTGGAAGAAGAATTATAATCCTAATTTTCAGAAATACTATTCTAGTCCTGCAGGTAATTCTAATAATAATATGGGAACTAGTAATGGTAGTCTCCAGGAAACAATTAAGTCTTTTATAGACTCACAAAAAGAACAAAACAATATTCTTGTTAAAATAATAGAGAACCATGATGCTATGCTTGGTAAATTATCTAACCAAGTTGTAAGTTTGAGAAATGATATGTAGACCCTCCAAGAAATAACAAGGATCGTTGAGGCACAACTAGGTAAGATAACCGAGAGTCAGACTCTCATTCTAGCTAAATTTACAGGTAAAGCTGATCCCAATCCAGTTGAAGACCTCAAGATAATGAGAATCCAAAGGGAGGAGCCTGAAGAACTTCACTATAGTAATGCCCCTTCACCAAGCTATACCGTTGAAGATCTCGTAAAAAGGATCAACGTTATGATTCCGGTAAGTGAAGGTAGTGAGGAAGCTATGTACCAACACTTCGTTAATCGGGTAGCAATAAATGTATGTGATCTTGAGGAAGAATATAAGCAAATTGATAAAAAATTACCTGTGAAGCTTGATGAAATATTTGAGCCCACTATTAAGATTAAAACTGGGACCAATGAGATATCTGCAATTTGTGATCTAGGTGCAAGCGTCTCAATGATTCCAAAGAGTCTTATTCACAAGTTAAATCTTGACTCCTTGGAGATCACCGAGTTAAAATTGCATCTAGCAGATTCTACCTATAAACAATCTATAGGAATTAAGTAGAATACTTTAGCATACATTAAAGTTTGTCCTGCTCTTATTGATTTTGTTATTGTTGACATGCCTGAAGATGCTACTACTCCTATTATACTAGGTCGTCCTTTCTTAAGAACTATTAAGGCTTTGATTAATCTACATGAAGGGAACGTGAAGCTTCAATTTCCTTCACGGGATCCTTTTGTTATTCATTTCCCTAGGAATAAGAAAGCCAAGCATGTTTAAAATGAGGCCATCACTTTGAAGGCCAACTATTTTGGAGTGGGTGTTCCACTCATCTGGCCTAAGTGAGCAAAAATAAGGTCAAGCTATTGGCCATAAAAGAGCACTCCATGGGAGGCAACCCATGTGAAATAAAGGTTTGAGTTACATTTCAAGTTTTAGTTTAAGTTTCTGTTTAAAGAGTGCTCGAAAACTCCAATTAAGGAGAATAAGTTTGGTAGTACTAAAATTCCTGCTTTATTCATGCTGTTGTTGATCGACAATGTTTACTGTCAATTTTTTGTCAAAAACTAGGTATATCACTAAGTTACAGGATAAGAAATAATTTTTGAAGAAACATAATTTTTTTGATCCATACAGAGAGTTTAACGACCAACTATACGACGGGAATAAAAATTCCGGCCGTATAGCTCTGATCGTATAGATATCTTTGCTATCGACAATTTTTCTTTCATATGTACTGACTGATTAATGACCAACTATATGGCGGGAATAAAAATTCCGATCATATAGATATCGGTGCCTCCGTACAAATTCTTTTCCAATGTACTGACGGTTTAACGACCAACTATACGACGAGAATAAAAATACCGGCCGTATAGTTCCGGTCATATAGATATCGATGCCTTTGTATAATTTATTTTCCCAGGTATAGACGGTTTGATGACTAACTATATGGCGGGAACATATTGTTCCGGCCATATAGTTCCAGCCATATAGCCGCGCCGCCAGGTGGAAACCCTAAAATTTTGACAACATACCAACTATACGGCAGGAACACATTGTTTCGGCCGTATAGTTACGCCCGTATAGTTGCGTCCGACCACAAAATCGCATGGGAAGGTATCCCCAACCTCAAAACTTCAATCCTTTTTTCTCTCTTCTACCTCCAAACTCTCTCAAAACCTCAAGACATCTTCATCTCTAATGAATTTCGTTCGATTTCCTCGCACACAAGTGATCTAAGGTATGTTTCTCCTCTGATCCTCCAATTACTCTTTGCAAATTCATATTTGATCTATTTTCATTATCAATCTAGGGAGAGACCTACTATGAACCAATTGCCATGATTCACTTGCCTAGATTATTATTTTCAGGAGATTCTTTAGTGTGCTATGATGAGGAATATGTTATACTTACTGTCGTTGGATCAAAAAGTTTTATTTTTGTCTTTCTTCAATGTTTTAGATGATGAACACAAGGATCCAAACTCGTGATTGTGCCACCGCTAGTGCTTCTCGGGCTATCGCTCAAGAACGCATGGGGATACAGTTTAGGAATGAGCTCCAACGTGATCGCTTCGACAAGATCAAGAACCGCGAAGTGAAGGCCACCAAGTGGTCTTGCCCCATTATATTGAACCAACTCCGTATTTCTGATGACTTCAATTTACTTTGCAATAGAGCTGGCCTGCAAAACTTTTTGTACAATGATGTGCCTACTTATCGCCGCTTAACTATTGAATTCCTAAGTTCGTGGCAAAGCACCGTTAAACAATGGCAAGGAGAGGACACAATTTCTTTCCGTCTCACGAGCAACAACTACACTTTAACATTAGATGAATGGTGTGCATGTTTTAATTTCCCAAACAATGATGTTCATGCTTTACGCGCATCCTATATTGGCTTAAACCCTTCCCCTGAACAATATTATAATGGAATGAGTTTTACTACTAGAGTAAGCAAGGGGAAGAATATTCAACATCCTACAATTCGCTATTTGTTCTATGTTATTGCTAACACCTTGAAGGCACGTAATGAGTTCACGAGACTCAACAAGGAGGACTTCTTAGTCCTTGCAAAGGCTCCTTACATCAACTGCGGCTTGTCACTCAACTTGGGCGCCATCCTTGTGTGCTACCTGGAGCACCAATCCTCCCAAAGCCAAGGACCAATCACAGGTGGAGGCGTCATCATCGTGCTTGCCACTTCCCTAGGCATCGACCTAGATGAGTTGCAACCCGTGCTAGGTGAGCGACATGTTGGTTTCTCTACTTTTAAAGCTCGTGGAATGCTCACTAGGAGAGGTGGTGTTTATTACCTTCATATTGCTGGAGTTGGGCGTCTCTACCCCGCTCCTATGCCTAATGGTCTTTTCTCTATGGAAGAAGGATGTTTGCTATATGACTTGCAGGTTGAGCAACACCAACCCGAGGAGGAGATTCTGGAGGAGGATGAGTTGATTACATGACATGTAATAAAGTTTACTCATTTGAATTATCCATGTTAACAATAATTTAGCTGCGATATTAGGATGCATAAAACCCATATGATATGCTTGCCATTAGTCTATCTATGCTGAAGTTATTCAGATTTATGAAGTGGAAGAGATATGAGACTACCAATCATGAGTAAGATCATCATCTTGTTATTTCAGTTTAAATACTGAGTTCGTTTTTGATTTTGGTTTTCTTGCTCGGGGATGATCAAGTTTAAGCTTGGGGAGGTTGATGGCTCTAAAATATAGCCATCTCCATCCACATTTAAACTGAATATTATTCATATTTTTTATGAAATATCTCTCTAAACCATACAAATAATGCCTAATATTCAAAGGGGTATGCAATCCTTTCTTTCTATTTTTTCCTACGTAGATAATGTCGTTTGAAGATGGTAATCACTACATTAAAGTAAAAGATACAAGATTTCCAACCAACATAAGGAACCAGGAGCCATGAAGCGGAGGCAAACGATTTAACGACCAACTATACGACCAGAATAAAATTGTGGCCCTATAGTTCTGGTCGTATAGTTTGCGCCGCCACCACTAGGTCAAACAGAACAACTTTCGTGAAGGGACCCCTATATAAAGAAGCTCGGGTGACGAGAAAAAAAGCCTTCCTCATCCAAAAGTCTTTGCCCCAGATCATCAGCCTCCTCCAGATCTCAAAATCCTTCTCCATCTCCATAGCCATATTCCACCACTTATATTAGTAGATCTCTTCTTCGATTGGCAACATTGTAAGACTATTTCTATCGATCTTATGATTTTCATTACAATGTTTGTGATTGTTGATCTCATCTCTATGTGTGAGTAATTCTCCTTGGGCTAAGGACTTCGGCCTAGCCATGTAGTGTTTGCGCATGTTATTAATCATAGATGGGATCATGTATTAATTTGTATGACATGATGATTATTATATCCTCTCTTGCCTCAATATAAGGACTTTTCAGGTACCCAAGACCCCAACGATTGAGCCAGGTATAGGGAGTATGAGTAATGACTGATCCGCAGGTTGGGAAGCCTAGTGGCAGAAGGGGTAGTACGACTGTATGTGAGGGATTTACTTGGGATTAACGGTGACATCACTATGCATATCATTAGTTATCTTTCTTCTAAGTATGAGACTAGTAGGTTATTTCTATAAGAGGTTGCGGAGGTAATACAATTATCGATGCACTGCCCACATATAATCTATCTTTCTCTAACAATTACATGCATCCTTTATCTTTACCTTTTATTCCCATCAGATGTTTTGCACAGCTACAGGTGAAACTGAACGCCCTAGGCCCTCTCTCTCCATTATCGCCAACAACAAAAAGACACAAACTCTTGGTCCAGTAAAAACACAAAAGGAATTCTAAAACTCCCGAAGGTCTGCTAAAGTAACTTCACTATGCATCTCCTTCCCGAGGATTTGATAACCTAGGTCTACTAGGGAAAAAGAAGCTATAGTACATTCGTAATCTGGATCAAAGGTATCATGCACCAATGTGTATCACCAATTATTGCCTGTAGTCTCTGTTGAACCATGTCCATCTTTCATTTGATTCACCCTCAAGAATAGCATAAGCTACGGGTAGAAGCCAATTATGCGCGTCCAAAGCACAAGCAGAAGCAACATGTCCTCTAAACTTCCCTGTTAAAGAAGTTCCACCTATGGCCAAGTATGGCCTGCAACCACCTAGGAACCCCATGCAACATGCCTTCAGGGAGACAAAAGATCTCCTAAAGCATCTCTTATCTGCCTGCTTATACTCAGACCCCCCTTGAGACCTTTTCTCTGCCTTTCATAGCCTCGTAATCGATGTCAACAACACTACCAGGTGTTGTTTTCTCTATGTCAGCTTTGAAACTATACAACATGTGAAAACTGTCATTCCACTTGCCTTGAATGAAGTCTATATCCATCTCCTTCCCATCAAAGACTTTGTCATAAGGAATCAGAACGTTAAACTTTTTGCTAATCTTTGCTCCGAGTTCAGCAGGTCGAATGTTATGATCCTGCCTCACCCAGTCAAGTATAGTAGCAGCAATCCACTTGGAAGTCACCGGTCTAATTTTATCACTTAAATAAGTATTAGGGAAGTTGTGTTTCTTCGTGTTCACTTTGATCTACATTTGATAAGAATCCAAATAAATAAGAGCTAATTATCAGCAGAACAAATATGAGAATGACTGAAACTAAATGTAGCTATTGCAACCTGAAATGGGTGACCACCCCGCATTGGAGATGCATGTAATCTCCATTTACGCACATTACTTTCCCTACAATGCACCCTAAATCTCTTTTGGTCGTTCTTTTCAATAATCAATTCGAACCCAACTCTAATTGCATAGGTGGCAAATGCATATCTGCATTCCTCCATAGTCTCAAAGATAGCCCCCTCATATTTGTAGGATTGTCCCTATCAAAGTGTATCACTGGCCTGTCATCGTATCTACATCCCATTTCCACATCTTCACATTCCTTTTCCTCATCGGTCCCATAGTCAGGCTCAAAGTTCGAATCAACCAAATATTCCCTACTCTCCATCCTATCATGGTCAGTAGCCATGTCTGGATATGCTTTCCCATCATCATCCACACCACCACACATTTCAGTGTCTTCATGCTCGCTTGACAGAGCATCATGCTCAAGGACAAGTTGTACAGACGTCCTGCGGTTACCAACACATATCCTTGCCATAACCACAAGACTAGAAACACTAATTGGGGTTTGCAGAAAAGGAATCACAGTTCTTATCCTTCAATGAGGACGTACGACACCTTCTCCGGGCTCCATACCTCCAAAGCTATGCACCCTGCTTCCTCTTCCCCTGTTTCATTCTCCTATGTTCTCTCTAGACTTGAAGGAGATTCCGTGCTCTCCAACCATGCAGGACCCATCTCCGTGTTCTCAGGCCATGCAGGATCCATCTCCGAGCAGGATCTGGATCACCAGCGTCGTTGGGCGCCTAACCCAACTGCCGACTCTCGGTTTTCATTTCGAGACACGCTTGGGTGGTGGACGATGGAAGGAGATATGGCATGGAGGGGCGGGGAGGGGACATGAGGGGATGGCAGGGAGGGGAGGGCGGGAGGATGATGGCCCAAGGGGAGGACGAGAGTGGTGCATGACTGAACAGAGTGGCGGTGGAAGGATGTAGCATCCCAATTGTCTAACAATTGCAATGCTACTAGCCTAGTCTATATAGATGCTACTTCCTACATATAATTGTTGCATCATATTATATCATGCTCATGTCATCATGCCACCTTGCATTTGAGCATCATATAAAACCCTTCTTGTTTTGGTTCTTCTCTCATATGCATTATAAATTGTTTTTGCCTCTTGATATTGTATTTGGTTCTTGATATATTGTTTAATGCCTAAGTTGAGTTGGGGGCATATCTCTTATTAACTCCACCACCTTTTTCTTTCACCACCTTTTAATTCCACCATCCAACTAAATATGAGCTTGGCACTTATTGTTTTACCTCTAGCTCATGTGGGTTGGGATGGATCCAATTCTTTTCCACATGCTCTCATCTTGGCATCATTTTTTTTTCACATTATTCATATATGAGAGCCACATGGCCACCTTTGCATGCCTTGTGGGTGGAACCCTATTTCTAGCTCCCATATGTGTTGTTTTGGGGTATCATCATGTTGGGATATTTTGCGGACTTATTCACTACCTAGTGGCATATACCCACTAGCAAGTCCCAATTATAATCAAATGTGATCATCTCCATCTACTCCATCTGGAACTTTCCTTTAAATTCTTTTGCTTGGCCTTATTCCATGTTTGGAATGCATATGAATAAATGCCATGGACATTTATGTTGTTTTCACAAGATAACACCTAGCATTAATGGGTATGCATGGGCCATGCAACCATAACCCTTGGACTTCTTCTTTTGTTTTGTTTTATTGGTTGGTTGGAGCTTGGTTTTAAATTCAAACTAGGTGCTCCTTGTTTTTGAATCTCTTAAACCATATTTTAAAACTACCTCTTTGGGGCTAAACCAAACCATCTCTAACCCTAATCTCTCTTACCTCTCTCTTTTTCTATCTCTTCCCCTAAGCCTCTCTCCACTCCTTAGCTATCTCTGTTTCATAACAAAATTTGCAAAAACTTCCTTAAAGAGGTATTTCTTAGGTTTGATTAAATCTGCAACAAAACAAAACAAATCAAAACAGTTTTTGTTTAAATAAAAAAAAAGAGTTATGAGAGGGAGAGAGCTTACCTGCAGCCCAGCGCAGCAGCCCACCGATGTAGCCTTCCCTGCCGCGGCCCATCTCCCGGCCCACCTTCCCAGCCGGCCTCCCCAGCCCGTACCCCTTCACGCCGTCCCTGTTCACCGTCTTCCTCTCGCCCCCTTTCTCTCTGCAGGCAAACGGAGGAGAAGGTAGGCATCCACCCGCCGTCGTCCTCGTCACCCTCCACCACCACCTGCCCCTCTCCTTATCCTCCCCGAGGCGAGTCCCCGAACCCTAGGCCCTCTTTCCCCTAGCTGCCATCCTCGTTCTCCTTCCCCTTCCCCACCGTACCGCGCCGCCGCCAGACCGAGCGCCTCGCCGCCGTGGCCGCCCTCGCCGGAGACCGAGCCCACGCCGAGGCGTCGCCGCAGCCGTGGAGTCGATCCCGCCTGAGACGTAAGGTCGCTGCAGCTGCCCCACGTCGAGAGCCGCCAACACCACGCAGCAGCCCGCCGTTCCCCTCGCTCGACCACCTCACCTGATTCCAGTGGGAATCGATCAAGGTGAGCATCCCCTCGATCCTCTCCCGTTTTCCCCCACTCCGCGTGCCTAGCGCCGCTCGGTTTGACCCCGCCGGTGATCTGCCCCGCCGTCGAGCAGCCAAGCCCGCGTTTCCCCTCTGTTCCCCGACGTGCCCCGTCCAGTCCAGCCCGCCGCCGCCGACCTTCCTAGATGAGATCGGTAGCCGAAACATTCCTCTGCGTTTTCCATTTTGTCGGCAAGATCTATCGCGCCGCGGTTGCGATGCCACCCTCGCTGGAAAATCTCGCCGTCGTCGATCGTCATCGCGTTTCAGAGAGCCGCGTTGGTTCAGTCAGGGCTCGCGCGGAAGTTTTCGAAAACCCCCCAAGCTTCGGTCGATCACGCCCAGGTCCCTAGCAGCCCAAAGCCCCCACCTGTCAGCCGCCCGTCTTTTGGCAGAAAACCCCCCAGCATTCCAGGGCGTCAACCCGCACTCCTCCCCCCGATGCGCAACGTGGCTCACCCGTGCCCCTCGCTGTCACGTGGGACCGCTTCACCACCAGGCCCGCATGTCAGCGCCTGGGTTGGCTAAACCGCGGTAGCAAAAATTCGTTCTCGAGCGCGTGGCCCCAGTCCTCAGTGGCCCACCGTCAGTGACTGAGGCTAGGGCGAGCTGAGTAAGAAAAGCTTTTTCTGTTTCTGTTTTATTTCAGATCTTTTCAAATTAATTCAAATTCAAAATTCAAATCTGTTTTAATATATCTTTTAAAATATAAATCCAATTTAAACAAATAATATATGTTTTCAAATCATAAAAATGTGAGGAATTCAAATATGGCCTTCAAAATATATTTTGAACATTTAAAATTCCAAGTTTATTTAAATTACAATAAATGCCCCTTTTCTTTAATAAATTAATAACTTTTGTTTTATAACTCCAAATTCAACAAATGATATGTCTAAAATGATTAGCTCGACGAGACCTTTCTGTTTATGCATTCCATGGTTTGATTTGCAGCATGCATCATATAAATATAAAGAGTACAGCAACTTAATTGAGGTTAAAATAGGGCCAAAACTTAATAAAATGTTTAATCTTGTATCTCACACCTCACCCATGCCATGCTACCTTATTGCCATGCAAATTGTGCATCATTCATCATGGCATGATTGTTTGCTTGATGCATTTATTCATATGCTTGTGCTCTTTATTTATGTTGGCCCTTGTTTGTTTGGTTCTTCTTGAATAGGCTGGCGGGGGATATATCAAGAGAACCAGAGCACTACCAGATCCATTCCTTGCTTCAAGAGCTGCCAGGCAAGCACTACCTCATGCTTGCATACATATAGTACCTATTGCCTCTGTCTTATTCTTGCATCATCAGTCGCGATTAGTTAAACTGAATCCCAAGTATTGCATAGCCTTTACTTTTAAACCCCACCGAAGCTTGTTCCCCCATCCCATGAGCCATTACTACAGGAGTTGTTTGAGCCATGCGAGTCGTAGAACAGCATGTGTAGGGTATGTGAGTGTCTGATGGATAACGAGGTACCTATACAACTTAACCCGAGTAGTAATGGGATAACTAATGAAAGTGGCATCGGTGAGCCATATTCGCTATTTGGTTTTTCAGGATCACTTGTGTCCCGTAAGACCCCGAGTACTTGATTCCTGTTCCAAGATTATTCACGCTATCCACATCCGGGAGGCCTTATGGACCCCCAGGCGAGCTTGATTCATTCTTATTTCTTGAGGGCCACAAACTAGTTTGAGGTTTTATTTACTATCCTGTACTTATGCCATGCTTTCTTGCTTTAAGATTGTGCGAGGAGCACACTGTACTGTTTAGGAAAGCGGAGTGTTTTCGCGGTGTCGACAAGCCCAGTCACATTTTAGGGTTCCCAGTCGTTCACAGCCATTGGCGCAAACCTTGAGTCCGTCTCGGAGTCAGCTAACTCCGTTGCGGGTAGCTTAATGGGGTGGCCCCCTGAAATATTTCTGAATCCTGTGATCGCTTTGTCGTGACTGTCTCGTTGGGTTTTGATTTGGTTTTTCCGAGGCATATCGAGTGTGTGTTGCTATTTGTGCACCCCTGCAGGGTAAAACTTTCTGAAAGCCGTGTCCGCGGTTATGGACGACTTGGAGCACAGTTTCTCGATCATAGACAAGCATAACTAAAGTACCGCTTTTAATTTGACTAGACTAGGTACCTGACTAGTAAATAGTGCAACACTCATGGAATGGATAATAAAACTGCCAACGGATGGGAGGTTGTTCGTCCGCTTCCTCGTCGGTAAGCGAGGAGGAGGATGGATCTGTGGATATTACCGTTTTAACTGTTATAACTGTTGTTATTAATTCACGGACATCCGTCTATCTCTGGTTAGGCGGATGGTTAGCGAGTATCTATAGAATTGTTAGGGTTTATCTTTTGCTGCAATTGCGTCACCCCAGGTTGTGTCCCCTTTAGAGGCATAAAGACTTGCTGAGTACCCCTAGGGTCTCACACGATAAATTATTGGTTCAGATGAACAGGTACCCTCGCAAGATGGATACTGGGTGGAAGAGACGGACGATGTGGGCAACGATCATTCGGTGTAGAGATTCCGGGAACAGGGATCCGTGAGATCTGTGGGCGGGATGTGCTTATTTATGGGGCATCTTATGCCGATTTGCTTCTTATCCGTACTCGGATTCTATCTTCCGCTTCCGCTTGATACTCTGTTGATTGATGTATGAGGAGATATCCTAAACTATTATATCTATCTAGGATATTTGGATCTTGCCGTATGGCGTTGCTATATTTCCTTTCTTTTTAGATGGAATGGCTCGATGTCTGTTGTATGGTGGCTTGCATACATACTCATTTGTGTATGTAGTTGATCCTTCGCTGCCGATTCGCCGTTCTTGTCCCGATGTTTGGAAATGGTTGGGACGGCGAAAGGTCTACACTGTGAGTGTCATTTGGGCCCCGTACTATTTCAACCATTTCGAACATCGCTTGTACTAGGGCGTAATTCACCGAGGTAGTTACAATTGGTATCGAGCCATCCCGACCTTGAGTCTCACCAAATGGTCGTTGTCATCTAGCAAATATTTTTGGTAGTTATGTATACTAGGGAAAAACAAAACGTGAGAGTAGGACTGCTTCCACTTTTCTTCTTACCCACTCAACCACCCTTTTCTGGTAAGGAAGTGCAACGTTTTCAATCCTCTTCTTAAAATTCAAACTAGGATTCACGTGTTCTGGGTTTCCGTAGTACCATAGACAGTGTGTGTGTGTGTGTAATTCCTTGTCTATCTGTTGCATCCAAGTTGTTATCACAATCTGCCTTTGGTTATCAACTGTTGGTACATTCCATACTGACAGGCTTTTGAAAACCGGCGCGACCTATCTGACTCCTTGTTAACCGGTGCCATCTTCTTAAGGGTGTTCTTCCTTCTAGCAACTCCACGTTCTGTGAAATCATCAGTAGCTAATCTCTATCTGCTAAGAGATTTTGCGCATCTATTGGTATTTTAATGCCGAAAAATGCGGAAATTTTTTCTTTGATACATCTGAGTTTCCACACTCCTTTCCAGTCGTGTGTGAAACATTATCTATCTATCTTTTATCAGCATGTCCATGCTAACTCATTCTTTTGTCACCGGCGCTTAATCCTGGAGTTTTCACTTCATCTTCTTTCTCTTGGGCTAATTACATAACATGTGTCGATCCGATGCTGGTGATTGTAATTGGCTCTCGGCATAGCTATATTCCACTCATGGTAAGTGTCGATGGGAATAGGGAAAATGCTATCAACTCTATCCTCTAAATGGATACGGTTATCTCCTGTGATTTTGAGTATACCGTTATCATATCTATGCATATTCAAGCATCTTTGGCAACCCGGAGTTTCTCAAGACACTACGGTGGTCTATCATCTGGTTATCATGCTGCACATCTTTTTCAAACCCCATATCTGCAACATTCTCTTGGATACGAGGGAATTGCATCTTTCGCTTCTGATAGTTTTGCTTAAGGTATGAGCTATCATCGGTTCTTATCCAAGTTCTCCTTATCTTTGTAACCGGCGATCCGATCAACAATGTGAACCAGGTGTCATCTCTTTTTCTTCCGAAGGACCAGATAATCTATTCTTCCAGTGCATCTTCTTCGACACGAACCCGTGCTCTTAATATTGATCTTTCAAAGAGCGTTGAGCTCAGAAAGTGTTTTGAGCACTTGTTTGTTTCTCCCGCCTCTTGAACTGGATATTCGGGGAATATCTTGTTAATCCATGGTGGTATATGTTGTTAATATGCTTGCCTATTCCATATCAATGGAAGAACATGGAAGATCATCTGTGTCTCTTTCTCTCAAGCTTCGTGACCAATGCCTGTGTGCAAAGTCTCAAAGTGAGAATTCCGAATTTTGAAGTCACCTATCTCGGCCACGTCCTTCTGCTAAATAGATTACTTCAATTCTGGAATTGGCAAGTCCATTGTTAATTCCATCCTCCATCTTCAACCAATCCGGAGTTGTTCTTTGTTGACAAGTTATCATCGTCGTTCCGCTAAAGTTTTCCTCAGGACCGCTAAATCTCTCTCAATCTTTTCAAAAAGAACATGGAGTTCTTTCACCTCAGGCTCGTCAAGTGATCTTTTGAAACCCTCTCGCTCTATCGTATATGCTCAATCCACCGGAGGCCATGAAGACTTTTCAGATCTTTCGTAATCCTTAGGTGCAAGTGGTGCTATCTTTTTCTTTAACTGTGGAACCTTGCAGTTGTCTCCGTGATCTTCCTTCATATCTTTCCGGTGGCTTGGTACTTCCGACATGACGACAACATCGTCACCCTTATCTATCTTGAATCCGGCGAACTGTTTGCATCTATCCTTGTTTTCTTATGGAGTTCCATGAGCTCCTTGTGTCAATATCTTCAGTCTGTTTCGGTAGTTGGGTTGCTTAGTTTCCTATTCATGTGCGGAGTAATGCTTTGAGTGCGGGATGGAGTAGCTACCATACTACTACTCTTATCATTCGCTCTTGTACATTGAATTGGGGGATTATTGTGATTCACTCATTCCACGGAAGTTAGAAGTGGCCTTTATCCCTCGATACTTTTACTTCCGTCCTTGTCTTTCCGGAGTGCCCTCTCGAAGAAAGTAATCAATAATCTCTCGATGATGATCTATCTTTCCTACACAGAGCAAAATCTTCAATTATCTGGTGGAAACAAACGCTTTCGGTCCTCGTCTTTCTACCGGTGCTCGACATCCCCAAACAAGATGAAAGGAAAATATCTCTCCCTTTGTTTCATCAATTCTTTTGCTATGGTAAAGCCAATTATGGTTGATGCCATCAGCTGCAAATCTATTGCGTTAGCCTGAAGGCTAAAGAAAGAAATCAGTATCTCTACAATAAACTCCAGATCCTCCATATCCTTTGCTTCCCGGGTTTCCACCATGATCTAGCTTCACATCCGTCTCTGGAAGTTATATCCGCGCACCTCAATTGCGTGATCCTTCGGAGCCTTACCGGCGCAAGAAGAATCTAATCCGATGATGTCTAATTAAAATCTTTCTGTCGATATCACGGGACTCTATTGTTTGAAGGCAGTATTGTATCCGTGCTTCTTTTCTCACATCCAGAGGAGAATGCGATGCTATTGTCATAGTGGTTCACACCTCTCCAATCTAGCTCTTTCCTTCCGGCGACACAAAGATCCATCCTCTCTAGTATCGGTAAATCTTTAATCTTAACGACATGTCTTTCTTTATCCACGATGCATCATCTTGTCTTTTTCTTTCACAAGTGGTTCTATTCTTTTATCATGTTTCTTGAGAAAACCGGAGCTATGTCCATCCTATCCTGCTTGTCTCATGACAACCCTTCAATTCTTCTAATCCGTTGTTCTTGAAGCAAAACGCAAGACTCGCAACAAGTCTAGCAAGTTTGCATGGTGTAGTGGTTGCACCATTCCGTTCTTCATCATCTTGGGAACGTGAGGGTCACCTTCGTTCCAAACACCCGCCTCTCTTTGTGTTGTTTTCTTTTCCTAGGAATCTCGGGACGAGATTCTTGTTTAGTGGGGGAGAGTTGTAGCATCCCAATTGTCTAACAATTGCAATGCTACTAGCCTAGTCTATATAGATGCTACTTCCTACATATAATTGTTGCATCATATTATATCATGCTCATGTCATCATGCCACCTTGCATTTGAGCATCATATAAAACCCTTCTTGTTTTGGTTCTTCTCTCATATGCATTATAAATTGTTTTTGCCTCTTGATATTGTATTTGGTTCTTGATATATTGTTTAATGCCTAAGTTGAGTTGGGGGCATATCTCTTATTAACTCCACCACCTTTTTCTTTCACCACCTTTTAATTCCACCATCCAACTAAATATGAGCTTGGCACTTATTGTTTTACCTCTAGCTCATGTGGGTTGGGATGGATCCAATTCTTTTCCACATGCTCTCATCTTGGCATCATTTTGTTTTCACATTATTGATATATGAGAGCCACATGGCCACCTTTGCATGCCTTGTGGGTGGAACCCTATTTCTAGCTCCCATATGTGTTGTTTTGGGGTATCATCATGTTGGGATATTTTGCGGACTTATTCACTACCTAGTGGCATATACCCACTAGCAAGTCCCAATTATAATCAAATGTGATCATCTCCATCTACTCCATCTGGAACTTTCCTTTAAATTCTTTTGCTTGGCCTTATTCCATGTTTGGAATGCATATGAATAAATGCCATGGACATTTATGTTGTTTTCACAAGATAACACCTAGCATTAATGGGTATGCATGGGCCATGCAACCATAACCCTTGGACTTCTTATTTTGTTTTGTTTTATTGGTTGGTTGGAGCTTGGTTTTAAATTCAAACTAGGTGCTCCTTGTTTTTGAATCTCTTAAACCATATTTTAAAACTACCTCTTTGGTTTGGCTAAACCAAACCATCTCTAACCCTAATCTCTCTTACCTCTCTCTTTTTCTATCTCTTCCCCTAAGCCTCTCTCCACTCCTTAGCTATCTCTATTTCATAACAAAATTTGCAAAAACATCCTTAAAGAGGTATTTCTTAGGTTTGATTAAATCTGCAACAAAACAAAACAAATCAAAACAGTTTTTGTTTAAATAAAAAAAAAGAGTTATGAGAGGGAGAGAGCTTACCTGCAGCCCAGTAGTGACCCACCGATGTAGCCTTCCTGCGGCCCATCTCGGCCCACCTTCCCGGCCTCCCAGCCGTACCCCTTCACGTCCACATTCACCGTCTTCCTCTCGCCCCTTTATCTCTGCAGGCAAACGGAGGAGCAGGTAGGCATCCACCCGCCGTCGTCCTCGTCACCCTCCACCACCACCTGCCCCTCTCCTTATCCTCCCCGAGGCGAGTCCCCGAACCCTAGGCCCTCTTTCCCCTAGCTGCCATCCTCGTTCTCCTTCCCCTTCCCCACCGTACCGCGCCGCCGCCAGACCGAGCGCCTCGCCGCCGTGGCCGCCCTCGCCGGAGACCGAGCCCACGCCAGGGAGCGTCGCCGCAGGCCGTGGAGTCGATCCCGCCCGCTGGGAGACGCCAAGGTCGCCGCAGCTGCCCCACGTCAGAGAGCCGCCAACACCACCGCAGCAGCCCCGCCGTTCCCCTCCGCTCCGACCACCTCCTGCCCTGATTCCAGTGGGAATCGATCAAGGTGAGCATCCCCTCGATCCTCTCCCGTTTTCCCCCACTCCGCGTGCCTAGCGCCGCCCGGTTTGACCCCGCCGGTGATCTGCCCCGCCGGCGAGCAGCCAAGCCCGCGTTTCCCCTCTGTTCCCCGACGTGCCCCGTCCAGTCCAGCCCGCCGCCGCCGACCTTCCTAGATGAGATCGGTAGCCGAAACATTCCTCTGCGTTTTCCATTTTGTCGGCAAGATCTATCGCGCCGCGGTTGCGATGCCACCCTCGCTGGAAAATCTCGCCGTCGTCGGTCGTCATCGCGTTTCAGAGAGCCGCGTTGGTTCAGTCAGGGCTCGCGCGGAAGTTTTCGAAACCCCCCCCCCAAGCTTCGGTCGATCACGCCCAGGTCCCTAGCAGCCCAAAGCCCCCACCTGTCAGCCGCCCGTCTTTTGGCAGAAAACCCCCCAGCATTCCAGGGCGTCAACCCGCACTCCTCCCCCCGCTGCGCAACGTGGCTCACCCGTGCCCCTCGCTGTCACGTGGGACCGCTTCACCACCGGGCCCGCATGTCAGCGCCTGGGTTGGCTAAACCGCGGTAGCAAAAGTTCGTTCTCGAGCGCGTGGCCCCAGTCCTCAGTGGCCCACCGTCAGTGACTGAGGCTAGGGCGAGCTGAGTAAGAAAAGCTTTTTCTGTTTCTGTTTTATTTCAAATCTTTTCAAATTAATTCAAATTCAAAATTCAAATCTGTTTTAATATATCTTTTAAAATATAAATCCAATTTAAACAAATAATATATGTTTTCAAATCAGAAAAATGTGAGGAATTCAAATATGGCCTTCAAAATATATTTTGAACATTTAAAATTCCAAGTTTATTTAAATTACAATAAATGCCCCTTTTCTTTAATAAATTAATAACTTTTGTTTTATAACTCCAAATTCAACAAATGATATGTCTAAAATGATTAGCTCGACGAGACCTTTCTGTTTATGCATTCCATGGTTTGATTTGCAGCATGCATCATATAAATATAAAGAGTACAGCAACTTAATTGAGGTTAAAATAGGGCCAAAACTTAATAAAATGTTTAATCTTGTATCTCACACCTCACCCATGCCATGCTACCTTATTGCCATGCAAATTGTGCATCATTCATCATGGCATGATTGTTTGCTTGATGCATTTATTCATATGCTTGTGCTCTTTATTTATGTTGGCCCTTGTTTGTTTGGTTCTTCTTGAATAGGCAATGAAGCGGGGATATATCAAGAGAACCAGGAGCACTACCCAGATCCATTCCTTGCTTCAACTGAGCTGCCAGGCAAGCACTACCTCATGCTTGCATACATATAGTACCTATTGCCTCTGTCTTATTCTTGCATCATCGAGTCGCGATTGCGTTAAACTGAATCCCAAGTATTGCATAGCCTTTACTTTTAAACCCCACCGAAGCTTGTTCCCCCATCCCATGAGCCATTACTACAGGAGTTGTTTGAGCCATGCGAGTCGTAGAACAGCATGTGTAGGGTATGTGAGTGTCTGATGGATAACGAGGTACCTATACAACTTAACCCGAGTAGTAATGGGATAACTAATGAAAGTGGCATCGGTGAGCCATATTCGCTATTTGGTTTTTCAGGATCACTTGTGTCCCGTAAGACCCCGAGTACTTGATTCCTGTTCCAAGATTATTCACGCTATCCACATCCGGGAGGCCTTATGGACCCCCCTGAGCCAGAGCTTGATTCATTCTTATTTCTTGAGGGCCACAAACTAGTTTGAGGTTTTATTTACTATCCTGTACTTATGCCATGCTTTACTGCTTTATTTAAGATTGTGCGAGGAGCACACTGTACTGTTTAGGAAAGCGGAGTGTTTTCACGGTGTCGACAAGCCCAGTCACATTTTAGGGTTCCCAGTCGTTCACAGCCATTGGCGCAAACCTTGAGTCCGTCTCGGAGTCAGCTAACTCCGCTATGTAGCTTAATGGTGGCCCCTGAAATATTTCTGAATCCTGTGATCGCTTTGTCGTGTTGTCTCGTTGGGTTTTGATTTGGTTTTCCGAGGCATATCAGTGTGTGTTGCTATTTGTGCACCTGTAGGGTAAAACTTTCTGAAAGCCGTGTCAGTTATGGACGACTTGGAGCACAGTTTCTCGATCATAGACAAGCATAACTAAAGTACCGCTTTTAATTTGACTAGACTAGGTACCTGACTAGTAAATAGTGCAACACTCATGGAATGGATAATAAAACTGCCAACGGATGGGAGGTTGTTCGTCCGCTTCCTCGTCGATGGCGAGGAGGAGGATGGATCTGTGGATATTACCGTTTAACTGTTATAACGGTTGTTATTAATTCACGGACATCCGTCTATCTCTGGTTAGGCGGATGGTTAGCTATCTATAGAATTGTTAGGGTTTATCTTTTGCTGCAATTCGTCACCCAGTTGTGTCCTTTAGAGGCATAAAGACTTGCTGAGTACCCTAGGGTCTCACGATAAATTATTGGTTCAGATGAACAGGTACCCTCGCAAGATGGATACTGGGTGGAAGAGACGGACGATGTGGGCAACGATCATTCGGTGTAGAGATTCCGGGAACGGGTATCCGTGAGATCTGTGGGCGGGATGTGCTTATTTATGGGGCATCTTATGCCGATTTGCTTCTTATCCGTACTCGGATTCTGTCTTCCGCTTCCGCTTGATACTCTGTTGATTGATGTATGAGGAGATATCCTAAACTATTATATCTATCTAGGATATTTGGATCTTGCCGTATGGCGTTGCTATATTTCCTTTCTTTTTAGATGGAATGGCTCTGATGTACTGTTGTATGGTGGCTTGCATACATACTCATTTGTGTATGTAGTTGATCCCTTCGCCTGCCGATTACGCCGCCCGTTCTTGTCCTGATGTTTGGAAATGGTTGGGACGGCCGAAAGGTCTACCTGTGAGTGGCATTTGGGCTCCACCGTACTATTTCAACCATTTCTGAACATCCAGGCTTGTACTAGGAGCGTAATTCACCGAGGTAGTTACAAAGGAGTAGAGGAGCGGAGCAGAGCTGGTTGTAACAAAACATGAAAAATTGCACAATAATGTGTTGGTGGTAGGCACTAGCCTCGAACCTGGGATGCGTGCCGTCGAAGGTGGAGGAGGCGGGCCCACCAGTCAGTAAACATGCCACGTTGTCATCCCCTATTTCTGATGCCCTTTTAAAAAAGAAAGCATGCCACGTCGTCATCCCCTATTTTTGATGGTGTTGCTACAATTCGATGGTACATAGTGGCATAGAAATAATATCGTAAAAACAGAAGGGCACAATCGTCAACATGTCTAAAATGGAACCCGATCTCCTACCTATCCTAGTACATTGCCCAATGGGGTGGATAACCATGATCGATCTTTTTTATATGTTCGCACTCTTATGCTGAGAAGGGAAATAAAGATTGAGTGGTTAATGCAACGAGTGTTGAATTATTACCCTCTCAGGAAATGGGAGATGATTATTTTCATGCATGCCCGGACTCCAAACCTACTATCAGCCTATCACTCCCTTCTCTGACAAACCACAGTTCACCTTGCGCAGCTCTGCCACGCCGCACCACCTAGGGTAACATGGCCCTGCCTAGCGATGCATACCGTCGCCGACAGCCCGCTGGCCGGGGTATTTAGCCCCTCTAAGGCAGGCCATGAAGCTCTACTTCAAGGCTGGTCTCCCATTGCCCTTCCAGGCGGATGATTTCGCCGAATGTGCTGAATTGGCTGTGGCAAGCAGGGCCAAGAAAGCACAGTGGAGAAAGCGCGCGGTGACATTATGGCATGCTCTAGGTAGGGGGAACAAGGTATGTGTCAAATTGTTCGTGAGAGCATTCCTCCGAGTGTACACACCCTCAAATAGGACAGCGTCAAGGTCTAGGAACTCTCGTGTCGACGCTTTAGCGCGGGCGACCTTACCGCAGTGGGGGAGGCTGGGAACACGTCGTCTGAGGAAAAGACGCTCCATCCAACGCAACGTCCGAGGTTGTACCGCTGCGGCGACCAAGCGTCTACACTCAGCCAGTTGGATTGTTCGACAGCTAGAGCCAGCGGCGGGCATCAGCTTAGCACCGGAATTCAGGTTCTAGTTCACATAAACATATGATCCCTACAAGAAGATGCCGAATTTCAGGTTTGAAGAAATCATTGTGGCGACGCAGATGGTCCTACTGAACTAGGACTGGCGCAAGCAAAGTGGTCATGGATGAACGATGCAGATTTCTTGTAGTTTGGCGGGAAGGCAATAGATCAGTTTGGGTTAAATGATCAAAGCGTCCTCTCAAGGCAATTGGCCAGCCAACTTTTCTGGTGGATATTTGCAGTTTCTTCAGTGCAGAATAGTTAAGTTCTGACTGAAGAATGGCTTTTGTAGATGAAATGTTGAAGCATTGTTCTATAAACTAGTAGGAAGTTTAGCCCACTTTTGTGCAGATATAAGACCCTTTTGTATGGAAGTACTACTATTGTAAACAAATACTATCAAGTATCTATTTCCTTCAATTACTACTCATGGTTAAATCTAGTTAAATGCCATTTTTATCCTAGACAGATAAAATTCATACGATAGTTTATGTACAAATTTTGCATCCATTGTCTGTGAAGTAAACCATTTTTCATTTGTCTTGTGTTGTCTACAAAATGGTCTTGTAGTTCAGTGTGTTACAAAACTAGTAGATAGTGTTATAAGGATCATCAGGTAATATTCGTTTGAAACAAGAATCATTTATTGTCTTCCGGTACACTCATCATTTGGCGCAATAATCTAGCTACCTTGTACTTGAAGAGGATATGAACTACATTTTCATGGCATCCACAGAATTGACATAGCTCATTGCCAGTCCACCCTCTTTTCATGAGGTTGTCCTTGTTTATTCACAGAAATTATAAAGCACGGTGTTCAACACAGATGCATTAGACACACATATTTCAAATTCATTACCCACACATACTACATCGATTCAAACTATTACATATTTTTAGTCAATGCTAACTTCCTGCTACGCTCTCCATACTACAAATTCATTAGCCACACATACTACAGCAATTCAATAGAGCTTTGTCTTCACTAGAGGGAAATAAAAACCACCAGCTTGTCCATGCCCAGTTCCCCCACCGAAACTACGTGCGCAGTCGTGAAATGCTGGCTGTCCTGTGCCACCGATCCTTCTAGGCCAACCCTGCAGGCGATGAGGATGCTTTCTGGCCACCCCTTCGGGGTCCTGAATGCCATGTACCCATTCCAGAACCTCCTCCAGGTGGATGATGACCGGGTGCTTCCAGCAAAGTTGTCGCCCTACCCTGCTTGGAATATGCACCTCATACATCTTAGGAACAACGTCAGCATCTTTCAGCCACACCTTTACCTCAATGACCCATCTGTCGCTCGGTGGCACGATCTCCACCAGCTTACCGCCAATGCTACTTACGACCTGCATAAGGGCCTCCAACTCCCAAGCATCCAATGAGAGGCTGTCAAAGCTGAGTTTGGAGAATAAACAAAGTTGCCCCAAGCAATCGTCCCACCCACAGGCGCGATGCCAATGCATGAAGCTCATTTTCTCCCCACTGGACTGGGAAGAACGGGAAGAATGCATAACGTGCTTGGTGTCTGAGCTGTGCTCGAACCGGACGAAAAAATCGAATGGCAGCGCGCATACCTCAATCTTGACCTCATTTTGTCTGATCCCAAAACGAGACCTGAAAGCCGACAGGAACTCTGCCAGCGACACGGTGGGATGGATGCCCAGCATGGTGGCCATGAGAGCGTGGTCGTCGAACTGCTGTGCTAGGGCTACCATGTCTGGGGTGCACGATATCATGTAACTGCCCGAGGCCGGTCGCCGACCAGGATCACCCGACGGGTCGCGCTACGCCATGTGAGAAGGACTAGCCAGAGGCGAGATACTAGTCCAGGGACGCGAAGCTCCGATACGGCACACGATGTGATTTCGACGGCTGCGACCTTCGATTAGGGGCATGGGAGGTTGACCAGACATGGCGGGGAAGCAAATTAGAGCAAGTGCGAGCTCCGATCTAAGACGAGCAGCCAGAGCTAAGCAAATGTTCTGGGGAGGGGAGCAGGGAAGAATAGCAGAGCAGAGCAAAGATATAGATCTGGTCCACGCAGGTATAAACTAGTCCACGACCGCAAAATATAACGGGGAATACTGATATGGTGGGCCAAGAAGAGTTGATCTAACAATTTGAGTTCAACCGTTTTTCATCTGGTTCAAATGACCATTTGGCTGTTAGACTTGTATTCACCCCCATTTGGCCCCTCTAGACAATTGCCGATTCTACTATGGCCCCTCCGTTATATTTTAGCCAACTCGGGTACCGGGATGCACTCGCCCGGGAACTTTCGGTCCGCAAACCAACAAGCCCGTATTTGCGACCCTCCCAAACCAAAAACTCACTTTGTCCAATACAAGTTTTTAGAAAGAAATCAATAAAACACATTCAGCACTTTCTAGAGAATTAAAATAAAAAGCATCTACAATATTCAGAAAATTCCCAAACAATTCTTGGAGAGGTATATTGACCATACCAATCTACCAGTACCTTCTCCTCATCTAGACATGATCAAAATACAAGGAGGTCTTCATGATCATCAATATGGCCAAAACTTGAAATTATTCAAAGGAACAAGAAAATCCGTCCCAATCCTCATCCAATCTTGTCAAACCAGACTCCTTAGAATACCACCCCATCCCTGGTCGAAGGCTACTATAGCAGGGCGATGTTCCCCCTGTTCCTAGGGTTTGAAATTAGATAGAGAGAAATGATGTCAACACCTGGATTTTTAATCCCAGATGCTCGTTATGTCATACATCGCAATCCCAGGATTACCATTTTTGCGAGACATAACGGATTGGATATCACAGTACATCATCCATTAAAAACCATACATAAGGTCTTACACAAATAAGGATCTCATGATCCTGTCTTAACAAGCAGCGGAATAAAAGATAAGCGTAGCGGTGGGGTCCATTTTCAGGGGCACAGGCAATGCTGACGAATGCAGATAGTCCTAGTTATCATAGCCATCCTGCTGGGCATCATCTTGGTAGTCTCCTTCATAGTCTGGCCATGAGAATAGCCAGGGACAAAAGCCATGAGTACTCTTTAAGTACTCGCAAACTACCACTAACAAGTAGTATAATTCTAATGTAAAGTACTAACTCTAAGTTTAACTATAAAGTTAAGTTTGAAACCTAAGTTGAGTTCAGAAGCAAAGAAAGATAAACTAAAGTTCTAGAATCACTTAAGTTGGGAAGCTAGTGTCATAAACACAACCCTGTTGTGGTCAAGTCAAGATTCATCATTCATTTCATAAGTTATTTTGAAAACATCTAACAACGAAACAGTATGGCCATTCCAACTATCCATAACCGTGGACGCAGCTATTCGAATAGTTTGACACTCTGCAGAGGTGGTACACTTTCACCACAAGATTCGTTACATCTGTCAGGGATAACCATGAATCATAATACTTAGTATGCAGATAATCAAACATAACCTTTCCTTTACACACCCTAGTACAAGCACCTCTCCTATGAACATGGCCTCCCAACCATGACCATCTGTCATCTTGGGCACTGCATAGGTGGACAACATTGAGAGGTAGCCTCAGCTCAAACCTCTCCCGCGAGGGAACTAATACTAATGCATATAAATTTCTGGCTAAGCCTTACCCAATTCAGGTATTGTGGTTGTACGGTAAATTTGGAATGGTATCGCATCCGAATCCAACCATCAGTTTTGTAAAAGGGTTAAGGCTCATGCCTCAACATTTTCATCATCATAAACCATTTGTATTTCTCAACACATGTCAAAACATCTCAATAGAATGACTCATCATTCCAAGGGTTTCTCAATTCATTTTCACCAAGTGTTCCCATCTAAAGTGACTCAAGTTTTTATGTAACTCTAAACTACTAGGTTAAGAGTGTTCACTAAGGTGGAAAGATGGGATCAATCGCATGCCATAGAATGACATCTAAAGTTATCTAAATAGGTCAAGTTTTATACTCTTTATGCTACCTTCAAAACAAGTAAGGGACTTTGGTAAAGTAAAGGAAGTAAAGCTTGAAAATAATACTGGGGTAAGTAATAGTCAAAGTGGTGTGACCAAAGCATGCCTAAAGCATCTTTGCTCAATCATCTAGCTTAATTCTAGCTTGCTAAGCATTATAGTTAGAAGTGTTAGCTTGCCAATAGTATCTTGCCTTGGTTGGTGCAGTGGTTGAAGTTTTCTTCCTCCTCTTGATAGAACTCCTCCTCCTCGAAAGCTTGGTCGATACTATCATCTATAAATACATACGGAGTACAAAATCACCAAACAATACTTACTAGTCTAATTAGCAATCTAAGGCACACATTTGATGATCTATTATCATCACAAGCATCACAAGATTTAATTAACTAGTTTCATTCTTTTTATTTAAGAAAAGTAATTTCTACTCATTGAAAATAACTAAGATTTAATATTCACCACTTAAATATGGGATCATGTGGACACATGTCATCACCACATATTCTAACATGTGGGAAGGTAATTTAAGGGTTGGTTCATAATTACTTTGGTTTAAGTTCATTATTTAATGATTTAAAGTGACTAGAAATTCCTATATAGCATTATTTTGGTACTAGTCCAAAGTCACTGCATGTAAACCATAATATTATTCCATATTAAGATAGGTATGGCTAAATGTGATTTTTGAGAGGTGGAATCAACTCAAAAGCTATCATGGTTGATTTTATAAAAATGTCTGAATGTGCAAAATCTTCTGTCTTGTTATTTTTACTAGGAGAGATCTCTAAATCTAATTGAATTAAATCCAACGGGCTTGGGTAGATCTTTTTAGTAGCTTTCTAACAAAATTGGAATCACTCCATTTGGATTTGTAGATCTCTCTGAATTTATTTTCAAACTAAAGGATAAAACTAGGTTCAAACTAAATAGAAAAATCCTAATTTCAATTAAATGGGTCGCGCGGGAAAGCTAACGGGCCGGCCCAGTGGCATCCGCGGCACGGGGCAGAGCTGACAGGGGGTCCACCGGTCAGCGGCTCATTACAGCGAAGCGGTACAAGGTGATGTGGGCCGTTAGATTAGAACTAGGAGGCGGGCAAACGAACTGGTTATCGACGGCAGGCTCATGGGTGGTCGAGGCAGCTCCGGGGGTGGACGAAATCAACTTCGCCTTCTCCTCCTCTGCAGCGGGCTCCTCTGGCCAAATTCTAGCGAACAAGTGCTCGCACTGCTCCGGCTAGAGGTGGGGAAGGACTAGTGAGGAGAGGGGAGTGGAATGGTGTGAGTGGTTTGTGCTGGGGTGGCCTCTATTTATAGCTCGACGAGGCGACCGGGAGTGATGGGCGGGCGACTGCAACAAGGGCTACACAACGTGCTAGCGGCGTGGCTCGAGGTAGGGGACGGTGGCCTCCCTCCTGGCTATGTGCTACGGCTTAAATGCAAGGCTAGGGACGGTGGCAAACGGTCGGGCGGTGCTCACGCTCTGAGCAGCAGAGGCGGCGGTCTCCACGGTGTGGGGTGGATGTGGTTCAAATGGCGGCGAACGGGCATGTGCTCGAGGGGTGGTATGTGCACGATTGTCGGGCGCGGCGAAGCGGTGAGCATGGGCTGCGGTCGAGGGGCGGCATGTGCACGCTTGTTTGGGCGCTAAGCGGCTCATGCTCATGTGGCCCGACACTGGCGCTGACACATTATGGTGGTCCACGGCTCGGCTGTGCTCGGGGAGGGGACAGAGGGTAGCGGTGCGGTTTGGGCTAGCTCATAGACATTGCGAGAGAGAGAGGGGCAGTCTGCTGTAGTGATGGCAAGGTTTTGGCCGGCGACATGGTGCTTGGGGTGGCATGGCATTGCTGCTAGGGGCTAGGGGATGGGGTGTTTATGGCTTGGTTGGATCAAGTGGAGACAGAGGGAGTGATTTGAGGTCAATTGGGTGGCAAAACCCTGTAGAAAACAGTGAGCTAATACTAGGTGTAATCTCTGTCTGCCAAGTGTTTGTAAAAATGGACGCAAGAAATTTAGTTTTGAATTTTGAAAAGATTTTTGGTGGGTGTGTTATTCATAAGCTTGAGACTCTGTGGGTTCTTGGGTTTTGAAAATAAAGCTCATTTGAGTGGTTTTTCAAATAGTGGGATCTTCCCATATGAACTAGATTCAATTTTCAAATGCCATTTAAAATTAGTGTTTGAAAGTTTTTGGCAGATCACAAAGTGGGCCTTGGTACATCATTACATGTACTAGCAAGGGGTGCAAAGATCCACAATTATTTCTGTTAAGAATTGAGCACTAGGAATAGCCAAAGTAGGCATGTTGATTAAAATGGCACATATGACCAATCTCTTCTTTTATTCATTTTGATTTGTTTTTCTTTGGGATTTGTTTGGGAATGATTTAGATGATGTTTATTTCACCTAAGAATTATTTTACAAGAAATGGATCACTTAATCATGGCAATTCAAAACAACTCCTATTTAAATGCACACACATATGAATGCTTTAATAATTTTAATTGGAAAAGTTCTTGTTAACCCTAATTTTGATGATTTGGATCTTGAATAACCTTGGATTAAAGTTTTGGGATGTTACAAACCTTCCCCCCTTAAACAAAATCTCGTCCCGAGATTTACAAAGAAAACTAGGAACTAAAGAGATCCGTTAACTCTGTCCTAATGTAGTCTTCTCGCTCCCAAGTGGCTTCCTCTTCGCTATGGTTGCTCCATTGAATCTTGAGAAAGTTGATACTCCTGGTTCTGGTGGTTCTATAAGCTTCTTCCAATATACGGAGGGCACTTCACGATAGTTCAGGTCATTGTTGATCTCCACAGCTCTGTGATCGATGTTCTTGAAAACTTCAGTCTTCTCCGGCACTTCCAGGCATTTGCAAAGTAACAAGATATGGAACACATTGTGGATGGCTAACATCTCTTCAGGTAGTTCCAGTTGATACGATACTTCTCCTCCACGGTTTAGAATCTTGAAGGGCCCGACATATCTAGGGGCTAACTTTCCTTTCAGACTAAAGCGTTGGGTTCCTTTCAATGGCGAAACCTTGATATATACAAAATCTCCGACATTGAAAGTCAGGTGTCTCCTTCTCTTGTTAGCATAACTCTTCTGTCTGGATTGGGCGGTTTTGAGGTGCTCATGAACTTTGTGAACTTTCTCTTCGGCTTCTCGGAGAAAGTCAGGTCCAAAATGCAGGCAGTCTTCCCATTTTGATCTGTACTCTAACACACAAGCTCTAAGCATATCCTCTAAGATCTGGTTGACTCTCCCAGTCTATCCATCAGTTTGCAGATGATACGCGGTGCTAAAGTTTCACTTGGTTCCCAATCCTTCCTGGACTTTCTGCCAAAATTTCGAGGTAAACTGGGTTCCTCGATCTGATACTATGGTTTTGGGGGTTCCATGCAGACTAACAATCCTAGCAATGTATAGCTTAACCGCTTTTCTGACTGTAGGTAGTCTTGACAGGTATGAATTGAGCTACCTTGGACAGTCTATCAACTATGACCCAGATTGAGTCATTTCCCCTAATGGAAGTAGGCAAACCGGTGATAAACTCCATTCCGACGAAATCCCATTTCCATTCCGGAATCTGCAATGGTTGCAACAGTCCTACGGGTCTCTGATGTTCTGCTTTGACTCTTGGACAGATGTCACACTTGGCGATGTAACTTCCGATCTCTCTCTCCATCTTGTGCCACCAAAATTGCTCTTTCAGATCTTAATACATCTTCGTTCCTCCAGGGTGGATAGAATAAAGAGTATCATGAGCTTCCTGCATGATAACTTGCTTCAGCTCTGAATCTGCTGGCACACAGATATGGCCTTTGTACCACATAACTCCTTCTTCGTCTTCGGTGAATCCAGGTACCTTCCCTGTACCAATACGACGTTTGATTTCGTCGATACTTTCATTTCCCTTCTGGGCTTCCTTGATTTGGCTAATCAAAGTGGGTTGAAGTTCAGTGCTAGCTAAGAATCCTTGGCTAACTAACTCAGTTCTGAACTGCTCCAACTCCTCATACAAACTCGGATGCTTCTCCTTGATCATGGTGTTTAGCCTACATGGCAATCTGCTAAGAGCATCCGCTACCACATTGGCTTTGCCGGGGTGATAGTGAATGTCAAGGTCATCATCCTTGATTAACTCTATCCATCTCCTTTGCCTCATATTCACCTCCTTCTGAGTGAAAATATACTTCAAGCTCTTATGATCTGAGTAAATCTCACAATGATTACCCATCAGATAATGATGCCATGTCTTCAATGCCAAAACTACGGCTGCTAACTCAAGATCATGGGTCGGGTAGTTCTGCTCATGCTGCTTCAGTTGTTGAGACAGATACGTGATGACTTTGCCTTCTTGCATCAACACACATCCTAGGCCAATCTTGGATGCATCACAATACACATCAAACGGCTTCTTGATGTCTGGCATTATCAAAATTGGGGCTGATATCAATCTCTTCGTCAGCTCTTGGAAACTGGCTTCACATTTGTCGTTCCATTCAAACATCTTGTCCTTCTTCAACAATTGGGTCATGGGTCTGGCGATTCTTGAAAATCCTTCGACGAACTTGCGCTAGTACCCCACTAATCCGAGGAATGCACGGACTTGGGTTTCAGTGGTTGGGGCTTCCCATTCTTCGACATCTTTGATCTTGGCGGGATCAACAGAGACTCCTCCGGCAGACACAATATGTCCTAGGAATCCTACTTCTTTCAGCCAAAACTCACACTTGATGAACTTGGCATAAAACCGGTGCTCTCTCAAGGTTTCTAGGATGATTCTCAGATGCTGCTCATGCTCTTCTTCTGAGTTGGAGTACATAAGGATATCGTTGATGAACACAACTACAAACTTATCTAGGAAATTCATAAAGATCTTATTCATGAGGTTCATGCAATAAGTAGGGGCATTGATTAATCCAAAAGACATAACCGTATACTCTTATAAACCATAGCGAGTAGTGAAGGCGGTCTTTGGGATATCCGTTGCACGAATCTTGAGTTGGTGATAACCAGTGCTAATATCAGTCTTTGAGAATACCTGAGCTCCAGTCAACTGATCAAATAGATCCTCTATCTTTGGCAAGGGGTACTTGTTTTTGATGGTGACATCATTCAACTTTCTGTAATCTGTGCACAAACGGTTGCCTCCATCTTTCTTGTCGATGAATAACACTGGTGATCTCCATGGCAATGCGCTTGGTTGAATCAAGCCTGTTGCTAACATGGCATCCAACTGCTTCTTCAATTCCACTAACTCTGAGAGGTTCATGCTATAGGGTCTCTGTGCTATGGGTCCGGTTCTGGGGATTAGTTCGATAATGAACTCAATATCCCTATCCGAGGGCATACCTGCCAATTCATCTAGGAATACGTCGGGGTATTCATAGACTACTCTTACTTGGTCTATGGTGGGTAGGGCTAGACTCTTGTTGCACTTGAATTGACGAGGTAAGGTTTCAGATATATGCTCTAATGTTACTGCCGAGCTACTGATCATGGTGATGGCTTTCTTAGCGCAGTCTATCATTCCTTTATGCCTTGACATCTAGTCCATACCTAGTACTACTTCCAATCCTTTGGTTCCAAGTACAATTAGGTTGGCATAAAAATCTATCCCATGTATTCCCATAGGTATAACTTTGCAAATTTTTCTAGCTTTTGTAGTTGATCCGGGGATTTGAACTATCATGAGATGCTTCAAGTTGGTTGGGTGAATCTTACTAGTGCATGCAAATTCTTCGGTGACAAATGAATGTGATGCTCCCAAATCAAACAATACTCTTGCTAAAACTGAGTTGACAGAAAACATACCCAGCACTACATCTGACGCTTCTTGGGCTTCTTCGGCGTTCATGTGGAAGAGACGACCGTTGCGGTTGTGAGGGTTTCCTGGGGCAAATCTTCTCCCTAGTTGAACACGACGCTGCTGTTGAGCTGGGGCATTCACATTGGCAGTGGCAACAGTCTTCTTGGGACACTCATTGGAATAGTGACCCTTCACTCCACACTCGAAACAGGTGATCTGGGACTTGTCCTTTGCTACGACGGGCACAGCATTGCTGCTAGTTCTGGGTGCAGTGTAGTAGTTGTTGTTGTTGCTCTTGGGAGGGGGCATGGTTGAAATTGTTGCTGTTGCTGGAGTTGTGATTGTTTCCTCTAGACTTCACATTGCCTCCGCTACGGTTGGGGTAGCTTGGGCGAAACATTGGGGGTTGATTGTTCCTTGGTGCATATCCTGGTGAGCAGTTGGGACGGTACTTCCGGTGACTGCTGGATCCAGATTGCTGCATCATACGACGTTTGCGGTTGTCGTTTGCCTAATTAATCTTCCCTTCCATCTGAATGGCAGAGTTGACTAGCTCTTCGAGATCCTTGAAACGGATGTTAACGAGGACAATCTGCATCTCATCATGCAGTCCGTTCAGGAATCTCTCCTTCTTCTTGACCTCTGTGTTGATCTCATAAGGGGCGTATCTTGCAAGCGATAGGAATCTATCACGGTATTCCACCATAGTCATTCTACCTTGCTTCAAAACACGAAACTCATCTCTTAGTCTGGTGACTAGACCTTGCGGCACATGGGTGTGGCTGAACTTGGTTTTGAAGGCTTCCCATGTCATAACTTGACCATGGTTCATGTTACGAATACTAGTCCACCAAGCTCTTGCATCTCCCACCAGATAGTAGGTGGCGAAGAGAACTTTCTCGTTGTCATCAACTCCTGCAACTTCTAAGTTGTTTTCCATTGTCTTTAACCAGTCATCAGCATCTAGTGGGTTTTCATCTTAGTTGAAGATTGGGGGATTGGTATTCTATAAGTTTTTGAGTGTGGATCCATGGTGATCCTGATTTCCATGCCCTTGGTTGTTGAGATCCATCTGGGGATCTGTTGCAGTGTTGCTAGATTAGCTTGGTATTCTGCCCTGCTTGCTTCTCTGTCTGCGATGAGATTCTGCAAGATCTGCAGCATTGGGTCTGGCGACGAGCTGCTCCCTCCTTGGTTTCCACGAGTCATGTGAAGATTGAGGTAGATAAAGGGGTAAGAGGGAAGTTCTAAGGTTCATGGTTTTGGTTTCAAAGCTAAAACTTTGAGTTTGACTCAGGTTTTGCAACTAACTCCATTTCATTCATGCAAACAAGCACACGATACAAACACACACCACAACAACAAAGGAATATAGATGGTTTGAAGAACCATTCTGCAAGTTATGATATAGTGGGACCGATACATCTCATGCTACGACAATGCTCTAGTGCATCTACTCATCATCGATGAAGTCGGAGTCCTCATTGTCAGTGTAGAAGTCCACAGCATCCTCCTCTAGAAAGTCATCATCATTGCTAAGGTAAGAATCCATGTCTCCCTGGATGTCTTCACCCTCCTCTTCTTCCTCCTTTGCTGCAAGCTGAGCTTCTTGCTCCTTGACGGTCTTCTCGACGTCGGCCACCTTCTTGCAAAGACGGGCGATGGTGCGATCCTTCTTATCATGCTAGAAGCGAAGACAATGGAGGTCCTTGACAAGCATTGAGAAAGTCTGGGCCTTCTGGGCGACAATGGCACGGTTGTGGTTGGCGATCGTACAACAGGAAGTCAAGGTTCTCGACTTGACGCTTCAGCTCCGGGTGACTTGGCATCTCCATCGGCATTCCCATGAAGTCACGTCTTGCATAGTGAGCAAAACGGGTTCCCTGGAGTTGGTTGACACTAAGGGCACATAGACGTGCGAGAGCTTCATGCATTTCCCTGGCTAATCCATCTAGCCAGTTGTTCTCTCTCACGGAGAACTGGATTCTCCCGGATGTTGGTGCTTCGATGCTTCCTCTAAGATCAGCGGTGACTAGCCACTACAAATCTCCTCCTGGGGGTCCTAGAAGTTGAGCTCCAAGAAACTCCAGATGCGGGCGTCCCAATAACTCCGACAGTGAATCCAGATCCCTCTCGAAGATCAGCTGACCTCCGTTTCCCAACTGGTAGAACTTGCTGAACTGAGTCTCTACCTACAAGAATTAAGGATGAGGGAGTTAGTGAAGTGATCAAGTGTGTCAAATTTTAAGTAGTAATGTAAGAATTTTGAGGAACATGAATTTTTGAGAAAGAATGAATTCCCAAGGATAAGAGAGGAAATAGTTTTCATAAATACTCACTTTGATTTTGAAACTAAGTTTTTGTTCGGACGTCCATTCTAACTAGGGTCTCCTATGGTCAGTATGGCTCTGATACCTTCAACACCCGGATATTTAATCCCAGATGCCCGTTATGTCATACATCGCAATCTCAGGATTACCATTTTTGCGAGACATAACGGATTGGATATCATAGTACATCATCCATTACAAACCATACATAAGGTCTTACACAAATAAGGATCTCATGATCCAGTCTTAATAAAACAAGCAGCAGAATAAAAGATAAGCGTAGCGGTGGGGTCCATCTTCAGGGGCACAAGCAATGCTGACGTAGTCCTAGTTATCATAGTCGTCCTGCTAGGCATCATCTTGGTAGTCTCCTTCATAGTCTGGCCATGAGAATAGCCAGGGACAAAAGCCATGAGTACTCTTTAAGTACTCGCAAACTACCACTAACAAGTAGTATAATTCTAATATAAAGTACTAACTCTAAGTTTAACTATAAGGTTAAGTTTGAAACCTAAGCTGAGTTCAGAAGCAAAGAAAGATAAACTAAAGTTCTAGAATCACTTAAGTTGGGAATCTAGTGTCATAAACACAACCCTGTTGTGGTCAAGTCAAGATTCATCATTCATTTCATAAGTTATTTTGAAAACATCTAACAACAAAACAATATGGCCATTCCAACTGTCCATAACCGCGGACACGGTATTCGAATAGTTTGACACTCTGCAGAGGTGGTACACTTTCACCACAAGATTCGATACATCTGTCAGGGATAACCCGGAATTGTCATACTTAGTATGTAGATAATCAAACATAACCTTTCCTTTACACGCCCTAGTATAAGCACCTCTCCTATGAGCATGGCCTCCCAACCATGACCATCTGTCATCTTAGGCACTGCATAGGTGGACAACATTGAGAGGTAGCCTCGGCTCAAACCTCTCCCGCGAGGGAACTAATACTAATGCATATAAATTTCCGGCTAAGCCTTACCCAATTCAGGTATTGTGGTTGTACAGTAAATTTGGAATGGTATCGCATCTGAATCCAACCATCAGTTTTGTAAAAGGGTTAAGGCTCATGCCTCAACATTTTCATCATCATAAACCATTTGTGTTTCTCAACACATGTCAAAACATCTCAATAGAATGACTCATCATTCCAAGGTTTTCTCAATTCATTTTCACCAAGTGTTCCCATCTAAAGTGACTCAAGTTTTTATTTAACTCTAAACTACTAGGTTAAGAGTGTTCACTAAGGTGGAAAGATGGGATCAATCTCATGTCATAGAATGACATCTAAAGTTATCTAAATAGGTCAAGTTTTATACTCTTTATGCTACCTTCAAAACAAGTAAGGGACTTTGGTAAAGTAAATGAAGTAAAGCTTGAAAATAATACTTGGGGTAAGTAATAGTCAAAGTGGTGTGACCAAAGCATGCCTAAAGCATCTTTGCTCAACCATCTAGCTTAATTCTAGCTTTCTAAGCATTATACTTGCAAGTGTTAGCTTGCCAATAGTAGCTTGCCTTGGTTGGTGCAGTGGTACTATCGTCTATAAATACATACGGAGTACACAATCACCAAACAATACTTACTAGTCTAATTATCACTCTAAGGCACACATTTGATGATCTATTATGATCACAAGCATGACAAGATTTTATTAACTAGTTTCATTCTTTTTATTTAAGAAAAAGTAATTTCTACTCATTGAAAATAACTAAGATTTAATATTCACCACTTAAATATGGGATCACGTGGACACATGTCAGCAGCACATATTCTAACATGTGGGAAGGTAATTTAAGGGTTGGTTCAGAATTACTTTGGTTTAAGTTCATTATTTAATGATTTAAAGTGACTAGAAATTCCTATATAGCATTATTTTGGTACTAGTCCAAAGTCAGTGCATGTAAACCCTAATATTATTACGTATTCAGATAGGTATGGTTAAATGTAATTTTTGAGAGTTGAAATCAACTCAAAAGCTATCATGGTTGATTTTATAAAAATGTTTGAATGTGCAAACGCTTCTGTCTTGTTATTTTTACTAGGAGAGATCTCTAACTCTAATTGAATTAAATTCAACGGGCTTGGGTAGATATTTTCAATAGCTTTCTAACAAAATTGGAATCACTCCATTTGGATTTGTTGATCTCTCTGAATTTATTTTCAAACTAAAGGACAGAACTAGGTTCAAACTAAATAGAAAAATCATAATTTGAATTAAATGGGTCACGCGGGAAAGCTAACGGGCCGGCCAAGTGGCACTCATGGTTGGGCACAATGACAGGGGTCCACTGTCACGGCTCATTACACTGACGTTACAGGCGATGTGGGCCGTTAGATTAGAACTAGGATCTACGGCTGCGGCTCGTCGTCGCCGAGGACAAACCCTAGCGGCTCGGTGGGGGTGCTCAGGGGGCGTGCCAGCGCTCTAGCAACGATGGCGAGGCGAGCAAACGAACTGGCTATCGGCGGCGGGCCCAGGGATGGTCGAGGCAGCTCCGGGGGTGGACGAAATCGATGTCGCCTTCTCCTCCTCTACAACGGGCTCCTCCGGCCACATTCCGGCGAACAAGTGCTCGCGGTGCTCCAGCTAGAGGTGGGGAAGGACCAGTGAGGAGAGGGGAGTGGAATGGTGTGAGTCCTTTGTGCTGGGGTGATCTCTATTTATAGCTCGACGAGGCGACCGAGAGTGATGGGCGGGCGACTCCGGCGAGGGCTGCACAGCGTGCTAGCAGCGTGGCTCGAGGTAGGGGACGGTGGCCTGCCTCCTGGCAGTGCGCTAGTCTCCATGGCGTGCAGAGGCTGTGGTTCAAATGGCGGTGAACGGGCATGTCTAGGGGGTTCCTGGGTCGTGGCGAAGCGGTGAGCACGGGCTGCGGTCGAGGGGCGGCATGTGCATGCTTGTTGAGCGCGGCGCTCTGGCACGTGCTCGGCATGGCGCAGTCACTCTGGGCGCGGCGCGCTGCGGCTGGTCCACGGCTCAGCTGTGCTCGGGGTGGGGATAGAGGGTGGCAGTGCGGTCTAGGCTAGCTCATAAACATGGCGAGAGAGAGAGGGGCAGTCTGCTGCAACAATGGCAAGGTTTGGCCGGCGGCATGGTGCTCGGGGTGGCATGGCATTGCTGCTAGGGGCTAGGGGATGGAGTGTTTATGGCGTGGTTGGATCAAGTGGAGACAGAGGGAGTGGTTTGAGGTCAATTGGGTGGCAAAACCCTGTAGAAAACAATGAGCTAATAATAGGTGTAATCTCTGCCTACCAAGTGTTTATAAAAATGGCCGCAAGAAATTCAGTTTTGAATTTTGAAAAGATTTTTGGTGGGTGTGTTACTCATAAGCTTGAGACTCTGTGGGTGCTTAGGTTTTGAAAATAAAGCTCATTTGAGTGGTTTTTAAAATAGTGGGATCTTCCCATATGAACTAGATTCAATTTTCAAATGCCATTTAAAATTAGTGTTTGAAAGTTTTTGGCAGATCACAAAGGGGCCTTGGTACATCATTACATGTACTAGCAAGGGGTGCAAAGGTCCAAAATTATTTCTGTTAAGAATTGAGTACTAGGAATAGCCAAAGTAGGCATGTTGATTAAAATGGCACAAATGACCATTCTCTTCTTTTATTCATTTTGATTTGTTTTTCTTTGGGATTTGTTTGGGAATGATTTAGATGATGTTTATTTCACCTAAGAATCATTTTACAACCAATGGATCACTTAATCATGGCAATTAAAAACAACTCCTATTTAAATGCACACACATATGAATGCTTTAATAATTTTAATTGGAAAAGTTTTTGTTAACCCTAATTTTGATTGTTTCGATCTTGAATAACCTTCGATTAAAGTTTTGGGATGTTACAAATGACCACTTACACCCAAACCTAGATGTAATTAAAGGCATCAGCAGCCACCACCCCTCCCCTCATCTGGACAAGCACCTGGCCCACACCCCCCAGCACCACCCCTCCTTTCCAATCACTTGCTCCCTCCCCCTCTCATGCCCAAACATGGACATGGTCCATCATGAACCACCCCATTCTACATAAATAGCCCGAGGCCACGACAACTCCTTCCTTTGCCCCCATTTTCCTCATGTGCTCTCCACTCACCACCCCAGAGCCCCTCTCCTCCTTCCCTGCCCAGTTCTGCTAGAGAGAAGAAGAAAAGCAAGCCTCGGCCATTGCTCCAAACCCTATCGTAGCTCCCTATTCATTGTTGTTTTCCCTCTACATGTCACGCCACTGACCTCCCCTTATTCCTCAAAGTCTGACCCTGCCCCTTTTTATGCCATGCAGCATCCCCCGACGCATCCCAGCAAACTCCTGAGCCATCTCACGGCCGTCCACGCGCGAACCTCCTCCAGTAAGCTACCCACGCCTTGCCGCCCATCCCCGAGGTCATGGCCGATTGCCGTGTCGATTCATCGCATCCCTATCTTCTCCTAGCCGTTAGGTGAGCCAAGCCACCACTCCCCGAGCTCCGCTAGGGTTTCTGCCCCATCGGCCCCATCGGGAGGAAGGAGACACCGCTCGGCCGTCGATCTCATTTAGATCGGACAACCGACAACACCAGATACCCCTTCGACACCCTAGTTCTGCTAACCGCCGGGCCCCATGCCGACTTTTGAATTCCACAGCCTCCCGCGCATGGATCTGCCAGGGTGGGCCAAAACTGTCCTGCGCGGCCCATTTCGGTCGAAAAATTGGCCCGGCTGTTGATGATTGCAAGTGCACAGATCATTTCTAGCTAGTTTCGAAATAAAGATATCGATCCCACATGGAGAAGGAGTCTGAAGTCTAATAACCCTTGAAATAAATATTACGATGGAATTGTTAGATTCAGTTCTAAGTAACAAGATAAAAAGCGAGTATTGTGTAAAAGGGTGTTTTTGGGTTTTACGTATAAGAGCAATAATAAAGTAAAGCAAAATAACTTAATACAAAAAGTAAATATCACGTATGTAAGAAAGATTGGAACTGCAATAGGGAAAAAGCGTTCTCAGGGAGTAGCGGATACACCACTAGTAATATGAGGATCTAAGATAAAGATTATTATAATGAAAATCTCAACTATGTATGTGTGGAAGGAACTCCGTATGTGGACAATTAGGCAGACACCGCTGCTCATATCTTCCTCATAACCACAGTAGTCAGCAATCGACATGAATCAAGTTACTGTGCTATTAATGGACATAATCCCGTAGGACGTATCCCATGGCATCTTTGTAGTCAAGGTAAGTGCTAGCACGCCTCCGTCTACCAACTAGTAGTTCCCTCCATCAAGTCCCCACGAGAGGCAAATATTGAGAGGTCGACTTCTCTCAACATCAAGATGTAGAGAATATAACACATGGTCACAGCGATGAATATCATAATAGACTTTTTCTTATTTCAAACTCATTATAGGTTTTCTCCATCTCCCCAAGAACTAAAGATCTACTTAGACATGGAGGCAATGAACATCATGGCAACGGTAATGGAAAGAATCATAGATGAATAGTACTTGTATAAATCCACAATGAGTATAGGAATTACAACAAGATATAGACAAGGATGTAGATGGGATGGATGGAGATGGTGGTGATGCAGCGGTGGATGATGAAGATCGATCCAATAGCCTCCCGGATATGCGTAGGGCGAATATGGATCCCTGTGGATGAGTTCCCCTTCTAGATGCCTTCCGGAGGTGAGGTTTCTATGATTTCTGGGTGTTCTGTATATCGTCTCCTTGAACCAATTGCACGGGGTGAAACTATTTGACGAGGCGGAGGCAGCGCCAACTATACTGCCAGAGCTATATGGCCAGAAAATTTTCTCCCGCCGTATAGTTGGTCGTTGAACCTTCTGCCTCCTTTATTCGCTTCTGGTTTTCTTCTGGTATTTTTAATATTTCCCAAATAAGGGATTTACGTTGTTTTTAACTCCTTTTCTCCATAGTAGAACTGCTCCAATAATTGTATCCATTGGATCCATCATCTGTCCTGATCCTGGTGAAAACTGGCATAAAATGTGCGTGCAAGCGCCATAAAATACCAAGATCCTACATCTACAATGCAAAATAATAATGTAAAACATGATGCAAATATGCACTTATCAACTTCCCCAAGCTTAGACTCTTGCTCGTCCCAAGCAAGGTTTAGCTTAAAGGATGTGATCCTCATATTCATGAAGCTGAGTCGATCAAAATAAATGAGGTAGTTGTATCATGTGTTCATCATATACGATACATAGGAATGATTTTGTGAATATTACCTTACTCGAACCATCAGAATAGTATTAGCAGGCTTCCACACCTTAGTTATCAATAGTTCATAAAAGATGAATCTCAACATAATGTAAAAGTATCTGGCTCAACCGAATGAGTTAACGAGGTAGTCCAAAGTGTTTTAGGATCAGCATATTCACTTGGGATGCAAAATCTCAAAAGTGTATCTTTGTCATACTACAATATAGTGGTATATGCCTATTTGCTCTTTGCACATTTGCTCTTTTTCTTCTTTCTTTTTCTGTTCTTTTGCATATATGCTCACACTTTTGTTTTAAGTGTTGTGCAAAGGAGCTAGCCATATATTCCAGCTTATGTAGGAATTCAAAGTTCAACGATCTCAATTATTAGATTCCAACTGTATATGAAGCATTCTTATGACTTGAGATTCTACCACAACTTATTCTCACTCTATTTTGATAGCACTTTCATTTTCCTTTATTCAAGGTTTCTCTTTCAACTTAATTGTATAGATAATTTCTCTTTGTAAATCAAACCGTAGACTTACAGCATATTAACCAAATTATCTTTATGGGTTCCATTAATACCAATGGTGTGGAAGACTCCTATTCCTATCATCAAGTGAAGGTAAAATCATACTCAAGCCATTCATATATCATTAAAGCAAACATAAACTCGATATTGCTCCATATATAATAATGAACTCGGAATTTCATTAACGGGGTCGACTATTATTGAAGGGAATTCTAATGATGCAAACTTTATTTCTAGTTTGAACTAATGCAAAAATAATATTAATAACTTATAAGATAGATTACAAGGTCTTAAAGATCTCCCCAAGCTTGGAATCAAGCCAGGCAGGATCAAATAATCCGTTGAGATTATTTGATACCGTGATTGTTGTAGATCACTATGGTGCCATGGCGTGTAACACCGTGGTGCGTCAATTCTTGTTGGTCTCCTCCAGAGTAGTTATGTAGCTGTAGCACCTGCGTAGATCAGATTGTAGAGTGTCCACTCTATCTGCAAGCTTGGTCACCAATGGAAGGAGGTATTCCTTCTTCTCCATCTCATTGAGACGATCACGGACTTCGAGGCGACGGAGTAGCTCATGCTTCTGATATATCTCTAGTGCCTGCACGTGATCCTTGGTCCTAGGGACAGCTTCTTCTTCCTCATCCATAATTGATGAATCGGGGAAGTGGAAACCGTACCTCCACTCTTCTTGAGGCTTCACCTTCATACTAGCACCAATGGTTGGCTTCGAGAGTGGAACCTCCCCTTCCTTGCTAGCATCTGCACCAATATTAGATAATACCTTATGCTTGTGTGGCCTTGGATCTATGGTGATGATCTTGACCGTCTCCACATGCCCTTTTCCATGTGGCTTGCGATCTTCTCTCTCTTGTTGAGCTTTCTTCATCGCCGCCCAATTGATCTCAGGTGGATCATAGACGTCTCGGTGGATGTAGACGTCAACCACGTCATCTTCGGAATCATTGTTGAAGTAGCTTGGCTGGATGTACTCCTTGTACCTCGGGATAAACCTCTCCACATCCTCGTCATCGTCCTCCATGGACGGGCTGCTAGATCAGTCCCTGGAAGGAGAAATGAGCCCCATGGGTTTCCCACAGCCTGGGACGGGATAGGGCATTGCTAGATTGGTTCCTGTAGATTACTATTAGAGAGAGAGACAATGGCAGTATATAAGGGGGGTCAAAGGTCAGTATAACTTGCAAAAAACACCAGATTATCGTCTAAGAAAAGAATCGAAATGTAACAGAGAAAGAAATCACGGATTTGGAAGTGTCCTGCCACATAACGACCAACTATACGGGCGCGGCCCGTATAGTTGGTTCCGGGAAGATATTTCCAAATATCTCGAGTCCAGGTCTATTAAATCACGACTCCGAATAGACAATAACACAATTTTGATGAACGAGAAACAAAAGAAAAGTGCCTGAGAGTTTAACGACCAACTATACTGGCAGAATTTTTGCTTCGGTCGTATAGTTGTGACTGTATAGATACAAACACCGAAAATCAGAAGTGTCTGAGAGTTTAACGACCAACTATACGGCCGGAACTTTTGCTCCAGTTGTATAGTTGCAACCATATAGATACAGAAACGGAAAATCAAAAGTGTTTGAAAGTTTAACGACCAACTATACGGCCGGAATTTTTTCTCCGGTCGTATAGTTGCGACCGTATAGGCTCATATATCGAAAACAATCTCACAAAGATGATACCAAGATTTTAAGGACCAACTATATGGCAGGAGCTCCCTCTCCGGTCGTATAGCTCCGCCCGTATAGTTGGTAAAAGCCCTCTAAAACTTCAGAAAAACACAAGGGTTTCAAAGACAGAATTTTTAGGTGTAAAATTTGTGAAAACAAATCACTTATTTGGGTAAGAACACTTACCTTGCACTTACCATTTGCTTATTTGGGGATGAGAAAGTTCTTCCAACAATAAAGACTGCTTCTCCCTTGAAGGAATTGACCTTAATTTGTTGAATAATTCTCGTAAACAAAAATCACCAGGACTAAAGTGCCTCTCAACAAGATTGGTGTCTTGCTGGGCTATCATGGATACTGCATTTAATATCTTTATTTCCTACCTCTGAATAATCTGCAACTCAAATTCTTGAAGTCAAAGAATCCAACGGATCAGTCTTGGCTTATGTTCTTTCCTTTCAAAGAGTTCTTTTAAACCATCATGATCCGTATAAACTCTTACCTTTGCATCAACTATGTAAGAACGAAATTTATCACAAGATAAAAATAAAGCAAACAGTTCCTTTTTATTCCTTTGGATAATTCTTCTGAGCACCATTTAGAGTTCTACTAGCATGATGTATAATATTAAAGCTACGACCAATATGTTGTCCTAGAGTTACTCCTACAACATCATCACTAGCTTCACATATTAAGTCAAAGGTTGTATCCTAGACAGGTGGTTTAATGATGGGAGCACGAGATAAAGCATTTTTTAGTTGATCAAAGGCCTCAAGACATTTATCATCAAAATTAAATCTTACTCCCTTTTGCAGGAGGTTAGTCAAAGGTTTAGATATCCCAGAGAAATTTCTGAACCTTCTATAAACACCCACATGACCAAGGAAACTTCTAATACCTTTAATATCCCAAGGTCGTGGAATTCTCTCAATTGCCTCAACCTTAGCTCTATAAACTTCAATTCTCTTACATGATACCTTGTGTCCAAGGACTATAGCTTCTTTGACAATAAAATGGCATTTCTCCCAGTTTAGAACAAAGTTAGTTTCTTTGCAACGCTGCAAAACTCTTTTGAGATTATCCAAACAACTCGTAAACGAAGTTCCATAGACAGAAAAGTCATCCATAAATATTTACATTATAAGTTCTATGAAATCAACAAAAATAACAGTCATGCATCTTTGAAAAGTAGCCAGAGCATTACATAAACCAGAAGGCATATGTCGGTAAGCATGTAAACTGTATGGACTAATGAAAGTTGTCTTAAGTTGGTCATCAGGATGAACAGCTATTTGAGAAAAAACAGAGTATCCGTCCAGGTAACAAAAATGAGTATGGTTCGCTAACCTCTCTAAAGTTTGATCTATGAACGGTAAAGGATAGTGATCTTTCCTAGTTTCTTTATTTCATTTTCTGAAGTCTATGCACATCCTATGCCCAAAAATAGTTCTAGTAGGTATCAATTCATTGTTTTCATTAGGAACAACAGTGAAGCCGCCCTTCTTAGGGACACAATGAGTAGGACTTACCCATTCACTTTATTTTACAGGATATATTATATCTGCGTCTAGTAGGCATACAATTTATTTTCTTACAACTTCTTTCATTTCAGGCTTCAATCCTCTATTAAATTCCGCAACTGGTTTAGTACCTTCCTCCATGAATATTCGATGGACGGCTATCATGGGACTGATGCCCTTCAAGTCATCCATTGAGTACCCAAAGGCCTTGCGATGCTCCTTCAGTATCTCCATAAGTTCTTCTTCTTTTCCTGAAAGTTTAGCTCTAATGATGATAGGAAATTTATTTGTATCATCCAGAAACCTGTATTTGAGATTATCTGGTAGAGTCTTCAGCTCTGGGGATGGTAGTTCCCCGTCCCCTCTCTTTTCTGGCTCTTCAAAAGCCTTATCGGTTGGAGGTCCCATTATGGGAAGTGAATCAAGATCATCTTCTAGTTCTTCCTAGGGACTTGTCCTCCATAACTATTTCTTCATAATTTGGATTGTCATTTATTTCTTCTTCTTGATTACCAAAGAAAAGATCCGCCATTTCTTCAATAGTTCTCTCTTCCTCTTCTTCTTGTATTTGTGGAGGTCTATCTTTAAATTTGGAAAAATGAAATTTATTTTTTGTTCCCCCAAGCTTAAGGGACACAATCTCCTTCTTGAAATTAACATAGGCACCTATATCACCCAAAAAGTTTCTTCCAAATATAATAGGGCAAAGAGTGTCAGCTGGCATATCAACAACTATAAAATCGATGGTAAAGTTTTTTTTCCGATTGTGACAGTTGCATCCTAAACTACTCCCATTGGAATTCTAAGATTTTTATTGGCTAACATAATCTTCATATTAGTATTTTGAATTGTAGCCGGTTCTATTTCTTCTTTTATTTCTAAATAGAAATCATAAGATATAACATTAACTTTTGTGCCAAGATCACATAAACCGTAATGCAAGGTTTCTTTAAATATGCAGGGAAGAATATGCTTACCCACATATTTTACCTTTGTTTTACCTTCAACCAATATGGAAATCTTTTTATCAAGTTCAACTATGTTACAATGTGCACACATAGCCATAATTGCTTCCTTGGTTACCTCTTCATCTTCGGTTTCCTCCAGATGTTCCACGACTTCTGGCAAATTTTCTTCTTCCTTTTTATCCTGTACTGCCTTGACCTGTTCATATTCAAGAATGTGCTTTCGTGCAGTGTTAAGAAGAGGCATTTCATTTATTGGTTCTAAAGAGGCTAGTCTTGCTTTATCTTCTCTTTTCTTCTCAGGTTCGGGTGGTGAATCACACTTGACCGGTCCCTCTTTTGGAGCTTTAATATGTTCTGTAAAAGCTTTGACAACTTGCAACACAAGATTTTAATCCAAATAAAGTTCCGTAGTTAATTCTTTAACATGGCCTTTTTTATTATAGTCATGAATACAATAATGTTCTATTTCTACGCCTCACTTCCTAGACGAAAATTCCGTGAAACTCTATGATCACGAATTCTATTAAGTAAATCCCAAGCTTTAGGTTTAGGAAGATTCATAAAAGCTCCTTCAGCGAAAGAGTCTAGTTCAATTTTATTAGATTCAATTAAACCTCCATAAAAAGATATGCAATAAATACCATTCAGGTAAATCATGATGAGAACATAGATGTAGTAAATCTTTAAATATGATATAACCTCTTACTAGCCCTTCATTAAAACGGTTTTTCCAAGTCATTATAAGACGCCTGATTCCAAAAGATTTTGACAAAGGGTAATATTTTGCTAGAAACTCACAAGCTAGATTATCCCAAGTAGTAGTGGCTTCAGGTGGTAGAGATCTATACCATGAGAGAGATGTACTAGTCAAAGTCTGACTAAATTTTTTAACTCTTACCTCATCAGTGCTATATCCGGTTAAAGTAAAAGTGCCCCATATATCTTTGAATCATGCAATATGTTCATATGGATCAAAATCTTCTTCATCTCCAGTAAATTGCTTCTTATGTAGAATACTAAGTAGTAGAGGATTTATTTCAAACCCCCTTGTCCTCTCATTGGAGTTGTCTCTTTTATAAATATCATAGGGCTTCCCAAAGCTGTTGAGTGGATTAGCACTAGTCATATGCTCAAACTCCATCATGTTTGTGGGCACCTGTAACTCAAATCAAAATTTAGCAAGACAAAAATAAATAAGTAAAAACTAAAAGACTTACAGCGCTTAGCTCCCTGGCAACGGCGCCAGAAAATAGCTTGATGGCTGCAAGTGCACAGATCGTTTGTAGCTAGTTTCGAAATAAAGATATCGATCCCACAGGGAGCAAGAGTCTAAAGTCTAATAACTCTTGAAATAAATATTACGATGGAAATGCTAGATTAAGTTCTAAGTAACAGAATAAAATGTGAGTATTGTGTTAAAGGGTGTTTTTGGGTTTTAGGTATAAGAGCAATAATAAATTAAAGCAAAATAACTTAATACAGAAGGTAAATATTGCGTATGTAAGAAAGATTGGAATTGCAATAGGGAAAAAAGCGTTCTCAGGGTGTAGCGGATACACCACTAGTATTATGAGGATCTAATATAAAGATTATTATCATGAACATTATCAACTATGTATGTGTGGGAGGAACTCCCTATGTGGACAATTAGGTAGAAACCGCTGCTCACATCATCCTCATAACCACAACAGTGAGCAATCGACATGAATCGAGTTACTGTGCTATTAAGGGATGTAATCCCGTAGGACGTATCCCACGGCATGGATACGTAGTGGGTGCAAACATCTTTGAAGTCATGGTAAGTGCTAGCACGCCTTCGTCTACCAACTAGTAGTGCCCCCCATCAAGTCCCCACGAGAGGCAAATATTGAGAGGTCGACTTCTCTCAACATCAAGATGTACAGAATATAACACATGGTCACGGTGATGAATCTCATAATAGACTTTATCTTATTTCAATCTCATACTAGGGTTTCTCCATCTCCCCAAGAACTAAAGATCTACTTAGACATGGAGGCAATCAACATCATGGCAATGGTAATGGAAAGAATCATAGATGAATAGTACTTGTATAAATCCACAACGAGTATAGGAATTACAACAAGATCTAGACAAGGATGTAGATGGGATGGATGGAGATGGTGGTGATGTAGCGGTGGATGATGAAGATCGATGCCTTAGCCTCCCGGATCTGTGCAAGGTGAAGATGGATCCCTGTGGATGAGTTCCCCCTCCAGATGCCTTCCGGAGGTTAGGTTTCTGCGATTTCTGGGTGTTCTGTATGTCGTCTCCTCGAACCAATTGCACGGGGTGAAACTATTTGACGAGGCAGAGCCAACGCCAACTATACGGCCAGAAAATTTGCTCCTGCCATATAGTTGGTTGTTGAACCTTCTGCCTCTCTTGTTCACTTCTAGTTTTCTTCTGGTATTACTAATATTTCTTAAATAAGCGATTTACATTATTTTTAACTCCTTTTCTACATAGTAGAACTGCTCCAATAATTGTATTCATTAGATCCATCATTTGTCCTTATCCTGATGAGAACAGACATAAAATGTGCATGCAAGCGCCGTAAAATACCAAGATCCTACATCTACAATGCAAAATAATAATGTAAAACATGATGCAAATATGCACTCATCAGTTGTTGCCTGTTTGTTTTTCCTATTTGGTATATTTTCATATCAGCAATTACCCATTTGGTTTAATTCAAAATTAAAATGAAAAATACCTCCAAATGACTAGATCTAAATTTCCTTAGGTGCTTAGAAGTTTTCTTTAACATGCAGACTCATTTCCTAGCCCAAATTCTCTGGAATTTAATTTACCCACAAGTGTATTTTCCAGTAATAAATCATTTCCAGGAGTTTCGTAAATCCAAATGAAGTAAATACACTTTGTAATGTTAGGTATTGGTCATACCTTGCATGTCACCCTGGCCCCATAGTTAGTTGCTTCATATATTGTCCATAGTAAAAATAACAAAAACAGTCACAATCTGACTTTAGGAATTTCTCTAGGTCAAACCATGATGGGTATTGACCTAATTCAATCTCCCAGGGAACATGCATATTAATGTCTATCATGATAGCTATGGTTGGTTTATTAGGAATTAAACCATGATAGCTATAGTTGATTTATTAGGAATTAAACTGTTCTATGTAGAGTTAATTCACTAATAAAATCACCGCAGTAGTTCTCTAACACCAAAAAGGTTTATTTAAATTTCTAAATAAAGGTATTCAAAGTACCTAACATGTGTCCTTGGAATCATATCAAAAGTCCATGTAAATTAAATCTGGTTAAAAAGAAAAAACCTTCCGAAACTGCTTTTGGGAATTTCCTAAGAGCATTCTTGTAAATAATTTAACATGATTCCAACTCTCGATAAATCAGTACATCAAACTCTACTAAACCATCCAAGGAAATAATTTTTGGATCTCCAGAATTTTTCTAATGAATTATTTCCTAAAACTAGAGTTTCTATCACTAGAAAATTCATTATAAATTACTAGAAACTGATAAAATAGTGAAACCACTTTTGTTGGTCTGATTTTATCAATACCTATTTGATGGTCTCATTTTTATACAATGGTATCATACATAATCTGTCCTTCGTCCAAAACCCCTAAATTGAGTAGTTTCTAGACTATAAATCACTTTTGGTCCCCCCCCCCCCAAATTTTTCCAAAAAATTCCAATCCTTCCAAATCCAAATACTCAAATCCTACTGATTTGTAAATTTTCCTTGTTCAATTGCTTGTTGTATGGTGTGGATGCATGTATGCATGTATTGATTGTGGTATCTGTTTGTTTGCATGTTTGCACAAACGATGATAGTTGTGATTGTACTAACAACAAGAAGAGGTCATTTATTATTATTGGTATCGGTATTCTCAGGTATTCTAAGAAGAAGTAAAAGGACATATATTGCGATATTGCTGATCCTCAGGCAAGCCACCTTCTTGCTCATAAGCCTTGTTCTACTGGTTTACCTATGCATGTTTTACTTTCTATTTATGCAAATGGCATTGTTTTATATTATGATGATATATATCGGGTAGTGGCTTGGCTCCTCCAAGACATTACACGTTTGTTCTATTAAGTACAACCCCGTGTTTACGCCTACTTGTCCCTACTATGATAGATTGTGCACAACACCATACCCCTTTGGACACCCCGCTTTAGCCGAAGCAAAACTGAGGATGGGAAGACCGAGGAAAAGTTTTACAAAATGTATTATGGTAAAACCTTGGTGAGGTCCGACCTACCAAGAGATGCTTGATAAATAAAAAGGTTTTGTTTTACAAAATGTTGAAGGAAAAATGGAGGAAAAGGTTTACGAAACGCACCCGGTTCTTTGTAGTTTTGCCAGAACAATTAACCCATGCATCCACATTACTCCTATATGGGAAGGGGCTGGGCTTGAAGTTTGTTTACTCTGGTATGAGTTGCCCTAAAACTAATACAAGGGATGTCAATATCTTGAGGTTGGGTCTTCTCCTGTAATCGTCCACAAAGCGTCGACCAGGTGGATAAACAAACGGCTGCAGGCCACCATGCGTTACTATGAGCCTCTCATTGAAATCGAACACTTTGTGTAGTGAAAAAGGCGCTCTAGTTGGTCAATGGTACATGACATCCCGGTGTTGAGGGGAAACGACTCATAGGGTAGGCGCTTATACTGGAGTGGGCATTCCGAAGGTCTTGATCGTTTACTCGATCCACGATCGGTGTAGATCAGGCCAGGGTACTCGGATGGTGTGGGTAAAGTGTACAACCTCTACAGAGTGTAAATATATTCGAATAGCCATGCCCAGTGTCATGGACGGTTGGGAAGGTTGCTATAGATCGGTGCTGGTTTTGATTTCAAAAAGGAATTTGGAAGAGCAATGGCTTTGGAAATGTTTTGACCATGGGATGGTCGGAAAGGAGTTTGGTCATGGGATGACCGGAAGGAAGAAACAAATGGGTGGCCCAATCCTAATGTTTTTTCAAAACATTTCCAAAATGTTTGACAAAAGCTTTCAACAAAAATGTAGACATTCTATATCCACAAGAGAAACTATTTTATAAAAGAACCTCTTATGGAGCCCTCCTACTACCACGGCCATATTGGTTATCCTTTATTATTGTTATTTTAAGGTGGTTTGCTATTACATTCAAAGTACTCACTGGCATTGTCCCTGGCTATTAACTTGGTCAGATATCAAGAAGAAGGTGACGTTGACGACTATGCGAGCTAGGAGGTTCTCCTAGTCAGCTTCTTGTAGGTTAAAGCATGGCTCGGGCTCGACACTTGATAAGTTCCACTAATGAGGTTCTACATAGCCATAATGGCAACTGGGGTATGACTTGTATTCATATAATTAATGGATGTTTACTTTGATACTTGTCAGTTATGTGACATGGCAAACTGATCATGGGATCGTGGTGTATGCATAACAGGGATTCTCGAAGGATTAATCCAGGGGCCTCACATTGAATCATTTCCTTCCCCACCATTTCAAAAACTTTGAGGAAAAATCTCCCACCGGGGGAGTACCACTTTTCTGTTATTATTAGATGGATGCTATCCAAATTCAAAATCTCAATCGAGCGGCAAAACCACATACCGACTTTGAAGCATTTTTCATCCCTCCGTTTCAAAAACTTTGAGGCAAAATATCCCACCAGGGGAGTACCATTTTTGTATTATTATTAGACGGATGGTCGCCAAATTCAAAATCTCAATCGAGCAGTAAAATCACACACTGACCTTGAAGCATTTCTCTCCCGTCCGTTTCAAAAACTTTTGACCTTAAAATTTCCATTCTACCCATTCTTGAGATGCCCTATGGGCAAGCTAAAGTCGGTAGCTTGGGGGCACTATTGGTTTCGCAGCATAGAACACAAAAAATTCCTATGATGTAAAAAACAAAGCACCAAGATCTATATACCTAGATATAATGAACGGGTGGGTATACATCCATAGAGAACATACCCTTGAAGAGCGACAAAGAATTACGAGGTTGTTGTGAACTCCCGGATTTTTAAGTCCAGATGCCTGTTATATCGTACATCGCAATCCCAGGAATACCATTTTTGTGAGAGATAACAGAATTGATAGCACATTACCTCATCCATTACAAACCATAATAGTCTTACAAATAGTTGATCTCATGATCAAGTCTTAATACACATCAAAACAGCGGAAATAAATGTAGTAGACTCCATCTTTATTGTCATAGGCAATGCTGATTATGGGAGATGATCCTAGTTATCATAGACATCCTGATATTCGTCCTCCAGATAGTCCTCTTCATAGTCTGGCCATGGGAATAGCCAGGGACAAAGTCATGAGTACTCTTAAAGTACTCGCAAACTATCACTAATATAGGTAAGACAATTCTAGTAGGAATCCTAATCTCTAGGCTTGTTTGCAATAAGCTAGTTTTATTTCGGAAGTGCTTAGTAGTAAAGACCTATTTTAGTTATCTAGATTACTCAAGTGGGAACCTAGTTTAATTTCCACAACCCTCTTGTGGTCTAGTTAAAGTCATATTTCATGTCACAGGTTATTTTGAAAACATCTGACAACGGAACAGTATGGCCATCCAACTGCCCATGACAACAGACAGGGATATTCGAATAGTTGACACTCTACAGAAGTGGTACACTTTCACCACAAAATTCGATACATCCGTCAGGGATAACCCTGAATCATCATACTTGGTATGCGGATAATCAATACTAACATTTCAATTGCACACCCTAGTATAGGCACCTCCCCTATGAGCTTGGCCTCCCAGCCATGGCCATCTGCCATCTCGGGAACTGCATAGGTGGACATTCATAGTCACGAGGTAGCCTTAGCTTAACCTCTTTTCCGTGAGGGAACCCATACTAAGACACATAAACTTCCAGTTATGCCCTACCCAAATCAGGTATTGTGGTTGTACGGTAAAGCTGGAATGGTATCGCATCCGAACCCAACCATCAGTTTTTATTCAAAGTCAAGGCACAAGCCTCATTCAACATCATTTTCAAATCATTGTGTTTCATAACCCATGTAAAAAATTTCAATAGAATGACTCATCATTCTAAGGTTTTCATAATCATTTGATCCAAGTGTTCCCATCTAAAGTGATCAATCTTAGTTTAGCACTAGCAACTATCAATGAGGGTGTCATTATTGAGGGGTGCTAGTCAAGTGTAACTATCCAAGCTTAGTTCAATGCTCTTGATGGCATCTGGCCTATTTTTTCACTAATCACCAATAATTAACTATTTAAGAAACTTTGGTAAAGGGAAAAATGAATTTTGCGAGTAAAACTTGGGATTGGTATAATCAAGGTTGCATCACAATAGCATGCATAGTGTATCTTGCATAGGTTAGCTTGCATAGTGTAGCTTGCCTTGGTTGGTACAGTTGTCGAAGTGATCCTCTTCTTCTTCATATAAGTGTTCCTCCTTGTAGCCCGGGTTGGTACTAGCGTCTATAAATAAATACAAGGTACAAAATCACCAAACAATACTTAGCTACTTCTATTTAGCACACAAAGGCTCACACTAGATGATCTAGCATCATCTCAATCACCACATGAATTAGTGACATATTCTTATTTATCTTATTTTGGAAATGCAATTTCTACTCATTGAAAAATACTTAAGATTTAATATTCTCCAATTATAAAATATTGGATCATGTTGACACATGTCATCACCACATATTACAATACATTGGCAAAGTGATTTAAAGTAGATGGCATATATTACAAAGTTGATATTGCTCTTTAATATAATTAAAATGACTAGAAATGACTATATAGCCATTCTTTTAATACTATCCCCTAACTACTGCATGTAAAACTAAATATTTTTACATAATCAGATAGATCATGGCAAATGTGTTTTTCGACTATTGGAATCAACCCAAAAGCATTTATGGTTGATTTTAGAAAAATGTTTGAAGTTGGAAACGTCTCTGCCTTGTTATTTTTGCTATGGGTGATCTATAATTCCAACATGTTTGAATCCAATGGGAGTGTTTAGATATTTTTACCTGCTTTCTAACAAAATTGGAATCATGCAATTTGGTTAAGTGAATCTTCTTAAAATCAATTTCAAAGTCAACTACAGAATAGGGTTTTGGAATAAAAGAATCTCGATTTGAATTGCTGGGCGTGCGCGGGAATGATACTGGCCCGGCCCAACTGCACAGCACACACGCGGCAGGCTCACTTGTGCTGGCCCCACACGTCAGCGACTAGTCTCCCTCGCACGACGCGCACTGGATTCAACCCTAGCTCTATGATGGGGGTCGTCGAGGGCTTACCAGGGCTCCATCTAGGTACAGTTGTGCAGGCGAATGAACTGGTCGACAACAGCGGTTCGAACGGTGGTCACGGCGGCTCCTGGGGCGGCTCCTAGCTTTGTCTCCATTCTACCACTGATTTGGCGAGCTCCGATGAAATTCTGGCGCTGCTGGCTTCGGCTTGCTCCGGGGATTGGTCAGAGAGGTTACTAGGGGAGAGGTGAGTCGAGTGGGCGTGCGTTTTGAGGCAAGGGGCAAGGTCTATTTATACCCCAGCAAGGGGAGCATTGGGGCATGGCTCGTCCTCGTCGGTGATGTCGTTACAGTGCGCTATGGTCAAGTAGGAGGATGTAGGTTGATGCAGGGCTACTTGGCGATCGTCATGCGCACAGTGGCCCGGCGAGGCGCGGTCTCAATCGATTGGGGACGTCCATGCCATCGTCGGGTACCGCGGGCGTTCGTCACAATGAACGGTGTATACAGGGCGCGCAGGGTCAAGTGGGTGTGTCTAGGAGGTTGCTGGCATCGCGGCGAGGGCATTTATGCAAGGAGAGAGCGAGGCGCGACGTGGTTGCGCGGGACTGCTCGGCACTCTAGCATGCACGCGGGATGGCAGACAGAGAAATGGGTGCGGCTGTGCTAGCGTCTCCACGGGCTGGCGTTGGTCGAGGCATACACAGGAGGGTGCGGTGAGGTCATGGCTATCTCCTAGAGGTCATGGATGAGGGCGGCGAAGCGTGTAGCATCGTATCCATGTCAGGTCGACATGGTGCGTTGTACGGGTTGGCACTAGTCAATTGGTCGAGTGAGAGAAGCTCAGTTACACGGGCTGGTACTAGGGTGAGTGTGGGTGAGTAATGGAGGCTGAGTGTGGTACAAAGATGATCATAAGATTGATCAAAAAAGTGTGGAGTTGGTAGCTCTGTACTGTGCTGGCTAAGTGTTCGATCAAATGGCCACAAGAGAAAAATATTTAAATTTTCAAATTCTATTTGGTGGGTTTGTTGATCATAAGCTTGAGAGTCTCTGGTTGCAAGGATTGGTCAAGTGGAGAAACTTTGGATGGTTTTGGAAAAATTGCTATCTTGATGAATACACCATATTCAATTTTGAAAAATCCATCAAATGGATTTGAATATGTTCTGGTAAGTTTTGAAAGCTAACTTGTGTTGTTTGTCACTTGGTCTAGCAAGGTGAGCAAAGAAATGGAATTGTTTCTGTTTGAAATTATTTACTAGTGGTTCCCAAAGTGAGCTAGGTGTTAACATTTGCAAAAATGACCATTAGCTCATATGCTTTATATTTTGATTTTATTTTGCTTTGATTTGACCTAGATTGTATGGTTTTGATCCTTAACCCAATCCACATCATATATAACAAACAAACATGGCATATCATGCATTCATACATCATTAACAAACACACAATTGCATTTATAGATGTTTAAGATTAGAAGTTTTTGCTAACCCTAATTTTGGTTGATTGGAAATTGATATTCTCCATTTAATATTTTTGAGATGTTACAAACCTTCCCTCCTTATATAGAATCTCCTCCCGAGATTCTGGAAAAACTAGGAACTAAAGAGATTGGGAAACTTAGTCCTACTATAATCTTCTCGCTCCTAGGTGGCTTCTTCTTCTGTACGGTTGCTCCACTGGATTTTTAGAAAGTTGATACTTCTGGTCCGGGTGGTTCTGAATGCTTCTTCCAAAATACAAATGGGTACTTCATGATAAGTTAAATCCTTGTTGATATCCACGGCTCTATGATCGATGTTCTTGAAAAGTTCGGTCTTGTCCGGAACTTCTAAGCATTTCCTAAGTAACGAGATATGAAACACATCATGTACGGCTGACATCTCTTCAGGAAGTTCTAGCTGATAGGATACTTTTCCTCAGCGACTTAAAATCTTGAAGGGGCCGACATATCTGGGTGCAAGCTTCCCTTTGAGTTGAAAGTGCTACATTCCTTTCAAGGGTGATACTTTGATATACACAAAGTCTCCGATATTGAAGGTCAAGTCTTGACGTCTTTTGTCAGCGTAGCTCTTCTGTCTGGATTGAGCGGTCTTGAGGTGTTCACGGATCTTGTGAAACTTCTCTTTGGCTTCTCGTAGGATGTATGGTCCGGATATCTGACTCTCTCCTACATGCGACCAATTCAGGGGGTACGACACTTCCTTCCATACAAAACCTCAAATGGGGCCATTTGCAAGATGGTCTGATAACTGATGTTGTATGAGGATTCTGTGAAAGGAATACAGTCTTCCCATTTAGATCCATATTCTAGTACATAGGCTCTCAGCATATCTTCTAGTATCTGGTTTCCTCTTTCTGTTTGTCTGTCGGTCTGCGGGTGATAAGCTGTGTTGAAGTTTAGTTTGGTTCCTAATCCTTCTGGGACTTTCTTCCAAAACCTTGAGGTAAACTGGGTTCCTCGATCTGACACAATTGTCTTGGGGGTTCCGTGTAGACTGACTATCCTAGCAATATACAATTCTGCTAACTTCGGGCCTTGGTAAGTGGTCTTGACGGGTATGAAATGAGCTACTTTGGACAGTCTATCTACTGTGACCCAAATATAATCATTTCCTCTACTAGATGTAGGTAAACCGGTGATGAAATAAATTCCAACAGAATCCCATTTCCATTCCGGAATTTGCAATGGCTGCAAAAGTCCTGCGGGCCGCTGGTGTTCTGCTTTGACTCTCTGATAGATATCACACTTGGCGATATAGCTTCCGACTTCCCTCTTCATTTTGTGCCACCAAAATTGCTCCTTCAAATCCTGATACATCTTCGTTCCTCCCGGGTGAATAGAATAAAGAGTATCATGGGCTTCCTGCAAAATGACTTACTTCAACTCTGAATCTGCTGGCACACAGATACGTCCTTTATACCACAGAACGCCTTCTTCATCTTACGTGAATCCGGGTACCTTCCCTGTACTGATACGACACTTAATTCCGTTGATACTGGCATTTCCTTTCTGAGCTACCTTTATGTGCCTGATCAAAGTGGGTTGAAATTCAATACTGGATAGGAATCCATCTCTAACTAGCTCCATTCTAAAATTCTCCAACTCCTCATCCAAACTTGGCTGATCTTCCTTAATCATGGTGTTTAATCTACACGGCACTCTACTAAGAGCATCCGCTACCACATTGGCCTTGCTAGGGTGGTAGTGAATGTCAAGGTCATAATCCTTTATTAACTATATCCATCTCCGTTGCCTCATATTCAACTCCTTCTGGGTGAAAATATATTTCAGATGCTTGTGATCCGAGTAAATCTCACAGCGGTTACCCATGAGGTAATGGCGCGATTTCTTCAAGGCTAAAACTACTCCTGCTAATTCTAAGTCGTGTGTGCGGTAATTCTGCTCATGTTGCTTCAGTTGTTGGGACATATATGATATTACTTTTCCTTCCTGCATCAACACCCATCGGAGACCAATCTTGGATGCATCACAAAATACATCAAAAGGCTTCATGATATCGGGCATGATCAAAATTGGGGTTGAAATCAATCTCTTCTTGAGCTCTTTAAAACTTGCTTCACATTTGTTTTTCCATTCAATTTTCTTGTCTTTCTTCAAAAGCTGGGTCATCGGGCTTGCGATGCTTGAAAATCCTTCAACAAACTTGCGGTAATATCCCTCTAATCCAAGAAATACGCAGACTTTGGTTTGTGTGGTTGGGGCTTTCCATTCTTCAACATCCTTAATCTTGGCAGGATCGACGGCAACTCCTCCTACCAACAAGATATGTCCTAGGAATCTGACTTCCTTTAACCAGAACCCACATTTGCTAAACTTGGCATACAACTGATGTTCTCTAAGGGTTTTAAGGATGGTTCTTAGGTGCTGCTCATGGTCCTCTTATGACTTGGAGTAGATCAGAATATCATCAATAAAAACAACGACAAACTTATCCAAGAAGTTCATAAAAATCTTATTCATGAGATTCATGAAATAAGCAGGGGCATTTGTCAGTCCAAATAAAATGACATTGTACTCATACAATCCATATCTGGTAATGAAAGCAGACTTTGGGATATCCGTTGCACGGATCTTCAATTGATGATAACCAGTTCTAAGATCAATCTTAGAAAACACGCTGGCACCAGTCAGCTGGTCAAACCGATCTTCTATCTTCGGCAGTGGATACTTGTTCTTGATGGTGACGTCATTGAGCTTCTGGTAATCCATACACAAACGGTTGGCACCATCTTTCTTATCCACAAACAAAACAGGTGATCTCCACGGTGATGCACTAGGTTGTATTAGACCTTTTCCCAACATGTCATCAAGTTGCTTCTTCAGCTCCACTAATTTGGCTAGGTTCATACTATAGGGTCTCTGAGCTATGGGTCCAGTTCCAGGAACTAATTCAATGATAATCTCGATATCCCAATCTGGGGGCATACTGGGTAATTCATCTGGGAACACATCGGGGTATTCATAGACTACTCTGACTTGGTCTAGGGTTAACTGAACTAAACTCTTGTTGCATTTGAATTGATGGGGCAGTGTCTTAGATACATGCTCTACCGATACTCCGGTGCTACTGGTCATGGTTATGGCTTTCTTGGCACAGTCTATCAATCCTTGATGTTTCGACATCCAATCTATTCCTAGTACTACATCCAAACCTTTGTTCCAAGTACTATTAGATTGGCATACAAATCTATTCCATGTATTCTGATAGGCACAACCTTGCAAATTTTTCTAGATTTGGTGGTGGACCCATGTATTTGAACTATCATAACATGCTTCAAATTTGTTAGTTGAATCTTACTAGTCCATGCAAATTCTTATGTAACAAACGAGTGCGATGCTCCAGAATCGAATAACACTCTCGCAACTACTGAGTTAATAGAAAACATACCCAGCACGACATCTGGCGCTTCCTGGGCTTCTTCTGCATTCATGTGGAACAGATGGCCGGTACGGTTGTGCGGGTTGCCTGGGGAAAACCTCTTCCTAGGCTTGACATGGCGCTTCTGTTGGGCAGGTGCAGTGACATTGGTGGCTGTAGCAAGCTTCTTGGGGCACTCATTGGAGTAGTGACCCGTAACTCCACATTCAAATCAGGTTATCAGTCACTTGTCCTTCCCAGCAATGGGCACAACATTGCTTCCAGTCCTTGGGGCAGTATTGTTGTTGTTGTTGTGGTTGGTGGACCTTGGCGGTGCATGGTTGAAATTATGGGGGTTGTCGGTGTTGTTGTGGCCTCCGGGCTTCGGGTTTCCTCCGCCACGATTGGGAAAGTTCGGACGGGACATAGGTGGCATGTTGGGTCTTGGTGCAAATCCTGCAGACGAGCTGGGGCGGTACTTCGGGGTATGGTGGGGTCCAGGATGGTGCATCATACGACGCTTGCGGTTCTCACTGGCTTGGTTGATTTTTCCTTCCATCTGGATAACAGAATCCACTAGAGCTTCTAGATCTTCAAAAGGAATGTTGACTAACATTGTCTGCATCTCATCGTGCAGGCCATTCAGGAATCTTTCCTTCTTCTTTGCCTTGGTGTCGATCTCATCGGGGGCATACCTAGCCAGATACAAAAATTTGTCACGGCATTCTACAACAGTCATCCTTCCTTGCCTTAACTCCCTGAATTCATCCCTCATCCTCTTGATCAAACCTGGGGGCACATGGGTCCTGCTGAACTTGATCTTGAATTCCTCCCAAGTCATCATTTGTCCTCTGTTCGTTGTACGAGTGTTGTTCCGCCAGGATCTTGCATAACCTTCTATATAGTGGATGGCAAAGAGTACTTTCTCCATAGCATCTACTCCTGCAACTTCTAAGTTGTTATCCATTGATTGCAGCCATTCATCAACATCTAAGGGCTCTTTAGATTTGCTAAACATAGGAGGATTGGTGTGTTGAAATTTCTTGAGCTTAGATCCATGGTGATCCTGATTTCCATGGCCTTGGTTGTTGTGCGCCATCTGGGCGATCTGTTGAAGAGTGGCGAGATTGGCTTGACGCTCGGCTCTACCGGCCTCTTGCTCTGATACTAGCATTTGCAGAATCTGAAACATTGGATCCTAGGATGAGCTGCTACCACCAGGGTTGCCGCGAGTCATCTGAAGATTGAGATAGATCATAAGACAAGATAGAAATTTCTATGGCTTATGGGTATGGTTCAAAAAGCTTTAAACTTGAGTATTGCTAAGGTTTGAAAACCACAACTCTTTTTCATTCATTACAAGCAACACATTCCGAAAAACACACCACAACTACCAAGCATATGGTTTTAAGAATCATTCTGTCATTCTATGATACATTGGGACCGGATACAAACTCACACCTACGACAGTGATCTAGTTCTACTACTCATCATCAGAACTGGTGGGTTCTTCACCATCCAGGAAATCCTCGTCCTCCTTGTCGATGTGGAACTCTATGTTGGTGTCCTCCACATAGTCTTCATCATCACTGATGAAAGAGGTAATGTCCTATGAAGATCTTCACCTTCGTCTTCCTTCTCCTCAAGCTGAATTTCTTGGTCATGGATGGTTTCTTCAAGGGTTGCCACCTTCTGGCGCAGGCGAGCGATGATGCGATCCTTCTTGTCACGCTGGCAGCAAAGTGTCTTGTGCTCTTTAGCTAGGATGTTGAGGCTATGGTCCTTCTCGGCTTCAACTGTGTGATTATGGTTAGCGTAGGCACAGGCGTTGTCCAGCTCTTTATGTGTCTCGTGCAGCATGAAGTCGAGGTGATCCACATGGTGCTTCAGCTCTGGATATCCTGGCATGGCCAATGGTCTCCCATGGAGTCGCGTCTTGCATAGTGAATGAAGAGAGTGCCATTGATCTGATTTATATTCTACGCACAAAGACGGACAAGTGCTTCCTGCATAGCTTTAGCTAGTCCATCCAGCCAGTTGTTCTCCCTCACAGTGAACTGTATCTTCTCCGAGGTGGGGGGCTCCATATTTCCTCTTAGATTTGCAGCGATTAACAACTGCATGTCTCCTCTTGGTTGATCATTGAGTTGTGCTCCATAGAACTCTGGATGCGGGCGTCCAAGAAATTCCGCTAGCTGACTGAAGTCCCTCTCGAAGATGATTTCCCCTATGTTGCCAAGCTGATTAAACTTGTTGTACTTGACTTCCATCTATAAGCAATTAGGATGAGTAAGTTAGTGAGGTGATCAAGTGTGTCAAATTTTATGTAGGATTGCAAGAATTTTGAGGAAAAAGTGAACTCTTTGTTTTTGAAATAATCTCAAGGATAAGAGTGAGAATAGGTTTTCATAAATACTCACTTCCTTTATTTTGAAACTAAGTTTTTCATACGTCCATTCTAACTAAGGTCTCCTATGGTCAGGATGGCTCTGATACCAACTTGTGAACACCCGGATTTTTAAGTCCTGATGCCAGTTATGTCATACATTGCAATCCCAGGAATACCATTTTTAAGAGACATAACAGAATTAATAGCATAGTACCTCATCCATTACAAACCATAATAGTCTTACAAATAGTTGATCTCATGATCAAGTCTTAATACACATCAAAGCAGCGGAAACAAACGTAGTAGACCCCATCTTCATTGTCACAGGCAATGCTGACGATGGGAGATGATCCTAGTTATCATAGAGATCTTACTGTCCGTCCTCTAGATAGTCCTCTTCATAGTCTAGCCATGGGAATAGCCAGGGATAAATCCATGAGTACTCGCAAACTATCACTAATACAAGTAAGACAATTCTAGTAGGAATCCTAATCTCTAGGCTTGTTTGCAATAAGCTAGTTTTATTTTGGAAGTGCTTAGTAGTAAAGACCTATTTTAGTTATCTAGATTACTCAAGTGGGAACCTAGTTTCATTTCCACAACCCTGTTGTGGTCTAGTCTAAGTCACAAGGCATTTTGAAAACATATGACAATGGAATAGTATGGCCATCCAACTGTCCATGACCGCGGACGCGGCTATTCAAATAGTTTGACACTCTGCAGAGGTGGTACACTTTCACCAAAAAATTCGATACATCCGTCAGGGATAGCCCTGAATCATCATACTTGGTATGCGGATAATCAATCCTGACCTGTCAATTACACACCCTAGTATAGGCACCTCCGCTATGAGCTTGGCCTCCCAACCATGGCCATCTGCCATCCCGAGAACTACATAGGTGGACATTCATATTCACGAGGTAGCCTCAGCTTAACCTCTTTTCCGTGAGGGAACCCATACTAAGACACATAAACTTCTAGTTAAGCCCTACCCAAATCAGGTCTTGTGGTTGTACGGTAAAGTTGGAATGGTATACATCCGAACCTAGCAATTAGTTTTTCTTCAAAGTCAAGGCACAAGCCTCATTTAACATCATCTTCAAATCATTGTGTTTCATAACCCATGTCAAAACATTTCAATAGAAGGACTCATCATTCTAAGGTTTTCATAATCATTTGCTCCAAGTGTTCCCATCTAAAGTGATCAATATTAGTTTAGCACTAGCAACTATCAATGAGGGTGTCATTATTGAGGGGTGATACTCAAGTGTAACTACCCAAGTTTGGTTCTATGCTCTTGATAGAATCTGGCCTATTTTTCCACTAATCACCAATAATTAACTATTTAAGAAACTTTGGTAAAGGTAAAAATAAAGCTTGTAGGTAAACATGGGATTGGTATAATCAAGGTTGCATCACAATTTCATGCATAGGTTAGCTTGCACATTGGAGCTTCCCTTAGTTGGTACAGTTGTCGAAGTGCTCATGTTCTTCTTCGTAGAATTCTTCCTCCTCGTAGCCCGGGTTGGTACTAGCGTCTATAAATAAATACGAGGTACACAATCACCAAACAATACTTAGGTACTTCTATTTAGCACACAAAGGCTCACACTAGAAGATCTAGCATCATCTCAATCACCACGTGAATTAGTGACATATTATTATTTATCTAATTTTGGAAATGAAATTTCTACTCATTAAAAAATACTTAAGATTTAATAATCTCCAGTTATAAAATATGGGATCATGTTGACACATGTCATCACCACATATTCCATTACGTTGGGAAAGTTATTTAAAGTAGATGGCATATATTACAAAGCTGATATTGCTATTTAATGTAATTAAAATGACTAGAAATGACTATAGCCATTCTTTTAGTACTACCCCTGACTAGTGCATGTAAAACTAAATATTTTTATATATTCAGATAGATCATGGTAAATGTGATTTTTGACAATTCGAATCATCCCAAAATCTTTTATGGTTGATTTTAGAATAATGTTTGAAGTTGGAAACATATCTTCCTTGTTATTTTTGCTGTGGGTAATCTATAATTCCAACATGATTGAATCCAATGGGAGTGTTTAGGTATTTTTACCTCCTTTCTAACAAAATTAGAATCATGCAATTTGGTTCAATGAATCTTCTTGAAATCAGTTTCAAAGTCAACTACAGAATAGGGTTTTGTAATAAAAGGAAAAAATCTAGATTTGAATTGTTGGGCATGTGCGGGAACGTTACTGGGCCAGCCCAACTACACAGCGCGCGCGCATCAGGCTTCACTTGCACTGGTCCCACACGTGAACGACTGGTCTAACGTGAAGCGCTATGCGGTAATCCTAGTCGCACGATTAGAGCACGATCAACGGCTCAGTGTCATCATCTCTCTCGCATGGCGTGCGCGGGATTCAACCCTAGCTCTATGGTGGGGGTCGTCGGGGGCTTACCAAGGCTCCAGCTAGGTACGGCGGTGCGAGCAAATGAACAAGTCGACAACGGCGGTTAGAACAGTGGTCGCGGTGGCACCTGGGGCGGATCCTAGCGCTGGCTCCGTTCCACCACCGCGGTGGCGAGCTCCGGTGAAATTCCGGCGCTGCTGGCTTCAGCTTGCTCTGGGGATGGGTTAGACAGGTTGCTGGGGGAGAGGTGAGTCGAATGGGTGCGTTTTGAGGCTAGGGGCGGGGTCTATTTATATCCTAGCGAGGGGAGCATTGGGGCATGGCTCGGGCTCGTCGGCGACATTGTTACAGTGGGCTATGGTCATGCCGGAGGATGTAGGTTGACCCAGGTCTCCTTGGCAATCGTCATGTGCATAGTGGCGCGGCGAGGAGCGGCCTGAATCGGTCGGGGATGTCCATGCCATCGTCGGGTACCTCGGGTATTTGTCACGGCGTACAGTGGTTACAGGGCGCGCGGGGTCAAGAGGGCGTGTCTGGGAGGTTACTAGCGTCGCGGCGAGGGCATTTATGCAAGGGGAGAGCGAGGCGTGCCGTGGTTGCATGAGACTGCTCGGTGCTCTGGCGTGCACATGGCATGGCAGACAGAGAAATGGGCACGGTTGTAGTGGTGTCTCCACAGGTTGGCGTTGGTCGAGGAATACACAGGCGGGTGCGTTGAGGTCATGGCTATCTCCTAGGGGTCGTGGACGAGGGCGGCGAAGCGTGTAGCGTCATGCCCATGTCAGGTTGGCATTGTGAGCTCGGGTACGGGTTGGCACTAGTCAATTGGTCGAGTGAGAGAAGCTCAGCTGCACGGGCTGGTACTATGGTGAGTGTGGGCGACTAGTGGAGGCTGAGTGTGGTACAAAGATGATCACAAGATTGATCAAAACAGTCTGGAGTTGGTAGCTCTGTACTGTGCTCGCTAAGTGTTCGATCAAATAGCCGCAATAGAAAAATATTTAAATTTTCAAATTCTATTTGGTGGGTTTGTTGATCATAAGCTTGAGAGTCTCTGGTTGCAAGGATTGGTCAAGTGGAGAAAGTTTGGATGGTTTTGGAAAAATGCTATTTTGATGCATACACCATATTCAATTTTGAAAATCCCCTCAAATGGATTTTAATATGTTTTGGTAAGTTTTGAAATCTCACTTGTGTTATTTGTCACTTGGTCTAGCAAGGTGAGAAAAGAAATGGAATTGTTTCTGTTTGAAATTATTTACTAGAGATGCCCAAATTGAGCTAGGTGTTAACATTTACAAAAATGACCATTACCTCATATGCTTTATATTTTTATTTTGTTTTTGTTTGATTTGACTTTGATTTGACCTAGATGGTATGGTTTTGATCCTTAAACCAATCCACATCATATATAACAAACAAACATGGCATATCATGCATTCATACATCATTAACAAACACACACTTGCATTTATAGATGTTTAAGATTAAGAGTTTTTGCTAACCCTAATATTGTTTGATTGGAAATTGATATTCTTCTTTTAATATTTTTGAGATGTTACAATTGTACTCATGGATGATGTAGTCATACACTTGCCAATCTTAAGATCATGATGAAGTCCACCGAGTCCAGCAGGTCCAGCACCAGCAATTCTAGCACCGCAAAGCAGCGGTGCGTCCATGATCGCACACACGTCCGGTACCCCGAAAACCTCCGTGTCCTCTCTCTAGCGATGCAGCGGAAGCAGCAACTCCTTTCATACAAAGCCACCGGGGACATGTATCTCGTTAATCCGAGACCATGGGAATAATTTCTAGACAGGGAGAGAGATCCTTCACGAGGAGGTGTGAGAGTGGAGAAGGTGGGGAGCTCCTTTTATAGGAGGAGGGGGCAGAGCCCATAGCTTCATGCGCATGGGAATGGTGTGCCCGCACCTCTCCCTCCATAATGGTGTGTGGAGCTTCGACTTATCCCATTACCATTAGTTCCATCTCCACTCAAAGTTGCATTAATTTTCCACCAAAATTAATGCATCTCTCATTTAATAAAAAAAATTAATTATTCTATTCATAATTTTGTTAATTAATTTAACTAACAAACATTCACATAAAACCACCTGTAACATTTCAATATCACATGCAGAACTAGTTTCTGCAATTTCACCTGAAACAATTATGGTTTCCATCGAAATGATTCCAACGCTTTATTAATCTTTATCTAAAACACATTTTCTCCTAAATGGTGTCAGTATCCATTAAGTGTGTCACCCTACGGTTCATGAATAATGCAGACATGATCGAGACCCCTTTCTGATCAATAACCAGCAGCGGGACTTAGGGATCCATACTGACTCCCACACATTCAACGATGACTCTAGTGATCGTGTGAACCTTTTAACATTGTAACTAAATCCCTTTGTCTCGCGATATATTACAAGTCCGAGATTTGATCATCGGTATCTCTATACCTAGTTTGATCTCGTTATGGAGATGCACTCTTTTCTTTTTCCCGTGATATAACATTCTAGTGATCACATCACTTGCTTGCAAGCTATCTCAATGTGATATCACCGAGAGTGCCCAGAGTATATCTATCTATCATCGGGATGGACAAATCCCACTCCTGATCCATGAGCCTCTACATAACACCTTCGAAGTATCTGAACCCACATTTATTGTCACCCTGTTACGGTGTGACGTTTCATGATATCAAGTTACTCTTCTAGTGTTAGTGATTGACATGATCTCATGGTCTATGGACTAGAATCACTTCGTATGATGTTATAGAAATTTAAACACAATGACTTTGATCGTATTGATACACTTTGGATGAATGTTCATCACACCATTCAGCCAATCTTGTGACCACGTTATTAACAACATCCAATGTCCATGATCTAGAAACCTTGATCATCTTGTTAATCAACGTGCTAGTTTATAAGAGAGGCATAACTAGGAACCCTTTATTTGTTTATTAAACATACATGTTTTAACGTTTCCAATTAATACAATTATAGCATGCAAAATAAACATTTATCATAAACAAGGAATAAGATAATAACCACTTTATTATTACCTCTCTGGCATATTCCCTTTAGTCTCCCACTTGCACTAGAGTTAATAATCTAGTCTGTAAACTTGCGCATTCAACACCTATGGCTTTCATGTGTTGTATATACGTGTTTCTAGTGGTTAACATAATCTCTAGATCTGACATTTTTAGGTTCGCGTGTATTTGCATATCTTTGCGTCTCTACGCATCACTCATTCTCTAATGAGATGGCATTGTATAAATTTAGTTCTTTGGTGAGACCTTTAGTTCCTTTGGGTTAAAACATGTTGATGTAATTGTCGCACAATATATCTTCATAGTACTAGCCCACTGTGAACCACACCTAGTTTGATAACAAACTACTTAACCAAACTCCCTCCTTTGCTGCTACTATAACAGTCATATACTTATCCTTTTGTAGTAGTATCTGTCACAATGTATCAACTTTGGAACTCGTCCAAATCCATCATGGAACCTCCTTTCCATTATATTGTGCCACCCATAGTTTAAATTGAGATAAATTTAATTTGTATCTTGTGACAAACTAGTATCAATGTAACACTTTACAATGAACTATTTGTAACTATTTTTCATCTCTACATAAATATACTCTTAGTTCTTCCGAAGATCATAATAATATCCTTACTATTGTCTAATGATAATCTTATGAATCATTCTGGTATATGCACATAACATTTAGAGCATATGACATATCTGGATATATACATATCATGATATACATTATTAATCAAAATATTCATGTCATTTCACTCACAAAGTGTCAAAACACTTGAATCTTGTTTCACTTACCATGTGTCAATACACTTGAATTTTGATGCAACCCTTTCCATGCGGCAAGAACCTTTCTTGTCGTTTCCATATTGAACTCATTCAATATCTCATATATGTATGTCTGCCACAAGCATATTAGCGCCTCAATCTATCCATTTAGACATTGATGCCAAATATTCTTGTTTTGCCCAAGTCTTTCATATTAATCCAATTTTAATGAAATTCTTAACACGTGTCAATAAAAGATACATCATTTCCAATTAACAATATGTCATCTACATAATGTATTAGAAATATCTCTCAGTGCTCCCACTTAATTTCTTGCATATGCAAGCATCTTCATCGTCTCTAATGAAATTAAACATTTTAATAGTTTCATTATAGTGAAGATTCCAACTCTATGCTTACTTCAACCATTGAAGTTTGCATGCCCATTTTAGCATCCTTTGATTTAACAAAACCCTTTGGATCATGTCATGTACACGTCCTAGGTAACCATTCTATTAGAAGAACTTCGTTTTGTTTGTTCAACTACCATATACAAAATTATATGTAGTGGTTGCTACATTAATACGTCAAGACTAAATATAGCTATGAAAGATCAAATTTTGTCATAGTCAACTCTTTGAACATTTTCGTAAACTATTTTTCGGTATGTCGACTATTTCATAGATGTTAAACATCCATGTCTATTTATTTATAGATCCAAATATGACCAATAGGCTTCATGCCTTTCCGGAGGGTCTTCCAAGTTCAAAAACATGATTTCTCATGTATGGATACTATCATGGATTTTATGACTTATAGTCACTTGATGGAGTCAGGGCCCATCATCGCTTCTTTGCATGCAGACGGTTCATCATTGTCAAAACAATAATGACTTGTTTATCAAATATTGCTATTTGATTGTTACCCAATGCATATGGTTCAAATAGAAACTCTAATCTCCAACTTCACAAACTTTGTAATCACGAGAGCCATGAGCATTATGTACGCCACCGGAACACTTTTCGGTGCTGCGCTACTTAGCACATATAGCTAAGGTTCAATAAATGTATCAAAGTTCTCTTGTCCTCCCACTTAACTTTTCGTGATAAATTCTTTCTCAAGAAACCTCACGTTCCAAGCGACAAACTCTTGTGCCCTTGGTGTTATGGAGGAATACCCAACAAATTCCAACTTTGGTTGTAAACATTTTACTTATACATAGCATAACCAAATTTAAGAAAAGACAACTCAGGTTTTATCCCAAACCATACCCTTTATGGTTTCATTTCAACGGATCATGATGGTGCTCTTTTCAATGTAAAAGCGGAAGTCCCTAAAGCTTTAATCCTAAAAACATAAATGCGGTTTTATAAATGACACCTTTGATCTTATAATGTCAAACAAGGTTCGATTCCATGTCTCGACACTCCATACTCCTATGGTTTATCGGGAAACACAAATCCATGGAACAATTCCTCAAATCTTAGGTGTTTTGCTAAACATGTAACTGAAATATCTTCCTTTATGATCGAATCATAAATTATTTATTTTCTTGTTACAATGATTTTCCACTTCATCTTGAAAGTCATTGAACAATTTTCAAGTGTTTCATACTTCTTCCTTATTAAGTAAATATAAAGATATGTTCACTCAAATTTTCGAAGAAAGCATATGAAGTTGAAAGATCCACCGCACATGGCTACACATCATGTCCCATATACATCAACATGTACAATGTACAATAAGTTAGTCATCCGTTCCTCTTTGCTCTATGAATAGAGTTTCAATTATCTCGAGGAAAGTCTCGCAAGCATCAATTGATCAAAATCAAATACTACAAAAATCCATCAACATGGAGTTTCTTCATGTTTTATTTACAATATAATTTAAAGGGCGATGTCACTTCATAAGTGATCTATCAATCATTTTTCTTGTGACATTTTAGCATTATTTTTTATGGACATGATTTCTCCAATTAGACTTGTAAAAGTTCATCCATCTTCTATGGAATACAGTAATTATTTGAACAACCATTGTTCTCATAATACCAAAAAAAAGTAACAATTATTTAAACAAACCTTGAAGGCAAACTTTGATGTTAACGAGATGCACAATAACACTTTATTTGTTTTCGATGAACATCATCACATATTCTCTAGCTAGTTACTTAGGCCATTGTAGTTCATGAATTGTGTTGTTTTGTATGACATTTCACAACAACCAATTCGGTATCCAGTACCCAAGGACCACATTGTTTAACAATCAAATAATACAACCATAACATGTATATCATCTAAATACCTTAGCTGGACATTTCCAGATTTTTATTTTCTACCAAATATTTTATTGATTCTCTTTCAGCATTTCCTTTTCCTTTAAAAAATATATATCAACATCAATAGGGGTGCCATACATATGACACATAGTCCAAAGTGTGTATAGTCACATACTAATACCTTTGGACTTGCACTTTGAAGTGAATTACCATCATCAAATGTTTGGTGTTCTTTCAAAATCCATTCTTTAGTAATCTTTTAGTGTAGTAAACATTTTACCTACATCTTCTATTCATCCTTATCATGACAACTTTGATGATCAAGCTACTATAGCCTATAAGGACGAATCGTGAGTATAATGTCAGTTCCCAAAATCTTTTGAGAAATTAGGACGTCTAGCATCTCCAACCTTCGCAAATTGTCATACAATATGAGAACATGTATTTTTCCAAATTATACTCTATCATGTTGCAACCTAAACATTGTTTCATATATCATAATATCTTTCACACATGATGGTTTCTGAAACAATTCTTTCAGCTCCAAGATAACCTCGATATTAAAACAACTTTTTGAATATCAAGAATCATAGAGAAAAACGTGATACTTTAGATACTAACTCTGGAACTGTTACTCTTGATTTAATTATACTTATTAAACTTCATGGTGCAAATGGAGTTTGCTGAAAGTTTGCAATAGGACTTCTAAATTTTAAATTAACACTTAAAACAATACGATACCAGTTCGTAAAGTAAACATCCAGAATTCTATAGTTCTATTATCTCAATTAAAACTAAGAATAAGGTAGTAAATGGATGCCAATGACTACAACAAACTATGCAAATTCACTTTGATTTTAGTTTATGATAAATTGAGTTTGACCAATCCAAATTACAAATGAACTCCCACTCAAAACCAACATCCCTTGAGTTGTTTTGGTGATTACATGAACCAAATCCACTATACCAAGTCCGATCATCACGTGAGTTGGTGTAGCTTCAAAGGGGCGCATCTATATGGGCATCATATCAACCATATGACTCATGCTTAACCTTTTGGTACGTGCCATGTCTTTACATGCTAGGCTCTCCATGTAAGAACCTTAGTACTCACGTGTGTAAAACTGTCTTACAACCGTTGTACGAAAGCGCAGAGTCAAAAACGCCAAATCATCACGTGGTGTCTTGAAATGACAAACTTTCTTAATGGTGCATACTTAAGGAACAACACATTTTATCTTGATATATAAATGCGGGATCATCTTATAATTCTACTAAAGCGCCATACAAGCAATATAAGATGCAAACACACATCATATGCATAAAGTGAAATGATATGGTTCTTGCACTTGATCACTATCATGTGCATCGCGGTATGATCTTTATCATTCCTTTATGTGTAAGGCCAAAGTCTATGGAACTTCCACATTAGGTATGCTATAATTTCCAAGAGTATCAACTATACTTTAAATTATAACATTACCATATCATGACACTTGCCGAGCAACAATTAAACTAGACGCTTCTAATTTATCAATTGCATGTTTTTACGTGGCTTAGGGTTTCGAAGATAGAACCGGTCTTACCTACAAACATGGAACCACAATGATGATAACCAAATTATTAGCAACTCGTTGTAAATCAGATATTAAATATAGTAGGAGAGACAGACACCCGCTAGCCACTTATGTTGAACTAGTTGCATGTCAAGCGTGGAACAGGTCTCATGTGCGAGGACATGTAAAGTTAGTTTGGGCCGCTTCATCCCACTATGCCACCAATATCCAAAATACATATAAGATGCAATAAATTGATCATCATCGCCCACATGTGTTCTACCCGAGCAAAGCATCTACGCATAGATCAGGCTCTGATACCAGTGTTGTGTTCGTAGCATAGAAAATAAAAAATTCCTACAATGTAAACAACTAAGCACCAAGATCTATGTACCTAGATACAATCAATAGGTGGATATACATATATATAGAACATAACCTTGAAGAGATACAAAGCGTTACGAGGTTGTACTCATGGATGATGTAATCATACACTTTCCAATCTCAACATCGTGATGAAGTCCAGCGAGTCCATCAGGTCCAGCACCAGCAAGTCTAGCCCTACAAAGCAGGGGTGCATCCATGATCGCACACACGTCCGGTACCCCAACAACCTCCGTGTCCTTGCTCCAGCAATGTAGCGGAAGCAGCAACTCCTTTCAGACAAAGCTACCGAGAACATGTATCTCGCTAATATGAGACCATGGGAATAATTTCTAGAGGGGGTGAGAGATCCTTTACGAGGAGGTGTGAGAGTGGAGGAGGAGGGGATCTCCTTTTATAGGAGGAGGGGGCAGCCCCCATAGCTCCATGCGCATGGGAATGGTGTGCCTCCACCTCTCCCTCCATAATGGTGAGTGGAGCTTCCACTTAGCCCATTACCCTTAATTCCATATCCACTCAAAGTTGCATTAATTTTCCACCAAAATTAATGCATCTCTCATTTAATAAAAAAATTATTTATTCTATTCAAAATTTTGTCTATTAATTTAACTAACAAACATTCACATAAAATCCCCTGTAACATTTCAATATCACATGCAGAACCAGTTTATGCTATTTCACCTGAAACAATTCTGGTTTCCATCGAAATGATTCCAACGCTTTCTTAATCTTTATCTGAAACACATTAAGTGTTTCACCCTACGGTTCGTGAATAATGTAGACATGATCGAGACCCCTCTCCGATCAATAATCAGCAGTGGTACCTAGAGATCCATACTAACTCCCACACATTCAAAACTGACTCTAGTGATCATGTGAACCTTTTAAAATCGTAACTAATCCCTTTGTCTCGCGATATATTACATGTCTGATATTCGATCATCGGTATCTCCATACCTAGTTTCATCTTTTTATCGACATGCACTCTTTTCTTGTTCCTGTGATATAACATTCAAGGGATCACATAACTTTCTTGCAAGCTATCTCAATGTGATATCACCGAGAGGGCCCAGAGTATATCTATCTGTCACCGGGATGGACAAATCCCACTCCTGATCCATGATCCTCCACATAACACCTTCGAAGTATTAGAAATCACCTTTATTGGAACCCTGTTACGGTGTGACATTTGATGTTATCAAATTACTCTTCTAGTGTTAGTGATTAACATGATCTCATGGTCTAAGGACTAGAATTACTTCATATGTTGTTATAGCAATTTAAACACAATGACTTTGATTGTCTTCCTATACTTTGGATGAATGTTCATCACACCATTCAGCCAATCTTGTGACCTCGTTATTAACAACATCCAGTGTCCATTATCTGGAAACCTTGATCATCTTGTTAATCAACGAGCTAGTTTATAAGAGAGGGATAACTAGGAACCCTTTATTTGTTTATTAAACACACATGTTCTAACCTTTCCAATTAACAAAATTATAGCATGCAAAATAAAAATTTATCATAAACAAGGAATAAGATAATAACCACTTTATTATTGCCTCTCGGGCATATTCCCTTCACGCACGGTCGTAATTATTTTTCTATTCACCTCCATAGTCTCGATTTGCGCAGTTTTCCCGCTGGCCCTCCCTAAAATCCCAGGCTCCTATCCCACGCCCTCACCTCCATGACCATCGCGCGCACTAGCCGACAACAATTGCACGGCTGCCGAAGCCGCTTGAGCTGCGGTCTTGTGCACCTCCCTTGAGCCGCTTTACCAACGCCCACCCCACCAAATCTAGTTCACCGGGTCCCTCTGCCACTCCACTAGATATGTGGTCTCGCTGACCATGCCAATGGTGTTGTCGACCACCCAAGTTGTACTTCCTCGCCGCCTAAAGCTACCCAAACATATTGGGTCCGCTTCACCAGTGTCCACCGGACAGGATCTAGTTCAACGAGTTCCATGTCGATCGCTCTAGACCAGCTACACGGGCATTGTAGTTAAGTGCACCAGATCTGCCTCAGTGATGGTTTTGTCCACCTCGCTCAAGCCGGCATCAACCACACAAGATCTGCTTCCCCGACGCCAACAGCCACCGCAACCGCAGCACCATCGGTGACCTGGACGTCACCCGCACAATACTGATGATGCTTAGATTCCTCTCCATCCAAGGTAGCCAAATCTCCAACCCGTTTTTGTTTTGTCAGTAGTATAGCAGGTTCAAGCCTATCACAGTGAACTACATTTTTGTAATCATTCTAGTACATACAAGTTACTGGGCACACCTGTTCTCTATGCTACATACCAGGTCATTAGACATATTGGCATGCATTCGCTGCTCTACAAATTTCAAGTCATGCACATGTTTTTTATTTTGACTTGCACATGTTCTTTGCTAATCCGTACAATAGTAATTGCCTGCTATTGTGTAGTTCTTCTAAAATGTAAAGCTAGTGGAAAATATTAGTGTGGATTGTAACAACCTAGCATTAGATCTTAGAAATAAGATGGGGTAAGGAGTGTACATTGCATTCATGCATAGAAAATCCAGATAATTTTCGCGCTTTTGAATAAAACTTGTCAAAGAGATAGAAGCTTCTCTTAACTTGGTGGAACTGAAGTAGATCATCAAGTTGACTGCGATAAGTTTCAATATGACCTTTGCTAAAACCTTATCTTTGGGGAATATAATTTGATCTAAGGGTAGATCAAATGTAGTAAAACTAAGTCACAACACACTTTTTAATAAGGAGTACTTGATCTTCTATAGATCATTACATGGTATTCCATACCACAACTCAAGGACGAATACTTAATATTCTAAAGATGATATCAAGATATTATCTGCCACAAACCCTGAATACTAAGTTAAGTATATAACTCTTATTTGTCACAACCTTGATATATTTTCTTGCCATAGTTATTCCTACTAGGAGAATCATGGTAGTTCTTAAACATTAACTCTTATTACAAATAGAGTAGAAATGGAAGACAAGCCAATACCATCCAGCACATACTCTTAATATGATATTAAGAGGTGGCATTCCTATTTAACAAAGTCCTAGTGTCAAGTGATCATCCGTGTTGTGTGATCAATTCCTGACCTAGAACTTATTGACTCTTAGATTTGACCTATTATATTAACCTTTCAAAGACCTTAAGTAAATTAATGAGAAGAAGGAACTAGATATGGTAGAGTGTGCCATCATGAATGGAATGAAATCCTTAGTGGTGATCAAACCATTTGATGTTGGAGGAGTTAACTCACTCATGAGTTAACTAGAAGAAGTATTTAAAACCCAAGAGTTAGATAGTAATTATGAATCTATGAGAAAGCTAGTAGTATTAGTACATGAAATGATAATATTTTTAAGTCAAGTAGATACGAATATAAAGTAAGCTTTCTTAACAAGATAAGCCTATAGAGAAACGAGTACAAGACTATCACTTAATTGGATATTGATCTTGATCAGACAATAAGAAGCCTAAGCTTTGCTTGATCAAAGTTTGGTGGTCATTATTCTCAAGACAATTGAGAATAGATGACCAGTTGAGAAAGAAGTGTTGAGAGTTTACCACATTAGGAAAAACCCTAGTAAGCTGAATCATCTAGCTTGATCCTGAGAAGTTAAGCCAGAGTTTGATGAAGTATATAACATGAGTATATGGAGTAGTTGGAGGCATAGTTGTTTAACCAAGCTAATACAAGAACAAACTTGTATTGTGGAGAGTAGTACCATACCTATCCCGGAGGTTGATTACCACTTATAATATAAAAAGAATTGTAGTCTTGCAAGCTTTATAAGTAGATGCAAGGTAAATAAGAAAGAGTTTATGGATGGAGTTAGAAACAACTACATTGATTGATTCATCAAGGGTAGCTAAGGGATGGAAGTCATATGCAGGAGCATGTAGAATGAGAATTATTGAAGTGGCATGACCATGTCATCATATGATGATGGATATGGTGGAGTCAGATGATTGACTTATTTAGAAAGATGAGATCATTGTGAATAAGATAAGAAAGATATATGGAGTATATTTAGGAAAGGAATTCCTTATCTAAAGATAATCTTGGTGAGGTATTAAGGTAAGGATTCTTTAGAAGCCTTAACCAAGATCATGTCAAGCCATGAACAGAACCAAGTCTACCTCTTTGTTTAACATCCTAGAATAAAGAGAGTAGTAAACCAATTCCTATTTTTAGGCAGCCAATGGATAGTATCTCTCAGTCAAATGAAATGTCTAAGAGATAAGTAGAATATTAGTTGAGAGTGTATTGATGGAAGCCTTGTCCACCTGATTGTCTTAAACCCTGATAAAGACTTAGTCCTATATACTATCAAGATCACATTATGAAAGCAATATCAATCACTCACTTTAAGTTGAGATGTTATTCATGGTCACAAAACATGATGGAAATGTGTCTTAGCCTTAGTATCCATCCACATTCATAATATAATATGAGTTTATTAAACCCCACAGACTCAGTAGAGTTTGAATAAGAGAAATCACCAAATTTTGAGAACCATGAAATGTAAACCACCATATTATTAACCATAAAGATTAAGGACATTATAGTGGATATATATCAATTCTTAAGTGAGGCAACATATGAATAGAATGTTAAATATCATTTACCATTTTATATCATTATATATCAATTCGATGACGGTGAAGAAGCTACATGGTTACACTGCCAAGTGTCTATCCTCCGCCGCGCTGTGATGCGTGTCGCCGCCCCTGGAGGTGGGGATAAGAATGCCCTCGCTCTCCTCTATCTTCCCATCCCCATTTCTATCTCTCTCGCTCTGTGTCGTTCGCGCGCAGCTCTCGCCGAAAAACTAGCTACCAGGTGTCGATGCTCCCATCGTCTACGACCTCGCCTCGCTCAGTGGTGATGCCTAGGAGACGTGCCACCTCATGCTCACCATCCTCGTGAAGCTACGCAGGCTAGGGTGGCCAATCCTGCCCGGAATCAAGCCTCGCATCTTGCCGGCCGTCGCAGCCTCACCAACGATTGTCGCCACTAAAGTGCTTCTCCGGCCTCGACATCATGCCCTTCAGCCTCCCGGTGAGCTACCGAGGCTCGCGCACCTCTCCTTCATCTCCCATTCTTTCACAGTCGTTCCCGCCACGGTCACCCGACACCGCCGCCACCGTCCGTCGTCGATAACCGTTTTCTCACGACCGTTTCTGGGTGGCGCCGCCACGATCCTATTCACCATCGTACCGTCACTCCAGTGTGCCCAGCCGCGTGTGCTAGAACTCTCTGGATCGCCGCCGACGACCACGATCCGGTGGTCGAGGCCGGGCTGACGTCATACCGACGTTAGACCCGCATCACCACCTGCCACGTCACCAGGTGGACCAATCTTTGATGGCGTGGCATCCAACGTGGCCACTGGCCCACGGGTCAGTGACTTGGGGTAAGAGCAGCCCTGGTATAAAAATTATTACCGGGTTAGTAAATAAATAAAATAGTATAAATTCAAATATAAAGAAATTGCAGAAAATGATTAAATCTTAGAAATGCAATATCTTTAGTTTTATAATTCAGAAACATATGTATTATATATCAAAATATTCAGAAAAATAAAATCTATAATATAAACCTATTATTATAATTATTTTCCAACTTAAATAAAATAATTAGTAAATACCTTATTAAGAATAAATCTTAAATAAATATATTCTTTTATTTAAAAATTCCCAAAAATAAGTATAATATATCAAAAATCTTAGAAAAACAAAATAAAGACTTATAAATTTGTTTTATACATTTTTCTATCACTTAGGTAATATTTAGTATTTCGTATGTGTTTATAAAGTGGTAACACTTATGAAAAGCATATCATATTATTTAAAATCACAAAAATATATATAATATACCAAAATGATCACAAAAATAAAATCTACACCTTAAAAATATCATCTTTCATAATTTTTAATTTCAGATGTCTGTTATGCCATACCTCGCAATCCCAGGATTACCATTTTTGCGAGACATAACAGATTGGATATTATAGTACATCATCCATTACAAACCATAAATAAGGTCTTACACAAATAAGGATCTCATGATCCAGTCTTAGTACAATCAAGTAGCAGAATAAATAGCATAGCGGTGGGGTCCATCTTCAGAGTCACAGGCAATGCTGACGATGGGAGATAGTCCTAGTTATCATAGCCGTCCTGCTGTCCTTCATCTTGGTAATCTCCTTCATAGTCTAGCCATAGGAATAGCTAGTGACAAAATCCATGAGTACTCTTTAAGTACTCGCAAACTACCACTAACAAGTAGTATAGTTCTAGTAGGGAAAGCTAACTCTAAGTTTACTTGTAAAGTTAAGTTTGAAACCTAAGCTAAGTTCAGAAACAAAGAAAGATAAAAGAAGTTTGGAAACACCTAAGTGGGAACTTATTGGTCATAGTCACAACTTTCTTGTGGTCAAGTCATGTCACAATTCATTTCATAAGTTGTTTTAAAAACATCTGACAACGGAACAGTATGGCCACTCCAACTGTCCATAACCACAGACGCGGCTATTCGAATTGTTTGACACTCTGCAGAGGTGGTACACTTTCACCACAAGATTCGATACATCTATCAGGGATAACCCTGACTCATCATACTTAGTATGTAGATAATCAAACATAACCTTTCCTTTACACACCCTAGTATAAGCACCTCTCCTATGAGCTTGGCCTCCCAACCATGACCATCTGTCATCTTGGGCCCTGCACAGGTGGACAACATTGAGAGGTAGCCTCAGCTCAAATCTCTCCTGTGAGGTAACTAATACTAATGCATATAAACTTCCGACTAAGCCTTACCCAAATCAGGTATTGTGGTTGTACGATAAAATTGGAATGGTATCGCATTCGAACCCAACCATCAATTTTGTAAAAGGTCTAAGGGTCATGCCTCAACATTTTCATCATCATAAACCATTTGTGTTTCTCAACACATGTCAAAAACATCTCAATAGAATGACTCATCTTTCCAAGGTTTTCACAAATCATTTTTACCAAGTATTCCCATCAAAAGTGAATCAAGTTTTGAGTTTTGTTCTAACTACTAAGTTAACCGTGTTCACTAAAGTGGGATGCTAATGTCAATCTCATGCCATAGAATGACATCTAAGTCTAACTAGATAGGTCAAGTTGTATACCCTTTATGCTACCTTCAAACAAGTAAAGGACTTTGGTAAATTAAAGGAAGTAAAGCTTGTAAATAAGACTTGGAAAAGATATAAGTCAAAGTGGTATAACCAAAGCATGCCTAATGCATCTGGCTTAGGTTATCTTGTTTAATTCTAGCTTGCTAACAATAGCTTGCTTAGTTTACTCGAAGTGCTAGGCTTGCCTTGGGTAGTACAGTGGTTGAAGTTTTCTTCCTCCTCCTCTTGGTAGAACTCCTCCTCCTCGTAAGCTTGGTCGGTACTATCATCTATAAATACATACAGAATACACAATCACCAAACAATACTTAACTAGTCTACTTAGCACACTAAGGCACACATTTGATGATCTAGTATCATCACAAACACCACAAGGTTTAATGAACTAGCTTTATTCTTTTTATTTGAGAAAAGTAATTTCTACTCATTGAAATTAACTAAGATTTATTATTCTCCATTTAAAATATAGGATCATGTGGACACATGTCATCACCACATATTCTAACATATGGGAATGTGATTTAAGGGTTGGATCACATTTTAACAAGTTCAAGTTTAATAATTAATGATTTAAAGTGACTAGAAATGCCTATATAGCATTATTTTGGTACTAGTCCAAAGTCACTACATGTAAACCTAATATTATTACATATTCCGATAGGTATGGTTAAATGTGATTTTTGAGAGTTGGAATCAACTCAAAAGCTATTATGGTTGATTTTATAAAAATGTTTGAAGGTGCAAAAGCTTCTGTTTTGTTATTTTAACTAGGAGAGATCTCTAACTCTAAATGAATTATATCCAATGGGCTTGGATAGACCTTTTCAGTAGCTTTCTAACAAAATTGGAATCACTCGATTTAGTTCAGTAAATCTTCCTGAATTGGTTTTTGAACTAAGGGACAAAATTGATTCTAAATCTAAATAGAAAAACACTTATTTGAACTTGTGGGCTAGCGCGGAAAACTAACGGGCCGGCCCAGTGACGCTCAGTGGCGCAGAGGGCGACTAACAAGGGGGGTCCGCATGTCAGCAACACTTAAAACCCGAAGCGGTATCTAGCGATCTGGGCCACACGATTATAACACGGATCAATGGCGCATGGTCGTCGTCGATGACAAACTCGTCGCCGCCGAGACTGAACCCTAGACGGCCGGTGGGTGTCTACTGGGGATGTACCAGGGCTCCAGCCAGTGCGGTGAGGCAGGCAAACGCACTGGTGGACGACGGCGAGCTCAGGCAAAGTCGCGGCAGACGCTGCGATGGACGGAATTGACGGCAGCGTCTCCTCCTCTACAGTGGCCTCCTCCGGTGCAATTTAGGCGAACGACGCCTCGAGCGGCTCCGACGAGAGAGGGGAAATGTTCAGGGGAGAGAGGGGAGTGGAATGGTGTCAAGAGATGGTACGGGTGAGGCCGGCTTATATAGGCTAGACGGTGAGACCGAAAGGCATGGGCGCGGCTCGTCGGTGATGGCGAAACAGGGGGGCTACCGGGGTGGCGAGGTAGGCGGACGGTGGGCAGTCTGCTGGCGGTCAGCTACGGCACAATGGCACGGCTAGGGGTGGTGCCTAACTGTCGGGGGCTTCACGCGCTCTAGGGAAAGAGGCGGTGCTCGACGGCGATCATGGCAACTGTGGGTCGCGCGGCGGTGCACAGCCATGTCTGGTGGGTTGCTGGGGTCGAGGCAGAGCGGCGTGCATGATATGGTGTCAAGGCGCGGTCTGCTGCATGTTGGTGGTGATCACGCTCTGGCGCACTCTGGCTGGCTCATAGAGAGAAAGGGCGGCGCGGTGCTGAGGTGGTCCAGGGCTTGGCTAGGCTTGGGGAAGGGGTAGTGAGTCGCGGTGTGGTCTGGTCTAGCTCCTAGACATGGCGAGAGAGATAGAGGGGCGATCGGCTGCGAGCTATCCATGCTCGACCAGCGAGCATGGTGCTTAGGTGGCGCGACACTGCTGCAAATGGCTAAGGGGTAGCCTCTTGATGGCCTGGTTGGTACTAGGGGAGACAATGGGAGGGTTTTTAGGCCTTAGTGGCATTTGATCACTGCTTTAAAACAGTAATAGTTAGGCAGTTTGTTTAGTGCTCACTAAGTGTTCGACACAATGGCCGCAAGAGATTTTAATTTGAATTTTTGAAAGATTTTTGGTGGGTGCTTTGATATGATGCTTGGTAGGTTGTGGTTGCTAGGATTTGTTAAATGGAATTCATTTGAGTGGTTTTTGCAAAATTGTGATCTATACATATGAACGACATTCAATTTTCAAATGTCATTTAAATTTAGTGTTTGAAAGTTTTTGGGGTGAAACAAAGTGGGCCTAGGTATAGCACTACTTGTACTATCAATGGGTGCAAAGAACCACAATTGTTTCTGTTAAGATTTGACTTCTAGGAATAGCTAAAGTAGGCTATGTGATTAAAATGGCAAAAGTGACTATTGGCTTAATTAATTCTTTTTGATTTCTTTTTCTTTGGTATTTGTTTGGGAATGATCTAGATGATGTTTAATTCACCTTAGAATGATTTTACAATCAATAGATCACTCAAACATGGCATTTCAAACAACTCCTATTTTAAATGCATACACATACGAATGCGCCCTAAATTGGGTGGATTGGATCTTGATCACTTGGACTAAAGTTTTGGGATGTTACAACAATGCTTTGCAAGACGTTTGTTTGTTTCACATAAAGAAAACATAGCATAGTGGCATTCCGCTTGTCCCTCATAGAGTGGCAAATATAAATGCATAGGACACCTTCAAAGTTTATAAGAGTGACTAGATACAAGTAGTTTAAGAACAAGCAATATCAAAGTTATGCATCAATCAACAAGTCTTGGGACAATGCACATAGAACTAAGAATGGCCACTATGCTCTCAAAGTAGGTGCAAAAAGATAGAAGGTGGAGACTAAATATAAAAGTAAAAGAAAGGCCTTCATAGAAGGAAGTAGGGATTCAAGTTTCATAAAGAGCTTCCAAAAATTATGGTACTTATTAGCTTTCATCTCTCATTGCCCCTATAATAAGCATCTTGAAGTGATTAAGGTTAAAGTGAACAAACTATGGAGTATATGCTTAACAAAGTATAAGTTGGAAATCTCATGTCCCTTTAATACGAGGGTCGCTCCTCATGCTACTCAAGTTTAGTTACGGGTAAGTTCTTGTCATAGTAATACATGTGTATCATAGAGAACCTCCAACGGGGTACCCCTTTCCCGATGATACGGAAGAATCCCCATATCAAAATGACAAGGCAAGCAGACAACAAGCATCTCAGCAATCTTCTTATTTACCATGGGAAAATGGTGCTTTTTTCTCTCTTTCCTCTTTTCTCATATCTCTTTTTTTTCTTTTTCTCTTTTTCTCAATATCTGACTCTTTTTTTATAAGAATAATGCTTCATAGACAGCTCATTATGGTTACGCTGCAGGTTTCCACCATGATTAGGCATGGATTAGACCGGCAGCCCAGGCGTTTCTCTAACACACATACATAACTCTATGGACTTACAAGCTCCCCTTTCATTTCACACAGACGACATCCATAGACAAAAGAGCATGATATCAACTAGGTACAAAGTACAAGTGCAATGTTGAAAGCGTTCCTCATGACAACATGGTTCTGCTAATCCCCAACATATAACTGCAAGCATATACAACATAGATGACAAAATGGTTCAAGTTTATTAGGGGCAAGAAAAGTAAAGTGTGTCATCAAGTTCGTGAGAGCTTTAATCACTAATTTTCTCATAACAAGTTTAATTCGGAAGGTAGATAAAAACATGAATATACTTGGAATAGCAAATGTTAATAGGTAGGTATGGTGGACTCTTTGGAATAACTTGGTTTTATTTGGAGTTGGATGCATGAATGGAACTCATACTTGGTTATGGAGGCTAGCAAAAGACTAGGAGCGACCAACTAAGAGAGTAATAATGGCCATAATAATGCAGAGCGACAAAACATCATTAGTCAAAGCATAAAGTGATACTACGAGTCGAAAACTAAAGGATCATAAAGGTATGGTGACTTGGGATAGTCATAACTTGGTGTGAGCATGCGCCAAGTCAACCCAAATCAAGCATCAAAGGAGAATACCACAATACTATGCTTTAATATGCTAAAACAACGCATGATTCTTCAAAGGCACATTAAGCAATCTCAATTGTTTATACCAAGTCATGCTACAGAAAATATCACTAAGCATAAAGCGAAAACAATATCAAGCATGACATGACAAAGCATAGGCCACAGTCAAAAACAAACTCCTTTTTACCACTTAAGCATGAACTTTCCTACTCTTTCCAATCCAAACCAAACTATTTGAAAACCAATGTATGAAAGAGGGGGTCCAACCAATTTATTCAAGCAAACTAAGAAAATGAAAACCAAAAACAAAAACGATGGTGCTCCAAGAACAACACAACTATGCATGAAGCAATAAAAATGAAGTGTTTGGAAGAAACCTGGGATTTTTATTGATGAAGAAGGGGATGCCTTGGGCATCCCCAAGCTTTGACGCTTGTACTTCTTGGATATTTCTTGGGGTGACATGGAGTGGCATTCCAAAGCTTGAGCTTTTGTCCATTCCTCATCTCATTACATCATTCTTTCCCTACTCCTGAAATTTTTCCTTCATATAAAACTTCACACAATCTTCATTAGCAACATTAGTGTACTCAAGATAATAAGTCTTTGGATTCAGTTTCAACACGATTAAAACTTCCATTAAAACACAAACTACTGTAGCACTACCCTTGAAAAGCTGAATTCCCCAAAAAGAACCCAAAAAGGAATCAACAAGAAGCAAATGCAAATAATGCAGAAATCTGTCAAAACAGACCAGAAGGTAAAAACCAATTTGTTCGATGACCTTCTATTGCTCAAATCGAAAAGTGTAGAACTAACGAAAGTTAGATAACAACCTGAGGTAGAAGCACAAAAAATCACAGCTCAAACCGACGTACAGAGATTTTACACGAATTTTTACAGTGAAGCACAAAAATCTGTGTCGGGACAGCAACTTTTCCAAGCATTACTTCTCTCTCATTAGAGGCTACTCTTGGCATAAAAATCCAATAAAAAGGATAGGGAGAGGTTATTACTGAAGCCATAACTTCCAAGATTCATCTAAAACTTTTGGGTTATCTCCCAATAAGTACTTTTCTTTAATGGCTTTAAGTTAGGCTTGATAGTTTGAGACGATGCTCACATAAGAAATATGAATTGAAGTAAAAGAGAGCATCAAGATGCAAATTCAAAACACATTTAAGTCTAACCCACTTCCTATGCATAGGAATATGTAAAGAAACAAGTCATGAAAGCACAAAGCAATAAGCATAGTAAAGCAAAACAAGTGCAACTTCAAAAATTTCAACATAAGGAGGGGAAACTTAATATTGTTGTGATGCATAAAACCATGTTTCCCTCTCTCATAGTAACTTTCAGTAGCATCATTAATAAAATTAACAATATAACTATCACATAAAACATTCTTATCATGAGCCACATGCATAAAATAATTATTACTCTCCATATAAGCATAGTCATTCTTATTAATCGTAGTAGGAGCAAATTCAACAAAATAGCTCTCATTATTATTCTCATCACCATAATCATCAAATATAGGAGGCATATTGTAATCATAATTAATTTTCTCCTCAATAGTAGGTGGACTGAAATTATCATACTCATCATTGTAATCATCATATATTGGAGGTTTGGTATCATCATAAGCAATAGAATAGCTATCTTCCAAAGTTGGGGAACTAAAAAGATCATTTTCATAAAAACTACCTTCTCCAAGCTTAGAGTTTTACATAACATTAGCAATAACAGTGTCCAAAGAATTCATACTAACAACATTGCTATTAGCAAGCAAATAAAGTTCCATAGATTTTTTAATTTTCTCTTCAAACACTTCATGTCCTAACTCAAGATAAATACTATAAAGCTCTCTAAATTTTTTGTTGTTTTCCATCAAGCCTAACTGGTGAAAATAAAAACAAGAAACAAAAAGACAAAATTGCAGAATCTAAAGGAAATAACTTCAAGCACTCACACCGGAGGATGTGAGTACCTTTTACCTTACCTCAGAAAATAGCTTGATGTCTACGCACTTCTATTCTTGTAGACAGTTGTTGGGCCTCCAAGTGCAGAGGTTTGTAGAACAGTAGCAAGTTTCCCTTAAGTGGATCACCCAATGTTTATCAAACTCAGGGAGGAAGTGCTCAAAGGTATCCCTCTCAAGCAACCCTGCAATCAAGATACAAGAAGTCTCTTGTGTCCCCAACACACCCAATACAATTGTCAGGTGTATAGGTGCACTAGTTTGGCGAAGTGATAGTGAAATACAAGTGGTATGGATATAAGACAACGGTGCCAGAAAATACTTTGATGGCGTGGAAGATACTGAAGGCAAACTAAAAGAAATATCAAAGCAAGTAAACATGTAACAAATCTAGTTGCAAATGTTTAGAAACAAGGCCTAGGGATCATACTTTCGCTAGTGAACACTCTCATATAAATATCTTCTCTTCATGATACTACTCTGAACTACTCTTCGGTTGGATAACTGTAATCCATGGTAGGGCTATAACAGCACACCTCAAAGTTCGCTTTCCCCATCTAGATAACCCCACACTGTCACCTTGATTACTAGATGGTTCCAACAAACACCACAATTTCATAAAGACATCCAACTCCAAATATAACTCATAACAAGTAATTGTAATCTCTAGCCTAAGTGCCACCATGGTGCGCATGCTGTCACTTTCACACACATGGGGAGAGCAGAGATCTATTAAAGCACTTGAGTAGGAAGTTAGATCTACTTGATTAACAAGCTCATGATCATAATATGATCATGCATAGAGAGAGATATGAAGACATAGCTACCGGTAGAACCCTTAGCCTCGAGGAAGAAATACTCCCTCATCATCATGGGAATCAGCAACGGTGATGAAGATGGTGGTGGAGATCAATGGAGATGGCTCCGGGGGAACTTCCTCGTCCCGGTAGGGTGCCGGAACAGAGACTTTCTGTCCCCCCGAATCTCCTCTTTAGTGGCGGCGGCGCTGCGGAACTTTTCATGGATTTCTGATTGACGATTTAGGGTTTTTGCATCGGGAGGCATCTTATAGGCGAAGAGGCAAGGTCGGTGGGTGGCCAGGGGGCCCACACCATGCCCTGGCGTGGCCAGGGGGACCCGCGCCTAGGGGTGGTGTGGCCATCCTATGGGCCCCCTTCGGCTCTCCTTCTACCTCCCTGAGTCTTCCAGGAAAATAACGACTTTGGCTTTTGTCCGGTCCAATTCCGAGAATACTCATTTTCTGACTTTCTGGAACCAAAAACAGCAGAAATTAGGCAACTGGCACTGTGACATCTTGTTAATAGGTTAGTCCAAGAAAGTGTGTAGAAGTACTCCAAAGTGTGGACAAAACATAAGAAAATAGATAAAACCCGAGCATGGAACATCAAAAATTATAGATACGTTAGCAACGTATCACCTATCTATGCTTATAAAAGATAATCATTAATAAGAAAGTAACTCTACTCACTTATAACTTTAATAAAACACCACCTCATTCAAGTAATAATACTTAAATTATAACTTTGTGGAATGTTAAGAAGTCAACCATCTACAATGTGGTTCCTTATTCAAAACATGCAAATCTCCACCACTTGTGTTATGATTGTTCAATGTAGTAATGCTTTCCTCTTTAATAATCTTGCTTAAGGAATATTTCAGATACCATGCCCCATTTGGGTGATTTAGTATTGCATATTACTTGTTGTATTTACATATTGTTTCACACACTCTCACAAGCCTTAATAAAAAGCACAAATGTGAATCTGTTATAAAAGTGCAACACATTCCAAACCCTAGATCAGATACGATTGTCCCGGAGATTCACGTTTCTCAAACTTGCATTACATTACTTATGCATAATTGTATCGTGCTTCTTTAAACATTAGTCCTTATCGGACCAATGATGTTATTTCTAGATTTTGGATCTTCTATTATCTTGAAGACCGTGAGTGCATAATCTTGCAATCACAAAAGGAAAGTTCACAATGTGCTCATGTCCTTTGGTTATTTTCTATCAAATGCTTGTAACTCAAATGTTGTCATCACCTGCATTTCAAAAAGGTCAGAAAACACTATTTTCATAATAAGTTGATTATGGATTATTTACCAAATGGTAATAATCTATTAATATAGTTCTAGTGATAAAGGAACATAATATCTAGGACTTAACAACCCATGTCACCAGTGATTCTAGCGCCGTATATTATGCGTTAACCATGAGATTTGGAATGGGATGGAGAAGTCAGCTGTATCTTCTTCCTCTCGTATGTAGGCAAGATGACCTTAACGTGATGATGTGATTCCTTGTGCGGATCCATCATATGGATGGGCACCCTGAGGCCCCACGATTTTGGTGTCTAGATTATCTGTGAGCGGCTGCTGGAGGTATAGTCAGACCATTATGGAGCTTTCTATGGGCATAACCGGCTCATAGAGTCTTCGGGAACTCATTAGGGTTATGTCTTGCTCGAAAGGGGGCTTAACAGAGATGGAGCTTGGCCCGAAGAATAGTGCAGACATATGGGGTCGCGGAGAGGGCAGTGATTGGCTTGGATCATCTACTGGGCCCCACACCAAAGGAAGTGTGGACGGGTAAGCTGCCCGATTGTGAAACAAGGATTTGGTCTCTCGTGGGTAAAGCAACGCACCTCTGCAGAGTCTAAGAACTATGACATGTTACTCCCTGTTCCAGGAAGGAGCTACGAACGCGGCAGGAGAGGAACCCCACGAAGGTTCTAGTCAACCTGTGAAGGTTATCGAACATAATTTTTAGAATAAAAGCAACCTTTGAAGAAATGTTTACAAAAACCTGCATTGCCTACGACCTACGGTCCGTGGCTGTAGAGATAGTGCATCATACACTCCTTTTTAGTGAACTTGTTGAGTACGCCCGTACTCAACCGTACCTTCTTAACCCTTGTTGGGTTTTAAGCTGTTGAAGACGACGTCAACATCAATTTATGCTCAAAAAACCATCATCGACAACTCAAGTTCCCCAATAAAGTCAACGAATTCAACATACACATCAACTGAAGTGAAGACAGATATCTTGATTAGATAGGAGTAAATACTCTAGCCATAACACCTACTTCCATAGAGCATTGCATTAGCAGCAATTGCAAGCCAACTAGTTTAGATGCTAGTCTTATTAGCTAGATAGTTCTCATTTATTATTTCTGGTTCTTCTTTGTAAGAAGTTGCTTTCTCTCTCTTAACCTAGAGTGTTCTCTAGATCTTCTGTAAAGAGTCGAGTTGTAATCTATAGTCATGTCTTCGACCTGTTGTGTTTCTGTTGTACCACTCTGAGGGATGTAATACTAGCGAACGGTGTTTCATTGGTGTTATGTCAATGACTATAGTGTACTACATCATGCAGTGGTATGCTAGGTCACCGCAGGATTCACTACTCCACATTTACTGAATCTATCTAGTTCATCCTGAGATATGTTCCTGCTATTATTTTTCCCCTAACATCATTCTGCTATCCTATAGTACCCGTACAAACTTTTCATACTAATTCAATTATAATTTTGTTGTTGCCATATGGTTCTTAAAAAGCTACAACATTGACTGTTTTCTTTTTCTTTGCTTAGAGCTCAAAAGGGGAACACCTAGCATGTTGGTTTGCACAACCTCTTCTATAGGTTCACAAGTGATGCCATTATTTCCTTATCTGGTGCTGGTTCATCCTAAGCAAAGACATAACTATCCTCTACTATGTAGTTCGTTCATAATTCCTAGTCTACAAGTTATCTTATGTTGCCATTATAATTTTTATCTGGTTAATTCTTAGTTACGACGGTAACTGCATGCCATTGTGTAGCTCACCGCAAATTCTGAGTCACACAACGTCTCTTGCATTCCAGGATATCCTAATGCTCACCACAAATTCTGAGTCACACAACGTCTCTTGCAAATTCTGAGTCACACAATGTCTGTTTCTTTGATTAGTCATTTCATTTTTCGAACACTTGTCTAATGCTTGCTTGTCCTATTCTATAGGTTCACAAGCGTCGCCATTATATTTCGTATCAGGTTCTAGTTCGTCCTATGCAATGACATAACTCTATCTACTGTATAGTTCATCCATGGTTTGCATTCCTTCTCTAGAAGTTCTCGTATGATGCTGTTATAATTTCTATCTGGTTCATTCTGATGTACGATAGTAACTAGATACCATTGTCTAGCTCACCGCAAATTTTGAGTCACCCAACATCTCTTGCGTTCCATGATATACAACTGTGTCCATATATATTTGGTGAAATGACCTGGCTAGTTTATATATGCTAAAATTCTAAGCCACACAACATTTTTTTGATTGCTCGTTTCACGGTAGGCACACTTGCTTAATTCTTGCTTGTCTTGTTTGTTTGACGTTATGGTCAATAATTGAACCATTGACTAGTAGTAAACCATAGTTCATAGATCATGTCATATCAGTTAAATGAGTAGTTTTCCGTGTTTGATGTATTAACTTGTTATTACTTAGTTTCATACTTCAGTTATTGCTATCGCCACTAAATAGGGGCTGCAAGATCATGTCTCAAGGTGGTTTTCCAATGTAGCTGTCACACTCAAAGGGAGGTGCAGGTGATAGATTGATATTGCAAATTGAGAACTTTGCTATCAACTTGATTATCAACTGAAATGCCGAATTTTATTTCCCTTGAGTTGATCATATGTAATAATTTAAGAAGTTTGTAGCTGATGTAATATCTAGATAAATCGCATAGGCCATGTAGAAATTTATTTGACGCCATCCACACATGGCGGTAGGCGGTACCATAATTGTGCTAGCTAGGTCGATTAGGGAACACTATTAGTCTTTGTTATTGGACCATGTTCTATTGGGCCAACGATGAACAGTAAAAGATGCTCGCTAATTATACACCTTTTATGATATTGGCATGTTCTTCAAAGAGGCCGAAATTGTTAAAGACCATAAATGTAATGGGCCAACCCACATGTGGCAACTAGTAACAGTAATAGGCTAAAATAGTAATAGGCTACAACAGTAACAGGACATAACAGTAACTGGCCAAAACACTAACAGGCCTGCACAATAACAGGACAGGGCAGAAACACGCCAGAACAGTAATGGACCGGAATAGTAACTAGCCAGTATAGTAACATGCCACAACAGTAATAGGCAAGAATAGTAATAGGCCAAAATATTAATAGGCTAGAGCAGTAACTAGCCAAAACAATAATAGGCCACAATAGTAAAGGACCACAACAGTAAAAGGCCAGAATAGTAACAAGCCAGAACAACAATAGACCAAAAAATTTACTAGACAAAAATAGTAACAGGCCAAAAAAATAACCAGTCCAGAGCAGTACCAGACCAGAATAGTAATAGGTCGCCTATGGGCCTAAATAGTTTATGGCTAGAATAGTAAAAGGCAAGAACAGTAACATACCTTCTCAAATAAGGGCCGTTAGTAGGCGGCCCATGACGGGCCGTGAGAATGGTGATGGGTCGACTGCATGCCTTAACTGTATCAAACTGAGTTGGCGCAGGCTACTAACAGACCGCATTGTATTCGGCTAATGTGGGCCTTCTATAGGCTGAAACAGTATCGGTCCTAAAAGTTCGCGGGCTATGGCTGGCTACATTAATGGGTCCATTTTAAACAGTGTACGACGAAACAACAAAGGGTTGTATTTTTATTGGGCTCTCCTCATCGGTCGGCCCACTTAATAATTAGCAGGCCTTGGCTAGGCCAGGATTCTACCAAAGTTTCTATGACTATAAATGGCGGTAACTAGGCGTTAACGGTGTTTTCCACATGGCAGTTTTCATGACGTCAACAGTCAACGAGCTGGCGAACAGATCTACGATGGAACAAGTTTTCGTGGCTAAAGGGTGCGATCGTCCACGGTCGAAAAAAACATGGTAGAATCATTTGTGACGGGGCTTTTACCATGAATGCCACCCATCATAGAAGACTTTTAACCACGAAAAACAGGCCTTCAACCATAAAAATCGTCTGTTGTAAATGCCAATTTTTCTTGTAGTGAGGGCCAAAAGAATATAGGTGGCATGTGCACCAACGTGGTCCGCGCCACCATACCTCTTTTGGGCCTCCTACCCTTCTGGTGAGGTTCAAGTGCTCTAGGTCCCTTCCTCTTCACGAAATATTGACTTTCCCAGAATCTTAGCTTCATTTGACTTTGTTTAGGTCCCTGAAAGATACAAATACAGAAAACAAGGTTTTCCTATCATGTAGAGTTATAAACAAAATAAAGGGGAACATTGGTAAATCCTTAAAAATCAATATAAAACATGAATATAACATTATATAAGTTGCCAATACATGGGAATATGTATCAATAAACTACGAAGTTCAAATATGCACCAGACCCATATGGCTATCTGTCATAAGTAAGTTTACATTTTTTTGTTTTAGTTTAAATGTTGAGTTCCTTATGATTTTTGGCTTCTTGCTCGAGGACGATCAAGGATTAAGCTTGGGGATGTTGATGGCTATGAAATATAGCCATCTTTGTCCATGTTTAAATCTTATTTTAAGTAAAAAACATTGACCAATTAACTCTCTAGCCTTGCTACCAATGACTAATTATTGCAGAGATGTGCAAATCCTTCACTTGATTCGTGATGTGCAGAAAATTGTGGCTTTATGATTATATTAGGAGCAATTACTGAAGAATATGTCATTACCAACACAACCAAGTCAACCAGGGGCGAAAAGGCATTTCCAGGAGGTGTAACGAGCATCGGTACGGGAGAGGCCAACCCGTACCATCGACCCATACTACACGACACCGTCTTCCTTTGGTCAAACCAAGCTACTTATGTGAAGGAAGCGACACCATTCGAGGAGAGACACACCCTCCAGTCACCATAAAACCTATTCGCCATTCAGATCTCATCCATCATCCACCGAAGGAGATCCACAGCACCATAGTTCATCCTCTCCATCTCATACCTACTTCATATCCATAACTATTGTCATGTAATATAGATCTTCTTGCAAATTAGCGACCATTGTAAGAATATTTGATTTCAATCTAAGTGTTTTGGTAATGATTCATAGTTGTGATCTTGTTATTATGAGTAAGTAGTCCTCACGGGCTACGCGTTAGCATGAAGCCTCGCAAAATCTATGTGCATCTAACTTTATGGGAATATTGTGTAGGATTGAATAGGAGCTTTGTTATCTTGTGTCTTTCTCTCTACCTTGATCCGAGGACTTGTAGGTAGACAATACCCTGTGAATTGATCAAGGTGTGATGTGAGAAGAGTGGAGAACGGTTTTTACACACGAAACCCCAGTGACAGCAAGGGGAAGTACGGTACTCGCTTAGTGATCCGCTTGGGATCAACAATAACATCGCCGATCTTAATGCTTTGGTTTATTTTACTTAATAATTGTTGTAACCCTTAGTTTCGTGGTATGACAGTTGGACCAAGAGACTATTGTCACCTATGGTTTTAGGGGCTCTAGTACCTAAGGACGTACTGGCCACAATTCCTATCACTATTAAATCATTTTACACATGACGATGCTTAATATTATTTTTATCCCATTTGTATATATAGTTGCATGTGAATCTTCAACCCTGGCCTATCTCCATCACTGAAAACAACCAAAAGATACAAAGTGCACTAGAAAGGTCTGGTAAACAAAACAAAAATTAATCAGCAAGTCTTGTAGAAGTTCCTCAAAATTTCCTTTTAGCATCTGCTTCCCAAGGTTCGATAAACCTAGGTCTTTTCTAGCGAAAAAGCTACTATAATGCATTAGTAATCCGGATTGAAGGTATCATAGGTGCATAAGATTTACTAGCAACATGAAATAATTCTCCAAGTGGGGTACTCATGCTAGCATCAAAATTATCCATATCATATATATTAATATTCAGAAAATCTTTAGTAAAAGCAATGTCATCTTCAGAAGGTGTTGATTGGAAATAGTAGCAATATTAGTTTCATCACTTTTATCAAAAAGTTCATCTTCATCATAATCAGATCCTTCGTCATTATTAGAAAAAGACTTAGATAAATTAGGTGTCCCCTCTTTATCCATATCATCACCCAATAATAGATTTTCAGTTCTTGTAAACATCATAGATAATGATGAACTTGGTAGAATAGCAGTTTTATTTTTAGTGATAGGAGTAGAAAAAACATTAGGTGAAAACTATGTCCTACTAGGCAAGTTCGTACCTTTTCGAGTAGTGGAAGACAAAATAACCTTATCCTTTCCAATGATGAGAAATAAATAAGTGCAGCAAGTAAATGATCACAAGTGGTCTTACCAATAAAGTTAGGCTCCCCAGCAATGGCGCCAGGAAATATCTTGATACCCACAAGAATATGGGATCGCTAATTTTTTTGATGGAAAGTATTACTTGAAGGGAATATGCCGAAGAGGCAATAATAAAGTAGTTATTATCTTATTCCATGTATATGGTAGATGTTTGTTTTTCATGCTATAATTGTGTTAATTGGAAACATTAATACATGTGTGTTTAATAAACAAATAAGATTCCTCGTTCTTCCTCTCATTTAAACTAGCTCGTTGATTAACAAGATGATGAAGGTTTCCTAATCATGGACATTACATGTTGTTAATAATGAGGTCACAACATTGGTGGAATGATGTGATGAAGATTCACCCAAAGTATAGCAATACGATCAAAGTCATTAGGTTTACCTTGATATAACATCTCATACAAAGTAACTCTAATCCTTAGACCATGAGATCATGTTAATTAGTAATGCTGGAAGAGTACTTTGATAACATCAAACGTCACAGTATAACAAGTTGATTATAAAGGTGTGTTTGGGTACTCCAAAAGTGTTATTTTGAGGATCATGGATGAAGAGTGGAATTTTCCATCACGATGATGGATATATATACTCAGTCCCCCATTAGTGATATCACATTGACACAACTTGCAAGCTTGTGATTAGATCACATAGAATGTTATATCATGGGAACAAGAAAAGAGTAATTGTCGGTAACGAGATCAAACTAGGTATGGGGATACCGATAATCGAATCTCTGACATATAATATATCGCGAGATAAAGGGATTTAGTTACAATGTCAATGCTTCTCATTATGAGTCATTGTTGAATATGTGGGAGTTAGTACGGATCTCCAGGTCCCGTTGTTGATTATTGATCGAAGAGGGGTCTCGATCATGTCTACATCATTCGCAAATCATAGGGTAACACACTTAAGGTATACCGACACCAAATGGGACAGAAATAATACCATAGAAAGGTTTTGAGAGCGCAGGGATTATTTCGATAAGCACCAGAATTATTTCGGGTCAAATTGCTGAAAATGTTTTAGATCAAAGTAATGCAAAGGGGTTTGTTCAAATGTTTGTCAATTAAAGTAATTAATAATAATTCTGAATAAAATAGACAAAATTGTTTTATTAATGAGAGCATGCATTAATTTTCGTGGAAAATCGATGCAACATGAGTGGACTTGGAATTTATATGGAAGGGTTTAGTGGAAGCTCCACCCACATGAATGAGGGAGAGGTGGCGGAAACCCACCGTGGCCGCCGGCAATGGCATGGGGGCTGCCCCTCCCCTATAAAAGGAGGTGGTGGCCTCCTCTCCTCGTATACCTCCTCGTGAAGGATCTCTCCCCCCCTCTAGCAAATTCCCCATGGCTTCAGATTAGCAAAGTACAAGTTATCGGTGGTTTCTCTGGGAAGGATTTTCTTCTTCCATTGCTTTTCTAGAGCGAGGAATCGTAGATTGTGGGGTGCTGAACGTGTGTGCAATCACGGATGCACTACTACTTTGTGCCACTGGATTTCAACTTGATCTTAAGATCAGCAAGTGTACGACTACATCATCCACAAGAATAAATCTCGTAACGCTTTTCGGTCTTCGAGGGTAAGTTCTCTATAGATGTATATCCACCCATTGCTTGTATCAAGATAGATAGATCTTGGTGCTTAGTTTTTATCATAGGATTTTTTTTGTTTCTATGCTGCGAACCCAACATTACCTAAATTTATAGTTCAACTCAAGGGAACACAAGAATACAAATAAGACTTTAGAAATTGAGACGTCACTCTCAACCACACATGTTATCAATATTCTCAAAAAGGAAGTGGAGATTGTAGGAATTGATTAAAAAAATATAATAAACAATAACAGCAATTTTTGGGCTTTCGTCGGAAATAGTGAACTTTTAACTTTCAGTGGCTAAAAGCGTATGCATGATGTGATCGCAAGGTGTTGCATGAATATGATTGATCATATAATATAAACACGAATAACATGGTGTCCATCTCTAATTCCGTTGTGTGTACGTGTGAGTTCCAAATATATTTATGCGTACTAACCAAGAGAATTTTCACAATATTTATTGTCCTACCTACACATTTCACCAGGACCAACTTGGAAATACAAGAAATTAAGGTCTACCCTTTTGAATAGCCCAAAACAATGCATTAACATTTCATAAACACACAATATCCTTAAACTATTACATATTCCCCTTGTTTTCTGTAATTATCACTTTATGGTTCGTAGGTTCAACATAATATACTACAAATATACCCCTTCTCCGTGACACTTTTTTGTGGCGCAATAAGCAAAAAGTAACTCAAAAAGTTGGTTAGCCGACGGATAAGCTGTCTAGGCACCATTTTGTCATGGTAGCCAAGTATACGTTATGGCACACTCGATACCGACACATATTAGTGTCATGTTAGATGGTTAGCAAGCACGGTTGTTTTATATGTTGTGATTGGCCAATGGAAGCAATTCCATGTTGTGTCGTCCATTGTATGCACCATTAATTATCTAGCTGACAGGTACGGCTCACCACCGTCCATCGTGGTTGCTGGAGACCGACTAGTGGACTCGTGTTGCAAATTCGGCCCACGTGATTAGACGCACATTTTTCTACAACCCATATATAAGAAAATGCCTAGTTACCACTCGGCAAGGCCAATCTCTACATAATATAGGGAACACTTAATCTTCACTCCCCCACTCCTCTCTTTGTACAGGCCCCACTCTCCCACCCGGCACGGCCAATCCCTAGATCTAAGCATAGTCATTTCCAAAAATATCCCAAGTTCTCACCAACTCCCATCTCTGCACTTTCTACCAATCTGATGCATCCTCCATGCCGGAGTCCTCCGAGCCCAAGGTATATTAATCTTCTTCATCTCATATAGAGATCGAATGTGTTACATCTTGTTCTTTCTCTAATGGATGTGTTGTTTCATCTTGTTCTTTCTCTAATGGATCTCCTATTACATCTTGTTCTTTCTCTAATCGATCTATTGTTGCATATTGTTCTTTCTATAATTGCTTGGTGCATCTTGTTCTCTCTCTAATCAATTTGTTAGTGTATCTTGTTCTTTCTCTAATCAATCTAATGTCTATTTCAGATCCACGACGACCACGTCAACGTAAGGTGTGCTCTGGCGGATGGCGGGCGCATCGCTGCCGCCATGAAAGCATCGTTCTTGGAGGATGCAAGGCGCGCCACCACCACCATGATAACACTGTGCTCAGAGGATGGCGTATTGATGCAGCCTTCACAATAATCTGCGACCAGAATAGAGAGGCTCTCGAGATTAGGCTAGGTAGATTTGTTAATAGGAATTTTTCTGTTATGTACCGAGGCGGATCATGTGTCGTGCCGAGGTAGTGTTAACTCGGCGGATAACGATGTGCCGAGCCAAAAAAGTTTCGTGAAAGACTTTTCCCTACGTAGTTATCCCTAGCATTTTTTTTGCCGCACTAGCTCGAACACGGCGACTAGGCCCGTGTCTCAATTTTTATAAGCGTCAGGGCACATAATACGTGTTCTAGTGATAATAGGTAATACACTTTGTAGATAAATACCAAACTCATATATATTACGGGGCAATAAAAGTCCATTACTAAAATTATGTCACTCGGGCCCTAGTAACCGGCATTAAACATAGCAATAGTGCATTAACACTCATACAAGAACATCCTTAAGATAAACCCATGAAATCTCGACATATATGCATGATTACATGATCAATGTCATCCAATATACATCCACCTCACATGCCTACAGAGGACTACTCACTCATGGAGACGGAGAAGGATCACATGGTTGATAGAGATGACATTGATGATGATGGTGGTGAAGAAGGTGTCGAAATCCTCCTCTTCGGCATGGATATCGAGATCAATATAACACCAAGAACAAAGATCATGATGGCAGTGGTGCTCTGTTTCATCAACTGCTTAGTGCTTCTCGCAGATTAAGTTTTCGGGGTACATAAGGAGGTACGCGAAAGGAGGCGGTGAGATGATGCTCGAGGGCCCAATGGGCTTTGGTGGTGCGGTCACTAGTAAATGGGCTGCCATTTGCAGCCCGTTGATCCCCTCACGTCCTAATTTAGCTCGCTGGATTCGTATGGAAATTATCTAACAGCTTCCTTTGACCTTGTACTTTTGGAGTCTCGTAGATCCTTCAATCTCAAAAATATTAACATAAGGTTCTTCTGACAGATAGAGTTAGAACCAAAAGAGAGGGGATCATTGGTAAATCACCATAAATCAATATAAACCATGAATATATCATTGTATATGATATAAATACATGGTAATATGTTTCAATTAACTACAAAGTTCATGTATACATTTTACATGCATCAGACACTCAAGAGGTAAGTGAGCATGATAATGAGTTTTTGATTGATAAGATTGCTAAGGAAAATAGAATCAACTTCCCTAAGTATGTTCCTCTATAGGAGAGATGTGGAAGTGCCTTGCAAGAAGTTGGTTTATCTTCCCTTATGTGGGAAAGGTGAATTCAGAAATGCCTCCTGAAGTGCAAGTTACCATTACTTCTATAGCTGAAACAGGAAATATATCCCTAATTTAGACATGAAACAATTGGTTCCTTCTTGTGCTTTTGCAGTTGTTGGTTCCTCTTGGTCATCTCGTTGTAATGCAAGACTGTATTACTCTTGTAGATGAGAAAGAAATTATATCCGTTGAGTTATACATGAAACAAACTGTGCCTTATTCTATTGTTTTAGTTGCCCGTTCCTCTTGGTCATCTGCCCTTGTTGGTACTGAGCTAGAAACTAGAAGATAGTCATCCTTCTACCTTGGGGAATTCTAAGTACTTTTTACAATCTCCACCAACTACTGAGAGGGTCGAGGAAACATATCCCTAGTTGTTAAGTTGACCATACCCCTAGTCTTGTCCTTCTTTAGAAAAACATACTATTGGTTTCAATGAAGTGAGGGTACCATGTGTCCATTTGCAGTCCTTCTTCTTCAATGCCAAACACTGGGAGATACCTCCTTGTGTAGCTGATTTAAAAGTACTGAAATAGAAATAAAATGATTAATATATTAGTTTATATTAGCATTATAAATATGAAATTTTATGTAACATTAACCATGAATAGTTAATTAATTACTTACCATCTTGCTTTTCCAACGAAAACATTTGAATTTGTCATCGACAAATATACAAAGAAATGGAAGGAACATTTTCAGGAATGCACCTCCTAAGCTGATTGAACATTCAACTCGATACCATAATATGCAGAGACACTCAAACTTGACCCCTCCAAAATTAGGACCTGCATACACAAACATGAAGAATATATGTACTAAGTACGACATAACTCATCTAGTACATAAGTGAACGAAGTATAGTTAATCGAACCTTGTTGATTAAGTATGATGCCTTTTTTGACAACTCTGCGCTGAACATTACGCTCATTATTGGCATCACTAGCACCAGTAATGTCGATGCAAACACCCTGCTTGACCATTTACCGTGCATTATAATAAATAAAACAATGATAATCCTAATAACATTGGAACAACAAAAACTGTACTTAATATTTTGAGTGCAAACAAGAAAATGCTAGCTAATTAATTGACTGAAATTTTGTGCGGAGTATTAAATCACTGCAAAGACGGGTAAAACTATTATGGATTTGTTGGCAGATCTAGCTTCATCCAGGCAAGAATACAATCCCCTCGAATCCCATGAAAATACTGATAGTTAGTTTACACGAAATACGATCTACTAGTAGCATAAAATGGAGCAATAATATTAACCTCGTGTTGACGATCGACATGATCTCATCAAACCGATGTGCAAGCAGGGAGATGATGTAACGTCTTCAGTAGAACAAAGAAGAGAAGACGAGAAGAGGGGAAATAGGAAAAGCGGGCAAGTGGTTTTTTAGATCCAACCCTCCTTGTAGGGTAGTTGGGCCATCACAAATGGTTTTATTAGGAATTAACATGTGACTGTTTTGTTAGAAGCGACATATATAATAAAGTGTCATCTTTGGAAGTGACATAGATGAACTCCTCGTTGACATCGGCGGAATTGCCAGCATGCTGCTCCTCCGCCGCGTTCTCTCTATTTTCCTCGCATTTCTTCACGTAGTACTCCAGCAGCGCCGCCTGCTGCTCGAGCATCTCGTCGTCCTCCTCCTCCTCAGCCTGCCGCTCAGCCTCCTCCCACCATTCGAGATGTGGTGAATCATCTTCCAGCATCGCAGTCACCGCATCCTCATCATCCTCCAAATTCATTTTGCAGTCGTCGTGTAAGGAGGACCATTCGGTCGTGTCAGAGGGGCAGGAGTCGTTGTCGATGTCCGGCGATGGAAGGGATGCCCCTCCTCCCCAACCTATCATAGGAGAGGTCTGCTCAACATGGCGACAGTGCGTCGGCGGGTACTATTAGACGCAAGAAAAGCGAACGGTTCTCTTGTTGCGAGCCATATCGATGTGTGCTACCATAGAGCTGATGTGTGCCAAGTGGGTGGTGACGCGAGGCTTTATGGCGCTCATCGAGGAAGTTGCATTTCCCTACGCATTGCACACAGAAGTAGGAGAAGAGGCTACTCGAACAGAATATTAGCACAAGAGACCTCGAGAACTCATTATACATACTATGATTTATCACTCACCGATTTTAAAAGGTCACCTAAAAATAAACGGTGGAGACTGAACAAAACATGGAAAGACACCACAATTCGTGAGGAAAGAATCGTGGGATGCTTTTCCACTTTAGAAATGATTTTCTATTGGACGAGTGCCATGTCTCTGCGAAGGAGTCTGCATGGTTAAATCTTTACAGCATCATCGAGTTCCGCACTGCACACGGAAAGGAAATTTCTGGTGCGGCGGGGTGCGGTGGGGTCTTAATAAACGTGGTTTGTACCGGTGACGCGCGGAACTGCGGGAGTGGACGAAGTTGGCTAAGGTACACCAACGATAACTGCCGCTTTGGTGGTCAAGATGTGATAGGTTCGGTCCGGTCTGGACCTGTTATTGGACCGCTGCACCTATATGAAATTTTGAGGTTATAGGGCCGGCCCACACGTACATAATGGGTAACCTTTAGGTTCTAGGTTTTTCCCTGATCATTGTGTCAGTTGTTCAGCTTCAATAGATTGTCTAGATCCAGAACTGAATGTAATTTCAAAGAGAATACTCTGTGCATAATACATCAATCGTATATAAAATAAAACTATATTTTACTTGCAAAAGGAAAATCTTCAAGACAAGACTTTCGAGACAAGTATCAAAAAGCTGCAACATCAATCATTAGATTGAATATAAGACATTTTTTCTCTTTGTTTCATAATGAATATAAATACAAAATGCTTCGGTTCTCTCTTCTTTTGCTTGTGTGCTTAAACTATCTTGTTGTTGGTAAACTAAACCAAATGCAATGCATGCTCCATAACCTGAAGGAAACAAGAAGCAAGAAAATGAATGATATTTTCTTTATGGCAAGAAGGACAAGTAATACAAGTACGCGGCACATGCTACAAAATTAATCACATACATGCTAGACCTAGAAGATCCTCTGTTCAAATCTGTAAAACGACTAAACGAGATGTATATAAACTAGGAAGTAGAGAAGAAATGTTATTAAAATAGAACTTTATGTATCCATGGCACGTATAAGAGCTCTGTTCATCACAAACTAAAATATGTTCATTAGCAGAGCTCTGTTCATTGCTAGCTAACTGCAACTAGGAAGTCGGAAGAAATACTTTTGACATGAAAATTTCCTCATGACATGTAGTAGACTCTGCTCTTCACAACTGAGACATCTATATGATAAAAATGCATTTTGAGAATGGTAATAGCAGCCCAGCTAGTCCATGAAGAGTGGCAGCAGTAAAATCTCCTAGTGTTTTTGGTAAACTGAATCAATTCAACTTGATAATTTCGTATAGTAGCAATAGTAACATAAGAGGAGAATAGTACTTTAAATACCTATGCTAAGGGTGATTCAATCTCAGTATCTCTTAGGTCAACTAGGTCAGTGATTGCACCCATTCGCCGCCGATGAGAATCTAAAATACAAGCACATTAGTTTCAACAAAATGAAATTACATCAAACAATGAAGTTGAGTGTGTTAGTTTTACCAGATCCTCGATACCAATCCTGCGAACAGATAAGGGCCTCAACACTCTTGACACTTAACCTGCTACGGAAGTCTGTCAAGATTCTTCCTCCCATGCTAAAAGCAGATTCAGATGCAACCGTAGATACAGGCACTGCTAGCACATCAAGCGTGATTGCAGCAAGTGTGGGATAGGTTGAAGAGTTGGAACTCCACCATTTTAGTATGTCAAATTCTCCAGATCTCAAAATCGGGCTCTCATTCAAGTATCGATCAAGTTCTGTGGTTACATGATCTTGCCTGTGCTCATTAAGGTGGTCATAACAATCACAAAAGATATCATCATCTAGAGTGACCATTTGAGTATGATCTTGTCCTGGTTCTTGTGAGAAGTTGTTGTTGTCATTATTGAGTTCAGAAAAATATTCATTGAAGAGACTCTTGAAAGTTTTTCTCACTCTTTCGATCCGTGGTTAAGGATCATTTACGAAGGCCTGTTTGAGACAAAACTCTACATACTTAAACTTGAAACGTGGGTCAAGTATTACCGGAATTGCAAGGGTCATGTAGATGTCATACCAATACTTATTGAACTTTGTTTTCATGACAGCGACCATCGGTCCAAGATCGGCATTAGAGGCTTCATTGTGCAAAGTGATCTTTATTTTCCACATCTCATGGAAGTAAAGATTTGATGTAGGGTATGATGTACCAGAAAGTACCATGGTTGTATCGTAAAATACCTTCAACACTTTAGAAAGAACTGCTGCCTTTCCCCAATCTTTCACAGACGGAGCATATGTGTAATTTGAGTCTTGCTTGGCCAAGGAATCAAATGCTCTAATATACTCCATGGCCTTCTCAATCATCAAGTAGGTGGAGTTCCAACTAGTGGGAGTTCCAACTAGTGGGAGTATCCATAGTGGGCCACTGACCAACAGGGAGCCTAGCTTTAGCAATTACAATTTTGAATTTTTTCTTTCGGCCCTCTGATGATCTGATATATTTTACACTCTCCCGTATGTTGCTAATAATTTTTTTCACTTCCTTTGCATCTAGACCATCATGAGCGATGAGATTTATTACATGTCCAACACAACGTTTGTGTAGCAACACTCCACTCACGAAGAGCCATCTTGTCCACCAGATTGCGCTTTAACTCAAAGACCATTGAATCATTCGCTGCAGCATTGTCCAATGTAATCCCAAATATCTTATACTCAATGTTCCATTCTTGGATGCATTCAAGGACATGATTGAACTTCTCAATTCCAGTGTGTGGCGTCTCCACACCAAAAAACTTGATAACTTTCTTCTTAACTTCCCAATCTGCAGTGATATAGTGGCAAGTGATGCACATATAACCAAGAGTCTGGTTCAACCTCCACATATCTGCTGTCAATGAAAACCTGGACTAAGCATCCTTAAACATTTCCTGTAGTGCCACCTTTTGCTCTTCAAATGCTTTTATGCAGTTATTTCTGATGGTTGTCCGACTTATTGTCTTGAACAATGGGTTTAGACTTGCTACAAATCTTCTAAATCCATCGTATTCCACAAGAATAAATGGATGCCCATGTAATGCAATCATCCGGGCAAGCTCCTTTCTTGTAATCACTGGATCGAAGTTCCAATTCTTCAAACGACGACCATCAGGAGAACGAAGTGTTGAATTCAAGCCTTGCACGACCCTTAGTGCAACATCTCGTTTCTTGCATCTATCCAAGTGCTTCAACAAGGCGCTGGTCCCTGCTTGACATTTTGCACTGATCATATTGTCACAATGCTTGCACCTCCCTCCTAAAACTTTTCCATCCACAATGACTGGAACATATTCCTTCCATGCTTCGGATCTAAATTTGCTCGTCAAAGCTCGAACCGATGCACTCGCAGTAAGAAACTCAACATCCTCAACATGTTGCTCATCACCCTCGACATCTTCCTCGGCATCGTGGTCAAAGTTGTCCTGGCATCGTGGTCAAAGTCGTCCTCGACATTATGCTCAACATCCATAGGTTCCGAAACCTCTACAAAACATTCAAAGTGATTATTAGTAAACTATTGTATTAGATAAACTAATTGGATATATTATGGGACATAACCGTGCTCACCATAATATGGGACATGGTCATTGTGGATAAATGTCGGTGTTCGGAGTGACTCGAGAACTGCAGCAGCTAGTGGCATCCCTGTAGCCGGAGAAACATCGGTGTTCGGAGAAGCTCGCCTTGCAGCTGGAGAAGCTCGCCTTGCAGCTGGAGAAGTCCACACCAAAGAAGCCACCACATGATGTCTCAAAACCGGAGACCACATCTTGTTTTTCTTCTTCTTCTGCCTGGGACCTTGACCTTGTCGACTCCGCCTTTCTCCTTCACTTCCCATGGTGGGGACATGATCTCGCATAGCCTGTTGCTCTTGCTCTTGGCTTGGCATCTGCAAATTATGACAAGGTGGATTTGGCTCCTTTAATATGGTAAGATAATAACCATCTAATAACAGTATGAAAACTAATTTTATTTATTTGGTAGGATAAAAACAAGTTAGTTAACCTACAAGTTAGTTAACAGCAGTAGTGCTAGCATTTACACTTCAACACTCAACTACCGGTACACTCTAGCATCTAGCTGTATATACAGTTCCCCACTCCTCTGCTCTTTAGAAGAGGTGTATTTTTTTTTCTTACTATTGAATACTTATCTGAATTTGGACTGACCAAACTGGAAGAGGAGACCTGATAACCTGAAATCATGAAGGTACTGCTAACATGATGCTAACTCTGGAATGCATATCTTATATTTTCTTCAGTCCCATTGTACTAAGATTAACCTACACAGACACTTACCACGGTTCTACTAGTATAATTTCTTTTCTAGAGCAGTCAGAAATGTAACATCTCAGTGGCATACTGGCATCCAATCATGGAAACTCTTAACTTGTTCTACTAGTATAATTTCTTTTCTCAGAAATAACTTGTTCCTGCATGTTGATGTTAGTATTCAGACGGAATACTGGGTGGAATACTGGATCCTGAATAAGTTCAAAATACTTAGAATAACTTGTTCCTGCATGTCGAGCTAGAATACTGGGTCCTGAATACTAAAGTTGGATCCACGACATGGTTAGCTACAGACTCCTGAATACTAAGGATGAATCCATTCTCCACTTTGAATACCTATAGAGCTCATTTTTCTATTCTCCATCTCCATTCTCCATTCTCCACAAGGATTCAAGGGACAAGGGTCAGGATCATACATACAGACATGAAGGCAAGCACTGCGACTAGACAAAAATTAGAAATATGATACCCAACGGAGCAAGAAAATTAGGCAATCTAAATTGGCACCCAATCTCAAAACAGCGGGGAGGGAGCCGAGGGGTTGCAAGGAGGATTTACCTACGAAGCTCGGGGCGCACCTCGTATGCGAGCGCCTCCCGCAGCGTTCCGACGGCCGGCAAGTTGCCCTGCTCCGGTGGTCGGGAAAATAGGTGGAGGAGCTGTCAGGGGGTGAGTTTTTTACTCCCGTGCCAACTCCTCCTGCGGCGCGGCGGAGGCGTCCGTCTGGTCGCTGAGGGGAGGAGAGGTACGGTTAGAACCTAGGTTAGGATGGGTAAGGTTTGTGTTGGACCTTATTTTTTGCGGGTCGGCCCCTTTCCCTAATGGTAACAAAAACTAGGTCCAGTCCAGCGGGTCGGTGGGCCGAACCGGTCCAGCGGGTAACTAAAACTCCGTCGTCTTCCGTTATGTACCGAGGCGGATCATGTGTCATGCCGAGGTAGTGCTAACTCGGTGGATAACGATGTGCCGAGCCAAAAAAGTGTCGTGAAAGACTTTTCCCTACGTAGTTATCCCTAGCATTTTTTTGCCACACTAGCGCGAGCGCGGCGACTAGGCCCATGTTTATAAGCGTCAGGGCACACAATACGTGTTCTAGTGATAATAGGCAATACACTTTGTAGATAAATACCAAACTCATATGTATTATAGGGCAATAAAAGTCCAATACTGAAATCATGTCATTCGGGCCCTAGTAACCAGCATTAAACATAGCAATAGTGCATTAACAGTTATACAAGAACATTCTTAAGATAAACCCCTGAAATCTCGACATATATGCATGATTACATGATCAATGTCATCCAATCTCCATCTACCTCAAATGCCTACAGAGGACTACGCACTCATGGAGAGGGAGAAGGATCACATGGTTGATAGAGATGACATTGATGATGATGGTGGTGAAGAAGGTGTCGAAATCCTCCTCTTCGGCATGGATATCGAGATCAATATAACACCAAGAACAAAGATCATGATGGCAGTGGTGCTCTGTTTCATCAACTGCTTAGTGCTTCTCGCAGATTAAGTTTTCGGGGTACATAAGGAGGTACGCGAAAGGAGGCGGTGAGATGATGCTCGAGGGCCCAATGGGCTTTGGTGGTGCGGTCACTAGTAAATGGGCTGCCATTTGCAGCCCGTTGATCCCCTCAGGTCCTAATTTAGCTCGCTGGATTCGTATGGAAATTATCTAACAGCTTCCTTTGACCTTGTACTTTTGGAGTCTCGTAGATCCTTCAATCTCAAAAATATTAACATAAGGTTCTTCTGACAGATAGAGTTAGAACCAAAAGAGAGGGGATCATTGGTAAATCACCATAAATCAATATAAACCATGAATATATCATTGTATATGATATAAATACATGGTAATATGTTTCAATTAACTACAAAGTTCATGTATACATTTTACATGCATCAGACACTCAAGAGGTAAGTGAGCATGATAATGAGTTTTTGATTGATAAGATTGCTAAGGAAAATAGAATCAACTTCCCTAAGTATGTTCCTCTATAGGAGAGATGTGGAAGTGCCTTGCAAGAAGTTGGTTTATCTTCCCTTATGTGGGAAAGGTGAATTCAGAAATGCCTCCTGAAGTGCAAGTTACCATTACTTCTATAGCTGAAATAGGAAATATATCCCTAATTTAGACATGAAACAATTGGTTCCTTCTTGTGCTTTTGCGGTTGTTGGTTCCTCTTGGTCATCTCGTTGTACTGCAAGACTGTATTACTCTTGTAGATGAGAAATAAATTCTATCCGTTGAGTTATACATAAAACAAACTGTGTCTTATTCTATTGTTTTAGTTGCCCGTTCCTCCTGGTCATCTACCCTTGTTGGTACTGAGCTAGAAACTAGAAGATAGTCATCCTTCTACCTTGGGAAATTCTAAGTATTTTTTACAATCTCCACCAACTACTTAGAGGGTCGAGGAAACATATCCCTAGTCGTTAAGTTGACCATACCCCTAGTCTTGTCCTTCTTCAGCAAAACATACTCTTGGTTTCAATGAAGTGAGGGCACCATGTGTCCATTTGCAGTCCTTCTTCTTCAATGCCAAACACTGGGAGGTACCTCCTTGTGTAGCTGATTTAAAATTACTGAAATAGAAATAAAATGATGAACATATTAGTTTATATTGGCAATATCAATATGAAAGTTTAAGTACCATTAACCATGAATAGTTAATTAATTACTTACCATCTTGCTTTTCCAATGAAAACATTTGAATTTGTCATCGACAAATATACAAAGAAATGGAAGGAACATCTTCACGCACGCACCTCCTAAGCTGATTGAACATTCAACTCGATGTCATAATATGCAGAGACACTCAAACTTGACCCCTCCAACATTAGGACCTGCATACACAATCCTGAAGAATATATGTACTAAGTACGACATAATTCATCTAGTACATAAGAGAACGAAGTATAGTTAATCGAACCTTGTTCATTAACTATGATGCCTTTTTTTGACAACTCTGCGCTGAACATTACGCTCATTATCGGCATCGCTAGCACCGGTAATGTCGATGCAAACACCCTGCTTGACCATTTACCCTGCATTATAATAAATAAAACAATGATAATCCTAATAACATTGGAATAACAAAAACTGTATTTAACATTTTGAGTTCAAACAAGAAAACTCTAGCTAATTAATTGACTGAAATTTTGCGCGGAGGATTAAGTCTCTGCAAAGACGGGTAAAACTATTATGGATTTTTGGCAGATCTAGCTTCATCCAGGCATGAATACAATCCCCTCGAATCCCATGAAAATACTGATAGTTATTTTACACGAAATACAATCTACTACTAGCATAAAATGGAGCAATAATATTAACTTTGTGTTGCCGATCTACATGATCTAATCAAATGAATGTGCAAGCAGAAGTTGAACAAAGAAAAGAAGACGAGAAGAGTGGAAATAGGAAAAGCGGGAAAGTGGTTTTTTAGATCCAACCCCCCTTTAGGGTAGTTGGGCCATCACAAATGGTTTTATTAGGAATTAACATGTGGCTGTTTTGTTAGAAGCCACATATATAATAAAGTGTCATCTTTGGAAGAGACGTAGATGAACTCCTCGTTGACATCGGCGGCATTGCCAGCGTGCTGCTCCTCCGCCGCGTTCTCTCTATTTTCCTCGCATTTCTTCACGTAGTACTCCAGCAGCGCCGCCTGCTGCTCGAGCATCTCGTCGTCCTCCTCCTCCTCAGCCTGCCGCTCAGCTTCCTCCCTCCATTCGAGATGTGGTGAATCATCTTCCAGCATCGCAGTCACCGCATCCTCATCATCCTCCAAATTCATTTCGCAGTCGTCGTGTAAGGAGGACCATTCGGTCGAGTCAGAGGGGCAGGAGTCGTTGTCGATGTCCGGCGACGGAAGGGATGCCCCTCCTCCCCAACCTATCACAGGAGAGGTCTGCTCAACATGGCGACAATGCGTCAGGGGGTACTACTAGACGCAAGAAAGGCGAACGGTTCTCTTGTTGCGAGCCATATCGAGGTATGCTACCATAGAGCTGATGTGTGCCAAGTGGGTGGTGACGCGAGGCTTTATGGCGCTCGTCGAGGAAGTTGCATTTCCCCTACGCATTGCACAAAGAAGCAGGAGAAGAGGCTACTCGAACAGAATATTAGCACAAGAGACCTCGAGAACTCATTGTACATACTATGATTTATGCATCACCGATTTTGAAAGGTCACCTAAAAATAAACGGTGGAGACTGAACAATACATGGAAAGACACCACAATTCGTGAGGAAAGAATCGTGGGATCCTTTTCCACTGTAGAAACGATTTTCTATTGGACGAGTGCGATGTATCTACGAAGGAGTCTGCATGGTTAAAACTTTACAGCATCATCGAGTTCCGCACTGCACACGGAAAGGAAATTTTATGTGCGGCGGGGTGCAGCGGGATCTTAATAAACGTGGTTTGTACTGGTGACGCGTGGAACTGCGGGAGTGGACGAAGCTGGCTAAGGTACACCAATGACAACTGCCGCTTTGGTGGTGTCGTGATCCATATGAGAAATAGTCCCATCGTTTTCTCTGCTGGAGGTATAAGGCTTGAGCTCAAAATGGCGCATATACGAGAAAGAATCCATTTTCTATCTCCACGGAGAAGCATACGAAAAAGGATAAACCATCGCATATTCCATCCCTCGCCGACCCACCACCTTCGCTTGCCTCTCCCCTCACCACCTGTACTTCTAAGTTCTAATCACCTCTTCCTCCACCACAAACCTTGCCCCGAACTAGTTAGATAAGCAATTGCTTCTTACTAGTAGTAGTTCTTTTAGCTAGTGTCAACACCCGGATTTTTAATCCTATATGCCCGTTTTGCCATACCTCGCAATCCCAGGATTACCATTTTTGTGAGACATAACGGATTGCATATCACAGTACATCATCCATTAGAAACCATACATAAGGTCTTACACAAATAAGGATCTCATGATCCAGTCTGAATACAACAAGCAGCGGAAATAAAAGATAAGCGTAGCGGTGGGGTCCATCTTCAGGGGCACAGGCAATGCTGACGAAGGCAGATAGTCCTAGTTATCATAGCCGTCCTGTTGGCCATCATCTTGATAGTCTCCTTCATAGTCTGGCCACGAGAATAGCCAGGGACAAAAGCCATGAGTACTCTTTAAGTACTCGCAAACTACCACTAACAAGTAATATAGTTCTAAATCAAGTGCTAAACTCTATGTTTAACTATAAGGTTAAGTTTGAAACCTAAGCTGAGTTCTGAAGCAAAGAAAGATAAAATAAAGTTCTAGAATCACTTAAGTTGGGAAGCTAGTATCATAAACACAACCCTGTTGTGGTCAAGTCAAGATTCATCATTCACTTCAAGTTATTTGGAAAACATCTGACAACGAAACAGTATGGCCATTCCAACTGTCCATAACCGCGGACGCGGCTATTCGAATAGTTTGACACTCTGCAGAGGTGGTACACTTTCACCACAAGATTCGATACATCTGTCAGGGATAACCCTGAATCATCATACTTAGTATGCAGATAATCAAACATAACCTTCCCTTTACACACCCTAGTATAAGCACCTCTCCTATGAGCATGGCCTCCCAACCATGACCATCAGTCATCTTGGGCACTACATAGGTGGACAACATTGAGAGGTAGCCTCGGCTCAAACCTCTCCCGCGAGGGAACTAATACTAATGCACATTAATTTCCAGCTAAGCCTTACCCAATTCAGGTAGTGTGGTTGTATGGTAAATTTGGAATGGTATCGCATCCGAATCCAACCATCAGTTTTATATAAGGGCTACAGCTCATGCCTCAACATTTTCATCATCATAAACCATTTGTGTTTCTCAACACATGTCAAAACATCTCAATAGAATGACTCATCATTCCAAGGTTTTCACAATTCATTTTCACCAATTGTTCCCATCTAAAGTGACTCAAGTTTTATCTACTCTAAACTACTAAGTTAAGAGTGTTCACTAAGGTGGAAGGATGATGGGTTCAATCTCATGCCATAGAATGACATCTAAAGCTTAGCTAAATAGGTCAAGTTTTATTCTTTTTATGCTACCTTCAAAACAAGTAAGAGACTTTTTGTAAACTAAAGGAATTAAAGCTGGTAAGGTAATACTTGGGGTAGTAATAGTCAAGGTGGGGTGACCAAAGCATGCCTAAAGCATCTTTGCTCATTCATCTCTCTTCATTCTAGCTTGCTAACAATAGCTTGCACTTTTAATGGTGGCTTGCAAGTACCACTTGCAAGGGTTAACTTGGATAGTGCTAGCTTGCCTTGGTTAGTGCAATGGTTGAAGTTTTCTTCTTCTTCTTCTTCTTGGTAGCACTCCTCCTCCTCGTAAGCTTGGTCGGTACTATCTTCTATAAATACATACGGAGTACACAATCACCAAACAATACTTAACTAATCTAATTAGCATTCTAAGACACACATTTGATGATCTAGTATCATCACAAGCATCACAAGTTTAATTCACTAGTTTCATTCTTTTTAAATTAGAAAAGTATTTTCTACTCATTGAAAAATTAACTAAGATTTAATATTCACCACTTAAAATATGGGATCATGTTGACACATGTCATCACCACATATTCTAACATGTTGGATCATAATTACTTTGGTTTAACTTCATTATTTAATGATTTAAAGTGACTAGAAATGCCTATATAGCATTATTTTGGTACTAGTCCAAAGTCACTGCATGTAAACCTTAATATTATTACATATTTAGATAGCTATGATGAAATGCAATTTTTGAGAGTTGGAATCAACTCAAAACCTATCTTGGTTGATTTTATAAAAATGTTGCAAGGTGAAAATGCTTCCTTTTTATTATTTTTACTAGGAGAGATCTATAACTCTAATTGAATTAAATCCAACGGGCTTGGATTGATCATTTCAATACCTTTCAGGAAAAATTGGTTTCATGCAATTTGGATTTGTCAAACTCTCTGAATTGATTTTTAAACTCAGAGCTAGAACTAAGTTTAAACTAAATAGGAAAAATCTAATTCAAACTAACTGGGTCGCGCGGGAAACTCTAACGGGCCGGCCCAGTGTCACTCCTCGTCGCGGGGTTCAATTGATAGGAGGGGTCCACCGGTCAGCGGCACATAACGCGCGAAGCAGTACGGGGAGATGTGGGCCATTAGATTAGACTGGGGATCAACGACTGTGGCTTGTCGTCGACGACGGACCTGTCGCCGGCGAGCTCGAACCCTAACGGCTCGGTGGGGGTCCATAGGGGGCGTACCAGGGCTCCAGCAAGGTCGGCGAGGCGGGCAAACGGTCGACAGCGAGCTCATTGACGGTCGAGGCAGCTCCGGGGGTGGTCGCAATCAGCGGCGCCCCTTCCTCCTCGGTTGCGGGCTACTCCGGCCAAATTCCCGCGAGCAAGTGCTCGTGCTGCTCCGGCTAGAGGTGGGGAACGGTCAGTGAGGTGAGGGGAGTGGAGTGGTGTGCTTCAAAAGGCTGGGGGTGCCCTCCTTTTACAGGCCCGGCGGTGAGACCGAGCGGGATGGGCAGGCGACATGGCTACGGCCGGCTAAAGGCATGGCTGAGGGTGGCGATCGACAGGCGGTCTCCTAGCGGTGCTCTAGGAACTCAATGCAGGCATAGGGGCGGTGGTATGCGGTCAGGGCGAGCTGGCGCTCTGAGCGGCAGAGGCAGCGGTGTCCACGGCGAGCGGTGGCTGTGGTGCGTTGGGCGGCGAACGGGCGTGTCCGTCGTGTTCCCTGGGTTGTGGCGGAGCGGTGGACGCGGGCTGCGGTCAAGCGGCGGCTTGTGCACACGTGCCGGGTGCGGCGCTCTGGTGCGTGCTTGGCATGGCTCGGTGAGGGCCAGGATGGCGGTGAGGTCCTGGCTACCTCCTAGACATGGCGAGAGAGAGGGAAGTGGTCTGCTAGGGTGAGTGCATGGTCGGCCAGCGAGCGGTGGCTCGGCATGGCATGGCTTTCCCAGTAGGAGGGTAGGGGATGGGTGCTAATGGCATGGTTAGACCCTGGGGGGAGAAAGGGATTAAGTGAAGATCATTTGGGGGCAAAACCCTGTTCAAAACAGTGAGCTAGGATTAGGGTGTAAATTATGCCTACCAAGTGTTTGATGAAATGGCCGCATGAAATAAACTTTTGAATTTTGAAAAGATTTTTGGTGGGTTTGCTAGGAATAAGCTTGAGACTCTGTGGGTGATTGGGTTTTGAAAATTGAGCTTGTTTGAGTGGTTTTTGAAATAGTGGGATCTTCCCATATGAAATAGATTCAATTTTAAACTGTCATTTAAAATTAGCATTTGAAAGATTTTTGCAGATCACAAAGTGGGCCTTGGTACCTCATTATGTGTACTATCAAAGGGTGTAAAGATCCACACATGTTTCTGTTAAGTTTTGAGTACTAGGATTAGCCAAAGTATGCATGATACTTAATTTGGCCAAAATGACCATTCACTTTAATTATTCATTTTGAGTTGTTCTTCTTTGGGAAAAGTTTATCAATGATGTAGATGATGTTTATTTCACCTAAGAAACATTTTACAAGCAAAGAATCACAGAACCATGGAAATTCAAATCAATTCCTATTTTAAATGCTCATACACATGAATGCTTTCATTTTTAATTTGGGAAAGTTTTTGTTAACCCTAATTTTGATGATTTGGATCTTGATAAGCTTGGATTAAAGTTTTGGGATGTTACAAACATTCCTCCCTTAAACAAAATCTCGTCCCGAGATTTTCAAAGAAAACTAGGAACTAAAGAGATCTGGGAACTCCGTCCTCATGTAATCTTCGCGCTCCCAAGTGGATTCCTCCTAGGTATGGTTGCTCCACTTAATCTTGAGAAATTTGATACTCCTGGTCCTGGTGGTTCTGTAGGCTTCTTCTAAGATACGGATGGGCACTTCCTGATAGGTCAGGTCATTGTTGATTTCTACGACTCTGTGATCGATGTTCTTGAAAACTTCAGTCTTCTCGGGCACTTCCAAGCATTTGCGAAGTAACGAGATATGGAACACATTGTGGATGGCTGACATCTCTTCAGGCAGTTCCAGCTAATACGATACTTCTCCTCGACGGTTCAAAATCTTGAAAGGTCCGATATATCTGGGGGCTAACTTTCCCTTCAGACTAAAGCGTTGAGTTCCCTTCAATGGTGAAACCTTGAGATATACAAAATCTCCGACATTGAAAGTCAGGTCTCTCCTTCTCTTGTCAGCATAACTCTTCTGTCTGGATTGAGCGGTCTTGAGGTGCTCACGGACTTGGTGAACCTTCTCTTCGGCTTCTCGGAGAATGTTGGGTCCAAAGATCTGACTCTCTCCTATTTGCGACCAATTCAAAGGGGTACGACACTTTCTTCCGTATAGGAATTCAAATGGTGCCATCTGCAAACTAGCTTGATAACTGTTGTTATATGAGAATTCTGCGAAAGGCAGGCAGTCTTCCCATTTTGATCCGTATTCCAACACACAAGCTCTAAGCATATCCTATAGGATCTGGTGGATTCTCTTAGTCTGTCCATCAGTTTGCAGGTGATAAGCGGTACTGAAGTTCAACTTGGTTCCTAATCCTTCCTGAACTTTCTGCCAAAATCTCGAGGTAAACTGGGTTCCTCGATCTGATCCGATGGTCTTGGGGTCCCATGCAGACTAACAATCCTAGCAATGTACAGTTCTGCTAACTTTGCACTCTGGTAGGTTGTCTTGACAGGTATGAAGTGGGCTACCTTGGACAGTCTATCAACTATGACTCAGATTGAGTAATTTCCCCTACTGGAAGTAGGCAAACCGGTGATAAAGTCCATTCCTATGGAATCCCATTTCCATTCCGGAATCTGCAATGGTTGCAACAATCCTGCAGGTCTCTGATGCTCTGCTTTGACTCTTTGACAGATGTCACACTTAGCGATGCAGCTTCCGATTTCTCTCTTCAGCTTGTGCCACCAAAATTGCTCTTTCAAATCTTGATACATCTTTGTTCCTCCGGGGTGGATAGAATAAACAGTATCATGAGCTTCCTTCATGATAATTTCCTTTAGCTCTGAATCTGCTGGCACACAGATACATCCTTTGTACCACAGTACTCCTTCTTCGTCTTCAGTGAATCCAGGTACCTTTCCTGTACCAATAAGACGTTTGATTCCGTCGATACTTTCATTCCCTTTCTAGGCTTCCTTGATTTGGCTAATCAAAGTGGGTTGAAGTTCAATGCTAGCTAAGAATCCTTTGTTAACTAATTCAGTCCTGAACTGCTCCAACTCCTCATACAAACTTGGTTGCTTATCCTTGATCATGGTATTTAGCCTACGCGGCAATCTGCTAAGAGCATCCGCTACCACATTGGCTTTGCCGGGGTGATAGTGAATGTCAAGGTCATAATCCTTGATCAACTATATCCATCTCCTTTGCCTCATATTCAGCTCCTTCTGAGTGAAAAATATACTTTAAGCTCTTGTGATCTGAGTAAATCTCACAGCGATTTCCCATCAAATAATGATGCCATGTCTTCAATGCTAGAACCACAGCTGCTAGCTCAAGATTATGGGTCGGATAGTTCTGGTCATGCTGCTTCAGTTGTCGAGACAGATACGCGATGACTTTGCCTTCTTACATCAATACACATCCTAGACCAATCTTGGATGCATCACAATATACATCAAATGGCTTCTTGATGTCTGGCATGATCAAAATTGGGGCTGATATCAATCTCTTCTTCAACTCTTGAAAACTGGCTTCACACTTGTCGGTCCATTCAATCTTCTTGTCCTTCTTCAATAATTGGGTCATGGGTCGGGCGCTGCTCGAGAATCCTTCTACGAACTTGCGGTAGTATCCCGCTAATACGAGAAATGCACGAACTTGGGTTTGAGTGGTTGGGGCTTCCCATTCTTCGACATCTTTGCTCTTGGCGGGATCAACAGAGACTCCTCCGGCAGACACAATATGTCCTAGGAATCCTACTTCGTTCAGCCAAAACTCACACTTGCTGAACTTGGCATATAACTGATGTTCTCTCAGGGTTTCTAGGATGATTCTCAGATGTTGCTCATGCTCTTCTTCTGACTTGGAGTAGATAAGGATGTCGTCGATAAACACAACTACAAACTTATCTAGGAAATTCATAAAGATCTTATTCATGAGATTCATGAAATAAGCAGGGGCATTGGTTAATTTGAAAGACATAACCGTATACTCGTATAAACCATAGCGAGTAGTAAAGGCGGTCTTTGGAATATCTGTTGCACGAATCTTAAGTTGGTGATAACCAGTCCTAAGATCAATCTTTGAGAATACCTAGGCTCCAGTCAACTAATCAAATAGATCCTCTATCTTTGGCAAAGGGTACTTGTTTTTGATGGTCACGTCATTCAACTTTCTGTAATCTGTACACAGACGATTGCCTCCATCTTTCTTGTTGACGAATAACACTGGTGATCTCCATGGCGAGGCGCTTGGTTGAATCAAGCCTGTTGCTAACATGGCATCTAACTGCTCTTCAGTTCCACTAACTCTGAGGGGTTCATGCAATAGGGTCTCTGGCAATGGGTCCGTTTCCGGGGATTAGTTCGATGATGAACTCAATATCCCTATCCGGGGGCATACCTGGCAATTCATCTGGGAATACGTCGGGGTATTCACAGACTACTCTGACTTGGTCTATGGTGGGTAGGGCTAGACTCTTGTTGCACTTGAATTGACGGGGTAAGGTTTCAGAGATATGCTCTACTGTTACTCCCGAACTACTAGTCATGGTGATGGCTTTATTAGCACAGTCTATCAGTCCTTTATGCCTTGACATCCAGTCCATACCTAGTACTACTTCCAATCCTTTGGTTCCAAGTACAATTAGGTTGGCATAAAATTCTATCTCATGTATTTTGATAGGCACAGCTTTGCAAATTTTTCTAGCTTTTGTAGTTGAACCGGGGATTTGAACTATCATGACATGCTTCAAGTTGGTTGGGTGAATCTTACTAGTGCATGCAAATTCTTCGGTGACTAATGAATGCAATGCTCCCGAATCAAACAATACTCTTGCTAAAACTGAGTTGACAGAAAACATACCCAGCACTACATCTGGCGCTTCCTGGGCTTCTTCTGCGTTCATGTGGAAGAGACAGCCGTTGCAGTTGTGAGGGTTCCCTGGGGCAAACCTTCTTCCTGGTTGAACACAACGCTGCTGCTGAGCTAGGGCATTCATAGTGGCATTGGCTGCAGTCTTCTTGGGACCCTCATTGGAGTAGTGACCCTTCACTCCACACTCAAAATAGGTGATCTGGGACTTGTCCTTGGCTGCGACAGGCACAACATTGCTGCCAGTTCTGGTTGCAGTGTTGTTGTTGTTGTTGCTCTTGGGAGGGGCACGGGTGAATGTGTTGGCGTTGCCGGAGTTAGGATGGTTTCCTCCGGACTTCACATTGCCTCTGCTACGGTTGGGGTAGCTTGGGCGAGACATTGGGGGTCGGTTGTTCCTGGGTGCATATCCTGGTGAGGGGTTGGGACGGTACTTCTGGTGACTGCTGGATCCTGATTGCTGCATCATACCACGTTTGCGATTTTCGTTTGCCTAGTTAATCTTCCCTTCCAACTGAATGGCAGAGTCGACTAGCTCTTCGAGCTCCTGAAAACGGATGTTGACGAGGACAGTCTGCATCTCATCATGCAGTCCGTTCAAAAATCTTTCCTTCTTCTTGGCCTCCGTGTTGATTTCATCCGGTGCATATCTGGCAAGTGACAGGAATCTGTCACGGTATTCTACTACCGTCATTCTTCCTTGCTTCAATTCGTTGAATTCATCTCTCATCCTGTTGATGAGACCTTGCGGCACATGGGTGCAGCTGAACTTGACTTTGAATGCTTCTCATGTCATCACTTGACCATGGTTCATATTGCGGATGCTATTCCACCAAGCTCTTGCATCTCCCGCCAGATAGTGGGTGGCGAAGATAACTTTCTCGTTTTCATCAACTCCTGCAACTTCTAGGTTATTTTCCATCATCTGCAACCAGTCATCAGCATCTAATGGGTTTTCAAAGTGGTTGAAGATTGGGGGATTGGTATTCTGAAAAGTTTTGAGTTTGGATCCATGGTGATCCTGATTTCCATGCCCTTGGTTGTTAAGAGCCATCTGGGCTATCTGCTGTAGTGTTGCTAAGTTGGCTTGACGTTCTGCCCTGCTTGCTTCACGGTCGATGATGAGATTCTGCAATATCTGCAGCATTGGGTCTTGTGACGAGTTGCTCCCTCCTTGGTTTCCACGAGTCATCTGAAGATTGAGATAGATATAGGGGTAAGAGGGAAATTCTAAGGTTCATGGTTTTGGTTTTTCAAAGCTAAAACTTTGAGTTAGACTCAGGTTTTTCAACTAAATCCATTTCATTCATGCAGACAAACACACGATACAACACACACCACGACAAACAAAGGAAAACAGATGGTTTGAAGAACCATTCTGCAAGCTACGATATCGTGGGACCGATATATCTCATGCTACGACAGTGCTATAGTGCATCTACTCATCGTTGATGAAGTCGGAGTCCTCATCGTCAGTGTAGAAGTCCACGGCATCCTCCTCGAGAAATTCATCATCGTTGTTGAGGTAAGAATCCATGTCTCCCTGGATGTCTTCACCCTCATCTTCTTCTTCCTTGGCAGCAAGCTGAGCTTCCTGCTCCTTGACGGTCTTCTCGAGGTCGGCCACCTTCTAGCGAAGACGGGCGATGGTGCGATCCTTCTTGGCACGCTGGCGGCAAAGAGACTCGCGATCCTGGACGAGCAGTGCGGAAGTCTGGGCCTTCTGGTCGGCAATGGCACGGTTCTGGTTGGCTAACTCTCGGGCATTGTCCAGTTCCTGCTGTCTGTCATGCAGCAAGAAGTCAAGATTGTCCACTTGATGCCTCAACTCTGGGTGACTTGGCATCTCCATCGGCATTCCCATGAAGTCACGTCTTGCATAGTGGGAAAAACTGGTTCCTTGGATCTTGTTGACACTGGGAGCACATAGACGTGCGAGAGCTTCATGCATTGCCCTGGCTAATCCATTGCCATATTTTATAGAAAGGGAGCAACGAAGTTACAAGAAAGTCAAATCCAACTATACACAATTTTGGTCTGACCGAAACACAATCAGACACACTCCCTACTCACCCCCACTTACCCTAATCCTACTCTCCTAACGCATGGTGACCCCCTTCCACTCCAACTCTGACTCTCCCGCGGTTGGAAGTCCATGCTAGCTCCCAGAGACGGAGCTCAACATGAGCTCCATTGATAAGCCTAAGTGTGTCACACTGATCACTCATGTTGCCAAAAACGTGTGTGTTGCGCTTGTTCCAATCATCCAAGAAGTCACAGTCATGAAGGAATCAAAGATCCTCCTCTTACCGGCCCTGAGCCTGGCCCTACTCTCTAGCCACTAGTCCTCCATCTTCCCGTTGCCTTGTGGTTCATCCATGCGCAAGCCTACCTTCTGCAGCATCCTTAGCCAAACTTGCATAGCATAGGCACATTGCATAAGGATATGGTCCACATTGTCCTCCTCCAACAAGAAGAGGTAGCAGGGGCTCGCAAGCCCCTGTAAACCCTGATTTTCTCTCCTACCCAAAGTCCACAACTTGTAGTTTATCACAAGCGAACAGAAAATCTTGCACTTCAAAGGTGCAAATGATTCCCAGATAGGCGCATCTAAGCTAAAAAACTCACTCCCCTGACATAGCATTTTGTCTGTATCCTAGGTTGTGTACTCTCCCGACTATGATCCAACCCAGGTGAACCTATCCCCACAGCAGGGTCATCTCGAGCAACATTCCTGAGAAAGACCCAAATCCTAATGCACTCTGCACTAGAGCTGGTAGACAGAACTCCCTCTAAATCCCCCAACCAAGTATTGTTGATCATCGTGTGGGCCACCCTCCTAATATTCTTCCTCCTAGTGGGAACCATCTCAACGAATATCGGTGCCATCTGCTCTATTTTTCTGCCATTCAACCAGTGGTCTCTCCAGAACAGATCCCAATTGTTTCATAAGTGTGTCACATGAGGTTCTATATCGTTTTGATCCTCGTTGACCGGTACCACGTAGAAAATGGGACCCGACCACCCGGGAGACGTATTGCAAACCCTACATATTTACAAATAGGCTCCCAGGTTATGTTTTCTTTCAAAACTAGGTCTCTGTTTTGATGGCCCCAATGTTCATGGAGAGCATGCTTGATCACATGTCGTTCTTCGATGTCCCAGCGTCCACTTCATGGAGCGCACACTCGACCGCAGCGTCCACTTCATGGAGCGCACACTCGACCGCAGCGTCCTCGACGACTAGACCATCCTACCTCTGGAAAAGCACCATATCGCGCTGTACACCGACCTGCAGGAGCGCCACACCGAGGCGGAGCAGGTCGTCTTCTCGGTGATGACGACTTGTTCGTCAAGACGGGCGTCACGCCCGACGCCATCGATGTCATGGTCGTGAACTGCAGCATGTTCGTCCCGGTGGCAGCACTGCCGACATGGTCGTGAACATGTACGGGTTGTGCAGCAACGTCCAACTTCTATGTGGGCAAGGAGTGCCCCATGCAACTCTCCAACATCCTATTCCGGGTGGGTAGCATCTCAGCACTGTTGTCCACGACCATGGGAAATAACTGCGCTAGGCCATAGTGCTCCCGCTATCCGAGCAGCTTCGCTTCTTGTGGTCCCTCGTCTCCCCGACCAACGTGCAGATTGTCAATGGAAGTGGAAGTGAATATTCGAGCCGCGCGTGCCAGACTTTCTCACGGTCATCAACCACTTCTGCATCCACTCTGACGGCTGCACGGTGATAGACAAGGCACAACACGGACAACAGTTGAAAGAAAACACAACCTAAGGTGGCTAACGAGGGGTAACCTCGGCAATTTCCATGGTGATGGACTTAGGGTTTCTTGAAAAAGAGAACGATGGGGAGTTCGTTGGCTGATCAGACAAACAAGGAAGTCGAAGTTGTCTGATTGCTTGTGAACAAAGAGATTACAAATCCCTCAAGGCTTTTTTGGTAGCTCTCCATTGGCTCCCTTATATAATAGGCTAGGTCCTGAAGCCGTATACAGATAGGTTACAAGTTATAATTACAACACTAATACAATATCGGTTCCTAGTCTTCCCTTATCCAACAAGATATGCTTTCCGTTGGATGCTTCTTGGACCTTCCTCGGTTCTTCTTGGGTCTTGCGGGTTGTAAGTCTTTATATAACCAGGATAACTAATCATAATAACCCAGGTAATCATACACATGCCAGTAGCCCCTGAGACTCCATCCAAATCGTAGATTCGGGTTGAGTTTCAAAGGAAATGTGAGTCGAAGTTTTTTTAATAATATATTCTTATTTAAGTGTCATAAGGATATTGTACAACGGGTCTGATACATCCGACAGATCGGGAATTAGTTAATTGCATATGGGCAAAAACACCGTGAACCTACATCAAATTCAGAGAAAACCGCATGAGCGGTCTTAAAACTTTCTCCACACCTTACCTTAGGTCCCAAATCTTTAAAATTACATGTATACATCCTAAATCTTTCGAAACTGATTCACTGGAGATCCTATTTCAGTATGATCGCTTTCATCAGTGTACATGGCACTTTGACCACTGCCACGTTGACAATAGGGCCAGCAGAGGTACCGTCCTATATGGAAAAAAATCCCTAGGATTGTATTTGTTTCAAACCTTGGTCCAAGATTATTTTTTGCAGAGAAGAAAGGAGGAGGCCGCCGCTCCTCTCGCCGCACATGCCGAGCTGCTCCAGGTCGCCGCGCCGTACTATTCGAACTCCGCATATGCGCGCGCTGCCTTCCGCAAATAATGCCGACACGCCTGACGCTGCGCAAGAGTGTTGACGCACAACCATTACTTTCCATCTTTTTTTTCCATCTGCCGCAATGTCAAATGATGTAGTGTAAGGCACGTGCATGCATAGTGAAAGTTCTGCGTGTATATTATGAGATGGTGCGTACTGACATGATTTTGCTAGCTAGAATCCATCAACCAGCTAGGAGTAAGTGTGTGCTCGATAGAACGAAATTTTTGATGAGTGTGCTCGCCGGACGCCCGGGACGTGATAAACGCCATCTTGACCGCGACAGAGCGCACCACGGAAGCCACGCCAGTGCCGAGGAGGCCGTTGTGCTGTAGGTGCTGGCCATGCTCCTTGATGCCAGCGCCGCGACTCTCCTGTCGAAAGCATTGTGTGCTGTTAACGCGTGCTTCTAGTTGGTGCAGCACGTGTCTAGACTATAAGAAAAGTTGGCTTTTATAATGGACGATTTTTGTGGTTGAATGTCCATTTTGCGTGTCTAAAAAGTTTTCTACGACGGATACCCATCGTGGTAACAGCCCCGTTACAAAAGAATCTACCACGGTTTTTTTCCTGATCGTGGCGGATCGCACCCTTCAGCCACGAAAACTTGTTCCGTCATAGATCTGTTCGCCAGCCGCGTTGACTGCTGACGTCATGCAAAATGCCACGTGACAAACACCGTTAACGACTAGTTACCGTCGTTAATGGCCACGGAAACCGTGGTAGAAGACAGGCCCAGCCAAGGCATGCTCATAATTAAGTGGGCCGGCCTATCAAGAAAGCCCAAAAAGATTACGACCCGTTACTATTTTACCTGACAATGTTTGAAATGGGCCAAAAGATGTGTCCAGCAATGGCTCGCGGATGTCAGGTCCGTTACTGTTTCGCCTACAAAAGCCCACTGATACATTGCAAATGTATCTATAATTTTTGATATTCCATGCTTGGTTTTATCCACTTTTTTGTGTTTTGTCCATATTTTGGAGTACTTTTCATATGATTTTGGAGTATAAAAGAGCATGATATCAAATAGGTTCAAGTACCAAGTGCAATGTTGAAAGCGTTCACCATGAAAGCATGGTTCTGCTAATTGCCAACAAATAAGTGCAAGCATATACAACATAGACGACACAATGGTTCAAATTTATTAAGGGCAAGAAAAATAAAGTGTGCCATCAAGTTCGTGAGAGCTTTAATCACTAGTTTTATCATAACAAGTTTAATTTGAAAGGTCTACAAAAGCATGAATATACTTGGAATAGCATAAGCTAGTAGGTAGGCATGATGGACTCTTTGGGATAACTTGGTTTAAGGAGTTGGATGCATGAGTGAAACTCATACTTGGTCGTGGAGGCTAGCAAAAGACTGAGAGCGATAAACTAAGAGAGCAATAATGGTCATAATCATGCAGAGAGACAAAACATCATTGATCAAAGCATAAAGTGATACTACAAGTTTAAAATTAAAGGATCAAAAAGGCAACGGTGACTTGGGATAGTCATAACATGGTGTGAGCATGCGCCAAGTCAATCCAAATAAAGCATCAAAGGAGAATACCACTATACTATGCTTTAGTATGCTAAAACAACGCATGATTCATCCAAGGCACATTAAGCAATCTCAATTGTTTATAACAAGTCATGCTACAGCAAAGAATAGTAAGCATAAAGCCAAAACAATATCAAGCATGGCATGACAAAGCATATGCCACAGTCAAAAACGAGCTCTTTTTACCACATAAGCATGAACTTTCCTACTCTTTTCCAAACCAAACCAAACTATTTGCAAACCAATGTATGAAAGAGGGGTTCCAACAAATTTATTCAAAAAACTAAGAAAACAAAAGCAAATGAAAAACCAAAACAAAAACGAAAAAGAAGACGCTCCAAGAAAAACACTACTGTGCATGAAACAATAAAAATAAAGCGTTTGGAAGAAACCTGGGATTTTTATTGATGAAGAAGGGGATGCCTTGGGCATCCCCAAGCTTTGACGCTTGAACTTCTTGGATATTTCTTGGGGTGACACGCGTGGCATCCCCAAGCTTGAGCTTTAGTCCATCCTTCATCTCATTACTCATTCCTTCCATACACCTGAAATTTCTCCTTCATACAGAACTTTACACAATCTTTATTAGCAACATTAGTGCACTCAAGATAAATAACTCTTAAGGTTCAGTTCTAACACCAAATAAACTTCCATTAGAACACTAGCTACTGTAGCACTTCCCTCAAAAAGCTCAATTCCCCAAAAGAACTCAAAAAGGAACCAACAAGAAGCAAATGCAGAAAATGGCAGAAATCTATAAAAACAGACCAGCAGGTAAAGACGAATTTTTTCGAAGACCTTCTATTGTTCAAATCAAAAACTGTTGAAGTAAAGGAAGTTAGATAACAACCTGGGGCAGAATCACAAAAATTCACGCCTCAAAAATACCTTCAGAGATTTTACACGATTTTTTACGGTGAAGCACAGAAATCTGTTTCGGGACAGCAACTTTCCCAATAATTACTTCTCTCTCATTAGAGGTTACTCTTGGCACACAAAAAGCAAATAAAAAGGATAAGGAGCGGTTATTACTAAAGTTTTCAAAGACTCATCTAAAACTTTTGGGTTATCTCCCAATAAGTACTTTCTTTAACGCCTTTAAGTTAGGCATAAGAAGCAAGAAAGAATCAAGTGTTCTCAAATGAAGAAGCATTAGAACCAAATTTCTTGCCCTTACCTCTCTTACTTTTATTCTTAACCATGGGGAAAATATGATTGTTTGGTGGAGAATAAAGGTGAATGGTCCCCTTTCCCACATCTATTATTGCTCCAAGGAGTTCTAATAGGGACCTTCCAAGTGTAATTTGTCCTTTTACCGCACATTCAATAACAAGATAATTAGTAGAAATAATTTTCCCAAGGATCTTTGTAAACACTCCTTCAGCTATTCCAATAGGTAATATGGTAGCATTATTAGCAAGAGATATTTCTTTTCCTCCTTCAGTAAGCCCCCAAAGTTTCGAAGATTCATAAATATGTTTGGGCATAAGACAAAATTCAGACATGATATCACAGCGAGCTTGAAAAGTTTCAGTGTTTATTTCAATCTTTACTGTAGGGAGCCACTTTGATGGTTCAGTTTTTATTGGGACATAATTGTGATGCTCCCTAAGCGTGTTATAGCAATCTTTTAAGCTAGCAGTGCTAGTCTCAAGAGTGTTCAATCTAGCAAATATTCTTGCGAAAGAAATATTAGTTTGGCTAGGCAAGTTGTAAGTAAGGATCAATTTCTTTAGAGCATTAATAGCATCATTCTCATTACATTGGAGGAAATCTCCTCCCACAACAGCATCTAAAGCATATCTATAGCAAAGAGAAATCCCAAGGTAAAAACTGCTAAGGAACAAGCTTTGAGTCATTTTAGGCTCAGTTTTTTCATGTAGATCAGTGATTCTAGACCAAGCTTCCTTAAAACTTTCCTCAATTCCTTGTTTAAAAGTGAAAATCATTTCCTAGGGTGACATAGTGACTGGAGCAAGGCTAGACATAGTGGCAACTTAAGAAAGGAACTAATTTTTTTGCGTTTTTGAAATAAGAAAGCAAACTAGTAAAACTAATTTTTTTTGTGTTTTTGATAACAAAACAAGCAAACAAAGCAAGAAGAAACTAAGCAAAACAAAAATAACAAAGTAAAGAGATTGGTTATGAGGGACTCCCCTTGTGAAGATGTCCTTGACTCCCCGGCAACGGCGCCAGAAAAATGCTTGATGGCTCAATGCACGGCGCCCAGAAAAGTGCTGATGCATGATTGATGTAGAGCTCGTTGGGAACCCCAAGAGGAAGGTATGATGAGCACAGCAGCAAGTTTCCCTCAGTATGAAACCAAGGTTTAATCGAACCAGTAGGAGCAAGGAAACACCCCAAAGGTGTTACTAGCTGAGCTTTGGCAGGGCGCACTACCAGTGCTAGTAGCAACGTGGAGACCTGCACAACACAACCACAGAACTTTGTGCCCAACTTGGGATGAGGTTGTCAATCTCACCGTGTTTTGCGAAAAACAAAGGATTAAACGTATCGAATGGAAGGAAGTAAAAGTTGCAGAAAGTAAACACAAAGAAGTAAACAGTTTGTAGATTGTATGTAAAAGAAAAGGACCGGGATCCATAGTTCACTAGAGGTGGCTCTTCTTAAGATAGATGACATGCTGGGTGAAAAAATTACAGCGAGGCAATTAACAAACACCGAGAAAGTAATACATGCATATACTAATCATCTTGACTCCTTTGAGACTTGAATGGGCATTACAACATTATACATAGACCGCAATCCAACTGCATGTATGACTAATAATCCACCTTCAGGTTATCATCCGAACCCCTTCCAGTATTAAGTTGCAAGCAACCGATTATTGCTTTACGAACTGCGTGTAAAGTAAACAATACGATTGTTCTATGAACAAAGGATTGTTGTTTTCCCCCTAGTAGCAACAGCACATCTAGTACCTTAGAGATTTCTGTCACTTCCCCATATTACCAGAGGCATGAACCCACTATTGAGCATAAATACTAACTCTTGGAGTTGCTAGCATCTACTTGGCCAAAATAGCTACTAACAACGGAAAGCATGCAAGATCACAAATAACAAAGACATGATAGAATCAATAATCAATATGAAATAGCATCTCAATATCCATCGGATCCCCGCAAACACAATATGCAGAATTACGAATAGATGATCTTGATCATGAACAGAGCTCAGAAGATCTAGACATGAAAGCACAAAGGAGGAGAACCAGCCATCTAGCTACTACATGGATCCGTAGTCCAAGGATGAACTGCTCACGCATCACACCGGAGGCTTGCATGGTGAAGAAGAAGGCCTCCAGGGTGAATTCCCCTCTCCGGCAGGGTGCCGGGAAGAACTTCAGATCCCTCCCAATCTAGGGATGGAGATGACGGCGGCTATAGACTCTTTTGGGGATTTTTGATCGGGTACTTAGGGTTTATGTCCCGAGGGCATCTTATAGGCGGAAGGGGAGACCGAGGGGGTGCCAGGGGCCACCACACCACCCCCTGGCGTGGGCCTATCCTGGCCGCATGGCCAGGTGGTGTGGCCGCCCTCTGGCCCTTCTCCGTCTCGTATTCTGGCACTTGATGACTTCCAAAAAAATAGGCACTTTGGCTTTTGTCCTGTCCAATTCCGAGAATATTCATTTTCTGACTTTCCTGGAACCAAAACAATGAGAAAACATTTGGCACTTTGGCTTTTGTTAATAGGTCAGTCCAAGAAATCATATGAAATGTACTACAAAGTGTGGACAAAACACAAGAAAGTGGATAGAACCACGCATGGAACATCAAAAATTATAAATACATTTGCAATGTATCAGCTTTCTCGATGTTTGTCAATTGCCCCGCTGTAATTTGTTCACCCAACATGTTATCTATGTTAAAGAGAGCCACCTCTAGTGAACTATGGATCCCGGTCCTTTACTTTTACATACAATCTATAAAATGTTTACTGCTTTGTGTTTACTTTCTGCAAACTTTTACTTCATTCCATTCGATATGTTTAATCGTTTGTTTTCAGCAAAACACGATGAGATTGACAACCTCATCGCAAGTTGGGGACAAAGTTCCGTGGTTGTGTTGTGCAGGTCTCCACGTTGCTACTAGCACCAGTAGTGCGCCCTGCCAAGGCTCAGCTAGTAACACCTTTGGGGTGTTTCATTGCTCCTACTGGTTTGATTAAACCTTGGTTTCATAACTGAGGGAAACTTGCTACTGTGCTCATCATACCTTCCTCTTGGGGTTCCCAACGAGCTCTACATCAACACCGAGCCATCACCCACACTTTTTGAATACTGTGTAGCCCGTTAACTGGCTGCGTCAAGTAGGCCCGATATTGTTAAAGCCCACTGTCAGCCCGTCACTGTTCTCACAGCTTGTCATCGGCCGCCTACGAACGACACACTTTTGAGAAGGTCCGATATTGTTCTGGCCTTTTACTATTCTGGTTTGTTACTGTTCTAGCCGTCTACTATTCATGTCTATTACTGTTGTGGCCCTTTACTGTTCTTGCCCATTACTATGCTGGTTTCCCCTGTTCTGGCATGTTACTATTCAGGTCTATTACTGTTCTGGCATGTTAGTATTCGCTCATTCTTGCTGGATTGCCATTGCATTCCGCTGGAGTTTTGGCCTGCTACTGTTTTGCCTGTTACTGTTTTGGTATGTTACTGTTTTGGCATATTCTTGTTATTTCGCTATTACTGTTTTGGCTTTATCGCTTCGACTGTTACGGTTTCGGTCCGTTATCGCTTGACTGTTCTTACATTATTTTTCATGTTGCTGTTTTAGCCAGTTAGCGTTGTTGTTTTGGTACATCCTTGTTTTGTCATATTCTTGTTTTTGTTTTGACCAATACGATTTCGTAATTCTGAACCTTGATCAACCTGGACGGCGCAGTTATGGTACCACCGTGCGTGGACGGCGTCAACTAAACATGGCCAATGTGAGTTATCTAGATATTACATGAGCTACAAACTTCTTTAAAATATTACAAAATATGAACAAAAGGGAAAGAAAATTCAGCACTTCAGTTGCGAATCTAGTTGATAGCAGAGTCCTCAATTTGCTTTCTCAATCCATCAACTGCATCTCCCTTTGAGTGTGACAGCTACATTGGAAAACCACCTTGAGATATGATGTTGCAGTCCCCTCTTTGGTGGTGATAGCAACAATTGTAGTTTGAAACTAACTAATAACAAGTTAATACAGCAAAGAAGACAAACTACTCATAGATAAGAATGAACCAGATAGGAATTATAACTGCATAATACAAACTTGTAGAGCAGGAACGCAAACCATGAATGAACTATATAGTAGATGATAGTTATGTAGTTGCGTAGGACGAACCAGAACCAGATACGAGATATAATGGTGTGGCTTGTGAACCTGTAGAACATGATAAAAAAGCATTAGACAAGTATACCAACAATGAAATGAGCAATCAAACAAAGTGTTTCTTAGAATTTCAGTATAAACTAGCAGGTCATTTCAGGAAATATATATGAAAGTAGTGGTATCTCCTGGAATGCAAGAGACATTGGGTGACTCGGAATTTGCGATGAGCTACACAATGGCATGAAGTTACTATCATAGCTAAGAATGAACCACATAGAAATTATAACCGCATCATATCAGAACTTGTTGCGAAGGGATAGAAAACACGAATAAACTATACAGTAAAGAATAATTATGCTGTTGATTAGGACGGACCAGCACCAGACACAGAACATATATAATGGCATCGCTGGTGGATCTGTAGGCTATGCAAACCAACATGTTCAGTGTTGCCTTTTTGAGCTCTACGCAAAGAAAACAAAAATAGTAAGTGTTGCAGCTTTTGACGAACCAGATAGAAACAACAAAATTATAATCGAACTAGTACAAAGAGTTTGAACGGGTACCATAGGATAGTAGAACGATGCCAGGGAGGAAATAATAGCAGGAACTTAGCTCAGGATTAACCAAATAGAGTCAGTAACTATTTAGCAGGGAATCCACACTAATATTTTCCACTGACATTATATTTTGCAAGAACTACACAATAGCAGGGATTTACTGGTGTACGGAGTAGCTAAGATAAGAACATGTGCATGACAAAATAACATACATGTGCATGACTTGCTATTTGTAGAGCAGCGAATACAAACCAACATGTCTAATGACATTGTATGTACTAGCACGAAGAACAGGCGTGCCCAGTGGCTTGTATGTACTAGCACGATTATAAAAATGCAGTTCACTACAACAGGCTTGAACCTGCTATACCGCTGACAAAACAAAAACGGGTTAGAGATTTGGTTAATCTTGGTCGGATAGGCGTCTAAGCATCATCGGTGCCATGCGAGTGACGTCCAGGTCACCGAGGGTGCTGCGGTTGCGGTGGCTGTTGTTGTCGGGGAAGCAGATCTTGGGCGGTCGATGCTGGCTTGAAAGCGGTGGACGAGAGCGTCGCTAAGGCAGATCCGATGCAGTGAACAGCGACGGCCGTGCAGCTGGTCTGGAGCGTTGGTCATGGAACTCTTTGAATTAGATCACGCCCGGTGGACACCTGTGAAGTGGATCCGGTACGGTTGGGTAGCTTTCGGCAGTGAGGAAGAAGAGCTTGGGCGGTCGATGACACCATCTGCGTGGTGAACGACACTGCAGCTCCTAGATCTGGTGGGTGAGCGTCGGTGAAGCGGCTGCGTGGCGGTGCACGAGACCGCAGCTCAAGCCGGTGCACATGGTGGTTGTGGAGGGGACAGAGGAGTTTGGGATTTTTGGGAGGGCCGGCAGGAAAAACTGGGAGAATCGGGACCAAGGAGGTGAGCAAAAAAAATAGTTATGATCATGCCCCCGAGCTACCGACTTTAGCATGCCCATTTGTCATCTGAACAATGGGTAGATTTGGAATTTTAAATTCTAAAGTTTTTGAAATGGAAGGGCGCGAAATGATTCAAGGTCGGTGTGTGGTTTGGCTGCTCGATTGAGAATTTGAATTTGGCTTGCGCCCATCTAATAATAATAATAGAAAAATGGTACTCCCCCGGTCGATGGGATATTTTGGCTCAAAGTTTTTGAAACGGTGGGGCTGGAAATGCTTGGTAGGTGGGTGATTTTGCCGCTCAATTGAGATTTTGAATTTGGCTAGCCTCCATCTACTAATAGAAAAAGGTAGTAGACCATACGCTATCTGTCTAGGAATTCAAGGCCGAGAGTCACATCAACTGATCATCCATAAACATTTTTTGGCACAAAGACTTGGATACCTTCACACAACATCGGCGGTAAATTTTGCCGCTTGATTCAGATTTTAAATTTGTCTATGGTCCATGCAATAATATAAAAATGGTACTACCTCGGTGGGTGATTTTGCCTGAAAATGTTTAAAACAGAGGGGGTGTGAAATGCTTTGCGGTCGGTGGGTTATTTTCCCGCTCGATTACGATTTTGAATTTGGCTACCGGCCAAGTTTTTATTACTAGAAAAAAGGTTGTGTAGTTCGAACTCCATCTGGTCAGGAATTTAAGGCGAGACTCACATCAACTCAAGCCTCCGATTCAAATGGGGTAGGCGGTAGGTTTTGGCGGTCAACGGTGATTTTGAATTTAGAGATTGTCCAAAGAATAATTACAAAAATTGGCCGTTCTCCCTCTATTTCAGGGATCCAAGTCAGGGAGAGTGATTATCTACCACGCATATGAAAATGTAGATCCCCAATAAAAGAATGTTTGTTTAACATAACAGCAAACAAATGTCTGAAGTACCTCTGATTCAAGCATGTGAAAATGATTTGCAACCAAGGTCTACTAATTATTTAGGTGTCGGCACAGACTCTTCTACGGGAAGCACTAACTAAATGGTAGTACCAATTCAGATCAAATAAAAAGCCTGTTGCGAAACAAATACTCCTACTACATCATACTATTAAAACACAAAGACCAGCTAAAGTATATGTAGAACAAATAAAACAAGATTTCATCACGCATACACTACTATATAGAGAACACTGTTTCATCATATAAAACAATGTTTTATCAGACACACATAGGCCCCCAAAACTAATAGACAACTCTAATATTCCAGCCCCTGCCGCTGTGACTGCAGCACAAACAAAGGTGCTGCCACAGTTCGATCAGCTACCAAAACAAACAAATATTAGACTGCAGCTCCAAATAACACAACCTAGGCAAACACATGCTTGCCCAAACAAGGCTTGCTTGTTCATCCAAGTATTATTTTCATCTCCTTGATGTTGCAGTCTGAATCAGCTGTGTTGCTGACATGACTTCCTTTTAGTTTCTTTGATTTAGCACTTCGAATCACGTTGGTTGCTGAAGGAAATGAACAAAATGATCAGCAAAATCATAGGTGTACAAAAATGCAAGGGTTGCACATGAGTGACTGCACTAACTAGGTGTAATAATGTAGGGATGTAAAGTACACCAACGTTTACGAGATCTGAACTTCTTAGACTTCATGCTGCTGAGATCTAATTCGAATACTCCCTCCTTCGCCCATATAACCACCATTTCTCTATCCTCAAATGCGCATAGTAACCTCACTACATCTTTCGCACCATATGCCCATGATTTATCTAGGCCAAGGAGAGTATCCAACTCAACCTTTATATGTGGCACCCAAGCTTCCCATTTGCCTGTTGATGATCTTGCATTTGACCACGTGTTTAGACTGAAGTCTCTTATAACCGCAAGGGCAACATCTCCATTATGCCCCTTAGCAATGACAAAATTGTGTCTGGAAATATCATGTGTCTCATGGGGGCACTCAATATAACGCAGTTTTGTTGTCACGTTATCGAAGGCAATTATATATCTAGAGTTCATTGTTGGCCAGTACAAAATGTCCCCTATGAGAGTTGACGACATGTATCAATCTTAGCCAACATCTCAGCAGGTTAAATCCAGTCCTCCCATTTTCCTAACTCTGATGAGTACCTCTGCACTAGTGCTTGGTTACCATTGGTTACTATCCAAACAACCCAGAAATTGCTGCAACAGTGTGAAGACAATTGCCCATGATTTCTCGAACAGAGAATTGTGCCGCTATCATACTCATGTCTCCACCAAATTGGTGGTTCTGCTTCACTGTTTCATTTCCACTGATTGGATCCCAGGCCTTTAGCATGTTAGACCCTTGCGGATAATGAAGTAGCACCCTACCATTGCAACATCCGAGTACGTATGGTTTGTAGGCTATATGTACTTCCACCATCCTGTTTAGCTTCTGGAAGATGGATTGGTCAAGATTATGATCTGTTAAGAATCGAGCGTCCATGGAGTTGTTGGTTAAAAACCCAAGTAACAGCATTCCTCTGTTGTGTGACAGGGTTAGCCTTTTAAAATCATTGCTTCCCATGAAGTCCATCCAATATTTTAGGGCGACTGATTCCCTCAGTATGCATGATGGGTGTGGAGGAAGCCTGACAAGAATCCGACCAAATACATCGCCTGGCAAGTCATTGATTGTTGCATATGTTCTTCCACCGAAGCTAGTAGGATGATGCAAATAGGACAAGTGCATCATCAGAATTAAGCAAACAGCACAATGCACAATGCACAACCCTAAAAAAAGAATTAAGTAAACACCACAATGCATCACATATTTTTACAGGAAAATTTATCATCAAAATTTCCAAAACTAAACCCATCTGAAAAACTACCTAAAAAGCAGAGTCTATCAACAAAATAACCTAAACACCACAAGGGAATGAAGAACACTTTTTTAGGTCACCGGGGAGGACAGAAAGGCCCCCACCTAAATTTTCTGGTTTTATCATAAAGAAGAGGAGAAAAAACGGACGCAGCTTCAGTGACTTGGTGAACCCAAGTCTCACGGTGACTTGCCCCAGGATTCACCTTCCATCTTAGATCAAACGTATGACAGTAGTTCAGATTTTGAACTAAAAAGTAAAACTATTCGAAAAAAATGACAAAAAATCAGTAAATCATCGGTGCCTAGGTTTGAATCCTATGAAAGTTTCATCCCATTCGGATCACTAGTTTGTGATTAAATAGATTTTTATGTTCCCAGTACTACTAGTTTAAACTAATATCCACTGCGTTCAGAAAAACGCTGGAGCAGGATACAAAAAAGAGGGAGGAAGTCAGGGAGACAAAATCCAATGTAGAACTTACAATGGGGTCGACGAGTTCTAAGAAGATGGAACAGGCTCGCCGACAAATGACGAGCCACAACCATTGACGCTGAAGAAGCACGACCATGAGCTGACGCATTCCTAGCATCCCACACAGCCGTCGCTTTGGCAGCGGCAGCCAACATAGCTGAATTTGTTCCAGCAGTAGCCGACGAGGATTTCGAATGCGCCTCCACCGCTTTCCAAGCATCACTCAACACTGCCCAAGACTCTGATGCGGTACAAGCATCGAACTCCGCATCTGCTTCCCATGTATCCGCTGGTGCTGCTTCAGCATCCACCTCTTCTTTACAGCATCCACCGATGCAACAAATGCATCCGCCAATGCCGATTCCATTTCCTGTAAACGCCACGAGCTTATTTAGCTCGCAATGCCCAAAAATAAATGTATTTTATCCTTCAGAAATCCCGTAATGGCTGGAGGTTGGGGACATACATACCAGCGAACGACGGTGCGGTGGTGGTTAATGGTGGAGCGGCAGGGATGGTCCGGTCGAGGGAGGGCGGCCAGGCGGAGAAGATGACGATGGGGTCGAGGGGCACCCGACTAAGCTACCTCGAACTCGAAACTAACTTTCGGCCCCTATTTTTTTATATTTTTTTTGTGAACCCCGCCTTTTTTTAGGGGAAACCACGGATGTATTAATAGTAGTAACCACGCGGCTGATACAAGTCTGTGCACTTGCGTTGCTCAGTTTCCCGCCTAGAGACATCAAGTTTGTGCACTTTTTTGTGTGAGATAATCAATTGCTGGATAAAATATTCTAGGTGGTAGAAGCCTGCCCTTTCTTTGACATCAAGATCTAGAGTTCAAACATCGACCTAAAATTCCACAATCTACAATTACAAGTTTTCGTTTACTTCCAGAAACATGCTAACAAATCACTCGCAACTGGCATTAACATCATCATTAACAGATCTCAGAAGGAAAAAAATTGAAAGATAAAATACCACCGCAAGTTCGAATAAGATGACTGTTGTTGCCAAATATAGTCACATAAAGTCAAGTCCAATATATATGTAATATTAGTACATCAAATATATAGATTCGTGGATACCACACACCAACGGAGCAAAAAAACAGTTATAGTACCTGACTTAACAAACAGTCATCCTCACAAGAGACCCAAACCCTTAAAAATGAAAGTAGAGCGGTCAATATGGTTGATAGATTTCCTAATATTTTGCAGGATCAGGACTGTATGGGCATGGAGAATCTCAAATTTCTGCAGGGTCTCATCTGCTTCTAGAGCCGAATTGAAGAGATTGTCAGCTTGCATTCCCACCTGTTCCAAGATCCGGTCGTACACCTAGCCAATCAGCTCGTCGCCATCCACATCAGGCAACTCGGGGACTAAGTTGTCAGCCACAAACTTTTGAAAATCAATAGGAGCATCATGAGTAACTGAAATTGATGTATTCCATCCTGCAGTAAAATTAGCTATCCGCTTAGTGGATGTGGACACTTCTTCCTTTAGGTGCCTAATCTGTTCATCCTGGTGTTTCACTTTCTATTGAAGGCATGAAATCATGTGTATATGAGCTTTGTATTTCTATCGGAGACGGGCAATTGTCAAATCCTTTTTGTGACTAGCACCATTACGTATAAGGTGGAAACTGCAGATAACAAATCCAAAATTAAACCAGATTCTCATTTCAAAAAAAATAAAACAAATTCTCGTTTCGCAATCCAAATTCAACTGCACACATCATGCAAGCTCCACAGTGGTACCGCAAATGGCAAAGAACCATAGAGGCATATTTCCCAAACATGGGAAACAGAACCGCCATGAAAAGGGTCGTACTTCAGGGTTTGCCTTCTTAGCTGGCACATGAGCAGTCATGACCTTAGTAATAAGTGGCAACAGACTAGAATGACTTTGTTTCTGCAAATCATGATGCAACAAAAATGATCAGTATATTTTAGGGGACATTTTCAGTAATAAAGCGCTCTTTATCGAAAAAATGTTTTCGGGGTGTCGTGGTATTGGCCACGGCAGATGCTACAGGGTAGCTTACATAGAGAAAAGGGCATGGCGACGTAGGAGAATCTGGGAGCAAGATTGGTACATGATGTACCCAGGTTCACGTCCCCTCGATGGAGGATCGCTACGTCCTGCTGTCAATCCAGTATATGATCATAGATTAGTTTACATGGGAGCCGCCGTAGGTGGAGGGAGAAACTAGATCTAATCTGATGTGAGAGAGCCCTGATACGTCCAAAACGTATCTACTTTTCCGAACACTTTTGATACTGTTTCTCCTCTATACTTGTGTGATTTGGATGCAACTAATGCAAACTGACGCAGTTTTCAGCAGAATTGCCTTGGTGTCTACTTTTTGTGCAGAAAATCAACTATCAGGAAAAATCCCGGAAAATATGCCAAAAATCCTATTTCACTCGAACACTCCAGGAGCCAGAATACGAGACGGAGAAGAGCCCTGGGGTGGCCACACCACCTGGTGGTGCGGGCCAGGCCAGGCCGCGCCAGGGGGTGGTGTGGCCCCCCCAGGCACCCCCTCGGACTCTCTCTTTGCCTATACGGAGCCTTTTGACCTAAAAACTTCGAGGGGATCGACGTTTTTCCAGAAGGACTTCCGCTCCGCCGCCACCACCAGATTCCACGAACAAGACACGAAACTCCGCTCGGCACCGCCAGACGGGAATTGGAGGAGATCATCGCCATCATCATCACCATCGCTTCTCCATCGACCATCCATGTTTCCCCCATCTATGAGTGAGTAATCCCCCGCTGTAGGCTATGGGGATGGTAGGGATTGGACGAGATCGTTCATGTAATGGCATCAGATTGTTAGGGCATGGTGCCTAGTATATTTTATTAGTACTTTATGACTTTGTTGCGACTTGTTGTGCTTAACACTTGTCACTAGGGCCTGAGTGCCATGATTTCAGATCTGAACTTATTATTGATTCATTATGATAGTATTGTTTTTGGTCTTATCTACAAGTTGTATACACACGTTGTTGTCTGGAACCTATGGCCCCGGCGATGTAAATCGGGATAACCGGAAGGGAAAGGTTTTGATGTGAGGATCACATGTGTTCATGGAGTGTTAATGCTTTGCTCCGGTGCTCTATTAAAAGGAGCACCTTAATTGCCAGTAGTTTCCTAGAGGCCCCGCTGCAAACGGGCTGGCAGGATAAAAGATGTTGTGCAAGTTCTCATTGCGAGCACGTATGACTATATATGGAACACATGCCTAGGATTGTCTAGTACTTGGGTGCTTTATCTTATTTATCTGCAATTGCCCTATGTTCTGATTGCTATGTGAATTGTATTGTCCATACAACGCCCGTCCATCCATCCCTATGCCTACCGCACTCGAATCCCACTGTTACTGCTTTTGTTACTACTATCTTTGCTATTCCTACTACAAAACTGTTGCTACTAATAAACTGCTGTGAGCAAGATTGTTTTCCAGGTGCAGCTAAATTGACAACTCAGTTGTTAAGGCTTATAAATATTCTTTGGCTCCCCTTGTGTCGAATCAATAAATTGGGTTTCACTTCCCTCAAAAATACTGCGATACGCCCCCTATACTTGTGGGTCATGAAGACTATTTTATGGCACCGTTGACAGGGAGCATAGCTTTATTTATCAAGTTCACTTGGATTCTCTATTGTTTGCTACTATCCATCCATCATGGGTAAGTCTCGTGATGGCAAGGTTCCTATTTTACCATCCACTACAAGAAGGGGTATGGTTCTAAACACCTCTGCTGCTCTTGATTCACCATCTGTTATAAGTAAGCTCGTTACACCACCACATACACATGCTACACACACTGCTACTACTGCTGAATCTGAAACTTCTAATGCTTATGATGCTGCTTCTACTGTGCTTGATAAGAGTGGTTCGTTAGGTCCTTTCCTAGATGCTACGATTGCTAGAACTATAGCTGGAAATACTAAAACTCCTAATGAAGACACTACCACACCTGTTAGCTCACCTGAGTCTAGTGAGAGTTATGATATAGAAGAAGATTATGTTGAGATGACCGATGAGTTTATTAAAGAATGTAAGAACACCCATGATAGGAGCGCTGCTAAGAGTCTCCTTGAGAGGCGTACTATTAGACCCAAATTATCTCCTGATGCTAAGATTGTTGCTTCTCCCATAAACATTATAGATGAAGATTATGATTTCTCTCTTTATCTATCTTACATAGCTATTGTCGAGAAAGAACCTTTTTCTGGGACTAAGAATGAAAGTGCGGTAGCACATATGAATGAACTTTCTACCATGAGTGGTTTGTTTTCTGATGATATTAAGATGCATACTTACTTTGTTGCTAAGATTTTTCCCTTTTCTCTAAACGGAGAAGCTAAAACTTGGTTTAGTAATTTACCTCCTGGATCTATTGATAGCCCTGAGTGCTTGATTAGTACTTTCCTGCAGAAATATTTTCCTCCCAGTGCTAGACATGCTATTTTGCAGGAACTTTTTGATTTCAAACAGGGAGAAAAAGAGGTATTGCCTGAATCTTGGGCAAGGTTTTGTGCTTTGATTCATGCACAGGCTGGAAGTCCATTACCTAAGAATGAGCTTCTTGGTATATTTTATAATGGACTAACTGAGGAATCTTGGACATACCTAGATAGTTGTGCTGATTGTGTTTTCAGGAATAGGACTCCGAAGGAAGCTGAGGAATTTATGGCTAAAATAAGCAAGAATTATGAAGATTGGACTCCTCCTAAACAAGCTATACCTGAAGTAATTGTACCTGAACCATCTATTCCCGTGCCTATTCCAACATCAAAGAAGAGGGGAGTTATTGAATTAACTGATGAAGTGATGAAGGAAGCTAAGAAATGTCTTAAGGAGAAGGGAATTAAAGCCGCAGATGTCAAGAATTTACCTCCTATAGAAGAATTATGTAAGCCTATTCCCTACTCATCCACTATTGAGGTACAGTCTCTCCAACACTTTGATGAAGGTGATATCCCTTACGCTAAACCTCCTGATCAATGCTTAGAAGAATTTGATATCTTTATTGTTAAGCAAGATAACTTTAATAAAAGGGTGCAAAATCATCTAATGGAAAACACTAGAGCTATTGTTGAGTTGAAAGATATTGTGGAAAGAACCTCTAATGATGTTAAAATGATTGTTAAACACTTTCAAATGGTTCAAACTCAAATAGATGAACTCGTTAAAGTGCAAAATGACTTGCTAGTTAATGCTGCTAAAGAAAAACATGATTATAAAATTAGAACTAGAAGTATTGCTACTAGCCAGGATCCTCTATATCCTGAGGGGCATCCCAAAAGAATTGAGCAGGATTCTCAACAAGCTAAAAATAGTGGTTCTAATCGTAAGAAAAGGAAAAAGAAACTTAAAATTGTTATAGAACACTCTGAACCTGCTATAGATCCTAATAGTATATCTATCTCTGATGCTAAAACTGAAAGTGGTAATGAAGAAAATGAAGTGCCTAATGAAGAAAAAATTGAAGAAGAACCTGAAAACCACACTAAGACTACTAAATATACCAAAGAAGATTTTATTGCTAAGAAACATGGTAGTGAAAGAGAACCTTGGGTCCAAAAACCTATGCCTTTCCCTGATAAGAAACACAAGTCAAAGGAAGATAAACACTATAATAAGTTTTGTGAGTGGATGAGGCCTTTATTCTTGCAGATTTCTTTGACTGATGCTATTAAATTGCCTCCTTACTCAAAGTATATGAAGGACATTGTCTCGAATAAAAGGAAGATCCCTAATGAAGAAATCTCTACTTTGCTTGCTAATTATTCTTTCAATGGTAAGGTTCCTAAGAACTTGGAGACCTAGGGATTCCATGTATCCCTTGCTCTATTAAGAACAGTTATGTTAGAACTGCTTTGTGTGATTTGGGAGCTGGAGTTAGTGTTATGCCTTTCTCTCTCTACAAGAGGCTTCAGCTTGAAAAATTGATACCAACTGTTATATCTTTGCAAATGGCCGATAAATCTACCATTATTCCTGTGGGTATATGTGAGGATGTACCTGTTCAGTTGGCTCACAATTGCTTGATATTAACTGATTTTGTTGTGCTTGAAATGCCCGAAGATGATAATATGTCTATTATTCTTGGAAGACCTTTTCTTCATACTGCAGGAGCTGTTATTAATTGTAATCAAGGAAAGGTGACCTTCAATGTTAATGAAAAGGAACATACTGTCTATTTCCCCAAGAAGATTGAAAGGACTTATGGTTTGAATTCAATCGAACATGTTGAAGGCATTCAAGTTGGAGAAATATATTGTCCCATACCAAGAGAAAAATTTGAAACTATTATGATTGGGACCATTGCTATCAAGGTTGAGGTAACATAATCATTAGTGGAATACAAAGTTTTGTATCATATGAAATTGTTTTGGTAACAAGACCTGATCAACCTTGTTAACAAAAGGATTTCATTGAACAAAACAATGTTTCCACCATGATTATCTCCACTTACTTCTATTTTATCCATTTTTAGTTTTTGCTTTCGTTTAGTTTTCTTTGTGTTGTTAGTTGCTTGCATGCTAGAACTTCTGTAGTTCTAGCCTTGTTTTGTCCTTGCATCATGTTTCCAAAAGACAAAAAATCTGTCTGTCAGAAAAATCATTCTTCTTTTTCTGAAAATTTCCCAAAAATAAAGTGTCTCAAAAAATTCCAGAAAATTCATATTAAATTTTTACGTGAAAAAAGGGGTAGAGGAGTACCTGGTAGGTACCAAGGGACCCACCAGGTAGGCACACCATGTGGTGGCGTGGCCAGCCCTAGGTGGCGCCATGCCCTGGTGTGGGCCACCCCTGGCCCTCCACTAACTCTCTCCCCTGCCACTTTCTTCTCTCTCTTGAGTAAGCTCTAGTTCATAGCTCAAAATCGCGTTCTCTCTGTGCTTGCTCTCGATTTCTTCGATCTCCTTTCTCAGCCCATCTTTCTTGCTAAAATTTGGAGCATTTGTTCCTTGGTATGTGACTCCTCCCCTTGTCCAAGTAGATTTGTGTTTAGTGGATTATATGTTGAGTATTTCGCTGCTGTAGGTGACTGGTTATGAGAGCTTGTAAGATTGTTTGATGCTTAGAGATATAGTTTTGATGCATGTTTAGGCCTCTTGCAAGTCCCTATGAGTAGAATCCTTCATTATATTTACTTTGCAATCACTTGTTTAATAAGTGTTTAAATTTCAGAATAAAAGATGAGTGAGCACCACCTAAACCAACATGAGCTTTGGGTGCCTGAGGTCATGAAGGTCCACAGGGAGGAGGAAGTTTTTCCCTCCATTTATCCATGCCCTGAGTTCATGAGAGCTGCAAGAATTCTACAAGATTTCCACACTTTGGTTTCTAATGCAGGGTTAGAGCGTTTCTTGGAAGATGAACCTTGTCAATTTGTGAAGCTAACCATGTATGTGGTGCAGGATTTCCTATTTAGTCACTCTTTGCCTAACCCCATGGTACATTACAAAATTTATAATATTGCTGTCAATCTTTCTCTTGATGATTTTTGTGCAGCCATTAAGGTACCTCAATGGGGATCATGTAAGAAGATTAAAGAGAGACCGGAACCACTCATGGATTTATACGCAGAAATTTGTCAAGGGAGTAGCTTCTCAAAGGAGAATGGAAAAATCCGTAACATTCATCTTCCCTCCATTCGCTACTTTGCCTACTTTATTGCCAAGTGTGTTCTTGCTAGGAAAACTGCCAATAAGTTATCTTCGTTTGATCTAGCATTTATCTCTGCTGCTCTTAGACGAGATAGGTCTTACAACTTGGGTGTTTTGATAGCTTTCCGTCTTGCTGCTAACCGTGAGAAAGGTGGAATTTGTGGAGGCCTCATTGCTTCTCGTTTACTAGCATTGCATGGTTTATTGCCTCATCATCTATACCTACAGTTTCCCATAGAGAGACTTGATTTTAATTCCATGATACAACATAAATTTATTTCCTCGTGGGCCAGTTTGAGTGAGTTGTCTTATGAAATAACTTTTCTCAAAGCTGGTTGGAGAAAGAGCAAGTCCGAGCGTGTTGTTCTTTTTCCTGCACCTGTTTTGTTTAACCTTGATAACAGGGAAGGATGGTCCCTCTCTGAGGAGGAGCTGGACACGTACTTGGGAGAGCTCTCCCAACAGGAGCAGGACACTAGAAGGGAGGTCACGGACGATTCGGTCCAGCCCTCGAATGAGGGAGAGTCTTCATATCAGCAGCCCGCTTATGATTAGGGAGCTTCCTCTTCTTCTCATGGGCCCAGCTACGACCATTCTTACCAAGATCCGCTCGCTTGGAACCCCTATTCGTACATGGATTGATACCCACTTAGGCCAAAAGCCTAAGCTTGGGGGGAGGTACGCCGACACCACACTCATCTCCATATCATGTTGCGTCGGTACTTTGTATATTCATGTTTTCGTTCTCTTTTTAGTTTTCGTTCTTCTTTGCTTTTGCTTTCTAAAAACACAAAAAGACCAAAAATATTTCTGTTGTTTCTCTTTGGTTTGCTTCTTCTTTTTTCCTTGGTTTGCTTTTCCCTTGTTTGCTTTGTTTGAACTATTCAAAAAACCCAAAAAGATTTTGCTTTGCTTGTTTTTCTCTTTTGGTTCGTATTTAAAAATCGAAAACACCAAAAATATTTGTCGTTCTTCTTTGGTTTTTGCAAGTTTGCTACAGGGTTCAGTAGTTCTGAGTGGATTATTGGTTTCATATTATTATTCAAACCACACAAGTGAAGAGCAATAATGAGGATCAATGACAACTTGAGGCATGGTAAGAGGCTGGTAACGAACTCTATTTGTTTTCATTTTTTGTACATATACTCATCACTGTGGGCGTGCTTAGTCTGTTCATGTAGAGTGTATGTTTTCTTTGGATGCTTAGTAGTTCTTGCTTTCTTATGATTAGCTCCAGCTCGCTAATAGTTTGTAGCATGTCTCATGAATGTTTGCTTGCATTGCTCTATTCATAAATTGGTATGACACCGTGGTATCCTCCTCTGAATGTTTCATTTGATTGACTTGGCACATGCTCACGCATGCACATGACTATAATAATCAGTTAAGCATCGATGAATTATTTTGCCTTGAGGATCTTGAATCACTTTCATGCCATGAGTAGTCCTGTTTTGTTGCAAGCACGATAATGACAACTATTGCTTTCTCGTTTGTCGCTCCCTTACTATTGCTAGCCTTCACTTTCACTGAGTATGTTTTACTCAAGTTCCAAACGCCCTAAACCAAATATTTCCAAAGTGTCCACCATACCTACCTATTAGCATCATTTGCTACTCCCATGCGTATTCATTATGCCTTGTTTTCTTCCGAATAAAATGTTTGCTTGTTATGGGAAAATTAGTTAGTAAAGCTCTCATGAACTTGATGGCACACTTTATTTTCTGCACTTAATAAACCTAAACCATTGTGAACTCTCCATGAAAGTTATATGCTTGCAAATTATAGGCTGGGGATTAGCAGAACCGTGCTGTCACGGGGAATGCTTTCAACACTTTTAAATATATACCCAGTTGATACCTTGCTCTTTTGTTTGCGGATGTCGTCGAAGTGAAATAAAAGGGGAGCTTGTAAGTCCATGGAGTTATGTATGTGAGTTAGAGAAACGCCTGGGCCGCTGGTCTAATCCATGCTGACATGGTGGAAACATGCAGCGTAACCATTATGATATCTATGAAGCATTCTTCTTATAAAAAAAGAGTTATAACTATTGAGAAAAAAAGAGAGTTTTATGAAAAGAGGAAAGAAAAAAAGCACCATTTTCCCATGGTAAATAAGAAGATTGCTGAGATACTCATTGTTTGCTTGCATTGTCATTTTGATATGGGGATTCTTCCGTATCATCGGGCAAGGGGTACCCCGTTGGCGGTTCTCAATGATCCGCACATACTTACGATGACAAGAACTTACCGGTAACTAAAGTTGAGTAGCATGAGGAGCGGCCCTCGTACTCAAGGGACTTGGGATTTTCAGTTTATAGTCTGTCAAACATATAACTCAGATTGGACCTCACTTTCACCTTAACAATGTTAAAGATGCTTATTATAGGGGCAATGAGAGCTCAAAGCTAACAAGTACCATACTTTCAGCATTTGGAAGCCTTTCAAAATTATTCAAAACCTTTTCCTTTACTTGTTGAGTATCCACTTATTCTCCGAGCACCTTCTTGAGAGCATAGTTGTCATTTTTTGTGTTTGTTCCAATACTTGATTATTTGTGTTATGACTTTGATGCTTGAATTCTTGATATCTTTACTTCTAGTCATCACTTGAACTTCGGAGGTGCCTGGACATTCATAATCAAAGGCAAGCGAGATACCACTCTATCATACCTTTTTATGAGCATTGTAATGTTGCTTATGTTCGTGCTTTATGCTACTTATTATTCTTGAGTTGGAATCTCTTCATAGCTTGCAATGACTATTAAGTAGACTCAGTTGCATACTCTTTATTATGGATTGTCTAAGTAGTTGATCACATTGCTGAGAATATTTACATCATATGAAGCAAATGTGTTCGTGAAAGTTCTTTTATCGCACTCAGTTTTCAACTGAATTGCTTGAGGACAAGCAATAAGCTAAGCTTGGGGGAGTTGATACGTCCAAAACGTATCTACTTTCCCGAACACGTTTGCTATTGTTTCTCCTTTATACTTGTGTGATTTGGATGCAACTAATGCAAACTGACGCTGTTTTCAGCAGAATTGCCTTGGTGTCTACTTTTTGTGCAGAAAATCAACTATCAGGAAAAATCCCGAAAAATATGCCAAAAATCCTATTTCACCCGAAGACTCTAGGAGCCATAATACGAGACGAAGAAGACCCCTGGGGTGGCCACACCACCTAGTGGCGCTGCCAAAGCCGCCGCCAGGGTGGTGTGGGCCCCTGTGCACCCTCGGCCTCTCTCTTTGCCTATAAGGAGCCTTTCGACCTAAAAACTTGGGGTCGACGCTTTTTCCAGAAGGAGTTCTGCTCACGCCACCACCAGATCCCACGAACAAAGACACGAGAAACTCGTTCGCACTCACCGGACGGGAATTGGAGGAGATCATCGCCATCATCACCATCGCTTCTCCATCGACCATCCATGTTTCCCCCATCTATGAGTGAGTAATCCCACGCTGTAGGCTATGGGGATGGTAGGGATTGGATGAGCTCGTTCATGTAATGGCATCAGATTGTTAGGGCATGGTGCCTAGTATCTTTTATTAGTACTTTATGACTTTGTTGTGACTTGTTGTGCTTAATGCTTGTCACTAGGGCCCGAGTGCCATGATTTCAGATCTAAACTTATTATTGATTCATTATGATAGTATTGTTTTTGGTCTTATCTACAAGTTGTATACACACGTTGTTGTCTCGAACCTATGGCCGCAATGTGACAGAAATCGGGATAACCGAAAGGGAAAGGCTTTGATGTGAGGATCAATATGTTCACGGAGTGTTAATGCTTTGCTCTAGTGCTCTATTAAAAGGAGCACCTTAATTTCCAGTAGTTCCCTAGAGGCCCCGCTGCAAACGGGCTGGCAGGACAAAAGATGTTGTGCAAGTTCTCATTGCGAGCAAGTATGACTATATATGGAACACATGCCTAGGATTGTCTAGTACTTGGGTGCTTTATCTTATTTATCTGCAATTGCCCTATGTTCTGATTGCTATGTGAATTGTCTTTTGCATGCAACGCCCGTCCATCCATCCCTATGCCTACCGCACTCGAATCCCACTGTTACTTCTTTTGTTACTACTGTCTTTGCTATTCCTACTACAAAACTGTTGCTACTAATAAACTGCTGTGAGCAAGATTGTTTTCCAGGTGCAGCTAAATTGACAACTCAGTTGTTAAGGCTTATAAATATTCTTTGGCTCCCCTTGTGTCAAATCAATAAATTGGGTTTCACTTCCCTCGAAAATACTGCAATACAACCCCTATACTTGTGGGTCATCAAGCCCCTTCAAAGGGGTGCCCCTGGTGGCTTTATATATGCAGCCAGTTAGGGTTTACAAGTATGCTAATGGGCTTTGTATTGGAGTTGCCATCTTGGGCCTCCAATCGGTGAGTCGTCCAGGTCTAGTAGGTGTCAGTCGTCGTATTTGGCGAGTCGATCCTCCCTAGGCTAAGCTTCAGTCGGCTCGATCCAGCTAGCGACTCCGCTTCATGGGTATACCCCGATTGGTATTCCCCCATCAGTAGTCCCCGAGCGCTTTAGGGAATCGGCGATGACTTCAAGCTGCTGAATCGGTGCAGGCGATTCTAGGGTGGAGTCGTTGGTGAGCTCCTGAAATAAAGAAATAACTCATGAAGTAATACATTCATCAAGGCGAGTCAATGTGTCGGGCGAGTCCCCGATCATTTTGAGTACGTGAGGGCAAGTCCGTGGTGGCGAGTCCCTGAGCGTGTTGAATACGCAAGGGCGAGTCCACGGCCGCGAGTCCCCGAGAGTGTTGAATACGTGAGGGCGAGTCCGCGGTGGAGAGTCCCCGAGCTTGTTGAGTACGCGAGGGTGAGTCCTCGGTGGCGAGTCCCCGAGCGTATTGAGTAGGCGAGGGCGAGTCCGCGGTGGCGAGTCCCCGAGCGTGTTGAGTACGCGAGGGCCAGTCCGCGGTGGCAAGTCCCTGAGCGTGTTGAGTACGCGAGGGCGAGTCCTCGGTGGCGAGTCCTCGAGCGTGTTGAGTACGCGAGGGCGAGGACACGGGTGTGTTGAGTACACGAGGGTGAGACCGTGATGGCGAGTCCCTGTGTGGAGCCCCAGGACTAATCCTCTGAGAATCCCTGTTATGCATACAACCACGATCCCATGATCAGTTAGTCGTGGCACATAACCGACCAGTATCATTACATCATCTGAGAATATACCGAATTACAAGACTTACATAAATGTCGTTATGGCTACATCAATGAACAGCAGCGGATCTTCATCAAGCGTAGAGCCCGAGCCATGCCTTAACCTACAGGCAACTGACTAGGAGAACGTCCTAGATCGCATCATCGCCATCCTCGTCTTCTTCTTGAGATCTGGCCAAGTAAATAGCCAGGGACAATGTCAGTGAGTACGTTTAATGTACTCGCAAACCACCTTAATAAAATAATAGTAAAAAGAGGCTATGCAATATGGCTGTGGTATTAGGAGGGCTCCAAGAGGGGTTCTTTTCGCAAATAGTTTCTCTTGTAGATATAGTATCTACATATCTTTGTTGAAAACTTGTAAAACATTTTGGAAACCTTTTTGAAAAGTTTTGGAAAACATTAGGACTGGGTCACCCATTTGCTTTTCCTTTAGGGTCATCCCATGACCAAACTCCTTCCATACCCCTCCGACCATCCCATGGTCAGAGCAGGTATCCTTTCCGACCATCCCATGGTCAAAACATTTTCAAAGCCTTTGCTTTTCCGAAATCCTCTTTGAAAACAAAACTAGCACCGCTCTAAAGAAGTTTGTCCAACCCGTCCTTAACCGCGGACATGGCTATTCGAATAGATTTACACTCTGTAGAGGTTGTACACTTTACCCACACCATCCGGGTACCCTACCCTGATCTTCACCGGCCGTGGGTCGAGTAACCGATCAAGACTCTCCGGATGCCCACTCCAATATAAGTTCCTACCCCATGAGTGTTAATCCCCTCAAAACCGGGATGTCGGGCAAGGACCAACCGGAGCGCTTAGTGCACGTCCCACGTGCACTTTCAATGAGGGGATCATAGTAACGCATGGAGGCCTGCCGACCCTTCGTTCCTTCTCTAGGTCGATGTCTCACATGGACCTATATCGGAGAAGGCCCACCCTCCAGGGATCCCTGATCCCCTGTAGTAGTTGCGAGGCAACTTATACCAGAACAGACAAACATCAAATCCAGCCCTGTCCCATTCTAGAATAATGTGGTTGCACAAGGTTAAGTTGTTATAGCTAGACTGCAAAGAACCAGGTGCGTTTTTGTAAACCTTGTTCCTCCGGTTTTCCTCCAGCATTTTGTAAAACAAAACCTTTTTCTTTCTCAACATCTCTTGGGAGGTCCCACCTCACCAAGGTTTTATCATAAAGCATTTGGTAAAACTTTTTCCGGGGTCTTCCCATCCGCTAGTTTTTTCTTCGGCTAAAACGGGGTCTCCAAAGGGGCATGGTGGATATGCACCATCTATTCTACTAGGGACAAGTAGGTGTCACCAAGGGGGTTGTACTTAGTAGTACCAAGTGTAATGGTTTGGAGGAGCCAAACCACCACCATATATATATATATATATGTATATATCCACATATAGTAAAACAATGCATTTTTTAATAAACAGTAGAGAAAACATGCATAAGTAGAATAGTAGGACAAGGCTTATGAGCAAGAAGGTGCCTTGCCTGAGATTAGCAATATGGCATAATGTCCCTGGACTTCTTCTTAGAATACCCAATAATACCAATAATAATTACCACCTTCTCCTGCTCTCTAATTTCATCGCAACTATCGTCGTCCAGACATCACATGCAAACAAACAAGGGAACAATCAACACAAGCCATGCAAACACCAATACAATATAGCAAACACATGGTTAATACCAGATTAAGATTCAGATGGTTTTGAGAAGATGGGAATTAGGAGATTGAGATGGCCTTGGAGAAGGGAATGAATACCTTTTAGGATTTATAGTCTATAAACTACCTAAGAGATGGATTTTTGGACAAGACCATATTATGTATGGTACTATTGTAAAAACATGATACCAACAGATAGGTACTGATAAGATGAAGCCAACAAAAGTGGTTTCACTATTTTATCACTTACAAAAGATTTATAGTGAATAAGGATCTAGTTTTAGGAAATAATTCACCAGAAAGGTTCTGGAGCTCCAAAAATTATTTCCTTGGGTAGTTAGGTAGACCTTGATGTACTTGTTCACTGAGAGTTGGAATCAGGTCAAGAAAATTAGCATAATGCCCTCAGGAATTTCCCGAAGGCAGTTCTATGGACAACTTGTCTTTTTCACCAGAGTAAATTTACAGCAGATTTTGATTTGATTCCAAGGACACATGGTCGGCATTTAGAATACCTTTCTGTAGAAATTGGAATAAACCTATTTGGAGTTGTGGAACTCCAGTAGTGATTTTTCTATTGAAAATACCCTAGCCAGAGATGATTAAATCACCAAAGTGGGACAGGGCATCAATAAAATTTGATCTCCTGGTTTTTGATAGGACTTGGGGTACCACATCCCAGGGAGTTGGAATGAGGTCAAAACCTTTCTTGGTTTGACCTAGAGAAATTCCTAAAGTCAGAAACCAATGGTTTTTGTTATTTTTACCAGGGCCAAATTATTGTTCACCTTGGCATGGGACAAAGGGCATGAGATAGGTACCTGGGATACCTACACGAGACAGTTGGTTTTACTCCAATTGGAGTTAGGTAGCTCAGTGAGGATTTTAATTGGTGAAAAGGATAGATGCTAGCATTATAATTTCTACATAGTGGGAATAATATTAGGCTAGGATTTTGGTTCTGCATGTTGGGCAAAACATGTGAGAACATGTATAAGTTTCTATATGTCCAAAAGGGAGTGATTTTTATTTTATTTAGCAATTAAAGTGAATGGCCAGAAGCAGATCTGGAGTTAATGGAATTATTAAAAGAAAAAGGGAAAACAACCATTGGGCCGGATTCGAGGCACAGATGGGCTTCACAAGGGAAAAACGGCCCACCCAGAGCGGCGCCTCGCGCGGGAGGATTTCAAACCGCCTGCGGGCGGGGCCCAGCGGTTAGCGAGCCAGCTGGGCGAACCGGTACGGGCGGATCTCGGCCGTCCAGTTAAAACGAGATGGATGGCCTGGGGCCGTCGTCTCCCTTCGAGCCGGCGCAGCGGGCAGGAACCCTAGCAGAGGCGAGGGAGCAGCGGAGAGGCTCACCGGAGGGAGGAAGGGAGCCGAGGATGCTATAGGGCGAAGCGGTCGACGGCGACGATCCCAGGGAGGGGCAGAATCAGCAGTTTCCACGATGGACGGTGACTCGCGCGACGATGTCCACGGTGGTGCTCTCGGGGAGCTCGCCGGAGCAGGGCCGGGGAGGTGTGCATGAAGGCGGCGAGGGTGCTGGGCGTCGCAGGGGTCGGAGGCGGTTCTGGCGACAGGCCTCGGAGCTTGGTCCAACGCAGGGACGCCCCATGCGCAAGCTCGCTCCCGGAGCTACCTTCGGTGATCGCCGGAGTTGGTACCTGCGGTGGTCTGGAGCTCGGGAAAAGGGTGGGGTTAGACTCAGAGGAAGAAGGGGATCTCAGAAAGGGACATGCAGAACAGAGGGAGCTATGAGGAGGGTACCCGAGCAGATCTTGGTGATAGCCGAGGAGGCTTTTCCTTCCTTTCCTGAGCGAGGCGGAGCAGGGGAGAGGACAGGGAGGCTCTGGGAAGGTCGAGTGAGAGGGAGGGGGAGCAAATGAGGCCAAGGGGGAAGAGGGGAGCTGCTAGTGGAGCTATATACCGAAGGGGAGAGGTTCTTGATGGACTTGGTCCATGGAGCATGTGGGGGAGGGAGATGAAACCAGGGGAGATTGTTGTGGGCATGGGTGTGGTTTCTGGCGTGGGCTCTGGGCAGAGTAGGGGTGGGATGGCTGCTGTAAGAAGTAAAGAGGTTTTGCAAGTTAAGACACCCACATGGGGTTAAGTACTAGTGTCCAAGCACTAAAGGACAAGATGCTACAGTGATTTCTATAGTGATCACGACCAGAGATTAGTGCTTGGTGTTGTGGTGCATTGCCTTGTAAGATTGGTGGTGGTTTGATCTTGGTCTAGCTCAATACTAGCTAGATTTGCCAAATTGAGTAAATGGGTGCTAGTGAAGGAAGTTCAAAATTCTGAATAGGATAGGGTGGGGGAAATGGTACTGGTGGATAGATGAGGTTAAGATAGATATCCAGGAATTATTTGGGATTTTTCAGAGTATTTTAAATCCTCTTAAATCCATTTATTCAAAAAGGGCAGAAGTAGTTTCTAGAAGCTCATGTGATATTTTTACATTAGACAAAGTTGGTTTTTGGGGTGAGCTGGTCCTAGATACCATATTACACATTGGGGAATTTTATTGGGATTTATTGAGGTGGGAAAGTATTTTTAAAGAATTATTTCTTGTTTCAGCCATTTAAGAAGATGGGCAAAAAGAAATAATAAAGCTCTTCAAAAATATTTATTTTTGAAGTGGAAAGATAGGGTATGATATATGGGACTCAAAAGTGCTTAGAGTTGGGGAAGTGTTTTGGTAAAAACCAAACTTTCCCTTATGGAAGAGGTTTTGAAGAATTTGTCTATTAAAGAAGTTAAATGGATTTGGGGCCAGAATAATTATGGAAAATATTTGATAAATCTTGATGATCAAGGTAGATGATTTAGAAAAGGTGTAGCAAGCATTTGCAACCTTGATATTGGAGAATCCAAGTTGATTTTGGTGGAATACCCTAGATTAAGGATCTAGGGTGGGGTTAATTTCATACCATCAAAACAAGGTGGTATCTTGGAGTTCAGATCTCCGCTTGGGGCATGGGGTAGATGGATGGATAGACCAAGTGATGTATATCAACATGGTACAGAGTTTTGAGCTTGATCCTGCTTGAGCTCACCAAGACAGGCTTTTAAACTTTGAATAAAATAAGCCAGCCAAAGCAGATTATCAACTAGCCTTCAAAACGTTTTGGGTTTAAACAGCTCAATGATCCAATTGGAACAAGGGAAGTAGGTAATGATAGACCTATATGAGTAGAATACAACCATTCAAAGAGTTGGTCCATAGAAGGTTGGATGGTGGGGTGAGCTTGTACCAAAGTAGGCATGTTGACTAGATTTGCAGGAAAAGTTATCATCTTGCCTACAAAATCATCAAGAACTAGTGGGTTGGAGGATGATATAACCAAGGGAAAATGTGGACCTTGTTATTCCTTAGTATGCTTAACATTATGGTTCAGATGCATTTCCAATAATGCACAAGGGTTGGGAAAGGGAGGCATTCAAAAAGGTGAGGTTGGAAACAGATTTCCAGACTTAGCCAAATTTAGCGGATTTAGGGTTTTTGACTAGAATGTTGGTGGAGATGATTTTGATGGGTTGCAAAGTACCCAAAGCATCATAAAGTGAATGTGGTGTTGGAGCATATTGAGTAGAAGGGATCCATGCTTGATATTGGTCTTCATGGACTTGGAAGCTTCTATAAGGGATCACTGCAGAGTTGATCTAGTTAAGGGTTTTAGATGATCACCTAGTGGTTAGAGATCAGATCCAGATTGTAATCTTTCTTAGGGTGTGGTGATTTGGAAACATCTTGATCCTAGTGGTGAGCTCCTAGAGTAGCTCATACTACTTCTAAGTAATCAAGCCAAACAACAGATCAAGGCAACTCATCAGACAGCAGTTCAAGGCAACTAAACTGATAACCTAAGCAAACCTACTACTAGGGTTACCATCAAGCCTAGCTTGGGGTAAGGATGGGTATTTTGAATAGGTCGGAGTTTGAACAAGGTAAGGTACTTGGTATCTCTACCAAGAGTGGAGTTCAAATGCTTCATAACAAGGTTTGGTTAAACCTAGAGATGAGAATAGTAGAAGGTTCTGTCTTGAAAACATAAGGAGATTATATTATATATCTCTCCATAGTTTTGTCAATAGAAACTACCAAAATAGATTTGGTTACATAAGCATCTTGGCTCCTGCTTTGAAATGACAGAACATTTGAGAATATGTAAAATGAGCCAAGATAGTTTTGTTAAATAGGTTTTGTCAATTGATGGTGAGATAAGGAGTATCATCTAATACACATTCTCATGCATAAGCATATCCAAAGAACAAGCAAACACTTCAGCATTAAACAAGAAAAAGTTTTTGTTCCCCCTGATTTTTGCATTCTGAACAACTAATCAGGGTTGCCGATATTGAGATGTTACACCCCGAGCGTGTTGAGTATGCGAGGGAGAGGCCGTGGTGGCGATTCTGCGATGACGAATCCGCGATGGCGAGTCCTCGAGCATGGCGAGGCACGGTCGTGGAACTACGCGTACACGCAGTATGCGTAGGAGTAGTCCCCGAGGCTCGAGTTGGCTTGTAGAGGCGACTTGAGGCTCATTAGATATGCAAATTCTGAAAATAATAGTGGTTGTTGCCAAGCATAGCGAGTCCGCATTGATTGTGAGTCTGTGATGATTGCATGTCCACAAGGGGAGAGTCCCCGAGTGTGGCGAGTCCGCGATGATAGTGGGTCCAGAATGATTGCGAGTCCGCGATGATTGCGAGTGTACGAGGGGAGAGTCCCCGAGTGTGGCAAGTACGCGATGATGTTGATTGCGCTGTTTTTGTTAGTGAGTCTCTCGTCTTGGCCCGGGGGGCCAGTCGCATGGAGACTCCAAAGACGGCTCTCGGCTGGGTGTTTATCCTGGATGATCCGATGCTCGGTTTGCGAGTCCTCGTCCGCAGTACTTGGTCGTGTGAGTCGCGTTGTCTAAGGTTGAGGAGGAAATGGTGCTGTTTGTGTAGCACTGCCATTTGTCTTGTCCCGGAAGGCCAGTCGAGCAAGGCAACTCCAATGATGGCTCTCGGTTAGCGTTTTTCGTGGACGATCAGAGGCTCGATTTGCGAGTCCTCGTCCGCACTACTTGTCCACTGCGAGTCGCTCTTTCAAAGGTTGACAAACGCGGATTGATTTTTCCCGGAGGGAAGAGACGCCTAGTGGTGAGTCCATGCAGCGTGGCATGTGACCCTCTATGGCGACTCGTACGATGAGGGGCCCATAGCAGGCGCGGCGTACGCATTCGGTGCAACGGAAGTATAGGCACTTTTTGGCGGAGTCGACACGGCAGACAAAGAGTCGACACGGTGGACGAAGGTCATGCTATGGCGAAGTCGACACGGCGGACACGGGGTCGACGTGGCGGACGGGGGTCGCGCTATGGCGAAGTCGACGCGGCGGACACGGTATCAACGCGGTGGAAGGAGGTCGCGCTATGGCAAAGTCGACGCGGCGGACACGGGGTCGACGCGGCGGACGGGGTTGAGTGGCGGAACCGTGCGGCGTTTAGCCGGTAGAAGTCGATGTCGAATATAGTCTTGTGGCGGAGCTGTGTGGTGTTTAACCAGTAGCGTGGTGAGTCGTCGATGGGTGAGTCAAGGTAGGGGAGATGAATCCCCCGAGCATGGGGAGTAGGCGAGGGCGGCGAGTCCCCAAGCATGGAGAGTCTGCGAGGCCGGCAAGTCCCCAAGTGTTGTGAATCTGCGATGCCGAGTCTGCGGTGTGTTAGTTCCCGAACATGGTCATGAACCAGATTTTGGAGATAGGCGGATCGAGTCGAGCTCGGCCGAGGCAGTGGGCGATGGAAGCTGACGCAAAAGGAAGTCGCCAGACACCTCGTCACTGCGGATTAATTCTCCCGGTATGCACATGAGAAATCATATATAAAAGATTAGTTAGTCTTAATAAAATAATAAATTGATAGAACATTCAGCGAAATAGATTTAGATTGAATAAGAGAAACGCATGGAAGTATAGGCGAGTTGGAGGTACGCGAGTTTCTGAGAGTGGCGAATTCCTGGGTAGGGCGATTCCGCAAACGGCGAGTCAACAACAGGCGAACCCGCGACCGATAGGCGCGGCGCTTAACCCGAAGGAGTCGACAAGCCGTCGTAGCGACGGAGTCGCAGTGTTGTAGTTGGCCGCGGCGGCGAGGAGGCCAGAAGCGACCCACCGTGACGAGTGATCGACGAGTTGACCGCACAACAGATGCCGACTTGGGTGGTTCCGTGGACAGCATATAATGACTCGGTCCTCCGATTACTCATAAAGATAGAATATAATAATTTAAATAAATTGAGAGGAACGAGACTGTATCGGTCGATCGTCTTCCGACGTCTGGAGTTCTGCTACTCTGAAGATCAATACACCCTTCTCCAATCTCATATTGGAATCATGATTATTCCAGATTAAACATGCGAATAAATGTACATGTGTGTGAGGGATTAAATCTGAATAGAATAAGTAAGAGATACGTCGGTAGATTTATATTAATTAAAGAGAGAGAGAGGAATCATCGTGTTGAATTGAAAAAACCGGTCAATTGAGAGACAAGTTCACGTGGTGGTTTCTGGTACTCCATGGATGTCTATCTCAGGGCTTGATGTGGCTGCCGATTGCTCTCTGATCTTTGAATTCGCCGTACGTACGTACGTGTTCGGAAAGAAGCCTGACTGCATCTCCAAAAGAAATTATCTGTATCATAATAAAACATAGATCTTACCTCGCCACATAGAAAGCTGTGGCAGCGTTGAAGGTGATGAGACGACTAGTGCACATTCGTCCCCGTCGATGATGAGTGATCCCACCCGGATCACAACTCCAAACACCGCTTGTCCCATGATTGGTGCCAACTATCGTGGTATTGACCACGGCAGATGCTACAAGTTATCTTACGTAGAGAAAAAGGTGACGTAGGAGTATCCGGGAGCAAGATTGGTATACGATGTACTTAGATTCACGTCCTCTCGATGGAGGATCACTACATCCTGCTGTCAATCCAGTATATGATCATAGATTGGTTTACATGGGAGCCGCCGTAGGCGGAGGGAGAAACTAGATCTGATCTGATGTGAGAGAACCCCTTCAAAGGGTGCCCCTGGTGGCTTTATATATGCAACCAGTTAGTGTTTACAAGTGTTCTAATGAGCTTTGTATTGGATTCGTCATCTTGGGCTTCTAATCTGCGAGTCGTTCGGGTCCAGTAGGTGTCAGTCGCCGTATTTGGCGAGTCGATCTGTCCTAGGCTAAGTTTCAGTCAGCTCGGTCCAGCTGGTGACTCCGCTTCATGCGTATACCCCAATTGGTATCCCCCCATCACGGGGACAAAGCATAGGTTACTGAAATTCCAGCAAAGCAGCTGGATACATAAAAACACTTATCACTCGATAATGCCTCCTCCACGGGTGGACATGCGCATGATGCTAAATGAAATGCAGCAAAATCAGTAAATTTTAGGAAAAAATACATCAACTTTGCAATACAAAGAAGGATACGTGTATTAATCTAATGCCAAGGATTGGGCGTGTTTCCTTTTAACTAACAATATAATTTAAAGAACCCAGCAATACAGGACACCAGCAAACAACAATCTGTTTATGAACGATATGCATCAAATTACATCTGCATTGTTCAGCAGAGGACCTCTCTGTGAAATAAAGCGAGGGGGAAAGCTTCTCATCCTTAAAAGACTCTTATTGGCAGCATATACTTACCTATTTTTAGTGGACCTTATAACTAATTCCACGGTTATATCCATGGTGATCCCAGCTTCCTAATGTGACATATAGATCTACTATTTCAATTAGCAATCACATAAACAACCATCCGGATGGTTGCGGACTCACCGGAGATTGCACTGATGCGATGGAAAGGTGGACGCTGCTGGGTAAAGAAGGTGCACGATGACGGGGGAGGTGCACAAATGTGCAAAAAATATAGCGATGCTCGTATATAGATAGAGATACCAATAACACATAAACCAGAGCAATTAGTAGTAACCACAAACTCCAGAAGGGCTGTAAGCAGACTGTCAACTACTCCTATATTAATTAACCTAGTGTAATTTAATGTGACAGTACTATGAGATGGTGAGTACTAGTGAACAAAAGGGGATTACTTAATTATTAGTGAAATCTACATCCAGCCACCAAAAGCATCATGAGCATGCAAAATATCTAGATTGTAGACCATACTTGGTTAAGAACCTAATGTCCAGCGCTAATTACCCGAATCTAAAAGCATCTATCCTATTTACGACTGAGTGCAGTGAGTTGGAGACATCCGTTAACTCTATAGTCATCTCCTCGGCATGCATCTGATGGCGCTCCTTCTCCTCCTCTTCGAGGTCATCGCGGATCTCGAGCTGTAACCATAGCGACATCATCGTGCGCTGTAGCCAAAGTGAGTGCGGTAGATCTATCCACTAGACGAACGTGCAACACTCACATTCGTAGTTGCAACCCAAGAACCTGTGGCCGAAGTTCGTTCCCTCGAACACGACGCGGCGACGAGGCGCCAGGGCGCAGTCGCACTAGAGCCAGAGATCCGCATCGGTGACGATGTCGTACCACTCCGCGTGTACCATTCGCTGGCTACTACTCCGTATTGGATTGAACTCGACCACTGATAATTGGGGCCCGCGCTAGAGATCCCGTGGGCCCCCAAACATCACTCACCTAGTTTGACTTGCATTACATGGACTACTTTTGATAAACAAATCAAAACTCAATAAATAAACCAAAGGTCCCCCTCTCTTTTTGCGAAAACCCATTACAAAACGGGGACGCTCATAAATGCGTACACACACTCACCCCTATGAATGCAGGTACGCACATCCTACACCTATGAGCACTTCAGAAATACTGGATCTTGACACTGATCCCGCGGGGCTTGAGCTTGACGAAATCACCATAGGCACCTCGCTATATATTGACGGGAACGTCGCCTCTCACTACCCTCATAACCATCCTTCAAAGTCGAGCGCCGAGGCTTCGTGGCGAAGGAAGTGCTAGTGGGTTGGAGCTCATATTCGTTGGCTGCCATGGGATGTAATTGAACCACTAATAATGTGGCCCTCGGTAGTGAGCCCATAGACCCTAGACAGCAGTGACCATTACAATTACTTTGGGAAAACCAAGCAAAACTTAATACAAATGGAAGGCCCATCTCTCTCATTTTTGCGAAAATCCACTACAAAATGCACACGCTCACAAATGCATACACACACTCACCCCTATGAACACATGAACGCACATCCTACGCCTATGAGCACCTCCAAAAGATTGTGTCTTCAGACTGTCCGGTGGGGACGGGCTTGAGCTTGACGAAGTCACCATAGGCACCTACTGCCCTCGTAACCATCCTTCAAAGCCGAGCGTTGAGGCTTCATCGAGAAGGAAGATCTAGAGGAGTCAGAGCTAACATTCGTTGGCTGCTATAGGATATAACTAGACCACTAATAACAATGGGGCCCCACGGTAGTGAGTCCATTGGCCCCAGACATCAGAGCAAGCACGGTGTCAAGTCTTAAACATATATATTTACGGTGGAGTGGGTAGTGCTAACAAAAAGATTCTTCAAAGTGATTCTAGTGCTAGACTTATGTCTAAGAGAATCAATTGGGAGGGCCCACTATTCAGTGGATAACAGCCTGTTTTTCTTTTTAGCATGGTTGTGTGGATCCACTTCAGTTCTAAACGTTGGACCAAAAGTAGTTTCCATACCTACTTCTAGACACTGCACACGCCCTTACTATACGTAGCTTAGAAATTTACTAGCCTCGTGTCTAAGAAAATTGTAGGTTGCTTTGAAAGTTTTTTGAAAAAGCTTTTGGAGGTACCCATCGAGGGGTCAATTAATATATCACAAAACAACAACAGTTTTGACAATAGGTTTAACTTCTTGCTAAGATAAATTTTGCACCTTGAAAATTTAACGAAATTAGGTTAAACTTGAGCTACAAGTAAGCACGATATAGATTGCTCTTGAATTAAAATGTCTTTTCGGAGGTCTATAGGTGCATCTTGTTGTAGTAAACAATTCCATCACTATGAGTTTCCTACTATCTCAGGAAAGAATATTCTCAATTTTCTGAGTGTGATGACGAGATTGTTCTTTCCTGTAAAGCAAGTCTGAAGAATATGAATCTGAATGACACACACGAGGCAAGTTTTCAGACATATATTGTGGACCAACATGTTGTACTTATGACTTCCCATGTTTTATAAGTTCTCAAACTTCCTAGCTAACTTCTCCCACTTGATTGATTTTATGCCAATTTATCGAAATTATTAGGTACAAATTGAACTGCCACAAGTAAATTGTAGGTTGCTTTGAAAGTTTGACTAAAGATCTCTCCTGGAGGTACCCATATATATCGGGAGGGGGGGGTCAATTAATATATGGGAAACCATGAAGAGTTTTGATGATATATAGGTACGGTTCAACATCTTGCTAAGATTTTGCATCAATTTAATGAAATAAAGTTAGAATTGAGCTACAAGTAAGCATGATAGACTGCTCTTGAATTAAATGTATTTTCAGAGGTAGATGGGTGCATCTTCTTGTAGTAAACAATATCGTCGGTGTGAGTTTCCAACTACCAGGAAAGGACATTCTCAATTTTCTGAGTGATGTCATGATCATTCTCTCCCGTAAAGGAAGTCCAAAGAATATTGATCTAAATAAATGCCACAAGCCAAAGTTTTCACACGCACACACACGCGCGCGCACACACACACAGGCACGTGCCACACTCATATATACTATATGAAATGTGATTTAACGAACATTAAGTTGTTATTAACCAATAGTCTTGTTAGATAAAAAGGCATACATTAAGTATATTAATAATAACTATCTAGAACATCGTGGAGTTTGCTCTAGATACTATTCAATAGGAATCCAACTACTCTGAACCATTGGATCTAACAGCCCAATGGTCACGATTGGTACTATGGATCCAAATCAAAACTGCCTACCTAGACTCCACCCACTTGAATGACTTTAGGTTGATTTATTGAAAATAGGTCAGATTTGAACTAGTATAAGGAAATTTTAGGTTATTGTGAAAGTTCTACGAAAAAGCTTTTGGAGGTACCCATCGAGGGTCACAATTAATATATGAGAAACCATCCAACGAGAGTTTTGATGACAAGTTGGATCAAGACTCGCAAATCCAAACATTTTGCTAACTGTTGGATCTTCTTTTGCATTCCTAGCATCTAAAAAGATTCTACTAATAGTCTTGATGAGAACGATGAATGCTAGTATACGCAAACCTCAAAACACACACTTCATTGCTCAGTTTAGGGTCCATGTGCTAAATGCATGGAGTTGGATGCAATTTTCATTATTTACGAGGTCCTTGATATGTAACTTGTACTTCCATCGACCGTGTTCACTCTCAGCACATCGCACCTACTAGACCAACCATTAGATCGGCCATTCGTAGTACTTATTATTATCTTATCTTTATCTTTTCTTATCTCTTACAATATCGTACCATACCACGCACTATATATAGTATACGTATTAACTTTGAACATTCACTGTTGGATCAAGACTGGCAAATCCAAACATTGCTAACTGTTGGATCTTCTTTTCCATTCTTAGCATCTAGAAAGATTCTACTAATAGTCTTTAGCATGATGATCGCTAGTATACGTAAACCTTTAGCTCAAAACACACACTTCAATGCTTAGTTCCAGGGTGATCCTTGTTCTAAATGCATGGACTTGGATGCAATTTTCATTTTTTATGAGGTCCTTGATGTAAATTGTAATTCTACCCACCGTGTTAACTCTCAAAGAACCTCTCTTCCTACAAGACCTACCATTAGATTGGCCATTCGCAGTACTTCTTAGCTTACCTTTATCTTTGTCTCTTATTTCTTACAATACCATGCATACCACCACTACATAGTGTAGGGACATTGACCGTTAGATCAAGACAGGCAAATCCAAACATTGCTAACCGTTGGATCTTCTTTTCCATTCTTAGCATATAGAAATATTCTACCGATAGTCTTTAGCATGATGAACACTAGTATGCACAAACCTTAAAACACATACTACTTCATTACTCGGTTTAAGGGTCGTTGTGCTAAATGCACATACTTGTTGGATGCAATTTTCATTTTTATGAGGTCTTTAATGTAACTTGTACTTCCACCGACCGTGTTAACTCTCAAGCACCTCGCTCTTATGAGACCTACCATTAGATCGGACATTCGCATTACTTCTTATCTTATCTTTATCTTGTCTCTTATCTCTTACAATACCATACCACTACATATAGTGCAGATATTAACTTCGAACATTAACAGTTGGATCAAGACTGGCAAATCCAAACAGCATTGCTAACCGTTGGATCTTCTTTTCCATTCTTGCTACGATTCCCATGTTTTATGAGTTTTCAAGGTTCCTAGCTGACCCCATCCACTTTTTGAATGACTTTATGTCAATGCATCAAAATAAAAGGTAAAATTTGAACTACAAGTAATAAATTGTAGCTTGGTTTGAAAGTTTTATGTAAAAAGCTTTTGGGGTACCCATCGAGCGGTCCATTAATATACCTGTTGAGATTATTCGACTTCTAGCTACTAAGATTTTTCCTCTTGAAAATTTTGAACCCCTTTTGAAAATGATCACATGAAATAAGGAGAGAGAGGGGAAATGATTTTTCTATTCTCTATGGTCAACACACAAGCTTGAGGTGTACCTTAGGCTTAAAGATACTTTATAGTTTCCACTATATGTATAAGGTGAACCTTAGCGGATGCCACATACTAGGCCTTATTAAGGTGTGATTTTTATCTATATATCTACTACTATAATGGAGCAGTTTTGAATTGGATCCATATATAGCACCAATCATGACCGTTGGGCTGTTAGGTCCAATGGTTCAGAGCAGCTGGATTCGTGTTGAATAGTACCTAGAGCAAACTCCACCATGTTCTAGAACCATCATGTCACCAACCCCAAAATTTCAAAGAACAGTAGGTTGTATTCTCAATATGTGTAGATAATTATTATTAATAGGCTTAATTTATGCATTTTGGGGGTGGTTACATGATGGTTCTAGAACATGGTGGAGTTTTCTCTAGGTCTGTACTCCCTCGCTCCATCCCAAAAATGTTGACTTTTGACTAATCCTTAGGCGACTTATATTTTGGCGGAAGGAGTACTATTCAACACGAATCTAGTTGCTCTGAACCATTGGATATAACAGCCCAACGGTCATGATTAGTGCTATGGATCCAATTCAAAACTGCTCCACTATAGTAGTATAAGTAGAGAGAATACAATCTACTGTGCTATGAAATTTTTTGGGTGGTGACATTATGGTTCTAGAACATGCATGGTGGAGTTTGCTCTAGGTACTATTCAACACGAATCCAGCTTCTATGAACCATTGGATCCAATAGCCCAACGATCAGGATTAGTGTTATGGATCCAATTTAAAATTGCTCCACTATACTAGTAGAGATAGAGATATCTTATCTTATCTTACGACTATATACTGTACGAATAACTTTGAATATTGACCATTGGATCAAGACTCGTGAATCCCAACATTTCTAGCCGTTGGATCTTCTTTTCCATTCTAGCATCTAGAAGATTCTATTGATAGTCTTCAGCATAATGAATGCTATGCACAAACCTCAAAACACACTTCTCCATCATACTAGATTCTTCTCCCTCGTAACTAATAATCGTTGACTTCTACATGATCTTATCTTATCTTATCTTATCTTATCTTACCACTATATAGTGTATGGATAAGTTTGAATGTTGACCGTTGGATCAAGACTCGCGAATCCTAGTATTTCTAGCCGTTGGATCTTCTTTTCCATTCTAGCATCTAGAGGATTCTATTGATAGTCTTGAACACAATGAATGCACTATGCATAAACCTCTCAAAACACACTTCTCCATCATACTAGAATCTTCCCCCTTGTTTCTCTAGACTATGTTACCAAAAATTAGCTACGAGGGAGCTAATAATATTTGACTTCTACACATGATGATACAAAGTACAAGGACCAAATATACACCCATACTTTATAGATGTTGATCAAATTTATAATTTTTTGGGCTTTACCAATTATAATTTTATATAGTGATGATATGTCATATGATCTACTATGTGAGCCTTATTAAGGTGTGCTTTTTTACACAATGCAGGAGTAGTATATTTCTTTGCTTATACATATGGTCACCTCTGTCCACACGCTGGTAGGGGAAGAGGGAAGCAGTGAAGAGAAGTTGAAGGCGGTTCCATGTCGGAGCAAAGTTATGATGGGTTTCTGACACGAGGTACTCCTGCGGCCTTACAGTGTATAGTCTACTAGTAGTAAATTTCATGACCTATGCACGCAAAACAAATTGTGTGTTTTCTCTCTCCTTCCCTATGCTCCATCTCTCCTCCCCTTTCCCCTCGCGCACCGGTCCGGCTGATCTCTCTCCCCTCGTCCACAGTGTGGTGCTGCGCACGTGTTGCCTTGGTACGGCCACTCTGTGTCTCTGGCGTGTTCGGCAGCCGCGCGTTGGTGTGGAGTAGGGACAAGGAGTACATAGGAAGCAAACCACTTTGGTCCTTGGCGGTAGAAAAATTCAAACTTTTCTACTTTTCAAAATTTTCACTTGCTTCCCAAACATCGGGAGGGAAGGTTATCCAAAAGATCGGCCAAACATCAGGAGGGAAGACAATTTCTAGTTGGATCAATACTGGAAAATCCAAACTTTGAACATTGACCGTTGGATCAAGACTGGCAAATCCAAACTTTGCTAACCGTTGGATCTTTTTTCCATTATTATCATCTAGAAAGTACTACTGATAGTGTTTAGCACAATGGACGCTAGTATGCGCAAACCTCAAAACACACACTTCATTGCTCAATTTCAGGGTCCTTGTGCTAAATGCATGCATGGACTCGGATGCAATTTTCTTTTTTTATGAGGTCCTTGATGTAACTTGTACTTCCACTGACCGTCTTAACTCTCAAGCACCTCGCTCCTATGAGACCAACCATTAGATCGGCCATTAGAGGTACTTCTTATCTTATATTTATCTTGTTTTATCTCTTACAATACCATACCACCACTGTATAGTGTACTAATTAACTTCGAACATTGATCGCTGGATCAAGACTGGCCAATCCAAACATTGCTAACCTTCAATCTTCTATTTTCTCTTATAATCGAGAAAGATTCTATTGTTAGTCTTTAGCATGATGAACACTAGTATGCGCAAACCACAAAACACACACACTTCATTATTCAGTTTTAGGGTCATTGTGTTAAATGGATGGACTTGGATCTAATTTTCATTTTTTATGGTCCTTGATGTAAGTTGTAATTCCATCGATCGTGTTAACTCTCAAGAACCTCTCTCCTAGGAGACCTACCATAGTTCAAAGAAAATGCAACCACCCCAATTATCACACAAACTAGACCAACGGTTTCTTATACGTAATGCCCAAGTTTTTAGTACTAGGATTTTTCAAGCTTCCTAGCAAACTTTACACACTTTAGTGACTTCTTGTCGATTTAGCAAAATTAGATCAAACTTGAGCTACAAGTAAGCGCAATAGATTGCTCTTGAATTAAATGTATTTTCGTACGTAGATGGGTGCATCTTCTTCTAGTAAACAATATCATCGGTGTGAGTTTCTAACTATGAATAATGAAAATCCTCAATTTTCCAAGTGACGAGGAGATGGTTCTTTTATGTAAAGAAATTCTGAAGAATATGGATTTAAATGCTATAAGCCAAGCTTTTAGACATATTAAGTGGCACTACAAGAAATGTGTTAACTTATGACCTTCTCATAGTGACGAGGAATGAAATCGTCATAGATTTATGACGATTTCGCACTAGAGGGTCATACACTATTTAGAGAGGTTAAAATCCTATAGAATTATGACGATTGTGTCAAAATCGTCGTAATTTCATCACATAAAATCATCATAACTTACACGATACAACTTAGAGCCTTATTTATATCCCATTATGACCAATTTAAATCGTTATATTGTCTAAAATAAAACAATTTAAATAAATTATACTTACGTTGCGTGTCCATGTGTCAATATGCGTCTATGTGACAAGTAGACTAATCAAACAGAAATAAATCAGCAAAAAATAGTGCAAAAGGGGATTGAACCTAAAACCCTAAGATACGTGCACAATATTGATCAAACTTGAGAACCACCACGTCACAATATTATTATGTTCTAATTGTGCAGTTGTTCTATATTAATATAACATTGGTATGTTTTTTTCACAAATCCATGATAAAAGGCGCAAAAAGATGGACACCCCAGGAGTCAAACCAGGGACCTATTCAAACAAATGCAAGACCCCAACCATCCTGCCATCGATCTGTTTGAGTCGTACTACCGTGATGCATATTTATAAGCATGATCCATTTCGGTCCAGCTGGGCCTTGGTGGCCTGGACTCCGGTCCAGATCGGATGGCCTGGGCCTTGGGTCCAGATCGGTCCACCTGGGCCTTGTGGCCTGGACTCCAGTCCAGATCGGGTGATGCATTTAGGCAAGTTTTTTTTCTACTTTCTTAATTCTTTTTTATCTTTTTCATAAGAAGTTCGAATGAATTGATTTTTGGCTCTAACTTTTTACAAAATTCATTTACATCCTTCTAGGTTGTTAATTGTCAATACTTTTATTATTTTAAAATAGTGGATTTACTAATCTCACATTAGTCCATGATAGGGATAATATTATAATTTAAAATATAATTTTGAAACTAGGGTTTGGAATTCAAATATTTGGCTTGAAGTCTTGCTAAAATTGTGTTGGATATCTGATAAAATAGCATATTGTAAATCTACAAATGATTTTTTTGTGAAAAAACACGAGCATCATATGATGTACATGTAGTTCAAATCGGACCCACTTCCTACCGATTTGGCAGGAATTTGTCTTTTTTGCCATGGGTGGATGGAAAAGTTTTAGATACCCCGGTTGCGACATTAGCCATATAAGGTGGTCTACTATTTTTGAAAAATGGGTGGTCTCATTCTAAAACTATCATTTGGTGGTTGCTTCACAAAACGATCCATTTTTTTGCTCGGAAAATGGAAAATTGATTTTCCATGCAACAAAAAGGAAAACTTCCTCCTGCAACATTGTTCGCCATCCCAAGATGCATACATGTGCACAATATGAGCATATTATAAAAAACTATGCCCTTATTCTAGCCATAAACCTCGTCGTTTGGCGCGAAAGACATGAAACCTCGAATATGATAGGTCATTTTGAGAAGGTTTTTTCGAGACACAATAAATTTACTAAGTTTGATATTTTTCCTTGCAAATATGTAACATAACATGACGCCACGCAAAGGATTCACACTGTTCGGACCGTCTTTGAATTTTTTATGCCCGTGTTAAACAATGGTCAAAACGATGGGCATTAAGGTTCTTAGCTAGGGGACGAGTCTCACTAAACTTGCATTGGATCTATAGGGAAACAACATATTGCGGGTCTAAAAATGATTTTTGCAAAAAATCATCGACATCAGATAATGTACCTATAGTTCAAATCGGACCCACTTCCTACCGATTTGGTAGGAATCTTTCCTTTTCGCTATGGGTGGACGGAAAGGTTTGAAATATCCCAGTTGGGAAATTGTCCATGCAAGGTGGTCTAGTATTTATTAAAAATAGGGTGGTAGCATTCTAAAACTGTCATTTGGTAGTTGCTTCACAAAACTCCCCATTTTTTGCTCTCGAAAAATGAAAAATGGATTTTCCGTGCGACGAAAAGGAAAACTTCCTCTTGAAACATTGTTCGTCATCCCAAGATGCACTTGTGTGCACAATATGAGCATATTATGACAAACTATGCCCTGATTCTAGCCATAACACTCATCATTTGGCCCGAAAGCCATGAAACCTCGAACATGATAGGTCATTTCTGAGAAGGTTTTTTCGAGACACAATCAATTTACCAAGTTTGATATTTTTCCTTACAACTATGTCACATGACATGACGCCACGCGAAGGATTCATATAGTTTGGACCGTTTTTGTATTTTTTATGCCCGTTTCAAACAATGGTCAAAATGACGGGCATGAATGTTCTTACTGATGGGACGAGCCTCATTAAACTTGCATTGGATCTCTGAAGAAACAACATATTGCGAGTCTAAAAATGATTTTTGTGAAAAATCATGGGCATCAGATAATGTACATGTAGTTCAAATCGGACCCACTTCCTACCGATTCAGCAGTCATTTGTCTTTTTCACCAGGGGTGGATGAAAGGGTTTTAAAATCCCTTGCTAAGACATTGTTCATGTAAGCTGGTCTAGCATTTTTGAAAAATTGGGTGGTAGCATTCTAAAACTGTCATTTGGTGGTTGCTTCACAAAAAAACCCGTTTTTTACGCTCAGAAAATGGAAAATGGATTTTCCGTGCGCCGAAAAAGAAAACTTTCTGATGCAACATTGTTTGCCATCCCGAGATGCACACGCGTGCACAGTACGAGCATATTATGACAAACTATGCCCTGATTCTAGCCATAACACTCGTTGTTTCGCCCGAAAGTCATGAAACCTCGGACATGATAGGTCATTTCTGAGAAGGTTTTTCCGAGACGCACTCAATTTACCAAGTTTGATATTTTTCCTTACAATTATGTCACATGACATGATGCCACGTGAAGGATTCATATAGTTGGGACCGTTTTTGCATTTTTTTTGCCCGTATCAAACAATGGTCAAAACGACGGGCATGAATGTTCTTAGCTAGGGGACGAGCCTCGTTAAACTTGCATTGGATCTCTGAAGAAACAACATATTGTGAGTCTAAGAATGATTTTTGTGAAAAATCATGGGCATCAGATAATGTACATGTAGTTCAAATCGGACCCACTTCCTACCGATTCGGCAGTCATTTGTCTTTTTCACCAAGGGTAGAAGAAAAGGTTTTAAAATCCCTGGCTGAGACATTGTTCATGTAAGGTGGTTTAGTATTTTTGAAAAATGGGGTGGTATCATTCTAAAACTGTCATTTGGTGGTTGCTTCACAAAACGCCACGTTTTTTGCGCTTGGAAAATAGATTTTCCGTGCGACGAAAAAGAAAACTTCCTCCTGCAACATTATTTGCCATCCCAAGATGCACACGCGTGCACAATACGAGCATATTATGACAAATAATGCCCTGATTCTAGCCATAACACTCGTCGTTTGGCCCGAAAGCCATGAAACCTCGAACATGATAGGTCATTTCTGATAAGGTTTTTTGGAGACGCAATCAATTTACCAAGTTTGATATTTTTCCTTACAACTATGTCACATGACATGACGCCAGGCAAAGGATTCATATAGTTGGGACCGTTTTTGCATGTTTTATGCCCGTTTCAAACAATGGTCAAAACGGCAGGCATGAATGTTCTTAGCTAGGGGACAAGCCTCATTAAACTTGCATTGGATCTCTTCATAAACAATATATTGTGAGTCTAAACATAATTTTTGCTAAAAAATATGGGCATCAGATAATGTACATGTAGTTCAAATCGGACCCACTTCCTATCGATTCGGCACTCATTTGTCATTTTCACCAGAGGTGGACGAAAAGGTTTTAAAATCCCCGACTGAGACATTGTTCATGTAAGGTGGACTAGTATTTTTTTAAAATGGGGTGGTAGCATTATAAAACTGTCATTTGGTGGTTGCTTCACAAAACGCCACATTTTTTGCGCTCGGAAAATGGAAAATTACTTTTCCGTGCGACAAAAAAGAAAACTACCTCCTGCAATATTGTTTGCTATCCCAAGATGCACACGCGTGCACAGTACGAGCATATTATGACAAACTATGCCCTGATTCTAGCCGTAACACTCGTCGTTTGGTCCGAAAGTCATGAAACCTCGAACATGATAGGTCATGTCTGAGAAGGTTTTTTCGATACGCAATCAATTTACCAAGTTTGATATTTTTCCTTACAACTATGTCACATAACATGACACCACGTGAAGGATTCGTATAGTTGGGACCATTTTTGCATTTTTATGCCCCTTTCAAACAATGGTCAAAACAGCGGGCATGCATGTTCTTAGCTAGGGGACGAGCCTCGTTAAACTTGCATTGGATCTCTTAAGAAACAATATATTGTGAGTCTAAAAATAATTTTTTCAAAAAATCATGGGCATCGGATAATGTACATGTAGTTCAAATTGGACCCACTTCCTATCGATTCGGCACTCATTTATCATTTTCACCAGGGGTGGACGAAATGGTTTTAAAATCCCCGACTGAGACATTGTTCATGTAAGGTGGTCTAGTATTTTTGAAAAATGGGGTGGTAGTATTCTAAAACTGTCATTTGGTGGTTGCTTCACAAAACGCCCCGTTTTTTGCGCTCGGAAAATGGAAAATGGATTTTCCGTGCGACGAAAAAGAAAACTTCCTCCTGCAACATTGTTCGCCATCCCAAGATGCACACGCGTGCACAGTACGAGCATATTATGACAAACTATGCCCTGATTCTAGCCATAACACTCGTCGTTTGACCCGAAAGTCATGAAACCTCGAACATGATAGGTCATGTCTAAGAAGGTTTTTTCGAGACGCAATCAATTTACCAAGTTTGATATTTTTCCTTACAACTATGTCACATAACATGACACCACGCGAAGGATTCATATAGTTGGGACCGTTTTTGCATTTTTATGCCCGTTTCAAACAATGGTCAAAACGGCGGGCATGAATGTTCTTAGCTAGGGGACGAGCCTCGTTAAACTTGCATTGGATCTCTTAAGAAACAATATATTGTGAGTCTAAATATAATTTTTTGAAAAAATCATGGGCATCGGATAATGTACATGTAGTTTAAATCGGACCCACTTCCTATCGATTCGGCACTCATTTGTCTTTTTACCAGGGATGGACGAAATGGTTTTAAAATCCCCGAATGAGACATTGTTCATGTAAGGTGGTCTAGTATTTTTGAAAAATGGGGTGGTAGCATTCTAAAACTGTCATTTGGTGGTTGCTTCACAAAACACCCCCTTTTTTGCGCTCGGAAAATGGAAAATGGATTTTCCGTGCGACGAAAAAGAAAACTTCCTGCTGCAACATTGTTCGCCATCCCAAGATGCACACGCGTGCACAATACGAGCATATTATGACAAACTATGCCCTGATTCAAGCCATAACACTCGTCGTTTGGTCCGAAAGTCGTGAAACCTCGAACATGATAGGTCATTTCTGAGAAGATTTTTTCGAGAAGCAATAAATTTACTAAGTTTGATATTTTTCCTTAAAACTATGTCACATAACATGATGCCACGCGAAGGATTCATATAGTTGGGACCATTTTTGCATTTTTTTATGCCCGTTTCAAATAATGGTCAAAACGGCGGTCATGAATGTTCTTAGCTAGGGGACGAGCCTCGCTAAACATGCATTGGATCTCTGAAGAAACAACATATTACGAGTCTAATAATGTTTTTTGTGAAAAATCACGGGCATGAGATAATGTACATGTAGTTCAAATCGGACCCACTTCCTGCCGATGCGGCACCCATTTGTCATTTTCACCAGGGGTGGACGAAAAGGTTTTAAAATCCCCGGCTAAGACATTGTTCATGTAAGGTGGACTAGTATTTTTTTTAAATGGGGTGGTACCATTTTTGTATTTACCGTTTGGTGTTGCTTCACAAAACCCTCCAATTTTGGCACTCAGAAAATAGAAAATGGCTTTTTTAAGAATACATTTTCATGATTAGATGAAAAAATTGTGCACACATATGGATTTTGGAATGACAAACAATGTCATCGGAGGATATTTTCATATTCGTTAGACAAAAAAGCCATTTTCTGTTTTGCAAGTGCAAAAATTAAGGTGTTTTGTGAACCAACCAATCAAAACACAGGAAAACGCCTCCCATGGATCAACCTTATGTGCCTTATCTGGACCATTCAGAGTGGATCCAATGGCTGGTAGCTCACCCGAAGAAGCACATCACCCACCGTGCCCACGGCCTCACCAACCCTAACCTCACCATCTGTCAAGAAAACCTAGATCGCCCCCTCGCGCCGCCCCTTTCCTTGCCCTATCTCTACACCTCCGATTCTCTCCTCTCGCCGATTCACAACACGGCCACCACCCTCTCCCCTCTAGCCGATCCACCTTCTCCCTCCTCTCTCCCTGGCTGAGCCCAGCTCCGCCTACCCCGACACAACCTTGATGGAGGAATCTGACGGCATCAAGGCGGGCCGGGTCCCTCTTCTTGTCTACACCGTCAATGGCGGCCCTGTGCAGGGGGCTCCGGCGATGGTGGCCTCGATGATGGGGGCTCTTGTGGTGGCGGCCCCGATGATGGGGGCTTTGGCGGTGGCGGCCCCAACGATGGGGGATCTGGTGGTGGCGGCCTCGACGATAGGGGCTCTGGCCGTGGCGGCCCTGACGATGGGGGCTCTGGCGGTGGCGGCCCCGGCGATGGGGATCTGGTGGTGGCGGCCTCGACGATGGGGGCGCTGGCGGTGGCGGCCCCGACGATGGGGGCTCTAGCGGTGGTGGCCCTGATGATGGGGGCTCTGGTCGAGTACATCAAGGAGCGGCTCTGCCCCACCGAGGAGAATACCTAGGAGGACTGATCCAAGGTCGAAAAAATCTGCGGGACCCCGTGAGCGTCGGATGCCTTGAGGAGATCATCAATGAGAGCCACCCTATTGTCTGCTGGAGCCTGGGTGCTCCATCCGCTCGAACAACAAGTTAAGTTTGTTGTGCCCATGACATGGATCCATCTCCATGTGAGTCTGCTCCGTCGATGCACATATTCCGTGAGGGTAGGGTTTGGATTTTAGTGGGAGTTCATCAACCATAACAAGTCGATTAAAGCCTGGTCAGATTAGGATTCTTAGGTTTCTTAGTTCATGTCATCAAGCCTTATCTCTAGTCATGCCTCTGATAGGTGTACTATTTTCGTTGGTGTGATATCAACTGATATTTTTGAGCATGAGCTTTACGGTAGCATTACTGTTGTTATAATGTTGTTGCTTTATTTGATACCTGTGTGTGTATGCTTGGCATGGAAGAGACGTGACAAGGTTTTTGATACAAGCACAATTGATACTTGTGTGTGTATCCTTGCTGTATCTGTGGGGATTTAATATTATTGATGAAATTCTTGTGTTCTGAACATGGGTGCATTAGACTTATATCAGTATTTCTTGTGTGGAAGAACAAATACCAACTGTGTTTCAGCTTTCCATTACCATTTCTTCCAAACTGAATGTCTGGTTCATTATGTATGCAGCACTGTACTACAACTTGTGCTCTTTAATAAAAAAATTCCCTAGTATCCATCATGTTTGAACTAGTCTGTGATTAGCTCTACACATTACTTTCTATGAACATTTTGATTCTATACATAAAAAATATCAGCTAAAAGATATGCCAAAACACCTTCAACTAGTATACGTGTTGTGCAATTATGTAGAGCTACTAGTTGTACTTTTGAAGCAAATTGGATGTTTGATTAACTATTTTTCTATTGCTTGTTTGATCTCGGTTGTTTGTTTATGGGTGGTAAGACAAGGTGCAGTGATTACCTGGAGCTGGAGAACTTCGGAGCCTTGTCTGATCGGGTTTGCAGCTATCTTTTCTCCAGCGAGATGGCGGGGCGGTTGTAGGTGGAACAACCTGGAGCTAGAGAACTTCCAGGACAAGATCAAGAAGAACCAGGACAAGAGAAAGATCAAGAAGCAGCTGGCCTACACCTTCAACTACCTCCTTGATTAATGTTTTAGTGAGTTCTCCGCCCGCTCCCTTTCGATCCTTGCTGATCCTTACCAGTAGTTATAATGGTGTTGTAGTAGTATAACAACTAATGTCTAGTAGTACGTGCAGTACTGTCTACACGTAGTTAGTCCTGATTGCTGAGTTGGTATCCATAATCTATGTTTTATCTTGGATTTTTGCATCATGACATATTTGCTCATTTATCTTGCACTGGATTGGTACTGTCTAGAATAGACTTTGAGTTCGCTTAATATGACTGTATAATGAGAAAGCAAGTGTTTTTTCTTCTTAGAGGTTGTTGGCATTCATTTTAGTAGTTTTTTCTCCATGCTCATGCTTGAGGATATGTTCACTATTCTGTTTCTAGCTGTTGTGTTATTGTATAGAATAGTGAAAGTACCTATTTACAATTGGTTATCAGGTTCATTTGCTGGATTATAGGTATGTCTTTCTTTGAGACTAAAAATGTGTCTGTTCCTCGTTTAGAGGGGCTCCAGGCCTAAGGAATATGAAGCCACCGAACTTGTGAAGAGTTGCCAGCATGGAGAGCCATTTCTTGTAATAGTTAGAAATATCTGGGTTGTAATAGACTGTAGATATTGTACTAGCCTAATTTTTGGCAGTTGTTTTAATTAATTTTATTTGTTCTCTTTGATCTGTCTCAAATATTGATTGTGTATATGACATCAAACGTGTGAATAGAAACATTTACTTGTGGCACACGTGACTGGAACAAATATGTCATTTTGGACCCTTCTGACGTGTATAGTCAATTTGTGAGTTGAACATGACAAGTGGGGCCTGTATTGTACATGACAAGTGGGACCTATCTTAGAACCAGGTTATTAGAAGGGATGAATTTAAATTTAAATGGACTATAAATAGGTTAAGGCCCATAGAATAAAATGGCATAAATGTTTGGTTTGGCCCATGTAGCAGTCGAGAAAGAGTAAGGAAAAAACATAAATGGGCTGAATTATTGGGCTTGGCCCATGTAAACAACAGACGTGGACTGGGCTGATTTCGTGCCACGTCGGAGCTGACCTGGCCAGGCCAAATCTCCCATGACGATAATGGATCGTCATAACAGTTATGACGATCCGTTATCGTCATATACGGTTATGACGATTTTACCAAAAACGTCGTTATAGTTCATTTGCGATGCTCAGCTTTCGACGATCTCAAAATCGTCATAGAATCGTCATAAACGGACTATTATGACGATTTTGTGACAAAAACAGAGGGTCATATATAGCCAGATTCCTTGTAGTGTGGACCAACGTGTTTTACTTACGATTCCCATGTTTTATGAGTTTTCAAAATCCCTATGTAGCTAATTAACTTTGCCCCACTTGAATGACTTTATGCCTATATTTATTGAAATTTGGTCAAACTTGAACTACAACAACTAAATTATTGTAGGTTGCTTCTAAAGAATTACAAAAAACATTTGGAGGTGTACCCATTGGGAGCTCAGTTAATATATCATAAAACAACCAAGAGTTTTGATAATAGATTTTTACCTCCTTTCCAATTAATATTTTTCATCTTGAAAATTTAATGAAAAATTAGCTCAAACTTGAGCTACAAGTAAGCACGATAGATTTTTATTTAATTAAATGTCTCTTTGGAGGTAGATGGATGCATCCTCTTGTATTAATCAGTACCGCTGGTGTGAGTTTTCAACTATCAAGAAAAACATTCTCAATTTTCTAAGTGATGATGAGATTATTGTTTGTTTTCGTAAACAAAGTCCAAAGGATATGGACCTGAACGCCACAAGCCAAGTTCTCAGACATACATAGTGGACCCTCATGTTGTACTTATGATTCCCGTGTTTTATGAGTTTTTAAACTTATTCCTATAGCTAACTTTGCTCACTTGAAATTGATTTTGTGTCGATTTATTGAAATTATGTCAATTTTGAACTACAAATAAATTGTAGGTTGTATTGAAAGTTTTACATTTTTTGGAGGTAACCATTGGGGGCTGATTTAATATATCACAAACCACCACAGATAGTTTTTACAAGTTCAACTTCTTGCTAAGATTTTGCATCTTAACAATTTAAAGAAATTATATCAAACTTGAGCTACAAGTGAATGCGATAGATTGCTCTTGAGTTAATTGTCATTTCGGAGGTAGACGGGTGCATCTTCTTGTAGTAAACAATGTGGTCGATGCGAGTTTCCAAATATCAGGAAATATCATTCTTAATTTCCGAGTGACGACGAGATTGTTCCTTTCTATAAAAACAGTCTAAAGAGTATGGATCTGAATGCCACAAGCCATGTTTTTAGACATCTTATCTTATCTTACCACTATATAGTGTACGAATAACTTTGAAATTGATCGTTGGATCGAGACTCGCGAATCCGAACATTTCTAGCCATTGGATCTTCTTTTTCATTCTAGCATCTAGAAGATTCTATTGATAGTCTTGAATACAATGAATGCATTATGCATAAACCTCTCAAAACACACGTCTCCATCATACTAGAATCTTCTCCCTCGTTTCTCTAGACCATGTTACCAAAAATTTCAAGTGTTAGGTAGCTAATAATATTTGACTTCTACGCATGATGATACAAAGTACAAGAACCAAATATACACCCATACTTTATAGATGTTGATCAAATTTATAATTTTTTGTGCTTTACCAATTATAATTTTATATAGTGATGATATGTCATACAATTTACTATCTGTGTCTCATGTGCAACTTACTAGTAGCTAATAATCGTTAACTTTACCACTATATAGTGTACAAACAACTTACTGAATATTGATCGTTTGATCAAGAGTCGCGAATCCCAACATTTCCAGTCGTTGGATCTTCTTTTCCATTCTAGCATCTTGAAGATTCTATTGATAGTGTTCATTACAAGCTTTAGGTGCACCTTAGGCTTAAAGATAACTTTATTTTTTCCAACTATCAAGAAGGAACATTCAATTATACTTTTTCCGAGTGAAGAATACGAGCGAGGTTGTTCTTGTTCCTAATGAAAAGTCTGAAGAATATTGGATCTGAATGCCACAAGCCAAGTTTACATACATATATGTTGGACCGAGATGTTGTACCAACGATTTCCATGTTTTATGAGTTTTCAAACTTCCCAGTCGACTCTGCCCATTAGAATAACTTTATGTCGATTTATCAAAATTAGGTCAAATTTGAAACTACTAGTACTAGTAAATTGCACGTGCCCTGCACGTAAGACTCAGATAATAGACATCTGGCATATCATCACTATATAAAATTATAATAGGCAAAGAAAAAAAAATATAATAGGTAAAATTTGAACTACTACAAGTAAACCATGTAGGTTGCTTTGAAAGTTTTACGAAAAAGTTCTTAGAGGTACCCATCAAATGGGGCACGTGGGGGGGGAATTAATATACTATCAGGAACCAAAAGAGAGTTCCGACGACAGGTTCATCTTCTTGCTAAGATTTTGCGTCTTGATAGTTTAATGAAATTAGGTCAAACTTGAACTACAAGTAAGTGTGATAGATTGCTCTTGAATTTAATGAAATTAGGTCAAACTTGAACTACATGAAATAAATTGTATGTTGCTTTGGAAGTTTTATGAAAAAAGCTTATGGAGGTACCCATCGAGCGGTTAATTAATATATCAGAAACCACAGAGATTTTTGACGAGTGGTTCGACTTGTATCTAAGATTTTTCATCATGAAAATTTTGAGCACCTTATGAAAACGATCACATGAAATAGGGAGAGAGAGGAAATGAAATTTCTATTATCTATGGGCAACCCACAAGCTTGAGGTGCACCTTAGGCTTAAAGATAACTTTATTTTTTCCACTATGTATAAGGTGAACCTTAGCGGATGCCACATAGTAGGCCATATTAAGGTGTGATTTTTTACATAATGCGGGAGTAGTATATTTCTTTGCTTAGACATATGGTCACCTCTATCCATGCGCTTTACATGCTAAGAGAATAAAACATTGGCAGGAGAAGAGGGCAGCAACAAAGAGAAGTTGAAGGCGCTTCCATGTTAGAGCAAAGTTATGATGGGTTTCTAACACGAGGTATGATACATTGCAAATGTATCTATAATTTTTGATGTTTCATGCTTGGTTTTATCCACTTTTTGTGTTTTGTTCCAACTTTGGAGTACTTTTATTATGATTTCTTGGACTAACCTATTAACAAGAGCCATAGTGCCAGCTGCCTATTTTCTGCTGTTTTTGGTTCTAGGAAAGTCAGAAAATGAATATTCTCGGAATTGAACGGGACAAAAGCCAAAGGGCCTATTTTTCCGGAATGGATCAAGTGCCAGAATACGAGACGGTGAAGGGCTGGGGGCCGGCCACACCACCTGGCTGCGCGGCCAGGCCTGGCCCGCGCCAGGGGGTGGTCTGGCCGCCCCGAGCACCTCCTCGGCCTCTCCTTCCGCCTATAAGATGCCCTCGGGATGAAAACCCTAAGTACCTGATCAAAAATCCACGAAAGAGTCTGTGGCCGCCGTCATCTCCATCCCTAGATCGGGAGGGATCTGAAGCTCTTCCCGGCACCTCACGAGAGAATTCACCGAGGCCTTCTTCATCACCATGCAAGCCTCCGGTGTGATGCGTGAGTAGTTCATCCTTGGACTACGGATCCATGTAGTAGCTAGATGGCTGGTTTCTCCTCCTTTGTGCTTTCATGTTTAGATCTTGTGAGCTCCGTTCATGATCAAGATCATCTATTTGTAATCCATACATGTTGTGTTTGCGGGGATCCGATGGATATTGAGATGCTATTTCAGAATGATTATTGATTCTATCATGTCTTTGTTATTTGAGATCTTGCATGCTTTCTGTTGTTAGTAGCTATCTGGGCCAAGTAGATGCTAGCAACTCCAAGAGTTAGTATTAATGCTCGATAGTGGGTTCATGCCTCTAGTAATCTGGGGAAGTGACAGAAATCTCTAAGGTACTAGATGTGCTGTTGCTACTAGGGAGAAAACAACGATCTTTTGTTCATAGAACAATCGTATTGTTTACTTTGCACGCAGTTCGTAAAGCAATAATCTGTTGCTTGCAACTTAATACTGGAGGGGGTTTGGATGATAACCTGAAGGTGGATTATTAGTCATAGATGCAGTTGGATGGCGGTCTATGTATTATGTTGTAATGCCCAATCAAGTCTCAAAGGAGTCAAGATGATTAGTATATGTCTGTATTGCTTTCTCGGTGTTTGTCAATTGCCCCGCTGTAATTTGTTCACCCAGCATGTTATCTATCTAAGGAGAGCCACCTCTAGTGAACTATGGATCTCAGTCCTTCTTCTTTACATACAATCTATAAACTGTTTACTTCTTTGTGTTTACTTTCTGCAAACTTTTACTTCTTTCCATTCGATATGTTTAATCCTTTGTTTTCCGCAAAACACGGTGAGATTGACAACCTCATCGCAAGTTGGGGACAAAGTTCTGTGGTTGTGTTGTGCAGGTCTCCACGTTGCTACTAGTACCGGTAGTGCGCCCTGCCAAAGCTCAGCTAGTAACACCTTTGGGGTGTTTCCTTGCTCCTACTGGTTCGATTAAACCTTGGTTTCAAAACAGAGGGAAAACTTGATGCTGTGCTCATCATACCTTCCTCTTGGGGTTCCCAACGAGCTCTACGTCGATCGTCGAGCGCATCAAGCTATTTTCTAGCGCCGTTGCCGGGGAGTCAAGGACATCTTCACAAGGGGATTTCCTCATAACCAATCTCTTTACTTTGTTGTTTTTGTTTTGCTTAGTTTCTTTTTGCTTTGTTTGCTTGTTTTGTTCTTCGAAAACACAAAAAAATTAGTTTTACTAGTTTGCTTTCTTATTTCAAAAACACAAAAAATTAGTTCCTATCTTGAGTTGCCACTGTGTCTAGCCTTGCTCCAATCACTATGTCACCCAAGGAAATGATTCTCACTTTTAAACAAGGGATTGAGGAAAGTTTTAAGAAAGCTTGGTCTAGAATCTCTGATTTACATGAAAAGACTGAGCCTAAAATGATTCAAGGCTTGTTCCTTAGCAGTTTTTACCTTGGGATTGCTCTTTGCTATAGATATGCTTTAGATGCTATTGTGGGAGGAGATTTCCTCCAATGTAATGAGTATGATGCTATTAATGCTATAAAGAAATTGATCCTCACTTACAACATGCCTAGCCAAACTGATACTTCTTTCGCAAAAATATTTGCTAGGTTGGATACTCTTGAGGCTAGCACTACTAGATTAGAAGGGTGCTATAATACGCTTAGGGAGCAGCATGATTATGTTCCAATAAGCTCTGAACCATCAAGGTGGTTCCCTACAGTAAAGATTGAGATAAACGCTGAAACTTTTCAAGCTCGTTGTGATATCATGTCTGAATCTTGCCTTATGCCCAAAGATATTTATAAATCTCTGAATACTTGGGGCCTCATTGAGGGAGGAAAAGAAATATCTCTTACTAATAATACTACCATTTTACCTCTTGGAATAGCGGAAGGAGTGTTTGCAAAGATCCTTGGGAAAACGATCTCTATTGATTATCTTGTTATTGAATGTGCAGGAAAAGGACAAATTACACTTGGAAGGTCCCTATTGGAACTTCTTGGAGCAATAATAGATGTGGGAAAGGGGACCATGCACCTTTCTTCTCACCCAAACAATCATATTTTCCCCAAGGTTAAGAATAAAAGTAAGAGAGGTAAGAGCAAGAAATTTGGTCTTAATGCTTCTTCATTTGAGAACACTTGATTCTTTCTTTGCTTCTTATGCCTAACTTAAAGGCGTTAAAGAAAAGTACTTGTTGGGAGATAACCCAAGAGTTTTAGATGAGTCTTGGAAGAAATTACTTTAGTAATAACCACTCCTTATCCTTTTTATTTGCTTTTTGTGCCAAGAGTAACCTCTAAAGAGAGTGAAGTAATGATTGAGAAAGTTGCTGTCCCGAAACAGATTTCTGTTCTTCACCGTAAATATTCCTGAGAGAGCTCTGTATGTCGGATTGAGCTGTAATATTTTGTGCTTCTGCCCCAGGTTGTTATATAACTTTTGTTAGTTCAACACTTTTTGATTTGAGCAATAGAAGGTCTTCGAAAAAAATCGTCTTTACCTGCTGGTCTGTTTTGATAGATTTCTGCCATTTTCTGCATTTGCTTCTTGTTAGTTCCTTCTTGAGTTCCTTTGGGGAATTGAGCTTTTTGAGGGAATTTCTACAGTAGCTAGTGTTCTAATGGAACTTTATTTGGTCTTAGAACTGAACCTTGAGACTTATTTTATCTTAAGTGCACTAATGTTGCTAATGAGATTGTGTGAAGTTTTGTATGAAGGAAAATTTTCAGGTGAATGGAAGGAATGAGTAACAAGATGAAGGATGGACTAAAGATCAATCTTGGGGATGCCACGCGTGTCACCCCAGGAAATATCCAAGAAGTACAAGCGTCAAAGCTTGGGGATGCCGAAGGCATCCCCTTCTTCATCAATAAAAATTCCAGGTTTCTTCCAAACGCTTCATTTTTATTGTTTCATGCACAGCTGTGTTTTTCTTGGAGCGTCTTCTTTTTCGTTTTTGTTTTGGTTTTTAGTTTGCTTGGTTTGTTTAGTTTTCTGAATAAGTTGGTTGGACCCCCTCTTTCATACATTGGTTTTCAAATAGTTTGGTTTGGTTTGGAAAAGAGTAGGAAAGTTCATACTTATGTGGTAAAAAGAGCTCGTTTTTGACTGTGGCTATGCTTTGTCATGCCATGCTTGATATTGTTTTGGCTTTATGCTTAGTATTATTTGCTATAGCATGACTTGTTATAATCAATTGAGATTGCTTAATGTGCCTTGGATGAATCATGCGTTGTTTTAGCATATTAAAGCATAGTATAGTGGTATTCTCCTTTGATGCTTTATTTGGGTTGACTTGGCACATGCTCACACCATGTTATGACTGTCACAAGTCACCATAGCCTTTATGATCCTTTAGTTTTCAACTTGTAGTATCACTTTATGCTTTGATCAATGATGTGTTGTCGCTCTGCATGATTATGGCCATTATTGCTCTCTTAGTTTGTCGGTCCCAGTCTTTTGCTAGCCTCCATAACAAAGTATGAGTTCCACTCATGCATCCAACTCCCTAAACCAAGTTATTCCAAAGATTCCACCATACCTACCTACTAGCTTATGCTACTCCAAGTATATTCATGCTTTTGTCTGCCTTTCACTTGTTATGAGTAAACTAGTGATTAAAGCTCTCTTGAGCTTGATGGCACACTTTACTTTATTGCCTCTAATAAACTTGAACCATTGGGTCCTTCTTTGTTGCGTATATGCTTGCGCTTTACAAGTTGAAATTAGCAGAACCATGTACCATGGGGAACGCTTTCAACATTGCACTTGTACTTTGTACCCCGTTGATATTATGTTCTTTTGCTGACGGATCCCGGCGGTGTGAAATAAAAGTGGAACTTGTATGATCATGGAGGTTGTATGTGTGTTAGAGAAACGCCTGGGCCGCTAGCCTAAGCCATGCCTAATCATGGTGGAAACTTGCAGCATCACCATAATGAGCACTCTATGAAGAATCCTCAATAAAAACCTATGCAAATAGTAAATAAAAAGATCGCTGAGATGCTCATTGTCTGCTTGCCTTGTCATTTTGATTATGGGAAAGCTCCCGTATCATGTGCAAGGGTACCCATTATGGTTCTTAATGAACACATATACTTACAATGACAAGAGCTTACTTGTGACTGAAGTTGAGTAGCATGAGGATCGGTCTTCGTAAGTAAGGGGCATGAGATTTCGGTTTATAACTTGTCAAGCATATCCTCTTAGCTATGTCACTTTAACTTTAATCACCTTCAAGATGCTTATGATAGGGGCAATGAGAGCTGAAAGCTACGAGTACCATAATTTTTGGAAGCTCTTTATGAGACTTGAATCCCTACTTCCTTTTACAAAGGCCTTTCTTCCACCATTATATTTAGTCTCCAGCTTCTATCTTTATGAACTTACTTTGATTACATAGTGGCCATTCTTAGTTCTATGTGCATTGTCCCAAGACTAGTTGATTGATGCATAACTTGTTATTGCTTGTTTGAAACTATTGTATCTAGTCACTCTTATGAACTTTGAAGGTGTCCCATGCATTTATATTTGCTACTCTATTGAGGGACAATCTGAATACTTTTGTGCTATGTTTTCTTTATGTGAAACAAACAAACGTCTTGCAAAGCATGTTATTCATGAATCTTTTGTTTGTGCCTTTTCATGTTGCATCATAGTTTCTTTGCTTATTGTTAGAACTTTGTCTTTCATGTTATGATTGACGTACTATGATCCCAGCTTTGAATGTTTTGCAAATACTTTGATCAAGTCTTTGATGGTGCATGTCACCTCAAAAATTATTCTTTTTATCACTTACCTCCTCGAGGACGAGCAGGAGTTAAGCTTGGGGATGTTGATGCATTGCAAATGTATCTATAATTTTTTATGTTCCATGCTTGGTTTTATCCACTTTCTTGTGTTTTGTTCCAACTTTGGAGTACTTTTCATATGATTTCTTGTACTAACCTATTAACAAGAGACACAGTGCCAGCTGCCTGTTTTCTGCTGTTTTTGGTTCCAGGAAAGTCAGAAAATGAATATTCTCGGAATTGGATGGGACAAAAGCCAAAGTGCCTATTTTTCCGAAGGGATCAAGTGCCAGAATACGAGACGGAGAAGGGCTAGGGGCCGGCCACACCACTTGGCCACGCGGCCAGGCCTGGCCCACGCCAGGGGGTGGTCTGGCCGACCCTAGGACCCCCTCGGCCTCTCCTTCCGCCTATAAGATGCCCTCGGGACGAAAACCCTAAGTACCCGATCAAAAATCCACGAAAGAGTCTATAGCCGCCGTCATCTCCATCCCTAGATCGGGAGGGATCTGAAGCTCTTCCTGGCACCCTGCCGGAGAGGGGAATTCACCCTGGAGGCCTTCTTCATCACCATGCAAGCCTCCGGTGTGATGCATGAGTAGTTCATCCTTGGACTCGGATCCATGTAGTAGCTAGATGGCTGGTTTCTCCTTCTTTTTGCTTTCATGTTTAGATCTTGTGAGCCCCGTTCATGATCAAGATCATCTATTTGTAATCCATACATGTTGTGTTTGCGGGGATCCGATGGATATTGAGATGCTATTTCAGATTGATTATTGATTCTATCATGTCTTTGTTGTTTGAGATCTTGCACGCTTTCTGTTATTAGTAGCTATCTTGGCCAAGTAGATTCTAGCAACTCCAAGAGTTAGTATTAATGCCCGATAGTGGGTTCATGCCTCTGGTAATCTGGGGAAGTGACAGAAATCTCTAAGGTACTAGATGTGCTGTTGCTACTAGGGATAAAACAACGATATTTTGTTCATAGAACAATCGTATTGTTTACTTTACACGCAGTTCGTAAAGCAATAATCTGTTGCTTGCAACTTAATACTGGAGGGGGTTCAGATGATAACCTGAATGTGGATTATTAGTCATAGATGCAGTTGGATGGCGGTCTATGTATTATGTTGTAATGCCCAATCAAGTCTCAAAGGAGTCAAGATGATTAGTATATGCATGTATTGCTTTCTCGGTGTTTGTCAATTGCCCCGCTGTAATTTGTTCACCCAGCATGTTATCTATCTAAGGAGAGCCACCTCTAGTGAACTATGGATCCCGGTCCTTCTTATTTACATACAATATACAAATTGTTTACTTCTTTGTGTTTACTTTCTGCAAATTTTTACTTCTTTCCATTCGATACGTTTAATCCTTTGTGTTCCGCAAAACACGGTGAAATTGACAACCTCATCGCAAGTTGGGGACAAAGTTCTGTGGTTGTATTGTGCAGGTCTCCACGTTGCTACTAGCACCGGTAGTGCGCCGTGCCAAAGCTCAGCTAGTAACACCTTTGGGGTGTTTCCTTGCTCCTACTGGTTCGATTAAACCATGGTTTCATAACTGAGGGAAAACTTGCTGCTGTGCTTATCATACCTTCCTCTTGGGGTTCCCAATGAGCTCTACGTCGATCGTCGAGCGCATCAAGGTACTCCTGCGGCCTTAAAGTGTAGTACTACACTATGCTAGTACTAGTAAATTTCAGGACCTATTCACGCAAAACAAATTGTGTGTTTTCTCTCTCCTTTGCTTCCTCTCACCATCCATACTCCCTCTCTCCTACCCTTTCCCCTCGCACATCGGCCCGTCTGATCTCTCCCTCGTCCATAGTGTGGTGTTGCGCACGTGTGCCTTGGTACGGCGGCTCTGTGTCTCTGGCGTGTTGGGCAGCTGCATTGGTGTGGATTAGGGACGAGGAGTACATCGGAAGGAAACCACTTTGGTCCTTGGTGGCAAAAAATTTGAAACTTTTCCGGTTTTCGAAATTTTTAGTTGCTTCCCAAACATCGGGAGGGAAGGTTATCCAAAAGATCAGCCAAACATCGGGAGGGAAGGCATTTTTGAACCCGTTTTGAACATTGATCACATTGAATAAACGAAAAACAAAAAACAAAAGCTTTACTCATGATGTCCTATCATGTATGGTGCACGACGTGCCATGAAAACTGTAATCATGGGATTAGATAAGTTTTGGAAAAATAGCTTCACAAATATTGTCCTACCATGTGTATGGCCATTATCGGGTTTATTTCAACCCGAACGACCAAGGTCATCAAGGCCATATTGATATCATAGTTTACAATTTGATAGAGTTCCCACGATAGTTTGGTAGATGGGTACATCTTGGCGTAGTGACCATTGTTGGATGTCGGAGTTTCCAACAATTAGGATTTCAATTTTCCCAGTGAGGACGGTGATGTTTTTTGTGAAGAAAGTCCAAATAATATGGTTCAGAATACCACAAGCCAATGGTTTCACACATACTATAGTTGATCATGCTTCCTATCTAACTTTGGCTAAAATTTTACATATTACGATGGATCGTGACACGCGGTACTAGTACACATACTACTACGTAGTAGATTTTCTCTCTCCTTCGCTCCCCTCTCAACATCCATCCACTATCCTCTCCATTTCTCCTTGCTTCCCATGTAAGCTTTCATGCAATGATTATACTTATACTCTAAGATGCAGCGGTGTAGAAAAAGATGAGGCCCACACCATACCACCATCAATCAAGTTCGGTGCAGTGATGCAACTTTGTGAAGAGTATACGTATACTAGTAGTACTATAGCTAGATAAGTATGTACTACTATAGACACTTAATATTTAACGGAGGAAGAAAGAGACACCGAGTAATTCAGCACGATCTACATGATTCTCTTTATTTTTGGATAAAGCGGGGCGCCTCCTGAATTCTCTGGGCCGAGAAAAATCAAGAACCGACAAGTCTGGTATAATCCTTTTTTTGTTGACGGGACGAGTCTGGTACAATCTATTTATGATATTTCAGGATAGTTTTCAGGGTATTAACACAAGCACGACTATAAATAGATATTATAAATTGCAACAGTACGCACCCCTACTTTCACCCAAAAACCCAACCCACTGTTGCTTAGAACTCGATCTCTGTCTATTTCCTTCCAAAATGTCGTATGACAACTCTCTTCAGAACACGTAGATTGACCTGGCAAATGGGAATGGCCCCGAAACTCCACCTGGAATCCCAGACTCAATCGACGGGCCATGGCTGCCACTGCTATCTGACTCCTCTAGTGAAGAAGATAGCCACTAGCAGCGCTTTTTCAAAGGGACACCACCACCAATGCCGAGCGACTCCGATAAGATGGAAGATGAGAATGAGGAAGAGGAGGAGCCTGAGGTCGACCCTGAGGAGGAGGCCAAAGACGACGACATGGAGGAGGCCGAGGACGATGACGGGGAGGAGGCCGAGGACGACGATGAAGAGGTCTCTTCCTGCCCCCCGCCGAAGAAGCGTGCCCGAGTGCAAAATTAAATTTGGCTTAGAGTGCCCTCACTGTATTCTAGCAAAATATAGATAATTTCCTCCGCATGTTAGTACTCTATGAAAATACTTATTTCAATGTGTGTCATGATACATGGTTTTTTTGCGGGAGGGGGGTGGGGTGGTAATGATACATAGTTGAATCTTAAATAGTGTCCTCTTATATTTGTGCTTGTTTGGACGAAAACTACAAACATGGATTTGGACAACTTTGGAAAAACTTGCTACACAATATGGTCATAACCATGTATGAAGATTGTTCACATTATAAGCCAAGTTACCAATGTCAAGGTCATATCTGCATCACTTGTCCCGTTTATTGGGATAAATAAAAGAAAAGTAAAGAAAACAATAAAAAATGTTAAGCACTTATGTATGGTGTCCTCTTTCGTAAATGATAAACATGAATTTTGACAAGGTTTAAAAACACTTCTTCACAATATGACTAGCGATGTGTTAACATACTCCCTCTGTCTCAAAATAGATGTCTCAAAATTGTTTAAATTTGGATGTATCTAGCCACTATCTAGTCTAGATACATCTAAATTTAAAAAAAATTGCGACATCTATTTTGAGACAGAGGGAGTACTTGGGTTTCAAGTTAAATAATGACAAAGGTCGTGTCCATTTCGGGTAGATGAGGTACATCTTGGCATGGCATACTAATGTTGTTAATTGGACTGTTCAACTTTTATGTATAGAATTTTGTTAAATTATTTTAGAAGTGCGACATATAATTATTTTTTAAAGAAAAGGCAAAGAGTATGGCTCTGAATGCCACAACACACTAAATTTCACATAAAATAGAGTATGCTTCATGGTTAACAATTTTCATGAATTTCCAGGCCTTCTAGCTAATTTCGCATAATTAAATGACATTTTGTCAATAAAACCAAAGTAGGTAAATTTTGATCTACAAGTGCGTGATATATTGCTTGTAAATTTGTCAGAAATTCATAATTTACTAAGTATTGTATCCACGTAGTCATACTGAAAACTGACTATTGTTTTGAAAGATACAACTTCTTTGTATAAATTTTCAGACTGACACATCTGACCATGTTTCAAAAAAGTGAAAGCAAATAAGGAAACATGCACACAGCCTTTTAGTAGTAGTACTCCTATTAAAAATTCATACTTGTAAAACAGTAAAGACGACACTGTTAAAGTTTCAATACAAGGGACCTGGGCACCTTCACCGACCCTCCAAAATTAACCTTTCTTCCTCTTAGACTTTGCAGTTATGGCTCTGAAGAGCGGAGCTCCCCGTGGGAAGAAGAAGACCCAGGTGGCAGCGACAAAGGCCATGGAGAAAAAGAAGACATTTCACCAGCTTCCGAATCCTGCTCTAGCCACTCCAAGTCGCAATCTCGCACCAGGCAGCCCCAGGAAGAAACAGGTGTCGAAGTCCGTCAAGGTCGGGCTGCATTTCCCAATCGGCCGAATCAGGCGCTACCTCAAGGAGGGTCAGTACTCCCAGCGCATAGGCTTCTGGGCTCCCGTCTACCTCGTGGTCGTTCTCGAGTACCTCACCTCCGAGGTGTTGGAGCTCGTCGGTCAAGCCGTGAAGGATAGCAAGAAGATCCGCATCATCCCGAGGCACGTGATGCTCGGCGTAATGCGCGACGAGGAGCTCAGCAAACTGCTGGCCGGTGTTACCATCGCGCACAGCGGCATGCTGCCCAGCATCCACAAGTCCCTGCTTGTCGATGGTACCGCGGAGGTTGCAGCCAAGTTGCCCACGGAGGATACTGCCAAGTCGCCTGAGAAGACCGCGGAGTCCCCCTAAAAGTCGTTAAATTGTAGTACTACTACTGCTCCATATGTGTTTGGGTTTGCTCTGTTTGCAGTTTGGTTAATCATCAGTGTGAATGTAATATTCAGATATGTGATGCTAATAAAAATCTTGTGAGGGTTCCAAAAAAATGTTGTTTTCCTAATCCTATCCTATACTCCATTTTTTTAATACTCCCTCTCTTCAGAAATATAAGACGTTTTAGCTTTGTGAATCGAATGTATCTAGACGCCCATACACTAAAAGGCGTCTAGATACATTCATTTCACAAAGCTAAAACGTCTTATATTTCTAAACGGAGGGAGTATTACTCAGCATATTAGGTTTAGTCAAAGTCAACCATTACAAAGTTTGACCAACTATATACAGTGTTAAATAGTATAATCATTGAAAAAATATCAATATACAGTAAACAATGTCGTTAGTGTGAGTTTCTAACTATCAGGAAAGAACATTCAATTCTCAATTTTCTGAGAGATGACAAGCGAGGTTGTTATTTGTCGTCAAGAAAGTCCGGAGAATATGGATCTGAATGCCACAATCTCGGTTTTCGGACATATTTATATAGTGGACCGACATGTTGTACTGACGATACCCAAGTTTTATGTGCTTTCAAACTTCCTATCTAACTCTGCCATCTTGAGTGACTTTATCCCGATTTATCGAAATTATATTAGGTCAAATTTGAACTACAAGTAAATTGTAGGTTGCTTTGAAAGTTTCATGAAAAATCTTTTGGAGGTACCCTTCGGGGGAGGGGTTGAATTAATATATCAGAAACCACTATGAGCTTTGATGATAGGTTCAACTTCTTTCTAAGATTTTGTATCTTGACAATTTAACAAAATTAAATTAGAATTGAGCTACATGTAAGCGCGATTGATTTCTCTTGAATTAAATGTCTTTTCGGAGGTAGATGGGTGCATCTTATTATAGTAAACAATGTCATCAGTGTGAGATTCCAATTATCAGGAAAGACCATTCTAACTTTTCTGAGTGATGTCAAAATTATTCTCTCTCATAAAGGAAGTTCGAAGAATATCGATCTAAATGCCGGAAGCCAAGTTTTCACACATATATATAATGGACCAACATATTGTACTTATGATTTCCTATGTTTTACGAATTCTCAAACTCGCTACCTAACTTCGCCCACTTGAATGACCTTATGTCGATTTATCAAAATTAGGTCAAATTTGAACTACTACAAGCAAATTGTAGGTTACTGTGAAAGTTTTACGAAAAAGCTTTTGAAGGTACCCATCGAGGGGTCACAATTAATATATGAGAAACCATCCAACGAGATTTTTTACGACAAATTCAACTTCTTTCTAAGATTTTTCATCTTGCCAGTTTAACAAAACTATGCCAACGTTAGCTAGAAGTAAGTGCAATAGATTCCTCTTGATTTAAAAGTGTTTTTGGAGGTAGATATAGGTGCATCTTCTTGTAGTAGACAATGCCGCCATTGTGAGTTTCCAACTATCTTAGGAAAGAACATTCTTAATTTTTCGAGTAATGACTAGATTGTTCTTTCCCCTAAAGAAAGTCCAAAGACTATGGATCTGAATGACACAAGCCAAGTTTTCACACATATATAGTGGACCAACACGATACACTTACAATTTCCCATGTTTTATCAGTTCTCAAATTTCCTAACTAACTTCACCCACTTGCATGATTTTATGTCGATTGATAGAAATTAGGTACAATTTGGACTACTACAGGTAAATTGTATGTTGCTTTGAATGTTTTACGAAAAAGCTCTTGGAGGTACCCATCGGGGGAAGGGTCAATTAATATATATCAGAAACCACCGAGAGTTTTGACGACAGGTTCATCTTATTGCTAAGATTTTGCATCCTAACTATTTAATGAAATTAGGTCAAACTTTGCTCACTGTTTCATGAAATTAGGTCAAACTTTTCTTACCGATTAACTTTGAGCATTGACCGCTGGATCAAGACTGGCAAATCCAAACATTGCTAACCGATGGATATTCTTTTCCATTCTTAGCATCTAGAAAGATTATACTGATAGTCTTTAGCACGATGAACACTAGTATGCGCAAACCTCAAAACACACAGTACTTCATTATTACTCGGTTTCAGGGTCCTTGTGCCAAATGCACGGACTTGGATGGAATTTTCATTTTTTATGAGGTCCTTGATGTAACTTGTACTTCCACCGATCACTCGAGCACCTCGCTATTACGAGACCTACCATTAGATCGGCAATTCATAGTACTTCTTATCTTTATCTTCTCTCTTATCTCTTACAATACCATATATACCACCACTACATAGTGTAGGGATTAACTTATTTTGAACATTGATCGTTGGATCTCAGGACTGGCAAATCCAAACATTACTAACTGTTGGATCTTCTTTTCCATTCTTAGCATCTATAAAGATTCTATTGATAGTCTTTGGCATGATGAACACTAGTATGCGCAAACCTCAAAACACAGTACTTCGTTACTCGGTTTCAGGGTCCTGGTGATAAATGCATGGACTTGGATGCCATTTTCATTTTTTATGAGGTCCTTGATGTAAATTGTAATTCTACCCACCGTGTTAACTCTCAAGCACCTCGCTCTTATGAGACCTACCATTAGATAGGCCATTCACAGTACTTCTTATCTTATATTTTATCTTGTCTCATATCTCTTACAATACCATACCACTACATAGTGTAGGGATTAACTTTGAACATATTAACCGTTGGATCAAGACTAGCAAATCCAAACATTGCTAATCGTTGGATCTTTTTTCCATTCTTAGCATCGAGAAATATTCGATTTATTGATAGTCTTTAGGACGATGAACGCTAGTATGCGCAAACCTAAAAACACACAGCACTTCATTGCTCAATGCCAGCGTCCTTGTGCTAAAATGCATGGACTTGGATGCAATTTTCATTTTTTACGAGGTTCTTGATGTAACTTGTACTTCCACTGACCGTGTTAACTCTCAATCACCTCACTCCTACGAGACCTACCATTAGATCGGCCGTTCGCAATACTTCTTATCTTACCTTTATCGTGTCTCTTATCTCTTACAATACCATGCATACCACCACTAAATAGTGTAGGGATTAACTTATTTGAACATTGACCGTTGGGTCAACACTGGCAAATCCAAACATGGCTAAACGTTGGATCTTATTTTCCATTCTTAGCATCTAGAAAGATTTTACTGATACTCTTTAGCACGATGAAAACTAGTATGCGCAAACCTCAAAACACATAGTACTTCATTACTTGGTTTAAGGGTACTTGTGCTAAATGCACGGACTTGTTGGATGGAATTTTCATTTTTTGTGAGGTCCTTAATGTAACTTGTACTTACACTGACCGTTTTAACTCTCAAGCACCTCGCTCTTGATAGTAGTAGAGATAGAGATATCTTATCTTATCTTATCTTACGACTATATAGTGTGCAAATAACTTTGAATATTGACTGTTGGATCAAGACACGTGAATCCCAACATTTCCAGTCGTTGGATCTTCTTTTCCATTATAGCATCTAGAAGGTTCTATTGATAGTCTTTAGCATAATGAATGCTATGCACAAACCTCAAAACACACTAGAATCTTCTCCCTCGTAGCTAATAATCATTGTCTTCTACATGATCTTATCGTATCTTATCTTACCACTATATAGTGGCAAATGAATCTATAATTTTTGATGTTCCATGCTTGGTTTTATCCACTTTCTTGTATTTTGTTCCAACATTGGAGTACTTTTCATATGATTTCTTGGACTAACCTATTAACAAGAGCCACAGTGCCAGCTGCCTGGTTTCTGCTGTTTTTGGTTCTAGGAAAGTCAAAAAATGAATATTCTCGGAATTGGACGGGACAAAAGCAAAAGTGCCTATTTTTCGGAAGGGATCAAGTGCCAGAATACGAGACGGAGAAGGGCCAGGGAGCCACCACACCACCTGGCCACAAGAGCCAGGCCTCCGCGCCAGGTGGTGTGGCGCCCGCACCCTCGGCCTCCTTCCGACTATAAGTTTCCTCGACAAAACCCTAAGGGCCTGATAAAAATCCACGAAAGAGTCTCAGAGCCGCCATCTCCATCCCTAGATTGGGAGGATCTGAAGCTCTTCCGCACTCGAGGCCTTCTTCATCACCATGCAAGCCTCCGTGTGATGCGTGAGTAGTTCATCCTTGGACTACGGATCCATGTAGTAGCTAGATGGCTGGTTTCTCCTCCTTTGTGCTTTCATGTTTAGATCTTGTGAGTCTGCTCATGATCAAGATCATCTATTTGTAATTCATACATGTTGTGTTTGCAGGGATCCGATGGATATTGAGATGCTATTTCAGATTGATTATTGATTCTATCATGTCTTTGTTATTTGAGATCTTGCATGCTTTCCGTTGTTAGTAGCTATCTTGGCCAAGTAGATGCTAGCAACTCCAAGAGTTAGTATTTATGCTCGATAGTGGGTTCATGCCTCTAGTAATCTGGGGAAGTGACAGAAATCTCTAAGGTACTAGATGTGTTGTTGCTACTAGGGAGAAAACGACAATCCTTTGTTCATAGAACAATCATATTGTTTACTTTACACGCAGTTCGTAAAGCAATAATCTGTTGCTTGCAACTTAATACTGGAGGGGGTTTGGATGATAACCTGAAGGTGGATTATTAGTCATAGATGCAGTTGGATGGCGGTCTATGTATTATGTTGTAATGCCCAATCAAGTCTTAGAGGAGTCAAGATGATTAGTATATGCATGTATTGCTTTCTCGGTGTTTGTTAATTGCCCCGCTGTAATTTGTTCACCCAGCATGTTATCTATCTAAGGAGAGCCACCTCTAGTGAACTATGGATCCCGGTCCTTTTACTTTACATACAATCTACAATCTTTTACCGCTTTGTGTTTACTTTCTGCAAACTTTACTTCTTTCCATTCGATACGTTTAATCCTTTGTTTTCCGCAAAACACGGTGAGATTGACAACCTCATCGCAAGTTGGGGACAAAGTTTTGTGGTTGTGTTGTGCAGGTCTCCATGTTGTTACTAGCACCGGTAGTGCGCCCTGCCAAAGCTCAGCTAGTAACACCTTTGGGGTGTTTCCTTGCTCCTACTGGTTCGATTAAACCTTGGTTTCATAACTGAGGGAAAACTTGCTGCTATATTCATCGTACCTTCCTCTTGGGGTTCCCAACGAGCTCTACGTCGAAAGTCGAGCGGATCAACCGTTGGATCAAGACTCACGAATCCCGGTATTTCTAGTTGTTGGATCTTCTTTTCCATTCTAGCATTTAGAAGATTCTATTGATAGTCTTGAACACAATGAATGCACTATGCATAAACCTCTCAAAACACACTTCTCCATCATACTAGAATCTTCTCTCTCGTTTCTCTAGACCATGTTACCAAAAATTTCAAGTGTTAGGTAGCTAATAATATTTGGCTTCTACACATGATGATACAAAGTACAAGGACCAAATATACACCCATACTTTATAGATGTTGATCAAATTTATAATTTTTTGTGCTTTACCAATTATAATTTTATATAGTGATGATATGTCATACGACTTACTATCTGAGCCTTATTAAGGTGTGCTTTTTACACAATGCGGGAGTAGTATATTTCTTTGCTTAGACATATGGTCACCTCTGTCCACGCGCTGTACATGCTGAGAGAATAAAACGTTGGCAGGGGAAGAGGGCAGCAGGGAAAAGAAGTTGAAGGCGGTTCCATGTCAGAGCAAAGTTATGATGGGTTTCTGACACGAGATACTCCTGCGGCCTTACAGTGTACACTCTACTAGTAGTAAATTTCAGGACCTATGCAGGCAAAACAAATCGTGTGTTTTCTCTCTACTTCCCTATGCTCCATCTCTCCTCCCCTTTCCCCTCATGCACTGGTCCGGCTGATCTCTCTCCCCTCATCCACAGCGTGGCACTGCGCACGTGTTGCCTTGGTACAACGGCTCTGTGTCTCTAGCGTGTTCAGCAGCCGCGCGTTGGTGTGGAGTAGGGACGAGGATTACATAGGAAGGAAACCACTTTGGTCCTTGGCGGCACAAAAATTCAAACTTTTCCGGTTTTCGAAAGTTTCACTTGCTTCCCAAACATCTGGAGGGAAGGTTATCCAAAAGATCCACCAAACATCGGGAGGGAAGGCAATTTTAAACCCGTTTTGAACATTGACCGTTGGATCAAGACTGGCAAATCCAAACTTTCCTAACCGTTGGATCTTCTTTTCCATTATTAGCATCTAGAAATATTCTACTGACAGTCTTTAGCACAATGGACGCTAGTATGCGCAAACCTCAAAACACACACTTCATTTCTCAGTTGTAGGGTCCTTGTGCTAAATGCATGCATGGACTTGGATGCAATTTTCATTTTTATGAGGTCCTTGATGTAACTTGTACTTCCACTGACCGTCTTAACTCTCAAGCACCTCGCTCCTACGAGACTAACCATTAGATCGGCCATTCACGGTACTTCTTATCTTATATTTATCTTGTCTTATCTCTTACAATACCATACCACCACTCTATAGTGTACGAATTAACTTCGAACATTGACCGCTAGATCAAGACTGGCAAATCCAAACATTGCTAACCGTTAGATCTTCTATTTCCCTTAGCATCGAGAAAGATTCTATTGATAGTCTTTAGCACGATAAACGCTAGTATGCGCAAACCACAAAACACACACACTTCATTATTCAGTTTTAGGGTCATTGTGTTAAATGGATGGACTTGGATGCAATTTTCATTTAAGCACCTCTCTCCTACGAGACCTACCATAGTTAAAAGAAAATGCAACCACCCCAATTATCACACAACCTTTGCCAACGGTTTCTTAGACATAATGCCCAAGTTTTTAGTACTAGGATTTTTTAAGCTTCCTAGCAAACTTTGCACACTTCAGTGACTTCTTGTCGATTTAACAAAATTAGATCAAACTTGATCTACAAGTAAGCGCGATAGATTGCTCTTGAATTAAATGTATTTTCGTAGGTAGATGGGTGCATATTCTTCTAGTAAACAATGTCGCCGGTGTGAGTTTCTAACTATGAGGAAAGAAAATCCTCAGTTATCTGAGTGATGACGAGATGGTTCTTTTATGTAAAGAATGTCTGAAGAATATGGATCTCAATGCCATAAGCCAAGCTTTTATACATATTAAGTGGACCAACGTGTTTTACTTACGATTCCCATGTTTTATGAGTTTTCAAACTCCCTATGTAGCTAATTAACTTTGCTCCACTTGAATGACTTCATGCCTGTATTTATCGAAATTTCGTTAAACTTGAACTACAACAACTAAATTATTATAGGTTGCTTCTAACAAATTGCAAAAAACTTTTGGAGGTGTACGCATTAGGGGCTCAGTTAATATATCAGAAAACAACCGAGAGTTTTGACAATAGGTTTTTAACTCCTTTCTAATTAAGATTTTTCATCTTGACAATTTAACGAAAAATTAGCTCAAACTTGAGCTACAAGTAAGCGCGATAGATTTTTCTTTAATTAAATTTCTCTTTGGAGGTAGATGGATGCATCTTCTTGTAGTAATCAGTACCGCTGGTGTGAGTTTCCAACTATCAGGAAAGAACATTCTCAATTTTCCGAGTGATGATGAGATTATTGTTTGTTTTCGTAAACAAAGTCCGAAGGATATGGACCTAAACGCCACAAGCCAAGCTTTCATACATATATAGTGGACCCTCATGTTGTACTTATGATTCCTGTGTTTTATGAGTTTTCAAACTTATTCCTATAACTAACTTTGTCCACTTGAAATTGATTTTATGTCGATTTATTGAAATTAGGTCCATTTTAAACTATAAGTAAATTGTAGGTTGCATTGAAAGTTTTACGTTTTTTGGAGGTAACCATTGGGGGCTGATTTAATATATCACAAACCACCACCGATAGTTTTTACAATAAGTTCAACTTCTTGGTAAGATTTTGCATCTTAACAATTTAATGAAATTATATCAAACTTGAGCTACAAGTGAATGCGATAGATTGCTCTTGAGTTAATTGTCATTTCAGAGGTAGACGGGTGCATCTTATTGTAGTAAACAATGTCGTCGATGTGAGTTTCCAAATATCAGGAAATGTCATTCTTAATTTCCGAGTGACGACGAGATTGTTCCTTTCTATAAAGACAGTCTAAAGAGTATGGATCTGAATGCCACAATCCATGTTTTTAGACATCTTATCTTATCTTACCACTATATAGTGTACGAATAACTTTGAATATTGACCGTTGGATCGAGACTCACGAATCCGAATATTTCCAGCCATTGGATCTTCTTTTCCATTCTAGCATCTAGAAGATTCTATTGATAGTCTTGAACACAATGAATGCACTATGCACAAACCTATCAAAACAGACGTCTCCATCGTACTAGAATCTTCTCCCTCGTTTCTCTAGACAATGTTACTAAAAATTTCAAGTGTTAGGTAGCTAATAATCTTTAACTTCTACACATAATGATACAAAGTAGAAGAACCAAATATACACCCATACTTTATAGATGTTGATCGAATTTATATTTTTTCCACTTTACCTATTATAATTTTATATAGTGATGATATGCCAGACGTCTATTATCTCAGCCTCATGTGCAGGGCATGTGCAACTTACTAGTATCTTATCTTATCTTACCATTATATAGTGTATGAATAAATTTGAATGTTGACAGTTGGATCAAGACTCACGAATCCCTGCATTTCTAGCCGTTGGCTCCTCTTTTCCATTCTAGCATCTAGAAGATTCTATTGATAGTCTTTGGCATAATGAATACTATGCACAAACCTCAAAACACACTTCTCTGTCATACTAGAAGCTTCTCCCTTGTTTCTCTAGACGATGCATGTGATCAAATATTTCATGTGTTAGGTAGCTAATAATCTTAGACTTCTACATGATGATACAAAGTACAAGGACCAAATATACACCCATACTTTATAGATGTTGCTCAAATTTATAATTTTTTGTGCTTTACCAATTACAATCGTATATAGTGATGATATGGTATACGTCTACTATCCGAGTCTCATGTGCAACTTACTAGTAGCTAATAATTGTTGACTTCTACATGATCTTACCACTACATAGTGTACAAACAACTTTGAATATTGTCCATTGGAACAAGACTCGCGAATACCAATATTTCCAGTCATTGGATTTTCTTTTCCATTCTAGCATCTTGAAGATTCTATTGATAGTCTTCATTATAAACCACTATATAGTGTACGGATAACTTTGAATGTTGACCGTTGGATCAAGAATCACAAATCCCAGCATTTCTAGTTGTTGGATCTTCTTTTCCATTCTAGGATCTGGAAGATTCTATTTATAGTCTTCGGCATAATGAATGCTATGCACAAACCTCAAAAATATACTTCTCCACCATACTAGAATCTTCTCCCTTGTTTCTCTAGACCATGTTATCAAAAATTTCATGTGTTAGGTAGCTAATAACCTTTGACTTCTACATGATGATACAAAGTATAATGACCAAATATACACCCATACTTTATTGATGTTGATCGAATATATAATTTTTTTGTGCTTTACGAATTATAATTGTATATAGTGATGATATGTCATACGTTTACTATCTGAGTCTCACATGCAAGGAACGTGTAACTTACTAGTGTATATAGTGGACCAACATGTTGTACTAATGATTCCTAGGTTTTATGACTTTTCAAACTTCCTAGCTAACTCCGCCACTTGAATGACTCTATGTAGATTCATCAAAATTAGGTCAAATTTGAACTAGAAGTAAATTGTAGGTTGCTTTGAAAGTTTTAAGAAAAAGCTTTTGGAGGCACCCATTGGACAATCAATTAATATACTCTGTATCAGAAACCATAGAGAGTTTTGACAAGAGGTTCAACTTATTCCTAAGATTTTGCATCTTGACAAACTTGAGCTACAAGTATGCGTAGATACTTGTCTCGAATTAAATGTCTTTTTAGAGGTAATTAATGAAAAAAGAAAGTGACATAATAACTTAGCTAGTTACCATAACATCGCACATACCAACACTAGTAATATATGTGATTCTACTCCCTCCGTTCAGAAATATAAGGCGCTTTAGCTTTGTGAGATGAATGTATCTAGATGCCATTTTAGTGTATAGGTTCACTCTTAACCTCTACGAACCCATACACTAAAAGACGTTTAGATACATTCGATTCACAAAGCTAAAACGTCTTATATTTTTAAACGGAGGGAGTACAACCTAATTAATTAGGCCTTTGCGTGACACTACACACATGTTGTTACCCACTATGATGAAGGTACATGTGCAAGTAACTGGAGTAGTCTAAGTTATTTAGCACTATGTGACCATCCTAAATCAGAACGGAGGTGTATGTACTGTATGCCTTAAAGGCACCTGTTTCATTGTGCTTCAAGCTGTTCACCACTCGTGTCGGCTCTCATAGGTCAGACAGATAAAGCCACTGACTTGTTGATTTGGTACTGTATATCGTCGATCTTGTTCCGTCACTGATAGAGAATTAATTCTTCTGCCGCTTCTAGGCGCGTGCTTTCGCGGAGCTACAACCAGTAGCTCATACGACTACTACTCCCGCGCGGTGCTCGAGCAATTGCGACCGTCCGTTCATAATGAACGGGAAGCATTAGACAATGGATTTTCTTTTGGTGGATGGTTGATTTTTTTGGAGAGATTGTCGACTGTTTTTGCTTATGGAACTGAGAGATGTTCGATTTTGGGTCCGGTAACGGGGCGTAAAGGCCGACAGGGGAGAGGAAATTGGTGGTGTGGCAGGCAAGCTTATTTGAGGTGGCAGCTTGTGGGTGTACAGATGGTACTGCCGTACTGGTAGCCCATTTTGTGAGCATTTTGTTGTTGTAGTACTACTACACAAGAGTTCGAGAGTAGTACTGTAGTATTCCAGTTTTGGTTCCTTAATTACCGGTGGAACCTTTATGTGTTTATTAGTTACAGTACTAGTAGTACAAAAGTAATTGTTCTTAATGTGACTGCACAAGATGATGAATGTAGAAGATCAAAGGATTATTACGTTCGGCAAGAGGAGCTCCGAGTATACTCCAAACCGTCTCTCTGCCATGACCATTTATTTGAGAGGACAGTACAGCCCCATCCCGTGCTAGGCTAGGCCTAACCTATTTACTCGATAGGAGGTACGATTTCAATCGATTTATTATATTTTCCTTTGCTCTCTATCCTCTTCCTCTACATCTTCTCGCTGATCCCCACTCGCCCACCTTTACCACACGCCAACGCCGCCATGCTGCTTTCGGAGCATCTCCGTAGCCCAGTTCGATAGGCACTGTAGATTTAGCAGAGGGAAAGAAGGCACGCTTGGTTTGATTTTATTCCGTATTTCTCTTTGTCTCAATCTCCATCCTCACTTCACCTCTAGCGTCCCGGTGATGGCCATTACCACTCTCACACCAATACATGCATGCGCCAACACCACCATGCCGCTTTAGGATCAGCTCCGGCGCCCAGTTTGATAGTTTGTTTTCCGTCTCGTCCTGCTAGCTGCCGCTTACTCTCTCCTCCAAAATCCCCAATCAAAACCAAACGCCATCGCCCCACCTGCTCGAGCCCTTCCTCGGGTTGGCCCAATTGATCGATGACAGTGACACTTATAGGGTGTTTTCTGATGGCCCCCTTAAAGAAATCTCTGCTAGATGCGACGTCATCACCGCCGCGAGCCTCGCCGCCTGCTGCAAACGTTATCTTTACAGAGCAACACATGATGCATCCCTAACGAAATCTCATATGTTTGGTCTCCCCTATGTTCTTCACTCTCACTCAACTGAGGTACCGCGTGAGTACAATGTCTTCTACCGCGACAATCGCATGAAGCAGTTCTACAGGGGCAGCTACTATTGCGGAAAGGGCAAGCAGAAGCCATAGAAGATGCTCGGGTGGACCTTTTGCAAGCTAATGCCACTGGACAGGTCCTCCTCCGATGTTGTGATGCCAGATTGTGAGGGTAAGAAGTGGGCAGGCGCCCATGGATATTGGATCGCCACTTTTGCCTCGCCTGGAACTAGGAGCTTGTGAATGTGTTCACTCATCACCGGATTGCTCTACTAGCGATCTTCGATTTTGAGACCACACCCGAGGTACTTAAGTTTATCGCGGCTGGTCAGCCTACTAATCTACTGAAGATAGCCATTTTTCGAGTTCCCACAGCTGCTGTGAACTATAAGGATTTCTATGTCCTGGCCATCTTCGACACGGTAATTGCCTTCCTTGATGGTTCTCATGGTATGTGGATGTTTCTTGAGAACCAGTTTAGCATGTTCAGCTACCGCGATGCAATTATCCACAATGGAGTTGTCTATGCTGTAACTTAGATTGGCAATGTTAATGCATGGGATCTTCGGGCATGGGGTAAAATATCCATCCTTAAATTTTCAAGCTTCATCATTCAAATTGTGCTCAACTGACCTCTAAATGTGCTTTCCTTGCAAGGTCCTGTGTGTCTTCCGGGTCCACCTGAATTAGACGGTAATCATGAGTACAATCCTGATCTGTGGTGGTTAGCAAGATCTCCTGATGGTGCAACTTACTAGTATCTTATCTTATCTTACCATTATATAGTGTATGAATAAATTTGAATGTTGACAGTTGGATCAAGACTCACGAATCCCTGCATTTCTAGCCGTTGGCTCTTCTTCCATTCTAGCATCTAGAAGATTCTATTGATAGTCTTTGGCATAATGAATACTATGCACAAACCTCAAAACACACTTCTCTGTCATACTAGAAGCTTCTCCCTTGTTTCTCTAGACCATGCATGTGATCAAAGATTTCATGTGTTAGGTAGCTAATAATCTTAGACTTCTACATGATGATACAAAGTACAAGGACCAAATATACACCCATACTTTATAGATGTTGCTCAAATTTATAATTTTTTGTGCTTTACCAATTACAATCGTATATAGTGATGATATGGTATACGTCTACTATCTGAGTCTCATGTGAAACTTACTAGTAGCTAATAATTGTTGACTTCTACATGATCTTACCACTACATAGTGTACAAACAACTTTGAATATTAACCGTTGGAAGAAGACTCGCGAATACCAACATTTCCAGTCGTTGGATCTTCTTTTCCATTCTAGCATCTTGAAGATTCTATTGATAGTCTTCATTACAAACCACTATATAGTGTACGGATAACTTTGAATGTTGACCATTGGATCAAGACTCACAAATCCCAGCATTTCTAGCCGTTGGATCTTCTTTTCCATTCTAGCATCTAGAAGATTCTGTTGATAGTCTTCGGCATAATGAATGCTATGCATAAACCTCAAAAAACACTTCTCCACCATAATAGAATATTCTCCCTTGTTTCTCTAGACCATGTTATCAAAAATTTCATGTGTTAGGTAGCTAATAACCTTTGACTTCTACATGATGATACAAAGTACAATGACCAAATATACACCCATACTTTATTGATGTTGATCGAATATATAATTTGTTGTGCTTTACCAATTATAATTGTATATAGTAATGATATGTCATACGTGTATTATCTGAGTCTCACGTGCAAGGAACGTGTAACTTACTAGTGTATATAGTGGACCAACATGTTGTACTAATGATTCCTAGGTTTTATGACTTTTCAAACTTCCTAGCTAACTCCGCCACTTGAGTGACTCTATGTAGATTCATCAAAATTAGGTCAAATTTGAACTACAAGTAAATTGTAGGTTGCTTTGAAAGTTTTAAGAAAATGCTTTTGGAGGCACCCATTGGACAATCAATTAATACACTCCGTATCAGAAACCATAGAGAGTTTTGACAAGAGGTTCAACTTATTCCTAAGATTTTGCATCTTGACAAACTTGAGCTACAAGTATGCGTAGATATTTGTCTCGAATTAAATGTCGTTTTAGAGTTAATTAATGAAAAAAGAAAGTGACATAATAACTTAGCTAGTTACCATAACATCACACATACCAACACTAGTAATATATGTGATTCTACTCCCTCCATTCAGAAATATAAGGCGCTTTAGCTTTGTGAGATGAATGTATCTAGACGCCTTTTAGTATATAGGTTCACTCTTAACCTCTACGAACACATACACTAAAAGACGTTTAGATACATTCGATTCACAAAGCTAAAACGTCTTATATTTTTAAACGGAGGGAGTACAACCTAATTAATTAGGCATTTGCGTGACACTACACACATGTTGTTACCCACTATGATGATGGTACATGTGCAAGTAACTGGAGTAGTCTAAGTTATTTAGCACTATGTGACCATCCTAAATCAGAACGGAGGTGTACGTACTGTATGCCTTAAAGGCACCTGTTTTGTTGTGCTTCAAGCTGTTCACCACTCGTGTCGGCTCTCATCGATCAGACAGATAAAGCCACTAACTTGTTGATTTGGTACTGTATATCATTGATCTTCTTCCATCACTAATAGAGAATTAATTCTTCTGCCGCTTCTAGGCGCGTGCTTTCGCGGAGCTACAACCAGTAGCTCATACGACTCTGCTCTCATAATGAACGGGAAGCATTAGACAATGGATTTTCTTTTGGTGGATGGTTGATTTTTTTGGAGAGATTGTCGACTGTTTTTGTTTATGGAACTAAGAGATGTTCGATTTTGGGTCCGGTAACGGGGCGTAAAGGCCGACAGGGGAGAGGAAATTGGTGGTGTGGTAGGCAAGTTTATTTGAGGTGGCATCTTGTGGGTGTACAGATGTTACTGCCGTACTGGTAGCCCATTTTGTGAGCATTTTGTTGTTGTAGTACTACTACACAAGAGTTAGAGAGTAGTACTGTAGTATTCCAGTTTTGGTTCCTTAATTACCGGTGGAACCTTTATGTGTTTATTAGTTACAGTACTAGTAGTACAGTAGTACTTGTTCTTAATGTGACTGCACAAGATGATGAATGTAGAAGATCAAAGGATTATTACGTTTGGCAAGAGGAGCTCCGAGTATACTCCAAACCGTCTCTCTGCCATGACCATTTATTTGAGAGGACAGTACAGCCCCATCCCGTGCTAGGCTAGGCCTAACCTATTTACTCGATAGGAGGTACGATTTCAATCGATTTATTCTATTTTCCTTTGCTCTCCGTCCTCTTCCTCTCCATCTTCTCGCTGATCCCCACTCGCCCACCTTTACCACATGCCAACGCCACCATGATGCTTTCGGAGCATCTCCATCCTCACTTCACCTCTATTTAACAGAGGGAAAGAAGGCACGCTTGGTTTGATTTCATACCGTATTTCTCTTTGCTTCAATCTCCATCCTCACTTCACCTCTAGCGTCCCGGTGATGGCCATTACCACTCTCACACCAATACATGCATGCGCCAACAACGCCATGCCGCTTTAGGATCAGCTCCGGTGCCTAGTTTGATAGTCTGTTGTCCGTCTCGCCCTGCTAGCTGCCGCTTACTCTCTCCTCCAAAACCCCCAATCAAAACCAAACGCCATCGCCCCACCTGCTCGAGCCCTTCCTTGAGTTGGCCCAATTGATCGATGACAGTGACACTTCTAGGGTGTTTTCTGATGGCCCCCTTAAAGAAATCTCTGCTAGATGCGACGTCATCACCGCCACGAGCCTCGCCGCCTACTGCAAACGTTATCTTTATTGAGCAACACATGATGCATCCCTATCGAAATCTCATCCGTTTGGTCTCCCCTATGTTCTTCACTCTCACTCAACTGAGGTACCGCGTGAGTACAATGTCTTCTACCGCGACAATCGCATGAAGCAGTTCTACAGGAGCAGCTACTATTGCGGCAAGGGCAAGCAGAAGCCACAGAAGAAGTTCGGGTGGACCTTTTGCAAGCTAATGCCACTGGACAGGTCCTCCTCCGATGTTGTGATGCCATATTGTGAGGGTAAGAAGTGGGCAGGCGCCCATGGATATTGGATCGCCACTGTTTGCCTCGCCTGGAACTGGGAGCTTGTGAATGTGTTCACTCATCACCGGATTGCTCTACCAGCGATTTTCGATTTTGAGACCACACCCGAGGTACTTAAGTTTATCGCGGCTGGTCAGCCTACTAATCTACTGAAGATAGCCATTTTCCCAGTTCCCACAGCTGCTGTGAACTATAAGGATTTCTCTGTCCTGGCCATCTTCGACACGGTAATTGCCTTCCTTGATGGTTCTCATGGTATGTGGATGCTTCTTGAGAACCAGTTTAGCATGTTCAGCTACCGCGATGCAATTATCCACAATGGAGTTGTCTATGCTGTAACTCAGATTGGCAATGTTAATGCATGGGATCCTCGGGCATGGGGTAAAATTTCCATCCTTAAATTTTCAAGCTTCATCATTCAAATTTTGCTCAGCTGACCTCTAAATGTGCTTTCCTTGCAAGGTCCTGTGTGTCTTTCGGGGCCACCTGAATTAGACGGTAATCATGAGTACAGTCCTGATCTGTGGTGGTTAGCAAGATCTCCTGATGGTGGCAGCCTTATTCTGATCAATACTGTGGGCATTAATGCTAGGTGGTATGCCACTAGTTATCCTGTGGCTGAAAATGTTTGTGATCATCACGGCCGCAATATTCACACCTATTCTACAGGGTTTTGCTGCCATGTGTTCTCGATTGACACTAGTAGGTTACTTCCACCGATGCAATGACGGAGGGTTTTAGACCTTGGAGCATTTTCTATCTTCCTTGGATTGAACTATCCAATTACCATTCCATTTGGCACGGTAGGACTTGGCCTTGGATATCTAACGAGGAGCAACTGTGTATACACCTCGCCGCATGCAGTTAGTCTCGATGGATTTAATATTTGTCCTGAAATATGCCGCATCAGTATTAATGCTCGAGACGCTGCTGTTGGTTTCTCAACCAACATTGGCTGAAATTTGCCTAAAAAACATTGGCTGGAATTGGCGGCAGACTCCGTTGTGGTTCATCCCAAGCTTGGCCAACGCGAAGGATTGGAACCTACATAATTAAGGGTTCAAGGGAGATCATATGGAATAGAGATTTGCGTATCTTGAATTATTTCTTTCGCCTTATTTGTATCGTATGGCCTCAGCCGTTAACTTGGTGTACTCTAACACTCATTTCACCACAATGTAGTGCAAGGAATGAGATTTGATCAAACTCCTGTATGCAAGCCATAGTTTTAGTCACTGCAGGTTGAATATTCTGCAACTCGTTGCGCCCACACCCCTTTATTATTTGTTGGACTTTCGATTTCTCAAAAAATGTGAAATAAATCAGGAACATTGGCTATGTTGTATCTTGTGCATCTACAATATTCGGTCCCACAATAAGATCTTATGTGACCTGTGTTAATGAAAAAGAAAAAACCTAAGTGAACAATATCTTGTGTTCATTTGTTCATTTTGTGGTGGCCAGGCCATGTACTAGTAATATTTTTGGGATGGAAATTTATAGATGAACTATATAAATATGATATATGTTCATGATTTATTTTACATTTTCTGAAATCTTGGAAGTGCCACATGCAATAGCTTGTTGCCATTGCAGCTAGTTGCAAATTGTAATTTCCGTCATGGATGTTCCTAGTGGCTCCAAGCGCATGGTGCATGCAGATTCTCACTGGCAGGTGGAGCCGACCTTAACAGGGCCCACATGTCAGTGAATCAGAGCCACACAAAGTCATGCACGTTGCCTGACTTGAGCGAAATCAGGTGTCCTTGCACGTCTCTCATTTTGCAGCGCGGTTGCATGTTGTACACGTGTAATTCCAAGTACCATCAACTAGAACATATATGAACATATGAACATGCCAAAAATACCACGGACACACCCGTACTGTGCATTATATTCGGTGTATATATTTTTGGTTCTGTGCTACGAGTTCTGAACAAGATGAAAGTAAATGTGTCCATGTCACGGCTACTACTACTAGTAGTAGTTCGTCCTCCTATTTTCCGTTGAAAATACTATAGTACACTATCTGCACCTCAGATACGTAGTAAGTAGGAGTATTGTTAAATTACTAGCTGCGTGACGTGCTAGTCTAACATACAGTGAAGTCTAGGCGGCGGTGTCCTCGATGCTGCTATTGACTAGACAGAGCAAACAAGTAAAATCTCCTCCCTTGTTTTTTTCTTCTTTGCCTCTCCATCTTCTTCCCCAGTCCCTACTCCGCCCATGATCTCCCCCACGCTCTCTCTTCTAACGCTCCCCTCCTCCTGCAGAAAACCCTAGCCACACTTGGCATCCGCCTAAATCCATCCGGCTATGATGGCCGATTCGAAGCTCAGCGCGTGATGCAAGTGGGATCAACTCAGCGTGGACGATGTCGACCTCATCGTTCAGCGTCTGGACATTTCCAGCACCGTCAGGTTAGCCGCATGCTGCAAGCTGCTGTACGATCATATCGCCAACAATGAAGGTACGAAAATGGACTATTCACCATTGGAATGAACCTTTCCTACTGATGCCTCAACCTGCTTATTGGTTCTATGAGCACTATGGAGGTACGAGGGTACATCGTCTGCACGACACGGTGTATGATGTGGTGCCCCTCGACCATCCTCGGCGCACCGCCATCCTGCCCTTCATGCACGGAAAATTCTAGGTTGGCATGAACGGCGACTGGCTTGCCGCGGTGGACCAGCGCGGGTCCTGGTGCCTAGCGAACATCTACACCTATCAAGTAATCGACCTTCCATCGACGGATACTTGTGACATTATGGCCGCCTCACATCCACAATATAACCTGTAATGCTACGAGCCAGCCAGGGTTCCCCCAGTTACATGTAGTCATTTCTGAATTCATTCACATTTCAAAAGTATTTTTGGCGAATCCGCAGGAATGGAGAAAAGTTCAATAGGTCGTGGGATGGATCTCTTGAGCTGTTGAAGATCGTAATGTGCAGAGTGCCCACAGAAGTTGGGGGTTACACAGACTATAATCTCCTCGCATTGTTCGACGGTGAAATCGCCTACCTCGAAGGTGGTGGCCAAGTTTGAAGATGTCTGGAGCATTCAGGTCTTGGAAGACGACAGTACTATGATGCCATTGAACACGGTGACCTCATTTTTGCGGTCACAAGTCAAGGCTACACCTACTGCTGGGATCCCACATTGAAAGGTAATTCTAGTTCAATGATGATACATTGCGAGTGATTTAGTGAAGTTGTTCTTTAACTACCTTGTTTATGTTTTACCTTTCATATGACTGAATGAGCACATGCTTTACGTCCTAAAAAAATGAATGAACCATTGCCAATAATGAATTAGTACCAGTAATATGCCTTCCAAAAATATAGTGTCTGACGGCATCCCTGCACTACTAAGTTCGTTCATTGTCAAAATATGAAAGGTATTATTAACCAGCATCTCAGTTGTGAGCGCAACACAATGAAGCCGGGTTTTTTTATCTGTTTATACTTTATGGCCCTCCTCGGATTGTAGGAATCACATAGGATTTTCGTTGGACACCAATCTTTCCTTTTTGGATTTTGCCTTCAGATTCATAGGAATTGTGTAGGATTTTTGTAGGATTTGGATCCTTAAGATTTTTTTCTCTAAAATGCTATTTGATTCGAAAGAGTATAATCCTTAGGAATTCCTTCAAAGGATTCCTTTGCACTCTATTTTGGAGGAAAATTTCCATCCACTCCAACCTCTTTGTACAATTCCTTTGGTTTTCCTATGCAATCAAACACCACTTGATCCAAAATACTGCAGGCATCTAATCTTATAGGATTCAAGTGGACATGCCTCTATATAAAAAAAGTGGCGCTTCCTCGTTTGAAACTTACAACAACTAGGAAACTAAAATAAGCAAGAAATCTAAATATTCGGAATAGCAGAGTAAGAAATGCAATTCCTAATGTTGTTAATTTACTGACTAATATTATTGTCAGGATTTGCCTATTCACACTGTTAGCATGAACAATGATGATTTCTGGTGTTAGAATATGTATGCCAATAATGCACTTTTTGTCTCGAATTCAGATGTTGAAGGAAACAAGGAGCTTCCGTTTGTAATCCCAACACCTATTCTGAATGATCGGCCAGGCATGTGGTTCCTCGCTCGATCGGCTGATGGTGAACGCTTGATGATCATAATTACAATGTATGGCATGGGGGTTGCCCATGGCGAAGAGGGTGAAATCATTCATCATGCTCAAAATAGTACTAACCTATGCCTATATCCTGCCTCTCGTGTCTACATTTTTTAAGAGGATCCTAGATCTGCTGGACCTCCAGGGGTCATCGTTTGGAGGCAGGTTAACTGCCTGGGGGACAACTCTCTGTTTCTCGGTCTCAATTATCCAATCATTGACAAGATGATGAAGAAACACAGATGCAAGGCTACTGATGGCACATTGTTCCCATTCATGAGGAAAAATTATGTGTACAAAACATACAGGAGATTTCGCAGAATACAATTCCCTTAGATTAAACGCTGCAACCTGCAGCCAAGTGAAGGTGAGCCTGTGGCTGTTATCAGCCTTCCCAAAGATTGTTGGAACTCTGTGCGACATGTAGCAATTTGGTTTAGGCCTAGTTTAGGTTTGGTATGCTTGTTGTGTCATCCCTAGACTGAGATGTGGATCTTTCTGGTGTATCGTTGTGTCATCTTTGTTTGCATCATGGTTCAACAGTTGACTGTTAGTACACTGGTTTTAGTGGCCAGCTTGAATCTGTTTATATGAGCCCTGCCGTGCTTTGTATTTAGTATTTCCTTCTACGGTATAATCCATGTAGCCGTGCTTATTTCGTAGCGTGATATCTATACTATAGTTTTTAGTACTGTTACTGGCTTGTATATACGCGACTCGTGCATTTTTTTTGAACCATCGCACCTCATGCAGCTTTGTGTTTTGAGAGGAATATTCCTTCTTTCCTCTTAGCAAACAGGGAAAAGTAGGTCACTGCTTCTTATAGTGCCATGAAATAGGCCTAAACTGGGTCATAATTGATCTTGGCTCGGTACGCCAAAGCAGGCCGAGACGCCCTACGATGATAGCCGCAAATGTTTATGCCGATATTCTAAAAAGAGAGAGTTAATGCACACCTTTCCAAAAAAAGAAAATTGTTTACGCAGACCCCATATTTTCTCTGATACATGGCATACTTTTGGCGCTAGCGTGAAATTAATTGTTTAATACAGTATGTATCCTTGTTCATTCTTCTGTATGTGAAATGAACAAGTCAAGCTCTGATGTGACATGAACAAGTCAAGCTCTGATATGCTGACATTGTACTGTTTGTGCTAGTGTACAAACTGGTTGTATTATTGTGTTTGAAAGTGTGAACTAAATGTGCGAATTCTGAACCTTTTTGCATGATGACAATGCCACATGTTGGCGCTAATTGTGGCATGTACTAATTTCATCGTACGGAAGCATACAACTTCGAGTGATCAGTTTAAGCTAGTGCTTAACTGAGGTGTCTGTGGCTAGGAAAGTCAAGGCCATCGTGTGTCTATCGCGAACAGTTTATATGCCATGATTACAAGGTTTTGAGTACATCAAATCGATTGGGCACTTAGGCCAATTCAAAGCCACCCAAACCATCTGGAAATACATCCTTTGCTGAAAAGATGATTGCGTGCTGTAAGAGTTGATATGACACGATTTTATGTCAATCAGTCAAACTCCCTCCAGTACTTTCCATGTTCGAATACTGCGCTTCCCAAGTTCCATGCTATGTTCGCTATGTATAATAAGGCGCAATATCGGTCACTTTTCTCCATTTTGAACTTCATTCTTTCGGATTCGGCGTAGGTACAGCCAGGTCAGGTGGACCATCGACCTTCAGTATAATATATTTTTACTACTCAGTTTATGAAAATGAATATTTCAACCCCACTTCGGACAAAAAACTTCCCATATTCTTGTTTCAAAAGAAAAACCCTTAATTAGGCTTTCGTCGTGAGAAGAGTATACATTTTTTAGGGTACCAACTACATTTTTTTTGGAGGATGGGGTACGAACTACATTGAATTTTCACTAAGGACCTAGCGAAAAGATTGCACATTTGACCCAACACTGCCCAAAACCTTGCAAATTTAGCCTGCCGGATTAGGTGGCTGCTGACCCGCGACATATTGAGTACATTGAATTTTCAGTGAGGAGGTTATTAGAAAATAGTACTATATTCTACCCAACTGTGGCCCAAAACCTCGCTAATTTATCCTTCCGGGTTCAGGATGGCTGTGGGCCGGCAACCCTTAACACATTATTACTTGGTTTTTTAAGCTTGCACACACTGAAGAAGTTTCGGTAAGGAGCCCACGATAAGAAGCCCATTGGTTCACAAGATTAGACCCAAGTTATTTTTTTATAGCCCAAAATCATCTTAATTTAGTATTTCCATGCCATTCTAATAAAGTATAGGACAAGCTTCTCCAACCCATGTTGTATTTGTACAGAGCATTTAGCATTTTTTATGGTAAGTCGTGAGGGTCACTGCCTTTTAATTTTAAGTGATTTCAACATTTCTAAGTGTAATCTTTTCTAGTAGTGGAATATATGGTTCTAGCGTAGTGGAAGCACACGCGGTTCCCATTTGTTAAAGTCTTGAGTTTGATTTCTAGTTTTTTTAATATAAATATATAATATATAGTATAATCTTTGTCGTTCTTTTACATTTTTTTCAGCATACACACGTTTCTTACACAGAGAAGGCTGACATCTGGGACCTAGCAACATTGCCAAGGTCAAAACAGTAGAGTCCATCATACACACTTTGCATTTGTAGAGACGCTAACATTTTGGACCCAGCAGAGATCTTATACAGATGTTGCATCGAGCAATCAATGTTTCATTTATAGAGAGGCTGATATGTGGGACTCAGCAGCGTGACCTTATACAGATGCTGCATCGATCAACGTTGCCAGTTCAAAACAGGGAGGCGCGAGCGAGAAAAAGTTCAGCATGCACACGTTTCTTGTAATGAGAGGCTGAAATGGGGGAACCAGCAGTGTGAGCAAACGGCAGATTCATCGAGCAACGCTATCTAGTTCGGAACATGGTAGCGCTAGAGAAGAAAAAAATTTCCATCATACCCACGATTCTTCTAATGTGAGGCTGACATGTCGGGCCCACCAGCCTGTATAAACGGCTGAAGCAGCGAGCAACGCTATCAAGTTCGGAACACGAAGGCGTGACAGAGGGTAAAAAATCCATCATACGCACATTTCTTCTAATGAGAGGATGACATGTCGATCCCAGCAGCGTGATTAAACGGTAGATGCATCAAACAGCGCTATCAAGTTTAGAACTGGGTAGCGCGAGCGAAGGAAAAAAATCCGTCATACACATGTTTCTTCTAATGAGAGGATGACATGTGGGGCTCAAGAGGTTGGTTAAACGGTAGATGTGTCGAGCAGCGCTATCAACTTGGAACGGGGTAGTGTCAGCGAAGGAAAAAATCCATCATACACACGTTTCTTCTAATGAGAGGATGACATGTGGGGCCCAGCAGCGTGATTAAACGGTAGATGCATCGGACTGCGCTATCAAGTTCAGAACAGGGTAGCGCGAGCGAAGTAAAAAAATCCATCATACACACATTTTTCTAATGAGAGGATGACATGTGGGACCTAGCAGCCTGACTAAACGACACATGCCTCGAGCTACGTTATCGAGTTCAAATTAGGGAGGCGCGACCAAAAAGTATGGTCCGCTAGAGACACTGACGTCCGGGACCCACACGCATCAAAAGACTTAGGCAAGTCAACATCGCGCGAGGAAACGAAAATCTTGCTTCTGCCACGCGCTGGCCGAGCTTCGTCCATGTTTTTAGCACATCCGTCGTAGTAGAGGGCCACGAAACCGGAAACAAAAAGTTTTCCATCAGCCACGGCCGAACCGAGAATTTTGTTGCTGAAGACGCGCCTTTTACGACGACCGTCAGGCCAATTCGTTGCGGAAGAAAACTTTTCTTGTAGTGCTAGTATCCATGGTGGCGAGCTCCTCCAGCACATTTCTCGGCACTACATGCATGATATCCTGCCGGCCGTCTTCGCCCGCTTGCCTGAAATCCGCGAGAGGCCGTGGAGCGTGAGACATGGAGCTTGGAGGGAACACTCTCTACGGCGATAGGGCAGTTGGCCGACGTGTTCGTGTTGTTCCTTGGGACGATGGAGCTAGGTCCTTGATGCGAGCATGATGGTGCCACCTACACGCACATGCAATCAATCCAGGAATACTCCTGATGGAGTAAAAGACACAAGTCCGAGCTACACATGCGCGGACGCCTATAAGAATAGATATATATCAAGGATTATATCTAGCTACTCACGTGCGAGCAGCCATAGCCATCCAACATCTCAAATAAGTGGTAGCTGGGTAGCGGAAACTCCTAAGAGATCATTTTCTTTGAAATAAATACAAAAACGAGGGTGAGGGTCTATTTGCAAATATAGAGGGTGACTGGTATTCCACCAGGGCTCCACTATCCACGTGTCACTGGTCAACATGGGTCAAACCGATTTAGGACCTCCTATGAACAACTTAAGAAAGATTTATGACCTCCTATGAACAACTTAAGAAAGATTTATGACCTATACGTACAATTTTAAAGAACCAGGATCAAAGTGAAGGAGGGTGAAAAGAATTGAGACCATCAGTGCGGTTCTCTCAGTCCCTAGGCCCGAACTCGGTATTTGATGGCGTAATTCAATTCGAGCCGTTGAGGTCTTATCAAATACTGAATTTCAGTACTATTGTTTTGGGTACCCCACGCTTCAATCGGGATTTTTTACCATATCATGGATACGGATAATTTACTTTTAGAGCATATTCATGTACGATTATCAGGCCACACATGACAAATCCTAGGGTCTTACCTTCATGTTATAGACACGACATTCAAACTTTTATCGTGCCAGACGTGGTTCGGGGATTTCTTTTAATTTTATCGAGTGCGCTGTTTGTCTATTGGAATAACTGAAGTTACCATTTTTCTTGAATATTGGATAAGCACTCTCGATGGGAGTAACTATCTGAGGATACAAGATGGACTACTCATAATTTCATATGCTTTTTAACTCTACTAGAATTTTTGTTTTACCGGGTGCGCTTAATCCCTCGAGGCTAACATTTCTTTGGGTCCTACTGGATCATGTTGTTTCTATCGGGAGGGCGCCAGCGCTTCCGATGGAAGTAGCCCCCGAGACTATGTTTGGATCCTTACATCAGGACATAGACTCATAATATCGTCTTTGACCAAAAATATTTTTAAACTCAAAACTAATCAGGTGCACGGCCAGCACTCCTAGGAGTAGCCCCCGAGGCTATGTTCATATGCTTGCATTTGAACATAGACTCAATGTCTAAACCCAATAATTTATTATGAAATAGTTGGTTATTACGTACCCAAGTTTTTCATCGTTCTTGGCTATTCATAACGTTAGTGCTGACGAAGGTAGCGTATCGTGGCTTCCGAGAGACAAATCTTGATAGGACGTTACGATAGTGGACGTTGCAGTAATGATGATGCTTGAATGGTATGTCAGCAGTGATTTTTGACCGCAGGACCACCTTTATGTACGAGAATCGAGGCGTCGTGCATCTTTCCTTCGTTTTTACCATGGTAATAACTGTCCATGATTTTTATCCTTTTATCAATCTTTACCACGTGTCGTCATCCTCTGCGCCTTGATGTTCCGCTGCTCTTATCTAACGGCTGAGTTGTGTTCTCCTTTCCCTTATAAACAAGGGAGAATACCTTTATTGTTTTTACTATTTCCCTTTGCTGCATATTTCTTCTTCTTCTTCCTTGTGTCGCGCTTGCACTCTATGATCTTGTCTATTCTTCCTTCCTTGCACACTGTAATATCCTAAAACTTTTCAAAATTTGGAATGTTAAAATAAAATAAATTATTTAAGTAGTTGCTAATTTTTTTTCCTTATTTGAATTTTTAAAAAGAAAAGAAACTTTTCAAGATTTATGAAAATAAAGAAAATACAATTTCTAAACAAAAGATTTTGAAAGAAGTAGATAGGGGAAAACCATTTTTCAAAACTATTTAAAGTTATTTTGTTTTTGGGAAAACAAAAGCTTTTAAAATTGATTTTATAAACCTAAAACCATTTGTCAAAATAGATTCTCTACAAAACCCTTCTTGCATAAAACAAACCCTAATATAAATATTTGGTTTATGAAAATATTTATAAAAATTCCTAGTTTAAATTTTGTTTCCCATATTTGTTAAATATTTTGTTTTGAGCTAAATATAAAAAAAATGATATTTTAGCTTTCAATAATTTTTTCCATAAAAGCCATAATGGCAATGGATTAACAAAAGGAGGCTTTATAAAAGAGTTATTTAGATAATAAAATAGTAATTCTATTTTCATTTAAAAAACACTTTTGTTTTAGAAAAGGAATAAATAACTTTTTTAGTTTTGAAAATAACTTTCCTAAAACCCTATTTTTACAAATCTCCATATTAGCCATAGGGAATTAAGTGCTTAATGGCATTACGGAATTTTTTCCTTGGAATAAAAGTTTATTTTGTAGAGCTTATGTGGTGTGTTTTCATTTTACAAAATTACAGAAATTGGAATTACTCAATTTGGTTTTATCGAACTAAAATTACAAAAGAGTTTGTAAAATAGAAAAAAGAAAAATAAAAATAAAAAAAGAACAACCACCCAACTAGGCTAGCCCAGCCAGACCAGCTAGGTCGTCTAGCGCCATCCCACTTCCCGTGACCTCCCTTATATTCGCCACCCGCACGCCACATTGGGGCCCAGCACCGTCGGGCCACCTCCCTTCCTCCTCTCACTTCCACCGGGACCCAGCCCCTCGTCGCCTTCCTCCAACTGCGCCCACGACTCCGACGTCCTCGGCACCCCACGTCGCCATGACCACCACTCCCCATCGCTCCCCCACTCGCACGCGGCTCGCCCTTTAAATTCCCGCAGCCTCCTCTACTATTCCCTAGCATGAACGCACCACCTCTTCCTCCAAGCTGCTCTGATTTCACGTTGCCGTCGTGCCCCTACTATCACCGTACGACAATGATTCTGGTGAGTACCCGCCGCCTCTTCCCCCTCCCTATTGCCCCTCTACTCCTCTCGTCTGTGCGCACCCACTGATGCCCCTCCCGCTTCCTAGGTTGGCGTGGAGAGCCGCCACTGAGAGGATCCCGGAGTAGCTTCCGCACCCATGAACTCCGATGATGAATCTCTGTCACCATCGTCCGCCAATGTCCACGCCGCCATCACCAAACACCTCGTCGTGTGATACATTGCAAATATATCTATAATTTTTGATGTTGCATGCTTGGTTTTATCCACTTTCTTGTGTTTTGTCCACACTTTGGGGTACTTTTGATATGATTTCTTGGACTAACCTATTAACAAGAGCCACAGTGCCAGCTGCCTCTTTTCTGCTGTTTTTGGTTCCAGGGAAGTCAGAAAATGAATATTCTCGGAATTGGACGGGACAAAAGCGAAAGTGCCTATTTCACCCGAAGAATCCAGGAGCCAGAATTTGAGACGGAGAAGATCCAGGGGGTGGTCACACCACCTGGTGGCACTGGCCAGGTCAGGCCGCGCCAGGGGTGGTGTGGGCCCCCCAGGCACCCCCTCGGTCTTCCTCTTCGCCTATAAGAAGCCTTCTGACCTAAAAACTCCGAGGGGCTCAACGTTTTTCCAGAAGGAGTTCCGCTCTGCCGCCACCACCAGATTCCATGAAACAGCACCAGAAACTCTATTCGGCACCTCATCATCATCACCATCGCTTCTCCATCGACCATCCATGTTTCCCCCATCTATGAGTGAGTAATCCCCCGCTGTTGGTCATGAGGATGGTAGGGATTGGATGAGATCGTTCATGTAATGGTATCAGATTGTTAGGGCATGGTGCCTAGTATCTTTTATTAGTGCTTTATGACTTTGTTGCGACTTGTTATGCTTAATGCTTGTCACTAGGGCCCGAGTGCCATGATTTCAGATCTGAACATGTTATTGATTCATTATGATAGTATTGTTTAAGGTCTTATCTACAAGTTGTATACACAAGTTGTTGTCCGGAACCAATGACCCCGAAGTGATAGAAATCGGGATAACCAGAGGGAATGGCTTTGATGTGAGGATCACATGTGTTCATGGAGTGTAATGCTTTGCTCTGGTGCTCTATTAAAAGGAGCACCTTAATTGCCAGTTGTTCTCTTGAGGCCCCGCTGCAAATGGGCTAGCAGGACAAAAGATGTTGTGCAAGTTCTCATTGCGAGCACGTATGACTATATATGGAACACATGCCTAGGATTGTCTAGTACTTGGATGCTTTATCTTATTTATCTGCAATTGCCCTAAATTCTGATTTCTATGTGAATTGTCTTGTCCATGCAACGCCCGTCCATCCATCCCTATGCCTACCACACTCGAATCCCACATTTCATCGCTATTGTTCTGCTTGCTGCCTTTTTTCTTTACTTTTACTATTCCTACTACAAAACTGTTGCTACTTATAAACTGCTGTGAGCAAGATTGTTTCTGGGTGCAGCTGAATTCATAACTCAGCTGTTAAGGCTTATAAATATTCTTTGGCTCCCCTTGTGTCGAATCAATAAATTGGGTCTCACTTCCCTCCAAAATACTACGATACACCCCCTATACTTGTGGGTCATCAAGACTATTTTCTGGCGCCGTTGCCGGGGAGCATAGCTTTATTTATCAAGTCCACTTGGAATCACTATTGTTCAAGCTAAGTTTATTTCTGCCTTGTTTGCTTTTTTCTTTATCAAAAATACAAAAAAAAATAGTTCCTACTCTAGTTGTTATTTTCGCTGGTCGGTTATTGTCTTACCTTATCATGCTTGTTGTCAATGGTTGGTTTCTTTGAAACTGAATCCTATTGGCAAGGTGGGTTCACGGAAGATCAAAAATATTATTATCAGGAACACCGCTTGTCACAAAAAGGGAAACACTTATGGGAACAATTTGATAAATTGTATACCATTGCTAGAAATGTGTGCTCTACTTATAATGTTACTTATTGCTTGGATAAATCTTGTTGATGTAGGAGGTACAAACACTTCCCTTTTCAATGTGAGTATAATGAAAATGTTACCATATATTCTTATGTTAAAGGAAATTATGACTTTAATGATGTGGAACAAATTGAAGAATTTATTGCTTGGAAGGGTGCATTTGAACTTGCTAGTTTGCTTGAAAATATTGACGATTCACCTTATAAACATTAGGTTTATGGTATACTTAAATTTTGCTTTGATAATTATAAGGATGAAAAAGGCTATATTCTTGAATATATTAATAGATGCTTTCCACAAATGGAAGAGACTAATGCCTTGCAGGATCCTATGGAAGAAGAAATTAATGAACCTGAAATCTCATTAGATAAAAAGAGGAGGAGAGTGATGAACAAAAGAAGGAAGAATGGATTAGCTACCCATGCCTACCTTCTAATGAGAGTAACTCTTTATCCCTTACATTATTTGATTGTCCTCCATGCTTACTAAAGGAGGATGAATGTTATGTTCCTGAGGATTCTTTTGAAAATATTTATAATAAAGCTTTAGTGCTTGTAGATCATGAAAATCATGTTTTATGTGATAGTTATATTGTTGAGTTTATTCATGAGGCTACTGAAAATTATTATGAGAGAGGAAAATATGGTTGTAGAAGTTTTCATGGTATTGAAACACCTCTCTATGTGCTGAAAGTTTTGAAGTTACTCTTGTTTTATCTTCCTATGCCTGTCACTTTGTTCTTTGCGAATTTATTTGCATACAAGATTCCTATGCATAGGAAGTGGGTTAGACTTAAATGTGTTTTGAATCTGCTTCTTGATGCTAACTTTTACTTCAACTCATATTTCTTATGTGAGCATCCTCTCGAACTATCATGCCTGAAGATGATAATATGTCTATTATTCTTGGAAGACCTTTTGTTAAATACTGCAGGAGTTGTTATTAATTGTAATCAAGGGAAGGTGACCTTCAATGTTAATGACAAGGAACATACTGTCTATTTCCCCGAGAAGATTGAAAGGACTTATGGTTTGAATTCAATTGAACATGTTGAGGGCCTTCAAGTTGGAGAAATATATTGTCCCATACCAAGAGAAAAATTTGAAACTATTATGATTGGGACCATTGCTATCAAGGTTGAGGTAACATAATCATTAGTGGAATACAAAGTCTTGTCTCATATGAAATTATTTTGGTAACAAGACCTGATCAACCTTGTTAATAAAAGGATTTCATTGAACAAAACAATGTTTTCACTATGATTATCTCCGCTTACTTCTATTCTATCCATTTTATGTTTTTGCTTATGCCTAACTTAAAGGCATTACAGAAAAGTACATATTGGGAGATATTACCTCAGTTGAGTCTTGGAAGTTATTACCTCAGTAATAACTGCTCTTTATCCTTTTTATTTGCTTTTTGTGCAAAGAGTAACCTCTAATGAGAGAGAAGTAATGATTGGAAAAGTTGTTGTCCCGAAACAGATTTCTGTGCTTCACCGTAAAAATTCGTGTAACATCTCTGTACGTCCATTTGAGGCGTGAATTTTTGTGCTTCTGCCCCAGGTTGTTATCTAACTTTCGTTAGTTCAGCACTTTTTGATTTGAGAAACATAAGGTCTTCGAAAATATTCATATTTACCTGCTGGTCTGTGTTGACAGATTTCTGCCATTTTCTGCATTTGCTTCTTGTTGGTTCCTTTTTGAGTTCTTTTGGGGAATTTAGCTTTTTGAGAGAAGTGCTGCAGTAGCTAGTGTTCTAATGGAAGTTTATTGGTGTTAGAGAAGTGCTGCCACTTATTATCTTGAGTGCACTAATGTTGATAATAGAGATTGTGTGAAGTTTTGTATCAAGGAAAAATTTCAGGTGTATGGAAGGAATGAGTAATGAGATGAAGGATGGACTAATCTCAAGCTTGGGGATGCCACGCGTGTCACCCCAAGAAATATCCAAGAAGTACAAGCGTCAAAGCTTGGGGATGCCCAAGGCATTCCCTTCTTCATCAATAAAAATCCCAGGTTTCTTCTAGACGCTTCATTTTTATTGTTTCGTGCACGGTTGTTGTTCTTGGAGCATCTTATTTTTCGATTTTGTTTTGGTTTTTGTTTGCTTTGTTTGCTTAGTTTGCTGAATAAATTGGTTGTACCCCCTCTTTCATACATTGGTGTTCAAATAGTCTGGTTTGGTTTGGAAAAGAGTAGGAAGCTCATGCTTAAGTGGTAAAGAGAGTTTGTTTTTTACTGTGGCCTATGCTTTGTCATGCCATGCTTGATTTTTTTGGCTTTATGCTTAGTATTCTTTGCTGTAGCATGACTTGTTATAAAAAATTGAGATTGCTTAATGTGCCTTGGATGAATCATGTGTTGTTTTAGCATATTAAAGCGTAGTATAGTGGTATTCTCCTTTCATGCTTTATTTGGGTTGACTTGGCGCATGCTCACACCATGTTATGACTATCCCAAGTCACCATAAGCCTTTATTATCCTTTAGTTTTCAACTTGTAGTATCACTTATGCTTTGATCAATGATGTTTTGTCGCTCTGCATGATTATGGCCACTATTGCTCTCCTAGTTTGTCGCTCCCAGTCTTTTGCTAGCCTCCACAACCAAGTATGAGTTCCACTCATGCATCCAACTCCCTAAACCAAGTTATTCCAAAGAGTGCACCGTACCTACCTACTAGCTTATGCTATTCCAAGTATATTCATGCTTTTGTTTACCATCCAAATTAAACTTGTTATGAGAAAACTAGTGATTAAAGCTCTCACGAACTTGATGGCACACTTTACTTTTCTTGCCCTTAATAAACTTGAACCATTGTGTCGTCTATGTTGTATATGCTTGCACTTATTTGTTGGGAATTAGCAGAACCATGCTTTCATGGGGAACGCTTTCAACATTGCACTTGGTACTCATACCTAGTTGATATCATGCTCTTTTGTATATGGATGTCGTCGGTGCGAAATGAAAGGGGAGCTTGTAAGTCCATGGAGTTATGTATATGTGTTAGAGAAATGCCTAGGCTGTTGGTCTAATCCATGCTGACATGGTGGAAACCTGCAGCATAACCATAATGAGCTGTCTATGAAGCATTCTTCTTATAAAAAAGAGTCCTATATTGAGAAATAAAAGATTATGAAAAGAGGAAAGAGATAAAAAAAGCACCATATTCCCATGGTAAATAAGAAGATTGCTGAGATGCTCGTTGTCTGCTTCCCTTGTCATTTTGATATGGGGATTCTTCCGTATCACCAGGCAAGGGGTACCCCGTTGGCGGTTCTCTATGATACACATGTACTTACGATGACAAAAACTTACCGGTGACTAAACTTGAGTAGCATGATGTCAACACCCGGATTTTTAATCCCAGATGCCCGTTATGCCATACCTCACAATCCCAGGATTACCATTTCTGTGAGACATAACGGATTGGATATCACAGTACTTCATCCATTACAAACCATACATAAGGTCTTACACAAATAAGGATCTCATGATCTAGTCTTAATACAACAAGCAGCGGAAATAAAAGATATAAGCACCTCTCCGATGAGCATGGCCTCCCAACCATGACCATCTGTCATCTTGGGCACTGCATAGGTGGACAACATTGAGAGGTAGCCTCAGCTCAAACCTCTCCCGCGAGGGAACTAATACTAATGCATATACACTTCCGACTAAGCCTTACCCAATTTAGGTAGTGTGGTTGTACTGTAAATTTGGAATGGTATCGCATCCAAATCCAACCATCAGTTTTATAAAAGGGTTAAGGCTCATGCCTCAACATTTCACCATCATAAACCATTTGTGTTTCTCAGCACATGTCAAAACATCTCAATAGAATGACTCATCATTCCAAGGTTTTCATAATTCATTTTCACCAAGTTCTCCCATCTAAAGTGACTCAAGTTTTTCTCTACTCTAAACTACTAAGTTAAGAGTGTTCACTAAAGTGGAAATGATGGGATTAATCTCATGCCATAGGATGACATCTAAAGGGATTCTAAATAGGTCAAGTTTTATACTCTTTATGCTACCTTCAAAACAAGTAGAGAACTTTGTGTAAAGTAAAGGAAGTAAAGCTTGAAAATAGTACTTGGGGTAAAGGATAGTCAAGGTGGTATAATCCAAAGCATGCCTAAAGCATCATTGCTAAACCATCTAGTTTAATCCTAGCTTGCTAAGCATTATACTTGCAAGTGTTAGCTTGCATTGTTAATGGTGGCTTGCTAGAGTAAGTTTTGCAAGGGTTAGCTTGCCAATAATAGCTTGCCTTGGTTGGTGCAGTGGTTGAAGTTTTCTTCCTCTTCTTCTTGGTAGAACTCCTCCATCTCGTAGACTTGGTCGGTACCATCGTCTATAAATACATACGGAGTACACAATCACCAAAAAATACTGAACTAGTATAATTAGCATTCTAAGACACACATTTGATGATCTATTATCATCACAAGCATCACAAGTTAAATTCAATAATTTCATTCTTTTTAATATAGAAAAGTAATTTCTACTCATTGAAAAATTAACTAATATTTAATATTCACCACTTAAAATATGGGATCATGTGGACACATGTCATCACCACATATTCTAACCCGTGTGATTGTAATTTAAGGGTTGGATCATAATTACTTTGGTTTAAGTTCATTATTTAATGATTTAAATTGACTAGAAATGCCTATATAGCATTATTTCGGTACTAGTCCAAATTCACTGCATGTAAACCTTCATATTATTACATATTCAGATAGGTATGATGAAATGTGATTTTTGAGAGTTGGAATCAACTCAAAATCTATTTTGGTTGGTTTTATAAAAATGTTGCAAGGTGAAAATTCTTCTGTTTTATTATATTTACTAGGAGAGATCTATAACTCTAAATGAATTATATCCAACGGGCTTGGATAGATATTTTCAGTGGCTTTCCAACAAAATTGGAATCACTTCATTTGGATTTGTAAATCTCTCTGAATTGATTTTCAAACTAGGGGACAGAACTAAGTTTAAACAAAAAAGAAAAATCTGAATTCAAACTAACTGGGTTGCGCGGGAAACGCTAATGGGCCAGCCCAGTGTCACTCCGCAGCGCGGGGCTCAGCTGACAGGAGGGGTCCACCAGTCAGCCCCTCATAACGCGCGAAGCGGTACGGGGCAATGTGAGTTGTTGGATTATAGTGGGGATCAACGGCTGGGGATCGTCGTCGACGACGGACCTGTCACCGGCGAGCTCTAACCCTAGCGACTTGGTGGGGGTGCATAGGGGGTGTACCAGGGCTCCAGCGACGACAGCGAGGCGAGCAAACGGACTGGTGGGCGATGGCGAGATCGGGGACGGTCGAGGCAGCTCCGGGGGTGGTCGCAATCAGCGGCGCCCTTCTCCTCTAGAGGCGGCCTGCTCTGGTGCAATTCCAGCGAACTGCTGCTCCCCTTGCACCGGCTAGTGGTGTGGGACGATCAGTGAGGTGAGGGGAGTTGAGTGGTGTCCTACAAATGGTTGGGGGTGCTCTCCTTTTATAGGCTCGACGGCGGGACAACACAACATGGCCAGGCGACGGTGGCGACATGGCTACGGGTTGTTAGCGGCATGGCTGCGGGCGGCGATCAACACGCAATCTCCTGGCGGTGCTCTAGGACTTTAACGCGGGCTTAGGGGCGGTGGTATGCGGTCGGGTGGAGCTGGCGCTTTGAGCGACACAGACCGCGGCTTCGACGGCGAGCGGTGGCTGTGAGGCGTTGGACGGCAAATGGGGGTGTCTGGCATGCTCCCTGGGTCGTGGAGACACGGTGGGCACGGACTGCGGTCGAGCGGCGGCTTGTGCATGCGTGCGTGGCGGCTTCTCGGCGATGCTCGGCATGGCTTGTCGCACTGGCTAGGGGTTTGGCGGTGGTCCAACCCTTCGCCTGGCTCGGGGAGGGGATAGTGGGAGGCGGTGAGGTCCTAGCTAGCTGCTAGACATGGAGAGAGAGGGGGAGGTGGTCTGCTGCGGCGGTGACCAAGTTGGCCGACGAGGTGGGGCTCGGCATGGCATGGCTTTCCCAATAGGGGTAGGGGAGTGGGGTGTAATTGCATGGTTAGATCATTAGGATACAATGGGAGCAAATGGGGGTCAAATGGGAGACAAGTTTGGCCAGAAGGTGTTTGATGAAATGGCCGCATGAACTTTACTTTTGAATTTTGAAAAGATTTTTGGTGGGTGTGCTAGTACTAAGCTTGAGACTATGTGGGTGCTTGGGTTTTAAAAATTGAGTTGGTTTGAGTGGTTTTTGAAATAATGGGATCTTCCCATATGCAATGGATTCAATTTTCAACTGTCATTTAAATTTAGGGTTTGAACGTTTTTGGTAGATCACAAAGTGGGCCTTGGCACAACATTATGTCTACTAGCAAGGGGTGCAAATATCCATAAATGTTTATGTTAAGTTTTGAGTACTAGGAATAGCCAAAGTAGGCATGATAGTTAATTTGGCTAAAATGACCATTCACTTCATTTATTCATTTTGAGTTGTTTTTCTTTGGGAAATGTTTGGGAATGATTTAGATGATGTTTATTTCACCTAAAGATCATTTTACAAGCAATGAATCACATAACCATGTCAATTCAAATCAATTCCTAATTTAAATGCACATACACATGAATGCTTTCCTATTTTGAATTGGAAAAGTTTTTGTTAACCCTAATTTGGATGATTTGGATCTTGATAAGCTTGTATTAAAGTTTTGGCATGTTACAAACCTTCCCCCTTAAACAAAATCTCATCCCGAGATTTACAAATAAAACTAGGAACTAAAGAGATTTGGGTACTCTGTCCTAATATAATATTCACGCTCCCAAGTGGCTTCCTCCTCGGTATGGTTGCTCCATTGAATATTGAGAAACTTGATGCTCCTTGTCCTGGTGGTATTCTTCCTCCTCGGTATGTTTTGGGATGTTACACATGAGGAGCGGCCCTCGTATACAAGGGACATGAGATTCCTAACTTATACTTCGTCAACCATGTACACCATAGTTTTTTCACTTTAACCTTAATCACTTCAAGATGCTTATGATAGGGGCAATGAGAGCTTAAAGCTATAAGTACCATAATTTTTGGAAGCTCTTTATGAGACTTGAATCCCTACTTCCTTCTATGAAGGCCTCTCTTCCACTATATATATTGAGTCTCCACCTTCTACCTTTATGCACTTACTTTGAGAGCATAGTGGCCATTCTTAGTTCTATGTGCATTGTCCCAAGACTTGTTGATTGATGCATACCTTGATATTGCTTGTTTTAAACTATTTGTATCTAGTCACTCTTATGAACTTTGAAGGTGTCCTATGCATTTATATTTGCTACTCTATGAGGGACAAGCTGAATACTATTATGCTATGTTTTCTCTATGTGAAATAAACAAACGTCTTGCAAAGCATTGTTATTCATGAACCTTTTGTTTGTGCCTTTCATGTTGCAATACAGTTTCTTTGTCTTATTGCTAGAACTTTGTCTTTCATGTTATGATTGAAGTATTATGATCCCAGCTTTGAATGTTTTACACATACTTTGATCAAGTTTATGATGTTGCATGTCACCTCAAAAATTATTCTTTATTTTTATTACTTACCTACTCGAGGACGAGCAGGAGTTAAGCTTGGGGATGTTCGTGCTCGACCGCATCGCCCAGGTGCATCGCTGCTTCCCAAAGCCCCGGAACACCGCATAGCACCACCTCCTGCAGTGTCGCTGCCGTGCTCCGCCACTAGTTGGTCACCGGCGATGCGAGGCAAAGCTTGACTGACGTGGCCTCAATCGCCACCATCCGCGTTAGTTAGAACCGGTAGCGTCCAATGGGGCGTCACCACGTGTCTGGCCTAGCCAACGCATCGTCAGCATGCCGCGTCAGCGCCGTGTGGTTGCTGCGTCAACACCACGTGGCCTTGCCCGTGCCACTGTGTAATTTCCTAAATAAAACAAAAGGCAAAAACTTAGTTTATCTTGTAAAATTCATAGTAATTGTTCTGTATATCAGAAAATTGCATATAGCATATTGTTGGATTCAGAAAAATGTGAACCACACATTTATGAATTAAAATTTGTATTTTGCCGAAGCAAACTATTAATATTTAAACTCTAACCTAGAGTATTTAATTCATTGTAATTATTATGTATATTGAAAATTTTCAAATAATACATTTCTGGAATCCTTGTGAATAGTACTACAGTACCCCACTATTAGTTTTCAAATTTGAATGTTTTAAAATGAACAATATTTCAGAAGTGCCATTTAGCCGTTATAGGCATATCTTTATTTCTAAAAAGTATTTTTGAATGATTCTTTTTTAAATGCTCACATTTTAGTCCTCTGTCCAATAGGACTACATAGTAAAATTATTTTGTAGGTTTGCAACAATGTCATTAAAACATGGATCCTTACCTCATTCAAATGCTATTTTGGACTTTATTAAATTAGGGAAATGGTTTTTCAAAAATGAAACCTTTTTGCAAAATGTTCAAAAATGGTTTATTTGTACAATAGGGCTAAATTAAACTCTTTTCCAAACATAACTACAACATATTAGATGCATATGACCTAGTGCTACAATAAGCACTATTTAGTCAAAAGCAACCATATGAAAGTAAATATGGAAACGAATACTAATAGTATTTTGTGAATCAAGTATTGGTTTAACAAAACAATTGCAACCTAAGAAAAACCCTTTAGCATGCCTTGCTTGAATTATTTGGTATTGCCTTGGTTGGTGTGTCATCTTGTTTGGTTATTCGTTGCAACGTTTGTGAACCGTGTAGAATGACCAGAGAGTAACCATTTTCTTGTGAAGAGAGTGAATCCAACAACTTCAATAAGAGGCAAGTTCGCTACAATGTGCTACTATTTTTCTATGCACTTAGTTTTTTTTCCAAACATTGTGTGAGTAGGATTGCATAAAATAGTATGCTATGCTATGCAACCCAGATAAAATAGCCACATGTATTCCTGACTATTGAGTAGCAAATAACGTAGGTGTTGTATGCTTAGCCTTGTTGTAGATCTCGTAGGTGCATTCATATCAAGTTATGAGTTGTTGAGAGGAAAATTACTTTTGGTGTAATGAAAGCAGCTTAACTTAATGAACCACCTAGGTGAATGGGATTGATTGTTTTGGTTGAGTGCTAAGTTCAGGTATCATTCACATGAGACCCTATCAACAGTCGCACCTTCCTATCAATAGAGGCCATTTTATGGAGCCTTATCAACGGGGAACTACTTCTAAAAGGTCTCGTCTTAGTCTTCTTCTAGTCGTGCCACAACTAGGTGGTACATGTGCGGGGGTTGACTGGTTCTTTTGGTTAAAGTGTAGAAACCTCTCGAGACTGTTAAATCTAAGTACTTAGCTAGGTCCCTGGTTACGGACGACTTTGAGCGACTAGACTTGAAGCAGTTCAAGACACCTCATCATTCCAATTTTCTTAAATTAAAATTTTGTGGGAGAACAAGGGTAGAGGGTTGATTGCTATCAACCAATGTTACCCCGGTTCACTACTATCGACCAGTGGTACCATTTTGGAAAACAAAAGTTTTGGGTTCATTGCTATCAACCAATGGTACCCCGGTTCACTGCTATCAACCAGTTTTAACATCAATGAAACCAAGTAGAACTTTTCGGTTCATTCATATCAATCAATGGTAACCTTTTGTTTTAAAAGAAAGATTTGTATTTCAAAAATGACAGGACAAAAACCATTGCTTTACACAAATTGTAGGTTGAGATTTATATTCCACCAAATAGGTGAACTTGCCAATACATTCAAAGTATTGACCATTCGTGGCTGCAATCTTTCATGTTGCAGGTTGCCTTGAAGATGAGTGAGGTATGATGTTAGGGTTATGAGTCTATACTCAGCATGTTTTCTCCCGTGGCTCTTGATGGAGCTCTTATAGTTATAGTCTTCCACAGTTGATCTTTGTATTGAGGAGCTAGCCCTTCTGCTATGCATTTTGTATGTAACTATGTAAAGTTCTGGATCATTTGATGTAATAGAATATGACCTTTGTTTCGTGATATTATATCCTGAACGGTGTGTGCTAGCGAGTCGATCCAGGGACTGAGACAAACAAGCACAGAGACTTGGACACCTACCAGGTCGGGTCACTTCAGATGGTATTAGAGCATTGTGTTGAATATAGGTTTGTGACCCTAGAACTAGTTTAGAAACTATAAAATACCCTAGGCAAATGAAAATATTATGTTGCTTCAAAATCTTGTATTTTTGCACTTGGGTTATTCTCCTATGACTCTTCCTAACCTTTTATTCTTGTTTCCCAAATTTTAGATTACCACCATCAATGAATCCATCAAGAAGGGACCACTGATGACCATGACACTGTAGTGTGACACTGAGTTCCCCAAGGCATTGAAGGCCATCATGTCAAGCATGGGACTCGAATGAGAAGCAGTGTACAAGGGATTTCCTGTGATGGATGAAGGACATGAGTATTTGTGGGTGCAAATCCATGTGTACGAGAACAAGGATGATGACCACAAGAATATGGGACATTGGATGTTCACCAACTCCGAGCTCCATACATCATTCTTCAACTCCGCCAAAAGCGTAGCATGGAGTGGGATTGATGAAATTGGAGAAAGACTTAAGTGGAGACTGCACAACACCCAGGAGGACCTAAAGGTTGAAAATAAGAGGAACCATGAACTGTAGAAAGAGGAAAATAAGCTTAGGAAGGATATCATTATCACGGTCTTGGAGCTATGCAACCAGGACAAAGTGATTGCTACCAAAGATGCTCTTATTGTGTCCATGAAGCCCTAAATGCAAAGGAAGATGGAACTCCTCTAGATGCACCCTATAGTGTGACCACCACCATAGTATTTCTGTTTAGACATTATTTACCTTGTTAGTGTATTGATCATACACACTATTGTGGTATGACATACCCTAGTTGTTTATTGCTTTGTTTGTGATGAACCTGGTTGTTTGAGAATTGATTTGGTAATGTTTGAACTTGTATGTTGATTGAACCTTTTTTCTATTTTTCTTGTGGATATGTGTTTCCTTGTTGACCCTTTGAAAGACCATAGGACTAGAAAACTTATTTATTTTCATCATTATAATCATTAAATACATGCCTTTCTCATAAACCTTGGCCCTTCTTTACTGATTCTCTTCCTGTTCAAACATATAGACTACTAGCTTGCTCTTCTTGCAAGAAAGGATCTTCTTGCTGGACCATGTCAACAAGAAGCTCAAGGGAGATGTTCCGACAACACCTCGAGCTTGTAGAATCTACGGAGAAGAAGGGCACACAACCAAGGGACATCATGATGAGTGCCCCTATTGTGATGTCATCCATCTGGGTGAAAAATTCCCCACATATCGAGTTACTTGATTCCTATGTGAAGGGATCGACCACACCCCAGTTAAATGCCACATCTACCCCTTTGTACAACAAGTGAATCATCAAGTCAAAGATGGGATGCAACAATCTCTAAATAAGGAAAATTGAGAAAATGAAGGAAATGGGCAAGATTTCCAAGGAAACAAGAACCAATCCAACAAGAAGGACATTGACCAGTTGTAGTGCTACATTTGCAAAGAATTAGGGAACTATGCGTCCAAGTGTCCTAAAAAGAATAAGAAGAAGGCTAATAACACCAAGGCAAATAAGCCCAAATAGATCCAGGAGGGATATCTTGAGGATACGTGTCGAGAGGAGAAATTATCAAGACTATAGAGTACAAGAGGAGACTCATACACCATGCTTAGGTTGGACCACCAACATCATGCTATACTATTAGTTCATCATTATCGCGTTAGTTCATTAACCATACTACTTGTAAGATATGACATCACTAGATGGTTTTCTTTCACTCATTAGAACCTTGAATCCTTAGGCTTGTTTGTTTATGGCGAACCATTTTCCTTGGTATGATTGTTGGATTATTGTGTTTGATGTGAATTGGGGTGTATTTGATCCTCTCTGGTGATCGTGCTAGTACTTGACTAGTATCTCTTCCTTGGAACCATTTAGCGATACCTTACCATGCCCAAGCCATCCTAGAAAGGATATTACATAGATTGATGTCAGAGTAAGAATCATAAATACTCAATGTGAAAATACCCTTTTATAATCTACTCAACTTTTCTTTTAAGGGTGGTAGTTCCCAAATGATTTTCCTAACCTTTTTCCTCCTACCTTTTCTGAATCTTTGGATGAGATTCTGTTGGGGGATACCCTCGGGTAGGGTCACGCCGTGGTATAAAGGCCGTGTTAGTCGAGGTACGGCGAGGTCAAAGCGTAAGCTGGCTGAGTCACCTCAAGGTAGGCCGAGTTACGGGGTGACCCGACAGTAAGGATATTCGTATAACATTGTCCCGATGGACATATAGCGTATGTCGGATAGCTTCGTGTAACTTGTTTGCAGGTACCCACAGGGCCGAGTTAGCCAGGCCTGAGCTAGGTTATCACTTGGCTTACAAGGGAAGGAAGGAATCTTCTTGGTCAAAGTTTTTCTCTCTCCACTGTAGCGTGAGCAAAGCAGACAGAGGGATAGACCAGCGAGTATGGGCTGACAAAGGTGATGTTGCCAATGTCAGCTGACGTTGGCTATGTCGGATGACGATGCGCCGCATAGGGGCTCAGTGAGGCTTACGCCTTGAGTCCGGATTAGCTTAGACAAAGAAAAGAGGAACACCACTTTGCTATTTTGGGAGAGGCATATTCGGAGATTATTCCCTCCACGTATGCCCTAACTTGTAACCTAGCCTCTCTATATAAGAAGGGGCGGGATCTCCATTGAGGGGGGCAGCTGTTTTCATTAAGGAAAACCCTAGAGAGGTATCCATGGGTAGTAAGAGCAGTAGTCTCGTTCCCACGAATAGCTCAAGGAGCCCTTGTAATCCACCATCGATAAGAGAGAAATCCAAACATATGTGGGTGTGGAATCACTACACTATCCTTCCCTGGATACCTCTAGTTCTCATTGACCCCATCATTAGCCTATACATGGCATCTGCCGTGCTACCACCATGTTAGTTGGCGCCCATCGTGGGGCTAGCAGTGCTTGTAGGAGTGAATATCCGGATGGGAAAAATCATCGCCACCGGCGAGCGCATCGTCTCCGGCTCATTCAGCGCTTTGGAGCGCTGGACTATGATGACTGCAAGTGCACAGATCATTTGTAGCTAGTTTGGAAATAAAGATATCGATCCCACAGGGAGTAGGAGTCTGAAGTCTAATAACTCTTGAAATAAATACTACAATAGAAATGCTAAATAAAGTTCTAAGTGACAAGATAAAATGCGAGTATTGCGTAAACAGGTGTTTTGGGGGTTTTGGTATAAGAGCAACAATAAGTAAAGTAAAACAACTGATCACAGAAAGTAAGTATCGCATATGTAAGAGATATTGGAACTACAATAGGGAAAAAGCATTCTCAGGGAGTAGCGGATACACCACTATCATTATAAGGAGCTATGGTAATGATTATTATCATGAACATTCTCAACTATGTATATGTGGGAGGAACTCCATATTTGAAAAAATAGGCGTCAACCACTACTCACATCATCCTCATAACCACAGCAGTCAGCAATCAACATCAATCAAATTATTGTGGTACTAAGGGACTTAGTCCCGTAGGACGTATCCCATGGCATGGATAGTGTTGCGTGAGTTTCCTCGCTTCCCAAGTTGATACGTAAGGGGTGCCAACAGCTTTTTTGTCACTATAAGTGTTAACACACCTCTGTCTACGAACAAGTAGTTCCCTCCATCAAGTCCCTATGAGAGGCAACTATTGAGAGGCTGACTTCTCTCAACATCAAGATGAAGACAATCTAACACATGGTCATAGCGATGAATATCATAATAAACTTTATCTTATTTCAATCTCATACTGGGTTTCTCCATCTCCTCCAAGAACTAATGATCTACTCAGACATGGAGGCAATCAACATCCTGGAAATAACAATGGAATCTATCATAGATGAATAATACTTGTATAAATCTACAACGAGTACGGGAATTACAACAATATCTAGACAAGATGTATATGGGATGGATGGAGCAGCTGATGATGAAGATCGATGCCTTAGCTTCGGGTTTGTGTGCCGTATAGTTGGTCGTTAAACCGTTTGTGTGCCTTGATCGCTTTGGGTTTTCTTTTGGTATTATTGATATTTCCCAAATAAGCGATTTACATTGTTTATTACTCCTTTTCTCCCCAGTATAACTGATCCAAGAATTGTGTCCATTGTATCCATCACCTATCCTGATCCTGGTGAAAATAGACATAAAACATGTGTGCGAACACCGTAAAATACCAACATCCTACATCTACAATACAAAATAATAATATAAAACATTATGCAAATATGCACTCATCAACTTGCCCAAGCTTAGAATCTTGCTCATCCCAAGCAAGTCTAGCTTAATGGATGTGATCCTCATATTCATGAAGCTTAGTCGATAAAATAAATGAGGAAGTTGCAGCATGTGTTTATCATATATGATACCTAGGAATAAGTTCATGAATAGTACCTTACTCGAACCATCTGAATAGTATTAGCTGGCTTCCACACCTTAGTGATCAATAGTTCACAAAAGATTAATCTCAATATGATGTAAAAGTATCTGGTTCAACTGAATGAGTTAACGAGGTAGTCCCAAGTGTTTTAATAATATTCACTTGGGATTAAAAATCTCAAAGTGTCTCTTTGTCATACTACAATATAGTGGTGTATGCTTATTTTCTCTTTGCACATTCGCTCTCTTTCTTCTTTCTTTTCTTCTCTTTTGTGTATATGCTCACACTTTTGTTTAAGTGTTGTGCAAAGGAGCTAGCCATACATTCCACTTCATGTAGGAATTCAAAGTTTAACGATCTCAATTACCAAATTCCAATTGTATATGGAGCATTTTTATGACTTGAAGATTCTACCTCAACTTGTTCTCACTCTATTTTGATAGCACTTTTTATTTTCCTTTATTCAAGGTTCCTTTTTCAACTTAACTGCATAGATATTTTTTCTTTGTAAATCAAACCATAGACTTAGAACCTATTGACCAAATTATCTTTATATGTTCCATTAATACCAATGGTGTAGAAGACTCTTATTGCTATCAGTATTGCTCCATATATAATAAGAAACTCAGTATTGCTCCATATATAATAAGAAACTCGGAATTTCATAAAAGGGATCGACTATTCCTGAAGGGCATTCTAATGATCCAAACTTTATTTCTAGTTTGAACTAATGCAACACTAAAATAGTAATGTAAAACTTATAAGATAGATTACAAGGTCTTAAAGATCTCCCCAAGCTTGGAATCAAGCCAGGTGGGATCAAATAATCCCTTGCGATTGTTTGATACCGTGATTATTGTAGATCACTGTGGTGCCATGGCATGCAATACCGCAGTGCGTAGCTTCTTGTTTGTATCCTCCAGAGTAGTGATGCGGCTATAGCACCTGCGCAAATCATATTGCAGAGTGTCCACTTTATCAGTGGTCTTAGTCACCAATGGGAGAAGATCATCTTTCTTCTCTATCTCCTTGAGACGATGGTGGACTTCAAAGCGATGAAGTATCTCCTACTTCTGATATATCTCCAGTTCTTGCACGTGATCCTTGGTTTTTGATAATAGCTTCTTCTTCCTCATCCATAACTGATGGATCGGGGAAGTGGAAACCGTACCTCCACACTTCTTGAGGCTTCACCCTCATACGAGCACCAATGGTAGACTTCGAGAGTGGTGCATTTGCTTCCTTGCTAGCACCTGCACCAATATTAGATAATTCCTTACGCTTGTGCATCCTGGGGTCCATGGCGATGAACTTGACTGTCTCCACGTGCCCTTTTCCATGCAGCTTGTGACCTTCTCTCTCGTCTTGAGCTCTCTTCATTGCCGCCCAGTTGATATCCGAGGGATCATAGACATCACGACGGATGTAGACATCAACCACATCATCATCGAAAGCATTGTTGTAGAAGCTTGGCTCGACATACTCCTTATACCCCGGGCAAAACCTCTCCACCTCCTCGTCATCGTCCTCCATGGACGGGCTGCTAGAGCAGTACCTAGAAGGAGCAATGTGCTCCAGGGATTTCCCACGGCCTGGGACGGGATAGTACATTGCTAGATTGGTTCCTGGAGATGATGATTAGAGAGAGAGACAATAGCAGTATATAAGGAGGGTCAGAGGTCGGTAAAACTCGCGAGAAACACCAAATTCTCGCCCAAAAAAAGAATCTTAACGAAACAGGAAGAGAAATCGTGGATTTGGAGGAGTCTTGCCGCGTAACGAACAACTATACGGGCGCAGCCCATATAGCTCCGGCCGTATAGTTGGTTTCGGGCAGATATTTCCAAATATCTCGAGTCTAGGTCGGTTAAGTTACGACTCGGAAACGACAATAACGTTTTTTTTAAAAAAAGGTAAACAAAAATGTTTCATAGTTTAACGACCAACTATATGGCCGGAATATTGTCTGTATAGATATAGACATCAAAAATCGAAAGTGTCTGAGAGTTTAATGACCAACTATACGAGTGGAATTTTATCTCCTGTCGTATAGTTGCGACCGCATAGATACATACATAAAAAATCGAAAATGTCTGAGAGTTTAACGACCAACTATGCAGCCGGAATTTTATCTCCGGTCGTATAGTTGCGATCGTATAGATATAGACATCAAAAGTCGAAAGTGTCTGAGAGTTTAACGATAAACTATATGACCACAATTTTATCTCCGGTCGTATAGTTGCGACCATATAGATCCATACATTGAAAACGATTTCACGAAGAAGATACAGAGGGTTTAACGACCAACTATACGGTGGCAAATTTTTCTCTGTTAGGATAGTTCCGCCCGTATAGTTGGTAAAAACCTCTAAAAAATTCAGAAAAACACGAGGAATTCAAAGAAAAAAATCAGAAGTAAAATCTATGAAAACAAATCACTTATTTGAGTAAGAATGATGACCCACACGTATGGGGGGTGTATCGCAGTATTTTCGAGGGAAGTGAAACACAATTTATTGATTCGACACAAGGGGAGCCAAAGAATATTTATAAGCCTTAACAACTGAGTTGTCAATTCAGCTGCACCTTGAAACAATCTTGCTCACAGTAGTTTATCAGTAACAATAGTTTTATAGTAGCAATAGTAAAGTAATAGCAGTAGTAAAAGTAAAAGCAGTAGTAACAATTGCAGTAAACAGTAGGATTAAAGCGCTGTAGGCATAGGGATGGATGGACGGGCGTTGCATGGACAAGACAATTCATATGGCAATCAAGACATAGGGCATTTGCAGAGAAATAAGATAAAGCATACAAGTACTAAATAATCATAGGCATGTGTTCCATATCTAGTCATACGTGCTCGCAATGAGAACTTGCAGAACATCTTTTGTCCTGCCAGCCCATTTGTAGTGGGGCCTCAAGGGAACTACTAGCAATTAAGGTGCTCCTTTTAATAGAGCATCGGATCAAAGAATTAACACTCCGTGAACACATGTGATCCTCACATCAAAGCCATCCCCTCCGGTTATCCTGAGTGCTGTCACTTTGGGGCCTTTGGTTCCGAACAACAATATGTGTATACAACTTGCAGGTAAGACCATAAACAATACTACCATAATGAATCAATAACATGTTCAGATCTGAAATCATGGCACTTGGGCCCGAGTGACAAGCATTAAGCATAAAAAGTTGCAAGAAAGTCAAAAAGCACTAATAATAGATACTAGGAACCATGCCCTAACAATCTGATTTCATTACATGAACGATCTCATCCGATCCCTACCATCCCCATAGCCTACATCGGAGGATTACTCACTCATGGATGGGGGAAACATGGATGGTCGATGGAGAAGCGATGGTGATGATGATGGTGATGATCTCCTCCATTTCCCGTCTCGTTAGGGTGCCAGAACGGAGTTTCTGGTTCCGAATCGCGGAATCTGGTGGTGGCGGCGTGGCGGAACTCTTTCTAGAAAATGTCAAACCCCCCTTGTTTTTTAGGTCAAGAGGAAACTTATAAGCGAAGAGGGAGGCCGAGGGGGTGACCGAGGCGGCCACACCACTCCCAGGCGTGGTGTGGCCCACCCCGCGCGGCCTGGTGGTGTGGGCCCCTCATGGCCCTCCTCCGTCTCATGTTCTGGCTCCATGAGTCTTTTGGTGCAATATGTTTTTTGGCATATTTTCCACGATTTTTCCTGATAGTTGATTTTCTGCACAAAAACTAGACACCAAGGTAATTCTGCTAAAAACAGCATTAGTCCGTGTTAGTTGTATTCAAATCACACAAGTATAGAGGAGAAACAATAGCAAAAGTGTTCGGGAAAGTTGATACGTTTTGGACGTATCAACTCTCCCCAAGCTTAGCTTATTGCTTGTCCTCAAGCAATTCAGTTGAAAACTGAGTGCGATAAAATAAACTTTCACGAACACATTTGCTTCATAAGATGTATATATTCTCAGCATATGATCAACTACTCAGGCAATTCATAATAAAGAGTATGCAACTAAGTTTACTTAATATTCATTGCAAGCTATGAAGAGATTCCAACTCAAAAATAGTAAGTAGCATGAAACATAAACATAAGCAACATTGCAATTCTCATAACAATGTATGATAGTGTGGTATATCGCTTGCCTTTGATTGTAGAGCAAACATAAATGCCAAGGCACCTCTGGAGTTCAAGTGAAGACTAGAACATATCAAAGATACAAGCATCAAAGTCATAACACAACTAATCAAGTTTTGAGAGAAGCACATTACACTAAGAATGACAACTATGCTCTCAAGAAAGTGCTCAAAGAATAGGTGGTGACTCAACAAGGGAATGAAAAGGTTTTGAAAAGTTTGAAAGGCTTCCAAATGCTGAAAGTATGGTACTCATTAGCTTTGAGCTCTCATTGCCCCTATCATAAGCATCTTTAAATGATTAAGGTGAAAGTGAGGTCCAATCTGAGTTGTATGCTTGACAGACTATAAACTGGAAATCTCATGTCCCTTGAGTACGAGGGCCGCTCCTCATGCTACTCAACTTTAGTTATCGGTAAGTTCTTGTCACAGTAAATACATGCGTATCATAGAGAACCGCCAACGGGGTACCCCTTGCCCGATGATACGGAAGAATCCCCATATCAAAATGACAAGGTAAGCAGACAATGAATATCTCAGCAATCTCCTTATTTACCATGGGAAAATGATGCTTTTTTCTCTCTTTCCTGTTTTCTCATATCTCTTCCTTTTTTCTTTTTCTCAATAGTTATCTCTCTTTTTTATAAGAAGAATGCTTCATAGATACTCATTATGGTTACGCTGCAGGTTTCCACCATGATTAGGCATGGATTAGATCGGCTGCCCAGGCGTTTCTCTAACACACATACATAACTCCATGGACTTACAAGCTCCCCTTTTATTTCACACCGACGACATCCGCAAACAAAAGAGCATGATATCAACTGGGTATATATTTACAGGTGTTGAAAGTGTTCCCCGTGACAGCACGGTTCTGCTAATCCCCAGCCTATAATTTGCAAGCATATAACTTTCATGGACAGTCACAATGGTTCAGGTTTATTAAGTGCAAGAAATAAAGTGTGCCATCAAGTTCATGAGAGCTTTACTAACTAACTTTCTCATAACAAGCAGACATTTTTATTCGGAAGAAAACAAGGCATATTAAATATGCACGGAATAGAAAATGATGCTAATAGGTAGGTATGGTGGACACTTTTGGTAATATTGGTTTTGGGGAATTGGAAACACAACTAGAGCTCATACTCAGTGCAGGTGAAGGCTAGAAATAGTAAGGGAGCGACAAATGAGATAGCAATAACTGTCATAATCATGCTTGCAACAAAATAGGACTAATCATTACATGAAAGTGATTCAAGACCCCTGAGGAAAAATAATTCATCGAGGCTTAACTGATTATTGTTTTAGTCATATGCATGCATGAGCATGTTCCAAGTCAATTCAAGTGAAACATTCAGAGGAGGATACCGCAGTGTCATACCAAGTTATGAATAGAGCAATGCAAGCAAACATTCATACGACATGCTACAAATTATTAGCGAGCTGGAGCTAATCATAAGAAATCAAGAACTACTAAGCATCCCTAAATAACATACACCCTACATGAACAGACTGAGCATGCCCACAATGATGAGTATATGTACAAAAATGAAAACAAATAGCGTTCGTTACCAGCCTCTTACCACACCTGAATTGGTCATTAATCCTCATTATTGTCCTTCACTTGTGTGGCTTGAATAATAACATGAAACCAAATTCCAATGAGGACTGCTAAACCCTGCAACAAACTTCACAAAACCAAACAAGGACAACAAATATTTTTGGTGTTTTTAATTTTTAAAGGCAAGAACAAAAAGGAAAAACAAGCAAAGCAAAATCTTTTTGGGTTTTTCGAATAGTTCAAACAAAGCAAAAAGGAAAAAGGAAACCAAGGCAAAAAGAAAAAGAAGCAAACAAAGAGAAACAATGGAAATATTTTTGGTCTTTCTGTGTTTTAGAAAGTAAAAGTAAAGAAAGAACTAAAACTAAAAAGAGAACGAAGCATGGATATATAGAGTACCGACTAAACATGATATGGAGATGAGTGTGATGTCGGTGTACCTCCCCCCAAGCTTAAGCTTTTGGCCTAAGTGAGTATCAATCCCAAGTTGGCCAAGATGGAGCGCCTCCGTAGTACGGCGAGGAGGTACCCTCGTCCTAGTAGGAGCTCGAGGACGCCCCACCGTAGTGCATGGAGTAGTCATAATAAGGCACATCCTTCTAGTGCTGCCTGTGGAAACCAAGCAAGCGGAGCTACTCGTCCACCTCCTCTTTGGAACGCGTCCATGGCCTCCTGTGAATACTGAACAAAGTAGCTTGCGGCAAAGGAATCTCCCTCTCGTCCCCGTCAGTAAACAACATCCTGTATACTAAACCCTCCGTACTATAGTCAGTTGTGACGAAGTGATAAGTTTTCATAGCAGCAAGATCAAGCCTTTGTGGTGCCAACACAGTGTCATTAGGATCCACAGAAAGTTCTAATGCAACAACCATACGTGAAGCAATAGTGCCCCCATAAATAGGTCCCCTAGTAGCTAGGTGGCGAGCAATGAGAGAGCCAAGATTGTACCTGGTATCATTATTAAGTGCAGCAGCGAGGAAGGCTAAATGATAATTAGAGATATTACTAGGGTTCTCCCTACCAAGAATGCTAGTAGCATGATAGTAACAAAATATCTAAGAGTTGGGAGTTGAATGTTCCTTATCTTCCCGCGCTGAGCTACGCGGTCATCATCATTTGTAACACTTCGATAGAGCTCCCGCAAATCAGCGGGTCGACCTTGGATCCTCTTCACGGTCCCCATCATGCCTATACCTATAATGCTGCAAAATCTTTCCAATGACATGGTAATAGGCTGATTATAAATTCTGAATGAAACAGTTGACTGATAAGGGGTGTTAGTGAAAACGAAATTCTCAACAAAAGTTTTGGTGAGCACGACATATTGCTCACTCTCATCCTGCATGTAAGTGGTCAAACTGACCCTCTGAACCAGTAGTAAGAAGTCATCGAGGATCCCTGTAGCTTGCAAAAAGGTAAAACAAGGGAAAGTAGATGGGTGAGCATCTCCCTTATCTCCATCATTGCCAAAGCGTGGTGCAATAAGATCTTCATTGTATGAAGGCATAAACTGAGAGGCTGATCTTGAGGGCGTTGACCTCCTAGGTGTGTCCCTCTCAAATATTTCTCCAAAGGTGTGGTTGTTCATCTTTGATATTCTGAAATTTAAACATCCATTATACAAGTGATTGCAAAAGTGAATACATAATGTACGGTACTACTCATAGGGACTTGTAAGAGGCCTAAACATGCATCAAAACAATATCTCTAAGCATTGAACAAGCTTACAAGCTCTCATAACCTGTCACCTACACCAGCAAAATACTGAAGATATAAACCACTAAACACAAATCTACTTGGACAAGTGGAGGAGTCACATACTGGAGAACAAATGTTCCAAATTTCAGAAGCAAATATGGGCTGAGAAAGGAGATCGAAAAATCGCGAGCAAGAACAGCAAGAACACGAGTTTGAGCAATGTACTGGTGTTTTCTCAGGAGAGAGAAAGCAGTGGGAAGTGAGAGAGTGAGTGGAGGGCCAGGGGTGGCCCACACCATGGCCAGGCGCTCCCCTGGGCTGGTCGCGCCACCAGGTGGTGTGCCTGCCTGGTGGGCCCCCTGGTACTCTCTAGGCACTTCTCTGCCCCTTTTTTCACGTAAAAATTTAATATGAATTTTCTAGAATTTTTCGAGACACTTTATTTTTGAGCAATTTTCAGGTATAGATGAATGATTTTCTGAAAGAAAGATTTTTTCGAAAAGATGCAAAAGAAAAACAAAGCAAAAACTTCAGAAGTTCTAAGACACTCTAATAAGCAAGAAACTAGCAATAGAAAAGTAAACTAAGCGAAGGCAAAAACTAAAATGGATTAAATAAAAGTAAGCAAAGATAATCATGGTGAAAACATTGTTTTGTTCATTAAAATCCCTTTGTTAACAATGTTGATCAGGTCTTGTTACCAAAACAATTTTATATGAAACAAAAATTTGTATTCCACTAATGATTATGTTACCTCAACCTTGATAGAAATGGTCCCAATCATAATAGTTTCATATTTTTCTCGTGGTATGGGACAATATATTTCTCCAACTTGGATGCCCTCGATATGTTCAATTGAATTTAGGCCATAAGTCCTATCAATGTTCTTTGGGAAATAGAAAGTGTGCTCCTTGTCATTAACATTAAAAGTCACCTTTCCTTGATTACAATTAATAACAGCTACTTTAGTATTAAGAAAAGGTGTCCGAAGAATAATAGAGATATTATCATCTTCACGCATTTCAAGCATAACAAAATCAGTTAATATCAAGCAATTATGAGCCACTTGAACAGGTACATCCTCACATATACCAACAGGAATAGTAGTAGATTTATCAGCCATTTGCAAAGATATATCAGTTGGTATTAGTTTTTCCAATTGAAGTGTCTTATAGAGAGAAAAAGGCATACCACTAACTCCTGCTCCCAAATCACACAAAGCAGTTCTAACATAACTATTTTTAATAGAGCAAGGTATAGTTGGAATCCCTGGGTCTCCAAGTTTCTTAGGAACCTTACCATTAAAGGAATAATTAGCAACAAAGTAGAAATTTCTTCATTAGGGATCTTCCTTTTATTCGAGAAAATATCCTTCATATACTTTGAATAAGCAGGCAATTTAATAGCATCAATCAGAGGGATTTGCAAAAATAAAGGTTTCATCCACTCACAAAACTTATTATAGTGTTCATCTTCCTTTGACTTGTGTTTCTTATCAGGGAAAGGCATAGGTTTTTGGACCTAGGGCTCTCTTTCACTACCATGTTTTTAGCAACAAAATCTTCTTTAGTGTATTTAGTATTCTTAGTGTGCCTCTTAGGTTCTTCAACTTTTTCTTTATCAGGAACATCATTTTCCTCATTACCACTTTTAGTTTCAGCATCAGAGACAGATATACTATTTGGATCTTTAGCAGGTTTAGAGGGTTCTACAATAGTTTTATGTTTCTTTTTCTTTTATTAGGAGTAGTACCACTATTTTCAGCTTTTTGAGAATCCTGCTCAATTATTTTAGGATGCCCCTTGGGATATAGAGGATCCTGGGTAGCAACACCACTTCTAGTTCTAATTTCATAAGCATGTTTTTCTTTAGCAGCATTAACTAGCAAGTCTTTTTGTACCTTAATAAGTTGATCTATTTGAATTTGAACCATTTGAAAATGTTTAACAAGCATTCTAACATCATTAGAGGTTCTTTCCACAATATCCTTCAACTCAACAATAGCTCTAGTGTTTTCCATTAGATGATTTTGCACCCTTCTATTAAAATTAGCTTGCTTAACAATAAAAACATCAAATTCTTCTAAGCATTGATCAGGAGGTTTAGAGTAAGGAATATCACCTTCATCAAAATGTTGGAGACAGTGTACCTCAATAGTGGATGAGTGGGATATTAGCTTATATAGTTCTTCTATAGGAGGTAAATTCTTAACATCTGCAGCTTTAGTTCCCTTCTCCTTAAGACATTTCTTAGCTTCCTTCATCACTTCATCATTTAGTTCAATAACTCCCCTCTTCTTTGATGTTGGTATAGGCGCAGGAATAGCTGGTTCAGGTATAATTGTCTTAGGTATAGTTGGTTCAGGAGGAGTCCAATCTTCATAAGTCTTGCTTATTTTAGCCATTAATTCCTCAGCTTCCTTGGGAGTCCTATTCCCGAAAACACAATCAGCACAACTATCCAGGTATATCCTAGATTCTTCAGTTAGTCCATTATAAAATATGTCAAGAAGCTCATTCTTAGGTAATGGGCATCCAGCATGTGCATGAATCAAAGCACAAAATCTTGCCCATGATTCAGGCAATATCTTTTTTTATCCCTGTTTGAAATCAAAAAGTTCCTGCAAAATAGCATGTCTAGCACTAGGATGAAAATATTTCTGAAGGAAGGTACTAATAAGGCAATCAGGGCTATCCATAGATCCAGGAGATAAATTATTAAACCAAGTTTTAGCTTCTCCTTTCAGCGAGAAAGGGAAAATGTTAGCAACAAAGTAGGTGCGCATCTTAATATCATCAGAAAATAGGCCACTCATGGTAGAAAGCTCAGTTATATGTGCTACCGCACTTTCATTCTTAGTCCCACAAAAAGGTTCTTTCTCAACAATAGTTATGTAAGATAGATCAAGAGAGAAATCATAATCCTTATCTTTAATGTTTATGGGAGATGCAGCAAACTTAGCATTAGGAGACAATTTGGGTTTTATAGTACGCCTCTCAAGGAGACTCTTAATAGCACTCCTATCATGGGTGTTTTGACATTCTTTAATAAATTCATCGGTCATCTCTATATAACCATATTCAATATCATAGCTTTCTCTAGACTCAGGTGAACGAACAGGTGTAGTAGTGTCTTCATTAGGAGTTCCAGTATTTTCAACTATAGTTCTAGCAATCATAGCATCTAGGAAAGGACCTAATGAACCACTTTTATCAAGAACGGTAGAAGCAACATTATAAGTATCAGAAGTTTCAGATTCAACAGTAGTAGCAGTGTGTGTAGAATGTGCATGTGGTGGTGTAAGGAACTTACTCATAACAGCTGGTGAACCAAGAGCAACTGAGGTGTTCAGAACCGTACCTCTCCTTGTAGTGGATGGTAAAATAGGAACTTTTCCATCACGAGACTTACCCATGATGAATGGAGGGCAGCGAACAATAGTGATTCCAAGTGAACTTGATAAATAGAGCTATGCTCCCTGACAACGGTGCCAGAAAATAGTCTTGATGACCCACAAGTATAAGGGGTGTATCGCAGTATTTTCGAGGGAAGTGAAACCCAATTTATTGATTCGACACAAAGGGAGCCAAAGAATATTTATAAGCCTTAACAACTAAGTTGTCAATTCAGCTGCACCTGGAAACAATCTTGCTCATAGTAGTTTATCAGTAGCAACAGTTTTGTAGTAGCAATAGTAAAGTAATAGCAGCAGTAAAAGTAAAGACAGAAGTAACAATTGCAGTAAATAGTAGGATTAAAGCGCGGTAGGCATAGGGATGGATGGACGGGCGTTGCATGGACAAGACAATTCATATGGCAATCAAGACATAGGTCATTTGCAGATAAATAAGATAAAGCATACAAGTACTAAATAATCATAGGCATGTGTTCCATATCTAGTCATCCGTGCTCGCAATGAGAACTTGCACAACATCTTTTGTCCTGCCAGCCCGTTTGCAGCGGGGCCTCAAGGGAACTACTGGCAATTAAGGTGCTCCTTTTAATAGAGCACTAGAGAGAAGCATTAACAGTCCGTGAACACATGTGATCCTCACATCAAAGCCATCCCCTCCGGTTATCCCGATTGCTGTCACTTCGGGGCCTTTGGTTCCGGACAACAATATGTGTATACAACTTGCAGGTAAGACCATAAACAATACTATCATAATGAATCAATAACATGTTTAGATCTGAAATCATGGTATTCAGGCCCTAGTGACAAGCATTAAGCATAAAAAGTTGCAACAAAGTCAAAAAGCACCAATAATAGATACTAGGCACCATGCCCTAACAATCTGATGCCATTACATGAACAATCTCATCCGATCCCTACCATCCCCATAGCCTACAACGGGGGATTACTCACTCATGGATGGGGGAAACATGGATGGTCGATGGAGAAGCAATGGTGATGATGATGGCGATGATCTCCTCCAATTCCTCGTCCCGGTAGAGTGCCAGAACGGAGTTTCTGTTTCCGAATCATGGAATCTGGTGGTGGCGGCGTAGCGAAACTCTTTCTGGAAAAACGTCGAAGTCCCCTTGTTTTTTAGGTCAAGAGACAACTTATAGGAGAAGAGGGAGGCCGAGGGGATGACCGAGGCGGCCACACCACCCCTAGGCACGGCCTGGCCTGGCCTGCGCGGCCAGGTGGTGTGGGCCCCTCGTGGCCCTGCTTCGTCTCGTCTTTTGGCTCCATGAGTCTTCTGGTGAAATAGGATTTCTGGCATATTTTTTGGGATTTTCCTGATAGTTGATTTTCTGCACAAAAACTAGACACCAAGGTAATTCTGCTGAAAACAGCATCAGTCCGTGTTAGTTGTATCCAAATCACACAAGTTTAGAGGGGAAACATTAGCAAAAGTGTTCGGGAAAGTATATATGTTTTAGACGTATCAACGAACACTTACCTTGAACTTACCGTTTACTTATTCGGGGATGACAAGCTCCTCTAACAACAAAGACTTCTTATCTTTTGGAAGAATTGACCTTAGTTCATTGAATAATTCTCGTAAACAAAAATCAATAGGACTAAAGTTCCTCTCAATAAGATTGGTGTCTTGATGGGCAAATATGGATACTGCATGCAACATCTTTATTTCTTGCCTCTGCATAATCCGCAACTCAAATTCTTAAACTAAAAGAATCCAATGGATTAGTCTTGGCGTATGGTTTTTACTCTCAAGGAGTTCTTGGAAACCATCACCATCTGTATGAACTCTTACTTTTGCATCAACTATATAAGAATGAAATTTATCGCAAGAGAAAATACAGCAAAAAGTTCCCTTTCTTCCTTTGGATAATTATTTTGAGTACCATTAAGAGTTCTACTAGCATGATATATAATATTAAATCTACGACCAATGTGTTGTCCCAGAGTTACTCCTACAGCATCATCACTAGCTTCACATATTAAGTCAAAAGTCATATCCCATATAGGTGGTTTAATGATAGGAGCACGGGATAAAGCATTTTTAAGTTTATCAAAGGCTATAAGACATTTATCATCAAAATTAAATCTTACTCCCTTTTGCAGGAGGTTAGTCAACGGTTTAGATATTCCAGAGAAATTCCTAATGAACCTTCTATAAAAACCCACATGACCAAGGAAACTTCTCATACCTTTTATATCCCTGGGTTGTGGCATTCTCTCTATGGCTTCAACCTTAGCTCTATCCACTTCAATTCCCTTACCTGATACTGTATGTCCAAGGACTATACCTTCTTTGACCATAAAATGGCACTTCTCTCAGTTTAGAACAAGATTGGTTTCTTCGCAACGCTGCAAAACTCTTTTGAGATTATCCAAGCAACTAGTAAACGAAGTTTCATAGACAGAAAAGTCATGCATAAATACTTCCATTATCAGTTCTATAAAATCCGCAAAAACAACAGTCATGCATCTTTGAAAAGTAGCTAGAGCATTACATAAACCAAAAGGCATATGACGGTAAGCATGTAAACCATAAGGGCTAATGAAAGTTGTTTTAAGTTGGTCATTAGGATGAATAGCTATTTGAGAAAAACCAGAGTATCCGTCCAAGTAGCAAAAATGAGTGTGGTTTGCTAACCTCTCTAAAGTTTGATCTATGAACGGTAAAGGATAGAGATCTTTCCTAGTATCTTTATTCAATTTCCTGAAATCTATACACATCCTTTTTCCAACAATAGTTCTAGTAGGTATCAATTCATTGTTTTTGTTAGGAACAACAGTAAAACCGCCCTTCTTAGGGGCACAATGAATATGACTTACCCATTCACTTTCTTTTACAGGATAGATTATACTTGTGTCCAATAGGCGTACTATTTCTTTTCTTACCACTTCCTTTATTTCGGGCTTCAGTCTTCTATTAATTTACGCAACTAGTTTAGCACCTTCGTCCATGAATATTCAGTGGACGGTTATCATGGGACTAATGCCCTTCAAATCATCCATTGAGTACCCAAAGGCCTTGCGATGCTCCTTAAGTATCTTCAAGAATTCTTCTTATTCATCTCCTGAAAGTTTAGCACTAATAATATGTTGTGACCTCGGATCGTTAAAGATCCTAAGTCCCTGTGATTAACATGCTAGTCCCTGGATCAATAGCTAGCACTTCGCAGTTGATGAATACCATGTAAAACACAGGTCATTATTACACGAATAATCCAGAGTATATTTATTAAAACTTGCATATCTTATAGCTAGCTCAAATAAAACAGCGGAAACTAAGTAAAACTTGAGTCCATCAACGCCTCAGGCTAGTTGCGTGAAGACCCGTGATCCCTACACACCTTTCAGTCTTCAGATTCTGCATATAAGACATGTAGCCAACAAGATGGGTCAATACTTTGAATGTATTGGCAAATTACACCAAGGAAAGAATAAGACTATCTCTACATGCAAGGCTAAGTGTAGGCTTTGGGGTTCTTTTGCATGAAGCCAGTTTTCTCTAGGTAAGAAGAAAAGAGGGAGAATTTTACCCTACTTTGTAAACATTGTTTAAGTAATATAGGGTCGAGTGGAACACGAGGATATTACTCACCAAGTGTCCAATCAACCTAGCACTTGGATATTACGCACCAAGTCCCCAAAATCCCACCAAATGGCTATATTACTCACGCCTTGGGGTTTATCAAACTTTTAAGTTTGGAAAAGAGAGAGGAAGATCTTTCAGAGGCTACATCCTTCAGATGCTCAAAGTGTTCTTTTCCGTGAACTCGGCTGATCGATCAGATTGCAATACTCTCGAGAGGTTGTGCACTTTCCCCACAATCCACGATCAAGTCCTTTTAGCGACAAGACCATGGCGAAGCCTTCCCTTAGTAGCCCCTCTACCAGCTGGATCCAACCGTGCCAAGAACCTCCAAATGTTGGTACCCCGGTGAGGTTTCCCACTAAGTACTAAGCCAATACATAGCCCATATGTATTGTGGTTGCACTAGAAGCTTCTAAATTCTGAAACATGGCAGACTTCTTTGATTCCTGGGCGGCCGTCCTCCACCAAATATCCACTCGTTGACCCGACAACCATTCCGCCCAGAAGAAAACTTAGTTTTATTTTGAAGGGGGATTTGATAAGAAAAGTTCGCTCGAGAGAGCTCTCATACTTAGAAATTTTTTGAGTCTTTCGAACCCCCCAATGGTACCTAGTATATATATAGCATAGCAAGCAATGCTTAGCAAAAACAGGGAAACCTAATAGGACGGAAATTCCTAAGTATAAAGCTACTCATGGCATAATACAAAACCGCACTTGCAAAAATAGTAATAAGAAAATCTACTAAAGACCTACACATGCATACTATAGGATTTGAAGAGTACAACATGCATAGTCAAAAACTGGGGAATAATATCTACAAGTGGTGTAACTTACCTTGATCCGAGCAACACTCTACATAACAGTACTCCTCAGCACACTCTAAACAATCTAACAGAACACAAACATAGATCCAATCACAACTTGCATAAAACAATGCCACAAAGGTAATTATGCATGCATGCAACATGGTAATATACAAGGATGGGTTCGATTTCGACCAAGGGTTTTATTCAGGGATGTTGTTGAGTTGGGGATGTCATTAGTATTGATTTCCCACAAATTTTAAGTATTTTGGATTAATACTTAATTAAATAAGCTCATAAATAAATCTACACTTCCAATTTACCTCGAAACAGATCTAAACACTCTAAGCATGATAGATATGAAGCCAACGCAATAGGAATCAACTAAAACGGAGTTATGGTTATTTTTCTAGAATTAAAATACTCCAATTTAGACTTTAGATCCTACTACAAGATTACTGAAGTAAACCAACAATATAATTGCAGATCTGTGTTCTACTCAATTTTGCGAATCCAACAGTATATTATACGCAATTTTTGGACAAGTATACGATTTACTATGAATTAAACGAGATTAAATCAATTTCTGCCTATTTAAAAAAAAGAATGAACAGCCAGCTGCACGGCGACAAGTGGTGGCTCGGAATTGGGCCAGCGGGGCGTGCGGCGTTGACGCAGCGCTGACGCGGCGCTGACGTGGCAATGACGTGAGCATCAGCCACATGGCGCTACGCGATTCGTCGGTACAGGTTCAGTAAGATGATCTAATCTACATCGTCGGATCATGATCTAACGACCAGGGACGGAGGGAACTCACCCGCGGAGGTGATGACTCGTCGACGACGATGAGCAGCGGCGGCGCGTCGGGTGGCGATGCTTGGCGGTGGTGTGGACGACGGGGTGCAGCCCCTCCTTGCGATCCTTCTAGCACGGACGGCGGCGGCTCTCGCTTCCTCGGCCCGCGGTGAAGCTCCGCCGGTCTCCTCCTTCTCCGGCGAGACTCCGGCGACCAATTAGGGGCAGCACGGGGCACTGTTCAAGGGGAAAAGAAGGTGAATCGATGCAGTACTTTAAGGGAAAGACAGAGAGGGAGAGATAAGGGAAGACGTGGTATCGAACCCTGTCCATCGAGCTCGGCAGTGGCGCACTCTGGCGAGATTGGTTTCAAGCTCCAAGGCGGCAGCCCGGTGGCGATTAGTGAAGAAAAAGCTAGGGTTTTTGGTGGCGTGCCGAGGGTTCTTATAGGCGGCCTGGCTTGGCGCGTGGATCACGGATTCTATTCCAAATCGGCCGAAAAGGTCGGCCCCGACGCGGCTGTGCGTCATGTTCGTCCTGGAGACGGTGAGGGGAGGGGATGATGGGTGGGGCCGAGGCGTCAGTGGCGCGAGGGGGTAGCGCGAAGTGCGTGCTTGCTGGGCATGCCCATGCCGCTGCTATGCTCCTCACTGCTGACTCACGCTTGAGATAGGGGTGGGCTGCATGGGGTTAGTTAGGTTAGTTCTCCTTTTTTTTGTAAATATTCTTTTATTTTTCCGTTTCACTATTTGACCAATAACTTTTGCAAACGGACTCCAAATTTAATGATATTTGTCTCTAAAATTTTGTAAAAAGAAGGAGATTACTATGGGGTTATAAAATAACACTTTGGCAAGGGTTTAGGAGGTTAGTTTTTGTTTAACCCCTTTTTTCTTTATATGACTATAGGGTTTAGGGAAAGTATTTGATGCGGCTTTTATTGTGTGATGCCATGATGCAGAAGATATGATGCATGCTTCTAGTAACATCTGCAATCGTAAAATTTGGGATCTTACATAATAACAGGAAATTTATTTCTATCATCTAAAAATCTGTATTTAAGATTACCTGGTAGAGTCTTCAATTCTAGGGGTGGTAATTCCTCGTCCCCTCTCTTTTCTGGCTCTTCAAAAGCCTCATTAGTTTGAGGCCCTTCAATGGGCAGTAAATCGAATTCACCTTCTAGTTCTTCTAGGGACTTGTCCTCCATAACTATTTCTTCATAATTTAAGTCTTCATTTATTTATTCTTCTTTATTACTAAAGAAGAGAGCTGCCATTTCCTCAATAGTTTTATCTTTCTCTTCTTCTTGTATTTGTGGAGGCCTGTCCTCAAATTTGGAAAAGTGGAATTCTTTTTCTGCTCCCCCAAGCTTAAGAGACACAATCTCCTTTTTGAAATCAACATAGGCACCTACATCACTAAAAAAATTTCTTCCAAATATAATTGGGCAGAGATTGTCAGCTGGCATATCAACAACTACAAAATCGGTAGGAAAGTTTTTGTTGACAATTGTTACAGTTGCATCTTTAACTACTCCCATTGGAATTCTAAGATTTTTATTGGCTAACATGATTGTCATATCAGTATTTTCAATTGTAGTCGGTTCTATTTCTTCTTTTATTTCAAAATAGAAATCCTAAGATATAACATTAATTTCGGTGCCAAGATCACAATTACCATAATTAGAGGTTTTTGTAAATATGCTGGGAAGAATAGGCTTACCCACATCGTTTACCTTTGTTTTACCTTCAACCAATACGGAAGTCTCTTCATCAATTTAAACTATGTTACAATATGCATACATAGCCATAATTGCTTCCTTGGTTACCTCTTCATCTTTGGTTTCTTCCAGATGTTCCATGACTTCTGGCATACTTTCCTCTTCCTTCTTCTCCTATACTGCTTTGACCTGTTCATATTCAAAAATATGCTTATGTGCAGTGTTAGGGAAAGCTATCTCATATTTTGGGTCTAGGGAGGCCAGTGTTGTTTTGACTTCTATTTTCTTCTCAGGTTCAGGTGGTGGATCAAACTTGACCAAACCCTCTTTTGGAGATTTGATATGTTCTATAAAAGCTTTATCAACTTGCAACACAATATCTAAATCCAAATAAAGTTCTTTAGATAATTCTTTAACATGGCCCTTTTTATTATAGTCATGAATACAATCATGATCTATTTCTATGCCTCCTTCACTTCCTAGACCAAAATTCCATGAAACTCTATGATAGCGAATTCTATTAAGTAAAGCCCAAGATTTATTTATAGGAAGATTCATAAAGGCTCCTTCCGTGAAAGAGTCTAGTTCAATTTTATTAGGTTCAATTGAACCGCCATAAAAGATATGCAATAAATACCATTCAGGCAAATCATGATGAGGACATAGACATAGTAAATATTTAAATATTATATAAGCTCTTACTAGTCCTTCATTAGGATGGTTCCTCCAAGTCATTAGAAGATGCCTGATTCCAAAAGATTTTTATAATGGATAATACTTTGCTAGGAATTCACAGGATAAATTATCCCAGGTAGTAGTGGCTTCTTGGGGTAGAGATCTATACCATGAGAATGTTGTACTAGTCAAATTTTGACTAAAAAGTTTAATCCTTACCTCATCAGTAGTATATCTTGTCAATTGAAAAGTGTCACATATATCTTTGAAACATGCAATATGCTCATATGGATCAGGATCTTCTTCATCTCCAGTAAATTACTATATTTTTTTGAAACTGGACTGTGAGGCAAAAAGCCCCACATCAATTTATTCCAAACTTAAAGTAAAGTGATGTACAAAAGATGGAGGAAAAAAGAGGATCCAACTACCTACCTACTATATACATGTACACTCATGGTAAAGAGGATAACCAAGCTTGATATCTATCTAAATGCTTAGCCTTAATTCTATGCTTAAGGAGATGTGCATCATGAACAAAATTACATTTCTACTTGGCAAAAGTGGTCTTCTCATTCCTAAAGATGACAGCATTTCTGATTATCCAAATGTTCCAACTAGCAGTAATCATCACCTCCATAAAGAAAGGGTGTTGAATACTTCGGTGAGCATTATTCACAATATCCTGTAAGTCACTGGTGTCTGTTGTCCAATCAATCTGGAGGTAATTCCAGATACGTGCACTAAACTTGCAGTCAAAAAACAGATGAACATGATCCTCATAAGCTCTCAAGGGACAAAGGACATAATGTTTATCATCTGTAACCTTCCATTGTCTAGGCAGCAGTAGATCCCTCGTGTTCAGGCGATCCTTTAGCAATAACCAAGAAAAAAAATGTCTTCATGGTGCAGCTAGATTGCCAAAGCCATTTGAAAACCAGTGAGACAGAAATGTGACTATGAATATAGGCATAGAATTTGCTCGATGTATATGACTCACCCTAGCAGAATTCCAAATGTCCTCATTGTCAGAAAGGGGCGATGATTGATTGAGTTGCTGTAATTGTAGAAATTCCTCATGTGCCTGCCTAGACAACGGAGGATAAAACATGGACGCAAGATTTTCCAAGGAAAAAACTTTGGCAGCAGACAGTTTACTATCTAGAACATTAGAATATAGTTGAGGGAATATGTTCATTAGAGGGGTCGAGGAGTTATTTATATGACATTTGTCCTCCTAGAATAAGGTGTCCCCTCTACCAGGACTGATCACAGCCACATCTCTGAAATTATCTACCAGTTGCATTACATCGCGCCACCAAAAAGACCCACATAATTTCTCCGCATGCGGAATTTTTTGATTGTAGTGAGAAGTCCAAACCAATTGCACCCAAGGTGTGTCAGCCCGATTGTAGAATTTATCCAAAAATTTGATCAATAATGCTGCATTATGCTTTTGAAAGTTGACCACTCCAAGACCCCCTGACTTTTTGGGCTGACTTACCATTTCCCATGAAGCAAGGGACTGTTTAGGTGTATCAGAGTGATCCCTCCATAGACACTATCCCAGAACTCGATTAAACTGATCCGTGAGTCAAATAGGTAGCTTCAAAGAACACAGGAAATGTAACGGCATAGAGGCAAGTGCCGAGTTGATTAACCGTAGTCTAGCGCCCTGGTTTAGAAATCTCGAGCTTGTAGATAACTTATGTTCCAGTCTACAGACAAGAGGCATCATGTCTCTGATCAAAGGTCTCGTAGTTCCAAGAGGGGACCAAGGTATGTGTATGGCATCGATCCCACTTGGCAACCAAATTCAGCAGCTAACTGTGAGGTAGTCTCACAATTCACATTGATTGGGATCAACTGAGATTTGCTATAATTAATTTTAAGACCCGTGGACAAAGAATATTTATGAAGGACATCCTTAAGGTCCCTCAGTTGAATAATGTCAGCGGGCATGACAAGAACTGTGTCGCCACCGTACTGAATGATAGGAAAATCTGTGTCATGTGTATCAATGGGTCTGCTGATAGTACCTTGCTGTAACAAATCATTAATTATTACTTGTAGCAAGTTGGAACCAAAAATATATAACAGGGGCGAAAGTGGATCTCCTTGCTGAACTCCACGCTTGCAAATAAACTATTTACCAGGAATACCATTAAGAAGTACCGCTGAAGATCCAGAGGATAAAATCTCGTTTATCCAATCAATGCATTTTCCATTAAAACCGAGATGTTGCATAACTTGGATGATGACTTCATGCTCAATGGTGTCAAATGCTTTTGCAAACTCAAGCTTAAGGATGATAATAGGCTTTTTTGATGCATGACAAAGATAAAGATTTTCAAACGACCAAGCTGACCAGTCTTGAGTAGACCTCTTCCTTAGAAAACCATATTGATTCTTACTAACACAGTCCAAAATTCTTCCTTGGAGACGATTGGCAGCTAGCTTCATAAGAAATTTTAAGCAAACATTTGTGAGAGAAATCGGTCTAAAATCATTTACTCCAATGGGAGAGTCAACCTTAGGGACCAAAGTTATATAAGACCCATTAATATTTTTCAACTTAAGATTACTAGCATGGAACACTTCGGCAAGGCGATAAAAATCAGATTTAATTATTGGCCAGCACTTCTTCAAAAACCTGTCATTGAAACCATCGGGCCCAGGTGCTTGATCAGCGGGCATATCTTTGATCAACCCATCCATCTCTTTCTTGGTAACAGGAATAGTGAGCTCCTCTAAACCATCAACACGCTGGAGTAAACGACCCAGATCAAACTGCATAGAGATGCCCTCTGACCGGCCCATTCTTTCCTTATAGTTGCTCCAAAGCATGCCAGCCATTATCTGATGATCAGAGAATTCCATACCTAAATCATATTTGAGCATAACAATATTGTTTCTTCTATATCTCTTAGTCGCCATAGCATGGAAGAACTTGGTCTTCTTCTCACCTTGCTTCATCCAACGAATCGTGCACCTTTTTTTCCAATAATCACATTCAGCTTTTAAAAGATCTTGAAGGTGTAGCTTGACAACCTTTCTGAAATAAATTCAGAACAGAACAGAGTCCTATTCTCCTCCATAGTATCAAGAATTATGATGACATTGTTGCATTGCTGAATCAAAACTTTGATTGTAGCAATAGTGACATGCCACTTTTTCAAGTCATACCTCAAACCTTTTAATTTGTCTGTAATGATGGCAGAGCTGCTCCTTTTACTACTCGGCATTGCCCATGATTTGGTCACACAATCCATGAAACCAGGTAATTCAACCCAGTAATTTTCAAATCTAAATAATCTAGCTTTGGGAATAGAAGTGTCAATATTGACCACACAAGGTACATGATCAGACCCAATGTTAGCTAGAGGCAACACCGAAGAGTTTGGGTAAAAAGAAAGCTAGATGGAACTGGTGAAGAACCAATCAAGTTGTTCTAAGAGAGGATTTTTTTGCATGTTTGACCATGTATAGGCACGTGCTTTTAAAGGTAATTCTAGTAACCCAAAATGCCTAATAACTTCATTAAAAATGAACATGTCATTGATATCCCCACCAGCTTTATTTCTGTTAGAAGGAGATCGAATGAAGTTAAAGTCCCCTAAGAGCAGCCAGTTATCATCTTGTGGGATTTGTAAACTATATAACCAGGAGACAAACTGATCTCCATGTTCACCCTGACATGGACCATAGACTGACACAAGCGTCGAACATGCATTACTGTGTTTCAATTTAAAACTGATGACAAAGCCAAACCTCTGTACCTCCACAAGCTGACCATCAAAGATAGATGAATTCCACAAAACAATTATACCCCCTGACGCCCCTACTAAAGGTACATGAGCAAAATTATCAAAACGCTTTGGACAGAATTTACGAATAGATCGCCAATCAAACCACTCACATTTAGTTTCTTACAGAGAAATAATGTCACATTCACTTTCATCTATTTTGTTGCGAACATCTCTTTGTCTATTTTCAGAGTTGAGACCCCTTACATTCCAACAAAGAATTCTCCACTTTATTCTCAATAAAGGACACATTAAAAAACCTTAATAGCATTAAAGAGTGAGTCTGGCACATAATACCAAACTTGACAAAGATCATAAACTGAAACTGACACTGTCCGTTGACCACAGACCGGCCTCAAGCTGACATTACTCAGAACTCTGCACAAACAATGACCACATCGAGACTGAATGATACACCAGTTTTCTAAAGAGCAATCAGAACCCAAGCAATATAGATGACAAAAAAGATATAATAGTTTAGGCATCATATAAAGCCCCATTTGAAATCTTATGAGAGTACTAATCATCTTGGCTACCGTGTGAACGGTTATCAGGTTCAGCTTCAAGCTGCTCCTAGGTGAGTCTTGCAGGCTCAATTCTAAGCTCTATGCCGACTCTTTGCATCACATGGAGAGGGGTGGCCCGAATCTGCACATCATCTTGACGATCATCTTTAGTGCCTTCCTTATCCTTCGCTCGTTCTTCAGAAGTTGTGTTGATGATCCACATCTTTGCACGTTTGATCTTCTTCGGTTTTGGATGTTCCACCATAGACTTCGGGCGATAGCCATTCCACTTGGTGCGACTTCTGGTAAGACGCTGAAATTCAGGCTGGACTAGGGGCGTTGATGTCTTGCGAGAGCGTCTTTTCCTCAGTACTAAAATTGGTGATGCCGCAAAAATAGGTGGATCCCCTTGAGGCAACAGTTCTATCTGAGGTGCAAAAGACAATGATCTTGCCACTGATCGACGTGATGCAGTCCTTTTCATCATCAAAGCAGGCAGCTTCTTGATGATTTGAAAATTCTGATATTGATCAAACGCCATGTCCCAGGAACGCTTAGGCAGCACGACCGATCTGAAAATACACGCACTGAGTGGTCTAGGAATATTCCGAGCTAATATTTCTAGCAGCAAATCCTCAAACATACTCCTCCACTGCATATGAGGTGGGGGAACAGGCCCAAAAACCGTACAGACCATGCCAACTTGTATAGGATTGTATGGTTGGTTGACCTCCAGATCAGCCTAGGGTTCTGCATCCGACTGAACCGCAGAAGGGTCAAGGACAATGGGATCTTGGACCACTTCTTCCACCTGCTCATCTACTACGTTACGAAGCATCTCTTCCATCTGTTCTCCTTGCTGCTGATGATTCTGCGGCATCTAGCCATGTAACAGAGCATTGTTCCATCCTAGTTCAGGATACTGTCGCAAAACCGACATATTATTGTTTACTATTAAATTCTTGGGCATAGAGTGTGGGTTACCATCTGGAGGCATCTGATCCTCATCCGCTGGCAGCATACCGACATTATCTGTATGAAGCACATAAACAGGTCCAGTCCAAGACTCACGAGCGTCACCTAAATTTGCATAATTGCCAAACACGATATCTCTAGGCACCAGTGCAGGTGATTGATATGAAGCATAAATCATGGTCCTTTCCATGAAAGCGTCATCCTGATGCCAGTGATGAAATTTCCAAAAAGTAGCCACAACATTGGATATATCATAATCAGTGTGATAATCTAATGGAACACCCAAAACCATCAACCAACCAGTTCTAAAACCATTGTCAGCCCTATGGTTCCGACGATCATTGTGGTGGACAAAACGGCCCGAGTTTGTCATCAACCAGTAGACCAAACTTGGGGAACCAACAAGAAACAAATGCCTCGAACCAACAAGAAGCGGCCCGATGGGGTCTCCTCCTCCCACCCACCCTAAACCCTAGCATCTTCCTCGCCGGTGATATTCCTGATCTCTGGTGATCTTGCTGCTTCGCTCCCACCCTATCCTCCGGTGTCACTTCCTCTTCCTGTTGATCTTAATCTTAGGCTAGGTTTTCCCCACCATGATTCCCCCACGCATACGTTGGAAAGTTTTGTTATCTGCACTCTTGGATAGGGACCAGGGCCAGATCGACGTTCCCCTTGTTGGTGAGTTGCATCTCTAGGAAAATTGGATTGTTCTAATGAATCTAAAAGGCGCTCCCATTGTTGGGAGGCATCTATCTAAGGATGAGGATATTCAAATTGGTTCGGAGGTATTTTTTGTCTCACATAATACACAGGTCCTTACTGAAGCTGAATCTCCTAAGGATTTTGTGGATGGCCATTGGAAAATTCAGTACACCACGGACAAGGATCTTGATCATATGAGAAACAAGGCCTATGATGGAGATCTACATCTTTATGTCTCCACCAATTTACTCTCTCTTATGAATGCTAAGGGAGAGATGATTGCATCTCGTTCCTTGGAATCTGGGGACGCTTTCATCAAGAATCACAAGGTAAATTTTCTTGGATATTTGGTAACTGTTGGGCAATGCTTCCAATCCCCTATTCTGGATCAGCCTTCAGTTCTAGTTGATTTTACCCCTAAGGAGAAGGAGTATGTTGGTCCCTTCCCGGCGGTTCACTCGTCTCTTGTTTTGGGTTTGGATTTCAATCAAGGATCACATTTTGCTAGATTTATCAAAAGGCAGTATGGTGTGAATGTCCATCCTACCATGGACATTGGTCACTTTATTATGGTGGTTTCTTTTGGAAGTGCTAAGTTCAAATTGGATGAAGACTCTGTTGGAATTTCTTTAGAGGTTGCTATTGGAGGTTTCTGTGGACAATTGAAAGTCTCTTTGTTAAGGGATAGAGTGTTTTCCTTTTGTGTCTCCTCCAAGAAAGTTGGCTTTTACGTGCTAAAACTCTGATCCTTCCATTGTGCTCAGTTTAAATGCCATTTCCACTTATGGGGTCGTGGGGGACCTAATTGGAAGAGAGAGTTCGATGAATGGTAGAATGAATGTAACTCTAAATGGGAGTTGGTTAGCCCTGGTAAGAAGCGGGTTCAACTTGGTTTAGCATCTCTGAAAAAACCTGCTCCAAAATTGATTATTAGATCGGCACAATCATATAGGAAGAAATTGGTATTTGCTGAATCTTTGTCATACACAGCCTGTAAAGGGTATCAAGAGCCCAAAATTCAGACTGGAGTGATTCTACCCAATTTATATCAGACTCCCTAGCATTTTCTTTGGCACTTCTCGGCCACTGTCTCCAAAGACATAGAAGGATATGCAGTTATCTTCAAAACCTAATATAGATAACAGAGGTTATATAAGTAAGGCTGAGCTACAGGCCTCAGGCATTGGTAATGGTGATCAGACCCATGAGCTTGATCCTGGGGATGAGGATGATTATGATGGTTTTGCCGCAATGGTGGATGACATGGCGTACCGTGTGCTCAAGTGTGGTCGATGCCTGACCATGAGCCACGCGACCAAGGATTGCATGTCGGACATACGTTGCCGTTTCTGTTTCCACTACGGTCACGTGAGAAAGGATTGTTACCAATGGAAAGCTAAAGGGTCAAATAAATGGATTCCTAAAACAACTCGGTCGGTTCCCATTGAGACGCCTATATATTCCCCATCTATTGTGCCTCCAAGACATAAACAATCCCAATCTTCCGCTGACGGTAATATTAGATCTCCGTCGCCAAAACACACAAAACCTGAATCTCTGAGGATGGCTAACTTTGAGCTGAACCCCGCCAGGTGGGTGCCATTGGGGCACCAGATCATAGATGGTGGTCCTACAAGGCTGCCGTGTACGTTCTACAATGCAACAGTGGCTCCCCCTACACGTCACGCTAATTACTGCATGGCTTTTTTAGATCCTTCTCCCCCTCAGGAAGATGAGATTTTTTGGCGTCATGCTGTATTAAACACCACCAGAGAGGGGTCAACAGTATGCAGCCTTGTTTGTTTGGTGTTGGGATTTATGAGCTTCATAGTCGTGTTGCGGTAAATGCTCTGGTTCAGCAGGAGCCTTTTGAGATTGATGACAATGTGTTTGTCAGTAAATTACTTCTTGTCTGGAATACCATGTAATAGAGGATTTATTTCAAACCCCCTTATATTCTCGTTGCAGTTGTCTCTTTTATAAATATCAAAGGGCTTCCCAAAGTGGCTGAGTGGGTTAGCACTAGTCATATGCTCAAACTCCATCATGTTGGTGGAAATCTATGACTCAAAACAGAACTTAGAAAGACAAAAATAAATAAGAAAAAACTAAAAGACCTACAACGCTTAGCTCCCCGGCAACGGTGCCAGAAAATAGCTTGATGACTGCAAGTGTACAGATTGTTTGTAGCTAGTTTCAAAATAAAGATATCGATCCCAAAGGGAGGAGGAGTCTGAAGTCAAATAACTCTTGAAATAAATATTACAATAGAAATGCTAAATAAAGTTCTAAGTGACAAGATAAAATGCGAGTATTGCGTAAAAAGGTGTTTTTGGGTTTTTGGTATAAGAGCAACAATAAGTAAAGTAAAACAATTGAACACAGAAAGTAAGTATCCTGTATGTAAGAGAGATTGGAACTGCAATAGGGGAAAACGCGTTCTTAGGGAGTAGCGGATACACCACTAGCATTATAAGGAGCTAAGGTAAAGATTATTATCCTGAACATTCTCAACTATGTACGTGTGGGAGGAACTCTGTATTTGGACAGATAGGCAGCAACCACTGCTCACATCATCCTCATAACCACAGTAGTCGGCAATCGATATCAATCGAATTACTGTGCTATTAAGGGACTTAATCCCGTAGAACGTATCCCATGGCATGGATAGTGTTCCGTGAGTTTCCTCGGTTCCCAAGTTGATATGTAAGGGGTGCCAATAGCTTTATAGTCACTGTAAGTGCTAACACACCTCCGTTTACCAATAAGTAGTTCCCTCCATCAAGTCCCCATGAGAGGAAAATATTGAGAGGCCGACTTCTCTCAACATCAAGATAAAGACAATCTAACACATCGTCATAGGATGAATATCATAATAAACTTTATCTTATTTTAATCTCATACTAGGGTTTCTCCATCTCCCTAAGAACTAATGATCTACTTAGACATGGATGCAATCAACATCATGGCAATAACAATGGAATCTATCATAGATGAATAGTACTTGTATAAATCCACAACGAATACGGAAATTACAACAAGATCTAGACAAGATATAGATGGGATGGATGGAGATGGTGGTGATGCAGTAACTAATGATGAAGATCGATGCCTTAGCCTCCCGGATCTGTGCAGGGCGAAGATGGATACCTAGTGGACGAGTTCCCCCACTAGATGCCTTCCGGAGGTGAGGTTTCGGCGATTTCTGGGTGTTCTGTATGTCGTCTCTTTGATCTAGTTGCACGGGGTGAAACTATTTGAAGAGACGGTGGCGGCGCCAACTATACGGCTGCAAAATTTATTCCCGCTGTATAGTTGGTCGTTAAACCGTCTGTGTGCCTTGATCTCTTCGGGTTTTCTTCTAGTATTATTGATATTTCCCAAATAAGCGACTTATATTTTCTAGTATTATTGATATTTCCCAAATAAGCGATTTATATTGTTTTTGACTCCTTTTCTTCCCAGTATAACTACTCCAAGAATTGTTTCCATTGTATCCATCATCTATCCTGATCCTAGTAAAAATAGACATAAAACATGCGCGCGAACACTGTAAAATACCAAGATCCTACATCTACAATGCAAAATAATAATACAAAACATGATGCAAATATGCACTCATCAGACTATGTCAGCGACAATGTTGGTAGCTTCGGCAAGCTCCCTCCACGGTGCAATGGCCTCTTCATCAAGCTTGGCGCCCACAAGATATACGTCGGTGTCTTCTAGTCCTGCGTTCATCCATATCACGTCGTCGAGGGAGGCGAACCATCTCTCAGCGCGGCTCGCGGCTCACGTATCACTCGCCCCGCTAGTTGCGTTGAGGTCATGATGACATCGCCATATGCAGGAGCAAGCAAGGACCCGGTGCCAGATCCGGACGATACACCGAAGCAGGCAAGACCTATATTCCCTCCACTAGAGAGGCCAAAGAATGTACTTCAACAGGCAATAGATAGCTTAGCAACACCCATAGCACCAGTAGTAGATCTAGCTCAGGCATCAGCCGAGCTAGAGGAGACTAGGCAGAAAATGTTAGCTAGGGCGAAAAAGGTAGCTGAGTTATAGCAGTCACTGAACATCACTCTGCGTGAGTATGCTAAAGCAAACTGAATAGATGAAGTAAAAATTAGAGGCAGAAACTTGATTACTAAGATAGACAGGGAGTATGTGCCTAAGCTGGGGCAAATAGCTACGCTGGTAACAGTAGGACTAGACAGGTACAGTACACCGGCAAAGAACCTTAGGCCTGCAGAGGTAGCAGCGTCCGAGTTAGAGGGTCTAACCAGAGAAGCCCAGGAGAGGCAATAGGAGAAAGTAAACCACTTAGTGAGAGTGGCGAATAAGCAGAATGAGGAGAATAAGGAGATACTCAATGCAAACCCAGAGATACCAGGAGGATCTCACCTAGTTCATTCGGTGAGGGGTAACCCGACGAAGTCCACTAGGGCTGCATTGTCACCTCATGATGGCCCTAGAAGAGAGGAAGTGGTATCCTCGGGGAGAAAAGACAAGCAGATGGTCCTGTATGATCCGGTAAGGGCAGGGAAAGGAAAAGCAATGAAAGTTGATGAGGATCGTCACAATGCTAGCCGAGGTGAAGCTGGCCGAGGTAACCATGACCAAGGCAATGCCGGTAAAGGAAATGCTGCCAATGGCAATGCGAGACAGCATAATTTGGTGGGAGCAGGGAAAAATGCACCTCGGCAACAACAACAGCAATATGGACCTCGACAAGAGAGAAGTGCTGGCCCGGTGATGCAGCAACAATATGCTCATCCGGGTCAAGATAGATACAATGATGGTTACTGAGCGATGGCTGACGCTGGGTTTCCTAGACCAGAGCACCATGTAATTGGATCGAGATTGGGAAACATGAACTTGCAGCCGGATTATGCAAGGCTAAAGTTGGATCGAATCTATAGGTCGAATATGATCGAGGGACAAGGTCCTCCGGGTCCAGCATGCTTTGTACCTCGGATCATGAGAGAAGCACCTGTGGCGAACTTCCAGCTAGCCAGAGGAACGAAAACAGGACTAATGCCAGGCACCGGTCCCGGTTCATGCCGCCTGGGCATTGGTCCCGGTTCATCTCTAAGCATTGGTCCCGGTTCGTGGCATGAACAAGGACCAATGCCACCGCGACGCACACGTGGCGCTCTGCGGAGCATTGGTCCCGGGTCATGCCACTAACCGGGACAAAAAACCCCGCTACGGTCCGCAACCCGGGACAGTCTAAATTAATTCGATGCAGAAATTGAATAGAGACAGAAATTAATTCGAGGTAGAAATTGAATTGATCAGTATTTTTGAAAAAATCTTCCATAAATTAATCGAGACAAAGATCTAAATCGAGATATTTTATTAATTCAACCACAAATTCTTTCCAAACAAAGGTGCGATTTTACAAATTTTCCTAGTCGACAATTTCACTTCCTCTGCCGCTGTCCTCCGAGCTGCCGGCTTCCTCGGCATCGTCGGACGAAACCTCCACGATTTCCGCATTGTTCGGGAGACGGAGCTCTTCTACGCGGCTAGCAGCGTCAATGGCGGTGTAGATGGTCCGTCCAGGGACGGACCAGGACATCTCCCGCCCTTCTCGGTTGTGGAGATCTGGGTGCACAACGCGCCCGTCCACGATGCGGTTGCCAAGCCTGGCCTTCCGCTCCTTCTTGAACAGCCAGGGTGAGTACGGGTTGGCCGCCGCGTACCAGGGCAACGCCCTCTTCCACGCGGGCATCTGGCGGTGATGCTCCGCGATTACGCTGTCCATCTCGTATCCGCCGGGGACGAGGAGCGGAGCCACCAGCACACCCGCGTAGCTGATGTGCCATCCGGCGGGCACCGTGGCGCGCGGAGGCACGAGGATGTCATAGTACATGAACATCGCCGCCTCGTAAAAGTTGAGTGTGGGCACCTCCATGGCGGCGCGAGGCATATTGGAGAGGGAGGGGAGGCGAGACGATGGCGCGGTGGAGAGGTGCAGAGGTCGAGGCGATGGCGTGGTGGAGACTACAGAGAGGCCAAGGAGATGGCAAAAGCGATGTGACGTGGCCTCATATTTGTACACGGTGACGACGAAGCAACGGTGGGCATTGGTCCCGGTTAATGCCATGAACCGGGACCAAAGCCCCTCCCCACGACACGTGGCAGCCTAGCAACGCCCCCCTCCCCCACCCAGGTCAGTGGTCCCGGGTCGTGCCATCATCCGAGACCAATGACCTGGGTGGGGGGCGCGTTGCTGGTCCTCCACGTGTCGCGCGGGAGGGGCTTTGGTCCCGGTTCGTGGCATTAACCGGGACCAAAAACCCTCCCCTGGCTATAAATAAGCCCAACCCATCCACTTATTTTTTCTGGAATTTTGTGTGGGAGGTGGATGCTAGGTTTTTTCTTCACACTGCACACAAGGTGTTCGACGAAATGTCCGAGCCACGCTTAAGTTCGCACAACACAGTATCCTCGGCCGAGGTTAGCAACCTTATCTTCTTTATCTATAATTGATACAAAAATATTGCATGTGTCCATGTAGGGTGGTCATTTCACTACTCACGATGTCATTGTCATGGTTAATTATTATGACGCAGATCGATGCGCGGATGCGATGGATGTACAGCGACCGACGCGATTCCGATTTTATTGCAGGCCTACATAAATTTATCGAGTTGGTTAAGGCAAACAAAGTGGATAATTTTATGCCTTGTCCCTGTGTTGACTGTCAGAACATGGCGGAGCACTCTGCCCCGAGAATCCTTCAAAGCCATCTGCTTCGGAGAGGTTTCATGCCCGGATATTATTGCTGGGCCATGCATGGAGAAAGAGGGGTTAGGCTAGAAGAAAATGAAGAAGAGGAGGATGATGACAGCTATCCTATGTCCCCTGAAGAATACGGTGATGCTGCAATGGAAGACAATGTAGAAGAGGGAGGCGGCAATGAAGAAGAACAACGGGCATCGGATGAGCCAGCTGATGGTCTTGGTTAGGTCATTTCTGATGCAAAGCAACAATGCGATACAGAAAGGGAGAAGCTTAAGTTGGAGGCCATGCAAAAGGATCACAAAAAGTTGTTGTACCCAAATTGCGAAGATGGCAGCACAAAGCTCGGTACCACACTTGAACTGCTGAAATGGAAGGCGAAGACTGGCTTATCTGACAAGGGATTTGAGAAGTTACTGAAAATAATGAAGCCAAAGCTTCCAACGGATAACGAGCTACCCGAGACAATGTATGAAGCAAAGAAGACTATCTTCCCTCTAGGATTAGATGTGGAGAAGATACATGCATGCATTAATGACTGCATCATGTACCGTGGTGAGAAGTACGAGAATATGGATAAATGCCCGGTATGCACTGCATGTCGATACAAGATCAGACAAGATGACACTGCTGATGTTGAGGGCGATGACGAGCCCCCCAAGAAGAGGGTTCCTGCTAAGGTTATGTAGTATGCTCCTATAATACCACGGTTGAAACGTCTGTTCAGAAACAAAGAGCATGCCAGGTTGTTGCGATGGCACAAAGAAGAGCGTAAGAAAGACGGGAAACTGAGACACCCCACCGATAAGTCACAGTGGAGAAACATCGAGAGAAAGTACTCGAACTTTGCAGGTGACGCGGGGAACTTATGGTTTGGTCTAAGTACAGACGGCATAAATCCTTTTGGGGAGCGGAGCTGCAGTCAGAACACCTGGCCAGTGACTCTATGTATCTACAGCCTTCCTCCTTGGTGGTGCATGAAGCGGAAGTTCATTATGATGCCAGTGCTCATCCAAGGACCGAAGCAACCCGGCAACGACATTGATGTGTACCTAAGGCCATTAGTCGATGAACTTTTGCAGTTGTGGGCAGAACCAGGTGTAAAGGTGTGGGATGAGCACAAACATGAGCCATTTGACCTACGAGCGTTGTTGTTCATAACCATCAATTATTGGCCTGCTCTTAGTAACATTTCAGGACAATCAAACAAGGGATACAATGCATGCACGCATTGTTTCGATAAGACTAAAGGTACATATTTGGATAAATGTAAGAAGGTTCTGTACCTGGGGTGTCGTAAATTTCTTCCGACCAATCATCAAGTAAGAAAGAAAGGCAAGCATTTCAACGGTGAGGCAGATTACCGAAAGAAGCCTAAGCTCCCTAAAGGTGCTGATGTATTTGGTATGGTGAACGACCTAGAAGTAATCTTTCGAAAGGGTCCTGGCGGTCAATCTGTTCCGAAATACCCCATTACCGGACACACGGCCATGTGGAAAAAGAAATCTATATTTTGGGAGCCTGAGTATTGGAAATACCTATAGGTCCGTTCTTCAATCGACGTGATGCACATGATGAAGAATCTTTGCGTGAACCTGCTAGGCTTACTGGGCGTGTATGGGAAGACAAAAGATACACCAGAAGCACAGGAGGACCAGCAACGTATCAAAGACTCATACACCAAGCATACTGATAAATCACGTGAATACTTAAGAAGCTACGCTCTTACCAAAGCAGAAAAGGAAATCATTTTTGAAGTCCTTTACAGTATCAAGGTCCCGGCTGACTTCTCGTCAAATATAAAGGGAATAATAAATATGGTAGAGAAAAAATTTTAGAACCTGAAGTCTCATGATTGCCACGTGATTATGACGCAGTTGCTTCCGGTTGCATTGAGGGGGCTTCTACCGGAAAATGTTCGATTAGCCATTGTGAAGCTATGTGCATTCCTCAATGCAATATCTCAGAAGGTAATCGATCGAGAAAGTCTGGAAAGGCTACAGAAGGATGTGGTCCAATGTCTTGTCAGTTTTGAGTTGGTGTTCCCCCGTACTTCTTCAATATTATGACACATCTCTTAGTTCACCTAGTCGAAGAGATTTACATTATCGGTCCTATATTTCTGCACAATATGTTCCCTTTCGAGAGGTTGATGGGAGTCTTAAATAAATATGTTCGTAACCGTGTTAGGCCAGAAGGAAGCATCTCCAAGGTCTATGGAACATAGGAGGTCATTGTGTTCTGTGTAGACTTTCTTCCTGACCTTAAGCCGATTGGTGTTCCTGAATCACGGTATGAGGGGAGACTAAGTGGAAAAGGCACGCTAGGAAAGAAGGCAATGATATTTAGGGACGAGCATTCTTTGAATCAAGCACACTACACAGTTCTACAAAGTTATACCTTTGTGGCTCCGTATATCAAGGAACACATGAATGTTGTACGGTCCAAGTTCCTGGGGAAGGATGAATACTGGATTAAAGAAAATCACATGGAGACTTTCGGCACTTGGTTGCAATTACATCTCATGAATGAAACCACTATTGGAGATTAGCTCTACTTGTTGGCCGCGACACCATCTACGACTGTATTGACTTTACAAGGGTACGAGATAAATGGGAATACATTTTACACGATTGCCCAAGATAAAAAGAGTACCAACCAAAACAGTGGTGTCCGCTTTGATGCAACATGCGAGAATGGGAAAAAGGACACATACTATGGTTACATATAGGAGATATGGGAACTTGACTATGGACCTACTTTTAAGGTCCCTTTGTTTCGGTGCAGCTGGGTCAACATGAATAGAGAAGGGGTAAAGGTAGACTAGCTGTATGAAATGACAACAGTGGATCTCAAGAATATTGGTTACAGAGACGAACCATTCGTCCTAGCCAATGATGTGGCTCAGGTTTTTTATGTGAAGGACATGTCCTCTAGACCGAAAAAGAAAAAATAAGGAAACGAATACATCAGACGATGAGCCCAGGCATCACATAGTTCTTTCAGGAAAAAGAAACATCGCGGGAGTCGAGGACAAGACAGACATGTCAGCAGATTATGATAAGTTTGATGAAATTCCACCCTTCACCGTGAAAACTGATCCAAGCATCCAGTTAAGCAAAGAAGATGCTCCATGGTTACGGCCTAAGAAGCGATCATAGGCAAGGGATCGACATACGCGATGAAGGATTCATACCCTAAACCCTAAACCCTATGTAAATCTATGTAATGTATGGAAACTTTATGTGATGTATGAAGCATACATATATATAGGGGAGCCATAGCATTTTAATCATCGACCGTTTAAGCAAACCAGAAACATGACCATGTCGGGGAGATACCAAATTAAATTAGGGAGTGCCTCTATGGACATAGTGCTGCCACCCACCCGCATAGTGCTGCCACCCACCCCTGGCATTGATGGCATAATATCGACACACTCACCCCTGGAATAGTGCTGCCATCCACCCAAAATAGTGTCGTCATTTACTGGCTTAGTGCTGCCCACTGAGGACATAGTGTCGACATGTTGTCGTAACATCCACATTTAGTCCCGGTTGGAGCGACACACTCACCCCTGGAATAGTGCTGCCATCCACCCAAAATAGTGTCGTCATTTACTGGCTTAGTGCTGCCCACTGAGGACATAGTGTCGACATGTTGTCGTAACATCCACATTTAGTCCCGGTTGGTGCCTCCAACCGGGACTAAAGGTTCATCATATCTTTAGTCCCGATTGTTGGCTTTAATTTTGTTTTTTAGATTAGTACTAATTAATTTATTAACGGCGGGCATGAAGCTTCTTAGCCCGAGGCTAAGCCTCACTGAACTTGAAGTGGATCTCTCGTGAAATAGCATGTTGTGAACATATAAATGATTTTTAAAAAAATTCACAAGCATTATATCATGTACATATCTCCGTCCAGCAACAAAATATTCTTCTTCTTCTTCTATCTGCCGTCACAAAATCCATTGCAACAAAAATAAGAACCAAAACTATGAAGCCATACATATATATAGTGGCGCCCTAGCATTTTAATCAACGACCGTTTAAGCAAACCAGAAACATGAACACGTCGGGGATCTACCAAATTAAATTAGGGAGTGCCTCTATGGCGAGCTCCTCGAAGATGTCTGAGAACGGGATCCTAAGACATCTTCGAGAAGCTCTGCCGTAGTGGTGTCCCTACTCTCGCACACCATCTTTCAGTTTATATCTTCTCTCGCTAGATAAGTATGCTGGTGGAGCTAACTAATTTCACATATTATAGAGTGCCTCTACGGTGAGCTCCTCGAAGATGTCTGAGGATGGGATCCTAAGACATCTTCGAGAAGCTCCGCCGTAGTGGTGTCCCTGGTCTCGCATACCATCTTCCAGTTCTTCACAAGAATGCATACCTATTTATAGATTAAGCAGCATAACATAGTGTCGGGCACTGATGACATAATGTCGACACACTCACCCCTGGCATAGTGCTGCCATGCACCCAAAATAGTGTCGTCATTTACTGGCTTAGTGCTGCCCACTGAGGACATAGTGTCGACATGTTGTCGCCACATCCACATCTAGTCCCGGTTTCTGCCTCCAACCGGGACTAAAAGTTCATCATATCTTTAGTCTCGGTTGTTGTCTTTATTTTTTTATATTAGTACTAATTAATTGACTAACGGTGGGCATGAAGCTTCTTAGCTCGAGGCTAAGCGTCGCTGAACTTGAAGTGGATCTCTCATGAAATAACATGTTGTGAACCTATAAATGATGTATGGACGGAAAGGTTCCAGATACACCAGTTGGGAAATTTTCCATATAAGGTGGTCTAGTATTTTTGAAAAATGGGTTGGTACAAATGCCAAACTTTAATTTGGTGGTTGCTTCACAGAACACCCCGATTTCGGCACCTCAAAAATGGAAATTGGGTTTTTTGTGCGTCGAAAAGGAAAACTTCCTCCTGCAACATCGTAAGCCATCCCAAGATGCACATGTGTGCACAATATGGGCACATTATCACAAACTATGCCCTGATTCTAGCCATAACATTGGTGGTTTGACCTAAATGCCATGAAACCCTCGAACATGATAGGTCATTTTGTGAAGGATTTTTTATGATGTTTGCAATTTTTCAAGTTCAATATTTTTCCTTGCAACTATGACACATAATATGACACCACACGAAGGTTTCACATTGTTTGGATTATTTTTGAATTTCTTATGCCCGTTGAAAACTATATTCAAAACGGCGGGCATGAAGCTTCTTAGCCCGGGGCTGATCCTCGCTAAACTTGAAGTGGATCTCTGATGAAATAGCATGTTGTGAACCTATAAATGATTTTTAAAAAGTTTCACAAGCATTATATCATGTACTTGTAGTTCAAAGCTTGGCAACCCCCTACCGATTTGGCAGGAATTTGTCTTTTTCATGAGGGATGGACGGAAAGGTTCCAGATACACCGGTTGGGAAATTGTCCATATAAGGTGGTCTAGTATTTTTGAAAAATGGTTTAGTACCAATGCCAAACTTTAATTTGGTGGTTGCTTCACTGAACACCCCCATTTCGGCACCTCAAAAATGGAAATTGGCTTTTCCGTGCCTTAAAAAGGAAAACTTCCTCCTGCAACATCGTAAGCCATCCCAAGATGCACATGTATGCACAATATGGGCACATTATCACAAACTATGCCCTGATTCTAGCCATAACATTGGTGTTTTGACATAAATGCCGTGAAACCTCGTACATGATAGGTCATTTTGTGAAGGATTTTCTATGATATTTGCAACTTTTCAAGTTTTATATTTTTCCTTGCAACTGTGACACATAATATGACACCACACGAAGGTTTCACATTGTTTGGATCATTTTTGAATTTCTTATGCCTGTTTCAAACTATATTCAAAACGACAAATTCCAAATTATGCAATAAATATTTGGTAATGCAATTTTAATTGAAAAATAGTAAAATTGTATAGTTCAAATAAAAAAATTGAAAACAAAATTTGGTTTTTGATTAGTTATTTTAATTGAAGCACTTTTCCTGTTGAAAGTTTTTTCAAATTCCAAATTATGCAATAAATATTTGGTAATGCAATTTTAATTGAAAATAGTATAATTGTATAGTTCAAATAAAAATATTTGAAAACATAAAATGGTTTTTGATTAGTTATTTAAATTTACGCACTTTTCGTGTTGAAAGTTTTTTCAAATTCCAAATTATGCAATAAATATTTGGGAATGCAATTTTAATTGAAAATAGTAAAATTGTATGGTTCAAATAAAAATATTTGAAAACAGAAAATGGTTTTTGATTAGTTATTTAAATTGAAGCACTTTTCCTATTGAATGTTTTTTCAAATTCCAAATTATGCAATAAATATTTGGTAATGCAATTTTAATTGAAAAGAGTAAAATTGTATAGTTCAAATAAAAATATTTGAAAACAGAAAATGGCTTTTGATTACTTATTTAAATTGAAGCACTTTTCCTGTTAATTTTTTTTTGAAATTCCAAATAAATAATCATCTTAAATTGAAACATCTTATTAATTAAAGAAGAAAACAAATTTGAAAATGGCGAGAAGACCAAAAGGTTTGCCAAATCTGAAAAACGGGTCAACGATCCCGGTTCGTCCCACCAACCTGGACCAATGATCCTGGGTGTGCGCGCTGCCATCAACATGACTTTGGTCCCGGTTCGTCCCACCAACCGGGACCGTTGATCCTTTGGTCCCGGTTGGTGGGACAAACCAGGACCAAAGGCCTACGCACGTGTCAGCACAACAACGCTCCTGCCCAGACCATTGGTCCCAGTTCGTCCAACCAACCGGGACCGTTGATCCTTTGCTCCTGGTTGGTGGGACGAACCGGGACCAATGGCATGTACAGTTAATAGCCCCAGCCCTTCCTCCTCCCCAACTCCCCCAAATCACATAGCACATCGACGCGCGGCTAAGGAAAATTTGCGTCGGAGCAAAATCACCCCATCAGGCTGCCCAAATCTAGAGCAGCCGCTTCACGCCGTCGACGCCCGCCGCCGCCACGCCACCACCTTAGACGGACGGAATCGAGAAGCTATCCTCTGGCTGGAATCGAGCCCGAAGTCATCACCTGCCCGAGCTCCGGCCGCCGTCGATTCACTACCGTCCAGCCTCCCCTTGCTTCCCCGACCCCGGCATCGCGCTCGTGGTGAGCGAGCGGTCCTCATGTACCCTCTATCTCCCTTCATCTCGCTCTCAGTCACTATCTGAGGAATCGACCGCGCACGCTGGAAATCGACGCCATGGTCACCGTCTGCTCTGACTCCGGTCGTCGCCATTGCCGCTCCTTCCGACCTCCTCCGGCCTCGTCGACCCGTCCATCATCTTTGTAGTGAGCCACTGGTCCTCCAAGACCTCTCCTTTCTCTCTCTCTCGCTCTGTTTCGTTCTGTCGCCGAGCGCCACTGTCCGCCACCGTCGGACGCCGTCGCAGACGATGCTCCGATGACCAATAAGGGGCGGCGCGACCACCGTTAGCTTCCTCGTGACGCGCTCGTTCGAACCCGACCTTCTGCACGTTCCAGCAAGCCCTCTAGTGCCGCTAACCACCACCGGCCGACGTGCCCTCCAGCGAGCCCATGTGGCGCCAAGGTGGCTCTCATGTGGCCCTGACGTGGGCGTCGAGCAAGCTCTGCCAGCGTGGCAGCCCGACGTGGCCCTGGCCCCACTCAGCGGTGACTGTGCGTAGGCACTACATCGGTGAGAAAAGGTTCCCCAGCCCTAGGTGACGTCAGCCTTCACCTATGCTGACGCAATAAAGGTTTAATAATTGTTTTAATAATTTCAGAAAAAGGATAAATCTTATAAACTTAATAAGTAATTATTTATAAGTCAGAAAAATACAAATAATATATCAAAATGTTCATAAAAATGAGATCTACACTTTACCATCAATATCATGCATTGTTCAACAACTTTATCACAAGTTTAATTAGAAGAACAAATGAACCCCCGTAGGTTTTTCGAGGGTCTCTCCTGTATTAGGGTTTGGACCCCTCGGATCTCGCTTAAATTTCCAAGCATGCTATAGGGTTTCATTACAATACTAATTAACTTGTCATATCATCATCTTTGCTTGAGCATTGCATCGATGCCATGTGTTGGTTGTTGTTCCCCATTTCTTTCCGGTTTTTGCTTCTTCCCGGTAGAATACGATATCAAGATCAAGATCGAAGACCGAGATCAACACCATCGAAGATCGAGTGCATAGTGTTTTGCATTATTTGCATTATAGTAACTTGCAAATCTTAATTTGTAGATACTATGGATCCAACATAGCAAGATACTATGATTCCAGAACATCAGGAAAACATCCTCCACGGAATGATCTACGAAAATGAAGATATCAATATCGATGTCCCCAATGAGTTTCTGAACGATTCCGGCCAGGGAGATAAGTCTCTCAACAGAGGAGACGGCTCCGGTGAGGTAGAAGCCGAAGCCTAGGACAGGGGAGAAGCCTATGAGGGAGAAGGTGACGGCTCCGGTGGAACCTTAAAACTTGCGAACACCGGCGAGGTGTATATATGTATTTTTGTAATTAAAATGCTGCTGTCTATATATATACATGCATATATTAACACTCTTTCTTCTTTTAGCCCTCCGGATCGAGAACTTCTTCCGTAAGAATGAAACGAGGCCCAAAAAAAAAGTTGGATGACATTGTGAGGTATAGGATCGAAGTGGTCGGTGTAGATGGCGAACCGCAAGCTTCCGTCGATGTCGCAAGAAAATTTGTCAAGCAATGCGGAGTTCTTGTGAGGGACTACATCCCTATCACCGTTCAAGAATGGAATCGGCCAAGAGGCGGTGGAGTCCCGTATGTCGGCGACACCGCCAAAGATATGCTTTTTGACAGGCTCATGATTAATTTCTTCCTGCCGATGCCTGATGTGAATCCAGATGAGGAGGAGACAGCAAGAATGGAGCTTGTGCAAAGAGTCAAGAAGTTTGCTCTCATCAAGATGGCTGATGCATTCAAGAACTAGAAGAAGAAACTGTACAATAATTTTGTCAAGGTAGAGAAGACTCCGGATTTCACTCAAGGCGGCTATGCTAAGTTAAGAAACCAGTGGGTGGATTTTGTGAAGTACAAGACATCGAATAAAGGTAAGGAAAGGTCTAGAATAAATACGGAGAATGCTGCTAAGAAAGTGTACCATCATAACATGGGGCCTGCTGGCTACGCCTGTTGCATGCCTAAGTGAGATGCACTTGAGGTCAATTACATTGCTGCCGGGATCAGACCAGGGCCCGCAACATGGACACCACGGGCGAGAAACTGGTTTTACGGCCATGGGGGCACGTTGGACAAAGAAGGGAGGGCAATATATAATCAGAAACACAAAGATGATCCCCTACTGCCCATCGACGATATTAGAAATGCAGTAGATGATGTTGTAGCGGGACGGTTCGTTCCCGATAGAGAGAACGACGAGCTCACACGTGCCCTTAAAAATCCTGAACACGAAGGTTGCCTTTCCCATGGAAATGAAGAGATATCCCGATAAAAGCCATCAGAGGAGAAAGGACAGGGAGGCAGCTAAGAAAGCGGCCGCTGCAGACCAACTGCATAATGTAGAAGAAGCATTAAAGCGGCACCAGGATCAACTCGACAGACTTAGTTAGCAAGGTACTAGCGGCCAATCTCAGCGGCACGTGGTAGAAACTGTATTCGAGGGTACTGGCGCCCATCGAATAAGAAAAGCAGCGTCGCTTCCACGTAGCTCCATGATGTTGATGATGATGCACCGACGACATCTCCTCCTAAACGCTACCCAGTGGATGATATCATAGAGAGCACAGCTTGTGAGCTAAAGGTGCAGGTTATGAACTTAAGGGTGACGGTGGCGGTCGGCATGGCCGTACCAATTGCGCCTAACCCAACTTGGCATTGCAGACTGGTTCCAAAAGGGTACATTGTCGTCATGGTGGATGATGTGAAGGAAGATTTTGAGGAGCTAAAGCTAGACCACCCTGCGGGGGAAGATATGGAGCTGACTCAACTAGGAGAAGCCAAAGGGGGGACTATTCTATGGCCAAAGGAGCGCATCGTGCTTCCAAATTATGTGCCGCCAAGGCCAACCACTCCTCAGAGCAGCAATCCACCTTCGCCGCCACCTCACTATTCTCTAGCGCATCCATCGCCTTCACCGCCTCACCACTCAGTGCAACCGTCTCCTTTGCCGCCTTAGCCGTCTCAGCCGCCACGTCATCCGTCTCCGTCCCCTGAGCCTTAGAGACAAAAGCGGAAGTATACTAAGAGGGGCAGCACCACCAGCAGCAGCAAGAGCACGTTCCGATCACCGAAACGTAAGCTATCACCCCTCCCAAAAGTACCTCATAAGAATATGAAGAAGCTACCTTGCAAGAAGACAGATGAGGAAACTGCTGCAGCCGTAGATGCCCATTATGAAAAGTGGAAGATTGACATGGCTAACAAGAAAAAGCTGATAGAGCCATTCTTCCCGGTCACCACAGAAGATAAAGCCAAAGCAGCCGTGCTTAAGATTCAGCTTCACCAACCCATAGCGCTCACATCAGACTATAATCCCTCTATTACCAAGTCGGCTGAGGCAAAAGAGCGGAGAGTCGGGAAAGAAGTTGCCCAGCTCGGACAACAGAAAAATCAATCGATCGAACCTCTCAAAGTGTATGATACCAATGAGTGGAGAGAGCAGGAGCGGCATGATCCGAACATTGATCCGAGTTTGTTCGACTGTCCAGAGAAAATGCCCAATTATATGGACTGTCTATTACTGAGTACATGAGCCGTATGGATAAGTTCGAGGGGTACCAAGAAACAACATACGTGTACTAGTACGGGGCTCCTCTCGTCAAACCCGAGTTAGTCAAATATCTACCAAAAAAAATGCGAAGATTGCATAACTGGTACATGCAAGCCTGTGCTGAATCCAAAAACCGGATCTATGCTGCATATAAACACCACCATTACGGTCATGGAGATGGCTTCCTACTAATCGAATTTCCAGAATTATTTCAGTTTTACCAACAAGACGCCCTCGACAAAACTATCGTTAGTGCCTATTGTTTGTAAGTATTATTGATTTCTGCAATTAAGTCTTTCTAGCTCAGCTCATTCGTTGCTTGTATAATCTAACTCATCACTATACTAATTATATATGCAGAATGAAGATTCTCGAATGCAACAAAGGACAAATCTATGACCTTGGGTTTGTTGACTGCAATTTCGTTCATGAAGTTACTCTAAAAACGAAACCCAAAGAGATAGAGGATAACTTGCTACAAGCATTGAAGCATTTCAGCAACAGAAGCAAAATACTATTTCCTTACAACATTGGGTGAGTCTTACTGTCTTGTACACATTCTATTTTCGCTTACTCGATGTTAAGCGTATAATTGACTCGTGTTATATTTTGTTAGTGTGTCCAGCTTCCACTACATTATGTTAATCATGGCAGTTGACATCGGAGTAGTAAAAGTCCTGGACTCGAAACGCACACCATTAGAAAAGTGGGCGAACATGCAGGAATGCCTCCAGAAGGCTGTGAAACGGTTCACCGCCAAAACTAGGGGTGTTTGGAAGCCAGAGCTTACATTTCAACCATTGACTGTAAGTACTACTTGCTAGATCCATGCATCTCTATGATTCTAGTTTCAATACCACCATTATCATGCTTGATTATTATTTTGATTGAACTCCGTTCTCGTAAAGTTCTTGAGGCAGGAAGCTAGGAATAACTTATGTGGATACTATGTCTAAGAGTTCATTCGCCAGACGACCAAAGAGAAGGGCGCAGACCGGAACATCAAAAAAATTGAAGTACGATAAACAATAATCACAACTTTATTTTATTACCACCAATTGTGTTTGGTTTCATTCATATATATTGATCCCCTTCTTTAAATTAGATCGAACGGATGCGGGACGGTCTTCTATCACAAGAACGCGTGCAAGCAATTCAAGAGGAAATTGCCAGATTCTTGTTAGAACAAGTCATAGATCCGAAAGGAGAATACTATTACCCGCTTCATTTGGAAGGGTGAAGTGTAAAAAAGAAGATGTAAATTAGATCAAATTTGTGTGAGTATCGTTTGTAATTATAATATGTTTCGACCAAGAAGACGGATGAGACGTTGTATAATATATTTGTGATCATGCATGATATGTAATATATATATCGTGGTTTCATTATTGCTGTATATATGTAGTACCATTAAATTGAATACAAAACACCAATTAAATAAATAAATAAATAAAAACCCAGCCGCGACACAAAAATAGCCTGAAAATCCTGTCGCGGCACAAAACCCTGCCGTGGCACAAAAATAGCCCGAAAATCCTGCCGTGGCACAAAACCCTATCGCGGCACAGAGACCAACGATCCTAGTTCGTGCCACGAACCGGGACCAATGATCCACCCCCTCGTCTCTCGCGCTCCCACGTGGAGACCCATTGGTCCTGGTTTGTTCCACGAACCGGGACCAATGATCCACCCCTCCCCCTCGTCGCACGCCACGTGGAGACCCATTGGTCCCGGTTCAGGCCCAAACCGGGACCAGCATTAGTCCCGAGTGATTGGTCCCGGTTCAGAAACCGGGACCAATGGCCCTGATGAACCGGAACTAGAGGCCCTTTTTCCACCGGTGCAACTACCTTGGCGGAGACGATTCAAATCACTGATTCGTATGCCTTGGGTGATCCAACACAACCTCGGTTAATGTCAAGTTAGTCAAATGAGGAGTACTACAACAGAGATGGTTACGGGTTATCTTGGAGGAATGATTTATGAGGTAAAAGAAGAGATGATCAGTCGGATTACTGGTATAGCTCGCAGCAAGTGCCAGCCGTGGATTTAGATCAGCCACATGCAGGTGCAAACCACCATCAGAAAACTAGAGGGAAGTAGTAGCAACAAAGGAATGATGGTAAGAAAATTTGGATGCTAGAACAGAAGAAGAAGTGGCAGGAATAGAAGGATAGGCCGAGATACACATATGAGTGTATGCTGGATTAGCCGTGCAAGTTCCACACACCAGGTCCGAATAACCCGGCGAATCATATGACCCGACAATGTGCATCGATAAGGACGATAGAACATGGTGGCTCGGGGAATGCTCAGGCACCTCGGCACGAAGCACCTCGGCATGATGGACCTCGGCACAAAGCACCTCGAAACGATGCACCTCGGCAGCAACAGCTTACTGGGGGAAATGGACAACAACTGATGTTGCCTCCACCTCCAACGAGGTATGAGAACCATGAGAGAAGGGATGAAGTGCATCAGGTGAATAATCAGCAACAGCAAGACCAAGGGTATCACGGTAATGATGGGAGGAATGAATACATAGAGCATCACTAGAGTATCTGTGTGTTCACCACTGAGGAGCTGGCAGAAAGAGCCTGCAGCACCGACATATGGAGATGAATGCGGTTATGCCAACTGTGACGAGGTATATGCCTTGGGTGGAACAGGAAATCACTTGGAACATCAAGGATCATCCTAGGCTCATGCCGAGTCCTGGATCATATGCCCTAGTGTTGGATCCTACATTCATTGGCCCGAATATCAACGTGAGATTTTCCAAGGTGCTGATAGACAATAGTAGTAGCATCAATATCATGTACAAGGATACCATGCACAAGTTGGGAATATCAGAGAACATGATCCAAGCGACGAAGACAACTTTTCATGGCATTGTGCCGGGTATATCATGTGAGCCCATTGGCAAGGTCCGGGTTGACATGTTATTCGGTACAAGGGACAACTGCCAGACTAAGAACTTGGATATTGAGGTTGTGAACATGGAAAGTGCATATCACGCATTGCTTGACAGGCCTGCTCTGAACAATTTTATGGCAAGTACTCACATCAGTTACTTGAAGATGAAGTTTCCTAGGCCAAGGGGAGTGATCACCATAGTTGGGGACTTCAGGCATTCCATTGAGTGTGCTTCAGCCGGGTCAAACCTGGTCGAGTCACTTGTGATTGCTCAGGAGAAAAGGAAAATCCAGGAAGTGGCGGCATTGGCTTAGTCCGCGCAACAGCATATGTCATATGTGACTAACCCGCATGGGAGTGTCTCATTTCAAGTGACAAAGGATACAAAGAAGGTTCACATTGATGATCGGTTCCTAGAGTGCACCGTAACCATTGATTCTGGGTTAAGAGACAAATAGGAAAGCGAGCTCATCAACTTCCTCTGTGAGAATTAGGATATCTTTGCTTGGTCTACACAGGACCTGCAAGGTGTGTCGAGGGAGTTGGCCAAGCACTCTTTGAATGTAAGACCCGGAGCAAAGTCGGTGAAGCAACCTCTCAGCCGCTTTGTCGAAGACAGGAGAAAACTCTCCAAAGATGAGATAGCTCGGCTCCTTGCAGCCGGGTTTATCATGCAGGTACTTTACCTGAATTGGCTCTCTAATCCGGTGCTCGTGGAGAAGAAAAAGGATGATCAGAATGTGGCAGTGGTGTGGCGTATGTGTATCAATTACACGAACCTGAATAATGCGCGTCCAAAAGATTCATTCCCACTACCAAGGCTAGACCAGGTCATAGATTCAACTGATGGGTGTGAGTTGTTGTCATTCATAGATGCATATTCTGGTTTCCACCAGATACCTTTGAACCCAATGATCAAATTAAGACCACGTTTATCACCCCCTAATGGGGCTTATTTCTATCGCATTATGCTGTTTTGTTTACGTAATGCAGGGGCAACGTATCAAAGATGCATCCAAAAATGTCTACATGACCAAATTGGTCTAAATGTGCAAGTTTATGCGGATGGTGTTGTAATAAAAACTAAGGAAAGCAAAACACTCCTTGATGATATCCGGCAAACATTCGCGAACCTAAGGAGGTTCTGAATGAAACTTAACCTGGAGAAATGTACCTTTGGTGTGCCGGCTGGAAAGTTATGTTGGGAATATGCCCTAGAGGCAATCATGTATGATGTTATTCCCAATGTATTCATAAAGTTATTGTCCATGTATGAACTATTGATATCTATCATTGAATATGTGATTTGATTGTGGAACTATATATTCATGTTGTTCATACTAACTGTCCTTGGTCATTGAGGTTGTGCCGGACACACAACTTAGATTAATGTGGAAGTCGGCTGATGACTCGGTTCCACTTGTCATGGGCATGGAGATGCTATTCTAACTTACACTGATTCGGCTAAAGAGTTTAGCGAATCGGACTAACCCACAGTTGAGATGCAACGAGAATGTTGTCATTTGTAGTCTCAAGCAATGGAATCCTTCGACCTGAGGTGATCGCATGATCCGATTTGTGGATTGTCAACTTAGGTCCTATCAAACGTTGTTCCGTAAATGGGCAGTTATAAAGGTAGGGTTCAGGTTGGTCATGAAGCAGGCTGCGTGACGTGGATTACCAAGATGGAATTTTCCCCTTCGTAATGGACAGATATTCTCTGGGCCCTCTCGTGTGATATGATTCGGAAGCATGACTTGGTTAAGTGTTAACCAAGGATTCAGACTAAGTGTTAGTCCAGTGAATCGTATATCACGGAACCAGAAGCGAGAGTTGAGCTATTAAAGGGATGTCAACAACTCTCCTATAGCTTGACAAGATATATCGTGAGGCAAACTGACTTGGACGAAAGTCACACTGAGAAAGGTTTGTCTTCTGACTTTACGACGCTTGGGAGTTGGCATGTCTTGCTAGAGGATGTTACCAACTATCGACTCAGAGAGGTGACTCGTGTCATGTCCAGGTATACATGATCCTACAGGGTCACACACTTAAGGGAAAGGAGCCCATGTGTATTCGGTCCATGTGGAGATTGGGTTACGGCCTAGATGGGCCTCAAGCGTTGAGCCCAACTAGGAGTGTATATAAGTGGAGTGACAAGGGATTGTCCCTAACCTAGCCGTCACTTTCTCCACTCCCATTTCGGGCTAGACAGGATCAAGCAGTCCTCTGCCTGGAGCTCCCTCCTGTATGTGTGGATACTGGTAGAGGCGTTGCACGTGCGGTGCTGGGGACAAGGAGGTTCGTGAGGATCTGGACGTGATGTACGGGGATGTTCGGCACTGCATCAACTGACGCGCTTCATTAACAATCCGCACATGCGCGTCTAGTGGTAAATCTCATGCCCTATCACCTGAGATGGATCTTGGGTGTACCACGTAGGGGAAAAGTTTTGTTTATCTCTACGTGGCCCAATAGTGGTATCAGAGCATTAGCTTCTGGTTTTAGGCTCGAGTTCATGCATATGTGATATGCGGTTGGTGTTAGATTGGATCTAATTGCAGTTTTGGTGGTCGATCTATGAGATAGATCGATTTTATACGAAGTTGATTGGATCAACTATACTCGGGGTATGGATGATCTGGTTTCCGTGATCTAACTGCTAAGGTCGTGGAATGACATACTCCTCCTGGTCGGTTTCCGCCATCGGGGTAGACTGTGACATGTAAATCCGGATGCGGTGATCGAAGATCAAAGAGTTTGGTTGAATCGGAGTACAAATCTGATTTGGGTAAAATTGTTGTATCTGATGATGAAATCCGTGTTCGGGACCGCCGGCTTCGCCCTGTCGTAGCGCCTTAGATGTCATTGCAAGTTTCACAACGCCGGTAGATATCGTATCTATGCATAACTTGTTTTGTCAGGATGATGTTGTGAATGGTATGGCTTATGTGCATGTGATGTGTGTAATCCAGACGTGATCTGCGTATCAGGGTTTTGTCAGCCGGCTGGAGCCTAGGTGCTATCATTTTATTGTATAACGACCTGTGTGTCGGATTCTCAATGCAATTTACATTACTAGCTAGTGTAGCTGCTTGGAGAACCTGGATGACATGCAAGTCGATGTACAAGTCAGCTACATGGTGTAAGGCGGCACGTGACGAGAGTTAACATGAGTCGAATTACAAGTTTTGTGGAGATGGAGATCACCATGAAGAGGGCCATACCATTTCACATTATAATTGCTTTATTTTGTATTATTGTTATGTCTCTGTTTTACCTCTATTAGATAGTTGGTAGAAATTAATCCATCAAAGAAGGTCTAGTTGGTTTCCCCGCCTGTGCTGCACCATCACAAGTCGTACATTTTTGGTAGTGGGCTCATAAAATTGAGGTGCTATCAATTCTTTCTGACTAGGTGGGTTCGAGTCAGACTCTTACAGCGGAAGCACTCAGGACGGGTCTATCACAACGGTTGTGGGACTCGGGGAAAGCCGGATGGGAGCTGGGGCATGTGATGCCACCCATCCAACAGGAGTCATATGAGATACGATTGACAAGGAGTTGTCTACCTAGATCACTTGACGACTAGCGGTGATGCTAAATCTCACTAGTCGGCTTGCTTATTTAGGATCTTGAATCACTAAGTAACTATCGGAGGGATGTTGGTTCTAGTGGGAGCATAAGTATTAAAGTGTTTAATATGCTTGCTCTTTTATGGATACATGTCTTAAGTGTTTTGCATATTTTTCTGTTGTGCATCGATGGCACCTAGCAGTCTCCCTCAGATTTCCAGTTTTGCTTTCAGAACCATCTTAGAGAAAGATAAGCTAAATGGAACTAACTTCACCAACTGGTAATGTAATCTGAGATTTGTTGTCAAGCAAGAAAAGAGGGACCATGTCCTAGACAACCCACTCCCAGATGATCCAAATGAGAATGTGAGTGTCGCAGCCACCAATGCCTACCATAGGACATGTGATGAGTCTACGGAGATTAGTTGTCTTATGCTTGCTCACATCGAACCGGACTTGCAATAGTAGTTCGAGAATGTTGATGCCTACGATATGATCGAAAGCCACAAAAGTATGTTCTAGGATTAGGAAAAAACTGAGAGGTATCAAGTCTCTCAGGCTTTGTTGAGCTGCAAGCTTAAGGATGGCGATCCACTGAGTCCGCATGTGATCAAAATGGTTGGTTACATGTAGTCTCTAGAAAGGCTTGGCTACCCCATTAGCGAAGAGTTTGCTACAGACATAATTCTGAACTATCTTCCTAGTGCGTATGGTCAGTTCATATCGAACTACGACATGCATGGTATGGATAAGAAGCTCACTGAATTACATGGGATGCTCAAGCAGGCTGAGGCGGATCTCAAGCCAGTCAAGTGTTGATGGTGCAGAATAAGGCTAAATTCAAGAAGAGTTCTTGGACTAAGAAGAAGAAGGCAAAGTCGGGAGGTAAGGCCGAGGACCCGGTCCAAAGCGCTTCCTCAAGGACTAAGCCATCTCCTGCAGCCGGATCCACTTTCTTCTATTGCAAGGCGGATGTCCACTGGAAGAGGAATTGCAGGAAGTATCTGGCTGATAAAGCCAAGAGTGGAGGTGTGACTTCCGACTCAGGTATGCATGTTTGCAATGTCATAGACATTTATCTTGCCGATGCACCTGGTAGTTCTTGGGTATATGATACCAGATAAGTTATTCACATGTGCAACTTGTTGCAGGGACTGGTAAGAACTAGGAGTGTGGCGAGAGGCGAGGTTGACATTCGAGTCGGCAACAAAGCGAGAGTCGCTGCATTGGAAGTCGGCACGATGCAACTACATTTACCTTCTGGATTCTTAATGGAGCTGAATAATTGTTATTATGTTCCAGTGCTTATACGAAGCATTATTTCTTCCTCATGCTTGATGAGACAAGGCTATGAGTCAGATATTAAGAATAATGGTTATTCTTTATATTTGAATGATATGTTTCACGGCTTTGCACCCGTCCAGGACAGGTTATTTATTTTGAATCTTGATGGTGAATATGTCTATAACATTAATGTAAAATGGTTGAAACCAAATGATCTGAATATGACATATTTTTGGCATTGTCGGCTTGGTCATATAAGTTGGAAACGCATGAAGAAGCTCCATGATGATGGACTCCTAACTTTGTTCGACTTGGAGTCGTTCGAGACAGGTGAATCCTGCCTACTCGGCAAGATGACCAAGACACCTTTTGCAAAGAGTTGTGAAAGGGCGTCCGACTTATTGGGACTAATACATAGTGATGTATGTGGCTCGATGAGCATGATAGCCAGAGGTGGTTATGACTACTTCATTACCTTCACTTATGATTTGAGTAGGTATGGATATATCTACTTGATGAAACATAAGTCGAAAGCCTTTGAAAAGTTCAAGGAATTCTAGAATGAGGTACAGAATCAATTCGGCAAGAAAATAAAGTTTCTTGATTAGGACCAGGGGCTTGAGTACATGAGCCATGAGTTTGATGACCATCTGAAGAGTTGTGGAATAGTTCCCCAGCTCACTCCTCCAGGAACACCGCAGAGAAACGGTGTGTTGGAAAGGAGGAATCAGACCTTGTTGGACATGGTACGATCAAGTCGGACAGATCTACCTTTATTATTTTGCGGTTATTGTCTAGAAATTGCAGCGTTCACATTAAATAGAGTACCATCAAAGTCGGTGGAGAATACACCGCATGAGATGTGGACTGGCAAGAGGCACGAGTTGGTATTTTCTTAAGATTTGGGGTTGTGAAGCTTTTGTCAAGCAACTTCAGTCGGACAAGCTTACAGCCAAGTCACATAAGTGCATTTTCGTGGGGTATCCGAGGGAAACCTTGGGTTACTACTTCTACAACCGAGAAGAGGGCAAAGTGTTTGTCTATCGGAATGGTGTCTTCCTTGAGAAAGAGTTTCTCAGACAGGAAGTCAGTGGGAGTACGGTGCATCTCAAAGAAGTTCGAGAGGAACCGGTCAGTAGCGATTTGCTGAAAGCCTTGGAGGTTGATGTTGGGTCCGCAACATAGAAAACAAAAATTTTCCTACGGTGTGAACTATACGCCAAGATCTATCTACTAGGTACAAAGCAACGGGTGGATATACATCCCACGAGAACTTACCCTCGAAGACAACGAGTTTTGTTAACGAGTAGGAACTCGTGGTTGATGTAGTCGTACACTTGCCGATCTCAAGATCATGAGGAAGTCCGAGCGCCGGAACTCAGCAGCGCATCTGTACTCGCACACACGTTCAAGCCACCGGACAACCTCCACCTCCTCGCTCCAGCGATCTAGTGGAAGCAGCAGCTCCTTCCAGACGAAATGCCACCGGGAACATGTATCTCGCAAATCCGAGACCATGGGGGAATAATTCTAGAGGGGGAGAGAGATCCTTCACAAGGAGGTGTATGGATGAAGGAGGGAATGGGTGGCCTTTTATAGGAGGAGGGGGGGTGCCCCTCCTCTCTGTGCCCGGCGCATGGGGGTGACCCCTCACCTCCCCCATTCATGTGGTGGTAACCCCTCCACATTAAAATGCCTCTTCACATTCCCTTTTAAAGTCTCCACTTTAAATGCATTAAAATTCTCCAAGTTTAATGCTCTCTCATTTAATAAAACTCTTTTATTAAATTTATTCAGAATTTTGTTAATTACTTTAATTAACAAATATTAATATATAGCCCCTTGCAATATTTCAATATCACATGCAGAACCACTTTCTCCAATTTCACCCGAAACAATTTCCTATTTCTATTGAAACAATTCATGCGCTTTGCAATTCTTTCGTCTGAAACATATGTGCTCCAAAATGGTGTCCAGTAACTCCTAAGTGTGTCACCCTATGGTTCGCGAATAATGCAGACATGATCGAGACCCTTCTCCGATCAATAATCGGCAGCGGGACCTAGAGATTCATACTGACTCCTACACATTCAACGATGACTTCTGTGATCGTGAGAACCTTTAACGCTTGTAACTAAATCCCTTTGTCTCGCGATATATTACATGTCCGAGATTCGATCATTGGTATCTCCATACCTATTTTGATCTCGTTACCGACATGAACTCTTTTCTCGTTCCCGTGATATAACATTCTAGTGATCTCGTAGTACTGAACCCATCTTTATAGTCACCATGTTACGGTGTGACGTTTGATGTTATCAAGATACTCTTCCGGTGTTAGCAATTAACATGATCTCATGGTCTAAGGATAAAGAGTACTTCGTATGATGTTATAGCAATATAAACATAATGACTTGATCGTAATGCTATACTTAGGATGAATGTTCATCACATCATTCCACCAATGGTGTGACCTTGTTATCAACAACATCCAATGTCCATGATCAGGAAACCTTGATCATCTTGTTAATCAACAAGCTAGTCTATAAGAGAGGCATAACTAGGAACCCTTTTTGTTTATTAAACACACATGTATTGATGTTTCCGATCAATACAATTCTAGCATGTAAAATAAACATCTACCATATATAAGGAATACATAATAACAACTTTATTATTGCCTCTCAGGGCATATTTCCTTCAGTTGAGCCAATCGTGGTAGCTGAGCCAGCAGCTGCACATACACTGCAAAGATCGCAAAGATTGCGAAGTGTTCGTGATATATTACTGTTGGACAGTGATGAGCCGGTAACTTATTCACAAGCGATGGTGGGTTCTAATTCTGTGTCATGGCTTGGAGCCATGAGATCCGAGTTAAAGTCCATGGATGAAAATCAAGTTTGGAACTTAGTTGATCTCCCAGACGGTGCAAGACCCGTCGAGTGAAAATGGGTCTTTAAGAAGAAAACTGATATGGATGGAAATATTTCTGTCTATAAAGCAGGACTTGTCACGAAGGGGTTTTGACAGGTTCAAGGAGTTTACTACGATGAGACTTTCTCAGCCATAGCAATGCTTAAATTAGTTCGGATCATGTTAGCTATAGCAGCCTATTTCCACTATGAGATATGGCAGATGGATGTCAAGACGGCTTTCCTTAATGGAAATTTAACCGAGGACATGTATATGATACAACCCGAGGGTTTTGTCGATCCGGCTAATGCTGACAAGGTATGCAAGCTTCGGAAATCCATTTATGGGTTGAAGCAAGCATCTCGTAGTTGGAACATTCGCTTTGATGAGGTAGTCAAATCATTTGGCTTCATCAAGTGTGATCATGATTCTTGTTTATACAAGAAGTTTAGTGGGAGCAAGGTGAAATTTTTGATCTTATATGTGGATGACATATTATTGATTGGAAATGATGTCTAGATGTTGCAAGAAACCAAAGAATCATTGGAAAAGACTTGGGTGATGCGACTTACATACTAGGAAGCCCGATCTATAGATATAGATCAAGGTGGCTCATTGGTTTGAGTCAGATTACATATTTGGACAAAGTGTTGAAGAAGTTCAACATGGAATTGTCTAAGAAGGGGTTCTTACCGATGTCACATGGCGTAAAACTTAGCAAAACTCAGTGTCCTTCGATAACTGATGAACAAAGTCAGATGAGTGTGATTCCGTATGCTTCTATAGTCGGATCCATCATGTATGCTATGATTTGTACTAGGCCATATATTTCCTATGCTCTAAGTGTTGTGAGAAGATACGAGGCTGCCCTGGAGAGATCCACTGGGAAACGGCTAAAAATATCCTCAAGTACTTGAGAAGGACTAAGGATATGTCCCTGGTTTATGGAGGTGAGGATGAACTTAGTGTAAGGGGTTACATAGATGCGAGTTATCTCACTGACTCGGATGATTCTCGTTCGCAATCTAGATATGTGTTTGTTATAAACGGAGGGGCTGTGAGTTGGAAGAGTTCTAAGCAAGAGACGGTGTCCTCGTCTACGACAGAGGCTGAGTATATTGCTGCCTCGGAGGCGGCAAAGGAACCTGTTTGGATGAGGAATTTCCTCATGGAACTTGGTGCGGTTCAGGGCTCGTCAAATCCGTTAGACGTGTATTGTGACAACAATGGTGCTATCGCACAAGCCAAGGAACCTAGACAACACCAGAATAACAAACATATACTCAGGTGGTACCACCTGATTCGCTAGTTCGTGGATCAAGGTGATATCAAGTTATGCAAGGTACACACGGATGCAAATATTGCAGATCTGTTGACAAAGCCACTACCACAGCCGAAGCATGAGGCGCACCTGAGAGCTATGGGCATTAGATGCTTAGACATGTGATGTCGGATGATTGACTCTAATGCAAGTGGGAGACTGTTGGTAATATGCCCTAGAGGCAATCATGTATGATGTTATTCCCAATGTATTCATAATGTTATTGTCCATGTATGAACTAATGATATGTATCATTGAATATGTGATTCGATTGTGGAACTATATATTCATGTTGTTCATACTAATTTTCCTTGGTCGTTGAGGTTGTGCCGGACACACAACTTAGAATAATGTGAAGTCAGCTGATGACTCGGTTCCACTTGTCATGGGCATGGAGATGCTATTCCGACTTACACTGATTCGGCTAAAGAGTTTAGCGAATCAGACTGACCCATAGTTGAGATGCAACGAACGTGTTGTCATTTGTAGTCTCAAGCAATGGAATCCTTCGACCTGAGGTGATCGCATGATCCGAGTTGTGGATCGTCACCTAAGGTCCTATCAAACGTTGTTCAATAAATGGGCAGTTACAAAGGTAGGGTTCGGGCGTGATGTGGATTACCAATATGGGATTTGCCCCTTCGTAATGGAGAGGTATTCTCTAGGATCTCTCGTGTGATATGATTCAGAAGCATGGCCATGCACGCCTTGGTTAAGTGTTAACCAAGGAGTCAGACTAAGTGTTAGTCCAGTGAATCGTATATCACGAAACAAGAAGAGAGAGTTGAGCTATTAAAGGAATGGCAACAACTTGCCTATATCTTGACAAGATATATCAGGAGGCAAAGGGACTTGGACGAAAGTCACATTGAGAAAGGTTTGTCTTCTTACATTATGGCACTTGGGAGTTGGCACGTCTTGCTAGAGTGTAACATCCCAAAACTCTAATCCAAGTGATCAAGATCCAAATCATCAAATTTAGAGTTAACAAAAACTTTTCCAATTAAAATTATTAAAGCATTCATATGTGTGCATTTAAATTAGGAGTTGATTTGAATTGCCATGATTAAGTGATCCATTGATTGTAAAATGATTCTTAGGTGGAATAAACATCATCTAGATCATTCCCAAACAATTCCTAAAGAAAAACAAATCAAAATGAATAAGATAACCAACCTACTTTGGATATTCCTAGAACTCAAAACCTAACAGAAACAAATGTGGATCTTTGCACCCCTGGCTAGTACAAGTAGTGATGTACCAAGGCCCACTTTGTGATCTGCCAAAAACTTTCAAACACTAAATTTAAATTGCATTTGAAAATTGAATCTAGTGTAGGTATCTCGATCACACTTATTCAAAAACCACTCAAATGAAATCCATTTTCAAATCCCAAGCAACCGCAGATGCTTAAGGATGTGACAAACAACTCCACCAAAAATCAGCCTGAAATTCAAATAAAACTCTCATGCGGCCATTGTGTCGAACAGGTGGCAGACAAGATTTCTCTGCCTAACTTATACTATTTGTAGATCAATGCATTGTCGAGTTTTTAGCCCACATTTGGTTCCCCTGTTCCCCCTGAGTCCAACCAAGTCCTCACCGGCCTGCCCCTAAGCCACAGCAACAGTGGAGCGCCGCCACATTTTGGTCACCGCCGGCCAAACATGGGCAAGGCGCCACAGACCACGCCGCGCCGTTCCAACACCACCACTAGCTCCGCCTAACTCTACCGCACCTCCCTGCCCCTTCCCCAAGCCCGGCCAGGCCCTAGACCACACCCTAGCACCGCTGCCCATTCTCTTTGCAAGCTCGCCAGAGCGTGCCAAAGCGCGTTAGCCGCCAGCATGCCACAGACGGCCCCTCGACCCAATACCATGCACGCCGTTCTGCCTCGACCCTAGCACCCCACCAGACACGGCCGTGTGCCACTGCGCGACCCACAGTCGCCATGCGCGGCGTCGAGCACCGCCTCTATCTCCCAGAGCACGGGACGCTCCCGACCAAACGCCACTGCCCTCCCCTCTCATCACTGATCCTTCCCCACCTCTAGTCGGAGCCGCTTGAGCCATAGTTCACCGGAATTGCGCCGGAGGAGCGCGCTGCAGAGGAGGACAAGCTGTCGTTGATTCTGTCCACCACAGCCCCTGCCGTGACCTCGCCTGAGCTCGCCGTCATCCACTAGTTCGTTTGCCCGCCTCGCCGCAGTAGCTAGAGCCCTAGTACGTCCCCGGTAGACCCCCGCTGGCCGTGTAGGGTTCGGTCTTGCCGGCGACGAGTCCGTCATCGACGATGACTGTGAGCCGTCGATCTCTGTTCTAATCGTAGCGCCCAGATTCCCCCGTACCGTTTAGGGTTTTAAGTCTCGCTAATAGGCGGGACCAACTTGTCAGTCGCTCTATGCGCCACTGAGCGCCACTGGGCCGGCCCGTTTTCTTTCCCGCGCTAGCCCGTGAATTCAAATATAGATTTTTCTATTTTAGTTTGAACTCACTTTTGTCCCTTAGTTTAAAAATCAATTCAAGGAGATCTACTGAACCAAATTGAGTGATTCAAATTTTGTTAGAAAGCTACTGAAAAGATCTATCCAAGCTATTGGATTTAATTCATCTAGAGTTAGAGATCTCTCCTAGTAAAAATAACAAGACATAAGCATTTGCACATTCAAATATTTTTATAAAATGAACCATAATAGCTTTTGAGTTGATTCCAACTCTCAAAAATCACATTTAACCATACCTATCTGAATATGTAATAATATTGAGGTTTGCATGCAGTGACTTTGGACTAGTACCAAAATAATGCTATATGGGCATTTCTAGTCACTTTAAATCATTAAATAATAAACTTAAGCTTAATTAAAATGTGACCCAACATTTAAATCACATTCCTATATGTTAGAATATGTGTTGAGGACATGTGTCCATATGATCCCATATTTTAATTGGTGAATATTAAATCTTAGTTATTTTTCAATGAGTAGAAATTACTTTTCTCAAATAAAAAGAATGAAACTAGTTAATAAAACTTTGTGATGATAATAGATCATCAAATGTGTGCCTTAGAGTGCTAAGTAGACTAGTTAAGTATTGATTGGTGATTGTGTACTCCGTATGTATTTATAGACAATAGTACCGACCAAGCTTTCGAGGAGGAGTGCTACCAAGAGGAGGAAGAAAACTTCAACCAGTGCACCAACCAAGGCAAGCTATTGTTAGCAAGCTAGAATTAAGCTAGATGACTTAAGCAAGATGCATTAGGCATGCTTTGGTTATACCACCTTAACTAGTACATATTCCAAGTTTACTTTCAAGCTTCTACTTTCTTTACTTTACCAAAGTCCCTTACTTGTTTTGAAGGTAGCATAAAAAGTATAAAACTTGACCTATCTAGATAACCTTAGATGTCATTCTATGGCATGATATTGATCTTAGCCTCCCACCTTAGTGAACACCATAAACTTAGTAGTTTAGAGCTAAACCAAAACTTGATTCACTTTAGATGGGAACACTTGGAAAAAATGAATTATGAAAACCATGGAATGATGAATCATTCTATTAAGATGTTTTGACATGTGTTGAGAAACATAAAGGGTTTATGATGATGAAAATGTTGAGGCGTGAGCCTTAACCCTTTTACAAAACTGATGGTTGGATTCGGATGCGATACCATTCCAATTTTACCGTACAACCACAATACTTGAATTGGGTAAGGCTTAGCCAGAAGTTTATATGCATTAGTATTAGTTCCCTCGTGGAAGAGGTTTGAGCAGAGGCTACCTCTCAATGTTGTCCACCTATGGAGTGCCCAAGATGACAGATGGTCATGGTTGGGAGGCCATGCTCATAGGAGAGGTGCTTATACTAGGGTGTGTAAAGGAAAGGTTATGTTTGATTATCTGCATACTAAGTATGATGATTCAGGGTTATCCCTGACAGATGGATCGAATCTTGTGGTGAAAGTGTACCACCTCTGCAGAGTGTCAAACTATTCGAATAGCCGTGTCCATGGTTATGGACAGTTGGAGTGGCCATACTGTTTCGTTGTCAGACGTTTTCAAAATAACTTATGAAATGAATGATGAATCTTGAGTTGACCACAATAGGGTTGTGACTATGACACTAGCTTCCCTAATTAAGTGATTCTAGGACTTTATTTTATCTTTCTTTGTTTCTGAACTCAGCTTAGGTTTCAAACTGAAGTTTATAGTTAAACTTAGAGTTAGCACCTTACACTAGAACTCTACTACTTGTTAGTGGTAGTTTGCGAGTACTTAAAGAGTACTCATGGATTTTGTCCCTCGCTATTCCTATGGCTAGACTATGAAGGAGACTACCAAGATGATGGCCAGCAGGACGGCTATGATAACTAGGACTATCTGCCTTTGTTAGCATTGCCTATGCTCCTGAAGATGGACCCCACCGCTACGCTGATTATTTATTCCGCTGCTTGTTGTATTAAGACTGGATCATGAGATCTTTATTTGTGTAAGACCTTATTTATGGTTTGTAATGGATGATGTACTGTGATATCCAATCTGTTATGTCTCACAAAAATGGTACTCCTGGGATTGCGATGTATGACATAATAGGCATCTGGGATTAAAAATCCGGGTGTTGACATAGAGGCCGCTACCAACTATCGACTCGGAGTGGTGACTCGTGTCGTGTCCAGGGATACGTGAACCTACAGGGTCACACACTTAAGGGAAAGGAGCCTATGTGGATTTGGTCCATGTGGAGATTGGGGTACGACCTAGATGGGCCTCAAGCGTTGAGCCCAGCTAGGAGTGTATATAAGTGGAGTGACAAGGGATTGTCCCTGACCTAGCCATCACTTTCTCCACTCCCATTTCGGGCTAGACAGGATCTAGCAGTCCTCTGCCTAGAGCTCCCTCTTGTATGTTTGGATACCGGTAGAGGCGTTGCATGTGCGGCGTTGGGGACAAGGAGGTCCGTGGGGATCTGGACGTGTTGTACGGGGATTGTTCGGCACTTCATCAACTGACGCGCTTCATCAACAATCCGCACCTACGCGTCTAGTGGTAAATCTCGTGGCCTATCACTTGATCTAGATCTTGGGTGTACCACGTAGGGGAAAAGTTTTGTTTATCTCTGCGTGGCCCAACAAGTTACTCGGTTTTCTCGTATCCAGTCCAGGTATCGAGGCCAACCCGCAAAAATTCGAGCCATAGAAAGAATGGAACTGCCAAAATGTCTTAACGATGTGTAGAAGTTAATGGTTGCCTCGCATCATTAAGTCGGTTGGGAGAGAAGGCATTGCCCCTCTACTAGTTAACGAAAAAGGCATATAAATTTGTATGGACGCCGCAAGCTGATTGCGCATTTCATGACCTAAAAAAGATACTAGCCTCTACACCAGTGTTAGCCTCGCCACTATCCAAAGAGCCAATGTTGCTCTACATAGCAGCGACCAACCGAATCGTAAGTGTAGTGATAGTGGTGGAGCGTGACAAAGAGGGTAAGTCCATGCAGAGGCCAGTGTATTACCTATGCGAGCTATTGTCAACTATCAGAAGATGGCATACGACGTATATATGGCAGACAAGAAGCTCAATAATTAATTTGATGAACACCCCATAAAAGTGATATGTGAAGCGCCCATATTCAAGATAATGAGAAACAAATATGCAAGTGGCCGGATTGCAAAATGGGCTATTGAGTTAGCTCAATATGCACCACAGTTTGATAGGAGAGATGCAATTAAGTCTCAAGCAGTGGCTGATTTCTTCGTGGATTAGGCTGAAATGCAATATGAACCACCTTTGCCGGACTCAAATTATTGGAGGATACACTTTTATGGGTCAAAGTTAAAGTAAGGACTAGGGGTTGGGGTAGTACTTACCTTGCCCAAGAAAGATCAACTGAAATACATTCTCCAGATCCATTTCAGAGCATCGAATAATGTTGCCGAGTATGAAGTGCTTGTGCATGGACTTAAGGTGGCAAAGGAAGAGGGGATTCATCAGATACAATGTTTTTGTGATTCGGATTTGGTGGTACAACAAGTGTCTGGCAATTGGGATGCCCTGGATGCAAACATGGCCCTTTATATATTCCATGTCCAAAAGATAAGTGGGTTCTTTTAAGGATGTGAATTCCATCATGTACCTCAACTTGAAAATGAAGCAATCGACATATTGTCCAAATTGGGGTCATCTCGGTAGCCAATCCCGCCAGGAGTTTCTTTAGAGCACTTGAGAAAACCGTCTATCATGCCTTCACCATAATCCGAGTCAATCTATCTCCCGGCGCACTGCGGATCAGAGCTACCCCTATGGATATTGACTGGGGGAACACCACAGCAAACCCGGAGACTATTTCGGTAATCCGAGGACTGCCTCGCAGAACCCGAGGATTGTTCAGCTTGATCTGGCGGGAGTTATGGCGGTGGAAGTGATAGTTGTTAGATTCGACATATTTTTGATGGTTTTTATTGATGGTTTTCTTCTGGATTTGATCGTTTTCTAGCTTTACCTAACGCTAATACTTCGGTAGCAAAGAAAACTTGGTTTTTAATATGTGTTTCAGGTTCTGAACACCAATAGAAGGTTTTAACAAGAGAAAGACAACATTCAGGCAAAAACAAGCAAGTCTCTTTTCGGAAGCAATCAAGGGAAGCATAAAAAAGCTTTAACGAGCAACTAAACGGCGGGAATATTTTTCCAACCGTATAGTTACCGTCGTATAACTGCCGCCACCTCCATCTTTTCAAAAGGGACAATTTTCATGCAGAGGACAGACACGAAATCATAACACAATAGCCGCCATCCCAGGCAGAGAGGAGAACAAAGTGATCCGGAGAAGAAGGGGAAGACGTTCTTCATCTTGCCCCATGATCTTTGACCTCCTAGGCACATCACACTATCATAGCCATTACTTGTACTTGATAGAGAGAGAGAGAGATCTTCACTTTGAAAGATTAGGGTTTGAGATTGTTTCTTCCTATCTTGAATTGTGTTGGATTACTTTTCCTTTCTTATTGTGGATCTCCACAGTAATATCGAGAAGAAATCCCTTTATTTAATTATATCAATGATCCTTTCTTCTCTCATGTGTGAGTAAGTTCCTTGGGCATGGGAGATGTAAGGGATTGGTGATATGTGATGTGCCTCCATATATTTTCCATTAGTTTGTGATTGATTTTAATTATTATATTATGTGTGCTTGACTATCTATGGGATGCCTAATGCTTGTTGTCTAATTAAGGGCCCAAAAAACATGATGCTTTGTTGTACATAGATAGGATCTTGTTCGCTAGCAGACCGGTGACCCCCGAGTGATGCGGGGATATCAATGGGAAACTAGGTTGACTCGAGGATCATGAGGAACCACTGTGCTTATTGCATTAGTCTGATCCTAGGAGCTTAATTGCTAAGCAACCTGAAGGATCTTAATCGTCTAGTGACTGACCATGCTTTTGGTTACAGGCTAGTAGGACTATTGAAGTTGGGATGAAATCTACCAAGAGGAGTTTCGCCTAATTATGTGTTTCTCGCCTACACATATATTTATAAGATTGTAATTATAACATTCATCATTTGTTCACCTGGCACAGTCACTATTGATATGTTGCTAACGTATCCATAATTTTTGATGTTCCATGCTTGGTTTTTATCTACTTTCTTATGTTTTGTCCACACTTTGGAGTACTTTTTATACACTTTCTCGGACTAACATATTAACAAGATGCCACAGTGCCAGCTGCCTATTTTCTGCTATTTTTGGTTCCAGGAAAGTAAGAAAATGAATATTCTCGGAATTGGACGGGACAAAAGCCAAAGTCAGTTTTTCACCGAGGGGGACATGGAGCCAGAATACGAGACAGAGAGGGGCCAGAGGGCTGCCACACCACCTAGTCGTGCGGCTAGGCCTGGCCCACGCTAGGGGGTGGTGTGGCCGCCTAGGGCACCCCCTCGGCCTCCCCTTTTGCCTATAAGATGCCTCCGATACAGAAACCCTAAGTACCCGATCAAAATTCCACGAAAGAGTCTATAGCAGCCGTCATCTCCATCCTTAGATCGGGAGGGATCTGAAGCTCTTCCCGGCACCCTGCCGGAGGGGAGAATTCACCCTGGAGGCTTTCTTCATCACCATGCAAACCTCCGGTGTGTTGCGTGAGTAGTTCATCCCTGGACTACAGGTCCATGTAGTAGCTATATGGTTGGTTCTTCTCCTTTGTGCTACCATGTTTAGATCTTGTGAGTTGTGTTCATGATCAAGATCATCTATTTGTAATCATACATGTTGTGTTTGCGGGGATCCGATGGATATTGAGATGCTATTTCAGAATGATTATTGATTCTATCATGTCTTTGTTATTTGTGATCTTGCATGCTCTCCATTGTTACTAGATATCTTGGCCGAGTAGATGCTAGCAACTCCAAGATGGAGTATTTATGCTCAATAGTGGGTACATGCCTCTAGTAATCTAGGGAAGTGACAGAAATCTCTAAGGTACTAGATGTGCTGTTGCTACTAGGGAGAAAACAGCAATCCTTTGTTCATAGAACAATGGTATTGTTAGTTTACACGCAATGCGTAATGCAATTATCTGTTGCTTGCAACTTAATACTGGAGGGGGTTTGGATGATAACCTGAAGGTGGATTATTAGTCATAGATGCAGTTGGATTACGGTCTATGTATAATGTAGTAATGCCCAATCAAATCTCATAGGAGTCAAGATGATTAGTATATGCATGTATGCTTTCTTGATGTTTGTCAATTGCCCCGCTATAATTTGTTCACCCAACATGTCATCTATCTTAAGGAGAATCACCTCTAGTGAACTATAGACCCCGGTCCTTTCTTTTACCATCAATCTACAACTGTTTACTACCTTCTGTTTACTTTCTATAAGCTTTTACTTTCTTCCACACAATACGTTTAATCCTTTGTTTTCAGTAAAACTGGTGAGATTGACAACCTCACTGTAAGTTGGGGGCAAAGTTTTGTGGTTGTGTTGTGCAGGATTCCATATTGGCAACAACACCTTGGAGGTGTTTCCTTGCTCCTACTGGTTCGATAACCTTGGTTTCATAACTGAGGGAAAACTTGCTGCTATGCTCATCATACCTTCCTCTTGGGGTTCCCCAACGAGCTCAATATATTTTTGGCCATCAAGCTATTTTTCTGGCGCTGTTGCTGGGGAGTCAAGGACATCTTCATAATGGGAGTCTCTCATAACCAATCTATTTACTTTTATTTATTTGTTTTGCTTAGTTTATTTCTGTTTTGTTTGCTTGTTTCTTTATCAAAAACAAAAAAAATAGTTTTACTAGTTTGCTTTCTTTATTAAAAACACAAAAAAATGACTACTCTTGAAAACACTAAGTTGTGTGACTTCATGAGCACCAACAACAATGATTTCATGTGGACACCTATTGCTCCACCTATTCCTGAAGCTACTTTCTTTGATATAAAACCTGCTTTACTCAATCTTGTTATGAGAGAACAATTTTCTGGTATTGGTAATGAAGATGCTGCTTCTCATCTAAATAACTTTGTTGAACTTTATGAGATGCAAAAGTATAGGGATATAGATGGAGATATTATTAAGCTTAAATTGTTTCCTTTCTCTTTGAGAGGAAAAGCTAAAGAATGGTTGCACTCCCTAACTTGAAGTAGTATTGATTCTTGGACTAAATGCAAAGATGCTTTCATTGGAAAATACTACCCTCCTGCTAAGATTATATCAATGAGAAGTGCAATAATGAAATTTAAACAATCTGATAATGAACATGTTGCTCAAGCTTGCGAAAGAATGAAATCTTTGGTAAAGAATTGTCCCACTCATGGACTGACTGCTTGGATGATTATCCAAACCTTTTATTTAGGATTGAACTATTCTTCAAGAAATTTACTGGATTCTGCCACTGGAGGTACCTTTATGACCATTACTTTGGGTGGTGCAACAAAGCTTCTGTATAATATGATGGTTAACTATTCTAAATGGCACGCTGAAAGAGCTCCACAAGGTAAGAAGGTAAATTCTGTTGAAGAAACCTCCTCCTTGAGTGATAAAATTGATGTTATTATGTCTATGCTTGTTAATGGGAAAGCTCATATTGATCCAAATCATGTTCCCTTAGCCTCTTTGGTTGCTCAAGAAGAGCAAGTTGATGTGAACTTTATAAGAAATAATAATTTTAGCAAAATGCCTACAGGAATAATTTTGGTAATAATAACTATAGGCCATATCCTCCCAATAATGGTAATACTTATGGAAATTCCTACAATAATAGGAGTGTTCCCTCTGAACTTGAAGTTATGCTTAAAGATTTTATTAGCAAACAAACTTCTTTCAATAAAACCATTGAGGAAAAACTCTCTAATGCTGAAAGAAATATAGCATCATTGGCTGAAGCGCAATCTTCTTTGAATAAAATGGCTGCTAAACCTGAAACTATTGATAATCGCTTTGCTGCTACTAATGCCATACAAGTTAGAATTGATGAAAATGTTAGATTGTTAGCTGAATTGCATGCTAAGTGGGAAAGAGAAGATGAAATTGCTAGAATAATTAGTGTTTCTACTATCACTACCACTAGTGTTGAAGCTAGTAATATCTCTACTACTTTAGATGATAATTATGATTTTGATCATGATGGTTGCAATATCTCAGATGTAATTAAGTTCCTACAAAAGCTTGCTAAAAGTCCTAATGCTAGTGCTATGAATAGGGCCTTTACAAAACACATTACTGATGCTCTCATAAAAATTAAAGAAGAAAAGATGAAACATAAAGCTTCTATTCCTATGAAACTAGAAGATGGTTGGGAACCCATCATTAATATGAAAGTGAATGATTTTGATTTCAAAGCTTTATGTGATCTTGATAGTAGTGTTTCTATTATGCCTAGAAATATTTATGATATGCTTGATTTTCCACCATTGGAAGATTGTTATTTGAATGTCCCACTTGATGATAATGACAAAAAGAAACTCATGGGGATTATTAATGATGTTCTTATTATGGTTAACAATGCTTATGTCCCTGTTGATTTCTATATTTTGGATGTTGAATGTAATACTTCTTGTCCTATTACTTTGGGAAGACCATTTCTTAGAACTGTTGGTGCCATTATTGATATGAAAGAAGGCACCATTAAATATCAAATCCCACTCAAGAAAGGTATAGAACACTTCCCTAAGAAGAGAGAAAAGATTCCTTTTGCCTCTCCTACGAAAACAAAATTTGCTCTTAATGCTTCTTCATTTGAGAACACTTGATTCTTTTTCTTGCTTCTTATACCTAACTTAAAGGCGTTAAAGAAAAGTACTTATTGGGAGATAACCCAAAAGTTTTAGATGAGTCTTGGAAGTTATTACTTCAGTAATAACCTCTCCTTATCAATTTTATTTGCTTTTTGTGCCAAGAGTAACTTCTAATGAGAGATAAGTAATTCTTGGGAAAGTTGCTGTCCCGAAACAAATTTTTGTGCTTCACCGTAAAAAATTGTGTAAAATCTCTGTACGTTGTTTTCAGGCTTCAATTTTTGTGATTCTGCCCCAGGTTGTTATCTAACTTTGGTTAGTTCAACACTTGTTGATTTGATCAACATAAGGTCTTCTAAAAAATTGGTTTTTACCTGCTGGTCTGTTTTGACAGATTTCTGCCATTATTTGCATATGCTTCTTGTTGGTTCCTTTTTGGGTTCTCTTTGGGGAATTGAGCTTTTTGAGGGAAGTGCTTCAGTAGCTTGTGTTTTAATGGAAGTTTTATTGGTGTTGAAACTGAACCCAAATACTTATTATCTTGAGTGCACTAATGTTGCTAATAAAGATTGTGTGAAGTTTTGTATGAAGGAAAAATTTCAGGTGTATGGAGAGAATGATGTAATGAGATGAAGAATGGACTAAAGCTCAAGCTTGGGGATGCCACCCCGTGTCACCCCAAGAAATATTCAAGAGGTACAAGCGTCAAAGCTTGGGGATGCCCAAGGCATCCCCTTCTTCATCAATAAAAATATGAGGTTTCTTCCAAACACTTCCTTTTTATTGTTTCATGCACAATTGTGTTGTTCTTGGAGCGTCTTCGTTTTTGTTTTTGTTTTTGTTTTTCGTTTGCTTGGTTTTCTTAGTTTTCTAAATAAATTGGTTGGACCCCCTCTTTGATGCATTGGTTTTCAAATAGTTTGGTTTGGATTGGAAAGAGTAGGAAAGTTCATGCTTAAGTGGTAAAAAGAGTTTGCTTTTGACTGTGGCCTATGCTTTTTCATGTCATGCTTGATATTGTTTTGGCTTTATGCTTAGTGATCTTTTCTGTAGCATGACATGTTATAAACAATTGAGATTGCTTAATGTTCCTTGAAAGAATCATGCGTTGTTTTAGCATATTAAAGCATAATATTGTGGTATTCTCCTTTGATGCTTTATTTGGGTTGACTTGGCAAATGCTCACACCATGTTATGACTATCCCAAGTCACCATAGCCTTTATGATCCTTTAGTCTTCGACTTGTAATATCACTTGATGCTTTGATTAATTATGTTTTGTCGCTTTGCATGATTATGGCCATTATTGCTCTCTTAGTTGGTCGCTCCCAGTCTTTTGCTAGCCTCCATAACCAAGTATGAGTTCCACTCATGCATCCATCTCCAAATAAAACCAAGTTGTTCCAAAGAGTCCACCATACCTACTTATTAGCATTTGTTATTCCAAGTATATTCATGTTTTTATCTACCTTCCGAATTAAACTTGTTATGTGAAAACTAGTGGTTAAAGCTCTCACGAACTTGATGGCACACTTTACTTTCTTGCATTTAATAATCTTGAACCATGGCGTCCATCTTTGGTGCGTATATGCTTGCGCTTTATATGTTGAAGTTAGCAGAACCATGTATCATGGGGAACGCTTTCAACATTGCACTTATTATTCCGTTGATATCATGATTCTTTTGCTTATGGATCCCGGTGGTGTGAAATAAAAGGGGAACTTGTAAGATCATGGAGTATGTATGTGTGTTAGAGAAATGCATGGGCCGCTAGCCTAAGCCATGCCTAATCATGGTGGAAACTTGCAGCATAACCATAATGAGCACTCTATGAAGCATCCTCAATAAAAAACCTATGCAAATACCCTAATCATTGTTTACTTGCCTTGTCATTTTGATTATGGGATAGCTCCTGTATCATTTGAAAGGGGTACCCCGTTGGCGGTTCTCTATGATACATATGTACTTACAATGACAAGAGCTTACTTGTTACTTAAATTGAGTAGCATGAGGTTCGGTACTCGTAAGTAAGGGGCATGAGATTTCAACTTATAACTTGTCAAACATATCCTCTTAGTTGTGTCACTTTAACCTTAATCACTTCAAGATGCTTATGATAGGGGAAATGCGAGCTGAAAGCTAATAAGTACCATAATATTTGGAAGCTCTTTATGAAACTTGAATCCCTACTTCCTTCCATGAAGGCCTTTCTTTTACTTTTATGCTGAGTCTCCACCTTCTATCTTTATGCACCTATTTTGAGAGCATAGTGGCTATTCTTAGTTCTGTGTGCATTGTCCCAAGACTTGTTGATTGATGCATAATTTTGATATTGCTTGTTCTTAAACTATTTGTATCTAGTCACCCTTATAAACTTTGAAGGTCTCCTATGCATTTATGATTGCTACGCTATGAGGGACAAGCTGAATACCACTATGCTATGTTTTATTTATGTGAAACAAACAAACGACTTGCAAAGCATTGTTATTCATGAATCTTTTGTTTGTGCCTTTTCATGTTGCAACATAGTTGTTATGTCTTATTGTTAGAACTATATCTTTCATAATATGTTGAAGTACTATGATCCCAGCTATCAATATTTATAAATACTTTGATCAAGTTTATGATGGTGCATGTCACCTCAAAAATTATTCTTTCTTTTTATCACTTACCTACTCGAAGACGAGCAGGAGTTAAGCTTGGGGATGTTCATACATTCCTAATGTATCCATAATTTTTGATGTTCCATGCTTGGTTTTTATCTACTTTCTTATGTTTTGTCCACACTTTGGAGTACTTTTTATACACTTTCTTGGACTAACCTATTAACAAGATGCCATAGTGCTAGCTGCCTGTTTTCTACTATTTTTGGTTCCAGGAAAGTCAGAAAATGAATATTCTCGGAATTGGACGGGACAAAAGCCAAAGTCAGTTTTTCACCGAGGGGGACACGGAGCGAGAATACGAGACGGAGAGGGGGTAGAGGGCCTCCACACCACCTGTCCGCTCGGCCAGGCCTGGCCCATGCCAAGGGGTGGTGTGGCCACCTAGGGCACCCCCTCGGCCTCCCCTTTCTCATATAAGATGTCTCTGATACAGAAACCCTAAGTACCCAATCAAAATTCCACTAAAGAGTCTGTAGTCGTTGTCATCTCCATCCCTAGATCAGGAGGGATCTGAAGCTCTTCCTGGCACCCTACCGGAGGGGAGAATTCACCCTAGAGGCCTTCTTCATCACCATGCAAACCTCTGGTGTGATGCGTGTATAGTTCATCCCTGGACTACGGGTCCATGTAGTAGCTAGATGGTTGGTTCTTCTCCTTTGTGCTACCATGTTTAGATCTTGTGAGCTTCGTTCATGATCAAGATCATCTATTTGTAATCATACATCTTGTGTTTGCGGGGATCCGATGGACATTAAGATGCTATTTCAGACTGATTATTGATTCTATCATGTCTTTGTTATTTGTGATCTTGCATGCTCTCCGTTGTTAGTAGATATCTTGGCCGAGTAGATGCTAGCAACTCCAAGAGGGAGTATTTATGCTCGATAATGGGTTCATGCCTCTAGTAATCTGGGGAAGTGACAGAAATCTCTAAGGTACTAGATGTGCTGTTGCTACTAGGGAGAAAACAACAATCCTCTGTTCATAGAACAATCGTATTGTTTACTTTACACGCAATGCGTAATGCAATTATCTGTTGCTTGCAACTTAATACTGGAGGGGGTTTGGATGATAACCTGAAGGTGGATTATTAGTCATAGATGCAGTTGGATTACAGTCTATGTATAATGTTGTAATGCCTAATCAAATCTCATAGGAGTCAAGATGATTAGTATGTGCATGTATTCTTTCTTGATGTTTGTCAATTGCCCCGCTATAATTTGTTCACCCAACATGTCATCTATCTTAAGGAGAATCACCTCTAGTGAACTATGGACCCCGGTCCTTTCTTTTACCATCAATCTACAACTGTTTACTGTTTCTGTTTACTTTCTGCAAGCTTTTACTTTCTTCCACACAATACTTTTAATCCTTTGTTTTCAGCAAATCCGGTGAGATTGACAACCTCACTATAAGTTGGGGCAAAGTTATGTGGTTGTGTTGTGCAGGATTCCAAGTTGGCAACAACACCTTGGAGGTGTTTCCTTGCTCCTACTGGTTCGATAACCTTGGTTTCATAACTGAGGAAAAACTTGTTGCTGCGCTCATCATACCTTCCTCTTGGGGTTCCCCAACGAGCTCGATATATTTGGGCCATCAACAATCACCATGAACTGTATCTCCTCGCACCTTCTTTGTCATCTGCAGAAAACAACAAACAACCAAATCGTTCTTTACTTTTATGCTTTTTATTACTGAAGTTTACATTTTAGTTTTACTTAAATACATCCAGTTTAATCCAAATTTCATTTTTATTTCCACACTTGTAGTCAATTCACTTGAAGACCTATGACAACTTTGAGTGTGACAGAGACTTCATTCATAAACACTTACCTTTGGACTCCCTCTGGGATCGATATCTTTACTTCGAAACTAGCTACGAATGATCTGTGCACTTGCAGACATTTGGAAGCAATGGAAATTGACAAGGAGCTTTTACCTGTTCGAGCTATACCTGCATTGGCCAAGCCAATATTTGAGTTCTTGAAAGAGGGAACCTTGCCAAGTGACGACATACTTTCAAGGCAAATCCAAAGGAGAGCAAAGGCATACACCATTATGAATGCTGAACTATACAAGAGGAATGTCACAAGTGTTCTGCAGCAATGTGTTGACCCGAAAGAAGGGCCTGACATCCTTCGAGATATCCATCAGGGGGAATGTGGGCATCACGCATTATCTAGAGCCTTGGTGGCAAAAGCTTTATGGCATGGATTTTACTGGCCAAGTGCCTTGGAGCAGGCTGAGGATCTAGTAAGAAAATGCAATGGTTGTCAGAGGTATGCCACTAAGACACACATGCCAATGTCAGAACTGAAAACTATACATATCACTTGGCCGTTTGTGGTGTGCTACTTGGATATGGTTGGACCATTTAAGCCAGCAAAAGGAAACATGACCCATATCTTGGTTATGGTAGAGAAATTTACCAAATGGATTGTGGTGAAGCCAATCAGGAAATGTGATGGGGCAAGAGATGTGACATTCCTCAAAGATATAATCTTGAGATACGACTATCCTCATAGTATCATAACAGATAATGGCACAAACTTTGTTGAAGGAGCATTTGCAAGGTTCTGCCGAGAGAAGAAGATCCAGATAAATATTGCATCAGTAGCCCACCCCGCATCGAATGGACAAGTGGAATGATCCAACAGACTAGTTATGTCCGGGATAAAACCTCGGCTTATTGAGCCGCTGCAAAGATCAGCGGGGTGCTGGATAGAATAACTACCAGCGGTACTATGGAGTTTAAGTACAACTCTGAATTGATCAACAGGCTATACACCATTGTTTCTAGTATATGGTGCAGAAGTTATATTACCAGCCGACATAGAGCATGATTCGCCCAGGGTCGCCCAATACACAAAAGCCGAAGTGCAAGAAGCTCGGCAAAATGATGTTGATGTGCTAGAAGAAGCGAGAGAATTGGCCTTGTCCAAATCCGCCATATATCAGCAAAATCTCTGATGCTACCATAGCTGGAAAGTAAATCCACGAGTCTTCCGGGATAGTGGTCTAGTACTTCGGTTGGTGCAGTGCACTATTGGCATGCATAAGTTATCCCCTCCATGAGAAGGGACATTCATTGTAAGCAAAGCATTCCACAGTGATTCCTATTATCTAATTGATGCGCAGCCATAGGAGAAAAAGAAGGCGGACGGGTTTGGCGAGGAGTCTAAGCCTCCATGGAATGTAGCTCTACTTAGACCCTTTTACACTTAGCAAAAAAGTGTATTTATCTTGAACTCTCATATGTTGGTATGTATGTCGGCAATGAGCTTATCAATGAAACTTCAGCACCCTGAGCAGGTACTCGGGGACTACCTTAATAATAATTGTCTTTTCTTCATTTACTTTTATATATGTCGGCTGGCTTAAATTACTTACAACTTAATCACATTAGTAATGTGTGGGCACCAAAAACCCAACTCTTCGACTTGCTGCTATCCAACAAGAATTGGCTTGATGGCAAGCAAGAGAACACGTTTGGAATTTCTAAGCACATTAAAAATAACTAAGGAAAGGAACGTAATCGAGCCGACATTTTTTATTCAGACTAACCCTATGTTTACTTCATTTATGTTGTGTTGAATTATATTGAGCTAATTATAAAGTTCCAAATAACGTTATGTCAATTTTCTGAACCTCGGACTCATAAGTCGAAAACGCAAATCAAGGTAGACGCGAGCCGAATCATAAAATCGGAGGAAAAAGAAAACGGAACTTGGGGACTCCACCAAGTTAATCCGGTGTTAAGAACTTAGTAGTAGAAAAACATAACCATTGCGCTTGATACATTTGCACCCGGCATACCGGGGATTTAATGAATTTAAAGTATTTTCTGCTCAAGGAGCAGCAGCGTCCGAGGTATCAGTCGTAGGAGGAGGTAATCCGACATCGGCGGGGGAGATTCAGTCTCTGCCTCATCATCCGGGTTGACCTCAGCGTCCTCCGAATCTTCAGTATCCTCGGCAAACTCTGAGGCTTCTTATTCTTCTTCACCACCTGAACCATCTTCGACACGTTCGTCATTGACGGCGTCGAGGAAGCTCGGCCCTTCCTTCCAACTATGGCAGAAGGTGTACTGGATGAGGTTTTAAGCATAAGCCTTGCGTTAGGCTATGAACTCCGTCTCATTGGTCCAGTTTGATCTGGTGCACATACAGTCAAGAACTTCAAGTCCAAGCCATCGTATGAAAATAGCACAAAGCTTAGTGTTGTGTCAGCTCCAGCATGCGCAGCAGATTCCCTCTAGAGGTTCAGTTGGGTCTCACACTCCATCAGTTTTGCAATGAAAGGTGCAAAACCTCTAGGAGTGGGATCAGTAGGCCAAAGGGCGTTGAAGATTCGTGCAGCTGCAGTCATGATGTCCGTGTCATAGTTCTTTATGGTTTCAGTTCGCGCAGCGAGGCTCACCAGCATGTCCTCCATGTCATAGGGAATAGATTCAGCGCTAGGACCAACAGGGGTGCCTTTCTTCAAGTGGAACTTGGCAACAACAGCAGTGGCAATGGCATCGCTCTCTGGGAATTTGCTTGAGAATAAGACAAGTAATACCAATAACTAATGGTAGCTGACCCGGGAAAAAAATGTCAGTGGAATGGAAAAAACTGACGAGAGATATAACTGACGATTCGGGTCAGCTCCATGAGGCAATCAACATTCCTCTTCTGGAACTTCTCATATTCGGTGGTCACCGACTCAAGCTTGATGTTGGCTTCCTTCAGCATATCTTGGTCCTTTTCAATTTGAGTTTTCAAACGCTCCTTTTCTTCGGAGAAGTTCTGATAAACCTTATCCATCTTAGCCTTGTGAGAGTTCTTCAACTTCTTGATTTCGGCATCCAGCCAAGTAATTTCATCATCTACGAGCCAGAGTTCGGCAATCTCATCGTCCTTCTTCCTGAGCTCGGCCTCATGCTTCCCTGCTTATTCGAGAAAGTGAAGCATCATGTTAGGAAATGGCACACTATCTTAAAGGGACACTACAAATAGTTTGTTGACCCAGGAGATCCGAGGTATAATTATCTGCCGAGTCAGGATGAAAAAGGACAAAGGTTGAGTGACCAAGACGAGTTACCTTTGATCTCAGCCAGATTTTTCTGCATAATTTTGTTTTCAGCCTCAACTTCGGTTGCGAAATCCGAATAATGAATTAGTTCGAACACCAATAAGATGAAGGAAGGAAGAAGTGAAAACACAAGTGATATAGATTACCCCTCTTCTTGTACTCGGTGATCAACATACTGTGCTTAGAGCGTAGCTCCTTGTGCGTATCTAAAAGCTGCTGAAATTCAGCGGTTTGGCAGTTGGCTGTGATCTAAATAGGAAAGTGTTAGTTCATGTATAAGAAGGAATATTTGAATCTACTCAAGACCTAGGCCAAGCGGAACTTAACCCGGCTCTAGGTGAGTGAATATTTGAATCTACTCAAGAACCGGGCCAAGTGTAACTTAACCCGGCTCTAGGTGACTGAATATTTGAATCTACACAAGACCCGGGCCAAGTGGAACTTAACCCGGCTCTAGGTGAGTGAATATTTGAATTATATTAAGGAATTTACCACAACTAGACATACTTCATATTTTAGCATCCGGCCGAGTAACGCGTTACTCCACCGGAGGTTGAGGGACTGGAGGATATATCTACAATTATTACTTGCGCATATTAAGGGCGTGATGAAGAGGTTTACCTCCATCATTCGGCCTGCAAGTGTGATGGCCTTAGAAGTTGTGTTCATTTGGGCGCTAAACTCAATGGGACCGAACTTCTCCAGGATTTCATTATTGAGGTTGATGAACTCAGCACCATTCCAATTGTTGACATATTCAATCAGCGTCAGACCATAGTTTTCCCCGCTGAGCGTCTGGGTTGCCACTAAGCCCTTGTCATGAGCCTCTTTCCTTGCAATCTAGGCGACAACTGGGCTAGTATGAAGAGTGAGATGCTTGCTGCCAGCAGACCTGGAAGCAGTAGAGCCAGAGGCGGTACTCCCCTTCTCCAGCTGTTTGGCCCTTGGAGGCATCAATACCCTTTTTGGCCTTGGCGTCGGGTTTAGCCTGAAGCTTTTGCTGAAAGATATCCTTGGCAGAAGATGTTGACACAGAAGCTTTGGCCTTGGGGCTGAGCTGAGCTTGGTCTTCTCGCCGAGTCATGGAAGACTCGGACGATACAGGAGGGGCTGGTGCAGAACATGAAGCAGGTGCTGGTACGGGTGCTGATGCTGGTGCTGGTGAAGAAGAAACTTGGGTCGGTGCCGGAGTAACCGACACCTAGGTAACAACAGGTTGCGGCTAAGCCGAAGAAGAGAAGGGGCGATCTGACATAGCCGTATCCTTGGCAGCACCACTTCCCTCCGCACCGACATTTCCCTCCTCATGACGAGGTGGGCTAAGGTTTGGAGAGACCACGGAGCTCTCCAGAATAGGGCTCAGCGGGCGCGCATCATCATTGCGAGGGGGAGATGGGGCACTATGGATAGGCGAAGCAATGCTCGAGCCGCTCTGGGGGATCTCCCTGGCGGACCTTTCAGGTTAAATAAAGAACAAAACAAAGAACAGATAAAGAGAGAAAAAATATATACATGAAGATAAAGGAAAGATAGAAAGGAGGCTTACTCTGAGGAAGTAGGTGGATCCTTGGGCTTCGGGGCTCGCCGGACCGTGGCCTTGGGCACGGGTTTGCCAGCACCCTTGACACCAGATTTCTTCTGCCTCTTCTTAGTCGAAGGCAGTTTGGAAAAAGCAACCGAGGTTGCCGCACGTTTTTTGGAGGGGGCAGAAACCGGGTCACCCATGGCAAGAGGAGGATCCTCGTGGACCTGACTGGCCGGGTTAGGTGAAGCCGAATCAACAGGAAAGGCATATGATATAGGCACATGCTGGTATACCTCCAGAATCTCAATGTCAGTGTCTTCATCGTCATCCGTCCAATCCCTTAAACAAGAGGTCTTATCAGGGGCTCGTCTGGAGGTTGGATCCGGAGTGGACAAGAAGACCTCAGGGTCTGGCTTCACCTCATCTAAACCTTCACGGTCCTTCCCCCCACTTAAGGAATGGCTCGTGGCCATCTTCAACTTTCTCCTGAGTAAACAATTGAAAACAAAATTGCATTTGGTCAAGTAAGGGGTACAATCCGACATACCATATAAATCGGACAAAGGGCCAAGTAAGGAAACATTCCCCGGGAGGCAGCCTATCCTGACAGAAGTGCTCGAGTCCCCACTCCCAATCCTTGTTGAAGTCCTTGTCTACCTTGAAGATAGCTTTGACTCGGCGGCAAATCTCGGTGTTGTTGAGCTCGAAGGACCAAGTCCGGTTGGGGTTAAGATGCCCACTCATATGGCAGAGCTTGTGCGTGCGCTTTTGCAGAGGGGAGATCCGGCTGCGGATCAAGGTGATCAAGATATCTTCGCCATGCAGTTTCCGGTTGACCAATTCCTTGATCCGTTTCTCCACTTGAACCTCCAAAGTAGTGGATCGCATTGGAATCTGACCCCACAAAGTTCGGTCCGGGACACCAATATGGTAAGGACTGTGTCGAATCAGGTCCTCCTTGGTGTTGTTGTTCCTCACATAGAAGAAAGTCCGGGCCCAGCCTTTGATGGACCCGAGGCCAGCAACTCGGGGGAAAATAGAGTTTTTCCAGGGAGAAATAGAAGCCGCTGATATGTTGCTAACGTATCTATAATTTCTGAGGTTCCATGCTTGTTTTATATCTACTTTCTTATGTTTTATCTACTCTTTGGAGTACTTTTACACACTTTCTTGGACTAACCTATTAACAAGATGCTACAGTGCCAGTTGGATGTTTTCTTCTATTTTTGGTTCCAGAAAAGTCAGAAAATGAATATTCTCGGAATTGGACGGGACAAAAGGCAAAGTTGATATTTTACTAGATGTCTTACGGAGCCAGAAGATGAGACAGAGGGGGGCCACAGGGCGGCCACACAACCCCTTGGCGCGGGCAGCCCTAGGCCACGCCAGGGCAAGGTGTGGGCCCCCTGGCCGGCCACCGATCTTGCCCCTTCGCCTATAAGAATCCCCCTGGACGAAAATCCTAAATCGAACAACCTCTAGCCACGAAAAGTTCCGAAGTGCCACCGCCACTGAAGGGGAGATTCAGGGGACAGAAAGTCTCTATTTTGGCACCCTTACGGGACAGGGAAGTGCCCCCGGAGCCATCTCCATCGATCTCCACCACCATCTCCATCGCCGTTGCTGATTCCCATGATGATGAGGGAGTAGTTCTTCCTCGAGGCTAAGGGTTCTACCGGTATCTATGTGTTCATCTCTCTCTCTATGGATGATCATATTGTGATCATGAGCTTTGTAATCAAGTAGATCTACCTTGCTAATCAAGTGCTTTAATAGATCTCTGCTCTCCCCATGTGTGTGAAAGTGACAGCGTGCACACCATGGTGGCACTTAGGCTAGAGAATACAAATACTTGTTATGAGTTATATTTGGAGTTGGACGTTTCTATGAAATTGTGGTGTTTGTTGGAACCATCTAGAGCTCAAGGTGACAGTGTGGGGTTACCTAGATGGGGAAAGCGAACTTTGAGGTGTGATGTTATAGCCCTACCGTGGATTAGAGTGTCCAACCGGAGAGTAGTTAAGAGTAGTATCATGAAGAGAAGATATTTATATGAGAGTGTTCACTAGAGAAAGTATGATCCCTAGCCCTTGTTTCTTAGCATTGAAACACCGTTTCCAACTAGATTTGTTACATGTTTGCTTCCTGCCATCTTTATTTCAGTTTGCCTTTAGTCTCTTCCACGCCATCAAGCTATTTTGTGGCACCGTTGTCTTATATCCATACCACTTGTATTTCACTATACACCTATACACCTGACAAGTGTATTGGGTGTGTTGGGGACACAAGAGACTTCTTGTATCTTGATTGCAGGGTTGCTTTAGAGGGGATACCTTTGACCACTTCCTCCCTGTGTTTGATAAACCTTGGGTGATCCACTTAAGGGAAAACTCATTGTTGTTCTATAAACCTCTGCACTTGGAGGCCCAACAACTGTCTACAAGAGTAGAAGTGCGTAGACATCGAGCTATTTTCTGGCGCCATTGCCTGGGAGGTAAGATAAAAGGTACTCACATCCTCCGTTGTGAGTGCTCGAAGTTATTTCCTTTAGATTTTGCAATTTTGTCTTTTTGTTTCTTGTTTTCACTAGTTAGGCTTAATGGAAAACAACAACAAAATTAGAGAGCTTTATAGTATTTATCTTGAGTTAGGACATGAAGTGTTTGAAGAGAAAATTAAAAAAACCTATGGAACTTTATTTGCATGCTAATGGCAATGTTATTAGTATGAATTCTTTGAACACCATTATTGCTATGGAAAAATTAAAAAACCTATGGAACTTTATTTGCATGCTTGGGGAAGCTGGTTTTGATGAGCATGATATTTTTAGTCCCCCAAGCACGGAGGAGAAAAATTACTTTGATGATACTATGCCTCCAATATATGATGATTACAATGATGAATATGATATTTTCAGTCCACCTACTATTGAGGAGAGAATTAATTATGATTACAATATGCCTCCTATATTTTCTTATTATGGTGATGAGAATAATAATGATAGCTATTTGCCCTAATTTGCTCCCACTCAAATTAATAAGAATGACTATGTTTATGTGGGGAGTATTAATTCTTTTATGCATGTGGCTCATGATAAGAATGTTTTATGTGATAGTTATATTGTTAATTTTATTCATGATGCTACTGAAACTTATGATGAGAGAGGGAAACGTGGTTTTATGTATCTCAACAATATTAAGTTTCCTCTCTTTATGTTGAAAAGTTTGAAGTTGCACTTGTTTTGCTGTACTATGCTTGTTGCTTTATGCTTTCATGACCTGTTTATTTACTAGGAAGTGGGTTTGACTTAAATGTGTTTTTAATTTTCTTCTTGATGTTCTCTTTTACTTCAATTCAGATTTCTTATGTGAGCATCTTCTCAAACTATCATGCCTAACTTAAAGGCATTAAAGAAAAGTACTTCTTGGGAGATAACCCAATAGTTTTCTTGAGTCTTGGAAGTTATTACTTATGTAATGACCTCTCCTTATCCTTTTCTTATTTGATTTATGTGCCAAGAATAACCTCTAATGAGAGGGAAGTAAGATTTGGGGAAGTGCTGTCCCGAAACAGATTTTTTTGTTTCACTGTAAAAATTCGTGAAAAATCTTTGTATGTCAGATTGAGCTGCAATTTTCTGAATAAATACCCCAGGTTGTTAGATAACTTTCGTTAGTTCAACAGTTTTCGATTTGAGCAACAAAAGGTCTTCGAACAAATCGGTTTTCACCTGCTGGTCTGTTTAGACAGATTTCTCCTATTATTTGCATTTGCCTCTTTATCGATTTCTTTTTGGGTTCTCTTTGGTGAATTGAGCTTTTTGATGGAAGTGCTACTGTAGCTTTTGTTTTAATGGACGTTTTATTGGTGTTGAAACTGAACCCAAAGACTTATTATCTTGAGTGCACTAATGTTGCTAATAAAGATTGTGTGGAGTTTTGTATGAAGGAAAAATTTTAGGTGTATGGAGAGAATGATGTAATGAGATGAAGAATGGACTAAAGCTCAAACTTGGGGATGCCACGCGTGTCACCCCAAGAAATATCCAAGAAGTACGAGCGTCAAAGCTTAGAGATGCCCAAGGCATCCCCTTCTTCATCAATAAAAATCTCAGGTTTCTTCTAAACACTTTATTTTTATTGTTTCATGCACAGTTGTGTTGTTCTTGGATCTTCTTCGTTTTTGTTTTTTTGGTTTTTTCGTTTTCTTGGTTTTCTTAGTTTGCTTGAATAAATTGGTTGGACCAATATTTCATACATTGGTTTTCAAATAGTTTGGTTTGGATTGGAAAGAGTAGGAAAGTTCATGCTTAAGTGGTAAAAGGAGTTTCTTTTTTACTGTGGCCTATGCCTTGTCATTCCATGCTTGATATTGTTTTGGCTTTATGCTTAGTGATCTTTGTTGCAGCATGACTTGTTATAAACAATTGATATTGCTTAATGTGCCTTTGAAGAATCATGCATTGTTTTAGCATATTAAAGCACAATATTGTGGTATTCTCCTTTCATGCTTTATTTGGGTTGATTTGCCGCATGCTCACAACATGTTATGACTATCCCAAGTCACCATAGCCTTTATGATCCTTTAGTTTTCGACTTGTAATATCACTTTATGCTTTAATTAATAATGCTTTGTCGCTCTGCATGATTATGGCCATTGTTGCTCCCTTAGTTGGTCGCTCCCAGTCTTTTGCCAGCCTGCATAACCAAGTATGAGTTCCACTCATGCATCCAACTCCTACAACCAAGTTATTCCAAAGAGTCCACCATACCTACCTATTAGCATTTGCTATTCCATGTATATTCATGTTTTTATCTATCTTCCGAATTAAACTTGTTATGAGAAAACTAGTGATTAAAGCTCTCACGAACTTGATGGCACACTTTACTTTTCTTGCCCTTAATAAACTTGAACCATTGTGTCGTCTATGCTGTATATGCTTGCACTTATATGTTTGGGATTTGCAGAACCATGCTATCATGGGGAACGCTTTCAACATTGCACTTGTACTTTGTACCTAGTTCATATAATGCTCTTTTGTCTATGGATGTCGTCGGTGTGAAATGAAAGGGGAGCTTGTAAGTCCATGAAGTTATGTATGTGTGTTAGAGAAACGCCTGGGCCGCCGGTCTAATCCATGTTGTCATGGTGGAAACCTGCAGCGTAACCATAATGAGCTGTCTATGAAGCATTCTTCTTATAAAAAAAGAGTCAGATATTGAGAAAAAAAGAGAAAGAAAAAAAGAGATATGAGAAAAGAGGAAAGAGAGAAAAAAGCTGAGATGCTCGTTGTCTGCTTGCCTTGTCATTTTGATATGGAGATTTTTCCGTATCATCGGGCAAGGGGTACCTCATTGGCGGTTCTTTATGATACACATGTACTTACTATGACAAGAACTTACCTGTACTAAACTTGAGTAGCATGAGGAGCGACCCTCGTATTCAAGGGACATGAGATTGCCAACTTATACTTTGTCAAGCATATACTCCATAGTTTGTTCACTTTAACCTTAATCACTCAAGATTCTTATGATAGGGGAAATGAGAGCTTAAAGCTAATAAGTACCATAATTTTTGGAGGCTCATTATGAAACTTTAAATCCCTGCTTCCCTATGAAGGGCCTTTCTTCCACTTTTATATTGAGTCTCCACCTTCTATCTTTATGCACCAATTAGGAGATCATAGTTGCCATTCTTAGTTCTATGTGCATTGTCCCAAAACGTATTGATTGATTCATAATGTTGATAATGTTGATATTGCTTGTTCTTGAACTTTGAAGGTGTCCTATGCATTTATGTTTTGCTACACTATGAGGGACAAGTTGAATACCATTCTCATTATGTTTTCTATATGTGAAACAAACAAACGTCTTTCAAAGCATTGGTATTCATGAATCTTTTGTTTGTACCTTTTTATGTTACAACATAGTTGCCATGTCTTATTGTTAGAACTTCATCTTTAATGCTCATGTTTAGAGTACTTTGATCCTAGCTTTCAATGCTTGCAAATGGTTTGATATTGTGATGGTGCATGTGACCTCAAAAATTATTCTTTTCTTTTTATCACTTACCTACTTGAGGACGAGCAGGAGTTAAGCTTGGGGATGTTGATACGTTGCTAACGTATCTATAATTTTTGATGTTCCATGCTTGTTTTATTTCTACTATCTTATGTTTTGTCCACACTTTGGAGTACTTTTACACACTTTCTTGGACTAACCTATTAACAAGATGCCATAGTGCCAGTTGCCTGTTTTCTTTTGATTTTTGGTTCCAGACAAGTCAAAAAATAAATATTCTCGGAATTGGACGGGACAAAAGCCAAAGTTGATATTTTATCGGAAGACTCACAGAGCCAGAAGACGAGACAGAGGGGCGCCACAGGGCGGCCACACCACCCCTTGGCGCGGACAGCCCTAGGCCGTGTCAGGGCATGGTGTGGGCCCCCTGGCTAGCCACTAACCTTGCCCCTTCGCCTAAAAGAAGCCCCTGGGACGAAAACCCTATATCGAATAGCCTCTAGCCACGAAAAGTTCCACCGCCACTGCAAGGGAGATTCGGGGACGGAAAGTCTCTGCTCGCACCTGCGGACGGGAAGTGCCCCCGGATCCATCTCCATCGATCTCCACCACCATCTCCATCGCCGTTGCTGATTCCCATGATGATGAGGGAGTAGTTCTTCCTCGAGGCTAAGGGTTCTACCGGTAGCTATGTGTTCATCTCTCTCTATGCATGATCATATTGTGATCATGATCTTTGTAATCAAGTAGATCTACCTTGCTACTCAAGTACTTTAATAGATCTCTGCTCTCCCCATGTGTGTGAAAGTGACAACGTGCGCACCATGGTGGCACTTAGGCTAGAGATTACAAATACTTGTTATGAGTTATATTTGGAGTTGGATGTTTCTATGAAATTATGGTGTTTGTTGGAACCATCTAGAGCTCAAGTTGACAGTGTGGGGTTATCTAGATGGGGAAAGCGAAATTTGAGGTGTGTTGTTATAGCCCTACCGTGTATTAGAGTGTCCAACTGGAGAGTAGTTAAGAGTAGTATCATGAAGAGGAGATATTTATATGAGAGTGTTCACTAGAGAAAGTATGATCCCTAGGCCTTTTTTCTAAGCATTGGAACACCGTTTGCAACTAGACCTGTTACGCGTTTGCTTCCTGCCATCTTTATTTCAGTTTGCCTTTAGTCTCTTCCATGCCATCAAGCTATTTTCTGGCACCATTGTCTTACATCCATACCACTTATATTTCACTATCTCTTCGCGGAACTAGTTCACCTATACACCTAACAAGTGTATTGGGTGTGTTGGGGACACAAGATACTTCTTGTATCTTGATTGCAGGGTTGCTTGAGAGGGGATACCTTTGACCACTTCCTCACTGAGTTCGATAAACCTTGGGTGATCCACTTAAGGAAAAAGTTGTTGCTGTTCTACAAACCTCCGCACTTGGAGGCCCAACAATTGTCTACAAGAATAGAAGTGCGTAGACATCAAGCTATTTTCTAGCGCCGTTGTCTTGTATCCATACCACTTGTATTTCACTATCTCTTCGCTGAAGTAGTGCACCTATACACCTAACAAGTGTATTGGGTGTGTTGGGGACACAAGAAAGTTCTTGTATCTTGATTGCAGGGTTGCTTGAGAGGGGATACCTTTGACCACTTCCTCCCTGAGTTCGATAAACCTTGGGTCATCCACTTAAGGGAAAACTTGCTGATGTTCTACAAACCTCTGCACTTGGGGCCCAACAACTGTCTACAAGAATAGAAGTACGTAGACATCAGTCGCCCTGCACTGAGTCAAGTTTTTGTTGGCGGGGCAGTCTCCTTGTCAGGGGCAACATGGGCTCTAAAAGAAAAGAATTTGTACCAAAGGTGGATAGTGGCCAGAGGCCGAGGTAACCCTCGACCCCAGAAGCAAAAGAAGAAAGGGAGGTAATGGCATTAGCCAGCAGATGATGAGGTTCGAGCTCGAAGGTGTTAATGAATTCATGGAAGAAATCACTAACGGGAAGGCCGAAACCACGTTGGAAGTGCGATAGGACACTACCAACTCACTTGGATTGGGCGAGGGAGCAATCTCCTGGCAGGGGAGACGACAAGTGACTCCGGCGGGGATGTGGCGGGTCCGGTACAGCTAGTCGATACCGTCCTGGCAGACCCAAGAACTGGCCCAACCTCCTCGCTCGAGATGGGCCTCGCTGCCCTCCTCATGCTCTTCAACAGCGACAAACTCCTCCTCAACCATCTCCAAGTCCCTACCCTCGTAGACCCAATCTGTGATGGGGGGCAAAGATCGAGACTGGCAAGGCTCCATGGCAGCGAGGCTACGTGGAAGCGGTGGCACTACTACAGCGCAGAAGCACGACGATAGAGCGAAGCAGCAGTGGCGGTCGCGGTCCTCTGGCGCAGATGAAGAAGGAGAAGAAGAGGCGATGCATGCGAGAGTGGGGGAAATGACCAAGGGGCGTCCCTTACCCCCTATTTAACCACGCCCATGAGAGGGGTAGTGGGATCCAGCGGTGCAGCGAAGCCACATGGTGTGGAAATGTATCCACCGGACCAGCCAATCAAAATCGAGCCACAGGGAAGTCCACAGGGAGCAGCGGATCCCACGACGCGACGTGGTGATAAAGTTAACGAGGAGGTAGCCACGATGTGATGTTTGAAGAAGTTATCCCTGACAATGAATATAGTAACCGACACAGTAACTAGCATAGGCCCTTAAAATAAGGAAAAACAATGATTACCCTCCACGTAGGACGTGGGGAAGCATAGGAGAAAAGGAAGGATAACCAAGATAAGTAGGAGGTAACCCGGCCAGCGAGTAATATCTCGGAATGAGCCAAGGGAATGCCAAGTCACAAGAGCCGAGTTACAGGATGACTCGGCCAAAAGATCAAAGAACTTGGGAGGTTGAACCTGTTGTGGCCTTATTAGCTGAAGTTACTAAGACCGCACCAGCTTTGGGGACTAATGTTGGGGGATACACCCGGGTAGGGTGATGAGTGCATAATTGCATCATGTTTTATATTATTATTTTGCATTATAGTTATAGGATCTTGGTATTTTACGGTGTCCACACGCACATTTTATGTCTATTTTCACTAGGATCAGGACAGATGATGGATACAATGGATACAATTCTTGGAGCAGTTGTATTGGGACGAAAAAGAGTCAAAAGCAACGTAATTCGCTTATTTGGGAAATATCAATAATACCAGAAGAAAACCCGAAGCGATCATGTCATATAGACGGTTTAACGACCAACTATATGGCGGGAATAAAATTTCGGCCGTATAGTTCCCACCGTATAGTTGCCGCCGCCACCGCCTCCTCGAATAGTTTAACCCCGTGCAACTAGATCAGAGAGACGACATACAGAACATCCAGAAATCACCAACACCTCACCTCCGGAAGGCATCTAGAGGGGGGACTCGTCCACCGGGGATCCTTCTTTGCCCTGCACAGATCCGGGACGCTAAGGCATCGATCTTCATCATTAACCGCTGCACCACCACCATTTCCATCCATCCCATCTACATCTTGTTATAATATCCGTACTCGTTGTGGATTTATACAAGTACTATTCATCTATGATAGATTCCATTATTATTGACATGATGTTGATTGCCTCTATGTCTAAGTAGATCATTAGTTCTTGGGGAGATGGAGAAACCCTAGTATGAGATTGAAATAAGATAAATTTTATTAAGATATTCATCGCTGTGACCATGTGTTAGATTGTCTTCATCTTGATGTTGGGAGAAGTCGACCTCTCAATATTTGCCTCTTATGGGGACTTGATGGAGGGAACTACCTATTGGTAGACGGAGGTGTGTTAGTACTTATAGTGACTATAAAGTTGTTGGCACCCCTTACGTATCAACTTGGGAACCGAGGAAACTCACGGAACACTATCCATGCCATGGGATATGTCCTACGGGATTACGTCCCTTAATAATATAGTAATTCTAGTGATGTCGATTGATGACTGATGTGGTTATGACGATGGTGTGAGCAGTGGTTACTGCCTATTTGTCCAAATACGGAGTTCCTCCCACACATACACAGTTGAGAATGTTTATGATAATAATCTTTACCTTAGTTCTTTATAATGCTATTGTTCTTCTAATTAAACTTGCAATTAAAGTTGCTTAACAATGCATGATTATGAGTCTATTGTGTAGATCTCATTTTTCTGAACATTTTGATAAATTATTTGTATTTTCCTGACTTAAAATGAATTAGTTACGATTTTTCCCAATTTTAACCCATTTTTAAATCATTATTAAAAAAATTAAACATTTTTGGATATTTAAATTATCTTACAACCTGGACCCACATGCCATACATTTAATAATTTCAGAAATTATTTCCAAAAAGATTAAAAACCTGACAGACATGGCCCACAGGGGTAATTTTTCTTTCCAGAAAATAATTACGAAAACATTTAAAATAAAGAAAAGGGATTAATGACGCCAACGTGACGCCTTGCTGACGTCATCAATGGGGGAAGCTCCCAGGTCGCCGATCGATCGATCGACTTGGGGCTCGCGGGGATGCGCCGAGGGGCTGGTTAGAGAGAGGAGGCCGAGGCGGACCAGATAGTGGTGGCACCGCCAAGAAATGGTCACCAGAGCCACGAGTACAAAGGCGGCCGGCGGTGGAGGCTGCAGGTGGTCGTCGGGGATGACCTATAGAGCGAGGGGGAGAGAAGGAGAAGCTCCAGGAGGACCGAGATCTCACCCTTAGCGCGATGGTGGGGTCGGCGAGGCCGAGGACGACAGGATAGCATCGAATCGACAATGGCCAGAGTCGGTGAAGAGGTGCTCGGGCAGCTTGATTAGGGGCATGCAGCTTCGATTGCTTCTACGAGGTGACCAAGGACAGCACGGGGAGCTTGACGGTGACCTTGGCTTGGCCCGGGGTTTCAACACGCGGGCGAGAGACAGAGTGAAAGGGGAAAGTGAGGGGATAGGGTTATCCGCGGCAGCGCAAGCGGTCTTGTAGGTGCTCGGGGGCGGTGGCGGTCATCGCAGCGCACGCGCGCATCCTGGCGCTAGTGGACGGCGGCAGAGCATCCAGCGAGCTGTTTCCTGTCGTGTTCAAAGACGACGAGAGCGAAGGGGTAAGGGCCGGTGCTGGGCCACTTTGGCACCGGTTGGGCATTGGCTAGGCCGAGCCAAAAAGAGAGAGAGGGAGGGCGGTGGCCTAGGCTGCTGCTGGTTCTCTATTTTTTTCAGAAAACATTTTTCCAATTTTGTTTTCTTGTGTCTCTTTTGTAATTTCAAATTCATTTTTGTTTTGAGTCATTTCAAAAATACCAGAGACTTTGTAAAAGTATTGAAATATTGTAGGGGCCCTATTAGTCCTTTTGGGCTCCAACATTTTTCATAGTTTTCAAAATAATCAAAACCATTTGAAGGTTTTCAAAGAGAGGGGAAACACTAGGGTTTTAGGGTTTTCTTCTTTCGCTTAATGCAAGATTTATCAAACCATGAGATGCATGCTATGCTCATGATGCACAAAAAAATCCTAATTACTATTAGAAAAACTAGGGGTGTTACAGATCTATCCCCTTAAAAGAATCTCGTCCCAAGATTCTTAGGTAGGAAGATAGAAGGAAAAGGGTTACACTAGACTTCAACGATCTTCTCGAAGAGGTTGATCCATGCCACCATTATTCAATGAATGAAACGCTTCATTTCTTCGAGGTAGCTGCACACACTAAAGAGGAGAGGGAAGGACACGGAACCACAAACAGAGTATCTCATGGTTAACTCATGGGTAGATATTTCATAACATCTCTAGAGCCAACGACATGAAACACGCCAACGTAAAGGAGGAACAAAAGGAGATGGTTTCAAAGTGTTAGATAGCTGGTCTTCATAAGGATTGAGACCTTGGAGCTTCAGGAGGGTGTAAGCTTCTGAAAAGGAGAGTTTACAAAGGAAAGAACACGACCACAGACTTCGAGAGATGAACCTCTACTAACAACTTAATTAGAGCTTCCAGGATACACAGATACAGATAACCAAGCTGTTGAACTACTTTTTATATAGAAGGATCACTCTTCATTCAACAGAAGGTCAAGACAGAAAGGTTGTTTTGTGGAGAGGACTCATAAGAGTCACATAGAACATGTAACAAGAGTAACTGTTGATTATCAAAACCATAGTCGCTCTTCGAACATGTTAGAGGAGCCAAAAGAAACTTTTTATTCATCCAGGTCTATCAAAATCTTTGTCAAAGATCGTGATATCACTTTACACCACTAAAATGAATATATAAGGAGATTCCTGATGACACAAGGAAAAATAAACTTCATTCTCAGACTTCAATTACTTGGCACAACAATACGCTTGCCAACCTAAAAGGTTCTAGAGGATCGACCGAGAGACATTTAGCAACTCTACTTTAAATTCTCCTTGATGTTCGGGACATAGGACATCAAGTGAAAGGTAGGACTTCGGATACAAAGGAAACCATGAACACAACTCCTACGGTGAAGCATAGAAGAAGCTCATGAAGAGTGGTTGTTATTGCTGGTTCAGAAGTATATGACAATAGGCCTTCTGACTGATTGTGTCAACCACTACATCAATCTTGCCGGACCTTCGAAGATACCTATGTCAAAAACCTTGAAGGACACCAACCATCGTTGCTGCTTGAGATTTAGCTCGGGTTAGGTGGAAAGATACTTTAGACTCAGCATATCCGAATAGAAGACTTGCAACATTTACCATAGAGGTGAAGTCACTAGATTCCAAGACATGGACTACATTGTAAAGCTCCAAAAGAATGAGCTAGGTTGTTAAACCCATGTATTAGCAAGTTATCAAAAGATAATTGCCCCTACATGAATTGATTGCAACAAAACACAAATGCATCCTTATTGTTGGTAGACATTTAGGAGGATACTAAAGTTTGTAGAACTTCTTCTCTTCCATGACAAATCATCAGTGGCTTAGTGTGCTCAGAGGATGTTCTCGAGATGGAAAGTTATTGACCTACCATATGAAGAATGCTTCGCACATGCTTGACTAACTTGAAATGATTCCCGAGGAAAAAAAGATAACTCTTCTAAAATCCACAACGACATCTTTCAACAATTGCACGTGAAATAGAGAAGGTTACTTCTAACATCCATAACACATACTTCAAAATGACATGAAGATGGTTCTCAAAAGTTTCCAATATTAGTGCCAACTATTCCATATGAATCTAGTATAGCATGGAGAAGATAAGGATGTCATCGACGGGCTCAATAACAAACTTATGAACATACTCCAAGAATATGGACTCATATATTGTATGAACAAGACATAGACATTGGTCAGACCAAAGGACATGAAGATATACCTAGGTGAAACATCACAAATAGATACACCATCAGGATAGTCCTTAGGACTGAGCTTGATTTGATGATAGCCGATATCAAATCAAAGGTGGGGACGATAACATTTCCACGAAGGAAACACTATCTTTTGTCAGCACAAACGAAAACTAGACATCCCATTAGAAGTAACTATGTTCGATAGAACTTTTGTGTTACAACTCTCCAAGTTTTTGTTTAAACTCAACCAACTAGTTCAGGGTTTTCCAGTACAGATCCTTGGAGAAGGGGAAGTTTAGAGAACCTGCTTGCTCAAGAATTTGACAACACGGTCACGTGGAAACATGGCAATACTTCTAGTAAACATCTATAATATTACAAACCACCGATATGTCACTTAGTTCGAGAGAAAACTTGCTTGGTAAGGGAAGAAGACATAGTCTTAGAGCTTCGGCATTAGCCTAACTCTCTGACTGAAGAGAGAGTGTACCAGAATAACGGACGTGGTAGCACAATCATCCTTTGCTTAGTGATATGTTAACCATCATGCTAAGAATGACACACATGTCCTTGTTGAGGTCCAAAGCAATAGTGATTGGTAAGAATCTTAGATGGCCATATTATTACACACACGCATCATTCACGAGCACGAAAGCTCGGATGAAGGGTGGGTGAATATGTGTCAAGGTATCACTTCATTAAGGAGTCATGGAACTTCACATCAACTCTTAGTATAGAAGAGTGTGATACTTTAAGGTGAAATAGAAGCTAATCAACGCTTTTTGATCTGCGGGTTACAACACTTTGACCTGGTCCTAGATATTACGGGGTACTGGAGTTTGTTTCTCCTGACATCTCGAAATGGTTTGTCTTGATGGACCAGAAGAATATCTTGCATTGGAAGACATCGATGCACATTTACATCTTGGCTACCAACTGGTAGACAAAGGTCGGAAACAACAAAGGAAAATGAACATGCTCAGGATAGAATCCCAAGATGTGGATGCATAAGTCAACAATCTTCCGAGGACCGATGCAGAAAAGGGAATGTGTGGCAGATTCACGAATATAGAAGTGGGTCTTACGAGGAGATCTTTTGTCGTGATCTATTTGGTTCCATTAAAGAACATCTTCCATAGCTAGTGGTAGGGGAAATCCTTAATTGTCACAATTCAATCGTGACAAATACCACAAGCTTGAAGGATATACTAGAAGGTACTAGCCATCCTGAGGTAATGTTTGAATATTAACAACAGGGATCAACAAAATGGATCTTCGGTTAAAGGTTAGCTTCATGCACAAGATTCACATCCGCAAAATCCAGCACAATCCGGGATCTTTGGTTCAAGTCCAAGGGTTAAAACCCAAGAAAAGAGTAACTACTATCTTAGTAGCACAAAGAGCACTACAAGATAATAACCATGAGGCAGCTTCCAGAATAAGTCACAACTTCTGAAGTACCCAAAAAAACGAAAAGTAGGTACACGAGGTGAAAGGAAACCTCGAAGCCTAGAACAGAACACTATGGAACCATCAACACAATGTTGTGGACCGACAAAATAGAGATATAATGTTGGAAAAGAATGTCTCAACTAAATAAGAGCAAAGGGTAATAAAGAACACACACACAACTAACTCTGGGGAACTCGACACTAGGTCAACTGGTTAAGAAACTACATGCCAAGAAGGCACCTAATCTTTGAAAGACGAGACGAGATAGAGAAACTTTTCAAAGTCAACACAAGGTAAGATGACCCAGAGTTAGAGCGAAACTGGATAAGGAGAAAAACAAGCATAGTAGAGTTTTCGCAAATAATTTTCATCTTTCAAATAATTTTCATAAGCACTAGACTCAACATCGACCAGTAGAAAGGTTTTCCTACAGTTAGTATGGCTCTGATACCAAAACCTGTGACACCCCCGGGATTAAGGCTAGACAAATCCCAGACCTCTGCTGAGATCAGCCTCACCAAATCTTAGAAACGTACAGAGAGAGAATTGGTAACATTTCAGTGATCCTACGACACAAAAATTATTACAGCAAGCTCATAACTAAGCAAAGAACCAAAATATTACAAGCAGAGGTCACTGACCACAAACATCAAACAACGGAAGGCAAATTATGCTATTAAGTATAGCAAACTTAACAAATGGCCTAAGAGGCCCATAGCATAATGATGGCGTCCCAATCCATAGATTCCAGGCCGCCGACCGGGAACCCCAAGCTATTCATCGATGTCGATGTTGTACCAAACTCATCTTCTATGGTAACACTTACCTGCTGCAAAAGTATCAACAAAGCAAGGCTGAGTACATGGTGTACTCCGCAAGAATTATGGCTGGTGGGGTTATTTTGCAGAAAAGCCATCTTTATTTGTAAAAGAGGTAGGAGAAGCTCGACTAAGTAGAAGATTTGAAAGGGGATCAGAAAACGATATCACTAGCTTTTATCTTCTTTTGATATCCACCGAATCTTTATCAGCTGAACCTACCAACTAGGATTACATCCTCGATCCCTGAGGAAGCATCCTTAAGCACACTTTACTTGCCAAGTTTTATGATTAGGTTATAGTTCTCTATGATCATCACGTCCGTTCCCAAGTCATCCATAAACCATGGACACGGCTTTTCGAAAAGATTAATAACCCTGCAGGGGTGCACAACTTTACCCACACATACCAACCGATTCTTAGTGCCAGTTAACATTAGCCCTCTTCCTTGGAAGGCCGGGAGAGAGTGGTTGACCACGACCTTTACCTTGCTTTCGTCGAGACCATGAGTCACGCCCTAAGGAGATGTCGCCGTAACAGGTCAAGTCCCGAAGTCGGTCCCTAGAGATGTGATTAGGGTTTGAGATTACGGAGGCCGTTCCTCTCCCATTCCGTGCCATACTTACCTACCTGTATGAATGCACCTCCTCCACCTCCTTCAAGAACAACCAAAATGCATATGTCGAATGGAACGCCCAAACTATGTGACTCATGGAATCTACTAGGGAAGTTATTTGGTCGAGGGGGTTTCCAGGCCCCCCTGTGGTTGTACGCTCGTCTTGGTTCAAGAGGCAAGAACTCAGATCCTAGTGGTAGCAAGTATGGGACTGCAAAAACCACAACCCGACGTGGCCTCCGATACAAGCCTTAGCATGTTTAACTTTCATCTCTGATCATACCACATCATCCTGTCCAACTAGGTTCATCAGCAGCTCTGATTCATCAACCGGATGGACCATCGGTAACAACTAAGCATGGCTAAGCACAACAGATATAACAGCTCTAGCGAAGCTCGAAAGCCAAACCCTAGTTATGCTAGGAGTAGTGGATCAGGGAATATACGCTACAAAGGAAACATGCATCATATAGGATTAAACTAACTATCGTAAAAGACTTTGGAATCGTATGCACATGGCAAGAATGAAATACTTTGAAAGCATAGGATTATGTCATGTGTGGGGTTTTGCTTGCCTTTGCCTGTTGATACTCAGATATAGAACTTCAGGTTCATCTGCTTGACATTTTTCACCATTGATCAAGTACTTCTCTTTGATGGTGTTAATATTGGTCTTCAATCTTGGACTCGATATCGTTGCTCACATCAACTCCGAGGTCTACCGAGAAGAAGCAGAAACACCGGAAAGGAAAGCAACAATCAACACATGGCATCGATGTAATGCTCAAGCAAGGATGATGATATGACAAGTTAAAGTGTATTGACATGAAACCCTAAAGCATGATCGATCATTTTAAACAGGGTCCGAGGGTCGCAAACCATAGAACAGGGGAAACCTCGGAGTCACCTACGGGGTTGCTATTGTTCTTCTAATTAAACTTGCAATTAAAGTTGCTTAACAATGCATGATTACGAGCCTATTGTGTAGATCTCATTTTTTTGAACATTTTGATATATTATTTGTATTTTTTTGACTTAAAATGAGTTAGTTATGATTTTTCCCGCTTTTAATCCATTTTTAAATCATTATTAAAACAATTAAACATTTTTGGATATTTAAATTATCTTACAACCTGGACCCACATGTCATACATTTAATAATTTCAGAAATTATTTCCAAAAAGATTAAAAACCTAACAGACAGGGCCCACAAGGGTTATTTTTATTTCCAGAAACTAATTACAAAAACATTTAAAATAAAGAAAAGGGATTAATTACGCCAGCATGATGCCATGCTGACGTCATCAATGGGGGGAAGCTCCCAGGTCGCCGATCGATCGATCAATCCGAGTCTCGCAGGGATGCGCCGAGGGGCTGGTTAGAGAGAGGAGACAGAGGCAGACCAGATAGTGGTAGAGCTGCCAAGAAATGGTCACCGGAGCCACGAGTACAACGGCGACCGACGGCGGAGGCTGCAGGTGGTCGTCGGGGATGAGCTACAGAGCGAGAGGGAGAGAAGGAGAAGGTCCAGGAGGACCGGGGTCTCACCCTGAGCGTGACGGTGGGGTCGGCGAGGCCGAGGACGGCCGGATGCCATTGAATCAACGATGGCCGGAGTCGGTGAAGAGGTGGTCGGGGAGCTCGATTAGGGGCGCACGACTTCGATTGCTTCTGCGAGGTGACCAAGGATAGCACGGGGAGCTGGACGGTGACCTTGTCTTGTCCCGGGGAGGCCGGAGACTGCAACGGCGAACGATTGACGTGGCTAGGGTTTCGGCACGCGGGCGAGAGACAGAGCGAGAGGGGAAAGTGAGGGGATAGGGTTATCCGCGGCAGGGCAAGGGGTCTTATAGGCGCTCAGGGTGGAGGCGGTTATCACGGCGCACGAGCGCATCCTGGCGCCGACGGATGGCGGCGGAGCAGCCACCGAGCTGCTTCCCGTCGTGGTCGAAGACGACGAGAGCGAAGGGGTACGGGCCGGTGCTGGGCCACTTTGGCACCAGTTGGGCCTTGGCTGGCCGAGCCAGAAAGAGAGAGAGGGAGGGCGGTGGCCTGGGCTGCTACTGGTTCTCTATTTTTTTCAGAAAACATTTTTCCAATTATGTTTTCTTGTGTCTCTTTTGTAATTTCAAATTCATTTCTATTTTGAGTCATTTCAAAAATACCAGAGACTTTGTAAAAGTATTGAAATATTGTAGGGGCCCTATTAGTCCTTCTGGGCTCCAACATTTTTGGTAGTTTTCAAAATCATCAAAACCATTTGAAGGTTTTCAAAGAGAGGGGAAACACTAGGGTTTTAGGGTTTTATTTTTTCTCTTAATGCAAGATTTATCAAACCATGAGATACATGTTATGCTCGTGATGCACAAACAAATCCTAATTACTATTAGTAACACTAGGGGTGTTACAATAGAGTCTCAATTAATTTTGGTCTAGGAAGCGAAGGAGGCATAGAAATAGATTATGATTGTATTCATGACTATAATAAAAAGGGGCATGTTAAGGAATTATCTAAAGAACTTTATTTTGATTCAGATCTTGTGTTGCATGTTGTTAAAGCTTTTATAGAACACAACAAAGCTCCAAAAGAGGGTTTGGTCAACTATGATCCACCACCCGAACCTGAGAACAAAAGAGAAGTTAAAGCAACACTGGACTCCCTAGAACCAATATATGAGATACCTTTCCCTAACACTGCACAAAAGCATATTTTTGAATATGAACAGGTCAAAGTAGTACAAGAGAAGAAGGAAAAGGAAAATATGCCAGAAGGTGAGGAACATCTAGAAGAAACCAAAGATGAAGAGGTAACCAAGGAAGCAATTATGGCTATGTATGCACATTGTAACATAGTTGAACTTGATAAAGAGACTTCCATATTGGTTGAAGGTAAAACAAAGGTAAAATATGTGGATAAGCTTATTCTTCCCTGCATATTTAATGAAACCTCGCATTATGGTTTATGCGATCTTGGCACCAAAGTTAATGTTATATCGTATGATTTCTATTTTGAAATAAAAGAAGAAATAGAACTGGCTACAATTGAAAAAACTGATATGACAATCATGTTAGCCAATAAAACTCTTAGAATTCCAATGGGAGTAGTTGAAGATGCAACTGCCACAATTGGCAATAAAAAAATTCCTATCGATTTTGAGGATATTGGTATGCCAGCTGACACTCTTTGCCCAATTATATTTGGAAGAAACTTTTTGAATGATGTAGGTGCCAAAGTTGATTTCAAAAAGGAGATTGTCTCTCTTAAGCTTGGGGAAGCAAAAAAGAATTCCACTTTTCCAAATTTAAATACAAACCTATACAAATACAAGAAGAAGAGGAAGAGAAAACTATTGAGGAAATGGCAGCTCTCGTCTTTAGAGATCAAAAAGAAGAAATAAATGAAGACTTAAATTATGAAGAAATAGTTATGGAGGACAAGTCCCAAGAAGAACTAGAAGGTGAATTTGATTTACTTCCCATTGAAGGGCCTCAAATTAATGAGGCTTTTGAAGAGCCAGAAAAGAGAGGGGATGAGGAATTACCACCCCTAGAATTGAAGACTCTACCAGGTAATCTGAAATACAGATTTTTAGATGATAGAAATAAATTTCCTGTTATTATTAGCGCTAAACTTTTAGGAGATGAATAAGAAGAACTCATGAAGATACTTAAGGAGCATCGCAAGGCCTTTGGGTACTCAATGGATGATTTGACGGGCATTAGTCCTATGATAACCGTCCACCAAATATTCATGGACGGAGGTGTTAAACCAGTTGTGGAATTTAATAGAAGACTGAAGCCCGAAATAAAGGAAGTCGTAAGAAAAGAAATAGTATGCCTATTGACGCTGGTATAATCTATCCTGTAAAAGAAAGTGAATGGGTAAGTCCTGTTCATTGTGTCCCTAAGAAGGGCGGTTTTACTATTGTTCCTAACGAAAACAATGAATTGATACCTACTAGAACTATTGTTGGAAAAATGATGTGTATAGATTTCAGGAAATTAAATAAAGATACTAGGAAAGATCACTATCCTTTACCGTTCATAGATCAAACTTTAGAGAGGTTAGCAAACCACACTCATTTTTGCTACTTGGATGGATACTCTAGTTTTTCCCAAATAGTTGTTCATCCTAATGACCAACTTAAAACAACTTTCATTAGCCCTTATGGTTTACATGCTTACCGTCATAGTCCTTTTGGTTTATGTAATGCTCTAGCTACTTTTCAAAGATACATGACTACTTTTTTTGCAGATTTTATAGAACTGATGATGGAAGTATTTATGGATGACTTTTCTGTCTATGGAACTTCGTTTACTAGCTTCTTGGATAATTTCAAAAGAGTTTTGCAGCGTTGCAAAGAAACCAATCTTGTTCTAAACTAGGAGAAGTGCCATTTTATGGTCAAAGAAGGTATAGTCCTTGGACATAAGGTATCAGGTAAGGGAATTGAAGTGGATAGAGCTAAGGTTGAGGCCATAGAGAGAATGCCACAACCTAGGGATATAAAAGGTATAAGAAGTTTCCTTGGTCATGTGGGTTTTTATAGAAGATTACTTAGGAATTTATCTAGAATATCTAAACCTTAGACTAACCTTCTTCAAAAGGGAGTAAGATTTAACTTTGATGATAAATGTCTTATAGCCTTTGATAAAGTTAAATATGCTTTATCCCATGCTCCTATCATTAAACCACCTATCTGGGATATGACTTTTGACTTAATATGTGAAGCTAGTGATGATGATGTAGGAGTAACTCTAGAAAAACACATAGGTCACATATTTAATATTATACATCATGCTAGTAGAACTCTCAATAGTGCTCAAAAGAATTATCCTAAGGAAGAGAGGGAACTTTTTGTTGTATTTATCTCTTGCGATAAATTTCATTCTTATATAGTTGATGCAAAAGTAAGAGTTCATACGGATCGTGATGGTTTGAAAGAACTCCTTGAGAAGAAAAATCATAAGCGAAGACTGATCCACTGGATCCTTTTACTACAAGAATTTGAGTTGCAGATTATGAAGAGGCAAGAAATAAAAATGTTGGATGCAGTGTCCATATTCACCCAGCAAGACACTAATCTTATTGAGAGGAACTTTAGTCCTGGTGATATTCGTTTACGAGAATTATTAAATGAACTAAGGTGAATTCCTCCAAAAGAGAAGAAGTGTTTGTTGTTGGAGGAGCTGGTCATCCCCGAATAATTAAAACGGTAAGTGCAAGGTAAGTGTTCTTACTCAAATAAGTTATTTGTTTTCACAAATTTTAGTTCTGAAATTTTTGCCTTTGAATTCCTCGTGTTCTTCTGAAGTTTCTAAAGGTTTTTACCAACTACACGGTTGCAACTATACGACCGGACAAAAATCTCCAGTCGTATCGTTGGTCATTAAACCTTCTGTATCTTCTTTGCGAAATTGTTTTGTTGTCTAGAAACTATACGGCCGCAACTCTATGACCGGAGAAAAATCTCTGGCCGTATAGTTGGTCGTTAAACTCTCAGACATTTTCAATTTTCAATGTCTATAACTATACGGGCGCAACTATACGGCTGGAGATAATCCTCCTGCCGTATAGTTGGTCATTAAACTATCAGACATCTTCAATTATTTTTTATTTTTTTATTGAAAAAATTGGGTTTGTCGGTTCCGAGTTGGTAACTTAATCAACCTGGACTCGAGATATTTGGAAATATCTGCCCGAAACCAACTATACAGCCAGAGATATACGGGTCACGCTCGTATAGTTGGTCGTTACGTGACATGACTCCTCCAAATCCATGATTTGTTTCCCTATTCTATTAAGATTCTTTTCTTGGGCGTTAATGTGGTGTTTCTAGTGAGTTTTAGCGACCATTGACGCCCCTTATATACTGCCATTGTCTCTCTCTAATCATAATCACCAAGAACCAATCTAGCCATGTGCTATCCTGTCCCATGCCGTGGAAAACCCCTGGGTCTCACTTATCCTTCCAGGGACCACTCTCGCAGCCTGTCCATGGAGAACGACAATGAGGATGTGGAGCGGTTTAGCCTAGGGTACAAGGAGTACGTCGAGCCAAGCTTATACAACAACGATTCCAATGAAGATTGGAGTGACATCTACATCTTCCGTGATGTCTATGATCCCCCGGAGATCAACTGGGCGGCAATGAAGAGAGCTCAAGAAGAGAGAGAAGGTCACAAGCCGCATGGAAAAGGGCGTGTGGAGACAGTCAAGTTTATCGCCATGGACCCCAGGCCGCACAAGCATAAGGAATTACCTAGTATTGGTGCAAGTGCTAGCAAAGGAGTGACGGTTCCACTCTTGAAGCCCACCATGAGTGCTCGTATGAGGGTGAAGCCTCAAGAAGAGTGTAGGAATGTTTTCCACTTCCCCTATCCATCAATTATGGATGAGGAAGAAGAAGCTGTTCCCAGGACCAAGGACCGCACGCGAGCACTAGATATATATCAGAAGCAGGAGCTAGTCCATCGCGTTGAAGTTCATCACCGTCTCAAGGAGATAGAGAAGAAGGCTGATCTTCTCCCATTGGTGACTAAACTTGCAGATAAAGTAGACACTTTGCAATCTGATTTGCGTACGTGCTACAGCCGCATCACCTCTCTAGAGGATACCAACAAGAAGCTACGCACCGCGGTGTTACATGCCATGGTGCCACAGTGATCTACAATAATCATGGTATCAAATAATTGCAAGAGATTATTTAATCTCGCCTAGCTTGATTCCAAGCTTGGGGAGATCTTTAAGATCTTATAATCTATCTTATAAGTTTTACATTACAATTTTTGTTTTGCATTAGTTCAAACTAGAAATAAAGTTTGCATCATTAGAATTCCCTTTAGGAATAGTCGATCCCTTTTTTGAAATTCCAAGTTTATTATCATATATGGAGCAATATTGAGTTTGTGTTTGTCCTATTGAATATATAAATGTCTTGAGTATAATTTTATTTGCACTTGATGATAGCAATAGGAGTCTTCCACACCATTGGTATTAATGGAACATACAAAGTTAATTTCGTCAATTTGTTGTAAGTACATGGTTTCATTTACAAAGAAAGAAATATTATCTAATTAGTTAAGTTGAAAAAGAAACCTTGAACAAATGAAAATTAAAAGTGATATCAAATTAGAGTGAGAACAAGACGAGGTAGAATATTTAAGCTATAAAGATTGCTTCATATACAATTGGAATTTGGTAATTGAGATCGTTAAACTTTGAATTCCTACATGAAGTGGAATGTATGGCTAGCTCCTTTGCACATCACTTAAAAAACGTGTGAGCATATATATATATATATAAAGAGCGAATGTGCAAAGAGCAAATAGGAATACACCACTATATTGTAGTAAGACAAAGAGACGTTTTGAGATTTTGAATCCCGAGTGAATATGTTAATCCTAAAACATTGGGGACTACCTCGCCAACTGATTCGGTTGAACTGAATACTTTTACATCATATTGAGAGTGATCTTTTGTGAACTATTAAATACTAAGGTGTGGACGCCTTCTAATATTATTCGGACGGTTCGAGTCAAGTACTATTCATGAACTTATTCCTTGTATCGTATACGATAAATACATGCTGCAACTGCCACATTTATTTTATCGACTCAGCTTCATGAATATGAGGATCACATCCATTAAGCTAAACTTGCTCGGGACGAGCAAGAGCCTAATCTTGGGGAAGTTGATGAGTGCATAATTGCATCATGTTTTATATTAATATTTTGCATTGTAGTTATTGGATCTTTGTATTTTATAGTGTCCGCATGCATATTTTATGTCTATTTTCACCTTGATTAGGACAGATGATGGATACAATGGATACAATTCTTGGAGAAGTTGTATTGGGGAGAAAAGGAGTCAAAAACAACGTAAATCGCTTATTTGGGAAATATCAATAATACCAGAAGAAAACCCAAAGCGATCAAGGCATACATACGGTTTAACGACCAACTATATGGTGGGAATAAAATTCCAGCCATATACTTTAACCCGTATAGTTGACGCCGCCACCGCCTCCTCAAATAGTTTCACCCCGTGCAACTGGATTAGAGAGACGACATACAGAACAACCAGAAATCACCAAAACCTCACTGCCGGAAGGTATATGGAGGGGTAACTTTTCCACCGGGGATCCATCTTCGCCCTGTGCAGATCTGGGAGGCTAAGTCCTCGATGTTCACCATCAACCACTACATCACCACCATCTCCATCCATCCCATCTACATCTTGTCTAGATCTTCTTGTAATTTCCATACTCGTTGTGGATTTATACAAGTACTATTCATCTATGATAGATTCCATTGTTATTGCCATGATGATGATTGCCTCCATGTCTGAGTAGATCTTTAGTTCTTGGGGAGATGGAGAAACCCTAGTATGATACTGAAATAAGATAAAGTTTATTATGATATTCATCGATGTGACCATGTGTTAGATTGTCTTCATCTTGATGTTGGGATAAGTCGACCTCTCAATATTTGCCTCTTATGGGGACTTGATGGAGGGAACTACTTTTTGGTAGACGGAGGTGTGTTAGCAATTATAGTGACTATAAACCTGTTGGCACCCTTTACGTATCAACTTGGGAACCGAGGAAACTCACAGAACACTATCCATGCCATGGAATACGTCCTACGGGATTACGTCCCTTAATAATGCAGTAATTCAATTGATGTCGATTGCTGACTACTGTGGTTATGAGGATGATGTGAGCGGTGGTTGCTGCCTATTTGTCCAAATACGGAGTTACTCCCACACATACAGATATGAGAATGTCCATGATAATAATCTTTACCTTAGTTCTTTATAGTGCTAGAGGTGTATCCGCTACTCCCTGAGAATGCCTTTTTCCCTATTGCAGTTTCAATCTATATTACATACACGATACTTACTTTCTGTGTTCAGTTGTTTTACTTTACTTATTGTTCTCTTATACCAAAAACTCCAAAACACCTTTTTACACAATACTCACATTTTATCTTGTTACTTAGAACTGTATTTAGCATTTCTATTGTAGTATATATTTCAAGAGTTATTAGACCTCAGACTCCGGCTCCCTATGGGATCGATATCTTTATTTCGAAACAAGCTACAAATGATCTGTGCACTTGCAGTCATCATAGGGTCACACCTGGGTATAAAGGCCGTGTTAGCCGAGGTAGGACAAAGTCAAAGCGTAAGCTGGCTGAGTCACCTCAAGGCAGGACGGCTTACGAGGTGACCTGGCACGAAGGATATTCGTCTAACATTGTCCCGGCCGACATATAGTGTATGCCGGCTAGCTTCTTGTAACTTTTTGCAGGTACCCATAGGGCCGAGTTAGCTAGGCCTGAGTCTGGTTATCACTTGGCTTACAAGGGAAGGAAGGAATCTTCTTGGTCAAAGGTTTTCTCTCTCCACTATAGCATGAGCGAAGAAGACAGAGGGATGGACCAGTGAGTACAGGCCGACAAAGGTGATGTTGCCCATGTCAGGTGACGTTGGCTATGTCAGATGACGATGCACCGCAGAGGGGCTCAGTGAGGCTTACGCCTTGAATCCAGATTAGATTAGATAGAGAAAAGAGGAGCACCACTTTACTATTTTGGGAGAGGCATATTCGGAGAATATGCCCTCCACGTATGCCCTAACTTGTAACCTAGTCCCCCTATATAAGAAGGGGTAGGATCTCCATAGAGGGGGTCGGCTATTTTCACTAAGGGAAAACCCTAGAGAGGTAGCCATGGGTAGTAAGAGCACTAGTGTCCTTCCCACGAACAGCTGAAGGAGCCCTTGTAATCCACCATCGATAAGAGAGAAATACAAACATATGTGTGTGTAATCAACACACTATCCCTCCCTGGATACCTCTAGTGCTCATTCGCCCCATCTTTAGCCTATACATGGCATCTGTCGTGCCACCACCATGACAGATTCTTTTTAAGGGTGGTATTTTGTAACATCCCAAAACTTTTCAAATTTTGGAATGTTAAAATAAAATTAATTATTTAAATAGTTAATAAAAATTTCTTTTCCTTATTCTAATTTTTCAAAAGAAAAGAAACTTTTAAAGGTTTATGAAAATAAAGCAAAAACTATTTCAAACAAAAGATTTTGAAACAAGTGGATAGGGAAAAACCATTTTTGAAAACACTTTAAAGTTATTTTGTTTTTTGGGAAAACAAAAGCTTTTAGAATTGAATTTATAAACCTAAAGCCCCTTGTCAAAATAGATTCTCTACAAAACCCTTCTTGCATAAAACAAACCCTAATATAAATATTTGGTTTATGAACATATTTATAAAAATTCATAGTTTAAATTTTGTTTCCCATATTTCTTAAATATTTTGTTTTGAGCCAAATATTAAAAAACCATATTTTAGCTTTCAGGAATTTTTCCGTAAAAGCCATAATGGCAATGGGTTAAGAAAAGGGGGCCTTATAAATGAGTTATTTAGATAATAAAATAGTAATTCTATTTTCATTTAAAAGACACTTTTGTTTCTGAAAAGGAATAAATAAAACATATTGATAAAACCATCTTTATAAAATTTAACATTTTTAGTTTTGAGAATAACTTTCCTAAAACCTTATTTTTACAAATCTCCATATTAGCCATAGGGAATTAAGTGCTTAATGGCATTATGGAATTTTTCCTTGGAATAAAAGTTTATTTTGTAGAGCTTATGTGGTGTGTTTTGATTTTACAAAAGTACGGAAATTGGAATTACTCAATTTGGCTTCATCAAACTAAAAATACCAAAGAGTTTGTAAAAGAGAAAAAGGAAAAGAAAAATTAAACAAAAAAATGAACAGCCACCTAATGACTACAAGTGCGCAGACCAATTGTAGCTAGATTCGACGTAAAAATATTGAACCCACAGTGAGCTATTGGTAAAGGTATTTATGCCCCTCGTTACTATCTACCAAAGAATACATATAAGATGTCTTTGATCTCAAGTAAAGGGTGTTTGAAAGGTTTATGGTTGTTTGAAGAAAATTAATTAAAACAAGTAAAAGAAAACAAGTAACTGATGGCTCTGAAATATAGCCATCTACATCCACATTTAAAATTGATATTAATCATATTCTTGATGAAATATCTCTTTAAACCCTGCCACTAATGCTAATATTCAGAGCGGTATGCAATCCTTTCTTTTGTATTTTTCATGCGCAGATAATGTCGTTTAAAGGAGGGTATCACTACATTAAAGTCAAAGATACGAGATTTCCATCAACCAGAAGAAATCAGGAGCCGAACAGTAGAGGCAGATGCTTTAATGACCAACTCTACGGCCGCAACAATAATTCCGACCATATAGCTCTGGTTGTATAGTTGGTGTTGCCATCGTTGGGGAAAATAGAACAACTTTCGTGAAGGGACCCCTATATAAGGAAGCCTCGGACAATGAGAAAACAAGCCAGACCTGGCCAAAAAGTCCCTGTCATAGATCACCAGCCGCCTCCAGATCTCCAAACCCTTCTCCATCTCCATAGCCATATTCCACCACTTGTAATAGTAGATCTCCAAACCCTTCTCCATCTCGAGCGACATTGTAAGACTATTGCTATCAATCTTATGATTTTCATTACAATGTTTGTGATTGTTGATCTCATCTCTATGTGTGAGTAATTCTCCTTGGGCTAAGGGCGTCGGCCTAGCCATGTAGCAATTGTGCATGTGATTTATCATAGATGGCATCGTGTATTAGTTTGTATGACGTGATGAATATTGTATCCTCTCCTGCCTCAATCCAAGGACTTGTCAGGTACCCAAGACCCCCGAGGGTTGAGCCAGGTATAGGGAGTATGAGTGATGACTGATCTGCAGGTTGGGAACCCCACTGACAGAAGGGGTAGTACGGCTGTATGTGAGGGATTTACTTGGGATTAACAGTGACATCACTATGCATATCATTAGTTCTCTTTCTTCTATGGATGATACTAGTAGGTTATTGCTATAAGCGGTTGTGGAGGCAATAGCAATTATGGATGCACTACCCATATATAATTTATCTTGCTCTAACAAGTACACGCATACTTTATTTCTATCTTTTATTTCCATCAGATGTTTTGCACAGCTACAGGTGAAACCGAACGCCCTAGGCCCTCTCTCTCCATCAGCAACAACAGCAAAAAGATGCAAGCTATTGGTCCGGTAATAACACAAAAATAATTATAAAACTCTCGAAGGTCCATTAAAGTAACTTCACTATGCATTCGCTTCCCGAGGATTCGATAACCTAGGTGAAATGAATCGTATGGGCACCTAGAGGGGGGTGAATAGGTGCTACTTCAAATTTTAATGCTTTTTCAATTTTAGGCTTGACACAAAAGGTAAATTCTCTAGATATACTATTATGTAGAATTTACCTATATGCAAACCTAACTACTAGCGAGTAAAGGCGAGTGAGATAGAGGAACGAGTAAACCGTAGTGGAGGACGCGGAGACATAGGATTTGTTTTACCGAAGTTCCTTCCTTGTTATGGGAGGTACATATGCGTTGGAGGGGTGGGCGGTACTAAGACCACCATGCCATAATAGGCCACACCCTGTTCTCCGATGGATCCCGCCACCAAAGGCCTGATCCGCCTTTCCACTATAGGAACCCTTTGAGGCGGGAACCGGCGCCTTTACACAAATAGCAGGGCACAACTCCACAACCTAATTGGAGGCTCCCGTAATGACAACAAGCTACCACAAGAACAAGTTATCAATAACAAAACACAAGATCTAGATATTAACGAGAATACTAGATCGGGTATTTCTCCAAGTGAATGGAGAGGACTTGATGCACTTGATTCTTGATGACGATGTAGGTTTTCTCCTCCTTCAATTCCCCCAAAGATCGAAGCCTTCGGGGGTTGAAGTGGGAGATCCAGAGAGAGAGATCTTGCAACAGGTTTGGTCTTTTTCGAATGAATCAAGAATTCTGACCGAAGGGGATGATGGGGCTTTATACCCCTACCCCAACTGAGCCGTTGGAGCCTTTGGGGGACGGATTATCTAGCCCAAGTGAGGACCGAATTATCTAGCCTGGGGAAAACTCCGCCCCAGACTCGGATTATCCGACAAATAATCCGCCTTCGAGCAGAAGCTCGCGCAGGGCGGTCCTTGGCATCTTATCCTGGGGACCGGATTATCCGGACCTAGGGGAGGGCCGGATTATCTGGCTGGGGGGAAAATCCGCCCGAGCTACGGATTGTCCGGGGGAAAATCCGCCCCGAGACAGAAGCTCGTAGACGCTCCCTTGGGCGATTCCCTTGGGGCCAGATTATCCGGCGCTAGAGGAAGGACGGATTATCTGGTCCAAGGAGAAAATCTGCCCTTGAGCCGGACTGTCCGAGGGATAATCCGCCCCCAGATAGAAGCTCGCGCGCAGCCAGCCCTAGCCAAGATGGTCAGGCCAGATTATCCGGCCCATGATGGGGGCGGATAATCCGGCCCCCAAACACCCAAAAGCTTTCCTACAACACTTAGTGCACATTATAAACTCCACGGTATTGTTATCTAACACACAAAACATAGGGATTTGCAAGAAAGCTCACATGACCACCAACATTAAATACATGAAAGAGACTCCCCCTCAATGTGTGCATACTAAAAATTTGCATTTGAATACAGATGCACACAAATAGGTACAAGTATATTTCATTGGAATAAAAACAACATAATCATACCACTTAGAGAGAGGGAGGCATCCTCAAGATAGCCGGTAACCAATGTGATAACCATTATAAATGCCTTCCTCGAGATAGATATCCAATATGATAAACTATGATATATGAATCCATAGGAGTAATCCAAGAGATAAATCCAGAGCCGCATAAACACATAGTCTCATACAAGGCAAACCACAAATGAAGGTTCAATGCTAAATGGGCACAAGCAAGAAAATGACGAATATATAAAGTGCAAATGCTTGCGCCCAACCCATGCAAATCCTCGGAGACCTAATAGAACTACTTCTCCCCCTTTGGCATCGAGATGCCAAAAAGGAAGAAGAGTGATGCTAACACCCCATGGAATCACTCGTAGTCCTCATCCTTGTCCTCATCCCCATCCTCGTCCTCACCCTCAAGCTCCTTGGTGTCATCCTCCTCATCATCAGTAGTGGCCGTGGAAGGGAACAGGTGATGCTCAAGCTCTCCATAGTTAAGCCCAGAAGAAGAATTCCATCGAACATATGGTGTGGGAGTAGTAGGAGTAGGGGGGTTGCCTGATGCTCCGGACACATGGTGGAGAATGAGCTGCTGAGTGTGAGCCATCTTGTGGCGCTTCTTGTACGCCTCATACTGTCCCTTGCGAGTGTCCACCCACATACAAAGAATGTTCCGCTGGAACCAATTCAGATGCTTGATCTCACGAGCAATAGGAGGCACTGGGGGCCTACAAGCACTGGCACGAGCATCCCTCATGAGACTCTTAGGGGCAGAAGATGGGTGAGAGGTCTTTCGAACCTTGGTGTAGATCTTCTTCACCTTGTGCTCAATATCAATGTTAAATTCGATAGAGGGAAGCAGGTGCTTGATCAACATCATAATGTAGGGTGCATATGGGATGGATAGCCTATTGAACATGGCATTACTCAACTCATGGTAAATAAATTCCATGACATCCAGCTTGTAATTAACAGACTCATCCTTATACGATGCAACCTCATGAGAAAAGGCTAGGAGCTGAACCAGGTGGCCACGGATACTGTCATTGTTGCCTCCACTTAGGGTGATATAATCACGGAAGATACCCACCAAGCTAGCATACACAGGAGCGAGACCAACAAAGGTGCCAACAATACCATTGTCAACTGTGCACGGAGAGAGGACAACATCTTTATTGGCCTTGAGTTGGGCGATGATACGGTGGCCACTAGCACGATCCCTGCTGTGGAAGGAATAACCAAGAACACTAACAAAAACACAAAAATCAGCTTTCATAGGCCTGTCACAAGTCATCCACTTCATGGTGCGATGCTCATCACCGCAAATAACCAAGGTTGAGAAGAACTGCTTCACAATGTCAGAATCATAGGAGCATTGGAGAGCCATGAGATGGTGCATCCCCATCCTCTCAGACACATACATAGCATCAACAAGGTGAGACTTCTCCATGGCCTCAGCAATAATTAGAGGATACATAGGCCGAATCTTCTGCCGAGCATAAACATCTTCATAGATACCCTTTTGTCCAGCACACAAAAATGAGAATCACCCAGCTCAGTATCATGTGCTAACTCAGCAAACAAATCATGATGACGAATGGAAGAGTAAGTCACAAGATCCATCTTCTTATAGTCAATCTTAGGCTCTTTTCCCTTCCTCTTGGGCACACCCTTCCTGGTTCTATCCCTCTTTTCCTGCTCAGCCATGCGGTTATCCTCTTTCTTTCTTCTCCTTAGTTCAACCTCGTCCACTGTAGGACCCTCACTATCTTCCCTAAAATAGAGACCACGAGGATGGCACTTGTAGGTCTTGGGGACACTGGAACCACCTGTGAAACGAAAAAGATGGATAGCATGGGGATAAGCACACAAACACAAGCCCAAGAGAGAACGTAGAAATAGTAGGCAAACTGTCCATAGTCCAATCAAACTCAATGCACCAAATCCATTCAAATCGAAGCTTTTTTACTCGTCCGCCAGATTATCCGCTCCGGCCGGGGCGTAAAAATCCGTCCGCAGAAAATTTCAGAATCGCCTAGATTAGATGCAATAATGTAGATCGGGCCTAGAGGCTGCAAGACTACAATCTCTACACGAAAAAACAACCTTCTAGACAGCGTTCCACACAACAAGTGACACAACAAGCCAAAGATGGGGAGGGAGGGAGTTACCCTCACTCATTGGAGGAAGAACGCGAAGGAGACGGTACCCGGAGGCGTGGAGAAGAAGATAAGGGAGGCCCGGAGAATCCGGCGGCCGGAGAGGCTCCGGGGAGGGTGGGGGCGGCAGGCGGCGGCTGGGGAGATGGAGAGGGTTGAGGGAGAAGTGCTGCTCGTTATGAGACCTTCCCCCCAATCCCAGACCTTAAAGACTACAGCCGCCAAGGCCGGATTATCTGGCCTAAAATCTGAAATTCTGTTACACACATATTCAGGCCCGCACGTCCCGAAGCAAAACCCCCACAAGGTGTACAAGGGACTTGTGTGCAAGAAAAGATGTCTTAGGGTAGGGAAAAGCTTGGAATTAAGAGAACCAAACTGAGATGGTACTACACACTCAAAATTGCAAGAATCAAATCAACTAAAGGCCAAAATTTAGTGTGATTCCCATAAAAACATAACATGAGCGAGAACAACCAAAAAGATCCACATAAATCCAACTCTTCTCACGGAAGAGGGCGGTGGCCGAGGCCACCTTATTAGAGTGCATGGTATGACACTACAAAGATATATCTTGGGTTCATGACCAATACTCATCAATAAGCTCACATATCACAAAATGATATAAAGAGAAATGATTTGACTTGCTTTTAGCATTATGGATGGAGCGTTAGCCCAATCAATTAGGACCACACTCCCCCTATATCCATGCCCACACATAGAACAAATAAGAATGAGATGTAAGGATGGGTGCATGGGTAATCAAGACAAGCTCCTTGAATCAACGATATTTAGCTCATTTCTCAAGTAACAAAACCATGCTTCATCAAGTGGCTTCGTGAAAATATCAGCAAGTTGGTTCTTCGTGCTCACAAAAGATAGATCAATATCGCCTCGAGCAACATGGTACCTAATAAAATGATTCCGAATCTCAATATGCTTCGTCCGTGTGTGCTGTACCAGATTGTATGCAATTTTGATTGCACTTTCATTATCGCATAAAAGAGGCACTTTGTCACAATTGACACCATATTCCTTTAAAGTTTACCTCATCCATAATAACTGAGTACATGCACTAGCAGCAGCAACATATTCAGCTTCGATGGTGGAGAGAGATATACAATTCTGCTTTTTAGAAGACCAACATACTAGAGACCTTCCCAAGAATTGACAAGCTCCAGAAGTTGATTTCCGAACATCCTTATCATCAGCCCAATCTGAATCATTATATCCACATAGAGAGAAATTGGAGCCCTTGGGATATCATAGACCGAAATTAGGGGAATGAACAAAATATCAGAACATCCTCTTGACTTCCACTAAGTGGATTTCTTTAGGAGCTGTTGGATACCATGCACACACCCCTACACTCAACACAATATCGGGTCTAGATGCACATAGGTAAAGAAGAGAGCCGCTCATGGACCGGTATACCTTTTTGTCCACATCTTTACCATGGGGATTAAGTTCAAGGTGACATTTTGTTTGCATCAGAGTGGCGACACCATTAAGATCCGTCATCTTGAATCTCTTGAGCATGTCTTGGATGTATTTTGCTTGATTTATAAAGGTTCCTTCTCTAAGTTACTTGATCTCAAATCCAAGAAAGAATCGTAACTCCCCCATCATAGACATCTCAAACCTGTCAGTCATAAGCTTTGAAAATTCATCATTAAAAGCTTTATTAGTAGAGCCAAAGATAATGTCATCTGCATATAGTTGGCATACGAAGAGCTCCCCTTAATCTTCTTAGTAAAAACAGTGGGATCGATTTGCCCAACTTCGAAGCCATGGTCTAACAAAAACTCTTTAAGGTGCTCATACCACACACGTGGGGCTTGTTTAAGGCCATAGAGTGCCTTATCGAGTTTGTATACATGGTTCGGAAAGTTAGGATCCTCAAATCCCAGGGGTTGCTTTACATATACCAACCCATGTAGAGGACCATTAAGAAAATCACTCTTAACATCCATTTGTTGTAATTTAAAATTGTTATGAGCAGCATAAGCAAGAAGGATATGAATGGACTCAAGGCGAGCTACATGAGCATAAGTATCACCGAAGTCGATGCCCTCCACTTGAGAATATCCTTGTTCCACGAGTCTTGCCTTGTTCCTTACAACAATGCCATTTTCATCTTGCTTATTCTTAAAGATCCACTTTGTGCTGATAACATTGCGGCAATCCTTGGGTTTCTATACTAATTTCTAGACCTTGTTGCACTCAAAGTTATTCAAATCTTCATGCATAGCAACAACCCAGTCCAGATCTTCAAGAGCTTCAAACACTTTCTTGGGTTCCACCATGGATATGTGAGCTTGGTCCTCACGAAAACTTGCTAACTCCCTTCTCGTGCACACCCTTCACCGGAGATCACCTACAAGTTTGTCAAGTGTGTGACCCCTTAATTCAAGGTTCCTATCCGCACGAGCTTTACGACGAAGTTCAATCAGCTTGTTGTCTCTTGGGGGAATAAATTCATCATTTGAGTCTTCATTGGAATCATTGGATTGACCTTGATCTTCAGCTTGATTAGCAGGAATAGGAGATGTTGAATCTTGCCCTTGATGTTGGATAGCAGCCGTAACAGGAGGCTACTATTCTTTAGGATTTCTAGGGCCGGATAATCCGGTCGAGGGAGAGGCTGGATAATCTGGCCTGGGAGAACCTGAAGCATCTTCACAGACTTGACTGGTACTTGCTCGAACTAGAGAGTGCCTGGATAATTCGGGGCCAGTCGGAAAATCTGGCCTGGGACTTGTAGCAAATTCTTTGACAAGTTGATCATTTATCCCAGTTGAGGAGGGATGGCCGGATAATCCAGTGTCCACCGGATAATCCGGCCTGGAGCATTTAGGAGCATTTTGATCTTCAGCATTTTGTGTGGTTGGTATAGAAGATTCTCCGATGGTTGGAGAATGTTGAGCTTGTATCAATGAGGCCTCCACTTGAGTAGAGAATTGTCCTTCCCAATCCGCCACAAGGGTTCCTCAATGGGGCGGAGAAATCCCACACCCATTCTTCTTATGGCATCTTGTGGTATTTCAACATCATCACAAACATCAACTTGCCCCGCACGAGAGCCATCATTTTCCTCGAACACCACACTACCAGATTCTACAACAGTTCTGGAGAGCTTATTGTAGACTCTATAAGTGTGGGATTCGGCACCATAACCAACAAAAATGCCTTCTAAAGCCTTAGACTCAAATTTAGATAAACGAACTCCTTTAATGAGAAAGAAACACTTACAACCAAATACCCGGAAGTAGGAGATGCTTGGCTTGTTACCAGTAAGTATTTCATATGGAGCCTTGTCCAAGATTTTGTGGAGATAGAGACGGTTGGATGAATGGCATACGATAGAGATTGCTTCAGCCCAGAAGTTATAAGCAGAATTAAATTCAGCTAGCATAGATCTGACCATATCCATTGAGGTCTAGTTCTTCCTCTCAGCAACACCATTTTGTTGAGGGGTGTACGTAGCGGAATATTGATGTCTTATCCCCTCTTCACTTAGGAATTCATTTAAGGTGTAGTTCTTGAACTCAGAGCCGTTATCACTTCTGATTGCCAATACAGGGACATTGCGTTGGCGTTAAACTTCGTTGGCAAAGTCGATGACCGTTTGTTGAGTCTCGCTCTTCAAATTGAAGAAATATACCCATGTGTATCTTGAGTAATAGTCAACAATCACGAGGCAATATTTCTTCCCACCGAGACTTGCATGTGATGGAGGATCAAAGAGATCCACATGGAGGAGCTCCAAAATCCTCTTCGATGAAATAATGGTCTGCCTTCGATGGGGAGAATCATGCATTTTTTCCTTCAACACAAGCCCTGCAAACACGATCTTTGGCAAAGGAAACATTTTCTTTTAGACCAAGGATGTGGCCACCCTTGTGGAGACTTTACAAAGTTCTCATATTGACGTGGGCTAATTGGCGATGCCAAAGCTAAGCCGTGTCGGCCGTTCCGAAAAGACACATTGGGCCTGTAGTGGTTTTCCACGAAAAGTCCACCACGTCCAGGTCATTTTCGACATATACCACGAAAGTGACCTTTAGAGACTTGCTCCACAAGAGTACCACTAAATCAGCATCAATAAAAACTGCAAAGCCCATCTTACCATGGGCACGAACTGAAAGTAAATTGTAACCGAGGGTCTCAACAAGCATGACGTCCACGAGAGAGATATCGTGAGCAACCACAACTTTGCCAAGACCCAATACCTCAGATTTTGACTTGTCACTATAGGAGACAGTTATGTGATCATGGTTTGGCCGCATCTCTGAGATGATCTCCTTGCTTCCGGTCATATAACTAGTGCACCCGCTATCGACTACCCATTTAGAACCACCGGAAGCATAACCCTACAAGAAAGTTACTTCTAGGTTTTAGGTACCCATTTTTCAATGGGTCCTCTCATGTTAGTGACAAGGTCTTGGGAACCCAAATAGACCAAGAAATGTAACTATAATAAGGACCTACATAACTAGCATACACATAACCATAATAATCACAATATAAATCATAGTTAGGATTATTATCCCCTACAAAACCATCATAGTTAGTCTTTTCATTAGAGGTGATGCTTGTCTTTGGTTGAGCAGTTTTGCTCATCTTCTTCTTGTTGTTCTTCTTCTTTTTTGTCTTGGGGACCTGACCAAGACCTTCTTTTCCATTGTTTGTCCTTTGTTTTCTAAGCACCTCATCTAGGACTTCTTGACCTTTATGTTGAGATCCCTTTACAAGTTCTTCTTTTAGCCTTGCATTTTCCTCAAGAATGTCTTCATGTCCACAAGATAGAGTGGAGGTGCTGCGCATATCATACTTGTCCAATTGAGTTTAGAGCTGATCACGAGACTCGTTTAGAGTAGAATGTTGACTCTCCAATGCCTTGTGAGCAATGTCAAGTTTCTCAAACTTCTCTGAGAGTCTAGCATGAGCAGCCCCAAATTCAACCTTTTCTTTCTTTAGTTTCGTTACCTTAGCAAGAACAATGTCACGTTCTTTCATGAGCCGGGCAACAACCTCTTCATGGGATTCCTCAATTGACTCGAGTTTCTCCTCCAAGGATACACGAGCTTCCTCTTCTTCTTCTAAGGCATTCTTCAAGGATGACATCTCTAAGTCGTCTTCTCTTTCAATTCTACCCTTTTCTTCGAGAATGGCTTCGGAATAAGCAAGTTGACTCATAAGAGCATCAAAGTGAAGTTTGTGCTCACCTTGCAAGTTAGTGAAAAAATTGCCCAAAGCAATAACTTCTTCTTTTATCTTAAGACTAGTATGATCATCCATATCCATATTTATGTTAGTTTTAGGAAATGAAGAAATAGAAGATGATACCTCGGACCCTCTTGCCATAAGACAAGTGATGTTGTTATTGATGATGTTTTTGTTTGGAGGGTCGAAGAGTGATGATGGGGTAGATGTGGTGGCTATAGCAGCCACCTCACGAGAACTATCTTCATCCTCTTTGTCTTCACTTGCAGAGGAATATTCTTCTTGTGCCACTAAGACAATCTTGGGTTGCTTCTTGTAAGGACCATTCTTTTTGATAAATGGCTTCTTTCGAGGTGCCTTGGACTTTTTGTTAAGGATGAGCCTGCCACCATCGTCTTCTCTACTTTGATATGGGCATTCAACACAAAGTGTAATCTATCTCCACAATTGTAGGATGTTCTCAGTTTTGGGCCATTCTCTCTTCTTCCACTTGACCCATTCTTGCGCTCGAGTTCCGACTTGGCCTTGGCTGGATCCTTCCAAAAGTTCCTTCCATAGAAAGCCATGTACTCACCATGAGCATGCTTGACTTCCTCGGGACAGCCCATGGAGACACCCTCGTATCCTATTTCATCCTCATCTTGTTCAACAACATTTGCCTTTAGAGCAACATTGACTCCTTCTTGCATTCCAATAGCCCAGGCACAGGCATCTTCAGCGTTCTTAGTTGCAACCTTGAATGACGCCATTTCTTGCATGACTTCATTGGAAGTCATTTGATGGTAATTGTGTCTACCTTGCAAACTCTTCAAACTGCTATTCAATGGCATTAGAGCACTCACATATTTCCTTTGTATCCAAGCATCATCAATGTGAGTGGCTCCATGCTTTGTAAATGTTGTTGCAATGCCCTTGAGCCTTCTATACATATCTTCATGGTCTTCACCATCCAACATGTAAAATCCTTCAGCTTCATTGCTAAGGGCATCATACCTATTTCTTCTCATGCTTTCATTTCCAATAAATAGGTCGGTGAGTGCATCCCAAGCTTCTTTGGCGGTGTTGAAGTGCTCAATGTGGGGCATGTCCTTGGGACCCAATCGGAGCTGAATCATGTGGAGAGCTGTTGCATTTAGTTGACTATCCACAACTTCTCTCCTAGGAAAGTTGGTGGGGTCTCCAATATGAAGATCATCTTCGATAATCCTCCAAAGCTCAATAGACGAACTGCATACATCAGATTTTATTAAGAATTGCCATTGATTAAATGAAGATGCAGTAAGCTTGGGGGGTCACCCCTATTGTTTATATGAGGATGAGGGATAGGTGGGTCGGGAGAATATAGATGAGGAACCTCACTATAGTCCTCCTTACCACTTCCCTTCTTGGACGAGGAATTCATCTTCCTTAGATCCAGCATGAGCCTTATCCTTGGATAGAGGAGTGGTGGCATCAGAGGAAGATGGAGATGGGTCTGTAGATGATGTGAGGCGAATAATCATTTGTTGCATCTCCTCCATCATGGTCTCAAAGGATTTCAACAAGGTTGTTTCCAACGTCTTGAGGTCATCCATTTGACCTTGTCCACAACCTCATTTCCATTTTCCTTAGTACCCATACTTCTCTTAGGCGGTTAACCCCGAATAAAGAGCCGGGGCTCTGATACCAATTCAAATGGACCATATGGGCACCTAGAGGGGGGGTGAATAGGTGCTACTTCAAATTTTAATGCTTTTTCAATTTTAGGGTTGACACAAAAGGTAAATTCTCTAGATATACTATTATGTAGAATTTCCCTATATGCAAACCTAACTACCAGCGAGTAAAGGCGGGTGAGATAGAGGAATTGTTGGGTCCGCAACATAGAAAACAAAAAATTTCCTACGATGAGAACTATACGCCAAGATCTATCTACTAGATACAGAGCAACGGGTGGACATACATCCATGGAGAACTTACCCTCGAAGACAACGAGTTTTGTTAACGAGTAGGAACTCGTGGTTGATGTAGTCTTACGCTTGCCGATCTAAAGAACGTGTGGAAGTCCGAGCGCTGCAAATCAGCAGCGCATCTGTCCTCGCACACGTGTTCAAGCCACCGGACAACCTCCACCTCCTCGCTCCAGCGATCCAGCGGAAGCAGCAACTCCTTCCAGACGAAATGCCACCGGGAACATGTATCTCGCTAATCCGAGACCATGGGGGAATAATTCTAGAGGGGAGAGAGATCCTTCACAAGGAGGTGTGTGGATGAAGGAGGGAATGGGTGGCCTTTTATAGGAGGATGGGGGTGCCTCCTCTCCATGGCGGCATGGGGTGACCCCTCACCTCCCCCATTCATGTGGTGGTAACCCCTCCACATTAAAATGCCTCTTCACATTCCCTTTTAAAGTCTCCATTTTAAATGCATTAAATTTCTCCAAATTTAATGCTCTCTCATTTAATAAAACTATTTTTATTAAATTTATTCAGAATTTTTTTCATTACATTAATTAACAAACATTCACATATAGCCCCTTGCAATATTTCAATATCACATGCAGAACCACCTTCTACAATTTCACTCGAAACAATTTCCGGTTTCTATTGAAACAATTCCTGCGCTTTGGAATTCTTTCGTCTAAAACATATGTGCTCCAAAATGGTGTCCGGTAACTCTTAAGTGTGCCACCCTACGGTTCGTGAATAATGCAGACATGATCGAGACCCTTCTCCGATCAATAATCAGCAGCGGGACCTAGAGATCCATACTGACTCCTACACATTCAACGATGACTCCTGTGATCGTGAGAACCTTTAACACTTGTAACTAAATCCCTTTGTCTCTCGGTATATTACATGTCCGAGATTCGATCATCGGTATCTCCATACCTAGTTTGATCTCGTTACCGACATGCACTCTTTTCTCGTTCCCGTGATATAACATTCTAGTGATCACATCACTTGCTTGCAAGCTATCCTAATGTGATATCACCGAGAGGACCCAGAGTATATCTATCCGTCATATGGATTGACAAATTCCACTCTTGATCCATGAGCCTCAACATAACACCTTCGTAGTACTGAACCCATCTTTATAGTCACCCTGTTACGGTGTGACGTTTGATGTTATCAAGATACTCTTCCGGTGTTAGCAATTAACATGATCTCATGGTCTAAGGATAAAGATTACTTCATACGATGTCATAGCAATATAAACATAATGACTTGATCGTAATGCCATACTTCGGATGAATGTTCATCACATCATTTCACAAATGCTGTGACCTTGTTATACAACATCCAATGTCCATGATCAGGAAACCTTGATCATCTTGTTAATCAACAAGCTAGTCTATAAGAGAACCATAACTAGGAACCCTTTTTGTTTATTAAAAACACATGTATTGATGTTTCCTATCAATACAATTATAGCATGCAAAATAAACATCTATCATATACAAGGAATACATAATAACAACTTTATTATTGCCTCTTAGGGCATATTTCCTTCAGTCTCCCACTTGCACTAGAGACAATAATCTAGTTTATATAGTGATAAATCTAACACCCATGGAGTTCTGGTGTTGATCATGTTTTGCCCTAGGGAGTACTCTAGTCAACGGATCTGCTACATTCAGGTCCGTGTGCACTTTACAAATCTTTATATCTCCATCCTTGACATGCTCGCGGATGGAGTGAAACCGGCGCTTAATATGCTTGGAATTCTTGTGAGACCTTGGTTCCTTGGCGTTGGCTATGGCTCCATTATTGTCACAATAGATCACCATTGGGTCCAACGCACTAGGAACCACACCTAGTTCCGTTATGAACTCCTTCATCCAAACCGCTTCCTGCGCTGCTTCTGAAGCAGCAACATATTCTGCCTCCATCGTTGATCCAGCTACCACAGGTTGTTTGGAGCTCCTCCAACTAACTGCTGCTCCATTCAAGATAAATACGTATCCGGATTGAGACTTAGAGTCATCCGGATTAGTGTCAAAGCTAGCATCGACATAACACTTAGCGACTAGCTCTTCTTCACCTCCGTATACAAGAAACATATCCTTAGTTCTTCTCAAGTACTTAAGGATATTCTTGACCGCTATCCAGTGTTCCGAACCTGGATCAGATTGGTACCTACTAGTCAAACCGATAGCATGTGCCACATCCGGTCTTGTACATAGCATGGCATACATAATAGAGCCTATGGCCGAGGCATAGGGGATCTTATCCATCATCTCTCTTTCTTCCGCCGTAGCCGGACTTTGAGTCTTACTCAATGTCTTGCCTTGCAACATAGGTAAGAACCCCTTCTTACTTTCGTCCATATTAAACTTCTTTAATATCTTATCAAGGTATGTACTCTACGATAGCCCAATTAGGCGTCTTGATCTATCTCTATAGATTTTAATGCCTAATATATATGAAGCTTCACCAAGGTCCTTCATCGAAAATTTGCTGTTTAGATAACTTTTAACACTGTTTAAAAGATCTATATCATTTCCAATATGTCATCCACATATAATATCAGAAATGCCACATTGCTCCCACTCACCTTCTTGTAAATACAAGCCTCTCCATAAGTTTGGACAAATCCAAACTCTTTGATCACCTCATCAAAGCGGAGATTCCAACTCCGGGATGCTTGCTTCAGTCCATAGATGGATCGCTGAAGTTTGCACACCTTATCAGCATCCTTAGGATCGACAAAACCCTTAGGTTGTATCATATACAACTCTTCTTCAATATTACCATTGAGGAACGCAGTTTTGACATCCATCTGCCATATTTCATAATCGAAATATGCAGCAACTGCTAACATAATCCTAACCGACTTAAGCATCGCTACGGGAGAGAATGTCTCATCGTAGTCAACTCCTTGAATTTGTCGAAACCCCTTTGCGACAAGTCCAGCCTTATAGATGGTTACATTACCATCAGCATCAATTTTTCTTTTGAAAATCCATTTATTCTCAACGGCCTTTCGATCGTGAGGTAAGTCCACCAAGGTCCAAACCTGGTTTTCGTACATGGATTCCATCTCGGATTTCATGGCTTCTAGCCATTTGTTGGAATCCGGGCTCATCATCGCTTCTTCATACGTCGCAGGGTCATCTATTTCATCAATCATGAAATTCATAACAGGATTGCCGTACAGTTCAGGAGCTCCACGTGTCATGCTTGACCTGCGAGGTTCGGTAGTGTCCTCTTTCGGAGTTTCATGATCATTATCATTAGCTCTCTCTTCATCAGGTGAAGTCAACTCCGAAACAACTTCTGGAGCTGCGTTACTCTCCATTTCATGAAGAGAAGGTTCAATAACCTCTTCGAGTTCTACCTTCCAACTACTCACACCTTTCTTGAGAAACTCCTTCTCAAGAAAGGATCCATTATTGGCAACAAAGACCTTGCCCTCGGATCTGTGATAGAAGGTATACCCAATCGTTTCCTTAGGGTATCCTATGAAGACGCATTTTTCCGCTTTGGGTTCAAGTTTATCCGGTTGAAGTTTCTTCAAATAAACATCGCATCCCCAAACATTAAGAAATGACAGCTTAGGTTTGTTTCCAAACCATAATTCATACGGTGTCTTTTCAACGGATTTAGATGGTGCCCGATTTAAAGTGAATGTAGCTGTTTCCAGTGCATAACCCCAAAATGACAGAGTTAAGTCAGTCAGAGACATCATAGATCGAACCATATCCAATAAAGTACGATTACGATGTTCTGACACACCATTATGTTGTGGTATTCCGGCAGGCGTGAGTTGTGAAACTATTCCATAGTCTTTCATATGTGTGCTAAACTCGTAACTAAGATACTCTCCTCCACGGTCGGACCGCAGAAATTTGATCTTTCTGTTACGATGATTTTCCACTTCATTCTGAAATTCTTTGAACCTTTCAAAGGTTTCAAACTTATGTTTCATCAAATAGATAACCCGTATCTACTCAAATCATCCGTGAAAGTAACAAAATAACGATATCCACCTCGCGCCGACACACTCATTGGTCCACACACATCAGTATGTATGATTTCCAATAAATCTGTCGCCCGTTTCATTGAACCGGAAAACGGCGTTCTAGTCATCTTGCCCATAAGGCATGGCTCACATGTATCAAATGATTCAAAATCAAGTGATTCCAAAAGTCCATCAAAATGGAGTTTCTTCAGGTGTTTAACGCCAATATGACCTAGACGGCAGTGCCACATATATGTAGATATATCATTATCAAGTTTAATCCTTTTAGCATCAACATTATGAATATGCGTAATACTACTATCGAGATCCAACAGAAATAAACCATTCAACATAGGTGCATGACCATAAAAGATATTATTCATATAAATCGAACAACCATTGTTTTCAGACTTAAACGAATAACCACTTTGCATCAAACACGATCCGGATACAATGTTCATGCTCAGTGCAGGCACCAAATAACAATTATTCAGGTTTATAACTAATCCCGACGGCATATGGAGAGGCAGCGTTCCGACGGTGATCACATCAACTCTTGATCCATTGCCGACCCGCATCGTGACCTCATCCCTTGCTAGTTGTCGCGTGTTCCGTAGCCCCTGAACCAAGTTACATATATTAGCAACCGATCCCGTATCAAATACCCAGGTGCTACTGCGAGTACTAGTCAAGTACACATCAATAACATGTATATCACATATACCTTTGTTTGCCTTGCCGGCCTTCTTGTCCGCCAAATACTTGGGGCAGTTGCGCTTCCAATGGCCAGCCCCCTTGCAATAGTAGCACTCGGTGTCAGACTTAGAGCCAGCTCGGGGTTTCTTTTCAGGCGCGGCAACATATTTGCCGCCCTTCTTTCCCTTCTGCTTGCCTTTCTTCTCCTTCTTGAAACCGGTGGTCTTATTGATCATCAACACTTGATGTTCTTTCCTAATCTCCACTTCTGCAGTCTTAAGCATTGTGAAGCTCGAAGAGACTTCTTCATGCCCTGCATATTATAGTTCATCACGAAGCTCTTGTAGCTAGGTGGCAGAGATTGGAGAACATGATGTATGCCTAAGTCAATGGGAATCGTTATTCCCAAGGACACAAGCTTATCGGCGTACCCAGACATTTTGAGTGCATGCTCACTAACGGAGTTGTTCTCTTCCATCATGCAGCTAAAGAACTTTTCAGAAGCTTTATAACTCTCTACGGCAGCATGGGTATCGAAAATCATTTTCAATTCTCCCATGGTATCAAAGGCATTGCCATTTTCGATACGTTTTCGAAGTTCTGGCTCTAGCCCATACAGTATGCCGTAATGAACTAAGTTGTGGTCCTCCTGACGAGTTATATAGACATTCTTTTCCTCGTCAGGGGCATCAGGAGCTGGTGGGGGGCCTAGCGACGCCTCTAGCACATATTGCTTTTGTGCAGCAGTGAGGAGAATCCTCAAATTCATAGCCTAGTTGGTGAAGTTGCTACCATTTGCAGCAAGCTTGTCTTTCTCCATGAACACATTGAAATTAAAAGAAGGTTGTGCCATCTACAACAGAATTTGTAAAATATATTTAGCCTAGTTTATGATAGATTGAGTTCAACTAATCCAAATTACTAATAAACTCCCACTCAAAAACGACATCCCTCGTGTCCTTTTGGTGATTACATGAACCAAATCCACTACACCAAGTCCGATCATCACGTGAGTCAGTGTAGCTTCAAAGGCGATCATCTATATGGGCATCATATCAACTATATGACTCATGCTTAACCTTTCGGTCTGTGTTCCGAGGCCATGTCTGTACATGCTAGGATCGTCAAGTAAGAACCTTAGTATTTGCGTGTGTAAAACTGTCTTACACCCTTTGTATGAAAGCGTAGAGTCGAGAACACCCGATCATCACGTGATGCCTCAAAACACGATCCACAAAACGATGCATACTTAAGGAAGAACACATTTTATCTTGATATCTAAATGAGGGATCATCTTATAATGCGACCAAAAGCGCCAAACTAGCAATATAAGATGCTAATGTGTGAAGTGAGGTGATATGGTCCATGCATTTGATCTCTATCATTTGTATCGTGGTATGATCTCTATCATTCCTTTGTGTGTAAGGCCAAGGTCTATGGAACTTACACGTTAAGTGAGTTGTAAGAGTATCTATCATACATCTACTTACAACAATACCATATCAATACACTAGCCCAGCAACGATCTAAACTAGACGCCTCTAATTTATCAATTGCAATTTTTACGTGGCTTAGGGCTTTCGGAGATAGAACCGGTCTTACCTACGAACATGAACCACAACGAGGATAACCAAGTTATTAGCAACTCGTTGTAAATCAGATATTGACTATAGTAGGAGAGACAGACACCCGCTATCCACTTATGCAAAACTAGTTGCATGTCAACCGTGGAACCGGTCTCATGTATGATGACATGTAAGGTTGGTCCGGGCCGCTTCATCCCACTATGCCACCAATATCCAAAGTACATAGAAGATGCAATAACATGATCATCATCGCCCACATATAAACATATGTGTACGACCCGTGCAAAGCACCTACGCATAGATCAGGCTCTGATACCACTATTGGGTCCGCCGCATAGAAAACAAAAAATTTCCTACGATGAGAACTATACGCCAAGATCTATCTACTAGATACAGAGCAACGGGTGGACATACATCCATGGAGAACTTACCCTCGAAGACAACGAGTTTTGTTAACGAGTAGGAACTCGTGGTTGATGTAGTCGTACGCTTGCCGATCTCAAGATCGTGTGGAAGTCCGAGCGCCGCAAATCAGCAGCGCATCCATCCTCTCACACACGTTCAAGCCACCGGACAACCTCCACCTCCTCGCTCCAGTGATCCAGCGAAAGCAGCAACTCCTTCCATACGAAATGCCACCGGGAACATGTATCTCGCTAATCCGAGACCATGGGGGAATAATTCTAGAGGGGGAGAGAGATCCTTCACAAGGAGGTGTGTGGATGAAGGAGGGAATGGGTGGCCTTTTATAGGAGGAGGGGGGTGCCCCCTCTCTCCATGGCCAGCGCATGGGGGGGGTGACCCCTCACCTCCCCCATTCATGTGGTGGTAACCCCTCCACATTAAAATGCCTCTTCACATTCCCTTTTAAAGTCTCCACTTTAAATGCATTAAATTTCTCCAAATTTAATGCTCTCTCATTTAATAAAACTCTTTTTATAAATTTTTTTCAGAATTTTGTTAATTACTTTAATTAACAAACATTCACATATAGCTCCTTGCAATATTTCAATATCACATGCAGAACCACCTTCTGCAATTTCACCCGAAACAATTTCCGGTTTCTATTGAAACAATTCATGAGCTTTGTAATTATTTCGTCTGAAACATATGTGCTCCAAAATGGTGTCCGGTAACTCGTAAGTGTGCCACCCTATGGTTCGCGAATAATGCAGACATGATCGAGACCCTTCTCCGATCAATAATCAGCGGCGGGACCTGGAGATCCGTACTGACTACTGTGATCGTGAGAACCTTTAACGCTTGTAACTAAATCCCTTTGTCTCTCGATATACTACATGTCCAAGATTCGATCATCGGTATCTCCATACCTAGTTTGATCTCGTTATCGACATGCACTCTTTTCTCGTTCCGTGATATAACATTCTAGTGATCACATCACTTGCTTGCAAGCTATCCTAATGTGATATCACCGAGAGGACCCAGAGTATATCTATCCATCATCTGGATTGACAAATTCCACTCTTGATCCATGAGCCTCAACATAACACCTTCGTAGTACTGAACCCATCTTTATAGTCACCCTGTTACGGTGTGACGTTTGATGTTATCAAGATACTCTTCCGGTGTTAGCAATTAACATGATCTCATGGTCTAAGGATAAAGATTACTTCGTATGATGTTATAGCAATATAAACCTAATGACTTGATCGTAATGCTCTACTTCGGATGAATGTTCATCACATCATTTCACAAATGCTATGACCTTGTTATCAACAACATCAAATGTCCATGATCAGGAAACCTTTATCATCTTGTTAATCAACAAGCTAGTCTATAAGAGAGGCATAACTAGGAACCCTTTTTGTTTATTAAACACACATGTATTGGTGTTTCCTATCAATACAATTATAGCATGCAAAATAAACATCTATCATATACAAGGAATACATAATAACAACTTTATTATTGCCTCTCAGGGCATATTTCCTTCAGGAATGAGTAAACCGTAGTGGAGCACGCGGAGACACATGATTTGTTTTACCGCATTTCCTTCCTTGTTAAGGGAAGTACATATGCGTTGGAGGGGTGGGCGGTACTAAGACCACCACGCCACAATAGGCCTCGCCCTGTTCTCCGATCGATCCCACCACCAAAGGCCTGGTCCACCTTTCCACTATAAGAACCCTTCGAGGCGGGAACCGGCACCTTTACACAAATAGCGGGAACTCCACAACCAAATTGGAGGCTCCCGTAATGACAACAAGCTGCCACAAGAACAAGTTATCAATAACAAAACACAAGATCTAGATATTAACAAGAATACTAGATCGGGGATTTCTCCAAGTGAATGGAGAGGAGTTGATGCGCTTGATTCGTGATGACGATGTAGGTTGTCTCCTCCTTCAATTACCCTAAAGATCGAAGCCTTTGGGTGGTTGAAGTGGGAGATCTAGAGAGAGAGTTCTTGCAACAGGTCTGGTCTTTTTCAAATGAATCAAGATTTCTGACCGAAGGGGATGATGGGGCTTTTATACCCCCTCCCCCAATTGAGCCGTTGGAGCCTTTGGGGGCCGGATTATCTGGCCCAAGTGAGGGCCGGATTATCCGTCATGGGGAAAACACCACCCTAGACTCAGATTATCTAGCAAATAATCCGCCTTCGAACAGAAGCTCGCGTAGGGCGGTCCTTGGCATCTTCTCCTGGGGACCGGATTATCCAGCCCTAGGGGAGGGCCGCATTATCCGGCTGGGGGAAAAATCCTCCCCAGCTACGGATTGTCCGTGGGAAAATCCGCCCCAGACAGAAGCTCGCGTAGATGCTCCCTTGGACGGTTCCCCTAGGGTCAGATTATCCGGCCCTAGAGGAAGGCCGAATTATCTGGTCCAACGAGAAAATCCGCCCCTGGGCCGGACTGTCCGGGGGATAATCCGCCCCCAGACAGAAGCTCGTGCGCGGCCAGCCCTGGCCAAGATGGCCAGGCCAGATTATTCGGCCCATGATGGGGCGGATAATCCGGCCCCCAAACAACCAAAAGCTTTCCTGCAACACTTAGTGCATGTTAGAAACTCTGCGGTATTTTTATCTAACACACAAAACATAGGGAACCATGAAATGTTCTTTCACTAGGTCTATTAGGGAAAAAGAAGCTATACTACATCCGTAATCCGTATTGAAGGTATCAACCCTTTTTCTGGTGCCATTGCCGGTGAAGCAATAGCTACCCTGGTGAAGTTATTAGGAACCTTGCTAGTTTTAATTTTTGTTTCTAATTTTGTTAGTTTGCTTTCAGTCTTTATTTGATAAACCAAAAAAATCAGTTAGTCTTTAAATTCTTGCTTTTACTGTTATAATTCTTTATCTAAGAAAACCCAAAAACATAGGAAGTATGGCTGAAAAAGAAGCTTGGGGAGTTTGCTACTCCCAATATTGATTGTTTACATACTCCTATCACTCATCTAGTAATCGCTGCTGATGACCATGAAATTAAGCCCCATTACTTAAGTTTGGTTCAAAATAATCAATTTGGAGGCTCTGCTGTTGAAGATGCTGGGATGCACTTGAATACTTTCACTGAAATATGTGATATGATACGTATAAAAGACGTTGACCCTGATGCGGTCAAATTGCATCTATTTCCTTTCTCTCTGAGAGGGAGAGATAAAGAATGGTTGCTATATTTCCCTAAAAATACTATTACATCATGGGTGAGATGTACTTCTTTATTTATGACTAAATTTTTCCCACCTACAAAGACTATGCAACTTTGATCTAATATTACTGGCTTTAGACAAGAAGAGTGTGAGCCACTAGCGCTTGCATGGGAGAGGATGAAAGAATCCCTAAGAAACTGTCCTAGTAATGGGATGGAAGATTGGTGAATCCTCCATTTATTTTACAATGCTCTTAATCTTGTGTCTAAGTCTATGCTTGATACTACAGCTGGTAGAACATTTATGGGTAAACATATTACCGAAGCAAAGCAGCTGCTAGACAATATGCAAGACAACCATGCCCAATGGCATGTGGAATAATAAAACACGAAGAAGGTGAACTCTATCTCACCACAAGAGAATGAAGATTTGAATGCTAAGCTGGATGAGCTCATACTAGCCGTAAAAGGTAAGGAAACTCAGGTAAGAGCCACCCCCTAAACAAACATTGAAGAAATAGACTTCGTAGCTCTTAATGATTACAATCCTGCTTGGAAGAAGAGTTACAATCCTAACTTTCATAAACATTATCTAGTCCTGCAGGTAACTCTAATAATAATATGGGAACTAGTAATGGTAGTCTCTAAGAAACGCTTAAGTCTTTCATAGACTCACAAAATGAACAAAATAATATTCTAGTCAAAATTATGGAGAACCATGATGCTATGCTTGGTAAATTATCTAACCAAGTTGTTAGTTTGAGAAATGATTTTCATGCCCTTCAAGAAAGAACAAGGATCGTTGAGGCACAACTAGGTAAGATAATCCATAGTCAAACTCTCATTCTAGCTAAATTTGTAGGTAAAGCTGAGCCCAATCCTGTTGAAGAACTCAAATGATTAGGATCCAAAGGGAGGAGCCTAAAGAACTTTATTATAGTAATGCCCCTTCACCATGCTACACCATCGAAGACCTCGTAAATAGGATGAACGTCAAAATTCCGGTATGTGAAGATAATGATGAAGCCATGTATCGACACTTTGTTGATCAAGTAGAAATTAAGGTATGCAAGCTTGAAGAGGAATACAAGAAAATTGCAGAAAAATAACCTGTTAACTAGATGACATATTTGGGCCTACTATTAAGATAAAGATTGGAACTAATGAGATAGTTGCACTTTGTGATCTAGGTGCAAGCGTCTCAACAATTCCAAAGAATCTTTTTAACAAGTTAAATATTGGCTCCTTTGAAATTACTGAATTAAAATGGCATCTAGCAGATTCTACCTACAAACAAGCTATAGGGATTAAGGAGAACACTTTAGTTTACATCAAAGGCTGTCCTGCTCTAATTGACTCCATTATTGTTGACATGCCTGAAGATACTATTGCTGCTATAATACTAGGTCGTCCTTTCTTGAGAACTATAAAGGCTTTAATTAACCTTCATGAAGGGAACGTGAAGTCGCAATTGCCTTCGCGGGATCCTTTTGTTATCCATTTCCCCAGGAAAAAGAAAGCCAAACATAACGAGAAGGAGGCCATCACTTTGAATGACAATTACTTTGGAGTGGGTGTTCCACTCATCTGGCCCAAGTGAGTATCATCAAGGTCAAGCTATTGACCATAAAAGAGCGCTCCATGGGAGGCAACCCATGTTAGATAAAGGTTTGAGTTATGTTTTTAGTTTTAGTTTAAGTTCATGTTTAATAAAGAGTGCTAGAAAACTCCATTCGAGGAAAAGAAGTTCGGTAGTACATGAAATTCTGCTTTATTCACGCTATTGTTGGTCGACAATATATACTGTCAAATTTCTGTCAAAAACAAGGTATATCAAAAAGTTACAGGAAAAGAAATAGTTTAGAAGAAATAGAAATTTTTTGATGCACACAGAGAGTTCAACGACCAACTATACAGCGGGAATAAAAATTCCGGCTGTATAGTTCTGGTCGTATAGATATCAATGCCTTTGCAAATTTTCTTTTGTAGGGACAGAAAGTTTAACGACCAACTATACGGCCGAAACATTTTGTTCCGCCCGTATAGTTGCGCCCGTATAGCTGCGCCACCAGGAGGAACCCTAATTTTTTGACAAAAGGCCAACTATACGGCCATAACACATTGTTCTGACCGTATAGTTCTGCCCATATAGTTGCATCTGACCACAAAATCGCACGGGAAGGTACTCCCAACTCCAAAACTTCAAACTCTCTCAAAACCTCAAGAGATCTCCATCTCTACTCAATTTCGTTCGATTTCCTCGCACACAAGTGATCTACGGTATGTTTCTTCTCCGATCCTCCAATTACTTTTTGCAAATTCATCTTCGATCTATTGTCATTATCAATCTAGGGTGAGACCTACTATAAACCAATTTCCATGATTTTCTTGCCTAGATTATTATCTTTAGGAGATTCTTTAGTGTGCTATGATGAGGAATATAACAATGACTGTTGTCGGATCAAAAAGTTTTATTTTTTGCCTTTCTTCAATGTTTTAGATGATGAACACAAGGAGCCAAACTCGTGATCATGCCACCGCTAGTGCTTCCGGGCTGCCGCTCAGGAACACATGGGGATACGGATCAGGGATGAGGCCCATCGTGGTCGCTTCAACAGGATCAAGAACCGTGAAGTGAAGGCCACCAAGTAGGCTTGTCCCATTATTGAACTAACTCGGTATTTCTGATGACTTCCATTTACTTTGCCATAGAGCTGGCCTGCAAAACTTTGTGTACAATGATGTACCTACTTATCGCCGCTTAACCATTGAATTTATTAGATCATTGCAAAGTGTAACATCCCAATTTCAGAAACCCTGATTAGTCGCCCAGAATGCAAAAATCAGGGCGAACAAAAACTTTTTCTTGTTTAGTGCTGAAGTGTTTTCTTGTTGTTTGAATATGTTTATGCTTATGATTGTGTATTAGAAGATGTACACCTTACCTCAACACCAGTTGACAAAAGCTACTTCCCAAAACTGTCTTGGCTTAATTTCCATATTCTCAAATGTTCTGGCATTTCAAAACCTGAGCCAATGTAACATCCCAAAACTCTAATCCAAGTGATCAAGACTCAATCTACCCCATTTAGGGTTAACAAAAAAAATTTCTATTTAAAAATATTTAAGCATTCATATGTGTATGCATTTAAAATAGGAGTTGTTTGAAATGCCATGTTTGAGTGATCTATTGAGTGTAAAATGATTCTAAGGTGAATTAAACATCATCTAGATCATTCCCAAGCAAATCCCAAAGAAAAAGAAATCAAAAAGAATAAATAAAGCAAATGGTCACTTTTGCCATTTTAATCACCTAGCCTACTTTGGCTATTCCTAGAACTCAAATCTTAACAAATACAATTGTGGTTCTTTGCACCCCTTGCTAGTACAAGTAGTGATGTGCCAAGGCCCACTTTGTTTCATCCCAAAAACATTCAAACACTAAATTTAAATGACATTTGAAAATTGAATGTAGTTCATATGTATAGATCACACTTATTCAAAAACCACTCAAATGAAATCCATTTAACAAATGCTAGCAACCACAGTCTACCAAGCATCAGATCAAAGCATCCACCAAAAATCAACTCAAAATTCAAAATTTTCTCTCATGTGGCCATTGTGTCGAGCACCTTGTGAGCAGAAGCAAACTGGCCTAACTAATACAGTTTTGGATCAAAAATTGTCGAGCCATTTGAGCCACATTAATCATCTTGGTCTCCCCTAGACCCAACCAGACCAAAACTAGCCCATCCCCTAGCCCCTGGCGCCAGTGCAACGCCGCACCGAGGCCATGATCGCCGGCCGATCATGCCCAAGCCGCAGCAGACCACAAGCCCCTCTCCGCCACTCCAGGAAGCAAGGTGCCAATGCACCGCCGCCCACGGTCCACCCCATGGCCCCTGATAGCCCCTGGACCACCCTAGAGCTGCGCTGCACTAAGTCTCTGCGCCGCACCTGAGCACGCAAGAGCGCCCTCACCGCCAGCACGCCACAGACCCGCGCCTCGACCGTAAACCGCGTGCGTCTCTCTGCCTCGACCCCCTTAACCCGTCAGACACGACCGTGCACCGCCGCGCGACCCACAGTCGTCAGGAACCGTGTCGAGCACCACCTCTGTCCCCCAGAGCATGCGACACTCCCGACCGCTAGCCACCGCCCCTCGCATCGCCATTAAGTCCTAGATGACCGCTAGGGAACCGCCCACCGTCCACCTATCTCGCCCACGCCGGTAGCTTGTTGTATCATCGTCACCGACGAGCTCGCCATCGCCCCTTCGGTCCCCTCCTCGAGCCTATATAAGGAGGCCTTCCCCAGCCTCAATCGCCACACCATTCAACTCCCCTCTCACCACTAGTCCTTCCCCACCTCTTGCCAGAGCAGCTCGAGCAGCCTCTCGCCAGAATTGAGTCGGAGACCGCCGTAGTAGAGGAGGAGACGTTGCTGTTGATTTCGTCCACCTCAGCCTCTGCCGCGACTTCGCCTGAGCTCGCTGTCGCCAACTCGTTTCTTTGCCCGCCTCGCTGCACTAGCTGGAGCCCCGGTATGTCCCCACTACACTGCCACCGAGTCGCTAGGGTTCATCTCGCCGGTGACGAGTCTGTCGTCGACGACGATCGTGAACCGTTGATCTAGTTCTAATCTTGCGGTCCAGCTCGCCCTGTACCGCTTCGCGTGTAATGAGTCACTGATAGGTGGACCCCCCTATAAGTAGTCATCAGCGTCGCGGAGTGAATCTGGGCCGGCCCAATTAGTTTCCCGCACGACCTAGTTAATTCAAATTAGGATTTTTCTTTTTAGACTTAAACTAGAATCTATCCCTTAGTTTAAAAATCAACTCAGAGAGTTTTACAAATCCAAATTGAGTGATTCCAATTTTGCTGGAAAGCTTCTGAAAAGATCTACCCAAGCCCGTTGGATTTATTTCATTTAGAGTTAGAGATCTCTCCTAGTAAAAATAACAAGACAGAAGCATTTGTACATTCAAACATTTTTATAAAATCAACCATAATAGCTTTTGAGTTGATTCCAACTCTCAAAAATCACATTATCCATACCTATCTGAATATGTAATAATATCAGGGTTTGCATGCAGTGACTTTGTACTAGTACCAAAATAAATCTATATAGGCATTTCTAGTCACTTTAAATCATTAATTATTAAACTTAAACTTATTCAAATATGATCCAACCCTTAAATCACATTCCCATATATTAGAATCTGTGGTGATGACATGTGTCCATATGATCCCATATTTTAAATGGAGAATATTAAATCTTAGTTAATTTCAATGAGTAGAAATTACTTTTCTCAATTAAAATAAATGAAACTAGTTCATTAAACCTTGTGATGCTTGTGATGATACTAGATCATCAAATGTGTTCCTTAGTGTCCTAAGTATACTAGTTAAGTATTGTTTGGTGATTGTGTACTCCGTATGTATTTATAAACGATAGTACCGACCAAGCTTACGAGGAGGAGGAGGAAGAAAACTTCAACCACTGCACTACCCAAGGCAAGCTAACACTTGCAAGTATTATACTAGCAAGCCATCATTAACAATGCAAGCTAACCCTTGCAATCTAGATAACCTAAGCAAAGGCATTAGGGATGCTTTGGTTATCCCACTTTGATTTATATCTTTCCAAGTTTTATTTACAAGCTTTACTTCCTTTACTTTACCAAAGTCCTTTACTTGTTTGAAGGTAGCATAAAGAGTATAAAACTTGACTTATATAGTTAGACTTAGATGTCATTCTATGGCATGAGATTGACATTAGCATCCCACTTTAGTGAACACTCTTAACTTAGTAGTTGGAACAAAACTCAAAACTTGATTCACTTTAGATGGGAATATTTGGTGAAAATGACTTGTGAAAACCTTGGAATGATGAGTCATTCTATTGAGATGTTTTGACATGTGTTGAGAAACACAGATGGTTTATGAGGATGAAAATGTTGAGGCATGAGCCTTAGCCCTTTTACAAAACTGATGGTTGGGTTCGGATGCGATACCATTCCAAATTTTACCGTACAGCCATAATACCTGAATTGGGTAAGGTTTAGCCGGAAGTTTATATCCATTAGTATCAGTTCCCTCGCGGAAAAGGTTTGAGCTGAGGCTACCTCTCAATGTGGTCCACCTATGTAGTGCCCAAGATGACAGATGGTCATGGTTGGGAGGTCACACTCATAGGAGAGGTGCTTATACTAGGGTGTGTAAAGGAAAGGTTATGTTTGATTATCTGCATACTAAGTATGATGATTCAGGGTTATCCCTGGCAGATGTATCGAATCTTGTGGTTAAAGTGTACCACCTCTGCAGAGTGTCAAACTATTCGAATAGCCGCGTCCGCAGTTATGGACAGTTGGAGTGGCCATACTGTTCCATTGTCAGATGTTTACAAAAACAACTTATGAAATGAATTGTGACATGACTTGACCACAACAGAGTTGTGATTATGATGATTAAGTTCCCACTTAAGTGTTTCAAAACTTCTATTATCTTTCTTTGTTTCTGAGCTCAGCTTAGGTTTCAAACTTAACTTTACAAATAAACTTAGAGTTAGCATTTACACTAGAACTATACTACTTATTAGTGATAGTTTGCGAGTACTTAAAGAGTACTCATGGCTTTTGTCCCTGGCTATTCCTATGGCCAGACTATGAAGGAGATTACCAAGATGAAGGATAGCAGGACGGCTATGATAACTAGGACTATCTCACATCGTCAGCATTGCCCGTGACTCTGAATATGGACCCCACCGCTACGCTATTTATTCTGCTACTTGATTGTACTAAGACTGGATCATGAGATCCTTATTTGTGTAAGACCTTATTTATGGTTTGTAATGGATGATGTACTATGATATCCAATCTCTTATGTCTCGCAAAAATGGTAATCTTGGGATTGTGAGGTATGGCATAACAGGCATCTGGGGTTAAAAATCCGGGTGTTGACAAGTTGGTATCAGAGCCATCCTGACCATAGGAGACCCTAGTTAGAATGGACGTCCAAACAAAAACTTAGTTTCAAAAACCAAAGTGAGTATTTATGAAAACTATTTCCTCTCTTACCCTTGGGAATTCTTTCTCCCAAAAAAATTCATGTTCCTCCAAATTCTTACATTACTACATAAAACTTTGACACACTTGATCTCTTCACTAACTTTCTCATCCTAAATTCTTATAGATGGAAGCTCAATACAACAAGTTCTACCAGTTGGCCAACGGAGGCCAACTGATCTTCGAGAGGGACTTAGATGCACTATCTGAGTTCTTGGAGCGTCCTCATCTGGAATTCCTTGGAGCTTAACTCCCGGGTCCACCAGGAGGAGATTTGCAATGGCTAGTGACTGCTGATCTTCGAGGTAAGATAGAAGCACCAGTATCTGGGAGGATTCAGTTCTTCGTGAGAGAGAACAACTGGCTAGATGGATTAGCCAGGGTAATGCATGAAGCTCTCGCAGGTCTATGTGCCCTCAGTGTCAACCTAATCCAAGGAACCCGCTTGGTTCACTATGCAAGGTGTGATTCCATGGGAATGCCGCTAGAGATGCCAAGTCACCCAATACTGAAGCGCCAAGTGGAGAACCTCAACTTCCTACTGTACGACAGACAGAAGGAGTTGGATAATGCAAAAGAGCTCGCCAACCACAACCTCGCTATTGCTACCCAGAAGGCCCAGACTTTCTCACTGCTAATTTAGGATCGTCAGTCTCTGCGCCTTCAACGCGCCAAGAAGGATCGCACCATCGACCATCTTCGCAAGAAGGTGGCCGACCTCGAGAAGACCATCAAGGAGCAGGAAGCTCAGTTTGCAGTAAAGGAAGAATAAGTGGAAGGTGAAGATATCCAAGGGGATATTGACTCCTACCTCAACAATGATGATGAATTTCTGGAGGAAGATGCCGTGGACTTCTACACCAACGATGACGACTCCGACTTCATCGACAATGAGTAGATGCACTAGAGCACTGTTGTAGCATGAGGAGTATCGTTCCCATTGTATCGTAGCTATAGAATGGTTCGTAAAACCATCTATTTTCCCTTTGATGTTGTGGTGTATGTTTGTCTGTATCGTGTGCTTTGTTTGAATGAATGAAAAGAAGTTAGTTGCAAAAACTTGAGTCAAACTCAAAGTTTTAGCTTTGAAATCAAAACCATGAACCTTAGAACTTGCCCTCTTACCCTTTTAACTACCTCAATCTTCAGATGACTCGTGGAAACCAAGGATGGAGCAGCTCATCGCAAGACCCCATGCTACAAATCCTGCAGAATCTCATTGCAGACCGGAAAGCAAGCAGGGCAGAGCGCCAAGCTAATCTAGCAACACTACAAGAGATCGCCCAGATGGCTCTCCACAACTAGAACCACGGAAATCAGGATCATCATGGATCCAAACTCAAGAACTTCGAGAATACAAATCCCCCAATCTTTAGTACCTTAGAGAACCCACTGGATGCCGATGACTGGTTGCAGACATTGGAGAACAACTTAGAAGTAGCTAGAGTAGATGTCAATGAGAAGGTCCTTTTTGCCACCCACTATCTAGAAGGAGATGCAAGATCATGGTGGAACAGTATCCGCACAATGAACCATGGTCAAGTGATGACATGGGAAGCCTTCAAAATCAAGTTCAGCCGCACCCACGTGCCGCAGGGTCTAGTCACCCGAATGAGGGATGAATTCCGAGAGTTGAAGCAAGGAAGAATGACTGTAGTGGAGTACCGTGACAGATTCTTATCCTTAGCCAGGTATGCACCTGATGAGATCAAGACGGAGGCCAAGAAGAAGGAGAGAGATTCTTGAACGGACTGCATGATGTGATGTAGACTGTCCTCGTCAATATCCACTTCGAGGATCTCGAAGAGCTAGTCGACTCTGCCATTCAGATGGAAGGGAAGCTCAACCAGGCAAACGACAACCACAAACGTCGTATGATGCAACAAGATGGATCCAACAGTCACCAGAAGTACCGTCCCAACCCCTCAGCAGGATATGCACCGAGGAATAACCGACCCCCAATGTCTCACCCAAGCTACCCCAACCGTAGCAGAGGAAATGTGAATTCCGGAGGAAACAACAATCACTCCGGCAACCCCAGCAATTTCAACAGTGCACCTCCCAAGAACAACAACAACATTGCACCCCAAACTGGAAGCAATGTTGTGCCAGTCGTAGCTAAAGACAAGTCTTGGATCACTAGTTTCGAGTGTGGAGTGAAGGGTCACTATTCCAATGAGTGCCCTAAGAAGATTGCCACCACTGCAAATGTGAATGCCCCAGCTCAACAGCAGCGTCATGTTTAGCTAAGAAGAAGATTTGCCCCAGGGAACCCTCACAACCGCAATGGCCGTCTCTTCCACATGGGAACGTCGAAGAAGCCCAAGAAGCGCCAGATGTAGTGCTGGGTATGTTTTCTATCAACTCAGTTTTAGCAAGAGTATTGTTTGATTCAGGAGCATCACACTCATTTGTGACCGAAGAATTTGCATGCACTAGTAAGATTCACCCAACCAACTTGAAGCATGTCATGATAGTTCAAATCCCTGGTTCAACTACAAAAGCTAGAAAAATCTGCAAAGCTGTGCCTATCAGAATACATGGGATAGATTTTTATGCCAATCTAATAGTACTTGGAACCAAAGGTTTGGAAGTAGTACTAGGAATGGATTGGATGTCAAATCATAAAGGATTGATTGACTGTGCCAAGAAAGCCATCACCATGACCAGTAGCTCTGGACTATCAGTAGAGCATATATCTGAAACCTTACCCGATCAACTCAAGTGTAATAAGAGTCTATCCCTACCCACCATTGACCAAGTCAGAGTAGTCTGTGAATACCCCACCGTATTCCTAGATGAATGACCCGTTATGACCTCGGATAGGGATATTGAGTTCATTATTGAACTAATCCCCAGAACCGGACCCATAGCCCAGAGACCCTATAGTATGAACACCTCAGAGTTAGTGGAATTGAAGAAGCAGCTGGATGCTATGTTGGCAACATGCTTGATTCAACCAAGCGCATCGCCATGGAGATCGCCAGTGTTATTCGTCAACAAGAAAGATGGAGGCAACCGTTTGTGCATAGATTACAGGAAGTTGAATGACGTCACCATCAAGAACAAGTACCCTTTGCCAAAGATAGAGGATCTATTTGATCAGTTGACTGGAGCAAATGTGTTCTCTAAGATCAATCTTAGGACTGGTTATCACCAACTTAATATTCATGCAACGGATACTACGAAGACCGCCTTTACTACTCGTTATGGATTATACGAGTATACGGTCATGTCTTTTGGATTAACCAATGCCTCTGCTTATTTCATGAATCTCATGAATAAGATCTTTATGAATTTTCTGGATTAGTTTGTCGTTGTGTTCATCGACGATATCCTTATCTACTCCAAGTCAGAAGAAGAGCATGAGCAACACCTGAGAATCATCCTTGAAACCCTTAGAGAGCATCGGTTGTATGCCAAGTTCAGCAAGTGTGAGTTCTGGCTGAAAGAAGTAGGAGTCCTAGGATATATTGTGTCTGCTAGAGCAGTTGTTGTTGATCCCGCCATGATCAAAGATGTCAAAGAATGGGAAGCCCTAACCACTCAAACCCAAGTCCGTGCATTCCTCGGATTAGCGGGATACTACCGCAAGTTTGTCGGAGGATTTTCAAGCATCGCCCGACCCATGAACCAATTGTTGAAGAAGGACAAGAAGATTGAATGGACCGACAAATGTGAAGCCAGTTTCCAAGAGCTGAAGAAGAGATTGATTTCAGCCCCAATATTGATCATGCCAGATATCAAGAAGTCGTTTGATGTGTATTGTGATGCATCCAAGATTGGTCTCAGATGTGTATTGATGCAAGAAGGCAAAGTCATCGCGTATCTGTCTCGACAACTGAAGCAGCATGAGCAGAATTACCCCACCCATGATCTTGAGTTAGCAGCCATAGTTTTGGCATTGAATACATGGCGTCATTATATTATGGTAATCGTTGTGAGATTTACTCAGATCACAAAAGCTTGAAGCATATTTTCACTTAGAATGAGCTGAATATGAGGCAATGGAGATGGATAGAGTTAATCAAGGATTATGACCTTGACATTCACTATCACCCTGGTAAAGCCAATGTGGTAGCGGATGCTCTTAGCAGATTGCCGTGTAGGCTAAACACCATGATCAAGGAGAAGAAGCGAAGTTTGTATGAGGACTTGGAGCAGTTTAGGACTGAGCTAGTTAGCAAAGGATTTCTAGCTAGCATTGAACTTCAACCCACTTTGATTAGCCAAATCAAGGAAGCCCAGAAGGGAAATGAAAGTATCGGCAGAATCAAACGTTGTATTGGTACAGGAAAGGTACCTGGATTCACCGAAGACGAAGAAGGAGTTCTGTGGTACAAAGGCTATATCTGTGTGCCAGTAGATTCGGAGCTGAAGCAAGTCCTCATGCAAGAAGCTCATGATACTCTTTATTCTATCCACCCCGGAGGAACAAAGATGTATCCCGATCTAAAAGAGCAATTTTGGTGGCACAAGATGAAGAGAGAAATCGGAAGCTACATCGTAAAGTGTGATATCTATCAAAGAGTCAAAGCGGAACATCAGAGATCTGTAGGGCTGTTGCAACCCTTGTAGATTCCAGAATGGAAATGGGATTCCGTCGGAATGGACTTTATCACCGGTTTGCCTACTTCTAGTAGGGGAAATGACTCAATCTGGGTCATCATTGATAGACTGTCCAATGTAGCTCATTTTATACCTGTCAAGACAAAGTACCAGAGTTGTATATTGCTAGAATTGTTAGTCTGCATGGAACCCCCAAGACCATAGTGTCGGATCGAGGAACCCAATTTACCTCCAGATTTTGGTAGAAAGTCCAAGAAGGATTAGGAACCAAGTTGAATTTCAGCACCGCTTATCACCCGCAAACTGATGGACAGACTGAAAGAGTCAACCAAATCATAGAAGATATGTTGAGAGCTTGTGTGTTAGAGTATGGATCAAAATGAGAAGATTGTCTGCCTTTTGCAGAATTCTCATATAACAATAGCTACCAAGCCAGTTTGCAAATGGCAGCATTTGAGTTCCTATACGGAAGAAAGTGTCGTACCCCTTTGAATTGGTCGCAAGTAGGAGAGAGTCAGATTTTTGGCCCCGACATTCTCCGAGAAGCTGAAGAGAAGGTTCACAAAGTCTGTGAGCACCTCAAGACCGCACAATCCAGACAAAAGAGTTATGCTGACAAGAGAAGGAGAGATCTGACTTTCAATGTCAGAGATTTTGTGTATCTCAAGGTCTCGCCATTGAAGGGAGCCCAGCGTTTTAGTCTAAAAGGAAAGTTAGCCCCTAGATATATCGGACCCTTCAAGATTCTGCATCATCGAGGAGAAGTATATTATCAACTGGAACTGCCAGAGGAAATGTCAGCCATCCACAATGTGTTCCATATCTCGTTACTTCGCAAATGCTTAGAAGTGTCGGAGAAGACCGAAGTTTTCAAGAACATCGATCACCGAGCTGTTGATATCAACAAGGATCTGACGTATCATGAAGTTGCCATCCGTATCTTGGAGGAAGCCTACAGAACCACCAGGACCCGGAGTATTAAATTTCTCAAGATTCAATGGAGCAACCATACCGAAGAAGAATCCACTTGGAAGCGAGAAGATTACATTAGGACTGAGTTCCCATATCTCTTTAGTTCCTAGTTTTCTTTCTTAAATCTAGGGACGCGATTTTGTTTAAGGGGGGACGGTTTGTAACATCCCAAAACTCTAATCCAAGTGATCAAGACTCAATCTACCCCATTTTGGGTTAACAAAAACTTTTTCTATTTAAAAATCTTTAAGCATTCATATGTGTATGCATTTAAAATAGGAGTTTTTTGAAATGCCCTGTTTAAGTGATTTATTGATTGTAAAATGATTCTAAGGGGAATTAAACATCATCTAGATCATTCCCAGGGAAATTGCAAAGAAAAAGAAATCAAAAGGAATAAATAAAGCAAATGGTCACTTTTGCCATTTTAATCACATAGCCTACTTTGGCTATTCCTAGAACTCAAATCTTAACAGAAACAATTGTGGTTCTTTGCACCCCTTGCTTGTACAAGTAGTGATGTGCCAAGGCCCACTTTGTTTCATCCCAAAAACTTTCAAACACTAATTTCAAATGACATTCGAAAATTCAATGTAGTTCATATGTATAGATCACACTTATTCAAAAACCACTCAAATGAATTCCATTTAACAAATCCTAGCAACCATAGTCTACCAAGCATCAGATCAAAGCATCCACCAAAAATCAACTCAAAATTCAAAATTTTCTCTCATGCGGCCATTGTGTCGAGCACCTTGTGAGCAGAAGCAAACTGTCCTAACTAATACAGTTTTGGATCAAAAATTGTCGAGCCATTTGAGCCACATTAATCATCTTGGTCTCCCCTAGACCCAACCAGACCAAAGCTAGCCCATCCCCTAGCCCCTGGTGCCAGTGCAACGCCGCACCAAGACCATGATCGCCGGCCTATCGTGCCCGAGCCGCAGCCGACCACAAGCCCCTCTCCGCCACTCCAGGAAGCAAGGCACCAATGCACCGCCGCCCACGGTCCACCCCATGGCCCCTGCTAGCCCCTGGACCACCCCAGAGCCACGCTGCACTAAGTATCTGCGCTGCGCCGGAGCACGCCAGCGTGCGCTCACCGCCAACATGCCACAGACCGCGCCTCGACCGTAGACCGCGCGCGCCGCTCCGCCTCGACCCCCTTAACCCGCCAGACATGGTCGTGCACCACCGCGCGACCCACTATCGCCGGGAAAATCATCGAGCACTACCTCTGTCCCCCAGAGCGCGCGACGCTCCCGACCACTAGCCACCGCCCCTCGCGTCGCCATTAAGTCCTAGCTGACCGCTAGGGAACCGCCCACCATCCACTTATCTTGCCCACGCTGGTAGCTCGTTGTATCATCGTCACCGACGAGCTCGCCGTCGCCCCTTCGGTCCCCTCCTCGAGCCTATATAAGGAGACCTTCCACAACCTCAATATCCACACCATTCGACTCCCCTCTCACCACCAGTCCTTCCTCACCTCTCGCCGGAGCAGCTCGAGCAGCCTCTCGCTAGAATTGAGCCGGAGACCGCCACAGCAGAGGAGGAGACGTTGCCGTTGATTTCGTCCACCTCAGCCTCTTCCACGACCTCGCCTGAGCTCGCCGTCGCCGTCTCGTTCGTTTGCCCGCCTCGCTGCACTAGCTGGAGCCCCGGTATGTCCCCACTGCACCCCCACCGAGCCGCTAGGGTTTAGTCTCGCCGGCGACGAGTCCGTCGTCGATGACGACCGTGAAAGGGATGGCTTTTTCTCGCTTTTGGCGTAGCAGGCCTCCCAAAGGGAGGCCCGCGCAACGGGCTAGCTGTTGATCTAGTTCTAATCCTGTTGTCCAGCTCGCCCCGTACCGCTTCGCGTGTAATGAGCCACTGACAGGCGGACCCCCCTGTCAGCAGTCCTGAGTGCCATGGAGTGAATCTGGGCCGGCCCAATTAGTTTCCCGCGCGACCCAGTTAATTCAAATTAGGATTTTTCTTTTTAGACATAAACTAGAATCTGTCCCTTAGTTTAAAAATCAACTCAAAGAGGTTTACAAATCCAAATTGAGTGATTCCAATTTTGTTGGAAAGCTGCTGAAAAGATCTATCCAAGCCAGTTATATTTAATTCATTTAGAGTTAGAGATCTCTCCTAGTAAAAATAACAAGACATAAGCATTTGCACATTCAAAGATTTTTATAAAATCAACCATAATAGCTTTTGAGTTGATTCCAACTCTCAAAAATCACATTTAACCATACCTATATGAATATATAATAATATTAGGGTTTGCATGCAGTGACTTTGGACTAGTACCAAAATAATGCTATATAGGCATTTCTAGTCACTTTAAATCATTAATTATTAAACTTAAACTTATTCAAATATGATCCAACCCTTAAATCACATTCCCATATGTTAGAATATGTGGTGATGACATGTGTCCATATGATCCAATATTTTAAATGGAGAATATTAAATCTTAGTTAATTTCAATGAGTAGAAATTACTTTTCTCAAATAAAATAAATGAAACTAGTTCATTAAACCTTGTGATGCTTGTGATGATACAATATCATCAAATGTGTTCCTTAGTGTGCTAAGTAGAATAGTTAAGTATTGTTTGGTGATTGTGTACTCCGTATGTATTTATAGACGATAGTACCGACCAAGCTTAGGAGGAGGAGGAGTTCTACTAAGAGGAGGAGGAAGAAAACTTCAATGCAAGCTAAGACTTGCAAGTATTATACTAGCAAGCTATCATTAACAATTCAAGCTAACCCTTGCAATCTAGATAACCTAAGCAAAGGCATTAGTCATGCTTTGGTTATATCACTTTGACTTATATCTTTTCCATGTTTTATTTACAAGCCTTACTTCCTTTATTTTACCAAAGTCCTTTACTTGTTTGAAGGTAGCATAAAGAGTATAAAACTTGACTTATATAGTTAGACTTAGATGTCATTCTATGGCATGAGATTGACATTAGCATCCCACTTTAGTGAACACTCTTAACTTAGTAGTTGGAACAAAACTCAAAACTTGATTCACTATAGATGGGATATTTGGTGAAAATGACTTCTGAAAACCTTGGAATGATGAGTAATTCTATTGAGATGGTTTGACATGTGTTGAGAAACACAAATGGTTTATGAGGATGAAAATGTTGAGGCATGAGCCTTAGCTCTTTTACAAAACTGATGGTTGGGTTCGGAGGCGACACCCATTACAATTTTACCGTACAACCACAATACCTGAATTGGGTAAGTCTTAGCCGGAAGTTTATATGCATTAGTATTAGTTCCCTCGTGGGAGAGGTTTGAGCTGAGGCTACCTCTCAATGTTGTCCACCTATGCAGTGCCCAAGATGACAGATGGTCATGGTTGGGAGGCCATACTCATAGGAGAGGTGCTTATACTAGGGTGTGTAAAGGAAAGGTTATATTTGATTATCTGCATACTAAGTATGATGATTCAGGGTTATCCCTGGCAGGTGTATCAAATCTTGTGGTGAAAGTGTACCACCTATGCAGAGTGTCTAACTATTCGAATAGCCGCGTCCGCGGTTATGGACAGTTGGAGTGGCCATACTGTTCTGTTGTCAGATGTTTTCAAAAACAACTTACGAAATGAATTGTGACATGACTTGACCACAACAGAGTTGTGATTATGATGATTAAGTTCCCACTTAAGTGTTTTGAAAACTTCTTTTATCTTTATTTGTTTCTGAACTCAGCTTAGGTTTCAAACTTAACTTTACAAGTAAACTTAGAGTTGGCATTTACACTAGAACTGTACTACTTATTAGTGATAGTTTATGAGTACTTAAAGAGTACTCATGGCTTTTGTCCCTGGCTATTCCTATGGCCAGACTATGAAGGAGATTACCAAGATGAAGGACAGTAGGACGGCTATGATAACTAGGACTATCTCTCATCGTCAGCATTGCGTGTGACTCTGAAGATGGACCCCACCGATATGCTATTTATTCTGCTACTTGATTGTACTAAGACTGGATCATGGGATCCTTATTTGTGTAAGACCTTATTTATGGTTTGTAATGGATGATGAACTATGATATCAAGTCTGTTATGTCTCGCAAAAATGGTAATCCTGGGATTGCGAGGTATGGCATAACAGGCATCTAGGATTAAAAATCCGGGTGTTGTCAGCCAAGAAGCCTTTGCAAACCAACTATTTTAGTAGCTTCTATTGATCAAACTATGGAGAGCTATAGAATACTATCTCCTTATGTTTTCAAGACAAAACCTTCAACTATTCTTCTCTCTAGGTTTCCCAAAACACCTTTATTAAGCCTTTGAATTCTAATCTTGGTAGAGATACCGAGGACTCTTACCTTATTAAAACTCCAACCTTTCAAAAATTTCCATCCTTACCTCAAGCTAAGCTTGATGGTAACCCTAGTAGTAGTTGATTTGTTTGTAAGATGAGTTGCCTTCATCTACTATTTGCCTTGATTGCTTAGAAGTAGTATGAGCTATTCTAGGAGCTCATCCACTAGGATCAAGATACTCTAAAATCACCAAACCCTAAGCAAGAATACAATTTGGATCTAATCTCTAGATACTAGGTGATCATCTAAAACCCTTAACCAGATCAGCTCTAAAGTGATCTAATTCTAGAAGCTTCCAAGTCAATGAAGACCAGTATCAAGAAAGGATCCTTCCTACTCAATCTACACTTCAACATCATCCCTGTCAACACCCGGATTTTTAATCCCAGATGCTCGTTATGCCATACCTCGCAATCCCAGGATTACCATTTTTGCGAGACATAACGGATTGGATATCAGAGTACCTCATCCATTACAAACCATACATAAGGTTTTACACAAATAAGGATCTCATGATCCAGTCTTTAATACAACAAGCAGCGGAAATAAATGATAGCGTAGCGGTGGGGTCCATCTTCAGGGGCACAGTAATGCGACAATCTTAAGGCAGATAGTCCTAGTTATCATAGCCGTCCTGCTGACCATCATCTTGGTAATCTCCTTCATATTCTGGCCATGATAATAGCCAGGGACAAAAGCCATGAGTACTCTTTAAGTACTCGCAAACTACTACTAGCAAGGGTTATACTTCTAAGTTAAAGTGCTGAATTGAAAGAATAACTATCAAGTTAAGTTTGAAACCTAAGCTGAGTTCTGAAACAAGAAAGATAAAAATAAAAATCTAGAATCACCTAAGTTGGGGAAACTATTTTCATCTACACAACCCTGTTGTGGTCAAGTTCGGGTTCATCATTCATTCCAAGCTATTTAGAAAACATCTGATAACGAAATAGTATGGCCATTCCAACTGTCCATAACCGCGGACGCGGCTATTCGAATAGTTTGACACTCTGCAGAGGTGGTACACTTTCACCACAAGATTCGATACATCCGCTGTGATAACCCTGAATCATCATACTTAGTATGCAGATAATCAAACATAACCTTCCCTTTACACACCCTAGTACAAGCACCTCTCCTATGAGCATGGCCTCCCAACCATGACCATCAGTCATCTTGGGCACTACATAGGTGGACAACGTTGAGAGGTAGCCTCAGCTCAAACCTCTCCCGTGAGGGAACTAATACTAATGCATATAAGTTTCTAGCTAAGCCTTACCCAATTTAGGTAATGTGGTTGTACGGTAAATTTGGAATGGTATCGCATCCGAATCCAACCATCAGTTTTATAAAAAAAAGAGTTAAGGCTCATGCCTCATCCTTTTCATCATCATAAACCAATTGTGTTTCTCAACACATGTCAAAACATCTCAATAGAATGACTCATCATTCCAAGGTTTTCATAACTCATTTTCACCAAGTGTCCCCATCTAAAATGACTCAAGTTTGATCTATTCTAAAACACTAGGTTAAGAGTGTTCACTAAGGTGGAAAGGTGGGATCAATCTCATGCCCTAGAATGACATCTAAAGGTTCCTAAATAGGTCAGGTTTTATACTCTTTATGCTACCTTCAAAATTAATTAAAGAACTTTGTGTAAACTGAGGGGGTGTGAGCAAGGTATGCTTAAGGCATCTTTACTAAACTATCTAGTTTTATTCTAGTTTGCTACCATAGCTTACTAAAGCATGTTTGCAAGGGTTAGCTTGCCACTAATAGCTTGCCTTGGTTAGTGAAGTGGTTGAAGTCGTCTTCTTCTTCTTCTTCTTGGTAGAACTCCTCCTCCTCGAAGGCTTGGTCGGTACTATTGTCTAGAAATACATAGGGAGTGCACAATCACCAAACAATACTTAACTTAGGCTAAGTAGTAGTCTAAACCACACAATTGATGACCTATTATCATCACAAGCATCACAAGTTTAATTCAATAGTTTCAACCTTTTTGTTTTGGAAAAGTAATTTCTACTCATTGAAATATTAACTAAAATTTAATATTCACCACCAAAATATGGGATCATGTGGACACATGTCCTCACCACATATTCTAACATGTGGGAATGAGATTTAAAGGTTGGATTAATATTACTTTGGTTTAAGTTTATTATTTGATGATTTAAAGTGACTAGAAATGCCTATATAGCATTATTTTGGTACTAGTCCAAAGTCACTGCATGTAAACCTTAATATTATTACATATTTGGATAGATATGATGAAATGTGATTTTTGAGAGTTGGAATCAACTCAAAAGCTGACTTGGTTGATTTTATAAAAATGTTGCAAGTTGTAAAAGCTTCTGTCTTCTTATTTTTATTAGGAGAAATCTATAACTCTAAATGAATTAAATCCAACGGGCTTGGATAGAGCATTTCAATACCTTTCAGACAAAATTAGTTTCATGCAATTTGGATTTTTCAAACTCACAGAATTGATTTTTGAAACACAGGACAGAAACTATATTCTAACTAAAAAGAAAAATCCTAATTTGAATTTCCAACGCGCGCGGGAAAGGAAATGGGCCGGCCCAGTGGCGCTGCGCGGCACAGGGCTCAGCTGACAGGGGGGTCCCACTGGTCAGCGGCACTTAAAACGCGAAACGGTACGCGCGCTGTGGGCCGTGCGATTAGAGGGCAGATCTACGGCTGAGGGTCGTCGTCGACGACGGACGGGTCGCCGGCGAGCTCGAACCCTAGCGGCTCGGTGGGGGTCTACTGGGGGCGTACCAGGGCTCCAGCGGGGTCGGCGATGCGGGCGAACGAAGTGGAAGACGACGGCGAGGCGAGGCGTGGTCGCGGCGGAGCTTGGGGTGGCCGGAATCAACGGCACCCTTCTTCTCCAGAGGCGGCGGCTCCGGCTCCAATTCCGGCGAACTGCTGCTCCACTTGCTCCGGCGAGGGGTGGTTGAGGTTCAGAGAGGTGAGGGGAGTGGAATGGTGTGAGTCTTTGGTGCTGGGGAGGCCTCCTTTTATAGGCTCGACGGTGAGACCGAGCGGGATGGGCGGTCGACGGTGGCGACATGGCTACGGCGAGCTAGCGGCATGGCTGGGGATGGCGATCGATGGGCGGTCCCCTGGCGGTGCTCTAGCGCTTCAATGCGGCCGTAGGGGCGGTGGTATGCGGTCGGGGTGAGGTGGCGCTCTGAGAGGCAGAGGCGGCGGTGTCCACGGCGAGCGGTGGCTGTGGGGCTTTGGGCGGCGAACGGGGGTGTCTGGGGTGTTCTCCAGGTCGAGGCGGAGCGGTGGGCGCGGGCTGGTGTCGAGCGGCGGCTTGTGCACGCGGGGACAGGGCGCGCTCTGCGGGCGGCGTCGGCATGGTCTGGTGGCACTGGGCGCGGCTTCTCCTCGGTGGTCCACGGCTGCTCTTGGCTCGGGCAAGGGACAGAGAGGGGCGGTGCGGCGTTGGCTACCTCCTAGACATGGCGAGGGAAGGGGGAGTGGTCTGCTTCGATGGTTGCAAGGTTGGCCGGCCAGGGTGGTGCTCGGCATGGCTGCAGCGGCTTGGCTAGGGGGTAGAGAAGGGGCTGGTTTGGTCTGGTCTGGCTTGAGAGGGGACAAGATGATCCAAGCACTACAGAATTGCTAGACAAAATCAGCCCAAAACAGTAATAGTTAGGCCTTAATGATCTTGCTAACAAGATGTTTGACAAAATGGCCGCAAGAGAAAAAGTTTTGAATTTTGAGTTCAAAATTTTTGGGTGATCTCCACTAGTGCCAGGTAGTCTCTGGTTGCAGGGGTTTTGAAAATGGAGCTCAAATACATGGTTTTTGAAATAGGGGTGATCTATGCATATGCATTAGATTCAATTTTAAACTGCCATTTAAAATAGATTCCAGAATGTTTTTAGAAGATTAAAAGGTGGGCCTTGGTACCTCATTATGTGTACTAGCAAGGGGTGTAAAGATCCAGAATTGTTTCTGTTAAGAATTGAGTACTAGGAATAGCCAAAGTAGGTATGAGAGTTAATTTTGTCAAAATGACCATTCCTTTATTTTAATTCTTTTTTATTTGATTTCTTTTAGGAAAAGTTTGGGAATGATGTAGATGATGTTTAAATCACCTAAGAAACATTTTAGAAGAAAAGGATCACACAATCATGGCAATTCAAAACAACTCCTATTTTAAATGCACACATATATGAATGCTTTCATTTTAATTATGGAAAAGTTTTTGTTAATCCTAAATTTGGATGATTTGATCTTTGATAAGCTTGGATTGAAGTTTTGGGATATTACAAACCTTCCCCCCTTAAACAAAATCTCGTCCCGAGATTTACAAGAAATCTAGGAACTAAAAAGATCTAGGAACTCTGTCCTAATGTAATCTTCGCGTTCCCAAGTGGCTTCCTCCTCGGTATGGTTGCTCCACTGAATCTTGAGAAACTTGATACTCCTGGTCCTGGTGGTCCTGTAGGCCTCTTCTAAGATACGGATGGTCACTTCCCGATAGGTCAGGTCGTGGTTGATTTCCACAGCTCTGTGATCGATGTTCTTGAAAACTTCGGTCTTCTCAGGCACTTCTAGGCATTTGCGGAGTAACGAGATATGGAAAACATTGTGGATGGCTGACATCTCTTCAGGCAATTCCAGCTGATACGATACTTCTCCTCGACGGTTCAGAATCTTGAAAGGTCCGATATATCTGGGGGCTAACTTTCCCTTCAGACTAAAGCGTTGAGTTCCCTTCAAGGGTGAAACCTTGAGATATACGAAATCTCTGACATTGAAAGTCAGGTCTCTCCTTCTCTTGTCAGCATAGCTCTTCTGTCTGGATTGGGCGGTCTTGAGGTGCTCACGGACTTTGTGAACTTTCTCTTCGGCTTCTCGCAGAATGTCGGGTCCAAAGATTTGACTCTCTCCTACTTGCGACCAATTTAAGGGGGTACGACATTTTCTTCCGTATAGGAATTCCAATGGTGCCATCTGCAAACTAGCCTGATAACTGTTGTTATATGAGAACTCTGCGAATGGTAGGCAGTCTTCCCATTTTGATCCGTATTCCAACACACAGGCTCTAAGCATATCCTCAAGAATCTGGTTGACTCTCTCAGTCTGTCCATCTATTTGTGGGTGATAGGCAGTACTGAAATTTAACTTGGTTCCTAAACCTTCCTGGACTTTCTGCCAAAATCTTGAAGTAAACTGGGTTCCTCGATCTGATACAATTGTCTTGGGGGTTCCATGCAGACTAACAATTCTAGCAATGTACAGCTCTGCTGGTTTTGCACTTTGGTAGGTTGTCTTGACAGGTATGAAGTGGGCTACCTTAGATAGTCTATCAACTATGGCCCAGATTGAGTCATTTAACCTACTAGAAGTAGGTAAACCGGTGATAAAGTCCATTCCGACGGAATCCCATTACCATTCCGGAATTTGCAATGGTTGCAACAACCCTACAGGTCTCTGATGCTCTGCTTTGACTCTTTGACAAATGTCACATTTGGCGATGTAGCTTCCGATCTCTCTCTTCATCTTGTGCCACCAAAATTGCTCTTTCAAATCTTGATACATCTTTGTTCCTCCGGGGTGGATAGAATAAAGGGTATCATGAGCTTCCTTCATGATGACTTCTTTCAGTTCTGAATCTGCTGGAACACAGATACGTCCTTTGTACCACAGTACTCCTTCTTCGTCTTCGGTGAATCCAGGTACTTTGCTTGTACCAATACGACATTTGATTCCGTCGATACTTTCGTTCCCCTTCTGGGCTTCCTTGATCTGGCTAAACAAAGTGGGTTGAAGTTCAATGCTAGCTAGGAATCCTTTGTTAACTACTTCAGTCCTGAACTGCTCCAGCTCCTCATACAAACTTGGTTGCTTCTCTTTGATCATGGCGTTAAGCCTACACGGCAATCTGCTAAGAGCATCCGCTACCACATTGGCTTTGCCGGGGTGATAGTGAATGTCAAGGTCATAATCCTTGATTAACTCTATCCATCTTCTTTGCCTCATATTTAGCTCCTTCTAGGTGAAGATATACTTCAAGATTTTATGATCTGAGTAAATCTCACAGCGATTACCCATCAAATAGTGACGCCATGTCTTCAACGCTAGAACCACGGCTGCTAGCTCAAGATCATGGGTCGGATAGTTCTGCTCATGCTGCTTCAGTTGTCGCGACAGATACGCGATGACTTTGCCTTCTTGCATCAATACACATCCTATGCCAATCTTGGATGCGTCACAATACACATCAAACGGATTCTTGATGTCTGGCATGATCAAAATTGGGGCTGATGTCAATCTCTTCTTCAGCTCCACTAACTCTGAGGGGTTCATGGTATAGGGTCTCTGGGCTATAGGTCCGGTTCCGGGGATTAGTTCGATAATGAACTCAATATCCCTATCCGAGGGCATACCTGGCAATTCATCTGGGAATACGTCGGGGTATTCACAGACTACTCTGACTTGGTCAATGGTAGGCAGGGCTACACTCTTGTTGCACTTGAATTGACGGGGCAAGGTTTGAGAGATATGTTCTACTGTTACTCCAGAACTACTGGTCATGGTGATGGCTTTCTTAGCACAGTCTATCAGTCCTTGATGCCTTGACATCCAGTCCATGCCTAGTACTACTTCCAATCCTTTGGTTCCAAGTACAATTAGGTTGTCATAAAAATCTATCCCATGTATTCTGATAGGTACCGCTTTGCAAATTTTTCTAGCTTTGGTAGTTGAGCCGGGGATTTGAACTATCATGACATGCTTCAAGTTGGTTGGGCGAATCTTACTAGTGCATACAAATTCTTCGGTGACAAAGGAATGCGATGCTCCAGAATCAAACAATACTCTTGCTAAAACTGAGTTGACAGAAAACATACCTAGCACGGCATCTGGTGCTTCCTGGGCTTCTTCTGCGTTCATGTGGAAGAGACGACCGTTGCGGTTGTGCGGGTTCCCTGGGGCAAATCTCCTGCCTGGTTGAACACGACGCTGCTGCTGAGCTGGGGCATTCACAAGGGCATTGGCGGCAGTCTTCCTGGGACACTCATTGGAGTAGTGACCTTTCACTCCACACTCGAAACAGGTGATCTGGGACTTGTCTTTGGCTGCGACCGGTATAGCATTGCTGCAAGTTCTGGGTGCAGTGTTGCTGTTGTTGTTGTTGTTGCTCTTGGGAGGGGCACGGTTGAAATGATTGGCATTACCAGAGTTGTGATTATTTCCTCCGGACTTCACATTGCCTCCGCTACGGTTGGGGTAGCTTGGGCGAGAATTCGAGGGTCAGTTGTTCCTTGGTGCATATCCTGGTGAAGGGTTGGGACGGTACTTCTGGTGACTGTTGGATCCATACTGCTGCATCATACGACGCTTGCGGTTGTCGTTTGCTTGGTTAATCTTCCCTTCCATCTGAATGGCAGAGTCGACTAGCTCTTCGAGATCATCGAAATGGATGTTGACGAGGACAGTCTGCATCTCATCATGTAGTCCGTTCAAGAATCTCTCCTTCTTCTTGGCCTCCGTGTTGATCTCATCGGGTGCATATCTGGCAAGTGATAGGAATTTGTCACGGTACTCTACCACAGTCATTCTTCCTTGCTTCAACTCACGGAATTCATCTCTCATCCAGTGGACAAGACCTTGCGGCACGTGGGTGCGTCTGAACTTGACCTTGAATGCTTCCCAGGTCATCACTTGACCTTGGTTCATAGTGCGGATGCTATTCCACCAAGCTCTTGCATCTCCTGCCAGATAGTGGGTGGCGAATAGATTTTTCTCATTTGCATCCACTCCTGCAACCTCTAAGTTGTTTTCTATGGTCTGCAACCAGTCATCAGCATCTAGTGGGTTCTCAGATTGGTTGAAGATTGGGGGATTTGTGTTCTGAAAGTTTTTGATTTCCATGCCCTTGGTTGTTGAGAGCCATCTAGGCAATCTGCTGCAGTGTTGCTAAGTTGGCTTGACGCTCGGCCCTGCTTGCTTCACGATCCGCTATGAGATTCTGCAAGATCTGCAGCATTGGGTCCTGCGACGAGCTGCTTCCTCCTTGGTTTCCATGAGGCATCTGGAGATTTAGATAGATATAGGGGTAAGAGGGAAATTCTAAGGTTCATGGGTTTGAGGTTTTCAAAGCTAAAACTTTGAGTTAGACTCAGGTTTCTCAACTAACTGCTTTTTCATTCATGCAAACAAGCACACGACACAACACACACCACTGCAATAAAAGGGAAAACAGATGGTTTGAAGAACCATTCTGCAAGCTACGATACAATGAGATGATACATCTCATGCTACGACAGTGCTCTAGTGCATCTACTCATCGTCGATGAAGTCGGAGTCTTCATCATCAGTGCAGAAGTCCACGGCATCCTCCTCCAGAAAATCATCATCGTTGCTGAGGTAAGAATCCATATCTCCTTGGATGTCTTCACCCTCATCTTCTTCTTCTTTTGCTACAAGCTGAGATTCCTTCTCTTTGACGGTCTTCTCGAGGTCTGCCACCTTCTTGCGAAGACGGGCGATGGTGCGATCCTTCTTGGCACGCTGGCGACGAAGAGACTGGCGGTCTTGGACAAGAAGTGCGAAAGTCTGGCCTTACCAATGGTCGGCAATGGCACGGTTCTGGTTGGCTAACTCTCGGGAATTGTCCAGTTCCTGCTGTCGGTCATGAAGCAAGAAGTCAAGGTTCTCCACTTGACGCTTCAATTCTGGGTGACTTGGCATCTCCATCGGCATTCCCATGAAGTCACGTCTTGCGTAGTGGGCAAAACGGGTTCCTTGAATCTTGTTGACGCTGAGGGCACATAGACGTGTGAGAGCTTCATGCATTGCCCTGGCTAATCCATCTAGCCAGTTGTTCTCTCTCACAGAGAACTGAATTCTCCCGGAAGTTGGTGCCTCCATGCTTCCTCGAAGGTCTGCGGTGACTAGCCACTGTAGGTCTCCTCCTGGGGGTCCTGGAAGTTGAGCTCCAAGAAACTCCGGATGTGGGCGTCCCAGAAATTCTGACAGTGAATCCAGATCCCTCTTGAAGATCAGCTGACCTCCGTTTCCCAACTGGTAAAACTTGCTAAACTGAGTCTCCATCTACAAGAGTTTAGGATGAGGAAGTTAGTGAAGTGATCAAGTGTGTCAAAATTTTAAGTAGTAGTGTAAGAATTTTGAGTAACATGAATTTTTTTGAGAGGAAGAAAATTCCAAAGGTAAAGGAGGAGATAGTTTTTCATAAATACTCACTTTGATTTTGAAGCTAAGTTTTTGGGTTTGACGTCCATTCTAACTAGGGTCTCCTATGGTCAGGATGGCTCTGATACCAACTTGTCAACACCCGGATTTTTAATCCCAGATGCCCGTTATGCCATACCGCAATCCCGGATTACCATTTTGCGAGACAAAACGGATTGGATATCACAAGACCTCATCCATTACAAACCATACATAAGGTTTTACACAAATAAGGATCTCATGATCCAGTCTTTAATACAACAAGCAGCGGAAATAAACGATAGAAGCGTGGGGGTCCATCTTCAGGGGCACAGTAATGCCGATGTGAAGGAAGATAGTCCTAGTTATCATAGCCGTCCTGCTGACCATCATCTTGGTAATCTCCTTCATAGTCTGGCCATGATAATAGCCAGGAACAAAAGCCATGAGTACTCTTTAAGTACTCGCAAACTACTAATAGCAAGGGTTATACTTCTAAGTTAAAGTGCTGAATTGAAAGAATAACTATCAAGTTAAGTTTGAAACCTAAGCTGAGTTCTGAAACAAGAAAGATAAAAATAAAAGTCTAGAATCACCTAAGTTGGGGAAACTATTTTCATCTACACAACCCTGTTGTGGTCAAGTCCGGGTTCATCATCCATTCCAAGTTATTTAGAAAACATCTGACAACGAAATAGTATGGCCATTCCAACTGTCCATAATCATGACGCGGCTATTCAATAGTTTGACACTCTGCAGAGGTGGTACACTTTCACCACAAGATTCGATACATCTGTCAGGGATAACCCTGAATCATCATACTTAGTATGCAGATAATCAAACATAACCTTCCCTTTACACACCCTAGTACAAGCAGCTCTCCTATGAGCATGGCCTCCCAACCATGACCATCAGTCATCTTGGGCACTACATAGGTGGACAACATTGAGAGGTAGCCTCAGCTCAAACCTCTCCCGTGAGGGAACTATTACTAATGCATATAAATTTCTAGCTAAGCCTTACCCAATTCAGGTAATGTGGTTGTACGGTAAATTTGGAATGGTATCGCATCCGAATCCAACGATCAGTTTTATAAAAAAAGAGTTAAGGCTCATGCCTCATCATTTTCATCATCATAAACCAATTGTGTTTCTCAACACATGTCAAAACATCTCAATAGAATGACTCATCATTCCAAGGTTTTCATAACTCATTTTCACCAAGTGTCCCCATCTAAAATGACTCAAGTTTGATCTATTCTAAAACACTAGGTTAAGAGTGTTCACTAAGGTGGAAAGGTGGGATCAATCTCATGCCCTAGAATGACATCTAAAGGTTCCTAAATAGGTCAAGTTATATACTCTTTATGCTACCTTCAAAATTAATTAAAGAACTTTGTGTAAACTGAGGGGGTGTGAGCAAGGTATGCTTAAGGCATCTTTACTAAACTATCAAGTTTTATTCTAGTTTGCTACCATAGCTTACTAAAGCATGTTTGCAAGGGTTAGCTTGCCACTAATAGCTTGCCTTGGTTAGTGAAGTGGTTGAAGTCGTCTTCTTCTTCTTCTTCTTGCTAGAACTCCTCCTCATCGAAGGCTTGGTCGGTACTATTGTCTAGAAATACATAGGGAGTGCACAATCACCAAACAATACTTAACTTAGGCTAAGTAGTAGTCTAAACCACACAATTGATGACCTATTATCATCACAAGCATCACAAGTTTAATTCAATAGTTTCAACCTTTTTGTTTTGGAAAAGTAATTTCTACTCAATGAAATATTAACTAAAATTTAATATTCACCACCAAAATATGGGATCATGTGGACACATGTCCTCACCACATATTCTAACATGTGGGAATGAGATTTAAAGGTTGTATTAATATTACTTTGGTTTAAGTTTATTATTTAATGATTTAAATTGACTAGAAATGCCTATATAGCATTATTTTGGTACTAGTCCAAAGTCACTGCATGTAAACCTTAATATTATTACATATTTGGATAGATATGATGAAATGTGATTTTTGAAAGTTGGAATCAACTCAAAAGCTGACTTGGTTGATTTTATAAAAATGTTGCAAGTTGTAAAAATGTTGCAACTCTAAATGAATTAAATCCAACGGGCTTGGATAGAGCATTTCAATACCTTTCAGACAAAATTAGTTTCATGCAATTTGGATTTTTCAAACTCACAGAATTGATTTTTGAAACACAGGACAGAAACTATATTCTAACAAAAGAGAAAAATCCTAATTTGAATTTCCAACGTGCGCGTGAAAGGAAATGGGCTGGCTACAAGACAGCCTCAAATGCGCAGGGGGTCCCACCGGTCAATGACACTTAAACAGCAAGATCAGTGGGCCGTGGGCGATTAGAGGCAGATCTACGGTGAGGGTCGCCCCTGACAGACGGGTCGGGCGAGCTCGAACCCTAGCGGCTCTGGGGCTCACTGGGGCGCATTGAGGCTCCAGCGGGGTCAGCGATGCGGGCGAACGAAGTGGAAGACGACAGCGAGGCGAGGCGTGGTCGCGGTGGAGCTTGGGGTGGCTGGAATCAACGGCACCCTTCTTCTCCAGAGGCGGCGGCTCCGGCTCCAATTCTGGCGAGCTGCTGCTCCACTTGCTCCGACGAGGGGTGGTTGAGGTTCAGAGAGGTGAGGGGAGTGGAATGGTGTTAGTCTTTGGTGCTGGGGAGGCCTCCTTTTATAGGCTCGACGGTGAGACCGAGCGGGATGGGCGGTCGACGGTGGCGACATGGCTACGGCGAGCTAGGGGCATGGCTGGGGATGGTGATCGATGGGCGGTCCCCTGGCGGTGCTCTAGCGCTTCAATGCGGCCGTAGGGGCGGTGGTATGCGTTCGGGGTGAGGTGGCGCTCTGAGAGGCAGAGGCGGCGGTGTCCACGGCGAGCGGTGGTTGTGGGGCTTTGGGTGGCGAACGGGGGTGTCTGGGGTGTTCTCCAGGCGGAGCGGGCGGTGGTGTCGAGCGGCGGCGGCTTGTGCACGCTGGGATGTGGCACGCTTCTGCGGAAGGCGTCGGCATGGTGCAGTGGCACTAGCGCTTCTCCTCGGTGGTCCACGGCTCTTGCCTCGGTAAGGATGAGAGGCGGTCTGGCGTGGCTACCTCCTAGACATGGTGAGGGAAGGGGGTTGCCTTCGATGGTTGCAAGGTTGGCCGGCAGGGTGGTGCTCGGCATGGCTGTGCAGTGCGGCTAGGGGGTAGAGAAGGGGATGGTTTGGTCTGGTCTGGCTTGAGGGGGACAAGATGATCAAAGCACTACAGAATTGCTAGACAAAATCAGCCCAAAACAGTAATAGTTAGGCCTTAATGATCTTGCTAACAAGGTGTTTGACAAAATGGCCGCAAGAGAAAAAGTTTTGAATTTTGAGTTCAAAATTTTTGGGTGATCTCCACTAGTGCCAGGTAGTCTCTGGTTGCAAGGGTTTTGAAAATGGAGCTCAAATAGATGGTTTTTGAAATAGGGGTGATCTATGCATATGCATTAGATTCAATTTTAAACTGCCATTTAAAATAGTTTCCAGAATGTTTTTAGAAGATTAAAAGGTGGGCCTTGGTACCTCATTATGTGTACTAGCAAGGGGTGTAAAGATCCAGAATTGTTTCTGTTAAGAATTGAGTACTAGGAATAGCCAAAGTAGGTATGAGAGTTAATTTTGTCAAAATGACCATTCCTTTATTTTAATTCTTTTTTATTTGATTTCTTTTAGGAAAAGTTTGGGAATGATGTAGATGATGTTTAAATCACCTAAGAAACATTTTAGAAGCAAAGGATCACACAATCATGGCGATTCAAAACAACTCCTATTTTAAATGCACACATATATGAATGCTTTCATTTTAATTATGGAAAAGTTTTTGTTAATCCTAAATTTGGATGATTTGATCTTTGATAAGCTTGGATTGAAGTTTTGGGATGTTAAAATCCCCTTGATGATGCTTTGGTACCTTGCTACCCATCAAACGCCTCCCCTCTCACCTTCTAGTCAAAAACCCTAAATCTGCCAAATTTGGCCGTCTGGAATTTGTTTCAACATCACCTTTTTGGAAATCTCCCTTTCTCAACCCTTGTGCATTTTTGGTAATGCACTTGAACCATCTTGTTAACCATCCTAAGGACTACCAAGGACCACTCTTGGCCCTGTTTATATCATCCTCCAACCCACTTGTTCTTGATGGTTGTGCAGGCAAGAAAATAACTATTCCTGCAAATCTAGTCAACATGCCTACTTTGATAGAAGCTCACACCACCATCCCTCCTCCTCTAGACCAACTCCTTGCATGGTTGTGTTATACTCATATAGGTCTATCAACATCTACGTCACTTGTTCCAAGTGGATCTTTGTGCTTCTTAAACCAACATGGTTTATAAGGCATCAAGACTCATCTAGTATGGCAGCCTTATTTTCAACAAAGTTTGCCATCACTTCCAGACCAGATCAAATGTAACCAATCCAAACTCCTTCTGCCATGATCATCTATATGACTTGGTCTAACTATCCATATATCCATTGCATCAAGGTGAGCTCTGAGCCCCAAGATCCAACAATGTTTTGGTGGTATGAAAATAACATCACCCTAGATCCTCAATTCCTTGTTTTCCCATCTAATTCAAGTTGGACTTACAATTACCAAAGTTGCAAATGCTTGCTACACCTTGCCTACATCATCTCCCTTGATCATCAAGATTTATCAAATATTACCCATAATTATTATGGCTCCAAATCTAATTAATCTCTTTAATAGACCAAATCTCCAAAACTTCCTCCAAAAAGGAAAGTTTGGTTTTTGCCAAAAAAAATCCCAACTTTTGGATCAATTGAGGTCCACATATAATACCCCATCTTCCCACTTAAAAAATAAATATTTTTGAAGAGCTTTATTATTTCTTTTTGCCCATTTTCTTAAATGGCTGAATTGGAATAATAATTGTTTTAAACACTTTTATCTTCCAATAAATCTTGGGAGAATTCCCCTAAGTGTGTATTCACATCTGGGACCATCTCACATCAAAAAATCAACTTGTCCAATTCAAAAATACCAAATAAATTGCTAAAAACCATTTCTGCACTGTTTGAATAATTGATATAAAGTGCATCTAGAATTCTCTGAAAATTCCTAAATAAATCTTGGAGATGTATCCTAACCCTACCCACCTACCAGCACCCTTAACTCACCTTGCCAAGATCAAAGTTAAAGAGTTGCTTCATAAGCATCAAAACTAGCAAATCTTGGATAATTAACAACATTGGGTTAATACTCCCTCAAACCCTCACCAAACCCCCACCCTTAGCACCACATCACCACTACATCATCTCTGGTCGCCACCCCACTGTAGCATCTGCCCTCCCCTTGTGTTTTTTCCTTGGAAAGAGAGAAAGAGAGATATGGCATATCTTTCAAATCTTGGTTATATTGTGCAGCAGCAAACACCACCACTTCCTCCACTCAGTGCTCGAAACAGAGGCCCCACCACCCTCTCTCCACCTCCCTTATTTCCCAACCACTATCCAGCACCTCCCTCTCATGTCCAAAATGGACATTTCATATCCCCATCTCCCTCCCCGGTTTAAAAAGGCCAGAGGCCACCCCGTGCCTCCCCTGCCCCTCATTTTCTCCCCTCTCTTATCCCAGAGCCTCCTCTCCCTCTCCCCAACTCTACCTTGCCCGAGAAATGAAGGAGAAGGAGCCTCGACCTCCTTGAAGAATCGAGCCTAGAGCTCTCCGCACTACCTCTCCCTCTCTGCATGACACCGTGCGGTGCTCCCCTACCCACTCTTACCCTTCCCCTGCTATTTTCTTTGCCAGGAATGAGCCCAGCAGTAGCCCCGGCTAGCTCCCAAGTTGTGCATGCAGCTGTCCTCGTGCGAGCCCCTCCCCGACAACAAACCTCCTCGTGCCACCCCTTGTTCGACTCCTCGCAGAGGTCCACGTCGCCCCCACGTCTTCCCCGCCGCCGGCACGGCCTCAGGTGAGCTTCCCCGCCGCTGCCGACCCCGCCTAGGGTTTCTTCTCGCCGCCAGACGTCGATCCCCTCCTGATCGGACGGCCTGGGGCACTCGATACCCCTTCGGTAGGGTGTGTTGCTGACCGGTGGGCCAACCATGTCAGGTTCAAACACGCTGGCTCACCCGCCGTGGGCCGAATCCCCTCCGGCCGGCCCATTTAACCCCAGATCCTAGCCCAGTAGCCCCTGCCCTTTTTCTTTTTTATTTCTTTTCTAGATCTAAAATTTACCGTTTACTTTAAATGCAAAAGAAAATAGAAAAATGACTCCAACTGCCCAGATCTAAAATTCCTAGGGTTCCTGGATGTTTTCTTGAACATGCAGTACCAAAACTTTGACTAAGTTCATTTTGATATTTTTCTGAGATTTAATATACTAACATGTATCCTCTGCACTAAATAAATTCCCTAACAAATTTGATAAACCTAAATGGAATAAATCGAATTGTATCTGGTAGATATTCCTTTCCCCCATCTAGGAGCCTTGATCCCATATCCACTTGAGTTACATTGTGCCTGTGGCAAAAATAACAAAAGCAAGACTTTTCAGCCTTTACAAAATTACCTAGGTCAAACCAAAGTTGGTATCGACCTAATTCAAACTCCCTATACACCTGCATACCAGTATCTATCAAACCCTAGGAGTCCATAATTTTCTAAGCCCCTGTGGATTGATCATGAATTAGTCTGTTATGGGCTTAGTTGATTCACTAGAAAAATCATCATAGTAGCTCTACAAATCCAAAAAGGTTCATTCCAATTTCTACAGAAAGGTATTCGAAATATATACCATGTGTCCTTGTAATCAAATCAAAAGCTTCTGTAGATTAAATCTAGTGAAAAAGACAAAACAACTCCAGAACTGCCTTTGGGAATTTCCCGAGGGCATTCTGTTAATTATTTTGGAGTGATTCCAACTGTCAGCTATTCAGTACATCAAACTCTACCCGACCATCCAAGGAAATAATTTTTGTCGCTCCAGAACTTTTCTGGTGAATTATTTCCTTAAACTAGAGCTTTTATCAGTAGAATATTCATAAGAAATTAAAGAAAAGTGATAAAATAGTGAAACCACTTTTGTTGGTGTTATTTTGTCAATACCTACCTGATGGTATCATCTTTGCGTAGTTATATCATACAGACCCAAGCCTAGTTCTAAATCCCCTTAACAGGTGGTATTTGGACAAATACATCCTAAAACAAGGACCACAAGGGCAATTAAAGTAATTCCAATTACAACCCATTCAATCTATCAAAACCTACTGATTTGAGTAATGTGCAGTGTGTTTGTGTGCTGTATTGTAATGATGCTTGTATTTCTTTATGTTGATTGTGCCCTTGTTTGCTTGCATGTGCTGTCGGGACGATGATAGTTGCGATGAAATTAGAGAGAAGAAGAAGTGGTAATTTTTATTGGTATTATTGGGTATTCTAAGAAGAAGTACAGGGACATATTTCCATATTGCTGATCATCAGGCAAGCCACCATTCCCGAATTCCGATACTTGTCCCACTCTTTTTATTACCAGTTTTGTACCTCCTTTACAAATTGCATTATTTATCTGCATGTCTTGTTTTATCAATACTGCGCTAATGACTTGTCTCCTCCAAATTATGACTTGGTGTCCCTCGTGGCACCCACCCTGATGTAAACCCACCACTTACCCCTTTTGATCGAGGTTATGATGGTTAGCATCCTACCCCGTTGTCAAACTACGAATTTTTGTTGAATAAATTGTTTTGGGATTTACCCTACTACAAATGTTTCAAAACTGCTTGTTAAAACCCTTGGGAAGAGGCATCATTCCAAGCGGATGTTTTAACTAAAGAAGTGGTGATGATGAGAAATGAGAAAATGCGCAAGAGAAAGAGAAGGGATGTTCTACGCCTTTACCGGAACAATTTATCTGTGCAACCACATTACCCCCAGGTGCTGGGGCTTAGCTCGTAGTTTGTCTTCTTTAGCCGAGGCAGCTTGTACAATGCTTATTGGGAGGAATCCCTTGAATTCCGGGCAGGCGCTAACAGTTCTATGGATCTGATGCTTATAATTGCTTCGGCAAGAGTGAGCCTATCTTGGCAGGAGTGCCGGTGCAACAATTGGGTCTCCTGCGGACGATATGACTTAGGTAGTACGGAAGGAAGTGGAGTCACCAAGTTAAGGTATACGCCAAGCTGCAGTTTGGGTATACGTGTGTACGGAAGGCAGGACTATGACCAGGAGCCACATACTCGTTGCCGGGGAGAACAAACCCAAAAGAAAAAGCAGCATTTGCTAGGGTCGATGTTTAAAAGGTTAGGTTTGATTATCCAACCCCCATCTACCGTGTGTAGGCCTTGGTTTTATCCCGGCGGATGTATTGATTCTTGTGGGAAAGTGCACAAACTGTGAGAGTATAATCTATACGAATAGCCGCATCCACGGTCAAGGACGGTTGGAAAGGTGATGGCTAGGAGTACCCAAATGGTGTGTTTGGAAAAAATGGATGAAAGTATGGAGGTTCCGAGGGAACCTGAGTTTAAAGTTTTGTTTTGACCATAGGTGGTCAAAGAGGTTTAAAAAGGGGTTTTCTCCAGAACTGTTTTCAAAAATGTTTTCAACAAGGATATAGGGGGATATCCTGAGTTATAAAATGGAAGCATGTTCAAAACTCTTTTTCAACAAAGATATGAAGATGCCATAACTACAAGAGATAGTCTAGGCTTTCAAAAACAACCCTATATAGAGCTATCTCGCCACCGCCAGAATTGCATTTCCTTATTTAACTTATCTTGGTGGTTTGCGAGTACATTCAAACGTACTCATGGCATTGTCCCTGGCTAAAAACCATTTCTACACTATTTGAATAATTGATATAAAGTGCATCTAGAATTCTCTAAAAATTCCTGAATAAATCTTGGAGATGTATCCTAACCCTACCCACATACCAGCACCCTTAACTCACCTTGCCAAGATCAAAGTTCAAGAGTTGCTTCATAAGCATCAAAACTGGCAAATCTTGGATAATTAACAACATTGGGTTAATACTCCCTCAAACCCTCACCAAACCCCCACCCTTAGCACCACAGCACCACTACATCATCTCTGGTCACCACCCCACTGTAGCATCTTCCCTCCCCTTGTCTTTTTCGCTTGGAAAGATAGAAAGAGAGATATGGCATATCTTTCAAATCTTGGTTATATTGTGCAGCAGCAAACACCACCACTTCCTCCATTCAGTGCTCGAATCAGAGGTCGCACCACCCCTCGCTCCACCTCCCTTATGGCCCAACCACTGGCCAGCACCTTCCTCCCATGTCCAAAAATGGACATTTCATATCCCCATCTCCCTCCCCGGTTTAAAAAGGCTAGAGGCCACCCCGAGCCTCCCCTGCCCCTCATTTGCTCCCCTCTCTTATCCCAGAGCCTCCTCTCCCTCTACCCAGCTCTACCTTGCCCGAGAAATGAAGGAGAAGGAGCCTCGACCTCCTTGAAGAATCGAGCCTAGAGCTCTCCTCACTGCCTCTCCCTCTCTGCATGTCACCATGTGGTGCTCCCCTACCCTCTCTTACCCTTCCCTTGCTATTTTCTTTGCTAGGAACGAGCCCAGCAGTAGCCCCGACGAGCTCCCGAGATGTGCATGTAGTTGTCCTCGTGCGAGCCCCTCCCTGACGACAAACCGCCTCGGGCCACCCCTTGTTCGGCTTCTCATAGAGGTCCACGTCGCCCCCACGTCTTCCCCGCTGCCTCCGACCCCGCCTAGGGTTTCTTCTCGCTGTAGCGCACCACGAGGTGGACGAAACCGTTGATCCCCTCCTAATCGGACGGCCTGGGGCACCCGATACCCCTTTGGCAAGGTGTGTCGCTGACCGGCGGGCCAGCCCTGTCAGGTTCAAATGCACCGTGCCCACGCGCTGGCTCGCCCGCTGTGGGCTGAATCCCCTCTGGATGGCCCATTTAACCCCAGGTCCTAGCCAGCAGCCCCTACCCTTTTTCTTTTTGATTTGTTTTCCAGATCAAAAATTTACCGTTTACTTTAAATGCAAAAGAAAATATAAAAATGACTCCAACTGCCCAGATCTAAAATTCCTAGGGTTCCTGGATGTTTTCTTGAACATGCAGTACCAAAACTTTGACCAAGTTCATTTTGATATTTTTATGAGATTTAATATACTAACAAGTATCCTCTACACTAAATAAATTCCCTAACAAATTTTATAAACCTAAATGGAATAAATCCAATTGTATCTGGTAGATATTCCTTTCCCCCATCTAGGAGCCTTGATCCCATATCCACTTGAGTTACATTGTGCCTGTGGCAAAAATAACAAAAGCAAGCCTTTTTAGCCTTTAGAAAATTACGCAGGTCAAACCAAAGTTGGTATCAACCTAATTCAAACTCCCTGTACACCTGCATACTAGTATCTATCAAACCCCAGGAGTCCATAATTTTCTAAGCCCCAGTGGATTTATCATGAATTAATCTATTCTGGGCTTAGTTGATTCACTAGAAAAATCATCACACTAGCTCTACAATCCAAAAATGTTCATTCCAATTTCTAAAGAAAGGTATTCTAAATATCTACCATGTGTCCTTAGAATCAAATCAAAAGCTTATGTAGATTAAATCTAGTGAAATAGACAAAATAGCTCCAGAACTGCTTTTGGGAATTTCCGGAGGGCATGCTGGTAATTATTTTGGAGTGATTCCAACTCTCAGGTATTCAGTACATCAAACTCTACCTGACCACCCAAGGAAATAATTTGTGGATCTCCATAACTTTTCTGGTGAATTATTTCCTCAAACTAGAGGTTTTATAACTAGAATATTCATAAGAAATTAAAGAAAAGTGATAAAATAGTGATACCACTTTTGTTGGCCTTATTTTGTCAATACCTACCTGATGGTATCATCTTTGAATATTTATATCATACAGACCCAAGCCTAGTTCTAAATCCCCTTAATAGGTGGTATTTGGACAAATACATCCTAAAACAAGGACCACAAGGGCAATTAAAGTAATTCCAATTACAACCCACTCAATCTATCAAAACCTACTGATTTGAGTAATGTCTGGTATGTTTGTTTGAGGTACTGTAATGATGCTTGTATTTCTTTATGTTGATTGTGCCCTTGTTTGCTTGCATGTGCTGTCGGGACGACGATAGTTGCGATGAAATCGGAGAGCAGAAGAAATGGTAAATTTTTATTGGTATTATTGGGTATTCTAAGAAGAAGTCCAGGGACATATTGCTGATCATTAGGCAAGCCACCATTCCCGAATTCCGATACGTGTCCTACTCTTTTTATTACCCGTTTTGTAGCTCCTTTACAAATTGCATTATTTATATGCATGTCTTGTTTTTGAAATACTGCGCTAATGACTTGGCTACTCCAGGTTATGACTTGGTGTCCCTCGTGGCACCCACCCTGATGTAAACCCACCAATTACCCCTTTTGACCGAGGTTATGATGGTTAGCATCCTACCCCGTTGCGAAACCACGAATTTTTGTTGAATAAATTGTTTTGGGATTTACCCTACTACAAATGTTTCAAAACTGCTTGTTAAAACCCTTGGGAAGAGGCATCGTTCCAAGCGGATGTTTTAACTAAAGAAGTGGTGATGATGACAAATGAGAAAATGGACAAGAGAAAGAGAAGGGATGTTCTACGCCTTTACCGGAACAATTTATCAGTGCAACCACATTACCCCAGGTGCTCGGGCTTAGCTCGTAGTTTGTCTTCTTTAGCCAAGGTAGCTTGTACAATGCTTATTGGGAGGAATCCCTTGAATTCCGGGCAGGCGCTAACAGTTCTACGGATCTGAAGCATGTAGCTTGCTTCGGCAAGAGTGAGCCTATCTTGGCAGGAGTGCCGGTGCAACAATTGGGTCTCCCTCAGACGGTATGACTTAGGTAGTACGGAAGGAAGTGGAGTCACCAAGTTAAGGTATACGCCAAGCTGTGGTTTGGGTATACGCGTGTACGGAAGGCAGGACTATGACCAGGAGCCACATACTCGTTGCCGGGGAGAACAAACCCAAAAGAAAAAGCAGCCTTTGCTAGGGTCGACAAGCGAAAGGTTAGGTTTGATTATCCGAACCCCCATCTACCGTGTGTAGCGGGCCTTGGTTTTATCCCGGCGGATGTATTGATTCTTGTGGGGAAAGTGCACAAACTCCGTAGAGTATAATCTATACGAATAGCCGCATCCACGGTCAAGGACGGTTGGAAAGGTGATGGCTAGGAGTACCCAAATGGTGTGTTTGGAAAAAATGGATGAAAGTATGGAGGTTCCGAGGGAACCTGAGTTTAAAGTTTTGTTTTGACCATAGGTGGTCAAAGAGGTTTAAAAAGGGTTTTTCTCCAGAACTGTTTTCAAAAAGGTTTTCAACAAGGATATAGGGGGATATCCTGAGTTATAAAATGGAAGCATGTTCAAAACTCGTTTTCAACAAAGATATGGAGATGCCATAACTACAAGAGATAGTCTAGGCTTTTCAAAAACAACCCTAGATAGGATTATCTCGCCTCACCCAGAATTGCATTTCCTTATTTAAGTTATCTTGGTGGTTTGCGAGTACATTCAAACGTACTCATGGCATTGTCCTTGGCTATTTACTTGGCCGGGCTTTCAGAAGCTTGGCAACGGAAGGTTAATGTGACGTCCATGCGAGCAAGGCCGTCCTCCCAGTCACTCGCCTGTAGGTTGAGGCATGATTGGGCCCTGCGTGTGATGAAGCTCTGCTACTAAAGGTTGTGTAGCCATAATGGCAACTATGTAAGTCCTGTATTTGTTATGTTTCGGATGCTGTAATGATACTTGTCGGTTATGCTCCATGGCTCACTGATCAGGGGAACGTGGATATTTCCATAACACGGATTTCTCGGTTGATTAAAATCCGGGGGACCCCACACAAACCACCGTTAAACAATGGCAAGGAGAGGATACTATTTCTTTCCATCTGATGAAAAACAACTACACTTTAACATTAGATGAATGGTGTGCATGTTTTAATTTGCCAAACAATGATGTTCATGCTTTATGTGCATCCTTTACTGGCTTAGAACCTTCCCCTAAACAATACTATAATGGAATGAGTTTCACTACTAGAATAAGCAAGGGGAAGAATATTCAACGTCCTGCAATTCTCTATTTGTTCTAGTTATTGCTAACACCTTGCAGGCATGAAATGAGTTCACGAGACTCAACAAGGAGGACATCCTAGTCCTCGCAAAGGCTGCTTACATCAACTGCAACCTGTCACTCAACTTGGGCACCATCCTTCTATGCTACTTGGAGCACCAAGCCTCCCAAAGCCAAGGGCCAACCACAGGAGGAGGTGTCATCACGATGCTTGCCACTACCCTAGACATCGACCTAGGTGAGTTGCAACCCGTACTAGGTGAGACACATGTTGGTTTCTCCACCTTGAGGGCATGTGGAATGCTCACTAAAATAGGTGGTGCTTATTACCTACATATTGCTAGAGCTGGGCATATCTACCCCGCTACTATGCCTAATGGCCTTTTCTCCATCGAGGAAAGACGTTTGCTATATGATTTGCATGGTGAGCAACACCAACCCGAGGAAGAGATTCCGGAGGAGGATGAGAACCAAGAGGAGGAGCAAGAAGTTCCTTATCAAGAGGAGCAGCCACAAACGCGGTTCGCCACATACCAAGATTTCCAAGGACTTGGAGGGACCATGGAGAGGATACGCAACCTCTCTTTGAACCTCTGAGAATCAACAAGTAACCTCTCAACGCAATTTGCAAACTGGAGTAACGACTTTTCCCGCCACCACAATGATTTGAAGGGCTTGCAAAAGCCTAAGCTTGGGCAAGTTTCCTCATGTATCTTTATTTGGCGTTTATTTTCTTTTATTTATTTTGAGTTACGTTTTTATTTGAGTTTTATAAGCACTCGTGTTGGTTTCCCCAACACTTTATCTTTAGTTCTCTATATTTTAAATTTGAAATTTTCTAGACGAGCTTTGCCGCCAAATTTCTATTCTTTAAATTCCCTCTCTTAAAAATCACAAAAACATTTCCCCCTTTTTCCTTATTTTCCCTCTTTCTTTTCTTTCCGCCTCGAGGTCTTCATATATTTGCAGGAGAGTGGCCGACTTCAAGTTTCCAAGAAACAAATAAAAAAGGAAGAGAGAAGTGGAACCAAACATGAGAGGTATGCCTTATGACTCCCCACTTTTGAAGTTTGGGAAACCCATGCTAGTTAGTAGTAAATGTTGAGATATTATATTGGTGGAGTGAGTGTTTGTATCATCGTAAGATTTTTCGTTTGCATGGGTATTTAATTGGGATCATTTTGTTCTATCTCTCGTAATTAACCAAGTCTTTCCTAAAAATTGCTAAACAATTGTAATAAGAAAAAGTCTCACAATTGAAGGCTTGGGTATTGGAGTGCTTAGTCTTGAAGGTTTATTTCTAGAGACACTCAACACCACTGAAGATGTTATTTGACTTGATAGCTCTCTTTAAAAGGATTTGTTCGATTGAATTAATGTTTAGCGGTTTTTGTGAGCATGCCAAAGTTTGACTTGTTAATCATAAGAATGATATAGCTTTACGCGTGTCAAACTTCATGGGATGCCAACAACTCCGCTGACCTACGAACGATCTTCATGGAGGAAACTCCTAGATTTCGGCTATGAGTTGATTAAACACTTGTAGCAGCAATGCTATAGTGGGTAAGATTCTTGGCACTCCAGGGAGCTGTAATCATGGTGGAGTCACTCCTCTGGCTATTATGACTAATCATTATGCAAAAGGAACAAAAACCATAGTGATGCCACGAGTGTCCATGATAAACTAATAAAAATCTTTGGCATGTTCTCAATTACTTAAAAACTAAAAGTCTTGAAGGACAATGAATAGAAAAGTAGTGCTTGCAAAGTCTTGATTCATTGATGTGGGAGAATTGAGGAACTCTAGTATATATGCTTTTCATGACAACTCTCACACTCTTAATTTACATGATTTTACTTTACTGTTCAAAGGCAAGCCTATGAGTTGATTACTTCACATGGAATAAAGTTTACTCATTTGAATCATCCATGTTTACAATAATTTTGCTGTGTTATAAGGATTCTTGAAACCCGTATGATATGCTTGCCATTACTCTATCTATGCTGAAGTTTTTCAGATTTATGAAGTGGAGGAAACATGAGACTACTAATCATGAGTAAGATCACCATCTCGTTATTTCAGTTTAAATGTTGAGTTCCTTTTTGATTTTGGTTTTCTTGCTCGGGACGATCAAGTTTAAGCTTGGGGAGGTTGATGGCTCTAAAATATAGCCATCTATGTTCACATTTAAATTGGATATTAATCATATTCTTGATGAAATATCTCTCTAAACCCTGCCACTAATGCTAATATTCAGAGGGGTATGCAATCCTTTCTCTTGTATTTTTCCTGCGCAGATAATGTCGTTTAAAGGAGGGAATCACTACATTAAAGTCAAAGATACGAGATTTCCAACAACCAGAAGAAACCAGGAGCCGAAGAATGGAGGCAGACACTTTAATGACCAACTATACAACCAGAGCAAATATTCCGATCGTATTGCTCCGGTCGTATAGTTGTCGCCACCACCGTTAGGTCAAACAGAACAACTTTCATGAAGGGACCCCTATTTAAAGAAGCCTCATGCGACAAGAAAACAAGCCAGACCTCGCCAAAAAGTCTCTGCCACAGATAACCAGCCGCCTCCAGATCTCCAAACCCTTCTCCATCTCCATAGCCATATTCCACCATTTGTAATAGTAGATCTCTTCTCTGATTGGCCACATTGTAAGACTATTGCTATTAATCTTATGATTTTCATTACAATGTTTGTGATTGTTGATCTCATCTCTATGTGTGAGTAATTCTCCTTGGGCTAAGGGATTTGGCCTAGCCATGTAGCAATTGTGCATGTGATTTATCATAGATGGCATCGTGTATTAGTTTGTATGACATGATGATTATTGTATCCTCTCTTTACTCAATCCAAGGACTTGTCAGGTACCCAAGACCCCGAGGGTTGAGCCAGGTATAGGGTGTATGAGTGATGACTGATCTACAGGTTGGGAACCCCAGTGACAGAAGGGGTAGTACGACTGTATGTGAGGGATTTGCTTGGGATTAATGGTGACATCACTATGCATATCATTAGTTATTTTTTTCTATGGATGAGACTAGTAGATTATTGCTATAAGCGGTTGCAAATGCAATAGCAATTATGGATGCACTGCCCACATATAATTTATCTTGCTCTAACAAGTACACACATACTTTATTTCTATCTTTTATTTCTATCAGAAGTTTTCCACAGCTATAGGTGAAACCGAACACCCTAGGCCCTCTCTCTCCATCGTCGACAACAACCAAAAAGACACAAGCTATTGGTCCGGTAAAAACACAAAAGGAATTCTAAAACTCCTAAAGGTCCATTAAAGTAACTTCACAACGCATTCGCTTCCCGAGGATTCGATGACCTAGGTCTACTAGGGAAAAATAAGCTATACTACATTCATAATCCGGATCGAAGGTATCAGTAACAAGATTGTATGAAAGCTTGGATGAACTCAATAGGGCTAAAACTTTCTCAGGGATGTAGGACACACCACTAGCATAGTATTATTGTTATATGTAATCGAGACAACATACTTCTTGTGTCATGATATGTGTGGAGAGAGCCCCATAATAAGATGTTCACTACAAGGCTCATAGGAAGCCACGTTCTTGAGCCAAGAGTGAGGTCACCTCTAAATAACCACTGCGATGTCTGAGAGAAATCACCAATACAAACCACAGCAATTAAGGGTTTCCCCATGGATATCGTAATTAACTCAGGAAGTCCCTCTTTAATCCCCCTTTGACCGTGTAGGTTACGAGCCAGCGCCAATCTGTCATGGGGCATTCCGGGTATGCTTCCAAGACACGTCCAAATGATTTCTCCCTCTCTTTAGTACTAGAAGCAAATGATATGCGACCAACTACACATACCATCTAAAGAGAGAGATCAAACACAAATCATAATTATATCATAAACAAGCAAGTCATACAGACACAAGAATAGATCATCTTTATTACAAGTTCATAATGGTGTTAGGGTTTCTCCACCTCCCAAATAACAAAGAAACTACTCACTCATGGAAGCAATGAACAACATCATCATAATCAAATGAATGGATAAAAGTACGAAGGTAGATCTAATGCAAACCACAATTGGATCTGGAATTACAAAGAGATCTAATAGATGAAAGATGGGAGCAATGGTGGTGATGGAGATGTAGCGGTTGATGATGAAAGGGATGATGCGTTGTCCTCCAATGATCCGTGAATCAGCTGGGATTTTACCCCTGCCTAGTTCCTCCTTCAGATCCCTCTCGAATGTGATGTTTCGTGGTTTCTGGTGGCTATGATGTCGGATCTCGTATTCGCTAGGTAGAAGTTTTTCATGATGCGGTCATGATGGCGCCTGGTATGGGCAGACGGTATGGGTGGGATCCTCTCGTACTAGTGGTCATTATCGATACTGATGCATCCACCTTGTTTAGTATTCTTCCAGGTGTGAAGGTAAATTCATAAAATGACTTTTATCACTTAGAAATATCATATAATTACATAATATGACAGCTCGAATAGATATGTTAATATATGACTCCATGATTTGGGATCCTGTTGAAACAAGAGAAAAATAGCGCGCGTAGATGCAGTGAAATAATAAAATCCCTACTCTATTGATGCAAAAACAAAAGGTAAATATGCTGCAATTTTGGACTCATCAACTCCCCCAAACTAGGCTCTTGATCGTCCCCGAGCAAGATGGTGGCTTATGGACAAGATCAACATGTTCATGAGACATCAGTCATTACAATAAATGAGGTAGGAATTAAAGCAGGAATACAGCATTGGATGTAAAGACACGTCGGGGGTATTACCATACCCTTACACATTACAGAACTTAGAGGCTTCCACACCTTTTTAGTATTAATGAAATTATAAGAAGCTGCTAGTGATTCAACACATCATATAATCATAGAGTTTAAATATATAGAGCACTAAGTTTAGTAGTGAAGATTCATGATCATTTTCTTTCTCTCTTTTTTTTCTATGTTTGATTCTTTTGATAGCTGCTTTCTTCTTTTGTTTTGATACTTGTATGTCTATGTGTTTACTTGCTCCCTTTTCTCTTCTTATTTTTAGCACAGCTATTTGATCTTGCTAACTACTTAAATGGCTTTCAACAACTCTTAATTATAATATGCTACCAGAATTCTTCTTCTCGTAACTTAATCAATGCTTGTGTCGGTGTGGAAATCCCTAAATTTTTGACAGCTGTACAAGTATCATAACACTCAGCCTAGTTCAATCATCTAATATAATAATCATGAATCAAACACAACTTCAATTATCATAAAGTCTCATAACTCAACGGATATGAATCTTCTCTTGAACAAAGAGAACTCGAAGTTGTTGCAACTAATGCAAATTTGGAATTTTAAATCTAACCATGTGTGCAGAAAAGTAAACATGCAAAACTTTAAGATAGACTACAAGGTTCTAACAGATCCCCCAATCTTGGAACCAAGTTGGGGGGATCAAATAATCCCTTACGATTATTTGATACTGTGGTTTGCTCCTCTAATTTGCAGGGGGGATAAGCTCCGGAATCGTGAATACTTGCACGGAGCATCTTGTTTGATGTCTCCAAGATCAAGATACAGATCCAGCATTGCTCATTGACTTTCTCCAGCTTCTCAACAAGATCCTTATACATCTTTATTGTTTGCTTCTGAGTGTTAATGGATCTACGGCCGATGTTGAGATTCGCTTCTAGCTCTTTCATTATCTTTAGATCCATCTGGTCCAGGTAGCGACGCAACATCTCAATATGTTTAGAAGATCCTAGAGATTTTACCTCAACATTCTTGATGTGGCGATCGAGCTTCTCTAGGGAAGCTTGGATCTCATCCCCTTCTCTCTTCACCTTCTTCAAGAAGAGCTCCCCATCTCCCTCTAAATCAAGTTGAACTTCATCCAAGTCGCCTTCTTTTCCAATGCCTAGGCTGAATACCTTGCGCCCATCCTTTAGTGTTTCCATCAGCTTGAATCCATCCTCATCTTCTAGTCCATCCTCTTCTTGTACAGCAACTTTATCTTCCTCCATAATCCTTGAGGATGATCCGTAGATAACCTCCTTCTCTTGAGGGTCACTCCATCTGAAGGACATGGCTCCAAAGAGTTTACAAGGAAGAAGTAGATTGTGGAGAAGATTTGTATTGTCAATACAAGAATAGAGCCCTTCTGGAAGGCTTATAAAGAGTTAGATGTAGGATAAAATTCGTACTTAGAGGAAAAGGGTCGACCAAAGAAAAGAATCCTAACAAATATGGAAACAAATAAGTGCAAAAGAAGGAAATTCGGGTCGTAACGACCATACGGTATGGGCGCACATGCCAAAGTCGGTAACTAATCAACCGACTAAGCAGTACAGGCGGGTCTCGCTCGTATTGCCCGACTATACCATCTTCATGGCGGTTCAATTTCTTCTTTTTATGATTAATCGAAGATCGGAAGGCGGTCATAGAATAGATAACGGCCGGTCGTAGGGGTGGTTGCGCCCATATGACGCGGTCGTACCAATTATGTGAAAATGATATCGAGCCATCAATAGGCTTACCGACCATCGACACAGCTGGATCCGGCCGTAACGCCCACCCGTACTGATGTGGTAAGACCGACAATGAACTCAGATAAACGAGAGGAACTCAAATATGCAAAAAAAATAGTAGAAAATCATCCAGAACAAAGATGTGTTTAGGATTTCATAATCCATGATCATCGAGGGAATATGGACTCATTTGAGTTTCTTTTCTTCATCTCTTCGAAAAAAATAGGTCGTAGAAAATCGCCAAAACATTTGCAAGAAGAAATATAGAACTTCATTTTTGGTAGTGTGGTTCCCACAAGTATGTACACGGATGACACCTCCTTAGGATGAGCAACTTCTTGAGTGTATATGAACATTTCCTCCATCTCTTTCTTCCTTTGTAGGATTTGTAAATCAAATTCTTGCAAAAGTAGAGTTCAACGGATCATTATTGGCTTAACATCGGTCCTTTCTAGGATTTACTTTAAGCCAACACGATCAGTGTGTACTCTTCCTTTGGAGTCCATGATATAAGTTCTAAATTTATCAGAGGAGAAAACTATCATGAAGAATTGTTTTTCTACCGTAGGATAGTTCTTTTGGGCCCCGTTTAAGGTCATCACCATCATACTGTCAAAGAATCGCTCCTACAACTTCATGACTAGCTTCGCAAAACAGCTCAAATGGTTTCTTCCAATTAGGTGGTTTTATAATGGGAGCTTCAAGAAGGGCTTGCTTTAATATGTTAAACGAACTAAGACACTTTTCATCAAAATTAAAATGAACATCCTTTTGAAGAAGGTTAGTTAATGGTCTAGCAGTTTTCGAAAAATTCTTAACGAATCTTCTATAAAACCCTACATGACCTAAGAAGCTTCTTATACCTTTTATGTCTCGAGGAGGGGTAACCTTTCTATTGCTTCAATCTTTGCCGTATCGACTTCTATGCCCGTTCCTGAGACTTTGTGACTGAGTACTATGCCTTCTTGAACCATAAAATGACATTTCTCCTAGTTCAAGACCAAGTTAGTGTCTTCACATCTCTGCAAAACTTTATGAAGATTATGGAGACAATGATTAAAGGAAGTTCCATAAACAGAGAAATCGTCCATGAACACTTCCATAATACTTTCAACATAATCAGCAAAAATAGCAATCATGCATCTTTGAAACGTGGCAGGAGCATTGCAAAGATCAAAAGGCACACGACGATAAGCGTAAAGGCCATAGGGTCAAATAAAAGTAGTTTTAAGTTGATCATTAGGGTGTATAGCAAATTGGGAAAAAATGGAATAGCCGTTTAAGTAACAAAAATGAGAATGCTTAGCAAGCCTTTCTAAAGTTTGATCTATAAACAGTAAAGGGTAATGGTCCTCCTGAGTTTCTTTATTTAGTTTCCTATAGTCAATGCACATCATGTGTCCAACAACAGTTCTAGTAGGTACCATTTTGTTATGTTCATTTTCTACAACCATAAACCCACCTTTCTTTGGAACACAATGAACAAGACTAACCCATTCACTCTCCTCCACATGAAAGATGACGCATGCAACCAACAAACGTATTATTTCTTTTCTTACCTCCTCTTTCATGTGAGGTTTAAGATGTTGCTAAAAGTCTACGACTGGCTGAGCTCCTTCTTCCATGAATATTCTATGGGGGGCTATCGAGGGACTAATCCCCTTCAAGTCACTCATCGAATACCCAAGAGCATTTCGATGCATGCGGAGAACCTTCATCAAGTTTTCTTCCTCTTTCTCTACGAGGTTAGCGCTTACAATAACATGAATTTATGTGTCTCATCAAGAAACCTATATTTGAGTTCCTTAGGTAGAGTTTTATGAACCGGAGGAGGAAGATCCTCGTCTCCTTTTCTTATAGGTTCTTCATATTTTTTATTAATCTCGATGTCCACCTCAGGTGTGGAGTCAAGATAGTCATCTATTTTAGCTTTTTTTATGTCTTGAAGAATATTATTATTGTTGACTAAACTTGTTGCTAGATCATCATTCCGAGTTCTCGATGACTATTGAAGCTAAATTTATGATATTACCTTCTTCCTCACGTTCATACATCATCATCTAATTCTTCAATAGATGGCTTATGGTCAAATTTAGAGAAATGAAAATCCATTTTCTCTTCACCAAACTTGAGAGACACAGTTTGCATCTTGCAGTCTATGTTTGCTCCTACGGTATTTAGAAAAGTTCTTCCAAAAATGATGGGACAATAAATGTAAGTGGGCATATCAATAAGCACAAAATCAATGGGATATTTATAAGGTCCAATGCAGATTGGTACATTCCTAATTATTCCCATATGTACTTTGAGAGTATTATCTACAAGCATTATAGTCATAGTTGTATCTTCCAATTCAGCTGGAGCTAATTCATTTTGAATTTTTAAATAAAATTTAAAAGGGATAATGTTAACAGTTGTACCAATATCACAAAGGACATAATAGGAAGTTGCTCCAAAAGTGCACGGGAGGACAGGCTTACCCACTTCTCTAGCTTTTACCTTTCCTTCAACAAATTGCGAAGTTTCGGTATCTAGCTCAATCACGTTGCAATGTGCAAACATGGTTAAAATATCTTCCTTTATTGATGACTCTGCCTCTTGTACATGCTCTTCTTTAGTTTTCCTTATTTGTATTTCCTCTTCCAGCTCTTTGAGAAATAATTCTTCCTCTTTGTGTTGATCCTCCAGTTGCTGAGCCATCATGTGTTTTCTCATCGTCCTTGGAAAAGGAAAGGGTTCAACATATGGGGTACATCCCTTAATGGCTCGACAGGGGCCATGATTATTGGATCTTCTTCTACAACTGGCTCGGGTGGCGGACTATAATGAAGCCAGTCTTTCTTTGGAGATTCAATATGTTCTGTAAAAGACTGAAGGATTTGCAAGATAATATCATCATCAAGTTGTAGTTCATTAGCAGTTTCTTTTACCTTACCGGAGTCTTTATAAGCATTGAGACAATCATATTAAATTTATATACCTCCTTCACCTCGTAAATCAAATACCCATGTTTCTCTATTATGGGGAATTCGTTCTAAAAGTTCCCAAGCTTTAATTATAGTTAACTCCATGAAAGAACCTCCTGAATTCGTGTTAAGCTCATATTTAATTTCTTGATTAAGTCCTCCATAGAAAATATGCAAAACATACCATTCAGGTAAATCATGATGGGGACATTTATGAAGTAGAGACTTGTACCTTTTGTAGTCTCTTACTAAACCTTCACCCGGGAAGTTCTGGAAGTTTGTCATTGCCCTTCCTACTTTAGCAGTTTTTACCTTGGGAAAGAATCAAGACACAAATTCTCCTTTATGTTTTTCCCAGGTATCAATTTTCTCTGCAGGTCAAATTCTATATCAGAATAGCCTCTCAATTGAAGAGTCCAACATAGCTCAATAAAATGCATTAAATGATTGTAAGGATCCTCATCGAGATAAAATACTTCTTGTGTCATGATATGTGTGGAGAGAGCTGCATAATAAGATGTTCACTACAAGGCTCGTAGGAAGCCACTTTGTTGAGCCAAGAGTGAGGTCAAATCTAAATAATCATTGTGATGTCTGAGAGCAATCACCCATACAAACCACCGCAATTAAGGGTTTCCCTATGGATAACATAATTAGCTTTGGGAGTCCCTCTTTAATCCCTCGTTGACAGTGTAGGTTACGAGCCGATGCTAATCTATCACGGGGCATTCCGGGTACGCTTCCAAGACACGTCCAAACGATTTCTCCCTCTTTTTAGTCCTGAAATACAAATGATATGCGGACGACTACACATACCATCTAAAGAGAGAGATCAAACATAAATTATAATTATATCATAGACAAGTAAGTCATACGGACACAAGAATAGATCATCTTTATTACAAGTTCATAATGGTGTTAGGGTTTCTCCATATCCACAAGAACAAAGTAACTAGTCACTCATGGAAGCAATCAATAACATCATCATAATCAAATGAATGGATAAAAGTACGAAGGGGATGATGCGTTGCCCTCCAATGATCCGTGAATCAGCTGGAATTTTACCCTAGCCCAGTTCCTCCTTCAGATCCCTCTTGGATGTTGTGTTTCGTGGTTTTTGGTGGCTATGAATGTCGGATCTCCCTCTCGTCTTCACTAGGGAGAAGTATTTGATGAGGCGGTCACGATGGTGCCCGGTACAGGCGGACGATATGGGTAGGCTCCACCCGTACTAGTGGTCGTTATCAGTACTGATGCCTCCTCCTTGTTTAGTATTCTTCCATGTGTGAAGGTAAATTCATAAAATGATGTTTATCACTTAGAAATATAATATAATATAATTACACAATATGACAGCTCTGATTGATATGATCATATATGACTCCATGATTTGGGATCCTGTTGAAACAAGAGCAAAATAGCGCACGTAGACACAGTGAAATACAAAAATCCCTACTCTATTTATGCAAAAACAAAAGGTAAATATGCTTCAATTTTGGACTCATCACCACCCAACTAGGCCAGCCCAGCCAGCCCAGCTAGGCCGTCTAGCGCAAGCCCACTCCCCACTCTTCTCGCGGCCGCCCTTCTATCCGCCGCCAGCGTGCCATATTGTGGCCCAGCACAGCCGCCCCACCTCGCTTCCTCCTCTCACTGCCACCAGGACCCACCACCTCGTCCCCTTCCTCCAACGGTGCCCACGACTCCGACATCCTTGGCACCTCACGTCGCCATGACCACCACTCCGTAGTGCTCCCTCACTCGCCTCCTCTACTATTCCCGAGTATGAATGCACCACCTCTAGCACCGGACTGCTCCAATTTTGAGTTGTCGCCCTGCCCCTACTATCACCATCAGGCGAGGATTCCGATGAGTACCCGTCGCCTCTTCCCCCCTCCATGTTGCCCCTCTACTCCTATCGTCTGTGAGCACCCACTAATGCTGCTCCTGCTTCCTAGATCACCGTGGACATCCACCACAGAGAGGATCCCGAAGCAGCTGCTGCGCCCGTGAACTCCGATGAGGAATCTATGTCGCCACTATCCGCCAACGTCCACGCAGCTGTCACCAAAGACCTGGCCATGCTCGACCACATCGCCAGGTAGCATCGCTGCTTCCCAAAACCCGCTGGAACACTGCCTAGCACCACCTCCTACAGCGCCGCTGCCGTGCGCCGCCGCTAGTTGGTCGCCGGTGATGCGAGCCAAAGCTTGGCCGATGTGGCCTCAATCGCCATCGTTCGCGTTAGTTAGAACCGATGACCCAGATCTGTTCTAGGGCCGAAGCGGTACCATCCAATGGGGCATTGTCGCGTGTCCTGCCAAGTCAGCGCGTCGTCAGCATGCCGCGTCCGTTTCGCGTTGCTGCTGCGTCAGCACCACGCGGCCATCCAGCGCCACTTTGTAATTTCCTAAATAAAAGAATAGGAAAAAAATTAGTTTATCTTGTAAAATTCATACTAATTGTTTTGTATATCAGAAAATTGCATCTAGGATATGGATGGATTCAGAAAAATGTGAACCACACATTTGTGAATTAAAATTTGTTTTTGCCAAAGTAAATTATTTTAAATATTTAAACTCTAACCTAGAGTATTTAATTCATAGAAATTATTGTCTATATCCAAAAATTTCAAATAATACCTTTATGGAATCCTTGTAAATAGTACTACAGTACCCCACTATTAGTTTCCAAATTTGAACATTTTAAATTGAACAATATTTCAGAAATGCCATTTAGCCATTGTATGCACATCTTTATTCCTAAAAAGTATTTTTGAAAGATTCTTTTTTAAGTGCTCACATATTAGTCCTCTCCAATAGGATCATATAGTAAAATTATTTTGTAGGTTTGCAACAATGTCTTTAAAACATGGATCCTTACCTCTTTCAAATGCTATTTTGGGACTTTATTAAATTAGGAAAATTGTTTTTCAAAAATGAAACCTTTTTACAAAATGTTCAAAAATGGTTTATTTGTCCAATAGGGCTAAATGAAACTCTTTTCCAAACATAACTACAACATATTAGATGCGTATGACCCAGTGCTATACTAAGCACTATTTAGTCAAAAGCAACCATATCAAAGTATTTTGTGAATCAAGTATTGGTTTAACAAGACAATTGCAATCTAAGCAAAACCCTTTAGCATGTCTTTCTTGAATTATTTGGTATTGCCTTGGTTGGTGTGTTTGCTTGTTTGTTTATTCATTGTAATGTTTGTGAATCGTGTAGATTGTGTGTGTAGGATTGCATAAAGTAGTATGTTATGCAATGCAACCTAGATAGGATAGCCACATGTATTCCTGACTATTGAGTAGCAAAAAAGTACGTGTTGTATGCTTAACCTGGATGTAGATCTCGCGGGTAGATTCATATCAAGTTATGTGTTGTTGAGAGGAAAATTATATTTGGTGTAATGAAAACAACATAACTTAATGAACCACCTAGATGAATGGGATTGATATTTTTTGGTTGAGTGCCAAGTTTAGGTGTCATTCACATGGGACCCTATATACGGTCGCACTTTCCTATCAACGGAGGCCATTTTCTGGAGTTGTATCAACGGCTTGCCCCTGACTTGTTTTGCACTCACGAAAAACACCCAGGCTTAAAGAGATTTGGCGGCGTTCTTGTCTATGATCTTCTATGTAGAGCAACATGTCACATGGCTCTGGATTGTATGAACCATCTGGTGGTATGTCACATGTGGCTTCTATGTACAGCCACATGGTCACGTCCCGAGGTGACCAAAAAGGTAGTGTTTGTGGGTTGCTATGCGCCATCTGGTGGATCAGGGGATTACTTCTGAAAGGTCTCATCTTAGTCTTCTCTCGGCCATGCCACAACTGGGTGGTATGTGTGCGGGGATTGACTAGGTCTTGTGGGTAAAGTGTACAAACCTATCGAGGGTGTTAAATCTAAGTACTTATCCATGTCCCTGGTTACAGACGACTTTGGGCGACTGGACTTGAAGTAGTTCAAGAAATCTCATCATTCCAATTTTCTGAAATTAAAATTTTGTGGGAGAACAAGGGTAGAGGGTTCATTTCTATCAACCAATGGTACCCCGGTTCACTGCTATCAACCAGTGGTACTGTTTTGGAAAACAATAGTTTAGGGTTCATTGCTATTAACCAATGGTACCCCGGTTCACTGTTATCAACCAGTGTTACCATTTTCAAAGTAAAACTTTCGGTTCATTGATATCAATCAATGGTACCCTTTTGTTTTCAAAGAAATATTTGTATTTCAAAAATTATAGGACAAAAACCATTGTTTTACGCAAATTCATCCAAAACTCCACCTAGCCAAATATGCATGTATTTGTAGGTTGAGATTTATATTCCACCAAATAGGTCAACTTGTCAATACATTCAAAGTATTGACCATTCGTGGCTGCAACCTTTCATGTTGCAGGTTGCCTTGAATATGAGTGAGGTACAATGTTATGGTTATGTGTCTATACTCAGCATGTTTTCGCCTGTGGCTCTTGATGGAGCTCTTATAGTTATTGTCTTCCGTTGTTGATCTTTGTATTGAGGATCTAGCCCTTTTGTTATGCATTTTGTATGTAACTATGTAAAGTTCTGGATCATTTGACGTAATAGAATATGACCTTCATTTCGTGATATTACATCTTGAAGGGTGTGTGCTAGCGAGTCGATCTAGGGACTAACACTAACATGCATAGAGACTTGGAACCCTACAGGGTCGGGTCACTTTAAGATCCGCCGCCAATGGAACGTCCAAGGTAGGGACTTCCACTATTGACGCCAAGGTGACAAAGAAGAGGGCCATCGAATGCTCCCACGAAGTGCAATCAGCAAGATCTGTGTGATGCTTGCAACTACTGCCTTCTAGACAAAGCCACCGTCAAGCTTCTAGGAGATGAAGCAACTCTTGTGCCTGAGCTTGGCTAGTGGGTAATTTTTATCTCCTTCCTCTAACATGTCCTATATCTCTTCATTCACAAATTTCTTCATGGCTTGCTCTTTGTTTATGGCGTGAGCTGTCAGATTCCATTCTTCATGTCGCTTGTTTCATCACTCTTTCCGAGTGCTGTCTTGGGATCCATCCCCATTGGGTATGTGGAAGTACTTTTATATGTTCACCATAATGCCTCCGACGACTTTGTCCATGATGTCGGGGGCGCCATATTTCCTGTTCGCCCTGAAGTTGATTATTTTGACTTCAAAATTTCGGATTCTGGCCAAGGATGGAAAACCAAATGGTTTTACATCAAGGACCAGAAAAAAAGGGCCGAACCTTCGGGTTGGCACATTTTGACCCCAAGAAAACTTGCTGAAGCCTTGTCTCATGGGAGCAACACCCTACTACTGAAGAAATATGGAGATTAAGCCATTGCTAACGCGGCTTGAAAAACTATGCACTGAAGTTGGTAAGGAGCTATCAGGTTTACAGATTTTGTCCTAGTTCATGTAGGTGTCCATCCAGCCTATCCAAGCGAGGTTGTATGGTATGTGGGATTATACGGGCAAGAAGGATCCCATGAGTATTTCACCAGATATTCTTCCTCTCCATATTTATGATAAAAGGGTTAACTTGTTCACCATGCTGATGAAGAAGAACCCAGTTCCTTCAAATTGTCGAGTGGAACCTTTTGGAAAGAAGAATCTCCTCCCACATGTGAGTGTTCTTTGCTTTCCTTTACATCTTATAATATTTATCAGCTCATTCTATCTCCTTGTGGTGTAGGATTATGATCATCTTTCTACGCTTCGCCCACCTTCCGAAAAGTAGTCGGCTAGTGATTCCCTATCCGAAGAATTCATCGGAACTAGAACTGCACCCGATTAAGAAGAGGAGGCATCCGTTGATGAGTCTTCTTCGGATACCCATTATGTTGCTTCGGCTCAAACCGGGGACTTTTGAAGGGTGCCTACTGCTGAGAAACGGAAGCGCTATGAAGCTGTCGAAACGGTCGAGGATTCTGACGATTCGACGGGTTCAAAGCCAAAACTTGCAGTTCCTATTTCCGCTTCTCCTCCAAGGGTGAACATCTTCCGTATGACCCAAAACATTTCCTCGTAAGTGCTATATCCATTTTACTTCTGCTTTGGTAGCTTTGTCAAATTACTGCTAACTACACCTGATTGTTTTGCTTTGTCTATCGAGAGCGGACGATGAAGAAGAGCCTCTGATATCACCACATGTTGCCTCTACTAGTCTTCCGTTGTTGATATTTGTATTGAGGAGCTAGCCCTTCTGCTATGCATTTTTTATGTAACTATGTATAGTTCTGGATCATCTGATGTAATAGAATATGACCTTTGTTTCATGGTATTACATCTTGAAGGGTGTGTGCTAGCGAGTCGATCTAGGGACTAGCACTAACAAGCATAGAGACTTGGTACCCTACTGGGTCGGGTCACTTTCAGAGTCGTCGCCTAGGGAAAGTACAAGGTATGGACTTCCACTATCGCTGCCAAGGTGACAAAGAAGAGGGCCATCAGATGGGCTCCCATGAAGTGCAATCAGCGAGATCTGTGTGATGCCCGCAACTACTGCTTTCTAGACAAAGACACCTTCAAGCTTCTAGGTGATGAAGGAACTCCCGTGCCTGAGCTTGGCTAGCAGGTAATGTTTCTCTCCTTCCTCTACCGTGTCTTGTCTCTTCCCGTTCACAAATTTCTTCATGGCTTGCTCTTTGGTTATGGCGTGAGCTGGTAAATTCCATTCTTCACGTCGCCCATTTCATCAATCTTTGCGAGTGCTTTCTTGGGATCCATCCCTATCGGGGGAATGACCCCCGGGTATGCCAATCTAGGCTAAACTAGCCGGCTCCAGGGAGGCCTGGCCGGTTGGTGCAAGACAAAAAACCACAACCGGGTGGACCGCTTTAGCCGGCCCGCCCTCAAGATTCCCCAGCTGGCCTGTCTAGCCGAGTGACCAAAAGAGCCGACTGGGTGGCCACCTCTACTTGGCCGCCTCGGATCCGTTGGCCAAAGGTATGGGGCTAACGCTCCTTGCTGAGCGCACCCCTGACCGGACAGGCCGACGCATCGCCCTGATGGCGCTACAAGACGAAGGTGCTAAAGCGCCAAGGAAGGAAGTTGACGAGTAAAGCTCTGGCTGACGAGTAAAGCTCCGGCTGACGAGTAAAGCGTCAAGCCGATGAGTAAAGCACCAAGTGACACCCAAAGCAACGGCACTGGGATGCTGCATCGCTGCCCCCACCTGTACTGGAGTCTTGGCCGGGTCCTCGCCCACCGGCTGGACCCAGCCAGGCGGCCCACTTTGTAAACCCAAGGCCCAAACAATAAACCCTAGAGCCCACATTGTAACCTACCTCTCCCCACCAGTTAATAAGGGGGGTAGTGCTAGGGTTCTAGGTAGACAATTACAAGTTACAAGTTCTCTAGGTTGCACAAGTTTAGTAGTTCATCTTCCTCTAGCTCTCCATAGCAGCTAGGGAAACAGCTCAAGGAGCACTTGGACTAAGCGCTTGCTTCCCATATAGTAGATCCATGGAGGAGTAGGAGTTTTACCTCATCTAGAGGGCTCTGAACTTGGGTACATCCCTGTGTCTGTAGTATTCGTGCCCAACCCGTTGCGAGTATCCACCGATAGCATCATATTTGTCCCCTCATGCCATCCCCGATGGCACTGCCGTGTTCCACACCACGATAGTTGGCGCCCACCGTGGGGCATAGCGCTTTGGTTGGGGTCATGTTTCGCACGGGACTTCCGCTCGTGACCAGTGAGCGAGTCGCCTCTGGCCTAGTCCTCACTTTCGGCCCCTTTGACTGTGTCCTCAATAATGCATCCTGCTTCAAGGGGGAAACCTTCCCAAGCGGTGGCTCCGTTAAGATCTTTGGCGAGTATTTCATCTACGTCGCCACCATCACTGAGGATTTCCCTCACGAGGTCGTCACCATCTCCGGCACACCACCTGGCTTCTCCACCCTGTGTCTCGCCTGCGGCAGCGTCGAGGTCATGATGGACGGTGCAGGCAAAGGCCGCCGCCCACCTCTGGAGCGCGACGCCGCTCCGCATGAGCAAGATGCAGACCCCTTGTCGGCCTCCATCCAAAACCTCCACATCCCCATCGCCCCCGAGGTGGACCTAGCGGCAGCCAGAGCTACGCTCGAGGCCACGCGCCAGAACCTCCTGGAGGATGCCAGCAAGGTTGGCACCCACCAGTGCTGCCTAGACGCGACCATGCGTGAGTGCAAAAACATGCACGGTTTCTCCTGCTTACCCGGTGCTAACCGGCAAGCTCTGCCCCAGGGCATTAACTTGGGCTCGAAGCTAGACCATACTGCTGACTCGCGTGTCCAAGCGGCTCAGCCTGTTTACAGTACTCTGGGCAAGAATATGAGGGCCGCAGAAGCAGCCGCCGCTGAGCTCAGCCACCTGGAGGGTGACGAGTTGCATCGTCAGTAGGCACACGTTCATCTCCTCGTCGCTATGGCTAACAAGCAGCAGGCCGAGGCAAGCGCAAGCCTCGGAGGAAACAGCAAGAGCCAGCAGCCTCGCCGGGTGGGCGATCCGGCTGCAGGAGCCAGCAAGGCCTCCTCTCTGAACGCTACAAAGCAGAACATCCGTCCACGTGGCGGATCAGCCGACCATGGAAAAAATCCACGCGAAGCCGTAAATGTCACTAGCAGAAACCACGATATGGCTGACGAAGCCAGAAGAACAAACACGCCACTCAAGTCCCGCCTTTCAGGATGGCTTGGCCTGCTCAAGCCAGAGGAGCCGTGGGATGCGCGCGCACTGATGACTGCAAGTGCACAGATCATTTGTAGCTAGTTTTGAAATAAAGATATCGATCCCACAGGTAGCAGGAGTCTGAAGTCTAAAAATTATTGAAATAAATATTGCGATAGAAATGCTATATAAAGTTCTAAGTAACAAGATAAAATGCGAGTATTGTGTAAAAAGGTGTTTTGGGGTTTTGGGTATAAGAGCAATAATAAAGTAAAGAAAAATAACTTAATATAGAAAGTAAGTATCGCGTATGTAAGAAAGATTCGAACTGCAGTAGGGAAAAGGGGTTCTCAGGGAGTAGCGGATACACCACTAGTATTGTAAAGATCTAAGATAAATATTATCATCATGAACATTCTCAACTATGTATGTGTGGGAGGAACTCCATGTATGGACGAATAGCCAACAACCACTGCTCACATTATCCTCATAACCACAGCAGTCAGCAATCGACATCAATCGAATTACTGCGTTATTAAGGGACGTAATCCCGTAGGACGTATCCCATGGCATGGATAGTATTCCGTGAGTTTCCTCGATTTCCCAAGATGATACGTAAGGAGTGCCAACAACTTTATGGTCACTGTAAGTGCTAGCACGCCTCCATCTACCAACAAGTAGTTCCCTCCATCAAGTCACCATGAGAGGCAAATATTGAGAGGTCGACTTCTCTCAACATCAAGAAGTAGAGAATCTAACACATGGTCACAGTGATGAATATCATAATAGACTTTATATTATTTTAGTCTCATACTAGGGTTTCTCCATCTCCCCAAGAACTAATAATCTACTCATACATGGAGGCAATCAACATCATGAAAATGGTAATGGAAACAATCATAGATGAATAGTACTTATATAAATCCACAACGAGTATAGGAATTACAACAAGATCTAGGCAAGATGTGGTTGGGATGGATGGAGATGGTGGTGATGCAAAGGTGGATGATGAAGATCGATGCCTTAGCCTCCCGGATCTGCATAGGGAGAAGATGGATCCCTTGTGGATGAGTTCCCCCTCCAGATGCCTTCTAGAGGTGAGGTTTCTATGATTTTTAGGTGTTCTGTATGTCCTCTCTTCGAACCAATTGCACGGGGTGAAACTATTTAACGAGGCGGAGGTGGCGCCAAGTATAAGGCCGGAGCTATACAGGCGGAATAGTTGCTCCCGCTGTATAGTTAGTCGTTGGGCTCTCTGTCTCCTTTGTGCGCTTCTGGTTTTCTCTGGTATTATTAATATTCCCCAAATAAGCGATTTACATTGTTTTTTACTCCTTTTTCTCCACAATACAACTGCTTCAATAATTGTATCCATTGGATACATCATCTCTCCTGATCCTGGTGAAAACAGACATAAAATGTGCGTGCGAGCGCTGTAAAATACCAAGATCCTACATCTACAATGCAAAATAATAATGTAAAACATGATGCAAATATGCACTCATCACACACGCATCGACCTGTTGGTCTAGTCACGCGTGCTGGAGGAAGAGAGTCCGGCTGGCTGAAAGGACATTTCATGTTTTCCTGTGTTTTGTGTGTTAGATAACAACACTATGGAGATTTCGCATGTGCGTGAAGTGTGCAGGAGGTTTGGGGGTCGGAATATCCGCCCCACCAAGGGCAGGATTATCCGGCCTACCTCATTGTTCAAAGGCGGCCAAGGCGCGTCACCCAGAGAGGGGCGGATTATCGCCCGGAAAATCTGAACTGGGGCGGTTTTTCTTCCCCACGCCGGATAATCCGGTTATCGCTTGGGCCGGATAATCCGGCCCCCAGATTTTGAGCAAAGCATGCCAAGGTGCGTCGCTCGGAGTTCGGTTGGATTTTCTCCCAGAAAATCCGAATTGGGGCGATTTTTCCTCCCCAGGCCGGATAATACGGCCTTCACATGGGACCGGATAATCCGGCCCCCAGAAGATGATCAAGTGCAAGCTCTGCGCGACACTCAGAGAGGGGGCAGACTATCTCCCGGATATTCTGAGTCTGGGGTGGAGTTTTCCCCAGGACGGATAATCCGGCCCTCACTTGGGCTGGATAATCCGGCCCCCAAAGTCTCCAATGGCTTGGTTTTCGAAGGGGGTATAAATATCCCTTCTTCCCCAACATTCAGGACTCTTGATTCATTCGAAATTGTTCAGACACTATGAAAGAGCTCCCATTCTAGATCTCCCACTTCAACCACCTGAAGGCTTTGATCTTTGGGGGAATTGAAGGAGGAGAGAATCGTCATCGTCATCATGAATCAAGCGCATCAACTCCTCTCCATTCATTTGGAGAAATCCCTGATCTAGTATTCTTGTCAATATCTAGATCATGTTCTTTGTTATTGATAACTTGTTCTTGTGGCAGCTTGTTGTCATTACGGGAGCCTCCAAGTTGTTTGTGGAGTTGTGCCCCGCTAGTTTTGTAAAGGCACCGGTATCCACCTTGAAGGGTCACTATAGTGGAAAGGTGGATCAGGCCTTTGGTGGCAGGACCGATCAGAGAACAGGGTGAGGCCTATTGTGGCATGGTGGTCTTAGTACCGCCCACCCCTCCAACGCAGACGTACTTCCCTTAACAAGGAAGGAACTGCGCTCAAACAAATCATGTGTCTCCGCGTGCATCACTATGGTTTGCCTGTTCCTCTTCCACTCGCTCTTTACTCGCTAGTAGATAGGTTTGCATATAGGGAAATTCCACCTAATAGTACATCTAGAGAATTTAGCCTTTGTGCTAAGCCTAAAATTGAAAAAGCATTAAAATTTGAAGTAGCACCTATTCACCCCCCTCTAGGTGCCCATACGATCCATTTCAATTGGTATCAGAGCCTCGGCTCTTTATTCGGGCTTAACCGCCTAAGATAAGTATGGGTGCCAAGGGAGATGGGGACGAGGCTATGGATAAGGTCACAATGGATGATCTCAAGACGTTGGAAACAACCTTGTTGAAATCCTTTGAGGCCAAGATGGAGGAGATGAATCAAATTATTCCTTGTCTCACACCATCCATAGCCCCATCTCCATCCTCCTCTGAGGCCGGACACTGTCATCCAAGGATAAGGCTAACACCGGATCCAAGGATGATGAAGTGGTAGGTGAAAAACATAATGGTTCCACCTCCAAGAAGGGAAGTGGTAAGGAGGAATATAGTGAGGTTCGTGACGTATATTACCCCGATCCACCTATCCCTCATCCTCATATAAACAATAGGGGTGATCCACCCAAGCTTACTGCATCCTCTTTTAATCAATGGCAATTCTTAATGAAGTCTCATGTTTGCAGCTCCTCAATTGAACTTTGGAGGATTATTGAAGAGGGTCTTCATATTGGAGATCATTCCAATATGACAAGAAGAGAAGTTGTGGACAGCCAATTGAATGATACGGCTCTCCACATGATACAACTCGGTGTGGGTCCCAAGGACATGCCCCACATTGAACCTCTCAACACAGCTAAAGAAGCTTGGGATGCCCTCACCGATCTCTTTATTGGGAATGAAAGCATGAGAAGGAATAGGTATGATGCCCTTAGTAATGAAGCTAAGGGATTCTACATGTTGGATGGTGAAAACCATGGAGACATGTATAGAAGACTCAAGGGCATTGCAACAACATTTAGAAAGCATGGAGCAACTCACATTGATGATGCGTGGATAAAAAGAAAATATGTGAGTGCCTTAATGCCTTTCGAGCCAACGGAATTGAAGAGCTTGCAGGGTAGACACAACTACCATCAAATGACATCCAATAAAGTCATGCAAGAAATGGCATCATTCAAAGTTGCCGCGAAGAATGCTGAAGATTCCCGGGCTCGTGCCATTGGAATGCAAAAGGGTGTAAATGTTGCTCTAAGAGGCGGATGAAAGAGCTTTTGAGGGGGCCTCCATGGACTGCCCCGATGAAGTCAGGCGTGCTCATGGTGAGTACATGGCGTTTTATGCAAGGAACTTTTGTAAGGATCATGCCAAGGCCAAGTCAGAACTCGAGCGCAAGAATGGGTCAATTGGAAGAAGAGAAAGTGGCCCAAAACTGAGAACATGCTACAATTGTGGAGATAGCCTGCAGTTTGTAGCCGAGTGTCCTTATCAAAATAGAGAAGACAATGGTGGTAGGCTCATTCTTAATGAAAAATCCAAAGCACCTAAGAAGAAGTCATTTATTAAAAAGAATGGCCCCTACAAGAAGCAACCCAAGATCGTATTAGTGGCACAAGAAGAATACTCCTCTGCAAGTGAAGATGAAGAGGATGAAGACAGTTCTCGCGAGGTGGCTGCTATAGCCACCACATCGACTCCATCATCTCTCTTTGACTCGCTAAACGAGAACGTCATCAACAACAACGCCACTTGTCGTATGGCAAGAGGGTCCGAGGTATCAAGTTCTAGCTCTTCATTTCCTAAGACTAACATAATTTTTGATATGGATGATCATGATAGTCTTAAAATGAAAGAAGAAGTTATTGCTTTGGACAACTTTTTCACTAACCTGCAAGGTGAGCACAAACTCCATTTTGATGCTCTTATGAGTCAACTTGCTCAAACCGAAGATCTTCTTGAAGAAAAGGGCAGAATCGAAAGAGAAGATGCCTTGGAGACAGCTTCTTTGAATAATTCCTTGGAATAAGAAGAGGAAGATCGAGTATATTTGGAAGAGAGACTTGAATCCATTGAGGAGTCACATGAAGAAGTTGTGGCTCAGCTCATCAAAGAACGTGACAATGCTCTTACCAAGGTAAAGAAACTAAAGAAAGAAAATATTGAATTTGGTGCTCCTCATGCTAGACTATCGGAGAAGTTTGATAAACCTGAAAGTGCTCACAAGGCATTGAAGAGTGATCACTCTACTCTAAATGAGTCTCATGATCAGCTCCAAACTCAATTGAAGCTGTATGATGTGCCAAGTACCTCCACATCATCTTATGGAAAAGAAGATCTTGCAAGAGGTTCTCAACACAAAGGTAAAGAGGTTCTTGATGAGATACTAAGCAAGCAAAGGACAAAAAATAAAAAAGAAGGTCTTGGTTACATTCCCAAGACAAAGAACAAGAAAAACAATAAGAAGAAGAAGAGCAAGACTGCTCAATCAAAGACTAGCAACATCACAAATGACAAGTCTAATTATGATGGTTTTGCAGGGGCTAACAATCCTAACTTTGAATTATATTGCGATTATTATGGTGATGTTTATGCTAGTTATGTAGGCTCCTATGATTGTTACATTCCTTGGTCTATTTGGGTCCCCAAGACCCTTGTCACTAACATGAGAGGACCCATTGAAAAAATGGGTACCTAAAACCAAGAAGTAAGTTTCTTGCAGGGCTATGCTTCCGGTGGGTCTAAATGGGTACTCGATAGCGGGTGCACGAGTCATATGACCGGAAGCAAGGAGATCATCACGGAGATGCGGCCAAATCATGATCATATAACTGTCTCCTATGGTGACAAGTCAAAATCTGAGGTATTGGGTCTCGGCAAAAGTTGTGGTGGCTCACGATATCTCTCTCGTGGACGTCATGCTTGTTGAGACCCTCGGGTACAACTTACTTTCAGTTCGCGCCCTTGGTAAGATGGGTTTTGCAGTTTATATTGATGCTGATTTGGTGGTACTCTTGTGGAGCAAGTCTCTAAAAGTCGCTTTCGTGGGATATGTCGAAAATGACCTGTACGTGGTAGACTTTTCGGGGAAAACCACTACAGGTCCGATGTGTCTTTTCGGAAAGGCTAATGTGGGTTGGCTATGGCATTGCCGACTAGCCCACGTCAATATGAGAACTTTGCAAAGTCTCCACAAGGGTTGCCACATCCTTGGACTAAAAGAAAATGTCTCATTTGCCAAAGATCGTGTTTGCAGGGCTTGTGTTGAAGGGAAAATGCAGCACTCTCTTCATCGTAGGAAGACTATCATCTCGTCAAAAAGGATCTTAGAGCTCCTACATGTTGACCTCTTCGGACCTCCATCTCATGCAAGCCTCGGTGGGAAGAAGTATTGTCCTGTGATCATTGATGATTACTCAAGATACACTTGGGTTTATTTCTTCAAGTTGAAGAGTGAAACTCAACAAACAGTCATCGACTTCGCCAATGAGGTTCAACGTCAACACAATGTCCCTATTCTGGCTATAAGAAGTGATAACTGCTCTGAGTTCAAGAACTACACCTTAAATGAGTTTCTAAGTGAAGAGGGTATTAGACATCAATATTCCGCTGCGTACACCCCTCAACAAAATGGTGTAGCCGACAGGAATAATCGGACTCTAATGGAGATGGCAAGGTTAATGCTAGCCGAATTCAAGTCTCCATATAACTTCTGGGCTGAAGCAATCTCTACAGCTTGTCATTCATCCAACCGGTTATACCTCTGTAAGATCTTGGACAAGACTCCATATGAAATACTTACCGGTAACAAGCCAAACATCTCATACTTTCAGGTATTCAGGTGTAAGTGTTTCTTTCTCATCAAGGGAGTTCGTTTATCTAAGTTTGAATGTAAGGCTCTAGAAGGTATTTTTGTTGGTTATGGTGTCGAATCCCACACGTATAGAGTCTACAATAAGCTCTCCGGACTGTTGTAGAATCTTGTAGTGTGGTGTTCGTGGAAAATGATGGTTCCCAAAGATTGCCGCAATGTTATCGGCACCAAATGGATATTTAAAAACAAGCAAGATGAGAATGGCATTGTTGTGAGGAACAAGGCAAGACTTCTGGCAAAAGGCTACTCTCAAGTTGAGGGCATTGACTTCGGCGAGACCTATGCTCCAGTGGCTCGCCTTGAGTCCATCTATATCCTTCTTGCTTATGCTGCCCATAACAATTTTAAATTGCAGCAAATGGATGTCAAGAGTTGTTTCCTTAATGGTCCTCTACATGAGTTGGTATATGTAAAGCAACCCCCAGGATTTGAGGATCCTAACTTCCCGAACCATGTCTACAAACTCGATAAGGCACTCTATGGCCTTAAACAAGCCCTACGTGCGTGGTATGAGCACCTTAAAGAGCTTTTGCTAAACCGTGGCTTCGAAGTTGGGCAAATCGATCCTACTATTTTTACTAAGAAGGTTAAGGGGGAGATGTTCGTATGCCAACATTATGTATACGATATCAACTTTGGTTCTACTAATAAAGCTTTTAATGATGAATTTTCAAAGATTATGACTGACAGGTTTGAGATGTCTATGATGGGGGAATTATAGTTCTTTCTTGGATTCGAGATCAAGCAACTTAGAGAATGAACATTCATCAATCAAGCAAAGTACATCCAAGACATGCTCAAGAGATTCATGATGACAGATCTTAATGGTGTCGCCACTCCAATGCAAACAAAATGTCATCTTGAACTTAACCCACATGGTAAAGATGTGGACCAAAAGGTATACCGGTCCATGATCGGCTCTCTTCTTTACCTCTGTGCATCTAGACCCGATATTGTGTTGAGTGTGGTGGTGTGTGCAAGGTATCAAGCATCTCCTAAAGAAAGCCACTTAGTGGCGGTCAAGAGGATCTTTCGATATTTGGTTCATTCCCCTCACTTTGGTCCATGGTATCCCAAGGGCTCCAATTTCTCTCTATGTGGTTATACTGATTCAGATTGGGCTGGTGATAAGGATGATCGGAAATCCACCTCTGGAGCTTGTCAATTCTTGGGAAGATCCCTAGTGTGTTGGTCATCTAAAAAGCAGAATTGTATCTCTCTCTCCACCGTCGAAGCTGAATATGTTGCTGCTGCTGGTGCTTGCACTCAGTTATCGTGGATGAGGCAAACTTTAAAGGAATACGGTGTCAATTATGACAAAGTGCCTCTTTTATGTGATAATGAAAGTGCAATCAAAATTGCGTACAATCCGGTACAACACACAAGGACAAAGCATATTGAGATTCAGAATCATTTTATTCGAGACCATGTTGCTCGAGGCGATATTGATCTATCTTTTGTGAGCACGAAGAACCAACTTACTGATATTTTTACGAAGCCACTTGATGAAGCAAGATTCTGCTACTTGAGGAATGAGCTAAATATCATTGATTCCAGGAGTTTGTCTTGATTACCCATGCACTCACTCGTACATCTCAGCCTTATTTGGTCTAGGTGTGGGCATGGATATAGGGGGAGTGTGGTCCTAATTCATTGGGCTAACCCTCCCCCCATAATGCCAAAAGCAAGTTAAATCATTTCTCTTAATATCATTTTGTGATATGTGAGCTTATTGATGAGTATTAGTCGTGAACCCAAGATATATCTTCGTGGTGTCACACCATACACGCCAACAAGGTGGCTTCGGCCACCGCCCTCTCCCTTGAGGAGAATTGGATTTTTTACAGATCTTTTTGGTTGTTTTTGCTCTCTCATGTTCTTATGGGAATCACACACAATTTTGGCTCTTATTTGATATGGTTCTTGCAATTTTGAGTGTCTAGTACCATCTCAGTTTGGCTCTCTTACTCCTAAGCCTTTCCCTACCCCTAAGCCATCTATTCTTGCACACAAGTTCCTTGTACACCTTGTGGGGGTGTTGTTTGGGGACGTGCGGGCCTGAATCTGTGTACAACAGAAATTCAGAGTTGAGGCCGGATAATTCGGCCAGAGTGCAGGCCGGATAATCCGGCCCTGGCGGATTTCGTCTTAAAGGGCAGGGATCGGGGGGAAGGGCTCATAACGAGCAGCACTTCTCCCCCAACCCTCTCCTCCTCCTCAGCCGCCGCCTGTCGTCCCCCACCCTCCCCGGAGCCTCTCCGGCCACCAGATTTTCTGGGCCTCCCCGGATCTTCTTCTCCACGCCTCCGGGTACCTTCTCCTCCATGTTCTTCCTCCAATGAGTGAGGGTAACTCCCTCTCTCCCCATCTTTGGCTAGATGTGTTATTCGTTGGATGGAACGTTGTCTAGAAGGATGTTTTTTCGCATAGAAATCGTAGTCTTGTAGTTTCTAGGCCCGATCTACCTTTTTGCATTCAATCTAGGTGAAGTCAAAAATTTCTGCCAGGGCCGGATTATCCGCCCCTGGCCAGGCCAGATAATCCGGCCTGACAGATTCAACTCTGGTTCAGTTTCACCATGGTGTGTGCATTGAGTATATTTGTCTTATGAACTTTTTGACTACTTTTTCCATGCTCTCTCGTGGACTTGTGTGTATGCTTATCCCCATGCTATCACCCTTGTTCTCCTCATAGGCGGTTCTAGTGTTCCCAAGACCTACAAGCGCCGCCCTTGCGGAAAATACTTTCGGGACGATGGACAGGGTAACTTAGTGGACGAGGTTGAGTTGAGGAGAAGAAAGAACGAAGAGAAGCGCATGGCTGAACAAGCAAAGAGGACTAGAAAGGGGGTGTCCAAAAGGAAGGGCAAGGAGCCCAAGATCAACTACAAGGATTTGGATGTAGTCACCTATTCCTCCATCCGTCACCGTGATTTGTTTGCAGAGTTGCCTCGTGATGATGAGCTGGGGGATGCTCGATTTTGGTGTGCTGAACAGAAAGGTATTTTTGAAGATGTGTATGCCAGGCTGAACATTAGGCCTATGCACCCGCTGGTTCTTGCTGAGGCTTTGGAGAAGCCCCACCTTGTGGATGCCATGTATGTGGCTGAGCGGATGGGGCTGCACCAACTCATGTCTCTCCAGTGCTCCTATGACTCTGAGGTAGTGAAGCGGTTCTTTTCCACTTTGGTTATTTGTGGCGATGAGCATCGCACCATGAAGTGGATGACTCATGACAGGCCTATGACTGCTGATTTCCGTGTGTTTGCTGAGGTTCTTGGGTACAATTTCCGCAGCAGGGACAGGGCAAGTGTCCACCGTATCATCACTCAGCTGAAGCCCAACAAAGATGCAGCTCTCTCTCCTTGCATTGTGGACAATGGCATTGTAGGCACTCTTGCTAGTCTGGCTCCTATCTATGCTTCTTTGGTCGGTCTCTTCCATGATCCCATCACTCCAAGTGGAGGCAACAATGATAACATCCATGGTCACCTTGTTCAGCTCCTTGCTTTTCTCATGAGGTTGCCTCGTGCGAGGATGAGTCCGTGCAATACATGCTAGATGTGATGGACTTCATCTACCATGAATTGATTGATGCTATGTTCAACCGGTTGTCCATTCCTTATGCCCCCTACATTATGATGCTCATCAGGCACCTGCTTCCTTCTGAAAATTTCAACATTGATGTTGTGCATAAGGCCAAGAAGATCTACATCAAGGTTCGGAAGACCTCTCACCCTCCTCTGCTCCTGAGGGTCTCATGAGGGATGCTCGCAGGCCTCCAGTGCCTCTCGTTGCTCGTGAGATCAAGCAGCTGAACTGGTTCCAGTGGCACATCCTTTGCATGGGCGTGGTCACACGCAAGGGACAGTACGAGGCGTACAAGCAGCAACATTAGTTGGCTCACTCTCAGCAGCTCATCCTTCACCATGTGTCCGGTGCTTCTGGTGACCCGCTGGCTCCTACCCCTCCCACACCATATGCTTGGTGAAACTCTTCTTCCGGGCTGAACTATGGAGAGCTGGAGCGTCACTTGTTCCCTTCTGTGGCCACTGCTGATGATGAGGATGATGACACCAAGGAGCTTGAAGATGAGGACGAGGATAGGAACGAGGACGAGGACGAGGATGAGGATGAGGACTACGAGTGATCCCTTGGGGCGCTAGCATCACTCTTCTTCCTTTTTGGCGTCTCGATGCCAGAGGGGGAGAAGTAGTTCTATTAGGTTCTTCGAGGATTTCCATGGGTCGGGCATAAGCACTTGCATTTTTCTATTCGTCGTTTTCTCTCTTATGCCTATTTAGCGTTAAAACTTTAAATTTGTGATTTGTGGTTTGTTTGAAACCCTATGTCAGTGGTTGTCTGGATTTATCTCATGGATTATTGTTTTGGATTCATCTATTCATACCCTATTATGCTGGGAATCTTTATCAAGGAAGGCACTTATATTGGTTATCACGTTGATAATTGTGGCTATTTCAAGGATGCCTCTCTTCTATCTCGGTGGTATGATTATGTTGTTCATATGTCTATGGAATAGATTCACCGATTTGTGTGCATTTGTATTCAAATGCAAAATTCTAATATGCACACATTGAGGGGGAGTCTCTTCCATGTTTTTTGCTGGTAGTCTTGTGATCCTTTCCTGCAAATCCTAGTATTGTCATCTAACACCAAAAAGGGGGAGATTGAAAGAACATTTCATGTTTTCCTGTGTTTTGTGTGTTAGATAACAATACTGTGGAGATTTCTCTTGTGCGCGAAGTGTGCAGGAGGTTTGGGGGCGGCCGAATTATCTACCCCACCAAGGGCCAGATTATCCGGCCTACCTCATTGTTCAAAGGCTGCCAAGGCGCGTCACCCACAGAGGGGGCGGTTTATCGTCCGGAAAATCTAAACTGGGGCGGTTTTTCTTCCCCAGGCCGGATAATCCGGTTATCGCTTGGGCTGGATAATCCGGCCCCCAGATTTTGAGCAAAGCATGCCAAGGCGCGTCGCTCGGAGTCCGGTCGGATTTTCTCCCAAAAAATCCGAACTGGGCGGTTTTTCCTCCCAAGGCCGGATAATCCGGCCTTCACAGGGGACCAGATAATCCGGCCCCCAGATGATGATCAAGTGCAAGCTCTGCGTGACACTCAGAGAGGGGGCGGACTATCTGCCGGATATTCCGAGTCTAGGGCGGAGTTTTCCCTAGGGCGGATAATCGGGCCCTCACTTGGGCTGGATAATCCGGCCCCCAAAGTCTCCAACGGCTTGGTTTTCGAAGGGGGTATAAATATCCCTTCTTCCCCAATGTTCAGGACTTTTGATTCATTCGAAATTGTTTAGACACTGTGCAATAGCTCCCATTCTAGATCTCCCACATCAACCACCTGAAGGCTTCGATCTTTGGGGGAATTGAAGGAGAGAATCGTCATCGTCATCATGAATCAAGCGCATCAACTCCTCTCCATTCATTAGGAGAAATCCCTGATCTAGTATTCTTGTCAATATCTAGATCTTGTTCTTTGTTATTGATAACTTGTTCTTGTGGCAGCTTGTTGTCATTACGGGAGCCTCCAAGTTGTTTGTGGAGTTGTGCCCCGCTAGTTGTGTAAAGGCACTGGTACCCGCCTCGAAGGGTCACTATAGTCGAAAGGTGGATCAGGCCTTTGGTGGCGGGATCCATCGAAGAATAGGGTGAGGCCTATTGTGGCGTGGTGGTCTTAGTACCGCCCAGCCCTCCAACGCAGACGTACTTCCCTTTACAAGGAAGGAACTGCGGTCAAACAAATCCTGTGTCTCCGCGTGCTTCACTATGGTTTACCCGTTCCTCTTCCACTCGCTCTTTACTCGCTAGTAGATAGGTTTGCATATAGGGAAATTCAACCTAATAGTACATCTAGAGAACCCTTTGTGCTAAGCCTAAAATTGAAAAAGCATTAAAATTTGAAGTAGCACCTATTCACCCCCCCCCCTCTAGGTGCCCATACGATCCATTTCATTGGCCCAAGGTGTTTCGTACCGTGCATCCATAACGAACCGTTTCCAAAGGGATTTTCGCTCCCAAGGGACACGCCGAAGTACAATAGCACCGTCAAGTAGGAGGACTGGCTGGTGGACTGTACCACCCCGATGGGTATCGAAAACGGCAACCGCCGGGTAGCTGTGCGCTACACCCCCTCATGCTCCTCGACTCGGCCAGAACATGGCTCAACAGTCTACCCAACAACAACATCAATGCCTGGATTGACTTCGAGCAGGCTTTCGTATGCAACTTCACCGATACCTACAATCACCCGAGTCGCCCAAGCTTGCCCTTTGTGTCTAGGGCAAAGATGAGACCGACCGGTCCTACATCACCCGATGGACAAGCATGCACAACTCTCGTGAGGGGGTGTGCGAGCACCAAGCAGTTGACTTCTTCATCAACGGCTGCAGAGACAACACTATGCTCAAGCACAAGCTTCTCCGGGTGGAGCACGACACGATGGCCAAGACCATGGCCATTGTGGAAAAGTATGCCATCACCGACAGGACGATGAACATATCCATCCGCCTGGACGACTAGGGGATGATCATTGTGGAGGTTGCCATGGACCAATGCCAACCGGACGGAAACAACCACAACTCGAGGCGGCATGACAACCGCCATGACAAGAGGAAGGATGACCATCCGGGTAACCAATATGGCTCCAGACAGCTGGCAGCCATCCAAGAGGACCCGGCTCCAGGCGGCAACCAGAGAAAGAAGCCTGATGATCGGCCGCCCCGGCCCAAGTATACCATCGAATCGATGCTTGATGTGCTTTGCAAGTTCCACAGTGGTGGAACCAAGCCTGCTACACATACAACTCGCAAGTACAAAGAAGATGGTAGAGGTTTGTGGGCTACCACCGCCACCCCTGCCTCCACTAGCCGGCGGCTAGCAGGACAACCGCGAGCGCCAGAACCGCCAGGATGCGGATGGGGGAGATTATCCTTGTTGGGTGGGGAACTGCCACCTCTTTCACCACCAAGCCGGAAATCAAGCATAGCAAAAGGCGCCGCGAAGCGGACGTGAATGCAATCGTTGACCCTATCCTTCAGTACCTGAATTGGTCTGAGCAAGAGGTCATGTGGAGTCGGAAGGACCAGCCGGACGTGCTACTGCATCTGGTCACATATGCCATGGTCCTGGACCCCATCGTCCTCTCCAAGAAGAACTCGTGAAAGTTCTCCCACGTCCTTGTCGACGGAGGAAGCAGCATGAACCTCCTATACCGCAGCTCCCTGGACCAGCTCGGGATCACCGAATCCTAGCTGGAGCCATCTAGTACCTCCTTCCATGGAGTCGTTCCGGGTCCATCACATTCTCCCAACGGCAGATCTGGCTAGATGTCATCTTCGGCATAGAGGACAACTTCCTCCGTGAGCCTATCTGGTTCGAGGTGGTCAACCTCTACAGTGCTTACCATGCCATCCTGGGATGCCAAGAGCTCACCAAGTTCATGGTAGTGCCACACTATGCATACCTCAAGATGAAGCTCCTAGGGCCGAAGGGAGTAATCACCATCGCTGGCGATTATAGGAGGTTGGTGGAGTGCGCCACTTTAGGCTCCAAGATAGCCGAGGCCATGATCATTGAGGAAGAGAAGTGCATCATCATGCAGAACGTGGCGGCTCTACAAGCGGACATGTCGGTTGGCGAGGCAAAGCCAGCCAGAGAGGCCCAGTTCAAGCCATCAAGGCACACCAAGAAGATCATGCTCAATGAGGCCGAGCCAGACAAGTTCTTCCTGGTCGGAGACGGCCTTGACAGCAAATAGGCAAGCGCGCTCGTCGACTTCCTCCGTGAGAATCGGGATATCTTCGCACGGTCCCACAAGGACATGCCTGGTGTTTGGAGGGAGCTCGCCGAGCACTCTTTACATGTCAGGCCGGATGCAAAGCCGGTCAAACAATCACTATGCCAATTCGCTGAGGAGAAGAGAAGAACCATTGGTGAAGAAATCACCCGACTGCTCGTGGCGGATTCATCATGGAGGTTTTCCACCCGGAATGGCTGGAAAACCCAGTGCTGGTGCTGAAAAAGAACAAAACTTGGCGCATGTGTGTTGACTACACCAGCCTCAACAAGGCATTCCCCAAGGATCCATTTGCCTTGCCAAGGATAGACCAAGTGATCGACTCTATTGCCGGCTGCAAGCTATTGTCGTTTTTGGACGCATACTCGGGCTACCACCAGATCCGGCTGAACCCTGCTGATTAGATAAAGATAGCATTCATCATCCTGTATGGGGCTTACTACTACACCACCATGTCGTTTGGACTGAAAAATGCATGTGCCACTTACCAGCATTGCATGTAGAAATGCCTGCAACCGAAGATCGGCAGAAACATGCACGCCAGATGTCGGCAAGTGAACAGATCGTTTGTAGCTAGTTTCGAAGTTCAGATATTGATCCCACAGGGATACCAAAGGTAAGTGTTTATTGATGAAGTCTCTGTCACACCCGAAGTTCTAACAAGTCTTCGAGTGAATTGACTGCAAGTGTTGAAATAAGAATGAGATTTTGATTAAATGCGATGTTGGGGATATACTTTCCTGGTATCCTCACTGTGCCTCACTGACCAGGGTGGTCCACTTCGGGTTAGAGCTTTGCTTCACGGGAGGCCCATTCGGGGAGAAGAGACGGAGTCCAGTCCGGCTACGGGAAGGCCCACAAGACTTATCAACATAGGCCTGTTACGTTACCTGTAGTTTAAGATGTACTCTGTAACCGACTCTTAGTCGTAGCCGGATAGGTCTCTCCTGTAAACCCTAGGCCAGATATCTATACAAGCCATCCTAGGGTAAGCCTTTAGGGTACCTCACAATAGTCTACAATCTCAACTCGCACAGGCGAAACCCTTGTAACCCATATTCTGGCTCTGCCGTATTGTTGGATTGCTAGCAGGAGTAGGATCTGTCCAAAGCCGGTGGATTCGAACCTGGGTAAACTTGTGTGCTCCCGGAATACCGTACATCTTACACCCCTTTCTTCCACACGCCTCGAGGACCCCCTCATGGTGTACTAGTCATCAATCCGATGATAGCTGGCGCCCACCATGGGGCAAGTGAGCTTCAGATCTGTGTTTTGAGCGGAATCTGCAAGAATCGGAATCGGCAAGACCATTGCCGTCGGTCATGTCCTCTACACCAGCGATGTCCCTCTCATCGTTCTCGACGAGACCTGGATTCGGGCTAGGGAGGTTGTAACTGCCTACACCATTATGTCTTTTGGCGAGATCGATGTTTACATTGGTTTCGCTGAACCTGCTCCACCCACCCCAGTAGTGATGATAGAGTCAGAAGAAGTTTCTAGGTCCACTTTGTCCGTGGAGGCGGAAGAGTTCTGGATCTTGGAAAACCCTAATCCCACCTAGCCTGCACCTGTTGCGGAGATAGTGGAGAAATCTGAGCTTGAAGCAGGTCTTGCGGTGCAAGTCGAATCTGGAGTGGATCTCCCAAGCGAGGTCGAATCCTAGATCGATCAACCCGCCGAGGTCAAAATCCAGGAGGACCAAGACAACAACTTTGGTTACGGCTCTGCTAATGTCGTAACAGATCAACCCTTCCTGAGGAACATGTTGAGGCGCATAATCCTGCAGGGCGCAAGCATGGATGAGGTTCTCGAGACAATCATGTGTTTCGAGGAAGACCACGAGGAAAGACGCAACTACCTTAGGACGCACGTGTCGCACTTTGTCGGATATGTTGGATCCGGATGCGGCTCTACCGATGCTGGAGACAATGAGGACTCGGTGCTGGAGGCGATCAGAACAAACACCGACTTACCGGCATCTTCGGATGGTTCCATGATGTCGGCGGATTTTAGAAAGTTCTCCATGGAATATTAAGAGGAGTTTAACTCCAAAGCTGCAGAAGAAGGAGAAGCCATGGACGAAGGATCTGGAGAAAACTCTCCCAAAGTGCAGGATGACATGGATCTCGGAGACAATCCCGACGTCCAGATGTCCAAAAGTACCTATCAGAGCTTGACTCCTGGAAACAGACCCAAAGACGTCTTTGCTACCGGTGCTGCCAAGAAGGCAAAGAAGAAGAATAAGAAGAACAAGACCCCGGAAAAAGATCCTCCAGCGGAGGAAGTGGTTGCCGAGGAGTATGAAGAAGACTCGGATGGAGCACTAATCCCAGACGAGACAAAGTAAGCTAAGGTGGATGGATACCTGGTTACTGTTGGTGCCTATAAACTCATCGATGTTGCGTTAACTATGCCTATCCCTACAGCTACAAACCTTACACCTGCAGAATTGGAAGAAAGGGCTCAATCCCTAGAAGCACGTCGTCAAGTACTCCTGGATGAGGCTAACAACCTTATGGAAGAGAAGAAGCACATGTCATCTGCGGAGCAGTTCAACTCTCTGTAGCATCAGAAGACCTGGAAAGGCCACGTGTGGGCCGACAAATTTCTGGAGGTCCACAAAGTCCTCTTTGAGGGAGACCTAGGAGCACCTCGGCTCGACAGCAAGGGAGATCTGGTGTATCCAACACGAGTGCAAAATACGGCTACGGCTCGAGAAATCTTGGCGAACAATCCAAACCCAAATCAAGTACGGTTGGGCGTGAAGATGCTCACCAAGGGTCTGGAGCAACAGAGGGTCGCGAAATCGGGAAGCAGAAAACTGGTCTCTCAATCAGACCAATGTCGCACGGATCTGGTCTAGAATAACATTAGGCCCCAACGGGTCACGGAACAACATTACCATTCGAACCGTCGGGAAGATAACTACTCAAGAATTGGATATTCAGGGCAACCGCACATGACTAGAGCAATGTTGCCCTGGCCGCAGAGCGAGACGCTGTTGCGGAACTGGTTCCGAGACACCCTCCCTAGCGAGAGTCGAACAATCGTAGGGAAGAAGACAAAGAGCAATGTTGGGAGGAGGACCGACAAAGGATGCCACCTCCTAGACATACAAGCCATCCGACAGAACACCACCAAAGTGGGGGGAACGACGGACGAAGGAATGACGGACACCGTGCCAGGTCAAGCCGGCAGGGGGCTCGTTGTAATGAAGACCCTCCCCGGAACTGGAATATTGACGCTCCGGATGGAGGTCGGCGATCAGCCGAAAACAACCCACCTGCATCACCCTCTCCACCCAGCAGCCATCACAATGGCTCTCAAGCAGGCCAAGGAGGGTGTCATTGCGGAGGAGTGATGACCCACAAGTATAGGTAGTGTATCACAGTATTTTCGAGGGAAGTGAAACCCAATTTATTGATTCGACACAAGGGGAGCCAAAGAATAATTATAAGTCTTAACAACTGAGTTGTCAATTCAGCTGCACCTTGAAACAATCTTGCTCATAGCAGGTTATCAGTAGCAACAGTTTTGTACTAGCAATAGTAAAGTAATAGCAGTAGTAAAAGTAAAGACAATAGTAACAATTGTAGTAAACAGTAGGATTAGAGCGCGGTAGGCATAGGGATGGATGGACGGGCGTTGCATGGACAAGACAATTCATATAGCAATCAGAACATAGGGAATTTGCAGATAAATAAGATAAAGCATCCAAGTACTAAATAATCATAGGCATGTGTTCCATATATAGTCATACGTGCTCGCAATGATAACTTGCACAACATCTTTTGTCCTGCCAGCCCGTTTGCAGCGGGGCCTCAAGGGAACTACTAGCAATTAAGGTGCTCCTTTTAATAGAGCACCAGAGCAAAGCATTAACACTCCGTGAACACATGCGATCCTCACATCAAAGCCATTCCCTCCGGTTATCCCGATTCATGTCACTTCGGGGCCTTCGGTTCCGGACAACAACGTGTGTATACAACATGCAAGTAAGACCATAAACAATACTATCATAATGAATCAATGACATGTTCAGATCTGAAATCATGGCACTCTGGCCCTAGTGACAAGCATTAAGCATAACAAGTCGCAACAAAGTCAAAAAGCACTAATAAAAGATACTAGGCACCATGCCCTAACAATCGGATGCCATTACATGAATGATCTCATCCAATCCCTACCATCCCCATAGCCTACAGCGGGGGATTACTCACTCATGGATGGGGGAAACATGGATGGTCGATGGAGAAGCGATGGTGATGATGATGGCGATGTCTCCTCCAATTCCTCGTCCTGGCAGGGTGCCAGAACAGAGTTTCTGGTTCCGAATCGCGGAATCTGGTGGTGGCAGTGCAGCGGAACTCTTTCTAGAAAAACGTCGAACCCCCCTGGGTTTTTAGGTCAGGTGGCAACTTATAGGCGAAGAGGGAGACCGAGGGTGCTGGCCAGTGGTGTGGTGGCCCCTAGCCCCTCTCTGTTTCGTATTCTGGCTCCTGGTGTCCCTCGGTGAAAAATTGACTTTAGCTTTTGTTCCATCTAATTCCGAGAATATTCATGTTCTGACTTTCCTGGAACCAAAAACAACAGAAAACAGGCAGTTGGCATTGTGGCTCTTGTTAATAGGTTAGTCCAAGGAATCATATGGAAGTACTCCAAAGTGTGGACAAAACATAAGAAAGTAGATAAAACCAAGCATGGAACATCAAAAATTATGGATACGTTTGCAACGAATCCACATCCCCAGGCTTAACTCCTGCTCGTCCTCGAGTAGGTAAGTGATAAAAAGAAAGAATAATTTTTGAGGTGACATGCACCATCATAAACTTGATCAAAGTATTTGTAAAACATTCATAGCTGCGATCATAGTACTTCAACATAACATGAAAGATAAAGTTCTAACAATAAGACAACGCAACTATGTTGCAACATGAAAAGGCACAAACAAAAGATTCATGAATAATAATGCTTTGCAAGACGTTTGTTTGTTTCACATAAAGAAAACATAGCATAGTGGCATTCAGCTTGTCCCTCATAGAGTAGCAAACATAAATGCATAGGACACCTTCAAAGTCCATAAGAGTGACTAGATAGAAATAGTTTAAAACAAGCAATATCAAAGCTATGCATCAATCAACAAGTCTTGGGTAAATGCACATAGAACTAAGAATGGCCACTATTCTCTCAAAGTAGGTGCATAAAAATAGAAGGTGGAGACTCAACATAAAAGTAAAAGAAAGGCCTTCAAAGAAGGAAGTAGAGACTCAAGTTTCATAAAGAGCTTCCAAAAATTATGGTACTTAATAGCTTTCAGGTCTCATTGCCCCTATCATAAGCATCTTGAAGTGGTTAAGGTTAAAGTGAACAAACTAAGAAGTATATGCTTGACAAAGTATAAGTTGGATATCTCATGTCCCTTGAATACGAGGGCTAATCTCATGCTACTCAAGTTTAGTTACAGGTAAGTTCTTTTCATTGTAAGTACATGTGTATCATAGAGAACCGCCAACGGGGTACCCCTTGCCCGATGATACGGAAGAATCCCCATATCAAAATGACAAGGCAAGCAGACAACGAGCATCTCAGCAATCTTCTTATTTACCATGGGAAAATGGTGCTTTTTTCTCTCTTTCCTCTTTTCTCATATCTCTTTTTTTCTTTTCTCTTTTTCTCAATATCTGACTCTTTTTTATAAGAAGAATGCTTCATAGACAGCTCATTATGGTTACACTATAGGTTTCCACCATGACGGCATGGATTAGACCAGTGGCCCAGGCGTTTCTCTAACACACATACATAACTTCATGGACTTACAAGATCCCGTTTCATAACAAGTTTAATTCGGAAGGTAGATAAAAACATGAATATACTTGGAATAGCGATGCTAATAGGTAGGTATGGTGGACTCTTTGGAATAACTTGGTTTCAGGAGTTGGATGCATGAGTGGAACTCATACTTGGTTATGGAGGCTAGCAAAAGACTGGGAGCGACCAACTAAGAGAGCAATAATGGCCATAATCATGCAGAGCGACAAAACATGATTAATTAAAGCATAAAGTGATACTACAAGTTGAAAACTAAAGGATCATAAAGGCTATGGTGACTTGGCATAGTCATAACATGGTGTGAGCATGTGCCAAGTAAACCCAAATAAAGCATCAAAGGAGAATACCACAATACTATGCTTTAATATGCTAAAACAACGCATGGTTCTTCAAAGGCACGTTAAGCAATCTTAGTTGTTTATAACAAGTCATGCTACAGCAAAGAATACTAAGCATAAAGCCAAATCAATATCAAGCATGGCATGACAAAGCATAGGCCACAGTCAAAAACAAGCTCTCTTTACCACTTAAGCATGAACTTTCCTACTCTTTTCCAATCCGAACCAAACTATTTGAAAATCAATGCATGGAAGAGGGGGTCCAACCAATTTATTCATAAAACTAAGAAAACAAAGCAAACTAAATACCAAAACTAAAACAAAAAAGAAGACGCTCCAAGAACAACACAACTGTGCAAGAAACAAAAAAATGAAGTGTTTGCAAGAAACCTGGGATTTTTATTGATGAAGAAGGGGATGCCTTGGGCATCCCCAAGCATTGACGCTTGTACTTCTTGGATATTTCTTGGGGTGACATGCGTGGCATCCCCAAGTTTGAGCTTTAGTCCATCCTTCATCTCACTACTCATTCCTTCCTTACACCTGAAATTTTTCCTTCATACAAAACTTCACACAATCTTTATTAGCAACATTAGTGCACTCAAGATGATAAGTCTTTGGGTTCAGTTCCAACACCAATAAAACTTCCATTAAAACACAAGCTACTGTAGCACTTCCCTAAAAAATCTCAATTCCCCAAAAGAACTCAAAAAGGAACCAACAATAAGCAAATGCAAATAATGACAGAAATCTGTCAAAACAGACCAGCAGATAAAGACGAATTTTTTCGAAGACCTTCTGTTGCTCAAATCGAAAAGTGTTGAACTAACGAAAGTTACATAACAACCTGGGGCGGAAGCACAAAAAATCACGCCTCAAGAGTATGTACAGAGATTTTACACGAATTTTTACGGTGAAGCACAGAAATATGTTTTGGGACAGCAACTTTCCCAACCATTACTTCTCTCTCATTAGAGGTTACTCTGGCACAAAAAGCAAATAAAAAGGATAAGGAGCAGTTATTACAGAAGTAATAACTTCCAAGACTCATCTAAAACTTTTGGTTTATCTCCCAGTAAGTACTTTTCTTTAATGCCTTTAAGTTAGGCATGATAGTTTGGGAGGATGCTCACATAAGAAATATGAATTGAAGTAAAAGAGAGCATCAAGAAGCAAATTCAAAACACATTTAAGTCTAACCCACTTCCTATGCATAGGAATCCGGTATGCAAATAAATTCACAAAGAACAAAGTGACAGGCATAGGAAGATAAAACAAGAGTAACTTGAAAACTTTCAACACATAGAGAGGTGTTTCAATACCATGAAAACCTCTTACAACCATATTTTCCTCTCTCATAATAATTTTCAGTAGCCTCATGAATAAACTCAACAATATAACTAACACATAAAGCATGCTTTTCATGTTCTACAAAAAACATAATTTTTATCAAGCTAAAAAATAGTGGGATTAAAACCTTCAAACCCACTTTTAACAATTCTATAACAAGATGATTGATCATTCAATATAGGACCATCGTCTAGAGCTTTATCATAAACAATTTCTAAGCAAAACTCTTTAGTACCATGCATCTCGAAGTTAGGCACAAATAAAGGATTATCACAGATAACATGAGCATAACATTCATCCTCCTTTGGTAAGAATGGGGGACAATCAAATAATGTAAGGGATAAAGAGTTACTCTCATTAGAAGGTATGCATGGGTAGCTAATCCATTCTTCCTCCTTTTGTTCCTCACTCTCCTCCTCTTTTTCATCTAATGAGCTTTCAGGTTCATTAGTTTCTTCTTCCATATGATCCTGCAAGGCATTAGTCTCTTCCATTTGTGGAAAACATCTATTATTATATTCAAGAATATAGCCATTTTCTTCCTTGTAATTATCAAAGCAAAATTTAAGTATATCATAAACATCATATTTAGAAGGTGAATCATCAATATTTTCAAGCCAACTAGCAAGTTCAAATGCACCCTTCCAAGCAATAAATTCCTCAATTTGTTCCGCATCATAAAAGTCATAATTTTCTTTAACATAAGAAGATATGGTAACATCATCATTATACTCACATTGAAAAGGGAGGTGTTTCTACCTCCTACAGCAACAAGGTTTATCAAAACAATAAGTAACATTATAAGTAGAGCACACGTTGATAGAAATGGTATACAATTTATCAATTTGTTCCCATAAGTGTTTGCCTTTTTGTGACAAGCGGTGTTCCTTATAATAATATTTTTTTCTTCTGTGAACCCGGCTTGCCAATAAGATTCAGTTTCAAAGAAACCAACCATTGATAGGGAGCATGATAAAGCAAGACAATAACAGACCAATGAAAATAACAACTAGAATATGAACAATTTTTTGTATTTTTGATAAAGAAACAAGCAAACGAGGCGGAAATAAACTAAGCAAAACAAAAATAACAAAGTAAAGAGCTTGGTTATGATTATGCTTGAACAATAGTGATTCCAAGTGGACTTGATAAACAAAGCTATGCTCCCCGGCAACGGCGCCAGAAAATAGTCTTGATGACCCACAAGTATAGGGGGTGTATCGCAGTATTTTCGAGGGAAGTGAAACCCAATTTATTGATTCGACACAAGGGGAGCCAAAGAATATTTATAAGTCTTAACAACTGAGTTGTCAATTCAGCTGCACCTGGAAACAATCTTGCTCACAACAGTTTATCAGTAGCAACAGTTTTGTAGTAGCAATAGTAAAGTAATAGTAGTATTAAAAGTAAAGATAGTAGAAACAATTGCAGTAAATAGTAGGATTAGAGCGTGGTAGGCATAGGGATGGATGGACGGGCGTTGCATGGACAAGAAAATTCATATAGCAATCAGAATATAGGGCATTTGCAGATAAATAAGATAAAGCATCCAAGTATTAAATAATCATAGGCATGTGTTCCATATATAGTCATACGTGCTCGCAATGAGAACTTGCACAACATCTTTTGTCCTTCCAGCCCATTTGCAGCGGGGCCTCAAGGGAACTACTGGCAATTAAGGTGCTCCTTTTAATAGAGCACCAGAGCAAAGCATTAACACTCCATGAACACATGTGATCCTCACATCAAAGCCATTCCCTCCGGTTATCCCGATTGCTGTCACTTCGGGGCCTTTAGTTCGGGACAACAATGTGTGTATACAACTTGCAGGTAAGACCATAGACAATACTATCATAATGAATCAATAACATATTCAGATCTGAAATCATGGCACTCGGGCCCTAGTGACAAGCATTAAGCATAACAAGTTGCAACAAAGTAAAAAAGCACTAATAAAAGATACTAGGCACCATGCCCTAACAATCTGATGCCATTACATGAACGATCTCATCCAATCCCTACCATCCCCATAGCCTACAGCGGGGGATTACTCACTCATAGATGGGGGAAACATGGATGGTCGATGGAGAAGCGATGGTGATGATGATGGCGATGATCTGCTCCAATTCCCCGTCCTAGCAGGGTGCCAGAACGGAGTTTCTGGTTCTGAATCATGGAATCTAGTGGTGGCAGTGCAGCGGAACTCTTTCTAGAAAAACATCGAACCCCCCTGGGTTTTTAGGTCAGGTGGCAACTAATAGGCGAAGAGGGAGGCCGAGGGGGTGCCTGGGTCGGCCAGACCACCCCTAGCTGCTGCCAGGGCCCACGCTGCAGTGGTGTGGCCGGACCCAGCCCTCTCCTCTCAGATTCTCGCCCTGGTGTCCTCTATGAACAACTGACGTTGGCTTTTATCTCGTCCAATTCCGAGAATATTCATTTTTTGACTTTCCTGTAGCCAAAAACAGTAGAAAATAGAAATTTATGAAAAGGTTAATAGGTTAGTAGGTTAGTCCAAGAAATCATATGAAAAGTACTCCAAAGTGTGGACAAAACATAAGAAAGTAGATAAAACCAAGCATGGAACATCAAAATTTATGGATACGTTTGCAACGCATCAAAATTTCCTGTAACCAAGGAACCGTAGCCACAGCCAACAACCAAGATGGCGTTCCCTGTCACCAAGTGACGCGAGACACCGGATCAACTCTATCATAGAGGCGCGGCGCTACGAGAACGATGATATTTACATGGGTCCAAAGTGCTTCGGACCGTGTATTCGAGAAACAAGTTTCCCGGAAGGATTCGCTATCTCAAGACACATTCAACCCTATGACGGTGTAGCTCGGCCAGCTACTTGGCTCCAGGATTTTTTTCTGGCTTGCTGCATCGCCAAAGGCGAAAATAGCTTGGCCACGACCCGGTATCTCCCACTTATGTTGCGGAAGATGGTACGATCATGGCTCAATGAATTTCCGGAGAATACCATCCACAACTAGTATGTCATGCAAAGCGTGTTCTTTTGGAATTTCGAAGGCACATATTGGAGGCCCTGTATGGTAGGAGACCTATAGAGTTGCACCCAAAAAGCCGGAGAAACTTGCCGATATTACCTCGGATGATGGATTGACACCAAGAACTCCTACGAAGGGGTAAATGATCAAACTACGATTGAAACTTTCATTGCAGAGACTCCCAATTGGTTTACTAGATCACCGCTTGAAGTGCAAGAAGGTTACTGATCTGGGAGAGATGATAGAAACAGCAAGCAAATATGCAGATGCCGATGATGACGCAGAAGGACTACTAAACGTCCTGGCGGTACCATAGTCGACAAAACAGCCGAAGCAACAAGCTCAAAAGCGCAAGAACACCTCTGAAGAAAATACCAACACGGAAACCACAGTTGTCACTGCTACTTTCGGGTCTGGAGGATGAGGAGGGCGCGGAGGCGGCCGCAGACGCGGTCGTGGGACGTCAAGAGTCCAGGGTAGAGGAGACCAGCAAGCTAGCAAAACCTACTCTTGGGCGACATTGCCAACAACCCGTGTGTGCATCACTTAGATGCCAATGGGGGCGCGTCTCACACAAATGCTGAGTGTCGGTTCAATGATGACATCAGAAAAGACAACTCCGCTAGCTACAGGGCTAAGCGGAAGAAGGTAAAGAAGAATCCCCCAAAAGAAAAGGAGACCAAGGAACATTCCGACATGGAGGAAGATGACCCTTCAAACCCCAAGTTGGATGGAAAGAAGAACTTCCCAACGAATAAAGACACATATGTCACTTTCCTTGGGTCTCAACCAGCTAAGGTTAAGAAGGCAGTTTTGCATGAGCTCAATGCAACTGTTCTGGCTGTCCCTCAATTCTTGGACTAGTCGGAAGTGACAATCACTTTTGACCGTACTGATCATCCACGTAAGGTGCACAGGTGAGGAAAGTACGCCTTAGTCGTCAATCCACTTATTGACGTCTATGGTTTCTCCAAGACTCTCACGGACGGCGGCAGCAACATCAACATCCTCTATATCGAAACGCTGTGTCGGACGAGGATCTCGGAAACTCGGCTGAACCACATCTTTGTGATCTTTCATGGAGTTGTCCCAAGAAGACAAGCAAATTCCCTGGGAAAGATCACCTTGGATGTTACTTTTGGAACTCCAAAGAATTACTGGACGGAAGCACTTTCCTTCGAAGTGGTCCCGTTCAAGAGCGCATACCACGCTATATTCGGATGTCCTGCTTATTAGGCTTTCATAGATCATCCGTGTTATATTTATAATATGATGAAACTTCCAGGTCCAAAGGGCGTGATCACCATCAGGGGAGACCCAAAGAAAGCACAAGAGTGCGAGGATGAAAATGGCGCCTTTGCTGAAGCTATACTGCACACCGAGGAGTACCAGGAGATCAAGAAGACCATCGACCCGTCCAAGATGCCCGCGACGAAGCAGGAGGTGCCAAAGCCGACTCTGGAGTTCAAGGCATCAGAAGAGACGAAGAAGACGCTTTTGAGACGAAGAAGACGCTTTTGAAGGATGATGGCCTCTCCAAGGTGAGTTAGATAGGTGTAGGTTTAGATAGCGCATAGGAAAGCGCGCTCGTTTAGTTCCTCCAAGCAAATCAAGATATCTTCGCATGGCAACCATCTGATATGACTGGAGTACCTACGGAACTTGCCGAGCACTCTCTAAATGTACACCCAAACGCTAAACCCGTCAAACAGTCCTTACGATGTTTCGGCGATTAAAAGCGAAAAGCAATAGCTAAGGAACTAGCTCGGCTCGAGTTAGCCAGATTCACGGAAGAGGTCATCCACCGTGAGTGGTCGGCCAATCCTATAATGGTCCCTAAAAAGGACACCACTGATTTAAGGATGTGTGTTGATTATACTACCTTGAACAAGGCCTGTCCCAAAGATCCGTTCGCTCTGCCTAGAATTGATCAAGTTATTGATTCTACGGCAGGCTCGGAACTCCTATGTTTTCTCGATGCATATTCCGGTTATCACCAAATTCGGATGAAGGAATCGGACAAAGTCAAAACTTCATTCATAACCCCCTTTGAAACCTTTTGTTTCGTTACGATGCCCTTTGGGCTCGAGAATGCAGGAGCTACGTACCAACGCACTATGCAGCGTTGCATCCACGATCAAATCAGACGCAATGTACATGCATATGTGGACGACATAGCGGTGATGTCCAAAAAGAAGGAAACCCTAATTTCCAACTTGGAGGAAACATTCGCTAATCTACGAAAATATAACATAATGCTTAACCTAAAGAAGTGTTTCTTTGGGATACCAGCCAGAAAATTTTTAGGTTTCATCGTGTCCCAAAGAGGCATAGAGGTTAACCGAGACAAGATTAAGGCTATACTCAATATTTCCAGGCCGACTCTCCTGAAGGACATTCAAAGACTAACTAGTTGCATTGCTGCAGCCAGTCGTTTTGTAAGCCGGCTCGGTGAAAGAGCCGCACCACTTTACAAGCTCCTAAAAAAGAACAAAAAATTCGTTTGGACTAACGAAGCTGAAGCTACACTATAAGACCTAAAAGTAGTACTCTCATCTGCTCCTATCCTTGTAGCACCGGAACCTCGGGAACCGATGTTGCTCTATCTTGCTGCAAAAAACAGAGTTGTTAGTGTCGTCATGGTGGTGGAGAGACCAGAGGAAAAACAGGAACACCTGGGGCAGCGTCCGACTTACTACCTCAGTGAAGTCCTAACTAAATCAAAGAAGCGGTATTCGCACTATCAAAAGCTGGCTTATGGTGTGGTTTTCGCATCCCAGAAGTTACGGCATTACTTTCAGGAACATCCAATTACCATGGTGAGCACAACTCCCATGAGAGATATAATCAACAACAGCGATGCTACATCACATGTCACAAAATGGGGGCATAGAGCTTTCAGCTTTCGACAATGAGTGTAAACCTCGTACACCAATCAAATCCCAAATCCTCGCTGACTTTGTTACTGATTGGACAGAGACAACGGAGAATATGACCCTACCTCGATTTCTTGGTAGATGGCAAATTACCCAAAGACGAGGTTCTAAGCCGGCAGATTGTCCGACGAGCAAAAACCTATACACTAATAAATGGTGAGCTCTATAAGCAGAGTGTATCTGGGGGTTTTCAGTGCTTCGTATCTCTGGAAGGAGTGGAAATCTTACGAGAGATCCACGAAGGCGAATGCGGACATCATGCTGCAGCCAAATCTCTAGTGGCAAAAGCTTTCAGACATAGATTTTTCTGGCTTACAGCCAAGGCAGATGCTGAACGGCTGGCCAAGATGTGCAAAGGCTGCCAAAAGTCAGCCAAGCAAGCTCATGGTCCGGTTGATCAGCTATAAACAATACCTATAACATGGCCTTTCGCGGTCTGGGGGCTTGACATGGTAGGACCATTTAAACGGGCTACAAGTGGATTTACTCATCTATTAGTGATGGTGGATAAATTCACAAAATGGATTGAGGCTAAACCTGTCACCAGTTGTGATGGAGGAACAGCTAGAAGATTTGTCGAGGATGTTATAATCTGATACGGTTATCCACATAGCATTATCACGGACAACGGGAGTTAGTTTTCTATGGGAGAGCTTGCCAAATTCTGTGATGAGCAAAATATCCGGGTTGACATTGCGTCAGTCGCACATCCACATGCTAATGGAGGAGTTGAAAGAGCAAATGGTTTAATCCTACAAGGCCTAAAACAAAGACTCGAAGCACCACTACGTCGTGCTACAGGGGCTTGGGCAGAGGAATTACCTTCTGTGATATGGAGTTTGCGAAAAACTCCGAACAGGTCAACTGAATAAACACCTTTCTTCTTGGTCTATGGTGCAGAAGCAGTTCTTCCTAGCGATTTGATTCATACTTCTCCCCGAGTTGTTGCGTACATTGAAGAGGATGCCGAAATTTCCCGACAAAATGATCTCGATTTAATCGAAGAAGTTCGTGTTATTTCTGAGATGAGATCAACAGCCTATCAACAGAAGTTACGCAAGTATCATAGCCAGAGAATCAGAATCCGGTCTTTCAATAAGGGCGATTTGGTTCTCCGGATCGTACAGAAAAGAAAGCACAAACTTTCCACAGTATGGGAAGGACCCTTTTTAGTTAGCCGAGTATTGGGCAATAGTTCTTACTATCTAACTGATATGCGGCCAGTCAAAGAAAGACCTGCTACTGAGAAAAGAAAGAGAGCTGGCGGCAGTACAGACCCGGAAGAATTATAGAGACCGTGGAATATTGATCAGCTACGTCCCTTTATTCTTAAATTTTCTTTCTTTGTAATCATATATGTGTACATGTTTAATGAGAAATAAAGTGTTGGTTGCCTCAAATTTTCTGAGAAGTTTTATATTACCAACTTATTTCCGAATGATCATGTCACAGTCGAAAATCCCAGAATACTTGAAAGTACTTTATGCTCATGTTTGTTCATGTTAAGATTTCCGATTCTAAAACTGCTACCTTCGGTATAAATCTAAAAAATATTAGTTTGTAATTTGATTATTTATCTGATTGCCGGATGCGGGCATTTTCGGAGTAGTGAATTGTTGGTACTAGAAGACGGCTTTGTTTCCGAGTTTAAATTGGTTTAGCAATTGAGCTCCATTGCTTGGCAAAGTTTCCATGTTGAAGGTTGGCCGACTCATGAAAGGGACGAGGCAGAAAGCCAGATAAACGATAAGTATAGACAAAAACATAAAGTGCTTATATAAACATTTCACGCACATAAAAATAAAGCAAAAAGTGCTAAATGGAAGTAGCAAATCTTAGCACTAGCAAAAGTATTACAGTACTTATTTACAACCCGAATTGTTTCAGAATAACACATCGTTTTTTGGTACTTCATGATGCAGGGGAAGAGGTAGGAGTTGCCGGATCACTAGGGACATCAACCTCGCCTTGATATCTTTCTAAGACGTTCAAATCCGAAACAGTTTGTTCGTCATCGGAGACTTCAGCAGTTAATTCAGCAGGCGGAGGAGGCGTCTCCACGCGATTGAAGAAAGGAGTGTCGTAGCTGGTTAGATCAGCTACGTGACATCCATATCCGGCAAAGGAGTCCATGATGGCCTTGATGTATTGCTCCTGTCCGTCTTCATCCATAGTCGAATACCCTCTGGTTACTTGCCAAATTTCCTTGCTTCCATGGTGGCTCATAACCATGGTGAGAGCGTTCTGTGCTGCAGTTCGCACATAGGACATGTTCCAGTCCTGGATGAGCCAGGGAATCTCCTTGGCCTTGTCCCGCACTTCAAAGCCAGACATTCTGTTCATGTCCAGAACCTTGAGTACTTCACCAATATCCTCCAAAGATTGGTGGAAATCGTGAAGCAAATCGCCGACTTGTGCAAGACGGCTGGTGCGGGACTCGGTGGAGGAAGAATCCAGTAAGTTCAAAGGACCTACGCATATAAAGAAAAGGTTAAATAATATATCCAAACTCCAAGAGTCAAAGAGGAAAAAAGTTAGAAGATAAGAAACATACCGAAGATGACATCGTCAACTTTGGTCTTCTCCACCCTAAGGCTCTGGAGTTCAGCCCGGAGTGCCTCAGAGATGTCCTTCTCTCTAAATAATGCATCATTGATATCCAAGATTTTTTGATCCTGGGCCACGATCCTTGGAGCACGTTATTCGGTGGCCATGGAGGAGGATTCGAGGACTTGTGCAATGTTATGCTTGTTATCTGCCTTAAGCTTATTCATCTCTCGACATAATTCAGCGTTCTCCGCCTCCAGGGTCTTAAGATTTTCAGGCTCTTCAATCATGGCACATGATTGTTTGACCAGTGCTTTAAGCAAAGGAACAATTGTTGAATAAGTAATTCGACTATGAAAGCAAACAAGAGCAAGGTTAAGGACTGAAATGTTTACCTTTAGCCTCATCCTTAGATACCTTTAATTGAGCATTTTCAAGCTGGAGAGCTCTGATCTCTCTCCGCTTGTTGTAGATATTCTTCAATAATTCCTAGTTATACGAATTAACTTTCGGTAAGTCAGAATAATACCTAGAGTCAGAAGTCTACTAAAGCCTCAGGCTAATATTTTTACTAATATCAGCATGGTTCTTGGGGGCTACACTAGTTCATTCTTTGGCATCCTATGAAAGCATAAATCTGGATTGTCTATCCAACTTCATGCTTGGGGGCTAGAGGATATGATATGAAATAAAGTAAAAAAGGTGAGTTGTAAACTCGACTTACATGATGCTCATGAGTAAGCTTTCTTAAGCTCATGTTCACCTCGGTGCTAACCTTCTCGGCGAGGGTCGGTGGGATTACCGGTGGAGGAGGAACCACACCGGATCTCAGCCTCTCGTCGTAAAGACGGATTTGCTCAAGAAGTTCGGAGTACTTGACATCCTCTGCTTCTTGTGCCTCCTCCTCAGCGGTGATGTCCGGACTTTCCAAGCATTGTTGGGCTAGTCATTGGATATCTTCCGCATATTTCCGAGTAATGCCAAGTTTGGCAAGACCCGGATTGCTGAGAAGGTTTTGGGCAAAAACCTCTGCCGATTGATCATTACCCATTGAGGGTTCACCCTTATCAGTTGCCGAGTCACCCATGGTGATGCCGGTCTGCGAACCAAGGTTCGCTAGCTTGGAGTGAAGAGCCGGATCTTCTACGATGGATGGATATGGAGTAATCTCCGGCGTTGTAGAAGGCTATGGGGCAGGAGTCAGAGGCGCTGTGGTAGGAGAAGTCAATATCAACTTTGACTGGCACAGGAGCTTCGACGAGCCTCCTTTCCCCTTGCCCTTGGGGAGCTGTTTAGCTCTGAGGAGGTAACAAAAAAAAGATTGTTGCACCTTAGAAAGAATTAATAAATAAAATACAGAGACCTTGTGAAGAAAGTTACCTCTTCACATTGGGAACTTCCTTTGTGCCAATGGAAACTGTTGGAGCCTTACGCTTTCGGTTAAGGGTCTCCTACAATGGAACCAGTTCTCCATCATCCTGAGAGATCTCAGGAGGATATCCCTCGAGAGGATCAAGCTCCAACTCAGGGAGGTCAGCAAGATAAAAAGAAGAAATATCTCAGTATGGCGTAAAGAAACAATAATGTATAGATGAACACATAATTCGAGTTATTGCTGGAACTTACTGGTACCACGGGATCATCAGCCGTATGCATGTCCAAGGACAACTCCGGAATTTTCCTCTCGATGTGCTCCCTTATCAACCATCTGACTTGGGACTCATAGTCCTTTTCCGAGTAAGGATGGGAGCAGATCCGGAGAGAGTCTTTCTTGTTCATCATGATGGAGTGCATAAGCCGATCACCATGATGTTGGAGAGGTTGGATCCGGCGTGCCAACCAGCAGTGGATCAAGTTGGACCCTTTAAGGCCCTTGTGCTTCATCAGATATTTGATCCGCCTCTTAGCAAGAAGAATATCATCAGTGAGAGCCGGCGCACCTGCGTCCCAGGACTCTTGGGGCATAACAGCACCATCAATAAAAGCTGGCAAAGCAGTTGCTTTGCCGGGAGATGGTATGTCCTTATGATAGAAAAAAAGTGGATGGCCATTGCTTCCCCGACTCACTAGATTTAATCCTAGGATAGACATGTTCTCTCCTAATAGAAAAGCTAAGAGTTCTAGTAATATAATGATTACCGACGGTGATGGAGTTTCTCTGGGTATGAAAATAATACCGGAAAAGAATGAGACTCGGCCTAATGCCGAGATACCCCTCGCACAAAGAGGCATAAGTACTCATATATAAGAGAGAGCTCGGGTGGAGATGGTGGAGTTGAACTCCATAATGATCTATGACCTCAGAAAAGAAATCTGAGGGTGGAAAGCTCAAACCTCTGTCGAGGTGGGTGCCGAAATGCACCCGCTCGTTGGTGTTGGGGGTGGGGACGGTTTGTCCATAGCCGCTCCGCCAGTCGCCGGCTCGGAGGAGTCCTTCATTCTCGACAACGTGAAGCTTGGCGTCATCAAGGACGCAGGGGATCCAGACCCCGCAAAAACTCTCCTTCTATGCTGCTGACGTCGTCGCCAATGTCACCGCCGTGGCGGAAGATGAGGCTTCAGCCATCTTCTGGGCACTAGTGACCTAGGATGGGTGGCGCTGGGGGATTTGGGGGAGGCAGAGGAGCTCTGTTCATGGGACGCATCGAGAGGAAGGAATAGGCACTAGTGCTGGTGAAGAGGAAAGGGAGAAATCTCAACCCCTTATATCCTTCATCTGCGCCAAGATTCGTGCAATGTAAATAGTAACCGTGCCACGCATCGTGGAAGGAGCTAGGTAACTCCCTCATGATGATTACGCCACCTCGATCTCCATGCAGGCATTAAAACGATGCCTCGATTCCGCAAAAGGCAGACCCACCAACGGTCGTGCTGACAGGAATGTCTATCAGTGACGTGACTTGACCTTGACCGATGTCAGGTTACGTCAGAGACCAAGTTCCGGCTTTGTTTGAATTTCAAGCTAGAAACCAGAATAACGTATGCGTAGGTCCAACTCATTTTGAGACCCATATCCTATCCTTTCTTTTGAAGTTTCAGGAACTCTTCAAGATTCTACAAGACGACGATCAAGCTAGGCGATGATGGAATCCGACTCTAGATCTTGGAGGCTTCCGGGGGCTGCTGTTGGGGATATACTTTTCGGGTATCCTCACTATGCCTCGCTGACTAGGGTGGCCCACTTTGGTTTAGAGCTTTGCTTCACGTGTGACCCAGCAGGGGAGAAGAGATGGATTCCAGTCCGGCTACAGGAAGGCCCAAAAGACTTACCGACATAGGCATGTTATGTTTTACTTGTAGTTCAAGATGTACTCTGTAACCGACTCTTAGTCGTAGCCGGATAGGTCGCTCCTATAAACCTAGGCCGTATATATATTGAAGCCGTCCTAGGGTAAGTCTTTAGGGTACCTCACAATAGTATACAATATCAACTCGCATAGGCTAAACCCTTGTAACCCATATTCCGGCTCTATCGTATTATTGAATTGCTCGCAGGAGTAGGATCCGTCCAAAGGCGGCGGATTTGAACCTGGGTAAACTTGTGTGCTCATCGTCCCGAAATACCGTACGTCTCAGACCCCTTTCACACGCCTCGAGGATCCCCTCATGGCATACTTGTCATCAATCCGATGACATGCGATAGATTTAAATAAAACTAAAATGTAAACTTCAGAAATATAGTGCATAGAAGTAAAGAACGATTTTGCTTGTTTGTTGTTTCCTGCAGAAGGCAAAAGAAGGCGCGGGGAGGTTCAGTTCATGGTGATAGTGAATGTGCCAGGTGGTCGAGTGGTAAATGTAACAATTATAATCTTATAGATATATGTGTAGGCGAGCAACCCATAATTAGCCGGAACTCCTCTTGGTAGATTTCATCCCAACTTCAATAATCCTACTAGCCTGCTACCAAAACCATGGTCAAACACTAGATGATTAAGAACCTTCAGGTCGCTTAGCGATTAAGCTCCTTGGATCGGACTAATGGAATAAGCGCAGTGGTTACTCGTTATCCTTGAGTCTACTAGCTTTCCATTTATATCCCCGTGTCAGCCGGGGGTCACCGGTCCACTAGCGTACAAGATCTTATTTATGTAGAACAAGGTATCATGTTGTATGGGCCCTTAATTGGATAGAAAGCATTAAGCATCCCACATATAGTCAAGCACACATAATATAGTAATTAGAATCAATCACAAAATAATGGAAAATATATGAAGGCACATCACATTTCACCAATCCCCTACATCTCCCACGCCCAAGGGAAGTACGTTGACATGAGAGAAGAACAGATCATCAATATACTCAAATAAAGGGAATTCGTCTTGGTATTACCGTGGAGATCCATAATAAGAATAGAAAATTATCCAACACAATTTAAGATGGGAAGAAACAATCTCAAACCCTAGTCTTGCAAGGTGGATATCCCTCTCTCTCCCAAGTACAAGTAGTGGCTATGGGGGTGTATTGGCTAGGAGTTCGAATATCGTGGAGCGAGATGAAGAACGTCTTCTCCTTCTTCTCCGGATCTCTTCTTTCTCCCCTATGGGTGGTGTGGGAGCTGCTGTGTTATGTTTTTGCCCCCGTCCCATCACGGAAGTTGTCCCTTTTGACAAGACAGAGGTGGCGGTAACTGTACGGCCGGAAAAATATTCCCGCCGTATAGTTGCTCGTTAAAGCTTCTATGAGCTCCCCTCGCGTGCTTCCAAAGTGGGACTTGCTTGTTTTCTCCAGAATATTGTATTTCTCTAGTTAAATCCTTTTGTTGACGTTCAGAACCTGAAACACACATTAAAAACCAAGTTTTCTTTGCTACCGAAGTATTAGCGTTAGGTAAAACCAGAAAACGATCAAATCCGGGAGAAAACCATCAATAAAAGACATCAAAAATGTGTCGAATCTCACAACTATCAACTCCCCCAAGATGAGATGTTGCTCGCCCTCAAGTGATAAGGAAATAAGGAAGGTGAGACAAATTCTTTTGGTGCCTCTCTTTGTTGAGAGATGAAATCATTTTGTTCTTGTTCATTTAACCAATTAAGAGTACTCAAGTTGGGATCAAAACATTTAATTTAAGAACAACTCATCTACTCCCATGTCAAAATTTCAAGGATCTCAGAGCACCTTTTTCTTTCGTTTCTCTTTCAAAAACTTCAGCTCTTTCATAGACAAATCATGCCACTATTTTTAACATGTTAATTGGGGTTGTGTTGTGCACTTGTGGCCATACTAATAAATGATGTTGAGCAATAATGGACTAGAGGAGTACTACAAATTCACTTGGAACGTGAAACCACGAGGAGACTAAAAAATTTACACGTCATAGCATTGCCGCTACATACGTTCACATAACTCAATAGCCGAAATCAAGTGGTTTCCCACATTTAGATCGTTCGTTGGCCAGTAGAGTTAATAGTTCCCCATGGAGCATGACAGAGTTGTAATGACAAGCGTAAAGCAATATCTTACTGTAATTATTAGAAAAAGTAGTGGCATAATTTCTATTACTTCGAAGCATCCATTTAATCAAACAATTTCAATCAAGGGTACTATCGAGTCTATTTACATTAAGCTCAAATTGGATGGAGTAGTTCTAAAATCAAATTCTTTGAGATAAGCGTGGACTCAAGTCATCTTTCAGATGCTTTTTCTTGTAGTAAAAATGTAGGAAGTATTTTAACCAAGTTCATTGCTCATTGTTTTAAAGCTAAAAAGAAGACACTAGCAAACAAATAGGATTTGTAGGATAACAAGCTAAGTGGGGAGTGACTCCAGTGCAAGCAAGTAAATAATTGTAGGATCAATTTAAGGTTGCAAACAGTGTGATGAAAGGAATGTAATACCTCCTCTTGCTTGCTTCATTCTTGTATTTGAGTCGAACTTCTCCTATATTTCCATATTGACAAATCACCTGAAATTAAGCAATCTCTGATAGAAACAAAGAAACAATGCAAATAAAATTACAACTAATTTTTTGTATTTTTGGTTTAGGAATGCAAAACTGAAAATAAACATGGAATTTTGAAGTAATAAAATAAATCAAAAGAAGAAAATAAAAATATGAATGCAATGTTTGGAGGTCTTCAAACCTCCCCCAAGCTTAGGCTATCGCCAGCCTCAGTTGTTGCCGTCATTTGGCGGCTGGTGCGGATACTGCTGGTAGAAGTTAGGGAAGTGGGTCATGAAGTGATTGAAGTTGTGATTCAAAGTGTTCACATATTCATTCATGTCCTGAAGAGTGTGGTCAATCTCCCCAGCGCGCTAGTTGAGCTGTTGGAACTCCTGATAGGGGACGTAGTCGTACTCCTGCTGTGGCTGGTTGGGCCACGGTTCCCAAGCTCCTCCTGGCTGCTGCTGTCCTTCCCAAGCAGGGTTGTGTCCCTTCTCTTCCTCCTGTTCCTGCTCCTGCTCCTGCTCATCTTGCTGCCCTTCATCTTGATCTTCCTCGGGCTGGTGCTCGGCCAAGATCTCCATCACTTGTTCCTTGGTGAGGATCCAAGTGTCCTTCTCCACAATCGAGAAGGCGTAGGGAATGGCAACTGAACCTGCTCAACCTGTATATCAGCAAGATAACTTAATTGATATGCTCGGAGCCTCCGGTTAGCATGGTAAACACCAAGGAAGCCACAAGAAGTCAAATATTTGACGTCCATAAGTTTGGAGCCGTCAACAGGTTCCATAACAGGTAGTGCAATGTTCAATGCATAGGGAAGGTGGGTTACCAATGCACCAATGCGAATATCACCTTTGGTCTTGTTGCTTTGGTGGTGAAAGTGCTGGATGAGTAGAGCTGCAAGACTGGGGCTTTGTGTTGCATTGGAGAAGAGAGCCTTGGTGTTCATTGCCATGTCTGCATTGGTGATGTCTACGCACTTCCATTCTTGTAGACAGTTGGTGGGCCTCCAAGTGCAGAGGTTTGTAGAACAACAGCAACTTTTCCCTTAAGTGGATCATCTAAGGTTTATCGAACTCAGGGAGGAAGTGGTTAAAGGTATCCCCTCTCAAGCAACCCTGCAATCAAGATACAAGAAGTCTCTTATGTCCCCAACACACCCAATACACTTGTCAGGTGTATAGGTGCACTAGTTCGGCGAAGATATAGTGAAATACAAGTGGTAAAGATAATTATAAGTGGTAGTGGTGATAGAAAATATCTTGATGGCGTGGAAGAGACTAAAGGCAAACCGAAATAAAGATCGAAGCAAGCAAACATGTAACAGATCTAATAGCAAACGGTGTTTCGGTGCTTAGAAACAAGGCCTAAGGATCATACTTTCACTAGTGAACACTCCCATATAAATATATTCTTCTTTATGATACTACACTGAACTACTCTCCGGTTGGACACTCTAATCCATGGTAGGGCTATAACAGCACACCTCAAAGTAAGCCTTTCCCATCTAGATAACCACACACTGTCACCTTGAGCACTAGATGGTTCCAACAAACACCACAATTTCATAGAAATATCCAACTCCAAATATAACTCATAACAAGTATTTGTAATCTCTAGCCTAAGTGCCACCATGGTGTGCACGCTGTCGCTTTCACACACATCGGGAGAGCAGAGATCTATTAAAGCACTTGAGTAGCAAGGTAGATCTATATATTACAAGCTCATGATCTCAATAAGATCATGCATAGAGAGAGAGATGAACACATAGCTACCGCTAGAACCCTTAGCCTCGAGAGAGAACTACTTCCTCCTCATCATGGGAATCAGCAACGGTGATGGAGATCGATGGAGATGGCTCCGAGGGCACTTCCCCGTCCTGGCAGGGTGCCGGAACAGAGACTTTCTATCCCTCGAATCTCCCCTTCGGTGGCCGCGGTGCTGCGGAACTTTTCGTGGATTTCTGATTAACTAATGAGGGTTTTGGTATCGGGAGGCTCTTATAGGCGAAAGAGGCAAGGTCGTTGGCCGGCCAGGGGGCCCACACCATGCCTTGGCGCGGCCTGGGCTGGCCCGCACCAAGGGGTGGTGTGGCCACCCTGTGGGCCCCCTCCGTCTCGTCTTCTGGCTCCGTGAGTCTTCCGGAAAAATATGAACTTTGGCTTTTGTCTCGTCCAATTCCGAGAATATTCATTTTCTGACTTTCCTGGAACCAAAATCAGCAGAAAACAGGCAGCTGGCATTGTGGCTCTTGTTAATAGGTTAGTCCCAGAAATCATATGAAAAGTACTCCAGAGTTGGAACAAAACACAAGAAACTGGATAAAACCAAGCATGGAACATCAAAAATTATAGATACATTTGCAATGTATCAACATCCCCAAGCTTAACTCCTGCTCGTCCTCGAGTAAGTAAGTGATAAAAAGAAAGAATAATTTTTGAGGTGGCATGCATCATCATAAACTTGATCAAAGTATTTGTAAAACATTGATAGCTGCGTTCATATGTAACTACCTTGGTGAATTACGCTCCTAGTTACAAGCCTGGATGAGCGGAAATGGTTAAAATAGTACGGTGGGGCCCAAATGCCACTCACAGGTAGACCTTTCGGCTGTCCTAACCATTTCCAAACATCAGGACACGAACGGGCGGTGTAATCGGCAGGCGAAGGGATCAACTACATACACAAATGAGTATGTATGCAAGCCACCATACAACAGTCCTCAGAGCCATTCCATCTAAAAAGAAGGAAATATTGCAACGCCATACGGCAAGATCCAAATATCCTAGATATATATAATAGTTTAGGATATCTCCTCATACACCAAACATCAGAGTATCAAGCAGAAGCGGAAAACAAGATCCGAGTACGGATAAGAAGCAAATCGGCATAAGATGCCCCATAAATAAACACATCCCGCCCACAGATCTCACGGATCCCCGTTCCCGGAATCTCTACACCGAATGATCGTTGCCAACAACGTTCGTCTCCTCCACCCAGTATCCATCTTGCGAGTTTACCTGTTCATCTGAATCAAACAATTTATCGTGTGAGACCCTAGGGGTACTCAGCAAGTCTTTATGCCTCTAAAGGGGACACAACCTGGGGTGACGCAATTGCAGCAAAAGATAATACCTAACAATTCTATAGATACTCGCTAACCATCCGCCTAACCAGAGACAGACGGATGTCCGTGCATTATTAACAACAGTTATAACAGTAATATTAACAGATCCATCCTCCTCCTCGCTTACCGACGAGGAAGCGGACGAACAAACCCCCCCCATCCGTTGGCAGTTTTATTATCCATTCCATGAGTGTTGCTCTATTTACTAGTCAGGTACTTAGTCAAATTAAAAGGGGGTACTTTAGTTATACTTGTCTATGATCGAGAAACTGTGCTCCAAGTCGTCCATAACCGCGGACACGGCTTTCGGAAAGTTTTACCCTGCAGGGGTGCACAAATAGCAACACACACTCGATCAACCTCGGAAAAACCAAATCAAAACCCAACGAGGCAGTCACGACAAAGCGATCACAGGATTCAGAAATATTTCAGGGGCCACCCCATTAAGCTACCCGCAACGAAGTTGGCCGGCTCCGAGACGGACTCAAGGTTTGCGTCAATGGCTGTAAGAGACTGGGAACCCGAAAATGTGACTGGGCTTGTCGATACCGCGAAAACACTCCTCTTACCTAAACAGTACAGGTGCATTCCTCGCACAATTTTAAATTAAGCAGTAAAGCATGGCATAAGTACAAAATAGTAATAAAGCCCCAAACTACTTTGTGGCCCCAAGAAATAAAAATGAATCAAGCTCTGGCTCAGGGGGGTTCATAAGCCTCCCGGATGTGGATAGCGCGAATATTCAAGGAACATGAATCAAGTACTCGGGGTCCTACGGGACACAAGTGAGCCTGAAAAACCAAATAGCAAATATGGCTCACCGATGCCACTTTCATTAGTTATCCCATTACTACTCAGGTTAAGTTGTTTAGGTACCTCGTTATCCATCAGACTCTCACATACCCTACACATGCTGTTCTACGACTCGCATGGCTCAAACAACTCCTGTAGTAATGGCTCATGGGATGGAGGAACAAGCTTCGTTGGGGTTTAAAAGTAAAGGCTATGCAATACTTGGGATTCAATTTAATGCAATCGCGACTCAATGATGCAAGAATAAGATAGAGGCAATAGGTACTATATGTATGCAAGCATGTGGTAGTGCTTGCCTGGCAGCTCAGTTGAAGCGAGAGAAAGATCTGGGTAGTGCTCCTGGGTTTCTTGATATATCCCCTGCTCAGCGTCTATTCGAAGAAGAACCAAACAAACAAGGGCCAACATAAATAAAGTGCACAAGCATATGAATAAAATGCATAGCAAGCAATCATGCCATGATGAATGATGCACAATTTGCATGGCAATAAAGTAGCATGGCATGGGTGAGGTGTGGAATACAAGAATGAATCATTTTATGGGGTTTTAATCACATTTTAACCTCAAATAAGTTGATGTATACTTTATATTTATATGATGCATGCTGCAATTCAGAACATGGAATGCATAAACAGAAAGGTCTCGTCGAGCTCACCATTTTAGACATATCATTTGTTAAATTTGGAGTTATAAAACAAAAGTTATTAATTAATTAAGGCAAAGGGCATTTTATTGTAATTTTAATTATCTCGAAAATATAAAGTGCTCAAATAATATTTTTAATGGAAGATTTGAATTCCTCACATTTTTCTGATTCAAAAACATATATCATTTGTAATATTTGGATTCATAATTTAAAAGTTATTTCAAAACAGATTTGAAATTTGTATTTATCATTTTCTGGAAAAGTTTCATTATAACAGAAAATTTGCTGTGACTTTTGCACCCAAAGAAAACTAGCCACAATGTCGACAAGGCCAAAGCGCTGGCAGAAACGACGCTGAGCTTTTCTCATCTTGGGCTATGCCACCCACAGATCGATCAAGGGACTGGGCTCGAGGGCCATCACAAGACGCCAGCCGGGGCTGAACACGTGGCAGAGCTAGGGGCTGCGGAGCGATGGCGGGAAAAGGCGGAGTCCCTTTTTGTAAAAACGACAGGGGTCGAGGGACTGACAGGTGGGACCAGGAAGGACCGAGGGTTTAGAAGCCAAAAAGACTAAGGGTTATGTGGAAAACGTGCGCATGTACTGTTTTTCTTCCTACGTGTTTGTCTGTTGAAACTGCAGACGCGGCACCGGCGCGGCGGGGGTTCGATCTCGCGCCGCGGTGCGGGCGTGCAGGCGGCTGTTACCGCTGCGGCTGGCTTGGGCTGGTTGCTGGTTCCTGCAACACAGCAGGACAAGCTTCTGTGGCGCGACTGCGTGGACGCGTGCGCGAACACGATGCACAGAAGGCGTTCGACAAAACGAACGGCGCGTCCAGGAAGCTACATGCGGAGGGAGGGTGTCTGGGAGATGCGGCTGCTCACCAGGAGTATGTTGGCGGGGTCGGATCATGATGGAGCGCAGGGGATCGGCGAGGAAGCTAGCGATCTGAGGCTAGGGTTACGTCTCGGAGCGCGTCGGGTGCAGCGGGTACGACGGTCTCCTCCTCGCTGGCGTGGATGGGGGCGATGCAGAGGGTCGCCTCGGTCTTCTCGATCACCACCACGTCGAGCCTGCCGACAGGAGCGAGTGGACGACGATGTGCTGGCGGCGGCGGCGGCGGCCGTTGGTGGCGTCGGTGCGGAAGAAGGGGAGGAGGGCAGGGGCTCTGGGTGGATCTGGGAGAAGCAGAGGAGCGTGTGGGAGGAGGGAAAAGCAGAGAGGGAGAGGGAGGTGCCGTGGCAAGGGGTAGATGAGGTTGCTTCGGATGCCACCTTTTTCTCCTACCACTTCACGTGCTGGCTGGGGCTCGAGCTGGGCAGAGCAGAGGCAGGCAGGTGGGCTAGGATGAGGGGGTAGATCAGGTTCGGGCTGGTGGGGCCTTGTGGCAGAGAGAGAAGGAGGGAGAGAGGCTTGGGTAGATGCTAGGGTTAGAGGGAGGGTAGCCTCGGGTTAGGTTAGATAGGGTTAGGGTTTGGGTAGGTGGCTGGGGTGGTTAGGGCTGCCAGGTGGGGCCAGCCAGGTAAGGAGAGGGAGAGAGGCCGAGAGAGAGGGAGGAAGCTAGGGAGGCTCGGTTTAGGGTTTTGGAGAGAGGGGGTATGGTGATAGATGGTGGTAGAGGTGTAGGTGATTAGGGTTAGGATCTTAGATAGAGGGTTTAGAGAGAGGATAAAGAGAGAGGGTGAGATGAGAGGGAGATAAGGTAGGGTGCTTAGGGTTTAGAGTTTCATATACTTGCATGCACCAAACTAGATCAAGCAAGAATATGTGGAAAAGGTGTAGGGTTTAGCAAACTCAAGCAAGATCAACAAAAAGGAGTGGAAGAGAGGGGTAGAGGTGTGGTGGTGGATTTTAGCAAGACCAACTAGATCAAGCCAAAAGAGAGGTAGAGAGGGAGATGGATGATTCACCCAAAAATCCAAATAAAAACAAAGGAGGACCAGAGAAGGAGATGGTTGCATGGCCCATGCAAAATAATTAATGCCATGCTTATTCTTGTGAAAACAATATTATTAGCATGGCATTATTCTTATGCATTCCCAAAAGATGGTTTAAGGCCAAGCTAAGGATTTGTAGAAGTAGATCCATCCTATCTCCCATGAGCTAGATTAAAAACCAAAATAAAAATAAAATGCAAGCTCATGGCTAATGGGATGGTGGAATTATAAGGTGGTGAAAAGAAAGGGTGGTGGAGTTGAAAGAGAAATGCCCCCAACTCAACTTGGGCATCAAGCATTTATCAAAAACCAAATACAATGTATCAAGAGGCAACTACAATTAATAATGCATATGAGATAAGAACCAAATGAAAAGGGTTTTATATGATCCTCAAATGCAAGGTGGCATGATGACATGAGCATGATATAATTATGATGCAACAATTATGTATAGGAAGTAGCATTTATATAGACTAGGCTAGTAGCATTGCAATTGTTAGACAATTGGGATGCTACAACTCTCCCCCACTAAACAGGAATCTCGCCCCGAGATTCTAGGAAGAAGAAGAAGACACAAAGAGGGTAGGATACTTGGCACGGAGCTCATCTTCACGTTCCCAAGTGGCTTCATCAACGGAATGGTGCGACCACTGCACCTTGCAGAACTTGATGGACTTGTTGCGAGTCCTGCGTTTTGCTTGAGAAACAACGGTTAGGAGAGTTCAAGGATTGTCGTGAGACAAGAAGGATAGGATGGACATAGCTCCGGTTTTCTCAAGAAACAAGATAAAAGACTATAACCACTTGTGAAACAAAGGACAAGATGATGTATCATGGATAAAGAAAGACACACCATTAAGATTAAAGATTTACTGATACGAGAGAGGATGAATCTTTGTCTCGCCGGAGGAAAAAGAGCTAGATTGGAGAGGTTTTGAACCACTATGACAATATCATCCTATCTTCTCTCGGATTTGGGAAATGAAGTTCGGAAATAATATTACCTTCAAACAATAGAGTCCCTTGATATCAACAGAAAGATTTAGTTAGACATCGTCGGATTAGGTTCTTCTTGCGCCGGTAAGACCCAAAGGATCACGCAATTGAGGTGCGCGGATATAACTTCTAGAGACGGATGTGAAGCCAGATCATGGTGGAATCCCGCGAAGCAAAGAATATGGATGATCTGGAGTTTATTGTGGAGTTACTTATTGCTTTCTTTAGCCTTGAGGCTAACACAATAGATTTGCGGCTGATGGCCTCAACCATAATTGGTTTTACCAAAGAAAAAGAATTGATGAAACAACGAGAGAGGTAGTTTCCTTTCATCTTGTTTGGGGATGTCAAGCACCGGTAGAAAGACGAGGATAGAAAAGAGTTTGCTTTTGTTTCCACCAGATAATTGAGGATTTTGCTCCGTGTAGAAAGGGTGAGATCACCAACAAGAGATTATTGATTACTTTCTTCGAGAGAGCACTCCGGAAAAACAAAGACGGAAGTAAAAGTATCGAGGGATAAAGGCCACTTCTAACTTCCGTGGAATGAGTGAAATCGCATTAATTCACCAATTCAATGTACAAGAGCGAATGATAAGAGTAGTGGTATGGTAGCTACTCCATCCCGCACTCAAAGCATTACTCCGCACATGAATAAGAAAATCAAGCAACCCAACTACCGAAACAGACTGAAGGTATTGACAAAACTCATGGAACTTCGTTAGAAAACAAGGGTTGATGCAAACGATTCGCCGGATTCATAGATAGATAAAGATGATGACGTTGTCGTCGTGTCGGAAGTACCAAGCCACCAGAAAGATATGAAGGAAGATTATAGAGAAGAACTGCAAGATTCCACAGATAAAGAAAAAGATAGCACCACTTGGACATAAGGATTACAAAAGATCTGAAAAATCTTCATGGCCTCCGGTGGATTGAGCATAGATGATAGAACGAGAGGGTTTCAAGAGATCACTTGACAAGACTGAGGTGAAAGAACTCCATGTTCTTCTTGAAATGATTGAGAGAGATTTAGCAGTCTTGAGGAAAACTTCGGCGGAACGACGATGATGACTTTCCAACAAGGAAAACTCTGGGTTTGATTGAGGATGGAAGATGGAATTAACAATGGACTTGCCGATTCCAGAATTGAAGCGATCTATTTAGCAGAAGGACGTGGCCGAGATAGGTGACTTCAAAAAGTCAGAATTCTCACTTTGAGACTTTGCACACAGGCAGTGTTAACAAAGCTTGAGAGAAAGAGACATAGATGATCTTCCGTGTTCTTGCATTGATATCGAATAGTCAAGCATATTAACAACATATACCACCATGGATTAACAGGATATTCCCAGAATATCAAGTTCGAGAGGCGGGAGGAACAAACAAATGCTCGAAACACTTTCTGAGCTCAACGCTCTTTGGAAAGATCAATATTAAGAGCACGGTTTCGTGTTGAAGAAGATGCACTGGAAGAATAGATTATCTGGTCCTTCGGAAGAAAAAGAGACGTCACCTGGTTCACATTGTCGACTGGATCACCGGTTACAAAGATAAAGAGATCTTGGATAAGAACCGATGATATCTCATACCTTAAGCAAAGCTATCAGAGACGAAAAGATGCAATTCCCTCGTCTCAAAGAGAATTTTGCAGATATGGAGTTCAAAAAGATGTGCAGCTTGATGAACAGATGATAGACCACCGTAGTGCCTTGAGAAACTCCGGATTGCCAAAGATGCTTGAATATGCATAGATATGATCACGGTATACTCAAAATCACAGGAGATAACCGTCACCATTTGGAGGATAGTGGTGATTGCATTTTCCATATTCCACTCCTGATAAGTGTCATATAGCTATGCCGAGAGCCAAATTACAATCACCAGCATCAGATCGACACATGTTATGTAATTAGCCCAAGAGAATTTGAAGATGAAGTAAAACTCCAGGATTAAGCGCCGGTGACAAAAGAATGAGTTAGCATGGACATGCTGATAAAAGGGAGATAGATAATGTTTCACACACGACTGAAAAGGAGTGTGGAAACACAGATGTGTCAAAGAAAAATTTTCCGCATTTTTCGGCATTAAAATACCAATAGATGCGCAAAATCACTTAGCAGATAGAGATTAGCTACTGATGCTTGCACAGAATGTGGAGTTGCTAGAAGGAAGGACACCCTTAAGAAGATGGCACCGGTTAACAAGGAGTCAGATAGATCACGCCGGTTTTGAAAAGCCTGTCAGTATGGAATGTACCAACAGTTGATAACCAAAGGCAGATTGTGATAACAAATTGGATGCAACAGATAGACAAGGAATTACACACACACACACACACACACACACTTTCTATGGTACTACGGAAACCCAGAACACGTGAATCCTAGTTTGAATTTTAAGAAGAGGATTGAAAACGTTACACTTCCTTACCAGAAAAGGGTGGTGGGTAAGAAAAAAGTGGAAGCAATCCTACTCTCGTTTTGTTTTCCCTAGTATACATAGCTACCAAAAATTTTGCTAGACCGACAACGACCATTTGGCTGAGACCACGAAGGCGGGATGGCTCGATACCAATTGTAACTACCTCGGTGAATTACGCTCCTAGTTACAAGTTCGGATGAGCGGAAATGGTTAAAATAATGCAATTGGGGCCCAAATGCCACTCACAGGTAGACCTTTCGGCCGTCCTAACCATTTCCAAACATCGGGACACGAACGGGCGGCGTAATCGGCAGGTGAAGGGATCAACTACATACACAAATGAGTATGTATGCAAGCCACCATACAACAGTCCTCAGAGCCATTCCATCTAAAAAGAAGGAAATATTGCAACGCCATACGGCAAGATCCAAATATCCTAGATAGATATAATAGTTTAGGATATCTCCTCATACACCAAACATCAGAGTATCAAGCGGAAGCGGAAAACAAGATCCGAGTACGGATAAGAAGCAAATCGGCATAAGATGCCCCATAAATAAACACATCCCGCCCACAGATCTCACGGATCCCCGTTCCCAGAATCTCTACACCAAATGATCGTTGCCAACATCGTTCGTCTCCTCCACCCAGTATCCATCTTGCGAGTTTACCTGTTCATCTGAATCAAACAATTTATCGTGTGAGACCCTAGGGGTACTCAGCAAGTCTTTATGCCTCTAAAGGGGACACAACCTGGGGTGACGCAATTGCAGCAAAAGATAATACCTAACAATTCTATAGATACTCGCTAACCATCCGCCTAACCAGAGATAGACGGATGTCCGTGCATTATTAACAACAGTTATAACAGTAATATTAACAGATCCATCCTCCTCCTCGCTTACCGACGAGGAAGCGGACGAACAAACCCCCCCATCCGTTGGCAGTTTTATTATCCATTCCATGAGTGTTGCTCTATTTACTAGTCAGGTACTTAGTCAAATTAAAAGCGGTACTTTAGTTATACTTGTCTATGATCGAGAAACTGTGCTCCAAGTCGTCCATAACCGCGGACACGGCTTTCAGAAAGTTTTACCCTGCAGGGGTGCACAAATAGCAACACACACTCGATCAACCTCGGAAAAACCAAATCAAAACCCAACGAGGCAGTCACGACAAAGCGATCACAGGATTCAGAAATATTTTAGGGGGCCACCCCATTAAGCTACCCGCAACGAAGTTGGCCGGCTCCGAGACGGGCTCAAGGTTTGCGTCAATGGCTGTAAACGACTGGGAACCCGAAAATGTGACTGGGCTTGTCGATACCGCGAAAACACTCCGCTTACCTAAACAGTACAGGTGCATTCCTCGCACAATTTTAAATTAAGCAGTAAAGCATGGCATAAGTACAGAATAGTAATAAAGCCCCAAACTACTTTGTGGCCCCAAGAAATAAGAATGAATCAAGCTCTGGCTCAGGGGGGTTCATAAGCCTCCCGGATGTGGATAGCGCGAATATTCAAGGAACAGGAATCAAGTACTCGGGGTCCTACGGGACACAAGTGAGCTTGAAAAACCAAATAGCAAATATGGCTCACCGATGCCACTTTCATTAGTTATCCCATTACTACTCAGGTTAAGTTGTTTAGGTACCTCGTTATCCATCAGACTCTCACATACCCTACACATGCTGTTCTACGACTCGCATGGCTCAAACAACTCCTGTAGTAATGGCTCATGGGATGGAGGAACAAGCTTCGGTGGGGTTTAAAAGTAAAGGCTATGCAATACTTGGGATTCAATTTAATGCAATCGCGACTCAATGATGCAAGAATAAGATAGAGGCAATAGGTACTATATGTATGCAAGCATGTGGTAGTGCTTGCCTGGCAGCTCAGTTGAAGCGAGAGAAGGATCTGGGTAATGCTCCTGGGTTTCTTGATATATCCCCTGCTCAGCGTCTATTCGAAGAAGAACCAAACAAACAAGGGCCAACATAAATAAAGTGCACAAGCATATGAATAAAATGCGACAAGCAAGCAATCATGCCATGATGAATGATGCACAATTTGCATGGCAATAAAGTAGCATGGCATGGGTGAGGTGTGGAATACAAGAATGAATCATTTTATGGGGTTTTAATCACATTTTAACCTCAAATAAGTTGCTGGATACTTTATATTTATATGATGCATGCTGCAATTCAGAACATGGAATGCATAAACAGAAAGGTCTCGTCGAGCTGACCATTTTAGACATATCATTTGTTAAATTTGGAGTTATAAAACAAAAGTTATTAATTAATTAAGGCAAAGGGCATTTTATTGTAATTTTAATTATCTCGAAAATATAAAGTGCTCAAATAATATTTTTCATGGAAGATTTGAATTCCTCACATTTTTCTGATTCAAAAACATATATCATTTGTAATATTTGGATTCATAATTTAAAAGTTATTTCAAAACAGATTTGAAATTTGTATTTATCATTTTCTGGAAAAGTTTCATTATAACAGAAAATTTGCCAGGACTTTTTGCACCCAAAAGAAAACTAGCCACAGCGGCTGACAGTGGGCCAGGCGCTGAGCTGGCAGAAACGACGCGCGCGGAGCTTTTCTCACGCGGGGCTATGCCACAGTAGACCGATGGCCGGGCTCGACGGGGCATCACAAGACGCCGCTCACGGCCGGGCTGAACACGTGGCAGAGCTAGGGGCTGCGGAGCGATGGCGGTAAAAGGCGGAGTCCCTTTTTGTAAAAACGACAGGGGTCGAGGGACTGACAGGTGGGACCAGGAAGGACCGCGGGTTTAGAAGCCAAAAAGACTAAGGGGTTATGTGGAAAACGTGCGCAGGTACTGTTTTTCTTCCTACGCGTTTGTCTGCTGAAACTGCAGACGCGGCACCGGCGCGGCGGGGGTTCGATCTCGCGCCGCGGTGCGGGCGCGCAGGCGGCGGTTACCGCTGCGGCTGGCTCGGGCTGGTTGCTGGTTCCTGCAACACAGCAGGACAAGCTTCTGTGGCGCGACTGCGTGGACGCGTGCGCGAACACGATACCTGAAGTTCCACAAAAGCGAGCGGCGTCGAAGCTACATGCGGAGGGAGGGTGTCTGGGAGATGCGGCTGCTCACCAGGAGTATGTTGGCGGGGTCGGATCGTGATGGAGCGCAGGGGATCGGCGAGGAAGCTAGCGATCTGAGGCTAGGGTTACGTCTCGGAGCGCGTCGGGTGCAGCGGGTACGACGGTCTCCTCCTCGCTGGCGTGGATGGGGGCGATGCAGAGGGTCGCCTCGGTCTTCTCGATCACCACCACGTCGATCCTGCCGATAAGAGCGAGTGGACGACGATGTGCTAGCGGCGGCGGCGTCGGTGCAGAAAAAGGGGAGGAGGGCAGGGGCTCTGGGTGGATCTGGGAGAAGCAGAGGAGCGTGTGGGAGGAGGGAAAAGCAGAGAGGGAGAGGGAGGTGCCGTGGCAGGGGGTAGATGAGGTTGCTTCGGATGCCACCTTTTTCTCCTACCACTTCACGTGCTGGCTGGGGCTCGAGCTGGGCAGAGCAGAGGCAGGCAGGTGGGCCAGGATGAGGGGGTAGATCAGGTTCGGGCTGGTGGGGCCTTGTGGCAGAGAGAGAAGGAGGGAGAGAGGCTTGGGTAGATGCTAGGGTTAGAGGGAGGGTAGCCTCGGGTTAGGTTAGATAGGGTTAGGGTTTGGGTAGGTGGCTGGGGTGGTTAGGGCTGCCAGGTGGGGCCAGCCAGTGGGAGGAGAGAGAGGCCGAGAGAGAGGGAGGAAGCTAGGGAGGCTCGGTTTAGGGTTTTGGAGAGAGGGGGGTATGGTGATAGATGGTGGTAGAGGTGTAGGTGATTAGGGTTAGGATCTTAGTTAGAGGGTTTAGAGAGAGGATAAAGAGAGAGGGTGAGATGAGAGGGAGATAAGGTAGGGTGCTTAGGGTTTAGAGTTTCATATACTTGCATGCACCAAACTAGATCAAGCAAGAATATGTGGAAAAGGTGTAGGGTTTAGCAAACTCAAGCAAGATCAACAAAAAGGAGTGGAAGAGAGGGGTAGAGGTGTGGTGGTGGATTTTAGCAAGACCAACTAGATCAAGCCAAAAGAGAGGTAGAGAGGGAGATGGATGATTCACCCAAAAATCCAAATAAAAACAAAGGAGGACCAAAGAAGGAGATGGTTGCATGGCCCATGCAAAATAATTAATGCCATGCCTATTCTTGTGAAAACAATATTATTAGCATGGCATTATTCTTATGCATTCCCAAAAGATGGTTTAAGGCCAAGCTAAGGATTTGTAGAAGTAGATCCATCCTATCTCCCATGAGCTAGATTAAAAACCAAAATAAAAATAAAATGCAAGCTCATGGCTAATGGGATGGTGGAATTATAAGGTGGTGAAAAGAAAGGGTGGTGGAGTTGAAAGAGAAATGCCCCCAACTCAACTTGGGCATCAAGCATTTATCAAAAACCAAATACAATGTATCAAGAGGCAACTACAATTAATAATGCATATGAGATAAGAACCAAATGAAAAGGGTTTTATATGATGCTCAAATGCAAGGTGGCATGATGACATGAGCATGATATAATTATGATGCAACAATTATGTATAGGAAGTAGCATTTATATAGACTAGGCTAGTAGCATTGCAATTGTTAGAAAATTGGGATGCTACATCATAGTACTTCAACCATAACATGAAACACAAAGTTTTAGCAATAAGGCAAAGCAACTATGTTGCAACATGAAAAGGCACAAACAAAAGATTCATGCATAACAATGCTTTGCAAGACGTTTGTTTGTTTCACATAAAGAAAACATAGCATAGTGGCATTCAGCTTGTCCCTCATAGAGTAGCAAATATAAATGCATAGGATACCTTCAAAGTTCATAAGAGTGACTAGATACAAATAGTTTAAAACAAGTAATATCAAAGTATGCATCAATCAACTAGTCTTGGGACAATGCACATAGAACTAAGAATGGCCACTAAGCTCTCAAAGTAGGTGCATAAAGATAGAAGGTGGAGACTCAATATATAAGTGGAAGAAAGGCCTTCATAGAAGGAAGCAGAGATTCAAGTTTCATAAAGAGCTTTCAAAAATTATGGTACTTATAGCTTTCAGCTTTCATTGCCCCTATCATAAGCATCTTTAAGGTGATTAAGGTTAAAGTGACACAACTAAGAGGATATGCTTGACAAGTTATAAACCGAAATCTCATTCCCCTTACTTACGAAGACCGAACCTCATGCTACTCAACTTTAGTCACAAGTAAGATCTTATCATTGTAAGTACATGTGTATCATAAAGAACCGCCAACGGGGTACGCCTTGCACATGATACAGGAGCTATCCCATAATCAAAATGACAAGGCAAGCAGACAATGAGCATCACAGCGATCTTTTTATTTGCTATTTGCATAGGTTTTTATTGATGATGCTTCATAGAGTGCTCATTATGGTGATGCTGCAAGTTTCCACCATGATTATGCATGGCTTAGGCTAGCATCCCAGGTGTTTATCTAACACACATACAAACTCCATGATCTTACAAGTTCCACTTTTATTTCGCACCGCCGGGATCCATAAGCAAAAGAACATGATATCAACGGGGTACAAAGTGCAAGTGCAATGTTGAAAGCGTTCCCCATGAAACATGGTTCTACTAATTTCAACTTATAAAGCGCAAGAATATACGCAACAAAGAAGGACCCAATGGTTCAAGTTTATTAGATGCAAAACAAGTAAAGTGTGCCATCAAGTTCGTGAGAGCTTTAATCACTAGTTTTCTCATAACAAGTTTAATTTGGAAGGTAAACAAAAGCATGAATATACTTGGAATAGCATAAGCTAGTAGGTAGGTATGGTGTACTCTTTGGAATAACTTGGTTTAGGGAGTTGGATGCATGAGTGGAACTCATACTTGGTTATGGAGGCTAGCAAAAGACTGGGAGCGACCAACTAAGAGAGCAATAATGGCCATAATCATGCAAAGCGACAAAACATCATTGATCAAAGCATAAATTGATACTACAAGTTGAAAACCAAAGGATCATAAAGGCTTATGGTGACTTGGGATAGTCATAACATGGTGTGACCATGTCCCAAGTCAACCCAAATAAAGCATCAAAGGAGAATACCACAATACTATGCTTTAATATGCTAAAACAATGCATGATTCATCCAAGGCACATTAAGCAATCTCAGTTGTTTATAACAAGTCATGCTACAACAAAGAATACTAAGCATAAAGCCAAAACAACATCAACCATGGCATGACAAAGCATAGGCCACAGTAAAAAACAAGCTCTCTTTAACACTGAAGCATGAACTTTCCTACTCTTTTCCAATCCAAACCAAACTATTTGAAAACCAATGCATGAAAGAGGGGTTCCAACCAATTTATTCAGCAAACTAAGAAAACAAAGAAAACGAAAAACCAAAACAAAAACGAAAAATAAGACGGTCCAAGAACAACAGAACTGTGCATGAAACAATAAAAATGAAGCGTTTGGAAGAAACCTGGTATTTTTATTGATGAAGAGGGGGATGCCTTGGGCATCCCCAATCTTTGGCGCTTGTAATTCTTGGATATTTCTTGGGGTGACACGCGTGGCATCCTCAAGCTTGAGCTTTAGTCCATCCTTCATCTCATTACTCATTCCTTCCATACACCTGAAATGTTTCCTTCAAACAAAACTTCACACAATCTTTATTAGCAACATTAGTGCACTCAAGATAATAAGTCTTTAGGTTCAGTTTCAACACCAATAAAACATCCATTAAAACACAAACTACTGTAGCACTTCCCTCAAAAAGCTCAATTCCCCAAAAGAACTCAAAAAGGAACCAACAAGAAGCAAATGCAGAAAATGGCAGAAATCTGTCAAAACAGACCAGTAGGTAAAGACGAATTTTTTCGACGACCTTTTGTTGCTAAAATCAAAAAGTGTTGAACTAACAAAAGTTAGATAACGACCTGGGGCAGAATCACAAAAATTCACGCCTCAAAAAGACGTTCAGATATTTTACACGAATTTTTACGGTGAAGCACAGAAATCTGTTTCGGGACAGCAACTTTCCAATCATTACTTCTCTCTCATTAGAGGTTACTCTTGGCACAAAAAAACAAATAAAAAGGATAAGGAGAATTTACTACTGAATTAATAACTTCCAAGACTCATCTAAAACTTTTGGGTTATCTCCCAATAAGTACTTTTCTTTAACGTATTTAAGTTAGGCTTGATAGTTTGAGAAGATGCTCACATAAGAAATATGAATTGAAGTAAAAGAGAGCATCAAGAAGCAAATTCAAATCACATTTAAGTCTAACCCACTTCCTATGCATAGGAATCTTGTAAAGAAACAAGTCATGAAAGCACAAAGCAACAACCATAGGAAAGCAAAACAAGTGCAACTTCAAGACTTTCAACATAAAGAGGGGAAACTTAATATTATTGAGATGCATAAAACCATGTTTCCCTCTCTCATAATAACTTTCAGTAGTATCATGAATAAAATTAACAATATAACTATCACATAAAACATTCTTATCATGAGACACATGCATAAAAGAATTATTACTCTCCACATAAGCATAGTCATTCTTATTAATTGCAGTGGGAGCAAATTCAACAAAATAGCTATCATTATTATTCTCATCACCATAATCATCAAATATAGGAGGCATATTGTAGTCATAATTAATTTCCTCCTCAATAGTAGGTGGACTGAAAATATCATATTCATCATTGTAATCATCATATATTCGAAGTTTTGTATCATCATAAGCAATAGAATAGCTATCTTCTAAAGCTGGGGAACTAAAAAGATAATTTTCATAAAAACTAGATTCCCTAAGCTTAGACTTTTCCATAGCATTAGCAATAATGGTTTCCAAAGAATTCATACTAACAACATTGCTATTAGCATGCAAATAAAGTTCCATAGGTTTTTAATTTTCTCTTCAAACACTTCATGTCCTAACTCAAGATAAATACTATAAAGCTCTCTAATTTTTTTGTTGTTTTCCATTAAGCCTAACTAGTGAAAACAAGAAAAAAAAGACAAAATTGCAGAATCTAAAGGAAATAACTTCGAGCACTCACACCGGAGGATGTGAGTACCTTTTACCTTACCTCCCCGGCAACGGGCGCCAGAAAATAGGCATTTGTCGTGGGAGGTTCTTCTTCTTTAATCCTCCGGTGTGAATACCTTTTACCTTACCTCCCCGGCAACGGCACCAGGAAATAGCTTGATGTCTACGCACTTCTATTCTTGTAGACAATTGTTGGGCCTCCAAGTGCAGAGGTTTGTAGAACAGCAACAACTTTCCCTTAAGTGGATCACCCAAGGTTTATCGAACTCAGGGAGGAAGTGGTCAAAGCTATCCCCTCTCAAGCAACCCTTCAATCAATATACAAGAAGTCTCTTGTGCCCCAACACACCCAATACACTTGTCAGGTGTATAGGTGCACTAGTTCGGCGAAGAGATAGTGAAATATAAGTGGTAAAGATAATTATAAGTGGTAACGGTGATAGAAAATAGCTTGATGGCGTGGAAGAGACTAAAGGCAAACTGAAATAAAGATGGAAGCAAGGAAACATGTAACAAATCTAATAGCAAATGGTGTTTCAGTGTTTTGAAACAAGGCCTAGGGATCATACTTTCACTAGTGAACACTCTCATATAAATATATTCTTCTTTATGATACTACACTGAACTACTCTCCGGTGAGACACTCTAATCCATGGTAGGGCTATAACAGCACACCTCAAAGTAAGCCTTTCCCATCTAGATAACCCCACACTGTCACCTTGAGCACTAGATGGTTCCAACAAACACCACAATTTCATAGGAATATCCAACTCCAAATATAACTCATATCAAGTATTTGTAATCTCTAGCCTAAGTGCCACCATGGTGTGCACGCTGTCACTTTCACACACATGGGGAGAGCAGAGATCTATTAAAGCACTTGAGTAGCAAGGTACAACTATAGATTACAAGCTCATGATCTCAATAAGATCATGCATAGAGAGAGAGATGAACACATAGCTACTAGTAGAACCCTTAGCCTCGAGAGAGAACTACTCCCTCCTCATCATGGGAATCAGCAATGGTGATGGAGATCGATGGATATGGCTCCGGTGGCACTTCCCCGTTCCGGCAGGGTGCCGGAACAGAGACTTTCTGTCCCCCGAATCTCCCCTTCGGTGGCGGCGGTGCTGCAGAACTTTTCGTGGATTTCTGATTAACTATTTAGGGTTTTGGTATCGAGAGGCTCTTATAGGCGAAAGAGGCAAGGTCAGTGGCCGGCCAGGGGGCCCACACCATGGCCTGGCGCGGCCTAGGCTGGCCTGCGCCAAGGGGTGGTGTGGCCACCCTGTGGCCCCCCTCCGTCTCATCTTCTGGCTCCGTGAGTCTTCCGGAAAAATATGAACTTTGGCTTTTGTCCCATCCAATTCTGAGAATATTCATTTTCTGACTTTCCTAGAACCAAAAACAGCAAAAAACAGGAAGCTGACACTGTGGCTCTTGTTAATAGGTTAGTCCAAGAAATCATATGAAAAGTACTCCAAAGTTGGAACAAAACACAAGAAAGTGGATAAAACCAAGCATGGAACATCAAAAATTATAGATACATTTGCAATGTATCAATTGGCCATCGAACCAGTATCACGCCTTCCCAACATTGTGTTGGCGAGGAACAAAGCAAAGTAGCGAATGGTTGGGTTCTGAATGGTGGACATCTTATTCTGATAAAAGTGACTACCAACATTAATAGAAATAACCTCCCAAGTCTCTCCAATTGTGATGCTATAGAGGTTAGTAATATTGGGCTCCCAGTATGAGGGAAGCTGAAAGCATTGCAAAATTGTTCGAAATTTACTTCATAGTGTGTCCGGTTCATGGTGAAGCTTATCATGCACATGTTACCTTTCTCCCTGTGGTCATCATAGAAGGAGGCAAGGAACTCATGGGTGAGCTCGATGTAGGTGTCGTGGCTTGCGAAGCTACGTACGACTAGCCCCGACCTGCTGCACATGACGTCGAAGTCCGTCTTCAACCCTGTCGTGGTGAGAAAGTTGTGGCCGACCCAACGTGTGGGCAACACCATCCTCGATGAGACAATGTCCATCTTGGAGTTGCACGGGGCTCGGGCCCCCGAGCTTGAGGCCTCTCCCCGTTGGCGCTTGCTCGAACGAAAGAGGCTACCAATTTTTTTCATCGTGATGCACTGAAAAATTTCACCATAAAATCTTAGGCATATAGTTTTTATATGATATATGAATGGTTCTACGTGAAAAAATTCAATCCTAACATGAGAAATTAATAGGAAAAACTAAATAAGCTTAGGTTCATCCACTAGATCAATGTGAGAGTTTCAACCATGGAAATCTGATAATAAAGCATGGATAGGGAGAGAAACATAACGATATGTTGATTCCCCCACTCAAATGAACGAAATCCATGAAGAATCAAGAGTTCTAGTTGGATTTTGAGAGGTTTGGAGAGAGAATATGAGAGAAATAATGAGGAGAGGAGGAAGACCAAGCCATCCCGGTGCGATTTTGTGGTCGCACCAAACTATACGACAGGAACTATATGGGCAAGTGATGGTGCTCTTCCCGTATAGTTGCGGCGGTGCCACCAACTAGGGTTTCTTTATATAGAAAACAACTATACGGGCACAACTATATGGCCGGATCACAATAATCCCGCCGTATAGTTGGTCGTTAAACTGTCTATCCCTCGAGATAAATTTCTAAAACTGGCATCGATATCTATACAACCGGAACTATACGGCCAGAATTTTTATTCCCGCCGTATAGTTGGTCATTAAACTCCCAGTACTTTTGGAATAAAATTCTACAAAGGCATCGATATCTTTACGGCCGGAACTATATGGCCGGAATTTTTTAATGCCGCCGTATAGTTGGTCGTTAAACTCTTAGTACCTTTTAGAAATTTTTGTACGAAGGCATCGATATCTATATGGCCGGAACTATACGGCCGGAATTTTTATTCCCGCCCTATAGTTGGTCGTTAAATTCTCTGTGCTTTCGGAGAAATTTTTTTGACAGCAAAGATAACTATACGACCGGAACTATACGGCCGTAATTTTTATTCCCGCCGTATAATTGGTCGTTAAACCATCAGTAGTCATCAAAAAATTTCAATTTCTTCGAGGATACCTTCTTATCCCATAACTTAGTGAAATAACAAGTCTTTAACAGAAAATTGATACTAAAAATTGTCTACCAACATTAGCATATTAAAAGATTTTTTTTATCTTATGTAAATAGAAAACTCAAAATTTTATTCTTATTATTATTCTCTACTCATTCAATCGACATTTCTACTACTGTTTGACAGCTGCATCTTCACGGGCGCGCTTCCGCGAGAATGTCAGTGAAAAAGTGGTGGGAATACGATGAACTTTTTATTCTCTAATCGACTAAATTGACGAAAATGCGTTGACTCCCATTAAGAAGTTATTAAGAATAGTTGAATAACTCAACCTCTTCTCTCTTCTCAAATTCTTACCTTTAGTTACCCCTTATCAATGGCACTTACCACATGAACTCGTTTTGCCGGTGGAACATATCTTTCCCCTGCTTCTAGCTTCTTTGGAAAATACCGGATGATTTCAGCCTCATAGACATTAAAGATTATCTTCCCTTCTTCACAATCTACTGACGCACCTGCAGTACTCATGAAGGGTCTTCCAAGTATTATAGATAATCTTTCATCTTCTGGCATTTCAAGAATAATAAAATCAGTGGGAATAACATGCTCATCTATCCTAAGTAAGACATCCTCAATCATACCAACAGGTTGTTTAGTGGACTTTTCAGCCATCTCTAAAGTAATAGTAGTAGGAGAATACTCCCCTAATCCTAACCTTTTATAGAGGGAGTATGGAATTACACTTACTCCTGCTCCTAGATCACATAAGGCATTGTGAATATCTGTTTTACCTATTGAGCATGAAATAGTTGGTATTCCAGGATCTCTAGACTTAGACAATAGCTTCCCATTAGTAGGATAGCTAGTTACCATGGCAATAGTTTCAGTTATATCTTTATTTCTACTAAAAATATCATGAAGGAATTTACCATAAGTAGGAACTTTGATTGCATCCGCAAATGGAATTTCCAGACGAAGGTCACTAAGTGCCTCTGTAAAAGAGTGATAAATTACCTCATCCGGTGCTTTCTTTTTTCGATCTCGATAAGGAAACTTTTTCTCACCTGAATTACTCTTGTCTTTTACCTTTTTTGGGGGGTTAGGCTCTTTCATTGCTTTCTTTTTTGTTGCTTATTTCTTTTCTTCTTTTCTACTACAACAACTTCATCTTCTTTACTTATTTCTTTATCTTCTCTTGGATCAACCGTCTCTACATCAGAGTCATAATGATCATCTTGTGCATAATTGTGGTCCTCCTTGGTTTGCTCTTGCGTCCCAGTTTCATCTTGAGGATCCACCAACGTATCATCTTCTTGACTTGCTTCGAGTAAGGCTTTTTTCCTTTCGCTCTTTTTTAGCTTTGTATTCTGGTTGTCCTCAGGGTCTGTAACAACTGCACCCCTTCTTGTGACAACATTAGCAGAGACAGGAATATATTCGTCTTCATGAAGAAAATTTTGATAACCAGATGCTATTTGTTCACACTGGGTTTCAATCATACTAAGATACTTGTGAAATAGATTTATTTCTTGTCCAATCTCATCATAATTTTCAATGAGTTCCACCAAAATCTTTTTCTGGTTGTGGAAATGCTTATGCAAGTTATTATGAGATTTTACTTGTCGATGTTATAATTCTTGAAAAACTTTTCTAGTTTTGTCTTCTTCAGTTAAAACTTGTAACAAATCCTCTTTGTTTTCTTTAGAAAGTTCAGAAGGTACACCTTTTTCTTTCATAGTTTTGCATACCTCAGGCATAAGATCAAGAGTTATCCGAAGTATCCCTTTTTCCGGCTTAGTGCCAAAATCAGGAGTATATAAAGAATCATTCTTACCCCTAGTAGACATTAATTACAAACATTCTTTCATAGTTAAAGAATTTATTGATCCTCCTGCTGAGAAGTCAAGCAATTCTCTACATTCAGTATTGAGACCATGGTAAAATAAATGGCAGATTGTTAGTTCAGAATAGCCATGATTAGTAATACTATTGATCATTCCAAAGAATCTTTCCAAGGCTTGTGGGTAGTTTTCTCCCACGTTCTGACTAAAGTTGCCTATGTTCTTTCTTAGTTCAGTTACCTTTTAAAAAGGATTAAACCTGTTTATCAATTTAACAATGCAGTTTTCCCAACATTTAATGTAATGGCGAGGGAGAGAATATAACCAGTCTAGAGATTTACCTTTAAGAGACCATCGAAATAATTTAAGACAAGAAAAGTCTCTCGGCAAACCTTTTGGTCCAAGCGATGTTATCACATCATCAAACTCTCTTATATGTCTTCCTGGGTCTTCATCTTCCCTTCCACTGAAAGCTTTCTCCTGCAAAATTTTAACAATTCCACCATCAAATCGATATTCTCTAACTCCAGGATTAGGGAAATTCAGAACTTGGAGCACTGTATTCCCTAAGAGTTTTCTCAGGTTTCACAAGAGTTGTGTTGTAAATAGACATGATTTCCATAATATCACTCAGGTTTTCAACTTCAACTTTATTTGATCTTAAAAGTTTTTCAATAATCTCTTCGCGCCTATGAGCAGGCACGCGCTCAATATAATCCGGCAGGTAGGTCCTACCAGAGTGTGTAGACCCTTTGTCTCCTAAGGAGAACATTTTGTAGTAGCAACACCTGAAATGTCAAAAGGAAAACACTTAGCGCTTAGCTCCCCGACAACGACGCTAGAAAATAGCTTGATGTCTGCAAGTGCACAGATCGTTTGTAGCTAGTTTCAAAGTTCAGATATTGATCCCACAGGGAGCCCAATGGTAAGTGTTTATTGGTGAAGTCTTTGTCACACCCGATGTTGTCACAGGTCTTCGAGTGAATTGACTGCAAGTGTTAAAATAAGAATGGGATTTTGAATAAATGTGATAGATTTAAATAGAACTAAAATGTAAACTTCAGAAATATAATGCATAAAACTAAAGAACGACTTTGCTTGTTTGTTGTTTCCTGTAGATGGCGAAAGAAGGCACGGGGAGGTTCAGTTCATGGTGATAGTGATATTTCCAGGTGGTCGATTGGTAAATGTAACAATTATAATCTATAGATATATGTGGAGGCGAGCAACCCATAATTATCCGGAACTCCTCTTGGTAGATTTCATACCAACTTCAATAATCCTACTAGTCTGCTACCAAAACCATGGTCAGACACTAGACGATTAAGAACCTTCAGGTTGCTTAGCAATTAAGATCCTTGGATCGGACTAATGCAATAAGCACAGTGGTTACTTGTTATCCTCGAGTCAACTAGCTTTCCATTGATATCCCCGTGTCACCCGGGGGTCGCCGGTCCACTAGCGTACAAGATCTTATCTATGTAGAACAAGGTATCATGTTATCTAGGCCCTTAATTGGACAACAAGCATTAAGCATCCCACAGATAGTCAAGCACACATAATATAGTAATTAGAATCAATCACAAACTAATGGAAAATATATGAAGGCACATCCCATTTCACCAATCCCCTACATCTCCCACGCCCAAGGGAATTACTCACACATGAGAGAAGAACAAATCATCAATATAATCAAATAAAGGGAATTCGTCTTGGTATTACCGTGGAGATCAACAATAAGAATATAAAAATATCCAACACAATTCAAGATGGGAAGAAACAATCTCAAACCCTAGTCTTGCAAGGTGGAGATCGCTCTCTCTCTCTCAAGTACAAGTAGTGGCTATGGGGGTGTATTGGCTAGGAGTTCGAATATCGTGGAGCAAGATGAAGAACGTCTTCTCCTTCTTCTCTGGATCTCTTCTTTCTCCCCTCTAGATGGTGTGGCGGCCGCTGTGTTATGTTTTCACCCCTCGTCCTTTCATGGAAGTTGTCCCTCTTGACAAGACAGAGATGGCGGCAACTATACAGCGGCAACTATACAGCCGGAAAAATATTCTCGCCATATAGTTGCTCATTAAAGCTTCTGTGAGCTCCCCTCGCGTGCATCCAAAGTGGGACTTGCTTGTTTTCTCCAAAATATTGTATTTTTCTAGTTAAATCCTTCTGCTGACATTCAGAACCTGAAACACACATTAAAAACCAAGTTTTCTTCGCTACCGAAGTATTAGCGTGAGGTAAAACCAGAAGATGATCAAATCTGGGAGAAAACCATCGATAAAATTCCATAAAAATGTGTCGAATCTCATAGCTATCAATGCCTATGTCGATGACGTAGTGCTCAAGACAAAGGAGAGGCGGACACTCAACCAAGACATGAAGGAAACATTCGCCAACCTTCGCTGGTTCCAGATGAAGCTAAACCCGGAGAAGGGCGTGTTTGGCATCCCAGCCGACCAGCTCCTCAGTTTCCTTGTCTCGGAACGTGGAATCGAGGCCTATCTGGAGAAGATCGACGCAATCGAGCGCATGAAGCCGCCGCCGAACCTACACGACGTGCATAAGTTCACCGGATGCCTAGCGTCCCTCAGCTGGTTCGTCAGCTGGCTGGGCGAGAAGGCACTTCCCCTATACCAGCTCATGAAGAAAATGGACAAGTTTGTCTGGACGGTGCAGGAAGACGAGGCCTTCCGTGACCTCAAGCGCATGATATCCTCTCCGCCAATACTGGTGGCCCCCGCTACAAAAGCCAATGTTGATGTACATTGCAGCTACCAACCGGGTTGTTAGCATCGTCTTGGTGGTTGAAAGGCCAGAAGAAGGAAAGGCACAACCGGTCCAGCGCCCATTATACTACCAGAGTGAGGTACTCTTGCTGTCAAAGCAGAACTACCCTCACTACCACAAGCTGGTGTATGGCGTATACATGGCCGCCAAGAAACTGAAGCACTACTTCCAAGAGCACTCCATCTGGGTAGTGGCGCTAGCCCCCCTGTCGGGGATCATTGGCAAGGGAGACGCAAACGGCCAGGTGGCAAAGTGGGGAATAGAGCTCGCCACACACTGCATCCGATACGAGCCAAGAACAGCAATCAAGTCCCAAGCACTGGCGGATTTCCTCATCTACTGGGCGGAGACGCAGTACCTGCCTCCATGCCCTGACTCCACGCACTGGAAGCTACACTTCAATGGCTCCAAGATGTACGGAGGACTCGGAGGTGGAGTTGTCATCACCTCTCCAAAAGGCTAGAATGCATGTTGCAAATCCACTTACGCACATCCAACAACTATGCCGAGTACGAAGCGCTCGTCCACGGCCTGAAGATGGAAAAAGAAATAGGCATCAGGTGCATCCTATGCTTTGGTGATTCGGACCTGGTGGTGCAGGAAGTATCAGGCGATTGGGATGCCAAGGACACAAACATGGCACTATACCGCTTCTTCGTGTAGTAGTTATGCGCCTATTTTGAAGGATGTGAGTTCCACCATGTGCATCGAGCGAACAATGAAGTTGTAGATGCACTCGCTCACGTTGGGTCAACAAGGGCAGCAATTCCGCCTGGTGTCACCCTCGAGCATCTGCGCAAGGACTCCATTATGCGATCTCCAGAATCCGACTCCATCATGCTAGATGCGGACCCGGGGACTGCCGACTCCAAGCAGCCTGAAGCTACAGCCAAGGCCCCGGGGACTGACACGCCACACCCGGGGACTGACACCTGCATCTCGGGGACTCCTAGGTCGAAGGTCGCGACAGTCCCAGCTGGCTCTAGCAGCCCGGGGACTGCCGGCTCCATCCTTCCACCCGGTAGGCCACCCGAGGAGCCCGAGCCGACTAGGGGCGAGGAAGTCAACTGATTATGGAGACCGTGTGGCCATCCGAGAGACACCTTCATGGGGCAAGTCACTCACTACAACAAAAGTTGGCTTTTACAACGGACGATTTTTGTGGTTGAAGGCCCGTTTTTCGTGGCTAAAAAGTGTTCCGCGACTGATGGCCTTCGTAGTAAAAGGCCTGTCAAAAATGAATCAACCATGATATTTTTTCTGACCATGGCGGATCGCAGCCATCAGCCACGAAAACTTGTTCAGTCATAGATCTGTTCGCCAGCCGCACTGACTGCTGTCGTCTCGCAACCTGCCACATGGCAACCACCATTAACGTCCAGTTACCATGTTAACGGTCGCATAAACCATGGTGGAAGCTAGGCCTAGCCAAGGCCTTCTCATAATTAAATGGGCAGGACCATGTGGAGAGCCCAATAGGATCATGACCCTTTACTATCTTGTGCTGCAGTTTCTTGAATCAGCCTAGTACTGGAGCTAGCAGCGGACCGTACACTTTGGGGTATGGCACTGTTTTGGTCCATATAAGGCCCAGGTTAGCCCAACACTATGTTGTCACTTGTGGCCTGCACCATGACGGCTTGACATTGTTCAAGCCTGTTGCCAGTCTAGCCTTTTACTATTTAGTCATGTTACTATTCTAGCCTTTTAGGAATTTCACCTTGTTCCTATTTAGGACCTTTAGTGTTTGGGATTTTGCCCATTTAGGCCGGCACAGTTCCACCTGTTACTGTATTGGTCTGCCACCGTACTTTCCTTTTACTGTACTGGCCTGCCATCGTACTAGCCTTTTACTGTTCTAGACGTTTACTGTTCCAGCCATTTACTATTGAGACCATTCACAGTTCTGGCCTTTCATTATTCCGACCTTCTACTATTCTGGCCTTTTACAGTTCTGGCCTTTTACTGTTCTAGGCTTTCGCTGTTATGGCCTTTTAGCATTCTGTCCTTTTACTATTCTGGCCTTTTACTGTTCTGTACTTTTACTATTCTAGCCTTTTACCGTCCTGGCCTTCTACCATTCTAGCTTTTACTGTTCTGGTTGTTTTGGGCTATCCATGCGCACGTTGTTTCAATGTTCGACATGTTACTGCTCTAGCCTGTTACTGTTTCGGTCTTTTTTGCTAGCGCCTACTTTTGGCAGAACAGGTGAATATCAATACATCAATTAATAAACACGCACAAATTAAAACTACTTATTACACAACAATAAAAGTTTGTTACGACAGGTTATACAAAAAGACCAAAATTTTGAAAGATTACAATGTGTCAGTATCATCAATAAGAGATCGATACATGGCGATTCGCTTCAATGTATCATTTGTCCTCTTCTTGAACATTTCAGTTAAAGATCTAAGAGTAGCTACACCCTTTCGTTCTGCATCCAATACAACCTTTATATATTTATCACCTACAGGAGTTGTTCTAGGTGGACAGTTAAGTAAGTTGTTTGCTTCAAAAAATGCAATGGGAGGATGAATGGGAAGATGGATCACAACTTTTAGTCCTGCCTTCCAAGGACTCCTGCTGGGTTTTAACTATTGTCTGCTAAAATATGGTGAAAGAGATTAAAACAAAGAACAAGGGAAACAAGTAGTATTATATAAAGTAGAGATAATTTAAAGTAAGTATGAACTTATAGTAGCACGTTCAAGATGACAGTAGCTTCTTCTCGAGCGGGTGCCACTCCTGTTCAATCTGCCAGAAGAATCTGAGCCGAGTAGTTCAAACTCTGGTCCTTGTACTCTATTGGCATTTCTCTGCATTAAGGCATGACATTTAAAACCAAGTTACCTGGTTTGGAATGATGAAAAATCTTGAAAAAAACCAAAAATATAGCATTAAAAATTAACAGATGTATGATTCAAACTAGATAGCTGGTTTGGAAGGATGAAAGCAAGTGAAAACACCAAAATATAGCATTAAATGACCAGATATATGATTCAAACTAGATGGACATTTTCTAAATTAAGCATTCGCAGATAGAAATACAATAGAACATGAATGCAAATGTCATGGCATGGTCTTAGGTAGAATGACTTATTAACTTATTAGGCATGCAGGTTATACAACTTATTAACATGATAAGAAATTGTACTAAGTAACACGAGGAAACCTCACATTTCAGCCTTGCTGAGCGTCAGATTGTCAGTGTTGGATCCTCTATGAGCTATTTGCATGACCCATGCGAGTGCTCGGAAAGAATAGCATCTATGAGATGGTGTTGGAGGATTAAACCGATAGCATGAGATTGTAAGAAAGGGAATAAAAGCGAGAAGCTAATGATGTGGACCTACCAGATGTGGGGTGCAAATGAAATGGCAATAGCATCCAGGATATTGAGCAACATCCTAACAATTTTGTTGGTTACGAGTACCAAAAATATAGCAAATGGGCAAGAGAAATTACCGCTGCATGGCGAGGACGAGTAGACGGGCAAGAGGGCGACGAGGGTGGCAGCTCGACATTTTGGGGTCAGCAATGAGTGATTCAGTGAAGCAGCCCCGGTAGGGTAGATGACGGAGTTGGCAAAGCAGATCCGGTGCAACGAGGGAGTCGGTGAAATAATTCCAATGAAGAGCACCTGCAGTGGAGGAGCTCTGGTGTGGAAGAGAGGGTCGGCGGTGAAGCAGCTAGAGGAAGGTCGAGGTTGGAGGGGTGTGGGCGGGGAAGAGACAATGGGGCATATAGGTGGGATGATGCACATTTACCACCTATACCCCTCTATTATTGCATTACTCCCACGTTCCTTGTTTTCGGAGCAGGGATAGAAGAGGAATTTTGCATTTGCAAAAAGCAGGGCGGGATATTTGAATAGATGCACGGGATATTTGAATAGATGTGCGCGGGATCTTTCGACGCCTTGCGGAAATTTCGAGGTTGAAGCTTCCGAGGTACGCTACTCTGACGCGTCCGCTCTCACATGTTGGCCCCATCTAGACCCACACGCCAGTGACAATATGCTTACCAACATATAAATGAGTTTCCACACATTTGCCGAAATTGATAAACAATATATTTTGAAGGCTTTCATACAAGATGACCAAGGTCACGGCCATATCTCTGTTATAGTTTATGATAGTGTGTCCATATTGGTTAGATTGCTGCATCTTGGCATTTGAAAAGAAGATTCTATATTTGATGGACAATGGCCAACTTTCATGAATTTCCAAACTTCCTAGCTAAATCTATGCAATAAAATGACTTTTTGACAATCTGAAGTAAGTATGTCTAATTTTGAACTAGAAAGTGTGTGATATACCTTGCTCTTGACTTTTTAAAATAATTCAAAGATACCAAGTAGTCAAATACTGGAGAACCACCGTGAGTTTCGCAAAATTCATCTTTTTGATATGAATGGTAATGACACCTAATTTCGTCCTTTTTAAAAAAATACAAAGAAACAAAATATAGAACCAAATACATCCATTCTTCTCTCAATTCGTGTCTCACTATGTGCACTAACTAGTTTCCATGGAAACATATAATCTTCAAATTTGATAACTTTTGAGAAAAAAATTGTATCACAATATATAGAGTACCATGTAAGAATATACATGGCTTTCAAACCATATGACCAAGGTCGTGTCCATATATTTTCTATAGTTTATAATAACCTATCCATATTTGCTAGGTGGTGCGTATTGGCATTTAAAATATTATTTGCAAAGGAAGTTTCCGAATTCGAAGTTATTTCAATTTTCTAAGGCACAACAATGGCTTTTGCCATGAAGCAACTACAAAATATGGCTCAAAATCCCACTGCCCCAGTTTTCCCACAAAGTATATATATAGCCTAGGGTTAAGTTTAGGGTTCGGGGTTTATTTTGGGTTGAGGGTTTATGGGTTCATGGATTATGATTTAGGATTTTAGGGTTTAGGCTTTTAGGGTTTATGGGTTTAGGGTTCATCATTTAGGGCTTAGGGTTGTTCAGGGTTTTAGGGTTTATGATTGTTTAGGTTTTAGGGTTTAGGAAATTTTCAATAATAATGTTCAAGCTTTATATATATGGTTATATTCATGGAATAGAATGGCGTTATCGCAATTTAATAAAAGTATCTCAAATTTTGATCTATAAGTGCATTATACCACCTTGGTAAGGGTTTAGTGTTCTAGGGTTAGGAGGTTAGGGTTCTAGGGTTAGGAGGATATTAGGGTTTACGGTTAAGGGTTTTTGATTTTCAATAATGTTCAGGCTTTATGCTTATATTCGTCGAACAGAATGGCGTTACCGCAATTTAATGAAAGTATCTCAAAATTTGATCTATAAGTGCACGGTACCTACTTGGTTTAGGGTTTATGGGTCGAGGATTTAGGGTTTTTTGGTTTAGGTTTTATGGGTTGTTTAGGGTTTAGGTATTAGCGATTTTTCAGTAATGCTCAAAGATTATGCTTATATTCATCGAATAGAATGGTGTTACCTGCATTAATGAAAGTATCTCAAATATTGATTTATAAGTGCATGATACCTGTTTGGTTAGGGTTTATGGGTCATGAGTTTTGGGTTTTAGGGTTTTACAGTTTAGGTTTTATGGTTGTATAGGGTTTAGGGTTTAGCAAATTTTCAATAATGCTCAAGCTTTATGCTTATATTCCTCGAATAGAATGGCATTACCTGATTTATTGAAAGTATCTCAAATTTTGATCTATAAAGTACATGATACCTGCTTGGTTAGTGTTTATGGGTTGAGGGTTTAGGTTTTAGGGGTTGTTTAGGGTTTAGGGAATTTTCGATAATGTTCAAGACTTATGCTTATATTCGTCGAATAAAATAGCGTTACCAAATTAAACGAAAGTATATCAAATTTTTATCTATAAGTGCATGCTACATGCTTGGTAAGGGTTTAGGGTTTTGGGTAATAGGGGTTTAGGATTTGGGGTTTCAGGAATTTTCAATAATGTTCAAGCTACTTTATGCTTATATTCGTGGAATAGAATGGGATTACATCAATTTTTTGAAAGTATCTCAAATTTTGATCTATAAGTGCACGATACCTCCTTTGGTCAGGGTTTATAGGTTGAGGATTTATGGTTTTAGGTTTTTACGGTTTATTTTTATCGATTGTTTAGGGTTTAGGGTTTAACAAATTTTCAAGAATGCTCAAGATTTATGTTTATACTCATAGAATAGAATGGTGTTAGCTGATTTAATGAACATATCTAAAATTTTGATTAATGTGTGCATGACACCTGCTTAGTTAGGGTTTATGACTGAGGGTTTAGGTGCTTAGGGTTTAGGGTTTAGATTTTAGGGGTTGTTTAGGGTTTAGGGTTTAGGGAATTTTTGATATTGCTCAAGATTTATGTTTATATTTGTCAAATAGAATGGCGTCACCCAATTTAACGAAATTATCTTAAATTTTGATCTATAAGTGCATGCTACGTGCTTGGTCAGGGTTTAGGGTTTAGGGTTATAGGGGTTTAGGGTTTCAGTAATTTTCAATAATGTTCAAGCTTTATGCTTATATTCATGGAGGCGCTGATGGCCGTTGCGCCGTTCTTCTCCATCACCGGCATGGTTGGGGTTTTCTTGGGGGTTTGTAGAAGGTGATAGGATGGTGGAGACGGTTGAGTCAGCGAGTGAGTGATGAGTGAGGGTGCGGAGGCCTCTATTAAAGGAGAAGGGAAGCGACATTTTTGTTACACTACCATGCACCATGTAACCGCGTACGTTACTGCACCGTGCACGACCACAAGTGTCCACTACCGCCCCGTGCACCACACACACATACCGTGAGTCATGATTTTCCCTTGTGTCTAATCCTAGCGATTCAGTTGTACTCAGTTTTGCCCTCGAGTGTAACACTCGCAGTTTGGTTGTACTCCATTTTGCCCTCCAGTACTAACACTGTCGTGCGCAATATACTCAGGTTTACCCACCGGTGGCTGGTCAACAGACAGTCAATGAATAGGTTTTAGCTAGCTAATTGAGTCATTTTATGCACAACAAATTCAAAAGGAGCAAAACATAGTGGCATCTACCCAGGGTGTCTTATTATGTGACCTGCCACTATAAGAAATTTATATATAAACCAAGTTTTAACCTAAATCACCACTTCTCAAATCACCTACTATCTATGAAGGTTCATGGCTTTCTATTCAAGCCTCTTCCCGAAACATCCCTTCCCAAAACATAGTTTGTCTGAATGAGGCAATAATTATCAAACTAGTGTATATTTGAATTGCAAATAGTTTTTTGTATGCGGAGATGTCTTTTATTGTATAAAAGATGCATTTTCCATTTTTTAAATCTTTTCTATTTTCTATTTGAATCCCTTTGTCAGTCTTGCCCTTGGTTTTTAAGTTCTACTCAGTTTTGCCCTTCGTTCTTAAGTGCTACTCAGTTTTCCCTCTCTTTGTATCCATCTCTCGCACCTATTCTCATCTTGGCTGCTACGCTCTGATAGGTCGAGATAGTTGTCACAAGGATCATGCCCACCAACCGTTGATCCTATGTGATCTAGCAGACAGGATAACCCCTATATCTATCAGGGGCACCCCTCTATCCATCCAAAATAACGATTATGCCACTGGTACTTTAATATAATTTGAAGGGAACATGTTCGAAGGTGTATAATTTGTGCATTACATTCCATTATATGAAAATGATAATCTCTCAAGATTTTCTTAGCACAACATTATCACGTATTAAGTGCGATTTCAAAGAGTTCAAAGGTGCATAATTTTTGTATACGCAAGTTTATGCATTATATTTCACTCCAAGGAAATGATAAATGATCAGGATTTTATTAGCACAGCATTATCACGAACTAAGTGTGATTTCAAAGAGTTCAAAGGTCTATAGTTTTTGTATACGTAAGTTTATGCATTATATTTCACTCCATGGAAATGATAATCTCCCAAGATTTTATTAGCACAACATTATCACGTATTAAGTGCGATTTCAAAGAGTTCAAAGGTGTATAAACTTCATATATGCAAGTTTATGCATTACATTCCACTCTACGAAAATGGGGAGGAAATAATAATCTCTCAATTTTTTGTTAGCACATCATTATCATGTATTAAGTGCGATTTAAAAGTGTTCAATGGTTTATAATTTTTGCATATGCAAGTTTGTGCATTACATTCCACTCTATGAAAATGATAATCTCTCAAAATTTTCTTAGCACGACATTATCATGTATTAAGTGCGATTTCAAAGAGTTGAAAGGTGTATAATTTTTGTATACGCAAGTTTATGCATTATATTTCACTCCATGGAAATGATAAATGATTAGGATTTTATTAGCACAACATTATCATGTCCTAAGTGCGATTTCAAAGAGTTCAAAGGTGTATAATTTTCGTATATGTATTACATTTCACTATATGAAAATGAAGCAACAACACAGGCGCAGGCATGGGGCTGGCTCAGGGTCCCATCTTGCAAGTCCAACCTGGGTAAGTTGTGGGTCCGGTGCTCACGAGGATAAGCTATGGGTCTGGCACTCACGTGGATAAGTTGTGGGTCCGATGTTGATCTGGATAAGTAGAGAGAGGTGTCCACTACAAGAATCGACTGAACGCTGCCCCACTTGTTAGCATGTAACGGCAAGGGTACACTACGGGACCCGACAGAACGCAGCCCTACTCGTCAGCATGTAACGGCGAGGGTCCACTATAGGACCCGACTGAACGCGGCCCCACTTGTCAGCATGTAACGGCAAGGCTGACGGAGGGCGTGTTTCAGACCATGTGAGAGTTTCGTACAAGGAGATGGGCAAAAGTGAGGAAAAACTAAGCGTCTGGGGAAAACTGAGTACAACTAACGTGTCGAGGGCACAAAAAATAGAAATCCCATTTTTATTATGGTTTGTTTTATGCAAGAAAAGTTTTGTCGATGAAACTATTTGGCAAGAGGTTTTTGGTTTTATCAAAACCATTTTAAAAGCTCTTGTTTTCCCATAAAACAAAATAACTTTAAACAGTTTTGAAATATGGTTTTTCCCTATCCACTTGTTCCAAAAAATTTGTTTGGTAATGAACTTTGTTTTATTTCTGACCAACTTTGAAAAGTTTCTTTTCTTTTGAAAATTCAATAAAAGGGGAAAGGAATTTTTTTAGCAAACTACTTAAATTATTTTATTTTATTTTAACATTCCAAAATTTTAAAAGTTTTAGGATGTTACAGCATAACACCTACTTTGTTAGGGTTTTTGGGCTGAGGGTTTTAGGGTTTAGAAATTTTTCGATAATGCTCAGGATTTATGCTTATATTCATCAAATAGAATGGCAATCCCTAATTTAACGAAAGTATCTCAAATTTTGATCTATAAGTGCATGCTACATGCTTGGTCAGGTTTTGGGTTTTAGGAGTTTAGCTAGGGATCAGCGTTCCGGGAATTTTTAATAATGTTCAAGATTTATGCTTATATTAGTGGAATAGAATGGTGTTACCCAATTTAATGAAAGTATCTCAAATTTGGATCTATAAGTGCATGTGAAGTGACCCGACCTGGTAGGGGTCCAAGTCTCTATGCTTTATAGTGCTAGTCCCTGGATCGACTCGCTAGCACACACAGTTCAGGATGTAATATCAGAAAACAAAGGTCTTATTGCTATTACATCGAATGATCCAGAACTTTACATATTCACATACAAATTGAGCACAAGGGCTAGGTCCTCGATACAAAGATCAACAGCGAAAGACTATTAACTATATAGAGCTCCATCAAGACCCACAGGCGAAGAAATGCTGAGTATAGACTGGTAACCCTAAAATCGTACCTCACTCATCTTTAGGTTAACCTATAACATGAAAGGTTACAACCACGAATGGTCAATACTTTGAATGTATTGGCAAGTACACTAATTATGGTGGACACAATTTTCAACCTATACTATACATGCATTTTGGCTTGGTGGGGTTTGGCTGAATTTTGCATAAAGCAAGGGTTTTATCCTATCATTTGAAACCAGTGAACCTAGGTACCACTGATAGAAACCGGTGAACCCTCCTACCCTTGTACACCCATCAGAATTTTAATTAAATAAATTGGAATGATGAAATTCTCGGTTAGCTACAGAGTCAAGTCGCTCAAAGTTGTCTGTAACCAAGGACATGGCTAAGTACTTAGATTTGACACTCTCGAGACGTTTGTACACTTTACCCACAAGACCTAGTAATCTCCCACACACATACCACCCAGATGTGGCATGGCCGGGAGAAGACTGAGACATGACCTTTCAGAAGTAGTCCCCCGATCCCCGGACGGACCCATACAACCTACCCAATCTACATTTGCTAGTCACATCGAGCCAGGTTTCCACAACATACTTAGTCAGGACAGAGCCATGTGACATGTGGCTATACATGGAAACTTCTAAAACACTGGGCACCTCCAATCTCTTTAATCCTGGGTGACTTTTCGCATGCGCACATAAGATAGGAGTGATCCGTTGAAAGGGCTGACTCCTGATTAGCACCCACCATAAAATATCAATTCCGACACCCACGTAGTTCATTGAGTTAAGTTGTTTTTCAACCTTTGAAAAAGACACTTTCAATATCACAAACTTGTTGTGAATTCATTCACGAAACTACTGTAGGGCTAAGCATTCAACTACTATGTTGTCTTCTACTCAACAATCAGGGAATCATATGACTAACCAAACTGGGTTGCATTGCATTGCATTGCATTTCATAATACTATATAATACTACACATGCATACTAAGAAAACACTAAGTGCATAGGAAAATAGTGGGCTATTTATGTAGTGAACTTACCTCTTTTTGATGTTGTTGGAGAACACTCTCTTCACAAGATAATGATTAATCTCTGGACAATCTACACGGTTAACAAACATTGCAATAAATAAACAAGCCAAACAGACACACCAATCAAGGCAACACAAGGAAAGTAAGCAAAGCATGCTGAAAGGTTTGGGTTAGGTCATACATGATTTATTAAACCAAGAATAGGTTCACAAAATAATTTACTAGTCCTAGATTTGAAATGTTTACTTTCATATGGTTGCTTTTGACTACCTAGTGTTTATAGTAGCACTAGGTCATATACACCTAATTTGTTGTATATATGTTTGGCTAACAGTTTCATTTAGTCCTATTGGACAAATAAATCTTTTCTGAACATTTTGCGAAAGGGTTTCATTTTAAAAACCATTTTCACTATTTAATAAAGTCCAAAATAGCATTTGAAAGAGGTAAGGCTTCATATTTCATAAAAAACGTTGTTGCAAACCTACTAATAATTTTACTCTTTGGTCCTATTAGATAGAGGACTAAGATCTGATCATTTTCAAAAGAGTCATTCAAAAATACTTTTTATAAATAAAGATATGCCTATAATGGCTAGATGGCAATTCTGTAATATTGTTCAATTTAAAATGCTCAAATTTGAAAAATAATAGTGGATTATTGTAGTACTATTCACGAGAATTCCAGAAAGGTATTATGTGTAAATTTTGGACATACAAAATGATTACTATGATTTAAATACTCTATATTAGAGTTTAAATATTTAAAATAATTTTCTTAGGAAAAGTTCAATTTTTAAATCACTATATTATTAGGCACATTTTTATGAATCCAGGCATATGTAATATGAATTTTTATGGTATATAGAATATTTTATATGAATTTTACAAAGCATTATCGAATTCTACTTATTTAAAAAGGAAAAAAGAATTTAACAAAAATAGAAACGCCACGCGGCAACATCCTACTAGAAGATACCCCTTCGCGGACTGGATCACTGCGGGTTGTTGGATCATCATAAAACGAACGAACTAGATGGTCCTGGCCACGGCTCGGGTCCAGCCGAGGCTTGCGGCTCAGACGCCGGCTTGGCTCGAGTGCCATTGGTGCCCGATCGAATGGCCAAAGGGAGGGAGGCACTGATCACCTCGCGGCTAGGCTCGCCGGTGACGGAGGAGGCGACAGCGGATGGTTTAGTCGACGACGAGGATATGGCGGTGGTGGTCTTCTTCGACCTAGTAGGCAGCGACGGGGTGCGGAATATGATGAAGAAGACGATGGCGATAATGTTGAGTTTCCTCGTTTCCTAAAGCAGCCCGGGCAACCGGCTGGAGGTCGTCGCGGCGACAGTTGCTTCGGTTAGACGATCCGGCGTTGCTTGGCTGCAGGATAAAGGGATAGAAAATGTTCACGAGGTGTGCATGGACTTGGGAAGAAGAACAGAGGAGAGTTGAGGCCTGGGTCTCTCCATAATCGATGCAATCATCGCCCGAACAGCGGCAGACGGTGGAGCTCCAGCGGCAAAATTCGTCAGCCTAGACGCACTATTGGATGCGGGAGTCGGGGAAGTAGAGAGAGTGGAGAAGGGGCTTTTACAGAGTGGTCTTGGTCGAGGCCAGGGCTACTCGGGGGCACGGTCGTGGCATAGTGGGGTGGCGACGTCATGAAGGTCATGGGGAGTTGGTGGTGAGCGAGAGGTTGGGGATGGGAGAGGGGATCTTGGGTGGGCCGAGAAGGTCTGGACCGGCCAAGTTGTGCGGCTGTACATTTTTTTCCTGTTTTATTTTATTCTTTTTCTTTTCTGTTTTTATTTCCTTTAGTTTCAAAAACTAGTTCAAGAACCCATAAAACTTTCCAGAAAAATTCTTAAAATTAGAAATTTATTATATTTGATTTATTTGTATACCTTTTCAAAATAAAAATAAAAGAAAATATTTTTTTAAAATTATATATTAAAATTACTATAGGGGTGTTTTCCCCATAGGATTTCTAGCTTGAATAAAAACAATAGAATAAAATGGGTGAATTTTTTAAAACCTAGAATAGATGTTTTGGGATTTTAGGAAATCATTTCAAAATGAAAAATTAACTATTTATAAATATGATTTTATATTTGGCTCAAAACAAATCATTTAACAAATATGGGAACAAAATTCAAACTAGAAAGGTTTTATAAATATTTTCCTAAAATAAATATTACTATTGGTATTTCTATTTTTGTGCCCCTAGTTCGTTAGTTGTACTCAGTTTTCCCTAGCTGCTTAGTTTTTCCTCACTTTTGCCCTCTCTCCATTTCGAAACCTTAACATGCGCTCGGACGAGGGGATGCCGTCAGGTCAAAAGCTTGACCGTTACATGCTGACCGGTGGGACCGTATTGGGGCGGGTCATGCATTGAGAGTTACGTTACGTCGCCTTGACTGTTACATGCTGTAACACCCCAAAACATCTAATCAAGATTATCAACTTCTAATCACCCAAGTTTAGGGTTAACAAAAACTTTTATTAATAAAATGAGTATGAATGCATGTGTGTTTGCATTAGTGTAGATTTGAGTGCGTATGCCATGCTTGATTGTTCTAAATGATGTGAAATGGTTTAAAGGTGAATACTACATCATCTAAACCAATCACAAACAAAAGAAAAAGAAATAAAAAATGAATTAAATAAAGCAAATGGTCTTTTTGACAAAAGTTAACCACTAGGTCACTTTGTGTGTTCCTAGAAGAAGATTTCCAACAGAATTTTTTCCAACTCATTTCACCCCTTGCTGTACCAAGTAAAAGTAAATCAAGTCCCACTTTACAAACTTACAAAAACATCTTTTAAATCAATTTAAAGGATAGTTGAAAATTGAATCTAGTTCATATGTTAAGATCCCACTTTTCAAAAACCTATCAAATCAATTCCCCTTGACCTCTCCAAGCAAACATAGACTCTCAAGCTTAATTAAAGATCACTCAAAAAATTTGAATCAAAAATTCCAAAGAAAGTTTCTTGCGGCCATTTTATCAAATACCTTAATTACATGAATTAACCTCTAGCCTAACTTCACTATTTCCACAGTAATTAGTCGACCATTTGGTACCCTCTTAAACCCCTCTCTCCCCTGAGTCTAACCAAGCCCCAGACCAAGTTCCCCCTTTGTCATTTACACAGTGGAGCGTCGCCCGATTGTGGTCATCGCCGACCGACCACGGCAGCTCACAGCAGACACCGCTGTAGCCAACCATGATGTCCAGGAAGCACGCCTCACTCTACCGCCACCCCCTGTCCAGGCCACAACCCTAGCCGAGCCCTAGACCACCCTAGCTACGCCGCGCCCTGCATCTCTGTGCCATGTCCAGAGCGCGCCAGCTCGCCGAGCCCGACCACCTCGCACAGACCGTACATCACTGTCAACACCTAGATTTTTAATCCCAAATGCCTGTTATGCCATACCTCGCAATCCCAGGATTACCATTTTTGCGATACATAACGGATTGGACATCACAGTACATCATCCATTACAAACCATACATAAGGTTTTACACAAATAAGGATCTCATGATCCAGTCTTTAATACAACAAGCCGCGGAAATAAAAGATAAGCGTAGCGGTGGGGTCCATCTTTAGGGGCACAGGCAATGCTGATGAAGGCAGATAGACCTTGTTATCATAGTCGTCCTGCTGACCATCATCTTGATAATCTCCTTCATAGTCTGGCCATGATAATAGCCAGGGACAAAAGCCATGAGTACTCTTTAAGTACTCGCAAACTACTATTAACATGTACTATAGTTCTAAATCAAAGTGCTAAATCTAAGTTTAACTATCAAGTTAAGTTTGAAACCTAAGCTGAGTTCAGAAGCAAAGAAAGGTAAATTAAGGTTCTAGAATCACTTAAGTTGGGAAGCTATTATCATCAACACAACCCTGTTGTGGTCAAGTCAAAGATTTATCATTACTTCAAAGTATTTAGAAAACATCTGACAACGAAACAGTATGGCCATTCCAACTGTCCATAACCGCGGACGCGGCTGTTCGAATAGTTTGACACTCTACAGAGGTGGTACACTTTCACCACAAGATTCGATACATCTGTCATGGGTAACCCTGAATCTTCATACTTAGTATGCAGATAATCAAACATAACCTTCCCTTTACACACCCTAGTATAAGCACCTCTCCTATGAGCATGGCCTCCCAACCATGACTATCAGTCATCTTGGGCACTACATAGGTGGACAACATTGAGAGGTAGCCTCAGCTCAAACCTCTTCCGTGAGGGAACTAATACTAATGCATATAAATTTCCAGCTAAGCCTTACCCAATTCAGGTAATGTGGTTGTACGGTAAATTTGGAATGGTATCGCATCCGAATCCAACCATCAGTTTTATAAAAGGGTTAAGGCTCATGCCTCATCATTTTCATCATCATAAGCCAGTTGTGTTTCTCAACACATGTCAAAACATCTCAATAGAATGACTCATCATTCCAAGGTTTTCATAATTCATTTTCACCAAGTGTTCCCATCTAAAGTGACTCAAGTTTTTGATCTACTCTAAATTACTAAGTTAAGAGTGTTCACTAAAGTGGAAGGATGGGATCAATCTCATGCCATAGAATGACATCTAAAGGTTTCTAAGTAGGTCAAGTTTTATACTTTTTATGCTACCTTCAACACAAGTAAAGATCTTTGTGTACTAAGGGGAGTAAAACTTGTAAGTAAGACTTGGGGTACTAATAGTCAAAAGGGTGTGATCAAGGCATGCTTAAGGCATCTTTGCTAAACCATCTAGTTTGATTCTAGTTTGCTAAGTACTACACTTGCAAGTACTAACTTGCAAGGATTAATCTGGGATAGTGCTAGCTTGCTAAGGGTAGCTTGTACTGTTAATGGTGGCTTGCCTTGGTTGGTGCAGTGGTTGAAGTTTTCTTCTTCTTCTTGTTAGAACTCCTCCTCCTCGAAAGCTTGGTCGGTACTAGCGTCTATAAATAAATAGGGAGTGCACAATCACCAAACAATACTTAACTAGGCTAAGTAGCATTCTAAAACACACATTTGATGATCTATTATCATCACAAACATCACAAGTTTTAATTCAATAGTTTCATCCTTTTTATTTTAGAAAAGTAATTTCTACTCATTGAAATATTAACTAAAATTTAATATTCACCACCAAAATATGTGATCATGTGGACACATGTCCTCACCACATATTCTAACATGTGGGAATGAGATTTAAAGGTAGGATCGATATTACTTTAGTTTAAGTTTATTATTTAATGATTTAAAGTGACTAGAAATGCCTATATAGCATTATTTTGGTACTAGTCCAAATTCACTGCATGTAAACCTTAATATTATTAAATATTTAGATAGATATGATGAAATGTGATTTTTGAGAGTTGGAATCAACTCAAAAGCTAACTTGGTTGATTTTATAAAAACGTTGCAAGTTGCAAAAGCTTCTGTTTTCTTATTTTTATTAGGAGAGATCTATAACTCTAATTGAATTAAATCCAACGGGCTTGGATAGATCATCTTAATACCTTTCAGGCAAAATTTGTTTCATGCTATTAGGATTTGTTAACCTCACAGAATTGAATTTTGAACAAGTGGACAGAAACTAGATTTAACTAAAAAGAAAAAATCCAGATTTGAAAGGGTGGGCTAGCGCGGGAAAAGAAATGGGCCGGGCCAGTGGCGCTCCGCGGAGCGGGTCTCAGCTGACAGGGGGTCCCACATGTCAGCAGCACTTAAAACGCGAAACGGTATGCGCGCTGTGGGTCGTGCGATTAGAATAGGAAAGGGCTGAGGGTCGTCGTCGACGAAACGGCTGAGGGTCGTCGTCGACGACGAACAGGTCGCCGGCGAGCTCGAACCCTAGCGGCTCCGTGGGGGTTTACTGGGGGCGTACCAGGGCTCCAGCGGGGTCGGTGAGGCGGGCAAACAACGTGGAAGACGACGGCGAGGCGAGGCGCGGTTGCGGCGGAGCTTGGGGTGGTCGCAATCAACGACGCCCTTCTCCTCCTGCCGCGGCTGCTCTGGCTCCAATTCTGGCGAGGCAGAGCTCGCCTTGCTCCGGCTAGAGGTGGGTGAGGTTTAGAGAGGTGAGGGGAGTGGAATAGTGTGGAGAGAAGAGGCTGGGGAGGGCTCCTTTTATAGGCCCGACGGTGATACCGAGCGGGATGGGCAGTCGACGGTGGCGACATGGCTATTGCGGGGTAGAGGCATGGCTGGGGGTGGCGATCGATGGGCAGTTCCCTGGCGGTGCTCTAGAACATGAATGCGGCCATAGGGGCGGTGGCACGCTGTCTGGGCGAGGTGGCGCTCTGAGAGGCAGAGGCGGCGGTGTCCACGGCGAGCGGTGGCTGTGAGGCGCATGCCTTCTGTGTCGAGGCGGTGAGCGGGCGCGAGCTGTGGCTAAGGGGCGGTAAAGCGAGTGGGGATGGCGTGCTCTGGGCGGCGCAGATGCTCGACTGCTCGGGCGCGGTGGTTCCTGGCCGCTTTTGCCTCTGTCTCTGGACAGGGGCTGGTTAGGCGGTGGAGGTGGACCACAGGCAACTTGCTAGACATGGTGAGAGAGGCTGGAGAGGGCGGCTGCTGCGAGTGCACGGTCGGCCGGCGAGAGAGGGCTCGGCATGGCAAAGGCAAAGGCAGCTAGGGTTTAGGGAAGAGGCTAGGGTTGGTCTGGTCAGGCTTGAGGGGGACAAAGATGATCAAAGCACATTGCAATTGCTAGACAAAATCAACCCAAAACAGTATTAGTTAGGGCAATATGATCTTGCCAGCAAGGTGTTTGATGAAATGGCCGCAAGAGAAAAAGTTTTGAATTTTGGTTTCAAATTTTTTGAGTGATATCCACTAGTGCTAGGTAGTCTCTGGTTGCAAGGGTTTTGAAATTGGAGCTCAAATAGATGGGTTTTGAAATAGGGGTGATCTATGCATATGCACTAGATTCAATTTTCAAATGCCAGTTAAAATAAGTAAAAGAATGTTTTTAGAAGATCAAAAGGTGGGCCTTAGTACCTCATTATGTGTACTAGCAAGGGGTACAACGATCAAGGATTATTTATGTTAAGTTTTGAGTACTAGGAATAGCCAAAGTAGGCATGAGAGTTAAATTTGCGAAAATGACCATTCCTCCTTTTTAATTCTTTTTGATTTGATTTTCTTTAGGAAAAGTTTGGGAATGATGTAGATGATGTTTAAATCACCCAAGAAACATTTTACAAGCATTGGATCATTCAATCATGGAAATTCAAACAACTCCTATTTTAAATGCACACATATATGAATGCTTTCATTTTAAATTTGAAAAAGTTTTTGTTAACCCTATTTTTGGATGATTTGATCTTGATAACCTTGGATTGTAGTTTTGGGATGTTACAATCACCCTCTCCGCACACGCTCACGCTCACCATGATCACCACAACCCCGCAGACCCCTGCTTGTCACCCGTGCCTTGAGCTGCGACACGCCAAGAACATCTTCAAGGCCATGTGAGCACCGCACGCTCCTGACCAAACCACACCGCCCCACGCCTCGCCATTACGCCCATAAGGAACACAGCACCGCCCACTAGCCACCGCCATGCTGATAGTCGCATGTAGCCTCGTCACCGACAAGCTCGCGCCCGCACCGCTCAGTCCCCTCACCGCATTATAAAAGGAGGCCACCCCCGCCTCCATTCTCCACACCATTCCACTCACCACTCCTCACTGACCCTCCCCCACTTCTTCCCAGAGCAAGGTGAGCTCTCCTTCGCGGGAATTTGGCCGGAGCCCGACGCTGCTGGAGGAGAAGGGCGCCATCGATTTCGACCACCCCAAGCCTTGCCGTGCCCGCGCCTCGCCTCACCGTCATCTACCACGTCGATTGCCCCCACCGCCGACCCTAGCTGGAGCCTAGGTGAGCCCCGCCAGACCCCCACCACTGCGTTAGGGTTGATTCCTCGCCTGATTAGTTCGTTGTCGACGACGACTCCCAGCCATTGGATTAGAATTAGATCGTAGGGCTCAGATGCGTGGATACTGCTTTTTTAGATGCAGATCACGATCGGTGGACCCCATCTGTCAAGCATTCGTGGCTGTGTAGTGCAGCTGGGCTGGCCCGTTTAACTTCTCGCGCTGGCCTGGAAATTCAAATAATTGTTTTTCCATTTTAGTTAAAACCCTATTCTATCCACCAATTCAAAAATCAATTCAGAGAGTTTCACTAAACCAAATTGCATGATCCAATTTTGTTAGAAAGGTAGTTAAATTATCTATCCAAGCCCGTTGGATTTAAATCAATTGGAGTGAGAGATAATCTTTAGTAAAAATAACAAGACAGAGACTTTTGCAACTTCAAACATTTTTCAAAAATCAACCATAATAGCTTTTGAGTTGATTCCAACTCTCAAAAATCACATTTGACAATATCTATCTGAATATGTAAAAATATATAGGTTTGCATGCAGTGACATTGGACTAGTACCAAAAGAATGCTATTATGGTATTTCTAGTCACTTTAAATCTATTAAATAATAATCTTACACTTTATAAAATGTGACCAACACTTTAAATCACTTTGCCATGTATTAGAATATGTGGTGATGACATGTGTCCACATGATCCCATATTTTAATTGGAGAATATTAAATCTTAATTAATTTCAATGAGTACAAATTACTTTTCTCAAATAAACTAAATAAAACTAGTTCTTTAATTCATGTGATGATTGTGATGATACTAGATCATCAAATGTGACCCTTAGTGTGCTAAATAGAATTAGTTAAGTATTTTTTGGTGATTGTGTACCCCATATTTATTTCTAGACGATAGTATCGACCCAAGCTACGAGTTCTTCCCCGAAGAAGAAGAGGAAAACTTCAATCACTGCTCCAATCAAGGCAAGATATTATTGGCAAGCTAGATCTATGCAAGCTATTATTGGCAAGCTAACACTTCCAAGTTTTAACCTAAGCAAGATGAATTAGGCATGCTTTGGTTATATATTTTGATTTATACCCATCCCAAGTTTTACTTGCAAGCTTTACTCTTTTATTTTACCAAAGTTCTTTACTTTTAGTTAGTGCTTTGTGAGTATTGGAAAGTAGTATAGATAGCATAAAGAGTATAAAACTAGGCCTATACTAGATGTCATTTTATGGCATGAGATTGAGATTAGCATCCCTCATTAGTGAACACTCTTAACTTCGTGGCTAGTGCTAAGCATAAAACATGATCACTTTAGATGGGAATACTTGGTGAAAATGATTATGAAAACTGTAACACCCCAGTTTTAGCAACCCTGATTAGTTGTCCAGAATGCAAAAATCAGGGGGAACAAAAACTTTTTCTTAATTAAATTGTGCAGTGCTTGCTTGTTGTTGTCTGTGCTTATGATTTTGATTGTATAGCTTAAAATATACTCCTTACCTCAACATCAGTTGTCAAAAGCTGTTTAACAAAATAATCCTGGCTCATTTTACATATTCTCAAATGTTCTAGCATTTCAAAACATGAGCCAAGATGCTGGTGTAACCAAAACTAGTTTAGTAGCTTCTATTGAGAAAACTATGGAGAGCTATAACCTCCTTATGTTTCCAAGACAGAACCTTCAACTACTCTTACCTCTAGGATCTCCAACCTTTTATAAAGCTTTTGAATTCTACTCTTGGTAGGGATACCAAGGGCTCTTACCTTATTCAAACTCCAACTTTTCAAAATTACCCATCCTTACCTCAAGCTAAGCTTGATGGTAACCCTAGTAGTAGTTGACTTGTTTGTAAGATGAGTTGCCTTGATCTGCTACTTGACTAGATTTCTTAGAAGTTGTATGAGCTACTCTAGGAGCTCATCCTCTAGGATCAAGAAACTTTAAACTCACCAAACCCTAAGCAAGAATACAATCTATATCTGATCCCTAGCTAATGAGTAATCACCTAAAACCCTTAACCAGATCAGCTCTAAAGTGATCTAATTCCAGAAGATTCCAAGTCAATGAAGAACAATATCAAGCATGGATCCCTTCTACTCAATATACTCTTCAACCTCATCCACTTCATGATTCTTTGGTACCTTTCTACCCATCAAAAGCCTCCTCTCTCATAATCTTGTCAAAAACCCTAAATCTGCAAAATGTGGCTAAGTCTGGAATTTGTTCCAACATCACCTTTTTGAGTGCCTCTTTTTTTCAACCCTTCTACATTTTTAAAAATGCATTCGAACCATCTTGTTAACCATACTCAGGACTACCAAGTCCCACTCTTGCCCTTGGTTAGATCATCCTCCAACCCACTTTTTCTTGATGGTTTTGCAGGCAAGAAAATAACTTTTCCTACAAATCTTATCAACATGCCTACTTTCACAGAAGCTCACACCATCATCCCACCTTCTATGGAGCAACTCTTTGCATTGTTGTGTTCTACTCATATAGTTCTATAAATACCTACTTCACTTGTTTCCATTGCATCTGTGTGCTTCTTAAAACCACAAGGTTTTGAAGGCTATCTGATAATCTGTTTTTGGCAGGCTTACTTTATTCAAAGTTTGAGATCATTCCTTGGAACCCTCAAGCCTGATCAAGCTCAAACCTCTATACCATTGTGATCTACATAACTTGGTATATCCATCTATCCCATGCCCCAAGGGGAGAATTGAGCTCCAAGATCCAGCATGATTTTGTTGGTATGAAATTAACATTACCCTAGATCCCTTTTCCTTGTTTTCCACCAAATTCAAGTTGTATTCTCAAATCCCAAGGTTGAAAGTTCTTGTTTAACCTTGTGTACACCATCTACCTTGCTTATAAAGATTTACCAAGGTTTTGGAATAATTATTTTGGACCAAGATCTATTTAATTCCTTTAATAGACAAAACCTCCAAAACTTCTTCCATAAAGGAAAGTTTGGTTTTTGCCAAAACACTTCTCCAACTTTTGGATAAATTGAGGTCCATATATCATACCCTATCTTCTTACTTCAAAAATAAATATTTTTAAAGAGTCTTAATAATTCTTTTTGCCCATTTTCTTAAATGGAAGAAATAAGAAATTAAATATATTAAATACTTTCATTCATCAATAAATCATGGGAAATTTCCCTAAAGTGTGAAATGGTTTACGGGACCATTCGAAGCCAAAAACTCACCTTGTCCAAAATAAAAATATCAAATGAGCTTCAAGAATCTACTTCTGCAATTTCTGCATAAATGGATTTAAGAGGACTTTTAAATCATGCAAAAATATCAAATAAATTCCTGGAGGTGTATCTTGACCTCACCTACCTACCAGAATCATTACCTCAACCTGCCAAGATCAAGTTTTCAAACTTGCTTCATGATCCAAAGTTTGGCCAACATTTGAAATCCTTCAAATTATCTTTTAAATACCTTTCAAACCCTCACCAAACCTCTCCAATACTTCTCCACAGCAACCACCCTCACCCCAGGTCGACACCACTGTAGCAGCTACCTTCCCCTGCCCTATTTCCCTAGGAAGAAGAGAGAGAAAACCATATCCTAGCCAAGATTTGAACAATTAAAAGCAGCAGCCACCACCCTCCTCTCTACTCAGGGCTCGACCCAAAGCCCCACCACTCCCCTCTACACCGCTCTCAGCACCCAATGGAGAGGCCATGGACCTGTCCCTGCCCTCCCATGGACATATTCCACCATACACCCTCCCCCTCGAGTTAAATAGGCTAGAGGCAATCCGGCCTGCCTCTGCACCCTCATTCTACTCCTCTCTCCTCCACTTACCTCCCCCGAGCACCCTCTCCCTCTCCCCTGCTCTGTACAACCCGAGAGAAGGAAGAAGAGAAGCTTCGGCCTCCTCCAAAAATAGAGTAAGATTCCTCCTCCTCTTGCTCTCTCCCTCTGCATGTCACCATGCACCAACCCCCTTGATCTCCACTACCTGAACCTAGTCCTATTCTTGCTCAGGATCGTCCCTATCGTCGTCTCCGGTGAGCTCCCCAAGAACCTCTCGGCCTCCATCGTGCGAGCCACCTCCAGTCACGGAACCGGCCTCTATCGCCCCTTGTCGGGACTGTCGTTGCACACCGCTTCACCTCCGCCCCTCCTCGTCGTCCCTCCTGTACCTAGTTAAGCTCCCCGCCGCTGCCTGAACCCGTCTAGGGTTTCCTCTCACCACCGTGCGCCACGAGGTGGACGACGGCCGCCTGCCGTCGATCCCCTCATCATCGCACGGCCAGCGTGCCCCCATACCCCTTCGGTGCCCGCCCTGGCTGACATCTGGGCCTATCTTCACCCTTTCAAATTTGGCTCCTGTCGCGTGCAGGTGCTCTCGGGTGGGCCGGATCTGCTCCGAGCAGCCCACTCTGGCTAGGATTCTGGCCCGTTTCTCCTAGCAGTTTTTCTTTTTTTATCTCTTGTCTAGATCTGAAAACTGCCTAGTTGGTTTAAATCCAAGTTAAATAACAAAATACATGAGATACTCAAGATGGAATTTTCATGTTGTTCTTATATGTTTTCACTATCGTGAAGAACAAGCCTTGGGCCCAAAATCATTTTCATGATTTTCTGGGAAAAATTCACTAACTAGTATCTTTTCCAATGAATTAATCCTACTAGGAGTTTTACAAATCCAATTAGGGTAAACTCACATCCTACTGGAATCTATCTTCAGTACCCATCACTTAGGCTTGGTCCCTTGTATTTTTGATCTGTAGTTTACCTGTAGCAAAAATAACAAAAGAGTCTCATTTCTGTCTTTAGAAAATTCCCTAGGCATATCTACAGCACCTATTGGGCTAATTCAAACTCCTAGAGAAGTCGCACATAAATACCTATCTAAAACCAGGAGATAAGTATTTATTGATCCTCTGTTGAATTTTAGTGAATTAAATACTTCTGTAAGTGGTATTATTACTAGATAAATCATTCCAGAAGTTTGGCAACTCCAAAAATAGTGATTCCAAATCCTACTGGAAGGTATTTGTAATACTTACCCAATTACCTTGACCTCATACCAGTTGGACCTGTATTTTAAATCTGATTAAAAAGACAAATTGCATGCAGAACTGAGTTTAGGAATTTCCTAAGGGCATTCTAGTAAGAAATTTGGAGTAATTCCAACTCTCACTGAACCATTCCATCAATACATACCTAATCCTAAGATGAATTAATTTTTGGAGTTATAAATCTTTTCTGGTGAATTATTTCCTAAAACTAGAGCTTTTATCACTAGAAAATTCATAATGAATTAACTAAAAGAGCAAAAATAGTGAAACCACTTTTGTTCGACTTGTTTTGTCAAGACCCATCTAATGATATCAATTTTTGCACCTTGATATTACACATACCCAATCCCTAGTTCAAAACCCTTTATTAGGTGGTATTTGGTCTTTAAATAATAAACGCAATCTCACAAATGCAAATCGGGTTTTCCCAACTGGGTTAAGCTCAACTACTCAAAACCTACTGAATAGTAAACTTGTTATGATCATTGTTTGTTGTATTGTATTGATGCTTGTATGCTTTGTATTGATTGTGGAAATTGCTTGTTGCATGTATTTCCCGATGACGGCGATAGTTGCGCTTTTATTGACGCCGAGAAGAAGAGATCTTATTGGCATTGGTATTCCTGGTTATCTAAAGAAGAAGTCCAGGGATATATATTTTTCCAGTTGCTGATCTCAGGCAAGCCACCTTCTTGCTCATAAGCCTTGTCCTATTGTTTTACTTATGCATGTTTTATCTACTGTTTATGAAAATTGCGCTGTTTTACTATATGTTGGTGTATATATATGGTACTGGTTTGGCTCTTCTGAACTATTATAATTTTGTACTATTAAGTAAAAACCCCCTTGATGACACCTAGTGGCCCCTAGTAGAATATGTGGTGCATACCACCATAGCCCGTTGGAGACCCTGTTTTAGCTAAAGCAAAGCTATAGGATAGGAAGACCCCGGAAAAGTTTTACCAAATGTTCTATGATAAAACCATGGTGAGGTGGGACCTCCCAAGAGATGTTGAGAAAGAAAAAGGTTTTGTTTTACAAAATGCTAAAGGAAAGCTGGAGGAAAAAGGTTTACGAAAACGCACCCGGTTCTTTGCAGTTTAGCTAGAGCAACTTAACCCGTGCAACCACATTACTCTAGAATGGGACAGGGTTGGATTTGATGTTTGTTTATTCTAGTAGAAGCTGCCTCGCAACGACTACAGGGTATAAAAATCCCTGGAGGGTGCGCCTTCACTGGCTGAGTCTATGTAAAGGATCGACCGGGAGAAGGAACGAAGGGTCTACGGGCCTCCACGCATTACTATGAGCCCCTCATTGAAAGCGCACACTTGGGAAGTGGAAAAAGCGCTCCGGTTGGCTTGAGTACTATATAGGGCGTCCCGGTGTTGAGGGGAACAACACTCATAGGGTAGGCACTTATACTGGAGTGGCATCCAGAGAGTCTTGATCGGTTACTCGACCCACGATCGGTGTAGATCAGGGTAGTGTACCCGGATGGTGTGGGTAAAGTGTACAACGTCTGCAGAGTGTAAATCTGTTCGAATAGCCGTGTCCGTGGTTATGGACGGGTTGGACAAACTTCTGTAGAGCGGTGCTGGTTTTGTTTTCAAAAAGGATTTCTGAAAAGAAATGGCTTTGGAAATGTTTTTACCATGGGATGGTCGGAAAGGATAGTTGTTTTGACCATGGGATGGTCAGAAAGGAATGAAAGGAGTTTGGTCATGGGATGACCGAAAGGAAGGAACAAATGGGTGACCCAGTCCTAATGTTTTCCCAAAACTTTTCAAAAAGTTTTTCCAAAATGTTCACAAAGGTTTTCAACAAAGATATGTAGATGATATATCTACAAGAGAAACTAATTAAGAAAAGAACCTCTCTTGGGGCCCTCCTACTACCACAACTATATTGCATATCCTGTTGTTATTATTATTCTCTTAAGGTGGTTTGCGAGTACATTCCAAGTACTCACTGGCATTGTCCCTAGCTATTAACTTGGTCAGATATCAAGAACAAGGTGATGTTGACGACTATGCGAGCTAGGGCGTTCTCCCAGTCAGTTGCATGTAGGTTAAGGCATGGCTCGGGCTCTACGCTTGATGAAGTTCCGCTGATGATTATTTTGGTATCCATAATGGCATGTTAGGTATGACATGTATCCTCTTAAATAATGGATGTTTACTTTGATACTTGTCGGTTATGTGCCACGACTAACTGATCATGGGATCGTGGTGTATGCATAACAGGGAGTCTCGGAAGATTAATCGGGGGGCCCATAAAAACCTTGGAATGATGCTTCATTCTATTGACATGTTTTGACATGTGTTGAGAAACACAAATGGATTTTTATGATGAAAATGTTGAGGCATGAGCCTTATCCCTTTATAAAAAAACTGATGGTTGGGTTCGGATGCAATACCATTCCAATTTTACCATACAACCACAATACCTGAATTGGTTAGGGATTAGCCAGAAGTTTATATGCATTAGTATGGGTTCCCTCGCGGAGGAGGTTAGAGCTGAGGCTACTGATACGTTGCTAACATATCTATAATTTTTGATGTTCCATGGTTGGTTTTTATCTACTTTCTTATGTTTTGCCCACACTTTGGAGTATTTTTATACACTTTCTTGGACTAACCTATTAACAAGATCCCACAATGCCAGCTGCCTATTTTCTGCTGTTTTTGGTTCTAGAAAAGTCAGAAAATGAATATTCTCGGAATTGGACAGGACAAAAGCCAAAGTCAGTTTTTCACCGAGGAGGACACAGAGCCAGAATACGAGACAGAGAGGGGCCAGAGGGCCGCCACACCACCTGGCCACGCGGCCAGGCCTAGCCCATGCTAGGGGGTGGTGTGGCCACCTAGGGCACCCCCTTGGCCTCCCCTTTTGCCTATAAGATCCCTCTGATACAGAAACCCTAAGTACCCGATCAAAATTCCATGAAAGAGTCTATAGCCACCGTCATCTCCATCCCTAGATTGGGATGGATCTGAAGCTCTTCCCAGCACCCTGCCAGAGGGGAGAATTCACCTTGGAGGCCTTCTTCATCACCATGCCTGCCTCCGGTGTGATGCATGAGTAGTTCATCCTTGGACTACGGGTCCATGTAGTTGCTAGATGGTTGGTTCTTCTCCTTTGTGCTACCATGTTTAGATCTTGTGAGCTCCGTTCATGATCAAGATCATCTATTTGTAATCCTACATGTTGTGTTTCCAGGGATCCGATGGATATTGAGATGCTATTTCAGATTGATTATTGATTCTATCATGTCTTTGTTATTTGTGATCTTGCATGCTTTCCATTGTTAGTAGCTATCTTGGCCAAGTAGATGCTAGCAACTCCAAGAGTTAGTATTTATGCTCGATGGTGGGTTCATGCCTCTAGTAATCTGGGGAAGTGACAGAAATCTCTAAGGTACTAGATGTGTTGTTGCTACTAGGGAGAAAACAACAATCCTTTGTTCATAGAACAATCATATTGTTTACTTTACACGCAATGTGTAATGCAATTATCTGTTGCTTGCAACTTAATACTGGAGGGGGTTCGGATGATAACCTGAAGGTGGATTATTAGTCATAGATGAAGTTGGATTATGGTCTATGTATAATGTTGTAATGCCCAATCAAATCTCAAAGGAGTCAAGATGATTAGTATATCCATGTATGCTTTCTCGATGTTTGTCAATTGCCCCACTGTAATTTGCTCACCCAACATGTCATCTATCTTAAGGAGAACAACCACTAGTGAACTATGGACCCCGGTCCTTTCTTTTATCATCAATCTACAACTGTTTACTGCTTTCTATTTACTTTCTGCAAGCTTTTACTATCTTCCACACAATACGTTTAATCCTTTGTTTTCAGCAAAACCGGTGAGATTGACAACCTCACTCTAAGTTGGGGGCAAAGTTCCGTGGTTGTGTTGTGCACAATTCCAAGTTGGCAACAACACCTTGGAGTTGTTTCCTTGCTCCTACTGGTTCGATAACCTTCGTTTCATAACTGAGCGAGACTTACTACTATGATCATCATACCTTCCTCTTGGGGTTCCCCAACGAGCTCGATATCAACCACGAGCCAGCAAGTATTTTTTTGGCGCTGTTGCCGGGGAGTCAAGGACATCTTCACAAGGGGAGTCCCTCATAAACAATCTCTTTACTTTGTTGTTTTGTTTTTCTTAGTTTATTTTTGCTTTGTTTGCTTGTTTCTTTATCAAAACACAAAAATAATAGTTGTACTAGTTTGCTTTGTTTATTAAAAAAAAGAAAAATTAAGTCTTTCTATAGTTGTTACATATTCCTTAGCTCACCATACTGATCCCTAAATTCAGTTTGAAAGACCTTTCAATAGGTAGTGGCTCTATAATTGGAAAAGATAATATTGAAGAATTCTTTAATCATGTTAGTAAGCATGAGGATATTGAGGATAGATCCCTTGCAGAACTTGCTCCAAATTATGAAATTGATGCAGCTTCTTTGGTTCACATGTTGGAAGCTAGGTTTGTTAACCTTAACCCCTTAATGGAAGTAATGTTTCTTAAACTTTGCTTAAAGAATTCTAGGCTCTGAAAAGAAAGATTTTATTTTAGAAACTTTGCTTAAAGAATTCTATGATGTTGCCAAGGAAGCTAGAAAAATCTTTGAACGTTTTAATATGCTAGGCTCATGTGTAGATGTTGTTGGTACACGAGAAAAGATAAACAAAACCGAACCTAATGTGGAGGAAATTAAGATACCAATACCTTTCAAACTTGTAGCAATGCATGAAGCCGTAGAAAAGAATCTTGATTGGATTGTTCCTAAAAACCCGTTTGATGAAAGTAGTAAACCCAAGAGTATTGAGAGAGGATCCTCTAGAACTTATTTGGATGAGATACCTTGCCTTGTTGAAGATATTTCTGGTATTCCTCTTAATGCTTTTTCATTTGAGAATACTTGATTCTTTTTCTTGCTTCTTATGCCTAACTTAAAGGCGTTAAAGAAAAGTACTTATTGGGAGATAACCCAAAAGTTTTATAAGAGTCTTGGAAGTTATTACTTTAGTAATAACCGCTCCTTATCCTTTTTATTTGTTTTTTGTGGCAAGAGTAACCTCTAATGAGAGAGAAGTAATGATTTGGAAAGTTGTTGTCCCGAAACAGATTTTTGTGCTTCACCGTAAAAATTCGGGTAAAATATCTGTAAGTCATTTTGAGGCGTGAATTTTTGTGCTTATGGCCCAGGTTGTTATCTAAATTTCGTTAGTTCAACACTTTTTTATTTGAGCAACAACAATTCATCAAAAAAATTGGTTTTTACCTGCTGGTCTGTTTTGACAGATTTCTGCCATTATTTGCATTTGCTACTTGTTGGTTCCTTTTTGAGTCTCTTTGGGGAATTGAGCTTTTTGAGGTAAGTGCTATAGCAGCTTGTGTTTTAATGGAAGTTTTATTGGTGTTGAAACTGAACCTAAAAGACTTATTATCTTGAATGCACTAATGTTGCTAATAAAGATTGTGTGAAGTTTTGTATGAAGGAAAATTTTCAGGTGTATGGAGAGAATGATGTAATAAGATGAAGAATGGACTAAACCTCAACCTTGGGGATGACACCCCGTGTAACCCCAAGAATTATCTAAGAAGTACAAGCATCAAAGCTTGGGGATGACCAAGGCATCCCCTTCTTCATCAATAAAAATCCCAGGTTTCTTCCAAACACTTCATTTTTATTGTTTTGTGCACAGTTGTGTTGTTTTTGGTTTTTGTTTGCTTGGTTTTCTTAGTTTGCTTGAATAAATTGGTTGGACCCCCCTCTTTCATGCATTGGTTTTCAAATAGTTTGGTTTGGATTGGAAAAAGAGTAGGAAAGTTCATGCTTAAGTGGTAAAGAGAGCTTGTTTTTGACTGTGGCCCATGCTTTGTCACGGCATGGTTGATATTTTTTTGGCATTAGGATTAGTGATCCTTGTTGTAGCATGAATTGTTATAAACAATTGAGATTGCTTAATGTGCCTTGGAAGAATCATGCGTTGTTTTAGCATATTAAAGCATAATATTGTGGTATTCTCCTTTGATGCTTTAATTGGGTTTACTTGGCGCATGCTCACACCATGTTATGACTATCCCAAGTCACCATAGCCTTTATGATCCTTTAGTTTTCGACTTGTAGTATCACTTTATGCTTTGATTAAATATGTTTTGTCACTCTGCATGATTATGGCCATTATTTCTCTCTTAGTCGGTCGCTCCCAGTCTTTTGCTAGCCTCCACAACCAAGTATGAGTTCCACTCATGCATCCAACTCCTAAAACCAAGTTATTCCAAAGAGTCTACCATACCTACCTATTAGCATTTGCTATTCCAAGTATATTCATGTTTTTGTCTACCTTCTGAATTAAACTTGTTATGAGAAAACTAGTGAACCATTGTGTTATGATGGCACACTTTACTTTTCTTGCCCTTAATAAACTTGAACCATTGTGTCGTCTATGTTGTATATTCTTGCACTTATATGTTGGGGATTAGCAGAACCATGCTGGCATGGGGAACGCTTTTAACATTGCACTTGTACTTTGTACCTAGTTGATATCATGATGTTTTGTCTATGGATGTCGTGGGTGTGAAATGAAAGGGGAGCTTGATAGTCCATGGAGTTATGTATGTGTGTTAGAGAAACGCGTAGGCCGCCGGTCTAATCCATGCTGTCATGGTGGAAACCTGTAGCGTAACCATAATGAGCTGTCTATGAGGCATTCTTCTTATAAAAAAAGAGTCAGCTATTGAGAAAAAAAAAGATAAAAAAGAAAAAAAAGATATGAGAAAAGAGGGAAGAGAGAAAAAGCACCATTTTCCCATGGTAAATAAGAAGATTGCTAAGATGCTCGTTGTCTACTTGCCTTGTCATTTTGATATGGGGATTCTTCCGTATCATCGGGCAAGGGGTACCCCGTTGGCAGTTCTCTATGATACACATGTACTTACTATGACAAGAACTTACCGGTAACTAAACTTGAGTAGAATGATGAGCAGCCCTCGTATTCAAGGGACATGAGATTTCCAACATATACTTTGTCAAGCATATACTCCATAGTTTGTTCACTTTAACCTTAATCACATCAAGATGCTTATGATAGGGGCAATGAGAGATGAAAGCTAATAAGTACCATAATTTTTGGAAGCTCTTTATGAAACTTGAATCCCTGCTTCCTTCTATGAAGGCCTTTCTTTTACTTTTATGTTGAGTCTCCACCTTCTATCTTTATGCACCTACTGAGAGAGCATAGTGGCCATTCTTAGTTCTATGTGCATTGTCCCAAGACTTGTTGATTGATGCATAACTTTGATATTGCTTGTTCTTAAACTATTTGTATCTAGTCACCCTTATAAACTTTGAAGCTATCCTATGCAATTATGATTTGCTACATTATGAGGGACAAGATGAACGCCACTATGCTATGTTTTATTTATGTGAAACAAACAAACATCTTGCAAAGCATTGTTATTCATGAATCTTTTGTTTGTGCCTTTTCATGTTGCAACATAGTTGCTATGTCTTACTGTTAGAACTTTATCTTTCATGCTATGTTGAAGTACTATGATCCCAGCTATCAATGTTTTAAAAATACTTTGATCAAGTTTATGATTGTGCATGTCACCTCAAAAATTATTCTTTCTTTTTATCACTTACCTACTTGAGGACGAGCAGGAGTTAAGCTTGTCGATGTTGATACATTGCTAACGTATCTATAATTGTTGATGTTCCATGCTTGGTTTTTATCTACTTTCTTATGTTTTGCCCACACTTTGGAGTATTTTTATACACTTTCTTGGACTAACCTATTAATAAGATGCCACGGTGCCAGCTGCTTGTTTTCTGTTGTTTTTAGTTTGAGGAAAGTCAGAAAATGAATATAATCCAAGGTTAATCAAGATCAAATCTACCCAATTTAGGGTTAACAAAAACTTTTTCCATTTAAAATGATTAAGCATTCATATGTGTGTGCATTTAAATTAGGAGTTGTTTTGAATTGCCATGTTTGAGTGATCCATTGGTTGTAAAATGATTGTAAGGTGAATTAAACATCATCTAGGTCATTCCCAAACAAATCCCAAAGAAAAACAAACCAAAAAGAATAAAATAAGCAAATGGTCATTTGTGCCATTTTAATTACAATGCCTACTTTGGCTATTCCTAGAACTCAAATCTTAAAATAAACAAATGGTCATTTGTGGATCTTTGCACCCCTTGTTAGTACAAGTAGTGATGTACCAAGGCCCACTTTGTTTCATCCAAAAAAATTCAAACACTAAATTTAAATGACATTTGAAAATTGAATCTAGTGTAGGTATCAAGATCACACTTATTCAAAAACCACTCAAATGAACTCCATTTTCAAATCCCAAGCAACCATAGATGCTTAAGAATGTGACAAACAACTGCACCAAAAATCATCTCAAAATTCAAAAATTGAATTCTTTCGGCCATTTTGTCAAACACCTTGTGTGCAAAAATCTGGAAAAATCACAAACACTATTGTGAGCAGTGTTTGGACCAATGTGGTCTCCCATTTTGCAACCAGAGCCACCCCAGAGCACCCCCCTACCCTTTCCTAGCCCGGCCAAGCACTGTGCCCCGACCAAATGGTCATGGACATCAATGCCGAGCCCAAATCGAGCACCTCGCCGGTGACAGCGCGCCACAGCAGCCGCCAGCCTCGCCCACCATGTCCAGCACGTTGCCCGTGGTCCACCTCCACCGCTAGGCCAGCCCTAGCCCAAAAGCAGAGCGAGGAGCAGCCAAGAACCGCCCCGCCCAGAGCCTGTCTGCCATGCCGATGCCGCCCGCAGAGCGCGCACGGTCCCCGCTCAGCCAGACCCCGCCTAGCTCTCACCGTCCACCTATAAGATCGCCACCACCCCAGGAAGCTGCCAGACATGCCACTTTCCTCGACCGTGCCCCATAGTCACCGGCCACCGCAAAATTCGCCGTCGGCAGAAACATCATGCACGCCGCGCCACTCACCTCTCCCGACCACTTTTCACTGCACGTGCACCGCCATGACGCTCGCTAGGGAACCGCCCACCGTCCTAGCCCACCGCCCACACCTCTAGCTCATTGTGCCATCGAGCACGTCGAGCTCCGCCCATGCTCCTCTTCCGCCTCACCGAGCCTATAAATAGAGAGCTCCCCAGCACCGTTTCCTCACACCACTCTCATCCCCTCCCTCTCAGAACACTCCCTGAGCCCCACCGGAGCAAGCCATAGTCTGCAGCGCCGGAATTTCGCCGGAGTCTGCCGCAGAGGTAGAAGAAGGGAGCCATTGATCCAGGCCATCTCTCGGGACGCCGCCAGTACCAGGAGAACCGCTGTCCTCGACTTGTGCATTTGCCCGCCTTGCAGACCCTTGCTGGAGCCCCGGTAAGCCACCCAAGACCCCCACCGAGCCGCTAGGGTTACACCTCGCCAGTGACATGTCTGTCATCGACGATAAGCCCTAGCCGTAGATCCTCTTTCTAATCCAACGGTCCATGTTGCCATGTACCAATTCACGTTTAAAGAGCCACTGACATGTGGGACCCCCCTGACAGCTATCCTCAGCGCCACAGAGTGATACTGGGCCGGCCCATTTCCTTTCCCGCGCTGACCCAGTAATTCAAATCTAGATTTTTCTATTTTAGTTTAAACTCAATTCTGTCCCTTAGTTCAAAAATCAATTCAGGAAGATTTACAGAACCAAATTGAGTGATTCAAATTTTGTTAGAAAGCTACTGAAAAGATCTATCCAAGACCGTTGGATTTAATTCATTTAGAGTTAGAGATCTCTCCTAGTAAAAATAACAAAACAGAAGCATTTGCACATTCAAACATTTTTATAAAATCAACCATAATAGCTTTTGAGTTGATTCCAACTCTCAAAAATCACATTTAACCATACCTATCTGAATATGTAATAATATTAAGGTTTTCCTGCAGTGAATTTGGACTAGTACCAAAATAATGCTATATAGGAATTTCTAGTCACTTTAAATCATTAAATATTAAACTTAAACTTATTAAAATGTGATCCAACATTTAAATCACATTCCCATATGTTAGAATATGTGTTGATGACATGTGTCCACATGATCCCATATTTTAAATGGAGAATATTAAATCTTAGTTATTTTCAATGAGTAGAAATTACTTTTCTCAAATAAAATAAATGAAACTAGTTCATTAAACCTTGTGATGCTTGTGATGATATTAGATCATCAAATGTGTGCCTTAGTGTGCTAAGTAGACTAGTTAAGTATTGTTTGGTGATTGTGTACCCCATATGTATTTATAGACGATAGTACCGACCAAGCTTACGAGGAGGAGGAGGAGGTCTACCAAGAGGAGGAGAAAGAAAACTTCAACCACTGCACTACCCGAGGCAAGCTAGCACTATACCAGTGAACCCTTGCAAGCTAACCCTTGCAATCTAGATAATCTAAGCAAGATGCATTAGGCATGCTTTGGTTATACCACTTTGACTTATACCTATTCCAAGATTTAATTCCAAGCTTTACTTTCCTTTACTTTATTAAAGTCCTTTACTTGTTTTAAAGGTAGCATAAAGAGTATAAAACTTGGCCTACCTAGATAACCTTAGATGTCATTCCATGGCATGATATTGAGATTAGCATCCCACCTTAGTGAACACTCTTAACTTAGTAGCTTAGAGGTAAATCAAAACTTGAGTCACTTTAGATGGGAACACTTAGTGAAAATGAATTGTAAAACCTTGGAATGATGAGTCATTCTATTGAGATGTTTTGACATGTGTTGAGAAACACAAATGGTTTATGATGATGAAAATGTTGAGGTATGAGCCTTAGCCCTTTTACAAAAACTGATGGTTGGATTCGGATGCGATACCATTCCAAATTTTACCGTACAACCACAATACCTGAATTGGGTAACGCTTAGTCGGAAGTTTATATGCATTAGTATTAGTTCCCTCGTGGGAGAGGTTTGAGTTGAGGCTACCTCTCAATGTTGTCCACCTATGCAGTGCCCAAGATGACAGATGGTCATGGTTGGGAGGCCATGCTCATAGGAGAGGTGCTTATACTAGGGTGTGTAAAGGGAAGGTTATGTTTGATTATCTACATACTAAGTATGATGATTCAGGGTTATCCCTGACAGATGTATCGAATCTTGTGGTGAAAGTGTAGCACCTCTGTAGAGTGTCAAACTATTCGAATAGCCACGTCCGTGGTTATGGACAGTTGGAATGTCCATACTGTTTTCTTGTCAGATATTTTCAAACTGACTTATGAAATGAATGATGAATCTTGACTTGACCATAACAGGGTTGTGACTATGACACTAGCTTCCCAACTTAAGTGATTCTAGAACCTTGTTTTATCTTTCTTTGTTTCATAACTCAGCTTAGGTTTCAAACTTAACTTTGTACTTAAACTTAGAGTTTAGCATTCCCACTAGAACTATACTACTTGTTAGTGGTAGTTTGCGAGTACTTAAAGAGTACTCATGGCTTTTGTCCCTGGATATTCCTATGGCCAGACTATGAAGGAGACTACCAAGATGAAGGACAGCAGGACGGCTATGATAACTAGGACTATCTTCCATCGTCAGCATTGCCTGTGCCTCTGAAGAGGGATCCTACCGCAACGCTTATTATTTATTCCGCTGCTTGTTGTATTAAGACTGGATCATGAGATCCTTATTTGTGTAAGACCTTATTTATGGTTTGTAATGGATGATGTACTGTGATATCCAATCTGTTATGTCTTGCAAAAATGGTAATCCAGGGATTGCGATGTATGACATAATAGGCATTTGGGATTAAAAATCCGGGTGTTGACAAGTTGGTATCAGATCCATCCTGACCATAGGAGACCCTAGTAAGAATGGATGTCCGAACAAAAACTTAATTTCAAAACCAAAGTGAGTATTTATGAAAGACTATTTCCTCTCTTACCCTTGGGAATTCATTCTTTCCCAAAAATTCATGTTCCTCCAATTCTTACATTACTACCTAAAATTTGACACACTTGATCACTTCACTAACTTCCTCATCCTAAATTCTTGTAGATGGAGACTCAGTTCAGCAAGTTCTACCAGTTGGGCAACGGAGGCCAACTGATCTTCGAGAGGGATCTAGATTCACTGTCTGAGTTATTGGGACGCCCACATCCGGAGTTTCTTGGAGCTCAACTTCCTGGACCACTAGGAGGAGATTTACAATGGCTAGTCACCGCTGATCTTCGAGGAAGCATAGAAGCACCAACGTCCGGGAGAATCCAGTTCTCAGTCAGAGAGAACAACTGGCTAGATGGAATAGCCAGGGCAGCTCTAGCACGTCTATGTGCCCTAAGTGTCAACCAAATCCAAGGAACCCGCTCTGCTCACTATGCAAGGTGTGACATCATGGGAATGTCAATGGAGATGCCAAGTCACCCGGAGTTGAAGCGTCAAGTGGAGAACCTTGACTTCCTGCTGTACGATCGCCAGAAGGAATTGGACAATGCTAGGGAATTTGCCAACCACAACCGTGCCATTGCCGCCCAGAAGGCCCAGACTTTCTCACTACTTGTCAAGGACCGTCAGTCTCTTCGCCTCCAGCGCGAAAATAAGGATCGCACCATCGCCCGTCTTCGCAAGAAGTTGGCCGACCTCGAGAAGACCATCAAGGAGCAAGAAGCTCAGCTTGCAGCAAAGGAAGAAGAAGAGGAAGGTGAAGACATCCAGGGAGATATGGATTCTTACCTCAACAATGATGATGACTTTCTGGAGGAGGATGCCGTGGCATTCTACACCGACGATGAGGACTCCGACTTCATCGACGATGAGTAGATGCACTAGAGCACTATCTTAGCATGAGGAGTATCGGTCCCATTGTATCGTAGCTTGCAGAATGGTTCTTAAAACCATTTGTTTTCCCTTGATGTTGTGGTGTGTCTGTGTTTGTATCGTGTGCTTTGCTTGAATGAATGAAAAGAAGTTAGTTGCAAAACCTGAGTCAAACTCAAAGTTTTAGCTTTGAAATCAAAACCATGAACCTTAGAAATTTCCCTCTTAGCCCTTTATCTACCTCAATCTTCAGATGCCTTGTGGAAACCAAGGAGGGAGAAGCTCATCGCAAGACCTGATGCTGCAGATCCTGCAGAATCTCATCGCAGACAGAGAAGCAAGCAGGGCAGAACACCAAGCTAATCTAGCAACACTGCAACAGATCGCCCAGATGGCTCTCAACAACCAGAACCATGGAAATCAGGATCATCAAGGATCCAAGCTGAAAAACTTCCAGAATACAAATCCCCCAATCTTTAGTACTTCAGAGAACCCACTGGATGCTGATGACTGGTTGCAGACAATGGAGAACAATCTAGAAGTAGCCAGAGTTGATGACAACGAGAAAGTTCTCTTTGCCACCCACTATTTGGCAGGAGATACAAGAGCATGGTGGAACAGTATCCGCACAATGAACCGTGGTCAAGTGATGACATGGGAAGCCTTCAAAATCAAGTTCAGCCGCACCCACATGCCGTAGGGCCTAGTCACCCGAATGAGGGATGAATTCAGAGAGTTGAAGCAAGGCAGAATGACTGTAGTGGAGTACCATGACAGATTCCTGTCCCTTGCAAGGTATGCACCGGATGAGATCAACACGGACGCCAAGAAGATGAGAGATTCTTGAACGGACTGCATGATGAGATGCCGAATGTCCTCGTCAACATCCGCTTCCAAGACCTCGAAGAGCTAGTCGACTCCGCAATTTAGATGGAAGGAAAGATTAACCAAGCAAACGACAACCACAAATGTCGTATGATGCAGCAATCTGGATCCAATAGTCACTAGAAGTACCGTCCCAACCCCTCACCAGGATATGCACCAGGGAACAACCGACCCCCAATGTCTCGCCCAAGCTATCCCAACCGTAGCGGAGGCAATGTGAAGTCCGGAGGAAACAACAATCACCCGGCAACACCAGCAATTTCAACCGTGCCCCTCCCAAGAGCAACAACAACAACAACACTGCACCCAGAACTGGAAGCAATGATGTGCCAGTCGCAGCAAAAGACAAGTCCCAGATCACTTGTTTAGAGTGTGGAGTGAAGGGTCACTATTCCAATGAGTGTCCCAAGAAGACTGCTGCCACTGCAATTGTGAATGCCCCAGCTCAACAACAGCGTCGTGTTCAACCAGGAATAAGATTTGCCCTAGGGAACCCTCACAACCGCAACGGCCGTCTCTTCCACATGAACGTCGAAGAAGCCCAAGAAGCGCCAGATGTAGTGCTGGGTATGTTTTCTGTCAACTCAGTTTTAGCAAGAGTATTGTTTGATTCTGGAGCATCGCACTCATTTGTCACCAAAGAATTTGCATGCACTAGTAAGATTCACCCAACCAACTTGAAGCATGTCATGATAGTTCAAATCCCCGGTTCAACTACAAAAGCTAGAAAAATTTGCAAAGCTGTGCCTATCAGAATACATGGAATAGATTTTGATGCTAATCTAATAGTACTTGGAACCAAAGGATTGGAAGTGGTACTAGGTATGGATTGGATGTCAAAGCATAAAGGACAAATGACTGTGCCAAGAAAGCCATCACCATGACCAGTAGCTCTAGAGTATTAGTAGAACATATATCTGAAACCTTGCCTCATCAATTCAAGTGCAACAAGAGTCTAGCCCTACCCACCATTGACCAAGTCAGAGTAGTCTGTGAATACCCCGACATATTCCTAGATGAATTGTCAGGTATGCCCCCGGATAGGGATATTGAGTTCATTATTGAACTAATCCCCGAAACCGGACCCATAGCCCAGAGACCCTATATCATGAACCCCTCAGAGTTAGTGGAAGTGAAGAAGCAGTTGGGTGCTATGTTGGCAACAGGCTTGATTCAACCAAGCGCATCGCCATGGAGATCGCCATTGTTATTCGTCGACAATAAAGATGGAGGCAACCGTCTGTGCACCGATTATAGAAAGCTGAATGACGTCACCATCAAAAACAAGTACCCTTTACCAAAGATATAAGATCTATTTGATCAATTGACTGGTGCCCAGGTATTCTCAAAGATTGATCTTAGTACTGGTTATCACCAACTTAAGATTCGTGCAACGGATATTCCGAAGACCGCCTTTACTACTCGCTATGGTTTATACGAGTATACGGTCATGTCTTTCGGATTAACCAATGCCCCTGCTTATTTCATGAATCTCATGAATAAGATCTTTATGAATTTCCTGGATAAGTTTGTCGTTTTTTTTCTCGATGATATTCTAATCTATTCAAAGTCAGAAGAAGACCATGAGCTACACCTGAGAACCATCCTTGAAACCCTTAGAGAGCATCAGTTGTATGCCAAATTTAGCAAATGTGAGTTTTGGTTGAAAGAAGTAGGATTCCTCAGACATATTGTGTCGGCAGGAGGAGTCACTATTGATCCCGCCAAGATCAAGGACGTTGAAGAATAGAAATCCCCAACCACTCAAACCCAAGTCCGTGCATTTCTCGGATTAGTAGGATATTACCGTAAATTTGTTGAAGGATTTTCGAGCATCGCAAGACCGATGACCCAATTGTTGAAGAAAGATAAGAAGTTTGAATGGACCGACAAATGTGAAGCATGTTTTCAAGAGCTCAAGAAGAGCTTGATTTCAGCCCCAATCTTGATTATGCCAGATATCAAGAAACCTTTTGATGTGTATTGTGATGCATCCAAGATTGGTCTAGGATGTGTGTTGATGCAAGAAGGCAAAGCCATAGCATATTTGTCAAGACAACTGAAGCAGCATGAGCAAAACTACCCTACCCATGATCTTGAACTAGCAGTTGTAGTGTTAGCTTTGAAGACATGGCATCATTACCTTATGTGTAACCGTTGTGAGATTTATTCGGATCACAAGAGCCTGAAGTATATTTTCACTCAGAAGGATCTAAATATGAGGCAAAGGAGATGGATAGAGTTTATCAAGGATTATGACCTTGACATTCATTATCACCTTGGTAAAGCCAATGTGGTAGCGGATGCTCTTAGCAGATTGCCGTGTAGGTTAAACACCATGATCAAAGAAGCCCAGCCAAGTTTGCATGAAGAGTTGGAGTAGTTTAGAATGGATCTTGTTAGCAAAGGATTTTTAGCTAGCATTGAACTTCAACCCACTTTGATCAGCCAGATCAAGGAGGCACAGAAGGGAAATGCAAGTATCGACGGAATCAAACATTGTATTGGTACATGAAAGGTGCCCGGATTCACCGAAGATGAAGAAGGAGTTTTGTGGTACAAAGGACGTATCTGTGTGCTAGCAGATTCGGAGTTGAAACAAGTTATCATGCAGGAAGCTCATGACACTCTTTATTCTATCCACCCCAGAGGAATGAAGACGTATCAAGATTTGAAGGAGCAATTTTGGTGGCACAAGATGAAGAGAGAAATCGGAAGCTACATAGCCAAGTGTGATATCTGTCAGAGATTCAAAGCGGAACATTAGAGACCCGCCTCACTTTTGTAATCGTTGCAGATTCCAGAATGGAAATGGGATTCCATTGGAATGGACTTTATCACCGGTTTGCCTACTTCTAGTAGGGGAAATGACTCTATTTGGATCATAGTTGATAGACTGTCCAAGGTAGCCCATTTTATACCTGCCAAGACAACCTACCAGAGTTCAAAGCTAGCAGAGTTGTACATCGCTAGAATCATCAGTTTGCATGGAACCCCCAAGACCATAGTGTCAGATCGAGGAACCCAATTTACCTCAAGATTTTGGCAGAAAGTCCAAGAAGGATTAGGAACCAAGTTGAATTTCAGCACCGCTTATCACCCGTAGAGCGATGGACGGACCAAAAGAGTATACCAAATCTTAGAAGATATGTTCAGAGCTTGTGTGCTAGAGTATGGATCAAAATGGGAAGATTGTCTGCCTTTCGCAGAATTCTCATACAATAATAGTTATCAAGCCAGTTTGAAGATGGCCCCATTTGAATTTTGTAGGGAAGAAAGTGTCGTACCCCTTTGAATTGGTCGCAAGTAGGAGAGAGTCAGATTTTCGGACCTGACATCCTACGAGAAGCCAAAGAGAAGGTTCACAAAGTTCGTGAGCACCTCAAGACAGCCCAATCCGGACAGTAGAGTTATGCTGACAAGAGATGTAGAGACCTAACTTTCAATGTCGGAGATTTCGTGTATCTCAAAGTGTCACCCTTGAAAGGAATGCAGCATTTTCAGCTGAAAGGAAAGTTAGCCCCCAGATATATTGGACCCTTCAAGATTCTAAATCGCCGAGGAGAAGTATATTATCAACTGGAACTGCCAGAGGAGATGTCAGCCATCCATGATGTGTTACGGAGAAGACCGAAGACACTAAAGATGGAGCCCACCGCTACACTTATTATTCTGCTGCTTGTTTGTATTAAGACTGGATCATGAGATCCTTTATTTGTGTAAGACCTTATTATGGTTTGTAATGGATGATGTACTGTGATATACAATCGGTTATGTCTCACAAAAATGGTAATCCTGGGATTGCGATTTATGGCATAACAGGCATCTGCGTTTAAACATCCGGGTGTTGACACATGCTGACAGGTGGGGTCAGGATACATAGCGGACCAGCCATCCATCTCTCGTTGCTTATGGGGGACGTGGCGTGGGACCATATGGGGCACGTTTGGTGGTTACGTGCGCCCTGTCGCCTAAATTGGAAGTTTTCTTTTTTGTTGTTTTTATGATTGGCCTTTTTAAGAGCGCCTTTTCCCCTCTCTCTCGCTAACAGTTGTGTTTTTTGTCCAAAAAGGTAGCGAATCTAGAGCAACTTCTCTCTTCATTCATTGTTCCTTTTACCCTCATTTTTCCCCAATTTGTTAGAAAATCTAGAGCAGCAAAACTAACCAGTACCATAAATAAATTCAGTAAACAGAGCAGATGTAGATAAAGCAGCTAATATAGGTTATATAGTACAATACTTAATGAGGTTCGACAATTAGGCTGCTCAGCAGCAGCAGCGGACAAGTTCAACACAGACAAGACAAAAGAAGCTACTTTACAGCAGCAGCAGCAGCAGCAGATCAGTGTCCCCTCATGGCCTCTGCCAGGAGGGCCTCCGCCTCCTCCCTTTGTCGCCTCCTCCACTTCTTGCTTCCCAGTCCCTTAACCTTGGGTGAATTGGGCTTGATCAGGGGCATGCTACCCTCCTCGATAGCCACCTTCTGGAGGTTGCGGAGGTGAGGACCGAGCGCCTGGTGCTTGGCTATGAAGCCATGGATGTTCACAGACTCGCCGCAGGTCCTCACGTCCTCAGCATGCTTCAAGAGGGAGTTGAAGTTCGTGGCGTGGATCCTCCTGGATGGGCAGAAGGGGCACCTGTACACGTCGTCGGCGAAGAAGTTGTTGTACTGGTCGGATTTCAGACTACTCGGCACATGACGAGTCTTGGTGTCCTTGGACTCGTCGTCGCTGCGGACGTTGCTGCTATCCTCCTGTTGGAAAAAATAGTAGAGTGTAATAAGGACATGATTGAGATACTTTGATTATCGGGATTGATTATTTGCATAAGTTAACCGATTGAGATCTCCTAATTGTTCCCCAAATATCAAACCAAATCGAATACCGATCCCAACTATGAACAGGAGGTTGAAATATGAACAGGAGGATTCATCGAAATACGAGATCTAACATAAGAGGATTAGCTACTGTAAAAATACGAACAGCCGAGCCCTAATAACATACGATCTAGCATCCAACAATGGGAACGGGGGAAGAACAAGGCAAGGGGAGAAAACCCTGGTTACCTCCGACCATGGTTCAGCGATGCTGGTGTCGTAGGGGTTCTCCGGCCTTATGTAAACAACCTCCTCGCAGCGGTCCCAACCGAGCGGGATCTGCCCGAGACAGGCGGGGACCTCCTCCAGCGGCTACGGTGGATGCAGGGAGGGGGACGAGGGACTCCTCACCTGTGGCCTTGGAGGCGCCGCTGGACACCACACTATTATTCTCCATCGCCGGCATGGTTGGGGTTTTCTTGGGGGTTTGTAGAAGGTGATGAGACAGTGGATGCGGTTGAGTGAGCGAGTGAGTGATGAGTGAGGGTGGGGAGGCCTCTATTAAAGGAGAAGGGAAGCGATGTTTCGTTGCACTACCGTGCACCGCATAACCACGTATGCTACTACACTGTGCACAACCACATGTGTCCGCTACCGCCCCTTGCACCGCACACGCGTACCGTGGGTCACGTTTTGTCCCTCGTGTCTAACCCTAGTGATTCACTTGTACTCAGTTTTGCCCTCAAGTGTAACACTGGCAGTTTGGTTGTACTCAGTTTTGCCCTCCAGTTCTAACACTGCCATGTGCAATATACTCAGGTTTACCCTCCGGTGGCTGGTTAACAGAGAGTCAACGAATAGGTTTTAGCTAGCTAATTGAGTCATTTTATGCACAACAAATTCAAAAATAGCAAAACATAGTGGCATCTACCCAGCGAGTCTTATTTTGTGACCTGCCACCATAAGAAATGTATATAAACCAAGTTTAACCTAAATCACCACTTCTCAAATCACCTACTATCTATGAAGTTTCATGGCTTTCTACTCAAGCCTCTTCCCAAAACATCCCTTCCCAAAACATAGTTTGTCTGAATGAGGCAATAATTGTCAAACTGATGTATATTTGAACTCCAAATAGTTTGATGTATGCCAAGATGTATTTTATTGTATAAAAGACGCATTTTCCATTTTTTAATTTTTTTTCTATTTTCTATTTGAATCCCTTTTTCAGTCTTGCCCTTGGTTTTTAAGTTCTACTCAGTTTTGCCCTTGGTTCTTAAGTGCTACTCAGTTTTCCCCTCTCTCTGTATCCATCTCTCGCACCTATGCTCATCTTCGTTGCTACGCTCTAATTGGTCGAGATAGTTGTCACACGGATCGTGCCCACCAACCGTTGATCCTCTGTGATCTAGCGGACAGGATAACCCCTATATCTGTCGGGGGGTACCCCTATATCCATGCAAAATAATAAGTATACCACTGTTACTTTAACTCCATAAACAAAAGAACTTGAATATAATTTGAAGGGAACGTGTTCGAAGGTGTATAATTTGTGCATTACATTCCACTCTATGAAAATGATAATGTCTCAAGATTTTCTTAGCACAATATTATCACGTAATTAAGTGTGATTTCAAAGAGTTCAAATGTGTATAATTTTTGTATACACAAGTTTATGCATTACATTCCACTCCATGGAAATCATAAATGATCAGGATTTTATTAGCACAACATTATCATGACCTAAGTGCGATTTCAAAGAGTCCAAAGGTGTATAATTTTCGTATATGCCAGTTTATGCATTACATTTCATTATATGAAAATAAAAATCTTTCAAGATTTTCTTAGCACAACATTATCACGTATTAAGTGTGTTTTCAAAGATTTCAAAGGTGTATAATTTTTGTATACGCAAGTTTATGCATTATATTTCACTCCATGGAAATAGTAATATCTCAAGATTTTCTTAGCACAACATTATCACGTATTAAGTGCAATTTCAAAGAGTTCAAAGGTGTATAATTTTTGTATACACAAGTTTATGCATTATATTTCACTCCATGGAAATGATAATCTCTCAAGATTTTCTTAGCACAACATTATCACGTATTAAGTGTGATTTCACATATTTCAATGGTGTATAAACTTCGTATATACAAGTTTATGCATTACATTCCACTCTACAAAAACGGGAGAGAAAATAATAATCTCTCAAAATTTTGTTAACACATCATTATCATGTATTAAGTGCGATTTAAAAGTGTTCAAAGGTTTATAATTTTCGCATATGCAAGTTTTTGCATTACATTCCACTCTATGAAAATGATAATCTCTCAATATTTTCTTAGCACGACATTATCACGTATTAAGTGCGATTTCAAAGAGTTCAAAGGTGTAAAATTTTTGTATACGCAAGTTTATGCATTATATTTCACTCCATGGAAATGATAAATGATCAGGATTTTATTAGCACAACATTATCATTTCCTAAGTGCAATTTCAAAGAGTTCAAAGGTGTATAATTTTCATATATGCATTACATTTCACTATATGAAAATGAAGCAATGGCACGGGCGCGGGGCTGGCTCGGGGTCCCATCTTGCAACGACAACCTAGGTAAGCTGTGGGTCCGGTGCTCACGAGTATAAGCTGTGGGTCCGGCGCTCACGTGGATAAGCTGTGGGTCCGATGCTGATATGGATAAGTTGAGAGAGGTGTCCACTACGAGAATCGACTGAACGCGGCCCACTTGTCAGCATGTAACGGCAAGGGTACACTATGGGACCCGGTAGAACGCGTCCCTACTCGTCAGCACGTAACGGCGATGATCCCCTACGAGACCCGACTGAACGCGACCCCACTTGTCAGCACGTAACGGCAAGGCTGACGGACGGCGAGTTTCAAACCATATGAGAGTTTCGTACAAGGAGATGGGTAAAAGTGAGGAAAAACTAAGTGGCTGGGGAAAACTGAGTACAACTAACGAACCGAGGGCACGAAAATAGAAATCCCATTTTTATTATGGTTTGTTTTATGCAGGAAAGGTTTTGTCGATGAAACTATTTGGCAAGAGGTTTTAGGTTTTATCAAAACCATTTTAAAAGCTCTTGTTTTCCCATAAAACAAAATAACTTTAAAGATTTTTGAAATATGGTTTTTCCCTATTCACTTGTTCCAAAAAAATTGTTTGGTAATGAACTTTGTTTTATTTCTCACCAACTTTGAAAAGTCTCTTTTCTTCTGAAAATTCAATAAGAGGGGAAAATTAATTTTAGCAAACTACTTACATTATTTTCTTTTTAAAAGTTTTAGGATGTTACAACATGCCACCTACTTGGTTAGGCTTTTTGGGCTGAGGGTTTTAGGTTTTAGGGTTTAGAGAATTTTCGATAATGCTTAGGATTTATGCTTATATTCGTCAAATAGAATGGCGTTCCCCAATTTAACGAAAGTATCTCCAATTTTGATCTATAAGTGCATGCTACATGCTTGGTCAGGTTTTGGGTTATAGGGGTTTAGGGTTTGGGTTTTAGGGGCTTAGCTAGGGATCTAGGTTTCGGGATTTTTTAATAATGTTCAAGCTTTATGCTTATATTCATGGAATAGAATGGTGCTACCCAATTTAATGAAAGTATCTCAAATTTTGATCTATAAGTGCACGATACTTGCTTGGTCAGGGTTTAGGGGTTTAGAGTTTATGGTTTAGGATTCCGTTAATTCTCAATAATATGTTCAAACTTTATGGTTATATATATTCGTGGAATAGAATGGTGTTACCAAAATTTAATGAAAGTATCTAAAAATTTGCTCTATAAGTCGATGATATCCTACTTGGTCATATTTTTTGTTAAATACAATTGAAAGTAACCAAGTACTAAAACAAGGGAGAAAGACCAAGAGTTCCGTGAGATTTAGGCACTATTTGGTTGAGCTCTAATTCTGCCTTTTGATTTTTGGCTTATAAAGCCAGGAACGTGTTTTTGGCTTTGTTTTTTAGCTTTTACTCTGACATGGTTGAATGATGGTATAAGCCAAAAGCAAAAATCTAAAGTTTCTTATAAAATAAACCTAAAAGTGACATATAAGCTTAACAAAACAACCCCTCAACTTCTTGATATGAATGCTAATAATGCAGCCTAATTTGAGACCTTTTGAAAGAAAAGTCGAAATAAAAATTATATAAATTGAAGCAATGTCTTTCTTTTGCAGAGTATTTTGTATGTGCACTACCTAGGTTCCATGAAAAGTATGCCAAAATTTGACAACTTTCTAATAAACCCGTTTCACAATATGGCATACCATGTATGAACATTCATGTCTTTCAAACGAGATGACAAAGGTCATGGCAATATGTTTGCCATAGTTTATGATAGCGTGTCCATGTTTGGTAGATCGATGCATAACTACATATTGGAATTTCAAACAATGTTTACAAAAAAGGGTGCATCCAAATCGAAGTTATTTTAAATTGTCCAAGTGACAATAATAGCTTCCGTTGTGAAGCAACTACAAAGATTATATGTGGTTCAAAATCTCACCGCACCAATTTTCTCACAGAGTATAATTTTTTTGACGGATAATGCCCAAGTTTCAGGAATTTTGAAGCTTACGAGCCAGGTTCGACGATTTTAACGATTTTATCTTGGTTTAGCGAAAAATGTTTGAATTTTGAACAACAAACGATGGGAATATCTACTTCCCGTAATTCTGGCTCACTGACATGTGGGTCACTTGCATTGTGGGTCCAAAAAGTCAGTGGAGGTCGGAGTGGGCTGGAAGGTAAATATTGAAAAAGGGATGGGAAACATCGATGGGGTTATGCACTTGGGAGAATACAAATTGACCATCGATATCCCTCTGTTATTGCAGTGCTCCCTCGAATTCTTGTTTCCGGAGCAGGGATAGAAGAGGAATTTTAAATTCTAGAAAGAGGTGAAGCAAGTTTGAATGGATACTCAGGATATTTTAAAGGATGGGTATGATGTTTGGGCGCTGTACCAAAATTTTGAGGTTGAAGCTTCTAGCATACGCTACTTCCGCATGGGACCTCTCAGAACCGCTGTCACCGTCTAGACTCACATGGTTGTGAGAGTTCCTTCCGAGCATTTAAATGAGTTTCCAGGCATTTTCTGAAATTTTCAAACAATTTAAGGCTTTCAAGAAGATGACCATCGTCCAAAAAAAGGTGACCAAGGTCATGGAAATAATTTATGATGACGTCTTCGTATTTGCTAGATCGATGCATCTTCGCAAATCAACCAATATGTCTGGTTCCAAATTTGAGGTTTTTTTCGAATTTCCAAGTAACAACAATGTGTTTTGTTGTGAAGCAACTACAAAGATGATGGCTCAAAATGCCACAGCCCCTTTTTTACACAATGTATAACGCCCTTTCAAGCTTCCAGGCTAAATTTGTGCAATAAAATAATTTTTGGGGCTAGATGTTTGAATGGATGGGCAGGATGTTTGAATGGGTGGGCAGGATATTTTGGTGCTCTGCTGAAATTTTGAAGTTGAAGCTTCTAAGGTAAACTACCCCCACTTGGGATGCTTTCCCCATGAGATAGACCCACGGGCCTATATGCTTTCCAGCATTTAATGAGTCTATAGACATTTGCCAATATTAATGAACATTAATTCAAGGCTTTCAAACAAGAGGAGCAGGAATAGAAGAGGAATTATGCATTCTAAAAAAGATGAAGTATGTATGAATTGATGCGCGAGATATTTGAATGAATGTGTGCGATGTTTGGGTGCAATACCAAAATTTTGAGGTCGAAGCTTCAAGCATACGCTGCTCTGACGTGGGTCCGCTTAGATTTGCGGTTACACTCTAGACCCGCATCCCAATAAGAGTTGCTTTCCAACATTTAAATGAGTTTTTAGGCATTTGCTGAACTTATCTTACAATTTAAGGCTTTGAAAAATATGACCATCGTCCAAAAAAAGGTGACCAAGGTCATGGCCATAATTTATGATGACGTGTTCGCATTTGGTATATCGGTGCATCTTGGCAAATCAACCAATATGTCTGGGTCCAAATTTGAAGTTTACTTTCGAATTTCCAAATTTGGCCCATTGTAAAAAAAATAGGGAGGAAATTAAATATATGTTGAAATAAAGTCATTCGTTCGCAAAGTGCAATGCTAAGTTCATTAGTTTCCGTGGTAAAACATAAACTTGTATTTTGACAAGTTTTGTATCAATTTTGATCTATGGTGACTAGCAGGTGGGCCACGTATATGGTGGTGCCCAAAGCAGGGTAGGTCAGAATTTCCAAAGTTATCCCTCCCCACCCCTTCGTGCAGTGTATTAACTTCCACTCTCTGCCTCCTAGGCCCTCACCCCCTTGCCCACAAAACAGACGCGATTACTAACGCTCCTCATCAACACCATGCACAAAGAAGCTTTCCCTACCCGTCGGTCTTATTGAGACGCACCGGTAGGCACATCGATCCCACAGTAGTCCTTCTATCTCTAGCTCGATCCGGTTGCATTTTATTGCCCTCACCTGATCGGCCTCATCAAATACATAGTTTAATTTGTCCTCAATCTGCATGGTCATAGTTTATTCTGCGCTCGATCTGTGTTCCTAAATACCTTTGGTGATTTTTGTTGTCAATGTGTTTGCTGAAATGCATAGGCATATATAGTTTTTATACTCCATTTATATGTTTCCTGATTTTCTTTTAATAATAACCAACCTTGTATGTCATAATTAAATAGATGGGCTGATTTTGGATAGAGATTGCTCCATTAGGAAGCGCTAAACATATCCTTGGTGTTCTACGATTTATGGGGTTTGTTAGAGCTCATTGTGACAACTCAAAAGTACATTGCCGCTGTCGGTTGTGTGTGAATCGTAGGGTGCTGCCTCAAAGTATAGGGGAAGATCATATTTTTACATTTGGGATGCTAAGCACATATGTTAGAAGGGTATTTCATGGTGAACCATATGATCCTCCATATGAACCGGGGGAAGCACATCTTTATCAACAAGATCAAGTAGGGGATGTTGATCAACTAGATCAACTGACAGAGGAAGCTCCTGAGCATCTAGATCAACTTGGAAAAGGGGGAGATAGAAAAAGCGCAAGCTGCATGAAACGAGTTTCATTTCTAGTACTACCGCTATGCCAGATGACAAGGTATATCGGTAGAACGACAAATGTTCAGGTTGTGTGTCTTTCATGTTTCTCTATAAACGTATATGTTAATCTACTAATCACAGAAGCAGATGACCGAAGAGGACTTTGATGGTAATGACGATGACATGTTCATTGATGAGCCTGCACCTAAGGCCATGGATAGGGTACACTGCTTCTGTATGGATTTGATGCAGGGCTGCTGATCATCAGGGGTGTACTTTTGGTGCCGTCTGGGTAGTCTCATGACCACTAGCCCAGCTGCAAAATTCTTGGAGTGTAGAGCTATCCCATGATTGGTTCGCTACTACCGTAGTTCTATAATATGGAGCTACCTTATGATTTTAGGCCTTTGTTAGCAGAACTATAATTGGGAACTATTTCGTATATTTGTATATATATATATGTTTGTTTGTGTGTGTTTCTAGTCTAAAATCCGAGCTTATCATTTTATCGGTTCCTAAATTGTTTTTGAGGCCCCAGCACTGGTGCCCTATGCTACAACTTCCGACGTCTTGTCCACTGCTAGCCCTTCCCCTCCCTCAATGCTCCTGAGACGAATCAACAAAAGGATAATAAGTTGGGATCAATTTGATTCGAAGAGGGGCGATTTTATCTGTCCTTGGAGAGGAACCCGGGAGAACTAGTACTAGTACCAAGGGAAGGAGGAGGTTGGCTCGGCCAATTATCTCACCCACTTGATGTGGTAACCGCTTTAACTCACCCCTGACGTGGGTCCCGCTTGAAACAACTGTAGGCCACCACATGATAGCTGGGATCAAAAATTTGGGATTCTCTCCCGGCAAAATGTTCCCGCCACTGCCACTTAATAATACTTACTGTAGAAAAAGTGTATTGCCTAGCCCTACTACTACTAGTACTACTACTCCCCTGCCCATGCCTTTCTACCGATGACAATAAACCATCACTAGCTAGCTCCCATCCAGCAAGCAACTGTTGGAACTGGTGCAGCCTTCGACTGGGGAGTTCTTGCTACAATAGGTGGGTGTATTTGCTCACCTCAAAATCCCGCTTTGCTTAATTTTCTTCCGGTTGGCCCATTGGGGGTACTATTAGTACTAGGAGTAGTAGTATTCGATATGCTTTGATTGAGGAGTTCCTTCTTATTTCTCACCTCGGAATCACCTAATCAGGATATTTTTCCTCTACTCTAATCGATTGGGTCATTTGGGTGGGGTGGGGTGGTGGTGGGGGTTGGGGGTGGGGGGAGGTGGTACTGATTTCATATGGATTTGGGATCAAGGCATGGTCACCGCTGTTCTGATTGGGGCATTTGGTCAGGTTCGATTTCGGTGTTCTTCACTGTAACCTTTAGTTGCTCCTCATAATGTGCAATGGATTTTGCGTCAGATTCTGTATGGAGAACTCTGGGTCAGTGGCGCGCACGGCTACTACAGACAGGGATGGTCCCATTAGTTCCCTTAAAAGTTGTCTAAAAAGGAAATGTTGTAGTAAATTCATTGTGTTCTTCCATTCTTTCCAATGCTGAAAGTGGTTGGCTGCAACCTAGATGTATCCCTGTGCTAAAAGTTGTCTCTGTCTGCATCCTGTTTTTGTGGAAGCCTCTGTGACACCATCTCTTCTTCATTTACTATAGCAAGGTGGTACATACCTGCGAACGTGCGGTGCTCCAGGTGCGGCAAACAGGATGGTACCCCCGCATGGTGAAGGATCCGGCCAGTACCACTACTCACCAAACAAGCGCAAGGCCACCAACTAGCTGGGAGGCCCCAACTTAAAGAGAAAGGTATTTTTTCTTAATACCCTTATTACCATGGTGCAGTAAGATTTAATTATTATCCGCTTGGTGTCATGCATGCTTATCAGATGTTCTATGTAATGTACTCCCTCCGTCTGAAGGCTCAAGGCATTTTTTTTGAAAGTCAAGCTACGAAAAGTTTGACCAAACTTTTTGAAAAAAAAGTCAAAAACTATCAAGAACTATGATATTATATACATACGACGTAAATATATGTTTCATGATGAATCCAAGGATATATAATTCATATTATAAATATTAATATTTTTGTCTCAAAACTTGGTAAAACTTTACATAGTATTGAACTATTGAGCTTTGTTGCTATTTATGCAGATTGAAGGTGCTGCTGCGGAGGCTGAGGCTGCTGCAGAGGCTAGTAGATTTCTGATGCCCGCACCAAAATAGAACATCCTCTACACAACGAGGAAGTGCAACATAGCACCCAGGTGGGAAGTGACCTCTCTAAGAAGTTGGTATAATTTGGAAATCCACAATTTCACATGTTATGATTTTCCATGTTATTGTTATCAGCTAGTACTATATGTTTACGCTCATCAGAAGTTCACAAAACTCATATATGTTTGCTTTACATACAATGGTTTTGTCTTATATTATTAGATTTACTTGCTCTTTACATAATTAAACCTTTCCACATAATTTCAATCACTACCACGCACCAGCTGCTCAACCCTTTCTGCTACCCTCCTCTTGTCAAGCTTGTGGATTGAAAGTGGCCCCTGTATGCCCTTTCAAAGGCAGAGGGAAGAAAAATGGTGCATGGCCACCCTTCACAAACGGTACCCATGGTATCATGTATGGATTCCAAGTGGTTTAGACCGACTTGATGTAAGATCTTGTATCTCACTTTTTTGGCTGTCGCCTGACTTCTCTATCAATTTTCTCATGAAGGTTGTCCCTTATGTCGCTCGCCCCATTATAGACAAGATTTTTGGAAACGACAAGTTTCTAACTCTGTATAGCAAGGGCCCTAAAGGCATGCGGCAACTATATGATGTGGATGTCTCCCAGGCGATGGCCAGCACCTATTTGGGTGGCTGAGGTTGGTCCAAGTATGTCCGTGAGAATGGTCTTAAGAAGGGGGACAAGGTAACATTCGATTTTAGCAAGCCTGGGAAGATACTTGCATGCCATCGTACACCTATTGACCTAAGGACCAAGAACAAAGGTAGTACTAATTAATTTACGTATGTACTCATCACAACCTCTAATGATTTTCTTGCGACTAACTGTTCTGCACCATTGTCTTTCCTCGTCATATGACCTTGACCACTTCTGCAGTCCTCTTCCCCTTATGTACCACCCAGAAGGGTGCCAGCATCAAGCAACTGCACGCAAACACCGCATGACCCCGATTCACAGCAACACCTGTTGACCTTAGTAGGAGAAAGAATAGAGGTAGTAACTTAATTCGATTGTATACTCTCATCTTTGTCTAGGAGTTACTGTTGTATAAGAAACCATTTTGCTTGTACACATTTCATATGCCTCACTGAACACTCCTGTAGTCCCCTTACCTACCCCCCAGAAGGTAACCAGCATCAAGCTGCTAGCACCCGCAACGGCACTGGCCCTAGTTACTGCTCCGACACCTGTTTAACTAAGGAGAAGGAATGGAGGTAGTAACTTAATTTGCTTGTATACTCATCATATCTTTTGATCACTGTCTTGTGAGTAACTATTGTATAAGGGACCATTTTTCTTGTACACTTCTCATCCGCCTCTACCATCCCTGCAGTTAGCTTAGCTACCCCTCAGAAGGAATCTAGCATCAAGATGCTGACACCGACACCGGTTCTGGGCCTTCTGGCTCCTGCACCAGCCCCTCTACAATTAGTTGCATCATCTCCTACACCAGCACCAGCTACTGCACTAGCCCTAGCATAGCCACCGGCACAAGCTCCTTCATCACCCCAGGCAGTACCTTGTTAGATCATATCCTACACATGTGTCATCACAAGGTTGTAGCAGATTTTGTTTGTGAGTATATGGCGGTAGATAAACTACTCTGAATGTCTACTCAAGTTTCGCATTATTGAGTGCATTGCTCTTAGTAATTATGCGTTTATCTCTTGCTTTGACTTAGAAATTGCCTAAGAGCGCCACAAAGCAACTCCAGGTCAGACTAAAGGGCACAAGAGTCTTCATGGTGCAGAGCGAAGGAGTGCAAATCGAGGGACGCTACGCCATTAACTCGACTTATGGGTGCTTGGCAGTTACTTCTAGGTGGATCAAGTTCCGGAAAAGCAGCCAAACTTACTATTGGAAGAACCGTAAAGGTCGATGTAACTGGCTGTCCTAAATACCGCATGTTGTTCATGAACTTCCTAGCTATCTAGCTCTTTGGCCACATGCTATTGTAATTAATTATGTGATCGTCTTATCTCCAATGATCATATATGGGTGGTAAAACTATGATAACCTTTTGCTGGATTGGAGCTATGACTAGTACGTATTGGTATGGTATAACTGTATATATATGACGGTTCCCTATATGACCAAATATTATGACAATGATTGTGTTCCAGTGATCGAGTGGGTTTGGAGAAAAGGGCAAACTGATCGCATGGCATGGTTTTTAGAGCTGAAACAAGAACTATCTCTCTCTTTACTACTATTGAATTTCAGTGTCTATATTCTTGAATCAGTCACTTTGAAATGCTTCTGAATTGGTCAAGTGCTCCTGAATATGAACTAGGAATCTGTTGATTTTTTATGTCTTATTATTCTGTACTCCTTAATCTTTCAAATGGTATTGAATTTGTCAAAAGTTCTATCGGTTCTGCTGGCTCCTTGCTCTAGAGATTTTTTCCTTTGTATCATCGGAACCGTTGGATGTTTTTGGACGGATATGAGAGGGTAAAGATATACAGCATGATTTCACCAAGTGAAGTCATTGGATACTAGCCCCGTTTTGGCGCATGTGGTGTGTGTTCATTAGATATTTTTACATGAATATCTATCAAAGGAATTATCACTTTTTTTCCTCCCTCGATGAGGTTTGTGTTTGAATCTGGCGAGCCACAACCCAGTGAAGTTTGAGATAGGAGCCCATTGACCATAGCCCAAAATCTTTTAAATTTGGCCATTTTGGCATTGCCCCCCACCTCTAAAAAAACTCTGCCTACCCATGTTTTTAAGAAACTAATCCATTATGTGGATTTTTATAAATCGAGGTTCTAGTAGCACTACCCTTTTATTTTAAGAGAGATAACATGGACACACAAAATATTTTTTAGAAGACTGATACATAAGTTATAGTACTCATACATGTTTAATGATTCAATTTCTATAAATACCTTTGGTGTAGTGGCAAAACACTCAGTTTACGTCTATTTGATTTGATTTGAAGGTGTTTAGTTCGAATCCCATGTGTGTACATAATTATATATATCTTGGGTTTACTTTTTTAGAAAGGGTTTACATTTTAATATCGCATTACTGAGAGGCTGACATCGCGGACCGACTAGCCTGCAGCATCCCTTGAGTTTAATGGTCGGGTTTGAAAAAAAGTTATACTTGTATAGAGAGGCTAGCATATAGGAACCACCCGCCAGAAGATACAGGCTGCATCTGGGACCCACAAGCCAGAACATACCATAGAGGCTGACATGGGGTCTCGGCAGCAGCCCATACACGGCTGCCACATCGAGCAACTTTGCTAAGGTCAAAACAGTGGAAGCGGCCGAAAAAAAGTCCATCATACGCAGGTTTCATTTATAGAGAGACCGACATGTGGGACCCATTAGTGCAGCCTTATACAGGTGCTGCCTTGAGCAATGTTGCCAAGTTCGAAACAGGGAGGCGCAAGCGAGAAAAAAGTCTAGCATGCACATGTTTCTTCTAATGAGAGGCTCAGATGGGGGACCCAGCAGCCTAGAAAAACGGCGGATGCATCGAGCAATGCTATCAAGTTCGAAACACGGAGGCGCGACCAAGAGCAAAAATTCCATCATACGCACATTTCTTCTAATGAGTGGATGACATGTGGGGCCGGATTTTCAACCAAACGAACAACTGCAGACTATATTTATCCTATGCATATCTAACGCACAAACCGTTACCTGTGTTCCATATTTGCATGAGCCAAAGTAACAGAGCCGGATGCTAATCGCCTCCCAGACGGCAGAGGAACAGATAAGGAGCTTCGACCCGGCTGAATTCTCCAGCCGGACCGAACCTCGGGGATTACACCCTATGGGTGCGGTCGCATCCCCCCACATAGAAAACATGCAACTAGCAACAATACAAAGGAGCTTCGACCTGGCTGAATTCTCTAGCCGTCCTGAACCTCGGGGACTACACCCTGTGGGTGCACCCCCACACAGAAAACCTGCAACTAGCAACAACGCAAAGGAGCTTCGACCCGGCTGAATTCTCTAGCCATCCCGAACCTTGGGGATTACACCCTGTGGGTGTGCTCGCGTGCCCCCACACAAAAACAAGCACACAGCAAGTGCAACACATAGCAAAGTGCAAGCAAGAAAGGCACAAGAAAGCATCACGAAGGGAGATGAAGCTACCGACAGAGTTCAATATAGAACAAAAGAAAATTGTTCATAGAAGGATGAGGCACTACCACCAAGGACAAGTTCCAAAACAAGCACAAATACACCTAGTGTTCCAAGGATTAAGCAGAGGGACCAAAGGCATCGGCTGGAGCATGGCTGCTGGAGGCGACGTCGGCAGAGGCAGAGGCTAGCGCAGCTGGGCGTTGGCATCCGCTAGAGTCGGAAGCAGGATAAAGTGGTACCCCTCCATGACGACCGGATCGCTGAAGTCCCGGTCTAGCTCGACAAAGCTCCCACTCTTGACACCGAAGGAGCGGTCGTCAGGAACTTCAGTGCAAAGCTAGTCGTAGCTGGTCCCCTGCCAAAACCCTCTGGAGAGACTCCGTAGGTCCACATCTGGGTACCAGGACTTCAGGAGTGCCAGCACTCTGCACCACCACGCGCCGCCTAGTCCCGTGCCACATCCATCAGGTCAGGAGCCGTGAAGAGCTTCTCAGCCAAGGTGGACATCGTATCTAGTTGGTCGGTGTCAGGCCAGACATAATCATAAACATTAATGGTAGCATCACGCAACTGCTTGGCCTCCTCGCATGCCACTGTCACCAGCTCCTCTGGATGGAGGTCGCATCCGGCGTCCGCCTCGGGGATGCGGGCCAAGGTCTGGTCAGTCACCACAGGATACTGGGCTACACCCGGGAAATAAATAGCTATCAAATACCGGCTGCAGGAGGCAACAGACAAGTTCACTAAAGAGGGAGTCACTTACTAACAATGATTTCAGCGATCTGGCATAGCTCCGCCAGCGCCGCCTTCTCCTTGGACTGAGCAACCTTCAGCATCTCCGCCTGCTGAGCGTAGAGCTTCTCAAGATAGCATCTTGGTGGGCATGGTGGCCTGTCCTGGCGCAGCTTCTCAGGACCGGCTCCGCCCCTTCCATTAGCCGAAGGGGAGGAGCAGCCGTGCCCAGCCAGGAACACCTCGGTAAGCTTGGAGGAGGCAGAGGCCCGGTGCAAGTTCATGGGCGCAGCTGGCATCACTAGCTCCACCGCATCAATGGTATCTTCGGCCGGCGCGGCAGCGGAGGCTTCAGCCGGTGCAGCAGGCCCTTCAGCCCCGAACGGGGGAAGGGCGGACACGGTGGCGATAGTCGTGGAGCCGGTCAAGGACATTGCCTCACTACACGCAAGAAGAGAAGGGCATGATAAGTAAAGGACAAGCCAACAAGCACTAACAGAAAAAGGAGCAAGGGCACATACCCGGTGATGCTAGGCGCGGTAGCCGTGACCCTCGGATGGCGGGCCCTCTTCAAGCCCCTCTAGGCAAGGCGGTGCTAGCCAGTGACCTATTTCCCAGCCTGAGGCGCATCCTTAGCAGAGTCCGCGTCCACACCATGCGCGGCTGTCCCAGGGCACAAGCAGAGGATCAAGCATAAGGCTAAAGAGTAGCAAAACAAATGAAGACAAGAAATGCATCCTCACCAGGTCGGAACTCGGAGCCCTCGTCGGCCTGGGTGGGGAAGCGCTCTAGCTCCTGCGGAGGGAAGCTCGTTGTCCCCCATGCCGTCCTCCGCTAGCTGTGCCGTAAAGATCTACTCAACTGGGGGAAATAAGAAACAATAAGAGATCCCTAGGGACAGGTTCACCCGGAGAAGAAGAAAAGAGGCTAACCTTCGGCGGCAGCTGGCTATGGTGGTACGGCCAGCAGGAGAAGGTCCAGGCCTCCGCCAGTGTCTCCTTCGAGATAGTGGCAGGCTAATCTCAATGGGCCCCGTATGGCACCTCCAGCCGGGACACCCGCGTGGGGTCCAGGGAGCCGGATAGGTGGAACATCTTGTGCGACCGCTGTTGTAGCAGAAGCACACGGCTCGTCATCCAGGACGGCAGGATGTCCCGGGAAATGAGTCGGTCCTTCTCCACCAGCACCACCAAGCGGGCGGCCATCCGCTCCATGTTGGCTTGGGCGCCCAAGTTCTGGACACTCCATGCCTTCTGGGTGGAGGGGACGTTGGCGAAGACCGGCACCCTGATGAGGTCGATGTCGGAGACATTGCGCACATAAAAGTACGAGCGCTACCATAGCTTGACGGTGTCGAGGATCTGCAACCGTGGCATCACCGACGATGGCCGCAGGTAGATGGTGCAGCAGCCGGTCTCCGTCAGAGGGCCGCCCTTCCCCACCACCTGGACCTTGAAGTTGAAAAACTTCAAGAAGTTTGCGGCGTTCAGGCAAACCCCGAGGAAGGCCTCGCAGTAGGCTGCATGGTGCGATAGTTACGCAATGGCATTGGTCCCCCAGGTGGTGGAGCTGAAGGTCTAACAACACTAGGAGCTCGAGAAGAAACATGCTCAGAGGCAGGCCAAATCCGCGGGCAAAGTGGGCGAGGAAGACGACAGCTTCCCTAGGCTAGGGGTTAGGAACCCGCTCCTCCTCCGGCACGAGGTGATGCTTCACCAAGCGCTCCGACGGGATGAATTTCCCCCGCCGGTACTTCTGGACGAGTTCGGCAGTGACGTAGGTGCTGCACCAGCCCCTGGCCTTCTTAGATTACATCTTGGTGGGCGTGGGGGCCGCGCTGGAGAATCGCGGTCCTGTTGTTGTGAAGAACAAGCGGTGACACCGGTGACCAAAAAATGGAGGCGCAGAGAAGCAGAGAGGAGGCACAGCATAGAGGGCAGAAGCAGCGGGCGCAGGAAGAAGATGTAGTAGGGAAAGAACTCTCCCGTATGCCCCTATTTATCGAGGCAGAGCAACCGCGCCTCCTGTGCTCCCTTCCTCCACGTGGCCGGCAACCGCTCTGCTCCCCCCATGATGTTTCGATTTCGGATCGTGTGCACCAGTGTAACTCTCGCAGAAGATCCAGCAGGCATTACTATGGAGGCGAAGCGCTTGCATGATCCTTGAGAAACCGCTATGATGGAGGTGTGTGTGCAGTTACCAAAAACTGTCGCGACAGACCAAGGGGTCAAAATAACGCGACGTGCACCAGAAGTGGCAACTGTGGCCAACGCAAGCACTGACGTCATCAACCAGGCGATCCATATTCGGAATATGCGCTAGAGGCAATCATGTATGATGTTATTCCCAATGTATTCATAAGGTTATGGTCCATGTATGAACTACTAATATGTATCATCGGATATGTGATTTGATTGTGGAACTATATATTCATGTTGTTCATACTAATTGTCCTTGGTCATTGAGGTTGTGCTGGACACACAACTTAGACCAATGTGAAAGTCGGCAGATGACTAGGTTCCACTTGTCATGGGCATGGAGATGCTATTCCGACTTACACGGATTCAGCTAAAGAGTTTAGCGAGTCGAATTGACCCATATTAAGATGCAGCGAACAAGTCGTCATTTGCATGTCTCAATCAATGTAATCCTTAGACCTGAGGTTATTGCACAATCCGAGTTGAGGATCTCTGAATTAGGTTCTGTCAAACGCTGTTCCGTCACTTGGCAGTTATAAAGGCAGAGTTCGGGTCGACTGAGAATCAAGCTGCGTAATGTGAATAACCAAGACAGGATTTTGCCCCTCCATCCGGAGAGATATTCTCTGGGCCCTCTCGGAAGATATGATTCGGAAAGCATGGCCATGCGTGTCTCGTATAAGTGTTAACCGAGGTAGCCGACTAAGAGTTAGTCGGATGGATCACTTATCTCGGATCAAGAAAGAGATTCGGACTATTTAAGGGATGACGATCATTCGCCTATAGTCCAACAAGGTATATCGTGAGGCAAGAGGGACTCAGACGAAAGTTGCATTGGAAGGTATGTCGTCATGACTTATTGGTACTTGGGAGTTGGCACGTTCTGCTAGGAGCCGCTACCAACTGATCGATCACGAGTGAGACTCGGAATCGTGTCCGGGATACCATGAGCCTGTCGGGTCACACACTTAAGAGCAGGAGCCATTTGGGCTAGACCCAAACAGGAAACCTATTTGGGTTGGACCCAAATAGTGACATGGACTTAGTCAGCAAGTGAGACTTGTAGTGGCAAATATAGGCCTTTTAGTGACTGGGCCACAAGTGAGTGGAGCCCACTTTTACTCCCTATATAAGCTGGGGCGCAGGTGCTTAGAGCACAAGGTTAGGTCACTCCATGTGTTGGAAACCCTAGCTCCAGTCCAGTCCTGTCGCCGACGTACCGGACCTAGCAATCCATCGCCGGTGCTCCTCCTCGTAGGTGTGGATACCGGCGGAGGTGATGTACATTCAACACTTCGATGATCGTGAATAAAGAACGGATCATGGATCGTGGAACCGGAACGGATCGCGAGGACTGCACTGCATCAAGTGACGTGCTTCATCAATTCCGCAACTGCGCGTCTAGTGGTAATCCTCGTGGCCTTCTACCTGAGCTGGATCTTGGGATCACTGCGTAGGAAAAAGTTTTGTTTTTCTCTGCGTGGCCCAACAGTGGTATCAGAGCATTAGCTTCTGGTTTTAGGCTTGAGATTGCGCATATGTGATATGCGGTTGGCGTTAGATTGGATCAAATTGCAGTTTTGGTGGTCGATCTATGCGATAGATCGGTTTTGTACTAAGTTGATTGGATCAACTGTACTCGGGGAATGGATGATCTGGTTTCCATGATCTAACTGCTAAGGTCGTGGAACGACATACCCCTACCGGTCGGCTTCCGCCATCGGGGTAGACTGTGACATGTAAACCCGGATGCAGCGATCGAAGATCAAAGTGTTTGATCGAATCGGAGTTCGGATCGGATTTCGGTAAAATAGTTTTATCCGATGATGAAATCCATGTTCGGAATGCAGATGAGATTTGCGTTTTTCGGAAAAATCAAAGTGTTTGATCGAATCGAAGTCCGGATGGGACCGCCGGCTTCGCCCTGTCGTAGCGCTTTTGATGTCGTTGCGAGTTTCACAACACCGGTAGATATCGTATCTATGCATAACTTGATTTTTGCAGGATGATGTTGTGAATGGTATGGCTTATGTGCATGTGATGTGTGTAATCCATACGTGGTCTGCGTATCACGGTTTTTGTTAGCCGGCTGGAGCCTAGGTGGTGTCATCTTATTGTATAACGACCTGCATGTCGGATTCTCTATGTAATTTACATTACTAGCTAGTGTAGCTGTTTGGAGAACCCGGATGGCATGCAAGTCGGTGTACAAGTCGGCTACATGGAGTAAGATGGCACGTGACAAGAGTTGACACGAGTCGGATTACAGGTTTTGTGGAGATGGAGATCACCATGAAGAGAGCCATACCATTTCACATTATAATTGCTTTATTTTGTGTTATTGTTATGTCTCTGTTTTACCTCTATTAGATAGTTGGTAGAAAGTAATCCCTCAAAGAAGGTCTAGTCGGTTTCCCCGCCAGTGCTGTACCATCACAAGTCGGACATTTTTGGTAGTGGGCTAATAAAATTGAGGTGCTATCAATTCTTTCCGACTAGGTGGGTTCGAGTCGGACTCTTACAGCGGAAGCACTTGGTAATCTAGACGGGTCTATCACAACGGTTGTGGGACTCGGGGAAAAGTCGGATGGGAGCCGGGGCATGCGATGCCACCCATTCAACAGGAGTCGTATGAGATACGATTGGCAAGGAGTTGTCTACCTAGATCACTTGACGGCTAGCGGTGATGCTAAAGCTCACTAGTCGACTTGCTTATTTCGGGTCCTGAATCACTAAGTAACCATCAGAGGGGTGTTGGTTCTAGTGGGAGCATAAGTATTAAAGTGTTTAATATGCTTGCTCTTTTATGGATACATGTCTTAAGTGTTTTGCATATTTTTTCTGTTTTAGATCAATGGCACCTAGCAGTCTTCCTCAGATTTCCAGTTTTGCTTTGAGAACCATCTTAGAGAAAGATAAGCTAAATGGAACTAACTTCACCAACTGGTATCATAATCTGAGAATTGTTCTCAAGCAAGAAAAGAGGGACCATGTCCTAGACAACCCACTTCCAGATGAGCCGGATGAGAATGCGACTATCGCAGCCACCAATGCCTACCGTCGGATTTGTGATGAATCCACGGAGACTAGCTGGGTTATGCTTGCTCACATGGAACCGGACTTGCAGTAGTTCGAGAATGTTGAGGCCTACGATATGATCGAAAGCCTCAAAAGTATGTTCCAGGCTTAGGCGAAGACTGAGAGGTATCAAGTATCTCAGGCTTTGTTGAGCTGCAAGCTTAAGGATGGCGATCCACTGAGTCCGCATGTGATCAAGATGGTTGGTTACGTGTAGTCTCTAGAAAGACTTGGCTACCCCATAAGCGAAGTGTTCGCTACAGACATAATTCTGAACTCTCTTCCTAGTGCGTATGATCAGTTCATATCGAACTACCACATGCATGGTATGGATAAGAAGCTCACTGAATTACATGGGATGCTCAAGCAGGCTGAGGAGGATCTCAAGAAAGGTGCTAGTCAAGTGTTGATGGTACAGAATAAGGCTAAGTTCAAGAAGAGTTCTTGGACTAAGAAGAAGAAGGCAAAGTCAGGAGGTAAGGCTGAGGACCCAGTCCAAAGCGCTTCCTTAGGGACTAAGCCATCTCCTGTAGCCAGGTCCACTTGCTTCTACTTCAAGTCGGATGGCCACTGGAAGAGGAATTGCAGCAAGTATCTGGCTGACAAAGCCAAGAGCGGAGGTGTGACTTCTGGCTTAGGTACGCTTGTTTGCAATGTTATAGACATTTATCTTGCTGATACACCTGGTAGTTCTTGGGTATATGATACCGGATCAGTCATTCACATATGCAACTCATTGCAGGGACCGGTAAGAACTAGGAGCGTGGCAAGAGGCGAGGTTGACATTCGGGTCGGCAACAAAGCAAGAGTTGCTACATTGGAGGTCGGCACGATGCAACTTCATTTACCTTCCGGATTCTTAACGGAGCTGAATAATTGTTATTATGTTCCAGTGCTTAGTCGAAACATTATTTCTGCCTCATGTTTGATGAGACGGGGCTATGAGTCAGATATTAAGAATAATGGTTGTTCTTTATATTTGAATGATATGTTTCACGGTTTTGCACCCGCCTAGGACGGATTATTTATTTTGAATCTTGAGGGTGAATCTGTCTTTAACATAAATGTGAAAAGGTTAAAACCAAATGATCTGAATATGACTTACTTTTGGCATTGTCGGCTTGGTCATATAAGTTGGAAACGCATGAAGAAGCTCCATGATGATGGACTCCTAACTTCGTTCGACTTGGAGTCGTTCGAGACATGTGAATCCTGCCTTCTCAGCAAGATGACCAAGACACCTTTTGCAAAGAGTTGTGAAAGGGCGTCCGACTTATTGGGACTAGTACATAGTGATGTATGTGGCCCAATGAGCACGACAGCGAGAGGTGGTTATGAGTACTTCATTACCTTCACTGATGATTTGAGTAGATATGGATATATCTACTTGATGAAACATAAGTCGGAAGTCTTTGAAAAGTTCAAGGAATTCCAGAATGAGGTACAAAATCAACTTGGCAAGAAAATAAAGTTTCTTCGGTCGGACCGAGGAGGCGAGTACATGAGCCATGAGTTTGATGACCATCTGAAGAGTTGTGGAATAGTTCCCTAGCTCACTCCTCCAGGAACACCGCAAAGAAACGGTGTATCGGAAAGGAGGAATCGGACCTTGTTGGACATGGTACGATCAATGATGAGTCAGACAGATCTTCCTTTATCATTTTGGGGATATTGTCTAGAAACTGCAGCGTTCACACTAAACAGAGTACCATCAAAGTCGGTAGAAAAGACACCGCATGAGATGTGGACTGGCAAGAAGCCAAGTTTGTCTTTTCTCAAGATTTGGGGTTGTGAAGCTTTTGTCAATCGACTTCAGTCGGACAAGCTTACAGCTAAGTCGGATAAGGGTATTTTCGTGGGGTATCCGAGGGAAACCTTGGGTTACTACTTCTACAACCGAGAAGAGGGCAAAGTGTTTGTCGCTCGAAACGGTGTATTCCTTGAGAAAGAGTTTCTCAGTCGGGGAGTCTGTGGGAGTACGGTGCATCTCGAAGAAATTCAAGAAATACCGGCTAGCAGCGAGTCGACAAAAGCCTTAGAGGTTGAGCCGGACGTGGTACCTGAGCTGGAAATTGCACCGACACTGCGAAGATCGGCCAGATTGCGAAGTGTTCATGATGTGATGCTGTTGGACAGTGATGAGCCGACAACTTATTCGGAAGCGATGGTGGGTTCTGATTCCGAGTCATGGCTTGGAGCCATGAGATCCGAGTTAAATTCCATGGATGAAAATCAAGTTTGGAACTTGGTTGATCTGCTAGACGGTGCAAGACCCGTCGAGTGCAAATGGGTATTTAAGAAGAAAACTGATATGGATGGAAATGTTTCTATCTATAAGGCACGACCTATCCCGAAAGGGTTTCGACAAGTTCAAGGAGTTGACTATGATGAGACTTTCTCTCCTGTAGCGATGCTTAAATCAGTTCGGATCATGTTAGCTATAGCAGCCTATTTCGATTATGAGATATGGCAGATGGATGTCAAAACGGCTTTCCTTAATGGAAATTTAACCGAGGATGTGTATATGATATAGCCCGAGGGTTTTGTCGATCCGGCTAATGCTGACAAGGTATGCAAGCTTCGGAAATCCATTTATGGGTTGAAGCAAGCATCTCGAAGTTGGAACATTCACTTTGATGAGGTAGTCAAATCGTTTGGCTTCATCAAAAGTGATCATGATTCTTGTTTATACAAGAAGTTTAGTGGGAGCAAAGTGAACTTTCTGATCTTCTATGTGGATGACATATTACTGATTGGAAATGATGTCCAGATGGTGCAAGAGACCAAGGAATCATTGGAAAAGAGTTTTTCGATGAAAGACTTGGGTGAGGCGACTTACATACTAGGAATCCGGATCTATAGAGATAGATCAAGGCGGCTCATTGGATTGAGTCAGAGTACATATTTGGACAAAGTGTTGAAGAAGTTCAACATGGAATCGTCTAAGAAGGGGTTCTTACCGATGTCCCATGGCGTAAAACTTTGCAAGACTCAGTGTCCTTTGACAACTGATGAGCGAAGTCGGATGAGTGCGATTCCGTATGCTTCTGCAGTCGGATCCATCATGTACGCTATGATTTGTACTAGGCCGGATGTTTCCTATGCTCTAAGTGTTGTGAGCAGGTACCAGGCTGACCCTGGAGAAATCCACTGGGCAGTGGCTAAAAATATCCTAAAGTACTTGAGAAGGACTAAGGATATGTTCCTGGTTTATGGAGGTGAGGATGAACTTAGTGTAAAGGGTTACATGGATGCGAGTTATCTCACTGACTCGGATGATTCTCGTTCGCAATCCGGATATGTGTTTGTGATAAACGGAGGGGCTGTGATTTGGAAAAGTTCCAAGCAAGAAATGGTGTCTGCATCTACGACAGAGGCTGAGTATATTGCTGCCTCGGAGGCGGCAAAAGAAGCCGTTTGGATGAGGAATTTCCTCATGGATCTTGGTGTGGTTCAGGGCTCGTCCAATCCGTTAGACGTGTATTGTGACAACAATGGTGCTATTGCACAAGCCAAGGAACCTAGACAACACCAGAAGAACAAACATATACTCATGCGGTACCACCTTATTCGCCAGTTCGTGGATCAAGGTGATATCAAGTTATGCAAGGTACACAAGGATGAAAACATTGCAGATCCGTTGACAAAGCCACTTCCATAGCCAAAGCATGAGGCGCACCTGAGAGCTATGGGCATTAGATGCCTAGACATGTGATGTCGGATGATTGACTCTAGTGCAAGTGGGAGACTGTTGGGAATATGCCCTAGAGGCAATCATGTATGATGTTATTCCCAATGTATTCATAAGGTTATGGTCCATGTATGAACTACTAATATGTATCATCGAATATGTGATTTGATTGTGGAACTATATATTCATGTTGTTCATACTAATTTTCCTTGGACATTGAGGTTGTGCTGGACACACAACTTAGACCAATGTGAAAGTCGGCAGATGACTAGGTCCCACTTGTCATGGGCATGGAGATGCTATTCCGACTTACACGGATTCGGCTAAAGAGTTTAACGAGTCGGACTGACCCATATTGAGATGCAACGAACAAGTCGTCATTTGCATGTCTCAATCAATGTAATCCTTATACCTGAGGTTATTGCACAATTCGAGTTGAGGATCTCCGACTTAGGTTCTGTCAAACATTGTTCCATCACTAGGCAGTTATAAAGGCAGAGTTCGGGTTGACTGAGAATCAAGCTGCGTGATGTGAATAACCAATACGGGATTTTGCCCCTCCATCCGGAGAGATATTCTCTGGGCCCTCTCGGAAGATATGATTCGGAAAGCATGGCCATGCGTGTCTCGGATAAGTGTTAACCGAGGCAGCCGACTAAGAGTTAGTCGGATGGATCACTTATCTCGGATCGAGAAAGAGATTCGGACTATTTAAGGGATGACGATCATTCGCCTATAGTCCGACAAGGTATATCGTGAGGCAAAAGGGACTCAGACGAAAGTCGCATTGGAAGGTATGTCGTCATGACTTATTGGTACTTGGGAGTTGGCACGTTCTGCTAGGAGCCGCTACCAACTGATCGATCACAAGCGAGACTCGGAATCGTGTCCGGGTTACCATGAGCCTGTCGGGTCACACACTTAAGAGCAGGAGCCATTTGGCCTAGACCCAAACAGGAAACCTATTTGGGTTGGACCCAAATAGTGACATGGACTTAGTCAGCAAGTGAGACTTGTAGTGTCAAATATAGGCCTTTTAGTGACTGGGCCACAAGTGAGTGGAGCCCACTTTCACTCCCTATATAAGCTGGGGCGCAGGTACTTAGAGCACAAGGTTAGGTCACTCCATGTGTTGGAAACCCTAGCTCCAGTCCAGTCCTGTCGCTGCCGTACCGGACCTAGCAGTCCATCGCCAGCGCTCCTCCTCGTACGTGTGGATACCGGCGGAGGTGTTGTATGTTCAGCACTTCGACGATCGTGAAGAAAGAACGGATCGTGGATCGTGGAACCGGAACGGATCGCGAGGACTGCACTGCATCAAGCGACGTGCTTCATCAATTCCGCAACTACGCGTCTAGTGGTAATCCTCGTGGCCTTCTACCTGAGCTGGATCTTGGGATCACCGCGTAGGAAAAAGTTTTGTTTTTCTCTGCGTGGCCCCACAATCCATCTCCACCACCAATTACACCAGCCGGTAGATTCAATTGCCGCTCACACCCTGTGGGTGGGCCACCAGTTCCGTAGCCGGTAAACTCCAACTGAGGAATAACAAGCATCTCGAGCCAGAAAATGACAAGAACTACGAGAGAAGCACTACAAGACAAGCTTGCGCCTAGATCTTCATCAACAATCATTTCAACTCAGCCAATGAGCAAGCAAGAACTTCTCCAGAAAGCGAAGTCCCAATGCGCTCGGGGACTAGTATCGGGGGGACGACCCTCAGGTAGGCCAAGCCAGGCTAAACTAGCCGGCTCCAGGGAGGCCTGGCCGGTTGGCCGCCAAACAAAGAACCACAACCGAGTGGACCGCTTCAGCCGGTCCGCCCTCAAGATTCCCCGGATGGCCCATCTAGCGAGGTGATCAAAAGAGCCGGTTGGGTGGCCACCTCTACCTAGTCGCCTCGGATCCGTTGGCCAAAGGTACGGGGGGTGACGCTCCTTGCTGAGCGCACCCCTGACCAGACCGGCTGGCGTGCTGCCCTGACGGCGCTGCAAGACGGAGGTGCCAAAGCGCCAAGACTGGAAGATGACGAGTAAAGCTCCGGCTGACAAGTAAAGCTTCGACTGACGAGTAAAGCGCCCAGCCAATGAGTAAAGCACTGAGTGACGCCCAAACCAACAGCACTGGGAAGTTGCATTGCTCCCTCACCTATACTGGAGGCTTTACCAGGTCATATCCCACCGGCTAGACCGACATGTGGGACCCATTAGTGCAGCCTTATACAGGTGCTCCCTTGAGCAACGTTGCCAAGTTTGAAACAGGGAGGCGCGAGCGAGAAAAAAGTCTAGCATGCACATGTTTCTTCTCATGAGAGGCTCACATGGGGGACCCAGCAGCCTGGAAAAACGGCAGATGCATCGAGCAATGCTATCAAGTTCGAAACACGGAGGCGCGACCGAGAGAAAAAATTCCATCATACACACATTTCTTCTAATGAGTGGATGACATGTGGGGCCGGATTTTCAACCAAACGAAAAACTACAGACTATATTTATCATATGCATATCTAATGCATAAACCGTTACCTATGTTCCATATTTGCATGAGCCAAAGTACCAGAGTCGGATGCTAATCGCCTCCCAGACGGCAGAAGAACAGATAAGGAGCTTCGACCTGGCTGAATTCTCCAGCAAGGAACCTCGGGGACTACACCCTGTGGGTGCGGTCGCACACCCCCACATGGAAAACATGCAACTAGAAACAATACAAAGGATCTTCGACCTGGATGAATTCTCTAGCCGGCCCAAACCTCGGGGACTACACCCTGTGGGTGCACCCCCTAATAGAAAACCTGCAACTAGCAACAATGCAAATGAGCTTCGACTCGCCTGAATTCTCTAGCCGTCCCGAACCTCGGGGATTGCACCCTGTGGGTGCGCTCGCACGCCCACACACAAAAAGAAGCACACGACAAGTGCAACACATAGCAAAGTGCAAGCAAGAAAGGCACAAGAAAGCATCACGAAGGGAGACAAAGTTGCCGACAGAGTTCAATACAAAACAAAAGAAAATTGTTCATAGAAGGATGGGGCAGTACCACCAAGGACAAATTCCAAAACAAGCACAAATACACGTAGTGTTCTAGGGATTAAGCAGAGGGACCGGAGGCATTGGCTGGAGCATGGCTGCTAGAGGCGACGTCGGCAGAGGCAGAGGCTAGCGAAGCTGGGGCGTTGGCATCCGCTAGAGCTAGAAGCGGGATAAAGTGGTACCCCTCCATGCCGACCGGATCGCTGAAGTCCCGGTCTAGCTGGACAAAGCTCCCAATCTTGACACCGAAGGAGCGGTCGTCAGGAACTTCAGTGCAAAGCTAGTCGTAGCTGGTCCCCTGCCGAAACCCTCTGGAGAGACTTCGTAGGTCCACATCGGGGTACCAGGACTTCAGTAGTGCCAGCACCATCTCTGCACCGCCACGCGCCGCCTAGTCCCATGCCACATCCATCAGGTCAGGAGCCGCAAAGAGCTTCTCAGCCAAGGTGGCCATAGTATCCAGTTGGTCAGTGTCAGGCCAGACATAATCATAAACATTAATGGTAGCATCACGCAACTGCTTGGCCTCCTCGCATGCCACTGCCACCAGCTCCTCCGGATGGAGGTCGCATCCGGCGTCGGCCTCGGGGATGCGGGCCATTGTCTGGTCAGTCACCACAAGATACTGGGCTGCACCCGGGAAATAAACAGCTGTCAAATACCGGCTGCAGGAGGCAACGAACAAGTTCACTAAAGAGGGAGTCACTTACTAACGACGATTTCGGCGATCTGGCACCGCTCCGCCAGCGCCACCTTCTCCTTGGACTGAGCAACCTTCAACGTCTCCTTCTGCTGAGCGTAGAGCTTCTCAAGATTGTTGAGCGCTTCAGTTCGGGTGTTGGTGACATTCTTGGCCTGTCCGGCCTTGACCTCCATCTGCTTCTGACGCCCCACCAGCTGACCGATCTGGGCTTGGTGAGCATGGTTGGATTCCTCTAGCCGGTTCACCTCCGCCTTCAGCCTCTCCATCTCCCGTTCCCTGTTCGCTAGTAGAGCTGCAGGAGGGTACCTAATGGTCAACAAGAAACGTGAAAATTCACGCAACTAGGAGGACATGGCAGAGCAAGCAATATTATGCCACAGGTCCTATGAGGTCTTGGCGGATTCAGCAAAAGCTTTCTACAAAAAAGATGCAGTGAAAAAGTGAACAAAGAGGACAGCAGAAAAGGGCAGCGAAAATGGCAAAGAAGATACTTACTTCAAGAGAGGCCCCCAGCGCCTTGGCCTCGCCAAGCCCCTGCTTCATCACCTCGACTAGGTGGCGAGCATGGCCAAGGGCGACGGGCGCCGACTCGGAGAGCTGCGCCAGGACAGAGTCTAGCGGCAGTGGAACCGGGGCCGCCCGCCAGCCGGTGAGCTGCAGGTTGTCGTCGCTGCCGGAAGCTGCACGCGATTCCTCCGGAGCCCCAGTACCAACACCACCACAGCAGGGAGCCACCTCCCGTCCGCCGTCTCCAGCGGCCCGCTGCACGGCAGCTTCCGGTGCTGCCTCCATAGGCTCCTCCACCTGATAGGCGGCGGAACCCATTTGAGCCATGCTCAGGACCGGCTCCGCCCCTTCCGTCAGCCGAAGGGGAGGAGCAGCCATGCCCAACCAGGAGCACCTCTGTAAGCTTGGAGGAGGTAGAGGCCTGGTGCAAGGTCATGGGCACATCTGGCATCACCGGCTCCACCGCATCCATGGCAGCTTCGACCGGAGCGGCAGCGGAGGCTGCAGCTGCTGCAGTAGGCCCTTCAACCCTGAACGGGGGAAGGGCGGACACAGTGGCGATAGTCGCGGAGCCGGTCAAGGACATTGCCTCACTACACGCAAGAAGAGAAGGGCATGATAAGTAAAGGACAAGCCAACAACCACAAACATAAAAAGGAGGAACGGCACATACCCGACGACGCTAGGCGCGGCAGCCGCGACTCTCGGATGGCAGGCCCTCTTCAAGCCCCCTCCGGCTAGGGCAATGCTGGCCGAGGCGGCCTGTTTCCCCCTGGCCCGCGAGGCGGCGTCCTTAGCAGAGTCCGCGTCCACACCATCTGCGGTTGTCCCAGGGCACAAGTAGAGGATCAAGCATAAGGCTAAAGAAGAGCAAAACAAATGAAGACAAGAAATGCATCCTCACCAGGTCGGAACTCGGAGCCCTCGTCAGCCCAGGTAGGGAAGCGCTCTGGCTCCTGTGGAGGGTACTTCACCAGCTTGAAGTCGGTCGAGAAGGAGGGAAGCTCGTTGTCCCCCATGCCGTCCTCCGCTAGTTGTGCCGTAAAGAGCTACTCAACAGGGGAAATAAGAAACAAGAAGAGATCCCTGGGGACAAGTTCACCCGGAGAAGAATAAGAAAAGAGGCTAACCTTTGGCGGCAGCTGGCTACAGTGGTACGACCAGCAGGAGAAGGTCCAGTCCTCCGCCAGTGTCTCCTTCGAGATAGTGGCAGGCCAATCTCAAAGGGCCCCGTACGGCACCTCTAGTCGGGACACCCGCGTGGGGTCCAGGGAGCCAGATAGGTGGAACATCTTGTGCGACCGTTGCTGTAGTAGAAGCACATGGCTCATCATCCAGGACGGCTGGATGTCCTGGGAAATGAGCCGCTCTTTCTCCACCAGCACCACCAAGCGGGCGGCCATCCGCTCCATGTCGGCTTGGGAGCCCAGGTTCTAGACGCTCCATGCCTTCTGGGTGGAGGGGACGTTGGCGAAGACTGGCACCCTAATGAGGTCAACGTCAGAGACATTGCACACATAAAAGTACGAGCACTGCCATAGCTTGACGGTGTCGAGGATCTCCAACCGCAGTATCACCGACCATGGCCACAGGTAGATGGCGCAGCAGCCGGTCTCCGTCAGAGGGCCGCCCTTCCCCACCACCTGGACCTTGAAGTTGAAAATCTTCAAGAAGTTCGTCGCGTCCGGGCAAACCCCTAGGAAAGCCTCGTAGTAGGCTGCATGGTGCAACAGTTACGCAATGGCATTGGTACCCCAGGTGATGGAGCTGAAGGTCTAACGACACTAGGATCTCGAGGAGAAACCTGCTCAGAGGCGGGCCAAATCCGTGAGCGAAGTGGGCTAGGAAGACGACGGCTTCCCTAGGCTAGGGGTTAGGCACTCGCTCCTCCTCCGGCGCGAGGCGATGCTTCACCAAGCGCTCTGACGGGATGAATTTCCCCTGCTGGTACTTTTGGACGAGTTCATCAGTGACGTAGGAGCCGCACCAGCCCTTGGCCTGCTCATATAGCATCTTGGTGGGCGTGGTGGCTGCGCTGGAGAATCGTGATGCCGTCGTTGTGAAGAACAAGCGGCGACGCCGGTGACCAAAAAACGGAGGCGCAGAGAAGCAGAGAGGAAGCAGAGCATAGAAGGCAGAAGGAGCGGACGCAGGAAGAAGATGAAGTAGGGAAAGAACTCTCCCGTACGCCCCTATTTATCGAGGCAGAGCAACCGCGCCTCTTGTGCTCCCTTCCTCCACGTGGCCGGCAACCGCTCTGCTCCCCCCACGACGTTTCAGTTCCAGATCGTGTGCCCTAGTGTAACTCTCGCAGAAGATCCAACAGGCGTTACTACGGAGGTGAAGCGCGCGCATGATCCTCGAGAAACCGCTATGATGAAGGTGTGTGCGCAGTTACCAAAAACTATCGCGGCAGACCAAGGGGTCAAACTGACGCGATGTGCACCAAAAGTGGCAAGTGTGGCCAACACAAGCACTGACGTCATCAACAAGGCGATCCATCTCCACCACCGATTATGCCAGTCGGTAGATTCAATTGCCGCTCACACCCTATGGGTGGGCCACCGGTTCCATAGCCGGTAAACTTTAGCTGAGGAATAACAAGCATCTTGAGCCAGAAAATACCAAGAACTACCAGATAGACCTGGCCCACCGGCTAGACCTGGCCAGGCGTCCCATTTTATAAACCCAAGGCCCAAAAAGTAAACCCTAGAGCCCACATTGTAACCTACCTCTCCCCACCAGTATATAAGGGAGGGTAGTGCTAGGGTTCTAGGTAGACAATTACAAGTTACAAGTTCTCTAGATTCCACAAGTTCAGTTGTTCATCTTCCTCTAGCTCTCCATAGCAGCTAGGGAAACATCTCAAGGAGCACTTGTACTGAGCGCTTGCTCCCCTTATAGTAGATACATGAAGGAGTAGGAGTTTTACCTCACCCAGAGGGCTCCGAACCTGGGTACATCACTGTGTCTGCAGTATCTGTGCCCAACCCATTGCGAGTAGCCACCGATAGCATCCTGATTGTCCCCTTCATGCCATCCCTGGTGGCACTACCATGTTCCACACCACGACAATCCCCATTGGGTATGTGGAAGTACTTTTTCTATGTTCACCGTAACGCCTCCGACGACTTGGTCCATGATGTCGCGGGCGCCATATTTTCTGTTCGCCCTGCAGTTGATTATTTTGACTTCAAAATTTCAGATTTTTTCCAAGGATGGAATACCAAATGGTTTGACATCAAGTACCATAAAAACAAGGGCCAAACCTTCAGGTTGGAACCTTTTGACCCCAAGAAAACTTATCGAATACTTGACTCATGGGACCAACGCCCTACTCCCGAAGAAATGAAGGATATTAAGCCTTGCTGACATGGCTTGAAAAACTGCGCACTGAAGTTGGCAAGGAGCTATCAGGTTTACAGATTTTGGCCTACTTCATGCAGGTTCGCATCCAGCCTATCCAGGCGAGGTTGTCCGGTATGTGGAATTATACGGGCAAGAAGTATCCCATGAGGATTTCACCGGATATTCTTCCTATCCATATTTATGATAACAGGGTTTGCTTGTTCACCATGCTAACGAAGAAGAACCTAGTTCCTTCAGATTGTCGAGTGGAACATTTTGGTAAGAAGAATCTCCTTCCATATGTGAGTGTTCTTTGCTTTCCTTTACATGTTATAATATTTATCATCTTATTCTATCTCCTTGTGGTGTAGGATTATGATCATCTTTCTGCACTTCCCCCACCTTCCGAAAAGTAGCCGGCCAGTGCTTCCCTATCCAAAAAATTCACCGGAACTGGAACTACACCCGATGAAGAAGAGGAGGCATTCATTGATGAGTCTTCTTCGGATACCCATTATGTTGCTTCGGCTCAAACCGGGGAATTTCGAAGGGTGCCTACTACTGAGAAACGAAAGCGCTATGAAACCATCGAAATGATCGAGGACTCCACCGATTCGACGGGTTCAAATCCAAAACTTGCAGTTCCTATTTCCGCTACTCCTCCAAGGGTGAACATCTTCCGTATGACCTAGGACATTTTCTTGTAAGTGCTATATCCCTTTTACTTCTACTCTGGTGGCTTTGTCAAATTACTACTAACTGCACCTGATTGTTTTTCTTTGCCTATCTAGAGGGGACGATGAAGAAGATCCTCTCATATCACCACATGGTGCCTCTACTGAATCCCTTCTTGCCAAATCTCCTGTTCCATCATCGGACCCACAGAAATCACCTATGAAGGAAACGAGTCCCAAGGATATTAGAAAGATGCCCAAAGCTCCTCCAGCAAAAAGAAGGAAATTTGCGGGTAAAGGCGCGGCCATAGCCGAAGATCCTGTTGAGGTTGATATGCAGGATGTAAGTTCTATTTCCCTGGTTCATTTTGTAGATTGCTCTTGTTTTTCTCGCAGTGTCTTAACCACCTCTTCTCTTGCAGCCACCGATGCGCGAGATGGTTGATATGGCCTCTCACTTCATCAAGGCCCGTAATGGAGTCGAAGAACTTAAAGGTTTATTTTTGTTAGTTGATAAATTTTGTTCTTTCCATTGGAGCTCTAGCTTCTGCTAATCTTGGTTTATAACTATCCAGTTGCTGCCAATGAATCCGAAGTTATTCGGGACAAGGCTCTAAAGCGTGTCAAGGATCAGGAGGCCAAATTGTGGGTAGCGGAGGAGGCGCTGGAGGAGTCTAAGCAAAAAACCAAGGTTGATGCCGAGGAGAAGGGAAAAAAGCTGCCGCCCTTGCTGATCAGGATGAAAATCTCACGATACGGCTAGAAGTTCTCAACACTTCCCTGACTCGTAAGTTGTCTTACCTTGTGCCGCTGTTTTAAAACATTTTATCGACTGCTTATCCTTACCTTTAACATCTCCTATTGTACAACTTACTGGCCAATCTCTGACGCTGGATGAGGACAAAAAGATTGATCATTTAACAAATGCTATTGGTACTTTAGAGGCCAATAATGTCCGTGGATGCAATCTTCTGATCTGTTAAAGTCGCGCTTTCAAGGGGCTTCATGCAGAAAATTTTCCAACAAAGGCGATGCTTGCGGACCTTAATGAGCTTACCGTCATTTTTGGTGTTGATCCGAGCCCACTAACGGGGTATAGCATGATCCAATCGAAGAGCAGCACTAGAACCTCCATGGCCCTGGCGATGGTGCACGGCGAGAAGGTTGATTGGAAGAAGGTTAGCTCCTCTGTTCTCGTCACCTATGATGGCAAATAGGTTGACCTGACTCCCTATATTAAGAAAGAAGGCCAAGAAGTACCCGTGGCTTCTTCTAGTTGTAGGTGTAGGTTGATGGCTCCAATATTTGCCATCTTCTAAACATTGTTTTAAGTCAAGCAGTTGCCAAGAAACTATTGATCCTTGCCACTAATGACTAATAATTGCAAACATATGCAAAACCTCTCTTTGAATTATGTTGTGCAGGAAATCACGTTTTTTAATGAGAAAAGGTGTCATAATGGAGGTTTTTGAGGAAGTCCACACGACCAAGTAATTGGGAAGCTATGCTAGGGCGTCAGCATGTTTAATGACCACTAGTATGGGCAGGGCCCACCCGTACCACCCGCCCGTACCAGTTGGCGATGGCTTCATCTCGTCAAACCCTACAACTTTCATGAAGACGCCTATAAATTTTGAGGCTCTAGTTGACGGCTAGAGAGCCGCCATTCTCATATTACATCACAACACCACTAAAGGAGATCCACACCACTGTTCATCCACTATTCATCACTTCCACCATCCATCCATCCACTAGCCATAGCCATTTCTTTGTACTTTAGATCTCCTTGTGATTTGGCGACCACTGTAAGAATATTTGATTTCAATCTAAGTAATTGTATGATGTTTTCTATCTCTGATCTATTTGTTATGAGTGAGTAGTCCTCATGGGCTGCGGGTTGGGGAGAAACCTCACAGCGATTATGTGCATCTAGATCATGGGAGAATTGTATTTTGTTTGCAATTCAGATTTGTATCTTTTGTTTCTTTGTCTCTTGTCTCGATCTGTGGACTTGTAGGTACCCAATATCACATAGATTGATAAAGGCTTGAGGTGAGATACTTTGCTAGCGGTGATCTCATAGGAACCTCAGTGACAGAAGGGGAAGTACCGTCTTCGCTTAGCGCCCCATTCGGGAATCACAATAACATCACCACTTAAAGCTTTGATCTTTGTTTTACACTTAATTATCGTTTGTAACCCGTGGCTTCAGTGTGCACTCGGTTGGATTAAAAGTCTACTACTATGCCCGCTACATCACGTTGGCTCTAGAATATTAGGATGTGTTTCCCACAAGAGATTATCTCTGTTTAAACATTATACATGACTATGCTTATTATTATCTTTTATCCCATATGATGTGCAGCTACATGTGGATCTTCAACCCTGGCCTATCTCCATCCATTGATTCAACCCATTATAAAGTAAACTAGATTGGTCCAGTAAACTAAGGTAAAACGAACAAACAAATTCTTGTAGACGTGTCCTTTTTATTTCCCTTTAGCATTGCTTCCGAGGTTCGATTAAACCGAGGTATTCTAGTGAAAAATCTATTATACTACATCCATGAATCCAGATCGAAGGAATCAACCCGTTTTTGGCGTTGTTGCTAGGGAAGCAATTTGCTATCCTGGTGAGGTCACTAGAGACCTTGTTTTTAGTTTTATTATTAGTTTGTAGTTTAATTCTTGTTATTAGTTTACTTTCTTGTTATCTATTTGAAAACCCAAAAAAATAGTTACTTGTTATTTGTTTTCATTACTTAAAGAATACCAAAAATATAAGAGCCATGGCTCAAAAGAGATTAGGGGACTATGTTACTCCCACTAATGATTTTATTCGTACACCCATCACTCAGCCCGCAGTTGATGCGGAAACATATGAGATAAAAGCCTAACCTTTTAACTTTGGTTCAATAAAACCAATTTGGGGGATCATCCACTGAAGATTCGGGTCTACACTTGAACACTTTTACTGAAATTTGCGACATGATGGGTATTAAGGATGTAGATCCAAATGCTGTTAAATTGAGATTGTTTCCTTTCTCACTTAAAGGAAAGGCTAAGGATTGGTTGCTAGCTCTACCAAAGGGCACTATTAAATCTTGGGATTAATGTAATAATTTGTTTATGACTAAATTTTTTCCCTAGTTAAGACTATACAGCTAAGATCCAACATTACAAGATTTAGACAAAAGGACCATGAGCCACTAGCTCTTGCGTGGGAAAGGATGAAAGAAGCCGTAATGAACTGTCCTAGTCATGGGATGGAAGAGTGGCTTATATTACATTTGTTTTATAATGGTCTTAACCCAATGTCTAAGTCTATGCTAGATACTGCAACAGGAGGAACAATCATGGGAAAGCAAGTGTGTGTTGCAAAGAAGTTACTTAATGATATGCAAAACAACCATGCCCAATGGCATGTGGAAAGAACCTCGAAGAGAGTAAGTTCAATTATCGAGGTAAATAATGAAGAGCTTACATCTAAGGTAGAAGAGTTTCTTAGCTTAGTAAAGGGTAAAGAAGATACCCAAGTTAATGTTATAGCTACTGATGTTAATGATCTTAATTTTATAGCTCGCACTCCTTTTAATCCTGCATGGAAAAATAATCATGCTTATAATATTCAAAAATATCATGCTAATCCTATAGGAGATCCTTATAATAATTATGATAATACTAATGGAGCAAATCATGGCAATCTCTCGTTTGAGCAAACTGTTAGAACCTTTATACAAGCTCAAACCGAGAAAAATAATATGCTTATTAAAATCATGGAGAACCATGAAAGTAGTATAGGAAAATTATCTAACCAGGTCGTTGCAATTAGAAATGATGTGCAGGCTCTACAGGAAAGGACAAAGATCGTGGAAGCTCAACTGGGTAAGGTAGCTAAGAACCAAGCTCTCATACTAGCAAAATTTGCTGGAAAACCCGAGCCAAATCCAGTAGAAGACATCAAGATGATGAGGGTGGTAACCAATAAAGAGAAACCTAGAGAGCTGGATTATAGCAACGCGCCAACACCCGAATATACCATGGAAGATGTATTGAAGACGATCACGATGAAGAATCCAGGTACAGAAAAATGTAATGATGCTATGTACCAACAATTTATACAATAAGTAGCATCTAAAGTTAGCGATTTAGAGATGGAGTATAAAAGTCTAGCTGATAAGCTTCCAGCTAAGCTAGACGATATATTTGAGCCCACTATTAAAATTAAGTTCGGAGTCAATGAGATATCCGCACTTTGTGATCTTGGTGCGAGCGTCTCAATAATTTCCAAAAGCTTATTCGACAATTTAAACTTGGGGCCATTTGTTACAACTGAATTGAGACTCCATCTAGCTGATTCAACTTATAAACAAGCTGTTGGGATTAAAGAAAATATAGTTGTTGAAATTAAAGGTAGTCCCGCTCTAATTGATCTTGTTATTGTTGACATGCCTAAAGATCCCATAGCACCTATAATTCTAGGTAGGTCATTCCTAAGAACTATTAAAGCTTTGATTAATTTACATGAAGGAAATGTGAGAATAGGGCTACCATCTAGACATCCTTTTATAGTCCACTTCCCTAGGAAAAAGAAGGCCAAGCCAAATGATGATGATGGTGTAATTACTTTAAAAGCTACTATTTCGGAGTGGGTATTCCACTTCTTAAACCTAAGTGATTGCCATCAGGGTCAAGCTAATTGACCTTAACTAGAAGCGCTTCATGGGAGGTAACCCATGTGAAATAAATTTTCTTTATGTATTAGTTTTTATTGTGTTAGTTTTTTTTTTGAATAAAGATTATTCAAGAAGACCTTTGGAGAGAGGAGAAGAAATAAGGTAATCCTCTATATTTTTTTTGCTAACACATGGCCTAAGAAGTATTGATGGATCTTTACTTAGTATATTTGCTATGATTTTGTCCTTTGATAAGATGTGCAAAGGCACACGGAGCTTCTAATCAAAAAAATTGAGTTTTGTAGCTCACAGTGTTCTTAATGACCACTGGTACGGCTAGAAGGGACCGTACCGTGCGCCCGTACCACATCAAGCCAAAGGAAGATAGAAATTCTGTTTTTTTGCCGCAGGTATCAGTGTCGACAACGACCACTGGTATGGCCGGACGTGACCGTACCGCGCACCCGTACCGCGCACCCGTACCGTACCCTCGAGCAAACATCAGATTTTAAACAAAGACTCAGAGCCAATAATGACTAGCAGTACGGGCACACGTGAACGTCCCGCAAGCCCGTACCAAGTGCACCGCCTGGGAGCAGCCATCGCCCCCAAGGTAAGTCACCTGGTATGGGCGGTCTCCGGCCATACCACCTACTCGTACGACATACGCGGCCACCATATTCAGCCCAAGGAGGTAACCTAAAAATCCCCCAAAACAATATTTCTCTTTCTTCCTCCTCCAAACTCCAAACCACCTCCATTATATCTTCAAATTTACTTAATCTTTCTTTGATTCCTCGCACTCATTCGAACTAATGTATAATTCTTCTCCGATCCTCAACTTATTTGTGCAAAATATTCACTCAATCTTTTGATCATTGCAATCTAGACTTAGGTCTTGTTCTTGATTCAATCTTGATATTGAGTATGCTTAGTATTATTTTTAGAGGAGTTTCTTTTGTAGTTAGTGTAGGGAATCACTTATGCTATGTTTCTATTGGACCAAAAAAATATTAGCATTCTTTATTTACTTTGTCTTTTTTTATTAGATGAACACGAGGAGTCATACACGTGAGATGGCTGTGGAATCATCCGCACCACCCGTTGAGACGTAGAACCCCGATTCCCTTGGAATCGAGTTCACCGAGGAGTTTCAGCTGAACCGTTTCAATCGTCTCAAGCTCTGAGAAATCAAGTCCACCCAGTGGGCATGTCCTTATATCCTGAACCAAGTTGGCATTCGTGTTGATTTTGATTTACTTTGCAACAATGTTAGTTTGTAGATTTTGTCTTTCAGGATATTGCCACATATCGCCGCTTGACGCTTGATTTCTTCAGCACCTTGACACACGCGATGGATCTTTACGGTTGTACCAAGGAACAAAGGCCCGGAGTTGATCGCATAAATTTCCACCTTATGAACTATGAGTACACTTTGACACTCAGCCAATGGGCTCAATGCTTGGGGATTGCCGACAACACTACCGATGTACGCACAACTACTTTTGTTTTAGATCCTTCCCCTTCATAATCCTTTAATTTGATGATAATTTGTGGAAACACACCCAAGGGGAACCAAATTGATCATCCTGCTATTCGATATTTATTCTATGTGATTGCTAACACTTTGCAGGCACGTGGTGAGTTTACCAGAGTAAATGAGGAGGACATGTTGATCCTCGCAAAAGTTGTTGTTATTAATTGTAACTTAACGCCAAATTTGGGCACTCTTCTCGTGTTTTACCTTAAGCATCAGGCTCTTCAATCTCGAGGACCCATATGTGGAAGGTGAGTTGTGTTTGTTCTTGCATGCACACTTCACATCAACCTAGGTAACATCCTATTGTTGACAGGAAGTCACCGTCTCGGTCTCTCTACTCTAAGATCATGTGGTATGGTTTCTAAAACTCATGGTAGGTATTTCTTTGATATACCTAGAGCGGATCACTTGATCCCGTCTCCTTTGCCTAACGGTTTATTCTCTATTGAGGATGGACGTTTGTGTTTTGACGCGCAGGTTGAAGCTAATCTACCCCAATAAGAAATACCCATGGGAGGAGGAGAAGATGAAGAAGTAGAACAAGGAGGACCCGAACAAGATGAGGAGCCACCAAACTACTACACCACTTGTGAAGACATCTACGCACTCAAAGGGAATATTCAAAACATGAACAACCTCTCCCTCAACCTTCGAGATGCTACTACAAGCCTCGCAACCCAGTTCCATGATTGGAGCAGCCAATGGAATGTGGGAGATTATCCACCGCCACCACAATTAGCAACAAAAGGGCTTGCAAAAGACTGAGCTTGGGGATGTGTTCCCTGGCAAATTTATTTGTGTAATAACGAGGTTGTACTCCATCTCCTTGGGAGCTTTCAAACACTTGTGTTGGCTTGTTCCAACACTTTGCTTTTTTCCTTTGATTTTTAGTTTGCTTTAGTTTTTAGTTTGTTTTTGTTTTTCATTTGTTTTTATTTTCTTATAAACTCTTTCTTGGTTGCAAGTTCTTTTCTATTCTTTAATCCCTATCATTGAAAATAGAAAAAAAAAATTCTATTTTTCCTTTTTCGTAAATGTGGATTCTTACTTTGCATCTTTGCTTTAATATCATTATGAGAGTAATCGTGTTTGAGTTTTGAAGGAACACGTCCCTATAAGGAAGAGGATCATGAAGTCATTTATGAGAGGTATGTCATATCTCTCCCACTTATTAAGTTTGAGTTGTTTATCTTAGTTGGTTGACTTGCTAAGATGCCATGCTAGTCGTAAGTAATTTAATATGGTTAGAGTAAGGCTTTTTATTAGTATGATGATTAGTTGTTGAAGCTCTTTCTCCGGTTCTTTTAGTTAACCGAGTCTTGCCTTGGAAATAATATTGCCAAACAAGTACAGTAAGAAAAAGTCTAAAATTTATGACTTGTTTGATGAATGATTGTCTTGATAGTATACCCTTGAAGATACTTAACCCCATAGATATTTTGATAGTCTTGATGACACTCATGAAAGGAGTTGTTTGATTGAAATAAAGTCTAGTGGTAATTGTGATGCATTCCAAAGCTAACCTTGTGGATCAAACCGCGGTACTAGCTCAAAAAAAAAGAGAAAGAAGTGAGACAACTTTGTTCTATGTCTCTAATGCATACCTTTGGGATTCTAACAACTCCGCTAGCTTTTGAACGATCTATGGTATAACCCCAGATTTTGGCTACGAGTTGATGACATGAGTGTCATACGTGTCAATATATGGGAAAAAGTATTGGTACTCTCAAAGGTTGTGAAAACACTTGCAAAATAAACATCCAGTGATCCTTGAAAGAATAAAAAAGAGATATCTATGAGGATCCACATAAAAAGTCCTTAGCATGGTCTCATTACTACTTTACGAGTTTTCTTAAAAAACAATGATTGGATTAGAAGTGTTTTTGATAGACTTGATTTATTGATGTGGGTGTAAATAACACACTTCATTGTTATACTACTTAGGACATGAAACTCTCTTACTCAATTATGCTATTTAAACATCCTAGTTTTCCTTGGCAAGCTAAGAGTTAATTAGAAGAATTGGATTGATTGCTACACTTCTAGTTACTTATACTTATATTAAACTTTACTTTGATTGTCTTGACTTACCAAAGCTTGTATAGTATTCTTGTCATCTCTCTAACTTTGATAAGCCTTGCATATTAATGAAGTGTTGAGCACATACGACTACGAACCGTAAGTGAATTCTTATTATCATTGTTTCAAGTTTAAACGCTGAATTTCTTATAGTTCTTTTGGTTCTTCTTGCTCGAGGGTGATCAAGGTTTGAGCTTTGGGGAAGTTGATGGCTCCAATATTTGCCATCTTCCACTGCGTTTAAACATTGGTTTTTGGTCAAGCAATTGCCAAGAAACTATCAACCCTTGCCACTAATGACTAATAATTGCAAAGATATGCAAAACCTCTCTTTGAATTATGTTATGCTGGAAATCATGGTTTTTAATGGGAAATAAGGAGTAATGATGAAGGTTTTTGAGGAAGTCCACACGGCCAAGTCATTGGGAAGCTATGCCAGGGCGTCAGCACACTTAACGACCACTGGTACGGGCATGTTGGTGATATGCCAAATGGGTACCCTCATAGCATGTCACCAATCCTCCTAACTCGGGTGGCCCATAGTTGGTAGCAAGAGCTATGGCCTGCTGGGCGGTCCAGTTAGACGGATCCAGAAGGGAGACCCATGCCGGATATAGGAAGGCTACGCAGGAGTCACCGACATACTCGGATCCTTGGAGTGCAAGACACGGAAGACTATTTCGTATTAGTGTAGGACTCTTTACCTTGTTCGGCAAGGACCTTTCCCTGTATACCCTAGGTCTTGGCACCTTTACAAGCCGGCCTGTGGGAGCCTTTAGGGCAGACAACCTCTTAGATTTCTACGTACAACGTGCAACACCTCGCACAACGAACCTATCTCTATAACTCGGCGTATTGCCATTGTAGTGATTTATAGTAGGAGTAGAGTCCTGCCACCATTGTGGGACTTGAACCTAGGTAAGTTGTGTTACCTCGTATTTATCTGCTAATGCCCTATGTCTTGATTACTATATGAACTGTCTTGTCCATGCAACGCCCGTCCATCCATCCCTATGCCTACCGCGCTTTAATCCTACTGTTTACTGCAATTGTTACTGATGTCTTTACTTTTACTACTGCTATTACTTTGCTATTGCTATTACAAAACTATTACTACTGATAAAATATTGTGAGCAAGATTGTTTTCAGGTGTAGCTGAATTGACAACTCAGTTGTTAAGGCTTATAAATATTCTTTGGCTCCCCTTGTGTCGAATCAATAAATTGGGTTTCACTTCCCTCAAAAATACTACGATACACCCCTATACTTGTGGGTCATCAAAAATATTTTCTTCTGCCGTTGCCGGGGAGCATAGCTCTATTTATCAAGTTCACTTGGAATCACTATTGTTTGTTGCCCTCCATTCATCATGGGTAAATCTCGTGATGGAAAGGTTCCTATATTACCATCCACTATAAGGAGCGGTACGGTTCTGAACACCTCTATTGCTCTTGATTCACCATCTGTTATGAGTAAGTTCCTTACAACACCACATGCACATGCTACACACACTGCTACTACTGCTGAATCTGAAACTTCTGATACTTATGATGCTGCTTCTGTTGTGCTTGATAAAAGTGGTTCATTAGGTCCTTTCCTAGATGCTACGATTGCTAGAACTATAGCTGGAAATACTGAAACTCCTAATGAAGACACTACTACATCTATTAGTTCACCTGAGTCTAGAGAGAGATATGATATTGAAGACGGTTATATAGAGATGACCGATGAATTTATTAAAGAATGTCAAAACACCCATGATAGGAGTGCTATTAAGAGTCTCCTTGAGAGGCGTACTATAAAACCCAAATTGTCTCCTAATGCTAAGTTTGTTGCATCTCCCATAAACATTAAAGATAAGGATTATGATTTCTCTCTTGATTTATCTTACATAACTATTGTTGAGAAAGAACCTTTTTGTGGGACTAAGAATGAAAGTGTTGTAGCACATATGACTGAGGTTTCTACCATGAGTGCCTTGTTTTCTGATGATATTAAGATGCGCACCTACTTTTTGCTAAAATTTTCCCTTTTTCATTGAAAGGAGAAGATAAAACTTGGTTTAATAATTTACCTCATGGATCTGTTGATAGCCCTGATTGCTTGATTAGTACTTTCCTTCAGAAATATTTCCCTCCTAGTGCTAGACATGCTATTTTGTAGGAACTTTTTGATTTTAAACAGGGAGAAAAAGAGATATTGCCTGAATCTTGGGCAAGGTTTTGTGCTTTGATTCATGCACAGGCTAGATGTCCATTACCTAAAAATGAGCTTCTTGATATATATTATAATGGACTAACTGAAGAATCTAGGACATACCTTGATAGTTGTGATGATTGTGTTTTCAGGAATAGAACTCCCAAAGAAGCTGAGGAATTAATGGCTAAAATAAGCAAGAATTATGAAGACTGGACTTCATCTGAACCGATTACACCTAAGTTAACTATGCCTGCGCCTATACCAACATCAAAGAAGAGGGGAGTTATTGAACTAAATGATGAAGGAAGCCAAGAAATGTCTTAAGGATAAGGGTATTAAAGCTGAAGATGTGAAGAATTTACCTCCTATAGAAGAATTATGTAAGCCAATCTCCCACTCATCCACTATTGAGGTACACTCTCTCCAACATTTTTATGAAGGTGATATTCCTTACTCTAAACCTCATGATCAATGCTTAGAAGAATTTGATGTTTTTATTGTTAAGCAAGATAATTTTAATAAAAGGGTGTAAAATCATTTAATGGAAAACTCCAGAGCTATTATTGAACTAAAGGATATTGTAGAAAGAACCTCTAATGATGTTAAAATGCTTGTTAAACATTTTCAAATGGTTCAAAATCAAATTGACCAGCTTATTAAAGTACAAAAGGACTTATTAGTTAATGCTGCTAAAGAAAAACATGCTTATGAAATTAGAACTAGAAGTGGTGCTGCCACCTAGGATCCTCTATATCCTGAGGGGCATCCTAAAAGAATTGAGAAGGATTCTCAACAAGCTGAAAATAGTGGTACTACTCCTAAGAAAAGAAAAAAGAAACATAAAACTATTGTAGAACCTTCTGAAACTGCTAAAGCTCCTAATAGTATATTTGTCTCTGATGCTGAAACTGAAAGTGGTAATGAAGAAAATGATGCCCTTGATAAAGAAAAAGTTGAAGAAGAACCTGAAAGGCACACTAAGAATAATAAATACACTAAAGAAGATTTTGTTGCTAAGAAACATGGTAGTGAAAAAGAGCCTTGGGTCCAAAAACCTATACCTTTCCCTGATAACAAACACAAGTCAAAGGAAGATGAACACTATAATAAGTTTTGTGAGTGGATGAAACCTTTATTTTTGCAAATACATTTGACCGATGCTATTAAATTGCCTCCTTATTCAAAGTATATGAAGGATATTGTCTCTAATAAAAGGAAGATCCCTAATTAAGAAATTTCTACTTTGCTTGCTAATTATTCCTTTAATGGTAAGGTTCCAAAGAAACTGGGAGACCCAGGGATTCCATCTATTCCTTTCTCTATTAAAAATAGTTATGTTAGAACTGTTTTGTGTGATTTGGGAGCAGGAGTTAGTGTTATGCCTTTTTCTCTCTATAAGAGACTTCAATTGGAAAAACTAATACCAACTGATATATCTTTGCAAATGGCTGATAAATCTACTAGTATTCCTGTTGGTATATGTGAGGATGTACCTGTTCAAGTGGCTCATAATTACTTGATATTAACTGACTTTGTGGTGCTTGAAATGCCTAAAGATGACAATATGTCTATTATTCTTGGGAGGCCTTTTCTTAATACTGCAGGAGCTGTTATTAATTGTAAACAAGGAAAGGTGACTTTTAATGTTAATGACAAGTAGCATACTGTCTATTTCCCCAAGAAGATTGATAGGACTTATGGTTTAAATTCAATTGAACTTGTTGAGGGTATTCAAGTTGGAGAAATATATTGTCCCATACCAAGAGAAAAATATGAAACTATTATGATTGGGACCATTGCTATCGAGGTTGAGGTAACATAATTATTAGTGGAATACAAAGTTTTGTTTCATATAAAATTGTTTTGGTAAATAGACCTGATCAACCTTGTTAACAAAGGGATTTTAATGAACAAAACAATGTTTTCACCATGATTATCTTTGCTTACTTTTATTTTTACCCATTTTTAGTTTTTTCTTTCGCTTAGTTTACTTTGTTGTTGCTAGTTGCTTGCATATTAGAGTGTCTTAGAACTTATGAAGTTTTAGTTTTGTTTGGTCATTGCATCATTCCAAAAAAACATCTTTCTGTCAGAAAATCATTCATCTATACCTGAAAATTGCTCAAAAATAAAGTGTCTTGAAAAATTCCAGAAAATTCATATTAAATTTTTACGTGAAAAAAGGGGCAGAGAAGTGCCTGGAGTGACCCAGGGGGGCCACCAGGCAGGTACACCACCTGGTGGCGCGGCCACCCCAGGGGCGCGTCTGGTCATGGTGTGGGCCACCCCTGGCCCTCCACTCACTCTATCACTTCCCACTCCCTTCTCTCTCCCGAGAAAACACCAGTCCATTGCTCGAAATCGCATTTTTGTGTTCTTGTCCATGATTTTTCGATCTCCTTTCTCAGCCCATCTTTGCTGCTGAAATTTGGAGCATTTGTTCTCTGGTATGTGACTCCTCCGCTTGTCCAACTAGATTTGTGTTTAGTGGTTTATATCTTGAGTATTTTGCTGCTGTAGGTGATAGTAAGCTTGTTCAATGCTTAGAGATATTGTTTTGATGCATGCTTAGGCCTCTTACAAGTCCCTATGAGTAGTTCCCTTCATTATGTAATCACTTTGCAATCACTTGTACGATGGTTGTCCTAAATTTTAGAAAAGAAGATGAATGAACACCAACTCAACCAGCATGAACTAAGGGTGCCTGAGGTTATGAAGGTTCACCAAGAGGATGAAGTTTTTACTTCCATCTATCCATGCCCCGAATTCATTAGGGTTGCAGGGATTTCTCAGGATTTCCATACTTTAATTGCTAATGCAGGATTGGAGCATTTTGTGGAAGATGAACCTTACCAATTTGTGAAACTAACTATGTCTGTGGTGCAAAACTTTTGATTTAGTTGCTCTTTGCCTAACCCCATGGTTCACTACAAAATTTACAATATAGCTCTCAACCTTCCTTTTGGTGACTATTGTGCAGCTATTAAAGTACCCTGGTGGGGATCGCATGAAAGGATTAAAGAGCAACATGCACCACTCATGGACTTGTATGCAGAGATTTGCCAAGGGAGTAGCTTCTCAAAGGAGAGTGGGAAAATCCGTAACGTTCATCTCCCGTCTATTTTCTACTTTGCTTACTTTATTGCCAAGTGTGTTCTTGCTAGGAAAATTGTTAATAAGTTATCCTCATATGATCTAGCATTCATCTCAGCTGCTTTAAAACGAGATAGGACTTATAATTTCGGTGCCTTGATAGGTTTCCGTCTTGCTGCTAACCGCGAGAAAGGTGGAGTTTGTGGAGGCCTCATCGCCTCTCGTTTATTAGCTTTGCATGGTGTAGTGCCTCATCATTTAGACCTACAGTTTCCCATAGAGAGGCTTGACCTTAATTCCACGATACAACATTAATTTGTTTCTTCTTGGGCTAATTTGAGTGATTTGTCTTATGAAATAACCTTTCTTGAGGCTGGTTGGAGAAGGAGTAAGTCCGAGCGAGTTGTTCTTTTTCCTGCACCTATTTTGTTTAACCTTCATACCAGGGTAGGATGGTCACTCACCGAGGAAGAACTCAATGCATACTTGGGAGAGCTCTCCCAACAGGAGGAGGATACTGGAAGGGAGGTTACAGATGATTCGGTCCAGCCCTCGAATGAGGGGGTTCTTCATATCAGCAGCCTACCTATGATTGGGGAACTTCTTCTTCCCAAGGGCCTAACCACGATCATTCTTACGATGACCCGCCTGCTTGGAACCCTTACCCGCGTTGGGGTTGATAACCACTTAGGCCAAAAGCCTAAGCTTGGGGGGAGGTACACCGACATCACACTCATCTACATATCATGTTTAGTCGGTACTCTGTATATCCATGCTTCGTTCTCTTTTTAATTTTCATTCTTTCTTTACTTTTGCTTTCTAAAACACAAAAAGACCAAAAATATTTTCTTTGTTTCTCTTTGTTTGCTTCTTTTTCTTTTTGCCTTGGTTCTAAAACACAAAAAACCCAAAAATATTTTCCTTTGCTTGTTCTTCCTTTTTGGTTCTTGCCTTTAAAAATCGAAAACCCAAAAATATTTGTTGTTCTTCTTTGGTCTTGTGAAGTTTGTTGCAGGGTTCAGCAGTCCTCATGTGGAATTTGGTTTCATGTTATTATTCAAGACACACAAGTGAAGGGATAATGAGGATTAATGACAACTTGAGGAGTGGTAAGAGGCTGGTAACAAACTCTATTTGTTTTCATTTTTGTACATATACTCATCATTGTGGGCATGCTTAGTCTATTCATGTAGGGTGTATGTTATTTATGGATGCTTAGTAGATCTTGCTTTCTTATGATTAGCTCCAGCTTACTAATAGTTTGTAGCATGTCATATGAATGTTTGCTTGCATTTCTCTATTTATAACTTGGGTAGACAATGTGGTATCCTCCTCTGAATGTTTCACTTGAATTGACTTGGCACATGCACACGCATGCATATGACTGAAACAATAATTAGTTAAGCCTCGATGAATTATTTTGCCTCAGGGGTCTTGAATCACTTTCATGCCATGATTAGTCTTGTTTTGTTGCAAGCATGATTATGACAGTTATTGCGCTCTCATTTGTCGCTCCCTTACTATTGTTAGCCTTCACTTGCACTGAGTATGAGCTCTACTCGTGTTTCCATTTCCCCAAAACCAATATTGCCAAAAGTGTCCACCATACCTACCTATTAGCATCATTTGATTTTTCGTGCATATTCAGTATGCCTTATTTTCTATCGAATAAAATGTTTGCTTGTTATGAGAAAGTTAGTTAGTAAAGCTCTCACGAACTTGATGGCACACTTTATTTCTTGCACTTAATATACCTGAACCATTGTGACTGTCCATGAAAGTTATATGCTTGCAAATTATAGGCTGGGGATTAGCATAATCATGCTATCACGGGGAATGCTTTCAACACCTGTAAATATATACCCAATTGATATCATGCTCTTTTGTTTACGGATGTCGTCGGTGTGAAATAAAAGGGGAGCTTGTAAGTCCATGGAGTTATGTATGTGTGTTAGAGAAATGCCTGGGTCACTGGTCTAATCCATGCCTAATCATGGTGGAAACCTGCAGCGTAACCATAATGAGAAATCTATGAAGCATTCTTCTTATAAAAAAAGAGAGATAGTTGTTGAGAAAAAGAAAAAAAAAGAGAGATGATGAGAAAAGAGGAAAGAGAGAAAAAAGCACCATTTTCCCATGGTAAATAAGAAGATTGCTGAGATGCTCGTTGTCTTCTTGCCTTGTCATTTTGATATGGGGATTCTTCCGTATCATCGGGAAAGGGGTGCCCTGTTGGCGGTTCTCTATGGTACGCATGTATTTACTATGACAAGAACTTACCGGTAACTAAAGTTGAGTAGCATGAGGAGCGGCCCTCGTACTCAAGGGACATGAGATTTCTAGTTTATAGTCTGTCAAGCATATAACTCAGATTGGACCTCACTTTCACCTTAACCATTTAAAGATGCTTATGATAGGAGCAATGAGTTCTCAAAGCTAATGAGTACCATACTTTCAGCATTTGGAAGCCTTTCAAACTTTTCAAAACCTTTTCATTCCCTTGTTGAGTCACCACATATTCTATGAGCACTTTCTTGAGAGCATAGTTGTCATTCTTAGTGTAATATGCTTGTCTCAAAACTTGATTAATTGTGTCATGACTTTGATGCTTGTATCTTTGATATCTTTACTTCTAGTCTTCACTTGAACCTCACAGGTGCGAGATACCGCTCTATCATGCCTTTTTATGAGCATTGCAATGTTTCTTATGTTTATGTTTCATGCTATTTATTATTTTTGAGTTGGAATCTCTCCATAGCTTGCAATGACTATTAAGTAAAATTAGTTGCATACTCCTTATTATGAATTGACCAAGTACTTGATCATATGCTAAGAATATATACATCTTATGAAGCAAATGTGTTCGTAAAAGTTCCTTTTATCGCACTTAGTTTTCAACTGAGTTGCTTGAGGACAAGCAATAAGCTAAGCTTGGGGGAGTTGATACGTCCAAAACGTATCTACTTTCCCGAACACTTTTGCTATTGTTTTTCCTCTAAACTTGTGTGATTCGGATACAACTAACATGGACTGACGCTATTTCAGCAGAATTACCTTGTTGTCTAGTTTTTGTGCAGAAAATCAACTATCAGGAAAAATCCTAGAAAATATGCCAAAAATCCTATTTCACCAGAAGATTCACAGAGCCAGAAGACGAGACGGAGGAGGGCCACGAGGGGCCCACACCACCTGGTCGCGCGGTCCAGGCCTGGCCATGCCAATGGGTGGTGTGGCCGCCTCAGTCACACCCTCGGCCTCCCTCTTCGCCTATAAGTTGCCTCTTGACCTAAAAACCAAGGGGGGTTCGATGTTTTTCCAGAAAGAGTTTCATTGCGCCGCCACCACTAGATTCCGCGAATCGAAACCAGAACTCCATTCTGGCACCCTGCTGGGACAGGGAATTGGAGGAGATCATCGCCATCATCATCACCATCGCTTCTCCGTCGACCATCCATGTTCCCCGCATCCATGAGTGAGTAATCCCCCGTTGTAGGCTATGGGGATGGTAGGGATTGGATGAGATCGTTCATGTAATGGCATCATATTGTTAGGGCATGGTTCCTAGTATCTATTATTAGTGCTTTTTGACTTTGTTGCAACTTGTTATGCTTAATGCTTGTCACTAGGGCCCGAGTGCCATGATTTCAGATCTGAACATGTTATTGATTCATTATGATAGTATTTTTTATGGTCCTACCTGCAAGTTGTATACACATATTGTTGTCCGAAACCAAAGGCCCCGAAGTGACAGTAATCGGGATAACCAGAGGGAATGGCTTTGATGTGAGGGTCACATGTGTTCACGGAGTGTTAATTCTTTGCTCCGGTGCTCGATTAAAAGGAGCACCTTAATTGCCAGTAGTTCCCTTGAGGCCCCGCTGCAAACGGGCTGGTAGGACAAAAGATGTTGTGCAAGTTCTCATTGCGAGCATGTATGACTATATATGGAACACATGCCTATGATTATTTAGTACTTGGATGCTTTACCTTATTTATCTGCAAATGCCCTATATCTTGATTGCTATATGAATTGTCTTGTCCATGCAACGCCCGTCCATCCATCCCTATGCCTACCGCGCTTTAATCATACTATTTACTGCAATTGTTACTGATGTCTTTACTTTTACTACTGCTATTACTTTGCTATTGCTATTACAAAACTGTTGCTACTAATAAACTGGTGTGAGCAAGATTGTTTCCAGGTGCAGCTAAATTGACAACTCAGTTGTTAAGGCTTATAAATATTCTTTGGCTCCCCTTATGTCGAATCAATAAATTGGGTTTCATTTCCCTCGAAAATACTACAATACACCCCCTATACTTGTGGGCCATCAGTCACCCATATCTGGAGTGTTACGGAGCTTGACGAGAAGCACGTGGCAATATTGGCGGAGGCCAAGTGCATTGCGGAGCAGGGCGCTAAGATGGACGAAGACATGGCTAAGGCGCAACAATCCATCAAGGCGGCAAGAGCTATGGAGGCTGAGTACAAGCAATTGTTGTTAAAGCAAAAGGCAAAGAAAGTGCCAGCTCATGTCGTTGAAGATTTCGGCATTCGACTGAGGTTGGGATATGAAGGTTCTAAGCCGACAAAGGCCACCACGTACATTGATTCAGAGGGGAGGCAAGTCATGCCAACTCCCGCCCTCAACATCGCCGTCGCCAAGACCCTCCTGGAACAAGATAGGTCGCCAGAAGCAATTGCTTAGGTGTACGACCTCGTCGCTAAGGCATGTAAGCAACATGAGAAGGTTGCCTCGTAGAGGCTCGAGTCCAACTCGGAGCTTTTCCAGTCAACCCTGAACAGCCGCAGAAGGCCCAAATCTCCCTGTGATGAGGGATTAAATACAAGCTCCATAGAGCGAAGACAGAGGGAGGCACGCAACAGGACTGACGCCATCCCCATATCCTTCGATCACGGAGAAGAGCCGCACCATCGTACAAGCATGCCACCGCCAAGGCGTCCCCAGGCCGGCATCGTTTTACGTGACCAGGGAAAGCAGCCTCGGCATGACAGAGAGTGCAGCGGCATTGAAGGACATAGGAGTAGGTCCCACAAGGAGCTGCCACGTCCGACAAGTAACCACGATAGGCGTGAGGAGTCACAGGAGGGGCACAACAAGAAATCTAACCCATCGCCTCCACCGCCACCATCGCCACCTAGCATCCATCATGGCGGAGGGCACGGTGGATCTCATAGATCGCTCCACAACTCCCCTCCCCATGACAGAAAAGAGAAGCAACCAGAGTTGTATGATGCGCATACACGGCTGCACAAGATCCAAGAAGCTCGAGAGCTCCCATACCTTGGGCCACGTTGCTTTGGACTAGTCATACGGGCCACAACCTACCCCAAGGGCCTCCAGATAGACAAGACCATCAAGCCTTACAACAGCACTGCCAGACCAGCAACATGGTTGCAGGGCTGCAGCAAAGCGATTCACATCATAGGGGGAAACCCCAATGTCGTTGTCAAGTACCTCCCACTCATGCTGACTGGCACCGCCTAACAATGGATCGACGATTTGCCGGAGAAATCAATATGCAATTGGTTGGACATGCATGAAGTGTTCACCAAGAATTTCGAGGGTACGTACAAACGTCCCTGCATTGTCGGAAATCTGCAGCGGTGTGTGTAAGAATAGGATGAAACCTCTCGTGCCTACCTCTCTTGTTAGCTGGATATGAAAAATTCATGCGCAGGGGTGCACGAATAGACCGCTATGGCCGCCTTTGTCGATGGTCTAGAAAAGGGAACTTTGCTCCGCCATAAGTTGAAGCGCAAGTAAGACAACAATGAGCTCACCCTCAACACAATGATCGCCATGGCTAGCGAGTTTGCCATTGCTGATGACGACGCGCGTGGATCACTGTCGGCAATAGCAATCCCTACCCAGGCCAGAAAAAACAACAATAACAAGCGGAAAAATCTGCCCGAAGAAAAGCAAGTGGCCGACATGGTCTCCGCAATGTTCATTGGCTAAGGTAGAGGCGGACAGAGTGGAAATGGTCGGGGGTCTAGCAGTGGCCAGCAGAGGAGTGATGCTACACCCTCAGCACCCTGCATTCCCCAAACGTACGAAGAGTACCGCGATATGCTCTGTTTCATCCACCTTTACGCAAACTTCAAGGCCACCCACACCAACCACCAATGCAAATTTGTCAACAACCTCAAGGAAGACCCTGAGTCCGGCTACAAGCAAAGTTGGAAGAACAGACCCTACGGAAAGGGAAAAGCGAAGAAGAAGGAGGAAGAGCCCAAGGAATCAAGCGATATGGATGAAGACGTGGAACCCAAATCTTCAAACAAGGGAGAGGATAAAGGGAAAACTCCCTTCAAAAAGAATGCTCCATGTTACCATACCTTCCTTGGCACCCTCACTGTCCGGTCCCAAAAAACCTCTCTAAGGATACGGATGGCTACCTTCCCTCCGGTTCCCCAGTACGTCAGGTGGTCGGAAGTTCAAATTACTTGGGATAGGAAGGATCACCAAGACCTCATTCCAATAGAGAACCAGTATGCCATGGTCATCAACCCTTTGGTTGACGGCACAGAGTTCACCAAGTGCCTTGTGGATAGTGGAAGTAGCATCAACATCATGTACCTGGATACACTGCACAAGATGAACTTGACGGAGACCCAGCTAAGGAAGAGCAACACCATGTTCCATGGGGTTGTCCCCAGCTGGCAACCAAATTCCCTAGGTTGCATCACCCTTTTGGTCGCTTTTGACAATGTTAACAATTACCGCCAAGAACCTATGACCTTTGAAGTGGTGCCTTTCAAGAGCGTGTACCACGTCACATTTGGACGTGACATCTTCCACTCCTTCCTTGCAAGGCCATGCTTTGTTTACAACAAGCTCAAGAATCCCGGACCAAATGGCGTCATCACCCCTGACGGAAGCTTCACCAAGGCACGGGAGTGCGAGCTCAGTGAGGCTGCCTTCACTGAAACAGTCCGCTATGGTGAGGAGTTCAAGGAGATCCAGATCCAGGTCGATGCCTCAGAGATGTCGGTGTCGAAGAAGCAGATCGCTGCTACCAAACCCGCATTCAAGGCCGCCATCAAGACCAAGTCGGTGGAGCTTGTTGAAGGAGATTCCTCCAAGACCATCGCCATTGGCACGGACCTGGATCCCAAATAGGAATGTGCGCTCGTCGAGTTCCTCCATGAGAATAGGGACATCTTTGCCTGGCAACCTGCCGACATGAAATCTGTACCTAGGGAACTTGCCGGGCACAGCTTGAATATTGATCCCAATGCCAAACCGGTGAAGCAACCTCTACGATGCTTCGGTGATGAAAGAAGAAGGGCTATAGGCAATAAATAGCTAGGTTACTTAAGGCTAGCTTTATCCGAGAAGTTATTCACACCCGATGGGTGGCAAATCCTATACTTGTCCCTAAAGAGGGAACCAATGAATTAAGAATGTGCGTTGATTACACCGTCTTGAACAAAGCATGTCCAAAGGATCCATTTGCTTTGCCTCGCATTGACCAAGTCATTGACTCGATGGCTAGATTGGAACTTCTGCGTTTTCTCGATGCTTACTCAGGATACCACCAAATCCGGATGCGAAAGTCAGACCAATTGGCCAGTTCGTTCACCACACCCTACGGCACATATTGCTACGTCATGATGCCCTTTGGGTTGAAAAACGCTGGTGCTACTTACCAGCAGACAATGCAATGTTGCCTACATCACCAAATAGGTCGAAACGTACACGCTTACATGGAAGACATCGCGGTAATGTCAAAGAAATCAAATGATCTTATCACTGACTTGCAGGAAACCTTCGATAATCTCCGGAAATACAACATGATGATGAACCCCAAGAAGTGCATCTTCGGAGTACCCTCTGGCAAACTGTTGGTCTTCATCGTTTCGTATTGCAGGATTGAGGTGAACCCGGGGAAAATCAAGTCCATCCTCGACATCAAACGTCTAACATGCCTGAAGGACATACAAAGGCTCACGGGTTGCGTTGCAGCAGTAAACCGATTCCTCATCCGACTTGGTGAGAAGGCTATGCCACTCTACAAGTTGCTCAAGAAGGCGGACAAATTCACATGGACGGACGAGGCTGATGCAGCACTTCAGGAGTTGAATAGAATACTCTCCTCCCCACCAATACTTGTGGCACCGGTGTCAAGGGAGCCTATGTGAGTCTACATGGCGGCAACCAACCGAGTAATCAGCATCGTCATCATGGTGGAGCGCAAGGAACCAACGCACAAATACGGAGTTCAGCGACCCATTTACTATGTAAGTGAGGTCTTGACGGAATCCAAACAGCATTACCCGCACTACCAAAAGATAGCTTATGGAGTCTTCCTTGCTTCACGAAATCTAAGGCATTATTTCTAGGAGCACCCTATCACAGTGGTGAGCAAAGCTCCACTGTCCGGCATCATCAACAATAGCGACGCTATAGGAAGAGTGGCAAAGTGGGGCATTGAACTTTCCGCCTTTGAAATCACCTACAAGAGACGTGACGCTATCAAATCACAAGCATTGGCGGATTTTCTCGCAGATTGGACAGAACTGCCAGAAGACACTCTTGTGCTAGAGCCAGAATATTGGGTCATGCACTTTGACGGTTCAAAGCTACTCAATGGCTCGGGGGCTGGTGTATTGTTACAATCACCAATAGGAGAAAAGTTGCAATACGTCCTGCAGATTCACTTCAATGCTACCAACAACATGGCGAAGTATGAGGCCCTCATTCACGGACTTCGTGTAGCAAAAGATATTGGCATCAAGCACATAGTTTGCTATGGAGATTCCGACTTGGTTGCCCAGCAAGTAGCTGGCACCTGGAACACGCGGAACCCTATGATGGCGGCATATATCGAGACGAAGTAGACGAAATAGCCAAGTTCTTCGACGGATACAAAGTCAAGTACGTCAAAAGAAAGGAGAATGAGGCAGCAGATCTACTGTCAAAGCTTGGATCGGCTCATTGACCAATTCTGCTAGGCGTTTTCCTGGAACATATACAGACCCCATCCGTGAAGGGATCATACCCTGAAAACCCGGATAGAGTGGATTCATTTGTTAATACAGTAATAATGACTTCTCCGGCTTGGATGAAACCGCTCATTGACTATCTACAAGACGGAACTTTGCCCGCTGACGAAGTCGAAAGCCAGCAAATAGTACGAAGAGCAAAAGGTTGCGTCATCATTGATGGCCAGCTTTACAAAAGAAGTACCACAGGAGTTTTCCTTCGATGTGTCTCCTAGCAGCAAGGTATTGAAATCCTTAGAGAAATTCATCTCGGAAATTGCGAGCACCATGCCGCTCCCCGATCATTGGTGGCTAAGGCCTTCCGATAAGGATTCTACTGGTTAACTGCCAAGGCAGACGCCGACAAGTTGGTACAAACATTCTTTGGGTGTCAGTTCTATGCAAGACAACCTAGTGTTCCAGCTGAAGAATTGCAAACAATACCAATAACTTGGTCGTTTGCAGTCTGGGGGCTGGACATGGTGGGACCTTTGCAGACAGCACCCTGTGGATTCAGACACTTGCTACTAGCAGTGGACAAATTCACAAAATGGATTGAAGCTAAACTCATTAGAAAGCTTGATGGGGCAACAACCCTAAAATTTGTCTGGGATCTAATGGTGAGATTTGTCTCCCACACAGCATCATCACCCATAATGGCAGAAATTTATTTCTCGGAGAAGTTGAGGAGTACTGTCATGAAAAAGGCATCCGCCTTGACCTAGCATCTGTGGCACACCCAGAATCAAATGGGAAAGTTGAATGGGCCAATGTATTAATTCTGCACGAAATCAAGCCACACTTAGAGGCACCGATGCATAGGACGGCTGGAGCCTGGGTGGTGGAATTACCATCTATCTTGTGGAGTTTACGAACAACACCCAACGGATCCACCGGCTTGACTCCTTTCTTCATGGTTTATGGAGCAGAAGTGATCCTCCCAACCTACATCCTCCATGATGCACCAAGAGTTCCCGCCTACAAGGAGGATGACGCTGAAAAACCTAGACGCCTATCTGTGGACCTGCTTGAAGAAGAGCACGTGCTGGCATGCTAGAGTTCTGCCATCTACAAGCAAAAGCTGCGTGGCTACCATAGTCGCCGCATAAAGCATCGCTTGTTTAAAGAGGGGGATCTGGTGCTTAGGCTCAAGCAGGAGAAATCACACAAACTATCCCCGCCTTGGGAAGGACCGTTCATCCTAAGCAAAGCATTACTAAATGGTCCCTATTACCTCGTCGATATTCACGAGTTGAAAGATAGGCCAAAAAATAGCAAGTGCAAGCAACGTGACTCGGATGATGATTACCCAGAGACAGATCGGCCATGGAACATAGCACAACTACGTCCCTTTTACACTTAGCACATTTATATTATGTAATAAGTTTCTTATATGATCAGTGAAATAAAGCATTTGGTTCACTCATATTCTCTAAGTCTTTTACCTCCTTTAGTTGTTCATTTTTGGATCATATAAACCCTTTATGTGCAAGTTTGCATTTGCACTTGTGAAAATTCTGCCTACGGGCGATAGCTTAAGTTTTCTGGTCTACACGTTTTCTGAAGTTTTTATGTGGATTCTGGAGTAGTGACTTCTCGACACTCAAAGCCGGCGATTTTGCTCTTAGGTTCTTGATGGTGCTATTAAGCATCATCACCTGAGAGCATATTTCTGTGTTGTGAGTTTTCCGTCTCACGAAAGGTCAAGCATATGAACCAGAATAATGGATAAGCTAGCACTTGCTTATAAATATACATATGCTAGAAACAGTTAAGTAATAGGAAAGTTGAGTACAAGTTTTTCTGCCTTGATAAACACATAAGGTTTTCTGCATACACATTGCAGAGATACATTTAATACAAACATTGTTTTTATGGCTCTATTGTAGGGGGCTTCGTGGTGGCATCATCAAGAGATTCAGGCCGAGAGAGCTCATCAAACTTGGAGGGAGATGGGATATACTGAGACGAGGCCATGTTTTCGTCAAGGATCTCGGTAGGCACAGATACATCTACATTGACCATTCTAGCAATCCTGGTGTTAAAGTCGGAAAGGGAATTTCAAATAGCATCGCTATCGATATCGCTCCCTTCCTCATCCAGCTTGGGAAAGCCGGATGTCACCAGGTCGATGTCGGTGTTATCGTAGTGTGCCTTGACCAAAGACAAAGACATCCTAGCACCAGCCCGGATGCAAGAGGCCTTCCAGTCCTTGACCTTCTCAGGAGCTTGGCGCAGGATCTCCGCATACTTGGCCGCTGAGTCTGCCGCCTTAATGTTGACCCCTAGAGGCTGGGCTATCTCCTTGGCCTAGGGAATGGCGGTGCTGATGAAGTTGCTGGCAAGAATCATGCATTCATTAGGGTCTGAGCACCTTCACCCAAGTTGGCTAGGCCAATGGGAGTTGTGGTTTGCACAAGATACAAGGACCATGAGTACACACAAATCAAATGATTATCCAAAGTACAAAAATGACCAAGATGGAGAAAGGTTACCAAACATGCTCGTCTCTCCTTGCTTGCATGTCTCCGCCAAGACATCCCACTCCTTCTGGACTATCTTGTACACCTCAAGGTTCCTCCCATTCTGCTCTTTGGCAACTTGGTTCTGTTCCTTGAGTTGCGCAATCTCGTCCTTCAGGCGTTGCATCTCGGCGTCAGAAGATTCTTGCAGCACCTTCATCGCTGCCTCATGGCCCTTAACGGCATCAGCCAGGTCCTTCTTCAAAATTTTGTTCTCATTATCGAGCTCATAGATCTGCTTGGATTGCTCGACGATTCTCTTGGCCTTGGCAATGGTAATGGCTTCTGTGAGACAGAAATCATAAAGTACTATGAGAAGATGGTAGAATAAGTCCATGAGGAAAAGCAAGGAGTTGTTACAAGAAACAGACTCTGGCTATTTTGGATTTGTTTCTTTAGGAAGGTTGTTTTACCCTGTTCAAGGTCCAGCTCCTTCTGCAAAGCAGCAAACCTCTCATTGGTCGTGATCCTTCGCCTATTATCATTCTGCAAACAAACAAGCATGTTTTAGTTTCTCTAGAGCATCTAGTCGGAACTATATGGTTTCAACTACACGCTCGGGGGCTACAGCACAAGTTTTTAACCAACAAGTATGCTACTCTTAGATCATCTAGCCGGAATTCTGCTAAGTTTCCACCTAGATGCTCGAGGGCTACACTATCAAGTTCTACTCTTAAAAGTTCTTTGGAGCACTTAGGCCAATAACCTTTGTTTATCCACCTAAGAGCTTGGGGCTACAGAGGGATATACTATGCAAAACAAACAAAGTGAAGTTCAAAAGACTTACGATGGCAATAAGCTTGAGATTGTTGGCTATATTGGCATATGCGGTGTGGAAGATGCCAGTATTGTTATACACGGCATCTGCCAGTGCAATGAGGTCATCTAGGCACAATGTCAGAGGAGTCGCGGCCAAAGGAGATGTTGAAGCCGGAGGCGTGAATGATTCCCTAGCACTTGTTGCGTCTTTAGAACAGTGGATGGCACAGAGCCTCCCGCCTTAACCGTTGCCTCCGCCTCCACCTCTTCCACCACCTGCTTCCCTTTCTCAGTGGTATCCTTAGCTAGAGCTTCAGCCACTTTGGATGAGGTGCACTCCTATGTCGCTTGGCCACTGGGAGCAATGTCTGCCTCGACAGAGCCTTAGATATCAAGGATTGGATTAACATCTGTCTCCATGGTGGAGATCTCAGGGATGACGGGAGATGAAGGCCCAACGGGGCCAGCAGAAGGCTTGGAGGCCACGTCCCTGGTGAGCATGTCATGAATATTTTTTGACCCTCCAGCATCTCTGGAGGATCGCTTCAAACTAACACCAGCTTTCCTCCTGAAACATACGAAGTATAAGTACAAGAGTTGAAAAAGGTATCAGCTATAAAGTTCAAGTCGGAGAATGAAAACACTTACTCCACGGCAGGAGCCTTGGTGAGGGGAATTCCGGTGGATTTCTTATTCTTCTCTGCCTCTAAGGCGACGGTGGATCATTTGGAGACTCCACTCTCCGATTTCTTCTTCTTGGCCTCGGCAGCAGCGTTACAGGTGGAGCTCTTCCGCTTTCGTGCTACCGGAGCTGGTTGATCCTTGGGGGCATCATCGTCGAACACCACTTGGATATACTTAAGCTTAGGATCATAGACCTGGGAGGCCATCTGATCCGCCTCCAAGGTCGCCAGCTGGGATACAAAGGAGTGTTAGATTGACAACTTCAGATCAGAAAAACCTTAGAGCATATAACGAGCAACAAAGGAAACAAAAGCTACCTCTGGGAACTTGCCGCAATCAAACATGCCGTAGGTGATCTTGAAGCCATGCTTCCTGTCCTTCACCTTGACTATGTCTTTAAGCCAGAGTTTGATGGAGTTAGTAGAGAAGTTATCCCGCGAAATTCGCATGGGATCCCTCCTGTCTTGAGTGTATTGACACATCAACTCGGCGCGGTGCTACAGAGGCTGGATCCGCCTAACGAACCAGCACATGGCAAGATCCAGGCCCGTCAGACCTCCATCTACAAGCCATTCAATCTTCCTTATGGCGTGTTTGGCCTTGTCGTCGGAGGGAAGGGAGGATGGGGTTCGCCATGCGGGCACCTCGGAGGCAGCTCCATCGACGAAGTCAGGATAAGTCTCAAGGCGGTCAGGCAGAGGAATATCTGGGCCGTAGAAGTACATGCGCTGCCAGTTCTTGCATGACTCATGTCCTACGATATCAGGGAAGCGCTGGCTAGGTCGGATCTTGAAGCTAATGGTTCCAAAAATCTGCAATTCGTCCTTGGACTCTACGGACTCTCTCTTGATGGTAAAATAGTACACAAACATATCTAACCTAGGTTTAATGCCTAGGAATCCTTCGCACAAGGCTACGAAGTTGCTAAGGACTAAGATGTTGTTGGGAGAGAGATTGTGGGGGAGTACCCAGAAGTGTCGGAGAACGTCCAAGAATAACTCGGAGACTAGCAGGCTTACGCCTCGTACCAGCTGGGCCTTGAGGTACACTTTCTCTCCGGCTTGGGGAGAAGGAACCACCTCGCCGGCCGGCGCCACCCGCCAGACCAACTCCTTCACCACGGGGAGATACCCCTCGGTGACCAGCTCCTGCAGATCTTGGGCGGAGAGGTCAAAGCTCCTCCACACGAGAATATCATTTTGCGGCCCGAAAGTTGGGGTGTCCAGGCAACACGATACCCAAGTTGCTTACAATCAGCTGCGTTGCCCAAAGTTGGCATGTCAGATACTCAGAGGGTCTTTTTCGACACGAATTCAACTTTACGTTTCAATACAAAATACCAGGCTAACGGCCGTCAAGTTGGGCCCCCTGTCAGTTCTCGCTGTTATGTCGCTCCCATCGCTTAGGTTGGGTGGCTGTCACGTAGGCTTGCAGCGCTGACATAGTGGATAGGACAACACCCCTGCCTAGTGTATTGACGTGACAAAACAGGGCACATGTATCGGTGTTATAATTATTTTTTGTTTACTCAGAAGCTAGAATGGCCACCGTCACACGTCTCTCCTTGGACTTCCGTCCCCGTCGTTAACCACTACCTTAAAAGCGCATTGACGGTTCCACCGTTCCCCTGCCTCGCAGAAACCACTCTTCTTCTTCCTGTCATCTGTCTCTTCCCGTCTTCTCCTTACCGCCATGGAAGGTCGTCGCACTCTAGAGACAAGCTTCACTACCCATGACAATAAGATGATAGACATTGTCTACAACAACAAGTAGGAGATAGTGGTGCATGTCATGAGGATGTACGAGGGTTAGCTTGAGAAAGACGACGACAAGTTTGTGGGATTGGACCTCGAGTACACCCCGGAGCACCCATATGAAGGGAGCGAAGTCGCCGTTGTTCAACTGGCCATGAGGAAACACGTCCTCATCTACCACCTCTCCCAGTTTGTAGATCTGCTCTCTGTAGCTAACCGCTTTTAGGGTTTTATCCTCTTGTTCTTTATCCATTTTTTCATCTTGCAACTACTGGATTTTATTTAAGACCAAATAAATTATGACAAGACAATGTTGAGAGTCTTGATCTTGCATTTACTAAACTTTTCAAAATTATATTTAGATGATGATCTTGCATTGAAAAAATATTTGTAGTTACAAATTTTGGTGATGACAAACTACATACTTTCAGGACTGACAGGAATTGTCCGGCGCTGCGCCAGTTCCTTGTAGAAAAGGGAATTGTTTTCTGCACTGTCGATAATACAACTGATTTTTCGAAATTTTATCGAGAGGGAATTATAATTCCTGTGCACAACTGGATCGATATTCAGCGTCTTGTCAAGATCCTAGGGGGCTCGAGGAAGGATGGAATGGCATCACTCGCAACTAGAATCCTCGATGAGTCGTACGATAGAATGAAGGCAGATTTCCCTACGGATAGGCACGATTTCTTGGACGAGTGGCCGTTGTCTGATATAAACCTGAACTATGCAGCCATAGATGCTTACGTGACCTACCAGCTATACAATAAGATCCATTTTTTTCTACGTTACCTCGTGTTTTGCCCTATTTGCAAGAGGGAAGACGAGCTTAGGGGATCCCTTTGTAGAAAATGCAGAATAGCTGAGTTTGAAGCTGCATATGCAAAGGAAATGGCTGCATCTAAATCAGCTGATAGAGAGGCTGCAGAAGTAGCTGAAAGAGAGCTTGCAGCTGAAGCAGAAGTAACTGACAGAGAGGCTGCAGCTGAAGTAGCAAACAGAGATGCAACATCTTCTAGCGGCAACAATCAGGTCTGTGATGCACTGCTAATTGTGCCACAGGACGCTGAAGATAGGGAAGGCAAGTCAGATCCCAGGTGGAACGAAGCATTTTGTGAGATGTGGAGTGCCAATAATGTAAGATCCACCTGGAATGATTGCAGTTGGTCGCCTAGGAACGATGGCAAGCGCCTCAAGTGGGCTGATGAGAAGTGAATTAAATTTTACTTCTCAGTGTTATGTTTCTATTTTGTGGAACTCATTTATCTTATCAAGATGTCTAGCGCCTCAAGTGAGAGTAGTAAAATAAATGTAACCCTCTTTGCGTTATGTTTATGCATGTCTCTTGTAGCTTGTCAAGATGGTAGCTCGTTAACTGGCAGTTTGAAAGAGTACTCTTTTCCTCTCTCGCTAAATAGATATGTTTGATTTTGCCCAAATTGGTAGAAAATCTAGAGAAGATTCTCTCTTCAATAATTCGTTCCCTTTTGGACCTCTTTTTGCCTCCGATCAGTTAGCAAATCTAGAGCAGCAAATCACACCAGGCAGAATATATTCATTCAGAAAACAAAACAAATGTAGATATAGCTATGTGCAGCTAAATAGGATATAGCGATAGAAAGTAGGTTGCTTAACGAGGTTCGATGCATTAAACCAGAAATAGGATGCAAGCAAAATATAGAAAATCAAAAGAAGCTGATTAGCAGCAGGAGCAGCAGACACATTCAACCCCTCCTTCATGCACCTGCGCCTCCGCCTCCTCCCTCCGGCGCTTCCTCCACTTCTTGTTGTCTAGTCCCTTGATCTTGGGGGCCTTGGTCCTGATTGGAGGCATGCGACCCTCTTTGATGGCCACCCACTAGAGGTTTTGGAGGTGAATGCTAAGAGCCTGGTGTTCAGCGATGTAGGTGTTGACGTTCACGGTCTCACGCTCGCCGCCTTTGTGGATGCCAGAGCCCGGGGCCTCTACATGCTTTAGTAAGGAGTTGAAGTCAGTGCCGGCGAGACTCACCCAGTAGAAGGCGATCCCCTTGCAGAAGGGGCAGCTGTAGTTGCCGCCCCTGAAGAAGGTGTCGATCTTGGCAGCCAGACCTCCTCAAGACTGTGAGTCTTGGTGTGCCTAGACTCGTCATCGCTACAGACGTCGCTACCGGAAACCTATTGGAAGAAAAGGAAAATGGGGGAGTAGATGATGTAAGAAGATCGAGCAATCGAAATGCGAACAAGAGAATCCTAATAAACCAAGATCTAGCATCCAATGATGGGAAAGGTAGAAGAACCAAGGGAGGGGAGCAAACCCTAGTTACCTCCGACCATGGGTCATCGATGCCGGTGTCGTAGGGGTTCATCAGAGTGATGTACTTATCTGGATCATAGGTGACCATGAAGTGTTGGATCTGCTTGTGACTGGCGGGAGCCTCCTCGCAGGCGGGGGGATCCTCTTCGGCGGCTACGTCGGTAGTGGGGACGGGGGCCTGGACGGGAATGCTGGCTACCATCGATACCTCAACTAGGGCCTGGATGGGGACGGCGGCTGATTTCAACGCGTGGAGGGGGACCGGCGAGGAGACGGGGGCCTCGTCGGCGGCTACATCGATAGCGGGGACGGGGGCCTGGACGGGAACGGCGGCTGCCATCGATGGCTCGACTAGGGCCTGGACGGGGACGATGGCTGCTTTCAACGCATCGAGGGGGACCGGCGAGGAGACAGGGGCCTCCTCGCCGGCGGCCTCGGAGGCGACGATGGCCACCGTATCCTCCTCTGCCATCGCCGGCGCGGACGAGGTATTCTCGGGAGTTTGCAGATGCTGGTGGGACAGTGGAGAGGGTTGCGTGGGGTGAGTGAGCAAGAGTGAGAGTGGGTGTGCGGAGAGGGGCTCTATAGTTAAGGTGGATGGAAGCAAGTCAAGGTTCGTTGCACCACTGTGCAACGCGCCGCGCAGTCTACTGCACCGTGCACCACGACACGCGCACGGTACGTCACTTTTTTTCCCGGCCCATGCATGGCAGTTCTGTATTGAGCCGCATGCAAAGGGCGCATACACAATTTGTATGTACGAAGTTTGACACGTCCCTAAAATTGATGATAGTTAAAAGTGGAAATGTAGAGGGGAAGGTAAGTGGCTGTACGACGGGATTTGTGGGGTTCTGCTAGATCGGGTAGAGGGATGTGTTGATGGCTGCGAGTGACTCGTTGAAGGCGGAGACGTTAGGTCTCGTCGAGCTCAGCTCTTCGACCTCCGGCTAGCGCGTGCAAGCTTCTTACGGTGGGGCCCAGTTGGAAGTGAGATTGAGAGCCGCTGCGTAAAAAATGGGATATGTCTTATTAAAATCAAGTGGCAATAAATTACAGATGTCCATCGATGACGCATGTGTTGTGGCATAGTAGTAGTAGTAGTAGTAGGCTTTTCAGACTTGATTAAACATGACATGACCGCTCGACGACTTTTTCCATGGACGACTTCGTGTTCCTTCTTGTAGAAGTCTCGCTGAGGGAGACGTCCGTGTTGTCTCACGCTGTACTATGAAGGGCACGACGTGTGCAACGATCATCGTTGGATCGCACAGAATCAACGGTTGGTGCGCACGATCCGCATGACAACTGTGACAACCAATCAGGGAGTAGCAGACAGAGTGAGCATAGGTGGGCTTCTACAAAAGATAGAGAGAGGGGGCAAAATTGAGTAGTATCAAAAAACCAAGGGCAAAACTGAGTAGTGTAAAAATGGAAAGTTAGTGTCTTGTACAATGAAATACATCATGGCATACATCAAATTATGCCAAGATAGATCCACTAGAGTTCATTAGATGTGTGTTCTTCTCATAAACCACATGGACCCACTAGAGTTCATTGCATGTGTGTTACTGTCATATACCGCATGGATCCACCGGTGTCACTGCATGTGTGTTCTTTTCATAAACCACATGTTGATCCACCAATGTCATTGCATGTGTGTTCTTTTCATAAACCACATATGGATCCACCAGTGTCATTGCATCTGTGTTCTTTTCATGAACCAGATATGGATCCACCAGAGTCATTGCATGTGTGTTCTTTCAATAAACCACACATGGTTCCACTGGTGTCATTGCATGTGTGTTCTTTTCACAAACCACAGCTAGAGTCATTGCATGTGTGTTCTTTTTCACAAACCACATAAGGATCCACGATTGACATTGGATGTGTGTTCTTTTCATGAACCACACCCAGTGTCATTGCATGTATGTTCCTCTCACAAACTACACATGGATCCACCAGTATCATTGCATGTTTGTTCTTTTCATGAACCACACATGGATCCACCCAGTGTGATTGCATGTATGTTCCCCTCAAAAACCACACATGGATCCACCAGTGTCATTGCATGACTGTTCTTTTCATGAACCACACCCAGTGTCATTGCATGTCTCTTCCTTTCATAAACCACACATGGATCCACCCAGTGTCATTGCATGTCTGGTCTTTTCATGAACCACAGCTAGAGTCATTGCATGTATGTTCTTTTCATGAACCACAACTAGAGTCATTGCATGTGTGTTCTTTTCATATATCACAGCTAGAGTCATTGCATGTGTGTTATTTTCATGAACCACACCCAGTGTCATTGCATGTATGTTCTACTCACAAACCACATAAGGATACACCAGTGTCATTGCCTGTGTGTTCTTTTCATGAACCACACCCAGTATCATTGCATGTGTGTTCCTCTCATAAACCACACATGGATCCACCAGTGTCATTGCATGTGTGTTCTTCTCGTGAACCACATCTAGAGTCATTGCATGTGTGTTCTTCTCACAAACCACATAAGGATCCACCAGTGTCATTGGATGTGTGTTCTTTTCATGAACCACACCCAGTGTCATTGCATGTGTGTTCTTCTCAGAAACCACACATGGATCCACAGGTATCATTGCATGTCTATTCTTTTCATGAACCACAGCCAGTGTCATTGCATGTGTGTTCTTCTCACAAACCACACATGGATCCACTAGTGTCATTGCATGTCTGCTCTTTTCATTAACCACAGTTAGAGTCATTGCATGTGTGTTCTTTTTAGAAACCACATATCACCAGTGTCATTGCATGTGTGTTCTTCTAATAAACCACATATGGATCCACCCAGTGTCATTGCATGTGTGTTCTTTTTCACAAACCACATAAGGATCCACCAGTGTCATTGGATGTGTGTTATTTTCGTGAACCACACCCAGTGTCATTGCATGTATGTTTCTCTCACAAACCACACATGGATCCACCAGTATCATTGCATGTTTGCTCTTTTCATGAATCACACAAGGATCCACCCAGTGTGATTGCATGGTTGTGCCTCTCACAAACCACATATGGATCCACCAGTGGCATTGCATGTCTGTTCTTTTCATGAACCACACCCAGTGTCATTTCATGTCTATTCGTTTCATAAACCACACATGGATCCACCCAGTGTCATTGCATGTTTGTTCTTTTCGTGAACCACAGCTAGAGTCATTACATGTGTGTTCTTTTCACAAACCACAGCTAGAGTCATTGCATGTCACAAACCACATAAGGATACACCAGTGTCATTGCATGTGTGTTCTTTTCATGAACAATAGCTAGAGTCATTGCATGTGTGTTCCTCTCATAAACCACACATGGATCCACCAGTGTCATTGCATGTGTGTCCTTCTCATGAACCACAGCTAGAGTCATTGCATGTTTGTTCTTACCACAAACCACATAATCCACCAGTGTCATTGGATGTGTGTTCTTTTCATGAACAACACCCAGTGTGATTGCATGTATGTTCCTCTCACAAACCACATATGGATCCACCAGTATCATTGCATGTCTGTTGTTTTCATGAACCACATCCAGTGTCATTGCATGTGTGTTCTTCTCACAAACCACACATGGACCACACCCATTGTCATTGCATGTCTGCTCTTTTAATTAACCATAGTTAGAGTCATTGCATGTGTGTTCTTTTCACAAACCACATATCACCAGTGTCATTGCATGTGTGTTCTTCTCATAAACCACATACGGATCCACCCAGTGTCATTGCATGTGTGTTCTTTTTCACAAACCACATAAGGATCAACTAGGGTTATTGGATTTGTGTTCTTTTCATGAACCACACCCAGTGTCATTGCATGTATGTTCCTCTCACAAACCACACATGGATCCACCAGTATCATTGCATGTTTGTTCTTTTCATGCACCACACATGGATCCACTAGTGTCATTGCATGTCTTTTCTTTTCATGAACCACACCCAGTGTCATTGCATGTATGTTCCTTTCATAATCCACACATGGATCCACCCAGTGTCATTGCATGTCTAGTCTTTTGATGAACCACAGCTAGAGTCATTGCATGTATGTTATTTTCATGAACCACGGCTTGAGTCATTGCATGTGTGTTCTTTTCATATACCATAGCTAGAGTCATTGCATGTGTGTTCTTCCCATGAACCACACCTAGTGTTATTGCATGTCTGTTCTGCTCACAAACCATATAAGGATACACCAGTGTCATTGCATGTGTGTTCTTTTCATGAACCACACCCGGTGTCATTGCATGTGTATTCCTCTCATAAACCACACATGGATCCACTAGTGTCATTGTATGTGTGTTCTTCTCATGCACCACATCTAGAGTCATTGCATGTGTGTTCTTCTCACACACCACATAAGAATCCACCAGTGTCAATGGATGTGTGTTCTTTTCATGAACCACACCTAGTGCCATTGCATTTGTGTTCTTCTCACAAACCACACATGGATCCACCAGTATTATTGCATGTCTATTCTTTTCATGAACCATAGCCAGTGTCATTGCATGTGTGTTCTTCTCACAAACCACACATTGATCCACCAGTGTCATTGCATGTGTGTTCTTTTCATGAACCACAGTTAGAGTCATTGCATGTGTGTTCCTCTCATAAACCACACATGGATCCACCAGTGTCATTGCATGTGTGTTCTTCTGATGAACCATAGCTAGAGTCATTGCATGTCTATTCTTCCCATAAACCACATAATGATTCGCCAGTGTCATTGGATGTGTGTTCTTTTCATGTACCACACCCAGAGTGATTCATGCTTATTCCTCTCACAAACCACATATGGATCCACTAGTGTCATTGCATGTCTGTTCTTTTGATGAACCACACCTAATGTCATTGCATGTTTGTTCCTTTCATAAACCACATATGGATCCACCCAGTGTCATTGCATGTCTGTTATTTTCATGAACCACAGCTAGAGTCATTGCATGTCTGTTCTTTTCATGAACCACAGCTAGAGTCATTGCATGTGTATTCTTTTCACAAACCATAGCTAGAGTCATTGCTTGTGTGTTCTTCTCACAAACAACATAAGGATACACTAGTGTCATTGCATGTGTGTTCTTTTCATGAATCATAGCTAGAGTCATTGCATGTGTGTTCCTCTCACAAACCACACATGGATCCACCAGTGTCATTGCATGTGTGTTCTTCTCATGAACCACAGCTAGAGTCATTGCATGTCTGTTCTTCTCACAAACCACATAAGGATCCACTAGTGTCATTGGATGTGTTTTCTTTTCATGAACCACACCCAGTGTCATTGCATGTGTGTTCTTCTCACAAACCACACATGGATCCACCGGTGTCGTTGCATGTATGTCCTTTTCATGAACCACACCCAGTGTCATTGCATGTCTGTTCCTCTCACAAACCACACATGGATCCACCAGTGCCATTGCATGTGTGTTCTTCTCATGAACCACATCTAGAGTCATTTCATGTGTGTTTTTTCACAAACCATATATCCCTAGTGTCATTGCATGTGTGTTCTTCTCATAAACCACATATGGACCCACCTAGTGTGATTGCATGTATGTTCTTTTCATAAACCTGACATGGATCCACCAGTGTCATTGCATGTGTGTTCTTCTCACAAACCACATCTAGAGTCATTGCATGTCAATTCTTCTCACAACCCACATAAGGATCTACTAGTGTCATTGGATGTGTGTTCGTTTCATGAACCAGACCCAGTGTCATTGCATGTGTGTTCTTCTCATAAACCACACATGGATCCACCAGTGTCATTGCATGTTTGTTCTTTTCATGAACCACAGCCAGTGTCATTGCATGTGTCTTCTTCTCACAAACCACACATGGATGTCATTGCATGTGTGTTCTTCTCATGAACAACATCTAGAGTCATTGCATGTGTGTTCTTTTCACAAACCACATATAACCAGTGTCATTGCATGTGTGTTCTTCTCATAAACCACATATGGAACCACCCAGTGTGATTGGATGTGTGTTCCTCTCACAAATCACATACGGATCCACCAGTGTCATTGGATGTGTGTTCTTTTCATGAACCACAGCTAGAGTCATTACATGTATGTTCTTCTCGCAAACCACATAAGGATCCACCGGTGTCATTGCATGTCTGTTCTTTTGATGAACCACACATGGATCCACCCAGTGTGATTGCATGTCTGTTCTTTTCACAAACCACATATGGATCCAACAGTGTTATTGCATGTGTGTTCTTCTCACAAACCACACATGGATCCACTAGTGCCATTGCATGTCTTTTCCTTTCATGAACCACATCTAGTGGCATTGCATGTGTGTTCTTCTCACAAACCACACATGGATCCACCAGTGTCATTGCATGTGTGTTCTTGTCATGAACCACATCTAGAGTCATTGCATGTGTGTTCTTTGCACAAACCACATATCACCAGTGTCATTGCATGTATGTTCTTCTCATAAACCAGATATGGATCCACCCAGTGTGAGAGGATGTGTGTTCCTCTCACAAACCACATACGGATCCACCAGTGTCATTGGATGTGTGTTCTTTTCATGAACCACAGCTAGAGTCATTGCATGTCTGTTCTTCTCGCAAACCACATAAGGATCCACCGGTGTCATTGCATGTCTGTTCTTTTGATGAACCACACATGGATCCACCCAGTGTGATTGCATGTCTGTTCTTTTCACAAACCACATATGGATCCAACAGTGTTATTGCATGTGTGTTCTTCTCACAAACCACACATGGATCCACTAGTGCCATTGCATGTCTTTTCCTTTCATGAACCACATCCAGTGGAATTGCATGTGTGTTCTTCTCACAAACCACACATGGATCCACCAGTGTCATTGCATGTGTGTTCTTGTCATGAACCACATCTAGAGTCATTGCATGTGTGTTCTTTGCACAAACCACATATCACCAGTGTCATTGCATGTATGTTCTTCTCATAAACCAGATATGGATCCACCCAGTGTGAGAGGATGTGTGTTCCTCTCACAAACCACATACGGATCCACCAGTGTCATTGGATGTGTGTTCTTTTCATGAACCACAGCTAGAGTCATTGCATGTCTGTTCTTCTCGCAAACCACATAAGGATCCACCGGTGTCATTGCATGTTTGTTCTTTTGATGAACCACACATGGATCCACCCAGTGTGATTGCATGTTTGTTCTTTTCACAAACCACATATGGATCCAGCAGTGTCATTGCATGTCTGTTCTTTTCATGAACCACGGCTAGAGTCATTTCATGTGTGTTCTTTTCACAAATAACAGCTAGATTCATTGCATGTGTGTTCTTCTCACAAACCACACATGGATCCACCAGTGGCATTGCATGTGTGTTCTTTTCATGAATCACAGCTAGAGTCATTGCATGTGTGTTCCTCTCATAAACCACACATGGATCCACCAGTGTCATTGCATGTGTGTTCTTCTCATGAACCATAGGTAGAGTCATTGCATGTCTATTCTTCCCACAAACCACATAAGGATCCACCAGTGTCATTGGATGGGTGTTCTTTTCATGAACCACACCGAGTGTGATTCATGTCTGTTCCTCTCATGAACCACACATGGATCCACCAGTGTCATTGCATGTCTGTTCTTTTCATGAACCACACCCAATGTCATTGCATGTCTGTTCCTTTCATAAACCACACATGGATCCACCCAGTGTGATTGCATGTCTGTTCTTTTCATGAACCACAGCTAGAGTCATTGCATGTCTGTTCTTTTCATGAACCCCAGCTAGAGTCATTACATGTGTATTCTTTTCACAAACCACAGCTAGAGTCATTGCATGTGTGTTCTTCTCACAAACCACATAAGGATACACCAGTGTCATTGCATGAGTGTTCTTTTCATGAACCATTGCTAGAGTCATTGCATGTGTGTTCCTCTCACAAACCACACATGGTTCCACCAGTGTCATTGCATGTGTATTCTTCTCATGAACCACAGCTAGAGTCATTGCATGTCTGTTCTTCTCACAAACCACATAAGGATCCACCAGTGTCATTGGATGTGTGTTCTTTTCATGAACCACACCCAGTGTCATTGCATGTGTGTTCTTCTCACAAACCACACATGGATCCACCGGTGTCATTGCATGTGTGTCCTTTTCATGAACCACACCCAGTGTCATTGCATGTTTGTTCCTCTCACAAACCGCACATGGATCCACCAGTGCCATTGCATGTGTGTTCTTCTCATGAACCACATCTAGAGTCATTGCATGTGTGTTCTTTTCACAAACCATATATCACTAGTGTCATTGCATGTGTGTTCTTCTCATAAACCACATATGGACCCACCCAGTGTGATTGTATGTATGTTCTTTTCATAAACCACATATGGATCCACAAGTGTCATTGCATGTGTATTCTTTTCATGAACAACAACTAGAGTCATTGCATGTGTGTTCTTTTCATGAACCACACCTAGTGTCATTGCATGTCACTACAAGAAATGTGCTAACTAGTGACCCCAAATATTGGTCATAGAAAGGTCATAGTTGTCCATCTATGACCTTTCTATGACCAAAAGCAATAGGTCACATACGGAGCGTCACTATAGATAACTCACGACCTTTTTTTAAATCGTTCATTGACACATATGACCAAAACAGATGGTCATAGAGTGCATGACCAAATTTTTGGTCATGAGCAATCTGCATGTCCTGTTCAACCTGTTAAATGGGCCTATCCCAAAATCTGACGTGGAATCCGACGTGGCAACAAATTCAGCCCAGCCCTGTTCAACCTGTTAAATGGGCCTATCCCAAAATTTCAGCCCTTTTAACTTTGTAGGCTAGTGCCTATTTACAACAATATATTTTGGGCTTCACCCTTTTATAGCTTATTTCGCCTTGGGCTTTTAGGGCTTTAAGCAGCCTATTTTTGTTGGGCCACGGCCTTTTAACAATTCATAATTTTTAAGCCTTTTTATTCTACTTTTTCTTAAATGTTCATGTCAATATTACTTGGGCCAGGGTTTTTTCAGATCCCATATACTTGTCACGTTCTTTTTAACCACTAGCACGTTTCAATTTCCACATGTTGCTAGCAAATAAACAATATTCCAATGAAAACATAAAACAAATGAATATTATCAATACACAGGCCAAATTTGGCTAACAGTATAATCTTTACATAGTATTTCTTCCAAATACTATCACAACATATAACCATCTCTTTGTTGAGTGGGGCTTCTAGCTTCATACTTCCAGGCATCAGCTCTTGTAAATAGAGGAAACACTATGTCTGGTACATGCATCACATAGGAAGTGCCTCGCTGGCAGCCACCGCTTTCCTTGCAACAGACACAAGGATCATGGTGAGCTTATATGCACTAAGATCCTTTGATCGGGCACTAACACCGAGGATCATGTGAGGTAGCTTTGACATGCTCTTATGTAGTTATTTATATCCTGACAAGTGGCCTATAATAAACAAAAATGGTACGAGTATTTGACATGAATACCAACTTAGTTTTGTAGAATTTATGTAATACATATTTCATCAACTTACTATTGATAGACATGAGATCTTGCAAATGCAAGGTAAATCATTGAACAGGTGTCACTTGCTTGTTTCAAAAAAAATGGAGTGGAGCTCCTTCTCACCTTGAATTACCAATGGTACAGTACATAGTGCTAAGTTGAACAGGTCCTTGTCCACTACAAGTAACACACATAGGCACATAGCTGCAATTAGATAATGGCCAGATCTTGTCTTGTCTGCTCTATGAGTATATATGCTTATTGCTCATACTAATAATATACATTGTGGAGGGAGGCTCAAAGGAGTAGCCTTCTCAGAATTTGACCTCCATACTTTGCTTCAAAAACTTTAATATCATCCACAGTAACCTTTAAAAAATGTTGTTCAATAATAAGGCAAGCAAGCAAGTTACATAGTAACCTTCTTAATTTGATGTTGCCAGATTATACACCACAAGAAAGTTCTCATTTGAACTCCAGCAATTTAAACTTGAATTTTGTTCAACAATAAGGCAAATAAATACTCCAGTTACACTCCAGCACAACAAAAATTCAGTTCAGCAGTAGAATGACCGCAGTATTATCAGGAGCACATCATCATTCTACAACTTGTGATTCCAAGTACTCAAACTTAGAAACACCAGCATGTTTTTCCAGTCCCACTAACTTAGCGACAACACACAAAAGGAATTGTAAACTTAGACTACCATGAAGAAACTATTCTGAAGGAACTGTTGTTAATTACCGGAATCACTAGAACTTGAAATTTTTCAAAAGAATCACTAGAACAATGTTGTTTAATTATCCAAAAGCTCTTCTTATACTAGAACAATGAGCTTACTGACACACTACAATAGTTATGATCAGTCATGGATAGCTGTATTTGCAACCCGAATACTCTACTAAATATGCACCCATCTAGGAAGTGTGTATAAGTTGTGATGTTGATTAATGAGCTTTAGTTAACTGGTATTGTAATGCCAACTAACCAACCAGAATGCATCTTCATGCTTCAGTAACTAAAGCTGTGAACCCCAAAATAAAACAATGACAAGAACTACTCCTAAAATCTAGAGCACCAAGCCTGTTCCTTCCACACATTGCTCCCACAGCACCAGTTCAGTCATTACTTCACGAGCAAATTTAGGACATTGTCTCATAAGCAATTCATATAGTGCGCTTACACTCACGCATGAGTTGAGGAGACTTGATTATTTACCATGCATGAACTCCCATATTGATAAGCTGGCAGCCTGACATAGCCGCCGGTGGCGTGTAGCGCGTTCAACCCATCTAGGTCGTGCTGGGCAGCAGGATCCCATGCCCATGCACGCACAACTCCTCTGCAATATCGGCAGCGAGGCACATGAATACTCCCACACAAAAAATACTTCTGCACACAAGAAAGAACCGGTTTACCAATTCAGCCAGAGGAGGAAGCTTGTGGACAGTATTGCTAGAAACATAAACCAGTTTGCCAGCACAATGCTTTTTAGTATCTTGGGGATTATAAATCTGGCTAGCATTTTCTAAGCATCTAGTGGCATACGCACAAACATTTTTTGTCTACAAGTGAGTGAAACCTAACAGCATACACACAAAAATTCAGCTAGCCTCCTCCACAGCTGGAGTTGTTTTTGATGAGAGCTCTGAGTCGATCACTCCATATACAAACTAATCAAGCATATTGTTGAAACAAAGAGCACTACTGCATCAGTAGCTAGTACATATAGCAGCAAGAAAACAGGGGTAACATTACCTTACTAGTTCCACCATAAACCATGGTACATGGTCGATTAAGCTAGCCCATTGCCATAATTGTACCTGGCATCTGCAAAGTGAAGTGACACTAAAATCAGAAGCAACAAACATTCATATTTCATACTTATCCTAAAAGCCACGCTTGTGTAAAAGGTAAGACATCAGATAAATTGGTTTCTTATTCTTAGACATTGTACACTACAGACTGAACATTATCTATACTACTAAGTGACCACAACATGTGTTGCTGGATGAGAAACATTCACTAACAAGCATATCCAATTTACCATAAGGTGCGATATGCAAAGCATTAGGTGCATATGCATAGTTGCCTATCAGCTGTACGGGAGAAGAGTAACTGGAATAGGTAGACAAGAGCATCCCAGGATTGTCCTCACTAGAGATCCGTAGGCGCCCTCAGCCTCCTGGCGAAGTCCTCGGCTGTGGCAACCTGGCGCTACATGGCCTCCCTATGCGCCTCGTCCTCCCTAACCAATTGGGGCCATGCATAAATCATTTTTAGGTGTCAACACTACAAGAGGAAATACTGTACATTGGCGAACTCATATATTTAAGAAGCATATCCAACAAATGTGCTCTAAGATTACTAGTGAAAAGGTGAAAAGAAGAAAAATAAACTATTTTATGGCTTACGTGACAATGTAGCATTTAGAACAACTTGGTGCCCACAACCAGCACATAAATAAATCCATAATTACAGGAAATCATACAAAAAATCTGGTTACTTGTGGGGTTTAATTACTTATTTGATAAGTCACTTTTCTTACTCTCTCAATGCTCAGAATTCTATTCTAGCAAATCTCACTGGAACAAATAGCAGGCATCAACCAAAAGACCAACTAGTGTATCTTGAGATTAGGAGCAAATAAAACACCCTGCCAGAGTACATATTCAGATCAGAAATAGTCATAGCTACCCCTGGCATGTTTCGTAATTAAAAAGTACACTTGTATCTTAACGGGAGCTACAGTCGTGAACAGATTGGACTACTAGAGTGGTAGAAATCACATGATATTTGACTAATTTTGGATACAACTTCTATAAAGGAACCAGGGTCACGTATGGAGGATAAAGTAATCTACAATAAAACTGCCGGTGTTGGAGGACAAATGGTAGGGATCTGGGGCCATACTTGCTTGGGTTCCATGTTGGAGAGGATCTTGCCCGTGTCCACCTGCCGTGAGATCTTGCGGCACCGATGAGGAAGAACTGCCGGAGAGGATCTTATTGATGAGGACCTATGGTGCTCACCAGGTGAAGAACACCACCTAGGTATAGATCTTGTCGGCAAGCACGACTACGTCGAGGACAAATGCCTCCTTTGCCTTGCTCTCCATATACGAACCCATAGTGTCCACGGTGAAAGAGACGACGAGGTCATGGTCTAGGCGATAAAGTTGACGATGCCGTGGGAGGGGTCCTGGTTGAGGCGCTCGACGCTGGTCTAGTCGATGAAGTCGACCAGATACGGCCCGAGAGGACCGCTTGGATGAGAGATTTCGAGTCTCGGAGACGAAGATACGGTGGGGGAAGGAGAGGGAGGATAGGAATTGGCGGGTTTGCACTGTGGCAGCCATAGGTGAATATGGAGAGCAAGGGGATTTCCCAAATTTTTAGGGAAGGGAGGTGGTGGCGGCGGCGTTGGGGAAAAGGGGTGTTGGGGTTAAGAGTACGTTGATGGAGTTAAGCGATAGCAACACTAGAAGAACGAGGCGGTCGTGGTGGTTCGCGAGAGGGGCGGCGGCGTCCTATGAGAGAGGGCGGCGGCATCATACAAGCGATGTGGGTAGGGAGAGAGAATGAGCTAGGGTTTTGCTCGCACGTGCATTGGGGGATGGGAGTAAAATGAAAAGAAATGAACATTTCGTTCGCCCGCGAGTTGGGGACGTGGGCGGGCTATCAGTTTTCGATCCCGCGTGTTTTCCTATGAGGTCACCCCAACCAACACGTGGACATGAAACCTACACAAAAGTGCTAAGGTGGCCCTCCAGTCATTTCATTCCACCATATGGCAGGGGTCATAACCATATAAATTGGTCATAGTTAACTAAACTTAAGGTCGTAGAGCATTATTGCCTATATTATGACCAATTGGTGTAATGAAGTTATGACCTTCCTAATAAAAAAGGTCGTACTTTTTCAGGGTTTTGACCCTCCTAAATGCCATACGACCATTTGCTTCGAAATAGTCATAGATATATGACCAAAAAAATCATGGTCGTTAAGGAAAGGTCATTAGTCAACACATTTCTTGTAGTGTGTGTGTTCCTCTCATAAACCACACATGGATCCACCAGTGTCATTGCATGTGTGTTCTTCTCATTAACCACATCTAGAGTCATTGCATGTCTGTTCTTCTCACAAACCACATAAGGATCCACCAGTGTCATCGGATGTGTGTTCTTTTCATGAACCACACCCAGTGTCATTCCATGTGTGTTCTTCTCACAAACCACACATGCATCCACCAGTATTATTGCATGTTTGTTCTTTTCATGAACCACAGCTAGTGTCATTGCATGTGTATTCTTCTCACAAACCACACATGGATCCACCAGTGTCATTGCATGTCTGCTCTTTTCATTAACCACAGTTAGAGTCATTGCATGTGTGTTCTTTTCACAAACCACATATCACCAGTGTCATTGCATGTGTGTTCTTCTAATAAACCACATATGGATCCACATCTAGAGTCATTGCATGTCTGTTCTTCTCACAAACCACATAAGGATCCACCAGTGCCATTGGATGTGTCTTCTTTTCATGAACCATAACCAATGTCATTGCATGTGTTATCTTCTCACAAACCACACATGGATCCACCGGTGTCATTGCATGTTTGTTCTTCTCATGAACCACATATGGATCCACCCAATGTCATTGCATGTGTGTTCTTCTCACAAACCACATAAGGATCCACCAGTGTCATTGGATGTGTGTTCTTTTCATGAACCACACCCAGTGTCATTGCATGTATGTTCCACTTACAAACCACACATGGATCCCCCAGTATCATTGCATATTTGTTCTTTTCATGAACCACATGTGGATCCACTCAGTGTGATTGCATGTCTCTTCCTCTCGCAAACCACATATGGATCCACCAGTGTCATTGCATGTTTATTCTTTTCATGAACCACACCCAGTGTCATTGCATGTTTGTTCCTTTCATAAACCACACATGGATCCACTCAGTGTCATTGCATGTCTGTTCTTTTCATGAACCATAGCTAGAGTCATTGCATGTCTGATCTTTTCATGAACCACAACTAGAGTCATTGGATGTGTGTTCTTTTCACAAACCACAGCTAGAGTCATTGCATGTGTGTTCTTCTCACAAACTACATAAGGATACACCAGTGTCATTGCATGTGTGTTCTTTTCATGAACCACAGCTAGAGTCATTGCATGTGTGTTCCTCTCACAAACCACACATGGATCCACCAGTGTCATTGCATGTGTGTTTTTCTCATGAACCACAGCTAGCGTCATTGCATGTCCGTTCTTCTCATGAACCACACCAAGTGTCATTGCATGTATGTCCTCTCATAAACCACACATGGATGCACCGGTGTCATTACATGTGTGTTCTTCTCATGAACTATATCTAGAGTCATTGCATGTATGTTCTTCTCATAGACCACATCAGGATCCACCGATGTCATTGGATGTGTGTTCCTACCATGAACCACACCGAGTGTCATTGTATGTGTGTTCTTCTCACAAACTACACATGGATCCACCAGATTCATTGCATGTGTGTTCTTTTAATGAACCACACCCAGTGTCATTGCATGTATGTTCTTCTCACAAACCACACATGGATCCACCAGTGTCATTGCATGTGTGCTCTTCTCATGAACCATAGTTAGAATCATTGCATGTGTATTCTTTTCACAAACCACATATCACCAGTGTCATAGCATGTGTGTTCTCATAAACCACATATGGATCGACCCAGTGTGATTGCATGTATGTTCTTCTCACAAACCACCTAAGGATCCACCAGTGTCATTAGATGTGTGTTCTTTTCATGAACCACACCTAGTATCATTGCATGTGTGTTCTTACCATAAACCACGCATGGATCCATTAGTGTCATTGCATGTGTGTTCTTTTCATGAACCACACCCAGTGTTATTGCATGTATGTTCCTCTCACAAACCACACATGGATCCACCAGTGCCATTGCATGTATGTTCTAATCATGAACCACATCTAGAGTAATTGCATGTGTGTTGTTTTCACAAACCACATATCACCAGTGTCATTGTATGTGTGTTCTTCTCATAAACCACATATGGACCCACCTAGTGTGATTGCATGTCTGTTATTTTCATAAACCATATATGGATCCACTAGTGTAATTGCATGTCTGTTCTTTTCATGAACCACAGCTAGAGTCATTGCATGTGTGTTCTTTTCATGAACCACACCCAGTGTCATTACATGTCTATTCTTCTCACAAACCACATAAGGATACACCAGTGTCATTACATGTGTGTTCTTTTCATGAACCACACCCAGTGTCATTGCTTGTGTGTTCCTCTCATAAACCACACATGGATCCACCAGTGTCATTGCATGTGTGTTCTTCTCATGAACCATATCTAGAGTCATTGCATGTCTGTTCTTCTCACAAACCGCATAAGGATCCACCAGTGTCATTGGATGTGTGTTCTTTTCATGAACCACACCCAGTTTCATTGCATTTGTGTTCTTCTCACAAACCACACATAGACCACACCCAGTATCATTGCACATCTGTTCTTTTCATGAACCTCACCCAGTGTCATTGCATGTATGTTCCTCTCACAAACCACACATGGATCCACCAATGTCATTGCATGTCTGCTCTTTTCATTAACCACAGTTAGAGTCATTGCATGTGTGTTCTTTTCACAAACCACATATCCCAGTGTCATTGCATGTGTGTTCTTCTCATAAACCACATATGGATCCACCCAGTGTCATTGCATGTGTGTTCTTTTTCACAAACCACATAAGGATCCACCAGTGTCATTGGATGTGTGTTCTTTTCATGAACCACACCTACTTTCATTGCATGTATGTTCCTCTCACAAACCACACATGGATCCACCAGTATCATTGCATGTTTGTTCTTTTCATGAACCACACATGGATCCACCCAGTGTGATTGTATGTATGTTCCTCACAAACTACATATGGATCCACCAGTGTCATTGCATGTCTGTTCTTTTCATGAACCACACCCAATGTCATTGCATGTTGCTGGCCCAAAATATATCGAGCTCGTTGGGGAACCCCAAGAGGAAGGTATGATGAGCACAGAAGTATGTTTTCCCTCAGTACGAAACCAAGGTTATCAATCTAGTAGGAGCAAGGAAACACCCCAAAGGTGTTGCTAGCTGAACTTTGGCAGGGCACACTACCGGTGCTAGCAGCAACGTGGAGACCTGCACAACACAACCACATAACTCTGTCCCCAACTTGCGATGAGGTTGTCAATCTCACCGATTTTGCTGAAAACAAAGGATTAAACGTATTGAATGGAAGGAAGTGATAGTTTGTAGAAAGTAAACACAAAGCAGTAAAAAATTTGTAGATTTAATGTAAAAGAAAGGACCGGGGTCCATAGTTCACTAGAGGTGGCTCTACTTAAGATAGATAACATGCTAGGTGAACAAATTACAGCGGGGCAATTGACAAACATCGAGAAAGCATACAAGCATATACTAATTATCTTGACTCCTTTGAGACTGTAATCCAACTACATCTATGACTAATAATCCACCTTCAGGTTATCATTCGAACCCCCTCTAGTATTAAGTTGCAAGCAACAAATTATTGCATTACGAATTGCGTGTAAAGTAAACAATACGATTGTTCTATGAACAAAGGATTGTTGTTTTCTCCCTAGTAGCAACAACACATCTAGTACCTTAGAGATTTTTGTCACTTCCCCAGATTACTAGAGGCATGAAACCACTATCGAGCATAAATACTAACTCTTGGAGTTGCTAGCATCTACTTGGCCAAGATAGCTACTAACAACGGAAAGCATGCAAGATCACAAATAACAAAGACATGATAGAATCAATAATCAATCTGAAATAGCATCGCAATATCCACCGGATCCCCGCAAACACAACATGCAGAATTACAAATAGATGATCTTGATCATGAACGGAGCTCACAAGATCTAGACATGAAAGCACAAAGGAGGAGAACCAGTCATCTAGCTACTACATGGACCCGTAGTCCAGAGATGAACTACTCACACATCACACCGGAGGCTTGCATGATGATGAAGAAGGCCTCCAGGGTGAATTCCCCTCTCCGGCAGGGTGTCGGGAAGAGCGTCAGATCCCTCCCGATCTAGGGATGGAGATGACGGCGGCTACAGACTCTTTCGTGGAATTTTGATCGGGTACTTAGGGTTTTCTGTATTAGAGGCAATATATAGGCAAAAGGAGAGGCCGAGGGTGTGGGGACGGCCAGACCACCCCCTGGCGTGGGCCAGGCCTGGCCGCGCGGCCAGGTGGGGTGGCCAGGCCCCAGCCCCTCTCCGTTTCGTATTCTTGCTCCAAATGTCTCCCGGTAAAATAGTGACTTTGGCTTTTGTCCCATCCAATTCCGAGGATATTCATTTTCTGACTTCCTGAACCAAAAACAACAGAAAACAGGCAGCTGGCACTGTGGCTCTTGTTAATAGGTTAGTCCAAGAAATCATATGTAAAGTACTCCAAAGTGTGGACAAAACACAAGAAAGTAGATAAAACCAAGCATGGAACATCAAAAATTATAGATACATTTGTAATGTATCAACATCCCCAAGCTTAACTCCTGCTCGCCCTCGAGTAGGTAAGTGATAAAAAGAAAGAATAATTTTTGAGGTGACATGCACCATCATAAACTTGATCAAAGTATTTGTAAAACATTCGAAGCTGGGATCATAGTACTTCAATCATAACATGAAAGACAAAGTTCTAGCAATAAGACAAATAAACTATGTTGCAACATGAAAAGGCATAAACAAAAGATTCATGAATAACAATGCTTTGCAAGACGTTTGTTTGCTTCACATAAAGAAAACATAGCATAGTGGTATTCAACTTGTCCCTCATAGAGTAGCAAGTATAAATGCATAGGACACCTTCAAAGTTCATAAGAGTGACTAGATACAAATAGTTTAAAACAAGCAATATCAAAGTTATGCATCAATCAACAAGTCTTGGGACAATGCACATAGAACTAAGAATTGCCACTATGCTCTCAAAGTAGGTGCGTAAAGGTAGAAGGTGGAGACTCAATATAATGGTGGAAGAAAGGCCTTCATAGAAGGAAGCATAGATTCAACTTTCATAAAGATCTTCCAAAAATTATGGTACTTAATAGCTTTCAGCTCTCATTGCCCCTATCATAAGCATCTTGAAGTGATTAAGGTTAAAGTGAACAAACTATGGTGTACATGCTTGATGAAGTATAAGTTAGAAATCGCATGGCCCTTGAATACGAGGGATGCTCCTCATGCTACTCAAGTTTAGTCACCGGTAAGTTCTTGTCATCGTAAGTACATGTGTATCATAGAGAACCGCCAACAGGGTACCCCTTGCCCGATGATACGGAAGAATCCCCATATCAAAATGACAAGGCAAGCAGACAACGAGCATCTCAGCAATCTTCTTATTTACCATGGGAATATGGTGCTTTTTTCTCTCTTTCCTCTTTTCATAATCTCTTTTTTTTCTTTTTCTCTTTTTTCTCAATATAGGACTCTTTTTTATAAGAAGAATGCTTCATAGACAGCTCATTATGGTTACGCTGCAGGTTTCCACCATGTCAGCATAGATTAGACCAAATGACCAAAGGCGTTTCTCTAACACATATACATAACTCCATGGACTTACAAGCTCTCCTTTCATTTCACACCGACGACATCCATAGAAAAAAGAGCATGATATCAACTAGGTACAAAGTACCCGTGCAATGTTGAAAGCGTTCCCATGACAACATGGTTCTGCTAATCCCCAACAAATAAGTGAAAGCATATACAACATAGATGACACAATGGTTAAAGTTTATTAAGGGCAAGAAAAGTAAAGTGTGCCGTCAAGTTCGTGAGATCTTTAATCACTAGTTTTCTCATAACAAGTTTAATTTGGAAGGTAAACAAAAGCATGAATATACTTGGAATAGCATAAGCTAATAGGTAGGTATGGTGGATTCTTTGGAATAACTTGGTTTAGGGAGTTGGATGCATGAGTGGAACTCATACTTTGTTGCGGAGGCTAGCAAAAGACTGGGAGCGACAAACTAAGAGAGCAATAATGGCCATAATCATGCAGAGCGACAAAACATCATTGATTAAAACATAAAGTGATACTACAAGTTGAAAACTAAAGGATCATCAAGTCTATGGTGACTTTGTATAGTCATAACATGGTGTGAGCATGCGCCAAGTCAACCCAAATAAAGCATCAAAGGAGAATACCACAATACTATGTTGTAATATGCTAATACAACGCATGATTCATCCAAGGCACATTAAGCAATCTCAATTGTTTATAACAAGTCGTGCTACAACAAAGAATACTAAGAATAAATCCAAAACAATATCAAGCATGGCATGACAAAGCATAGGCCTCAATCAAAAGCAAGCTCTCTTTACCACTTAAGCGTGAACTTTCCTACTCTTTTCCAAACCAAACCAAACTATTTGAAAACCAATGTATGAAAGAGGGGGTCCAAGCAATTTATTCAGCAAACTAAGCAAACAAAGCAAACGAAAAACCAAAACAAAAACAAAAAAGAAGACACACCAAGAACAACACAACTGTGCATGAAACAATAAAAATGAAGCATTTGGAAGAAACCTGGGATTTTTATTGATGAAGAGGGGGATGCCTTGGGCATCCCCAAGCTTTGACGCTTGTACTTCTTGGATATTTATTGGCGTGATACGTGTGGCATCCCCAAGCTTGAGCTTTAGTCCATCCTTCATCTCATTACTCATTCCTTCCATACACCTGAAATTTTTTCCTTCATACGAAACTTCACACAATCTTTATTAGCAATATTAGTGCACTCAAGATAATAAGTCTTTAGGTTCAGTTCTAACACCAATAAACTTCCATTAAAACACTAGCTACTGTAGCACTTCCCTCAAAAAGCTCAATTCCCCAAAAGAACTCAAAAAGGAACCAACAAGAAGCAAATGCAGAAAATGGCAGAAATCTGTCAAAACAGACCAGTAGGTAAAGACGGATTTTTTAGAAGACCTTATGTTGCTCAAATCAAAAAGTGTTGAACTAACGAAAGTTAGATAACAACCTGGAGCAGAAGCAAAAAAATTCACCCCACAAAAGTACGTAATGAGATGTTACACGAATTTTTACGGTGAAGCATAGAAATCTGTTTCGGGACAGCAACTTTCCCAATCATTACTTCTCTCTCATTAGAGGTTACTCTTGGCACAAAAAGCAAATAAAAAGGATAAGGAATGGTTATTATTGAAGTAATAACTTCCAAGACTCATCTAAAACTTTTGGGTTATCTCCCAGTAAGTAATTTTCTTTAACGCCTTTAAGTTAGGCATAAGAAGCAAGAAAAAGAATCAAGTGTTCTCAAATGAAGAAGCATTAAGAGAAAATTTTGTTTTCATATGAGAGGAAAAAGAAATATTCTCTCTCTTCTTAGGGAAGTGTTCTATACCTTTCTTGAGTGGGAGTTTATATTTAATGGTGCCTTCTTTCATATCAATAATGGCACCAACAGTTCTAAGAAAAAGTCTTCCCAAAGTAATAGGACAAGAAGCATTGTATTCAACATCCAAAACATAGAAATCAACAGGGACATAGGCATCGTTAACCATAATAAGAACATCATTAATACTCCCCATGAGTTTCTTTTTAGCATTATCATCAAGCGGGACATTCAAATAACAATCTTCAAGTGGTGGCAAATCAAGCATATCATAAATCCTTCTAGGTATAATAGAAACACTACTATTAAGATCGCATAAAGCTTTGAAATCAAAAACATTCACCTTCATATTAATGATGGGTTCCCAACCATCTTCTTATTTTATAGGAATAGAAGCTTTATGTTTCATCTTTTCTTCTTTAATCTTTATGAGAGCATCAGTAATGTGTTTTGTAAAGGCCATGTTCATAGCACTAGCATTAGGACTTTTAGCAAGCTTATGTAGGAACTTAATAACTTTAGAGATATTGCAACCATCAAGATCAAAACCATAATTATCTTCTAAGGTAGTAGAGTTATTACTAGTATCAAAACTAGTGGTGGTGATAGTAGAAACACTAATGTTTCTAGCAATTTCATCTTCTCTTTCCCACTTAGCATGTAATTCAGCTAATAATCTAACATTTTCATCAATTCTTACTTGTATGGCATTAGTAGCTGCAAAGGGATTATCATTAGTTTCAGGTTTAGCAGCCATTTTATTCAAAGAAGATTGAGCTTCAGCCAAAGATGATATACTTCTTTCAGCATTAGAGAGTTTTTCCTCAATAGTTTTATTGAAAGCAGTTTGTTTACTAATAAAGTCTTTAAGCGTAAATTCAAGTTCAGAGGGAGCACTCCTATTGTTGTTGTAGGAATTTCCATAAGCATTACCATTGTTGGGAGGATATGGCTTATAATTGTTGTTACCAAAATTATTCCTGTAGGCATTGTTGCTATAATTATTATTTCTTATAAAGTTCACAACAACTTGTTCTTCTTGTGCAACCAAAGAGGCTAAGGGAACATTATTTGGATCAATACGGGCTTTCCCGTTAACAAGCATAGACATAATAATATCAATTTTATCACTCAAGGAGGAGGTTTCCTCAACAGAATTTACCTTCTTACCTTGTGGAGCTCTCTCAGTATGCCATTCAGAATAGTTAACCATCATATTATCTAGAAGCTTTGTTGCAGCACCCAAAGTAATGGTCATAAAGGTACCTCCAGCAGCAGAATCCAATAGGTTCCTTGAAGAATAGTTTAATCCTGCATAAAAAGTTTGGATGATCATCCAAGCAGTCAGTCCATGAGTGGGACAATTCTTAACCAAAGATTTATTTCTTTCCCAATCTTGAGCAACATGTTCATTATCAGATTGTTTAAACTTCATTATTTCACTTCTCCTAGATATAATCTTAGTAGGAGGATAGTATTTTCTAATAAAAGCATCTTTGCATTTAGTCCAAGAATCAATACTATTCCTAGTTAAGGAATTCAACCATTCTTTAGCTTTTCCCCTCAAAGAGAAAGGAAACAATTTAAGCTTAACAATATCTCCATCTATATCCCTATGCTTTTGCATCTCACAAAGTTCAACAATTTTATTTAGATGCGCAGCAGCATCTTCATTACCAATACCAGAAAATTTTTCTCTCATAACAAGATTGAGTAAAGCAGGTTTTATCTCAAAGAAAGTAGCTTCAGGAACCGGTGGAGCAATAGGTGTGCTCATAAAATCATTGTTGTTGGTGCTAGTGAAGTCACACAAGTTAGTGTTTTCAAGAGTAGTCATTTTTTTGTGTTTTTAATAAAGAAAGCAAACTAGTAAAACTAATTTTTTTGTGTGTTTTTGATAAAGAAGCAAGCAAACAAAGCAAAAAAGTAGACAAAGCAAAACAAAAATAACAAAGTAAAGGGATTGGTTATGAGGGACTCCCCTTGTGAAGATGTCCTTGACTCCCCGGCAACTGCGCCAGAAAAAGTCTTGCTGGCCCAAAATATATCGAGCTCGTTGGGGAACCCCAAGAGGAAGGTATGATGAGCACAGCAGTAAGTTTTCCCTCAGTACGAAACCAAGGTTAACAATCCAGTAGGAGCAAGGAAACACCCCAAAGGTGTTGCTACATGAACTTTGGTAGGCGCCATCGGTGCCAACAAAGAACGTGGAGACCTGCACAACACAACCACAGAACTCTATCCCCAACTTGCGATGAGATTGTCAATCTCACCGGTTTTGCTGAAAACAAAGGATTAAATGTATCGAATGGAAGGAAGTGATAGTTTGCAGAAAATAAACACAAAGCAGTAAACAGTTTGTAGATTTAATGTAAAAGAAAGGACCGGGGTCCATAGTTCACTAGAGGTGGCTCTCCTTAAGATAGATAACATGCTGGGTGAACAAATTACCGCGGGGCAATTGACAAACATCGAGAAAGCATAAAAGCATATACTAATCATCTTGACTCCTTTGAGACTCGATTGGGCATTACAACATTATACATAGACTGTAATCGAACTGCATCTATGACTAACAATCCACCTTCAGGTTATCATCCGACCCCCCTCCAGTATTAAGTTGCAAGCAACAGATTATTGCATTACGAATTGCGTGTAGAGTAAACAATACGATTGTTCTATGAACAAAGGATTGTTGTTTTCTCCCTAGTAGCAACAACACATCTAGTACCTTAGAGATTTCTGTCACTTCCCCAGATTACCAGAGGCATGAACCCACTATCGATCATAAATACTAACTCTTTGAGTTGCTAGCATCTACTTGACTAAGATATCTACTAACAATGGAAAGCATGCAAGATCACAAATAACAAAGACATGATAGAATCAATAATCAATCTGAAATAGCATCTCAATATCCATCGGATCCCTGCAAACACAACATGCAGAATTACAAATAGATGATCTTGATCATGAATGGAGCTCACAAGATCTAGACATGAAAGCACAAAAGAGGAGAACCAGTCATCTAGCTACTACATGGACCCGTAGTCCAGAGATAAACTACTCACGCATCACACCAGAGGCTTACATGATGATGAAGAAGGCCTCCAGGGTGAATTCCCCTCTTCAGTAGGGTGCCGGGAAGAGCTTTAGTTCCCTCCCGGTCTAAGGATGAAGGTGACGGCGGCTACAAACTCTTTCGTGGAATTTTGATCGGGTACTTAGGGTTTCCGTATCAGAGGCAATATATAGGCGGAAGGAGAGGCCGGGGGGGTGCCTGGGGCGGCCAGACCACCCACTGGCGCAGGCCAGGCCTGGCCGCACGGCCAGGTGGTGTGGCCAGGCCCTAGCCCCTCTCCGTCTCGTATTCTGGCTCCAGATGTCCCCCGGTAAAATAGTGACTATGGCTTTTGTCCCGTCCAATTCCAAGAATATTCATTTTCTGACTTCCTAAAACCAAAAACAGCAGAAAACAGGCAGCTGGCACTGTGGCTCTTGTTAATAGGTTAGTCCAAGAAATCATATGAAAAGTACTCCCAAGTGTGGACAAAACACAAGAAAGTAGATAAAAACAAGCATGGAACATCAAAAATTATAGATGCATTTGCAATGTATCACATGTATGTTCCTTTCATTAACCACAGATGGATCCACCCAGTGTCATTGCATGTCTGTTCCTTTCATGAACCACAGCTAGAGTCATTGCTTGTCTGTTCTTTTCATGAACCACAGCTAGAATCATTGCATGTGTGTTCTTTTCACAAACCATAGCTAGAGTCATTGCATGTGCATTCTTCTCACAAACCACATAAGGATACACCAGTGTCATTGCATGTGTGTTCTTTTCATGAACCACAGCTAGAGTCATTGTATGTGTGTTCCTCTCACAAACCACACATGGATCCACCAGTGTCATTGCATGTGTATTCTTATCATGAACCACAACAAGAGTCATTGCATGTCTGTTCTTCTCATGAACCACTCCAAGTGTCATTACATTTATGTTCCTCTCATAAACCACACATGGATACACCGGTGTCATTGCATGTGTGTTCTTCTCATGAACCACATATAAAGTCATTGCATGTCTTCTCTTCTCACAAACCACATAAGGATCCACCAGTGTCATTGGATGTGTGTTCTTTTCATGAACCACACCCAGTGTCATTGGATGTGTGTTCTTCTCACAAACCACACATGGATCCACCAGTGTCATTGCATGTGTGTTCTTTTCATGAACCACACCCTGTGTCATTGCATGTATGTTCCTCTCACAAACCACAGATGGATCCACCAGTGCCATTGCATGTGTGCTATTCTCATGAACCACAGTTAGAGTCATTGCATATGTGTTCTTTTCACAAGCCACATATCACCAGTGTCATTGCATGTGTGTTCTTCTCATAAACCACATATGGATCCACCCAGTGTGATTGCGTGTATGTTCTTCTCACAAACCACATAAGGATCCACCAGTGTCATTGGATGTGTGTTCTTTTCATGAACCACACCCAGTGTCATTGCATGTGTGTTCTTCTCACAAACCACACATGGATCCACTAGTGTCATTGCATGTGTGTTCTTTCCATGAACCACACCCAGTGTCATTGCATGTTTGTTCCTCTCACAAACCACACATGGATCCACCAGTGCCATTGCATATGTGTTATTCTCATGAACCACATATAGAGTCATTACATGTGTGTTCTTTTCACAAACCGCATATCAGCAGTGTCATTGCATGTGTGTTCTTCTCATAAACCACATATGTACCCACCCTGTGTGATTGCATGTCTGTTCTTTTCATAAACCACATATGGATCCACCAATGTCATTGCATGTCTGTTCTTTTCATGAACCACAGCTAGAGTCATTGCATGTGTGTTCTTTTCATGAACCACACCCAGTGTCATTGCATGTCTGTTCTTCTCACAAACCACATGAGGATACAACAGTGTCATTGGACGTGTGTTCTTTTCATGAACCACACCTAGTGTCATTGCATGTGTGTTCTTCTCACAAACCACACATGGATCCACCAGTTTCATTGCATGTGTGTTCTTTTCATGAACCACACCCAGTGTCATTGCATGTCTCTTCCTCTCACAAACCACACATGGATCCACCAGTGCCATTGCATGTGTGTTCTTCTCATGAACCACATCTAGAGTCATTGCATGTGTGTTCTTTTCACAAACCACATATCACCAGTGTAATTGCATGTGTGTTCTTCTCATAATCCACATATGGACCCACCCAGTGTTATTGCATGTCTGTTCTTTTCATAAACAACATATGGATCCACTAGTGTCATTGCATGTCTGTTCTTTTCATGAACCACAGCTAGAGTCATTGCATGTGTGTTCTTTTCATGAACCTCACCCAGTGTCATTGCATGTTTGTTCTTCTCACAAACCACATAAGGATACACCCGTGTCATTACATATGTGTTCTTTTCATGAACCACACCCAGTGTCATTACATGTGTGTTCCTCTCATAAACCACACATGGATCCACCAGTGTCATTGCATGTCTGTTCTTCTCATGAACCACATCTAGAGTTATTGCATGTCTATTCTTCTCAAAACCACATAAGGATCCACCAGTGTCATTGGATGTGTGTTCTTTTCATGAACCACACCCAGTGTCATTGCATGTGTGTTCTTCTCACAAACCACACATGGATCCACCAGTGTCATTGCATGTGTGTTCTTTTCATGAACCACACCCAGTGTCATTGCATGTATGTTCCTCTCACAAACCACACATGGATCCACCAATGCCATTGCATGTGTGCTCTTCTCAAGAAAACCACAGTTAGAGTCATTGCATGTTTGTTCTTTTCATGAACCACACATGGATCCACCTAGTGTGATTGCATGTTTGTTCCTCTCACAAACCACATATGGATCCACCAGTGTGTAGCATCCCATCGGTCTAACATCTGTAATGCTACATGGTCTAATAATAAATTCTACTTCCTACATATAAGTGTTGCATCATAATTATATCATGCTCATGTCATCATGCCACCTTGCATTTGAGCATCATATAAAACCCTTTTCTTTTGGATCTGGTCTCATATGCATTTATCAATTGTATTTGGTTCTTAATAAATTGTATTTGGTTCTTGATAAATGCTTGATGCCTAAGTTGAGTTGGGGGCATATCTTTTATTTAACTCCACCACCTTTGTTTGTCACCACCCCATAATTCCACCATCCAACTATATGTGAGCTTTGCATTTTATTTGGGTTACCTCTAGCTCATGTGGGTTGGGATGGATCCACTTCTAATTCCACATGCTCCCATATATGCATCATGTTGTTTTCACATTGTTGATATGTGGAGAGCCACATGGCCACTTTTGCATGCATGTGGTTAGTTTCACTTGCTCTAGCTTCCATATGGATCTATCAATATATGCCATGTATGAGGGCATATTTTGGCCATAAATAATCTAGTAGGCAAATACACACTATATTGGTCATATGACTTCATCCATGTGCATATGCTAATTAATTCATATTGGTCAAGAAAACTTCTCCTTTGTATGGGTTTATTCAACATCTTGAATGCATGTATGAATATATGTCCATGTGTGCCATAGTTGTTTTCACAACTAGAAGTATTAGTCTCTAATCACATGTGATATCAATGCCAATAGTGACCTTTCTTCTATTCAAATTCTTTTGCACTTGGTTGCTTGTTTAAATTTTGATCAAATTCTATATCTACACTCCATCTACCATGTTTCCTAGGTAATCTAGCTATCTAAATAAAGACTCCATCTATAATATTTAATTATTCTTTCTTGTCTCCTGATTTCTGCCTAAATCTTTGACACTAAATCCGTCTAAAGTTTTGTCTAAAGCTAGTCTCATCTAGTCTAGTTTAGACTAGATAAAAACTCCAATCCCTCTTCTGTGCAGCAGCTTGTTGCAACATGGCTCGGCAGCAGCCTGAACCTGCACCCGCGCCAAGCCCGGTCTCAGCTGCTGCACTCGTGCACCTCTCCCTCTCTTTCTCTCGGTTGAACCGAACCAGCTGGAGGTGGCCTGGCCGGGTCCTGTTTTTCTTCCTGGACACAGCACGTGAGCCAGCAGCCAGCCGAGCACCTGCCTCCTCTCTTCCTCCACCTCTGCATAAAGCAGCAGCAGGAGGGCAACCCATCTCCATCCTTCCAACCACTCCCAGATCGAGATCTGGGAGGGCACCTACCTCCTCCCCAAGCAAACCATCAGCCATGTCCTACACCTAGCTGCAACGTCTCTAACCACCTCACTTCCTAGTCGATCTCCTGCTCGCCAAGGACGCCACCAACTCCTTGAGCTTCCTCTCCGACGCCTACGTCGCCTGGACAAGGAGCCCACGCCTTGGAGGCACAGGAAGTGCAAGCCGAGTCCGAACACGCAGACGTCGACGTCGAGCCATGCACACCGGGACGCGACGCTGCGGCCACCACCGTCGTCACCGACTGCGTTGCCGCACCGCTCGTCTGCTTCCTCTCCGGCCTCGCCAAGAACTGCAGCACGCCAGGGTGAGTTCCCTCTTCTCATTCCCTAGCGGCCCTGCAGTTCCCCGCCATCGTCGCTTGGTCGCCGTGATGCCCCGTCGCCGCGCGCCGCGCAGACAACAGCAGTCGCGCTTGTAGGCAACTGCAGTAGAGAACCCCGTGCGCACCCTCTGTTCTTCCGCAGTTTCCGATCGATGTGGTCTACCTCCGTGCGAACTTGCTGAACGGAAATTGTAGCCCGATCAAGCCTCTACATCTTTCCTTTTTACGGCATGGCGAAATACGCCGCTGTTTAGTCGCAATCGTAGCCACAACTCAGCCCGATCTTAGCCCTTTTTCTAAAACTTTCCAACAGTTATAAACCAAAGAGACACCCTCTCTTCATCATGTTTTTACCGTCGTTACAGCCTACCTCCGCCGAAACACCAATCACGGTACTTATAGATCTTGGTTTTCTCCGTAACTTTGCTTTTTGAGACGTCACGAAATTCCCAAAGGTTTTCTCTCCATCGTCGACCGAAGATCAGGCGAGCTAGCTCGTGTTAGTGGATCGAGTTTCAGTTTCGTTGGTCTTTTTGCACAAAACCCCTCGGCAGTTTCTGTCCGTCATGGACAGGTCCCTCGCGCCCTAGCCTCGCCACGTGTTCCACGCCCACGGGCCGCGCGCGCGTGTTGCCCCGCATCCGGCCGGGCCCGTCTGTCACAGGCTGCGGGTAAGGTCTCCGCGGTGAGAAAAGCCGGCCCAGCCGCTATGCCCCACCTTGTGCTGAGTTAGCGATATCCCACCCATCAGCGGCTGTGGCTAGTCCCTCCTGAGTACAAAAGCGTTGTGATCCTTTCTGTTAATAAATTTTTTTTTAGAAATTGTGTAATATGTTTTAATATCCAGAATTAAATAACTGTTTATTGACTTTTCCAAATAATACAAATAATATATGTTTTTGAATCAGAAAAATATGAGGATTTCAAATATGCCTTCCAAAATAATGTTTGTCTAATTTAAATTTTCGAAATTGTTTAATTGCAATAAAAATGCTTTTTCTTAATTAATTAATAACTTTAATTCTATAACTCCAAATTTCACAAATAATATGTCTAAATCGATCAGCGCGACGAGCCCGTTCCATCTATGCATTCCATGATATGAATTGTAGCATGCATCATATAAATATTAAGTGGACAGCAAGTTATATGGGAGCAAAACATGACTAAAAACTTAATAAAATGCTTTATTCTTGTACCCCACACCTCACCCATGCCATGCTATGTTATGCCATGTAATTTGTGCATCATTCATCATGGCATGCTTATTTGCTTGTCGCATTTTATTTATATGATTGCGCATTATATTTATGTTGGCCTTGTTTGTTTGGTTCTTCTCGGATAGACGCCGAGCAGGGGAATTCTCAGGAATCCCAGGAGTACTACCCAGATCAATCCCTCGCTTCAACTGAGCTGCCAGGCAAGCACTACCACATGCTTGCATACATATAGTACCTATTGCTTCTATCTTGTTCTTGCATCATGGAGTCGCGAATACATTAAATTGAATCCCAAGTACTGCATAGCCTTTACTTTTAAACCCCACCGAGCTTGTTCCTCCATCCCATGAGCAATTACTACAGGAGTTGTTTGAGCCATGCGAGTCGTAGAACAGCATGTGTAGGGTATGTGAGTGTCTGATGGATAACGAGGTACCTAAACAACTTAACCTGAGTAGAAATGGGATAACTAATGAAAGAGGCACCGGTGGGCAATATCTGTCATTTGGTTTTTATGTCCACTTGTGTCCCGTAGGACCCCGAGTACTTGATTCCTGTTCCTTGACTATTCACACTATCCACATCTGGGAGGCCTTCTGGACCCCCCTGAGCTAGAGCTTGATTCATTTCTATTTCTTGGGGCCACAAACTAGTTTGGGGTTTTATTTACTATCCTGTACTTATGCCATGTTACTGTTTTATTAAGATTGTGCGTGGAGCACCTGTACTGTTTTGGATGTGGAGTGTTTTCGCGGTATCGACAAGCCTAGTCACAATTTCGGGTTCCTAGTCGTTTACAGCCATTGGCGCAAATCTTGGGTCTGTCTCGGAGCCGGCCAACTTCGTTGCGGGTAGCTTAATGGGGTGGCCCTTTGAAATAATTTATGAATCCTGTGATTGCCTTGTCGTGAAAGCCTCGTTGTGTTTTGATTTGGTTTTTCCAAGGTCGGTCGTGTGTGTGTTGCTATTTGTGCACCCCTGCAGGGTAAATCTTTCTGAAAGCCGTGTCCGCGGCTATGGACGACTTGGAGCATAGTTTCTCGATCATAGAAAAGTATAACTAAAGTACCGTCTTTATTTTGACTAAATATCTGACTAGTAATTAGTGCAATCTTCATGGAATGATTAATAAAACTGCTAATGGATGGGTTGTTCGTCCTCTTTCTCGTTGGTAAGGGAGAAGGAGGATGGATCTGTTACTTTATACTGTTATAACTGTTGTTTCTAATTAACGGACACCCGCCTATCATTGGTTAGGCGCATGGTTAGCGAGTATCTATAGCCTTGTTAGTTATTATCTTTTGCTGCAATTGCATCACCCTAGGTATATGTCCCCTTTAGAGGCATAAAGACTTACTGAGTACCCCTAGGGTCTCACACGATAAATTGTTTGATTCAGATGAACAGGTATACTCGCAAGATGGATACTGGGTGGAGGAAACAGATGATGTTGGCAACGACCACTCGGTGTAGAGATTCCGGGGATGGGGATCCGTGAGATCTGTGGGCGGGATGTTCTTAGTTATGTGGCATCTTATGCCGATTTGCTTCTTATCCGCATTTCTAATCTTGTTTCGCCCGCTTGATACTGTTGATTGATGTATGAGGAGCTATCCTAAACTATTATCTCTATCTAGGATGTTTGATCTTGCCGTATGATGCTGCAATATTTCTATTTCTTTTAGATGGTATGGCTCGAGAACTGTTGTAAGGTAGCTTGCATACATACTCACTTGTGTATGTATTTGATCTCTTCAGATGTTGCCTCACGCCGCCGCTTGTCCCGATGCTCTTGAAGTGGTTAGGCGGCCGACGGCCTACACGGGTGGCCCTGGCCTCAACAGAAACACTTAACCACTTTTGGTTCATCCAGGCTTGAACTTAGAGCGTAGGGTTCGAGGTTGTTACAATTGGTATGAGAGCCATCCCGCCCTTCAGGGTCTCAGCCAAATGGTCGTTGTTAGTCTAGCAAATATTTTGGTAGTTATTTATACTAGGGAAAAACAAAACGTGAGAGTAGGACTGCTTCCACTTTTCTTCTTACCCACCCACCCACTCTTTTCTGGTAAGGAAGTGTAACATTTTCAATCCTCTTCAAAAATTCAAACCAGGATTCACGTGTTATGGGTTTCCGTAGTACCATAGGTTGTGTGAGTGTGTGTGTGTGTGTGTAATTCCTTGTCTATCTGTTGCATCTAACTTGTTGTCGCTATCTGCCTTTGGTTATCAACTGTTGGTACATTCCACACCGACAGGCTTTTGTAAACCGACGCGATCTATCTGATTCGTTGTAAACCGACACGATCTGTCTTACTCTTTGTTATCTGACGCTATCTTGTTACGGGTGTTTGTTTTCCGTAGTTGCTAATCTTTAGGTTCACCTTATGAAGGATAAGAGTTGGGACATGTGTTTTACTTATTCATGTGCGGAGTAATGATTTGAGTGCGGGATGGAGTCGCGACCATACCACTACTTTTGTCATTCGCTCTTGTATATTGAATTGGTAGAGTTACTAATCTTGATTCGTTAAGTGGTTTTGCGCATATAGTGATATTTAATGCCAAAATTTGCGGAAATTTTTTCTTTGATAGCTTTGTGTACCACACTCCTTGTTCAGTCGTGTGCGATATGCTTACTATCTTCTAGGTGCTTTGAACTTTGTTGATATTTTAATATCACCTCAGCAAATTGTATCCTTTAATCTTGGTTAATTCCATTTTGGTACTATTGTGGATTATTATTATTCTCCATTATAGTACTAACTTGAGTTTTATATCAATCGCGGGATGGCACCACCATGCCGCACTGAGGAGGACATACCACCTGAATCGGGGTCACAAGTAAGTATTGCTAATGCCTTGGGAACAATGCAACAGAACCAGCAACGCTTTGAAGAAAGTGTTAGGAGGAATGAGTTTGTTCCGCTACCTCCACCTCCCAAGCAAGGAGACATCAGGGGCTTTCTGAAGTTTAACCCGCGCCACTTTGAGGTGTCTGATTAGCCACTAGATGCTGATGATTGGCTGCGTGAGATGTCAAGGTTGCTGATGACTGCTGATGTTCCTGAGCAAGAATGGGTAAAATGTGCCACTCACCTTCTAAAGGGAGACGCAGCTCTATGGTGGGAGAATTACCTGAAGGCAAACCACTCTGGTTTTCAGCCTACTTGGGAGCAGTTCACTGGGGCTTTCAAAGAGCAATATCTGTCTGAAATTGTCATGGAAAGGATGAAGGAAGTGTTTCTCAACCACAAGGAGGGCAATGACAATGTCAACACCTATATCAGAAACTTCATGAATCTTTCTTGGTATGGTGGCGATGAGATCTCTGATGACAAGAAGAAACAAAAGAGGTTCAGGCAAGGGCTCAATGCATCTATCAAATATGCCATCACTCATGCAAGGCCGGGGTCTTTTCTAGAACTCCAACATACAGCTCTACAGGAAGAAGCAAGTAGGCAACTGTTCGAGGAGTCCAAGAAACACAGTCGTGACGCAGCAATCTCTTCAGCTATGACAGCTCCTTCTAAGCGCCACGTGTGGGTTCCAAATACCGCACCGCCGCTCCCGGCTCCACCAAGACCTTCAAGCTACGCGGCAAGGCCACCAAACTCCTTCACCGCTGCTCCTAGGGGCTACAACCACAACTACCCTGGAGCGCCTGGTGGAGTCCCTGGCTACGCTGCTCCACGTCCACCTGGTGCTTGTTACACTTGTGGGAACACTAGGCATCAACACTAGAGTTGTCCCATGAACAACAAAGCTCTTCCTCCTCCACCTCCAAGACCTGCAGCAAGTTCTTATATGGTTCGTGCACCTCCACCGTGGGATCTCAACATCAACACCAAGCCCGGGTCCACTGTTGCTCGTGCCAACTGTGTCAACGTCGCTCAAGCCGAGCATGCACCTGGAGTTGTGATGGGTATGCTTCGTTAACTCACCTCGTGACGAGTTCTATTTGATTCTGGTGCATCGCATTCTTTTGTCTCTACAAGTTTTGCTGATGAGAATGGGTTACCTATGAATCCTCTCACTAAACGTTTAATGGTTCTTTCGCCCAGAGCAACTATGGCATCTTCCAAGATCAGTCATGGCAATCAAATTCTAATTGGTGGTTCTTCGTTCCTAGCTTCCTTAATTATTCTAGGCAATTTTGACATTGATGTTATCTTGGGCATGGATTGGTTAATAGCAAATGGAGCTATGATTGATTGTGCTGAATGCTCGGTTTCTCTGAAAATTCCTGAAGGCCATATAGTCTATTCTCCAAGTCTGACTCCTGCAATTCAACTCTTCTCTTTGTCTGCTCTGAATGATGATGCTATGGATGATATTCAGAGTGTTCCAGTGGTCCGTGAGTTCCCAGATGTTTTTCCGGAAGAGTTACCAGGTATGCCTCTTGACCAAGAGGTCGAGTTTGTGATTGAGCTTGAACCTCGAACCGCTCCTATCTCCAAGCGTCCTTATAAAATGGGTCCTGCTGAGTTGGCTGAACTCAAACGTCAGCTTAATGAACAAGAGAAGTTGGGTTTCATTCAGCATAGCACTTCCTCTTGGGGCAGCCCAACAATCTTTGTGAAGAAGCGAGACCATACTGATAGACTTTGTGTTGACTATCGGGCTCTCAATGCAAAAACCATCAAGAATAAATATCCCCTTCCGCGGATTAATGATCTCTTCGATCAGCTAGCTGGAGCTGTGGTATTCTCTAAGCTTGACTTGAGAAGTGGATATCATCAAATCAAGATTCGCAAGGAAGATGTTCCCAAAACAGCTTTCACCACCCGCTATGGCTTGTACGAGTACACGGTCATGTCCTCCGGTCTCACCAACGCACCTGCCACCTTCTCGAGGCTTATGAACTCGGTTTTCATGGAGTATCTTGATAAGTTCGTCGTGGTCTATCTGGATGACATTCTAGTCTATTCTAAGTCAAAGGAAGAACATGAAGAACACCTTCGGTGTGTCCTAAACAAGCTTCGTGAGAACCGTCTATATGCAAAGTTCTCCAAGTGTGAATTTTGGCTTCCCGAAGTCACCTATCTTGGTCACGTCATCTCTTCTAAGGGCATTGTCGTTAACCCAGAAACTGTTCGGACAATTGTTGAGTGGCTTCCACCCAGAAATGTCAAAGTAGTCTGGAGTTTCCTTGGTTTGTCTAGTTACTACCATCGCTTCGTTCAGAACTTCTCAAAGATTGCGAAGCCTCTGACCGATCTCCTCAAGAAAGGCAAGAAATACCTTTGGTCTCCTAGATGTCAAGCAAGCTTTGAAACCCTCAAAGAGAAGCTCACTTCCACACCAGTCTTGATTCCTCCAGATACATCAAAGCCTTTCCAAATATTCTGTGATGCCTCCTTGCAAGGATTGGGGGCGGTCCTCATGCAAGAAAAGCAAGTCGGTGCTTATGCTTCCCGTTAGTTGAAAACTCATGAGCTCAACTATCCAACACATGACCTTGAACTCGCAGCAGTTGTTTTTGCTTTGAAAGTATGGAGGCACTACTTACTTGGCAACCATTGTGAGATCTTTTCTGATCACAAGAGTCTGAAGTATATCTTCACACAACCTGATCTCAACCTTCGTCAGAGGAGGTGGATTGAAGCAATTAATGATTTCGATCTGACCATCAACTATACTCCTGGCAAAGCAAATGTGATGGCCGATGCTCTAAGCCGAAAAGCTTATGTCAACAACCTCATGGTGGAAGAACGACAGCCTCTCTTGTGCGAGGAATTCCGCCAGCTCAACCTTGAAATTGTGGATCAAGGGTATCTTCTGAATCTTCTGGAAACCCCTCTCTTGGAAGAAAAAGTTCGCTCCATTCAACTTGGTGATCCTTACACTAAAAACATCATCTCCAAGATTCAGCTTCCGAAGTACCTTTCCACCATGACGACCAAGGCACTCTATTCCTTGAGCACCGGATGTTCGTTCCGAAGTATCCGGGTTTGAGAGAGCAAGTTCTTAAAGAAGCTCATGATTCTGTTCTTTCTATCCATCCTGGCAGCACAAAGATGTACATGGACTTGAAAACACAATATTGGTGGCCTGGATTGAAACGATATTGTGCCAAGTATGTCTCCGAGTGTGATGTCTGCCGTGGAGTTAAAGCTGTCCATCAGAAACCTTCCAGTCTTCTACAGCCATTGAAGCTTCCGGAATGGAAATGGGAGAAAGTAGAGATGGACTTCATAACTGGTTTTCCAAGGTCGCAGAAAGGCAACAATGCAATCTTTGTCGTCATCGACAGGCTTTCTAAAGTGGCTCACTTCTTCCCCGTCAAGGAAACAATTTCTGCAATTCAGTTGGCTGAGCTCTATATCAACAGAATTGTCTCTCTGTATGTGGTTCCTCTTGAGATCAGTTCAGACCGTGGAAGCATCTTCACTTCCAAGTTCTGGGGAAGTTTCCAAAATGCTTTAGGAACAAAGTTGAACTTCAGCACTGCCTATCACCCTCAGTCGCAAGGACAAGTTGAAAGGATAAATCAGATTCTGGAAGATATGCTCCGTGCTTGCGTTATCTCCTTTGGCATGAAGTGGGAAGAATGCCTTCCTTATGCTGAGTTCTCTTACAACAATAGCTTCCAGAAGAGTCTAAAGATGGCACCATTTGAGGTTCTCTATGGCCGCAAATGCAGAACTCCAATTGGTTGGTCGGGCGCAGGTGAAAGAACATTGTTTGGCCCCGACATTGTAACTCAAGCGGAGGAGAAGGTTCACATCATTCTCGAAAACCTGAATGTTGCTCAAAGTCGCCAGAAGAGAAACTATGACAGAAAGCACACGGACATGGAGTATGTCCCTGGTGATCTCGTTTACCTTCGTGTCACTCCCATGAGAGGCACGCACCGGTTTGGTATCAAAGGAACGCTGGCTCCTAGATACATCGGTCCTTCCAAAGTTTGTGGAAGAAGAGGAGAAGTCGCTTATGCTCTTGAGCTCCCTGAAAAACTCAAGGTCCATGATGTTTTCCATATCTCTCAACTCAAGAAATGCTTCAAGGATCCCTGCAGGACTGTGGACCATGAGCTCATCAATCTCCAAGAAGACCTGTCTTATCAAGAACACCCCACAAAAATCCTAGAAGTCGCAGAAAGAAAGACTCGCAACAAGTCTATCAAGTTCTACAAGGTGTAGTGGTCGCACCATTCTGTTGATGAAGCCACTTGGGAACATGAGGATGAGCTCCGTGCCAAGTACCCCACCCACTTCGTGTCTTCTTCTTCTTCCTAGAATCTCGGGGCGAGATTCCTATTTAGTGGGGGAGAGTTGTAGCATCCCATCTGTCTAACATCTGTAATGCTACATGGTCTAATAATAAATGCTACTTCCTACATATAAGTGTTGCATCATAATTATATCATGCTCATGTCATCATGCCACCTTGCATTTGAGCATCATATAAAACCCTTTTCTTTTGGATCTGGTCTCATATGCATTTATCAATTGTATTTGGTTCTTAATAAATTGTATTTGGTTCTTGATAAATGCTTGATGCCTAAGTTGAGTTGGGGGCATATCTTTTATTTAACTCCACCACCCTTCTTTGTCACCACCCCATAATTCCACCATCCAACTATATATGAGCTTTGCATTTTATTTGGGTTACCTCTAGCTCATGTGGGTTGGGATGGATCCACTTCTAATTCCACATGCTCCCATATATGCATCATGTTGTTTTCACATTGTTGATATGTGGAGAGCCACGTGGCCACTTTTGCATGCATGTGGTTAGTTTCAATTGCTCTAGCTTCCATATGGATCTATCAATATATGCCATGTATGAGGGCGTATTTTGGCCATAAATAATCTAGTGGGAAAATACACACTATATTGGTCATATGACTTCATCCATGTGCATATGCTAATTAATTCATATTGGTCAAGCAAACTTCTCCTTTGTATGGGTTTATTCAACATCTTGAATGCATGTATGAATATATGTCCATGTGTGCCATAGTTGTTTTCACAACTAGAAGTATTAGTCTCTAATCACATGTGATATCAATGCCACTAGTGACCTTTCTTCTATTCAAATTCTTTTGCACTTGGTTGCTTGTTTAAATTTTGATCAAATTCTATATCTACACTCCATCTACCAAGTTTCCTAGCTAATCTAGCTATCTAAATAAAGACTCCATCTCTAATATTTAATTATTCTTTCTTGTTTCCTGATCTCTGCCTAAATCTTTGACACTAAATCTGTCTAAAGTTTTGTCTAAAACTAGTCTCATCTAGTCTAGTTTAGACTAGATAAAAACTCCAATCCCCTCTTCCGCATGAGGCGGTAGCAATACATGGCTCGGCACCTGAACACACACTGCGCCAAGCCCGGTCTCAGATGCTGCACTCGCGCACCTCTCCCTCTCTTTCTCTCGGTTGAACCGAACCAGCTGGAGGTGGCCTGGTCGGGTCCTGTTTTTCTTCCCGACGCAAAGACGTGAGCCAGCCAACCGAGCCGCCTCCTCTCTTCCTCCACCTCTGCATAAAGCAGCAGCAGGAGGGCAACCCATCTCCATCCTTCCAACCACTCCCAGATCGAGATCTGGGAGGGCACCTACCTCCTCCCCAAGCAAACCATCAGCCATGTCCTACACCTAGCTGCAACGTCTCCGAACACCTTAGTGCCTGGTCGATCTCCTGCTCGCCAAGGACGCCACCAGCTCCTTGAGCTTCCTCTCTGACGCCTACGTTGCATGGACAAGGAGCCCACACCTTGGAGGCACAGGAAGTGCAAGCCGAGTCCGAACATGCAGACGCCGACGTCGAGCCGTGCACACCGGGACGCGACGCTGCGGCCACCACCGTCGTCACCGACCGCGTTGCCGTGCCGCTCGTCTGCTTCCTCTCCGGCCTCGCCAAGAACTGCAGCACGCCGAGGTGAGTTCCCTCTTCCCATTCTCCAGCGGCCCCGCAGTTCCTTGCCATCGTCACTTGGTCGCCGTGAAGCCCCGCCGCCGCGTGCCGCGCAGACAGTAGCAGTCGCGCTTCTAGGGAATAGCAGCAGAGAACCCCGCGCGCACCCTCTGTTCTTCCAACGTTTCTGGTCGATGTGGTCCGCCTCTGTGCGAACTTGCTGAACAGAAATTGTAGCCTGATCAAGCCTCTACAGCTTTCCTTTTTACGGCATGGCGAAATACGCCGCTGTTTAGTCGCAATCGTAGCTGCAACCCAGCCCGATCTTAGCCCTTTTTCTGAAACTTTCCGATAGTTTTAAACCATAGAGACACCCTCTGTTCATCATATTTTTACCGTCGTTACAGCCCACCACCATCGAAACACCAAACACGGTACTTATAGATCTTGGTTTTCTCCGTAACTTCGCTTTTTGAGACGTCATGAAATTCCCAAAGGTTTTCTCTCCATCATCCACCAAAGATCAGGCGAGCTAGCTCGTGTTAGTGGATCGAGTTTCAGTTTCGTTGGTCTTTTTGCACAAAACCCCCTGGCAGTTTCTGTCTGTCACGGACAGGTCCCTCGCACCCCAGCCTCGCCACGTGTTCCACGCCATGCCGCACTGTGTGGCCTCAAGATCCGTCGGGCCCGTCTCACACCGATCAAGGGTAAGGTCTCCGCGGTGAGAAAAGCTACCATTGCCACGCCCACCTTGTCTTTGAGTCGTGACGCCCACCCATCAGCGGCTGTGGCTAGTTCCTGAGTACAAAAGCGCTGTGATCCTTTCTGTTAATAAAAATATTTTCAGAAATTGTGTAATATGTTTTAATATCCAGAATTAAATAACTTTTTATTGACTTTTCCAAATAATACAAATAATATATGTTTTTGAATCAGAAAAATATGAGGATTTCAAATATGCCTTCCAAACTAATGTTTGTCTAATTTAAATTTTCGAAATTGTTTAATTGCAATAAAAATGACTTTTCTTAATTAATTAATAACTTTAATTCTATAACTCTAAATTTGACAAATAATATGTCTAAATCGATCAGCGCGACGAGCCCGTTCCAACTACGCATTCCATGATATGAATTGTAGCATGCATCATATAAATATTAAGTGGACAACAAGTTATATGGGAGCAAAACATGACTAAAAACATAATAAAATGCTTTATTCTTGTACCCCACACCTCACCCATGCCATGCTATGTTATGCCATGTAATTTGTGCATCATTCATCATGGCATGCTTGTTTGCTTGTCGCATTTTATTTATATGATTGCGCATTATATTTATGTTGGCCTTGTTTGTTTGGTTCTTCTTGACAGACGAAAGGTGGGAATTATCAGGAATCCCAGGAGTACTACCCAGATCCATCCCTCGCTTCAACTGAGCTGCCAGGCAAGCACTACCACATGATTGCATACATATAGTACCTATTTCTCCTATCTTGTTCTTGCATCATGGAGTCGCGAATGCATTAAATTGAATCCCAAGTACTGCATAGCCTTTACTTTTAAACCCCACCGAGCTTGTTCCTCCATCCCATGAGCCACTACTACAGGAGTTGTTTGAGCCATGCGAGTCGTAGAACAGCATGTGTAGGGTATGTGAGTGTCTGATGGATAACGAGGTACCTAAACAACTTAACCTGAGTAGAAATGGGATAACTAATGAAAGAGGCACCGGTGGGCAATATCTGTCATTTGGTTTTTATGTCCACTTGTGTCCCATAGGACCCCGAGTACTTGATTCCTATTCCTTGACTATTCGCACTATCCACATCCGGGAGGCCTTATGGACCCCCCTGAGCTAGAGCTTGATTCATTTCTATTTCTTGGGGCCACAAACTAGTTTGGGGTTTTATTTACTATCCTGTACTTATGCCATGTTACTGTTTTATTAAGATTGTGCGTGGAGCACCTGTACTTTTTGGATGCGGAGTGTTTTCGTGGTATCGACAAGCCCAGTCACATTTTCGGGTTCCCAGTCATTTACAGCCATTGGCGCAAACCTTGGGTCCGTCTCGGAGCCGGCCAACTTCGTTGCGGGTAGCTTAATGGGGTGGCACCCTGAAATAATTGATGAATCCTATGATTGCTTTGTCGTGAAAGCCTCGTTGGGTTTTGATTTGGTTTTTCCGAGGTCGATCGTGTGTGTGTTGCTATTTGTGCACCCCTGCAGGGTAAATCTTTCTGAAAACCGTGTCCGCGCTTATGGACGACTTGGAGCACAGTTTCTCGATCATAGACAAGTATAACTAAAGTACCGTCTTTATTTTGACTAAATATCTGACTAGTAATTAGTGCAATCTTCATGGAATGATTAATAAAACTGCCAACAGATGGGTTGTTAACCGCCTTTCTCGTTGGTGTTTAGAAGGAGGATGGATATGTTACTTTATACTGTTATAACTGTTGTTTCTAATTAACGGACACCCGCCTATCATTGGTTAGGCGGATGATTAGCAGGTATCTATAGCCTTGTTAGTTATTATCTTTTGCTACAATTGCGTCACCCCAGGTATATGTCCCCTTTAGAGTCATAAAGACTTGCTGAGTACCCCTAGGGTCTCACATGATAAATTGTTTGATTCAGATGAACAGGTATACTCGTAAGATGGATACTGGGTGGAGGAAACAGATGATGTTGGCAACGACCACTCGGTGGAGAGATTCCGGGGATGGGGATCCGTGATATCTGTGGGCGGGATGTGCTTAGTTATGTGGCATCTTATGCCGATTTGCTTCTTATCCGTACTCGGATCTTGTTTCCCGCTTCCGCTTGATACTCTATTGATTGATGTATGAGGAGCTATCCTACACTATTATCTTTATCTAGGATGTTTGGATCTTGCCGTATGGTGTTGCAATATTTCTATTTCTTTTAGATGGTATGGCTCTGAGAACTGTTGTAAGGTAGCTTGCATACATACTCACTTGTGTATGTATTTGATCTCTTCGCTTGTTGCCTACGCTGCTCTCTCTTGTCCCGATGCTCTTGGAAGTGGTTAGGGCGGCCGACGGGCCTACACGTCGGTGGCCCTGGGACTCCGCTGTAAAACCCTTAACCACTTTTGGTTCATGCAGGCTTGAACTTAGAGCGTAGGGGGAGGTTGTTACACAGTGTCATTGCATGTCTGTTCTTTTCCCGAACCACACCCAGTGTTATTGCATGTCTGTTACTTTCATTAACCACAGATGGATCCACCCAGTGTCATTGTATGTCTGTTCTTTTCATGAACCAAAGCTAGAGTCATTGCATGTCTGTTCTTTTCACGAACCACAGCTAGAGTAATTGCATGTGTGTTCTTTTCACAAACCGCAGCTAGAGTCATTGCATGTGTGTTCTTCTCACAAACCACATAAGGATACACCAGTGTCATTGCATGTGTGTTCTTTTCATGAACTACAGCTAGAGTCATTGCATGTGTTCCTCTCACAAACCACACATGGATCCACCAGTGTCATTGCATGTGTCTTCTTATCATGAACCACAACAAGAGTCATTGCATGTCTGTTCTTCTCATGAACCACACCCAGTGTCATTGCATGTTTGTTCCTCTCATAAACCACGCATGTATCCACCGGTGTCATTGCATCTGTGTTCTTCTCATGAACCACATCTAGAGTCATTGCATGTCTGTTGTTCTCACAAACCACATAAGGATCCACCAGTGTGATTGGATGTGTGTTCTTTTCATGAACCACACCCAGTGTCATTGCATCTGTGTTCTTATTACAAACCACACATGGATCCACCAGTGTCATTGCATGTGTGGTCTTTTCATGAACCACACCCAGTGTCATTGCATGTATGTTCCTCTCACAAACCACACATGGATCCACCAATGCCATTGCATGTGTGCTCTTCTCATGAACCATAGTTAGAGTCATTGCATGTGTGTTCTTTTCACAAACCACGTATCACCAGTGTCATTGCATGTGTGTTCTTCTCATAAAACACATATGGATCCACCCAGTATGATTGCATGTCTGTTTCTTCTCACAGACCACATAAGGATCCACCAGTGTCATTGGATGTGTGTTCTTTTGATGAACCAGACCTAGTGTCATTGCATGTGTGTTATTCTCACAAACCACACATGGATCTACTAGTGTCATTGCATGTGTGTTCTTTTCATGAACCACACCCCGTGTGATTGCATGTATGTTCCTCTCACAAACCACACATGGATCCACCAGTGCCATTGCATGTGTGTTCTTCTCATGAACCACATCTAGAGTCATTGCATGTGTGTTCTTTTCACAATACACATATCACCAGTGTCATTGCATGTGTGTTCTTCTCATAAACCACATATGGACCCACCTAGTGTGATTGCATGTCTGTTCTTTTCATAAACCACATATGGATCCACTAGTGTCATTGCATGTCTGTTCTTTTCATGAACCACAGCTAGAGTCATTGCATGTGTGTTCTTTTCATGAACCACACCCAGTGTCATTGCATGTCTGTTCTTCTCACAAACCACATAAGGATACACAATGTCACTGGATGTGTGTTCTTTTCATGAACCACACCCAGTGTCATTGCATGTGTGTTCTTCTCACAAACCACACATGTATCCACCAGTGTCATTGCATGTGTGTTCTTTTCATGAACCACACCCAGTGTCATTGTTGGGGATATACTTTCTGGGTATCCTCACAGTTCCTCACTAACCAGGGTGGCCCACTTCGGGTTAGAGCTTTCCTTCACGAGGGGCCCAGTCAGGGAGAAAGACGGAGTCCAATCCGGCTACGGGAAGGCCCAGAAGACTTACTGACTTAGGCCCGTATTGTTACTTGTAGTTCAAGATGTACTCTGTAACCGACTCTTAGTCATAGACGGATAGAGCTCTCCTGTAAACCCTAGGCCGGACATCTATATAAGCCGTCCTAGGGAGAGATTTTAGCACACCTCAATAGTCTACAATCTCAACTCGCACAGGCGAAACCTTGTAACCCATATTCTGGCTCTGCCGTATTACTGGATTGCTAGCAGGAGTAGGATCCGTCCAAAGCCGGCGGATTCGAACCTGGGTAAACTTGTGTGCTCACCATCCCGGAATACCGTACGTCTCACCCCCCCCCCCTCTTCCGCACGCCTCGAGGACCCCCTCATGGCGTACTTGTCCTCAATCCGACGACAGTTGGCGCCCACCGTGGGGCAAGTGAGCTACGGATCTGCGTTCCGAGCGGAATCTGCAAGAATCAGAATCAGCGAGACTATCGCCGTCGGTCGCATCCTCTACGCCAGCGACGTCCCTCTCATCGTTCTCGACGAGACTTGGATTCTGGCAAAGGAGGCCATGACTGCCTACATAATCATGTCTTTTGGCGAGATCGATGTTTACATCGGTTTCGCTGAACCTGCCCAACCCACCCCAGCGCTGATGATAGAGGCAGAAGAATTTTCTGGGTCCCCTTTGTCCGCGGAGGCGGTAGAATTCTGGATCTCAGAAAACCCTAATCCCACCCAGCCCACACCAGTTGCAGAGATAGTGGAGAAACCTGAACCTGAAGAAGACCTAGCGGACCAAGTCGAATCTGGAGTGGATCTCCCAGGAGGAGCCGGATCCCAGATCGACCCACCCATGGAAGTCGACATTCAGGAGGAGCATATCAACGACACTAATTCTGGCTCTGATGATGCTGGGACAGACAGGCCTTTCCTAAGGTACACACTACGACGTATGATACTGCAAGGCGAAAGCGCAGATGCAATCCTCGAGACCATCAAAAGTTTCGATATGGCTGATCGCGAAAGCCGCAGGTACCTTAGGAAGCACGCGTCGCACTTCATCGGATACGTGGGATCCGGATCCGGCTCTGCCGATGCTGGAGAAAACACCGACTCGGTGCTGGAGGCAATTGGAACAAACACCGACGTACCCGCATCCTCGGATGAGTCGATGATGTCAGCAGATTTCCGAAAGTTCACCACAGAATATGAAGAGGAGTATAACTCCAAAGCTGCAGAAGATGGAGAAGCCATGGATGAAGGATCCGGGGAACACTCTCCCAAAGCGCAGGATGACATGGACGTTGGAGATAATCCCGAAGTCCAAATGTCCGAAAGTACCGATCAGAGCTTGACTCCGGGAAACGGAACCAAAGCCGTCTTTGCTACCGGCGCTGCCAAGAAGGCAAAGAAGAAGAACAAGAAAACCAAGACCTCGGCAAAAGACCCTCTGGCAGAGGAGGTGATTGCCGAGGAATACGAAGAAGACTCGGATGGAGCAGTTATCCCAGACAAGCTGAAAAAAGAAGCATCGGTGGATGGACACGTGATCACTGAAGGTGCGCGTAAACTCATCGATGCCGCATTAACCACACCTATCCCTACAGCTGCAGAACTTACTGCAGATGAGCTGGATGAAAGGGCGCAAGCCCTAGAAGCGTGTCGTCAACAACTCCTCGATGAAGCCAAAAACATCGAGGTGGAGAAGAAGCGCATGTCGAACAAGGAGTACATGTCTCGTCTGCATCAGAAGACACGGAAGCGTCACATAGATGACAACCAATTCCCACGTGTCCGTGCCGTTCTTTTTGGAGATGAGATGGGGAAGCCACGGAAAGATAGCAACGGAGATTGGGTATACCCAACGCCAGTACAAAATACCGTGGCAGCCCAAGAAATTCTATCGGCTAATCCAGGACCAGAGGAGATCGTTTGGGTATCAAGCTACTCAACAAGGGATCGAGCAAAAAAGGTCGCCTGTCCTAAGTCAAAAACAGGTCTTAGATTCGACCAATGTCGCATGATCCAGCATGGGCTGGCGAAGATCCCATTACGTCCGGGCGCAGATATCATGACCCCAACGCAGGAAGACAACTATTCAAGAACCGGATCTTCGTGACAGCATCACAAAACTTCACAGAATTTCGAAAAACGCCGCCCAAAGGCGAGAAAGATGCCATCGCTGCCCTGAATCCGACGAACCCTCCCCCACGAGAATATAAGGATCGAAGGGGAGAAGATAAAGAGAAACGTCGGGAGGAGGATCGTCAGAGAATGCCACCTCCTAGACATGAGAACCGTTCGGCTGAGCCTCACCATGGTGGGAACGATGGACGAAGAAACGACGGAAACCATGCCGGTACAAGCTGGTAGGGGCTCGTCGTAGTCAAGCTGCTCCACCCTCTCCACCACACAGTCATCACAACGGTTCCCATGGTGGGCAAGGAGGACGACATGGCGGAGGAGGTGGTGGCAGAAGCCAAAGTCCGGCTCCACGGCACTGCAGCCACAGCCGGCATTCGGGACGATCTCTATCCCTGAACGATGCAAGGCACAGGATCAACTCCAACATAGAGGCTCGGCGCTATGAAAATGATGACGTGTACGTGGGCCCAAAGTGCTTCGGTCCACGCATCAGAGCTACAAAATTCCCAGAAGGATTTGCTATCTCAAGACATATCCAAGCCTACGACGGCATTGCTCGGCCAGACACCTGGTTACAGGATTTCTTCCAAGCTTGTTGCATTGCCAAAGGCGAAAACAGCCTGGTCGCAACCCGATATCTGCCACTTATGTTGCGGAAGATGGCACGATCATAGCTCAATGAACTTCCGGCAAACACCATCCATAACTAGTATGATTTACAAAGCGCGTTCTTTCGGAATTTCGAAGGCACATATCGGAGGCCCTGTACGGTTGGAGACCTACAGCGTTGCACCCAGAAAGCCGGAGAAACTTGCCGAGATTACCTCGGACGATGGATCGACACCAAAAACTCCTGCGAAGGAGTAAATGATCAAACCGCGATTGAAGCTTTCATCACAGGTCTCCCTATTGGTTTACTACGCCATCGCTTGAAGTGTGACAAGGTTACCGATTTGGGAGAGATGATAGAAACAAAGGAGCAAGTATGCGATGTCGATTTATGGCGTATGACTACTCAATGCCCTAGGCCAGCCTCACCGGCAAAACAACCAATGCAACAAGCTCAGAAGCGCAAAAATACCTCGGAAGAAAAACCCAACGCGGAAACAACGGTAGTCACTACTGTTTTCGGGTCTGGAGGACAAGGAGGACGTGGCAGAGGCCACGGGCGTGGTCGTGGGACATCAAGGGTCCAAGGTAGAGGAGAACAACAACCAGGCAAAACCTACTCTTGGGTCGACATTGCCAATAACCCATGTGTGCATCACTTTGACGCCAATGGGGGCTCGTCCCACACCAACGCTGAATGTCGTTTTAATGACGACATCAAGAGAGATGATACCGCAGGCTACAAAGCTAAGCGGAAGAAGGGAAAGAAAAATCCCGAAAAGGACAAGGAGACCAAGGAAGATTCCGACATGGAGGAAGCTGATGCTTCAAATCCCAAGTCGGAAGGGAAGAAAACTTTTCCTACCAAGAAGGACACTTATGTCACCTTCCTCGGATCTCAACCAGCAAAGGTCAAGAAAGCAGTTCTACACGTGCTCAATGCAACAGTTCCGGTTGTCCCCAGTATTTGGACTGGTCGGAAGTGGCAATCACATTTGACCGCGATGATCATCTGCCTAAGTTACACAAGCGAGGAAAATATGCCTTAATCGTCAACCCACTTATTGACGGTTATGGTTTCTCCAAGACCCTCATGGACGGTGGTAGCAGCATCAATATTCTCTATGTCGAAACGCTACGCCAGATGAAGATCTCGGAGACCCAGCTGAACCATAGCTCTGTGAATTTTCACGAAGTTATCCCAGGAAGACAAACTAATTCCCTGGAAGAGATCACTTTGGATGTTACCTTTGGAACTCCAAAGAACTATCGGACGGAGGCACTTTCCTTTGAAGTGGTCCCGTTCAAGAGCGCATACCATGCTATATTCGGACGTCCGGCTTACTGGGCTTTTATGGCTCGTCCGTGTTACATTTACAATATAATGAAAATTCCAGGTCCCAACGGCGTGATCACCATCAGGGGAGACCCGAAGAAAGCGCGAGAGTGCAAGGATGGAAATGCCGCCTTTGCCGAAGCCGTGCTGCACGCCCAGGAGTACCAGGAGATCAAGAAGAGCATAGATCCATCCGAGATGCCTGCAACGAAGAAGGAGGTTACCAAGCCAAATCCGGAGTTCAAGGCATCAGAAGAGACAAAGAAAGCGTCGTTGAAGGATGATGACCCCTCCAAGGTGACCCAGATAGGCGTAGGCCTAGATAGCGCATAAGAAAGCGCGCTCGTCAAGTTCCTCCAAGCAAATCAAGATATCTTCGCATGGCAGCCATCTGACATGACCGGAGTACCTAGGGAACTTGCCCAGCACTCTCTAAATGTAAACCCGAACGCTAAACCCGTCAAACAGTCCTTACGATGGTTTGGCGACGAAAAGCATAAGGCAATAGCTAAGGAACTCGCACGGCTCGAGTTAACCGGATTCATAGAAGAGGTCATCCACACTGAGTGGTCGGCCAATCCTGTAATGGTCCCTAAAAAGAACACCACTGATTTAAGGTTGTGTGTTGATTATACTGCCTTGAACAAGGCTTGTCCAAAAGATCCGTTCGCTCTACCTAGAATTGATCAAGTTATCGATTCTACGGCAGGCTCGTAACTCCTCTGTTTTCTCGACGCATATTCCGGTTATCACCAAATCCGGATGAAGGAATCTGACAAAGTAAAAACTTCATTCATAACCCCCTTCGGAACCTTCTGTTTTGTTACGATGCCCTTTGGGCTGAAGAACACAGGAGCTAAGTACCAGCGCACGATGCAGCGTTGCCTCCACGACCAACTCGGACGCAATGTACATGCATACGTGGATGATATCGCGGTGATGTCCAAAAAGAAGGAAACACTCATTTCCGACTTGGAGGAAACGTTCGCCAATCTACGTAAATACAACATCATGCTTAACCCGAAGAAATGCTTCTTTGGAATACCAGCCGGAAAATTGTTAGGTTTCATCGTGTCTCAAAGAGGCATAGAGGTGAACCGCGACAAAATCAAGGCTATACTCAATATTTCCAGGCCAACTCGCCTGAAGGACGTAGAAAGATTAACTGGTTGCATTGCTGCGGTCAGTCGATTTGTAAGCCGGCTTGGTGAAAGAGCCGCACCATTATACAAACTCCTGAAGAAGACCAAGGATTTTGTCTGGACTAACAAAGCTAAAGCTGCACTGCAAGACCTGAAGAAAGTACTCTCATCTGCTCCTATCCTTGCAGCGCCAGAACCTCAGGAACAGATGTTGCTTTATATTGCTGCGACAAATAAGGTCGTTAGTATCGTCATGGTGGTGGAGAGACCAGAGGAAAATCAGGAACACTTGCTGCAGCGTCCGACGTACTTCATCAGCGAGGTCTTGATAGAATCAAAACAGCGATATCCGCACTATCAAAAGTTGGCTTACGGTGTTTTCCTAGCATCTCGTAAGTTACGACACTATTTTCAAGAGCACCCAATTACCATGGTGAGCAAAGCTCCCATGAGAGACATAATCAACAACAGCGACGCCACAGGATGTGTCGCCAAATGGGGCATAGAGCTCTCAGCTTTTGATATTGAGTATAAACCTCGGACAGCAATCAAATCCTAGATCCTTGCTGACTTTGTTGCTGATTGGACAGAGACAAAGGAGAACATGGTCATCCCTGAGTCGGAATATTGGACCCTCTTTTTCGATGGGTCTAAGGCTCGAGGGGGCTCGGGGGCTGGCGTGGTGCTCAAATCACCCCAAGGAGATAAACTATTATACGTGTTGCAGATCCACTTCACAGCGACAAACAATATTGCCGAGTATGAAGCACTGCTGCATGGAATCCGGATTGCCAAGGATATTGGCATCCGACGTTTGATGTGTTACGGAGATTCGGATCTTGTTGCTCAGCAAGTCTCGGATATTTGTAATGCAAATAAGCACATGGCAGCATATAAAGCTATCGTGGATGATCTATCTAAATCGTTCTAAGGGTTTGAAGTTCAACACATTCCTCGAGCAGAAAATGAGGAAGCAGATGCACTATCTCGAATAGGCTCTGCACGGAAAGAGGTCCCGAATGGCGCATTTTTAGAGCACCTCAAAGTTCCCTCGATAAAGGGAGTAGATGAGGAATATCCGACCAAATCTGACTCACCTTTAATAGCAGTTCTGGCTGTAATTCCCAGCTGGACTCAACCCTACCTCGATTATTTGGTAGATGGCAAATTACCCGAAGACGAGGTGCTGAGCTGGCAGATTATCCGACGAGCGAAAGCCTATACTATTGGTAAGGGTGAGCTCCATAAACGGAGTGTTTCTAGGGTTTTTCAGCGCTGTGTATCTCCGGAAGAAGGAGTGGAAATCTTAAGGGAAATCCACGAAGGTGAGTGTGGTCACCATGCTGCAGCCAAATCTTTAGTGGCAAAAGCTTTATGACATGGATTTTTCTGGCTTACAGCTCAGGCAGATGCCGAACGATTAGTCAATACATGCAAAGGCTGCCAAAAGTATGCCAAGCAAGCTCATGTTCCTGCTGATCAGCTACGAACAATACCTATAACATGGCCTTTTGCGGTCTGGGGGCTTGACATGGTAGGACCTTTTAAACGAGTTCCAAGTGGATTTACTCACCTCTTAGTGATGGTGGATAAATTCACCAAGTGGATTGAGGCTAAACCTATCACTAGTTGTGATGGAGCAATAGCCAAAAGATTTGTCGAGGATGTTATAATCCAGTATGGTTATCCGCATAGCATTATCACGGACAGCGGGAGTAACTTTTCTATGGGAGAACTGGCTGAATTCTGCGATGAGCAAAATATCCAGCTTGACATTGCGTCAGTCGCACATCCACAGGCTAACGGACAAGTCGAAAGAGAAAATGGTTTAATTCTACAAGGCCTAAAACTGAGACTCGAAGCACCACTACGACGTGCTGCGGGGGCTTGGGCAGAGGAATTACCCTCTGTAATTTGGAGTCTACGAATAACTCCGAACAGGTCAACAGGATACACACCTTTCTTCTTGGTCTATGGCGCAGAAGTAGTTCTTCCTAGTGATTTAATTCATACTTCTCCTAGAGTGGCTGCGTATATCGAAGAGGATGCCGAGATTTCTCGACAAAATGATCTCGACTTAGTCGAAGAAGTTCGTGTCGTTGCTGAAATGATATCTACAGCCTATCAGCAGAAGTTACACAAGTATCATAGCCAGAGAGTCCGAAATAGATCTTTCAATAAAGGTGATTTGGTTCTCCGGCTTGTGCAACAAAGAAAGCACAAACTTTCCCCAGTAAGAGAAGAGCCCTTTTTAGTTAGTCGAGTATTGCACAATGGATCGTACTACTTAACTGACATGAGGCCAGTCAAAGAAATCCCTGCTACTAAGAAGAGAAAGAGAGCTGGAGGCAGTACAAATCCGGATGAATTAGACAGACCGTGGAATATTGCTCAGCTACGTCCCTTTTATTCTTAGTTTATCGTTCTTTGTAATCATACATATGTACATGTTCTGTGAGAAATAAAAGTTTTGGTTGCCTCAAGTTTTTTTTCTGAGAAGTTCTTAAACCATCTTATTTCCGAATGATCATGTCATAGTCGAAAATCCCAGAATGCTTGAAATTACTTTATGCTCATGTTCGTTCTGGTCTAGATTTCCGATTCTAAAAACTGCTACATTCGGGTATAACTCTAAAAATTTCTAGTTTTTACTTTGGTTATTAATCTGATTGCCGGATGCGGGCATTTTCCGAGTAGTGAATTGTTGGTACTGGAAGCTGGCTTTGTTTCCAAATTTAAACTGGTTTAGCAATTGAGCTCCGTTGCTCGGCAAAGTTTCCGGTTGAAGGTTTAGCCGGCTCACGAAAGGGACGAGGCAAAAAGCCAGATAAACGATAAGTCGAGACGAAAAGTATAAGTGCTTGTGTAAACATTTCAGGCACGCAAAAATTTCAAAAGTCAAAAGTGCTGAATAGATCAAAAGCTTAGCACTTGCAAAGATAAATAGTACTTAATATTTACAATCACATCAGTTTTTCCAGAATAATACATAAATTTCTGGTCCATGATCCAGGAGAAGATGAAGGACCTGCCGGCTCGTTGGTCACTCCTCCTTGATATCGTTCCGAGATGTCCGCATCCGAGTTGGTCCGTTCATCGTCGGAAACTTCTTCGGCTTCTTCTGCAGGAGGAGGCGGAGTATCCATGCGGGTGAAGAAGGGGATCTCGTAGCTGGTCAGATCAGCTACATGGCACCCGTATCTGGCGCAGGAGTGCATGATGGCTTGAAGGTCCTACTCCTAGCTGTCTTCGTCTACCTTGTAGTACCCTTTAGTCACTTGCCATATTTCCATGATTCCATGGTGGCTCATGACCATGGAGAGGGCATTCTGCGTAGCAGTCCGCGCGTAGGACATGTTCCAGTCCCGAACAAGCTGCGACATCTCCTTGGCCCTGTCTAGCACTTCAGAGACTCGCCAATGTCCTCAAGGGACTGGCGGTAGTCATGAAGAAGATCACCGACTTGGGTAAGCCAGTAGGTGCGGGGCTCGGACGAAGAAGAGTCCGTCAACTTAAGAGGACCTATACACAAAACAAAGTTAAGAAAAAAACGACATTGCTAGAAGTTGAAGAAAAAGATAAGTCAGAGAGGTGGAATGTACCAAAAATGACGTTGTCAATCTTGGTCTTCTCCTCCCAGAGATTCTGGAGTTCAGCCCGGAGCGCCTGGGACAGGTCCTTCTCTCTACCAAGCTCATTCTTGATGTCCGAGATTATTTTATCCTGAGCAGCAATCTTGCGATCACGCTCATCAGTGGCCATGGAGGAGGATTCAAGGACTTGAGCTATGCTCTTTTCATGATCTTCCTTGAGCTTATCCAGCTCTTGGCGAAGTCCTTTGTTCTCCACCACCAGGGTCTTGAGGTTCTCGGCCTCTTCAATCATAGCGATGGATTGTTTCACCAGCGCTGTAAGCCAAAAAAGAACAAAAGTTCAGAAAAATTCGACATTGAAAAAAGCAAAGACAAGGATTGAATCTCGGAATGTTTACCTTCGGCTTCATCCTTGGCTACTTTGAGCTCAGCATTTTTAAGCCGGAGAGCTTTGATCTCTCTCCGCTTATCACAGACATTGGTCAATAATTCCTGGTTATAGGAACATACTTTCTGGAAGTCAGAATACCCAAAGTCAGAAAGCTACTTAAGACTCGGGCTAATATTTTTGCTAAATATCAGCACGAGCCTTGGGGGCTACACTAGTTCGTTCTTTGGCATCCTAATGAAGCATAAACTCGGATTCTATATCCTACTTCATGCTTGGGGGCTAGAGGATATGGTATAACATAATGGAAAAAACAAGAGTTGGAATTCCGACTTACATATTGCTCGCGGGTGAGTTTATCTAAATCCGCATTCACTTCAGCGGCCACCTTCTCGGCAAGAGTAAGAGGGATCACTGGGGCTGTTGGAAGCTCGCCAGTCCTAATCCTCTCGTCGCAAAGGCGTACTTGAGTGAGAAGGTCAGAGAACTTGACGTCCTCTGCTTCTTGCGCTTCCTCCTCGGGGGATAAATAGCTTTTGTCCAGGACTTGCCTGGACAGCCGCTAGATATCCTCTGCAGATTTCCGGGTCAGGCCAAACTTGGCAAGACCCGAATTGTTGAGGAGGTTTTTGGCGAAGACTTAGCTGAGGGATCATTACCCGAAGAGGGTTCACCCTTATCTTGACCTGACGCACCCACAGTGACGTCAGTTTGCGACCCAAGGATCGCAGGCTCCGTTTGAAGAGCCAGATCTTCTGCAGCATCCGACAAGATAACCGGAGTTGCAGAAGGTTGAGGGGCCGGAGTCGGAGGAGCCACGGCAGAAGAAGCTATGGTAAGCTTCGTCTAGCGTAAGGGCTTCGAAGAAATCCCTTTCCCCTTGCCCTTGATGATCGATTTTGCTCTGAGAAGGTAACAAAGTCGGAAACGTTACATCTCGGAAAGAAGTTTGAGTAAAGTACAAAGACGGAAAAGTTGTGATTGAAAGGATACCTCTTCACGACGGGCACCTCCTTTGTGCCAACCGCTATTGTTGGAGCTTTGCGCTTCTTGAGCGCAAGATCCGACAGTGGAACTACTTCCACCTCCTGAGAGAACTCCGGAGGGTATCCTTCGAGCGGAGCAAGTTCCAACTCGGGGATGTCAGCAAGCTGAAAACAAGAAAACATATCAGCATTGCAATATAACTCGAAGATAGAAACACATAAAAGATGTGATGATGGAAGCTTACCGGCACCGTGGGGTTTTCTGCCGTGTGCATGTCCAGCGAAGCCTCCGGAATCCGCCTTTCGATCCGCACCTTGATCAGCCACTTGATTTGGCTTATGTAGCCTTGAGTGTTGTAGGCTTTGGGGCTGATGTGAAGGGAGTCGGTTAGAGAAGACGTGATGGAGTGCATCAGTCTATCCCCGTGGTACTGAAGTGGCTGGATCCGCCGTGAGACCCAGCACTGGACCAAGTCGGATCCCTTCAAACCATTGTGCTTGATAAGATATTCGATCCGCCTCTTAGCGAGGATCAGATCATCTGTGAGAGCCGCAGCAGCCTCATCCCAGGAAGGCTGGGCCGTGGCAGCTCCCTCGACTAAAGCCGGCAAAGCAGTAACTTTGCCGGGAGCCGGAATATCCCTATGGTAGAAAAAGGTGGCTGCCCATTATTTGACCGAGTCACTGGCAGAAATTTTGGGATATGCCCGGTCTCGTATAAGAGAAAAACTAATGGTGCCGGTGATGTAAGGAACACCGACAGTGATGGAATTCCTCCGGACATGAAAGTAAAACCGGAAGAGAAGCAAACTCGGCCTAATGCCGAGAAATCTCGCAGCGCAGATACAGCTCATTTCTAGAAGAGAATTGGGAGGAAGATTGTGGAGTTGAACTCCATAGTGATCTATCACCTCGGAGAAGAACTCCGAGGGAGGAAAAGACATACCTTGGTCCAGATGAGTGCCGAAGTGGACTCGCTTTCCCTCATGTGGGTTGGGGATGGTTTCGCCGGAGCCGCTCCTCCAGTCGCCGGTGACGAGAAGCCCCTCCTTCTCCACGTTCTTGAGGCCCTCCTCATTGAGGGCGCAGGGGATCCAGATTCCCCGGAAGCTCTCCTTCTCCGCTGCAGCTTCCGCCTTCGCCGCCGCTGCCGCTGCCGCCAAGCCAGAGGAAGAAGATGATGAAGCCATGTTTCTCTGGTGATAAAGTGACCTTAAAGGTGCGGTGCTGGGAGTTTCTATGGGGGAAGGACGAGGAGGCTCTATGCACGCAGGAGGATTGGGAAGGAAGGAAATGGCAAAGGACTGGTGGAAAGGAGAAGAAGAAATCCAAACCCCTTATATCCACCTACCTGCGCCAGGATTCGTGCAAACGCTACAGTGTAACCGCCACGCATCGTGGAAAGAACTGGGAAGGGCCCGCGTGATGATTGCGTCGCCTCGTTCTCCACACACTCATTCGCACCAACGGTCGTGCTGACGGAACGCCTGTCAGATGACGTGACTTGACCATGCTTGTGTCAGGTGGCGTTAGAGACCAAGTTCCGGCTTAGTTTAAAAATGAGCTGGAAAATCCGAGTAACCTACTGATAGGTTTGACTTATTTTTAAGACCCGGATCGTATCTTTTGTTGTGAAGTTTTAGGAACCCTTCAAGATTCTGCATGCCGAAGATCAAGCTAGACGATGATAAATCCGACTTTGGATCTTGGAGGCCTCCGGGGGCTGCTATTGGGGATATACTTTCTGGGTATCCTCACAGTTCCTCACTGACCAGGGTGGCCCATTTCGGGTTAGAGCTTTGCTTCACGGTCGGCCCAGTCAGGGAGAAAGACGGAGTCCAATCCGGCTACAGGAAGGCCCAGAAGACTTACCGACTTAGGCACGTATTGTTACTTGTAGTTCAAGATGTACTATGTTACCGACTCTTAGTCGTAGCTGGATAGATCTCTCCTGTAAACCCTAGGCCGGATATCTATATAAGCCGTCCTAGGGAGAGCTTTTAGCACACCTCAATAGTCTACAATCTCAACTCGCACAGGTGAAACCTTGTAACCCATATTCCGGCTCTGCCGTATTACTGGATTGCTAGCAGGAGTAGGATCCGTCCAAAGCCATGATTCGAACTCAGGTAAACTTGTGTGCTCACTGTCCCGGAATACCGTACGTCTCACCCCCCTCTCTTCCACATGCCTCGAGGACCCCCTCATGGCGTACTTGTCATCAATCCGACGATAGTCATTGCATGTATGTTCCTCTCACAAACCACACATGGATCCACCAGTGCCATTGCATGTGTGTTCTTCTCATGAACCACATCTAGAGTCATTGCATGTGTGTTCTTTTCACAAACCACATATCACCAGTGTCATTGCATGTGTGTTCTTCTCATAAACCACATATGGACCCACCCAGTGTGATTGCATGTCTGTTCTTTTCATAAATAACATATGGATCCACCAGTGTCATTGCATGTCTTTTCTTTTCATGAACCACAACTAGAGTCATTGCATGTGTGTTCTTTTCATGAACCACACCCAGTGTCATTGCATGTATGTTCTTCTCACAAACCACATAAGGATACACCCGTGTCATTGCATATGTGTTCTTTTCATGAACCACACCTAGTGTCATAGCATGTGTGTTCCTCTCATAAACCACACATGGATCCACCAGTGTCATTGCATGTGTGTTCTTCTCATGAAACACATCTATAGTCATTGCATGCCTGTTCTTCTCACAAACCACATAAGGATCCACCTGTGTCATTGCATATGTGTTCTTTTCATGAACCACACCCAGTGTCATAGCATGTGTGTTCCTCTCATAAACCACACATGGATCCACCAGTGTCATTGCATGTGTGTTCTTCTCATGAAACACATCTACAGTCATTGCATGTCTGTTCTTCTCACAAAACACATAAGGATCCACCAGTGTCATTGGATATGTGTTCTTTTCATGAACCACACCCAGTGTCATTGCATGTGTGTTCTTCTCACAAACCACACATGGACTACACCCAGTATCATTGCAAGTCTGTTCTTTTCATGAACCACACCCAGTGTCATTGCATGTCTGTTCCTCTCACAAACCACACATGGATCCACTAGTGTCATTGCATGTATGCTCTTCATTAACCACAGTTAGAGTTATTGCATGTGTGTTCTTTTCACAAACCACATATCACCAGTGTCATTGCATGTGTGTTCTTCTAATAACCACATATGGATCCACCTAGTGTCAATGCATGTGTGTTCTTTTTCACAAACCACATAAGGATCCACTAGTGTTATTGGATATGTATTCTTTTCATGAACCACACACAGTTTCATTGCATGTATGTTCCTCTCACAAACCACACATGGATCCACCAGTATCATTGCATGTTTGTTCTTTTCATGAACCACACATGGATCCACCCAGTGTGATTGCATGTCTGTTCCTCTCACAAACCACATATAGATCCACTAGTGTCATTGCATGTATGTTCTTTTCATGAACTACACCCAGTGTCATTGCATGTATGTTCCTTTCATTAACCATAGATGGATCCGCCTAGTATCATTGCATGTCTGTTCTTTTCATGAACCACAGCTAGGGTCATTGCATTTCTGTTCTTTTCATGAACCACACCTAGAGTCATTGCATGTGTGTTCTTTTCACAAACCACGACTAGAGTCATTGCATTTGTGTTCTTCTCACAAACAACATAAGGATACACCAGTGTCATTGCATGTGTGTTATTTTCATGAACCACAGCTAGAGTCATTGCATGCGTGTTCCTCTCACAAACCACACATGGATCCACCAGTGTCATTGCATGTGTGTTCTTCTCATGAACCACACCCAGTGTCATTGGATGTCTATTCCTCCCACAAACCACACATGGATCCACCAATGCCATTGCATGTGTGCTCTTCTCATGAACCATAGTTAGATTCATTGCATGTGTGTTCTTTTTACAAACCACATATCACCAGTGTCATTGCATGTGTGTTCTTCTCATAAACCACATATGGATCCACCCAGTGTGATTGCATGTCTGTTCTTCTCACAAACCACATAAGGATCCACCAGTGTCATTGGATGTGTGTTCTTTTCATGAACCACACCCAGTGTCATTGCATGTGTGTTATTCTCACAAACCACACATGGATCTACTAGTGTCATTGCATGTGTGTTCTTTTCATGAACCACACCTAGTGTGATTGCATGTATGTTCCTCTCACAAACCACACATGGATCCACTAGTGCCATTGCATGTGTGTTCTTCTCATGAACCACATCTAGAGTAATTGCATGTGTCAAACCACATATCACCAGTGTCATTGCATGTGTGTTCTTCTGATAAACCACATATGGACCCACCTAGTGTGATTGCATGTTTGTTCTTTTCATAAACCACATATGGATCCACCAGTGTCATTGCATGTCTGTTCTTTTCATGAACCACAGCTAGTGTCATTGCATGTCTGTTCTTTTCATGAACCACCGCTAGAGTCATTGCATGTGTGTTATTTTCATGAACCACACCCAGTGTCATTGCATGTATGTTCTTCTCACAAACCACATAAGGATACACTAGTGTCATTGGATGTGTGTTCTTTTGTCAACACTCGGATTTTTAATCCCAGATGCACGTTATGCCATAGCTCGCAATCCCAGGATTACCATTTTTGCGAGACATAACGGATTGGATATCACAGTACATCATCCATTAAAAACCATACATAAGGTTTTACACAAATACGGATCTCATGATCCAGTCTTTAATACAACAAGCAGCGGAAATAAACGATAGCGTAGCGGTGGGGTCCATCTTCAGGGGCACAGGCAATGCTGACGAAGGCAGATAGTCCTAGTTATCATAGCCGTCCTGCTGACCATCATCTTGATAATCTCCTTTATAGTCTGGCGATGATAATAGCCAGGGACAAAAGCCATGAGTACTCTTTAAGTACTCGCAAACTACTACTAGCAAGGGTTATAATTCTAAGTTAAAGTGATGAATTGAAAAAAAATAACTATCAAGTTAAGTTTGAAACCTAAGCTGAGTTCTGAAGCAAGAAAAGATAAAGTAAAGTTCTAGAATCACTTAAGTTGGGAAGCTATTATCATCTACACAACCCTGTTGTGGGCAAGTCAAAGTTCATCATTCATTTCAAGTTATTTAGAAAACATCTAACAACGAAACAGTATGGCCATTCCAACTGTCCATAACCGCGGACGCGGCTATTCGAATAGTTTGACACTCTACAAAGGTGGTACACTTTTACCACAAGATTTGATACATCTATCAGGGATAACCCTGAATCATCATATTTAGTAGGCAGATAATCAAACATAACCTTCCCTTTACACACCCTAGTACAAGCACCTCTCCTATGAGCATGGCCTCCCAACCATGACCATCAGTCATCTTGGGCACTGCATAGGTGGACATCATTGAGAGGTAGCCTCAGCGCAAACCTCTCCCGTGATGGAACTAATACTAATGCATATAAATTTCCAGCTAAGCCTTACCCAATTCAGGTAATGTGGTTGTACGGTAAATTTGGAATGGTATCGCATCCGAATCCAACCATCAGTTTTATAAAAAGGGTTAAGGCTCATGCTTCATCATTTTCATCATCATAAACCAATTGTGTTTCTCAACACATGTCAAAACATCTCAATAGAATGAATCATCATTCCAAGGTTTTCATAACTCATTTTCACCAATTGTTCCCATCTAAAGTGACTCAAGTTTGATCTATTCTAAAACACTAGGTTAAGAGTGTTCACTAAGGTGGAAAGGTGGGATCAATCTCATGCCATAGAATGACATCTAAAGGTTCCTAAATAGGTCAAGTTTTATACTCTTTATGCTACCTTCAAAATTAATTAAAGAACTTTGTGTAAACTAAGGGGGTGTGATCAAAGTATGCTTAAGGCATCTTTACTAAAATATCTAGTTTTATTCTAACTTGCTACAAGAGCTTACTAAAGCATGTTTGCAAGGGTTAGCTTGCCACTAATAGCTTGCCTTGGTTGGTGCAGTGGTTGAAGTTTTCTTCTTCTTCTTCTTGGTAGAACTCCTCCTCCTCGAAGGCTTGGTCGGTACTAGCGTCTAGAAATACATAGGGAGTGCACAATCACCAAAAAATACTTAACTTAGGCTAAGTAATATTCTAAACCACACAATTGATGATCTATTATCATCCCAAACATCACAAGTTTTAATTCAATACTTTCAACCTTTTTATTTGGGAAAAGTAATTTCTACTCATTGAAATATTAACTCCACTTTAATATTCACCACCCAAATATGGGATCATGTGGACACATGTCCTCACCACATATTCTAACATGTGGGAATGAGATTTAAAGGTTGGATCAATATTACTTTGGATTAAGTTCATTATTTAATGATTTAAAGTGACTAGAAATGCCTATATAGCATTATTTTGGTACTAGTCCAAAGTCACTGCCTGTAAACCTTAATATTATTACATATTTGGATAGATATGATGAAATGTGATTTTTGTGAGTTGGAATCAACTCAAAAGCTAACTTGGTTGATTTTACAAAAATGTTTCAAGTTGCAAAAGCTTCTGTCTTCTTATTTTATTAGGAGAAATCTATAACTCTAAATGAATTAAATCCAACAGGCTTGGATAGAGCATTTCAATACCTTTTAGACAAAATTAGTTTCATGTAATTTGGATTTGTCAAACTCACAGAATTGAATTTTGAAACACCGAATGAAACTATATTCTAACTAAAAAGAAAAACCTAGATTTGAATCTACGGGCTTGCGCGGGAAAGGAAATGGGCCGGCCCAGTGATGCTACGCGGCACGGGGCTTAGCTGACAGGGGGTCCTACTTGTCAGCGGCTCTTAAACGCAACGATGCTGCCTGTGGTAGTGCGATTAGAGGCTAGATATCTGGTGAGGGTCGTAAATGCCGACGACGCTCAACCCTAGCGGCTCGGTGGGGTCTACTTGGGCGCTGTGGCTTCTGAGGGTCGGCGTCTTGGGCGAACAAAGTGGAAGACGACGGTGAGGCGAGGCGTGGTCGCGGTGGAGCTTGGGGTGGCCGGAATCAATGGCACCCTTCTTCTCCAGAGGCTCGGCTCCAATTCCGCGTGCTGCTCCACTTGCTCGGCGAGGTGGTTGAGGTTCAGAGAGGTGAGGGGAGTGGAATGGTGTGAGTCTTTGGTGCTGGGGAGGGCTCCTTTTATAGGTTCGACGGTGAGACCGAGCGGGATGGGCGGTCGACGGTGGCGACATGGCTACGGCGAGCTAGCGGCATGGCTTGGGATGGCGATCGATGGGCGGTCCCCTAGCGGTGCTCTAGCGCTTCAATGCGGCCGTAGGGGCGGTGGCATGCGGTCGGGGTGAGGTGGCGCTCTGCGCGGCCAAAGCGGCTATGTCCACGGCGAGCGGTGGCTGTGGGGCTTTGGGCGGCGAACGGAGGTGTCTGGGGTGTTCTCTAGGTCGAGAAGGCGGTGGGCGCGGGCTGGTGTCGAGCGGCGGCTTGTGCACGCGGGGATAGTGCATGCTCTGCGGGCGGCGTCGGCATGGTTCGGTGGCACTGGGCGCGGGTTCTCCTCTGTGGTCCATGGCTGGTCTTGGCTCGGGCAAGGGACAGAGAGGGGTGGTGCGGTGCTGGCTGCCTCCTAGACATGGGAAGGGGGAGAGGGGTGGTCTGCTGCAGCGGTTGCAAGTTTGGCCGGCGAGGCATGGCTCGGGTCGACATGACATTGTTGCTAGGGGTGTAGGAGATGGGTGTTTAGGCTTTGGTTAGATCATTGGGAGACAGAGGGAGTAAATGGGGATCAAATGGGGGCAAAACTCTGTTCAAAACAGTGAGCTAGGATTAGAGGTGTGATTCTGCCTGCCAAGTGTTTGATGAAATGGCCGCAAGAGAAAAGGTTTTGAATTTTGAGTTCAAAAATTTTGGGTGATCTCCACTAGTGATAGGTAGTCTCTGGTTGCAAGGGTTTTGAAAATGGTGCTCAATTTGATGGTTTTTGAAATAGGGGTGATCTATGCATATGCATTAGATTCAATTTTAAACTGTCATTTAAAATAGTTTACAGAAGGTTTTTAGTAGATCAAAAGGTGGGCCTTGGTACCTCATTATGTGTACTAGCGAGGGGTGTAAAGATCAAGAATTGTTTCTGTTAAGAAATGAGTACTAGGAATAGCCAAAGTAGGTATGAGAGTTAAATTTGTCCAAATGACCATTCCTTCATTTTATTTCTTTTTGATTTGATTTTCTTTAGGAAAAGTTTGGGAATGATGTAGATGATGTTTAAATCACCTAATAAACATTTTAGAAGCAAAGGATCACACAATCATGGCAATTCAAAACAACTCCTATTTTAAATGCACACATATATGAATGCTTTCATTTTAAATTTGGAAAAGTTTTTGTTAACCCCATTTTTGGATGACTTGATCTTGATAAGCTTGGATTGAAGTTTTGGAATGTTACAAACCTTCCCCCCTTAAATAAAATCTCGTCCCGAGATTTACAAGAAAACTAGGAACTAAAGAGATCTGGGAACTCTGTCCTAATGTAATCCTCGCGCTCCCAAGTGGCTTCCTCCTCGGTATGGTTGCTCCACTGAATCTTGAGAAAACTAGGAACCACACATGGACCACACCAAGTATCATTGCATGTGTGTTCTTTTCATGAACCACACCCAGTGTCATTGCATGTTTGTTCCTCTCACAAACCACACATGGATCCACCAGTGCCATTGCATGTGTGTTCTTCTCATGAACCACATCTAGAGTCATTGCATGTGTGTTCTTTTCACAAACCACATATCACCAGTGTCATTGCATGTGTGCTCTTCTCATAAACCACATATAGATCCACCCAGTGTCATTGCATGTGTGTTCTTTTTCACAAACCACATAAGGATCCACCAGTGTCATTGGATGTGTGTTCTTTTCAAGAACTACACCCAGTGTCATTGCATGTATGTTCCTCTCACAAACCACACATGGATCCACCAATATCATTGCATGTTTGTTCTTTTCATGAACCACACATGGATCCACCTAGTGTGATTGCATGTCTGTTCCTCTCACAAACCTCATAAGGATCCACCAGTGTCATTGCATGTCTGTTCTTTTCATGAACCACACCTAGTGTCATCACATGTCTGTTACTTTCATTAACCACAGATGGATCCACCCAGTGAAATTGCATGTCTGTTCTTTTCATGAACCACAGCTAGAGTCATTGCATGTCTATTCTTTTCATGAACCACAACTAGAGTCATTGCATGTGTGTTCTTTTCACAAACCACAGCTAGAGTCATTGCATGTGTGTTCTTCTCACAAACCACATAAGGATACACCAGTGTCATTGCATGTGTGTTCTTTTCATGAACCACAGCTAGAGTCATTACATGTGTGTTCCTCTCACAAACCACACATGGATCCACCAGTGTCATTGCATGTGTGTTCTTATCATGAACCACAACAAGAGTCATTGCATGTCTGTTCTTCTCATGAACCACACCCAGTGTCATTGCATGTTTGTTCCTATCATAAACCACACATGGATCCACCGGTGTCATTGCATGTGTGTTCTTCTCATGAACCACATCTAGAGTCATTGCATGTATGTTCTTCTCACAAACCACATAAGGATCCACCAGTGTCATTGGATGTGTGTTCTTTTCATGAACCACACCCAGTGTCATTGCATCTGTGTTCTTCTTACAAGCCACACATGGATCCACCAGTGTCATTGCATGTGTGTTCTTTTCATGAACCACACCCAGTGTCATTGCATGTATGTTCCTCTCACAAACCACACATGGATCCACCAATGCCATTGTTTGTGTGCTCTTCTCATGAACCACAGTTAGAATCATTGCATGTGTGTTCTTTTCACAAACCACATATCACAAGTGTCATTCCATGTGTGTTCTTCTCATAAACCACGTATGGATCCACCCAGTGTGATTGCATGTCTGTTCTTCTCACAAACCACATAAGGATACACCCGTGTCATTGCATATGTGTTCTTTTCATGAACCACAGCTAGAGTCATTGCATGTGTGTTCCTCTCACAAACTACACATGGATCCACCAGTGTCATTGCATGTATGTTCATCTCATGAACCATAGCTAGAGTCATTGCATGTCTGTTCTTCTCATGAAACACACCCAGTGTCATTGGATGTCTGTTCCTCTCATAAACCACACATGCATCCACCGGTGTCATTGCATGTGTGTTCTTCTCATGAACCACATCTAGAGTCATTGCATGTCTGTTCTTCTCACAAACCACATAAGGATCCACTAGTGTCATTGGATGTGTGTTCTTTTCATGAACCACACCCAGTGTCATTGCATGAGTGTTCTTCTCACAAACCACACGTGGATCCACCAGTGTCATTGCATGTGTGTTCTTTTCATGAACCACACCCAGTGTCATTGCATGTATGTTCGTCTCACAAACCACACATGGATCCACCAATGTCATTGCATGTGTGCTCTTCTCATGAAAACCACAGTTAGAGTCATTGCATGTGTGTTCTTTTCACAAACCATGTATCACCAGTGTCATTGCATGTGTGTTCTTCTCATAAACCACATATGGATCCACCCAGTGTGATTGCATGTCTGTTCTTCTCACAAACCACATAAGGATCCACCAGTGTCATTGGATGTGTGTTCTTTTCATGAACCACACCAAGTGTCATTGCATGTGTGTTCTTCTCACAAACCACACATGGATCCACGAGTGTCATTGCATGTGTGTTCTTTTCATGAACCACACCCAGTGTCATTGCATGTTTGTTCCTCTCACAAACCACACATGGATCCACTAGTGCCATTGCATGTGGGTTTTTCTCATGAACCACATCTAGAGTCATTGCATGTGTGTTCTTTTCACAAACCACATATCATCAGTGTCATTGCATGTGTGTTCTTCTCATAAACCACATATGGACCCACCCAGTGTGATTGCATGTCTGTTCTTTTCATAAACCACATATGGATCCACCAGTGTCATTGCATATCCGTTCTTTTCATGAACCACAGCTAGAGTCATTGCATGTGTGTTCTTTTCATGAACCACACCTAGTGTCATTGCATGTCTATTCTTCTCACAAACCACATAAGGATACACTAGTGTCATTGCATGTGTGGTATTTTCATGAACCACACCCGGTGTCATTGTATGTGTGTTCCTCTCATAAACCACACATGGATCCACCAGTGTCATTGCATGTGTGTTCTTCTCATGAACCACATCTACAGTCATTGGATGTCTGTTCTTCTCAGAAACCACATAAGGATCCACCAGTGTCATCGAATGTGTGTTCTTTTCATGAACCACACCCAGTGCCATTGCATGTGTGTTCTTCTCGCAAACCACACATGGACCACACCAAGTATCATTGCATGTCTGTTTTTTTCATGAACCACACCCAGTTTCATTGCATGTCTATTTCTCTCACAAACCACACATGGATCCAGAAGTGTGATTGCATGTCTGCTCTTTTCATTAACCATAATTAGAGTCATTGCATGTGTGTTCTTTTCACAAACCACATATCACCAGTGTCATTGCATGTGTGCTCTTCTCATAAAACACATATAGATCCACCCAGTGTCATTGCATGTGTGTTCTTTTTCACAAACCACATAAGGATCCACCAGTGTCATTGGATGTGTGTTTTTTCAAGAACTACACCCAGTGTCATTGCATGTATGTTCCTCTCACAAACCACACATGGATCGACCAATATCATTGCATGTTTATTCTTTTCATGAACCACACATGGATCCACCTAGTCTGATTGGATGTCTGTTCCTCTCACAAACCACATATGGATCCACCAGTGTCATTGCATGTCTGTTCTTTTCATGAACCACACCCAGTGTCATCGCATGTCTGTTACTTTCATTAACCACATCTAGAGTCATTGCATGTCTGTTCTTTTCATGAACCACATCTAGAGTCATTGCATGTCTGTTCTTTTCATGAACCACAGCTAGAGTCATTGCATGTGTGTTCTTTTCACAAACCACAGCTAGAGTCATTGCATGTGTGTTCTTCTCACAAACCACATAAGGATACACCAGTGTCATTGCATGTGTGTTCTTTTCATGAACCACAGCTAGAGTCATTGCATGTGTGTTCCTCTCACAAACCACACATGGATCCACCAGTGTCATTGCATGTGTGTTCGTATCATGAACCACAACAAGAGTCATTGCATGTTTGTTCTTCTCATGAACCACACCCAGTGTCATTGCATGTTTGTTCCTCTCATAAACCACACATGGATCCACCGGTGTCATTGCATGTGTGTTCTTCTCATGAACCACATCTAAAGTCATTGCATGTCCGTTCTTCTCACAAACCACATAAGGATCCACCAGTGTCATTGGATGTGTGTTATTTTCATGAACCACACCCAGTGTCATTGCATCTGTGTTCTTCTTACAAACCACACATGGACCACCAGTGTCACTTCATGTGTGTTCTTTTCATGAACCACACCCAGTGTCATTGCATGTATGTTCCTCTCACAAACCACACATGGATCCACCAATGCCATTGCATGTGTGCTCTTCTCATGAACCACCAATGTCATTGCATGTGTGTTCTTTTCACAAACCACATATCACAAGTGTCATTGCATGTGTGTTCTTCTCATAAACCACATATGGATCCACCTAGTGTGATTGCATGTATGTTCTTCTCACAAACCACATAAGGATCCACCAGTGTCATTGGATGTGTGTTCTTTTCATGAACCACACCCAGTGTCATTGCATGTGTGTTCTTCTCACAAACCACACATGGATCCACTAGTGTCATTGCATGTGTGTTCTTTTCATGAACCACACCCAGTGTCATTGCATGTGTGTTCTTCTCACAAACCACAGATGGATCCACCAGTGTCATTGCATGTGTGTTCTTTTCATGAACCACACCTAGTGTCATTGGATGTCTGTTCCTCTCACAAACAACACACGGATCCACCAGTGCCATTGCATGTGTGTTCTTCTCATGAACCACATCTACAGTCATTGCATGTGTGTTCTTTTCACAAACCACATATCACCAGTGTCATTGCATGTGTGTTCTTCTCATAAACCACATATGGACCCACCCAGTATGATTGCATGTATATTCTTTTCATAAACAACATATGGATCCACCAGTGTCATTGCATGTCTGTTCTTTTCATGAACCACAGCTAGACTCATTGCTTGTGTGTTCTTTTCATGAACCACACCCAGTGTCATTGCATGTCTGTTCTTCTCACAAACCACATAAGGATACACCCTTGTCATTGCATATGTGTTCTTTTCATGAACCACAGCTAGAGTCATTGCATGTGTGTTCCTCTCACAAACCACACATGGATCCACCAGTGTCATTGCATGTGTGTTCTTCTCATGAACCATAGCTAGAGTCATTGCATGTCTATTCTTCTCATGAAACACACCCAGTGTCATTGGATGTATGTTCCTCTCATAAACCACACATGCATCCACCGGTGTCATTGCATGTGTGTTCTTCTCATGAACCACATCTAGAGTCATTGCATGTCTGTTCTTCTCACAAACTACATAAGGATCCACTAGTGTCATTGGATGTGTGTTCTTTTCATGAACCACACCCAGTGTCATTGCATGAGTGTTCTTCTCACAAACCACACATGGATCCACCAGTGTCATTGCATGTGTGTTCTTTTCATGAACCACACCCAGTGTCATTGCATGTATGTTCCTCTCACAAACCACACATGGATCCACCAATGTCATTGCATGTGTGCTCTTCTCATGAAAACCACAGTTAGAGTCATTGCATGTGTGTTCTTTTCACAAACCATGTATCACCAGTGTCATTGCATGTGTGTTCTTCTCATAAACCACATACGGATCCACCCAGTGTGATTGCATGTCTGTTTTTCTCACAAACCACATAAGGATCCACCAGTGTCATTGGATGTGTGTTCTTTTCATGACCCACACCCAGTGTCATTGCATGTGTGTTCTTCTCACAAACCACAAATGGATCCACTAGTGTCATCGCATGTGTGTTCTTTTCATGAACCACACCCAGTGTCATTGCATGTCTGTTCCTCTCACAAATCACACATGGATCCACCAGTGCCATTGCATGTGTGTTCTTCTCATGAACCACATCTAGAGTCATTACATGTGTGTTCTTTTCACAAACCACATATCACCAATGTCATTGTATGTGTGTTCTTCTCATAAACCACATATGGATTCACCCAGTGTGATTTTATGTCAGTTCTTTTCAGAAATCACATATGGATCCACTAGTGTCATTGCATGTCTATTCTTTTCATGAACCACAGCTAGAGTCATTGCATGTTTGTTCTTTTCATGAACCACACCTAGTGTCATTGCATGTCTATTCTTCTCACAAACCACATAAGGATACACTAGTGTCATTCATGTGTGGTCTTTTCATGAACCACACCCGGTGTTATTGTATGTGTGTTCCTCTCATAAACCACACATGGATCCACCGGTGTCATTGCATGTGTGTTCTTCTCATGAACCACATCTGGAGTCATTGGATGTCTGTTCTTCTCAGAAACCACATAAGGATCCACCAGTGTCATCGGATGTGTGTTCTTTTCATGAACCACACCCAGTGCCATTGCATGTGTGTTCTTCTCACAAACCACACATGGACCACACCAAGTATCATTGCATGTCTGTTTTTTTCATGAACCACACCCAATTTCATTGCATGTCTATTTCTCTCACAAACCACACATGGATCCACCAGTGTGATTGCATGTCTGCTCTTTTCATTAACCACAATTAGAGTCATTGCATGTGTGTTCTTTTCACAAACCACATATCACCAGTGTCATTGCATGTGTGCTCTTCTCATAAACCACATATAGATCCACCCAGTGTCATTGCATGTGTGTTCTTTTCACAAACCACATAAGGATCCACCAGTGTCATTGCATGTCTGTTCTTTTCATGAACCACAGCTAGACTCATTGCGTGTGTGTTCTTTTCATGAACCACACCCAGTGTCATTGCATGTCTGTTCTTCTCACAAACCACATAAGGATACACCCTTGTCATTGCATATGTGTTCTTTTCATGAACCACAGTTAGAGTCATTGCATGTGTGTTCCTCTCACAAACCACACATGGATCCACCAGTGTCATTGCATGTGTGTTCTTCTCATGAACCATAGCTAGAGTCATTGCATGTCTGTTCTTCTCATGAAACACACCTAGTGTCATTGGATGTCTGTTCCTCTCATAAACCACACATGCATCCACCGGTGTCATTGCATGTGTGTTCTTCTCATGAACCACATCTAGAGTCATTGCATGTCTGTTCTTCTCACAAACCACATAAGGATCCACTAGTGTCATTGGATGTGTGTTCTTTTCATGAACCACACCCAGTGTCATTGCATGAGTGTTCTTCTCATAAACCACACATGGATCCACCAGTGTCATTGCATGTGTGTTCTTTTCATGAACCACACCCAGTGTCATTGCATGTATGTTCCTCTCACAAACCACACATGGATCCACCAATGTCATTGCATGTGTGCTCTTCTCATGAAAACCACAGTTAGAGTCATTGCATATGTGTTCTTTTCACAAACCATGTATCACCAGTGTCATTGCATGTGTGTTCTTCTCATAAACCACATACGGATCCACCCAGTGTGATTGCATGTCTGTTCTTCTCACAAACCACATAAGGATCCACCAGTGTCATTGGATGTGTGTTCTTTTCATGAAACACACCCAGTGTCATTGCATGTGTGTTCTTCTCACAAACCACACATGGATCCACTAGTGTCATTGCATGTGTGTTCTTTTCATGAACCACACCTAGTGTCATTGCATGTTTGTTCCTCTCACAAACCACACATGGATCCACCAGTGCCATTGCATGTGTGTTCTTCTCATGAACCACATCTAGAGTCATTGCATGTGTGTTCTTTTCACAAACCACATATCACCAGTGTCATTGCATGTGTGTTCTTCTCATAAACCACATATGGACCCACCCAGTGTGATTGCATGTATGTTCTTTTCATAAACCACATATGGATCCACCGGTGTCATTGCATGTCTGTTCTTTTCATGAACCACAGCTAGAGTCATTGCATGTGTGTTCTTTTCATGAACCACACCTAGTGTCATTGCATGTCTATTCTTCTCACAAACCACATAAGGATACACTAGTGTCATTGCATGTGTGGTCTTTTCATGAACCACAACCGGTGTCATTGTATGTGTGTTCCTCTCATAAACCACACATGGATCCACCAGTGTCATTGCATGTGTGTTCTTCTCATGAACCACATCTACAGTCATTGGATGTCTGTTCTTCTCAGAAACCACATAAGGATCCACCAGTGTCATCGGATGTGTGTTCTTTTCATGAACCACACCCAGTGCCATTGCATGTGTGTTCTTCTCGCAAACCACACATGGACCACACCAAGTATCATTGCATGTCTGTTATTTTCATGAACCACACCCAGTTTCATTGCATGTCTATTTCTCTCATAAACCACACATGGATCCACCAGTGTGATTGCATGTCTGCTCTTTTCATTAACCATAATTAGAGTCATTGCAGGTGTGTTCTTTTCACAAACCACATATCACCAGTGTCATTGCATGTGTGCTCTTCTCATAAACCACATATAGATCCACCCAGTGTCATTGCATGTGTGTTCTTTTTCACAAACCACATAAGGATCCACCAGTGTCATTGGATGTGTATTTTTTCAAGAACTACACCCAGTGTCATTGCATGTATCTTCCTCTCACAAACCACACATGGATCCACCAATATCATTGCATGTTTGTTCTTTTCATGAACCACACATGGATCCACCTAGTGTGATTGGATGTCTGTTCTTCTCACAAACCACATATGGATCCACCAGTATCATTGCATGTCTGTTCTTTTCATGAACCACACCCAGTGTCATCGCATGTCTGTTACTTTCATTAACCACAGATGGATCCACCCAGTGTCATTGCATGTCTGTTCTTTTCATGAACCACAGCTAGAGTCATTGCATGTCTATTCTTTTCACGAACCACAGCTAGAGTCATTGCATGTGTGTTCTTTTCACAAACCACAGCTAGAGTCATTGCATGTGTGTTCTTTTCACAAACCACATAAGGATACACTAGTGTCATTGCATGTGTGTTCTTTTCATGAACCACAGCTAGAGTCATTGCATGTGTGTTCCTCTCACAAACCACACATGGATCCACCAGTGTCATTGCATGTGTGTTCTTATCATGAACCACAACAAGAGTCATTGCATGTCTGTTCTTCTCATGAACCACACCCAGTGTCATTGCCTGTTTGTTCCTCTCATAAACCACACATGGATCCACCGGTGTCATTGCATGTGTGTTCTTCTCATGAACCACATCTAGAGTCATTGCATGTTTGTTCTTCTCACAAACCACATAAGGATCCACCAGTGTCATTGGATGTGTGTTATTTTCATGAACCACACCCAGTGTCATTGCATCTGTGTTCTTCTTACAAACCACACATGGATCCACCAGTGTCATTGCATGTGTGTCCTTTTCATGAACCACACCCAGTGGCATTGGATGTATGTTCCTCTCACAAACCACACATGGATCCACCAATGCCATTGCATGTGTGCTCTTCTGATGAACCACAGTTAGAGTCATTGCATGTGTGTTCTTTTCACAAACCACATATCACAAGTGTCATTGCATGTGTGTTCTTCTCATAAACCACATATGGATCCACCTAGTGTGATTGCATGTCTGTTCTTCTCACAAACCACATAAGGATCCACCAGTGTCATTGGATGTGTGTTCTTTTCATGAACCACACCCAGTGTCATTGCATGTGTGTTATTCTCACAAACCACACATGGATCTGCTAGTGTCATTGCATGTGTGTTCTTTTCATGAACCAGACCAAGTGTGATGGCATCTATGTTCCTCTCACAAACCACACATGGATCCACCAGTGCCATTGCATGTGTGTTCTTCTCTTGAACCACATCTAGAGTCATTGCATGTGTGTTGTTTTCACAAACCACATATCACTAGTGTCGTTGCATGTTTGTTCTTCTCATAAACCACATATGGACCCACCCAGTGTGATTGCATGTCTATTCTTTTCATAAACTACATATGGATCCACCAGTGGCATTGCATGTGTGTTCTTTTCATGAACCACAGCTAGAGTCATTGCATGTGTGTTCTTTTCATGAACCACACCCAGTGTCATTGCATGTATGTTCTTCTCACAAACCACAAAAGGATACACCAGTGTCATTATATGTGTGTTCTTTTCATGAACCACACCTAGTGTAATTGAATGTGTGTTCCTCTCATAAACCACACATGGATCCACCAGTGTCATTGCATGTGTGTTCTTCTGATGAAACACATCTAGAGTTATTGCATGTCTGTTCTTCTCACAAACCACATAAGGATCCACCAGTGTCATTGCATGTGTGTTCTTCTCATAAACTACACATGGACCACACCCAGTATCATTGCATGGCTGTTCTTTTCATGAACCACACCTAGTGTCATTGCATATATGTTCCTCTCATAAACCACACATGGATCCACCAGTGTCATTGCATGTCTGCTCTTTTCATTAACCATAGTTAGAGTCATTGCATGTGTGTTCTTTTCACAAACCACATATCACCAGTGTCATTGAATGTGTGTTCTTCTCATAAACCACATATGGATCCACCCAGTGTCATTGCATGTGTGTTCTTTTTCACAAACCACATAAGGATCCACCAGTGTCATTGGATGTGTGTTCTTTTCATGAACCACACCCAGTATCATTGCATGTATGTTCCTCTCACAAAGCACACATGGATCCACCAGTATCATTGCATGTTTGTTCTTTTCATGAACCACACATGGATCCACCCAGTGTGATTGCATGTTTGTTCCTCTCACAAACAACATATGGATCCACTAGTGTCATTGCATGTCTGTTCTTTTCATGAACCACACCCAGTGCCGTTGCATGTATGTTCCTTTCATTAACCATAGTTAGAGTAATTGCATGTGTGTTCTTTTCACAAACCACACATGGATCCACCAGTGTCATTGCATGTGTGTTCTTCTCATAAACCACATATGGATCCTAACCTTAGGAGAGCCCTAATCTTAGCCCCCCAATGGGTGGCCATTAGACCGAGTCTTCTAGAAGGCACGCCCTAACACAGTTGTTCTACTTGACGATTGTTACATACCGTTCGATCGGGGCGCTTGGACGATTGGGATGGTCTTCGTGAGAGCGATCCGCAAGTAGGCTCTTCTGTGGCATGATTGGCCACGCTTGCTCTGGACAAACTGGCAACACCGGGCGCTCCCCTATTGCGAGTGTCACGACTCACGAGTTCAGTGGGCCATATCCCAGTGTCACGTCCCCATTACTTCTTTTCCTTCCCCTCGAAGCCACTTTCCCCACTTCACTCCCATCCTGCCATAGCCGCAAGCCGATGGAGCCTCCATCCCAATCCCCTCTCCGGCAGCCACCCCCGCCCCCCCATCCCCTCTTGCCATGGGTTCAAGGGGAGACGGCGAGGAAACGCGTCGTGACGACAGGGATGGTGATTTTGATGTGAGTCGTCTCATCTATATATCTATCATATGTGGCCAGTTATCTATTTTTTGAGCTAGCTCTACTCTGTTTACTAATGTGCGTATGATGTGTTAGGCCAACCAGACGATGTATGACTCCGACTATCACGGTTTAGCGGATGAAGACAGTCATCTACTATGTAAACATGGATATGTGCCTGCTAAATTTGTAGCGTTCGAAGGACGAAACGCAGGCAGGAGGTTTCTACGGTGTTAAGGACATCGTGCAATGATGCAAGGTGGAAGTTGCGGTGTTGTCAAATGGGTAGATCCAGAGTGGCCCAAATTGATGCAGAAAATGCTGGATAAACTATGGGATATGACTGTTGAGTTGAAATAATCCGTAGACAGCTCACTTCTTTACAGTGTTGAGATGAATCTATGGGACCCAGTTGACATGACCAAGCTTAACCGAGATCTCAGGAGGGTGCAAGACATAGTTAGCAAAGTCGAGAAGGAGAGGGACGTGGCGTTGGCCCTGAAGGCTAAAGCAGAGCAAGAACTGACTCAAGAAAGGAATGATTTCACCAGGCCAAAATCCTGCAGTTCACAACTATGAGTATTGACAAGTGCATGAGGAAAAATACAGAGAAACAATTGAAGTTGTGCAAGGAAGATGCTAAAAGGAAGGAGCAGACGGATCGATCCTTGCTCTCGCAGGAAGATGCGCATGCGGCTAAGATTAGGAAGATCAAGGAGATGTGTGATAACTAGTTCTATTTAGCTTGAGCTCCGTGCCTTTTTAAGTTGTAATAGTAGTACTTGTTTCCCTAGCGGTCTAAACAAGTGGTCCCGGAGTCCTGGGAGGAAAAAATTGGTCTCCCGTTAGTCTGTCTTAACCCTGCATCACTTCCTTTTGTCTGATCATGGTGGTATTCTGACATTGGTGGTTTGTTTAAACGTAATCTACGTGGATTGTGCCGCATGAAAATGGCACAACCACAATTTATAAAGTGGAAACACTTATACCCGGTTAATGGAGATCCGGGAGCTTCACCAGACGTAGGGGATGGAAGAGCAGGGAGACGATGAGATAGACGGGCTCAAGCATCTAGGAATTATCGGTTGCCACTGCTATTTATGTTGCCATGTCGTTGTGCAGCATCTGAAATAAGTTGCTGCTTCATGGAGTGTGGCAGCTTAAATAATTTATTTCTATGCCACTTATATTCCATCGAATTTGGAGACCTCCTACCCCTCAGCAATCGTGGAACCGGTGCTACATGTTTTCAGATAGCAGTGGTACAATCACAATTTCGGATTCAACTACTGACTCGGGCATTTCCAAACACTAAGTCGCGGTACATTTTACCCAGAGAACGTGGGTAGATTGTTTCAAAGACAAAGTGCCACACGAGCTCGAATTTAATCAATTACATATATAGGTTCAAGTTCAACACATTACTATGCATCTTCATTGCCGGACCTTCTTTCGCACTCGGGTGCCAAGCTTTCACGTCCAATCGCTTCTTCATTTCCTGCCTTCTTCCTCTTCCTCGGTGCCAATTTTCTTAGCTTCACGTACTGCATCGCTTGGGACAATGGGCACCGAATCGTGTCCATCATCTTTCCACTCGTTTTAATTTCTTCAACAAAATGATCGACTACAGGTCATGTTTCTAACCTTGCGGCGCTTCCTGTCAAAGAAACAAGACTGTTGCATAACTGCACAATATCTATAGAATAAATAAAACAAAAATTACAATTCAGCACAAACATGCGAACCCCAAGAGACTTTTGCTTACCAGGAGATAATTGGGTTCGAGCAACCACCCTGTCCAAGAATACAAGGGTGACTCCCAGTTGCAGCAGCTTCCACATTTAGTACATCACAATTCAGCTCAAACATGCAATCCGAAGCATACCTTTTCATCAACCCAATTAGCTGACTGTCACACGTTAGAGGAACCATGATGCCACGTTCATCCATGAAGCTGAACTTTGCAGTCTGCTTCAGCCATAATTCATCATGATTATGCAGAGCAGCAACCATACCAGATATAGTGCAGATCTGTGCAGGCGCTTCTTCCATCGTGATACAATGGTGTCCATACCACTTGCCCTTAGAGTCGTACCTGAAGAGGACTACCGTAACCAGGTAAGGGTGGTCCGTGGAGATCCCACTTGACAGAAAACTGTGGACAAAATATGTTTGTCAGCATTTTGCTAACAAACAATTTTAGGTTCAGTAGCCAGCTAGCAGTTATAATTAGTGCAAATAACAAAGAGAAGGGTAGCTCACCCTCTTGTAGCCAGAACTTCTTCTTCCTTGGTAGTAGGATCTGCCATCCTCCGAGTTGCTCGGCTCGTCGGCGGCGGAGGCAGGCTAAAGCCTATCAACGGCGGCTATGGCATGCACCATTGGAGCTCGGGATCAGCGACTGGGCGCAGCAACTTGGCGCCAGAAGTCAAATGTCTGAAGGGATCGTCCTACCTGGAGGGTGGATTCCGACGCTACCTGTGCTAGGGGAAAGGTGGGAATGGATTTGTGAAATTGGTCAACGCATCCAATCCACTTAGTTACTCGATTTGCCTAAGAGGTTGCCGCGTTGGCGCTCGCGTCACGGACAGATGACCGACATGAGGGTCCCGACCGTCTACTTCATGGGGCAGTTTCACGGAATGTTTGAATTTGGCAGGGCGAGATGAGTTTGCATCGAAATGGCCCCTCTTGGTAGTTGGCGGCCTAACATTTCGAAACGCGGAAATTTCAGGCAACTTAGGTACCACGGTGCACTGGCCCAGGAACTTTTGTACCACAGATGAACAGGCCCCCTCCACACCCCTTGTGGGAGTAGTTATCTTCTTCTGCAGCTTCTGGCGCCACTCATTCTTGGTCGTCGCTGGTGGTTTCCACCATGGTGTTGGAAGGGACAACCACCCCCTCTGACAGGATGGTCATTTCTTGGGATGGCTCCGAAGTAGCCTCGGGGGTCGCTGCCGTCAAAGGAATAGAGCTGCTAGAGGCCATTACTATGAGGTAATGGGAGGAGAAGAGGGATCTAGCTACGGTTTTCAAGGAGGAGCTCGAACGAACACGCGGCTGGAGGAAGACAAAGACGAGGAAGAGAATGCAGGTAAAAGAAAATAAACTGACCGCGGTGAAAATTTATAGACCCCACATCAAGATTCATGCAAAGGGATCTAATGGATGGAGCAGTGCCAACGTGGAAGTGAACATGCGCGGTAATTTTTCCACGTCCTCCATCTTTGCCGCCTCGCTATTTAGGATTTCACGAGTGTGAAAATAGCTGATGATTAATTCTCAGTTTCTGTGAGTTTCGAGGTAGCGTAGGTGTACCCTACGTCATCTTCCTGACAGTTGCAGTGAAGGGTCACGTCCGAAGATTCCATCAAAGACGGAGATTATCCGACTCTGGAAACAAATACTCAAGGAATCTCCGGCTACATTGTGAAGCCAGAGAGGATTGCAGGGTTCTTTGGGAGACCTTTGAGATATTGCTTGACGAATTGCCGGCATCACTTAGATGGGATATTCAAAGATCAATGGGCAAGAAGGTGCAAGATTTCAAAGTCCTCCGGGGGCTACTATTGGGGATATGCCAAATGGGTACCCTCATAACATGTCACCAATCCACCTAACCCAGGTGGCCCATAGTTGGTAGCAAGGCCTATAGCCTGCTGGGCGGCCCAGTTAGACGGACCCAGAAGGGAGGCCCATGCCGGTTAAAGGAAGGCTACGCAGGAGTCACCGACATACTCAGAGCCTTGGAGTGCAAGACACAGAAGACTAGTTCATATTAGTGTAGGACTCTTTACCTTGTCCAGCAAGGACCTTTCCCTATAAACCCTAGGTCTTGGCGCCTTTATAAGCCGGCATGTGGGAGCCTTTAGGGCAGACAACCTCTTAGATTGCTACATATAACGTGCAACACCTCGCACATCAAACCTATCTCTGTAACTCAGCGTATTGCCAATAGTGATTTATAGCAGGGATAGAGTTCCGCCACCGTTGTGGGACTTGAACCTGGGTAAGCTGTGTTACCTCGTACCTGCCAACTCTTCGCCTTACCCCATGTTTCTAAACATGCACTGTGAGGACCCCTCCATGGCGTACTCGTTGGCAATACCAAGATAGAGCAGGCATCGCTCGTACCGTCCACCCGTACCTGGTGGCGACAGTTTCGTCTTGTCAAACCCTACAACTTTCGTGAAGATGCCTATATATTTTGAGGCTCCAGCCGCCGGCCAGAGAGTCATCATTCTCATATTGAAGGGAGTATGCCCGAGAGGCAATAATAAAGTGGTTATTATCTTATTCCATGTTTATGATAAATGTTTATTTTGCATGCTATAATTGTATTGATCGGAAACATCAATACATGTGTGTTTAAAAAACAAGAAGGGTTCCTAGTTATGCCTCTCTTATAGACTAGCTCGTTGATAAACAAGATGATCAAGGTTTCCTGATCATGGACATTGGATGTTGTTAATAACAAGGTCACAACATTGGTGGAATGATGTGGTGAACATTCATTCGAAGTATAGCATTACGATCAAGTCATTATGTTTATATCGCTATAACATCATACGAAGTAATCTTTATCCTTAGACCATGAGATCATGTTAATTGCTAACATCGGAAGAGTATCTTGATAACATCAAATGTCACACCGTAACAGGGTGACTATAAAGATGGGTTCAGTGCTACGAAGGTGTTATGTTGATGCTCATGGATCAAGAGTGGAATTTGTCAATCCCGATGACGGATAGATATACTATGGGCCCTCTCGGTGATATCACATTAAGATAGCTTGCAAGCAAGTGATGTGATCACTAGAATGTTATATCACGGGAACGAGAAAAGAGTGCATGTCGGCAACGAGATCAAACTAGGTATGGAGATACCGATGATCGAATCTCGGACATGTAATATATCGCGAGACAAAGGGATTTAGTTACAAGCGTTAAAGGTTCTCACAATCACAGAAGTCATCATTGAATATGCAGGAGTCAGTATGGATCTCCAGGTCCCGCTTCTGATTATTGATCTGAGAGGAGTCTCAATCATGTCTGCATTATTCGCCAACCATAGGGTGACACACTTAAGAGTTACCGGACACCATTTTGGAGCACATATGTTTCAGATGAAAGAATTGCAAAGCACAGGAATTGTTTCGATAGAAATCAGAAATTGTTTCGGGTGAAATTGCAGAAAGTGGTTCTGCATGTGAAATGGATCGTATGGGCACCTAGAGGGGGGGTGAATAGGTGCTACACCAATTTTTAATTCTTTTTCAATTTTAGGCTTAGCACAAAGGTAAATTCTCTAGATAAACTAATGTGTGGAATTTCCCTATATGCAAACCTATCTACTAGCGAGTAAGGAGCGAGTGGAAGAGGAACGAGTGAACCGAAGTGAAGCACGCGGAGACACAGGATTTGTTTGACCGCAGTTCCTTCCTTGTTAAGGGAAGTACGTCTGTGTTGGAAGGGTGGGCGGTACTAAGACCACCACGCCACAAAAGGCATCACCCTGTTCTCCGATGGATCTCGCCACAACAGGCCTGATCCACCTTCCACTATAGGTACCCTTCGAGGCGGGCACCGGCGCCGTTACACAACTAGCAGGGCAACAACTCCACAACAACTTGGAGGCTCCCGAAGTGACAACAAGCTGCCACAAGAACAAAGTTGTCAAATACAATAATACGATCTAGGTATTAACGAGAATACTAGATCAGGGATTTCTCCAAGTGAATGGAGAGGAGTTGGAGCGCTTGATTCTTGATGTTGATGATGAACTTCTCCTTCAATTCCACCAAAGATCAAGACCTTATGGTGGTTGAAGTGGGAGATCGAGATTTAGAGCTCTAGCATAGGGTCTGGTCAACTTCGAATGAATCAAGAGTTCTGGACGTTGGGGAAGAAGGGGTACTTATACCCCCTTCCAAAAACCAGCTGTTGCACACTTTGGGGGCCGGATTATCCGGCCCAAGTGGGGGCCGGATTATCCGATGCGGGAAACTCCGCCTGATCGGAATATCCGGCAGAAAATCTGCCCCCTCTCTGAGCGTCACGCTGAGCTTGCCCTTGATCAACTTCTGGGGGGCGGATTATCCGGCCCTATGCGAAGGCCGGATTATCCGGCCTGGGGAAGAAAAACTGCCCCAATTCGGATTTTCCGGTTGAAAATCCGACCGGATACCGAGCGACATGCCTTGGACCCTTTTGCTCGAAAACTGGGGGCCGGATTATCCGGCCCTTACGAAACCCGGATTATCCGGCCTGGGGAGGAAAAACCGCCCCAGTTCGGATTTCTTGGGAGAAAATCCGACTGGCCACAGAGTGACGTGCCTTGGCTTCCTTGAGAGATGAGGTAGGCCGGATTATCCGGCCCTTGGAGGGGCGGATTATCCGGCCCCCCTCAAAACTTCCTGCACACTTAGCACACATGAAAAGTCTCCATAGTATTGTTATCTAACACGCAAAACATGGGGAAACATGAAATGTTCTTTCAATCTCCCCCTTTTTGGTGTTAGATGACAATACCAGGATTTGCAGGAGAAAGACACAAGACACACACAGATAACTATGAAAGGGACTCCCTCAATGTGTATCTATTCCATAGACTATGCATAATATAGAGTTTTGCATTTGTATTCCAATGCAAAACTCTATATTTCACCTATTTGTGTGAAAGACACATAGAGTTTTGCATTGGAATACAAATGCACACAAATAGGTGAATCTATTCCATAGACAGACGGGCAAAAACACATACCACCGAAGTAGAGAATAGGCATTCTTGACATAAATCACAATTATTATTGGATAACCATTATGATCGCGCGCCTTCCGTGATAAACCTCCAGCAATAGGATATGAATAGATATAACAATGAGCATAATCCATGATATGAAGTCCATAGGTATCATCCAGACAACCACAAAAAGTCTCAACCACAAATCACAAACCACAAATATAAAAGTTCAACGCTAAATAGAACTACTTCTCCCCCTTTGGCATCAAGACACCAAAAAGGGAGAAGAGCGATGCTAGCGCCCCATGGGATCACTCATCATAGTCCTCGTCCTCATCCTCATGCTCTTCCTCATCCTCATCTTCAAGCTCCTCAGTGTCACCTTCCTCATCATCAGCATTAGCAGCAGGCGCAGAGGGGAACAGGTGACGCTCCAGCTCACCATAGTTCAGCCCGGAGGAAGAGTTCCACCGAGCATATGGAGTGGGAGGTGTAGGAGCCAGAGGAGCACCCGAGGCGCTAGACACGTGGTGGAGAATGAGCTGCTGAGAGTGAGCCAACTCATGGCGATGTCGGTAGGCCTCATACTGACCCTTGCGTGTGTCCACGCCCATGCAAAGGATGTGACGCTGGAACTAGTTCAGCTGCTTGATCTCGCGGGCCATGGGAGGCACTGGGGGCCTACGAGCATCCCTCATGAGACCCTCAGGAGCAGAGGAGGGGTGAGCAGTCTTCCGAACCTTGTTGTAAATCTTCTTGGCCTTTTGCACCGAGTCAATGTGGAACTCCTCGGTAGGAAGCAGGTGGCGGATAAGAAACATAATGTAGGGCGCATAGGGAATGGACAGACGGTTGAACATAGCATCACACAGCTCATGGTAAATGAAGTCCATGACATCCAAATGTCTTGACTGACTCGTCCTCGCAGGAGGCAACCTCATGAGAAAATTGAAGTAGCTGAACAAGGTGACCACGGATGTTGTCATTGTTGCCCCCACTCGATGTAATAGAGTCACGGAAGAGACCCGCCAATGCAGCATAGATGGGAGCAAGACCAGCCACAGTACCGACAATCCCATTGTCCACAGTGCACGGGGAGAGAGCTGCATCCTTGTTGGGCTTCAACTGAGTGATGATGTGGTGGCCACTAGCTCTATCCCTGCCGCGGAAGGAGTACCCCAAAACCTCAGCAAACACGTGAAAATCAGCAGTCATGGGCCTGTCATGAGTCATCCACTTCATAGTGCGACGCTCATCACCACAAATCACCAGAGTGGAGAAGAATTTCTTCACCACCTCAGAGTCAAAGCAGCACTGGAGGGACATGATATGGTGCAACCCCATCCTCTCAGCCACATACATTGCATCCACAAGATACGCGTTCTCCAAAGCATCAGCAATAACCAGAGGGTGCATATGCCTAATGTTGAGCCTAGCATAGATGTCTTCATAAATCCCTTTCTGTTCTGCACACCAAAACCGGGTATCCCCCAGCTCATCATCACGAGGCAGCTCAGCAAACAAGTCACGGTGACGTATGGCAGAGAAAGAGACCGCATCCAGAGCCCTGTAGTTGATCTTGGGCTCCTTGCCCTTCCTCTTGGACACACCCTTCCTAGTCCCCTTGGATTGTTCAGCCATGCGCCTTCTTCGTTCTTCCTTCTCCGCAATTCAACTTCGTCCACTAGGTTACCTTGACCGTTGTCCCTAAAGTACTTGGCGCGAGGACGGCGCTTGTAGGTCTTGGGAACACCGGAACCACCTGTGAGGAGAATAAGGGCGATAGCAAGGGGATAAGCATACACACAAGTCCAGGAGAGAGCATGGAACAAGTAGGCAAAAATTCATAGGTTAAAACTACTCAATACATACATCATAGTGAAACTGAACCAGACTTGAACCTGTCAAGCCGGATTATCCGGCCTGGCCAAGGGCGGATAATCCGTCCCTGGCAGAAATTTTCGATTTCACCAAGAATGCATGCAAAAAAGTAGATCAGGCCTAGAAACTGTAAGACTACGAGTTCTATGCGAAAACACATCCTTCTAGACAACGTTCCATCCAACAAGATACACATCTAGCCAAAGATGGCGAGAGAGGGAGTTACCCTCACTCATTGGAGGAAGAACGCAGAGGAGAAGGTACCCAGAGGCGCGAAGAAGAACATCCGGGAAGGCCCGGAAAATCCGGTGGCCGGAGAGGCTCCGGGAAGGGTGAGGGGCGGCACTGGGAGAAGAAGAGGGCCGGAGAAGTGCCGACATGAGCCCTTCTCCCGAGCCCCGCCTGCCCCTTAAGATCGAATCCACCAGGCCGGATTATTCAAGCCAACACTTGGGCCGGATTATCGGCCTAAAATTTGGGATTCATTATACACGTAACCAGGCCCGATCCCAAACAACACCCCCACAAGGTGTACAAGGGACTTGTGTGCAAGAATAGATGTCTTAGGGGTAGGGAAGGCTTAGGATTGAGAATACCAAACTGAGATGGTACTAGACACTCAAAATTGCAAAATCCAAATCAAATAAAAGCCAAGATTGAGTGTGATTCCCATAAGAACATGAGAGAGCAAATAACATCCAAAAAGATCCAATTCTCCACAAGGGAGAGGGCGGTGGCCGAAGCCACCTTGTTGGAGTGTATGGTGTGACACCACGAATATATATCTTGGGTTCACGACCAATACTCATCAATAAGATCACATATCACAACATGATATTAAGAGAAATGATATACTTGCTATTGGCATTATGGGGGGAGGGTTAGCCCAATAAGTTAGGACCACACTCCCCCTATATCCATGCCCACACCTAGACCAAACAAGGATTGAGACGTACGAGTGAGTGCATGGGTAATCAAGACAAACTCCCGGAATCAATGATATTTAGCTCATTCCTCAAATAGCAGAATCTTGCTTCATCAAGTGGCTTTGTAAAGATATCCGCCAGTTGGTTCTTCGTGCTCACAAAAGATAGATCAATATCACTGCGAGCAACATGGTCACGAATAAAATGATTCCAAATCTCAATATGCTTCGTCCTTGTGTGCTGAACTAGATTGTACGCAATTTTGATAGCACTTTCATTATCACATAAAAGAGGCACTATGTCACAATTGACACCATATTCCTTTAAAGTTTGCCTCATCCACAATAATTGAGTACAAGCGCTGGCCGCAACAACATATTCAGCTTCCGGGGTGGAGAGAGATATACAATTTTGCTCTTTGGAGGACCAACATACAAGAGATCTTCCCAAGAATTGACAAGCTCCAGAAGTTGACTTCCGATCATCCTTATCACCAGCCCAATCTGAGTCAGTATAACCACATAAAGAGAAATTGGAGCCCTTGGGATACCAAAGACCAAAGTTGGGGGAATGAACTAAATATCGAAAGATCCTCTTGATCGCCACTAAGTGGCTTTCTTTAGGAGCTTCTTGATACCTTGCACACACTCCCACACTCAACACAATATCGGGTCTAGATGCGCAAAGGTAAAGAAGAGAGCCGATCATGGACCGGTATACCTTTTGGTCCACATCTTTACCATGAGGGTTGAGTTCCAGATGACACTTTGTTTGCATCGGAGCAGTGACACCATTTAGATCCTTCATCTTGAATCTCTTGAGCATGTCTTGGATGTACTTTGCTTGATTAATAAAGGTTCCTTCTCTTAGTTGCTTGATCTCAAATCCAAGAAAGAACCGTAATTGCCCCATCATAGACATCTCAAACTCGCTACCATAAGCTTTGAAAATTCATCGTTAAAAGCTTTGTTAGTAGAACCAAAAATGATATCGTCTACATATAGTTGGCATACGAAGAGCTCCCCCTTAACCTTATTAGTAAAAAGAGTGGGGTCGATTTGCCCAACTTCGAAGCCACGATCTAACAAAAGCTCTTTAAGGTGCTCATACCACGCACGTGGGGCTTATTTAAGGCCATAGAGTGCCTTATCGAGTTTGTAGACATGGTTTGGGAAATTAGGATCCTCAAACCCCGGGGGTTGCTTTACGTATACCAGCTCATGTAGAGGACCGTTAAGGAAGGAACTCTTGACGTCCATTTGCTGCAACTTAAAATTGTTATGAGCAGCATAAACAAGTAGGATATGGATGGACTCAAGGCGAGCCACAGGAGCATAAGTCTCGCCGAAGTCGATGCCCTCAACTTGTGAGTAACCTTGTGCCACAAGTCTTGCCTTGTTCCTCACAACAATGCCATTCTCATCCTGCTTGTTCTTGAAAATCCACTTGGTGCCGATAACATTGCGGCACTCTTTGGGTTTCTCCACTAGTTTCTAGACTTTGTTGCGCTCGAAATTATTCAATTCTTCATGCATAGCAACAACCCAGTCTGGGTCTTCAAGAGCTTCAAAGACCTTCTTAGGTTCCACCATGGATATATGAGCTTGATTCTCACCAAAACTGGCCAATTCTCTTCTAGTAGACACCCTTCGTCGAAGATCACCAACAACCTTGTCGAGAGTGTGACCCCTCAACTCAAGGTTACGATCAGCCCGAGCCATGTGACGAAGTTCAATAAGTTTGTTGTCTCTTGGTGGAGGAGATTCATCACTTGAGTCTTCATTGGAGGCATTTTCTCCGCCTTGATCAGTAGCAGGTGGTGGAGATGCATGCCCTTGAGGTGAGTCCGTGGCCATAACAGGAGGCTGCAGAACTAGAGAGTCAGGGCCAGATAATCCGGCCGATGAAGTGGCCCGATAATCCGGCCTGGGAGGACTTGCAGCAGCATCATCAGGAAGCCTGGGACTTGCTTGACCTGGCGAGGAGCTAGATAATCCGGGGTCAGCCGAAAAATACGTCCTGGAGCTTGTGTTGATATCTTCACCACCAGGAGCTGCATGGACAGCTGGAGCGGGGTGGCCGGATAATCCGGTATCCACCGGAAAATCCGGCCTAGAGCTTTCTAGAGCATCTTGACCTTCAGCAGTTGATGGAGATGGTGTAGAATTTGCCCCCATGGTTGGAGCATGTTGCGTATGTGTAGATGAGGGCTCTATATGAGTAGAGCATTGTCCTTCCCGGTCCGCCACAAGGGGTTCCTCAATGGGGTGGAAGAATCCCACGCCCATTGTTCTTATGGCATCTTGGGGTATTTCAACATCTGCATCACAAACACCAACTTGCTCAAGACGGAAATCATTTTCCTCGAACACCACACTACAAGATTCTACAATAGTTCCGGAGAGCTTATTGTAGACTCTATAAGTGTGGGATTCGGCACCATAACCAACAAAAAACCTTCTAGAGCCTTAGATTCAAACTTAGATAAACGAACTCCTTTAATAAGAAAGAAACACTTACACCCGAATACCCGAAAGTATGAGATGTTTGGCTTGTTACCGGTAAGTATTTCATACGGAGTCTTTTCCAAAATCTTGCGGAGGTATAACCGGTTGGATGAATGACAAGCAGTAGAGATTGCTTCAGCCCAGAAGTTATATGGAGATTTGAATTTGGCCAACATTGATCTTGCCATGTCCATTAGAGTCTGATTCTTCCTCTCGGCTACACCATTTTGTTGAGGGGTGTATGCAGCGGAATATTGATGTCTTATCCCCTCTTCACTTAGGAACTCATTTAAAGTGTAGTTCTTGAACTCCGAGCCGTTATCACTCCTTATAGCCAGAATGGGGACGTTGTGTTGACGTTGAACCTCGTTGGCGAAGTTGATGATAGTTTGTTGAGTTTCACTCTTCAACTTGAAGAAATAAACCCAAGTGTATCTAGAGTAATCATCAACAATCACTAGACAATACTTCTTCCCACCAAGGCTTGCATGAGATGGAGGTCCGAAGAGGTCCACATGAAGGAGCTCCAAGATCCTTTTTGAAGAGATAATGGTTTTCCTTCGATGAGGTGAATCATGCATTTTCCCTTCAACACACGCCCTGCAAACACGATCGTTGGCAAAAGAGACATTTTCTTTTAGTCCAAGAATGTGGCCACCCTTGTGGAGACTTTGCAAAGTTCTCATATTGACGTGGGCTAGTCGGCGATGCCATAGCCAACCCGTGTCAGCCTTTCCGAAAAGACACATCGGACCTGTAGTGGTTTTCCCCGAAAAGTCTACCACGTACAGGTTGTTTTCGACATATCCCACGAAAGCGACTTTTAGAGACTTGCTCCACAAGAGTACCACCAAATCAGCATCAATGTAAACTGCAAAGCCCATCTTGACAAGGGCACGAACAGTAAAGTTATGCAGGGTCTCAACAAGCATGACGTCCACGAGAGAGATATCGTGAGCCACCACAACTTTGCCGAGACCCAATACCTAAGATTTTGACTTGTCACCATAGGAGACGGTAATGTGATAAAGGTTTGGCCGCATCTCCGTGATGATCTCCTTGCTTCCGGTCATGTGACTTGTACAACCGCTATCGAGTACCCATTTAGAACCACCGGAAGCATAGCCCTGCAAGAAAATTACTTCTTGGTTTTAGGCACCCATTTTTCAATGGGTCCTCTCATGTTAGTAACAAGGGTCTTGGGAACCCAAATAGACCAAGGAATGTAACAATCATAAGGCCCTACATAACTAGCATAAACATCACCATAAGAATCACAATATAGTTCGAAGTTAGGATTGTTGACCCCTGCAAAACCATCACAATTAGTCTTGTCATTGGTAATGTTGCTAGTCTTCGATTGAGCAGTCTTGTTCTTCTTCTTCTTGTTGTTTTTCTTGCTCTTTATCTTGGTTATGTACCAAGACCTTCTTTATAGTTGTTTGTCCTTTGCCTGCTCAGTATCTCATCAATAACCCCTTTACCTTTGTGTTGAGAACTCCTTGCAAGATCTTCTTTTCCAAAGGATGAAGATGATGTACTTGGTACATTATACCGTTTCAATTGAGTTTGGAGCTGGTCATGAGACTCATTTAGAGTAGAATGATCACTCTTCAATGCCTTGTGAGCACTTTCAAGATCATCAAACTTCTCCAGAAGTCTAGCATGAACAGCCCCAAAATCAATCTTTTCTTTCTTTAGTTTCTTTACCTTGGAAAGGGCATGGTCACGTTCTTTCATGAGCTGAGCTACAGCTTCTTCTTGTGACTCCTCTAGGGATTCGAGTCTTTCTTCCAAAGAAACTCGACTTTCCTCTTCCTCTTCCAAGGCATTCTTCAAAGAGGCTATCTCCAAAGCATCTTCTCTTTCAATTCTGCCCTTTTCTTCAAGGAGATCTTCGGCTCGAGCAAGTTGACTCATAAGTGTATGAAAATGGAGTTTGTGCTCACCTTGTATGTTAGTGAAAAAAGAATCCAAGGCAATAACTTCTTCTTTCATTTCAAGACTGTCATGATCATCCATATCCAAAATTATGTTAGTCTTAGAAAATGAGGAGTTAGAAGTCGATACCTCGGATCCTCTTGCCATTAGGCAAGTGGCGTTGTTGTTGATGGCGTTATTGTTCGGCGAGTCGAAGAGAGAGGAGGGAGTCGATGTGGTGGCTATAGCAGCCACTTCGCGGGAACTATCATCATCCTCTTCATCATCACTTGCGGAGGAGTATTCCTCTTGAGCTATAAGGACCATCTTTGGTTGCTTCTTGAAAGGACCATTCTTCTTAGCAAATGGCTTCTTCTTAGGAACCTTGGATTTCTCTTTGAGAATGAGCCTGCCACCATTGTCTTCTCTATTTTCATAAGGACACTCGGCTACAAAGTGCAGTCTATCTCCATAGTTGAAGCAAGTTCTCAATCTTGAGCCACTTTCTCTTCTTCCATTTGACCCGTTCTTGCGCTCAAGTTCAGACTTGGCTTTGGCAGGGTCCTTCCAAAAGTTCCATGCATAGAATGCCATGTACTCACGATGAGCATGTTTGACCTCATTGGGGCAGTCCATGGATATCCTCTCAAATGCTCCTTCATCATCCTCTTGCTCAACAACATTGGCTTTGAGAGCCACATTGACACCCTTTTGCATTCCAATGGCCCGAGCACGGGCATCTTCAGCATTCTTGCATGACTTCATTGGATGTCATTTGATGATAGTTGTGTGTACCTTGCAAGCTCTTCAAATCCGTCGGTTTGAAAGGCATTAAGGCACTCACATACTTCCTTTTTATCCATGCATCATCAATGTGAGTGGCCCCATGCTTCTGAAATGTTGTTGCGATGCCCTTGAGTCTTCTATACATGTACTCATGGTTTTCACCATCCAACATGTAGAATCCCTCAGCTTCGTTACGAAGGGCATCATATCGGTTTCTTCTCATGCTTTCATTTCCAACAAAAAGGTCCGTAAGAGCATCCCACGCCTCTTTAGCCGTGTTGAGATGTTCAATGTGTGGCATGTCCTTGGGACCCACACCCAGATGTATCATGTGGAGAGCAGTGGCATTCAACTAGCTATCCACAACTTCCCTTCTTGTTAGATTGGTTTGATCTCCAACATGAAGACCTTCTTCAATGATCCTCCACAATTCAATAGAGGAGCTTCAAACATGAGATTTCATTAGAAATTGCCGTTGGTTAAAAGAAGATGCAGTGAGCTTGGGTGGATCACCCCTATTGTTTATATGAGGATGAGGGATAGGTGGGTCGAGGGAATATACGTGGCGAACCTCACTATATTCCTCCTTGCCACTTCCCTTTTTGGAGGTGGAACCATTTAGTTTTTCACCTTCCACATCATCATCCTTAGATCCGGTGTTACCCTTTTCCTTAGATGATGGTGAGGGAGCCTCAGAGGAGGATGGAGATGGGGCTATGGATGACGTAAGTCGAGCAATCATTTGATTCATCTCCTCCATCTTGGCCTCAAAGGATTTCAACAAGGTTGTTTCCAACGACTTGAGATCATCCATTGTGACCTTATCCATAGCCTCATTTCCATCATCCCTGGTACTCATACTACTCTTAGGCGGTTAAGCCCGAATTAAGAGCCGGGGCTCTGATACCAATTGAAATGGATCGTATGGGCACCTAGAGGGGGAGGTGAATAGGTGCTACACCAATTTTTAATTCTTTTTCAATTTTAGGCTTAGCACAAAGGTAAATTCTCTAGATAAACTAATGTGTGGAATTTTCCTATATGCAAACCTATCTACTAGCGAGTAAGGAGCGAGTGGAAGAGGAACGAGTGAACCAAAGTGAAGCACGCGGAGACACAGGATTTGTTTGACGGTAGTTCATTCCTTGTTAAGGGAAGTACGTCTGCATTGGAGGGGTGGGCGGTACTAAGACCACCATGCCACAAAAGGCCTCACCCTGTTCTCCGACGGATCTCGCCACAATAGGCCTGATCCACCTTCCACTATAGGTACCCTTCGAGGCGGGCACCGGTGCCTTCACACAACTAGCGGGGCAACAATTCCACAACAACTTGGAGGCTCCCGAAGTGACAACAAGCTGCCACAAGAACAAAGTTGTCAAATACAATAACATGATCTAGGTATTAACGAGAATACTAGATCAGGGATTTCTCCAAGTGAATGGAGAGGAGTTGGAGCGCTTGATTCTTGATGTTGATGATAAACTTCTCCTCCTTCAATTCCACCAAAGATCAAGACCTTATGGTGGTTGAAGTGGGAGATCGAGATTTAGAGCTCTTGCACAGGGTCTGGTCAAATTCGAATGAATCAAGAGTTCTGGATGTTAGGGAAGAAGGGGTACTTATACCCCCTTCCAAAAACCAGCCGTTGCACACTTTGGGGGGCAGATTATCCGGCCCAAGTGGGGGCCGGATTATTCGGTCTGGGGAAACTCCGCCCCAGACTCGGAATATCCCGCAGAAAATCCGCCCTCTCTCCGAGTGTCGCGCCGACCATGCCCTTGATCAACTTCTGGGGGGCAGATTATTCGGCCCTATGCGAAGGCGGATTATCCGGCCTAGGGAAGAAAAACCGCCCCAGTTTGGATTTTCCGGTAGAAAATCCGACCGGATACTAAGCGACGCGCCTTGGCCCCTTTTGCTCAAAAACTGGGGGCCGGATTATCTGGCCTCATAACCCGGATTATGCTACCGGGAGGAAATCGCAGCTCGGATTTTCTAGGAGAAAATCCGACTGGACACAAAGTGACGCGCCTTGGCTTCCTTGAGAGATGAGGTAGGCCGGATTATCCGGCCCTTGGAGGGGCGGATTATCCGGCCCCCCTCAAAACTTCCTGCACACTTAGCAAACATGAAAAGTCTCCATAGTATTGTTATCTAACATGCAAAACATAGGGAAACATGAAATGTTCTTTCAGCATGTGATATTGAAATATTTCAAGGGGTTATATGTGAATGTTTGCTAATTAAAGGAATTAACAAAATTCTGAATATATTTAATAAAAGAGTTTTATTAAATGAGGGAGCATTAAACTTGGAGAATTTTAATGCATTTAAAGTAGGGACTTTAAAGGGGAATGTGAAGAGGCATTTTAATGTGGAGGGGTTACCACCACATGAATGGGGGAGGTTAGGAGTCACCCGCCATGCGCCTGCCATGAAGGAGGGGCACCCCCCTCCTCCTATAAAAGGCCCCCCTCTCACACCTTCATACTCACACCTCCTCGTGAAGGATCTCTCTCCCCCTCTAGAATTATTCCCCCATGGTCTCGAATTAGCGAGATACATGTTCCCGGTGGCATTTCGTCTGGAAGGAGTTGCTGCTTCCGCTGGATCGCTGGAGCGAGGAGGTGGAGGTTGTCCGGTGGCTTGAACGTGTGTGCGGAAAGTGCGGATGCGTCATTGAGTTGCAAGGTTTCGGACTTCCTCACGATCTTGAGATTGGCAAGTGTACGACCACATCAACCACGAGTTCCTACTCATTAACAAAACTCGTTGTCTTCGAGGGTAAGTTCTCGATGGATGTATGTCCACCCGTTGCTCTATACCTAGTAGATAGATCTTGGCGTGTAGTTCTCATCGCAGGAAAAATTTTGTTTTCTATGCTGCGGACCCAACAGTGGTATCAGAGCCTGATCTATGCGTAGGTTCTTTGCACGGGTAGTACACATATGTTTATATGTGGGCGATGATGATCATGTTATTGCATCTTCTATGTATTTTGGATATTGGTGGCATAGTGGGATGAAGCGGCCCGGACCAACCTTACATGTCATCGTACATGAGAACGGTTCCACGACTGACATGCAACTTGTTTTGCATAAGTGGCTGGCGGGTGTCTGTCTCTCCTACTATAGTCAATATCTTATTTACAACGAGTTGCTAATAACTTGGTTATCCTCGTTGTGGTTCCATGTTCGTAGGTAAGAATGGTTCTGTCTCCGAAAGCCCTAAGCCATGTAAAACTTGCAATTGATAAATTAGAGGCGTCTAGTTTAGATCGTTGCTGGGCTAGTGTATTAATATGGTATTGTTGTAAGTAGATGTATGATAGATACTCTTACAACACATTCAACGTGTAAGTTCCATAGACCTTGGCCTTACACACAAAGGAATGATGGAGATCATACCACGATGCAAATGATAGAGATCAAATGCATGGACCATATCATCTCACTTTACACATTAGATGTTAGCATCTTATACTACTAGTTTGGCGCTTTTGGTAGCATTGTAAGATGATCCCTCATTTAGGTATCAAGATAAAATGTGTTCTTCCTTGAGTATGCACCGTTATATGGATCGTGTTTCGAGACATCACGTGATGATCGGGTGTACTCGACTTTACGCTTTCATACAACAGGTGTAAGACAGTTTTACACACGCGAGTACTAAGGTTCTTACTTGGTGAGCCTAGCATGTACAGACATGGCCTCGGAACACGGACCGAAAGGTTAAGCATGAGTCATATAGTTGATATGATGCCCATATTGATGCTCGCCTTTGAAGCTACACCGACTCACGTGATGATCGGACTTGGTGTAGTGGATTTGGTTCATGTAATCACCAAAAAGACATGAGGGATGTCGTTTTTGGGTGGGAGTTCATTTCTAATTTGGATTAGTAGAACTCAATTTGTCATAAAATAAATCAAAGTGAATTTGCATAATTTGTTGTAGTCATTGGCGTCTGTTCACTACCTTATGCTTAGTTTTAATTGAGATAATAGAACTATAGAATTCTGGATATTTACTTTACGAACTGGTATTGTATTGTTTTCGAATGTCAATTTAAAGTTTATAAGTCCTATTCCAAACTTTCAGCAAACTCTGTTTACTCCATGAAGTTTAATAAGTAGTATTAAATCAACAGTAAGAATTCCAATGTTAGTATCTAAAGTATCATGTTTGCCTCCATGATTATTGATATTCAAAAGTTCTTTTAATATCAAGATTATATAGGAGCTAAAAATTGTTTCAGAAACCATCATGTGTGAAAGATATTGTGATATCTGAAACAGTGTTTTTGGTTGCATTATGATAGAGTATAATTTAGCAAAATACTTGTTCTCATATTGTATGAGAATTTGTGAAGGATGGAGATGCTAAGCATCCGGATCTCCCAAAAGGTTTGGGAACTAAAATTATACTCGTCTTCCTTATAAGCTATAGTAGCTTGATCATGAAAGTTGTCATGATAAGGATGAATAGAAGATGTAAGTAAAATGTTTACTACACTAAGAGATTACTAAAGAATGGATTTTTGAAAGAATGCCAAACATTTGATGATGGTTTTCCACTTAAAAGTGCAAGTCCAAAGGTATTAGTATTTGACTATATACAAGCTTTGTACTGTGTGTCATGTGAATGACACCACTATTGATGTTGATAGATTCTTTTAAAAGGAAAAGGAATTGCTGGAAGAGAATCTATAAAATATTTGGCAGAAAAGAAAAAGTTGGAGATGTCCAACTTAGGTATATAGAATATATACATGTTATGGCTATATTCCTTGCTTGTTAAACAATGTGGTTCTGAGGTATTGGATACCGGTATTGGATACCGAATTGGTTGGTATGAAGTGTCATACAGGAGAACGCAATTCATGAACTACAATGGCCTAAGTAACTAGCAAGAGAATAAGTGATGATGTTCATCGAAAACAAATAAAATGTTATTGTGTTTTTCGTTGACGTCAAACCTAGCCTTCAAGATTTTTTTTAATAATTGTTATTTTGTTCCGGTATTACGAGAACAATGGTTGTTCAAATAAATTACCATATTCCATAAAGGATGGATGAACTTTTTACAAGTCTAGTGGGAGAAATCACATCCATAAACACTATTGCTAAAATGTCGCAAGACAAATGATTAAAATATCACTTATGAAGTGACATCGCTGTTTTAAATTATATTGGAAAGAAAACATGAAGAAACTCCATGTTGATGGATTTTTGGAGTCTTTGATTTTGATCAATTGACGCATGTGAGACTTTCCTCGAGATAATTGAAACCGTCCATAGGCCAGAGAGGAACGGATGACTAGCTTATTGGAAATTGTGCATGTTGATGTGCATAGTCCATTATGTGTAGCCATATGCAATGGATCTTTTTGCTTCATATGCTTTCTCCAATAATTTGAGTGAATATATCTGTATATTTACTTAATAAGGAAGATGTATGAAACATTTGAAAATTGTTCAAAGACTTTCAAGGTGAAGTGGAAAATCATTGTAACAAGAAAATAAAGAGTTTATGATTTGATCATAAAGGAAGATATTTGAGTTACATGTTTAGCAAAACACTTAAGATTTGAGGAATTGTTCCATGATTTTTGTTTCCCGATAAACCATAGGAGTATGGCATATTCGAGAGATGAAATGAAACCATGTTTGACATGGTAAGATCAAAGGTGTCATTTATAAAACTGCCATTATGTTTTAAGGATTAAAGCTTTAGATACTACCGCTTTTACACTGAAAAGAGCACCATCGTGATCCATTGAAATGACACCATATAAGTTATGGTTTGGGATAAAACCCGAATTGTCTTTTCTTAAATTTTGGTATGCTATGCATAAGTAAAATGTTTACAACCAAAGTCGGATAAGCACTTCTTTGTAGGTTATCCCAAAGAATTTGTTGGGAATTTCTCCATAACACCGAGGACAAAAGAGTTTGTTACTTGGAACGTCAAGTTTCTTGAGAAGGAATTTTTCGTGAAAAGTTAAGTGGGAGGACAATAGAACTTTGATAAGGTTGTTGAACCTTAGCTATATGTGCTGAGTAGCGCAACGCCGGAAAGTGTCTCGGTGGCGGCCACAATGCTCATGGCTCCCGTGATTACAAAGGTTGTGATCTCAGAGATTAGAGTTCCTATTGAACCGTGTTGGTCGGTAAGAATCAAATAGTGTGATTTGATAAGCAAGTCATTATTGTTTTGATAATGATGAACCGACTACATGCAAAGAAGCGATGATGGGCCCTGACTCCATAAAATGACTAGAAGTCATAGAATCCGTGATAGTATCCATACACGAGAAATCAAGTTTCTGAACTTGGAAGACCCTCCGGAAAGGCGTGAAGCCTATCGGTCGTGTTTGGATCTATAAAGAAATATACATGGATGTTTAACATCTATGAAATAGTCGACATGTCGGAAAGAAGCTTACGACAATGTTCAAGGAGTTGACTATGACAAGATTTGATCTTTCATAGCGATACATAGTCTTGACGGATTAATGTAGCAACCACTACATATAATTTGGTATATGGTAGTTGAATAAACAAAACAAGGTTCTTCTAATAGAACGGTTACCCAGGACATGTACATGACATGGTCCTAAGGGTTTTTTAAATTCAAAGGGTGCTAAAAGGGCATGCAAACTTCAATAGTTGAAGTAAGCATAGTGGAGTCGGAATCTTCACCATGATGAAATTGTTAAAAGAGTTTAAATTCATCGGAGATGATGAAGATGCTTGCATTTGCAAGAAATTAAGTGGGAGCGCTGAGACATATTTCTAATACGTTATGTAGAGGACATATTGTTGATTGGAAAGGATGTATCTTGTATTGACACAAGTTGAGAATTTCATTAAAATAAGATTTCTATGAAAGACTTGGGCAAAACCGGAATATTAGGCATCAATATCTATATGGAAAGATTGAGGCGCTAATATGGTTGTGCCAGACATACATCTATGCGATATTGAAAGGGTTCAATATGAAAACAACAAGAAAGGTTCTTGCTGCATGGAAAGGATTGTATCAAGATTCAAGTGTTCCAACACTTAGTGAGTAAAATCACATGAAGATTTTGATCGATTATACCGTGATATGTATATATCCAGAATGTCCTATGCTCTAAATGTTATGAGCACATACCAGAATGATCCATAAGATGATCATTGGACAATAGTAAAGATATTCTTATGAGCTTTGGAAGAACTAAGAATATATCATGTATAAGTGACAAATAGTTAAAGATAGTTCATTGTAAAGTGTTACATTGATACTAGTTTTTTCACAAGATACAAATTAAATTTATCTCAATTTAGACTATGGGTGGCACAATATAATGGAAAGGATGTTCCATGATGGATTTGGATGTGTTCCAAAGTTGAGACATTGTGACGGATACTACAACAAAAAGGCTAAGTATATGACTGCTATAGTAGCAGCATAGGAGGGCATTTGTGTTAAATAGTTTGTTATCGAACTAGGTGTGGTTCAAAGTGGGATAATACTATGAAGATATATTGTGTGACAATAATATCAACATATTTTAACCGGAACAAACTAAAGGTCTCACCAAAGGACCAAATTTATACAATGCCATCTCATTTGAGAATGAGTGATGCGTAGAGACACAAAGACATGCAAATACACACGGACCTGAAACTGTCAGATCCGGAGATTATGTTAACCACTAGCAATAGCGTATATGCAACACCAGAAAGCCATAGGTGTTCAATACGAAAAGTTTTTCAAACTAGATTATTGACTCTAGTGCAAGTGGGAGACTGAAGGGAATATGCCCGAGAGGCAATAATAAAGTGGTTATTATCTTATTCCATGTTTATGATAAATGTTTATTTTGCATGCTATAGTTGTATTGATAGGAAACATCAATACATGTGTGTTTAATGAACAAAAAGGGTTCCTAGTTATGCCTCTCTTATAGACTAGCTCGTTGATTAACAAGATGATCAAGGTTTCCTGATCATGGACATTGGATGTTGTTAATAACGAGGTCACAACATTGGTGGAATGATGCGATGAACATTCATCCGAAGTATAGAATTATGATCAAGTCATTATGTTTATATTGCTATAACATCATACGAAGTAATCTTTATCCTTAGACCATGAGATCATGTTAATTGCTAACACCGGAAGAGTATCTTGATAACATCAAACGTCACACCGTAACAGGGTGACTATAAAGATGGGTTCAGTGCTACGAAGGTGTTATGTTGAGGCTCATGGATCAAGAGTGGAATTTTTCAATCCCGATGACGGATAGATATACTCTGGGCCCTCTCGGTGATATCACATTAAGATAGCTTGCAAGCAAGTGATGTGATCACTAGAATGTTATATCACGGGAACGAGAAAAGAGTGCATGTCGGCAACGAGATAAAACTAGGTATGGAGATACCGATGATCGAATCTCGGACATGTAAAATATCGCGAGACAAAGGGATTTAGTTACAAGCGTTAAAGGTTCTCACGATCACAGAAGTCATCGTTGAATAGGCAGGAGTCAGTATGGATCTCCAGGTCCCGCTTCTGATTATTGATCTGAGAGGAGTCTCAATCATGTCTACATTATTCGTGAACTGTAGGGTGACACACTTAAGAGTTACCGGACACCATTTTGGAGCACATATGTTTCAGACAAAAGAATTGCAAAGCGCAGGAATTGTTTCGATAGAAACCGGAAATTGTTTCGGGTGAAATTGCAGAAAGTGGTTCTGCATGTGATATTGAAATATTGAAAGGGGTTATATGTTAATGTTTGTTAATTAAAGTAATTAACAAAATTCTGAATAAATTAATAAAAGAGTTTTATTAAATGAGAGAGCATTAAACTTGGAGAATTTTAATGCATTTAAAGTAGGGACTTTAAAGGGGAATGTGAAGAGGCATTTTAATGTGGAGGGGTTACCACCACATGAATGGGGGAGGTGAGGAGTCACCCCCCATGCGCCAGCCATGAAGGAGGGGCACCCCCCCCCCCCTCATCCTATAAAAGGCCCCCCTCTCACACCTTCATACTCACACCTCCTCGTGAAGGATCTCTCTCCCCCTCTAGAATTATTCCCCCATGGTCTCGGATTAGCGAGATACATGTTCCCGGTGGAATTTCGTCTGGAAGGAGTTGCTGCTCATGGATCACTGGAGCGAGGAGGTGGAGGTTGTCCGTGGCTTGAACGTGTGCGAAACGGATGCGCTGCTGAGTTGCGGCGCTCGGACTTCCTCACGATCTTGAGATCAGCAAGTGTACGACTACATCAACCACGAGTTCCTACTCGTTAACAAAACTCGTTGTCTTCGAGGGTAAGTTCTCGGTGGATGTATGTCCACCCATTGCTCTGTACCTAGTAGATAGATCTTGGCGTGTAGTTCTCATCGTAGGAAAATTTTTGTTTTCTATGTTGCGGACCCAACACATATTACATCACAACACCACCAAAGGAGATCCACACCATTGTTCATCCATTGTTCATCACTTCCACCATCCATCCATCCACTTGCCATAGCCATTGCTTTGTACTTTAGACCTCCTTATGATTTGGCGACCATTGTAAGAATATTTGATTTCAATCTAAGTATTTGTATGATGTTTTATATCTCCGATCTATTTGTTATGAGTGAGTAGTCCTCACGGGCTGTGGGTTGGGGAGAAACTCTGAAACGATTATGTGCATCTAGACATGGGAGAATTGTATTTTGTTTGCAATTGAGATTTGTATCTTTTGTTTATTTGTCTCTTGTCTCGATCTATGGACTTGTAGGTACCCAAGATCCCATAGATTGATAAAGGCTTGAGGTGAGATACTTGGCTAGTGGCTATCTCATAGGGTCCTCAGTGATAGTAAGGGTAGTACGGTCTTCGCTTAGCTCCCCATTCGGGAATCACAACAACATCACCAGTTAAAGCTTTGATCGGTGTTTTACACTTAATGATCGCTTGTAACCCATGGCTTCGGTGTGTACTCGGTTGGATTAAAATTCTATTGCTATGCCCGCTGCATCACGGGGGCTCTAGAATATTAGGATGTGTTGCCCACAAGAGATTATCTCCGTTCAAACATTATACATGACTATGCTTATTATTATCTTTTATCCCATATGATGTGCAGCTATAGGTGGATCTTCAACCCTAGCCTATCTCCATCGATTGATTCAACCCATTATAAAGTAAACTAGATTGGTCCAGTAAACTAAGGTAAAATGAACAAACAAAGTCTTGTAGATGTGTCCTTTTTATATCCTTTTAGCATTGCCTTCTGAGGTTCGATTAAAACTAGGTCTTCTAGGGAAAAAATATTATACTACATCCGTGAATCCGGATCGAAGATATCATTGGTCAAGAGATACCCCCTCCTAATCCTTCAACCAGGGCTCCTTCTCGTAGTACTGCCCCAATTACCAATCCTTCGGTTGATGCTCCATCAGCCAGCGTCACGCTTTCGGCTGAGAAGTATGCCTCATAATTTAGCTTTATTTTGTAGATGTTTTTTCATGTTGCTTGTGATAAACCTTGTGACTTGTGTTGAACTGCTCCTTTCGAACAATCTTTTGCATGTATATAATGCTTCTATTGCATTTATTTGTCATGTAGTTGATCCTATATGTCTGCTGAAGTTCTTGCCTTTTCCATTTGTTCTGCCACATTAATGTTGATTTGGTTGTTCCTTTGGGTCCTCCTCTGCCTTCCGATATTGAGCCATCTTCCTCTTGAGTGGTTGCATCCACCAAAGCTATCGTTCGTGTTGTGGACCCGTCATTGTATGATGAAAACATTGGACAGGTAAAATGCCTGGAGGGGAATCTTCGAACTGTGCATGCGATGGTGGATGTGTCACAGTCGAAAATGCACAAAGCTTTGGATAGCGAAGCCTATCTTTTAGAGAAAATATCCAGGGCTAGCAAAAAATGCTTTGTAAGTTCCTCATGGAGCCTCCGAGGTTTGCTTGTCTATTTGTGAAAAGGTGACCCTCTTCTTTTCCGTAGGTATTCAATTATGCGAGACTCTCTGATGGAGGCTTCTTCAGGTACCGACAATGATTTCTAGACTAATCATCATCGTGCGTACACATTAGCCTTCTCCGGGATCACGTGTCTGAGGTGGAGGAATTTGTAGAGTGATGTCACCAGTCACTGGCCCTTGTGTACAGTGACATGTTTACTCGAGATCCTCAGCCTTAGAGTCTTGCCGATTTGATGGAGAGATTTTGGCAAGACGAGAGGATTTACCACTTCGTGAAGATGAAAGTTGCGGCGAGTGCAAAACTTGCTCTTTCTTGGGTGCACGTACACCACCCGACGCTAGACCTAGATGTTGTGTCGCGGGGGTTGCCTCCGCTTCCTAAGGATGGGATGGTTGACATGGAGACCCATTTTGCGGATTCTTGTATGCCTGCCATCAGAATCGTCCAAAGATGCTTGGAAGAAGACGAAGAATTTTTCCTTAATTTCCCCTGTAAATGACAGTATTTTCCTACAAAGCCAAACATGTGGAATGTGTAAATTTCTGCTTTATAGTTGGAAAATCCATGTTGTGCCCTTGTTTTCTGATGACATCTTAATGCAAAATTATTTTTACATGAGACCCTTTCGTTTGCCTGGCGCCCTAGGGTGGAGTCGGCTATTCGGATTAAAGCGTGCTGTGCTTTGGGTTGGTGAGGCCGAAAATCGGAGCATATTTTATTTAGCGAAGCCCCCGAGTGTTAGGTGGATGCTTTTATTCGTATGATCACTAGTGTGATCCCCAAGTATCGGGTTGAGGAAGTTTGATAGAAAGGAGAATCTGAGACTCTGTTTTGCGAAATTTATCTCTTATTTGTCATCGAAATGCAGGAGGTACATGTTTTGGCGTACTTGCCTGGCCGTTGGCCTTATTGAATGTAAAGTGCACAAAAGTAAAATCCGAAGTACAGAGAGTGATGCATCTGTGTAGCAGTTTCTGGATTGAAGCGTGTATCGCCATCTTTATGTGCTTCTGAGGAGTAAGGCTTTCTAACCCAAATGAGGGCCCTATGGGTTTCTTCGACTAGAAGGCGGCTTCAGCGCCGTGGACCAGAGGGAAGGATCACTTCTTGAGTTTGGTTGCTTGAGGTGTCAAAGTTGATGCATATGTGTAGTCTTGTGCTTATCTTTAGGGCGAGCACTAGGATGTCCACCCATGTTCCCTTTTTTATTTTTATGATGTGCCATAAGTTGGTGAGGCGATGGAGCTTTTGTCCCTCGTATTTATTTATAAACGATAGTATCAACCTGGGATACGAGGAGGAGGAGTACTACCAAGAAGAAGAGAACTTTAACCACTGCACTACTCAAGGCAAGCTAACACTTGCAAGTATTATACCTATGCAAGCCATCACTAATTGCAAGCTAGAACTATGCAAGCTAACACTTGCAAACTTGATAACCTATGCAAGATGCATTAGGCATGCTTTGGTTATGCAACCTTGATTATACCAATCCCAAGTTTTACTTGCAAGCTTTATTCTTTTACTTTTACCAAAGTTCTTTACCTTTAGTTAGTGATTTGTGAGTATTGGAAAAATAGTATAGATACCATAAAGAGTATAAAACTAGGCCTAAATAGTTATACTTAGATGTCATCAAAAGGCATAAAACTAGATTTGGATAGTTACACTTGATTAGCACCCCTCATTAGTGAATACCCTCAACTTTAGTGGCTAGTGCTGAGCATAAAAGTTGATCACTTTCGATGGGAATACTTGGTGAAAATGATTATGAAAACCTTGGAATGATGATTCATTCTATTGAAATGTTTTGACATGTGTTATGGACACAAAATGACTTGATGATGAAAGTGTTGAGGCATGAGCCTTGACCCTATATAAAAACTGATGGTTGGGTTCGGATGCGATACCATTCCAATTTTACCGTACAACCACAATACCTAAATTGGGTAGGGCTTAACTGGAAGTTTATATACCTTGGTATGGGTTCCCTCGCGGAAAGAGGTTGAGCTGAGGCTATCTCGTGAGTGTGAATGTCCATCTATGAAGTGCCCAGGATGGCAGATAGCCATGACTGGGAGGCCAAGCTCATAGGGGAGGTGCCTATACTAGAGTGTGTAATTGAAAGGTTAGGATTGATTATCCGCATACTAAGTATGATGATTCAGGGTTATCCCTGACGGATGTATTGAATTTTGTGGTGAAAATGTACTACCTCTGCAGAGTGTCAAACTATTCGAATAGCTGCGTCCATGGTCATGGACAGTTGGAGTGGCCATACTGTTCCGTTGTCAGATGTTTTCAAAATGACTTGTGAATTAAACTATAACTTTGATTTGACCACAACAAGGTTGTGGATATGAAAATTAGGTTCCCACTTAGGTGATGTAGAAAATTAAATTAGTTTTCTTTACTTCTTAACTCAGTATAAAATAAACCTAGCCTTTTGCAAATAAACCTAGAGCTTAAGATTTCTACTAGAACTACCTTACTTGTTAGTATAGTTTGCGAGTACTTAAAGAGTACTCATGGCTTTGTCCCTGGCTATTCCCGTGACCAGACTATGAGGAGGACTACCAGGAAGATGGACAGTAGGAGGTCTATGACAACTAGGATCATCTCTCATCGTCAGCATTGCCTGTGACCTTGAAGATGGAGCTTCTACTACGTTTACTTTCCGCCGCTTTGATTGTATTAAGACTGGATCATGCGATTCTTTATTTGTAAGACCTTTATTATGATTTGTAAGGAATGATATACTGTGGTACCAATTCTGTTATGTCTCGCAAAAATGGTAATCCTGGGATTGCGATGTATGACATAATAGGCATCTAGGATTAAAAATCCGTGTGCAACTCAGGAACAAACCTGGCCAACGGGCTAGACCGGCCCGACACAGGCCCGGCACGGCCTTCACGTGCCTAGCCCAACCCGGCACACTTCGGCCCGTCTAGCTCGCGTGCCGTCCGTGCCGGCTCGAGGGCTTGCCTCCTAGGCCCGGGGCCGAGCATGACACCGACGCTAGACAGGTCGACCCGTGGCACGTCAAGCACGTTGGCCTGTTAGTCATTTCCGCTGGCCCATCTAAATGAACCATCAATACTGGACAAAACTGTAACATATCAGCTAAGCTTCGGTGGTCCACTTGTTAGTTGGAGCGCGAGAGGGTAGGAGATCTTGAGTTTGACTCCCGCGGGGCTCCTTTTTACGTCTATATTTCCAAAATCCCGCAGGGACATGCTAAATGTAGGCGTGCCGGCTCGTGTTTGAGATCGCGCCTCAAAGACGGCCCCGCTTCCTTCACTTGCCGCAGACGTCCGATAATCATAGGTTTAGCAGGCCGTTATTTTCGTAGGAAGAAGGAAAAGCTGAGGAAAGCACCTCCCGAGCTGCTTTTCGATATTGTCCATTGCCCAGTTCATTCATCCACAGTGCTTCGGAGAAGCGCTTTCCTATATTGGGCCGTTTGTTTGGGCTTCTGCTTTTGGAACACAGCCTACAACCACCGGCTGTTGCAGCCAGCCACGCCACGGCACCACCAACCTCTCTTTGTTTCTTAAACCCCACCGGCCGGTGACTGCACACTCCCCTCCAACCACACGTCCATTTCACGTGCCTCCACTCCCCTTTTCCTTCCTCTCCTCCCACGTTACCTCCGCGACCGCCGCCGGCGTGCTCCGCTGTCCCCGCCGTCCCGTCGGAGATGGCGACGGAGGGACTGGTACCGATCACGCGGGACTACCTCGCGCGCTATTACGACAAGTACCCGCTGGCCCCGCTACCCGACGGGGTCACGGCCCTCGCTGAGCGCCTCCGCGCACTCTCCGCCGACCTCGCTGCCGTCTCTCCCTTATCCCCCGGTGAGCGCCCTGTCTGCTATCTCCACGCGATCCGCGAGCTTCTCGACCCTGCCCGCTGCTACCTTTGATCTTTCCACGACTAGTAAAGGGTGGATTCCAAACTGGTCGGATGCATGGAAATCTGGAGTGCGAGTAGTTTTCTGCGCGGGGTCGTCGGAGGTTTCTTCTTCTTGGGATTTCTACCTACCTTTCTGGAATTAGGTCGGCTTTAGCCAGAATTCGTGGCTCAAAACGGTTAAAATCAGTTATTGACTGCACAATGACTGGGTCTTGTCTCAGGATTTTGTACAAGTTCGCTTCTTTTCCCCATCTGAATATGCGTGGGTGCTTGGTTTGGGTGCTGCTCATTTGTCCTATATAAGACATTCATGTTACATCTCTTTGTAGTAGTAAGTTTACCTGTAAACTACAAAGGGTGCTGTCCTGTCCTAATGTTTTTGCCCCAACCCCATCTTCTTTCACCAGTGCTTGGATGCTGACCTATCTGATATAGTGTTAATGATGCATCAACATAACACACATACAATTTTTTTTTAAAATTCCAACAGTACAGGAGCCCACACATATTTTTCATGGCACTATCCAACAAAACTCATATTGATGGATCACAAGATGAAAGAGCTTGCCGGACGCTTCAAGGGAGCTAAAACGAGAATAAATTATAGGAAATATAAAGTAAAAACCTGTTGTACTTGTATGGCGGGTGCTCCCATTAGGAAGAAAAATATGAACTCCCTTAGGAAGTAAAGTAGGCGGGAGTTTGGGAGCAGGGACAAAGGTTTTTGTAACTGACATTTGAATTTCATTTTTTTCATTTTGATCACATAGAATTTGTTATAGCCACTTACTTGACTTATGGGCACTGACAAATGAAACGAATAGTCCCATTTTAAGATATAAGAGAAATATGCATGATACCATAAGTGATCAGTGGCGCATCTCATGCTTCGGTTTCTGCTGACTTCTGTTGTTGATCCATGTAGGTATTTGTTGGTAAAACCTTCACAAATGTGTAAGGGTTGATGCTGTAAAACTAAAACCATTTCACATTAGTACTTAACTAGTTGCTGCACAGGGCCCCCGAAATCTTGGGGCCCCTACGTTTACTTAACTAGGACTAGTACTTGGTGCTAATTGGAATTGGACTTTTGGCAGGATGTAATTTTTTGAAAAAGTTGTACTACCATAATAATAATAAAATGTTCAATTATTTTCTGTCTGAGGCGGAAGTTTCGATTTCACACTCGGCCCCCAATTTTTCCTGTACGGCTTTGCTAACTATCTAAGAAAGGAACTAGCTTTTCACTTGGACACTAAACAAAGCCTCTTTGGCTATCCAGTTGCTGGAGCATTAAATATAGGGTGATCTTTCTGAAGCAAGCATTGTTGATAATTCTATCTTTTTTTGCATGTCCAAGATGAGGAGCTGTTGGAACAAGAAGCATGTGGTGTACCTGCCCCTAAAATGGATGAGAACATGTGGAAGAACAGAGAGCAAATGGAAGAGATTCTGTTTTTGCTTAATAAATCTCGTCGTCCTATTGCAGTAAGTTTAGCTCTGGCTTGCTGTGAGGATGAATTCTTCCTTTCAGTTTTGAAGTTAACATTTGGCATGTCCGTGCAACAGCTTCAACAAAAGTCCACACCAGAAGACGCTGATATAGTTTCCACACTTGACAATGTTGAAACTAAAATGAAGGATATGTTGAAGAAGTTGGAACAGTTTCAGTTAAAAAATGCTGATAATGTTTTTAATATAGGTTAACATTCTTTCCCTTCCTTTTTCTGTTTGTACTGTAAATTATTTCATATAAATAGAGGAAAAATACAATAACCCATTGATAAATCTTTTATCATAACTAAGCAATTGAATCTTGTATCTTGAGGACCTGGTAATTTGTACTGATTGTTTTCTAAAATATCTGGACAATTGAAAATCTCCTTCCCTGGTAATTTACCTGGTTGATAAAATCAGTGCTTAACTTTTTTATGAGACTTTCTCAACTATGGATTCCACAATCCCACATATTTGCTTACCATGATCTTTTGTCAGACAGAGTAGCTTACTATGCTATGCTCAATGAAGACTTGCTACCATGTGGCTTTCCACACATTTTTATTGTATGATGTCTGCAACTGATATATATGTTCTAAAACAATATTTATTTCGTTATTTTTACTACCTTATCATTTAGCATTTGCCATTCATTCATTTACGCTGCAGTTATGACATACATGCCACAAGACTTCCGGGGTACACTTATCAGGCAACAGCGGGAACGCTCTGAGAGAAATAAGCAAGCGGAGGTTGATGCTGTTGTTAGTGCTGGTGGAAGCATTCGTGATCGATATGCATTGTTGTGGAAACAGCAAATGGATAGGTTCTTCTTTCAGTTATCGGTCTATACATTGTTCATTATCACTAAATTTATAATCCTTTCCATTATGTTCTGTAGGCGGGTGCAGTTAGCGCAGCTTGGTTCTGCAACAGGTGTATATAAGACACTTGTTAGGTACTTGGTTGGTGTTCCACAGGTTAGCTAAATTGTTGGAGTTATATTCACCATATCGATGATGATTGTTCAGGAAACATCGGCATTATAAATTGTGATACACAGGTTTATTAAAAACCTTTTGAAATCCCATCTGATACTGGCATAACATTATCAAGATGTAAATTGTTGAATGTTCCCTTAAGTAGGTACTACATTTTTTTGCGAAAAGGGGAGTATAACCCTGGCCTCTGCATCAATCGATGCACATAGTCATATTTATTACGGAGTTCATCATTCAAGTCATTACAATTCAAGGATGTCATAAGATTGATAAATGAATTGACCAACGGAAGATATCAAGCATTTAGCATCTATGCATTCTGAAGTCTACTAAAATGCCGCCAACCGGCTAAAGATATCCTGAGTGATCATCACCAGATTGTTGCCTCTAGTATCCATAAGCTCCTGCTGATCCGAAGGGGGCAGGAACGACCATAGCTGGATCCAGTGTGTGGCCAAGTGGATAACCTGCAAAAAATTGAAAGCTTCAAGCTTGTTAAAACAAAAATATCTCTGCAATTCCATATCGACCAACATAAAGCTGAAACTCATATGTGTATTCTAGCCTTAGTTTCCTTGTCAATTCCATTCAGCCAATTCCCATACATATTTCTAATATTGGTTGGTGGAGGAAGAATATAAGTATATGAACAATATGCCATACAAGACGTGCAAAAGGACATGAGAGAAACAAGTGCTCAATGGTCTTCCCGGAGTCACAAAAACAGCCTTTTTAACACCCATTCCAGTTTCTTTTAACCAGGTTACCTTTATGTTAAGTGGGATTTTTAGTTTCCATAGATATTTGCGAAGAAATCTCGTATGACCATTCATGAGGTCCATTCATGAGGTCGCCATTCTTAGATTTCACTGAAAAGACCCTGTCTGGCTCATCAGATAAATGATGTTGAAATGCAATATTAAAAGATGACATAGTTTAAAACCTAGTTTCTTGTACTTGCAGGTTTTACTGGATTTCATTCGACAAATAAATGATGCTAATGGGTATGTATATTATTATCTTTTATCAAAACAGAAATTAGTATGTAGTGCCCTGTATATGGAGTAAAGGACGTGAGTTGATGACTCGGATTCCCTTCCTTTCAATTTAATTTTCTCTTCAGACCTATGGAAGTGCAAAGGGAACGTTATGGGCCAGCACTATACACGCTCACAAAACTGGTGCTTGCAATTCGGTTGTATCTACATATCTCTTTGGCACAATATGGACAGAAGAAAATGTGAGTGATCTTTTATCTGAACGAATGTACGGTTTCTTACTATCTATAGAACCTCTTGTGCGGGAACTAGCTCTGTTTGCATCTTCATCACGTACCTCCTTTTCCTTATGAAGCTATCATCATATCATGACCCTTCTCATTCTAATGATTTTGTTGTTGAAAACTAAACAGAGACAAAGATGACATTGCTGCATTGGAGCAGGCTGTGGTTATATACACCGAGGAATTTGGGAAGTTCACTACATTCATCGGGTAACTATATTCCATCATCAATATTATCTAACTAATATTTATTATGCTTGTTAGATACTGTCCTAGGAGAACCTGGAATATTCTAGTGAGTGTTAGTATAGTAGTGTTGTCCTAGGAGTGCCCGGAACATTCCAGTGAATGTTGGAGTCTAAGTTAGTGTCCTACCAGATTCTAGAGTATTCCAGTGTACTAGTTAAGATGTACCTAAGTTCAGCTATATATAAGAGGGTGCGGAGGTCCAAGGGACCTAACCAACCAGAAACTATTTCCCAAAAAATCGTCATGGTATCAGAGCTGGAGGAAACGCTAGGTGGCTGCTGGCGGTGAATCGGCGTTCAGCGGCACAAGTGCATGAGCTGGAGCCGAGGCTTGTGCTAGCTGGAAGCAGTAGGAGGAGGGAGGCGCCTAGCGGCAGAAATTCTGGAGGTGAAGTACCAGTTGGTGGAGCTCCCGGCGAGGAGAATCGTTAGGAGGAACTGCAACCGAGCACTGTCCTGTAGCAGAGTGGAACAACAGGGAAGAGGTGTAGCGACTTTCTGTGCAAGGAGAGGAGAGCTGATTGCAGCTAGTGTGTGTGCGGCTGTGGCCAGGAGAAGAAGCACAGAGACGTTATCTGGAAGAGGAACCTGAGAGTGGTAGCTGCAGGTGATTGCAGGGAATAGGTCTGCACCTCATTTGCATTTCTCTGAGGTGTCGTGATTATTCAGATCATGGGGAAAAATCAAGGATTGGAGAAGGCACTTGAGAAACTGGCGGAGCTTCTCACAACCAAGGCAGGTGGTGCATTAACATCAAATAGTGCAGTTACAGAGCAGACCCAGAAGATTGAACTCCCACCCAATGAGATCAAATTGGAAGGCATAAAAAACTATTTGAGCTGGTCAAGAAGGGCTTTGCCCATCTTAAGGACTAAAGACCTGAAGAGCTATGTTGAGGGTGAAGCAGCCTAAGCCAAGGGACAAGACAACTGCAAAATGGAAGGCATGGAGTACAACTAATTCACTGATTGTAGCGTGGCTGTTAAATTCCTTATCCCCAACAATTGCAGCATCTGTGGAGATCCTCTCAAGTGCAGCTGGGGTATGGAAGACTTTAAAGAAATTGTATTCAGGTGAAGGGAATGTAATGCTGATGGCTGAAACGGAGGAGAGACTGAGTGAACTGAGACAAGAGGACAAGTATGTGATGGAGTATGTTGCTGAGCTGCAGCATCTGTGGGCTGATTTAGGGTGTGTTTGGGACAGCTCCACTCCCCCGATCCAAGGGTGGAGTAGGTGAAGCTGCCCCAAACGTCCAAACTCCGGTTATCACCTGGAGTGAAGCTGTGACGTGCCGCAGTGTATTTTCGCGGAGTAGAGAAATAGGAGCTTCACCTGCTCCACTTCACCTCCCTTGCTGTTAAATTACCCACCAATGCCACTAGCTAGTCATCCCACCCCGAACCGGTATTTCCCTGGTCGATTCCCTACCTTGAATCGACCCGGCGCCGCAAGCGCAACTAATGCTGTCGTCTATTCACCGGCCGCCGCCATCCATTCTCCCGGTAAATCCCGTCGCTTGCCAGCAGCAGGAGCCGCCTTCTTCTTCTCCAGAGACTACTCTCCGTCCTCCTCACCAGCCGCGACCCCTAGCTTCCTCCCCTGTGACCCCTGATCGATTCTTGTCCTTGGGTCGACCAGACGCTGCAAGCAAGCCGACGCGGTCCTCTGTTTTCCGCCCGCCGTTGTCTGTTCGCTGGTAAATCTTGCTTCGTGCCTGTACCAGGAGACATCGCGCTTACCTTCATGAGGAGCACGCTTATTTTTCTTGGTAATTTGTGTGTACTAGTAGCTCGATGTATGCCTTCAACAGCAGCTCGCCGTTGTCCCATTTTGTCTTGTCTTAAATGCAAACTCGCTTCTATCCTAAACGCAAGAGCAAAAAGTACAGACACGTGCTAGGACGTATATCTTCTAGATCGATGGCAAAAAGGAAAAAAGCAAAGAATAATAAAAGGGTGTTCCAGACATTTTACAGCACTCTCCCACTAATCTAGAACTGAAGCTATTTTTTCTCCCAAACATATTTTACTACTCCAGAGCACGTCAGGTGAAGTGAAGTTCAGAGGTGGAGTGAAGTGGAGTGGAGTGGAGCCCTCCCAAACACTATATTAGATCACTATGATCCTCTGGAGCTCCATCATGCAGATTGCATTGCTGGTGCTAGAAAGTGGATTGAAAGCAAGCGAGTGATGAAATTTTTGAAAGGCCTAAACTCTGAGTTCGAGGGAAGATGTGCTGCTTTGCACCATCAGCCTTCACTTCCCACTCTAGAGGATGCCATAGCAGCGATCGCACAAGAAGAGGTTAGATTGAAGTTGACAAAGAGCAACACAACAACTCCATCTCGTCCAGCCTTCGTTGCAACCCAAAACTCTGCTTCAATTGTGGTGAGAATGGTCATTTGAGCCGAAATTGCACAGCCCCACGCAGGGGCAGAGGCTCAGAGGCTGAGGATACTCAAGTGGCCCTAAAGCAAATGTGGCAGTCACCGAAGAAGAATCCTCGTGCACAGCTCATGATGAGTTAAAGAAGGAAGCAAAGGTGACTAATGATGGCGGTTATGGGGACTTTAGCTTTGACAAGTTCGCTCACTGATGGGGGAATACCAATAGGGGTATACCCACGGAGCGGAGTCGCCCATTGCGAGTGGGTTGGCGAGAACCGGCGACTGGACCAGGTCTGCCCAGGAAGAAGCAGAGCATCCCAATCGGCCCGAACGGCGACTCCACGACTCGCCAGATACGGCGACTGGCGCATACTGGACCCAGACACCGTGTCGACTGAAGGCCCAACATGGCGACTACAATACGTAGCCCACCAAAACACTTGTAAACCCTAACTGGCTGCATATATAAAGCCACCAGGGCACCCCCATGGGGTACGTCATATTTAATCTAGTCTCTCCCTCCGCCTACGGCGGCTCCCATGTAACCAATCTATGATCATATACTGGATTGACAGCAGGACGTAGCGATCCTCCATCGAGGGAACGTGAACCTGGGTACATCGTGTCCTAATCTCGCTCCCGGATTCTCCTACGTCGCCTTGCCTCCTCTACGTAAGCTACCCCTGTAGCATCTGCTGTGCCAATACCACGATAGTTGGCACCCACCGTGGGAGAATGTGGGGCTAGCGGCGCTTGGAATCGATGTCCGGGTGGGATCCATCATCATCATCAACAATGGCCGGATCACATCTGGTCGCGTCAACGCTGCCGGCCATCAATGACTTCAAGCGCGAGTCACTGATCTGGGGTTGCTCACTGCTGCTGTTCACCGTTCGTGAGGAGAACGAGAAGCAAAAAAGTGAATCAAGTCCACCAGCGAACCGGCGTGGAAAAATCCACGGGATCATGCGTGAGGAAATTTTTATCCAATCTCATCTCTCCCAATTATTCTATTTGGATCTAACCTTTCTCCCTCCGATTAATTATATGCTCAATTGATTATTCTAACGTAACGTTTTGTCTGCATGTCTCTCATATACAACATTGGGAGGATTAATACATGCATGCAAAAATCAGGTTAAAATAGGATCGTACGATCCGTCTTGGATGGCGGCGGAAACCGGAGATTTGCTGCTGCAACTTAACTGTAAAGCCAGCTCGACACACCAGCGTGAGTAGGCAGAAAAAGAAAAGAACGCACCGCACATGCGACAAGCGTTCCTCTCATTGGGGATCAAGTCCCGAGAGTCATCGCACAGGAAGTAGAGGATAATCCTGGCTCGTGCACCACAAAAATAACATGGTGATGTTATTCTAATCTCTTTATTCAATAGATTAAATATTTTCTCCATATCGGTTACATGCATGTCTAGACTGTGTGGAGACTTTATAATATTTTTGATGATTTTGGAAATTAATCTGCATGTATTTGCATGAGGAACGTACTGACTAAATCAAGTTGGTTCGAGCCGCGACGACTCCACTTTGTCGATTCCGTGAAAAATCCAGTTGACGCCGTCGCATGACCCGGTCCGCCGCGCTCGATCCTTCCGGCTAAACGCCGCTCCAGCCGTCGCGGACTCGCATGTCGTGACTCGTCCCTCGCGGACTCGCTTATTGTGGACTCGCCACGCTCGGGGACTCGTCATCACGGCTCATCGCTGCCGCGGACTCCACGCCCGCTGTGGACACGCCTGTCACGAGCTCGCCATAGCGGTCTCGCCACGCTTAGGGACTTCACCGGCTGCAAACTCGCTGTGGTCGCGGACTCATCACATTCAGTGACTCTCGCCGCGAACTCGCCATGCTGCCGGCTAAACGCCGCACGGTTCCACCACGCGACCTCTGTTCGCCGCGTCGACCCCGTGTCCGTCGCGTCGACTTTGCCATTGCGTGACCTTTGTCCGCCGCGTCGATCCCGTGTCCGCTGCGTTGACTTCGCCATAGCGCGACCTCCATCCGCGTTGACACCAAGTCCGCCGCGTCGACTCCGCCAAAGCGCGACCTCCGTCCGCCGCGTCGACCACGTGTACGCTGTATCGACTCCGCCAAAGCGCGTCGACTTCGCCATAGTGCGACCTCCGTCCGCCGCGTCGACTTCGCCATAGCGCGATCTCCCTCCGCCGCGTCGACACCATGTCTGCCGCGTTGACTCCGCCAAAGCGCGACCTCCGTTTGCCACGTCGACCACATGTACGCCGCGTCGACTTCGCCATAGTGTGACCTCCGTCCGCCGCGTTGACCCCGTGTCCGCCGCGTCGACTTTGCCATAGCGCGACCTCCGTCCGCCGCGTGGACTTCACCATAGCGCGACCTCTGTCCGCCGCATCGACCTCGTGTCCTCCGCGTCTTCTCCATAGCGTGACCTCCGTTCGCCGCGTCGACCCCATGTCCGTCGTGTCGACTCCGCCAAAGCGCGACCTCCATCTGCCACGTCGACCACGTGTACGCTGCATCGACTCTGCCAAAGCGCGTCGACTTCGCCATAGTGTGACTTTCATTCGCCGCGTTGACCCCGTGTCCGCCGCGTCGACTTTGCCATAGCGCGACCTCCGTCCGCTGTGTTGACTTCTCCATAGCGTGAACTCCGTCCGTCGCGTGGACCTCGTGTCCGTCGCGTCGACTTCGCCATAGAGCGACCTTCGTCCGCGGTGTCGACCCCGTGTCCACCGCGTCGACTTCGCCATAGCGCGGCCTCCATCCGCCGCGTCGACTTCACCATAGCGCGACCTCCGTCCGCCGCATTGATTGTGTCCGCCGCGTCGACTCCGCCAAAGCGCGCCTATACTTCTGCTACGCCGAATGCGTACGCCGTGCCTGCTAAGGGCCCCTCATCGTACGAGTCGCCAGAGAGGGTTGCATGCCACGTTGCATGGACTCACCACTGGGCGTCTATTCACTTCGGGAAAAATCAATTCGCCTTTGTCAACCTTTGAAAGAGCGGCTCGCAATGGCCAAGTAGTACGGACGAGGACTCGCAAACTGAGCCTCGGATCGTCCACGAAAAATGCTAACTGAGAGCCATCATTGGAGTCGCCTTGCTCTACTGGTCTTCCGGGCCAAGACAAATGGCTGTGCTACACAAACAGCACCATGTCCTCCTCAACCTTAGACAATGCGACTCGCACGGCCAAGTACTGCGGACGAGGACTCGCAAATCGAGCCTCGGATTGTCAAGGAAGAACATCTAGCCGAGAGCCATCTTTGGAGTCGCCACGCGACTGCTCCCCAGGTCAAGACGAGAGACTCGCTAACAAAAACAGCGCAACGATCCCTACCAACATCGGATGAGCGACTCGCTACGCTCGGGGACTCTCGCGGACTCGCCCCACATGGACTTGTCGTCCGCTATGCTTGGGAACAACCACTACTAGTTTCACAGTACGAATCTCAAAAAGAGCCTCAAGTCGCCTCTACAAGCCAACTCGAGCCTCGGGGACTACTCCTAGGCATATTGTTGAGCTAAGCATAAAGCAAATCAACTCCAATCGGCGGATGACTCGTCAAGTTTTCCTTTGTGCATATCGGGGCTTGACAACAACATTGCCCCTTGAGTGCGACATCGCTCCTAAGTCATTGTGCCCATATGATTGTCGCGGTGTATACGCAGACTCGCCATCACGGATCCGCCCTCACGGAGTCTTCACGCTCGGTGACTCGCCGCCCTCGCGGAGTCTTCACGCTCGGGGACTCGCCGCCCTCGCGTACTCTCCACACTCGGGGACTCGCCTCGCCTGTCGCGGACTCGCCACGCTCGGGTACTCGCCATCGCGTACTCTCCCTCACGGTCTCTCCCGTCACGGACTCACCTATCTTGGAGTCCTGCGTCGACTCGGCAATTTTTTCATTAGCGACTTGGAGCTCGCCAACGACTCGCCATCGACTCCACCCTGGAATCGCCTGCGTCGATTCGATGGTTTGAAGTCATCGTCGAGTCCCTAACGTGCTCGGGAACTACTGATGGGGGAATACCAATTGGGGTATACCCACGGAGCGAAGTCGCCCATGGCGAGTGGGTTCGCGAGAACCGGCGACTGGACCAGGTCTGCCCAAGAAGAAGCAGAGCATCCCAATCGGCCCGAACGGCGACTCCACGACTCGCCAAATACGGCGACTGGCGCATACTGGACCTAGATGCCATGCCGACTGAAGGCCCAACATGGCGACTACAATATGTAGCCCACCAAAACACTTGTAAATCCTAACTAGCTGCATATATAAAGCCACCAGGGGCACCCCCACAGGGTACGTCATATTAGATCTAGTCTCTCCCTCCGCCTATGGCGGCTCTCATGTAACAAATCTATGATCATATACTGGATTGATAGCAGGACGTAGCGATTCTCCATCAAGGGGGCGTGAACCTGGGTACATCGTGTGCCAATCTCGCTCCCGGATTCTCATACGTCACCTTGCCTCCTCTACGTAAGCTACCCCTATAGCATCTGCCGTGCCAATACCACGACACTCACCTTGCCTATACCGATGAAGGTAATTATGCCCATGCATCTACATCTTTGCATAAGTCTTGTTCAAATCGGATATTAGGCTCAGGTGCATCAAAGCATGTTGCGGGCACATTGAAAGAATTTGATTCTTACACCCAATATCCACCCACACATAAACACTATTCAAACTGCCGATGGTACCTCTCAGCCCATCAAAGGAGTTGGAACAGTTTAGTGCACACCCACAATTAAGTTATATTCCGTCCTTCACGTTCTTGCCTTCCTCGTGAACCTTATTTCATTGAGTGCCTTGGTTGATGATATAGATTGCCGTATAATGCTTGACCGCAAGATGTGTTTAATTCAGAAGGCTGACTGGAGAGAGGCTTGGGACCGGAACCAGGCATAATGGACTGTGGTACATGGACCGGGAGGTGACAAGTGATGCAGTATGTACTGTACTAGCATCAACTGTAGGAGAGAAGGAAGCCATGGTGATTCTTCAACATTGTAGAATGGGACATTTCTCTTTTGATAAAATGAGTAAGGTTGTGCATGATGTAATGTGTGGGGTGGATAAAAACAAATTAGTGTGTGATGCTTGTGGGTTTGGGAAGCACACTAGAACATCCTATGTGAGTAGAGGAATTCGGAGTATCTCGCCTTTTGTGCTAATTCATTCGGATGTTTGGACATGCCCTGTTATCTCTATAAGTGGAATGAAGTACTTTGTGACATTCTTTGGCTGTTATTCTCGTATGACCTGGGTGTATCTCATGAGGCATAAAAATGAGGTATTCAGATGTTTCCAGGACTTCTATGCCTATGTGAAAAATCAGTTCAATACTGCAGGTTATTAGGACAGATAATGGGACTGAGTATATGAATAAGGAGTTTGGTACATTCTTGTCAGCAAAAGGTATATTACACCAGACCTCCTGTCCAGATATGCCCCCTCAAAATGGAGTAGCAGAAAGGAAAAACCGTCATATTTTGGAGGTTGCTCGGTCGTTGATGTACACAATGAATGTGCCAAAATTCTTATGGAGTGAGGCGGTGATGACAACCATGTATCTCATCAACCGCATGCCATCAAGGGTGATTGGGATGAAGTCGCCATGTGAAATGTTGCTAGGTGAGAACAAGTTCTTAGTTGCTCCTAAAGTATTTGGTTGCACGTGCTTCGTTAGAGATCATAGACCCTTGGTGGAGAAGTTGGACCCACGAGCGGTGAAGTGTATATTTATTGGATACCCATCTGGACAGAAGGGCTACAAGTGTTGGTGTCCTATCGAGCGACGAACATTTGTGAGCATGGATGTGACATTTAGGGAGTCTGAGCCGTTCTATGGAGAGAAGACCGATCTCAGCTCATTATTTGACATTGACCTTGACTCTCCTAGCACGAGTGAGGCTAGTCGAGAGGGGGAAGTGAAGTGTTGAGGAGAAACGAAGGTGAACCTTTGAGTGTTGTGGTTGATTCTATTGAAGATGAACCTTTGAGAGTTGTGGTTGGTTCAATCCCATATCCTATGGTCGAAGAGAGATGGAGAAAGCCGAACGAGGAAGAAAACTTAAAAGTGTATACACGGAGAAAATCGCAGCATGAGCATCAGCAACAATAGGCCCCTACAGCAGGTGACACAAGTGTAGGGGGAGTAACATGCTCCAACAGGTGTTGAAATTGTTGAATTGCATGATGACACAGGTCCATCTACTACGAGGGATTCAATGGACTTGCCCATTGCCTTAAGAAAAGGAACCCGAGCTAGAGCTAGAAAACCTCCAAATTGGTACCGGGAGGAGCATGACATAGCTAATTATGTATCATATACATCTCTATCTACGAACTATAGGGCCTTCATTGCATCATTGCAATCTGTGGTGATCCCTAGAGACTGGAAAGTAGCAAAGCAAGACCCGAAGTGGCGCGAGGCCATGATAGAGGAGTTAAATGCTCTTGAAAGGAATAAAACTTCGAAACTTGTACATCTTCCAGCAGGAAAGAGAGCTGTTGGGTGTAAATGGATCTACACCGTGAAATAGAATCCAGAAGGGAAAATTGAAAGGTACAAGGCAAGACTAGTTGCGAGAGGATATAGCCAAACATATGAGATTGACTATGATGAGACATTTGCGCCGGTGGCAAAGATGAACACAATGAGGATCCTAATCTCATGTGCAACTAACTTCGGGTGGCCTTTGCATTAGTTGGATGTCAAGAATGCATTCTTGCATGGAGATTTACAGGAGGAGGTATACATGGAGATCCCACCTGGTTTCTCTACTCCTAGAACATCATGAAAGGTATGCAGGTTGAGAAAATCTCTGTACGGCCTCAAGTAATCTCCGCGGGCATGGTTTGATAGATTTAGACGAGTTGTATGTGGTATGAGATATAAGCAGTGTAATGGGGATCATACAGTGTTTCATCGGCACTCAAATATCCAAATGACAATTCTTGCCGTATATGTTGATGATATCATAATCACTGAAGATGATGAGGTGGAGATATCACGATTGAAAGACAGCCTACGCAAGGAATTTGAGGTAAAGGATCTTGGTCAACTCAAGTACTTTCTTGGCATAGAAATTGCTAGATCCCCCAAAGGGAATGTTCTTTCCTAGCGAAAGTACGTATTGGACTTGCTTAGTGACACAGGCATGCTTGGGTGTCGGGTTGCATCAACCCATATCGATCAAAACCACAAATTATGTGCCGAATCTGGAACCAGTGGATAAGAAGAAGTACCAGAAGCTTGTTGGAAGGCTCATCTATCTATGTCACACAAGACCTGATATTTCATTTCATATACACTGAGTGTAGTGAGCAGATACATGCATGATCCTAGGAGCGGACACTTGGATGCGGTCAATCAAATCCTCCGGTACTTGAAGGGTAGTCCAAGAAAGGGACTATGGTTCAAAAGGAATGGCCATCTAAATGTGGATGGGTATTGTGATGCTGACTGGGCAAGTTGCTTGGATGATAGGAGATCAACATCTGGTTATTGTGTGTTTGTCAGCGGAAATTTAGTGTCATGGTGAAGTAAGAAGCAGCCGGTGGTTTCAAAGTCAACAGCTGAAGCTGAATATAGAGCTATGTCGCAAGGTTTGAGTGAGATGTTATGGGTGATGTTGAGGAAAGGCCCTTTAAATTTGTGGTGTGACAACAAGTCGGCGATCAATATCGCAAACAACCCTGTTCAACATGATAGAACCAAGCATGTGGAGATTGATCGCTTCTTCATAAAGGAGAAGTTGGATGACGGTATAATTAAGATAAGTCATGTAACCTCTAGCGAGCAAATTGCAGACTGTTTAACTAAAGGATTAGGAAATAAAGAGTGCAGTTCAGCTTGTAACAAGATGAGAATGATAGATATCTATCACCCATCTTGAGGGGGAGTGTTGGAGACTGTCCTAGGAGCACCTGGAATATTCTAGTGAGTGTTAGTATAGTAGTGTTGTCCTAGGAGTGCCTGGAACATTCCAGTGAATGTTGGAGTCTAAGTTAGTGTCCTACCAGATTCTAGAGTATTCCAGTGTACTAGTTAAGATGTACCTAAGTTCAGCTATATATAAGAGGGTGCGGAGGTCCAAGGGACCTAACCAACCAGAAACTATTTTCCAAAAAATCTTCAATGCTGTATCTATAGTATGTGTGCCGGGTTAACCTCTTAGGAGGAATGTAATCAAACGCTATCTTTTCAATATAATGAAACGCAAAGAGCTTTTTGCGTTTTCTCAAAAAAATAAAAATAGTATGTGATTGTAATGTTCCCGTGTTACTAGTTTTAACATGCATGTTTATAAGATATAACCTACAATCATCTTCTAATCACATTTCAGTGCAATGCTTAGATTCAAAGAAGATACATAATATTTTACATTCTTATTCATGTGGGTTACGGGATATAATTACTTCGGCTTCCTGCTTCTTCACATGGTTTTGATACATTTTAAACTTTATACCTATAGCCTATTCCTCCTTTTTGCTCTGAGCAGTTTAGTTTGAGGTATTGTTAACTATATATGCTATTTTGAGGAGAAATATGAGTTGATCATTTGTTAAGCCATCATTGTAATATTGCTAACATCTTGGTTGTCAGCCCTATTTCATTGGAGCTATTTGGTGCCTACGCATTTCGGGAAATGGCAGTAGCATCTTGAGTATAACCAAATGTAACCTATAAATAACTCACGTCTAATCTTTACTGTAGGCAGTTCGATGCTTGGCTAGATGCTATACCTAATTTATGTTGCATAGGAATTGATAACTTCTATTTATGATTCTTTGTACTCTGTTAACTGCTGAGAGAAACCACTGCAGGGAGGTTTTTGTGAATGCTCCATTCTTCATATCTGCCAAGGATGCAGGTGCTGATTCAAGGTATTGTCTCATTTCAGTAAAAGTTTGACGATGCATTTTGCGTTACATAGTTAGCACTTAGTTTACTACAAAACATGGAGAAGTTTGAAATTGTATGCAGAACTGAAAGATCAACTTTCTTTCACACCTTTTCTTGTAGGAAAAGCGAAGAGTACCAAGAAGCCATTATTCCAGCTGGAAAGACACATGAGGTACCCATCTTTTTGGACAGAAATATTTTTTTCGATTCATTGATAAATCCTACAAAATGCAAATTTGGTCTATATTTATCTTTGTACTCGAATAGTAATTTGCAGCATCTATAAGCTTGTTTTTATGGCTTTTAGGGTGTCAAGGTGCTTATGATCTGTCAGTCATATTCTGCAGGTTATTTTAAGTGTTGAGGCTGTCAACTCATATATTGCATGGGATTTCTCTATGCCACAAGGGGCTCTCAGCACGTTAATGGTACTATGCCGATTCTCTATTCTGAAAAAACACAAAAGGACTAGTGATTTTCTATTGTGTAGATTCTTCTTTTGCGTAAGTATACAGACAGTTTCTCCTTTCTGATAATTGGAGGGAACGATTGCTTGTATTGATTGATACGGATTACAGAGTTTATATAGTACATGTGTCAAACCGATTTGGGTTTGGGCTAACCTAGTACAACACATGTATTGCTAATACTTTCCGTTCCAGTGGACATGATCTTTTCTATGATAGTTGGAGTTGATTTTAGCTGTGTTGATCATTTATTCTACTTTTGCATGTTTTTTTTGGAGCAACCAGCAGGAGCACTGCCTTTTCTATTAGAAGAAGAGAATTGGCCGGTTTGGAAGGGAAACCGGCCAAAACCCGAAACAGACGTATAAACACACGGGTCCAGTTAAAAGGGGAACCGGACCAAAAAAACCCCCAAACGACACAGTTTTGAGGAAAAACTGGCAAAAACCACACGAGGCCACACTACCTAGGTCGACTAGGTCTGGAGCACCGTCGAAAATGACACGAACACAACGGCAATGGCGAGCGCTACGAAGAGCTTGGTCCACGTCCCCGGAGAGGAAGTCAGAGCCGAAGGGAACGGCTAGGCCTCTCAGGCTTCATGGCGAGAGGCATGCCGCATGGGACTCGCCAGCGGTACCTGCGCACCGACAGGGCCCGAAGACATCGACTCAACCGGCATCACTAGCACCCCAAGCAAACGCTCCGCACACTCCGAAAAATGACGCCGCCAAGGGGGGAACAACGTCCAAAAGACGCCGCCGTCATCCAATCCGGCAAGCCAGATTTGGGCTTTCACCCCGGAATGATGGACGGAGGGGCGTCGGGGCTCCACGACAACGCCCCCAAGAGGGATAACGGCGCCCACAGGCGCCACCGCTGTCGGCACCGACCAAGTCGAGCTGGACTTTCGTCCGGAGACCTCGACCACCACCTCCAAGGGACAGTCATCGAGATAGTCCCTGCCGCCCGACGAGCTAGCTCACCAGCAAAAGAGACGACGTCCACGCCCGCGGAGCCAAACCCCGCTGCCCACACGGCCGAGGTAGAGCATCACCACCACCTCGATCTAGAGCCGCCGCTTCGGCTTACGCGCGCAGCACCGCAGCACCCCATGCCGATTGCCACTGCCGCAGACAACCAACCACCACCACGGCGACCCACCGCAGCCGCCAAGCCACCAAAGCACCGCCGGAGCAGGGCGCGGCCTTGACGAGACCACCACGCCGAGACACCCCAGCCCGCCGTCCTCCACGCCACCGGAGCGTCGAGGAAAACCTCTGGCAGCTGCCCACCCGAAAGCCGCCGTGTTCTGGGGCCGCCCGCTTCCATATCTCGGTGAACGGACGCCGCCGGAGTAAGCAGCGCCACTCGCCGTCCGCCCGAGGTCGAGGGGCGCCGCCTCGACCGAAATCCTGCCCGAGCCCGCCGGCTCGGCCTCCCGAACGCACGCAGAAGGAGCGCCACGGCCACGGTCCGCCCCGGCCCATCCAGGGCTCAGATCAGGCCCGGATAGCACCCTCCGCGCAGCCGATGCAGATCACAACCCGCCGCTCGGCCGCCCGCCAGAAGCGCGCTGCCTCCCCACCGCCATGAACGGCCGCCGCCGAGAACTCCCCACTCCCGAGCGTCGCCGCGGAGAAGCCAGGATCCCGCCGCTGCCGGCTCCACCCGGGGGGAGGAGGAGGGGGGGTGGTCGACGGTGGCGGGGCGATGTCGGCTCCCGGGTCGCCCCTGGGGAGGGAGCGACGCGGGTCGTTTGTATCCTTTTGCATGTTTGAAATGGGTTAGCTTAGCATTCCCTACAAAAAAAAGGCTTACTAGGCATGAATTTTGGTACTAGAGACTAATGCAAAGGTATAGTCTAATGTAACCAATTAGTTAACATATCAGAGCTATCCAAGTATAAATATATATTCATATAACCAACCCAACTACAGAGATTTGCATGCATTCTGCCAACTCTTTTCTTGAATTGGCTCTACGGGGTGGCTTCTGCTCCTTGTGTGCAGCCTTCCCAATGGATCGGCACACTTTCTTTCAAAATATGACATACAGCTTTAATCTATTATTGTATGTATAGGTAAATTAACAGGGGCACCATACCTAATAGCCGTCGATTTGCTTTGAGTTATAGCTACCTGAGGGTATACGTACCCAAGTTACATATACCCAATGTATACATACCCAGGATATTCGTACCCAAGTTACATAGTAACAAAATAAATTCATGTTTTATATTAAACACTTCAATTTACAGTTCCATCCCTAAGGACCCTAACAGGCATGGTACTTCAAAGGGGAAAATGTAGTTGTAAGAAAACAAGTGGCTGATCCAATAACACCAAATAGCTCAAGCCTAAAAGAACTATAGTTCTTGTTAGACCGTGAAAGAGTGATATTTAGGATTGATAACTTAAGACAGTACATGATCAAATCATCTTGCTCCTGTCCAAATAGGTACAACAATAACTTCCCTTTCCGTAGCACTGACAATACATGATCAAATCAGTTTCGTCCTCGTTCAATAGGAACAACTCATTCTGTTTGTCCTGAGTAAGATTTTTTTTGTTAAGTATTAAGCAGGGGCGGAGCTATGTGTATGTCAGGGGGGGCCACCGCCCCCCCAGACTTTGAAGAATTAGTGAAGAAATTTTTTAGTAGGGACCTAGATGTAAAGGAATAGAGTAATCTGGCCCCCCCAAACATTCATCTTTTCAGTTTTGCCCCCCCTGAAATCTGGGCTAGCTCCGCCAGTGGTATTAAGTATAATCTGTTCTGGCATTCTGGGAGACCTTGTATTTCTTATTCATTGCAAGCTTCATAGTTGTACTACAAAAATGAATTATCTAGGATATTGTGGTTTCACCTTAAGAGATACTTCAGCAGTTTGGTGTTATATTTGTCTCTTGAAATCCTTCACAACTGGATTGATTTTTTTACAATATTAACTTAAAGATTTTATCTGGACAGGATATTGGCTTTCATGTGGAGTACGTAAGCCCATCAGGGGAGAAAACAGTAAGTTCATTTATTTCCTCGGACACTATGACTATTTTTTGTGTGCATAAAAGGAACTGAAATATCCTAAACATGTCTTATCTACTATAGTTTATCATTTTTGGATATTAATGATATTAATCCATGTAGTAGTAGTAGTAAGACTAGAGTAGCTATCATGGTTTGTTGCTTGGATCAGGATCGCAGAGCTGACTAGTGCTGATTCTTGGCCTCTTAGCAGCTGTCTTGTAACTGGCACAACTGTACCTCAAATAAGATTTAATCAATCAACTGGCAGTTGTCATTTGGAAATTTGACATAGTTAGCTAGTTGTATGACAACAACACCCCATTATTGCAAAGTTTACACACCATTTACAATTGTAACAGAAAGCAGACTTTCCTATGACAGCTATGTTAAAGGAATGTATATAGATAGATGGAATTTTTTTACTCGAGATTCGACAAAATAAAAACAGAAAGAAAACATGGTGAAAATGATAGAATTATGTCAACTCAAAGACAGATTGAAACAGCTGTTTTACTGGTTACTGGCTAAGGTCTAGATGGTTGGAACAAAAGATAAGTTTTACCCTGTTGCATGCTGACGTAGGCCATGCCAGTTGCTTTCCGGGCCTGCCTTGATGGAAGTGCTGCGCCGTTCTTAAGCACGGCCCCTTCTGTTGTGCCTTAAGTGTTTGTGTTTCTTTATTCCTTTATTTGATGGCAACATTTTCCTTTGGCGAGCACCTCTTATTGCTTCTTTCCTCAGATCGTCTTTTCTGTGTATATGAGCTTGTTTATCTAACAACCAGCAGGTTGCCTCTGGTTTTATAAACCATTGTCAGTCTTCATTAGATATAACTGCATGGTCCTGTAATGATCATATGTTAATCGTTTATTTTGTCAATCTTCATCAGAAGATATGTAATGATCCATAAATTTATTTCGACGTTTATCTGTGTTAATCGTTTTCTATGATTTGCAGCTAATTCTTCCCTACCGACGTTATGAAGCTAACCAGGTGAATTCACTTTATAGCTTATTATCTGTTTGCTTCAAAATATTCTACTTTCCAGGTCCAGTCAATTGTTTCGATTTGAAATGAGTTAGATTACAATCAAATGTTTGAGTGCTCGACTTATGATCACAATCAAATGTCTGTATTGGCATTGCTAGAAAGGATTCTGAGGATTGAGCTTCTTGACTGGCAGACCAGAAATGTTCTTGGCACCACAGTTTGCATGTTTAGGCTGGTGCCATAGGGGAACCGTTTATCCAGTAGCTGAATGCTCTGCAGTAACATGGACTGTGGCAAGAGGGCTGCAGGATCTGTTGGCCATTTGTATCATTCATGTACTCCCTCCGACCCAAATTAGTTGACTTAGATTTATCTAGATTTGCATGTATCTAGACTTGTTTTAGTGCTAGATATATTCGAATCTAGACAAAACCAAGTCAACTAATTTGGGTCGGAGGGAGTAACATTAATCTCCCAATCAGCAGTGCAAACCCACCTTAATTGCTCCAGTACTTTGGTTTGTCATCAGGCAATCAGAAACCTGTGCAGTTAAGCATCACAACCGATATGAGTACTGTTATCCAACAACCCAAAATTAGACCTCTACCCAACATCATTAAAGTTAAGATCATTTGTTTTGCTACTCACTGACAGCGACATGTCAAAAAACATTAGTTTTGTTAATAAGTTGTTAGATGTATAATCCCAATTGGTTGAGTAGGGAACAATGGTGTAAGCACACCCTGCACAAAAAAGGGTAGGGAAGAGCGGTTGCTTTAGCTTTAGCAGCAATAATGTAAGAGTACAATCGTCCTCTGCTCTTCGAATGATTAACATTTTATTTGTCATGCGCAGGGTAACTTCTGCACTGTTTTTGCTGGATCATACAAACTTGTCTGGGACAACTCATATTCAACATTCTTCAAAAAGGTATTTAATGAAGCATATATTACATGTATTTTGCAATATGTAGAAGTCATACAGTAAGTAAGTGCGAAATCCTGGTCTTTGTCACGTACAGTTTATTTCAGGGACTTTATGTCTTTAAGCCATTTCCTGTTTTCTACACTGTCCTGGAAAAACTGCAACTCACATTCCTGATTAGGAGGCATCTCAGTTGCTCATACAAGACCACTAGATTCTGTCAAATCTAAACTAAAATATATAAGGCTAACACCTCTGTCATCATTACTAGTGCTACTTCTGAAACCCACTGGCAATATGTAATAATATAGTGAATGCATGACGACACTAAACATCAGGGGTGGGTTCAGTTTCTGGGATTATTGTTGGAACCAACCATGAAGTACTTGGATGGTATCATGGTATGACCCTGTTGCCATTTATGTATTAGGAAACCAGCTAACTCGCTGATGTTCAAGATCGTAAAAACCAGCTAAATTACAAGCGAAGTTAAAGAAAAAAAAGAGTAAACAAGAAAAATACCAGAAATTGAACTGGTCAAGTCCTGGGACACTAGAAGATATTGTGGATCCCTCTTTTAACTGCATAGAACTCTAGTTATTCTGTTCCAATGATTGTTGGTTTCATTTGCCTATGACAGACCCTCCGGTACAAAGTGGACGCAGTGCCTCCGGTCATTGAGCCCGTGGAGGCAGTCCCTGCACCCTGATGGAGTCAAGACTTAATGTAAAGCCACAAGGGCTGAGGCCTGCGACGGAGTAGCCGCGTAGATGCCTCTAAGCCCTTGCACCATGTTTTAACCTTATTCTTTTGCTGACTGCGAGGCGGCAATTCTAATTGCAGTGTTCTAGTTCGAGTGATCGCACGTTACACATAGCTCACTGGTGTGTGAGCCCAAAATATGTATCTTTGTGTGGAAGCCTTCGCTGTGTGCAATTTTTTTTTACGTGCTGATGATGGACTCCTTTTTTCCTAGACTATATATCCTTTTCTGAAATCTGTCACTTTTTTCTGAAATCTTTCTGCGTCCCCGCTCCCAGTAGCAATGGCAGGAAGTTTCATGAGTAAAATCCATGGTAAGTACCTCAACTTGGCTCTACGGTTTGCTACGGTCACCGACCTTAGTAATACTCGATTTACGATCACTGAATACGGCTTTTGTTTCATTACGATCACTGGGCTTCTGTACAGCGGCATATTCGCTGAAATGGCAAGAGTCGACCGGTTTACAATGATATTTTTCACGCAGAAAAGCCCCTTGACTAAAAACTATTTGGCATATGCCTTTAGGCCCACCTGACAGCCTCTTTGGAAACACCATATTCAGAAAATCAATCAGCAAAGAGGGCCCACATGTCAGCCTTGGCTTAACTGCTAACAGATGGGATTAACCCACTAACTCCATCTACCCCGCACGAACAGAGCAGCCCCGTGTTGGCTGCGTATCGCCGTTGAGCCCTGGCTGGCTCTAGTCTCCGCTCTGGCCAGTGCCGTAGTGGCCCCGCCCCTTCTCCGTCCCTCCAACTGTAGCTCAGCTCTCGCCCCGGCCTGGCTCACTGCGTCTCGGCGCCCTGATTCGATCCCGTCGCCGCACAATCGCAGGTCCAAGGCCGGCGGGCGAGCGCCTGCGCACCACCTCCGCTGCTGTACTTCCGGCGAGCGAGCAGATTGCGTTGGTGGCGTTCTTAACGGCCACACCGCATGGGTCACCTCCCTGCCATCCCGCGGCTCCCCCATCGCCTGATTTGTCGCCGTCGTCGGCTGCTCGTCGCCCAATTCATCTCCGGTGGACATCCCAGACCTACGCGGGGCATAGAGGGCCTCAGTGGCGGGCGCGGCCAGGATGGCGTGCGCCATGGTTGTGGAGGTCAACAGCGGATGTCCTCGACCTGTGAGGCATCCCCGTCACCTCCCCTGCATCTCACCTGCTCCGGTGGTCCACAGCGACGGCGGAGGAGAGCGCGAGGGAGTCGTTGAAGAGCACCAGGAGGGCCCCCGTGTTAAGCTGGCTCCGATGGTGGTAAAGCCGCCTCCAAAAGGTCGTTGGAGAGCTGCCGGCGATGAGGACCTGTGGCGATGCGGGCTCACCGGTGTTCACAAAGGCGCGGCTCACGGTCAGGAGATGGAGGACGGCACGTGGGCAGGAAACGGAGGCGCAGCTCGCGAGGCTTCATGGAGGTGCGGGCTCACTGGTAGGAGATGTATAGCGGCGCGGAGCCAGGCATGGGGAGAAGACAACCTTATGTCTAGCAATTTTGCACTTGAGCCCTTTTTATTTTTATTATTGTAAAATAGTTTCTGTACCTGCGGTAGAGGCTTGCAGATGGAGTCTACTCAGTGCCACGTCAGCAAATACACCCTTATACATAAGCCAGTACAGACCCCAGTGACCGTATTGAAACAGCCGTAAATCGTGTATTCCTAAGTTCGATGATCGTCGCGAACCGTAGAGCCAAGTTGAGGTACTTACCATGGATTTTACTCAAGACTCATTGCCACTCTTGCTGTGTGCATCGAAGACCATGTAAGGAATGAAGATAATGGGGATATCTTCAGTGGAAGAATAACACATAATTAGTGCACCTAGAGATTCTTTTGGCAACCCGCATGTGAGGTTTGCCTTTCCATTACCAGTTTATGAGGGAAACTGGCTGAAGATACTGACTTGACCTCGAGATCGTGCTCCACACCCAGCTGATGAAACTGATTCTTTCTACAAACTGACCGTTTCTAGAGCCACCGGCTGGCTTTCACCCAAACAAAACCAGCAAACCTGAAGATGGCACCAGTTACACTAAAGATTTTGTGATTTTCTACTGTGGTTTACGCTATATAAAAGGGGAACCAAAAAAATTGGGCCCTGAAATTTTTTGGGCCCTGTGTGGCGGCACGGGCCGCACTCCAGTCGACCCGGGCCTAGCTACCCAATTGATCAAAACTGACACCCCAAACACACGAAGGTGATTTTGTTTTTTTTGCAGGGAACGAAGGTGATTTTTGATGCCGCCACTCCGACTTCCACACCGGTCTCTAGGCCATGCCGCCCACCTAGCCGATGATGCAGCACAAGCCACTGTCACTCAAAGACCAGACTTCCAAGAAAGACTGCCCCCAATGGGGGATGTTGAATGCGACGAGCAGGACGCTGACGCTCGCTCCTGCCAAGATCGAAACATAAGTTTTTACCTAGAGATCCCGAAACTGAAATGACAAGGGAGGTGAAGGAGCTCCACGACGACGCCCGCCTTTAATTAAGAAGGGAAACGATGTTCGAAGGAGACCACACCGTAACTTCCTCTCCCCTCCTGCGGCGCACCCTAGGGCGCCGCCTGGAGGCTCCTCACCCGTCGCCAACCCCTTCCCCTCCTTGGTGTACCACCCTTCATTGCTGCCACGGCCACCTTTGTGGCGGTGGCCCGACGTCAAGGGGCCGGAGAGTAGATTATGGTTGGTATATGGTGGCCGTTGATCTTTGGTTCTTGGCGTCTTGTGGCCATCAGCTACAGTCGTGATACGCTCGGACGTGAGATCCGATCGTGGAGATCGGTCATTATGCGGCTAGGCCGATGCTCGATCTTGTTACATTGCTTTCCTTCGGGTTTCAGCGGATGGTGTGGCGGCTGTGGTCGTAGGTCTAGGCTTCCGCCTAGATCCGCCATTGGCGCGGCCTTTTGGTTGCCTGAAGGTGCGTGGGAAGGCGGCAAAGCTGCATACAAGTATTACAAACCAGGGGGCAAAGACCCATCAAACACCAAGCAACAGAAGCAATTACGTTGTTCTAAACAACAAACTTAGCAAAGGGCCTAAGAGGCCATAAAGATAAGCAAACGACCCTTCCATAGATCCTAGGCTGCTGCCCGGGAATCCCAACTACTCGTCGACATCAACGTAGCTTCATTTGTAGAAAAACATCAACGAGGCAAGGCTGAGTACAAAATGTACTCCACAAGACTTAATAACCTATGATACATGCTTGGGTTAGAAAGGCTTTATGTGGTTACTTTGCAAAAGCCAGCTTTGTTTGAAAACAAGTGAGAGAAGAAGCTCGTATATTCAGATCATTCCAAAAGGGGTAAGAAACTACACTCTAGCTCCTTCATATTGCCTTCATCATCATCTGAACCTTTCAACTCGGAACACCCCCTCAAAGGACCCGGAGGAAGTAATTCTAGAACACTCATTAGTTGCCAAGTTTTAACATTGGTTATAGTTCTCTATGATCGCCACGTCCATTCCCAAGTTGTCCATAACCGTGGACACGGCTTTTCGAAAAGATTATAACCTTGCAGGGATGCACAACTTTACCCACACGTACCAACCGACTCTTAATGCCAAATTATTAGCCCTCTTCCTTGGAAGGCCGGCAGAGGGTGGTTGACCACGACCTTTACCTTGCTTTCGCCGAGACCATGAGTCACGCCCTAAGGAGATGCCGCCGTAACGGGTCAAGTCCTGAAGCCGGTCCCTAGAGATGTGCGCAGGGTTCAAGATTACGGAGGTCGTGCCTCTCTTGTTCCCGACCATGCTTACCTACCTGTATGAATGCACCTCCAACACTGTCTTCGAGAACAACCATAATGCATATGTCGAATGGAACGTTCGAACTATGTGACTCATGGAATCTACTAGGTAAGTTAGTGAGTCGAGGGGGTTTCCAGGCTCCCGTGTGGTTGTACGCTCGTCTTGGTTCAAGAGGCGCGAACTCAGGTCCTAAGGGTGGCTAGCATGGGACTATAAAAACCACACCCAACGTGGCCTCCCATACCTGCCTTAGCATGTTTATTAACCATCTCCGATCATATCTCAACATCCTATCAAACTAGGTTTATCGCATCTCCGTTGCATCATCTGGATGGATCGGTCTTGTACCAGTAAGCATGGCTAAGCTTGACTAATATATGGCACTAGCAACGCTCATAAGCTCAACCCTAGTTATGCTAGGAGCAGTGGATCAGTATCTTGGTATACAAAGGAAAACATGTAGCAGATAGGTTACTCTATCTTAAACAAAAGACCACATTGGAATCGTATGCATATAGCGAGACTTTGAAAACATAGGTTTAGAATGATGGGGCTATGCTTGCCTTGTCCTTCGTTGAAACGGTACTGCTCTTCGGTGGCGTTGACTTCAGGTTCAGGCTCGGTTCCTATTCGCGAAGAACCAACACCGTAAAGAAGAAGCAACAATCAACACATGGCATGTGCAATGCTCATACAATATGGATGATATGATGGATTGCATGTAGTAGAAAAGCCCTAGGTGCCACATCGATTTAAATGGGTTCGGAATGCCCTAGATGGACAAACCGTCGAAACCATGGTACTTAGGGGGTGTTGGTGTTCCTCTATGTAAAGTAAGGTTCAAAGTTGTATGAATATGAATGCTTACATTTTTAATTGATAGAGCTCATTTTTTTGAATATTTTGATATATTATACTCATTTTTATATTTTAAAATGAATTAGTTATAAATTGCCAAAGATTTAACTCAAATTCCCAAATTAAAAACATTTCTGAAATTATTAAATATCTGACAGGCGGGTTCTAGAAGGCTCCGCCAACGAACTCTCATGGGCGCATTATGGCTGGAGATTGCTAGATCGGAAGGTATTCGATCGTGCGTACCCTTATTTTTCTGGCTGTTTGACTGTTGCGAAGCTCCGCTGTTTGTTACCATCATGTTTCATGTCTTCGACGATCCATGGTGAAGTCAGATACGGAGAATGTCAGGAAAGCAGGAACATGAGGGCAGCAAATGTGATTTGAGTCTTTGAGGCGACGAGGAACTGACTGCATGATCTGTGATTCGCGGCAGCGACTGTTTGTGGGGTGATAACACAAGAGGAGTTTTCAGTCTTACCTTATAGGGTGAAAATTCAAGGTCTGACCTTAATTGGTTGTGCCTGGTAATAACCTTGTTAAAGGCATTGTTTTGCGAGCGAACACTTTCTCCAGGGTGAAAACCTATGATCTTTGATCGGGCAACGACGACACTTGTGCACTGTTTTCTTCTTGAAGGTGCTATTGGAGTGGTTGGACTACTGGTGCTGTTCTGGTGGTGTTAGTATCGTTGCTTTGAGGAATAGTTCTTTATAGCGGGACTTTTCCTTTTTCTAATTCTTTTTTTTTTCTAGGTTGTGTGTATCCGTAAGATCCTAGGACGTGCGTTGTTGTAGAAGCCGGATGTAATTGGTATCTTCATAATATTAATATATACTTTAAAACAAATGCACTCCACGGCTTTCTGCTGGAGCTCGCCATACCAACGTCACTCTAGCCTGCCAATCTACCGCTACCGCCGGTGGACTGCCCAAGTAACAACAGCCGAACATGCCAATCAAATCGTCGCCATCGCAAACCACAACGTTACATCATCGTAGTTACAATCACTTCTAGCAGTACTCCTCCGTTTCCAAACAAGTGACTTGAGTTTGTTCCAGATTTGTTTTAAAATATATCTTTGTAAAAGAAGTATATCTAGATCATTGAGTGTTTAGGTACATCTTATATTTTAAAATGGAGGGAGTATATACTAAATGAACCTACGCACTAAAGAGGGTCTATATACACTCCTTTCACACACTAAAACATCTTATATTTTAAAACGGAGCGAGTATATACTAAAACATGTCTAGACATATTCATATGTAAAGCCAAGTCATCTATTTTCGATGAAGGGAGTAGTAATTTACAGCTTTGGGTTTTTTCCCCAAATCATTCTTTACTATATAACAAAGCTGACAAACAAATCGGTTGGCCCAAGCGGCATCGTAGAAAGGAATTGCACACTTGAAGATTTAATTAGTGACTAGACGGGTTCGACGGGCGACGCGCCGTCTGCCTCGTACGTTGCTGCATGCGTTGTGGCGTGTGTAGTGTGACGGCGTCGGTGTTCTGTTCGTCTATTACAGAAACGTGATTTTTATTTTGTACGGAAGCAACGTTATCTTAGACTCAAAAATAGCGACGATACCAACAAATGCCCACATACACACACACGAAACCATAGCGCGCACATGAGGTGCCTTTGAAATGCCTCTGTGCTCACCAAACCTAAGTTATAGATATACTCCCTCTGTTCGCAAATAAATGTACTTCTAGTTTTTGTCTAAGTCAAATTTGCTACCAATTTTATAGATAAATATAGCAACATAGATTACATCAAATTAACATAGTATAAAACTAAATTTGAAAACATATCTAATAATACTAATTTCGTGTCATAAATATTGACACGTTTTCCAAAAAAAATTAGTCAAACTTTACTAAGTTTGACTTTGGATAAAGTTAGAAGTACACTCGTTACTAGCGCTGCTTGGAGCTCCTCTTCCACCTCCTTCCTCTCATTTACTATCCTGGAACAGTGCACCTTTTCCTGACATTAAGCGTGGGGTCTATTCAGGAATAAGATACCATAATAAGATCAATAACAACCGACCTAGCAGCCTCTCTTATACTCCCTCCGGCTCGATTTATTGGCCGCGGCCAAAGTACAAATACAATTTGGCAATTAAATTCTTAATGCATTCAAGTCTTTCCAAACTTTGCCAAATTTAAATCCAAATCTTCACCGCGTCTCCTCCCGTCCGTCGTCGCCGGCCTCTCCTCAACAGTCTGCCCGCTCTGCTGCCTCTCGTCCGCCCCTGGCCATTCCCTAGCAGTCTACCCCGCTTGGCTCTCCCGCCTCTCGTCCACCGTCGCCCGCTCCCTAGCAGAACGCCCCGCTTTGCTGCCTCCCGTCCGAGCTCGCGCGCGGCGCCTCCCTACGAGCTTGCAGGCACCGCGTCCTCTAGGATCTCGCGGGCGGCGCGTCCCTCCTAGACCAATCGCGGGAGGCGCGTCGTCTACGAGCTCGCATACCCTCCCAGCTCGCGGACGCGCAGGAAGATCAATCTTGGCCGGGACCGCACCCGGATCGACCTCGCTGCACTCTTCTGCTCCTTGGGCTCCCACTGACCGGCCTGTTCCTCCCTCCAATGGCCCGATTCAGATACTAGCAGGTATAGACCTATTTTCTTTAGGTTTCTGCTGAAGTACTGGTTTCGGGGTGCCCAGGTTCAAGGTTTCCTCTGACCGTGTATCCAGCTGATGAAGGCAAGCATAGTTATAGGTGAGAACAAATGTAGTCAAGCAAGTAGGTCAGACATTATTACTAGTCACTAAGAAGCGGTATTATACCCAATTTGAATTTTGGCATGACTTTGCCTGTTTCTTGGACATCCAAACTTGTACAATAAATGGGTAGAGCTTAACTAACACGTATCTCTGAATAAAAGGAAGGGTTGTATCTCTAATCCATGACAAAGTACAAGCACTACTCCAATATCATGAAAAACCAGTAATTAGTGGATTAGAACAACAAGTGGTATTGCCATTGTTGACTTATCGCTCAAGATATCTCGAGCTCGTTGGGAACTCTAAAAGGAAGGTATGATGAGCACAGCAGCAAGTTTCCCTCAGTTATGAAACCAATGTTATTGAACCAGTAGGAGCAAGGAAACAACCCCAAGGTATTGCTACCAACTTGGAATCCTACACAACACAACCACAGAACTTTGCCCCAACTTATAGTAAGGTTGTCAATCTCACCAGTTTTGCTGAAAACAAAGGATTAAACGTATAGTGTCGAAGATAGTAATTGCCTGCAAAAATTAAACAGTAAACACTAAATAGTAGATGGTATATCAATGGTAAAAAAATGGACCGGGGTCCATAGTTCACTAGAGGTGATTCTCCTTAGAATAAATAGCATGTCGGGTGAACAAATTACAACGGGGCAATTGACAGACTTGAGAAAGCATACAATGCATATACTAGACATCTTGACTCCTATGAGATTTGATTGGGCATTACAACATTATACATAGACTGTAATCCAACTGCATCTATGACTAATAATCCACCTTCAGGTTATCATCCGAATCCCCTCCAGTATTAAGTTGCAAGCAACAGATAATTGCATTAAACAAAGTGTATAAAGTAAACAATACGATTGTCCTATGGACAAAGGATTGATGTTTTCTCCCTAGTAGCAACAACACATCTACAACCTTAGAGATTCCTGTCACTTCCCTAGATTACTAGAGGCATGAACCCACTATCGAGCATAAATACTCCCTCTTGGAGTTGCAAGCATCTACTTGGCCAAGATAGTTACAAACAACGGAGAGCATGCAAGATCACAAATAACATAGACATGATAGAATCAATAATCAATAATCAATCTGAAATAGCATCTCAATATCCATCGGATCCCCGCAAACACAACATGTAAGATTACAAATAGATGATGTTGATCATGAACGGAGCTCACAAGATGTAAACATGATAGCACAAAGGAGAAGAACCAACCATCTAGCTACTACATAGACCCATAGTCTAAGGATGAACTACTCACACATCACACCGGAGGCAATCATGGTGATGAACAAGGCCTCTAGGGTGATCTCTCCCCTCTGGCAGGGTGCCGGGAAGAGCTTCGGATCCCCCGATCTAGGGATGGAGATAGCAGCGGCTACATACTCTTCCGTGGATTTCTGATTGGGTCTTTTATCGGGTACTTACGGTTTTCGTCCTGGGAGGGTTTTATAGGCGAAGGGGCAAGGTCGGTGGAGCACCAGGGGTCCCACACCCCTTGGTGGCGCGCCCCCCCAGGCCGCGCCCCCACCAGGTGTGGCCACCCTGGTGCGCCACTTCGTCTCCCCTCCGGCCTCCGTGTTGCTTTGAGTAAAATATTGACTTTGGTTTTTGTCCGGTCCAATTCCGAGAATATTTCCTTACTAGCTTTTCTAAAACCAAAAATAGCAAAAAACAAGCAACTGACACTGTGGCATCTTGTTAATAGGTTAGTTCTAGAAAATGTATAAAAATACCCCAAAGTGTGGACACAATATAGATATAAAACAAGCATAGAACATCAAAAATTATAGATACGTTTACGATGTATTAAGCAACCCCAAGCTTAACTCCTGCTCATCCTCGAGTAGGTAAGTGATAAAAAGAATAATGTTTGAGGTGACATGCACCATCACAATCTTGATCAAGGTATTTGTAAAACATTGATAGCTGGGATCATAGTACTCTAACATAGACATGAAAGATATAGTTCTAACAATAATACATAGCAACTATGTTGCAACATGAAAAGATACAAACAAAAGATTCATGAATAACAATGCTTTGAAAGACGTTTGTTTGTTTCACATATAGAAAACATAATAAAAAAGGTATTTAGCTTGTCCCTCATGGTATAGCAAAACATAAATGCATAGGACACCTTCAAAGTTCATAAGGCTGACTAGATACAAATAATTTAAGAACAAGCAATATCAAAGTTATGAATCAATCAACAAGTTTTGGGAAAATGCACATTAAACTAAGAATGACCACTATGCTCTCTCAATAGGTGCATAAAGATAGAAGATGGAGACTCAACATAAAATTAAAAAGAAAGGCCCTTTATAGAAGGAAGCAGGGATTCAAGTCTCATAAAGAGCTTCCAAAAATTATGGTACTTATTAGCTTTCAGCTCTCATTGCCCCTATCATAAGCATCTTTAGGTGATTAAGGTTAAAGTGACACAAATATGAGGATATGCTTGACAAGTTATATGTTGAAAATCTCATGCCCCTTGCTTACGAGTACCGAACCTCATGCTACTCAACTTTAGTCACGAGTACATTCTTGTCATTGTAAGTACATGTGTATCATAGAGAACCGCCAACGGGGTACCCCTTGCCCCATGATACAGGAGCTATCCCATATCAAAATGACAAGGCAACAGACAATGAGCATCTCAATGATCTTTTTATTTGCTATTTGCATATGTGTTTATTAATGATGCTTCACAGATTGCTCATTATGGTTATGCTGCAAGTTTCCACCATGATTAGGCATGGCTTAGGCTAGCCGCCCAGGCATTTCTCTAACACATATACAAACTCCATGAGCTTACAAGTGAAAGAACATTTCATGTTTTCCTGTGTTAGATAACAATACTGTGGAGATTTCTCATGTGCGCGAAGTGCGCAGGAGGTTTGGGGCAGGGGGGGGGGATTATCCGCCCCACCAAGGGCCGGATTATCCGGCCTACCTCATTGTTCAAAGGCTGCCAAGGCGCGTCACCCAGAGAGGGGGCGGATTATCGCCCGGAAAATCCGAACTGGGGCAGTTTTTCTTCCCAGGCCGGATAATCCGGCTATCGCTTGGGCCGGATAATCCGGCCCCTAGAATTTGAGCAAAGCATGCCAAGGTGCGTCGCTCGGAGTCCGATCGGATTTTCTCCCAGAAAATCTGAATTGGGGTGGTTTTTCCTCCCCAGGCCAGATAATCCGGCCTTCACATGGGACCGGATAATCCGCCCCCCCAGAAGATGATAAAGTGCAAGCTCTACGCGACACTCAGAGAGGGGGCGGACTATCTGCCGGATATTCCGAGTCTGGGGTGGAGTTTTCCCCAGGCCGAATAATCTGGCCCTCACTTGGGCCGGATAATCCGGCCCCCAAAGTCTCCAACGGCTTGGTTTTCGAAGGGGGTATAAATATCCCTTCTTCCCCAACGTTCAGAACTCTTGATTCATTCGAAATTGTTCAGACACTGTGCAAGAGCTTCCATTCTATATCTCCCACTTCAACCACCCGAAGGCTTCGATCTTTGGGGGAATTGAAGGAGGAGAGAATCATCATCGTCATCATGAATCAAGTGCATCAACTCCTCTCCATTCGTTTGGAGAAATCCCTGATCTAGTATTCTTGTCAATATCTAGATCTTGTTCTTTGTTATTGATAACTTGTTCTTGTGGCAGCTTGTTGTCATTACGGGAGCCTACAAGATGTTTGTGGAGTTGTGCCCCGCTAGTTGTGTAAAGGCACCTATACCCGCCTCGAAGGGTCCCTATAGTGGAAAGGTGGATCAGGCCTTTGGTGGCGGGATCCATCGGAGAACAGGGTGAGGCCTATTGTGGCGTGGTGGTCTTAGTACCGCCCACCCCTCCAACAAAGACGTACTTCCCTTAACAAGGAAGGAACTGCGGTCAAACAAATCCTGTGTCTCCGCGTGCTTCACTACGGTTTACCCGTTTCTCTTCCACTCGCTCTTTACTCGCTAGTAGATAGGTTTGCATATAGGGAAATTCCACCTACTAGTATATCTAGAGAATTTACCCTTTGTGCTAAGCCTAAAATTGAAAAAGCATTAAAATTTGAAGTAGCACCTATTCACCCCCTCTAGGTGCCCATGCGATCCATTTCAATTTGTATCAGAGCCTCGGCTCTTTATTCGGGCTTAACCGCCTAAGAGAAGTATGGGTACCAGGGGAGATGGGGATGAGGTTGTGGATAAGGTCACAATGGATGATCTCAAGATGTTGGAAACAACCTTGTTGAAATCCTTTGAGGCCAAGATGGAGGAGATAAATCAAATGATTGCTCGTCTCACATCATCCATAGCCCCATCTCCATCCTCCTCTGAGGCCGCCACACCATCATCCAAGGATAAGGCTAACACCGGATCCAAGGATGATGAAGTGGTAGGTGAAAAACATAATGGTTCCACCTCCAAGAAGGGAAGTGGTAAGGAGGAATATAGTGAGGTTCGTCACGTATATTCCCCCGATCCACCTATCCCTCATCCTCATATAAACAATAGGGGTGATCCACCAAGCTTACTGCATCCTCTTTTAATCAATGACAATTCTTAATGAAGTCTCATGTTTGCAGCTCCTCATTTGAACTTTGGAGGATTATTGAAGAGGGTCTTCATATTGGAGATCATTCCAATCTGACAAGAAGAGAAGTTGTGGACAGCCAATTGAATGCTACGGCTCTCCACACGATACAACCCGGTGTGGGTCCCAAGGACATGCCCCACATTGAACATCTCAACACAGCTAAAGAAGCTTGGGATGCCCTCACCGATCTCTTTATTGGGAATGAAAGCATGAGAAGGAATAGGTATGATGCCTTTAGTAATGAAGCTGGGGGATTCTACATGTTGGATGGTGAAAACCATGAAGACATGTATAGAAGACTCAAGGGCATTGCAACAACATTTAGAAAGCATGGAGCCACTCACATTGATGATGCGTGGATAAAAATAAAATATGTGAGTGCCTTAATGCCTTTCGAGCCAACAGACTTAAAGAGCTTGCAAGGTAGACACAACTACCATCAAATGACATCCAATGAAGTCATGCAAGAAATGACATCATTCAAAGTTGCCACGAAGAACGCAGAAGATGCCCGGGCTCGTGCCATTGGAATGCAAAAGGGTGTAAATGTTGCTCTAAAAGCTAATGTTGTTGAGCAAGAGGAGGATGAAAGAGTTTTTGAGGGGGCCTCCATGGACTGCCCCGATGAAGTCAAGCATGCTCATGGTGAGTACATGGCGTTTTATGTAAGGAACTTTTGGAAGGATCCTACCAAGGCCAAGTTGGAACTCGACCGCAAGAATGGGTCAAGTGGAAGAAGAGAAAGTGGACCAAAACTGAGAACATGCTCAATTGTGGAGATAGGCTACACTTTGTAGCCGAGTGTCCTTATCAAAATAGAGAAGACAATGGTGGCAGGCTCATTCTTAAAGAAAAATCCAAAGCACCTAAGAAGAAGCCATTTATTAAAAAGAATGGCCCCTACAAGAAGCAACTCAATATCGTCTTAGTGGCACAAAGAATACTCCTCTACAAGTAAAGATGAAGAGGACGAAGATAGTTCTCGCGAGGTGGCTGCTATAGCCACCACATCGACTCCATCATCTCTCTTCGACTTGCCAAACGAGAACGTCATCAACAACAACGCCACTTGCCTTATGGCAAGAGGGTCCGAGGTATCAAGTTCTAGCTCTTCATTTCCTAAGACTAACATAATTTTGGATATGGATGATCATGATAGTCTTAAAATGAAAGAAGAAGTTATTGCTTTGGACAACTTTTTCACTAACCTGCAAGGTGAGCACAAACTCCATTTTGATGCTCTTATGAGTCAACTTGCTCAAGCCGAACATCTTCTTGAAGAAAAGGGCAGAATCGAAAGAGAAGATGCCTTGGAGATAGCATCTTTGAAGAATGCCTTGGAAGAAGAAGAGGAAGCTCGAGTATCTTTGGAAGAGAGACTTGAATCCATTGAGGAGTCACATGAAGAAGTTGTGGCTCAGCTCATCAAAGAACGTGACAATGCTCTTACCAAGGTAAAGAAACTAAAGAAAGAAAAGAAAGAAAAGATTGAATTTGGTGCTGCTCATGCTAGACTCTCAGAGAAGTTTGATAAACTTGAAAGTGCTCACAAGGCATTGAAGAGTGATCACTCTACTCTAAATGAGTCTCATGATCAGCTCCAAACTCAATTGAAGCTGTATGATGTGCCAAGTACCTCCACATCATCTTATGGAAAAGAAGATCTTGCAAGAGGTTCTCAACACAAAGGTAAAGAGGTTCTTGATGAGATACTAAGCAAGCAAAGGACAAACAATAGAAAAGAAGGTCTTGGTTACATCCGCAAGACAAAGAACAAGAAAAACAACAAGAAGAAGAAGAGCAAGACTGCTCAATCAAAGACTAGCAACACCACCAATGACAAGTCTAATCATGATGGTTTTGCAGGGGCTAACAATCCCAACTTTGAATTATATTGCGATTATTATGGTGATGTTTATGCTAGTTATGTAGGCTCCTATGATTGTTACATTCCTTGGTCTATTTGGGTCCCCAAGACCCTTGTCACTAACATGAAAGGACCCATTGAAAAATGGGTACCTAAAACCAAGAAGTAACTTTCTTGCAGGGCTATGCTTCCGGTGGGTCTAAATGGGTACTCGATAGCGGGTGCACGAGTCATATGACCGGAAGCAAGGAGATCATCATGGAGATGTGGCCAAATCATGATCATATAACAGTCTCCTATGGTGACAAGTCAAAATCCGAGGTATTGGCTCTCGACAAAGTTGTGGTGGCTCACGATATCTCTCTCGTGGACGTCATGCTTGTTGAGACCCTCGGGTACAACTTACTTTGAGTTCGCGCCCTTGATAAGATGGGCTTTGTAGTTTATATTGATGCTGATTTGGTGATACTCTTGTGGAGCAAGTCTCTAAAAGTCACTTTCGTGGGATATGTCGAAAATGACCTATACGTGGTGGAATTTTCAGGGAAAACCACTACAGGCCCGATATGTCTTTTCGGAAAGGCTGACGTGGGTTGGCTATGGCATCGCCGACTAGCCCACATCAATATGAGAACTTTGCAAAGTCTCCACAAGGGTGGCCACATCCTTGGACTAAAAGAAAGTGTCTCCTTTGCCAAAGATCGTGTTTGTAGGGCTTGTGTTGAAGGGAAAATGCATGACTCTCTTCATCGTAGGAAGACTATCATCTCGTCAAAAAGGATCTTAGAGCTCCTACATGTGGACCTCTTCGGACCTCCATCTCATGCAAGCCTCGGTGGGAAGAAGTACTGTCTTGTGATCGTTGATGATTACTCAAGATACACTTGGGTTTATTTCTTCAAGTTGAAGAGTGAAACTCAACAAACGGTCATCGACTTCGCCAACGAGGTTCAACGTCAACACAACGTCCCTATTCTGGCTATAAGAAGTGATAACGGCTCTGAGTTCAAGAACTACACCTTAAATGAGTTTCTAAGTGAAGAGGGGATTATACATCAATATTCCGCTGTGTACACCCCTCAACAAAATGGTGTAGCCGAGAGGAAGAATCGGACTCTAATGGACATGGCAAGGTCAATGCTAGCCGAATTCAAGTCTCCATATAACTTCTGGGCTGAAGCAATCTCTACCGCTTGTCATTCATCCAACCGGTTATACCTCTGTAAGATCTTGGACAAGACTCTATATGAAATACTTACCGGTAACAAGCCAAACATCTCATACTTTCGGGTATTCGGGTGTAAGTGTTTCTTTCTCATCAAGGGAGTTTGTTTATCTAAGTTTGAATCTAAGGCTCTAGAAGGTATTTTTGTTGGTTATGGTGCCGAATCCCACACTTATAGAGTCTACAATAAGCTCTTCGAAACTGTTGTAGAATCTTGTAGTGTGGTGTTCGAGGAAAATGACGTTCGTCTTGAACAAGTTGGTGTTTGTGATGCAGATGTTGAAATACCCCAAGACGCCATAAGAAGAATGGGCGTGGGATTTTTCCGCCCCATTGAGGAACCCCTTGTGGCGGATCGGGAAGGACAATGCTCTACTCATGTAGAGCCCTCATCTACACATACTCAACATGTTACAACCACGGGAGCAACTTCTACATCATCTCCATCAACCGCTGAAGGTCAAGATGTTCCAGAAAGCTCCAGGCCGGATTATCGGGTTGACACCGGATTATCTGACCACCCCTCTCCTGATGACCAAATTGCTCCTAGTGCTGAAGAAATCGCTGCAAGCTCTAGGCCAGATTTTCCGGGTGACCCCGGATTATCCGATCCCTCGCCAGTTCAAGCAAGTCCCAGGCAGCCTGATGAAGCTGCTACAAGTTCTCCCAGACCAGATTATCTGGCCTCTCCATCGGCCGGATTATCCGGCCCTGACTCTCCTGTTGTTCAGCAGTCTCCTGTTACGGCTGCTGACTCATCTCAAGGGCACACTTCATTACCGCCTACTACTGTTATCCCAGATTCTAATCAAGGTCGAGCAAATGATTCCAATGAAGACTCAAGTGATGAAACTATTCCACCAAGAGACAACAAACTTATTGAACTTCGTCGCAAGGCTCGGGCTGATCGGAACCTTGAGTTAAGGGGTCACACCCTCGACAAGGTTGTTGGTGATCTTCGACGAAGGGTTTCTACAAGAAGGGAATTGGCCAGTTTTGGTGAGTATCAAGCTCACATCTCAATCGTGGAACCCAAGAAGGTATTTGAAGCTCTTGAAGATCCGGACTGGGTTGTTGCTATGCATGAAGAATTGAATAATTTCGAGCGCAACAAGGTCTAGAAACTCATGGAGAAACCCAAAGATTGCCACAATGTTATCGACACCAAATGGATATTTAAAAACAAGCAAGATGAGAATGGCATTGTTGTGAGAAACAAGGCAAGACTTGTGGCACAAGGCTACTCTCAAGTTGAGGGCATTGACTTTGGCGAGACCTATGCTCCAGTGGCTCACCTTGAGTCCATCCGTATCCTTCTTGCTTATGCTGCCCATAACAATTTTAAATTGCAGCAAATGGACGTCAAGAGTGCTTTCCTTAATGGTCCTCTACATGAGTTGGTATATGTAAATCAACCCCTAGGATTTGAGGATCCTAACTTCCCGAACCATGTCTACAAACTCTATAAGGCACTCTATGGCCTTAAACAAGCCCCACGTGCATGGTATGAGCACCTTAAAGAGCTTTTGCTAGACCGTGGCTTCGAAGTTGGGAAAATCGATCCCACTCTTTTTACTAAGAAGGTTAAGGGGGAGCTCTTCGTATGCCAACTATATGTAGACGATATCATCTTTGGTTCTACTAATAAAGCTTTTAATGATGTTTTTTCAAAGCTTATGACTGACAGGTTTGAGATGTCTGGATTCGAGATCAAGCAACTTAGATAAGGAACCTTCATCAATCAAGCAAAGTACATCCAAGACATGCTCAAGAGATTCAAGATGATGGATCTTAATGGTGTCGCCACTCCGATGCAAATAAAATGTCATCTTGAACTTAACCCACATGGTAAAGATTTGGACCAAAAGGTATACCGGTCCATGATCGGCTCTCTTCTTTACCTCTATGCATCTAGACCCGATATTGTGTTGAGTGTGGGGGTGTGTGCAAGGTATCAAGCAGCTCCTAAAGAAAGCCACTTAGTGGCGGTCAAGAGGATTTTTTGATATTTGGTTCATTCCCCTCACTTTGGTTTATGGTATCCCAAGGGCTCCAATTTCTCTCTATGTGGTTATACTGATTCAGATTGGGCTGGTGATAAGGATGATCGGAAATCCACCTCTGGAGCTTGTCAATTCTTGGGAAGATCTCTAGTGTGTTGGTCATCTAAAAAGCAGAATTGTATCTCTCTCTCCATCGCCGAAGCTGAATATGTTGCTGCTTCTAGTGCTTGCACTCAGTTATTATGGATGAGGCAAACTTTAAAGGAATACGGTGTCAATTGTGACAAAGTGCCTCTTTTATGTGATAATGAAAGTGCAATCAAAATTGCGTACAATCCGGTACAGCACACAAGGACAAAGCATATTGAGATTCGGAATCATTTTATTCGAGACCATGTTCCTCGAGGCGATATTGATCTATCTTTTGTGAGCACGAAGAACCAACTTGCTGATATTTTTACGAAGCCACTTGATGAAGCAAGATTCTGCTACTTGAGGAATGAGCTAAATATCATTGATTTCAGGAGTTTGTCTTGATTACCCATGCACTCACTCGTACATCTCAGTCTTATTTGGTCTAGGCGTGGGCATGGATATAGGGGGAGTGTGGTCCTAATTCATTGGGCTAACCCTCCCCCCATAATGCCAAAAGCAAGATAAATCATTTCTCCTCTTTTATTTCACACCACCGGGATCCATAAACCAAAGAACATGATATCAACTGAATAAAGTGCAATGTTGAAAGCGTTCCCCATGGTAACATGATTCTGCTAATCCACAACTTATAAAGCGCAAGCATATACGCAACATAGATGAACACAATGGTTCAAGTTTATTAAGTGCAAGAAAGTAAAGTGTGCCATCAAGTTTGCGAGAGCTTTAATCACTAAATTTCACATAACAAGTTTAATTCGGAAGGTAGATAAAAACATAAATATACTTGGAATAGCAATAATGCTAATAGTAGGTATGATGGACTTTTTGGAATAATTTGGTTTTATTTGGAGTTGGATGCATGAGTGGAACTCATACTTGGTACATGTGGAGGCTAGTAAAAGACTGGGAACGACCAACAAAGAGAGCAATAATGGCCATAATCATGCAAAGCGACAAAACATTATTAATTAAAGCATAAAGTGATATTACAAGTTGAAAACTAAATGATCATATAGGCTGTGGTGACTAGTATAGTCTTAACATGGTGTAAGCATGCGCCAAGTCAACCCAAATAAAGCATCAAAGGAGAATACCACAATATTATGCTTTTGTATGCTAAAACAACGCATGATTCTTTCAAGGCACATTAAGCAATCTCAATTGTTTGGAACAAGTCATGCTACATCAATAATTACTAAGCATAAAGTCAAAGCAATATCAAACATGACATGATAAAGTCTAGACCATAGTCAAAACAAGCTCCATTTATACCACTTATAAGCATGAACTTTCCTACTCTTTTCTAATCCAAATCAACTTATTTGAAACTATGTATGAATGCGGGGGTCCAACAAATTTATTTAAGCAAACCAAACAAAAGAAAACTAAAAACAAAAATGAATACGCTCCAAGAATAATACAATTGTGCATGAAACAATAAAAATAAAGTGTTTGGAAGAAAATCTAAGATATTTATTAATGAAGGGGATGCCTTGGGCATCCCCAAGCTTTGACGCTTGTACTTCTTGAATATTTCTTGGGGTGACACGGGTGGCATACCAAGCTTGAGCTTTTGTCCATACTTCATCTCATCACATTATTCTTCCCTACACTTTAAAATTTCCTTCATACAAAACTTCACACAATCTTCATTAGCAACATTAGTGTACTCAAAGATAATAAGTCTTTGGGTTCAGTTTCAACACAAGTAAAACTTCCATTAAAACACAAGCTACTGTAGTTATTCCTTTTAAAAGTTCAAGTAATTGGCAAGAACTCAAAGAGAAAGAGATTAAGAGGCAAATGCAAATAATGGCATAAATCTGTCAAAACAGACCAGCATGTAAAAACCGATTTTTTTGAAGATCTTATGTTGCTCGAATCGGAAAGTGTTAAACTAACTTAAAGTTAGATAACAACCTGGGGCAGAAGCATAAAAAATTAAAGCTCAATCCGACGTACAGGGATTTTTCATGATTTTTTTATAGTGAAGCACAAAAATCTGTTTCGGGACGACAACTTTCCCAAGTCTTACTTCTCTCTCATTAGAAGTTATTCTTGGCACAAAAACCAGACAAAAAGGATAAGGAGAGGTTATTACTGAGGCAATAACTTCCAAGACTCATCAAAAGAAAATCTTACCGAATAACAAATTTGGGTTATCTTCCAATAGTGCTTTTCTTTAACGCCTTTGAGCTAGGCATAGGAAGCAAGATTCAAGTATTCTCAAATGAAGAAGCATTAAGAGAAAATTTTGTTTTAATAGGAGAGGCAAAAGGAATCTTATCTCTCTTCTTAGGGAAGCGTTCTATACCTTTATTGAGTGGGAATTGATATTTAATGGTGCCTTCTTTCATATCAATAATGGCACCAACAGTTCTAAGAAAAGGTCTTTCCAAAATAATAGGACAAGAAGCATTGCATTCAACATCCAAAACATAGAAATCAATGGGGACATAAGTATTGTTAACCATAATAAGAACATCATTAATACTCCTCATGAGTTTCTTTTTAGCATTATCATCAAGTTGGACATCTAAATAACAATCTCCTAATGGTGGCAAATCAAGCATTTCATAAATCTTTCTGGGCATAATAGAGACACTAGCACCAAGATCACATAAAGCTTTTAGATCAAAATCATTCACTTTCATATTAATGATGGGTTCCCAACCATCTTCTAATTGCATAGGAATAGAAGCTTTATGTTTCAATTTTCTTCTTTAATTTTTATGAGAGCATCAGTAATATGTTTTGTAAAGGCCATATTCATAGCACTAGCATTAGGACTTTTATCAAGCTTTTGTAGGAACATAATTACTTCAAAAATATTGCAACCATCAAGATCAAAATCATAATTACCATCCAAGGTAGTAGAGCTATTGTTTCCCATATTTCGAAAAATTTCAGCATTTTTATTAGAAAAGGTTCCATTGGTTTTAGGTATTGTTGCAAAAGGAATGGGGACTTAATGTGGTTTGCTAGCATCAACATTGGTGGTGCTAATAGTACATATACTATTATTTCTAGCAATTTCATCTTGTCTTTCCCACTTAGCATGTAATTCAGCTAGTAGTCTAACATTTTCATTAACTTGTATGGCGTTAGTAGCAGCAAAGGGATTTTCCATAGTTTTAGGTTTAGCAGCCATTTTATTAATCAAAGAGGATTGTGCTTTAGACAAAGATGATATATTTCTTTCAGCATTCGAAAGTTTTTCCTCAATAGTTTTATTGAAAGCAGTTTGTTTACTAATAAAATCCTTAAGCATGACTTCAAGTTCATAGGGTGTGCTTCTATTGTTGTTGTAGGAATTTCTATAAGTATTACCATTATTGGGAGGATATGGCCTATAATTATTATTACCAAAATTATTCCTGTAGGCATTGTTGCTAAAATTATTATTTCTAATGAAGTTCACATCAACTTGCTCTTCTTGAGCAACCAAAGAGGCTAAGGGAACATGATTTGGTCAATATGAGTTTTTCCATTAATAAGCATAGACATAATAACATCAATTTTATCACTCAAGGAGGAGGAGGTTTCTTCAACAAAATTTACCTTCTTACCTTGTGGAGCTCTCTCAGTGTGCCATTCAGAATAGTTAACCATCATATTATCAAGGAGCTTTGTTGCAGCATCCAAATGGTCATAAAGGTATCTCCAGCAGCAGAATCCAATAGGTTCCTTGAAGAATAGTTCAATCCTGCATAAAAAGTTTGGATAATCATCCAAGCAGTCAGTCCATGAGTGGGACAATTCTTTACCAAAGATTTCATTCTTTCCCAAGCTTGAGCAACTGTTTATTATCAAACTGTTTAAATTTCATTATTTCACTTCTCATAGATATAATCTTAGCAGGAGGATAGTATTTTCCAATGAAAGTATCTTTGCATTTAGTCCAAGAATCAATACTATTTCTAGTTACGGATAGAAACCATTCTTTAACTTTTCCTCTCAAAGAAAAAGGAAATAATTTAAACTTAATAATATCTCCATCTATATCCCTATGTTTTTGCATCTCACAAAGTTCAACAAAGTTATTAAGGTGAGCAACAGCATCTTCAGTACCAACACCAGAGAATTGTTCTTTCATAACAAGATTGAGTAAAACAGGTTTAATTTCAAAGAAAATAGCTTCAGGAACAGGTGGAACAATAGGTGTGCACATAAAATCATTGTTGTTTGTGCTAGTAAAGTCACACAACTTAGTGTTTTTAGGAGTATTCATTTTTGTGGATTAAAGTAAGCCAACAGAAATAGAAACTAAAATAGGAACTAATTATTTATTTTTTTGGTAAAAAGAAACAAGCAAACAAAGCAAAAAAACCTAAGCAAAACAAGAATCAAAGCAAAGAGATTGGTTATGAGGGACTCCCCATGTGAAGCTGTCCTTAACTCCCCGACAACGGCGCCAAAAAAGGCTTGATGGCTCAAGATATATCGAGCTCGTTGGGAATCCCAACAGGAAGGTATGATAAGCATAACAACAAGTTTCCCTCAGTTATGAAACCAAGGTTATTGAACCAGTAGGAGCAAGAAAACAACCCCAAGGTGTTGCTACCAACTTAGAATCCTACACAACACAACCACATAACTTTGCCCTAACTTATAGTAAGGTTGTCAATCTCACCGATTTTGCTAAAAACAAAGGATTAAACGTATAGCGTGGAAGATAGTAATTGCTTGAAGAAAGTAAACAGTAAATAGTAAATAGTAGATGGTATATCAATGGTAAACGTATGGACCAGGATCTATAGTTCACTAGAGGTGATTCTCCTTAAGATAAATAGCATGTTGGGTGAACTAATTACAGTGAGGAATTGACAGACTTGAGAAAGAATACAATGCATATACTAGACATCTTGACTCCTATGAGATTTGATCGGACATTACAACATTATACATAGACCGCAATCCAACTGCATCTATGACTAATAATCCACCTTCAGATTATGATCCGAACCCCCTCCAGTATTAAGTTGCAAACAACAGATAATTGCATTAAACAAAGTGTATAAAGTAAACAATAAGATTGTCCTATGGACAAAGGATTGCTGTTTTCTCCCTAGTAGCAACAACACATCTACAACCTTAGAGATTTCTATCACTTCTCCAGATTACTAGAGGCATGAACCCACTATCAAGCATAAATACTCCCTCTTGAAGTTGCAAGCATCTACTTGGCCAAGATAGTTACAAACAACGGAGAGCATGCAAGATCACAAATAATATAGACATGATAGAATCCATAATCAATCTGAAATAGCATCTCAATATCCATCAGATTCTCACAAACACAACATGTAAGATTACAAATAGATGATGTTGATCATGAACGAAGCTCACAAGATGTAAACATGATAGCACAAAGGAGAAAAACCAACCATCTAGCTACTACATGGACCCATAGTTTAAGGATGAACTACTCACGCATCACACCGAAGGCAGTCATGGTGATGAAGAAGGACTCCAGGGTGATCTCTCCCCTCAGGCAGGGTGCCGGGAAGAGCTTCGGATCCCCCGATCTAGGGATGGAGATGGCGGCGGCTACAGTCTCTTCCATGGATTTCTGATTGGGTCTTTTATCGGGTACTTAGGGTTTTCGTCCTGGGAGGCTTTTATAGGCGAAGGGGCAAGGTCGGTGGAGCACCAGGGGGCCCACACCCCTGGTGGCGCCCAGCGCCACTATGTCAGTGCGCCACTTCGTCTCCCCTCCGGACTCCGTGTTGCTTCGGGTAAAATATTGACTTTGGCTTTTGTCCGGTCTAATTCCGAGAACATTTCCTTACTAGCTTTTCTGAAACAAAAAGCAGCAGAAAACAGGCAACTGTCACTGTGGCATCTTATTAATAGGTTAGTTCTAGAAAATATATATAAATACCCTAAAGTGTAGACAAAACATAAGAAAGTAGATATAAAACAAGCATGGAACATCATAGATACGTTTACGACGTATCATTGACCTGCTAGTATAAGTACAAGTTTAGTGAATTATCAAAGGATGGTACTGCTGGTACAAGTATAAATAACTCGTCATTGATTACTATACTCCCTGTGTAGATGTACAGCAAAATAACAAATAACCCTGGGTATTGTACTGTATGCTTTTAATCATACTATGAGCAACTTTTTTTTTGACTGTGATACCGCAGGGATGCCCCTATGTATGATTTTCTTTATAAAATACGCACAAAGGCAGGGCAAAGATTGGGAGATTACATTAAGAGGGAAGAAAATGAAAAGGGAAATACATAATGAAACTAAAAAAAAAGTGTAGAACCCAGTCAACCAACGGTGGGACAAGGGTGGGCTTAACTCTAAAACGATGTAACATGAGATCACTTTGGAACCTGGGTTTCCAACGATCAACGGATGGTACAGTGTGCTTGAATATAAAATTATTTCTTTCCTTCCACATATTCCAGGCAGCACATGTGAAAATTTCCATGAAGCAAGGACCCACAAAAGCAGCTCGAGCAACATGTAAGCGATCTGATATAGGTTGATTAAGGTCCCAATTAATTTGGCAAAGCTCCCAACATGCCCTGGCAAAGATACAGTCAAAGAATAAGTGGTCTCGGGTCTCCAACACCTGGTCTGAACAAAGGATGCAAGAAGGACCCGTATGCGCATCATAATGTCTCTAGTATTAACTCTGTCCTTAAGGAGAAGCCAAGCAAACACTTTAAGTTTTAGATTTCCAGATCGTACGTAAGGCTCTGTCCGCCGGGGGGAGCTGGCAAGTAAGACGTATTGCCCCAAACAAAAGTCCTATAATCCAATGCTCCTGGCTCGATGGCAACATCAGTTAATATTTGCTGCACCTGAATAAATTCTTCATGGGCTTCGACCGACAGAGGGAGGGCAAACAGCGCGCTCAAATCAGTCGACAAGGCAAGATCAGCTATAGAGGAGTCTTCCTCAAGGGTGTAAGAGAACAGCCGAGACTACTAACCAAATAAATGTCCTGAGAAAAATAAATCCCCTAGATAAATTTTAATCATACAACATAATTTTTTTCTTTGCTGGAAACTAATATCTGTAACTCACCATCATAAAGGCTTGGATCAATGAAGCAGGTTGTTTCCTCGGCATGGTATTCTCCATACTGGTACAGATAATTTTGCATAGGAAACCCTCACAGATAATAGAACCAGAGTTCTTTATGTTCACAACACACATGTGCATGCACAATCTCTTACTGTGTACCTGCATGTGCACCAACAAAAATTCAATAAACATCTGCTCTTGTAGCATAAAATTCAGGCCATATACAGTATACACCCAACCCAGGTATGTGTATCCTGTATTAAGGCTTGGCGTCGGACTACCTTGAATAAAGTTGTTTGTAGCTTTGATTTTCTGCTCTAAAACCTATTGCCCACCTTTTGATTTTCGAGAAATTGAAACGGAGTTCATCGAAGCTGCTGATATTCAGAATGAGAGGCACTCATCTGAAATTATTAGCCACGCCAAAAAGCAAAACAAACATTACCATAATCGGTGCACTGAATCTACCGCAGACCTAATCTAATCTACTCTGGACTATTCACATCATTCAACTTAAAACGGGGAGCACAACACGGCGCGGTCTTGGGTCCTGCCCCCCATGTCTGAGTTTTTACAACACAACATTACAAAAGCAATCTTACCTGAGATATGCTTGGACCTCACTAGAAATGCTTCTCTTCTACAAAGAGAAGAAAATAATCTGGTAGTAGTACATATCAATGTCAGCTTCTAAACTTCTTGGTGCTCTGCAGCCTCTTCCTGGCCTCTCTGCAGAGCTTACTTAGGATCAGAATTCACTCTGCTCTCTGAAGCTCGGAGAATTCTAGAAGCTTCTCTTAGTCCAGCTGCTGTTGAAGGACAGTAAACGTGAGAGGAGGAGGTGGTGCTGACCAACCTAGGAGCGGTGCCGGCGTTGCAGAAGCCCCTTGAGTGGTGGACGGAAGCTGCAGCTCGAGGAAGACGCCAGTAGCAGCAGCTCCTCCTCCAACCCCCCCCCCCCCCCCCCCCCACCCGCGCCGGTGGCAGCAGGTCGTGTGGTTGCCAGGGGACCCGCAGCTGACGAGGACACGCAGCAATAGACCAGCCTCCCCGTCCCCGTAGCCTCACCGGCCGCGTCCGCCTTACCGGAGACCCCCAAATCGCCGACCACCAAATCCCCAAGATTCGGATTTTACTGTGGGTTAGGGTTCGTGAGACCCGCTGCGGATGCGGCGTCAGCGGATCAGTGTACGGGAGGAGGGGCGGCGCTGGCGAGGGCGAGCTGCGGCGAGGACGCGGCGCCGGCGTCGCATGAGACGAGGCGGACATGAGGAAGAAGAGTGCGGGGAAGTACTCCAGCGTTAATTCGGACCGGAGGGAGGGAGTACCAAAAAATGTTAATCTCAAGAACTCTGTACAGTGCACCTTGAGTGCATTCCTGAATCCTATAAATATAATATACCTATAAGCATGCCTTTTTTTCACAGCGTGTACAATGTGATGCTCTCCTAAAGCCTACAAGCCTTTCATCCTGTGCATATGCCTTTTTCCATTCCTATGTGTTCCTATTGTTCTGCAAGCTTCCCTGAGAAGAAGGGAACCCCCCACTGTACTCAAAGGCCCTGCTGTCCATCTCAAATGCTGTGGACGACGTCGATGTGTTGGAGTACGGGTACCTGGGTGCAAACTTCTTTGCTGTCGAGTCTACGCTGAACGAAGAGCTCGTCGACACTGGACCGGGTGTCATCCCATGGTCTTGCATTATCATCTCGATCTCCCTCACGATGTTGTTCATCGACGGGCGGTCAGGTCCCACCTCTTCCACGCACTGCAGCGCCATCTGCAAGAACCGTGGGAAGCCCTGGAGCCCTCCCAGTTTGAGAAGAACCGGGTCCATCACATCCTTCAGCCCACAGTACATGCTGTCTTCCATGTCTAATGCCGTCTTCACCTCGCGGACAATGTACTTCTTCTCGTAGATAGGCGGCTTGGCCACAATCAGCTCCAGCAGTACCACGCCAAAGCTGTAGACATCGCTCTTCGCCGTGAGTTGCTGTGTCATGTAGTACTCTGGGTCTAGGTAGCCCTGCATTGCAGGTGTTTTAAAGCTTAGAACTGAAATGATGATCATGCTCTGCATGACATGTCAAGTATGGCATGGCTGATACGTACAAGAAACACTTAGTTTCATTCAGAAGTGCAAGCTTACCAGTGTTCCCTTGACGTTTGTGCAGAGCTCGCCTTCCTCACTATCTGATACCAACAAAGAAAGGCCAAAGTCTGCCACCTTTGCGGTCATCTTCGCATCAAGTAGAATGTTGGTGGACTTCACATCCCTGTGAATGATTGGAGGATTGGCATGGTCATGCAGGTAAGCTAGCCCTCTAACTGAATCCAGGGCTATCGTCAGTCTGGTACTCCAATCCAACTGTACTCCTTTAATACCTACAGTGACACATTATGATCAGTCCAGCTGATAATCGTGACGGGAAGACCTTGTATAACACAATGATATGGAAGAAACATGTTAACGTACCATATAATGACTCGCTTAGAGTTCCATTGGAAATGAACTCATAAACAAGCATCCTTTCACCCTTCTCGAAGCAGAAACCAACTAGCCCGACCAAGTTCTTGTGATGCACCCTAGAGAGGAGCTCAATTTCTGTCTTGAACTCAAGCCCACCCTGCATGGACCCTTGCTTGGACCTCTTGATGGCTATGAGCTGGCCATCCATAAGTTTTCCTCGGTAAACCTGGTTTGATCAGAACAGAACACTTACAGAACTGTCCTAAAGGTGATAAGAACTGTCCTCGAATTCTTGAAAGGGTTGTTTGCTTACCGTTCCATAGCCTCCTGCTCCGATTGCATTGATTTCTCGGAAGTCATTCGTGCTCAGCTTGAGCTCTTCCAGTGTGAAGCATCTAGCGCTCTTGAGTTTTGGTGCTTCACCAATATCTTCTGTTGTTGATCCCCATGAAGCTGAACACAAAGACCAAAAGGGAGGTAGAGCGACTTAATACGATGCAATCTGTATGGAATCTTATCTAGAGGTATAGTGCAGTACCGAAAGGATCATTGAGGGTGACAAGCTTCCTAGCCCGTTTCCTTTGACGCACGGCGTAAACCCCGATCAGCGCGAGCCCAACCACCAAAACAACAGAGCCGGTCACAACACCAATCAAAACCGCTCGAGAAACTGCATCATCAACAGCTACAACATCAGCCCTGATATCCATTTGGCAGCATAAAAACATCATCCCGAGAACTGGATCAGTTGTCAACTGTACCTTTGTCGTGGAACGGGTAAGGATGTGAGTGCACAAAGTAAGGTCCAAAATTCTCCGGTGGCTTGTAAGTCTGAAGTGTCAGATTGAAGCAGTTCAGCACCTGGGAGTAATTGAACCTCTTCTGGTTTACTGGGCATGCCATGATTTCCACTTTTAGGTACACATCATCAGTGTACGGTACCAAGTCACCTAGGTGGTTCGGGGTACAGTTGCCCAGTGTGCTCGAGAGGTTGCTGTGCAGTTCAGGAAGGTACTTTTTGACATCGCCAAAGGAAGGGGATCTGAAGACTATAGTTTCAAGAAATGGATTTGCACATTGAATGTTAGAGGAAAGTTGTGTAGTTGGAAGTTCAGTTAGCGTGTTCGTGCACGGCGTCGTGTCTGACAGAAGAGAATCACTGCAGAGTGGATTTCCTTCAAGCCTGGCAAGAACAGAGCATCAAGAAAAAAATAGGGAGTAAGAGTTTGAAGCGAACAGAAAGTATCGCCTTGTCAAGAAAAAATAGGTCTTGAAATGAACAGTGATACTCACTTGAGATTTGTGTAGTTGAGGGTGCTGTACACTGTAACCGAGGTAATTTTGTTGTTCCGGATGTCGACAAGGTCTAGGTCCTTGCTGATGTTATTGCCCATGTCAAGTGTGCCATCCAGTTGATTATCACTCAATACTCTGCCATGTGTTCGACTGGTTAGTAAATAAGTTATGAAAAACATAATGCACGAGGTAGAGGTCCTAATGTTGTATTGTCTTACACATTTTGCAAAGCAGGCAAGCTGAAAAGCTCCTGCGGCAGTTTCCCGGACATCCCAACTGACTGCATTGTACTGTTCGGAGAAACAAAAGAGTTGTAAACATTTTCTGCAATTAAACTGTCTCTTAAGTACTGCAGTCAGATAGCACTGTGACTTACAGGGTCATTAATTTCTTCAAATCTGTAAACCAACTTGGAACACCAGAAGGTGTGAAGCTATTGTTGCTTAGATCCCTGTGCATATAGAACCGTATCACTTGTCAATGATAGCGAGTGGAAGTTTTTAAAGAATGCCCATTGAGATTGTATTAAATTCTTACACATTTTCAAGACTGCCCAGTTCAGTCAAATTAGGCATTGGTCCACGTAGCTGGTTATTTGACAGCATTCTGAGTTTTCCAAGAAAAAAGTTACAAGTGACACATCAGTGCTTATCTCAGCTAATTTTTTTTTGCAAGAGTACCATCTAAATAACAATGTAGAAATGGTGCGAATACTGCTTACAGAACATGGAGCTTTGTGAGGTTTTTCATAGCCGGAAATTGGCCCGTGAAGCGATTGTTGTTTAGACGGCTGTTTTCCAAAAGCAAATCAAGATATCAGCTTTCCACAAATACCATAACTCCCCAAAGCAATTCTACAATAAGTTGTCTGAACACTTACAGTACTTCAAGTGTTGGGATCACCCTGATAGATGCTGGAATACTTCCAGTAAAATTGTTCCTGTCCAGAAGTCTAGACACAAGAAATCATAGTCAGAGGTGAAAATGATACAAGAGGCAAAGCTTAAATATTTGAACTTACATATGCTTGAGTTGCATACTGGAGTTGAACATATATTCTGGGATAGAACCTTCTAGAAAATTTTGGTTAAGATGGCTACAAAGGGCAGAAACGACATGAGTGATAACCAGATATGATTAACAAGAAACTGATGTTACTTGTGACACTTACAAGTGTTCTGCGTTAAGAAGCTGGTCCAATCCAGCGCCATTGTCCCTGGAGTTTGGTAGGCGTCCGGTCAAATGGTTATCAGCTAGGTCTAGCCATTTAACCTTGGAGAGCTTGCCCAATGAGGGCGGGATGCTACCCGTTAATTTGTTTGAGTTCAGAGCGCTGTGGTAGGACATGGAGCGAGATCCAGTAAACAGATAGTTCTTACAAACATATGTATGAACTGTTCAAAGGAACAAGAATCTTACAAGAATTCGAGCTGTGCCAGGTTTCCTAGTTCACTGGGAATAGTACCGCTGAAACTGCAACCTATTAATACTCTACAAAATCAATCAAGTTACAAAGGAAGATGGTAAGTTGGTGACTAAGGTGGAATCAAGAGGTGTACTGCCTCTTTTTTTGAAGGATGGTGTAGTGCCTCTTTGTACAGTAATAGACACTGGTGCAACTTACAAGTGTATAAGCTGAATCAATTTCCCAATAGCAGGTGTAAGTGGACCGCCTAGATTTTTATTTGAGGATAGATCCCTGCGTGCATTCATGGTCACTTGGTCAGTGACTAAGTGTAATAATATTACTTTATTTTGTGATCATAAAACATGCAAAAACACAGGGGCATCCATAGCATGAATCTGAACATAATGTTGAATGCTCAGAAGTCAGAACTTCTCTACCACACAAGCTACTAGGAAGGATTTTTTTTCTTCTTCGAAAAAGAGGGCTTGACCCCTGTTGTCTGCATAAGTTGATGCACACAACCATATTTATTGAGATAATTTAGAAGAAAAAAAAAACACGGAGGAAGCACTCACAAGACCCTGAGCTCAGTCAGGCTTCCTATGTCATCAGTCAGAGTGCCTCGCATGTCCATACCAAATAGATTTCTGCGACATAGTAAGAGAGTGATTTGTCTGGGGAAACCAAAACCATTCAGAATCTTGGAACAGCTTGTAGCAAAAAAAAAAAGGTACTCACAGCGATGTAACCCTTGAGTTGTCGTTGCATATAACTCCATCCCATTCGTCACCGCAAGGGTCATTAGATTTCTTGCTCCAGCTAGAAGGCACGTTTGACCACTTCTTCCTCAAGGATATTAGCGCAGCCGCTGCGAAGGGAGAAAGGAGGGACACACAACTTTACGAGCAACTTTTGGATACTGTTTCAGCTAAGACTCTGGTGATATGTTGGGCAAATCGCTACTGGTAGATAGATTCTCCACTCCACTAATACTAGGATGAAAGAGAAGTAGCATGACAATCTGTCGGGCAAATGATTCCAGCAGCAAAAATTATATACTAGTATCTGAAACTAGAAAGAAGATTTCGAATCCCTAGTCCATCCTAAGATCCCAAATGCTACCAAAAGTAAGCTAGTAGTACGAAACAATCAACCAATTAAGCTAGTACTACTAGATTCCATGATATTTCCGCCGCAATTAGCCGCCAAGAACAAGCTAAAATTATTAAACCACAAACTAGCAAGCCCGCATACGTACCGTCCTGCGGGTTGGTGGTGGCGGCGGCGATCCTCGACTCGGCGAAGAGGCACAAGACGAGCAGCAAGAAGAGCCGCCCCTTGGCCATCCCCTCCCTCCCGCCCTTGTTCGCACCCAAAACTGCGGTTGAGAGACCGACCCTTTTCTGGACCCAGCAGGCAGATATGCTTCGATTGCTCTGCTGCTCCCGGGGAGCGGCCGCGGCCGCGGCGGACGGAGGTGGACCGCAACTTGGAAGAAACTTTTCCGAGCTGGAGGAACAGAGCAGCAAGACGACGCGGAGCTGGAGCTCGCCAACTCTGAAATGAAATGTAGGAGCGAGGCGTGTCGGAGATCAAATCAAAGTTATAGGAGGCAGAGCGACGCGTGCTTGCTGATTCCTGGGCCTTTTTTGGCTCCCGTTTTACCTGGTCAAACCCCTGGAATCTTCCTCCTTATGTATTGGTACTGCTAACCACACCTGTTAGGTTTGTTTGACACTCTCCTCCTCTCATCCTTTGTACTAGTATGGAGCAAGCGTTTGTATTTTAATTGCAGCTGTAGAGCAAGTCGGCAGGCCTGACACGGCTGGTGGTTAGTACCAATAATCGAGGACCACTGCACGTCAGATGATCTGAACCCAGCCTGAACCGGACGTGTGATTTTCCTCCTATTTTCCTTTTGCAACTTACACGAATTTGATCATGTTGATATTAATGCTGTTATTATACACGATATTGATAATGTTTTTTGAAAGGTATGCTTAAGCATAATCACAAGCCTAGGGGTTACGTTCTCGGAACGGGTGACAGAAACTCTTTTTCTTTTCGTTGTTTTTTTTTTTTTTTTTTTTGCGATCAATTGTTATTATTGTTGTTGACGAATCATACGGTAACACAAACTGGTCAAAGACAGCTCTAAGACGATAAAACAATGGTCAAGCAACTAGCACCGATGATAATGCATTTTAAGGGGAGCTGTATCGGGTGCACCAAGCACATAATCCTAAAGGGCCGACTAATTTATACTACGCTTTTTAATTAACGGGCAACATCATACATATATTACATACGTGTATATGCCGATAAATTTCACATCGATATCCAACTCAGCAGCTGAAACCAAGTTGACAAATTTGGCAATGAACAGTACATGTATAACAATCTTCACTCCGTGTGTAAATTGGTACTCCTTCTCAAGTCTGATTTGTTCTTCTTGCTTCGTATGTTGTGGGCATGTTTGGTTAATCGGGCCGGAATTTTCCTTTTTTTGACTTGGTCCGCTGGGTGCTGTATGGGGGAGATTGCCGTCGGACCGCTGTTTATTTGGTTGCTCGTATTTTCGTTTCCCTACTAGGAGAGCCCATATGGTCACTTTGTTTGGTTTCTCAGATTGGGCTTTGCTGGTGCAAAGTTGCACGTTTGATAGCCCACGTTCGGCCCGATATTCTTATCTCGCATGGCAAAACGGTAAGCTTACCAACTAGCAACCAGGGTTTAAGATCTTTCATGATCGATCAAGCTGAATCAGAACAACTGGTAGTGGATAATCCACATGATTAGGCCAACGATGATGATGTCTTTGATCATACTTGCACCCAGTATAGGTAGATCCTGCTCGTGTGGATGAACTTGTTGACGAACCATGCCGGTGGAGTGAAATTGATCTTCGTTTCTACTAACGGTTGTTCCTTCTGGGGACGCTCCGCTAAGAACTTAGAGTAGGCCTTTTGTGCTTACTCTAGAGTCTTAAACCCCTTATGGAGGTTGCCCTGGTAACCCGTCACTTGTTGGTTGCACTCTTCCCATGTCTTGTAGATTCTCGACTTCTTGTCATAGTACACGACGTGCCAATTGTATTTCTATGAGACATAAGCAACATATTAAGGATCACAAGTAAGGCAGACAGATCAATTTCACAAACACAGGGCACAAACATAAACTAGTTAAGCATGCATGATCATATAGGCACAATCATCCGCAGTTCCAACCTACCTAGTTAGTGTGATCCAACCGATCACGACCAACATCTATGGTGAGATCCTACCACCACATCAAAAGGGGTACAATCCTAACACCGCATAAGTTCTCCATCATGTGAGGGGTTAGTATATATCACCTCACAATAAACATGCATAAGTTTTCATCAAGTCCCTAGCTACTTCAAAATATACAACTTCTTCTTCATCATGCATGCATGACCCCCACCATCTCCATGATCAGGGAGCAAGCACTACACGTAGTAGTGCTTGACCAGGAAGGTCCTGAGCCAGAGATCCCTGTGGTCCTCTGCCATCTGAACAAAGCCGTTTCCCATAGCCCGATTGTCGAAAAGGTTGGCTGAGCGCCACCATCAGATCCTCAGGGTTGTACCCTTTGGCTGCCATGACGGTGTCGTACATAGCTGGGTTCACATCAGGAGGGGAAGCAGTGGTGATGGCGGTGGTCACCACTTTCACGACGTCGGTCATGCACGTGATGGCGACGACGTCCTCCTCCCCCAGCATCGACCTCTTCCTCTTTTTGCCAGGATCGTAGCCACCTGCAACATAGGCATTTGTGTTGCCGCCTTGACCAATGCCGTCAGCAGGAGAACCGGCGGTGGCATCGGTCTCTGCATCCTCATTAAGTACCATTGTCTCCGACTTCTGGGTCTGTACGTATTGAGGGCAAGGTTCACCAAGAGGCTCAGTGGAGCCCATTGCAAACCTGCCAGTGGCAAGGCCGAAGGAGAAGATGGCCTCCATCTGCCTATAGTTGACAACATGATTGTTTAGATACTTGGCATCCTTAGGGTGATCCTGACACAAGGAATTGCTGGGAGGTTAGCGAGGTTAGCGAGTCTAGTGTTCGAAATTAAAGGAGATGTTACTGAAATTAGTTAATACCGAGATGTGTCCCCTGTAGTGGGTGTCCTCCAAGATGATGGTGCAGGTCTCCTCGTCTCAGCTAGCTCCGCTAAGGTCTCTGAGCTTGGAGATATGGATCCACCTGGTCCTCCACTTACACAGGTGGTTGTACACCTGCTAGGAGGACACCTCGATGCCACAGAACTCAAACACCTTGCGGACAACAGTATTCAGGTGCACTTCTTTGAACCCCTTCTCCGTCCCGACGCTGCTCTTGATGATCTCGCACATCTGGTTGAGCATGAACGCCGAGAGGAACGGTTCCCACTTCATGGTGCCCTTAACCCCCTTGCACTGGCCTGTGCTATGGGCTTTGCCAACCTTGGCTTTCTTCTTCGCCATGATTTTGGCAGCTTGCTGTGCAATCTGCTCTACCGTGTACCCGGTTATCAGAGGCGGAGACAAGATCTCCGTGCGCTGAGGATAGGTGAGCCTTAGAGGCGGTAGCTGGGATTGGGTCTCAGCGACAAAGGTTTTCTGAGAATCCAGGAGGGTCTGACTGAAGGCATCGTAGCTCATGTCCTACAAATTTCACGGTCGCACGTATCAGGACCTAGACTACACACATGAACACAAGCCTAAACATGCAATGAGTCCAGGAGAACACCAGTCTATGATTATACCTAGCAGTTTCTTAGGCATACTAACCCAGATCTACCATAAACTACAATCAGATCTACAAGGTTAACAGACCGAAGCTACTAGACCTGGGATTTGATGGAACTCACCGGCATCGGAGGAGCGGAGCACCACGAGGATGAAGATCTTGAAGAAGAAGAACGGCTGCAACAGCCAGTCTACAACCACCACCGCCGCTCCCGCCGCTTACCTGTTGCGCGATGCAGAACCTCGCCGGCTTGAGAGCTCGAAGAATTGGGAAAATGGTGGCGATGGACGTTGGTGTGGCGGGTGGTGGTTTATACCGGCATGAGTTAGCGGGCGGTGACGAAATTTCTCCTGCCAGCTTTTGGGGGAAACCCGCGGCTCGCGCCATCGCCGAGCTCGCACGGGCGGCGCATCTTTTCCCCCCTTTTGCATTCGTGGGGCCTGTTCCCGCGAAAACGCCCAAAATTGGTGTTCCCAGCGGCCAAATTTTGGGCTGCTTTGAAGTTCGTGCAATGCAAGAAACACATTCGATCCAATACACCAAACACCCTTATTTTTTCTCTGCCCATGCGAAAAACGGGGAAACGGGTAACAAACACGCCTTGTGTGTACGACGTGTGGTTCTTCTCCCACAGAATAGGTGCCCCATCTGCTAAGCTTAAAATAAAATGCAATGTTAATTTTCTTACATCATAGATGCGTTTTGTGCCTATGTCCTGACGTTTTTCAACGACCTTCATGATAGTTACTACCTCGGCTCCAAAATGTAAGCCAATATGTGTTACTGTGTTAGCTGAATAATAGAGACCATTTGAAATTGAAGACCTTTAGTGGATCGCCTCCGAATTTTTTTGTCGGTTTATGTGTGCAACGAAACATTCCGGTGGAAAAAATTCCTAATACTTTTGTTTGTATATATATATTTTCCTTTATGCGGTATTAAAAACTATTATGTAGTTTAGAAAAGCGTGCATGGGCACAACACACGCACACGAAATTCTCCGAGGAAGAACCATAAAGTCACATCTACTACCATGACTATTTTGTAGAATCTCGAAGAGATCTAAGCGCATGTACAACGGAAGCCTAGACGCTTGGGTAATTATCCGATTTTTTGGTATTTATTTTTCTTAACTAAGCGTCTTCCTAAACGGTTGCCATTGTACATGCTCTAAGAGTTCAGATGCAATAAGGACCAACAACTAAGAATTAGCATGTTTCTCCATGCATAATCTGGTACCCATAGCATATGAAAGCCATCCACTGAACTTACACATGTCCTTTCGGCATCTTAGTCTAAACTTTCATCCGTAAGAGCATCTCTAATGAACGATGTAAAATAAGGCAGGCCATGGACGAACCCAACGTCCCTCTAGTCTGGGCAGCCTCCCAAGCTTGCTCACGACACAAAGCTTGCATTTTTATAGATATTTATTTGTGTTTGAAAAATTCAAATCTTAAACTTGTTCGTCAAGGCTTCCAAAAGTTTCTAGCCCCGCCACTAGGGCAGACCAAAAAAATTATAGGACAGCCATTTTGGCGTTTTAGGGCACGAAGACGGTTTTTAGTTTTCTAGATGATGTATTTTACAACACCTACTATGTATCAGAGCATGAAAACAAAGAAAATACACATTCAAACATCGGTTTCAAGCATAGTTTAAATTTAGATTACATCTACTACATTGGTACAAATGTCGATTTTTTTCGTACTACTATCTAGCAACTACTACTCCTAGTCGAACTCGGAGCTAGAGTCGTTGGACCACTCAAAATCAGAGATCAAGTCGCCCTTCTTCATTGTTGACGGGTTGGCATCTCCCACAACGGCCTTCTTCATCTTATCCTCCATTGTTGTAGCATCCCTCGCGGCGTAGAGGGCCTCCTCTGTAACATCCCAGCATTAGGATCCAACGAAGGGTAGAAATAAGAATATAAGTTTGTGCATGCATGCATCTGTAAAATCAGGGTAAATTTTTCGCCAAACAAAACACTAAAGGGATCAGAGTTTATTTCACTAACTGGAGGTAGGAATAGCTCTTGATAGTGATTGCTATGAATTTTGACATGATCTTTAGGCAGAATTAAGAATTTGGGGAAATTACTTTGAATTCAAATTTGAAATTCAAATCAAATTGAAAATCTAAATATTAGAAGTTATTAGTGTTGAAGGGTTTTCCAAAAGAAAACCTTATTAATATTGTTTGGTTTTAATAAAGAAATAGTAATCAACAATATGAATTAATGACAAGGAAAAAATTAAATAACAAATAATTCTTATTTCTCTATTTTATAATAAGGTCACAACTCATGACAAATACATCAAAGATATAAGGGTACAAAGAACAAAAATTTAACTTTATTAATTTGTAATAATATCTTTACAAGATCCTTTACAAAAAGATTACAAGGAAGGTTACAAGAAGAACCTATACTAACTATCTACTCCTATATAATCTTGTGAGTCCAGATCTTGTTCCTGCAAATAAGAAAAACATCTAGAAAGGAAAATTAGGGATTAGTTAGATAAATTTTACTCTCAGTGTTGAACAGTGAAGTGCACTGTTCATGGTACATCATTGAGTAAATAAAAGGGTAAGTTTCACCAAAAGTGAAGTATCTGTTCTTCTCAGTAAATAGTTAAGATTACAGCAAAAGCCAAGTGGATAACAGTAAGTTTCACCAGGCTGTCAAACAGTAAACAGGTAATAGTAAAAGTCAAGTTCCTTGAGCTGATCCACATGCACATCACACACACACCTTAGTCGACTAACTGCATGGTGTGTGCTGTCAAGCTACCAGCAGCAGTACAAGCTACCATACAGAGCACCAGTCGAAGGGGAGCACATGAGCTCATTTCTACTTCTCACGCACATACTCACAGCTATAGAACTTGCTGAAACTATAGCCAAATACTCCACCAACTTACCCAAATCAACCATGAGATCTCCACTTGATGGTAACATAAGAAGGAGGTGAAGCAGGTGGAAGGAAAGGTCTAGCACAAAGGCACAGGAACAACACCAGGTGATGCAGAGCTAGAGCAGGCAGCAAGCAACACCACAACATCATCAACCAACAGATAATCTGGTGAGTTCAAATAACATTACCATATTATCAGATTATCATAAAGTCAAATGAGCATAGGTGTTTACCTAATCTTCTCAGAAAAACACCCAAGTGGGGTGTATATTCATCCCAGAAGCATTTAGATGAAAGCCAATGACACATCCTTACAAAAAAATCCAAGATCTCAGCCTATGCATCATAGACCTTGGATATAAATTTAAATCTCCACATTTATAAATAACAACAGCTTTAGAAGAAGATTCAGGGCACATATCCTATGGAGTAGCACCTCTGAAATCCAATGATCTTAAAGATCAATATTTAACTGTGAGGATGCCAATCATTTTCTTAAAGAATTTAAGAAACATTAACTGATACCATGCCTCAGACCAGCATCATGGGCTAATAAATTTGTAGCATCTTAAGGATAATAAAGCCAGCAAAAGATTTCAATTCATTTAGCTCAGCCATACTTGGACACAGGAAAGATTTAGCCAATAGAAGTATGGACACTTGTGTACCATTCTAAAGAAGGTGTCACAGGCATAACTTCTAAACCAAACAGATATTATACTTAGATTTCATCAGTAAACTGGTAGTTAGCTAGCTAATCATTTTCCTGGAATATACACTCAGGAATCATACTCATGGTTGCACATATACAATCAGAGAATCATAGGAGTATCACATTTACTCCAATCTGAAAGATCAACACAAACTAGTGTATAAAGATCAAGTAAACATTACTGACAGAACCATTGTCAGTACCAAGATCAGGAAACAATAGTGAAATCCACATCACTAGCATAAGTGGGTAAACATCCAGGACAGTATAACCACTACAATCAGTCCTAATAGAGTCATTATAATCAAACCAGAGGGATGAACCCTAATCAAACCATGAACCCCAACTAGGGATTGATCACTAGAGGCACACAGAGATTATCGAGCAAGGCAGAGAGGAGCACAGTAGGGGAATAATCAAACTTACTCATAGTCCTCGCAAAAAGAACCGAAGAGGAAGCAGAGGATGGCTGGCGGCGAAGCAGAAATGGCAGCACGAGGAGCACCCCGAAGGGGCACTGTAACCCACACCAACCACGCGTCTGTTCCACCGGAGAAGAGAGGCGTACGCCGTGCGAAACCCGGCGCACCATCGCCGATGCTCCAGGGTGGCAAACCCTAACCCTAGTTTCGGGTAGGGGTCAGCGCGGCCAGGAGAGAGCCCTAGTGGCGAATCTGCTCGGACAGAAGGGAGCGGTATCGCCGACTTAGTCACCCTGCATCGTGGCAGCGACAACGGCGGCCAGAGTTGGTCGGAATCGTGAGCGGCGATGGCAGCAGACGGAGGAGGTAACTGCGTGCGCGAGAGAGCGAGAGAGGGGAGAGGATCATGCGTGCACGGGGGTACTGGGCCTGTGGGCAGCCCAGTACTACCCTGGTGGGTGTAACCAGGCCAAGTGGGCCGGGTTAGGTTGGGCCGGGCCAGCCCAGTGGGCCAGGCCCGTATATTAATAGTGTTCTTTAAAAAGGTAATAATTACAAATATACCCCTGAAATAAAAGCAACTCTAGATAAATATGTAAAAATCTTAAAAATACAAATAATATCTCTATGAACTCACAAAAATATTTTCTATTGAGTAAAAATAATCAATAGAAATTTTGGCAAATAAAATTTAAGATTATTAGTAAAAGGATGATAATTACTTTTGAATTTTACAAAAATATAGGAAACACCTAAAATTGAATAAAGTTCACTTTTAAGATCCTAAATGAATATATTATTATAGAAAAATACTAATTTGTATTTTTGAAAAGTGAATTTGGTGTGATGGAAATAAATCCTATTTCCTTAAAGGAATTTCAGCAATATTTAAATAAAATAAATTCATAGAATGATATTTGTCTTTTATTAGTTAAATAATATAGTAAGCTTTTACTAAAAGGGTTAAACATTCAAAGAAGCAAATAATAAATCATTGCATGACATTACTATGCATTGCATATTGCTTCTTTAAATATTGTCCTTATCGGGCAATAATGGTTTTTGTAGAAACCGGAGCTCAAGGTCAGGTGGAAGCATCCAACTTCACTACCTTGCAGTCACAAGGCAAGTTCATAACTTGCTCATGTCCTTTGAAGGGTCGTTATCAAAGATATTGCAAATGTTGTGTTATCATCTATGATCTGGAAAAAGAAAATGATAGCTTCTCTAATAAATAAGATGTAGTATCATCCTAAGTGATGATAAAGATCAGCAATGGAACTTAGGGTTCCAATTGCATAAGTCACATAGGCTTAACAACCCATGACATCGGTGATTCTAGTGCCATATAATACGCGTTAACCATGAGATTTGGAATGGGACAGAGAAGTCAGCTGTATCTTCTTCCTTTCATATGGAGGCAAGATGACCTTATCGTGACGTTGGGATTTTCGGTATGAATCCAACATATGGGTGGGCACCCTTAGGCCCCACGATTTAGGTATCTAGATTATTTATGAGTGGCTTCCGGAGGTATAGTCGGGCCTTTAATGGAGCTTACCAGGGGCATCACCATTTCATAGAGTCTTCGGGAACTCACCAGGGTTATAGCTTGCCCTAGTTGGAGTCTTAACGGAGGTGTAGTCAGCCCCGGAGGATCGTGTAGACATATGGGGTCGCGGAGAGGGCAGTGATTGGCTTGGGTCACCTACTAGGCCCCACATCATGGAATTGTGGACGGGAAAGGACGTCCGGTTGTGCAACAAGGAGTTTGTCTCTCATGGGTAAAGCAACGCACCTCTGTAGAGTGTAAGAATTGTGACATGTTACTCCCTGTTCCGGGAAGGAGCTACGAACGCGGCAGGAAAGGAACTCCATGAAGTTCTGGTCAACCTGTGAAGGCTGATGGGCATAGTTTTTGATAATAAAATCAATCTTTAAAGAAATGTTTACGAAAATTGCATAGTACCGGGGATTTATCGTCCCGGTGGTAGATAGAGCATCAAACTTTCCACATTGCATATAATGAACTTGCTGGGTAACGCTGTTACTCACTCTTTCCTTTGAACCCCTGCTTAGACTCCGAGAATCCAGAAGACACTTCGATGTACGTAGCTGATGGACAAGATGATGTCTGCTACGAGGAACCAGACCTATCCAGAGGAGTTGAAGGGGTGGACTACGAGATACGCTATGGAGTGGAGGGCAACGAGTCCGAGTAGTTGCCTTAGTTATTAGTAAACCCAATTGAGCCGAGCAGTAGGAACTATATAGAATAAGTTGTTGAGCTCAATTCGAAGTATGAGTTTGAATTTTATATCTTCCGCTGAAACTACTTAGGTTTGGTTTGTATTTTCATAATATTTGAAGTTTGAGAACTCTTGGTTTCTAATAATGAAGTGTGTATGTTTGTAATATGGACCATAATGTTTTACATTGTACCACTCTGAGGGGTGTGATATTTACGGAATGGTGTTCTGTGAATGTCATATCAACGACTATAGTATACTACATATGCAGTGGTATGCTGGGTCACCGCAGCTGGTATCAGAGCAATTGCTTTGACCTTAGGTTGGAAACCTAGTAAAGGGATATAACTGTAGGAGTCTAGGAGAAACGGTAAGGAGTTCTCTAGATCATATGATGAATATTCAATTGGGAATATTTCGTTATATTTTTTAGTGCGATAATTCTTTATTGTGATGCATCATTATAAATAATGTATACTAATTATATTTATATCTACACAGTGGAAATGGCACCAAAGTTTCCAAAACAGACTTTGGCAAGGAAAGAAGAGACTCTCGATGATTATCAGGGGGCTTTAACTGAACAGCTTCGAGAACTTCTGAGGGTTTTTGGTTGCACAACTAATATCCCAGTCAATACCATTACCTACCATGATGGGCGAATGTTAGCCAAATATCGAGTTAGCATCCAACTACCAAAGAAGCTTGGTTTATATCACAACTTACCTATGGGAGAAGGTAGAAGTCACCTAGCAGCATATCATGTTGCTATTGTGGAGGCAATAGCCAATGTTCGGGAACATAAAGCAGAAGAGTTAGCTGGAAGCACATACTCTGTGATTCCTCATGACTCTATAGACGAGGAACCAGAACCGGATCATCTTACTTTAGTAAGGAAACATCCAAAACTAGTCTCTAAGTTTATGGATCTGTATCGACTGATGGTTGGGTCTTTGTATAAGACACATCAGGTTATCATAGAAGATCAGGTTGATATGCTAGAGGATCTAACGAATCCTGAAAGAAGGGAGAAGTTAGCGTCTAAACTGGAAAATGAAGCAGTGGATAGGGTTAACCTAGTTTTCAAGGATATACCCATAGATCCAGCATCTTTTACATCATATCCCTATTCATCGATACCAGAACCTCTTAGATATCCTGATGAGGGCACTAGTTATCCAGTACCACAGAGTTCTTGGGGAACTGAGGACTCGAAATTACCTATTGGGAATTCTGAAGGATGGAGGTATGGATCAATGGATGGATCTGCTGGGAATCCTATTCCCGTGGAAGATTCAGTTGGAGATATCGGGTAGACTAGTCGCATGGGCGTAAGATCTTATTCCGTTGATGGAAGAGATGTCCATGTGAAAGATGTAGAGTCCGAGGAGGAAGATCCTGAAGAAAGGGTGTTTGAGTCAATGGAAAATTATCCTACTCCAGATAACATGCACTATCCAATTATAGTTGAGGACTATCATACCCAGCAGAGTACTTGGGGGGCACCAGAAGGGGAATATTCTGTAGATTCCTCTAGAATCGGGATGCAGGAGATGGATGAAGAAGAAAGTGATGACGATGATTCAGTAGATACTTCAGATGATTTGGAAGGTATGGATACACTTCAACTGAATGATGTGTCAAGTCCGAAGACTTCTGATACTAAATATCATCCGTCGAAGAGGCAAGTCGTTTCACAGTCGGTGCGTCGTACTTCACGATAGCACGGTTGTACTCCGGGTATGTACGATGAACGACGCAACTTCTGGGGAGTGTGACTCTGATTAGGAGCATCTCCGCAGGAGATGAGAGTTGGAGTTGGAAGACTTGATGTAAATAAATAAGTGAGATAGTACCACATGAGTTTGTAATGTTTAATGAGTAAGGGCTTGTAATCACGTTGTATAAATTATATTGCTTGTAATGTAGAATATGTGTGTAATGCATATTTGGTTCTTATTTGGATCTTGTTTTCCATTGTGTGACTAGTTATGTGCAAGAAGTTGAGCTCAGAACACATATGCATAATGTAATTATGAGTATTCGCTTATGTTACAGGACTAGGGGGGTATGGAAACGGGTGTAGAAAACGAGGCTGAACAGCAGCGCATGGAGCACGAAGCCAAATAAAAGGTGGATGAAGACGCCAGAATGCAAGCGAACTTACCACCACCACCACCAACGAGGCCATTGATGGAGCAAAACTTTATGCAATACATGCAAATGATGCAAGAGTCCCAGAATAAGTTCATGGAGGGGTTAGTAGACCGTGTGGGATAGCCGAGGGCACCTCAAGGACGTGGTGTTAGTCTATCAGATTTCCAGGATACTAGGCCTTTACCTTTCGCATCCACTCCTGAACCAATGGATGCAGAGGACTGGTTAACAGATACCGAAAGAAAGTTGAGAACTGTAGGGTGCAATGAGGAAGAAAAGTTGAGGTATGCAACGCATTTATTGACCAGACCTACATCGTCATGGTGGGAGAGTCAGCTCGCAATGCAACCTCCAGGAAGAGAGTACAATTAGGAGGAGTTCAAACAAAGATTCCATGAATATCATGTTCCAGAAAGTATCATAGAGTTGAAGCGTAGGGAGTTTAAAGAACTGCAACAAGGATACTCCAGTGTCATGAAGTACATTCGGGAGTTTAGTGATTTATCTCGTTATGCTGCTGAAGAAGTTAACACAGAGGCGAGTAGGAAGAAGAGGTTTATGCATGGATTAAATCCATTTGTGAAGATGCAGTTGAGGCTTGCCAACACTCAAACTTTTCAACAGTTGCTTGATGCAGCTATCACCTTTGAAGATGATTACAAAAATGTCCGAGAGGACCGTAGGAAGAGGGCAAAGAAGGAGACAAAGAGGATTCAGGCAAGTAAACCCAAAACCAATCTGGAGTTTCAACCCAGAAACCGAGCCTACAACAACAACATGAGTATCAACAACACTGGAGGACAATTCAACCCCAGAAGGAATGTCATATGTCATAATTGCAAACTTCCGGGACATATCAGCAAGAATAGCCAGAAACCAGTGATAATTTGTTATGGATGTGGATTAAAAGGTCATATCAAGCCTGATTGCCCAAACAAACCACCCGGTGGTTGGCCCACAAAAGGTGGAGGACAAGCCAGTGGAGGCGGAGGTGGACAATCTAACAGAGGTGGATGTTATGCCAAAAATAATAATGGCAAGAGGGGTAGACCTACGGGAAAGCTGAATTGCGCAACTTTGGAGGAGGTGGATAACTCAAATCAGGCAGTGATAGGTACGCTCAATATTCTCACAAATTACAGAAAGGTTTTATTTGATACTGGTGCAAGTACTTCTTTCATATCTGAAGAGTTTTGTGATAAATTCGGGATTAGAAGGGCACTGTTAGAAAAACCTATGACCGTAGTTACCGCTAGAGGGATCATGGTAGTTAGACATATTAAACTAAACCAAGTCATCTCAATCTATGGTCAAACCTATTATGCGGATCTTTATGTGATCCCATTAAGAGGAATAGCAGTAGTGCTGGGAATGGATTGGATGACAGATTATGGAGCTCAGATCTGTAAAATCCCAATTTCAGCAACCCTGATTAGTTTTCCAGAATGCAAAAATCAGGGGGAACAAAAACTTTTTCTTGTTCATAGGTGCAATGTTTGCTTGTTGCTTGTTTGCACTTGTGCCTGTGAGTGTTTACCATATGATACTCCTTACCTCACCATCAGTTGACAAAAGCTATTTAACAAAACTATCCTGGCTCATTCTACATATTCTCAAACGTTCTGGAATTTCAAAACCTGATCCAAGATGCTTGTGTAACCAAAACTAGTTTAGTAGCTTCCTTTGATAAAACTATGGAGAGTTATAACCTCCTTAGGTTTATAGACAGAACCTTCAACTACTCTTATATCTAGGTTTCCCAAAACCTCTTCTTAAAGCTTTTGAATTCAACTCTTAGTAGAGATACCAAGGAATCTCATCTCGTTCAAAATCCAACCTCTTCAAAATACCCCAGTCTTACCTCAAGCTAGGCTTGATGGTAACCCTAGTAGTGGATTTACTTAGTTCTTAAGATGAGTTGCTTTGATCTGCTGGTTGACTTAATTGCTTAGAAGTAGTATGAGATACCCTAGGAGCTCATCCTCTAGGATCAATAAACCTTAACATCCCCAAACCCTAAGCAAGAATACCAGGTGGATCTGATCTCTAGATACTAGAAGATCATCTAAAACCCTTACCCAGATCAATTCTGCAGTGACCCACTCCATAAGTTTCTAAGTCAATGAAGTCCAATAGCAAGCATGGATCCCTTCTACTCAAGATACTCTTCAACATCATCCACTTGATGATGCTTTGGTACCTTGCAACCCCTCACAAACATCCCCTCTCATAATCTAGTCAAAAACCCAAAATCTGCCAGATTTGGCTAAGTCTAGAAAACTATTTCCAACATCACCTTTTTGAATGCCTCCTTTTCTCAAGCCTTGTGCATTTTTGGAAATGCACCTGAAACATCTTGTTAACCATCCTAAGGACTACCAAGGCCCACTATTGCCCTTGGTTAGGTCATACTCCAACCCACTTGTTCTTGATGGTTTTGCAGGCAAGAAAATAACACTTCCTACAAACCTAGTCATCATGCCTACTTTGACAGAAGCTCACCCCATCATCCAACCTTCTATGGACCAAATCTTTGCATGGTTGTGTTCTAATCATATAGGTATATCAACATATACTTCACTTGTTCCAAGTGGATCTTTGTGCTTATTAAACCCACATGGTTTATAAGGCATCATGACTCATCTGGTATGGCAGCCTTATTTTCAACAAAGTTTGCCATCATTTCCAGACCACCTCAAATGTAACCAATCCAAACTCCTTTTTCCATGACCATATATATGACTTAGTATAGCTATCAATATATACCTTGCATCAAGGTGAGCTCTGAGCTCCAAGATCCAACAAGGTTTTGGTGATATAAAATTAACCTCACCCTAGATCCACAACCCCTTGTTTTCCATCTTATTCAAGTTGGATTTCCATTTACCAAGGTTTCAAATGCTTGCTACACCTTGTCTACATCATCTACCTTGATCATCAAGATTTATCAAATATTACCCATAATTATTATGGCTCCAAATCTATTTAATTCCTTTAATAGACAAAATCTCAAAACCCCTTTCCCAATGGAAAGTTTGGTTCTTGTCAAAACACTTCCCCAACTTTTGGGCTCATGTGAGTTCCATTCATCATACCGTATCCTCCAACTTCAAAAATAAATATTTTTGAAGAGCTTTAATAATTCTTTTTGCCCTTTTTCCTAAATGGGAGAAATAACAAAATAACTGTTTTAAATACTTTTAAGCCTCAATAAATCTTGGGAAAATTCCCCTAAGTGTGCCTTCACATTTGGGACCCTCTCACACCAAAAACCAACCTTGTCCAATGTAATTATATCAAATGATCTTCTAGAAACCACTTCTGCCCTTTTTGAATAAATGGATTTAAGAGGACTAAATCCCCTTATAAAAATCCCAAATAAATCCCAGGAGTGTACCTTGACCATGCCCATCCACCAGTACTATCTCCCCATCTCTTCCAATGCAAATATTTGAAATCCTTCACAAGCTCTCTTGTGATCAAAATCTTGCAAAACAAATAATCTTGAGCTAAACCAAGACCAAGCCCTCCCCAAAGCTTGTCAAGCACTCCTCCCTAGAAACCAATACTCCCCTGGTCGTGAGCACTATAGCTCCATCCCAGCCCTTACCCCTTTTACCCTTGGACTAGGAGAGAGAGACAACCATATCTTACAAAGATATGCCCATTAAATTACCACAGCTCCCTCCCTCTATCTCTGCCCGACCAAATCCCACTCCTACCCCTCCTCACCGCCCTCTAGGCCAATCACAGGCCAACACTACCCCTCCTCCATGTCCAAAGTGGACATTTTCACGATGGATCTCCCCCTTGGTATAAAGGCCAGAGGCCACCCCCAGCACGCCCCTGCCCCTCATTTGCTCCCTCTTCCCCTCCACTTACCTCCCCTAGCTCCACTCCCTCTCCCTGCTCCATGCTGCCCGAAAGAAGGAGGAGAAGCCTCGGCCTCTCCCGAAAACCGACCAAGAATCCCTTCCTGCAGCTCCTCTCCCCCTGCATGTCACTCTCCCGGCACCTCCTCGCTCTCCTGCATCTAAACCTCCTCTTTATGTTGACATGCAGCAACCCCTGGAGGATCTCCGGCGAGCTCCGTTCAGTCACCGTGGCGCGAGCTACCTCCCGAAGCCAAACTCCACCGTGCCGCCCATCCCCGAGCTCCCCGCCGTCTACCGTGTCGCCCAGTCACCTCCACATCCTCCCCCGAGCCCTCAGGTGAGCTCCTTGTACCGCGCAGCCCTCTGCTAGGGTTTGCTCCCCCGCCAGCGTCGAGAGGAAGAGGACGAGCTAGGGCTATCCATCGCCCTTTTAATCGGACGCCTGTCCTCCTGCTTTCACGCCCACTGGCGGTGAGCCAGCCCGTCAGTTCAAACATGCCTCAAGGCTCTCATGCGGCACGCTGGGCCGAATCCCCTCCCGGCGGCCCATTTCCGTTTGAAACCAGCCCGCTACCCCCTCTGTTTTATTATTTTCCCCCAGATCCAGTTTGTTGCCCTCCAATTTAAATTGAAATAAAAATGCAAATCTGTCCCAATTGCCGAAATCTAAATTTCTGGTAGTCCTCAGAGGTTGTCTTAAACATGCAAAGCTGTCCCTCTGCCAAAAATAAATTCCATTATTTATTGGCATAATATCCACTAAAATGTATCTATGACACTAAATAAATTCCTCAGTGACCTACACATGTCCAAAATGGATGAAATCAAGTTCTTCTGATAGCATAATCATAGACCTTACATCTAGAATTTATCCTATGCCAAGGTGAACAGTAGTGTCTATAGAAAAAATAATAAAAACAACCATTATCTGCTTTAGGTAATTTATCTAGGTCAAACCAAATGTGGTATTGACCTGATTCCACCTCTCAGTACACCCTAATATCAGCATCTATCAAACCCCAGCAGCTCAGATTTTATTGAGCTCTGATTGAATTATAGTGAATTAAACTATACTGTGTACCCCTTTTACACTATATAAATCACTCCAGTAGTTCTGGTTATCCAAAATGGATAAATCCTATTTCTACAGAAAGGTATTTCCAATACCTACCATGCAAAGTTGGAATCACACTAAAACCTTTTGTAAAAGAAATCTGGTGAAAAAGAGAAAAACCATACATAACTGCCTTTGAGGATTTATTAAGGGCATTCTGGTAATTCTTTCGACAAGATTCCACTTCTATGTGGTTCAGTACATCAAACACTACCTAACCACCCAAGGAAATAATTTTTGGTCCTCCAGATAAATTCTGGTGAATTCTTTCCCCAAACTAGAGTTTATTCCACTATAAAAAGCATAACTAAATCCAGGTATGTGATAATCTGGTGAAACCACTTGTGTTGGTCTTGTTTTGCCAAGAACTATCTGAGGATATCATGGTTGCACATTGTTATCCTACAGACCTCAAGTATCCACCACAAGTCCTTGGTATTTAACCTAGACAACTATCTCCCGAGGGGAAAAACACCTCTATGGGAATCTAGTAATTCCACTACCAGTACCCAACTTCTCCAAAACCTACTAAGTTAAGTAGTATTGTTTATGTTTGTTTGCTGTATGGTTTGATGCCTGAATGCCTTGTATTGATTGTGGTATTGTCTGCTTGCATGTATACTCGATGACGGCGATAGTGTGATTGTTTGACGACGAGAAGAAAGGGACTTCTTATTATTATTTATTGGGTATTCTTGGTTATCAAAGGAAGTCCAGGCACTTATTGCTGATCACAGGCAAGCCACCATTCCCGAATTCTGATACTTGTCCTACTCTCTTTTACCTGTTTTGTATCCTCTTTATAAATTGCATTATTTACATGCATGTCTTGTTTTATAAAGACTGCGCTAATAACTTGGCTCCTCCAAGTTATGACCCTGTGTCCCTCGTAGAACCACCCTGATGTAAACCTACCATTTACTCCCCTTTAGATCGAGGTTATTATGATTAGCATCATACCTCGTTGGAAACCACGGATTTTCGTTGAATAAAGTGTTTTGGGAATTACCCAACTACAAATGTTTCAAAACTGCTTTGTAAAACCCTTGGAAGAGGCATCGTTCCAAGCGGAGGTTTTCGCTAAAGAAGTAGGGTGGATGAGAAATAAGAAAGTGGAAAAGATAAGAGAAGGGATGTTCTATGCCTTTACCGGAACAATTTATAAGTGCAACCACATTACCCCAGGTGCTGGGGCTTAGCTTGTAGTTTGTCTTCATTAGCCGAGGTGGCTTGTACAATGCTTATGGGGAGAAATCCCCTGAATTCCGGGAGGGCGCTAACAGATCTACGGATCTGGAGCCTGTAGCTTGCTTCGACAAGAGTGAGCCTGTCTTGGCAGGAGTGCCGGTGCAACAATTGGGTCTCCCGCGGACGATATGACTTAGGTGGTACGGAAGGAAGTGGAGTCACCAAGTTAAGGTATACGCCAAGCCGCGGTTTGGGTATACGCGTGTACGTAAGGCAGGACTATGGCTGGGAGCCACATACTTGTGCCGGGGAGAACAAACCCAAAAGGAAAAGCAACCTTTGCTAGGGTCGACAAGCGAAAGGTTAGGTTTGACTATCCAGACCCCCGTCTACCATGGGTAGAGGGCCGTGGTTTTATCCCGGCGGATGTATTGATTCTTATGGGGAAAGTGTGCAAACTCTGCAGAGTATAATCTATTCGAATAGCCGTGTCCACGGTCAAGGACGGTTGGAAAGGTGTTGGCTAGGAGTACCCAAATGGTGCTTGTTTGGAAAGTGGATGATATATGGAGGTTCCGAGGGAACCTGAGTCTAAAGTCTTGTTTTTGACCGGAGGTGGCCAAAGAGGTTTACAAAGGGTTTTTACTCCAAAACTGTTTTCAAAAAGCTTTTCAACAAAGATATGGGGATGTCTTGATTTATAAAACAAGGGCATGTTTCGAAAACTCTTTTTCAACAAAGATATGGAGATGCCATAACTACAAGAGATAGTCTAGGCTTTTTCAAAAACAACCCAAGATAGAGCTATCTCGCCACAACCATATTTGCATATCTTAATTCACTTATCTTGGTGGTTTGCGAGTACATTGAAAAGTACTCATGGCATTGTCCCTGGCTATTTACTTGGCTAGACTTTCAGAGGTTCGACATCGGATGATTAAGGTGACGTCCAACGAGCTAGGCCGTCTTCCCAGTCAGTCGCCTGTAGGTTGAGGCACGATTGGGCTCTACGCGTGATGATGTTCCGCTGCTAAAGATGGTATAGCCATAATGGCATTTATGTAAGTCTTGTAAATTCGTTATGTTTTAGATGTTGTAATGATACTTGTCGGTTATGTTCCACGGCACACTGATCATGGGAACGTGGATATATATACATAACAGGGATTTCTCGGATGCTTAAATCCGGGGGACCCCATAGACTTGGTATCAGAGCCATCCTAACTGTAGGAGACCCTAGTTATCGTGGACGTTAGACAGGAAACGACAAACCTATTTTCTAAAAGACAAAGGGAAGAGATGACTATTTGCAAAAGTGCTTATGTCTTTTCCCCTCCATTTTGAAAACTACTTGCATTAATATGATTTTCTAATCATAAAATCCTGCACACTTTTCACTAACTCGACCTAGCCCTAAACACTTTTGTAGATGGAACCTGTTGATGAAGAGTGGCTGAAGATTGGATTTCCCTGACTCCTCTAGGACTCCCTGCAACTTTGTGGTTACTAGCAGAAACCTATCTACACCCTCCACAAGGGAGTGGAATCAGGAGATTATGTGGGACAGATTGTCATACTAGCCAAGCCGGGAACCAATGGAAGCCCTATCTATTCCACTGGACCTCAGATGCCCATTCCCGCACTCGCTATGGATATGGTAGCCAGAGAAGCTTTGATGCGCATCCGTAGTTTCCTCCTAGATATGAGACATCCCACAACCTTTTTCCTCCCCATGAAGGGAAATGTCGACTGCACCGGAGGATCTCAAGACCCCAGCCTGGCATACCCTGCTCTCTCTTTTCAGACCCGCTCTAGATACTCCAGCAACGAGGTGTTAACAGCAGTCGTGGACGAATACGTCACTCCCAGATGGAGCTCCATCGCCTACAAGACATTCTCACCCATAAGGAAGCTCTGGAAACCCTGCAAAGGAATCAAGCACGAACAACCGCCACTGAAGGAACCTCGAGGGAAGCTGCTCCCAAGAGACACAAGAAGTGCATCACCGCCAGTCAGTATCTCCGTAGGTTCAAGCCCATCCAGGAGGTGCAGGAAACCTCCACTGTTCCGCTAGAGCCAGCCACGACTCCATAGAGGCACCCTCCGAGTAATCACCCGCGTTGCGGTACTTGCCCACCTAGCAATAGGGTAGAGTCATGTATCATCCCTGAACGCGTTTTGTAATGTTTAAGTACTATTAGCACCTTCGAGTGCAGACATGTTGGTTGTGTAATAACTTCCTTGGATTGCTATGCTTGCTTTGATGTTTTCCCTCTTGCGTGTTTTACCCAAGACGTTGCATCAGGCCCACCCAGAACGAAAACGCACCAAAAGAAAACCTCCCATGGTTGTTCAGTATGCCTCCCGAAAGCTGGATGATTGCAGGTACACCATTAAATACACCTCGTGAGATCTAGAACCCCAGATAGATCTACTTGATTTTGACCTAAGTCGCTATCCTACAGATCTATACCCCATTAATCCCTCCGAGTTGAACCCCGAAAGCTAACCGTTTAACACAGCTTACTCCCGTAACCGGAACACTTACCACCAACAGGAACTCCCTCAAGATGGCCTTGACGACCGGAAGCTTGAAGAAAGCATGTAGCCGTTGCAGAGAAGAAGGACACCAAGCCAACAGGTGTTCCAGCCACTGCCCAAACTGTGGGAAACCTCATTCGCCCAAAGTTTGTCCAACTCTATCTGTCACTTGTTTCCTTTGCGAATGCCAAGACCATGTCCCTGTCGACTGCCCAGTATATCTCCTCCTTGGCAAGGCCCGTCAACTTCCTGGTGTCAGCATAGGAAGGTCGTCAATTCAGTTACGCCGAATGAAAGGTACCTGTTTCTCGTGTGATCAACACGGTCACTTCAGCCGAGAATGCCCCCAGCGTTCACCCGTCAAGGACTCCGCAAAGGTGAAGCCCAAAGGCACCAAGGTCCTTACCCCAAGAAAGGACGACCATCCGACCTCTTGCAACCCTACACCTTAAGATTGAGGAATCAACTCGCATCTCCAAACTACTACATTTCGTTGAAGTACAATCGAGAGAGAAGCTCCTTAACTTACCCTAGAACTCCCTGAACGTCGGCAAGTGCAACTTGTAATAAACTAGTCTAGGTTTCCCCCTGGAACGACACCGATGATGCTACCCTCCCTTATGTCATTGTACGCTACCTTATGTCATTGGATGTCCCCGGCTTGTAACTCTCCAATCTACCCTATTCTAATCCTAAGGGGGAAAGACCGCGTCTTTCCCGCAAAATAGAATAACCCTCTACAGAAGCAATCCAAAAATTGGAACCGAAGACACAAACTAGGATACAATAATCCCTTAGGTGTAACATCCCAAAACTTTAATCCAAGCTTATCAAGATCCAAATCATCAAAAATAGGGTTAACAAAAACTTTTCCAAATTGAAAATAAAAGCATTCATCTGTATGTGCATTTAATTTAGGATTTGATTTGAATTGCCATGGTTCTATGATCCATTGCTCGTAAAATGTTTCTTAGGTGATTTAAACATCATCTACATCATTTCCCAAACTTTTACTAAAGAAAATCAAATAAAAAACAATTAAAAAGGAGGAATGGTCATTTTGGCCATTTTAATCCACTACACTACTTTGAGTGTTCCTAGCACTCATTTCTTAATAGAAACATGTGTGGATCTTTACACCCCTTATAGTACACATAATGAGGTACCAAGGCCCACCTTGTAATCTGCAAAAATCTTTCAAATGCTAATTTTAAATGACAGTTCAAAATTGAATCTATTTCATATGGGAAGATCCCACTTTTTCAAAAACCATTCAAACAAGCTCCACTGTCAAAACCCTTGCAACCAGAGACTACCTAGCACTAGTGTAGATCACCCAAAATTTTTGAAACCAAAATTCAAAAGTTTATTTCTTGCGGCCATTTAATAAAACACTTGGCAGGCAAGAATCTAACTCTAAAACTAGCTTACTGTTCTGCATAGGGTTTTGCCCCCATTTGATCTCCATTTAATCCCTCTGTCCCCTCTTGATCTAACCAGGCCCTTAGCACCCCTCTCCCTTGTCCCTAGCAACCATGCCATGCCAACCCGAGCACCTAGTCGCCGGCCAAACCTTGCCCCGCTGCAGCAGACCACTTCCCCCTCTCTCGCCATGTTTAGGAGGTAGCCAGGAGCTCACCGCCACCCTCTGTCCCCTGCCCGAGCCAAGCCCCGCCGTGGACCACCGAGGAGAGCACTGCGTCACCGCACCATGCTCAGACCGCCCCTCGACCGCAGCCCGCGCTCATCGCTCCGCCTTGACCTAGGGAACACGACGGACACCCCCGTTCACCGCCCAACGCACCACAACCACCGTTCGCCGTGGACATTGCCGCTTCTGCCGCTCAGAGCTCCAGCTCGCCGCGACCGCATACCACCACCCCTAAGCCCACATTCACTTCCTACAGCACCGCCAGGAGACCGCCCGTCGATCGCCACCCTCCGCCATGCCTCTAGCCGGCCGTAGCCATGTCGCCACCGTCGCCTGCCCATCCCGCTCGGTCTCACCGTCAGGCCTATAAAAGGAGGCCACCCCCAGCCATTTGAAGTACACCCACTCACTTCCCACCTCTCACTGAACCTCACCCACCTCTAGCCGACGCCGCTCGAGCTCCGCCTCATCGGAATTGGAGCCGGAGCTGCCGCAGCAAGAGGAGAAGGGCGCCTGCGATTTAGGGCACCCCAAGCTCCACCGCAACCGCGCCTCGCCTTGCTGTCGTCTTCCAGTTTGTTTGCCCGCCTCGCCGACCTTGCTGGAGCCCTGGTATGTCCCTGATAGACCCCCACCGAGCCGCTAGGGTTCGAGCTCGCCGGCGACCTGTTCGTCGTCGACGACGACCCTCAGCCGTAGATCCCAGTTCTAATCCTACGGCTCACAACGCGCGTACCGTTTCGCGTGTTAAGCGCCACTGCCAAGCGGGACCCCCTGTCAGCTGAGCCCCGTGCCGTGGAGCGCCACTGGGCCGGCCCATGTTCGTTCCCGTGCTAGCCCAGCCATTGAAATTTGGATTTTTCTTTTTAGTTTAAATCTAGTTTCTGTCCCCTAGTTTGAAAATCAATTCAAAGAGATTCATAAATCCAAATTGCATGAAACCAATTTTGTCTGAAAGGTATTGAAATGATCTATCAAAGCCTGTTGGATTTAATTCAATTAGAGTTATAGATCTCTCCTAATAAAAATAACAAAACAGAAGCATTTGCACCTTGCAACATTTTTATAAAATCAACCAAGTTAGCTTTTGAGTTTATTCCAACTCTCAAAAATCACATTTCACCATATCTATCTAAATATGTAATAATATTAAGGTTTACATGCAGTGACTTTGGACTAGTACCAAAATAATGCTATATAGGCATTTGTAGTCACTTTAAATCATTAAATAAGGAACTTAAACCAAAGTAATTATGATCCAACCTTTAAATCTCATTCCCACATGTTAGAATATGTGGTGATGACATGTGTCAATATGATCCCATATTTTAAATGGTGAATATTAAATCTTAGTTAATATTTCAATGAGTAGAAATTACTTTTCTGAAATAAAAGGAGGAAACTATTGAATTAAACTTGTGATGCTTGTGATGATCATAGATCATCAAATATGTGTCTTAGGATGCTAATTGGACTAGTTAAGTATGGTTTGGTGATTGTGTGCTCCGTATGTATTTATAGACGATAGTACCGACCAAGTCTACGAGGAGGAGTTCTACCAAGAAGAAGAAGAAAACTTCAACCACTGCACCAACCAAGGCCAGCTACTATTAGCAAGATAGGATTGAACTAGATGGTTTAGCAAAGATGCTTAGGGCATGCTTTGATTATACCACTTTGACTAGTATTTACCCCATGTATTATTTTCAAGCTCTACTTCCTTTACTTTACCCAAAGTTCTTTACTTATTTTGAAGGTAGGATAAAAAGTATAAAACTTGACCTATTTAGATAACTTTAGATGTCATTCTATGGCATGATATTGAACCCATCACTTCCACCTTAGTGAACACTCTTAACTTAGTAGTTTAGAGTAGATCAAAAACTTGAGTCACTTTAGATGGGAACAATGGGTGAAAATGAATTGTGAAAACCTTGGAATGATGAGTCATTCTATTGAGATGTTTTGACATGTGTTGAGAAACACAAATGGTTTATTATGAGGAAAATGTTGAGGCCTGAGCCTTAACCCTTTTATAAAACTGATGGTTGGATTCAGATGCGATACCATTCCAAATTTACCGTACAACCACACTACCTGAATTGGGTAAGGCTTAGCTATAAATTTATATGCATTAGTATTAGTTCCCTCGCGGGAGAGGTTTGAGCTGAGGCTACCTCTCATGATGTCCACCTATGCAGTGCCCAAGATGACTGATGGTAATGGTTAGGAGGCCATGCTCATAGGAGAGGTGCTTATACTAGGGTGTGTAAAGGAAAGGTTATGTTTGATTATCTACATACTAAGTATGATGATTCAGGGTTATCCCTGACAGATGTATCGAATCTTGTGGTGAAAGTGTACCACCTCTGCAGAGTGTCAAACTATTCGAATAGCCGCGTCCGTGGTTATGGACAGTTGGAATGGCCATACTGTTTCATTGTCAGATGTTTTCCAAATAACTTGAAATGAATGATGAATCTTGACTTGACCACAACAGGGTTGTGTTTATGATACTAGCTTCCCAACTTAGGTGATTCTAGAACTTTATTTTATCTTTCTTTGCTTTAGAACTCAGCTAAGGTTTCAAACTTAACTTTATAGTCGAACATAGGGTTAGTACTTGACTTAGAACTATATTACTTGTTAGAGGTAGTTTGCGATTACTTAAAGAGTACTCATGGCTTTTGTCCCTGGCTATTCTCATGGCCAGACTATGAAGGAGACTATCAAGATGATGGCCAGCAAGACGGCTATGGTAACTAGGACTATCTGTCTTCGTCAGCATTGCCTGTGCCCCTAAAGATGAACCCCACCGCTACACTTATCTTTTATTTCCGCTGCTTGCTGTATTAAAGACTGGATCATGAGATCCTTATTTGTGTAAGACCTTATGTATGGTTTGTAATGGATGATGTACTGTGATATCCAATCCGTTATGTCTCGCAAAAATGGTAATCCTGGGATTGCGAGGTATGGCATAACGGGCATCTGGGATTAAAAATCCGGGTGTTGACATTAGGAGAGACGACGTAAATCCTTACAGCAGGAGGATCACTCCTCGCAATCCTGGTTGAAGCCAGCTTAGCACTCTTGCTTTCAAGACATTTGAAGTTTAACCTCATTGTCGTGGTGACCCTATTCAAAGACTAAGCCGACAAGTTAGTACGCGAGAAGCACATAACCCTAACTCCCACACCAAATCCCCTAACCGTACCCTCCCGAATCTCGGGACGAGATTCTTTTAAGGGGGAAAGGTCTTTAATATCCCAATTTCAGCAACCCTGATTAGTTGTGCAGAATGCAAAAATCAGGGGGAACAAAACCTTTTTCTTGTTCATAGGTGCAGTGTTTGCTTGTTGCTTGTTTGCACTTGTGCCTGTGAGTGTTTACCATATGATACTCCTTACCTCGCCATCAGTTGACAAAAGCTATTTAACAAAACTATCCTGGCTAATTCTACATATTCTCAAATGTTCTGGCATTTCAAAGCCTGGGCCAAGATGCTTGTGTAACCAAAACTAGTTTAGTAGCTTCCTTTGACAAAACTATGGAGAGTTATAACCTCCTTAGGTTTATAGACAGAACCTTCAACTACTCTTATATCTAGGTTTCCCAAAACCTCTTCTTAAATCTTTTGAATTATACTCTTGGTAGAGATACCAAGGACTCTCATCTCGTTCAAAATCCAACCTCTTCAAAATACCCCAGTCTTACCTCAAGCTAGGCTTGATGGTAACCCTAGTAGTGGATTTGCTTAGTTCTTAAGATGAGTTGCTTTGATCTGCTGGTTGACTTAATTGCTTAGAAGTAGTATGAGCTACCCTAGGAGATCATCCTCTAGGATAAAGAAACCTTAACATCCCCAAACCCTAAGCAATAATACCCGGTGGATCTGATCTCTAGATACTAGAAGATCATCTAAAACCCTTACCCAGATCAATTCTGCAGTGACCCACTCCATAAGTTTCCAAGTCAATGAAGTCCAATAGCAAGAATGGATCCCTTCTACTCAAGATAAACTTCATCATCATCCACTTGATGATGATTTGGTACCTTGCAACCCCTCAAAAACATCCCCTCTCATAATCTAGTCAAAAACCCAAAATCTGCCAGATTTGGCTAAGTCTAGAAAACTATTTCCAACATCACCTTTTTGAATGCCTCCTTTTCTCAAGCCTTGTGCATTTTTGGAAATGAACCTGAACCATATTGTTAACCATCCTAAGGAATACCAAGGCCCACTCTTTCCATTGGTTAGATCATCCTCCAACCCACTTGTTCTTGATGGTTTTGCAGGCAAGAAAATAACACTTCCTGCAAACCTAGTCATCATGCCTACTTTGACAGAAGCTCACACCATCATCCAACCTTCTATGGACCAACTCTTTGCATGGTTGTGTTCTACTCATATAGGTATATCAACATCTACTTCACATGTTCCAAGTGGATCTTTGTGCTTATTAAACCCACATGGTTTATAAGGCATCATGACTCATCTGGTATGGCAGCCTTATTTTCAACAAAGTTTGCCATCATTTCCAGACCACCTCAAATGTAACCAATCCAAACTCCTTCTGCCATGACCATATATATGACTTGGTCTAGCTATCCATCTATCCCTTGCATCAAGGTGAGCTCTGAGCTCCAAGATCCAACAAGGTTTTGGTGATATAAAATTAACCTCACCCTAGATCCACAACCCCTTGTTTTCCATCTTATTCAAGTTGGATTTCCATTTCCCAAGGTTGAAAATGCTTGCTACACCTTGTCTACATCATATACCTTGATCATCAAGATTTCTCAAATATTACCCATAATTATTCTGGCTCCAAATCTATTTAATTCCTTTAATAGACAAAATCTCAAAACCACTTTCCCAATGGAAAGTTTGGTTCTTGTCAAAACACTTCCCCAACTTTTGGGCTCATGTGAGTTATATTCATCATACCCTATCCTCCAACTTTAAAAATAAATATTTTTGAAGAGCTTTAATAATTCTTTTTGCCCTTTTTCCTAAATGGCAGAAACAACAAAATAATTGTTTTAAATACTTTTAAGCCTCAATAAATCTTGGGAAAATTCCCCTAAGTGTGCCTTCACATTTGGGACCCTCTCACACCATAAACCAACCTTGTACAATGTAATTATATCAAATTATCATCTAGAAACTACTTCTTCCCTTTTTGAATAAATGGATTTAAGAGGACTGAAACCCCTTATAAAAATACCAAATAAATCCTAGGAGTGCACCTTGACCATGCCCATCCACCAGTACTATCTCCCCCATATCTTCCAATGCAAATCTTTGAATTCCTTCACAAGATCTCTTGTGATCAAAATCTTGCAAAACAAATAAACTTGAGCTAAACCAAGACCAAGCCCTCCCCAAAGCTTGTCAAGCACTCCTCCCTAGCAACCAATACTCCCCTGGTCATGAGCACTGTAGCTCCACCCCAGCCCTTGCCCATTTTACCCTTGGATTAGGAGAGAGAGAGAGACAACCATATCTTACAAAGATATGCCCATTAAATTACCACAGCTCCCTCCCTCTATCTCTGCCCGACCAAATACCACTCCTACCCCTCCTCACCGCCCTCTAGGCCAATCACATGCCAGCACTACCCCTCCTCCATGTCCAAAGTGGAAATTTTCACGATGGATCTCTCCCCCTCGGTATAAAGGCTTGAGGCCACCCCCAGCACACCCCTGCCCCTCATTTGCTCCTTCTTCCCCTCCACTTACCTCCCCTAGCTGCACTCCCTCTCCCCTGCTCTGTGTTGCTCGGAAGAAGAAGGAGGAGAAGCCTCGGCCTCTCCCGAAAACCGAGCAAGACTCCCTCCCTGCAGCTCCTCTCCCCCTGCATGTCACTCTCCCGGCACCTCCTCGCTCTCCTGCATCTAACCCTCCTCTTTTTGTCGACATGCAGCAACCCCTAGAGGATCTCCGGCGAGCCCCGACGAGCTCCGTTCAGTCACCGTCGTGCGAGCTACCTCCCGAAGCCAAACTCCACCGTGTCGCCCATCCCCGAGCTCCCGCTGTCTACCGCGTCGCCTAGTCGCCTCCACATCCTCCCTCGAGCCCTCAAGTGAGCTCCCCGTCCCGCGCAGCCCTCTGCTAGGGTTTGCTCCCGCCGCTGGCGTCGAGAGGAAGAGGACGAGCTAGGGCCATTCCTCACCCTTTAATCACTACCCCCATCCCTCTACTGTTTATTCCAACAAGGGCTGGTCAGTAACATCCCAAAAATTTAATCCAAGCTTATAAAGATCCAAATCATTAAAATTAGGGTTAACAAAAACTTTTCCAACTCAAAGTATGAAAGCATTCATGTGTATGTGCATTTAAATTAGGAGTTGTTTTGAATTGCCATGGTTCTGTGATTCATTGCTTGTAAAATGTTTCTTAGGTGAAATAAACATCATCTAAATCATTCCCAAACTTTTCCCAAAGAAAAACAACTCAAAATGAATAATTGAAGTGAATGGTCATTTTGGCCAAATTAACTATCATGCCTACTTTGGCTATTCCTAGTACTCAGAACTTAACATAAACAAATGTGGATCTTTGCACCCCTTGCTAGTACACATAATGAGGTACCAAGGCCCACTTTGTGATATGCTAAAAACAATCAAATACTAATTTTAAATGACAGTTTAAAATTGAATCTACTTCATATGGAAAGATCCCACTATCTCAAAAACCACTCAAACCAACTCAATTTTCAAAACCCAAGCAACCACAGAGTCTCAAGATTAGTACTAGCACACCCACCAAAAATCTTTTCAAAATTTAAAAAGAAATTTCATGCGGCCATTTCATCAAACACTTGGCAGGCAGGGTTAAACCCTAAACCTAGCTCACTATTTGCAACAGGGTTTTGCACCCAAATTCCCTCAAAAACCTCCCTCTATCCCCAAATGATCTAACCACAGCTTTTAAACCCCCTCTCCTACCACCCTAGTGGCAGTGCAAGGCCATGCCGAGCACCAACTCGCCGGCCACCCCTTTCCCACTGCAGCAAACCACCTCCCCCTCTCTCGCCATGTCTAGGAGGTAGCCAGCACCTCGCCGCCGCCCACTGTCCCCTCCCCGAGCCAGGCCCAGCCGTGGACCACTAAGCAATCCCCACGCCCAGTGCCACCGCGCCATGCCGAGCACGCGCCAGAGCGCCGCACCCGGCACGTGTGCACAAGCGGTCGCTCGACCGTAGCCCGCGCCCACCGCGTCGCCACGACCCAGGGAACACGCCGGACATGCCCGTTCGCTGCCCAACGCACCACAGCCACCACTCGCCGTGGACACTACCGCCTCTGCCGCTCAGAGCGCCAGCTGCCCCCAACCGCATACCACCGCCCCTAAGCCAGCATTAAGTTCCTAGAGCACCACCAGGAGACCGCCCGTCAATCGCCACCCTCAGCCATGCTGCTAGCCGCCCGTAGCCATGTCGCCACCGTCGCCTTCCCATCCCTCTCGGTCTTGCCGTCGAGCCTATAAAAGGAGGGCACTCCCAGCCATTTGAAGCACACCACTCCACTCCCCTCACCTCACTGATCATCCCATACCACTAGCCGGAGCAATGGGAGCACCTGGAGCTGCCTCGGCCGTCCCTGAGCTCGCCGTCGACCACCAGTCCGTTTGCCCGCCTCGCCGTCGTCGCTGGAGCCTTGGTATGCCCCCTATGCACCCCCACTGAGCCGCTAGGGTTCGAGCTCGCCAGTGACAGGTCCGTCGTCGACAACGATCCCAGCCGTTGATCCCCACTCTAATCTAACGTCACACATTGCCCCGTACCACTTCACGCGTTATGAGTCGCTGACTAGTGGACCCCCTATCAGTTGAGCCCTGCACCGCGGAGTGACACTGGGCCGGCCCGTTAGAGTTTCCCGCGCGACCCAGTTAGTTTGAATTAGGATTTTTCTTTTTAGTTTAAACATAGTTCTGTCTCTGAGTTTGAAAATCAATTCAGAGAGATTTACATATCCAAATTGCATGAAACAAATTTTTCCTGAAAGGTTTTGAAAAGATCTATCCAAGCCCGTTGGATTTAATTCAATTAGAGTTATAGATCTCTCCTAGTAAAAATAACAAAATAGAAGCATTTGCACATTGCAACATTTGTATAAAATCAACCAAGTTAGCTTTTGAGTTGATTCCAACTCTCAAAAATCACATTTCATCATACCTATCTGAATATGTAATAATGTTAGGATTTACATGCAGTGACTTTGGACTAGTACCAAAATAATGCTATATAGGCATTTCTAGTCACTTTAAATCATTAAATAATGAACTTAAACCAAAGTAATATTGATCCAACCCTTAAATTACATTCCCACATGTTAGAATATGTGGTGATGACATGTGTCCACATGATCCCATATTTTAAGTGGTGAATATGAAATCTTAGTTAATTTTTCAATGAGTAGTAATTACTTTTCTAAAATAAAAAGGAGGAAACTATTGAATAAAACTTGTGATGCTTGTGATGATAATAGATCATCAAATGTGTGTGTTAGAATTCTAATTAGACTAGTTAAGTATTGTTTGGTGATTGTGTACTCCGTATGTATTTATAGAAGATAGTACCGACCAAGCTTACGAGGAGGAGGAGTGCTACCAAGAAGAAGAAGAAAACTTCAACCACTGCACCAACCAAGGCAAGCTAGCACTATCCAAGTTAACCCTTGCAAGTTGTACTTGCAAGCCACCATTAACAGTGCAAGCTATTGTTAGCAAGCTAGAATTAAGCTAGATGAATGAGCAAAGATGCTTTAGGCATGCTTTGGTCACACCACTTTGACTATTACTACCCCAAGTATTACCTTACTCGCTTTACTTCCTTTACTTTACAAAAGCCCCTTACTTGTTTTGAAGGTAGCATAAAGAGTATAAAACTTGAACTATTTAGATAAGCTTTAGATGTCATTCTATGGCATGAGGTTGAACCCATCATCTTTCCACCTTAGTGAACACTCTTAACTTAGTAGTTTAGAGCAGATCAAAACTTGAGTCACTTTAGATGGGAACAATTGGTGAAAATGAATTATGAAAACCTTGGAATGATGGGTCATTCTATTGAGATGTTTTGACTTGTGTTGAGAAACACAGAGGGTTTATGATGATGAAAATGTTAAGGCATGAGCCTTAGCCCTTTTATAAAACTGATGGTTGGATTCGGATGCGATACCATTCCAAATTTACCGTACAACCACACTACCTGAATTGGGTAAGGCTTAGCCGGAACTTTATATGCATTAGTATTAGTTCCCTCGCGGGAGAGGTTTGAGCTGAGGCTACCTCTCAATGTTGTCCACCTATGTAGTGCCCAAGATGACTGATGGTCATGGTTGGGAGGCCATGCTCATATGAGAGGTGCTTATACTAGGTTGTGTAAAGGGAAGGTTATGTTTGATTATCTGCATACTAAGTATGATGATTCAGGGTTATCCCTGACAGATGTATCGAATCTTGTGGTGAAAGTGTACCACCTCTGCAGAGTGTCAAACTATTCGAATAGCCGCGTCCACGGTTATGGACAGTTGGAATGGCCATACTGTTTCGTTGTCAGATGTTTTCCAAACAATTTATGAAATGAATGATGAATCTTGACTTGACCACAATAGGGTTGTGTTTATGACAATAGCTTCCCAACTTAAGTGATTCTAGAACTTTGTTTTATCTTTCTTTGCTTCAGAACTCAGCTTAGGTTTCAAACTTAACCTTATAGTTAAACTTAGATTTAGCACGTTAACTTAGAACTATACTACTTGTTAGTGGTACTTTGCGAGTACTTAAAGAGTACTCATGGCTTTTGTCCCTGGCTAATCTCATGGCCATACTATGAAGGAGACTATCAAGATGATGGCCCGCAGGACGGCTATGATAACTAGGACTATCTGCCTTCATCAGCATTGTCTGTGCCCCTGAAGATGGACCCCACCGCTACGCCTTATATTTATTTCCGCTGCTTGTTGTATTAAGACTGGATCATGAGATCCTTATTTGTGTAAAACCTTATGTATGGTTTGTAATGAATGATGTACTGTGATATCCAATCCGTTATGTCTCGCAAAAATGGTAATCCTAGGATTGCGAGGTATGGCATAATGGGCATCTGGGATTAAAAATCCGGGTGTTGACTAGTTGGTATCAGAGCCATCCTGACCATAGGAGACCCTAGTTAGAATGGACGTCCGAACAAAAACTTAGTTTCAAAACCAAAGTGAGAATTTAAGAAAAACTATCTCCTCTCTTATCCTTGGGAATTCTTTATTTCTCAAAAATTCATGTTCCTCAAAATTCTTACATTATTACTTAAAATTTGACACACTTGATCACCTCACTAATTTCCTCATCCTTAATTCTTGTAGATGGAGACTCAGTTCAGCAAGTTTTACCAGTTGGGAAACGGAGGTCAGCTGATCTTTGAGAGGGATCTGGATTCACTGTCGGAGTTACTGGGACGCCCACATCCGGAGTTTCTTGGAGCTCAACTTCCAGGACCCCCAGGAGGAGACCTACAGTGGCTAGTCACCACTGATCTTAGAGGAAGCATCGAAGCACCAACTTCTGGGAGAATTCAGTTCTCCGTGAGGGAGAACAACTGGCTAGATGGATTAGCCAGAGCAATGCATGAAGCTCTCGCACGTCTATGTGTCCTTAGCGTCAACCAAATCCAAGGAACCCGTTTTGCTCACTATGCAAGACATGACTTCATGGGAATGCCGATGGAGATGCCAAGTCACCCAGGGTTGAGGCGTCAAGTGGAGAATCTTGACTTCTTGCTGCACGACAAACTGCAGGAACTGGACAATGCTAGAGAGTTAGCCAACTAGAACCGTGCCATTGCCGACCAGAAGGCCCAGACTTTCGCACTGCTTGTTCAGGATCGCTAGTCTCTTCGCTGCCAGCGTGCAAAGAAGGATCGCACCATCGCCCGTCTTCGCAAGAAGGTGGCCGACCTCGAGAAGACCGTCAAGGAACATGAAGCTTAGCTTGCAGCAAAGGAGGAAGAAGATGAGGGTGAAGACATCCAGGGAGACATGGATTCTTACCTCAGCAATGATGATGACTTTCTGGAGGAGGATGCTGTGGACTTCTACACTGACAATGAGGACTCCGACTTCATCGACGATGAGTAGATGCACTAGAGCACTGCCGTAGCATGAGATGTATCGGTCTCACTGTATTGTAGCTTACATAATGGTTCTTCAAACCATCTGTTTTCTTTTGATTGTTGTGGTGTGTGTTGTATCGTGTGTTTGTTTGCATGAATGAAATGGAGTTAGTTGAAAAACCTGAGTCTAACTCAAAGTTTTAGCTTTGAAACAAAAACCATGAACCTTAGAATTTCCCTCTTACCCCTTTATCTACCTCAATCCTCAGATGACTCGTGGAAACCAAGGAGGGAGCAGCTCGTCGCAAGACCCAATGCTGCAGATCTTGCAGAATCTCATCGCAGACCTTGAAGCAAGCAGGGCAGAATGTCAAGCCAACTTAGCAACACTACAGCAGATCGCCCAGATGGCTCTCAATAACCAAGGGCATGGAAACCAGGATCACCATGGATCCAAACTATTTTTTTTCAGAATACCAATCCCCCAATCTTCAACCAATCTGAAAACCCATTAGATGCGGACAACTGGTTACAGACGATGGAAAATAACCTCGAAGTTGCAGGAGTTGATGAAAACGAGAAAGTTATGTTTCCCACCCACTACCTGGTGGGAGATGCAAGAGCTTGGTGGAATAGTATCCGCACTATGAACCATGGTCAAGTGATGACATGGGAAGCATTCAAAGTCAAGTTCAGCCGCACCCACGTGCCACAAGGTCTAGTCAACAGGATGAGAGATGAATTCCGCGAATTGAAGCAAGGAAGAATGACTGTGGTGGAGTACCGTGACATATTCTTGTCACTTGCCAGATATGCACCTGACGAGATCAACACGGAGGCAAAGAAGAAGGAGAGATTCTTGAACGGACTGCATGATGAGATGCAGACTGTCCTCGTCAACATCCGTTTTCAGGATCTCGAAGAGCTAGTCGACTCTGCCATTCAGATGGAAGGGAAGATTAATCAGGCAAACGACAACCGCAAACGTTGTATGATGCAACAATCAGGATCTAGCAGTCACCAGAAGTACCGTCCCAACCCCTCACCAGGATATGCACCAAGGAACAACCGACCCCCAATGTCTCGCCCAAGCTACCCCAACCATAGCGGAGGTAATGCGAAGTCCGTAGGAAACCATCACAACTCCGGCAATGCCAACAATTTCAACCCTCCACCTCCCAACAACAACAACAACAACACTGCACCCAGAACTGGCAGCAATGCTATGCCTGTTGCAGCCAAGGACAAGTCCCAGATCACTTGTTTCGAGTGTGGAGTGAAGGGTCACTACTCCAATGAGTGTCCCAAGAAGACTACAGCCAATGCCAATGTGAATGCCCCAGCTCAGCAGCAGCGTCGTGTTCAACCAGGAAGAAGATTTGCCCTAGGGAACCCTCACAACCGCAACGGTCGTCTCTTCCACATGAACACAGAAGAAGCCCAAGAAGCGCTAGATGTAGTGCTGGGTATGTTTTTTGTCAACTTAGTTTTAGCAAGAGTATTGTTTGATTCAGAAGCATCGCATTCATTTGTCACCGAAGAATTTGCATGCACTAGTAAGATTCACCCAACCAACCTGAAGCATGTCATGATAGTTCAAATCCCCGGTTCAACTACAAAAGCTAGAAAAATTTGCAAATCTGTGCCTATCAGAATACATGGGATAGATTTTTATGCCAACCTAATAGTACTTGGAACCAAAGGATTGGAAGTAGTACTAGGTATGGACTGGATGTCAAGTCATAAAGGACTGATAGACTGTGCTAAGAAAGCCATCACCATGACCAGTAGTTCTGGAGTAACAGTAGAGCATATCTCTGAAACATTACCCTGTCAATTCAAGTGCAACAAGAGTCTAGCCCTACCCACCATAGACTAAGTAAGAGTAGTCTGTGAATACCCCGACGTATTCCCAGATGAATTGCCAGGTATGCCCCCGAATAGGGATATTGAGTTCATTATCGAACTAATCCCCGGAACCGGACCCATAGCCCAGAGGCCCTATAGCATGAACCCCTTAGAGTTAGTTGAGTTGAAGAAGCAGTTAGATGCCATGTTAGCAACAGGCTTGATTCAACCAAGCGCATCGCCATGGAGATCACCAGTGTTATTCGTCGACAAGAAAGATGGAGGCAATCGTTTGTGTACAGATTACAGAAAGTTGAATGACGTCACCATCAAGAACAAGTACCCCTTGCCAAAGATAGAGGATCTATTTGATCAATTGACTGGAGCCCAGGTATTCTCAAAGATTGATCTTAGGACTAGTTATCACCAACTTAAGATTCGTTCAACGGATATTCTGAAGACCGCCTTTACTACTCGCTATGGTTTATACGAGTATACAGTTATGTCTTTTGGATTAACCAATGCCCCTGCTTATTTCATGAATCTCATGAATAAGATCTTTATGAATTTCCTAGATAAGTTTGTAGTTGTGTTTATCGACCACATCCTTATCTACTCCAAGTCAGAAGAAGAGCATGAGCAACATCTGAAAATCATCCTAGAAACCCTGAGAGAGCATCAGTTGTATGCCAAGTTCAGCAAGGGTGAGTTTTGGCTGAAAGAAGTAGGATTCCTAGGACATATTGTGTCTGCCGGAGGAGTCTCTGTTGATCCCGCCAAGATCAAAGATGTCGAAGAATGGGAAGCCCCAACCACTCAAACCCAAGTCCGTGCATTTCTCGGATTAGCGGGATACTACCGCAAGTTCGTAGAAGGATTCTCGAGCATCGCCCGACCCATGACCCAATTGTTGAAGAAGGACAATAAGTTTGAATGGACAGACAAATGTGAAGCCAGTTTTCAGGAGCTGAAGAAGAGATTGACATCAGGCCCAATATTGATCATGCCAGACATCAAGAAGCCGTTGGATGTATATTGTGATGCATCCAAGATTGGTCTCGGATGTGTATTGATGCAAGAAGGCAAAGTCATCGCGTATCTGTCTCGCCAATCAAGCAAAGATGAGCAGAACTATCCGACCCATGATCTTGAATTAGCAGCCGTAGTGCTGGCATTAAAGACATGGCGTCATTATCTGATGGGAAATCGCTGTGAGATTTACTCGGATCACAAAATCTTGAAGTATATTTTCACTCAGAAGGAGCTGAATATGAGGCAAAGGAGATGGATAGAGTTAATCAAGGATTATGACCTTGACATTCACTATCACTCTGGCAAAGCCAATGTGGTAGCGGATGCTCTTAGCAGATTGCCGTGTAGGCTAAAAACCATGATCAAGGAGAAGCAACCAAGTTTGTATGAGGAGTTGGAGCAGTTTAGGACTGAATTAGTTAGCAAAGGATTCTTAGCTAGAATTGAACTTCAACCCACTTTGCTTAGCCAAATCAAGGAAGCCCAGAAGGGGAATGTAAGTATCGACAGAATCAAACGTCGTATTGGTACAGGAAAGGTACCTGGATTCACCGAAGACGAAGAAGGATTTTGTGGTACAGGTGGTATCGTAATGGCAAAGAGATTCGGAGCTGAAGCAAGTTATCATGAAGGAAGCTCATGATACTCTTTATTCTATCCACCCTGGAGGAACGAAGATGTATCAGGATTTGAAAGAGAAATTTTGGTGGCACAAGATGAAGAGAGAAATCAGAAGCTACATCGCTAAGTGTGACATCTGTCAAAGAGTGAAAGCAGAGCATCAGAGACCCGCAGGACTGTTGCAACCATTGCAGATTCCGGAATGGAAATGGGATTCCATAGGACTGGACTTTATCACCGGTTTGCCTACTTCCAGTAGGGGAAATGACTCAATCTGGGTCATCATTGATAGAATGTCCAAGGTAGGCCACTTCATACCTGTCAAGACTACCTACCAGAGTGCGAAACTAGCAGAACTGTACATTGCTAGGATTGTTAGTCTACATGGAACCCCCAAGACCATAGTATCAGATCGAGGAACCAAGTTTACTTCGAGATTTTGGCAGAAAGTTCAGGAAGGATTGGGAACCAAGTTGAACTTCAGCACCGCGTATCACCCGCAAACAGGTGGACAGACTGAGAGAGTCAAAATGGGAAGACTGCCTGCCTTTCACAGAATTCTCATGTATCAAGCTAGTTTGCAGATGGCACCATTTGAGTTCCTATACGGAAGAAAGTGTCGCACCCCTTTGAATTGGTCGCAAGTAGGAGAGTGTCGGATCTTTGGACCTGACATTCTCTGAGAAGCCGAAGAGAAGGTTCACAAAGTCCGTGAGCACCTCAAGACCGCCCAATCCAGACAGAAGAGTTATGCTGACAAGAGAAGGAGAGACCTGACTTTCAATGTCGGAGATTTTGTATATCTCAAGGTTTCACCATTGAAGGGAACCCAACGCTTTAGCCTGAAAGGAAAGTTAGCCCCCAGATATATCGGGCCCTTCAAAATTTTGAACCGTCGGGGAGAAGTATCTTATCAACTGGAACTGCCTGAAGAGATGTCAGTCATCCACAATGTGTTCCATATCTCGTTACTTTGCAAATGCCTAGAAGTGCTAGAGAAGACTGAAGTTTTCAAGAACATCGATCACAGAGCCGTGGAGATCAACAGTGACCTGACATATCGTGAAGTGCCCATCCGTATCTTAGAATAAGCCTATAGAACCACCAGGACTAGGAGTATCAAGTTTCTCAAGATTCAGTGGAGCAACCATACCGAGGAGGAAGCCACTTGGGAGCGCGAAGATTACATTAGGACAGAGTTCCCAGATCTCTTTAGTTCCTAGTTTTATTTGTAAATCTCGGGACAAGATTTTGTTTAAGGGGGGAAGGTTTGTAACATCCCAACACTTTAATCCAAGCTTATCAAGATCCAAATCATTAAAATCAGGGTTAACAAAAACTTTTCCAATTCAAAGTATGAAAGCATTCATGTGTATGCGCATTTAAATTAGGAATTGTTTTGAATTTCCATGGATCTGTGATTCATTGCTTGTAAAATGTTTATTAGGTGAAATAAACATCATCTAAATCATTCCCAAACTTTTCCCAAAGAAAAACAACTCAAAATGAATAATTGAAGTGAATGGTCATTTTGGCCAAATGAACTATCATGCCTACTTTGACTATTCCTAGTACTCAGAACTTAACAGAAACAAATGTGGATCTTTGCACCCCTTGCTAGTACACATAATGAGGTACCAAGGCCCACTTTGTGATCTGCTAAAAACAGTCAAATACTAATTTTAAATGACAGTTTAAAATTGAATCTACTTCATATGGAAAGATCCCACTATCTCAAAAACCACTCAAACCAACTCAATTTTCAAAACCCAAGCAACCACATAGTCTCAAGGTTAGTACTAGCACAGCCACCAAAAATCTTTTCAAAATTCAAAAATAAATTTCATGCGGCCATTTCATCAAACACTTGGCAGGCACGGTTAAACTCTAAACCTAGCTCACTATTTGCAACAGGGTTTTGCACCCAAATTCCCTCAAAAACCTCCCTCTGTCCCCAAATGATCTAACCACAGCTTTTAAACCCCCTCTCCTACCATCCTAGTGGCAGTGCAAGGCCATGCTGAGCACCAACTCGCCGGCCACCCCTTGCCCCACTGTAGCAATGTGATACCATTCCAAATTTACCGTACAACCACACTACCTGAATTGGGTAAGGCTTAGCCGGAAGTTTATATGCATTAGTATTAGTTCCCTCGCGGGAGAGGTTTGAGCTGAGGCTACCTCTCAATGTTGTCCACCTATGTAGTGCCCAAGATGACTGATGGTCATGGTTGGGAGGCCATGCTCATAGGAGAGTTGCTTATGCTAGGGTGTGTAAAGGGAAGGTTATGTTTGATTATCTACATACTAAGTATGATGATTCAGGGTTATCCCTGATAGATGTATCGAATCTTGTGGTGAAAGTGTACCACCTCTGCAGAGTGTCAAACTATTCGAATAGTCGCGTCCGCGGTTATGGACAGTTGGAATGGCCATACTGTTTCGTTGTCAGATGTTTTCCAAACAATTTATGAAATGAATGATGAATCTTGACTTGACCAAAACAGGGTTGTGTTTATGACAATAGCTTCCCAATTTAAGTGATTCTAGAACTTTGTTTTATCTGTCTTTGCTTCAGAACTCAGCTTAGGTTTCAAACTTAACCTTATAGTTAAACTTAGATTTAGCACTTTAACTTAGAACTATACTACTTGTTAGTGGTAGTTTGCGAGTACTTAAAGAGTACTCATGGCTTTTGTCCCTGGCTATTCTCATGGCCAGACTATGAAGGAGACTATCAAGATGATGGCCAGCAGGACGACTATGATAACTAGGACTATCTGCCTTCGTCAGCATTGCCTGTGCCTCTGAAGATGGACCCCACCGCTATGCCTTATATTTATTTCCGCTGCTTGTTGTATTAAGACCAGATCATGAGATCCTTATTTGTGTAATACCTTATGTATGGTTTGTAATGGATGATGTACTGTGATATCCAATTCGTTATGTCTCGCAAAAATGGTAATCCTGGGATTGCGAGGTATGGCATAACGGGCATCTGGGATTAAAAATCCGGGTGTTGACACAGGCGGGCCAGCCCCATCAGGTTCAAACGCGCCCCGCTCTCTCCCGCGGGCGACGCTGGGCGGAGTCCCCTCCCCGCGGCCCATTTCTGTGCGAAACCAGCCCGCTACCCCCTCTGTTTTATTATGTTCCCTAGATCCAGTTTGTTGCCCTCCAGTTTAAATCGAAATAAAAATGCAAATCTGTCCCAATTGCCAAAATCTAAATTTCTGGTAGTCCTCAGATGTTGTCTTAAACATGCAGAGCTGTCCCTCCGCCGAAAATAAATTCCATTATTTATTGGCATAATGTCCACTAAAATGTATCTCTGACACTAAATAAATTCCTCAGTCACCTACACATCTCCAAAATGGATGAAATCAAGTTCTTCTGATAGCATAATCATAGACCTTACCTCTAGCATTTATTCTATGCCAAGGTGAACAGTAGTTTGTCTATAGCAAAAATAATAAAAACAGCCATTATCTTCTTTTGCTAATTTATCTAGGTCAAACAAAATGTGGTATTGACCTGATTCCACCTCCCAGTACACCCTAATATCAGCATCTATCAAATCCCAGCAGCTCAGATTTTATTGAGCTCTGGTTGAATTATAGTGAATTAAACTATACTGTGTACCCCTTTTACACTATATAAATCACTCCAGTAGTTCTGGTTATCCAAAATGGATAAATCCAATTTCTACAGAAAGGTATTTACAATACCTACCATGCAAAGTTGGAATCAAACTAAAACCTTTTGTAATAGAAATCTAGTGAAAAAGAGAAAAACCATATAGAACTGCCTTTGAGGATTTATTAAGGGCATTCTAGTAATTCTTTCGACAAGATTCCACTTCTATGTGGTTCAGTACATCAAACACTACCTAACCACCCAAGGAAATAATTTTTGGGCCTCCAGATAAATTCTGGTGAATTCATTCCCCAAACTAGAGTTTATTCCACTATAAAAAGCATAACTAAATCCAGGTATGTGATAATCTAGTGAAACCACTTGTGTTGGTCTTGTTTTGCCAAGACCAATCTGAGAATATCATGGTTGCACATTGTTATCCTATAGACCTCAAGTCTCCACCACAAGTCCTTGGTATTTAACCTAGACAACTATCTCTCGAGGGGAAAAACACCTCTATGGGAATCTAGTAATTCCACTACTAGTACCCAACTTCTCCAAAACCTACTAAGTTAAGTAGTATTCTTTATGTTTGTTTGCTGTATGGTTTGATGCCTGAATGCCTTGTATTGATTGTGGTATTGTCTGCTTGCATGTATACTCGATGACGGCGATAGTGTGATTGTTTGATGACGAGAAGAAAGGGACTTCTTATTATTATTTATTGGGTATTCTTGGTTATCAAAGGAAGTCCATGGACTTAATGCTGATCACAGGCAAGCCACCATTCCCGAATTCTGATACTTGTCCTACTTTATTTTACCTGTTTTATATCCTCTTTATAAATTGCATTATTTACCTGCATGTCTTGTTTTATAAATACTACGCTAATAACTTGGCTCCTCCAAGTTACGACCCTGTGTCCCTCGTGGCACCACCCTAATGTAAACCTACCATTTACTCCCCTTTAGATCGAGGTTATTATGATTACCATCATTCCTCGTTGGAAACCATGGATTTTCGTTGAATAAAGTGTTTTGGGAATTATCCGACTACAAATGTTTCAAAACTGCTTTGTAAAACCCTTGGAAGAGGCATCGTTCCAAGCGGAGGTTTTCGCTAAAGAAGTGGGGTGGATGAGAAACAAAAAAGTGGAAAAGAGAAGAGAAGGGATGTTCTACGCCTTTACCGGAACAATTTATAAGTGCAACCACATTACCCCAGGTGCTGGGGCTTAGCTCGTAGTTTGTCTTCATTAGCCGAGGCAGCTTGTTCAATGCTTATGGGGAGAAATCCCCTGAATTCCGGGCAGGCGCTAACAGATCTATGGATCTGGTGTCTATAGCTTGCTTCAGTAAGAGTGAGCCTGTCTTGGCAGGAGTGCCGGTGCAACAATTGGGTCTCCCGCAGACTGTATGACTTAGGTGGTACGGAAGGAAGTGGAGTCACCAAGTTAAGGTATATGCCAAGCTGCAGTTTGGGTATATGCGTGTACTGAAGGCAGGACTATGGCTGGGAGCCACATACTCGTGCCGGGGAGAACAAACCCAAAAGGAAAAGCATCCTTTGCTAGGGTCGACAAGCGAAAGGTTAGGTTTGATTATCCGGACCCCCGTCTACCGTGGGTAGAGGGCCGTGGTTTTATCCCGGCGGATGTATTGATTCTTGTGCGGAAAGTGCACAAACTCTACAGAGTATAATCTATTTGAATAGCCGTGTCCACGGTCAAGGAAGGTTGGAAAGGTGTTGGCTAGGAGTACCCAAATGGTGCTTGTTTGGAAAGTGGATGATATATGGAGGTTCCGAGGGAACCTGAGTCTAAAGTCTTGTTTTTGACCGGAGGTGGTCAAAGAGGTTTACAAAGGGTTTTTACTCCAAAACCGTTTTCAAAAAGGTTTTCAACAAAGATATGGGGATGTCTTGATTTATAAAACAAGGGCATGTTTCAAAAACTCTTTTTCAACAAAGATATGGAGATGCCATAACTACAAGAGATAGTCTAGGCTTTTTCAAAAAAAACCCAAGATAGAGCTATCTCGCCACAACCATATTTGCATATCTTAATTCACTTATATTGGTGGTTTGCGAGTACATTTAAAAGTACTCATGGCATTGTCCTTGGCTATTTACTTGGCCAGGCTTTCAGAGGTTCGACATCAGATGATTAAGGTGACGTCCAGCGAGCTAGGCCGTCTTCCCAGTCAGTCGCATGTAGGTTGAGGCACGATTGGGCTCTGCGCGTGATGATGTTCTGCTGCTAAAGATGGTATAGCCATAATGGCATTTATGTAGGTCTTGTAAATTCGTTATGTTTTGGATGTTGTAATGATACTTGTCGGTTATGTTCCACGGCTCACTGATCATGGGAACGTGGATATATATACATAACAGGGATTTCTCGGATTCTTAAATCTAGGGGACCCCACAAGATATATTGTGAAGAGAAAACCGTATCAATCAGGTCTCCAAGTGGAGGAAGGATAGTATATCAGGCGGATAAACATAGTCATATCATGGTAGATTTGCAGTTGAACTCAATGAAGGAGGTCAAATTAGAAGATAGTGGTGAAGGAGTTTCCAGATGTTTTTCCAGCAGAATTACCAGGAATGCCACCTGATCGGGAGATAGAGTTCACTATTGACCTGATAGCTGGTACAGCACCAATAGCTCAAACACCATATAAGATGGGGCCCAAGGAATTAAAAGAACTTAAGGAGAAAATTGATGAATTAGCCCGGAAAGGATTCATACAAGAAAGTGTATCTCCATGGGGAACTCTGGTGATCTTTGTGGATAAACGAGATGGTGGATGGAGAATGTGTGGGGATTACAGAAATCTCAACAATGTCACTATCAAGAACAAGTATCCATTACCAAGGATACAAGATTTATTCGACCAAGTCAAGGGAGCAGGAGTATTCTCCAAAATTGATCTAAGATTAGGATACCACCAGATAAAAATTAAACCTGAAGATGTTCCTAAAACAACATTTGTGTCAAGGTATGGACATCATGAGTATTTAGTCGTACCTTTTGGTCTAACTAATGCACCAGCAATATTCATGAATTTGATGAACAAAATCTTCATGCCGTATTTGGACAAGTATGTCATAGTATTCATTGATGATATTCTGATATACTCCAAAGATACAGAAGAGCATGCAGAACATTTGAGAGTAGCATTACAAATCTTAAGAGAACATAAGATTTATGCTAAGTTTAGTAAGTGTGAATTTTGGTTGGACGAAGTAGAGTTTCTTGGTCATTGATCAGTAAGGATGGAATTGCTGTAAATCCATCCAAAGTTCAATCAGTACTGGATTGGAAGGCACCAACCAATGTGAAGCAAATCCGAGGTTTCCTAGGTATGGCCGGATATTATCGGAGGTTCATTGAAGGTTTTTCCAAGATAGCTGGACCAATGACCAAATTGTTAAGAAAGAACACACCGCTCATATGGGATGAGAAGTGCGAGGCAAGTTTTCAGGAGTTGAAAACCAGATTAACTACCGCACCTATCCTAGCCATTCCAGAACCGGGAAAAGATGACACAACATATTGTGATGCATCCAAGTAAGGATTAGGTTGTGTGCTTATGCAAGATCGTAAGGTAATTGCTAATGGATCTAGGCAATTGAAACCACATGAAGTGAACTATCTAACCCATGATTTAGAATTAGCAGCAGTAGTGTTTGCTTTAAAAGGATGGAGACATTTTCTCTATGGGGCAAGATGTGAGTTATATACTGACCACAAAAGTCTCAAATATTTCTTCACTCAAAAGGAATTGAATATGAGGCAGAAGCGCTGGCTGGAGTTGATTAAAGATTATGATCTAGCAATCAATTATACCCCTGGAAAAGCAAATGTTGTGCCAGATGCTTTAAGTCGAAAAAGCATAGATATACAACCTTTGAATAGAGAACTGCCAAAAGAATTACAAATGGATTTGGAAAGGATGGAGATACAATTTATAAGCACAACAGTTCTTGGAGGAATATCTACCATGCGGGTCATTGAAGAGCAAAGTAGTGATCTTTGACATGAAATCTTGAGACATCAATATGAAGATCCTTTTATTGCTGAAGAACTTCGAAGAATCTCTCAAGGTCAAAAATCAGTTTTTCATCTAGGAGATTATGGGTCTTGATGGTTTCAAAACCGTCTTTGTGTACCCGATGTGCCAGAGATTCGAGAAGTAATACTTCGAGAAGCCCATGAAACACCATATTCCATACATCCGGGTAGTACGAAGATGTACATGGAGTTAAAGGAATTTTTCTGGTGGAATAATATGAAAAGAGATATTGCAAAATATGTATCAGAATGCCATACTTGCCAAAGGGTGAAGGCAGAACATCAAAGTCCAGCAGGACCATTACAGCCTTTGGAAATTCCAGAATGGAAGTGGGAAGAAATTGGTATGGATTTTATCACAGGACTACGCATGACATCTAAGCGAAAAGATATGATATGGGTAATCGTGGATAGACTCACAAAAAGTGCACATTTTATTCCAGTGACCAAAAGGATAATGCTGAGAAATTAGTGGAAATTTATGTTAAGGAGATTGTAAGTAAGCATGGTGTACCCAAGAAAATTGTGTCTGATAGAGGATCTGTGTTTACATCAGCATTTTGGAAACAATTACATGCAGCATTGGGTTCAAAGTTGGATTTTAGCACAACTTATCATCCAGAAACTGGAGGTCAGACAGAGAGAACCAATCAAATCTTAGAAGATATGCTTAGAGCTTGTGCATTAGATTTTGGAGGTTTGTGGGAAGATCATCTACCATTGGCAGAATTTTCCTATAACAATAGCTATCAGAGTAGTCAGAAGGCAGCACCTTATCAAGTACTATATGGAAGAAGGTGTAGATCACCTATATGCTGGTATGAACCTGGTAGTAGCAAAGAATTTGCACCAGATTATATCAAGGAAAGACAATATATCATCGATATCATTAGAGATCGGTTGAAGATAGCTCAGAGTCGACAAAAGAGTTATGCTGATCAAAGTCGTAGAACATGGCATCCATAAGTAGGAGATATGGTATATCTCAAAGTCCGATGAAGGGAGTGAAGAGGTTCGGAGTCAAAGGAAAATTAAGTCCAAGGTACATTGGACCATTCAAGATATTAAGTCAAAATAGAACAATAGCTTATGCTCTGGAGTTACTAAAGAGGTTAGCTCAGGTTCACAATTTGTTCCAGGTTTCACAACTTCGGAAATGTCTGAAAGTTCCCGATGATGCTATCACTCATCAAGAGATTGAGTTACAAGAAGATTTGACTTATGTTGAGAAACCCTGTAAGATTCTGGAGGAAAACTGGAAAAGGTTGAGAAATAGAGCAATCAAATATTGCAAGGTACAGTGGGAACATGACCCAGAACGAGAAGCTACCTAGGAGAAAGAAGATGAATTGAGGGAGGCATATCCAGAGTTATTCAGGTACCCATCCATAAACTTCGGGACGAAGTTTAATCTAAGGGGGTAAGTCTGTAACATCCCAGCATTAGGATCCAACGAAGGGTAGAAATAGGAATATAAGTTTGTGCATGCATGTATCTGTAAAATCAGGGTAAATTTTTCGCCAAACAAAACACTAAAGGGATCAGATGTTTCTTTCACTAACTGGAGGTAGGAATAGCTCTTGTTAGTGATTGCTATGAATTTTGACATGACCTTTAGGCAGAATTAAGAATTTGGGGAAATTACTTTGAATTCAAATTTGAAATTCAAATCAAATTGAAAATCTAAATATTAGAAGTTATTAGTGTTGAAGGGTTTTCCAAAAGAAAACCTTATTAACATTGTTTGGTTTTAATAAAGAAATAGTAATCAACAATATGAATTAATGACAAGGAAAAAATTAAATAAGGAATAATTCTTATTTCTCTATTTTATAATAAGGTCACAACTGATGACAAATACATCAAAGGTATAAGGGTACAAAGAACAAAAAATTAAATTTATTAATTTGTAATAATATCTTTACTAGATCCTTTACAAAAAGATTACAAGGAAGGTTACAAGAAGAACCTATACTAACTAGGAAGGTTACAAGAAGAACCTATACTAACTATCTACTCCTATACTAATTTTGTGAGTCCAGATCTTGTTCCTGCAAATAAAAAAAACACCTAGAAAGGAAAATTAGGGGTTAGTATCATGGAAATGGCGACGGCAGTCGCTGCCACTGGCAGCGATTGAGTGTTTCATGAGGAAGAGTTGGTGGCCATCTGCGGTGCGAGATGGGGGCGGATGCACATGGGTTTACCCAGGTTCACCCCCGGAGGGTAAAGACCTACTCCTGCTAGATTAGATTATTGGAGAGCGAGTTACAGGGGTGGCGAGCTCGGTGGCTAGGCAGCGAGTCGCTTGAGGGGGTGTATGATGGAACGTAAGTCTCAAGGATACCCTAGGGAGGTTTATATATGAGGCACCTCGCTAAGGTTTACAAGTTATCACTGAACAAGATAAGGATCCGGAGGTTTTGACCTAATCCGTCTGGGCTTCTGTTACGCTTCTGGGCCTCCTGTCGCCAGTCGCTTGGCCTTTCCTTCCTTTGTAGTCTAGTCGCCATCTTTCGGACGCACTCGCAGGCCCTTCGGCCCATTCGGAACGTCCTACTGGGCATACCCCCTTTAGCATATCCCCATCAGTTAGTTAGATAAATTTTAGTCTCAGTGTTGAACAGTGAAGTGCACTGTTCATGGTACATCATTGAGTAAATAAAGGGTAAGTTTCACCAAAAGTGAAGTATTTGTTTGTCTCAGTAAATAGTTAAGATTACAGCAAAATCCAAGTGGATAACAGTAAGTTTCACCAGGCTATCAAACAGTAAACAAGTAATAGTAAAAGTCAAGTTACTTGAGCTGATCCACATGCACATCACACACACACCTTAGTCGACTAACTGCATGGTGTGTGCTATCAAGCTACCAACAACAGTACAAGCTACCATACAGAGCACCAGTCGAAGGGGAGCACATGAGCTCATTTCTACTTCTCAGGCACATACTCACAGCTATAGAACTTGCTGAAACTATAGCCAAATACTCAACCAACTTACCCAAATCAACCATGAGATATCTACTTGATGGTAACATAAGGAGGAGGTGAAGCAGGTGGAAGGAAAGGTCTAGCACAAAGGCACAAGAACAACACCAGGTGATGCAGAGCTAGAGCAGGCAGCAAGCAACACCACAACATCATCAACCAACAGATAATCTGGTGAGTTCAAATAACATTCTGATATTATCAGATTATCATAAAGTCAAATGAGCATAGCTGTTTACCTAATCTTCTCAGAAAACACCCAAGTGGGGTGTATATTCATCCCAGAAGCATTTAGATGAAAGCCAATGACACATCCTTAGAAACAAATCCAAGATCTCAGCCTATGCATCATAGACCTTGGATATAAATTTAAATCTCCACATTCATAAATAACAGCAGCTTTAGAACAAGATTGAGGGCACATCTCCTATGGAGTAGCACCTCTGAAATCCAATGATCTTAAAGATCAATATTTAACTGTGAGGATGCCAATAATTTTCTTAAAGAATTTAAGAAACATTAACTGATACCATGCCTCAGACCAACATCATGGGCTAATAAATTTGTAGCATATTAAGGATAATAAAGCCAGCAAAAGATTACAATTCATTTAGCTCAGCCATACTTGGACACAGGAAAGATTTAGCCAATAGAAGTATGAACACCTAAAATTGAAGATTATTAGTAAAAATAAAAATTTAGCCAATAGGAGTAAAACTAATCAACAGAAATTTTGGCAAATAAAATTTAAGATTATTAGTAAAAGGATGCTAATTACTTTTGAATTTTACAAAAATATAGGAAACATCTAAAATTGAATAAAGTTCACTTTTAAGATCCTAAATGAATATATTATTATAGAAAAATACTAATTTGTATTTTTGAAAAGTGAATTTGGTGTGATGGAAATAAATCCTATTTCCTTAAAGGAATTTCAGAAATATATAAATAAAATAAATTCATAGAATGATATTTGTCTTTTATTAGCTAAATAATATAGTAAGCTTTTACTAAAAGGGTAAAACATGTAAAGAAGAAAATAATAAATCATTGCATGACATTACTATGCATTGCATATTGCTTCTTTAACTATTGTCCTTATTGGGCAATAATGGTTTTTGTAGAAACCGGAGCTCAAGGTCAGGTGGAAGCATCCGACTTCACTACCTTGCAGTCACAAGGCAAGTTCATAACTTGCTCATGTCCTTTGAAGAGTCGTTATCAAAGATATTGCAAATGTTGTGTTATCATCTATGATCTGGAAAAAGAAAATGATATCTTCTCTAATAAAGAAGATGTAGTATCATCCTAAGTGATGATAAAGGTCAGCAATGGAACTTAGGGTTCCAATTTCATAAGTCACATAGGCTTAACAACCCATGACATTAGTGATTCTAGCGCCATATAATACGCGTTAACCATGAGATTTGGAATGGGACAAAGAAGTCAGCTATATCTTCTTCCTTTCATATGGAGGCAAGATGACCTTATCGTGACGTTGGGATTTCCGGTATGAACATATGGGTGGGCACCCTTAGGCCCCACTATTTAGGTATCTAGATTATTTATGAGTTGCTGCGGAGGCATAGTCGGGCCTTTTATGGAGCTTACCAGGGGCATCGCCATTTTATAGAGTCTTCGGGAACTCACCAGGGTTATAGCTTGCCCTAGTTGGAGGCTTAACGGAGGTGTAGTCAGCGCCGGAGGATCGTGCAGACATATGGGGTCGCGGAGAGGGCAGTGATTGGCTTGGATCACCTACTGGGCCCCACATCATGGAATTGTGGACGGGAAAGTACGCCCGGTTGTGCAACAAGGAGTTGGTCTCTCATGGTTAAAGCAACAAACCTCTGCACAGTGTAAGAATTGTGACATGTTACTCCCTGTTCCGGGAAGGATCTACGAACGTGGCAAGAAAGGAACTCCATGAAGTTTTGGTCAACCTTTGAAGGCTGATGGGCATAGTTTTTGATAATAAAATCAATCTTTGAAGAAATGTTTACGAAAATTGCATAGTACCCAGGACGTATTGTCCAAGGTGGTAGATAGAGCATCAAACTTCCCACATTGCATATAATGAACTTGCTGGGTAACGCTGTTACTCACTCTTTCCTTTGAACCCCTGCTTAGACTCTAAGAATCCAGAAGACACTTCGATGTACGTAGCTGATGGACAAGATGACGTCTGCTACGAGGAACCAGACCTGTCCAGAGGAGTTGAAGGGGTGGACTACGAGATACGCTATGGAGTGGAGGGCAACGAGTCTGAGTAGTTGCCTTAGTTATTAGTAAATCCAATTGAGCCGAGCAGCAGGAACTATATAGAATAAGTTGTTGAGATCAATTCGAAGTATGAGTTTGAATTTTATATCTTCCGCTGAAACTACTTAGGTTTGGTTTGTATTTTCATAATATTTGAAGTTTGAGAACTCTTGGTTTGTAATAATAAAGTGTGTATGTTTGTAATATGGACCCGCAATGTTTCTGTTGTACCACTCTGAGGGGTGTGATATTTACGGAATGGTGTTCTGTGAATGTCATATCAATGACTATAGTATACTACATATGCAGTGGTATGCTGGGTCACCGCATCCTCCGCACGCACCTCCTCGGGATGCGCATCTGCGTACCTCTTCCTCCAGGTGCCGTAGATATCGCGCGCGGCAAGCTAACGCTCCCACTCATCCTGACAGCTAAGACTGCGCATCTCCGGCTGGTTGGCAATGTCATCGAAGTTGAGGTACGACCTCGACAAGTTGTACCGCCACACGACGAGGTCGCACGCGTGCGTGGTCTCCTCCTTCTTCTGGAATATGTCGAGCCAATCGTGTTAGCCATCATCGATGAGATTGGCGATGAAGTAGTTGGAGGCTCTATCGCACGCCACGGAAGCCGGTGTAGCTTAGTGGAAGTTTGGGCTGCTTGAGCGGTGGCATCTTCTTCAAGGGCGGGCGAGAAACGACATACACGCGTGAGGGAAGTTGCATGATGATTGGGGGCAATTCGGTGGGACGTCGCCGGGATGGAGGTCGGCTGGCCGGGATCTGGTGGAGCCACGGCAGGAGGGAGGTGGAATGGTCGTGATTTGGTGAAGGTGCTGCGCGGTCTGTGGGCGACAGACGCGCGGGAGGGGAAACATTGGCAGTTGGTGGTCGCCCGCGTGTGTGTGCAGGAATTATAGGGAGGTGGCCGGTTGACCCAAATATATAACACAAGGAGGTTTTTTTTAGGTTATGACCTAAAAATATTTAGGTCGAGAAAGTTTAGGTGATCCACTGAAAATCTCTCTTTTCCTCTTATGACCTAAAATTAGTTTTTTTATCACAAGAGGTGTTTTAATCTATACTATAATTTGTCTTACAGTACGAGTTGGTTGACCAATTTTTCCGTCTGCCCGTTATTTGACGGTTTTGCCTTCAGAACAAACGTCAAATTACGCATCAATGCCACCCTTGAGTAAATAGTTTGGAAAAGCCGCTCGGCCTCCTTCCCGCATCGCGTTGTCCCCTGGTGAGGACAGCAGGACAGGAGATACTGGTAGCGGACGGGGATGAGCTCGGGTATAGGCGCATGTAGGCAAGCAGGGGAACAACAACCACTTTGTGTCGGGGACGAGCGTGCCACTGCAGGAAGGTGACCATCGGCGGGTCGAGGAAGAAGAGGCCTAGGGCGGCACTGGTGCATCGGGAGGTTGAGCTCGCGAACGGGGAGGACTGCATCGACGGTGGCCTTGAGACGCTGTAGGGCACCACGATAACGAGGAGGTAGGGACAAGGACGAAGCAGGACCCATGGCGGCCAGAGGTGAGGTCGCTGCATACGGGGGTAGCCGAGGCGCACGACAAAGGCCAAGCATGTTGATGGCGCAACCTTGCAATGGATGGATGTGGACGCCCGTGTCAGACAAAGACCAGCGAGGCGAGGTCGAGGTATCGGTTTCCTTGGCACGCGAGGGTGGAGGCGGCAGTGGAGCTCATGGGGAAGCACTGGCAATGGCTGACCGACGGGGCCTTGTTTGTTTGCGGCCCAAAAGTTCTCGAGCGAGTGCATCGCGGGGCCTGACTTGCCTGTAATCTCGTGGAGGGGCCATAGTAGATTCACCAATTGTCCAGAGGGGCCAAATGAGGGTGAATACAAATCTAACAGCCAAACAGTCGTTTGAACCAGACGAAAAATGGTTGAATTCAAATACCGCAGTTAGGTCAACTCTTCTTGGCCCGCCCTATCAGTTATCCCTGTTATCCTTTGCGGTCGTGGACTAGTTTACCCCTGCGTGGACTAGATCTATTTCTTTGCTCTACTCTGCTCTTCTCCCCTGCTCCCCTCCTTATAACCTTTGCTCAGCTCCGACTGCTCATCTCAGATCATAGCTTGCACTTTCTCTCCTTGCGTCCCCGCCATGTTCGGTCAACCTCCCACGCCCCTAATCGAAGCTCGCAGCCGTCGCTGTCGCATCGTTTGTCGTATCGGAGCTTCGCGTCCCCGGACTAGTCTCTCGCTTCTAGCTAGTCCTCATCGCCTGTAGTGTTGGCCTCGAAGGATCGATGGAACATGACCACCACCGTTTCGTGACGATGCACACAGTTTCGGTGGGGGAACTGGGCATGGACAAGCTGGTGGTTCTGATTTCCCTCGAGTGAAGACATAGCTCTAGTGAATTTCTATAGTATGTGTGGCTAATGAATTTTTATTATGGAGAGCGTAGCGGGTAGTTAGCCTGGGCTAAAAATATGTAATAGTTTGAATTGATGTAGTATGTGTGGGTAATGAATTTGAAGTATGTGTGTATAATGCATCTGTATTGAACACCATGCTTTATAATTTCTGTGAATAACAAAGGGCAACCTCATGAAAGGAAGGTGGACTGACAATGAGCAATGTCAATTCTGTGGATGCCAGTAAAATGTAGTTCATCTCCTCTTCAAGTACAAGGATGCCAGTAAAATGTAGTTCATCTCCTCTTCAAGCTAAGGATCGAAGCCTCCACTGATAAAGGTTCAAGGCTAGGAGCAAGGGGAAGGAAATGCAAATGGTGTGGAGGATTCGGCCATATTAAGAGGTTGTGCAAAAACCCAGTTGCACATGATCTTGTCCCTATGCACACCCCGGTGGTAGAAAATGAGACTTCTCAGCTAGAACTGGAGGAAGAGCAGTGAGAATATGAAGAACTTGAGGAAGTGCAGCAGGTGGAGGCAAACGGTGCTGAGCATTCGGAGGAAAACATCGGTAAGCATCAAATTTATGAAGAAGTGGAGGTGCCAGCGAGGATAGGGGGTGAAAAGAAACAAAAGGGTAAGTGGAACAGGAAGGAAAAGGAAAATAATGGAGGTGTATTAGAATATGAAGAAGTTGTAGGGGTGATTGAGGATGTTCTTGAGGATCTTTCCGCTAACTGGAGGAGAAATGATAATTCCCTGCCAGTTTCATCTCTATACGACTCTCCATATGAAAGGTAAGCTTAAAAATTGTTTTATTTGCCATTTTGATCATTTTTTCATCCTCATCAACTATTGTTTAATGCAGCGTGGGCCCGCAGACTAATAAGAGGAGCAGATAGAAGCGGGCATAGTAAATTCATTTCTTAAATTATCACTGAAACTAAACTAGTCGTGTCGTCTTTATTTATATCTGGCGCATGCAACGTGTCTGTGATGGGGTCATGCGGACCATATTACAACTATTTAAATATTATTACATTAATTGTTTACCTCTGCATGGACGCAGCCACTAGTTCCCATCTCCCTTGGTTTCACATTTCCTCTGGCGCACTCCAAAATTATGGCTGTGCCATCAAGTGCTGGTAGCAGAGTGAGCGTATTGTCCCATCAGATATGTCAGGAATGCGCAAACTTTTCTTTTCATAATCAGACGACTTTTGATTAGTTTGAAAGACAAAGAAACCTAAAACATGGCCAATATATGCCCTCAGAAATTATTCCTCAAAAATTATTTTTACTCCCTCCGTCCAGAAATAAGTGACTTTAATTGTATTTTTACATGTTTTGGTGTATAGATACATTTGAATCTAAAAAAAAGCTAAGTCAGTTATTTCTGGATGGAAGGAGTACTTTATTACAACACGCTCGTCCCCTTATCCTCTGGCACACTCCAAAATTATGGTTGTGCCATCAAGTGCTGGGAGCAGAGTCAGCGTATTGTCCCATCTGATGTGCCAGGGACACGCGTACATTTCAGGATCGGACGACTTTCGATTAGTTTCAAGACAAACACACCTAAAACATGGCCAATATATATAGATTATGATGCTAATTGACAATGACTCAAGCGACCCTAATCCAAAGAGGGCATTAAGATATCGTACATAGATTAAATTTAGGCTTAAGTGGCCCTAATCGACTATGACGCTCCCGCTGTCTCCATGATCAATGATGTTGTCCGCGTCGCCGTCTACCTCCTCTGTGTTAGAATCGATGCCGACGTTCCTGTCCGCGTTCCTCCTCCTCATGAATTGTTCATGGCGCGCCACCTCAATAATGGTGGAGGTCGTACGCCCAGGCACTGCCATGAAGGGATGCCTCCCTTTGGGGTTGCACAGATCTGGGTGGATCTCCCGTTAGTGGTTTTCGCACAACTCAATCAACGACATCCGCTCCTTATTGAACAGCTTTGGCCAGTACACACTCATGCACAAGTACCGTGCCATTGCCCTGTTCCGCTCTGGCAGCTGGCGGCGGCACTCCTCGATCTTCCTTGCCAACGCATTATCGCGCAAGAGCGGTGAAACAGGCACCCCGGCGTAGCTGAGCTCGAAGCTGGCCGATAGCCTCGCGAGCGGCGGTGCGAGTATCTCGTAGTGGGTGAACATCTGAGCCTCGTACAAGCTGAGTTTGGGCCTCTCCATGGCAATGGAGGAACATGATCTGAGCTTCGGCCCCATGGTTATGGGGATAAGGGAAAGGACGTAGGCCCACACGTGGTTGCCACTTCCAATCAGCTCATAGAACAGACTTCTCGCGGATCGCCCTTGTGAAGAACGATGCCTAACATTCAGGACGCAGAACTAACCTGCAACCGCTCGGGGATTTTAGAAGACCTGATCCGATGGCTACCATTGGAAGCTAGGGTTAAGATCCAATGGCTGTCATTGACACATACAATGATTCCAGTGGATCCATGTGGTATAGGAAAAGAACACACATGCAAATGTCACTAGTGAATCAATGTGGTTTAGGAAAAGAACACACATGCAATGTCTCTAGTGGATCCGTGTGGTTTAGGAAAAGAACACACATGCAATGACTCTAGTGGATCCATGTGGTTTAGGAAAATAACACACATGCAAATGCCACCAGTGGATCAATGTGGTTTAGGAAAAGAACACACATGCAATGACTCTAGTGGATCAATGTGGTTTAGGAAAAGAACACACATGCAATGACTTTAGTGGATCAATGTGGTTTAGGAAAAGAACACACATGCAATGACTCTAGTGGATCCATGTGGTCCAGGAGAAGAAAACACATGCAATGTCACTACTGGATCCATGTGGTTTAGGAAAAGACGACACATGCAATGTCACCAGTGGATCCATGTGGTTTAGGAAAAGAACACACATGAAATGTCACCAGTGGATCCATGTGGTTTAGGAAAAGAACACACGTGCAAATGTCACCAGTGGATCAATGTGGTTTAGGAAAATAACACACATGCAATGACTCTAGTGGATCAATGTGGTTTAGGAAAAGAACACACATGCATTGTCACTAGTGGATCAATGTGGTTCAGGAAAAGAACACACACGTAATGACTCTAGTGGATCAATGTGTTTTAGGAAAAGATTACATATGCAATGACTCCAGTGGATCCATGTGGTTTAGGAAAAGAACACATATGCAAATGTCACCAGTGGATCCATGTGGTGTAGGAAAAGAACACACATGCAATGACGCTAGTGGATCCATGTGGTTTAGGAAAAGAACACACATGCAATGACTCTAGTGGATCAATGTGGTTTAGGAAAAGAACACACATGCAATGACTCTAGTGGATCCATGTGGTTTAGTAAAAGAACACACATGTAATGACTCTAGTGGTTCTATGTGGTTTAGGAAAAGAACACACATACAATGACTCTAGTGGATCCATGTGGTTTAGGAAAAGAACACACATGCAATGTCTCTAGTGGATCCATGTGGTATAGGAAAAAAGAATACACATGAAATGACTCTAGTGGATCCATGTGGTATAGGAAATAACACACAAGCAATGACTCGAGTGGATCCATGTGGTTCAGGAAAATAACACACATGCAATGACTCTAGTGGATCCATGTGGTTTAGGAAAACAACACACATGCAATGACACTAGTGGATCCATGTGGTTAAGGAAAAGAACACACTTGCAATCACTCTAGTGGATCAATGTGGTTTAGGAAAAGAACACACATGCAATTTCACTAGTGGATCCATGTGGTTTTGGAAAAGAATACACATGCAATGACTCCAATGGATCCACGTGGTTTAGGAAAAGAAGACACATGCAATGTCTCTAGTGGATCCATGTGATTTAGGAAAAGAACACACGTGCAATGACTCCAGTGGATCCATGTGGTTTAGAAAAAGAACACACATCCAAATGTCACCAGTGGATCAATGTGGTTTTTGAAAACAACACACATGCAATCACTCTTGTGGATAATTGTGGTTTAGGGAAAGAACACACATGTAATGACTCTAGTGGATCAATGTGGTTTAGGAAAAGAACACACATGCAATGACTCCAGTGGATCCATGTGGTTCATGAAAAGAACACACATGCAATGTCACCAGTGGATCCATGTGGTTTAGGAAAAGAACACAAATGCAATGTCACCAGTGGATCCATGTGGTTTAGGAAAAGAACACACATGCAATATCCCTAGTGGATCCATGTGGTTTAGGAAAACAACACACATGCAAATGTCACCAGTGGATCAATGTGGTTTAGGAAAACAACACACATGCAATGACTCTAGTGGATCAATGTGGTTTATGAAAAGAACACACATGCAATGTCACCAGTGTCTCAATGTGGTTCAAGAAAAGAACACACATGCAATGACTCTAGGGGATCAATATGTTTTAGGAAAATAACACACATGCAATGACTCTAGTGGATCAATGTGTTTTAGAAAAAAACATGCAATGACTCTAGTGGATCCATGTGGTTTAGGAAAGAACACACTTGCAATGACTCCAGTGGATCAACGTGGTTCAAGGAAAGCACACACATGCAATGATACTAGTGGATCAATGTGGTTTAGGAAAAGAACAGACATTAAATGTTATTAGTGGATCAATGTGGTTTAGAAAAAGAACACACATGCAATGACTCTAGTGGATCCATGTGGTGTAGGAAAAGAACACACATGCAATGTCACTAGTGGATCCATGTGTTCAAGAAAAGAACACACATGCAATGTTACCAGTGGATCCATATGGTTCAGGAAAAGAACACACATGCAAATGTCATCAGTGAATTAATGTGATTTAGGAAAAGAACACACATGCAATGCCTCTAGTGGATCCATGTAGTTTATGAAAAGAACAGACATGCAATGAAAATAGTGGATCCATGTGGTTCAGGAAAAGAACACACATGTAATGACTCTAGTGGATCAATGTGGTTTAGGAAAAGAGCACACATACAATGTCACCAGTGGATCCATGTGGTTTAGGAAACGAACACACATGCAATGACTCTAGTGGATCCATGTGGTTTAGGAAAAGAGCACACATGCAATGTCACTAGTGGATCCATGTGGTTTAGGAAACGAACAAACATGCATTGTGCGGTGACCCAGCATACCACTGCATGTGTAGTACACTATAGTCGTTGACATGACATCTACAGAACACCGTTCCGTAAATATCACATCCCTCAGAGTGGTACAACAGAAACATTGCTGGTCCATATTACAACATACACACTTCATTATTATTACAAACTAGAAGTTCCAACTTCAAGTGTTACAGAATTACAAACCAATCTTTAGTAGTTTCAGCGGAAGATATAAGATTCAAACTGAAACTCTAAATTGAGCTCAACAACTTATTCTATAAAGGTCATGCTGCTCGGCTCAATTGTTTACTAATACTAAGAGCACTACTCTTTCTCGTTGCCCTGCACTCTGTAGCGTATCTCGTAGTCCACCCCTTCAACGCCTCGGGATAGGTCTGGCTCTTCATAATAGACTCCTCTTGTCCTTCAGCTGCGTACATTGACGGGTCTTCTGGATTCTTAGAGTCTAAGAAGGGATTCAAAGGAAAGAGTGAGTAACAACGTTACCTAGCAAGTTCATTATATGCAAGGTGGGAAGTTTGATGCTCTATCTACCACCTCGGATGCTACGTCCTTGGTACTATGCAGTTTTCATAAACATTTCTTCAAAGATTGATTTTATTACCAAAAACTATGCCCATCAGCCTTCACAGGTTGACCAGAACTTCATGGAGTTCCTTTCCTACCGCGTTCTTAGCTCATTCCTGGAACAGGGAGTAACAAGTTATAGTTCTTACGCAATGCAGAGGTGCGTTGCTTTACCCATGAGAGATCAACTCCTTGTTGCACAACCGGGCATACTTTCCCATCCACAATTCCGTGATGTGGGGCCCAGTAGGTGATCCAAGCCAATCGCTGCCCTCTCCGCGATCCCATATGTCTACACGATCCTCCGGGCCGAGATCTATCTCCGTTAAGCCCCCAATTTAGGGCAAGCTATAACCCTGATGAATTCCCGAAGACTCTATGAGCTGGTGATGCCCCTGGCAAGCTCCATAAAGGTCTAACTATACCTCCGACAGCCACTCATAGATAATCTAGACACCAAAATCGTGGGGACTCAGGGTGCCCAACCATATGCTGGTTCCACACAAGGAATCCCAGCGTCATGATAAGGTCATCTTGCCTCCATATGAAAGGAAGAAGATACAGCTGACTTCTCCGTCCCATTCCAAATCTCATGGTTAACACGTAATATACGATGCTAGAATCACTGATGTCATGGGTTGTTAAGCCTATGTGAGTTATGCAATTGGAACCCTAAGTTCCATAGACAATCTTTATCATCACTTAGGATGATAACTACATCTTATTTATTAGAGAAGATAACATTTTCTTTCTCTAGTTCATAGATGATAACACACAATTTGCAATATCTTTGATAAAGACTCTTCAAAGGACATGAGCAAGTTATGAACTTTCCTTGTGACTGCAAGGTAGTGAAGTCGGATGCTTCCACCTGACCATGAGCTCCGGTTTCTATAAAGAACCATTATTGCCCGGTAAGGACAATATTTAAAGAAGCAATATGTAATGCATAGTAATGTCATGTAATGATTTATTATCTGCTTCTTTGCATGTTTTACCCTCTTAGTAAAAGTTTACTATTTTATTTGATTAATAAAAGAAAAATATTATTAAAAAAATGAACTTACTTATTTCTTTCTCTATTAAATATTTACTAAAATTCCTTTGAGATTTAATTTGTATCACACTGAATTTACTTTTCAAAAATACAACTTAATATTTTTCTATAATAGTAAATTCATTTAGGATCTTAAAAGTGAATTTTATTCAATTTTAAGTGTTTCATATATTTTTATAAAATTCAAAAGTAATTGGCATCCTATTAATAATAGCCCTAAATTTTAGCTGCCAAAAATTCTATTGATTATTTTTACTCAATAGAAAATATTTTTGTGAGTTCATAGATATATTATTTGTATTTTTAAGATTTTTATTTATTTATCTAGAGTTGTTTCTATTTCAGGGGCATATTTGTAATTATTTCCTTCTAAATAACCCTATTAACATACGGGCCAGGCCCACTGGGCTTGCCCGACCCAACCTAACCCAGCCCACTTGGCCTGGTTACACCCACCAGGGTTGTACTAGGCTGCCCATAGGCCCAATACCCCCACACACTCACACTCCTCTCCTCTCTCTCTCTCTTCGCCACGCTGTCTCTCCTCCAGCCGCCATCACGCCACCATTTAATCCGCCAGGTCTGGCCGCTGTTACCATCGCCACGGTGCAGGATAGCTAAGTCGATGACGCCGCTCCATTCTGTCCGAACAGATTTGCCGCTGGGCTCTCTACTGGCTGCGCTAACTCCTACCGAGGCTAGGGTTAGGGTTTGGTCGCCCTGGTGCATCAGCGATGGTGCGCTGGGATTTCTCATGGCGTACTCCCCTCTTCTCTGGCAGATCTGACGTGCGGTAGGTGTGGGTTGCAGCGCTTGAGGGTGCTCTGTCTTGCTCGGCTCCACCGCCGACCATTCCTCTGCTTCCTTTTCGGTTATTTTTGCGAGGACCATGAGTAAGTCTGACTAATCCCCTTCTGTAATCCTCTCTTGTGTGCTAGCTACTTCCTGGGCATGACGAACACGAGTAATGCCCCTATATAGGCTTCATACCTTGCAAAATATGTTGGTTAGTTGTTCTGGTTCCTCCTACCAGTGATACCCTTCTAGTATCTTGTTTGGGCTAGTGGTATCTGTTGCATGCTATTGGTTCTAGCCAATTGTTCTACCTTCTGTCAGTTGGTACTCTGCTGGATACTTGTTACCATCTTGTTCTCTGTCAGAGAACCCCTTGTAAATGTATACTGAACTCTATGTGATCACCCATGTTGCCTCTGTGATGATTTCATTTTATTGAATTAGAAACTCACTGTTAGGCTTGGGTTGGAATACTCTCTATTAATAGTTCTTCTGTGAAATATGATTTCCAATTAAAGTATTGGGACGATGATTAACTGTTAGTTGGCCTAGATTATGTAATCAGTTGGTAAGCCTTGCTTGGTTAGAACAAATCCTGGTGACACCTCTTAAGAATGGTACACATGATTTGTTTTGGTACTAGCTTTGGGTTTACAAATGTTCCAAAATTGTCTAGATGCTTAATTGCTCTGGAAATCCTTGCTGTATATGTGGTTTTAATATCCAACAACTGTTTCGTGCCTATGATATGGTTCTGAGGCCTAGGATTTGTTTTCCTAACTTGATGTCTCTAATAGATGATTTCTGGTAGTAATACCAGCTACTCATCTTGGATTCAGTAGATCAGTAGATTCTGGGGTGCTACTCCATTAAGAGATGTGCCCAGAATCCATACCTTGGGCTAGTTCAATCTGGAATATAGCTTTTATCCAGGATCAGTGATGCTGGTCTGAGATCCTGGAGTTATTTGCACTGATTTATTGTTTGACTTTAATTCTGATTTCTCTATGATGGATACACCCCACTTGGGTGATCTCTGAGAGGTTTTAATATAAAACAACATATGACTTCTTATCTGATTAAGATAATTGGATCATGTGAAGGTTTTATCTTTCTTACCACAATATTGGAGTGGTTGATGTTGTTGCTAGTTGATCTGGTGGCTTGATTTTCCTAGCCTGTTCTACTGGTTGGATCTTGGCCTGCACCTCTTGGTTCTATGCCTGCTCCTCCTCTGCTCATGTGATCAGGATGATGCCCTTGTTATCCTTCTGCACCACCCCCTCCTTATGTCACCATGCTGAGGTGAAGTGGTGGTTAATTTGGTGTAGTGGCTGGGAATTTTGTGGATGCTTTGGTGAGCTCGATGAAGTTAGAGTGTGTGCTAGAGAAGGAAAAATGTTGCTGGCTGTGGATGAGCCTTGGCTTCGTGGTCTGCTTGAGTGCTAGTACTGCTATTGCTGCTTGGACATCACATATCATGCATTTTGGTGACTCACATGTGTGTCTGTGTGAGCTGCTTGTGTGGATCAGTTCAAGTAATCTGTCTTTTACTTTTACCTGATTACTTGTTGTTGGCCTGGTGAAACTTACCTCTCTCCACTTGGCTTCTAATGTAGCATCTAGCTGTTTACTTAAAAGAACAGATACTGCACTTTTGGTGAAACTTGCCCCTTTATTATTTACTCAATGAGGTAATATGAACAATGCACTTCACTGTTCCCCATTGAGAGTAAACTAAACTAACCACTAACTCTTTCTTTCATTTATTTGTTTTTTTCTTATTTGCAGGAACAAGATCTAGACATACAGGATCTAGTATAGGTGTAGATATGTAGTATAGGTTTCAATTGTATCCTTCTTTTAATTCCTTTTTGTAAAGAATCTTGTAAAGATGTGATTATAAATTAATAAAGTATGTTTTTGTATTATTCAGTGTTTTTAGTGTATATAACATAATTTGTGTTATTATCCTTTAATCAAGAAATAAGATTCCCTTTCTTATTTCATTTTCCCTATCTTAATTCCTTATTAGTATCTATTATCTAAAATTTAACCAAATAATATAAATAAGGAATTTTGGAAATCAAATCAATAATACAAACTTCTAATGTTCAAATTCTTTCAAATTGGTTTAAATTTCGAATTTGAATTCAAAGTAACTTCCCCAAAAGCTTAATAATGCCCAAAGGTCATGTCAAAATTCATAACAACCACTAACCAGAGCTATCCCTACCTCCAGTTAGCGATAGAAACTCTGATCCCTTTAGGTTTTTGTTTGGCGAAAAATTTACCCTGATTTGACAGATGCATGCATGCACAAACTTGGATTCCTAATTCTACCATTCGTTAGATCCTAATGGTGGGGTGTTACAGACTTCCCCCCTTAAATTAAACTTCGTCCCGAAGTTTGCGGATATGTACCTGAATAGTTCTGGATATGCTTCCCTCAAGTCATCCTCTTTCTCCAATGTGGCTTCTCGCTCTAGGTGATGCTCCCATTGCACCTTGCAGTATTTGATTTCCCGGTTTCTCAACCTTTTCCAGTTCTCCTCTAAAATCTTACAGGGTTTCTCGACATAAGTCGAATCTGCTTGTAACTCAATCTCTTGATGTGTGATGGCATCATCTGGAACTTTAAGACATTTTCGGAGTTGGGAAACATGGAAAACATTGTGAACTTGAGCTAGCCTTTTTGGTAACTCCAAAGCATAAGCTATTGTTATATTCTGACTCAGTATCTTGAATGGTCCAATATATCTTGGGCTTAGTTTTCCTTTGACTCCGAATCTTTTTACTCCCTTCATCGGACTTACTTTGAGATATACCATATCCCCCACTTCTGGATGCCATGATCTCCGGCTTTGATCAGCATAACTCTTCTGTCTACTTTGAGCTATTTTCAATCGATCCCTGATAATATCAATGATATCTTGCTTTTCTTTGATATAGTCTGGTGCAAATTCCTTGCTACTACCAGGTTCATACCAACATATAGGTGATCTACACTTCCTTCCGTATAGGACTTGGTAAGGTGCTGCCTTCAGACTACTTTGATAGCTATTGTTGTAGCAGAATTCTGCCAATGGTAGATAATCTTCCCACAAACCCCCAAAATCTAATGCACAAGCTCTAAGCATGTCCTCTAAAATTTGATTGGTCCTTTCTGTCTGGCCTCTAGTTTCTGGATGATAAGCTGTGCTAAAATCCAACTTTGAACCAAGTGCTGCATGTAATTGTTTCCAAAATGCTAATGTGAACACAGATCCTCTGTCTAACACAATCTTCTTGGGTACTCCGTTCTTACTCACAATCTCTTTGATATAGATTTCCACTAATTTCTCAGCATTATCCTTTTGATTTACTGGAATAAAATGAGCACTTTTTGTGAGTCTATCAACAATCACCCATATCATATCCTTCCGCTTTGGTGTCATGGGTAATCCTGTGATAAAATCCATACTAATTTCTTCCCACTTCCATTCTGGATTTTCCAAGGGCTGTAATGGTCCTGTTGGACTTTGATGTTCTACCTTTACCCTTTAGAAAGTATGGCATTCAGATACAAATTTTGCAATATCTCTTTTCATATTATTCCACCAGAACAACTCTTTTAAATCCATGTACATCTTTGTACTACCCGGATGTATGGAATATGGTGTTTCATGGGCTTCTCGAAGTATTATTTCTCGAATCTCTGGCACACCGGGTACACAAAGACGGTTTTGAAACTATAACGATCCATAATCTCCTAGATGAAAAACTGATGTTTGACCTTGAGAGATTCTTCGAAGTTCTTCAGCAATAAAAGGATCTTCATCTTGATGTCTAAAGATTTCATGTCGAAGATTACTACTTTGCTCTTCAGTTACCCGCATGGTAGCTAATCCTCCAAGAACTGCTGTACTTATAAATTGTATCTCCATCCTTTCCAAATCCATTTGTAATTCTTTTGGCAATTCTCTATTCATAGGTTGCGTATCTGTGCTTTTCCGACTTAAAGCATCTGCTACAACATTTGCTTTTCCAGGAGTATAATTGATTGCTAGATCATAATATTTAATCAACTCCACCTAAAGCTTATGTCTCATATTTAATTCCATTTGAGCGAAGAAATATTTGAGACTTTTGTGGTCAGTGTATAACTCACACCTTGCCCCATAAAGAAAATGCCTCCATCCTTTTAAAGCAAAGACTACTGCGGCTAATTCTAAATCATGAGTTGGATAATTCACTTCATGTGGTTTCAGTTGTCTAGATCCATAAGCAATTACCTTACGGTCTTGCATAAGTACACAACCTAATCCTTCTTTGGATGAATCACAGTATACTGTGTAATCTTTTCCTGGTTCTGGAATTGCTAGGATTGGTGCTGTGGTTAATCCAATTTTCAATTCCTGAAAACTCGCCTTGCACTTCTCATCCCATATGAAAGGTTGTATTCTTTCTTAATAATTTGGTCATTGGTCCAGCTACCTTGGAAAAACCTTCTATGAATCTCCGATAATAACCAGCCATGCCTAAGAAACCTCGGATTTGCTTAACATTGGTTGGTGCCTTCCATTCCAATACTGATTGAACCTTGGATGGATTTACAACAATTCCATCCTTACTGATCACATGACCAAGAAACTCTACTTCTTCCAACCAAAATTCACACTTACTGAACTTAGCATAAAGCTTGTGTTCTCTTAGGATTTGCAATGCTATTATCAAATGCTCTACATGATCTTCTTTATCTTTAGAGTATATCAAAATGTCATCAATGAATACTATGACAAATTTGTCAAATACGGCATGAAGATTTTGTTCATCAAATTCATGAATATTGCCGGGGCGTTGGTCAGACCAAAAGGTACGACTAAATACTCATGATGTCCATACCTTGATACAAATGTTGTTTTAGGAACATCTTCAGGTTTAATTTTTATTTGATGGTAACCTGATCTTAGATCAATCTTGGAGAATACTCTAGCTCCCTTGACTTTATCAAATAAATCTTGGACTCTTGGTAGTGGGTACTTGTTCTTGATGGTGACATTGCTGAGATTTCTATAATCCCCACACATTCTTCGTCCTCCATCTCATTTATCCACAAAGATCACCGGAGTTCCCCATGGAGATACACTCTCCCGAATAAATCCTTTTCTAGCTAACTCATCAATTTGTTCTTTAAGTTCTTTCAATTCTTTTGGCCCCATCTTATATGGTGCTTGAGCTATTGGTGCTGTACCAGGTATCAGGTTAATAGTGAACTCTATTTCCTGATCAGGTGGCATTCCTGGTAACTCTGCTTGAAAAACATCTTGAAACTCCTTCACCACCGGAATATCTTCTAATTTGACCTCCTTCATTGAGTTCAACTGCAGATCTACCATGATATGACTATGTTTATCCGCCTGATAAACTATCCTTCCTCCACTTGGAGACCTGATTGAAACTATTTTATCCTCACAATTGATCTGAGCTCCATAGTCCGTCATCCAATCCATTCCTAGCACTACTTCTATTCCTTTTAATGGGATCACATAAAGATCCGCATAATAGGTTTGACCACAGATTGAGATGACTTGGTTTAGTTTAATATTTCTAACTACCACGATCCCTCCGGCAGTAACTACGGTCATAGGTTTATCTAATGGTGCCCTTCTAATCCCGAATTTATCACAAAATTCTTCAGATATGAAAGAAGTAGTTGCACCAGTATCAAATAAAACTTTTCCGGGATTTGTGAGAATATTGAGCATACCTAACACTGCTTGATCCGAGTTATCCACCTCCTCCAAGGTTGCGCAATTCAGCTTTCCAGTAAGTCTACCTCTCTTGCCATTATCATTTTTTTCCATAGCTTCCACCTCTGTTCGGTGGTCTACCTCCGCCACCACTGGTTGGACCTCCACTCTTGGTGGGCCAACCTCTAGGTGGCTTACTTGGGCATTGTGGCTTGATATGACCCTTTTGACCACAACCAAAACAAATAATCACTGGTTTCTGGCAATCCTTACTAATATGTCCCGGGAGTTTGCAATTATGACATATGACATTCCTTCTAGGATTGAATTGTTCCCCAGTGTTGTTGCTACCCCTGTTGTTGTTGTTAAAGGGTCTTCTTCTTGGTTGAAATTTCAGGTTGGTCTTGGGTTTACTTGCCTGAATCCTCTTTGTTTCCTTCTTTGCTCTCTTCCTGCGCTCTTCTTGGACATTCTTGTAATCATCCTCAAAGGTTATAGCTGCATCAAGCAACTGTTGAAAAGTTTGGGTGTTGGCAAGCCTCAACTGCATCTTCACAAATGGATTTAGTCCACGCATGAACCTCTTCTTCCTTTTCGCCTCCGTGCTAACTTCTTCAGTAGCATAACGAGATAAATCACTGAACTCCCGGATGTACTTCATGACACTGGAGTACCCTTGTTGAAGTTCTTCAAACTCCCTACGCTTTAGCTCAATAATAATTTCCGGAACATGATATTCACGGAATCTTTGCTTGAACTCCTCCCAGTTGTACTCTCTTCCTGGAAGTTGCATAGCTAACTGACCCTCCCACCATGCTACTACAGGTCCAGTCAGTAGATGAGTTGCATATCTCAACTTCTCTTCCTCATTGCATCCTACAGTTTTCAACTTTCTTTCAGTATATGCTAACCAATCCTCTGCATCCATTGGTTCTGGAGCGGATGCAAAAGGTAAAGGCCTGGTATCCTGGAAATCCGAGGGACTAACACCACGTCCTTGAGGTGCCCTCGGCTGTCCCACACGGTCTACTAACCCCTCCATAAACTTGTTCTGGGACTCTTGCATCATTTGCATGTACTGCATAAAGTTCTGCTCTATCAGTGGCCTCATTGGTGGTGGTGGTGGTAAATTCGCTTGCATTCTGGCGTCTTCATCCACCTTTTCTTTGGCTTCGCGCTCCATGCACTGCTGCTCAGTTTCGTTTTCTACACTCGTTTCCATACCCCCTAGTCCTGTAACATAAAGCGAATACTCATAATTACATCATGCATATGTGTTCTGAGCTCAACTTCATGCACAGAACTAGTCACCCAATGGAAAACAAGATCCAAATAAGAACCAAATATGCATTACACACATATTCTACATTAAAAACAATATAATTTATACATCGTGATTACAAGCCCTTACTAATTAAGCATTACAATCTCATGTGGTACCATCCCACTTATTTATTTACATTAAGTCCTCCGACTCTAACTCTTGTATCCTACAGAGGTACTACTAGTCAAAGTCACACTCCCCAGAAGTTGCGTCGTTCATCGTACATACTCGAAGGGCAACCGTGCTGACGTGAAGTACAACGCACCATCTGTGGAACGCCTTGCCTCTTCGACAGACGATATTCAGTATCAGAAGTCTCCGGACTTGACACATCATTCAACTGAAGTGCATCCATGCCTTCCAATTCAACTAAAGTATCAACCGAGTCATCCTCATCACTATTTTCTTCATCCATCTCCTGCATTCCGACTCTGGAGGAATTAACAGAATATTCCCCTTCTGGTGCCCGCAAGTACTCTGTTGAGTATGATAGTCCTCAACTATGATTGGGTAGTGCACGTTATCCGGAGTTGGATAATGTTCTAATGACTCAAACACCCTTTGTTCTGGATCTTCCTCATCAGACTCTACGTCTTCCACATGGACATCTCTTCCATCAGCGGAATAAGATCTCATGCCCATGCGACTAGTTTGTCCGATATCTCCAACTGAATCTTCCACAGGAATAGGATTCCCGGCAGATGCATCCATCGATCCGTACCTCCATCCTTCAGAATTCCCAATAGGTAGTTCTGAGTCTTCAGTTCCCCAAGAACCTTGTGGTACTGGATGACTAGTGCCCTCATCAGGATATCTGGTAGGTTCTGGTATCGGTGAGTAAGGATATGGTGTAAAAGATGCAGTATCTATAGGTATATCCTTGAAAACTGGGTTAACCCTATCCACTGCTTCATGTTCCAGTTTAGATGCTAACTTCTCCCTTCTTTCAGGATTAGTTAAATCCTCTAACATATCAACGTGATCTTCTACAATAACCTGATGTGTCTTATACAAAGACCCAACCATCAATCGATACAAATTCATAAACTTAGAAGCTAGTTTTGGATGCTTCCTTACTAAAGTAAGATGATCCGGTTCCGGTTCCTCGTCTATAGAGTCATGAGGAATCACAGAATATGTGCTTCCATCTAACTCTTCTGCCTTGTGCTCCCGAATATTGGCTATCGCCTCCACAATAGCAACATGATATGCTGCTAGGTGACTTCTACCTTCCCCCATAGGTAAATTGTGATATAAACCAAGCTTCTCTGGTAGTTGGATGCTAACACGATATTTGGCTAACATTCGCCCATCATGGTAGGTAATGGTATTGACTGGGATATTAGTTGTCCAACCAAAAACCCTCAGAAGTTCTCGAAGTTATTCAGTTAAAGCCCCCTAATAATCATCGAGAGTCTCTTCTTTCCTTGCCAAAGTCTGTTTTGGAAACTTTCATGCCATTTCCACTGTATAAAAATAAATATAATTAGTATCCATTAATTATAATGATGCATCTTAATAAAGAATTATCGCACTAAAGAATATAACAAAATATTCCCAATTGAATATTCATCATATAATCTAGAGAACTCTTTACCGTTGCTCCTAGACTCCTACAGTTATTTCCCTTTACTAGATTTCCAACCTAAGGTCAAAGCAATTGCTCTGATACCAGCTGCGGTGACCCAGCATACCACTGCATGTGTAGTACACTATAGTCGTTGACATGACATCTACAGAACACCGTTCCGTAAATATCACATCCCTCAGAGTGGTACAACAGAAACATTGTGGGTCCATATTTCAACATACACACTTCATTATTATTACAAACCAGAAGTTCCAACTTCAAGTGTTACAAAATTACAAACCAATCTTAAGTAGTTTCAGCGGAAGATATAAGATTCAAACTGAAACTCTAAATTGAGCTCAACAACTTATTCTATAAAGGTCATGCTGCTCGGCTCAATTGTTTACTAATACTAAGACCACTACTCTGTCTTGTTGCCCTGCACTCCGTAGCGTATCTCGTAGTCCACCCCTTCAACGCCTCGGGACAGGTTTGGCTCTTCATAATAGACATCCTCTTGTCCTTCAGCTGTGTACATTGACGGGTCTTCTGGATTCTCAGAGTCTAAGCAGGGATTCAAAGGAAAGAGTGAGTAACAATGTTACCCAACAAGTTCATTATATGCAAGGTGGGAAGTTTGATGCTCTATCTACCACCTCGGACGCTACGTCCTTGGTACTATGCAGTTTTCATAAACATTTCTTCAAAGATTGATTTTATTACCAAAAACTATGCCCATCAGCCTTCACAGGTTGACCAGAACTTCATGGAGTTCCTTTCCTGCCGCGTTCGTAGCTCCTCCCCAAAACAGGGAGTAACAAGTTACAGTTCTTACACTCTGCAGAGGTGCGTTCCTTTACCCATGAGAAATCAACTCCTTGTTGCACAACCGGGCATACTTTCCCATCCACAATTCTGTGATGTGGGGCCCAGTAGGTGATCCAAGCCAATCGCTGCCCACTCCGTGATCCCATATGTCTGCACGATCCTCCGGGCCAAGCTCCATCTCCGTTAAGCCCCCAATTTAGGGCAAGCTATAACCCTGATGAGTTCCTGAAGACTCTATGAGCTGGTGATGCCCCTGGCAAGCTCCATAAAGGTCTGACTATACCTCCGGCAACCAATCATAGATAATCTAGACACCAAAATCGTGGGGCCTAAGGGTGCCCACCCATATGCTGGATCCACACAAGGAATCCCAGCGTCACGATAAGGTCATCTTGCCTCCATATGAAAGGAAGAAGATACAGCTGACTTCTCCGTCCCATTCCAAATCTCATGGTTAACGTGTAATATACGGTGCTAGAATCACTTATGTCATGGGGTGTTAAGCCTATGTGACTTATGCAATTGGAACCCTAAGTTCCATTGCCAATCTTTATCATCACTTAGGATGATAACTACATCTTATTTATTAGAGAAGATAACATTTTCTTTCTCCAGTTCATAGATGATAACAGACAATTTGCAATATCTTTGATAAAGACTCTTCAAAGGACATGAGCAAGTTATGAACTTGCCTTATGACTGCAAGGTAGTGAAGTCGGATGCTTCCACCTGACCTTGAGCTCCGGTTTCTATAAAGAACCATTATTGCCCGGTAATGACAATATTTAAAGAAGCAATATGTAATGCATAGTAATGTCATGCAATGATTTATTATCCGCTTCTTTGCGTGTTTTACCCTCTTAGTAAAAGTTTAAAATTTTATTTGATTAATAAAAGAAAAATATTATTAAAAACATGAACTTACTTATTTCTTTCTCTATTAAATATTTACTAAAATTCCTTTGAGATTTAATTTGTATCACACTGAATTTACTTTTCAAAACTACAAGTTAATATTTTTCTATAATAGTAAATTCATTTAGGATCTTAAAAGTGAATTTTATTCAATTTTAAGTGTTTCATATATTTTTATAAAATTCAAAAGTAATTGGCATCCTATTAATAATAGCCCTAAATTTTAGCTGCCAAAAATTCTATTGATTATTTTTACTCAATAGAAAATATTTTTGTGAGTTCATAGATATATTATTTGTATTTTTAAGATTTTATTTATTTATCTAGAGTTCTTTCTATTTCAGGGGCATATTTGCAATTATTTCCTTTTAAATAATCCTATTAACATAGGGGCCTGGCCCACTGGGCTGGCCCGGCCTAACCTAACCCGGCCCACTTGGCCTGGTTATGTTAATTGGGTAGTAATCTGGGCCCATAGGCCCCACTCCACACTCTCTCTCTCTCTCTCTCTCTCTCTCTCTCTCTCTCTCCTCCTCGATGCCGCTGCCACTGTAATCCAGAAGGTCCGGCCGCCATGCCGCCACGGTGTAGGATGGCTAAGTCGATGACGCCGCTCCATTCTATCCGAATAGATTCGCTGCTGGGGCTCTCTCCTGGCCGCACCAACTCCTATCGAGGCTAGGGTTAGGGTTTGGCTGCCCTGGAGCATCGGCGATGGTGCGCCGGGATTTCTTACAGCGTACTCCCCTCTTCTCTGGCGGATCTGACGTGTGGTAGGTGTGGGTTGCAGCGCCCCTTCGGGGTGCTCCTCGTGCTGCTACTTCCGCTCTGCCGCCGGCCATTCCTCTGCTTCCTCTTCGGTTATTTTTGTGAGGACCATGAGTAAGTCTGACTACTCCCCTTCTGTGCTCCTCTCTTGTGCGCTAGCTACTTCCTGGGCATGACGAACATGAGTAATCCCCCTGTCTAGGGTTCATACCTTGCAGAATATGTTGGTTAGTTGTTCTGGTTCCTCCTACCAGTGATACCCTTCTAGTATCTTGTTTGGGCTAGTGGTATCTGTTGCATGCTATTGGTTCTAGCCAATTGTTCTACCTTCTGTCAGTTGGTACTCTGCTGGATACTTGTTACCATCTTGTTCTCTGTCAGAGAACCCCTTGTAAATGTATACTGAACTCTATGTGATCACCCTTGTTGCCTCTGTGATGATTTCATTTTATTGAATTGGAAACTCACTGTTAGGCTTGGGTTGGAATACTCTCTGTTAATAGTTCTTCTGTGAAATATGATTTCCAATTAAAGTATTGGGATGATGATTAACTGTTAGTTGGCCTAGATTATGTAATAAGTTGGTAAGCCTTGCTTGGTTAGAACAAATCCTGGTGACACCTCTTAATAATGGTACACATGATTTGTTTTGGTACTAGCTTTGGCTTTACAAATGTTCCAGAATTGTCTAGATGCTTAATTGCTCTGGAAATCCTTGCTGTATATGTGGTTTTAATATCCAACAACTGTTTCATGCCTATGATGTGGTTCTGAGGCCTAGGATTTGTTTTCCTAACTTGCTATCTCTAATAGATGATTTCTGGTAGTAATACCAGTTACTCATCTTGGATTCAGTAGATCTATAGATTCTAGGGTGCTACTCCATTAAGAGATGTGCCCAGAATCCATACCTTGGGCTAGCAATCTGGAATATAGATTTTATCCAGGATCAGTGATGCTGGTCTGAGATCCTGGAGTTATTTGTACTGATTTATTGTGTGGCTTTAATTCTGATTCCTCTATGATGGATACACCCCACTTGGGTGATCTCTAAGAGGTTTTAATATAAAACAACATATGAATTCTTATCTGATTAAGATAATTGGATCATGTGAAGGTTTTATCTTTCTTACCACAATATTGGAGTGGTTGATGTTGTTGCTAGTTGATCTGGTGGCTTGATTTTCCTAGCCTGTTCTGTTGGTTGGATATTGGCGTGCACCTCCTAGTTCTGTGCCTGCTTCTCCTCTGCTCCTGTGATCAGGATGATGCCCTTGTTATCCTTCTGCACCACCCCCTCCTTATGTCACCATGCTGAGGTGAAGTGGTGGTTAATTTGGTGTAGTGGCTAGGAATTTTGTGGATGCTTTGGTGAGCTCGATGAAGTTAGAGTGTGTGCTAGAGAAGGAAAAATGTTGCTGGCTGTGGATGAGCCTTGGCTTCGTGGTCTGCTTGAGTGCTAGTACTGCTATTGCTGCTTGGACATCACATATCATGCATTTTGGTGACTCACATGTGTGTCTGTGTGAGCTGCTTGTGTGGATCAGTTCAAGTAATCTGTCTTTTACTTTTACCTGATTACTTGTTGTTGGCCTGGTGAAACTTACCTCTCTCCACTTGGCTTCTAATGTAGCATCTAGCTGTTTACTTAAAAGAACAGATACTGCACTTTTGGTGAAACTTGCCCCTTTATTATTTACTCAATGAGGTAATATGAACAATGCACTTCACTGTTCCCCATTGAGAGTAAACTAAACTAACCACTAACTCTTTCTTTCATTTATTTGTTTTTTTCTTATTTGCAGGAACAAGATCTAGACATACAGGATCTAGTATAGGTGTAGATATGTAGTATAGGTTTCAATTGTATCCTTATTTTAATTCCTTTTTGTAAAGAATCTTGTAAAGATGTGATTATAAATTAATAAAGTATGTTTTTGTATTATTCAGTGTTTTTAGTGTATATAACATAATTTGTGTTATTATCCTTTAATCAAGAAATAAGATTCCCTTTCTTATTTCATTTTCCCTATCTTAATTCCTTATTAGTATCTATTATCTAAAATTTAACCAAATAATATAAATAAGGAATTTTGGAAATCAAATCAATAATACAAACTTCTAATGTTCAAATTCTTTCAAATTGGTTTAAATTTCGAATTTGAATTCAAAGTAACTTCCCCAAAAGCTTAATAATGCCCAAAGGTCATGTCAAAATTCATAACAACCACTAACCAGAGCTATCCATACCTCTAGTTAGCGAAAGAAACTTTGATCCCTTTAGGTTTTTGTTTGGCGAAACATTTACCCGGATTTGACAGATGCATGCATGCACAAACTTGGATTCCTAATTCTACCCTTCGTCAGATCCTAATGCTGTGTGGTTACACATTGACTCTAGTGGATCCATGTGGTTTAGGAAAAGAGCACACATGCAATGACACCAGTGGATCCATGTGGTTTAGGAAAATAACACACATGCAATGACTCGAGTGGATCCATGTGGTTCAAGAAAAGAACACACATGGAATGACTCTAGTGGATCCATGTGGTTTAGGAAAACAACACACATATAATGACACTAGTGGATCCTTGTGGGTCAGGAAAAGAACACACATGCAATGACTCTAGTGGATCCATGTGGTTTAGGAAAACAACACACAAGCAATGACACTAGTGGATCCTTGTGTTTAAGGAAAAGAACACACATGCAATGACTCTAGTGGATCAATGTGGTTTAGGAAAAGAACACACATGCAATATCACCAGTGGATCCATGTGGTTCAGGAAAACAATACACATGCAATGACTCAAGTGGATCCATGTGGTTCAGGAAAAGAACACACATGCAATGACTCTAGTGGATCCATGTGTTTAGCAAAAGAACACACATGCAATGACTTAAGTGGATCCATCTGGTTTAGGAAAATAACACACATGCAAGACTCTAGTGGACCCATGTGGGTCAGGAAAAGAACACACATGCAATGACTCTAGTTGATCCATGTGGTTTAGGAAAACAACACACATGCAATGACACTAGTGGATCGTTGTGGTTAAGGAAAAGAACACATATGCAATGACTCTAGTGGATCCATGGGGTTAGGAAAATAACACACATGCAATGACACTAGTGGATCCTTGTGGTTAAGGAAAAGAATACACATGCAATGACTCTAGTGGATCAATGTGGTTTAGGAAAAGAACACACATGCAATGTCACCAGTGGATCCACGTGGTTCAGGAAAAGAATACACATGCAACGACTCCAGTGGATCCATGTGGTTTAGGAAAAGAACACACATGCAATGACTCCAGTGGATCCATGTGTTCATCAAAAGAACACACATGCAATGACTCCAGTGGATCCATGTGTTCAATAAAAGAACACACATGCAATGTCACCAGTGGATCCATATGGTTCAGGAAAAGAACACACTTGCAAATGTCACCAGTGAATCAATGTGATTTAGCTAAAGAACACACATGCAATGCCTCTAGTGGATCCATGTGGTTTAGGAAAAGAACACACATGCAATCACAATAGTGGATCCATGTTGTTCAGGAAAAGAACACACATGCAATGACTCTAGTGGATCAATGTGGTTTAGGAAAAGAGCACGCATACAATGTCACCAGATGATCCATGTGGTTTAGGAAACGAACACATATGCAATGACTCTAGTGGATCCATGTGGATTAGGAAAAGAGCACACATGCAATGTCGCCAGTGGATCCATGTGGTTTAGGAAACGATCACACATGCAATGACTCTAGTAGATCCATGTGGTTTAGGAAAAGAACACACATGCAATGATTCTAGTGGATCCATGTGGTTTAGGAAAATAACATACATGCAATGACTCGAGTGGATCGATGTGGTTCAGGAAAAGAACACACATGCAATGACTCTAGTGGATCCATGTGGTTTAGGAAAACAATACACATGCACTGACACTAGTGGATCCTTGTGGTTAAGGAAAAGAACACACATGCAATGACTCTAGTGGATCAATGTGGTTTAGGAAAGGAACACACATGCAATGTCACAAGTGGATCCATGTGGTTCAGGAAAAGAATACACATGCAATGACTCGAGTGGATCCATGTGGTTCAAGAAATGAACACACATGCAATGTCGCTAGTGGATCCATGTTGTTTAGGAAAAGAACACACATGCAATGACTCAAGTGGATCCATGTGGTTTAGGAAAAGAACACACATGCAAATGTCACAAGTGGATCCATGTAGTTTAGGAAAACAACACACATGCAATGACTCCAGTGGATCCATGTGGTTTAGGAAAAGAACACACATGCAATGTCACCAGTGGATCCATGTGGTTTAGGAAAAGAACACACACGCAATGACTCCAGTGGATCCATGTGGTTCATGAAAAGAACAGACATGCAATATCACCAGTGGATCCATGTGGTTTAGGAAAAGAACACAAATGCAATATCACCAATGGATCCACGTGGTTTAGGAAAAGAACACACATGCAATGTCCCTAGTGGATCCATGTGGTTTAGGAAAAGAACACACATGCAAATGTCACTAGTGGATCAATGTGGTTTAGGAAAATAACACACATGGAATGATTCTAGTGGATCAATGTGGTTTAGGAAAAGAACACACATGCAATGTCACCAGTGGATCAATGTGGTTTAGGAAAAGAACAAACATGTAATGACTCTAGTGGGTGAATGTGTTTTAGGAAAGGAACACACATGCAATGCCTCTAGTGGATTCATGTGGTTTAGGAAAAGAACACACATGCAAATTTCACCAGTTGATCCATTTGGTTTAGGAAAAGAACACACATGGAATCACTCTAGGCGATCAATGTGTTTTACGAAAAGAACACACATGCAATGACTCTAGTGGATCAATGTGTTTTAGAAAAAAAAGCAATGAATCTAGTGGATCCATGTGGTTTAGGAAAAGAACTCACTTTCAATGATTCCAGTGGATCACTGTGGTTCATGGAAAGAACACACATGCGATGACACTAGTGGATCAATGTGGTTTAGGAAAAGAACACACATTAAATGTCACCAGTGGATCAATGTGGTTTAGAAAAAGAACACACATGCAAATGTTACCAGTGGATCCATGTGCTTCAGCAAAAGAACACACATGCAATGACTCTAGTGGATCCATGTGTTAAAGAAAAGAACACACATGCAATGTCACCGGTGGATCCATGTGGTTCAGGAAAAGAACACACATGCAAATGTCGCCAGTGAATAAATGTGATTTAGGAAAAGAACGCATATGCAATGCCTCTAGTGGATCCGTGTGGTTTAGGAAAAGAACACACATGCAATGTCAATAGTGGATCCATGTGGTTCAGGAAAAGAACACACATGCAATGACTCTAGTGGATCAATGTGGTTTAGGGAAAGAGCACATATGCAATATCACCAGTGGATCCATGTGGTTTAGGTAACGAACACACATGTAATGACTCTAGTTGATCCATGTGGTACAGGAAAAGAACACACATGCAATGACTCTAGTGGATCAATGTGGTTTAGGAAAATAACACACATGCAATAACTCGAGTGGATCCATGTGGGTTAGAAAAAGAACACACATGCAATGACTCTAGTGGATCCATGTGGTTTAGGAAAACAACACACATGCAATGACACTAGTGGATTCTTGTGGTTAAGGAAAAGAACACACATGCAATGACTCTAGTGGATCAATGTGGTTTAGGAAAAGAACACACTTGCAATGTCACTAATGGGTCCATGTGGTTCAAGAAAAGAATACACATGCAATGTCTCTAGTGGATCCATGTGGTTCAGGAAAAGAACACATATGAATGTCGCTAGTGGATCCATGTGGTTTAGGAAAAGAACACACATGCAATGACTCAAGAGGATCCATGTGGTTTAGGAAAAGAACACACATCCAAATGTCACCGGTGGATTAATGTGGTTTAGGAAAGAACACACATGCAATGACTCTTGTGGATCAATGTGGTTTAGGAAAAGAACACACATGTAATGACTCTAGTGGATCAATGTGGTTTGGGAAAAGAACACACATGCAATGACTCAAGTGGATCCATGTGGTTCAGGAAAACACACACATGCAATGTCACCAGTGGATCCATGTGGTTTAGGAAAAGAACACACATGCAATGTCATTAGTGGATCCATGTGGTTTAGGAAAAGAACAAACATGCAATGTCACCAGTGGATCCATGTGGTTTAGGAAAATAACGCACATGCAAATGTCACTAGTGGATCAATGTGGTTTAGGAAAATAACACGCATGCAATGACTCTAGTGGATCAATGTGGTTTAGGAAAAGAACACACATGCAATGTTACCAGTGGATCAATGTGGTTCAGGAAAAGAAAGCACATGCAATGACTCTAGGGGATCAATGTGTTTTAGGAAAATAACACACATGCAATGACTCTAGTGGATCAATGTGTTTTAGAAAAAAACATGAAATGACTCTAGTCGATCCATGTGGTTTAGGAAAACAACACACTTGCAATGACTCTAGTGGATTAATGTGATTCAGGGAAAGAACACACATGCAATGACACTAGTGGATCAATGTGGTTTAGGAAAAGAACACACATGCAATGTCACAAGTGGATCAATATGCTTTAAAAAAAGAACACACACGCAAATGTTACAAGTGGAACCATGTGGTTCAACAAAAGAACACACATGCAATGACTCTAGTGGATCCATGTGTTCAGGAAAAGAACACACATGTAATGTAACTAGTGGATCCATGTGGTTTAGGAAAAGAATACACATGCAATGACTCTAGTGGATCCATGTGGTTTTGGAAAAGAACACACATGCAATGACTCTAGTGGATCCATGTGGTTTAGGAAACGAACACACATGCAATGTCACCACTAGATCCATGTCGTTGATGAAAAGAACACACATGCAATGTCACAAGTGGATCCATGTGGTTTCGGAAAAGAACACACATGCAATGTCACAAGTGGATCCATGTGGTTTAGGAAAAGAACACACATGCAAATGTCACTAGTGGATTAATGTGGTTTAGGAAAAGAACAAACATGCAATGACTCTAGTGGATCAATGTGGTTTGGGAAAAGAACACACATGCAATGCCACCAGTGGATCAATGTGGTTCAGGGAAAGAACACACATGCAATGATTCTAAGGGATCAATGTGTTTTAGGAAAAGAACACACATGCAATGACTCTAGTGGATCAATGTGTTTTAGAAAAAAACATGCAATGACTCTAGTGGATCCATGTGGTTTAGGAAAAGAACACACTTGCAATGACTCTTGTGGGGCCCCGGATTAATCCTCCGAGAATCCCTGTTATGCATACACCACGATCCCATGATCAGTTAGTCGTGTCACATAACCGACAAGTATCAAAGTAAACATCCATTACTTAAGCGGATACATGTCACACCTTACATGACATTATGGCTACATCAATAATCATCAGCGGAACATCATCAAGCATAGAGCCTGAGCCATGCCTTAACCTACAGGCATCTGACTGGGAGAACGTCCTAGCCCACATAGCCGTCAACTTCATCCTCTTTTTGATATCTGACCAAGTTAATAGCCAGGGATAATGCCAGTGAGTACTTTGAATATACTCGCAAACCACCTTAAAGAATTGTAATAATAAGAGGATATGCAATATGGCTGTGGTAGTAGGAGGGCTCCAAGAGAGGTTCTTTTACCAAATAGTTTCTCTTGTAGATATAGCATCTATATATCTTTGTTGAAAACTTTTGTAAAACAATTTGGAAACCTTTTTGCAAAATTTTAGGGAAATTATAGGATTGGGTCACCCATTTGTTTTGTCCTTCCGATCATCCCATGACCAAACTCCTTTCCTTCCTTTCTGACCATCCCATGATCCAAACATGTATCATTTCCGACCATCCCATGGTCAAAACATTTCCAAAGCCATTGCTTTTCCGAAATCCTTTTTGAAAACAAAACCAGCACCGCTCTACAGCGAGCTTCCCAACCGTCCATGACTGCAGACACGGCTATTCGAATAGATTTACACTCTGCGGAGGTTGTACACTTTACCCACACCATCCGGGTACCCTACCCTGATCTACACCGATCTTGGGTCGAGTAACCGATCAAGACTCCCCGAATGCCACTCCAGTATAAGTGCCTACCCTATGAGTGTTGTTCCCCTCAACACCGGGACACCCTATATAGTACACAAGCCAACCGGAGCGCTTTTTCCACTTCCCAAGTGTGCGCTTTCAATGAGGGGCTCATAGTAACGCGTGGAAGCCCGAAGACCCTTCGTTCCTTCTCTCGGTCGATGTTTTACATGGACTCAACCAGAGAAGGCCCACCTTCCAGGGATTTTTATCCCCTGTAGTCGTTGCGAAGCAGCTTATACCAGAATAAACAATCATCAAATCTAGCCCTGTCCCATTCCAGAGTAATGTGGTTGCACGGGTTAACTGTTCTAGCAAAACTGCAAAGAACCGGGTGTGTTTTCATAAACCTTTTTCCTCCAGCTTTCCTTTAGCATTTTGTAAAACAAAACCTTTTTCATTCTCAACATCTCTTGGGAGGTCCCACCTCACCAAGGTTTTATCATAAAACATTTGGTAAAACTTTTTTCGGGGATCTTCCCATCCTCTAGTTTTGCTTCGGCTAAAACATGGTCTCCAAAGGGGTATGGTGTAATACACCATCTATCATACTAGGGTTAAATAGGTGTCCTCAAGAGGGTTGTACTTAATAGTACAAAAGCGTAATGGTTTGGAGAAGCCAAGCCACTACCAAGTAGAGATCATCATATAGTAATACAATGTAGTTTTCATAAAACAGTAGATAAAATATGCTTAAGTAAAATAGTAGGACAAGGCTTATGAGAAAGAAGGTGTCTTGCCTATGATCAGCAATATGGCATAAATTTCCCTGGACTTCTTCTTTAAATAACCAAGAATACCAATACCACTAATAATGACTATCTTCTTTGGGTCTCCAATATAATGGCATCTATCGTCGTTATGGATCACATGCAAGAAAACAAAGGCACGATCAACACAAGGCATACAATCACCAATTCATACATCAAGCAATGAACAATACAAGTTTACAATTCAGTAGGTTTTGAGTGGTTGGCTTAGACACAAGTGGAATTACTTAAAATGGTTTTGTGGGTTTTCTTTAAGGATTTGGATGCCAAAACTATTTAATTAAGGGCTTTAAATATAAGGTCCAGTTCTGTAGGATATCTTTGTATAAAAATATTACCATCAGATAGGTAGTGATACTATGAAACCAACAAAAGTGGTTTCACCAAATTATCAATTTCCATTGATTTATAATGAATTTTCTAGTGGGAAAAACTCTAGTTTTAGGAGCTAATTCCCCAGAAGAGTTCTGTGATTCCAAAAATTAATTCCTTGGGTGGTTGTGCAGAGTTTGATGTACTTATCCTTTGAGAGTTGGAATCATGTCAAAATATTTAGCAGAATGCCCTCAGGAAATTCCCAAAGTCAGTTCTGTAGCTGTTTTGTCTTTTTCACCAGATTAATTATACAGAAGATTTTGATATGATTCTAAAGACACAAGTTATGTACTTTGCATACCTTCCTATAGAAATTCGAATCCCACTTTTTGGAGTTATAGAACTTATGGGGTGATTTTATTAGTGAAACCACTATAGCGAGAATAGTTTTATTCAGTAAAATTCAACCATGGCTTAATAAATATTGGGCTCCTAGGGCTTATTAGTTATGATGATGTAGGTGTTCAGGGAGTTGGAATGGGGTCAATTTATATCAGGGTTTGCCCTGGGGAATTTCTTAAAGGCTTAATAGGCCTAAATTTGTTATTTTCTTTACATGCAAAGAGTAGTTTAACATGGAATGGGATAAATATTCACTAATAGGTAAAACAAATATCTTTCAAAGGGACTTGGATTTACTCCAGTTGGAGATGTGAATCTGCCTGAGGGATTTAAGGAGTGTTTTAAATACTTCCAGAACATTGATTTAATATAGTTAATCCATACATATTCTGAGCTAACCAAGGATACTGGGTTTTAGGGAAAATATACATGTACTTAGAAGAATTTAGATCTAGGCATTGTGTGTTGATTTCCATTTTCAAATCGATTTAATCCAGATGGCTACTGGACAGATTTAGTGGAAAAGATTAAAAATGGAGGATATTGGGCTGGAATCTAGGGGCAAATGAGGCACGGCGAGCGATTACGGACCACAGCGGCGGGACGACACGCGGGAGCGCGCCAGATTCAAACGGCCCAGGCGGGGCCCGTCTACCAGCCGCAGCGGGTAGCGAATCGGTAAGGAGGGACGAGGGCCTTCCGATTAGTGGGCGATGGACGGCCCTAGCTCGTCCTCTTCCTCTCGATGCCGGCGGGAGCAAACCCTAGCAGAGGATGGCAGGGCGCGGGGAGGCTTACCGGGGGCTCGCCGACAGCTGGAGATGTGACAGGGCGATGCGGTCAATGACAGGGAGCCGAACGGTGGGTGGCACGGGCGACTTCTTCATCGAGAGGGAGCTTCCGCGACGTCGGCCGAGGGGGGAGCTCGTCGGAGCTCGCTGGTGCTGCACGGGGAGCCGTTCCAGGTACAGAAAAAGGAGGGAATTAGATGCAGTAGGGTGCGAGGGTTCCATTTCGGGGACATGCAGAGGGGAAGAGACAAAGGGGAAAGCACCATGCTCAAATCTTGAGCAATGGCCGAGAGCTTCTTCTCTCGGGCAAGATAGAGCTGGGGAGAGGGAGTGGGCTTCGAGGGAGGTGAGTGGGGAGCAGAGGGAGTAAATGAGGGGTAGAGGGAGGCACAGGGTGGCCTCTGTCCTATTTAACTCGGGGTGGCTCGGTTCATGATGGAAAAGGTCCAAGAGGGGGCATGGAGGGGTGGTGCTCGAGGATAGGGCGAGGAGGGCGGTGGAGAGAGTGTGGAGGTGTCCTCTGAGGTCGTGCTTAGGGCAGAGGGTCAGTGGGATGCTGCCCTAGACTTATATTTCCAAGGTAGGCAATAATGTTTTGATCCTCTCTCTCTCCTTCCAAGCACTAATGACAAGAGAGGGGTGTGCTACAGTGGTTTCGACCAGGGATGGGTACTGGTTTCTTTGCAGATCAATCAAGGGCTATGATGGTGGTTTGGTTAGTGAATTTTGATTAGTTTGAATAATTGGTCAAAACGAAGTTTATGAAGGGAGTACATAGATGTAGTCTTTATAAAATGATGGAGTGGTACTGGTGGATAGATATAGTCAAGGTATCTCTCCTAGAATTATTTGAGATTTTTCAAAGGAGTTTTAGTCCACTTAAATTCATTTATTCAAAAAGTGCAGAAGTAGTTTCTAGAATCTTATTTGATATTTTTGATGTGAGATGGTCCTAAATACATTATCTCATATTGGAGAATTTTCTTGGAATTTATTTAGAAGGAAAAGTATTTTTGGACAATTATTTCTTGTTTCTGCCCCTTAGGAAAATGGGCAAAAAGAATTATTAAAACTCTTCAAGAATATTTATTTTTGGAGTGGAAGGGTAGGTTATGATATATAGGCCTGGATTGTGCTTAAAGTTGGGGAAGTGCTTTGGCAAAAACCAAACTTTCTTTTATGGGAGGAGTTTTGGAGGTTTTGCCCATTAAATGAATTAAATAGTTTTGGAGCCATGATAATTATGGATAATATTTTATAAATCCTTATAATCAAGGTATATGGTTTACACAAGGTGTATATAGCATTTTCAACCTTGGGTGTTGAGAAGCCAACTTGATGTTGGTGAGGAACAAGAATTAAAGGATGCAGGGTGATGTTATTTTCATACCATCAAAACATGGTTGTATCTTGGAACTCAAGGCTGCCCTTGGTTTAAGGGCTATATGTATAGATAGAACAAGTTATGTAGATCAACATGGTACAGAATTTTGGGATTGATCATGCTTGAGCTTACCAAGGATTGATTCCAAACTTTGAATAAAATAAGCCTACCAAGGCAGATTATCAAATAGCCTTCTAAACCATGTGGGTTTTAGAAGCACAAGGATCCAATTGGAACAAGTGAAGTAGTTATTGCTAGACATTTATGAGTAGAACACAATCATGAAAAGATTTGGTCCAAACAAGGTATGATTAAGGTGTGAGCTTCTGACCAAGTAGGCTAGTTGATAAGATTTGCAGAAAATGTTACTTTCTTGCCTGCAAAGCCATCAAGAACAAGTGGGTTCAAAGATGATCTAGCCAAGGGAAAGAGTGGGCCTTGGTAGTCCTTAAGATGGTTTACAAGATGGTTCAAGTGCATTTCCAAAAATGCACAAGGGTTGATAAAGGGAGGCATTCAAAGAAGTGATGTTGAAACTGTTTCTAGACTTTGCCAAATTTGGCAGATTTAGGGTTTTTGACTAGAATAGGAGAGGGAATGTTTTTGATGGGTTGCAAGGTATCAAAGCATCATTAAGTGGATGATGTGGAAGTGTAGAATGAGTATGAAATATCCATGTTTGATATTGGTCTTCATTGACTTGGAAGCTTCTAGATTAGATCACTTCAGAATTGATCTGGTTAAGGGTTTTTGATGATCACCTAGTGGCTAGAGATCAGATCCATCTGGTCTTCTTGCTTAGGTTTTGGATTTTAAAGTTTCTTGATCCTAGAGGATGAGCTCCTAGAGTAGCTCATACTACTTCTAAGCAATCAAGTCAAGCAACAGATCAAGGTAACTCATCTTGCAAACAGAACAAATCTACTACCAGTGGTACCTTCAAGCCTAGCTTGAGGTAGGGATGGGTATTTGAAAGGGTGGAGTTTGAACAAGGTGAGAGTCCTTGGTACTTCTACCAAGAGTAGAATTCAAAAGCTTTATAAAAAGGTTTTAGAAAAACCTAGAGGTAAGAGTAGTTGAAGTTTTGTCTTGAAAACCTAAGGAGATTATATTATATAGATATCCATAGTTTGATCAATAGAAGCTAATAAAATAGTTTGGGTTGCAAGGGCATCTTGGCTCTGGTTTTGAAATGCCAGAACATTTGAGAATATGAAACATAAGCCAAGATAGTTTTTGTTAAATAGCTTTTTGACAACTGATGTTGAGGTAAGGAGTATATCATAAGCTAGACAATCAGAAGCATAAGCACAGACAACAACAAGCAAGCACTGCACAATTAAATAAGAAAAAGTTTTTGTCCCCCCTGATTTTTGCATTCTGGACAACTAATCAGGGTTGCTGAAATTGGGATGTTATAGACCTTTCCCCCTTAAAAGAATCTCGTCCCGAGATTCGGGAGAGTAAGGTTAGGGGATTTTGGGTTGGAGTTAGTGTCATGTGTTTCTCGCATATTAACTTGTCTACTTTGTCTTTGAACAGGGTCACTGCAATGGTGAGGTTGAACTTCAACCGTCTGGGATGCACGTGTTGAGCAGGCTTCAATCGGGATTGTGAGGGGTGATCTTCCTTCTGTAAGGATTTACAGTGTTTCACTTAAGGGATTATCGTATCCCAGTTCATGATTTTGTGTCTAACTCCTGAGGTTGCTTCTGGCTAAGGGTTACGGTATTGTGGTGGGAAAGACTCAGTCTTTCCCCCTTAGGGTTAAAGTAGGGTAGCTTGAGGATGCGTTGGTCCTTCCTTCTTGGAGTCATCGGATGATGTTTTGAGGAGTATCACTAATCTTTAGTCGGGGTTGAAGCCTTCAGATGAAGTTCACCAACTATGTCCTATGAGGCTCATAAACTACTCTCATTCGTACTTAGCTTATTGAATAGTTTAAGCCGCCAGTCATCTAAGCGGGTTAGAACTGAAGGGTTGGTGGGGAGGCAACCCTTCCGGTGGGTCTTCAGCGGAGATAGCAGAGAGTCTTTTTAGGATCTTCAGTTAGCTTCTCATCTAATAACTCGTGATTTGAGGCTTGGCGAGAAGTCGTCGGATCTATAATCTCCCTGGAGTATCTTTTGGGGAACAGTCTTCTGGATTTGAGTGGAAAGACGCAATCTTTCCACCTTAGAGCTTCACTAAGGTTCCTCGAGGAGGGTGTAGATCTTCTATCTTGGAGTGCTAGCGTGATGCTAAAGAAGGTTGTATTTCTGTGGGTCTGGAGTTGAGGTCTTTGAGTGACATCCTAATGCTCAAACCTGGTCGGTACGGTTTCCTAAGGAAGCTTAATGGAGTTAGCTCTAGGCAGGTTAGCAGTTAACGATGCTTCTTGCTAGTCTTTAGTCAAAGTAGAGACATCCAGCTTCTGGGGAGTTGTCTTCACGCATCTGGGTCTTCAGGATTTAGAGGTATTCTAGCTTCTGGGAGGAACTTCCCGTTGATTTGGGTGGGGTCGACTAAAATAGTTAGTCTCCTGAGGCGATCAGAACCTCTAATATACCGAGGGTTAGTGTAGTTAGGTCTTCACTTCTTGTATTGGTAGGTAAGTCTTGTGATTTCTTGCGGATAGGGAGGATCCTTTGGTGATCGACTTCCGGTTTCAACGGGATTTTGCTATAATAGACTGATGAATAATGGCGTGTTGCGCTACCGACGAGTATTGAGAGGTGAGTTCGATGAGGTCTACCATCGTGTTGAGGTGAAGTTTTCGAGTTGCTCTGACTGGACGAGGTCGGGCTTCTGTTTCTGCCGATTCTTCGCCTCTCATAAACTCCCGAGGTTAATCTAGGTTCTCATTGGCGATAACTAACCGGGGGTTCTTCCTGAGTTACTAGGTAGGGTACCGCTCCTCGACTCACATTTGTCAGAGGTCTAAGCAAACCAGAACACACATACAAGGCGAACCGAGCGAGGGGATCGCAATGTCCTTGGCAAACATCACACATCAAGCAACACATGATGCACTTAGGCAAGCAAACACGACCAACTAGGGGGACCAAGGAGTTAACTACTCGTGATATAGGGGAATCCTATCTTAGGACTATTTATCCTAGATGTCATTGCTCTTAATGCCTGAGTAACTATCTTGCGTGTGAAGCCTTCGTCGAGTCATTGGACGCTTCTCGATAGTGTAGTACTTGATTTCTTCTGATTAGGAGGATTCCACTAGTAGGGCGATCTTGTAGTCTCCTTGTGTTTGCTGGTAGTTGCTTCTCTTGGTCTCATTAGCACTGTCTTCACCAGGTTCCTGATTCCTATTTGTCTTAAATCCGTATGGTTGAAATTCAGACGAGATGTAGAAGAAACCATTTTTGAAATCCTTTAAATTAGGGTAAGATAAGAAGTAGAATCTCTCGAAAAGCTTTTGAGGGAATTAGTTTTTCGAAAGCCGGTGTTTTCAGAAATAGTCTTCCTGTCTAATGACCATGCTAACTAAGGTTCTGCTACAGTCAGGATGGCTCTGATACCAAGTGTGTGGGCCCCTCAGATTAATCCTCTGAGAATCCCTGTTATGCATACACCACGATCCCATGATCAGTTAGTTGTGGCACATAACTGACAAGTATCAAAGTAAACATCCATTACTTAAGTGGATACATGTCATAACTTACATGCCATTATGGCTACATCAATAATCATCAGCGGAACTTCATCAAGCGTAGAGCCCAAGCCATGCCTTAACCTATAGGAAACTGACTGGGAGAACGTCCTAGCCCACATAGCCATCAACTTCATCCTCTTCTTGATATCTGACCAAGTTAATAGCCAGGGACAATGCCAGTGAGTACTTTGAATGTACTCGCAAACCACCCTAAAAGAATAATAATAACAAGAGGATATGCAATATCGCTGTGGAAGTAGGAGGGCTCCAAGAGAGGTTCTTTTCTCAAATAGTTTCTCTTATAGATATAGCATCTACATATCTTTGTTGAAAGCTTTTGTAAAACATTTTTGAAACCTTTTTGCAAAGTTTTAGGGAAATTCTAGGATTGGGTCACCCATTTGTTTTGTCCTTCTGGTCATCCCATGACCAAACTCCTTTCCTTCCTTTCCGACCATCCCATGGTCCAAACATGTATCATTTCCGACCATCCCATGGTCAAAACATTTCCAAAGCCATTGCTTTTCCGAAATCCTTTTTGATAACAAAACTAGCACCGATCTATAGCGACCATCCCAACCATCCATGAGCGCAGACACGGCTATTCGAATAGATTTACACTCTATAGAGGTTGTACACTTTACCCACACCATCTGGGTACCCTACCCTGATCTACACCGATCGTGGGTCGAGTAACCGATCAAGTCTCTCCGAATGCCACTCCAGTATAAGTGCCTACCCTATGAGTGTTGTTCCCCTCAACAACGGGACACCCTATATAGTACACAGGCCAACCAGAGCGCCTTTTCCACTTCCCAAGTGTGCACTTTCAATGAGGGGCTCATAGTAACGCGTGGAGGCCCGAAGACCCTTTGTTCCTTCTCTAGGTCGATGTTTTACATGGACTCGTCCAGAGAAGGCCCACCCTACAGGGATTTTTATCCCCTATAGTTGTTGCGAGGCAGTTTATAATAGAATAAAAAATCATCAAATCCATCCCTGTCCCATTCCAGAGTAATGTGGTTACACGGGTTAATTGTTCTAGCAAAACTGCAAAGAACCGGGTGCGTTTTCGTAAACCTTTTTCCTCCAGGTTTCCTTCAGCATTTTGTAAAACAAAACCTTTTTCTTTCTCAAAATCTCTTGGGAGGTCCCACCACACCAAGGTTTTATCATAAAACATTTGGTAAAACTTTTTCGGGGGTCTTCCCATCCTCTAGTTTTGCTTCGGCTAAAACGAGGTCTCCAAAGGGGTATGGTGTAATACACCATCTATCATACTAGGGTTAAATAGGTGTCATCAAGAGGATTGTACTTAATAGTACAAAATCGTAATGGTTTGGAGAAGCCAAGCCACTACCAAGTAGAAATCATCATATAGTAAAACAATGCAGTTTTCATAAAATAGTAGATAAAATATGCTTAAGTAAAATAGTAGGACAAGGCTTATGAGCAAGAAGGTGGCTTGCCTGCAATTAGAAATATGGCATAAATGTTCCTGGACTTCTTCTTTAGATAACCAAGAATACCAATACCAGTAATAATGACCATCTTCTTCGGGTCTCCGATATAATCGCATCTATCGTCGTTATGGATCACATGCAAGCAAACAAAGGCACGATCAACACAAGGCATACAATCACTAATTCATACAGCAAGCAATGAACAATACACGTTTACAATTCAGTAGGTTTTGAGTGGTTGGCTTCTACACAAGTGGAATTACTTAAAATGCTTTTGTGGGTTTTCTTTAAGGATTTGGATGCCAAAGCTATTTAATTAAGGGGTTTAAATATAAGATCCAAGTTCTGTAGGATATCTTTTTATAAAAATGTTACCATCAGATAGGTAGTGATAATATGAAACCAAAAAAGTGGTTTCACCAAATTATCAATTTCCATTGATTTATAATGAATTTTCTAGTGGGAAAAACTCTAGTTTTAGGAGATAATTCCCCAGAAGAGTTCTATGAGTCCAAAAATTAATTAGTTGGGTGGTTGTGTAGGGTTTGTTGTACTTATCCACTGAGAGTTTGAATCATATTAAAATATTTATCAGAATGCCCTCAGGAAATTCGGAAAGTCAGTTCTATAGCTATTGTGTCTTTTTCACCAAATTAATTATATACAAGCTTTTGATATGATTCCAAAGACACAAGTTATGTAATTTGAATACCTTCCTATAGAAATTGGAATCCCACTTTTTGGAGTTACAGAACTTATGGGGTGATTTTATTAGTGAAACCACTATAGCTAGAATAGTTTTATTCAGTAAAATTCAACCATGGATTAATAATTATTGGGCTTCCTGGGGATTATTAGTTATGATGATGTAGGTGTTCAGGGAGTTGGAATGGGGTCAATTTATATCATGGTTTGGCCTGGGGAATTTCTTAAAGGCTTAATAGTCCTAAATTTGTTATTTTCTTTACAGGCAAAGAGTAGTTTAACATGGCACGAGATAAATATTCACTAATAGGTAAAACAAATACCTTTCAGAGGGACTTAGATTTACTCCATTTGGAGATGTGAATCTCCCTGAGGGATTTAAGGAGTGTTTTAAATACTTCCGGACAATTGATTTAATATATTTAATCCATACATATTCTGAGCTAGCCAAGGGTACTGGGTGTTAGAGAAAACATACATGTACTTAGAAGAATTTAGATCTGGGTATTGTGTGTTGATTTCCATTTTCAAATCGATTTAAACCAGACCGCTACTAGACAGATCTAGTGGAAAAGATTAAAAATGGAGGATATTGGGCTGGAATCTGGGGGAAATTGGGCCACGGCGAGCGATTGCGGCCCAGAGCGGCGGGACGACACGCGGGAGCATGCCGGATTCAAACGTTCCAGGCGAGCCCCGTCTGCCAGCCGCAGCGGGCGGCGAAGCGGTAAGGAGGGACGGGGGCCGTCTGATTAGAGGGCGATGGACGGCCCTAGCTCGTCCTCTTCATTTCGACGCCGGCGGTAGGAGCAAACCCTAGCAAAGGGTGGGAGGGCGCTGGGAGGCTCACCAGGGGCTCGCCAGTGGCAGGGCGACGCGGTCAACGATGGGGAACCGAGCGGTGGGTGGCACAAGCGACTTTTTCATCGAGAGGGAGCTCGCACAACGTCGACCGAGGGGGAGCTCGTCGGAGCTCGCCGGTGTTGCACGGGGAGCCGTTCCTGGTACAAAAAAGGAGGGAATTAGATGCAGTAGGGTGCGGGGGTTCCATTTCAGGGACATGCAGAGGGGAAGAGACGGAGGGGAAAGCACCATGCTCAAATCTTGAGCAATGGCCGAGAGCTTCTTCTCTCGGGCTAGGTAGATCTAGGGAGAGGGAGTGGGATTCGGGGAGGTGACTGGGGAGCAAAGGGAGTAAATGAGGGGCAGAGGGAGGCGCGGGGTGGCCTCTGGCCTATTTAACTCGGGGTGGCTCGGTTCATGATGGACAAGGTCCAAGAGGGGGCATGGAGGGGTGGTGCTCGAGGATAGGGCGAGGAGGGCGGTGGAGAGAGTGTGGAGGTGTCCTCTAAGGTCGTGCTTAGGGTAGAGGGTCAGTGGGGCTGCTGCCCTAGACTTATATTTCCAAGGTAGGCAATAATGTGTTGATCCTCTCTCTCTCCTCCCAAGCACTAATGACAAGAGAGGGGTGTGCTATAGTGGTTTCGACCAGGGGTGGGTGCTGGTTTCTGTGCAGATCAATCAAGGGCTGTGATGGTGGTTTGGTTAGTGAATTTTGATTAGTTTGCATAATTGGTCAAAACAAGGGTTATGAAGGGAGTACATAGATGTAGTCTTTATAAAATGAGGGAGCGGTACTGGTGGATAGATATAGTCAAGGTATCTCTCCTAGAATTATTTGAGATTTTTCAAAGGAGTTTTAGTCCACTTAAATCCATTTATTCAAAAAGTGCAGAAGTAGTTTCTAGAAGCTTATTTGATATTTTTACAATGGATATGATTGATTTTTGATGTAATATGGTCCTAAATACATTATCTCATATTGGAGAATTTTCTTGGACTTTATTTAGAAGGAAAAGTATTTTTGGACAATTATTTCTTGTTTCTGCCCCTTAGGAAAATGGGCAAAAAGAATTATTAAAACTCTTCAAGAATATTTATTTTTGGAGTGGGAGGGTAGGTTATGATATATAGGCCTGAATTGTGCTTAAAGTTGGGGAAGTTCTTTGGCAAAAACCAAACTTTCTTTTATGGAAGGAGTTTTGGAGGTTTTGCCCATTAAATGAATTAAATAGTTTTTGAGCCATGATAATTATGGATAATATTTAATAAATCTTTATAATCAAGGTATATGGTGTACACAAGGTGTATATAGAATTTTAAACCTTGGGTGTTGATAAGCTAACTTGATGTTGGTGAGGAACAAGAATTAAAGGATCCAGGGTGACGTTATTTTCATACCATCAAAAATGGTTGTATCTTGAAGCTCAAGGCTCCCCTTGGTTCAAGGGCTATATTTATAGATAGGAAATGTTATGTAGATCACCATGGTACAGAAGTTTGGGATTGATCATGCTTGAGGTTACCAAGGATTGATTCCAAACTTTGAATAAAATAAGCCTGCCAAGGCAGATTATCAAATAGCCTTCTAAACCATGTGGGTTTAGAAGCACAAGGATCCAATTGGAACAAGTGAAGTAGGTATTGCTAGACATTTATGAGTAGAACACAATAATGAAAAGAGTTGGTCCAAACAAGGTAGGATGAAGGTGTGAGCTTCTGACCAAGTAGGCTAGTTGATAAGATTTGCAGAAAATGCTACTTTCTTGCCTGCAAAGCCATCGAGAACAAGTGGGTTAAAAGATGATATAGACAAGGGAAAGAGTGGGCCTTGGTAGTCTTTAAGATGGTTAAAGTGAATTTCCAAAAATGCACAAGGGTTGATAAAGGGAGGCATTCAAAGAAGTGATGTTGAAACTTATTCTAGACTAAAATAGGAGAGGGAATGTTTTTGATTGGTTCCAAGGTATCAAAGCATCATCAAGTGGATGATGTTGAAGTGTAGAATGAGTATGAAAGATCCATGTTTTATATTGGTCTTCATTGACTTGGAAGCTTCTAGATTAGATCACTTCAGAATTGATCTGGTTAAGGGTTTTTGATGATCACCTAGTGGCTAGAGATCAGATCCATCTGGTATTCTTTCTTAGGTTTTGGATTTGGAAGTTTCTTGATCCTAGAGGATGAGCTCCTAGAGTAGCTCATACTACTTCTAAGTAGATTATATTATATATCTCTCCATAGTTTGATCAATAGAAGCTAATAAAATAGTTTGGGTTACAAGGGCATCTTGGCTCAGGTTTTGAAATGCCAGAACATTTTAGAATGAGAAACATAAGCCAAGACAGTTTTTGTTAAATAGCTTTTTGACAACTAATGTTGAGGTAAGGAGTATATAATAAGCTGTACAATCAGAAGCATAAGCACAGACAACAACAGGCAAGCACTACACAATTAAATAAGAACACACATGCATGTAAGTTAGGAAAAGAACACACATGCAATGTCACCAGTGGATCCATGTGGTTTAGGAAAAGAACCCACATGCAATGTCACCAGTGGATCCATGTGGTTTAGGAGAAGAACACACATGCAAATGTCACCAGGAGATCAATGTGGTTTAGGAAAAGAACAAACATGAAATGACTCTAGTGGATCAATATGGTTTAGGAAAAGAACACACATGCAATGTCACTAGTGGATCAATGTGGTTTAGGAAAAGAACACACATGCAATGACTCTAGTGGGTCAATGTGTTTTAGGAAAAGAACACACATGCAATGACTCTAGTGGATCCATGTGGTTTAGGAAAAGAACACACATGCAATGACTCCAGTGGATCCATGTGTTCAAGAAAAGAACACACATGCACTGCCACCAGTGGATCCATGCGGTTTAGGAAAAGAACACACATGCAAATGTCACTAGTGAATCAATGTGATTTAGGAAAAGAACACACATGCAATGACTCTAGTGGATCCATGTGGTTTAGGAAAAGAACACACATGCAATGACTCAAGTGGATCCATGTGTTCAAGAAAAGAACACACATGCAATGTCACCAGCGGATCCATGCGGTTCAGGAAAAGAACACACATGCTGTCACTAGTGAATCAATGTGATTTAGGAAAAGAACACACATTCAATGACTTCAGTGGATACATGTGGTTTAGGAAAAGAACACACATGCAATGACTCAAGTGGATCCATGTGTTCAAGAAAAGAACACATATGCAATGTCACCAGTTGATCCATGCGGTTCAGGAAAAGAACACACATGCTGTCACTAGTGAATCAATGTGATCTAGGAAAAGAACACACATGTAATGCCTCCAGTGGATCCGTGTTGTTTAGGAAAAGAACACACATGCAATGACAATAGTGGATCCATGTGGTTCAGGAAAAGAACACACATGCAATGACTCTAGTGGATCAATGTGGTGTAGGAAAAGAGCACACATGCAATGTCACAAGTGGATCCATGTGGTTTAGGAAATGAACACACATGCAATGACTCTAGTGGATCCATGTGGTTTAGTAAAAGAACACACATGCAATGACTCAAGTGGATACATGTGGTTTAGGAAAATAACACACATGCAATGACTCGAGTGGATCCACGTGGGTCAAGAAAAGAACACAAATGCAATGACTCTAGTGGATCCATGTGGTTTAGGAAAACAACACACATGCAATGACACTAGTGGATCCTTGTGGTTAAGGAAAAGAACACACATGCAATGACTCTAGTGGATAAATATGGTTTAGGAAAAGAACACACATACAATGTCACCAGTGGATCCATGTGGATCAGGAAAAGAATACACATGCAATGACTTCAGTGGATCCATGTGGTTCAGGAAAAGAACACACATGCAATGTCGCTAGTGGATCAATGTGTTTTAGAAAAAAGATGCAATGATTCTAGTGGATCCATGTGGTTTATGAAAAGAACACACTTGCAATGACTCTAGTGGATCAATGTGGTTCAGGGAAAGAACACACATGCAATGACACTAGTGGATCAATGTGGTTTAGGAAAAGAACACACATTAAATGTCACCAGTGGATCAATGTGGTTTAGAAAAAGAACACACATGCAAATTTTACCAGTGGATCCATGTGGTTTAGGAAAATAACACACATGCAATGACTCTAGTGGATCCATGTGGTTTAGCAAAAGAACACACATGCAATGACTTCAGTGGATCCATGTGTTCAAGAAAAGAACACACATGCAATGTCACCAGTGGATCCATGCGGTTCAGGAAAAGAACACACATGCAAATGTCACTAGTGAATCAATGTGATTTAGGAAAAGAACACACATGCAATTCCTCAAGTGGATCCGTTTGGTTTAGCAAAAGAACACACATGCAATGACTTCAATGGATCCATGTGTTCAAGAAAAGAAAACACATGCAATGTCACCAGTGAATCAAGGTGATTTAGGAAAAGAACACATGCAATGACTCCAGTGGATCCATGTGGTTTAGCAAAAGAACACACATGGAATGACTCCAGTGGATCCATGTGTTCAAGAAAAGAACACACATGCAATGCCACCAGTGGATCCATGCGGTTCAGGAAAAGAACACACATGCAAATATCACTAGTGAATCAATGTGATTTAGGAAAAGAACACACATGCAATGACTCAAGTGGATCCATGTGGTTTAGGAAAAGAACACACATGCAATGACTCAAGTGGATCCATGTGTTCAAGAAAACAACACACATGCAATGTCACCAGCGGATCCATGCGGTTCAGGAAAAGAACACACATGCTGTCACTAGTGAATCAATGTGATTTAGGAAAAGAACACACATGCAATGACTCAAGTGGATACATGTGGTTTAGGAAAAGAACACACTTGCAATGACTCAAGTGGATCCATGTGTTCAAGAAAAGAACACATATGCAATGTCACCAGTTGATCCATGCGGTTCAGGAAAAGAACACACATGCTGTCACTAGTGAATCAATGTGATCTAGGAAAAGAACACACATGTAATGCCTCCAGTGGATCCGTGTTGTTTAGGAAAAGAACACACATGCAATGACAATAGTGGATCCATGTGGTTCAGGAAAAGAACACACATGTAATGACTCTAGCGGATCAATGTGGTTTAGGAAAAGAGCACACATGCAATGTCACAAGTGGATCCATGTGGTTTAGGAAATGAACACACATGCAATGACTCTAGTGGATCCATGTGGTTTAGGAAAAGAACACACATGCAATGACTCAAGTGGATACATGTGGTTTAGGAAAATAACACACATGCAATGACTCGAGTGGATCCACGTGGGTCAGGAAAAGAACACAAATGCAATGACTCTAGTGGATCCATCTGGTTTAGGAAAACAACACACATGCAATGACACTAGTGGATCCTTGTGGTTAAGGAAAAGAACACACATGCAATGACTCTAGTGGATAAATATGGTTTAGGAAAAGAACACACATACAATGTCACCATTGGATCCATGTGGTTCAGGAAAAGAATACACATGCAATGACTTCAGTGGATCCATGTGGTTCAGGAAAAGAACACAAATGCAATGTCGCTAGTGGATACATGTGGTTTAGGAAAAGAACACACATGGAATAACTCTAGTGGATCAATGTGGTTTAGGAAAAGAACACACATGCAATGACTCTAGTGGATCCATGTGGTTCCGGAAAAGAACACACATGCAATGTCACCAGTGGATCCCTGTGGTTTAGGAAAAGACAACACATGCAATGTCACCGGTGGATCCATGTGGTTTAGGAAAAGAACACACATGTAAAGTCACTAGTGGATCCATGTGGTTTAGGAAAAGAACACACATGCAAATGTCACCTGGGGATCAATGAGGTGTAGGAAAAGAACACACATGCAATGACTCTAGTGGATCAATATGGTTTAGGAAAAGAACACACATGCAATGTCACCAGTGGATCAATGTGGTTTAGGAAAAGAACACACATGCAATGACTCTAGTGGGTCAATCTGTTTTAGGAAAAGAACACACATGCAATGACTCTAGTGGATCCATGTGGTTTAGGAAAAGAACACACATGCAAATTTCACCAGTTGATCCATGTGGTTTAGGAAAAGAACACACATGCAATGACTATAATGGATCAATGTGTTTTAGGAAAAAACACACACATGCAATGACTCTAGTGGATCAATGTGTTTTAGAAAAAACATGCAATGACTCTAGTGGATCCATGTGCTTTAGGAAAAGAACACACTTGCAATGACTCCAGTGGATCAATGTGGTTCAGGGAAAGAACACACATGCAATGACACTAGTGGATCAATGTGGTTTAGGAAAAGAACATACATTAAATGTCACCAGTGGATCAATGTGGTTTAGAAAAATAACACACATGCAAATTTTACTAGTGGATCCATGTGGTTTAGGAAAAGAACACACATGCAATGACTCAAGTGGATCCATGTGTTCTAGAAAAGAACACACATGCAATGTCACCACTGGATCCATGCGGTTCAGGAAAAGAACACACATGCTGTCACTAGTGAATCAATGTGATTTAGGAAAAGAACACACATGTAATGCCTCTAGTGGATCCGTGTTGTTTAGGAAAAGAACACACATGCAATGCCAATAGTGGATCCATGTGGTTCAGGAAAAGAACACACATGCAATGACTCTAGTGGATCAATGTGGTTTAGGAAAAGAGCACACATGCAATGTCACAAGTGGATCCATGTGGTTTAGGAAATGAACACACATGCAATGACTCTAGTGGATCCATGTGGTTTAGGAAAAGAACACACATGCAATGACTCAAGTGGATACATGTGGTTTAGGAAAATAACACACATGCAATGACTCGAGTGGATCCACGTGGGTCAGGAAAAGAACAAAAATGCAATGACTCTAGTGGATCCATGTGGTTTAGAAAAACAACACACATGGAATGACACTAGTGGATCCTTGTGGTTAAGGAAAAGAACACACATGCAATGACTAGTGGATAAATATGGTTTAGGAAAAGAACACACATACAATGTCACCAGTGGATCCATGTGGTTCAGGAAAAGAATGCACATGCTAATGTCACCAGTGAATTAATGTGATTTAGGAAAAGAACACACATGCAATGCCTCTAGTGGATCCATGTAGTTTATGAAAAGAACACACATGTAATGTCACTAGTGGATCCACGTGGTTTAGGAAAAGAACACACATGCAATGACTCTAGTGGATCCATGTGTTTCCGGAAAAGAACACACATGCAATGTCACCAGTGGATCCATGTGGTTTAGGAAAAGACAACACATGCAATGTCACCGGTGGATCCATGGGGTTTAGGAAAAGAACACACATGTAATGTCACTAGTGGATCCACGTGGTTTAGGAAAAGAACACACATGCAAATGTCACCAGTGGATCAATGTGGTTTAGGAAAAGAACACACATGCAATGACTCTAGTGGGTCAATGTGTTTTAGGAAAAGAACACAGATGCAATGACTCTAGTGGATCCATGTGGTTTAGGAAAAGAACACACATGCAAATTTCACCAGTTGATCCTTGTGGTTTAGGAAAAGAACACACATGCAATGACTATAATGGACCAATGTGTTTTAGGAAAAAAACAAACATGCAATGGCTCTAGTGGATCAATGTGTTTTAGAAAAAACACATGCAATGACTCTAGTGGATCCATGTGCTTTAGGAAAAGAACACACTTGCAATGACTCCAGTGGATCAATGTGGTTCAGGGAAAGAACACACATGCTGTCACTAGTGAATCAATGTGATTTAGGAAAAGAACACACATGTAATGCCTCTAGTGGATCCGTGTTGTTTAGGAAAAGAACACACATGCAATGCCAATAGTGGATCCATGTGGTTCAGGAAAAGAACACACATGCAATGACTCTAGTGGATCAATGTGGTTTAGGAAAAGAGCACACATGCAATGTCAAAAGTGGATCCATGTGGTTTAGGAAATGAACACACATGCAATGACTCTAGTGGATCCATGTGGTTTAGGAAAAGAACACACATGCAATGACTCTAGTGGATACATGTGCTTTAGGAAAATAACACACATGCAATGACTCGAGTGGATCCATGTGGGTCAGGAAAAGAACACAAATGCAATGACTCTAGTGGATCCATGTGGTTTAGGAAAACAACACACATGCAATGACACTAGTGGATCCTCGTGGTTAAGGAAAACAACACACGTGCAATGACTCTAGTGGATAAATATGGTTTAGGAAAAGAACACACATACAATGTCACTAGTGGATCCATGTGGTTCAGGAAAAGAATACACATGCAATGACTCCAGTGGATCTATGAGGTTCAGGAAAAGAACACACATGCAATGTCGCTAGTGGATACATGTGGTTTAGGAAAAGAACACACATGGAATGACTCTAGTGGATCAATGTGGTTTAGGAAAAGAACACACATACAATGACTCTAGTGGATCCATGTGGTTTCAGAATAGAACACACATGCATTGTCACCAGTGGATCCATGTGGTTTCGGAAAAGAACACACATGCAATGACTCTAGTGGATCCATGTGGTGCAGGAAAAGAAAACACATGCAATGTAACTAGTGGATCCATGTGTTCAAGAAAAGAACACACATGCAATGTTACCAGTGGATCCATATGGTTCAGGAAAAGAACACACATGCTAATGTCACCAGTGAATTAATGTGATTTAGGAAAAGAACACACATGCAATGTCGCTAGTGGATACATGTGGTTTAGGAAAAGAACACACATGGAATGTCTCTAGTGGATCAATGTGGTTTAGGAAAAGAACACACATGCAATGACTCTGGTGGATCCATGTGGTTTCAGAATAGAACACACATGCATTGTCACCAGTGGATCCATGTGGTTTCGGAAAAGAACACGCACGCAATGACTCTAGTGGATCCATGTGGTGCAGGAAAAGAAAACACATGCAATGTAACTAGTGGATCCATGTGTTCAAGAAAAGAACACACATGCAATGTTACCAGTGGATCCATATGGTTCAGGAAAAGAACACACATGCTAATGTCACCAGTTAATTAATGTGATTTAGGAAAAGAACACACATGCAATGCCTCTAGTGGATCCATGTAGTTTATGAAAAGAACACACATGCAATGAAAATAGTGGATCCATGTGGTTCAGGAAAAGAACGCACATGCAATGACTCTAGTGGATCAATGTGGTTTAGGAAAAGAGCACACATACAATGTCACCAGTGGATCCATGTGGTTTAGGAAATGAACACACATGCAATGACTAGTGGATCCATGTGGTTTAGGAAAAGAGCACACATGCAATGTCACTAGTGGATCCATGTGGTTTAGGAAACGAACACACATGCATTGTGCGGTGACACAGCATACCACTACATGTGTAGTACACTATAGTCGTTGACATGACATCTACATAACACCGTTCCGTAAATATCACATCCCTTAGAGTGGTACAACATAAAAATTGCTGGTCCATATTACAACATACACACTTCATTATTTTTACAAACTAGAAGTTCCAACTTCAAGCGTTACAAAATTACAAACCAATCTTAAGTAGTTTCAGTGGAAGATATAAGATTCAAACTGAAACTCTAAATTGAGCTCAACAACTTATTCTATAAAGGTCATGCTGCTCGGCTCAATTGTTTACTAATACTAAGACCACTACTCTGTCTCGTTGCCCTGCACTCCGTAGCGTATCTCGTAGTCCGCCCCTTCAACGCCTCGGGATAGGTCTGGCTCTTCATAATAGACTCCCTTGTCCTTCAACTGCGTACATTGACGGGTCTTCTGGATTCTTAGAGTCTAAGCAGGGATTCAATGGAAAGAGTGAGTAACATTGTTACCTAGCAAGTTCATTATATGCAAGGTGAGAAGTTTGATGCTCTATCTACCACCTCGGATGCTACGTCCTTGGTACTGTGCAGTTTTCATAAACATTTGTTCAAAGATTGATTTTATTACCAAAAACTATGCCCATCAGCCTTCACAGGTTGACCAGAACTTCATGGAGTTCCTTTCCTGCCGCGTTCTTAGCTCATTCTCGGAACAGGGAGTAACAAGTTACAGTTCTTACACTATGTAGAGGTGCGTTGCTTTACCCATGAGAGATCAACTCCTTGTTGCACAACCGGGCATACTTTCCCATCCACAATTCGGGGATGTGGGGCCTAGTAGGTGATCCAAGCCAATCGCTGCCCTCTCCGTGATCCCATATGTCTACACGATCCTCCGGGCTGAGATCCATCTCTGTTAAGCCCCCAATATAGGGCAAGCTATAACCCTGATGAGTTCCCGAAGACTCTATGAGCTGGTGATGCCCCTGGCAAGCTCCATAAAGGTCTAACTATAGCTCCGGCAACTACTCACAGATAATCTAGACACCAAAATCGTGGGGACTCAGGGTGCCCAACCATATGCTGGGTCCACACAAGGAATCCCAGCGTCACGATAAGGTCATCTTGCCTCCATATGAAAGGAAGAAGATACAACTGACTTCTCTGTCCCATTCCAAATCTCATGGTTAGAGCGTAATATACGACACTAGAATCACTGATGTCATGGGTTGTTAAGCCTATGTGAGTTATGCAATTGGAACCCTAAGTTCCATTGCCAATCTTTATCATCACTTAGGATGATAACTACATCTTATTTATTAGAGAAGATAACATTTTCTTTCTCTAGTTCATAGATGATAACACACAATTTGCAATATCTTTGATAAAGACTCTTCAAAAGACATGAGCAAGTTATGAACTTTCCTTGTGACTGGAAGGTAGTGAAGTCGGATGCTTCCACCTGACTTTGAGCTCTGGTTTCTATAAAGAACCATTATTGTCTGGTAAGGACAATATTTAAAGAAGCAATATGTAATGCATAGTACTGTCATGCAATGATTTATTATCCGCTTCTTTGCGTGTTTTACCCTCTTAGTAAAAGTTTACTATTTTATTTGATTAATAAAAGAAAAATATTATTAAAAACATGAACTTACTTATTTCTTTCTCTATTAAATATTTACTAAAATTCCTTTGAGATTTAATTTGTATCACACTGAATTTACTTTTCAAAAATACAAGTTAATATTTTTCTATAATAGTAAATTCATTTAGGATCTTAAAAGTGAATTTTATTCAATTTTAAGTGTTTCATATATTTTTATAAAATTCAAAAGTAATTGGCATCCTATTAATAATAGCCCTAAATTTTAGCTGCCAAATTTTTTATTGATTATTTTTACTCAATAGAAAATATTTTTGTGAGTTCATAGATATATTATTTGTATTTTTATGATTTTTATTTATTTATCTAGAGTTGTTTCTATTTTAGGGGCATATTTGTAATTATTTCCTTTTAAATAACCCAATTAACTTACGGGCCTGGCCCACTAGGCTTGCTCGACCCAACCTAACCCAGCCCACTTGGCCTGGTTACACCCACCAGGGTAGTACTGGGCTGCCCATAGGCCCAGTACCCCCACACACTCACACTCTCTCTTTCGCTCACGCGGTCTCCTCCTCCGCTCGCTGCCGCCACCACGCACGAATCCGGCCAGGTCTGGCCACCGTTACCGTCGCCACCGTGCAGGATAGCTAAGTCGACGACGCTGCTCCATTCTGTCCGAACAGATTTGCCGCTAGGGCTCTCTCTTGGCTGCGCTAACTCTTACCGAGGCTAGGGTTAGGGTTTGGTCGCCCTAGAGCATCGGCGATGGTGCACCAGGATTTCTCATGGCGTACTCCCATCTTCTCTAGCAAATCTGACGTGCGGTAGGTGTGGGTTGCAGCGCCCCTTCGGGGTGCTCCCTGTGCTGCTGCTTCCGCTCCGCCGCCGGCCATTCCTCTGCTTCCTCTTCGGTTATTTTTGCGAGGACCATGAGTAAGTCTGACTAATCCCCTTCTGTAATCCTCTCTTGTGTGCTAGCTACTTCCTGGGCATGACGAACACGAGTAATCCCCCTATCTAGTCTTCATACCTTGTAGAATATGTTGGTTAGTTGTTCTGGTTCCTCCTACCAGTGATACCCTTCTAGTATCTTGTTTGGGCTAGTGGTATCTGTCGCATGCTATTGGTTCTAGCCAATTGTTCTACCTTCTGTCAGTTGGTACTCTGCTGGATACTTGTTACCATCTTGTTCTCTGTCAGAGAACCCCTTGTAAATGTATACTGAACTCTATGTGATCACCCTTGTTGCCTCTGTGATGATTTCATTTTATTGAATTGGAAACTCATTGTTAGGCTTGGGTTGGAATACTCTCTGTTAATAGTTCTTCTGTGAAATATGATTTCCAATTAAAGTATTGGGACGATGATTAACTGTTAGTTGGCCTAGATTATGTAATCAGTTGGTAAGCCTTGCTTGGTTAGAACAAATCCTGGTGACACCTCTTAATAATGGTACACATGATTTGTTTTGGTACTAGCTTTGGCTTTACAAATGTTCCAAAATTGTCTAGATGCTTAATTGCTCTAGAAATCCTTGCTGTATATGTGGTTTTAATATCCAACAACTGTTTCATGCCTATGATGTGGTTCTGAGGCCTAGGATTTGTTTTCCTAACTTGATGTCTCTAATAGATGATTTCTGGTAGTAATACCAGCTACTCATCTTGGATTCAATAGATCAGTAGATTCTGGGGTGCTACTCCATTAAGAGATGTGCCCAAAATCCATACCTTGGGCTAGTTCAATCTGGAATATAGCTTTTATCCAGGATCAGTGATGCTGGTCTGAGATCCTGGAGTTATTTGCACTGATTTATTGTTTGACTTTAATTCTGATTTCTCTATGATGGATACACCCCACTTGGGTGATCTCTGAGAGGTTTTAATATAAAACAACATATGACTTCTTATTTGATTAAGATAATTGGATCATGTGAAGGTTTTATATTTCTTACCACAATATTGGAGTGGTTGATGTTGTTGCTAGTTGATCTGGTGGCTTGATTTTCCTAGCCTGTTCTACTGGTTGGATCTTGGCCTGCACCTCTTGGTTTTGTGCCTGCTCTTCCTCTGCTCCTGTGATCAGGATGATGCCCTTGTTATCCTTCTGCACCACCCCCTCCTTATGTCACCATGCTGAGGTGAAGTGGTGGTTAATTTGGTGTAGTGGCTGGGAATTTTGTGGATGCTTTGGTGAGCTCGATGAAGTTAGAGTGTGTGCTAGAGAAGGAAAAATGTTGCTGGCTGTGGATGAGCCTTGGCTTCGTGGTCTGCTTGAGTGCTAGTACTTCTATTGCTGCTTGGACAACACATAGCATGCATTTTGGTGACTCACCTGTGTGTCTATGTGAGATGCTTGTGTGGATCAGTTCAAGTAATCTGACTTTTACTTTTACCTGATTACTTGTTGTTGGCCTGGTGAAACTTACCTCTCTCCACTTGGCTTCTAATGTAGCATCTAGCTGTTTACTTAAAAGAACAGATACTGCACTTTTGGTGAAACTTGCCCCTTTATTATTTACTCAATGAGCTAATATGAACAATGCACTTCACTGTTCCCCATTGAGAGTAAACTAAACTAACCACTAACTCTTTCTTTCATTTATTTGTTTTTTTCTTATTTGCAGGAACAAGATCTGGACATACAAGATCTAGTATGAGTAGATATGTAGTATAGGTTTATTTGTAACCTTATTTTAATTCCTTTTTGTAAAGAATCTTGTAAAGATGTGATTATAAACTAATAAAGTTTGTTTTTGTATTATTCAGTGTTTTTAGTGTATATAACCTAATTTGTGTTATTATCCTTTAATGAGGAAATAAGATTCCCTTTCTTATTTCATTTTCCTTGTCTTAATTCCTTATTAGTATCTATTATCTAAAATTTAACCAAATAATATAAATAAGGAATTTTGGAAATCAAATCAATAATACAAACTTCTAATGTTCAAATTCTTTCAAATTGGTTTAAATTTCGAATTTGAATTCAAAGTAACTTCCCCAAAAGCTTAATAATGCCCAAAGGTCATGTCAAAATTCATAACAACCACTAACCAGAGCTATCCCTACCTCCAGTTAGGGAAAGAAACTCTGATCCCTTTAGGTTTTTGTTTGGCAAAAAATTTACCCTGATTTGACAGATGCATGCATGCACAAACTTGGATTCCTAATTCTACCATTCATTAGATCCTAATGCTGGGGTGTTACAGACTTCCCCCCTTAAATTAAACTTCGTCCCGAAGTTTGCAGATATGTACCTGAATAGTTCTGGATATGCTTCCCTCAAGTCATCCTCTTTCTCCAATGTGGCTTCTCGCTCTAGGTTATGCTCCCATTGCACCTTGCAGTATTTGATTGCCCGGTTTCTCAACCTTTTCCAGTTCTCCTCTAAAATCTTACAGGTTTTCTGGACATAAGTCGAATCTGCTTGTAACTCAATCTCTTGATGTGTGACGGCATCATCTGGAACTTTAAGACATTTTCGGAGTTGTGAAACATGGAAAACATTGTGAACTTGAGCTAGCCTTTTTGGTAGATCCAAAGCATAAGCTATTGTTCTATTCTGACTCAGTATCTTGAATGGTCCAATATATCTTGGGCTTAGTTTTCCTTTGACTCCGAATCTTTTTACTCCCTTCATCGGACTTACTTTGAGATATACCATATCCCCCACTTCTGGATGCCATGATCTCCGGATTTGATCAGCATAACTCTTCTGTCTACTTTGAGCTATTTTCAATCGATCCCTGATAATATCAATGATATCTTGCTTTTCTTTGATATAGTCTGGTGCAAATTCCTTGCTACTACCAGGTTCATACCAACATATAGGTGATCTACACTTCCTTCCGTATAGGACTTGGTAAGGTGCTGCCTTCAGACTACTTTGATAGCTATTGTTGTAGGAGATTTCTGCCAATGGTAGATGATCTTCCCACAAACCCCCAAAATCTAATGCACAAGCTCTAAGCATGTCCTCTAAAATTTTATTGGTCCTTTCTGTTTGGCCTCCAGTTTCTGGATGATAAGCTGTGCTAAAATCCAACTTTGAACCAAGTGCTACATGTAATTGTTTCCAAAATGCTAATGTGAACACTGATCCTCTATCTGACACAATCTTCTTGGGTACTCCGTGCTTACTCACAATCTCTTTGATATAGATTTCCTCTAATTTCTCAGCATTATCCTTTTGATTTACTAGAATAAAATGAGCACTTTTTATGAGTCTATCAACAATCACCCATATCATATCCTTCCGCTTCGGTGTCATGGGTAATCCTGTGATAAAATCCATACTAATTTCTTCACACTTCCATTCTGGAATTTCCAAGGGCTGTAATGGTCCTGCTAGACTTTGATGTTCTACCTTTACCCTTTGGCAAGTATGGCATTCAGATACAAATTTTGCAATATCTCTTTTCATATTATTCCACCAGAACAACTCTTTTAAATCCATGTACATCTTTGTACTACCCGGATGTATGGAATATGGTGTTTCATGGGCTTCTCGAAGTATTATTTCTCGAATCTCTGGCACATCGGGTACACAAAGACGGTTTTCAAACTATAACGATCCATAACCTCCTAAATGAAAAACTGATGTTTGACCTTGAGAGATTCTTCGAAGTTCTTCAGCAATAAAAGGATCTTCATCTTGATGTCTAAAGATTTCATGTCGAAGATTACTACTTTGCTCTTCAGTTACCCGCATGGTAGCTAATCCTCCAAGAACTGCTGTACTTATAAATTGTATCTCCATCCTTTCCAAATCCATTTGTAATTATTTTGGCAATTCTCTATTCATAGGTTGCGTATCTGTGCTTTTCCGACATAAAGCATCTGCTACAACATTTGCTTTTCCAGGAGTATAATTGATTGCTAGATCATAATATTTAATCAACTCTAGCCAACGCTTATGTCTCATATTTAATTCCTTTTGAGTGAAGAAATATTTGAGAGTTTTGTGGTCAGTGTATAACTCACACCTTGCCCCATAAAGAAAATGCCTCCATCCTTTTAAAGCAAAGACTACTGCGGCTAATTCTAAATCATGAGTTGGATAATTCACTTCATGTGGTTTCAGTTGTCTAGATCCATAAGCAATTACCTTACGGTCTTGCATAAGTACACAACCTAATCCTTCTTTGGATGCATCACAGTATACTGTGTAATCTTTTCCTGGTTCTGGAATTGCTAGGATTGGTGCTGTGGTTAATCTAATTTTCAATTCCTAAAAACTCGCCTTGCACTTCTCATCCCATATGAAAGGTGTATTCTTTCTTAATAATTTGGTCATTGGTCTAGCTATCTTGGAAAAACCTTCTATGAATCTCTGATAATAACCAGCCATGCCTAAGAAATCTCGGATTTGCTTAACATTGGTTGGTGCCTTCCATTCCAATACTGATTGAACCTTGGATGGATTTACAACAATTCCATCCTTACTGATCACATGACCAAGAAACTCTACTTCGTCCAACCAAAATTCACACTTACTAAACTTAGCATAAAGCTTGTGTTCTCTTAGGATTTGCAATGCTATTATCAAATGCTCTGCATGATCTTCTTTATCTTTAGAGTATATCAAAATGTCATCAATGAATACTATGACAAATTTGTCCAAGTACGGCATGAAGATTTTGTTCATCAAATTCATGAATATTGCCGGGGCGTTGGTCAGACCAAAAGGTACGACTAAATACTCATGATGTCCATACCTTGATACAAATGCTGTTTTAGGAACATCTTCAGGTTTAATTTTTATTTGATGGTAACCTGATCTTAGATCAATCTTGGAGAATACTCCAGCTCCCTTGACTTGATCAAATAAATCTTAGACTCTTGGTAGTGGGTACTTGTTCTTGATGGTGACATTGCTGAGATTTCTGTAATCCCCACACATTCTTCATCCTGGATCTCATTTATCCACAAAGATCACCGGAGTTCCCCATGGAGATACACTCTCCCGAATAAATCCTTTTTTGGCTAACTCATCAATTTGTTCTTTAAGTTCTTTCAATTCTTTTGGCCCCATCTTATATGGTGCTTGAGCTATTGGTGCTGTACCAGGTATCAGGTCAATAGTGAACGCTATTTCCTGATCAGGTGGCATTCCTGGTAACTCTGCTTGAAAAACATCTTGAAACTCCTTCACCACCGGAATATCTTCTAATTTGACCTCCTTCATTGAGTTCAACTGCAGATCTACCATGATATGACTATGTTTATCCGCCTGATAAACTATCCTTCCTCCACTTGGAGACCTGATTGAAACTATTTTATCCTCACAATTGATCTGAGCTCCATAGTCCGTCATCCAATCCATTCCTAGCACTACTTCTATTCCTTTTAATGGGATCACATAAAGATCCGCATAATAGGTTTGACCACAGATTGAGATGACTTGGTTTAGTTTAATATTTCTAACTACCACGATCCTCCTAAAGTGGTAACTACGGTCATAGGTTTATCTAATGGTGCCCTTCTAATCCCGAATTTATCACAAAATTCTTCAGATATGAAAGAAGTAGTTGCACCAGTATCAAATAAAACTTTTCCGGGATTTGTGAGAATATTGAGCATACCTAACACTGCTTGATCCGAGTTATCCACCTCCTCCAAGGTTGCGCAATTCAGCTTTCCAGTAAGTCTACCTCTCTTGCCATTATCATTTTTTTCCATAGCTTCCACCTCTGTTCGGTGGTCTACCTCCGCCACCACTGGTTGGACCTCCACTCTTGGTGGGCCAACCTCTAGGTGGCTTACTTGGGCATTGTGGCTTGATATGACCCTTTTGACCACAACCAAAACAAATAATCACTGGTTTCTGGCAATCCTTACTAATATGTCCCGGGAGTTTGCAATTATGACATATGACATTCCTTCTAGGATTGAATTGTTCCCCAGTGTTGTTGCTACCCCTGTTGTTGTTGTTAAAGGGTCTTCTTCTTGGTTGAAATTTCAGGTTGGTCTTGGGTTTACTTGCCTGAATCCTCTTTGTTTCCTTCTTTGCTCTCTTCCTGCGCTCTTCTTGGACATTCTTGTAATCATCCTCAAAGGTTATAGCTGCATCAAGCAACTGTTGAAAAGTTTGGGTGTTGGCAAGCCTCAACTGCATCTTCACAAATGGATTTAGTCCACGCATGAACCTCTTCTTCCTTTTCGCCTCCGTGCTAACTTCTTCAGTAGCATAACGAGATAAATCACTGAACTCCCGGATGTACTTCATGACACTGGAGTACCCTTGTTGAAGTTCTTCAAACTCCCTACGCTTTAGCTCAATAATAATTTCCGGAACATGATATTCACGGAATCTTTGCTTGAACTCCTCCCAGTTGTACTCTCTTCCTGGAAGTTGCATAGCTAACTGACCCTCCCACCATGCTACTACAGGTCCAGTCAGTAGATGAGTTGCATATCTCAACGTCTCTTCCTCATTACATCCTACAGTTTTCAACTTTCATTCAGTATATGTTAACCAATCCTCTGCATCCATTGGTTCTGGAGCGGATGCAAAAGGTAAAGGCCTGGTATCCTGGAAATCCGAGAGACTAACACCACGTCCTTGAGGTGCCCTCGGCTGTCCCACACGGTCTACTAACCCCTCCATAAATTTGTTCTAGGACTCTTGCATCATTTGCATATACTGCATAAAGTTCTGCTCCATCAGTGGCCTCATTGGTGGTGGTGGTGGTAAATTCACTTGCATTCTGGCATCTTCATCCACCTTTTCTTTGGCTTCATGCTCCATGCGCTGCTGCTCAGTCTCGTTTTCTACACCCGTTTCCATACCCCCTAGTCCTGTAACATAAAGCGAATACTCATAATTACATCATGCATATGTGTTCTGAGCTCAACTTCATGCATAGAACTAGTCACCCAATGGAAAACAAGATCGAAATAAGAACCAAATATGTATTACACACATATTCTACATTAAAAATAATATAATTTATACATCGTGATTACAAGCCCTTACTAATTAAGCACTACAAGCTCATGTGGTACCATCCCACTTATTTATTTACATTAGGTCCTCCGACTCTAACTCTCGTATCCTACAGAGGTACTACTAGTCAAAGTCACACTCCCCAGAAGTTGCGTCGTTCATCGTACATACCCGAAGTGCAACCGTGCTGACGTGAAGTACGACGTACCATCTGTGGAACGACTTGCCTCTTCGACACACGATATTCAGTATCAGAAGTCTCCGGACTTGACACATCATTCAACTGAAGTGCATCCATGCCTTCCAATTCAACTGAAGTATCAACCGAGTCATCCTCATCACTATTTTCTTCATCCATCTCCTGCATTCCGACTCTGGAGGAATTAACAGAATATTCCCCTTCTAGTGCCCCCCAAGTACTCTGCTGAGTACGATAGTCCTCAACTATGATTGGGTAGTGCATGTTATCCGAAGTTGGATACTGTTCTAATGACTCAAACAGCCTTTGTTCTGGATCTTCCTCATTGGACTCTACGTCTTCCACATGGACATCTCTTCCATCAGCGGAATAAGATCTCATGCCCATGCGACTAGTCTGTCCGATATCTCCAACTGAATCTTCCACAGGAATAGGATTCCCGGCAGATCCATCCATCGATCCGTACCTCCATCCTTAGAATTCCCAATAGGTAGTTCTGAGTCTACAGTTCCCCAAGAACCCTATGGTACTGGATGACTAGTGCCCTCATCAGGATATCTGGTAGGTTCTGGTATCGGTGAGTAAGGATATGGTGTAAAAGATGCAGGATCTATAGGTATATCCTTGAAAACTGGGTTAACCCTATCCACTGGTTCATTTTCCAGTTTAGATGCTAACTTCTCCCTTCTTTCAGGATTAGTTAAATCCTCTAACATATCAACGTGATCTTCTACAATAACCTGATGTGTCTTATACAAAGACCTAGCCATCAATCGATACAGATTCATAAACTTAGAAGCTAGTTTTGGATGCTTCCTTACTAAAGTAAGATGATCCGGTTCCGGTTACTCGTCTATAGAGTCATGAGGAATCACAGAATATGTGCTTCCATCTAACTCTTCTGCCTTGTGCTCCCGAATATTGGCTATCGCCTCCACAATAGCAACATGATATGCTGCTAGGTGACTTCTACCTTCCCCCATAGGTAAATTGTGATATAAACCAAGCTTCTTTGGTAGTTGGATGCTAACACGATATTTGGCTAACATTCGCCCATCATGGTAGGTAATGGTATTGACTGGGATATTAGTTGTCCAACCAAAAACCCTCAGAAGTTCTCGAAGTTGTTCAGTTAAAGCCCCCTAATAATCATCGAGAGTCTCTTCTTTCCTTGCCAAAGTCTGTTTTGGAAACTTTGATGCCATTTCCACTGTATAAAAATAAATATAATTAGTATCCATTAATTATAATGATGCATCATCATAAAGAATTATCGCACTAAAGAATATAACAAAATATTCCCAATTGAATATTCATCATATAATCTAGAGAACTATTTACCGTTGCTCCTAGACTCCTACAGTTATTTCCCTTTACTAGATTTCCAACCTAAGGTCAAAGCAATTGCTCTGATACCAGCTGCGGTGACCCAACATACCACTGCATGTGTAGTACACTATAGTCGTTGACATGACATCTACAGAACACCGTTCCGTAAATATCACATCCCTTAGAGTGGTACAACAGAAACATTGTGGGTCCATATTTCAACATACACACTTCATTATTATTACAAACCAGAAGTTCCAACTTCAAGTGTTACAAAATTACAACCCAATCTTAAGTAGTTTTAGCGGAAGATATAAGATTCAAATTCAAACTCTAAATTGAGCTCAACAACTTATTCTATAAAGGTCATGCTTCTCGGCTCAATTGTTTACTAATACTAAGACCACTACTCTGAGTCGTTGCCTTGCACTCTGTAGAGTATCTCATAGTCCACCCCTTCAATGCCTCGGGACAAGTCTGGCTCTTCATAATAGACATCCTCTTGTCCTTCAGCTGCGTACATTGATGGGTCTTCTGGATTCTTAGAGTCTAAGCAGGGATTCAAAGGAAAGACTGAGTAACAGCGTTACCCAGCAAGTTCATTATATGCAAGGTGGGAAGTTTGATGCTCTATCTACCACCTCGGACGCTACGTCCTTGGTACTATGCAGTTTTCATAAACATTTCCTCAAAGATTTATTTTATTACTAAAAACTATGCCCATCAGCCTTCACAGGTTGACCAGAACTTCATGGAGTTCCTTTCCTGCCGCGTTCGTAGCTCCTTCCCGGAATAGGGAGTAACAAGTTACAGTTCTTACACTCTGCAGAGGTGCGGTCTTTTACCCATGAGAAATCAACTCCTTGTTGCACAACCGGGCATACTTTCCCGTCCACAATTTCGTGATGTGGGGCCCAGTAGGTGATGCAAGCCAATCGCTGCCCTCTCCGTGATCCCATATGTCTGCACGATCCTCCGGACCAAGCTCCATCTCCGTTAAGCCCCCAATTTAGGGCATGCTATAACCCTGATGAGTTCCCGAAGACTCTATGAGCTGGTGATGCCCCTGGCGAGCTCCATAAAGGTCTGACTATACCTCCGGCAGCCACTCATAGATAATCTAGACACCAAAATCGTGGGGCCTAAGGGTGCCCACCCATATGCTGGATCCGCACAAGGAATCCCAGTGTCACGATAAGGTCATCTTGCCTCCATATGAAAGGAAGAAGATATAGCTGACTTCTCTGTCCCATTCCAAATCTCATGGTTAACGTGTAATATACGGTGCTAGAATCACTTATGTCATGGGTTGTTAAGCCTATGTGACTTATGCAATTGGAACCCTAAGTTCCATTGCCAATCTTTATCATCACTTAGGATGATAACTACATCTTATTTATTAGAGAAGATAACATTTTCTTTCTCCAGTTCATAGATGATAACAGACAATTTGCAATATCTTTGATAAAGACTCTTCAAAAGACATGAGCAAGTTATGAACTTGCCTTGTGACTGCAAGGTAGTGAAGTCGGATGCTTCCACCTGACCTTGAGCTCTGGTTTCTATAAAGAACCATTATTGCCCGGTAAGGACAATATTTAAAGAAGCAATATGTAATGCATAGTAATGTCATGCAATGATTTATTATCCGCTTCTTTGCGTGTTTTACCCTCTTAGTAAAAGTTTACTATTTTATTTGATTAATAAAAGAAAAATATTATTAAAAACATGAACTTACTTATTTCTTTCTCTATTAAATATTTACTAAAATTCCTTTGAGATTTAATTTGTATCACACTGAATTTACTTTTCAAAAATACAAGTTAATATTTTTCTATAATAGTAAATTCATTTAGGATCTTAAAAGTGAATTTTATTCAATTTTAAGTGTTTCATATATTTTTATAAAATTCAAAAGTAATTGGCATCCTATTAATAATAGCCCTAAATTTTAGCTGCCAAAAATTCTATTGATTATTTTTACTCAATAGAAAATATTTTTGTGAGTTCATAGATATATTATTTGCATTTTTAAGATTTTTATTTATTTATCTAGAATTGTTTCTATTTCAGGGGCATATTTGTAATTATTTCCTTTTAAATAACCCTATTAACATAGGGGCCTAGCCCACTGGGCTGGCCCGGCCTAACCTAAACCGGCCCACTTGGCCTGGTTATGCCCACCAGGGTAGTACTGGGATGCCCACAGGCCCAGTACCCCCACACACTCACACTCATCTCCTCTCTCTCTCTCTCTCTCGCTCATGCGGTCTCCTCCTCCGCTCGCTGTCGCTACCGCGCACGAATCCGGTCAGGTCCGGCCGCTGTTACCATCGCCACGATGTAGGATCGCTAAGTCGATGACGCCGCTCCATTCTGTCCGAATAGATTCGCTGTTGGGGCTCTCTCCTGGCCGCGCAAACTCCTACCGAGGCTAGGGTTAGGGGTTGGTCGCCCTGGAGCATCGACGATGGTGCGCCAGGATTTCTCACAGCGTACTCCCCTCTCCTCTGGCGGATATGACGTGTGGTAGGTGTGGGTTGCAGCGCCCCTTCGGGGTGCTCCTCGTGCTGCTACTTCCGCTCCACGGCCGACCATTCCTCTGCTTCCTCTTCGGTTATTTTTGCGAGGACCATGAGTAAGTATGACTACTCCCTTCTGTGCTCCTCTCTTGTGCGCTAGCTACTTCCTAGGCATGACGAACACGAGTAATCCCCCTGTCTAGGGTTCATACCTTGCAGAATATGTTGGTTAGTTGTTCTGGTTCCTCCTACCAGTTATACCCTTCTAGTATCTTGTTTGGGATAGTGGTATCTATTGCATGCTATTGGTTCTAGCCAATTGTTCTACCTTCTGTCAGTTGGTACTCTGCTGAATACTCGTTACCATTTTGTTCTCTGTCAGAGAACCCCTTGTAAATGTATACTGAACTTTATGTGATCACCCTGGTTGCCTCTATGATGATTTCATTTTATTGAATTGCAAACTCACTGTTAGGCTTGGGCTGGAATACTCTCTGTTAATAGTTCTTCTGTGAAATATGATTTCCAATTAAAGTATTGGGAAGATGATTAACTATTAGTTTTCCTAGATTATGTAATAAGTTGGTAAGCCTTGCTTGGTTAGAACAAATCCTGGTGACACCTCTTAAGAATGGTACACAAGATTTGTTTTGGTACTAGCTTTTGGTTTACAAATGTTCCAGAATTTTCTAGATGCTTAATTGCTCTAGAAATCCTTGCTGTATGTGTGGTTTTAATATCCAACAACTATTTCATGCCTATGATGTGGTTCTGAGGCCTAGGATTTGTTTTCCTAACTTGCTATCTCTAATAGATGATTTCTGGTAGTAATACCAGTTACTCATCTTGGATTCAGTAGATCTGTAGATTATGGGGTGCTACTCCTTTAAGAGATGTTCCCAGAATCCATACCTTGGGCTAGTTCAATCTGAAATATAGCTTTTATACAGGATCAGTGATACTGGTCTGAGATGCTGGAGTTATTTGCACTGATTTATTGTTTGACTTTAATTCTGATTTCTCTATGATGGATACACCCCACTTGGGTGATCTCTGAGAGGTTTTAATATAAAACAACATATGACTTCTTATCTGATTAAGATAATTGGATCATGTGAAGGTTTTATCTTTCTTACCACAATATTGGAGTGGTTGATGTTGTTGCTAGTTGATCTGGTGGCTTGATTTTCCTAGCCTGTTCTGTTGGTTGGATATTGGCGTGCACCTCCTGGTTCTGTGCCTGCTCCTCCTCTGCTCCTGTGATCAGGATGATGCCCTTGTTATCCTTCTGCACCACCCCCTCCTTATGTCACGATGCTGAGGTGATGTGGTGGTTAATTTGGTGTAGTGGCTTGGAATTTTGTGGATGCTTTGGTGAGCTTGATGAAGTTAGAGTGTGTGCTATAGAAGGAAAAATATTGCTGGCTGTGGATGAGCCTTGGCTTCGTGGTCTTCTTGAGTGCTAGTACTGCTATTGCTGCTTGGATAGCACATAGCATGCATTTAGGTGACTCACCTGTGTGTCTGTGTGAGCTTCTTATCTGGATAAGTTCAAGTAATCTGACTTTTACTATTACCTAATTACTTGTTGTTGGCCTGGTAAAACTTACCTCTCTCCGCTTGGCTTCTAATGTAGCATCTGGCTATTTACTTAAAAGAAGAGATACTGCACTTTTGGTGAAACTTGCCCCTTTATTATTTACTCAATGAGGTAATATGAACAATGCACTTCACTGTTCCCCATTGAGAGTAAACTAAACTAACCACTAACTCTTTCTTTCATTTATTTGTTTTTTTCTTATTTGCAGGAACAAGATCTAGACATACAGGATCTAGTATAGGAGTAGATATGTAGTATAGGTTTCAATTGTATCCTTCTTTTAATTCCTTTTTGTAAAGAATCTTGTAAAGATGTGATTATAAATGAATAAAGTATGTTTTTGTATTATTCAGTGTTTTTAGTGGATATAACATAATTTGTGTTATTATCCTTTAATCAAGAAATAAGATTCCCTTTCTTATTTCATTTTCCCTATCTTAATTCCTTATTAGTATCTATTATCTAAAATTTAACCAAATAATATAAATAAGGAATTTTGGAAATCAAATCAATAATACAAACTTCTAATGTTCAAATTCTTTAAAATTGGTTTAAATTTTGCATTTGAATTCAAAGTAACTTCCCCAAAAGCTTAATAATGCCCAAAGGTCATGTCAAAATTCATAACAACCACTAACCAGAGCTATCCATACCTCCAGTTAGCGAAAGAAACTTTGATCCCTTTAGATTTTTGTTTGGCGAAACATTTACCCTGATTTGACAGATGCATGCATGCACAAACTTGGATTCCTAATTCTACCCTTCGTTAGATCCTTATGCTGGGGTGTTACACATTGACTCTAGTGGATCCATGTGGTTTAGGAAAAGAACACACATGCAATGACACTAGTGGATCCATGTGGTTTAGGAAAATAACACACATGTAATGACTCGAGTGGATCCATGTGCTTCAGGAAAAGAACACACATGCAATGACTCTAGTGGATCCATGTGGTTTAGGAAAACAACACACATATAATGACACTAGTGGATCCATGTGGGTCAGGAAAAGAACACACATGCAATGACTCTAGTGGATCCATGTGGTTTAGGAAAACAGCACACCTGCAATGACACTAGTGGATCCTTGTGTTTAAGGAAAAGAACACACATGCAATGACTCTACTGGATCAATGTGGTTTAGGAAAAGAACACACATGCAATGTCACCAGTGGATCCATGTGGTTCAGGAAAAGAATACACATGCAATGACTCCAGTGGATCCATGTGGTTCAGGAAAAGAACACACATGCAATGACTCTAGTGGATCCATGTGTTTAGCAAAAGAACACACATGCAATGACTCCAGTGGATCCATCTGGTTTAGGAAAATAACACACATGCAAGACTCTAGTGGATCCATGTGGGTCAGGAAAAGAACACACATGCAATGACTCTAGTAGATCCATGTGGTTTAGGAAAACAACACACATGCAATGACACTAGTGGATCATTGTGGTTAAGGAAAAGAACACATATGCAATGACTCTAGTGGATCCATGGGGTTAGGAAAATAACACACATGCAATGACACTAGTGGATCCTTGTGGTTAAGGAAAAGAATACACATGCAATGAATCTAGTGGATCAATGTGGTTTAGGAAAAGAACACACATGCAATGTCACCAGTGGATCCACGTGGTTCAGGAAAAGAATACACATGCAACGACTCCAGTGGATCCATGTGGTTTAGGAAAAGAACACACATGCAATGACTCTAGTGGATCCATGTGTTCAGCAAAAGAACACACATGCAATGACTCCAGTGGATCCATGTGTTCAAGAAAAGAACACACATGCAATGTCACTAGTGGATCCATATGGTTCAGGAAAAGAACACACATGCAAATGTCACCAGTGAATCAATGTGATTTAGGAAAAGAACACACATGCAATGCCTCTAGTGGATCCATGTGGTTTAGGAAAAGAACACACATTCAATGACAATAGTGGATCCATGTGGTTCAGGAAAAGAACACACATGCAATGACTCTAGTGGATCAATGTGGTTTAGGAAAAGAGCACGCATACAATGTCACCAGATGATCCATGTGGTTTAGGAAACGAACACATATGCAATGACTCTAGTGGATCCATGTGGATTAGGAAAAGAGCACTGATGACCCACAAGTATAGGGGGTGTATCGCAGTATTTTCGAGGGAAGTGAAACCCAATTTATTGATTCGACACAAGGGGAGCCAAAGAATACTTATCAACCTTAACAACTGAGTTGTCAATTCAGCTACACCTGGAAACAATCTTGCTCACAGCAGTTTGTCAGTAGCAACAGTTTTGTAGTAGGAATAGTAAAGTAACAGCAGTAGCAAATCAAAGACAGTAGTAACAAAAGCAGTAAATAGTGGGATTCGAGTGCGGTAGGCATAGGGATGGATGGACGGGCGTTGCATGGACAATACAATTCACATAGCAATCAGAACATAGGGCAATTGTAGATAAATAATATAAAGCATCCAAGTACTAGACAATCCTAGGCATGTGTTCCATATATAGTCATACGTGCTCGCAATGAGAATTTGCACAACATCTTTTGTCCTCCCAGCCTGTTTGCAGCGGGGCCTCTAGGGAACTACTGGCAATTAAGGTGCTCCTTTTAATAGAGCACCGGAGCAAAGCATTAACACTCCGTGAACACATGCGATACTCACATCAAAGCCTTTCCCTTCTGGCTACCCCGATTTCTGTCACTTCGGGACCATAGGTTCCGGACAATGATGTGTGATACAACTTGTAGATAAGACCAGAAACAATACTATCATAATGAATCAATAATAAGTTTAGATCTGAGATAATGGCACTCGGGCCCTAGTGACAAGCATTAAGCACAACAAAGTCATAAAGCACTAATAGGGATACTAGGCACTATGCCCTAACAATCTAATGCCATTACATGAACGATCTCATCCAATCCCTACCATCCCCATAGCCTACAGCGGGGGATTACTCACTCATAGATGGAGGAAACATGGATGGTCGATGGAGAAGCGATGGTGATGATGATGGCGATGATCTCCTCCAATTCCCCGTCCCGGTAGGGTGCCAGAATGGAGTTTCTAGTACTATTTCGTGGAATCTGGTGGGGGCGGCGGAGCGGAACTCCTTCTGGAAAAATGTCGAACCCCCCAAAGTTTTTAGGTCAGAAGGCTCCTTATAGGCGAAGAGAGAGGCCGAGGGGGTGCCTGGGGGGCCCACACCACCCCCTGGCGCGGCCTGGCCTGGACCGTGCCAGCAGGTGGTGTGGCCACCCCAGGGCTCTTCTCCGTCTCGTATTCTGGCTCCTGGATTTTGCGGGTGAAATAGGATTTTTGGCATATTTTCCGGGATTTTTCCAGATAGTTGATTTTCTGCACAAAAAGTAGACACCAAGGCAATTCTGCTGAAAACAGCGTCAGTTCGCATTAGTTGCATCCAAATCACACAAGTATAGAGGAGAAACAATAGCAAAAGTGTTCGGGAAAGTAGATACGTTTTGGACGTATCAACTCCCCCAAGCTTAGCTTATTGCTTGTCCTCAAGCAATTCAGTTGAAAACTGAGTGCGATAAAAGAACTTTCACGGGCACATTTGCTTCATATGATGTAAATATTCTCAGCAATGTGATCAACTACTTAGACAATTCATAATAAAGAGTATGCAACTAAGTCTACTCAATAGTCATTGCAAGCTATGAAGAGATTACAACTCAAGAATAATAAGTAGCATAAAGCATAAACATAAGCAACATTAATTACAATGCTCATAGAAAGGTATGATAGAGTGGTATCTCGCTTGCCTTTGATTATGAATGTCAAGGCACCTCTGAAGTTCAAGTGATGACTATAAGTAAAGATATCAAGGATACAAGCATCAAAGTCATAACACAAATAATCAAGTAATGAAACAAACATAAAGAATGACAACTATGCTCTCAAGAAGGTGCTCAAAGAATATGTGGAGACTCAACAAGTAGAAGAAAAAGGTTTTGAGAAATTTGAACGGCTTCCAAATGCTAAAAGTATGGTACTTGTTAGCTTTGAGCTCTCATTGCCCCTATCATAGGCATCTTTAATGTGGTTAAGGTGAAAGTGAGGTCCAATCTGAGTTATATGCTTGACAGACTATAAACTGAAAATCCCAAGTCCCTTGAGTACGAGGGCTGCTCCTCATGCTACTCAACTTTAGTTACCGGTAAGTTCTTGTCATCGTAAGTATGTGCGTATCATTGAGAACCGCTTAACGGGTACCCTTGCCCGATGATACGGAAGAATCCCCATATCAAAATGACAAGGCAAGCAGACAATGAGTATCTCAGCAATCTTATTATTTACCATGGGAAAATGGTGCTTTTTTCTCTCTTTCCTCTTTTCATAAATCTCTTTTTTTTATTTTTCTCAATAGCTATAACTCTTTTTTTATAAGAAGAATGCTTCATAGATATCATTATGGTTACGCTGCAGGTTTCCACCATGTCAGCATGGATTAGACCAGCCCAGCGCTTTCTAACACACATACATAACTCCATGGACTTACAAGCTCCCCTTTTATTTCACACCGACGACATTCGCAAACAAAAGAGCACGGTATCAACTGGGTATACATTTACAAGTGTTAAAAGCGTTCCCCGTGATAGCACGGTTCTGCTAATCCCCAGCCTATAATTAGCAAGCATATAACTTTCATGGAGAGTTTGCAATGGTTCAGGTTTATTAAGTGCGGAAAATAAAGTGTGCCATCAAGTTCGTGAGAGCTTTACTAACTAACTTTCTCATAACTAGCAAACATTTTATTCGGAAGAAAACAAGGCATATTGAATATGCACGGAAGTAGAAAATGATGCTAATGGGTAGGTATGGTGGACACTTTGGAAATATTTGGTTTAGGGAATTGGAAACATGAGTAAGACACTCAGTGGAAGTGAAGGCTAGCAAAAGTAAGGGAGCGAAAAAGAGAGAGCAATAGCTGTTATTATCATGCTTGCAACAAAACAAGACTACTCATGGCATGAAAATTATTCAAGATCCTCAAGGAAAAATAATTCGTCAAGGCTTAACTGATTATTACAGTCATGTGCATGCATGAGCATGTGCCAAGTCGATCAAATGAAACATTCAGAGGAGGATACCACAGTGTCATACCAATTTATGAATAGAGTAATGCAAGCAAACATTCATGAGACATGCTACAAACTATTAGCAAGCTAGAGCTAATCACAAGAAAGCAAGAACTACTAAGCATCCAAAGAAAACATACACTCTACATGAACAGACTAAGCACGCCCACAGTGATGAGTATATGTACAAAAATGAAAACAAATAGAGTTCGTTACCAGCTTCTTACCACGCCTCAAGTTGTCATTGATCCTCATTATTGCTCTTCACTTGTGTGGCTTGAATAATAATATGTAACCAATAATCCACTGAGAACTACCGAACCCTGTAGCAAACTTGCAAAAACCAAAGAAGAACGACAAATATGTTTGGTGTTTTCGATTTTTAAATAAGAACCAAAAGAGAAAAACAAGCAAAGCAAACTATTTTTGGATTTTTCGAATAGTTCAAACAAAGCAAAAAGGAACAAGAAAACCAAAGCAAAAAGAAGAAGCAAACCAAAGAGAAACAACACAAATATTTTTGGTCTTTTTGTGTTTTTAGAAAGCAAAAGCAAAGAAGAACGAAAACTAAAAAGAGAATGAAAACATGAATATACAAAGAACTGACGCAATCATGATATGGAGATGAGTGCGGTGTCGGCGTACCTCCCCCCAAGCTTAGGCTTTTGGCCTAAGTGGGTATCAATCCATGTACGAATAGGGGTTCCAAGCGGGCAGATCTTGGTAAGAATGGTCGTAGCTGGGCCCATGAGAAGAAGAAGAAGCTCCCCAATCATAAGCGGGCTGATGATATGAAGACTCTCCATCATTCGGGGGCTGGACCGAATCATCCGTGACCTCCCTTCTAGTGTCCTGCTCCTGTTGGGAGAGCTCTCCCAAGTACGTGTCAAGCTCCTCCTCAATGAGGGACCACCCTTCCCTGTTATCAAGGTTAAACAAAACAGGTGTCGGCGAAAGAAAAAACGCACTCGGACTTCCTCTTTCTCCAACCAGCTTTGAGAAAGGTTATTTCATAAGACAACTCACTCAAACTAGCCCACGAGGAAATAAATTTATGCTGTATCATGGAATTAAAATCAAGCCTCTCTATGGGAAACTGAAGGTCTAGATTATGAGGCACTAAACCATGCAATGCTAGTAAACGAGAAGCAATAAGGCCTCCACAGATTCCACCTTTCTCATGGTTAGCAGCAAGACGGAAGGCTATCAAAGCACCTAAGTTGTAAGACCTATCTCGTTTAAGAGCAGCAGAGATAAATGCTAGATCAAACGAAGATAACTTATTGGCAGTTTTCCTAGCAAGAACACACTTGGCAATAAAGTAAGCAAAGTAGCGAATGGAGGGAAGATGAATGTTACGGATTTTTCCATTCTCCTTTGAGAAGATACTCCCTTGACAAATTTCTGCATATAAATCCATGAGTGGTTCCGGTCTCTCTTTAATCTCCTTACATGATCGCCATTGAGGTACCTTAATGGCTGCACAAAAATCATCAAGAGAAAGATTGACAACAATATTGTAAATTTTGTAATGGACCATGGGGTTAGGCAAAGAGTGACTAAATTGGAAATCCTGCACCACAGGCATGGTTAGCTTCACAAATTGACAAGGTTCATCTTCCAAGAAACGCTCTAACCCTGCATTAGAAACCAAAGTGTGGAAATCTTGTAGAATTCCTATAGCTCTCATGAACTCAGGGCATGGATATATGGAGGGAAAAACTTCCTCCTCCCTGTGGACCTTCATGACCTCAGGCACCCAAAGCTCATGTTGGTTTAGGTGGTCCTTACTCATCTTTTATTCTGAAATTTAAACACCTATTAAACAAGTGATTGCAAAGTAATTATAATGAAGGATTCTACTCATATGGACTAGCAAGAGGCCTAAACATGCATCAAAACTTTATCTCTAAGTATCAAACAAGCTTACAAGCTCTCAAAACCAGTCACCTATAGTAGCAAAATACTCAACATATAACCCACTAAACACAAATCTACTTGGACAAGGAGAGGAGTCACATACCAAGGAACAATTGCTCCAAAATTCAGCAAGAAAGATGGGCTGAGCAAAGAGATCAAAGAAATCGAGAGCAAGCACAGAAAGAACGTGATTTTGAGCTATGAACTGGAGCTTACTCGGGAGAGAGAAGAAAGTGTAGGAGAGAGAGGTAGTGGGGGGCCAGGGGTGGCCCACACCAAGGCATGTCGCCACCCAGGTATGGCCGCGCCACTATGTGGTGTGCCTTCCTGGTGGGCCCCCCTGGTACCTACTAGGTACTCCTCTGCCCCTTTTTTCACGTAAAAATTTAATATGGATTTTCTGGAATTTTTCGAGACACTTTATTTTAGGGCATTTTTCAGAAATAGAAGAATGATTTTTCTGACAAACAGATTTTTTTTCTTTTTGGAAACATGATGCAAGGACAAAACAAGGCTAGAACTACAGAAGTTCTAGCATGCAAGCAAACTAACAACACAAAGAAAACTAAACGAAAGCAAAAACTAAAATACAAAGGATAGAAATAAACGGAGATAATCATAATGAAAACATTGTTTTGTTCAATGGAATCCTTTTGTTAGCAAGGTTGATCAAGTCTTGCCACCAAAACAATTGCATATGAGACAAAACTTTGTATTCCACTAATGATTCTGTTACCTCAACTTTGATAGCAATGGTCCCAATCATAATAGTTTCAAATTTTTCTTTTGGTATGGGACAATATATTTCTCCAACTTGAATGCCTTCAACATGTTCAACTGAATTTAAACCATAAGTCCTTTCAATCTTCTTGGGGAAATAGACAGTATGTTCCTTGTCATTGACATTGATGGTCACCTTTCCTTGATTACAATTAATAACAGCTCCTACAGTATTAAGAAAAGGTCTCCCAAGAATAATAGACATATTATCATCTTCAGGAATTTCAAGCACAACAAAATCAGTTAATATCAAGCAATTGTGAGCCACCTGAACAGGTACATCCTCACATATACCCATAGGAATAGTGGTAGACTTATCAGTCATTTGCAAAGATATATCAGTTGGTATCAATTTTTCAAGCTGAAGCCTCTTATAGAGAGAGAAAGGCATAACACTAACTCTAGCTCCCAAATCACACAAAGCAGTTCTAACATAACTGTTCTTAATAGAGCAAGGGATAGTTGGAATCCCTGGGTCTCCAAGTTTCTTAGGAACCTTACCATTGAAGGAATAATTAGCAAGCAAAGTAGAGATTTCTTCATTAGGGATCTTCCTTTTATTCGAGACAATGTCCTTCATATACTTTGAGTAAGGAGGCAATTTAATAGCATCAGTCAAAGAATTTGCAAGAATAAAGGTTTCATCCACTCACAAAACATATTATAGTGTTCATCTTCCTTTGACTTGTGTTTCTTATCAGGGAAAGGCATAGGTTTTTGGACCCAAGGTTCTCTTTCACTACCATGTTTCTTAGCAACAAAATATTCTTTAGTGTATTTAGTATCCTTAGTGTGGTTTTCAGGTTCTTCTTCAACTTTTTCTTCATTAGGAACTTCATTTTCTTCATTACCACTTTCAGTTTCAGCATCAGAGATAGATATACTATTAGGATGTATAGCAGGTTCAGAGGGTTCTACAACAGTTTTATGTTTCCTTTTCCTTTTCTTACGAGTAGAACCACTATTTTCAGCTTGTTGAGAATCCTGCTCAATTCTTTTGGGATGCCCCTCAGGATATAGAGGATCCTGGGTAGCAGCACCACTTCTAGTTCTAATTTCATAAGCATGTTTTTCTTTAGCAGCATTAACTAGCAAGTTGTTTTGCACTTTAACGAGTTGATCTATTTGAGTTTGAACCATTTGAAAGTGTTTAACAATCATTTTAACATCATTAGAGGTTCTTTCCACAATATCTTTCAACTCAACAATAGCTCTAGTGTTTTCCATAAGATGATTTTGCACCCTTTTATTAAAGTTATCTTGCTTAACAATAAAGATATCAAATTCTTCTAAGCATTGATCAGGAGGTTTCAAGTAAGGGATATCACCTTCATCAAAGTGTTAGAGAGAGTGTACCTCAATAGTGGGCGAGTAGGGAATAGGCTTACATAAATCTTCTATAGGAGGTAAATTCTTGACATCTGCAGCTTTAATTCCCTTCTCCTTAAGACATTTCTTAGCTTCCTTCATCACTTCATCATTTAATTCAATAATTCCCCTCTTCTTTGATGTTGGGATAGGCACAGGAATAGATGGTCCAGGTACAATTACTTCAGGAATAACTTGTTTAGGAGGAGTCCAATCTTCATAATTCTTACTTATTTTAGCCATTAATTCCTCAGCTTCCTTGGGAGTCCTATTCCTGAAAACACAATCAGCACAACTATCTAGGTATGTCCTAGATTCTTCGGTTAGTCCATTATAAAATATATCAAGTAGTTCATTCTTAGGTAATGGACTTCCAGCCTGTGCATGAATCAAAGCACAAAACCTTGCCCAAGATTCGGGCAATACCTCTTTTTCTCCCTGTTTAAAATCAAAAAGTTCCTGCAAAACAACATGTCTAGCACTAGGAGGAAAATATTTCTACAGGAAAGTATTAAACAAGCACTTAGGGCTATCAATAGGTCCAGGAGGTAAATTACCAAACCAAGTTTTAGCTTCTCCTTTTAGAGAAAAAGGGAAAATCTTAACAACAAAGTAAGTATGCATTTTAATATCATCAGAAAACAAGCCACTCATGGTAGAAAGTTCATTCATATGTGCTACCGCACTTTCATTCTTAGTCCCACAAAAAGGTTCTTTCTCGACAATAGCTATGTAAGATAGATCGAGAGAGAAATCATAATCTTCATCTATAATGTTTATGGGAGAAGTAGCAAACTTAGCAGCAGGATATAATTTGGGTCTAATAGTACGCCTCTCAAGGAGACTCTTAGCAGCGCTCCTATCATGGTTGTTCTTACATTCTTTAATAAACTCATCGGTCATCTCAACACAATCTTCTTCAATATCATAACTCTCACTAGACTCAGGTGAGCTAACAGGTGTGGTAGTGTCTTCATTAGGAGTTTCGGTATTTCCAGCTATAGTTCTAGCAATCGTAGCATCTAGGAAAGGACCTAATGAACCACTCTTATCAAGCACAGTAGAAGCAGCATCATAAGCATCAAAAGTTTCAGATTCAACAGTAGTAGTGTGTGTAGCATGTGTATGTGGTTGTGTAACAAGCTTACTTATAACAGATGGTGAATCAAGAGCAACAGAGGTGTTTAGAACCGTACCTCTTCTTGTAGTGGATGGTAAAATAAGAACCTTGCCATCACGAGACTTACCCATGATGGATGGATAGCAGCGAACAATAGAGAATCCAAGTGAACTTGATAAATAAAGCTATGCTCCCCAGAAACGGCGCCAGAAAATAGTCTTGATGACCCACAAGTATAGGGGGTGTATCGCAGTATTTTCGAGGGAAGTGAAACCCAATTTATTGATTCGACAGAAGGGGAGCCAAAGAATACTTATCAGCCTTAACAACTGAGTTGTCAATTCAGCTGCACCTGGAAACAATCTTGCTCACAGCAGTTTGTCAGTAGCAACAGTTTTGTAGTAGGAATAGTAAAGTAACAGCAGTAGCAAATCAAAGACAGTAGTAACAAAAGCAGTAAACAGTGGGATTCGAGTGCGGTAGGCATAGAGATGGATGGACGGGCGTTGCATGGACAAGACAATACACATAGCAATCAGAACATAGGGCAATTGCAGATAAATAAGATAAAGCATCCAAGTACTAGACAATCCTAGGCATGTGTTCCATATATAGTCATACTGATGGGTTCGTAGAATGTAAAACAAAAAATTTCTACCGCAAGAACGAACAAAACCTAGATCTAATCTAGATAAAAGCCAAGATCTAATCTATTAGACACGTGCAACGAGATAGATCTGTACTAACCCTCGTAGATCCGAAAGTGTTACGAGATTGGATCTCGTGGTTGATGTAGTCGATCACTTGCCGATCTCAAGATCGTGTTGACGATCCTTCTGGCGCCACGTTAAAGGCGCTTCCATGATCGGTCACATGTCTTGCGCAGTCGAAGCAGACCTTCCTCTCCTTGTTCCAGCGAGCAGCGGAGGTAGTAGATCTCTCCACGGAATCCCAGCAGCACGACGGCGTGGTGGTGGTGGTGGAGTAGAGAATTCTGCAGGGATTCGCCTAAGACAGAGCAGAGGGAAGGAGGAGGAGAGAGGCAACTTGAGATCTAGAGAATAGAAGGGGCAAGGGGGCTTGTGCCTCCACCCCTCTATTTAAAGGAGGGAGGCGCCATGGGGAGGTGGAGTCCTTATAGGACTCCCCTCTCCCTTGGCCGGCGGATCAAGGAGGTGGGGGAGAGTCCTACTCCCCCACGAATCCTTGTCTTACCCCACAAGGATTCCTTAATCCTTTCTTGGTTTTCAAGTAAACTCTTAGAAATCTTCTAGAACCTTCCGGAACATTCTGAAACCTTTTAGAATCCCCATACAAATACTCTGGAACATTTCATAACTTAGAAAATGATCCCCAATATATGAATCTTATTCCCTGGATAATTCCGGATCTGCTCGTGATGTCCCGGATCCAATCCGAGACTCCGAACAACATTCGGTCTCCAACGCACATTCCATATCTACTTAAAACAACTTTGAACCTTAAGTGTGTCACCCTACGGTTCCTTAACATGTAGACATGATGGAGACACATCTCCGATCAATAACCATTAGCGGGATTTGGAGATCCATAACAACTCCCACATACTCAATGATGACTTTGTGATCGATAGAACCATTAACATACGAAACCAATTCCCTTTGTCACGCGATACTCTACTTATCCGAGGTTTTATCGTCGGTATCTCCATACCTTGTTCTACCTCGTTACTGATAAGTACTCTTTACTCGTTCCATGATATGTCATCCCTTGTGACCTAGTCACATGCTTGCAAGCTAACTAGATGACATTCCACCGAGAGGGCCCAGAGCATATCTATCCGTCATATGGATGGACAAATCCCAATCTTGGTCCATGCGCTTCAACACATACTTTCATAATACCCAATGTCACCTTTATAACCACCTAGTTACGAAGCGGCGTTTGATGTCATCAAATTACCCATCCGGTGATGGTGATTAACATAACCTCATGGTCGAAGGATTAGGTTACTATGCATTTGAAAAGCTTGTAGCAAAACGAACTTAATGACTTGATCTTATGCTATGCTTACTTATGGGTGTGTGTCCATCACATCATTCTCCTAATGACATGATCTTGTTATTAACGACATCCAATGCCCATGATCAGGAAACCATGACCATCCATTAATCAACAAGCTAGTTTAAAAAGAGGCTTACTAGGGACTCTTTTATGTTTACAAAACACACAAGTATCAATGTTTCCTCTTAATACAATTATAGGATGGGATGTAAACATTTATCATAAACATAAAGATATAATAATAACCACTTTATTATTGCCTCTTGGGCATTTCTCCAATAGTCTCCCACTTGCACTAGAGTCAATAATCTAGTTAAAACTTGTGCATTCAACACCTATGGCTTTCTGGTGTTGTATAGACACTATTGCTAGTGGTAAACATAATCTTCGGATCTGACACTTCTAGGTCCGTGTGTATTTGCATGTCCTTGCGTCTCTACGCATTACTCATTCTCTAATGAGATGGCATTGTATAAATTTGGTCCTTTGGTGAGACCTTTAGTTCCTTGGGATTAAATTATGTTGATACAATTGTCATACAATGTATCTTCATAGTATTATCCCGCTATGAACCACACCTAGTTTGATAACAAACTACTTGGCGCAAATGCCCTCATTTGCTGCTACAATAACAGTCATGTACTTAGCCTTTTGTTGTAGTATCTGTCACAATGTTTTAACTTTGGTACTCAACCAAATCCGTTATGGAACTTCCTTTCCATTACATTGTGCCACCCATAGTTTAAATTGAGATAAACTTAATTTGTGACAAAACTAGTATCAATGCAACAATTTACAATGAACTATTTGTCACCATTATATAAATAATATATTCTTAGTTCTTCCAAAGATCATAGGAAAATCCCTACTATTGTCCAATGATCATCTTATGAGTCATTCTGGTATATGCTCATAACATTTAGAGCATAGGACATATCTGGATGTGTACATCTCAAAGAATGATTGATCAAAATATTCTTGTGATTTCACCAAGTGTCAAAACACTTGAATCTCGTGTCAACACACTTGAATCTTGATTCAGTCCTTTCCGTGCATCAAGAACCTTTCTTGTTGTTTCCATATTGAACTCATTCAACATCTTATCTATGTACATTTGGCAAAACCATATTAGCGCCTCAATCTATCCATATAGACATTGATGCCTAATTCTTGGGTTATGCCTAAGTCTTTCATCGAAATGAAATTCTTAACCTGTGTCAATAAAAGATACATCATTTCTAATCAACAATACATCTTTCACATAATGTATTAGAAATATGTCTTAGTGCTCCCACTTAATTTCTTGCAAAATGCAAACATCTTCATCGTCTCTGATGAAATTAAACCTTTTAACGGTTTCATCATGGTGAAGATTCCAACTCCGTGATGCTCACTTCAACCATTGAAGTTTTGCATACTCTTTTAGCATCCTTTGAATTAACAAAAAACCCTTTGGATCGTGTCATGTACACGTCCTAGGTAACCATTCTATTAGAAGAACTTGTTTTGTTTGTTCAACTACCATATACCAAAATATATGTAGTGGTTGCTACATTAATCAGTCCAAACTAAATATCGCTATGAAAGATCAAATCTTATCATAGTCAATTCCTTGAACATTGTCGTAAACTCTTTCCGACATGTCGACTATTTCATAGATGTGAAACATCCATGTCTATTTCTTTATAGATCCATATATGACTATAAGGTCTTGCACCTTTCCAGAGGGTCTTTCAAATTCAAAGCTTGATTTCTCGTGTCTGGAATTATCACGGATTTTATGGCTTCAAGCCACTTAACGAAGTCAGGGCCCATCATTGATTATTTGCATGTAGTCGGTTCATCATTGTCAAACAACAATGATTTAACTCTCAAATCTTGGCATTTGATTACTTACCCGACCTACTTGGTTTAATAGGAACTTAGATCTGCGTGACCACATCCTTTGAGGCACGTGAGCCATGAGCATTGTTGCTGCCTCCGGGACACTTATCGACGCTGCGCAACTCAGCACATATTAGCCAAGGTTCAACAACCTTGTCAAAGTTCTATTGTCCTCCCACTTAACTTTTCACCAAAAATTCCTTCTCAAGAAACTCGACATTCTAAGTGACAAACACTTTTGTCTTTGCTGTTATGGAGGAATACCCAATGGTTATTCGAAATAACCTACAAAGACATGCTCATCCGACTTTGGTTGTAAACATTTTACTTATGCCCAGCATACCAAAAATTTAAGAAAGGACAACCTGGGTTTTATCCCAAACCATGACTTATATGGTGTCATTTCAACGGATCACGATGGAGCTCTTTTCAGTGTAAAAGTAGTAGTCACTAAATCTTTAATCTTTTAAAATATAATGGCAGTTTTATAAATGACACCTTTGATCTTACCATGTCAAACAAGGTTTCATTACATATCTTGAACACTCCATACTCCTATGGTGTTTTGGGAAATGGAAATCCATGGAACGATTCCTCAAATCTTAGGTGTTTTGCTAAACTTGTAACTCAAACATCTTTCTTTATGATCCAATCATAAACTTTTTATTTTCTTGTTACAACGATTTTCCACTTCATCTTGAAAGTCTTTGAACATTTTCAAATGTTTCATACTTCTTCCTTATTGAGTAAGTATATACATATACTCACTCAAATCTTCGGAGAAAGCATATGAAGTTGAAATCCATCGCCCACGACTACACATAATGGACTATATACATCAATATGTATAAATTCCAATCAGTTAGTCGTCCGTTCCTCTTTTGGCCTACGAACGGAGTTTTAATTATCTCCAGGAAAGTATCACAAGCGTCATTTGATCAAAATCAAAGACTCAAAAATCCATCAACATGGAGTTTCTTCATGTATCCCTTTCAATATAATTTAAACGGCAATGTCACTTCGCAAGTGATCTTTCAATCATTTATCTTGCGAAATTTTAGCATTAGTTTTATGGTCGTTATTTCTCCAACCAGACTTGTATATCATCCATCTATTATGGAATACGGTAATTATTTGAACAACCTTTTGTCGTCATAATACCTGATCAAAATAACAATTATTGAAACAAATCTTGAAGGCAAGATTTGATGTTAACGAGCAACACAACAACCCTTTGTTTGTTTTCGATGAACATCATCACATATTCTCTTGCTAGTTACTGAGGCCATTGCAGTTCATGAATTGTGTTGTCCTGTATGACACTTCATACCAACCAATTCGGTATCCAATACCGCAGAACCACATTGTTTAACAACCAAGGAATACAGCCATAACATGTATATTCTATATACCTAAGTTGGATATCTCCAATCTTTTCTTTTCTGCCAAATATTTTATAGATTCTCTTTCAACAATTCCTTTTCTTTTAAAAGAATCTATCAACATCAATAGTGGTGTCATTCACATGACACATAGTACAAAGTGTGTATAGTCAAATACTAATACCTTTGGACTTGCACTTTGAAGTGGATCACCTTCATCAAATGTTTGGCATTCTTTCAGAATTCCATTCTTTAGTAATCTTTTAGTGTAGTAAACATTTTACTTACATCTTTTATTCATCCTTATCATGACAACTTTCATGATCGAGCTGCTATAGCTTATAAAGGTGAATTGCGAGTATAATGTTTCTTTTCCAAAACCTTTTGGAGGATTAGGACGACTAGCGTCTCCAACCTTCACAAATTCTCATCAAATATGAGGACATATACTCTATCATGTTGTAACCAACATATTGTTTTAGATATAGCAATACCTTTCACATATGATGGTTTCTGAAACATTTAGATGAACTTGATATTAAAAAACAATCTTTTGAGTATCAAGAATCATGGAGGCAAACATGATACATTAGATACTAACACTGGAATTGTTACTCTTGATTTAATACTGTTTATTAAACTTCACAGAGTAAACGGAGTTTGCTGAAAGTTTGCAATATGAATTTTAAACTTTAGATTGACACTCAAAACAATACGATACCAGTTCGTAAAGAAAATATCCAGAATTTCTATAGTTTCACTATCTCAACTATAACTAAGCGTAAGGTGATGAACGGATGCCAATGACTACAACAAACTATGCAAATTCACTTTGATTGTGTTTATGATAAATTGAGTTTGATTAATCCAAATTACAAATGAACTCCCACTCAAAACAACATCCCTCGAGTTGTTTTAGTGATTACACGAACCAAATCCACTACACCAAGTCCGATCATCACGTGAGATGATGTAGCTTTAAAGGCGAACAATCAACATGTTCATCATATCATCCATATGACTCATGCTTTACCTTTCGGTATTCTGTGTTCCGAGACCATGTATGTACATGCTAGGCGCGTCAAGGTTAACCTTAGTATCCGCATGTGCAAATCTGGCTTGCACCCGTCGTATGCACACGTAGAATCTATCACACCCAATCATCACGAGATGCTTCAAGCAGCGAGTCTTATAGCGGTGCCTACTAAGGACGAACACTTTATTACTTGATATTTAGTGAGAGGGATCATCTTATAATGCTACCATCGCGATCTAAGCAATACAAGATGCATACAGGATTAACATCACAGGCAATTCATAATTAGTGTGATATGATATGGCCCTTTCTTCTTATGCCTTTGATCTCCATCTCCAAAGCACGGACATGATCTCCATCATCACCAGCATTGCGTCAAGGTCAGTGGCGCCGCTTCATGGTTGTCCATCATCACTAGCAACTATTACAACTACTTGGAATAAAGCTATTACAAGATGAATAGACACGCAGGTCTTAACAGAATTAAAGACAACCATTAGGCTCCTGCCGGTTGCCATATTACAACAAGGATCATTGCATACATCAAATAAAATCACAATCACATGATGGCCATATCACATCACAAAACCCCTGCAAAAACAAGTTAGACGCCTCTAATTTTCTTTGCATGTTTTACGTGGTTTGAGGCTTTTGAATAAGAACGGATCTTACCTACGAAACTGAACCACAACGTTGATACAAGTGATATCAAGTGCAAAGTGTAGATTGGATCTATACTATGATGGGAGAGACAGACACCCGCAAAGCCACTTGTGCAATACGAGTTACCGTCAAGCTGGAGCAAGTCTCATGTGCGATGACATGTAAGGTTAGCCCGAGCCGCTTCATACCACCATACCGCAAGATGCAAAGTACACAAAGAAAAAGACGGCACGAGCACCAACGCCCACAAAACCATTGTGTTCTACTCGTGCAACAGATCTGCGCATAGACAAGGCTCTGATACCACTGATGGGTTCGTAGCATGTAAAACAAAAAATTTCTACCGCAAGAACAAACAAAACCCAGATCTAATATAGATAAAAGCCAAGATCTAATCTATTAGACATGTGTAACGAGATAGATCTGTACTAACCCTCGTAGTTCCGAAAGTGTTATGAGATTGGATCTCGTGGTTGATGTAGTCGATCACTTGCTGATCTCAAGATCGTGTGGACGATCCTTCCGGCGCCGCGTTCCGGCAGCGCTTCCGTAGTCGGTCACACATGCGGAGTCGAAGCAGACCTTCCTCTCCTCGTTCCAGCAAGCAGCAGAGGTAGTAGATCTCTCCACGGAATCCCAGCAGCACGACGGCGTGGTGGTGGTGGAGTAGAGAATTCTGCAGGGCTTCGCCTAAGCCAGAGCAGAGGGAAGGAGGAGGAGAGAGGCAACTTGAGATCTAGAGAATAGAAGGGGCAAGGGGGCTTGTGCCTCCACCCCTCTATTTAAAGGAGGGAGGCGCCATGGGGAGGTGGAGTCCTTGTAGGACTCCCCTCTGCCTTGGCCGGCGGATCAAGGACGTGGGGGGGAGTCCTACTCCCCCACGAATCCTTGTCTTACCCCACAAGTATTCCGTGATCCTTTCTTGGTTTTCAAGTAAACTCCAAGAAATCTTCTAGAACCTTCCGGAACATTCTGAAACATTCTAGAATCCCCATACAAATACTCTGGAATATTTCCTAACTTAGAAAATGATCCCCAATATATGAATCTTATTCCCCGGATAATTCTGGATCGCCTCGTGATGTCCCAGATCCAATCCGAGACTCCGAACAACATTCGGTCTCCAACACGCATTCCATATCTACTTAAAACAACTTCGAACCTTAAGTGTGTCACCCTACGGTTTGTGAACATGTAGACATGATGGAGACACATCTCCGATCAATAACCATTAGCGGGATCTGGAGATCCATAACAGCTCCCACATACTCAACGATGACTTTGTGATCGATAGAACCATTATCATACGAAACCAATACCCTTTGTCACGCGATACTCTACTTATTCGAGGTTTGGTCGTCGGTATCTCCATACCTTGTTCTACCTCGTTACTGATAAGTACTCTTTACTCGTTCCATGATATGTCATCCCTTGTGACCTAGTCACATGCTTGCAAGCTAACTAGATGACATTCCACCGAGAGGGCCCAGAGCATATCTATCTGTCATATGGATGGACAAATCCCAATCTTGGTCCATGCGCTTCAACACATACTTTCAGAATACCCAATGTCACCTTTATAACCACCCAGTTACGAAGCGGCGTTTGATGTCATCAAAGTACCCATCCGGTGATGGTGATTAATATAACCTCATGGTCGAAGGATTAGGTTACTATGCATTTGAAAAGCTTGTAGCAAAACGAACTTAATGACTTGATCTTATGCTATTCTTACTTATGGGTGTGTGTCCATCACATCATTCTCCTAATTACATGATCTTGTTATTAACGACATCCAATGCCCATGATCATCCATTAATCAACAAGCTAGTTTAACAAGAGGCTTACTAGGGACTCTTTTATGTTTACAAAACACACAAGTATTAATGTTTCCTGTTAATACAATTATAGGATGGGATGTAAACATTTATCATAAACATAAAGATATAATAATAACCACTTTCTTATTGCCTCTTGGGCATATCTCCAACACATACGTGCTCGCAATGAGAACTTGCACAACATCTTTTGTCCTGCCAGCCCGTTTGCAGCGGGGCCTCTAGGGAACTACTGGCAATTAAGGTGCTCCTTTTAATAGAGCACCGGAGCAAAGCATTAACACTCCGTGAACACATGTGATCCTCACATCAAAGCCTTTCCCTTTCGGCTACCCGATTTACATCGCCGGGACCATAGGTTCCGGACAATGACGTGTGTATACAACTTGTAGAGAAGACCAAAAACAATACTATCATAATGAATCAATAATAAGTTCAGATCTGAGATCATGGCACTCGGGCCCTAGTGACAAGCATTAAGCACAACAAAGTTGAAACAAAGTCATAAAGCACTAATAGAGATATTAGGCACTATGCCCTAACAATCTGATGCCATTACATGAACGATCTCATCCAATCCCTACCATCCCCATAGCCTACAGCGGGGGATTACTCACTCATAGATGGGAGAAACATGGATGGTCGATGGAGAAGCGATGGTGATGATGATGGCGATGATCTCCTCCAATTCCTCGTCCCGGAAGGGTGCCAGAACGGAGTTTCTGGTACTGTTTCGTGGAATCTGGTGGTGGCGGCGGAGCGGAACTCCTTCTGGAAAAACGTCGAACCACCTGAAGTTTTTAGGTCAGAAGGCTCCTTATAGGTGAAGAGAGAGGCCGAGGGGTGCACAGGTGCCCACACCACCCCGGCCAGCGGCCCTAGCCTGGCCGCCAGTGGTGTGGCTCTTCTCCCTCCCGTCAGATTCGCTCTGGATTCTTTGGGTGAAATAGGATTTTTGGCATATTTTCCGGGATTTTTCCTGATAGTTGATTTTCTGCACCAAAAGTAGACACCAAGGCAATTCTGCAGAAAACAGCGTCAGTTCGCATTACTTGCATCCAAATCACACAAGTATAGAGGAGAAACAATAGCAAAAGTGTTCGGGAAAGTCGATACGTTTTGGACGTATCAAGCACACATGCAATGTCGCTAGTGGATCCATGTAGTTTAGGTAACGAACACACATGCAATGACTCTAGTGGATCCATGTGGTTTAGGAAAAGAACACACATGCAATTACTCTAGTGGATCCATGTGGTTTAGGAAAATAACATACATGCAATGAATCGAGTGGATCCATGTGGTTCAGGAAAAGAACACACATGCAATGACTCTAGTGGATCCATGTGGTTTAGGAAAACAACACACATGCAATGACACTAGTGGATCCTTGTGGTTAAGGAAAAGAACACACATGCAATGATTCTAGTGGATCAATGTGGTTTAGGAAAAGAACACACATGCAATGTCACAGGTGGATCCATGTGGTTCAGGAAAAGAATACACATGCAATGACTCGAGTGGATCCATGTGGTTCAAGAAAAGAACACACATGCAATGTCGCTAGTGGATCCATGTTGTTTAGGAAAACAACACACATGCAATGACTCCAGTGGATCCATGTGGTTTAGGAAAATAACACAAATGCAATGTCACCAATGGATCCACGTGGTTTAGGAAAAGAACACACATGCAATGTCCCTATTGGATCCATGTGGTTTAGGAAAAGAACACACATGCAAATGTCACTAGTGGATCAATGTGGTTTAGGAAAATAACACACATGCAATGACTCTAGTGGATCAATGTGGTTTAGGAAAAGAACACACATGCAATGTCACCAGTGGATCAATGTGGTTGAGGAAAAGAACACACATGTAATGACTCTAGTGGGTGAATGTGTTTTAGGAAAGGAACACACATGCAATGCCTCTAGTGGATTCATGTGGTTTAGGAAAAGAACACACATGCAAATTTCACCAGTTTATTCATGTGGTTTAGGAAAAGAACACACATGCAATGACTCTAGTGGATCAATTTGTTTTAGAACAAAATGCAATGACTCTAGTGGATCCATGTGTTTTAGGAAAAGAACTCACTTATAATGACTCCAGTGGATCAATGTGGTTCATGGAAAGAACACACATGCGATGACACTAGTGGATCAATGTGGTTTAGGAAAAGAACACACATTAAATGTCACCAGTGGATCAATGTGGTTTATAAAAAGAACACACATGCAAATGTTACCAGTGGATCCATGTGCTTCAGCAAAATAACACACATGCAATGACTATAGTGGATCCATGTGTTAAATAAAAGAACACACATGCAATATCACCGGTGGATCCATGTGGTTCAGGAAAAGAACACACATGCAAATGTCACGAGTGAATCAATGTGATTTAGGAAAAGAACACACATGTGATGCCTCTAGTGGATCCGTTTGGTTTAGGAAAAGAACACACATGCAATGACAATAGTGGATCCATGTGTTCAGGAAAAGAACACACATGCAATGACTCTAGTGGATCAATGTGGTTTAGGGAAAGAGCACACATGCAATGTCACCAGTGGATCCATGTGGTTTATGTAACGAACACACATGCAATGACTCTAGTGGATCCATGTGGTATAGGAAAAGAACACACATGCAATGACTCTACTGGATCAATGTGGTTTAGGAAAATAACACACATGCAATGACTCGAGTGGATCCATGTGTGTTAGGAAAAGAACACACATGCAATGACTCTAGTGGATCCATGTGGTTTAGGAAAACAACACACATGCAATGACACTAGTGGATTCTTGTGGTTAAGGAAAAGAAACACATGCAATGACTCTAGTGGATCAATGTGGTTTAGGAAAAGAACACACATGCAATGTCACCAGTGGATCCATGTGGTTCAGGAAAAGAATACACATGCAATGATTCTAGTGGATCCATGTGGTTTAGGAAACGAACACATATGCACTGTCGCTAGTGGATCCATGTGGTTTAGGAAAAGAACACACATGCAATGACTCAAGTGGATCCATGTGGTTTAGGAAAAGAACACACATGCAAATGTCACCGGTGGATCAATGTGGTTTAGGAAAGAACAAAGATGCAATGACTCTTGTGGATCAATGTGGTTTAGGAAAAGAACACACATGTAATGACTCTAGTGGATCAATGTGGTTTAGGAAAATAACACACATGCAATGACTCAAGTGGATCCATGTTGTTCAGAAAAAAGCACACATGCAATGTCACCAGTGGATCCATGTGGTTTAGGAAAACAACACACATGCAATGTCATTAGTGGATCCACGTGGTTTAGGAAAAGAACAAACATGCAATGTCACTAGTGGATCCATGTGGTTTAGGAAAATAACACACATGCAAATGTCACTAGTGGATCAATGTGGTTTAGGAAAAGAACACACATGCAATGGCTCTAGTGGATCAATGTGGTTTAGGAAAAGAACACACATGCAATGTCACCAGTGGATCAATGTGGTTCAGGAAAAGAAAGCACATGCAATGACTCTAGGGGATCAATGTGTTTTAGGAAAATAACACACATGCAATGACTCTAGTGGATCAATGTGTTTTAGAAAAAAACATGAAATGACTCTAGTGGATCCATGTGGTTTAGGAAAACAACACACTTACAATGACTCTAGTGGATCAATGTGATTCAGGGAAAGAACACACATGCAATGACACTAGTGGATCAATGTGGTTTAGGAAAAGAACACACATGCAATGTCACAAGTGGATCAATATGGTTTAAAAAAAGAACAAACATGTAAATGTTACAAGTGGAACCATGTGGTTCAACAAAAGAACACACATGCAATGACTCTAGTGGATCCATGTGTTCAGGAAAAGAACACACATGTAATGTAACTAGTGGATCGATGTGATTTAGGAAAAGAATACACATGCAATGACTCTAGTGGATCCATGTGGTTTTGGAAAAGAAAACACATGCATTGACTCCAGTGGATCCATGTGGTTCAGGAAACGAACACACATGCAATGTCACCAGTGGATCCATGTTGTTTATGAAAAGAACACACATGCAATGTCACTAGTGGATCCATGTGGTTTAGGAAAAGAACACACATGCAATGTCACCAGTGGATCCATGTGGTTTAGGAAAAGAACACACATGCAAATGTCACTAGTGGATTAATGTGGTTTTGGAAAAGAACAGACATGCAATGATTCTAGTGGATCAATGTGGTTTGGGAAAAGAACACACATGCAATGCCACCAGTGGATCAATGTGGTTCAGGAAAAGAACACACATGCAATGATTCTAGGGGATCAATGTGTTTTAGGAAAAGAACACACATGCAATGACTCTAGTGGATCAATGTGTTTTAGAAAAAAACATGCAATGACTCTAGTGGATCCATGTGGTTTAGGAAAAGAACAGACTTGCAATGACTCCTGTGGGGCCTCGGATTAATCCTCCGAGAATCCCTGTTATGCGTACACCACGATCCCATGATCAGTTAGTCGTGGCACATAACCGACAAGTATCAAAGTAAACATCCATTACTTAAGCGGATACATGTCATACCTTACATGACATTATGGCTACATCAATAATCATCAGCGGAACATCATCAAGCGTAGAGCCCGATCCATGCCTTAACCTACAAGCATCTGACTGGGAGAACGTCCTAGCCCACATAGTCGTCAACTTCATCCTCTTTTTGATATCTGACCAAGTTAATAGCCAGGGACAATGCCAGTGAGTACCTTGAATGTACTCGCAAACCACCTTAAAAGAATATTAATAATAAGAGGATATGCAATATGGCTATGGTAGTAGGAGGGCTCCAAGAGAGGTTCTTTTACCAAATAGTTTCTCTTGTAGATATAGCATCTATATATCTTTGTTGAGAACTTTTGTAAAACATTTTGGAAACCTTTTTACAAAATTTTAGGGAAATTCTAGGATTGGGTCACCCATTTGTTTTGTCCTTCCAATCATCCCATGACCAAACTCCTTTCCTTCCTTTCTGACCATCCCATGATCCAAACATGTATCATTTCCGACCATCCCATGGTTAAAACATTTCCAAAGCCATTGCTTTTCCGAAATCCTTTTTGAAAACAAAACCAGCACCTCTCTACAACGACCTTCCCAACCGTCCATGACTGCAGACACGGCTATTCGAATAGATTTACACTCTGCAGAGGTTGTACACTTTACCCACACCATCCGGGTACCCTACCCTGATCTACACCGATCTTGGGTCGAGTAACCGATCAAGACTCTTCGAATTCCACTCCAGTATAAGTGCCTACCCTATGAGTGTTGTTCCCCTCAACACCGGGACGCCCTATATAGTACACAAGCCAACCGGAGCGCTTTTTCCACTTCCCAAGTGTGCGCTTTCAATGAGGGGCTCATAGTAACACGTGGAATCCTGAAGACCCTTCGTTCCTTCTCCGGTCAATGTTTTACATGGACTAAGCCAGAGAAGCCCCACCTTCCAGGGATTTTTATCCCCTATAGTCGTTGCGAGGCAGCTTATACCAGAATAAACAATCATCAAATCCATCCCTCTCCCATTCCAGAGTAATGTGGTTGCACGGGTTAACTGTTCTAGCAAAACTACAAAGAACCGGGTGCGTTTTCGTAAACCTTTTTCCTCCAGCTTTCCTTCAGCATTTGTAAAACAAAACATTTTTATTTCTCAACATCTCTTGGCAGGTCCCACCTCACCAAGGTTTTATCATAAACCATTTAGTAAAACTTTTTCGGGGGTCTTCCCATCCTCTAGTTTTGCTTCGGCTAAAACATGGTCTCCAAAGGGGTATGGTGTAATACACCATCTATCATACTAGGGTTAAATAGGTGTCATCAAGAGGGTTGTACTTATTAGTACAAAAGCATAATGGTTTGGAGAAGCCAAGCCACTACCAAGTAGAGATCATCATATAGTAATACAATGCAGTTTTCATAAAACAGTAGATAAAATATGCTTCAGTAAAACAGTAGGACAAGGCTTATGAGCAAGAAGGTGGCTTGCCTGCGATCAGCAATATGGCATAAATGTCCCTGGACTCCTTATTTAGATAAACAAGAATACCAATACCAGTAATAATGAATATCTTCTTTGGGTCTCCGATATAATCGCATCTATCGTTGTTATGGATCACATGCAAATAAACAAAGGCGCGATCAACACAAGGCATACAATCACCAATTCATACAACAAGCAATGAACAATACAAGTTTACAATTTAGTAGGTTTTGAGTGGTTGGCTTCTACACAAGTGGAATTACTTAAAATGGTTTTGTGGGTTTTCTTTAAGGATTTGGACGCCAAAACTATTTAATTAAGGGTTTTAAATATGAGGTCCAGTTATGTAGGACATATTTGTATAAAAATGTTACCATCAGATAGGTAGTGATAATATGAAACCAACAAAAGTGGTTTCACCAAATTATCAATTTCCATTGATTTATAATGAATTTTCTAGTGGGAAAAACTCTAGCTTTAGGAGCTAATTCCCCAGAAGAGTTATGTGAGTCCAAAAATTAATTCCTTGGGTGGTTGTGTAGGGTTTGATGTACTTATCCACTGAGAGTTGGAATCATGTCAAAATATTTAGTAGAATGCCCTCAGGAAATTCCCAAAGTCAGTTCTGTAGCTGTTGTGTCTTTTTCACCAGATTAATTATATAGAAGATTTTAATATGATTCTAAAGACACAAGTTATGTACTTTGCATACCTTCCTATAGAAATTAGAATCCCACTTTTTTGAGTTACAGAACTTATGGGGTGATTTTATTAGTGAAACCACTATAGCTAGAATAGTTTTATTCAGTAAAATTCAACCATGGCTTAATATATATTGGTCTCCTAGGGCTTATTAGTTATGATGATGTAGGTGTTCAGGGAGTTGGAATAGGGTCAATTTATATCAGGGTTTGGCCTGGGGAATTTCTTAAAGGCTTAATAGGCCTAAATTTTTTATTTTCTTTACAGGCAAAGAGTAGTTTAACATGGCATGAGATAAATATTCACTAATAGGTAAAACAAATACCTTTCAGAGGGACTTGGATTTAATCCATTTGGAGATGTGAATCTGCCTGAGGGATTGAAGGAGTGTTTTAAATACTTCCGGACAATTGATTTAATATATTTAATCCATACATATTCTGAGCTAACCAAGGATACTGGGTGTTAGGGAAAATATACATGTACTTAGAAGAATTTAGATCTAGGCATTGTGTGTTGATTTCCATTTTCAAATCGATTTAAACCAGACCGCTACTAGACAGATCTAGTGGAAAAGATTAAAAATGGAGGATATCGGGCTGGAATCTGGGGGCAACTAGGCCACGGCGAGCGATTACGGCCCACAGTAGCGGGACGACGCGCGGGAGCACGCCAGATTCAAATGGCCCAGGCGGGGCCCGTCTGCCAGCCGCAGCGGGCAGCGAATCGGTAAGGAGGGACGAGTGCCGTCCGATTAGTGGGCAATGGACGGCCCTAGCTCGTCCTCTTCCTCTCGATGCCGGCGGGAGCAAACCCTAGCAGAGGGTAGCAGGGTGCAGGGAGGCTTACCAGGGGCTCGCCGGCGGCTGAAGATGTGAAAGGGCAATGCGGTCAACGATGAGGAGCTTCTTCATCGAGATGTGAACGGTGGGTGGCACGGGCAACTTCTTCGTCGAGAGGGAGCTTGCGCGACATCGGCCGAGGGGGGAGCTCGTCGGAGCTCGCTGGTGCTGCACGGGGAGTCGTTCCAGGTACAGAAAAGGGAGGGAATTAGATGCAGTAGGGTGCGGGGGTTCCATTTCGGGAACATGCAGAGGGGAAGAGACAGAGGGGAAAGCACCATGCTCAAATCTTGAGCAATGGCCGAGAGCTTCTTCTCTCGGGCTAGGTAGAGCTAGGGAGAGGGAGTGGGCTTCGAGGGAGGTGAGTGGGAAGCAGAGGGAGTAAATGAGGGGCAGAGGGAGGCGCGGGGTGGATCCTGGCCTATTTAACTCGGGGTGGCTCGGTTCATGATGGACAAGGTCCAAGAGGGGCATGGAGGGGTGGTGCTCGAGGATAGGGCGAGGAGGGCGGTGGAGAGAGTGTGGAGGTGTCCTTTGAGGTCATGCTTAGGGCAGAGGGTCAGTGGGGCTGCTGCCCTAGACTTATATTTTCAAGGTAGGCAATAATGTTTTGATCCTCTCTCTCTCTCTCCTTCCAAGCACTAATGACAAGAGAGGGGTGTGCTATAGTGGTTTTGACCAGGGGTGGGTGCTGGTTTCTGTGCAGATCAATCAAGGGCTGTGGTGGTGGTTTGGTTAGTGAATTTTGATTAGTTTGCATAATTGGTCAAAACAAAGTTTATGAAGGGAGTACATAGATGTAGTCTTTATAAAATGATGGAGTGGTACTAGTGGATAGATATAGTCAAGGTATCTCTCCTACAATTATTTGAGATTTTTCAAAGGAGTTTTAGTCCACTTAAATCCATTTATTCAAAAAGTGCAGAAGTAGTTTCTAGAATCTTATTTGGTATTTTTACAAAAGACATGACTGGTTTTTGATGTGAGATGGTCCTAAATACATTATCTCATATTGGAGAATTTTCTTGGAATTTATTTAGAAGAAAAAGTATTTTTGGACAATTATTCCTTGTTTCTTCCCCTTAGGAAAATGGGCAAAAAGAATTATTAAAACTCTTCAAGAATATTTATTTTTGGAGTGGGAGGGTAGGTTATGATATATAGGCCTGAATTCTGCTTAAAGTTGGGGAAGTGCTTTGGCAAAAACCAAACTTTCTTTTATGGAAGGAGTTTTGGAGGTTTTGCCCATTAAATGAATTCAATAGTTTTTGAGCCATGATAATTATGGATAATATTTTATAAATCTTTATAATCAAGGTATATGGTGTACACAAGGTGTATATAGCATTTTCAACCTTGGGTGTTGAGAAGCCAACTTGATGTTGGTGAGGAACAAGAATTAAAGGATCCAGGGTGATGTTATTTTCATACCATCAAAACATGGTTGTATCTTGGAGATCAAGGCTCCCCTTGGTTTAAGGGATATATGTATAGATAGAACAAGTTATGTAGATCACCATGGTACAGAATTTTGGGATTGATCATGCTTGAGCTTACCAAGGATTGATTCCAAACTTTGAATAAAATAAGCCTGCCAAGGCAGATTATCAAATAGCCTTCTAAACCATGTGGGTTTTAGAAGCACAAGGATCCAATTGGAACAAGTGAAGTAGGTATTGCTATACATTTATGAGTAGAACACAATCATGCAAATATTTGGTGCAAACAAGGTAGGATGAAGGTGTGAGCTTCTGACCAAGTAGGCTAGTTGATAAGATTTGCAGAAAATGTTAATTTCTTGCCTGCAAAGCCATCAAGAACAAGTGGGTTCAAAGATGATCTAGCCAAGGGCAAGAGTGGGCCTTGGTAGTCTTTAAGATGGTTTACAAGATGGTTAAAGTGAATTTCCAAAAATGCAAAAGGGTTGATAAAGGGAGGCATTCAAAGAAGTGATGTTGAAACTGTTTCCAGACTAAGCAAAATTTGGCAGATTTAGGGTCTTTGACTAGAATAGGAGAGGGAATGTTTTTGATTGGTTCCAAGGTATCAAAGCATCATCAAGTGGATGATGTTGAAGTGTAGAATGAGTATGAAAGATCCATGTTTTATATTGGTCTTCATTGACTTGGAAGCTTCTAGATTAGATCACTTCAGAATTGATCTGGTTAAGGGTTTTTGATGATCACCTAGTGGCTAGAGATCAGATCCATCTGGTATTCTTTCTTAGGGTTTGGATTTGAAAGTTTCTTGATCCTAGAGGATGAGCTCCTAGAGTAGCTCATACTACTTCTAAGCAATCAAGTCAAGTAGCAGATCAAGGTAACTCATCTTGCAAACAGAACAAATCTACTACCAGGGGTACCTTCAAGCCTAGCTTGAGGTAGGGATGGGTATTTGAAAGGGTGGAGTTTGAACAAGGTGAGAGTCCTTGGTACTTCTACCAAGAGTAGAATTCAAAAGATTTATAAAAAGGTTTTAGAAAAACCTAGAGGTAAGAGTAGTTGAAGTTCTGTCTTGAAAACCTAAGTAGATTATATTATATACCTCTCCATAGTTTGATCAATAGAAGCTAATAAAATAGTTTGGGTTGCAAGGGCATCTTGGCTCAGGTTTTGAAATGCCAGAACATTTGAGAATATGAAACATAAGCCAAGACAGTTTTTGTTAAATAGCTTTTTGACAACTAATGTTGAGGTAAGGAGTATATCATAAGCTGTACAATCAGAAGCATAAGCACAGACAACAACAGGCAAGCACTACACAATCATAAGTTTAGGAAAAGAACACACATGCAATGACTCTAGTGGATCCATGTGGTTCGGGAAAAGAACACACATGCAATGTCACTAGTGGATCCATGTGGTTTAGGAAAATACAACACATTTAATGTCACCAGTGGATCCATGTGGTTTAGGAAAAGAACACACATGCAATGTCACCAGTGGATCCATGTGGTTTAGGAAAAGAACACACATGCAATGTCACCAGTGCATCCATGTGGTTTAGGAAAAGAACACACATGCAAATGTCACCAGGGGATCAATGTGGTTTAGGAAAAGAACACACATGCAATGACTCTAGTGGATCAATATGGTTTAGGAAAAGAACACACATGCAATGTCACCAGTGGATCAATGTGGTTCAGGAAAAGAACACACATGCAATGACTCTAGTGGGTCAATGTGTTTTAGGAAAAGAACACACATGCAATGACTCTAGTGGATCCATGTGGTTTAGGAAAAGAACACACATGCAATGACTTCAGTGGATCCATGTGTTCAAGAAAAGAACACACATGCAATGTCACCAGTGGATCCATGCGGTTCAGGAAAAGAACACACATGCAAATGTCACTAGTGAATCAATGTGATTTAGGAAAAGAACACACATGCAATTCCTTAAGTAGATCCGTGTGGTTTAGCAAAAACACATGCAATGACTCCAGTGGATCCATGTGTTCAAGAAAAGAACACACATGCAATGTCACCAGTGAATCAAGGTGATTTAGGAAAAGAACACACATGCAATGACTCTAGTGGATCCATGTGGTTTAGCAAAATAACACACATGGAATGACTCCAGTGGATCCATGTGTTCAAGAAAAGAACACACATGGAATGTCACCCGTGGATCCATGCGGTTCAGGAAAAGAACACACATGCAAATGTCACTAGTGAATCAATGTGATCTAGGAAAAGAACACACATGCAATGACTCCAGTGGATCCATGTGGTTTAGGAAAAGAACACACATGCAATGACTCAAGTGGATCCATGTGTTCAAGAAAAGAACACACATGCAATGTCACCAGCGGATCCATGCGGTTCAGGAAAAGAACACACATGTTGTCACTAGTGAATCAATGTGATTTAGGAAAAGAACACACATGTAATGCCTCCATTGGATCCGTGTTGTTTAGGAAAAGAACACACATGCAATGACTCTAGTGGATCCATGTGGTTTAGGAAACGAACACACATGCAATGACTCAAGTGGATACATGTGGTTTAGGTAAATAACACACATGCAATGACTCGAGTGGATCCATGTGGGTCAGGAAAAGAACACAAACGCAATGACTCTAGTGGATCCATGTGGTTTAGGAAATCAACACACATGCAATCACACTAGTGGATCCTTGTGGTTAAGGAAAAGAACACACATGCAATGACTCTAGTGGATAAATATGGTTTAGGAAAAGAACACACATACAATATCACAAGTGGATCCATGTGGTTCAGGAAAAGAATACACATGCAATGACTTCAGTGGATCCATGTGGTTCAGGAAAAGAACACACATGCAATGTCACTAGTGGATACATGTGGTTTAGGAAAAGAACACACATGGAATGACTCTAGTGGATCAATGTGGTTTAGGAAAAGAACACACATGCAATGACTCTAGTGGATCCATGTGGTTCCGGATAAGAACACACATGCAATGTCACCAGTGGATCCATGTGGTTTGGGAAAAGACAACACATGCAAGGTCACCGGTGGATCCATGTGGTTTAGGAAAAGAACACACATGTAATCTCACCAGTGGATCCATGTGGTTTAGGAAAAGAACACACATGTAATCTCACAAGTGGATCCATGTGGTTTAGGAAAAGAACACACATGCAAATGTCACCAGGGGATCAATGTGGTTTAGGAAAAGAACACACATGGAATGACTCTAGTGGATCAATATGGTTTAGGAAAAGAACACACATGCAATGTCACCAGTGGATCAATGTGGTTTAGGAAAAGAACACACATGCAATGACTCTAGTGGGTCAATGTGTTTTAGGAAAAGAACACACATGCAATGACTCTAGTGGATCCATGTGGTTTAGGAAAAGAACACACATGCAAATTTCACCAGTTGATCCATGTGGTTTAGGAAAAGAACACACATGCAATGACTATAATGGATCAATGTGGGAAAAGAACACACATGCAATGACTCTAGTGGATCAATGTGTTATAGAAAAAAAACATGCAATGACTCTAGTGGATACATGTGCTTTAGGAAAAGAACACACTTGCAATGACTCCAGTGGATCAATGTGGTTCAGGGAAAGAACACAGATGCAATGACACTAGTGGATCAGTGTGGTTTAGGAAAAGAACACACATTAAATGTCACCAGTGGATCAATGTGGTTTAGAAAAAGAACACACATTTAAATTTTACTAGTGGATCCATGTGGTTTAGGAAAATAACACACATGCAATGACTCTAGGGGATCCATGTGGTTTAGCAAAAGAACACACATGAAATGACTTCAGTGAATCCATGTGTTCAAGAAAAGAACACACATGCAATTTCACCAGTGGATCCATGCGGTTCAGGAAAAGAACACACATGCAAATGTCACTAGTGAATCATTGTGATTTAGGAAACGAACACACACGCAATTCCTCAAGTGGATCCGCGTGGTTTAGCAAAAGAACACACATGCAATGACTCCAGTGGATCCATGTGTTCAAGAAAAGAACACACATGCAATGTCACCAGTGAATCAAGGTGATTTAGGAAAAGAACACACATGCACTTACTCCAGTGGATCCATGTGGTTTAGCAAAAGAACACACATGGAATGACTCAAGTGGATGCATGTGTTCAAGAAAAGAACACACATGCAATGTCACCAGTGGATCCATGCGTTTCAGGAAAAGAACACACATGCAAATGTCACTAGTGAATCAATGTGATTTAGGAAAAGAACACACATGCAATGACTCCAGTGGATCCATGTGGTTTAGGAAAATAACACACATGCAATGACTCAAGTGGATCCATGTGTTCAAGAAAAGAACACACATGCAATGTCACCAGGGGATCCATGCGGTTCAGGAAAAGAACACACATGTTGTCACTAGTGAATCAATGTGATTTAGGAAAAGAACACACATGTAATGCCTCCAGTGGATCCGTGTTGTTTAGGAAAAGAACACACATGCAATGACAATAGTGGATCCATGTGGTTCAGGAAAAGAACACACATGCAATGACTCTAGTGGATCAATGTGGTTTAGGAAAAGAGCACACATGCAATGTCACAAGTGGATCCATGTGGTTAGGAAATGAACACACATGCAATGACTCTAGTGGATTCATGTGGGTCAGGAAAAGAACACAAATGCAATGACTCTAGTGGATCCATGTGGTTTAGGAAAACAACACACATGCAATGACACTAGTGGATGCTTGTGGTTAAGGAAAAGAACACACATGCAATGACTCTAGTGGATAAATATGGTTTAGGAAAAGAACACACATACAATGTCACCAGTGGATCCATGTGGTTCAGGAAAAGAATACACATGCAATGACTCCAGCGGATCCATGTGGTTCAGGAAAAGAACACACATGCAATGTCGCTAGTGGATACATGTGGTTTAGGAAAAAAACACACATGGAATGACTCCAGTGGATCAATGTGGTTTAGGAAAACAACACACATGCAATGACTCTAGTGGATCCATGTCGTTTCGGAAAAGAACACACATGCAATGTCACCAGTGGATACATATGGTTTAGGAAAATAGCACACATGCAATGACTCGAGTGGATCCATGTGGGTCAGGAAAAGAACACAAATGCAATGACTCTAGTGGATCCATGTGGTTTAGGAAAACAACACACATGCAATGACACTAGTGGATCCTTGTGGTTAAGGAAAAGAACACACATGCAATGACTCTAGTGGATAAATATGGTTTAGGAAAAGAACACACCTACAATGTCACCAGCGGATCCATGTGGTTTAGGAAAAGAACACACGTCGAATGACTCTAGTGGATCAATGTGGTTTAGGAAAAGAACACACATGCAATGTCGCTAGTGGATCCATGTGGTTTAGGAAAAGAACACACATGTAATGTCACCAGTGGATCCATGTGGTTTAGGAAAATAACACACATGCAAATGTCACCAGGGGATCAATGTGGTTTAGGAAAAGAACACACATGCAATGACTCTAGTGGATCAATATGGTTTACGAAAAGAACACACATGCAATGTAACCAGTGGATGAATGTGGTTTAGGAAAATAACACACATGCAATGACTCTAGTGGGTCAATGTGTTTTAGGAAAAGAACACACATGCACTGTCACCAGTGGATCCATGCGGTTTAGGAAAACAACACACATGCAAATTTCACTAGTTGATCCATGTGGTTTAGGAAAAGAACACACATGCAATGACTATAATGGATACATGTGTTTTAGGAAAAGAACTCACATGCAATGACTCTAGTGGATCGATGTGTTTTAGAAAAAAAAACATGCAATGACTCTAGTGGATCCATGTGCTTTAGGAAAAGAACACACTTCCAATCACTCTAGTGGATCAATGTGGTGCAGGGAAAGAACACACATGCAATGACACTAGTGGATCAATGTAGTTTAGGAAAAGAACAGACATTAAATGTCACTAGTGGATCAATGTGGTTTAGAAAAATAACACACATGCAAATTTTACTAGTGGATCCATGTGGTTTAGGAAAATAAAACACATGCAATGACTCCAGTGGATCCATGTGGTTTAGCAACAGAACACACATTCAATGACTTCAGTGGATCCATGTGTTCAAGAAAAGAACACACATGCAATGTCACCAGTGGATCCATGCGGTTCAGGAAAAGAACACACATGCAAATGTCACTAGTGAATCAATGTGATTTAGGAAAAGAACACACATGCCATTCCTCCAGTGGATCCGTGTGGTTTAGCAAAAGAACACACATGCAATGACTCTAGTGGATCCATGTGTTCAAGAAAAGAACACACATGCAATGTCACCAGTGAATCAAGGTGATTTAGGAAAAGAACACACATGCAATGACTCTAGTGGATCCATGTGGTTTAGCAAAAGAACAAACATGGAATGACTCTAGTGGATCCATGTGTTCAAGAAAAGAACACACATGCAATGTCACTAGTGGATCCATGCGGTTCAGGAAAAGAACACACATGCAAATGTCACTAGTGAATCAATGTGATTTAGGAAAAGAACACATATGCAATGACTCAAGTGGATCCATGTGGATTAGGAAAAGAACCCACATGCAATGACTCCAGTTGATCCATGTGTTCAAGAAAAGACCACACATGCAATGTCACCAGTGGATCCATGCGGTTCAGGAAAAGAACACACATGCAAATGTCACCAGTGAATCAATGTGATTTAGGAAAAGAACGCACATGGAATGCATCCAGTGGATCCGTGTGTTTTAGGAAAAGAACACACATCCAATGACAATAGTGGATCCATGTGGTTCAGGAAAAGAACACAAATGCAATGACTCGAGTGGATCAATGTGGTTTAGGAAAAGAGCACACATGCAATGTCACCAGTGGATCCATGTGGTTTAGGAAATGAACACACATGCCATGACTCTAGTGGATCCATGTGGTTTAGGACAAGAACACACATGCAATGACCCTAGTGGATACATGTGGTTTAGCAAAATAACACACATGCAATGACCCGAGTAGATCCATGTGGGTCAGGAAAAGAACACACATGCAATGACTCTAGTGGATCCCTGTGGTTTAGGAAAACAACACACATGCAATGACACTAGTGGATCCTTGTGGTTAAGGAAACCAACACACATGCAATGACTCTAGTGTTTCCATGTGCTTTAGCAAAAGAACACACATGCAATTACTTCAGTGGATCCATGTGTTCAGGAAAAGAACACACATGCAAATGTCACTAGTGAATCAATGTGATTTAGGAAAAGAACACACATGCAATTCCTCAAGTGGATCCGTGTGGTTTAGCAAAAGAACACACATGCAATGACTCCAGTGGATCCATGTGTTCAAGCAAAGAACACACATGCAATGTCACCAGTGAATCAAGGTGATTTAGGAAAAGAACACACATGGAATGACTCTAGTGGATCCATGTGGTTTAGCAAAAGAACACACTTGGAATGACTCCAGTGGATCCATGTGTTCAAGAAAACAACACACATGCCATGTCACCAGTGGATCCATGCGGTTTAGGAAAAGAACACACATGCAAATGTCACTAGTGAATTAATGCGATTTAGGAAAAGAACACACATGCAATGACTCTAGTGGATCCATGTGGTTTAGGAAAAGAACACACATGCAATGACTCAAGTGGATCCATGTGTTTAAGAAAAGAACACACATGCAATGTCACCAGAGGATCCATGCGGTTCAGGAAAAGAACACACATGCTGTCACTAGTGAATCAATGTGATTTAGGAAAAGAACACACATGTAATGCCTCTAGTGGATCCGTGTTGTTTAGGAAAAGAACACACATACAATGACAATAGTGGATCCATGTGGTTCAGGAAAAGAACACACACGCAATGACTCTAGTGGATCAATGTGGTTTAGGAAAAGAGCACACATGCAATGTCACAAGTGGATCCATGTGGTTTAGGAAATGAACACACATGCAATGACTCTAGTGGATCCATGTGGTTTAGGAAAAGAACACACATGCAATGACTCCAGTGGATACATGTGGTTTAGGAAAATACCACACATGCAATGACTCGAGTGGATCCATGTGGGTCAGGAAAAGAACACAAATGCAATGACTCTAGTGGATCCATGTGGTTTAGGAAAAAAACACACATGCAATGACACTAGTGGATCCTTGCAGTTAAGGAAAAGAACACACATGCAATGACTCTAGTGGATAAATATGGTTTAGGAAAAGAACACACATACAATGTCACCGGTGGATCCATGTGGTTCAGGAAAAGAATACACATGCAATGACTCTAGTGGATCCATGTGGTTCAGGAAAAGAACACACATGCAATGTCGCTGGTGGATACATGTGGTTTAGGAAAAGAACACGCGTGGAATGACTATAGTGGATCAATGTGGTTTAGGAAAAGAACGCACATGCAATGAGTCTAGTGGATCCATGTGGTTCCGGAAAAGAACACATATACAATGTCACCAGTGGATCCATGTGGTTTAGGAAAAGACAACACATGCAATGTCACCGGTGGATCCATGTGGTTTAGGAAAATAACACACATGTAATGTCACCAGTGGATCCTTGTGGTTTAGGAAAAGAACACCATTGAAAATGTCACCAGGGGATCAATATGGTTTAGGAAAAGAACACACATGCAATGTCACCAGTGGATCAATGTGGTTTAAGAAAAGAACATACATGCAATGACTCTAGTGGGTCAATGTATTTTAGGAAAAGAACACACATGCAATGACTCTAGTGGATCCATGTGGTTTAGGAAAAGAACACTCATGCAAATTTCACTAGTTGATCAATGTGGTTTAGGAAAAGAACACACATGCAATGACTATAATGGATCAATGTGTTTTAGGAAAAGAACACACATGCAATGACTCTAGTGGATCAATGTGTTTTAAAAAAAACATGCAATGACTCTAGTGGATCCATGTGCTTTAGGAAAAGAACACACTTGCAATGACTCTAGTGGATCAATGTGATTCAGGGAACGTACACACATGCAATGACACTAGTGGATCAATGTGGTTTAGGAAAAGAACACACATTAAATGTCACTAGTGGATCAATGTGGTTTAGAAAAATAACACACATGCAAATTTTACTAGTGGATCCATGTGGTTTAGGAAAATAAAACACATGCAATGACTCTAGTGGATCCATGTGGCTTAGCAACAGAACACACATGCAATGACTTCAGTGGATCCATGTGTTCAAGAAAAGAACACACATGCAATGTCACCAGTGGATCCATGCGGTTCAGGAAAAGAACATACATGCAAATGTCACTAGTGAATAAATGTGATTAAGGAAAAGAACACACATGCAATTCCTCAAGTGGATCCGTGTGGTTTAGCAAAAGAACACACATGCAATGACTCTAGTGGATCCATGTGTTCAAGAAAAGAACACACATGCAATGTCACTAGTGAATCAAGGTGATTTAGCAAAAGAACACACATGCAATGGCTCCAGTGGATCCATGTGGTTTAGCAAAAGAACAAACATGGAATGACTTTAGTGGATCCGTGTTGTTTAGGAAAAGAACACACATGGAATGACAATAGTGGATCCGTGCGGTTCAGGAAAAGAACACACATGCAAATGTCACTAGTGAATCAATGTGATTTAGGAAAAGAACACATATGCAATGACTCAAGTGGATCCATGTGGTTTAGGAAAAGAACACACATGCAATGACTCTAGTGGATCCATGTGTTCAAGAAAAGAACACACATGCAATGTCACCAGTGGATCCATGCGGTTCAGGAAAAGAACACACATGCAAATGTCACTAGTGAATCAATGTGATTTAGGAAATGAATGCACATGCAATGCCTCCAGTGGATCCGTGTGGTTTAGGAAAAGAACACACATCCAATGACAATAGTGGATCCATGTGGTTCAGGAAAAGAACACACATGCAATGACTCTAGTGGGTCAATGTGGTTTAGGAAAAGAGCACACATGCAGTGTCACAAGTGGATCCATGTGGTTTAGGAAATGAACACACATGCAATGACTCTATTGGATCCATGTGGTTTAGGAAAAGAACACATATGCAATGACTCCAGTGGATACATGTGGTTTAGGAAAATAGCACACATGCAATGACTCGAGTGGATCCATGTGGGTCAGGAAAAGAACACAAATGCAACGACTCTAGTGGATCCTTGTGGTTTAGGAAAACAACACACATGCAATGACACTAGTGGATTCTTGTGGTTAAGGAAAAGAACACACATGCAATGACTCTAGTGAATATATATGGTTTAGGAAAAGAACACACATACAATGTCACTAGTGGATCCATGTGGTTCAGGAAAACAATACACATGCAATGACTCCAGTGGATCCATGTGGTTCAGGAAAAGAACACACATGCAATGCCAGTATTGGATCCATGTGGTTCAGGAAAATAACACACATGCAATGACTCAAGTGGATCAATGTGGTTTAGGAAAAGAACACACATGCAAATGTCACTAGTGGATCAATGTGGTTTCGAAAAACAACACACATGCAATGACTCTTGTGGATCAATGTGGTTTAGGAAAAGAACACACATGTAATGACTCTAGTGGATCAATGTGGTTTAGGAAAAGAACATGTAACATCCCAATTTCAGCAACCCTGATTAGTTGTCCAGAATGCAAAAAATCAGGGGGAACAAAAACTTTTTCTTGTTTAGGGATAAAGTGTTTGCTTGTTGTTTGACTATGTTTATGCTTATGTTTGTGTATTAGAAGATATAGTCCTTACCTCAACCCCAAGTTGATAAAAGCTACTTCCCAAAACTATCTTGGCTTAATTTCCATATTCTCAAATGTTCTGGCATTTCAAAACCTGAGCGAAGATACCTTTACAACCTCCCCTATTTTAGTAGCTTCTAATTCCCCAAACTATGGAGAGTTACTTACTATAATCTCCTTATGTTTTCAAGATAGACCTTCAACTACTCTTACCTCTAAGATTCCCAAAACCTTGTATAAAACCTTTGAATTCTACTCTTGGTAGAGATACCAAGGACTCTTACCTTATTCAAACTCCCACCTTTCAAATACCCATCCTTACCTCAAGCTAAGCTTGATGGTAACCCTAGTAGTAGTTGATTTGTTTGTAAGATGAGTTGCCTTGATCTGCTGTTTGACTTGATTGCTTAGGAGGTAGTATGAGCCACTCTAGGAGCTCATCCTCTAGGATCAAGAAACTTTAAAATCCCCAAACCCTAAGCAAGAATACAAGATGGATCTGATCTCTAGCCACTAAGTGATCATCTAAAATCCTTAATCAGATCAATTCTGCAGTGATCCATTCTAGAAGTTTCCAAGTCAATGAAGACCAATATCAAGCATGGATCCCTTCTACTCAATCTACTCTTCAACATCATCCACTGGATGATGCCTTGATACCTTGCAAACCCTCAAAAACATCTCCACTCATACTCTTTTCAAAATCCTTAAAACTGCCAAAATTGACTAAGTCTAGAAACTGTTTCAACATCACCTTTTTGAATGCCTCCCTTTCTCAACCCTTGTGCATTTTTAAAAATGCATCTGAACCATCTTGTTAACCATCCTAAGGACTAACAATTCCCACTCTTTCCCTTGGTTATATAATCCTCCAACCTACTTGTTCTTGATGGTTTTGTAGGCAAGCAAATAACTATTCCTACAAATCTAGTCAACATGCCTACTTTGATAGAAGCTCACACCATCATCCAAACTTCTATGGACCAACTCTTTGCATGGTCGTGTTCTACTCATTTAGGTATATCAACATCTACTTCACTTGTTCCAAGTGGATCTTTGTGATTCTTAAACCCACATGGTTTATAAGGCACCATGACTCATCTGGTATGGCAGCCTTATTTTCAACAAAGTTTGCCATCACTTCCAGACCACCTCAAATGTAACCAATCCAAACTACCTCTTCCCTGATCATATATATGACTTGGTATAGTTATCCATCTATCCCTTGCATCAAGGTGAGCTCTGAGCTCCAAGATCCAACAAGGTTTTGGTGGTATAAAATAACATCACCCTAGATCCACAACTCCTTGTTTTCCATCTAAATCAAGTTGGATTTCCAATTCCCAAGGTTGAAAATGCTTTTTACACCTTGTCTACATCATCTACCTTGATCATCAAGATTTATCAAATATTATCCATAATTATTATGGCTCCAAATCTAATTAATCTCCTTAATAGACCAAATCCCCAAAACTTCTTTCATAAAGGAAAGTTTCGTTTTTTCCAAAACACTTCCCCAAATTTTGGCTCAATTGAGGCCCACATATCATACCCCATCTTCGCACTTCGAAAATAAATATTTTTGAGAAGCTTAATTATTTCTTTTTGCCTATTATCTTTAATGGCAGAAATGGAATAATAATAGTGTTAAATACTTTTAAGACTCCATAAGTCTTGGGAAAATTCCCCTAAGTGTGTATTCACATTTGGGACCATCTCACATAAAAAACTCCACATGTCCAATTCAAAAATACCAAATAGATTCCTAAAAACCATTTCTGCACTATTTGAATAATTGAAACAAAGTGCATCTAGACTTATCTGAAAAATCCCAAATAATTCTTGGTGATTCACTTTGACCATACCTATCCACCAGTAACATTATAGCATCTTGCCAAGATCATAAATAAGGACTTTCCTCATAACCACCCCTTATGCCAATTTGGAGCATGACACAAAAACACTAATCAAATTACTTCCAAACCTCATCCCACCTTGTCCAACACTCCTCCACAGCAAACACACCTCATCTGGTCGACCATCACTATAGCAACCCTGTAGCACCACCCCCACACCCTTGTCTCTTGGGTTTGGCAAAGAAGTAAAGAGAGAGAGAAGAGACAAACACATGGCCAAGCTTTTGTAACAGTAGCACCACTCCCTCTTCGACTCCTGCATGACCACAGTGCCCCTTCCACCGCCCTACACGCCCAATGGATGGCCAGCTCCCTCCCCTTGTCCTCCCATGGACATGTGCCACCATGGACATCTCCTCTAGGGTTAAATACCCCTAGGCCACCCAGCTCTCCCCTCTTCCTCTCATTTTCCCCCAACCACTCCCACTAACCCCTACCCAAGACCCCATCCCTTCCTTCCCTCTCCTTTGCCCACAAGAAGAATAACCACCATTTTCGGCCATTTTTTAGCTCGAGCTTGAGGTGCCCTCTCCCGAGCTCTCCTCCACATGCATGTGGCCTCACCAGGCTCCCCTATGCCTGATCTATCATCCCCGAGCCCCCAGCCTCTCCCTTTCTCTGAGCTGCTCGAGGGAGAGAGAAAACAAAGCTTAGGCCTCCCCATCTACCGAGCTAGGCTTCCCCACCCACACTCCTCTCCCTCTTCATGTTAGCCTACCAGAACCCCCACTTCCCCCTGCATCTAATACTATGCTTGTTTTGCCCTAGGACCGCTCCTGGATGAGTCTCCGGCGAGCATCGATGCAAGCCCGGCCGACGCTGGTTCGCGCGACGGTTCCTGGGGGTAAATCAAACTATGTTGCCCCCCTCCGGACTCGTCGTCGACCGCCGCACCTCCTAGGACCCTCCTCGGCTCCTCCCCACCCTGCTGGTAAGCTCCCCGCGCCGCATCGCCACCAGCTAGGGTTCCACCGCCGCCTGGTCGTCGCAATCAAGGATACGAACCACCACCCTCCATCGTGACTAGATCCAACGGCCACCACTCGCCGATACCCCTTTTCGGCGCTCTCTCCCGTTGACACCTGGTCCCCGCCTGGCCGGGATTCGAACCCTTCTCCCGCCGTGGTCTTCTCCGGGCAGGCCACATTTTGCTCCTGGCGGCCCAGTTCGACTGGATTCCCGGCCCATCACCGCCCATTTCTTTTTCTTTTTAGTAGTTCTTTAAAATCCAGAAGTCTGCCTTTTTAGTTTAAATAATTTAAAAAATGCTAAACAACTCCAGTTGACAAGATCTAAAATTCCTAGGGTTACTAAATGTTTACTCTAACATGCAGTACTTTTGGCTTCCTCAATTATTGCCCATATTAATTATAATAAATCTTCTACTAAAATGTATCATATTTTACTATAAAAACCCCCCTGTGAGTTTCACAACTCCAAATGGGGTAAACCCAAGTGCCCCTGGTAGGTATTTCCTGTACCTACCTCATGACCTCGGCCTCCTCCAAGTGGAACCATTAAACTCCTGTAACAAAAATAACAAAAACATACCTATTAGGCCTTTAGAAAATTCCTGAGGTCAAACCAACTTGGGTATTGAACTAAATCAACCACCCATTGCCATGGTACACTAAATACTACCAAATTCCAGGAGATCAAGAATTATTAAGCTTCCGAGTAATTTTAATGAATTAAAACCTTATGCTTATGGTAGTTTCACTAGATAAATCATCACAGTAAGTACACAACTCCAAAAAGGTTGACTCCAATTTTATCAGAAAGGTATCCTAGATGCCTACCATGTGTCATTGAAATCAAATCAAAAGCTTTTGTATATTTAATTTGGTGAAAAAGACAAAACAGCTCCAGATCTTCCTTTGGGAATTTCCTGAGGGCACTCTGCTCATTATTTTGGGGCGAGTCCAGCTCTCAGATACTCAGTAGATAAAACCCTACTGAACCATCAAGGAAATAATTTTTGGAGCTCCAGAACTTTTCTGGTGAATTATTTCTTAAAACTAGAGCTTTTATCACTAGAATATTCATCAGAAATTAAAGAAAAGTAATAAAATAGTGAAACCACTTTTGTAGGCCTCATGGTATCATCCTTGCATACTCATATCATATAGACCAAAGCCTAGTTCTAAATCCCCTTAATCGGTGGTATTTGGACAAATACATCCTAAAACAAAGACCACAAGGGCAATTAAAGTAATTCCAATTACAACCCACTCAATCTATCAAAACCTACTGATTTGAGTAACGTGTGGTATGTTTGTTTTCTGTATTGTAATGATGATTGTATGCCTTGTTTTGATTGTGGTCCTACTGGTTTGCACGGGTACCCGATGACGACGATAGTTGCGCTTGTATTGACGCCGAGAAGTAGAGATCTTATTATTATTGGTATTGGTATTCTGGGTTATCTAAATAATAAGTCCAGCAACATATTGCCATATTGCTGATCATCAGGCAAGCCACCTTCCTGCTCATAAGCCTTGTCCTACTGTTTTACTTATGCATGTTTTACTTACTGTTTTATGAAAGCTGCACTGTTTTATTATATGTTGTTGTATATATGGTAGTGGTTGGGCCCCTCCGAACCATTACACTTTTGTACTACTAAGTACAACCCCCTTGACGATACCTACTTGTCCCTAGTAGAATAGATGGTGCATACCACCATAACCCTCTGGAGATCCCGTTTTAGCCAAAGCAAAACTAGAGGATGGGAAGACCCCGGAAAAAGTTTTACCAAATGTTTTATGATAAAACCTTGGTGAGGTGGGACCTCCCAAGAGATGTTGAGAAATAAAAAGGTTCTGTTTTACAAAATGCTGAAGGAAAGATGGAGAAAAAGGTTTACGAAAACGCACCCGGTTCTTCGCAGTTTTGCTAGAACAATTAACCCTGTGCAACCACATTACTCTAGAATGGGATAGGGCTGGATTTGATGTTTGTCTATTTTGGTATAAGCTGCCTCGCAACAACTACAGGGGATAAAAATCCCTGGAGGGTGGGCCTTCTCACATAAGGGTCCATGTGAGACATCGACCTGGAGAAGGAACGAAGGGTTTACGGACCTCCAGGCGTTACTATGAGCCCCTCATTGAAAGCACATACATGGGAAGTGCAAAATGCGCTTCGGTTGGGCCTTGGTACCCGACGTCCCAGTGTTGAGGGAAAAACACTCATAGGGTAGGAACTTATATTGGAGTGGGCATCCGGAGAGTCTTGATCGGTTACTCGACCCAGGATCAGTGTAGATTAGGGTATTGTACCCGGATGATGTGGGGAAAGTGTACAACCTCTACAGAGTGTAAATCTATTCGAATAGCCGTGTCCGCGGTCATGGATGGTTGGGAAGGTTGCTGTAGAGCGGTGCTGGTTTTGTTTTCAAAAAGGATTCCGGAAAAGAAATGGCTTTGGAAATGTTTTGACCATGGGATGGTCGTAAAGGAGAAAGGTTTTGACCGTGGGATGGTCAGGAAGGAAGGAAAGGAGTTTGGTCGTGGGACGACCTGAAGACGGGAACAAATGGGTACCCCAATCCTAGTGTTTACAAAACTTTTCAAAAGGTTTCCAAAATGGTTTACAAAAGTTTTCAACAAAGATATGTAGATGCTATATCTACAAGAGAAACTATTTGAGAAAAGAACCTCTCTTGAAGCCCTCCTACTACCACAGCCATATTGCATATCCTCTTGTTATTATTATTGTTCTTGAGGTGGTTTGCGAGTACATTCAAAGTACTCGCTGGCATTGTCCCTGGCTATTAACTTGGTCAGATATCGAGAACAAGGTCAAGTGGACGACTATGCGAGCTAGGACCTTCTCCTAGTCAGTTGCCTGTAGATTAAGGCATCGGGCTCTACGCTTCATGAAGTTCCGCTGATGATTGATTGATGTAGCCATAATGGCAAATAAGGTATGACAGGTATTCGTTATGTATTGGATGTTTACTTTGATACTTGTCGGTTATGTGCCACGACTAACTGATCTTGGGATCGTGGTTGTATGCATAACAGGGATTCTCCAAGGATTAATCCGGGGGCCCCACAGAACACACATGCAACGACTCTAGTGGATCCATGTGGTTCAGGAAAAGAACACACATGCAATGACTCTATTGGATCAATGTGGTTTAGGAAAAGAACACACATGCAATGCCACCAGTGGATCAATGTGGTTCAGGAAAAGAACACACATGCAATGACTCTAGGGGATCAATGTGTTTTAGGAAAAGAACACACATGCAATGGCTATAGTAGATCAATGTGTTTTAAAAAAACATGGAATGAGTCTAGTGAATCCATGTGGTTTAGGAAAAGAACACACTTGCAATGACTCCAGTGGATCAGTGTGGTTCAGGGAAAGAACACACATGCAATGACACTAGTGGATCGATGTGATTTAGGAACAGAACACACATGCAATGTCACAAGTGGATCAATGTGGTTTAGAAAAAGAACACACATGCAAATGTTACAAGTGGATCCATGTGGTTCAGCAAAAGAACACACATGCAATGACTCTAGGGGATGCATGTGTTCAGGAAAAGAACACACATGCAATGTCATTGATACATTGCAAATGTATCTATAATTTTTGATGTTCCATGCTTGGTTTATCCACTTTCTTGTGTTTTGTCCACACTTTGTAGTGCTTTTCATATGATTTCTTGGACTAACCTATTAACAAGAGTCACAGTGCCAGCTTCCTGTTTTCTGCTGTTTTTGGTTGAAGGAAAGTCAGAAAATGAATATTCTCAGAATTGGACGGGACAAAAGCCAAAGTGCCTATTTTTCCGGATGTCATCAATAGCCAGAATACGAGACGGAGAGGGGCCAGGGGGCCACCACACCACCTGGCCGCGCGGCCAGGCCTGGCCCACGCCAGGGGGTGGTGTGTCCGCTCCCGGCACCCTCTCAGCCTCTCCTTCCGCCTATATATTGCCCTCGGGACGAAAACCCTAAGGACCTGATAAAAAAATCCACGAATGAGTCTATAGCCGCCGTCATCTCCATCCCTAGATCGGGAGGGATCTGAAGCTCTTCCCGGCACCCTGCCAGAGAGGGGAATTCACCCTGGAGGCCATCTTCATCACCATGCAAGCCTCCGGTGTGATGCGTGAGTAGTTCATCCTTAGACTACAGATCCGTGTAGTAGCTAGATGGCTGGTTCTCCTCCTTTATGCTTTCATGTCTAGATCTTGTGACATGGATATTGACATGCTATTTCAGATTGATTATTGATTCTATCATGTCTTTGTTATTTGTGATCTTGCATGCTTTCCGTTGTTAGTAGCTATCTTGGCCAAGTAGATGCTAGCAACTCCAAGAGTTAGTATTTATGCTCGATAGTGGGTTCATGCCTATGGTAATCTAGGGAAGTGACAGAAATCTCTAAGGTACTAGATGTGCTGTTGCTACTAGGGAGAAAACAACAATCCTTTGTTCATAGAACAATCGTATTGTTTACTTTACATGCAATTTGTAAAGCAATAATATGTTCCTTGCAACTTAATACTGGAGGGGGTTCGGATGATAACCTGAAGGTGGATTATTAGTCATAGATGCAGTTGGATGGCGGTCTATGTATTATGTTGTAATGCCCAATCAAGTCTCAAAGGAGTCAAGATGATTAGTATATGCATGTATTTCTTTCTCGGTGTTTGTCAATTGCCCCGCTGTAATTTGTTCACCCAGCATGTTATCTATCTTAAGGAGGGCCACCTCTAGTGAACTATGGATCCCGGTCCTTGTCTTTTATATTCAATCTACAATCTTTTACTTCTTTGTGTTTACTTTCTGCAAACTTTTTACTTCTTTCCATTCGATACATTTAATCCTTTGTTTTCCGCAAAACACGGTGAGATTGACAACCTCATCGCAAGTTGGGGACAAAGTTCTGTGGTTGTGTTGTGCAGGTCTCCACATTGCTACTAGCACCGGTAGTGTGTCCTGCCAAAGCTCAGATAGTAACACCTTTGGGGTGTTTCCTTGCTCCTACTGGTTCGATTAAACCTTGGTTTCATAACCGAGGGAAACTTGCTGCTGTGCTCATCATACCTTCCGCTTGGGGTTCCCAACGAGCTCTACATCATCATTGCTCCAGCACTTTTCTGGGCGCCATACACAGAGCCATCAAGCATTTTTCTGGCGCCGTTGCCGGGGAGTCAAGGACATCTTCACAAGGGGAGTCCCTCATAACCAATCTCTTTACTTTGTTATTTTTGTTTTGCTTTGTTTGCTTGTTTTGTTATTCAAAAAACACAAAAAATTAGTTCTACAAGTTTGCTATCTTTATCAAAACCCCAAAAAAATGACTACTCTTGAAAACACTAAGTTGTGTGACTTCACTAGCACCAACAACAATGATTTTATGAGCACACCTATTTCTCCACCTGTGGCTGAAAATACTTTCTTTGAGATAAAACCTGCTTTGCTCAATCTTGTTATGAGAGAACAATTTTCTGGTATTGGTAATGAAGATGCTGCTTCCCATCTAAATAACTTTGTTGAACTTTGTGAGATGCAAAAGCATAGGGATATAGATGGTGATATTATTAAACTGAAATTGTTTCCTTTCTCTTTGAGAGGAAAAGCTAAAGAATGGTTGAATTCCTTAACTAGGAATAGTATTAATTCTTGGACTAAGTGCAAAGATGCTTTTATTGGAAAATACTATCCTCCTGCTAAGATTATATCCATGAGAAGTGAAATAATGAAGTTTAAACAACTTGATAATGAGCATGTTGCTCCAGCTTGGGAAAGAATGAAATCTTTGGTAAAGAATTGTCCCACTCATGGACTGACTGCTTCGATGATCATCCAAACTTTTTATGCAGGATTGAACTATTCTTCAAGGAACCTATTGGACTCTGCTGCTGGAGGTACCTTTATGACCATCACTTTGGGTGCTGCAACAAAACTTCTGGACAATATGATGGTTAATTATTCTGAATGGCATACTAAGAGAGCTCCACAAGGTAGGGAGGTAAATTCTGTTGAGGAAACTTCCTCCTTGAGTGATAAGATTGATATTATTATGTCTATGCATGTTAATGGGAAAGCCCATATTGATCCAAATAATGTTCCTTTAGCCTCCTTAGTTGCTCAAGAAGAGCAAGTTGATGTGAACTTCATAAGAAATAACAATTTTGGCAACAATGCTTATGGTAATAACAATTATATGCCCTACCCTCCTAATAATACTTATGGCTATAATGGTAAACCTGGATTACCTAGTGAAGGAAGAATTTTAGAAGTTGAAAGAGCCACTAAAAACTTCATGCAAATGCAATATGAGCAAAATAAACTATTCACTAAAACTATGGAGGAACAATCTATCATTTTGAAGAACATTAGCCATCAACTTGAGAGTGTAAATTGGGAAATTCCTAGTTTACAATTGAAACTCTCTAATGCTGAAAGAAATATATCATCTTTGTCTGAAGCTCAATCTTCATTGATTAATAAAATGGCTGCTAAACCTGAAACTAATGAGAATCCCTTTGCAGCTACTAATGCTATACAAGTAAGAATTGATGAAAATGTTAGACTATTAGCTGAATTACATGCTAAGTGGGAAAGAGAAGATGAAATTGCTAGAAACATTAGTGTTTCTACTATTATCACCACTAGTGTTGAGGCTAGTAATAGTTCTACTACTCTAGATGATAAATTTGATTTTGATCTTGATGGTTGCAACATCTCTGAAGTTATTAAGTTCCTACAAAAGCTTGCTAAAAGTCCTAATGCTAGTGCTATGAACATGGCTTTTACAAAACACATTACTGATGCTCTCATAAAGATTAAAGAAGAAAAGATGAAACATAAATCTTCTATTCCTATTAAACAAGAAGATGGTTGGGAACCCATCATTAATATGAAAGTGAATGACTTTGATTTCAAAGCTTTATGTGATCTTGATAGTAGTGTTTCTATTATGCCTAGAAGGATTTATGATATGCTTGATTTGCCTCCTCTTGAAGATTGTTATTTGAATGTCCCACTTAATGATAATGATAAAAAGAAACTCATGGGGAGTCTTAATGATGTTCTTATTATGGTTAACAATGCCTATGTCCCCATTGATTTCTATGTTTTGGATGTTGAATACAATGCTTCTTGTCCTATTACTTTGGGAAGACCTTTTCTTAGAACTGTTGGTGCCATCATTGATATGAAAGAAGGCACCATTAAATATCAACTCCCACTCAAAAAAGGTATAGAACACTTCCCTAAAAATAGAGAAAAGATTTCTTTTGCTTCTCCTATGAAAACAAAAATTGGTCTTAATGCTTCTTCATTTGAGAACACTTGATTCTTTCTTTGCTTCTTATGCCTAACTTAAAGGCGTTAAAGAAAAGTACTTATTGAGAGATAAACCAAATGTTTTAGATGAGTCTTGGAAGTTATTACTTCAGTAATAACCTCTCCTTATCCTTTTTATTTTCTTTTTGTGCCAAGAGTAACCTCTAATGAGAGTGAAGTAATGATTGGGAAAGTTGCTGTCCCGAAACAGATTTCTATGCTTCACCGTAAAAATTCGTGTAAAATCTCTGAACGTCTTTTTGAGGCATGAATTTTGTTGCTTCTGCCCCAGGTTGTTATCTAACTTTCGTTAGTTCAACACTTTTTTATTTGAGCAACAGAAGTTATTCGAAAAAAATTGTCTTTACCTGCTGGTCTGTTTTGACAGATTTCTGCCATTTTCTGCATTTGCTTCTTGTTGGTTCCTTTTTGAGTTCTTTTGGGGAATTGAAGTTTTTGAGGGAAGTGCTACAGTAGCTAGTGTACTAGTGAAAGTTTATTTGGTGTTAGAACTGAAACTTAAGACTTATTTATCTTGAGTGCACTAATGTTGCTAATAAAGATTGTGTGAAGTTTTGTATGAAGGAAAATTTTCAGGTGTATGGAAGGAATGAGTAATGAGATGAAGGATGGACTAAAGCTCAAGCTTGGGGATGCCACGCGTGTCACCCCAAGAAATATCCAAGAAGTACAAGCGTCAAAGCTTGGGGATGCCCAAGGCATCCCCTTCTTCATCAATAAAAATCCCAGGTTTCTTGCAAACGCTTCATTTTTATTGTTTCATGCACAGTTGTGTTGTTCTTGGAGTGTCTTCTTTTTTGTTTTCATTTTGGTTTTTTGTTTTCTTTGGTTTTCTTAGTTTTCTTAATAAATTGGTTGGAGCCCCTCTTTCATACATTGGTTTGCAAATAGTTTGGTTTGGTTTGGAAAAGAGTAGGAAAGTTCATGCTTATGTGGTAAAAAGAGCTTGTTTTTGACTGTGGCTTATGCTTTGTCATGTCATGCTAGATATTGTTTTGGCTTTATGCTTAGTATTCTTTGCTGTAGCATGACTTGTTATAAACAACTGAGATTTCTTAATGTGCCTTGGATGAATCATGCGTTGTTTTAGCATATTAAAGCATAGTATAGTGGTATTCTCCTTTGATGCTTTATTTGGGTTGACTTGGCGCATGCTCACACCATGTTATGACTATCCAAAGTCACCATAGCCTTTATGATCCTTTATTTTTCAACTTGTAGTATCACTTTATGCTTTGATCAATGATGTTTTGTCGCTCTGCATGATTATGGCCATTATTGGTCTCTTAGTTTGTTGCTCCCAGTCTTTTGCTAGCCTCCACATCAAAGTATGAGTTCCACTCATGCATCCAACTCCCTAAACCAAGTTATTCCAAAGAGTCCACCATACCTACCTACTAGTTTATGTTATTCCAAGTATATATTCATGCTTTTGTTTACCTTCCAAATTAAACTTGTTATGAGAAAACTAGTGATTAAAGCTCTCACAAACTTGATGGCACACTTTACTTTACTTGCCCTTAATAAACTTGAACCATTGTGTCTTCTATGTTGTATATGCTTGCACTTATTTGTTGGGAATTAGCAAAACCATGCTTTCATGGGGAACACTTTCAACATTGCACTTGGTACCTGTACCTAGTTTATATCATGCTCTTTTGTATATGGATGTCGTCGATGTGAAATGAAAGGGGAGCTTGTAAGTCCATGGAGTTATGTATATGTGTTAGAGAAACGCCTGGGCCGCTGGTCTAATCCATGCTGACATGGTGGAAACCTGCAGCGTAACCATAATGAGCTGTCTATGAAGCATTCTTCTTATAAAAAAAAGAGTCCTATATTGAGAAAAAAAGGAGAAAAAGAAAAAAAATAGATAATATGAAAAGAGGAAAGAGAGAAAAAAGCACCATATTCCCATGGTAAATAAGAAGAATGCTGAGATGCTTGTTGTCTGCTTGCCTTGTCATTTTAATATGGGGATTCTTCCATATCATCGGGCAAGGGGTACCCCGTTGGCGGTTCTCTATGATACACATGTACTTACAATGACAAGAACTTACCGGTGACTAAACTTGAGTAGCATGAGGAGCGACCCTCGTATACAAGGGACATGAGATTTCTGACTTATACTTTGTCAAGCATGTACACCATAGTATGTTCACTTTAACCTTAATCACTTCAAGATGCTTATGATAGGGGCAATGAGAGGTGAAAGCTATAAGTACCATAATTTTTGGAAGCTCTTTATGAGACTTGAATCCCTACTTCCTTTTACAAAGGCCTTTCTTCCACCATTATATTGAGTCTCCACCTTCTATCTTTATGCACCTACTTTGAGAGCATAGTGGCCATTCTTAGTCCTATGTGCATTGTCCCAAGACTAGTTGGTTGATGCATAACTTGATATTGCTTGTTTTAAACTATTTGTATCTAGTCACTCTTATGAACTTTGAAGGTGTCCTGTGCATTTATATTTGCTACTCTATGTGGGACAAGCTGAATACTATTATGCTATGTTTTCTTTATGTGAAACAAACAAACGTTTTGCAAAGCATTGTTATTCATAAATCTTTTGTTTGTGCCTTTTCATGTTGCATCATAGTTTCTTTGCTTATTGCTAGAATGTTGTCTTTCATGTTATGATTGAAGTACTATGATCCCAGCTTTGAATGTTTTACAAATACTTTGATCAAGTCTTTGATGGTGCATGTCACCTCAAAAATTATTCTTTCTTTTTATCACTTACCTACTCGAGGACGAGTAGGAGTTAAGCTTGGAGATGTTGATACATTGCAAATGTATCTATAATTTTTGATGTTCCATGCTTGGTTTTATCTACTTTCTTGTGTTTTGTCCACACTTTGGAGTACTTTTCATATGATTCCTTGGACTAACCTATTAACAAGATGCCACAGTGCCAATTGCCTGTTTTCTGCTGTTTTTGGTTCTAGGAAAGTCTGAAAATGAATATTCTCGGAATTGGACGGGACAAAAGCCAAAGTGCCTATTTTTCCGGATGTCATCAAGTGCCAACATACGAGATGGAGAGGGGCCAGGGGGCCACCACACCACCTGGCCACGCGGCCAGGCCTGGCCCGTGCCAGGGGGTGGTGTGGCTGCTCCCGGTACCCCCTCGGCCTCTCCTTCCGCCTATATATTGCCCTCGGGACGAAAACCCTAAGGACCCGATCAAAAATCTACGAAAGAGTCTGTAGCCCCCGTCATCTCCATCCCTAGATCGGGAGGGATCTGAAGCTCTTCCCGGCACCCTGCCGGAGAGGGGAATTCACCCTGGTGGGCTTCTTCATCACCATGCAAGCCTCTAGTGTGATGCGTGAGTAGTTCATCCTTGGACTACGGATCCATGTAGTAGCTAGATGGCTGGTTCTCCTCCTTTGTGCTTTCATGTCTAGATCTTGTGAGCTCCGTTCATGATCAAGATCATTTATTTGTAATTCTGCATGTTGTGTTTGCGGGGATCCGATGGATATTGAGATGCTATTTCAGATTGATTATTGATTCTATCATGTCTTTTTTATTTGTGATCTTGCATGCTTTCCGTTTTTAGTAGCTATCTTGTCCAAGTAGATGCTAGCAACTCCAAGAGTTAGTATTTATGCTCGATAGTGGGTTCATGCCTCTGGTAATCTGGGGAAGTGACAGAAATCTCTAAGGTACTAGATGTGCTGTTGCTACTAGGGAGAAAACAACAATCCTTTGTTCATAGAAGAATCGTATTGTTTACTTTACACGCAATTTGTAAAGCAATAATATGTTCCTTGCAACTTAATACTAGAGGGGGTTCGGATGATAACCTGAAGGTGGATTATTAGTCATAGATGCATTTGGATGGCGGTCTATGTATTATGTTGTAATGCCCAATCAAGTCTCAAAGGAGTCAAGATGATTAGTATATGCATGTATTGCTTTCTCGGTGTTTGTCAATTGCCCTGCTGTAATTTGTTCACCCAGCATGTTATCTATCTTAAGGAGAGCCACCTCTAGTGAACTATGGATCTCGGTCCTTGTCTTTTATATTCAATCTGCAATCTTTTTCTTCTTTGTGTTTACTTTCTGCAAACTTTTACTTCTTTCCATTCGATACGTTTAATCCTTTGTTTTCCGCAAAACACGGTGAGATTGACAACCTCATCGCAAGTTGGGGACAAAGTTCTGTGGTTGTGTTGTGCAGGTCTCCACGTTGCTACTAGCACCGGTAGTGCGCCTTGCCAAAGCTCACCTAGTAACACCTTTGGGGTGTTTCGTTGCTCCTACTGGTTCGATTAAACCTTGGTTTCATAACTGAGGGAAACTTGATGCTGTGCTCATCATACCTTCCTCTTGGGGTTCCCAACGTGCTCCACATCATCATTGCTCTAGCACTTTTCTGGGCGCCATACACAGAGCCATCAGTCACCAGTGGATCCATGTGGTATAGGAAAAGAACACACATGCAATTTCACAAGTGGATCCATGTGGTTTAGGAAAAGAATACACATGCAATGACTCTAGTGCATTCATGTGGTTTAGGAAAAGACAACACATGCAATGTCACAAGTGGATCCATGTGGTTTAGGAAAAGAACACACATGCAATGACTCCAGTGGATCCATGTGGTTTAGGAAAATAACACACATGCAAATATCACTAAGGGATCAATGTGGTTTAGGAAAAGAACACACATGCAATGACTCTAGTGGATCAATATGCTTTAGGAAAAGAACACACATGCAATGTCACTAGTGGATCAATGTGGTTCAGGAAAAGAACACACATGCACTAACTCTAGTGGATCAATGTGTTTTAGGAAAAGATTACACATGCAATGACTCTAGTGGATATATGTGGTATAGTAAAAAAGAACACACAGGAAATGACTCTTGTGGATCCATGTGGTATAGGAAAATAACACACATGCAATGACTCGAGTGGATCCATGTGGTTCAGGAAAATAACACACATGTAGTGACTCTAGTGGATCCATGTAGTTTAGGAAAAAACACACATGCAATGACTCTAGTGGATCAATGTGGTTTAGGAAAAGAACATACTTGCAATTTCACCAGTGGATCCATGTGGTTTAGGAAAAGAATACACATGCAATGACTCTAGCGGATCCATGTGGTTTTGGAAAAGAACATGCATGCAATGTCGCTAGTGGATCCATGTGATTTAGGAAAAGTACACACATGCAATGACTCCAGGTGATCCATGTGGTTTAGGAAAAGAACGCACATGCAAATGTCACTAGTGGATCAAGGTTGTTTAGGAAAAGAACACACATACAATCACTCTTGTGGATCAATGTGGTTTAGGAAAAGAACACACACGCAATGACTCTAGTGGATCAATGTGGTTTAGAAAAAGAACACACATGCAATGACTCCAGTGGATCAATGTGGTTCATGAAAAGAACACACATGCAATGTCACCAGTGGATCCATGTGGTTTAGGAAAAGAACAGAAATGCAATGTCACAAGTCGATCCATGTGGTTTAGGAAAAGAACACACATGCAATGTCCCTTGTGGATCCATGTGGTTTAGGAAAAGAACACACATGCAAATGTCACCAGTGGATCAATGTGGTTTAGGAAAACAACACATGCAATGACTCTAGTCGATCAATGTGGTTTAGGAAAAGAACACACATGCAATGTCACTAGTGGATCAATGTGGTTCAGGAAAAGAACACACATGCAATGACTCTAGGGGATCAATGTGTTTTAGGAAAAGAAGACACGTGCAATTACACTAGTGGATCAATGTGTTTTAGAAAAAACATGCAATGACTATAGTGGATCCATGTGATTTAGGAAAACAACACACATGTAATGACACTACTGGATCCTTGTGGTTAAGAAAAATAACACACATGCAATGACTCTAGCGGATCAATGTGGTTTAGGAAAAGAACACACATTTAATGACTCTTGTGGATCAATGTGGTTTAGAAGAAGAACACACATGTAATGACTCCAGTGGATCTATGTGGTTTAGGAAAAGAACACACATGCAATAACTCAAGTGGATCCATGTGGTTCAGGAAAACAACACAAATGCAATGTCACCAGTGGATCCATGTGGTTTAGGAAAAGAACAGACATGCTATGTCACCAGTGGATCCATGTGGTTTAGGACATGAACACACATGAAAATTTCACCAGTGGATCAATGTGGTTTAGGAAAAGAACACACATGCAATGACTCTAGTGGATCAATGTGGTTTGGGAAAATAACACACATGCAATGCCACTAGTGGATCAATGTGGTTCAGGAAAAGAACACACATGCAATGACTCTAGGGGATCAATGTGTTTTAGGAAAAGAACACATATGCAATGACTCTAGTGGTTCAATGTGTTTTAAAAAAAACATGGAATGAATCTATTGGATCCATGTGGTTTAGGAAAAGAACACACTTGCAATGACTCTAGTGGATCAATGTGGTTTAGGGAAAGAACATACATGCAATGACTCTTGTGGATCCATGTGGTATAGTAAAAACGAACACACATGAAATGACTCTTGTGGATCCATGTGGTATAGGAAAATAACACACATGCAATGACTCGAGTGGATCCATGTGGTTCAAGAAAATAACACACATGCAAGGACTCTAGTGGATCCATGTAGTTTAGGAAAACAACACACATGCAATGACTCTAGTGGATCAATGTGGTTTAGGAAAAGAACATACATGCAATTTCACTAGTGGATCCATGTGGTTTAGGAAAAGAATACACATGCAATGACTCTAGCGGATCCATGTGGTTTTGGAAAAGAACATGCATGCAATGTCGCTAGTGGATCGATGTGATTTAGGAAAAGAACACACATGCAATGACTCCAGGTGATCCATGTGGTTTAGGAAAAGGACGCACATGCAAATGTCACTAGTGGATCAAGGTTGTTTAGGAAAATAACACACATACAATCACTCTTGTGGATCAATGTGGTTTAGGAAAAGAACACACATGCAATGACTCTAGTGGATCAATGTGGTTTAGGAAAAGAACACACACGCAATGACTCCAGTGGATCAATGTGGTTCATGAAAAGAACACACATGCAATGTCACCAGTGGATCCATGTGGTTTAGGAAAAGAACAGAAATGCAATGTCACAAGTGGATCCATGTGGTTTAGGAAAAGAACACACATGCAATGTGCCTTGTGGATCCATGTGGTTTAGGAAAAGAACACACATGCAAATGTCACCAGTGGATCCATGTTGTTTAGGAAAAGAACACACATGAAAATGTCACCAGTGGATCAATGTGGTTTAGGAAAAGAACACACATGCAATGACTCTAGTGGATCAATGTGGTTTGGGAAAATAACACACATGCAATGCCACTAGTGGATCAATGTGGTTCAGGAAAAGAACACACATGCAATGACTCTAGGGGATCAATGTGTTTTAGGAAAAGAACACATATGCAATGACTCTAGTGGATCAATGTGTTTTTAAAAAAACATGGAATGAATCTAGTGGATCCATGTGGTTTAGGAAAATAACACACTTGAAATGACTCTAGTGGATCAATGTGGTTTAGGGAAAGAACATACATGCAATGATTCTTGTGGATCCATGTGGTATAGTTAAAACGAACACACATGAAATGACTCTTGTGGATCCATGTGGTATAGGAAAATAACACACATGCAATGACTCGAGTGGATCCATGTGGTTCAAGAAAATAACACAAATGCAATGACTCTAGTGGATCCATGTAGTTTAGGAAAACAACACACATGCAATGACTCTAGTGGATCAATGTGGTTTAGGATTAGAACATACATGCAATTTCACCAGTGGATCCATGTGGTTTAGGAAAAGAATACACATGCAATGACTCTAGCGGATCCATGTGGTTTTGGAAAAGAACATGCATGCAATGTCGCTAGTGGATCCATGTGATTTAGGAAAAGAACACACATGCAATGACTCCAGGTGATCCATGTGGTTTAGGAAAAGAACGCACATGCAAATGTCACTAGTGGATCAAGGTTGTTTAGGAAAAGAACACACATACAATCACTCTTGTGGATCAATGTGGTTTAGGAAAAGAACACACATGCAATGACTCTAGTGGATCAATGTGGTTTAGGAAAAGAACACACATGCAATGACTCAAGTGGATCAATGTGGTTCATGAAAAGAACACACATGCAATGTCACCAGTGGATCCATGTGGTTTAGGAAAAGAATAGAAATGCAATGTCACAAGTGGATCCATGTGGTTTAGGAAAAGAACACACATGTAATGTGCCTTGTGGATCCATGTGGTTTAGGAAAAGAACACACATGCAAATGTCACCAGTGGATCCATGTGGTTTAGGAAAAGAACACACATGAAAATGTCACCAGTGGATCAATGTGGTTTAGGAAAAGAACACACATGCAATGGCTCTAGTGGATCAATGTGGTTTCGGAAAATAACACACATGCAATGCCACTAGTGGATCAATGTTCAGGAAAAGAACACACATGCAATGACTCTAGGGGATCAATGTGTTTTAGGAAAAGAACACATATGCAATGACTCTAGTGGATCAATGTGTTTTTAAAAAAACATGGAATGAATCTAGTGGATCCATGTGGTTTAGGAAAATAACACACTTGCAATGACTCTAGTGGATCAATGTGGTTTAGGGAAAGAACATACATGCAATGACTCTTGTGGATCCATGTGGTATAGTAAAAACGGACACACATGAAATGACTCTTGTGGATCCATGTGGTATAGGAAAATAACACACATGCAATGACTCGAGTGGATCCATGTGGTTCAAGAAAATAACACACATGCAATGACTCTAGTGGATCCATGTAGTTTAGGAAAACAACACACATGCAATGACTCTAGTGGATAGATGTGGTTTAGGAAAAGAACATACATGCAATTTCACCAGTGTATCCATGTGGTTTAGGAAAAGAATACACATGCAATGACTCTAGCGGATCCATGTGGTTTTGGAAAAGAACATGCATGCAATGTCGCTAGTGGATCCATGTGATTTAGGAAAAGAACACACATGTAATGACTCCAGGTGATCCATGTGGTTTAGGAAAAGAACGCACATGCAAATGTCACTAGTGGATCAAGGTTGTTTAGGAAAAGAACACACATAGAATCAGTCTTGTGGATCAATGTGGTTTAGGAAAAGAACACACATGCAATGACTCTAGTGGATCAATGTGGTTTAGGAAAAGAACACACATGCAATGACTCCAGTGGATCAATGTGGTTCATGAAAAGAACTCACATGCAATGTCACCAGTGGATCCATGTGGTTTAGGAAAAGAACAGAAATGCAATGTCACAAGTGGATCCATGTGGTTTAAGAAAAGAAAACACATGCAATGTCCCTTGTGGATCCATGTGGTTTAGGAAAAGAACACACATGCAAATGTCACCAGTGGATCAATGTGGTTTAGGAAAACAACACACATGCAATGACGCTAGTCGATCAATGTGGTTTAGGAAAAGAACACAGATGCAATGTCACTAGTGGATCAATGTGGTTCAGGAAAAGAACACACATGCAATGACTCTAGGGGATCAATGTGTTTTAGGAAAAGAAGACACATGCAATTACTCTAGTGGATCAATGTGTTTTAGAAAAAACATGCAATGACTCTAGTGGATCCATGTGATTTAGGAAAACAACACACATGTAATGACACTACTGGATCCTTGTGTTTAAGGAAAAGAACACACATGCAATGACTCTAGCGGATCAATGTGGTTTGGGAAAAGAACACACATTTAATGACTCTTGTGGATCAATGTGGTTTAGAAGAAGAACACACATGTAATGACTCCAGTGGATCTATGTGGTTTAGGAAAAGAACACACATGCAATGACTCAAGTGGATCCATGTGGTTCAGGAAAACAACACAAATGCAATGTCAGTGGATCCATGTGGTTTAGGAAAGAACACACATGTTATCTCACAGTGGATCCATGTGGTTTAGGAAAAGAACACACATGAAAATTTCACCAGTGGATGAAGGTGGTTTAGGAAAAGAACACACATGCAATGACTCTAGTGGATCAATGTGGTTTGGGAAAATAACACACATGCAATGCCACCAGTGGATCAATGTTGTTCAGGAAAAGAACACACATGCAATGACTCTAGGGGATCAATGTGTTTTAGGAAAAGAACACATATGCAATGACTCTAGTGGATCAATGTGTTTTAAAAAAAACATGGAATGAATCTAGTGGATCCATGTGGTTTAGGAAAACAACACACTTCCAATGACTCTAGTGGATCAATGTGGTTTAGGGAAAGAACATACATGCAATGACTCTTGTGGATCCATGTGGTATAGTAAAAACGAACACACATGAAATGACTCTTGTGGATCCATGTGGTTCAAGAAAATAACACACATGCAATGACTCTAGTGGATCCACGTAGTTTAGGAAAACAACACACATGCAATGACTCTAGTGGATCAATGTGGTTTAGAAAAGAACATACAAGCAATTTCACCAGTGGATCCATGTGGTTTAGGAAAAGAATACACATGCAATGACTCTAGCGGATCCATGTGGTTTTGGAAAAGAACATGCATGCAATGTCGCTAGTGGATCCATGTGATTTAGGAAAAGAACACACATGCAATGACTCCAGGTGATCCATGTGGTTTAGGAAAAGAACGCACATGCAAATGTCACTAGTGGATCAAGGTTGTTTAGGAAAAGAACACACATACAATCACTCTTGTGGATCAATGTGGTTTAGGAAAAGAACACACATGCAATGACTCTAGTGGATCAATGTGGTTTAGGAAAAGAACACACATGCAATGACTCAAGTGGATCAATGTGGTTCATGAAAAGAACACACATGCAATGTCACCAGTGGATCCATGTGGTTTAGGAAAAGAACAAAAATGCAATGTCACAAGTGGATCCATGTGGTTTAGGAAAAGAACACACATGCAATGTCCCTTGTGGATCCATGTGGTTTAGGAAAAGAACACACATGCAAATGTCACCAGTGGATCAATGTGGTTTAGGAAAACAAGACACATGCAATGACTCTAGTCGATCAATGTGGTTTAGGAAAAGAACACACATGCAATGTCACTAGTGGATCAATGTGGTTCAGGAAAAGAACACACATGCAATGACTCTAGGGGATCAATGTGTTTTAGGAAAAGAAGACACATGCAATTACTCTAATGGATCAATGTGTTTTAGAAAAAAACATGCAATGACTCTAGTGGATCCATGAGATTTAGGAAAACAACACACATGTAATGACACTACTGGATCCTTGTGGTTAAGGAAAAGAACACACATGCAATGACTCTAGCGGATCAATGTGGTTTGGTAAAAGAACACACATTTAATGACTCTTGTGGATCAATGTGGTTTAGGGAAAGAACAAACATGAAATGACTCTAGTGGATCAATGTGTTTAGGAAAAGAACACACATGCAATGGCACAGGTTGATCCATGTGGTACAGGAAAAAGAACAAAAAACCAATGACTCTAGAGGATCAATGTGGTTTAGGAAAAGAACACACATGCAATGACTCTTGTGGATCCATGTGGTATAGTAAAAACGAACACACATGAAATGACTCTTGTGGATCCATGTGGTATAGGAAAATAACACACATGCGATGACTCGAGTGGATCCATGTGCTTCAAGAAAATAACACACATGCAATGACTCTAGTGGATCCACGTAGTTTAGGAAAACAACACACATGCAATGACTCTAGTGGATCAATGTGGTTTAGAAAAGAACATACAAGCAATTTCACCAGTGGATCCATGTGGTTTAGGAAAAGAATACACATGCAATGACTCTAGCGGATCCATGTGGTTTTGGAAAAGAACATGCATGCAATGTCGCTAGTGGATCCATGTGATTTAGGAAAAGAACACACATGCAATGACTCCAGGTGATCCATGTGGTTTAGGAAAAGAACGCACATGCAAATGTCACTAGTGGATCAAGGTTGTTTAGGAAAAGAACACACATACAATCACTCTTGTGGATCAATGTGGTTTAGGAAAAGAACACACATGCAATGACTCTAGTGGATCAATGTGGTTTAGGAAAAGAACACACATGCAATGACTCAAGTGGATCAATGTGGTTCATGAAAAGAACACACATGCAATGTCACCAGTGGATCCATGTGGTTTAGGAAAAGAACAAAAATGCAATGTCACAAGTGGATCCATGTGGTTTAGGAAAAGAACACACATGCAATGTCCCTTGTGGATCCATGTGGTTTAGGAAAAGAACACACATGCAAATGTCACCAGTGGATCAATGTGGTTTAGGAAAACAAGACACATGCAATGACTCTAGTCGATCAATGTGGTTTAGGAAAAGAACACACATGCAATGTCACTAGTGGATCAATGTGGTTCAGGAAAAGAACACACATGCAATGACTCTAGGGGATCAATGTGTTTTAGGAAAAGAAGACACATGCAATTACTCTAATGGATCAATGTGTTTTAGAAAAAAACATGCAATGACTCTAGTGGATCCATGTGATTTAGGAAAACAACGCACATGTAATGACACTACTGGATCCTTGTGGTTAAGGAAAAGAACACACATGCAATGACTCTAGCGGATCAATGTGGTTTGGGAAAAGAACACACATTTAATGACTCTTGTGGATCAATGTGGTTTAGAAGAAGAACACACATTTAATGACTCAAGTGGATCTATGTGGTTTAGGAAAAGAAAACACATGCAATGACTCAAGTGGATCCATGTGGTTCAGGAAAACAACACAAATGCAATGTCACCAGTGGATCCATGTGGTTTAGGAAAAGAACACACATGCTATGTCACCAGTGGATCCATGTGGTTTAGGAAAAGAACACACATGAAAATTTCACCAGTGGATCAATGTGGTTTAGGAAAAGAACACACATGCAATGACTCTAGTGGATCAATGTGGTTTGGGAAAACAACACACATGCAATGCCACTAGTGGATCAATGTGGTTCAGGAAAAGAACACACATGCAATGACTCTAGGGGATCAATGTGTTTTAGGAAAAGAACACATATGCAATGACTCTAGTGGTTCAATGTGTTTTAAAAAAAACATGGAATGAATCTAGTGGATCCATGTGGTTTAGGAAAAGAACACACTTGCAATGACTCTAGTGGATCAATGTGGTTTAGGGAAAGAACATACATGCAATGACTCTTGTGGATCCATGTGGTATAGTAAAAACGAACACACATGAAATGACTCTTGTGGATCCATGTGGTATAGGAAAATAACACACATGCAATGACTCGAGTGGATCCATGTGGTTCAAGAAAATAACACACATGCAAGGACTCTAGTGGATCCATGTAGTTTAGGAAAACAACACACATGCAATGACTCTAGTGGATCAATGTGGTTTAGGAAAAGAACATACATGCAATTTCACTAGTGGATCCATGTGGTTTAGGAAAAGAATACACATGCAATGACTATAGCGGATCCATGTGGTTTTGGAAAAGAACATGCATGCAATGTCGCTAGTGGATCCATGTGATTTAGGAAAAGAACACACATGCAATGACTCCAGGTGATCCATGTGGTTTAGGAAAAGGACGCACATGCAAATGTCACTAGTGGATCAAGGTTGTTTAGGAAAATAACACACATACAATCACTCTTGTGGATCAATGTGGTTTAGGAAAAGAACACACATGCAATGACTCTAGTGGATCAATGTGGTTTAGGAAAAGAACACACACGCAATGACTCCAGTGGATCAATGTGGTTCATGAAAAGAACACACATGCAATGTCACCAGTGGATCCATGTGGTTTAGGAAAAGAACAGAAATGCAATGTCACAAGTGGATCCATGTGGTTTAGGAAAAGAACACACATGCAATGTGCCTTGTGGATCCATGTGGTTTAGGAAAAGAACACACATGCAAATGTCACCAGTGGATCCATGTTGTTTAGGAAAAGAACACACATGAAAATGTCACCAGTGGATCAATGTGGTTTAGGAAAAGAACACACATGCAATGACTCTAGTGGATCAATGTGGTTTGGGAAAATAACACACATGCAATGCCACTAGTGGATCAATGTGGTTCAGGAAAAGAACACACATGCAATGACTCTAGGGGATCAATGTGTTTTAGGAAAAGAACACATATGCAATGACTCTAGTGGATCAATGTGTTTTTTAAAAAAACATGGAATGAATCTAGTGGATCCATGTGGTTTAGGAAAATAACACACTTGAAATGACTCTAGTGGATCAATGTGGTTTAGGGAAAGAACATACATGCAATGACTCTTGTGGATCCATGTGGTATAGTTAAAACGAACACACATGAAATGACTCTTGTGGATCCATGTGGTATAGGAAAATAACACACATGCAATGACTCGAGTGGATCCATGTGGTTCAAGAAAATAACACAAATGCAATGACTCTAGTGGATCCATGTAGTTTAGGAAAACAACACACATGCAATGACTCTAGTGGATCAATGTGGTTTAGGATTAGTAGATACATGCAATTTCACCAGTGGATCCATGTGGTTTAGGAAAAGAATACACATGCAATGACTCTAGCGGATCCATGTGGTTTAGGAAAAGAACATGCATGCAATGTCGCTAGTGGATCCATGTGATTTAGGAAAAGAACACACATGCAATGACTCCAGGTGATCCATGTGGTTTTGGAAAAGAACGCACATGCAAATGTCACTAGTGGATCAAGGTTGTTTAGGAAAAGAACACACATACAATCACTCTTGTGGATCAATGTGGTTTAGGAAAAGAACACACATGCAATGACTCAAGTGGATCAATGTGGTTCATGAAAAGAACACACATGCAATGTCACCAGTGGATCCATGTGGTTTAGGAAAAGAATAGAAATGCAATGTCACAAGTGGATCCATGTGGTTTAGGAAAAGAACACACATGCAATGTGCCTTGTGGATCCATGTGGTTTAGGAAAAGAACACACATGCAAATGTCACCAGTGGATCCATGTGGTTTAGGAAAAGAACACACATGAAAATGTCACCAGTGGATCAATGTGGTTTAGGAAAAGAACACACATGCAATGGCTCTAGTGGATCAATGTGGTTTCGGAAAATAACACACATGCAATGCCACTAGTGGATCAATGTTCAGGAAAAGAACACACATGCAATGACTCTAGGGGATCATTGTGTTTTAGGAAAAGAACACATATGCAATGACTCTAGTGGATCAATGTGTTTTTAAAAAAACATGGAATGAATCTAGTGGATCCATGTGGTTTAGGAAAATAACACACTTGCAATGACTCTAGTGGATCAATGTGGTTTAGGGAAAGAACATACATGCAATGACTCTTGTGGATCCATGTGGTATAGTAAAAACGGACACACATGAAATGACTCTTGTGGATCCATGTGGTATAGGAAAATAACACACATGCAATGACTCGAGTGGATCCATGTGGTTCAAGAAAATAACACACATGCAATGACTCTAGTGGATCCATGTAGTTTAGGAAAACAACACACATGCAATGACTCTAGTGGATCAATGTGGTTTAGGAAAAGAAGATACATGCAATTTCACCAGTGTATCCATGTGGTTTAGGAAAAGAATACACATGCAATGACTCTAGCGGATCCATGTGGTTTTGGAAAAGAACATGCATGCAATGTCGCTAGTGGATCCATGTGATTTAGGAAAAGAACACACATGCAATGACTCCAGGTGATCCATGTGGTTTAGGAAAAGAACGCACATGCAAATGTCACTAGTGGATCAAGGTTGTTTAGGAAAAGAACACACATAGAATCAGTCTTGTGGATCAATGTGGTTTAGGAAAAGAACACACATGCAATGACTCTAGTGGATCAATGTGGTTTAGGAAAAGAACACACATGCAATGACTCCAGTGGATCAATGTGGTTCATGAAAAGAACACACATGCAATGTCACCAGTGGATCCATGTGGTTTAGGAAAAGAACAGAAATGCAATGTCACAAGTGGATCCATGTGGTTTAAGAAAAGAAAACACATGCAATGTCCCTTGTGGATCCATGTGGTTTAGGAAAAGAACACACATGCAAATGTCACCAGTGGATCAATGTGGTTTAGGAAAACAACACACATGCAATGACGCTAGTCGATCAATGTGGTTTAGGAAAAGAACACAGATGCAATGTCACTAGTGGATCAATGTGGTTCAGGAAAAGAACACACATGCAATGACTCTAGGGGATCAATGTGTTTTAGGAAAAGAAGACACATGCAATTACTCTAGTGGATCAATGTGTTTTAGAAAAAACATGCAATGACTCTAGTGGATCCATGTGATTTAGGAATACAACACACATGTAATGACACTACTGGATCCTTGTGGTTAAGGAAAAGAACACACATGCAATGACTCTAGCGGATCAATGTGGTTTGGGAAAAGAACACACATTTAATGACTCTTGTGGATCAATGTGGTTTAGAAGAAGAACACACATGTAATGACTCCAGTGGATCTATGTGGTTTAGGAAAAGAACACACATGCAATGACTCAAGTGGATCCATGTGGTTCAGGAAAACAACACAAATGCAATGTCACCAGTGGATCCATGTGGTTTAGGAAAAGAACACACATGTTATCTCACCAGTGGATCCATGTGGTTTAGGAAAAGAACACACATGAAAATTTCACCAGTGGATCAAGGTGGTTTAGGAAAAGAACACACATGCAATGACTCTAGTGGATCAATGTGGTTTGGGAAAATAACACACATGCAATGCCACCAGTGGATCAATGTTGTTCAGGAAAAGAACACACATGCAATGACTCTAGGGGATCAATGTGTTTTAGGAAAAGAACACATATGCAATGACTCTAGTGGATCAATGTGTTTTAAAAAAACATGGAATGAATCTAGTGGATCCATGTGGTTTAGGAAAACAACACACTTGCAATGACTCTAGTGGATCAATGTGGTTTAGGGAAAGAACATACATGCAATGACTCTTGTGGATCCATGTGGTATAGTAAAAACGAACACACATGAAATGACTCTTGTGGATCCATGTGGTATAGGAAAATAACACACATGCAATGACTCGAGTGGATCCATGTGGTTCAAGAAAATAACACACATGCAATGACTCTAGTGGATCCACGTAGTTTAGGAAAACAACACACATGCAATGACTCTAGTGGATCAATGTGGTTTAGAAAAGAACATACAAGCAATTTCACCAGTGGATCCATGTGGTTTAGGAAAAGAATACACATGCAATGACTCTAGCGGATCAATGTGGTTTGGGAAAAGAACACACATTTAATGACTCTTGTGGATCAATGTGGTTTAGAAGAAGAACACACATGTAATGACTCCAGTGGATCTATGTGGTTTAGGAAAAGAACACACATGCAATGACTCAAGTGGATCCATGTGGTTCAGGAAAACAACACAAATGCAATGTCACCAGTGGATCCATGTGGTTTAGGAAAAGAACACACATGTTATCTCACAGTGGATCCATGTGGTTTAGGAAAAGAACACACATGAAAATTTCACCAGTGGATGAAGGTGGTTTAGGAAAAGAACACACATGCAATGACTCTAGTGGATCAATGTGGTTTGGGAAAATAACACACATGCAATGCCACCAGTGGATCAATGTTGTTCAGGAAAAGAACACACATGCAATGACTCTAGGGGATCAATGTGTTTTAGGAAAAGAACACATATGCAATGACTCTAGTGGATCAATGTGTTTTAAAAAAAACATGGAATGAATCTAGTGGATCCATGTGGTTTAGGAAAACAACACACTTCCAATGACTCTAGTGGATCAATGTGGTTTAGGGAAAGAACATACATGCAATGACTCTTGTGGATCCATGTGGTATAGTAAAAACGAACACACATGAAATGACTCTTGTGGATCCATGTGGTATAGGAAAATAACACACATGCAATGACTCGAGTGGATCCATGTGGTTCAAGAAAATAACACACATGCAATGACTCTAGTGGATCCACGTAGTTTAGGAAAACAACACACATGCAATGACTCTAGTGGATCAATGTGGTTTAGAAAAGAACATACAAGCAATTTCACCAGTGGATCCATGTGGTTTAGGAAAAGAATACACATGCAATGACTCTAGCGGATCCATGTGGTTTTGGAAAAGAACATGCATGCAATGTCGCTAGTGGATCCATGTGATTTAGGAAAAGAACACACATGCAATGACTCCAGGTGATCCATGTGGTTTAGGAAAAGAACGGACATGCAAATGTCACTAGTGGATCAAGGTTGTTTAGGAAAAGAACACACATACAATCACTCTTGTGGATCAATGTGGTTTAGGAAAAGAACACACATGCAATGACTCTAGTGGATCAATGTGGTTTAGGAAAAGAACACACATGACTCAAGTGGATCAATGTGGTTCATGAAAAGAACACACATGCAATGTCACCAGTGGATCCATGTGGTTTAGGAAAAGAACAAAAATGCAATGTCACAAGTGGATCCATGTGGTTTAGGAAAAGAACACACATGCAATGTCCCTTGTGGATCCATGTGGTTTAGGAAAAGAACACACATGCAAATGTCACCAGTGGATCATTGTGGTTTAGGAAAACAAGGCACATGCAATGACTCTAGTCGATCAATGTGGTTTAGGAAAAGAACACACATGCAATGTCACTAGTGGATCAATGTGGTTCAGGAAAAGAACACACATGCAATGACTCTAGGGGATCAATGTGTTTTAGGAAAAGAAGACACATGCAATTACTCTAATGGATCAATGTGTTTTAGAAAAAAACATGCAATGACTCTAGTGGATCCATGTGATTTAGGAAAACAACACACATGTAATGACACTACTGGATCCTTGTGGTTAAGGAAAAGAACACACATGCAATGACTCTAGCGGATCAATGTGGTTTGGTAAAAGAACACACATTTAATGACTCTTGTGGATCAATGTGGTTTAGAAGAAGAACACACATGTAATGACTCCAGTGGATCTATGTGGTTTAGGAAAAGAACACACATGCAATGACTCAAGTGGATCCATGTGGTTCAGGAAAACAACACAAATGCAATGTCACCAGTGGATCCATGTGGTTTAGGAAAAGAACACACATGCTATCTCACGAGTGGATCCATGTGGTTTAGGAAAAGAACACACATAAAAATTTCACCAGTGGATCAAGGTGGTTTAGGAAAAGAACACACATGCAATGACTCGAGTGGATCAATGTGGTTTGGGAAAATAACACACATGCAATGCCACCCGTGGATCAATGTTGTTCAGGAAAAGAACACACATGCAATGACTCTAGGGGATCAATGTGTTTTAGGAAAAGAACACATATGCAATGACTCTAGTGGATCAATGTGTTTTAAAAAAAACATGGAATGAATCTTGTGGATCCATGTGGTTTAGGAAAAGAACACACATGCAATGACTCTAGTGGATCAATGTGGTTTAGGAAAAGAACACACATGCAATGACTCAAGTGGATCAATGTGGTTCATGAAAAGAACACACATGCAATGTCACCAGTGGATCCATGTGGTTTAGGAAAAGAACAAAAATGCAATGTCACAAGTGGATCCATGTGGTTTAGGAAAAGAACACACATGCAATGTCCCTTGTGGATCCATGTGGTTTAGGAAAAGAACACACATGCAAATGTCACCAGTGGATCAATGTGGTTTAGGAAAACAAGACACATGCAATGACTCTAGTCGATCAATGTGGTTTAGGAAAAGAACACACATGCAATGTCACTAGTGGATCAATGTGGTTCAGGAAAAGAACACACATGCAATGACTCTAGGGGATCAATGTGTTTTAGGAAAAGAAGACACATGCAATTACTCTAATGGATCAATGTGTTTTAGAAAAAAACATGCAATGACTCTAGTGGATCCATGTGATTTAGGAAAACAACACACATGTAATGACACTACTGGATCCTTGTGGTTAAGGAAAAGAACACACATGCAATGACTCTAGCGGATCAATGTGGTTTGGGAAAAGAACACACATTTAATGACTCTTGTGGATCAATGTGGTTTAGAAGAAGAACACACATGTAATGACTCAAGTGGATCTATGTGGTTTAGGAAAAGAACACACATGCAATGACTCAAGTGGATCCATGTGGTTCAGGAAAACAACACAAATGCAATGTCACCAGTGGATCCATGTGGTTTAGGAAAAGAACACACATGCTATCTGACCAGTGGATCCATGTGGTTTAGGAAAAGAACACACATGAAAATTTCACCAGTGGATCAAGGTGGTTTAGGAAAAGAACACACATGCAATGACTCTAGTGGATCAATGTGGTTTGGGAAAATAACACACATGCAATGCCACTAGTGGATCAATGTTGTTGAGGAAAAGAACACACATGCAATGACTCTAGGGTATCAATGTGTTTTAGGAAAAGAACACATATGCAATGACTCTAGTGGATCAATGTGTTTTAAAAAAAACATGGAATGAATCTAGTGGATCCATGTGGTTTAGGAAAACAACACACTTGCAATGACTCTAGTGGATCAATGTGGTTTAGGGAAAGAACATACATGCAATGACTCTTGTGGATCCATGTGGTATAGTAAAAACGAACACACATGAAATGACTCTTGTGGATCCATGTGGTATAGGAAAATAACACACATGCAATGACTCGAGTGGATCCATGTGGTTCAAGAAAATAACACACATGCAATGACTCTAGTGGATCCACGTAGTTTAGGAAAACAACACACATGCAATGACTCTAGTGGATCAATGTGGTTTAGAAAAGAACATACATGCAATTTCACAAGTGGATCCATGTGGTTTAGGAAAAGAATACACATGCAATGACTCTAGCGGATCCATGTGGTTTTGGAAAAGAACATGCATGCAATGTCGCTAGTGGATCCATGTGATTTAGGAAAAGAACACACATGCAATGACTCCAGGTGATCCATGTGGTTTAGGAAAAGAACGCACATGCAAATGTCACTAGTGGATCAAGGTTGTTTAGGAAAAGAACACACATACAATCACTCTTGTGGATCAATGTGGTTTAGGAAAAGAACACACATGCAATGACTCTAGTGGATCAATGTGGTTTAGGAAAAGAACACACATGCAATGACTCAAGTGGATCAATGTGGTTCATGAAAAGAACACACATGCAATGTCACCAGTGGATCCATGTGGTTTAGGAAAAGAACAGAAATGCAATGTCACAAGTGGATCCATGTGGTTTAGGAAAAGAACACACATGCAATGTCCCTTGTGGATCCATGTGGTTTAGGAAAAGAACACACATGCAAATGTCACCAGTGGATCAATGTGGTTTAGGAAAACAACACACATGCAATGACTCTAGTCGATCAATGTGGTTTAGGAAAAGAACACACATGCAATGTCACTAGTGGATCAATGTGGTTCAGGAAAAGAACACACATGCAATGACTCTAGGGGATCAATGTGTTTTAGGAAAAGAAGACACATGCAATTACTCTAATGGATCAATGTGTTTTAGAAAAAAAACATGCAATGACTCTAGTGGATCCATGTGATTTAGGAAAACCACACACATGTAATGACACTACTGGATCCTTGTGGTTAAGGAAAAGAACACACATGCAATGACTATAGCGGATCAATGTGGTTTAGGAAAAGAACACACATTTAATGACTCTTGTGGATCAATGTGGTTTAGAAGAATGACACACATGTAATGACTCCAGTGGATCTATGTGGTTTAGGAAAAGAACACACATGCAATGACTCAAGTGGATCCACGTGGTTCAGGAAAACAACACAAATGCAATGTCACCAGTAGATCCATGTGGTTTAGGAAAAGAAAACACATGCTATGTCACCAGTGGATCCATGTGGTTTAGGAAAAGAACACACATGAAAATGTCACCAGTGGATCAATGTGGTTTAAGAAAAGAACACACATGCAATCACTCTACTGGATCAATGTGGTTTGGGAAAATAACACACATGCAATGCCACTAGTGGATCAATGTGGTTCAGGAAAAGAACACACATGCAATGACTCTAGGGGATCAATGTGTTTTAGGAAAAGAACACATATGCAATGACTCTAGTGGATCAATTTGTTTTAAAAAAAACATGGAATGAATCTAGTGGATCCATGTGGTTTAGGGAAAGAACACACTTGCAATGACTCTAGTGGATCAATGTGGTTTAGGGAAAGAACATACATGCAATGACTCTTGTGGAACCATGTGGTATAGTAAAAACGAACACACATGAAATGACTCTTGTGGATCCAAGTGGTATAGGAAAATAACACACATGCAATGACTCGAGTGGATCCATGTGGTTCAGGAAAATAACACACATGCAATGACTCTAGTGGATCCATGTAGTTTAGGAAAACAACACACATGCAATGACTCTAGTGGATCAATGTGGTTTAGGAAAAGAACATACATGCAATTTCACTAGTGGATCCATGTGGTTTCGGAAAAGAATACACATGCAATGACTCTAGTGGATCCATGTGGTTTAGGAAAAGAACATACATGCAATGTCGCTAGTGGATCCATGTGATTTAGGAAAAGAACACACATGCAAGGACTCCAGGTGATCCATGTGGTTTAGGAAAAGAACACACATGCAAATGTCACTAGTGGATCAATGTGGTTTAGGAAAAGAACACACATACAATCACTCTTGTGGCTCTATGTGGTTTAGGAAAAGAACACACATGCAATGACTCCAGTGGATCCAGGTGGTTCATGAAAAGAACACACATGCAATGTCACAAGTGGATCCATGTGGTTTAGGAAAAGAACACAAATGCAATGTCACAAGTGGATCCATGTGGTTTAGGAAAAGAACACACATGCAATGTCCCTTGTGGATCCATCTGGTTTAGGAAAAGAACACACATGCAAATGTCACAAGTGGATCTATGTGTTTTAGGAAAATAACACACATGAAATTACTCTAGTGGAACAATGTGTTTTAGAAAAAAACTTGCAATGACTCTAGTGGATCCATGTGATTTTGGAAAACAACACACATGTAATGACACTACTGGATCATTGTGGTTAAGGAAAAGAACACACATTTAATGACTCTAGGGGATCAATGTGGTTTAGAAGAAGAACACACATGTAATGATTCTAGTGGATCTATGTGGTTTAGGAAAAGAACAAACATGCAATGATTCCAGTGAATCCATGTGGTTCAAGAAAACAACACAAATGCAATGTCACCAGTGGATCCATGTGGTTTAGGAAAAGAACACACATGCAATGTGAGCAGTGGATGCATGTGGTTTAGGAAAAGAACACACATGAAAATGTCACCAGTGGATCAATGTGGTTTACGGAAAGAACACACAAGCAATGACTCTAGTGGATCAATGTGGTTTGGAAAAATAACGCACATGCAATGCCACCAGTGGATCAATGTGGTTCAGGAAAAGAACACACATGCAATGACTCTAGGGGAACAATGTGTTTTAGGGAAAGAACACACATGCAATGACTCTAGTGGATCAATGTGTTTTCAAAAAAACATGGAATGAATCTAGTGGATCCATGTGGTCTAGGAAAAGAACACACTTGCAATGACTCCAGTGGATCAATGCGGTTTAGGGAAAGAACACACATGCAATGACACTAGTGGATCAATGTGGTTTAGGAAAAGAACACACATGCAATGTCACTAGTGGATCAACGTGGTTTAGAAAAAGAACACACATGCAAATGTTACAAGTGGATCCATGTGGTTCAGGAAAAGAACACACATGCAATGACTCTAGTGATTCCATGTGTTCAGCAAAAGAACACACATGCAATGTCACTAGTGGATCCATGTGGTTTAGGAAAAGAACACACATGCAATGACTCTAGTGGATCCATGTGGTTTAGGAAAATAACACACATGCAATGACTCTAGTGGATCAATGTGGTTTAGGAAAAGAACACACATGCAATTTCTCTAGTGGATCAATGTGGTTTAGGAAAAGAACACACATGCAATGACTCTAGTGGATCCATGTGGTTCAGGAAAACAACACACATGCAATGTCACTAGTGGATCCATGTGGTTTAGGAAAAGACAACACATGCAATGTCACCAGTGGATCCATGTGGTTTAGGAAAGGAACACATATGCAATGTCACCAGTGGATTCATGTCGTTTAGGAAAAGAACACACATGCAAATGTCATCAGGGGATCAATGTGGTTTAGGAAAAGAACACACATGCAATGACTCTAGTCGGTCAATGTGTTTTAGGAAAAGAACACACATGGAATGTCACAAGTGGATCCATGTGGTTTAGGAAAAGAACACACATGAAAATTTCACCAGGGGATCAATGTGGTTTAGGAAAAGAACACACATGCAATGACTCTAGTGGATCAATATGGTTTAGGAAAAGAACACATATGCAATGTCACCAGTGGATCAATGTGGTTCAGGAAAAGAACACACATGCACTAACTCTAGTGGATCAATGTGTTTTAGGAAAAGATTACACATGCAATGACTCTAATGGATCCATGTGGTTTAGGAAAAGAACACACATGCAAATTTCACCAATTTAACCATGTGGTTTAGGAAAAGAACACACATGAAATGACTCTAGTGGATCCATGTGGTATAGGAAAATAACACACATGCAATGACTCGAGTGGATCCATGTGGTTCAGGAAAATAACACATGCAATGACTGTAGTGGATCCATTTGATTTAGGAAAACAACAAACATGTAATGACACTAGTGGATCCATGTGGTTAAGGAAAAGAACACACATGCAATGACGCTAGTGGATCAATATGGTTTAGGAAAATAACACACATGCAATGTCACTAGTGGATCCATGTGGTTCAGGAAAAGAATACACATGCAATGACTCTAGTGGATCCATATGATTCAGGAAAAGAACACACATGCAATGTCTCGAGTGGATCCATGTGGTTTAGGAAAAGAACACACATGCAATGACTCTAGTGGATCCACGTAGTTTAGGAAAAGAACACACATGCAAATGTCACTAGTGGATCAATGTGGTTTAGGAAAAGAACACACATGCAATGACTCTTGTGGATCAATGTGGTTTAGCAAAAGAACACACATGCAATAACTCCAGTGGATCAATGTAGTTTAGGAAAAGAACACACATGCAATGACTCTAGTGGATCCATGTGGTTCAGGAAAAGAACACACATGCAATGCCACTAGTGGATCCATGTGGTTTAGGAAAAGAACACACATGCAATGTCACTAGTGGATCCATGTTGTTTAGGAAAAATAACACACATGCAATGTCACAGTGGATCCATGTGTTTTAGGAAAAGAACACACATGCAAATGTCACTAGTGGATCAATGTGGTTTAGGAAAAGAACACACATGCAATGACTCTAGTGGATCAACGTGGTTTAGGAAAAGTACACACATGCAATGACTCTAGTGGATCCATGTGGTTCAGGAAAAGAACACACATGCAATGTCACTAGTGGATCCATGTGGTTTAGGAAAATATAACACATGCAATGTCACCACTGGATCCATGTGGTTTAGGAAAAGAACACATATGCAATGTCACCAGTGGATCCATGTGGATTAGGAAAAGAACACACATGCAAATGTCATCAGGGGATCAATGTGGTTTAGGAAAAGAACACACATGCAATGACTCTAGTGGGTCAATGTGTTTTAGGAAAAGAACACACATGCAATGTCACTAGTGGATCCATGTGGTTTAGGAAAAGAACACACATGAAAATGTCACCAGGGGATCAATGTGGTTTAGGAAAATAACACACATGCAATGACTCTAGTGGATCAATATGGTTTAGGAAAAGAACACACATGCAATATCACTAGTGGATCAATGTGGTTCAGGAAAAGAACACACATGCACTTACTCTAGTGGATCAATGTGTTTTAGGAAAAGATTACACATGCAATGACTCTAGTGGATCCGTGTGGTATAGGAAAAAAGAACACACATGAAATGAGTCTAGTGGATCCATGTGATATAGGAAAATAACACACATGCAATGACTCTATTGGATCCATGTGGTATAGGAAAAAAGAACACACATGAAATGAGTCTAGTGGATCCATGTGGTATAGGAAAATGCCACACATGCAATGACTCGAGTGGATCCATGTGGTTCAGGAAAATAACACACATGCAATGACTATAGTGGATCCATTTGATTTAGGAAAACAACACACATGTAATTACACTAGTGGATCCTTGTGGTTAAGGAAAACAACACACATGCAATGACTCTAGTGGATCAATGTGGTTTAGGAAAATAACACACATGCAATGTCACTAGTGGATCCATGTGGTTCAGGAAAAGGATACACATGCAATGACTCTAGTGGATCCATATGATTCAGGAAAACAACACACATGCAATGTCTCTAGTGGATCCATGTGGTTTAGGAAAAGAACACACATCCAATGACTCAAGTGGATCCATGTGGTTTAGGAAAAGAACACACATGCAAATGTCAGTAGTGGATCAATGTGGTTTAGGAAAATAAAACACATGCAATGACTCTTGTGGATCAATGTGGTTTAGGAAAAGAACACTCATGCAATGACTCTAGTGGATCAATGTAATTTAGGAAAAGAACACACATGCAATGACTCAGTGGATCCATGTGGTTCAGGAAAAGAACACACATGCAATGTCACTAGTGGATCCATGTGGTTTAGGAAAAGAACACACAAGCAATGTCCCTAGTGGATCCATGTGGTTTAGGAAAAGAACACACATGCAATGCCACAGTGGATCCATGTGGTTTAGAAAAAGAACACACATGCAAATGTCACCAGTGGATCAATGTGGTTTAGGAAAAGAACACACATGCAATGACTCTAGTGGATCAATGTGGTTTAGGAAAAGAACACACATGGAACGACTCTAGTGGATCAATGTGGTTTAGGAAAAGAACACACATGTAATGACTCTAGGGGATCGATGTATTTTAGGAATAGAACACACATGTAATAACTCTAGTGGATCAATATGGTTTAGGAAAAGAACACACATGAAATGTCACTAGTGGATCAATGTGGTTCAGGAAAAGAACACACATCCACTGACTCTAGTGGATCAATGTGTTTTAGGAAAAGATTAAACATGCAATGACTATAGTGGGTCCATGTGGTATAGTAAAAAAGAGCACGCCTGAAATGACTCTTGTGGATCCATATGGTATAGGAAAATAACACACATGCAATGACTCGAGTGGATCCATGTGGTTGAGGAAAATAACACACATGCAATGACTCTAGTGGATCCATATAGTTTAGGAAAACAACACACATCCAATGACACTAGTGGATCCATGTGGTTAAGGAAAAGAACACACATGCAATGACTCTAGTGGATCAATGTGGTTTAGGAAAAGAACATACATGCAATTTCACTAGTGGATCCATGTGGTTTAGGAAAAGAATACACATGCAATGACTCTAGTGGATCCATGTGGTTTAGGAAAAGAACACACATGCAATGTCTCTAGTGGATTCATGTGATTTAGGAAAATAAAACACATGCAATGACTCCAGGTGATCCATGTGGTATAGGAAAAGAACACACATGCAAATGTCACTAGTGGATCAATGTGGTTTAGGAAAAGAACACACATGCAATCACTCTTGTGGATCAATGTGGTTTAGCAAAAGAACACACATGCAATAACTCCAGTGGATCAATGTAGTTTAGGAAAAGAACACACATGCAATGACTCTAGTGGATCCATGTGGTTCTGGGAAAGAACACACATGCAATGCCACTAGTGGATCCATGTGGTTTAGGAAAAGAACACACATGCAATGTCACTAGTGGATCCATGTGGTTTAGGAAAAGAACACACATGCATTGGCACAGTGGATCCATGTGGTTTAGGAAAATAACACACATGCAAATGTCACTAGTGGATCAATGTGGTTTAGGAAAAGAACACACATGCAATGACTCTAGTGGATCAATGTGGTTTAGGAAAAGTACACACATGCAATGACTCTAGTTGCTCCATGTGGTTCAGGAAAAGAACACACATGTAATGTCACTAGTGGATCCATGTGGTTTAGGAAAAGAAAACACATGCAATGTCACCAGTGGATCCATGTGGTTTAGGAAAAGAACACACATGCAAATTTCATCAGGGGATCAATGTGGTTTAGGAAAAGAACACACATGCAATGACTCTAGTGGGTCAATGTGTTTTAGGAAAAGAACACACATGCAATGTCACTAGTGGATCCATGTGGTTTAGGAAAAGAACACACATGAAAATGTCACCAGGGGATCAATGTGGTTTAGGAAAAGAACAAACATGCAATGACTCTAGTGGATCAATATGGTTTAGGAAAAAAACACATATGCAATGTCACTAGTGGATCAATGTGGTTCAGGAAAAGAACACACATGCACTAACTCTAGTGGATCAATGTGTATTAGGAAAAGATTACACATGGAATGACTCTAGTGGATCCATGTGGTTTAGGAAAAGAACACACATGCAAATTTCACCAATTGATCCATGTGGTTTAGGAAAAGAACACACATGAAATGACTCTAGTGGATCCATGTGGTATAGGAAAATAACACACATGCAATGACTCGAGTGGATCCATGAGGTTCAGGACAATAACACATGCAATGACTGTAGTGGATCCATTTGACTTAGGAAAACAACACACATGTAATGACACTAGTGGATTCTTGTGGTTAAGGAAAAGAACACACATGCAATGACGCTAGTGGATCAATGTGGTTTAGGAAAATAACACACATGCAATGTCACTAGTGGATCCATGTGGTTCAGGAAAAGAATACACATGCAATGACTCTAGTGGATCCATATGATTCAGGAAAAGAACACACATGCAACGTCTCTAGTGGATCCATGTGGTTTAGGAAAAGAACACACATGCAACGACTCCAGTGGATCCACGTAGTTTAGGAAAAGAACACACATGCAAATGTCACTAGTGGATCAATGTGGTTTAGGAAAAGAACACACATGCAATGACTCTTGTGGATCAATGTGGTTTAGCAAAAGAACACACATGCAATAACTCCAGTGGATCAATGTAGTTTAGGAAAAGAACACACATGCAATGACTCTAGTGGATCCATGTGGTTCAGGAAAAGAACACACATGCAATGCCACTAGTGGATCCATGTGGTTTAGGAAAAGAACACACATGCAATGTCACTAGTGGATCCATGTGGTTTAGCAAAAAGAACACACATGCAATGTCATAGTGGATCCATGTGGTTTAGGAAAAGAACACACATGCAAATGTCACTAGTGGATGAATGTGGTTTAGGAAAAGAACACACATGCAATGACTCTAGTGGATCAATGTGGTTTAGGAAAAGTACACACATGCAATGACTCTAGTGGATCCATGTGGTTCAGGAAAAGAACACACATGCAATGTCACTAGTGGATCCATGTGGTTTAGGAAAAGACAACACATGCAATGTCACCACTTGATCCATGTGGTTTAGGAAAAGAACACATATGCAATGTCACCAGTGGATCCATGTGGATTAGGAAAAGAACACACATGCAAATGTCATCAGGGGATCAATGTGGTTTAGGAAAAGAACACACATGCAATGACTCTAGTGGGTTAATGTGTTTTAGGAAAAGAACACACATGCAATGTCACTAGTGGATCCATGAGGTTCAGGAAAAGAACACACATTCACTAACTCTAGTGGATCAATGTGTTTTAGGAAAAGATTACACATGCAATGACTCTAGTGGATCCATGTGGTTTAGGAAAAGAACACACATGCAAATTTCACCAATTGATCCATGTGGTTTAGGAAAAGAACACACATGAAATGACTCTAGTGGATCCATGTGGTATAGGAAAATAACAAACATGCAATGACTCGAGTGGATCCATGTGGTTCAGGAAAATAACACATGCAATGACTGTAGTGGATCCATTTGATTTAGGAAAACAACACACATGTAATGACACTAGTGGATCCTTGTGGTTAAGGAAAAGAACACACATGCAATGACGCTAGTGGATCAATGTGGTTTAGGAAATGAACACACATGCCATGACTCTAGTGGATCCATGTGGTTTAGGACAAGAACACACATGCAATAACTCCAGTGGATCCACGTAGTTTAGGAAAAGAACACACATGCAAATGTCACTAGTGGATCAATGTGGTTTAGGAAAAGAACACACATGCAATGACTCTTGTGGATCAATGTGGTTTAGCAAAAGAACACACATGCAATAACTCCAGTGGATCAATGTAGTTTAGGAAAAGAACACACATGCAATGACTCTAGTGGATCCATGTGGTTCAGGAAAAGAACACACATGCAATGCCACTAGTGGATCCATGTGGTTTAGGAAAAGAACAGACATGCAATGTCACTAGTGGATCCATGTGGTTTAGGAAAAGAACACACATGCAAATGTCACTAGTGGATCAATGTGGTTTAGGAAAAGAACACACATGCAATGACTCTAGTGGATCAATGTGGTTTAGGAAAGGTACACACATGCAATGACTCTAGTGGATCCATGTGGTTCAGGAAAAGAACACACATGCAATGTCACTAGTGGATCCATGTGGTTTAGGAAAAGACAACACATGCAATGTCACCACTTGATCCATGTGGTTTAGGAAAAGAACACATATGCAATGTGTAGCATCCCAATTGTCTAACAATTGTAATGATACTTGATATAGTAATATAATGGCTACTTCATATATATAATTGTTGCATCATAATTATATCATGCTCATGTCATCATGCCACCTTGCATTTGAGCATCATATAAAACCCTTTTCCAATTGCTTCTTATCTCATATGCATTATTAATTGTATTTGCCTCTTGATATTGTATTTGGTTCTTGATATATTGTTTAATGCCCAAGTTGAGTTGGGGGCATATCTTTTATTCCACTCCACCACCTTTCTTCCACCAGACTTATAATTCCACCACCCTAGACATATATGAGCCTTTGCTTTTCTTTTGCTATTTAAATCTAGCTCATATTTGTTGGTGTGGATCCATTCTATGTCTACCTGCTCCATCTATGAGGTATGTTGTTTTCACAATATTACTTATGTGGAGCCTCATGGCCATCTTGGAATGCCATGTGGGTAGAATCTTCCTTTTTGTTTCCATATGGTTGTTTGGGCTAATTGAGCTTGTTTAAATATAATTGTGGCCAAATAATCTTTTAGTGGGATATACACACTACCATGGCCTATTATACTCAATCATGCTTGATTCTACCACTCCCATATATTCATCAAGCTTGCATCTATGGATTTGGGATCTCATCCAATGGTGATGTGCATGCATGTGATAAGTTCCCATATGTACCATAGTTGTTTTTACAACTATTAGAAGTGGCCTCTCACATTCATGCATGCCTCATGCAACATCACCTTTTCCTTCTTCCTTACCTAATCATGTGAATTTGTTTGAGGTTATTTCGTTTTCTTGTGTGGTTTTAATCACTTGGGCATCTCCATGCTAATTAGTGGTTTTCCCCTCTCTCTTCATCTAACCCTAAACCCTACCACCCTAACCACCTAGCCCCCCCTCTCTAGCAAAACCCTAAAACCCCTCTCTCTCTAGCTCCTCTCTCTCCAACCCTCTACCCTAACCACTCTTGCCGAGGCTACCCTTCCCCTGCCCTAGCTACCAACCCACCCAAGCCCCAAACCGAGGCCACCAAACCCTAACCTGACCCTAGTGCAACCCTAGCCCGAGCCTCCCTTCTACCCGAGCCTCTCTCTCTCTCTAGCTCCCTCTCTGCCTGGTGTGCCCCACACCGAACCACCCCTCCTTGGCCTCACCCTGCCCCACCTGCAGCCCCATGCCTACCTGCCCCTGCCCTGTCGAGCACGTGAGGAGAGGAGGAGAGAAAGGTGGCACCGAGGCCACCTTTTCCATCTACCCCGCTCCCCCACGGCATCCTCCCTCTCTCTGCTTTATCTCCTTCTCCACGACACCTCTGGCCTCTCCCAGATCTCCCCAGGGACGTGCCCACCTGCTCCATCCTCCCCATCTACCCCATCGCCGGCAAAACCCTCGGCCTCCTCCGCCCCTTCTTTTCCAGCCGGTGGCGTGGCGCTCTCTGGTGTCGAGGAAGACCGCACGGTACCCCTGCGTCACCTAGACCGCGTCGCCGAGGAGGAGAAGGGCTGGAACCGCTAGGACCGACGCCGCTCCGACGAAACCCTAGCTCCGCCCGGCGTCTGCCTCGTCACCGATCGACCGCTCCCCAAGACGATCCATCTACACCAACGTCTCCTCGGTGAGCCCCTAAGCCCCCTGGACATGTTTCGCCTCGCTGTCGTCGCCTATGCTCGCCGGCCATATCGTCGAACAGCCTCGGTCTGGCGGCGGCGACGTGCTCTGCGTTGCTACGCCAGCAATGGCCTTAGCTAGGCCTCGCCCACTCCTCTGTCACCATCCTGCAGCCATCCGCACTGGCCACCACCTCCGCGCGCGAGCCCTAGGTCCCAGGATCGATCCCCCGCCCGCGCCAGACGCGCACCGATCGGTCCTCTGCACGTGGTAGAAGAAAAACAGTAGAAATGGCTTTCTTGCAGATACCCCCCTGCCTTTTTGACTCCTGCGACCCGCGCTCCTAAAGGTCCCACCTGCCAGCCTCCTTCTCCGTTTTGCAAAAACGCCCCCGCATCTTTTAGACCGTAACCCGCGTAGCCCTCGGACCGCCCACGTGTCGCCTCCCGGCTGGGTGACGCGCGCGCGTGGCCCCGCAGCCTCTGGGCCCGCTTGTCATCCGCGTGGGCTAGCCAAAGCCTCGGTAGCAAAAGCTTTTCTGCGCGCTGTGCTGCTGAGTCAGCGCTGGACCCACTGGTCAGTGTCTGAGGCTAGCTTAACTTGGGTATAAAATGTATTCCTGTATATCTGTTTTAATCCAAACCTTTTTCAAATTAATTCAAATTCAAAATTTAAATCTGTTTTTAAATAAATTTTAAAATACAAATCCAAATAATACATATAATATATGTTTTCAAATCAAAAAAATATGAGGAATTCAATTATGCCATTCAAAATATATTTTGAACACTTTATTTTCCAAGTTAATTAAAATTACTTTAAAATGCCCTTTTTCCTTAATTAAATAATAACTTTTGATTTATAACTCCAAATTTGACAAATAATATGTCTAAAATGATTAGCTCGACGAGACCTTTCTGTTTATGCATTCCATTATCTGTTTTGCAGCATGCATCATATAAATATAAAGTTTACAGCAACTAATATGAGGATAAAATGTGACCAAAACTCAATAAAATGTTTTATTCTTGTATTCCACACCTCACCCATGCCATGCTACTTTATTGCCATGCAAATTGTGCATCATTCATCATGGCATGATTGTTTGCTTGATGCATTTTATTCATATGCTTGTGCACTCTATTTATGTTGGCCCTTGTTTGTTTGGTTCTTCTTCGAATAGGCAATGACGGGATATACCAAGAGAACCGAGCACTACCAGATCCTTCTCTCGCTTCAAGCGAGTGCCAGGCAAGCACTACCACATGCTTGCATACATATAGTACCTATTGCCTCTATCTTATTCTTGCATCATTGAGTCGCGATTGCATTAAAATGAATCCCAAGTATTGCATAGCCTTTACTTTTAAACCCACGAAGCTTGTTCCTCCATCCCATGAGCCATTACTACAGGAGTTGTTTGAGCCATGCGAGTCGTAGAACAGCATGTGTAGGGTATGTGAGTGTCTGATGGATAACGAGGTACCTATACAACTTAACCTGAGTAGTAATGGGATAACTAATGAAAGTGGCATCGGTGAGCCATATTCGCTATTTGGTTTTTCAGGCTCACTTGTGTCCCGTAGGACCCCGAGTACTTGATTCCTGTTCCTTGATTATTCGCGCTATCCACATTCGGGAGGCCTTATGGACCCCCTTGAGCCAGAGCTTGATTCATTCTTATTTCTTGGGGCCACAAACTAGTTTGAGGTTTTATTTACTATCCTGTACTTATGCCATGCTTTACTGCTTTATTTAAATTGTGCAGTCACTGCTTTGTCTTGTTAGGAAAGCGGAGTGTTTTGTGTCGACAAGCCCAGTCACATTTTCGGGTTCCCAGTCGTTTCTGACCATTGGCGCAAACCTTGAGTCCGTCTCGAGTCGGCAACCTTCGTCATGGTAGCTTAATGGGGTGGCCCCTGAAATATTTCTGAATCTGTGATCGCTTTGTCGTGGATGCCTCGTTGGGTTTTGATTTGGTTTTTCCGAGGTTGATCGAGTGTGTGTTGCTATTTGTGCACCCTGCGGTAAAAACTTTCAAAGCCGTGTCATGGTTATGGACGACTTGGAGCACAGTTTCTCGATCATAGATAATTTAACTAAAGTACCGCTTTTAATTTGACTAAGTACCTGACTAGTAAATAGTGCAACTCTCATGGAATGGATAATAAAACTGCCAACGGCTGGGGGGTTGTTCGTCCGCTTCCTCGTCGGTAAGCGAGGAGGAGGATGGATCTGTTAAGATTACTGTTATAACATTAATTCACGGACATCCGTCTATCTCTGGTAAGGCGGATGGTTAGCGAGTTTCTATAGAATTGTTAGGGTTTATCTTTTGCTACAATTGCGTCACCCTAGGTTGTGTCCCCTTTAGAGGCATAAAGACTTGCTGAGTACCCCTAGGGTCTCACACGATAAATTGTTTGATTCAGATGAACAGGTACACTCACAAGATGGATACTGGGTGGAAGAGACGGACGATGTGGGCAACGATAATTCGGTGTAGAGATTAGGAGCAGGGATCCGTGAGATCTGTATGGATGTGCTTATTTATGGGGCATCTTATGCCGATTTGCTTCTTATCCGTACTCGGATTTTGTCTTCCGCTTCCACCTGATACTCTGATGTTTGATGTATGAGGAGATATCCTAAACTATTATATCTATCTAGGATATTTGGATCTTGCCGTATGGCGTTGCTATATTTTCCTTTCTTTTTAGATGGAATGGCTCTGATGTACTGTTGTATGGTGGCTTGCATACATACTCATTTGTGTATGTAGTTGATCCTTCACTGCCGATTCGCCGCAGTTCTCGTCCCGATGTTTAGAAATGGTTGGGACGGCCGAATGGTCTACCTGTGAGTGGCATTTGGGCCCCACCGTACTATTTCAACCATTTCTGCTCATCCAGGCTTGTAACTAGGAGCGTAATTCACCGAGGTAGTTACAATTGGTATCAGAGCCATCCCGCCCTTCAAGGTCTCAGCCAAATGGTCGTTGTCAGTCTAGCAAATATTTTGGTAGTTATGTATACTAGGGAAAAACAAAACGCGAGAGTAGGACTGCTTCCACTTTTCTTCTTACCCAACCACCCACCCTTTTCTGGTAAGGAAGTGTAACGTTTTCAATCCTCTTCTTAAAATTCAAACTAGGATTCACGTGTTCTGGGTTTCCGTAGTACCATAGGTTGAGTGTGTGTGTGTGAATTCCTTGACTATCTGTTGCATCCAAGTTGTTATCTCTATCGGCCTTTTGGTTATCAACTGTTGGTACATCCCATACCGACAGGCTTTTGCAAACCGACGCGATCTATCTGATTCGTTGTATACCGATGCGATCTGTCTTACTCTTTGTTATCCGACGTTATCTTGTTTAGGGTGTTTGTTTCCGTAGTTGCTAATCTTTAGGTTCATCGTGAGAAGAAGGGGTTGGGATATGTGTTTTACTTATTCATGTGCGGAGTAATGATTTGAGTGCGGGATGGAGTCGCGACCATACCACTACTCTTATCATTCGCTCTTGTATATTGAATTGGTAGTGTCACTAATCTTGATTCGTCAAGTGTTTTTGCGCATCTATTGGTATTTTAATGCCGAAATTGCGGAAAATTTTTCTTTGATATCTTTGTGTACCACACTCCTTTTCAGTCGTGTGCGATATGCTTAATATCTTCTAGGTGCTTTGAACTTTGTTGATATTTGAATATCATCTTAGTAAATTGTATCCTTTAATCATGATTAATTCCATCTTGGTACTATTTTGGATTATTATTATTCTCCATCATAGTACTGACTTGTGTTTTATATCAATCACAGGATGGCACCACCACGCCGTTCTGAGGAGGACATACAACCTGAACTGGAGGCAGCATTGTCAAGCATCGCCAATGCCTTGGCAGCAATGCGTGAACCAGCAGCGTTTCGAAGAAAGTGTCAGGAGGAATGAGTTTGTTCTGCTACCTCCACCTCCCAAGCGAGGAGACATCAAAAGCTTCCTGAAGTTCAACCCACGCCAATTTGATGTTTCTGATCAACCACTTGATGCTGATGATTGGTTGCGTGAGATGTCAAGGTTACTGGTGACTGCTGATGTTCCTGAGCAAGAATGGGTAAAGTGTGCTACTCACCTTCTGAAGGGAGATGCAGCTCTCTGGTGGGAGAATTACCTGAAGGAAAACTACACTGGTTTTCGTCCTACTTGGGGACAGTTCACTAGAGCTTTCAAAGAGCAGTATCTGTCAAAAATTGTCATGGAGAGGATGAAGGAAGTGTTTCTCAACCTCAAGCAGGGCAATGACAATGTCAACACCTACATCAGAAACTTCATGAACCTTTCTCGTTATGGTGGCGATGAGATCTCTGATGACAAGAAGAAGCAAAAGAGGTTCCGGCAAGGGCTCAATGCATCGATTAAGTATGCAATCACACATGCAAGGCCGGCGTCTTTTCTGGAACTTCAGCATACAGCTCTGCAGGAAGAGGCAAGTAGGCAAGTGTTTGAGGAGTCAAAGAAACACAGCCGTGATGCAGCAGGTTCTTCAGCTATGTCAGCTCCTTCTAAGCGTCGTGTCTGGGTTCCTAACACCCCACTGTTGCTCCCGGCTCCACCAAGACCTTCAAGCTACACGGCAAGGCCACCAAACTTCCTCACTGCGGCTCCCAGGGGCTACAACCACCACTACAGGCGCTGGTGGAGTCCACAGCTACGTTGCTCCACGTCCACTGGTGCTTGTTACACGTGTGGAAACACGGGCATCAAAGCTGGAACGTCTGCTGAAAAACAAGGCTATTCATCCACCACCTCCAATAACTGCGGCAAGATCTCCTTTGGTTCGTGCACCACCACCTCGGGCTCTCAAAATAAACACCAAGCCGGGTCTCTGCTGTTTCGTGCCAAGCGTCAACGCCGCTCAAGCTGAGCATGCACCTGGAGTTGTGATGGGTATGCTATCCGTTAACTCAGTCTCTGCACGAGTTTTGTTTGATTCAGGTGCATCGCATTCTTTTGTGTCAACCAAGTTTGCAGATGAGAATGGGTTAGCTATGGATCCTCTCCTTAAGCGGTTAATGGTCCTTTCTCCTGGAGCAACAATGGCAGCTTCTAAAATCAGCCATGGCAATCAAATTGAGATTGGTGGCTCTTCGTTCTCGGCTTCCTTAATCATTCTGGGCAATTCTGACATTGATGTCATCTTGGGCATGGATTGGTTGACAGCAAATGCAGCTGTGATTGATTGTGCTGAACGCCGGTTCTCTGAAGATTCCTGAAGGCCATATAGTCTATTCTCCAAGTCGACTCGCTATCCAGCTTTTCTCTTTGGCTCAATGATGATGATGATGCTATGGAAGCTATTGAGTGTTCGTGTCTGTGAGTTCCCAGATGTCTTTCCTGAAGAGTTGCTAGGTATGCCTCCGGATCGTGAGGTTGAGTTTGTAATTGAGTTTGAACCTGGTACCGCTCCTATCTCCAAGCAGCCTTATAAGATGGGTCCTGCTGAGTTGGCTGAACTCAAACGACAGCTTGATGAACAAGAGAAGTTGGGTTTCATTCAACACAGTACTTCTTCTTGGGGTAGCCCAACCCTCTTTGTGAAGAAGCGAGACCAGACTGATAGACTTTGTGTTGACTATCGGGCTCTCAATGCTAAAACCATCAAGAATAAATATCCCTTCGCGGATTAATGATCTCTTGATCACTAAATGGAGCTGTGGTATTCTCTAAGCTTGACTTGAGAAGTGGTTATCACCAAATCAATATTCGCAAGGAAGATGTTCCTAAAACAGCTTTCACCACCGCTATGGCTGTATGAGTACACGGTCATGTCTTTTCGGTCTCACCAACGCTTTGCCACCTTCTCGAGGCTCATGAACTCGGTTTTCATGGAGTATCTTGATAAGTTCGTTGTGGTCTATCTGGATGACATCCTAGTCTATTCTAAGTCACAATAAGAGCATGAAGAACACCTTCGGTGTGTCCTAAACAAGCTTCGTGAGAACCGCTTGTATGCAAAGTTCTCCAAGTGTGAGTTTTGGCTGCCTCAAGTAACCTATCTTGGTCACGTCATCTCTGCCAAGGGCATTGCGATCAACCGAAACTGTGAAGACAATTGTTGAATGGCTTCCTCCTGTTAATGTCAAAGAAGTGCGGAGTTTCCTTGGTTTGGCTAGTTATTGCCGTCGCTTCGTTCAGAACTTTTCGAAGATAGCGAAGCCTCTTACCGATCTCCTCAAGAAAGGCAAGAAATACCTTTGGACTCCTGCTTGTCAAGCAAGCTTTGAGACACTCAAAGAAAAGCTCACTTCCACACCAGTCTTGGTTCCTCCGGATACATCCAAGCCGTTCCAGATATTCTGTGACGCCTCTTTGCAAGGATTGGCCGCGGTCCTTATGCAAGAAAAACAAGTTGTTGCTTATGCCTCTCGACAGTTGAAGACGCATGAGATCAACTATCCTACACATGACCTCGAGCTCGCAGCTGTTGTCTTTGCTTTGAAAGTATGGAGGCACTACTTGCTTGGCAACCGTTGTGAGATCTTTTCTGATCACAAGAGTTTGAAGTATATCTTCACTCAGCCTGATCTCAACCTTCGGCAGAGGAGATGGATTGAAGCAATCAATGATTTTGATTTGACCATCAACTACACTCCGGGCAAAGCTAACGTCATGGCAGATGCTCTCAGCCGCAAAGCTTATGTCAACAACCTCATGATGGAAGAACAACAGCCTCTCTTGTGCGAGGAATTCCGTCAGCTCAACCTTGAAATTTTGGAACAAGGGTATCTCCTGAACCTTCTAGCAACTCCTCTCTTGGAAGAAAAGGTTCGCTCCTTTCAGCTTGGTGATCCGTACACAAGAAAGATCATCTCCAAACTCCAGCTTCCGAAGTATGAGTCCTTCCACGTCGATGATCAAGGCACGCTTTTCTTTGAACACCGGATGTTTGTTCCGAACTACCCGGGTTTGAGAGAGCAAGTTCTCAAGGAGGCGCATGATTCTGTTCTTTCTATCCACCCTGGCAGCACAAAGATGTACATGGACTTGAAAACACAATATTGGTGGCCTGGTTTGAAAAGGTATTGTGCCAAGTATGTCTCGGAGTGTGATGTGCGCAGAGTGAAAGCTGTTCATCAGAAACCTTCCGGTCTTCTACAACCATTGAAACCCCCGGAATGGAAATGGGAGAAAGTAGAGATGGACTTCATCACTGGTTTCCCGAGGTCGCAGAAGGGAAACAATGCAATCTTTGTTGTCATTGACAGGCTTTCTAAAGTGGCTCACTTCTTCCCCGTCAAGGAAACAATTTCTGCAATTCAGTTGGCTGAGCTCTATATCAACAGAATTGTCTCTCTGTATGGGGTTCCGCTTGAGATCAGTTCAGACCGTGGAAGCATCTTCACTTCCAAGTTCTGGGAAAGTTTCCAAAATGCTTTGGGAACAAAGTTGAACTTCAGCACAACTTACCACCCTCAGTCGCAAGGACAAGTTGAAAGGATCAATCGATTACGGAGGATATGCTTCGTTTGCGTAATCTCTTTGGCATGAAGTGGGAAGAATGTCTTCCTTATGCTGAGTTCTCTTACAACAATAGCTTCCAGAAAAGTCTAAAGATGGCACCATTTGAGGCTCTCTATGGTCGCAAATGCAGAACTCCGATTGGTTGGTCGGGTGCAGGAGAAAGAATATTGTTTGGCCCTGACATTGTAACTCAAGCGGAGGAGAAGGTTCACATCATTCTAGAAAATCTGAGGATTGCTCAAAGTCGCCAGAAGAGCAATTATGACAGGAAGCACACAGACATGGAGTATGTCCCTGGTGATCTCGTTTACCTTCGTGTCACTCCCATGAGAGGCACGCACCGTTTTGGTATCAAAGGAAAGCTGGCTCCTAGATACATCGGTCCTTTCAAAATTCGTGGAAGAAGAGGAGAAGTTGCTTATGCTCTTGAGCTCCCGGAAAAACTCAAAGTCCATGATGTTTTCCACATCTCTCAGCTCAAGAAGTGCTTCAAGGATCCCGGCAGGACCGTGGATCATGAGCTTATCAATCTCCAAGAAGACCTGTCTTATCAAGAACACCCCACAAAAATCCTTGAGATCGCAGAAAGAAGGACTCGCAACAAGTCCATCAAGTTATGCAAGGTGCAGTGGTCGCACCATTCCGTTGATGAAGCCACTTGGGAACGTGAAGATGAGCTCCGTACCAAGTATCCTACCCTCTTTGTGTCTTCTTCTTCTTCCTAGAATCTCGGGGCGAGATTCCTGTTTAGTGGGGGAGAGTTGTAGCATCCCAATTGTCTAACAATTGTAATGCTACTTGATCTAGTAATATAATGGCTACTTCATATATATAATTGTTTCATTATAATTATATCATGCTCATGTCATCATGCCACCTTGCATTTGAGCATCATATAAAACCCTTTTCCAATTGCTTCTTATCTCATCTGCATTATTAATTGTATTTGCCTCTTGATATTGTATTTGGTTCTTGATATATTGTTTAATGCCCAAGTTGAGTTGGGGGCATATCTTTTATTCGACTCCACCACCTTTCTTCCACCAGACTTATAATTCCACCACCCTAGACATATATGAGCCTTTGCTTTTCTTTTGCTATTTAAATCTAGCTCATATTTGTTGGTGTGGATCCATTCTATGTCTACCTGCTCCATCTATGAGGTATGTTGTTTTCACAATATTACTTATGTGGAGCCTCATGGCCATCTTGGAATGCCATGTTAGTAGAATCTTCCTTTTTCTTTCCATATGGTTGTTTGGGCTAATTGATCTTGTTTAAATATAATTGTGGCCAAATAATCTTTTAGTGGGATATACACACTACCATGGCCTATTATACTCAATCATGCTTGATTCTACCACTCCCATATATTCATCAAGCTTGCATCTATGGATTTGGGATCTAATCCAATGGTGATGTGCATGCATGTGATAAGTTCCCATATGTACCATAGTTGTTTTTACAACTATTAGAAGTGGCCTCTCACATTCATGCATGCCCCATGCAACATCACCTTTTCCTTCTTCCTTACCTAATCATGTGAATTTGTTTGAGGTTATTTATTTTTCTTGTGTGGTTTTAATCACTTGGGCATCTCCATGCTAATTAGTGGTTTTCCCCTCTCTCTTCATCTAACCCTAAACCCTACCACCCTAACCACCTAGCCCCCCCTCTCTAGCAAAACCCTAAAACCCCTCTCTCTCTAGCTCCTCTCTCTCCAACCCTCTACCCTAACCACTCTTGCCGAGGCTACCCTTCCCCTGCCCTAGCTACCAACCCACCCAAGCCCCAAACCGAGGCCACCAAACCCTAACCTGACCCTAGTGCAACCCTAGCACGAGCCTCCCTTCTACCCGAGCCTCTCTCTCTCTCTAGATCCCTCTCTGCCTGGTGTGCCCCACACCGAACCACCCCTCCTTGGCCTCACCCTGCCCCACCTGCAGCCCCATGCCTACCTGCCCTTGCCCTGCCGAGCACGTGAGGAGAGGAGGAGAGAAAGGTGGCACCGAGGCCACCTTTTCCATCTACCCCGCTCCCCCACGGCATCCTCCCTCTCTCTGCTTTATCTCCTTCTCCATGACACCTCTGGCCTCTCCCAGATCTCCCCAGGGCCGTGCCCACCTGCTCCATCCTCCCCATCTACCCCTACCGCCTCCGTCTACCCCATCGCCGGCAAAACCCTCGGCCTCCTCCGCCCCTTCTTTTCCAGCCGGTGGCGTGGCGCTCTCTGGTGTAGAGGAAGACCGCATGGTACCCCTGCGTCACCTGGACCGCGTCGCCGAGGAGGAGAAGGGCTAGAACCGCCAGGACCGACGCCGCTCCGACGAAACCCTAGCTTCGCCCGGTGTCTGCCTCGTCGCCGATCGACCGCTCCCCAAGCCGATCCATCTACACCAACGTCTCCTCGGTGAGCCCCTAAGCCCCCTGGACATGTTTCGCCTCGATGTCGTCGCCTGTGCTCGCCGGCCATATCATCGAACAGCCTCGGTGCGTGGCGGCCGGCGTCGTTCCTGCGTTGCTACGCCGCGCAGCGACTTAGCTAGGCCTCGCCCACTCCTCTGTCACCATCCTGCAGCCATCCGCACTGGCCACCACCTCCGCGCGCGAGCCCTAGGTCCCAGGATCGATCCCCCGCCCGCGCCAGACGCGCACCGATCGGTCCTCTGCACGCGGTAGAAGAAAAACAGTAGAAATGGCTTTCTTGCAGATACCCCCCTGCCTTTTTGACTCCTGCGACCCGCGCTCCTAAAGGTCCCACCTGCCAGCCTCCTTCTCCGTTTTGCAAAACGCCTCATCTTTTTTAGATCCGTAGCCTCGGACCACGTGTCGCCTCCTCATTGGTGGCAGCTCTACAGCCTCTTGTCATCCAGTGGGCTAGCAAAGCCTCGGTAGCAAAAGCTTTTTCTGTACACTCTTGAAGGCTGGACTGGACCCACTGGTCAGTGTCTGAGGCTAGCTTAACTTGGGTATAAAAAGTATTCCTGTATATCTGTTTTAATCCAAACCTTTTTCAAATTAATTCAAATTCAAAATTTAAATCTGTTTTTAAATAACTTTTAAAATACAAATTCCAATAATACATATAATATATGTTTTCAAATCAGAAAAATATGAGGAATTCAATTATGCCATTCAAAATATATTTTGAACACTTTATTTTCCAAGTTAATTAAAATTACTTTAAAATGCCCTTTTTCCTTAATTAAATAATAACTTTTAATTTATAACTCCAAATTTGACAAATAATATGTCTAAAATGATTACCTCGACGAGACCTTTCTGTTTATGCATTCCATTATCTGTTTTGCAGCATGCATCATATAAATATAAAGTTTACAGCAACTAATATGAGGATAAAATGTGACCAAAACTCAATAAAATGTTTTATTCTTGTATTCCACACCTCACCCATGCCATGCTACTTTATTGCCATGCAAATTGTGCATCATTCATCATGGCATGATTGTTTGCTTGATGCATTTTATTCATATGCTTGCGCACTCTATTTATGTTGGCCCTTGTTTGTTTGGTTCTTCTTCGAATAGGCTGGCGGGGATATACCAAGAGAACCAGGAGCACTACCTGATCCTTCTCTCGCTTCAATCGAGCCGAGCAAGCACTACCACATGCTTGCATACATATAGTACCTATTGCCTCTATCTTATTCTTGCATCATTGAGTCGCGATTGCATTAAACTGAATCCCAAGTATTGCATAGCCTTTACTTTTAAACCCCACCGAAGCTTGTTCCTCCATCCCATGAGCCATTACTACAGGAGTTGTTTGAGCCATGCGAGTCGTAGAACAGCATGTGTAGGGTATGTGAGTGTCTGATGGATAACGAGGTACCTATACAACTTAACCTGAGTAGTAATGGGATAACTAATGAAAGTGGCATCGGTGAGCCATATTCGCTATTTGGTTTTTCAGGCTCACTTGTGTCCGTGGGACCCGAAGTACTTGATTCTGTTCCTTGATTATTCGCTATCCACATCCGGAGGCCTTATGGACCCCGAGCGAGCTTGATTCATTCTTATTTCTTGGGGCCACAAACTAGTTTGAGGTTTTATTTACTATCCTGTACTTATGCCATGCTTTATGCTTTATTTAAATTGTGCGAGTCGCACCTTAATCTGTTAGGAAAGCGGAGTGTTTTCGTGGTATCGACAAGCCCACCACATTTTCGGGTTCCCGATCGTTTACAGCCATTGGCAAACCTTGAGTCCGTCTCGAGTCGGCCAACTTCGTCATGGTAGCTTAATGGGGTGGCCCCCTGAAATATTTCTGAATCCTATGATCGCTTTGTCGTGACTGCCTCGTTGGGTTTTGATTTGGTTTTTCCGAGGTTGATCGAGTGTGTGTTGCTATTTGTGCACCCCTGCAGGGTAAAACTTTCTGAAAGCCGTGTCCGCGGTTATGGACGACTTGGAGCACAGTTTCTCGATCATAGATAATTTAACTAAAGTACCGCTTTTAATTTGACTAAGTACCTGACTAGTAAATAGTGCAACTCTCATGGAATGGATAATAAAGCGCCAATGGGGGTTGTTAAATCGCTTCCTCGCTTGGTGGCGAGGAGGAGGATGGATCTGTTAAGATTACCGTTATAACTGTTGTTATTAATTCACGGACATCCGTCTATCTCTGGTTAGGTGGATGGTTAGCGAGTTTCTATAGAATTGTTAGGGTTTATCTTTTGCTGCAATTGCATCACCCCAGGTTGTGTCCCCTTTAGAGGCATAAAGACTTGCTGAGTACCCCTAGGGTCTCACACGATAAATTGTTTGATTCAGATGAACAGGTACGCTCACAAGATAGATACTGGGTGGAAGAGACGGACGATGTGGGCAACGATCATTCGGTGTAGAGATTTCGGGAACAGGGATCCGTGAGATCTGTGGGTGGGATGTGCTTATTTATGGGGCATCTTATGCCGATTTGCTTCTTATCCATACTCGGATTTTGTCTTCCGCTTCCGCCTGATACTCTGATGTTTGATGTATGAGGAGATATCCTAAACTATTATATCTATCTAGGATATTTGGATCTTGCCGTATGGCGTTGCTATATTTTCCTTTCTTTTTAGATGGAATGGCTCTGATGTACTGTTGTATGGTGGCTTGCATACATACTCATTTGTGTATGTAGTTGATCCCTTCGCCTGCCGATTACGCCGCCCGTACTCGTCCCGATGTTTAGAAATGGTTGGGACGGCCGAAAGGTCTACCTGTGAGTGGCATTTGGGCCCCACCGTACTATTTCAACCATTTCTGCTCATCCAGGCAGGTAACTAGGAGCGTAATTCACCGAGGTAGTTACACAATGTCACCAGTGGATCCATGTGGATTAGGAAAAGAACACACATGCAAATGTCATCAGGGGATCCATGTGATTTAGGAAAATAAAACACATGCAATGACTCCAGGTGATCCATGTGGTATAGGAAAAGAACACACATGCAAATGTCACTAGTGGATCAATCTGGTTTAGGAAAAGAACACACATGCAATCACTCTTGTGGATCAATGTGGTTTAGCAAAAGAACACACATGCAATAACTCCAGTGGATGAATGTAGTTTAGGAAAAGAACACACATGAAATGACTCTAGTGGATCCATGTGGTTCAGGAAAAGAACACACATGCAATGCCACTAGTGGATCCATGTGGTTTAGGAAAAGAACACACATGCAATGTCACTAGTGAATCCATGTGGTTTAGGAAAAGAACACACATGCAATGGCACAGTGGATCCATGTGGTTTAGGAAAATAACACACATGCAAATGTCACTAGTGGATCAATGTGGTTTAGGAAAAGAACACACATGCAATGACTCTAGTGGATCAATGTGGTTTAGGAAAAGTACACACATGCAATGACTCTAGTGGATCCATGAGGTTTAGGAAAAGAACACACATGACAATGTCACCAGGGGATCAATGTGGTTTAGGAAAAGAACAGACATGCAATGACTCTAGTGGATCAATATGGTTTAGGAAAAGAACTCATATGCAATGTCACTAGTGGATCAATGTGGTTCAGGAAAAGAACACACATGCACTAACTTTAGTGGATCAATGTGTTTTAGGAAAAGATTACACATGCAATGACTCTAGTGGATCCATGTGGTTTAGGAAAGAACACACATGCAAATTTCACCAATTGATCCATGTGGTTTAGGAAAAGAACACACATGAAATGACTCTAGTGGATCCATGTGGTATAGGAAAATAACACACATGCAATGACTCGAGTGGATCCATGAGGTTCAGGACAATAACACATGCAATGACTGTAGTGGATCCATTTGACTTAGGAAAACAACACACATGTAATGACACTAGTGGATTCTTGTGGTTAAGGAAAAGAACACACATGCAATGACGCTAGTGGATCAATGTGGTTTAGGAAAATAACAAACATGCAATGTTACTAGTGGATCCATGTGGTTTAGGAAAAGAATACACATGCAATGACTCTAGTGGATCCATATGATTCAGGAAAAGAACACACATGCAACGTCTCTAGTGGATCCATGTGGTTTAGGAAAAGAACACACATGCAACGACTTCAGTGGATCCATGTAGTTTAGGAAAAGAACACACATGCAAATGTCACTAGTGGATCAATGTGGTTTAGGAAAAGAACACACATGCAATGACTCTTGTGGATCAATGTGGTTTAGCAAAAGAACACACATGCAATAACTCCAGTGGATCAATGTAGTTTAGGAAAAGAACACACATGCAATGACTCTAGTGGATCCATGTGGTTTAGGAAAAGAACACATATGCAATGTCACCAGTGGATCCATGTGGATTAGGAAAAGAACACACATGCAAATGCCATCAGGGGATCAATGTGGTTTAGGAAAAGAACACACATGCAATGACTCTAGTGGGTCAATGTGTTTTAGTAAAAGAACACACATGCAATGTTACTAGTGGATCCATGAGGTTTAGGAAAAGAACACACATGACAATGTCACCAGGGGATCAATGTGGTTTAGGAAAAGTACACACATGCAATGACTCTAGTGGATCCATGTGGTTCACGAAAAGAACACACATGCAATGTCACTAGTGGATCCATGTGGTTTAGGAAAAGACAACACATGCAATGTCACCACTTGATCCATGTGGTTTAGGAAAAGAACACATATGCAATGTCACCAGTGGATCCATGTGGATTAGGAAAAGAACACACATGCAAATGTCATCAGGGGATCAATGTGGTTTAGGAAAAGAACACACATGCAATGACTCTAGTGGGTCAATGTGTTTTAGGAAAAGAACACACATGCAATGTTACTAGTGGATCCATGAGGTTTAGGAAAAGAACACACATGACAATGTCACCAGGGGATCAATGTGGTTTAGGAAAAGAACAGACATGCAATGACTCTAGTGGATCAATATGGTTTAGGAAAAGAACTCATATGCAATGTCACTAGTGGATCAATGTGGTTCAGGAAAAGAACACACATGCACTAACTCTAGTGGATCAATGTGTTTTAGGAAAAGATTACACATGCAATGACTCTAGTGGATCCATGTGGTTTAGGAAAAGAACACACATGCAAATTTCACCAATTGATCCATGTGGTTTAGGAAAAGAACACACATGAAATGACTCTAGTGGATCCATGTGGTATAGGAAAATAACACACATGCAATGACTCGAGTGGATCCATGTGGTTCAGGAATATAACACATGCAATGACTGTAGTGGATCCATTTGATTTAGGAAAACAACACACATGTAATGACACTAGTGGATCCTTATGGTTAAGGAAAAGAACACACATGCAATGACGCTAGTGGATCAATGTGGTTTAGGAAAATAACACACATGCAATGTCACTAGTGGATCCATGTGGTTCAGGAAAAGAATACACATGCAATGACTCTAGTGGATCCATATGATTCAGGAAAAGAACACACATGCAACGTCTCTAGTGGATCCATGTGGTTTAGGAAAAGAACACACATGCAACGACTTCAGTGGATCCACGTAGTTTAGGAAAAGAACACACATGCAAATGTCACTAGTGGATCAATGTGGTTTAGGAAAAGAACACACATGCAATGACTCTTGTGGATCAATGTGGTTTAGCAAAAGAACACACATGCAATAACTCCAGTGGATCAATGTAGTTTAGGAAAAGAACACACATGCAATGACTCTAGTGGATCCATGTGGTTCAGGAAAAGAACACACATGCAATGCCACTAGTGGATCCATGTGGTTTAGGAAAAGAACACACATGCAATGTCACTAGTGGATCCATGTGGTTTAGCAAAAAGAACACACATGCTATGTCACAGTGGATCCATGTGGTTTAGGAAAAGAACACACATGCAAATGTCACTAGTGGATCAATGTGGTTTAGGAAAAGAACACACATGCAATGACTCTAGTGGATCAATGTGGTTTAGGAAAAGTACACACATGCAATGACTCTAGTGGATCCATGTGGTTCAGGAAAAGAACACACATGCAATGTCACTAGTGGATCCATGTGGTTTAGGAAAAGACAACACATGCAATGTCACCACTTGATCCATGTGGTTTAGGAAAAGAACACATATGCAATGTCACCAGTGGATCCATGTGGATTAGGAAAAGAACACACATGCAAATGTCATCAGGGGATCAATGTGGTTTAGGAAAAGAACACACATGCAATGACTCTAGTGGGTCAATGTGTTTTAGTAAAAGAACACACATGCAATGTTACTAGTGGATCCATGAGGTTTAGGAAAAGAACACACATGACAATGTCACCAGGGGATCAATGTGGTTTAGGAAAAGAACAGACATGCAATGACTCTAGTGGATCAATATGGTTTAGGAAAAGAACTCATATGCAATGTCACTAGTGGATCAATGTGGTTCAGGAAAAGAACACACATGCACTAACTCTAGTGGATCAATGTGTTTTAGGAAAAGATTACACATGCAATGACTCTAGTGGATCCATGTGGTTTAGGAAAAGAACACACATGCAAATTTCACCAATTGATCCATGTGGTTTAGGAAAAGAACACACATGAAATGACTCTAGTGGATCCATGTGGTATAGGAAAATAACACACATGCAATGACTCGAGTGGATCCATGTGGTTCAGGAATATAACACATGCAATGACTGCAGTGGATCCATTTGATTTAGGAAAACAACACACATGTAATGACACTAGTGGATCCTTATGGTTAAGGAAAAGAACACACATGCAATGACGCTAGTGGATCAATGTGGTTTAGGAAAATAACACACATGCAATGTCACTAGTGGATCCATGTGGTTCAGGAAAACAATACACATGCAATGACTCTAGTGGATCCATATGATTCAGGAAAAGAACACACATGCAACGTCTCTAGTGGATCCATGTGGTTTAGGAAAAGAACACACATGCAACGACTTCAGTGGATCCACGTAGTTTAGGAAAAGAACACACATGCAAATGTCACTAGTGGATCAATGTGGTTTAGGAAAAGAACACACATGCAATGACTCTTGTGGATCAATGTGGTTTAGCAAAAGAACACACATGCAATAAATCTAGTGGATCAATGTAGTTTAGGAAAAGAACACACATGCAATGACTCTAGTGGATCCATGTGGTTCAGGAAAAGAACACACATGCAATGCCACTAGTGGATCCATGTGGTTTAGGAAAAGAACACACATGCAATGTCACTAGTGGATCCATGTGGTTTAGCAAAAAGAACACACATGCAATGTCATAGTGGATCCATGTGGTTTAGGAAAAGAACACACATGCAAATGTCACTAGTGGATCAATGTGGTTTAGGAAAAGAACACACATGTAATGACTCTAGTGGATCAATGTGGTTTAGGAAAAGTACACACATGCAATGACTCTAGTGGATCCATGTGGTTCAGGAAAAGAACACACATGCAATGTCACTAGTGGATCCATGTGGTTTAGGAAAAGACAACACATGCAATGTCACCACTTGATCCATGTTGTTTAGGAAAAGAACACATATGCAATGTCACCAGTGGATCCATGTGGATTAGGAAAAGAACACACATGCAAATGTCATCAGGGGATCAATGTGGTTTAGGAAAAGAACACACATGCAATGACTCTAGTGGGTTAATGTGTTTTAGGAAAAGAACACACATGCAATAACTCCAGTGGATGAATGTAGTTTAGGAAAAGAACACACATGCAATGACTCTAGTGGATCCATGTGGTTCAGGAAAAGAACACACATGCAATGCCACTAGTGGATCCATGTGGTTTAGGAAAAGAACACGCATGCAATGTCACTAGTGAATCCATGTGGTTTAGGAAAAGAACACACATGCAATGGCACAGTGGATCCATGTGGTTTAGGAAAATAACACACATGCAAATGTCACTAGTGGATCAATGTGGTTTAGGAAAAGAACACACATGCAATGACTCTAGTGGATCAATGTGGTTTAGGAAAAGTACACACATGCAATGACTCTAGTGGCTCCATGTGGTTCAGGAAAAGAACACACATGCAATCTCACTAGTGGATCCATGTGGTTTAGGAAAAGACAACACATGCAATGTCACCACTTGATCCATGTGGTTTAGGAAAAAAACACATATGCAATGTCACCAGTGGATCCATGTGGATTAGGAAAAGAACACACATGCAAATGTCATCAGGGGATCAATGTGGTTTAGGAAAAGAACACACATGCAATGACTCTAGTGGGTCAGTGTGTTTTAGGAAAAGAACACGCATGCAATGTCACTAGTGGATCCATGAGGTTTAGGAAAAGAACACACATGGCAATGTCACCAGGGGATCAATGTGGTTTAGGAAAAGAACAGACATGCAATGACTCTAGTGGATCAATATGGTTTAGCAAAAAGAACTCATATGCAATGTCACTAGTGGATCAATGTGGTTCAGGAAAAGAACACACATGCACTAACTCTAGTGGATCAATGTGTTTTAGGAAAAGATTACACATGCAATGACTCTAGTGGATCCATGTGGTTTAGGAAAAGAACACACATGCAAATTTCACCAATTGATCCATGTGGTTTAGGAAAAGAACACACATGAAATGACTCTAGTGGATCCATGTGGTATAGGAAAATAACACACATGCAATGACTCGAGTGGATCCATGTGGTTCAGGAAAATAACACATGCAATGACTGTAGTGGATCCATTTGATTTAGGAAAACAACACACATGTAATGACACTAGTGGATCCTTGTGGTTAAGGAAAAGAACACACATGCAATGACGCTAGTGGATCAATGTGGTTTAGGAAAATAACACACATGCAATGTCACTAGTGGATCCATGTGGTTAAGGAAAAGAATACACATGCAATGACTCTAGTGCATCCATATGATTCAGGAAAAGAACACACATGCAATGTCTCTAGTGGATCCATGTGGTTTAGGAAAAGAACACACATGCAATGACTCCAGTGGATCCACGTAGTTTAGGAAAAGAACATACATGCAAATGTCACTAGTGGATCAATGTGGTTTAGGAAAAGAACACACATGCAATGACTCTTGTGGATCAATGTGGTTTAGCAAAAGAACACACATGCAATAACTCCAGTGGATCAATGTAGTTGAGGAAAAGAACACACATGCAATGACTCTAGTGGATCCATGTGGTTCAGGAAAAGAACACACATGCAATGCCACTAGTGGATCCATGTGGTTTAGGAAAAGAACACACATGCAATGTCACTAGTGGATCCATGTGGTTTAGGAAAAAGAACACACATGCAATGTCATAGTGGATCCATGTGGTTTAGGAAAAGAACACACATGCAAATGTCACTAGTGGATCAATGTGGTTTAGGAAAAGAACACACATGCAATGACTCTAGTGGATCAATGTGGTTTAGTAAAAGTACACACTTGCAATGACTCTAGTGGATCCATGTGGTTCAGGAAAAGAACACACATGAAATGTCACTAGTGGATCCATGTGGTTTAGGAAAAGACAACACATGCAATGTCACCACTTGATCCATGTGGTTTAGGAAAAGAACACATATGCAATGTCACCAGTGGATCCATGTGGATTAGGAAAAGAACACACATGCAAATGTCATCAGGGGATCAATTTGGTTTAGGAAAAGAATACACATGCAATGACTCTAGTGGGTCAATGTGTTTTAGGAAAAGAACACACATGCAATGTCACTAGTGGATCCATCTGGTTTAGGAAAAGAACACACATGAACATTTCACCAGGGGATCAATGTGGTTTAGGAAAACAACACACATGCAATGACTCTAGTGGATCAATGTGGTTTAGGAAAAGAACACACATGCAATGTCACTAGTGGATCAATGTGGTTCAGGAAAAGAACACACATGCACTTACTCTAGTGGATCAATGTGTTTTAGGAAAAGATTACACATGCAATGACTCTAGTGGATCCATGTGGTATAGGAAAAAAGAACACACATGAAATGAGTCTAGTGGATCCATGTGGTATAGGAAAATAACACACATGCAATGACTCTAGTGGATCCATGTGGTATAGGAAAAAAGAACACACATGAAATGAGTCTAGTGGATCCATGTGGTATAGGAAAATAACACACATGCAATGACTCGAGTGGATCCATGTGGTTCACGAAAATAACACACATGCAACGACTGTAGTGGATCCATTTGATTTAGGAAAACAACACACATGTAATTACACTAGTGGATCCTTGTGGTTAAGGAAAACAACACACATGCAATGACTCTAGTGGATCAATGTGGTTTAGGAAAATAACACACATGCAATGTCACTAGTGGTTCCATGTGGTTCAGGAAAAGGATACACATGCAATGACTCTTGTGGATCAATGTTGTTTAGGAAAAGAACACACATGCAATGACTCCAGTGGATCCACGTAGTTTAGGAAAAGAACACACATGCAAATGTCACTAGTGGATCAATGTGGTTTATGAAAAGAACACACATGCAATGACTCTAGTGGATCAATATGGTTTAGGAAAAGAACACACATGCAATGACTCTAGTGGATCAATATGGTTTAGGAAAAGAACAAACATGCAATGTCACTAGTGGTTCAATGTGTTTTACGAAAAGATTACACATGCAATGACTCTAGTGGATCCATGTGGTATAGGAAAAAAGAACACACATGAAATGAGTCTAGTGTATCCATGTGGTATAGGAAAATAACACACATGCAATGACTCTAGTGGATCCATGTGGTATAGGAAAAAAGAACACACATGGAATGAGTCTAGTGGATCCATGTGGTATAGGAAAATAACACACATGCAATGACTTGAGTGGATCCATGTGGTTCACGAAAATAACACACATGCAACGACTGTAGTGGATCCATTTGATTTAGGAAAACAACACACATGTAATTACACTAGTGGATCCTTGTGGTTAAGGAAAACAACACACATGCAATGACTCTAGTGGATCAATGTGGTTTAGGAAAATAACACACATGCAATGTCACTAGTGGATCCATGTGGTTCAGGAAAAGGATACACATGCAATGACTCCAGTGGATCCACGTAATTTAGGAAAATAACACACATGCAAATGTAACTAGTGGATCAATGTGGTTTAGGAAAAGAACACACATGCAATGACTCTTGTGGATCAATGTGGTTTAGCAAAAGAACACACATGCAATAACTCTAGTGGATAAATGTAGTTTGGGAAAAGAACACACATGCAATGACTCTTGTGGATCAATGTGGTTTAGGAAAAGAACACTCATGCAATGACTCTAGTGGATCAATGTAATTTAGGAAAAGAACACACATGCAATGACTCAGTGGATCCATGTGGTTCAGGAAAAGAACACACATGCAATGTCACTAGTGGATCCATGTGGTTTAGGAAAAGAACACATGCAATGTCACTAGTGGATCCATGTGGTTTAGGAAAAGAACACACATGCAATGGCACCAGTGGATCAATGTGGTTTAGGAAAAGAATACACATGCAAATGTCACAGTGGATCAATGTGGTTTAGGAAAAGAACACACATGGAATGACTAGTGGATCAATGTGGTTTAGGAAAAGAACACACATGTAATGACATAGTTTAGGAATAGAAAGAACACACATGCAATGACTCTAGTGGATCAATGTGCTTTAGGAAAAGAACACACATGCAATGACACTAGTGGATCCATGTGGTTATGAAAAGAACACATGCAATGTCACTAGTGGATCCATGTGGTTTAGGAAAAGAACACACATGCAATGTCACCAGTGGATCCATGTGGTTTAGGAAAATAAAACATGCAATGACTAGTGGATCCATATAGTTTAGGAAAAGAACACATGCAAATTTCACCAGTGGATCCATGTGGTTTAGGAAAAGAACACACATCCATTAACTCTAGTGGATACATGTGGTTTAGGAAAAGAACACATAAGCAATTTCACCAGTGGATCCATGTGGTTTAGGAAAAGAACACACAGGCAATGTCACTAGTGGATCAATGTGGTTTAGAAAAAGAACACACATGCAATGACTATAGTGGATCAATGTAGTTTAGGAAATTAACACACATGCAATTTCACGAGTGGATCCATGTCGTTTAGGAAAAGAACACACATGCACTAACTCTAGTGGATCAATGTGGTTTAGGAAAACAACACACATGCAATGACTCTAGTGGATCCATGTGGTTTAGGAAAAGAAAACACATGCAATGACTCTAGTGGATCCATGTGGTTTAGGAAAAGAACACACATGGAATGACTCTAGTGGATCCATGTGGTATAGGAAAATAACACACATGCAATGACTCTAGTGGATCCATGTGGTTTAGGAAAATAACACACATGCAATGTCTCTAGTGGATCCATGTGGTTTAGGAAAGAACACACATGTAATGACACTAGTGGATCCATGTGGTTAGGAAAAGAACACACATGCAATGACTCTAGTGGATCAATGTGTTTTAGGAAAAGAACAAAAATGCAATGTCACTAGTTGATCCATGTGGTTTAGGAAAAGAACACACATGCAATGACTCTAGTGGATCCATGTGGTTTAGGAAAAGAACACATGCAATGTCTCTAGTGGATCCATGTGGTTTAGGAAAAGAACACACATGCAATGACACGAGTGGATCAATGTGGTGTAGGCAAAGTACACACATGCAATGTCACAAGTGGATCAATGTGGTTTTGGAAAATAACACACATGCAATGACTCTAGTGGATCAATGTGGTTTAGCAAAAGAAGACACATGCAATAGCACCAGTGGATCAATGGTTAGGAAAAGAACACATGCAATGACTAGTGGATCAATGTGGTTTAGGAAAAGAACACACATGCAATGACTCTAGTGGATCCATGTGGTTTAGGAAAAGAACACACATACAAATGTCACTAGTGGATCCATGTGGTTTAGGAAAATAACACACATGCAATGGGTCAAGTGGATCCATGTGGTTTAGGAAAAGAACACACATGCAATTTCCCTAGTGGGTCCATGTGGTTTAGGAAAATAACACAAATGCAATGACACTAGTGCATCAATGTGGTTTAGTAAAAGTACACACATGCAATGACTCTAGTGGATCCATGTGGTTCAGGAAAAGAACACACATGCAATGTCACTAGTGGATCCATGTGGTTTAGGAAAAGACAACACATGCAATGTCACCACTTGATCCATGTGGCTTAGGAAAAGAACACATATGCAATGTCACCAGTGGATCCATGTGGATTAGGAAAAGAACACACATGCAAATGTCATCAGGGGATCAATTTGGTTTAGGAAAAGAATACACATGCAATGACTCTAGTGGGTCAATGTGTTTTAGGAAAAGAACACACATGCAATGTCACTAGTGGATCCATCTGGTTTAGGAAAAGAACACACATGAAATTTCACCTGTGTATCCATGTGGTTTAGGAAAACAACACACATGCAATGACTCTAGTGGATCAATATGGTTTAGGAAAAGAACACACATGCAATGTCACTAGTGGATCAATGTGGTTCAGGAAAAGAACACACATGCACTTACTCTAGTGGATCAATGTGTTTTAGGAAAAGATTACACATGCAATGACTCTAGTGCATCCATGTGGTATAGGAAAAAAGAACACACATGAAATGAGTCTAGTGGATCCATGTGGTATAGGAAAATAACACACATGCAATGACTCTAGTGGATCCATGTGGTATAGGAAAAAAGAACACACATGAAATGAGTCTAGTGGATCCATGTGGTATAGGAAAATAACACACATGCAATGACACTAGTGGATCCATGTGGTTCAGGAAAATAACACACATGCATTAGTGGATCCATTTGATTTAGGAAAAACACACATGTAATTACACTAGTGGATCCTTGTGGTTAAGGAAAACAACACACATGCAATGACTCTAGTGGATCAATGTGGTTTAGGAAAATAACACACATGCAATGTCACTAGTGGTTCCATGTGGTTAAGGAAAAGGAAACACATGCAATGACTCTAGTGGATCAATGTTGTTTAGGAAAAGAACACACATGCAATGACTCCAGTGGATCAATGTAGTTTAGGAAAAGAACACACATGCAAATGTCACTAGTGGATCAATGTGGTTTATGAAAAGAACACACATGCAATGACTCTAGTGGATCAATATGGTTTAGGAAAAGAACACACATGCAATGACTCTAGTGGATCAATATGGTTTAGGAAAAGAACAAACATGCAATGTCACTAGTGGTTCAATGTGTTTTAGGAAAAGATTACACATGCAATGACTCTAGTGGATCCATGTGGTATAGGAAAAAAGAACACACATGAAATGAGTCTAGTGTATCCATGTGGTATAGGAAAATAACACACATGCAATGACTCTAGTGGATCCATGTGGTATAGGAAAAAAGAACACACATGGAATGAGTCTAGTGGATCCATGTGGTATAGGAAAATAACACACATGCAATGACTTGAGTGGATCCATGTGGTTCACGAAAATAACACACATGCAATGCACTAGTGGATCCATTTGATTTAGGAAAACAACACACATGTAATTACACTAGTGGATCCTTGTGGTTAAGGAAAACAACACACATGCAATGACTCTAGTGGATCAATGTGGTTTAGGAAAATAACACACATGCAATGTCACTAGTGGATCCATGTGGTTCAGGAAAAGGATACACATGCAATGACTCCAGTGGATCCACGTAATTTAGGAAAAGAACACACATGCAAATGTAACTAGTGGATCAATGTGGTTTAGGAAAAGAACACACATGCAATGACTCTTGTGGATCAATGTGGTTTAGCAAAAGAACACACATGCAATAACTCTAGTGGATCAATGTAGTTTGGGAAAAGAACACACATGCAATGACTCTTGTGGATCAATGTGGTTTAGGAAAAGAACACTCATGCAATGACTCTAGTGGATCAATGTAATTTAGGAAAAGAACACACATGCAATGAGTCAGTGGATCCATGTGGTTCAGGAAAAGAACACACATGCAATGTCACTAGTGGATCCATGTGGTTTAGGAAAAGAACACAGAAGCAATGTCACTAGTGGATCCATGTGGTTTAGGAAAAGAACACACATGCAGTGCCACAGTGGATCCATGTGGTTTAGGAAAAGAACACACATGCAAATGTCACCAGTGGATCAATGTGGTTTAGGAAAAGAACACACATGGAATGACTCCAGTGGATCAATGTGGTTTAGGAAAAGAACACACATGTAATGACATAGGGTATCGATGTATTTTAGGAATAGAACACACATGCAATGACTCTAGTGGATCAATATGGTTTAGGAAAAGAACACACATGAAATGTCACTAGTGGATCAATGTGGTTCAGGAAAAGAACACATCCACTGACTCTAGTGGATCAATGTGTTTTAGGAAAAGATTACACATGCAATGACTGTAGTGGATCCATGTGGTATAGTAAAAAAGAGCACACCTAAAATGACTCTTGTGGATCCATGTGGTATAGGAAAATAACACACATGCAATGACTCGAGTGGATCCATGTGGTTCAGGAAAATATAACACATGCAATGACTCTAGTGGATCCATATAGTTTAGGAAAACAACACACATCTAATGACACTAGTGGATCCATGTGGTTAAGGAAAAGAACACACATGCAATGACTCTAGTGGATCAATGTGGTTTAGGAAAAGAACATATATGCAATTTCACCAGTGGATCCATGTGGTTTAGGAAAAGAATACACATGCAATGACTCTAGTGGATCCATGTGGTTTAGGAAAAGAATACACATGCAATGTCTCTAGTGGATTCATGTGATTTAGGAAAATAAAACACATGCAATGACTCCAGGTGATCTATGTGGTATAGGAAAAGAACACACATGCAAATGTCACTAGTGGATCAATGTGGTTTAGGAAAAGAACACACATGCAATCACTCTTGTGGATCAATGTGGTTTAGCAAAAGAACACACATGCAATAACTCCAGTGCATGAATGTAGTTTAGGAAAAGAACACACATGCAATGACTCTAGTGGATCCATGTGGTTCGGGAAAAGAACACACATGCAATGTCACTAGTGGATCCATGTGTTTTAGGAAAAGACAACACATTTAATGTCACCAGTGGATCCATGTGGTTTAGGAAAAGAACACATATGCAATGTCACCAGTGTATCCATGTGGTTTAGGAAAAGAACACTCATGCAAATGTCATCAGGGGATCAATGTGGTTTAGGAAAAGAACACACATGCAATGACTCTAGTGGGTCAATATGTTTTAGGAAAAGAACACACATGCAATGTCACTAGTGGATCCATGTGGTTTAGGAAAAGAACACACATGAAAATGTCACCAGGGGATCAATGTGGTTTAGGAAAATAACACACATGCAATGACTCTAGTGGATCAATATGGTTTAGGAAAAGAACACACATGCAATGTCACTAGTGGATCAATGTGGTTCAGGAAAAGAACACACATGCACTAACTCTAGTGGATCAATGTGTTTTAGGAAAAGATTACACATGCAATGACTCTAGTGGATCCATGTGGTATAGGAAAAAACAACACACATGAAATGAGTCTAGTGGATCCATGTGGTATAGGAAAATAACACACATGCAATGACTCGAGTGGATCCATGTGGTTCAGGAAAATAACACACATGCAATGACTGTAGTGGATCCATTTGATTTAGGAAAACAACACACATGTAATTACACTAGTGGATCCTTGTGGTTAAGGAAAAGAACACACATGCAATGACTCTAGTGGATCAATGTGGTTTAGGAAAATAACACACATGCAATGACTCCAGTGGATCCACGTAGTTTAGGAAAAGAAGACACATGCAAATGTCACTAGTGGATCAATGTGGTTTAGGAAAAGAACACACATGCAATGACTCTTGTGGATCAATGTGGTTTAGCAAAAGAACACACATGCAATAACTCTAGTGGATCAATGTAGTTTGGGAAAAGAACACACATGCAATGACTCTTGTGGATCAATGTGGTTTAGGAAAAGAACACTCATGCAATGACTCTAGTGGATCAATGTAATTTAGGAAAAGAACACACATGCAATGACTCAGTGGATCCATGTGGTTCAGGAAAAGAACACACATGCAATGTCACTAGTGGATCCATGTGGTTTAGGAAAAGAACACACAAGCAATGTCACTAGTGGATCCATGTGGTTTAGGAAAAGAACACACATGCAGTGCCACAGTGGATCCATGTGGTTTAGGAAAAGAACACACATGCAAATGTCACCAGTGGATCAATGTGGTTTAGGAAAAGAACACACATGCAATGACTCTACTGGATCAATGTGGTTTAGGAAAAGAACACACATGGAATGACTCCAGTGGATCAATGTGGTTTAGGAAAAGAACACACATGTAATGACATAGGGTATCGATGTATTTTAGGAATAGAACACACATGCAATGACTCTAGTGGATCAATATGGTTTAGGAAAAGAACACACATGAAATGTCACTAGTGGATCAATGTGGTTCAGGAAAAGAACACACATCCACTGACTCTAGTGGATCAATGTGTTTTAGGAAAAGATTACACATGCAATGACTGTAGTGGATCCATGTGGTATAGTAAAAAAGAGCACACCTAAAATGACTCTTGTGGATCCATGTGGTATAGGAAAATAACACACATGCAATGACTCGAGTGGATCCATGTGGTTCAGGAAAATATAACACATGCAATGACTCTAGTGGATCCATATAGTTTAGGAAAACAACACACATCTAATGACACTAGTGGATCCATGTGGTTAAGGAAAAGAACACACATGCAATGACTCTAGTGGATCAATATGGTTTAGGAAAAGAACATACATGCAATTTCACCAGTGGATCCATGTGGTTTAGGAAAAGAATACACATGTAATGACTCTAGTGGATCCATGTGGTTTAGGAAAAGAACACACATGCAATGTCTCTAGTGGATTCATGTGATTTAGGAAAATAAAACACATGCAATGACTCCAGGTGATCTATCTGGTATAGGAAAAGAACACACATGCAAATGTCACTAGTGGATCAATGTGGTTTAGGAAAAGAACACACATGCAATCACTCTTGTGGATCAATGTGGTTTAGCAAAAGAACACACATGCAATAACTCCAGTGCATGAATGTAGTTTAGGAAAAGAACACACATGCAATGACTCTAGTGGATCCATGTGGTTCGGGAAAAGAACACACATGCAATGCCACTAGTGGATCCATGTGGTTTAGGAAAAGACAACACATTTAATGTCACCAGTGGATCCATGTGGTTTAGGAAAAGAACACATATGCAATGTCACCAGTGTATCCATGTGGTTTAGGAAAAGAACACACATGCAAATGTCATCAGGGGATCAATGTGGTTTAGGAAAAGAACACACATGCAATGACTCTAGTGGGTCAATGTGTTTTAGGAAAAGAACACACATGCAATGTCACTAGTGGATCCATGTGGTTTAGGAAAAGAACACACATGAAAATGTCACCAGGGGATCAATGTGGTTTAGGAAAATAACACACATGCAATGACTCTAGTGGATCAATATGGTTTAGGAAAAGAACACACATGCAATGTCACTAGTGGATCAATGTGGTTCAGGAAAAGAACACACATGCACTAACTCTAGTGGATCAATGTGTTTTAGGAAAAGATTACACATGCAATGACTCTAGTGGATCCATGTGGTATAGGAAAAAACAACACACATGAAATGAGTCTAGTGGATCCATGTGGTATAGGAAAATAACACACATGCAATGACTCGAGTGGATCCATGTGGTTCAGGAAAATAACACACATGCAATGACTGTAGTGGATCCATTTGATTTAGGAAAACAACACACATGTAATTACACTAGTGGATCCTTGTGGTTAAGGAAAAGAACACACATGCAATGACTCTAGTGGATCAATGTGGTTTAGGAAAATAACACACATGCAATGACTCCAGTGGATCCACGTAGTTTAGGAAAAGAACACACATGCAAATGTCACTAGTGGATCAATGTGGTTTAGGAAAAGAACACACATGCAATGACTCTTGTGGATCAATGTGGTTTAGCAAAAGAACACACATGCAATAACTCTAGTGGATCAATGTAGTTTGGGAAAAGAACACACATGCAATGACTCTTGTGGATCAATGTGGTTTAGGAAAAGAACACTCATGCAATGACTCTAGTGGATCAATGTAATTTAGGAGAAGAACACACATGCAAATGTCATTAGTGGATCCATGTGGTTCAGGAAAAGAACACACATGCCATGTCACTAGTGGATCCATGTGGTTTAGGAAAAGAACACATAAGCAATGTCACTAGTGGATCCATGTGGTTTAGGAAAAGAACACACATGCAGTGCCATAGTGGATCCATGTGGTTTAGGACAAGAACACACATGCAAATGTCACCAGTGGATCCATGTGGTTTAGGAAAAGAACACACATGCAATGACTCTACTGGATCAATGTGGTTTAGGAAAAGAACACACATGGAATGACTCCAGTGGATCAATGTGGTTTAGGAAAAGAACACACATGCAAATGTCATCAGGGGATCAATATGGTTTAGGAAAAGAACACACATGCAATGACTCTAGTGGATCAATATGGTTTAGGAAAAGAACACACATGCAATGTCACTAGTGGATCAATGTGTTTTAGGAAAAGATTACACATGCAATGACTCTAGTGGATCCATGTAGTATAGGAAAAAAGAACACACATGAAATGAGTCTAGTGGATCCATGTGGTATAGGAAAATAACACACATGCAATGACTCTAGTGGATCCATGCGGTATAGGAAAAAAGAACACACATGAAATGAGTCTAGTGGATCCATGTGGTATAGGAAAATAACACACATGCAATGACTCGAGTGGATCCATGTGGTTCACGAAAATAACACACATGCAACGACTGTAGTGGATCCATTTGATTTAGGAAAACAACACACATGTAATTACACTAGTGGATCCTTGTGGTTAAGGAAAACAACACACATGCAATGACTCTAGTGGATCAATGTGGTTTAGGAAAATAACACACATGCAATGTCACTAGTGGATCCATGTGGTTCAGGAAAAGGATACACATGCAATGACTCTAGTGGATCCATATGATTCAGGAAAACAACACACATGCAATGTCTCAAGTGGATCCATGTGGTTTAGGAAAAGAACACACATGCAATGACTCAAGTGGATCCATGTGGTTTAGGAAAAGAACACACATGCAAATGTCACTAGTGGATCAATGTGGTTTAGGAAAATAAAACACATGCAATGACTCTTGTGGATCAATGTGGTTTAGGAAAAGAACACTCATGCAATGAATCTAGTGGATCAATGTAATTTAGGAAAAGAACACACATGAAATGACTCAGTGGATCCATGTGGTTCAGGAAAAGAACACACATGCAATGTCACTAGTGGATCCATGTGGTTTAGGAAAAGAACACACAAGCAATGTCACTAGTGGATCCATGTGGTTTAGGAAAAGAACACACATGCAGTGCCATAGTGGATCCATGTGGTTTAGGAAAAGAACACACATGCAAATGTCACCAGTGGATCAATGTGGTATAGGAAAAGAACACACATGCAAATGTCACCAGTGGATCAATGTGGTTTAGGAAAAGAACACACATGCAATGACTCTACTGGATCAATGTGGTTTAGGAAAAGAACACACATGGAATGACTCCAGTGGATCAATGTGGTTTAGGAAAAGAACACACATGTAATGACTATAGGGGATCGATGTATTTTAGGAATAGAACACACATGCAATGACTCTGGTGGATCAATATGGTTTAGGAAAAGAACACACATGAAATGTCACTAGTGGATCAATGTGGTTCAGGAAAAGAACACACATCCACTGACTCTAGTGGATCAATGTGTTTTAGGAAAAGATTACACATGCAATGACTGTAGTGGATCCATGTGGTATAGTAAGAAAGAGCACACCTGAAATGACTCTTGTGGATCCATGTGGTATAGGAAAATAACACACATGCAATGACTCGAGTGGATCCATGTGGTTCAGGAAAATAACACACATGCAATGACTCTAGTGGATCCACATAGTTTACGAAAACAACACACATCCAATGACACTAGTGGATCCATGTGGTTAAGGAAAAGAACACACATGCAATGACTCTAGTGGATCAATGTGGTTTAGGAAAAGAACATACATGCAATTTCACCACTGGATCCATGTGGTTTAGGAAAAGAATACAGATGCAATGACTCTAGTGGATCCATGTGGTTTAGGAAAAGAACACACATGCAATGTCTCTAGTGGATTCATGTGATATAGGAAAATAAAACACATGCAATGACTCCAGGTGATCCATGTGGTATAGGAAAAGAACACACATGCAAATGTCACTAGTGGATCAATGTGGTTTAGGAAAAGAACACACATGCAATCACTCTTGTGGATCAATGTGGTTTAGCAAAAGAACACACATGCAATAACTCCAGTGCATGAATGTAGTTTAGGGAAAGAACACACATGCAATGACTCTAGTGGATCCATGTGGTTCAGGAAAAGAACACACATGCAATTTCACTAGTGGATCCATGTGGTTTAGGAAAAGACAACACATGCAGTGTCACCAGTGGATCCATGTGGTTTAGGAAAAGAACACATATGCAATGTCACTAGTGTATCCATGTGGTTTAGGAAAAGAACACACATGCAAATGTCATCAGGGGATCAATGTGGTTTAGGAAAAGAACACACATGCAATGACTCTAGTGGGTCAATGTGTTTTAGGAAAAGAACACACATGCAATGTCACTAGTGGATCCATGTGGTTAAGGAAAAGAACACACATGCAATGACTCTAGTGGATCAATGTGGTTTAGGAAAAGAACATACATGCAATTTCACCAGTGGATCCATGTGGTTTAGGAAAACAATACACATGCAATGACTCTAGTGGATCCATGTGGTTTAGGAAAAGAACACACATGCAATGTCTCTAGTGGATTCATGTGATTTAGGAAAATAAAACACATGCAATGACTCCAGGTGATCTATGTGGTATAGGAAAAGAACACACATGCAAATGTCACTAGTGGATCAATGTGGTTTAGGAAAAGAACACACATGCAATCACTCTTGTGGATCAATGTGGTTTAGCAAAAGAACACACATGCAATAACTCCAGGGCATGAATGTAGTTTAGGAAAAGAACACACATGCAATGACTCTAGTGGATCCATGTGGTTCAGGAAAAGAACACACATGCAATGTCACTAGTGGATCCATGTGGTTTAGGAAAAGACAACACATGCAATGTCACCAGTGGATCCATGTGGTTTAGGAAAAGAACACATATGCAATGTCACCAGTGTATCCATGTGGTTTAGGAAAAGAACACACATGCAAATGTCATCAGGGGATCAATGTGGTTTAGGAAAAGAACACACATGCAATGACTCTAGTGGGTCAATGTGTTTTAGGAAAAGAACACACATGCAATGTCACTAGTGGATCCATCTGGTTTAGGAAAAGAACACACATGCAAATTTCACTAGTTGATCAATGTGGTTTAGGAAAAGAACACACATGAAATTTCACCAGTGGATCCATGTGGTTTAGGAAAAGAATACACTTGCAATGACTCTAGTGGATCCATGTGGTTTAGGAAAAGAACACACATGCAATGTCTCTAGTTGATTCATGTGATTTAGGAAAATAAAACACATGCAATGACTCCAGGTGATCTATGTGGTATAGGAAAAGAACACACATGCAAATGTCACTAGTGGATCAATGTGGTTTAGGAAAAGAACACACATGCAATCACTCTTGTGGATCAATGTGGTTTAGCAAAAGAACACACATGCAATAACTCCAGTGCATGAATGTATTTTAGGAAAAGAACACACATGCAATGACTCTAGTGGATCCATGTGGTTCAGGAAAAGAACACACATGCAATGTCACTAGTGGATCCATGTGGTTTAGGAAAAGACAACACATGCAATGTCATCAGTGGATCCATGTGGTTTAGGAAAAGAACACATATGCAATGTCACCGGTGTATCCATGTGGTTTAGGAAAAGAACATACATGCAATTTCACCAGTGGATCCATGTGGTTTAGGAAAAGAATACACATGCAATGACTCTAGTGGATCCATGTGGTTTAGGAAAAGAACACACATGCAATGTCTCTAGTGGATTCATGTGATTTAGGAAAATAAAACACATGCAATGACTCCAGGTGATCTATGTGGTATAGGAAAAGAACACACATGCAAATGTCACTAGTGGATCAATGTGGTTTAGGAAAAGAACACACATGCAATCACTCTTGTGGATCAATGTGGTTTAGCAAAAGAACACACATGCAATAACTCCAGTGCATGAATGTAGTTTAGGAAAAGAACACACATGCAATGACTCTAGTGGATCCATGTGGTTCAGGAAAAGAACACACATGCAATGTCACTAGTGGATCCATGTGGTTTAGGAAAAGACAACACATGCAATGTCACCAGTGGATCCATGTGGTTTAGGAAAAGAACACATATGCAATGTCACCAGTGTATCCATGTGGTTTAGGAAAAGAACACACATGCAAATGTCATCAGGGGATCAATGTGGTTTAGGAAAAGAACACACATGCAATGACTCTAGTGGGTCAATGTGTTTTAGGAAAAGAAGACACATGCAATGTCACTAGTGGATCCATGTGGTTTAGGAAAAGAACACACATGAAAATGTCACCAGGGGATCAATGTGGTTTAGGAAAATAACACACATGCAATGACTCTTGTGGATCAATATGGCATAGGAAAAGAACACACATGCAATGTCACTAGTGGATCAATGTGGTTCAGGAAAACAACACACATGCACTAACTCTAGTGGATCAATGTGTTTTAGGAAAAGAATACACATGCAATGACTCTAGTGGATCCATGTGGTATAGGAAAAAACAACACACATGAAATGAGTCTAGTGGATCCATGTGGTATAGGAAAATAACACACATGCAATGACTCAAGTGGACCCATGTGGTTCAGGAAAATAACACACATGCAATGACTGTAGTGGATCCATTTGATTTAGGAAAATAACAAACATGTAATTACACTAGTGGATCCTTGTGGTTAAGGAAAAGAACACACATGCAATGACTCTAGTGGATCAATGTGGTTTAGGAAAATAACATACATGCAATGTCACTAGTGGATCCATGTGGTTCAGGAAAAGGATACACATGCAATGACTCTAGTGGATCCATATGATTCAGGAAAACAACACACATGCAATGTCTCTAGTGGATCCATGTGGTTTAGGAGAAGAACACACATGCAATGACTCAAGTGGATCCATGTGGTTTAGGAAAAGAACACACATGCAAATGTCACTAGTGGATCAGTGTGGTTTAGGAAAATAAAACACATGCAATGACTCTTGTGGATCAATGTGGTTTAGGAAAAGAACACTCATGCAATGACTCTAGTGGATCAATGTAATTTAGGACAAGAGAACACATGCAATGTCACTAGTGGATCCATGTGGTTTAGTAAAAGAACACACAAGCAATGTCACTAGTGGATCCATGTGGTTTAGGAAAAGAACACACATGCAATGTCACAGTGAATCCATGTGGTTTAGGAAAAGAACACACATGCAAATGTCACCAGTGGATCAATGTGGTTTAGGAAAATAACACACATGCAATGACTCTAGTGGATAAATGTGGTTTAGGAAAAGAACACACATGGAATGACTCTAGTGGATCAATGTGGTTTAGGAAAAGAACACACATGCAATGACTCTAGGGGATTGATGTGTTTTAGGAATAGAACACACATGCAATGACTCTAGTGGATCAATGTATTTTAGGAAAAACATGGAATGATTCTAGTGGATCCACGTGGTTCAGCAAAAGTACACACATGCAAATGTTACAAGTGGATCCATGTGGTTCAGCAAAAGAACACACATGTAATGTCGCTAGTGGATCCATGTGGTTTAGGAAAAGAACACACATGCAATGTCACTAGTGGATCCATCTGGTTTAGGAAAAGAACACACTTGCAATGACTCCAGTGAATCCATGTGGTTCATGAAAAGTACACACATGCAAATGTCACTAGTGGATCAATGTGGTTTAGGAAAATAACACACATGCAATGATTCTAGTGGATCAATGTGGTTTAGGAAAAAGAACACACATGCAATGACTCTAGTGGATCAATGTGGTTTATGAAAAGAACACAGATGCAATGGCTCTAGGGGATTGATGTGTTTTAGGAACAGAACACACATGCAAATGTTACAAGTGGATCCACGTGGTTCAGCAAAAGTACACACATGCAAATGTTACAAGTGGATCCATGTGGTTCAGCAAAAGAACACACATGTAATGTCGCTAGTGGATCCATGTGGTTTAGGAAAAGAACACACATGCAATGTCCCTAGTGGATCCATGTGGTTTACGAAAAGAACACAAATGCAATGTCACAGTGAATCCATGTGGTTTAGGAAAAGAACACACATGCAAATGACACTAGTGTGTCAATGTGGTTTAGGAAAAGAACACACATGCAATGATTCTAGTGGATCAATGTGGTTTAGGAAAAAGAACACACATGCAATGACTCTAGTGGATCAATGTGGTTTAGGAAAAGAACACAGATGCAATGGCTCTAGGGGATTGATGTGTTTTAGGAACAGAACACACATGCAATGACTCTAGTGGATCAATGTATTTTAGAAAAAACATGGAATGATTCTAGTGGATCCACGTGGTTTATGAAAAGAACACACTTGCAATGACTCCAGTGAATCAATGTCGTTCAGGAAAAGAACACACATGAAATGACTCTTGTGGATCAATGTGGTTCAGGAAAACAACACACATGTAATGAATCTAGTGGATTAATGTAGTTTAGGAAAAGAACACACATGCAATGACTCCAGTGGATCCATGTGGTTCAGGAAAAGAACACACATGCAATGTCACTAGTCGATCCATGTGGTTTAGGAAAAGAACAAACATGCAATGTCACCAGCGGATCCATGTGGTTTAGGAAAAGAACACACATGCAATGTCACAATGGATCCCTATGGTTTAGGAAAAGAACACACATGCAAATGTCACTAGTGGATCAATGTGGTTTAGGAAAAGAACACACATGTAATGACTCTTGCGGATCAATGTGGTTTAGGAAAAGAACACTCATGCAATGACTCTAGTGGATCAATGTATTTTAGAAAAAAACATGGAATGATTCTAGTGGATCCATGTGGTTTTTGAAAAGAACACACATGCAATGTCACAGTGGATCCATGTGGTTTAGGAAAAGAACACACATGCAAATGTCACCAGTGGATCAATGTGGTTTAGGAAAAGAACACACATGCAATGACTCTAGTGGATCAACATGGTTTAGGAAAAGAACACACATGCAATGACTCCAGTGGATCAATGTGGTTTAGGAAATCAACACACATGCAATGACTCCAGGGGATCAATGTATTTTAGGAATAGAACACACATGCAATGACTCTAGTGGATCAATGTATTTTAGAAAAAAAACATGGAATGACTCTAGTGGATCCATGTGGTTTATGAAAAGAACACACTTGCAATGACTCCAGTGAATCAATGTGGTTCAGGAAAAGAACACACATGCAATGACGCTAGTGGATAAATGTGGTTTAGGAAAAGAACACACATGCAAGGTCACCGGTGGATCAATGTGGTTTAGAAAAAGAACACACATGCAAATGTTACCAGTGGATCCATGTGGTTCAGCAAAAGAACACACATGCAATGACTCTAGTGGATCCATGTGTTTAGGAAAAGAACACACATGCGAAGTCACTAGTGGATCCATGTGGTTTAAGAAAACAACACACATGCAAATGTCACCAGTGGATCAACATGGTTTGGGAAAAGAACACACATGCAATGACTCTAGTGGATCCATGTGGTTTAGGAAAAGAATACACATGCAATGACTCTAGTGGATCCATGTGGTTTAGGAAAATAACACAGATGCAATGATTCGAGTGGATCCATGTGGGTCAGGAAAAGAACACACTTGCAATGACTTTAGTGAACCTATGTGGTTTAGGAAAACAACAGACATGCAATGACACTAGTGGATCCTTGTGGTTAGGTAAAAGAACACACATGCAAATGTCACTAGTGGATCAATGTGGTTTAGGAAAAGAACACACATGCAATCACTCTTATGGATCAATGTGGTTTAGCAAAAGAACACACATGCAATGATTCTAGTGGATCAATGTGATTTAGGAAAAGAACACACATGCAATGACTCTAGTGGATCCATGTGGTTCATGAAAAGAACACACATGCAATGTCACAAGTGGATCCATGTGGTTTAGGAAAAGAACACACATGCAATCACTCTTATGGATCAATGTGGTTTAGCAAAAGAACACACATGCAATGATTCTAGTGGATCAATGTGATTTAGGAAAAGAACACACATGCAATGACTCTAGTGGATCCATGTGGTTCATGAAAAGAACACACATGCAATGTCACAAGTGGATCCATGTGGTTTAGGAAAAGGACACATATGCAAATGTTACAAGTGGATCTACGTTGTTAAACAAAAGAACACACAAGCAATGCCCCTAGTGGATCCATGTGGTTTAGGAAAAGAACACACATGCAATGACTCTAGTGGATACATTTGATTTAGGAAAACAACACACATGTAATGACACTAGTGGATCCTTGTAGTTAAGGAAAAGAACACACATGCAATGACTCTAGTGGATCAATGTGGTTTATCAAAATAACACACATGCAATGTCACTAGTGGATCCATGTGGTTCAGGAAAAGAACACACATGCAATGAATCAAGTGGATCCATGTGGTTTAGGAAAAGAACACACATGCAAATGTCACTAGTGGATCAATGTGGTTTTGGAAAAGAACACACACGCAATGACTCTTGTGGATCAAAGGGCTTTAGGAAGAGAACACACATGCAATGACTCTAGTGGATCAATGTTGTTTAGGAAAGGAACACACATGCAATGACTCAAGTGGATCCATGTGGTTTAGGAAAAGAACACACATGCAATGTCACTAGTGGATCCATGTGGATTAGGAAAAGAACACACATGCAATGTCACCCGTGGATCCATGTGGTTTAGGAAAAGAACACACATGCAATGTCACAGTGGATCCATGTAGTTTAGGAAAAGAACACACATGCAAATGTCACTAATGCATCAATGTGGTTTTGGAAAAGAACACACATGCAATGACTCTAGTGGATCAATGTGGTTTAGGAAAAGAACACACATGCAATGACTCTAGGGGATCGATGTGTTTTAGGAATAGAACACACATGCAATGACTCTAGTGGATCAATGTATTTTAGAAAAAAACATGGAATGATTCTAGTGGATCCATGTGGTTTATGAAAAGAACACACTTGCAATGACTCAAGTGAATCAATGTGGTTCAGGAAAAGAACACACATGCAATGACTCTTGAGGATCAATGCGGTTTAGGAAAACAACACACATGCAATGACTCTAGTGGATCAATGTAGTTTAGGAAAAGAACACACATGCCATGACTCCAGTGGATCCATGTGGTTCAGGAAAAGAACACACGTGCAATGTCACTAGTCAATCCATGTGGTTTAGGAAAAGAACGCACATGCAATGTCACTGGTGGATCCATGTGGTTTAGGAAAAGAACACACATGCAATGTCAGTGGATCCATGTGGTTTAGGAAAACAACACACATGCAAATGTCACCAGTAGATCAATGTGGTTTAGGAAAAGAACACACATGCAATGACTCTAGTGGATAAATGTGGTTTAGGAAAAGAACACACATGCAATGACTCTAGTGGATCCATGTGGTTCATGAAAATAAGACACATGCAATGTCACCAGTGGATCCATGTGGTTTAGGAAAAGAACACAAATGCAATGTCACTAGTGGATCCATGTGGTTTAGGAAAAGAACACACAAGCAATATCCCTAGTGGATCCATGTGGTTTAGGAAAATAACACACATGCAAATGTCACCAGTGGATCAATGTGGTTTAGGAAAAAAACCTATGCAATGACTCTAGTGAATCAATGTGGTCTAGGAAAAGAACACACATGTAATGTCACCAGTGGATCAATGTGGTTCAGGAAAAGAACACACATGCAATGACTCTAGGGGATCAATACGTTTTAGGAAAAGAACACACATGCAATTACTAGTGGATCAATGTGTTTTAGAAAAAAACATGCAATGACTCTAGTGGATCCATTTGATTTAGGAAAACAACACACACGTAATGTCACTAGTGGATCCTTGTGGTTAAGGAAAAGAACACACATGCAATGACTCAAGTGAATCAATGTGGTTCAGGAAAAGAACACACATGCAATGACTCTTGAGGATCAATGCGGTTTAGGAAAACAACACACATGCAATGACTCTAGTGGATCAATGTAGTTTAGGAAAAGAACACACATGCCATGACTCCAGTGGATCCATGTGGTTCAGGAAAAGAACACACGTGCAATGTCACTAGTCAATCCATGTGGTTTAGGAAAAGAACGCACATGCAATGTCACTGGTGGATCCATGTGGTTTAGGAAAAGAACACACATGCAATGTCAGTGGATCCATGTGGTTTAGGAAAAGAACACACATGCAAATGTCACCAGTAGATCAATGTGGTTTAGGAAAAGAACACACATGCAATGACTCTAGTGGATAAATGTGGTTTAGGAAAAGAACACACATGCAATGACTCTAGTGGATCCATGTGGTTCATGAAAATAAGACACATGCAATGTCACCAGTGGATCCATGTGGTTTAGGAAAAGAACACAAATGCAATGTCACTAGTGGATCCATGTGGTTTAGGAAAAGAACACACAAGCAATATCCCTAGTGGATCCATGTGGTTTAGGAAAATAACACACATGCAAATGTCACCAGTGGATCAATGTGGTTTAGGAAAAAAACACATGCAATGACTCTAGTGAATCAATGTGGTCTAGGAAAAGAACACACATGTAATGTCACCAGTGGATTAATGTGGTTCAGGAAAAGAACACACATGCAATGACTCTAGGGGATCAATACGTTTTAGGAAAAGAACACACATGCAATTACTAGTGGATCAATGTGTTTTAGAAAAAAACATGCAATGACTCTAGTGGATCCATTTGATTTAGGAAAACAACACACACGTAATGTCACTAGTGGATCCTTGTGGTTAAGGAAAAGAACACACATGCAATGACTCTAGTGGATCAATGTGGTTTATGAAAATAACACACATGCAATGTCACTAGTGGATCCATGTGGTTCAGGAAAAGAATACACATGCAATGACTCTAGTGGATCTATATGGTTCAGGAAAATAACACACATGCAATGTATCTAGTGGATCCATGTGGTTTAGGAAAAGAGCACACATGCAATGACTCAATTGGATCCATGTGGTTTAGGAAAAGAACACACATGCAAATGTCACTAGTGGATCAATGTGGTTTGGGAAAAGAACACACATGCAATGACTCTAGTGGATCAATGTGGTTTAGGAAAAGAACACACATGCAATGACTCAAGTGGATCAATGTGGTTTAGGAAAACAACACACATGAAATGATTCTAGGGGATCGATGTGTTTTAGGAATAGAACACACATGCAATGACTCTAGTGGATCAATGTATTTCAGAAAAAAAAACATGGAATGATTCTAGTGGATCCATGTGGTTTATGAAAAGAACACACATGCAATGACTCCAGTGAATCAATGTGGTTCAGGAAAAGAACACACATGCAATGACTCTTGTAGATCAATGTAATTTAGGAAAACAACACACATGCAATGACTGTAGTGGATCACTGTAGTTTAGCAAAAGAACACACATGCAATGACTCCAGTGGATCCATGTGGTCCAGGAAAAGAAGACACATGCAATGTCACTAGTCGATCCATGTGGTATTGGAAAATAACACACATGCAATGACTCGAGTGGATCCATGTGGTTTAGGAAAAGAACACAAATGCAATGTCACAGTGGATCCATGTGGTTTAGGAAAAGAACACACATGAAATCACTCTTGTGGATTAATGTGGTTTAGGAAAAGAACACACATGCAATGACTCTAGTGGCTCAATGTGGTTTAGGAAAAGAACACACATGCAATGACTCCAGTGAATCCATGTGGTTCATCAAAAGTACACACACGCAATGTCACTAGTGTATCCATTTGGTTTAGGAAAAGAACACAAATGCAATGTCACCAGTGGATCCATGTGGTTTAGGAAAACAACACACATGCAATATCCCTAGTGGATCCATGTTGTTTAGGAAAAGAAGACACATCCAAATGTCACCAGTGTATCAATGTGGTTTAGGAAAAAAAAACACATGCAATGACTCTAGTGGATCAATGTGGTTTAGGAATAGAACACACGTGCAATGTCACTAGTGGATCAATGTGGTTTAGGAGAAGAACACACATGCAATGACTCTAGGGGATTAATGAGGGTTAGGAGAAGAACACACATGCAATGACTCTAGGGGATCCATGTGTTTTAGGAAAAGAACACACATGCAATTACTCTAGTGGATCAATGTGCTTTAGAAAAAAACATGCAATGACTCTAGTGGATCCATGTGATTTAGGAAAACAATACTCATGTAATGACACTAGTGGATCCTTGTGGTTAAGGAAAAGAACACACATGCAATGACTCTAGCGGATCAATGTGGTTTAGGAAAAGAACACACATTTAATGCCTCTAGTGGATCAATGTGGTTTAGAAGAAGAACACACATGTAATGACTCTAGTGGATCTATGTGGTTTAGGAAAAGAACACACATGCAATGACTCTAGTGGATCCATGTGGTTCAGGAAAAGAACACAAATGCAATGTCACCAGTGGATCCATGTGGTTTAGGGAAAGAACACACATGCAATGTCACTAGTGGATCCATGTGGTTTAGGAAAAGAACACACATGCAAATGTCACCAGTGGATCAATGTGGTTTAGGAAAAGAACACACATGCAATGACTCTAGTGGATCAATGTGGTTTAGGAAAAGAACACACATTTGCTGCAATTGCGTCACCCCAGGTTGTGTCCCCTTTAGAGGCATAAAGACTTGCTGAGTACCCCTAGGGTCTCACACGATAAATTGTTTGATTCAGATGAACAGGTACACTCACAAGATAGATACTGGGTGGAAGAGATGGACGATGTGGGCAACGATCATTCGGTGTAGAGATTCCGGGAACGGGGATCCGTGAGATCTGTGGGTGGGATGTGCTTATTTATGGGGCATCTTATGCCGATTTGCTTCTTATGCATACTCGGATTTTGTCTTCCGCTTCCGCCTGATACTCTGATGTTCGATGTATGAGGAGATATCCTAAACTATTATATCTATCTAGGATATTTGGATCTTGCCGTATGGCGTTGCTATATTTTCCTTTCTTTTTAGATGGAATGGCTCTGATGTACTGTTGTATGGTGGCTTGCATACATACTCATTTGTGTATGCAGTTGATCCCTTCGCCTGCCGATTACGCCTGTACTTGCCCGGATGTTTAGAAATGGTTGGGACGGCCGAAAGGTCTACCTGTGAGTGGCATTTGGGCCCCACCGTACTATTTCAACCATTTCTGCTCATCCAGGCTTGTAACTAGGAGCGTAATTCACCGAGGTAGTTACACAATGTCACCAGTGGATCCATGTGGATTAGGAAAATAACACACATGCAAATGTCATCAGGGGATCCATGTGATTTAGGAAAATAAAACACATGCAATGACTCCAGGTGATCCATGTGGTATAGGAAAAGAACACACATGCAAATGTCACTAGTGGATCAATCTGGTTTAGGAAAAGAACACACATGCAATCACTCTAGTGGATCAATGTGGTTTAGCAAAAGATCACACATGCAATAACTCCAGTGGATGAATGTAGTTTAGGAAAAGAACACACATGAAATGACTCTAGTGGATGCATGTGGTTCAGGAAAAGAACACACATGCAATGCCACTAGTGGATCCATGTGGTTTAGGAAAAGAACACACATGCAATGTCACTAGTGAATCCATGTGGTTTAGGAAAAGAACACAAATGCAATGGCACAGTGGATCCATGTGGTTTAGGAAAATAACACACATGCAAATGTCACTAGTGGATCAATGTGGTTTAGGAAAAGAACACACATGCAATGACTCTAGTGGATCAATGTGGTTTAGGAAAAGTACACACATGCAATGACTCTAGTGGATCCATGAGGTTTAAGAAAAGAACACACATGACAATGTCACCAGGGGATCAATGTGGTTTAGGAAAAGAACAGACATGCAATGACTCTAGTGGATCAATATGGTTTAGGAAAAGAACTCATATGCAATGTCACTAGTGGATCAATGTGGTTCAGGAAAAGAACACACATGCACTAACTCTAGTGGATCAATGTGTTTTAGGAAAAGATTACACATGCAATGACTCTAGTGGATCCATGTGGTTTAGGAAAAGAACACACATGCAAATTTCACCAATTGATCCATGTGGTTTAGGAAAAGAACACACATGAAATGACTCTAGTGGATCCATGTGGTATAGGAAAATAACACACATGCAATGACTCGAGTGGATCCATGAGGTTCAGGACAATAACACATGCAATGACTGTAGTGGATCCATTTGACTTAGGAAAACAACACACATGTAATGACACTAGTGGATTCTTGTGGTTAAGGAAAAGAACAAACATGCAATGACGCTAGTGGATCAATGTGGTTTAGGAAAATAACACACATGCAATGTCACTAGTGGATCCATGTGGTTCAGGAAAAGAATACACATGCAATGACTCTAGTGGATCCATATGATTCAGGAAAAGAACACACATGCAACGTCTCTAGTGGATCCATGTGGTTTAGGAAAAGAACACACATGCAACGACTTCAGTGGATCCACGTAGTTTAGGAAAAGAACACACATGCAAATGTCACTAGTGGATCAATGTGGTTTAGGAAAAGAACACACATGCAATGACTCTTGTGGATCAATGTGGTTTAGCAAAAGAACACACATGCAATAACTCCAGTGGATCAATGTAGTTTAGGAAAAGAACACACATGCAATGACTCTAGTGGATCCATGTGGTTCAGGAAAAGAACACACATGCAATGCCACTAGTGGATCCATGTGGTTTAGGAAAAGAACACACATGCAATGTCACTAGTGGATCCATGTGGTTTAGCAAAAAGAACACACATGCAATGTCACAGTGGATCCATGTGGTTTAGGAAAAGAACACACATGCAAATGTCACTAGTGGATCAATGTGGTTTAGGAAAAGAACACACATGCAATGACTCTAGTGGATCAATGTGGTTTAGGAAAAGTACACACATGCAATGACTCTAGTGGATCCATGTGGTTCAGGAAAAGAACACACATGCAATGTCACTAGTGGATCCATGTGGTTTAGGAAAAGACAACACATGCAATGTCACCACTTGATCCATGTGGTTTAGGAAAAGAACACATATGCAATGTCACCAGTGGATCCATGTGGATTAGGAAAAGAACACACATGCAAATGTCATCAGGGGATCAATGTGGTTTAGGAAAAGAACACACATGCAATGACTCTAGTGGGTTAATGTGTTTTAGGAAAAGAACACACATGCAATGTTACTAGTGGATCCATGAGGTTTAGGAAAAGAACACACATGACAATGTCACCAGGGGATCAATGTGGTTTAGGAAAAGAACAGACATGCAATGACTCTAATGGATCAATATGGTTTAGGAAAATAACTCATATGCAATGTCACTAGTGGATCAATGTGGTTCAGGAAAAGAACACACATGCACTAACTCTAGTGGATCAATGTGTTTTAGGAAAAGATTACACATGCAATGACTCTAGTGGATCCATGTGGTTTAGGAAAAGAACACACATGCAAATTTCACCAATTGATCCATGTGGTTTAGGAAAAGAACACACATGAAATGACTCTAGTGGATCCATGTGGTATAGGAAAATAACACACATGCAATGACTCGAGTGGATCCATGTGGTTCAGGAATATAACACATGCAATGACTGTAGTGTATCCATTTGATTTAGGAAAACAACACACATGTAATGACACTAGTGGATCCTTATGGTTCAGGAAAAGAACACACATGCAATGACGCTAGTGGATCAATGTGGTTTAGGAAAATAACACACATGCAAAGTCACTAGTGGATCCATGTGGTTCAGGAAAAGAATACACATGCAATGACTCTAGTGGATCCATATGATTCAGGAAAAGAACACACATGCAATGTCTCTAGTGGATCCATGTGGTTTAGGAAAAGAACACACATGCAATGACTCCAGTGGATCCACGTAGTTTAGGAAAAGAACACACATGCAAATGTCACTAGTGGATCAATGTGGTTTAGGAAAAGATTACACATGCAATGACCCTTGTGGATCAATGTGGTTTAGCAAAACAACACACATGCAATAACTCCAGGGGATCAATGTAGTTTAGGAAAAGAACACACATGCAATGACTCTAGTGGATCCATGTGGTTCAGGAAAAGAACACACATGCAATGCCACTAGTGGATCCATGTGGTTTAGGAAAAGAACACACATGCAATGTCACTAGTGGATCCATGTGGTTTAGGAAAAGAACACACATGCAAATGTCACTAGTGGATCAATGTGGTTTAGGAAAAGAACACACATGCAATGACTCTAGTGGATCAATGTGGTTTAGGAAAAGTACACACATGCAATGTCACTAGTGGATCCATGTGGTTTAGGAAAAGACAACACATGCAATGTCACCACTTGATCCATGTGGTTTAGGAAAAGAACACATATGCAATGTCACCAGTGGATCCATGTGGATTAGGAAAAGAACACACATGAAAATGTCATCAGGGGATCAATGTGATTTAGGAAAATAAAACACATGCAATGACTCCAGGTGATCCATGTGGTATAGGAAAAGAACACACATGCAAATGTCACTAGTGGATCAATGTGGTTTAGGAAAAGAACACACATGCAATCACTCTTGTGGATCAATGTGGTTTAGCAAAAGAACACACAAGCAATAACTCCATTGGATGAATGTAGTTTAGGAAAAGAACACACATGCAATGACTCTAGTGGATCCATGTGGTTTAGGAAAAGAACACACATGCAATGCCACTAGTGGATCCATGTGGTTTAGGAAAAGAACAAGCATGCAATGTCACTAGTGAATCCATGTGGTTTAGGAAAAGAACACACATGCAATGGCACAGTGGATCCATGTGGTTTAGGAAAATAACACACATGCAAATTTCACTAGTGGATCAATGTGGTTTAGGAAAAGAACACACATGCAATGACTGTAGTGGATCAATGTGGTTTAGGAAAAGTACACACATGCATTGACTCTAGTGGCTCCATGTGGTTCAGGAAAAGAACACACATGCAATGTCACTAGTGGATCCATGTGGTTTAGGAAAAGAAAACACATGCAATGTCACAAGTGGATCCATGTGGTTTAGGAAAAGAACACATATGCAATGTCACCAGTGGATCCATGTGGTTTAGGAAAAGAACACACATGCAAATGTCATCAGGGGATCAATGTGGTTTAGGAAAAGAACACACATGCAATGACTCTAGTGGGTCAATGTGTTTTAGGAAAAGAACACACATGCAATGTCACTAGTGGATCCATGTGGTTTAGGAAAAGACCACACATGAAAATGTCACCAGGGGATCAATGTGGTTTAGGAAAAGAACAAACATGAAATGACTCTAGTGGATCAATATGGTTTAGGAAAAGAACACATATGCAATGTCACTAGTGGATCAATGTGGTTCAGGAAAAGAACACACATGCACTAACTCTAGTGGATCAATGTGTTTTAGGAAAAGATTACACATGCAATGACTCTAGTGGATCCATGTGGTTTAGGAAAAGAACAGACATGCAAATTTCACCAATTGATCCATGTGGTTTAGGAAAAGAACACACATGAAATGACTCTAGTGGATCCATGTGGTATAGGAAAATAACACACATGCAATGACTCGAGTGGATCCATGTGGTTCAGGACAATAACACATGCAATGACTGTAGTGGATCCATTTGACTTAGGAAAACAACACACATGTAATGACACTAGTGGATTCTTGTGGTTAAGGAAAAGAACACACATGCAATGACGCTAGTGGATCAATGTGGTTTAGGAAAATAACACACATGCAATGTCACTAGTGGATCCATGTGGTTTAGGAAAAGAATACACATGCAATGACTCTAGTGGATCCATATGATTCAGGAAAAGAACGCACATGCAATGTCTCTAGTGGATCCATGTGGTTTAGGAAAAGAACACACATGCAATGACTCCAGTGGATCCACGTAGTTTAGGAAAAGAACACACATGCAAATGTCACTAGTGGATCAATGTGGTTTAGGAAAAGAACACACATGCAATGACTCTTGTGGATCAATGTGGTTTAGCAAAAGAACACACATGCAATAACTCCAGTGGATCAATGTAGTTTAGGAAAAGAACACACATGCAATGACTCTAGTGGATCCATGTGGTTCAGGAAAAGAACACACATGCAATGCCACTAGTGGATCCATGTGGTTTAGGAAAAGAACACACGTGCAATGTCACTAGTGGATCCATGTGGTTTAGGAAAAAGAACACACATGCAATGTCACAGTGGATCCATGTGGTTTAGGAAAAGAACACACATGCAAATGTCACTAGTGGATCAATGTGGTTTAGGAAAAGAACACACATGCAATGACTCTAGTGGATCAATGTGGTTTAGGAAAAGTACGCACATGCAATGACTCTTGTGGATCCATGTGGTTCAGGAAAAGAACACACATGCAATCTCACTAGTGGATCCATGTGGTTTAGGAAAAGACAACACATGCAATGTCACCACTTGATCCATGTGGTTTAGGAAAAAAACACATATGCAATGTCACCAGTGGATCCATGTGGATTAGGAAAATAACACACATGCAAATGTCATCAGGGGATCAATGTGGTTTAGGAAAAGAACACACATGCAATGACTCTAGTGGGTCAATGTGTTTTAGGAAAAGAACACGCATGCAATGTCACTAGTGGATCCATGAGGTTTAGGAAAAGAACACACATGGCAATGTCACCAGGGGATCAATGTGGTTTAGGAAAAGAACAGACATGCAATGACTCTAGTGGATCAATATGGTTTAGCAAAAAGAACTCATATGCAATGTCACTAGTGGATCAATGTGGTTCAGGAAAAGAACACACATGCACTAACTCTAGTGGATCAATGTGTTTTAGGAAAAGATTACACATGCAATGACTCTAGTGGATCCATGTGGTTTAGGAAAAGAACACACATGCAAATTTCACCAATTGATCCATGTGGTTTAGGAAAAGAACACACATGAAATGACTCTAGTGGATCCATGTGGTATAGGAAAATAACACACATGCAATGACTCGAGTGGATCCATGTGGTTCAGGAAAATAACACATGCAATGACTGTAGTGGATCCATTTGATTTAGGAAAACAACACACATGTAATGACACTAGTGGATCCTTGTGGTTAAGGAAAAGAACACACATGCAATGACGCTAGTGGATCAATGTGGTTTAGGAAAATAACACACATGCAATGTCACTAGTGGATCCATGTGGTTAAGGAAAAGAATACACATGCAATGACTCTAGTGCATCCATATGATTCAGGAAAAGAACACACATGCAATGTCTCTAGTGGATCCATGTGGTTTAGGAAAAGAACACACATGCAATGACTCCAGTGGATCCAAGTAGTTTAGGAAAAGAACACACATGCAAATGTCACTAGTGGATCAATGTGGTTTAGGAAAAGAACACACATGCAATGACTCTTGTGGATCAATGTGGTTTAGCAAAAGAACACACATGCAATAACTCCAGTGGATCAATGTAGTTGAGGAAAAGAACACACATGCAATGACTCTAGTGGATCCATGTGGTTCAGGAAAAGAACACACATGCAATGCCACTAGTGGATCCATGTGGTTTAGGAAAAGAACACACATGCAATGTCACTAGTGGATCCATGTGGTTTAGGAAAAAGAACACACATGCAATGTCACAGTGGATCCATGTGGTTTAGGAAAAGAACACACATGCAAATGTCACTAGTGGATCAATGTGGTTTAGGAAAAGAACACACATGCAATGACTCTAGTGGATCAATGTGGTTTAGGAAAAGTACGCACATGCAATGACTCTTGTGGATCCATGTGGTTCAGGAAAAGAACACACATGCAATCTCACTAGTGGATCCATGTGGTTTAGGAAAAGACAACACATGCAATGTCACCATTTGATCCATGTGGTTTAGGAAAAAAACAAATATGCAATGTCACCAGTGGATCCATGTGGATTAGGAAAATAACACACATGCAAATGTCATCAGGGGATCAATGTGGTTTAGGAAAAGAACACACATGCAATGACTCTAGTGGGTCAATGTGTTTTAGGAAAAGAACACGCATGCAATGTCACTAGTGGATCCATGAGGTTTAGGAAAAGAACACACATGGCAATGTCACCAGGGGATCAATGTGGTTTAGGAAAAGAACAGACATGCAATGACTCTAGTGGATCAATATGGTTTAGCAAAAAGAACTCATATGCAATGTCACTAGTGGATCAATGTGGTTCAGGAAAAGAACACACATGCACTAACTCTAGTGGATCAATGTGTTTTAGGAAAAGATTACACATGCAATGACTCTAGTGGATCCATGTGGTTTAGGAAAAGAACACACATGCAAATTTCACCAATTGATCCATGTGGTTTAGGAAAAGAACACACATGAAATGACTCTAGTGGATCCATGTGGTATAGGAAAATAACACACATGCAATGACTCGAGTGGATCCATGTGGTTCAGGAAAATAACACATGCAATGACTGTAGTGGATCCATTTGATTTAGGAAAACAACACACATGTAATGACACTAGTGGATCCTTGTGGTTAAGGAAAAGAACACACATGCAATGACGCTAGTGGATCAATGTGGTTTAGGAAAATAACACACATGCAATGTCACTAGTGGATCCATGTGGTTAAGGAAAAGAATACACATGCAATGACTCTAGTGCATCCATATGATTCAGGAAAAGAACACACATGCAATGTCTCTAGTGGATCCATGTGGTTTAGGAAAAGAACACACATGCAATGACTCCAGTGGATCCACGTAGTTTAGGAAAAGAACACACATGCAAATGTCACTAGTGGATCAATGTGGTTTAGGAAAAGAACACACATGCAATGACTCTTGTGGATCAATGTGGTTTAGCAAAAGAACACACATGCAATAACTCCAGTGGATCAATGTAGTTGAGGAAAAGAACACACATGCAATGACTCTAGTGGATCCATGTGGTTCAGGAAAAGAACACACATGCAATGCCACTAGTGGATCCATGTGGTTTAGGAAAAGAACACACATGCAATGTCACTAGTGGATCCATGTGGTTTAGGAAAAAGAACACACATGCAATGTCACAGTGGATCCATGTGGTTTAGCAAAAGAACACACATGCAAATGTCACTAGTGGATCAATGTGGTTTAGGAAAAGAACACACATGCAATGACTCTAGTGGATCCATGTGGTTCAGGAAAAGAACACACATGCAATGTCACTAGTGGATCCATGTGGTTTAGGAAAAGACAACACATGCAATGTCACCACTTAATCCATGTGGTTTAGGAAAAAAACACATATGCAATGTCACCAGTGGATCCATGTGGATTAGGAAAAGAACACACATGCAAATGTCATCAGGGGATCAATGTGGTTTAGGAAAAGAACACACATGCAATGACTCTAGTGGGTCAATGTGTTTTAGGAAAAGAACACGCATGCAATGTCACTAGTGGATCCATGAGGTTTAGGAAAAGAACACACATGACAATGTCACCAGGGGATCAATGTGGTTTAGGAAAAGAACAGACATGCAATGACTCTAGTGGATCAATATGGTTTAGGAAAAGAACTCATATGCAATGTCACTAGTGGATCAATGTGGTTCAGGAAAAGAACACACATGCACTAACTCTAGTGGATCAATGTGTTTTAGGAAAAGATTACACATGCAATGACTCTAGTGGATCCATGTGGTTTAGGAAAAGAACACACATGCAAATTTCACCAATTGATCCATGTGGTTTAGGAAAAGAACACACATGAAATGACTCTAGTGGATCCATGTGGTATAGGAAAATAACACACATGCAATGACTCGAGTGGATCCATGTGATTCAGGAAAATAACACATGCAATGACTGTAGTGGATCCATTTGATTTAGGAAAACAACACACATGTAATGACACTAGTGGATCCTTGTGGTTAAGGAAAACAACACACATGCAATAACGCTAGTGGATCAATGTGGTTTAGGAAAATAACACACATGCAATGTCAGTAGTGGATCCATGTGGTTCAGGAAAAGAATACACATGCAATGACTCTAGTGGATCCATATGATTCAGGAAAAGAACACACATGCAATGTCTCTAGTGGATCCATGTGGTTTAGGAAAAGAACACACATGCAATGACTCCAGTGGATCCACGTAGTTTAGGAAAAGAACACACATGCAAATGTCACTAGTGGATCAATGTGGTTTAGGAAAAGAACACACATGCAATGACACTTGTGGATCAATGTGGTTTAGCAAAAGAACACACATGCAATAACTCTAGTGGATCAATGTAGTTTAGGAAAAGAACACACATGCAATGACTCTAGTGGATCCATGTGGTTCAGGAAAAGAACACACATGCAATGCCACTAGTGGATCCATGTGGTTTAGGAAAAGAACACACATGCAATGTCACTAGTGGATCCATGTGGTTTAGGAAAAAGAACACACATGCAATGTCATAGTGGATCCATGTGGTTTAGGAAAAGAACACACATGCAAATGTCACTAATGGATCAATGTGGTTTAGGAAAAGAACACACATGCAATGACTCTAGTGGATCAATGTGGTTTAGTAAAAGTACACACATGCAATGACTCTAGTGGATCCATGTGGTTCAGGAAAAGAACACACATGCAATGTCACCACTTGATCCATGTGGCTTAGGAAAAGAACACATATGCAATGTCACCAGTGGATCCATGTGGATTAGGAAAAGAACACACATGCAAATGTCATCAGGGGATCAATTTGGTTTAGGAAAAGAATACACATGCAATGACTCTAGTGGGTCAATGTGTTTTAGGAAAAGAACACACATGCAATGTCACTAGTGGATCCATCTGGTTTAGGAAAAGAACACACATGAACATTTCACCAGGGGATCAATGTGGTTTAGGAAAACAACACACATGCAATGACTCTAGTGGATCAATATGGTTTAGGAAAAGAACACACATGCAATGTCACTAGTGGATCAATGTGGTTCAGGAAAAGAACACACATGCACTTACTCTAGTGGATCAATGTGTTTTAGGAAAAGATTACACATGCAATGACTCTAGTGGTTCCATGTGGTTTAGGAAAAGAACACACATGCAATGTCTCTAGTGGATCAATGTGGTATAGGAAAAAATAACACACATGAAATGACTCTAGTGGATCCATGTGGTATAGGAAAATAACACACATGCAATGACTCGAGTGGATCCATGTGGTTCACGAAAATAACACACATGCAACGACTGTAGTGGATCCATTTGATTTAGGAAAACAACACACATGTAATTACACTAGTGGATCCTTGTGGTTAAGGAAAACAACACACATGCAATGACTCTAGTGGATCAATGTGGTTTAGGAAAATAACACACATGCAATGTCACTAGTGGATCCATGTGGTTTAGGAAAAGAACACACATGCAATGACTCTAGTGGATCCATGTGGTTTAGGAAAAGAACACACATGCAATGACTGTAGTGGATCCATGTGGTTTAGGAAAAGAACACATGCAATGACTCAGTGGATCCATGTGGTTTAGGAAAAGCACACACATGCAAATGTCACTAGTGGATCAATGTGGTTTAGGAAAAGAACACACATGCAATGACTCTAGTGGATCAATGTGGTTTAGGAAAAGAACACACATGCAATGACTCTAGTGGATCAATGTGGTTTAGGAAAAGAACACACATGCAATGACTCTAGTGGATCAATGTGGTTTAGGAAAAGAACACACATGCAATGTCACTAGTGGATCCATGTGGTTTAGGAAAAGAACACACATGCAATGACTCTAGTGGATCCATGTGGTTTAGGAAAAGAACACACATGCAATGACTCTAGTGGATCCATGTGGTATAGGAAAAGAACACACATGAACAGTCACTACAGGATGAATTTGGTATAGGAAAATAACGCACATGCAATGACTCAAGTGGATCCATGTGGATTAGGAAAATAACACACATGCAATGACTCTAGTGGATCCATGTGGTTTAGGAAAAGAACACACATGCAATGTTACTAGTGGATCCATGTGGTTTAGGAAAAGACAACACATGCAATGACACCAGTGGATCAATGTGGTTCAGGAAAACAGCACACATGAAATCTCTCCAGTGGATCAAAGTGGTTTAGGAAAAGAACACACATGCAAATGTCACCAGTGGATCAATGTGGTTTAGGAAAAGAACACACATGCAATGACTCTAGTGGATCCATGTGGTTTAGGAAAAGAACACACATGCAATGTCACTAGTGGATCCATGTGGTTTAGGAAAAGAACACACATGCAATGTCACTAGTGGATCAATGTGGTTTAGGAAAAGAACACACATGCAATGACTCTAGTGGATCAATATGGTTTAGGAAAAGAACTCATATGCAATGTCACTAGTGGATCAATGTGGTTCAGGAAAAGAACACACATGCAAATGTCACTAGTGGTTCAATGTGTTTTACGAAAAGATTACACATGCAATGACTCTAGTGGATCCATGTGGTATAGGAAAAAAGAACACACAAGAAATGAGTCTAGTGGATCCATGTGGTATAGGAAAATAACACACATGCAATGACTCTAGTGGATCCATGTGGTATAGGAAAAAAGAACACACATGAAATGAGTCTAGTGGATCCATGTGGTATAGGAAAATAACACACATGCAATGACTCGAGTGGATCCATGTGGTTCACGAAAATAACACACATGCAACGACTGTAGTGGATCCATTTGATTTAGGAAAACAACACACATGTAATTACACTAGTGAATCCTTGTGGTTAAGGAAAACAACACACATGCAATGACTCTAGTGGATCAATGTGGTTTAGGAAAATAACACACATGCAATGTCACAAGTGGATCCATGTGGTTCAGGAAAAGGATACACATGCAATGACTCTTGTGGATCAATGTTGTTTAGGAAAAGAACACACATGCAATGACTCCAGTGGATCCACGTAGTTTAGGAAAAGAACACACATGCAAATGTCACTAGTGGATCAATGTGGTTTATGAAAAGAACACACATGCAATGACTCTAGTGGATCAATATGGTTTAGGAAAAGAACACACATGCAATGACTCTAGTGGATCAATATGGTTTAGGAAAAGAACAAACATGCAATGTCACTAGTGGTTCAATGTGTTTTACGAAAAGATTACACATGCAATGACTCTAGTGGATCCATGTGGTATAGGAAAAAAGAACACACAAGAAATGAGTCTAGTGGATCCATGTGGTATAGGAAAATAACACACATGCAATGACTCTAGTGGATCCATGTGGTATAGGAAAAAAGAACACACATGAAATGAGTCTAGTGGATCCATGTGGTATAGGAAAATAACACACATGCAATGACTCGATGGATCCATGTGGTTTAGGGAAAGAACACACATGCAATAACTCTAGTGGGTCATTGTGGTTTAGGAAAACAAGACACATGTAATGACTCTAGTGGATCCATGTGGTTTAGGAAAAGAACACACATGCAATAACTCTAGTGGTGGTTTAGGAAAGGAACACACATGCAATGACTCTAGTGGATCTACGTGGTTTAGGAAAAGGATACACATGCAATGACTCTTGTGGATCAATGTTGTTTAGGAAAAGAACACACATGCAATGACTCCAGTGGATCCACGTAGTTTAGGAAAAGAACACACATGCAAATGTCACTAGTGGATCAATGTGGTTTATGAAAAGAACACACATGCAATGACTCTAGTGGATCAATGTGGTTTAGGAAAAGAACACACATGCAATGACTGTAGTGGATCAATTTGGTTAACGAAAATAACAAACATGCAACGTCTGTAGTGGATCAATTTGATTTAGGAAAAGAACACATGCAATGACTCTAGTGGATCAATGTGGTTTAGGAAAAAGAACACACATGCAATGACTCTAGTGGATCAATGTGTTTTAGGAAAAGAACACATGCAATGACTCTAGTGGTTCCATGTGGTATAGGAAAAAAGAACACACATGAAATGAGTCTAGTGGATCCATGTGGTATAGGAAAATAACACACATGCAATGACTTGAGTGGATCCATGTGGTTCACGAAAATAACACACATGCAACGACTGTAGTGGATCCATTTGATTTAGGAAAACAACACACATGTAATTACACTAGTGGATCCTTGTGGTTAAGGAAAACAACACACATGCAATGACTCTAGTGGATCAATGTGGTTTAGGAAAATAACACACATGCAATGTGCAATGACTCCAGTGGATCCACGTAATTTAGGAAAATAACACACATGCAAATGTAACTAGTGGATCAATGTGGTTTAGGAAAAGAACACACATGCAATGACTCTTGTGGATCAATGTGGTTTAGCAAAAGAACACACATGCAATAACTCTAGTGGATAAATGTAGTTTGGGAAAAGAACACACATGCAATGACTCTTGTGGATCAATGTGGTTTAGGAAAAGAACACTCATGCAATGACTCTAGTGGATCAATGTAATTTAGGAAAAGAACACACATGCAATGACTCAGTGGATCCATGTGGTTCAGGAAAAGAACACACATGCAATGTCACTAGTGGATCCATGTGTTTAGGAAAAGAACACACAAGTAATGTCACTAGTGGATCCATGTGGTTTAGGAAAAGAACACACATGCAGTGCCACAGTGGATCCATGTGGTTTAGGAAAAGAACACACATGCAAATGTCACCAGTGGATCAATGTGGTTTAGGAAAAGAACACACATGCAATGACTCTACTGGATCAATGTGGTTTAGGAAAAGAACACACATGGAATGACTCCAGTGGATCTATGTGGTTTAGGAAAAGAACACACATGTAATGACTATAGGGTATCGATGTATTTTAGGAATAGAACACACATGCAATGACTCTAGTGGATCAATATGGTTTAGGAAAAGAACACACATGAAATGTCACTAGTGGACCAATGTGGTTCAGGAAAAGAACACACATCCACTGACTCTAGTGGATCAATGTGTTTTAGGAAAAGATTACACATGCAATGACTATAGTGGATCCATGTGGTATAGTAAAAAAGAGCACACCTAAAATGACTCTTGTGGATCCATGTGGTATAGGAAAATAACACACATGCAATGACTCGAGTGGATCCATGTGGTTCAGGAAAATATAACACATGCAATGACTCTAGTGGATCCATATAGTTTAGGAAAACAACACACATCTAATGACACTAGTGGATCCATGTGGTTAAGGAAAAGAACACACATGCAATGACTCTAGTGGATCAATGTGGTTTTGGAAAAGAACATACATGCAATTTCACCAGTGGATCCATGTGGTTTAGGAAAAGAATACACATGCAATGACTCTAGTGGATCCATGTGGTTTAGGAAAAGAACACACATGCAATGTCTCTAGTGGATTCATGTGATTTAGGAAAATAAAACACATGCAATGACTCCAGGTGATCTATGTGGTATAGGAAAAGAACACACATGCAAATGTCACTAGTGGATCAATGTGGTTTAGGAAAAGAACACACATGCAATCACTCTTGTGGATCAATGTGGTTTAGCAAAAGAACACACATGCAATAACTCAAGTGCATGAATGTAGTTTAGGAAAAGAACACACATGCAATGACTCTAGTGGATCCATGTGGTTCGGGAAAAGAACACACATGCAATGTCACTAGTGGATCCATGTGGTTTAGGAAAATACAACACATTTAATGTCACCAGTGGATCCATGTGGTTTAGGAAAAGAACACATATGCAATGTCACCAGTGTATCCATGTGGTTTAGGAAAAGAACACACATGCAAATGTCATCAGGGGATCAATGTGGTTTAGGAAAAGAACACACATGCAATGACTCTAGTGGGTCAATGTGTTTTAGGAAAAGAACACACATGCAATGTCACTAGTGGATCCATGTGGTTTAGGAAAAGAACACACATGAAAATGTCACCAGGGGATCAATGTGGTTTAGGAAAATAACACACATGCAATGACTCTAGTGGATCAATATGGTTTAGGAAAAGAACACACATGCAATGTCACTAGTGGATCAATGTGGTTCAGGAAAAGAACACACATGCACTAACTCTAGTGGATCAATGTGTTTTAGGAAAAGATTACACATGAAATGACTCTAGTGGATGCATGTGGTATAGGAAAAAACAACACACATGAAATGAGTCTAGTGGATCCATGTGGTATAGGAACATAACACACATGCAATGACTCGAGTGGATCCATGTGGTTCAGGAAAATAACACACATGCAATGACTGTAGTGGATCCATTTGATTTAGGAAAACAACACACATGTAATTACACTAGTGGATCCTTGTGGTTAAGGAAAAGAACACACATGCAATGACTCTAGTGGATCAATGTGGTTTAGGAAAATAACACACATGCAATGACTCTAGTGGATCCACGTAGTTTAGGAAAAGAACACACATGCAAATGTCACTAGTGGATCAATGTGGTTTAGGAAAAGAACACACATGCAATGACTCTTGTGGATCAATGTGGTTTAGCAAAAGAACACACATGCAATAACTCTAGTGGATCAATGTAGTTTGGGAAAAGAACACACATGCAATGACTCTTGTGGATCAATGTGGTTTAGGAAAAGAACACTCATGCAATGACTCTAGTGGATCAATGTAATTTAGGAAAAGAACACACATGCAATGACTCAGTGGATCCATGTGGTTCAGGAAAAGAACACACATGCAATGTCACTAGTGGATCCATGTGGTTTAGGAAAAGAACACACAAGCAATGTCACTAGTGGATCCATGTGGTTTAGGAAAAGAACACACATGCAGTGCCACAGTGGATCCATGTGGTTTAGGAAAAGAACACACATGCAAATGTCACCAGTGGATCAATGTGGTTTAGGAAAAGAACACACATGCAATGACTCTACTGGATCAATGTGGTTTAGGAAAAGAACCCACATGGAATGACTCCAGTGGATCAATGTGGTTTAGGAAAAGAACACACATGTAATAACTATAGGGTATCCATGTATTTTAGGAATAGAACACACATGCAATGACTCTAGTGGATCAATATGGTTTAGGAAAAGAACACACATGAAATGTCACTAGTGGATCAATGTGGTTCAGGAAAAGAACACACATCCACTGACTCTAGTGGATCAATGTGTTTTAGGAAAAGATTACACATGCAATGACTGTAGTGGATCCATGTGGTATAGTAAAAAAGAGCACACCTAAAATGACTCTTGTGGATCCATGTGGTATAGGAAAATAACACACATGCAATGACTCGAGTGGATCCATGTGGTTCAGGAAAATATAACACATGCAATGACTCTAGTGGATCCATATAGTTTAGGAAAACAACACACATCTAATGACACTAGTGGATCCATGTGGTTAAGGAAAAGAACACACATGCAATGACTCTAGTGGATCAATGTGGTTTAGGAAAAGAACATACATGCAATTTCACGAGTGGATCCATGTGGTTTAGGAAAAGAATACACATGCAATGACTCTAGTGGATCCATGTGGTTTAGGAAAAGAACACACATGCAATGTCTCTAGTGGATTCATGTGATTTAGGAAAATAAAACACATGCAATGACTCCAGGTGATCTATCTGGTATAGGAAAAGAACACACATGCAAATGTCACTAGTGGATCAATGTGGTTTAGGAAAAGAACACACATGCAATCACTCTTGTGGATCAATGTGGTTTAGCAAAAGAACACACATGCAATAACTCCAGTGCATGAATGTAGTTTAGGAAAAGAACACACATGCAATGACTCTAGTGGATCCATGTGGTTCGGGAAAAGAACACACATGCAATGTCACTAGTGGATCCATGTGGTTTAGGAAAAGACAACACATTTAATGTCACCAGTGGATCCATGTGGTTTAGGAAAAGAACACATATGCAATGTCACCAGTGTATCCATGTGGTTTAGGAAAAGAACACACATGCAAATGTCATCAGGGGATCAATGTGGTTTAGGAAAAGAACACATATGCAATGACTCTAGTGGGTCAATGTGTTTTAGGAAAAGAACACACATGCAATGTCACTAGTGGATCCATGTGGTTTAGGAAAAGAACACACATGAAAATGTCACCAGGGGATCAATGTGGTTTAGGAAAATAACACACATGCAATGACTCTAGTGGATCAATATGGTTTAGGAAAAGAACACACATGCAATGTCACTAGTGGATCAATGTGGTTCAGGAAAAGAACACACATGCACTAACTCTAGTGGATCAATGTGTTTTAGGAAAAGATTACACATGCAATGACTCTAGTGGATCCATGTGGTATAGGAAAAAACAACACACATGAAATGAGTCTAGTGGATCCATGTGGTATAGGAAAATAACACACATGCAATGACTCGAGTGGATCCATGTGGTTCAGGAAAATAACACACATGCAATGACTGTAGTGGATCCATTTGATTTAGGAAAACAACACACATGTAATTACACTAGTGGATCCTTGTGGTTAAGGAAAAGAACACACATGCAATGACTCTAGTGGATCAATGTGGTTTAGGAAAATAACACACATGCAATGACTCCAGTGGATCCACGTAGTTTAGGAAAAGAACACACATGCAAATGTCACTAGTGGATCAATGTGGTTTAGGAAAAGAACACACATGCAATGACTCTTGTGGATCAATGTGGTTTAGCAAAAGAACACACATGCAATAACTCTAGTGGATCAATGTAGTTTGGGAAAAGAACACACATGCAATGACTCTTGTGGATCAATGTGGTTTAGGAAAAGAACACTCATGCAATGACTCTAGTGGATCAATGTAATTTAGGAAAAGAACACACATGCAATGACTCAGTGGATCCATGTGGTTCAGGAAAAGAACACACATGCAATGTCACTAGTGGATCCATGTGGTTTAGGAAAAGAACACACAAGCAATGTCACTAGTGGATCCATGTGGTTTAGGAAAAGAACACACATGGAGTGCCACAGTGGATCCATGTGGTTTAGGAAAAGAACACACATGCAAATGTCACCAGTGGATCAATGTGGTTTAGGAAAAGAACACACATGCAATGACTCTACTGGATCAATGTGGTTTAGGAAAAGAACACACATGGAATGACTCCAGTGGATCAATGTGGTTTAGGAAAAGAACACACATGTAATAACTATAGGGTATCGATGTATTTTAGGAATAGAACACACATGCAATGACTCTAGTGGATCAATATGGTTTAGGAAAAGAACACACATGAAATGTCACTAGTGGATCAATGTGGTTCAGGAAAAGAACACACATCCACTGACTCTAGTGGATCAATGTGTTTTAGGAAAAGATTACACATGCAATGACTGTAGTGGATCCATGTGGTATAGTAAAAAAGAGCACACCTAAAATGACTCTTGTGGATCCATGTGGTATAGGAAAATAACACACATGCAATGACTCGAGTGGATCCATGTGGTTCAGGAAAATATAACACATGCAATGACTCTAGTGGATCCATATAGTTTAGGAAAACAACACACATCTAATGACACTAGTGGATCCATGTGGTTAAGGAAAAGAACACACATTTAATGACTCTAGTGGATCAATGTGGTTTAGGAAAAGAACATACATGCAATTTCACCAGTGGATCCATGTGGTTTAGGAAAAGAATACACATGCAATGACTCTAGTGGATCCATGTGGTTTAGGAAAAGAACACACATGCAATGTCTCTAGTGGATTCATGTGATTTAGGAAAATAAAACACATGCAATGACTCCAGGTGATCTATCTGGTATAGGAAAAGAACACACATGCAAATGTCACTAGTGGATCAATGTGGTTTAGGAAAAGAACACACATGCAATCACTCTTGTGGATCAATGTGGTTTAGCAAAAGAACACACATGCAATAACTCCAGTGCATGAATGTAGTTTAGGAAAAGAACACACATGCAATGACTCTAGTGGATCCATGTGGTTCGGGAAAAGAACACACATGCAATGTCACTAGTGGATCCATGTGGTTTAGGAAAAGACAACACATTTAATGTCACCAGTGGATCCATGTGGTTTAGGAAAAGAATACATATGCAATGTCACCAGTGTATCCATGTGGTTTAGGAAAAGAACACACATGCAAATGTCATCAGGGGATCAATGTGGTTTAGGAAAATAACACACATGCAATGACTCTAGTGGATCAATATGGTTTAGGAAAAGAACACACATGCAATGTCACTAGTGGATCAATGTGGTTCAGGAAAAGAACACACATGCACTAACTCTAGTGGATCAATGTGTTTTAGGAAAAGATTACACATGCAATGACTCTAGTGGATCCATGTGGTATAGGAAAAAACAACACACATGAAATGAGTCTAGTGGATCCATGTGGTATAGGAAAATAACACACATGCAATGACTCGAGTGGATCCATGTGGTTCAGGAAAATAACACACATGCAATGACTGTAGTGGATCCATTTGATTTAGGAAAACAACACACATGTAATTACACTAGTGGATCCTTGTGGTTAAGGAAAAGAACACACATGCAATGACTCTAGTGGATCAATGTGGTTTAGGAAAATAACACACATGCAATGACTCCAGTGGATCCACGTAGTTTAGGAAAAGAACACACATGCAAATGTCACTAGTGGATCAATGTGGTTTAGGAAAAGAACACACATGCAATGACTCTTGTGGATCAATGTGGTTTAGCAAAAGAACACACATGCAATAACTCTAGTGGATCAATGTAGTTTGGGAAAAGAACACACATGCAATGACTCTTGTGGATCAATGTGGTTTAGGAAAAGAACACTCATGCAATGACTCTAGTGGATCAATGTAATTTAGGAAAAGAACACACATGCAAATGTCATTAGTGGATCCATGTGGTTCAGGAAAAGAACACACATGCAATGTCACTAGTGGATCCATGTGGTTTAGGAAAAGAACACACAAGCAATGTCACTAGTGGATCCATGTGGTTTAGGAAAAGAACACACATGCAGTGCCACAGTGGATCCATGTGGTTTAGGACAAGAACACACATGCAAATGTCACCAGTGGATCCATGTGGTTTAGGAAAAGAACACACATGCAATGACTCTACTGGATCAATGTGGTTTCGGAAAAGAACACACATGTAATGACTCCAGTGGATCAATGTGGTTTAGGAAAAGAACACACATGCAAATGTCATCAGGGGATCAATATGGTTTAGGAAAAGAACACATATGCAATGACTCTAGTGGATCAATATGGTTTAGGAAAAGAACACACATGCAATGTCACTAGTGGATCAATGTGTTTTAGGAAAAGATTACACATGCAATGACTCTAGTGGATCCATGTAGTATAGGAAAAAAGAACACACATGAAATGAGTCTAGTGGATCCATGTGGTATAGGAAAATAACACACATGCAATGACTCTAGTGGATCCATGCGGTATAGGAAAAAAGAACACACATGAAATGAGTCTAGTGGATCCATGTGGTATAGGAAAATAACACACATGCAATGACTCGAGTGGATCCATGTGGTTCACGAAAATAACACACATGCAACGACTGTAGTGGATCCATTTGATTTAGGAAAACAACACACATGTAATTACACTAGTGGATCCTTGTGGTTAAGGAAAACAACACACATGCAATGACTCTAGTGGATCAATGTGGTTTAGGAAAATAACACACATGCAATGTCACTAGTGGATCCATGTGGTTCAGGAAAAGGATACACATGCAATGACTCTAGTGGATCCATATGATTCAGGAAAACAACACACATGCAATGTCTCAAGTGGATCCATGTGGTTTAGGAAAAGAACACACATGCAATGACTCAAGTGGATCCATGTGGTTTAGGAAAAGAACACACATGCAAATGTCACTAGTGGATCAATCTGGTTTAGGAAAATAAAACACATGCAATGACTCTTGTGGATCAATGTGGTTTAGGAAAAGAACACTCATGCAATGAATCTAGTGGATCAATGTAATTTAGGAAAAGAACACACATGAAATGACTCAGTGGATCCATGTGGTTCAGGAAAAGAACACACATGCAATGTCACTAGTGGATCCATGTGGTTTAGGAAAAGAACACACAAGCAATGTCACTAGTGGATCCATGTGGTTTAGGAAAAGAACACACATGCAGTGCCATAGTGGATCCATGTGGTTTAGGAAAAGAACACACATGCAAATGTCACCAGTGGATCAATGTGGTTTAGGAAAAGAACATACATGCAAATGTCACCAGTGGATCAATGTGGTTTAGGAAAAGAACACACATGCAATGACTCTACTGGATCAATGTGGTTTAGGAAAAGAACACACATGGAATGACTCCAGTGGATCAATGTGGTTTAAGAAAAGAACACACATGTAATGACTATAGGGGATCGATGTATTTTAGGAATAGAACACACATGCAATGACTCTAGTGGATCAATATGGTTTAGGAAAAGAACACACATGAAATGTCACTAGTGGATCAATGTGGTTCAGGAAAAGAACACACATCCACTGACTCTAGTGGATCAATGTGTTTTAGGAAAAGATTACACATGCAATGACTGTAGTGGATCCATGTGGTATAGTAAAAAAGAGCACACCTGAAATGACTCTTGTGGATCCATGTGGTATAGGAAAATAACACACATGCAATGACTCGAGTGGATCCATGTGGTTCAGGAAAATAACACACATGCAATGACTCTAGTGGATCCACATAGTTTACGAAAACAACACACATCCAATGACACTAGTGGATCCATGTGGTTAAGGAAAAGAACACACATGCAATGACTCTAGTGGATCAATGTGGTTTAGGAAAAGAACATACATGCAATTTCACCACTGGATCCATGTGGTTTAGGAAAAGAATACAGATGCAATGACTCTAGTGGATCCATGTGGTTTAGGAAAAGAACACACATGCAATGTCTCTAGTGGATTCATGTGATATAGGAAAATAAAACACATGCAATGACTCCAGGTGATCCATGTGGTATAGGAAAAGAACACACATGCAAATGTCACTAGTGGATCAATGTGGTTTAGGAAAAGAACACACATGCAATCACTCTTGTGCATCAATGTGGTTTAGCAAAAGAACACACATGCATTAACTCCAGTGCATGAATGTAGTTTAGGGAAAGAACACACATGCAATGTCACTAGTGGATCCATGTGGTTTAGGAAAAGACAACACATGCAATGTCACCAGTGGATCCATGTGGTTTAGGAAAAGAACACATATGCAATGTCACCAGTGTATCCATGTGGTTTAGGAAAAGAACATACATGCAATTTCACCAGTGGATCCATGTGGTTTAGGAAAAGAATACACATGCAATGACTCTAGTGGATCCATGTGGTTTAGGAAAAGAACACACATGCAATGTCTCTAGTGGATTCATGTGATTTAGGAAAATAAAACACATGCAATGACTCCAGGTGATCTATGTGGTATAGGAAAAGAACACACATGCAAATGTCACTAGTGGATCAATGTGGTTTAGGAAAAGAACACACATGCAATCACTCTTGTGGATCAATGTGGTTTAGCAAAAGAACACACATGCAATAACTCCAGTGCATGAATGTAGTTTAGGAAAAGAACACACATGCAATGACTCTAGTGGATCCATGTGGTTCAGGAAAAGAACACACATGCAATGTCACTAGTGGATCCATGTGGTTTAGGAAAAGACAACACATGCAATGTTACCAGTGGATCCATGTGCTTTAGGAAAAGAACACATATGCAATGTCACCAGTGTATCCATGTGGTTTAGCAAAAGAACACACATGCAAATGTCATCAGGGGATCAATGTGGTTTAGGAAAAGAACACACATGCAATGACTCTAGTGGGTCAATGTGTTTTAGGAAAAGAACAAACATGCAATGTCACTAGTGGATCCATCTGGTTTAGGAAAAGAACACACATGCAAATTTCACTAGTTGATCAATGTGGTTTAGGAAAAGAACACACATGAAATTTCCCCAGTGGATCCATGTGGTTTAGGAAAAGAATACACTTGCAATGACTCTAGTGGATCCATGTGGTTTAGGAAAAGAACACACATGCAATGTCTCTAGTTGATTCATGTGATTTAGGAAAATAAAACACATGCAATGACTCCAGGTGATCTATGTGGTATAGGAAAAGAACACACATGCAAATGTCACTAGTGGATCAATGTGGTTTAGGAAAAGAACACACATGCAATAACTCTTGTGGATCAATGTGGTTTAGCAAAAGAACACACATGCAATAACTCCAGTGCATGAATGTATTTTAGGAAAAGAACACACATGCAATGACTCTAGTGGATCCATGTGGTTCAGGAAAAGAACACACATGCAATGTCACTAGTGGATCCATGTGGTTTAGGAAAAGACAACACATGCAATGTCACCAGTGGATCCATGTGGTTTAGGAAAAGAACACATATGCAATGTCACCAGTGTATCCATGTGGTTTAGGAAAAGAACATACATGCAATTTCAACAGTGGATCCATGTGGTTTAGGAAAAGAATACACATGCAATGACTCTAGTGGATCCATGTGGTTTAGGAAAAGAACACACATGCAATGTCTCTAGTGGATTCATGTGATTTAGGAAAATAAAACACATGCAATGACTCCAGGTGATCTATGTGGTATAGGAAAAGAACACACATGCAAATGTCACTAGTGGATCAATGTGGTTTAGGAAAAGAACACACATGCAATCACTCTTGTGGATCAATGTGGTTTAGCAAAAGAACACACATGCAATAACTCTAGTGCATGAATGTAGTTTAGGAAAAGAACACACATGCAATGACTCTAGTGGATCCATGTGGTTTAGGAAAAGAACACACATGCAATGTCACTAGTGGATCCATGTGGTTTAGGAAAAGACAACACATGCAATGTCACCAGTGGATCCATGTGGTTTAGGAAAAGAACACATATGCAATGTCACCAGTGTATCCATGTGGTTTAGGAAAAGAACACACATGCAAATATCATCAGGGGATCAATGTGGTTTAGGAAAAGAACACACATGCAATGACTCTAGTGGGTCAATGTGTTTTAGGAAAAGAACACACATGCAATGTCACTAGTGGATCCATGTGGTTTAGGAAAAGAACACACATGAAAATGTCACCAGGGGATCAATGTGGTTTAGGAAAATAACACACATGCAATGACTCTTGTGGATCAATATGGCATAGGAAAAGAACACACATGCAATGTCACTAGTGGATCAATGTGGTTCAGGAAAACAACACACATGCACTAACTCTAGTGGATCAATGTGTTTTAGGAAAAGAATACACATGCAATGACTCTAGTGGATCCATGTGGTATAGGAAAAAACAACACACATGAAATGAGTCTAGTGGATCCATGTGGTATAGGAAAATAACACACATGCAATGACTCAAGTGGATCCATGTGGTTCAGGAAAATAACACACATGCAATGACTGTAGTGGATCCATTTGATTTAGGAAAATAACAAACATGTAATTACACTAGTGGATCCTTGTGGTTAAGGTAAAGAACACACATGCAATGACTCTAGTGGATCAATGTGGTTTAGGAAAATAACATACATGCAATGTCACTAGTGGATCCATGTGGTTCAGGAAAAGGATACACATGCAATGACTCTAGTGGATCCATATGATTCAGGAAAACAACACACATGCAATGTCTCTAGTGGATCCATGTGGTTTAGGAGAAGAACACACATGCAATGACTCAAGTGGATCCATGTGGTTTAGGAAAAGAACACACATGCAAATGTCACTAGTGGATCAGTGTGGTTTAGGAAAATAAAACACATGCAATGACTCTTGTGGATCAATGTGGTTTAGGAAAAGAACACTCATGCAATGACTCTAGTGGATCAATGTAATTTAGGACAAGAACACACATGCAATGTCACTAGTGGATCCATGTGGTTTAGTAAAAGAACACACAAGCAATGTCACTAGTGGATCCATGTGGTTTAGGAAAAGAACACACATGCAATGTCACAGTGAATCCATGTGGTTTAGGAAAAGAACACACATGCAAATGTCACCAGTGGATCAATGTGGTTTAGGAAAAGAACACACATGCAATGACTCTAGTGGATAAATGTGGTTTAGGAAAAGAACACACATGGAATGACTCTAGTGGATCAATGTGGTTTAGGAAAAGAACACACATGCAATGACTCTAGGGGATTGATGTGTTTTAGGAATAGAACACACATGCAATGACTCTAGTGGATCAATGTATTTTAGAAAAAACATGGAATGATTCTAGTGGATCCACGTGGTTCAGCAAAAGTACACACATGCAAATGTTACAAGTGGATCCATGTGGTTCAGCAAAAGAACACACATGTAATGTCGCTAGTGGATCCATGTGGTTTAGGAAAAGAACACACATGCAATGTCACTAGTGGATCCATCTGGTTTAGGAAAAGAACACACATGCAATGACTCCAGTGAATCCATGTGGTTCATGAAAAGTACACACATGCAAATGTCACTAGTGGATCAATGTGGTTTAGGAAAAGAACAAACATGCAATGATTCTAGTGGATCAATGTGGTTTAGGAAAAAGAACACACATGCAATGACTCTAGTGGATCAATGTGGTTTATGAAAAGAACACAGATGCAATGGCTCTAGGGGATTGATGTGTTTTAGGAACAGAACACACATGCAATGACTCTAGTGGATCAATGTATTTTAGAAAAAACATGGAATGATTCTAGTGGATCCACGTGGTTTATGAAAAGAACACACTTGCAATGACTCAAGTGAATCAATGTCGTTCAGGAAAAGAACACACATGAAATGACTCTTGTGGATCAATGTGGTTCAGGAAAACAACACACATGTAATGAATCTAGTGGATTAATGTAGTTTATGAAAAGAACACACATGCAATGACTCCAGTGGATCCATGTGGTTCAGGAAAAGAACACACATGCAATGTCACTAGTCGATCCATGTGGTTTAGGAAAAGAACAAACATGCAATGTCACCAGCGGATCCATGTGGTTTAGGAAAAGAACACACATGCAATGTCACAATGGATCCCTATGGTTTAGGAAAAGAACACACATGCAAATGTCACTAGTGGATCAATGTGGTTTAGGAAAAGAACACACATGTAATGACTCTTGCGGATCAATGTGGTTTAGGAAAAGAACACTCATGCAATGACTCTAGTGGATCAATGTATTTTAGAAAAAAACATGGAATGATTCTAGTGGATCCATGTGGTTTTTGAAAAGAACATACATGCAATGTCACAGTGGATCCATGTGGTTTAGGAAAAGAACACACATGCAAATGTCACCAGTGGATCAATGTGGTTTAGGAAAAGAACACACATGCAATGACTCTAGTGGATCAACATGGTTTAGGAAAAGAACACACATGCAATGACTCCAGTGGATCAATGTGGTTTAGGAAATCAACACACATGCAATGACTCCAGGGGATCGATGTATTTTAGGAATAGAACACACATGCAATGACTCTAGTGGATCAATGTATTTTAGAAAAAAAACATGGAATGACTCTAGTGGATCCATGTGGTTTATGAAAAGAACACACTTGCAATGACTCGAGTGAATCAATGTGGTTCAGGAAAAGAACACACATGCAATGACGCTAGTGGATAAATGTGGTTTAGGAAAAGAACACACATGCAAGGTCACCGGTGGATCAATGTGGTTTAGAAAAAGAACACACATGCAAATGTTACAAGTGGATCCATGTGGTTTAGCAAAAGAACACACATGCAATGACTCTAGTGGATCCATGTGTTTAGGAAAAGAACACACATGCGAAGTCACTAGTGGATCCATGTGGTTTAAGAAAACAACACACATGCAAATGTCACCAGTGGATCAACATGGTTTGAGAAAAGAACACACATGCAATGACTCTAGTGGATCCATGTGGTTTAGGAAAAGAATACACATGCAATGACTCTAGTGGATCCATGTGGTTTAGGAAAATAACACACATGCAATGATTCGAGTGGATCCATGTGGGTCAGGAAAAGAACACACTTGCAATGACTTTAGTGAACCTATGTGGTTTAGGAAAACAACAGACATGCAATGACACTAGTGGATCTTTGTGGTTAGGTAAAAGAACACACATGCAAATGTCACTAGTGGATCAATGTGGTTTAGGAAAAGAACACACATGCAATCACTCTTATGGATCAATGTGGTTTAGCAAAATAACACACATGCAATGATTCTAGTGGATCAATGTGATTTAGGAAAAGAACACACATGCAATGACTCTAGTGGATCCATGTGGTTCATGAAAAGAACACACATGCAATGTCACAAGTGGATCCATGTGGTTTAGGAAAAGGACACATATGCAAATGTTACAAGTGGATCTACGTTGTTCAACAAAAGAACACACAAGCAATGTCCCTAGTGGATCCATGTGGTTTAGGAAAAGAACACACATGCAATGACTCTAGTGGATACATTTGATTTAGGAAAACAACACACATGTAATGACACTAGTGGATCCTTGTAGTTAAGGAAAAGAACACACATGCAATGACTCTAGTGGATCAATGTGGTTTATCAAAATAACACACATGCAATGCCACTAGTGGATCCATGTGGTTCAGGAAAAGAACACACATGCAATGAATCAAGTGGATCCATGTGGTTTAGGAAAAGAACACACATGCAAATGTCACTAGTGGATCAATGTGGTTTTGGAAAAGAACACACACGCAATGACTCTTGTGGATCAAAGGGCTTTAGGAAGAGAACACACATGCAATGACTCTAGTGGATCAATGTTGTTTAGGAAAGGAACACACATGCAATGACTCAAGTGGATCCATGTGGTTTAGGAAAAGAACACACATGCAATGTCACTAGTGGATCCATGTGGATTAGGAAAAGAACACACATGCAATGTCACCCGTGGATCCATGTGGTTTAGGAAAAGAACACACATGCAATGTCACAGTGGATCCATGTAGTTTAGGAAAAGAACACACATGCAAATGTCACTAGTGCATCAATGTGGTTTTGGAAAAGAACACACATGCAATGACTCTAGTGGATCAATGTGGTTTAGGAAAAGAACACACATGCAATGACTCTAGGGGATCGATGTGTTTTAGGAATAGAACACACATGCAATGACTCTAGTGGATCAATGTATTTTAGAAAAAAACATGGAATGATTCTAGTGGATCCATGTGGTTTATGAAAAGAACACACTTGCAATGACTCAAGTGAATCAATGTGGTTCAGGAAAAGAACACACATGCAATGACTCTTGAGGATCAATGCGGTTTAGGAAAACAACACACATGCAATGACTCTAATGGATCAATGTAGTTTAGGAAAAGAACACACATGCCATGACTCCAGTGGATCCATGTGGTTCAGGAAAAGAACACACGTGCAATGTCACTAGTTGATCCATGTGGTTTAGGAAAAGAACGCACATGCAATGTCACTGGTGGATCCATGTGGTTTAGGAAAAGAACACACATGCAATGTCAGTGGATCCATGTGGTTTAGGAAAACAACACACGTGCAAATGTCACCAGTAGATCAATGTGGTTTAGGAAAAGAACACACATGCAATGACTCTAGTGGATAAATGTGGTTTAGGAAAAGAACACACATGCAATGACTCTAGTGGATCCATGTGGTTCATGAAAAGAAGACACATGCAATGTCACCAGTGGATCCATGTGGTTTAGGAAAAGAACACAAATGCAATGTCACTAGTGGATCCATGTGGTTTAGGAAAAGAACACACAAGCAATATCCCTAGTGGATCCATGTGGTTTAGGAAAATAACACACATGCAAATGTCACCAGTGGATCAATGTGGTTTAGGAAAAAAACACATTCAATGACTCTAGTGAATCAATGTGGTCTAGGAAAAGAACACACATGTAATGTCACCAGTGGATCAATGTGGTTCAGGAAAAGAACACACATGCAATGACTCTAGGGGATCAATACGTTTTAGGAAAAGAACACACATGCAATTACTAGTGGATCAATGTGTTTTAGAAAAAACATGCAATGACTCTAGTGGATCCATTTGATTTAGGAAAACAACACACACGTAATGTCACTAGTGGATCCTTGTGGTTAAGGAAAAGAACACACATGCAATGACTCTAGTGGATCAATGTGGTTTATGAAAAGAACACACATGCAATGTCACAAGTGGATCCATGTGGTTCAGGAAAAGAATACACATGCAATGACTCTAGTGGATCTATATGGTTCAGGAAAATAACACACATGCAATGTATCTAGTGGATCCATGTGGTTTAGCAAAAGAGCACACATGCAATGACTCAACTGGATCCATGTGGTTTAGGAAAAGAACACACATGCAAATGTCACTAGTGGATCAATGTGGTTTGGGAAAAGAACACACATGCAATGACTCTAGTGGATCAATGTGGTTTAGGAAAAGAACACACATGCAATGACTCAAGTGGATCAATGTGGTTTAGGAAAACAACACACATGAAATGATTCTAGGGGATCGATGTGTTTTAGGAATAGAACACACATGCAATGACTCTAGTGGATCAATGTATTTCAGAAAAAAAAAACATGGAATGATTCTAGTGGATCCATGTGGTTTATGAAAAGAACACACATGCAATGACTCCAGTGAATCAATGTGGTTCAGGAAAAGAACACACATGCAATGACTCTTGTAGATCAATGTAATTTAGGAAAACAACACACATGCAATGACTGTAGTGGATCACTGTAGTTTAGCAAAAGAACACACATGCAATGACTCCAGTGGATCCATGTGGTCCAGGAAAAGAAGACACATGCAATGTCACTAGTCGATCCATGTGGTATTGGAAAATAACACACATGCAATGACTCGAGTGGATCCATGTGGTTTAGGAAAAGAACACAAATGCAATGTCACAGTGGATCCATGTGGTTTAGGAAAACAACACACATGCAATGACTCCAGTGAATCCATGTGGTTCATCAAAAGTACACACACGCAATGTCACTAGTGTATCCATGTGGTTTAGGAAAAGAACACAAATGCAATGTCACCAGTGGATCCATGTGGTTTAGGAAAACAACACACATGCAATATCCCTAGTGGATCCATGTTGTTTAGGAAAAGAAGACACATCCAAATGTCACCAGTGTATCAATGTGGTTTAGGAAAAAAACACACATGCAATGACTCTAGTGGATCAATGTGGTTTAGGAATAGAACACACGTGCAATGTCACTAGTGGATCAATGTGGTTTAGGAGAAGAACACACATGCAATGACTCTAGGGGATTAATGAGGGTTAGGAGAAGAACACACATGCAATGACTCTAGGGGATCCATGTGTTTTAGGAAAAGAACACACATGCAATTACTCTAGTGGATCAATGTGCTTTAGAAAAAAACATGCAATGACTCTAGTGGATCCATGTGATTTAGGAAAACAATACTCATGTAATGACACTAGTGGATCCTTGTGGTTAAAGAAAAGAACACACATGCAATGACTCTAGCGGATCAATGTGGTTTAGGAAAAGAACACACATTTAATGCCTCTAGTGGATCAATGTGGTTTAGAAGAAGAACACACATGTAATGACTCTAGTGGATCTATGTGGTTTAGGAAAAGAACACACATGCAATGACTCTAGTGGATCCATGTGGTTCAGGAAAATAACACAAATGCAATGTCACCAGTGGATCCATGTGGTTTAGGGAAAGAACACACATGCAATGTCACCAGTGGATCCATGTGGTTTAGGAAAAGAACACACATGCAAATGTCACCAGTGGATCAATGTGGTTTAGGAAAAGAACACACATGCAATGACTCTAGTGGATCAATGTGGTTTAGGAAAAGAACACACATTTAATGACTCTAGTGGATCAATGTGGTTTAGAAGAAGAACACACATGTAATGACTCTAGTGGATCTATGTGGTTTAGGAAAAGAACACACATGCAATGACTCTAGTGGATCCATGTGGTTCTGGAAAAGAACACAAATGCAATGTCACCAGTGGATCCATGTGGTTTAGGGAAAGAACACACATGCAATGTCACTAGTGGATCCATGTGGTTTAGGAAAAGAACACACATGCAAATGTCACCAGTGGATCAATGTGGTTTAGGAAAAGAACACACATGCAATGACTCTAGTGGATCAATGTGGTTTGGGAATAGAACACACATGCAATGCCACCAGTGGATCAATGTGGTTTAGGAAAAGAACACACATGCAATGACTATAGGGGATCAATGTGTTTTAGGAAAAGAACACACATCTATGACTCTAGTGGATCAATGTGTTTTAAAAAAACATGGAATGACTCTAGTGGATCCATGTGGTTTAGGAAAAGAACACACTTGCAATGACTCCAGTGGATCTATGTGGTTCAAGGAAAGAACACACATGCAATGACACTAGTGGATCAATGTGGTTTAGGAAAAGAACACACATGCAATGTGACAAGTGGATTAATGTGGTTTAGAAAAAGAACACACATGCAAATGTTACAAGTGGATCCATGTGGTTCAGCAAAAGAACACACATGCAATGTCGCTAGTGCATCCATGTGGTTTAGGAAAAGAACACACATGCAATGTCACTAGTGGATCCATGTGGTCTAGGAGAAGAACACACATGCAATGACTCTAGTGAATCCATGTGGTTCATGAAAAGTACACACATGCAAATGTCACTAGTGGATCAATGTGGTTTAGGAAAAGAAGACACATGCAATGACTCTAGTGGATCAATGTGGTTTAGGAAAAAGAACACAAATGCAATGACTCTAGTGGATCAATGTGGTTTAGGAAAAGAACACAGATGCAATGGCTCTAGGGGATCGATGTGTTTTAGGAATAGAACACACATGCATTGACTCTAGTGGATCAATGTATTTTAGAAAAAACATGGAATGATTCTAGTGGATCCACGTGGTTTATGAAAAGAACACACTTGCAATGACTCGAGTGAATCAATGTGGTTCAGGAAAAGAACATACATGAAATAACTTTTGTGGATCAATGTGGCTCAGGAAAACAACACACATGCAATGAATCTAGTGGATCATGTAGTTTAGGAAAAGAACACACATGCAATGACTCCAGTGGATCCATGTGGTTCAGGAAAAGAACACACATGCAATGTCATTAGTCGATCCATGTGGTTTAGGAAAAGAACAAACATACAATGTCACCAGTGGATCCATGTGGTTTAGGAAAATAACACACATGCAATGTCACAGTGGATCCATATGGTTTAGGAAAAGAACACACATGCAAATGTCACCAGTGGATCAATGTGGTTTAGGAAAAGAACACACATGCAATGACTCTTGTGGATCAATGTGGTTTAGGAAAAGAACACTCATGCAATGACTCTAGTGGATCAATGTATATTAGAAAAAAACATGGAATGATTCTAGTGGATCCATGTGGTTGTTGAAAAGAACACACATGCAATGTCACAGTGGATCCATGTGGTTTAGGAAAAGAACACACATGCAAATGTCACCAGTGGATCAATGTGGTTTAGGAAAAGAACACACATGCAATGACTCTAGTGGATTAATATGTTTAGGAAAAGAACACACATCCAATGACTCCAGTGGATCAATGTGGTTTAGGAAATCAACACATATGCAATGACTCTAGGGGATTGATGTATTTTAGGAATAGAACACACATGCAATGACTCTAGTGGATCAATGTATTTTAGAAAAAAACATGGAATGACTCTAGTGGATCCATGTGGTTTATGAAAAGAACACACTTGCAATGACTCCAGTGAATCAATGTGGTTCAGGAAAAGAACACACATGCAAGGTCACCGGTGGATCAATGTGGTTTAGAAAAAGAACACACATGCAAATGTTACCAGTGGATCCATGTGGTTCAGCAAAAGAACACACATACAATGACTCTAGTGGATCCATGTGTTTAGGAAAAGAACACACATGCAATGTCACCAGTGGATCCATGTGGTTCAGGAAAAGAACACAAATGCAATGTCTCTAGTGGATCCATGTTGTTTAGGAAAAGAACAAACATTCAATGACTCTAGTGGATCCATGTGGTTTAAGAAAAGAACAAACATGCAATGACTCTACTGGATTCATGTGGTTTAAGAAAAGAACACACATGCAAATGTCACCAGTGGATCAACATCGTTTGGGAAAAGAACAGACATGCAATGACTCTAGTGGATCCATGTGGTTTAGGAAAAGATTACACATGCAATGACTCCAGTGGATCCATGTGGTTTAGGAAAATAACACACATGCAATGATTCGAGTGGATCCATGTGGGTCAAGAAAAGAACACACATGCAATGACTCTAGTGGACCTATGTGGTTTAGGAAAACAACAGACATGCAATGACACTAGTGGATCCTTCTGGTTAAGTGAAAGAACACACATGCAAATGTCACTAGTGGATCAATGTGGTTTAGGAAAAGAACACACATGCAATCACTCTTATGGATCAATGTGGTTTAGGAAAAGAACACACATGCAATGACTCTAGTGGATCAATGTGGTTTAGGAAAAGAACACATATGCAATGACTCTAGTGGATACATGTGGTTCATGAAAAGAACACACATGCAATGTCACAAGTGGATCCATGTGGTTTAGGAAAAGGACACACGTCTAAATGTTACAAGTGGATCCACGTGGTTCAGCAAAAAACACACAAGCAATGTCCCTAGTGGATCCATGTGGTTTAGGAAAAGAACACACATGCAAATGTCACAAGTGGATCAATGTGGTTGAGGAAAGCAACACAAATGCAATGACTCTAGTGGATCAATGTGGTTCAGGAGAAGAACACACATGCAATGTCACCAGTGGATCAATGTGGTCCAGAAAAAGAACACACATGCAATGACTCTAGGGGATCATTGTGTTTTAGGAAAAGAACACACATGCAATTACTAGTGGATCAATGTGTTTTAGAAAAAACATGCAATGACTCTAGTGGATCCATTTGATTTAGGAAAACAACACACATGTAATGACACTAGTGGATCCTTGTGGTTAAGGAAAAGAACACACATCCAATGACTCTAGTGGATCAATGTGGTTTAGGAAAATCACACACATGCAATGTCACTAGTGGATCCATGTGGTTCAGGAAAAGAATACACATGTAATGACTCTAGTGGATCCATATGGTTCAGGAAAAGAACACACATGCAATGTCTCTAGTGGATCCATGTGGTTTAGGAAAAGAACACACATGTAATGACTCAAGTGGATCCATGTGGTTTAGGAAAAGAACACACATGCAAATGTCACTAGTGGATCAATGTGGTTTAGGAAAAGAACACACATGCAATGACTCTTGTGGATCAATGTAGTTTAGGAAAAGAACACACATGCAATGACTCTAGTGGATCAATGTAGTTTAGGAAAAGAAAAACATGCAATGACTCTAGTGGATCCATGTGGTTCAGGAAAAGAACACACATGCGATGTCACTAGTGGATCCATGTGGTTTAGGAAAACAAGACACATCCAAATGTCACCAGTGGATCAATGTGGTTTAGGAAAAAACACACATGCAATGACTCTAGTGGATCCATGTGGTTCAGGAAAAGAACACACATGCGATGTCACTAGTGGATCCATGTGGTTTAGGAAAACAAGACACATCCAAATGTCACCAGTGGATCAATGTGGTTTAGGAATAGAACACACGTGCAATGTCACTAGTGGATCAATGTGGTTTAGGAGAAGAACACACATGCAATGACTCTAGGGGATTAATGAGGTTTAGGAGAAGAACACACATGCAATGACTCTAGGGGATCCATGTGTTTTAGGAAAAGAACACACATGCAATTACTCTAGTGGATCAATGTGTTTTAGAAAAAAACATGCAATGACTCTAGTTGATCCATGTGATTTAGGAAAACAATACTCATGTAATGACACTAGTGGATCCTTGTGGTTAAGGAAAAGAACACACATGCAATGACTCTAGCGGATCAGTGTGGTTTTGGAAAAGAACACACATTTAATGACTCTAGTGGATCAATGTGGTTTAGAAGAAGAACACACATGTAATGACTCTAGTGGATCTATGTGGTTTAGGAAAAGAACACACATGCAATGACTCTAGTGGATCCATGTGGTTCAGGAAAAGAACAGAAATGCAATGTCACCAGTGGATCCATGTGGTTTAGGGAAAGAACACACATGCAATGTCACCAGTGGATCCATGTGGTTTAGGAAAAGAACACACATGCAAATGTCACCAGTGGATCAATGTGGTTTAGGAAAAGAACACACATGCAATGACTGTAGTGGATCAATGTGGTTTAGGAAAAGAACACACATTTAATCACTCTAGTGGATCAATGTGGTTTAGGAAAAGATCACACATGCAATGACTCTAGTGGATCTATGTGGTTTAGGAAAAGAACACAAATGCAATGTCACCAGTGGATCCATGTGGTTCAGGAAAAGAACACAAATGCAATGTCACCAGTGGATCCATGTGGTTTAGGGAAAGAACACACATGCAATGTCACCAGTGGATCCATGTGGTTTAGGAAAAGAACACACATGCAAATGTCACCAGTGGATCAATGTGGTTTAGGAAAAGAACACACATGCAATGACTCTAGTGGATCAATGTGGTTTGGGAATAGAACACACATGCAATGCCACCAGTGGATCAATGTGGTTTAGGAAAAGAACACACATGCAATGACTCTAGGGGATCAATTTGTTTTAGGAAAAGAACACACATGCTATGACTCTAGTGGATCAATGTGTTTTAAAAAACATGGAATGACTCTAGTGGATCCATGTGGTTTAGGAAAAGAACACACTTGCAATGACTCCAGTGGATCTATGTGGTTCAGGGAAAGAACACACATGCAATGACACTAGTGGATCAATGTGGTTTAGGAAAAGAACACACATGCAATGACTCCAGTGGATCAATGTGGTTTAGGAAATCAACACATATGCAATAACTCTAGGGGATTGATGTATTTTAGGAATAGAACACACATGCAATGACTCTAGTGGATCAATGTATTTTAGAAAAAAACATGGAATGACTCTAGTGGATCCATGTGGTTTATGAAAAGAACACACTTGCAATGACTCCAGTGAATCAATGTGGTTCAGGAAAAGAACACACATGCAAGGTCACCGGTGGATCAATGTGGTTTAGAAAAAGAACACACATGCAAATGTTACCAGTGGATCCATGTGGTTCACCAAAAGAACACACATGCAATGACTCTAGTGGATCCATGTGTTTAGGAAAAGAACACACATGCAATGTCACCAGTGGATCCATGTGGTTCAGGAAAAGAACACACATGCAATGACTCTAGTAGATCCATGTGGTTTAGGAAAAGCACACACATGCAATGTCTCTAGTGGATCCATGTTGTTTAGGAAAAGAACACACATGCGATGTCACTAGTGGATCCATGTGGTTTAGGAAAATAACACACATGCAATGATTCGAGTGGATCCATGTGGGTCAGGAAAAGAACACGCATGCAATGACTCTAGTGGACCTATGTGGTTTAGGAAAACAACAGACATGCAATGACACTAGTGGATCCTTCTGGTTAAGTGAAAGAACACACATGCAAATGTCACTAGTGGATCAAAGTGGTTTAGGAAAAGAACACACATGCAATCACTCTTATGGATCAATGTGGTTTAGGAAAAGAACACACATGCAATGACTCTAGTGGATCAATGTGGTTTAGGAAAAGAACACACATGCAATGACTCTAGTGGATCCATGTGGTTCATGAAAAGAACACACATGCAATGTCACAAGTGGATCCATGTGGTTTAGGAAAAGGACACACGTGCAAATGTTACAAGTGGATCCACGTGGTTCAGCAAAAGAACACACAAGCAATGTCCCTAGTGGATCCATGTGGTTTAGGAAAAGAACACACATGCAAATGTTACCAATGGATCAATGTGGTTGAGGAAAACAACACAAATGCAATGACTCTAGTGGATCAATGTGGTTCAGGAGAAGAACACACATGCAATGTCACCAGTGGATCAATGTGGTCCAGAAAAAGAACACACATGCAATGACTCTAGGGGATCAATGTGTTTTAGGAAAAGAACACACATGCAATTACTAGTGGATCAATGTGTTTTAGAATAAAACATGCAATGACTCTAGTGGATCCATTTGATTTAGGAAAACAACACACATGTAATGACACTAGTGGATCCTTGTGGTTAAGGAAAAGAACACACATCCAATGACTCTAGTGGATCAATGTGGTTTAGGAAAATCACACACATGCAATGTCACTAGTGGATCCAAGTGGTTTAGGAAAAGAACACAGATGCAATGTCACCCGTGGATCCATGTGGTTTAGGAAAAGAACACACATGCAATGTCATATTGATCCATGTGGTTTAAGAAAAGAACACACATGCAAATGTCACTAGTGGATCAATGTGGTTTAGGAAAAGAACACACAAACAATGACTCTAGTGGATCAATGTGGTTTAGGAAAAGAACACACATGCAATGACTCTAGTGGATCAATGTGGTTTAGGAAAAGAACACACATGCAATGACTCTAGTGGATCCATGTGGTTTAGGAAAAGAACACACATGCAATGACTCAAGTGGATCCATGTGGTTTAGGAAAATAACACACATGCAAATGTCACTAGAGGATCAATGTGGTTTAGGAAAAGAACACACATGGAATGACTCTTGTGGATCAATGTGGTTTAGGAAAAGAACACACATGCAATGACTCTTGTGGATCAAAGTTGTTTAGGAAAGGAACACACATGCAATGACTCCAGTGGATCCATGTGGTTCAGGAAAAGAACACACATGCAATGTCACGAGTGGATCCATGTGGTTTAGGAAAATAAGACACATGCAATGTCACCCGTGGATCCATGTGGTTTAGGAAAAGAACACACATGCAATGTCACCCGTGGATCCATGTGGTTTAGGAAAAGAACACACATGCAAATGTTACTACTGGATCAATGTGGTTTAGGAAAAGAACACAAATGCAATGACTCTAGTGGATCAATGTGGTTTAGGAAAAGAACACACATGCAATGCCTCCAGTGGATAAATGTGGTTTAGGAAAAGAACACACATGCAATGACTCTAGGGGATCGATGTGTTTTAGGAATAGAACACACATGCTATGGCTGTAGTGGATCAATGTATTTTAGAAAAAAAACATGGAATGATTCTAGTGGATCCATGTGGTCTATGAAAAGGACACACATGCAATGACTCAAGTGAATCAATGTGTTTCAGGAAAATAACACACATGCAATGACTCTTGTGGATCAACGCGGTTTAGGAAAATAACACACATGCAATGTCACTAGTCGACCCATGTGGTTTAGGAAAAGAACACACATGCAATGTCACTAGTGGATCCATGTGGTTTAGGAAAAGAACACACATGCAAATGTCACCAGTAGATCAATGTGGTTTAGGAAAAGAACACACATGCAATGACTCTAGTGGATCAATGTGGTTTAGGAAAAGAACACGCATGCAATGACTCTAGTGGATCCATGTGGTTCATGAAAAGAACACACATGCAATGTCACCAATGGATCCATGTGGTTTAGGAAAAGAACACAAATGCAATGTCACTAGTCGATCCATGTGGTCTAGGAAAAGAACACACATGCAATGTCACCAGTGGTTCAATGTGGTTCAGGAAAAGAACACACATGCAATAACTCTAGGGGATCAATATGTTTTGGGAAAAGAACACACATGCAATTACTAGTGGATCAATGTGTTTTAGAAAAAAACATGCAATGACTCTAGTGGATCCATATGATTTAGGAAAACAACACACATGTAATGACACTAGTGGATCCTTATGGTTAAGGAAATGAACACACATGCAGTGACTCTAGTGGATCAATGCGGTTTATGAAAATAACACACATGCAATGTCACTAGTGGATCCATGTGGTTCAGGAAAAGAATACACATGCAATGACTCTAGTGGATCCATATGGTTCAGGAAAATAACACACATGCAATGTCTCTAGTGGATCCATGTGGTTTAGGAAAAGAACAGACATGCAATGACTCAAGTGGATCCATGTGGTTTAGGAAAAGAACACACATGAAATGACTCTTGTGGATCAATGGGATTTAGGAAAAGAACAAACATGCAATGACTCTAGTGGATCAATGTTGTTTAGGAAAGGAACACACATGCAATGACTCCAGTGGATCCATGTGGTTCAGGAAAAGAAAACACATGCAATGTCACTAGTGGATCTATGTGGTTTAGGAAAAGAACACACATCCAATGTCGCAGTGGATCCATGTGGTTTAGGAAAAGAACACACATGCAAATATCACAGGTGGATCAATGTGGTTTAGGAAAAGAACACACATCAATGACTCTAGTGGATCAATGTGGTTTAGGAAAAGTACACACATGCAATGACTCCAGTGGATAAATGTGGTTTAGGAAAAGAACACACATGCAATGACTCTAGTGGATCAATGTGGTTTAGGAAAAGAACACACATGCAATGACTCCAATGGATCAATGTGGTTTAGGAAATCAACACAGATGCAATGACTCTAGGGGATCGATGTATTTTAGGAATAGGACACATATGCAATGACTCTGGTGGATCAATGTATTTTAGAAAAAAAACATGGAATGACTCTTGTGGATCAATGTGGTTTAGGAAAAGAACACACATGCAATGACTCTAGTGGATCAATGTGGTTTAGGAAAAGAACACACATGCAATGACTCTAGTGGATCCATATGGTTTAGGAAAAGAACACACATGCAATGACTCAAGTGGATCCATGTGGTTTAGGAAAATAACACACATGCAAATGTCACTAGAGGATCAATGTGGTTTAGGAAAAGAACACACATGGAATGACTCTTGTGGATCAATGTGGTTTAGGAAAAGAACACACATGCAATGACTCTTGTGGATCAAAGTTGTTTAGGAAAGGAACACACATGCAATGACTCCAGTGGATCCATGTGGTTCAGGAAAAGAACACACATGCAATGTCACGAGTGGATCCATGTGGTTTAGGAAAATAAGACACATGCAATGTCACCCGTGGATCCATGTGGTTTAGGAAAAGAACACACATGCAATGTCACCCGTGGATCCATGTGGTTTAGGAAAAGAACACACATGCAAATGTTACTACTGGATCAATGTGGTTTAGGAAAAGAACACAAATGCAATGACTCTAGTGGATCAATGTGGTTTAGGAAAAGAACACACATGCAATGCCTCCAGTGGATAAATGTGGTTTAGGAAAAGAACACACATGCAATGACTCTAGGGGATCGATGTGTTTTAGGAATAGAACACACATGCTATGGTAGTGGATCAATGTATTTTAGAAAAAAACATGGAATGATTCTAGTGGATCCATGTGGTATATGATAAGGACACACTTTCAATGACTAAAGTGAATCAATGTGTTTCAGGAAAATAACACACATGCAATGACTCTTGTGGATCAACGCGGTTTAGGAAAATAACACACATGCAATGTCACTAGTCGACCCATGTGGTTTAGGAAAAGAACACACATGCAATGTCACTAGTGGATCCATGTGGTTTAGGAAAAGAACACACATGCAAATGTCACCAGTGAATCAATGTGGTTTATGAAAAGAACACACATGCAATGACTCTAGTGGATCAATGTGGTTTAGGAAAAGAACACGCATGCAATGACTCTAGTGGATCCATGTGGTTCATGAAAAGAACACACATGCAATGTCACCAATGGATCCATGTGGTTTAGGAAAAGAACACAAATGCAATGTCACTAGTCGATCCATGTGGTCTAGGAAAAGAACACACATGCAATGTCACCAGTGGTTCAATGTGGTTCAGGAAAAGAACACACATGCAATAACTCTAGGGGATCAATATGTTTTGGGAAAAGAACACACATGCAATTACTAGTGGATCAATGTGTTTTAGAAAAAAACATGCAATGACTCTAGTGGATCCATATGATTTAGGAAAACAACACACATGTAATGACACTAGTGGATCCTTATGGTTAAGGAAATGAACACACATGCAGTGACTCTAGTGGATCAATGCGGTTTATGAAAATAACACATGCAATGTCTCTAGTGGATCCATGTGGTTCAGGAAAAGAATACACATGCAATGACTCTAGTGGATCCATATGGTTCAGGAAAATAACACACATGCAATGTCTCTAGTGGATCCATGTGGTTTAGGAAAAGAACAGACATGCAATGACTCAAGTGGATCCATGTGGTTTAGGAAAAGAGCACACATGAAATGACTCTTGTGGATCAATGGGATTTAGGAAAAGAACAAACATGCAATGACTCTAGTGGATCAATGTTGTTTAGGAAAGGAACACACATGCAATGACTCCAGTGGATCCATGTGGTTCAGGAAAAGAAAACACATGCAATGTCACTAGTGGATCTATGTGGTTTAGGAAAAGAACACACATCCAATGTCGCAGTGGATCCATGTGGTTTAGGAAAAGAACACACATGCAAATATCACAGGTGGATCAATGTGGTTTAGGAAAAGAACACACATCAATGACTCTAGTGGATCAATGTGGTTTAGGAAAAGTACACACATGCAATGACTCCAGTGGATAAATGTGGTTTAGGAAAAGAACACACATGCAATGACTCTAGTGGATCAATGTGGTTTAGGAAAAGAACACACATGCAATGACTCCAATGGATCAATGTGGTTTAGGAAATCAACACAGATGCAATGACTCTAGGGGATCGATGTATTTTAGGAATAGGACACATATGCAATGACTCTGGTGGATCAATGTATTTTAGAAAAAAAACATGGAATGACTCTTGTGGATCAATGTGGTTTAGGAAAAGAACACACATGCAATGACTCTAGTGGATCCATGTGGTTCAGGAAAAGAACACACATGTAATGTCATTAGTGGATCCATGTGGTTTAGGAAAAGAACACACATGCAATGTCACCCGTAGATCCATGTGGTTTAGGAAAAGAACACACATGCAATGTCACCCGTGGATCCATGTCGTTTAGGAAAAGAACACACATGCAATGTCACAGTGGATCCATGTGGTTTAGGAAAAGAACACACATGCAAATGTCACTAGTGGATCAATGTGGTTTAGGAAAAGAACACAAATGCAAAGACTCTAGTGGATCAATGTGGTTTAGGAAAAGAACACACATGCAATGACTCAAGTGGATAAATGTGGTTTAGGAAAAGAACACACATGCAATGACTCAAGTGGATAAATGTGTTTTAGGAATAGAACACACATGCAATGACTCTAGTGGATCAATGTATTTTAGAAAAAAACATGGAATGACTCTAGTGGATCCATGTGGTTTATGAAAAGGACACACATGCAATGACTCAAGTGAATCAATGTGGTTCAGGAAAAGAACACACATGCAATGACTCTTGTGGATCAATGCGGTTTAGGAAAATAACACACATGAAATTTCACTAGTCGATCCATGTGGTTTAGGAAAAGAACACACATGCAATGTCACTAGTGGATCCATGTGGTTTAGGAAAAGAACACACATGCAAATGTCACCAGTAGATCAATGTGGTTTAGGAAAAGAACACACATGCAATGACTCTAGTGGATCAATGTGGTTTAGGAAAAGAACACACATGCAATGAGTCTAGTGGATCCATGTGATTCATTAAAAGAACACACATGCAATGTCACCAATGGATCCATGTGGTTTAGGAAAAGAACACAAATGCAATGTCACTAGTCGATCCATGTGGTTTCGGAAAAGAACACACAAGCAATGTCCCTAGTGGATCCATGTGGTATAGGAAAATAACACACATGCAAATGTCTCTAGTGGATCAATGTGGTTTAGGAAAAAAAACACATGCAATGACTCTAGTGGATCAATGTGGTCTAGGAAAAGAACACACATGCAATGTCACCAGTGGATCAATGGTTCAGGAAAAGAACACACATGCAATAACTCTAGAGGATCAATATGTTTTAGGAAAAGAACACACATGCAATTACTAGTGGATGAATGTGTTTTAGAAAAAAACATGCAATGACTCTAGTGGATCCATTTGATTTAGGAAAACAACACACATGTAATGACACTAGTGGATCCTTATGGTTAAGGAAAAGAACACACATGCAATGTCTCTAGTGGATCCATGTTGTTTAGGAAAAGAACACACATGCGATGTCACTAGTGGATCCATGTGGTTTAGGAAAATAACACACATGCAATGATTCGAGTGGATCCATGTGGGTCAGGAAAAGAACACGCATGCAATGACTCTAGTGGACCTATGTGGTTTAGGAAAACAACAGACATGCAATGACACTAGTGGATCCTTCTGGTTAAGTGAAAGAACACACATGCAAATGTCACTAGTGGATCAAAGTGGTTTAGGAAAAGAACACACATGCAATCACTCTTATGGATCAATGTGGTTTAGGAAAAGAACACACATGCAATGACTCTAGTGGATCAATGTGGTTTAGGAAAAGAACACACATGCAATGACTCTAGTGGATCCATGTGGTTCATGAAAAGAACACACATGCAATGTCACAAGTGGATCCATGTGGTTTAGGAAAAGGACACACGTGCAAATGTTACAAGTGGATCCACGTGGTTCAGCAAAAGAACACACAAGCAATGTCCCTAGTGGATCCATGTGGTTTAGGAAAAGAACACACATGCAAATGTTACCAATGGATCAATGTGGTTGAGGAAAACAACACAAATGCAATGACTCTAGTGGATCAATGTGGTTCAGGAGAAGAACACACATGCAATGTCACCAGTGGATCAATGTGGTCCAGAAAAAGAACACACATGCAATGACTCTAGGGGATCAATGTGTTTTAGGAAAAGAACACACATGCAATTACTAGTGGATCAATGTGTTTTAGAATAAAACATGCAATGACTCTAGTGGATCCATTTGATTTAGGAAAACAACACACATGTAATGACACTAGTGGATCCTTGTGGTTAAGGAAAAGAACACACATCCAATGACTCTAGTGGATCAATGTGGTTTAGGAAAATCACACACATGCAATGTCACTAGTGGATCCAAGTGGTTTAGGAAAAGAACACAGATGCAATGTCACCCGTGGATCCATGTGGTTTAGGAAAAGAACACACATGCAATGTCATATTGATCCATGTGGTTTAAGAAAAGAACACACATGCAAATGTCACTAGTGGATCAATGTGGTTTAGGAAAAGAACACACAAACAATGACTCTAGTGGATCAATGTGGTTTAGGAAAAGAACACACATGCAATGACTCTAGTGGATCAATGTGGTTTAGGAAAAGAACACACATGCAATGACTCTAGTGGATCCATGTGGTTTAGGAAAAGAACACACATGCAATGACTCAAGTGGATCCATGTGGTTTAGGAAAATAACACACATGCAAATGTCACTAGAGGATCAATGTGGTTTAGGAAAAGAACACACATGGAATGACTCTTGTGGATCAATGTGGTTTAGGAAAAGAACACACATGCAATGACTCTTGTGGATCAAAGTTGTTTAGGAAAGGAACACACATGCAATGACTCCAGTGGATCCATGTGGTTCAGGAAAAGAACACACATGCAATGTCACGAGTGGATCCATGTGGTTTAGGAAAATAAGACACATGCAATGTCACCCGTGGATCCATGTGGTTTAGGAAAAGAACACACATGCAATGTCACCCGTGGATCCATGTGGTTTAGGAAAAGAACACACATGCAAATGTTACTACTGGATCAATGTGGTTTAGGAAAAGAACACAAATGCAATGACTCTAGTGGATCAATGTGGTTTAGGAAAAGAACACACATGCAATGCCTCCAGTGGATAAATGTGGTTTAGGAAAAGAACACACATGCAATGACTCTAGGGGATCGATGTGTTTTAGGAATAGAACACACATGCTATGGCTGTAGTGCATCAATGTATTTTAGAAAAAAAACATGGAATGATTCTAGTGGATCCATGTGGTCTATGAAAAGGACACACATGCAATGACTCAAGTGAATCAATGTGTTTCAGGAAAATAACACACATGCAATGACTCTTGTGGATCAACGCGGTTTAGGAAAATAACACACATGCAATGTCACTAGTCGACCCATGTGGTTTAGGAAAAGAACACACATGCAATGTCACTAGTGGATCCATGTGGTTTAGGAAAAGAACACACATGCAAATGTCACCAGTAGATCAATGTGGTTTAGGAAAAGAACACACATGCAATGACTCTAGTGGATCAATGTGGTTTAGGAAAAGAACACGCATGCAATGACTCTAGTGGATCCATGTGGTTCATGAAAAGAACACACATGCAATGTCACCAATGGATCCATGTGGTTTAGGAAAAGAACACAAATGCAATGTCACTAGTCGATCCATGTGGTCTAGGAAAAGAACACACATGCAATGTCACAAGTGGTTCAATGTGGTTCAGGAAAAGAACACACATGCAATAACTCTAGGGGATCAATATGTTTTGGGAAAAGAACACACATGCAATGACTCTTGTGGATCAAAGTTGTTTAGGAAAGGAACACACATGCAATGACTCCAGTGGATCCATGTGGTTCAGGAAAAGAACACACATGCAATGTCACGAGTGGATCCATGTGGTTTAGGAAAATAAGACACATGCAATGTCACCCGTGGATCCATGTGGTTTAGGAAAAGAACACACATGCAATGTCACCCGTGGATCCATGTGGTTTAGGAAAAGAACACACATGCAAATGTTACTACTGGATCAATGTGGTTTAGGAAAAGAACACAAATGCAATGACTCTAGTGGATCAATGTGGTTTAGGAAAAGAACACACATGCAATGCCTCCAGTGGATAAATGTGGTTTAGGAAAAGAACACACATGCAATGACTCTAGGGGATCGATGTGTTTTAGGAATAGAACACACATGCTATGGCTGTAGTGGATCAATGTATTTTAGAAAAAAAACATGGAATGATTCTAGTGGATCCATGTGGTCTATGAAAAGGACACACATGCAATGACTCAAGTGAATCAATGTGTTTCAGGAAAATAACACACATGCAATGACTCTTGTGGATCAACGCGGTTTAGGAAAATAACACACATGCAATGTCACTAGTCGACCCATGTGGTTTAGGAAAAGAACACACATGCAATGTCACTAGTGGATCCATGTGGTTTAGGAAAAGAACACACATGCAAATGTCACCAGTAGATCAATGTGGTTTAGGAAAAGAACACACATGCAATGACTCTAGTGGATCAATGTGGTTTAGGAAAAGAACACGCATGCAATGACTCTAGTGGATCCATGTGGTTCATGAAAAGAACACACATTCAATGTCACCAATGGATCCATGTGGTTTAGGAAAAGAACACAAATGCAATGTCACTAGTCGATCCATGTGGTCTAGGAAAAGAACACACATGCAATGTCACCAGTGGTTCAATGTGGTTCAGGAAAAGAACACACATGCAATAACTCTAGGGGATCAATATGTTTTGGGAAAAGAACACACATGCAATTACTAGTGGATCAATGTGTTTTAGAAAAAAACATGCAATGACTCTAGTGGATCCATATGATTTAGGAAAACAACACACATGTAATGACACTAGTGGATCCTTATGGTTAAGGAAAAAAACACACATGCAGTGACTCTAGTGGATCAATGCGGTTTATGAAAATAACACACATGCAATGTCCCTAGTGGATCCATGTGGTTCAGGAAAAGAATACACATGCAATGACTCTAGTGGATCCATATGGTTTAGGAAAATAACACACATGCAATGTCTCTAGTGGATCCATGTGGTTTAGGAAAAGAACAGACATGCAATGACTCAAGTGGATCCATGTGGTTTAGGAAAAGAACACACATGAAATGACTCTTGTGGATCAATGGGATTTAGGAAAAGAACAAACATGCAATGACTCTAGTGGATCAATGTTGTTTAGGAAAGGAACACACATGCAATGACTCCAGTGGATCCATGTGGTTCAGGAAAAGAAAACACATGCAATGTCACTAGTGGATCTATGTGGTTTAGGAAAAGAACACACATCCAATGTCGCAGTGGATCCATGTGGTTTAGGAAAAGAACACCAATGCAAATATCACAGGTGGATCAATGTGGTTTAGGAAAAGAACACACATCAATGACTCTAGTGGATCAATGTGGTTTAGGAAAAGTACACACATGCAATGACTCCAGTGGATAAATGTGGTTTAGGAAAAGAACACACATGCAATGACTCTAGTGGATCAATGTGGTTTAGGAAAAGAACACACATGCAATGACTCCAATGGATCAATGTGGTTTAGGAAATCAACACAGATGCAATGACTCTAGGGGATCGATGTATTTTAGGAATAGGACACATATGCAATGACTCTGGTGGATCAATGTATTTTAGAAAAAAAACATGGAATGACTCTTGTGGATCAATGTGGTTTAGGAAAAGAACACACATGCAATGACTCTAGTGGATCCATGTGGTTCAGGAAAAGAACACACATGTAATGTCATTAGTGGATCCATGTGGTTTAGGAAAAGAACACACATGCAATGTCACCCGTAGATCCATGTGGTTTAGGAAAAGAACACACATGCAATGTCACCTGGATCCATGTTTAGGAAAAGAACACACATGCAATGTCACAGTGGATCCATGTGGTTTAGGAAAAGAACACACATGCAAATGTCACTAGTGGATCAATGTGGTTTAGGAAAAGAACACAAATGCAAAGACTCTAGTGGATCAATGTGGTTTAGGAAAAGAACACACATGCAATGACTCAAGTGGATAAATGTGGTTTAGGAAAAGAACACACATGCAATGACTCAAGTGGATAAATGTGTTTTAGGAATAGAACACACATGCAATGACTCTAGTGGATCAATGTATTTTAGAAAAAAACATGGAATGACTCTAGTGGATCCATGTGGTTTATGAAAAGGACACACATGCAATGACTCAAGTGAATCAATGTGGTTCAGGAAAAGAACACACATGCAATGACTCTTGTGGATCAATGCGGTTTAGGAAAATAACACACATGAAATTTCACTAGTCGATCCATGTGGTTTAGGAAAAGAACACACATGCAATGTCACTAGTGGATCCATGTGGTTTAGGAAAAGAACACACATGCAAATGTCACCAGTAGATCAATGTGGTTTAGGAAAAGAACACACATGCAATGACTCTAGTGGATCAATGTGGTTTAGGAAAAGAACACACATGCAATGAGTCTAGTGGATCCATGTGATTCATTAAAAGAACACACATGCAATGTCACCAATGGATCCATGTGGTTTAGGAAAAGAACACAAATGCAATGTCACTAGTCGATCCATGTGGTTTCGGAAAAGAACACACAAGCAATGTCCCTAGTGGATCCATGTGGTATAGGAAAATAACACACATGCAAATGTCTCTAGTGGATCAATGTGGTTTAGGAAAAAAAACACATGCAATGACTCTAGTGGATCAATGTGGTCTAGGAAAAGAACACACATGCAATGTCACCAGTGGATCAATGGTTCAGGAAAAGAACACACATGCAATAACTCTAGAGGATCAATATGTTTTAGGAAAAGAACACACATGCAATTACTAGTGGATGAATGTGTTTTAGAAAAAAACATGCAATGACTCTAGTGGATCCATTTGATTTAGGAAAACAACACACATGTAATGACACTAGTGGATCCTTATGGTTAAGGAAAAGAACACACATGCAATGAATCTAGTGGATCAATGCGGTTTATGAAAATAACACACATGCAATGTCACTAGTGGATCCATGTGGTTCAGGAAAAGAATACACATGCAATGACTCTAGTGGATCCATATGGTTCAGGAAAATAACACACATGCAATGTCTCTAGTGGATCCATGTGGTTTAGGAAAAGAACTGACATGCAATGACTCAAGTGGATCCATGTGGTTTAGGAAAAGAACACACATGCAAATGTCACTAGTGGATCAATGTGGTTTACGAAAAAAACAAACATGCAATGACTCTTGTGGATCAGTGGGATTTAGGAAAAGAACACACATGCAATGACTCTAATGGATCAATGTTGTTTAGGAAACGAACACACATGCAATGACTCCAGTGGATCCATGTGGTTCAGGAAAAGAACACACATGCAATGTCACTAGTGGATCCATGTGGTTTAGGAAAAGAACACACATGCAATGTCACCCGTGGATCCATGTGGTTTAGGAAAAGAACACACATCCAATGTCGCAGTGGATCCATGTGGTTTAGGAAAAGAACACACATGCAAATAGTACTAGTGGATCAATGTGGTTTAGGAAAAGAACACACATGCAATGACTCTAGTGGATCAATGTGGTTTAGGAAAAGAACACACATGCAATGACTCCAGTGGATAAATGTGGTTTAGGAAAAGAACACACATGCAATGACTCTAGGAGATCGATGTGTTTTAGGAATAGAACACACATGCAATGACTTTAGTGGATCAATGTATTTTAGAAAAAAACATGGAATGATTCTAGTGGATCCATGTGGTTTATGAAAAGAACACACTTGCAATGACTCAAGTGAATCATTGTGGTTCAGGAAAATAACACACATGCAATGACTCTTGTGGATCAATGCGGTTTACGGAAACAACACACATGCAATGACTCTAGTGGAGTTTAGGAAAAGAACACACATGCAATGACTCCAGTGGAACCATGTGGTTCAGGAAAAGAACACACATGCAATGTCACTAGTCGATCCATGTGGTTTAGGAAAAGAACACACATGCAATGTCACTAGTGGATCCATGTGGTTTAGGAAAAGAACACACATGCAATGTCAGAGTGGATCCATGTGGTTTAGGAAAAGAACACACATGCAATTGTCACCAGTAGATCAATGTAGTTTAGGAAAAGAACACACATGCAATGACTCTAGTGGATCAATGTGGTTTAGGAAAAGAAAAAACATGCAATGACTCTAGTGGATCCATGTGGTTCATGAAAAGAACACAAATGCAATGCCACCAGTGGATCCATGTGGTTTAGGAAAAGAACACAAATGCAATGTCACTAGTGTATCCATGTGGTTTAGGAAAAGAACACACAAGCAATGTCCCTAGTGGATCCATGTGGTTTAGGAAAATAACACACATGCAAATGTCACCAGTGGATCAATGTGGTTTAAGGAAAAAAACACATGCAATGACTCTAGTGAATCAATGTGGTCTAGGAAAAGAACACACATGCAATGTCACCAGTGTATCAATGTGGTTCACGGAAAGAACACACATGCAATGACTCTAGGGGATCAATATGTTTTAGGAAAAGAACACACATGCAATTACTAGTGGATCAATGTGTTTTAGAAAAAAACATGCAATGACTCTAGTGGATCCATTTGATTTAGGAAAATAACCCACATGTAATGACACTAGTGGAACCTTGTGGTTAAGGAAAAGAACACACATGCAATGACTCTAGTGGATCAATGTGGTTTACGAAAATAACACACATGCAATGTCACTAGTGGATCCATGTGGTTCAGGAAAACAATACACATGTAATGACTCTAGTGGATCTATATGGTTCAGGAAAATAACACACATGCAATGTCTCTAGTGGATCCATGTGGTTTAGGAAAATAACACACATGCAATGACTCAAGTGGATCCATGTGGTTTAGGAAAAGAACAGTCATGCAAATGTCACTAGTTGTTCAATGTGGTTTAGGAAAAGAACACACATGCAATGACTCTTGTGGATCAATGGGGTTTAGGAAAAGAACACACAGGCAATGACTCTAGTGGATCAATGTAGTTTATGAAAAGAACACACATGCAATGCCACTACTGGATCCATGTGGTTTCGGAAAAGAACACACATGCAATGTCACCAGTGGATCCATGTGGTTTAGGAAAAGAACACACATGCAATTTCACAGTGGATCCATGTGGTTTAGGAAAAGAACACACATGCAAATGTCACTAGTGGATCAATGTGGTTTGGGAAAAGAACACACATGCAATGACTCTAGTGGATCAATGTTGTTTAGGAAAATAACACACATGCAATAACTCAAGTGGATCAATGTGGTTTAGGAAAACAACACACATGAATCGATGTGTTTTTGGAATAGAACACACATGCAATGACTCTAGTGGATCAATGTATTTCAGAAAAAAAAACATGGAATGATTCTAGTGGATCCATGTGGTTTATGAAAAGAACACACTTGCAATGACTCCAGTGAATCAACGTGGTTCAGGAAAAGAACACACATGCAATGACTCTTGTAGATCAATGTGGTTTAGGAAAACAACACACATGCAATGACTGTAGTGGATCAATGTAGTTTAGGAAAAGAACACACATGCAATGACGCTAGTGGATCCATGTGGTTCAGGAAAAGAAGACACATGCAATGTTACTAGTCAATCCATGTGGTATAGGAAAATAACACACATGCAATGACTCGAGTGGATCCATGTGGCTTAGGAAAAGAACACACATGCAATGTCACAGTGGATCCATGTGGTTTAGGAAAAGAACACACATGCAAATGTCACCAGTGGATCAATGTGGTTTAGGAAAAGAATACACATGCAATGACTCTAGTGGATCAATGTGGTTTAGGAAAAGAACACACATGCAATGACTCCAGTGGATCAATGTGGTTTAGGAAAAGAACACATATGCAATTACTAGTGGATCAATGTGTTTTAGAAAAAAACATGCAATGACTCTAGTGGATCCATTTGATTTAGGAAAATAACCCACATGTAATGACACTAGTGGAACCTTGTGGTTAAGGAAAAGAACACACATGCAATGACTCTAGTGGATCAATGTGGTTTATGAAAATAACACACATGCAATGGCACTAGTGGATCCATGTGGTTCAGGAAAAGAATACACATGTAATGACTCTAGTGGATCTATATGGCTCAGGAAAATAACACACATGCAATGTCTCTAGTGGATCCATGTGGTTTAGGAAAAGAACACACATGCAATGACTCAAGTGGATCCATGTGGTTTAGGAAAAGAACAGTCATGCAAATGTCACTAGTGGATCAATGTGGTTTAGGAAAAGAACACACATGCAATGACTCTTGTGGATCAATGGGGTTTAGGAAAAGAACACACATGCAATGACTCTAGTGGATCAATGTAGTTTAGGAAAACAACACACATGCAATGACTCCAGTGGATCCATGTGGTTCAGGAAAAGAACACACATGCAATGCCACTACTGGATCCATGTGGTTTCGGAAAAGAACACACATGCAATGTCACCAGTGGATCCATGTGGTTTAGGAAAAGAACACACATGCAATGTCACAGTGGATCCATCTGGTTTAGGAAAAGAACACACATGCAAATGTCACTAGTGGATCAATGTGGTTTGGGAAAAGAACACACATGCAATGACTCTAGTGGATCAATGTGGTTTAGGAAAAGAACACACATGCAATAACTCAAGTGGATCAATGTGGTTTAGGAAAACATCACACATGAAATGACTCTAGGGGATCGATGTGTTTTTGGAATAGAACACACATGCAATGACTCTAGTGGATCAATGTATTTCAGAAAAAAAAACATGGAATGATTCTAGTGGATCCATGTGGTTTATGAAAAGAACACACTTGCAATGACTCCAGTGAATCAATGTGGTTCGGGAAAAGAACACACATGCAATGACTCCAGTGGATCCATGTGGTTCAGGAAAAGAACACACATGCAATGCCACTACTGGATCCATGTGGTTTCGGAAAAGAACACACATGCAATGTCACTAGTGGATCCATGTGGTTTAGGAAAAGAACACACATGCAATGTCACAGTGGATCCATCTGGTTTAGGAAAAGAACACACATGCAAATGTCACTAGTGGATCAATGTGGTTTGGGAAAAGAACACACATGCAATGACTCTAGTGGATCAATGTGGTTTAGGAAAAGAACACACATGCAATAACTCAAGTGGATCAATGTGGTTTAGGAAAACAACACACATGAAATGACTCTAGGGGATCGATGTGTTTTTGGAATAGAACACACATGCAATGACTCTAGTGGATCAATGTATTTCAGAAAAAAAACATGGAATGATTCTAGTGGATCCATGTGGTTTATGAAAAGAACACACTTCCAATGACTCCAGTGAATCAATGTGGTTCGGGAAAAGAACACACATGCAATGACTCTTGTAGATCAATGTGGTTTAGGAAAACAACACACATGCAATGACTGTAGTGGATCAATGGGGTTTAGGAAAAGAACACACATGCAATGACTCTAGTGGATCAATGTAGTTTAGGAAAAGAACACACATGCAATGACTCCAGTGGATCCATGTGGTTCAGGAAAAGAACACACATGCAATGCCACTACTGGATCCATGTGGTTACGGAAAAGAACACACATGCAATGTCACTAGTGGATCCATGTGGTTTAGGAAAAGAACACACATGCAATGTCACAGTGGATCCATCTGGTTTAGGAAAAGAACACACATGCAAATGTCACTAGTGGATCAATGTGGTTTGGGAAAAGAACACACATGCAATGACTCTAGTGGATCAATGTGGTTTAGGAAAAGAACACACATGCAATAACTCAAGTGGATCAATGTGGTTTAGGAAAACAACACACATGAAATGACTCTAGGGGATCGATGTGTTTTTGGAATAGAACACACATGCAATGACTCTAGTGGATCAATGTATTTCAGAAAAAAAAACATGGAATGATTCTAGTGGATCCGTGTGGTTTATGAAAAGAACACACTTGCAATGACTGGGAGTGAATCAATGTGGTTCGGGAAAAGAACACACATGCAATGACTCTTGTAGATCAATGTGGTTTAGGAAAACAACACACATGCAATGACTGTAGTGGATCAATGTTGTTTAGGAAAAGAACACACATGCAATGACTCTAGTGGATCCATGTGGTTCAGGAAAAGAAGACACATGCAATGTTACTAGTCGATCCATGTGGTATAGGAAAATAACACACATGCAATGACTCGAGTGGATCCATGTGGTTTAGGAAAAGAACACACATGCAATGTCACAGTGGATCCATGTGGTTTAGGAAAAGAACACACATGCAAATGTCACCAGTGGATCAATGTGGTTTAGGAAAAGAATACACATGCAATGACTCTAGTGGATCAATGTGGTTTAGGAAAAGAACACACATGCAATGACTCTAGTGGATCAATGTGGTTTAGGAAAATAACACACATGCAATGACTCTAGGGGATCGATGTATTTTAGGAATAGAACACACATGCAATGACTCTAGTGGATCAATGTATTTTAGAAAAAAACATGGAATGACTCTAGTGGATCCATGTGGTTTATGAAAAGAACTTACTTGCAATGACTCTAGTGAATCAATGTGGTTCAGGAAAAGAACACACATGCAATAACACTAGTGGATAAATGTGGTTTAGGAAAAGAACACACATGCAATGACTCCAGCGGATCCATGTGTTTAGCAAAACAAGACACATGCAATGTCACCAGTGGATCCATGTGGTTCAGGAAAAGAACACACATGCAATGACTAGTGGATACATGTGGTTTATGAAAAGAACACACATGCAATGTCTTTAGTGGATCCATGTAGTATAGGAAAAGAACACACATGCAATGTCACAGTGGATCCATCTGGTTTAGGAAAACAACACACATGCAAATGACTCTAGTGGATCAATGTGGTTTGGGAAAAGAACACACATGCAATGACTCTAGTGGGTCAATGTGTTTGAGGAAAAGAACACACATGCAATAACTCAAGTGGATCAATGTGGTTTAGGAAAACAACACACATGAAATGACTCTAGGGGATCGATGTGTTTTTGGAATAGAACACACATGAAATGACTCTAGTGGATCAATGTATTTCAGAAAAAAAACATGGAATGATTCTAGTGGATCCATGTGGTTTATGAAAAGAACACACTTGCAATGACTCCAGTGAATCAATGTGGTTCGGGAAAATAACACACATGCAATGACTCTTGTAGATCAATGTGGTTTAGGAAAACAACACACATGCAATGACTGTAGTGGATCAATGTTGTTTAGGAAAAGAACACACATGCAATGACTCTAGTGGATCCATGTGGTTCAGGAAAAGAAGACACATGCAATGTTACTAGTCGATCCATGTGGTATAGGAAAATAACACACATGCAATGACTCGAGTGGATCCATGTGGTTTAGGAAAAGAACACACATGCAATGTCACAGTGGATCCATGTGGTTTAGGAAAAGAACACACATGCAAATGTCACCAGTGGATCAATGTGGTTTAGGAAAAGAATACACATGCAATGACTCTAGTGGATCAATGTGGTTTAGGAAAAGAACACACATGCAATGACTCTAGTGGATCAATGTGGTTTAGGAAAATAACACACATGCAATGACTCTAGGGGATCGATGTATTTTAGGAATAGAACACACATGCAATGACTCTAGTGGATCAATGTATTTTAGAAAAAAACATGGAATGACTCTAGTGGATCCATGTGGTTTATGAAAAGAACTTACTTGCAATGACTCTAGTGAATCAATGTGGTTCAGGAAAAGAACACACATGCAATAACACTAGTGGATAAATGTGGTTTAGGAAAAGAACACACATGCAATGACTCCAGCGGATCCATGTGTTTAGCAAAACAAGACACATGCAATGTCACCAGTGGATCCATGTGGTTCAGGAAAAGAACACACATGCAATGACTAGTGGATACATGTGGTTTATGAAAAGAACACACATGCAATGTCTTTAGTGGATCCATGTAGTATAGGAAAAGAACACACATGCAATGTCACAGTGGATCCATCTGGTTTAGGAAAACAACACACATGCAAATGACTCTAGTGGATCAATGTGGTTTGGGAAAAGAACACACATGCAATGACTCTAGTGGGTCAATGTGTTTGAGGAAAAGAACACACATGCAATAACTCAAGTGGATCAATGTGGTTTAGGAAAACAACACACATGAAATGACTCTAGGGGATCGATGTGTTTTTGGAATAGAACACACATGAAATGACTCTAGTGGATCAATGTATTTCAGAAAAAAAACATGGAATGATTCTAGTGGATCCATGTGGTTTATGAAAAGAACACACTTGCAATGACTCCAGTGAATCAATGTGGTTCGGGAAAATAACACACATGCAATGACTCTTGTAGATCAATGTGGTTTAGGAAAACAACACACATGCAATGACTGTAGTGGATCAATGTTGTTTAGGAAAAGAACACACATGCAATGACTCTAGTGGATCCATGTGGTTCAGGAAAAGAAGACACATGCAATGTTACTAGTCGATCCATGTGGTATAGGAAAATAACACACATGCAATGACTCGAGTGGATCCATGTGGTTTAGGAAAAGAACACACATGCAATGTCACAGTGGATCCATGTGGTTTAGGAAAAGAACACACATGCAAATGTCACCAGTGGATCAATGTGGTTTAGGAAAAGAATACACATGCAATGACTCTAGTGGATCAATGTGGTTTAGGAAAAGAACACACATGCAATGACTCTAGTGGATCAATGTGGTTTAGGAAAATAACACACATGCAATGACTCTAGGGGATCGATGTATTTTAGGAATAGAACACACATTCAATGACTCTAGTGGATCAATGTATTTTAGAAAAAAACATGGAATGACTCTAGTGGATCCATGTGGTTTATGAAAAGAACACACTTGCAATGACTCTAGTGAATCAATGTGGTTCAGGAAAAGAACACACATGTAATAACACTAGTGGATAAATGTGGTTTAGGAAAAGAACACACATGCAATGACTCCAGCGGATCCATGTGTTTAGCAAAAGAAGACACATGCAATGTCACCAGTGGATCCATGTGGTTCAGGAAAAGAACACACATGCAATGACTAGTGGATCCATGTGGTTTATGAAAAGAACACACATGCAATGTCTTTAGTGGATCCATGTAGTATAGGAAAAGAACACACATGCAACGACTCAAGTGGATCCATGTGGTTCAGGAAAAGAACACACATGCAATGTCACTAGTCGATCCATGTGGTATAGGAAAATAACACACATGCAATGACTCGAGTGGATCCATGTGGTTTAGGAAAATAACACACATGCAATGACTCCAGTGGGTCCATGTGGTTTAGGTAAAGAACACACATGCAAATGTCACCAGTGGATCAATGTGGTTTAGGAAAAGAACACACATGCAATGACTCTAGTGGATCAATGTGGTTTAGGAAAAGAACACACATGCAATGGCTCTAGTGGATCAATGTGGTTTAGGAATAGAACACACATGCAATGACTCTAGTGGATTAATCTATTTTAGAAAAAAAGCACGGAATGACTCTAGTGGATCCATGTCGTTTATGAAAAGAACACACTTGCCATGACTCTAGTGAATCAATGTGGTTCAGGAAAAGAACACACATGCAATAACACTAGTGTATAAATGTGGTTTACGAAAAGAACACACATGCAAATGTTACCAGTGGATCCATGTGGTTCAGCAAAAGAACACACATGCAATGGCTCCAGCGGATCCATGTGTTTAGGAAAAGAACACACATGCAATGTCACAAGTGGATCCATGTGGTTCAGGAAAAGAACACACATGCAATGACTCTAGTGGATCCATGTGTTCAGGAAAAGAACACAAATGCAATGTCACTAGTGGATCCATGTGGTATAGGAAAAGAACACACATGCAACGACTCAAGTGGATCCCTGTGGTTCAGGAAAAGAACACACATGCAATGTCACTAGTCGATCCATGTGGTATAGGAAAATAACACACATGCAATGACTCGAGTGGATCCATGTGGTTTAGGAAAAGAACACACATGCAATGACTCCAGTGGGTCCATGTGGTTTAGGAAAAGAACACACATGCAAATGTCACCAGTGGATCAATGTGGTTTAGGAAAAGAACACACATGCAATGACTCTAGTGGATCAATGTGGTTTAGGAAAAGAACACACATGCAATGGCTCTAGTGGATCAATGTGGTTTAGGAATAGAACACACATGCAATGACTCTAGTGGATTAATCTATTTTAGAAAAAAAGATTGGAATGACTCTAGTGGATCCATGTCGTTTATGAAAAGAACACACTTGCCATGACTCCAGTGAATCAATGTGGTTCAGGAAAAGAACACACATGCAATAACACTAGTGTATAAATGTGGTTTACGAAAAGAACACACATGCAAATGTTACCAGTGGATCCATGTGGTTCAGCAAAAGAACACACATGCAATGGCTCCGGCGGATCCATGTGTTTAGGAAAAGAACACACATGCAATGTCACAAGTGGATCCATGTGGTTCAGGAAAAGAACACACATGCAATTACTCTAGTGGATCCATGTGGTATAGGAAAATAACACACATGCAATGACTCGAGTGGATCCATGTGGTTTAGGAAAAGAACACACATGCAATGTCACAGTGGATCCATGTGGTTTAGGAAAAGAACACACATGCAAATGTCACCAGTGGATCAATGTGGTTTAGGAAAAGAATACACATGCAATGACTCTAGTGGATCAATGTGGTTTAGGAAAAGAACACACATGCAATGACTCCAGTGGATCAATGTGGTTTAGGAAAAGAACACACATGCAATGACTATAGGGGATCGATGTATTTTAGGAATAGAACACACATGCAATGACTCTAGTGGATCAATGTATTTTAGAAAAAAACATGGAATGATTCTAGTGGATCCATGTGGTTTATGAAAAGAACACACTTGCAATGACTCAAGTGAATCATTGTGGTTCAGGAAAAGAACACACATGCAATGACTCTTGTGGATCAATGCGGTTTACGGAAACAACACACATGCAATGACTCTAGTGGAGTTTAGGAAAAGAACACACATGCAATGACTCCAGTGGATCCATGTGGTTCAGGAAAAGAACACACTTGCAATGTCACTAGTCGATCCATGTGGTTTATGAAAAGAACACACATGCAATGTCTTTAGTGGATCCATGTAGTATAGGAAAAGAACACACATGCAACGACTCAAGTGGATCCATGTGGTTCAGGAAAAGAACACACATGCAATGTCACTAGTCGATCCATGTGGTATAGGAAAATAACACACATGCAATGACTCGAGTGGATCCATGTGGTTTAGGAAAAGAACACACATGCAATGACTCCACTGGGTCCATGTGGTTTAGGAAAAGAACACACATGCAAATGTCACCAGTGGATCAATGTGGTTTAGGAAAAGAACACACATGCAATGACTCTAGTGGATCAATGTGGTTTAGGAAAAGAACACACATGTAATGTTTCTAGTGGATCAATGTGGTTTAGCAATAGAACACACATGCAATGACTCTAGTGGATTAATGTATTTTAGAAAAAAAGCATGGAATGACTCTAGTGGATCCATGTCGTTTATGAAAAGAACACACTTGCCATGACTCCAGTGAATCAATGTGGTTCAGGATAAGAACACACATGCAATAACACTAGTGGATAAATGTGGTTTAGGAAAAGAACACACATGCAATGACTCCAGTGGATCAATGTGGTTTAGGAAAATAACACACATGCAATGACTCTAGGGGATCGATGTATTTTAGGAATAGAACACACATGCAATGACTCTAGTGGATCAATGTATTTTAGAAAAAAACATGGAATGACTCTAGTGGATCCATGTGGTTTATGAAAAGAACTTACTTGCAATGACTCTAGTGAATCAATGTGGTTCAGGAAAAGAACACACATGCAATAACACTAGTGGATAAATGTGGTTTAGGAAAAGAACACACATGCAATGACTCCAGCGGATCCATGTGTTTAGCAAAACAAGACACATGCAATGTCACCAGTGGATCCATGTGGTTCAGGAAAAGAACACATATGCAATGACTAGTGGATACATGTGGTTTATGAAAAGAACACACATGCAATGTCTTTAGTGGATCCATGTAGTATAGGAAAAGAACACACATGCAATGTTACAGTGGATCCATCTGGTTTAGGAAAACAACACACATGCAAATGTCACTAGTGGATCAATGTGGTTTGGGAAAAGAACACACATGCAATGACTCTAGTGGATCAATGTGTTTGAGGAAAAGAACACACATGCAATAACTCAAGTGGATCAATGTGGTTTAGGAAAACAACACACATGAAATGACTCTAGGGGATCGATGTGTTTTTGGAATAGAACACACATGCAATGACTCTAGTGGATCAATGTATTTCAGAAAAAAAACATGGAATGATTCTAGTGGATCCATGTGGTTTATGAAAAGAACACACTTGCAATGACTCCAGTGAATCAATGTGGTTCGGGAAAAGAACACACATGCAATGACTCTTGTAGATCAATGTGGTTTAGGAAAACAACACACATGCAATGACTGTAGTGGATCAATGTTGTTTAGGAAAAGAACACACATGCAATGACTCTAGTGGATCCATGTGGTTCAGGAAAAGAAGACACATGCAATGTTACTAGTCGATCCATGTGGTATAGGAAAATAACACACATGCAATGACTCGAGTGGATCCATGTGGTTTAGGAAAAGAACACACATGCAATGTCACAGTGGATCCATGTGGTTTAGGAAAAGAACACACATGCAAATGTCACCAGTGGATCAATGTGGTTTAGGAAAAGAATACACATGCAATGACTCTAGTGGATCAATGTGGTTTAGGAAAAGAACACACATGCAATGACTCTAGTGGATCAATGTGGTTTAGGAAAATATCACACATGCAATGACTCTAGGGGATCGATGTATTTTAGGAATAGAACACACATGCAATGACTCCAGTGGATCAATGTATTTTAGAAAAAAACATGGAATGACTCTAGTGGATCCATGTCGTTTATGAAAAGAACACACTTGCAATGACTCTAGTGAATCAATGTGGTTCAGGAAAAGAACACACATGTAATAACACTAGTGGATAAATGTGGTTTAGGAAAAGAACACACATGCAATGACTCCAGCGGATCCATGTGTTTAGCAAAAGAAGACACATGCAATGTCACCAGTGGATCCATGTGGTTCAGGAAAAGAACACACATGCAATGACTAGTGGATCCATGTGGTTTATGAAAAGAACACACATGCAATGTCTTTAGTGGATCCATGTAGTATAGGAAAAGAACACACATGCAACGACTCAAGTGGATCCATGTGGTTCAGGAAAAGAACACACATGCAATGTCACTAGTCGATCCATGTGGTATAGGAAAATAACACACATGCAATGACTCGAGTGGATCCATGTGGTTTAGGAAAATAACACACATGCAATGACTCCAGTGGGTCCATGTGGTTTAGGAAAAGAACACACATGCAAATGTCACCAGTGGATCAATGTGGTTTAGGAAAAGAACACACATGCAATGACTCTAGTGGATCAATGTGGTTTAGGAAAAGAACACACATGCAATGGCTCTAGTGGATCAATGTGGTTTAGGAATAGAACACACATGCAATGACTCTAGTGGATTAATCTATTTTAGAAAAAAAGCATGGAATGACTCTAGTGGATCCATGTCGTTTATGAAAAGAACACACTTGCCATGACTCCAGTGAATCAATGTGGTTCAGGAAAAGAACACACATGCAATAACACTAGTGTATAAATGTGGTTTACGAAAAGAACACACATGCAAATGTTACCAGTGGATCCATGTGGTTCAGCAAAAGAACACACATGCAATGGCTCCAGCGGATCCATGTGTTTAGGAAAAGAACACACATGCAATGTCACAAGTGGATCCATGTGGTTCAGGAAAAGAACACACATGCAATGACTCTAGTGGATCCATGTGTTCAGGAAAAGAACACAAATGCAATGTCACTAGTGGATCCATGTGGTATAGGAAAAGAACACACATGCAACGACTCAAGTGGATCCATGTGGTTCAGGAAAAGAACACACATGCAATGTCACTAGTCGATCCATGTGGTATAGGAAAATAACACACATGCAATGACTCGAGTGGATCCATGTGGTTTAGGAAAAGAACACACATGCAATGACTCCAGTGGGTCCATGTGGTTTAGGAAAAGAACACACATGCAAATGTCACCAGTGGATCAATGTGGTTTAGGAAAAGAACACACATGCAATGACTCTAGTGGATCAATGTGGTTTAGGAAAAGAACACACATGCAATGGCTCTAGTGGATCAATGTGGTTTAGGAATAGAACACACATGCAATGACTCTAGTGGATTAATCTATTTTAGAAAAAAAGATTGGAATGACTCTAGTGGATCCATGTCGTTTATGAAAAGAACACACTTGCCATGACTCCAGTGAATCAATGTGGTTCAGGAAAAGAACACACATGCAATAACACTAGTGTATAAATGTGGTTTGAAAAGAACACACATGCAAATGTTACAGGTGGATCCATGTGGTTCAGCAAAGAACACACATGCAATGGCTCCGGCGGATCCATGTGTTTAGGAAAAGAACACACATGCAATGTCACAAGTGGATCCATGTGGTTCAGGAAAAGAACACACATGCAATTACTCTAGTGGATCCATGTGGTATAGGAAAATAACACACATGCAATGACTCGAGTGGATCCATGTGGTTTAGGAAAAGAACACACATGCAATGTCACAGTGGATCCATGTGGTTTAGGAAAAGAACACACATGCAAATGTCACCAGTGGATCAATGTGGTTTAGGAAAAGAATACACATGCAATGACTCTAGTGGATCAATGTGGTTTAGGAAAAGAACACACATGCAATGACTCCAATGGATCAATGTGGTTTAGGAAAAGAACACACATGCAATGACTCTAGGGGATCGATGTATTTTAGGAATAGAACACACATGCAATGACTCTAGTGGATCAATGTATTTTAGAAAAAAACATGGAATGATTCTAGTGGATCCATGTGGTTTATGAAAATAACACACTTGCAATGACTCCAGCGGATCCATGTGTTTAGCAAAAGAAGACACATGCAATGTCACCAGTGGATCCATGTGGTTCAGGAAAAGAACACACATGCAATGACTAGTGGATCCATGTGTTTTATGAAAAGAACACACATGCAATGTCTTTAGTGGATCCATGTAGTATAGGAAAAGAACACACATGCAACGACTCAAGTGGATCCATGTGGTTCAGGAAAAGAACACACATGCAATGTCACTAGTCGATCCATGTGGTCTAGGAAAATAACACACATGCAATGACTCGAGTGGATCCATGTGGTTTAGGAAAAGAACACACATGCAATGACTCCAGTGGGTCCATGTGGTTTAGGAAAAGAACACACATGCAAATGTCACTAGTGGATCAATGTGGTTTATGAAAAGAACACACATGCAATGACTCTAGTGGATCAATGTGGTTTAGGAAAAGAACACACATGCAATGGCTCTAGTGGATCAATGTGGTTTAGGAATAGAACACACATGCAATGACTCTAGTGGATTAATCTATTTTAGAAAAAAGCATGGAATGACTCTAGTGGATCCATGTCGTTTATGAAAAGAACACACTTGCCATGACTCCAGTGAATCAATGTGGTTCAGGAAAAGAACACACATGCAATAACACTAGTGTATAAATGTGGTTTACGAAAAGAACACACATGCAAATGTTACCAGTGGGTCCATGTGGTTCAGCAAAAGAACACACATGCAATGGCTCCAGCGGATCCATGTGTTTAGGAAAAGAACACACATGCAATGTCACTAGTGGATCCATGTGGTTCAGCAAAACAACACACATGCAATTACTCTAGTGGATCCATGTGGTATAGGAAAATAACACACATGGAATGACTCTCGAGTGGATCCATGTGGTTTAGGAAAAGAACACACATGCAATGTCACAGTGGATCCATGTGGTTTAGGAAAAGAACACACATGCAAATGTCACCAGTGGATCAATGTGGTTTAGGAAAAGAATACACATGCAATGACTCTAGTGGATCAATGTGGTTTAGGAAAAGAACACACATGCAATGACTCCAGTGGATCAATGTGGTTTAGGAAAATAACACACATGCAATGACTCTAGGGGATCGATGTATTTTAGGAATAGAACACACATGCAATGACTCTAGTGGATCAATGTATTTTAGAAAAAAACATGGAATGATTCTAGTGGATCCATGTGGTTTATGAAAAGAACACACTTGCAATGACTCAAGTGAATCATTGTGGTTCAGGAAAAGAACACACATGCAATGACTCTTGTGGATCAATGCGGTTTACGGAAACAACACACATGCAATGACTCTAGTGGAGTTTAGGAAAAGAACACACATGCAATGACTCCAGTGGATCCATGTGGTTCAGGAAAAGAACACACTTGCAATGTCACTAGTCGATCCATGTGGTTTATGAAAAGAACACACATGCAATGTCTTTAGTGGATCCATGTAGTATAGGAAAAGAACACACATGCAACGACTCAAGTGGATCCATGTGGTTCAGGAAAAGAACACACATGCAATGTCACTAGTCGATCCATGTGGTATAGGAAAATAACACACATGCAATGACTCGAGTGGATTCATGTGGTTTAGGAAAAGAACACACATGCAATGACTCCACTAGGTCCATGTGGTTTAGGAAAAGAACACACATGCAAATGTCACCAGTGGATCAATGTGGTTTAGGAAAAGAACACACATGCAATGACTCTAGTGGATCAATGTGGTTTAGGAAAAGAACACACATGTAATGTTTCTAGTGGATCAATGTGGTTTAGCAATAGAACACACATGCAATGACTCTAGTGGATTAATGTATTTTAGAAAAAAAGCATGGAATGACTCTAGTGGATCCATGTCGTTTATGAAAAGAACACACTTGCCATGACTCCAGTGAATCAATGTGGTTCAGGAAAAGAACACACATGCAATAACACTAGTGGATAAATGTGGTTTACGAAAAGAACACACATGCAAATGTTACCAGTGGATCCATGTGGTTCAGCAAAAGAACACACATGCAATGGCTCCAGCGGATCCATGTGTTTAGGAAAAGAACACACATGCAATGTCACAAGTGGATCCATGTGGTTCAGGAAAAGAACACACATGCAATTATTCTAGTGGATCCATGTGGTTTACGAAAAGAACACACATGCAATGTCTGTAGTGGATCCATGTTGTTTAGGAAAAGAACACACATGCAGTGACTCTAGTGGATCCATGTGGGTTAAGAAAAGAACACACATGCAAATGTCACCAGTGGATCAACGTGGTTTAGGAAAAGAACAGACATGCAATGACTCTAGTGGATCCATGTGGTTTAGGAAAAGAACACACATGCAATGACTCAAGTGGATCCATGTGGTTTAGGAAAAGAACACACGTGCAAATGTCACTAGTGGATCAATGTGGTTTAGGAAAAGAACACACATGCAATGACTCTTGTGGATCAATGTGGTTTAGGAAAAGAACACACATGCAATGACTCTAGTGGATGAATGTAGTTTAGGCAAAGAACACACATGCAATGACTCCAGTGGATCCATGTGGTTCAGGAAAAGAACACACATGAAATGTCACTAGTGGATCGATGTGGTTTAGGAAAAGAACACACATGCAATGTCACCAGTGGATCCATGTGGTTTCGGAAAAGAACACACATGCAATGTCACAGTGGATCCATGTGGTTTAGGAAAAGAACACACATGCAAATGTCACTAGTGGATCAATGTGGTTTGGGAAAAGAACACACATGCAATGACTCTAGTGGATCAATGTGGTTTAGGAAAAGAACACACATGCAATGACTCTAGTGGATAAATGTGGCTTAGGAAAACAACACACATGCAATGACTCTAGGGGATCGATGTGTTTTAGGAATAGAGCACACATGCAATGACTCTAGTGGATCAATGTATTTCAGAAAAAAAACATGGAATGATTCTAGTGGATGCATGTGGTTTATGAAAAGAACACACTTGCAATGACTCAAGTGAATCAATGTGGTTCAGGAAAAGAACACACATGCAATGACTCTTGTAGATCAATGTGGTTTAGGAAAACAACACACTTGCAATGACTGTAGTGGATCAATGTAGTTTAGGGATCCATGTGGTTCAGGAAAAGAACACACATGCAATGTCACTAGTCGATCCATGTGGTATAGGAAAATAACACACATGCAATGACTCGAGTGGATCCATGTGGTTTAGGAAAAGAACACACATGCAATGTCACCGTGGATCCATGTGGTTTAGGAAAAGAACAGACATGCAATAGTCACTAGTGGATCAATGTGGTTTAGGAAAAGAATACACATGCAATGACTCTAGTGGATCAATGTGGTTTAGGAAAAGAACACACATGCAATGGCTCTAGTGGATCAATGTGGTTTAGGAATAGAACACACATGCAATGACTCTAGGGGATCAATATGTTTTAGGAAAAGAACACACATGCAATTACTAGTGGATCAATGTGTTTTAGAAAAAAACATGCAATGACTCTAGTGGATCCATTTGATTTAGGAAAATAACCCACATGTAATGACACTAGTGGAACCTTGTGGTTAAGGAAAAGAACACACATGCAATGACTCTAGTGGATCAATGTGGTTTATGAAAATAACACACATGTAATATCACTAGTGGATCCATGTGGTTCAGGAAAAGAATACACATGTAATGACTCTAGTGGATCTATATGGTTCAGGAAAATAACACACATGCAATGTCTCTAGTGGATCCATGTGGTTTAGGAAAAGAACACACATGCAATGACTCAAGTGGATCCATGTGGTTTAGGAAAAGAACAGTCATGCAAATGTCACTAGTGGATCAATGTGGTTTAGGAAAATAACACACATGCAATGACTCTTGTGGATCAATGGGGTTTAGGAAAAGAACAAACATGCAATGACTCTAGTGGATCAATGTAGTTTAGGAAAAGAACACACATGCAATCACTCCGGTGGATCCATGTGGTTCAGGAAAAGAACACACATGCAATGCCACTACTGGATCCATGTGGTTTCGGAAAAGAACACACATGCAATGTCACCAGTGGATCCATGTGGTTTAGGAAAAGAACACACATGCAATGTCACAGTGGATCCATGTGGTTTAGGAAAAGAACACACATGCAAATGTCACTAGTGGATCAATGTGGTTTGGGAAAAGAACACACATGCAATGACTCTAGTGGATCAATGTGGTTTAGGAAAAGAACACACATGCAATAACTCAAGTGGATCAATGTGGTTTAGGAAAACAACACACATGAAATGACTCTAGGGGATCGATGTGTTTTTGGAATAGAACACACATGCAATGACTCTAGTGGATCAATGTATTTCAGAAAAAAAAACATGGAATGATTCTAGTGGATCCATGTGGTTTATGAAAAGAACACACTTGCAATGACTCCAATGAATCAATGTGCTTCGGGAAAAGAACACACATGCAATGACTCTTGTAGATCAATGTGGTTTAGGAAAATAACACACATGCAATGACTGTAGTGGATCAATGTAGTTTCGGAAAAGAACACACATGCAATGACTCTAGTGGATCCATGTGGTTCAGGAAAAGAAGACACATGCAATGTTACTAGTCGATCCATGTGGTATAGGAAAATAACACACATGCAATGACTCGAGTGGATCCATGTGGTTTAGGAAAAGAACACACATGCAATGTTACATTGGATCCCTGTGGTTTAGGAAAAGAACACACATGCAAATGTCACCAGTGGATCAATGTGGTTTAGGAAAAGAATACACATGCAATGACTCTAGTGGATCAATGTGGTTTAGGAAAAGAACACACATGCAATGACTCTAGTGGATCCATGTGGTTCAGAAAAAAACCACACATGCAATGTCACTAGTCGATCCATGTGGTATAGGAAAATAACACACATGCAATGACTCGAGTGGATCCATGTGGTTTAGGAAAAGAACACACATGCAATGACTCCAGTGGGTCCCTGTGGTTTAGGAAAAGAACACACATGCAAATGTCACCGGTGGATCAATGTGGTTTAGGAAAAGAACACACATGCAATGACTCTAGTGGATCAATGTGGTTTAGGAAAAGAACACACATGCAATGGCTCTAGTGGATCAATGTGGTTTAGGAATAAAACACACATGCAATGACTCTAGTGGATTAATGTATTTTAGAAAAAAAACATGGAATGACTCTAGTGGATCCATGTCGTTTATGAAAAGAACACACTTGCCATGACTCAAGTGAATCAATGTGGTTCAGGAAAAGAACACACATACAATAACACTAGTGGATAAATGTGGTTTACGAAAAGAACACACATGCAAATGTTACCAGTGGATCCATGTGGTTCAGCAAAAGAACACACATGCAATGGCTCCAGCGGATCCATATGTTTAGGAAAAGAACACACATGCAATGTCACAAGTGGATCCATGTGGTTCAGGAAAAGAACACACATGCAATTACTCTAGTGGATCCATGTGGTTTACGAAAAGAACACACATGTAATGTCTGTAGTGGATCCATGTTGTTTAGGAAAAGAACACACATGCAGTGACTCTAGTGGATCCATGTGGGTTAAGAAAAGAACACACATGCAAATGTCACCAGTGGATCAACGTGGTTTAGGAAAAGAACACACATGCAATGACTCTAGTGGATCCATGTGGTTTAGGAAAAGAACACACATGCAATGACTCAAGTGGATCCATGTGGTTTAGGAAAAGAACACACATGCAAATGTCACTAGTGGATCAATGTGGTTTAGGAAAAGAACACACATGCAATGACTCTTGTGGATCAATGTGGTTTAGGAAAAGAACACACATGCAATGACTCTAGTGGATGAATGTAGTTTAGGCAAAGAACACACATGCAATGACTCCAGTGGATCCATGTGGTTCAGAAAAAGAACACACATGCAATGTCATGAGTGGATCCATGTGGTTTAGGAAAAGAACACACATGCAATGTCACCAGTGGATCCATGTGGTTTAGGAAAAGAACACACATGCAATGTCACAATGGATCCATGTGGTTTAGGTAAAGAACACACATCCAAATGTCACTAGTGGATCAATGTGGTTTGGGAAAAGAACACACATGCAATGACTCTAGTGGATCAATGTGGTTTAAGAAAAGAACACACATGCAATGACTCCAGTGGATCAATGTGGTTTAGGAAAACAACACACATGCAATGACTCTAGGGGATCGATGTGTTTTAGGAATAGAGCACACATGCAATGTCTCTAGTGGATCAATGTATTTCAGAAGAAACATGGAATGATTCTAGTGGATCCATGTGGTTTATGAAAGGAACACAGTTGCAATGACTCAAGTGAATCAATGTGGTTTAGGAAAAGAACACACATGCAACTTGTAGATCAATGTGGTATAGGAAAACAACACACATGCAATGACTGTAGTGGATCAATGTAGTTTAGGGATCCATGTGGTTCAGGAAAAGAACACACATGCAATGTCACTAGTCGATCCATGTGGTATAGGAAAATAGCACACATGCAATGACTCGAGTGGATCCATGTGGTTTAGGAAAAGAACACACATGCAATGTCACAGTGGATCCACGTGGTTTAGGAAAAGAACACACATGCAAATGTCACCAGTGGATCAATGTGGTTTAGGAAAAGAATACACATGCAATGACTCTAGTGGAGCAATGTGGTTTAGGAAAAGAACACACATGCAATGACTCTAGTGGATTAATGTGGTTTAGGAAAAGAACACACATGCAATGACTCTAGGGGATCGATGTATTTTAGGAACAGAACACACATGCAATGACTCTAGTGGATCAATGTATTTTAGAAAAAAACATGGAATGACACTAGTGGATCCATGTGGTTTATGAAAAGAACACACTTCCAATGACTCCACTGAATCAATGTGGTTCAGGAAAAGAACATGTAACACCATTGAATCGGCCCTGTGCAAGTTTTAGCCCTTTCCGCCAAACCCGCATAGAAACGATTCAAGGACGCCCACTAGGCACTTTCGTGCGGGTGGAAAACAAAGTAATACCATTACACAACAGTCCTCGATGGGACCCATAGAATAGATATATATACAACAGCGACTCCATGAGTCAAGAATACAGATATACTATACAAAGATCCAAATCACCTTGAAAACGATAGAGCGTCCGACTACAGATGAGATGCAAATCGGGCTAAGAGCCCTGAAGAATAACCAATGGCGTCCATAACCCTGCCCAGGCCAAGCCGGAAGGGTAACCCTGCTAACGACGTCGAACTTGTACCTGCTAAACAAAAGGGGTGCCGATAAAGGGCGAAGGGAAAAAGAGGAGCGTCAGTACTGAGGCCAGTACATGGCGAGGCTAGAATTCGGCGGCTCTCGCCTACATAGGTATGGTGGGCTGAAGCGGTAGCGCAGCAGCACTAAACAACCTATAGAGACTTAGTAAAACTGGCCGCTATTAGAGAGCGATAAGAAAGACCTATTCGGATCCAACCTGATACTAACACCAAACATACCCATCCTGGCATTTCCCCCTCGATACCAAATGAGGAAGTCAAAACCGAGGAACTCACATGGTTGGCAGTTTTATTCATTCATTATAGTTGAAGCTCTTACTAATCAGATATAGATGGCATGAGTCATCCTAATAGCATAAGTAGTGGGCAGTTTTAGTTAACCATTCAGTGGTAGTTGCAGTACTTACTAGTCAGATACAATTAGCATGTGACATCCCAAACCCAGTAGTTGTTGGCACTTTTATTTCATTCCATTGGAGTTGCGATACTTACTAGGTAGGTATAACATGACACGATACACCCCAGTTCCACCAGTTGTTGGCACTTTTATTATCCATTCCATTGTAGTGAAGTTGATTACTAGTCACATATTAAGTCAAATTTATGGCACTACTTTAGTTATGTTTGTCTATGATCGAGATACTGTGCTCTAAGTTGTCCATAACCGCGGACACGGCTTTCCGAAAGATTTATCCTCCAGGGGTGTACAAATAGCAACACACACACGATCAACCTCGGAAAAACCAAATCAAAACCCAACGAGGCTTTCATGACAAAGCAATCACAGGATTCATAACATATTTCAGGGGGCCACCCCATTAAGCTACCCGCAACGAAGTTGGCTGGCTCCGAGACGGACCCAAGGTTTGCGCCAATGGCTGTAAACGACTAGGAACCCGAAAGTGTGACTGGGCTTATCGATACCGTGAAAACACTCCGCAATTCCCAAACAGTATAGGTGCTCCACGCACAATCGTAAATAAAGCAGTAAAACATGGCATAAGTACAGGATAGTAATAAATCCCCAAACTATTTTGTGGCCCCAAGAAATAAGAAATGAATCAACCTCTGGCTAAGGGGGATTCATAGACTCTCCCGGATGTGGATAGTGCGAATAGTCAAGGAACAGGTATCAAGTACTCGGGGCCTACGGGACACAAGTGGACATGAAAAACCATATAGCATATATTGCCCACCGGTGCCTCTTTCATTAGTTGTCCCAACAATTTAATAGTTGTATTTAAAGTGATGATCCTGTCCACCGTAAAGCATATGACAACATTCCAACAACTGTGTGGTACTTCACGACACGGGATTGCACCTGAGCAAGCGACTATGACTCCCAAGACCATCTATCTACCAAAAAGCAGGTAATAGGAGGTGTCCAAGGCAATATAAAGGCTGCACAGAATATATCTGGTACGAACACTAAAGCATCGCGACACGAATAGCAATAGATCAATAGGAGGAAATAAAGACTATAAAAGCAAAATAGGTAGAAATGGGGAGATTGCTCGCCTGGGAAAACATAGCCGAAGGTTCATTATCTGAAGAACTTGTCGATACTCGCATCAACTCATCGGCCTAGTCCGTGAAGAAGCAAAGCACTAGAAGAAACACCGGATACACTATTTAATACTATGGCCGAAGATCGGACATGATGCATGTATGATGTATGGCATGGCAAGGATGCGATGCAACTAGGCAATATTAAGCGGAACCGGGGTCCCGACAATTAATTATATGGTTCAAGTTGTTTAGCTACCCCGCAATTTAAATGTTGTATTAACACAACAAGACATGGCATCAGTTCGCTATGCAAATTTAAATGGAGGCATTATTAGGCTAGCAAAGCCCGCATATGTGCTTCATATTTAATGTAGGTGAATCGACAGAATACCCCCAAACCACAATATGTATGCAAGCATGTTCAATTCATATGCAACAATATATCAAGGTCATATTATAAAAAAACAGAGGTCTCGGATAGAGGTCACACATTAGGGTTCGACGATCTTGGGTTTCGAGGGTGTTCGGGTTTGGTCTTCGGATCCAGGAAGACGGACTTGCCGTTCCGAGAAGGAGAACTTGGAGTATGGCGGTTCCATTGTCGATGATAATCTTGTGCCCGCACCGGGGATTCTCGGGTCGCATCGTCAGCTGTGGGTATTTAGGATGTTTTGGATCCTCGGGTTCGGTCTGGTGGTGAACTTGGTTAACACCATGGAGGTCTTGGGCAAGACCACAATTATTGATCTGATTCACAAACTAGATCAAATTAGCCAAACTAACTGCTATCACCACACTGCCATCACATGCATCTTAAACACATCGATACACCTGACAGAGACATGCGCGGGGACGAGGCCACTGGCCCAGGCGGCCGGAGACGAGCACGGAAGGCACGCCAGTGTACTGCGAGGTGGTGATGCGGGACCCAGAGGCAGGGCGCCGGTGCGGAGAAGAGCCCAGCCGTGGCGGAGGACGACGCCGAATCGAGGCGAGGAGGCTTGGCAGAGGCGGTGGCGTAAGCGATGGTCGTCGAGGTGCAGGACCGGGCTCAGGCGGAGGGCGGCTCGACGATGGAGGCGCGGCCACGGGGCAGAGGTGCGGCCAGATGTGGCGAGGAAGGCCTGGGCTGCCACGAGAAGGCCGGCGAGAGGGGTGGCGAGGAGGCCGATGACAGCGTCCTGGGGCCGAGGCACATGGGGCTCAGGCGACAGCCCGGTGTTGATCTTTGGCAGAAATGCGGCGGCGCATCGGAGACGAGGCGAGATGCTGCAGCGTCGTTTACCAAAGGAGCTTGCGGAGGGGGCCCGGTGGCGGCCGTGTACCGGGGCGGAGAACGGCGTCGCTCGGGGACGGGGAATGCAGCCAGGTGAGGCTCCTGCGGGCGGTGGCACCGTGCTGCCCGGCTCGTAGGGCCTGGCGGAGGTTGTAGGACACGGAAGCGCCAGAGACGGGGCTCGGGAGGAGGTTGGCAACGAATCGGGCGGAGAGGGGCCGTGGGGCGGCGGCACTGTGGCTTGCCGCGACAGCGAGAGGCGGCGGGCTGCGGCCGGAGGAGGCCGGCAAGGAAGGCGATGCGAGCGGGATCGTGGGGAGGAGATAGAAGATGAGGTAGGTGGGGAATCGTGCAATGATAGGGTGGGTTAGTGAGAGAGGTGGGTCCGGGGAGCGTGTCATGCAGGGCGTGCGAGGCAGCGTCGCAAGTGAGGGTCGCATCGCTCGCTAGGGCGCGTCGGGTCCGGGGTGGGTCGCTACGATAGGTGGGAAGGGAACTTGCGGGACAGAGGTGTAACATCCCAAAACTTCAGTCCAAGCATATCAAGATCAAATCATCCAAAAATAGGGTTAACAAAAACTTTTCCAAATTTAAAATGAAAGCATTCATATATGAATGCATTTAAAATATGAGTTGTTTGAATTGTCATGATTGATTGTTCCAATGCTTGTAAAATGTTTCTTAGGTGATTTAAACATCATATACATCATTCCCAAGCTTTTCCTAAAGAAAATCAAATCAAAAAGAATTAAAAAGGAGGAATGGTCATTTTGGAAAATTTAACTCTCATGCCTACTTTGGCTATTCCTAGTACTCAAAACTTAACAGAAACCATTCTTGATGTTTGCACCCCTTGCTAGTACACATAATGAGGTACCAAGGCCCACCTTTGGATCTGTTAAAAACATTCTGTTAACTATTTTAAATGACAGTTTAAAATTGAATCTAATGCATATGCATAGATCACCCCTAGTTCAAAAACCATCTATTTGAGCTCCATTTTCAAAACCCTTAAAACCAGAGACTACCTATCACTAGTGGAGATCACTCAAAAATTTTGAAACCAAAATTCAAAACTTTCTTTCATGCGGCCATTTCATCAAACACTTGGCATGCATAATATCACCTCTAATCCTAGCTCACTGTTTACTACAGGGTTTTGCCCCCAATTGATCCCCATTTAATCCCCTTGTCCCCTCTTGATCTAACCAGAGCCTAACCAGCATCTCTCCTACCCCCTAGCTGCACTGCCATGCCATGCCGAGCACCACCTTGCCGGCCGATAGTGCACTCGCAGCAGCAGCTCTCTCCAGCCCCTCTCCTCATGTCTAGCAGCTTGCCAGTGGTCCACCTCCACCGCCCAACCAGCCCCAGGCCAGAGACAGAGAGCAGAGCGGCCAGGAACCGCCACGCCCGGAGCCGGTCGAGCATGCCGACGCCGCCCCTAGAGCATGCCCTGTCCTCGCTCGCACAGACCAGCCCGCGCCCACCGCAGACATCCCCGTTCGCCACCCAAAGCCTCACAGCCACCGCTCGCCATGAACACCGCCGCTTCGGCTGCGTAGAGCGCCACCTCGCCCAGACCGCGTGCCACCGCCCCTATGGCCGCATTTAAGTTCTAGAGCACCGCCAGGGAACCGCCCATCGATCGCCACCCCCAGCCATGCCTCTACTCCGCCGTAGCCTTGTCGCCGGAGTCGCCTGCCCATCCCGCTCGGTCTCACCGTCGGGACTATAAAAGGAGCCCCCCAGCCTCTTCTCTCCACACCATTCCTCTACCCTCACCTCTCTGAACCTCACCCACCTCTCGCCAGAGCAAATGGAGCAGCAGCTTGCCTGAATTGCAGCCGGAGCAGCCGCGGAAGGAGGAGAAGGGCGTCGTTGATTGCGACCACCTCAAGCTCCACCGCCACCGCGCCTCGCCTCGCCGTCGTCTTCCACGTTGTTTGCCCGCCTCGCCGACCCTGCTGGAGCCCTGGTACGCCCCCAGTAGACCCCCACCAAGACGCTAGGGTTCGAGCTTGCCGGCGACCTGTTCGTCGTCGACGATGACCCTCAGCCATTGATCTCGCTTCTAATCCTACGGCCCATAGCGCGCGTACCATTTCGCGTGTTAAGTGCCGCTGACACGCGGGACCCCCCTGTCAGCTGAGCCCCATGCCGCGGAGCGCCACAGGGCCGGCCCATTCCTTTTCCCGCACTAGCCCATCGATTCAAATCTGGATTTTTTCTTTTTAGTTAAATCTAGTTTCTGTCCCCTAGTTTGAAATTCAATTCAGAGAGTTTTATAAATCCAAATCGCATGAAGCTAATTTTTTCTGAAAGGTATTGAAATGCTCTATCCAAGCCCGTTGGATTTAATTCAATTAGAGTTATAGATCTCTCCTAATAAAAATAAGAAGACAGAAGCTTTTACAACTTGCAACATTTTTATAAAATCAACCAAGTTAGCTTTTGAGTTGATTCCAACTCTCAAAAATCACATTTCATCATATCTATCTAACCATGTAATAATATTAAGTTTGACATGCAGTGACATTGGTCTACTACCAAAATAATGCTATATAGGCATTTCTAGTCACTTTAAATCATTAAATAATGAACTTAAACCAAAGTAATATTGATCCAACCCTTAAATCTCATTCCCACATGTTAGAATATGTGGTGAGGACAAGTGTCCACATGATTCCATATTTTGGTGGTGAATATTAAATTTTAGTTAATATTTCAATGAGTAGAAATTACTTTTCTAAAATAAAAAGGATGAAACTATTGAAATTAAACGTATGATGCTTGTGATGATAATAGATCATCAATTGTGTGTTTTAGAATGCTAGTTAGCGTAGTTTAGTACTGTTTGATGATTGTGCACTCCCTATGTATTTATAGACGCTAGTACCGACCAAGCTTTTGAGGAGGAGGAGTTCTACCAAGAAGAAGAAGAAGAAGAAAACTTCAACCACTGCACCAACCAAGGCAAGCTATTGTTAGCAATCTAGAATTTAGCTAGATAAATGAGCAAGGATGCTTTAGGCATGCTTTGATCACGCCCCTTTTAACTATTAGTACCCCAAGTCTTACTTGCAAGTTTTACTCCCCTTAGCATGCAAGGTTCCTTACTTATTTTGAAGGTAGCATAAAAAGTATAAAACTTTCCTACTTAGAAACCTTGTCATTCTATGGCATGAGATTGATCCCATCTTTCCCCTTTAGTGAACACTCTTAACTTAGTATTTTACAGAAGATCAAAAACTTGAGTCACTTTAGATGGGAACAATTGGTGAAAATGAATTGTGAAAACCTTGGAATGATGAGTCATTCTATTGAGATGTTTTGACATGTGTTGAGAAACACAACTGGTTTATGATGATGAAAATGATGAGGCATGAGCCTTAACCCTTTTATAAAACTGATGGTTGGATTCGGATGCGATACCATTCCAAATTTACCGTACAACCACATTACCTGAATTGGGTAAGGCTTAGCTGGAAATTTATATGCATTAGTATTAGTCCCTCATGGGAGAGGTTTGAGCTGAGGCTACCTCTCAATGTTGTCCACCTATGCAGTGCCCAAGATGACTGATGGTCATGGTTGGGAGGCCATGCTCATAGGAGACGTGCTTGTACTAGGGTGTGTAAAGGGAAGGTTATGTTTGATTATCTGCATACTAAGTATGATGATTCAAGGTTACCTTGACAGATGTATCGAATCTTGTGGTGAAAGTGTACCACCTCTACAGAGTGTCAAACTATTCGAATAGCCGCGTCTGCGGTTATGGACAGTTGGAATGGCCATACTGTTTTGTTGTCAGATGTTTTCTAAATAACTTGAAATGAATGATGAACTTTGACTTGACCACAACAGGGTTGTGTTGATGATAATAGCTTCCCAACTTAAGTGATTCTAGAACTTTACTTTATCTTTCTTTGCTTCAGAATTCAGCTTAGGTTTCAAACTTAACTTTATAGTTAAACTTAGATTCAGCACTTTAATTTAGAATTATACTCCTTGTTAGTAGTAGTTTGCGAGTACTTAAAGAGTACTCATGGCTTTTGTCCCTGGCTATTATCATGGCCAGACTATGAAGGAGATTATCAAGATGATGGTCAGCAGGACGGCTATGATAACTAGGACTATCTTCCTTCGTCAGCATTGCCTGTGCCCCTGAAGATGGACCACACTACTACGCTATCTTTTATTTCCGCTGCTTGTTGTATTAAGACTGGATCATGAGATCCTTATTTGTGTAAAACCTTATGTATGGTTTGTAATGGATGATGTACTGTGATATCCAATCTGTTATGTCTCGCCAAAATGGTAATCCTGGGATTGCGAGGTATGGCATAACGGGCATCTGGGATTAAAAATCCGGGTGTTGACAAGTTGGTATCAGAGCCATCCTAACCATAGGAGACCCTAGTTAGAATGGACGTCCAAACCAAAAACTTAGCTTCAAAACCAAAGTGAGTTTTTATAAAAAACTATTCCCCCTCTTACCCTTATGAACTCATTCTTTCTCAAAAATTCATGTTCCTCAAAATCCTTACATTACTACTTAAAATTTGACACACTTGATCACTTCACTAACTTCCTCATCCTTAATCCTGGTAGATGGCGACTCAGTTTAGCAAGTTTTACCAGTTGGAAAACGAAGGTCAGCTGATCTTCGAGAGGGATCTAGATTCACTGTCGGAGTTACTGGAACGCCCACATCCGGTGTTTCTTGGAGCTCAACTTCCAGGACCCCCAGGAGGAGACCTACAGTGGCTAGTCACCGCGGATCTTCGGGAAAGCATCGAAGCACCAACTTCCGGGAGAATTAAGTTCTCCGTGAGAGAGAACAACTGGCTAGATGGATTAGCCAGGGCAATGCATGAAGCTCTCGCACGTCTATGTGCCCTCAGCGTCAACAAGATCGAAGGAACCCGTTTTTCCCACTATGCAAGACGTGACTTCATGGGAATGCCGATGGAGATGCCAAGTCACCCAGAGTTGGGGCTTCAAGTGGAGAACCTTGACTTCTTGCTTCATGACAGACAGCAGGAACTGGACAATGCCAGGGAGTTAGCTAACCAGAACCGTGCCATCGCCGACCAGAAGGCCCAGACCTTCGCACTGTTCGTCCAAGATCGCCAGTCTCTTCGTTGCCAACATGCAAAGAAGGATCGCACCATCGCCCGTCTTTGCAAGAAGGTGGCTGACTTCGAGAAGACCGTCAAGGAGCAGGAAGCTCAGCTTGCCACCAAGGAAGAAGAAGATGAGGGTGAAGACATCCAGGGAGATATGGATTCTTACCTCAGCAACGATGTTGACTTTCTGGAAGAGGATGCTGTGGACTTCTACACTGATGATGAAGACTCCGATTTCATCAACGATGAATAGATGCACTAGAGCACTGTCGTAGCATGAGATGTATCATCTCATTGTATCATAGCTTGCAGAATGGTTCTTCAAACCATCTGTTTTCCCCTTTGATTGTTGTGGTGTGTGTTGTATCGTGTGCTCGCTTGCATGAATGAAAATGAAGTTAGTTGAAAAACCTGAGTCTAACTCAATGTTTTAGCTTTGGAAACCCAAAACCATGAACCTTAGACTTTCCCTCTTACCCCTATATCTATCTCAATCTTCAGATGACTCGTGGGAACCAAGGAGGGATGACTCGTGGGAACCAAGGAGGGAGGAGCTCGTCGCAAAACCCAATGCTGCAGATCTTGCAGAATCTCATCGCGGACCGTGAAGCAAGCAGGGCCGGGCGTCAAGCCAACTTAGCAACATTGCAGTAGATCGCCCAAATGGCTCTCAACAACCAAGGACATGGAAATCAGGATCACCAAGGATCCAAACTCAAAAACTTTCAGAACACAGATCCCCCAATCTTCAACCAATCTGAAAACCCATTAGATCTTGATGGTATTCTGAGACCATGGAAAACAACTAAGAGGTTGCCAGAGTTGATGAGAATGAGAAAGTTCTCTTCACCACCCACTATCTGGTGGGAGATGCAAGAGCTTGGTGGAATAGCATCCACAATATGAACCATGGCCAGGTGATGACCTGGGAAGCATTCAAGGTCAAGTTCAGCCGCACCCACATGCCGCCAGGTCTTGTCAACAGGATGAGAGATGAATTCCACGAATTGAAGCAAGGAAGAATGATTGTGGTGGAGTACCGTGACAGATTCTTGTCACTGGCCAGATATGCACCGGATGAGATCAACACGGAGGCCAAGAAGAAGGAGATATTCCTAAACGGACTGCATGATGAGATGCAGACTGTCCTCGTCAACATCCGTTTCGATGATCTCGAAGAGCTAGTCGACTCTGCCATTCAGATGGAAGGGAAGATTAACAAGGCAAACGACAACCGCAAGCGTCGTATGATGCAGCAGTCTGGATCCAGTAGTCACCAAAAGTACCGTCCCAACCCCTCACCAGGATATGCACCAAGGAACAACCGACCCCCAAATTCTCGCCCAAGCTACCCCAACCGTAGCGGAGGTAATGTGAAGTCCGGAGGAAACAATCACAACTCCGGTAATGCCAACAATTTCAACCGTGCCCCTCCAAAGAATAATAACAACAACACTACGCCTAGAACTGGCAGCAATGTTGTGCCTGTCGCAGTCAAGGACAAGTCCCAGATCACTTGTTTCGAATGTGGAGTGAAAGGTCACTACTCCAATGAGTGTCCCAAGAAGACTGCCGCTAATGCCCCTGTGAATGCCCCAGCTCAGCAGCAGCGTTGTGTTCAACCAGGAAGGAGATTTGCCCCAGGGAACCCACACAACCGCAACGGTCGTCTCTTCCACATGAACGCAGAGGAAGCCTAGGAAGCGCCAGATGTAGTGCTGGGTATGTTTTCTGTCAACTCAGTTTTAGCAAGAGTATTGTTTGATTCTGGAGCATCACATTCATTTTTCACCAAAGAATTTGTATGCACTAGTAAGATTCACCCAACCAACTTGAAGCATGTCATGATAGTTCAAATCCCCGGTTCAACAACAAAAGCTAGAAAAATTTGCAAAGCTGTACCTATCAGAATACATGGGATAGATTTTTATGCCAACCTAATTGTACTTGGAACCAAAGGATTGGAAGTAGTACTAGGTATGGACTGGATGTCAAGGCATAAAGGACTGGTAGACTGTGCTAAGAAAGCCATCACCATGACCAGTAGTTCTGGAGTAACAGTAGAGCATATCTCTGAAACCTTACCACGTCAATTCAAGTGCAACAAGAGTGTAGCCCTGCCCACCATTGACCAAGTTAGAGTAGTCTGTGAATACCCCGACGTATTTCTAGTTGAATTGCCAGGTATGCCCCCTGATAGGGATATTGAGTTCATTATCGAACTAATCCCCGGAACCGGACCTATAGCCTAGAGACCCTATACCATGAACCCCTCAGAGTTAGTAGAACTGAAGAAGCAGTTGGATGCCATGTTAGCAACAGGCTTGATTCAGCCAAGCGCATCGCCGTGGAGATCACCAGTGTTATTCGTCGACAAGAAAGATGGAGGCAATCGTCTGTGTACAGATTACAGAAAGTTGAATGACGTCACCATCAAGAACAAGTACCCTTTTCCAAAGATAGAGGATCTATTTCATCAGTTGACCAGAGCTCGGGTATTCTCAAAGATTGATCTTAGGACTGGTTATCACCAACTTAAGATTCATGCAACGGATATTCCGAAGACCGCCTTTACTACTCGCTATGGTTTATACGAGTATACGGTTATGTCTTTTGGATTAACCAATGCCCCTGCTTATTTCATGAATCTCATCAATAAGATCTTTATGAATTTCCTAGGTAAGTTTGTAGTTGTGTTTATAGACGACATCCTTATCTACACCAAGTCAGAAGAAGAGCATGAGCAACATCTAAGAATCATTCTAGAAACCCTGAGAGAGCATCAGTTGTATGCCAAATTCAGCAAGTGTGAGTTTTGGCTGAAAGAAGTAGGATTCCTAGGACACATTGTTTCTGCCGGAGGAGTCTCTGTTGATCCCACCAAGATCAAAGATGTCGAGGAATGGGAAGCCACAACCAATAAAACCCAAGTTCGTTCGTTTCTCGGATTAGCGGGATATTACCGCAAGTTCGTAGAAGGATTCTCGAGCATAGCCTGACCAATGACCCAATTGTTGAAGAAGGACAAGAAGTTTGAATGGACAGACAAGTGTGAAGCCAGTTTCCAAGATCTGAAGAAGAGATTGATATCCGCCCCAATTTTGATCATGCCAAACATCAAGAAGCCGTTTGATGTATATTGTGAGGCATCCAAGATTGGCCTAGGATGTGTATTGATGCAAGAAGGCAAAGTCATCGCATATCTGTCTCGATAATTGAAGCAACATGAGCAGAACTATCCGACCCATGATCTTGAGCTAGCAGCCGTGGTTCTAGCATTGAAGACATGGCGTCATTATTTGATGGGTAATCGCTGTGAGATTTACTCAGATCATAAGAGCTTGGAGTATATCTTCACTCAGAAGGAACTGAATATGAGGCAAAGAAGATGGATAGAGTTAATCAAGGATTATGACCTTGACATTCACTATCACCCCGGCAAAGCCAATGTGGTAGCAGATGCTCTGAGCAGATTGTCGTGCAAGCTTAACACCATGATCAAAGACAAGCCACCAAGTTTGTATGAGGAGTTGGAGCAGTTCAAGACTGAGTTAGTTAGCAAAGGATTCCTAGCTAGCATTGAACTTCAACCCACTTTGATTAGCCAAATCAAGGAATCCCAAAAGGGAAATGAAAGTATCGACGTAATCAAACGTCGTATTGGTACAAGAAAGGTACCTGGATTCACCAAAGACGAAGAAGGAGTACTGTGGTACAAGGGACGTATCTGTGTGCCAGCAGATTCGGATCTGAAGGAAATTATCATGAAGGAAGCTCATGATACTCTTTATTCTATCCACCCCGGAGGAACAAAGATGTATCAGGATTTGAAAGAGCAATTTTGGTGGCACAAGATGAAGAGAGAGATCGGAAGCTACATCGCCAAATGTGACATCATCAAAGAGTCAGCGAGCATCGAGACCTGCAGGACTATTGCAACCCTTGCAGATTCCGGAATGGAAATGGGATTCTGTCGGAATGGACTTTATCATCGGTTTACCTACTTCTAGTAGGGGGAATGACTCAATCTGGGTCATCATTGATAGACTATCCAAGGTAGCCCACTTTATACCTGTCAAGGCTACCTACCAGAGTGCAAAGCTAGTAGAGCTGTATATTGCTAGGATTATTAGTCTGCATGGAACCCCCAAGACCATCATATCAGATCGAGGAACCCAGTTTACTTCAAGATTTTGGCAGAAAGTGCAGGAAGGTTTTGGAACCAAGTTGAACTTTAGTACCACTTATCACCCATAAACAGATGGACAAACTGAGAGAGTCAATCAGATCTTAGAAGATATGCTTAGAGCTTGTGTGTTGGAATACGGATCAAAATGGGAAGACTGCCTGCCTTTCGCAAAATTCTCATATAACAACAGTTATCAAGCTAGTTTGCAGATGGCACCATTTGAATTCCTATACGGAAGAAAGTGTCGTACCCCTTTGAATGGGTCGCAAGTAGCAGAGAGTCAGATCTTTGGACCCGACATTCTCCGAGAAGCGGAAGAGAAAGTTCACAATGTCCGTGAGCACCTCAAGACCGCCCAATCCAGACAGAAGAGCTATGCTGACAAGAGAAGGAGAGACCTGGCTTTCAATGTCGGAGATTTCGTATATCTCAAGGTTTCACCATTGAAGGGAACTCAACACTTTAGTCTGAAAGGAAAGTTAGCTCCTAGATATATCAGACGTCTCAAGATTCTAAACCACTGAGGAGAAGTATCGTATCAACTGGAACTGCCTGAACAGATGTCAGCCATCCATAATGTGTTCCATATCTCGTTACTTCGCAAATGCTTGGAAGTGCCTGAGAAGACTGAAGTTTTCAAGAACATCGATCACAGAGCTGTGGAAATCAACAAGGACCTGACCTATCGGGAAGTACCCATCCGTATCTTAGAAGAATCCTACAGAACCACTAGGACCAGGAGTATCAAATTTCTCAAGATTCAGCGGAGCAACCATACCGAGGAGGAAGCTACTTGAGAACGCGAAGATTACATTAGGACAGAGTTCCCAGATCTCTTTAGTTCCTAGTTTTCTTTGTAAATCTCGGGGCTAGATTTTGTTTAAGGGGGGAAGGTTTGTAACATCCCAAAACTTCAATCCAAGCTTATCAAGATCAAAGCATCCAAAAATAGGGTTAACAAAAACTTTTCCAAATTTAAAATGAAAGCATTCATATATGTATGCATTTAAAATAGGAGTTGTTTGAATTGCCATGATTGATTGTTCCAATGCTTGTAAAATGTTTCTTAGGTGATTTAAACATCATCTACATCATTCCCAAGCTTTTCCTAAAGAAAATCAAATCAAAAAGAATTAAAAAGGAGGAGTGGTCATTTTGGCAAATTTAACTCTCATGCCTACTTTGGCTATTCCTAGTACTCAAAACTTAACAGAAACCATTCTTGATCTTTGCACCCCTTGCTAGTACACATAATGAGGTACCAAGTCCCACCTTTGGATCTGCTAAAAACATTCTGATAACTATTTTAAATGACAGTTTAAAATTGAATCTAATGCATATGCATGGATCACCCCTATTTCAAAAACCATCTATTTGAGCTCCATTTTCAAAACCCTTGAAACCAGAGACTACCTATCATTAGTGGAGATCACTCAAAAATTTTGAAACCAAAATTCAAAACTTTCTTTCATGCGGCCATTTCATCAAACACTTGGCATGCATAATATCACCTCTAATCCTAGCTCACTGTTTACTACAGGGTTTTGCCCCCAATTGATCCCCATTTAATCCCCTTGTCCCCTCTTGATCTAACCAGAGCCTAACCAGCATCTCCCCTACCCCCTAGCTGCACTGCCATGCCATGCCGAGCACCACCTCGCCGGCCGACAAGCGGTGCACTCGGCAAGAGCTCTCTCTAGCCCCTCTCCTCATGTCTAGCAGCTTGCCAGTGGTCCACCTCCACCGCCCAACCAGCCCCAAGCCAGAGACAGAGAGCAGAGCGGCCAGGAACCGCCGCGCCTGGAGCCGGTCGAGCATGCCGACGCTGCCCCCAGAGCACGCCCTGTCCCCGCTCGCACAGACCATCCCTTGGCACCAGCCCGCGCCCACCGCTCCACCTCGACCTGGAGAACAACCCAGACATCCCCGTTCGCCGCCCAAAGCCTCACAGCCACCGCTCGCCGTGGACACCGCCGCTTCGGCCGCGTAGAGCGCCACCTCGCCCAGACCGCGTGCCACCGCCCCTACGGCCGCATTTAAGTTCTAGAGCACCACCAGGGAACCGCCCATCGATCGCCACCCCCAGCCATGCCTCTACTCCGTCGGAGCCTTGTCGCCGGATTCGCCTGCCCATCCCGCTCGGTCTCACCGTCGGGCCTATAAAAGGAGCCCCCCAGCCTCTTCTCTCCACACCATTCCACTACCCTCACCTCTCTGAACCTTACCCACCTCTCGCCAGAGCAAAGGGAGCAGCAGCTCGCCGAAATTGGAGCCGGAGCAGCCGCGGCAGGAGGAGAAGGGCGGCGTTGATTGCGACCACCTCAATCTCCACCGCAACCGCGCCTCGCCTCGCTGTCGTCTTCCACGTCGTTTTCCCACCTCGCCGACCCTGATGGAGCCCTGGTACGCCCCCTGTAGACCCCCACCGAGCCCTTAGGGTTCGAGCTCGTCGGCGACCTGTTCGTCGTCGACGACGACCCTCAGCCGTTGATCTCGCTTCTAATCCTACGACCCACAGCGCGCGTACCGTTTCACGTGTTAAGTGCCGCTGACACGTGGGACCCCCTATCAGCTGAGCCCCGCACCGCGGAGCGCCACTGGGCTGGCCCATTCCTTTTCCCACGCTAGCCCATCGATTCAAAACTGAATTTTTTCTTTTTAGTTAAATCTAGTTTCTGTCCCCTAGTTTGAAATTCAATTCAGAGAGTTTTATAAATCCAAATTGCATGAAACTAATTTTGCCTGAAAGATATTGAAATTCTCTATCCAAGCCCGTTGGATTTAATTCAATTAGAGTTATAGATCTCTCGTAATAAAAATAAGAAGACAGAAGCTTTTGCAACTTGCAACATTTTTATAAAATCAACCAATTTAGCTTTTGAGTTGATTCCAACTCTCAAAATCACATTTCATCATATATATCTAACCATGTAATAATATTAAGGTTGACATGAAGTGACTTTGGACTAGTACCAAACTAATGCTATATAGGCATTTCTAGTCACTTTAAATCATTAAATAATGAACTTAAACCAAAGTAATATTGATCCAACCCTTAAATCTCATTCCCACATGTTAGAATATGTGGTGAGGACATGTGTCTACATGATTCCATATTTTGGTGGTGAATATTAAATTTTAGTTAATATTTCAATGAGTAGAAATTACTTTTCTAAAATAAAAAGGATGAAACTATTGAAATTAAACTTGTGATGCTTGTGATGATAATAGATCAACAATTGTGTGTTTAGAATGCTACTTAGCCTAGTTAAGTATTGTTTGGTGATTGTGCACTCCCTATGTATTTATAGACGCTAGTACCGACCAAGCTTTCGAGGAGGAGGAGTTCTACCAAGAAGAAGAAGAAGAAAACTTCAACCACTGCACCAACCAAGGCAAGCTATTGTTAGCAAGCTAGAATTTAGCTAGATAAATGAGCAAGGATGATTTAGGCATGCTTTGGTCACACCCCTTTTAACTATTAGTACCCCAAGTCTTACTTGCAAGTTTTACTCCCCTTAGTATGCAAGGTTCCTTACTTATTTTGAAGGTAGCATAAAAAGTATAAAACTTGACCTACTTAGAAACCTTTAGATGTCATTCTATGGCATGAGATTGATCCCATCTTTCCCCTTTAGTGAACACTCTTAACTTAGTATTTTAGAGTAGATCAAAAACTTGAGTCACTTTAGATGGGAACAATTGGTGAAAATGAATTGTGAAAACCTTGGAATGATGAGTCATTCTATTGAGATGTTTTGACGTGTGTTGAGAAACACAACTGGTTTATGATGATGAAAATGATGAGGCATGAGCCTTAACCCTTTTATAAAACTGATGGTTGGACTCGGATACGATACCATTCCAAATTTACCGTACAACCACATTACCTGAATTGGGTAAGGTTTAGCTGAAAATTTATATGCATTAGTATTAGTTCCCTCACGGGAGAGGTTTGAGATAAGGCTACCTCTCAATGTTGTCCACCTATGCAGTGCCCAAGATGTCTGATGGTCATGGTTGGGAGGCCATGCTCATAGGAGAGGTGCTTGTACTACGGTGTGTAAAGGGAAGGTTATGTTTGATTATCTGCATACTAAGTATGATGATTCAGGGTTACCCTGACAGATGTATCGATTCTTGTGGTGAAAGTGTACCACCTCTGCAGAGTGTCAAACTATTCTAATAGCCGCGTCTGCGGTTATGGACAGTTGGAATGGCCATACTGTTTCGTTGTCAGATGTTTTCTAAATAACTTGAAATGAATGATGAACTTTTACTTGACCACAACAGGGTTGTGTTGATGAAAATAGCTTCCCAACTTAAGTGATTCTAGAACTTTACTTTATCTTTCTTTACTTCAGAACTCAGCTTAGGTTTCAAACGTAACTTTATAGTTAAACTTAGATTCAGCACTTTAATTTAGAATTATACTCCTTGTTAGTAGTAGTTTGCGAGTAGTTAAAGAGTACTCATGGATTTTGTCCCTGGCTATTATCATGGCCAGACTATGAAGGAGATTATCAAGATGATGGTCAGCAGGATGGCTATGATAACTAGGACTATCTGCCTTCGTCAGTATTGCCTGTGCCCCTGAAGATGGACCCCACCGCTACGCTATCTTTTATTAAGACTGGATCATGAGATCCTTATTTGTGTAAAACCTTATGTATGGTTTGTAATGGATGATGTACTGTGATATCCAATCCGTTATGTCTCGCAAAAATGGTAATCCTGGGATTGCGAGGTATGGCATAACGGGCATCCGGGATTAAAAATCCGGGTGTTGACACGAGACAGGGTGGTTAACCGCGGGGCTGCGCGTGTCTATCGTGCGTTCTTAGCGTGTCGCTCGTGTGTCCAGGTGATGGAGTGGGGTGGGGTGGTGCGGTCGGTGGCCGCGACGCACGCGGGTTGGGGCCAGCGTGTGCGGCTACTGGCTGGGTAGGTGGGGAGTAGGGCTTGGTCTGGGAAGGATTGGGTTTTTATCTGGGTAGTAGGCTGCTGCCAGCTGGCCCTTTGGGCCTGGCCGGTGGCGGCCTCCCCAGGTAAAAATAGTTTATATTTTTTTTAATTTGTGATATTCTTTTGTAAAATAGTTTAGATAAATAAAAGATCCGAACGGACCGAGGTATTAATTTGAAATAAAAGACGGGGATATTTAGAAAACAAAGATGGGCTTCTAGAAAATAGTTTTAGACAAAACCATGCATGATGATGACGATGCTCAAATGCAATGTGGCATGATGACATCAGCATGTGGTCATGATGATGCAATGCACAAAAACACAGCGATTTTCTAGTAGTGGTTTTAGCGGGATGCTACAATTCGACACCACTAACAAGGGATCTCGCCCTCGAGATCCGCCTCATGGTCCGGGGAAAGAGGCTGATGACATGAATCTTCTCGCTTTGTGTAGATCTTCGCGACACCACTAACAAGGGGTTGTTGTCCAGAATCATCGAGAGAACACTCCGGGAACAAAGGACAAAGGTAAAGGTATCGACAAACAAAGCCACCTCTAACTTCGATAGAAGGAGAGAAACGATGCATTATAATCCACTTCAATGTACGAGACCAAATAGATTGAGTAGTCGGCATGGGGGCCAATCCATCACGCACCCAAACTATTACTCCGCACATTCGGTAGAAAAGCGTGCAACCATTCTCGAAATCAGACTGAAGATCTCGACAATCGAGGTTCGGAACAAAGGAGTGATGCAGGATCTGCATCGAATCTGGCGTAGGTGATGTCGTCACGTCGGAAAACACCGGAAGGCATAACAAGGAACATAGAGAAGTCCAACAGATGAAGGATTCCTCAGATAGCACGAAGACCGGATGTAGAAGCACCGTTACCAAAGGAGGAAGCGAAACCCTGAAGGTACGACGGAAACCCAACCACAAGAATTCCTGGACTCGAAGAAAAGATAAGAGAGCAGATTCAAAACACGCAGAGGTAAGAGGAGAACAAAAGATGGGTAAGGAGTAAAATCAGACCTAATCAGATCTATCCAACCGATTTTGCAAAATAGTTTTGACACTCTAGATCGTCCGTTAGCTAGGTTATCCTACAGGCTGGACCAGTGGGGTATCGCAACTGTTGAGCTCTGATACCACTCTATAACACCCTGGAATCGGCCCTATGCAAGTTTTAGCCCTTTCCGCCAAACCCGCATAGAAACGATTCAAGGATGCCCACCAGGCACTTTCGTGCGTGTGGAAAACGAAGTAATACCATTACACAACAGTCATCGATGGGACCCACAGAACAGATATATATATATATACAACAGTGACTCCATGAGTCAAGAATACAGATATACTATACAAAGATCCAAATCACCTTGAAAACGATAGAGCGTCCGACTACAGATGAGATGCAAATGGGGCTAAGAGCCCTGAAGAATAACCAATGGCGTCCATAACCCTGCCAAAGGAAGGGTAACCCTGCTAACGACGTCGAACTCATACCTGCTAAACAAAAGGGGTGCCGACAAAGGGCGAAGGGAAAAAGAGGAGCGTTAGTACTAAGGTCAGTACACGGCGAGGCTAGAATTCGGCAGCTCTCGCCCACATAGGTATGGTGGGCTGAAGCGGTAGCACAGCAACACTAAACAACCTATAGAGACTTAGTAAAACTGGCCGCTATTAGACAGGGATAAGAAAGACCTATTCGGATCCAACCTGATACTAACACCAAACATACCCATCCTGGCATTTCCCCCTCAATACCAAATGAGGAAGTCAAAACCGAGGAACTCACACGGTTGGTAGTTTTATTCATTCCATTATAGTTGAAGCTCTTACTAATCAGATATAGATGGCATCAGTCATCCTGAGAGCATAAGTAGTGGGCAGTTTTAGTTAACCATTCAGTGGTAGTTGCAGTACTTACTAGTCAGATACAATTAGCATGTGGCATCCCAAACCCAGTAGTTGTTGGCACTTTTATTTCATTCCATTGGAGTTGCGATACTTACTAGGAAGGTATAACATGACACGATACACCCTAGTTCCACCAGGTGTTGGCACTTTTATTATCCATTCCATTGTAGTGAAGTTGATTACTAGTCACATATTAAGTCAAATTGATAGCACTACTTTAGTTATGCTTGTATATGATCGAGATACTGTGCTCCAAGTCGTCCATAACCACAGACACGGCGTTTAGAAAGATTTACCCTGCAGGGGTGCACAAATAGCAACACACACACGATCAACCTCGGAAAAACCAAATCAAAACCCAACGAGGCTCTCACGACAAAGCAATCACAGGATTCATAACATATTTCAGGGGGGCACCACATTAAGCTACCCGCAACGAAGTTGGCTGGCTCCGAGATGGACCCAAGGTTTGCGCCAATGGCGGTAAACGACTGGGAACCCGAAAGTGTGACTGGGCTTGTCGATACCGCGAAAACACTCCGCAATTCCTAAACAGTACAGGTGCTCCACGCATAATCGTAAATAAAGCAGTAAAGCATGGCATAAGTACAGGATAGTAATAAAGCCCCAAACTAGTTTGTGGCCCCAAGAAATAAGAAATGAATCAAGCTCTGGCTAAGGGGGATTCATAAACTCTCCCGGATGTGGATAGTGCGAATAGTCAAGGAACATGTATCAAGTACTCGGGGCCTACGGGACACAACTGGACATGACAAACCAAATAACATATATTGCCCACCGGTGCCTCTTTCATTAGTTGTCCCAACAATTTAATAGTTGTATTTAAAGTCATGGCCCTCTCCACCGTAAAGCATATGACAACATTCCAACAACTGTGTGGTACTTCACGACACGGGATCACACCTGAGCAAGCGACTACGACTTGCAAGACCACCTATCTACCAAACAACAGGTAATATGAGGTGTCCAAGGCAATATAAACACTGCACGGAATATATCTGGTATGGAACACTAAAGCATCGCGACACGGATAGGAATAGATCAATAGGAGGAAATAAAGACTATAAAAGCAAAATAGGTAGAAAGGGGAGATTGCTCGCCTGGGAAAACATACCCGAAGGTTCATTATCCGAAGAACTTGTCGATACTCGCATCAACTCATCAGCCTAGTCCGTGAAGAAGCAAAGCACTAGAAGAAACATCGGATACACTATTTAATACTACGGCCGAAGATCGGACATGATGCATGTATGATGTATGGCATGGCAAGGATGCGATGCAACTAGGCAATATTAAGCGGAACCCGGGTCCCGACGATTAATTATATGGTTCAAGTTGTTTAGCTACCCCGCAATTTAAATGTTGTATTAACACGACAAGACATGGCATCAGTTCGCTACGCAAATTTAAATGGAGGCATTACTAGGCTAGCAAAGCCTGCATATGTGCTCCATATATAATGTAGGTGAATCGACAGGATACCCCCAAATCGCAATATGTATGCAAGCATGTTCAATTCATATTAAACAATATATCAAGGTCATATTATAAAAAAACAGAGGTCTCGGATAGAGGTCACACATTAGGGTTCGACGATCTTGGGTTTCGAGGGTGTTCGGGTTTGGTCTTCGGATCTAGGAAGCCGGACTTGCCGTTCTAGGAAGGAGAACTTGGAGTATGGCGGTTCCATTGTCGGTGACAATCTTGTGCCCGCACAAGGGATTCTCGGGTCGCATCGTCAACTCTGGGTCTTTACGATGTTTTGGATCCTCGGGTTCGGTCTGGTGGTGAACTTGGTTAACACCATGGAGGTCTTCGGGCGATACCACAATTATTGATCTGATTCACAAACCAGATCAAATTAGCCGAAGTAACATCTATCACCACACTGCCATCACATGCATCTTCAACACATCGATACACCTGACAGAGACATGCGCGGGCGGCCGAAGACGAGCATGGAAGGCACGCCAGGGTACCGCGAGGTGGTGATGCGGGGCCCAGAGGCAGGGCGCCGGTGCGGAGAAGAGCCCAGCCGTGGCGGAGGACGACGCCGACGAGTCGCGCAAGGCAGAGGAGGCTTGGGGCAGGGCGGTGGCAGAAGGCGATGGTCGTCGAGGTGTCGGACCGGGCATAGGCGGAGGGCGGCTCGACGGTGGAGGCACGGCCTTGGGGTAGAGGTGCGACCGGATGCGGCGAGGAAGGCCCAGGCTGCCGCGAGAAGGCCGGCGAGAGGGGTGGCGAGGAGGTCGATGATAGCGTCCTAGGGCCGAGGTGCAAGGGGCTCAAGGACGAGCAGCCGCCGATGTCGATGCTGGCAGAGGTACGGCGGCGCACCGCTGGAGACGAGGCAGAGATGCTGCAGGCCGGTACGTTTGCCAAAGGAGCTTGCAGAGGGGGCCCGGGCGGCGACCGCTGGGGCCGGTGGCAGCCATGTACCGGGGCGGACAACGGCGTCGCTCGGGAACAGGGGATGCAGCCAGGTGAGGCTCCTGCGGGTTGCGACGCGGTGCTGCCTGGCTCGTAGGGCCTGATGGAGGTTGCAGGACACGGAAGCGCCAGAGATGGGGCTCGCGAGGAGGCTGGCGACAGATTTGGCGGAGAGGGGCCGCAGGGCGGCGGCACTATGGCTTGCCGTGACAGCGAGAGGCGGCGGGCTGCGGCCGGAGGAGGCAGGCAAGGAAGGCGTGTAACATCCCAAAACTTTAATCCAAGGTTATCAAGATCAAATCATCCAAAAATAGGGTTAACAAAAACTTTTTCAAATTTAAAATGAAAGCATTCATAGATGTGTGCATTTAAAATAGGAGTTGTTTGAATTGCCATGATTGATTGATCCAATGCTTGTAAAATGTTTCTTAGGTGATTTAAACATCCTCTACATCATTCCCAAACTTTTCCTAAAGAAAATCAAATCAAAAGGAATTAAAAAGGAGGAATGGTCATTTTGGCAAATTTAACTCACATGCCTACGTTGGCTATTCCTAGTACACAAAACTTAACAGAAACAATTCTTGATCTTTGCACCCCTTGCTAGTACACATAATGATGTACCAAGGCCCACCCTTTGATCTGCTAAAAACATTCTGTTAACTATTTTAAATGACAGTTTAAAATTGAATCTAACGCATATGCATAGATCACCTCTATTTCAGAAACCATCTATTTGAGCTCCACTTTCAAAACCCTTGCAACCAGAGACTACCTATCACTAGTGGAGATCACTTAAAAATTTTGAAACCAAAATTCAAAACTTTCTTTCATGCGGCCATTTAATCAAACATTTGGCATGCATAATCTCTACTCTAATCCTAGCTCACTGTTTACTACAGGGTTTTGCCCCCAAATGACCTTCATTTATCTCCTCTGTCCCCTCTTGATCTAACCAAACCCCTAACACCCTCTCCCTTGTCCCTAGTCCCCAGGCCATGCCATGCCGAGCCATGCCTCGCCGGCCAACCCTTTCCCTGCTACAGCAGACCATTCCCTCTTCCCTCGCCATGTCTAGGAGGTAGCCAGGAGCTCACCGCCACCCCCTGTCCCTTGCCTGAGCCCAGAGCAGTAGTGGACCACCGAGCACAAACTGCGCCCAGTGCCACCGCACCATGCCAGTGCTGCCCCAGGCCGCTCGGTCCCTTCGCCTGACCGCCCCTTAGCAGCAGCCCGCCCGCTCGTCGCGACCTAGAGAACACCAGACACCCTTTGGCCGCCTAACGCCTCCACCACCGCTCGCCGTGGACACCGCCGCCTCTGCCTCTCAGAGCGCCACCTCGCCCAGACCGCGTGCCATCGCCCCTACGCTCGCATTCAAGTTCTATAGCACCGCCAGGGAACCGCCCATCGATCGCCACCCCCAGCCATGCCTCTACCCAGCCGTAGCCATGTCGCCACCGTCGACTGCCCATCCCGCTCGGTCTCACCATCGGGACTATAAAAGGAGCCCTCCCCAGCCTCTTCTCTCCACACCATTCCACTCCCCTCACCTCTCTGAACCTCACCCACCTCTAGCTGGAGCAAGGCGAGCTCTGCCTCGCCGGAATTGGAGTCGGAGCAGCCGCGACAGGAGGAGAAGGGCGTCGTTGATTGCGACCACCCCAAGGTCCGCCGCAACCGCGCCTCGCCTTGCCATCGTATTCCACGTCATTTGCCCGCCTCGCCGACCCCAATGGAACCCTGGTACTCCCCCAGTACACCCCCACCGAGCCGCTAGGGTTTGAGCTCGCCGGCGACCTGTTCGTCGTCGACGACGACCCTCAACCGTAGATTCCTATACTAATCGCACGGCCCACAGCGCGCGTACCGTTTCGCGTTTTAAGTGCCGCTGACACGCGGGACCCCCCTGTCCGCCGAGCCCCGCATCATGGAGCGCCAATGGGCTGGCCCATTTCTTTTCCTGTGCTAGCCCACCCATTCAAATCTGGATTTTTCTTTTTAGTTAAATCTAGTTTATGTCCCCTAGTTTGAAAATCAATTCAGAGAGTTTTAGAAATCCAAATTGCATGAACCCAATTTTGTCTGAAAGGTATTAAAATGATCTATCCAAGCCCGTTGGATTTAATTCAATTAGAGTTATAGATCTCTCCTAATAAAAATAGGAAGACAGAAGCTTTTGCAACTTGCAACATTTTTATAAAATCAACCAAGTTAGCTTTTGAGTTGATTCCAACTCTCAAAAATCACATGTCATCATATCTATCTAAATATGTAATAATATTAAGGTTTACGTGCAGTGACTTTGGACTAGTACCAAAATAATGCTATATAGGCATTTGTAGTCACTTTAAATCATTAAATAATGAACTTAAACCAAAGTAATATTGATACAACCTTTCAAATCTCATTCCCACATGTTAGAGTATGTGGTGATGACATGTGTCAACATGATCCCATATTTTAAGTGGTGAATATTAAATCTTAGTTAAAATTTTCAATTAGTAGAAATTACTTTTCTACTATAAAAAGAAAGAAACTATTGAATTAAACTTGTGATGCTTGTGATGATAATAGATCATCAATGATGTGTCTTAGAATGCTATCTAGCCTAGTTAAGTATTGTTTGGTGATTGTCTACTCCGTATGTATTGTTATAGAAGATAGTACCGACCGAACTTACGAGAAGGAGGAGTGCTATCAAGACAAAGACGAAGAAAACTTCAACCACTGCACCAACCAAGGCAAGCCACCATTAACAGTACAAGCTACCCTTAGCAAACTAGCAATATCAAAGATTAAATCTTGCAAGTTTAGTACTTAGCAAACTAGAATCAAACTAGATGATTTAGCAAAGATGCCTTAAGCATGCTTTGATCACACCCTTTTGACTATTAGTACCCCAAGTCTTACTTAAAGTTTTACTCCCCTTAGTACACAAAGTTCTTTACTTGTTTTGAAGGTAGCATAAAAAGTATAAAACTTGACCTACTTAGAAACCTTTAGATGTCATTCTATGGCATGAGACTGATCCCATCCTTCCACCTTAGTGAACACTCTTAACTTAGTATTTTAGAGTAGATCCAAAACTTGAGCCACTTTAGATGGGAACAAATGGGTGAAAATGAATTGTGAAAACCTTGGAATGATGAGTCATTCTATTGAGATGTTTTGACATGTGTTGAGAAACACAACTGGTTTATGATGATGAAAATGATGAGGCATGAGCCTTAACCCTTTTATAAAACTGATGGTTGGATTCGGATGCGATACCATTCCAAATTTACCGTACAACCACACTACCTGAATTGGGTAAGGCTTAGCTGGAAATTTATATGCATTAGTATTAGTTCCCTCACGGGAGAGGTTTGAGGTGAGGCTACCTCTCAATGTTGTCCACCTATGCAGTGCCCAAGATGACTGATGGTCATGGTTGGGACGCCATGCTCATAGGAGAGGTGCCTATACTAGGGTGTGTAAAGGGAAGGTTATGTTTGATTATCTGCATACTAAGTATGATGATTCAGGGTTACCCCTGATAGATGCATCGAATCTTGTGGTGAAAGTGTACCACCTCTACAGAGTGTCAAACTATTCGAATAGCCACGTCCATGGTTATGGACAGTTGGAATGGCCATACTGTTTCGTTGTCAGATGTTTTCTAAATAACTTGAAATGAATGATGAACTTTGACTTGACCACAACAGGGTTGTGTTTATGATAATAGCTTCCCAACTTATGTGATTCTAGAACCTTACTTTATCTTTCTTTGCTTCAGAACTCAGCTTAGGTTTCAAACTTAACTTTATAGTTAAAGTTAGCTCTACACTTTAACTTAGATTTATACTACATGTTAGTGGTAGTTTGCGAGTACTTAAAGAGTACTCATGGCTTTTGTCCCTGGCTATTATCATGGCCAGACTATGAAGGAGATTATCAAGATGATGGTCAGCAGGACGGCTATGATAACTAGGACTATCTTCCTTCGTCAGCATTGCCTGTGCCCCTGAAGATGGCCCCACCGCTACGCTATCTTTTATTTCCGCTGCTTGTTGTATTAAGACTGGATCATGAGATCCTTATTTGTGTAAAACCTTATGTATGGTTTGTAATGGATGATGTACTGTGATATCCAATCCGTTATGTCTCGCAAAAATGGTAATCTTGGGATTGCGAGGTATGGCATAACGGGCATCTGGGATTAAAAATCCGGGTGTTGACAAGTTGGTATCAGAGCCATCCTAACCATAGGAGACCCTAGTTAGAATGGACGTCCAAACCAAAAACTTAGCTTCAAAACCAAAGTGAGTATTTATAAAAAACTATTCCCCCTCTTACCCTTATGAACTCATTCTTTCTCAAAAATTCATGTTCCTCAAAATCCTTACATTACTACTTAAAATTTGACACACTTGATTAGTTCACTAACTTCCTCATCCTTAATCCTTGTAGATGGCGACTCAGTTTAGCAAGTTTTACCAGTTGGAAAACGGAGGTCAGTGATCTTCGAGAAGGATCTAGATTCACTGTCGGAGTTACTGGGACACCCACATCCGGTGTTTCTTGGAGCTCAACTTCCAGGACCCCCAGGAGGAGACCTATAGTGGCTAGTCACCGCAGATCTTTGAGGAAGCATCGAATCACCAACTTCCGGGAGAATTCAGTTCTCCGTGAGAGAGAACAACTGGCTAGATGGATTAGCCAGGGCAATGCATGAAGCTCTCGCACGTCTATGTGCCCTCAGCGTCAACAAGATCCAAGGAACCCGTTTTGCCCACTATGCAAGACGTGACTTCATGGGAATGCCGATGGAGATGCCAAGTCACCCAGAGTTGAGGCGTCAAGTGGAGAACCTTGACTTATTGCTTCATGACAGACAGCAGGAACTGGACAATGCCAGGGAGTTAGCTAACCAGAACCATGCCATCGCCGACTAGAAGGCCCAGACTTTCGCACTGCTAGTCCAAGATCGCCAGTCTCTTTGCCGCCAGCGTGCAAAGAAGGATCGCACCATCGCCCGTCTTCGCAAGAAGGTGGCTGACCTCGAGAAGACCGTCAAGGAGCAGGAAGCTTAGCTTTCCGCCAAGGAAGAAGAAGATGAGGGTGAAGACATCCAGGGAGATATGGATTCTTAGCTCAGCAACAATGATGACTTTCTGGAGGAGGATGCTGTGGACTTCTACACTGATGATGAAGACTCCGACTTAATCGATGATGAGTAGATGCACTAGAGCACTATCGTAGCATGAGATGTATCATCTCATTGTATCGTAGCTTGCATAATGGTTCTTCAAGCCATCTGTTTTCCCTTTGATTGTTGTGGTGTGTGTTGTTTCGTGTGCTTGCTTGCATGAATGAAAAGGAAGTTAGTTGAAAAACCTGAGTTTAACCCAAAGTTTTAGATTTGAAAAACCCAAAACCATGAACCTTAGAATTTCCCTCTTACCCCTATATCTATCTCAATCTTCAGATGACTCGTGGAAACCAAGGAGGGAGCAGCTCGTCGCAGGACCCAATTCTGCAGATCTTGCAGAATCTCATCGCGGACCGTGAAGCAAGCATGGACGAGCGTCAATCCAACTTAGCAACATTGCAACAGCTCGCCCAAATGGCTCTCAACAACCAAGGACATGGAAATCAGGATCACCAAGGATCCAAACTCAAAAACTTTCAGAACACCAATCCCCCAATCTTAAACCAATCTGAAAACCCATTAGATGCTGATGATTGGTTACAGACCATGGAAAACAACTTAGAGGTTGCCAGAGTTGATGAGAATGAGAAAGTTATCTTTGACACCCACTATCTAGCGGGAGATGCAAGAGCTTGGTGGAATAGCATCCACAATATGAACCATGACCAGGTGATGACCTGGGAAGCATTCAAGGAAGGTTCAGCCGCACCCACGTGCCACAAGGTCTTGTCAATAGGATGAGAGATGAATTCCGTGAATTGAAGCAAGGAAGAATGAATGTGGTGGAGTACCGTGACAAATTCTTGTTACTTGCCAGATATGCACTGGATGAGATCAACACGGAGGCCAAGAAGAAGGAGAGATTCTTAAACGGACTGTAGGATGAGATGCAGACTATCCTCGTCAACATCCGTTTTGATGATCTCGAAGAGCTAGTCGACTCTGCCATTCAGATGGAAGGGAAGATTAACCAGGAAAACGACAACCGCAAGCGTCGTATGATGCAGCAGTGTGGATCCAGTAGTCCCCAGGATATGCACCAAGGAACAACCGACCCCCAAATTCTCGCCCAAGCTACCCCAACCATAGCGAAGGTAATGTGAAGTCCGGAGGAAACAATCACAACTCCGGCAATGCCAACAATTTCAACCATGCCCCTCCCAAGAGCAACAACAACAACAACACTGCACCCAGAACTGGCAGCAATGCTGTGCCTGTCGCAGTCAAGGACAAGTCCTAGATCACTTGTTTTGAGTATGGAGTGAAGGGTCGCTACTCCAATGAGTGTCCCAAGAATACTGCCGCCAATGCCCCTATGAATGCCCTAGCTCAGCAGCAGCGTCGTGTTCAACCAGGAAGGAGATTTGCCCCAGGGAACCCCCACAACCGCAACGGTCATCTCTTCCACATGAACACAAAAGAAGCCCAGGAAGCGCCAGATGTAGTGCTCGGTATGTTTTCTGTCAACTCAGTTTTAGCAAGAGTATTGTTTGATTCTGGAGCATCGCATTCATTTGTCACCGAAGAATTTCTATGCCCTAGTAAGATTCACCCAACCAACCTGAAGCATGTCATGATAGTTCAAATCCCCGGTTCAACAACAAAATCTAGAAAAATTTGCAAAGCTGTACCTATTAGAATACATGGGATAGATTTTTATGCCAACCTAATTGTACTTGGAACCAAAGGATTGGAAGTAGTACTAGGTATGGACTAGATGTCAAGGCATAAAGGATTGATAGACTGTGCTAAGAAAGCCATCACCATGACCAGTAGTTCTGGAGTAACAGTAGAGCATATCTCTGAAACCTTATCCCGTCAATTCAAGTGCAACAAGAGTGTAGCCCTGCCCACCATTGACCAAGTCAGAGTAGTCTGTGAATACCCCAACGTATTCCCAGACGAATTGTCAGGTATGCCCCCGGATAGGGATATTGAGTTCATTATCGAACTAATCCCCGGAACCGGACCTATAGCCTAGAGACCATATACCATGAACCCCTCAGAGTTAGTGGAACTAAAGAAGCAGTTGGATGCCATGTTAGCAACATGCTTGATTCAGCCAAGCGCGTCGCCATGGAGATCACCAGTGTTTTTCATGGACAAGAAAGATGGAGGCAATCGTCTGTGTACAGATTACAGAAAGTTGAATGATGTCACCATCAAGAACAAGTACCCTTTGCCAAAGATAGAGGATCTATTTTATCAGTTGACCGGAGCCCAGGTATTCTCAAAGATTGATCTTAGTATTAGTTATCACCAACGTAAGATTCATGCAACGGATATTCCGAATACCGCCTTTACTACTCGCTATGGTTTATACGAGTATACGGTTATGTCTTTTGGATTAACCAATGCCCCTGCTTATTTCATGAATCTCATGAATAAGATCTTTATGAATTTCCAATATAAGTTTGTAGTTGTGTTTATTGACGACATCCTTATCTACTCCAAGTCAGAAGAAGACCATGAGCAACATCTGAGAATCATTCTAGAAACCCTGAGAGAGCATCAGTTATATGCCAAGTTCAGCAAGTGTGAGTTTTGGCTGAAAGAAGTAGGATTCCTAGGACATATTGTGTCTGCCGGAGGAGTCTCTGTTGATCCCACCAAGATCAAAGATGTCGAAGAATGGGAAGCCCCAACCAATCAAACCCAAGTTCGTTCATTTCTCGGATTAGCGGGCTATTACCGCAAGTTCGTACAAGGATTCTCGAGCATAGCCCGACCAATGACCCAATTGTTGAAGAAGGACAAAAAGTTTGAATGGACAACCCCAATTTTGATCATGCCAGACATCAAGAAGCCGTTTGATGTGTATTGTGATGCATCCAAGATTGGCCTAGGATGTGTATTGATGCAAGAAGGCAAAGTCATCGCTTATCTGTCTCGACAATTGAAGCAACATGAGCAGAACTATCCGACCCATGATCTTGAGCTAGCAGCCATGGTTCTAGCATTGAAGACATGGCATCATTATTTGATGGGTAATCGCTGTGAGATTTACTCAGATCATAATAGCTTGAAGTATATCTTCACTTAGAAGGAGCTTAATATGAGGCAAAGAAGATGGATAGAGTTAATCAAGGATTATGACCTTGACATTCACTATCACCCCGACAAAGCCAATGTGGTAGCGGATGCTCTTAGCAGATTGCCGTGTAGGCTTAACACCATGATAAGAGAGAAGCAACCAAGTTTGTATGAGGAGTTGGAGCAGTTCAGGACTGAGTTAGTTAGCAAAGGATTCCTAGCTAGCATTTAACTTCAACCCACTTTGATTAGCCAAATCAAGGAAGCCCAGAAGGGGAATGAAAGTATCGACGGAATCAAACATCGCATTGGTACATGAAAGGTACCTGGATTCACCGAAGACGAAGAAGGAGTACTGTGGTACAAAGGACGTATCTGTGTGCCAGCAGATTCGGAGCTGAAGGAAGTTATCATGAAGGAAGCTCATGATACTCTTTATTCTATCCACCCCGGAGGAACAAAGATGTATCGGGATTTGAAAGAGAAATTCTGGTGGCACAAGATGAAGAGAGAGATCGGAAGCTACATCGCCAAATGTGACATCTGTCAAAGAGTCAAAGCAGAGCATCAGAGACCTGCAGGATTGTTGCAACCATTGCAAATTCCGTAATGGAAATGGGATTCCGTCGGAATGGACTTTATCACCGGTTTACCTACTTCTAGTAGGGGAAATGACTCAATCTGGGTCATAGTTGATAGACTGTCCAAGGTAGCACACTTTATACCTGTCAAGACAACCTACCAGAGTGCAAAGTTAGCAGAGATATACATTGCTAGGATTGTTAGTCTGCATGGAACCCCCAAGACCATCGTCTCAGATCGAGGAACCTAGTTTACTTCAAGATTCTGGCAGAAAGTTCAGGAAGGTTTAGGAACCAAGTTGAACTTCAGTACCGCTTATCACCCGCAAACAGATGGACAGATTGAGAGAGTCAACCAGATCCTAGAGGATATGCTTAGAGCTTGTGTGTTGGAATATGGATCCAAATGGGAAGACTGCCCGCCTTTCGTAGAATTCTCATATAACAATAGTTATCAAGCTAGTTTGCAGATGGCACCATTTGAATTCCTATACGGAAGAAAGTGTCGTACCCCTTTGAATTGGTCGCAAATAGGAGAGAGTCAGATCTTTGGACCCGACATTCAAAGTCTGTGAGCACCTCAAGACCGCCCAATCCAGACAAAAGAGCTATGCCGACAAGAGAAGGAGAGACCTGACTTTCAATGTCGGAGATTTCGTATATCTCAAGGTTTCACCATTGAAGGGAACTCAACGCTTTAGTCTGAAGGGAAAGTTAGCTCCCAGATATATCGGACCTTTCAAGATTCTGAACCACCGAGGAGAAGTATCGTATCAACTGGAACTGCCTGAAGAGATGTCAGCCATCCACAATGTGTTAAATATCTCGTTACTTTGCAAATGCTTGGAAGTGCCTGAGAAGACTGAAGTTTTCAAGAATATCGATCACAGAGCTGTGGAAATCAACAATGACCTGACCTATCGGGAAGTACCCATCCGTGTATTAGAAGAAGCCTACAGAACCACCAGGACCAGGAGTATCAAGTTTCTCAAGATTCAGTGGAGCAACCATACCGAGGAGGAAGCTACTAGGAGCGCGAAGATTACATTAGAACAGAGTTCCCAGATCTCTTTAGTTCCTAGTTTTCTTTGTAAATCTCGGGACGAGATTTTTGTTTAAGGGGGGAAGGTTTCTAACATCCCAAAACTTTAATCCAAGGTTATCAAGATCAAATCATCCAAAAATAGGGTTAACAAAAACTTTTTCAAATTTAAAATGAAAGCATTCATATATGTGTGCATTTAAAATAGGAGTTGTTTGAATTGCCATGATTGATTGATCCAATGCTTGTAAAATGTTTCTTAGGTGATTTAAACATCCTCTACATCATTCCCAAACTTTTCTTAAAGAAAATCAAATCAAAAAGAATTAAAAAGGAGGAATGGTCATTTTGGAAAATTTAACTCCCATTCCTACTTTGGCTATTCCTAGTACTCAAAACTTAACAGAAACAATTCTTGATCTTTGCACCCCTTGCTAGTACACATAATTATGTACCAAGGCCCGCCCTTGGATCTGCTAAAAACATTCTGTTAACTATTTTAAATGACAGTTTAAAATTGAATCTAATGCATATGCATAGATCACCTCTATTTCAAAAACCATCTATTTGAGCTCCACTTTCAAAACCCTTGCAACCAGAGACTACCTATCACTAGTGGAGATCACTCAAAAATTTTGAAACCAAAATTCAAAACTTTCTTTCATGCGGCCATTTAATTAAACACTTGGCGTGCATAATCTCTACTCTAATCCTAGCTCACTGTTTACTACAAGGTTTTGCCCCCAAATGACCTTCATTTATCTCCTCTGTCCCCTCTTGATATAACCAAACCCCTAACACCCTCTCCCTTGTCCCTAGTCCCCAGGCCATGCCATGCCGAGCCATGCCTCGCCGGCCAACCCTTGCCCCGCTATAGCAGACCATTCCCTCTTCCCTCGCCATGTCTAGGAGGTAGCCAGGAGCTCACCGCCACCCCTGTCCCTTGCCCGAGCCTAGAACAACAGTGGACCACCGAGCATAAACTGCGCCTAGTGCCACCGCACCATGCCAGTGCCGCCCCCAAAGCGCGCTCGGTCCCGCCTGAGCATCGCCTTGGCAGCCCGCCCGCCAGCCGCTGCGACTGAGAACACCCTAGACACCCCCGCTGGCCGCCCAACGCCTCACAGCCACCGATCACCGTGGACACCGCCGCCTCGGCCTCTCAGAGCGCCACCTCACCCAGACCGTGTGCCACCGCCCCTACGCTCGCATTCAAGTTCTAGAGCACCGCCAGGGAACCGCCCATCGATCGCCACCCCCAGCCATGCCTCTACCCCGCCGTAGCAATGTCGCCACCGTCGACTGCCCATCCCGCTCGGTCTCACCATCGGGCCTATAAAAGGAGCCCTCCCTAGCCTCTTATCTCTACACCATTCCACTCCCCTCACCTCTCTGAACCTCACCCACCTCTAGCCGGAGCAAGGCGAGATCTGCCTCGCCAGAATTGGAGCCGGAGCAGCCGCGGCAGGAGGAGAAGGGCGCCGTTGATTGTGACCACCCCAAGCTCTGCCGCAAGCGCTCCTCGCCTCGCCGTCGTCTTCCACGTCGTTTGCCCACCTCGCCGACCCTGCTGGAACCCTGGTACGCCACCAGTAGACCCCCACCGAGCTGCTAGGGTTCGAGCTCGCCGGCGACCTGTTCGTCATCGACGACGACCCTCAACCGTAGATTCCTATTCTAATTGCACTAGCCCTAGGCATATTCGGACCATTTCTTTTCCCGCGCTAGCCCACCCATTAAAATCTGGATTTTTCTTTTTAGGTAAATCTAGTTTCTGTCCCCTAGTTTGAAAATCAATTCAAAGAGTTTTAGAAATCCAAATTGAATGAAACCAATTTTGTATGAAAGCTATTAAAATGATCTATCCAGGACCATTGGATTTAATTCAATTAGAGTTATAGATCTCTCTTAATAAACATAATAAGACAAAAGCTTTTGCAACTTGCAACATTTTTATAAAATCAACCAAGTTAGTTTTTGAGTTGATTCCAACTCTCAAAAATCACATATCATCATATCTATCTAAATATGTAATAATATTAAGGTTTACAAGCAGTGACTTTGGACTAGTACCAAAATAATGCTATATAGGCATTTCTAGTCACTTTAAATCATTAAATAATGAACTTAAACCAAAGTAATATTGATCCAACCTTTTAAATCTCATTCCCACATGTTAGAGTGTGTGGTGATGACATGTGTCAACATGATCCCATATTTTAAGTGGTGAATATTAAATCTTAGTTAAATTTTTCAATGAGTAGAAATTACTTTTCTAAAATAAAAAGAAAGAAACTATTGAATTAAAGTTGTGATGCTTGTGATGATATTAGATCATCAATGGTGTGTCTTAGAATGCTATCTAGCCTAGTTAAGTATTGTTTGGTGATTGTCTACTCCGTATGTATTGTTATAGAAGATAGTACCGACCAAGCTTACGAGGAGGAGGAGTGTTATCAAGACGAAGACGAAGAAAACTTCAACCACTGCACTAACCAAGGAAAGCCACCATTAACAGTACAAGCTACCCTTAGCAAACTAGCAATATCCAAGATTAACCCTTGCAAGTTTATTACTTAGCAAACTAGAATCAAACTAGATGATTTAGCAAAGATGCCTTAAGCATGCTTTGATCACACCCTTTTGACTATTAGTACCCCAAGTCTTACTTACAAGTTTTACTCCCCTTAGTACACAAAGTTCTTTACTTGTTTTGAAGGTAGCATAAAAAGTATAAAACTTGACCTACATAGAAACCTTTAGATGTCATTCTATGGCATGAGATTGATCCCATCCTTCCACCTTAGCAAAAAGCTCTTAACTTAGTATTTTAGACTAGATCCAAAACTTGAGTCACTTTAGATGGGAACAAATGGGTGAAAATGAATTGTGAAAACCTTAGAATGATGAGTCATTCTATAGAGATGTTTTGACATGTGTTGAGAAACACAACTGGTTTATGATGATGAAAATGATGAGGCATGAGCCTTAACCCTTTTATAAAACTGATGGTTGGATTCGGATGCGATACCATTCCAAATTTACCGTACAACCACAATACCAGAATTGGGTAAGGCTTAGCTGGAACTTTATATGCATTAGTATTAGTTCCCTCACGGGAGAGGTTTGAGCTGAGGCTACCTCTCAATGTTGTCCACCTATGCAGTGCCCAAGATGACTGATGGTTATGGTTGGGAGGCCATGCTCATAGGAGAGGTGCTTATACTAGGGTGTGTAAAGGGAAGGTTATGTTTGATTATCTGCATACTAAGTATGATGATTCAGGGTTACCCCTGACAGATGTATCGAATCTTGTGGTGAAAGTGTACCACCTCTGCAGAGTGTCAAACTATTCGAATATCCGCGTCCGCGGTTATGGACTGTTGGAATGGCCATACTGTTCCGTTGTCCGATGTTTTCTAAATAACTTGAAATGAATGATGAACTTTGACTTGACCACAACAGGGTTGTGTTTATGATAATAGCTTCCCAACTTAAGTGATTCTAGAACCTTACTTTATATTTCTTTGCTTCAGAACTCAGCTTAGGTTTCAAACATAACTTTATAGTTAAACTTAGCTCTAGCACTTTAACTTAGATTTATACTACTTGTTAGTGGTAGTTTGCGAGTACTTAAAGAGTACTCGTGGCTTTTGTCCCTGGCTATTATCATGGCCAGACTATGAAGGAGATTATAAAGATGATGGTCAGTAGGACGGCTATGATAACTAGGACTATCTGCCTTTGTCAGCATTGCCTATGCCCTGAAGATGGACCCCACCGCTACACTTATCTTTTATTTCCGCTGCTTGTTGTATTAAGACTTGATCATGAGATCCTTATTTGTGTAAAACCTTATGTATGGTATGTAATGGATGATGTACTGTGATATCCAATCCATTATGTCTCACAAAAATGGTAATCCTGGGATTGCGAGGTATGGCATAACGGGCATCTGGGATTAAAAATCCGGGTGTTGACAAGGCGGCGCGAGCGGAATCATGGGGAGGAGGTAGAAGATGAGGTAGGTGGGGAATCACGCAATGACAGGGTGGGTTAGCGAGCGAGGTGGGTCCGGGGGAGCGTGTCACGCAGGGCGTGTGAGGCAGCGTCGCAAGTGAGGGCCGCATCGCTCGCTAGGGCGCGTCGGGTCCGAGGTGGGTCGCTACGGTAGGTGGGAAGGGAACTGCGGGACCGAGGCGGGGTGGTTGACCGCGTTGCTGCGCGTGTCTATCGTGTGTGCTTAGCGTGTCGCGCATGTTTCCAGATGATGGAGTGGGCTGGGGCCAGCGTGTGCGGCTGCTGGCTGGGTAGGTGGGGAGTAGGGTTTGGTCTGGGAGGATTGGGTTTTTATCTGGGTAGTAGGCTGCTGCCAGCTGGCCCATTGGGCCTGGCCGGTGGTGGCCTCCACAGGTAAAAATAGTTTATATTTTTATTTAGTTTGAGATATTCTTTTGTAAAATAGTTTATATAAATAAAAGATCCGAACGGACCGAGGTTTTAGTTTGAAAAAAAGACGGGGATATTTAGAAAACAAAGATGGGCTTCTAGAAAATAGTTTTAGACAAAACCATGCATGATGATGACGATGCTCAAATGCAATGTGGCATGATGACATGAGCATGAGGTCATGATGATGCAATGCACAAAAACACAGCGATTTTCTAGTAGTAGTTTTAGCGGGGTGCTATAGAACTAACATGCAATAACACACATGCAATGACTCTAGCGGATCCATGTGTTTAGGAAAAGAACACACATGCAATGTCACCAGTGGATCCATGTGGTACAGGAAAAGAACACACATGCAATGACTCTAGTGGATCCATGTGGTTTACGAAAAGAACACACATGCAATGTCTATAGTGGATCCATGTAGTTTATGAAAAGAACATACATGCAACGACTCAAGTGGATCCATGTGGTTTAGGAAAAAACACACATGTAATGTCACTAGTTGATCCATGTGGTATAGGAAAATAACACACATGCAATAACTCGAGTGGATCCATGCGGTTTAGGAAAAGAACACACATGCAACGTCACAGTGGATCCATGTGGTTTAGGAAAAGAACACACATGCAAATGTCACCAGTGGATCAATGTGGTTTAGGAAAAGAACACACATGCAAGGACTCTAGTGGATCAATGTGGTATAGGAAAAAACACACAGGCAATGACTCTAGTGGATCAATGTAGTTTAGGAAAAGAACACACATGCAATGACTCTAGGGGACCGATGTATTTTAGGAATAGAACACGCATGCAATGAGTCTAGAGGATCAATGTATTTTAGAAAAAATAATGGAACGACTCTAGTGGATCCATGTGGTTTATGAAAAGAACACACTTTCAATGACTCAAGTGCATCAATGTGGTTCAGGAAAAGAACACACATGCAATAACACTAGTGGATAAATGTGGTTTACAAAAAGAACAAACATGAAAATGTTACTAGTGGATCCATGTGGTTCAACAAAAGAACACACATTCAATGACTCCAGCGGATCCATGTGTTAAGGAAAAGAACACACATGCAATGTCATAAGTGGATCCATGTGGTTTAGGAAAAGAACACACATGCAATGACTCTAGTGGATCCATGTGGTTTACAAAAAGAACACACATGCAATGTCTGTAGTGGATCCATGTTGTTTAGGAAAAGAACACACATGCAATGACTCTAGTGGATCCATGTGGGTTAAGAAAATAACACACATGCAAATGTCACCAGATCAACGTGGTTTAGGAAAAGAACACACATGCAATGACTCTAGTGGATCCATGTGGTTTAGGAAAAGAACACACGTGCAATGACTCCAGTGGATCCATGTGGTTTAGGAAAATAACACACATGCAATGATTCGAGTGGATCCATGTGGGTCAGGATAAGAACACACATGCAATGACTCTAGTGGACCCATGTGGTTTAGGAAAACAACACACATGCAATGACACTAGTGGATCCTTGTGGTTAAGGAAAAGAACACACATGCAATGACTCTAGTGGATCAATATGGTTTAGGAAAAGAACACACATGCAATATCACCAGTGGATCCATGTGGTTCAGGAAAAGAATACACATGCAATGACTCCAGTGGATCCATGTGGTTCAGGAAAAGAACACACATGCAATGTCGCTAGTGGATCCATGTGGTTCAGGAAAAGAATACACATGCAATGACTCTAGTGGATCCATATGGTTCAGGAAAAGAACACACACGCAATGTCTCTAGTGGATCCATGTGGTTTAGGAAAAGTACACACATGCAATGACCTCAGTGGATCCATGTGGTTTAGGAAAACAACACACATGCAAATGTCACCAGTGGATAAATGTGGTTTAGGAAAAGAACACACATGCAATGACTCTTGTGGATCAATGTGGTTTAGGAAAAGAACACACATGGAATGACTCTAGTGGATCAATGTGGTTTAGGAAAAGAACACACATGCAATGACTCTAGTGGATCCATGTTTCTTAGGAAAAGAACACACATGCAATGTCACAAGTGGATCCATGTGGTTTAGGAAAAGAACACACATGCAATGTCACTAGTGGATCCATGTAGTTTAGGAAAAGAACACACATGCAATGTCACCAGTGGATCCATGTGGTTAAGGAAAATAACACACATGCAAATGTCACAAGTGGATCAATGTGGTTTAGGAAATAACACAAATGCAATGACCCTAGTGGATCAATGTGGTTTGGGAAAAGAACACACATGCAATGCCACCAGTAGATCAATGTGGTTATGGAAAAAACACACATGCAATGACTCTAGGGGATCAATGTGTTTTAGGAAAAGAGCACACATGCAATGACTCTATTGGATCAATTTGTTTTAGAAAAAAACATACAACGACTCTAGTGGATCCAGGTGGTTTAGGAAAAGAACACACTTGCAATGACTCCGGTGGATCCATGTGGTTCAGGGAAACAACACACATGCAATGTCCCTAGTGGATCAATGTCGTTTAGGAAAAGAACAATCATGCACTGTCATAAGTGGATCAATGTAGTTTAGAAAAAGAACACACATGCAAATGTTACAAGTGGATCCATGTGGTTCACCAAAAGAACACACATGTAATGACTCTAGTGGATCAATGTAGTTTAGGAAAAGAACACACATGCAATGACTCCAGTGGATCCATGTGGTTCAGGAAAAGAACACACATGCAATGTCACTAGTGCATCCATGTGGTTTAGGAAAACAACACACATGCAATGTCACATGTGGATCCATGTGGTTTAGGAAAAGAACACGGATGCAATGTAAAAGTGGATCCATGTGGCTTAGGAAAAGAACACACATGCAAATGTCACTAGTGGATCAATGTGGTTTAGGAAAAGAACACACATGTAATGACTCTAGTGGATCCATGTGGTTCAGGAAAAGAACACACATGCAGTGTCACTAGTGGATCCATGTGGTTTAGGAAAAGACAACACATGCAATGTCACCAGTGGATCCATGTGGTTTAGGAAACGAACACATATGCAATGTCACTAGTGGATCCATGTGGTTTAGGAAAAGAACACACATGCAATGACTCTAGTGGATCCATGTGGTTCAGGAAAAGAACACACATGCAATGTCACTAGTGGATCCATGTGGTTTAGGAAAAGATAACACATGCAATGTCACCGGTGGATCCATGTGGTTTAGGAAAAGAACACACATGCAATGTCACCAGTGGATCCATGTGGTTTACGAAAAGAACACACATGCAATGACTATAGTGGATCAATGTGGTTTAGGAAAAGAACGCACATGCAATGACTCTTGTGGATCCATGTGGTTCGGGAAAAGAACACACATGCAATGTCACTAGTCGATCCATGTGGTTTAGGAAAAGATAACACATGCAATGTCACCAATGGATCCATGTGGTTTAGGAAAAGAACACATATGCAATGTCACCAGTGGATCCAAGTGGTTTAGGAAAAGAACACACATGCAAATGTCACCAGGGGAGCAATATGGTTTAGGAAAAGAACACACACGCAATGACTCTCGTGGGTCAATGTGTTTTAGGAAAAGAACACACATGCAATGTCACCAGTGGATCCATGTGGTTTAGGAAAAGAACACACATGCAAATTTCACTAGTGGATCAATGTGGTTTAGGAAAAGAACACACATGCAATGACTCCAGTGGATCAATGTGGTTTAGGAAAAGAACACACATGCAATGACTCTAGTTGATCAATATGGTTTAGGAAAAGAACACACATGCAATGTCACTAGTGGATCAATGTGGTTCAGGAAATGAACACACATGCACTGACTCTAGTCGATCAATGTGTTTTAGGAAAAGATTACACATGCAATTACTCTAGTGGATCCATGTGGTATAGGAAAAAAACACATGAAATGACTCTAGTGGATCCATGTGGTATAGGAAAATAACACGCATGCAATGACTCGAGTGGATCCATGTGGTTCAGGAAAATAACACCCATGCAATGACTCTAGTGGATCCATGTGGTTCAGGAAAACAACACACATGCAATGACACTAGTGGATCCATGTGGCTAAGGAAAAGAACACACATGCAATGACTCTAGTGGATCAATGTGGTTTAGGAAAAGAACACACATGCAATTTCACAAGTGGTTCCATGTGGTTTAGGAAAATAATACACATGCAATGACTCTAGTGGATCCATGTGGTTTAGGAAAAGAACACACATATAATGTATCTAGTGGATACATGTGATTTTGGAAAAGAACACACATGCAATGACTACAGGTGATCAATGTGGTTTAGGAAAAGAATACACATGCAAATGTCACCAGTGGATCAATGTGGTTTAGGAAAAGAACACACATGTAATCACTCTTGTGGATCAATGTGGTTGAGAAAAAGAACACACATGCAATGAATCTAGTGGATCAATGTGGTTTAGGAAAAGAACACACATGCAATGACTCAGTGGTCCATGCGGTTCTTGAAAAGAACACACATGCAATGTCACCAGTGGATCCATGTGGTTTAGGAAATGAACACACAAGCAATATCCCTAGTAGATCCTTGTGGTTTAGGAAAAGAACACACGTGCAAATGTCACCAGTGGATCAACGTGGTTTAGGAAAAAAAACACATGCAATGACTCTAGTGGATCAATGTGGTTTAGGAAAACAACACACATGTAATGACTCTAGTGGATCAATGTAGTTGAGGAAAAGAACACGCATGCAATGACTCAAGTGGATCCATGTTGTTCGGGAAAAGAACACACATGCAATGTCACTAGTCGATCCATGTGGTTTAGGAAAAGAACACACATGCAATGTTACTAGTGGATCCATGTGGTTTAGGAAAAGAACACACATGCAATGTCACAGTGGATCCATGTGTTTTAGGAAAAGAACACACATGCAAATGTCACCAGTGGATCAATGTGGTTTAGGAAAAGAACACACATGTAATGACTCTAGTGGATCAATGTGGCTTAGGAAAAGAACACACATGCAATGACTAGTGGATCCATGTGGTTCTTGAAAAGAACACACATGCAATGTCACCAGTGGATCCATGTGGTTTAGGAGAAGAACACAAATGCAATGTCACCAGTAGATCCATGTGGTTTAGGAAAAGAACACACAAGCAATGTCCCTAGTGGATCCATGTGGTTTAGGAAAAGAACACAAATGCAAATGTCACTAGTGGATCAATGTGGTTTAGGAAAATAACACACATGCAGTGTCACTAGTGGATCCATGTGGTTCAGGAAAAAATACACATGCAATGACTCTAGTGGATCCATATGGTTCAGGAAAAGAACATACATGCAATGTCTCTAGTGGATCCATGTGGTTTAGGAATAGAACACACATGCAATGACTCAAGTGGATCCATGTGGCTTAGGAAAAGAACACACATGCAAATGTCACTAGTGGATCAATGTGGTTTAGGAAAAGAACACACATGCAATGAGTCTTGTGGATCAATGTGGTTTAGGAAAAGAACACACATGCAATGACTCTAGTGGACCAATGTAGTTTAGGAAAAGAACACACATGCAATGACTCAAGTGGATCCATGTGGTTCAGGAAAAGAACACACCTGTAATGTCACTAGTGGATCCATGTGGTTTAGGAAAAGAACACACATGCAATGTCACTAGTGGATCCATGTGGTTTAGGAAAAGAACACACATGCAATGTGACAGTGGATCCATGTGGTTTAGGAAAAGAACACACATGCAATGTCACCAGTGGATCAATGTGGTTTAGGAAAAGAACACACATGCAATGACTCTAGTGGATCAATGTGGTTTAGGAAAAGAACACAAATGCAATGACTCCAGTGGATCAATGTGGTTTAGGAAAAGAACACACATGCAATGACTCCAGTGGATCAATGTGGTTTCGCAAAAGAACACACATGCAATGACTCTAGGGGATCGATGTGTTTTAGGAATAGAACACACATGCAATGACTCTAGTGGATCAATGTATTTTAGAGAAAAACATGGAATGATTCTAGTGGATCCATGTGCTTTATGAAAAGAACACACTTGCCATGATTCTAGTGGATCAATATGGTTTAGGAAAAGAACACACATGCGATGACTCTAGTGGGTAAATATGTTTTAGGAAAAGAACACACATGCAATGTCACCAGTGGATCCATGTGGTTTAGGAAAAGAACACACATGCAATGACTCTAGTGGGTCAATGTGGTCCAGGAAAACAACACACATGCAATATCACTAGTCGGTCAATGTGGTTTAGGAAAACAACACACATGCAATGTCACCAGTGGATCCATGTGGTTTAGGCAAAGAACACACATGCAATGATTCTAGTGGATCAATATGGTTTAGGAAAAGAACACACATGCAAATGTCACTACTGGATCAATGGGGTTTAGGAAAAGAATACACATGCAATGACTCTAGTGGATCCATGTGGTTTAGGAAAAGAACACATATGTAATGTCTCTAGTGGATCCATGTGATTTAGGAAAAGCACACACATGCAATGACTCCAAGTGATCAATGTGGTTTAGGAAAAGAATACACATACAAATGTCACAAGTGGATCAATGTGGTTTAGGAAAACAACACACATGCAATGACTCTTTTGGATCAATGTGGTTTAGGAAAAGAACACATATGCAATGACTCTAGTGGGTCAATGTGTTTTAGGAAAAGAACACACATGCAATGTCACCAGTGGATCCATGTGGTTTAGGAAAAGAACACACATGCAAATGTCACAAGTGGATCAATGTGGTTTAGGAAAAGAACACACATGCAATGACTCTAGTGGATCATTGTGGTTTAGGAAAAGAACACACATGCAAATGTTACAAGTGGATCCATGTGGTTCAGCAAAAGAACACACATGTAATGACTCTAGTGGATCAATGTAGTTTAGGAAAAGAACACACATGCAATGACTCCAGTGGATCCATGTGGTTCAGGAAAAGAACACACATGCAATGTCACTAGTGCATCCATGTGGTTTAGGAAAAGAACACACATGCAATGTCACTAGTGGATCCATGTGGTTTAGGAAAAGAACACGAATGCAATGTAAAAGTGGATCCATGTGGCTTAGAAAAAGAACACACATGCAAATGTTACAAGTGGATCCATGTGGTTCAGCAAAAGAACACACATGTAATGACTCTAGTGGATCAATGTAGTTTAGGAAAAGAACACACATGCAATGACTCCAGTGGATCCATGTGGTTCAGGAAAAGAACACACATGCAATGTCACTAGTGCATCCATGTGGTTTAGGAAAACTACACACATGCAATGTCACATGTGGATCCATGTGGTTTAGGAAAAGAACACGGATGCAATGTAAAAGTGGATCCATGTGGCTTAGGAAAAGAACACACATGCAAATGTCACTAGTGGATCAATGTGGTTTAGGAAAAGAACACACATGTAATGACTCTAGTGGATCCATGTGGTTCAGGAAAAGAACACACATGCAGTGTCACTAGTGGATCCATGTGGTTTAGGAAAAGACAACACATGCAATGTCACCAGTGGATCCATGTGGTTTAGGAAACGAACACATATGCAATGTCACTAGTGGATCCATGTGGTTTAGGAAAAGAACACACATGCAATGACTCTAGTGGATCCATGTGGTTCAGGACAAGAACACACATGCAATGTCACTAGTGGATCCATGTGGTTTAGGAAAAGATAACACATGCAATGTCACCGGTGGATCCATGTGGTTTAGATAAAGAACACACATGCAATGTCACCAGTGGATCCATGTGGTTTACGAAAAGAACACACATGCAATGACTATAGTGGATCAATGTGGTTTAGGAAAAGAACGCACATGCAATGACTCTTGTGGATCCATGTGGTTTAGGAAAAGAACACACATGCAATGTCACTAGTCGATCCATGTGGTTTAGGAAAAGATAACACATGCAATGTCACCAATGGATCCATGTGGTTTTAGGAAAAGAACACATATGCAATGTCACCAGTGGATCCAAGTGGTTTAGGAAAAGAACACACATGCAAATGTCACCAGGGGAGTAATATGGTTTAGGAAAAGAACACACATGAAATGACTCTAGTGGGTCAATGTGTTTTAGGAAAAGAACACACATGCAATGACTAGTGGATCCATGTGGTTCTTGAAAAGAACACACATGCAATGTCACCAGTGGATCCATGTGGTTTAGGAGAAGAACACAAATGCAATGTCACCAGTAGATCCATGTGGTTTAGGAAAAGAACACACAAGCAATGTCCCTAGTGGATCCATGTGGTTTAGGAAAAGAACACAAATGCAAATGTCCCTAGTGGATCCATGTGGTTTAGGAAAACAACACACATGTAATGACTCTAGTGGATCAATGTGGTTTAGGAAAATAACACACATGCAGTGTCACTAGTGGATCCATGTGGTTCAGGAAAAAATACACATGCAATGACTCTAGTGGATCCATACGGTTCAGGAAAAGAACATACATGCAATGTCTCTAGTGGATCCATGTGGTTTAGGAATAGAACACACATGCAATGACTCAAGTGGATCCATGTGGCTTAGGAAAAGAACACACATGCAAATGTCACTAGTGGATCAATGTGGTTTAGGAAAAGAACACACATGCAATGAGTCTTGTGGATCAATGTGGTTTAGGAAAAGAACACACATGCAATGACTCTAGTGGACCAATGTAGTTTAGGAAAAGAACAAACATGCAATGACTCAAGTGGATCCATGTGGTTCAGGAAAAGAACACACCTGTAATGTCACTAGTGGATCCATGTGGTTTAGGAAAAGAACAAACATGCAATGTCACTAGTGGATCCATGTGGTTTAGGAAAAGAACACACATGCAATGTGACAGTGGATCCATGTGGTTTAGGAAAAGAACACACATGCAATGTCACCAGTGGATCAATGTGGTTTAGGAAAAGAACACACATGCAATGACTCTAGTGGATCAATGTGGTTTAGGAAAAGAACACAAATGCAATGACTCTAGTGGATCAATGTGGTTTAGGAAAAGAACACACATGCAATGACTCCAGTGGATCAATGTGGTTTCGCAAAAGAACACACATGCAATGACTCTAGGGGATCGATGTGTTTTAGGAATAGAACACACATGCAATGACTCTAGTGGATCAATGTATTTTAGAGAAAAAGATGGAATGATTCTAGTGGATCCATGTGCTTTATGAAAAGAACACACTTGCCATGATTCTAGTGGATCAATATGGTTTAGGAAAAGAACACACATGCAATGACTCTAGTGGGTAAATATGTTTTAGGAAAAGAACACACATGCAATGTCACCAGTGGATCCATGTGGTTTAGGAAAAGAACACACATGCAATGACTCTAGTGGGTCAATGTGGTTCAGGAAAACAACACACATGCAATATCACTAGTCGGTCAATGTGGTTTAGGAAAACAACACACATGCAATGTCACCAGTGGATCCATGTGGTTTAGGCAAAGAACACACATGCAATGATTCTAGTGGATCAATATGGTTTAGGAAAAGAACACACATGCAAATGTCACTACTGGATCAATGTGGTTTAGGAAAAGAATACACATGCAATGACTCTAGTGGATCCATGTGGTTTAGGAAAAGAACACATATGTAATGTCTCTAGTGGATCCATGTGATTTAGGAAAAGCACACACATGCAATGACTCCAAGTGATCAATGTGGTTTAGGAAAAGAATACACATGCAAATGTCACAAGTGGATCAATGTGGTTTAGGAAAACAACACACATGCAATGACTCTTGTGGATCAATGTGGTTTAGGAAAAGAACACATATGCAATGACTCTAGTGGGTCAATGTGTTTTAGGAAAAGAACACACATGCAATGTCACCAGTGGATCCATGTGGTTTAGGAAAAGAACACACATGCAAATGTCACAAGTGGATCAATGTGGTTTAGGAAAAGAACACACATGCAATGACTCTAGTGGATCATTGTGGTTTAGGAAAAGAACACACATGCAAATGTTACAAGTGGATCCATGTGGTTCAGCAAAAGAACACACATGTAATGACTCTAGTGGATCAATGTAGTTTAGGAAAAGAACACACATGCAATGACTCCAGTGGATCCATGTGGTTCAGGAAAAGAACACACATGCAATGTCACTAGTGCATCCATGTGGTTTAGGAAAAGAACACACATGCAATGTCACTAGTGGATCCATGTGGTTTAGGAAAAGAACACGAATGCAATGTAAAAGTGGATCCATGTGGCTTAGGAAAAGAACACACATGCAAATGTTACAAGTGGATCCATGTGGTTCAGCAAAAGAACACACATGTAATGACTCTATTGGATCAATGTAGTTTAGGAAAAGAACACACATGCAATGACTCCAGTGGATCCATGTGGTTCAGGAAAAGAACACACATGCAATGTCACTAGTGCATCCATGTGGTCTAGGAAAATAACACACATGCAATGTCACCAGTGGATCCATGTGGTTTAGGAAAAGAACACGGATGCAATGTAAAAGTGGATCCATGTGGCTTAGGAAAAGAACACACATGCAAATGTCACTAGTGGATCAATGTGGTTTAGGAAAAGAACACACATGCAATGACTCTAGTGGATACATGTGGTTCATGAAAAGAACACACATGCACTGTCACTAGTGGATCCATGTGGTTTAGGAAAAGACAACTCATGCAATGTCACCAGTGGATCCATGTGGTTTAGGAAACGAACACATATGCAATGTCACTAGTGGATCCATGTGGTTTAGGAAAAGAACACACATGCAATGACTCTAGTGGATCCATGTGGTTCAGGACAAGAACACACATGCAATGTCACTAGTGGATCCATGTGGTTTAGGAAAAGATAACACATGCAATGTCACCGGTGGATCCATGTGGTTTAGGAAAAGAACACACATGCAATGTCACCAGTGGATCCATGTGGTTTACGAAAAGAACACACATGCAATGACTATAGTGGATCAATGTGGTTTAGGAAAAGAACGCACATGCAATGACTCTTGTGGATCCATGTGGTTCAGGAAAAGAACACACATGCAATGTCACTAGTCGATCCATGTGGTTTAGGAAAAGATAACACATGCAATGTCACCAATGGATCCATGTGGTTTTAGGAAAAGAACACATATGCAATGTCACCAGTGGATCCAAGTGGTTTAGGAAAAGAACACACATGCAAATGTCACCAGGGGAGTAATATGGTTTAGGAAAAGAACACACATGCAATGACTCTAGTGGGTCAATGTGTTTTAGGAAAAGAACACACATGCAATGTCACCAGTGGATCCATGTAGTTTAGGAAAAGAACACACATGCAAATGTCACTAGTGGATCAATGTGGTTTAGGAATAGAACACACATGCAATGACTCCAGTGGATCAATGTGGTTTAGGAAAAGAACACACATGCAATGACTCTAGTTGATCAATATGGTTTAGGAAAAGAACACACATGCAATGTCACTAGTGGATCAATGTGGTTCAGGAAATGAACACACATGCACTGACTCTAGTGGATCAATGTGTTTTAGGAAAAGATTACACATGCAATTACTCTAGTGGATCCATGTGGTATAGGAAAAAAAACACATGAAATGACTCGAGTGGATCCATGTGGTATAGGAAAATAACACGCATGCAATGACTCGAGTGGATCCATGTGGTTCAGGAAAATAACAGCCATGCAATGACTCTAGTGGATCCATGTGGTTTAGGAAAAGAACACACATGCAATGTAAAAGTGGATCCATGTGGCTTAGGAAAAGAACACACATGCAAATGTTACAAGTGGATCCATGTGGTTCAGCAAAAGAACACACATGTAATGACTCTATTGGATCAATGTAGTTTAGGAAAAGAACACACATGCAATGACTCTAGTGGATCCATGTGGTTCAGGAAAAGAACACACATGCAATGTCACTAGTGCATCCATGTGGTCTAGGAAAATAACACACATGCAATGTCACCAGTGGATCCATGTGGTTTAGGAAAAGAACACGGATGCAATGTAAAAGTGGATCCATGTGGCTTAGGAAAAGAACACACATGCAAATGTCACTAGTGGATCAATGTGGTTTAGGAAAAGAACACACATGCAATGACTCTAGTGGATACATGTGGTTCATGAAAAGAACACACATGCAGTGTCACTAGTGGATCCATGTGGTTTAGGAAAAGACAACACATGCAATGTCACCAGTGGATCCATGTGGTTTAGGAAACGAACACATATGCAATGTCACTAGTGGATCCATGTGGTTTAGGAAAAGAACACACATGCAATGACTCTAGTGGATCCATGTGGTTCAGGACAAGAACACACATGCAATGTCACTAGTGGATCCATGTGGTTTAGGAAAAGATAACACATGCAATGTCAGCGGTGGATCCATGTGGTTTAGGAAAAGAACACACATGCAATGTCACCAGTGGATCCATGTGGTTTACGAAAAGAACACACATGCAATGACTATAGTGGATCAATGTGGTTTAGGAAAAGAACGCACATGCAATGACTCTTGTGGATCCATGTGGTTCAGGAAAAGAACACACATGCAATGTCACTAGTCGATCCATGTGTTTTAGGAAAAGATAACACATGCAATGTCACCAATGGATCCATGTGGTTTAGGAAAAGAACACATATGCAATGTCACCAGTGGATCCAAGTGGTTTAGGAAAAGAACACACATGCAAATGTCACCAGGGGAGTAATATGGTTTAGGAAAAGAACACACATGCAATGACTCTAGTGGGTCAATGTGTTTTAGGAAAAGAACACACATGCAATGTCACCAGTGGATCCATGTAGTTTAGGAAAAGAACACACATGCAAATGTCACTAGTGGATCAATGTGGCTAAGGAAAAGAACACACATGCAATGACTCTAGTGGATCAATGTGGTTTAGGAAAAGAACACACATGCAATTTCACCAGTGGTTCCATCTGGTTTAGGAAAATAATACACATGCAATGACTCTAGTGGATCCATGTGGTTTAGGAAAAGAACACACATACAATGTATCTAGTGGATACATGTGATTTAGGAAAAGAACACACATGCAATGACTACAGGTGATCAATGCGGTTTAGGAATAGAATACACATGCAAATGTCACCAGTGGATCAATGTGGTTGAGGAAAAGAACACACATGCAATCACTCTTGTGAGTCAATGTGGTTGAGAAAAAGAACACACATGCAATGAATCTAGTGGATCAATGTGGTTTAGGAAAAGAACACACATGCAATGACTCAGTGGATCCATGTGGTTCATGAAAAGAACACACATGCAATGTCACCAGTGGATCCATGTGGTTTAGGAAATGAACACACAAGCAATATCCCTAGTAGATCCTTGTGGTTTAGGAAAAGAACACACATGCAAATGTCACCAGTGGATCAACGTGGTTTAGGAAAAAAAAACACATGCAATGACTCTAGTGGATCAATGTGGTTTAGGAAAACAACACACATGTAATGACTCTAGTGGATCAATGTAGTTGAGGAAAAGAACACGCATGCAATGACTCCAGTGGATCCATGTGGTTCAGGAAAAGAACACACATGCAATGTCACTAGTCGATCCATGTGGTTTAGGAAAAGAACACACATGCAATGTTACTAGTGGATCCATGTGGTTTAGGAAAAGAACACACATGCAATGTCACAGTGGATCCATGTGTTTTAGGAAAAGAACACACATGCAAATGTCATCAGTGGATCAATGTGGTTTAGGAAAAGAACACACATGTAATGACTCTAGTGGATCAATGTGGTTTAGGAAAAGAACACACATGCAATGACTCTTGTGGATCCATGTGGTTCTTGAAAATAACACACATGCAATGTCACCAGTGGATCCATGTGGTTTAGGAGAAGAACAAATGCAATGTCACCAGTAGATCCATGTGGTTTAGGAAAAGAACACACAAGCAATGTCCCTAGTGGATCCATGTGGTTTAGGAAAAGAACACAAATGCAAATGTCACTAGTGGATCAATGTGGTTTAGGAAAACAACACACATGTAATGACTCTAGTGGATCAATGTGGTTTAGGAAAATAACACACATGCAATGTCACTAGTGGATCCATGTGGTTCAGGAAAACAATACACATGCAATGACTCTAGTGGATCCATATGGTTCAGGAAAAGAACACACATGCAATGTCTCTAGTGGATCCATGTGGATTAGGAAAAGAACACACATGCAATTGTCACTAGTGGATCAATGTGGTTTAGGAAAAGAACACACATGCAATGAGTCTTGTGGATCAATGTGGTTTAGGAAAAGAACACGCATGCAATGACTCTAGTGGACCAATGTAGTTTAGGAAAAGAACACACATGCAATGACTCTAGTGGATCCATGTGATTCAGGAAAAGAACACACATGTAATGTCACTAGTGGATCCATGTGGTTTAGGAAAAGAACACACATGCAATGTCACTAGTGGATCCATGTGGTTTAGGAAAAGAACACACATGCAATGTCACAGTGGATCCATGTGGTTTAGGAAAAGAACACACATGCAATGTCACCAGTGGATCAATGTGGTTTAGGAAAAGAACACACATGCAATGACTCTAGTGGATCAATGTGGTTTAGGAAAAGAACACAAATGCAATGACTCCAGTGGATCAATGTGGTTTAGGAAAAGAACACACATGCAATGACTCTAGTGGATCAATATGGTTTCGGAAAAGAACACACATGCAATGACTCTAGGGGATCGATGTGTTTTAGGAATAGAACACACATGCAATGACTCTAGGGGATCAATGTATTTTAGAAAAAAACATGGAATGATTCTAGTGGATCCATGTGCTTTATGAAAAGAACACACTTGCCATGATTCTAGTGGATCAATATGGTTTAGGAAAAGAACACACATGCAATGACTCTAGTTGGTAAATATGTTTTAGGAAAAGAACACACATGCAATGTCACCAGTGGATCCATGTGGTTTAGGAAAAGAACACACATGCAATGACTCTAGTGGGTCAATGTGTTTCAGGAAAACAACACACATGCAATATCACTAGTCGGTCCATGTGGTTTAGGAAAACAACACACATGCAATGTCACCAGTGGATCCATGTGGTTTAGGAAAAGAACACACATGCAATGATTCTAGTGGATCAATATGGTTTAGGAAAAGAACACACATGCAAATGTCACTACTGGATCAATGTGGTTTAGGAAAAGAATACACATGCAATGACTCCAGTGGATCCATGTGGTTTAGGAAAAGAACACATATGCAATGTCTCTAGTGGATCCATGTGATTTAGGAAAAGCACACACATGCAATGACTCCAAGTGATCAAAGTGGTTTAGGAAAAGAATACACATGCAAATGTCACCAGTGGATCAATGTGGTTTAGGAAAACAACACACATGCAATGACTCTTGTGGATCAATGTGGTTTAGGAAAAGAACACATATGCAATGACTCTAGTGGGTTAATGTGTTTTAGGAAAAGAACACACATGCAATGTCACCAGTGGATCAATGTGGTTTAGGAAAAGAACACACATGCAATGACTCCAGTGGATCAATGTGGTTTAGGAAAAGTACACACATGCAATGACTCGAGTGGATCAATATGGTTTAGGAAAAGAACACACATGCAATGTCACTAGTGGATCAATGTGGTTTAGGAAAAGAACACATATGCAATGACTCTAGTGGGTCAATGTGTTTTAGGAAAAGAACACACATGCAATGTCACTAGTGGATCAATGTGGTTTAGGAAAAGAACACATATGCAATGACTCTAGTGGGTCAATGTGTTTTAGGAAATGAACACACAAGCAATATCCCTAGTAGATCCATGTGGTTTAGGGAAAGAACACACATGCAAATGTCAACAGTGGATCAACGTGGTTTAGGAAAAAACACACGCAATGACTCTAGTAGATAAATGTGGTTTAGGAAAAGAACACACATGCAATGTCACCAGTGGATCAATGTGGTTCAGGAAAAGAACACACATGCAATCACTCTAGGGGATCAATGTGTTTTAGGAAAAGAACACACATGCAATTACTAGTGCATCAATGTGTTTTAGAAAAAAACATGCAATGACTCTAGTGGATCCATTTGATTTAGGAAAACAACACACATGTAATGACACTAGTGGATCGTTGTGGTTAAGGAAAAGAAGACAAATGCAATGACTCTAATGGATCAATGTGGTTTAGGAAAATAACACACATGCAATGTCACTAGTGGATCCATGTGGTTCAGGAAAAGAATACACATGCAATGGCTCTAGTGGATCCATATGGTTCAGGAAAAGAACACACATGCAATGTCTCTAGTGGATCCATGTGGTTTAGGAAAAGAACACACATTCAATGACTCAAGTGGATCCATGTGGTTTAGGAAAAGAACACACATGCAAATGTCACTAGTGGATCAATGTGGTTTAGGAAAAGAACACATAGGCAATGACTCTTGTGGATCAATGTGGTTTAGGAAAATAACACACATGCAAAGACTCTAGTGGATCAATGTGGTTTATGAAAAGAACACACATGCAATACCTCTAGGGGATCGATGTGTTTTAGGAATAGAACACACATGCAATGACTCTAGTGGATCAATGTATTTTAGAAAAAAAGACATGGAATGATTCTAGTGGATCCATGTGGTTTATGAAAAGGACACACTTGCAATGACTCTAGTGAATCAATGTGGTTCAGGAAAAGAACACACATGCACTGACTTTAGTGTATCAATGTGTTTTAGGAGAAGATTACACATGCAATGACTCTAGTGGATCCATGAGGTATAGGAAAAAAGAACACACATTAAATGACTCTAGTGGATCCATGTGGTATAGGCAAATAACACGCATGCAATGACTCGAGTGGATCCATTTGGTTCAGGAAAATAACACACATGCAATGACTCTAGTGGATCCATGTGGTTTAGGAAAACAACACATATGCAATGACACTAGTGGATCCATGTGGTTAAGGAAAAGAACACACATGCAATGACTCTAGTGGATCAATGTGGTTTAGGAAAAGAACACCCATGCAATTTAACTAGTGGATCCATGTGGTTTAGGAAAAGAATACACATGCAATGACTCCAGTGGAACCATGTGGTTTATGAAAAAAAAACACATGAAATGTCTCTATTGGATCCATGTGATTTAGGAAAAGAACACACATGCAATGACTCCAGGTGATCAAGTGGTTTAGGAAAAGAACACACATGCAATTTAACTAGTGGATCCATGTGGTTTAGGAAAAGAATACACATGCAATGACTCCAGTGGAACCATGTGGTTTATGAAAACAACACACATGCAATGTCTCTATTGGATCCATGTGATTTAGGAAAAGAACACACATGCAATGACTCCAGGTGATCAATGTGGTTTAGGAAAAGAACACACATGCAAATGTCACTACTGGATCAATGTGGTTTAGGAAAAGAATACACATGCAATGACTCCAGTGGATCCATGTGGTTTAGGAAAAGAACACATATGCAATGTCTCTAGTGGATCCATGTGATTTAGGAAAAGCACACACATGCAATGAATCCAAGTGATCAAAGTGGTTTAGGAAAAGAATACACATGCAAATGTCACCAGTGGATCAATGTGGTTTAGGAAAACAACACACATGCAATGACTCTTGTGGATCAATGTGGTTTAGGAAAAGAACACATATGCAATGACTCTAGTGGGTTAATGTGTTTTAGGAAAAGAACACACATGCAATGTCACCAGTGGATCAATGTGGTTTAGGAAAAGAACACACATGCAATGACTCTAGTGGATCATTGTGGTTTAGGAAAAGAACACACATGCAATGACTCCAGTGGATCAATGTGGTTTAGGAAAAGTACACACATGCAATGACTCGAGTGGATCAATATGGTTTAGGAAAAGAACACACATGCAATGTCACTAGTGGATCAATGTGGTTCAGGAAAAGAACACATATGCAATGACTCTAGTGGGTCAATGTGTTTTAGGAAAAGAACACACATGCAATGTCACCAGTGGATCCATGTGGTATAGGAAAATAACACGCATGCAATGACTCGAGTGGATCCATTTTTTTCAGGAAAATAACACACATGCAATGACTCTAGTGGATCCATGTGGTTTAGGAAAACAACACACATGCAATGACACTAGTGGATACATGTGGTTAAGGAAAAGAACACAAATGCAATGACTCTAGTGGATCAATGTGGTTTAGGAAAAGAACACCCATGCAATTTCACTAGTGGATCCATGTGGTTTAGGAAAAGAATACACATGTAATGACTCTAGTGGATCCATGTGGTTTAGGAAAACAACACACATGCAATGTCTCTAGTGGATCCATGTGATTTAGGAAAAGAACACACATGCAATGACTCCATGTGATCAATGTGGTTTAGGAAAAGAACACACATGGAAATGTCACTAGTGGATAAGTGTGGTTTAGGAAAAGAACACACGATCACTCTTGTGGATCAATGTGGTTTAGGAAAAGAACACACATGCAATGAATCTAGTGGATCAATGTGGTTTAGGAAAAGAACACACATGCAATGACTTAGTTGATCCATGCGGTTCATGAAAAGAACACACATGCAATGTCACCAATGGATCCATGTGGTTTAGGAAAAGAACACACAAGCAATGTCCCTAGTAGATCCATGTGGTTTAGGAAAAGAACACACATGCAAATGTCACCAGTGGATCAACGTGGTTTAGGGAAAAAAACACATGCAATGACTCTAGTAGATAAATGTTGTTTAGGAAAAGGACACACATGCAATGTCACCAGTGGATCAATGTGGTTCAGGAAAAGAACACACATGCAATCACTCTAGGGGATCAATGTGTTTTAGGAAAAGAACACACATGCAATTACTAGTGCATCAATGTGTTTTAAAAAAAAACATGCAATGACTCTAGTGGGTCCATTTGATTTAGGAAAACAACACACATGTAATGACACTAGTGGATCCTTGTGGTTAAGGAAAACAACACAGATGCAATGACTCTAGTGGATCAATGTGGTTTAGGAAAATAACACACATGCAATGTCACTACTGGATCCATGTGGTTCAGGAAAAGAATACACATGCAATGTATCTAGTGGATCCATATGGTTCAGGAAAAGAACACACATGCAATGTCTCTAGTGGATACATGTGGTTTAGGAAAAGAACCCACATTCAATGACTCAAGTGGATCCATGTAGTTTAGGAAAAGAACACACATGCAAATGTCACTAGTGGATCAATGTGGTTTAGGAAAAGAACACACAGGCAATGACTCTTGTGTATCAATGTGGTTTAGGAAAATAACACACATGCAAAGACTCTAGTGGATCAATGTGGTTTAGGAAAAGAACACACATGCAATACCTCTAGGGGATCGATGTGTTTTAGGAATAGAACACACATGCAACACTCTAGTGGATCAATGTATTTTAGAAAAAAAGACATGGAATGATTCTAGTGGATCCATGTGGTTTATGAAAAGGACACACTTGCAATAACTCCAGTGAATCAATGTGGTTCAGGAAAAGAACACACATGCACTGACTTTAGTGTATCAATGTGTTTTAGGAAAATATTACACATGCAATGACTCTAGTGGATCCATGAGGTATAGGAAAAAAGAACACACATTAAATGATTCTAGTGGATCCATGTGGTATAGGAAAATAACACGCATGCAATGACTCGAGTGGATCCATTTGGTTCAGGAAAATAACACACATGCAATGACTCTAGTGGATCCATGTGGTTTAGGAAAACAACACACATGCAATGACACTAGTGGATCCATGTGGTTAAGGAAAAGAACACACATGCAATGGCTCTAGTGGATCAATGTGGTTTAGGAAAAGAACACCCATGCAATTTCACTAGTGGATCCATGTTGTTTAGGAAAAGAATACACATGCAATGACTCAAGTGGAACCATGTGGTTTATGAAAACAACACACATGCAATGTCTCTAGTGGATCCATGTGATTTAGGAAAAGAACACACATGCAATGACTCCAAGTGATCAATGTGGTTTAGGAAAAGAACACACATGGAAATGTGACTAGTGGATAAATGTGGTTTAGGAAAAGAACATACATGCAATCACTCTTGTGGATCAATGTGGTTGAGAAAAAGAACACACATGAAATGAATCTAGTGGATCAATGTGGTTTAGGAAAAGAACACACATGCAATGACTCAGTGGATCCATGCGGTTCATGAAAAGAACACACATGCAATGTCACCAGTGGATCCATGTGGTTTAGGAAATGAACACACAAGCAATATCCCTAGTAGATCCATGTGGTTTAGGAAAAGAACACACATGCAAATGTCAACAGTGGATCAACGTGGTTTAGGAAAAAACACATGCAATGACTCTAGTAGATAAATGTGGTTTAGGAAAAGAACACACATGCAATGTCACCAGTGGATCAATGTGGTTTAGGAAAAGAACACACATGCAATCACTCTAGGGGATCAATGTGTTTTAGGAAAAGAACACACATGCAATTACTAGTGCATCAATGTGTTTTAGAAAAAAACATGCAATGACTCTAGTGGATCCATTTGATTTAGGAAAACAACACACATGTAATGACACTAGTGGATCCTTGTGGTTAAGGAAAAGAAGACAAATGCAATGACTCTAGTGGATCAATGTGGTTTAGGAAAATAACACACATGCAATGTCACTAGTGGATCCATGTGGTTCAGGAAAAGAATACACATGCAATGACTCTAGTGGATCCATATGGTTCAGGAAAAGAACACACATGCAATGTCTCTAGTGGATCCATGTGGTTTAGGAAAAGAACACACATTATATGACTCAAGTGGATCCATGTGGTTTAGGAAAAGAACACACATGCAAATGTCACTAGTGGATCAATGTGGTTTAGGAAAAGAACACATAGGCAATGACTCTTGTGGATCAATGTGATTTAGGAAAATAACACACATGCAAAGACTCTAGTGGATCAATGTGGTTTAGGAAAAGAACACACATGCAATACCTCTAGGGGATCGATGTGTTTTAGGAATAGAACACACATGCAATGACTCTAGTGGATCAATGTATTTTAGAAAAAAAGACATGGAATGATTCTAGTGGATCCATGTGGTTTATGAAAAGGACACACTTGCAATGACTCTTGAATCAATGTGGTTCAGGAAAAGAACACACATGCACTGACTTTAGTGTATCAATGTGTTTTAGGAGAAGATTACACATGCAATGACTCTAGTAGATCCATGAGGTATAGGAAAAAAGAACACACATTAAATGACTCTAGTGGATCCATGTGGTATAGGCAAATAACACGCATGCAATGACTCGAGTGGATCCATTTGGTTCAGGAAAATAACACACATGCAATGACTCTAGTGGATCCATGTGGTTTAGGAAAACAACACACATGCAATGACACTAGTGGATCCATGTGGTTAAGGAAAAGAACACACATGCAATGACTCTAGTGGATCAATGTGGTTTAGGAAAAGAACAACCATGCAATTTAACTAGTGGATCCATGTGGTTTAGGAAAAGAATACACATGCAATGACTCCAGTGGAACCATGTGGTTTATGAAAACAACACACATGCAATGTCTCTATTGGATCCATGTGATTTAGGAAAAGAACACACATGCAATGACTCCAGGTGATCAATGTGGTTTAGGAAAAGAACACACATGGAAATGTCACTAGAGGATAAATGTGGTTTAGGAAAAGAACATACATGCAATCACTCTTGTGGATCAATGTGGTTGAGAAAAAGAACACACATGAAATGAATCTAGTGGATCAATGTGGTTTAGGAAAAGAACACACATGCAATGACTCAGTGGATCCCTGCGGTTCATGAAAAGAACACACATGCAATGTCACCAGTGGATCCATGTGGTTTAGGAAATGAACACACAAGCAATATCCCTAGTAGATCCTTGTAGTTTAGGAAAAGAACACACATGCAAATGTCACCAGTGGATCAACGTGGTTTAGGAAAAAAACACATGCAATGACTCTAGTAGATAAATGTGGTTTAGGAAAAGAACACACATGCAATGTCACCAGTGGATCAATGTGGTTCAGGAAAAGAAGACACATGCAATCACTCTAGGGGATCAATGTGTTTTAGGAAAAGAACACACATGCAATTACTAGTGCATCAATGTGTTTTAGAAAAAAAAACATGCAATGACTCTAGTGGATCCATTTGATTTAGGAAAACAACACACATGTAATGACACTAGTGGATCCTTGTGGTTAAGGAAAAGAAGACACATGCAATGACTCTACTGGATCAATGTGGTTTAGGAAAATAACACACATGCAATGTCACTAGTGGATCCATGTGGTTCAGGAAAAGAATACACATGCAATGACTCTAGTGGATCCATATGGTTCAGGAAAATAACACACATGCAATGTCTCTAGTGGATCCATGTGGTTTAGGAAAAGAACACATATGCAATGACTCAAGTGGATCCATGTGGTTTAGGAAAAGAACACACATGCAAATGTCACTAGTGGATCAATGTGGTTTAGGAAACGAACACACATGCAATGTCACTAGTGGATCCATGTGGTTTAGGAAAAGAACACACAGGCAATATCACTAGTGGATCCATGTTGTTTAGGAAAAGAACACACATGCAATGTCACATTGCATCCATGTGGTTTAGGAAAATAAGACACATGCAAATGTCACTAGTGGATCAATGTGGTTTAGGAAAAGAACACACATGCAATGACTCGAGTGGATCAATGTGGTTTACGAAAAGAACACACATACAATGACTCTAGTGGATCAATGTGGTTTAGGAAAAGAACACACATGCAATGACTCTAGGGGATCGATCTGTTTTAGGAATAGAACACACATGCAATGACTCTAGTGGATCAATGGATTTTAGAAAAAAACATGGAATGATTCTAGTGGATCCATGTGGTTTTGAAAAGAACACAATTGCAATAACTCAAGTGAATCAATGTGGTTGAGGAAAAGAACACACATGCAATGACTCTTGTTGATCAATGTGGTTTAGGAAAACAACACACATGCAATGACTTTAGTAGATCAATGTAGTTTAGGAAAAGAACACACATGCAATGACTCTAGTGGATCCATGTGGTTTAGGAAAACAACACACATGCAATGTCACTAGTCGATGTGGTTTAGGAAAAGAACACACATGCAATGAATCTAGTGGATCAATGTGGTTTAGGAAAAGAACACACATGCAATGACTCTAGTGGATCCATGTAGTTCATGAAAAGAACACACATGCAATGTCACCAGTGGATCCATGTGGTTTAGGAAAAGAACACACATGCAATGAATCTAGTGGATCAATGTGGTTTAGGAAAAGAACACACATGCAATGACTCTAGTGGATCCATGTAGTTCATGAAAAGAACACACATGAAATGTCACCAGTGGATCGATGTGGTTTAGGAAAAGAACACACATGCAATGAATCTAGTGGATCAATGTGGTTTAGGAAAAGAACACACATGCAATGACTCTAGTGGATCCATGTAGGTCATGAAAAGAACACACATGCAATGTCACCAGTGGATCCATGTGGTTTAGGAAAAGAACACAAATGCAATGTCACCAGTGGATCCATGTGGTTTAGGAAAAGAACACACAACTAATGTCCATAGTGGATCCATGAGGTTTAGGAAAAGAACACACATGCAAATGTCACCAGTGGATCAACGTGCTTTAGGAAAACAACACACATGCAATGACTCTAGTGGATCAATGTGGTTTAGGAAAATGACACACATGCAATGTCACTAGTGGATCCATGTGGTTCAGGAAAAGAATACACATGCAATGACTCTAGTGGATCCATATTGTTCAGGAAAATAACACACATGCAATGATTCAAGTGGATCCATGTGGTTTAGGAAAAGAACACACATGCAAATGTCACTAGTGGATCAATGTGGTTTAGGAAAAGAACACACATGCAATGACTCTTCTGGATCAATGTGGTTTAAGAAAAGAACACAGATGCAATGACTCGAGTGGATCAATGTAGTTTTGGAAAATAACACACATGCAATGACTCCAGTGGATCCATGTGGTTCAGGAAAAGAACACACATGCAATATCACTAGTAGATCCATGTGGTTTAGGAAAAGAAAACACATGCAAATGTCACCAGTGGATCAATGTGGTTGAGGAAAAGAACACACATGCAATGACTCTTCTGGATCAATGTGGTTTAGGAAAAGAACACACATGCAATGACTCTAGTGGATCAATGTAGTTTTGGAAAAGAACACTCATGCAATGACTCTAGTGGATCCATGTGGTTCAGGAAAAGAACACACATGCAATATCACTAGTAGATCCATGTGGTTTAGGAAAAGAACACACATGCAAATGTCACCAGTTGATCAATGTGGTTTAGGAAAAGCACAAACATGCAATGACTCTAGTGGATCAATGTGGTTTAGGAAAAGAACACACATGCAATACCTCTAGGGGATCGATGTGTTTTAAGAATAGAACACACATGCAATGACTCTAGTGGATCAATGTATTTTAGAAAAAAGACATGGAATGATTCTAGTGGATACATGTGGTTTATGAAAAGAACACATTTGCAATGACTCCAATGAATCAATGTGGTTCAGGAAAAGAACACACATGCAATGAGTCTTGTGGATCAATGTGGTTTAGGAAAACAACACACATGCAATGACTCTAGTGGATCAATGTAGTTTAGGAAAATAACACACATCCAATGACTCTAGTGGATCCATGTGGTTCAGGAAAAGAACACACATGCAATTTTACTAGTCGATCCATGTGGTTTAGGAAAAGAACACACATGCAATGTCGCTAGTGGATCCATGTGGTTTAGGAAAAGAACACACATGCAATGTCATAGTGGATCCATGTGGTTTTGGAAAAGAACACACATGCAAATGTCACTAGTGGATCAATGTGGTTTAGGAAAAGAACACACATGAAATGACTCTAGTGGATCAATGTGGTTCAGGAAAAGAACACACATGCAATGACTCTAGTGGATCAATGTGGTTTAGGAAAAGAACACACATGCAATATCACTAGTCGATCCATGTGGTTTAGGAAAAGATCAAACATGCAATGTCACTAGTGGATCCATGTGGTTTAGGAAAAGAACACACATGCAATGTCACAGTGGATCCATGTGGTTTAGGAAAAGAACACACATGCAAATGTCACTAGTGGATCAATGTGGTTTAGGAAAAGAACACACATGCAATGACTCTAGTGGATCAATGTGGTTTAGGAAAAGAACACACATGTAATGACTCTAGTGGATCAATGTGGTTTAGGAAAAGAACACACATGCAATCACTCTACGGGATCGATGTATTTTAGGAATAGAACACACTTGCAATCACTCTAGTGGATCAATGTATTTTAGAAAAAAACATGGAATGACTCTAGTGGATCAATGTGTTTTATGAAAAGAACAAACTTGTAATGACTCCAGTGAATCAATGTGGTTCAAGAAAAGAACACACATGCAATGACACTAGTGGATAAATGTGGTTTAGGAAAAGAGCACACATGCAAGGTCACTAGTGCATCGATGTGGTTTAGAAAAAGAACACACATGCAAATGTTACCAGTGGATCCATGTGGTTCAGCAAAAGAACACACATGCAATGACTCCAGTGGATCCATGTGGTTTAGTGTAACTACCTCGGTGAATTACGCTCTTAGTTACATGCCTGGTTGAGCGAAAATGGTTAAAATAGTACGGTGGGGCCAAGGGCCACTCTTAGGTAGACCTTTCAGTCGTCCTAACCATTTTCAGAACATCGGGAAAAGAACGAGCGGCGTAATCGGCAGGCGAAGGGATCAACTACATACACAAATGAGTATGTATGCAAGCCACATACAATAGTCCTTAGAGCCATTCCATCTAAAAGAAATAGAAATATTGCAACGCCATACGACAAGATCCAAATATCCTAGATAGAGATAATAATTTAGGATAGCTCCTCATACATCAAACATCAGAGTATCAGGCAGAAGCGGAAGACAAGATCCGAGTACGGATAAGAAGCAAATCGGCATAAGATGCCACATAAATAAACACATCCCGCCCACAGATCTCACGGATCCCCGTTCCTAGAATCTCTACACCGAGTGATCATTGCCAACATCGTCCGTCTCCTCCACCCAGTATCCATCTTGCGAGTATACCTGTTAATTTGAATCAAACAATTTATCGTGTGAGACCCTAGGGGTACTCATCAAGTCTTTATGCCTCTAAAGGGGACACAACCTGGGGTGACGCAATTGCCGCAAAAGATAATACCTAACAAGACTATAGATACTCGCTAACCATCCGCCTAACCAAAGATAGACGGATGTCCGTGAATTAATAACACCCATTTTAACAGTAATTAACAGATCCATCCTCCTCCTCGCTTACCACGAGGAAGCGGACGAACAACCCCCATCCGTTGGCAGTTTTATTAACCATTCCATGAGTGTTGCACTATTTACTAGTCAGGTACTTAGTCAAATTAAAAGCGGTACTTTAGTTATACTTGTCTATGATCGAGAAACTGTGCTCCAAGTCATCCATAACCGCGGACACGGCTTTTAGAAAGATTTACCCTGCAGGGGTGCACAAATAGCAACACACACTCGATCAACCTCGGAAAAACCAACTCAAAACCCATTGAGGCATTCACGACAAAGCGATCACAGGATTCAGAAATGTTTCAGGGGGCCACCCCATTAAGCTACCCGCAACAAAGTTGGCCGGCTCCAAGACGGACCAAAGGTTTTCGCCAATGTCTGTAAACAACTGGGAACCCGAATGTGTGACTGGGCTTGTCAATACCGCGAAAACACTCCGCAACCCTAAACAGTACAGGTGCCCCTCGCACAATCTTAAATAAAGCAGTAAAGCATGGCACAAGAATCAAGTACTCGGGGTCCTACGGGACACAAGTGAGCATGCAGAACCAAATAGCAGATATTGCTCACCGGTGCCACTTTCATTAGTTATCCCATTACTACTCAGGTTAAGTTGTTTAGGTACCTCGTTATCCATCAGACACTCACATACCCTACACATGTTGTTCTGCGACCCGCATGGCTCAAACAACTCCTATAGTAATGGCTCATGGGATGGAGGAACAAGCTTCGGTGGGGTTTAAAAGTAAAGGCTATGCAGTATTTGGGATTCAATTTAATGCAATCGCGACTCAATGATGCAAGAATAAGATAGAGGCAATAGGTACTATATGTATGCAAGCATGTGGTAGTGCTTTCCTGGCAGCTCAGTTGAAGCGAGAGTTGGATCTGGGTAGTGCTCCTGGGATTCCTGATATATCCCCTGCTCAGCGTCTATTCGAAGAAGAACCAAACAAACAAGGGCCAACATAAATAAAGTGCACAAGCATATGTATTGAAATGCGACAAGCAAACAAGCATGCCATGATGAATGATGCACAATTGCATGGCAATAAAGTAGCATGGCATGGGTGAGGTGTGGGGTACAAGATTAAAGCATTTTATTAAGTTTTTAGTCTGGTTTGCTCTCATAACACTTGCTGTATACTTATTATTTATATGATGCATGCTGCAATTCAGAACATGGAATGCATGGTTAGAACGGGCTCGTCGCGCTGATCGATTTAGACTTATTATTTGTCAAATTTGGAGTTGTAGATTTAAAGTTATTGATTAATTAAGAAAAGGCATTTTTATTGTAATCTTAAACAATGTCGAAATTTAATTTGCCCAAAAGATATTTTGAAAGGCATATTTGAATTCCTCACATTTTTCTGGTCCCAAAACATATATCATTTGTATTATTTGGAATTACCAATTAAAAGATATTAATTTCTGGATTCAAAACATATTTAACAATTTCTGAAATTATTTTATTAACCGAAAAAGATCGAAAACTTTTTACACGCAACAGAACCTAGCCCCGGACATCGACATGTGGGTCCGTTGCTGACTCAGCACCTGGTGGGACCAGCGGCTGGCTGGGTTTTTCACCGCACGCCACCCGAATGGGATGATGGATGAGCAGGTGAGCCTCCGGTGGCGAGCCTAACGCTGCTGCTGACAGCATGCGCCGGACACGTCGCCGAGCGCGGGGGACCAGTTTGTGAATGACATGAAAACGCATGGGGTTTTGGAGAAAAGAGACTAGGGTTGACCGGATCTGACGAAATTTTTTGGCTAGCTACAACGATTATCGGAGGACGGTGGCGAGCAGACCGTCGGGAATTTTGCGACGCTGCAAAAATGAAAGTCGTAGATCCCACATTGGGCCACAATTTTGGTGTTTGGAGCTTCGTCATCGGAGGGCTATAGAGGACGGGGCAAGGAGGAGAACAGAGGGTCTCTAGTGGTTTAAACTGACGACATTTTTTTCAGAAAACGGCTGAGATCGGCCCTGTTTGCAACGGAGATTCTGGGTGATGTACTAGGTGATTTTGTTCGTGCTCCGGCTCGTTTTGAAGAGGGGAACAAGGGCTAGATCTTTCGTTCTCGCGTCGTTCGAAGATGAGCAGTACAACGACGACACCGACGCGTTGAACGGGTCGCGGACGGAGCGCTGCACTATATGCTGATGCATGCCTACCAGCGGTAGCAATGCTAGTAGGGTGGCAACAGCGCGTGATGCGGCGGCGGCGGTGCATGTCTTGCACAGCGTCTGTGGCAGCGGGCGCGATGGCAACGATGAGACTGTAGTGTTACCGAGGTACTAGGCAGGGAGGTGAGGCTCACCGAGGTGGCGGCAAAGGGGTGGCCGAACAGAAGACGGCGACGACGGCGGCGCATGTCGTTGGTGACCAAGGCGTGGCAGCAACGGAGAGACAGTGACCGAGGCGACGGTGTGTGGCACGGCGTCGGTGCTGCTGCTCCACCTCGCCCTTGATCCGCACGGTTCTAGAGGCTCCACGTGCAGCTTGGCGCGTCGGCTATCTCCGGCGACGGCGGCGCTGGGAGGAGGCTAGGGTTTTAGGAGGTCAGGTCGGCGTTTCTTGGGGAGGAGGAAGGTGATTCCCCGATCCCGGTTGGGTAGGTGGGGGTGGATAGGAAGGCAGCTGGCTGGGGCTTGCTTTTGTGGCCAGAGAGAAGGAAGGATGGACACGGGCTCGGCATGGTGCACGTGCTTCCGGGGAAGAGAAACATGAGGGGGGTGTGCGCGTAGCTGCTGTGGAGAGGGTGCGGCTGCACCAGGTTTGTGAGGGCACCGAGCTGTCTGCAGCTGTGCACCGGACACCCGCTGGGTGAGAGAGAGGCATCAGGCGCGCAGCTAGCGATGGGCGAGCTGCTGCTACTGCTGTCGGCTCCACACGGGACAAGGCAAACACGTCAGGCTAGGAAGGGCTAGGTTAGCAGATGGAAAAGAGGAAAACAGAAGAAAAACATAAGGTTCAAAAAGTTTGTTTCAAACCAAATATTTGATCAGCTTCCAATAAAGAAACAAAACGGAACACAAACCAAAATAGAAAGGAGGTGAGTAGAAAGATCGCACTAAACAAATGCCAAATTATATGAATTTAATTCACACAAGATTCCCCTCAAAATACTAAAGATAAACAATTAAAAGGGGATAGGAGTGACTTTGCATGGGCCAAGCATGGGGTATATATGTGCCACTACTAGTAGTGAAAACACTAGAATTCCAAATAGGCATGTTTAACCTTGCATGCATTCAAAAAGGTTGACTTATGGCCCCACAAACAACAAGCTTGTGCTCACATGAATATAGATAGCATATACCTACATGTGAAGCTAAATGGCCATTATGGGTTGTATTCCCACTAGATCATCTTGTAGCCAAAAATAGGTTCACACATGAGCATATAGTAACTAAAACCATATCCAAGCCTAAGAAAGGATTCGAATCACATAGCATGCAAGGTGGCCATGTGGCTCTCCACATATCCATATTGTGAAAACAACATGATGCATACATGAGAGTATGTGGAAGTAGGAGTGGATCCATCTTAACTATGTGAGCTAGACAAGAAACAACAGAAGTGCAAATGCCCACATATAGTTTGGATGGTGGAATTATAAGGTGGTGACAGGATAGGTGGTGGAATCAAAAGAGATATGCCCACAACTCAAATTAGGCATCAAGCATTTATCAAGAACCAAATACAATATATCAAGAGCCAAATACAATTACTAATGCATGTGAGAGAAGAACCAAATGAAAAGGGTTTTATATGATGCTCAAATGCAAGGTGGCATGATGACATGAGCATGATATAATTATGATGCAACAATTATATGTAGGAAGTAGCCATTATATTACTAGACCAAGTAGCATTACATATGTTAGACAGATGGGATGCTACAACTCTCCCCCACTAACCAGGAATCTCGCCCCGAGATTCTAGGAAGAAGAAGAAGACACGAAGAGGGTAGGATACTTGGAACAGAGCTCATCTTCATGTTCCCAAGTGGCTTCATCAACGGAATGGTGCGACCACTGCATCTTACAGAACTCGATGGACTTGTTGCGAGTCCTTCTTTCTGCGACTTCAAGGATTTTTATGGGGTGTTCTTGATAAGACATGTCTTCTTGGAGATTGATAAGCTCATGGTCCACGGTCCTACCGGGATCCTTGAAGCACTTCTTGAGTTGAGAGATGTGGAAAACATCATGGACCTTGAGTTTTTCAGGGAGCTCAAGAGCATAAGCAACTTCTCCTCTTCTTCCACGAATTTTGAATGGACCGATGTATCTAGGAGCCAGCTTTCCTTTGATACCAAAGCGGTGCGTGCCTCTCATGGGAGTGACACGAAGGTAAACGAGATCACCAGGGACATACTCCATGTTCGTGTGCTTTCTGTCATAATTGCTCTTCTGGCGACTTTGAGCAATCTTCAGATTTACAAGAATGATGTGAACCTTCTCCTCCGCTTGAGTTACAATGTCGGGGCCAAACAATGTTCTTTCACCTGCGCCCGACCAACCAATCGGAGTTCTGCATTTGCGACCATAGAGAGCCTCAAATGGTGCCATCTTTAGACTTTTCTGGAAGCTGTTGTTGTAAGAGAATTAAGCATAAGGAAGACATTCTTCCCACTTCATGCCGAAAGAGATGACGCAAGCACGGAGCATATCTTCTAGAATCTGATTGATCCTTTCAACTTGTCCTTGCGACTGAGGGTGGTAAGCTGTGCTGAAGTTCAATTTTGTTCCCAAAGCATTTTGGAAACTTCCCCAGAACTTGGAAGTGAAGATGCTTCCACGGTCTGAACTGATCTCAAGAGGAACCCCATACAGAGAGACAATTTTGTTGATATAGAGCTCAGCCAACTAAATTGCAGAAATTGTTTCCTTGACTGGAAGAAGTGAGCCACTTTAGAAAGCCTGTCGATGACAACAAAGATTGCATTGTTGCCCTTCTGTGACCTTGGAAAACCAGTGATGAAATCCATCTCTACTTTCTCCCATTTCCATTACGGAGGTTTCAATGGTTGTAGAAGACTAGAAGGTTTCTGATGGACAGCTTTAACTCTACGACAGACATCACACTCCGAGACATACTTGGCACAATATCGTTTCAACCCAGGCCAATATTGTGTTTTCAAGTCCATGTACATCTTAGTGCTTCTAGGGTGGATAGAAAGAACAGAATCATGCGCCTCCTTGAGAACTTGCTCTCTCAAACCCGGGTAGTTCGGAACAAACATCCAATGTTCAAAGAAAAGAGTGCCTTGGTCATCGACGTGGAATGACTCATACTTCAGAAGCTGAATGTTGGAGATGATCTTTTTAGTGTACGGATCACCAAGTTGAATGGAGCAAACTTTTTCTTCCAAGAGACGGGTTTCCAGAAGGTTCAGAAGATACCCTTGATCCACAATTTCAAGGTTGAGTTGACGGAATTCCTCGCACAAGAGAGGCTGTTGTTCTTCCACCATGAGGTTGCTGACATAAGCTTTGCGGCTGAGAGCATCGACCATCACATTAGCTTTGCCCGGAGTGTAGTTGATGGTCAAATCGAAATCATTGATTGCTTCAATCCACCTCCTCTGACGAAGGTTGAGATTAGGCTGTGTGAAGATATACTTCAGACTCTTGTGATCAGAAAAGATTTCACAACGGTTGCCAAGCAAGTAGTGCCTCCATACTTTCAACGCAAAGACAACTGCTGCGAGTTCGAGGTCATGTGTAGGATAGTTGATCTCATGCGTCTTCAACTGTCGAGAGGCATAAGCAACAACTTGTTTTTCTTGCATAAGGACCGCACCCAATCCTTGCAATGAGGCGTCACAGAATATCTGGAAAGGCTTTGATGTATCTGGAGGAATCAAGATTGGTGTGGAAGTGAGCTTCTCTTTGAGTGTTTCAAAGCTTGCTTGACATGCAGGCGTCCAAAGGTATTTCTTGCCTTTCTTGAGGAGATCGGTAAGAGGCTTCGCAATCTTCTAAAAGTTCTGAACGAAACGACGGCAATAACTAGCCAAACCAAGGAAGCTCCAGACTTCTTTGAATTTTACAGGAGGAAGCCAGTCATCAATTGTCTTTACAGTTTCTGGGTTAACGGCAATGCCCTTGGCAGGGATGACGTGACCAAGATAGGTGACTTGAGGCAGCCAAAACTCGCATTTGGAGAACTTTGCATACAAGAGGTTCTCACGAAGTTTGTTTAGGACACACCAAAGGTGTTCTTCATGTTCTTCCTTTGACTTAGAATAGACCAGGATGTCATCCAGATAGACCACAATGAACTTATCAAGATACTCCATGAAAACCGAGTTCATAAGCCTCGAGAAGGTGGCAGGTGCGTTGGTGAGACCAAAAGACATGACCGTGTACTCATACAGGCCATAGCGATGGTGAAAGCTGTTTTAGGAACATCTTCCTTGCGAATCTTGATTTGATGATATCCACTTCTCAAGTCCAGCTTAGAGAATACCACATCACCAGCTAGCTGATCGAAGAGATCATTAATCCGCGGAAGGGGATATTTATTCTTGATGGTTTTAGCATTGAGAGCCCAATAGTCAACACAAAGTCTATCAGTCTTGTCTCGCTTCTTCACAAAGATGGTTGGGCTACCCCAAGAAGAAGTACTGTGCTGAATGAAACCCAACTTCTCTTGTTCATCAAGTTGACGTTTGAGTTTAGCCAACTCAGCAGGACCCATTTTATAAGGCCGCTTGGAGATAGGAGCGGTACCAGGTTCAAGCTCAATCACAAACTCGACCTCACGGTCAGGAGGCATACCTGGCAACTCTTCAGGAAAAACATCTGGGAACTCACAGACCACCGGAACACTCTGAATAGCTTCCATAGCATCATCATTCAGAGCTGCCAAAGAGAAAAGCTGAATAGCAGGAGTTAGACTTGGAGAATAGACTATATGGCCTTCAGGAATTTTTAGAGAAACCGAGCGTTCAGCACAATCAATCACAGCTGCATTTGCTGTCAACCAATCCATGTCCAAGATAACATCAATGTCAGAATTGCCTAGAATAATCAAGGAAGCCGGGAACGAAGAACCACCAATCTCAATTTGATTGCCATGGCTGATTTTTGAAGCTGCCATTGTTGCTCCAGGAGAAAGGACCATTAACCGCTTAGGGAGAGGATCCATAGGGAACCCATTCGCATCAGAAAAACTTGTGGAGACAAAAGAATGCGATGCACCAGAATCAAACAAAACTCGTGCAGGAACTAAGTTAACAGAAAGCATACCCATCACAACTCCCGGTGCATGCTCAGCTTGAGCAGCGTTGACACAGTTGGCACGAGCAACTGTAGACCCGGGCTTGGTGTTGATGTTGAGAGCCCGAGGTGGTGGTGCACGAACCATAAGAGAGCTTGCCGCAGGTCTTGGAGGTGGTCAGGAATAGCTTTGTTGTTCATTGGACAGTTCCAGTGTTGATGCCCAGTGTTTCCACAAGTGTAACAAGCACCTGGTGGACGCGGAGCAACATAGCCAGGGACTCCGCCAGGCGCTCCAGGGTAGTTGTGGTTGTAGCCCCTGGGAGCAGCAGTGAGGAAGTTTGGTGGCCTTGCCATGTAGTTTGAAGGTCTTGGTGGAGCCGGGAGCAACGGTGGGGTGTTAGGAACCCAGACACGACGCTTAGAAGGAGTTGACATAGCTGAAGAGCTTGCTGCATCGCGGTTGTGTTTCTTTGACTCCTCAAACACTTGCCTACTTGCTTCTTCCTGCAGAGCTGTATGTTGGAGTTCCAGAAAAGACGCCGGCCTTGCATGTGTGATTGCATATTTAATCGATGCATTGAGCCCTTGTTTGAACCTCTTTTGCTTCTTCTTGTCATCAGAGATCTCATCGCCACCATACCGAGAAAGGTTCATGAAGTTTCTGATATAGGTATTGACATTGTCATTGCCCTGCTTGAGGTTGAGAAACACTTCCTTCATCCTCTCCATGATAATTTATGTCAGATATTGCTCTTTGAAAGCTCTAGTGAACTGTTCCCAAGTAGGCTATAAACCAGTGTAGTTTGCCTTGAGGTAATTTTCCCACCACAGAGCTGCATCTCCCTTCAGAAGGTGAGTGGCACATTTTACCCATTCTTGCTCAGGAACATCAGCAGTCACCAGTAACCTTGACATCTCACGCAACCAATCATTAGCATCAAGTGGTTGATCAGACACGTCAAATTGACGTGGGTTGAATTTCAGGAAGCTTTTGATGTCTCCTCGCTTGGGAGGTGGAGGTAGCGGAACAAACTCATTCCTCCTGACACTTTCTTCAAATCGCTGCATTGCGGCCAAGCCATTGGCGATGCTTGCCAACACAGTCCCCAGTTCAGGTTGTATGTCCTCCTCGGAACGGCATGGTGGTGCCATCCTGTGATTGATATAAAACACAAGTTAGTACCATAATGGAGAATAATAATAATCCAAAATAGTACCAAGATGGAATTAACCAAGATTAAAGGATACAATTTACTAAGATGATATTAAAATATCAACAAAGTTCAAAGCACCTAGAACATATTAAGCATATCGCACACGACTGAACAAGGAGTGTGGTACACAAGCTAACAAAGAAAAAATTTCCGCAAATTTCGGCATTAAAATACCACTATATGCGCAAAACCACTTAACGAAACAAGATTAGTAACTCTACCAATTCAATATACAAGAGCGAATGAGAAAAGTAGTGGTATGGTCGCGACTCCATCCCGCACTCAAATCATTACTCCGCACATGAATAAGTAAAACACATATCCCAACACCTTCTTCAGATAAACCTAAAGATTAGTATCTACGGAAACGAACACCCCAAACAAGATAACGCCAGATAACAAAGAGTAAGACAGATCGCGTCGGTGTACAACAAATCAGATAGATCGTGTTGGTTTGCAAAAGCCTGTCGGTATGGAATGTACCAACAGTTGATAACCAAAAGGCCGATAGTGATAACATGTTGGATGCAACAGATGGACAAGGAATTCACACACACACACACACACACACAACTTATGGTACTACGGAACCTAGAACACGTGAATCCTAGTTTGAATTTTAGAAGAGGATTGAAAACGTTACACTTCCTTACCAGAAAAGGGTGGGTGGGTGGGTAAGAAGAAATGGAAGCAGTCCTACTCTCACGTTTTGTTTTTCCCTAGTATACATAGCTACCAAAAAATATTTACTAAACTGACAACGACCATTTTGGCTGAGACCCTGAAGGGCGGGATGGCTCTGATACCAATTGTAACTACCTCGGTGAATTACGCTCTTAGTTACATGCCTGGATGAGGAAAATGGTTAAAATAGTACGGTGGGGCCAAGGGCCACTCACAGGTAGACCTTTCGGCCGTCCTAACCATTTTCAGAACATCGGGACAAGAACGAGCGGCGTAATCGGTAGGCGAAGGGATCAACTACATACACAAATGAGTATGTATGCAAGCCACATACAACAGTCCTCAGAGCCATTCCATCTAAAAGAAATAGAAATATTGCAACGCAATACGGCAAGATCCAAATATCCTAGATAGAGATAATAATTTAGGATAGCTCCTCATACATCAAACATCAGAGTATCAGGCGGAAGCGGAAGACAAGGTCCGAGTACGGATAAGAAGCAAATCGGCATAAGATGCCACATAAATAAACACATCCCGCCCACAGATCTCACGGATCCCCGTTCCCGGAATCTCTACACCGAGTGATCATTGCCAACATCGTCCGTCTCCTCCACCCAGTATCCATCTTGCGAGTATACCTATTCATCTGAATCAAACAATTTATCGTGTGAGACCCTACGGGTACTCAGCAAGTCTTTATGCCTCTAAAGGGGACACAACCTAGGGTGACGCAATTGCCACAAAAGATAATACCTAACAAGACTATAGATACTCGCTAACCATCCGCCTAACCAAAGATAGACGGATGTCCGTGAATTAATAACACCCGTTTTAACAGTAATTAACAGATCCATCCTCCTCCTCGCTTACCAACGAGGAAGCGGACGAATAACCCACCATCCGTTGGCAGTTTTATTAACCATTCCATGAGTGTTGCACTATTTACTAGTCAGGTCCTTAGTCAAATTAAAAGCGGTACTTTAGTTATACTTGTCTATGATCGAGAAACTATGCTCCAAGTCGTCCATAACCGCGGACACGGCTTTCAGAAAGATTTACCCTGCAGGGGTGCACAAATAGCAACACACACTCGATCAACCTCGGAAAAACCAACTCAAAACTCAACGAGGCATTCACGACAAAGCGATCACAGGATTCAGAAATGTTTCAGGGGGCCACCCCATTAAGCTACCCGCAACGAAGTTGGCTGGCTCCAAGACGGACCCAAGGTTTGCGCCAATGGCTATAAACAACTAGGAACCCGAAAGTGTGACTGGGCTTGTCAATATCGCGAAAACACTCCACAACCCTAAATATTACACGATACACCCCAGTTGCGGGTACTTACTAGGTAGGTATAACATGACACGATACACCCCAGTTCCACCAGTTGTTGGCACTTTTATTATCCATTCCATTGTAGTGAAGTTGATTACTAGTCACATATTAAGTCAAATTTATGGCACTATTTTAGTTATGCTTGTCTATGATCGATATACTATGCTCCAAGTCGTCCATAACCGCGGTCACGACTTTCCGAAAGATTTATCCTGTAGGGGTGTACAAATAGCAACACACACACGATCAACCTCGGAAAAACCAAATCAAAACCCAACGAGGCTTTCACGACAAAGCAATCACAGGATTCATAACATATTTCAGGGGGCCATCCCATTAAGCTACCCGCAACGAAGTTGGCCGGCTCTGAGACGGACCCAAGGTTTGTGCCAATGGCTGTAAACCACTAGGAACCCGAAAGTGTGAATGGGCTTGTCGATACCGTGAAAACACTCCGCAATTCCTAAACAGTACAGGTGCCCCTCGCACAATCTTAAATAAAGCAGTAAAGCATGGCATAAGTACAGGATAGTAATAAAGCCCCAAACTACTTTGTGGCCCCAAGAAATAAGAATGAATCAAGATCTAGCTCAGAGGGGTCCATAAGGCCTCCCGGATGTGGATAGTGCGAATAGTCAAGGAACAAGAATCAAGTACTCGGGGTCCTACGGGACACAAGTGAGCATGAAGAACCAAATAGCAGATATTGCTCACCGGTGCCACTTTCATTAGTTATCCCATTACTACTCAGGTTAAGTTGTTTAGGTACCTCGTTATCCATCAGACACTCACATATCCTACACATGTTGTTCTGTGACCCGCATGGCTCAAACCACTCCTGTAGTAATGGCTCATGGGATGGAGGAACAAGCTTCAGTGGGGTTTAAAAGTAAAGGCTATGTAGTACTTGGGATTCAATTTAATGCAATCACGACTCAATGATGCAAGAATAAGATAGAGGCAATAGGTACTATATGTATGCAAGCATGTGGTAGTGCTTGCTTGGCAGCTCAGTTGAAGCGAGAGTCGGATCTGGGTAGTGCTCTTGGGATTCCTGATACATCCCCTGCTCAGCGTCTATTCGAAGAAGAACCAAACAAACAAGGGCCAACATAAATAAAGTGCACAAGCATATGTATTGAAATGCGACAAGCAAACAAGCATGCCATGATGAATGATGCACAATTGCATGGCAATAAAGTAGCATGATATGGGTGAGGTGTGGGGTACAAGATTAAAGCATTTTATTAAGTTGTTAGTCTGGTTTACTCTCATAACACTTGTTGTATACTTATTATTTATATGATGCATGCTGCAATTCAGAATATGGAATGCATGGTTAGAACGGGCTCGTCGCGCTGATCGATTTAGACTTATTATTTGTCAAATTTGGAGTTGTAGATTTAAAGTTATTAATTAATTAAGAAAAGGCATTTTTATTATAATTTTAAACAATGTCGAAATTTAATTTGCCCAAAAGATATTTTGAAAGGCATATTTGAATTCCTCACATTTTTTTGATCCCAAAACATATATCATTTGTATTATTTGGAATTACCAATTAAAAGATATTAATTTCTGGATTCAAAACATATTTAACAATTTCTGAAATTATTTTATTAACCGAAAAAGATCGCAGAACTTTTTACATCGAATGAACCTAGCCCGGACACGACATGTGGGTCCAGTCTTGACTCAACATGTGGGACGCCTTGATCGTGGGGGCTTTTCTCACCGCACGCTCACCCGCAATGGATGACAGGTGTGGCCTCCGGGTGGAATAGCAACGCTGCTGCCAAGGCGCTAGACACGATGGCAGCGAGCTGGGGACCAGTTTGTGAACGACACGAAAACGCAGGGGGTTTTGGAGAAAAGAGACTAGGGTTGACCGGATCTGACGAAATTTTTTGGCTAGCTGCAACGATTTTCGGAGGATGGTGGCGAGCAAACTGTCGGGAATTTTGCGACGCTGGAAAAACTAAAGTCGTAGATCCCACATTGGGCTACAATTTTGGTGTTTGGAGCTTCGTCATCGGAGGGCTGTAGCGGACGGGGCAAGGAGGAGAACAGAGGGTCTCTAGTAGTTTAAACTGACGACATTTTTTTTAGAAAACGGCTGAGATCGGCCCGGTTTGCAACAGAGATTTTGGGTGATGTACTGGGTAATTTTGTTCGTGCTCTGGCTCGTTTTGAAGAGGGGAACAAGGGCTAGATCTTCCGTTCTTGCGTCGTTCGAAGACGAGCAAAGACAACGCAACACCGATCGCGTTGAATGGTCAAGCGTAGGTCATTTACCTGCTCGCTGCATGCTTGTGACTGAGCGGCGAGAGCGGGCAAAGCAGATGCGCGGCGGCGGCGGTGCATGTCGCGCACAGCGTCTGTGGCAGCGGGAGCGATAGCGACGGCGAGACTGTAGGGTTACCGAGGTACTAGGCAGGGAGGTGAGGCTCACCGAGGTGGCGGCAAGGGTTGGCCGGACAGAAGACGGCGACGACGGCGGTGCACGTCGTTGGTGACCAGGGCGCGGCAGCAACGGAGAGACAGTGACCGAGGCGATGGTGTGTGGCACGGCGTCGGTGCTGCTGCTCCTCCTTGCCCTTGATCCGCATGGTTCCAGAGGCTCCACGCGCAGCTTGGCGCGTCGGCTATCTCCGGCGACGGCGGCACTAGGTGGAGGCTAGGGTTTTAGGAGGTCAGGTCGGTGTTTCTTGGGGAGGAGGAAGGTGATTCCCCGATCCCGGTTGGGTAGGTGGGGGTGGATAGGAAGGCAGCTGGCTGGGGCTTGCTTTTGTGGCCAGAGAGAAGGAAGGATGGACACGGGCTCGGCGTGGTGCACGTGCTTCCGGGGAAGAGAAACAGGAGGGGGGTGTGCACGAGTCTGTCATGGAGAGTGGTGCTGCACTAGGTTTGTGGAGGGCGCTGCTGCTCATGCTGCACGGACACCGGCTGGGTGAGAGAGAGGCATCAGGTGCGCGGCTAGCGATAGGCGAGCTGCTGCTACTGCTGTCGGCTCCACACGGGACAAGGCAAACACGTCAGGCTGGGAAGGGCTAGGTTAGCAGATGGAAAATAGGGAAACAGAAGAAAAACATAAGGTTCAAAAAGTTTGTTTCAAACCAAATATTTGATCAGCTTCCAATAAATAAACAAAACGGAACACAAACCAAAAGAGAAAGGAGGTGAGTAGAAACATCGCACTAAAAAAATGCCAAATTATATGAATTTAATTCACACAAGCTTCCCCTCAAAATACCAAAGATAAACAATTAAAAGGGGATAGGAGTGACTTTGCATGGGCCATGCATGGGGTATATATGTGCCACTACTAGTAGTGAAAACACTAGAATTCCAAATAGGCATGTTTAACCTTGCATGCATTCAAAAAGGTTGACTTATGGCCCCACAAACAACAAGCTTGTGCTCACATGAATATAGATAGCATATACCTACATGTGAAGCTAAATGGCCATTATGGGTTCTATTCCCACTAGATCATCTTGTAGCCAAAAATAGGTTCACACATGAGCATATATTAACTAAAACCATATCGAAGCCTAAGAAAGGATTCGACTCACATAGCATGCAAGGTGGCCATGTTGCTCTCCACATATCCATATTGTGAAAACAACATGATGCATACATGAGAGTATGTGGAAGTAGGAGTGGATCCATCTTAACTATGTGAGCTAGACAAGAAACAACAGAAGTGCAAATGCCCACATATAGTTTGGATGGTGGAATTATAAGGTGGTGACAGGATAGGTGGAGGAATCAAAAGAGATATGCGCACAACTCAAATTAGGCATCAAGCATTTATCAAGAACCAAATACAATATATCAAGAGCCAAATACAATTACTAATGCATGTGAGAGAAGAACCAAATGAAAAGGGTTTTATATGATGCTCAAATGCAAGGTGGCATGATGACATGAGCATGATATAATTATGATGCAACAATTATATGTAGGAAGTAGCCATTATATTACTAGACCAAGTAGCATTACATATGTTAGACAGATGGGATGCTACATTTAGGAAAAGAACACACATGCAAATTTCACTAGTGGATCAATGTGGTTTAGGGAAAGAACACACAGGCAATGACACTGGTGGATCAATGTGGTTTAGGAAAAGAACACACATGCAATTACTAGTGCATCGATGTGTTTTAGAAAAAAACATGTAATGACTCTTGTGGATCCAATTGATTTAGGAAAACAACACACATGTAATGACACTAGTGGATCCATGTGGTTAAGGAAAAGAAGACACATGCAATGACTCTAGTGGATCAATGTGGTTTAGGAAAATAACACACATGCAATGTCACTAGTGGAGCCATGTGGTTCAGGAAAAGAATACACATGCAATGAATCTAGTGGATCCATATGGTTCAGGAAAAGAACACACATGCATTGTCTCTAGTGGATCCATGTGGTTTAGGAAAAGAACACACATGCAATGACTCAAGTGGATCCATGTGGTTTAGGAAAAGAACACACATGCAAATGTCACTAGTGGATCAATGTGGTTTAGGAAAAGAACACACAGGCAATGACACTAGTGGATCAATGTGGTTTAGGAAAAGAACACACATGCTATTACTAGTGCATCAATGTGTTTTAGAAAAAAAACATGCAATGACTCTAGTGGATCCATTTGATTTAGGAAAACAACACACATGTAATGACACTAGTGGATCCTTGTGGTCAAGGAAAAGAAGACACATGCAATGACTCTAGTGGATCAATGTGGTTTAGGAAAATAACACACATGCAATGTCACTAGTGGATCCATGTGGTTCAGGAAAAGAATACACATGCAATGACTCTAGTGGATCCATATGGTTCAGGAAAAGAACACACATGCAATGTCTCTAGTGGATCCATGTGGTTTAGGAAAAGAACACACATGCAATGACTCAAGTGGATCCATGTGGTTTAGGAAAAGAACACACATGCAAATGTCACTAGTGGATCGATGTCGTTTAGGAAAAGAACACACATGCAATGTCACCAGTGGATCCATGTGGTTTAGGAAAAGAACACACATGCAATATCACTAGTGGATCCATGTTGTTTAGGAAAAGAACACACATGCAATCTCACAGTGCATCCATGTGGTTTAGGAAAAGAACACACATGCAATGACTCTAGTGGATCAATGTGGTTTAGGAAAAAACACACATACAATGACTCCAGTGGATCAATGTGGTTTAGGAAAAGAACACACATGTAATGACTCTAGGGGATCAATGTGTTTTAGGAATAGAACACAAATGCAATGACTCTAGTGGATCAATGTATTTTAGAAAAAAAACATGGAATGATTCTAGTGGATCCAAGTGGGTTTGGAAAGAACACACTTGCAATGACTCAAGTGAATCAATGTGGTTGAGGAAAAGAACACACATGCAATGACTCTTCTGGATCAATGTAGTTTAGGAAAACAACACAGATGCAATGACTCTAGTGGATCAATGTAGTTTAGGAAAAGAACACACATGCAATGACTCTAGTGGATCCATGTGGTTTAGGAAAACAACACACATTCAATGTCACTAGTCGATCCATGTGGTTTAGGAAAAGAACACACATGCAATGTCACTAGTGGATCTATGTGGTTTAGGAAAAGAACACATATGCAATGTCAACGTGGATCCATGTGGTTTAGGAAAAGAACACACATGCAAATGTCACCAGTGGATCAATGTGGTTTAGGAAAAGAACACACATGCAATGAATCTAGTGGATCAATGTGGTTTAGGAAAAGAACACACATGCAATGACTCTAGTGGATCCATGTGGTTCATGAAAAGAACACACATGCAATATCACCAGTGGATCCATGTGGTTCAGGAAAAGAACACACAAGCAATGTCCCTAGTGGATCCATGTGGTTTAGGAAAAGAACACACATGCAAATGTCACCAGTGGATCAATGTGCTTTAGGAAAACAACACACATGCAATGAATCTAGTGGATCAATGTGGTTTAGGAAAATAACACACATGCAATGTCACTAGTGGATCCATGAGGTTCAAGAAAAGAATACACATGCAATGACTCTAGTGGATCCATATTGTTCAGGAAAAGAACACACATGCAATGACTCAAGTGGATCCATGTGGTTTCGGAAAAGAACACACATGCAAATGTCACTAGTGGATCAATGTGGTTTAGGAAAAGAACACACATGCAATGAATCTTGTGGATCAATGTGGTTTAGGAAAAGAACACACATTCAATGACTCTAGTGGATCAATGTTGTTTTGGAAAAGAACACACATGCAATGACTCCAGTGGATCCATGTTGTTCAGGAAACGAACACACATGCAATATCACTAGTAGATCCACGTGGTTTAGGAAAAGAACACACATGAAAATGTCACCAGTGGATCAATGTGGTTTAGGAAAAGAACACACATGCAATGACTCTAGTGGATCAATGTGGTTTAGGAAAAGAACACACATGCAATACCTCTAGGGGATCGATGTGTTTTTGGAATAGAACACACAAGCAATGACTCTAGTGGATCAATGTATTTTAGAAAAAAGACATCGAATGATTCTAGTGGATACATGTGGTTTATGAAAAGAACACACTTGCATTGACTCCATTGAATCAATGTGGTTCAGGAAAAGAACACACATGCAATGACTCTTGTGGATCAATGTGGTTTAGGAAAACAAAACACATGCAATAACTCTAGTGGATCAATGTAGTTTAGGAAAATAACACACATGCAATGACTCCAGTGGATCCATGTGGTTCAGGAAAAGAACACACATGCAATTTTACTAGTCGATCCATGTGGTTTAGGAAAAGAACACACATGCAATGTCACTAGTGGATCCACGTGGTTTAGGAAAAGAACACACATGCAATGTCACAGTGGATCCATGTGGTTTTGGAAAAGAACACACATGAAAATGTCACCAGTGGATCAATGTGGTTTAGGAAAAGAACACACATGCAATGACTTTAGTGGATCAATGTGGTTCAGGAAAAGAACACGCATGCAATGACTCTAGTGTATCAATGTGGTTTAGGAAAAGAACACACGTGCAATGACTCCAGTGCATCAATGTGGTTTAGGAAAGGAACACACATGCAATGTCACTAGTGGATCCATGTGGTTTAGGCAGAGAACACACCTGCAATATCACAGTGGATCCATGTGGTTTAGGAAAATAACACACATGCAAATGTCACTAGTGGATCAATGTGGTTTAGGAAAAGAACACACATGCAATGACTCTAGTGGATCAATGTGGTTTAGGAAAAGAACACACATGTAATGACTCTAGTGGATGAATGCGGTTTAGGAAAAGAACAAACATGCAATGACTCTGGGGGATCGATGTATTTTAGGAATAGAACACACATGCACTGACTCTAGTGGATCAATGTATTTTAGAAAAAAAACATGGACTGACTCTAGTGGATCAATGTGGTTTATGAAAAGAACAAACTTGAAATGACTCCAGTGAATCAATGTGGTTCAAGAAAAGAACACACATGCATTGACACTAGTGTATAAATGTGGTTTATGAAAAGAACACACATGCAAGGTCACTAGTGCATCAATGTGGTTTAGAAAAAGAACACACATGCAAATGTTACCAGTGGATCCATGTGGTTCAGCAAAAGAACACACATGTAATGACTCCAGTGGATCCATGTGTTCAGGAAAAGAACACACATGCAATGTCACCAATGGATCCATGTGGTTCAGGAAAAGAACACACATCTAATGACTCAAGTGGATCCATGTGGTTTAGGAAAAGAACACACATGCAAATGTCACTAGTGGAACAATGTGGTTTAGGAAAAGAACAAACATGCAATGACTCTAGCTGATCAATGTAGTTTAGGAAAACAACACACATGCAATGACTCTAGTGGATCAATGTGGTTTAGGAAAATAACACACATGCAATGTCACTAGTGGATCCATGAGGTTCAGGAAAAGAATACACATGTAATGACTCTAGTGGATCCATATTGTTCAGGAAAAGAACACACATGCAATGACTGAAGTGGATCCATGTGGTTTAGGAAAAGAACACACATGCAAATGTCACTAGTGGATCAATGTGGTTTAGGAAAAGAACACACATGAATGACTCTTGTGGATCAATGTGGTTTAGGAAAAGAACACACATTCAATGACTCTAGTGGATCAATGTTGTTTTGGAAAAGAACACACATGCAATGACTCTAGCTGATGAATGTAGTTTAGGAAAACAACACACATGCAATGACTCTAGTGGATCAATGTGGTTTAGGAAAATAACACACATGCAATGTCACTAGTGGATCCATGAGGTTCAGGAAAAGAATACACATGTAATGACTCTAGTGGATCCATATTGTTCAGGAAAAGAACACACATGCAATGACTGAAGTGGATCCATGTGGTTTAGGAAAAGAACACACATGCAAATGTCACTAGTGGATCAATGTGGTTTAGGAAAAGAACACACATCAATGACTCTTGTGGATCCATGTGGTTTAGGAAAAGAACACACATTCAATGACTCTAGTGGATCAATGTTGTTTTGGAAAAGAACACACATGCAATGACTGCAGTGGATCCATGTGGTTCAGGAAACGACCACACATGCAATATCACTAGTAGATCCATGTGGTTTAGGAAAAGAACACACATGCAATGTCACCAGTGGATCAATGTGGTTTAGGAAAAGAACACACATGCAATGACTCTAGTGGATCAATGTGGTTTAGGAAAAGAACACACATGCAATACCTCTAGGGGATCGATGTGTTTTAGGAATAGAACACACAAGCAATGACTCTAGTGGATCAATGTATTTTAGAAAAAAGACATCGAATGATTCTAGTGGATACATGTGGTTTATGAAAAGAACACACTTGCATTGACTCCATTGAATCAATGTGGTTCAGGAAAAGAACACACATGCAATGACTCTTGTGGATCAATGTGGTTTAGGAAAACAAAACACATGCAATAACTCTAGTGGATCAATGTAGTTTAGGAAAATAACACACATGCAATGACTCCAGTGGATCCATGTGGTTCAGGAAAAGAACACACATGCAATTTTACTAGTCGATCCATGTGGTTTAGGAAAAGAACACACATGCAATGACTCTAGTGGATCAATGTGGTTCAGGAAAAGAACACGCATGCAATGACTCTAGTGGATCAATGTGGTTTATTAAAAGAACACACGTGCAATGACTCCAGTGGATCCATGTGGTTCAGGAAAAGAACACACATGCAATTTCACTAGTCGATCCATGTGGTTTAGGAAAAGAACACACATGCAATGTCACTAGTGGATCCATGTGGTTTAGGCAGAGAACACACATGCAATGTCATAGTGGATCCATGTGGTTTAGGAAAATAACACACATGCAAATGTCACTAGTGGATCAATGTGGTTTAGGAAAAGAACACACATGCAATGACTCTAGTGGATCAATGTGGTTTAGGAAAAGAACACACATGTAATGACTCTAGTGGATCAATGTGGTTTAGGAAAAGAACAAACATGCAATGACTCTAGGGGATCGATGTATTTTAGGAATAGAACACACATGCAATGACTCTAGTGGATCAATGTATTTTAGAAAAAAAACATGGACTGACTCTAGTGGATCAATGTGGTTTATGAAAAGAACACACATGCAAATGTCACCAGTGGATCAATGTGGTTTAGGAAAAGAACACACATGCAATGACTCTAGTGGATCAATGTGGTTTAGGAAAAGAACACACATGCAATACCTGTAGGGGATCGATGTATTTTAGAAAAAAGACATCGAATGATTCTAGTGGATACATGTGGTTTATGAAAAGAACACACTTGCATTGACTCCATTGAATCAATGTGGTTCAGGAAAAGAACACACATGCAATGACTCTTGTGGATCAATGTGGTTTAGGAAAACAAAACACATGCAATAACTCTAGTGGATCAATATAGTTTAGGAAAATTGAAGGGTTTCGCAGCATAGTAAATCAAAATTTTCTACGGAAGAGAACAGAGGGAAATCCAAGATCTAATCTAGGAGATGCAAACAACGAGAGAGATTGGATTAGATCTTCATACCCTTGAAGATTCGCGCAGCGGAACGTTCGTCGGAACGTGGGTGATGTAGTCGTACTCGCTTCTCCTCCTCGCGATCCGATCCGATCTAGCACCACAAGTGGCGGTGCCTCCGTGAGATGCACACGTGCAGCACCTCGACGTCTCGTCCTTCCTCGGACCAGCAAGTATGGTGGAGAGATGGATTGGATCTACAACACGACGGCGTGGTGTATATGGTGGAGAATTTCTGCAGTAGGGCTTCGCCTACAAACAGTCGGGAGGGAGAGAGGAGGGCAGCAGGGCAACTAGGGTTTGGAGGAAGGTGTGTGGTGTAGGGAGGGGGCGCACCAGCCCTCTATATATAGAGGGGGGTGCGGCCAGCCCTTGCCCATCCTCCAAGCCTATCTCTAGTTTAAACGATTTAAACTCTCCCTTCTAGAAACCCTATCTTATCTCTAGTTTAAACGATTTAAACTTATGTAGGATCGGCTGGGCCCTATGGGGCCTTGTGCCCCTGGCCCAATGCGGCCAGGACACTCCCTCATAGGCCCATGCCCCCTTCCGGAAGGTGGGACCACGTTGGCCCCCTTCCGGAAGGTTCTAGAAGCTTCCGATAAAATACCGATTAATCCGGAACAATTCCGAACTCCAAAAACTGCACTGCCTTATATGAATCTTATTATCCGGACCACTCCGGAACCTCTCGTGATGTCCCGGATCCCATCCAAGACTCCGAACAAAAATTCATAAACCAATTATCCAATCTATCCTAGCGTCGAGACACGTTAAGTGTGTGACCCTGCGGGTTCGAGAATATGCAGACATGATCTTCTATCAATAATCAACAGCGGGTGCAGGCACCCATATTGACTCCCACACATTCATCGATGATCATATCGGATGAACCACGATGCCAGGATTCAATCAATCCCATATATATATTCCCTTCGTCTCGCGATATTTTACTTGCCCGAGATTCGATCGTCGGTATCGTCATACCTAGTTCAATCTCGTTCACAGCAAGTACTTTACTCGTTCCGTAATCCAATATCACTTTGTGATTAACTCCTTAACCACATGCTTGCAAGCGGTGTTGATATCGATTACCGAGTGGGCCCGAAGTATATCTCTCCGACTTGGGAGGGACAAATTCCATCTCGATACATACAACCCAACAGATACTTTCCGATCACCTGAGAGACACCTTTATGATCACCCTCTCATAGGATGACGTTTGATGACCTCAAAGCTTTCTTCCGATACCAGGGAGTTGTATTATCTCATGGTCTAAGGAATACAATATTTGACATGAGAAAAGCTTCGCAAAGCGAACACGATGAAACGATCTAATAGCTTTGCTTAGTTTGGTCATCCACCATATCATTCTCCCAATGATATGATCTCATTATCAATTGACAACTCATGTCTATGGTTAGGAAACCTTAACCATCATTGATCAATGAGCTAGTCCATAGAGGCGCATTAGGGACACGGTGTTGTTCACAAACCACACAAGTATTAAAGTTTCCTTAATACAATTCTAGCATGGAATATAAACTTTATCATGAACAAGAATTATAATAATAACATCTTTATTATTGCCTCTAGGGCATAATTCCAACAGTCCCACTTGCACTAGAGTCAATAATCTAGTTTACATTTGGCAACAATCTCACACCCATGGCAATCGAGGTGATCATATTTTACACGTGGAAGAGGTTTAGTCAATGGATCTGCGACATTCAGATCTGTATGTACTTTTGATCTTCGATCTCCATCGCTATATAATCTCGGATTATATGAAACTTGCAGTTGATATGCTTGGTCTTTGGATGATATCTTGGTTCCTTAGCGAGTGCTATGGCGCCGGTGTTGTCACATAATATCTCCAAGGGGTCCAATGCACTTGGAACCACGCCAAGCTCGATGATGAAGTTTCGATCCAAACTCCTTCACTTGACGCTGCGGCAGCCATGTATTCCGCTTCTCTTAGATCCCGCGATCACGCTTTGCTTGCAGCTTCTCCGACTCATAGCTCCTCCATTCAAAACATACGTATCTGTCACGAGATTTAGAATCATCCTTGTCGATTGTCGAAACTAGCATCGACGTAACCTTTTCTGACGAGTATTGTTCATCACCCCCATAGACTAAGAACATTTCTTTAGTCCTATTTAGATACCTTAGGATGTTCTTCACGGCTGTCCGATGTTCCACTCTGGATCACTTTGATATCCGCTCGTCAAACTAAGAGCATTGGACACATCCGGTCTAGTACACTGACATGGCATACATGATGGAACCTATGGCGAGGCATAAGGCACTTTGCTCATAGCTTCCCTATCATCTACCGTATGGACCGGAGCCTTGCTCAATATCTTACCAGACAACATAGGCCTTTGAACCTTTCAATGCCTTATCCATTCTGAACCTTTTGAACTTTGTCTAGGTATGTACCGCTTAAAGCTATCGGCGTCTTTGTCTATCTCTATAGATTTTGATGCCCAATATATAAGCAGCTTCACCTAGGTCTTTCATTGAAAAACACTTATTCAAATAACTCTTCACATCGTTAAGCATGTTGATGTCATTTCCAATAATCAATATGTCATCCACATATAGTACCAGAAACGTCACCGAGCTCCCACTCACTTTCTTGTAGATGCAAGCTTCATAGCAATTTGGAACAAATCCAAAGCTCTTGATCACTTGATCAAAACGAAGGTTCCAACTCCGAGATGCTTGCTTCAGTCCATAAATGGAACGCTGAAGTTTGCATACTTTATCAGCATCTTTAGGATCGAAAAAACCTTCGGGTTGCATCATATACAACTCTTCATCAATGTTGCCATTGAGGAAAGCAGTCTTGACATCCATTTGCCATATTTCGTAATCATGAAACGCAGCAATTGCTAATAAAATCCGAATGGACTTAAACATCGCTACGGGAGAGAAAGTCTCATCGTAGTCAACACCTTGAACTTGTCGAAAACCTTTCGCAACAAGCCGTGCTTTATAGACGGTAACATTACCATCTGCGTCCGTTTTCTTCTTGAAGATCCATTTGCACTCAACGGCCTTTCGGTCGCTAGGAGGGTACACCAAAGTCCATACTTGGTTTTCGCTCATGGATCCAATTCGGATTTCATGGCTTCTAGCCATTTCTCAGAGTCTGGGCTCATCATCGCTTCCTCATAGTTCGTAGGTTCACTGTCTTCTACTTAACAAGACAGTCAAGACAGGGTTGTCGTACCATTCAGGAGGGGCACGCGACCTTGTCGACCTGCGACGTTCAGTAGCAACATCGTCCGAAGCTTCATGATCCTTGTCATTTGCTTCCTCTATTGTTGGCGCAGGCGGCACTGGAACAATTTCAGGTGTTGCGCTACTCTCCAATTCAAGAGAAGGTTCAATAACCTCGTCTAGCTCTACTTTCCTCCCACTCACTTCTTTCGAGAGAAACTCCTTCTCAAGAAAGGAACCGTTCTTTGCGACAAACACTTTGCCTTCAGTTCTATGATAGAAGGTATACCCAATAGTTTCCTTAGGGTATCCTATGAAGACGCATTTCTCCGCTTTGGGTTCGAGCTTGTCCGGCATCAACTTCTTGACGTAAGCTTCGCATCCCCAAACTTTAAGAAACGACAACTTAGGTTTAGCACCAAACCACAGTTCATACGGTGTCGTCTCAACGGATTTAGATGGAGCCCTATTTAAAGTGAATGCAGCGGTTTCTAATGCATAACCCCAAAATGATAACGGCAAATCAGTAAGAGACATCATTGATCGGACCATATCTAATAAGGTTCAATTCCGGCGTTCAGACACACCATTGCGCTGTGGTGTTCCGGGTGGCGTGAGTTGTGAAACGATTCCACTTGCTTTGATATGCGTGAGAAAATCATAACTCAAATATTCGCCCCCACGATCGGATCGTAGAAACTTAATCTTTCTGTTATGATGGTTCTCCACTTCATTCTGAAATTCTTTGAACTTTTCAAACGTTTCAGATTTATATTTCATTAATAGATATACCCATATCTACTTAAGTCATCGGTAAAAGTGAGAAAATAGCGATATCCACCGCGCGTCGAAACACTCATCGGTCCGCATACATCGGTATGTATGATTTCCAACAAGTCCGTTGCTCGCTCCATCATACCGGAGAACGGGGTTTTGATCATCTTGCCCATGAGGCATGGTTCGCATGTGTCAAATGATTCAAAATCAAGAGACTCCAAAAGTCCATCAGAATGGAGTTTCTTCATGCGCTTTACACCAATATGACCTGAGCAGATTGCCACAAATAAGTAGTATTATCACTATCTACTTTGCATCTCTTAGCCTCAATGTTATGGATGTGTGTTTCATCCCTTTCGAGATTTAGAAGAAATAAACCATTCACAAGGGGTGCATGACCATAAAAGATGTTACTCATATAAATAGAACAACCATTATTCTCCGATTTAAATGAATAACCGTCTTGCAATAAACACGATCCAGAAATAATGTTCATGCTCAACGCAGGCACATAATAACATTTATTAAGGTTTAAAACTAATCCCGAAGGTAAAACTAAGGAGAGCGTGCCGACGGCCATCACATCAACTCTTGATCCGTTGCCAACGCGCATCGTCACCTCATCCCTCGCAAGCCGTCTTCTATTCCGTAGCTCCTGTTTCGAGTTACAAATATTAGCAACTGAACCAGTATCAAATACCTAGGCACTACAACGAGGGCTAGTAAGGAAAACATCAATAACATGTATATCAAATATACCTTTGATGGTGCCAGCCTTCTTGTCCGCTAAGTACTTGGACGATTAAGCTTCAAAGTGACCCTTGTCCTTGCAATAGAAGCACTTTCGGTGTCCGGCTTAGGACCAGACTTGAGCTTCTTCTCGGCGAGGCAACGCGCTTACCGCCGCTTTTCTTTAAGGGCTTCTTTGCACCCTTACCTTTCTTAAAGGAGGGCTTGTTGACCATCAACACATGATTATCCTTCTTGATGTCCACCTCCAGCCTTGACTTTGCGAAGAGCTCGGTGATCGTATCGATGGAACCAATCGATTATGAGTCACTACAAAACTTTTGTAGCTGGGAGGAGTGATTGCGAACCTGTCAATCTTGAGCTCCTCTGGAATCTTGCGATCCAGTTGCTCAAAGGCGTTGAGTGTAGCCCGACATCTTAATGGCGTGCTCACTAACGGAACTCCTTCCTCCATCTTGCGATTAAAGAACTTCTCGGAGATCTCATATCTCTCGAGCGGGCTGAGTCCGAAACATGGTTTTCAGCTCTTGAGAATCTCAAAGGGCCGGGATAGTTTTCAAAACGATTTTGAAGTTCGGTTCCATAGCAAACAACATGGTGCTCTTAATCACACCATAATCATCTTTGCACGATGATAGACAGCTTTCTCATCACCGGCCTTGATTCTTGAGGGGTTACCTAACGCTTTCTCAAGGACATAGTCTTTTGTCCGAACAGAATGATTCTAAGATTGCGGAACCAGTTGGTGAAGTTAGACCCATTGTTTCTAAGCTTTTCTTTCTCAAAAACGTTGAAGTTGAAGTTGGACTTGGCCATGTGATCTCTGATTTGCAAGTACAATTTAGACTATGTTCATGATAAATAGTTCAACTTAATCAAATTACTAGATGAACTCCCACTAAATTCAACATCCCTCAAGTTGTTTAGTGAACACGATCCAAATTCACCACACCTAATCCGATCTTCACGAGAAGAGATGTGGTTTCAATGGTGGACAACGTGTCGATCATATCATTCATATGACTCATGCTTAACCTTTCGGTTCTTGTGTTCCGAGGCCATGTCATACATGCTAGGCTCGTCAAGTTAGACCCAAGTATTTCAGCGTGTGCAAAACTGGCTTGCACCCGTTGTATGTGGCGTAGAGTCTATAGCACCCGATCATCACGTGATGCTTGGACACGACGAACTTTCATAGCGGTGCATACTTGGGGAGAACACAGCTTTTATCTTGATCTTTAAGTGAGGAATCATCTTATAATGCTACCGTCGCGATCTAAGCATAATAAGATACATAAAAGGATAAACATCACATGCATATAACTTTATATGACATGGTATAGCCAATCTTCGTGCAATGATCTCCATCTTGTGCGTTCGGCATGATCTCCATCACTCCACCATGATTGCCTCCACCACGAATAGCAACTACAACTATTGCTAACTACTTAGCGATAAAGTAAAGCTATTACATGGCGTATAAGAAGTTGACTCATGGTCATACACAATTATAAAGACAACCATATGGCTCTCGCCGGTTGTGTACTCATCGACATGCAAGTCGTGAAACATTACAAAACATGATCGCATACAATATACACATCACATCTTGGGCCATACCATATCACGAAAACACTCCCTGCAAAAACAAGTTAGACACCTCTACTTTGTTGTTGCATGTTTTACGTGGCTTATGGGAGTAGATGCTAAGAACGATTCTTACCTACGGAAAGCCACAACGGTGATATTATGGTTGCCAAACTCGGTGTTAATCCCATGACAACTATAGTGAGAGAAAGCGGCATCCACCAGCATGTATGGTACAAGCCACACGTCAAGTGCGGAGCGGTCTCATGAACGGCGTCGCGTAAGGTTGGCCTTGACAGCTTCAATCTCACTATCCCGCGTCATAAGAAGAACACAAACAAGAGGCTTTCAACAAAAAACATCAACGCCCGCAACAACCATGTTGCGTTCTACTCGTGAAACACATCTACGCATAGATCTAGCTCGATACCCTTTGAAGGGTTTCGCAGCATAGTAAATCAAAATTTTCTCTAAGCGAGCAGAGGAAAGCCAAGATCTAATCTAGGAGATGCAAACAACGAGAGAGATTGGATTAGATCTTCATACCCTTGAAGATTCGCCGTGAAGCGTTAAATCCGGGCGTGGGTGATGTAGTATTCGCTTCTCCTCCTCGCGATCCGATCCGATCTAGCACCACAAGTGGCGGTGCCTCCGTGAGATGCACACGTGCAGCACCTCGACGTCTCGTCCTTCCTCGGACCAGCAAGTATGGTGGAGAGATGGATTGGATCTACAACACGACGGCGTGGTGTATATGGTGGAGAATTTCTGCAGCAGGGCTTCCCCTACAAACAGTCGGGAGGGAAAGAGGAGGGCAGCAGGGCAACTAGGGTTTGGAGGAAGGTGTGTGGTGTAGGGAGGGGGCGCACCAGCCCTCTATATATAGAGGGGGTGCGGCCAGCCCTTGCCCATCCTCCAAGCCTATCTCTAGTTTAAACGATTTAAACTCTCCCTTCTAGAAACCCTATCTTATCTCTAGTTTAAATGATTTAAACTTATCTAGGATCGGCTGGGCCCTATGGGGCCTTGTGCCCCTGGCCCAATGCGGCCAGGACACTCCCTCATAGGCCCATTCCCCCTCCCGGAAGGTGGGACCACGTTGGCCCCCTTCCGGAAGGTTCTAGAAGCTTCCGGTACAATACCGATTAATCCGGAACAATTCCGAACTCCAAAAACTGCACTGCCTTATATGAATCTTATTCTCCGGACCACTCCGGAACCTCTCATGATGTCCCGGATCCCATCCGAGACTCCGAACAAAAATTCATAAACCAATTATCCAATCTATCCTAGCGTCGAGACACGTTAAGTGTGTGACCCTGCGGGTTCGAGAATATGCAGACATGATCTTCTATCAATAATCAACGGTAGTGCAGGCACCCATATTGACTCCCACACATTCATCGATGATCATATCGGATGAACCACGATGCCAGGATTCAATCAATCCCATATATATATTCCCTTCGTCTCGCGATATTTTACTTGCCCGAGATTCGATCATCGGTATCGTCATACCTAGTTCAATCTCGTTCACAGCAAGTACTTTACTCGTTCCGTAATCCGATATGACTTTGTGATTACCTCCTTAACCACATGCTTGCAAGCGGTGTTGATATCGATTACCGAGTGGGCCCGAAGTATATCTCTCCGACTTGGGAGGGACAAATTCCATCTCGATACATACAACCCAACAGATACTTTCCGATCACCTAAGAGACACCTTTATGATCACCCTCTCATAGGATGACGTTTGATGACCTCAAAGCTTTCTTCCGATACCAGGGAGTTGTATTATCTCATGGTCTAAGGAATACAATATTTGACATGAGAAAAGCTTCCCAAAGACGAACACGATGAAACGATCTAATAGCTTTGCTTAGTTTGGGTCTGTCCACCATATCATTCTCCCAATGATATGATCTCATTATCAATTGACAACTCATGTCTATGGTTAGGAAACCTTAACCTTCATTGATCAATGAGCTAGTCCATAGAGGCGTACTAGGGACACGGTGTTGTTCACAAACCACACAAGTATTAAAGTTTCCGCTTAATACAATTCTAGCATGGAATATAAACTTTATCATGAACAAGAATTATAATAATAACATCTTTATTATTGCCTCTAGGGCATAATTCCAACAAAAATAACACACATGCAATGACTGCAGTGGATCCATGTGGTTCAGGAAAAGAACACACATGCAATTTTACTAGTCGATCCATGTGGTTTAGGAAAACAACACACATGCAATGTCACTAGTGGATCCATGTGGTTTAGGAAAAGAACACACATGCAATGTCACAGAGGATCCATGTGGTTTTGGGAAAGAACACACATGCAAATGTCACCAGTGGATCAATGTGGTTTAGGAAAAGAACACACATGCAATGGCTCTAGTGGATCAATGTGGTTAGGAAAGAACAGACATGCAATGACTCTATTGGATCAATGTGGTTTAGGAAAAGAACACACGTGCAATGACTCCAGTGGATCCATGTGGTTCAGGAAAAGAACACACATGCAATATCACTAGTCGATCCATGTGGTTTAGGAAAAGAACACACATGCAATGTCACTAGTGGATCCATGTGGTTTAGGCAGAGAACACACATGCAATGTCAAAGTGGATCCATGTGGTTTAGGAAAATAACACACATGCAAATGTCACTAGTGGATCAATGTGGTTTAGGAAAAGAACACACATGTAATGAATCTAGTGGATCAATGTGGTTTAGGAAAAGAACACACATGCAATGACTCTAGGGGATCGATGTATTTTAGGAATAGAACACACATGCAATGACTCTAGTGGATCAATGTATTTTAGAAAAAAAAACATGGACTGACTCTACTGGATCAATGTGGTTTATGAAAAGAACAAACTTGCAATGACTCCAGTGAATCAATGTGGTTCAAGAAAAGAACACACATGCATTGACACTAGTGTATAAATGTGGTTTAGGAAAAGAACACACATGCAAGGTCACTAGTGCATCAATGTGGTTTAGAAAAAGAACACACATGCAAATGTTACCAGTGGATCCATCTGGTTCAGCAAAAGAACACACATGTAATGACTCCAGTGGATCCATGTGTTCAGGAAAAGAACACACATGCAATGTCACCAATGGATCCATGTGGTTCAGGAAAAGAACACACATGTAATGACTCAAGTGGAACCATGTGGTTTAGGAAAAGAACACACATGCAAATGTCACTAGTGGATCAATGTGGTTTAGGAAAAGAACAAACATGCAATGACTCTAGCTGATCAATGTAGTTTAGGAAAAGAACACACATGCAATGACTCAAGTGGATCCATGTGGTTCAGGAAAAGAACACACATGCAATGTCACTAGTGGATCCATGTGGTTTAGGAAAAGAACACACATGCAATGTCACTAGTGGATCCGTGTGGTTTAGGAAAAGAACACACATGCAATGTCATAGTGGATCCCTGTGGTTTAGGAAAAGAACACACATGCAAATGTCACTAGTGGATCAAAGTGGTTTAGGAAAAGAACACACATGCAATGACTCTAGTGGATCAATGTGGTTTAGGAAAAGAACACACATGAAATGTCCCTAGTGGATCCATGTGGTTTAGGAAAAGAACACACATGCAAATGTCACTAGTGGATCAATGTGGTTTAGGAAAACAACACACATGCAATGACTCTAGTGGATCAATGTGGTTTAGGAAAATAACACACATGCAATGTCACTAGTGGATCCATGTGGTTCAGGAAAAGAATACACATGCAATGACTCTAGTGGATCCATATGGTTCAGGAAAAGAACACAGATGCAATGTCTCTAGTGGATCCATGTGGTTTAGGAAAAGAACACACATGCAATGACTCAAGTGGATCCATGTGGTTTAGGAAAACAACACACATGCAAATGTCACTAGTGGATCAATGTGGTTTAGGAAAAGAACACACATGCAATGACTCTTGTGGATCAATGTGGTTTAGGAAAAGAACACACATGCAATGACTCTAATGGATCAATGTAGTTTAGGAAAAGAACACACATGCAATGACTCTAGTGGATCCATGTGGTTCAGGAAAAGAACACACATGCAATGTCACTAGTGGATCCATGTGGTTTAGGAAAAGAACACACATGCAAATGTCACTAGTGGATCAATGTGGCTTAGGAAAAGAACAAACATTCAATGACTCTAGCTGATCAATGTAGTTTAGGAAAAGAACACACATGCAATGACTCAAGTGGATCCATGTGGTTCAGGAAAAGAACACACATGCAATGTCACTAGTGGATCCATGTGGTTTAGGAAAAGAACACACATGCAATGTCAATAGTGGATCCGTGGTTTAGTAAAAGAACACACATGCAATGTCATAGTGGATCCTGTGGTTTAGGAAAAGAACACACATGCAAATATCACTAGTGGATCAAAGTGGTTTAGGAAAAGAACACACATGCAATGACTCTAGTGGATCAATGTGGTTTAGGAAAAGAACACACATGCAATGTCCCTAGTGGATCCATGTGGTTTAGGAAAAGAACACACATGCAAATGTCACTAGTGGATCAATGTGGTTTAGGAAAACAACACACATGCAATGACTCTAGTGGATCAATGTGGTTTAGGAAAATAACACACATGCAATGTCACTAGTGGATCCATGTGGTTCAGGAAAAGAATACACATGCAATGACTCTAGTGGATCCATATGGTTCAGGAAAAGAACACACATGCAGTGTCTCTAGTGGATCCATGTGGTTTAGGAAAAGAACACACATGCAATGACTCAAGTGGATCCATGTGGTTTAGGAAAAGAACACACATGCAAATGTCACTAGTGGATCAATATGGTTTAGGAAAAGAACACACATGCAATGACTCTTGCGGATCAATGTGGTTTAGGAAAAGAACACACATGCAATGACTCTAATGGATCAATGTAGTTTAGGAAAAGAACACACATGCAATGACTCTAGTGGATCCATGTGGTTCAGGAAAAGAACACACATGCAATGTCACTAGTGGATCCATGTGGTTTAGGAAAAGAACACACTTGCAAATGTCACTAGTGGATCAATGTGGTTTAGGAAAAGAACACAGATGCAATGACTCTAGTGGATCAATGTGGTTTAGGAAAATAACACACATGCAAAGACTCTAGTGGATCAATGTGGTTTAGGAAAAGAACACACATGCAATACCTCTAGGGTATGGATGTGTTTTAGGAATAGAACACACATGTAATGACTCTAGTGGATCAATGTATTTTAGAAAAAAGACATGGAATGATTCCAGTGGATCCATGTGGTTTATGAAAAGAACACACTTGCAACGACTCTAGTGAATCAATGTGGTTCAGGAAAAGAACACACATGCAATGACTCTTCTGGATCAATGTGGTTTAAGAAAACAATATACATGCAATGACTCTAGTGGATCAATGTAATTTAGGAAAAGAACACACATGCAATGACTCCAGTGGATCCATGTGGTTCAGGAAAAGAACACATGCAATATCACTAGTCGATCCATGTGGTTTATGAAAAGAACACACATGCAATGTCTTTAGTGGATCCATGTGGTTTAGGAAAAGAACACACATGCAATGTCACAGAGGATCCATGTGGTTTACTAAAAGAACACAAATGCAAATGTCACCAGTGGATCAATGTGGTTTAGAAAAAGAACACACATGCAATGACTCTAGTGGATCAATGTGGTTTAGGAAAAGAACACACATGCAATGTCCCTAGTGGATCCATGGGTTCAGGAAAAGAACACACATGCAATGACTCCAGTGGATCCATATGGTTCAGGAAAAGAACACACATGCAATGTCTCTAGTGGATCCATGTGGGTTAGGAAAAGAACACACATGCAAATTTCACTAGTGGATCAATGTGTTTTAGGAAAAGAATACACAGGCAATGACTCTTGTGGATCAATGTGGTTTAGGAAAATAACATCCATGCAATATAACTTGTCAATCCATGTGGTTTAGGAAAAGAACACACATGCAATGACTCTAGTGGATCCATGTGGTTCAGGAAAAGAACACACATGCAATGTCACTAGTGGATCCATGTGGTTTAGGAAAAGAACACACATGCAATGTCACAGAGGATCCATGTGGTTTTGGGAAAGAACACACATGCAAATGTCACCAGTGGATCAATGTGGTTTAGGAAAAGAACACACATGCAATGGCTCTAGTGGATCAATGTGGTTCAGGAAAAGAACACGCATGCAATGACTCTAGTGGATCAATGTGGTTTAGGAAAAGAACACACGTGCAATGACTCCAGTGGATCCATGTGGTTCAGGAAAAGAACACACATGCAATATCACTAGTCGATCCATGTGGTTTAGGAAAAGAACACACATGCAATGTCACTAGTGGATCCATGTGGTTTAGGCAGAGAACACACATGCAATGTCAAAGTGGATCCATGTGGTTTAGGAAAATAACACACATGCAAATGTCACTAGTGGATCAATGTGGTTTAGGAAAAGAACACACATGTAATGAATCTAGTGGATCAATGTGGTTTAGGAAAAGAACACACATGCAATGACTCTAGGGGATCGATGTATTTTAGGAATAGAACACACATGCAATGACTCTAGTGGATCAATGTATTTTAGAAAAAAAACATGGACTGACTCTACTGGATCAATGTGGTTTATGAAAAGAACAAACTTGCAATGACTCCAGTGAATCAATGTGGTTCAAGAAAAGAACACACATGCATTGACACTAGTGTATAAATGTGGTTTAGGAAAAGAACACACATGCAAGGTCACTAGTGCATCAATGTGGTTTAGAAAAAGAACACACATGCAAATGTTACCAGTGGATCCATCTGGTTCAGCAAAAGAACACACATGTAATGACTCCAGTGGATCCATGTGTTCAGGAAAAGAACACACATGCAATGTCACCAATGGATCCATGTGGTTCAGGAAAAGAACACACATGTAATGACTCAAGTGGAACCATGTGGTTTAGGAAAAGAACACACATGCAAATGTCACTAGTGGATCAATGTGGTTTAGGAAAAGAACAAACATGCAATGACTCTAGCTGATCAATGTAGTTTAGGAAAAGAACACACATGCAATGACTCAAGTGGATCCATGTGGTTCAGGAAAAGAACACACATGCAATGTCACTAGTGGATCCATGTGGTTTAGGAAAAGAACACACATGCAATGTCACTAGTGGATCCGTGTGGTTTAGGAAAAGAACACACATGCAATGTCATAGTGGATCCCTGTGGTTTAGGAAAAGAACACACATGCAAATGTCACTAGTGGATCAAAGTGGTTTAGGAAAAGAACACACATGCAATGACTCTAGTGGATCAATGTGGTTTAGGAAAAGAACACACATGAAATGTCCCTAGTGGATCCATGTGGTTTAGGAAAAGAACACAATGCAAATGTCACTAGTGGATCAATGTGGTTTAGGAAAACAACACACATGCAATGACTCTAGTGGATCAATGTGGTTTAGGAAAATAACACACATGCAATGTCACTAGTGGATCCATGTGGTTCAGGAAAAGAATACACATGCAATGACTCTAGTGGATCCATATGGTTCAGGAAAAGAACACAGATGCAATGTCTCTAGTGGATCCATGTGGTTTAGGAAAAGAACACACATGCAATGACTCAAGTGGATCCATGTGGTTTAGGAAAACAACACACATGCAAATGTCACTAGTGGATCAATGTGGTTTAGGAAAAGAACACACATGCAATGACTCTTGTGGATCAATGTGGTTTAGGAAAAGAACACACATGCAATGACTCTCATGGATCAATGTAGTTTAGGAAAAGAACACACATGCAATGACTCTAGTGGATCCATGTGGTTCAGGAAAAGAACACACATGCAATGTCACTAGTGGATCCATGTGGTTTAGGAAAAGAACACACATGCAAATGTCACTAGTGGATCAATGTGGTTTAGGAAAAGAACAAACATTCAATGACTCTAGCTGATCAATGTAGTTTAGGAAAAGAACACACATGCAATGACTCAAGTGGATCCATGTGGTTCAGGAAAAGAACACACATGCAATGTCACTAGTGGATCCATGTGGTTTAGGAAAAGAACACACATGCAATGTCAATAGTGGATCCGTGTGGTTTAGTAAAAGAACACACATGCAATGTCATAGTGGATCCCTGTGGTTTAGGAAAAGAACACACATGCAAATATCACTAGTGGATCAAAGTGGTTTAGGAAAAGAACACACATGCAATGACTCTAGTGGATCAATGTGGTTTAGGAAAAGAACACACATGCAATGTCCCTAGTGGATCCATGTGGTTTAGGAAAAGAACACACATGCAAATGTCACTAGTGGATCAATGTGGTTTAGGAAAACAACACACATGCAATGACTCTAGTGGATCAATGTGGTTTAGGAAAATAACACACATGCAATGTCACTAGTGGATCCATGTGGTTCAGGAAAAGAATACACATGCAATGACTCTAGTGGATCCATATGGTTCAGGAAAAGAACACACATGCAGTGTCTCTAGTGGATCCATGTGGTTTAGGAAAAGAACACACATGCAATGACTCAAGTGGATCCATGTGGTTTAGGAAAAGAACACACATGCAAATGTCACTAGTGGATCAATATGGTTTAGGAAAAGAACACACATGCAATGACTCTTGTGGATCAATGTGGTTTAGGAAAAGAACACACATGCAATGACTCTAATGGATCAATGTAGTTTAGGAAAAGAACACACATGCAATGACTCTAGTGGATCCATGTGGTTCAGGAAAAGAACACACATGCAATGTCACTAGTGGATCCATGTGGTTTAGGAAAAGAACACACTTGCAAATGTCACTAGTGGATCAATGTGGTTTAGGAAAAGAACACAGATGCAATGACTCTAGTGGATCAATGTGGTTTAGGAAAATAACACACATGCAAAGACTCTAGTGGATCAATGTGGGTTAGGAAAAGAACACACATGCAATACCTCTAGGGTATGGATGTGTTTTAGGAATAGAACACACATGTAATGACTCTAGTGGATCAATGTATTTTAGAAAAAAGACATGGAATGATTCCAGTGGATCCATGTGGTTTATGAAAAGAACACACTTGCAACGACTCTAGTGAATCAATGTGGTTCAGGAAAAGAACACACATGCAATGACTCTTCTGGATCAATGTGGTTTAAGAAAACAATATACATGCAATGACTCTAGTGGATCAATGTAATTTAGGAAAAGAACACACATGCAATGACTCCAGTGGATCCATGTGGTTCAGGAAAAGAACACATGCAATATCACTAGTCGATCCATGTGGTTTATGAAAAGAACACACATGCAATGTCTTTAGTGGATCCATGTGGTTTAGGAAAAGAACACACATGCAATGTCACAGAGGATCCATGTGGTTTACTAAAAGAACACAAATGCAAATGTCACCAGTGGATCAATGTGGTTTAGAAAAAGAACACACATGCAATGACTCTAGTGGATCAATGTGGTTTAGGAAAAGAACACACATGCAATGTCCCTAGTGGATCCATGGGTTCAGGAAAAGAACACACATGCAATGACTCCAGTGGATCCATATGGTTCAGGAAAAGAACACACATGCAATGTCTCTAGTGGATCCATGTGGGTTAGGAAAAGAACACACATGCAAATTTCACTAGTGGATCAATGTGTTTTAGGAAAAGAATACACAGGCAATGACTCTTGTGGATCAATGTGGTTTAGGAAAATAACATCCATGCAATATAACTTGTCAATCCATGTGGTTTAGGAAAAGAACACACATGCAATGACTCTAGTGGATCCATGTGGTTCAGGAAAAGAACACACATGCAATGTCAGTAGTGGATATATGTGGTTTAGGAAAAGAACACACATGCAATGACTCCAGTGGATCAATGTGGTTTAGGAAAAGAACACACATGCAATACCTCTAGGGGATCGATGTGTTTTAGGAATAGAACACACATGCTATGACTCTAGTGGATCAATGTATTTTAGAAAAAAACATGGAATGACTCTAGTGGATCGATGTGGTTTATGAAAGGAACACACTTGCAATGACTCTAGTGAATCAATGTGGTTCAGGAAAAGAACACACATGCAATGACACTAGTGGATAAATGTGGTTTAGGAAAACAACACACATGCAATGTCATAAGTGGATCAATGTAGTTTAGAAAAAGAACACACATGCAAATGTTACAAGTGGATCCATGTGGTTCAGCAAAAGAACACACATGAAATGACTATAGTGGATCCATGTGTTCAGGAAAAGAACACACATGTAATGTCACCAGTGGATCCATGTGGTTTACGAAAAGAACACACATGAAATGACTCTAGTGGATCCATGTGGTTTAGGAAAAGAACACACATGCAATGACTCTAGTGGATCAATGTGGTTTAGGAAAAGAACACACATGTAATGACTCTAGTGGATCAATGTGGATTAGGAAAAGAACACACATGCAATGACTCTAGTGGATCCATGTGGTTTAGGAAAGGAACACACATGCAATGTCACTAGTGGATCCATGTGGTTTAGGAGAAGATAACACATGCAATGTCACTAGTGGATCCATGTGGTTTAGGAAAAGAACACACATGCAATGTCACCAGTGGATCCATGTGGTTTAGGAAAAGAACACACATGCAAATGTCACTAGGGGATCAATGTGGTTTAGGAAAAGAACACACATGCAATGACTCTAGTGGATCAATATGGTTTAGGAAAAGAACACACATGCAATGTCACTAGTGGATCAATGTGGTTTAGGAAAAGAACACAAATGTAATGACTCTAGTGGACTCATGTGGTATACGAAAAGAACACACATGCAATGTCACCAGTGGATCCATGTGTTTTAAGAAAAGAACACACATGCAATGTCACCAGTGGATCCATGTGTTTGTAGAAAAGAACAAACATGAAATGACTCTAGTTGATCAATGTAGTTTAGGAAAAGAACACACATGCAACGACTCAAGTGGATCCATGTGGTTTAGGAAAAGAACACACATGCAATGTCACTAGTGGATCCATGTGGTTTAGGAAAAGAACACACATGCAATGTCACTAGTGGATCCGTGTGGTTTAGGAAAAGAACACACATGCAATGTCATAGTGGATCCATGTGGTTTAGGAAAAGAACACACATGCAATGTCACAGAGGATCCATGTGGTTTTGGAAAAGAACACACATGCAAATGTCACTAGTGGATCAAAGTGGTTTAGGAAAAGAACACACATGCAATGACTCTAGTGGATCAATGTTGTTTAGGAAAAGAACACACATGCAATGTCCCTTGTGGATCCATGTGGTTTAGGAAAAGAACACACATGCAAATGTCACTAGTGGATCAATGTGGTTTAGGAAAACAACACACATGAAATGACTCTAGTGGATCAATGTGGTTTAGGAAAATAACACACATGCAATGTCACTAGTGGATCCATGTGGTTCAGGAAAAGAATACACAAGCAATGACTCTAGTGGATCCATATGGTTCAGGAAAAGAACACACACGCAATGTCTCTAGTGGATCCATGTGGTTTAGGAAAAGTACACACATGCAATGACTCAAGTGGATCCATGTGGTTTAGGAAAAGAAAACACATGGAAATGTCACTAGTGGATCAATGTGGTTTAGGAAAAGAACACACATGCAATGACTCTTGTGGATCAATGTGGTTTAGGAAAAGAACACACATGCAATGACTCTACTGGATCAATGTAGTTTAGGAAAAGAACACACATGCAATGACTCTAGTGGATCCATGTGGTTCAGGAAAAGAAGACACATGCAATGTCACTAGTGGATCCATCTGGTTTAGGAAAAGAACACACATGCAAATGTCACTAGTGGATCAATGTGGTTTAGGAAAAGAACACAGATGCAATGACTCTGGTGGATCAATGTGGTTTATGAAAATAACACACATGCAATGACTCTAGTGGATCAATGTGGTTTAGGAAAAGAACACACATGCAATACCTCTAGGGGATCGATGTGTTTTCAGAATAGAACACACATGCAATGACTCTAGTGGATCAATGTATTTTAGAAAAAAAGACATGGAATGATTTTAGTGGATGCATGTGGTTTATGAAAAGAACACACTTGCAATGACTCAAGTGAATCAATGTGGTTCAGGAAAAGAACACACATGCAATGACTCTTGTGGATCAATGTGGTTTAGGAAAACAACACACATGCAATGACTCTAGTGGATCAATGTAGTTTAGGAAAAGAACACATGCAATGACTCTAGTGGATCCATGTGGTTCAGGAAAAGAACACATGCAATATCACTAGTCGATCCATGTGGTTTAGGAAAAGAACACACATGCAATGTCACCAGTGGATCCACGTGGTTTAGGAAAAGAACACACGTGCAATGACACTAGTGTATAAATGTGGTTTAGGAAAAGAACACACATGAAAGGTCACTAGTGGATCAATGTGGTTTAGAAAAAGAACACACATGGAAATGTTACCTGTGGATCCATGTGGTTCAGCAAAAGAACACACATGCAATGACTCTAGTGGATCCATGTGTTCAGGAAAAGAACACACATGCAATGTCACCAATGGATCCATGTGGTTCAGGAAAAGAACACACATTTAATGACTCAAGTGGATCCATGTGGTTTAGGACAAGAACACACATGCAAATGTCACTAGTGGATCAATGTGGTTTAGGAAAAGAACACAATTGCAATGACTCTAATTTATCAATGTAGTTTAGGAAAAGAACACAAATGCAATGACTCCAGTGGATCCATGTGGTTCAGGAGAAGAACACACATGCAATGTCACTAGTGGATCCATGTGGTTTAGGAAAAGAACACACATGCAATGTCACTAGTGGATCCGTGTGGTTTAGGAAAATAACACACATGCAATGTCATAGTGGATCCATGTGGTTTAGGAAAAGAACACACATGCAAATATCACTAGTGGATCAAAGTGGTTTAGGAAAAGAACGCACATGCAATGACTCTCCTAGATCAATGTGGTTTAGGAAAAGAACACACAAGCAATGTCCCTAGTGGATCCATGTGGTTTAGGAAAAGAACACACATGCAAATGTCACTAGTGGATCAATGTGGTTTAGGAAAACAACACACATGCAATGACTCTAGTGGATCAATGTGGTTTAGGAAAAGAACACACATGCAATGTCACTAGTGGATCAATGTGGTTTAGGAAAAGAACACACATGCAATGACTCTCGTGGATCAACGTGGTTTAGGAAAAGAACACACATGCAATGACTCTAATGGATCAATGTAGTTTAGGAAAAGAACACACATGCAATGACTCTAGTGGATCCATGTGGTTTAGGAAAAGAACACACATGCAATGTCACTAGTGGATCCATGTGGTTTAGGAAAAGAACACACATGCAAATGTCACTAGTGGATCAATGTGGTTTAGGAAAAGAACACAGATGCAATGACTCTAGTGGATCAATGTGGTTTAGGAAAATAACACACATGCAATGACTCTAGTGGATCAATGTGGTTTAGGAAAAGAACACACATGCAATGTCACTAGTGGATCAATGTGGTTTAGGAAAAGAACACACATGCAATGACTCTAGTGGATCAATGTGGTTTAGGAAAAGAGAACACATGCAATGTCACTAGTGGATCCATGTCTTTTAGGAAAATAACACACATGCAATGACTCTAGTGGATCCATGTGGTTTAGGAAAAGAACACACATGCAATGTCTCTAGTGGATCCATGTGGTTTAGGAAAAGAACACACATGCAATGACTCAAGTGGATCAATGTGGTTTAGGAAAAGAACACATGAATTGACTCTAGTGGATCGATGTTTTTGATGAAAACAACACATGCAATATCACTAGTGAATCAATGTGGTTGAGGAAAAGAACCCACATGCAATGTCACTAGTGGATCCATGTGGTTTAGGAAAAGAACACACATGCAATGTCACCAGTGGATCCATGTGGTTTAGGAAAAGAACACACATGCAATGACACTAGTGTATAAATGTGGTTTAGGAAAAGAACACACATGAAAGGTCACTAGTGGATCAATGTGGTTTAGAAAAAGAACACACATGCAAATGTTACCTGTGGATCCATGTAGTTCAGCAAAAGAACACACAAGCAATGTCACCAATGGATCCATGTGGTTCAGGAAAAGAACACACATGTAATGACTCAAGTGGATCCATCTGGTTTAGGAGAAGAACACACATGCAAATGTCACTAGTGGATCAATGTGGTTTAGGAAAAGAACACAATTGCAATCACTCTAGTTGATCAATGTAGTTTAGGAAAAGAACACACATGCAATGACTCCAGTGGATCCATGTGGTTCAGGAAAAGAACACACATGCAATGTCACTAGTGGATCCATGCGGTTTAGGAAAAGAACACACATGCAATGTCACTAGTGGATCCGTGTGGTTTAGGAAAAGAACACACATGCAATGTCATAGTGGATCCATGTGGTTTAGGAAAAGAACAGACATGCAAATGTCGATAGTGGTTCAAAGTGGTTTAGGAAAAGAACACACATGCAATGACTCTACTGGATCAATATGGTTTAGGAAAAGAACACACAAGCAATGTCCCTAGTGGATCCATGTGGTTTAGGGAAAGAACACACATGCAATGTCATAGTGGATCCATGTGGTTTAGGAAAATAACACACATGCAATGTCATAGTGGATCCATGTGGTTTAGGAAAAGAACACACATGCAAATATCACTAGTGGATCAAAGTGGTTTAGGAAAAGAACGCACATGCAATGACTCTACTGGATCAATGTGGTTTAGGAAAAGAACACACAAGCAATGTCCCTAGTGGATCCATGTGGTTTAGGAAAAGAACACACATGCAAATGTCACTAGTGGATCAATGTGGTTTAGGAAAACAACACACATGCAATGACTCTAGTGGATCAATGTGGTTTAGGAAAAGAACACACATGCAATGTCACTAGTGGATCAATGTGGTTTAGGAAAAGAACACACATGCAATGACTCTAGTGGATCAACGTGGTTTAGGAAAAGAACACACATGCAATGACTCTAATGGATCAATGTAGTTTAGGAAAAGAACACACATGCAATGACTCTAGTGGATCCATGTGGTTCAGGAAAAGAACACACATGCAATGTCACTAGTGGATCCATGTGGTTTAGGAAAAGAACACACATGCAAATGTCACTAGTGGATCAATGTGGTTTAGGAAAACAACACAGATGCAATGACTCTAGTGGATCAATGTGGTTTATGAAAATAACACACATGCAATGACTCTAGTGGATCAATGTGGTTTAGGAAAAGAACATACATGCAATACCTCTAGGGGATCGATGTGTTTTAGGAATAGAACACACATGCAATGACTCTAGTGGATCAATGTATTTTAGAAAAAAAGACATGGAATGATTTGAGTGGATCCATGTGGTTTATGAAAAGAACACACATGCAATGACTCTTGTGGATCAATGTGGTTTAGGAAAACAACACACATGCAATGACTCTAGTGGATCAATGTAGTTTAGGAAAAGAACACATGCAATGACTCTAGTGGATCCATGTGGTTCAGGAAAAGAACACACGCAATATCACTAGTCGATCCATGTGGTTTAGGAAAAGAACACACATGCAATGTCACCAGTGGATCCACGTGGTTTAGGAAAAGAACACACATGCAATGACACTAGTGTATACATGTGGTTTAGGAAAAGAACACACATGAAAGGTCACTAGTGGATCAATGTGGTTTAGAAAAAGAACGCACATGGAAATGTTACCTGTGGATCCATGTGGTTCAGCAAAAGAACACACATGCAATGACTCTAGTGGATCCATGTGTTCAGGAAAAGAACACACATGCAATGTCACCAATGGATCCATGTGGTTCAGGAAAAGAACACACATGTAATGAATCAAGTGGATCCATGTGGTTTAGGAGAAGAACACACATGCAAATGTCACTAGTGGATCAATGTGGTTTAGGAAAAGAACACAATTGCAATGACTCTAGTTTATCAATGTAATGTAGTTTAGGAAAAGAACACAGATGCAATGACTCCAGTGGATCCATGTGGTTCAGGAGAAGAACACACATGCAATGTCACTAGTGGATCCATGTGGTTTAGGAAAAGAACACACATGCAATGTCACTAGTGGATCCGTGTGGTTTAGGAAAATATCACACATGCAATGTCATAGTGGATCCCTGTGGTTTAGGAAAAGAACACACATGCAAATGTCACTAGTGGATCAAAGTGGTTTAGGAAAAGAACACACAAGCAATGTCCCTAGTGGATCCATGTGGTTTAGGAAAAGAACACACATGCAAATATCACTAGTGGATCAATGTGGTTTAGGAAAACAACACACGTGCAATGACTCTAGTGGATCAATGTGGTTTAGGAAAATAACACACATGCAATGTCACTAGTGGATCCATGTGGTTCAGGAAAAGAATACACATGCAATGACTCTAGTGGATCCATATGGTTTAGGAAAAGAACACACATGCAATGTCTCTAGTGGATCCATGTGGTTTAGGAAAAGAATACACATGCAATGACTCAAGTGGATCCATGTGGTTTAGGAAAAGAACACACATGCAAATTTCACTAGTGGATCTATGTGGTTTAAGAAAAGAACACACGCGCAATGACTCCAGTGGATCAATGTAGTTTAGGAAAAGAACACATGCAATGACTCTAGTGGATCCATGTGGTTCAGGAAAACAACACATGCAATATCACTAGTCGATCCATGTGGTTTAGGAAAAGAACACACATGCAATGTCACCAGTGGATCCATGTGGTTTAGGAAAAGAACACACATGCAATGACACTAGTGTATAAATGTGGTTTAGGAAAAGAACACACATGAAAGGTCACTAGTGGATCAATGTGGTTTAGAAAAAGAACACGCATGCAAATGTTACCTGTGGATCCATGTGGTTCAGCAAAATAACACACATGCAATGACTCCAGTGGATCCATGTGTTCAGGAAAAGAACACACAAGCAATGTCACCAATGGATCCATGTGGTTCAGGAAAAGAACACACATGTAATGACTCAAGTGGATCCATCTGGTTTAGGAGAAGAACACACATGCAAATGTCACTAGTGGATCAATGTGGTTTAGGAAAAGAACACAATTGCAATGACTCTAGTTGATCAATGTAGTTTAGGAAAAGAACACACATGCAATGACTCCAGTGGATCCATGTGGTTCAGGAAAAGAACTCACATGCAATGTCACTAGTGGATCCATGCGGTTTAGGAAAAGAACACACATGCAATGACTCTAGTGGATCAATGTGGTTTAGGAAAAGAACACACATGCAATGTCACTAGTGGATCAATGTGGTTTAGGAAAAGAACACACATGCAATGACTCTCGTGGATCAACGTGGTTTAGGAAAAGAACACACATGCAATGACTCTAATGGATCAATGTAGTTTAGGAAAAGAACACACATGCAATGACTCTAGTGGATCCATGTGGTTCAGGAAAAGAACACACATGCAATGTCACTAGTGGATCCATGTGGTTTAGGAAAAGAACACACATGCAAATGTCACTAGTGGATCAATGTGGTTTAGGAAAACAACACAGATGCAATGACTCTAGTGGATCAATGTGGTTTATGAAAATAACACACATGCAATGACTCTAGTGGATCAATGTGGTTTAGGAAAAGAACATACATGCAATACCTCTAGGGGATCGATGTGTTTTAGGAATAGAACACACATGCAATGACTCTAGTGGATCAATGTATTTTAGAAAAAAAGACATGGAATGATTTGAGTGGATCCATGTGGTTTATGAAAAGAACACACATGCAATGACTCTTGTGGATCAATGTGGTTTAGGAAAACAACACACATGCAATGACTCTAGTGGATCAATGTAGTTTAGGAAAAGAACACATGCAATGACTCTAGTGGATCCATGTGGTTCAGGAAAAGAACACACGCAATATCACTAGTCGATCCATGTGGTTTAGGAAAAGAACACACATGCAATGTCACCAGTGGATCCACGTGGTTTAGGAAAAGAACACACATGCAATGACACTAGTGTATACATGTGGTTTAGGAAAAGAACACACATGAAAGGTCACTAGTGGATCAATGTGGTTTAGAAAAAGAACGCACATGGAAATGTTACCTGTGGATCCATGTGGTTCAGCAAAAGAACACACATGCAATGACTCTAGTGGATCCATGTGTTCAGGAAAAGAACACACATGCAATGTCACCAATGGATCCATGTGGTTCAGGAAAAGAACACACATGTAATGAATCAAGTGGATCCATGTGGTTTAGGAGAAGAACACACATGCAAATGTCACTAGTGGATCAATGTGGTTTAGGAAAAGAACACAATTGCAATGACTCTAGTTTATCAATGTAATGTAGTTTAGGAAAAGAACACAGATGCAATGACTCCAGTGGATCCATGTGGTTCAGGAGAAGAACACACATGCAATGTCACTAGTGGATCCATGTGGTTTAGGAAAAGAACACACATGCAATGTCACTAGTGGATCCGTGTGGTTTAGGAAAATATCACACATGCAATGTCATAGTGGATCCCTGTGGTTTAGGAAAAGAACACACATGCAAATGTCACTAGTGGATCAAAGTGGTTTAGGAAAAGAACACACATGCAATGACTCTACTGGATCAATGTGGTTTAGGAAAAGAACACACAAGCAATGTCCCTAGTGGATCCATGTGGTTTAGGAAAAGAACACACATGCAAATATCACTAGTGGATCAATGTGGTTTAGGAAAACAACACACGTGCAATGACTCTAGTGGATCAATGTGGTTTAGGAAAATAACACACATGCAATGTCACTAGTGGATCCATGTGGTTCAGGAAAAGAATACACATGCAATGACTCTAGTGGATCCATATGGTTTAGGAAAAGAACACACATGCAATGTCTCTAGTGGATCCATGTGGTTTAGGAAAAGAATACACATGCAATGACTCAAGTGGATCCATGTGGTTTAGGAAAAGAACACACATGCAAATTTCACTAGTGGATCTATGTGGTTTAAGAAAAGAACACACGCGCAATGACTCCAGTGGATCAATATAGTTTAGGAAAAGAACACATGAAATGACTCTAGTGGATCCATGTGGTTCAGGAAAACAACACATGCAATATCACTAGTCGATCCATGTGGTTTAGGAAAAGAACACACATGCAATGTCACCAGTGGATCCATGTGGTTTAGGAAAAGAACACACATGCAATGACACTAGTGTATAAATGTGGTTTAGGAAAAGAACACACATGAAAGGTCACTAGTGGATCAATGTGGTTTAGAAAAAGAACACGCATGCAAATGTTACCTGTGGATCCATGTGGTTCAGCAAAATAACACACATGCAATGACTCCAGTGGATCCATGTGTTCAGGAAAAGAACACACAAGCAATGTCACCAATGGATCCATGTGGTTCAGGAAAAGAACACACATGTAATGACTCAAGTGGATCCATCTGGTTTAGGAGAAGAACACACATGCAAATGTCACTAGTGGATCAATGTGGTTTAGGAAAAGAACACAATTGCAATGACTCTAGTTGATCAATGTAGTTTAGGAAAAGAACACACATGCAATGACTCCAGTGGATCCATGTGGTTCAGGAAAAGAACTCACATGCAATGTCACTAGTGGATCCATGCGGTTTAGGAAAAGAACACACATGCAATGTCACTAGTGGATCCGTGTGGTTTAGGAAAAGAACACACATGCAATGTCATAGTGGATCCATGTGGTTTAGGAAAAGAACAGACATGCAAATGTCGATAGTGGTTCAAAGTGGTTTAGGAAAAGAACACACATGCAATGACTCTACTGGATCAACATGGTTTAGGAAAAGAACACACAAGCAATGTCCCTAGTGGATCCATGTGGTTTAGGGAAAGAACACACATGCAATGTCATAGTGGATCCATGTGGTTTAGGAAAATAACACACATGCAATGTCATAGTGGATCCATGTGGTTTAGGAAAAGAACACACATGCAAATATCACTAGTGGATCAAAGTGGTTTAGGAAAAGAACGCACATGCAATGACTCTACTGGATCAATGTGGTTTAGGAAAAGAACACACAAGCAATGTCCCTAGTGGATCCATGTGGTTTAGGAAAAGAACACACATGCAAATGTCACTAGTGGATCAATGTGGTTTAGGAAAACAACACACATGCAATGACTCTAGTGGATCAATGTGGTTTAGGAAAAGAACACACATGCAATGTCACTAGTGGATCAATGTGGTTTAGGAAAAGAACACACATGCAATGACTCTCGTGGATCAACGTGGTTTAGGAAAAGAACACACATGCAATGACTCTAATGGATCAATGTAGTTTAGGAAAAGAACACACATGCAATGACTCTAGTGGATCCATGTGGTTCAGGAAAAGAACACACATGCAATGTCACTAGTGGATCCATGTGGTTTAGGAAAAGAACACACATGCAAATGTCACTAGTGGATCAATGTGGTTTAGGAAAAGAACACAGATGCAATGACTCTAGTGGATCAATGTGGTTTATGAAAATAACACACATGCAATGACTCTAGTGGATCAATGTGGTTTAGGAAAAGAACATACATGCAATACCTCTAGGGGATCGATGTGTTTTAGGAATAGAACACACATGCAATGACTCTAGTGGATCAATATGGTTTATGAAAAGAACACACAAGCAATGTCCCTAGTGGATCCATGTGGTTTAGGGAAAGAACACACATGCAAATGTCACTAGTGGATCAATGTGGTTTAGGAAAACAACACACATGCAATGACTCTAGTGGATCAATGTGGTTTAGGAAAATAACGCACATGCAATGTCACTAGTGGATCCATGTGGTTCAGGAAAAGAATACACATGCAATGACTCTAGTGAATCCATATGGTTCAGGAAAAGAACACACATGCAATGTCTCTAGTGGATCCATGTGGTTTAGGAAAAGAACACACATGCAATGACTCAAGTGGATCCATGTGGTTTAGGAAAAGAACACACATGCAAATGTCACTAGTGGATCAATGTGGTTTAGGAAAAGAACACACATGCAATGACTCTTGTGGATCAATGTGGTTTAGGAAAAGAACACACATGAAATGACTCTAATGGATCAATGTAGTTTAGGAAAAGAAAACACATGCAATGACTCTAGTGGATCCATGTGGTTCAGGAAAAGAACACACATGCAATGTCACTAGTGGATCCATGTGGTTTAGGAAAAGAACACACATGCCAATGTCACTAGTGGATCAATGTGGTTTAGGAAAAGAACACAGATGCAACGACTCTAGTGGATCAATGTGGTTTAGGAAAAGAACACACATGCAATGACTCTAGTGGATCAATGTGGTTTAGGAAAAGAACACACATGCAATACCTCTAGGGGATCGATGTGTTTTAGGAATAGAACGCACATGTAATGACTCTAGCGGATCAATGTATTTTTAGAAAAAAGACATGGAATGATTCTAGTGGATCCATGTGGTTTATGAAAAGAACACACTTGCAATGACTCCAGTGAATCAATGTGCATCAGGAAAAGAACATACATGCAATCACTCTTGTGGATCAATGTGGTTTAGGAAAACAATACACATGCAATGACTCTAGTGGATAAATGTAATTTAGGAAAAGAACACACATGCAATGACTCTAGTGGATCCATGTGGTTCAGGAAAAGAACACATGCCATATCACTAGTCGATCCATGTGGTTTAGGAAAAGAACACACATGCAATGACTCCAGTGGATCCATATGGTTCAGGAAAACAACACACATGCAATGTCTCTAGTGGATCAATGTGGTTTAGGAAAAGAACACACATGCAATGACTCAAGTGGATCCGTGTGGTTTAGGAAAAGAACACACATGCAATGTCATAGTGGATCCATGTGGTTTAGGAAAAGAACACACATGCAAATGTCAGTAGTGGATAATTGTGGTTTAGGAAAAGAACACATATGCAATGAATCTAGTGGATCAATGTGGTTTAGGAAAAGAACACACATGCAATGACTCTAGTGGATCAATGTGGTTTAGGAAAAGAACACACATGCAATACCTCTAGGGGATCGATGTGTTTTAGGAATAGAACACACATGCTATGACTCTAGTGGATCAATGTATTTTAGAAAAAAACAAGGAATGACTCTAGTGGATCGATGTGGTTTATGAAAATAACACACTTGCAATGACTCCAGTGAATCAATGTTGTTCAGGAAAAGAACACACATGCAATGACACTAGTGGATAAATGTGGTTTAGGAAAAGAACACACATGCAATGTCATAAGTGGATCAATGTAGTTTAGAAAAAGAACAGACATGCAAATGTTACAAGTGGATCCATGTGGTTCAGCAAAAGAACACACATGAAATGACTATAGTGGATCCATGTGTTCAGGAAAAGAACACACATGCAATGTCACCAGTGGATCCATGTGGTTTACGAAAAGAACACACATGAAATGACTCTAGTGGATCCATGTGGTTTTGGAAAAGAACACACATGCAATGACTCTAGTGGATCAATGTGGTTTAGGAAAAGAACACACATGTAATGACTCTAGTGGATCAATGTGGATTAGGAAAAGAACACACATGCAATGACTCTAGTGGATCCATGTGGTTTAGGAAAAGAACACACATGCAATGTCACCAGTGGATCCATGTGGTTTAGGAAAAGAACACACATGCAAATGTCACTAGGGGATCAATGTGGTTTAGGAAAAGAACACACATCCAATGTCAATAGTCGATCAATGTGGTTCAGGAAAAGAACACACATGCAATGTCACTAGTGGATCAATGTGGTTTAGGAAAAGAACACACATGCAATGACTCTAGTGGACTCATGTGGTATAGGAAAAGAACACACATGCAATGTCACAAGTGGATCCAGGTGTTTTAGGAAAAGAACACACATGCAATGACTCAAGTGGATCCATGTGTTTGAAGAAAAGAACAAACATGAAATGACTCTAGTGGATCCATGTGGTATAGGAAAATAACACACATGCAATGACTTGAGTGGATACATGTGGTTCAGGAAAATAACACACATGGAATGACTCTAGTGGATCCATGTGGTTTAGGAAAACAACACACATGCAATGACACTAGTGGATCCATGTGGTTAAGGAAAAGAACACACATGAAATGACTCTAGTGGATCAATGTGGTTTAGGAAAAGAACACACATGCAATTTCACTAGTGGATCCATGTGGTTTTGGAAAATAATACACATGCAATGACTCCCGTGGATCCATGTGGTTTAGGAAAAGAACACACATGCAATGTCTCTAGTGGATCCATGTGATTTAGGAAAAGAACACACATGCAATGACTCTAGTGGATCCATGTGGTTTAGGAAAAGAACACACATGCAAATGTCACCAGTGGATCAATGTGGTTTAGGAAAAGAATACACATGCAATCACTCTTGTTGATCAATGTGGTTTAAGAAAAGAACACACATGTAATGACTCTAGTGGATCAATGTGGTTTAGGAAAAGAACACACATGCAATGACTCTAGTGGATCCATGTGGTTCATGAAAAGAACACACATTCAATGTCACCAGTGGATCCATGTGGTTTAGGAAAAGAACACAAATGCAATGTCACTGGTGGATCCATGTGGTTTAGGAAAAGAACACACATGCAATGACTCTTGGGGATCGATGTGTTTTAGGAATAGAACACACATGCAATGACTCTACTGGATCAATGTATTTTAGAAAAAAATATGGAATGACTCTAGTGGATCCATGTGGTTTATGAAAAGAACACACTTGCAATGACTTCAGTGAATCAATGTGGTTCAGGAAAAGAACACATATGTAATGACGCTAGTGGATAAATGTGGTTTAGGAAAAGAACACACGTGCAATGTCAGTAGATCAATGTGGTTTAGAAAAAGAACACACATGAAAATGTTACCAGTGGATCCATGTGGTTCAGCAAAACAACACACATGCAAAGACTCTAGTGGATCCATGTGTTCAGGCAAAGAACACACATGCAATGTCACCAGTGGATCCATGTGGTTCAGGAAAAGACCACACATGCAATGACTCTAGTGGATCCATGTAGTTTAGGAAAATAACACACATGCAATGTCTCTAGTGGATCCATGTGGTTTAGGAAACAAAACACATGCAATGACTCTAGTGGATCCATGTGGTTTAAGAAAAGAACACACATGCAAATATCACTAGTGGATCAATGTGCTTTAGGAAAAGAACACACATGCAATGACTCTAGTGGATCCATGTGGTTTAGGAAAAGAACACACATGCAATGACTCTAGTGGATCCATGAGCTTTAGGAAAATAACACACATGCAATGATTCAAGTGGATCCATGTGGGTTAGGAAAAGTACACACATGCAATGACTCTAGTGGACCCATGTGGTTTAGGAAAACAACACACATGCAATGACACTAGTGGATCCTTGTGGTTATGGAAGAGAACACACATGCAATGACTCTAGTGGATCAATATGGTTTAGGAAAAGAACACACATGCAATGTCACCAGCGGATCCATGTGGTTCAAGAAAAGAATACACATGCAATGACTCTAGTGGATCCATGTGGTTCAGGAAAAGAACACACATGCAATGTCGCTAGTGGATCCATGTGTTTTAGGAAAAGAACACACATGCAATGACTCAAGTGGATCCATGTGGTTTAGGAAAACAACACACATGCAAATGTCACCAGTGGATCAATGTGGTTTAGGAAAATAACACGCATGCAATGACTCTTGTGGATCAATGTGGTTTAGGAAAAGAACACACATGTAATGACTCTAGTGGATCAATGTGGTTTAGGAAAAGAACACACATGCAATGACTCTAGTGGATTCATGTGCGTTAGGAAAATAACACACATGCAATGTCATGAGTGGATCCATGTGGTTTAGGAAAATAACACACATGTAATGTCACCAGTGGATCCTTGTGTGTCGTCGGATTGATGACACGTACGCCATGAGGGGGTCCTCGAGGCATGCGGAAGAGAGGGGTGTGAGACGTATGGTGTTCCGAGACGGTGAGCACACAAGTTTACCCAGGTTCGAATCTGCCGGCTTTGGACGGATCCTACTCCTGCTAGCAATCCTGTAATACGGCAGAGCCAGAATATGGGTTACAAGGGTTTGCCTGTGCCAGTTGAGATTGTAGAGTATTGCGGGTGCCCTAAAGGCTCTCCCTAGGACGGCTTATATAGATATCCGGCCTAGGGTTTATAGGAGATATCTATCCAGCTACGACCGAGAGTCGGTTACAGAGTACATCGTGAATACAAGTAACACTATGGGCCTAAGTCGGTAAGTCTTTTGGGCCCTCCCATAGCCGGACTGGACTCCGTTTCTTCTCCCCGACTGGGCCGCCCGTGAAGCAAAGCTCTAACCCGAAGTGGGCCACCCTAGTCAGTGAGGACTATGAGGATACCCGGAAAGTATATCCCCAACAGCAGCCCCCGGAAGTCTCCAAGATACAAAGTCAGATTCATCATCGTCTAACTTGACCTTTGGCTTGCAGAATCTTGAAGGGTTCCTAAAACTTCACAACAAAAAATATGATCCGGGTCTTAAAAATAAGTCAGACCTATCAACATGTTACTCGGACTTTCCAGCTTGATTTTCAAACTAAGCCGGAACTTAGTCTCTGACGTCATCTTACACTCGTCATGGTCAAGTCACGTCATCTGATAAACATCCTGTTAGCACGACCATTGGTGGGTCTGCCATTCGCGGAACCGGGGCGTCGTTTCAATGCATACGTGGAGATCGAGGCGATGTAATCATCACGCGGGTCCTTCCTAGTTCCCTCCACGACGCGTGGCATTTACACAGTGCCATTTGCACGAATCTTGGCGTAGGTAGGTGGCATAAGGGGTGAGGATTTTCCTTCTCCCCTCTTCACCTGTTCCCTTGGTCGTTCCTTCTCCTCCACATCTCCCCAGCGCACAGAGCTCTCCTGCCTCCCAGATTCCCTAGCACCGCCCATCCAAGGTCACCGGTGCACCGGAGAAATGGCTTCCTCTTCCTCTTCCGGCTTGGTAGCGGCAGTGGCGGCGGCGGCGACGGCTGCGGCAGAGAAGGAGAGCAACCAGGGAATCTGGATCCTATGCCTCCTCAACGACGAGAAACTCCAAGGCATGGAGAAAGAAGGTCTCCTCCGTGTCGATCGGCGTGAGCGGTTTCGCGAAACCATCCCCACCAGCCATGCGAAGCGGGTCCACTTCGGCACCCACCTCGACAGAGGTTTGTCTTTCCCTCCCTCGGAATTCTTTTCCGAGGTGATTGATCATTACGGTGTTCAACTCCACCATCTTCCTCCGAACTCCCTCTTAGAGATGAGTTCTTACGCATCTTTGTGCGAGGGGTATATCGACATTAGGCCGAGTCTCACTTTGTTTCGTTTCTACTTCCATGTTCGTAGAAACTCCATCACTGCCGGTAATCCTTACATTACCGGCACTATTATCCTTTCTGTTAGACGCGAGCATAGTTATCCTTACATTTCTGTCAGTGAGTCGGTCAAACAATGGCCGACCACTTTCTTCTAACATAAGGATATTCCTGCTCCCGACAAAGCTACTGCTTTGTTGGCTTTCATTGACGGATCCGCCACGTCCCAACTGTCTTAGGACGAGGCCCCTCCGGCTCTTAGTGACGATCTGATCCTTGCTAAGAGGCGGATCGAATATCTGATAAAACACAAGGGCTTGAAAGGATCCGACCTAGTCCAATGCTGGGTCACACGCCGGAGTCAGCCTCGCTAGTACCACGGCGACCGTCTGATGCACTCCATCACGGCATCGAAGAATGATTCCCTCCGCATTAGTCCTAAGGCTTTAAAGCCACAGGATTACATAAGCCAGATCAAATGGCTGATCAAGGAGCTGATTGAAAGGAAGATTCTGGACTTGTCTCTAGATATGCATACAGCAGAAGACCCTGTAGTTCTGGTAAGCTTCAATAATAAACCCCTTTATGTGTTTCACCCTTTAAGTTATTTCGCAATACTGAGATGTTTTCTTCTTTTCATCTTGCAGACCTCCCCGAGTCGGAATTTGCTCTACTCGAGGGATATCCTCCAGAGTTTTCTCAGGAAGCGGAACTAGTCCCACTACCGGACATTGTGCCCAGGAAGCGCAAGGCTCCGACAGTGGACATCGGCACAAAGGAGGTGCCAGTCATGAAGAGGTAACTTTGAACACAACTTCCGCCTTTGTACCCTACTTGAATATTGCTTCCGAGATGTAATGTTTTTTATTCTATTACATTCTCAGAGATAAGCAGCTCATCAAGGGTAAGGGGAAGGGAACTTCTTCGAAGCCCTTGTGGCAGACGAAGCTGACCATAGCTTCTCCTGCCATGGCTCCTCCGACTCCTGCACCACAACCCTCTGCAACACCGGTGATCATACCTTCACCGGTTGTCGTAGAAGATCCGTCTCCTCCTACGGGGCCAGCGACCCTTGAGTCGCAGACTGACGCCACCACGGGTGGCTCAGGTTTAGATAAGGGTGAACCCTCTTCGGGTAATGATCCCTCGGCAGAGACCTTTGCCGAAAACCTCCTGAATAATCCAGGACTTGCCAAATTTAGCCTATCTCGAAAATCTGTAGAAGAAATCCAGCTTCTGGCTCGGCAATGCCTGGAGAAGAGAAATCTCTCTGCCGAAGAAGAGGCACAAGATGCGGAGGACATCAAATACTCCGACCTTCTTGAACAAGTCCATCTTCGCGACGAGGGACTTAGAGCTGGTGTGCTTCCACCACCTCTGGTTATTCCACTCACCCTTCCCGAGAAGGTTACCACTAAGGTGAACATGTGTCTGAGCAAGCTCACACATGAACATCATGTAAGTCGGAATTCCAACTCACAATTTTCTTTATTGTACTTTATATCATATCCTCTAGACCCCAAGCATGAAGTAGGATATACAATATGAGTTTATGCTTCCTTAGGATGCCAAAAATGAACTAGTGTAGCCCCCAAGTCTCGTGCTGATATTAGTAAAAATATTAGCCCGAGTCTATAGTAGACTTCTGACTCTGGGTATTCTGACTTACAGAAACTTAATTCATATAACTAGGATTTGTTGAAGAACATCTGCAACAAGTGGAGAGAGATAAGAGCTCTCCGACTTGAAAATGTTGAGCTGAAGGTCTCCAAGGATGAGGTCGAAGGTAAATATTCCGAGACTCAAACCTTGTCTTGTGTTTTCATAGTCGAATATTTTTATTGAACAATTGTTCCTTTTGACTTGCAGCACTGGTAAAACAGTCCTGCGCTATGATTGAAGAGGCCGAGAACCTCAAAACCTTGGTGGTGGAGAATAAAGAACTTTGCCAAGAGCTAGATAAGCTTAATCCTCCTCCATCGCTACTGATGAGCATGATCGTAAGATTGCGGCTCAAGATCAGAGAATCACGGATCTCAACAACGAGCTATGCAGAGAGAAGGACCTTTCCGAGGCGCTTCGGGCTGAACTCCGGAGTCTTCGAGAAGAGAAGACCAAAGTTGACGACGTCATCTTCGATATGTTTCCATCTTTCTGACTGGTCTATATTCTTCGACTCTTTCAGTGTCGGATTTTTTCCTTAACCATTTTTGTGTTATATATATATAGGTCCTCTTAACTTGACGAACTCTGCTTCCACCGAGCCTCGCACCCATCGACTTATGCAAGTCGGTGATTTACTTCATGACTTCCACCAATCCATCGAGGACATTGGCGCTCAGGGTTCTGGACATGCACGACATGTTGGACTTTCAGGTGCGAGACAAGGCGTAGGAGATGTCGCAGCTCGTCTGGGACTAGAACATGTCCTACGCGTGATCCGCGGCGTAGCACGCTCTCACCATGGTCATGAGCCATCATGGAAACATGGACATATGGCAAGTGACCAGAGGGTACTGCAAGGTGAATGAAGATGGCCAGGAGCAAGATATCAATGCCATTATGGACTCCTGCGCTGGATATGGATGTCATGTGGCTGACTTAACCAGCTACGACACTCCCTTCTTCACTCGCATGGATACACCACCCCCGCCTCCGGAAGAAGCAGCTGAACTTTCCAACGATGAACAGACCGTATTGGATCTGAACATCTCGGATCGTTATCAAACCGAGGCCAATGCATCCAGCAAGCCAGCAGCGCCTACCTCTTCTCCTGCACCATAGATTGCCAGAAACAATTGTATTATTCCGAGAAACGTTATGGGTCTCTAAGTATGCAGTAATATAATTTTGCTAGTGCTAAGCTTTTAATCTATTTAGCACTTTTGGCTTTAAATTTTTGTGTGCCTGAAATGTTTACATAAGCACTTATACTTTTTTGTTTATACTTGTCGTTTATCTGGCTTTCCGCCTCGTCCCTTTTGCGAGCCGGCTAAACTTTCTGCACAGAAACTTGCCGAGCAACGGAGCTCAATTGCTAAACCAGTTTAAACCGGAAACAAAGCTGGCTTCCAGTACCAACAATTCACTACTCGGAAAATATCCGCATCTGGCAATCAGACAAATAATCAAAGTATAGACTAGAAACTTTAGAGTTATACCCGAAGATAGCATTTTTAGAATCGGAAATCTAAACCAGAACAAACATGAGCATAAAGTACTTTCAAGTATTCTTGGATTTTCGACTTTGACATGATCATTCGGAAATAAGATGGTAAAAACTTCTCAGAAAAAATGTGAGGCAACCAAAACTTTTATTTCTCATAGACCATGTACATATGTACGATTACAAAGAAGGATAAACTAAGAATAAAAGGGACGTAGCTGAGCAATATTCCATGGTCTGTCTAACTCATCCGGAATTGTACTGCCTCCAGCTCTCTTTCTCTTCTTAGTAGCAGGTCTTTCTTTAACTGGCCTCATATCAGTTAAGTAATACGAACCATTGTGCAATACTCGACTAACTAAAAAGGGTCCTTCCCATACTGGGGAAAGTTTGTGCTTTCTTTGTTGCACAAGGCGGAGAATCAAATCACCTTTATTGAAAGATCTGTTTCTGACTCTCTGGCTATGATACTTGCATAACTTCTGCTGATAGGCTGTTGATCTCATTTCAGCAACGACGCGAACTTCTTCGACTAAGTTGATATCATTTTGTCAAGAAATCTCGGCATCCTCTTCGATATACGCGTCCACTCTAGGAGAAGTGTGAATCAAATCACTAGGAAGAACTGCTTCTGCGCCATAGACCAAGAAGAAAGGTGTGTATCCGGTTGACCTGTTCGGAGTTGTTCGTAAACTCCATATTACAGAGGGTAATTCCTGTAGGATTAAACCATTTGCCCTTTCGACTTGTCCGTTAGCCTGTGGATGTGCGACTAACGCAATGTCAAGCCAGATATTTTGTTCATTGCAGAATTAGGCCAATTCTCCCATAGAGAAATTACTCCCGTTGTCCGTGATAATACTATGCTGATAACCATACCGGATTATAACATCCTCGACAAATCTTCTGGCTGTTGCTCCATCACACCTAGTGATGGGTTTAGCCTCAATCCATTTTGTGAAGTTATCCACCATCACTAAGAGGTGAGTAAATCCACTTGGAGCACGTCTAAATGGTCCTACCATATCAAGCCCCCAGACCACAAAAGGCCATGTTATAGGTAATGTTCGCAACTGATCAGCTAGAACGTGAGCTTGTTTGGCGTACTTTTGGCAGCCTTTGCATGTTTTGACTAGCCGTTCGGCATCTTCCTGAGATGTAAGCCAGAAAAAACCGTGTCTAAAAGCTTTTGCCACTAAAGATTTGGCTGCAGTGTGGTGACCACACTCGCCTTCGTGGATTTCTCTTAGGATCTCCACTCCTTCTGCCGGAGATACGCAGCGCTGAAAACCCCTAGAAACACTCCGCTTATAGAGCTCACCTTTAACTATAGTATAGGCTTTCGCTCGTTGAACGATCTGCCGGCTCAGAACCTCGTCTTCGGGTAATTTTCCATCTACTAGATAATGAAGGTAGGGTTGGATCCAGCCGGGAATTACAGCTAGAACTGCTATTAGAGGTGAGTCGGATTTGGTCGAATATTCCTTATCCACTCCCTTTATTGAGGTAACTTTGAGGTGCTCTAAAAAAGCGCCATCCAGGACCTCTTTCCGTGCAGAGCCTATCTGAGATAGTGCATCTGCTTCCTCATTTTCTGCTCGAGGGATGCGTTGAACCTCAAACCCTTCGAACGATTTGGATAAATCATCCACGGTAGCTTTATATGTTGCCATGTGTTTATTTGCATTATAAATATCCGATACTTGCTGAGCAACAAGATCCAAATCTCCATAACACATCAAACATCGGATGCCGATATCCTTAGCAATCCGGATTCCGTGCAGCAGTGCTTCATACTCGGCAATATTGTTTGTCGCTGTGAAGTGGATCTGCAACACATATAAAAGTTTATATCCTTGGGGTGATTTGAGCACCACGCCAGCCCCCGAGCCCCCGTGAGCCTTAGACCCATCAAAGTATAGGGTCCAATATTCCGACTCAGGGAGGGTCATATTCTCCTTCGTCTCTGTCCAATCAGCAACAAAGTCGGCAAGGATTTGGGATTTGATTGTTGTCCGGGGTTTATACTCAATATAAAAAGATGAGAGCTCTATGCCCCATTTCGCGACGCGTCCTGTGGCGTCACTGTTGTTGATTATATCCCTCATGGGAGATGTGCTCACCACGGTAATTGGATGCTCCTGAAAATAGTGTCGTAGCTTACGAGATGCTAGGAAAACACCATAAGCCAGCTTTTGATAGTGCGGATACCGCTGTTTTGATTCTGTTAGGACCTCGCTGACAAAGTAAGTCGGACGCTGCACCAAGTGTTCCTGATTTTCCTCTGGTCTCTCCACCACCATGACGATACTAACGACTTTATTTGTCGCAGCAAGATAAAGCAACATCGGTTCCTGTGGTTCCGGTGTAGCAAGGATAGGAGCAGATGAGAGTACTTTTTTTAGGTCTTGCAGTGCAGCTTCAGCTTCGTCGGTCCACACAAAATCCTTCATCTTTTTCAAGAGTTTGTATAATGGTGCGGCTCTTTCACCAAGCCGACTTACAAACCGACTAACTGTAGCGATGCAACCAGTTAGTCTTTGTACGTCCTTCAGGCGAGTTGGCCTGGAAATATTGAGTATAGCCTTGATTTTGTCTCGGTTCACCTCTATGCCTCTTTGAGACACGATGAAACCTAAAAATTTTCTGGCTGGAATTCCAAAGAAGCATTTCTTCGGATTTAGCATGATGTTGTATTTTCGTATATTGGCAAACGTTTCCTCCAAGTCGGAAATCAGTGTTTCCTTCTTTTTGGACATCACCACAATATCATCCACGCATGCATGTACATTGTGTCCGAGTTGGTCATGGAGGCAACGCTGCATCGTGCGCTGGTAGGTAGCTCTTGTGTTCTTTAGCCCAAAATCCATCGCAACAAAACATAAGGTTCCGAAAGGGGTTATGAATGAAGTTTTGACTTTGTCAGATTCCTTCATCCGGATTTGGTGATAACCGGAATATGCGTCGAGAAAACAGAGGAGTTCCGAGCCTGCCGTAGAATCGATAACTTGATCAATCCTAGGTAGAGCGAACGGATCTTTTGGACAAGCCTTGTTCAAGGCAGTATAATCAACACACATCCTTAAATCAGTGGTGTCCTTTTTAGGGAGCATTACAGGATTGGCCGACCACTCAGTGTGGATGACCTCTTCTATGAATCTGGCTAACTCGAGCCACGCTATTTCCTTAGCTATTTCCTTATGCTTTTCATCGCTGAAACGTCGTACGGACTGTTTGACGGGTTTAGCGTTTGGGTTTACATTTAAAGAGTGCTTGGCAAGTTCCCTAGGTACTCCGGTCATGTCAGATGGCTGCCATGTGAAGATATCTTGATTTTCTTTGAGGAACTTGACGAGCGCCCTTTCCTATGCGCTATCTAGGGTCACCTTGGAGGGGTCATCGTCCTTCAACGACGTCTTCTTCGTCACTTCTGATGCCTTGAACTCCGGATTCGGCTTTGTCACCTCCTTCTTTGTTGCGGGCATTTCGGACGGATCTATGCTCTTCTTGATCTCCTGGTACTCCTGGGCGTGCAGCACGGCTTCAACAAAGGCGGCATTTCCATCCTTGCACTCTCATGCTTTCTTCGGGTCTCCACTGATGCTTTCATCATATTATAAATGTAACATGGACGAGCCATAAAAGCCCAGTAAGCTGGACGTCCGAATATAGCATGGTATGCACTCTTGAACGGGACCACTTCGAAGGAAAGTGCTTCCGTCCGATAGTTCTTTGGAGTTCCAAAGGTAACATCCAAAGTTATTTCTCCCAGGGAATTAGCTTGTCTTCCTGGGACAACTCCGTGAAAGATCACAGAGCTATGGTTCAGCTGGGTCTCCGAGATCTTCATCCGGCGTAGCGTTTTGACATACAGAATATTGATACTGCTGCCACCGTCCATGAGAGTCTTGGAGAAACCATAACCGTCAATAAGTGGATTGACGATTAAGGCGTATTTTCCTCGCCTATGTATCTTAGGTGGATGATTAGCGCGGTCAAATGTGATTGCCACTTCCGACCAGTCCAGGAATTGGGGGACAGCCGGAACTGTTGCATTGAGATCATGTAGAACTGCTTTCTTGACCTTTGCTGGTTGAGATCCGAGGAAGGTGACATAAGTGTCTTTTTTGGTCGGAAAATTTTTCTTCCCTTCCGGCCTGGGATTTCAAGCATCGGCTTCCTCCATGTTGGAATCTTCCTTGGTCTCTTTATCATTTTCGGGATTATTCTTTCCCTTCTTCCGCTTAGCTCTGTAGCTAGTGGTATCATCTCTTTTTATGTCGTCATTGAAACGACACTCGGCGTTTGTGTGGGACGAGCCGCCATTGGCGTCTAGGTGATTCACACATGGGTTATTGGCAATGTCGGACCAAGTGTAGGTTTTTCCTGGTTGATGGTCTCCTCCACCTTGAACTCTCGAAGTCCCACGGCCATGCCCGTGGCCTCCGCCGCGTCCTCCAGACCCGAAAGTAGCAGTAACCACTGTTGTTTCTACATTAGGTTTCTCTTCCGAGGTATTTTTGTGCTTCTGAGCTTGTTGCTTTGGCTGTTTTGCCGACTGTGGCATAGCTAGGGTGTTGAGTAATCCCTCTGCATCGTCATCAGCATCTGCGTACTTGCTCGCTGTTTCTATCATCTCTCCCAAATCAGTGACTTTGTCGCACTTCAAGCGATGACATAGCAAACCAGTTGGGAGACCTGCAATGAAAGCTTCAATCGTGGTTTGTTCGTTTACTCCTTCACAGGAGTTCTTGGTGTCGATCCATTGTCCGAGGTAATCCCGGCAAGTTTCACCGGCTTTCTGGGTGCAACGCTGTAGGTCTCTGACCGTACAGGGCCTCCGGTATGTGCTTTAGAAATTCTGAAAGAACGCACTTTGCATGTCATACCGGTTATGGATGGTGTTATCTGGAAGTTCATTGAGCCACGATCTTGCCGTCTTCCACAACATGAGTGGGATATATCGGGTTGCGACCAGGCTGTTTTCGCCTTTGGCGATGCAGCAAGCTTGGAAGAAATCCTGTAACCAGGTATCTGGCCGAGCAATGCTGTCGTAGGCTTGGAAATGTCATGAGATAGCAAATCCTTCCGGGAATCTTGTGGCTCTTATGCGTGGTCCAAAGCACTTTGGGCCCACGTATATATCATCATTTTCATAGCGTCGCGCCTCTATGTTGGAGTTGATCCTGTGCCTTCCGTCATTCAGGGATAGAGATCGTCATGATTGTTGGTTGTGGCTGTGGTGCCTTGGAGCCGGACTTCGGCTTTTGCCACCACCTCCTCCACCACGACGCCCTCCATTGTGATGGCTACTTGGTGGAGAGGGTGGAGCAACTGGGTTATTTCTGGCTGATCGCCGGCCTCCATCCGAAACATCATTATTCTGGTTCTGGGAAGGGTCTTCATTATGATGAGCCCCCTACCGGCTTATCTCGGCACGGTGTCCGTCGTTCCTTCGTCCGTCATCCGGATGGCTTGCATGTCTAGGATGTGGCATTCTTTGTCGGTCCTCCTCCCGACGTTTCTCCTTATCATCATCCCTGCGGTCTTTCAACTCTCGCTGGGGCGGGTTCCTCGGATTCAGTCCAGCAATTGCCTCTTGCTCCAAAACTGGGTTAACGTTACGCCAGTCACGGGCAGCTCTGTGGTGTTGTCCCAAAGATCCGGTTCTTGAGTGATTGTCCTCCCGGTGATCGGAACGGTGATGCTGCTCCGGAACGCGCTGGGGTCTTACATCATCCCACGCCGGATCTGTGCGGCATTGGTCGAAATCAGAGAACAGCTTTTGACTTCCAGACATGGCGACCTTTTGCTGCTCCAGTCCCTTGTTGAGTAATTTGATGCCCAACCGGATCTCTTTCGGGCCTGGATTAGCCGATAGAGTTTCTCGGGCCGCCACGGTATTTTTTACTGGGGTTGGATACACCCAATCCCCTTTGCTATCTTTCCGAGGCTTCCCCATCTCTTCTCCAAAAAGGACGGTGTGAATCTACGAGAATTGGTTGTCATTGGTATGATGCTTCCTGGTCTTCTAGTATTACCTGGATTTGTACTTCTCCGCAGATGCTAGGCGTTTCTTTTTCCTCCTCAATGTTTTTGGCTTCATCGAGGAGTACTTGACGACGCGCTTCTAGGGCCTGTGCCCTCTCGTCCAGTTCTTTAGCAGTAAGTTCTGCAGCTGTAGGAATAGGTGTGGTTAATGCAACATCGATGAGTTTACGTGCACCTTCAGTGATCACGTGTCCGTCCATCGACTCTTCTTTTTTGGGCTCATCTGGGATAAGTGCTCCATCCGAGTCTTCCTCATATTCCTCGGCAATCACCTCCTCTGCCGGAAGGTGTTTTGCCAGGGTCTTGTTCTTCTTGTTCTTCTTCTTTGCCTTCTTGGCAGCGCCGGTAGCAAAGACGGCTTTGGGTCCATTTCCCGAAGTCAAGCTCTGATCGGTACTTTCAAACACCTGGACCTCGGGATTACCTCCAATTTCCATGTCATCATGCAGCTTTGGATTTATATTCCTCTTCATATTCCGCGGAGAACTTTCAGAAATCCGCCGACGTCATCGATTCATCTAAGGATGTGGGTACATTGGCGTTTGTTCCAATTGCCTCCAGTATAGAGTAGGTGTTGTCTCCAGCATCGGCCGAGCCGGATCCGGATCCCACGTAGCCGACGAAGTGTGACGCGTGCTTCCTGAGGTACCTACGGCTCTCGCGATCAGCTTCGTCGAAACTTTTGATGGTCTCGAGAATTGCATCTACGCCTGAGTTTTTCAGTATCATACGTCGCAGCGTGTCCCTCAGGAAAGGCCTATCTGTCCCGGCGTCATCAAAGCTGGAATCAGTGTCGTTGATATGCTCCTACTGGATTTCGACTTCAGCAGGTGGGTCGATCTGGGATTCAATCTCTCCAAGGAGATCCACTCCAGATTCGACTTGGACCGCTAGGTCTGCTTCAGGCTCGGATTTCTCCACTATCTCCGCAACTAGTGCGGGCTGGGGGGATTAGGGTTTTCTGAGATCCGGAACTCTGCCGCCTCCGCGGACAAAGGGGATCCAGAAAGTTCCTCTGCCTCTATCATTACCACTAGGGTGGGTGGGATAAGTTCAGCAAAGCCGATGTAAACATCGATCTCGCCGAAAGACATGATGGTGTAGGCAGTCACAACCTCCCTAGCCGGAATCTAGGTCTCGTCGAGGACGATGAGAGGGACGTCGCCGGCGTAGAGGATGCGACCGACGGCGATAGTCTCGCCGATTCCGATTCTTGCAGATTCTTCCCGGAACGCAGATCCGAAGCTCACTTGCCCCATGGTGGGCGCCAACTGTCGTCGGATTGATGACAAGTACGCCATGAGGGGGTCCTCGAGGCATGTGGAAGAGAGGGGTGTGAGACGTACGGTGTTTCGGGATAGTGAGCACACAAGTTTACCAGTTGAATCCATGGCTTTGACGGATCCTACTCCTACTAGCAATCGATGTCTGACGAGCGGAATATGGGTTACAAGGGTTCGCCTGTGCGAGTTGATATTGTAGACTATTGAGGGTGCCCTAAAGGCTCTCCCTAGGACGGCTTATATAGATATCCAGCCTAGGGTTTATAGGAGAGATCTATCCGGCTACAACAAAGAGTCGGTTACAGGGTACATCGTGAATTACAAGTAACACTATGGGCCTAAGTCGGTAAGTCTTCTGGGCCCTCCCGTAGCCGGACTGGACTCTGTTTCTTCTCCCTGACTGGGCCGCCCGTGAAGCAAAGCTCTAACCCGAAGTGGGCCACCCTGGTCAGTGAGGACTGTGAGGATACCAGGAAAGTATATCCCCAACAATGTGGTTTAGGAGAAGAACATACATGCAATGTCACCAGTGGATCCATATGGTTTAGGAAAAGAACACACATGCAATGTCACCAGTGGATCCATGTGGTTCAGGAAAAGAATACGCATGCAATGACTCCAGTGGATCCATGTGGTTCAGGAAAAGAACACACATGCAATGTCGCTAGTGGATCCATGTGTTTTAGGAAAAGAACACAGATGCAATGACTCAAGGGGATCAATGTGTTTTAGGAAAAGAGCACACATGTAATGACTCTAGTGGATCAATTTGTTTTAGAAAAAACATACAATTACTCTAGTGGATCCATGTGGTTTAGGAAAAGAACACACTTGCAATGACACTAGTGGATCAATGTTGTTTAGGGAAAGAACACACATGCAATGACATTAGTGGATCAATGTGGTTTAGGAAAAGAACACACATGCAATGTCACAAGTGGATCAATGTAGTTTAGAAAAAGAACACACATGCAAATGTTACAAGTGGATCCATGTGGTTCAGCAAAAGAACACACATGCAATGACTATAGTGGATCCATGTGTTCAGGAAAACAACACGTATGCAATGTCACCAGTGGATCCATGTGGTTTACGAAAAGAACACACATGCAATGACTCTAGTGGATCCATGTGGTTTAGGAAAAGAACAGACATGAATGACTCTAGTGGATCAATGTGGTTTAGGAAAAGAACACACATGGAATGACTCTAGTGGATCAATGTGGTTTAGGAAAAGAACACACATGCAATGACTCTAGTGGATCCATGTGGTTCAGGAAAAGAACACACATGCAATGTCACTAGTGGATCCATGTGGTTTAGGAAAAGATAAAACATGCTATGTCACCAGTGGATCCATGTGGTTTAGGAAAAGAACACACATGCAATGTCACTAGTGGATCCATGTGGTTTAGGAAAAGAACACACATGCAAATGTCACTAGGGCATCAATGTGGTTTAGGAAAAGAACACACATGCAATGACTCTAGTGGATCAATATGGTTTAGGAAAAGAATACACATGCAATGTCACTAAAGGATCAATGTGGTTCGGGAAAAGAACACACATGAACTGACTCTAGTGGATCAATGTATTTGAAGAAAAGAACACACATGCAATGACTCTAGTGGACTCATGTGGTATAGGAAAAGAACACACATGCAATGTCACCAGTGGATCCATGTGTTTTAAGAAAATAACACACATGCAATGTCACCAGTGGATCCATGTGTTTTAAGAAAATAAAAAACATGAAATGACTCGAGTGGATCCATGTGGTATAGTAAAATAACACACATGCAATGACTCGAGTGGATCCATGTGGTTCAGGAAAATAACACACATTCAATGACTCTAGTGCATCCATGCGGTTTAGGAAAACAACACACATGCAATGACACTAGTGGCTCCATGTGGTTAAGGAAAAGAACACACATGAAATGACTCTAGTGGATCAATGTGGTTTAGGAAAAGAACACACATGCAATTTCACTAGTGGATCCATGTGGTTTTGGAAAATAATACACATGCAATGACATCAGTGGATCCATGTGGTTTAGGAAAAGAACACACATCCAATGTCTCTAGTGGATCCATGTGATTTAGGAAAAGAACACACATGCAATGACTCAAGTGGATCCATGTGGTTTAGGAAAAGAACACACATGCAATGTCATATTGGATCCATATGGTTTAGGAAAAGAACGCACATGCAAATGTCACTAGTGGATGAATGTGGTTTAGGAAAAGAACACACATGCAATGACTCTAGTGGATCAATGTGGTTTAGGAAAAGAAAAACATGCAATGACTCCAGTGGATCAATGTGGTTTAGGAAAAGAACACACATGCAATAACTCTAGGGGATCGATGTGTTTTAGGAATAGAACACACATGCAATGACTCTAGTGGATCAATGTATTTTAGAAAAAAAGCATGGAATGATTCTAGTGGATCCATGTGGTTTATGAAAAGAACACACTTGCAATGACTCCAGTGAATCAATGTGGTTCAGGAAAAGAACACACATGCAATCACACTTGTAGATCAATGTGGTTTAGGAAAACAACACAAATGCAATGACTCTAGTGGATCAATGTAGTTTAGGAAAAGAACAGAGATGCAATGACTCAAGTGGATCCATGTGGTTCAGGAAAAGAACACCCATGCAATGTCACTAGTCGGTCCATGTGGTTTAGGAAAAGAACACACATGCAATGCCACCAGTGGATCCATCTGGTTTAGGAAAAGAACACACATGCAATGTCACAGTGGATCCATGTGCTTTTGGAAAAGAACACACATGGAAATGTCACTAGTGGATCAGTGTGGTTTAGGAAAAGAACACACAAGCAATGACTCTAGTGGATCAATGTTATTTAGGAAAAGAACACACATGCAATGAATCCAGTGGATCAATGTGGTTTAGGAAAAGAACACACATGCAATGACTCTAGGGGATCGATGTATTTTAGTTATAGAACACACATGCAATGACTCTAGTGGAGCAATGTATTTTAGAAAAAAAACATGGAATGACTCTAGTGGATCCATGTGGTTTATGAAAAGAAAATACTTGCAATGACTCTAGTGAATCAATGTGGTTCAGGAAAAGAACACACATGCAATGACACTAGTGGATAAATGTGGTTTAGGAAAAGAACACACATGCAAGGTCACCGGTGGATCAATGTGGTTTAGAAAAAGAACACACGTGCAAATGTTACCTGTGGATCCATGTGGTTCAGCAAAAGAACACACATGCAATGACTGTAGTGCATCCATGTGTTCAGGAAAAAAACACACATGCAATGTCACCAGTGGATCCACGTGGTTCAGGAAAAGAACACACATGCAATGTCTCTTGTGGATCCATGTGGTTTAGGAAAAGAACACACATGCAATGACTCAAGTGGATCCATGTGGTTTAGAAAAATAACACACATGCAAATGTCACTAGTGGATCAATGTGGTTTAGGAAAAGAAAAACATGCAATGACTCTAGTGGATCAATGTGGTTTAGGAAAAGAACACACATGCAATAACTCTAGTTGATCGATGTGTTTTAGGAATAGAACACACATGCAATGACTCTAGTGGATCAATGTATTTTAGAAAAAAAGCATTGAATGATTCTAGTGGATCCATGTGGTTTATGAAAAGAACACACTTGCAATGACTCCAGTGAATCAATGTGGTTCAAGAAAAGAACACACATGCAATCAATCTTGTGGATCAATGTGGTTTAGGAAAACAACACAAATGCAATGACTCTAGTGGATCAATGTAGTTTACGAAAAGAACAGAGATGCAATGACTCAAGTGGATCCATGTGGTTCAGGAAAAGAACACACATGCAATGTCACTAGTCGGTCCATGTGGTTTAGGAAAAGAACACACATGCAATGCTACCAGTGGATCCATCTGGTTTAGGAAAAGAACACACATGCAATGTCACCGTGGATCCATGTGGTTTTGGAAAAGAACACACATGGAAATGTCACTAGTGGATCAGTGTGGTTTAGGAAAAGAACACACATGCAATGACTCTAGTGGATCAATGTTATTTAGGAAAAGAACACACATGCAATGAATCCAGTGGACCAATGTGGTTTAGGAAAAGAACACACATGCAATGACTCTAGGGGATCGATGTATTTTAGTTATAGAACACACATGCAATGACTCTAGTGGAGCAATGTATTTTAGAAAAAAACATGGAATGACTCTAGTGGATCCATGTGGTTTATGAAAAGAAAATACTTGAAATGACTCCAGTGAATCAATGTAGTTCAGGAAAAGAACACACATGCAATGACACTAGTGGATAAATGTGGTTTAGGAAAAGAACACATATGCAAGGTCACCGGTGGATCAATGTGGTTTAGAAAAAGAACACACATGCAAATGTTACCTGTGGATCCATGTGGTTCAGCAAAAGAACACACATGCAATGACTGTAGTGCATCCATGTGTTCAGGAAAAAAAACACATGCAATGTCTCCAGTGGATCCACGTGGTTCAGAAAAAGAACACACATGCAATGACTCTAGTGGATCCATGTGGTTTAGGAAAAGAAACACATGCAATGTCTCTAGTGGTCCATATTGTTTAGGAAAATAACACACATGCAATGACTCTAGTCGATCCATGTGGTTTAGAAAAATAAAACACTTGCAATGACTATAGTGAATCAATGTGGTTCAGGGAAAGAATACACATGCAATGACACTGGTGGATCAATGTGGTTTAGGAAAAGAACACACATGCAATGTCACAAGTGGATCAATGTAGTTTAGAAAAAGAACACACATGCAAATGTTACAAGTGGATCCATGTGGTTCAGCAAAAGAACACACATGCAATGACTATAGTTGATCCATGTGTTCCGGAAAAGAACACACATGCAATGTCACTAGTGGATCCATGTGGTTTAGGAAAAGAACATACATGCAATGACTCTAGTGGATCCATGTGGTTTAGGAAAAGATCACACATGCAATGACTCTAGTGGATCAATGTGGTTTAGGAAAATAATACACATGTAATGACTCTAGTGGATCAATGTGGTTTAGAAAAAGAACATACATGCAATGACTCTAGTCGATCCATGTGGTTCAGGAAAAGAACACAGATGCAATGTCACTAGTGGATCCATGTGGTTTAGGAAAAGATAACACATGCAATGTCACCAGTGGATCCATGTGGTTTAGGAAAAGAACACACATGCAATGACTGTAGTGCATCCATGTGTTCAGGAAAAAAACACACATGCAATGTCACCAGTGGATCCACGTGGTTCAGGAAAAGAACACACATGCAATGTCTCTTGTGGATCCATGTGGTTTAGGAAAAGAACACACATGCAATGACTCAAGTGGATCCATGTGGTTTAGAAAAATAACACACATGCAAATGTCACTAGTGGATCAATGTGGTTTAGGAAAAGAAAAACATGCAATGACTCTAGTGGATCAATGTGGTTTAGGAAAAGAACACACATGCAATAACTCTAGTTGATCGATGTGTTTTAGGAATAGAACACACATGCAATGACTCTAGTGGATCAATGTATTTTAGAAAAAAAGCATTGAATGATTCTAGTGGATCCATGTGGTTTATGAAAAGAACACACTTGCAATGACTCCAGTGAATCAATGTGGTTCAAGAAAAGAACACACATGCAATCAATCTTGTGGATCAATGTGGTTTAGGAAAACAACACAAATGCAATGACTCTAGTGGATCAATGTAGTTTACGAAAAGAACAGAGATGCAATGACTCAAGTGGATCCATGTGGTTCAGGAAAAGAACACACATGCAATGTCACTAGTCGGTCCATGTGGTTTAGGAAAAGAACACACATGCAATGCTACCAGTGGATCCATCTGGTTTAGGAAAAGAACACACATGCAATGTCACCGTGGATCCATGTGGTTTTGGAAAAGAACACACATGGAAATGTCACTAGTGGATCAGTGTGGTTTAGGAAAAGAACACACATGCAATGACTCTAGTGGATCAATGTTATTTAGGAAAAGAACACACATGCAATGAATCCAGTGGACCAATGTGGTTTAGGAAAAGAACACACATGCAATGACTCTAGGGGATCGATGTATTTTAGTTATAGAACACACATGCAATGACTCTAGTGGAGCAATGTATTTTAGAAAAAAACATGGAATGACTCTAGTGGATCCATGTGGTTTATGAAAAGAAAATACTTGAAATGACTCCAGTGAATCAATGTAGTTCAGGAAAAGAACACACATGCAATGACACTAGTGGATAAATGTGGTTTAGGAAAAGAACACATATGCAAGGTCACCGGTGGATCAATGTGGTTTAGAAAAAGAACACACATGCAAATGTTACCTGTGGATCCATGTGGTTCAGCAAAAGAACACACATGCAATGACTGTAGTGCATCCATGTGTTCAGGAAAAAAAACACATGCAATGTCTCCAGTGGATCCACGTGGTTCAGAAAAAGAACACACATGCAATGACTCTAGTGGATCCATGTGGTTTAGGAAAAGAAACACATGCAATGTCTCTAGTGGTCCATATTGTTTAGGAAAATAACACACATGCAATGACTCTAGTCGATCCATGTGGTTTAGAAAAATAAAACACTTGCAATGACTATAGTGGATCAATGTGGTTCAGGGAAAGAATGCACATGCAATGACACTGGTGGATCAATGTGGTTTAGGAAAAGAACACACATGCAATGTCACAAGTGGATCAATGTAGTTTAGAAAAAGAACACACATGCAAATGTTACAAGTGGATCCATGTGGTTCAGCAAAAGAACACACATGCAATGACTATAGTTGATCCATGTGTTCCGGAAAAGAACACACATGCAATGTCACTAGTGGATCCATGTGGTTTAGGAAAAGAACATACATGCAATGACTCTAGTGGATCCATGTGGTTTAGGAAAAGATCACATGCAATGACTCTAGTGGATCAATGTGGTTTAGGAAAATAATACACATGTAATGACTCTAGTGGATCAATGTGGTTTAGAAAAAGAACATACATGCAATGACTCTAGTCGATCCATGTGGTTCAGGAAAAGAACACAGATGCAATGTCACTAGTGGATCCATGTGGTTTAGGAAAAGATAACACATGCAATGTCACCAGTGGATCCATGTGGTTTAGGAAAAGAACACACATGCAATGACTGTAGTGCATCCATGTGTTCAGGAAAAAAACACACATGCAATGTCACCAGTGGATCCACGTGGTTCAGGAAAAGAACACACATGCAATGTCTCTTGTGGATCCATGTGGTTTAGGAAAAGAACACACATGCAATGACTCAAGTGGATCCATGTGGTTTAGAAAAATAACACACATGCAAATGTCACTAGTGGATCAATGTGGTTTAGGAAAAGAAAAACATGCAATGACTCTAGTGGATCAATGTGGTTTAGGAAAAGAACACACATGCAATAACTCTAGTTGATCGATGTGTTTTAGGAATAGAACACACATGCAATGACTCTAGTGGATCAATGTATTTTAGAAAAAAAGCATTGAATGATTCTAGTGGATCCATGTGGTTTATGAAAAGAACACACTTGCAATGACTCCAGTGAATCAATGTGGTTCAAGAAAAGAACACACATGCAATCAATCTTGTGGATCAATGTGGTTTAGGAAAACAACACAAATGCAATGACTCTAGTGGATCAATGTAGTTTACGAAAAGAACAGAGATGCAATGACTCAAGTGGATCCATGTGGTTCAGGAAAAGAACACACATGCAATGTCACTAGTCGGTCCATGTGGTTTAGGAAAAGAACACACATGCAATGCTACCAGTGGATCCATCTGGTTTAGGAAAGAACACACATGCAATGTCACCGTGGATCCATGTGGTTTTGGAAAAGAACACACATGGAAATGTCACTAGTGGATCAGTGTGGTTTAGGAAAAGAACACACATGCAATGACTCTAGTGGATCAATGTTATTTAGGAAAAGAACACACATGCAATGAATCCTGGACCAATGTGGTTTAGGAAAAGAACACACATGCAATGACTCTAGGGGATCGATGTATTTTAGTTATAGAACACACATGCAATGACTCTAGTGGAGCAATGTATTTTAGAAAAAAACATGGAATGACTCTAGTGGATCCATGTGGTTTATGAAAAGAAAATACTTGAAATGACTCCAGTGAATCAATGTAGTTCAGGAAAAGAACACACATGCAATAACACTAGTGGATAAATGTGGTTTAGGAAAAGAACACATATGCAAGGTCACCGGTGGATCAATGTGGTTTAGAAAAAGAACACACATGCAAATGTTACCTGTGGATCCATGTGGTTCAGCAAAAGAACACACATGCAATGACTGTAGTGCATCCATGTGTTCAGGAAAAAAAACACATGCAATGTCTCCAGTGGATCCACGTGGTTCAGAAAAAGAACACACATGCAATGACTCTAGTGGATCCATGTGGTTTAGGAAAAGAAACACATGCAATGTCTCTAGTGGTCCATATTGTTTAGGAAAATAACACACATGCAATGACTCTAGTCGATCCATGTGGTTTAGAAAAATAAAACACTTGCAATGACTATAGTGGATCAATGTGGTTCAGGGAAAGAATACACATGCAATGACACTGGTGGATCAATGTGGTTTAGGAAAAGAACACACATGCAATGTCACAAGTGGATCAATGTAGTTTAGAAAAAGAACACACATGCAAATGTTACAAGTGGATCCATGTGGTTCAGCAAAAGAACACACATGCAATGACTATAGTTGATCCATGTGTTCCGGAAAAGAACACACATGCAATGTCACTAGTGGATCCATGTGGTTTAGGAAAAGAACATACATGCAATGACTCTAGTGGATCCATGTGGTTTAGGAAAAGATCACACATGCAATGACTCTAGTGGATCAATGTGGTTTAGGAAAATAATACACATGTAATGACTCTAGTGGATCAATGTGGTTTAGAAAAAGAACATACATGCAATGACTCTAGTCGATCCATGTGGTTCAGGAAAAGAACACAGATGCAATGTCACTAGTGGATCCATGTGGTTTAGGAAAAGATAACACATGCAATGTCACCAGTGGATCCATGTGGTTTAGGAAAAGAACACACATGCAATGACACTGGTGGATCAATGTGGTTTAGGAAAAGAACACACATGCAAATGTCACTAGGGGAGCAATGTGGTTTAGGAAAAGAACACACATGCAATTACTCTAGTGGATCAATATGGTTTAGGAAAAGAACACACATGCAATGTCACTAGTGGATCAATGTGGTTCAGGAAAACAACACACATGAACTGACTCTAGTGGATCAATGTGATTTATGAAAAGAACACACATGCAATGACTCTAGTGTACTCATGTGGTATTGGAAAAGAACACACATGCAATGTCACCAGTGGATCCATGTGTTTTAAGAAAATAACACACATGCAATGTCACTAGTGGATCCATGTGTTTTAAGAAAAGAACAAACATGAAATGACTCTAGTGGATCCATGTGGTATAGGAAAATAATAGACATGCAATGACTCGAGTGGATCCATGTGGTTCAGGAAAATAACACACATGCAATGACTCTAGTGGATCTATGTGGTTTAGGAAAACAACACACATGCAATGACACTAGTGGATCCATGTGGTTAAGGAAAAGAAGACAGAAATGTGTGGGTCCCCTGGATTAATCCTCTAGGAATCCCTGTTATGCATAACCACGATCCCATGATCAGTTAGTCGTGGCACATAACCGACAAATATCAAAGTAAACATCCAAAACAGAATGAATCCATGTCAGACCTTATTTGCCATTATGGCTACATCGATCAACATCAGCGGAACTTCATTAAGCATAGAGCCCTGCCTTAACCTACAGGCAACTGACTGGGAGAACGTCCTAGCTCGCATAGTCGTCCACTTCATCCTCTTCTTGATATCTGACCAAGTTAATAGCCAAGGACAATGCTAGTGAGTACTTTGAATGTACTCGCAAACCACCTTATAGTAACAAGAATAACAAGAGGATATGCATTATGGATATGGTAGTAGGAGGGCTCCAAGAGAGGTTATTTTCTCAATTAGTTTCTCTTGTAGATATAGCATCTACATATCTTTGTTGAAAACTTTTGTAAAACATTTTGGAAACCTTTTTGGAAAGTTTTGGAAAACATTAGCACTAGGTCACCCATTTGTTCCTTTCTTCCGGTCATCCCACGACCAAACTCTTTTCTTTCCCGTCCGACCATCCCATGGTCAAAACCTTCCTCCTTTTTTGACCATCCCATGGTTAAAACATTTCCAAAGCCTCTGCTTTTTCGAAAACCATTTTGAAATCAAAACCAGCACCGCTCTACAGAAGTTTGTCCAACCCGTCCTTAACCGCAGACACGGCTATTCGAATAGATTTACACTCTGCAAAGGTTGTACACTTTACCCACACCATCCGGGTACACTACCCTGATCTTCACCGATCGTGGGTCGAGTAACCGATCAAGACTCTCCGAATGCCCACTCCAATATAAGTGCCTACCCTATGAGTGTTGTTCCACTCCATACTAGGACGTCGGGTACCGCGGACCAACCTGAGCGCATTTTGCACTTCCCAAGTGTTTCACTTTCAATGAGGGGCTCATAGTAACGCGTGGAGGTCCGAAAACCCTTCGTTCCTTCTCCAGGTCGATGTCCCACGTGGACCCTTATGTGAGAAGGCCCACCGTCCAGGGATTTTTATCCCATGTAGTTGTTGCGAGGCAGCTTATACGAGAGTAAACAAACATCAAATCCAGCCCTGTCCTATTCTAGAGTAATGTGGTTACAGATGGTTAAGTTATTATAGCTAAACTACAAAGAACCGGGTGTGTTTCCGTAAACCTTTTTCCTCCAGCTTTACTTTAGCATTTTGTAAAACAAAAACCTTTTTGTTTCTCAATATCTCTTGGGAGGTCCCACCTCACCAAGGTTTTATCATAAAACATTTGGTAAAACTTTTTCCGGGGTCTTCCCATCCTCCAGCTTTGCTTCGGCTAAAACAGGGTATCCAAAAGGGTTATGGTGATATACACCATCTATTCTACTAGGGACAAGTAGGTGTCATCAAGGGGTTTGTACTTAATAGTACAAAAGTGTAATAGTTTGGAGGAGACAAACCACTACCATAAATACATTAACATATAGTAAAACAATGCAGTATTAAATAAACTGTAGATAAAACATGCATAAGTAAAACAGCAGGACACGACTTATGAGAAAGAAGGTGGCTTTCCTGATGATAAGCAATATGGCAATATGTTCCTGGACTTCTTCTTAGAATACCCAAAATACCAATAATAATAAGATCTCTTCTTCTCGGCGTCAATACAAGCGCAACTATCGTCGTCATCAAGTATACATGCAAACAAGCAAGACCACAATCAAAACAAGGCATACAGACATCAATACATACATCAAGCAATGAACAATACAAGCTTACAAATCAGTAGGTCTTAGGAAGATTGGGTTAATAAGATTGGCCTTGTCTTGGAAAGTGGAAGAAAATCCCTTAGGATTTATAGTCTAGAAACTACCTAAGAGATGGCTTTTGGAACAAGACCATATACTGTATGATATCATTATATAAAAAGGGTACTATCAGATAGGTATTCATAAAATGAACCCAACAAAAGTGGTTTCACTATTTTACCACTTTTCTTTAATTTCTTATGAATATTTTAGTGATAAAATCTCTAGTTTTAGGAAATAATTCACCAGAAAAGTTCTGCAGCTCCAAAAATTATTTCCTTGGGTGGTTAGGTAGGGTTTTATGTACTGATTCTTTGAGAGTTGGAATCATGTAAAAATATTTACCAGAATTTGCTCAGGAAATTCCCAAAGGCTGTTTTGGAGGGTTTTTTTTCTTCTTTTTCACCAGATTTAATCTGCATTATATTTTGATAGGAAACCAATGCCACAAGGTAGGTATTTTGAATACCTTTCTTTAGGAATTGGATTCACTCTTTTTGGTGTTGTCAAACTTCTGTAGGTATTTTTCTACTCAGACTACCCTTAGTAGAGGTGATTAATTCACCAAAACTAAAAAGAGCCTCAATAAAATTTGATCTCTTGGATTTTGGTAGACCTTAGTGTACCACATCACCGAGAGTTGGAATTGGGTCAATACCTCTGTTGGTTTGGCTTGGAGAAATTCCTAAGGGCAGAAACTAATAATTTTTGTTATTTTTTCTACAAGCAAACTAGAGTTCACCTTGATAGGAGACCTATGCCGATTGATTGGTATTGCAAATGACTTCCAGGAGAACTTTGATTTATCCCAAATGGGTACGTACAACTCCCTGAGGAATTTATTTAGTGTAAAATATACTCTTTAGAAGATTAAATGCCAGAAAATAATAAAAAATATTTTTGGCAAGGGACTGGTTCTACAGGTTTGGGAAATCATGTGAGAACATGTATAAATTTGTATCTGTCTAAAATGGAGTGATTTCTATTTTTTTTAGCAATTAAACTAACTAGCCAGAAGCAGATCTGGATTTAATGGAATTATTAGAAGAAAAGGAGAAACAACCACTGGGCCAGATTCTAGACGCAGATGGGCCTCTTAGTGCCAAAATGTCCCAACCAGCAAGGAGCTCGTGTGGGAGAGGCGGTTCAAAGGCCGGGGTGTGGGGCCTGTGGGTCAGTGACAACAAGCACTCAAAGGGGTATGGAGGGTTCCTGAGCCGTCCGATTAAGTTGGATCGACGGCTCAGGGCCTTCTGCTACCTCCGGCAGCGGCGAAACAAAGGGGAAACCCTAGAGGCAGCGAAGGTCATACCGGGAGCTCACCGGAGGGGCGGAGGGGCGACGGGGAAGCCATGGGGCGAGGCGATCGATGATGGGGACCTCGGGGATGGGCGGCACGACGAGCTCGGCCAGAGCTTTTGAGAAGCTCAGGGAGGCCTGCATGCGGGATAAAAAGGGGCGGGGGAGTCAGTGCTAGTCCAGGGGAGCGCATGTAAGCCGATGGAGAGAAGAGAAGGGCAGGGGAGGCGACCACCAAGTCAGGCTCTTGGAGGAAGCTGAGGGGAGGGGCCTCCTCTCTCCAGGGCAAGACAAGACTTGGGAGGATCTCTGGAGCTCAGACAAGGTAGATTCATGGTAGTGGAGATGATCTAGGCCACATGCATGGGAAGAAGCGACAGGGTGGAGGAGCTATGGCCAGAACCTTGCCATGGCCGAAGCTTCCTTCAGTCCTCCTCTTGAGCAGGGCAGAGCAGGGGAGAGGGAGTGGAGGCTTCGGGAGGTGAGTGGGAGCAAGAGGAGTGGAATGACGACGGTGGGGGTCGTGGTACTAGCCTCTAGCCTTATAAACCAATGGACAATGGTCCATGGTTGTCTAGGTGTAGAAAGGGCTTGGAGGGAGGGAGGTGAAACCAGGGGAGGATGTTGTGGGCGTGGAGGGTGGTATCTGGTCGGGATGCAGGTAGAGAGAGGAAGGGTTGCTGCTATGGCAAGAGCCTTTGGCAATAGGTAGTTGTCCCACTCCAATTATCTACCTCCAAACACTAGAGGACAAAGGAGAGGGGTTGCTATAGTATCTTAGCTGCAGTGCACATGACTAGGACTGAGGTATGTGGTGGTGGAGGCTTGTTGAGGAAGATTAGAAGAGGTTTGATGGAGGTTTTGGTGCTAAAGGGGTAAATGTTCAATTTTGCTCTAAGGGATGTTAAAGGTTTAATTCTTGATTTTTGATCTTGACCCAAGGAGATAAGAATGCTGGTAGATGGATAAGCTTAGGATGCCTCTGTAGGATTTATTTGGGATTTTTCAGAAGATTAGAAGTCCACTTAAATCCATTTATTCAAAAACTGCAGAAGTGAAGTATTGGAGCTCATTTGATATTTTTACATTGGGCCGTGTTGGATTTTGATGTGAGATGATCCCAACTGTGAATACACACTTAGGGAAATTTTCCCAAGATTATTGAGGCTTAAAAGTATTTAAAACTATTATTATTCCATTTCTTCCATTTAAGAAAATGGGCAAAAAGAAATAATAAAGTTTTTCAAAAATATTTATTTTTGAAGTTGGAAGATAGGGTTTGATATATAGGACTCAATTATACTTAAAGTTAGGGAAGTGTTTTGGCAAAAACCAAACTTTCCCTTGAGAAAGGAGTTTTGGAGATTTTCTCTATTAAGGAGATTAATTAGATTTGGAGCCCTAATAATTATGGATAATATTTTATAACTCATGGTGATCAAGGTAGATGATGTAGAAAAGGTGTAGCAAGCATTTGCAACCTTGGGATTGGAGAATCCAAGTTGATTTTGGTGAAATACCCTAAATTAAGGATCTAGGGTGATGTTAATTTCATACCATCAAAACATGGTTGTATCTTGGAGTTCAGATCTCCCCTGGGGACATGGCGTAGATGGGTGGATATACCAAGTGATGTACATCGACATGGTATAGAGGTTCGAGCTTGATATTGTTTGAGTTCACCAAGAATTGATTCCAAACTTTGAATAAAATAAGCCTGCCAAAGCGGATTATTAACTAGCCTTCAAAACCTTGTGGGTTTAAGAAGCAAAAAGATCCACTTGGAACAAGTGAAGTAGATATTGATAGACCTATATGAGTAGAACACCACCATGAAAAGAGTTGGTCCATAGAACGTTGGATGGTGGTGTGAGCTTCTATCAAAGTAGGCATGTTGACTAGATTTGCAAGAAAAGTTATTTTCTTGCCTGCAAAACCATCAAGAACAAGTGGGTTGTAGGATGATATAACCAAGGTAAAGAGTGGGAATTGGTAGTCCTTAGGATGGTTAACAAGATGGTTTAGATGCATTTTCAAAAATGAATAAGGGTTGAGAAAGGGAGGCATTCAAAAAGGTGATGTTGGAACAGATTCTAGACGGCCAAATTTGGAAGATTTAGGGTTTTTGACTAGAAGGTGGGTGGTGATGATTTTGATGGGTTGCAAGGTACCAAATCATCATCAAGTGGATGATGTGTAAGTGTAGATTGAGTAGAAGGGATCCATGCTTGATATTGGTCTTTATTGACTTGGAAACTCCTAGAATGGATCACTTTAGAGTTGATCTGGTTAAGGGTTTTAGATGATCACCTGGTGGCTAGAGATTAGATCCAGATTGTATTCTTGCTTAGGGTTTGGTGATTTTAAAGTATCTTGATCCTAGTGGATGATCCTCTAGGGTATCTCATATTACTTCTAAGCAATCTAGTCAAACAGCAGATCAAGGCAACTCATCTTACAAACAAATCAACTACTACTAGGGTTCCCTTCAAGCTTAGCTTGAGGTAAGGATGGGCAATTTTGAAAGGTTGGAGTTTGAACAAGGTAAGGTCGTTGGTACATCTACCAAGAGTAGAGTTCAAAAGATTTATAAAAGGTTTTGGAAATCTTAGAGGTAAGAGTAGTTGAAGGTTCTGTCTTGAAAACATAAGGATGTTATAGCTCTCCATAGTTTTGTCAATGGAAGCTACTAAACTAGTTTTGGTTACACTAGCATCTTGGCTCATGTTTTGAAATGCCAGAACATTTTAGAATATGTAAAATGAGACAGGATTGTTTTGTTAAATAGCTTTTTGACAACTGATGTTGAGGTAAGGAGTGTATCTCTTAATACACAATCATAAGCATAAACACAGTCAAACAACAGGCAAACACTGCACCAATGAACAAGAAAAAGTTTTTGTTCCCCCAGATTTTTGCATTCTGGACCACTAATCAGGGTTGCTGAAATTGGGATGTTACAGACCTTTCCCCCTTAAAAGAATCTTGTCCCGAGATTCAGGAGAGTAGGGTTAGGGGATTTTGAGTCAGGGTTAGTGCTGCTGGTTTCAAGCGTGCTATCTTACAGATTCCGTCTTTGGAAGTGGTTACCCTACCGATGAAGTTGAGCTTCAGTCTTCTAGGATGCACTGAGAGTTGAGAAGAGTCCAGTCTTGATTTCGAGGGATGACCTTCTTTTCCTTCCGGACTCTATATCTCGAGGGCTTAGACTGGGCAGACTATCTCGATGCTGAACCTCATGGAGTACTCGTCGGAGGATAGAATCTATGGCTTGGTGCACCTTTCTCTGAGGATCCATGGCTCTTCCCTAGGGTCGTAGCGTAACATCCTAACGACGTTGGGGTCGAAGCTCTTGAGTTTGCTTCTGGCGAAGAGTTACTCTATTTTGGTGGGAGAGATGCAGTCTTTCCCCCTTAAGATTAAACTATGGTAGATCGGAGAGTTGGAGTCTCACGTCGTCTGAGCGATTGGAACTGAATGGTTGGCGACCTTGGGGTCCTTCCGTTATGTCTTCAGCTGAAGAAGCAAAGGGATTTCGTAGAATCTTTAGTTACTTTCTCTTCGGATACTCATGGGTTGTTGTTTGGCGGAACGACTTTGGATCCGGGAATATTTTCTGAGGTATTTTCTGGTAGACAGTCTTCTGAAGATTGAGTGAAAAGACGCAGTCTTTCCTCCTTAGATATTCACCAAGGTCCTTTTGGGAGTGATGCTGATCTTCCGTCTTGGAGTGCGGACCCGATGTTAGCGGAAGGCTGTATCTTCCCAGAGTCTTGAGCTGAGGTCGTCGAGTGACACCCTACTTTATCAACCTTGGCGGGATGGTTTCCTAACAAAGCCTTTAGGGTGGTTAGCTCAAGGTAAATTAGCGGTTTACGACTCTTCTTGATAGTGCTTCGTCCAGGTAGAGGCATCTAGTTTTAGAGGGGTTGTCGTCTATTGAACACTTGGCGTTGTTCCTGATCGAAGACGGAGTAGACTCGTTATCTTCACGCTTCCTTATCATCTGGCTTCAGGGGTGGGTCTGACCTTCTAGGGAGGATCATTCCGTTAGTTTGGGTAGGGTCGACTAGATTAGTTACCCTCCTGAGGCGTCAGAAGCTCTAATACACTAAAGGTTAGTGTGGTTAGGTCCTCACCTCTTGTCTTAGTTGACTTATCGGGTGGTTTCTATGGATATTGAGGATCCTTCGGTGATTGACTTCCAGCTTCAACGAGATTCTTGCTGTAGTAGACTGAGGAACAAGGGAGTGTGGTGCTATGGACAAGTCTTGAGAGGTGAGTTTGACGGGGTATGCCATCCTGCTGAGGTGAATCTTCGAGTTGATTTTAACTTGACGATGTCGAACTCCTGGTTCTTGCAATGCTTCTCCTCTCATATACTCTCGAGGTTAGTCTGGGCCTCATTACCGACACCTACACAAGGGTTTCCTGAGTTACTAGGTGGGTTATTGCTCCTCGAGTCACATTTTTAAGGAGGTCAAAGCAAACCAGAGCATACAAACAAGGCGAACAGAGCGAGGGGCTCCCAATGTCCTCGGCAAACAACACCCATCAAGCAACATAGGATGCACTTAGGCAAGCAAACACGGTCAACGCTAGGGACCAAGGAGTTAACTACTCGCGACGTAGGGGAATCCTATTCTTAGGACTATTGATCCTAGATACCATCTTTCTTCAGATCAGAGTCACTATCTTGCAGATGAAGCCTTCATCGTATCTTGGACGCTTCTTGATAGTGCAACACTTGATGTCTTCTAATTATAGGGATTCCGCCGGTAGAGCGATATTGTAGTCTCCTTGTGTTTGCTGGTAGTTGCTTGTCTTCATCTTGTTCTCATTGTTTTCATCGGGTTCTAGATCCTAGTTATTTTAGATCCGTAGGTTTGAGGTTTGGACGAGAGTTAGAGGAAACTATTTTCGAAAGCCTTTACTTAGAGTAAGAGAAGAGGTAGAACTTTTTGAAACTCATTGGGAAACTAGTTTTCAAAAACCGGGGTTTTCAAAATAAGTTTCTTGTCTAGTGACCATGCTAACTAAGGGTCTCCTACAGTCAGGATGGCTCTGATACCAAGTCTATGGGGCCCCCGGATTAATCCTCCGAGAATCCCTATTATGCATACAACCACGATCCCATGATCAGTTAGTCGTGGCACATAACCGACAAGTATCAAAGTAAACATCCAAAACATAACGAATACATGTCATAAATTATTTTCCATTATGGCTACATCGATCAACATCAGCAGAACTTCATTAAGCGTAGAGCCTGATCCATGCCTTAACCTACAGGCAACTGACTAGGAGAACGTCCTAGCTCACATAGTCGTCCACTTCATCCTCTTCTTGATATCTGACCAAGTTAATAGCCAGGGATAATGCCAGTGAGTACTTTGAATGTACTCGCAAACCACCTTATAGTAACAAGAATAACAAGAGGATATGCACTATGGCTGTGGTAGTAGGAGGGATCCAAGAGAGGTTCTTTTCTCAATTAGTTTCTCTTGTAGATATAGCATCTACATATCTTTGTTTAAAACTTTTGTAAAACATTTTGGAAACCTTTTTGAAAAGTTTTGGAAAAGTTTTTGAAAATATTAGGACTGGGTCACCCATTTGTTCCTTTCTTCCGGTCGTCCCACGTCCAAACTCCTTTCTTTCCCGTCCGACCATCCCATGGTCAAAACCTTCCTCCTTTTTCGACCATCCCATGGTCAAAACATTTCAAAAGCCTTCGCTTTTCCGAAAACCATTTTGAAATCAAAACTAGCACCGCTCTACAGAAGTTTGTCCAACCCGTCCTTAACCGCGGACATGGCTATTCGAATAAATTTACACTCTGCAGAGGTTGTACACTTTACCCACACCATCCGGGTACACTACCCTGATCTTCACCGATCGTGGGTCGAGTAACCGATCAAGACTCTCCGGATGCCCACTCCAATATAAGTGCCTCCCCTATGAGTGTTGTTCCCCTCAATACCGGGATGTTGGGTACCGAGGACCAACCAGAGTGCATTTTGCACTTCCCAAGTGTTGCGCTTTCAATGAGGGGCTCATAGTAATGCGTGGAGATCCGGAAACCCTTTGTTCCTTCTCCAAGTCGATGTCCCACATGGACCCTTATGTGAGAAGGCCCACCCTCCAGGGATTTTTATCCCCTGTAGTTGTTGCGAGGCAGCTTATACCAGAGTAAACAAACAACAAATCCAGCCCTGTCCCATTCCAGAGTAATGTGGTTGCACAGGGTTAAGTTGTTATAGCTAAACTGCAAAGAACCGGGTGCGTTTTCATAAACCTTTTTCCTCTAGCTTTACTTCGGCATTTTGTAAAAAAAACCTTTTTCTTTCTCAATATCTCTTGGGAGGTCCCACCTCACCAAGGTTTTATCATAAAACATTTAGTAAAACTTTTTCCGGGGTCTTCCCATCCTCCAGTTTTGCTTCGGCTAAAACAGGGTCTCCAAAAGGGTTATGGTGATATACACCATCTATTCTACTAGGTACAAGTAGGTGTCATCAAGAGGTTTGTACTTAATAGTACAAAAGTGTAATAGTTCGGAGGAGCCAAACCACTACCATAAATACATTAACATATAGTAAAACAATGCAGTTTTAAATAAACTGTAGATAAAACATGCATAAATAAAACAGTAGGAAAAGGCTTATGAGAAAGAAGGTGGCTTTCCTGATGATCAGCAATATGGCAATATGTCCCTAGACTTCTTCTTAGAATACCCAAAATACCAATAATAATAAGATCTCTTCTTCTCGGTGTCAATACAAGCGCAACTATCGTCGTCATCGAGTATAGATGCAAACAAGCAAGACCACAATCAAAACAAGGAATACAGACATCAATACATACATAAAGCAATGAACAATACAAGCTTACAAATCAGTAGGTCTTAGGAAGATTGGGTTAATAAGATTGGCCTTGTCTTGGAAAGTGGAAGAAAATCCCTTAGGATTTATAGTCTAGAAACTACCTAAGAGATGGCTTTTGGAACAAGACCATATCCTGTATGATCTCATTGTATAAAAAGGGTACCATCAGATATGTATTGATAAAATGAACCCAACAAAAGTGGTTTCACTATTTTACCACTTTTCTTTAATTTCTTATGAATATTTTAGTGATAAAAGCTCTAGTTTTAGGAAATAATTCACCAGAAAAGTTCTGGAGCTCCAAAAATTATTTCCTTTTGTGGTTAGGTAGGGTTTCATGTACTAATTCACTGAGAGTTGGAATCATGTAAAAATATTTACCAGAATTCCCTCAGGAAATTCCCAAAGGCTATTCTAGAGGGTTGTTGTCTTTTTCACCAGATTTAATCTATAGTAGATTTTGATAGGAAACCAATACCACAAGGTAGGTATTTTGAATATCTTTTTTTAGGAATTGGATTCACTCTTTTTGGTGTTGTCAAACTTCTGTAGCGATTTTTCTACTGAGACTACCCTTGGTAGAGGTGATTAATTCACCAAAATTAAAAAGAGCCTCAATAAAATGTGATATCCTGGATTTTGGTAGACCTTAGCGTACCACATCACCGAGAGTTGGAATTAGGTCAATACCTCTGTTGGTTCGGCTTGGAGAAATTCCTAAGTGCAGAAACTAATAGTTTTTGTTATTTTTGCTACAGGCAAACTAGAGTTCACCTTGACAGGAGACCCATGCTGATGGATTGGTATTGCAAATGGCTTCCAGGAGAACTTTGATTTATCCCAAATGGGTATGTACAACTCCCTGAGGAATTTATTTAGTGTAAAATTTACTCTTTAGAACATTATATGCCAGAAAATAATAAGAATTATTTTTGGCATGGGACTGGTTGTGCAGGTTTGGGAAATCATGTGAGAACATGTATAAATTTGTATCTGTCTAAAATTGAGTGAATTATATTTTGTTTAGCAATTAAACTAACTGGCCAGAAGCAGATCTGGAATTAATGGAATTATTAAAAGAAAAGGAGAAATAGCCACTAGGCCGGATTCCAGACGCAGATGGGCGTCTCAGTGCCAAAACGGCCCAACCGGCAAGGAGCTCGCATGGGAGAGGCAGTTCAAAGGCCGGGGTGTGGGGCCCGCGGGTCAGTGACAGCGAGCACTCAAAGTGGTATGGGGGTTTCCTGAGCCGTCCGATTAAGTTGTTTGGACAGCTCAGGGCCTTCTGCTACCTCCGGCGGCGGTGGAACAGAGGGGAAACCCTAGAGGCGATGAAGGTCATATTGGGAGCTCACCGGAGGGGCTGAGGGGCGACTGAGAGGCCATGTGGCGACGCGATCGACGACGGGGACCTCAGGGATGACGGGGACCTCGGGGACGAGAAGCTCAGGGAGGCCTGCATGCGGGATAAAAAGGGGCGGGGGAGTCAGTGCTAGTCCAGGGGAGCGCATGTAAGCCGATGGAGAGAAGAGAAGGGCAGGGGAGGCGACCACCAAGTCGGGATCTTGGAGGAAGCCGAGGGGAGGAGCATCCTCTCTCAAGGGCGAGACAAGACCTAGGAGGATCTCTGGAGCTCAAACAAGGTAGATCCATGGCAGTGGAGATGATCTAGGCCACATGCATGGGAAGAAGCGACGGGGTGGAGGAGCTATGGATAGAACCTTGCCATGGCCGAAGCTTCCTTCAGTCCTCCTATTGAGTAGGGCAGAGTAGGGGAGAGGGAGTGGGGGCTCTAGGAGGTGAGTGGGAGCGAGAGGAGTGGAATTAGGACGGTGGGGGTCGTGGTACTAGCCTCTAGCCTTATAAACCGATGGACAATGGTCCATGGTGGTCTAGGTGTAGAAAGGGCTTGCAGGGAGGGAGGTGAGACCAGGGGAAGATGTTGTGGGCGTGGAGGGTGGTATCTAGTCGGGATGCAGGTCAGAGAGAGGAAGGGTTGCTGCTGTGGCAAGAGCCTTTGGCAATAGGTGGTTGTCCCACTCCGATTCTCTACCTCCAAACACTAGAGGACAAGGTATAGTAGCTTAGCTACCGTGCACACGACCAGGACTGAGTTATGTGGTGGTGGAGGCATGTTGAGGAAGATTAGAAGAGGTTTGATGGAGGTTTTGGTGCTAAAGGGGTAAATGTTCAATTCTGCTCGAAGGGATGTTCAAGGTTTAATTCTTGATTTTTGATCTTTACCCAAGGATATAAGAATGCTGGTATATGGGTAAGGTTAGGATGCCTCTCTAGGATTTATTTGGGATTTTTCAGAAGATTAGAAGTCCACTTAAATCCAATTATTCAAAAACTGCAGAAGTGAAGTATTGGAGCTCATTTGATATTTTTACAATGGGCCTTGTTGGATTTTGATGTGAGATGGTCCCACTATGAATACACACTTAGGGGAATTTCCCAAGATTGATTGAGGCTTAAAAGTATTTAAAACTGTTATTATTCCATTTCTGCCATTTAAGAAAATGGGCAAAAAGAAATAATAAAGCTTTTCAAAAATATTTATTTTTGAAGTGGGAAGATAGGGTATTATATATAGGACTCAATTGTGCTTAAAGTTAGGGAAGTACTTTGGCAAAAACCAAACTTTCCCTTGAGAAAGGAGTTTTGGAGATTTTCTCTATTAAGGAGATTAATTAGATTTGGAGCCCTAATAATTATGGATAATATTTAATAACTCATGGTGATCAAGGTAGATGATGTAGACAAGGTGTAGCAAGCATTTTCAACCTTGGGATTGGAGAATCCAAGTTGATTTTGGTGAAATACCCTAGATTAAGGATCTAGGGTGATGTTAATTTCATACCATCAAAACATGGTTGTATCTTGGAGTTCAGATCTCCCCTGGGGACATGGCATAGATGGGTGGATATACCAAGTGATGTACATCAACATGGTATAGAGGTTCGAGCTTCATATTGTTTGAGTTCAACAAGAATTCATTCCAAACATTGAATAAAATAAGCCTGCCAAAGCGGATTATCAACAAGCCTTCAAAACCTTGTGGGTTTAAGAAGCACAAAGATCCACTTGGAACAAGTGAAGTAGATATTGATAGACCTATATGAGTAGAACACCACCATGAAAATAGTTGGTCCATAGAAGGTTGGATGGTGGTGTGAGCTTCTATCCAAGTAGGCATGTTGACTAGATTTGCAAGAAAAGTTATTTTCTTGCCTGGAAAACCATCAAGAACAAGTGGCTTGTAGGATGATATAACCAAGGGAAATTGTGGGAATTGGTAGTCCTTAGGATGGTTAACAAGATTGTTCAAATTCATTTTCAAAAATGAATAAGGGTTGAGAAAGGGAGGCATTAAAAAAGGTGATATAGGAACAGATTCCAGACTTGGCCAAATTTGGAAGATTTAGGGTTTTTGACTAGAAGGTGGGTGGTGATGATTTTGATGGGTTGCAAGGTACCAAATAATCATCAAGTAGATGATGTGTAAGTGTAGATTGAGTAGAAGGGATCCATGCTTGATGTTGGTCTTTATTGACTTGGAAACTCCTAGAATGGATCACTTCAGAATCGATCTGGTTAAGGGTTTTAGATGATCACCTGGTGGCTAGAGATTAGATCAAGATTGTATTCTTGCTTAGGGTTTGGTTATTTTAAAGTATCTTGATCCTAGTGGATGATCCCCTAGGGTAGCTCATATTACTTCTAAGCAAGCAAGTCAAACAGCAGATCAAGGCAACTCATCTTACAAACAAATCAACTACTACTAGGGTTCCCTTCAAGCATAGCTTGAGGTAAGGATGGGCAATTTTGAAAGGTTGGAGTTTGAACAAGGTAAGGTCCTTGGTACATCTACCAAGAGTAGAGTTCAAAAGATTTATAAAAGGTTTTGTAAATCTTAGAAGTATTAGTAGTTGAAGGTTTTGTCTTGAAAACATAAGGAGGTTATAACTCTCCATAGTTTTGTCAATGGAAGCTACTAAACTAGTTTTGGTTACACTAGCATCTTGGCTCATGTATTGAAATGCCAGAACATTTGAGAATATGTAAAATCAGCCAGGATTGTTTTGTTAAATAGCTTTTTGACAACTGATGTTGAGGTAAGGAGTGTATCTCTTAATACACAATAATAAGCATAAACACAGTCAAACAACAGGCAAACACTGCACCAATGAACAAGAAAAAGTTTTTGTTCCCCCTGATTTTTGCATTCTGGACCACTAATCAGGGTTGCTGAAATTGGGATGTTACAAAATGACTCTAGTTGATCAATGTGGATTAGGAAAAGAACACACATGCAATTTCACCAGTGGATCCATGTGGTTTTGGAAAATAATACACATGCAATGACTCTAGTGGATCCATGTGGTTTAGGAAAAGATAACACATGCAATGACTCTAGTGGATCCATGTGGTTTAGGAACAGAACACACATGCAAATGTCACCAGTTGATCAATGTGGTTTAGGAAAAGAACACACATGCAATCCCTCTTGTGGATAAATGTGGTTTATGAAAAGAACACACATGTACTGACTATAGTGGATCAATGTGGTTTACGAAAAGAACACACATGCAATGACTCTAGTGGATCCATGTGGTTCAAGAAAAGAACACACATTCAATGTCACCAGTGGATCCATGTGGTTTAGGAAAACAACACACATGCAATGACTCTGGTGGATCAATGTGGTTTAGGAAAATAACACACATGCAATGTCACTAGTGGATCCATGTGGTTCAGGAAAAGAATACACATGCAATGACTCTAGTGGATCCATATGGTTCAGGAAAAGAACACACCTGCAATGTCTCTTGTGGATCCATGTGGTTTAGGAAAAGAACACACATGCAATGACTCAAGTGGATCCATGTGGTTTAGAAAAATAACACACATACAAATGTCACTAGTGGATCAATGTGGTTTAGGAAAAGAACACACATGCAATGACTCTTGTGGATCAATGTGGTTTAGGAAAAGAACACACATGCAATGACTCTAGTGGATCAATGCCGTTTAGGAAAAGAACACACATGCAATGACTCCAGTGGATCCATGTTGTTTAGGAAAAGAACACACATGGAATGACTCTTGTGGATCAATGTGGTTTAGGAAAAGAACACACATGCAATGACTCTAGTGGATCAATGTAGTTTATGAAAATAATACACATGCAGTAACTCCAGTGGATCCATGTGGTTTAGGAAAAGAACACACATGCAATGTCACCAGTGGATCTATGTGGTTTAGGAAAAGAACACACATGCAATGCCATAGTGGATCCATGTGGTTTAGGAAAAGAACACACATGCAAATGTCACTAGTGGATGAATGTGGTTTAGGAAAATAACACACATGCAATGACTCTAGTGGATCAATGTGGTTTAGGAAAAGAACACACATGCAATGACTCCAGTGGATCAGTGTGGTTTAGGAAAAGAACACTCATGCAATACCTCTAGGGGATTGATATGTTTTAGGAATAGAACACACATGCAATGACTCTAGTGGATCAATGTATTTTAGAAAAAAAAACATGGAATGACTCTAGTGGATCCATGTGGTTTATGAAAAAACCACACTTGCAATGACTCCAGTGAATCAATGTGGTTCAGGAAAACAACACACATGCAATGACTCTTGTGGATCAATGTGGTTTAGGAAAACAACACACATGCAATGACTCTAGTGGATCAATGTAGTTTAGGAAAATAACACACATGCAATGACTCCATTGGATCCATGTGGTTTAGGAAAAGAACACACATACAATATCACTAGTCGATCCATGTGGTTTAGGAAAAAAACAAATATACAATGTCACCAGTGGATCCATGTGGTTTAGGAAAAGAACACACATGCAATGTCATAGTGGATGCATGTGGTTTAGGAAAAGAACACACATGCAAATGTCACTAGTGGATCAATGTGGTTTAGGAAAAGAACACACATGCAATGACTCTAGTGGATCAATATGGTTTAGGAAAAGAACACACATGCAATGACTCTAGTGGATCAATGTGGTTTAGGAAAGGAACACACATGCAATGACTCTAGGGGATCGATGTATTTTAGGAATAGAACACACATGAAATGACTGTAGTGGATCAATGTATTTTAGAAAAAAACATGGAATGACTCTAGTGGATCCATGGGTTTATGAAAAGAACACACTTGCAATGACTCCAGTGAATTAATGTGGTACAGGAAAACAACACACATGCAATGACACTAGTGGATAAATGTGGTTTAGGAAAAGAACACACATGCAAGGTCACCAGTGGATCAATGTGGTTTAGAAAAAGAACACACATGCAAATGTTACCAGTGGATCCATGTGGTTCAGCAAAAGAACACACATGCAATGACTCAAGTGGATCCATGTGTTCAGGAAAAGAACACACATGCAATGTCACCAGTGGATCCATGTGGTTTAGGAAAAGAACACACATGCAATGACTTTAGCGGATCCATGTGTTTTAGGAAAAGAACACACATGCAATGTCTCTAGTGGATCCATATTGTTTAGGAAAAGAACACACATGCAATGTCTCTAGTGGATCCATGTGGTTTAAGAAAAGAACACACATGCAAATGTCACCAGTGGACCAACGTGGTTTAGGAAAAGAACACACATGCAATGACTCTACTGGATCCATGTGGTTTAGGAAAAGAACCCACATGCAATGACTCAAGTGGATCCATGGGGTTTAGGAAAATAACACACATGCAATGATTCGAGTGGATCCATGTGGGTCAGGAAAAGAACACACATGCAATGACTCTAGTGGACCCATGTGGTGTAGGAAAACAACACACATGAAATGACACTAGTGGATCCTTGTGGTTAAGGAAAGGAACACACATGCAATGACTCTAGTGGATCAATATGGTTCAGGAAAAGAACACACATGCAATGTCACCAGTGGATCCATGTGGTTCAGGAAAAGAACACACATGCAATGACTCTAGCGGATCCACGTGGTTTAGGAAAATAATACACATGCAATGTCTCTAGTGGATCCATACTGTTTAGGAAAAGAACACACATGCAATGACTCTAGTGGATCCATGTCGTTTAAGAAAATAACACACATGCAAATGTCACCAGTGGACCAACGTGGTTTAGGAAAAGAACACACATGCAATGACTCTACTGGATCCATGTGGTTTAGGAAAAGAACCCACATGCAATGACTCAAGTGGATCCATGGGGTTTAGGAAAATAACACACATGCAATGATTCGAGTGGATCCATGTGGGTCAGGAAAAGAACACACATGCAATGACTCTAGTGGACCCATGTGGTGTAGGAAAACAATACACATGCAATGACACTAGTGGATCCTTGTGGTTAAGGAAAGGAACACACATGCAATGACTCTAGTGGACCAATATGGTTCAGGAAAAGAACACACATGCAATGTCACCAGTGGATCCATGTGGTTCAGGAAAAGAACACACATGCAATGACTCTAGCGGATCCACGTGGTTTAGGAAAATAATACACATGCAATGTCTCTAGTGGATCCATACTGTTTAGGAAAAGAACACAAATGCAATGACTCTAGTGGATCCATGTGGTTTAAGAAAAGAACACACATGCAAATGTCACCAATGGACCAACGTGGTTTAGGAAAAGAACACACATGGAATGACTCTACTGGATCCATGTGGTTTAGGAAAAGAACCCACATGCAATGACTCAAGTGGTTCCATGGGGTTTAGGAAAATAACACACATGCAATGATTCGAGTGGATCCATGTGGGTCAGGAAAAGATCAGACATGCAATGACTGTAGTGGACCCATGTGGTTTAGGAAAACAACACACATGCAATGACACTAGTGGATCCTTGTGGTTAAGGAAAGGAACACACGTGCAATGACTCTAGTGGATCAATATGGTTTAGGAAAAGAACACACATGCAATGTCACTAGTGGATCCATGTGGTTCAGGAAAACAATACACATGCAATGACTCTAGTGGATCCATGTGGTTCAGGAAAAGAACACACATGCAATGTCGCTAGTGGATCCATGTGTTTTGGAAAAAGAACACACATGCAATGACTCAAGTGGATCTATGTTGTTTAGGAAAACAACACACATGAAAATGTCACCAGTGGATTGATGACCCACAAGTATAGGGGGTGTATCGCAGTATTTTCGATAAGTAAGAGTGTCGAACCCAACGAGGAGCAGAAGGTGCTGGCTAATACTTAGCAAACAGATTTTTAGGGGGTTTTGATAAAGCAAGTAAACAAAGTATGAGTAAATAAAAGACAATAAGAATATATGCAGCAAGTGGCCCAATCCTTTATGCAGCAAAGGACAAGCCGGTTGTATTACTTAAGATGACAAAATGTTCTCGAGGACACATGGGAAGACTGTCAAGTGCTTTCGCTTCGTATAGTTGATTAATCTTATCTAGCTTGCTAAGTGTTGTGTGGGTGAACCAGTGCTAATGTACCGTCCCATCCAAGACTAATACATACTTGTGATTATACCCCTTGCAAACATCCATAAGTACAAGAAAGTAATTAAGGTAGAAACCTAACCACAACTTTAAACTCTAAGACCCTTACGTCCCTTGTGCAATGGTTTCCTAACATGGGTTTAGGTTTCTGTCACTCCGGCAACCCCTACGATTAGTAGCCAAATACACAATGCATTCCCCAGGCCCATATAGGTGAAGTGTCATGTAGTCGACGTTCACATGACACCACTAGAAGAAGTACACCACAACTTAAATATCAAACTATTGAATCTTTCTCAACACAACTCCACTACTAACAACATGACTTCTCCCATGTCCTCAAGAACAAAACGAACTACTCACAAGACATCATATGGATCATGATCAGAGATGGAATAATGATGTATAACAATCTGAACATAAACAATAATTCAATGGTTCACCCAATAACATCAACTACAAAGAGTAATCAACAACGGGAAAGTTTCCCCTATGAACTAATGCAAGATTCAACTCAATTGTTACAGCAATATGGAGATGGTGATGGGGGTGCTGATGATGGTGGTGGTGATGATGATGATCCCGATGAAGTCCATCTTGATGGTGGTGTTGATGGCGACGATCTCCCCTCTCCGGGAAGGAATTCCCCCGGCAGAAATCTGTCTGCTGGAGAGATCTTTCTCTCTCGGTGTTTTCCGCCCCGCAGAAGCGGCGGAATCTTTCTGTGGTCGCTCTCCGAGTCTTAGGGTTTTGGGGGGTTGATATACGCCAGAGGGGAGAGGCTGGAGTGGGCCAGGGTGGCCACACTACCTCCAAGCGTGGCCTAGGGTTGCCCGCGCCAGGGGGTGGTGTGGGCCCCCTGTGGCCCATCTCCACTCCGTCTTCTGTCATCCTTAGTCTTCTGGAAAAATAGGATTTTCCGTATATTTTCCCAGATTTTCTAATCTTCACGAATTTTTCCTCCAACCAACACCTTTTCCATCAGAATCCTGACTGCAGCGGTCCATGCTCCAAAAGTCATCAACCATGCAAAAACAGATGAAATAACATAAGTATCACCTCTCAATACGAAATATATCAATGGATAATAGTGAATTAAGACATAGAATAGTGATGCAAAATGGACGTATCAACTCCCCCCAAGCTTAGACTTCGCTTGTCCTCAAGCGAAAGTGAGCTCAATAAACATGGCCTCAGGTTTATGGAGTGAAGAGTCGATAAAAGAATACGAACAAGAAGCATCACATCCATCAAGTACATAGATCATAATAGAAGACAACTCACTATTATATAACTCAACTTGCAATGAGTAAAGGAAACACAATAAAGATACATAAAGTGAATCATAATTGGTAATGGCAAACTTAGCTCTTGGTCGAAGAATAGTTGATAATTTGCTGGAGTTCACAAATAACTAGTTTTCCATGATAGCTTTCAAAGTAGTAAACATCAAGATAAGATCAATGTGCTAAACAAGAAACATAAGAAACATGATTGAATAAATCATCATATGAATGAATGAAACACAACAACTCAAAATACTTGCTGAGATAGAAGGGAGTAGGTTTACTGACTCAACTACAAAGTAAAAGAAAGGCCCTTCGTAGAGGGAAGCAGGGATTGCAAGTCTCATAAAGAGCTCTCAAAAATTATGATACTTACTAGCTTTCAGCTCTCATTGCCCCTATCATAGGCATCTTTAGGTGATTAAGGTTAAAGTGATCAAATATGAGGATATGCATTGACAAGTTGTAAGTTGAGAATCTCATGTCCCTTGAATACGAGGGCCGCTCCTCATGCTACTCAAGTTTAGTCACCGGTTAGTTCTTGTCATCGTAAGCATATGTGTATCATTGAGAACCGCCAACGGGGTACCCCTTGCCCGATGATACGGATGAATCCCCATATCAAAATGACAAGGCAAGCAGACAACAAGTATCTCTGCAATCTTCTTATTTACCATGGGAATATGGTGCTTTTTTCTCTCTTTCCTCTTTTCATAATATCTCTCTTTTTTTCTCTTTTTCTCAATCTTTATCTCTTTTTTTATAAGAAGAATGCTTCATAGATACTCGTTATGGTTACGCTGCAGGTTTCCACCATTTTAGCATGGATTAGACCAGCGGCCCAGGCGTTTCTCTAACACACATGCATAACTTCATGGACTTACAAGCTCCCCTTTCATTTCACACCGACGACATCCATAGACAAAAGAACATGATATCAAATAGGTACAAAGTACCAGTGCAATGTTGAAAGTGTTCCCCATGACATCATGGTTCTGCTAACTCACAACTTACAAAGCGCAAGCATATACGTAACATAGGTGAGCACAATGGTTCAAGTTTATTAAGTGCAAGAAAGTAAAGTGTGCCATCAAGTTCGTGAGAGCTTTAATCACTAATTTTCACATAACAAGTTTAATTTGGGAGATAGATAAAACAAGAATTTACTTGGAATAGCAATAATGCTACTAGGTAGGTATGGTGGACACAAATGGCAAAGGTTTTGGTTTAAAGGAGGTGGATGCACGAGAAGAGTACCCTCTCAGTACAGGTTTTTGGCTAGCAAGGCTGGGTAGCAAGTACAAGAGTTGAAGGAAACAAACAAACATACAAGTGATAAAGACAAACATGCAATCTTCCTTGGAAGCACAAAAGATCTTAACTAGAGAATACTAAACTTATGAGAAAATCAAGAAAGAAAGATGATGAAATTATTTTTCTTTAAAGGTACTTTTATCTTTTCTTTCAGCTCTCAAAAATAGTGTTGCTACTGACCAAGCCAGGTTTGCCAAAACCAACTAAATTAACTCAATGATCCCAAAGTGATACCAATACTAACAACAAGATCAATCATATAACCACGAATTGAAAACTAATATAAGATATGAAAAAGAGTGAATGATAGAACTTCTCATTAATATTTCATATGGGCAACTCACACCAAGGGATACATATCTAATGAGAGAGGGGACACTTCCACAATGCAAACCATACTACATAATAACTCCTCTATTCATGATATGACTCTACTAATAAGGTAAAAAGATAGAAGATAGTGATGTGATACTGCGGCACTCCCCCAAGCTTGGAACATACTAAGGGGATGCCAAACCTGATGTCGAATTACTCCTTTGGTGGTGGTGGTATCCTATCGATGAGCCCTCTGATCAGTTTCCCCAAGTCCTCAATCTCGAAGGTGAGAGTACGAATAAACTCCGAGTTGTGCTCAATACGGCTCATGATCATTTCAGTTTGTGGATCCCAGCTCTTGTGATTCTTTTTCTGTTCTTACATCTTGGAGTCTTCTTTTCCTATATGGTTATGGATAAAGGTATGGAAGGGATTCTTGGTGTGTGGAGGAAGTGACCGTGGAGCCAAACTGTGACAGGGATCTTTCCCCCAGTCTGCATCCGTGCCGTCCTTATAACCCTGGCAGGTTTTGTCACCACTCCAATGCTTGCAATGGTAGTGCTGGTGTGCGGATGTTGGCCTTGCTCCTCTTCACCTTCACTCTTGATCTCCTTCTCCTTCCCGGGGTCTTGGAGGTCTTCCTCCATGGGCTCCTTCCCTTTATCCTTGGCGGACACCATTGTGCTTCTAAGCCTTCAAAGAGTATGTCCTGGCAGAAACAGATCGAAACAAAAACACGACGAAAACACGATATACGAACCTCGGGGGATCCGAGGGGTTATATATTACGAAGTTTCACATCAAAAGGAAGGTACTGGGAGAAAACGAGTCGGAGGCGGAGTACGGGGTGGACTCACCACCTGGTGGCACGGCCAGGGGAGGGCCCGCGCCACAGGGTGGTGTGAGCCACCCTGGCTCCGTTTCCGTCCCTTTTTCTCTTAGTAGCTCTCCTTATTGACTGAAAACTGCAAAAATATAGTTGGATAGTGTTTTCGCGGAACTTTTCTTACCAGAACTGTTACCTATTTCGAGACAGACTCTGCAGGTCTCTGAATTTGGTATCTAGTAGATTCTTTCAGAGTCATCACTTGAATATCATCGATATCTTCATCTTCATACACTTATTACTTGAGTCATAAAACCTTTCTCTTCCTTATTACACCATTATCTCCACTACGTGGAAATTTCTTTCACACAAAACTTCACACGGTTCTCATTAGCAACATTGGTATAAGTGAAGTGATAAAAACTTTTGAGCTCAATTTCAACTGAAAACCAACAAAACATAATATATTGTAGGAACTCCTTCCGAAAACCCGAAAAGAATTCGAAAAGGAAATTGAATAAAGAAGCAAATGCAAGATTGGCCAAATCTGTCAAAACAGACCAGCAGGTAAAGATCATTTTTTTAGAAAATCTTCTGTTGCTCAAATCAAAAAGTGCAAAACTAACGAAAGTTAAATAACAACCTGAGGCAGAAGCACAAAAAATTACAGCTCAATCCCACATACAGAGATCTCTAACGAATTTTTACGGTGAAGCACAAAGAATATGTTTCGGGATAGCAACTTCCCCAAATCTTACTTCTCTCTCATTACAGGTTGATCTTGACACAAAAACCAAACAAAACGGATAAGAAGAGGTTATTACCAAAGTAATAACTTCCAACACTCAAAGAAACAAAAACACACTGAAAGCAAAAACAAATTGGGTTGTCTCCCATAAAACTCTTTCTTTATTGCCATTAAGATGGGCACGATAATTTTGAAGAAGCTCACTCGGGAATATGAATTGTAGTGAAAGGGAGCATTAAGAAGAAAAAACACACACACGCATTTAAGTCTAACCCACTTCCTTTCAAGGGAATTTTGTAAACAAACAAGTTATTTAAACCAAAGGCTACTTGCAAAAGAAGGCAAAAGAAGTGCAACATAAAAACTTTCAGCATAAAACGAGGAAACTTGATATTATTGAGATGCATAAGAACACTTTTCCCTCTCTCATAGTAACTTTCAGTATCATGCATAAAATTAACAATATAGCTATCACAAGGACCATCATAGCAATGATCACTTATTCTAACAGAAAACATAGGAATACTAGCTCTCACAACACTACTATGTGAAACAATATTAGAGGTATCCTTACAAAGGATAGTGTGTCCCTCTTTTTTATATTTAGTGACAAAGTCTTTCACAATTGCTATTATAGGTTCATCAACCATTTGTTTATCAGGTTCAACAGCTTTATTTGTACTTTCATTAACCATACTAGCTATCATAGAATGTTCCTTTACCTTAACTGGAAAAGGCATTTTCTCAATATAAGGATCAGGTAAAACATGATTAGCAGTATAAACTTCAGTATTTCTTGCAGGAACACTCTTAGCAATATCTTTATAAGGTTCATGATACTTATTCCACTTCATTTTAGGCACTTCAATGTAGGAAGCAAAAGCCTTAAAATAAGAAGCAATAGCTAGAGAGTCTAGACCATAAGCATTTTTAATATTTTGAAAGTCATTAGTTCCCATAAAAGATTCAATGCATTCATAATCATAATTTATACCTGACTTTCTACCTTTGTCATTATCCCAAGCTTCAGCATTATCTTGAATACGGTCCAGAAGATCCCATTTAGCTTCTTCTTTCATGCGAGTGAATGATCCAGCACAAGAAGCATCCAATAAATCTTTATCATGTAGAGGGAGCCTTGCCTAAAAGTTATTGATAATAATATTGTTGGGGAGCTCATGAATGGGACATTTGAGCATTAGTAACTTCAATCTCCCCCAAGATTGAGCTGTACGCTCTCCATCAAGAGGCCAAAAGTTGTATATTTGATTCCGATCTTTATGAATCTCACTAGGAGGATAAAACTTTGAATAAAAGAGAGGAACTATTTCCTCCCATTCCAGAGCTTGACCATTCATTAGCAGCTTATACCATTCCTCAGCTCTTCCTTTCAGTGATAATGAGAATAACTTCTTCTTAACTTGATCTGTAGTAATACCTGCACACTTGAACAACCCGCATAATTCGTGTCTAAAGAGTAAATGATCACCGGGATGGACAGTTCCATCCCCAACATAATAGTTATCCATAACACGATCAATAATTCTTGTAGGTATTTTGAAAACATCATTCTCAGCAGGTGGTGGTTTATCTACTATCTTAGCGGTGGTAGTAGCATTACCAAATAAGAAACTCAGCAAATTATCCATAACGAAAATAAAGCAACTAGCAGAAGTAAACAATACTCACAGTAGAAGTTTCCTTTACCAGTTCCACTCTCCAATAGCGCTTCACTCCCGCAACGCGTAGGAAAATAGTCTTGATGACCCACAAGTATAGGGGGTGTATCGCAGTATTTTCGATAAGTAAGCGTATCGAACCCAACGAGGAGCACAAGGTGCTGGCTAGTGGTATGGATCAGGAATTCTCTGCTAATACTTAGCAAACGGATTTTTAGGGGTTTTGATAAAGCAAGTAAACAAAGTACGAGTAAATAAAAGACAGTAGGAATAAATGCAGCAAGTGGCCCAATCCTTTATGCAGCAAAGGACAAGCCGGTTGTATTACTTAAGATGACAAAACTTCTCGAGGACACATGGGAAGACTGTCAAGTGCTTTCGCTTCATATAGTTGATTAATCTTCTCTAGCTTGCTAAGTGTTGTGTGGGTGAACCTGTGCTAATGTACCGTCCCATCCAAGACTAATACATACTTGTGATCATACCGCTTGCAAACATCCGTAAGTACAAGAAAGTAATTAAGGTAGAAACCTAACCACAACTTTAAACTCTAAGACCCTTACGTCCCTTGTGCAATGGTTACCTAACGAGGGTTCAGGTTTCTGTCACTCCGGCAACCCCTACGATTAGTAGCCAAATGCACAATGCATTCCCCTAGGCCCATATAGGTGAAGTGTCATGTAGTCGACGTTCACATGACACCACTAGAAGAAGTATACCACAACTTAAATATCAAACTATTGAATCTTTCTCAACACAACTCCACTACTAACAACATGACTTCTCCCATGTCCTCAAGAACAAAACGAACTACTCACAAGACATCATATGGATCATGATCAGAGATGGAATAATGATGTATAACAATCTGAACATAAACAATAATTCAATGGTTCACTCAATAACATCAACTACAAAGAGTAATCAACAACGGGAAAGTTTCCCCATGAACTAATGCAAGATTCAACTCAATTGTTACAGCAATATGGAGATGGTGATGGGGGTGCTGATGATGGTGGTGGTGATGATGATGATCCCGATGAAGTCCATCTTGATGGTGGTGTTGATGGCGACGATCTCCCCTCTCCGGGAAGGAATTCCCCCGGCAGAAATCTGTCTGCTGGAGAGATCTTTCTCTCTCGGTGTTTTCCGCCTGAGCGGCGGAATCTTTCTGTGGTCGCTCTCCGAGTCTTAGGGTTTTGGGGGGTTGATATACGCCAGAGGGGAGAGGCTGGAGTGGGCCAGGGTGGCCACACTACCTCCAAGCGTGGCCTAGGGTTGCCCGCGCCAGGGGGTGGTGTGGGCCCCCTGTGGCCCATCTCCACTCCGTCTTCTGGCATCCTTAGTCTTCTGGAAAAATAGGATTTTCCGTATATTTTCCTGGATTTTCTAATCTTCGCGAATTTTTCCTCCAAACAACACCTTTTCCATCAGAATCCTGACTGCAGCGGTCCATGCTCCAAAAGTCATCAACCATGCAAAAACAGATGAAATAACATAAGTATCACCTCTCAATACGAAATATATCAATGAATAATAGTGAATTAAGACATAGAATAATGACGCAAAATGGACGTATCATGGATCAATGTGGTTTAGGAAAAGAACACATATGGAATGACTCTTGTGGATCAATGTGGTTTACGAAAAGAACACACATGTAATAACTCTAGTGGATCAATGTGGTTTAGGAAAACAACACACATGCGATGACTGTTGTGGATCCATGTGGTTTAGGAAAAGAACACATATGCAATGTCACTAGTGGATCCATGTGGTTTAGGAAAAGAACACACATGCAATGTCACTAGTGGATCCATGTGGTTTAGGAAAAGAACACACATGCAACTGTCACCAGCGGATCAATGTGGTTTAGGAAAAGAACACACATGCAATGACCCTAGTGGATCAATGTGGTTTGGGAAAAGAACACACATGCAATGCCACCAGTGGATCAATGTGGTTCAAGAAAAGAACACACATGCAATGACTCTAGGGGATCAATGTGTTCTACGAAAAGAGCACACATACAATGACTCTAGTGGATCCATGTGGTTTAGGAAAAGAACACACATGCAATGACTCTAGTGGATCAATGTGGTTCATGGAAAGAACATACATGCAATGACACTAGTGGATCAATGTGGTTTAGGAAAAGAAACACATGCAATGTCACAAGTGGATCAATGTAGTTTAGAAAAAGAACACACATGCAAATGTTACATGTCGATCCATGTGGTTCAGCAAAAGAACACACATGCAATGACTATAGTGGATCCTTGTGTCCAGGAAAAGAACACACGTGTAATGACTCTAGTGGATCCATGTGGTTTAGGAAAAGAACACACCTGCAATGACTCTAGTGGATCCATGTGGTTTAGGAAAAGAACGCACATGTAATGACTCTAGTGGATCAATGTAGTTTAGGAAAAGAACACACATGCAATGTCACTAGTGGAGCCATGTGGTTTAGGAAAAGATAACACATGCAAATGTCACTAGGAGATCAATGTGGTTTAGGAAAAGAACACACATCCAATGACTCTAGTGGATCAATATGGTTTAGGAAAAGAACACACATGCAATGTCACTAGTGGATCAATGTGGTTTAGGAAAAGAACACACATGAACTGACTCTAGTGGATCAATGTGTTTTAAGAAAAGAAAACACATGCAATGACTCTAGTGGACTCATGTGGTATAGGAAAAGAACAGACATGCAATGTCACCAGTGGATCCATCTGTTTTAAAAAAAACACATGCAATGTCACCAGTGGATCCATGTGTTTTAAGAAAAGAACAAACATGAAATGACTCTAGTGGATCCATGTGGGATAGGAAAATAACACACATGCAATGACTCGGGTGGATCCATGTGGTTCAGTAAAATAACACACATGCAATGACTCTAGTGGATCCATGTGGTTTAGGAAAACAACACACATGCAATGACACTAGTGGATCCATGTGGTTAAGGAAAAGGACACACATGAAATGACTCTAGTGGATCATTGTGGTTTAGGAAAATAATACACATGCAATGACTCCAGTGGATCCATGTGGTTTAGGAAAAGAACACACATGCAATGTCTCTAGTGGATCCATGTGATTTAGGAAAAGAACACACATGCAATGACTCTAGTGGATCCATGTGGTTTAGGAAAAGAACACACATGCAAAAGTCACCAGTGGATCAATGTGGTTTAGGAAAAGAACATACATGCAATAACTCTTGTGGATCAATGTGGTTTAGTGTAGCACCCCGGTAAAACCACTACTAGAAAATCACTGTATTTTGTCCTTGTGCATCATCATGATAGCATGCTCATGTCATCATGCCACATTGCATTTGAGCATCATCATGGCATCATGCATCTGTTTGCCTAAACCTATTTCGTAAAAGTCTATCTTTGTTTTCTAATTGCCTGTCTCTTTATTTCAAATGATAAGACCCATAATTTCGGATATCGTTATTTGTCTAAAACTATTTATAAGATCTTTTGTCCGGGGAGGCAGTCCAGCCGATCAGGCCAGAGGCCCAACCGGCCGAACCACCTACGACCCGGGCCATCTAAATCCTAGACCTAACCCACCCAACTGCCACTCCCCTAGGCCACCCGCGTGTTGCACGCCTCCTTGTCGCTAACCCTAGCCCCGTACTGCCTCACCACCTAGCGATGCAGGCGCACCGCACATGACCCACCCGCTCTGGTACACGCACGTGAAGCCTCGACATGCTTCGCCTCGATCCTATCGCCCAACCCCCACTCGCTCCTCTCGTGATCCCCTCCTTGATGCTGAGCGCCGCCTCCCCTCTTCTCCTCGTCCCACGACCGCTGCCGCTCGCGCGCCCGTCCCCGACCTCCCTCTCCTCTGGCTCAGCGGTGCCATCCGTTTCCCTGGCCTCGGCCCCGTAGTGCTGCCGCCGTCCTCATGCCCCTCCGCCGCCAGCGGGCCCTCTATCCATCGACCGACCCTGCCACCGAGACCGCCACATCGAGCCGCCATCGCCTGCCTCCGCCATCTCCTTCGCCTCGACGCCACCTCCGCCGCCTGCAGGTCCGCGACGCTTCAACCCAGCCGAGCTCCGCCGCTTTTGAGCTCTACCCTGTGCAGGTCGCCGCCCTGCGACCGCGTCGGCTCGTGCACCTCCGTCGTCCTTCCCTAGACGCCACGTATGCGCGGCCCCGACCTTGCCTCGTCCGCCATCTAACCCATCGCGAGCCTCGCTGCCTCTGCACCTTGTCGGCGTGCCGCTCGTCTCTGCCCTCCTCGTTGGGCCTAGACCCGTGCCGCCAAGCTCGACGGCCGCTGTCGCCTTCAAGCCACACCCCTCTACAGGTCGCCGTTCCTCACTGGTGCCCTCCTTCGGCCAAGGTCGTCACCGCGTCTACCGACCCAGCTGTTGCCCCTATTCGAGCAAAGCAAGGCACCCCGTGCCGTTTTGGTTTGGTCTGGCCTACTCGACCAGGACTTGTGGTTCCCGTGGCTGTGCAAGCCCGGTGGCCTCTTTAGCTATCTGTCAAGGAGATGCAGGTGATGGTGTGATGATAAGACGACATCTTCCGCTCCGAAGCCTTTGTTGACTCGGTGATGATGCCTCCGAAGAACGCACAATGTGCAACTGAAGTGCCACCAAGGCGCCCCATGACAAGATCGCCATCGACAAGAGAACCACGATACTTCCAAGATCTCCTTCCCGGTTCCAAATCCCCGACTCCGAAGATCCGAAGACCAAACCCTGATGCCCGACCCCGAAGACCGATCCTGTCTGAACCCGAAGACCGCGACCCTCGAACCCCAAGATCTTCGACCTCGATGTGTGATCCCCTATCCGAGACCCCTATTTTTATAATATAACATTATGACTTGTTGCATATTAAATTGTTCATGCTCGCATACATATTATGGTTGTTTGGGGATATTTAGTCGATTCATCTCATAATTAAATATGGAGCGCATATGCGGGCTATACTTGTATTATACATTTAAATTTGCGTAGAGAACCGATAACATGTTTTTCTTTGTTAATATAACATTTAAATTGTGGGGTATCTAAACAACATGAACCACTTAATTAATTGTCGGGACCTCGGTTCCGCTTAATATTGCCTAGTTGCATCGCATCCTTGCCATGTCATGCATCATACATGCATCATGCCCGATCTTCTGTCGTAGTATTAAATACTGTATCCGGTGTTTCTTTTAGTGCTTTGGTTCTTCGCGGATTAGGCCATTGAGTTGATGCGAGTATCGACAAGTTCTTCGGATAATGTATCTTCGACAATGTTTCCCAGGCTAGCATTCTCCCCCTTTCTACCTATTTTGCATTTATAGTCTTTATTTCCTCCTGTTGATCTATTGATATCCGTGTCGCGATGCTTTAGTGTTCCGTACCAGATATATTCCGTGCACCCTTTATATTGCCCTGGACACCTCCTATTACCTGTTGTTTGGTAGATAGATTGTCTTGCGAGTCGTAGTCGCTTGCCCAGGTGCGATCCCGTTTCGTGAAGTACCACACAGTTGTTGGAATGTTGTCATATGCTTAATGGTGGATATGATCATGACTTTAAATACAACTTGATTAATTGTTGGGAATAGATATAACTAATGCAGAGGCATCGGTGGGCAATAGCAAATATTTGGTTTTCAACCGCTCAATTGTGTCCCGTAGGCCCCGAGTACTTGATACTTCTTCCTTGACTATCGCACTATCCGCATGTGGGACCATGAATCCCCTTAGCCATAGCTTGATTCGTTTCTTATTTCTTGGGGCCACAAACTAGTTTGGGGCTTTGTTACTATTTTGTACTTATGCCATGCCTTACTGCTTTATTTATGATTGCGCGTGGAGCGCCTATACTGTTTAGGAACCCCGTGCCACGTTTCCGTTGTATCGACAAGCCCAGTCACACTTTCGGGTTCCCAGTCGTTTACATCCGTCGCCACACACACTGCGTGCGTCGCGGAGCCGGCCGACTTCGTAGCGGGTAGCTTATTGGGGGTGGCCCCCTGAAATATTTTATGAATCTTGTGATTGCTTTGTCGTGAAAGCCTCGTTGGGTTTTTATTTGGTTTTTCCGAGGTTGATCGTTCATGTGTTGCTATTTGTGCACCCCTGCAGGGTAAATCTTTCTGAAAGCCATGTCCGCGGTTATGGACTACTTGGAGCACAGTATCTCGATCATAGATAAGCATAACTAAAGTAGTGCTATAAATTTGACTTAATATGTGACTAGTAATCAGTTTCACTACAATGGAATGGATAATAAAAGTGCCAACAACTGGTGGAACTGGGGTGTATCGAGTCATGTTATACCTGCCTAGTAAGTATCGTAACTCCAATGTAATGAAATAAAAGTGCCAACAACTGCTGGGTTTGGGATGTCACATGCTAATTTGATCTAACTAGTAAGTACTGCAACTACGACTGAATGGTTAACTAAAACTGCCCACTACTTATGATATCAGGATGACTCATGCTATCTATATTTTACTAGTAAGTGCTGCAACTATAATGAAATGAATAAAACTGCCAACTGTGTGAGTTCCTTGGTTTGACTTCCTCGGTTGGTCTCGAGGGGGAAATACCAGGATGGGTATGATTGGTGTTACTATCAGGTTGGATCCGAATAGGTCTCTCTTATCCCTCTCTAATAGCCGGCAGTTGCATCGAGTCTCTATAGGTTGTTTAGTGCATGCTGCGCTGCCGCTTCAGACCACCATACCTATGTAGGCGAGAGCCGCCGAATTCTAGCCTCGCCGTGTACTGGCCTCAGTACTGACCACTCCTCTTTTTCCTTTGCCCTTTGTTGGCACCCTTTTTGTTTTAGCAGGTTTGAGATCGACGTCGTTAGCAGGGTTACCCTTCCGTCTTGGCCTGGGCAGGGTTATGGACGCCATTGGTTATTCTTCAGGGCTCTTAGCCTCATTTGCATGTTATCCGTACTCGGATATTGTATCGTATTCAAGGTGATTTGGATCTTTGTATTGTATATCTGTATTCTTGACTCATTGAGTGGTTGTTATATATATATATATATGTTTCTGTGGGTTCCATCGTGAACTATTGTGTACTGGTATTACTTTGTTTTCCACCCGCACATAACTGCCTGGTGGGCATCTTTGAACCGTTTCTATGCGGGTTTGGTGGGAATCGCTAAAACTTGCATAGGACCGATTTGAGGGTGTTGCATTTAGGAAAAGGACACACATGTAATGACTCTAGTGGATCAATGTGGTTTAGGAAAAGAACACACATGCAATGACTCTAGTGGATCCATGTGGTTCATGAAAAGAACACACATTCAATTTCAAAAGGGGATCCATGTGGTTTATGAAAAGAACACAAATGCAATGTCACCAGTGGATCCATGTGGTTTAGGAAAAGAACATACATGCAATGACTCTAGGGCGTCGATGTGTTTTAGGAATAGAACACACATGCAATGACTCTAGTGGATCAATGTATTTTAGAAAAAACATGGAATGACTCTAGTGGATCCATGTGGTTTATGAAAAGAAAACACTTGCAATGACTCCAGTGACTCAATGTGGTTCAGGAAAAGAACACACATGCAATGACACTAGTGGATATATGTGGTTTGGGAAAAGAACACACATGTAAGGTCACCAGTGGATCAATGTGGTTTAGGAAAAGAACACACATGCAAATGTTACCAGTGGATCCATGTGGTTAAGCAAAAGAACACACATGCAATGACTCTAGTGGATCCATGTGTTCAGGAAAAGAACACACATGCAATGTCACAAGTGGATCCATGTGGTTCAGGAAAAGAACACACATGCAATGACTCTAGTGGATCCATGTGGTTTAGGAAAAGAACACGCATGCAAAGTCTATAGTGGATCAATATTGTTTAGGAAAAGAACACACATGCAATGAATCTAGTGGATCCATGTGGTTTAAGAAAAGAACACACATGCAAATGTAACGAGTGGATCAATGTGGTTTAGGAAAAGAACACACATGCAATGATTCTAGTGGATCCACGTGGTTTAGGAAAAGAACACACATGCAATGACTCTAGTGGATCGATGTGGTTTAGGAAAATAACACACAGGCAATGATTCGAGTGGATCCATGTGGGTCAGGAAAAGAACACGCACGCAATGACTCTATTGGACCCATGTGGTTTAGGTAAACAACACACATGCAATGACACTAGTGGATCCTTGTGGTTAAGGAAAAGAACGCACATGCAATGACTCTAGTGGATCAATATGGTTTTAAAAAAGAACACACATGCAATGTCACCAGTGTATCCATGTGGTTCAGGAAAACAATACACATGCAATGACTCCAGTGGATCCATGTGGTTCAGGAAAAGAACACACATGCAATGTCGCTAGTGGATCCATGTGTTTTAGGAAAGGAACACGCATGCAATGACTCAAGTGGATCCATGTGGTTTAGGAAAACAACACACATGCAAATGTCACCAATGTATCAATGTGGTTTAGGAAAAGAACACACATGCAATGACTCTTTTGGATCAATGTGGTTTAGCAAAAGAACACACATGTAATGACTCTAGTGGATCAATGTAGTTTAGGAAAAGAACACACATGCAATGACTCTAGTGGATCCATGTGGTTTAGGAAAAGAACACACATGCAATGTCACCAGTGGATCCATGCGGTTTAGGAAAAGAACACACATGCAGTGTCACCAGTGGATCCATGTGGTTTAGGAAAAGAAAAGACATGCAAATGTCACCAGTGGATCAATGTGGTTTAGGAAAAGAACACACATGCAATGATCCTCGTGGATCAATGTGGTTTGGGAAAAGAACACACATGCAATGCCACCAGTGGATCAATGTTGTTCAAGAAAAGAACACACATGCAATGACTCGAGGGGATCAATGTGTTTTAGGAAAAGAACACACATTCAATGACTCTAGTGGATCAATTTGTTTTAGAAAAAAACATACAATGACTCTAGTGCATCCATGTGGTTTAGGAAAAGAAACACTTGCAATGACTCCAGTGCATCAATGTGGTTGAGGGAAAGAACACACATGCAATGACAGAAGTTTCTTTTGAAGTGGATACCTCAAGGCCAAAGATGGCCCGTAATAATCCAGCTTCTACGTTAGTGGATCAATGTGGTTTAGGAAAAGAACACACATGCAATGTCACAAGAGGATCAACGTAGTTTAGAAAAAGAACACACATGCAAATGTTACAAGTGGATCCATGTGGTTCTGCAAAAGAACACACATGCAATGACTCTAGTGGATCCATGTGTTCAGGAAAAGAATTCACATGCAATGTCACCAGTGTGTCCATGTGGTTCAGGAAAACAATACACATGCAATGACTCCAGTGGATCCATGTGGTTCAGGAAAAGAACACACATTCAATGTCGCTAGTGGATCCATGTGTTTTAGGAAAGGAACACGCATGCAATGACTCAAGTGGATCCATGTGGTTTAGGAAAACAACACACATGCAAAGGTCACCAATGGATCAATGTGGTTTAGGAAAAGAACACACATGCAATGACTCTTTTGGATCAATGTGGTTTAGCAAAAGAACACACATGTAATGACTCTAGTGGATCAATGTAATTTAGGAAAAGAACACACATGCAATGACTCTAGTGGATCCATGTGGTTTAGGAAAAGAACACACATGCAATGTCACGAGTGGATCCATGTGGTTTAGGAAAAGAACACACATGCAATGTCACCAGTGGATCCATGTGGTTTAGGAAAAGAACACACATGCAATGTCACCAATGGATCCATGTGGTTTAGGAAAAGAACAGACATGCAAATGTCACCAGTGGATCAATGTGGTTCAGGAAAAGAACACACATGCAATGACCCTCGTGGATCAATGTGGTTTGGAAAAAGAACACACATACAATGCCACCGGTGGATCAATGTGGTTCAAGAAAAGAACACACATGCAATGACTCGAGGGGATCAATGTGTTTTAGGAAAAGAGCACACATGCAATGACTCTAGTGGATCAATTTGTTTTAGAAAAAAACATACAATGACTCTAGTGCATCCATGTGGTTTAGGAAAAGAAACACATGCAATGACTCCAATGGATCAATGTGGTTCACGGAAAGAACACACATGCAATGATAGAAGTTTCTTTTGAAGTGGATACCTCAAGGCCAAAGATGGCCCGTAATAATCCAGCTTCTGCATTAGTGGATCAATGTGGTTTAGGAAAAGAACACACATGCAATGTCATAAGCGGATCAACGTAGTTTAGAAAAAGAACACACATGCAAATGTTACAAGTGGATCCATGTGGTTCTGCAAATGAACACACATGCAATGACTCTAGTGGATCCATGTGTTCAGGAAAAGAACACACATGCAATGTCACTAGTGTATCCATGTGGTTCAGGAAAACAAGACACATGCAATGACTCTAGTGGATCCATGTGGTTCAGGAAAAGAACACACATGCAATGTCACAAGTGGATCCATGTGGTTTAGGAAAAGAACACACATGCAATGACACAAGTGGATCCATGTGGTTCACGAAAAGAACACACATGGAGTGACACTAGTGGATCAATGTGGTTTAGGAAAAACACACACGTTCAATGTCACGAATAGATCAATGTGGTTTAGGAAAACAACACACATGCAAATGTCACTAGTGGATACATGTCGTTTAGGAAAAGAACACACATCCAATGACTCTAGTGGATCCATGTGGTTTAGGAAAAGAACACACATGCAATGACTCTAGTGGATCAATGTGGTTTAGGAAAACAACACACATGCAAAGGTCACCAATGGATCAATGTGGTTTAGGAAAAGAACACACATGCAATGACTCTTTTGGATCAATGTGGTTTAGCAAAAGAACACACATGTAATGACTCTAGTGGATAAATGTAGTTTAGGAAAAGGACACACATGCAATGACTCTAGTGGATCCATGTGGTTTAGGAAAAGAACACACATGCAATGTCACGAGTGGATCCATGTGGTTTAGGAAAAGAACACACATGCAATGACTCCAGTGGATCCATGTGGTTTAGGAAAAGAACACACATGCAATGTCACAAGTGGATCCATGTGGTTTACGAAAAGAACACACATGCAATGACACTAGTGGATCCATGTGGTTCAGGAAAAGAACACACATGTAATGACACTAGTGGATCTATGTGGTTTAGGAAAAACACACACATTCAATGTCACAAGTAGATCAATGCGGTTTAGGAAAACAACACACATGCAAATGTCACTAGTGGATACATGTCGTTTAGGAAAACAACACACATCCAATTACTCTAGTGGATCCATGTGGTTTAGGAAAAGAACACACATGCAATGACTCTAGTGGATCAATGTGGTTTAGGAAAACAACACACATGCAAAGGTCACCAATGGATCAATATTGTTTAGAAAAAGAACACACATGCAATGACTCTTTTGGATCAATGTGGTTTAGCAAAAGAGCACACATGTAATGACTCTAGTGGATCAATGAAGTTTAGGAAAAGAACACACATGCAATGACTCTAGTGGATCCATGTGGTTTACGAAAAGAACACAATGCAATGTCACGAGTGGATCCATGTGGTTTAGGAAAAGAACACACACGCAATGTCACCAGTGGATCCATGTGGTTTAGGAAAAGAACAGACATGCAAATGTCACCAGTGGATCAATGTGGTTCAAGAAAAGAACACACATGCAATGACTCGAGGGGATCAATGTGTTTTAGGAAAAGAGCACACATTCAATGACTCTAGTGGATCAATTTGTTTTAGAAAAAAACATACAATGACTCTAGTGCATCCATGTGGTTTAGGAAAAGAAACACTTGCAATGACTCCAGTGCATCAATGTGGTTGAGGGAAAGAACACACATGCAATGACAGAAGTTTCTTTTGAAGTGGATACCTCAAGGCCAAAGATGGCCCGTAATAATCCAGCTTCTACGTTAGTGGATCAATGTGGTTTAGGAAAAGAACACACATGCAATGTCACAAGAGGATCAACGTAGTTTAGAAAAAGAACACACATGCAAATGTTACAAGTGGATCCATGTAGTTCTGCAAAAGAACACACATGCAATGACTCTAGTGGATCCATGTGTTCAGGAAAAGAACACACATGCAATGTCACTAGTGTATCCATGTGGTTCAGGAAAACAAGACGCATGCAATGACTCTAGTGGATCCATGTGGTTCAGGAAAAGAACACACATGCAATGTCACAAGTGGATCCATGTGGTTTAGGAAAAGAACACACATGCAATGACACAAGTGGATCCATGTGGTTCACGAAAAGAACAAAAAAGGAATGACACTAGTGGATCGATGTGGTTTAGGAAAAACACACACGTTCAATGTCACGAGTAGATCAATGTGGTTTAGGAAAACAAAACACATGCAAATGTCACTAGTGGATACATGTCGTTTAGGAAAAGAACACACATCCAATGACTCTAGTGGATCCATGTGGTTTAGGAAAAGAACACAGATGTAATGACTCTAGTGGATCAATGTGGTTTAGGAAAACAACACACATGCAAAGGTCACCAATGGATCAATGTGGTTTAGGAAAAGAACACACATGCAATGACTGTTTTGGATCAATGTGGTTTAGCAAAAGAACACACATGTAATGACTCTAGTGGATCAATGTAGTTTAGGAAAAGGACACACATGCAATGACTCTAGTGGATCCATGTGGTTTAGGAAAAGAACACACATGCAATGTCACGAGTGGATCCATGTGGTTTAGGAAAAGAACACACATGAAATGACTCCAGTGGATCCATGTGGTTCAGGAAAAGAACACACATTCAATGTCACAAGTGGATCCATGTGGTTTACGAAAAGAACACACATGCAATGACACTAGTGGATCCATGTGGTTCAGGAAAAGAACACACATGTAATGACACTAGTGGATCTATGTGGTTTAGGAAAAACACACACATTCAATGTCACAAGTAGATCAATGTGGTTTAGGAAAACAACACACATGCAAATGTCACTAGTGGATACATGTCGTTTAGGAAAACAACACACATCCAATTACTCTAGTGGATCCATGTGGTTTAGGAAAAGAACACACATGCAATGACTCTTTTGGATCAATGTGGTTTAGCAAAAGAGCACACATGTAATGACTCTAGTGGATCAATGAAGTTTAGGAAAAGAACACACATGCAATGACTCTAGTGGATCCATGTGGTTTACGAAAAGAACACACATGCAATGTCACGAGTGGATCCATGTGGTTTAGGAAAAGAACACACACGCAATGTCACCAGTGGATCCATGTGGTTTAGGAAAAGAATAGACATGCAAATGTCACCAGTGGATCAATGTGGTTTAGGAAAAGAACACACATGCAATCACCCTCGTGGATCAATGTGGTTTAGGAAAAGAACACACATGAAATGACTCTAGTGGATCCATGTGGTTTAGGAAAAGAACACACATGCAATGTCACGAGTGGATCCATGTGGTTTAGGAAAAGAACACACATGCAATGACACCAGTGGATCCATGTGGTTTAGGAAAAGAACACACATGCAATGTCACCAGTGGATCCATGTGGTTTAGGAAAAGAAAAGACATGCAAATGTCACCAGTGGATCAATGTGGTTTAGGAAAAGAACACACATGCAATGACCCTCGTGGATCAATGTGGTTTGGGAAAAGAACACACATGCAATGCCACCAGTGGATCTATGTGGTTCAATAAAAGAACACACATGCAATGTCTCGAGGGGATCAATGTGTTTTAGGAAAAGAGCACACATGCAATGACTCTAGTGGATCCATGTGGTTTAGGAAAAGAACACACATGTAATGACTCTAGTGGATCAATGTGGTTTAGGAAAACAACACACATGCAAATGTTACAAGTGCATCAATGTGGTTTAGGAAAAGAACACACATGCAATGACTCTTTTGGATCAATGTGGTTTAGCAAAAGAACACACATGTAATGACTCTAGTGGATCAATGTAGTTTAGGAAAAGGACACACATGCAATGACTCTAGTGGATCCATGTGGTTTAGGAAAAGAACACACATGCAATGTCACGAGTGGATCCATGTGGTTTAGGAAAAGAACACACATGCAATGACTCTAGTGGATCCATGTGGTTTAGGAAAAGAACACACATTCAATGTCACAAGTGGATCCATGTGGTTTACGAAAAGAACACACATGCAATGACACTAGTGGATCCATGTGGTTCAGGAAAAGAACACACATGTAATGACACTAGTTGATCTATGTGGTTTAGGAAAAACACACACATTCAATGTCACAGGTAGATCAATGTGGTTTAGGAAAACAACACACATGCAAATGTCACTAGTGGATACATGTCGTTTAGGAAAACAACACACATCCAATTACTCTAGTGGATCCATGTGGTTTAGGAAAAGAACACACATGCAATGACTCTAGTGGATCAATGTGGTTTAGGAAAACAACACACATGCAAAGGTCACCAATGGATCAATGTGGTTTAGGAAAAGAACACACATGCAATGACTCTTTTGGATCAATGTGGTTTAGCAAAAGAGCACACATGTAATGACTCTAGTGGATCAATGAAGTTTAGGAAAAGAACACACATGCAATGACTCTAGTGGATCCATGTGGTTTACGAAAAGAACACACATGCAATGTCACGAGTGGATCCATGTGGTTTAGGAAAAGAACACACACGCAATGTCACCAGTGGATCCATGTGGTTTAGGAAAAGAACAGACATGCAAATGTCACCAGTGGATCAATGTGGTTTAGGAAAAGAACACACATGCAATCACCCTCGTGGATCAATGTGGTTTAGGAAAAGAACACACATGCAATGACTCTAGTGGATCCATGTGGTTTAGGAAAAGAACACACATGCAATGTCACGAGTGGATCCATGTGGTTTAGGAAAAGAACACACATGCAATGTCACCAGTGGATCCATGTGGTTTAGGAAAAGAATACACATGCAATGTCACCAGTGGATCCATGTGGTTTAGGAAAAGAAAAGACATGCAAATGTCACCAGTGGATCAATGTGGTTTAGGAAAAGAAAACACATGCAATGACCCTCGTGGATCAATGTGGTTTGGGAAAAGAACACACATGCAATGCCACCAGTGGATCTATGTGGTTCAATAAAAGAACACACATGCAATGTCTCGAGGGGATCAATGTGTTTTAGGAAAAGAGCACACATGCAATGACTCTAGTGGATCAATTTGTTTTAGAAAAAAACATACAATGACTCTAGTGCATCCATGTGGTTTAGGAAAAGAAACACTTGCAATGACTCCAGTGGATCAATGTGGTTCAGGGAAAGACACCACACATGCAATGACATAAGTTTCTTTTGAAGTGGATACCTCAAGGCCAAAGATGGCCCGTAATAATCTAGCTTCTGCGTTAGTGGATCAATGTGGTTTAGGAAAAGAACACACATGAAATTTCACAAGTGGATCAACATAGTTTAGAAAAAGAACACACATGCAAATGTTACAAGTGGATCCATGTGGTTCTGCAAAAGAACACACATGCAATGACTCTAGTTGTTCCATGTGTTCAGGAAAAGAACACACATGCAATGTCACAAGTGGATCCATGTGGTTTTGGAAAAGAACACAGATGCAATGACTCTTGTGGATCAATGTGGTTTAGGAAAAGAACACACATGCAATGACTCTAGTGGATCAATGTAGTTTAGGAAAAGAACACACATGCAATGACTCTAGTGGATCCATGTGGTTCAGGAAAAGAACACACATGTAATGTCACTAGTGGATCCATGTGGTTTAGGAAAATAACACACATGCAATGTCAGCAGTGGATCCATGTGGTTTAGGAAAAGAACACACATGCGATGTCATAGTGGATCCATATGGTTTAGGAAAAGAACACACATGCAAATGTCACTAGTGGATCAATGTGGTTTAGTAAAAGAACACACATGCAATGACTCTAGTGGATCGGTGTGGTTTAGGAAAAGAACACATATGTAATGACTCCAGTGGATCAATGTGGTTTAGGAAAAGAACACACATGCAATGACTCTTGGGGATCGATGTGTGCTGGCCCAAAATATATCGTGCTCGTTGGGGAACCCCAAGAGGAAGGTATGATGAGCACAACAGTACGTTTTCCCTCAATACAAAACCAAGGTTATCAATCCAGTAGGAGCAAGGAAACACCCCAAAGTTGTTGCTAGCTGAGCCTTGGCAGGGCGTACTACCGGTGCTAGTAGCAACATGGAGACCTGCATAACACAACCACAAAACTCTGTCCCCAACTTGCGATGTGGTTGTCAATCTCACCGATTTTACTTAAAACAAAGGATTAAATGTATCGAATGGAAAGAAGTAATTGTTTGCAGAAAGTAAACATAGAGAAATAAATAGTTTGTAGATTGAATGTACAAGAAAGGATCGGGGTCCATAGTTCACTAGAGGTGGCTCTCCTTAAGATAGATAACATGCTAGGTGAACAAATTACAGCAGGGCAATTGACAAACATCGAGAAAGCATACAAGCATATACTAATCATCTTGACTCCTTTGAGTTTCGATTGGGCATTACAACATTATACATAGACCGCCATCCAACTGCATCTATGACTAATAAGCCACCTTCAGCTTATCATCCGAACCCCCTCCAGTATTGAGTTGCAAGCAACAGATTATTGCATTACGAATTGCGTGTAAAGTAAACAATACGATTGTTCTATGAACAATGGATTGTTGTTTTCTCCCTAGTAGCAACATCACATCTAGTACCTTAGAGATTTCTGTCACTTCCCTAGATTACCAGAGGCATGAACCCACTATCGAGCATAAATACTAACTCTTGGAGTTGCTAGCATCTACTTGGCCAAGATAGCTACTAACAACGAAAAGCATGCAAGATCACAAATAACAAAGACATGATAGAATCAATAATCAATATGAAATAGCATCTCAATATCCATCGGATCCCCACAAACACAACATGCAGAATTACAAATAGATGATCTTGATCATGAACGGAGCTCACAAGATCTAAACATGAAAGCAAAAAGGAGGAGAACCAACCATCTAGCTACTACATGGACCCGTAGTCCAGAGATGAACTACTCATGCATCACACCGGAGGCTTGCATGATGATGAAGAAGGCCTGTGGTGAATTCCCTCCGTGTGGTGCAGAAGAACTTCAGATCCCTCCCGATCTAGGGATGGAGATGACGGCGGCTATAGACTCTTTCGTGGAATTTTGATTGGGTACTTAGGGTTTCCGTATCAGAGGCAATATATAGGCGGAAGGAGAGGCCGAGGGGGTGCCTAGGGCGGCCAGACCACCCCCTGGGGCGGGCCAGGCCTGGCCGCGCGACCAGATGGTCTGGCCAGGCCCCAGCCCTCTCCGTCTCGTATTCTGGCTCCAGATGTCTCCCGGTAAAATAGTGACTTTGGCTTTTGTCCCATCCAATTTTGAGAATATTCATTTTCTAACTTCCTGAAACCAAAAACAGCAGAAAATAGGTAGCTGGCACTGTGGCTCTTGTTAATAGGTTAGTCCAAGAAATCATATGAAAAGTACTCCAAAGTGTGGACAAAACATAATAAAGTAGGTAAAACCAAGCATGGAACATCAAAAATTATAGATACATTTGCAATGTATCAATGTGTTTTAGGGATAGAACACACATGCAATGACTCTAGTGGATCAATGTATTTTAGAAAAAAACATGGAATGATTCTAGTGGATCAAGGTGGTTTATGAAAAGAACACACTTGCAATGACTCCAGTGAATCAATGTGCTTCAGGAAAAGAACACACATGCAATGACTCTTGTGGATCAATGTGGTTTAGGAAAACAACACACATGCAATGACTCTAGTGGATCAATGTGGTTTAGGAAAATAACACACATGGAATGACTCAAGTGGATCCATGTGGTTCAGGAAAAGAACACACATGCAATGTCACTAGTCGATCCTTGTGGTTTAGGAAAAGAACACACATGCAATGCCACCAGTGGATCCATGTGGTTTAGGAAAAGAACACACATGCAATGTCACAGTGGATCCATGTGGTTTAGGAAAAGAACACACATGCAAATGTCACCAGTGGATAAATGTGGTTTAGGAAAAGAACACACATGCAATGACTCTAGTGGATCAATGTGGTTTAGGAAAAGAACACACATGCAATGAATCTAGTGGATCAATGTGGATTAGGAAAAGAACACACATGTAATGACTCTAGGGGATCTATGTATTTTAGGAATAGAACACACATGCAATGACTCTAGTGGATCCATGTATTTTATAAAAAACATGGAATGACTCTAGTGGATCCATGTGGTTTATGAAAAGAACACACTTGCAATGACTCAAGTGAATCAATGTGGTTCAGGAAAATAACACACATGCAATGACACTAGTGGATAAACGTGGTTTAGGAAAAGAACACACATGCAAGGTCACTAGTGGATCAATATGGTTTAGAAAAAGAAGACACATGCAAATGTTACCAGTGGATCCATGTGGTTCAACAAAAGAACACACATGCAATGAATCTAGTGGATCCATGTGTTCAGGAAAAGAACACACATGCAATGTCACTAGTGGATCCATGTGGTTCAGGAAAAGAACACACATGCAATGACTCTAGTGGATCCATGTGGTTTAGGAAAAGAACACGCATGCAATGTCTCTTGTGGATCCATATTGTTTAGGAAAAGAACACACATGCAATGACTCTAGTGGATCCATTTGGTTTAAGAAAAGAACACACATGCAAATGTCACCAGTGGATCAACATGGTTTAGGAAAAGAACACACATGAAACGACTCTAGTTGATCCATGTGGTTTAGGAAAACAACACACATGCAATGACTGAAGTGGATCCATCTGGTTTAGGAAAATAACACACATGCAATGATTCGAGTGGATCCATGTGGGTCAGGAAAAGAACACACATGCAATTACTCTAGTGGACCCATGTGGTTTAGGAAAACAACACACATGCAATGACACTAGTGGATCCTTGTGGTTAAGAAAAAGAACACACATGCAATGACACTAGTGGATTAATATGGTTTAGGAAAACAACACACATGCAACGTCACTAGTGGATCCATGTGGCTCAGGAAAAGAATACACATGCAATGACTCTAGTGGATCCATGTGGTTCAGGAAAAGAACACACATGCAATGTCGCTAGTGGATCCATGTGTTTTGGAAAAGAACACATATGCAATGAGTCAAGTGGATCCATGTGGTTTAGGAAAACAAAACACATGCAAATGTCACCAGTGGATCAATGTGGATTAGGAAAAGAACACACATGCAATGACTCTTGTGGATCAATGTGGTTTAGGAAAAGAACACACATGTAATGACTTTAGTGGATCAATGTGGTTTAGGAAAAGAACACACATGCAATGACTCTAGTGGATCCATGTGGTTTAGGAAAAGAACACACATCCATTGTCACCAGTGGATCCATGTGGTTTAGGAAAAGAACACCAATGCAATGTCACCAGTGGATCCATGTGGTTTAGGAAAAGAACACCAATGCAAATGTCACCAGTTGATCAATGTGGTTTAGGAAAAGAACACACATGCAATGACCCTAGTGGATCAATGTGGTTTGGGAAAAGAACACACATGCAATCCCACCAGTGGATCAATGTGGTTCAAGAAAAGAACACACATGCAATGGCTCTATGGGATCAATGTGTTTTAGGAAAAGAGCACACATGTAATGACTCTAGTGGATCAATTTGTTTTAGAAAAAAACATACAATGACTCTAGTGGATCCATGTGGTTTAGGAAAAGAACACACTTGCAATGACTCTAGTGGATCAATGTGGTTCAGGGAAAGAACACACATGCAATGACATAGTGGATCAATGTAGTTTAGGAAAAGAACACACATGCAATGTCACAAGTGGATCAATGTAGTTTAGAAAAAGAACACACATGCAAATGTTACAAGTGCATCAATGTGGTTCCGCAAAAGAAAACACATGCAATGACTATACTGGATCCACGTGTTTAGGAAAAGAACACACATGCAATGTCACCAGTGGATCCATGTGGTTTAGGAAAAGAACACACATGCAATGACTCTGGTGGATCCATGTGATGTAGGAAAAGAACACACAGGCAATGACTCTAGTGGATCAATGTGGTTTAGGAAAAGAACAGACATGTAATGACTCTAGTGGATCATTGTGGTTTATGAAAAGAACACACATGCAAATTGTCTAGTGGATCCATGTGGTTCAGGCAAAGAACACACATGCAATGTCACTAGTGGATCCATGTGGTTTACGAAAAGAACACAGATGCAATGTCACCAGTGGATCCATGTGGTTTAGGAAAAGAACACACATGCAAATGTCACTAGGGGATCAATGTGGTTTAGGAAAAGAACACACATGCAATGAATCTAGTGGATCAATATGGTTGAGGAAAAGAACACACATGCAATGTCACTAGTGGATAAATGTGGCTCAAGAAAAGAACACACGTGAACTGACTCTAGTGGATCAATGTGTTTTAAGAAAATAACACACATGCAATGACTCTAGTGGACTCATGTGGTATAGGAAAAGAACACATATGGAATGTCACCAGTTGATCCATGTGTTTTAAGAAAAGAACACGCATGCAATGTCACCAGTGGACCCATGTGTTTTAAGAAAAGAACAAACATGAAATGACTCTAGTGGATCCCTGTGGTATAGGAAAATAACACACATGCAATGACTCGAGTGGATCCATGTGGTTCAGGAAAATAACACACATGCAATGACTCTAGTGGATCCATGTGGTTTAGGAAAACAACACACATGCAATGACACTAGTGGATCCATGTGGTTAAGGAAAAGAACACACATGAAATGACTCTAGTGGATAAATATGGTTTAGGAAAAGAACACACATGCAATTTCACTAGTGGATCCATGTGGTTTTGGAAAATAATACACATGCAATGACTCCAGTGGATCCATGTGGTTTAGGAAAAGAACACACATGCAAATGTCACTAGTGGATCAATGTGGTTTAGGAAAAGAACACACATGCAATCACTCTTGTGGATAAATGTGGTTTAGGAAAAGAACACACATGTAATGACTCTAGTGGATCAATGTGGTTTAGGAAAAGAACACACATGCAATGACTAGTGGGTCCATGTGGTTCAGGAAAAGAACACACATTCAAAGTCACCAGTAAATCAATGTGGTTTAGGAAAAGGACACAAATGCAATGACTCCAGTGGATCAATGTGGTTTAGGAAAAGAACACACATGGAATGATTCTAGGGGATCGATGTATTTTAGGAATAGAACACACATGCAATGACTCTAGTGGATCAGTGTATTTTAAAAAAAACATGGAATGACTCTAGTGGAACCATGTGGTTTATGAAAAGAACACACTTGCAATGACTCCAGTGAATCAATGTGGTTCAGGAAAAGAACACACATGCAAGGTCACGAGTGGATCAATGTGGTTTAAAAAAAGAACACACATGCAAATGTTACCAGTGGATCCATGTGGTTCAGCAAAAGAACACACATGCAATGACTCTAGTGGATCCATGTGTTCAGGAAAAGAACACGAATGCAATGTCACCAGTGGATCCATGTGGTTCAGGAAAAGAACACACATGCAATGACTCTAGTGGATCCATGTCGTTTAGGAAAAGAACACACATGTAATGTCACTAGTGGATCCATGTGGTTTAGGAAAACAACACAGATGCAACGACACTAGTGGATCCTTGTGGTTAAGGATAAGAACACACATGCAATGACTCTAGTGGATCAATATGGTTTAGTAAAAGAACACACATGCAATGTCACTAGTGGATCCATGTGGTTCAGGAAAAGAACACACATGCAATGTCGCTAGTGGATCCATGTGTTTTAGGAAAAGAACACACATGCAATGACTCAAGTGGATCCATGTGGTTTAGGAAAACAACACACATGCAATGTCACCAGTGGATCAATGTGGTTTAGGAAAAGAACACACATGCAATGACTCTTGTGGATCAATGTGGTTTAGAAAAAGAACACACATGTAATGACTCTAGTGGATCAATGTGGTTTAGGAAAAGAACACACATGCAATGACTCTAGTGGATCCATGTGGTTCAGGAAAAAAACACACATGCAATGTCACCAGTGGATCCATGTGGTTTAGGAAAAGAACACACATGCAATGTCATCAGTGGATCCATGTGGTTCAGGAAAAGAACACACATGCAATGTCACTAGTGGATCCATGTGGTTTAGGAAAAGAACACACATAAAATGTCACCAGTGGATCAATGGGGTTTGGGAAAAGAACACACGTGCAATGACTCTAGTGGATCAATGTGGTTTAGGAAAAGAACACACATGCAATGTCACCAGTGGATCAATGTGGTTCAGGAATAGAACATACATCCAATGACTCTTGGGGATCAATATGTTTTAGGAAAAGAACACACATGCAATGACTCTAGTGGATCAATGTGTTTTAGAAAAAAAATTGCAATGACTCTAGTGGATCCATGTGGTTTAGGAAAACAACAGACTTGTAATGACTCTAGTGGATCAATGTGGTTCAGGGAAAGAACACACATGCAATGACTCAAGTGGATCCATGTGGTTTAGGAAAATAACACACATGCAATGATTCGAGTGGATCCATGTGGTTCAGGAAAAGAACACACATGCAATTACTCTAGTGGACCCATGTGGTTTAGGAAAACAACACACATGCAATGACACTAGTGGATCCTTGTGGTTAAGGAAAAGAACACACATGCAATGACACTAGTGGATTAATATGCTGTAGGAAAAGAACACACATGCAACGTCACCAGTGGATCCATGTGGTTCAGGAAAAGAATACACATGCAATGACTCTAGTGGATCCATGTGGTTCAGGAAAAGAACACACATGCAATGTCGCTAGTGGATCCATGTGTTTTGGAAAAGAACACACATGCAATAAGTCAAGTGGATCCATGTGGTTTAGGAAAACAAAACACATGCAAATGTCACCAGTGGATCAATGTGGATTAGGAAAAGAACACACATGCAATGACTCTTGTGGATCAATGTGGTTTAGGAAAAGAACACACATGTAATGACTCTAGTGGATCAATGTGGTTTAGCAAAAGAACACACATGCAATGACTCTAGTGGATCCATGTGGTTTAGGAAAAGAACACACACATTGTCACCAGTGGATCCATGCGGTTTAGGAAAAGAACACACATGCAATGTCACCAGTGGATCCATGTGGTTTATGAAAAGAACACACATGCAAATGTCACCAGTTGATCAATGTGGTTTAGGAAAAGAACACACATGCAATGACCCTAGTGGATCAATGTGGTTTGGTAAAAGAACACACATGCAATCCCACCAGTGGATCAATGTGGTTCAAGAAAAGAACACGCATGCAATGACTCTAGGGGATCAATGTGTTTTAGGAAAAGAGCACACATGTAATGACTCTATTGGATCAATTTTTTTTAGAAAAAACTTACAATGACTCTAGTGGATCCATGTGGTTTAGGAAAAGAACACACTTGCAATGACTCTAGTGGATCAATGTGGTTCAGGGAAAGAACACACATGCAATGACATAGTGGATCAATGTAGTTTAGGAAAAGAATACACATGCAATGTCACAAGTGGATCAATTTAGTTTAGAAAAAGAACACACATGCAAATGTTACAAGTGCATCAATGTGGTTCCGCAAAAGAAAACACATGCAATGACTATACTGGATCCACGTGTTTAGGAAAAGAACACACATGCAATGTCACCAGTGGATCCATGTGGTTTAGGAAAAGAACACACATGCAATGACTCTGGTGGATCCATGTGGCGTAGGAAAAGAACACACAAGCAATGACTCTAGTGGATCAATGTGGTTTAGGAAAAGAACACACATGTAATGACTCTAGTGGATCATTGTGGTTTATGAAAAGAACACACATGCAAATTGTCTAGTGGATCCATGTGGTTCAGGCAAAGAACACACATGCAATGTCACTAGTGGATCCATGTGGTTTACGAAAAGAACACAGATGCAATGTCACCAGTGGATCCATGTGGTTTAGGAAAAGAACACACATGCAAATGTCACTAGGGGATCAATGTGGTTTAGGAAAAGAACACACATGCAATGAATCTAGTGGATCAATATGGTTTAGGAAAAGAACACACATGCAATGTCACTAGTGGATAAATGTGGCTCAAGAAAAGAACACACGTGAACTGACTCTAGTGGATCAATGTGTTTTAAGAAAATAACACACATGCAATGACTCTAGTGGACTCATGTGGTATAGGAAAAGAACACATATGGAATGCCACCAGTGGATCCATGTGTTTTAAGAAAAGAACACACATGCAATGTCACTAGTGGATCCATGTGTTTTAAGAAAAGAACAAACATGAAATGACTCTAGTGGATCCCTGTGGTATAGGAAAATAACACACATGCAATGACTCGAGTGGATCCATGTGGTTCAGGAAAATAACACACATGCAATGACTCTAGTGGATCCATGTGGTTTAGGAAAACAACACACATGCAATGACACTAGTGGATCCATGTGGTTAAGGAAAAGAACACACATGAAATGACTCTAGTGGATAAATGTGGTTTAGGAAAAGAACACACATGCAATTTCACTAGTGGATCCATGTGGTTTTGGAAAATAATACACATGCAATGACTCCAGTGGATCCATGTGGTTTAGGAAAAGAACACACATGCAAATGTCACTAGTGGATCAATGTGGTTTAGGAAAAGAACACACATGCAATCACTCTTGTGGATCAATGTGGTTTAGGAAAAGAACACACATGTAATGACTCTAGTGGATCAATGTGGTTTAGGAAAAGAACACACATGCAATGACTAGTGGATCCATGTGGTTCTTGAAAAGAACACACATTCATAGTCACCAGTAAATCCATGTGGTTTAGGAAAAGAACACACATGCAATGATTCTAGGGGATCGATGTATTTTAGGAATAGAACACACATGCAATGACTCTAGTGGATCAGTGTATTTTAGAAAAAACACATGGAATGACTCTAGTGGATCCATGTGGTTTATGAAAAGAACACACTTGCAATGACTCCAGTGAATCAATGTGGTTCAGGAAAAGAACACACATGCAATGACACTAGTGGATATATGTGGTTTGGGAAAAGAACACACATGCAAGGTCACCAGTGGATCAATGTGGTTTAAAAAAAGAACACACATGAAAATGTTACCAGTGGATCCATGTGGTTCAGCAAAAGAACACACATGCAATGACTCTAGTGGATCCATGTGTTCAGGAAAAGAACACGAATGCAATGTCACCAGTGGATCCATGTGGTTCAGGAAAAGAACACACATGCAATGACTCTAGTGGATCCATGTCGTTTAGGAAAAGAACACACATGTAATGACACTAGTGGATCCATGTGGTTTAGGAAAACAACACACATGCAACGACACTAGTGGATCCATGTGGTTAAGGAAAAGAACACACATGAAATGACTCTAGTGGATAAATGTGGTTTAGGAAAAGAACAAACATGCAATTTCACTAGTGGATCCATGTGGTTTTGGAAAATAATACACATGCAATGACTCCAGTGGATGCATGTGGTTTAGGAAAAGAACACATGCAAATGTCACTAGTGGATCAATGTGGTTTAGGAAAAGAACACACATGCAATCACTCTTGTTGATCAATGTGGTTTAGGAAAAGAACACACATGTAATGACTCTAGTGGATCAATGTGGTATAGGAAAAGAACACACATGCAATGACTAGTGGATCCATGTGGTTCTTGAAAAGAACACACATTCAAAGTCACCAGTAAATCCATGTGGTTTAGGAAAAGAACACAAATGCAATGACTCCAGTGGATCAATGTGGTTTAGGAAAAGAACACACATGCAATGATTCTAGGGGATCGATGTATCTTAGGAATAGAACACACATGCAATGACTCTAGTGGATCAGTGTATTTTAGAAAAAAACATGGAATGACTCTAGTGGATCCATGTGGTTTATGAAAAGAACACACTTGAAATGACTGCAGTGAATCAATGTGGTTCAGGAAAAGAACACACATGCAATGACACTAGTGGATATATGTGGTTTGGGAAAAGAACACACATGCAAGGTCACCAGTGGATCAATGTGGTTTAAAAAAAGAACACATATGCAAATGTTACCAGTGGATCCATGTGGTTCAGCAAAAGAACACACATGCAATGACTCTAGTGGATCCATGTGTTCAGGAAAAGAACACGAATGCAATGTCACCAGTGGATCCATGTGGTTTAGGAAAACAACACACATGCAACGACACTAGTGGATCCTTGTGGTTAAGGATAAGAACACACATGCAATGACTCTAGTGGATCAATATGGTTTAGTAAAAGAACACACATGCAATGTCACTAGTGGATCCATGTGGTTCAGGAAAAGAACACACATGCAATGTCGCTAGTGGATCCATGTGTTTTAGGAAAAGAACACACATGCAATGTCGCTAGTGGATCCATGTGTTTTAGGAAAAGAACACACATGCAATGACTCAAGTGGATCCATGTGGTTTAGGAAAACAACACACATGCAAATGTCACCAGTGGATCAATGTGGTTTAGGAAAAGAACACACATGCAATGACTCTTGTGGATCAATGTGGTTCAGGGAAAGAACACACATGCAATGACATAGTGGATCAATGTAGTTTAGGAAAAGAATACACATGCAATGTCACAAGTGGATCAATTTAGTTTAGAAAAAGAACACACATGCAAATGTTACAAGTGCATCAATGTGGTTCCGCAAAAGAAAACACATGCAATGACTATACTGGATCCACGTGTTTAGGAAAAGAACACACATGCAATGTCACCAGTGGATCCATGTGGTTTAGGAAAAGAACACACATGCAATGACTCTGGTGGATCCATGTGGCGTAGGAAAAGAACACACAAGCAATGACTCTAGTGGATCAATGTGGTTTAGGAAAAGAACACACATGTAATGACTCTAGTGGATCATTGTGGTTTATGAAAAGAACACACATGCAAATTGTCTAGTGGATCCATGTGGTTCAGGCAAAGAACACACATGCAATGTCACTAGTGGATCCATGTGGTTTACGAAAAGAACACAGATGCAATGTCACCAGTGGATCCATGTGGTTTAGGAAAAGAACACACATGCAAATGTCACTAGGGGATCAATGTGGTTTAGGAAAAGAACACACATGCAATGAATCTAGTGGATCAATATGGTTTAGGAAAAGAACACACATGCAATGTCACTAGTGGATAAATGTGGCTCAAGAAAAGAACACACGTGAACTGACTCTAGTGGATCAATGTGTTTTAAGAAAATAACACACATGCAATGACTCTAGTGGACTCATGTGGTATAGGAAAAGAACACATATGGAATGCCACCAGTGGATCCATGTGTTTTAAGAAAAGAACACACATGCAATGTCACTAGTGGATCCATGTGTTTTAAGAAAAGAACAAACATGAAATGACTCTAGTGGATCCCTGTGGTATAGGAAAATAACACACATGCAATGACTCGAGTGGATCCATGTGGTTCAGGAAAATAACACACATGCAATGACTCTAGTGGATCCATGTGGTTTAGGAAAACAACACACATGCAATGACACTAGTGGATCCATGTGGTTAAGGAAAAGAACACACATGAAATGACTCTAGTGGATAAATGTGGTTTAGGAAAAGAACACACATGCAATTTCACTAGTGGATCCATGTGGTTTTGGAAAATAATACACATGCAATGACTCCAGTGGATCCATGTGGTTTAGGAAAAGAACACACATGCAAATGTCACTAGTGGATCAATGTGGTTTAGGAAAAGAACACACATGCAATCACTCTTGTGGATCAATGTGGTTTAGGAAAAGAACACACATGTAATGACTCTAGTGGATCAATGTGGTTTAGGAAAAGAACACACATGCAATGACTAGTGGATCCATGTGGTTCTTGAAAAGAACACACATTCATAGTCACCAGTAAATCCATGTGGTTTAGGAAAAGAACACACATGCAATGATTCTAGGGGATCGATGTATTTTAGGAATAGAACACACATGCAATGACTCTAGTGGATCAGTGTATTTTAGAAAAAACACATGGAATGACTCTAGTGGATCCATGTGGTTTATGAAAAGAACACACTTGCAATGACTCCAGTGAATCAATGTGGTTCAGGAAAAGAACACACATGCAATGACACTAGTGGATATATGTGGTTTGGGAAAAGAACACACATGCAAGGTCACCAGTGGATCAATGTGGTTTAAAAAAAGAACACACATGCAAATGTTACCAGTGGATCCATGTGGTTCAGCAAAAGAACACACATGCAATGACTCTAGTGGATCCATGTGTTCAGGAAAAGAACACGAATGCAATGTCACCAGTGGATCCATGTGGTTCAGGAAAAGAACACACATGCAATGACTCTAGTGGATCCATGTCGTTTAGGAAAAGAACACACATGTAATGACACTAGTGGATCCATGTGGTTTAGGAAAACAACACACATGCAACGACACTAGTGGATCCATGTGGTTAAGGAAAAGAACACACATGAAATGACTCTAGTGGATAAATGTGGTTTAGGAAAAGAACAAACATGCAATTTCACTAGTGGATCCATGTGGTTTTGGAAAATAATACACATGCAATGACTCCAGTGGATGCATGTGGTTTAGGAAAAGAACACATGAAAATGTCACTAGTGGATCAATGTGGTTTAGGAAAAGAACACACATGCAATCACTCTTGTTGATCAATGTGGTTTAGGAAAAGAACACACATGTAATGACTCTAGTGGATCAATGTGGTATAGGAAAAGAACACACATGCAATGACTAGTGGATCCATGTGGTTCTTGAAAAGAACACACATTCAAAGTCACCAGTAAATCCATGTGGTTTAGGAAAAGAACACAAATGCAATGACTCCAGTGGATCAATGTGGTTTAGGAAAAGAACACACATGCAATGATTCTAGGGGATCGATGTATCTTAGGAATAGAACACACATGCAATGACTCTAGTGGATCAGTGTATTTTAGAAAAAAACATGGAATGACTCTAGTGGATCCATGTGGTTTATGAAAAGAACACACTTGAAATGACTGCAGTGAATCAATGTGGTTCAGGAAAAGAACACACATGCAATGACACTAGTGGATATATGTGGTTTGGGAAAAGAACACACATGCAAGGTCACCAGTGGATCAATGTGGTTTAAAAAAAGAACACATATGCAAATGTTACCAGTGGATCCATGTGGTTCAGCAAAAGAACACACATGCAATGACTCTAGTGGATCCATGTGTTCAGGAAAAGAACACGAATGCAATGTCACCAGTGGATCCATGTGGTTTAGGAAAACAACACACATGCAACGACACTAGTGGATCCTTGTGGTTAAGGATAAGAACACACATGCAATGACTCTAGTGGATCAATATGGTTTAGTAAAAGAACACACATGCAATGTCACTAGTGGATCCATGTGGTTCAGGAAAAGAACACACATGCAATGTCGCTAGTGGATCCATGTGTTTTAGGAAAAGAACACACATGCAATGTCGCTAGTGGATCCATGTGTTTTAGGAAAAGAACACACATGCAATGACTCAAGTGGATCCATGTGGTTTAGGAAAACAACACACATGCAAATGTCACCAGTGGATCAATGTGGTTTAGGAAAAGAACACACATGCAATGACTCTTGTGGATCAATGTGGTTTAGATAAAGAACACACATGTAATGACTCTAGTGGATCAATGTGGTTTAGGAAAAGAACACACTTGCAATGACTCTAGTGGATCCACGTGGTCCAGGAAAAAAAAACACATGCAATGTCACTAGTGGATCCATGTGGTTTAGGAAAAGAACACACATGCAATGTCATCAGTGGATCCATGTGGTTTAGGAAAAGAACACACATGCAATGTCACCAGTGGATCCATGTGGTTTAGGAAAAGAAGACACATAAAATGTCACCAGTGGAGCAATGGGGTTTGGGAAAAGAACACACGTGCATTGACTCTAGTGGATCAATGTGGTTTAGGAAAAGAACACACATGTAATGTCACCAGTGGATCAATGTGGTTCAAGAAAAGAACATACATCCAATGACTCTTGGGGATCAATATGTTTTAGGAAAAGAACACACATGCAATGACTCTTGTGGATCAATGTCGCTTAGAAAAAGAACACACATGTAATGACTCTAGTGGATCAATGTGGTTTAGGAAAAGAACACACATGCAATGACTCTAGTGGATCCACGTGGTTCAGGAAAAAAAAACACATGCAATGTCACCAGTGGATCCATGTGGTTTAGGAAAAGAACACACATGCAATGTCATCAGTGGATCCATGTGGTTTAGGAAAAGAACACACATGCAATGTCACCAGTGGATCCATGTGGTTTAGGAAAAGAAGACACATAAAATGTCACTAGTGGATTAATGGGGTTTGGGAAAACAACACACGTGCAATGACTCTAGTGGATCAATGTGGTTTAGGAAAAGAACACACATGCAATGTCTCCAGTGGATCGATGTGGTTTAGGAAAAGAACATACATCCAATGACTCTTGGGGATCAATATGTTTTAGGAAAAGAACACACATGCAATGACTCTAGTGGATCAATGTGTTTTAGAAAAAAATATGCAATGACTCTAGTGGATCCATGTGATTTAGGAAAACAACAGACTTGTAATGACTCTAGTGGATCAATGTGGTTCAGGGAAAGAACACACATGCAATGACACTAGTGGATCAATGTGGTTTAGGAAAAGAACACAAATGCAATTTCACAAGTGCATCAACGTGGTTTAGAAAAAGAACACACATGCAAATGTTACAAGTGGATCCATGTGGTTCAACAAAAGAACACACATGCAATGTCACTAGTGGATCCATGTAGTTTAGGAAAATAACACACATGCAATGACTCTAGTGGATCTATCTGGTTTGGGAAAACAACACACATGTAGTGTCTCTAGTGGATCCATGTGGTATAGGAAAAAAGAACACATATGAATTGACTCTAGTGGATCCATGTGGTATAGGAAAATAACACACATGCAATGACTCTAGTGGATCCATGTGGTTCAGGAAAATAACACACATGCAATGAATCGAGTGGATCCATTTGGTTTAGGAAAATAAGACACATGTAATGACTCTAGTGGATCCATGTGGTTTAGTAAAACAACACACATGCAATTTTACCAGTGGATCCATGTGGTTTAGAAAAAGAACACACATGCAAATATTACAAGTGGATTGATGTGCTTCAGAAAAAAAACACATGGAATGACTCAAGTGGATCCATGTGTTAAATAAAAGAACACACATGCATTGTCACCAGTGGATCCATGTGGTTCAGGAAAAGAACACAAATGCAAATGTTGCCAGTGAATAAATGTGATTTAGGAAAAGAACACACATGCAATGCCTCTAGTGGATCTGTGTGGTTTATGAAAAGAACACACATGCGATGACAATAGTGGATCCATGTGGTTCGGGAAAAGAACAGACACGCAATGACTCTAGTGGATCAATGTGATTTAGGAAAAGAGCACACATGCAATGTCACCAGTGGATCCATGTGGTTTAGAACACAAACACACATGCAATGACTCTAGTGGATCCATGTGGTTTAGGAAAAGAACACACATGCAATGACTCTAGTGAATCAATGTGGTTTAGGAAAAGAACACACCTGCAATGATTCTAGGGGATCGATGTATTTTAGGAATAGAACACACACGCAATGACTCTAGTGGATCAATGTATTTTAGAAAAAAACATGGAATGACTCTAGTGGATCCATGTGGTTTATGAAAAGAACACACTTGCAATGACTCCAGTGAATCAATGTGGTTCAGGAAAAGAACACACATGCAATGACACTAGTGGATATATGTGGTTTGGGAAAAGAACACACATGTAAGGTCACCAGTGGATCAATGTGGTTTAAAAAAAGAACACACATGCAAATGTTACCAGTGGATCCATGTGGTTCAGCAAAAGAACACACATGCAATAACTCTAGTGGATCCATGTGTTCAGGAAAAGAACACACATGCAATGTCACCTGTGGATCCATGTGGTTCAGGAAAAGAACACACATGCAATGACTCTAGTGGATCCATGTCGTTTAGGAAAAGAACACACATGCAATGTGTCTAGTGGATCCATATTGTTTAGGAAAAGAACACACATGCAATGTCACCAGTGGATCCATGTGGTTTAGGAAAAGAAGACACATAAAATGTCACTAGTGGATTAATGGGGTTTGGGAAAACAACACACGTGCAATGACTCTAGTGGATCAATGTGGTTTAGGAAAAGAACACACATGCAATGTCTCCAGTGGATCGATGTGGTTTAGGAAAAGAACATACATCCAATGACTCTTGGGGATCAATATGTTTTAGGAAAAGAACACACATGCAATGACTCTAGTGGATCAATGTGTTTTAGAAAAAAATATGCAATGACTCTAGTGGATCCATGTGATTTAGGAAAACAACAGACTTGTAATGACTCTAGTGGATCAATGTGGTTCAGGGAAAGAACACACATGCAATGACACTAGTGGATCAATGTGGTTTAGGAAAAGAACACAAATGCAATTTCACAAGTGCATCAACGTGGTTTAGAAAAAGAACACACATGCAAATGTTACAAGTGGATCCATGTGGTTCAACAAAAGAACACACATGCAATGTCACTAGTGGATCCATGTAGTTTAGGAAAATAACACACATGCAATGACTCTAGTGGATCTATCTGGTTTGGGAAAACAACACACATGTAGTGTCTCTAGTGGATCCATGTGGTATAGGAAAAAAGAACACATATGAATTGACTCTAGTGGATCCATGTGGTATAGGAAAATAACACACATGCAATGACTCTAGTGGATCCATGTGGTTCAGGAAAATAACACACATGCAATGAATCGAGTGGATCCATTTGGTTTAGGAAAATAAGACACATGTAATGACTCTAGTGGATCCATGTGGTTTAGTAAAACAACACACATGCAATTTTACCAGTGGATCCATGTGGTTTAGAAAAAGAACACACATGCAAATATTACAAGTGGATTGATGTGCTTCAGAAAAAAAACACATGGAATGACTCAAGTGGATCCATGTGTTAAATAAAAGAACACACATGCATTGTCACCAGTGGATCCATGTGGTTCAGGAAAAGAACACAAATGCAAATGTTGCCAGTGAATAAATGTGATTTAGGAAAAGAACACACATGCAATGCCTCTAGTGGATCTGTGTGGTTTATGAAAAGAACACACATGCGATGACAATAGTGGATCCATGTGGTTCGGGAAAAGAACAGACACGCAATGACTCTAGTGGATCAATGTGATTTAGGAAAAGAGCACACATGCAATGTCACCAGTGGATCCATGTGGTTTAGAACACAAACACACATGCAATGACTCTAGTGGATCCATGTGGTTTAGGAAAAGAACACACATGCAATGACTCTAGTGAATCAATGTGGTTTAGGAAAAGAACACACCTGCAATGATTCTAGGGGATCGATGTATTTTAGGAATAGAACACACACGCAATGACTCTAGTGGATCAATGTATTTTAGAAAAAAACATGGAATGACTCTAGTGGATCCATGTGGTTTATGAAAAGAACACACTTGCAATGACTCCAGTGAATCAATGTGGTTCAGGAAAAGAACACACATGCAATGACACTAGTGGATATATGTGGTTTGGGAAAAGAACACACATGTAAGGTCACCAGTGGATCAATGTGGTTTAAAAAAAGAACACACATGCAAATGTTACCAGTGGATCCATGTGGTTCAGCAAAAGAACACACATGCAATAACTCTAGTGGATCCATGTGTTCAGGAAAAGAACACACATGCAATGTCACCTGTGGATCCATGTGGTTCAGGAAAAGAACACACATGCAATGACTCTAGTGGATCCATGTCGTTTAGGAAAAGAACACACATGCAATGTGTCTAGTGGATCCATATTGTTTAGGAAAAGAACACACATGCAATGTCACCAGTGGATCCATGTGGTTTAGGAAAAGAAGACACATAAAATGTCACTAGTGGATTAATGGGGTTTGGGAAAACAACACACGTGCAATGACTCTAGTGGATCAATGTGGTTTAGGAAAAGAACACACATGCAATGTCTCCAGTGGATCGATGTGGTTTAGGAAAAGAACATACATCCAATGACTCTTGGGGATCAATATGTTTTAGGAAAAGAACACACATGCAATGACTCTAGTGGACCCATGTGGTTTAGGAAAACAACACACATGCAATGACACTAGTGGATCCTTGTGGTTAAGAAAAAGAACGCACATGCAATGACTCTAGTGGATCGATGTGGTTTAGGAAAAGAACACACATGCAATTTCACATGTGGATCCATGTGGTTCAGGAAAAGAATACACATGAAATGACTCTAGTGGATCCATGTGGTTTAGGAAAAGAACACACATACAATGTCGCTAGTGGATCCATGTGGTTTAGGAAAAGAACACACATGCAAATGTCACTAGTGGATCAGTGTGGTTTCGGAAAAGAACACACATGCAATGACTCTAGTGGATCAATGTGGTTTAGGAAAAGAACACACATGCAATGTCACCAGTGGATCAATGTGGTTCAGAAAAAGAACACACATGCAATGACTCTAGTGGAACCATGTGGTTTAAGAAAAGAACACACATGCAAATGTCACCAGTGGATCAACGTGGTTTAGGATAAGAACACACATGCAATGACTCTAGTGGATCCATGTGGTTTAGGTAAAGAACACACATGCAATGGCTCAAGTGGATCCATGTGGTTTAGGAAAATAACACACATGCAATGATTCAAGTGGATCCATGTGGGTCAGGAAAAGAACACACATGTAATGACTCTAGTGGACCCATGTGGTTTAGGAAAACAACACACATGCAATGACACTAGTGGATCAATGTGCTTTAGGAAAAGAACACACATGCAATGACACTAGTGGATCAATGTGGTTTAGGAAAAGAACACACGTGCAATGACTCTAGTGGATCCATGTGTTTCAGGAAAAAAACACACATGCAATGTCACCAGTGGATCCATGTGGTTCAGGAAAAGAACACACATGCAATGTCATCCGTGGATCCATGTGGTTTAGGAAAAGAACACACATGCAATGTCACTAGTAGATCCATGTGGTTTAGGAAAAGAACACACTTGAAAATGTCACCAGTGGATCAATGGGGTTTGGGAAAAGAACACACGTGCAATGACTCTAGTGGATCAATGTGGTTTAGGAAAAGAACACACATGCAATGTCAACAGTGGATCAATGTGGTTCAGGATAAGAACATAAATCCGATGACTCTTGGGGATCAATATGTTTTAGGAAAAGAACACACATGCAATGACTCTAGTGGATCAATGTGTTTTAGAAAAAAATATGCAATGACTCTAGTAGGTCCATGTGGTTTAGGAAAACAACAGACTTGTAATGACTCTAGTGGATCAATGTGGTTCAGGGAAAGAACACACATGCAATGAAACTAGTGGATCAATGTGGTTTAGGAAAAGAACACAAATGCAATTTCACAAGTGCATCAATGTGGTTTAGAAAAAGAACACACATGGAAATGTTACAAGTGGATCCATGTGGTTCAACAAAAGAACACACATGCAATGTCACTAGTGGATCCATGTAGTTTAGGAAAATAACACACATGCAATGACTCTAGTGGATCCATTTTGTTTAGGAAAACAACACACATGTAGTGTCTCTAGTGGATCCATGTGGTATAGGAAAAGAAACACATATGAATCGACTCTAGTGGATCCATGTGGTATAGGAAAATAACACACATGCAATGAATCGAGTGGATCCATTTGGTTTAAGAAAATAAGACACATGCAATGACTCTAGTGGATCCATGTGGTTTAGTAAAACAACACACATGCAATGACACTAGTGGATCCATGTAGTTAAGGAAAAGAACACACATGCAATGACTCTAGTGGATCAATTTGGTTTAGGAAAAGAACACACATGCAATTTTACCAGTGGATCCATGTGGTTTAGAAAAAGAACACACATGCAAATCTTACCAGTGGATCGATGTGCTTCAGAAAAAGAACACACATGCAATGACTCAAGTGGATCCATGTGTTAAATAAAAGAACACGCATGCAATGTCACCAGTGGATCAATGTGGTTCAGGAAAAGAACACAAATGCAAATGTTGCCAGTGAATAAATGTGATTTACGAAAAGTACACACATGCAATGCCTCTAGTGGATCCGTGTGGTTTAGGAAAAGTACACACATGCGATGACAATAGTGGATCCATGTGGTTCAGGAAAAGAACAGACACGCAATGACTCTAGTGGATCAATGTGATCTAGGAAAAGAGCACACATGCAATGTCACCAGTGGATCCATGTGGTTTAGGAAACAAACACACATACAATGACTCCAGTGGATCAATGTGGTTTAGGAGAAGAACACACATGCAATGATTCTAGGGGATCGATGTATTTTAGGAATAGAACACACATGCAATGACTCTAGTGGATCAGTGTATTTTAGAAAAAACATGGAATGACTCTAGTGGATCCATGTGGTTTATGAAAAGAACACACTTGAAATGACTCTAGTGAATCAATGTGGTTCAGGAAAAGAACACACATGCAATGACACTAGTGGATATATGTGGTTTGGGAAAAGAACACACATGCAAGGTCACCAGTGGATCAATGTGGTTTAAAAAAAGAACACACATGCAAATGTTACCAGTGGATCCATGTGGTTCAGCAAAAGAGCACACATGCAATGACTCTAGTGGATCCATGTGTTCAGAAAAAGAACACACATGCAATGTCACCAGTGGATCCATGTGGTTCAGGAAAAGAAGACACATGCAATGACTCTAGTGGATACATGTCGTTTAGGAAAAGAACACACATGAAATGTCTCTAGTGGATCCATATTGTTTAGGAAAATAACACACATGCAATGAATCTAGTGGATCCATGTGGTTTAAGAAAAGAACACACATGCAAATGTCACAAGTGGATCAGCCTGGTTTAGGAAAAGAACACACATGCAATGGCTCTAGTGGATCCATGTGGTTTAGGAAAAGAACAGACATGCAATGACTCAAGTGGATCCATGTGGTTTAGGAAAATAACACACATGAAATGATTCGAGTGGATCCATGTGGGTTAGGAAAAGAACACACATGCAATGACTCTAGTGGACCCGTGTGGTTTAGGAAAACAACACACATGCAACGACACTAGTGGATCCTTGTGGTTAAGGATAAGAACACTCATGCAATGACTCTAGTGGATCAATATGGTTTAGGAAAATAACACACATGCAATGTCACTAGTGGATCCATGTGGTTCAGGAAAAGAACACACATGCAATGTCGCTAGTGGATCCATGTGTTTTAGGAAAAGAACACACATGCAATGACTCAAGTGGATCCATGTGGTTAAGGAAAACAACACAAATGCAAATGTCACCAGTGGATCAATGTGGTTTAGGAAAAGAACACACATGCAATGACTCTTGTGGATCAATGTGGTTTAGGAAAAGAACACACATGTACTGACTCTAGTGGATCGATGTGGTTTAGGAAAAGAAGACACATGCAATGACTCTAGTGGATCCATGTGGTTCAGGAAAAAACACACGTGCAATGTCACCAGTGGATCCATGTGGTTTAGGAAAAGAACACACATGCAATGTCATCAGTGGATCCATGTGGTTTAGGAAAAGAACACACATGCAATGTCACCAGTGGATCCATGTGGTTTAGGAAAAGAACACACATGAAAATGTCACCAGTGGGTCAATGGGGTTTAGGAAAAGAACACACATGCAATGACTCTAGTGGATCAATGTGGTGTAGGAAAAGAACACACATGCAATGTCACCAGTGGATCAATGTGGTTCAGGAAAAACACACATGCAATGACTCTTGGGGATCAATATGTTTTATGAAAAAAACAAACATGCAATGGCTCTAGTGGATCAATGTGTTTTAGAAAAAACACATGCAATGACTCTAGTGGATCCATGTGGTTTAGGAAAACAACACACATGCAATGACACTAGTGGATCCTCGTGGTTAAGGAAAGAAAACACATGCAATGACACTAGTGGATCAATGTGGTTTAGGAAAAGAACACAAATGGAATTTCACAAGTGGATCTATGTGGTTTAGGAAAAGAACACACATGCAATGTTACAAGTGGATCCATGTGGTTCAAAAAGAACACACATACAATGTCTCTAGTGGATCCATGTGGTTTAGGAAAAGAACACACATGCAAATGTCACTAGTGGATCAATGTGGTTTAGGAAAAGAACACACATGCAATGACTCTAGTTGATCAATGTGGTTTAGGAAAAGAACACACATGCAATGTCACCAGTGGATCAATGTGGTTTAGGAAAAGAACACACATGCAATGACTCTTATGGATCAATGTGGTTTAGGAAAAGAACACACATGTACTGACTCTAGTGGATCGATGTGGTTTAGGAAAAGAACACACATGCAATGACTCTAGTGGATCCATGTGGTTCAGGAAAAAACACACGTGCAATGTCACCAGTGGATCCATGTGGTTTAGGAAAAGAACACACATGCAATGTCATCAGTGGATCCATGTGGTTTAGGAAAAGAACACACATGCAATGTCACCAGTGGATCCATGTGGTTTAGGAAAAGAACACACATGAAAATGTCACCAGTGGGTCAATGGGGTTTAGGAAAAGAACACACATGCAATGACTCTAGTGGATCAATGTGGTGTAGGAAAAGAACACACATGCAATGTCACCAGTGGATCAATGTGGTTCAGGAAAAAAACATACATCCAATGACTCTTGGGGATCAATATGTTTTAGGAAAAGAACACACATGCAATGACTCTAGTGGATCAATGTGTTTTAGAAAAAAATATGCAATGACACTAGTGGATCCATGTGGTTTAGGAAAACAACAGACTTGTAATGACTCTAGTGGATCAATGTGGTTCAGGGAAAGAAAACACATGCAATGACACTAGTGGATCAATGTGGTTTAGGAAAAGAACACAAATGCAATTTCACAAGTGCATCTATGTGGTTTAGAAAAAGAACACACATGCAAATGTTACAAGTGGATCCATGTGGTTCAACAAAACAACACACATGCAATGTCACTAGTGGATCCATGTAGTTTAGGAAAATAACACACATGCAATGACTCTAGTGGATCCATCTGGTTTAGGAAAACAACACACATGTAGTGTCTCTAGTGGATCCATGTGGTATAGGAAAAAAGAACACATATGAATTGACTCTAGTGGATCCTTGTGGTATAGGAAAATAACACACATTCAATGAATCGAGTGAATCCATTTGATTTAGGAAAATAGGACACATGCAATGACTCTAGTGGATCCATGTGGTTTAGTAAAACAACACACATGCAATGACACTAGTGGATCCATGTAGTTAAGGAAAAGAACACACATGCAATGACTCTAGTGGATCAATCTGATTTTGGAAAAGAACACACATGCAATTTTACCAGTGGATCCATGTGGTTTAGAAAAAGAACACACATGCAAATCTTACAAGTGGATCGATGTGCTTCAGGAAAAAAACACATGGAATGACTCAAGTGGATCCATGTGTTAAATAAAAGAACAGACATGCATTGTCACCAGTGGATCCATGTGGTTGAGGAAAAGAACACACATGCAATGCCTCTAGTGGATCCATGTGTTTTAGGAAAAGAACACACATGCGATGACAATAGTGGATCCATGTGGTTCCGGAAAAGAACAGACACACAATGACTCTAGTGGATCAATGTGATTTAGGAAAAGAGCACACATGCAATGTCACCAGTGGATCCATGTGGTTTAGGAAACAAACACACATGCAATGACTCTAGTGGATCCATGTGGTTTAGGAAAAGAACACACATGCAATGACTCTAGTGGATCAATGTAGTTTAGGAAAAGAACACACATGCAATGATTCTAGGGGATCGATGTATTTTAGGAATAGAACACACACGCAATGACTCTAGTGGATCAATGTATTTTCGAAAAAAAACATGGAATGACTCTAGTGGATCCATGTGGTTTATGAAAAGAACACACTTGCAATGACTCCAGTGAATCAATGTGGTTCAGGAAAAGAACACACATGCAATGACACTAGTGGATATATGTGGTTTGGGAAAAGAACACACATGCAAGGTCACTAGTGGATCAATGTGGTTTAAGAAAAGAACACACATGCAAATGTTACCAGTGGATCCATGTGGTTCAGTAAAAGAACACACATGCAATGACTCTAGTGGATCCATGTGTTTAGGAAAAGAACACACATGCAATGTCACAAGTGGATCCATGTGGTTCAGGAAAAGAACACACATTCAATGACTCTAGTGGATCCATGTCGTTTAGGAAAATAACACACATGCAATGTGTCTAGTGGATCCATATTGTTTAGGAAAAGAACACACATGCAATGACTCTAGTGGATTCATGTGGTTTAAGAAAAGAACACACATGCAAATATCACCAGTGGATCAACGTGGTTTAGGAAAAGAACACACATGCAATGACTCTAGTGGATACATGTGGTTTAGGAAAAGAACACACATGCAATGACTCAAGTGGATCCATGTGGTTTAGGAAAATAACACACATGCAATGATTCGAGTGGATCCATGTGGGTCAGGAAAAGAACACACATGTAATGACTCTAGTGGACCCATGTGGTTTAGGAAAACAACACACATGCAATGACACTAGTGGATCCTTGTGGTTAAGGAAAACAACACACATGCAATGACACTAGTGGATCCTTGTGGTTAAGGAAAAGAACGCACATGCAATGACTCTAGTGGATCAATGTGGTTTAGGAAAAGAACACACATGGAATGTCACAAGTGGATCCATGTGGTTCAGGAAAAGAATACACATGCAATGACTACAGTGGATCCATGTGGTTTAGGAAAAGAACACACATACAATGTCTCTAGTGGATCCATGTGGTTTAGGAAAAGAACACACATGCAAATGTCACTAGTGGATCAATGTGGTTTAGGAAAAGAACACACATGCAATGACTCTAGTGGATCAATGTGGTTTAGGAAAAGAACACACATGCAATGTCACCAGTGGATCAATGTGGTTCAGGAAAAGAACACACATGCAATGACTCTTTGGGATCAATGTGTTTTAGGAAAAGAACACACATATAATGACTCTAGTGGATCAATGTGTTTTAGAAAAGAAACATGCAATGACTCTAGTGGATCCATGTGGTTTAGGAAAACAACACATTTGCAATGACTCTAGTGGATCAATGTGGTTCAGGGAAAGAACACACATGCAATGACACTAGTGAATCAATGTGGTTTAGGAAAAGAACACACATGCAATGTCACAAGTGGATCAATGTGGTTTAGAAAAAGAGCACACATGATAATGTTACAAGTGGATCCATGTGGTTCAACAGAAGAACACACATGCAATGACTCAAGTGGATCCATGTGTGCAGGAAAAAGAACACACATGCAATGTCACTAGTGGATCCATGTGGTTTAGGAAAATAACACACATGCAATGACTCTAGTGGATCCATGTGGTTTAGGAAAAGAACACACATGTAGTGTCACTAGTGGATCCATGTGGTATAGGAAAAAAGAACACACATGAAATGACTCTAGTGGATCCATGTGGTATAGGAAATAACACACATGCAATGAATCGAGTGGATCCATGTGGTTCAGGAAAATAAGACACATGCGATGACTCTAGTGGATCCATGTGGTTCAGGAAAACAACACACATGCAATGACACTGGTGGATCCATGTGGTTAAGGAAAAGAACACACATGCAATGACTCTAGTGGATCAATGTGGTTTAGGAAAAGAACACAGATGCAATTTCACCAGTGGATCCGTGTGGTTTAGGAAAAGAATACACATGCAATGACTCAAGTGGATCCATGTGGTTTAGGAAAAGAACACACATGTGATGTGTCTAGTGGATCCATGTGATTTAGGAAAAGAACACACATGCAATGACTCTAGTGGATCCATGTGGTTTAGGAAAAGAACACACATGCAAATGTCCCTAGTGTATCCATGTAGGTTAGCAAAACAACACACATGCAATGACTCCAGTGGATCCATGTGGTTTAGGAAAGGAACACACATGCAATGTCACCAGTGGATCCATGTGGTTTAGGAAAAGAACACACACGCAATGACTCTAGTGGATTCATGTGGTTCATGAAAGGAACACACATGCAATGTCACCAGTGGATCCATGTGGTTTAGGACAAGAACACAAATGCAATGTCGCCAGTGGATCCATGTGGTTTAGGAAAAGAACACAGAGGCAATGTCCCTAGTGGATCCTTGTGGTTTAGGAAAAGAACACACATGTAATGACTCTAGTGGATCCACGTGGTTTAAGAAAAGAACACACATGCAAATGTCACCAGTGGATCAACGTGATTTTGGAAAAGAACACACATGCAATGACTCTAGTGGATCCATGTGGTTTAGGAAAAGAACACACATGCAATGACTCAAGTGGATCCATGTGGTTTAGGAAAATAAAACACATGCAATGATTCGAGTGGATCCATGTGTGTCAGGAAAACAACACACATGTAATGACTCTAGTGGACCCATGTGGTTTAGGAAAACAACACACATGCAATGACACTAGTGGATCCTTGTGGTTAAGGAAAAGAACACACATGCAGTGACTAGTGGATCAATATGGTTTAGGATAAGAACACACATGCAAAGTCACCAGTGGATCCATGTGGTTCGGGAAAAGAATACACATGTAATGACTCCAGTGGATCAATGTGGTTAAGGAAAAGAACACACCTGCAATGTCGCTAGTGGATCCGTGTGTTTTAGGAAAAGAACACACATGCAATGACTCAAGTGGATCCATGTGGATTAGGAAAACAACACACATGCAAATGTCACTAGTGGATCAATGTGGTTTAGGAAAAGAACACACATGCAATGACTCTAGTGGATCCATGTGGTTCAGGAAAACAACACACATGCAATGTCACCCGTGGATCCATGTGGTTTAGGAAAAGAACACACATGCAATGTCATCAGTGGATCCATGTGGTTTAGGAAAAGAACACACATGCAATGTCACCAGTGGATCCATGTGGTTTAGGAAAATAACACACATGAAAATGTCACTAGTGTACCAATGGGGTTTAGGAAAAGAACACACATGCAATGACTCTAGTGGATCAATGTGGTTAAGGAAAAGAACACAAATGCAATGTCACCAGTGGATTAATGTGGTTCAGGAAAAGAACATACATCCAATGACTCTTGGGGATCAATGTGTTTTAGGAAAAGAACACACATGCAACGACTCTAGTGGATCAATGTGTTTTAGAAAAAACATGCAATGACTCTACTGGATCCATGTGGTTTAAGAAAACAACAGACTTGTAATGACTCTAGTGGATCAATGTGGTTCAGGGAAAGAACACACATGCAATGACACTATTGGATCAATGTGGTTTAGGAAAAGAACACAAATGCAATGTCACAAGTGGATCAATGTGGTTTAGAAAAAGAACACACATGCAAATGTTACAAGTGGATCCATGTGGTTCAACAAAAGAACACACATGCAACGACTCCAGTGGATCCATGTGTTCAGGAAAAAGAACACACATGCAAAGTCACTAGTGGATCCATGTAGTTTAGGAAAACAACACACATGCAATGACTCTAGTGGATTCATGTGGTTTAGGAAAACAACACACATGTAGTGTCTCTAATGGATCCATGTGGTATAAGAAAAAAGAACACACATGAATAGACTCTAGTGGATCCATGTGGTATAGGAAAATAACACACATGCAATGACTCGAATGGATCCATTTGGTTTAGGAAAATAAGACACATGTAATGACTCTAGTGGAATCATGTGGTTTAGGAAAACAACACACATGCAATGACACTAGTGGATCCATGTGGTTAAGCAAAAGAACACACATGCAATAACTCTAGTGGATCAATGAGGTCTAGGAAAAGAACACACATGCAATTTCACTAGTGGATCCATGTGGTTTAGAAAAAGAACAATCATGCAAATGTTACGAGTGGATCGATGTCCTTTAGAAAAAGAACACACATATAATGACTCAAGTGGATCAATGTGTTAAATAAAAGAACACACATGCAATGTCACCAGTGGATCCATGTGGTTCAGGAAAAGAACACAAATGCAAATGTCGCCAGTGAATCAATGTGATTTAGGAAAAGAACACACATGCAATGCCTCTAGTGGATCCGTGTGGTTTAGGAAAAGAACACACATGCAATGACAATAGTGGATCCATGTGGTTCAGGAAAATAACAGACACGCAAAGACTCTAGTGGATCAATGTGGTTTAGGAAAATAGCACACATGCAATGTCACCAGTGGATCCATGTGGTTTAGGAAACAAACACACATGCAATTACTCTAGTGGATCCATGTGGTTTAGGAAAAGAACACACATGCAATGACTCTAGTGGATCCATGTGGTTTAGGAAAATAACACACATGCAATGACTCGAGTGGATCCATGTGGGTCAGGAAAAGAATACACATGCAATGACTCTAGTGGATCCATGTGGTGTAGGAAAACAACACACATGCAATGACACTAGTGGATCCTTATAGTGAAGGAAAAGAACACACATGCAATAACTCTAGTGGATCAATGTGGTTTAGGAAAAGAACACACATGCAATGTCACAAGTGGATCCATGTGGTTCAGGAAAAGAATACACATGCAATGACTCTAGTGGATCCATGTGGTTTAGGAAAAGAACACACATACAATGTCGCTAGTGGATCCATGTGGTTTAGGAAAAGAACACACATGCAAATGTCACTAGTGGATCAATGTGGTTTAGGAAAAGAACACACATGCAATGACTCTAGTGAATCAATGTGGTTTAGGAAAAGAACACACATGCAATGTCACCAGTGGATCAATGTGGTTCAGGAAAAGAACACACATGCAATGACTCTTTGGGATCATTGTGTTTTAGGAAAAGAACACAGATGCAATGACTCTAGTGGATCAATGTGTTTTAGAAAAAAAAACATGCAATGACTCTAGTGGATCCATGTGGTTTAGGAAAACAACACACTTGCAATGACTCTAGTGGATCAATGTGGTTCAGGGAAAGAACACACATGCAATCACACTAGTGTATCAATGTGGTTTAGGAAAAGAACACACATGCAATGTCACAAGTGGATCAATGTGGTTTAGAAAAAGAGCACACATGCAATGTCACCAGTGGATCAATGTGGTTCAGGAAAAGAACATACATCCAATGACTCTTGGGGATCAATGTGTTTTAGGAAAAGAACACACATGCAACGACTCTAGTGGATCAATGTGTTTTAGAAAAAACATGCAATGACTCTACTGGATCCATGTGGTTTAGGAAAACAACAGACTTGTAATGACTCTAGTGGATCAATGTGGTTCAGGGAAAGAACACACATGCAATGACACTATTGGATCAATGTGGTTTAGGAAAAGAACACAAATGCAATGTCACAAGTGGATCAATGTGGTTTAGAAAAAGAACACACATGCAAATGTTACAAGTGGATCCATGTGGTTCAACAAAAGAACTCACATGCAACGACTCCAGTGGATCCATGTGTTCAGGAAAAAGAACACACATGCAATGTCACTAGTGGATCCATGTAGTTTAGGAAAAAAACACACATGCAATGACTCTAGTGGATCCATGTGGTTTAGGAAAACAACACACATGTAGTGTCTCTAGTGGATCCATGTGGTATAAGAAAAAAGAACACACATGAATTGACTCTAGTGGATCCATGTGGTATAGGAAAATAACACACATGCAATGACTCGAATGGATCCATTTGGTTTAGGAAAATAAGACACATGCAATGACTCTAGTGGATCCATGTGGTTTAGGAAAACAACACACATGCAATGACACTAGTGGATCCATGTGGTTAAGCAAATGAACACACATGCAATAACTCTAGTGGATCAATGTGGTCTAGGAAAAGAACACACATGCAATTTCACCAGTGGATCCATGTGGTTTAGAAAAAGAACAATCATGCAAATGTTACGAGTGGATCGATGTCCTTTAGAAAAAGAACACACATGTAATGACTCAAGTGGATCCATGTGTTAAATAAAAGAACACACATGCAATGTCACCAGTGGATCCATGTGGTTCAGGAAAAGAACACAAATGCAAATGTCGCCAGTGAATCAATGTGATTTAGGAAAAGAACACACATGCAATGCCTCTAGTGGATCCGTGTGGTTTAGGAAAAGAACACACATGCAATGACAATAGTGGATCCATGTGGTTCAGGAAAATAACAGACACGCAAAGACTCTAGTGGATCAATGTGGTTTAGGAAAATAGCACACATGCAATGTCACCAGTGGATCCATGTGGTTTAGGAAACAAACACACATGCAATTACTCTAGTGGATCCATGTGGTTTAGGAAAAGAACACACATGCAATGACTCCAGTGGATCCATGTGGTTTAGGAAAATAACACACATGCAATGACTCGAGTGGATCCATGTGGGTCAGGAAAAGAATACACATGCAATGACTCTAGTGGATCCATGTGGTGTAGGAAAACAACACACATGCAATGACACTAGTGGATCCTTATGGTTAAGGAAAAGAACACACAGGAAATAACTCTAGTGGATCAATGTTGTTTAGGAAAAGAACACACATGCAATGTCACAAGTGGATCCATGTGGTTCAGGAAAAGAATACACATGCAATGACTCCAGTGGATCCATGTGGTTTAGGAAAAGAACACACATACAATGTCGCTAGTGGATCCATGTGGTTTAGGAAAAGAACACACATGCAAATGTCACTAGTGGATCAATGTGGTTTAGGAAAAGAACACACATGCAATGACTCTAGTGGATCAATGTGGTTTAGGAAAAGAACACACATGCAATCTCACCAGTGGATCAATGTGGTTCAAGAAAAGAACACACATGCAATGACTCTTTGGGATCATTGTGTTTTAGGAAAAGAACACAAATGCAATGACTCTAGTGGATCAATGTGTTTTAGAAAAAAAACATGCAATGACTCTAGTGGATCCATGTGGTTTAGGAAAACAACACACTTGCAATGACTCTAGTGGATCAATGTGGTTCAGGGAAAGAACACACATGTAATCACACTAGTGAATCAGTGTGGTTTAGGAAAAGAACACACATGTAATGTCACAAGTGGATCAATGTGGTTTAGAAAAAGAGCACACATGCTAATGTTACAAGTGGATCCATGTGGTTCAACAGAAGAACACACATGCAATGACTCAAGTGGATCCATGTGTTCAGGAAAAAGAACACACATGCAATGTCACTAGTGGATCCATGTGGTCTAGGAAAATAACACACATGTAATGACTCTAGTGGATCCATGTGGTTTAGGAAAAGAACACACATGTAGTGTCTCTAGTGGATCCATGTGGTATAGGAAAAAAGAACACACATGAAATGACTCTAGTGGATCCATGTGGTATAGGAAATAACACACATGCAATGAATCGAGTGGAATCATGTGGTTCAGGAAAATAAGACACATGCAATGACTCTAGTGGATCCATGTGGTTCAGGAAAACAACACACATGCAATGACACTGGTGGATCCATGTGGCTAAGGAAAAGAACACACGTGCAATGACTCTAGTGGATCAATGTGGTTTAGGAAAAGAACACAGATGCAATTTCACCAGTGGATCCGTGTGGTTTAGGAAAAGAATACACATGCAATGACTCCAGTGGATCCATGTGGTTTAGGAAAAGAGCACACATGCGATGTTTCTAGTGGATCCATGTGATTGAGGAAAAGAACACACATGCAATGACTCTAGTGGATCCATGTGGTTTAGGAAAAGAACACACATGCAATGTCACCAGTGGATCCTTGTGGTTTAGGAAAAGAACACACACGCAATGACTCTAGTGGATCCATGTGGTTCATGAAAGGAACACACATGCAATGTCACCAGTGGATCCATGTGGTTTAGGACAAGAACACAAATGCAATGTCACCAGTGGATCCATGTGGTTTAGGTAAAGAACACACAGGCAATGTCCCTAGTGGATCCATGTGGTAAAGGAAAAGAACACACATGCAATGACTCTAGTGGATCCACGTGGTTTAAGAAAAGAACACACATGCAAATGTCACCAGTGGATCAACGTGGTTTTGGAAAAGAACACACATGCAATGACTCTAGTGGATCCATGTTGTTTAGGAAAAGAACACACATGCAATGACTAGTGGATCAATATGGTTTAGGATAAGAACACACATGCAAAGTCACCAGTGGATCCATGTGGTTCAGGAAAAGAATACACATGTAATGACTCCAGTGATCCATGTGGTTAAGGAAAAGAACAGACATGAAATGTTGCTAGTGGATCCGTGTGTTTTAGGAAAAAGAACACACATGCAATGACTCAAGTGGATCCATCTGGTTTAGGAAAACAACACACATGCAAATGTCACTAGTGGATCAATGTGGTTTAGGAAAAGAACACACATGCAATAACTCTTGTGGATCAATGTGGTTTAGGAAAAGAACACACATGTAATGACTCTAGTGGATCAATGTGGTTTAGGAAAACAACACACATGCAATGACTCTAGTGGATCCATGTGGTTCAGGAAAACAACACACATGCAATGTCACCCATGGATCCATGTGGTTTAGGAAAAGAACACACATGCAATGTCATCAGTGGATCCATGTGGTTTAGGGAAAGAACACACATGCAATGTCACAAGTGGATCCATGTGGTTTAGGAAAAGAACACACATGGAAATGTCACTAGTGGACCAATGGGGTTTAGGAAAAGAACACACATGCAATGACTCTAGTGGATCAATGTGGTTTAGGAAAAGAACACACATGCAATGTCATCAGTGGATCAATGTGGTTCAGGAAAAGAACATACATCCAATGACTCTTGGGGATCAATGTGTTTTAGGAAAATAACACACATGCAACGACTCTAGTGGATCAATGTGTTTTAGAAAAAAACATGCAATGACTCTACTGGATCCATGTGGTTTAGGAAAACAACATACTTGTAATGACTCTAGTGGATCAATGTGGTTCAGGGAAAGAACACACATGCAATGACGCTAGTTGATCAATGTGGTTTAGGAAAAGAACACAAATGCAATGTCACAAGTGGATCAATGTGGTTTAGAAAAAGAACACACATGCAAATGTTACAAGTGGATCCATGTGGTTCAACAAAAGAACACACATGCAATGACTCCAGTGGATCCATGTGTTCAGGAAAAAGAACACACATGCAATGTCACTAGTGGATCCATGTGGTTTAGGAAAACAACACACATGCAATGACTCTAGTGGATCCATGTGGTTTAGGAAAACAACACACATGTAGTGTCTCTAGTGGATCCATGTGGTATAGGAAAAAAGAACACACATGAATTGACTCTAGTGGATCCATGTGGTATAGGAAAATAACACACATGCAATGACTCGAGTGGATCCATTTGGTTTAGGAAAATAAGACACATGCAATGACTCTAGTGGATCCATGTGGTTTAGGAAAACAACACACATGCAATGACACTAGTGGATCCATGTGGTTAAGGAAAAGAACACACATGCAATGACTCTAGTGGATCAATGTGGTTTAGGAAAAGAACACACATGAAATTTCACCAGTGGATCCATGTGGTTTAGAAAAAGAACACACATGCAAATGTTACCAGTGGATCGATGTCCTTCAGAAAAAAACACACATGTAATGACTCAAGTGGATCCATGTGTTAAATAAAAGAACACACATGCAATGTCACCAGTGGATCCATGTGGTTCAGGAAAAGAACACAAATGCAAATGTCGCCAGTGAATCAACGTGATTTAGGAAAAGAACACACATGCAATGCCTCTAGTGGATCCGTGTGATTTAGGAAAAGATCACACATGCAATGACAATAGTGGATCCATGTGGTTCAGGAAAAGAATAGACACGATGACTCTAGTGGATCAATGTGGTTTAGGAAAATAGCACACATGCAATGTCACCGGTGGATCCATGTGGTTAAGGAAACAAACACACATGCAATTACTCTAGTGGATCCATGTGGTTTAGGAAAAGAACACACATGCAATGACTCAAGTGGATCCATGTAGTTTAGGCAAATAACACACATGCAATGACTCGAGTGGATCCATGTGGGTCAGGAAAAGAATACACATGCAATGACTCTAGTGGATCCATGTGGTTTAGGAAAACAACACACATCCAATGACACTAGTGGATCAATGTGGTTTAGGAAAAGAACACATATGAAATGTCACAAGTGGATCCATGTGGTTCAGGAAAAGAATACACATGCAATGACTCCAGTGGATCCATGTGGTTCAGGAAAAGAACACACATACAATGTCGCTAGTGGATCCATGTGTTTTAGGAAAATAACACACATGCAAATGTCACTAGTGGATCAATGTGGTTTAGGAAAAGAACACACATGCAATGACTCTAGTGGATCAATGTGGTTTAGGAAAATAACACACATGCAATGTCACCAGTGGATCAATGTGGTTCAGGAAAAGAACACACATGCAATGACTCTTTGGGATCAATGTGTTTTAGGAAAAGAACACACATGCAATGACTCTAGTGGATCAATGTGTTTTAGAAAAAAAACATGCAATGACTCTAGTGGATCCATGTGGTTTAGGAAAACAACACACTTGCAATGACTCTAGTGGATCAATGTGGTTCAGGGAAAGAACACACATGCAATCACACTAGTGAATCAATGTGGTTTAGGAAAACAACACACATGCAATGTCACAAGTGGATCAATGTGGTTTAGAAAAATAGCACACATGCTAAAGTTACAAGTGGATCCATGTCGTTCAACAGAAAAACACACATGCAATGACTCAAGTGGATCCATGTCTTCAGGAAAAAGAACACACATGCAATGTCACTAGTGGATCCATGTGATTTAGGAAAATAACACACATGTAATGACTCTAGTGGATCCATGTGGTTTAGGAAAAGAACACACATGTAGTGTCTCTAGTGGATCCATGTGGTATAGGAAAAAAGAACACACATGTAGTGTCTCTAGTGGATCCATGTGGTATAGGAAATAACACACATGCAATGAATCGAGTGGATCCATGTGGTTCAGGAAAATAAGACACATGCAATGACTCTAGTGGATCCATGTGGTTCAGGAAAACAACACACATGCAATGACACTGGTGGATCCATGTGGTTAAGGAAAAGAACACACATGTAATGACTCTAGTGGATCAATGTGGTTTAGGAAAAGAACACAGATGCGATTTCACCAGTGGATCCTTGTGGTTTAGGAAAAGAACACACATGCAATGACTCCAGTGGATCCATGTGGTTTAGGAAAAGAACACACATGCGATGTCTCCAGTGGATCCATGTGGTTTAGGAAAATAACACACATGCAAATGTCCCCAGTGGATCCATGTTGTTTAGCAAAACAACACACATGCAATGACTCTAGTGGATCCATGTGGTTTAGGAAAGGAACACACATGCAATGTCACCAGTGGATCCATGTGGTTTAGGAAAACAACACACACGCAATGACTCCAGTGGATCCATGTGGTTCATGAAAAGAACAAACATGCAATGTCACCAGTGGAACCATGTGGTTTAGGACAAGAACACAAATGCAATGTCGCTAGTTGATCCATGTGGTTTAGGAAAAGAACACACAGGCAATGTCCCTAGTGGATCCATGTGGTTTAGGAAAAGAACACACATGCAAATGTCACTAGTGGATCAATGTGGTTTAGGAAAATAACACACATGCAATGACACTTGTGGATCAATGTGGTTTAGGAAAAGAACACACATGCAATGTCACCAGTGGATCAATCTGGTTCAGGAAAAGAACACACATGCAAATGTCACTAGTGGATCCATGTGGTTTAGGAAAATAATACACATGCAATGACTCTAGTGGATCCATGTGGTTTAGGAAAAGAACACAATTGCAGTGTCTCTAGTGGATCCATGTGGTATAGCAAAAAAGAACACACATGAAATGACTCTAGTGGATCCATGTGCTTTAGGAAAAGAATACACGTGCAATGACTCTAGTGGATCCATGTGGTTCAGGAAAAGAACACACATGCAATGTTGCTAGTGGATCCATGTGGTTTAGGAAAAGAATACACATGCAATGTCTCTAGTGGATTCATGTGATTTAGGAAAAGAACACACATGCAATTTCACCTGTGGATCAATGTGGTTTAGGAAAAGAACACACATGGAATGACTCTTGTGGATTAATGTGGTTTAGGAAAAGAACACACATTTAATGACTCTATTGGATCAATGTGGTTTAGGAAAAGAACACACATGCAATGACTCTAGTGGATCCATGTGGTTTAGAAAAAGAACACACATGCAATGTCTCTAGTGGATCCATATAGTTTAGGAAAAGAACACACATGCAATGTCACCAGTGGAGCCATGTGGTTTAGGAAAAGAACACACATGCAATGTCACCAGTGGATCCATGTGGTTTAGGAAAAGAACACACATGCAAATGTCACCAGTGGATCAATATGGTTTAGGAAAAGAACACACATGCACTGACCCTAGTGGATCAGTGTGGTTTTGGAAAAGAACACACATGCAATGCCACCAGTGGATCACTGTGTTTTAGAAGAAAACATGCAATGACTCTAGTGGATCCATGTGGTTTAGGAAAAGAACACACTTGCAATGACTCCAGTGGATCAATGTGGTTCAGGGAAAGAACACACATGCAATGACACTAGTGGATCCCATGCCTCCCGTATACTTCAGCATCATCATCAAGTCCGACGAGACCCATGTTGTTTTCTCCATTCTTGCTGCTAAACCGGAACGCTCTAATCAGCGTATCAGGAACGGAGAATAGCTTCCTTAAAAGAGAGTGAAGTTAAGACTATTCTTGGGAATTCCTCGATAAATACATTCTTCTTTCTGTCTTTGATTCAATTCCTTCTTAACGGACTATCCGTAAATCCAACTCCACCCACTCCCCGCTCGTGATATCGCTGCTGCATTGAATTCAATCAATACTGAAAGAAACCTTTCGGAATTACTAAATCCAAGATCAGCACGCGCACTTCCCTCCGTTTTCGATGCCGACAGGGGGCTGCTAGGGGGTGTAAAGTTTCGTTTCGGTCATGTTAGACGACATGCAAGGGGCGTTTAGGAAAAGAACACACATGCAATGTCACAAGTGGATCAATGTCGTTTAGAAAAATAACATACATGCATATGTTACAAGATGATCCATGTGGTTCAGGAAAAGAACACACATGCAATGACTCTAGTGGATCAATGTGGTTTAGGAAAAGAACACACATGCAATGACTGTAGTGGATCAATGTGGTTTAGGAAAAGAACAGACATGCAATGACTCTAGTAGATCCATGTGGTCCAGGAAAAGAACACACATGCAATGTTACTATTGGATCCATGTGGTTTAGGAAAAGATAACACATGCAATGTCACCAGTGGATCCATGTGGTTTAGGAAAAGAACACACATGAAGTTTCACCCGTGGATCCATGTGGTTTAGGAAAAGAACACACATGCAAATGTCACTAGGGGATAAATGTGGTTTAGGAAAAGAACACACATGCAATGACTCTAGTGGATCAATATGGTTTAGGAAAAGAACACAAATGCAATGTCAATAGTGGATCAATGTGGTTCAGGAAAAGAACACACATGAACTAACTCTAGTGGATCAATGTGTTTTAAGAAAAGATTACACATGCAATGACTCTAGTAGACTCATGTGGTATAGGAAAAAAGAACACACATGAAATGACTCTAGTGGATCCATGTGGTATAGGAAAAGAACACACATGCAATGAATCGAGTGGATCCATGTCGTTCAGGAGAATAACACACATGCAATGACTCTAGTGGATCCATGTGGTTTAGGAAAACAACACACATGCAATGACACTAGTGGATCCATGTGGTTAAGGAAAACAACACACATGCAATGACTCTAGTGGATCAATGTGGTTTAGGAAAAGAACACACATGCAATTTCTCCAGTGGATCCATGTGGTTTAGGAAAAGAATACACATGCACTGTCTCTAGTGGATTCATGTGATTTAGGAAAAGAACACATATGCAATGACTCCAGTGGATCCATGTGGTTTCAGAAAAGAACACATATGCAAATGCCACGAGTGGATCAATGTGGTTTAGGAAAAGAACACACATGCAATCAATCTTGTGGATCAATGTGGTATAGGAAAAGAACACACATGCAATGACTCTAGTGGATCAATGTGGTTTAGGAAAAGAACACACATGCAATGACTCTAGTGGATCCATGTGGTTCATGAGAAGAACACACATGCAATGTCACCAGTGGATCCATGTGGTTTAGGAAAAGAACACAAATGCAATGTCACTAGTGGATCCATGTGGTTTAGGAAAAGAACACACATGCAATGTCCCTAGTAGATCCATGTGGTTTAGGAAAATAACACACATGCAAATGTCACCAGTGGATCAATGTGGTTTAGGAAAACAACACACATGCAATGACTCTAGTGGATCAATGTGATTTAGGAAAAGAACAAACATGCAATGTCACCAGTGGATCAATGTGGTTCAGGAAAAGAACACACATGCAATGACTCTAGGGGATCAATGTATTTTAGGAAAAGAACACACATGCAATGAATCTAGAGGATAAATGTGTTTTAGAAAAAACATGCAATGACTCTAGTGGATCCATGTGGTTTAGGAAAACAACACACATGTAATGACACTACTGGATCCTTGTGGTTAAGGAAAAGAACACACATGCAATGACTCTAGTGGATAATTGTGATTTAGGAAAAGAACGCATATGCAATGTCACCAGTGGATCCATGTGGTTCAGCAAAAGAATACAGATGCAATGACGCTAGTGGATCCATATGGTTGAGGAAAAGAACACACATGCAATGTCTCTAGTGGATCCATGTGGTTTAGGAAAATAACACACATGCAATCACTCAAGTGGATCCATGTGGTTTAGGAAAAGAACACACATGCAAATGTCACTAGTGGATCAATGTGGTTTAGGAAAAGAACACACATGCAATGACTCTTATGCATCAACGTGGTTTAGGAAAAGAACACACATGAAATGACTCTAGTGGATCCATGTGGTATAGGAAAATAACACACATGCAATGTCACTAGTGGATCCATGTGGTTTAGGAAAAGAACACACATGCAATCTCACCAGTGGATCCATGTGGTTTAGGAAAAGAACACACCTGCAGTCTCATAGTGGATCCATGTGGTTTAGGAAAAGAACACACATGCAAATGTCACCAGTGGATCATTGTGGTTCAGGAAATGAACACGCATGCAATGACTCTAGTGGGTCAATGTGTTTTATGAAACGAACACACATGCAATGACTCTAGTGGATCAATGTGGTTTAGGAAAAGAAAACACATGCAATGACTCTAGGGGATCAATGTGTTTTAGGAAAAGAACACACATGCAATGACTCTAGTGGATCAATGTGGTTCAGGGAAAGAACACACATGCAATGACACTAGTGGATCAATGTGGTTTAGGAAAAGAACACACATGCAATGTCACAAGTGGATCAATGTAGTTTAGAAAAAGAACATACATGCAAATGTTACAAGTGCATCCATGTGGTTCAGGAAAAGAACACACATGCAATCCGGAACCTCTCACAAGGTTGGGGCACTTCTCCACAACTCAATTGGAGGCTCCCAACAAACAAGCTTGGGGAAAGCTCCACGACTTAATTGGAGGCCCCAAGAAATCCACAAACCTGCAAAACCACGAAACCGTCTAGGGTTCCAATGAACCCAAGAGTAAAAAGCTTCTCACCTTTCACCCAATCGAATCCTCACCGAGAACTCAAACCGATGCACCAAATGCAATGGAAGAACATACGAAGTGCTCAAGTCCTTCTCTCCCAAATTCCACCAAAGCTACAAAAGCTTATGGGGGAATAAGAGAGGAAGAACAATGGAGGAAATCCACAAAAGACTCCAAGATCTAGATCCCAAGATGTTCCCCTGAGTTAGAGGAGAGATTTATTGGTGGGGTTGTAGATCTAGATCTCCTCTTTCAAATCCCTCAAGAATATGCAAGAATCAATGGAGGGATTGAGGTATAGCAAGCTCAAGAAGGTCAGCAATGGAGGGGAAAACTTGCAAGGAAGGTTAGGGAACCATTGGCGAAGAAGGGCCCCTTAAATAGGTCCCTAGAAATCCAACCGTTTGGCCCAGGAATCGCCCGGTCCGGAGTCTCCGGACTGGGACGGAGTCTGCGGTGTACCCAGGCCAAACAGGGTCAAACTGGGGGACAATCAGTACGCGGTCCATAGATGGACCGTAGATTTAGTCTGGAATCTCCGGTCTTACAAAAACTGGCAGAAAGACCAATACAAAAACAACCATAACTTTTGCATCCGGACTCCGATTTTGATGATCTTGGCTCGTTTTAAAGAGGACAACAAACTCTACAAGATCATGCAGAGAACCATCATAGTCCAATAATAGAGGATAGAACCAAATGACGAAAGGTTTGACCTCTCTCAAAAAGACAAACCGGTAAAACCTCCAACATCGAAAACGCTATAGAAAATGCATATGAAATCCGTTTTCGATGAACTTGGGATTGTAATAAAGATTAACACAAGCTCTAAATCCTCTCATGGATAAGAACCAAATAAAGTAAGGTTTTACCAATCTTTAAAAGACAAATCGGTAAAACCTCCAATATTGAAAACGCAATAGAGAATGCATATGAAATCCGTTTTCGATGAACTAGAGCTTGTTATGAATACTAGTTGAATGCCCGTGCGTTGCCACTGCCTATTTAAAATATAATTAATTATCTAAATACATTAAAAGGATTACCAGCTTAAAATATATGTTGATATAAATTTAAATATTCTCATATAAATGTGTCTAGCTACTGTTTCAGACATTCCCTCCTTTTTTTTGAAAGCTGATACGTAGATAAATCCTACACACTTCTCTGAGTCAACCACTTGTAAAAAAATGTAATGCGACATGTAAAAAGAAGTCGAAGTCGACCCGACTCTCATCCTGCCCACACTCAATTTCTCTATCCCAAAATCCCCACTGCGGTGCTCGATTCCGGCGGTGGTTCCTGCTCCCGTGCTCATGGCTCAGTCTTGTTGCCCTCCCTCCCTACCTCCATAGCCTCCCCCGCCGACCACTCTGGTGCATCATCCGAATGCCAGCCTATCGTGCGCTCCGACGGCCACCTCCGACAGGCTCTGCCCCGACCGTCTCTGCTCTAGCCCGCTGCCATGACAAGGAGGCGGTGGAGATGCGCCCCCTCCTGTCTCCGACCACCAGTGCCGGCCCTGCAGCACGCTGCCTACAGTGCACGTCGCCCCTGACTGCTTCTGAGTTCTGAGAAGGCGAAGCAAGAGACACGTGTGAGAGGCGTGGCTGGTGTCAAATTGACTGTCATGCATGCATTCAGATAACCGTGTTTGCCAAAAAAAACTATCGTTCATGCTTGTTAAAAATTTCTGATTACTTTACATGTCATCCTGATTCCTTAGATCGATATGTTACATAATCGATGACCGTGATAGTCTATCTCCATTAGAGGAGTATACTACCATGTAATTTAAGAGGGACTGGGATGTTGGTATAATGATACCTGGAAAACAATTGCAGTGTCATTTAAAAAACGTGTATTGTATTTGTACTTCCTAATAAACAAGGTGTGCAACGTCGATATTTCGAAGAATGCGAAGTCATGGACACATTAGGAAATTCCCAGGTCAAATGAAAAACAAGTAATATGTGTATTGTGGAATTATATTTCTATTTTTCTTTTTAACAGTTGACCTATTCAATATGAACCCAGGAAAAATTTACAATAATCTATACTATTAAAAAGATTGAGGACGTTCGTCATTTGATACTATTAAAAAAGCTGATCAATTCCTACTCAGAGAGATCTGTCTAAAAATAATAAATCTGGAAGACATGGATCAAAACTGCTCTCTCAGATTGTCCTTCTAATACTGATGCAATGAACATGTAACATACTGATGATCATGTTGCCCGTAACTTTCCTATCTTATCTTTTAGTTAGTACTACCATGCAAATTACTCATGCAATGAACATGTAAATTACTATGCTCAAAGTACAAAGCTTCTTCTCCTACTTCACGCCGTGGACGTCCCTCGCATGATCAGCTTGTGGCCTCCGCCCATGCACATTGCCTTCAGCTCCTCCTTCCCGTCCCCCGACATGCTATAAATCCAGTAGCTAGCCAAATGGAACTTAATATCTAGTAACAGCTGACCTAGGCGAGTTTGAATGAAGAAAGGAGACTCAATGGCTTGCTTCAAGGGTTTGACAGTCTATAGAAATAACGATGCGCATGATTCCAAACCGATCAGCTAGAGACTTATTCCATTCAGAGGTTCTAAAGCTTCAGAGTGCAACCATCAATCTTACCAGAAACAACAAACACAATCAAAGCGAAAGAGGACCAGGTCCTCCTTGACAAAAAAAATCAGCTGGATCCATTAGTGTATGCATCTACAGAAAAACGACCTATATGAGCGCGGGCGAGAACCTGTAACATACTGATGCTCATGTCGCGAGCACAGCTGGGGAGGGCCGAGCATGACGACCTCCTGGGCAGCACGCACATGCAGCGTGACGCGGTCCGTGTTTCTGTAGGCGGCCGTGACCAGGAGGCCCAGGACGGGGAGCTTCTCTGCATCGCGCGCGAGTTCTAGGAGCTCTCCATGTTAAATCGATTGAATGGATTGAGGAATTCAGGTGTCGATTGAATCTATTGATGACCTACACGTCCAAACCGAGATGGGGATGCCGCGGCTGGGGTGCTCACCGGCTTCTAAAAGGGAAGCAATGGTCCACGGCGGTTGGGGCGGAGATGGGGATGCGGCGGCCGGGGGGAGAAGGGGGTGCGCGGCTGGGGGCGGAGATGGGGGGTGCGCCGGTGGTGGAGGATCTCTTCGGCGGTGGGAGGTGGAGCAGGGAGCGAGCGGTGGGGGAGCTCATCGGCGGTTCTGTACGGGAGGATGGCATGGCCTCGCTCGGGCCCGTGTTGAGTGGGAGAAAAAGAAAGGAACCGACCCGTCCAGTTTCACATAGGCAGTGGCATGGTGGGTAATTAACCTGAAAAGATAGGGGCAAAATCGACAAAATATCGACAGACGGAAAGTTTGGCAGTGCAACAAACGACGCGAATCTTTTTAATAGTATAGATTACCACAAGCTCAAGAACCTCACATGGATAAGATCCAAATAACAACAAGAAATATTATGCCAAGTATGCAAAGTTTTGAACTCTCACGAAGGATATGATCAAGTTACTCACTCGAGATCCCCTCTTGATAGTACGGGTATCTATTCTATAAATCGGTCTCCCCAACTAACACCATGAGACCGGTAAAAAAGAAACCCTATCAAGAACATACCTTTCCCTTTCCACTTGAGCTTGACGAAAGCGATCTTGTCCACCTCAAGATGGAACACCTTTCTTGATTGCACTAGCTTGGTGAAAACTTGCAAATTGCTCTCCCATACTCGACTATGGTAGATCTTCTCTCTTGGGCGTATCACCTTCCCATATCCATGATAACCATAGGATGGCAAGCTTCAAGCAAATGATCACTTCGAGATGGCTCATCTTGAACTTGCACATCATTTCTTCTTTCTTCATTATGTTGGTGTCTTGAAGGCACATAAGAGATATCACTCCAACTATATTCTTCAAGACACACTTGCCATAGGCACAACTCTCACATGACCAATCTTTTGATCTCTCCTTTAACACCTTGGTCAACACTTGATCTTCTTTACTTTCTTCTTCTCCCAACTTTGAAGCCAACATATGGTACAAGCATTGCCTACGAACAAATCCTACAAGTAAACCTCAATGCAAACATAAGTCCATAAAGATTGTCATTAATTACCAAAATCACACATGGGGGCACACATGCACTTTCACATGCAATGTCACCAGTGGATCCATGTGGTTCAGGAAAACAACACAAATGCAAATGTCGCCAGTGAATCAATGTGATTTAGGAAAAGAACATACATGCAATGCCTCCAGTCGATCCGTGTGGTTTAGGAAAAGAACACACATGCAATGACAATAGTGGATCCATGTGGTTTAGGAAAAGAACAGACACGCAATGACTCTAGTGGATCAATGTGGTTTAGGAAAAGAGCACACATGCAATGTCACCAATGGATCCATGTGGTTTAGGAAACAAACACGCATGCAATGACTCTAGTGGATCTATGTGGTTTAGGAAAAGAACACACATGCAATGTCACCAGTGGATCCATGTGGTTTAGGAAAATAACGCACATGCAATGACTCGAGTGGATCCATGTGGGTCAGGAAAAGAATACAAATGCAATGACTCTAGTGGATCCATGTGGTTTAGGAAAACAACACACATGCAATGACACTAGTGGATCCTTGTGGTTAAGGAAAAGAACACACAGGCAATGACTCTAGTGAATCAATGTGGTTTAGGAAAAGAACACACATGCAATGTCACCAGTGGATCCATGTGGTTCAGGAAAAGAATACACATGCAATGACTCCAGTGGATCCATGTGGTTCAGGAAAAAACACACATGCAATGTCGTTAGTGGATCCATGTGGTTTAGGAAAAGAACACACATGCAAATGTCACCAGTGGATCAATGTGGTTTAGGAAAAGAACACACATGCAATGACTCTAGTGGATCAATGTGGTTTAGGAAAAGAACACACATGCAATGTCACCAGTGGATCGATGTGGTTTAGGAAAAGAACACACATGCAATGACTCTTTGGGATCAATGTGGTTTAGGAAAAGAACACACATGCAATGACTCTAGTGGATCAATGTGTTTTAGGAAAAAACATGCAATGACTCTAGTGGATCAATGTGGTTTAGGGAAAGAACACACATGCAATGACAGTAGTGGATCAATGTGGTTTAGGAAAAGAACACACATGCAATGTCACAAGTGGATCAATGTGGTTTAGAAAAAGAACAAACATGCTAATGTTACAAGTGGATCGAACAGAAGAACACACATGCAATGACTCAAGTGGATCCAAGTGTTCAGTGAAAAGAACACACATGCAATGTCACTAGTGGATCCATGTGGTTTAGGAAAATAACACACATGCAATGACTCTAGTGGATCCATGTGGTTTAGGAAAAGAACACACATGTAATGTCTCTAGTGGATCCATGTGGTATAGGAAAAAAGAACACACATGAAATGACTCTAGTGGATCCATGTGGTATAGGAAAATAACACACATGCAATGACTCGAATGGATCCATGTGGTTCAGGAAAAGAAGACACATGCAATGACTCTAGTGGAACCATGTGGTTTAGGAAAACAACGCACATGCAATGACACTAGTGGATCCATGTTGTTAAGGAAAAGAACACACATGCAATGACTCTAGTGGATCAATGTGGTTTAGGAAAAGAACACACATGCAATTTCACCAGTGGATCCGTGTGGTTTAGGAAAAGAATACACATGCAATGACTCTAGTGGATCCATGTCGTTTAGGAAAAGAACACACATGCTAATGTCCCCAGTGGATCCATGTAGTTTAGCAAAACAACACACATGCAATGACTCTAGTGGATCCATGTGGCTTAGGAAAGGAACACACATGCAATGTCACCAGTGGATCCATGTCGTTTAGGAAAATAACACACACACACAATGACTCTAGTGGATCCATGTGGTTCATGAAAAGAACACAAATGCAATGTTGCCACTGGATCCATGTTGTTTAGGAAAAGAACACACATGCAATGTCCCTAGTGGATCCATGTGGTTTAGGAAAAGAACACACATGAAAATGTAACTAGTGGATCAGTGTGGTTTAAGAAAAGAACACACATGCAATGACTCTAGTGGATCAATGTGGTTTAGGAAAAGAACACGCATGCAATGTCACCAGTGGATCAATTGGGTTCAGGAAAAGAACACACATGCAAATGTCGCCAGTGAATCAATGTGATTTGGGAAAAGAACACACATGCAATGCCTCTAGTGGATCCATGTGGTTTAGGAAAAGAACACACATGCAATGACAATAGTGGATCCATGTGTTCAGGAAAAGAACACACATGCAATGTCACTAGTGGATCCATGTGGTTTAGGAAAATAATACACATGCAATGACTCTAGTAGATCCATGTGGTTTAGGAAAAGAACCCAAATGCAGTGTCTCTAGTGGATCCATGTGGTATAGGAAAAAAGAACACACATGAAATGACTCTAGTGGATCCATGTGGTATAAGAAAATAAAACACGTGCAATGACTCGACTGGATCCATGTGGTTCAGGAAAATAAAACACATGCAATGACTCTAGTGGATCCATGTGGTTTAGGAAAACAACACACATGCAATGACACTAGTGGATCCATGTGGTTAAGGCAAAGAACACACATGCAATATCTCTAGTCGAACAATGTGGTTTAGGAAAAGAACACACATGCAATTTGACCAGTGGATCCGTGTGGTTTAGGAAAAGAACACACATGCGATATCTCTAGTGGATCCATGTGATTTAGGAAAAGAACACACATGAAATGACTTAAGTGGATCCATGTGGTTTAGGGAAAGAACACACATGCAAATGTCACCAGTGGATCCATGTATTTTAGGAAAACAACACACATGCAATGACTATAGTGGATCCATGTGGTTTAGGAAAAGAACACACATGCAATGTCACCAGTGGATCCATGTGGTTTAGGAAAAGAACACACACGCAATGTCCCTAGTGGATCCATGTGGTTTAGGAAAAGAACACACATGCAAATGTCACAACTGGATTAATATGTTTTAGTCAAATAACACACATGCAATGACTCTAGTGGATCAATGTGGTTTAGGAAAAGAACACACATGCAATGTCACCATTGGATCAATGTGGTTCAGGAAATGAACACGCATGCAATGACTCTAGTGGGTCAATGTGTTTTAGGAAAAGAACACACATGCAATGACTCCAGTGGATCCATGTGGTTTAGGAAAAGAACACACATGCAATGACTCTAGGGGATCAATGTGTTTTAGGAAAAGAACACACATGCAATGACTCTAGTGGATCAATGTAGTTTAGGAAAAGAACACACATGCAATGTCACAAGTGGATCAATGTAGTTTATAAAAAGAACATACATGCAAATGTTACAAGTGGATCCATGTGGTTCAGGAAAAGAACGCACATGCAATGACTCTAGTGGATCAATGTGGTTTAGGAAAAGAACACACATGCAATGACTATAGTGGATCGATGTGGTTTAGGAAAAGAACACACATGCAATGACTCTAGTGGATCCATGTGGTTCAGGAAAAGAACACACATGCAGTGTCACTAGTGGATCCATGTGGTTTAGGGAAAGATAACACATGCAATGGCACGAGTGGATCCATGTTGTTTAGGAAAAGAACACACATGCAATTGTAACTATGGGATCAATGTGGTTTAGGAAAAGAACACTTATGCAATGACTCTAGTGGGTCAATATGGTTTAGGAAAAGAACACACATGCGACTCTAGTGGATCCATGTGTTCAGGAAAAGAACACACATGCAATGTCATCGGTGGATCCATGTGGTTCAGGAAAAGAACACACATGCAATGACTGTAGTGGATCCTTGTGGTTTAGGAAAAGAACGCACATGCAATGTCTCTAGTGGATCCATGTGGTTTAAGAAAAAACACACATACAAATGTCACCAATGGATCAATGTGTTTTAGGAAGAGAACACACATGCAATGAATCTAGTGGATCCATGTGGTTTAGATAGAGAACACACATGCAATGAATCCAGTGGATCCATGTGGTTTAGGAAAATAAGTCACATGCAATGATTTGAGTGGATCCATGTCACTAGTGCACCCCTCCTCTAACACCAATTTGGAGGGCCCTCTAACAGCGGTTGTAGAACCGCTGTTGAGGGTTCGGTGTTAAAGGGGCCCCCCTTTAACACCGGTTCTTATACGAATCGGTGTTAAAGGGTGGTGCACGTAACACCGCAGGGCTCAGGCCCCCCCCTTTAACACCGGTTCGTAACACGAACCGGTGTTAAAGGTTCTGCTGTGAAAAGGAGATAAATCTACGCGTAGTTCTGCCGGTGAAAACGGCCTAAATCTCGCCGCGGCAGTTACATCCCTGCCCGTTCTAGGCGTATTTCTGCGGTGGCGAGGACGGGAGGGGAGGGGAATCCATCGAGCGTATACATACATCATCATCGGTACATACGAGTACATGAATAATTAAGTAGCTATTATTGTACACAACATCGTCATTGTGTGGTATTCTCCGTAAACGTTGAAGCATCAAGTACAAGACAAACACGTTCAAGCATATATACAATGTTCATTTTGGTGGATATCTAAAGAGTTCTCCGCCAGGCGTGACGACCTCATCAAGTATGAACCCCGCCAATTCCTCTTGAATGGCTCGTATGCGGTCAAATGGTAGGAGTTGGTCCCGCATCCGTTCGATCTGAATATATATGAAGAATGGGGTCAATATATATATATAAGAATAAAACTCAACACAATTGATGGTAATAAAATAATGTTGTGTACTTTGTTTACTTACTCTAAGTTGTTCTAGTGCGGCTTGGCCCAGACATATCGTGGTCTTGAATGAACTCGCAAACATAGTACCCACATAAGTTATTGCCGTCCCTGATGCGCACTTTACGAGAATAGAGAGTTCAATCAAAATAATAATCAATAAAGCATGATATAATGGAATTGGAAGCAGAATCAAAGAGATACGCAGACCTAGCTAGCTAGTATTGCTTACATTTTGGTCTACAAATTTTAGTTCTTCTGACCATTCACCCATGGACCTGCCCGTGAACCTTTTCCAAACCCTGTCCGGCAAAGAAAATGGATAAAGGAGTAATTAATTACTTATTGTCACGAAAGTTGCCGATCTAGTGCGATAATATGATTGAAATTACCTCTAGAGCATCTTTCTAAAGTCTGCCCATAGCTCTTTTCTTTTCAGAACGAGTCCATGACAAGGACTTTTCGAGTCAGGTTGAATGATTAGCGAATAAAGTGGAACCTACGACGCATAACTCATCATCGCCACACTTAACTTCGAGTAAGTCAAACAGAATGTGTACAAGAGAGGGTAACAGACTCACGAGAAGTTGTAAGGCAATAGTATTTCCTTTTGGTTTGTTGTCTCAGTAAAGACCTTAGCAATAAATCTTACATTTGCCGGGTTTGGTTCTTACCACTTCTTCATGAACTCTATTTGGGTCAACGAACCCAATGTCAAAAGGTCCTCCTTTCATGCATTCCATAACCTTTTTCCTGCATAATAGTATATACATATATGGTGAGCATATATATACATGCAATTAATGAAGTGAATGAGATGAGATAGAAAATACAGAAATAGTACTTACACACATTAAAGGCTGATGGCAGCTTTGTCGAGTTCCTTCTGATTGAATAGAAAATGCAAGTCTTGAATGTTGAAGGCGATCTCGTCGTCTCCGCACAAGAAAATCTAATCTATTATATGCGCCGTGATCCATTATTCCTTTCTCGTCTTGCAGAAATCAAGGTACCACTTGTGCAATCTTCGCATCTTTGTTGGTAGATTCTTGAGCTCCTCTTTCTTGACGAGATTCTTCCCATACTTCCATGGCTGTATGGGGTTGGCATCGCATTTGGGCAAGTTGTCTCCCATGATGTTCAAGTATGCAATGTAAGTCATCCCCATCTCATTGGCCTTTCTTTGTAGCTCGCCGTAATCATTTACGGAGGAGCGTCCCGTGTCAAACACTTGGAGCGGGCGCATGATTGGTTTTCCTGCTCTCGAGCATGGGAACTGTTTACCGGGTGCCGACGTTGCTACTTTCAGCCTCCCTACGGCGCCTTGCATCCGCCTTCAAAATCTGGCGCTCGTAGTCCTGCACAAGTGGGGTTTCAGGTTTCAAAAGATTTTTGTAAAACTTCTCCACCACTGCCGGATCTATTTTCTCCTTTGGCTCGGCCCGTCTAGGTGCAAAGAATTTCTTGACCTCTTCTTCTGAGATCCTATTGGTCTCCTCGTCACTGCGATTCCACAGTAAAACCGGCAATGGCTTGGCGGAAGGCTGCGGGACGTAGTTTTTTGAACTCTTTCTGGCAGTGCTAGGTGATGCTCTTCGTGGCAGTGCTCTTCCGCTTACGTTGAGGAGATGGCTGAAGCGCCGGAGATGGCTGACGGGCAGGAGATGGCTGGCGCTTGAGAGATGGCTGGCGCACAGATGGCCGCCCTGAGAGATGGCTCAAGCGCCGAGATGGCTGCCGGAGGAGATGGCTGAAGCGGCTTGGAGACGGCCGAGCTGCGGAGGCCTCAATTTGGAAGCACGATGTGTTCCTTCTTCCAAATAATGGTTGTTTTCACTGCAAATTTGAGTTGAGTTTCCCTTCACCGTAGCATGGTCAAGCTGTGCTTCCTCATATTCCTTCACAACCTCATCCACCCGACAACAGATAGCCATCTGGAATCGGTCGGCGGTGGTAAGTTCCACCAGCTACGTGGAGGTAAGGCATAGTCGATACCACCTTAATGGATAAGCCCATTAATCTCACATGCAGCTCAGCGTGTTCGCTCTCCGTGATCTCATCCACGGTATCGAGGACCCGCCATTTCAAGCGTGGGTGCGTTCTCCGTGGAAGCCACGCTGCTTTTCCGCGCAGAGTCTGGGCCGCCGGCAGCTTCCAATGCAGGCTCTTCGTGCCGCTGAGATGGGCCGATAGCTTGATGGCTCTGTTGTGCATTCACTTGCGCCTTCAGCGCCACAAGTGCATGTTCTATCTGTGTCATCCGCTCTGTACGCTCTTTTCTTTTCTGCCGCGCCATCTGTAAGAGTCGCTCCACTCGGCAAACCCATCCTTCCACGTCATACCCCCTTTGCCTCGTGCATGTCTAGGGTGTTCTTTTTTACCGATGGTGCGTGTGAGCTGGTCATTCTCTCTGTCGGGATGGAAGGTCCTGGTGGCTGTTTCCTCGTATGCCGTGATGAGTTCAGTGACGGGTTTGGCAAGGAGGCGGGTTGGGAAGATACACAATCCTGTTTCTGGGTCTAACCTTGCCCCGATTCCGTAGAACCAAGTCTTTACACGTAGGTCCCACCCATGTGTCTGGGGTGTGATCCCCTCGTGGCAGCCTTCTCAGCTTCCTCCCACTTAGGCCTCTGAGATATGTAGCCACCTGACCCTGTCCTCTGGTGTAATTCCTTCTTCTGGGCATTTAGCGTATTGGTTTCTGACCTCTTTGTAGCTATAGCACCTTCCTTGTATGCCACAAATTCGCGCCAGTGAGGTCTTATCTTCATATAATATGCGTCTTTGAAATCTGGAGTCTCGTGAGCTTTGACAAATTTGTTCAATTTTGTCTTCCAGTTGCGGAAAGCGTCAGCCATCTTCTTTAGAGTCCACTCTTTGACCTTTTCCTTTATAACCGGTTTGTTTTCATCCTCCTCTGGCGGAAGGGTGAAATTTACCAACAGCGAATTCCAAAGCGTTTCTTTGGATCTTTCATCGACAAAGGTACCGTCGCCCTTCTTTGGCTTATTCCAATATTCAATTATGATTGGGATTTGGTCCCTAACAAGAACTCCAGCCTGACGTATAAATTTGTCTGCCGCCTTCTTGGGCTCCATCGGCCTGCCATCAACACGGACTGCTTCGATCGTGAACTTTGCACGATCGTTCAACCGATGGCTCGTGCCTCGCTTGCTCTTTTTCGTAGAACAAGATGGTTGTTGGCTGGTCGATCCAGAGGGCTAAAAGAAGAAAGAAGCGTTAATTAATACATGTAGAAGAATATTGTTGGTGGAAGTCAGCAGAGGCTTAATCAATGCATATACCTCGCCGGACTTTGTAATCACTAAATTGCGTTCACCGGAGTCTTCATCTTCTCCATGACTACTTGAGTTGTCATCATGTCCCTCCAAGTCTAGATATTGTGAGGTGTCCTCATCGATAATGTTCTCCATTATTTCTTCTTCTTCAAGGTTTCTACTAAGTGGATCCATAGTTTCTAAAACAATAATATTATCTAGAATAAGAGAGTAAACATTCAAGTGGACTTGGATTCATACACAAATATACATAGTATTCATACAAAAATACACAAATAGGATAAAGTACATAAGATAAAGTACATTATTAATACACCACCGGAGAATAGCTCGGGTGCATTATAGGATAAAGCATAAGATAAAGTACATTATTAATACACCACCGGAGAATAGCTCGGGTGCATTATAGGATAAAGTATAATATAAAGTACATTATTAATAAATCACCGGAGAATAGCTCGGGTGCATTATAGGATAAAGTAAAAGATAAAGTACATTATTAAAATAAACTAGTGAACGCGGCTGCCGCGTTCTATGCTATGGGAGCTCTGCAGCCACAGAAGAGGAACCATCACCGGAGAATAGCTCGGGTGAGATTCGTGAACCTGCCAGATATTGGAGAACCTAGTCTCCAAAAGATACATGTATCGCCATACATGCTCGTCCTCCACCCTAATACGACGACGTACCACCTCCTCGGGGGCTGGATCCCTCTGCACCACTCCTGGACCTCGTGGACGCCACCAAAGAAGCTCCGGGTCGACGATGATACCCAGATTCCTCACCAAGGTACGAGTCCCGACAGGTAGCACCTCCGGTGCCAACCAGTGAGCCCATACTCGGACATCCCGACAGAGTCCAAGAGGGCTCCTGACAAGATGGACGCAGCATAACTAAAAAATAGCAATAAACAATCATAAAACATAAACAGTAACTAAATCACTAAGTATATATTGCCCTAATAACAATAACTCTAAACCTATCACTAACTAAACTAAACCTCATTAACTAAGTATTCTAACTAAACCTAATCCCTAATAAACCCCAATCCCTAATAAAACCCTAAGACCCAATAATAATCTAACTAAAATCCCTAACTAAATCACTACTAAAATCCCTAACTAAATCACTACTAAAATCCCTAATTAACTAAATCCCTAATTAACTAAAATCCCTAACTAAAATCCCTAACTAAATCACTAACTAAATCACTACTAAAATCCCTAATTAAAATTCCTAACTCCCTAACTAAATCACTACTAAAATCCCTAACTAAATCACTAACTAAATCACTACTAAAATCCCTAACTAAAATCCCTAACTAAATCACTACTAAAATACCTAATTAACTAAATCCCAAATTAACTAAAATCCCTAACTAAATCACTACTAAATCCCTAATTAACTAACAAAATCACACTAATTAACTAACAAAATCACACTAAAATCCCTAACTAAATCACTACTAATCCCTCGCCTCCCTTCTCCTCTTCCGCTTCCTCGTCGTCGCTGGCAAGAAGAAGAACATAATAATAAGGGTCCGCCGAGCCCGAGGGCCATCCCCTTCTTCGGCCATCTCCACCTCCTCGACAAGCCCTTCCACGCCACTCTGTGCCGCCTCGCCGCGCGCCACGGTCCCGTATTCTCGCTCAGCCTGCCCTCCGATATTGTAAACAAAAAATTTACTACTAATAATCTTGTGCTAGGAGGCCCATTAGCTTACAAAATAATCTTGTGTAAACAAAATCCCCTGAATACACAAATGAAAAGCAATAAAGTCTCTCTATACAAAAATAAAAATAAAGTCCCAATGGGGAGAGGGACAGGAGGCTCACCTTGCGGAGGTCGGCTGGGGAGGAGCGGCGGAGTCGAGCTCGGCCTAGGAGGGCGTATTCCGGCAAGACGGGGGTGGCCCGGAGGTTCTTGGCGTCGTTGACCTTGTGGGAGCGGGCGGGAGGACGGAGGTGGGCAAGGACGATGGGATCTGACCGGAGACTACGAAGGCGGACGGCAGGGACCGTGGGGACAGAGGAGGAAGAGGCTAGACGGCAGGAGTTGAGGCGGCGGATGACTGCGGGTGGCGGCACGGACGAGTTGCTCCCTCGTAGGGCTGGGGGAAGAATCGATCTGGCTGGGGGAAGAAGGAAGGGGTGGCATGCGCGTTATAACCCCCCCCTTTAACACCGGTTCGTGGCTGGAACCGGTGTTAAAGGGGGGGGAATTCGTTTCGTGCCTGCACCCCCCCTTTAACACCGGTTCCGGGGGTGTGCGCGCAAAACGAAATAAATTCACCCCCCCTTTAACATCGGTTCATGGCTGGAACCGGTGTTAAAGGGGGGCATTTATTTCATGCATTAAAGGGGTGGGGGTATTTATAATTCAAAAAATAGGATATGAATTTAGAAAATCCATATCTTACTCATTTCAACTCAGAAAAATATGAATAATTTATCATAATTTTCAGAAAAATGATATCTATCCATTCATGTAAAAACATTTTATATTTACTTTAGATGAAAATTTTCAAAATGATTAAAACACTTACATATAAATTTTGATTATTCAATTCAAACAAAAATAAATTGTCAAATCCTAAAACTTTTAACATAAGAAATATTAAGCATCTAAAAAGGAATCTAACCCTATTTTATTAGAGCAAATCATATTTTACTTTGTATTAAAAAAATTTAATTGATTGGATATTTAAATGCCGCATCTTTTGTATACACTTGAATCTGACAAAGCCTCGCTCAACTTGCATGGCCAGATTAAGTAACAATCGGCCGAACTTGTTTCGGAATGTCGGAGTGATTCAGTCATGCTCCTGCCTACACCTGTAATACTCGCCACTATAGTCGCCGCATTTCTGCCGTCATTATCGCTGCCGCTGGTCGCCGTAATTGAACCTTGAAGGATGAGTACGCATGGGATGGACTTGAGGGTAGCGCAGACGGGGGTTAGAGTCGGTGGTAGTGTCATAGGCCATGACGCTCTAGAGAGTCCGACCGTGCCACCATAGCCGACGGCCGGCCTCGTTGAAGTTTGGAGGAGGTGGTCGTCCTCCTCGTGCCTGGCGAGCGCCCTCTCACGCCGATCCACGAAGAAGGCTTCCCAAGTAGGGAAATAGTCGGGATGCCATCTGGGATTCCTCCGCTTCTCCGGCGTGAGCTCGAAGTAGTAGTGGTTCGTGATGGCCATCCGGCGCGCCACACCTAGAGGGACAGGAGGAACTGCACGCCTCGGCTCAAGATCCAGCCGGGGACACGAGCCTGACGGGCAGGGGTAGTTCGAGGCGCAAAGCGCCTCCGCCTCCTAGGGGTTAGTGCTACGGTGGAAGCCATGGGAAAGAGTGATGAGGTTGCAGATATGAGTCTAGAGATGTGCAATGACAATGGAGGCCAACCCTACATATATATATAGTGAAGAACTGGCGGGAAAAAATGGCGGGAAGAAAAATGGCGGGATGAAAAATGGCAGGAAAAATGGCGGGAAGAAAATTGGAGGGAAGAAATAGAAGGAAGAAAAATGGCTCATTTAATACAGATACTGTTAACAGAAGAAATATGGCATTGATTTCCATGTTGAGATACATATATGTGCCAAAAATGGCTCAATTAATACATATAGTCAATCTTATGATCACGTCGGCCGTAACCATGGAGTATCAACACCGTTTAGCAGGATGGTTGGGTCAGTCTTCACTCTGAAGGGCGGAATTTCATCAAACTTATTATAATCTTCTGACATGTCTGTCTTGTCCTCCACTCCCACGATGTTTCTTTTCCCTGAAAGAACTATGTGACGCTTTGGCTCATCGTGTGATGTATCTGTTTGCTTATTTTTTCTTTTTTTCAGTTTGGTAGACATGTCCTTCACATAGAAAACCTGAGCCACATCATTGGCTAAGACGAATGGTTCGTCTAAGTTCTTGTCTACCTTCATCAGATTGTTGAGATCCACCGTTGTCATTTCGTACTTCTTGTCTACCTCAACCCCCCCTCCTGTTAGCTTGACCCATTTACATCGAAACAAGGGGACCTTAAAATTAGGTCCATAGTCAAGTTCCCATATCTCCTCTATGAACCCATAATACGTGGTCTTTTGCCCATTGTATTCCCATTGTCTTCTGCTGCATCGAAGCGGACACCACTATTTTGGTTGGTGCTCTTTTTATCTTGGCCTATCGTGTAAAATGTATTCCCATTTATCTCGTACCCTTGGAAAGTACATACAGTCGAAGATGGTGTCCTGGCCAACAAGTATAGCTGATCCCCAACAGTGGTGTTATTCGTGAGAAGTCTTTGCAGCCAGCCGCCAAAACTCGCCATGTGTTCACTTATAATCCATTCATCAGACTGCCCCGCGTGTTTGAGGCGTATTAAATTCTTGTGTTCATTGATATACGGGGCAACCAAGATAGATCTTTGTAAAACCGTGTATTGAGCTTGATTGAGAGAATGCCCGTCCCTACATATCATTGCTTTACATCCTAGGGTGCCTTTTCCACGCAGTCTCCCCTCATGTCGTGATTCTGGAACACCAATCGCCTTAAGGTCAGGAATAAAATCAACACAGAACTCAATGACCTCCTCTGTTACATAGCCCTTGGAGATGCTTCCTTCTGGCCTAGCACGGTTATGAACATATTTCTTTAAGACTCACGTGTACCTCTCAAAGGGGAACATATTGTGTAGAAATACAGGACCGAGAGTGGCAATCTCTTCTACTAGGTGAACCAGGAGATGCGTCATAATATTGAAGAAGAATGGTGGGAACACCAACTCAAAGCTGACAAGACATTGGGCCACATCATACGTAACCCCTGGTAGGCTTTCTGGATCGATTACCTTCTGAGATATTGCATTGAGGAATGCACATAGCTTCACAATGGGTACTCGAACATTTTCAGGTAGAAGCCCCCTCAATGCAATCGGAAGCAATTGTGTCATAATCACGTGGCAGTCATGAGACTTCAGGTTTTGGAATTTTTTCTCTGCCATATTTATTATTCCCTTTATATTCGACGAGAAGCCAGACGGGACCTTGATACTTCTCAGGCATTCAAAAAAGATTTCCTTCTCTGCTTTAGTCAGAGCGTAGCTGGCAGGAGTTAAGTGGCATCGTTTACCCTTCTCGTTCTCAGGATGCATAGGCTCTTGTGGTCTTTCGGGGCGTTGCTGGTCCTGCCGTGCTTCCGGTGTATCTTTTGTCTTCCCATACACTCCTAGGAAGCCTAGCAGGTTCACGCAAACATTCTTCGTCACGTGCATCACGTCGATTGAAGAGCGGACCTCTAAGACTTTCCAATAGGGTAGGTCCCAAAATATAGATTGCTTCTTCCACATGGACGCGTGTCCGGCATCGTCATTCGGAACAAATAGACTGCCAGGACCTTTTCCAAAGATTACTTCTAGGTCCTTGACCATACCAAATACCTCCTCACCGGTACGGAGGACAGGCTTCCTCCGGGGTTCTGCCAGACGTTTGAAATGCTTGCCTTTCTTTCTTACTGGATGCAGGTTCGAAAGAAATCGACGATACCCTAGGTACACAACCTTCTTACATTTATCCAAATATACACTTTCAGTCTCATCTAAACAGTGTGTGCATGCATTGTATTCCTTGTTTGTTCGCCTGAAATGTTACTAAGAGCAGCCAATCATTGATGGTTACGAAAAGCAATGCTAGTAGGTCAAATGGCTCCCTTTGTGCTCATCCCACATACGTACACCTGGTTTGGCCCACAGTAAACGTTCTTCAACTAATGGCCTTAGGTACACATCAATGTCTTGGGTTGCCTCGGCCTTGGATGAGCAGCATCATAATGAACTTCCTCTTCATACACAACCAAGGAGGAAGGTTATAGATACATAGAGTCACGGGCCAGTCTTGGATCGCAGCTCTTTCACCAAAAGGATTCATGCCATCTGTACATAGACCAAACCTTAAGTTCCTTGCGCCACGGCGAAGTCCGGGTACTCTCGCCGACTTTTCTCCACCGTGACCCATCGTGGTGTCTCAACATCGCGTCTTTCTTACGGTCTTCCATGTGCCATCGCAACAACTTGGCATGCTCCTTATTTCTGAAGAGACGTTTTAACCGTGGTATTATAGGAGCATACAACATAACCTTGGCAGGAACCTTCTTCCTAGGGGCCTCGCCCTCAACATCGCCAGGATCGTCTCGTCTGATCTTATACCGCAGTGTAGTGCATACCAGGCATGCATCCAAATTCTCGTACTTCTCACCCCGGTATAGGAGTCAGTCATTAATGCATGCATGGATCTTCGGCACGTCTAATACTATATGGCAGACAACCTTCTTTGCTCGTTATGTCTTGTCGGCAACTCATTATTTCTTGGAAGAAGATTCTTCATTTTACCAACAACTTTGAAAATCTTGTCGGTCCACACCGTTCTCTGCCTTCCATTGCAGCAAATCCAGTGTGGTACCTAGCTTTTTGTGGCCATCTTCGCAAGTTGGGTACAACAATGTTTTGTGATCCTTTAACATCTGCTCCAGCTTCTCCTTCTCCTTTTCAATTTCACATTCTTCCTTTGCATCAGTAATGGCCCGACCAAGATCGTCATCAGCGGGCCCATCTGCTGCCTCTTGATCTTCATTATCTACCCCCGTTGCAGTATCATCATATTCAGGATACATATTATGATAGTTGTCATCATCCTCTTCTTCTTTATTGTCTTCCATCACAACCCCTTTTTCTCCATGCTTGGTCCAATAATTATAGCCGGGCATGAAACCGGATCGATGCAGGTGGGCGTGAATGGTTCTGGTATTTTAGTAGTCTTTCTTGTTCTGACAGTGAACACACGGACATCACATAAGACCATTGTGACCACGGTTTGCATTAGCCACAACGATGAAATTTTGGAGGCCCGTAATGTACTCGGAAGTGCGGCGGTCACCGTACATCCATTGCCGGTTCATCTGCATTAATATATAGTATATATCAAAAAATAATAGGGAGATGGCCATTTATATATATAGTACATCAATGACACATGAAAGGATAGTTGCCGACCTCGACCGAGAAGGAAAGAGCAACGAGAAAACTTATTTTGAGCTCTCGGGCATTTCACCGAACACCTCTTGTGCGTACGAAAAAAACACAAACTAGCACACTTCACACCCTCTTGCTAGGCTCCAAAATGAGATAGTGAAAAATGGAAGAGTGGGGTGTGGGCTGCGGTGTCTTATATAGCCCCCCCTTTAACACCGGTTCAAGCCACGAACCGGTGTTAAGGGGGGGGGGGCTGCGCAGGCCACTGGTGCAGGGGCCTTTAACACCGGTTCATGCCATGAACCGGTGTTAAAGGGGGGGCTCCTTTTTGCTGCACGGGCCACGCTGGTACAGGCCCCCCCCCTTTAACACCAGTTCGTAAAAGAACCGTTGTTAAAGCCCATTTCCAGGCTCAACCAAAGGCCTCGTTTCCACGTGTGTGGATCAGGAAAAGAACACACATGCAATGACTCTAGTGGACCCATGTGGTTTAGGAAAACAACACACATGCGATGACACTAGTGGATCCTTATGTTAAGAAAGAGAACACACATGCAATGACTCTAGTGGATCAATATGATTTAGGAAAAGAACACACATGCAATGTCACAAGTGGATCCATGTGTTCAGGAAAAGAATACACATGCAATGACTCTAGTGGATCCATGTAGTTCAGGAAAAGAACACACACGCAATGCTGCTAGTGGATCCATGTGGTTTAGGAAAACGACACACATGCAATGCCTCAAGTGGATCCATGTGGTTTAGGAAAAGAACACACATGCAAATGTCACCAGTGGATCAATGTGGTTTAGGAAAAGAACACACATGCAATGACTCTTGTGGATCAATGTGGTTTAGGAAAAGAACACACATTTAATGACTCTAGTGGATCAATGTGGTTTAGGAAAAGAACACACATGCAATGTCTCTAGTGGATCCATGTGGTTTAGGAAAAGAACACACATGCAATGTCTCTCGGGGATCAATGTGTTTTAGGAAAAGAACACACATGCAATGACTCTAGTGGATCAATGTGGTTCGGGGAAAGAACACACATGCAATGACACTAGTGGATAAATGTGGTTTAGGAAAAGAACACACATGCAATGTCACAAGTGGATCAATGTAGTTTATAAAAAGAACATACATGCAAATGTTACAAGTGGATCCATGTGGTTCAAGAAAAGAACACACATGCAATGACTCTAGTGGATCAATGTGGTTCTGGAAAAGAACACACATGCAATGACTGTAGTGGATCGATGTGGTTTAGGAAAAGAACACACATGCAATGACTCTGGTGGATCCATGTGGTTCAGGAAAAGAACACGCATGCAATGTCACCGGTGGATCCATGTGGTTTAGGAAAAGATAACACATGCAATGTCACCAGTGGATCCATGTGGTTTAGGAAAAGAACACACATGAAGTGTCACCAGTGGATCCATGTGGTTTAGGAAAAGAACACACATGCAAATGTCACTAGGGGATCAATGTGGTTTAGGAAAAGAACACACATGCAATGACTCCAGTGGATCAATATGGTTTAGGAAAAGAACACAAATGCATTGTCACTAGTGGATCAATGTGGTTCAGGAAAAGAACACACATGAACTAACTCTAGTGGATCCATGTGGTTTAGGAAAAGAATACACATGCAATGACTCTAGTGGACTCATGTGGTATAGAAAAAAGAACACACATGAAAGGACTCTAGTGGATCCATGTGGTATAGGAAAATAACACACATGCAATGACTCGAGTGGATCCATGTGGTTAAGGAAAAGAACACACATGCAATGACTCTAGTGGATCAATGTGGTTTTGAAAAAGAACACACATGCAATTTCACCAGTGGATCCATGTGGTTTAGGAAAAGAATACACATGCAATGTCTCTAGTGGATTCATGTGATTTAGGAAATGAACACACATGCAATGACTCCAGTGGATCCATGTGGTTTCGGAAAAGAACACATATGCAAATGTCACGAGTGGATCAATGTGGTTTAGGAAACGAACACACATGTAATGTCCCTAGTGGATCCATGTGGTTTAAGAAAAGAACACACATGCAATGTCCCTAGTGGATCCATGTGGTTTAGGAAAAGAACACACATGCAAATGTCACAAGTGGATCAATGTGGTTTAGTGAAATAACACACATGCAATGACTCTAGTGGATCAATGTGGTTTAGGAAAAGAACACACATGCAATATCACCAGTGGATCAATGTGGTTAAGGAAATGAACATGCTTGCAATGACTCTAGTGGGTCAATGTGTTTTAGGAAAAGAACACACATGAGTGACTCTAGTGGATCCATGTGGTTTAGGAAAAGAACACACATGCAATGACTTAAGGGGATCCATGTGTTTTAGGAAAAGAACACACATGCAATGACTCCAGTGGATCAATGTGGTTCAGGGACAGAACACACATGCAATGTCACTAGTGGATCAATGTGGTTTAGGAAAATAACACACATGCAATGTCACAAGTGGATCAATGTAGTTTAGAAAAAGAACACACATGCAATGACTCTAGTGGATCAATGTGGTTTAGGAAAAGAACACACATGCAATGACTGTAGTGGATCAATGTTGTTTAGGAAAAGAACACACATGCAATGACTGTAGTGGATCCATGTGGTTCAAGAAAAGAACACACATGCAGTCTCACTAGTGGATCCATGTGGTTTAGGAAAAGATAACACATGCAATGTCACAAGTGGATCCATGTGGTTTAGGAAAAGAACACACATGCAAGGTCACCAGTGGATCCATGTGGTTCAGGAAAAGAAGACACATGCAATGACTCTAGTGGATCAATGTGGTTTAGGAAAAGAACACACATGCAATGACTGTAGTGGATCAATGTGGTTTAGGAAAAGAACACACATGCAATGACTCTAGTAGATCCATGTGGTTCAGGAAAAGAACACGCATGCAATGCCACTAGTGGATCCATGTGGTTTAGGAAAAGATAACACATGCAATGTCACGAGTGGATCCATGTGGTTTAGGAAAAGAACACACATGAAGTGTCACCAGTGGATCCATGTGGTTTAGGAAAAGAACACACATGCAATGACTGTAGTGGATCAATGTTGTTTAGGAAAAGAACACACATGCAATGACTGTAGTGGATCCATGTGGTTCAAGAAAAGAACACACATGCAGTGTCACTAGTGGATCCATGTGGTTTAGGAAAAGATAACACATGCAATGTCACAAGTGGATCCATGTGGTTTAGGAAAAGAACACACTTGCAAGGTCACCAGTGGATCCATGTGGTTCAGGAAAAGAAGACACATGCAATGACTCTAGTGGATCAATGTGGTTTAGGAAAAGAACACACATGCAATGACTGTAGTGGATCAATGTGGTTTAGGAAAAGAACACACATTCAATGACTCTAGTAGATCCATGTGGTTCAGGAAAAAGAACACGCATGCAATGCCACTAGTGGATCCATGTGGTTTTGGAAAAGATAACACATGCAATGTCACGAGTGGATCCATGTGGTTTAGGAAAAGAACACACATGAAGTGTCACCAGTGGATCCATGTGGTTTAGGAAAAGAACACACATGCAAATGTCACTAGGGGATCAATGTGGTTTAGGAAAAGAACACACATGCAATGACTCTAGTGGATCAACATGGTTTAGGAAAAGAGCACAAATGCAATGTCACTAGTGGATCAATGTGGTTCAGGAAACGAACACACATGAACTAACTCTAGTGGATCAATGTGTTTTAAGAAAAGATTACACATGCAATGAATCTAGTGGACTCATGTGGTATAGGAAAAAAGAATACACATGAAATGACTCTAGTGGATCCATGTGGTATAGGAAAATAACACACATGCAATGACTCGAGTAGATCCATGTGGTTCAGGAAAATAACACACATGCAATGACTCTAGTGGATCCATGTGGTTTAGGAAAACAACACACATGCAATGACACTAGTGGATCCATTTGGTTAAGGAAAAGAACACACATGCAATGACTCTATTGGATCAATGTGGTTTTGAAAAAGAACACACATGAAATTTCACCAGTGGATCTGTAACACCCCCGAATCGGCCCTATGCAAGTTTTAGCGATTCCCGCCATACCCGCATAGAAACGATTCAAAGATGCCCACCAAGCACTTGCGTGCGGGTGGAAAACGAACTAATAACATTACACAATAGTCCATGATGGAACCCACAGAAACATATATATACAACAACGACTCCATGAGTCAAAATATATATGTACAATACAAAGATCCAAATCACCTTGAAAACGATATAGCGTCCGAGTACGGACAAGATGCAAATGGGGCTAAGAGCCCTGATGAATAACCAATGGCGTCCATAACCCTGCCCAGGCCAAGCCGGAAGGGTAACCCTGCTAACGACGTCGATCTTACACCTGCTAAAACAAAAGGGGTGCCGACAAATGGCAAAAGAAAAAGAGGAGCGTCAGTATTGAGGCCAGTACACGGCGAGGCTAGAATTCGGCGACTCTCGCCTACATATGTATGGTGGATTGAAGCGGCAGCAAAGCATGCACTATACAACCTATAGAGACTCAATACAACTGTCGGCTATTAGAGAGGGATAAGAGAGACCTATTTGGGACCATCCTGATACTACCACCAAACATACCCATCCTGGTATTTCCCCCTCGAGACCAGACGAGGAAGTCATACTGAGGAAACCCACACACTTGGCAGTTTTATTCATTCATTCCATGGTGGTTGTCCAACTTACTAGTCATATATGGTACAAGTCATATTATAACAGTAAGTCTTTAGTTATAGTTGTCGATGATCGAGAAACTGTACTCCAAGTCGTCCATAACCGCGGACACGGCTTTTCGAAAAGATTTAACCTTGTAGGGGTGCACCAAAGTATCCACACGCACTTCGACCCTTTTTGCCAGATCAATTATCATACACCCATCGGTATGTCGGCGGGGCCTAAGTCATGACGTTTCCCAGACCCAAAGCAAGTACATGGGGGACACCCCACTAAGCTACCCACAACGAAGTCGGCCGGCTCCGAGGCGGACCCAGGGTTTGTGCCAATGGCTGTAAATGACTGGGAACCCGAAAGTGCGACTAGGCTTGTCGATACCGCGAAAACATTCCACATCCTAAACAGTACAGGTGCTCCACGCGCAATCTTAAATAAAGCAATAAAGCATGGCATAAGTGCAGAATAGTAATAAAGCCCGAAACTACTTGTGGCCCCCGGTACAATACTTTGAAATCAGGTAGTAAGCCGATGGGGGTGCCCACACACCCAACCTGTGGTTAGCGCACTCGATCTCGGAACAGGTGTCAAGAACTCGGAACCTAGGTGGACACAAGTGGGCGGTTAAAAACCAAATATTGACTATTACCCACCGGTGCCTCTGCATTATATCTATTTCCAGCATTTTAATTAACAAGTTATAATGTAAGCCATGATCATATCAACCATTAAGCATCTCCACCATTAAGCATGTGCCACCCTTCTATCAACGGTGGAACGACACGACGCGAAGCAGCACCTGAGCAAGCAACTACGACTCGCAAGGCCGACTGTCTATCAATCAACAGGCAATAGGATGTGTCCGAGGCAATATAGAGGCTACAAGGAATGTAAAACGTGCACGGAAACTAAAGCATCGCAACTTGGATAGCAATAGATCAACAAGAGGAAGTGAAGACTATTAATTCTAAATAGGTAGAAAGGGGGAGATTGCTCGCCTGGGAAACACTGCCGAAGAATCATATCCGGAGAACTTGTCGATACTCGCATCAACTCATCGGCCTAATCCGTGAAGAAGCAAACACTAGAAGAAACACCGGATGCAATATTTAATACTATGACAGAAGATCCGGCATGCTTATGATATGATGCATGGCATGGCACAGATGCAGTGCAATTACGCAATATTAAGCGGAACCAGGGTCCCGACAATTAATTAAGCGGTTCAAGTTATTTAGAACCTTGCAATTTAAATGGTGTATTAACAATGCAAAACATGGTATCGGTTCGCTACACCAACTTAAATGGAGTCTAGAATAAGACAAAAGTATCCTGCAGATGGACTCCATATTTAATTTAGGTGAATCGACTATTTAACCCAACCCACCAGATGACATGTATGCAAGCATGATGATTTAATGATGCGACAGGTATATGTCATATTATAAAAATAGAGGCTTAGGCTCACACATCTGGGTTCGGAAGATCTTGGATGCTGGGGGTTCGGGGTCCGGTCTCAGGGTCCAGGGTTCGACGAGGAACGGGATCAGAGAGTAAGAAGATAGCTCCAGGGTTCGGTTGTGGCGTTCCGAGACGAATGACTTGGTTTGGCGTCGGGGCTCATCGGATTCACCCTGGTCGCTGTCGATCTTGTCATCGCGAAGATCTTGTTGGGTCCTCGGATCCGGGAAGTAGATCTTGTCACACGGTGTCCAGGTAGGCGAACTTGGCGGGTTGGGGACGATCTTGTCGGGTCCGCGTAACGATCGGTCTTGGCGTTCGGGGTGAAGAACAAGGCGTCCTCGAGGAAGTACTTGGCGTATCCGTGTCGACGACCTTGCCGTCCGGGAAGGAGTACTTGCCGCACCGGGGTTCGGGGTTGCTTCAATCGGATCCATGACGAAGTACTTGTCGTACCAGGATGAAGTCCTTGGTGTGCCATCTCAATCATCGGTCAACGCGTTTGGAAGTAGATCTTGACTTCCGTGATGAAGGTCTTGTCGGTCCGTCCTTTGTCGGTGTCAAACTTGTAGGGCCAATGCCACTTGTTCGTCGGGGTAGATCTTGCCGAGGTGGGTCGCCTCTTGTAGCGTCATCATCAAAATCGTGCTTGACTAGTTGTTCTTGTCGCCACGGAAGTCTCGGGTCGGTGCGGCGCTTGGGGTTGGTCTGTCGACCTTGATGATGACACGGTTTCACGGAGAAGTCCTTGACGCTCGCAACAAACACACTGGAAGCACGATGTATCAGAGCTTTGCCTTACAGCAACACCACGGACACATCATCTAAGGCAGCCGACACAGGGACCAATGAGGAGCTTGCAGAGGACCCCGACCTCGGGGCAGCGACACCGTGTCACTGCGGAAGTCGGCCGGCGGCGGCTCGGGAGATGGAGGGGATGCGGGGCGGGGCAGAGCACCGGCATAGGAGCCCAGGGTGCAGGCGAGCTTGAGGCTCCGACGACGAGCGGGAGCGGGGTTGTCCGCGAGTAGAAGGCCGGGGTGGCGGCGAATAGGGAACGGCGACCCGCGGCTAGAGCTAGGTCAGGCGGCGGAACGGCGGGGTGCAGATGGAGGAGATGGGCGCCCGAGCCCCTGCAGGTGACAGGGAGGGGACGACGGCCGACGACGATGGCCATGGTGGAGAGGGACCCGCGGCGAAGGAGGAGGTAGGGCAGAGGGGTGGCGGAGCCCTGTGGCGGAGGACGCGGGGAGGCAGCTCGCCGACGGCAGAGAGCCCGGGGAAGCGGGGCGCGCGCTCGCAGGAAGGCCAGAGGAGGATGGAGAGGGCGAAGGTGGAGGCGTCGGATATGGAAGGGAAGGTGGCCCGGCGGCGGCCGGCGGTTGCCGAGGCAGGCGCTGCCGGAGTGGTGGCGGATCCGAGAAGGAGGGAGCGCGCGGGTAGGGCGGCGGCGAGGCTGACGGAGGAGCGGCCGGAGAAGCGGGTGGAGGCGGCCGAGGTGGACTTCCGTCGGCGGTGAGGCGCGCCGGGGCGGCCGCGGGGTAAGGAGACGACGTCGCGGAGCTCTGCGGGAGGAGAGGGCGGCGGCGGGGATCGAGGAGCCTGGGGCAAACAAGCGGTTCACGCGGTAGGGGTGGGGCCGGGGCTGCGTGGTAGGTGGAGGCGCGTGCGGGAGATGGGAGAGCGGGGGCCCCAAGGGGAGACCGAGGTGGTCGGGGTGGGGGCGTGCATGGGAGTGCGCCTGTCCATCCCGGGGGTGGGGCCCGCGCGATTGGCTGTGGGAAAAAGGCAGGTGAGGTGGCGGCTTGGAGATAAGGTGGAGGAGGGTGTGCGGCAGCTGATTGGGTGGGGATTTGGGCCAGGGTGACATGGCGCGGTGGGATAGGTTGGGGTGAGGTGGAGGGGGCTGGGTAGGAAAAAGGGGTAGTGTATTTGGTAGAAAAAGGTTGGATGTTAGACAGATTAGGGTTTTAATCTGGAGGTGGCCGGCGAGGCTTTCGGGCCTGGCTGGCTGCCTCCTATAAAAATAATATAAAGTTTGATTATTTAAAACGGGGCTTTTGAAAACCGTTGGTAGACGAAAAAAAATATTCCGGAGACCCGGGTTTTGTATTTGAATAAAGACAGGGCGTTTAGAAAACAAAAACAGACTTTTCGAAAATAGATTTATGCAAACAGATGCAAGATGACATGACGATGCTCAAATGCAAGGTGGCATGATGACATGAGCATGCGATCATGATGATCCAATGCACAAAAATACCGCGATTTTCTATTAGTGGTTTTGCGGGATGCCACAATTCGACACCACTAACAAGGCCTCGAGATCCGCCTCATGGTACCGGGAAGAAGGTCGGCAATCTGAATCTTCTCGCTTCGTGTAGATCCTCGCGACACCACTAAAAAGATTGTTGCTCCATCTTGAAATCGGCGACACCACCAACAAAGGGCCGTTGTCCAAGATCGAAGAGAGGAAAGCTCCGGGAATAAAGGACAAAGGTAAAGGTATCCACAAATAAAGCCACCTCTAACTTCGATAGAAGGAGAGAAACGATGCGTTCTCATCCACTTCAATATACAAGAGCAAATAGAATGGGTAGTCGGCATGGGGGCCAATCCATCACGCACCCAAACTATTACTCCGCACAATCAGTAGAAAATCGTGCAACCATCCTCGGAATCAGACTGAAGATCTCGACAAACGAGGTTCGGAACAAAGGAGTGATGCAGGCTCTACATCAGATCTGGCGTAGATGATATCGTCGCGGAAACACCTGAAGGCACAAACAAGGAACAAAGAGAAATCCAACAGATGAAGGATTCCTCAGATAGCATGAACACCGGATATAGAAGCACCGTTACCAAAGGAGGAAGCGAAGCCCTGAAGGTACGACAGAAACCCAACCACGAGAATTCCTATACTTGAAGAAAGGTAAGAGAACAGATTCAAAACTTGCAAAGGTAAGGGGAGAATAGCATAGGGGTAAGGAGTAAAAATAGACCTAATCAGATCTATCGAACCAATTTTCCAAAAATAGTTTTGATACTCTACTTGGGTCGTTAGCTAGGTTATCCTACAGGCTGGACTTGTGGGGTATCGCAACTACTGAGCTCTGATACCACTCTGTAACACCCCCGAACCGGCCCTATGCAAGTTTTAGCGATTCCTGCCATACCCGCATAGAAACGATTCAATGATGTCCACCAAGCACTTGCGTGCGGGTGGAAAACGAAGTAATAACATTACACAATAGTCCACGATGGAAACCACAGAAACATATATATACAACAACGACTCCATGAGTCAAAATACAGATATACAATACAAGGATCCAAATCACCTTGAAAACGATATAGCGTCCGAGTACGGACAAGATGCAAACGGGGCTAAGAGCCCTGATGAATAACCAATGGCGTCCATAACCCTGCCCAGGCCAAGCCGGAAGGGTAACCCTGCTAACAACGTCGATCTCAAACCTGCTAAAACAAAAGGGGTGCCGACAAATGGCAAAGGAAAAAGAGGAGCGTCAAGATCGAGGCCAAGACAGCGAGGCTAGAATTCGGCGGCTCTCGCCTACATAGGTATGGTGGACTGAAGCGGCAGCAAAGCATGCACTATACAACCTATAGAGACTCAATACAATTGTCGGCTATTAGAGAGGGATAAGAGAGACCTATTTGGGACCAACCTGATACTACCACCAAACATACCCATCCTGGTATTTCCCCCTCGAGACCAGACGAGGAAGTCATACCGAGGAAACCCACACACTTGGCAGTTTTATTCATTCATTCCATGGTGGTTGTCCAACTTACTAGTCATATTAGGTACAAGTCATATTATAACAGCAATTCTTTAGTTATAGTTGTCTATGATCGAGAAACTGTGCTCCAAGTCGTCCATAACCGCGGACACGGCTTTTCGAAAAGATTTAACCCTGCAGAGGTGCACCAAAGTATCCACACACACTTCGACCCTTTTTCCCAGATCAATTAACATACACCCATCGGTATGTCGGCGGGGCCTAAGTCATGACGTTTCCCAGACCCAAAGCAAGTACATGGGGGCCATCCCACTAAGCTACCCGCAACAAAGTCGGCCGGCTCCGAGGTGGACCCAGAGTTTGTGCCAATGGCTGTAAACGACTAGGAACCCGAAAGTGTGATTGGGCTTGTCGATACCGCGAAAACATTCCACATCCTAAACAGTACAGGTGCTCCACGCACAATCTTAAATAAAGCAGTAAAGCATGGCATCAGTGCAGAATAGGAATAAAGCACCAAACTACTTGTGGCCCCCGGTACAATACTTTGAAATCAGGTAGTAAGCCGATGGGGGTGCCCACACACCCCACCTGTGGTTAGCACGCTCGATCTTAGAACATGTGTCAAGAACTCGGGTCCTAGGTGGACACAAGTGGGCGGTTAAAAACCAAATATTGACTATTACCCACCGGTGCCTCTGCATTATATCTATTTCCAGCATTTTAATTAACAAGTTATAATGTAAGCCATGATCATCTCCACCGTTAAGCATCTCCACCATTAAGGATGTGCCACCCTTCTATCAACGGTGGAACGACACGACGCGAAGAAGCACCTGAGCAAGCAACTACGACTCGCAAGACCGACTGTCTATCAATCAACAGGCAATAGGATGTGTCTGAGGCAATATAGAGGCTGCAAGGAATGTAAAAGATGCACGGAAACTAAAGCATCGCAACTCGGATAGCAATAGATAAATAGGAGTAAGTAAAGTCTATAATTGCAAAATAGGTAGAAAGGGGGAGATTGCTCGCCTCGGAAACACTGCCGAAGAATCATATCCGGAGAACTTGTCGATACTCGCATCAACTCATCGGCCTAATCCGCGAAGAAGCAAACACTAGAAGAAACACCGGATGCAATATTTAATACTACGACAGAAGATCCGGCATGCTTATGATATGATGCATGGCATGGCACAGATGTAGTGCAATTAGGCAATATTAAGCGGAACCGGGGTCCCGACAATTAATTAACGGTTCAAGTTATTTAGAACCCCGCAATTTAAATGGTGTATTAACAATGCAAAACATGGTATCGGTTTGCTACACCAACTTAAATGGATTCCAGAATGAGATAAAAGTATCCCGCAGATGGACTGCATATTTAATTTAGGTGAATCGGCTATTTAACCCAACCCACCAGATGACATGTATGCAAGCATGATGATTTAATGATGCGACAGGTATATGTCATATTATAAAAATAGAGGCTTAGGGTCACACATCTTGGTTCGGAAGATCTTGGATGCTGGGGGTTTAGGGTCCGGTCTCAGGGTCCAGGGTTCGACGAGGAACGAGATCGGAGAGTAAGAAGATAGCTCCAGGGTTCGGTTGTGGCGTTCCGAGACGAAGGACTTGGTTTGGCGTCGGGGCTCATCGGATTCACCCTGGTCGGTGTCGATCTTGTCATCGCGAAGATCTTGTTGGATCCTCGGATCCGGGAAGTAGATCTTGTCGCACGGTGTCCAGGTAGGCGAACTTGGCAGGTTGGGGACGATCTTGTCGGGTCCGCGTAACGGTCGGTCTTGGCATTCGGGGTGAAGAACTAGGCGTCCTCGAGGATGTACTTGGCGTATCCGTGTCGATGACCTTGACATCCGGGAAGGAGTACTTGCCGCACCGGGGTTCGGGGTTGCTTCAATCAGAACCATGACGAAGTACTTGTCGTACCGGGATGAAGTCCTTGGTGTGCCATCTCAATCATCGGTCAACGCGTTTGGAAGTAGATCTTGACGTCCGTGATGAAGGTCTTGTCGGTCCGTCCTTTGTCGGTGTCAAACTTGCAGGGCCAATGTCACTTGTTCGTCGGGGTAGATCTTGCCGAGGTGGGTCGCCTCTTGTAGCGTCATCATAAAAATCGTGCTTGACTAGTCGTTCTTGTCGCCATGGAAGTCTCGGGTCGGTGCGGCGCTTGGGGTTGGTCTGTCGACCTCGATGACGACACGGTTTCACGGAGAAGTCCTTGACGCTCGCAACAAACACACTGGAAGCACGATGTATCGGAGCTTTGCCTTACAGCAACACCACGGACACATCATCTAACGACACAGGGACCAACGGGGAGCTTGCAGAGGACCCCGACCTCGGGGCAGCGGCACCGTGTCACTGTAGAAGTCGGCCGGCGGCGGCTCGAGAGATGGAGGCGATGCGGGGCGGGGCAGAGCACCGGCGTAGGAGCCCAGGGTGTAGGCGAGCTTGAGGCTCCGACGACGAGTGGGGGCGGGGTTGTCCGCGAGAAGAAGGCCGGGGCGGCGGCGAATAGGGAACAGCGACCCGCGGCTAGAGCCAGGTCAGGCGGCAGAACAGCGGGGTGCAGATGGAGGAGATGGGCACCCGAGCCCCTGCAGGTGACGGGGAGGGGACGGCGGTTGAAGACTGCAGCCATGGTAGAGAGGGACCCGCGACGAAGGAGGAGGTAGGGCAGAGGGGCTGCGGAGCCCTGTGGCGGAGGACACGGGGAGGCGGCTCGCCGACGATAGAGAGCCTAGTGAAGCGGGGCGCGCGCTCGCGGGGAGGCCAGAGGAGGAAGGAGGGGCGGAGGTGGAGGTGTCGGAGATGGAAGGGAAGGAGGACGGTGGTTGCCGAGGCGGGCGCTGCCGAAGTGGTGGCAGATCCGAGAAGGAGGGGGCGCGCGGGTAGGGAGGCGGCGAGGCTGACGGAGGAGCAGCCAGAGAAGCGGGTGGAGGCGGCCGAGGTGGACTTCCGTCGGCGGTGAGGCGCTTGGGCGGTCACAAGGGCAGCGACGTCGCTGGGCTCAAGGGAAGAGAGGGCGGCGGCGGGGATCGAGGAGCCTAGGGCGAACGCGCGGTTCACGCGGTAGGGGTGGGGCCGGGGCTGCGTGGTAGGTGGAGGCGTGTGCGGGAGAGGGGAGAGCGGCAGGTGGGGCCCGGGCGGGGTAGGAGCCCGAGGTGGTCGGGGTGGGGGTGTGCGTGGCAGTGCGCCTATCCATCCCGAGGGTGGGGGCCGCGCGGTTGGCTGTGGGAAAAAGGCAGGTGAGGTGGCAGTTTGGAGATAATGTTGGCGGGATAACCCCGGGTAGGGTCACTCCGGGGTATAAGGGCCGAGTTAGCCGAGTGTCGACAAGGTCTAAGCGGATGCTGGCTGAGTCACCTCAAGGCAGGCCGGATGACGGAGTAACCCGGACCAGGGGGGTCGCCTAACATTGTCTTGTCCGACTTAAGGAGTAAGTCAGAAATACTCGTCTAGCTTATATGCAGGAACAGGTGTGGCTGGATGAACTGTGATCCGGATCCTCGCTTGGCTTCTAGGAGAAGGAAGGAATCTCTCTGGTAAAAAAAGAAGGTCCGGTGTGTACTGGATGAGCGAATAAAGCAAGGGCAGGACCACCGGATCGTGGCCGACAAGGGTGACGACGCTCACGTCGCAACGTGGCGCCGCAGAGGCTACGTCGCTAAAGCAAGTGTGACGCGGGGGAAAAAGCATCCCTGTCGGGTTACTAATTTGGGAGGGGGCATATTCTTAGGAATATGCCTCCACGTATGCCCTAGGCCAGGACCGAACCACCACTATATAAGGGGGGTTAGGGTTCTACTAGAGGGGTTGGGTTTTTTGGGGAGACAGGACAAGGAGAATTCTAGTTGGTTGAGCACTAGAGGATCTAGGGTTCTTGGGCTAGTTGGTAGGCAAGAGTAAGAGAGTTTCTTCTTCCTCCTCTTGTCAATACAGCTCGAGGAGCACTTGTAATCTTGGAGATTGAACATCAATACAAAGCATCTGTGTAGAGAATCACACTACTATCCCTCCCTGGATTCCCCTAGCGCATATTAGTCCCCACCTTTAGCCTATCCATGGCATCTGCCGTGACACCACCACGACAGTTGGCGCCCACCGTGGGGCTAGCGGCGCTAGCAGGGGTGCAGATCCGGACGGGAAACTTCATCGGCACCGGCGAACATATCGTCTCCGGGCTCGTTCAGCGCTTTGGAGCGCTGGACTATGTCAGCGACAACGCTGGCTGCTTCGGCACGCGCCCCCTTCCGCGCAACGGCACCTTCGTCAAGCTCGGTGCGCACAAGGTCTATGTTGCTGTGGACATGTCTTGCGTTCATCCACGTCGCATCGTCGATGCAGGAGAACCACCCCTCACTATGGCTCGCGGGGCGCGTATCGCTCGCTCCCCGACCATGCCGAGGTGATGATGACTGCGCCAGGCGTGGGCATGAGCAAGGATCCAGCGCCAGACCCGGAGGTAACGCCTAAGGCACCGAGGAAAGCTAGGGGCCCTCCGCTAGAGAGGCCTGAGAACATGCTGAGGGAAGCTATGGATAGCTTGGCAAACCCGGTGGTGGTAGTGGTAGATCCGGCTCAGGCACAGGCCGAGCTAGAGGAGACCCAGCAAAAGATACTGGAGGGCGCAAAGAAAATAGCAGCGGCTCAGCAGTCGTTCAACATGACGCTGTGCGAGTACGCGAAGGTAAACAAGGTTGATGCAGTAAGGGTAAAAGGGAAAAATCTCATAAGCGAGATGAACAAAGAAGGTGATGATGGACCAGAAGGGTCGGAAAACTATCTGTCCGTGGGGTTGCCGAGGTATAGTACCCCGGCGAAGAACCTCAGAGCAGCAGATGCCGCGGCGTCCGAGCTAGAGGGTCTGACGGGTGAAGCCCGTCAAAGACAGCAAGACCGGGTTAACGAGCTGGTTCGGATCGCGAACATGAAGAACGAGGAGCTGCTGATAGGTAACCCGGAGAGAATTGGAGCTTCCAAGATCGTCCATTCGGCGATGGGTAACTCGGAGAAATCCGCTGGAGCCGCATCGTCGCCTCATGGTGGCCCAAGGAGAGAAGAGGTAGTAACCTCGGCCAGACGGAACAAGCAGATCGTTCCGTACGACCCAACGCGTGTAGGAAAAGAAAAAGAGATGCGGAAAAACGACGATCAACGAAGTGTGAGCCGAGGTGAAGAGGGCTGAGGTAATCACGACCAAGGCAATTCCAGTCAAGGGAATGCTGCCAACGGCAATGCCGGACAGCGAAACTCGGCAGGAGCAGGTAAACCGCAGCAGCGGAATATACCAAGGCAAGAGCAAAGTGCCGGCCGTGGTATGCAACAGAGAGGGGCACAACGAGAGCAAGACCGATACAATGACGGAGACTCGGAGATGATGAATGCGGGATACGCAAGACCAGACTATCATGTGATAGGGTCGAGATTGGGAAGCAGGGATTTGATGCCGGATGACGCCAGGTTAAAGCTAGATTGCCTGTATAGGTCAGAACAGATCGAATGTCAAGGTCCTCCGGGTCCAGCGTGCTTTGGACCCCGAATCATGAAGGAACCGCCATGCAATTTCCAATTACCTGAGGGCACGAAGACGTATGACGGCAGTACAAAGCGGAGGATTGGCTGATAAACTACATAGCAATGTGAAAATTACCGGCAACTTGAGATGGGCTGTACGATACGTACCCCAAATGTTGGAAGGTCCGGCTAGGGTATGGCTGAATAATTTGCCGCCCAGAAGTATCAATTGCTGGATAGATTTTGAAGAAATATTTATCAGCAACTTCTCAAGTACATATCAGAGACCGAATAGACCGCAGACCCTAGCAATGTGCAAGCAGAGATCTAACGAAACGGATCATGAATTCTTGACCCGGTGGTGTACTGTGAGAAACTCGTGTGAGGGAGTCATAGAGTCACAGGCTATAGCATGGTTCGCTCAAGGGTGCAGATATGATAGCGAGTTGTGGACGAAATTGCAAAGGAAAATGCCAGTCACGCTGGCAGAGATGATCCGGATTGCAGATTCTTACGCTTTGGGTGATCCAACTCAACCTAGGATCGCGACGAACGACTCAAATGAGGAGTACTATCCGAGGGACGGAGCCGGGTCATCCCGGAGGAACGATTACAGGGGAAAAAGGAGAGACGATAGACCGGACCATCGGTATAGTTCGCAACAAGTTGCAGCCGTGAATCAAGATCAGCCCAGAGCAGGGAGCAACCAACGCCAGAAAACAGGAGGGCAATGGACTCCTCGAAACGATGGCAAGAAAACGTGGACTCCGGAGTAGAAGAAGCAATGGAAAGAAAAGAAAGATCATCCGAGGTATACCTATGAGTCAATGTTGGACCAGCCGTGTAAATTTCACACGCCAAATCCGAACAGCCCGGCGTGTCACACAACGAGGCAATGTGAGTGGATGCGTAAGTTAGAACAAGGTGGTTTGGGGAATGCTCAGGCACCCCGGAATGATCAACCTCGACAGGAGTTACCACGGCAGCAACTGCTCTCCGTAGCGAACACCCAACAACTGATGTTGCCTCCCCCTCCGCCGAGGTATGACAACAGTGAGAGAAGGGATGCAGTGCATCAGGTGGAAAACCAGCAACAACTGGATCAGAGGTACTCCAGAAACGAGGGAAGGAATGAGTACAGGGAACATCACCAGAGCTATTGTGTGTTCACAACAGAGGAAACAGATTGGAAGAGCTTGCAGCACCGACATATGGAGGTTAACGCGGTTATGCCTGCAGTGACGAGGTACATGTCTTGGTCGGACCAGGAAATTACCTGGAGCGTCAAAGATCATCCCAAGCTTATGCCAAGTCCGGGCTCGTATGCACTAGTGTTAGATCCGACATTCATTGGACCAAACATTAATGTGAGGTTCTCCAAGGTACTGATCGACAATGGCAGTAGCATTAACATCATGTATGCGGATACGATGCGCAAGTTGGGCATCTCGGAGAACATGCTCCAGGCTACAAGAACAACTTTCCATGGTATCGTACCAGGCATATCCTGTGAGCCCATAGGCAAAGTCCGGGTCGACGTGCTATTCGGTACGAGGGATAACTGCCGAACTGAGAATCTGGAGTTTGAGGTGGTGAACTTGGAGAGCGCGTATCATGCATTACTCGGGAGACCAGCACTGAGCAAATTCATGGCAAGTTGCCACGTTAGTTATCTGAAGATGAAGTTGCCCGGGCCGAATGGAGCAATTACTATCACTAGGGATTTCTGACGTTCTATTGAGTGCGCCTCAGTCGGGTCTAACCTAGCCGATTCACTCGTGATTGCGCAAGAGAAAAGAAAAATCCAAGAGGTAGCGGCATTAGCTCAGTCCACACAGCAGTATATGCCGGCGTTAAGCAACCCGCATGGAAGCGTTTCATTTCAAGCCGCGAAGGACACCAAGAAGATTCCAGTGGATAACCTATTTCTGGAGTGTACCGTAACAATTGGTGCCGGGTTAACTGACAAATAGGAAAGCGAGCTCGTCAACTTCCTCCGTGAGAATCGGGATATTTTTTCTTGGTCCACACAGGACTTGCAAGGTGTTCCGAGGGAGTTGGTCGAGCACTCTTTGAACGTAAGACCCGGAGCAAGGCCGGTGAAGCAGCCTCTCCGACGCTTCGCCGAGGATAGGAGAAAGGTCATTGGTGACGAGATAGCTCGGTTGCTGGCAGCAGGATTTATCATGGAAGTGCTGTATCCGGATTGGCTTTCTAATCCGGTGCTGGTAGAAAAGAAGAAGGATGATCTGAACGTGGCAGTGGTTTGGCGTATGTGTATCGATTACACGAACCTGAACAAGGCGTGTCCAAAAGATCCATTTCCACTGCCGAGGATAGATCAGGTCATCGACTCTACCGCGGGATGTGGTATTGTCATTCATTGACGCTTATTCGGTTTCCACGGATACCTACGAACCGGATGATCAAATAAAAACTGCCTTTATTACCCCGTACGGGGCTTATTGCTATCGCACTATGCCGTTCGGTTTACTAAATGCAGGAGCAACGTACCAAAGATGTATGCAAAAATGTTTGCACGATCAAATAGGTCAAAATGTACAAGTCTATGTGGATGATGTGGTTATTAAGACCAAGGAAAGCGCAACGCTCCTTGACGACATAAGGCAAACATTCGCGAACTTGAGGAGATTCCGGATGAAGCTTAACCCGGAGAAATGTACCTTCGGTGTCCCGGCTAGGAAATTACTCGGATTTCTCGTCTCCAGACGAGGTATAGAGGTTAATCCAACTAAGATCTAAGCCATCGAACGAATGGAGCTGCCGAAGTGTCTCAACGACGTCCAGAAGTTCACTGGATGCCTGGCGTCGTTGATTAGGTTTGTTTGTCGGTTAGGGGAAAAGGCACTGCCTCTCTACCAACTCGTGAAAAAGTCAGATAAATTCGTTTGGACGCCATAGGCCGATGAAGCTTTTGCACACTTGAAAAAGATGTTGGCCACTGCACCAGTGTTAGCTTCTCCACTGTCAAAGGAGCCAATGTTGCTCTACATAGCCGCAACCAACCGAGTTGTAAGTGCAGCGATTGTAGTGGAGCGAGATGAAGAGGGTAAGTCGGTGCAGAGGCCAGTGTATTACTTGAGCGAGGTATTGTCTGCCTCAAAACAGAACTACCTGCATTTTCAAAAGGTGGCATGCGGAGTTTATATGGCGGCAAAGAAGTTAAAGCACTACTTTGAGGAGCATCCCATCAAAGTGATATGCGAAGCCCCCATATCCGAGATAATGGGCATCAAAGATGCAAATGGCAGAATTGCGAAATGGGCAATTGAGCTAGCACCTTACGCACCCCAGTATGATAGGAGAGAAGCGATCAAGTCCCACAATGTGGCAGACTTTTTCGTGGATTGGGCCGAGGTACAATACGAACCGCCGCTACCAGATCCGAAGTACAGGAGGATGCACTTTGACGGATCGAAAACCAAAACCGGGTTAGGTGCCGGGGTTGTGCTTACCTCGCCAAAGAAGGATCAACTCAAGTACGTATTGCAGATCCATTTGGCGGCATTAAACAATGTCGCTGAGTACGAGGCTCTTGTGCATGGTCTCAAAGTGGCGAAGGAGATTGGCATACGTCGGATAATATGCTTTGGCGACTCGGATCTAGTAATACAGCAAGTGTCCGGAGTGTGGGACGCCCTGGATCCAAACATGGCGCTATACAGATTTCATGTGCAGAAGATCTCAGGTTACTTTGAGGGATGCGAATTTCACCATGTACCTCGCGTGGAAAACGAAGCTGCCGACATGCTGTCAAAGCTCGGATCGACCTGACAGGCAATTCCACCAGGCGTAGCATTGGAGCACCTCAGAAAACCATCTATCAGGCCGTCCCCAGGAACCGATTCAATCTATGTCCCGGAAAACACGGTATCTGGAGCTGAGCCCATGGACATTGACATGGGAGGTAGCACGCTGAACCCGGGGATTACCTCGGCAAACCCTGGGACTACCTCGCTAGACCCGGGGACTGTTCAACATGATCCGGCTGAAGTTATGCCGGTGGATCGGATGGAAATTGATGAGGAGATGTTCCCTGCGCGAGCGATACCAGCTTGGGCACTGCCTATATACCAATTCTTGAAAGATGGAACGTTACCCACTGAGGAAGTGCTAGCCAGGCAAACTCAGAGGAGAGCCAAAGCTTACACAATCATCAATTTTGAGCTGTACAAACGGAGTGTAACCAATGTCCTCCAGCGGTGTGTTGACCCGGATGAAGGACTTGACATCCTCCGAGATATTCACCAAGGAGAATGCGGGCATCACGCCTCATCCCGGGCCTTAGTGGCACAGGCGTTCCGGCATGGATTCTACTGGCCAAGTGCCTTGGAGCAAGCAGAAGATCTGGTGAGAAAATGCAATGGTTGTCAAAGGTACGCCACCAAGACACATATGCCTATGTCGGAACTCAAAACCATACCAATTACATGGCCATTTGCTGTGTGGTGCTTGGATATGGTTGGCCCGTTTAAACCAGCAAGAGGAAACATGACACACATTATGGTCATGGTGGACAAGTTTACAAAATGGATCGAAGTGAAGCCTATAAGAAAATGTGATGGGGCTACGTCCGTAACATTTCTCAAAGACATTATCTTGAGATACGGTTATCCTCATAGTATTATAACTGATAATGACACAAATTTTGCTGAAGGAGCATTTGCACGATTCTGCCGAGATAAGAAAATTTGACTCGACGTAGCCTCGGTAGCCCACCCCGCATCGAACGGACAAGTGGAAAGATCCAACGGATTAGTGCTATCCGGGATAAAACCCCGGCTCATTGAGCCGCTGCAAAGATCAGCTGGGTGCTGGATAGAAGAACTACCAGCGGTATTGTGGAGTTTAAGAACAACTCCGAATCGATCAACAGTTACGCCGTTCTTTACGGTATATATGGGGCGAAGCTGTATTACCGGACATAGAGCATGATTCGCCTAGGGTCACCCAATACACGAAACGAAGTGCAAGAAGCCCGGCAAAATGATGTTGATCTGCTGGAAGAAGCGAGAAGGCGGCACTGTCCAGATCCTCCATATATCAGCAAAATCTCCGACGCTATCATAGCCGGAAAGTGTGCCCCCGAGTCTTCCGGGAAGGCGATCTGGTGCTCCGGTTGGTACAGCGTACCACTGGCATGCATAAATTATCCCCCCCATGGGAAGGGCCATTCGTTGTGAGCAAAGCATTACACAATGACTCTTATTATCTCATAGATGCAAAGCCACAGGAAAAGAACAAGGCGGACAGGTCCGGAGAGGAATCTAAGTGACCGTGGAATGTAGTGCTACTTCGTCCCTTCTACACTTAGCTAAAGAGTGTATGTATCTCATATGTCGGTATGTATGTCGGCAATGAGCTTATCAATGAAATAGCGGAGCCTCGAGCAGTAACTCGGGGACTGCCTTAATAAATGATTGTTGTTACTTTTTATGCGTTAGCTGGAATGACTCGTTTCACTTAACCCGGATTAGTAATGTGTGAGCACCAAAAACCCAACCCTTCGACTTGCTGCTGTCCAACAAGAATTGGCTTCATGGCAAGCAAGGGAACAAGTTTGGAATTGCGTAGCACATGAAAAACTACTAAGGAAACGATCCTATTCCATCTAACATTTGTTTTTTCGGACTAACCCCATATTTACTTTCAAGCTATTATGTTGAATTATTTTGAGCCAAGCCTCAAAGTTTCTCAGTATTGTTAAAACGATTCTTGAGGCTCGGATTCGTAAGTCATAAAACCGAATCAAGGTAGACACAGATCGAGCCGAAGAATTGGACGAACAAGAAAATGAAACTCGGTGACTACGCCCAAGTTAATCCGGCATACAAGCATAGTAGCAAAATATCATGTATTCAGCATACAATTGCACCCGGCATACCGGGGATCTGATAAATTTTCAAGTTTTTTCAACTAAGGAGCGGCAGGAGGAGGAAGTTCGGCATCATCATCACTGTCTTCAATATCTGAAGCAACATCTTCTCCATCATCGCCCGACCCATCCTCCACGTTCTCCATCTGCTCCTCCTCGCCGGATTCCAGAAAGCTCGGCCCCTCAACCCTGTCATGGATGGGAGAATATTCGACAAGGCTGTAGGCGCAAGCCTGGCGCCGAGATACCCACTCCGGATCATCAGTCCATTTGGATCCGGTGCGCCGGCATGTGAGGAGGCTCAGGTCGATCTTCTCGTACCATGTAAGGATATGATGGAGGAGGGTATCTGCTACGGCATGCCCGGCAGATTCTCTCCAGAGATCAAGTTGTGTCTCGATTTCCAATAGCTTCTCAGCAAGGAGTGTGATCCTTTTCGGAGCGCTCTCGCTTGGCCAAAAAGTGTTGAAGATCCGGACCGCAACGTTGAGGAGATCTTTCCCATAGTTCTTGATGGTTTCCACCCGAGCTGACACGCTGACCAACAGGTCCTCCATGTCTAGGGGGATGCTCTCACCATCAGGAGCGACGGGAGTACGGAATTTGGCAACGACAGCACTGGCGATGGGAGTACCCTCCGGAAAGTTATCTGAAAATAAGGAAAGGGAAGATGCTGAAGCAAAGGCATATGAGCTAACCCGGAAAACTATGTCGGAAAAGGGGAAGAAACTTACGTGAGATATGACGATGGATCCGCGTCAACTCCTTGATACAACTGTCGCGTCTCTGGCGAAGTTTTTCAATCTCAGCGAGCACGGACCCAAGCTGGACCTCGGATTCCTTAAGCAGGTCATGGTCCTTGGAGATCTAAAGGGTAAAGCGCTCACGTTCTTCGGTGAAGTTCTGGCCAACTTTTTGGAGCTCGGTTTTGTGTTGGGCCTTCATCTTCTCCATCTCGGCCTTGAGTTTGGCTATTTCGTCGTCCTTGGTCCGGAGAAGGGCAAGATCATCGTTCTTCTTCTTCAGCTCGGCTTGATGCTGTCCTGCTTGTTCGAGAAAATGCAGCATCATATCAGGCACGGGCACACTATCCTCAAGCAATGCTGAAACAGTGTGTTGACCCAGCAAAGCCGAGGAGTGAATGTTTGCCGAGCCAAGGAGAGGAAGGAATGGAAAACACAACAATGTTGGCCGAATGAGGACGTACCTCGGATTTCCTCCAAGTTCTTCCGCATAATTTTGTTTTCAGCCTCCACCCCAGCTGCAAAAAACCGAATAAGGAGGCTAGTCCGGCAGAAACAAATGAAACGGAGAGGTGTCGAGAGAGGAAATTACCCCTCTTTTCATGCTCCGCGCCAAGTGCAACATGTTTTGTGCGCAAGATCTTGTGGGTATCAAGCAGGCGCTGAAATTCGGCGCTCCGGCGATTGGTAGTTACCTGACAAAGGTACAAGAGTGTAAAGTTAGTTTGTTGCATATTTGAAGTATACAAGATCCGGGCCAAGCAGAACTTAACCCGGCTCTAGGTGTGTGCATATTCGCAGTATACAAGGTACGGGCCAAGCGGAACTTAACCCGGCTCTAGGTGTGTGCATATTTGAAGTATACAAGATCTGGGCCAAGCGGAACTTAACCCGGCTCTAGGTGTGCGCATATTCGAAGTATACAAGATCCGGGCCAAGCAGAACTTAACCCGGCTCTAGGTGTGTGCATATTCGAAGTATACGAGATCCGGGCCAAGCGGAACTTAACCTGGCTCTAGGTGTGTGCATATTCGAAGTGTGCGAGATCCGGGCCAAGTGGAACTTAACCCAGCTGTAGGTGTGTGCATATTTGAAGTTTACATGCAGCTACGTTGATCTTCTAATGAGCATCCGGCCGAGTAACAAGTTACTCCGCTGGAGGGTCGGGGACTAATGGTTATTATCTACTGCATGTAAAGAAGAAACGACGTACCTCCATCATTCGCCCAGCGAGGTTAATGGCCTTGGCGGCGGTATTCATCTGAGCGGAAAATTCAGCTGGGCCAAACTTTTCCAGGAGATCGTCGTTGTAGACGAACTCCGCCTTATTCCAGTTCATGACAAACTCGATGAGGCTCGGAGGGTACCGTTCGCCAGTGGGAATGTGAGGTGCCACCAAGCCCTTTGCGTGAGCTTCTTTCCTTTCAATCAGGGCAAGAGCTAGGCTAGTGTGAAGAACCATCTGCTGCGAATCGGCTGGCTCAGCAGGAGGATCCGTCGCTGCTGGTGACTTCTTTGGAAGCATTGACGACAAGGTTCGCTGCCCGGCCTCGACGGAGGTAGACTTGCCTTTGGCTTGCTGGGAGGATGTGACCACAGTGGATTTGCCCTTGGAAGCCGCTGGAGTGGTTCCTCGCCAAGCTTGGGATGACTCGGACGAGGCAGACGAACTTGGCACGGGAGCTTTGGTGGCTGGTGCTGGAGCTGCTATTGGTTTCTTCGGATCCGAGACAGGCGCTGGTTCGGTGGCTGGTGCTGGAGCTGCTGCTGGTGCTGGAGTTGCGGTAGACTTGGTGGTTGTTGGTTGTGACAATGCTGAAGTGACGGACGCTGTTGCCTCGGCTGATCCGACCCCTCCTGATCCGAGGTCGCGTTCCTCTGAAGGACGTACTGCAGAACCCGGAGCGGCCGCAGAGCCCTCCGGAATAGGGCTGAGCGGGTGTGACTCGTCGTCACGAGGAGGGGAAGGACCGGACCGAAGGGGAGAGGAGATGCTCGATCCGCTCTGAGGGACCTCCACAGGAGCCCTACAAAAGAAAATAATGGCAGGAGTGAAATTACCCCGATGCAGGGAGAAGTGTGTTGCGCAGTGAAAAATGACTTACGCATCCGAGGTCTCGGCCTCCTTAGGTTTCCGGGACCTCCGTGCCAGGGCTTTGCCTGCCCGTCTGGAGGCAGTCTTGTCTCCGGCCTTCTTTTGCCTTTTGGTAGGCTGAGAAGGTTCAGAAGAAGAACTTGACGCGGATCCGCGCTTCTTCTTCGACGCCACCGGAACAGGCTCGCCCGTGGCAAGTGGAGAATCCTCGTGGATGTGCCCATCGGGGTTAGATGATGCCGGGAAGGCAAAAGAAAGAAGGACAGCCTCAACGGGTTCAATCACGTCGATATCCGAGTCATCCTCATCGTCGGGCCAATCTCTAAGAGAAGAGAATTTACCACTGGGTCGTTTGGTGGCGTCGGTTGTGGGGAGGAACATCTCCTGGTCCGGCTCCTCCTCATCCGGGATTTCTCGGTCCGGGGCCCACTTAAGGGTCGGATCAGTACCATCCTCGAGGGTTTGCTGGAGAAACAGCTGAGAAAAAGGCACAAGGAGCAGAGTCAAAAATACGATAAGAACCGACACGTAATTGATCCGAAATAAGTTTACTCCATGAAGCTTATGGAGGGAGGAGCTCCGCAGCGGTAATGCTCGATTCCCCATGTCCATTCGGCGGAAAAATCCTTATGGGTGGTGAAAAGAGCCTTGACCCGGCGGAAGATCTCCGTATTGCTCAACACGAATGAGGAGGTTCAGTTGGGGTCGCGGCTGAAGCTCATATGGCACACCTTGTGAGTGCGCCAGGAGGAGAGATTGATTGCGGCGAATGTGATCATGGCATCCTCGTTGCGCAATCCGAGCTTCTTCAGCTCCACAAACCTTTTGTTGACTTGGTTGGCCAGAGCTGTAGGTTTTTTGGCGACCTCCTCCCAAAAATTCGTGTCCAGGGGACCCGGAGCGTAGGGCAACAACCGGATCAAGTCTTCGGTGCCTTCGTTCCGGACATAGAAGAAGGTTCGGGCCCATCCTTTGCAGGAGTCAAGCCCGGTGACCCGAGAAAAGATTGAAAACCTCTGGGGAGAGATCGAGGTAGCTTCGAACTAAGTGAGCTTCTTGTCCTCCGACTCGACGTGGATGTTGGGGACGACGTTGCGACGGAGGCCGAAGAACCGGATCCACAGCTCCTTCGTGGGCCATAGTCCGGTGTAGCACTCGATCGAAGAGACGAAAGCGGACAAAGAGGTGATGGCGTTCGCCGGGAGATGATGTGGTTGCAGGTGATAGGTCCGGACCCAGTCCCGGAAGAAATAACTCACCGGAAGATCAAATCCCCGTTGGAAATGGGATAGGAAAACAACGAACTCACCCGGATTGGGTGAGGGGGCCAATTTCGAGGAGGAGAGACGAGCGGCGACGCCAGCGGGAATACGCTGGGTCCGGTAGAGCCAGTCGATGTCGTCCTGGCAGACCCACGAACCGGCCCACGTGCCGCGGTCCGCCGCGCCAGCGTCCTCCTCCATCTCCTGCTCGACGACGATGATCTCTTCCTCCATCATCTCGAATCCGCTGTCCTCACTGGAGCTAGCGGCGGCGGGGCTCTGCGGTCTAGATTGACGAGGACCCATGGTTAAGCAGTGGTGCAGCGGTGGCTGCGGTGCGGAGGCACGGAAAAGGTGAGGCGGCGGCGCTGCTGCAACGGGCACTGGCGGCGGCGCGGTCGCGAGGAAGAAGAAGAGGAACGGGCGAAGGGGCGCGGAGATGGAAAAGTGCTAAGGGGCGCGCCCCTCCCCTATTTAACTGCCCCCAGTAATCAACAAGTGGGATCGCGCTGCGTTGGAGAGCCACGCCCTGTGGTCGTGTATCACCGGCATTAGCCAATCAGAGAGAAGCCACAGCGGAGGCCACAGAGCAAATATGATCCCATGACACGACGTGCAGTTGCGGTAAACGAGGAGATAGGCGTGACGTAATCAACGCACAGTAATCACGGACAGTTACTGCGACACTTACAGTGTAGGCCCTTAAAATGAGGCAACGCAATGATTAACCCTTACGTGGTTTGGCGTATGAGAGAAGGAAGCAAGGCCCGGATCCGAGCCTCCATGGTAACCCGGCCGACAAGTGAAAACTTGAAATGTGTAGAGGGAAAGTAAAACCATAGGATCCGATCTACAATGGTAACACGGCCGGCAAGTGAAAACTTGGAACGTGCGAAGGGAACGTAAATCAATACAATCCGAGACAAGAAGTTAACCCGGAACTAGACGTCCGAGGCTCGAATACGAATGAACCTGATGTGGCCTTAACGACCAAGGCCACTAAGGCCGCACTAGCTTCGGGGACTAATGTTGGGGGGATAACCCCCGGTAGGGTCACTCCGGGGTATAAGGGCCGAGTTAGCCGAGGGTCGGCAAGGTCTAAGCGGATGCTGGCCGAGTCACCTCAAGGCAGGCCGGATCACGGAGTAACCCGGACCAGGGGGGTCGCCTAACATTGTCTTGTCCGACTTAAGGAGTAAGTCGGAAATACTCGTCTAGCTTATATGCAGGAACAGTTGTGGCCGGATCAACTGTGATCCGGGTCCTCGCTTGGCTTCTAGGAGAAGGAAGGAATCTCTTTGGTCAAAAAAGAAGGTCCGGTGCGTACTGGATGAGCGAATAAAGCAAGGGCAGGACCACCGGATCGTGGTTGACAAGGGTGACGACGCTCACGTCGGCTGACCCGTGCGCCGCAGAGGCTACGTCGCTAAAGCAAGTGTGACGCGGGGGAAAAAGCATCCCTGTCGGGTTACTAATTTGGGAGGGGGCATATTCTTAGGAATATGCCTCCACGTATGCCCTATGCCAGGACCGAACCACCACTATATAAGGGGGGGTTAGGGTTCTGGTAGAGGGGTTGGGTTTTTTGGGGAGACAGTACAAGGAGAATTCTAGTTGGTTGAGCACTAGAGGATCTAGGGTTCTTGGGCTAGTTGGTAGGCAAGAGTAAGAGAGTTTCTTCTTCCTCCTCTTGTTAATACAGCTCGAGGATCACTTGTAATCTTGGAGATTGAACATCAATACAAAGCTTCTGTGTAGAGAATCACTCTACTATCCCTCCCTGGATTCCCCTAGCGCATATTAGTCCCCACCTTTAGCCTATCCATGGCATCTGCCGTGACACCACCACGACAGATAAGGTGGAGGTGGGTGTGCGACAGCTGATTGGGTGGGGATTTGGGCCAGGTTGACGTGGCGCGGTGGGATAGGTTGGGGTGAGGTGGAGGGGGCTGGGTAGGAAAAAGGGGTAGTGTATTTGGTAGAAAAAGGTTGGATGTTAGACAAATTAGGGTTTTAATCTGGAGGTGGCCGGCTAGGCTTTCGGGCCTGGCTGGCTGCCTCCTATAAAAATAAAATAAAGTTTGTTTATTTAAAACGGGGCTTCTGAAAACAGTTGGTAGACGAAACAAAATATTCCGGAGACCCGGATTTTGTATTTGAATAAAGACGGGGCCTTTAGAAAACAAAAACAGACTTTTCGAAAATAGATTTATGCAAACAGATGCAAGATGACATGACGATGCTCAAATGCAAGGTGACATGATGACATGAGCATGCGGTCATGATGATCCAATGCACAAAAACACCGCGATTTTCTAGTAGTGGTTTTGCGGGATGCCACAGGATCCATGTGGTGTAGGAAAAGAATACACATGCAATGTCTCTAGTGGATTCATGTGATTTAGGAAAATAACAAACATGCAATGACTCCAGTGGATCCATGTGTTTAGGAAAAGAACATATATGAAAATGTCACGAGTGGATCAATGTGGTTTAGGAAACGAACACACATGTAATGTCCCTAGTGGATCCATGTGGTTTGGTCAAAGAACACACATGCAATGTCCCTAGTGGATCCATGTGGTTTAGGAAAAGAACACACATGCAAATGTCACAAGTGGATCAATGTGGTTTAGTCAAATAACAAACATGCAATGACTCGAGTGGATCAATGTGGTTTAGGAAAAGGACACACATGCAATGTCACCAGTGGATCAATGTGGTTCAGGAAATGAACACGCATGCAATGACTCTAGTGGGTCAATGTGTTTTAGGAAAAGAACACACATGCAGTGACTCTAGTGGATCCATGTGGTTCAGGGAAAGAACACACATGCAATGACACTAGTGGATCCATGTGGTTCAGGAAAATAACACACATGCAATGACTCTAGTGGATCCATGTGGTTTAGGAAAACAACACACATGCAATGACACTAGTGGATCCATGTGGTTAAGGAAAAGAACACACATGCAATGACTCTAGTGGATCAATGTGGTTTCGAAAAAGAACACACATGCAATTTCACCAGTGGATCCATGTGGTGTAGGAAAAGAATACACATGCAATGTCTCTAGTGGATTCATGTGATTTAGGAAAAGAACACACATGCAATGACTCCAGTGGATCCATGTGGTTTAGGAAAAGAACACATATGCAAATGTCACGAGTGGATCAATGTGGTTTAGGAAACGAACACACATGTAATGTCCCTGGTGGATCCATGTGGTTTACGAAGAGAACACACATGCAATGTCCCTAGTGGATCCATGTGGTTTAGTTAAAGAACACACATGCAAATGTCACAAGTGGATCAATGTGGTTTAGTCAAATAACAAACATGCAATGACTCTAGTGGATCAATGTGGTTTAGGAAAATAACACACATGCAATGTCACCGGTGGATCAATGTCGTTCAGGAAATGAACACGCATGCAATGACTCTAGTGGGTCAATGTGTTTTAGGAAAAGAACACACATGCAGTGACTCTAGTGGATCCATGTGGTTTAGGAAAAGAACACACATGCAATGACTCTAGGGGATCAATGTGTTTTAGGAAAAGAACACACATGCAATGACTCAAGTGGATCCATGTGGTTCAGGGAAAGAACACACATGCAATGACACTAGTGGATCCATGTGGTTCAGGAAAATAACACACATGCAATGACTCTAGTGGATCCATGTGGTTTAGGAAAACAACACAATGCAATGACACTAGTGGATCCATGTGGTTAAGGAAAAGAACACACATGCAATGACTATAGTGGATCAATGTGGTTTCGAAAAAGAACACACATGCAATTTCACCAGTGGATCCATGTGGTGTAGGAAAAGTATACACATGCAATGTCTCTAGTGGATTCATGTGATTTAGGAAAAGAACACACATGCAATGACTCTAGTGGATCCATGTGGTTTAGGAAAAGAACACATATGCAAATGTCACGAGTGGATCAATGTGGTTTAGGAAACGAACACACATGTAATGTCCCTAGTGGATCCATGTGGTTTACGAAGAGAACACACATGCAATGTCCCTAGTGGATCCATGTGGTTTAGTTAAAGAACACACATGCAAATGTCACAAGTGGATCAATGTGGTTTAGTCAAATAACAAACATGCAATGACTCTAGTGGATCAATGTGGTTTAGGAAAATAACACACATGCAATGTCACCAGTGGATCAATGTGGTTCAGGAAATGAACACGCATGCAATGACACTAGTGGGTCAATGTGTTTTAGGAAAAGAACACACATGCAGTGACTCTAGTGGATCCATGTGGTTTAGGAAAAGAACACACATGGAATGACTCTAGGGGATCAATGTGTTTTAGAAAAAGAACACACATGCAATGGCTCCAGTGGATCAATGTGGTTCAGGGAAAGAACACATATGCAATGACACTAGTGGATCAATGTGGTTTAGGAAAAGAACACACATGCAATGTCACAAGTGGATCAATGTAGTTTAGAAAAAGAACATACATGCAAATGTTACAAGTGGATCCATGTGGTTCAGGAAAAGAACACACATGCAATGACTCTAGTGGATCAATGTGGTTTAGGAAAAGAACACATATGCAATGACTGTAGTGGATCGATGTGGTTTAGGAAAAGAACACACATGCAATGACTCTAGTGGATCCATGTGGTTCAAGAAAAGAACACACATGCAGTGTCACTAGTGGATCCATGTGATTTAGGAAAAGATAACACAAGCAATGTCACGAGTGGATCCATGTGGTTTAGGAAAAGAACACACATGCAATGTAACCATTTGATCAATGTGGTTTAGGAAAAGAACACTTATGCAATGACTCTAGTAGGTCAATATGGTTTAGGAAAAGAACACACATGCATTGACTCTAGTGGATCCATGTCTTCAGGAAAACAACACACATGCAATGTCACCAGTGGATCCATGTGGTTCAAGAAAAGAACACACATGCAATGACTCTAGTGGAGCCTTGTGGTTTAGGAAAAGAACACACATGCAATGTCTCTAGTGGATCCATGTGGTTTAGGAAAAGAACACACATGCAACGACTCTAGTGGATCAACGTGGTTTAAGAAAAAACACACATGCAAAAGTCACCAATGGATCATTGTGTTTTAGGAAAAGAACACACATGCAATGACTCTAGTGGATCCATCTGGTTTAGGAAAAGAACACACATGCAATGAATCCGGTGGATCCATGTGGTTTAGGAAAATAAGACACATGCAATGATTCGAGTGGATCCATGTGGGTCATGAAAAGAAACACACATGCAATGACTCTAGTGGACCTATGTGGTTAAGGAAAACAACACACATGCGATGACACTAGTGGATCCATGTGGTTAAGGAAAAGAACACACATGCAATGACTCTAGTGGATCAATGTGGTTTAAGAAAACACCACACATGCAATGTCACAAGTGGATCCATGTGGTTCAGGAAAAGAATACACATGCAATGACTCTAGTGGATCCATGTGGTTCAGGAAAAGAACACACATGCAATGTCGCTAGTGGATCCATGTGGTTTAGGAAAAGAGCACACATGCACTGACTCAAGTGGATCCATGTGGTTTAGGAAAAGAACACACATGCAAATGTCAGCAGTGGATCAATGTGGTTTAGGAAAAGAACACACATGAAATGACTCTTGTGGATCAATTTGGTATTAGGAAAAGAACACACATTTAATGACTCTAGTGGATCAGTGTGGTTTAGGAAAAGAACACACATGCAATGACTCTAGTGGATCCATCTGGTTTAGGAAAAGAACACACATGCAATGTCACTAGTGGATCAATGTGGTTTAGTCAAATAACAAACATGCAATGACTCTAGTGGATCAATGTGGTTTAGGAAAATAACACACATGCAATGTCACCAGTGGATCAATGTAGTTCAGGAAATGAACACGCATGCAATGACACTAGTGGGTCAATGTGTTTTAGGAAAAGAACACACATGCAGTGACTCTAGTGGATCCATGTGGTTTAGGAAAAGAACACACATGGAATGACTCTAGGGGATCAATGTGTTTTAGAAAAAGAACACACATGCAATGGCTCCAGTGGATCAATGTGGTTCAGGGAAAGAACACATATGCAATGACACTAGTGGATCAATGTGGTTTAGGAAAAGAACACACATGCAATGTCACAAGTGGATCAATGTAGTTTAGAAAAAGAACATACATGCAAATGTTACAAGTGGATCCATGTGGTTCAGGAAAAGAACACACATGCAATGACTCTAGTGGATCAATGTGGTTTAGGAAAAGAACACATATGCAATGACTGTAGTGGATCGATGTGGTTTAGGAAAAGAACACACATGCAATGACTCTAGTGGATCCATGTGGTTCAAGAAAAGAACACACATGCAGTGTCACTAGTGGATCCATGTGATTTAGGAAAAGATAACACAAGCAATGTCACGAGTGGATCCATGTGGTTTAGGAAAAGAACACACATGCAATGTCACCATTTGATCAATGTGGTTTAGGAAAAGAACACTTATGCAATGACTCTAGTGGGTCAATATGGTTTAGGAAAAGAACACACATGCATTGACTCTAGTGGATCCATGTCTTCAGGAAAACAACACACATGCAATGTCACCAGTGGATCCATGTGGTTCAAGAAAAGAACACACATGCAATGACTCTAGTGGAGCCGTGTGGTTTAGGAAAAGAACACACATGCAATGTCTCTAGTGGATCCATGTGGTTTAGGAAAAGAACACACATGCAACGACTCTAGTGGATCAACGTGGTTTAAGAAAAAACACACATGCAAAAGTCACCAATGGATCATTGTGTTTTAGGAAAAGAACACACATGCAATGACTCTAGTGGATCCATCTGGTTTAGGAAAAGAACACACATGCAATGAATCCGGTGGATCCATGTGGTTTAGGAAAATAAGACACATGCAATGATTCGAGTGGATCCATGTGGGTCATGAAAAGAAACACACATGCAATGACTCTAGTGGACCTATGTGGTTAAGGAAAACAACACACATGCGATGACACTAGTGGATCCATGTGGTTAAGGAAAAGAACACACATGCAATGACTCTAGTGGATCAATGTGGTTTAAGAAAACACCACACATGCAATGTCACAAGTGGATCCATGTGGTTCAGGAAAAGAATACACATGCAATGACTCTAGTGGATCCATGTGGTTCAGGAAAAGAACACACATGCAATGTCGCTAGTGGATCCATGTGGTTTAGGAAAAGAGCACACATGCACTGACTCAAGTGGATCCATGTGGTTTAGGAAAAGAACACACATGCAAATGTCAGCAGTGGATCAATGTGGTTTAGGAAAAGAACACACATGAAATGACTCTTGTGGATCAATTTGGTATTAGGAAAAGAACACACATTTAATGACTCTAGTGGATCAGTGTGGTTTAGGAAAAGAACACACATGCAATGACTCTAGTGGATCCATCTGGTTTAGGAAAAGAACACACATGCAATGTCACTAGTGGATCCATGTGGTTTAGAAAAAGAACACACATGCAATGTCACCAGTGGATCCATGTGGTTTAGGAAAAGAACACACATAGAATGTCACAAGTGGATCCATGTGGTTTAGGAAAAGAACACACATGCATATGTCACAAGTGGATCAATTTGGTTTAGGAAAAGAACACACATGCAATGACCCTAGTGGATCAGTGTGGTTTGGGAAAAGACACACATGCAATGCCAACAGTGGATCAATGTGGTTCCAGAAAATAACACACATGCAATGATTCTAGGGGATCAATGTGTTTTAGGAAAAGAACACACATGTAATGACCCTAGTGGATAAATGTGTTTTAGAAGAAAACATGCAATGACTCTAGTGGATCCATGTGGTTTAGGAAAAGAACACACTTGCAATGACCCCAGTGGATCAATGTGATTCAGGGAAAGAACACATATGCAATGACACTAGTGGAGCAATGTGGTTTAGGAAAAGAACACACATGCAATGTCACAAGTGGATCAATGTAGTTTAGAAAAATAACATACATGCATATGTTACAAGTGGATCCATGCCTTTCAGGAAAAGAACACACATGCAATGACTCTAGTGGATCAATGTGGTTTAGGAAAAGAACACACATGCAATGACTATAGTGGATCAATGTGGTTTAGGAAAAGAACACACATGCAATGACTCTAGTATATCCATGTGGTTCAGGAAAAGAACACACATGCAATGTCACTAGTGGATCCATGTGGTTTAGGAAAAGATAACGCATGCAATGTCACCAGTGGATCAATGTGGTTTAGGAAAAGAACACACATGTAGTTTCACCAGTGGATCCATGTGGTTTAGGAAAAGAACACACATGCAAATGTCACTAGGGGATCAATGTGGTTTAGGAAAAGAACGCACATGCAATGACTCTAGTGGATCAATATGGTTTAGGAAAAGAACACAAATGCAATGTCACTAGTGGATCAATGTGGTTCAGGAAAAGAACACACATGAACTAACTCTAGTGGATCAATGTGTTTTACGAAAAGATTACACATGCAATGACTCTAGTGGACTCATGTGGTATAGGAAAAAAGAACACACATGAAATGACTCTAGTGGATCCATGTGGTATAGGAAAATAACACACATGCAATGACTCGAGTGGATCCATGTGGTTCAGGAAAATAACACACATGCAATGACTCTAGTGGATCCATGTGGTTTAGGAAAACAACACACATGCAATGACACTAGTGGATCCATGTGGTTAAGGAAAAGAACACACATTTAATGACTCTAGTGGATCAATGTGGTTTCGGAAAAGAACACACATGCAATTTCACCAGTGGATCCATGTGGTGTAGGAAAAGAATACACATGCAATGTATCTAGTGGATTCAAGTGATTTAGGAAAAGAACACACATGCAATGACTCGATGGATCCATGTGGTTTAGGAAAAGAACACATATGCAAATGTCACGAGTGGATCAATGTGGTTTAGGAAAAGAACACACATGCAATGTCCCTAGTGGATCCATCTGGTTTAGGAAAAGAACACACATGCAAATGTCACAAGTGGATCAATGTGGTTTAGTCAAATAACACACATGCAATGACTCTAGTGGATAAATGTAGTTTAGGAAAAGAACACACATGCAATGTACACAGTGGATCAATGTGGTTCAGGAAATGGACACGCATGGAATGACTCTAGTGGGTTAATGTGTTTTAGGAAAAGAAGACACATGCAATGACTCTAGTGGATCCATGTGGTTTAGGAAAAGAACACACATGCAATGACTCTAGGGGATCAATGTGTTTTAGGAAAGAACACACATGCAATGATTCCAGTGGATCAATGTAGTTCAGGGAAAGAACACACATGCAATGACACTAGTGGATCAATGTGGTTTAGGAAAATAACACACATGCAATGTCACAAGTGGATCAATGTAGTTTAGAAAAAAAACATACATGCAAATGTTACAAGTGGATCCATGTGGTTCAGGAAAAGAACACACATGTAATGACTCTAGTGGATCAATGTGGTTTAGGAAAAAGAACACACATGCAATGACTGTAGTGGATCGATGTGGTTTAGGAAAAGAACACACATGCAATGACTATAGTGGATCAATGTGGTTTAGGAAAAGAACACACATGCAATGACTCTAGTATATCCATGTGGTTCAGGAAAAGAACACACATGCAATGTCACTAGTGGATCCATGTGGTTTAGGAAAAGATAACGCATGCAATGTCACCAGTGGATCAATGTGGTTTAGGAAAAGAACACACATGTAGTTTCACCAGTGGATCCATGTGGTTTAGGAAAAGAACACACATGCAAATGTCACTAGGGGATCAATGTGGTTTAGGAAAAGAACGCACATGCAATGACTCTAGTGGATCAATATGGTTTAGGAAAAGAACACAAATGCAATGTCACTAGTGGATCAATGTGGTTCAGGAAAAGAACACACATGAACTAACTCTAGTGGATCAATGTGTTTTACGAAAAGATTACACATGCAATGACTCTAGTGGACTCATGTGGTATAGGAAAAAAGAACACACATGAAATGACTCTAGTGGATCCATGTGGTATAGGAAAATAACACACATGCAATGACTCGAGTGGATCCATGTGGTTCAGGAAAATAACACACATGCAATGACTCTAGTGGATCCATGTGGTTTAGGAAAACAACACACATGCAATGACACTAGTGGATCCATGTGGTTAAGGAAAAGAACACACATTTAATGACTCTAGTGGATCAATGTGGTTTCGGAAAAGAACACACATGCAATTTCACCAGTGGATCCATGTGGTGTAGGAAAAGAATACACATGCAATGTATCTAGTGGATTCAAGTGATTTAGGAAAAGAACACACATGCAATGACTCCAGTGGATCCATGTGGTTTAGGAAAAGAACACATATGCAAATGTCACGAGTGGATCAATGTGGTTTAGGAAAAGAACACACATGCAATGTCCCTAGTGGATCCATCTGGTTTAGGAAAAGAACACACATGCAAATGTCACAAGTGGATCAATGTGGTTTAGTCAAATAACACACATGCAATGACTCTAGTGGATAAATGTAGTTTAGGAAAAGAACACACATGCAATGTACACAGTGGATCAATGTGGTTCAGGAAATGGACACGCATGGAATGACTCTAGTGGGTTAATGTGTTTTAGGAAAAGAAGACACATGCAATGACTCTAGTGGATCCATGTGGTTTAGGAAAAGAACACACATGCAATGACTCTAGGGGATCAATGTGTTTTAGGAAAGAACACACATGCAATGATTCCAGTGGATCAATGTAGTTCAGGGAAAGAACACACATGCAATGACACTAGTGGATCAATGTGGTTTAGGAAAATAACACACATGCAATGTCACAAGTGGATCAATGTAGTTTAGAAAAAAAACATACATGCAAATGTTACAAGTGGATCCATGTGGTTCAGGAAAAGAACACACATGTAATGACTCTAGTGGATCAATGTGGTTTAGGAAAAAGAACACACATGCAATGACTGTAGTGGATCGATGTGGTTTAGGAAAAGAACACACATGCAATGACTCAAGTGGATCCATGTGGTTCAGGAAAAGAACACAGATGCATTGTCACTAGTGGATCCATGTGGTTTAGGAAAAGATAACACATGCAATGTCACGAGTGGATCCATGTGGTTTAGGAAAAGAACACACATGCAATGTCACCAGTGGATCCATGTGGTTTAGGAAAAGAACACACATTCAAATGTAACTAGGGGATCAATGTGGTTTAGGAAAAGAACACTTATGTAATGACTCTAGTGGGTCAATATGGTTTAGGAAAATAATACACATGCAATGACTCTAGTGGATCCATGTGTTCAGGAAAAGAACACACATGCAATGTCACCAGTGGATCCATGTGGTTCAGGAAAAGAATACACATGCAATGACTCTAGTGGATCCTTGTGGTTTAGGAAAAGAACACACATGCAATGTCTCTAGTGGATCCATGTGGTTTAGGAAACGAACACACATGCAATGACTCTAGTGGATCCATGTGGTTTAAGAAAAAAAACACATGCAAATGTCACCAATGGATCAATGTGTTTTAGGAAAAGAACACACATGCAATGATTCTATTGGATCCATGTGGTTTAGGAAAAGAACGCACATGCAATGAATCCAGTGGATCCATGTGGTTTAGGAAAATAAGACACATGCAATGATTCGAGTGGATCCATGTGGGTTAGGAAAAGAGACACACATGCAATGACTCTAGTGGACCCACGTGGTTTAGGAAAACAACACACATGCGATGACACTAGTGGATCCTTATGGTTAAGGAAAAGAACACACATGCAATGACTCTAGTGGATCAATATGGTTTAGGAAAAGAACACACATGCAATGTCACAAGTGGATCCATGTGATTCAGGAAAAGAATACACATGCAATGACTCTAGTGGATCCATGTGGTTCAGGAAAAGAACACACATGTAATGACTCAAGTGGATCCATGTGGTTTAGGAAAAGAACACACATGCAAATGTCACCAGTGGATCAATGTGGTTTAGGAAAAGAACACACATGCAATGACTCTTGTGGATCAATGTGGTTTAGGAAATGAACACACATGCAATGACTCTATTGGATCCATGTGGTTTAGGAAAAGAACACACATGCAATGTCACTAGTGGATCAATGTGGTTTAGGGAAACAACACACATGCAATGACACTAGTGGATCAATGTGGTTTAGGAAAAGAACACACATGGAATGTCAAAAGTGGATCAATGTAGTTTAGAAAGATAACATACATGCATATGTTACAAGTGGATCCATGTGGTTCAGGAAAAGAACACACATGCAATGACTAGTGGATCAATGTGGTTTAGGAAAAGAACACACATGCAATGACTGTAGTGGATCAATGTGGTTTAGGAAAAGAACACACATGCAATGACTCTAGTAGATCAATGTAGTTCAGGAAAAGAACACACATGCAATGTCACTAGTGAATCCATGTGATTTAGGAAAACATAACACATGCAATGTCACCAGTGGATCCATGTGGTTTAGGAAAAGAACATACACGAAGTGTCACCAGTGGATCCATGTGGTTTAGGAAAAGAACACACATGCAAATGTCACTAGGGGATCAGTGTTGTCTAGGAAAAGGACACACATGCAATGACTCTAGTGGATCAATATGGTTTAGGAAAAGAACACAAATGCAATGTCACTAGTGGATCAATGTGGTTCAGGAAAAGAACACACATGAACTAACTCTAGTGGATCAATGTGTTTTAGGAAAAGATTACACATGCAATGACTCTAGTGGACTCATGTGGTATAGGAAAAAAGAACACACATGAAATTACTCTAGTGGATCCATGTGGTATTGGAAAATAAAACACATGAAATGACTCTAGTGGATCCATGTGGTTCAGGAAAATAACACACATGTAATGACTCTAGTGGATCCATGTGGTTAAGGAAAAGAACACACATGCAATGACTCTAGTGGATCAATGTGGTTTAGGAAAAGAACACACATGCAATTTTACAAGTGGATCCATGTGCTTTAGGAAAAGAATACACATGCCATGTCTCTAGTGGATTCATGTGATTTAGGAAAAGAACACACATGCAATGACTCCAGTGGATCCATGTGGTTTAGGAAAAGAACACATATGCAAATGTTACCAGTGGATCAATGTGGTTTAGGAAAAGAACACACATGCAATCAATCTTGTGGATCAATGTGGTTTAGGAAAATAACACAGATGCAATGACTCTAGTGGATCAATGTGGTTTAGGAAAAGAACACACATGAAATGACTCTAGTGGATCCATGTGGTTCATGAAAAGAACACACATGCAATGTCACCAGTGGATCCATGTGGTTTAGGAAAAGAACACAAATGCAATGTCACTAGTGGATCCATGCGGTTTAGGAAAAGAGCACGCATGCAATGTCCCTGGTAGATCCATGTGGTTGAGGAAAAGAACACACATGCAAATGGCACCAGTGGATCCATGTGGTTTAGGAAAAGAACACACATGCAATGTCACCAGTGGATCCATGTGGTTTAGGAAAAGAACACACATTCAAATGTAACTAGGGGATCAATGTGGTTTAGGAAAAGAACACATATGCAATGACTCTAGTGGGTCAATAAGGTTTAGGAAAATAACACACATGCAATGACTCCAGTGGATCCATGTATTCAGGAAAAGAACACACATGCAATGTCACCAGTGGATCCATGTGGTTCAGGAAAAGAATACACATGCAATGACTCTAGTGGATCCTTATGGTTTAGGAAAAGAACACACATGCAATGTCTCTAGTGGATCCACGTGGCTTAGGAAAAGAACACACATGCAATGACTCTAGTGGATCCATGTGGTTTAAGAAAAAAACACATGCAAATGTCAACAATGGATCAATGTGTTTGAGGAAAAGAACACACATGCAATAATTCTAGTGGATCCATGTGGTTTAGGAAAAGAACACCCATGCAATGAATCTAGTGGATCCATGTGGTTTAGGAAAATAAGACACATGCAATGATTCGAGTGGATCCATGTGGGTCAGGAAAAGAAACACACATGCAATGACTCTAGTGGACCCATGTGGTTTAGGAAAACAACACACATGCGATGACACTAGTGGATCCTTATGGTTAAGGAAAAGAACAGACATGCAATGACTCTAGTGGATCAATATGGTTTAGGAAAAGAACACACATGCAATGTCACCAGTGGATCCATGTGGTTTAGGAAAAGAACACACATTCAAATGTAACTATGGGATCAATATGGTTTAGGAAAAGAACACTTATGTAATGACTCTAGTGGGTCAATATGGTTTAGGAAAATAATACACATGCAATGACTCTAGTGGATCCATGTGTTCAGGAAAAGAACACACATGCAATGTCACCAGTGGATCCATGTGGTTCAGGAAAAGAATACACATGCAATGACTCTAGTGGATCCTTGTGGTTTAGGAAAAGAACACACATGCAATGTCTCTAGTGGATCCATGTGGTTTAGGAAACGAACACACATGCAATGAATCTAGTGGATCCATGTGGTTTAAGAAAAAACACACATGCAAATGTCACCAATGGATCAATGTGTTTTAGGAAAAGAACACACATGCAATGATTCTATTGGATCCATGTGGTTTAGGAAAAGAACGCACATGCAATGAATCCAGTGGATCCATGTGGTTTAGGAAAATAAGACACATGCAATGATTCGAGTGGATCCATGTGGGTTAGGAAAAGAGACACACATGCAATGACTCTAGTGGACCCACGTGGTTTAGGAAAACAACACACATGCGATGACACTAGTGGATCCTTATGGTTAAGGAAAAGAACACACATGCAATGACTCTAGTGGATCAATATGGTTTAGGAAAAGAACACACATGCAATGTCACAAGTGGATCCATGTGGTTCAGGAAAAGAATACACATGCAATGACTCTAGTGGATCCATGTGGTTCAGGAAAAGAACACACATGTAATGACTCAAGTGGATCCATGTGGTTTAGGAAAAGAACACACATGCAAATGTCACCAGTGGATCAATGTGGTTTAGGAAAAGAACACACATGCAATGACTCTTGTGGATCAATGTGGTTTAGGAAAAGAACACACATGCAATGACTCTATTGGATCCATGTGGTTTAGGAAAAGAACACACGTGCAATGTCACTAGTGGATCAATGTGGTTTAGGGAAACAACACACATGCAATGACACTAGTGGATCAATGTGGTTTAGGAAAAGAACACACATGGAATGTCAAAAGTGGATCAATGTAGTTTAGAAAGATAACATACATGCATATGTTACAAGTGGATCCATGTGGTTCAGGAAAAGAACACACATGCAATGACTAGTGGATCAATGTGGTTTAGGAAAAGAACACACATGCAATGACTGTAGTGGATCAATGTGGTTTAGGAAAAGAACACACATGAAATGACTCTAGTAGATCAATGTAGTTCAGGAAAAGAACACACATGCAATGTCACTAGTGAATCCATGTGGTTTAGGAAAACATAACACATGCAATGTCACCAGTGGATCCATGTGGTTTAGGAAAAGAACATACACGAAGTGTCACCAGTGGATCCATGTGGTTTAGGAAAAGAACACACATGCAAATGTCACTAGGGGATCAGTGTTGTCTAGGAAAAGGACACACATGCAATGACTCTAGTGGATCAATATGGTTTAGGAAAAGAACACAAATGCAATGTCACTAGTGGATCAATGTGGTTCAGGAAAAGAACACACATGAACTAACTCTAGTGGATCAATGTGTTTTAGGAAAAGATTACACATGCAATGACTCTAGTGGACTCATGTGGTATAGGAAAAAAGAACACACATGAAATTACTCTAGTGGATCCATGTGGTATTGGAAAATAAAACACATGAAATGACTCTAGTGGATCCATGTGGTTCAGGAAAATAACACACATGTAATGACTCTAGTGGATCCATGTGGTTAAGGAAAAGAACACACATGCAATGACTCTAGTGGATCAATGTGGTTTAGGAAAAGAACACACATGCAATTTTACAAGTGGATCCATGTGCTTTAGGAAAACAATACACATGCCATGTCTCTAGTGGATTCATGTGATTTAGGAAAAGAACACACATGCAATGACTCGAGTGGATCCATGTGGTTTAGGAAAAGAACACATATGCAAATGTTACCAGTGGATCAATGTGGTTTAGGACAAGAACACACATGCAATCAATCTTGTGGGTCAATGTGGTTTAGGAAAATAACACAAATGCAATGACTCTAGTGGATCAATGTGGTTTAGGAAAAGAACACACATGAAATGACTCTAGTGGATCCATGTGGTTCATGAAAAGAACACACATGCAATGTCACCAGTGGATCCATGTGGTTTAGGAAAAGAACACAAATGCAATGTCACTAGTGGATCCATGCGGTTTAGGAAAAGAGCACGCATGCAATGTCCCTGGTAGATCCATGTGGTTGAGGAAAAGAACACACATGCAAATGGCACCAGTGGATCCATGTGGTTTAGGAAAAGAACACACATGCAATGTCACCAGTGGATCCATGTGGTTTAGGAAAAGAACACACATTCAAATGTAACTAGGGGATCAATGTGGTTTAGGAAAAGAACACATATGCAATGACTCTAGTGGGTCAATAAGGTTTAGGAAAATAACACACATGCAATGACTCTAGTGGATCCATGTGTTCAGGAAAAGAACACACATGCAATGTCACCAGTGGATCCATGTGGTTCAGGAAAAGAATACACATGCAATGACTCTAGTGGATCCTTGTGGTTTAGGAAAAGAACACACATGCAATGTCTCTAGTGGATCCACGTGGCTTAGGAAAAGAACACACATGCAATGACTCTAGTGGATCCATGTGGTTTAAGAAAAAACACATGCAAATGTCAACAATGGATCAATGTGTTTGAGGAAAAGAACACACATGCAATAATTCTAGTGGGTCCATGTGGTTTAGGAAAAGAACACCCATGCAATGAATCTAGTGGATCCATGTGGTTTAGGAAAATAAGACACATGCAATGATTCGAGTGGATCCATGTGGGTCAGGAAAAGAAACACACATGCAATGACTCTAGTGGACCCATGTGGTTTAGGAAAACAACACACATGCGATGACACTAGTGGATCCTTATGGTTAAGGAAAAGAACACACATGCAATGACTCTAGTGGATCAATATGGTTTAGGAAAAGAACACACAAGCAATGTCACAAGTGGATCCATGTGGTTCAGGAAAAGAATACACATGCAATGACTCTAGTGGATCCATGTGGTTCAGGAAAAGAACACACATGCAATGTCGCTACTGGATCCATGTTGTTTAGGAAAAGAACACACATGAAATGACTCAAGTGGATCCATGCGGTTTAGGAAAAGAACACACATGCAAATGTCACTAGTGGATCAATGTGGTTTAGGAAAAGAACACACATGCAATGACTCTTGTGGATCAATGTGGTTTAGGAAAAGAACACACATTTAATGAATCTAATGGATCGATGTGGTTTAGGAAAAGAACACACATGCAATGACTCTAGTGGATCCATGTGGTTTTGGAAAAGAACACACATTCAATGTCACCAGTGGATCCATGTGGTTTAGGAAAAGAACACACATGCAATGTCACCAGTGGATCCAAGTGCTTTAGGAAAAGAACACACATGAAATGTCACTAGTGGATCCATGTGGTTTAGGAAAAGAACACACATGCAATGTCACCAGTGGATCCATGTGTTTTAGGAAAAGAACACACATGCAATGTCACCAGTGGATCCATGTGGCTTAGGAAAAGAACACACATGCAAATGTCACCAGTGGATCAATGTGGTTTAGGAAAAGAACACACATGCAATGACCCTAGTGGGTCAGTGTGGTTTGGGAAAAGAACACACATGCAATGCCACCAGTGGATCAATGTGGTTCCAGAAAAGAACACACATGCAATGACTCTAGGGGATCAATGTGTTTTAGGAAAAGGACACACATGCAATGACTCTAGTGGATCAATGTGTTTTAGAAGAAAACATGCAATGACTCTAGTGGATCCATGTGGTTTAGGAAAAGAACACACTTGCAATGACTCCAGTGGATCAATGTGGTTTAGGGAAAGAACACACATGCAATGACACTAGTGGATCAATGTGGTTTAGGAAAAGAACACACATGCAATGTCACAAGTGGATCAATGTAGTTTAGAAAAATAACATACATGCATATGTTACAAGTGGATCCATGTGGTTCAGGAAAAGAACATACATGCAATGACTCTAGTGGATCAATGTGGTTTAGGAAAAGAACACACATGCAATGACTGTAGTGGATCAATGTGGTTTAGGAAAAGAACACACATGCAATGACTCTAGTAGATCCATGTAGTTCAGGAAAAGAACACACATGCAATGTCACTAGTGGATCCATGTGGTTTAGGAAAAGATAACAAATGCAATGACACCAGTGGATCCATGTGCTTTAGGAAAAGAACATACATGAAGTGTCACTAGTGGATCCATGTGGTTTAGGAAAAGAACACACATGCAAATGTCACTAGGGGATCAATGTGGTTTAGGAAAAGAACACACATCCAATGACTCTAGTGGATCAATATGGTTTAGGAAAAGAACACAAATGCAATGTCACTAGTGGATCAATGTGGTTTAGGAAAAGAACACACATGAACTAACTCTAGTGGATCGTTGTGTTTTAGGAAAAGATTACACATGCAATGACTCTAGTGGACTCATGTGGTATAGGAAAAAAGAACACACATGAAATGACTCTAGTGGATCCATGTGGTATAGGAAAATAACACACATGCAATGACTCTAGTGGATCCATGTGGTTCAGGAAAATAACACACATGTAATGACTCTAGTGGATCCATGTGGTTTAGGAAAACAACACATATGCAATGACACTAGTGGATCCATCTGGTTAAGGAAAAGAACACACATGCAATGACTCTAGTGGATCAACGTGGTTTAGGAAAAGATCACACATGCAATTTCACAAGTGGATCCATGTCCTTTAGGAAAAGAATACACATGCAATGTCTCTAGTGGATTCATGTGATTTAGGAAAAGAACACACATGCAATGACTCCAGTGGATCCATGTGGTTTAGGAAAAGAACATATATGCAAATGTCACGAGTGGATCAATGTGGTTTAGGAAAAGAACACACATGCAATCAATCTTGTGGATCAATGTGGTTTAGGAAAAGAACACACATGCAATGACTCTAGTGGATCAATGTGGTTTATGAAAAGAACACACATGAAATGACTCTAGTGGATCCATTTGGTTCGTGAAAAGAACACACATGCAATGTCACCAGTGGATCCATGTTGTTTAGGAAAAGAACACAAATGCAATGTCACTAGTGGATCCATGCGGTTGAGGAAAAGAACACGCATGCAATGTCCCTGGTAGGTCCATGTGGTTTAGGAAAAGAACACACATGGAAATGTCACCAGTGGATCAATGTGGTTTAGGAAAGGAACACACATGCAATGACTCTACTGGATCAATGTGATTTAGGAAAAGAACACACATGCAATGTCACCAGTGGATCAATGTGGTTCAGGAAAATAACACAAATGCAATGACTCTAGGGGATCAATGTGTTTTAGGAAAAGAACACACATGCAATAACTCTAGTGGATAAATGTGTTTTAGAAAAAAACATGCAATGACTCTAGGGGATCCATGTGGTTTAGGAAAACAACACACATGTATTGACACTAGTGGATCCTTGTGGTTAAGGAAAATAACACACATGCAATGTCACAAGTGGATCCATTTGGTTCAGCAAAAGAATACAGATGCAATGACTCTAGTGGATCCATATGGTTCAGGAAAAGAACACACATGCAATGTCTCTAGTGGATCCATGTGGTTTAGGACAAGAACACACAAGCAAATAGCACTAGTGGATCAATGTGGTTTAGGAAAAGAACACACATGCAATGACTCTTGTGGATCAATGTGGTTTAGGAAAAGAACCCACATGCAATGACTCTAGTGAATCAATGTCGCTTAGGAAAAGAACACACATGCAATGACTCCAGTGGATCCATGTGGTTCAGGAAAAGAACACACAAGCAATGTCACTAGTGGATCCATGTGGTTTAGGAAAAGAACACACATGCAATGTCACTAGTGGATCCATGTGATTTAGGAAAAGAACACAGATGCAGTGTCATAGTGGATCCATGTGGTTTAGGAAAAGAACACACATGCAAATGTCACTAGTGGATCAATGGTGTTTAGGAAAAGAACACACATGCAATGACTCTAGTGGATCAATGTGGTTTAGGAAAAGAACAAACATGCAATGTCACTAGTGGATCAATGTGGTTTAGGAAAAGAACACACATGCAATGACTCTAGGGGATCAATGTGTTTTAGGAATAGAACACAAATGCAATGACTCTAGTGGATCCATTTGGTTTATGAACAGAACACACTTGCAATGACTCTAGTAAATCAATGTGGTTCAGGAAAAAACACACATGCAATGACACTAGTCGATAAATGTGGTTTAGGAAAAGAACACACATGCAAATGTTACTAGTGGATTCATGTGGTTCAGCAAAAGAACACGCATGCAATGACTCCAATGGATCCATGTGTTCAGGAATAGAATACACATGCAATGTCACCAGTGGATCCATGTGGTTCAGGAAAATAACACACATGCAATGACTCTAGTGGATCCATGTGGTTTAGGAAAAGAACACACATGCAATGTCTCTAGTGGATCCATGTGGTTTAGGAAAAGAACACACATGCAATGATTCTAGTGGATCCATGTTTAAGAAAAGAACACACATGCAAATGTCACCAGTGGATCAATGTGGTTTAGGAAAAGAACACACATGCAATGACTCTAGTGGATCAATGTGGTTTAGGAAAAGAACAAACATGCAATGACTCGCGTCGATCCATGTGGTTCAGGAAAAGAACACACATGCAATGTCACTAGTGGATCCATGTGGTTTAGGAAAAGACGACACATGCAATGTCACTGGTGGATCCATGTGGTTTAGGAAAAGAACACACATGAAATTTCACTAGTGGATCCATGTGGTTTAGGAAAAGAATACACATGCAAATATCACCAGTGGATCAATGTGTTTTAGGAAAAGAACATGTTGGGGATATACATTCTAGGTATCCTCACAGTCCTCACTGACCAGGGTGGCCCAGTCATGGAGAAGAAACGGAGTCCAGTCCGACTATGGGAAGGCCCATAAGACTTACCGACATAGGACCATAGTGTTACTTATAGTTCAAGATGTACTCTGTAACCGACTCTTAGTCGTAGCCGGATAGATCTCTCTTGTAAACCCTAGGCCGGATATCTATATAAGGCGTTCTAGGGAGAGCCTTTAGGGCACCCTCAATAGTCTACAATCTCAACTTGCGCAGGCGAACCCTTGTAACCCATATTCCGGATATATGGTATTACTGGATTGCTAGTAGGAGTAGGATCCGTCCAAAGCCGGCAGATTCAAACCTGGGTAAACTTGTGTGCTCATCGTCCCGGAACACCGTACGTCTCACACCCCTCTCTTCCGCACACCTCGAGGACACCCTCATGGCGTAGTTGTCATCAATCCGATGACAGTTGGCACCCACCATGGAGCGAGTGAGCTTCAGATCTACGTTCTGAGCAGAATCTGCAAGAATCGGAATCGGCAAGACTATCACCGTCGGTCGCATCCTCTAAGCCAGCGACGTCCCTCTCATCGTTCTCGACGAGACCTGGATTCCGGCTAGGGAGGTTGTGACTACCTACACCATCATGTCTTTTGGTGAGATCGATGTTTACATCGGTTTTGCTGAACCTGTCCCACCCACCCCAGCGGTGATGATAGAGGCAGAGGAAATTTCTAGATCCCCTTTGTCCGCGGAGGCGGCAGAGTTCCGGATCTTAGAAAACCAATCCCACCCAGCCCGCATCAGTTGCGGAGACAGTGGAGAAATCCGAGCCTGAAGCAAACCTAGTGGTCCAAATCGAATCTGGAGTGGATCTCCTTGGAGTGACCGAATCCCAGATTGACCCACCTGCTGAAGTCAAAATCCAGGAGGAGCATATCAACAAGACTGATTCCGGCTCTGATGACGCCGGGACAGACAGGCCTTTCCTGAGGTACACACCGCGACATATGATAATGCAAAATTCAGGTGTAGATGCAATTCTCGAAACCCTCAAAAGTTTCGACGAAGCCGATCGTGAGAGCCGCAGGTACCTCAGGAAGAACGTGTCGCACTTTGTCGGATATGTGGGATCCGGATCCGGCTCTGCCGATGCTGGAGACAACACCGACTCTGTGCTAGAGGCAATTGGAACAAACATCGACATACCCGCATCCTCGGATGAATCGATGACGTCAGCAGATTTCCAAAAGTTCACCGCGGAATATGAAGAGGAGTATAACTCCAAAGCTGTAGAGGAAGGAGAAGCCATGGATGAAGGATCCGGGGAACACTCTTCCAAAGCGCAGGATGACATGGAAATCAGAGATAATCCCGAGATCTAGATGTCCGAAAGTACCGATCAGAGCTTGACTCCGGGAAACGGACCCAAAGCCGTCTTTGCTACCGACGCTGCCAAGAAGGCAAATAAGATGAGCAAGAAGAACAAGACCCCAGCAAAAGATCCTCCAGCAGAGGAGGTGATTGTCGAGGAATACGAGGAAGAACCGGATGGAGTGCTTATCCCCGACGAGCCCAAAAAAGAAGAATCGGTGGATGGACATGTGATCACTGAAGGTGCGCGTAAACTCATCGATGCTGCAATACCACACCTATTCCTACAGCCGCAGAACTTACTGCTGAAGAGGGCACAGGCCCTAGAAACGCGTTGTCAAGTACTCCTCGATGAAGCCAAAAACATTGAGGAGGAAAATAAACACATAGCATCTGCGGAAAAGTACAACTCCAGGCAATACCAGAAGACCAGGAAGTGTCATACCAATGACAACCAATTCTCGCAGCTTCACGCCTTCCTTTTCGGAGAAGAGATGGGGAAGCCTCGGAAAGATAGAAAAGGGGATTGGGTGTATCCAACCCCAGTACAGAACACCGTGGCGGCCCGAGAAATTCTATCGGCTAATCCAGACCTGGAGGAGATCCGGTTGGGAATCAAATTACTCAACAAGGGACTGGAGCAGCAAAAGGTCGCCATGTCCGGAAGTCAAAAGCTGGTCTCTGATTCTGACCAGTGTCACACAGATCCGGCATGGGCTGACGTAAGACCCTAGCGCGTTCTGGAGCAGCATTACCGTTCCGATCGCCGGGAGGACAATCACTCAAGAACCGGATCTTCGGGACAGCACCACAAAGCTGCCCATGATTGGCGTAACATTAACCTAGTTGCGGAGCAAGAGGCAATTGCTGCACTGAATCCGAGGAACCCGCCCCAGCGAGAGTCGAAAGACCACAGGGACAATGATAAGGAGAAACGTCGGGAGGAGAACCGACAAAGAATGCCACCTCCTAGACATGCAAGCTGTTCGGATGACGGACGAAGGAACGACGGATAGCATGCTGAGACAAGCCGACAGGGGGCTCGTCACAATGAAGACCCTCCCTGGAACCGGAATAATGACGCTCGGGACGGAGGCCGGCGAACAGCCGGAAATAACCCAGCTGCTCCACCCTCTCCACCAAGTAGCCATCACAAAGGCTCTCAAGGAGGCCAGGGAGGGCGTCATGGTGGAGGAGGTGGTGGCAGAAGCCGAAGTCCGGATCCAAGGAATCGCAGCCATAGCCGACACTCGGGACGATCTCTATCCCCGAATGACGCAAGGCACAGGATCAACTCCAATATAGAGGCGCGACGCTATGAAAATGATGATATCTACGTGGGCCCAAAGTGCTTCGGACCACGCATCAGACTTATGAGATTCCTAGAATGATTTGCTATCTCACAACATATCCAAGCCTACGACAGCATTGCTCGGCCAGATACCTGGCTACAGGATTTCTTCCAAGCTTGTTGCATTGCCAAAGGCAAAAACATCCTGGTTGCGACCCGATATCTCCCGCTCATGTTGCGGAAGACGGCACGATCATGGCTCAATGAACTTCTAGAGAACACCATCCATAACTGGTATGACATGCAAAGTGCGTTCTTTCGGAATTTTGAAGGCACATACCAGAGGCCCTGTACGGTCAGAGACCTACAGCGTTGCACCCAGAAAACCGGAGAAACTTGTCGAGATTACCTCGGACGATGGGTCGACACCAAGAACTCCTGTGAAGGAGTAAATGACCAAACTGTGATTGAAGCTTTCATTGCAGGTCTCCCAATTGGTTTATTACGTCATTGCTTGAAGTGTGACAAGGTCACTGATTTGGGAGAGATCATAGAAACAGCGAGCAAGTATGCAGATGCTGACGACGACACAGAGGGATTACTCAACGCCCTAGCTGTGCCACAGTCGGCAAAACAACCAAAGCAACAAGCTCAGAAGCGCAAAAATACCTCGGAAGAGAAACCTAACACGGAATCGGCAGTGGTTACTGCTACTTTCGTGTCTGGAGGACGAGGAGGACAAGGCGGAGGCCGCGGGCGTGGCTGTGGGACTTCGAGAGTTCAAGGTAGAGGAGACCAGCAACCAGGCAAAACCTACACTTGGGCCAACATTGCCAATAACCCATGTGTGCATCACCTAGACGCCAATGGGGGCTCGTCCCACACCAACGCCGAGTGTCGTTTCAATGACGACACTAAAAGAGATGATACCGCTGGCTACAAAGCTAAGCGGAAGAAGGGAAAGAAGAATCCGGAAAAAGACAAAGAGACCAAGGAAGATTCCGACATGGAGGAAGCTGATGCTTCAAATCCCAAGCCGGAAGGAAAGAAAAAAATTTCCAACCAAGAAAGACACTTATGTCACCTTCCTCGGATCTCAACCAGCAAAAGTCAAAAAGGCAGTGCTACATGAGCTCAATGCAACAGTTCTGGTTGTCCCCCAATTCCTGGACTGGTTGGAAGTGGCAATCACATTTGACCACGCTGATCATCCGCCTAAGTTGCACATGGAAGGAAAATACGCCTTAATCGTTAACCCACTTATTGACGGTTATGGTTTCTCCAAGACTCTCATGGACGGTGGCAGTAGTATCAATATTCTGTATGTCGAAAGGCTATGCCGGATGAAGATCTCGGAGACCCAGCTGAACCATAGCTCTGTGATTTTTCACGGGGTTGTCCTAGGAAGACAAGATAATTACCTAGGGGAAATCACTTTGGATGTTACCTTTGGAACTCCAAAGAACTATCGGACAAAAGCACTTTCCTTCGAAGTGGTCCCGTTCAAGAGCGCATACCACGCTATATTCGGACGTCCGGCTTACTGGGCTTTTATGGCTCGTCCGTGTTACATTTATAATATGATGAAAATTCCAGGTCCCAACAGCGTGATCACCATCAGGGGAGACCCGAAGAAAGCGCTAGAGTGCGTGGATGGAAATGCCGCCTTTGCTGAAGCCGTGATGCACGCCTAGGAGTACCAGGAGATCAAGAAGAGCATAGATCCGTCCGAGATGCCTACAACAAAGAACGAGGTGACAAAGCCGAATCCGGAGTTCAAGGCATCAGAAGAGATGAAGAAGACTCCATTGAAGGATGATGACCCCTCCAAGGTGACCCAGATAGGCGTAGGACTAGATAACGCATAGGAAAGAGTGCTCATCAAGTTCCTCAAAGCAAATCAAGATATCTTCGCATGGCAGTTGACATGGGTATACCCTACAGGTACTCGAGCTTGGTATATACGGTCCAAATACATATAGGCCCACGGTGTCGCCAAGGCCTAGATAGAAGGACTCGAGTAACCTGCGGACTCTCGATTCCTTGAAGATCAAGAAAAAGCTAAAGATAGAAAGTTTGAAGGGGAGAACCCTAACTTGTAACCGACTCGACATACTACCCGAGACCTAGCCTATCTATATAAGGGCTAGGAGGGGGCGACGAGGAGGACACACGCAACCCTAGCTTCCACAAACCCTCGCCAGATTGCATCTGTGCACCATTGTAACTTTCGACTCCCTCAAAAATTCCACGAGTAGACAAGCGGGAGTAGGGACCTCTACGAGGCCTGAACCTGGGTAAATCCTTTGTCCCCTGTGTGCTTGTTTGCTAGCCGATAGATGTCTCCAGCGCTCCCTCCTTCTCCAAAACCCAAGTCCATAACAATGGGCATTGATGAGTTAAACCCTCGTCAATTGGCGTCGTCTGTGGGAACAGGGAGTGCTGATGTTGCGGCTTCTTCGGCCCCATCATCTGCGATCTACAACTCCGCAACAGCGGAGATTCGCCAGCTCTTCGTCGCCTTCGACTTCACCGTCCACACACCGGTCACTCCGGCCTTCGAATCCGTGGGCGACAGAATCAACTTGGCGATTGGGAGCTTCCGCTTCCAAGATGGACAGATGGGCATGCTTCGCATGCCTGATTAGCCGACAACACCGGCTATTGCCCTGGCATCTTGGTTCCCTCCATCGATCGGCACCCTCAGCGAGCTCAATGCTCCGGTGGCAGTTGGGAACATGGTCAGCGACAGCAGTCGCGACTCAGATCTAAGCGATCTGGACACTGAAGATGGAACCTACGGTTCCGGATCTGAAAGTTGTGGAAGCAACAGCTTCCCTAATCACTTCATGTGCGCCGTCATCAACGTGGGCGACACCTCCGCCAACCGCGGTAATAGTGGCAACACCGGCAACGGCACCGATCCACCCAATCGCGGCAACGGTGGTAACACCGGCAACGGCACCACCGACCACGGCAACGCGGAGGAGCAAATGAACTCCTAGCATGATCAATGAGCAAACCGGCGACAGCGTCTTGATCAGGCTCAACGAGCAAGAGTGGGATCGCTACCGCGAAGCCCTACGAGGTGCACCTCTACCCTTCGGGTCCTCGCAGGAACTGCTCATGGGCTACCACTGGCTCCTAAATGAGGAATTCAAGCGCCAAAAACAAGCAATCGCGCAACTTGAGGCGCGTAAAAAGGCGGCGGACGAGTCGAGCCTTCGTCGCACTAGGCTCTCCTCCTACGTAGGATCCTCCTCAAGAGGCAACGAGCACCTCGCCATGAAGAGCCAATTGCGGATGGCTCACCTCACCGAACAAGAGCGCATAGACGCCGCGAAAGTCCTCGACTTAGGCTCTATGACAGTCGACACGAGAGGCAACGTGGTTCCCAGGACACCGCAGGCCGCGGTGACAGTAGCCACCATGTACCTTCTCAATAACCAGCCACCAGCTGGAGATCCCCGAACGGCCATGCACCGATCTACAACCGTGGGCCTGGGGATAATCGAGGCCGCCCTCGACAAGGAACCGGTACCAGACCCAAAAAAGGGCAAAGCGCTACTACTCGCCCTCGTCCAGCGATGATAGTCACGACCTGTCTCGTCGCCGCCGCTCACGGCGACACGATCGTGACTATGATGCACGCGATGAACTCACGCAGCGCAAGATCGACAAATCCAAGGCACGACATGCTCGATCGACTGACTCGGAAGAAGAAGATGGGGAGCTCTGTGGCGCCAGATGCTTCAGCAGATCCATCAGGCAAAAGCGAATGCCTAAAGGGTTTAAACTCCCATCGGAGAACCTGAAATTTGACGGTCTGCAGGACCCCAAGATCTGGCTGGAGGATTACATCTCCTCCGTCAGGCTACATGGAGGCATTCAAAGTACTGCCATGCAATGCTTGTAGCTACAGCTGCAGGTCGCCGCCCGGGCATGGCTCAATAACCTCCCACGCGGATCCATTCACACGAAGAACTGAGGTGCTGCTAGCAAAGATCTAGCGAATCGCTGTGCTCTTACATCCAAAGGTGGTCCATCATCAAGAACTCCGCGGAGAATATCTCGGAAGACCGCGCGATTGATGCTTTCAACGGTGGTGTCCGCCGCATGGAACTTAGGGAGGAGCTAGGCCGCTCAAAGCCCCAGACCATCGACCACCTGATGGAGATCGTGAATTGGTGGGCAGATGGAGAAGATTCGGTGAAGAATCGCGTTCACTCTGACGAGGAGGTAGAACTCGAACGAAGACGCGACCGCCAGAGTAAGCGTCGCATGCGCATCTACGACGATCGCGATGACGTCAACATGGTCGCAGCTGGCTACGCCGATAGATGCGACGATAACCGCAACAGTGGATACCACAGCGGCGGATATCGCGACTCTGGGAAAACCACGCAAGTGTGCCAACGCCGCACTCGCGATGAAGCACCCGCGACCTCCATCGAGGATAAACTATCCGGGCCATGCACGGTACACTTCTACATCGACAAGCATGATGGCAAGAGAAAGTCCAGCCACCTCCTCAAGGACTGCCGCGAGTTCCTCAAGCTACACGAGGGATTGGTTCGGATGAATCGCAATGCAGTCGAAAGAGGCTATGGAGCCGCTCCAGGTGCCGTGGCACATGGCGCACCACCACCACCACCTGTGCCACCCCCGAACGGAGCTGCACCGGACCAGCACCACGGAGGCGAACCGTACCCACGGGCCAAGGGTACCATGATGATCCAGAAGGGGCGCCCCTCCAATAGGGTGCAGAAGGCCATCACTCGCCAAGTCAACTTGGCCATGCACTCGACACCATCCACCACTGAGTACCTCAGTGGCAGTGATTCGTGCATTACCTTCGACAAGCGCGACCACCCGCCTCAAGTACCTCGCCCAGGTCATTGCCCCCTCGTACTCGAGGCGCAAATTGGAGGCTTTGACATGAGTCGCGTCTTCGTGGATGGCGGAAGCGGCATCAACCTCATATTCGCGAGTACCTTGCGAGCAATGAGGATCCCTCTAACCTGCTTGGAGGCATCAGACACAACGTTCCACGGCATCGTCCTAGGGAAAGGCGTATATCCCCTGGGCAAAATCAACCTCGACGTCATATTCGGCACGCCAAGGAACTTCCGGCGCGAGCGCATCGACTTTGAGGTCGTCGACTGGCCCTCACAATACCACTGCATCCTCGGACACGTCGTGTTCGCTAGGTTCATGGTGGTACCCCACTACGCCTACCTGCAGATGAAAATGCCAGGTCCCAACGACGTCATCACGATCAACGGGAGCTTCGAGCGATCTGACAGTTGCGACAAGGAATTCAACAGAATCTCCCAGTCCTTCGGCATGCAGGAGGAGCTTGCGTGATTGAAGGAAACGACAGACAACAGTCTGCCTCCCCTAAGTAGGCCAAGCTCACCTGACCTCTCCTTCGACTCATCTGTGCACACAAAGAAGGTGCAGGACCATCAATCAGATCCTGCTAAAACGGCCCTCATCGCCAACAACTTGAGTCCCGCATAGGAACTCGCGCTCGTCGAATTCCTCCATGAGCACTGGAAATTTTTTGCCTGGTGTCCTACGGACATGCCAGGAGTTCCCAGGGAGTTGGCCGAGCACGCACTCAACGTCAACCCGACGCAAGGCCAGTCAAGCAAACAATCGGTATTTATGCGAGCCACGGCGCGGCGGTGAATGGAGATCAACAGACTCCTCTAGGCCAAATTCATACGCGAGATCAAGGAAAGCACTTGGCTCGCCAATACGGTGTTGGTACCAAAAAAGGACACGGATATCCTACGGATGTGCGTGGACTTCACTTCTTTAAACAAGCACTGCCCAAAAGATCACTTCCCGCTACCATGGATCCATCAAATCATCGAATCAACCGCCGGATGCGAGCGCCTCTGCTTCCTTGATGCCTACTCAGGATATAACCAAATTCGAATGAAGGAGGAAGACCAGGAGAAGACCGTGTTTACAACGCCCTTCGGTGTGTTCTGCTACAACACAACGCCCTTCGGGCTAAAAAACGCGGGTGCCACATACCAGCGGTGCATGCAGGCTTGCCTCAAGGAACAACTGGGTCGTAACATCCAATTCTATGTCGATGACATAGTAATCAAAACCAAGGAAGAAGCCTCTCTAATCGACGACTTGCGTGAAACCTTCGCCAATCTCGATCGTTACCGGATAAAGCTCAATCCGGACAAATGCGCCTTCGGCGTACCATGTGGGCAGCTGCTCGGGCATATCAACTCCGCGAGAGGGATTGAGGCAAACCCGAAAAACATAAAGGCCATACTGGCCATGGAGAAGCCAAAAACATAAGAGGCGTCCAGCAACTAGACGGACAAATCGCGACCCTCAGTCGATTTATCAGTCGAATGGGAGAAAAGGCACTGCCCTTCTATCAGCTCCTCCGCAAAGCTGACAAATTCGAGTGGACCAATGAAGCGCAAGAAGCATTCGAAGATCTCAAGCGCCTGCTATCCACCTCGCCAGTATTGGTGACTCCACGAGAAAGGGAACCACTACTGCTGTACATCTCCGCTACCAACCAAGTGGTTAGCACAGTGCTCGTCATCGAGCGGGACGAGGAAAACAAGGTCCACGGCGTACAATGCCCGGTATACTACCTCAGCGAGGTCCTCACGCCAACAAAACAACGGTACCCGCAGTACCAGAAGCTGGCGTACGGTGTCTTCATGACCGCTCGGCAACTGCGCCATTACTTCTAGGAACACCCAATCGTGGTAGTCAACGACGCCCCATTGGGACATATCCTCAATAACCCGGCGCCCGCGTGGCGAGTCGCTTTGGGGAATCGAACTGTCTCCACGAGACATCACATACGAAAAGCATGACGCAATCAAGTCGCAAGTTCTCCCTGACTTCCTCGTGCATTGGATGGAAAACCAACTCCCGGACAAGCCAGATATGTCCTACCTCTGGACAATGCACTTTGATGGGTCCAAACGGAAAGATGGAGCAGGAGCAGATGTCATACTGACATCAGCTCAAGGGGACAAGCTGAAATACATCCTGCGAATGCAGTTCACAGCCTCAAACAACGAGGCAGAATACGAGGCCCTGTTGCACGGGATGAGGATGGCAAAAGCCTGCAGCGCAAAGAGGCTCATCATATATGGCGACTCCAAGCTGGTCGTCAACCAAACAATGCAGGAGTGCGACGCACTAAACGAAAATATGATCGCATACCGCGACCTCTACGACACACTCGAAGGAGACTTCGATGGTTGAGAGTTGCGACACATAGGTCTCGAAAGCAACGAGGAGGCGGACACACTCGCCAACATAGGCTCCACCTGCGCCCCCATACCACCTGATGTATTTCTCGAGCGCATATGCGAACGCTCCATCAAGCCAAAGGCCGCAGAGAAGAAAACAAATGCAGCAACAGACTCGGGAGCTACGCCACCCAATGAGCCAATGGCACTCGATGACTTGGAGCGAGACACAGGACTCGAGGGACCAATGAGCATCATGATGATCGAACAATCCTGGACGCAGCCGTACATTACGTACCTCCTCAGCAAGCGCCTACCGGACGACCCGACAGACGCACGGCACATCGCGCGACGCTCCAAAGCATTCGCCGTTGTCAACGGTGAACTGTATAAACGCAGCATCACAGGCGTGTTACAACGATGTGTCTCCCTAGCCGATGGAAGAGCAGCCCTCCTCGACATCCATGAAGGGACATGCGGGAACCACTCCAGCAGTCGTGCCCTCGTTGCCAAAGCTCTACGAGCTGGATTTTACTGGCCCACGGCTATGCACGACGCCAAGGACATAGTCCAAAAGTGCAACGCTTGTCAGCGATTCGCGAACAAGCGACACGCACCAGGCGTAGAACTACGGCCCATTCCATTGGCCTGTCCCTTCACACAATGGGGGCTTGACATGGTGGGCAAGCTCCCAAGGTCCTCGCAAGGAAGCTACATCTACCTCTTGGTTGCAGTCGATAAGTTCACCAAGTGGATTGAGGCCATGCCAGTGACCAAGCAATCAGGGCACAACGCGGTAAAGTTCTTCGAATCCATTGTCTACCGCTTCGGCGTGCCGCACAGCATCATCACTGACAACAGGACGAACTTCACAACCAAGGAGTTCCAAGAATTCTGCGGAAACCTGGGGATCAACATCAGTTACGCCTCAGTCGTGCATCCACAGACCAACGGTCAGGTGGAAAAAGCAAACGGGCTCGTCTGCAGCGGCATCAAGAAGCGACTCCTTCGACCACTCGAACAAGCCGCGGGTTGCTGGCCAGATGAGCTCCAATCCGTACTTTGGAGTCTACGAATAACTCCAAACAGTGCCACGGGCTACACGCCATCCTTTATGGTGCACGGAGCAGAAGCAGTACTACCCGCCGAAGTACGATACAAGGCGCCGCGCGTAGTCGCTTACAGCAAACAAGAGTCATCTCTTACAGTCGAAGACTCCGTCGACCTCCTCGACGAGGCAAGAGAAATCGCCGCAGAAAGATCCATGATCTACCAACAGAACCTGCGCAACTACCACAGCAGAAGGCTTCGCCCCAGATCCTTCGTCGAAGGTGACCTAATCCTGCGACTGAAGCAGCAGGGGCATCTCAAGCTCGAGTCCCCCTGGGAAGGACCGTACGTGATTACAAAAGTAATCCTAGGTGGCGCCTATCGCCTTCAAGATTTAGAGACAGGAGTCGCATACTCCAACCCTTGGAACGTCGCACAACTACGACGCTTCTACCCCTACTTGTTTTACTTTTTACATCGCAAATAAGGCTACTCAGCCAAGGCTACTTAGCCACACATTGTACCTCATACTGCTCTTCAAATAAATAAAAGCTAAGTGCCCCAAAACTCTGTGTTTTTCTTTCACTTTTGTCAATTTTATACTCGGGGGCTACGCCACCCTACCTACATCCGTTATTCTAACCAATAAATGCGATATCCCGAATAGCTGGCACATCAATCAAACCCCTTAACGCAAACTCAACACAGCCGCAACGCGCCTGGCAGGTTGACAAAGGGATGGCCAGGCTAACAAAAAGGAATCGCATAGTGCAACGACCGACGACAAAGCTGTTTGTACACATTCAACAATAAATTATCTACAAATATATATGAACTTTACAACACAAGAACACTTATGTGCAGGATACAAATCTAGCTACTGCTGCAACAGGAGAACATTGGTTTGTTCCTCGAAGAAGTGGACAATCTCCTCTGCTGGACGGTCCACCGCCTGATAGTGCGGCACCATATTCCAAGCAGATCTGGCTGGCGGCGCTGGCGGCCCAGAAGCAATGGCGGCGACATCCATGTCAGGCCTATGCAATCGCACCATCGAGAGGGCAGCCTTGGCACCAGCCACCAACTGTTGCCTCACGCTCTCGCGAACCGCGGACATATCTTGAAATTTGGCCAGGAGAGCCAGCAGGCTTGATGGAGTGTCATCCAACGGGAACATCGCCCGATAGATGTTCTTCAAACACGACTGCGACTTCTTCAGGAAGAGCAGCACTCGCGAAGCGCGACCCTGTAGGGTCGCCAATGCAGTCACACGATCATGATCTACCTAGAAGTATCCACTCTCTTGAAGTTGCTCCTGGGTGAGATCATGAAGGTGGATGGCAATCCTATCCTTCTCCTCCTGCGGACGGCGTGTGCTAACAACTACACAAAGCAGCACCAACAACATGAGTACAACGTACCATTGCAACTAACTACAAAGGAAAAGATGAGGACAAGCAAACTAACACTTAAACTGGTCGCCCAACCGCATCACCTCGCCAAGCAGATATTGCTCACGGGCGGCGGATTTTTCCACCTTCGACTTCCACATGTCTGCATTACCACGGATCAGGGGCAACTCACGCTCCAGCTGCTTCACGTGATCACGAAGTTGCGACAGCAAGGATAGCTCCTCTACCCTGGAGCGCGGTGGTGCCACTGTCTCATCAAGAGATGGCAAATCCTTGTTCCCCCCACAGGACCACTTGATGTGCCCTACCACAAGTCAAGACAAAAGCAAATAAGGCGACCAAATCAACACAAAGGCAAGGAGAATAGACGCATTCAAGATAAGCATAAGTGTTTACAAACACACTCGCCAGCAGGCATGTTCTCCAATCAAAAAGCCAATTCATCAACTATTACAAATATTAACTACGGGGCAACTGGCTTCTTCGACTTCGATGGCTTTGGGGGCTTCATCAAGTCCATGGCAGTATCAGACGCCACAGACTTTCCGCCAGCTCCTGAGGCCGAAGCCTTCGCGATCTTCTTAGCATGCTGGAGCTCATCCGAATACTTGGCAACAATATTTATCAAGGAATGGCCATATTTGGCACAGGCAGTCGCAAAGGGAGCGAATACTACCTGCTGACCATCCACGCCAACAGGCATCGTCTTCGACACCGCAGAAGGATCTATTTCGACTCCGTGGGCTTGCACCATGGCAAGTGACATGGTCGCGCCAGCCACGCGGAGGGAGTTCTTGTACGTGGAAGGCACACCCTCGGCAAGCGACTCCACCAGCTCTTCCACATTGTCGACCAGCTCCGCCTTCGGCATCAACTCCTCCCTGAGGCGACTAAGGGTAACCTTGGCCTTGGACAACGTATTTTGGACAGTGGCGCTATGATCCTCGACCGCAGACACCACGCCCGCCAGAGCGTCATCACGACAAAGGGCTTGCGGATCAAAACTCAAGTTGCCAGCATCTACACCGAAAATACACACATGGATCAAACTTCTAGCGCCACCGGCAAAAACTCTAGATGCAGAGAAGAACATCAATAAAATATCTACCAGTAAAGGTACCTGAGAGGGCCTTGGCGACTAAGAACAATTGCTCTTCGAACAACTTCTCCCTGGTCGCAAAGGAGGCGCGGAGATCCTCTTCGCGCTTCTGGGCATCATCACGAGCCGCGATTGCCTCGTCGCGCCCCTTCACAGCTGCGGCTAATGTCTTCTCCAACGTGGCGACGTTGCGCAGTAAAGCGTTATGCTCAGCTACATGGCAGTCAATAATTGGCTATCAGTCGATTATACCAAAACAGAGAGAAGACAAAAGGTATAAGTGTAGATCACTCACTTTCGACCACACGGTGACGCATCTCCAGCATTGCAAGGTGGCGACCCATCGCCATCACCTGCTCCGCCACCTGCGCGACTTCGTTTACAAGGAGCTATCACACAAAACAAGGAGTCAGAAGAGGGCAGCAGAAGGCGTTGACTACCACATTAAAAAAGAAGGAACGATATACTTACATGGTCCTCTAGCGACTTGAAAGAAGTTTGCTGAACCGTCATCTGAGCAACCACTCGATGCTCCCCTACGTGAGGAGAGCTCGAAGAATTGTGCCCGGAGTGGGCCGCCGCCGGAGGAGAAGGAGCGCGCTCGACCTCTACCTTGGCCCTTGAAGTCGCGACTCCCTATTCTTTCAAAAACTTGACATCGCCAGAAGATGAAGACGCCTCTTGACTACAAGACCAAGTCCACATTGAGAAAAGGGCAAACTCCAGGGTAAAACCAACAAGAAGAAAACAGGAAAGAATGAACTACCCAGCAAACTTACCAGTTAAAGTTTTCAAGATCAAACATGGCAGCCGCCGATTTTGACGAAGACTCCTTGGGCAATCGCATCTTCTTGCGAGAAGACGGGGCCACAGCCCTCACAGGAACGGCTGGAATTGGCGACTCCGTGCCAACAGCCGCGCCTCCTAGAGTCGAAGGAGTCGACGTTGAGTCCTCGCTTCTGTGACGCTTGCGAGTATCCGGGCTCTCGGACTCGGGGGCTTCCTCTTCCACATCAGAAGGGACAATCGACTCAGACTCGTCCTCTTCCAAAGCTTCACGAGGAATAACCCCCTCAGGGAGAGGAGGCATACAAGGCGACACCGCCCAATCCTGCATACAAACAGTGAAGATCAACAAACATAATAGGTAAGCAACAGAAAACGCAATCGCGAAAATAAGCTACTACGTAGCACAACTGTACCTGAGGAGGAGGATTCGAAGCATCGAAAGGAGGAATGACTGGCTCGTTCAGAAGCACATCCTTGAAGGTGTACTTCGTGACCAGTCGCACCCTCTTATCCACCTCACTCGCGGACATGCCATCAGCAGACACGCGAGTGGCATCATCAGCGCCACCCCATTGAAACATGGGATGGACTCTGGCCTGGAGAGGATGGATGCGACGATGCAGCCAAGTCCTGACAAGGGCGCAGCCTCCCTCTTCTATGCCTATGCGACTCTCAAGGTCGCAGACGCGTTGATATAACACGTCTGTCTCCACGAGTTCGGCAGGCATGATCACGTTCTTCCAAGAACGCATCTTCTTGCAGCGAGTCGTGGGATCGAAAGGCGCGAGTCCAAAATGCTCGTCCTTGGCCTTCTGGTCGTGAACATAGAACCATTTGTCCCTCCATCCTTGGACGGACTTGGCAAGCTTGATGTCGAAGTAGGTGGCGGATGGGTCGACATGGATACCGCAACCACCTACGTCATAAACTAAAGAGAAAGAGGCGGACTGGCGCTTCAATTTAAACAAGCACTTGAAAAGGCCAAAGTGCGGCTCGATTCCGAGCCAGCACATGCAAAGAGTAATGAAACAGGTGATGTGGAGAATCGAGTTTGGGGACAGCTGATGGAGCTGGAGCCCGTAGAAACAAAGGATACCCCTAAGAAAGGGGTGGAGAGGCAAAGAAAGGCCGCGAATGACGAATGCAAGAAACATCACTTGAAAACCAGTGGAAGGCACAGGAATGGTCTCACCGTTGGGGACGCGTGAATCGGCGACTGCTGCAGAAATAACTCCGTCTTGGCGAAGAAGACGGAGATCCGACGCCTTGATGATAGAAGGGCGCCATGCTCCATTGGTCACACGGGTGCCCGCGACCTTCTTTTTCCTGCCGGCGGCGTCGCTGGTGCCGGGAGCTGCGGAGCCACCCTTCTTCTTCGTCGCGGCAACGGTGGCCGCGGAATCAGCGGCAACACCTCCTTTCTTATTTCCCATTGCGTGGTGGCGATGAGAGCGCATAAAGTAACTTGGAAACGAACGGAGGTGGTCCAACGCTGTGGAGGAGACGAGCGCAGGAAAGCAGAAGAACAACAGCAATGGCAATGGCAGCAAGGACGAAAAAGTGCAGACGAAAATTTAACACAGTAGCACCGCTATTTAACCCCTGGATGATGTAATCCAACGGTTGACAAAAACCCTATTAGACGCGTGGCGCGCATCGCGTTGGACACGTGGAGAAGAGGAAGCGCGAACCATTATGCGCGAAAATCGAGGATGCGTAGTTAAAAATAAGATTACGCACGCCCAGTCAAATCAAAGTCAGAAAGTGGGACCCACGGCTCGTCACGTCCCGTCAAAATCGCTCACACGGGCAACTGAGGTCATACAAATGTCAGCACTGACGTCACCAAGGCTACGCAGTGGAAAACTTTGACTATTTTTAGTCCTTGCTGGAGTCTTCGACTCCACCAAGCACTCGGGGGCTACTCCCATAGCGAGCGCTGGCCGTGCACCCTACGACTTTTTCTTTTCTTGTTACAGGCACGAAGACAATCACAAAAGCAAACCCCACCACTCGAAACACAGTACGATTATGGACATGGGTTACTCCCATAGGGAGCGCCGGAAACAAATTCAACTGAAACAAGCACGCAAAAGACGACAGCAGTCGCGAAAACATTCAATCCCTGCCTGAGTCATCGACTGAAACAAATGAGCAAAAAGACGACAGCGGTCGCAAAAGTTCTTTAGTCCCTGCCTGAGTCTTCGACTCAACCAGGCACTCGGGGGCTACTCCCATAGGAAGCGCTGGTCGCGCACCCTATGATTATTTGCACAAAAACTGTGTGTTGATAACATCCGCACTCACAACCTTTGGCGACACCGCCTCACAAATTTTCCCTACAAAGAGACTACGTCTCCTGGGACGCCCGAATCGTCTCTGCGATGATAAAATTCGGATGCCACGCTTACGGCGTTAAGATAAGACCTGAATAAGGCCTGGCAGCGCATTTAACTACACACTACCAGAAATGTATCCGTGCCTACAGGCATGATGAACATGCCTCGACGGACGCGTCGAGTGCTCACACCCATATAACTGGAATTCGACTCCTGTAATACCTCCACGGCCTGAGTCGAATTACACCAGCACTACGGATTCGGTCAGGGACTCGAATTTGAGTAGATTGTGTTGTTTCACCCTAAGGTGGTTAACTGATACCGATACTTCGGTTATATTAGGCACGTATATCAACAATCCCTATGACATAAATAAAAGCAGTCGAAAATGTACTCATTCAGGCACTCGAAGACTTCAAAAAAAGTCCCAGTCGAATCTGCGATTCCACTAGACACTCGGGGGCTACTGACATGGGTATACCCTACAGGTACTCGAGCTTGGTATATACGGTCCAAATACATATAGGCCCACGGTGTCGCCAAGGCCCAGATAGAAGGACTCGAGTAACCTGAGGACTCTCGATTGCTTGAAGATCAAGAAAAAGCTAAAGATAGAAAGTTTGAAGGGGGGAACCCTAACTTGTAACAGACTCGACCTGCTACCTGAGACCTAGCCTATCTATATAAGGGCTAGGAGGATGCGACGAGGAGGACACACGCAACCCTAGCTTCCACAAACCCTCGCCAGATTGCATCTGTGCACCATTGTAACTTTCGACTCCTTCAATAATTCTACGAGCAGACAAGCAGGAGTAGGGACCTCTACGAGGTCTGAACCTGGGTAAATCCTTTGTCCCCTGTGTTCTTGTTTGCTAGCCAATAGATGTCTCCAGCGCTCCCTCCTTCTCCAAAACCCAAGTCCATAACAATGGGCATTGATGAGTTAAACTCTCGTCAGTAGCCATCTGATATGACCGGAGTACCTAGGGAACTTGCCGAACACTCTTTAAATGTAAACCCGAATGCTAAACCCGTCAAACAGTCCTTATGACATTTCGGCGATGAAAAACGTAAGGTAGTAGCTAAGGAACTAGCACGGCTCGAGTTAGCCGGATTCATAGAAGAGGTCATCCACACTGAGTGGTCGACCAATCCTGTAATGGTCCCTAAAAAGGATTGGTCAAGTTATCGATTCTATGGCAGGCTCGGAACTCCTCTGTTTTCTCGATGCAAATTCCAGTTATCACCAAATCCGGATGAAGGAATCTGACAAAATCAAAACTTCATTCATAACCCCCTTCGGAACCTTCTATTTTGTTATGATGCCTTTTAGGCTAAAGAACGCAGGAGCTATCTACCAGTGCATGATGCAGCGTTGCCTCCACAACCAACTCGGACGCAATGTACATGCATACGTGGATGATATTGCGGTGATGTCCAAAAAGAAGGAAACGCTGATTTCCGACTTGGAGGAAACGTTCGCCAATCTACGAAAATAGAACATCATGCTTAATCCGAAGAAATGTTTCATTGGAATCCCAGCCAGAAAATTGTTAGGTTTCATCATGTCTCAAAGAGGCATAGAGGTGAACCGAGACAAAATCAAGGTTATACTCAATATTTCCAGGCCAACTCGCCTGAAGGACGTACAAAGACAAACTGGTTGCATCGCTGCAGTAAGTCGGTTTGTAAGCCAGCTCGGTGAAAGAGCCGCACCATTATACAAACTCTTGAAAAATACCAAGGATTTTGTGTGGGCCGGTGAAGCTAAAGCTGCACTACAAGACCGAAAGAAAGTACTCTCATCTGCTCCTATCCTTGTTGCACCGGAACCACAGGAACTGATGTTGCTTTATCTTGCTGTGACAAACAAAGTCGTTAGTATCGTCATGGTGGTGGAGAGACCGGAGGAAAATCAGGAACACTTGGTGCAGCGTCCGACTTACTTTGTCAGCGAGGTCCTGACAGAATCAAAACAGCGGTATCCGCACTATCAAATGCTGGGTTACAGTGTTTTCTTAGCATCTCGTATTACCGTGGTGAGCACAACTCCCATGAGAGATATAATTAACAACAGTGACGCCACAAGACGCGTCACCAAATGGGGCATAGAGCTTTTGATATTGAGTATAAACCCTGTACAACAATCAAATCCTAAATCCTTGCCGACTTTGTTGCTGATTGGACAGAGACGAAGGAGAATATGACCATCCCTGAGTCGGAATATTGGACCCTATATTTTGATGGGGTCTAAGGCTTGTGGGGGCTCGGGGGCTGGCGTGGTGCTCAAATCACCCCAAGGAGATAAACTTCTATACGTGTTGCAGATCCACTTCACAGCGACAAACAATATTGCCGAGTATGAAGCACTGCTACATGGAATCCGGATTGCTAAGGATATCGGCATCCGACATTTGATGTGTTATGGAGATTTGGATCTTGTTGCTCAGCAAGTTTCAAATATTTGTAATGCAAATAAACACATGGCAGCATATAAAGCTGTCGTGGATGATTTATCTAAATCATTCGAAGGGTTTGAGGTTCCACACATCCCTCGAGCAGAAAATGAGGAAGCAGATGCACTATCTCGGATAGGCTCTACACGGAAAGAGTTCCCGGATGGCGCTTTTTAGAGCACCTCAAAGTTCCCTCAATAAAGTGAGTGGATGAGGAATATCCGACCAAATCCGACTCACCTCTAATAGCAGTTCTGGCTGTGATTCCCAGTTGGACTTAACCCTACCTTGATTATCTGGTAGATGGAAAATTACCCGAAGACGAGGTTCTGAGCCGGCAGATCGTCCGACGAGCGAAAGCCTACACTATAGTTAAAGGTGAGCTCTATAAGCGAGTGTGTCTGGGGGTTTTTAGCGCTGCGTATCTCCGGAAGAAGGAGTGGAAATCTTAAGGGAAATCCACGAAGGCGAGTGTGGTCACCACGCTGCAGCCAAATCTTTAGTGGCAAAAGCTTTTAGACATGATTTTTTTGGCTCACAGCTCAGGCAGATGCTAAACGGCTAGTCAAGACGTGCAAAGGCTGCCAAAAGTACGCCAAACAAGCTCACATTCCAGCTGATCAGTTGCGAACAATACCTATAGCATGGCCTTTTGCGGTCTGTGGGCTTGATATGGTAGGACCGTTTAGACGTGCTCCAAGTGGATTTACTCACCTCTTAGTGATGGTGGATAAATTCACAAAATGGATTGAGGCTAAACCGGTCACTAGTTGTGATGGAGCAACAGCCAGAAGATTTGTCGAGGATGTTATAATCCGGTATGGTTATCAGCATAGCATTATCAGGGACAACGGGAGTAATTTCTATATGGGAGAATTGACCGAATTCTGCAATGAACAAAATATCCGGCTTGACATTGTGTCAGTCGCACATCCACAGGCTATTGGACAAGTCGAAAGGGCAAATGGTTTAATCCTACAGGGCCTAAAACCGAGACTCGAAGCACCACTACGACATGTTGCGGGGGCTTGGGCAGAGGAATTACCCTATGTAATATGGAGTTTACGAACTACTCCGAACAGGTCAACCGGATACACACCTTTCTTCTTGGTATATGGCGTAGAAGCAGTTCTTCCTAGTGATTTGATTCACACTTCTCCTAAAGTGGCCGCGTATATCGAAGAGGATGCCGAGATTTCTCGACAAAATGATCTTGACTTAGTCGAAGAAGTTCGCGTCGTTGCTGAAATGAGATCAACATCCTATCAGCAGAAGTTACGCAAGTATCATAGCCAGAGAGTCCGAAACAGATCTTTCAATAAAGGCGATTTGGTTATCCGGCTTGTGCAACAAAGAAAGCACAAACTTTCCCCAGTATGGGAAGGGCCCTTTTTAGTTAGTCGAGTATTGCACAATGGTTCGTATTACTTAACTGACATGAGGCCAGTCAAAGAAAGACTTGCTACTAAGAAGAGAAAGAGAGCTGGAGGCAGTACAAATCCGGATGAGTTAGATAGACCATGGAATATTGCTCTGCTACGTCCCTTTTATTCTTAGTTTAACCTTCTTTGCAATCATACATATGTACATGTTCTGTGAGAAATAAAAGTTTTGGTTGCCTCAAGTTTTTCTGAGAAGTTTTTACCATCTTATTTCCGAATGATCAGGTCATAGTCGAAAATCCCAGAATACTTGAAATTACTTTATGCTCATGTTTGTTCTGGTTTAGATTTCCGATTCTAAAAAATGTTACCATCGGGTATAACTCTAACGTTTCTAGTCTATACTTTGGTTATTTATCTGATTGCCGGATGCGGGTATTTTCCGAGTAGTGAATTGTTGGTACTGGAAGCCGGCTTTGTTTCCGAGTTTAAACTGTTTTAGCAATTGAGCTCCATTGCTCGGCAAAGTTTCCATGCAGAAGGTTTAGCCGGCTCACGAAAGGGACGAGGCGGAAAGCCAGATAAACGATAAGTATAGACGAAAAAGTATAAGTGCTTATGTAAACATTTCAGGCACACAAAAATTTAAATCCAAAAGTGCTGAATAGATTAAAAGCTTAGCACTAGCAAAATTATAGTGCTGCATATTTACAGACCCATAATGTTTCTCGGAATAATACATTTGTTTCTGGTAATTTATGATACATAAGAGGAGGTAGGAGTTGGCTGGATGCATTGGCCTCGGTTTTATAACGCTCTGAGATGTTCAGATCCAATACATTCTATTCATTGTCGGAGACTTCCGCTGCTTCTTCCGGAGGCGGGGGCGGTATATCGATGCGAGTGAAGAAGGGAGTGTCGTAGCTGGTTAAGTCAGCCATGCGACACCCATATCTAGCACAGGAGTCCATGATGGCATTGCTATCTTGCTCCTGACCGTCTTCATCCACCTTGCAGTACCCTCTGGTCACTCGCCATATCTCCATGTTTCCATGGTGGCTCATGACCATGGTGAAAGCGTTATGCGCCGCGGATCGCGCGTAGGACATGTTCTAGTCCCGGACGAGCTGTGGCATCTCCTTCGCCTTGTCTCGCACCTGAAAGTCCGACATGTTGTGCATGTCCGGAACCCTGAGAGCTTCACCAATGTCCTCGATGGAATGGTGGAAGTCATGAAGTAAATCACCGACTTGCATAAGTCGGTGGGTGCGAGGCTCGGTGGAAGCAGAGTCCGTCAAGTTAAGAGGACCTATATATATAACACAAAACTGGTTAAGAAAAAATCTGACATCAAAAGATTCGAAGAATATAGACAGGTCAGAAAGATGGAAACATACCAAAGATGACGTCGTCAACTTTGGTCTTCTCTTCTCGAAGACTCCGGAGTTCAGCCCGGAGCGCCTCGGAAAGGTCCTTCTCTCTGCATAGCTCGTTGTTGAGATCCGAGATTCTCTGAACTTGAGCCACCATCTTACGATCACCCTCATCAGTAGCCATGGAGGAGGATTCGAGAACTTGAGCGATGCTCTTCTCATGATCCACCTTAAACTTATCCAGCTCTTGCCGAAGTTCTTTATTCTCCACCACCAAGGTTTTGAGGTTCTCGGCCTCTTCAATCATAGCGCAGGACTGTTTTACTAGTGTTGTAAGTCAAAAGGAACAATAGTTCAACAAAATATTCGACTATGAAAACACAAGACAAGGTTCGAGTCTCGGAATGTTTACCTTCGGCCTCATCCTTGGATACCTTCAGCTTAGCATTTTCAAGTCGGAGAGCTCTGATCTCTCTCCGCTTGTTGCAGATGTTCTTCAACAAATCCTGGTTATATGAATTAACTTTCTATAAGTCAGAATACCCAGAGTCTGAAGTCTACTAAAGACTCATGCTAATATTGTTACTAATATCAGCACGAGCCTTGGGGGCTACACTAGTTCATTCTTTGGCATCCTAAGGAAGCATAAACTCGGATTGTATATCCTACTTCATGCTTGGGGGCAAGAGGATATGACATAAAGTACAATAAAGAGAATCGTAAGTTGGAATTCCAACTTACATGATGTTCATGTGTGATCTTGCTCAGACACATGTTCACCTCGCTGGTAACCTTCTCAGCGAGGGTGAGTGGAATAACCGGAGGTGGTGGAAGCACACCAGCTGTAAGTCCCTCGTCGCGAAGGTCGGAGTACTTGATATCCTCCGCCTCTTGTGCTTCTTGTTCGGCAGAGAGATTTCGGCTCTCTAGGCGTTGCTGGGCCAGAAGCTGGATTTCTTCTACAGATTTCAGAGACAAGCCAAATTTGGCAAGTCCTAGATTGTTCAGGAGGTTTTCGGCAAAGGGCTCTGCCGAGGGATCGTTACCCGAAGAGGGTTCACCCTTATCTAAACCTGAGCCACCCGTGGTGGCGTCAGTTTGCGATTCAAGGATCGCTGGCCCTGTTGGAGGAGCCGGATCTTCTGCGACAACCGGCGATGGAGTAGTCACATTGTTGTAGAGGGTTGTGGGGCAGGAGTCGGAGGAGCCACGACAGGAGAAGCTATGGTCAGCTTCGTCTGCCGCACGGGCTTCGAAGAAGTTCCCTTCCCCTTACCCTTGATGAGCTGCTTAGCTCTGAGAATGTAATAGAATAAAAAACATTACATCTCAGAAGCAAAATTCGAGTAAGGTACAAAGGGGAAGTTGTGTTGAAAGTTACCTCTTCGCGACTAGCACCTCTTTTGTGCCAACGGCCACCGTCGGAGCTTTGCACTTCCTGGCCACAATGTCCGGTAGTGGGACCAGTTCCGCCTCCTGAGAAAACTCTGGAGTATATCCCTCGAGTGGAGCGAATTCCGACTTGGGGAGGTTGGCAAGCTGAAAAGAAGAAAATATCTCAGTATTGCGAAATAACAGGGTTTTCTGCTATATGCATATCTAGAGACAAGTCCGGAATCTTTCTTTCAATCTGCTCCTTGATCAGCCATTTGATCTGGCTTATGTAATCCTGTGGCTTTAAAGACTTAGGACTGATGCGAAGGGAATCATTCTTTGACGCCGTGATGGAGTGCATCAGACGGTCGCCGTGGTATTGGAGAGGCTGAATCCGGTGTGCGACCCAGCATTGGACCAGGTCGGATCATTTCAAGCCCTTGTGTTTTTTTCAGATATTCGATCCGCATCTTAGCAAGGATCAGATCGTCACTAAGAGCTGGAGGGGCCTCATGCCAAGACGGTTGGGCCGTGGCGGCTCCATCGATGAAAGCCGGCAAAGCAGTAGCTTTGCCAGGAGCAGGAATATCCCTATGATAAAAGAAGGTGGCCGGCCATTGTTTGACCGACTCACTGGCAGAAATACAAGGATAGCTACACTCGCGTCTAACAGAAAGGCTAATATTGCCGGTAATGTAAGGATTACCGGTTGTGATGGAGTTTCTACGAACATGGAAGTAGAAACAAAACAAAGTGAGACTCGGCCTAATGCCGAGATACCCCTCGCACAAAGCTGCGTAAGAACTCATCTCTGAGATGGAGTTCAGAGGAAGATGGTGGAGTTGAACACCGTAATGATCAATCACCTCGGAAAAGAATTCTGAGGGAGGGAAAGACAAACCTCTGTCAAGGTGGGTGCCGAAGTGGACCCGCTCGCCGGCGTGCGGGTGAGGGATGGTTTCGCCAAAACCACTCCGCCAGTCACCAGCGCGGAGGAGACCTTCATTCTCCACGCCTTGGAGTTTCTTGTCGTCGAGCAGGCACGGGATCCAAACCCCCTGGTTTCTCTCTGAAGGAAATATGCCCTGAGAGGCAATAATAAAGTTGTTATTATCTATTCCTTATATATGATAGATGTTTATTTTACATGCTAGAATTGTATTGATCGGAAACATCAATACATGTGTGTTTAATAAACAAAAAGGGTTCCTAGTTATGCCTCAGTTATAGACTAGCTTGTTGATTAACAAGATGATCAAGGTTTCCTGATCATGGACATTGGATGTTGTTAATAACAAGGCCACACCATTGGTGGAATGATGTGATGAACATTCATCCGAAGTATAGCATTACGATCAAGTCATTATGTTTATATTGCTATAACATCATACGAAATAATCTTTATCCTTAGACCATGAGATCATGTTAATTGCTAACACCGGAAGAGTATCTTGATAACATCAAACATCACACCGTAACAGGGTGACTATAAAGATGGGTTCAGTACTGCGAAGGTGTTATGTTGAGGCTCATGGATCAAGAGTGGAATTTTTCAATCCCGATGACGGATAGATATACTCTGGGACCTCTCGGTGATATCACATTGAGATAGCTTGCAAGCAAGTGATGTGATCACTAGAATGTTATATCACGGGAACGAGAAAAGAGTGCATGTCGGTAACAAGATCAAACTAGGTATGGAGATAACGATGATCGAATCTCGGACATGTAATATATCGCGAGACAAAGGGATTTAGTTACAAGCGTTAAAGGTTCTCACGATCACAGAAGTCATCGTTGAATGTGTAGGACTCAGTACGGATCTCCAGGTCCCGCTCCTGATTATTGATCGGAGAAGGGTCTCGATCATGTCTGCATTGTTCACGAACCGTAGGGTGACACACTGAAGAGTTACCGGACACCATTTTGGAGCACATATGTTTCAGACGAAAGAATTGCAAAGCGTAGGAATTGTTTCAATAGAAACCGGAAATTGTTTCGGGTGAAATTGCAGAAAGTGGTTCTGCATGTGATATTGAAATATTGCAAGGGGCTATATGTGAATGTTTGTTAATTAAAGTAATTAACAAAATTCTGAATAAATTTAATAAAATAGTTTTATTAAATGAGAGAGCATTAAACTTGGAGAATTTTAATGCAGTTAAAGTGGAGACTTTAAAAGGGAATGTGAAGAGGCATTTTAATGTGGAGGGGTTACCACCACATGAATGGGGGAGGTGAGGGGTCACCCCCCATGCACCGGCCATGGAGAGGAGGGACACCCCCCTCCTCCTATAAAACGCCACCCATTCCCTCCTTCATCCTCACACCTCCTTGTGAAGGATCTCTCTCCTCCTCTAGAATTATTTCCCCATGGTCTCGGATTAGCGAGATACATGTTCCTGGTGGCATTTCGTCCGGAAGGAGTTGCTGCTTCCGCTGGATCGCTGGAGCGAGGAGGTGGAGGTTGTCCGGTAGCTTGAACGTGTGTGCGAGTACGGATGCGCTGCTGAGTTGCGGCGCTCGGACTTCCTCACGATCTTGAGATCGGCAAGTGTACGAATACATCAACCACGAGTTCCTACTCGTTAACAAAACTCGTTGTCTTTGAGGGTAAGTTCTCGTGGGATGTATATCCACCCGTGGCTTCGTACCTAGTAGATAGATCTTGGCGTATAGTTCACACCGTAGGAAAATTTTTGTTTTCTATGTTGCAGACCCAACACTCTCCTTCTCTGCCGCCGCTGCCGCTGCAGCTGCCAAGCCGGATGAGGAAGAGGAAGCCATTTCTCCGATGCACCGGTGACCTTGAATGGGCGGCGCTAGGAAATCTAGGAGGCGAGAGAGCTCTGTGCGCTAGGGAGATGTGGAGAAGAAGGAGCGACAAAGGGAACAGGTGAAGAGGGGAGAAGGAAAATCCTGACCCCTTATAACCACCTACCTGCGCCAAGATTCATGCAAACGGCACTGTGTAAACGCCACGCATCATGGAAAGAGCTGGGAAGGACCCACTCGATGATTACGTCGCCTCGATCTCCACGTACGCATTGAAACGGCTCCTAGGTTCCGCGAACGGTGCACCCACCAACGGTCATGCTGACAGGATGTTTGTCAGATGACGTGACTTGACCATGACGAGTGTCAGATGACGCCAGAGACCAAGTTCCGGCTTAGTTTGAAAATTAGGCTGGAAAATCCGAGTAACATGTTGATAGGTCCGACTTATTTTGAGACCTGGATCGTATCTTTTGTTTTGAAGTTTCAGGAACCCTTCAAGATTCTGCAAGCCGAAGATCAAGCTAGACGATGATGAATCCGACGGAGACTTCCGGGGGCTGCTGTTGGGGATATACTTTCCGGGTATCCTCACAGTCCTCACTGACCCGGATAGCCAACTTCGGGTTAGAGATTTTCTTCACGGGAGGCCTAGTCAGGGAGAAGAAATAGAGTCCAGTCCGGCTACGGGAAGGCCTAGAAGACTTACCGACTTAGGCCCATAGTGTTACTTGTAGTTCAAGATGTACTCTGTAACCGACTCTTAGTCGTAGCCGGATAGATCTCTCTTGTAAACCCTAGGCCGCATATCTATATAAGCCATCCTAGGGAGATCCTTTAGGGCACCCTCAATAGTCTACAATCTCAACTCGCACAGGCGAACCCTTGTAACCCATATTCCGGCTCTCAGTATTCGGCTTGCTAGCAGAGTAGGATCCGTCCAAAGCCATGATTGAACTGGTAAACTTGTGTGCTCACCATCCCGGAACACCGTACGTCTCACACCCCTCTCTTCCGCACGCCTCGAGGACCCCCTCATGGCGTACTTGTCATCAATTTGACGACAGAACACACATGCAATTACTCTAGTGGATCGATGTGGTTTAGATAAAGAACAAACATGCAATGTCACCAGTGGATCAATGTGGTCCAGGAAAAGTACACACGTGCAATGACTCTAGTGGGTCAATGTGGTTTAGGAAAGGAACACACATGCAATGACTCCAGTGGATCCATGTGGTTTAGGAAAAGAACACACATGCAAATTTCACCAGTTGATCCATGTGGTTTAGGAAAATAACACACATGCAAATTTCACCAGTGGATCCACGTTGTTTATGAAAAGAACACACATGCAAATTTCACCAGTTTAGGAAATGCTTTAAGTACTCTTCACACCTTCGGGTGCAGACTGGCTTGTTATGTAATAAATTCCTTGGATTGCTATGCTTTTTTTCATGTCTCCCTCTTGCGTGTTTTACCCAAGACCTTACATCAGACCCAACCCAAAACGAAAATGTCCCAAAGCATCTCTCGATGTCTAGTTTTCCTCACCAACGATGGATGACTGCTGGTACCCCGTTAATTACACCCCATGAGGCCTAGACCCTCGGTTGGATTTGCTTGTTTAGGCCACAGTCATTATCCTATAGTTTTATACCTCACCTAGTAACTTAGACAACCCCAATAGTTGTCGCTAACAAGAATCCATACCAACCTCGGGAGTTATGGGAGGAAGAGTATCACAGGAACCAGGACTTTGACATCATCAAGTTAGGACCACTCGAAGGATCCTCCTCAGCAGGACGACATACCCCGTCCAAATCACTTCTCAAGACTCGTCATCGACACTACGCGCCATCCTTCATCGACCAACGATAACCTGAGTCCCGTTGAAGCTGGAAGTCTACAACCAAAGGACCAACACTATCCACAAGAAACCCCAAGAGTTGCTAACCAAGACAAGAAGTGAAGACCTGACTTCCCTAACCTTTGGAGTATTAGAACTTCCTACAACCCCAATAGACTAACTAGTAATCGATCCGTCAGCCCAACCAATGGGATGTTTATCACTAGAAGGCTAGAATACTTCAATTCCCTGAAGACAAGGATGCATGAGACGCCAAGTTTACTCCGTCATCGAGCAAAAGCAACGCAAAGAGTTCTAGTGAAGATGGTTTCTATGAAGTTAGCTACTCTACCTTATCCAAATTCTAGCAAGAGAGTCGTTAACCGCTAACTTGCCCTATGATAAACCCTTCAAACTTCGTTAGGAAACCACCCACAACAAGGTTCATGCAATACAACGATACTTGATGACCTCAACTCAAGACCCAAGGAGATACAGCCGTCTTTAGCATCCTGCCAGCAAATCAAGACGGAAGATCTGCACCACTCTCGAAGACCCCTAGTGAAGCTCTAAGGTGGAAAGACTGAGTCTCTCCACTCAACTCTCGAAGACTACCAACCGGAAGATACTTCAGAAAGAATTCCAACCCCGATGTCCTTCTCTAGGAATCATCTCGAAAATCGTCCTAACAGGATAAACCTCGTCAACAACCGTCCAAAGACTACTCAATCTCTCAGTACCCAAGAAGCCCCAAATCAGGACAACCTGAATACCTAAAGGCAACCAGACCACGGAATCCGACCAAACCCTCCTTCCAAGGGTTCGAAGAAGACTAAGGAGTCCAAATCTAAGAAGATTCCATGGAGATCCTCCTCGGCTACTTCAGTTGAAGACCCACCCGAAGGATCGCCAGATCACTAACCTCTCAATTCTAACTCACTTGGAGGACCGGCGACTTAAACTGTTCGATAGGCTAAGTACGAATAAGAGTCGTATATGAGTCTCATAAAACCTAGTTTGCGGAAGATATCCGAAGGCTTCAACTCCCGACAGAAGGTTGGCCACAGTCTTAAAAGCATCATTCGACGACTTTAGGAAAGAAGGACTGACATATTCCCAAGCTACCCTAGTTTAACCTAAGGGGGAAAGACCTACGTCTTTCCCACAAAAATAGACTAACCATCTATCAAAAGCAACTTCAGGAGTTAGACACAAAGTCATGATTTAGGATACGATAATCCTTTATGAGAAGGAAGATCACCCCTCACAATCCCGATGGAAGCCGGCTCAATACTCGTGCATCTAAGACGACTGAAGTTCAACCACGCCGTCGCAGTGACCCTGTTCAAAGACAAAGCTGACAAGTTAGTACGCAAGAAACACATGACACTAACTCCAACACAAAATCCCCTAACCCTACTCTCCTGAATCTCGGGACGAGATTCTTTTAAGGGGGAAAGGTCTGTAACATCCCAATTTCAGCAACCCTGATTAGTCATCTAGAATGCAAAAATTAGGGGGAACAAAAACTTTTCTAGCTAAGTGTTGCAGTGTTTCCTTGTGTTTTCCTTTGCTTATGCATATGAATGTATAACATATGATATACCCCCTACCTCACCATCAATTGACAAAAACTAGTTAACAAAACTGTCTTGGCTCATTTTCCATATTCTCAAATGTTCTGGCATTTCAGAAACCTGAGCCAAGGTGCCTTTGCAACCCTAACAATTTTGGTAGCTTCTATTGAAAAAATTATGGAGATCTATATGATATAATCTCCTTATATTTTCAAGACAGAACTTTCCACTTCTCTTACCTCTAGGTTTCTCTAAAAACCTTTTATAAATCTTTTGATTTCTACTCTTTGTAGAGATACCAAGGACTCTCACCTCATTCAAATTCCAACAATTCAAAATACCCATCCTTACCTCAAGATAGGCTTGATGGTAACCGTAGTAATAGCCTGAGTTGCTTGTTAAGATGAATTGCCTTGATCTGCCGTCTGATGTGTTGCCTTGATCTGTTGTCTGACGTGTTTGCTTAGGAAGTTGTGTGAGCTACCCTAGGATCTCATCATCTAGCATCTATATAATCCCAGGGATGTCAACCCTAAGCAAGTTAACAAAGTTGGATCTGATCTCTAGCCACTAAGTGATCATCTAAAACCCTTAACCAGATCAATTCTGAGGTGATCCATTCTAGAAGTTTCCAAGTCAATGAAGACCAATATCAAGCATGGATCTACTCTACTCAATCTACACTTAAACATCATCTGCTTGATGATACCTTGATACTTTGAAACCAATCAAAAACATCCCCACTCATATTCTAGTCAAAAACCCTAAATCTGCTAAACTTGACCAAATCTGGAAACTGTTTTAACATCACTTCTTTGAATGCCTCTCTTTCTCAACCCTTGTGCATTTTTGGTAATTCACTTGAACCATCTTTCAAACCATCATAAGGACTACCAGGGACCACTCTTTCCCTTGGTTAGAGCACCTTCTAAACCACTTGTTCTTGATGGTTTTGTAGGCAAGAAAATAACTTTTTCTGCAAATATTATCAACTAGCCTACTTGGTCAGAAGCTCAAACCTTCATCCTATCCTCTCTGGACCAACACTTTGATTGAATGTGTTCTACTCATCAAGTTACATCAATAACTACTTCATTTGTTCCAAATGGATCCTTGTGCCCCAAAAACTCACAAGATTTTGAAGGCTATTTGATAATCAGCTTTGGCACCCTTATTTTATTCAAAGTTTGTGATCAATTCTTGGAAAAATCAAGCGTGATCAAGATAAACCCTCTATACCATGGTGATATACATCACTTGGTCTATCTATCCATATAGCCCATGACCCAAGAGGAGCTTTGAGCTCCAAGATCCAACAAGGTTTTGACGGAAATAAAATAACATTACCCTATATCCTTAATCTCTTGTTCTCCACCAAAATCAACGTTGATTCTCAACACCCAAGGTTGCTAATGGTAGGTATACCTTGTAGACATCCTCTACCTTGAATACAAAGATTTATCCAATATTATCCATAATTATTATGGACCAAAACCTATTTAATCTCTTAAATTGACAAAAACTTCAAAACCTAATCTATACAAGAAAGATTGATTTTCTCCAAAACACATCCCCATTTCTAGGCTCATTTAAAGTCAGATTGTCATATCCCATCTTCCTACTTCAAAAATAGATATTTTTGAAGAGTATTAATAATTCTTTTTTCCCATTTTCTCAAATGGTAGAAACAAGAAAATAAATATATTAAATAGATTTAATCATCAATAAATCTTGGGAAAAATCCCCATTGTGTGAATTCATATATAGGACCATCTCACATCAAAAACCATCCTTGAACAATTCAAAAATATCAAATGAAACCCTAAAAACCATTTCTGCACTATTTGAATTTTTGATATAAAGTACACCAATAATCATCTGAAAAATCTAAAAATATTCTTGGAGGTGTACCTTAACCCTATCTAACAACCAGCATCATTGATTCATCTTTCCAGGTTCAGAAATCAAGAGAAGCTTCATGCTCATCAACATGGCCAAGTTTTGGAAATAAATCAAACCAATGAGCTAAGCCAAATCAAACCTTCTCCAAAACTTGTCCAGTACTCCTCCTCAGCACCAGGACACAGCCTGGTCGACCACCACTATAGCCATGTACTGTAGCCCCACCTCCTCCTTGTCTCTTATGCTTGGAAGGAAAGGGACATGCCCCTATTAAACAAAAGTCTTGCAGCTGCTGCCCCCCATCACTTTTCACACCTCTACTCGTGCCAAAGCCCTCTCTCGCCCCTCTCCACTGCTCCTTCTGATGTATCCCAAGCCAGCTCTACCCCTCCTTCATGTCCAAAATGGACATTTCTCACCATGACACCACTCAATCGAGTTAAATAGGCCAGAGGCCTGTTCTTCCTCTCCTACTGCCTCATTTCACCTCCCTCACCTCCACATAGCTCCCACGAGCCCCCTCTCTTCCTCCCCTCCTCTACCCTGCTCGAGACAAGGAGAGAAAGAAGCCCTCGGCCTCGAGCAAGATTCAAGTGTAGCCTCTCCTCCCTTGCTCCCCTGGCCTTGCATGCCTCTTCCCGAACTCCCCTTGCCCTCATGGTTCTAACCCTGGCCTTCTTTTCAACATGCAGGAACCCCTAGAGCTTCTCCGACAAGCTCCCAAAGCCGTGTCATGGCTATTCTCACACGAGCCCCTTCCCGGAAGTGAGGGGCACCATGTTGCCCATTTCGGGAGTCGTCATCGTCGCCCGTGTCTCCCTGTCGCCTCCGCAATCATCTGCGAGCCCCTGGTGAGCCTCCCCGCGCCTTCTCGACCTCCCTAGGGTTTGGCTCGTCGTTGCCGTGGAGGAGGTGAACGACGACTGTGCACCGTTGGATCTCACTTAATCCAGCGGCCTAGATCTATGCGTACCACTTCGGTGCCGCGAGTCGCTGACCACAGGGGCTACCGAGCAGGCGTTCAAACTCCTCTCCCGCGTGGAGAGATACCGGGTGGGCCTACCCATCTCTGTACTGGGTCGGTGTGGTGAAACCACGGCCCGTGACTTTAATTTTTTTCTCTGTTTTTAATTTCTTCCTCCACATCTGAAAGTGCCCTATTAGTTTAAATGCCAAAAAAATGTAAAAGACCGTAGTTTTTCTAGATCTAAACTTCTACTCTTTCTTCTATGTTTTGCATATTATGCAGAATAAGTTTTGCATCAAAATAACATCAGGTTATTTGCAAGAACTTAAAAATACAAAGGTGTGCCCTTTTCAATAAATAATTCCTTCCGGGATTTTTATAAACACAAATGGAAGGAATCAAATTGTATCTGGTAGATATTTCATGTACCTATATCATGGACTTGGCCTCATACCAAGTGGAGCTCTAGTTTTACTATAGTAAAAATCACAAAAGATCCCATTTTTGGGCTTACAAAATTTCCTAGGTAAATATAAAGAACCTACTGAGTTGATTCCTACCCTTAGTGATGGGGTACTTTAATACCTATCAAAATCCAGAAGCCCATAAATATTTGAGCTTCTGCTGAATTTTAATGAATTAAACATTTCTGTATAGGGTATTGGCACTAGATAAATCACTCCATTAGCTCTGTAACTCCAAAAAGGGTGATTAAAATTTATACAGAAAGGTATTCCAAATACCTAGCATGTCCTTTTGGATTCATCTCAAAATTCCCTGTAGTTTTAATCTGGTGAAAATGACAAGAAGCTTGCAGAAGAAAAAGGGTGATTTTCCCAAGGGCATTCTGGTAATTATTTTGATATGTTTCCAACTCGAAAAAATCAAAAAGTCAATGCTACATATTATACTCTGAGTAAAAATTTATTTGGCTTATAGATCTTTTCTGGTGATTTATTCACCTAAAGAAGAGGTTATTTCACTAGAAAAATCATATCTAAATATAGAAAATTGATAAAATCATGAAACCACTTTTGTTGGCCTTGTTATTCCATTACCTATCTGTATATATCATTTTTGCACATTGATATTATACAGGTCCAACCCTTAGCTCCAAACCCCTTTATTGAGTGGTTTTGGCAAATAAAGCCTAGAGGAATTTCCACAAAGGCATTTTAAGTGATTTCAAATGCTATGATCTTAATCTATCAAAACTACTGAACTGAATGATGTGTTGTATGCTTGTTTGCTATATTGAAAAGATGCTTGTATGCCTTGTGTTTATTGTGGCTCTGTTGCTTTCATGTACCATCCTTGACGACGATAGTTGCGATTATACCGAAGAACCAAAGAAGATGGTTATTACTTGATGATTATGGTATTCTAAAGAGAAGTGAAGGGATATATAGTGCCATATTGCTGATCATCAGGCAAGCCACCTTGTTGCTCATAAGCCTTGTCCTACTGTTTTACTTATGCATGTTTTATCTTCTGTTTATGAAAACTGCATTGTTTTATTATATGATGATCTATATCTGGTGGTGGCTTGGCTCCTCCAAACCATTACACATGGGTACTACTAAGTACAACCCCTTTGATGACACCTACTTGACCCTAGTAGGGTAGATGCTGTGTAATACCATACCCATTTGGAGACCCCATTTTAGCCGAAGCAAAACTAGAGGATGGGAAGACCCCCGAAAAAGTTTTACAAAACGTTTATGAAAAACCTTGGTGAGGTTTGACCTACCAAGAGAAGTTTAAGAAAATAAAAATGTTTTTGTTTTACAAAATACTGAAAGATGGAGGAAAAAGGTTTACGAAAATGCACCCGGTTCTTCGTAGTTTTTCCAGAATAATTAACCCGTGCAACCACACAACTCTGGAATGGGACAGGGCTGGACTTGAAGTTTGCTACTCTGGTGTAGGAATTCTCACAACTACTTATAAGGGAACAACTCCCTCGAATTCTGGGGTTCCTTTACATAAAGGGTCAACTGTTAAACAGTCACCTGGAGGAATTGCGAACTGCCCTCGGGAGCAGCTGGGCGATACTATGAGCCCCTCATTGAAAGTGCCCCTCCAGGTCTGAGTGGGTGCTCCGATTGGTCCGTGGATCCAGACGTCCCGGTCTTGAGGGGAACAACTCATAGGGTAGGGCCTATACTAGAGTGGCATCTATAGAGTCTTGATCGGTTACTCGACCCACGATCTGTGAAGATCAAGGCAGGGTACCCAGATGGTGTGGGTAAATCTATTCAAATAGCCATGTCCACGGTCATGGACGGTTGCGAAGGTTGCTGTAGAGCGGTGCTAGTTTTGATTTCAAAAAGGACTTCAGAAAAACAAAGGATTTGGAAATAATTTGACAAGGGGATGGTCGGAAAGGAAGGAAAGGAGTTTGGTCATGAGCTGACCGCAAGCACGAAACAAATGGGTGACCCAGTCCTAGTGTTTTCTAAAACTTTTCAAAAAGGTTTCCAAAATGTTTTCTAAAAGCTTTCAACAAAGATATTGTTGGGTCCGCAGCATAGAAAACAAAAAGTTTCCTACGGTGTGAACTATACGCCAAGATCTATCTACTAGGTACAAAGCAACGGGTGGATGTACATCCCACGAGAACTTACCCTCGAAGACAACGAGTTTTGTTAACGAGTAGGAACTCGTGGTTGATGTAGTCGTACACTTGCCGATCTCAAGATCGTGAGGAAGTCCAAGCGCCGCATCTCAGCCAGCATCGCACTACTTTTACGTTCAAGCCACCGGACAACCTCCACCTCCTTGCTCCAGCGATCTAGCGGAAGCATCAACTCCTTCCAGACAAAATGCCACCGGGAACATGTATCTCGCTAATCCGAGACGATGGGGGAATAATTCTAGAGGAGGAGAGATATCCTTCACAAGGAGGTGTGAGGATGAAGGAGGGAATGGGTGGCCTTTTATAGGAGGAGGGGGTGTGCCCCTCCTCTCCATGGCCGGCGCATGGGGGGGTGACCCCTCACCTCCCCCATTCATGTGGTGGTAACCCCTCTTCACATTCCCTTTTAAAGTCTCCACTTTAAATGCATTAAAATTCTCCAAGTTTAATGCTCTCTCATTTAATAAAACTCTTTTATTAAATTTATTCAGAATTTTGTTAATTACTTTAATTAACAAACATTCACATATAGCCCCTTGCAATATTTCAATATCACATGCAGAACCACTTTCTGCAATTTCACCCAAAACAATTTCCGGTTTCTATTGAAACAATTCCTGGGCTTTGCAATTCTTTCGTCTGAAACATATGTGCTCCAAAATGGTGTCCGGTAACTCTTAAGTGTGTCACCCTACTGTTCGCGAATAATGCAGACATGATCGAGACCCTTCTCCGATCAATAATCAGCAGCGGGACCTGGAGATCCGTACTGACTCCTACACATTCAACGATGACTTCTGTGATCGTGAGAACCTTTAACACTTGTAACTAAATCCCTTTGTCTCGCGATATGTTACATGTCCGAGATTCGATCATCCGTATCTCCATACCTAGTTTGATCTCGTTATCGACATGCACACTTTTCGCGTTCCCGTGATATAAAATTCCAATGATCACATCACTTGCTTGCAAGCTATCTCAATGTGATATCACCGAGAGGGCCCAGAGTATATCTATCCATCATCGGGATTGACAAATTCCACTCTTGATCCATGATCCTCAGCATAACACCTTCGTAGTACTGAACCCATCTTTATAGTCACCTTGTTACGGTGTGACGTTTGATGTTATCAAGATACTCTTCCGGTGTTAGCAATTAACATGATCTCATGGTCTAAGGATAAAGATTACTTCGTATGATGTTATAGCAATATAAATATAATGACTTGATCGTAATGCTATACTTCGGATGAATCTTCATCACATCATTCCACCAATGGTGTGACCTTGTTATTAACAACATCCAATGTCCATGATCAGGAAACCTTGATCATCTTGTTAATCAACAAGCTAGTCTATAAGAGAGGCATAACTAGGAACCCTTTTTGTTTATTAAACACACATGTATTGATGTTTCCGATCAATACAATTCTAGCATGTAAAATAAACATCTATCATATATAAGGAATACTTAATAACAACTTTATTATTGCCTCTCAGGGCATATTTCCTTCAGTCTCCCACTTGCACTAGAGACAATAATCTAATTCACATAGTGATAAATCTAACACCCATGGAGTTCTGGTGTTGATCATGTTTTTCCTAGGGAGAACTTTAGTCAACGGATCTGCTACATTTAGGTCCGTGTGTACTTTACAAATCTTTATATCTCCATCCTTGACATGCTCGCGGATGCAGTGAAACCGGCGCTTAATATGCTTGGAATTCTTGTGAGACCTCGGTTCCTTTGCGTTGGCTATGGCTCCATTGTTGTCATAGTAGATCACCATTGGGTCCAATGCACTAGGAACCACACATAGTTCCATAATGAACTCTTTCATCCAAACCGCTTCCTGCGCTGCTTCTGAAGCAGCAACATATTCTGCCTCCGTCGTTGATCCAGCCACCATAGGTTGTTTGGAACTCCTCCAACTAACTGCTACTCCTTTCAAGAGAAATATGTATCCAGATTGAGACTTAGAGTCATCCGGATCGGTGTCAAAGCTAGCATCAACATAACACTTAGCGACTAGCTCTTCTTCACCTCCGTATATAAGAAACATATCCCTAGTTCTTCTCAAGTACTTGAGGATGTTCTTTACCGCTATCCAGTGTTCCGAACCTGGATCAGATTGGTACCTACTAGTCAAACTAATAGCATGTGCCACATCCGGTCTTTTACATAGCATGGCATACATAATAGAGCCTATGGCCGAGGCATAGGGGATCTTATCCATCATCTTTCTTTCTTCCGCCGTAGCCGGACTTTGAGTCTTACTCAATGTCTTTCCTTGCAACATAGGTAAGAACCCCTTCTTACTTGTGTCCATATTAAACTTCTATAATATCTTATCAAGGTATGTACTCTGCGATAGCCCAATTAGGCGCCTTGATCTATCTCTATAGATTTTAATGCCGAATATATATGACGCTTCACCAAGGTCTTTCATTGAATATTTGCTGTTTAGATAACTTTTAACACTGTTTAAAAGATCTATATCATTTCCAATCAATAATATGTCATCCACATATAATATCAGAAATGCCACATTGCTCCCACTCACTTTCTTGTAAATACAAGCCTCTCCATAAGTTTGGACATATCCAAACTCTTTGATCACCTCATCAAAGCGGAGATTCCAACTCCGGGATGCTTGCTTCAGTCGATAGATGGATCACTGAAGTTTGCATACCTTATTAGCATCCTTAGGATTGACAAAACCCTTAGGTTGTATCATATACAACTCTTCTTCAATATTACCATTGAGGAACACAGTTTTGACATCCATCTGCCATATTTCATAATCGAAATATGCAGCAATTGCTAACATAATCCTAACCAACTTAAGCATCGCTATGGGAGAGAATGTATCATCATAGTCAACTCCTTGAATTTGTTGAAACCCCTTTGCGACAAGTCGAGCCTTATAGATGGTCACATTACCATCAGCATCAGTTTTTCTTTTGAAAATTCATTTATTCTCAACGGCCTTTCGATCGTGAGGTAAGTCCACCAAGGTCCAAACTTGGTTCTCGTACATGGATTCCATCTCGTATTTCATGGCTTCTAGCCATTTGTTGGAATCCGGGCTCATCATCGCTTCTTCATACGTCGCATGGTCATCCATTTCATCAACCATGAAATTCACAATAAGATTGCCAAACAGTTCAGGAGTTGCACGTGTCCTGCTTGACCTGCGAGGTTCGGTAGTGTCCTCTTTCGGAGTTTCAAGATCAATATCATTAGCTCTCTCTTCATTAGGTGAAGTCAACTCCGAAACAACTTCCGGTGCTGCGCTACTCGCCATTTCATGAAGAGAAAGTTCAATAACCTCTTCGAGTTCTACCTTCCGACTACTCACACCTTTCGCGAGAAACTCCTTCTCAAGAACGGATCCATTCTTGGCAACAAAGACCTTGCCCTCGGACCTATGATAGAAGGTATACCCAATCATTTCCTTAAGGTATACTATGAAGACGCATTTTTCCGCTTTGGGTTCGAGTTTATCTGGTTGAAGTTTCTTCACATAAACATCGCATCCCCAAACTTTAAGAAATGACAGCTTAGGTTTGTTTCCAAACCATAATTCATACGGTGTCGTTTCAACGGATTTAGATGGTGCCCGATTTAATGTGAATGCAGTTGTTTCTAGTGCATAACCCCAAAATGACAGTGGCAAGTCAGCCAGAGACATCATAGATCGAACCATATCCAGTAAGGTACGATTACGACGTTCCGACACACCATTACGTTGTGGTGTTCCGGCAGGCGTGAGTTGTGAAACTATTCCACACTCTTTCATGTGTGTGCTACACTCGTAACTTAGATACTCTCCTCCACAGTCAGACCGTGGAAATTTGATCTTTCTATTACAATGATTTTCCACTTCATTATGAAATTCCTTGAACTTTTCAAAAGTTTTAGACTTTTCTTTCATCAAATAGATATACCCGTATCTACTCAAATCATCCGTGAAAGTAACAAAATAACGATATCCACCTCGCGCCGACACACTCATTGGTCCACACACATCAGTATGTATGATTTCCAATAGATCATGCCCGTTCCATTGAACCGGAAAACGGCGTTCTAGTCATCTTGCCCATAAGGCATGGCTCACATGTATCAAATGATTCAAAATCAAGTGATTCCAAAAGTCCATTAGAATGGAGTTTCTTCATGCGTTTAACGCCAATATGACCTAGACAGCAGTGCCACATATATGCAGATATACAATCGTCAAGTTTAATCTTTTTAGCATTAACATTATGAATGTGCGTAATTTTACTATCGAGATCCATCAGAAATAAACCATTCAACATAGGTGCATAACCATAAAAGATATTATCCATATAAATCGAACGACCATTGTTTTTAGATTTAAACAAAAAACCACTTTGCATCAAACATGATCCGGATACAATGTTCATGCTAAGTGCAGGCACCAAATAACAATTATTTAGGTTTATGACTAATCCCGATGGCATATGGAGAGGCAGCATTCCGACGGCGATCACATCAACTCTTGATCCATTGCCGACCCGCATTGTGACCTCATCCCTTGCTAGTTGTCGCTTGTTCCGCAGCCCCTGAATCGAGATACATATATTAGCAACTGATCCCGTATCAAATACCCAGGTGCTACTGCGAGTACTACAAAAGTACACATCAATAAAATGTGTATCACATATACCTTTGTTTGCCTTGCCGGACTTCTTGTCCGCCAAATACTTGGGGCAGTTGCGCTTCCAATGGCCAGTCCCCTTGGAATAGTAGCACTCTGTATCGGACTTAGGGCCAGCTCGGAGTTTCTTTTCAGGCGCGGCAACAAATTTGCCACCCTTCTTTCCCTTGTGCTTTCCTTTCTTGTCCTCCTTGAAACCGGTGGTCCTATTGATCATCAACACTTGATGTTCTTTCCTAATCTCCACTTCTGCAGTCTTAAGCATTGACAGAAGCTCGGGAAGAGTCTTCTTCATGCCCTGCATATTATAGTTCATCCTGAAGCTCTTGTAGCTAGGAGGCGGAGATTGGAGAACACGATGTATGCCTAAGTCAATGGGAATCGTTATTCCCAAGGACACAAGCTTATCGGTGTACCTAGACATTTTGAGTACATGCTCACTAACGGAGCTGTTCTCCTCCATCATGCAGCTAAAGAACTTTTCAGTACCATTATAACTCTCTACGACAGCATGGGTATCGAAAATCATTTTCAATTCTCCCATGGTATTAAGCTATTGCCATTTTTGAGACGCTTTCGAAGTTCTGGCTCTAGCCCATACAGTATGCCGCAATTAACTAAGTTGTGGTCCTCCTGACGAGTCACATAGACATTCTTTTCCTCGTCAGGGGCATCAGGAGCTGGTGGGGGGCCTAGCAGCGCATCTAGCACATATTGCTTTTGTGCAGCAGTGAGGAGAATCCTCAAATTCATAGCCCAGTTGGTGAAGTTGCTACCATTCGCAGCAAGTTTCTCTTTCTCCATGAACACATTGAAATTAAAAGCAGGTGGTACCATCTACAACAGAATTTGTAAAGTTTATTTAGACTAAGTTTATGATAGATTGAGTTCAACTAATCCAAATTACTAATGAACTCCCACTCAAAAACAACATCCCTCGTGTATTTTTCGTGATTACATGAACCAAATCCACTACACCAAGTCCGATCATCACGTGAGTCGGTGTAGTTTCAAAGGCGAGCATCTATATGGGCATCATATCAACCATATGACTCATACTTAACCTTTTGGTCCGTGTTCCGAGGCCATGTCTATACATGATAGGCTCGCTAAGTAAAAACCATAGTACTCGCGTGTGTAAACCTTTCTTACACCCGTTGTATGAAAGTGTAGAGACGAGTACACCCGATCATCACGTGATGTCTGGAAACACGATCCATAGAACGGTGCATACTCAAGGAAGAACACATTTTATCTTGATATCTAAATGAGGGATCATCTTATAATGCTACCAAAAGCGCCAAACTAGCAGTATAAGATGCTAACATCTAATGTGTAAAGTGATATGATATGGTCCATGCATTTGATCTCTATCATTTGCATCGTGGTATGATCTCTATCATTCCTTTGTGTGTAAGGCCAAGGTCTATGGAACTTACACGTTGAATGTGTTGTAAGAGTATCTATCATACATCTACTTACAACAATACCATATCAATACACTAGCCTAGCAACGGTCTAAACTAGATGCCTCTAATTTATCAATTGCAAGTTTTACGTGGCTTAGGGATTTCGGAGATAGAACCGTTCTTACCTACGAACATGAACCACAATGAGGATAACTAAGTTATTAGCAACTCGTTGTAAATCAGATATTGACTATAGTAGGAGAGATGACACCCGCCACTTATGCAAAACAAGTTGCATGTCAGTCGTGGAACCGGTCTCTTGTACGATGACATGTAAGGTTGGTCCGGGCCGCTTCATCCCACTATGCCACCAATATCCAAAATACATAGAAGATGCAATAACATGATCATTATCGCCCACATATAAACATATTTGTACTACCCGTGCAAAGCACCTACGCATAGATCAGGCTCTGATACCAATGTTGAGTCCGCAGCATAGAAAACAAAAAATTTCCTACGGTGTGAACTATACGCCAAGATCTATCTACTAGGTACAAAGAAACAGGTGGATATACATCCCACGAGAACTTACCCTTGAAGACAACGAGTTTTGTTAACGAGTAGGAACTCGTGGTTGATGTAGTCGTACACTTGCCGATCTCAAGATTGTGAGGAAGTCCGAGCGCCACAACTCAGCAGCGCATCCGTACTCGCACACACGTTCAAGCCACCGGACAACCTCCACCTCCTCGCTCCAGCGATCTAGCGGAAGCAGCAACTCCTTCCAGATGAAATGCCACCGGGAACATGTATCTCGTTAATCCAAGACCATGGGGGAATAATTCTAGAGGAGGAGAGAGATCCTTCACAAGGAGGTGTGAGGATGAAGGAGGGAATGGGTGGCCTTTTATAGGAGGAGGGGGTGTGCCCCTCCTCTCCATGGCCGACGCAGGGGGGTGACCCCTCACCTCCCCCATTCATGTGGTGGTAACCCCTCCACATTAAAATGCCTCTTCACATTCCATTTTAAAGTCTCCACTTTAAATGCATTAAAATTCTCCAAGTTTAATGCTCTCTCATTTAATAAAACTCTTTTAATAAATTTATTCAGAATTTTGTTAATTACTTTAATTAACAAACATTCACATATAGCCCCTTGCAATATTTCAATATCACATGCAGAACCACTTTCTGCAATTTCACCCGAAACAATTTCCGGTTTCTATTGAAACAATTCCTGCGCTTTGCAATTCTTTTGTCTGAAACATATGTGCTCCAAAATGGTGTCCGGTAAATCTTAAGTGTGTCACCCTACGGTTCGAGAATAATGCAGACAAGATCGAGACCCTTCTCCGATCAATAATCAGCAGCGGGACCTAGAGATCCGTACTGACTCCTACACATTGAACGATGACTTCTGTGATCGTGAGAACCTTTAACGCTTGTAACTAAATCCCTTTGTCTCACGATATATTACATGTCTGATATTTGATCATCGGTATCTCCATACCTAGTTTGATCTCGTTACTGACATGCACTCTTTTCTCGTTCCCGTGATATAACATTCTAGTGATCACATCACTTGCTTGCAATCTATCTCAATGTGATATCACCAAGAGGGCCTAGAGTATATCTATCCGTCATCGGGATTGACAAATTCCACTCTTGATCCATGAGCCTCAACATAACACCTTCGTAGTACTGAACCCATCTTTATAGTCACCCTGTTACGGTGTGACGTTTGATGTTATCAAGATACTATTCCGGTGTTAGCAATTAACATGATCTCCTGGTCTAAGGATAAAGATTACTTCGTATGATGTTATAGAAATATAAACATAATGACTTGATCGTAATGCTATACTTCGGATGAATGTTCATCACATCATTCCACCAATGGTGTGACCTTATTATTAACAACATCCAATGTCCATGATCAGAAAACCTTGATCATCTTGTTAATCAACAAGCTAGTCTATAAGAGAGGCATAACTAGGAACCCTTTTTGTTTATTAAACACACATGTATTGATGTTTCCTATCAATACAATTCTAGCATGTAAAATAAACATCTATCATATATAAGGAATACATAATAACAACTTTATTATTGCCTCTCAGGGCATATTTCCTTCAGTCTCCCACTTGCACTAGACATAATAATCTAGTTCACATAGTGTAAATCTAACACCCATGGAGTTATGGTGTTGATCATGTTTTTCCCTAGGGAGAACTTTAGTCAACGGATCTGCTACATTTAGGTGCGTGTGTACTTTACAAATCTTTATATCTCCATACTTGACATGCTCGCGAATGGAGTGAAACCGGCGCTTAATATGCTTGGAATTCTTGTGGGACCTCGGTTCCTTTGCTTTGGCTATGTCTCCATTGTTGTCCCACTAGATCACCATTGGGTCCAATGCACTAGGAACCACACCTAGTTCCGTAATGAACTCTTTCATCCCAACTGCTTCCTGCGCTGCTTCTGAAGCAGCAACATATTCCGCCTCCGTTATTGATCCAGCCACCACAGGTTGTTTGGAACTCCTCCAACTAATTGCTGCTCCGTTCAAGAGAAATACGTATCGGGATTGAGACTTAGAGTCATCCGGATCAGTGTCAAAGCTAGAATCGACATAACACTTAGCGACTAGCTCTTCTTCACCTCCGTATATAAGAAACATATCCCTAGTTCTTCTCAAGTACTTGAGGATGTTGTTTACCGCTATCTAGTGTTCCGAACATGGATCAGATTGGTACCTACTAGTCAAACTAATAGCATGTGCCACATGCGGTCTTGTACATAGCATGGCATACATAATAGAGCCTATGGCCGAGGCATAGGGGATCTTATCCATCATCTCTCTTTCTTCCGCCGTAGCCGGACTTTGAGTCTTACTCAATGTCTTGCCTTGCAACATAGGTAAGAACCCCTTCTTACTTGCGTCCATATTAAACTTCTATAATATCTTATCAAGGTATGTACTCTGCGATAGCCCAATTAGGCGCCTTGATCTATCTCTATAGATTTTAATGCCTAATATATATGACGCTTCACCAAGGTCTTTCATCGAAAATTTGCTGTTTAGATAACTTTTAACACTATTTAAAAGATCTATATCATTTCCAATCAATAATATGTCATCCACATATAATATCAGAAATGCCACATTTCTCCCACTCACTTTCTTGTAAATACAAGCCTCTCCATAAGTTTGGACAAATCCAAACTCTTTGATCACCTCATCAAAGCGGAGATTCCAACTCCGGGATGCTTGCTTCAGTCCATAGATGGATCGCTGAAGTTTGCATACCTTATTAGCATCCTTAGGATCGACAAAACCCTTAGGTTGTATCATATACAACTCTTCTTCAATATTACCATTGAGGAATGCAGTTTTGACATCCATCTGCCATATTTCATAATCGAAATATGCAGCAATTGCTAACATAATCCTAACCGACTTAAGCATTGCTACGGGAGAGAATGTCTCATCGTAGTCAACTCCTTGAATTTGTCGAAACCCCTTTGCGACAAGTCGAGCCTTATAGATGGTCACATTACCATTAGCATCAGTTTTTCTTTTGAAAATCCATTTATTCTCAACGGCCTTTCGATCGTGAGGTAAGTCCACCAATGTCCAAACTTGGTTCTCGTACATGGATTCCATCTCGGATTTCATGGCTTCTAGCCATTTGTTGGAATCCGGGCTCATCATCGCTTCTTCATACGTCGCAGGGTCATCCATTTCATCAACCATGAAATTCACAATAGGATTGTCGTACAGTTCAGGAGCTGCACGTGTCCTGCTTGACTTGCGAGGTTTGGTAGTGTCCTCTTTCGGAGTTTCATGATCAATATCATTAGCTCTCTCTTCATTAGGTGAAGTCAACTCCGAAACAACTTCCAGTGTTGCGCTACTCGCCATTTCATGAAGAGAAGGTTCAATAACCTCTTCGAGTTCTACCTTCCGACTACTCACAACTTTCGCGAGAAACTCCTTCTCAAGATAGGATCCATTGTTGGCAACAAAGACCTTGCCCTCGGATCTGTGATAGAAGGTATACCCAATCATTTCCTTAGGGTATCCTATGAAGACGAATTTTTCCTCTTTGGGTTGAAGTTTCTTCACATAAACATCGCATCCCCAAACTTTAAGAAATGACAGCTTAGGTTTGTTTCCAAACCATAATTCATACAGTGTCGTTTCAATGGATTTAGATGGTGCCCGATTTAAAGTGAATGTAGCTGTTTCCAGTGCATAACCCCAAAATGACAGTGGCAAGTCAGTCAGAGACATCATAGATCAAACCATATCCAATAACGTACAATTACGATGTTCCGACACACCATTACGTTGTGGTGTTCCTACAGGCGTGAGTTGTGAAACTATTCCACACTATTTCATGTGTGTGCTAAACTCGTAACTTAGATACTCTCCTCCACGGTCAAACCATGGAAATTTGATCTTTCTATTATGATGATTTTCCACTTCATTCTGAAATTCCTTGAACTTTTCAAAAGTTTCAGACTTGTGTTTCATCAAATAGATATACCCGTATCTACTCAAATCATCCGTGAAAGTAACAAAATAACGATATCCACCTCGCGCTGACACACTCATTGGTCCACACACATCAGTTTGTATGATTTCCAATAGATCTGTCGCCCGTTCCATTGAACCGGAAAACGGCGTTCTAGTCATCTTGCCCATAAGGCATGGCTCACATGTATCAAATGATTCAAAATCAAGTGATTCCAAAAGTCCATTAGAATGGAGTTTCTTCATGCGTTTAACGCCAATATGACCTAGACGGCAGTGCCACATATATGCAGACATATCATCATCAAGTTTAATCTTTTTAGCATTAACATTATGAATGTGCGTAATATTACTATCAAGATCCATCATAAATAAACCATTCAACATAGGTGCATGACCATAAAAGATATTATCCATATAAATCGAACAACCATTGTTTTCAGATTTAAACGAATAACCACTTTGCATCAAACATGATCTGGATACAATGTTCATGCTAAGTGCAAGCACCAAATAATAATTATTTAGGTTTATGACTAATCCCGATGGAATATGGAGAGGAAGTGTTCCGACGGCGATCACATCAACTCTTGATCCATTGCCGACCCGCATTGTGACCTCATCCCTTTCTAGTTGTCGCTTGTTCCGCAGCCCTTGAATCGAGTTACATATATTAGCAACTGATCCCGTATCAAATACCCAGGTGCTACTGCGAGTACTAGTCAAGTACACATCAATAACATGTATATCACATATACTTTTGTTTGCCTTTCCGGACTTCTTGTCCACCAAATACTTGGGGCAGTTGCGCTTCCAATGGCTAGTCCCCTTGCAATAGTAGCACTCGGTATCGGACTTAGGGCCAGCTCGGGATTTCTTTTTAGGCGTGGCAATAGATTTGCCACCCTTCTTTCCCTTGTGCTTGCCTTTCTTGTCCTTCTTTAAATCGGTGGTCCTATTGATCATCAACACTTGATGTTCTTTCCTAATCTCCACTTCTGCAGTCTTAAGCATTGACAGAAGCTCGGGAAGAGTCTTCTTCATGCCCTGCATATTATAGTTCATCACGAAGCTCTTGTAGCTAGGTGGCAGAGATTGGAGAACACGATGTATGCCTAAGTCAATGGTAATCGTTATTCCCAAGGACACAAGCTTATCGGCGTACCCAGACATTTTGAGTACATGCTCACTAACGGAGCTGTTCTCCTCCATCATGCAGCTAAAGAACTTTTCAGTAGCATTATAACTCTCTATGGCAGCATGGGTATCGAAAATCATTTTCATTTCTCCCATGGTATCAAAGGCATTGCCATTTTCGAAACGCTTTCGAAGTTCTGGCTCTAGCCCATACAGTATGCCGCAATGAACTAAGTTGTGGTCCTCCTGACGAGTCACATAGACATTCTTTTCCTCGTCAGGGGCATCAGGAGCTGGTGGGGGGCCTAGCGGCGCATCTAGCACATATTTCTTTTGTGCAGCAGTGAGGAGAATCCTCAAATTCATAGCCCAGTTGGTGAAGTTGCTGCCATTCGCAACAAGTTTCTATTTCTCCATGAACACATTGAAATTAAAAGCACGTCGTGCCATCTACAACAGAATTTGTAAAGTTTATTTAGACTAAGTTTATGATAGATTGAGTTCAACTAATCCAAATTACTAATGAACTCCCACTCAAAAACGACATCCCTCGTGTCTTTTTGGTCATTACATGAACCAAATCCACTACACCAAGTCCGATCATCATGTGAGTCGGTGTAGTTTCAAAGGCGAGCATCTATAGGGGCATCATATCAACCATATGACTCATGCTTAACCTTTCGGTCCGTGTTCCGAGGCCATGTCTGTACATGCTAGGCTTGCCAAGTAAGAACCTTAGTACTCGCGTGTGTAAAACTGTCTTACACCCATTGTATGAAAGCATAGAGTCGAGTACACCCGATCATCACGTGATGTCTCGAAACACGATCCATAGAACGGTGCATACTCAAGGAAGAACACATTTTATCTTGATATCTAAATAAGGGATCATCTTATAATGCTACCAAAATCGCCAAACTAGCAGTATAAGATGCTAGCATCTAATGTATAAAGTGAGATGATATGGTCCATGCATTTGATCTCTATCATTTCCATCGTGGTATGATCTCTATCATTCCTTTGTGTGTAAGGCCAAGGTCTATGGAACTTACACGTTGAATGTGTTGTAAGAGTATCCATCATACATCTACTTACAACAATACCATATCAATACACTAGCCCGGCAACGATCTAAACTAGACGCCTCTAATTTATCAATTGCAAGTTTTACGTGGCTTAGGGCTTTCGGAGATAGAACCGTTCTTACCTACGAACATGAACCACAACGAGGATAACTAAGTTATTAGCAACTCGTTATAAATCAGATATAGACTATAGTAGGAGAGACAGACACCCACCAGCCACTTATGCAAAACAAGTTGCATGTCAGTCGTGGAACCGGTCTCATGTACGATGACATGTAAGGTTGGTCCGGGCCGCTTCATCCCACTATGCCACCAATATCCAAAATACATAGAAGATGCAATAACATGATCATCATCGCCCACATATAAACATATGTGTACTACATGTGCAAAGCACCTACGCATAGTTCAGGCTCTGATACCACTGTTGGGTCCGCAGCATAGAAAACAAAAAATTTCCTACGGTGTGAACTATACGCCAAGATCTATCTACTAGGTACAAAGCAACGGGTGGATATACATCCCACGAGAACTTACCCTCGAAGACAACAAGTTTTGTTAACGAGTATGAACTTGTGGTTGATGTAGTCGTACACTTGCCGATCTCAAGATCGTGAGGAAGTCCGAGCGCCGCAACTCAGCAGCGCATCCATACTCGCACACACGTTCAAGCCACCGGACAACCTCCACCTCCTCGCTCCAGCGATCCAGCGGAACCAGCCACTCCTTCCAGACGAAATGCCACCGGGAACATGTATCTCGCTAATCCGAGACCATGGGGGAATAATTCTAGAGGGGGAGAGACATCCTTCACAAGGAGGTGTCAGGATGAAGGAGGGAATGGGTGGCCTTTTATAGGAGGAGGGTGTGTGCCCCTCATCTCCATGGCCGGCGCATGGGGGGGTGACCCCTCACCTCCCCCATTCATGTGGTGGTAACCCCTCCACATTAAAATGCCTCTTCACATTCCCTTTTAAAGTCTCCACTTTAAATGCATTAAAATACTCCAAATTTAATGCTCTCTCGTTTAATAAAACTCTTTTATTAAATTTATTCAGAATTTTGTTAATTACTTTAATTAACAAACATTCACATATATCCCCTTGCAATATTTCAATATCACATGCAGAACCACTTTCTGCAATTTCACCCGAAACAATTTCCGGTTTCTATTGAAACAATTCCTGCGCTTTGCAATTCTTTCGTCTGAAACCTATGTGCTCCAAAATGGTGTCCGGTAACTCTTAAGTGTGTCACCCTATGGTTCACGAATAATGCGGACATGATCAAGACCCTTCTCCGATCAATAATCAGCAGCAGGACCTGGAGATCCATATTGACTCCTACACATTCAACGATGACTTCTGTGATCGTGAGAACCTTTAACACTTGTAACTAAATCCCTTTGTATCGCGATATATTACATGTCCGGGATTCGATCATCGGTATCTCCATACCTAGTTTTATCTCGTTACTGTCATGCACTCTTTTCTCGTTCCCGTGATATAACATTCTAGTGATCACATCACTTGCTTGCAAGCTATCTCAATGTGATATCACCGAGAGGGCCCAGAGTATATCTATCCGTCATCAGGATTGACAAATTCCACTCTTGATCCATGAGCCTCAACATAACACCTTCGTAGTACTAAACCCATCTTTATAGTCACCTCCATTACGGTGTGACGTTTGATGTTATCAAGATACTCTTCCGGTGTTAGCAATTAACATGATCTCATGGTCTAAGGATAAAGATTACTTCGTATGATGTTATAGCAATATAAACATAATGACTTGATCGTAATGCTATACTTCGGATGAATGTTCATCACATCATTCAACCAATGGTGTGACCTTGGTATTAACAACATCCAATGTCCATGATCAGGAAACCTTGATCATCTTGTTAATCAACAAGCTAGTCTATAAGAGAGGCATAACTAGGAACCCTTTTTGTTTATTAAACACACATGTATTGATGTTTCCGATCAATACAATTCTAGCATGTAAAATAAACATCTATCGTATATAAGGAATACATAATAACAACTTTATTATTGCCTCTCAGGGCAAATTTCCTTCAGATATGTAGATGTTATATCTACAAGAGAAAATATTTGAGAAAAGAACCTCTCTTGGAGCCCTCCTACTACCACAACCATATTGCAAATTCTCTTGTTAATATTATTATATTAAGGTGGTTTGCGAGTACATTCAAAGTACTCACTAGCATTCTCCTTGGCTATTAACTTGGTCAGATATCGAGAAGAAGGTGATGTTGACGACTATGCGAGCTAGGACGTTCTCCCAGTCAGTTGCCTGTAGGTTAAGGCATGGCTCGGGCTCTACGCTTGATGAAGTTCCGCTGATGATTATTGATGTAGCCATAATGGCATGTAAGGTATGACATGTATCCGCTTAAGTAATGCATGTTTACTCTAATACTTGTCGGTTATGTGCCACGACTAATTGATCATGGGATCGTGGTGTATGCATAATAGGGATTCTCAGAGGATTAATCCGGGGCCCCACTGACTTAGTATCAGAGCCATCCTGACTGTAGGAGACCTTAGTTAGCATGGACGTTAGACAGGAAACGACAACCCTATTTTCTAAAAGACAAGGGAGAAGAGATGACTATTTGCAAAAGTGCTTATGTCTCTTCCCCTCTATTTTAAAAACTACTTGCATTAAGATGATTTTCTAATCTTAAAAGTCTTGCACACTTGTCACTAACTCAACCCTCCCTTAATAATCTATTGTAGATGGCCTCTCTCCGTTCAGAGATCATCATCGTTGGAGACAGTTTCTGGCCCTTTGAAGAGCAGCTTCACGATCTACTAAAGATAGCCAATAGGCCCCCGCCAAAAATTGAAGGAACTGAACTCCCTCGTAGCAACACCAATTTTACGCAATGGGTCATCAAGTCCATAATTCCCTCGGGTGAAGCCCACACCAAGCCTACCGTCTTCACCTTCCTTGATAGCAACTGGGTTGATGGTGTGGTGCGAGCCATACAGGAGACCATGGCGCGCCTCTACAAGATCCATGAGGATGAGCTGAAGGAAACCCCTTACCACCTGTTTGGAAAAAATGATAAGGATGGACTTCCCACCGAATCTTTCCTCACCTGCTGCATTGGGAATCAGCTCGAGAACATGGAGTACCTACTTCAACGTCACCAGGAAGACCTGGACAAGACCCATCACGAGAATCTGCTCCTGAAGTTGGATCTTGCCACACTCCGTACCCGAGAGAGAAGTCTTCGAGCCACCAATGCTCGCTTGGAAAAGAAAGTGGCCATTGAGGTGTCCTCCAACCTCGAAGATGATAACCCCGAGACTGAAGACGAATCCCTATCTCTCCATGAATACCATCCCATCGTTCAGTCACCAACACAGACGAATCAACTAGGAACCCTACCCCTTGGGAAGGCTCCACCCTCACTTTCACTAAAGACGAGATGAAATTCCTCACACCCCCGAGGATATGCAGTAGTTGGATCCCACTTCTTCTCTAGAAGTCAGCAAAAACTCCATAGATGCACCCTCCGATTAACCCCCGGCACTACCGTACTCGCCCATCTAGAAATAGGGTAGCATCATGTATCGTCCCCGAATGCATTTTGTAATGCTTTAAGTACTCTTCACACCTTCGGGTGTAGACTGGCTTGTTATGTAATAAGTTCCTTGGATTGCTATGCTAGTTTCATGTCTCCCTCTTGCGTGTTTTACCCAAGACCTTACATCAGACCCAACCTAAAACGAAAATGTCCCAAAGCATCTCCCGATGTCTAGTTTTCCTCACCAACGATGGATGACTGCTGGTACCCCGTTAATTACACCCCATGAGGCCTAGACCCTCGGTTGGATTTGCTTGTTTAGGCCACAATCATTATCCTATAGTTTTATACCTCACCTAGTAACTTAGACAACCCCAATAGTTGTCGCTAACAAGAATCCATACCAACCTCGGGAGTTATGGGAGGAAGAGTATCACAGGAACCAGGACTTTGACATCATCAAGTTAGGACCACTCGAAGGATCCTCCTCAGCAGGATGACATACCCCGTCCAAATCACTTCTCAAGACTCGTCATCGACACTACGCGCCATCCTTCATCGACCAACGATAACCTGAGTCCCGTTGAAGCTGGAAGTCTACAACCAAAGGACCAACACTATCCACAAGAAACCCCAAGAGTTGCTAATCAAGACAAGAAGTGAAGACCTGACTTCCCTAACCTTTGGAGTATTAGAACTTCCTACAACCCCAATAGACTAACTAGTAATCGATCCCTCAGCCCAACCAATGGGATGTTTATCACTAGAAGGCTAGAATACTTCAATTCTCTGAAGACAAGGATGCATGAGACACCAAGTTTACTCCATCATCGAGCAAAAGCAACACAGAGAGTTCTAGTGAAGATGGTTTATACGAAGTTAGCTACTCTACCTTGTCCGAAATCTAGCAAGAGAGTCGTTAACTTGCCCTAAGATAAACCCTTCAAACTTCGTTAGGAAACCACCCATGACAAGGTTCATGCAATAGAACGATACTTGATGACCTCAACTCAAGACCGAAGGAGATACATCCGTCTTCAGCATCCTGCCAGCACTTCAAGACGAAGACCCCTAGTGAAGCTCTAAGGTGGAAAGACTGCGTCTCTCCAGTCAACTCTCGAAGAATACCTACCGGAAGATACTTCAGGAAGCATTCCAACCCTGATGTCCTTCTCCAGGAATCATCTTGAAAATCATCCTAACCTCAGATGATAAACCTCATCAACAGCCGTCAAAAGACTACTCAATCTCTTAGTACCCAAGAAGTCCCTAATCAGGACAACCTGAATACCTGAAGGCAACCAGACCACGGAAGCCGACCAAACCCTCCTTCTAAAGGTTCGAAGAAGACTAAGGAGTCAAAATCTAAGAAGATTCCATGGAGATCCTCCTCGGATACTTTAGTTGGAGACCCACCTAAAGGATCGCTGAATCACTAACCCTTCAGTTCTAACTCACTTAGAGGACCGGCGACTTAAACTGTTTGATAGGCTAAGTACGAATAAAAGTCGTATATGAGTCTCATAAACCTAGTTTGCAGAATACATTTGAAGGCTTCAAATCCCGACAGAAGGTTGGCCACAGTCTTAAAAGCATCATCCGATGACTCTACGAAACAAGGACTGACGTATTCCTGAGCAACCCTAGTTTAACCCTAAGGGGAAAGACTTGCGTCTTTCCCACAAAAATAGACTAACCATGTGTCAGAAGCAACTTCAGGAGTTAGACACAAAATCATGATTTAGGATACGATAATCCTTTACGAGAAACGGTGTAAATCCTTACAGAAGGAAGATCACCCCTCACAATCCCGATGGAAGCCGGCTCAATACTCATGCATCCAAGACGATTGAAGTTCAACCACATCGTCACAGTGACCTTGTTCAAAGACAACGCCGACAAGTTAGTACGTGAGAAACACATGACACTAACTCCAACACAAAATCCCCTAACCCTATTCTCCTGAATCTAGGGATGAGATTCTTTTAAGGCGGAAAGGTCTTTAACATCCCAGTTGCAGTGTTTTCTTGTTGTTTGCATGTGCTTATGCATATGAATGTATAACATATGATATACCCCTACCTCACCATCAATTGACAAAAACTAGTTAACAAAACTGTCTTGGATCATTTTACATATTCTCAAATGTTCTGGCATTTTAAAAACCTGAGCCAAGGTGTCTTTGCAACCCTAACAATTTTGGTAGCTTCTATTGACAATATTATGGAGATCTGTATGATATAAGCTCCTTATGTTTTCAAGACAGAACTTTCCACCGCTCTTACCTCTAGGTTTCTCTAAAATCCTTTTATAAATCTTTTGATTTCTACTCTTGGTAGAGATACCAAGGACTGTCACCTCATTCAAACTCCAACAATTCAAAATACCCATCCTTACCTCAATCTAGGCTTGATGGTAACCGTAGTAATAGCCTGAGTTCCTTGTTACGATGAATTGCCTTGATCTGCTGTCTGATGTATTGCCTTGATCTGTTGTCTGACTTGTTTTCTTAGGAAGTAGTGTGAGCTACCCTAGGAGATCATCATCTAGAATCTAAATAATCCCAGGGATGTCAACCCTAAGCAAGTTAACCAAGATGGATCTGATCTCTAGCCACTAAGTGATCATCTAAAACCCTTAACCAGATCAATTCTAAAGTGATCCATTCTAGAAGTTTCCAAGTCAATGAAGACCAATATCAAGCATGGATATACTCTATTCAACCTACACTTCAACATCATCCACTTGATGATACCTTGATACCTTGAAACCCATCAAAAACATCCCCACTCATATTCTAGTCAAAAACCCTAAATCTGCTAAACTTGACCTAGTATGGAAACTGTTTTAACATCACTTCTTTGAATGCCCCTCTTTCTAAACCCTTGTGCATTTTTGGTAATTCACTTGAACCATCTTGCAAACCATCATAAGGACTACCAGGGACCACTCTTGCCCTTGGTTATATCACCTTCTAATCCACTTCTTCTTGATGGTTTTGCAGGCAAAAAAATAAACTTTTCTGCAAATATTATCATCTTGAATGTGTTCTACTCATAAATTTCTATAATTACCTACTCCACTTGTTCCAAATGGATCCTTGCGCTCCAAAAACCCACAAGGTTTTGAAGGCTATTTGATAATCTGCTTTGGCACCCTTATTTTATTCAAAGTTTAGGATCAATTCTTGGAAAACTCAAGCCTGATCAAAATAAACCTTCTATACCATGGTGATCTACATCACTTGGTCTATCTATCCATATAGCCCATGACCCAAGAGGAGCTTCGAGCTCCAAGATCCAACAAGGTTTTGAAGGTAATAAAATAACATTACCCTAGATCCTTAATCTCTTGTTCTCCACCAAAATCAACGTTGATTCTCAACACCCAAGGTTGATAATGCTAGGTATACCTTGTGGACATCCTCTACCTTGATTACAAAGATTTATCCAATATTATCCATAATTATTATGGACCAAAAACCTATTTAATCTCTTAAATTGACAAAAACTTCAAAACCTAATCTATAAAAGAAGATTGATTTTCTCCAAAACACATCCCCATTTCTAGGCTCATTCAAAGTCTAATTGTCACATCCCATCTTCCAACTTCAAAAATAAATATTTTTTAACAGTATTAATAATTCTTTCTGCCCATTTTCTCAAATGGCAGAAACAAGAAAATAAATATATTAAATAGCTTTAATCATCAATAAAATCTTGGGAAAAATCTCCATTGTGTGAATTCATATATCGGACCATCTCACATAAAAAACCATCCTTGTATAATTCAAAAATATCAAATGAAACCCTAAAAACCATTTCTGCACTATTTGAATTTTTGATATAAAGTACACCAATAATCATTTGAAAAATCTAACAATATTCTTGGAGGTGTACCTTAACCCTATTTGACAACCAACATCATTGATTCATCTATCTAGTTCAGAAATCAAGAGAAGCTTCATGCTCATCAACATGGCCAAGTTTTGGAAATAAATCAAACCAATGAGCTAAGCCAAATCAAACCTTCTCCAAAACTTGTCCAATACTCCTCCTCAGCACCATGACACAGCCTGGTCGACCACCACTATAGCCATGTACTGTATCCCCAACTCCCCTTGTATCTTATGCTTGGAAGGAGAGGGGCATGCCCCATTAAACAAAGGTCTTGCAGCTGCTTCCCCCCATCACTCTTCACACCTCTGCCCGTGCCAGATCCCTCTCTCACCCCTCTCCACTGCCCCTTATGACCTATCCCAAGCCAGCTCTACCCCTCCTTCATGTCCAAAATGGACATTTCTCACCATGACACCACTCACTCGAGTTAAATAGGCCAGAGGCCTGTTCTGCCTCTCCTACTGCCTCATTTCACCTCCCTCCCCTCCACATACCTCCCACGAGGCCCCTCTCTTCCTCCCCTCCTCTGCCCTGCTCGAGAGAAGGAGAGAAAGAAGCCCTCGGCCTCGAGCAAGATTCAAGTGTAGCCTCTCCTTCCTTGCTCCCCTAGCCTTGCAGGCCTCTCTCCTGAACTCCCCTTGCCCTCACAGTTCTAACCCTGGCCTTGTTTTAAACATGCAGCAACCCCTGGAGCTTCTCCGATGAGCTCCTGAAGCCGTGTTGTGGCTATTCTCGCTCGAGCCCCTTCCCGGAAGTGAAGGGCGCCGTGTCGCCCATCCCCGGAGTCGTCATCGTCGCCCGCGTCTCCCCGTCGCCTCCACAATCGTCTGCGAGCCCCCGGTGAGCCTCCCCCATGCCTTCCCGACCTCCCTAGGGTTTGGATCTTTGTCGCCGCGGCGGAGGTGAACGATGACTTCACGCCGTTGGATCTCACTTAATCCAGCGACCCAAATCTGTGTGTATGTAGCATCCCAATTGTCTAACAATTGCAAAGCTACTAGCCTAGTCTATATAAATGCTACTTCCTATATATAATTGTTGCATCATAATGATATCATGCTCATGTCATCATGCCACCTTGCATTTGAGCATCATATAAAACCCTTTTGATTTGGTTCTTCTCTCTTATGCATTGTTAATTGTATTTGCCTCTTGATATTGTATTTGGTTATTGATATATTGTTTAAATGCCCAAGTTGAGTTGGGGGCATATCTTTTATTCCAATTCCACCACCTCTCTTTATCACCACCTTATAATTCCACCATCCCATTAAACCATGAGCTTGTAGTTCTTTCTTTTGAATTTATTCTCTAGCTCATGTGGGTGGGGTGGATCTAATCCTATAAATTCTTTTGCTTGGCTTTATTCCACTTCTTGGGAATGCATAAGAATAATGCCATATCATCATTATTGTTTTCACAAGGATAATACATGGCATTTATTATTTTTGCATGGGCCATGCAAGAGCATCACCACCTTTAACCTTTTGTTTTTCTCTTGGTTTAATTGGTTCCTTTCTTTGTGGGTCATCTCCACCCCTCTCTCCTCACTCTTGTCGCCTCATGCTTTGGTCATGATTCAAACCCTACCACCACATAACCCTCTCTCTCTAATCCTCTCTCCAAAAACCTAACACCTCATCTAAACCCTAACTCTAGTTTCCTCTCTTTTCTTCTACCCTAGTTCTAAGCCAAACCCTAACCACACCTCTCTCACCTCTCCCTCTCTCTACCATGATGACCCCACTGCTACCCCTCTCCTGTCCCACACCCCATCTACCCACCCCCTCCTAGCCAAGCCCTAGCTGACCCGAGCTCCTCCTAACCCTAGACTAAGTTACAACCGAGCTCCCTATCCTCTCTCTTCTCTCTACCTGCCGGGTAGCCCCACCGCCACGCCGTCCCCACCTGGCAGCCCTACCTGCCCTGCCCTGGCTGCCCAGGTCGAGCCCCAGCTCGACCACGTGATCGAGGAGAAGAAGAAAAGGGCCGAAGCCACTTTTCCCTACCCCGTGCCCACACGCTACCTCGCCTCTCTCCCTCGCTTTACCCTCCGCCCCACGGCTCCTCTGCCTCTCCCAGATCCGCCCAGAGCCCTGCCTCTCCTCCCCTTCCTCTTCACCGTCGCCAGGTCTTGCCGCCAGTCACCGCCGTCTACCCCTGCGTCTCGTCGTTCCGGCCGGCGTGCGCGTCTTGGAGGTGGTCTGGGAGACCAAGGAGACCTCCCTGCTGCTCCCTGTACACGCCGACGCGGAGGAGGAGCGCCACAGCCGCCAGCACCAGCGCCGCCCGACGCAAACCCTAGCTGCGCCGGCCGTCTGCGTCCTCGCCCCTCCGTCGCCCCCCTGCACGATCCGACCGCACCGATCTCTCCAGTGCGACCTCTCCCTCCCAACCTCCTCCGCCTTGCCGCCGTCTAGATCCGTCGTTCTTTTTTCGTCGAACATGTTGCGCCGCGTCGGCCGCTGGTTTCGCTTCGCCGCGCAGAACCATCTAGCCGCCGCTCCTCTGTCACCATCTCGTAACCAGCGCCTGGCTACCACCACCCACAGCGCCCGCGTGCGAAGTTCGAACCCAGCGCCCCGCGTCGGTCGCGCACCGACCTGTCCGCGCGTTTGCAGGAAGAGAAACAGGGGTCTATTGGCCTTTTTCCATATACCCCCTTTCTTTTTCTTCGCCTCAACCCGCGGTACCACCGAGCCCCACCGTCAGCCTCTCCGTCCATTTTGCAGTTAAGCCCCCCAGTTCTTCCAGCCTCAACCCGCGCTCCCTTCATCGCGACACGTGGCTGACCCTCCCCTCTCGCTGTCATGTGGGCCTGGCCCCACCGACAGACCCACCGGTCAGCGACCTGGGCTAGCTAAGGTCAGCGTAGAAAACCCTTGCGCATACGCCAGATCAGCCCGGACCCAGTTGGCGGTGTCTGTGGCTAGATCTGTGTGAGTACAAAATGGTTTCTGCTTGCTGTTTAAATTCAAATTCAAATCTGTTTTTAAATAACTTTTGAAATATAATTCCAAATAATACATATGATATATGTTTTTGAATCAGAAAAATGTGAGAATTTCAAATATGACATTCAAAATATTATTTGAGCACTTTTTAATTCCAAAATATTAAAATTACAATAAAATGCCCTTTTTCTTAATTAATTAATAACTTTAGTTTTATAACTCCGAATTAGACAAATAATATGTCTAAATCTATCAGCACGATGAGCCCGTTCTATCTATGCATTCCATGTTCTGAATTGCAGCATGCGTCATATAAATATAAAGGTTACAGCAACTTATATGAGAGCAAACCGGGCTAAAAACTTAATGGAATGCTTTAATCTTGTACCCCACACCTCACCCATGCCATGCTACATTATTGCCATGCAAATTGTGCATCATTCATCATGGCATAATTGTTTGCTTGTCGCATTTTAATTCATATGCTTGTGCACTCTATTTATGTTGGCCCTTGTTTGTTTGGTTCTTCTTCGAATAGACACTGAGCAGGGGATATATCAGGAATCCCGGGAGCACTACCCAGATCCGTCCCTCGCTTCAACTGAGCTGCCAGGCAAGCACTACCACATTCTTGCATACATATAGTACCAATTGACTCTCTCTTATTCTTGCATCATTGAGTCGCGATTGCATTAAACTGAATCCCAAGTACTGCATAGCCTTTACTTTTAAACCCCACCGAAGCTTGTTCCTCCATCCCATGAGCCATTACTACAAGAGTGGTTTGAGCCATGTGGGTCGTAGAACAGCATGTGTAGGGTATGTGGGTGTCTGATGGATAACGAGGTACCTAAACAACTTAACCTGAGTAGTAATGGGATAACTAATGAAAGTGGCACCGGTGAGCAATATCTGCTATTTGGTTCTTCATGCTCACTTGTGTCCCGTAGGACCCCGAGTACTTGATTCCTGTTCCTTAACTATTCGCACTATCCACATCCGGGAGGCCTTATGGACCCCCCTGAGCCAGAGCTAGATTCATTCTTATTTCTTGGGGCCACAAAGTAGTTTGGGGTTTTATTACTATCCTATACTTATGCCATGCCTTACTGCTTTATTTAAGATTGTGCGTGGAGCACCTGTACTATTTAGGACCGTGACACGTTTTCGCTGTATCGACAAGCCCAGTCACATTTTCGGGTTCCCAGTCATTTACCGCCGTCCACACAAACCCTGGGTCCGTTCCGGAGCCGGCCAACTTCGTTGCGGGTAGCTTAGTGGGGTGGCCCCCTGAAACATTTCTGAATCCTGTGATCGCTTTGTCGTGAATGCCTCGTTGGGTTTTGATTTGGTTTTTCCGAGGTTAATCGAGTGTGTGTTGCTATTTGTGCACCCCTGCAGGGTAAATCTTTTTGAAAGCCGTGTCCGCGGTTATGGACGACTTGGAGCACAGTTTCTCGATCATAGACAAGTATAACTAAAGTACCGCTTTTAATTTGACTAAGTACCTGACTAGTAAATAGTGCAACACTCATGGAATGGATAATAAAACTGCCAACAGATGGGGGCTGTTCGTCCGCTTCCTCGTTGGTAAGCGAGGAGGAGGATGGTTCTATTAATATTACTGCTATAACTGTTGTTATTAATTCATGGACATCCGTCTATCTTTGGTTAGGTGGATGGTTAGCGAGTATCTATAGAATTGTTAGGTATTATCTTTTGCTGCAATTGTGTCACCCCAGGTTGTGTCCCCTTTAGAGGCATAAAGACTTGCTGAGTACCCCTAGGGTCTCACACGATAAATTGTTTGATTCAGATGAACAGGTATACTCGCAAGATGGATACTGGGTGGAGGAGACGATGTTGGCAGCGATCACTCGGTGTAGAGATTCGGAACAGGATCCGTGAGATCTGTATGGATGTGTTTATTTATGGGGCATCTTATGCCGATTTGCTTCTTATCCGTACTCGGATCTTGTTTTCCGCTTCCGCCTGGTACTCTGATGTTTGATGTATGAGGAGATATCCTAAACTATTATATCTATCTAGGATGTTTGGATCTTGCCGTATGGCGTTGCAATATTTCTATTTTGTTTTAGATGGAATGGCTCTGAGGACTGTTGTATGTGGCTTGCATACATACTCATTTGTGTATGTAGTTGATCCCTTCGCCTGCCGATTACGCCGCTCGTTCTTGTCCCGATGTGTTGGAAATGGTTAGGACGACCGAAAGGTCTACCTGTGAGTGGCATTTGGCCCCACCGTACTATTTTAACCATTTCCGCTCATCTAGGCTTGTAACTAAGAGCGTAATTCACCGAGGTAGTTATAGTGTACCTCTTCGGCGCCGCGAGTCGCTGACCGCTGGGGCCGCCCGATAGGCGTTCAAACTCCTCTCCCGCGCGGAGAGATTCCGGATGGGCTGGCCCATCTCTGTACTAGGTCGGTGCGGTGAAACCACGGCCCGCGGCTTTAATTGTTTTCTCTGTTTTTAATTTCTTCCTCCAGATCTGAAAGTACCCTATTTGTTTAAATGCCAAACAAAAATGTAAAAGACCCTAGTTTGGCCAGATAAAAAATTTCTATTCTTTCTTCTATGTTTTGCATATCATGCAAAACAAGTTTTGCATCGAAACATGAGGTTATTTGCAAGAACTTAAAAATACAAAGGTGTGCCCTTTTCAATAAATAATTCCTTATGGGAGTTTTATAAACACAAATGGAATGAATCCAATTGTATCTAGTAGATATTTCATGTACCTATATCATGGACTTGGCCTCATACCAATTGGAGCTCTAGTTTTACTAAAGTAAAAATAACAAAAGATCCCATTTTGGGCTTACAAAATTTCCTAGGTAAAAATAAAAAACCTACTGAGTTGATTCCAACACTCAGTGATGGGGTACTTTAATACCTATCAAAATCCAGAAGCCCATAAATATTTGAGCTTCTGATGAATTTTAATGAATTAAACATTTCTGTATAGGGTATTAGTACTAGATAAATCACTCTAGTAGCTCTGTAACTCCAAAAAGGGTGATTCCAATTTATACAGAAAGGTATTCCAAATATCTAGCATGTACTTTTGGATTCATCTCAAAATTCCCTGGTAGTTTTAATCTGGTGAAAAAGATAAGAAACTTGCAGAACTGACTTTGGGATTTTCCCTAGGGCATTCTGGTAATTATTTTGATATGTTTCCAACTCTCAAAAATCACAAACTCAATGCTACGTATTATACTCTGAGTACAAATTTATTTGTCTTACAGATCTTGTCTGGTGATTTATTCACCTAAACTAGAGGTTATTTCACTACAAAAATCATATCTAAATATAAAAAATTGATAAAATCATGAAACCACTTTTGTTGGCCTTGTTATTCCATTACCTATCTATATATATATATCATTTTTGCACATTGATATTATACAGGTCCAACCCTTAGTTCCAAACCCCTTTATTAACTGGTTTTGGCAAATAAAGCCTAGAGGAATTTCCACAAAGGCATTTTAAGTGATTTCAAATGCTATGATCTCAGTCTAGCAAACCTACTGAATTGAATGATGTGTTGTATGCTTGTTTGCTGTATTGAAAAGATGCTTGTATGACCTGTGTTGATCGTGGCTTTGTTGCTTGCATGTATCATCCTTGATGACGATAGTTGCGATTATATCGAAGAACCAAACAAGATGGTTATTAGTTGATTATTATGGTATTCTAAGGAGATGTCCAGGGACATATATTGCCATATTGCTGATCATCGGGCAAGCCACCTTCTTGCTCATAAGCCTTGTCCTACTGTTTAATTATGCATGTTTTATCTTCTGTTTATGAAAACTGCATTGTTTTATTATATGATGATCTATATCTGGTAGTGGCTTGGCTCCTCCAAACCATTACACATGGGTACAACTAAGTAAAACCCCTTTGATGACACCTACTTGACCCTAGTAGGGTAGATGGTGTGTAATACCATACCCTTTTGGAGAACCTGTTTTAGCCGAAGCAAAATTAGTGGATGGGAAGAACCCCGAAAAAGTTTTACAAAACGTTTATGGCAAAACCTTGGTGAGGTTTGACCAACCAAGAGAAGTTTGAGAAAATAAAAAGGTTTTTGTTTTACAAAATGCTGAAAGATGGAGGAAAAGGTTTACAAAAGCGCACCTAGTTCTTTGCCGTTTTGCCTGGAATGGGACAGGGCTGGACTTGAAGTTTGCTACTCTGGTGTAGGAATTCTCACAACTACTTATAAGGGAACAGCTCCCTCGAATTCCATTGTTCCTTTACATAAAGGGTCAATTGTTAAACAGTCACCTTGAGGAATTGCGAACTTCCCTCGGGAGCAGTCGGGTGATACTATGAGCCCTTCATTGAAAGTGCCCCCTCCACGTCTGAGTGGGGTGTTCCGGTTGGTCTATGGATGCAGACATCCCGGTCTTGAGGGGAACAACTCATAGGGTAGGGCCTATACTAGAGTGGCATCTATAGAGTCTTGATCGGTTACTCGACCCACGATCGGTGAAAATTAGGGAAGGGTACCCAGATGGTGTGGGTAAAGTGTACAACCTCTGCAGAGTGTAAATATATTCGAATAGCCATGTCCACGGTCATGGACGGTTGGGAAGGTTGCTGTAGAGAGGTGCTTGTTTTGATTTCAAAAACGACTTCGGAAAAACAAAGGATTTGGAAATGATTTGACTAGGGGATGGTCGAAAAGGAAGGAAAGGATTTTGGTCATGAGATGACCGCAAGGACGAAACAAATGGGTGACCCAGTCCTAGTGTTTTCTAAAACTTTTCAAAAAGGTTTCCAAACAGTTTTACAAAAGCTTTCAACAAATATATGTAGATGCTATATCTACAAGAGAAACTATTTGAGAAAAGAACCTCTCTTGGAGCCCTCCTACTACCACGGCCATATTGCATATTCTCTGGTTAATATTATTATCTTAAGGTGGTTTGCGAGTACATTCAAAGTACTCAATGGCATTGTCCCTGGCTATTAACTTGGTCAGATATCGAGAAGAAGGTGATGTCGACGACTATGCGAGCTAGGACGTTCTCCCAGTCAGTTGCCTGTAGGTTAAGGCATGGCTCGAGCTCTATGCTTGATGAAGTTCTGCTGATGATTATTGATGTAGCCATAATGGCATGTAAGATATAGCATGTATCCGCTTAAGTAATGGATGTTTACTTTGATACTTGTCCGTTATATGCCACGACTAACTGATCATGGGACCGTGGTGTATGCATAACAAGGATTCTCGGAGGATTAATCCGGGGACCCCACAATATAGGAAAAAAACACAAATGCAATGACTCTAGTGGATCCATGTGGTATAGGAAAAGAATACACAAGCAAATGTAACTAGTGAATCAATGTGGTTTAGGAAAAGAACACATCATGCAATGCCTCCAGTGGATCCGTGTGGTTTAGGAAAAGAACACACATGCAATGACAATAGTGGATCCATGTGGTTCAGGAAAACAACACACATGAAATATCTCTAGTGGGTCAATGTGGTTTAGGAAAATAACACACAAGCAATGTCACTAGTGGATCCATGTGGTTTAGGAAACGAACACACATGCAATGCCTCAAGTGGATCCATGTGGTTCGGGAAAAGAACACACATGCCTAGACTCTAGTGGATCCATATGGTTTAGGAAGACAACACACATGCAATGACACTAGTGGATCCATGTTGTTCGGAAAAAGAACACATATGCAATGACTCTAGTGGATCAATGTAGTTTAGGAAAAGAACACACATGCAAAGTATGTAGTGCATCCATGTGGTTTAAGAAAATAACACACATGCAATGACTCCAGTGGATCCATGTGGTTTAAGAAAAGAACACACATGCAAATGTCATCAGTGGATCCATGTGGTTTAGGAAAAGAACACACATGCAATGACTCTAGTGGATCCATGTGGTTTAGGAAAAGAACACACATGAAATGTTACCAGTGGATCCATGTGGTTCAGGAAAAGGACACACATGCAAGGACACCGGTGAATCCATGTGGTTTAGGAAAAGAACACACATGCAAATGTTACCAGTGGATCAATGTGGTTTAGGAAAAGAACACACATGCAATGACTCTAGTGGATCAATGTTGTTTAGGAAAAGAACACACATGCAATGACTCTAGTGGATCAATGTGGTTTAGGAAAAAACACACATGCAATGACTCCAATGGATCCATGTGGTTAAGGAAAAGATTATAGATGCAATGTCACCAGTGGATCCATGTGGTTTAGGAAAAGAACACACATGCAAGGTCACCAATGGATCCATGTGGTTTAGGAAAAGAACACACGTGCAATGACTCTAGTCTATCAATGTGGTTTAGGAAAAGAACACACATGCAATGACTCTAGTGGATCCATGTGGATGAGGAAAAGAATACACATGCAATGTCAGTAGTGGATCCATGTGATTTAAGAAAGAACACACAAGCAATGTCACAAGTGGATCCATGTGGTTTAGGAAAATAACACACATACAATGACTCTTGTGGATCAAACTGGTTTAGGAAAATAACACACATGCAATGAATCTATTGTTTCAATGTGGTTTTAGAAAAGAACACACATGAAATGTCACAAGTCGATCCATGTAGTTTCGGAAAGGAACACACATGCAATGAATCTAGTGGATCAATGTGGTTCATGAAAAGGACACACATGCAATGTCACCCGTGGATCCGTGTGGTTTAGAAAAGAACACACATGCAATGTCACCGGTGGATCCATGTGGTTTAGGAAAAGAACACACATGCAATGTCACAAGAGGATCCATGGGTTTAGGAAAAGAACACACATGGAATGTCACCAGTGGATACATATTGTTGAGGAAAAGAATACACATCCAATGACTCTAGGGGATCCATGTGGTTTAGGAAACGAACACACATGCAATGCCTAGTGGATAAATGTGGTTTAGGAAAAAAAACACATGCAATGTCACCAGTGGATCTATGTAGTTTAGGAAAAGAACACACATGTAATGACTCCAGCGAATACATGTGGTTCAGGAAAAGAACACACATGCAATGTCACCAGTGGATCCATGTGGTTTAGGAAAAGGACACACATGCAATGACTCTAGAGGATCAATGTGGTTTAGGAAAAGAACACACACGCAATGACTCTAGTGGATCCTTGTGGTTTAGGTAAGAAGACACATGCAATGACTCTAGTGGATCCATGTGGTTTAGGAAAAGAACATACATGCAATTAATCCAGTGTATCCATGTGGTTTAGGAAAAGAACACACATGCAATGTCACTAGTGGATACATGTGGTTTAGGAAAGAATAGACATGTAGTGTCACCGGTGGATCCATGTGGTTTAGGAAAAGAACCCACATGCAATGACACTAGTGGATCAATGTGGTTTAAGAAAAAACACATGCAATGTCACAAGTAGATCAATGTGGTTTAGGAAAAGAACACACATGCAAACGTCACCAGTGGATACATGTCGTTTAGGAAACACACATCCAATGACTCTAGTGGATCTATGTGGGTTCGGAAAAGAACACACATGCAATTACTCGAGTGGATCGATGTGGTTTAGGAAAATAACACACATGCAAGGACCCTAGTGGATCCACCACTACAACAGGACCACCCCTACAGCAATGCATGAATCTGTATCTAAATACACATATGAGCGTTGCAAGCATCCTTACCAACGGATTTTGTATGCGTTGCGTTTTTGGGTGTTGCAAGGATAAAATGCAACGCATATATGTCCGTTGGTAACCATTGGATAAGGCGTTGCAAAGTAGTAACGGATGTTAAGGAACAGTCATATCCATTGGTACGTAATAGTATACTAGAGTTGAATAATTTACGTATTTCATAACAAATATTATTTTTGGATTACATAGCTTTGTCGCTTCAAAGATTTTTCCTTCCTCTAGAGAATATATGGCACATACAACAACACACAAATTGCACAATAGAATATGAATGCATTGCATTGAGAAACAATTATATATTGATAATTAAAATCACCATCCATACATGAAAATCATCATAAGCTTACACATCTTACAATCGTGCATCAGAATATGATATTCTAACTATTCCTATATATATTGATATTCTAACTATTCCTATATATATATTCCTTTGAATGCTCTCCCTTATACAGTAACATCTAAATGTGGCCGTCTTTGCTGATCTTTTGGTCCTGCAAAAATAAAGTTCCATTTAGAATGGACGTGGCAAAAAAGCAGTAGGCATGGGTATAGTAAATTCTACTATCTACTTGCTGTAGTACCCACCATTTGAAGATGTCAAAATACATAAATATATAAACGGGGAATATCTTCACCATGCAAAGTACCAATCTACATGTTTCTTTTCTAGATGTATGTACATGTAGAGTAAAGTCTACTGAAAAAAATGTATAGTGTGCACCTTTATTGATCATACCTTCAAATTTGCATACACATATTTCTTGGAATTTCTATGAACACCTCAATAGCATGCCAAAGCCAAGTCGTGCAAGATAATTTGTGCTATCCCGTGCATTTGAAACAGCCCATGGCACCTACATGTCGAGTCGGTACCATACTGATCAAATACAGAAAAATAAGTACCCATGATAAATTATATGAAAGGGTTGATTTAACAGCAGATCAGAATCCTTTAATTAACTAGATAAACACAATGGTCAGTCACAATATCACAATGCTAAATTGTCAATGGGCACAATCAGAAGATCACATATGTCCCAGGAGCTGCTCAATGAATGTCAATACAATTATAGGAAGACAACTGGCTGCACCAGTATGAACATACAAGAAGTTACTACCCTCCGTTTCAAAATATAAGATGTTTTAGCTTTGTGAAAGGAGTGTATCTAGACCCTTTTTAGTGTCTAGGTTCACTCCAAACTTAGATGAACCTAGACACTAATAGAGGTCTAGATACACTTTATTCACAAAGCTAAAACGTCTTATATTTTGAAACGGAGGGAGTACTTGTGCTGACATAATAAAAGGAATATATAATAATATAATACTTCATGGTATTCTTAAAAATTATATATTTTTGAGTAAAGACTGGATAAAAGAAAACTTGCCAAGCAAACCTGCGGTGTCATTTCTCATGAAAGATGAAAAGGTTATTTTGCAACAGTATGGATTCTTGTTACTAAAATCAGCTACAAAAAGTTTAGAGAAATAAAAGAATCAAGAAAATAGAGAATGAAGTGCTAAGAAGGTACCCATTATGTGAGTGGGGATTTAAGAAGACTCGGTCTCTTCATGCCCTATCTGAACAAAATGGTGTGGTAAGCAACCTAGTTGTCAACGTAGTTAACCAAAAACAAAAGATTGGGCAGGTGGTAAGAAACAGCGGTATAGAAAACGAGTAAATCTGATTTTACTATGCTATAAATTATAATTTAAAAAAGGAGAATACTAAAACTTGTAAATCGTATGCTTCCAAATATAGAACTACATTCTTTGAGTCAAAAGCTATGTCAGAATCGGAAGTATGCAAAGAGTACTACTCTGAAAGCACTACATCCCCCAGATGCAAAGTTCTCATTTAATTAAAATTATCCATGTGTCATAGGACCACGATTTAGTAATCTTACGTACCTAGCCTGCCGAGTCTCGAGAGATTTGGAGATGCTTGCATGAATTGATTGGGCTCCTAGGCTAAAATATTGAACCGGACCCTTTAATTTACTGTTGTGAATAGGTCAGGCGATCGAATGAACAAACCTGGGCGCACGATGCAGAGGTGCATTAGGATGTCAGACCACCATGGCTCAGCGACCTCTGCCTTGGGAGTTGTGCGCCGGTGGGGAGTTGTTGCACGCATGGCAGACCGACGGCTGAGGGGGCCTTCCTCCACTCCTGAGCGGACCTTCCTTGCACCATGCGTGACCGTGGAGGTGCATCGGGAGTCGCCAGTAGCTCGATCTGAGAGAAGAACAGAGTTAGAGGACAGCCCAGATCTGCGCGGTCGAGAATTGAGAAAGAGGGCCAAGACGAGGGGAGCCGGAGAGGAAGGCAGGTGGATCTCTAGTCGATTGTCAGACTCGTGGCGGCGCTTTCAGTCACGGAGCGCTGCTGCTAGGGCTATGTTGGGGTTGGAGCAGAATGTGGATCAGGAGATGGGACGGGGCTGCCAGGTGGGAGAAGGTCTTTTTCTTTTACCTTGGAGAGGTATTTTTTAGGGGTAGGTAATGGGTTATAAAAAAAACTTATGCGTGCAAAACGTGGGGATGTGGACTTTAGATACACGTATCGGCACCGTTGCAAGATATCTGTTGCTGTATGACTATTTTTGTTGTAGTGCACGTGGTTCAAGAAAAGAACACACATACAATAACTCTAGTGGATCCATGTGGTTTAGGAAAAGAAAACACATGCAATGACTCTAGTGGAACAATGTGGTTTAGGAAAAGAACACACATGCAATGACTCTAGTGGATCAATGTGATTTAGGAAAAGAACACACATGAAATCTCACTAGTGGATCCATGTGGTTTAGGAAAATAAGACACATGCAATGACTCCAATGGATCCATGTGGTTCAGGAAAATAACACATAGGCAATATCACCAATGCATCCATGTGGTTTAGGAAAACAACACACATGCAATGTCACTAGTGGATCCATGTATGTTAGGAAACGAACACACATGCAATGTCAGTAGTGGATCCATGTGGTTTAAGAAAGAACACACATGCAATGTCACAAGTGGATCCATGTGGTTTAGGAAAATAACACACATACAATGACTCTTGTGGATCAAACTGTTTTAGGAAAATAACACACATGCAATGAATCTATTGTTTCAATGTGGTTTTAGAAAAGAACACACATGAAATGTCACAAGTCGATCCATGTAGTTTCGGAAAGGAACACGCATGCAATAAATCTAGTGGATCAATGTGGTTCATGAAAAGAACACACATGCAATGTCACCCGTGGATCCGTGTGGTTTAGAAAAGAACACACATGCAATGTCACCGGTGGATCCATGTAGTTTAAGAAAAGAACACACATGCAATGTCACAAGTGGATCCATGGGTTTAGGAAAAGAACACACATGGAATTTCACTAGTGGATACATATTGTTGAGGAAAAGAATACACATCCAATGACTCTAGGGGATCCATGTGGTTTAGGAAACGAACACACATGCAATGCCTAGTGGATAAATGTGGTTTAGGAAAAAACACATGCAATGTCACCAGTGGATCCATGTAGTTTAGGAAAAGACACACATGTAATGACTCCAGCGAATACATGTGGTTCAGGAAAAGAACACACATGCAATGTCACCAGTGGATCCATGTGGTTTAGGAAAAGGACACACATGCAATGACTCTAGTGGATCAATGTGGTTTAGGAAAAGAACACACACGCAATGACTCTAGTGGATCCTTGTGGTTTAGGTAAGAAGACACATGCAATGACTCTAGTGGATCCATGTGGTTTAGGAAAAGAACATACATGCAATTAATCCAGTGTATCCATGTGGTTTAGGAAAAGAACACACATGCAATGTCACTAGTGGATACATGTGGTTTAGGAAAGGAATAGACATGTAGTGTCACCGGTGGATCCATGTGGTTTAGGAAAAGAACCCACATGCAATGACACTAGTGGATCAATGTGGTTTAAGAAAAAACACATGCAATGTCACAAGTAGATCAATGTGGTTTAGGAAAAGAACACACATGCAAATGTCACCAGTGGATACATGTCGTTTAGGAAACACACATCCAATGACTCTAGTGGATCCATGTGGGTTAGGAAAAGAACACACATGCAATGTCACTAGTGGATCCATGTGGTTTAGGAAAAGGACACACATGCAATGACTCTAGTGGATCAATGTGGTTTAGGAAAAGAACACACACGCAATGACTCTAGTGGATCCTTGTGGTTTAGGTAAGAAGACACATGCAATGACTCTAGTGGATCCATGTGGTTTAGGAAAAGAACATACATGCAATTAATCCAGTGTATCCATGTGGTTTAGGAAAAGAACACACATGCAATGTCACTAGTGGATACATGTGGTTTAGGAAAAGAATAGACATGTAGTGTCACCGGTGGATCCATGTGGTTTAGGAAAAGAACCCACATGCAATGACACTAGTGGATCAATGTGGTTTAAGAAAAAACGCATGCAATGTCACAAGTAGATCAATGTGGTTTAGGAAAAGAACACACATGCAAATGTCACCAGTGGATACATGTCGTTTAGGAAACACACATCCAATGACTCTAGTGGATCCATGTGGGTTAGGAAAAGAACACACATGCAATGTCACTAGTGGATCAATGTGGTTTTGGAAAAGAACACACATGCAATGTCACTGGTGGATCCATGTGGTTTAGGAAAAGAACACATATGTAATGATTTTAGTGGATCAATGTGGTTTAGGAGAATAACACACATGCAGTGTCACTAGTGGATCGATGTAGTTTAAGAAGAGAACACACATGCAATGTCACTAATGGATCAATGTAGCTTAAGAAGAGAACACACATGCAATGTCACCGGTGGATCAATGTGGTTTAGGAAAAGAACACACATGCAAATGTCACCAGTGGATCAATGTGGTTTAGGAAAAGAACACACATGCAATGGCTCAAGTGGATCCAGGTGGTTTAGGAAAAGAACACACATGCAAATTTCACCAGTGGATCCTTGTGTTTTAGGAAAAGAACACACATGCAATGACCCTAGTGGATCCATGTGGTCTAGGAAAAGAATACACAGGCAATGTCACCAGTGGATCCATGTGGTTTAGGAAAAGAACCCACATGCAATGACACTAGTGGATCAATGTGGTTTAAGAAAAAAACACATGCAATCTGACAAGTAGATCAATGTGGTTTAGGAAAAGAACACACATGCAAATGTCACCAGTGGATACATGTCGTTTAGGAAACACACATCCAATGACTCTAGTGGATCCATGTGGTTTAGGAAAAGAACACACATGCAATGAGTTTAGTGGATCAATGTGGTTTAGGAAAAGAACACAAATGCAGTTTCACTAGTGGATCCATGTAGTTTTGGAAAAAACACACATGCAATGACTCCAGTATATCCATGTGGTTCAGGAAAAGAACACACATGCAATGTCACCAGTGGATCCATGTGGTTTAGAAAAAGAACATACATGCAATGTCACCGGTGGATCCATGTGGTTTAGGAAAAGAACACAAATGCAATGATTTTAGTGGATCAATGTGGTTTAGGAGAAGAACACACATGCAATGTCACTAGTGGATCGATGTAGTTTAAGAAGAGAACACACATGCAATGTCACTAATGGATCAATGTAGTTTAAGAAGAGAACACACATGCAATGTAACCGGTGGATCAATGTGGTTTAGGAAAAGAACACACATGTAATGACTACAGCGAATACATGTGGTTCAGGAAAAGAACACAGATGCAATGTCACCAGTGGATCCATGTGGTTTAGGAAAAGGACACACATGCAATGACTCTAGCGGATCAATGTGGTTTAGGAAAAGAACACACACGCAATAACTCTAGTGGATCCTTGTGGTTTAGGTAAGAAGACGCATGCAATGACTCTAGTGGATCCATGTGGTTTAGGGAAAGAACATACATGGAATTAATCCAATGTATCCATGTGGTTTAGGAAAAGAACACACATGCAATGTCACTAGTGGATACATGTGGTTTAGGAAAGAATAGACATGTAGTGTCACCGGTGGATCCATGTGGTTTAGGAAAAGAACCCACATGCAATGACACTAGTGGATCAATGTGGTTTAAGAAAAAACACAAGCAATGTCACAAGTAGATCAATGTGGCTTAGGAAAAGAACACACATGCAAATGTCACCAGTGGATACATGTCGTTTAGGAAACACACATCCAATGACTCTAGTGGATCCATGTGGGTTAGGAAAAGAACACACATGCAATGTCACTAGTGGATCAATGTGGTTTTGGAAAAGAACACACATGCAATGTCACTGGTGGATCCATGTGGTTTAGGAAAAGAACACACATGTAATGATTTTAGTGGATCAATGTGGTTTAGGAGAATAACATACATGCACTATCACTAGTCGATCGATGTAGTTTAAGAAGAGAACACACATGCAATGTCACTAATGGATCAATGTAGTTTAAGAAGAGAACACACATGCAATGTCACCGGTGGATCAATGTGGTTTAGGAAAAGAACATACATGCAAATGTCACTAGTGGATCAATGTGGTTTAGGAAAAGAACACACATTCAATGACTCTAGTGGATCCATGTGGCTTAGAAAAAGAATACACATGCAATGACTCCAGTGGATCCATGTGGTTCAGGAAAAGAACACACATGCAATGTCACTAGTGGATCCATGTGGTTTAGGAAAAGAATACACATGCAATTTCAACAGTGGATCCATGTGGTTTAGGAAAAGAACCCACATGCAATGACACTAGTGGATCAATGTGGTTTAAGCAAAAAACACATGCAATCTGACAAGTAGATCAATGTGCTTTAGGAAAAGAACACACATGCAAATGTCATGAGTGGATACATGTCGTTCAGGAAACACACATCCAATGTCTCTAAAGGATCCATGTGGTTTAGGAAAAGAACACACATGCAATGACTTTAGTGGATCAATGTGGTTTAGGAAAAGAACACACATGCAGTGTCACTAGTGGATCCATGTAGTTTTGGAAAAAACAGACATGCAATGACTCCAGTATATCCATGTGGTTCAGGAAAAGAACACACATGCAATGTCACCAGTGGATCCATGTGGTTTAGAAAAAGATGTTACATGCAATGTCACCGGTGGATCCATGTGGTTTAAGAAAAGAACACACATGCAATGATTTTAGTGGATCAATGTGGTTTAGGAGAAGAACACAGATGCAATGTCACTAGTGGATCGATGTGGTTTAAGAAGAGAACACACATGCAATGTCACCGGTGGATCAATGTGATTTAGGAAAAGAACACACATGCAAATGTCACTAGTGGATCAATGTGGTTTAGGAAAATAACACACATGCAATGACTCTAGTGGATCCATGTGGCTTAGCAAAAGAATACACATGCAATGACTCTAGTGGATCCATGTGGTTTATGAAAAGAACACACATGCAAATTTCACCAGCGGATCCTTATGGTTTAGGATAAGAACACGCATGCAATGATTCAAGTGGATACATGTGGTTTAGGAAAAGAAAATACATGCAATGACTCTAGTGGATCAATGTGGTTCAGGAAAAGAACACACATACAATAACCTTAGTGGATCCATGTGGTTCAGGAAAATAACACACATGCAATGACACTAGTGGATCCATGTGGTTCAGGAAAATAACACACATCCAATGACACTAGTGGATCCCTGTGGTTTAGGAAAATAAAACACATGCAATGACTCAAGTGGATCCATGTGGTTTAGGAAAAGAAGACACATGCAATGACTCTAGTGGATCCATGTGGTTCAGGAAAAGAACTCACATGCAATATCACCAATGGGTCCATGTGGTTTAGGAAAAGAACACACATGTGGATCCATGTATATTAGGAAAAGAACACGCATGCAATGTAACTAGTGGATCCATGTGGTTTAAAAAAGAACACACATGTAATGTCACAAGTGGAACAATGTGGTTTAGGAAAATAATACACATGCAATGTCACCAATGGATCCATGTGGTTTATGAAAGAAACACACATGGAATGACTCCATTGGATCCATGTGGTTCAGGAAAAGAACACACATGCAATGACTCGAGTGGATCCATGTGGTTCAGGAAAAGAACACACATGAAATGACTCTAGTGGACCAATCTGGTTTAGGAAAATAACACACCAGCAATGACTCTAGTGGATCATTGTGGTTTAGGAAAAGAACACACATGCAATGTCACAAGTGGATCCATGTAGTTTAGGAAAAGAACACACATGCAATGAATCTAGTGGATCAATGTGGTTCAGGAAAAGAACACACAAGCAATGTCACCCGTGGATCCATGTGGTTTAGAAAAGAACACACATGCAATATCACCGGTGGATCCATGTGGTTTAGGAAAAGAACACACATGCAATGTCACTAGTGGATACATATTGTTTAGGAAAAGAACACACATCCAATGACTCTAGCGGATCCATGTGGTTTCGGAAACAAACACACATGCAATGACTAGTGGATCAATGTGGTTTAGGAAAAAAACACACATGCAATGTCGCCAGTGGATCCATGTAGCTTAGGAAAAGAACACACATGTAATGACTCAAGCGGATCCATGTGGTTCAGGAAAAGAACACACATGCAATGTCACAAGTGGATCCATGTGGTTTAGGAAAAGAACACACATGCAATGACTCTAGTGGATCAATGTGGTTTAGGAAAAGGACACACACGCAATGACTCTAGTGGATCCTTGTGGTTTAGGTAAAGAACACACATGAAATGACTCTAGTCGATTCATGTGGTTTAGGAATAGAACACACATGCAATGACTCTAGTGGATTCATGTGGTTTAGGAAAAGAACACAAATGAAATGACTCCAGTGTATCCATGTTGTTCTAGAAAATAACACACATGCAATGTCACTAGTGGATCCATGTGGTTTAGGAAAAGAATACACATGCAATGTCACCAGTGGATCCATGTGGTTTAGGAAAAGAGCCCACATGCAATGACACTAGTGGATCAATGTGGTTTAAGAAAAACACACATGCAATGATTTTAGGGGATCAATGTGGTTTAGGAGAAGAACACACATGCAATGTCACTAATGGATCAATGTAGTTTAAGAAGAGAACACACATGCAATGTCACCGGTGGATCAATGTGGTTTAGGAAAAGAACACACATGCAAATGTCACCAGTGGATCAATGTGATTTAGGAAAAGAACACACATGCAATGACTCTAGTGGATCCAGGTGGTTTAGGAAAAGAACACACATGCAAATTTCACCAGTGGATCCTTGTGTTTTAGGAAAAGAACACACATGCAATGACTCTAGTGGATCCATGTGGTTCAGGAAAAGAACACACATGCAATGATTCAAGTGGATACATGTGGTTTAGGAAAAGAACATACATGCAATGACTCTAGTGGATCAATGTTGTTTAGGAAAAGAACACATATGCAATGACTTTAGTGGATCCATGTGGTTCAGGAAAATAACACACATGCAATGACACTAGTGGATCCCTGTGGTTCAGGAAAAGAAAACACATGCAATGGCTATAGTGGATCAATGTGGTTGAGGAAAAGAACACACATGCAAAGACTCAAGCGGATCCATGTGGTTTAGGAAAAGAAGACACATGCAATGAATCCAGTGAATCCATGTGGTTGAGGAAAAGAACTCACATGCAATATCACTAATGGGTCCATGTGGTTTAGGAAAAGAACACACATGCAATGTCACTAGTGGATCCATGTGGTTTAAGAAAAGAACACACATGTAATGTCACAAGTGGATCAATGAGGTTTAGGAAAACAACACACATGCAATGTCACAAATGGATCCATGTGGTTTACAAACCGAACACACATGCAATGAATCTAGTGTATCCATGTGGTTTAGGAAAAGAAAACACATGCAATGACTCGAGTGGATCCATGTGGTTCAGGAAAAAAACACACATGCATCGAATCTAGTGATTACATGTGGTTTAGGAAGACAACACACATGCAATGACACTAGTGGATCCATGTGGTTTGGGAAAAGAACACACTTGCAATGACTCTAGTGGATCAATGTGGTTTAGGAAAACAACACACATGCAATGTATCTAGAGGATCCATGTGGTTTAGGAAAATAACACACACGCAATGACTCTAGTGGATCCATGTGGTTTAGGAAAAGAACACACATGAAATGTTACCAGTGGATCCATGTGGTTCAGGAAAAGGACACAGATGCAAGGACACCGGTGAATCCATGTGGTTTAGGAAAAGAACACACATGCAATGACTCTAGTGGATCAATGTGGTTTAGGAAAATAAAACTCATGCAATGACTCTAGTGGATCCTTGTGGTTCAGGAAAAGAACACACATGCAATGTCACCAGTGGATCCATGTGGTTTAGGAAAAGAAAACACAGGAAATGTTACCAGTGGATCCATGTGGTTTAGGAAAAGGACACACGTGCAAGGTCACTAGTGGATCCATGTGGTTTAGGAAAAGAACACACATGCAAATGTCACCAGTGGATCTATATGGTTTAGGAAAAGAACATACATGCAATGACTCTAGTGGATCGATGTGGTTTAGGAAAAGAATACACATGTAATGACTCTAGTGGATCCATGTGGTTTAGGAAAAGAACACACATGCAAATGTCAAAAGTGGATCCATGTGGTTTAGGAAAAGAACACAGATTCAATAATGCTAGTGAATCCATGTGTACTAGGAAAAGAACACACATGCAATGAATTTAGTTGATCAATGTGGTTTAGCAAAAGAACACACATGCAATGACTCTACTGGGTCAATCTATTTTAGGAAAAGAAAACACATGAATGACTCCAGTGGATCCATGTGGTTTAGGAATAGAACACACGTGCAATGACTCAAGTGGATCCATGTGGTATAGGAAAAGAACACACATGCAAATGTCACTAGTGAATCAATGTGGTATAGGAAAAGAACACACATGAAATGCCTCTACTGGATCCGTGTGTTTTAGGAAAAGAACACCCATGCAATGACACTAGTGGATCCATGTGGTTCAAGAAAACAACACACATGCAATAACTCTAGTGGATCAATGTGGTTTAGGAAAATAACACACATGCAATTTCACTAGTGGATCCATTAAGTTTAGGAAACGAACACATGCAATGACTCCAGTTGATCCATGTGGTTCGGGAAAACAACACACACGCATAGAATCTAGTGGATCCATGTGGTTTTTGAAGACAACACACATGCAATGACACTAGTGGATCCATGTGGTTCAGGAAAAGAACACACATGCAATGACTCTAGTGGAATAATGTGGTTTAGGAAAACAACACACATACAATGTATCTAGTGGATCCATGTGGTTTAGGAAAAGAACACACATGCAATGACTCTAGTGGATCCAGGTGGTTTAGGAAAAGAACACACATGCAAATGTCACTAGTGGATCAATGTGGTTCAGGAAAAGAACACACATGCAATGACTCTAGTGGATCAATGTGGTTTAGGAAAAGAACACACATGCAATGACTCCAGTGGATCAATGTGGTTTAGGAAAATAACACACATGCAATGACTTCAGTGGATCAATGTGGTTTACGAAAATAACACACATGCAATAACTCTAGTGGATCAATGTGGTTCAGGAAAAGAACACACATGCAATGTCACCAGTGGATCCATGTGGTTTACGAAAAGAACACACTGGAAATGTCAATAGTGGATCCATGTGGTTTAGGAAAATAACACACATGCAATGTCACAAATGGATCCATGTGGTTTACGAAACGAACACACATGCAATGACTCTTGTGTATCCATGTGGTTCAGGAAAAGAAAACACATGCAATGACTCGAGTGGATCCATGTGGTTCAGGAAAAAAAACACATGCATAGAATCTAGTGATTCCATGTGGTTTAGGAAGACAACACACATGCAATGACACTAGTGGATCCATGTGGTTCGGGAAAAGAACACACTTGCAATGACTCTAGTGGATCAATGTGGTTTAGGAAAACAACACACATGCATTGTATCTAGAGGATCCATGTGGTTTAGGAAAATAACAAACACACAATGACTCTAGTGGATCCATGTGGTTTAGGAAAAGAACACACATGCAATGTCACTAGTGGATCAATGTGGTTTAGGAAAGAAATCACATGCAATGACTCTAGTGGTTCAATGTGGTTTAGGAAAAGAACACACATGCAATGACTATAGTGGATCAATGTGGTTTAGGAAAATAACACTCATGCAATGACTCGTGTGGATCCTTGTGGTTCAGGAAAAGAACACACATGCAATGTCACCAGTGGATCCATGTGGTTTAGGAAAAGAAAACATAGGAAATGTCACCAGTGGATCCATGTGGTTTAGGAAAAGGACACACATGCAAGGTCACTAGTGGATCCATGTGGTTTAGGAAAATAACACACATGTTAATGTCACCAGTGGATCTATATGGTTTAGGAAAAGAACACACATGCAATGACTCTAGTGGATCAATGTGGTTTAGGAAAAGAATACACATGCAATGACTCTAGTGGATCCATGTGGTTTAGGAAAAGAACACACATGCAAATGTCAAAAGTGGATCCATGTGGTTTAGGAAAAGAACACAGATTCAATAATGCTAGTGAATCCATGTGTATTAGGAAAAGAACACACATGCAATGACTTTAGTGGATCAATGTGGTTTAGCAAAAGATTACACATGCAATGACTCTACTGGGTCAATCTATTTTAGGAAAAGAAAACACATGCAATGACACCAGTGGATCCATGTGGTTTAGGAAAAGAACACACGTGCAATGACTGAAGTGGATCCATGTGGTATAGGAAAAGAACACACATGCAAATGTCACAAGTGAATCAATGTGGTATAGGAAAAGAACACACATGCAATGCCTCTAGTGGATCCGTGTGTTTTAGGAAAAGAACGCACATGCAATGGCACTATGGGAACCATGTGGTTCAAGAAAACAACACACATGCAATAACTCTAGTGGATCAATGTGGTTTAGGAAAATAACACACATGCAATGTCACTAGTGGATCCATTAAGTTTAGGAAACGAACACATGCAATCACTCCAGTTGATCCATGTGGTTCGGGAAAAGAACACACATGCAATGACTCGTGTGGATCCATGTGGTTCAGGAAAAGGACAGACACGCATAGAATCTAGTGGATCCATGTGGTTTTTGAAGACAACACACATGCAATGACACTAGTGGATCCATGTGGTTCAGGAAAAGAACACACATGCAATGACTCTAGTGGAATAATGTGGTTTAGGAAAACAACACACATACAATGTATCTAGTGGATCCATGTGGTTTAGGAAAAGAACACACATGCAATGACTCTAGTGGATCCAGGTGGTTTAGGAAAAGAACACACATGCAAATGTCATTAGTGGATCAATGTGGTTTAGGAAAAGAACACGCATGCAATGACTCTAGTGGATCAATGTGGTTTAGGAAAAGAACACACATGCAATGACTCTAGTGGATCAATGTGGTTAAGGAAAATAACACACATGCAATGACTTTAGTGGATCAATGTGGTTTACGAAAATAACACACATGCAATAACTCTAGTGGATCAATGTGGTTCAGGAAAAGAACACACATGCAATGTCACCAGTGGATCCATGTGGCTTACGAAAAGAACACACTAGAAATGTCACTAGTGGATCCATGTGGTTTAGGAAAAGGACACACATGCAACGTCATGACTGGATCCATGTGGTTATGGAAAAGAACACACATGTAAATGTCACTAGTGGATCTATGTGGTTTAGGAAAAGAACACACATGCAATGACTCTAGTGGATCAATGTGGTTTAGGAAAAATACACATGCAATGACTCTAGTGGATCCATGTGGGTTAGTAAAAGAACACACATGCAATGACTCTAGTGTATCAATGTTGTTTAGGAAAATAACACACATGTAATGAATCTAGTGGATCAATGTGGTTTAGAAAAAGAACACACATGCAATGACTCTAGTGGATCCATGTGGTCCAGGAAAAGAACATAGATGCAATGTCACCAATGGATCCATGTGGTTTGGGAAAAAACACATATGAAATGACTCTAGTGGATCCATGTGGTTTAGGAAAAGTATACACATGCAATGTCACCAGTGGATCCATGTCGATTAGGAAAAGATAACTCATGCAAATGTCACAAGTGGATCAATGTTGTTTAGGAAAAGAACACACATGCAATGACTCAAGTGGATCCATGTGGTTTAGGAAAAAACACACATGCAATGACACCAGTGGATCCTGTGGTTCAGGAAAAGAACACACATGCAATGACTCTAGTGGATCCATGTGGTTCAGGAAAAGAACACACATGCAATGCCACCATTCGATCCATGTGGTTTAGAAAAGAACACACATGCAATGTCACGGGTGGATCCATGTGGTTTAGGAAAAGAAAACACATGCAATGTCATTAGTGGATCCATGTGGTTTAGGAAAAGAACACAATGCAATGACTCTAGTGGATCAATGTGGTTTAGGAAAAGAACACACATGCAAAGTCCCAAGTGGATCCATGTGGTTTAGGAAAAGAACACAAAGGAAATGCCACCTGTGGATCCATGTGGTTTAGCAAAAGGACACACATGCAAGGTCACTAGTGGATCCATGTGGTTTAGGAAAAGAACACACATGTAAATGCCACTAGTGGATCTATGTGGTTTAGGAAAAGAACACACATGCAATGACTCTAGTGGATAAAAGTGGTTTAGTAAAAAAATTCACATGCAATGACTAAGTGGATCCATGTGGTTTACGAAAATAATATACACGGAACGATTCTACTGGATCAATGTGGTTTAGGAAAATCATACACATGCAATGACTCCAGTGGATCGATGTGGTTTAGGAAAAGAATACACATGTAATGACTCTAGTGGATCCATGTGGTTTAGGAAAAGAACACACATGCAAATGTCAAAAGTGGATCCATGTGGTTTAGGAAAAGACCACAGATTCAATAATGCTAGTGAATCCATGTGTATTAGGAAAAGAACACACATGCAATGACTTTAGTGGATCAATGTGGTTTAGCAAAAGAACACACATGCAGTGACTCTACTGGGTCAATCTATTTTAGGAAAAGAAAACACATGCAATGACTCAAGTGGATCCATGTGGTATAGGAAAAGAACACACATGCAAATGTCACTAGTGAATCAATGTGGTATAGGAAAAGAACACACATGCAATGCCTCTACTGGATCCGTGTGTTTTAGGAAAAGAACTCCCATGCAATGACACTAGTGGATCCAGGTGGTTCAAGAAAACAACAAACATGCAATAACTCTAGTGGATCAATGTGCTTTAGGAAAATAACACACATGCAATGTCACTAGTGGATCCATTAAGTTTAGGAAACGAACACATGCAATGACTCCAGTTGATCCATGTGGTTCGGGAAAAGAACACACATGCAATGACTCGTGTGGATCCATGTGGTTCAGGAAAAGAACACACACGCATAGAATCTAGTGGATCCATGTGGTTTTTAAAGACAACACACATGCAATGACATTAGTGGATCCATGTGGTTCAGGAAAAGAACACACATGCAATGACTCTAGTGGAATAATGTGGTTTAGGAAAACAACACACATGCAATGTATCTAGTGGATCCATGTGGTTTAGGAAAAGAACACACATGCAATGACTCTAGTGGATCCAGGTGGTTTGGGAAAAGAACACACATGCAAATGTCACTAGTGGATATATGTGGTTTAGGAAAAGAACACACATGCAATGACTCTAGTGGATCAATGTGGTTTAGGAAAAGAACACACATGCAATGACTCTAGTGGATCAATGTGGTTTAGGAAAATAACACACATGCAATGACTTCAGTGGATCAATGTGGTTTACGAAAATAACACACATGCAATAACTCTAGTGGATCAATGTGGTTCAGGAAAAGAACACACATGCAATGTCAGTAGTGGATCCATGTGGTTGACGAAAAGAACACACTGGAAATGTCACTAGTGGATCCATGTGGTTTAGGAAAATAACACACATGCAATGTCACAAATGGATCCATGTGGTTTACGAAATGAACACACATGCAATGACTCTAGTGTATCCATGTGGTTCAGGAAAAGAAAACACATGCAATGACTCGAGTGGATCCATGTGGTTCAGGAAAAAAAACACATGCATAGAATCTAGTGATTCCATGTGGTTTAGGAAGACAACACACATGCAATGACACTAGTGGATCCATGTGGTTCGGGAAGAGAACACACTTGCAATGACTCTAGTGGATCCATGTGGTTTAGGAAAAGGACACACATGCAAGGTCACTAGTGGATCCATGTGGTTTAGGAAAATAACACACATGTAAATGTCACCAGTGGATCTATATGGTTTAGGAAAAGAACACACATGCAATGACTCTAGTGGATCAATGTGGTTTAGGAAAAGAATACACATGCAATGACTCTAGTGGATCCATGTGGTTTAGGAAAAGAACACACATGCAAATGTCAAAAGTGGATCCATGTGGTTTAGGAAAAGAACACAGATTCAATAATGCTAGTGAATCCATGTGTATTAGGAAAAGAACACACATGCAATGACTTTAGTGGATCAATGTGGTTTAGCAAAAGAATACACATGCAATGACTCTACTGGGTCAATCTATTTTAGGAAAAGAAAACACATGCAATGACTCCAGTGGATCCGTGTGGTTTAGGAAAAGAACACACGTGCAATGACTCAAGTGGACCCATGTGGTATAGGAAAAGAACACACATGCAAATGTCACTAGTGAATCAATGTGGTATAGGAAAAGAACACACATGCAATGCCTCTAGTGGATCCGTGTGTTTTAGGAAAAGAACGCACATGCAATGACACTAGTGGATCCATGTGGTTTAAGAAAACAACACACATGCAATAACTTTAGTGGATCAATGTGGTTTAGGAAAATAACACACATGCAATGTCACTAGTGGATCCATTAAGTTTAGTAAACGAACACATGCAATCACTCCAGTTGATCCATGTGGTTCGGGAAAAGAACACACATGCAATGACTCGTGTGGATCCATGTGGTTCAGGAAAAGGACAGATACGCATAGAATCTAGTGGATCCATGTGGTTTTGAAGACAACACACATGCAATGACACTAGTGGATCCATGTGGTTCAGGAAAAGAACACACATGCAATGACTCTAGTGGAATAATGTGGTTTAGGAAAACAACACACATACAATGTATCTAGTGGATCCATGTGGTTTAGGAAAAGAACACACATGCAATGACTCTAGTGGATCCAGGTGGTTTAGGAAAAGAACACACATGTAAATGTCATTAGTGGATCAATGTGGTTTAGGAAAAGAACACGCATGCAATGACTCTAGTGGATCAATGTGGTTTAGGAAAAGAACACACATGCAATGACTCTAGTGGATTAATGTGGTTAAGGAAAATAACACACATGCAATGACTTTAGTGGATCAATGTGGTTTACGAAAATTACACACATGCAATAACTCTAGTGGATCAATGTGGTTCAGGAAAAGAACACACATGCAATGTCACCAGTTGATCCATGTGGTTGACGAAAAGAACACACTGGAAATGTCACTAGTGGATCCATGTGGTTTAGGAAAAGGACACACATGCAACGTCATGACTGGATCCATGTGGTTTAGGAAAAGAACACACATGTAAATATCACTAGTGGATCTATGTGGTTTAGGAAAAGAACACACATGCAATGACTCTAGTGGATCAATGTGGTTTAGGAAAAAATACACATGCAATGACTCTAGTGGATCCATGTGGGTTAGGAAAAGAACACACATGCAAATGTCACTAGTGGATCCATATGGTTTAGGAAAAGAACACACATGAAATGATGCTAGTGAATCCATGTGTATTAGGAAAAGAACACACATGCAATGACACTAGTGGATCAATGTGGTTTAGCAAAAGAACACACATGCAATGACTCTAGTGGATCCATGTGGTTTAGGAAGAGAACACACATGCAATGACTCTAGTGGATCCATGTGGTTCAGGAAAATAACACACATGCAATGTCGCTATTGGATCCATGTGGTTTAGGAAAAGAACACACATGCAATGTCACTATTGGATCCGTGTGGTTTAGGAAAAGAACACACATGCAATGTCACCGGTGTATCCATGTGGTTTAGGAATAGAACACACATGCAAATGTCACCAGTGGATCAATGTTGTTTAGGAAATGAACACACATGCAACAACACTAGTGGATCCATGTGGACAGTACAAGAACACACATGCAATGACACTAGTGGATCAATGTGGTTTACGAAAAACACACATGCAATGTCACAAGTAGATCAATGTGGTTTAGGAAAAGAACACAAATGCAAATGTCACCAGTGGATACATGTCGTTTAAAAAAAGAACACACATCCAATGACTCTAGTTGATCCATGTGGTTTAGGAAAAGAACAGACATGTAATTGACTCTAGTGGATCAATGTGGCTTAGGAAAAGAACACACATGAAATTTCACTAGTTCATCCATGTAGTTTAGGAAAAGAACACACATGCAATGTCACTAGTAAATACATGTGGTTTAAGAAAAGAACACACATGCAATATCACAAGTGGATCCATGTGGTTTTGGAAAAGAACACACATGCAATGACTCTAGTGTATCAATGTGGTTTAGGAAAATAACACACATGTAATGAATCTAGTGGATCAATGTGGTTTAGGAAAAGAACACACATGCAATGACTCTAGTGGATCCATGTGGTCCAGGAAAAGAACATAGATGCAATGTCACCAATGGATCCATGTGGTTTACGAAAAAACACATATGAAATGACTCTAGTGGATCCATGTGGTTTAGGAAAAGTACACACATGCAATGTCACCAGTGGATCCATGTCGATTAGGAAAAGAACACACATGCAAATGTCACAAGTGGATCAATGTTGTTTAGGAAAAGAACACACATGCAATGACTCAAGTAGATCCATGTGGTTTAGGAAAAAACACACATGCAATGACACCAGTGGATCCTGTGGTTCAGGAAAAGAACACACATGCAATGACTCTAGTGGATCCATGTGGTTCAGGAAAAGAACACACATGCAATGCCACCATTCGATCCATGTGGTTTAGAAAAGAACACACATGCAATGTCACGGGTGGATCCATGTGGTTTAGGAAAAGAAAACACATGCAATGTAACCAGTGGAAGCATGTGGTTTAGGAAAAGAACACACATGCAATGACTCTAGTGGATCAATGTGGTTTAGGAAAAGAACACACATGCAATGTCCCAAGTGGATCCATGTGGTTTAGGAAAAGAACACAAAGGAAATGCCACCCGTGGATCCATGTGGTTTAGAAAAAGGACACACATGCAAGGTCACTAGTGGATCCATGTGGTTTAGGAAAAGAACACACATGTAAATGCCACTAGTGGATCTATGTGGTTTAGGAAAAGAACACACATGCAATGACTCTAGTGCATAAAAGTGGTTTAGTAAAAAAATTCTCATGCAATGACTAAGTGGATCCATGTGGTTTACGAAAATAATACACATGGAACGATTCTACTGGATCAATGTGGTTTAGGAAAATAATACACATGCAATGACTCCAGTGGATCCATGTGGTTTAGGAAAAGAACACACATGCAAATGTCACCAGTGGATCCATGTGGTTTAGGAAAAGAACACACATGCAATGATGCTAGTGAATCCATGTGTATTAGAAAAATAACACACATGCAATGACTCTAGTGGATCAATGTGGTTTAGCAAAAGAACAAACATGCAATGAGTCTAGTGGGTCAATCTATTTTAGGAAAAGAACACACATGCAATGACTCCATAGGATCCATGTGGTATAGAAAAAGAACACACATGCAAATGTCACCAGTGAATCAATGTGGTATAGGAAAAGAACACACATGCAATGCCTCTAGTGGATCCGTGTGGTATAGGAAAAGAACACACATGTAATGAAACTAGTGGATACATGTGGTCTAGGAAAACAATACACATACAATAACTCTAATGGATCAATATTGTTTAGGAAAATAACACACATGCAATGACACTAGTGGATCCATGTGGTCTAGGAAACAAACACACATGCAATGACACTAGTGGATCCATGTGGTTCAGGAAAAGAACACACATGCAATGACTCGAGTGGATCCGTGTGGTTTAGGAAAAGAACACACATGCATAGAATCTAGTGGATCCATGTTGTTTAGGAAGACAACACACTTGCAAATGTCACCAGTGGATACATGTCGTTTAAAAAAAGAACACAGATCCAATGACTCTAGTGGATCCATGTGGTTTAGGAAAACAACACACATGTAATGACTCTAGTGGATCAATGTGGTTTAGGAAAATAAGACACATGAAATTTCACTTGTGGATCCATGTAGTTTAGGAAAAGAACACATATGCAATGTCACTAGTGGATCCATGTGGTCTAGGAAAAGAACACACATGTAATGTCACAAGTGGATCCATGTGGTTATGGAAAAGAACACACATGCAATGACTCTAGTGGATCCATGTGGTATAGGAAAAGAACACACATGCAATGACTCTAGTGGATCAATGTAGTTTACGAAAAGAACACACATGAAATGACTCTAGTGGATCCATGTGGTTCAGGAAAAGAACACAAATGCAATGTCACCAGTGGATCCATGTGATTTAGGAAAAAAACACATATGAAATCACTCTAGTGGATCCATGTGGTTTAGGAAAAGTACACACATGCAATGTCACCAGTGGATCCATGTGGTTTACGAAAATAACACACATGCAATTGTCACAAGTGGACCAATGTTGCTTAGGAAAAGAACACACATGCAATGACACCAGTGGATCTTATGGTTCCGGAAAAGAACACACATGCAATGACACTAGTGGATCAATGTGGTATAGGAAAAGAACACACACGCAATGCCTACAGTAGATCAATGTGGTTTAGGAAAATAACACACATGCAAATGTCACTAGTGGATACATGTGGTTTAGTAAAAGAACACACATGCAATGAATCTAGTGGATCCATGTGGTTTAGGAAAAGAACACACATTTAAATGTCACCAGTGGATCTATGTGGTTTAGGAAAAGAACACACATGCAATGAATCTAGTGGATCAGTGTGGTTTAGGAAAAGAATACACATGCAATGACTCTAGTGGATCAATGTGGTTTAGGAAAAAACACACATGCAAATGCCACCAGTGGATCCATGTGGTTTAGGAAAAGAACACACATGCAATGATGCTAGTGAATCCATGTCTATTAGGAAAAGGACACACATGCAATGACTCTAGTGGGTCAATCTATTTTAGGAAAAGAACACACATGCAATGACTCCATAGGATCCATGTGGTATAGGAAAAGAACACACATGCTAATGTCACTAGTGAATCAATGTGGTATAGGAAAAGAACACACATGCAATGCCTCTAGTGGATCCGGGTGGTATAGGAAAAGAACACACATGTAATGAAACTAGTGGATCCATGTGGTCCAGGAAGACAATACACATGCAATAACTCTAGTGGATCAATATTGTTTAGAAAAATAACACACATGCAATGACACTAGTGGATCCATGTGGTCTAGGAAACGAACACACATGCAATGACACTAGTGGATCCGTGTGGTTCAGGAAAAGAACACACATGCATAGAATCTAGTGGATCCATGTGGTTTAGGAAAAAAACACATATGAAATGACTCTAGTGGATCCATGTGCTTTAGGAAAAGTACACACATGCAATGTCACCAGTGGATCCATGTGGTTTAGGAAAATAACACACATGCAAATGTCACAAGTGGATTAATGTTGCTTAGGAAAAGAACACGAATTCAATGACACTTGTGGATCCTATGGTTCAGGAAAAGAACACACATGCAATGCCTCTAGTGGATCCGTGTGGTATAAGAAAGGATCACACATGTAATGAAACTAGTGGATCCAAGTGGTCTAGGAAAACAATACACATGCAATAACTCTAGTGGATCAATATTGTATAGGAAAAGAACACACATGCAATGACTCTAGTGGATAAATGTGGTTTACGAAAAGAACACACATGAAATGACTCTAGTGGATCCATGTGGTTCAGGAAAAGAACACAAATGCAATGTCACCAATGGATCCATGTGGTTTAGAAAAAAACACATATGAAATGACTCTAGTGGATCCATGTGGTTTAGGAAAAGTACACACATGCAATGTCACCAGTGGATCCATGTGGTTTAGGAAAAGAACACACATGCAATGACTCTAGTGGATCCATGGTGTATAGGAAAAGAACACACATGCAATGACTCTAGTGGATCAATGTGGTTTACAAAAATAACACACATGAAATGACTCTAGTGGATCCATGTGGTTCAGGAAAACAACACAAATGCAATGTCACCAATGGATCCATGTGGTTTAGGAAAAAAAAACATATGAAATGACTTTAGTGGATCCATGTGGTTTAGGAAAAGTACACACATGCAATGTCACCAGTTGATCCATGTGGTTTAGGAAAATAACACACTTGCAAATGTCACAAGTTGATCAATGTTGCTTAGGAAAAGAACACACATGCAATGACACCAGTGGATCCTGTGGTTCAGGACAAGAACACACATGCAATGAAACTAGTGGATCCATGTGGTCCAGGAAAACAATACACATGCAATAACTCTAGTGGATCAATATTTTTTAGGAAAATAACACACATGCAATGACATTAGTGGATCCATGTGGTCTAGGAAACGAACACACATGCAATGACACTAGTGGATCCGTGTGGTTCAGGAAAAGAACACACATGCATAGAATCTAGTGGATCCATGTTGTTTAGGAAGCCAACACACATGCAAATGTCACCAGTGGATACATGTCGTTTAAAAAAAGAACACAGATCCAATGACTCTAGTGGATCCATGTGGTTTAGGAAGAGAACACACATGCAATGACTCTAGTGGATCAATGTGGTTTAGGAAAATAAGACACATGAAATTTCACTTGTGGATCCATGTAGTTTAGGAAAAGAACACATATGCAATGTCACTAGTGGATCCATGTGGTCTAGGAAAAGAACACACATGTAATGTCACAAGTGGATCCATGTGGTTATGGAAAAGAACACACATGTAATGTCACAAGTGGATCCATGTGGTTATGGAAAAGAACACACATGCAATGACTCTAGTGGATCCATGTGGTATAGGAAAAGAACACACATGCAGTGACTCTAGTGGATCAATGTGGTTTACGAAAAGAACACACATGAAATGACTCTAGTGGATCCATGTGGTTCAGGAAAAGAACACAAATGCAATGTCACCAGAGAATCCATGTGGTTTTGGAAAAAACACATATGAAATGACTCTAGTGGATCCATGTGGTTTAGGAAAAGTACACACATGCAATGTCACCAGTGGATCCATGTGGTTTAGGAAAATAACACACATGCAAATGTCACAAGTGGATCAATGTTGCTTAGGAAAAGAACACACATGCAATGACACTTGTGGATCAATGTGGTATAGGAAAAGAACACACATGCAATGCCTACAGTAGATCAATGTGGTTTAGGAAAATAACACACATGCAAATGTCATAGTGGATACATGTGGTTTAGGAAAAGAACACACATGCAATGAATCTAGTGGATCCATGTGGTTTATGAAAAGAACACACATTTAAATGTCACCAGTGGATCTATGTGGTTTAGGAAAAGAACACACATGCAATGACTCTAGTGGATCAATGTGGTTTAGGAAAAGAATACACATGCAATGACTCTAGTGGATCAATGTGGTTTAGGAAAAGAACACACATGCAAATGACACCAGTGGATCCATGTGGTTTAGGAAAAGAACACACATGCAATGATGCTAGTGAATCCATGTCTATTAGGAAAAGAACACACATGCAATGACTCTAGTGGGTCAATCTATTTTAGGAAAAGAACACACATGCAATGACTCCATAGGATCCATGTGGTATAGGAAAAGAACACACATGCTAATGTCACCAGTGAATCAATGTGGTATAGGAAAATAACACACATGCAATGCCTCTAGTGGATCCGTGTGGTATAGGAAAAGAACATACATGTAATGAAACTAGTGGATCCATGTGGTCTAGGAAAACCATACACATGAAATAACTCTAGTGGATCAATATTGTTTAGGAAAATAACACACATGCAATGGCACTAGTGGATCCATGTGGTCTAGGAAACGAACACACATGCAATGACACAAGTGGATCCGTGTGGTTCAGGAAAAGAACACACATGCATAGAATCTAGTGGATCCATGTTGTTTAGGAAGACAACACACATGCAAATGTCACCAGTGGATACATGTCGTTTAAAAAAGAACACAGATCCAATGACTCTAGTGGATCCATGTGGTTTAGGAAAAGAACACACATGCAATGACTCTAGTTGATCAATGTGGTTTAGGAAAATAACACACATGAAATTTCACTTGTGGATCCATGTAGTTTAGGAAAAGAACACATATGCAATGTCACTAGTGGATCCATGTGGTCTAGGAAAAGAACACACATGTAATGTCACAAGTGGATCCATGTGGGTATGGAAAAGAACACACATGCAATGACTCTAGTGGATCCATGTGGTATAGGAAAAGAACACACATGCAATGACTCTAGTGGATCAATGTGGTTTACGAAAACAACACACATGAAATGACTCTAGTGGATCCATGTGGTTCAGGAAAAGAACACAAATGAAATGTCACCAATGGATCCATGTGGTTTAGGAAAAAAACACATATGAAATGACTCTAGTGGATCCATGTGGTTTAGGAAAAGTACACACATGCAGTGTCAAAAGTTGATCCACGTGGTTTAGGAAAAGAACACACATGAAAGGTCACAAGTGGATCCATGTGGTTTAGGAAAAGGACACACATGCAAGGTCACCAATGGATCCATGTGGTTTAGGAAAAGAACACACATGCAATGACTCTAGTGGATCCATGTGGTATAGGAAAAGAACACACATGCAATGACTCTAGTGGATCAATGTGGTTTACGAAAACAACACACATGAAATGACTCTAGTGGATCCATGTGGTTCAGGAAAAGAACACAAATGCAATGTCACCAATGGATCCATGTGGTTTAGGAAAAAAACACATATGAAATGACTCTAGTGGATCCATGTGGTTTAGGAAAAGTACACACATGCAATGTCACCAGTGGATCCTGTGGTTCAGGAAAAGAACACACATGCAAATGTCACAAGTGGATTAATGTTGCTTAGGAAAAGAACACACATGCAATGACACCAGTGGATCTTGTGGTTCAGGAAAAGAACACACATGCAATGACACTAGTGGATCAATGTGGTATAGGAAAAGAACACACATGTAATGAAACTAGTGGATCCATGTGGTCCAGGAAAACAATACACATGCAATAACTCTAGTGGATCAATATTGTTTAGGAAAATAACACACATGCAATGACATTAGCGGATCCATGTGGTCTAGGAAACGAACACACATGCAATGACACTAGTGGATCCGTGTGGTTCAGGAAAAGAACACACATGCAATGACTCTAGTGGATCAATGTGGTTTAGGAAAATAACACACATGAAATTTCACTTGTGGATCCATGTAGTTTAGGAAAAGAACACATATGCAATGTCACTAGTGGATCCATGTGGTCTAGGAAAAGAATACACATGTAATGTCACAAGTGGATCCATGTGGTTAAGGAAAAGAACACACATGCAATGACTCTAGTGGATCCATGTGGTATAGGAAAAGAACACACATGCAATGACTCTAGTGGATCAATGTGGTTTACGAAAACAACACACATGAAATGACTCTAGTGGATCCATGTGGTTCAGGAAAAGAACACAAATGAAATTTCACCAATGGATCCATGTGGTTTAGGAAAAAAACACATATGAAATGACTCTAGTGGATCCATGTGGTTTAGGAAAAGTACACACATGCAATGTCACCAGTGGATCCATGCGGTTTAGGAAAATAACACACATGCAAATGTCACAAGTGGATCAATGTTGCTTAGGAAAAGAACACACATGCAATGACACCAGTGGATCCTGTGGTTCCGGAAAAGAACACACATGCAATGACTCTAGTGGATCCATGTGGTATAGGAAAAGAACACACATGCAATGAAACTAGTGGATCAATGTGGTGAACGAACAACACACATGAAATGACTCTAGTGGATCCATGTGGTTCAGGAAAAGAACACAAATGCAATGTCACCAATGGATCCATGTGGTTTAGGAAAAAAACACATATGAAATGACTCTAGTGGATCCATGTGGTTTAGGAAAAGTACACACATGCAATGTCACCAGTGGATCCATGTGGTTTAGGAAAATAATACACATGCAAATGTCACAAGTGGACCAATGTTGCTTAGGAAAAGAACACACATGCAATGACACCAGTGGATCCTGTGGTTCAGGAAAAGAACACACATGCAATGACACTAGTGGATCAATGTGGTATAGGAAAAGAACACACATGTAATGAAACTAGTGGATCCATGTGGTCCAGGAAAACAATACACATGCAATAACTCTAGTGGATCAATATTGTTTAGGAAAATAACACACATGCAATGACATTAGTCGATCCATGTGGTCTAGGAAACGAATACACATGCAATGACACTAGTGGATCCGTGTGGTTCAGGAAAAGAACACACATGCATAGAATCTAGTGGATCCATGTTGTTTAGGAAGACAACACACATGCAAATGTCACCAGTGGATACATGTCGTTTAAAAAAGAACACAGATCCAATGACTCTAGTGGATCCATGTGGTTTAGGAAAATAACACACATGCAATGACTCTAGTGGATCAATGTGGTTTAGGAAAATAAGACACATGAAATTTCACTTGTGGATCCATGTAGTTTAGGAAAAGAACACATATGCAATGTCACTAGTGGATCCATGTGGTCTAGGAAAAGAACACACATGTAATGTCACAAGTGGATCCATGTGGTTATGGAAAAGAACACACATGCAATGACTCTAGTGGATCCATGTGGTATAGGAAAAGAACACACATGCAATGAATCTAGTGGATCAATGTGGTTTATGAAAGGAACACACATGAAATGACTCTAGTGGATCCATGTGGTTCAGGAAAAGAACACAAATGCAATGTCACCAGTGGATCCATGTGGTTTAGGAAAAAACACATATGAAATGACTCTAGTGGATCCATGTGGTTTAGGAAAAGTACACACATACAATGTCTCTAGTGGATCCATGTGGTATAGGAAAAGAACACACATGTAAATGTCACAAGTGTATCAATGTTGCTTAGGAAAAGAACACACATGCAATGACACTAGTGGATCAATGTGGTATAGGAATAGAACACACATGCAATGCCTATAGTAGATCAATGTGGTTTAGGAAAATAACACATATGAAATGACTCTAGTGGATCCATGTGCTTTAGGAAAAGTACACACATGCAATGTCACCAGTGGATACATTTGGTTTACTAAAAGAACACACATGCAATGACTCTAGTGGATCCATGTGGTTTAGGAAAAGAACACACATGCAATGACTCTAGTGGATCAATGTGGTTTAGGAAAATAACACACATGAAATTTCACTTGTGGATCCATGTAGTTTAGGAAAAGAACACATATGCAATGTCACTAGTGGATCCATGTGGTCTAGGAAAAGAACACACATGTAATGTCACAAGTGGATCCATGTGGTTATGGAAAAGAACACACATGCAATGACTCTAGTGGATCCATGTGGTATTGGAAAAGAACACACATGCAATGACTCTAGTGGATCAATGTGGTTTACGAAAACAACACACATGAAATGACTCTAGTGGATACATGTGGTTCAGGAAAAGAACACAAATGTAATGTCACCAATGGATCCATGTGGTTTAGGAAAAAAACACATATGAAATGACTCTAGTAGATCCATGTGGTTTAGGAAAAGTACACACATGCAATGTCACCAGTGGATCCATGTGGTTTAGGAAAAGAACACACATGCAATGAAACCAGTGGATCCTGTGGTTCAGGAAAAGAACACACATGCAATGCCTCTAGTGGATCCGTGTGGTATAGGAAAAGATCACACATGTAATGAAACTAGTGGATCCATGTGGTCCAGGAAAACAATACACATGCAATAACTCTAGTGGATCAATATTGTTTAGGAAAATAACACACATGCAATGACATTAGCGGATCCATGTGGTCTATGAAACGAACACACATGCAATGACACTAGTGGATCCGTGTGGTTCAGGAAAAGAACACACATGCATAGAATCTAGTGGATCCATGTTGTTTAGGAAGACAACACACATGCAAATGTCACTAGTGGATACATGTCGTTTAAAAAAAGAACACAGATCCAATGACTCTAGTGGATCCATGTGGTTTAGGAAAAGAACACACATGCAATGACTCTAGTGGATCAATGTGGTTTAGGAAAAGAACACACATGAAATTTCACTTGTGGATCCATGTAGTTTAGGAAAAGAACACATATGCAATATCACTAGTGGATCCATGTGGTTTAAGAAAAGAACACACATGTAATGTCACAAGTGGATCCATGTGGTTTTGGAAGAGAACACACATGCAATGACTCTAGTGGATCCATGTGGTATAGGAAAAGAACACACATGCAATGACTCTAGTGGATCAATGTGGTTTATGAAAAGAACACACATGAAATGACTCTAGTGGATCCATGTGGTTCAGGAAAAGAACACACATGCAATGACTCTAGTGGATCAATGTGGTTTAGGAAAATAACACACATGAAATTTCACTTGTGGATCCATGTAGTTTAGGAAAAGAACACATATGCAATGTCACTAGTGGATCCATGTGGTCTAGGAAAAGAATACACATGTAATGTCACAAGTGGATCCATGTGGTTAAGGAAAAGAACACACATGCAATGACTCTAGTGGATCCATGTGGTATAGGAAAAGAACACACATGCAATGACTCTAGTGGATCAATGTGGTTTACGAAAACAACACACATGAAATGACTCTAGTGGATCCATGTGGTTCAGGAAAAGAACACAAATGAAATTTCACCAATGGATCCATGTGGTTTAGGAAAAAAACACATATGAAATGACTCTAGTGGATCCATGTGGTTTAGGAAAAGTACACACATGCAATGTCACCAGTGGATCCATGCGGTTTAGGAAAATAACACACATGCAAATGTCACAAGTGGATCAATGTTGCTTAGGAAAAGAACACACATGCAATGACACCAGTGGATCCTGTGGTTCCGGAAAAGAACACACATGCAATGACTCTAGTGGATCCATGTGGTATAGGAAAAGAACACACATGCAATGACTCTAGTGGATCAATGTGGTTTACGAAAACAACACACATGAAATGACTCTAGTGGATCCATGTGGTTCAGGAAAAGAACACAAATGCAATGTCACCAATGGATCCATGTGGTTTAGGAAAAAAACACATATGAAATGACTCTAGTGGATCCATGTGGTTTAGGAAAAGTACACACATGCAATGTCACCAGTGGATCCATGTGGTTTAGGAAAATAATACACATGCAAATGTCACAAGTGGACCAATGTTGCTTAGGAAAAGAACACACATGCAATGACACCAGTGGATCCTGTGGTTCAGGAAAAGAACACACATGCAATGACACTAGTGGATCAATGTGGTATAGGAAAAGAACACACATGTAATGAAACTAGTGGATCCATGTGGTCCAGGAAAACAATACACATGCAATAACTCTAGTGGATCAATATTGTTTAGGAAAATAACACACATGCAATGACATTAGTCGATCCATGTGGTCTAGGAAACGAATACACATGCAATGACACTAGTGGATCCGTGTGGTTCAGGAAAAGAACACACATGCATAGAATCTAGTGGATCCATGTTGTTTAGGAAGACAACACACATGCAAATGTCACCAGTGGATACATGTCGTTTAAAAAAAGAACACAGATCCAATGACTCTAGTGGATCCATGTGGTTTAGGAAAATAACACACATGCAATGACTCTAGTGGATCAATGTGGTTTAGGAAAATAAGACACATGAAATTTCACTTGTGGATCCATGTAGTTTAGGAAAAGAACACATATGCAATGTCACTAGTGGATCCATGTGGTCTAGGAAAAGAACACACATGTAATGTCACAAGTGGATCCATGTGGTTATGGAAAAGAACACACATGCAATGACTCTAGTGGATCCATGTGGTATAGGAAAAGAACACACATGCAATGAATCTAGTGGATCAATGTGGTTTATGAAAGGAACACACATGAAATGACTCTAGTGGATCCATGTGGTTCAGGAAAAGAACACAAATGCAATGTCACCAGTGGATCCATGTGGTTTAGGAAAAAACACATATGAAATGACTCTAGTGGATCCATGTGGTTTAGGAAAAGTACACACATACAATGTCTCTAGTGGATCCATGTGGTATAGGAAAAGAACACACATGTAAATGTCACAAGTGTATCAATGTTGCTTAGGAAAAGAACACACATGCAATGACACTAGTGGATCAATGTGGTATAGGAATAGAACACACATGCAATGCCTATAGTAGATCAATGTGGTTTAGGAAAATAACACATATGAAATGACTCTAGTGGATCCATGTGCTTTAGGAAAAGTACACACATGCAATGTCACCAGTGGATACATATCGTTTAAAAAAAGAACACAAATCCAATGACTCTAGTGGATCCATGTGGTTTAGGAAAAGAACACACATGCAATGACTCTAGTGGATCAATGTGGTTTAGGAAAATAACACACATGAAATTTCACTTGTGGATCCATGTAGTTTAGGAAAAGAACACATATGCAATGTCACTAGTGGATCCATGTGGTCTAGGAAAAGAACACACATGTAATGTCACAAGTGGATCCATGTGGTTATGGAAAAGAACACACATGCAATGACTCTAGTGGATCCATGTGGTATTGGAAAAGAACACACATGCAATGACTCTAGTGGATCAATGTGGTTTACGAAAACAACACACATGAAATGACTCTAGTGGATACATGTGGTTCAGGAAAAGAACACAAATGTAATGTCACCAATGGATCCATGTGGTTTAGGAAAAAAACACATATGAAATGACTCTAGTAGATCCATGTGGTTTAGGAAAAGTACACACATGCAATGTCACCAGTGGATCCATGTGGTTTAGGAAAAGAACACACATGCAATGAAACCAGTGGATCCTGTGGTTCAGGAAAAGAACACACATGCAATGCCTCTAGTGGATCCGTGTGGTATAGGAAAAGATCACACATGTAATGAAACTAGTGGATCCATGTGGTCCAGGAAAACAATACACATGCAATAACTCTAGTGGATCAATATTGTTTAGGAAAATAACACACATGCAATGACATTAGCGGATCCATGTGGTCTATGAAACGAACACACATGCAATGACACTAGTGGATCCGTGTGGTTCAGGAAAAGAACACACATGCATAGAATCTAGTGGATCCATGTTGTTTAGGAAGACAACACACATGCAAATGTCACTAGTGGATACATGTCGTTTAAAAAAAGAACACAGATCCAATGACTCTAGTGGATCCATGTGGTTTAGGAAAAGAACACACATGCAATGACTCTAGTGGATCAATGTGGTTTAGGAAAAGAACACACATGAAATTTCACTTGTGGATCCATGTAGTTTAGGAAAAGAACACATATGCAATATCACTAGTGGATCCATGTGGTTTAAGAAAAGAACACACATGTAATGTCACAAGTGGATCCATGTGGTTTTGGAAGAGAACACACATGCAATGACTCTAGTGGATCCATGTGGCATAGGAAAAGAACACACATGAAATGACTCTAGTGGATCAATGTGGTTTAGGAAAAGAACACACATGAAATGACTCTAGTGGATCCATGTGGTTCAGGAAAAGAACACAAATGTAATGTCACCAATGGATCCATGTGGTTTAGGAAAAAACACATATGCAAATGTCACAAGTGGATCAATGTTGCTTAGGAAAAGAACACACATGCAATGACACCAGTGGATCGTGTGGTTCAGGAAAAGAACACACATGCAATAACACTAGTGGATCAATGTGGTATAGGAAAAGAACACACATGCAATGCCTACAGTAGATCAATGTGGTTTAGGAAAATAACACACATGCAAATGTCACTAGTGGATACATGTGGTTTAGGAAAAGAACACACATGCAATGAATCTAGTGGATCCATGTGCTTTGGGAAAAGAACACACATGCAATGACTCTAGTGGATCAATGTGATGTAGGAAAAGAAAACACATGCAATATCACCAGTCGATCCATGTACTTTAGGAAAACAATACACATGCAATGACTCTAGTGCATCCATGTGGTTCAGGAAAAGAACATACATGCAATGTCACCATTGGATCCATGTGGTTTAGAAAAGAACACACATGCAACATCACCGGTGGATCCATGTGGTTTAGGAAAAGAACACACATGCAATGTCACCAGTGGATCCATGTGGTTTAGGAAAAGAACACACATGCAATGACTCTAGTGGATCAATGTGGTTTAGGAAAAGAACACACATGCAATGACTCTAGTGAATCAATATGGTTTAGGAAAATAACTCAAATGTAATGACTCCGGCGGATCCTTGTGGTTTAGGAAAACAACACACATGCAATGTCACTAGTGGATCCATGTGGTTTTGGAAAAGAAAACACAGGAAATGTCACCAGTAGATCCATGTGGTTTAGGAAAAGGACACACATGCAAGGTCACAAGTGGATCCATGTGGTATAGGAAAAGAACACACATGTAAATGTCACCAGTGGATATATGTGGTTTAGGAAAATAACACACATGCAATGACTCTAGGGGATCCTTGTGGTTCAGGAAAAGAACACACACGCAATGTCACTAGTGGATCCATGTGGTTTTGGAAAAGAAAACACAAGAAATGTCACCAGTAGATCCATGTGGTTTAGGAAAAGGACACACATGCAAGGTCACAAGTGGATCCATGTGGTGTAGGAAAAGAACACACATTTAAATGTCACCAGTGGATCTATGTGGTTTAGGAAAAGAACACACATGCAATGACTCTAGTGGATCAATGTGGTTTAGGAAAAGAATACACATGCAATGACTCTAGTGGATCAATGTGGTTTAGTAAAAGAACACACATGCAAATGTCACCAGTGGATCCCTGTGGTTTAGTAAAAGAACACACATGCAATGATGCTAGTGAATCCATGTCTATTAGGAAAAGAACACACATGCAATGACTCTAGTGGATCAATGTGGTTTAGCAAAATAACACACATGCAATGACTCTAGTGGGTCAATCTATTTTAGGAAAAGAACACACATGTAATGACTCTAGTGGATCCATGTGGTTTAGGAAAAGAGAACACATGCAATGACTCCAGTGGATCCATGTCGCATAGGAAAAGAACACACATGCAAATGTCACCAGTGAATCAATGTGGTATAGGAAAAGAACACACATGCAATGCATCTAGTGGATCCGTGTGGTATAGGAAAAGAACACGCATGCAATGACACTAGTGTATCCATGTGGTCCAGGAAAACAATACACATGCAATAACTCTAGTGGATCAATGTGGTTTAGGAAAATAACACACATGCAATGACACTAGTGGATCCATGTGGTCTAGGAAACGAACACACATGCAATGACACTAGTGGATCCATGTTGTTCAGGAAAAGAACACACATGTAATGACTCGAGTGGATCCGTGTGGTTCAGGAAAAGAACACACATGCATAGAATCTAGTGGATCCATGTTGTTTAGGAAGACAACACACATGCAAATGTCACCAGTGGATACATGTTGTTTAAAAAAATAACACAGATCCAATGACTCTAGTGGACCCATGTGGTTTAGGAAAAGAACACACATGCAATGACTCTAGTGGATCAATGTGGTTTAAGAAAAGAACACACACGAAATTTCACTAGTGGATCCATGTAGTTTAGGAAAAGAACACACATGCAATGTCACTAGTGGATGCATGTGGTTTAAGAAAGGAACACACATGCAATGTCACAAGTGGATCCATGTGGTTTTGGAAAAGAACACACATGCAATGACTCTAGTGGATCAATGTGGTTTAGGAAAAGAACACACATGAGATGACTCTAGTGGATCAATGTGGTTTAGGAAAAGGACACACATGCAATGACTCTAGTGGATCCATGTGGTTCAGGAAAGAACACAATTCAATGTCACCAATGGATCCATGTGGTTTAGGAAAAAACACATATGAAATGACTCTTGTGGATCCATGTGGTTTAGGAAAAGTACACACAGGCAATGTCACCAGTGGATCCATGTGGTTTAGGAAAAGAACACACATGCAATGCCTACAGTAGATCAATGTGGTTTAGGAAAAGAACACACATGCAAATGTTAGTAGTTGATACATGTGGTTTAGGAAAAGAACACATATTGCAATGAATCTAGTGGATCCATGTGCTTTAGGAAAAGAACACACATGCAATGACTAGTGGATCAATGTGATTTAGGAAAAGAAACACATGAAATGTCACCACTGGATCCATGTACTTTAGGAAAACAACACACATGCAATGACTCTAGTGCATCCATGTGGTTCAGGAAAAGAACACACATGAAGTGTCACCATTGGATCCATGTGGTTTGAAAAGAACACACATGCAACGTCACCGTTGGATCCATGTGGTTTAGGAAAAGAACACACATGCAATGTCACCAGTGGATCAATGTGGTTTAGGAAAAGAATACACATGCAATGACTCTAGTGGATCAATGTGGTTTAGGAAAATAACACACATGCAATGACTGCAGTCGATCCTTGTGGTTCAGGAAAAGAACACACATGCAATGTCACTAGTGGATCCATGTGGTTTTGGAAAAGAACACACATTTAAATGTCACCAGTGGATCTATGTGGTTTAAGAAAAGAACACACATGCAATGACTCTAGTGGATCAATGTGGTTTAGGAAAAGAATACACATGCAATGACTATAGTGGATCAATGTGGTTTAGGAAAAGAACACACATGCAAATGTCATCAGTGGATCCATGTGGTTTAGGAAAAGAACACACATGCAATGATGCTAGTGAATCCATGTCTATTAGGAAAAGAACACACATGCAATGACTCTAGTGGATCAATGTGGTTTAGCAAAATAACACACATGCAATGACTCTAGTGGTTCAATCTATTTTTGGAAAAGAACATACATGTAATGATTCTAGTGGATCCATGTGGTTTAGGAAAAGAGAACACATGCCATGACTCTAGTGGATCCATATGTAATAGGAATAGAACACACATGAAAATGTCACTAGTGAATCAATGTGGTATAGGAAAAGAACACACATGCAATGCCTCTAGTGATCCGTGTGGTATATGAAAAGAACACGCATGCAATGACACTAGTGGATCCATGTGGTCCAGAAAACAATACACATGCAATAACTCTAGTGGATCAATGTGGTTTAGGAAAATAACACGCATGCAATGACACTAGTGGATCCATGTGGTCTAGGAAACGAACACACATGCAATGACACTAGTGGATCCATGTTGTTCAGGAAAAGAACACACATGCAATGACTCGAGTAGATTCGTGTGGTTCAGGAAAAGAACACACATGCATAGAATCTAGTGGATCCATGTTGTTTAGGAAGACAACACACATGAAAATGTCACCAGTGGATACATGTCGTTTAAAAAAAGAACACAGATCCAAGGACTCCAGTGGATCCATGTGGTTTAGGAAAAGAACACACATGCAATGACTCTAGTGGATCAATGTGGTTTAGGAAAAGAACACACATGAAATTTCACTAGTGGATCCATTTAGTTTAGGAAAAGAACACACATGCAATGTCACTAGTGGATGCATGTGGTTTAAGAAAAGAACACACATGCAATGTCACAAGTGGATCCATGTCGTTTTGGAAAAGAACACACATGCAATAACTCTATTGGATCAATGTGGTTTAGGAAAAGAACACACATGCAATAACTCTTGTGGATCCATGTGGTTCAGGAAAAGAACACAATTCAATGTCACCAATGGATCCATGTGGTTTAGGAAAAGTACACACAGGCAATGTCACCAGTGGATCCATGTGGTTTAGGAAAAGAACACACATGCAATGCCTAAAGTAGATCAATGTGGTTTAGGAAAAGAACACACGTGCAAATGTCAGTAGTGGATACATGTGGTTTACGAAAAGAACACACATGTAATGAATCTAGTGGATCCATGTGCTTTAGGAAAAGAACACACATGCAATGACTAGTGGATCAATGTGATTTAGGAAAAGAAACACATGCAATGTCACCACTGGATCCATGTACTTTAGGAAAACAACACACATGCAATGACTCTAGTGCATCCATGTGGTTCAGGAAAAGAACACACATGCAGTGTCACCATTGGATCCATGTGATTTGAAAAGAACACACATGCAACGTCATCGTTGGATCGATGTGGTTTAGGAAAAGAACACACATGCAATGTCACTAGTGGATCCATGTGGTTTAGGAAAAGAACACACATGCAATGACTCTAGTGGATCAATGTGGTTTAGGAAAAGAACACACATGCAATGACTCTAGTGGATCAATGTGGTTTAGGAAAATAACACACATGCAATGACTCCAGTGTATCCTTGTGGTTCAGGAAAAGAACACACATGCAATGTCACAAGTGGATCCATGTGGTTTTGGAAAAGAAAATACAGGAAATGTCACTAGTAGATCCATCTGGTTTAGGAAAAGGACACACATGCAAGGTCACAACTGGATCCATGTGGTTTAGGAAAAGAACACACATGTAAATGTCACTAGTGGATCTATGTGGTTTAGGAAAAGAACACACATGCAATGACTCTAGTGGATCAATGTGGTTTAGGAAAAGAATATACATGCAATGACTCTAGTGGATCAATGTGGTTTAGGAAAAGAACACACATGCAAATGTCACAGTGGATCCAAGTGGTTTAGGAAAAGAACACACATGCAATGATGCTAGTGAATCCATGTCTATTAGGAAAAGAACACATGTGCAATGACTCTAGTGGATCAATGTGGTTTAGCAAAAGAACACACATGCAAGGACTCTAGTGGGTCAATCTATTTTAGGAATAGAACAGACATGTAATGCTTGAAGTGGATACATGTGGTTTAGGAAAAGAGAACACATGCAATGACTCTAGTGGATCCTTGTGCTATAGCTAAAGAACACACATGCAACTGTCACCAGTGAATCAATGTGGTATAGGAAAAGAACACACATGCAATGCCTCTATTGGATCCGTGTGCTATAGGAAAAGAACACACATGCAATGAATCTAGTGGATCAATGTGGTTTAGGAAAAGAACACACATGCAATGACTCTAGTGGATCCATGTGGTTCAGGAAAAGAACACACATGCAATGTCACCAGTGGATCCATGTGGTTTAGGAAAAGAACACACATGAAATGTCACAAGTGGAACCATGTGGTTTAGGAAGACAACACACATGCAAATGTCACCAGTGGATACATGTCGTTTAAAAAAAGAACACAAATCCAATGACTCTTGTGGATCCATGTGGTTTAGGAAAAGAACACACATGCAATGACTCTAGTGGATCAATGTGGTTTAGGAAAAGAACACACATGAAATTTCACTAGTGGATCCATGTATTTTAGGAAAAGAACACACATGCAATGTCACTAGTGGATGCATGTGGTTTAAGAAAAGAACACATATGCAATGTCACAAGTGGATCCATGTGGTTTTGGAAAAGAACACACATGTGATGACTCTAGTGGATCAATGTGGTTTAGGAAAAGAACACACATGCAATGACTCTAGTGGATCAATGTGGTTTAGGAAAAGAACACACATGCAATGACTCTAGTGGATCCATGTGGTTCAGGAAAGAACACAATTTAATGTCACCAATGTATCCATGTGGTTTAGGAAAAAACACATATGAAATGACTCTAGTGGATCCATGTGGTTTAGGAAAAGTACACACATGCAATGTCACTAGTGGATCCATGTGGTTTAGGAAAAGAACACACATGCAATGCCTACAGTAGATCAATGTGGTTTAGGAAAAAAAAACACATGCAAATGTCAGTAGTGGATACATGTGGTTTAGGAAAAGAACACACATGCAATGAATCTAGTGGATCCGTGTGCTTTAGGAAAAGAACACACATGCAATGACTAGTGGATCAATGTGATTTAGAAAAAGAAACACATGCAATGTCACCACTGGATCCATGTACTTTAGGAAAACAACACACATGCAATGACTCTAGTGCATCCATGTGGTTCAGGAAAAGAACACACATGCAGTGTCACCATTGGATCCATGTGGTTTGAAAAGAACACACATGCAACGTCATCGTTGGATCTATGTGGTTTAGGAAAAGAACACACATGCAATGTCACTAGTGGATCCATGTGGTTTAGGAAAAGAACACACATGCAATGACTCTAGTGGATCAATGTGGTTTAGGAAAAGAACACACATGCAATGACTCTAGTGGATCAATGTGGTTTAGGAAAATAACACACATGCAATGACTCCAGTGGATCCTTGTGGTTCAGGAAAAGAACACATATGCAATGTCACCAGTGGATCTATGTGGTTTTGGAAAAGAAAATACAGGAAATGTCACTAGTAGATCCATCTGGTTTAGGAAAAGGACACACATGCAAGGTCACAACTGGATCCATGTGGTTTAGGAAAAGAACACACATGTAAATGTCACTAGTGGATCTATGTGGTTTAGGAAAAGAACACACATGCAATGACTCTAGTGGATCAATGTGGTTTAGGAAAAGAATACACATGCAATGACTCTAGTGGATCAATGTGGTTTAGGAAAAGAACACACATGCAAATGTCACAGTGGATCCATGTGGTTTAGGAAAAGAACACACATGCAATGATGCTAGTGAATCCATCTCTATTAGGAAAAGAACACATGTGCAATGACTCTAGTGGATCAATGTGGTTTAGCAAAAGAACACACATGCAATGACTCTAGTGGATCAATCTATTTTAGGAATAGAACAGACATGTAATGCTTGAAGTGGATCCATGTGGTTTAGGAAAAGAGAACACATGCAATGACTCTAGTGAATCCTTGTGGTATAGCTAAAGAACACGCATGCAAATGTCACCAGTGAATCAATGTGTTATAGGAAAAGAACACACATGCAATGACTCTAGTGGATCCGTGTGGTATAGGAAAAGAACACACATGCAATGACACTAGTGGATCCATGTGGTTTAGGAAAAGAACACACATGAAATGTCACAAATGGATCCATGTGGTTTAGGAAGACAACACACATGCAAATGTCACCAGTGGATACATGTCGTTTAAAAAAAGAACACAGATCCAATGACTCTAGTGGATCCATGTGGTTTAGGAAAAGAACATAGATGCAATGACTCTAGTGGATCAATGTGGTTTAGGAAAAGAACACACATGCAATGACTCTAGTGGATCCATGTGGTTCAGGAAAAGAACACACATGGAATGTCACCAGTGGATCCATGTAGTTTAGGAAAAGAACACACATGAAATGTCACAAGTCGATCCATGTGGTTTAGGAAGACAACACACATGCAAATGTCACCAGTGGATACATGTTGTTTAAAAAAAGAACACAGATCCAATGACTCTAGTGGATCCATGTGGTTTAGGAAAAGAACACACATGCAATGACTCTAGTGGATCAATGTGGTTTAGGAAAAGAACACACATGAAATTTCACCAGTGGATCCACGTATTTTAGGAAAAGAACACACATGCAATGTCACTAGTGGATGCATGTGGTTTAAGAAAAGAACACACATGCAATGTCACAAGTGGATCCATGTGGTTTTGGAAAAGAACACACATGCGATGACTCTAGTGGATCAATGTGGTTTAGGAAAAGAACACACATGCAATGACTCTAGTGGATCAATGTGGTTTAGGAAAAGAACACACATGCAATGACTCTAGTGGATCCATGTGGTTCAGGAAAGAACACAATTCAATGTCACCAATGGATCCATGTGGTTTAGGAAAAAACACATATGAAATGACTCTAGTGGATCCATGTGGTTTAGGAAAATTACACACATGCAATGTCACTAGTGGATCCATGTGGTTTAGGAAAAGAACACACATGCAATGCCTACAGTAGATCAATGTGGTTTAGGAAAAAAAACACATGCAAATGTCAGTAGTGGATACATGTGGTTTAGGAAAAGAACACACATGCAATGAATCTGGTGGATCCGTGTGCTTTAGGAAAAGAACACACATGCAATGACTAGTGGATCAATGTGATTTAGAAAAAGAAACACATGCAATGTCACCACTGGATCCATGTACTTTAGGAAAACAACACACATGCAATGACTCTAGTGCATCCATGTGGTTCAGGAAAAGAACACACATGCAGTGTCACCATTGGATCCATGTGGTTTGAAAAGAACACACATGCAACGTCATCGTTGGATCTATGTGGTTTAGGAAAAGAACACACATGCAATGTCACTAGTGGATCCATGTGGTTTAGGAAAAGAACACACATGCAATGACTCTAGTGGATCAATGTGGTTTAGGAAAAGAACACACATGCAATGACTCTAGTGGATCAATGTGGTTTAGGAAAATAACACACATGCAATGACTCCAGTGGATCCTTGTGGTTCAGGAAAAGAACACACATGCAATGTCACCAGTGGATCTATGTGGTTTTGGAAAAGAAAATAAAGAAAATGTCACTAGTAGATCCATCTGGTTTAGGAAAAGGACACACATGCAAGGTCACAACTGGATCCATGTGGTTTAGGAAAAGAACACACATGTAAATGTCACTAGTGGATCTATGTGGTTTAGGAAAAGAACACACATGCAATGACTCTAGTGGATCAATGTGGTTTAGGAAAAGAATACACATGCAATGACTCTAGTGGATCAATGTGGTTTAGGAAAAGAACACACATGCAAATGTCACAGTGGATCCATGTGGTTTAGGAAAACAACACACATGCAATGATGCTAGTGAATCCATCTTTATTAGGAAAAGAACACATGTGCAATGACTCTAGTGGATCAATGTGGTTTAGCAAAAGAACACACATGCAATGACTCTAGTGGATCAATCTATTTTAGGAATAGAACAGACATGTAATGCTTGCAGTGGATCCATGTGGTTTAGGAAAAGAGAACACATGCAATGACTCTAGTGAATCCTTGTGGTATAGCTAAAGAACACGCATGCAAATGTCACCAGTGAATCAATGTGTTATAGGAAAAGAACACACATGCAATGCCTCTAGTGGATCCGTGTGGTATAGGAAAAGAACACACATGCAATGACACTAGTGGATCCATGTGGTTTAGGAAAAGAACACACATGAAATGTCACAAGTGGATCCATGTGGTTTAGGAAGACAACACACATGCAAATGTCACCAGTGGATACATGTCGTTTAAAAAAAGAACACAGATCCAATGACTCTAGTGGATCCATGTGGTTTAGGAAAAGAACACAGATGCAATGACTCTAGTGGATCAATGTGGTTTAGGAAAAGAACACACATGCAATGACTCTAGTGGATCCATGTGGTTCAGGAAAAGAACACACATGGAATGTCACCAGTGGATCCATGTAGTTTAGGAAAAGAACACACATGAAATGTCACAAGTGGATCCATGTGGTTTAGGAAGACAACACACATGCAAATGTCACCAGTGGATACATGTTGTTTAAAAAAAGAACACAGATCCAATGACTCTAGTGGATCCATGTGGTTTAGGAAAAGAACACACATGCAATGACTCTAGTGGATCAATGTGGTTTAGGAAAAGAACACACATGAAATTTCACCAGTGGATCCACGTATTTTAGGAAAAGAACACACATGCAATGTCACTAGTGGATGCATGTGGTTTAAGAAAAGAACACACATGCAATGTCACAAGTGGATCCATGTGGTTTTGGAAAAGAACACACATGCGATGACTCTAGTGGATCAATGTGGTTTAGGAAAAGAACACACATGCAATGACTCTAGTGGATCAATGTGGTTTAGGAAAAGAACACACATGCAATGACTCTAGTGGATCCATGTGGTTCAGGAAAGAACACAATTCAATGTCACCAATGGATCCATGTGGTTTAGGAAAAAACACATATGAAATGACTCTAGTGGATCCATGTGGTTTAGGAAAAGTACACACATGCAATGTCACTAGTGGATCCATGTGGTTTAGGAAAAGAACACACATGCAATGCCTACAGTAGATCAATGTGGTTTAGGAAAAGAACACACATGCAAATGTCAGTAGTGGATACATGTGGTTTAGGAAAAGAACACAGATGCAATGAATCTAGTGGATCCATGTGCTTTAGGAAAAGAACACACATGCAATGACTAGTGGATCAATGTGATTTAGGAAAAGAAACACATGAAATGTCACCACTGGATCCATGTACTTTAGGAAAACAACACACATGCAATGACTCTAGTGCATCCAAGTGGTTTAGGAAAAGAACACACATGAAGTGTCACCATTGGATCCATATGATTTGAAAAGAACACACATGCAACGTCACCGTTGGATCCATGTTGTTTAGGAAAAGAACACACATGCAATGTCACCAGTGGATCCATGTGGTTTAGGAAAAGAACACACATTCAATGACTCTAGTGGATCAATGTGGTTTAGGAAAAGAACACACATGCAATGACTCTAGTGGATCAATGTGGTTTAGGAAAATAACACACATGCAATGACTCAAGTGGATCCTTGTGGTTCAGGAAAAGAACACACATGCAATGTCACCGGTGGATCCATGTGGTTTTGGAAAAGAACACACATTTAAATGTCACCAGTGGATCTATGTGGTTTAGGAAAAGAACACACATGCAATGACTCTAGTGGATCAATGTGATTTAGGAAAAGAATACACATGCAATGACTATAGTGGATCAATGTGGTTTAGGAAAAGAACACACATGCAAATGTCATCAGTGGATCCATGTGGTTGAGGAAAAGAACACACATGCAATGATGCTAGTGAATCCATGTCTATTAGGAAAAGAACACACATGCAATGACTCTAGTCGATCAATGTGGTTTAGCAAAATAACACACATGCAATGACTCTAGTGGGTCAATCTATGTTAGGAAAAGAACACACATGTAATGACTCTAGTGGATCCATGTGGTTTAGGAAAAGAGAACACATGCCATGACTCCAGTGGATCCATGTGGTATAGGAAAAGAACACACATGAAAATGTCATGGGTGAATCAATGTGGTATACGAAAAGAACACACATCCAATGCCTCTAGTGGATCCGTGTGGTATAGGAAAAGAACACGCATGCAATGACACTAGTGGATCCATGTGGTCCAGAAAAAGAACACACATGCAATGACTTTAGTGGATCAATGTGGTTTAGGAAAAGAATACACATGCAATGACTATAGTGGATCAATGTGGTTTAGGAAAAGAACACACATGCAAATGTCATCAGTGGATCCTTGTGGTTTAGGAAAAGAACACACATGCAATGATGCTAGTGAATCCATGTCTATTAGGAAAAGAATACACATGCAATGATTCTAGTGGATCAATGTGGTTTAGCAAAATAACACACATGCAATGACTCTAGTGGGTCAATCTATTTTAGGAAAAGAACACACATGTAATGACTCTAGTGGATCCATGTGGTTTAGGAAAAGATAACACATGCCATGACTCCAGTGGATCCATGTGGTATAGGAAAAGAACACACATGAAAATGTCACCATTGGATCCATGTGGTATAGGAAAAGAACACACATGCAATGCCTCTAGTGGATCCGTGTGGTATAGGAAAAGAACACGCGTGCAATGAAACTAGTGGATCCATGTGGTCCAGGAAAAGAACACACATGCAATGACTCTAGTGGATCAATGTGGTTTAGGAAAAGAACACACATGCAATGACTCTAGTGGATCCATGTGGTTCAGGAAAGAACACAATTCAATGTCACCAATGGATCCATGTGGTTTAGGAAAAAACACATATGAAATGACTCTAGTGGATCCGTGTGGTTTAGGAAAAGTACACACATGCAATGTCACTAGTGGATCCATGTGGTTTAGGAAAAGAACACACATGCAATGCCTAAAGTAGATCAATGTGGTTTAGGAAAAGAACACACATGCAAATGTCAGTAGTGGATACATGCGGTTTAGGAAAAGAACACAGATGCAATGAATCTAGTGGATCCATGTGCTTTAGGAAAAGAACACACATGCAATGACTAGTGGATCAATGTGATTTAGGAAAAGAAACACATGAAATGTCACCACTGGATCCATGTACTTTAGGAAAACAACACAGATGCAATGACTCTAGTGCATCCATGTGGTTCAGGAAAAGAACACACATGAAGTGTCACCATTGGATCCATGTGGTTTGAAAAGAACACACATGCAACGTCACCGTTGGATCCATGTTGTTTAGGAAAAGAACACGCATGCAATGTCACCAGTGGATCCATGTGGTTTAGGAAAAGAACACACATGCAATGACTCTAGTGGATCAAAGTGGTTTAGGAAAAGAACACACATGCAATGACTCTAGTGGATCAATGTGGTTTAGGAAAATAACACACATGCAATGACTCCAGTGGATCCTTGTGGTTCAGGAAAAGAACACACATGCAATGTCACCAGTGTATCCATGTGGTTTTGGAAAAGAACACACATTTAAATGTCACTAGTGGATCTATGTGGTTTAGGAAAAGAACACACATGCAATGACTCTAGTGGATCAATGTGGTTTAGGAAAAGAATACACATGCAATGACTATAGTGGATCAATGTGGTTTAGGAAAAGAACACACATGCAAATGTCATCAGTGGATCCATGTGGTTGAGGAAAAGAACACACATGCAATGATGCTAGTGAATCCATGTCTATTAGGAAAAGAACACACATGCAATGACTCTAGTCGATCAATGTGGTTTAGCAAAATAACACACATGCAATGACTCTAGTGGGTCAATCTATGTTAGGAAAAGAACACACATGTAATGACTCTAGTGGATCCATGTGGTTTAGGAAAAGAGAACACATGCCATGACTCCAGTGGATCCATGTGGTATAGGAAAAGAACACACATGAAAATGTCACCATTGGATCCATGTGGTATAGGAAAAGAACACACATGCAATGCCTCTAGTGGATCCGTGTGGTATAGGAAAAGAACACGCGCGCAATGACACTAGTGGATCCATGTGGTCCAGGAAAAGAACACACATGCAATGACTCTAGTGGATCAATGTGGTTTAGGAAAAGAACACACATGCAATGACTCTAGTGGATCCATGTGGTTCAGGAAAAGAACACACATGCAATGACTCTAGTGGATCAATGTGGTTTAGGAAAAGAATACACATGCAATGACTATAGTGGATCAATGTGGTTTAGGAAAACAACAGACATACAAATGTCATCAGTTGATCCATGTGGTTTAGGAAAAGAACACACATGCAATGATGCTAGTGAATCCATGTCTATTAGGAAAAGAACACACATGCAACGATGCTAGTGGATCAATGTGGTTTAGCAAAATAACACACATGCAATGACTCTAGTGGGTCAATCTATTTTAGGAAAAGAACACACATGTAATGACTCTAGTGGATCCATGTGGTTTAGGAAAAGAGAACACATGCCATGACTCCAGTGGATCCATGTGGTATAGGAAAATAACACACATGAAAATGTCACCAGTGAATCAATGTGGTATAGGAAAAGAACACACATGCAATGCCTCTAGTGGATCCGTGTGGTGTAGGAAAAGAACACGCATGCAATGACACTAGTGGATCCATGTGGTCCAGGAAAAGAACACCCATGCAATGACTCTAGTGGATCAATGTGTTTTAGGAAAAGAATACACATGCAATGACTCTAGTGGATCCATGTGGTTCAGGAAAGAACACAATTCAATGTCACCAATTGATCCATGTGGTTTAGGAAAAAACACATATGAAATGACTCTAGTGGATCCATGTGGTTTAGGAAAAGTACACACATGCAATGTCACTAGTGGATCCATGTGGTTTAGGAAAAGAACACACATGCAATGCCTACAGTAGATAAATGTGGTTTAGGAAAAGAACACACATGCAAATGTCAGTAGTGGATACATGTGGTTTAGGAAAAGAACACAGATGCAATGAATCTAGTGGATCCATGTGCTTTAGGAAAAGAACACACATGCAATGACTAGTGGATCAATGTGATTTAGGAAAAGAAACACATGAAATGTCACCACTGGATCCATGTACTTTAGGAAAAGAAACACACATGCAATGACTCTAGTGCATCCATGTGGTTCAGGAAAAGAACACACATGAAGTGTCACCATTGGATCCATGTGGTTTGAAAAGAACACACATGCAACGTCACCATTGGATCCATGTGGTTTGAAAAGAACACACATTCAACGTCACTAGTGGATCCATGTGGTTATAGGAAAAGAACACACATGCAATGACTCTAGTGGATCCGTGTGGTATAGGAAAAGAACACACATGCAATGACACTAGTGGATCCATGTGGTTTAGGAAAAGAACACACATGAAATGTCACAAGTGGATCCATGTTGTTTAGGAAGACAACACACATGCAAATGTCACCAGTGGATACATGTCGTTTAAAAAAAGAACATAGATCCAATGACGCTAGTGGATCCATGTGGTTTAGGAAAATAACATAGATGCAATGACTCTAGTGGATCAATGTGGTTTAGGAAAAGAACACACATGCAATGACTCTAGTGGATCCATGTGGTTCAGGAAAAGAACACACATGGAATGTCACCAGTGGATCCATGTAGTTTAGGAAAAGAACACACATGAAATGTCACAAGTGGATCCATGTGGTTTAGGAAGACAACACACATGCAAATGTCACCAGTGGATACATGTTGTTTAAAAAAAGAACACAGATCCAATGACTCTAGTGGATCCATGTGGTTTAGGAAAAGAACACACATGCAATGACTCTAGTGGATCAATGTGGTTTAGGAAAAGAACACACATGCAATGACTCTAGTGGATCAATGTGGTTTAGGAAAAGAACACACATGAAATTTCACCAGTGGATCCACGTATTTTAGGAAAAGAACACACATGCAATGTCACTAGTGGATGCATGTGGTTTAAGAAAAGAACACACATGCAATGTCACAAGTGGATCCATGTGGTTTTGGAAAAGAACACACATGCGATGACTCTAGTGGATCAATGTGGTTTAGGAAAAGAACACACATGCCATGACTCTAGTGGATCAATGTGGTTTAGGAAAAGAACACACATGCAATGACTCTAGTGGATCCATGTGGTTCAGGAAAGAACACAATTCAATGTCACCAATGGATCCATGTGGTTTAGGAAAAAACACATATGAAATGACTCTAGTGGATCCATGTGGTTTAGGAAAAGTACACACATGCAATGTCACTAGTGGATCCATGTGGTTTAGGAAAAGAACACACATGCAATGCCTACAGTAGATCAATGTGGTTTAGGAAAAAAAAAAACATGCAAATGTCAGTAGTGGATACATGTGGTTTAGGAAAAGAACACACATGCAATGAATCTAGTGGATCCGTGTGCTTTAGGAAAAGAACACACATGCAATGACTAGTGGATCAATGTGATTTAGAAAAAGAAACACATGCAATGTCACCACTGGATCCATGTACTTTAGGAAAACAACACACATGCAATGACTCTAGTGCATCCATGTGGTTCAGGAAAAGAACACACATGCAGTGTCACCATTGGATCCATGTGGTTTGAAAAGAACACACATGCAACGTCATCGTTGGATCTATGTGGTTTAGGAAAAGAACACACATGCAATGTCACTAGTGGATCCATGTGGTTTAGGAAAAGAACACACATGCAATGACTCTAGTGGATCAATGTGGTTTAGGAAAAGAACACACATGCAATGACTCTAGTGGATCAATGTGGTTTAGGAAAATAACACACATGCAATGACTCCAGTGGATCCTTGTGGTTCAGGAAAAGAATACACATGCAATGTCACCAGTGGATCTATGTGGTTTTGGAAACGAAAATACAGAAAATGTCACTAGTAGATCCATCTGGTTTAGGAAAAGGACACACATGCAAGGTCACAACTGGATCCATGTGGTTTAGGAAAAGAACACACATGTAAATGTCACTAGTGGATCTATGTGGTTTAGGAAAAGAACATACATGCAATGACTCTAGTGGATCAATGTGGTTTAGAAAAAGAATACACATGCAATGACTCTAGTGGATCAATGTGGTTTAGGAAAAGAACACACATGCAAATGTCACAGTGGATCCATGTGGTTTAGGAAAAGAACACACATGCAATGATGCTAGTGAATCCATCTCTATTAGGAAAAGAACACATGTGCAATGACTCTAGTGGATCAATGTGGTTTAGCAAAAGAACACACATGCAATGACTCTAGTGGATCAATCTATTTTAGGAATAGAACAGACATGTAATGCTTGCAGTGGATCCATGTGGTTTAGGAAAAGAGAACACATGCAATGACTCTAGTGAATCCTTGTGGTATAGCTAAAGAACACGCATGCAAATGTCACCAGTGAATCAATGTGTTATAGGAAAAGAACACACATGCAATGCCTCTAGTGGATCCGTGTGGTATAGGAAAAGAACACACATGCAATGACACTAGTGGATCCATGTGGTTTAGGAAAAGAACACACATGAAATGTCACAAGTGGATCCATGTGGTTTAGGAAGACAACACACATGCAAATGTCACCAGTGGATACATGTCGTTTAAAAAAAGAACACAGATCCAATGACTCTAGTGGATCCATGTGGTTTAGGAAAAGAACACAGATGCAATGACTCTAGTGGATCAATGTGGTTTAGGAAAAGAACACACATGCAATGACTCTAGTGGATCCATGTGGTTCAGGAAAAGAACACACATGGAATGTCACCAGTGGATCCATGTAGTTTAGGAAAATAACACACATGAAATGTCACAAGTGGATCCATGTGGTTTAGGAAGACAACACACATGCAAATGTCACCAGTGGATACATGTTGTTTAAAAAAAGAACACAGATCCAATGACTCTAGTGGATCCATGTGGTTTAGGAAAAGAACACACATGCAATGACTCTAGTGGATCAATGTGGTTTAGGAAAAGAACACACATGAAATTTCACCAGTGGATCCACGTATTTTAGGAAAAGAACACACATGCAATGTCACTAGTGGATGCATGTGGTTTAAGAAAAGAACACACATGCAATGTCACAAGTGGATCCATGTGGTTTTGGAAAAGAACACACATGCGATGACTCTAGTGGATCAATGTGATTTAGGAAAAGAACACACATGCAATGAATCTAGTGGATCAATGTGGTTTAGGAAAAGAACACACATGCAATGACTCTAGTGGATCCATGTGGTTCAGGAAAGAACACAATTCAATGTCACCAATGGATCCATGTGGTTTAGGAAAAAACACATATGAAATGACTCTAGTGGATCCATGTGGTTTAGGAAAAGTACACACATGCAATGTCACTAGTGGATCCATGTGGTTTAGGAAAAGAACACACATGCAATGCCTACAGTAGATCAATGTGGTTTAGGAAAAGAACACACATGCAAATGTCAGTAGTGGATACATGTGGTTTAGGAAAAGAACACACATGCAATGAATCTAGTGGATCCATGTGCTTTAGGAAAAGAACACACATGCAATGACTAGTGGATCAATGTGATTTAGGAAAAGAAACACATGAAATGTCACCACTGGATCCATGTAATTTAGGAAAACAACACACATGCAATGACTCTAGTGCATCCAAGTGGTTCAGGAAAAGAACACACATGAAGTGTCACCATTGGATCCATATGATTTGAAAAGAACACACATGCAACGTCACCGTTGGATCCATGTTGTTTAGGAAAAGAACACACATGCAATGTCACCAGTGGATCCATGTGGTTTAGGAGAAGAACACACATTCAATGACTCTAGTGGATCAATGTGGTTTAGGAAAAGAACACACATGCAATGACTCTAGTGGATCAATGTGGTTTAGGAAAATAACACACATGCAATGACTCCAGTGGATCCTTGTGGTTCAGGAAAAGAACACACATAAAATGTCACCGGTGGATCCATGTGGTTTTGGAAAAGAACACACATATAAATGTCACCAGTGGATCTATGTGGTTTAGGAAAAGAACACACATGCAATGATTCTAGTGGATCAATGTGGTTTTGGAAAAGAATACACATGCAATGACTATAGTGGATCAATGTGGTTTAGGAAAAGAACACACATGCAAATGTCATCAGTGGATCCATGTGGTTGAGGAAAAGAACACACATGCAATGATGCTAGTGAATCCATGTCTATTAGGAAAAGAACACACATGCAATGACTCTAGTCGATCAATGTGGTTTAGCAAAATAACACACATGCAATGACTCTAGTGGGTCAATCTATGTTAGGAAAAGAACACACATGTAATGACTCTAGTGGATCCATGTGGTTTAGGAAAAGAGAACACATGCCATGACTCTAGTGGATCCATGTGGTATAGGAAAAGAACACACATGAAAATGTCACCGGTGAATCAATGTGGTATACGAAAAGAACACACATCCAATGCCTCTAGTGGATCCGTGTGGTATAGGAAAAGAACACGCATGCAATGACACTAGTGGATCCATGTGGTCCAGGAAAAGAACACACATGCAATGACTTTAGTGGATCAATGTGGTTTAGGAAAAGAATACACATGCAATGACTATAGTGGATCAATGTGGTTTAGGAAAAGAACACACATGCAAATGTCATCAGTGGATCCTTGTGGTTTAGGAAAAGAACACACATGCAATGATGCTAGTGAATCCATGTCTATTAGGAAAAGAATACACATGCAATGATTCTAGTGGATCAATGTGGTTTAGCAAAATAACACACATGCAATGACTCTAGTGGGTCAATCTATTTTAGGAAAAGAACACACATGTAATGACTCTAGTGGATCCATGTGGTTTAGGAAAAGATAACACATGCCATGACTCCAGTGGATCCATGTGGTTTAGGAAAAGAACACATGACAATGTCACCATTGGATCCATGTGGTATAGGAAAAGAACACACATGCAATGCCTCTAGTGGATCCGTGTGGTATAGGAAAAGAACACGCGTGCAATGACACTAGTGGATCCATGTGGTCCAGGAAAAGAACACACATGCAATGACTCTAGTGGATCAATGTGGTTTAGGAAAAGAACACACATGCAATGACTCTAGTGGATCCATGTGGTTCAGGAAAGAACACAATTCAATGTCACCAATGGATCCATGTGGTTTAGGAAAAAACACATATGAAATGACTCTAGTGGATCCGTGTGGTTTAGGAAAAGTACACACATGCAATGTCACTAGTGGATCCATGTGGTTTAGGAAAAGAACACACATGCAATGCCTAAAGTAGATCAATGTGGTTTAGGAAAAGAACACACATGCAAATGTCAGTAGTGGATACATGTGGTTTAGGAAAAGAACACAGATGCAATGAATCTAGTGGATCCATGTGCTTTAGGAAAAGAACACACATGCAATGACTAGTGGATCAATGTGATTTAGGAAAAGAAACACATGAAATGTCACCACTGGATCCATGTACTTTAGGAAAACAACACACATGCAATGACTCTAGTGCATCCATGTGGTTCAGGAAAAGAACACACATGAAGTGTCACCATTGGATCCATGTGGTTTGAAAAGAACACACATGCAACGTCACCGTTGGATCCATGTTGTTTAGGAAAAGAACACGCATGCAATGTCACCAGTGGATCCATGTGGTTTAGGAAAAGAACACACATTCAATGACTCTAGTGGATCAATGTGGTTTAGGAAAAGAACACACATGCAATGACTCTAGTGGATCAATGTGGTTTAGGAAAATAACACACATGCAATGACTCCAGTGGATCCTTGTGGTTCAGGAAAAGAACACACATGCAATGTCACCAGTGTATCCATGTGGTTTTGGAAAAGAACACACATTTAAATTTCACTAGTGGATCTATGTGGTTTAGGAAAAGAACACACATGCAATGACTCTAGTGGATCAATGTGGTTTAGGAAAAGAATACACATGCAATGACTATAGTGGATCAATGTGGTTTAGGAAAAGAACACACATCAAATGTCATCAGTGGATCCATGTGGTTGAGGAAAAGAACACACATGCAATGATGCTAGTGAATCCATGTCTATTAGGAAAAGAACACACATGCAATGACTCTAGTTGATCAATGTGGTTTAGCAAAATAACACACATGCAATGACTCTAGTGGGTCAATATATGTTAGGAAAAGAACACACATGTAATGACTCTAGTGGATCCATGTGGTTTAGGAAAAGAGAACACATGCCATGACTCAAGTGGATCCATGTGGTATAGGAAAAGAACACACATGAAAATGTCACCATTGGATCCATGTGGTATAGGAAAAGAACACACATGCAATGCCTCTAGTGGATCCGTGTGGTATAGGAAAAGAACAAGCGTGCAATGACACTAGTGGATCCATGTGGTCCAGGAAAAGAACACACATGCAATGACTCTAGTGGATCAATGTGGTTTAGGAAAAGAACACACATGCAATGACTCTAGTGGATCCATGTGGTTCAGGAAAAGAACACACATGCAATGACTCTAGTGGATCAATGTGGTTTAGGAAAAGAATACACATGCAATGACTATAGTGGATCAATGTGGTTTAGGAAAACAACAGACATACAAATGTCATCAGTTGATCCATGTGGTTTAGGAAAAGAACACACATGCAATGATGCTAGTGAATCCATGTCTATTAGGAAAAGAACACACATGCAACGATGCTAGTGGATCAATGTGGTTTAGCAAAATAACACACATGCAATGACTCTAGTGGGTCAATCTATTTTAGGAAAAGAACACACATGTAATGACTCTAGTGGAACCATGTGGTTTAGGAAAAGAGAACACATGCCATGACTCCAGTGGATCCATGTGGTATAGGAAAAGAACACACATGAAAATGTCACCAGTGAATCAATGTGGTATAGGAAAAGAACACACATGCAATGCCTCTAGTGGATCCGTGTGGTGTAGGAAAAGAACACGCATGCAATGACACTAGTGGATCCATGTGGTCCAGGAAAAGAACACCCATGCAATGACTCTAGTGGATCAATGTGGTTTAGGAAAAGAATAAACATGCAATGACTCTAGTGGATCCATGTGGTTCAGGAAAGAACACAATTCAATGTCACCAATTGATCCATGTGGTTTAGGAAAAAACACATATGAAATGACTCTAGTGGATCCATGTGGTTTAGGAAAAGTACACACATGCAATGTCACTAGTGGATCCATGTGGTTTAGGAAAAGAACACACATGCAATTCCTACAGTAGATCAATGTGGTTTAGGAAAAGAACACACATGCAAATGTCAGTAGTGGATACATGTGGTTTAGGAAAAGAACACAGATGCAATGAATCTAGTGGATCCATGTGCTTTAGGAAAAGAACACACATGCAATGACTAGTGGATCAATGTGATTTAGGAAAAGAAACACATGAAATGTCACCACTGGATCCATGTACTTTAGGAAAACAACACACATGCAATGACTCTAGTGCATCCATGTGGTTCAGGAAAAGAACACACATGAAGTGTCACCATTGGATCCATGTGGTTTGAAAAGAACACACATGCAACGTCACCGTTGGATCCATGTTGTTTAGGAAAAGAACACGCATGCAATGTCACCAGTGGATCCATGTGGTTTAGGAAAAGAACACACATTCAATGACTCTAGTGGATCAATGTGGTTTAGGAAAAGAACACACATGCAATGACTCTAGTGGATCAATGTGGTTTAGGAAAATAACACACATGCAATGACTCCAGTGGATCCTTGTGGTTCAGGAAAAGAACACACATGCAATGTCACCAGTGGATCCATGTGGTTTTGGAAAAGAACACACATTTAAATGTCACTAGTGGATCTATGTGGTTTAGGAAAAGAACACACATGCAATGACTCTAGTAGATCAATGTGGTTTAGGAAAAGAATACACATGCAATGACTATAGTGGATCAATGTGGTTTAGGAAAAGAACACACCGGCAAATGTCATCAGTGGATCCATGTGGTTGAGGAAAACAACACACATGCAATGATGCTAGTGAATCCATGTCTATTAGGAAAAGAACACACATGCAATGACTCTAGTCGATCAATGTGGTTTAGCAAAATAACACACATGCAATGACTCTAGTGGGTCAATCTATGTTAGGAAAAGAACACACATGTAATGACTCTAGTGGATCCATGTGGTTTAGGAAAAGAGAACACATGCCATGACTCCAGTGGATCCATGTGGTATAGGAAAAGAACACACATGAAAATGTCACCAGTGAATCAATGTGGTATAGGAAAAGAACACACATGCAATGACTCTAGTGGATCCGTGTGGTATAGGAAAACAACACGCATGCAATGACACTAGTGGATCCATGTCGTTCAGGAAAAGAACACACATGCAATGACTCTAGTGGATCAATGTGGTTTAGGAAAAGAATACACATGCAATGACTATAGTGGATCAATGTGGTTTAGGAAAACAACACACATGCAAATGTCATCAGTGGATCTATGTGGTTTAGGAAAAGAACACACATGCAATGACTCTAGTGGATCAATGTGGTTTAGGAAAAGAATACACATGCAATGACTATAGTGGATCAATGTGGTTTAGGAAAAGAACACACCGGCAAATGTCATCAGTGGATCCATGTGGTTGAGGAAAACAACACACATGCAATGATGCTAGTGAATCCATGTCTATTAGGAAAAGAACACACATGCAATGACTCTAGTCGATCAATGTGGTTTAGCAAAATAACACACATGCAATGACTCTAGTGGGTCAATCTATGTTAGGAAAAGAACACACATGTAATGACTCTAGTGGATCCATGTGGTTTAGGAAAAGAGAACACATGCCATGACTCCAGTGGATCCATGTGGTATAGGAAAAGAACACACATGAAAATGTCACCAGTGAATCAATGTGGTATAGGAAAAGAACACACATGCAATGCCTCTAGTGGATCCGTGTGGTATAGGAAAACAACACGCATGCAATGACACTAGTGGATCCATGTCGTTCAGGAAAAGAACACACATGCAATGACTCTAGTGGATCAATGTGGTTTAGGAAAAGAATACACATGCAATGACTATAGTGGATCAATGTGGTTTAGGAAAACAACACACATGCAAATGTCATCAGTGGATCCATTTGGTTTAGGAAAAGAACACACATGCAACGATGCTAGTGGATCAATGTGGTTTAGCAAAATAACACACATGCAATGACTCTAGTGGGTCAATCTATTTTAGGAAAAGAACACACATGTAATGACTCTAGTGGATCCATGTGGTTTAGGAAAAGAGAACACATGCCATGACTCCAGTGGATCCATGTGGTATAGGAAAAGAACACACATGAAAATGTCACCAGTGAATCAATGTGGTATAGGAAAAGAACACACATGCAATGCCTCTAGTGGATCCGTGTGGTATAGGAAAACAACACGCATGCAATGACACTAGTGGATCCATGTCGTTCAGGAAAAGAACACACATGCAATGACTCTAGTGGATCAATGTGGTTTAGGAAAAGAATACACATGCAATGACTATAGTGGATCAATGTGGTTTAGGAAAACAACACACATGCAAATGTCATCAGTGGATCCATGTGGTTTAGGAAAAGAACACACATGCAACGATGCTAGTGGATCAATGTGGTTTAGCAAAATAACACACATGCAATGACTCTAGTGGGTCAATCTATTTTAGGAAAAGAACACACATGTAATGACTCTAGTGGATCCATGTGGTTTAGGAAAAGAGAACACATGCCATGACTCCAGTGGATCCATGTGGTATAGGAAAAGAACACACATGAAAATGTCACCAGTGAATCAATGTGGTATAGGAAAAGAACACACATGCAATGCCTCTAGTGGATCCGTGTGGTATAGGAAAAGAACATGCATGCAATGACACTAGTGGATCCATGTGGTCCAGGAAAACAATACACATGCAATAACTCTAGTGGATCAATGTGGTTTAGGAAAATAAGACACATGCAATGACACTAGTGGATCCATGTGGTCTAGGAAACGAACACACATGCAATGACACTAGTGGATCCATGTTGTTCAGGAAAAGAACACACATGCAATGCCTCGAGTGGATCCGTGCGGTTCAGGAAAAGAACACACATGCATAGAATCTAGTGGATCCATGTTGTTTAGGAAGACAACACAAACGCAAATGTCACCAGTGGATACATGTCGTTTAAAAAAAGAACACAGATCCAATGACTCTAGTGGATCCATGTGGTTTAGGAAAAGAACACACATGCAATGACTCTAGTGGATCAATGTGGTTTAGGAAAAGAACACACTTCAAATTTCACTAGTGGATCCATTTAGTTTAGGAAAAGAACACACATGCAATGTCACTAGTGGATGCATGTGGTTTAAGAAAAGAACACACATGCAATGTCACAAGTGGATCCATGTGGTTTTGGAAAAGAATACACATGCAATGAATCTAGTGGATCAATGTGGTTTAGGAAAAGAACACACATGCATTAACTCTTGTGGATCAATGTGGTTTAGGAAAAGAACACACGAGCAATGACTCTAGTGGATCCATGTGGTTCAGGAAAAGAACACAATTCAATGTCACCCATGGATCCATGTGGTTTAGGAAAAGTACACACATGCAATGTCACTAGTGGATCCATGTGGTTTAGGAAAAGAACACACATGTAATGCCTACAGTAGATCAATGTGGTTTAGGAAAAGAACACAGATGCAAATGTCAGTAGTGGATACATGTGGTTTAGGAAAAGAACACACATGCAATGAATCTAGTGGATCCATGTGCTTTAGGAAAAGAACACACATGCAATGAATAGTGGATCAATGTTATTTTGGAAAAGAAACACATGCAATGTCACCACTGGATCCATGTACTTTAGGAAAACAACACACATGCAATGACTCTAGTGCATCCATGTGGTTCAGGAAAAGAACACACATGTAGTGTCACCATTGGATCCATGTGGTTTGAAAAGAACACACATGCAATGTCACCGTTGGATCCATATGGTTTAGGAAAAGAACACACATGCAATGTCACTAGTGGATCCATGTGGTTTAGGAAAAGAACACACATGCAATGACTCTAGTGGATCAATGTGGTTTAGGAAAAGAACACACATGCAATGACTCTAGTGGATCAATGTGGTTTAGGAAAATAACACACATGCAATGACTCCAGTGGATCCTTGTGGTTCAGGAAAAGAACACACATGCAATGTCACCAGTGGATCCATGTGGTCTTGGAAAAGAAAACATAGCAAATGTCACTACTAGATCCATCTGGTTTAGGAAAAGGACACACATGCAAGGTCACAAGTGGATCCATGTGGTTTAGGAAAAGAACACACATGTAAATGTCACTAGTGGATCTTTATGGTTTAGGAAAAGAACACACATGCAATGACTCTAGTGGATCCATGTGGTTTAGGAAAAGAGAACACATGCCATGACTCCAGTGGATCCATGTGGTATAGGAAAAGAACACACATGAAAATGTCACCAGTGAATCAATGTGGTATAGGAAAAGAACACACATGCAATGCCTCTAGTGGGTCCGTGTGGTATAGGAAAAGAACACGCATGCAATGACGCTAGTGGATCCATGTGGTCCAGGAAAATAATACACATGCAATAACTCTAGTGGATCAATGTGGTTTAGGAAAATAACACACATGCAATGACACTAGTGGATCCATGTGGTCTAGGAAACGAACTCACATGCAATGACACTAGTGGATCCATGTTGTTCAGGAAAAGAACACACATGCAATGCCTCGAGTGGATCCGTGGATCTGTGGAAAGAAGAACACATGCATAGAATCTAGTGGATCCATGTTGTTTAGGAGGACAACACACAAGCAAATGTCACCAGTGGATACATGTCGTTTAAAAAAAGAACACAGATCCAATGACTCTAGTGGATCCATGTGGTTTAGGAAAAGAACACACATGCAATGACTCTAGTGGATCAATGTGGTTTAGGAAAAGAACACACTTCAAATTTCACTAGTGGATCCATTTAGTTTAGGAAAAGAACACACATGCAATGTCACTAGTGGATGCATGTGGTTTAAGAAAAGAACACACATGCAATGTCACAAGTGGATCCATGTGGTTTTGGAAAAGAATACACATGCAATGAATCTAGTGGATCGATGTGGTTTAGGAAAAGAACACACATGCATTAACTCTTGTGGATCAATGAGGTTTAGGAAAAGAACACACGAGCAATGACTCTAGTGGATCCATGTGGTTCAGGAAAAGAACACAATTCAATGTCACCCATGGATCCATGTGGTTTAGGAAAAGTACACACATGCAATGTCACCAGTGGATCCATGTGGTTTAGGAAAAGAACACACATGTAATGCCTACAGTAGATCAATGTGGTTTAGGAAAAGAACACAGATGCAAATGTCAGTAGTGGATACATGTGGTTTAGGAAAAGAACACACATGCAATGAATCTAGTGGATCCATGTGCTTTAGGAAAAGAACACACATGCAATGAATAGTGGATCAATGTGATTTTGGAAAAGAAACACATGCAATGTCACCACTGGATCCATGTACTTTAGGAAAACAACACACATGCAATGACTCTAGTGCATCCATGTGGTTCAGGAAAAGAACACACATGCAGTGTCACCATTGGATCCATGTGGTTTGAAAAGAACACACATGCAATGTCACCGTTGGATCCATGTGGTTTAGGAAAATAACACACATGCAATGTCACTAGTGGATCCATGTGGTTTAGGAAAATAACACACATGCAATGACTCTAGTGGATCAATGTGGTTTAGGAAAAGAACACACATGCAATGACTCTAGTGGATCAATGTGGTTTAGGAAAATAACACACATGCAATGACTCTAGTGGATCCTTGTGGTTCAGGAAAAGAACACACATGCAATGTCACCAGTGGATCCATGTGGTCTTGGAAAAGAAATCATAGCAAATGTCACTACTAGATCCATCTGGTTTAGGAAAAGGACACACATGCAAGGTCACAAGTGGATCCATGTGGTTTAGGAAAAGAACACACATGTAAATGTCACCAGTGGATCTTTATGGTTTAGGAAAAGAACACACATGCAATGACTCTAGTGGATCAATGTGGTTTAGGAAAAGAATACACATGCAATGACTCTAGTGGATCAATGTGGTTTAGGAAAAGAACACACATGCAAATGTCACCAGTGGATCCAAGTGGTTTAGGAAAAGAACACACATGCAATGATGCTAGTGAATCCATGTCTATTAGGAAAAGAACACATGTGCAATGACTCTAGTGGATCAATGTGGTTTAGCAAAAGAACACACATGCAATGACTCTAGTGGGTCAATCTATTTTAGGAATAGAATAGACATGTAATGCTTCAAGTGGATCCATGTGGTTTAGGAAAAGAGAACACATGCAATGACTCTAGTGGATCCTTGTGGTATAGCTAAAGAACAAACATGCAAATGTCACCAAAGAATCAATGTGGTATAGGAAAAGAACAGACATGCAATGCCTCTAGTGGATCCGTGTGGTATAGGAAAAGAACACACATGCAATGACACTAGTGGATCCATGTGGTCCAGGAAAACAACACACATGCAATAACTCTAGGGGATCAATGTGGTTTAGGAAAATAACACACATACAATGTCACCAGTGGATCCATGTGGTTTAGGAATAGAACACACATGCAATGACTCTAGTGGATCAATGTGGTTTAGAAAAAGAACACACATGCAATGACTCTAGTGGATCAATGTGGTTTAGGAAAAGAACACACATGCAATGACTCTAGTGGATCAATGTGGTTTAGGAAAATAACACACATGCAATGACTCCAGTGGATCCTTGTGGTTCAGGAAAAGAACACACATGCAATGTCACCAGTGGATCCATGTGGTCTTGGAAAACAAAACATAGCAAATGTCACTACTAGATCCATCTGGTTTAGGAAAAGGACACACATGAAAGGTCACAAGTGGATCCATGTGGTTTAGGAAAAGAACACACATGTAAATGTCACCAGTGGATCTTTATGGTTTAGGAAAAGAACACACATGCAATGACTCTAGTGGATCAATGTGGTTTAGGAAAAGAATACACATGCAATGACTCTAGTGGATCAATGTGGTTTAGGAAAAGAACACACATGCAAATGTCACCAGTGGATCCAAGTGGTTTAGGAAAAGAACACACATGCAATGATGCTAGTGAATCCATGTCTATTAGGAAAAGAACACATGTGCAATGACTCTAGTGGATCAATGTGGTTTAGCAAAAGAACACACATGCAATGACTCTAGTGGGTCAATCTATTTTAGGAATAGAATAGACATGTAATGCTTCCAGTGGATCCATGTGGTTTAGGAAAAGAGAACACATGCAATGACTCTAGTGGATCCTTGTGGTATAGCTAAAGAACAAACATGCAAATGTCACCAAAGAATCAATGTGGTATAGGAAAAGAACAGACATGCAATGCCTCTAGTGGATCCGTGTGGTATAGGAAAAGAACACACATGCAATGACACTAGTGGATCCATGTGGTCCAGGAAAACAACACACATGCAATAACTCTAGGGGATCAATGTGGTTTAGGAAAATAACACACATGCAATGTCACCAGTGGATCCATGTGGTTTAGGAATAGAACACACATGCAATGACTCTAGTGGATCAATGTGGTTTAGAAAAAGAACACACAGGCAATGACTCTAGTGGATCAATGTGGTTTAGGAAAAGAACATACATGCAATGACTCTAGTGGATCCATGTGGTTCAGGAAAAGGACACACATGCAATGTCACCAGTGGATCCATGTGGTTTAGGAAAAGAACACACATGAAATGTCACAAGTGGATCCATGTGGTTTAGGAAAAGGACACATGCAAGGTCACCAGTGGATCCATGTGTTTTAGGAAAAGAACACACATGTAAATGTCACTAGTGGATCCATGTGGTTTAGGAAAAAAATACACATGGAATGACTCAAGTGGATCCATGTGGTTTAGGAAAACAACACACATGCAAATGTCACCAGTGGATCCATGTGGTTTAGGAAAAGAACACACATGCAATGATGATAGTTAATCCATGTGTATTAGGAAAAGATCACACATGCAATTACTCAAGTGGATCCATGTGGTTTAGCAAAAGAACACACATGCAATGTAACTAGTGGATCCATGTGGTTTAGGAAAAGAACACACGTGCAATGACTCTAGTGGATCCATGTGGTTCAGTAAAAGAACACACATGCAATGTCACTAGTGGATCCATGTGGTTTATGAAAAGAACACACATGCAATGTCACTATTGGATCCATGTGGTTTAGGAAAAGAACACACATGCAATGACTCTAGTGGATCCATGTGGTTCAGGAAAAGAACACACATGCAATGTCACTAGTGGATCCATGTGGTTTATGAAAAGAACACACATGCAATGTCACTACTGGATCCATGTGGTTTTTGAAAGGAACGCACATGCAATGACTCTAGTGGATCAATGTGGTTTAGGAAAAGAACACACATGCAATGACTCTAGTGGATCAATGTGGTTTAGGAAAAGAACACACATGCAATGACTCTAGTGGATCCATGTGGTTTAGCAAAAGAATACATATGCAATGTCAACAGTGGATCCATATGGTTTAGGAAAAAACATATATGAAATGACTCTAGTGGAACCATGTGGTGTCGGAAAAGAACACACATGCAATGTCACTAGTGGAACGATGTGGTTTAGGAAAAGAACATAGATGCAAATGTCACTAGTGGATCAATGTGCTTTAGGAATAGAACACACATGCAATGACTCTAGTGGATCAATATGGTTTAGGAAAAGAACACACATGCAATGACTCTAGTGGATCAATGTGGTTTAGGAAAATAACACACATGCAATGACTCAAGTGGATCCATGTGGTTCAGGAAAAGAACACACATGCAATGTCACTAGTGGATCCATGTGGTTTAGGAAAAGAACACACATGAAATGTCACAGGTGGATCCATGTGGTTTAGGAAAAGGACACACATGCAAGGTCACTAGTGGATCCATGTGGTTTAGGAAAAGAACACACATGTAAATGTCACCAATGGATCTATGTGGTTTAGGAAAATAACACACATGCAATGACTCTAGTGGATTAGTGTGGTTTAGGAAATAAATACAAATATAATGACTCAAGTGGATCCATGTTGTTTAGGAAAAGAACACACATGCAAATGTCACTAGTGGATAAATGTGCTTTAGGAAAAGAACACACATGCAATGATTCTAGTGGATCAATGTGGTTTAGGAAAATAACACACATGCAATGACTCTAGTGGATCAATGTGGTTTAGGAAAATAACGCACATCAATGACTAAAGTGGATCCATGTGGTTCAGGAAAAGAACACACATGCAATGTCAATAGTGGATCCACGTGGTTTAGGAAAAGAACACACATGAAAGGTCACAAGTGGATCCATGTGGTTGAGGAAAAGGACACACATGCAAGGTCACCAGTGGATCCATGTGGTTTAGGAAAAGAACACATGTAAATGTCACCATTGGATCTATGTGGTTTAGGAAAAGAACACACATGCACTGACTCTAGTGGTTCAATGTGGTTTAGGAAAAAATACACATGCAGTGACTCAAGTGGATCCATGTGGTTTAGGAAAAGAACACACATGCAATGATGATAGTTAATCCATGTGTATTAGTAAAATATCACACATGCAATGACTCAAGTGGATCCATGTGGTTTAGCAAAAGAATACACATGCAATGTCACTAGTGGATCCATGTGGTTTAGGAAAAGAACACACATGCAATGTCACTATTGGATCCATGTGGTTTAGCAAAAGAACACACGTGCAATGACTCTAGTGGATCCATGTGGTTCAGGAAAAGAACACACATGCAATGTCACTAGTGGATCCATGTGGTTTATGAAAAGAACACACATTGAATGTCACTATTGGATCCATGTGGTTTAGGACAAGAACACACATGCAAATGTCACGAGTGTATCCATGTGGTTTAGGAAAATAACACACATGCAAATGTCACTAGTGGATCAATGTGGTTTAGGAAATTAACACACATGTAATGCCTCAAGTGGATCCATGTGGTTTAGGAAATGAACACACATGCAATGACACTAGTGGATCCATGTGGTCAGGAAAAAAAAACACATGCAATGACACTAGTGGATCAATGTGGTTTATGAAAAACACACATGCAATGTCACATGTAGATCAATGTGGGTTAGGAAAGGAACACAAATGCAAATGTCACAAGTGGATACATGTCGTTTAAGTAAAGAACACACATCCTTGGACTCTAGTGGATCCTTGTGGTTTAGGAAAAGAACACACATGCAATGACTCTAGTGGATCAATATGGTTTAGGAAAAGAACACACATGAAATTTCACTAGTGGATCCATGTAGTTTTGGATAAGAGCACACATGCAATGTCACTAGCGGATCCATGTGGTTTAAGAAAAGAACACACATGAAATTTCACTAGTGGATCCATGTAGTTTAGGAAAAGAACACACATGCAATATCACTAGTGGATCCATGTGGTTTAGGAAAAGAACACACATCCAAATGACTCTAGTGGATCAATGTGGTTTAGGAAAAGAACACACATGCAATGAATCTAGTGGATCAATGTGGTTTAGGAAAATAACACACATGCAATGACTCTAGTGGATCAATGTGGTTTAGGAAAATAACACACATCAATGACTCAAGTGGATCCATGTGGTTTATGAAAAGAACACACATGCAATGTCAATAGTGGATCCATGTGGTTTAGCAAAAGAACACACATGAAATGTCACAAGTGGATCCATGTAGTTTAGGAAAAGGACACACATGCAAGGTCACTAGTGGATCCATGTGGTTTAGGAAAAGAACACACATGTAAATGTCACCAGTGGATCTATGTGGTTTAGTCAAAGAACACACATGCAATGACTCTAGTGGTTCAATGTGGTTTAGGAAAAAATACACATGCAAAGACTCAAGTGGATCCATGTGTTTTAGGAAAAGAACACACATGCAATGATGATAGTTAATCCGTGTGTATTAGGAAAAGATCACACATGCAATGACTCTAGTGGATCAATGTGGTTCATCAAAACAACACACATGCAATGACTCGTGTGGATCCATGTGGTTTAGGAAAAGAACACACCTGCAATGACTCTAGTGGATCCATGTGGTTCAGGAAAAGAACACACATGCAATGTCCCTAGTGGATCCATGTGGTTTATGAAAAGAACACACATGCAATGTCACTATTGGATCCATGTGGTTTAGGAAAAGAACACACATGCAATGTCACGAGTGTATCCATGTGGTTTAGGAAAATAACACACATGAAATTTCACTAGTGGATCCATGTAGTTTTGGATAAGAGCACACATGCAATGTCACTAGTGGATCCATGTGGTTTAAGAAAAGAACACACATGAAATTTCACCAGTGGATGCATGTAGTTTAGGAAAAGAACACACATGCAATGTCGCTAGTGGATCCATGTGGTTTAGGAAAAGAACACACATCCAAATGATTCTAGTGGATCAATGTGGTTTAGGAAAAGAACACACATGCAATGAATCTAGTGGATCAATGTGGTTTAGGAAAATAACACACATGCAATGACTCTAGTGGATCAATAGGGTTTAGGAAAATAACACACATCAATGACTCAAGTGGATACATGTGGTTCAGGAAAAGAACACACATGCACTGTCAACAGTGGATCCATGTGGTTTAGCAAAAGAACACACATGAAATGTCACAAGTGGATCCATGTAGTTTAGGAAAAGGACACACATGCAAGGTCACCAGTGGATCCATGTGGTTTAGGAAAAGAACACACATGTAAATGTCACCAGTGGATCTATGTGGTTTAGGAAAAGAACACACATGCAATGACTCTAGTGGTTCAATGTGGTTTAGGAAAAAATACACATGCAAAGACTCAAGTGGATCCATGTGTTTTAGGAAAAGAACACACATGCAATGATGATAGTTAATCCGTGTGTATTAGGAAAAGATCACACATGCAATGACTCTAGTGGATCAATGTGGTTTAGCAAAAGAACACACATGCAATGACTCGAGTGGATCCATGTGGTTTAGGAAAAGAACACACATGCAATGACTCTAGTGGATCCATGTGGTTCAGGAAAAGAACACACATGCAATGTCACTAGTGGATCCATGTGGTTTATGAAAAGAACACACATGCAATGTCACTATTGGATCCATGTAGTTTAGGAAAAGAACACACATGCAATGTCACGAGTGTATCCATGTGGTTTAGGAAAAGAACACACATGAAATTTCACTAGTGGATCCATGTAGTTTTGGATAAGAGCACACATGCAATGTCACTAGTGGATCCATGTGGTTTAGGAAATTAACACACATGTAATGCCTCAAGTGGATCCATGTGGTTTAGGAAAAGAACACACATGCAATGACACTAGTGGATCCATGTGGTCAGGAAAAGAACACACATGCAATGACACTAGTGGATCAATGTGGTTTATGAAAAACACACATGCAATGTCACATGTAGATCAATGTGGGTTAGGAAAGGAACACAAATGCGAATGTCACAAGTGGATACATGTCGTTTAAGTAAAGAACACACATCCAGTGACTCTAGTGGATCCATGTGGTTTAGGAAAAGAACACACATGCAATGTCACGAGTGTATCCATGTGGTTTAGGAAAAGAACAAACATGAAATTTCACTAGTGGATCCATGTAGTTTTGGATAAGAGCACACATGCAATGTCACTAGTGGATCCATGTGGTTTAAGAAAAGAACACACATGAAATTTCACCAGTGGATGCATGTAGTTTAGGAAAAGAACACACATGCAATGTCACTAGTGGATCCATGTGGTTTAGGAAAAGAACACACATCCAATGTCTCTAGTGGATCAATGTGGTTTAGGAAAAGAACACACATGCAGTGTCAAAAGTTGATCCACGTGGTTTAGGAAAAGAACACACATGAAAGGTCACAAGTGGATCCATGTGGTTTAGGAAAAGGACACACATGCAAGGTCACCAATGGATCCATGTGGTTTAGGAAAAGAACACATGTAAATGTCACCATTGGATCTATGTGGTTTAGGAAAAGAACACACATGGAATGACTCTAGTGGTTCAATGTGGTTTAGGAAAAAATACACATGCAATGACTCAAGTGGATCCATGTGGTTTAGGAAAAGAACACACATGCAAATGTCACTAGTGGATCCATGTGGTTTAGGAAAAGAACACACATGCAATGATGATAGTTAATCCATGTGTATTAGGAAAATATCACACATGCAATGACTCAAGTGGATCCATGTGGTTTAGCAAACGAACACACATGCAATGTCACTAGTGGATCCATGTGGTTTAGGAAAAGAACACACGTGCAATGACTCTAGTGGATCCATGTGGTTCAGGAAAAGAACACACATGCAATGTCACTTGTGGATCCATGTGGTTTATGAAAAGAACACACATGCAATGTCACTATTGGATCCATGTGGTTTAGGACCAGAACACAAATGCAATGTCACGAGTGTATCCATGTGGTTTAGGAAAAGAACACACATGCAAATGTCACTAGTGGATCAATGTGGTTTAGGAAATTAACACACATGTAATGCCTCAAGTGGATCCATGTGGTTTAGGAAAAGAACACACATGCAATGACACTAGTGGATCCATGTGGTCAGGAAAAGAACACACATGCAATGACACTAGTGGATCAATGTGGTTTATGAAAAACACACATGCAATGTCACATGTAGATCAATGTGGGTTAGGAAAGGAACACAAATGCAAATGTCACAAGTGGATACATGTCGTTTAAGTAAAGAACACACATCCAGTGACTCTAGTGGATCCATGTGGTTTAGGAAAAGAACACACATGCAATGACTCTAGTGGATCAATATGGTTTAGGAAAAGAACAAACATGAAATTTCACTAGTGGATCCATGTAGTTTTGGATAAGAGCACACATGCAATGTCACTAGCGGATCCATGTGGTTTAAGAAAAGAACACACATGAAATTTCACTAGTGGATCCATGTAGTTTAGGAAAAGAACACACATGCAATGTCACTAGTGGATCCATGTGGTTTAGGAAAAGAACACACATCCAAATGACTCTAGTGGATCAATGTGGTTTAGGAACAGAACATACATGCAATGAATCTAGTGGATCAATGTGGTTTAGGAAAATAACACACATGCAATGACTCTAGTGGATCAATGTGGTTTAGGAAAATAACACACATCAATGACTCAAGTGGATACATGTGGTTCAGGAAAAGAACACACATGCAATGTCAACAGTGGATCCATGTGGTTTAGCAAAAGAACACACATGAAATGTCACAAGTAGATCCATGTAGTTTAGGAAAAGGACACACATGCAAGGTCACCAGTGGATCCATGTGGTTTAGGAAAAGAACACACATATACATGTCACCAGTGGATCTATGTGGTTTAGGAAAAGAACACACATGCAATGACTCTAGTGGTTCAATGTGGTTTAGGAAAAAATACACATGCAATGACTCAAGTGGATCCATGTGGTTTAGGAAAAGAACACACATGCAAATGTCACCAGTGGATCCATGTGGTTTAGGAAAAGAACACACATGCAATGATGATAGTTAATCCATGTGTATTAGGAAAATATCACACATGCAATGACTCAAGTGGATCCATGTGGTTTAGCAAAAGAACACACATGCAATGTCACTAGTGGATCCATGTGGTTTAGGAAAAGAACACACGTGCAATGACTCTAGTGGATCCATGTGGTTCAGGAAAAGAACACACATGCAATGTCACTTGTGGATCCATGTGGTTTATGAAAAGAACACACATGCAATGTCACTATTGGATCCATGTGGTTTAGGACAAGAACACAGATGCAATGTCACGAGTGTATCCATGTGGTTTAGGAAAAGAACACACATGCAAATGTCACAAGTGGATCAATGTGGTTTAGGAAATTAACACACATGTAATGCCTCAAGTGGATCCATGTGGTTTAGGAAATGAACACACATGCAATGAATCTAGTGGATCAATGTGGTCAGGAAAGAACACACATGCAATGACACTAGTGGATCAATGTGGTTTATGAAAAACACACATGCAATGTCACATGTAGATCAATGTGGGTTAGGAAAGGAACACAAATGCAAATGTCACAAGTGGATACATGTCGTTTAAGTAAAGAACACACATCGAGTGACTCTAGTGGATCCATGTGGTTTAGGAAAAGAACACACATGCAATGACTCTAGTGGATCAATATGGTTTAGGAAAAGAACACACATGAAATTTCACTAGTGGATCCATGTAGTTTTGGATAAGAGCACACATGCAATGTCACTAGCGGATCCATGTGGTTTAAGAAAAGAACACACATGAAATTTCACTAGAGGATCCATGTAGTTTAGGAAAAGAACACACATGCAATGTCACTAGTGGATCCATGTGGTTTAGGAAAAGAACACACATCCAAATGACTCTAGTGGATCAATGTGGTTTAGGAAAAGAACATACATGCAATGAATCTAGTGGATCAATGTGGTTTAGCAAAATAACACACATGCAATGACTCTAGTGGATCAATGTGGTTTAGGAAAATAACACACATCAATGACTCAAGTGGGTACATGTGGTTCAGGAAAAGAACACACATGCAATGTCAACAGTGGATCCATGTGGTTTAGCAAAAGAACACACATGAAATGTCACAAGTGGATCCATGTAGTTTAGGAAAAGGACACACGTGCAAGGTCACCAGTGGATCCATGTGGTTTAGGAAAAGAACACACATGTAAATGTCACCAGTGGATCTATGTGGTTTAGGAAAAGAACACACATGCAATGACTCTTGTGGTTCAATGTGGTTTAGGAAAAAATACACATGCAATGACTCAAGTGGATCCATGTGGTTTAGGAAAAGAACACACATGCAAATGTCACCAGTGGATCCATGTGGTTTAGGAAAAGAACACACATGCAATGATGATAGTTAATTCATGTGTATTAGGAAAATATCACACATGCAATGACTCAAGTGGATCCATGTGGTTTAGCAAAAGAACACACATGCAATGTCACTAGTGGATCCATGTGGTTTAGGAAAAGAACACACGTGCAATGACTCTAGTGGATCCATGTGGTTCAGGAAAAGAACACACATGCAATGTCACTTGTGGATCCATGTGGTTTATGAAAAGAACACACATGCAATGTCACTATTGGATCCATGTGGTTTAGGACAAGAACACAGATGCAATGTCACGAGTGTATCCATGTGGTTTAGGAAAAGAACACACATGCAAATGTCACTAGTGGATCAATGTGGTTTAGGAAATTAACACACATGTAATGCCTCAAGTGGATCCATGTGGTTTAGGAAAAGAACACACATGCAATGACACTAGTGGATCCATGTGGTCAGGAAAAGAACACACATGCAATGACACTAGTGTATCAATGTGGTTTATGAAAAACACACATGCAATGTCACATGTAGATCAATGTGGGTTAGGAAAGGAACACAAATGCAAATGTCACAAGTGGATACATGTCTTTTAAGTAAAGAACACACATCCAGTGACTCTAGTGGATCCATGTGGTTTAGGAAAAGAACACACATGCAATGTCTCTAGTGGATCAATATGGTTTAGGAAAAGAACACACATGAAATTTCACTAGTGGATCCATGTAGTTTTGGATAAGAGCACACATGCAATGTCACTAGCGGATCCATGTGGTTTAAGAAAAGAACACACATGAAATTTCACTAGTGGATCCATGTAGTTTAGGAAAAGGACACACATGCAATGTCACTAGTGGATCCATGTGGTTTAGGAAAAGAACACACATCCAAATGACTCTAGTGGATCAATGTGGTTTAGGATAAGAACACACATGCAATGAATCTAGTGGATAAATGTGGTTTAGGAAAATAACACACATGCAATGACTCTAGTGGATCAATGTGGTTTAGGAAAATAACACACATCAATGACTCAAGTGGATACATGTGGTTCAGGAAAAGAACACACATGCAATGTCAACAGTGGATCCATGTGGTTTAGCAAAAGAACACACATGAAATGTCACAAGTGGATCCATGTAGTTTAGGAAAAGGACACGCATGCAAGGTCACCAGTGGATCCATGTGGTTTAGGAAAAGAACACACATGTAAATGTCTCCAGTGGATCTATGTGGTTTAGGAAAAGAACACACATGCAATGACTCTAGTGGTTCAATGTGGTTTAGGAAAAAAATACACATGCAAAGACTCAAGTGGATACATGTGTTTTAGGAAAAGAACACACATGCAATGATGATAGTTAATCCGTGTGTATTAGGAAAAGATCACACATGCAATGATTCTAGTGGATCCATGTGGTCAGGAAAAGAACACACATGCAATGACACTAGTGGATCAATGTGGTTTATGAAAAACACACATGCAATGTCACATGTAGATCAATGTGGGTTAGGAAAGGAACACAAATGCAAATGTCACAAGTGGATACATGTCGTTTAAGTAAAGAACACACATCCAGTGACTCTAGTGGATCCATGTGGTTTAGGAAAAGAACACACATGCAATGACTCTAGTGGATCAATATGGTTTAGGAAAAGAACATACATGCAATGAATCTAGTGGATCAATGTGGTTTAGGAAAATAACACACATGCAATGACTCTAGTGGATCAATGTGGTTTAGGAAAATAACACACATCAATGACTCAAGTGGATACATGTGGTTCAGGAAAAGAACACACATGCAATGTCAACAGTGGATCCATGTGGTTTAGCAAAAGAACACACATGAAATGTCACGAGTGGATCCATGTAGTTTAGGAAAAGGACACACATGCAAGGTCACCAGTGGATCCATGTGGTTTAGGAAAAGAACACACATGTAAATGTCACTAGTGGATCTATGTGGTTTAGGAAAATATCACACATGCAATGACTCTAGTGGTTCAATGTGGTTTAGGAAAAAATACACATGCAATGACTCAAGTGGATCCATGTGGTTTAGGAAAAGAACACACATGCAAATGTCACCAGTGGATCCATGTGGTTTAGGAAAAGAACACACATGCAATGATGATAGTTAATCCATGTGTATTAGGAAAATATCACACATGCAATGACTCAAGTGGATCCATGTGGTTTAGCAAAAGAACACACATGCAATGTCACTAGTGGATCCATGTGGTTTAGGAAAAGAACACACGTGCAATGACTCTAGTGGATCCATGTGGTTCAGGAAAAGAACACACATGCAATGTCACTTGTGGATCCATGTGGTTTAGGAAAAGAACACACGTGCAATGACTCTAGTGGATCCATGTGGTTCAGGAAAAGAACACACATGCAATGTCACTTGTGGATCCATGTGGTTTATGAAAAGAACACACATGCAATGATGATAGTTAATTCATGTGTATTAGGAAAATATCACACATGCAATGACTCAAGTGGATCCATGTGGTTTAGCAAAAGAACACACATGCAATGTCACTAGTGGATCCATGTGGTTTAGGAAAAGAACACACGTGCAATGACTCTAGTGGATCCATCTGGTTCAGGAAAAGAACACACATGCAATGTCACTTGTGGATCCATGTGGTTTATGAAAAGAACACACATGCAATGTCACTATTGGATCCATGTGGTTTAGGACAAGATCACAGATGCAATGTCACGAGTGTATCCATGTGGTTTAGGAAAAGAACACACATGCAAATGTCACTAGTGGATCAATGTGGTTTAGGAAATTAACACACATGTAATGCCTCAAGTGGATCCATGTGGTTTAGGAAAACAACACACATGCAATGACACTAGTGGATCCATGTGGTCAGGAAAAGAACACACATGCAATGACACTAGTGTATCAATGTGGTTTATGAAAAACACACATGCAATGTCACATGTAGATCAATGTGGGTTAGGAAAGGAACACAAATGCAAATGTCACAAGTGGATACATGTCTTTTAAGTAAAGAACACACATCCAGTGACTCTAGTGGATCCATGTGGTTTAGGAAAAGAACACACATGCAATGTCTCTAGTGGATCAATATGGTTTAGGAAAAGAACACACATGATATTTCACTAGTGGATCCATGTAGTTTTGGATAAGAGCACACATGCAATGTCACTAGCGGATCCATGTGGTTTAAGAAAAGAACACACATGAAATTTCACTAGTGGATCCATGTAGTTTAGGAAAAGGACACACATGCAATGTCACTAGTGGATCCATGTGGTTTAGGAAAAGAACACACATCCAAATGACTCTAGTGGATCAATGTGGTTTAGGATAAGAACACACATGCAATGAATCTAGTGGATAAATGTGGTTTAGGAAAATAACACACATGCAATGACTCTAGTGGATCAATGTGGTTTAGGAAAATAACACACATCAATGACTCAAGTGGATACATGTGGTTCAGGAAAAGAACACACATGCAATGTCAACAGTGGATCCATGTGGTTTAGCAAAAGAACACACATGAAATGTCACAAGTGGATCCATGTAGTTTAGGAAAAGGACACACATGCAAGGTCACCAGTGGATCCATGTGGTTTAGGAAAAGAACACACATGTAAATGTCACTAGTGGATCTATGTGGTTTAGGAAAATATCACACATGCAATGACTCTAGTGGTTCAATGTGGTTTAGGAAAAAATACACATGCAATGACTCAAGTGGATCCATGTGGTTTAGGAAAAGAACACACATGCAAATGTCACCAGTGGATCCATGTGGTTTAGGAAAAGAACACACATGCAATGATGATAGTTAATCCATGTGTATTAGGAAAATATCACACATGCAATGACTCAAGTGGATCCATGTGGTTTAGCAAAAGAACACACATGCAATGTCACTAGTGGATCCATGTGGTTTAGGAAAAGAACACACGTGCAATGACTCTAGTGGATCCATGTGGTTCAGGAAAAGAACACACATGCAATTTCACTTGTGGATCCATGTGGTTTATGAAAAGAACACACATGCAATGTCACTATTGGATCCATGTGGTTTAGGACAAGAACACAGATGCAATGTCACGAGTGTATCCATGTGGTTTAGGAAAAGAACACACATGCAAATGTCACTAGTGGATCAATGTGGTTTAGGAAATTAACACACATGTAATGCCTCAAGTGGATCCATGTGGTTTAGGAAAAGAACACACATGCAATGACACTAGTGGATCCATGTGGTCAGGAAAAGAACACACATGCAATGACACTAGTGGATCAATGTGGTTTATGAAAAACACACATGCAATGTCACATGTAGATCAATGTGGGTTAGGAAAGGAACACAAATGCAAATGTCACAAGTGGATACATGTCATTTAAGTAAAGAACACACATCCAGTGACTCTAGTGGATCCATGTGGTTTAGGAAAAGAACACACATGCAATGACTCTAGTGGATCAATATGGTTTAGGAAAAGAACACACATGAAATTTCACTAGTGGATCCATGTAGTTTTGGATAAGAGCACACATGCAATGTCACTAGCGGATCCATGTGGTTTAAGAAAAGAACACACATGAAATTTCACTAGTGGATCCATGTAGTTTAGGAAAAGGACACACATGCAAAGTCACTAGTGGATCCATGTGGTTTAGGAAAAGAACACACATCCAAATGACTCTAGTGGATCAATGTGGTTTAGGAAAAGAACACACATGCAATGACTCTAGTGGATCAATGTGGTTTAGGAAAATAACACACATGCAATGACTCTAGTGGATCAATGTGGTTTAGGAAAATAACACACATCAATGACTCAAGTGGATACATGTGGTTCAGGAAAAGAACACACATGCAATGTCAACAGTGGATCCATGTGGTTTAGCAAAAGAACACACATGAAATGTCACAAGTGGATCCATGTAGTTTAGGAAAAGGACACACATGCAAGGTCACCAGTGGATCCATGTGGTTTAGGAAAAGAACACACATGAAATGTCACAAGTGGAACCATGTGGTTTAGGAAGACAACACACATGCAAATGTCACCAGTGGATACATGTCGTTTAAAAAAAGAACACAAATCCAATGACTCTTGTGGATCCATGTGGTTTAGGAAAAGAACACACATGCAATGTCACGAGTGTATCCATGTGGTTTAGGAAAAGAACACACATGAAATTTCACTAGTGGATCCATGTAGTTTTGGATAAGAGCACACATGCAATGTCACTAGTGGATCCATGTGGTTTAAGAAAAGAACACACATGAAATTTCACCAGTGGATGCATGTAGTTTAGGAAAAGAACACACATGCAATGTCACTAGTGGATCCATGTGGTTTAGGAAAAGTACACACATCCAATGTCTCTAGTGGATCAATGTGGTTTAGGAAAAGAACACACATGCAGTGTCAAAAGTGGATCCACGTGGTTTAGGAAAAGAACACACATGAAAGGTCACAAGTGGATCCATGTGGTTTAGGAAAAGGACACACATGCAAGGTCACCAGTGGATCCATGTGGTTTAGGAAAAGAACACATGTAAATGTCACCATTGGATCTATGTGGTTTAGGAAAAGAACACACATGCAATGACTCTAGTGGTTCAATGTGGTTTAGGAAAAAATACACATGCAATGACTCAAGTGGATCCATGTGGCTTAGGAAAAGAACACACATGCAAATGTCACCAGTGGATCCATGTGGTTTAGGAAAAGAACACACATGCAATGATGATAGTTAATCCATGTGTATTAGGAAAATATCACACATGCAATGACTCAAGTGGATCCATGTGGTTTAGCAAAAGAACACACATGCAATGTCACTAGTGGATCCATGTGGTTTATGAAAAGAACACACATGCAATGTCACTATTGGATCCATGTGGTTTAGGACAAGAACACACATGCAATTTCACGAGTGTATCCATGTGGTTTAGGAAAAGAACACACATGCAATGTCACTTGTGGATCCATGTGGTTTATGAAATTAACACACATGTAATGCCTCAAGTGGATCCATGTGGTTTAGGAAAAGAACACACATGCAATGACACTAGTGGATCCATGTGGTGGGAAAAGAACACACATGCAATGACACTAGTGGATCAATGTGGTTTATGAAAACACACATGCAATGTCACATGTAGATCAATGTGGGTTAGGAAAGGAACACAAATGCAAATGTCACAAGTGGATACATGTCGTTTAAGTAAAGAACACACATCCAGTGACTCTAGTGGATCCATGTGGTTTAGGAAAAGAACACACATGCAATGACTCTAGTGGATCAATATGGTTTAGGAAAAGAACACACATGAAATTTCACTAGTGGATCCATGTAGTTTTGGATAAGAGCACACATGCAATGTCACTAGCGGATCCATGTGGTTTAAGAAAAGAACACACATGAAATTTCACTAGTGGATCCATGTAGTTTAGGAAAAGGACACACATGCAATGTCACTAGTGGATCCATGTGGTTTAGGAAAAGAACACACATCCAAATGACTCTAGTGGATCAATGTGGTTTAGGAAAAGAACACATGCAATGAATCTAGTGGATCAATGTGGTTTAGGAAAATAACACACATGCAATGACTCTAGTGGATCAATGTGGTTTAGGAAAAAAACACATCAATGACTAAAGTGGATACATGTGGTTCAGGAAAAGAACACACATGCAATGTCAAGTGGATCCATGTGGTTTATCAAAAGAACACACATGAAATGTCACAAGTGGATCCATGTAGTTTAGGAAAAGGACACACATGCAAGGTCACCAGTGGATCCATGTGATTTAGGAAAAGAACACACATGTAAATGTCACCAGTGGATCTATGTGGTGTAGGAAAGAACACACATGCAATGACTCTAGTGGTTCAATGTGGTTTAGGAAAAAAATACACATGCAAAGACTCAAGTGGATCCATGTGTTTTATGAAAAGAACACACATGCAATGATGATAGTTAATCCGTGTGTATTAGGAAAAGATCACACATGCAATGACTCTAGTGGATCAATGTGGTTTAGCAAAAGAACACACATGCAATGACTCGAGTGGATCCATGTGGTTTAGGAAAAGAACACACATGCAATGAGTCTAGTGGATCCATGTGGCTCAGGAAAAGAACACACATGCAATGTCACTAGTGGATCCATGTGGTTTATGAAAAGAACACACATGCAATGTCACTATTGGATCCATGTGGTTTAGGAAAAGAACACACATGCAATGTCACGAGTGTATCCATGTGGTTTAGGAAAAGAACACACATGAAATTTCACTAGTGGATCCATGTAGTTTTGGATAAGAGCACACATGCAATGTCACTAGTGGATCCATGTGGTTTAAGAAAAGAACACACATGAAATTTCACCAGTGGATGCATGTAGTTTAGGAAAAGAACACACATGCAATGTCACTAGTGGATCCATGTGGTTTAGGAAAAGAACACACATCCAATGTCTCTAGTGGATCAATGTGGTTTAGGAAAAGAACACACATGTAGTGTCAAAAGTGGATCCACGTGGTTTAGGAAAAGAACACACATGAAAGGTCACAAGTGGATCCATGTGGTTTAGGAAAAGGACACACATGCAAGGTCACCAGTGGATCCATGTGGTTTAGGAAAAGAACACATGTAAATGTCACCGTTGGATCTATGTGGTTTAGGAAAAGAACACAAATGCAATGACTCTAGTGGTTCAATGTGGTTTAGGAAAAAATACACATGCAATGATTCAAGTGGATCCATGTGGCTTAGGAAAAGAACACACATGCAAATGTCACCAGTGGATCCATGTGATTTAGGAAAAGAACACACATGCAATGATGATAGTTAATCCATGTGTATTAGGAAAATATCATACATGCAATGACTCAAGTGGATCCATGTGGTTTAGCAAAAGAACACACATGCAATGATGATAGTTAATCCATGTGTATTAGGAAAATATCACACATGCAATGACTCAAGTGGATCCATATGGTTTAGCAAAAGAACACACATGCAATGTCACTAGTGGATCCATGTGGTTTTGGAAAAGAACACACGTGCAATGACTCTAGTGGATCCATGTGGTTCAGGAAAAGAACACACATGCAATGTCACTTGTGGATCCATGTGGTTTATGAAAAGAACACACATGCAATGTCACTATTGGATCCATGTGGTTTAGGACAAGAACACACATGCAATGTCACGAGTGTATCCATGTGGTTTAGGAAAAGAACACACATGCAAATGTCACTAGTGGATCAATGTGGTTTAGGAAATTAACACACATGTAATGCCTCAAGTGGATCCATGTGGTTTAGGAAAAGAACACACATGCAATGACACTAGTGGATCCATGTGGTCAGGAAAAGAACACACATGCAATGACACTAGTGGATCAATGTGGTTTATGAAAAACACACATGCAATGTCACATGTAGATCAATGTGGGTTAGGAAAGGAACACAAATGCAAATGTCACAAGTGGATACATGTCGTTTAAGTAAAGAACACACATCCAGTGACTCTAGTGGATCCAAGTGGTTTAGGGAAAGAACACACATGCAATGACTCTAGTGGATAAATATGGTTTAGGAAAAGAACACACATGAAATTTCACTAGTGGATCCATGTAGTTTTGGATAAGAGCACACATGCAATGTCACTAGCGGATCCATGTGGTTTAAGAAAAGAACACACATGAAATTTCACTAGTGGATCCATGTAGTTTAGGAAAAGAACACACATGCAATGTCACTAGTGGATCCATGTGGTTTAGGAAAAGAACACACATCCAAATGACTCTAGTGGATCAATGTGGTTTAGGAAAAGAACACACATGCAATGAATCTAGTGGATCAATGTGGTTTAGGAAAATAACACACATGCAATGACTCTAGTGGATCAATGTGGATTAGGAAAATAACACACATCAATGACTCAAGTGGATACATGTGGTTCAGGAAAAGAACACACATGCAATGTCAACAGTGGATCCATGTGGTTTAGCAAAAGAACACACATGAAATGTCACAAGTGGATCCATGTAGTTTAGGAAAAGGACACACATGCAAGGTCACCAGTGGATCCATGTGGTTTAGGAAAAGAACACACATGTAAATGTCACTAGTGGATCTATGTGGTTTAGGAAAAGAACACACATGCAATGACTCTAGTGGTTCAATGTGGTTTAGGAAAAAAATACACATGCAAAGACTCAAGTGGATCCATGTGTTTTAGGAAAAAACACACATGCAATGATGATAGTTAATCCGTGTTTATTAGGAAAAGATCACACATGCAATGACTCTAGTGGTTCAATGTGGTTTAGCAAAAGAACACACATGCAATGACTCGAGTGGATCCATGTGGTTTAGGAAAAGAACACACATGCAATGACTCTAGTGGATCCATGTGGTTCAGGAAAAGAACACACATGCAATGTCACTAGTGGATCCATGTGGTTTATGAAAAGAACACACATGCAATGTCACTATTGGATCCATGTGGTTTAGGAAAAGAACACACATGCAATGTCACGAGTGTATCCATGTGGTTTAGGAAAAGAACACACATGAAATTTCACTAGTGGATCCATGTAGTTTTGGATAAGAGCACACATGCAATGTCACTAGTGGATCCATGTGGGTTAAGAAAAGAACACACATGAAATTTCACCAGTGGATGCATGTAGTTTAGGAAAAGAACACACATGCAATGTCACTAGTGGATCCATGTGGTTTAGGAAAAGAACACACATCCAATGTCTCTAGTGGATCAATGTGGTTTAGGAAAAGAACACACATGCAGTGTCAAAAGTGGATCCACGTGGTTTAGGAAAAGAACACACATGAAAGGTCACAAGTGGATCCATGTGGTTTAGGAAAAGGACACACATGCAAGGTCACCAGTGGATCCATGTGGTTTAGGAAAAGAACACATGTAAATGTCACCGTTGGATCTATGTGGTTTAGGAAAAGAACACACATGCAATGACTCTAGTGGTTCAATGTGGTTTCGGAAAAAATACACATGCAATGATTCAAGTGGATCCATGTGGCTTAGGAAAAGAACACACATGCAAATGTCACCAGTGGATCCATGTGGTTTAGGAAAAGAACACACATGCAATGATGATAGTTAATCCATGTGTATTAGGAAAATATCACACATGCAATGACTCAAGTGGATCCATATGGTTTAGCAAAAGAACACACATGCAATGTCACAAGTGGATCCATGTGGTTTTGGAAAAGAACACACGTGCAATGACTCTAGTGGATCCATGTGGTTCAGGAAAAGAACACACATGCAATGTCACTTGTGGATCCATGTGGTTTAGGAAAAGAACACACATGCAATGACTCTAGTGGTTCAATGTGGTTTAGGAAAAAAATACACATGCAAAGACTCAAGTGGATCCATGTGTTTTAGGAAAAAACACACATGCAATGATGATAGTTAATCCGTGTTTATTAGGAAAAGATCACACATGCAATGACTCTAGTGGTTCAATGTGGTTTAGCAAAAGAACACACATGCAATGACTCGAGTGGATCCATGTGGTTTAGGAAAAGAACACACATGCAATGACTCTAGTGGATCCATGTGGTTCAGGAAAAGAACACACATGCAATGTCACTAGTGGATCCATGTGGTTTATGAAAAGAACACACATGCAATGTCACTATTGGATCCATGTGGTTTAGGAAAAGAACACACATGCAATGTCACGAGTGTATCCATGTGGTTTAGGAAAAGAACACACATGAAATTTCACTAGTGGATCCATGTAGTTTTGGATAAGAGCACACATGCAATGTCACTAGTGGATCCATGTGGGTTAAGAAAAGAACACACATGAAATTTCACCAGTGGATGCATGTAGTTTAGGAAAAGAACACACATGCAATGTCACTAGTGGATCCATGTGGTTTAGGAAAAGAACACACATCCAATGTCTCTAGTGGATCAATGTGGTTTAGGAAAAGAACACACATGCAGTGTCAAAAGTGGATCCACGTGGTTTAGGAAAAGAACACACATGAAAGGTCACAAGTGGATCCATGTGGTTTAGGAAAAGGACACACATGCAAGGTCACCAGTGGATCCATGTGGTTTAGGAAAAGAACACATGTAAATGTCACCGTTGGATCTATGTGGTTTAGGAAAAGAACACACATGCAATGACTCTAGTGGTTCAATGTGGTTTCGGAAAAAATACACATGCAATGATTCAAGTGGATCCATGTGGCTTAGGAAAAGAACACACATGCAAATGTCACCAGTGGATCCATGTGGTTTAGGAAAAGAACACACATGCAATGATGATAGTTAATCCATGTGTATTAGGAAAATATCACACATGCAATGACTCAAGTGGATCCATATGGTTTAGCAAAAGAACACACATGCAATGTCACTAGTGGATCCATGTGGTTTTGGAAAAGAACACACGTGCAATGACTCTAGTGGATCCATGTGGTTCAGGAAAAGAACACACATGCAATGTCACTTGTGGATCCATGTGGTTTATGAAAAGAACACACATGCAATGTCACTATTGGATCCATGTGGTTTAGGACAAGAACACACATGCAATGTCACGAGTGTATCCATGTGGTTTAGGAAAAGAACACACATGCAAATGTCACTAGTGGATCAATGTGGTTTAGGAAATTAACACACATGTAATGCCTCAAGTGGATCCATGTGGTTTAGGAAAAGAACACACATGCAATGACACTAGTGGATCCATGTGGTCAGGAAAAGAACACACATGCAATGACACTAGTGGATCAATGTGGTTTATGAAAAACACACATGCAATGTCACATGTAGATCAATGTGGGTTAGGAAAGGAACACAAATGCAAATGTCACAAGTGGATACATGTCGTTTAAGTAAAGAACACACATCCAGTGACTCTAGTGGATCCAAGTGGTTTAGGAAAAGAACACATGCAATGACTCTAGTGGATCAATATGGTTTAGGAAAAGAACACACATGAAATTTCACTAGTGGATCCATGTAGTTTTGGATAAGAGCACACATGCAATGTCACTAGCGGATCCATGTGGTTTAAGAAAAGAACACACATGAAATTTCACTAGTGGATCCATGTAGTTTAGGAAAAGAACACACATGCAATGTCACTAGTGGATCCATGTGGTTTAGGAAAAGAACACACATCCAAATGACTCTAGTGGATCAATGTGGTTTAGGAAAAGAACACACATGCAATGAATCTAGTGGATCAATGTGGTTTAGGAAAATAACACACATGCAATGACTCTAGTGGATCAATGTGGATTAGGAAAATAACACACATCAATGACTCAAGTGGATACATGTGGTTCAGGAAAAGAACACACATGCAATGTCAACAGTGGATCCATGTGGTTTAGCAAAAGAACACACATGAAATGTCACAAGTGGATCCATGTAGTTTAGGAAAAGGACACACATGCAAGGTCACCAGTGGATCCATGTGGTTTAGGAAAAGAACACACATGTAAATGTCACCAGTGGATATATGTGGTTTAGGAAAAGAACACACATGCAATGACTCTAGTGGTTCAATGTGGTTTAGGAAAAAAATACACATGCAAAGACTCAAGTGGATCCATGTGTTTTAGGAAAAGAACACACATGCAATGATGATAGTTAATCCGTGTGTATTAGGAAAAGATCACAGATGCAATGACTCTAGTGGATCAATGTGGTTTAGCAAAAGAACACACATGCAATGACTCGAGTGGATCCATGTGGTTTAGGAAAAGAACACACATGCAATGACTCTAGTGGATCCATGTGGTTCAGGAAAAGAACACACATGCAATGTCACTAGTGGATCCATGTGGTTTATGAAAAGAACACACATGCAATGTCACTATTGGATCCATGTGGTTTAGGAAAAGAACACACATGCAATGTCACGAGTGTATCCATGTGGTTTAGGAAAAGAACACACATGAAATTTCACTAGTGGATCCATGTAGTTTTGGATAAGAGCACACATGCAATGTCACTAGTGGATCCATGTGGTTTAAGAAAAGAACACACATGAAATTTCACCAGTGGATGCATGTAGTTTAGGAAAAGAACACACATGCAATGTCACTAGTGGATCCATGTGGTTTAGGAAAAGTACACACATCCAATGTCTCTAGTGGATCAATGTGGTTTAGGAAAAGAACACACATGCAGTGTCAAAAGTGGATCCACGTGGTTTAGGAAAAGAACACACATGAAAGGTCACAAGTGGATCCATGTGGTTTAGGAAAAGGACACACATGCAAGGTCACCAGTGGATCCATGTGGTTTAGGAAAAGAACACATGTAAATGTCACCATTGGATCTATGTGGTTTAGGAAAAGAACACACATGCAATGACTCTAGTGGTTCAATGTGGTTTAGGAAAAAATACACATGCAATGACTCAAGTGGATCCATGTGGCTTAGGAAAAGAACACACATGCAAATGTCACCAGTGGATCCATGTGGTTTAGGAAAAGAACACACATGCAATGATGATAGTTAATCCATGTGTATTAGGAAAATATCACACATGCAATGACTCAAGTGGATCCATGTGGTTTAGCAAAAGAACACACATGCAATGTCACTAGTGGATCCATGTGGTTTATGAAAAGAACACACATGCAATGTCACTATTGGATCCATGTGGTTTAGGACAAGAACACACATGCAATTTCACGAGTGTATCCATGTGGTTTAGGAAAAGAACACACATGCAATGTCACTTGTGGATCCATGTGGTTTATGAAATTAACACACATGTAATGCCTCAAGTGGATCCATGTGGTTTAGGAAAAGAACACACATGCAATGACACTAGTGGATCCATGTGGTCAGGAAAAGAACACACATGCAATGACACTAGTGGATCAATGTGGTTTATGAAAAACACACATGCAATGTCACATGTAGATCAATGTGGGTTAGGAAAGGAACACAAATGCAAATGTCACAAGTGGATACATGTCGTTTAAGTAAAGAACACACATCCAGTGACTCTAGTGGATCCATGTGGTTTAGGAAAAGAACACACATGCAATGACTCTAGTGGATCAATATGGTTTAGGAAAAGAACACACATGAAATTTCACTAGTGGATCCATGTAGTTTTGGATAAGAGCACACATGCAATGTCACTAGCGGATCCATGTGGTTTAAGAAAAGAACACACATGAAATTTCACTAGTGGATCCATGTAGTTTAGGAAAAGGACACACATGCAATGTCACTAGTGGATCCATGTGGTTTAGGAAAAGAACACACATCCAAATGACTCTAGTGGATCAATGTGGTTTAGGAAAAGAACACATGCAATGAATCTAGTGGATCAATGTGGTTTAGGAAAATAACACACATGCAATGACTCTAGTGGATCAATGTGGTTTAGGAAAATAACACACATCAATGACTAAAGTGGATACATGTGGTTCAGGAAAAGAACACACATGCAATGTCAAAAGTGGATCCATGTGGTTTAGCAAAAGAACACACATGAAATGTCACAAGTGGATCCATGTAGTTTAGGAAAAGGACACACATGCAAGGTCACCAGTGGATCCATGTGATTTAGGAAAAGAACACACATGTAAATGTCACTAGTGGATCTATGTGGTTTAGGAAAAGAACACACATGCAATGACTCTAGTGGTTCAATGTGGTTTAGGAAAAAAATACACATGCAAAGACTCAAGTGGATCCATGTGTTTTATGAAAAGAACACACATGCAATGATGATAGTTAATCCGTGTGTATTAGGAAAAGATCACACATGCAATGACTCTAGTGGATCAATGTGGTTTAGCAAAAGAACACACATGCAATGACTCGAGTGGATCCATGTGGTTTAGGAAAAGAACACACATGCAATGAGTCTAGTGGATCCATGTGGCTCAGGAAAAGAACACACATGCAATGTCACTAGTGGATCCATGTGGTTTATGAAAAGAACACACATGCAATGTCACTATTGGATCCATGTGGTTTAGGAAAAGAACACACATGCAATGTCACGAGTGTATCCATGTGGTTTAGGAAAAGAACACACATGAAATTTCACTAGTGGATCCATGTAGTTTTGGATAAGAGCACACATGCAATGTCACTAGTGGATCCATGTGGTTTAAGAAAAGAACACACATGAAATTTCACCAGTGGATGCATGTAGTTTAGGAAAAGAACACACATGCAATGTCACTAGTGGATCCATGTGGTTTAGGAAAAGAACACACATCCAATGTCTCTAGTGGATCAATGTGGTTTAGGAAAAGAACACACATGTAGTGTCAAAAGTGGATCCACGTGGTTTAGGAAAAGAACACACATGAAAGGTCACAAGTGGATCCATGTGGTTTAGGAAAAGGACACACATGCAAGGTCACCAGTGGATCCATGTGGTTTAGGAAAAGAACACATGTAAATGTCACCGTTGGATCTATGTGGTTTAGGAAAAGAACACAAATGCAATGACTCTAGTGGTTCAATGTGGTTTAGGAAAAAATACACATGCAATGATTCAAGTGGATCCATGTGGCTTAGGAAAAGAACACACATGCAATGACTCTAGTGGTTCAATGTGGTTTCGGAAAAAATACACATGCAATGATTCAAGTGGATCCATGTGGCTTAGGAAAAGAACACACATGCAAATGTCACCAGTGGATCCATGTGGTTTAGGAAAAGAACACACATGCAATGATGATAGTTAATCCATGTGTATTAGGAAAATATCACACATGCAATGACTCAAGTGGATCCATATGGTTTAGCAAAAGAACACACATGCAATGTCACTAGTGGATCCATGTGGTTTTGGAAAAGAACACACGTGCAATGACTCTAGTGGATCCATGTGGTTCAGGAAAAGAACACACATGCAATGTCACTTGTGGATCCATGTGGTTTATGAAAAGAACACACATGCAATGTCACTATTGGATCCATGTGGTTTAGGACAAGAACACACATGCAATGTCACGAGTGTATCCATGTGGTTTAGGAAAAGAACACACATGCAAATGTCACTAGTGGATCAATGTGGTTTAGGAAATTAACACACATGTAATGCCTCAAGTGGATCCATGTGGTTTAGGAAAAGAACACACATGCAATGACACTAGTGGATCCATGTGGTTTATGAAAAGAACACACATGCAATGACACTAGTGGATCAATGTGGTTTATGAAAAACACACATGCAATGTCACATGTAGATCAATGTGGGTTAGGAAAGGAACACAAATGCAAATGTCACAAGTGGATACATGTCGTTTAAGTAAAGAACACACATCCAGTGACTCTAGTGGATCCAAGTGGTTTAGGAAAAGAACACACATGCAATGACTCTAGTGGATCAATATGGTTTAGGAAAAGAACACACATGAAATTTCACTAGTGGATCCATGTAGTTTTGGATAAGAGCACACATGCAATGTCACTAGCGGATCCATGTGGTTTAAGAAAAGAACACACATGAAATTTCACTAGTGGATCCATGTAGTTTAGGAAAAGAACACACATGCAATGTCACTAGTGGATCCATGTGGTTTAGGAAAAGAACACACATCCAAATGACTCTAGTGGATCAATGTGGTTTAGGAAAAGAACACACATGCAATGAATCTAGTGGATCAATGTGGTTTAGGAAAATAACACACATGCAATGACTCTAGTGGATCAATGTGGATTAGGAAAATAACACACATCAATGACTCAAGTGGATACATGTGGTTCAGGAAAAGAACACACATGCAATGTCAACAGTGGATCCATGTGGTTTAGCAAAAGAACACACATGAAATGTCACAAGTGGATCCATGTAGTTTAGGAAAAGGACACACATGCAAGGTCACCAGTGGATCCATGTGGTTTAGGAAAAGAACACACATGTAAATGTCACTAGTGGATCTATGTGGTTTAGGAAAAGAACACACATGCAATGACTCTAGTGGTTCAATGTGGTTTAGGAAAAAAATACACATGCAAAGACTCAAGTGGATCCATGTGTTTTAGGAAAAAACACACATGCAATGATGATAGTTAATCCGTGTGTATTAGGAAAAGATCACACATGCAATGACTCTAGTGGTTCAATGTGGTTTAGCAAAAGAACACACATGCAATGACTCGAGTGGATCCATGTGGTTTAGGAAAAGAACACACATGCAATGACTCTAGTGGATCCATGTGGTTCAGGAAAAGAACACACATGCAATGTCACTAGTGGATCCATGTGGTTTATGAAAAGAACACACATGCAATGTCTCTATTGGATCCATGTGGTTTAGTAAAAGAACACACATGCAATGTCTCGAGTGTATCCATGTGGTTTAGGAAAAGAACACACATGAAATTTCACTAGTGGATCCATGTAGTTTTGGATAAGAGCACACATGCAATGTCACTAGTGGATCCATGTGGGTTAAGAAAAGAACACACATGAAATTTCACCAGTGGATGCATGTAGTTTAGGAAAAGAACACACATGCAATGTCACTAGTGGATCCATGTGGTTTAGGAAAAGAACACACATCCAATGTCTCTAGTGGATCAATGTGGTTTAGGAAAAGAACACACATGCAGTGTCAAAAGTGGATCCACGTGGTTTAGGAAAAGAACACACATGAAAGGTCACAAGTGGATCCATGTGGTTTAGGAAAAGGACACACATGCAAGGTCACCAGTGGATCCATGTGGTTTAGGAAAAGAACACATGTAAATGTCACCATTGGATCTATGTGGTTTAGGAAAAGAACACACATGCAATGACTCTAGTGGTTCAATGTGGTTTAGGAAAAAATACACATGAAATGACTCAAGTGGATCCATGTGGTTTAGGAAAAGAACACACATGCAAATGTCACCAGTGGATCCATGTGGTTTAGGAAAAGAACACACATGCAATGATGATAGTTAATCCATGTGTATTAGGAAAATATCACACATGCAATGACTCAAGTGGATCCATGTTGTTTAGCAAAAGAACACACATGCAATGTCACTAGTGGATCCATGTGGTTTAGGAAAACAACACACGTGCAATGACTCTAGTGGATCCATGTGGTTCAGGAAAAGAACACACATGCAATGTCACTTGTGGATCCATGTGGTTTATGAAAAGAACAAACATGCAATGTCACTATTGGATCCATGTGGTTTAGGACAAGAACACACATGCAATGTCACGAGTGTATCCATGTGGTTTAGGAAAAGAACACACATGCAAATGTCACTAGTGGATCAATGTGGTTTAGGAAATTAACACACATGTAATGCCTCAAGTGGATCCATGTGGTTTAGGAAAAGAACACACATGCAATGACACTAGTGGATCCATGTGGTCAGGAAAAGAACACACATGCAATGACACTAGTGGATCAATGTGGTTTATGAAAAACACACATGCAATGTCACATGTAGATCAATGTGGTTTAGGAAAGGAACACAAATGCAAATGTCACAAGTGGATACATGTCGTTTAAGTAAAGAACACACATCCAGTGACTCTAGTGTATCCATGTGGTTTAGGAAAAGAACACACATGCAATGACTCTAGTGGATCCATGTGGTTCAGGAAAAGAACACACATGCAATGTCACTAGTGGATCCATGTGGTTTATGAAAAGAACACAGATGCAATGTCACTATTGGATCCATGTGGTTTAGGAAAAGAACACACATGCAATGTCATGAGTGTATCCATGTGGTTTAGGAAAAGAACACACATGCAAATGTCACTAGTGGATCAATGAGGTTTAGGAAATGAACACACATGCAATGCCTCAAGTGGATCCATGTGGTTTAGGAAAATAACACACATGCAATGACACTAGTGGATCCATGTGGTCAGGAAAAGAACACACATGTAAATGTCACTAGTGGATCTATGTGGTTTAGGAAAAGAACACACATGCAATGACTCTAGTGGTTCAATGTGGTTTAGGAAAAAAATACACATGCAAAGACTCAAGTGGATCCATGTGTTTTAGGAAAAGAACACACATGCAATGATGATAGTTAATCCGTGTGTATTAGGAAAAGATCACACATGCAATGACTCTAGTGGATCAATGTGGTTTAGCAAAATAACACACATGCAATGACTCGAGTGGATCCATGTGGTTTAGGAAAAGAACACACATGCAATGACTCTAGTGGATCCATGTGGTTCAGGAAAAGAACACACATGCAATGTCACTAGTGGATCCATGTGGTTTATGAAACGAACACACATGCAATGTCACTATTGGATCCATGTGGTTTAGGAAAAGAACACATATGCAATGTCACCAGTGTATCCATGTGGTTTAGGAAAAGAACACACATGAAATTTCACCAGTGGATGCATGTAGTTTAGGAAAAGAACACACATGCAAGGTCACCAGTGGATCCATGTGGTTTAGGAAAAGAACACACATGTAAATGTCACTAGTGGATCTATGTGGTTTAGGAAAAGAACACACATGCAATGACTCTAGTGGTTCAATGTGGTTTAGGAAAAAAATACACATGCAAAGACTCAAGTGGATCCATGTGTTTTAGGAAAAGAACACACATGCAATGATGATAGTTAATCCGTGTGTATTAGGAAAAGATCACACATGCAATGACTCTAGTGGATCCATGTGGTTTAGCAAAAGAACACACATGCAATGACTCGAGTGGATCCATGTGGTTTAGGAAAAGAACACACATGCAATGACTCTAGTGGATCCATGTGGTTCAGGAAAAGAACACACATGCAATGTCACTAGTGGATCCATGTGGTTTATGAAAAGAACACACATGCAATGATGATAGTTAATCCGTGTGTATTAGGAAAAGATCACACATGGAATGACTCTAGTGGATCAATGTGGTTTAGGAAAAGAACACACATGCAATGACTCGAGTGGATCCATGTGGTTTAGGAAAAGAACACACGTGCAATGACTCTAGTGGATCCATGTGGTTCAGGAAAAGAACACACATGCAATGTCACTAGTGGATCCATGTGGTTTATGAAAAGAACACACATGCAATGTCACTATTGGATCCATGTGGTTTAGGAAAAGAACACACATGCAATGTCATGAGTGTATCCATGTGGTTTAGGAAAAGAACACACATGCAAATGTCACTAGTGGATCAATGAGGTTTAGGAAATGAACACACATGCAATGCCTCAAGTGGATCCATGTGGTTTAGGAAAATAACACACATGCAATGACACTAGTGGATCCATGTGGTCAGGAAAAGAACACACATGCAATGACACTAGTGGATCAATGTGGTTTATGAAAAACACACATGCAATGTCACATGTAGATCAATGTGGTATAGGAAAGGAACACATGCAAATGTCACAAGTGGATACATGTCGTTTAAGTAAAGAACACACATCCAATGACTCTAGTGGATCCATGTGGTTTAGGAAAAGAACACACATGCAATGACTCTAGTGGATCAATATGGTTTAGGAAAAGAACACACATGAAATTTCACTAGTGGATCCATGTAGTTTTGGATAAGAACAAATATGCAATGTCACTAGCGGATCCATGTGGTTTAAGAAAAGAACACACATTCAATGTCCCAAGTGGATCCATGTGGTTTTTGAAAGGAACACACATGCAATGACTCTAGTGGATCAATGTGGTTTAGGAAAAGAACACACATCCAATGACTCTAGTGGATCAATGTGGTTTAGGAAAAGAACACACATGCAATGACTCTAGTGGATCCATGTGGTTCAGGAAAAGAACACAGATGCAATGTCACCAGTGGATCCATATGGTTTAGGTAAAAACATATAAGAAATGACTCTAGTGGATCGATGTGGTTTAGGAAAAGAACACACATGCAATGTCACTAGTGAATCCATGTGGTTTAGGAAAAGAACACACATGCAATTGTCACTAGTGGATCAATGTGCTTTAGGAAAAGAACACACATGCAATGACTCAAGTGGATGCATGTGGTTAAGGAAAAGAACACACATGCAATGTCACTAGTGGATCCCTGTGGTTTAGGAAAAGAACACACATGAAATGTCACAAGTGGATCCATGTGGTTCAGGAAAAGGACACACATGCAAGGTCACCAGTGGATCCATGTGGTTTAGGAAAAGAACACACATGTAAATGTCACCAGTGGATCTATGTGGTTTAGGAGAAGAACACACGTGCAATGACTCTAGTGGATCAATGTGTTTTAGGAAAAAAATACAAATATAATGACTCAAGTGGATCCATGTGGTTTAGGAAAAGAAAACACATGCAAATGTCACTAGTGGATCAATGTGCTTTAGGAAAAGAACACACATGCAATGACTCTAGTGGATCAATGTATTTTAGGAAAATAACACACATGCAATGACTCTAGTGGATCAATGTGGTTTAAGAAAATAACACACATCAATGACTCAAGTGGATCCATGTGGTTCCGGAAAAGAACACACATGCAATGTCAACAGTGGATCCATGTGGTTTAGGAAAGGAACACACATGAAATTTCACAAGTGGATCCATGTGGTTTAGGAAAAGGACACACATGCAAGGTCACCAGTGGATCCATGTGGTTTAGGAAAAGAACACACATGTAAATGTCACCAGTGGATGTATGTGGTTTAGGAAAAGAACACACATGCAATGAATCTAGTGGATCAATGTGGTTTAGGAAAAAATACACATGCAATGTTGGGGGGATACCCCCGGGTAGGGTCACTCCGGGGGTATAACGGCCGAGTTAGCCGAGGTCCGGCAAGGTCAAAGCGGATGCTGACCGGGTCACCTCAAGGCAGTCTGAATCACGGAGTAACCCGGACCAGGGGGGTCACCTAACGGTGCTTGTCGAACATATATGCAGGAAGAGGTGTGGCCGGATCTACTATGATCCGGATCCTCGCTTAGCTTCTGGGAGAAGGAAGGAATCTGTCTAGTCAAAAAAGAAGGTCCGGTACGCACTGCATGAGCGACTAAAGCAAGGGCAGGACCACCGGGTCATGGCCGACAAGGGTGACGACGCTCACGTCGGTTGACGCGGGCGCCGTAGAGGCTAACGTCGCTAAAGCATGTGTGACGCGGGGGAAAAGCACCCCGGTCGGGTTACCAGTTTGGGAGGGGGCATATTCTTAGGAATATGCCTCCACGTATGCCCTAGGCCAGGACCGAACCTCCTCTATATAAGGGTGGTTAGGGTTCTGGTAGAGGGGGTTGGTTGAACACTAGTTGGTTTGGTAGTTCCATAGCACTAGTTGATCTAGGTTTCTCGGGCAAGATAGTAGGCAAGAGTAAGAGAGCACCTTCTTCCTCCTCTCGCCAATACAGCTCAAGGATCACTTGTAATCTTGAAGATATAGCAATATAAACTTTTGTGTGGAGAATCACTCTACTATCCCTCCCTGGATTCCCCTAGCGCATATTAGTCCCCACCTTTAGCCTATCCATGGCATCTGCCGTGACACCACCACGACAGTTGGCGCCCACCGTGGGGCTAGCGGCGCTAGCAGGGGTGAAGATCCGGACGGGAAGCCTCATCGGCACCGGCGAGCGCATCGTCTTAGGGCTCGTTCAGCGCTTCGGAGCGCTGGATTTCGTCAGCGACAACGCTGGCTGCTTCGGCACGCGCCCGCTTCCGTGCAACGGCCTCTTCGTCAAGCTCGGCGCGCACAAGGTCTACGTTGTTGTGGACGTCTCGTGCGTTCATCCGCGTCGCATCGTCGATGCAGGGGAACCACCCCTCACTGTGGCTCACGGGGCGCGTATCGCTCACTCCCCGGACCATGCGGAGGTGATGATGATCGCGCCAAAAGCGCAAGCAAGGACCCAGCGCTGCACCCGGAGGTAACACCTAAGGCACCGAGGAAAGGTAGAGGACCTCCACTAGAGAGGCCTGAGAACGTCTTGAGGGAAGCTATGGATAGCTTGGCTAACCCGGTAGCAGCAGTGGTAGATCCGGCTCAGGCACAGGCCGAGCTAGAGTAAACTCGGCAAAAGATACTGGAGGGCGCAAAGAAAATAGCCGCGGCTCAGCAGTCGCTGAACATGACGCTGCGTGAGTATGCAAAGGCAAACAAGGTTGGTGCAGTAAGGGTAAAAGGGAGAAATCTCATAAGTGAGATGAACAGAGAAGGTGATGATGGAGCAGAAGGGTAGGAAAACTATCTGTCTATGGGATTGCCGAAGTATAGTACCCCGGCAAAGAACCTCAGAGCAGCAGATGCGGCTGCGTCCGAGCTAGAGGGTCTGACGGGAGAGGCCCGTCAAAGACAGCAGGACAGGGTTAACGAGCTGGTTCGGATCGCAAACAAGGAGAACGAGGAGCTACTGAGAGCTAACCCGGAGAGAGCTGGGGCTTCCAAAATCGTCCACTCGGTGATGGGTAACCCGGAGAAGTCTGCTGGAGCCGCATGATCGCCTCATAGTGGTCCGAGGAGAGAAGAGGTAGTAACCTCGGCCAGACGGAACAAACAGATTGTCTCGTACGACCCAACGCATGCGGGAAAAGAAAGAAAGATGCGGAAAAATGATGATCGACGAAGTGTGAGATGAGGTGAAGCTGGCCGAGGTAATCACGACCAAGGCAATGCCGGTCAAGGGAACGCTGCCAACGGCAATGCTGGACAGCGTAACTCCGCAGGAGCAGGACAACCGCAGCAGCAGAATATACCGAGGCAAGAGCAAAGCGCCGGCCGAGGTATGCAGCAGAAAGGTGCGCAACGAGAGAAAAACCGATACAACGATGGTGATTCGGAGATGGTGAAGGCAGGGTACCCCAGACCAGACTACCATGTGATAGGGTCGAGATTGGGAAGCAGGGATTTGATGCCGGATGACGCTATATTAAAACTAGATCGCCTCTATCGGTCGGAACAGATCGAATGTCAAGGTCCTCTGGGTCCAGCGTGCTTTGGACCCCGGATCATGAAGGAACCGCCGGTACCAAACTTCCAGTTACCCAGGGGCACGAAGACATATGACGGCAGTACCAAGCCAGAGGATTGGCTGATAAACTATGCTAAACAGTGAAAATTGCAACAGGCAACTTGAGATGGGTTGTGCGTTACGTGCCCCAGATGTTGGAAGGCCCGGCCAGAGTATGGCTGAATAACTTGCCACCCGGAAGCATCAACTGCTGGATAGATTTTGAAGAAATGTTTATTAGCAACTTCTCAAGTACATACCAGAGGCCGAATAGACCGCAGACCCTGGCAACGTGCAAGCAAAGACCCAACAAGACGGATCATGAATTCCTGACCCGATGGTGTACCGTGAGAAACTCGTGTGAGGGCGTCATAGAATCGCAGGCCATAGCGTGGTTTGCGCAAGGGTGCAGCTATGGCAGCGAGCTATGGATGAAGCTGCAAAGGAAAATGCCAGTTACACTGGCAGAGATGATCCGGATTGCTGATTCATATGCTTTGGGCGATCTGACTCAACCTAGGCTCGCCTCAAACGAGTCAAACGAGGAATACTATCAAAGGGATGGAGTTGGGTCATCCCGGAGGAATGATTACAGAGGAAAAAGGAGAGATGACAGACCGGACCATCGCTACGGCTCGCAACAAGTTGCAGCAGTGAATCAAGATCAACCCGGATCAAGGAGTAAACAATGCCAGAGAACTGGAGGGCAGTGGACTCCAAGAAATGATGGCAAGAAAACATGGACTCCGGAGTAAGAAGAAGCAAGGTGAAAAGAAAGACCGTCCGAGGTATACCTATGAGTCGATGCTAGACCAGCCATGTAAGTTTCACACGCCAAATCCGAATAGCCCGGCGGGTCACACGACGAGGCAATGTGAGTGGATGCGAAAGATAGAGCAAGGTGGTTCGGGGAATGCTCAGGCACCCCGGAATGATCAACCTCGGCAGGAGTTACCCCGGCAGTAATTGCTCTCTTGGGCGAATGCGCAGCAGCTAATGTTGCCTCCCCCTCCGCCGAGGTATGACAACAATGAGAGAAGGGATGCAGTACATCAGGTGGAAAATCCGCAACAACCGGATCAGTGGTACCCCAGAAACGAGGGAAGAAGTGAGTACAGGGAGCATCACCAGAGTTATTGTGTGTTCACGACTGAGGAAACAGATAGAAAGAGCTTGCAGCACCGACATATGGAGGTCAATGCGGTCATGCCCGTAGTGACGAGGTACATGCCTTGGTCGGACCAGGAAATCACCTGGAACATCAAAGATCATCCTAAACTTATGCCGAGTCCAGGTTCATATGCGTTAGTGCTGGATCCGACATTCATTGGACCGAACATCAATGTGAGGTTCTCCAAGGTTTTGATTGATAATGGGAGTAGCATTAACATCATGTACGCGGATACGATGCGCAAGTTGGGCATCTTGGAAAACATGCTCCAGGCTATGTGAACAACTTTCCATGGCATTGTACCAGGCATTTCGTGCGAGCCCATAGGCATAGTCCGGGTCGACGTGCTATTCGGAACAAGGGATAACTGCCGAACTGAAAATCTGGAGTTTGAGGTGGTGAACTTGGAAAGTGCATATCATGCGTTACTCGGAAGACCAGCATTGAACAAATTCATGGCAAGCTGTCATATCAGTTATCTGAAGATGAAGTTGCCCGGGCCAAATGGAGCGATTACCATTGCTGGAGATTTCTGACGTTCCATGGAGTGTGCTTGAGCCGGGTCTAACCTAGCCGAGTCACTCGTGATTGCGCAAGAGAAAAGAAAAATCCAAGAGGTGGCGGCATTGGCTCAGTCCGCGCAGCAATATATGCCGGCATTAAGTAACCCGCATGGCAGCGTTTCATTTCAAGCCGCAAAGGACACCAAGAAGATTCTAGTTGATAACATGTTCCCGGAGTGCACCGTAACAATTGGTGCCGGGTTAACTGACAAATAGGAAAGCGAGCTCGTCGACTTCCTCCGTGAGAATCGGGATATTTTTGCTTGGTCTACACAGGACTTGCAAGGTGTTCCGAGGGAGTTGGCCGAGCACTCTTTGAACGTAAGACCCGGAGCAAGGCCGGTGAAGCAACCTCTCCGCCGCTTCGCCGAGGATAGGAGAAAAGTCATTGGAGATGAGATAGCTCGGTTACTAGCAGCAAGATTTATCATGGAGGTATTATATCCGGATTGGATCTCTAATCCGGTGCTGGTAGAAAAGAAGAAGGACAATCCGAACGTGGCAGTGGTTTGGCGCATGTGTATCGATTCCACGAACCTAAACAAGGCGTGTCCAAAAGATCTATTTCCACTGCCGAGGATAGATCAGGTCATAGACTCAACCGCGGGATGCGAACTATTGTCATTCATTGATGCATATTCTGGCTTCCACCAGATACCTCTGAACGGTGTTTATTACCACGTATGGGGCTTACTGCTATCGCACTATGCCGTTCGGTTTGCGTAATGCAGGTGCAACATACCAAATATGTATGCAAAGATGTTTGCACGACCAAATAGGTCAAAACATACAAGTATACATGGATGATGTGGTTATCAAGACCAAGGAAAGCACAACGCTCCTTGACGACATAAGGCAAACATTCACGAACTTGAGAAGGTTCCGAATGAAGTTTTACCCAGAAAAATGTACCTTCGGTGTCCCGGCTGGAAAATTACTCGGATTTCTTGTCTCCAGCCGAGGTATTGAAGTTAATCCAACTAAGATCCGAGCCATCGAACGAATGGAGCTGCCGAAGTGTCTCAATGATGTCTAGAAGTTCACTGAATGCCTGGCATCGTTGATTCGGTTTGTATGTCGGTTGGGAGAAAAAGCACCGCCTCTCTACCAAGTCATGAAAAAGTCGGATAAATTCGTTTGGACGCCATAGGCCGATGAATCCTTTGCCCACTTGAAAAACATGTTGGCCCCTGCGCCAGTGTTAGCCTCTCCACTATCAAAGGAGCCAATGTTGCTCTACTTAGCCGCAACCAACCGAGTTGTAAGTGCAGTAATCGTAGTGGAACGCAATGAAGAGGGTAAGTCGGTGCAGAGGCCACTGTATTACCTGAGCGAGGTATTGTCTGCCTCAAAACAGAACTACCCGCACTTTCAAAAGGTGGCATACGGTGTCTATATGGCGGTGAAGAAGTTAAAGCATTACTTTGAGGAGCACCCCATCAAAGTAATATGTGAAGATCCCATATCCGAGATAATGGGTAACAAGGATGCGAGTGGAAGAATCGCAAAATGGGCAATTGAGCTAGCCCCTTATGCGCCCCAATACGACAGAAGAGAAGCGATCAATTCTCAGGCTGTGGCGGGCTTTTTTGTGGATTGGGACGAGGTACAATACGAACCACCGCCACCAGATCCGAATTACTGGAGGATGCACTTTGACGGGTCGAAAACCAAAACTTGATTAGGCGCCGGGGTTGTGCTTACCTCGCCAAAGAAGGATCAACTAAAGTACGTATTGTAGATCCATTTCGCGGCATCGAACAATGTCGCTGAGTATGAGGCTCTTGTGCATGGGCTCAAAGTGGCAAAGAAGATGGGAATACGTCGGATAATATTTTTGGCGACTCGGACCTGGTGGTGCAGCAGGTGTCCGGAGTGTGGGACGCCCTGGATCCAAACATGGCACTATACAAATTTCACGTGCAGAAGATATCTGGTTATTTCAAGGGGTGCGAATTTCACCATGTACCCCGAGTGGAAAACGAGGCTGCCGACATGTTGTCAAAGCTCGGATCAACCAGATAGGCAATTCCACCGGGCGTAGCATTGGAACACCTCAGAAAACCATCTATCAGGCCGTCCCCAGGAACCGACTCGATCTATGTCCCAGAAAATACGGAATCCGGAGCTGAGCCCATGGACATTGACATGGGAGGTGGTACGCGAGACCCGGGATCGCACAAGCAAACCCGGGATCGCCGCAAACCCGGGACTACCTCGCTAGACCCGGGGACTACTTAGCATGATCCGGCTGAAGTTATGCCGGTGGATCAGATGGAAATTGATGAGGAGATATTCCGTCCACGAGCGATACCAGCTTGGGCACTGCCTATAGTCCAATTCCTGAAAGACGGAACGTTACCCACTGAGAAGGTGTTAGCCAGGAAAACTCAGAGGAGAGCCAAAGCTTACACAATCATCAATTCTGAGCTATACAAACGGAGTGTAACCAATGTCCTCCAGCGGTGTGTTGACTCAAAAGAAGGACTTGACATCCTCCGAGATATTCACCAAGGATAATGCGGGCATCACGCCTCATCCCGGGCCTTAGTGGCAAAGGCGTTCCGGCATGGATTCTACTGGCCAAGTGCCTTGGAGCAAGGTAAGATCTGTGAGAAAATGCAATGGTTGTCAAAGGTACGCCACCAAGACACATATGCCTATGTCGGAACTCAAGACCATACCAATCACGTGGCCATTTGCTGTATGGTGCTTGGATATGGTTGGCCCGTTCAAACCAGTGAGAGGAAACATGACACACATTTTGGTCATGGTGGACAAGTTTACAAAATGGATTGAAATGAATCCTATAAGAAAATGTGATGGAGCTACGGCCGTGACATTTCTCAAAGACATCATCTTGAGATACGGTTATCCACACAGTATTATAACTGATAATGGAACAAATTTTGCGGAAGGAGCATTTGCGCGCTTCTGCCGAGATAAGAAGATCCGACTCGATGTCGCCTCGGTAGCCCACCCCGCATCGAACGGACAAGTGGCAAGATCCAACGGATTAGTATTATCCGGGATAAAACCCTGGCTCATTGAGCCGCTGCAAAGATCAGCGCGGTGCTGGATAGAAGAACTACCAGCAGTACTGTGGAGCTTAAGAACAACTCCAAATCGATCAACAGGCTATACGCCATTTTTTCTGGTATATGGGGCAGAAGCTGTATTACCAGCCGACATAGAGCATGATTCGCCTAGGGTCACCCAATACGAAGCCGTGCAAGAAGCCCGCAAAATGATGTTGATCTGTTGGAAGAAGCGAGAGAACGCATCGCCCGGATCCGCCATATATCAGCAAAATCTCCAACGCTATCATAGCCGGAAAGTGTGCCCCCGAGTCTTCCGGGAAGGCGATCTGGTGCTCCGGTTGGTACAACGTACTACTGGCATGCATAAATTATCCCCCCCATGGGAAGGGCCGTTCATTGTGAGCAAAGCATCGCACAATGATTCTTACTATCTTATAGATGCAAAGCCACAGGAAAAGAACAAGGCGGACAGGTTCGGAGAGGAATCCAAGCGACCGTGGAACGTAGCACTACTTCGTCCCTTCTACACTTAGCTAAGAAGTGTATGTATCCGAGTCATCTCATATGTCGGTATGTATGTCCGCAATTAGTTTATCAATGAAATAGCAGCGCCTCGAGCAGTAACTCAGGGACTGCCTTAATAATGTTTGTCGTAATTTCTTATGCGGTAGCTGGAATAAGTCGTTCTACTTAACCCGGATTAGTAATGTGTGAGCACCAAAAACCCAACCCTTCGACTTGCTGCTGTCCAACAAGAATTGGCTTCATGTCAAGCAAGGGAACATGTTTGGAATTCCGTAGCACATGAAAAACGACTAAGGAAATGAATTTATGCGAGCTAACGTTTGTTTTTTTCGGACTAACCCCATATTTACTTTCAAGCTATTATGTTGAATTATTTTGAGCCAAGCCTCAAAGTTTCTCAGTATTGTTAAAACGATTCTCGAGGCTCGGATTCGTAACTCGTAAAACCGAATCAAGGTAGACACGGACCGAGCCAAAGAATTGGACGAACAAGAAAATGAAACTCGGGGACTACGCCCAAGTTAATCCGACATAAAAACGCAGTAGCAAAATATCACATATCCAGCATACAATTGCACCCGGCATACCGGGGATCTGATAAATTTTCAAGTTTTTTAGAACTAAGGAGCAGTAGGAGGAGCAGGTTCAGCGTCGTCGTCGATATCTTCAATATCCGAAGCATCATCATCCCCGTCCTCATCTGACCCATCTTCAACATTCTCATTTTGCTCGTCCCCAGCGGATTCCAGGAAGCTCGGCCCTTCAATCCAGTCATGAATAGGAGAATATTCGATGAGGCTGTAGGCGCAGGCCTGGCGCCGAGCTACCCACTCCGGATCATCGGTCCATCTGGATCCGGTGCGCCAGCATGTGAGGAGGCTAAGGTCGATCTTCTCGTACCATGTGAGAATATGATGAAGGATGGTGTCAGCTGCAGCACGACCAGCAGATTCTCTCCGGAGGTCAAGCTGGGTCTCAACTTCCATTAATTTCTCGACGAGAGTCGCGATGGTCTCTGGGCTACTCTCTCCGGGCCAGAACGTATTGAAGATGCGCACTGCAACGTCAGGATATCCTTGCCATAATTCTTGATGGTCTCCACACGAGAGGACCAGCTGACTAATAGGTCCTCCATGTCCAAGGGAATGTTCTCACCATCAGGAGCAATGGGGGTACCCCTCTCTCGGCGAAATTTGGCAACAACAGTGATGGCAATCGCAGTACCCTCTGGGAAGTGGTCTGGAAACAAGGCAAAAGAAGAAGGTAAAGAAAAGACATATGAGGTAACCCGGAGAGTTATGTTGGACAAGGGAAAGGAACTTACAAGAAATATGGCTATGGATCCAGGTTAACTCCTTGATGCAGGCATCGCGTCTTTGTTGCTCAAGCTCAGCGTTTGCCGACCCAAGCTGGAGGTCGGATTTCTTTGAGTAGGTCCTGGTCCTTGGAGATCTAGAGAGTAAGACGCTCACGCTCTTCTATGAAGTCCTGGCCCACCTTTTGGAGCTTGGTTCGGTGCTAGGCCTTCATCTTCTCCATCTCAGCTTTGAGCTTGGCAATCTCGTCATTTTTAGTCTGGAGGAGAGCAAGTTCATCATTCTTTTTCTTCAGCTCCGCTTGATGCTGCCCTGCTTGTTCGAGAAAATGCAGCATCGTATCAGGCACGGGCACACTATCCTCAAGCGATGCTGAAATAGTATGTTGACCCGGCAGAGCCGAGGAGTGAATGTTTGCCGAGCCAAGGAGAAGAAGAAATGGAAAACACTACAAGGTCGAACAAAAGAGGACATACCCCGGATTTCCTCCAAATTCTTCCGCATAATTTTGTTCTCAGCCTCTACCCCAGCTGCAAAAAACCGAATAAGGAGATTCGTTCGGCGGAAGAAAGCGAAGAAAAACGGAGAGGTGCTGAGGGAGAAGATTACCCCTCTTTTCATGTTCTGCACCAAGTGCAACATGTTTTGCGCGTAGGATCTTGTGGGTATCAAGCAGGCGTTGGAATTCGGCGCTCCGGCGATTGGTGGTTACCTGAAAGAAGTACAGAAGTGTGAAATTAGCTTGGTGCATATTTGAAGTGTGCAAGATCCGGGCCAAGTGGAACTTAACTCGGCTCTAGGTGTGTGCATATTCGAAGTGTGCAAGATCCGGGCCAAGTGGAACTTAACCCAGCTCTAGGTGTGTGCATATTCGAAGTGTGCAAGATCCAGGCCAAGTGGAACTTAACCCGGCTCTAGGTGTGTGCATATTCGAAGTGTGCAAGATCCGGGCCAAGTGGAACTTAACCCGGCTCGAGGTGTGTGCGTATTCGAAGTGTGCAAGATCTGGGCCAAGTGGAACTTAACCCGGCTCTAGGTGTGTGCATATTTGAAGTTTACATGCAGCTATGTTAGTTTTCTAATGAGCATCCGGCCGAGTAACAAGCTACTCCACCGGAGGCTTGGGGACTAGTGGTTATTATGTACATCTTGTAAAGGAGAAACGACATACCTCCATCATTCGCCCCGCGAGGTTAATTGCCTTGGCAGCAGTATTCATCTGGGCAGAAAATTCTGCGGGGCCGAACTTTTCCGGGAGATCGTCGTTGTGGACGAACTCCACCTTGTTCCAGTTCATAATGAACTCGATAAGGCTTGGAGGGTACCGTTCGCCAGTGGGCATGTGGGGTACCACCAAGCCCTTCGCATGAGCTTCCTTCCTCGCAACTAGGGCAAGAGCTGCGCTGGTGTGCAGAACCATCTGCTGTGCATCTGTTGGCTCGGCAGGAACATCTGTCGCTGCTGGTAATTTCTTCGGAAGCATCGACGACAGGGTTCGCTGCCCGGCCTCAACGGATGTCGGCTTGGCAGTATCCGGAGCCTTCTTGCCTTTAGCTTGCTGGGAAGAATTAACCATGGTGGATTTCCCTTTGGAAGCTGCTGGAATGGTTCCTCGCTGAGGCTGAGATGACTCGGAAGAGGCAGAGGAACTTGGCACTGGAGCTGCTCTGGGTTTCCTTGGCGCCGGGACAGGCGCTGTCTCGGTAGCTAGTACTAGAGCTGCTGGTGGTGCTGGTGTTGCGGTAGACTCGGTGGTTTCTGGTTGCGGCAATGCCGAAGTGGTGGACGCCGTCGCCTCGGCCGAACCGACCCCTCCCGCTCCAAGGTCGCGTTCCTCTCGATGAGGTACTGCGGAACCCGGAGCAGCCACAGAGCCCTCTGGAATAGGGCTCAGCGGGCGTGACTCGTCGTCACGAGGAGGGGAAGGGCCAGACCGAAGGGGAGAAGAGATGCTCGATCCGCTCTGAGGGACCTCCACAGGAGGCCTGAAAAAGAGAATAATGTCAGGAGTGAAATTACCGCGATGCAAGGGAAAATGGGTTGCACAATGAAAAATGACTTACGCATCCGAGGTTTCAGCCTCCTTGGGCTTCCGGTACCTCCGTGCTGGGGCTTTGCCTGCTCGCTTGGAGGCAGTCTTGTCTCCGGCCTTCTTTTGCCTTTTTGTAGGCTGAGAAGGTTCGGAGGAAGAACTTGATGCGGCTCCGCGCTTCTTCTTCGACGCCACTGGAACCGGCTCACCCGTAGCAAGTGGAGGATCCTCATGGATATGCCCACTGGGGTTAGCTGATGCCCGAAAGGCAAAAGAAAGAGGGACAGCTTCAACGGGTTCAATCACGTAGATATCCGAGTCATCCTCATCATCGGGCCAATCTCTAAGAGAAGAGAATTTACCGCTGGGTCGTTTGGTGGCGTCGGTCATAGGGAGGAACATCTCCTGGTCTGGCTCCTCCTCATCCGGGATTTCTCGGTCCGGCGCCCACTTAAGGGTTGGATCCGTGCCATCCTCGAGAGTTTGCTAAAGAAACAGCTGAGAAAAAGCACAAAGAGCAGAGTCAAAAATATGACAAAAACCGACACATACTTGATCAGAAATAAGATTGCCCCGCAAAGCTTACCGCGGGAGGGAGCCTGTCACGGCAGTAGTGCTCGATTCCCCATGTCCATTCGGCAGAGAAATCCTTGTGGGTAGTGAAAAGATCCTTGACCCGACGAAAGATCTCTGTCACGGCAGTAGTGTTCAATTCAAAGGAGGAGGTTCGGTTGGGTCACGGTCGAGACTCATATGGCACAACTTGTGGGTGCGTTCTGGAGGGGAGAGATTCGGTTGCGCACAAACGTGATCATGGCATCCTCGTTGCGCAATCCGAGCTTCTTCAGCTCCGCAAATGTCTTGTTAACTTGGTTGGCCAGAGCGATAGGTTTCTTGGGGACCTCGAAATCCGTGTCAGGGAGACTCGGAGCGTAGGGAAGCAACCGAATCAAGTCTTCGGTACCCTTGTTCCGGACGTAGAAGAAGGTCCGGGCCCATCCTTTGCAGGACTCAAGCCTGATAACCCGGGGAAAGACCGAAAACCTCTGGGGCAAGATGGAGGTAGCTCCGAACTGGGTGAGCTGCTTGTCCTCCGACTCAACGTGGATATTGGGGACAACATTGCGACGGAGGCCGAAGAACCGGATCCACAGCTCCTTCGTGGGCCATAGTCCGGTGTAGCCCTCAATCATAGATGCAAAGGCGGAAAGAGAGGTGATGGCATTTGCTGGGAGATGGTGCGGCTGTAGGTGGTATGTCCTAACCCAATCCCGGAAGAAATCGCTCACCAGGAGACCAAATCCCCGTTGGAAGTGGGACAGGAATACAACGCACTCACCCGGATTGGGTGAGGGGGATAGTTCGGCGGAGGGGAGACGAGCGACGACGCCGGCGGGAATACGCCTGGTCCGATAGAGCCAATCAATGTCGTCTTGACAGACCCACGAACCGGCCCACGCGCCACGGTCCGCCGCGCCGGCGTCCTCCTCCATCTCCTTCTCGGCGACGACAAGCTCCTCCTCCGTCATCTCGTATCCGCTGTCCTCACTGGAGCTAGCGGCAGCGGGGAACTGAGGCCTAGATTGGCGTGGACCCGTGGCGAAGAAGCTGCGCAGCGGTGGCTGCGGTGCGGAGGCACGGGGAGGTGCGGCGGCGGCACTGCTGCTAGAAAGCCCCGGCGGCGGCGTGGTCGCAGGGAAGACGAAGGAGAAAACGCAATGGACGAAGGGGCACAGAGGTGAAAAAACGCTAAGGGACACGCCCCTCCCCTATTTAACCACCCCCAGTGATCGATGAGCGGGATCACGCTGCACCGACGAGCCACACGGTGTGGCCGTGTATCACCGGCATCAGCCAATCAGAGAAAAGCCACACGGGGGGCCACAGAGTAGATGTGATCCCATGACGCGACGCGACGTGACGTCTGCATGAAACGAGGAGGCAGGCATGACGTGACCCACGCATGGAAACCGACAATTATCGGGCGTGAAGCATCGTAGGGGACCTTAAAATAAGACAAGGTAATGATTAGCCTCCACGTGGGTTGGCGTATGAGGGAAGGAAACGGGGCCCGGATCAAACCATGATAACCATGGGATCCGAGCCAAAGTGGTGACCCGGCCGGCAAGTGAAAACTTGGAACGTACAAAGGGAACGTAAATCCATATAAGCTGAGATAAGAAGCTAACTCGGAATTAAACATCCGAGGCTCGAACATAAATGAACCTGATGTGGCCTTAGCGGCCGAGGCAGCTAAGACCGCACCAGCTTCGGGGACTAATGTTGGGGGGATACCCCCGGGTAGGGTCACTCCGGGGTATAACGGCCGAGTTAGCCGAGGTCTGGCATGGTCAAAGTGGATGCTGACCGGGTCACCTCAAGGCAGTCCGAATCACGGAGTAACCCGGACCAGGGGGGGTTGCCTAACATTGTTTCATCCGACTTAAGGAGTAAGTCGGGAGTGCTTGTCTAATGTATATGCAGGAACAGGTGTGACCGGATCTACTATGATCCGGATCCTCGCTTAGCTTCTAGGAGAAGGAAGGAATCTCTCTGGTCAAAAAAGAAGGTCTGGTACGCACTGCATGAGCGAATAAAGCAAGGGCAGGACCACCGGGCCATGGCCGACAAGGGTGACGACGCTCACGTCGGCTGACGCGGGCGCCGTAGAGGCTTATGTCGCTAAAGCATGTGTGACGCGGGGGAAAAGCACCCCGGTCGGGTTACCACTTTGGGAGGGGGCATATTCTTAGGAATATGCCTCCACGTATGCCCTAGGCCAGGACCGAACCTCCTCTATAGAAGGGGGTTAGGGTTCTGGTAGAGGGGGTTGGTTGAGCACTAGTTGGTTTGGTAGTTCCATAGCACTAGTTGATCTAGGGTTCTCGGGCAAGATAGTAGGCAAGAGTAAAAGAGCACCTTCTTCCTCCTCTCGCCAATACAGCTCAAGGAGCACTTGTAATCTTGAACATATAGCAATATAAACTTCTGTGTGGAGAATCACTCTACTATCCCTCCCTGGATTCCCCTAGCGCATATTAGTCCCCACCTTTAGCCTATCAATGGCAGCTGTAGTGACACCACCACGACATGCAAATGATGATAGTGAATCCATGTGTATTAGGAAAAGAGCACACATGCAATGACTCTAGTGGGTCAATGTTGTTTAGCAAAAGAACACACATGCAATGACTCTAGTGGATCCATGTGGTTTAGGAAAAGAACACACATGAGAGGACTCTAGTGGATCCATGTGGTTCAGGAAAAGAACACACATGCAATGTCACTAGTGGATCCATGTGGTCTAGGAAAAGAACACACGTGCAATGTCACTATTTGATCCATGTGTTTTAGGAAAAGAACACACATGCAATGTCACAAGTGTATCCATGTGGTTTTGGAAAAGAACACACATGCAAATGTCACTAGTTGATCAATGTGGTTTAGGAAATGAACACACATGTAATGCCTCAAGTGGATCCATGTGGTTTAGGAAAAGAACACACATGCAATGACACTAGTGGATCTATGTGGTCAGGGAAGGAACACACATCCAATGACACTAGTGGATCAATGTGGTTTACGAAAAACACACATGCCATGTCACAAGTAGATCAATGTGGTTTAGGAAAAGAACACAAATGCAAATGTCACTAGTGGATACATGTCACTTAAGTAAAGAACACACATCCAATGACTCTAGTGGATCCATGTGGTTTAGGAAAATAACACACATGCAATGACTCTAGTGGATCAATATGGTTTAGGAAAAGAACACACATGAAATTTCACTAGTGGATCCATGTAGTTTTGGATAAGAACACACATGCAATGTCACTAGTGGATCCATGTGGTTTACGAAAAGAACACACATGCAATGTCACAAGTGGATCCATGTGGTTTTCGAAAAGAACACACATGCAATGACTCTAGTGGATCAATGTGGTTTAGGAAAAGAACACACATGCAATTACTCTAGTGGATCAATATGGTTTAGGAAAAGAACACACATGCAATGACTCTAGTGGATCCTTGTGGTTCAGGAAAAGAACACAGATGCAATGTCACCAGTGGATCCATATGGTTTAGGAAAAACCATATATGAAATGACTCTAGAGGATCTATGTGGTTTAGGAACAGAACACACATGCAATGTCACTAGTGGATCCATGTGGTTTAGGAAAAGAACACACATGAAAATGTCACTAGTGGATCAATGTGCTTTAGAAAAAGAACACATATGCAATGTCACTAGTGAATCAATGTGGTATAGGAAAAGACCACACATGCAATGCCTCTAGTGGATCCGTGTGGTTTAGAGAAAGAACACATATGCAATGACACTAGTGGATCCATGTGGTCCAGGAAAACAACACACATGCAATAACTCTAGTATATCAATGTGGTTTAGGAAAATAACACATATGCAATGTCACTAGTGGATCCATGAGGTTTAGGAAACGAACACACATGCAATGACTCCAGTGGATCCATGTGGTTCAGGAAAAGAACACACATGCATTGACTCGAGTGGATCCATGTGGTTCAGGAAAAGAACACACATGCATAGAATCTAGTGGATCCATGTGGTTTAGGAACACAACACACGTGCATTGACACTAGTGGATCCATGTGGTTCGGGAAAAGAACACACATGCAATGACTCTACTGGATCAATGTGGTTTAGGAAAACAACACACATGCAATGTATCTAGTGGATCCATGTGGTTTAGGAAAAGAACACACATGCAATGACTCGAGTGGATCCATGTGGTTTAGGAAAAGAACACACATGCAAATCTCACCAGTGTTTCCATGTGTATCAGGATAAAAACACACATGCAATGATGCTAGTGAATCCATGTGTATTAGGAAAAGAACACACATGCAATGACTCTAGTGGATCAATGTGGTTTAGCAAAAGAACACACATGCAATGACTCTAGTGGATCCATGTGGTTTAGGAAAAGAACACACATGCAATGACGCTAGTGGATCCATGTGGTTCAGGAAAAGAACACACATGCAAATGTCACAAGTGGATCAATGTTGTTTAGGAAAAGAACACACATGCAATGCCTCAAGTGGATCCATGTAGTTTAGGAAAAAACACACATGCAATGACACTAGTGGATCATGTGGTTCAGGGAAAGAACACACATGTAATGACACTAGTGGATCAATGTGGCATAGGAAAAGAACACATATGCAATGTCTCTAGTGGATCAATGTGGTTTAGGAAAAGAACACACATGCAATGACACTAGTGGATCCATGTGGTCAGGAGAAATAATACACATGCAATGACACTAGTGGATCAATGTGGTTTATGAAAAACACTCATGCAATGTCACAAGTAGATCAATGTGGTCTAGGAAAAGAACACAAATGCAACTGTCACCAGTGGATACATGTCGTTTAAGTAAAGAACACACATCCAATGACTCTAGTGGATCCATGTGGTTTAGGAAAAGAACAGACATGCAATGACTCTATTGGATCAATGTGGTTTAGGAAAAGAATACACATGAAATTTCACTAGTGGTTCCATGTAGTTTTGGATAAGAACACATATGCAATGTCACTAGTGCATCCATGTGGTTTAAGAAAAGAACACACATGCAATGTCACAAGTGGATCCATATGGTTTTGGAAAAGAACACACATGCGATGACTCTAGTGGATCAATGTGGTTTAGGAAAAGAACACACGTGCAATGACTCTAGTGGATAAATTTGGTTTAGGAAAAGAACACACATGCAATGATTCTAGTGGATCAATGTGGTTTAGGAAAAGAACACACATGCAATGACTCTAGTGGATCCATGTAGTTCAAGAAAACAACACATATGCAATGTCACCAGTGGATCCATGTGGTTTAGGAAAAAAACACATATGAGATGACTCTGGTATATCCATGTGGTTTAGGAAAAGTACACATGCAATGTCACCAGTGGATCCATGTGGTTTAGGAAAAGAACACACATGCAAATGTCACAAGTGGATCAATGTTGTTTAGGAAAAGAACACACATGCAATGCCTCAAGTGGATCCATGTGGTTTAGGAAAAAACACACATGCAATGACACGAGTGTCATCGGATTGAGGACAAATACGCCATGAGGGGGTCCTCGAGGCGTGTGGAAGAGAGGGGTGTGAGACGTACGGTGTTCCGGGACGGTGAGCACACAAGTTTACCCAGGTTCGAATCCACCGGCTTTGGATGGATCCTACTCCTGCTAGCAATCCTGTAATACGGCAGAGCCAGAATATGGGTTACAAGGGTTTCGCCTGTGCAAGTTGAGGTTGTAGACTATTGTGAGGGTAGGTGCCCTAAAGGCTCTCCCTAGGACGGATTATATAGATATCCGTCCTAGGGTTTACGGGAGAGACATATCTGGCTACGACTAAGAGTCGGTTATAGAGTACATCTTGAACTACAAGTAACACTGTGGGCCTATGTCGGTAAGTCTTCTGGGCCTTCCCGTAGCCGGATTGGACTCTGTATCTTCTCCTGACTGGGCCGCCCGTGAAGCAAATCTCTTACCCGAAGTGGGCCACCCTGGTGAGTGAGGAACTGTGAGGATACCCGGAAAGTATATCCCCAACAGCAGCCCCCGGAAGTTTCCAAGACCCAACGTCGGATTCATCATCATCTAGCTTGATCTTCGGCTTGCAGAATCTTGAAGGGTTCCTAAAACTTCAAAACAAAAGATACGATCCGGGTCTCAAAATAAGTCGGACCTATCAGTACAGTTATTCAGATTTCCAGCTCGAATTTCAAACTAAGCCGGAACTTGGTCTCTGACATAGCCTGACACCAGCCATGGTCAAGTAATGTCACTGACAGACATTTCCTGTTAGCACGACCGTTGGTGGGTCAACCTTTCGCGGAACTGAGGCGCCGTTTCAATGCATGCGTGGAGATCGAGGCAGTGTAATCATCACGTGGAGGTTTCCCCATCCTTTCCATGACGCGTGACGGTTTTACTATAGCGTTTACACGAATCTTGACACACCTGAAGGATATAGGTGGTGTGGATTTCTCCCCCAATCCTCTTCACCAGTTCTCAGCGCCGTTCCCTTCTCCTCTATGCCTCCCACGAACCTAGCGCTCCACTGCTCCCGCAAAAACACCTCCAGCGCCGCCCATCCACGGTCACCGACACACCGGATAGAATGGCTTCGTCATCATCCTCCGGCTTAGCGGCGGCAGGGAGAGAGAGCCACTGTGGAGTTTGGATCCCCTGCATCCTAGACGATCCCAAGCTCCAGGTCGTTGAAGACGAAGGGCTCCTCCGCGCCGGCGACTGGCGGAGCGGCTTCGGCGAAACCGTCCCCAACCCCCGCAATGAAGAGCGAGTGCATTTCGGCACTCACCTTGACAGAGGTCTTTCCTTTCCTCCCTCAGAATTCTTTTCCGAGGTTATAGATCATTATGGCGTTCATCTCCACCATCTCCCATCTTAGAGATGAGTGCGTACGCCTCTTTGTGCAAGGGGTATCTCAGCATTAGGCCGAGTCTCACTCTTTTCCGGTACTATTTTCACGTCCGGAGAAATTCCATTCCTTAAATTACCGGCACCATTAGTTTTTCGGTTAGGCGTGAGCGCGTTTATCCTCGGATCATGGCAAGTGATTCGGTCAAACAATGGCCGTCCACTTTCTTTTACCACAAGGATATCCCACTCCCGGCAAAGATACAGCTTTGCCGGCTTTTGTCGCTAGAGCCGCCACGTCTCAGGAGTCTTGGGACGAGGACGCTCTGACTCTTAGTGATGATCTGTTTCTCGCCAAGAGACGGATCAAATATCTAATGAAGCACAAGGGCCTGAAAGGGTCCGACTTGGTTCAACGCTGGGTGTCGCGCCGGATCCAACCTCTTCAACATCATGAAGATCGACTGATGCATTCTATCACGTCGTCAAAGAAGGATTCCCTTCGCATCAGCTCCAAGGCCTTAAAGCTGAAAGACTATACATGCCAAGTCAAATGGCTGATAAGGGAGCGGATCGAGAGGAAAATTCCAGAGCTATCCCTAGACATGCACACAACAGAAGATCCTGTTGTGCCGGTAAACTTTAACAGTAACTCTTTTTTCGTGCTCATCTATATGTTATCTTTGCAATACTGAGATATTTTTCGTTTTCATCTTGCTGACCTCCCCGAGTCGGAGTTCGCTCCAATCGAGGGATATCCTCCTGAGTTTTCTCAGGACGAGGGTGAGTTGGTCCCAATGCCGGATGTCGTTCCTTGGAAACGCAAAGCTCCGACATTGGCCATCGGCACCAAAGAAGTGCCCGTTGTGAAGAGGTAATCTTTACTCACAAGGTCTTTTGTATTTTACATGTAATTCCTTCTGAGATGCAATGTTCTTTGTTTTATTATCTTCTCAGAGCTAAACATCTCATCAAAGGCAAGGGGAAGGAAACTGCCGCGAAGCCTCTGCGGCAGTCGAAGCTCAAACTAGCTTCTCCTGCCGTGGCTCCTCTAACTCCCGCTCCTCAGCCTTTTACAGCACCGGAGATTACTCGATCTCCGATTGTTGTAGAAGATCCAGCTCAAACAGCAGAGCCCGTGATCCTTGAGTCCCAAACTGATGTCACCATGAGTGACTCAGGTGTTGATAAGGGTGAACCCTCTTCGGGTAATGATCCCTCGCTAGAAACCTTTGCCGAAAATCTCTTGAACAATCCGGGACTTGCCAAATTTGTCCTGTCTCGGAAATCTGGAGAAGAAATCCTGCGGCTAGCCCGATAATGTTTAGAAAGCCGAAATCTTTCTGACGAAGAAGAAGCACAAGAAGTGGAGGACGTCAAGTACTCCGAACTTCTTGAACAAGTCCGCCTTCGCGATGAGGGACTGAGAGCTAGCGTGTTACCACCTCCACCAGTGATCCCGCTCACCCTTGCTGAGAAGGTTACAACTGAAGTGAACATGTGCTTGAGCAAGCTCACACATGAACAACATGTAAGTCGGAATTCTTACTCATTTTTTCCTTTATGTTACTTTATACCCTATCCTCTAGCCCCCAAGCATGAAGTTGGATAGTCAAATCCGGGTTTATGCTTACTTAGGATGCCAAACAATGAACTAGTGTAGCCCCCAAGGCTCGTGCTGATATTAGATACAATATTAGCCCGAGTCTTTAGTAGACTTCTGACTATGGGTATTCTGGCTTACAGAAAATTAATTCGTATAACCAGGAATTATTAAAAAATATCTACAAAAAGCGGAAAGAGATCAGAGCTCTTCGACTTGAAAATGCACAGCTGAAGGTTTCCAAGGATGAGGCCGAAGGTAAACATTTCGAAACTCAAACCTTGTCTTTATGTTTCATAGTCGAATTTTTGTTGAATTATTGTTCTTTCGACTTACAGCACTGGTAAAACAGTCCTGCGCTATGATCAAAGAGGCCGAGAATCTTAAAACCTTGGTGGTGGAGAACAGAGAACTTCGCCAAGAGCTAGATAAGCTCAAGGCAGATCATGAGAAGAGCATTGCTCAAATTCTCGAGTACAGCTCCATGGCCACCAATGAGCGTGATCGCAAGATTGGGATTCAAGATAAGAAAATATCGGATCTCAACGATGAGTTATTCAGAGAAAAGGACATTTCCGAGGCGCTCCGGGCTGAACTCCAGAGTCTTCGTGAAGAGAAGGCCAAAGTCCACGATGTCATCTTTGGTATGTTTCCCTTTCTCTGATTTTCCTGCACCTTCCGACTCTTTTTAGAGTTTGGGATTTAGACTTACCTTTTGCATTATATGCGTAGGTCCTCTGAACTTGATGGACTCCGCCTCTGCCGAGTCTCGCACCCAACAGCTTACCCAAGACGGTGATTTGCTTCATGACTTCCGCCAATCTCTCAAAGATATTGGCAAAGTTCTCAAGGTTCCAGATATGCATAGCATGTCCGGTTTTGAAGTGCGAGACAAGGCCAAGGATATGTCGTAGCTTGTTTAGGACTGGAACATGTCCTACGCGCGAACCTGCAGCGCAAAACGCTCTCACCATGGTTATGAGCCACCATGGAAACATGGAGATCTGGCAAGTAACCAGAGGTTACTACAAGGTGGACGAAGACGGACAGGAGCAAGATATCGAGGCCATCATGGACTCTTGCACCGGATATGGGTGTCGCGTAGCTGACTTGACCAGCTACAACACTCCCTTCTTCACCCGCGTGGACACACCGCCTCCGCCTTCCGAAGAAACAGCTGAAGTTTCCGATGATGATCAAACCATATCGGATTTGAACATCTCAGAACGTTATCAAGCCGAGGCTGATGTATCCAGCAAGCCAGAAGCTCCTACCTCTCCTCCTGCATCATAGAATATCAGAAGAACAATGTGTTATTCTAAAAACCAATTTGGGTTTGTAAATAAGTAGTATGATACTTTTGCTAGTGCAAAGTTTTAATTTATCTATTCAGCACTTTTGACTTTGATATTATGTGCCTGAAATGTTTACATAAGCACTTGTATTTTTTGTCTGCACTTATTGTTTATCTGGCTTTCCGCCTCGTTCTTTCGTGAGTCGGCTAAACTTTCAGCACGGAAACTTTGCCGAGCAACGGAGCTCAATTGCTAAACCAATTTAAACTCGGAAACAAAGCCGGCTTCCAGTACCAACAATTCACTACTCGGAAAATGCCCGCATCCAGCAATCAGACAAATAACCAAAGTATAGACTAGAAAATTTAGATTTATACCCAAAGGTATCAATTTTAGAATCGGAAATCTAAACCAGAACAAACATGAGCATAAAGTACTTTCAAGTATTCTGGGATTTTCGACTTGTGACATGATCATTCGGAAATAAGATGGTAAGAACTTCTCAGAAAGATTTTGAGGGAACCAAGACTTTATTTCTCATTGAACATGTACACATATATGATTACAAAGAAAAGTAAACTAAGAATAAAAGGGACGTAGCTCAGCAATATTCCATGGTCTGTCTAACTCATCCGGATTTGTACTGCCTCCAACTCTCTTTCTCTTCTTAGTAGCAGGTCTTTCTTTGAATGGCCGCATATCAATTAGGTAGTATGAACCATTGTGTAATACTTGACTAACTAAAAATGGCCCTTCCCATATTGGGGAAAGTTTCTTCTTTCTTTGCTGCACAAGCCGGAGAACCAAATCGCCCTTATTAAAAGATAGGTTTCTGACTCTCTGGCTATGATACTTCCGTAAATTCTGCTGATAGGCCGTTGATCTCATCTCAGCAACGACACGAACTTCTTCCACTAAGTCGAGATAATTTTGTCGAGAAATTTCGGCATCCTCTTCAATATACACGGCCACTCTAGGAGAAGTGTGAACTAAATCACTAGGAAGAACTGCTTCTGCGCCATAGACTAAGATGAAAGGTGTGTATCCAGTTGACCTGTTTGGAGTTGTTCGCAAACTCCATATTACAGAAGGTAATTCCTCTTCCCTAGCCCCCGCAGCACGTCGTAGTGGTGCTTCGAGTCTCGGTTTTAGGCCCTGCAAGATTAAACCATTTGCTCTTTCGACTTGTCCATTAGCTTGTGGATCTGCGACTAACGCAATGTGAAGCCGGATATTTTGTTCATTCCAGAATTCGGCAAGCTCTCCCATCGAAAAGTTACACCCATTGTCTGTAATAATGCTATGTGGATATCCGTATCGGATTATAACATCCTCAACAAATCTTCTGGTTTTTGCTCCATCACAACTAGTGACGGGTTTAGCCTCAATCCATTTGGTAAACTTATCCACCATCACTAAGAGGTGTGTAAATCCACTTGGAGCCCGTTTAAACGGTCCTACCATGTCAAGCCCCCAGACCGCGAAAGGCCATGCTATAGGTATTGTTCGCAGCTGACCAGCCAGAACGTGAGCTTGTTTGGCGTACTTTTGGCAGCCCTTGCACGTCTTGACCAGCCGTTCGGCATGTCCCTTGGCTATAAGCTAGAAAAAACCGTGTCAGAAAGCTTTTGCCACTAAAGATTTGGCTGCAACATGGTGACCACACTCGGCTTCGTGGAGTTCTCGTAAGATTTCCACTCCTTCTTCCGGAGATACACAGCACTGAAAGACCCCAGACGCACTCCGCTTATAGAACTTACCACTAATTATAGTATAGGCTTTTGCTTGTCGGATGATCTATCGGCTCAGAACTTCGTCTTCGGGTAATTTTCCATCTATCAAGAAATTAAGATAGGGTTGAGTCCAGCTAGGAATCACAGCCAGAACTGCTACTAGAGGTGAGTCGGATTTGGTCAGATATTCCTCATCTACTCCTTTTATAGAGGGAACTTTGAGTTGCTCTAAAAAAGCGCCATCTGGGACCTTTTTCCGGGTAGAGCCTATTCGAGATAGTGCATCTGCTTCCTCATTTTCTATTCGAGGGATGTGTTGAACTTCAAACCCTTCAAACGATTTATATAGTTCATCCACGACAACCCTATATACTGCCATGTGCTTATTTGCTTTACAGATATCCGATACTTGTTGTGCAACAAGATCCGAATCTCCATAACACATTAATCATCAGATGCCGATATCCTTAGCAATCCGGATTCCATGTAGTTGTGCTTCATATTCAATGTTATTTGTTGCCGTGAAGTGTATCTGCATTACATAGAAAAGTGTATCTCCTTCGGGTGATTTGAGAACCACGCCAGCCCCCGAGCCCCCGAGCGCTTTAGACCCGTCAAAATGCAAGGTCCAGTATTCTGACTCTGGTAGGGTCATACTCTCTGTTGTCTCTGTCCAATCAGTGACAAAGTCAGCGAGGATTTGGGAATTGATTGTTGTACGAGGCTTGTACTCAATATCGAAAGCCGAAAGCTCTCTGCCCCAATTGGCAACGCGTCATGTGGCATCACTATTATTGATTATATCTCTCATGGGAGTTGTGCTCACCACGGTAATTGGATGTTCCTGAAAATAATGACGTAGCTTACGAGATGCTAAGAACACACCGTAAGCCAGCTTTTGATAGTGCAGATACCGCTGTTTTGATTCTGTTAAGACCTCGCTGAGATACTAAGTCGGACGCTGCACCAAGTGTTCCCAATTTTCCTCCGATCTCTCCACCACCATGACGATACTGACGACTTTGTTTGTCACAGCAAGATAGAGCAACATCGGTTCCTGTGGTTCCGGTGCTGCAAGGATGGGAGCAGATGAGAGTAGTGCTTTCAGGTCTTGCTGTGCAGCTTCAGCTTCGTCGGTCCACACAAAATTCTTGGTCTTTTTCAGGAGTTTGTATAGTGGTGCTGCTCTTTCGCCGAGCCGGCTTACAAACCGACTGATTGCGGCAATGCAACCAGTTAGTCTTTGTACGTCCTTCAGGCGAGTCAGCCTAGAAATGTTGAGTATAGCCTTGATTTTGTCTCGGTTTACCTCTATGCCTCTTTGAGACACGATAAAACCTATCAATTTTCTGGCTGGGATTCCAAAGAAGCATTTCTTCAGATTAAGCATTATGCTGTATTTTTGTAGATTGGAAAACATTTCCTCCAAGTCGGAAATCATGGTTTCCTTCTTTTTGGACATTACTGCAATATCATCCACATATGCATGTACATTGCGTTCGATTTGATCGTGGAGGCAATGCTACATTGTGCGTTGGTACGTAGCTCCTGCGTTCTTCACCCCAAAGGGCATCATAACAAAACAGAAGGTTCCGAAGGGGGTTATGAATGAAGTTTTGACTTTGTCAGACTCCTTCATCTGGATTTGGTGATAACCGGAATATGCGTCGAGAAAACATAGGAGTTCCGAGCCTGCCGTAGAATCGATAACTTGATCAATCCTAGGCAGAGCAAACGGATCTTTGAGACAAGCCCTGTTCAAGGTACTATAATCAACACACATCCTTAAATCAGTGGTGTCCTTTTTAGGAACTATTATAGGATTGGCCAACCACTCAGTGTGGATGACCTCTTCTATGAATCTGGCTAACTCGAGCCGTGCTAGTTCCTTAGCTATTGCCTTACGCTTTTCGTTGCCAAAACGTCGTAGGGACTGTTTGAAGGGTTTAGCATTTGGGTGTACATTTAAAGAGTGCTCGGCAAGTTCCCTAGGTACTCCAATCATGTCAGATGGCTGCCATGTGAAGATATCTTGATTTGCTTGGAGGAACGTGACGATCGCGCTTTCCTATGTGCTATCTAGGACTATGCCTATCTAGGTCACCTTGGAGGGGTCATCATCCTTCAACGACGTCTTCTTCGTCTCTTCTGATGCCTTGAACTCCGGATTCGGCTTTGTCACCTCCTTCTTCGTTGGGGGCATCTCGGACGGATTTATGCTCTTCTTGATCTCCTGGTACTCCTGGGCGTGCAACACGGCTTCAGCAAAGGCAACATTTCCATCCTCGCAATCTCGCGCTTTCTTCAGGTCTCCCCTGACGGTGATCACGCTGTTGGGACCTGGAATTTTCATCATATTGTAAATGTAACACGGACAAGCCATAAAAGCCCAGTAAGCCAGACGTCCGAATATAGCGTGGTACACGCTCTTGAACGGGACCACTTCGAAGGAAAGTGCTTTCGTCCGATAATTCTTTGGAGTTCCAAAGGTCACATCCAAAGTGATTTCTCCCAGGGAATTTGCTTGTCTTCCTGGGACAACTCCGTGAAAGATCACAGAGCTATAGTTCAGTTGGGTCTCCGATATCTTCATCCGACGTAGCGGTTTGACATATAGAATATTAATACTGCTGCCACTGTCCATGAGAGTCTTAGATAAACCATAGCTGTCAATAAGTGGATTGACGACTAAGGCGTATTTTCCTTGCCTATGCAACTTAGGCGGATGATCAGCATGGTCAAAGGTGATTGCCACTTCCGACCAGTCCAAAAATTGAGGGACAGTCAGAACTATTGCGTTGAGCTCATGTAGAACTGCTTTCTTGACCTTAGCTGGTTGAGATCCGAGGAAGGTGACGTAAGTGTCTTTCTTTGTCGGGAAATTATTTTTTCCTTCCGGCTTGGGATTTGAAGCATCAGCTTCCTCCATGTTGGAATCATCCTTGGTATCTTTATCTTTTTCAGGATTCTTGTTCCCCTTCTTCCGCTTAGCCCTATAGCCAGCGGTATCATCTTTCTTGATGTCATCGTTGAAATGACACTCGGCGTTTGTGTGGGACGAGCCCCCATTGGCATCTAAGTGATGCACACATGGGTTATTGGCAATGTCGGCCTAGGAGTAGGTTTTACCGGGTTGCTGGTCTCCTCTACCCTAGACTCTTGATGTCCCACGACCGCGTCAACGGCCACCGCCGTGTCCTCCTCATCCTCTAGAGCCGAAAGTAGAAGTGACCACTGCCGTTTCTGTGTTGGGTTTTTCTTCTGAGGTGTTCTTGCGCTTTTGAGCTTGTTGCTTTGGTTGTTTTGCCGATTGTGGCACAACTAGGGCGTTAAGTAATCCTTCTGCATCATCATCAGCATCTGCATACTTTCTCGCTGTTTCTATCATCTCTCCCAAATCAGTGACCTTGTCACACTTCAAGCGGTGACGTAGTAAACCAATTGGGAGTCCTGCAATGAAAGCTTCAATCGTAGTTTGGTCATTTACTCCTTCACAGGAGTTCTTGGTGTCGATCCATCATCCGAGATAATCCCGGCAACTTTCTCTGGCTTTCTGGGTGCAACGTTGTAGGTCTCCTACTGTACAGGGCCTCCGGTATGTTCCTTCGAAATTCCGAAAGAACACACTTTGCATGTCATACCAGTTGTGGATGGTGTTCTCCAAAAGTTCATTGAGCCATGATCGTGCCGTCTTTCGCAACATGAGTGGGAGATATCTAGTCGTGATGAGGCTGTTTCTGCCTTTGGCGATACAACAAGCCTGGAAGAAATCCTAGAGCCAAGTATCTGGCCGAGCTATACCATCGTAGGCTTGAATATTTCTTGAGATAGCAAATCCTTCCAGGAATTTTGTAGCTCTTATGCGTGGTCCAAAGCACTTTGGGCCCACGTATATATCATTGTTTTCGTAGCGCCGCGCCTCTATGTTGGAATTGATCTTGTGCCTTGTGTCACTTGGGGATAAAGATCGTCCTGAATGACGGCTATGGTTGTGGTGCCTTGGAGCCGGACTTCGGCTTCTTCCACCACCTCCTCCACCACGACGCCCTCCTTCGCCTCCTTGGGAACCATGGTGATGGCTACTTGGTGGATAGGGTGGAGCAGCTGGATTGTTTCCGGCTATTTGCAGCCTCCGTCTGGAGCGTCATTATTCCGGTTCCGGTGAGGATCTTCATTATGATGAGCCCCCTTCCGGTTTGACTCGAAACGGTGTATGTCGTTCCTTTGCCCGTTAGTCGGATGGCTTGCATGTCTAGGAGGGGGTATTCTTTGTCGGTCCTCCTCCCGACGTTTCTCTGTATCTTCTTCGCTGTGATCCTTCAACTCTTGCCGGGGAGGATTCTTTGGATTCAGTGCAGCGATTGCCTCTTGCTCCGCAACTAGGGTAACGATACGCCAGTAAAGTGCAGCTTTGTGGTGTTGTCCTGAAGATCCGATTCTTGAGTAGTTGTCTTCCCGACGGTCGGAACGATGATGCTGTTCCGGAACACGTTGGGGTCTTACATCATTCCAGGCCGGATCCGTGCGACATTGGTCAGAATGGGAGACCAGTTTTTGGCTTCCGGACAGGGCGACCTTTTCCTGCTCCAGACCCTTGTTGAGTAGTTTAATGCCCAATCGGATCTGCTTTGGCCCTGGATTAGCAGATATGATTTCTTGAGCCGCAACGGTGTTTTGCACTGGTGTTGGATACACCCAATCCCCTTTGCTGTCGCGTCGAGGCATCCCATGTTCTCCTCCAAAGAGGACTTTGTGAATCTGCGGGAATTGGTCGTCATGAGTATGACGTTTCCTGGTCTTCTGATGTTGCCTATAGTTGTACTTCTCCGTAGTTGCAATGCGTTTCTTTTCTTCCTCAAGGTTTTTTGGCTTCATCGAGGAGTACTTGGCGACGCGCTTCTAGGGCCTAGGCCCTTTCATCAAGTTCTTCAGCAGTAAGTTCTGTAGCTATAGGAATAGGTGTGGTTAATGCAGCATCGATGAGTTTACGCTCACCTCCGGTGATCACGTGTCCATCCACCGATTCTTCTTCGGGCTCTTCTGGGATCAAAGCTCCATCCGAGTCTTCCTCATATTCCTCGGCAATCACCTCCTCTGCCGAAGGATCTTTTGCTGGGGTCTTGTTTTTCTTGTTCTTCTTCTTTGCCTTCTTGGCAGCGCCGGTAACAAAGACGGCTTTGGGTTCGTTTCCAGGAGTCAAGCTCTGATCCGTATTTTTGGACTTCTGGACCTCGGGATTATCTTCGATATCCATGTCATCCTGCGTTTTGGGAGAGTTTTCCCCGGATCCTTCATCCATGGCTTATCCTTCCTCTGCAGCTTAGGAGTTATACTCCTCTTCATACTCCACGGAGAACTTTCGGAAATCTGTCGACGTCATCGAGTCATCCGAGGATGCGGGTAAGTCGATGTTTGTTCCGATCGCCTCCCGAACTGAGTCGATGTTTTCTCCAGCATCGGCAGAGCCGGACCAGGATCCCACATATCCGACAAAGTGTGATGTGCTTCTCCTGAGATAACTGCGGTCTTCATAGTAGGCTTCGTCAAAACGTCTCATGGTCTTGAGGATTGCATCTACACCTGAGTTTTGCATCATCATGCGTCTTAATATGTATCTCAGGAAGGGCATGTCCCTCCCGACGTTATCAAAGCCGGAACTAGAGTTATGTTCTTGCTATTCCTAGATTTCAACCTCCGCACGTGGATCGATCTAGGATTCGTACTTGCTAGGGAGATCCACTCTAGGTCTGATATGTACCACGAGATCTGCCTCAAGTTCAGCTTTCTCCACTATCTCCGCCACTGGTGCGGGCTAGGTGGGATTAGGGTTTTCTAAGATCAGGAACTCTGCCGCCTCCGCGGACAGAGGGGACCCAGAAATTTCTTTTGCCTCTATCATCACCGCTGGGGTGGGTGGGGCAGGTTCAGCAAAATTGTTGTAAACATCGATCTCACCAAAAGACATGATGGTGTAGGTGGTCACGGCTTCCCTAGCCGGAATCCAAGTCTCATCTAGGACGATAGTCTCGCTGATTCCGATTCTTGCAGATTCTGCTCGGAACGCAGATCCGGAGCTCAATTGCCCCACGGTGGGCGCCAACTGTCGTTGGATTGATGACAAGTACGCCATGAGGGGGTCCTCGAGGCGTGTGGAAGAGAGGGGTGTGAGACGTATGGTGTTCCGGGACGGTGAGCACACAAGTTTACCAAGGTTCGAATCCACCGGATTTGGATGGATCCTACTCCTGCTAGCAATCCAGTAATACGGCAGAGCCAGAATATGGGTTACAAGGGTTTCGCCTATGCGAGTTGAGGTTGTAGACTATTGTGAGGGTAGGTGCCGTAAAGGCTCTCCCTAGGATGGCTTATATAGATATCCGGCCTAGGGTTTATGGGAGAGATCTATCAGGCTACGACTAAGAGTCGGTTATAGAGTACATCTTGAACTACAAGTAACACTATGGGCCTATGTCGGTAAGTCTTCTGGGCCTTCACCTAGGAATAGAACATACATGCAATGACTCCAGTGGATCCATGTGGTATAGGAAAAGATAACACATGCAAATGTCACTAGTGAATCAATGTGGTATAGGAAAAGAACACACATGCAATGCCTCTACTAGATCCGTGTGGTTTAGGAAAACAACACACATGCAATGCCACTGGTGGATCAATGTGGTTTGGGAAAATAACACACATGCAATGTCACTAGTGGATCCATGAGGTTTAGGAAACGAACACACATGCAATGACTCCAGTGGATCCATGTGGTTCAGCAATAGAACCCACATGCAATGACTCGAGTGGATCCATGTGGTTCAGGAAAAGAACACACATGCAATGACTCTAGTGAATCCATGTGTATTAGGAAAAGAACACACATGCAATGACTCTAGTGGATCGATGTGGTTTAGCAAAAAGAACACACATGCAATGACTCTAGTGGATCCATGTGGTTTAGGAAAAGAACACACATGCAATGACTCTAGTGGATCCATGTGGTTTAGGAAAAGAACACACATGCAATGTCACTAGTGGATACTTGTGGTTTAGGAAAAGAACACACATGCAATGTCACAAGTGCGTCTATGTGGTTTAGGAAAAGAACACACATGCAAATGTCACCAGTGGATCAATGTTGTTTAGGAAATGAACACGCATGCAATGCCTCAAGTGGATCCATGTGGTTTAGGAAAACAACACACATGCAATGACACTAGTGGATCCATGTGGTCAGGAAAAGAACACACTTGCAATGACACTAGTGGATCAATGTGGTTTACAAAAAACACACATGCAATGTAACAAGTAGATCAATGTGGTTCAGGAAAAGAACAGAAGTGCAAATGTCACTATTGGATACATGTTGTTTAAGTAAAGAACACACATCGAATGACTCTAGTAGATCCATGTGGTTTAGGAAAAGAACACACATGCAATGACTCTAGTGGATCAATATGGTTTAGAAAAAGAATACACATGAAATTTCCCTACTGGATCCATGTAGTTTTGGATAAGAACACACATGCAATGTCACTTGTGGATCCATGTGGTTTAAGAAAACAACACACATGCAATGACACAAGTGGATCCATGTGGTTTTGGAAAAGAACACACAAGCAATGACTTTAGTGGATCAATGTGGTTTAGGAAAACAACACACATGCAATGACTCTAGTGGATCAATGTGGTTTAGGAAAAGAACACACATGCAATGACTCTAGTGGATCCATGTGGTTCAGGAAAAGAACACAGATGCAATGTCACCAGTGGATCCATGTGGTATAGGAAAAAACAAATATGAAATGACTCTAGTGGATCCATGTGGTTTAGGAAAAGTACAAAGATGAAATGACTCTAGTGGATCCATGTGGTTTAGGAAAAGTACACACATGCAATGTCACCAGTGGATCCGTGTGGTTTAGGAAAAGAACACACATGCAAATGTTACAAGTGGATCAATGTTGTTTAGGAAAAGAACACACATGCAATGCCTCAATTGGATCCATGTGGTTTAGGAAAAAACATAGATGCAATTACACCAGTAGATCCAGTGGTTCGGGAAAAGAACACACATGTAATGACACTAGTGGATCAATGTGGTATAGGAAAAGAACACACATGAAATTCCTCCAGTAGATCAATGTGGTTTAGGAAAAGAACATACATGCAAATGTCACTAGTGGATACATGTGGTTTAGGAAAAGAACACACATGCAATGACTCTAGTGGATCCATGTGCTTTTGGAAAAGAACACACATGCAATGACTCTACTGGATCAATGTGGTTTAGGAAAATAACACACATGCAATGTCACCAGTGGATCCATGCAATTTAGGAAAACAACACACATGCAATGATTCTAGTGGATCCATGTGGTTCAGGAAAAGAACACACATGCAATGTCACGGGTGGATCCATGTGGTTTAGAAAAGAACACACATGCAATGACTCCAGTGGATCCATGTGGTAAAGGAAAAGAACACACATGCAAATCTTACCAGTGAATCAACGTGGTATAGGAAAAGAACACACATGCAATCCCTCTAGTGGATCCGTGTGGTTTAGGAAAAGAACACACATGCAATGACACTAGTGGATCCATATGGTCCAGGAAAACAACTCACATGCAATAACTCTAGTGGATCAATGTGGTTTAGGAAAACAACACACATGCAATGACTCTAGTGGATCCATCTGGTTCAGGAAAAGTACACACATGCAATGTCACCATTGGATCCATGTGGTTTAGAAAAGAACACACATGCAATGACTCCAGTGGATCCATGTGGTATAGGAAAAGAACACACATGCAAATGTCACCAGTGAATCCATGTGGTATAGGAAAAGAACACACATGCAATGCTTCTAGTGGATCCGTGTGGTTTAGGAAAAGAACACACATGCAATGACACTAGTGGATCCACGTGGTCCAGGAAAACAACACATATGCAATAACTCTAGTGGATCAATGTGGTTTAGGAAAAGAACACACATGCAATGTCACTAGTGGATCCATGAGGTTTAGGAAACGAACACACATGCAGTGACTAAAGTGGATCCATGTGGTCCAGGAAAAGAACACACATGCAATGACTCGAGTGGATCCATGTGGTTCAGGAAAAGAACACACATGCATAGAATCTAGTGGATCCATGTGGTTTAGGAAGACAACACACGTGCAATGACACTAGTGGATCCATGTGGTTCGGGAAAAGAAGACACTTGCAATGACTCTAGTGGATCAATGTGGTTTAGGAAAACAACACACATGCAATGTATCTAGTGGATCCATGTGTTTTAGGAAAAGTACACACATGCAATGACTCAAGTGGATCCATGTGGTTTAGGAAAAGAACACACATGCAAATGTCACGGGTGGATCCATGTGGTTTAGGAAAAGAACACACATGCAATGACTCTAGTGGATGCATGTGGTTTAGGAAAAGAACACACATGCAATGACTCTAGTGGATCCATGTGGTCCAGGAAAAGAACACACAAGCAATGTCACTAGTGGATCCATGTGGTTTAGGAAAAGAACACACATGCAATGCCACTATTGGATCCATGTGGTTTTGGAAAAGAACACACATGCAATGTCACCAGTGTATCCATGTGGTTTAGGAAAATAACACACATGCAAATGTCACTAGTGGATCAATGTGGTTTAAGAAATGAACACACATGCAATGCCTCAAGTGGATCCATGTGGTTTAGGAAAAGAACACACATGCAATTACACTTGTGGATCCATGTGGTCAGGAAAAGAACACACATGCAATGACACTAGTGGATCAATGTGGTTTACGCAAAACACACATGCAATGTCACAAGTAGATCAATGTGGTTTAGGAAAAGAACACAAATGCAAATGTCACCAGTGGATACATGTCGTTTAAGTAAAGAACACACATCCAATGACTCTAGTGGATTGATATGTTGCTAACATATCCATTATTTTTGATGTTCCATGCTTGGTTTTTATCTACTTTTGTCGTCAGATTGATGACAAGTACGCCATGAGGGGGTCCTCGAGGCGTGTGGAAGAGAGGGGTGTGAGACGTACGGTGTTCCGGGACGGTGAGGGCACAAGTTTACCCCGGTTCGAATCTGCCGGCTTTGGACGAATCCTACTCCTGCTAGCAATCCAGTAATATGGCAGAGCCGGAATATGGGTTACAAGGGTTTCGCCTGTGCAAGTGGAGATTGTAGACTATTGTGAGGGTAGGTGCCCTAAAGGCTCTCCCTAGGACGGCTTATATAGATATCTGGCCTAGGGTTTACAGGAGACATCTATCCGGCTACGACTAAGAGTCGGTTACAGAGTACATCTTGAACTACAAGTAACATTATGGGCCTATGTTGATAATTCTTCTAGGCCTTCCCGTAGCTGGACTGGACTCCGTCTCTTCTCCCTGACTGGGCCGCCCGTGAAGCGAAGCTCTAACCCGAAGTGGGCCACCCTAGTCAGTGAGGAACCGTGTGGATACCCGAAAAGTATATCCCCAACAGTAGCCCCTAGAAGCCTCCAAGATCCAAAGTCGGATTCATCATCATCTAGCTTGATCTTTAGCTTGCAGAATCTTGAATGGTTCCTGAAACAAAAGATACGATCCGGGTCTCAAAAAATAAGTCGGACCTATGAGTACATTTATCTAGATTTCCAGCTCAAAGTTCAAACTAAGCCGGAACTTTGTCTCTATCGACACGAAGTCCGACACCCTGGTCATCCGTCAGCCACCGACATTTCTGTCGGCCACGACCATTATTGGTGGGTCCGCCTTTCGCGGAACCGAGGCGCCGTTTCAATGCGTGCGTGGAGATCGAGGCAGCGTAACCATCGCGTGGAGGTTTCCCCGTCCTTTCCATGATGCGTGGCATGTTTACTGTAGCGTTTACATGAATCTTGATGCGTCTGATGGATATAAGTGGTGTGGATTTCTCCCCCAATCTTCTTCACCAGTTCCAGTGCCGTTTCCTTCTCCTCTACGCCTCCCACGAACCTAGCGCTCCACTGCCCCTAGCAAAAACACCTCCAGCTGCCCATCTAAGGTTATTGGTGGACCGAATAGAATGGCATCCTCATCATCCTCCGTCTTAGCAGCGGTGGCGGCGATGGTAGTGGCGGTAGAGAAGAAGAGCCACCGTGGAGTTTGGATCCCCCTGTCCTGGACGATCCCAAACTCCAGGTCGTTGAAGAGGAAGGGCTCCTCCGCGCCGGTGACTGGTGGAGCGGCTTCGGCGAAACCGTCCCCAACCCCCGCAATGACGAGCGAGTGCATTTCGGCACTCAACTTGACAGAGGTCTTTCCTTTCCTCCCTCGGAATTCTTTTCCGAGGTTATAGATCATTATGGTGTTCATCTCCACCATCTCCTCCCAAACTCCATCTTAGAGATGAGTGCGTACGCCTCTTTGTGCGAGGGGTATCTCGGCATTATGCCGAGCCTCACTCTTTTTCGGTACTATTTTCACGTCCAAAAAAATTCCATTACTACCGGTAATCCTTATATTACCGGTACCATAAGTTTTTCGGTTAGACGAGAGCGCATTTATCCCTGGATTATGGCAAGTGATTCGGTCAAACAATGGTCGTCCACTTTTTTCTACCACAAGGATATCCCTGCGCCTGACAAAGATACAACTTTGCCGTCTTTTGTTAATGGAGTTGCCATTCCCCAAGAGTCTTGGGACGAGTTCGCTCTGACTCTCAGTGACGATCTGTTTCTCGCCAAGAGACGGATCAAATACCTGATGAAGCACAAGGGCCTGAAAGGTTCCGACTTAGTTCAATGCTGGGTGCTGCGCCGGATCCAACCTCTTCAACATCATGGAGATCGACTGATGCACTCCATCACGTCGTCGAAGAATGACTCCCTCCACGTCAGCTCCAAGTCCTTAAAGCCGAAAGATTATGTAAGCTAAATCAAAAGGCTTATAAGGGAGTGGATTGAGAGGAAGATTCTGGAGCTGTCCCTGGACATGCATACAGCGAAAAATCCTGTTGTGTCGGTAAACTTCAGCAGTAACTCTTTTTATGTGCTCATCTATATGTTATTTTTGCAATACTGAGATGCTTTTTCCTTTTCAGCTTGCTGACCTCCCCGAGTCGGAGTTTTCTCCTATCGAGGGATACCCTCCTGAGTTTTCTCAGGACGAGGGTGAGTTGGTCCCAATGCCGGATGTCGTTCCTCAAAAATGCAAAGCTCTGACATTGGCCATCGGCACCAAAGAAGTGCCCGTTGTGAGGAGGTAATCTTTCCTCACAAGGTCATTGTATTTTGCCTGTAATTCCTTCTGAGATGTAATGTTCTTTGTTCTATTATCTTCTCAGACCTAAAAAACTCATCAAGGGCAAGGGGAAGGAAGCTGGCGTGAAGCCCCTGCATCAGTCGAAGCTCAAACTAGCTTCTCCTGCCGTGGCTCCTCCGACTCCTGCTCCTCAGCCTTCTGCAGCACCAGAGATTACTTTATCTCTGACTGTTGTAGAAGATCCGACTCAACCAGCAGAGCCAGCGATCCTTGAGTTGCAAACTGACATCACCATGAGTGACTCAGGTATTGATAAGGGTGAACGCTCTTCAGGTAATGATCCCTCGGCAGAAATCTTCGCTGACAATCTCCTAAGTAATCCGGGACTTGCCAAACTTGGCCTGTCTCGGAAATCTGTGGAGGAAATCCAGCGGTTGGCCCGACAATGCTTGGAAAGCCGAAATCTTTCTGTAAAAGAAGAAGCACAAGAAGTAGAGGATGCCAAGTACTCCGAACTTCTTGAACAAGTCCTCCTTCGCGACGAGGGACTGAGAGCTGGCGTGTGACCACCTCCACCAGTGATCCCGCTCACCCTTGCCGAGAAGGTTACAACTGAAGTGAACATGAACAACATGTAAGTCGGAATTCCAACTCACTTTTTCCTTTATGTTACTTTATATTGTTGTTGGATTGATGACAAGTACGCCATGAGGGGGTCCTCGAGGCGCGTGGAAGAGTGGGGTGTGAGACGTACGGTGTTCCGGGATGGTGAGCACACAAGTTTACCCAGGTTTGAATCCGCCGGCTTTGGACGGATCCTACTCCTGCTCGCAATCCAGTAATACGGAAGAGCCGGAATATGGGTTACAAGGGTTCGCCTGTGCGAGTTGAGATTGTGATTGTAAGGGGTGCCCTAAAGGCTCTCCCTAGGACGGCTTATATACATATCCGGCCTAGGGTTTACAGGAGAGATCCATCCGGCTACGACTAAGAGTTGGTTACAGAGTACATCTTGAACTACAAGTAAAACTATGGGCCTATGTCGGTATGTTTTCCGGGCCTTCCCGTAGCCGGATTGGACTCCGTATCTTCTCCCTGACTAGGCCACCCGTGAAGCAAATCTCTAACCCGAAGTGGGCCACCCTGCTCAGCGAGGACTATGAGGATACCAGGAAAGTATATCCCCAACAGCAGCCCCCGGAAGTCTCCAAGATCCAAAGTCGGATAAATCATGGTCTAACTTGATCTTCGGCTTGCAGAATCTTCAAGGGTACCTGAAACTTCAAAACAAAAGATACGATCTGGGTCTCAAAAGTAAGTCGGACCTATCAGTATGTTATTCGGATTCCCAGCCTGATATTCAAACTAAGCCGGATCTTGGTCTCTAACGTCATCTGACACTAGTCACACTCAAGTCACGTCACTGACAAACATCCTGTCATCACAACCGTTGGTGGGTCCGCCGTTCGTGAAACTGAGGCGCCGTTTTAATGCGTGCACGGAGATCGCGGCGATGTAATTATCGCGTGGGAACTTCCCAGTTTGTTCCATGACGCGTGGCATATTTACTGTGCCATTTGCATGAATCTTGGAGTGGTTTGGTGGTTATAAGGGGTAAGGATTCTCTTTCCCTCATCTTCTTCACCTATTCCCCGTGTCGTTTCCTTCCCCTCCACTTCTTCCACGCGCACAGAGCTCCCCTGCCTCCAGATTCCTAGCACCGCCCACCCAAGGTCACCGGCGCACCGGAAGAATGGCTTCATCCTCATCATCTAGCTTGGCTGCGGCAGCAGCGGCGGCGACGGCGGTGGCAGCGACAGAGAAAGAAAGCACTCGCGGGGTTTGGATCCCGTGCGTCCTCGACGACGCCAAGCTCACCGGCGTGGAGAACGAAGGACTCCTCCGTGGCGGCGACTGGCGGAGCGGTTTCGGTGAAACCATCCCCAACCCGCATGCCAACGAGCGGGTGCACTTCGGCACCCACCTCGATAGAGGTTTGTCTTTCCCTCCCTCGGAATTCTTTTCCGAGGTGATAGATCACTATGTTGTTCAGCTTCACCATCTCCCCCCAAACTCCCTTTTAGCGATGAGCGCCTATGCGTCCTTGTGTGAGGGGTATCTCGGCATTAGGCCGAGTCTCATTCTCTTCCGGTTTTATTTCCATGTCCAGAGAAACTCTATCACCGCCGGTAATCCTTATATTAACGGAACAATTAGTCTTTTGGTTAGATGTGAGCGTGTCTACCCTAGGATTTTAGCTAGTGAGTCAGTCAAACAGTGGCCGGTACCTTCTTTTATCATAAGGATATTCCTACTCCCGGCAAACCTTCTGCTTTGCTAGCTTTCGTCGACGGAGCCACCATGCCCCGAGCATCCTGGGACGAGGCTCCTCCAACTCTCAGCGACGATTTGATTCTCGCCAAGAGGCCGATCGAGTATCTGATGAAGCATAAGGGCCTGAGAGGGTCCGACTAGGTCCAATCTTGGGTAGCACGCTGGATCCAGCCTCTCCAGCACCACAGCGACCGACTGATGCATTCCATCACATCGTCCAAAAACGACTCCCTCCGCATCAGCCCCAAGGCTTTAAAGCCACGGGACTACATAAGCAAGATCACATGGTTGATAAAGGAGCAGATCAAGAGGAAGATCCAAATTTATCTCTAGACATGCATACAGCAGAAAACCCTGTAGTGCCGGTAAGCTTTAGCAATAAACCCTTTTTTATATGTTTCACCTTTAAGTTATTTTGCGACACTGAGATATTATCTTCTTTTCAGCTTGCCGACCTCCCCGAGTCGAAGTTTGCTCCTATCAAGGGATATCCTCCCGAGTTTTCTCAGGAGGAGGAATTGGTCCCAGTGCCGGACATTTTTCCCAGGAAGCGCAAAGCTCTGACAGTGGCCATCGGCACAAAGGAAGTGCCAGTTGTGAAGAGGTAACTTTCCACACAACTTCCGACTTTGTACTTTACTTCATGATTTTTTCCGAGATATAATGTTCTTCATTCTATTACTTTCTCAGAGCTAAGCATCTCATCAAGAGAAAGGGGAAGGGGAACATCTAGAAGCCCCTGCGTCAGATGAAGCTAACTATGGCTTCTCCTGCCGTAGCTCCTCTGACTCCTGCCCCTCAACCTTCTGCAGCGCCGGTGATTACTCCATCCCCGGTCGTCGCAGAAGATCTGGCTCCCTCAGCAGGGCCAGCGACCGTTGAGTCGCAGACTGACGTCACCAAAGGTGGCTCAGGTTTTGATAAGGGTGAACCCTCTTCGGGTAATGATACCTCGGCAGAGACCTTCGCCGAAAATCTCCTGAACAATCTGGGACTTGCCAAATTTGGCCTGTCTCGGAAATCTGCGGAGGAAATCCAGCGGCTAGCCCGGCAATGCCTGGAAAGCCATAATCTCTCTGCCGAAGAAGAAGCACAAGAAGCGGAGGACATTAAGTACTCTGACCTTCTCGAACAAGTCCTCCTTCGTGACGAGGGACTAAGAGCTGGTGTGCTTCCACCACCTCCGGTTATTCCACTCACCCTCGCCGAGAAGCTTACCACTAAGGTGAACATGTGCTTGAACAATCTCACACATGAACATCATGTAAGTCGGAATTCCAACTCACGCTTTTCTTTATTGTACTTTATATCATATCCTCTAGCCCCCAAGCATGAAGTTAGATAAACAATCCGGGTTTATGCTTCATTAGGATGCCAAAGAATGAACTAGTATAGCCCCCGAGGCTCGTGCTGATATTACCTACAATATTAGCCCGAGTCTTTAGTAGACCTCTGACTCTGGGTATTCTAACTTATAGAAAGTTAATTATATAATTAGGAATTGTTGAAGAATGTCTGCAATATGCAAAGAGAGATCAAAGCTCTCTGACTTAAAAATGCTAAGCTTAAAGTTTCCAAGGATGAGGCCGAAGGTAAACATTCCGAGACTCAAACCTTGTCTTGCATTTTCATAGTCGAATATTTTTGCTGAATTGTTGTTCTTTTTGACTTACAGCACTGATAAAGAAATCCTGTGCTATGATCAAAGAGGCCAAGAATCTGAAGACCCTGGTGATGGAAAAGAAGGATCTCCGCCGAGAGCTAGACCAACTTAAGGACCATGAGAAGAGCATTGCTCAAGTTCTCAAATCCTTCTCCATGGCCACCGTGGAGCGTGATCGCAAGATTACACACTACGAACAGAAAATCTCGGATCTCAATGACGAGCTTTTCAGAGAGAAGGACATTTCCAAGGCGCTTCGGGCTGAACTCCGGAGTCTTCGTGAAGAGAAAACCAAAGTTGATGATGTCATCTTTGGTATGTTTCCATCTTTGTGACTTGTTTACATTCTTCGACTCTTTTGATGTCAGATTTATTAACCATTTTGCGTTATATGCATAGGTCCTCTGAACTTGACGGCCTCCACCTCTGTCGAGCCTCGCACCCACCGGCTTACCCAAGTCGGTGATTTGCTTCATGATTTCCGCCAATCCATCGAGGATATTGGCGAAGATCTCCAAAGGAGATGCCGCAGCTTGTCTAGGACTGGAACATGTCCTACGCGCCATCCGCAGCATAGAACGCTCTTACCATGGTCATGAGCCACCTTGGAAGCATGGAAATATGGCAAGTGACCAGAGGGTACTCTACCATAGACGAAGACAGCCAGAAGCAAGATATCAAAGCCATCATGGACTCCTGTGCTGGATATGGGTGCCACGTAGCTGAGTTGACCAGCTATGACACTCCCTTCTTCAACTGCATGGACACACCGCCTCTGCCTCCATAAGAAGCAGCCAAACTTTCCGATGATGAACAAACCATATCGAATTTGGACATCTCGGATCGTTATCAAGCCGAGGCCGATGCATCCAACGAGTCGGCAGCTCCTACCTCTTCTCCTGCATCATAGATTATCAGAAACAAATGTGTTATTCTGAAAACATTATGGGTCTGTAAATATGTAGTATGATACTTTTTGCTAGTGCTAAGTTTTAATCTATTCAGCACTTTTGGCTTAAATTTTTGTGTGCCTGAAATGTTTACATAAGCACTTATACTTTTTTGTCTATACTTATCGCTTATCTGGCTTTCTGCCTCGTCGCTTTCGTGAGCCGGCTAAACTTTCAACTCAGAAACTTTGCTGAGCAATCGGAGCTCAATTGCTAAACCAGTTTAAACTCGGAAACAAAGCCCTCTTCCGGTACCAACAATTCACTACTCGGCAAATACCCGCATCCAGCAATCAGACAAATAACCAAAGTATAGACTAGAAACTTTAGAGTTATACCCGAGGGTAGCATATTTTGAATCAGAAATCTAAACCAGAACAATCATGAGAATAAAGTAATTTCAAGTATTCTGGGATTTTCGACTATGACATGATCATTCGGAAATAAGATGGTAAAAACTTCTCTGAAAAACTTTGAGGCAACCAAAACTTTTATTTCTCTCAGAACATGTACATATATATGATTACAAAGAAGGATAAACTAAGAATAAAAGGGACGTAGCTGAGCAATATTCCATGGTCTGTCTAACTCATCCGGATTTGTACTGCCTCCGGCCCTCTTTCTCTTCTTAGTAGCAGGTCTTTCTTTCACTGGCCTCATATCAGTTAGGTAGTATGAACCATTGTGCAATACTCGACTAACTAAAAATGGCCCTTCCCATACTGGGGAATGTTTGTGCTTTATTTGTTGCACAAGCCAGAGAACCAAATCACCCTTATTGAAAGATCTGTTTCTGACTCTCGGGGTATGATACTTGCGTAACTTCTGCTGATAGGCTGTTGATTTCATTTCAGAAACGACGCGAACTTCTTCGACTAAGTCGAGATCATTTTGTCGAGAAATCTCGGCATCCTCTTCGATATATGTGGCCACTCTAGAAGTGTGAATGAAATCACTAGGAAGAACTGCTTCTGCGCCATAGTCCAAGAAGAAAGGTGTGTATCCGGTTGAACTGTTCGGAGTTGTTCGTAAACTCCATATTAAAGAAGGTAATTCCTCTGCCCCAGCCCCCGCAGCACATCGTAGTGGTGCTTCGAGTCTCAGTTTTAGGCCTTGTAGGATTAAACCATTCGCTCTTTCAACTTGTCCATTAGCCTGCGGATGTGCGACTAACGCAATGTCAAGCCGGATATTTTGTTTGTTGCAGAATTCGGCAAGTTCTCCCATAGAGAAATTACTCCCGTTGTTCGTGATAATACTATGCGGATAACCATACCGGATTATAACATCCTCGACAAATATTTTGGCTGTTGCTCCATCAAAACTAGTGACGGGTTTAGCCTCAATCCATTTGGTGAATTTATCCACCATCAATAATAGTTGAGTAAATCCAATTGGAGCCCGTTTAAACGGTCCTACCATGTCAAGGCCCTAGACCGTGAAAGGCCATGTTATAGGTATTGTTCGTAGTTGATCAGCCGGAACGTGAGCTTGCTTGGCGTACTTTTGGCAGCCTTTGCACGTTTTGACTAGCCGTTCGGCATCTGCCTGAGCTGTAAGCCAGAAAAAACCGTGTCAAAAAGCTTTTGCCACTAAAGATTTGGCTTCAGCATGATGACCACACTCGCCTTCATGGATTTCTCTTAAGATTTCCACTCCTTCTTTCGGAGATACGCAGCGCTGAAAGACCCCAGATACACTCCGCTTATAAAGCTCATCACTAACTATAGTATAGGCTTTTGCTCGTTGGATGATCTGCCGGCTCAGAACTTCGTCTTCGGGTAATTTTCCATCTACCAAATAGTCAAGGTAGGGTTGAGTCTAGCTGGGAATTACAGCCAGAACTGCTACTAGAGGTGAGTCGGGTTTGGTCAGATATTCCTCATCCACTACCTTTATTGAGGGAACTTTGAGGTGGTCTAAAAAAGCGCCATCCGGGACCCCTTTCCATACAGAGCATATCCTAGATAATGCATCTGCTTCCTCATTTTCTGCTCGAGGGATGTGTTGAACCTCGAACCCTTCAAACGATTTAGATAGATCATCCACGACAGATTTATCTGCTGCCATGTGTTTATTTGCATTACAAATATCCGACACTTGTTGAGCAATAAGATCCGAATCTCCGTAACTCATCAAACGTCGGATGCCGATATCTCTGCCCCATTTGGCGACGCGTCCTGTGGCGTCACTATTATTGATTATATCTCTCATGGGAGTTGTGCTCACCATGGTAATTGGATGCTCCTAAAAATAATGTCGTAGCTTACGGGATGCTAAGAACACACCATAAGCTAGCTTTTGATAGTGCAGATACCGTTGTTTCGATTCTGTCAAGACCTCGCTAACAAAGTAAGTTGGACCCTGCACCAAGTGTTCCTGATTTTCCTCTGATCTCTCCACTACCATAACGATACTAACGACTTTGTTTGTCGCAGCAAGATAGAGCAACATCGATTCCTGTGGTTCCGGTGCAGCAAGGATAGGAGCTGATGAGAGTACTTTCTTCAAGTCTTGTAGTGCGGCTTCAGCTTCGTCGGTCCACACAAAATCCTTTGTCTTTTTCAAGAGTTTGTATAATGGTGTGGCTCTCTCACCGAGCCGGCTTACAAACCGACTGACTGCAGCGATGCAACCAATTACTCTTTGTACGTCCTTCAGGCGAGTTGGCCTGGAAATATTGAGTATAGCCTTGATTTTTTCTCGGTTCACCTCTATGCCTCTTTGCGACACGATGTAACCTAACAATTTTCCAGCTAGGATTCCAAAGAAACATTTCTTCGAATTAAGCATTATGTTGTATTTTCGTAGATTAGGGAATGTTTCCTCCAAGTCGGAAATCAACGTTTCCTTCTTTTTGGACATCACCGCAATATCATGCACATATGCATGCACACTGCGTCCGATTTGATCGTGGAGGCAACGCTGCATTGTGCGCTGGTACGTAGCTCCTGCGTTCTTCAGCCCAAAGGGCATCATAACAAAACAGAAGGTTCCGAAGGGGGTTATGAATGAAGTTTTGACTTTGTCAGATTCCTTCATCCGGATTTGGTGATAACCGGAATATGCATCGAGAAATGAGAGGACTTCTGAGCCTGCCGTAGAATCGATAACTTGATCAATCCTAGGCAGAGCAAACGGATCTTTGGGACAAACCTTGTTCAAGGAAGTATAATCAACACACATCCTTAAATCAGTGGTGTCCTTTTTAGGGACCATTACAGGATTGGCCGACCACTCAGTGTGGATGACCTCTTCTATGAATCCGGCTAACTCGAGTCGTGCTAGTTCCTTAGCTATTTCCATGCGCTTTTCATCGCTGAAACATCGTAAGGAGTGTTTGACGGGTTTAGTGTTCGGGTTTACACTTAAAGCGTGCTCGACAAGTTCCGTAGGTACTCCGGTCATGTCAGATGGCTGCCATGCGAAGATATCTTGATTTGCTTTGAGGAACTTGACGAGCGCGCTTTCCTATGCGCCATCTAGGCCTACGCCTATCTGGGTCACCTTGGAGGGGTCATCATCCTTCAACGTCGCCTTCTTCGTCTCTTCTGATGCCTTGAACTCCGGATTTGGCTTTGTGACCTCCTTCTTCGTTGTGGGCATCTCAGATGGATCTATGCTCTTCTTGATCTCCTGGTACTCCTGGGCATGTAGTACGGCTATAGCAAAGGCGGCATTTCCATCCTCGCACTCTCGCGCTCTCTTTGGGTCTCCCCTGATGGTGATCACGCAGTTGCGACCTGGAATTTTCATCATATTGTAAATGTAACACGGACGAGCCATAAAAGCCAAGTAAGTCGGACGTCCGAATAAAGCGTGGTACGCGCTTTTGAACGGGACCACTTTGAAGGAAAGTGCCTCCATCTGATAGTTCTTTTGAGTTCAAAAGGTAACTTCCAAAGTGATTTCTCCCAGGGAATTTGCTTGTCTTCCTCGGACAACCCCGTGAAATATCACAGTGCTGTGGTTCAGCTGGGTCTCCGAGATCTTCATCCGACGTAGCGTTTCGACATGCAGAATATTAATATTGCTGCCACCGTCCATGAGAGTCTTCGGGAAACCATAACCATCAATAAGTGGATTAATGATTAAGTCGTATTTTCCTCGCCTGTGCAACTTAGGCGGATGATCAGTGCGGTCAAATGTGATTGCCACTTAGGCGGATGATCAGTGCGGTCAAGAATTGAGGGACAGACGGAACTGTTGCGCTCATGTAGAACTGGCTTTTTGACCTTTGCTGGTTGAGATCCGAGGAAGGTGACATAAGTGTCCTTCTTGGTCGGAAAATTTTTCTTCCCTTCTGGCTTTGGATCTGAAGCGTCAGCTTCCTCCATGTCGGAATCTTCCTTGGTCTCTTTATTTTTTTCGGGATTCTTCTTTCCCTTCTTCCGCTTAGCTTTGTAGCCAGCGGTATCATCTCTTTTAATGTCGTCATTGAAACGACACTCGGCGTTTGTGTGGGACGAGCCCCCATTGGCGTCTAAGTGATGCACACATGGGTTATTGGCAATGTCGGCCCAAGAGTAGGTTTTTCTGGGTTGCTGGTCTCCTCTACCTTGGACTCTTGATGTCCCACGACTCCGTCCACGTCCACCGCCACGTCCTCCTCATCCTCCAGACCCGAAGGTAGCAGTAACCACTGCCGTTTCCGCATTGGGTTTTTCTTCTGAGGTATTGTTGCGCTTCTAAGCTTGTTGCTTTGGTTGTTTTGCCAACTGTGGCACAGCTAGGGCATTAAGTAATCCCTCTATGTCGTCGTCAGCATCTGCATATTTGCTCGCTGTATCTATCATCTCTCCCAAATCAGTGACTTTGTCACACTTCGAGCGATGACATAGTAAACCAATAGGGAGCCCTTCAATGAAAGCTTCAATCACAGTTTGGTCATTTACTCCCTCACAGGAGTTCTTGGTGTCAATCCATCATCCGAGATAATCCCGGCAAGTTTCTCCGGCAAGTTCTTGGTGCAACGCTGTAGGTCTCTGGGCCTCCGGTATGTGCCTTCGAAATTCCGAAAGAACGCACTTTGCATGTCATACCAGTTGTGGATGGTGTTCTCCGGAAGTTCATTGAGCCATGATCGTGCCGTCTTCCGCAACATAAGTGGGAGATATCGTGTTGCGACCAGGTTGTTTCCGCCTTTTGCGATGCAGCAAGCTTGGAAAAAATCCTGTAGCCAAGTATCTGGCCGAGCTATGCCGTCGTAGGCTTGGATATGTCTTGAGATAGCAAATCCTTCCGGGAATCTTGTAGCTCTTATGCGTGGTCCAAAGCATTTTTGGCCCACGTATATGTCATCATTTTCATAGCGTCGCGCCTCTATGTTGGAGTTGATCATGTGCCTTGTGTTATTTGGGGATAGAGATCGCCCAGAGTGTCGGCTATGGTTGTGGTGCCTTGGAGCCGGACTTCGGCTTTTGCCACTACCTCCTCCACCACGACGCCCTCTCTGGCCTCCTTGGGAGCCGTTGTGATGGCTACTTGGTAGAGGGGGTGGAGCAGCTGGCTTTTTTCTGGCTAATCGCCGGCCTCCGTCTGAAGCGTCATTATTCCGGTTCCAGGGAGGATCTTCATTACGATGAGCCCCCTGTCGGCTTGACTCAGCACGGTGTCCGTCTTTCCTTCGTCCGTTAGACGTACGGCTTGCATGTCTAGGAGGTAGCATTCTCTATCGGTTCTCCTCCGGACGTTTCTCTTTATCTTCTTACCTGCGATCATTCGGGTCTCGCCGAGGAGGATTCTTCGGATTCAGTGCAGCAATTGCCTCTTGCTCCGCAACTGGGGCAATGTTGCGCCAGTCATGTGCAGCTCTGTGGTGCTGTCCTGAAGATCCAGTTCTTGAGAAGTTGTCTTAACGACGGTCAGAACGATGATGCTGTTCCGGAACACGTTGGGGTCTTATATCATTCTAGGCTGGATCCGTGCGACATTGATCAGATTGGGAGACCAGTTTTTGGCTTCCGGACAGGGCGACCTTTTGCTGCTCTAGACCCTTGTTGAGTAGTTTGATGCCCAATCAGATCTGCTATGTGCCTGGATTAGCAGATAGGATTTCTCAAGCCGCAACGGTGTTTTGCACTGGTGTTGGATACACCCAATCCCCATTGCTATCGCGTCGAGGCATCCCATGGTCTCCTCCAAAGAGGACTTTGTGAATCTATGGGAATTGGTCGTCATGAGTATGACGTTTCCTGGTCTTCTATGTTGCCTAGAGTTGTACTTCTCTGCAGTTGCCATGCGTTTCTTTTCTTCCTCAAGGTTTTTAGCTTCATCAAGGAGTACTTGGCGACGCGCTTCTAGGGCCTGGGCCCTTTCGTCTAGCTCTTCAGCAGTAAGTTCTGCAGCTGTAGGAATAGGTGTGGTTAATGTAGCATCGATGAGTTTATGCTCACCTTCAGTGATCACATGTCCATCCACCGATTCTTCTTTGGGCTCTTCTGGGATCAATGCTCCCATCCTCATATTCCTCGGTAATCACCTCCTCTGTCAGAGGATCTTTTGCTGGGGTCTTGTTCTTCTTGTTCTTTTTCTTTGCCTTCTTAGCAGCGTCGGTAGCAAAGATGGCTTTGGGTCCGTTTCCCGGAGTCAAGCTTTGATCGGTACTTTCGGACATCTTGACCTCGAGATTATCTCCGATATCCATGTCATTCTGCGCCTTAGGAGAGTTTTCCTCTGATCCTTCATCCATGGCTTCTCCTTCTTCTGTAGCTTTGGAGTTATACTCCTCTTCAAACTCCGTGGAGATCTTTCGGAAATCTGCCGACGTCATCGAGTCATCCGAGGATGCTGGTAAGTCGGTGTTTGTTACGATCGCCTCCAGAACTGAGTCGGTGTTTTCTCCAGCATCGGCAGAGCTGGATCCGGATCCAATGTATCCGACGAAGTGTGACGTGTGGGTCCTGAGGTAGTTGCGGCTTTCCTCGTGGGCTTCCTTGAAGATCCTGATAGTCTCGAGAACCTCATCCACGCTTGCATCTTGCATCATCATAGCCTCAAAGTATGCCTCAGGACAGTTGATCTGTTCCGGCATTGGCAAGGCCGGAACCAAAGTTGTTGTTGTGATCTTCATGGATTTCGACCTCAGCGGGTGGGTCGGTCTGGGATTCAGACTCGCTAGGGAGATCCACTCCAGATTCAACTTGAACCGTCAGGTCTGCTTCAGGCTCAGATTTCTCCACTATCTCCGCAACTGGTGCGGGCTGGGTGGGTTTAGGGTTTTCTGAGATCTGGAACTCTACCGCCTCCGCAGACAAAGGGGACCCATAAATTTCTTCTGCCTCTATCATCACCGCTTGGTGGGTTGGGCAGGTTCAGCGAATCCGATGTATACATCGATCTCGCCAAAAGAGATGATGGTGTAGGCAGTTACGACCTCCCTAGTTAGAATCCAGGTCTCGTCGAGAATGATGAGAGGGATGTCGCTGGCGTAGAGGATGCGACCGACGTCGATAGTCTCACCGATTCTGATTCTTGCAGATTTCGCTCGGAACACAGATCCGAAGCTCACATGCCCCACGGTGGGCGCCAACTGTCGTTGGATTGATGACAAGTACTCCATGAGGAGGTCCTCGAGGCGTGCGTAAGAGAGGGGTGTGAGACATACGGTGTTCTGGGACGGTGAGAACACAAGTTTACCCAGGTTCGAATCCACCGGCTTTAGACGGATCCTACTCCTGCTAGCAATCCAGTAATACGGCAGAGCCGGAATATGGGTTACAAGGGTTTCACCTCTGTGAGTTGAGATTGTAGACTATTGTGAGGGTAGGTGCCCTAAAGGCTCTTCCTAGGACGACTTATATAGATATCCGGCCTAGAGTTTATAGGAGAGATCTATCCGACTACGACTAAGAGGCGGTTACAGAGTACATCTTGAACTACAAGTAGCACTATGGGCCTATGTCTCTAAGTCTTCTGGGCCTTCCCATAGCCGGACTGGACTCCGTGTCTTCTCCCTGACTGGGTCGCCTGTGAAGCAAAGATCTAACCCGATGTGGGACACCCTGGTCAGTGAGGAACTGTGAGGGAAAGTATATCCCCAACAACTTTCTTATGTTTTGCCCACACTTTGGAGTATTTTTATACACTTTATTGGACTAACCTATTAACAAGATGCCACAGTGCCAGCTGCCTATTTTCTGTTGTTTTTGGTTCCAGGAAAGTCAGAAAATGAATATTCTCGGAATTGGACGGGACAAAAGCCAAAGTCAGCTTTTCACCGAGGGGGACAGGGAGCCAGGCGGAGAGGGGCGAGGGCGCCACACACAGCTCTGCGACCAGGCCTGTCCCGTGCCAGGGGGTGGTGTGGCCGCCTAGGGCACCCCATCAGCCTCCCCTTTCGCCTATAAGATGCCTCCGATACAGAAACCCTAAGTACCCGATCAAAATTCCATGAAAGAGTCTGTAGCCGCCGTCATCTCTATCCCTAGGTCGGGAGGGATCTGAAGCTCTTCCCGGCACCCTGCCGGAGGGGAGAATTCACCCTGGAGGATTGATACATTGCAAATGTATCTATTATTTTTGATGTTCCATGCTTGGTTTTATCCACTTTCTTTTGTTTTGTCCACACTTTGGAGTACTTTTCATACGATTTCTTGGACTAACCTATTAACAAGAGCGCCACAGTGTCAGCTGCCTGTTTTCTGCTGTTTTTGGTTCCAGGAAAGTCAGAAAATGAATATTCTCAGAATTGGACGGGACAAAAGCCAAAGTTCTATTTTTCCGGAAGTCATGAGATGCTAGAGTACGAGACGGAGAGGGGCCAGTGGGCCACCACACCAACTGGCCGCGCGGCCCAGCCTGGCCCCCGCCAGGGGGTGGTCTGGCCGCCCCCAGCACCCCCTCGGCCTCTCCTTCCGCCTATAAGATGCCCTAGGGACAAAAACCCTAAGTACCTGATCAAAAATCCACGAAAGAGTCTGTAGCTGCCGTCATCTCCATCCCTAGATCGGGAGGGATTTGAAGCTCTTCCCGAGACCCTACCGGCGAGGGGAATTCACCCTGGAGACCTTCTTCACCACCATGCAAGCCTCTGATGTGATATGTGAGTAGTTCATCCTTGGACTATGGATCCATGTAGTAGCTAGATGGCTGGTTCTCCTCCTTTGTGCTTTCATGTCTAGATCTTGTGAGCTCCGTTCATGATCAAGATCATCTATTTGTAATTCTGCATGTTGTGTTTGCGGGGATCCGATGGATATTGAGATGCTATTTCAGATTGATTATTGATTCTATCATGTCTTTGTTATTTGTGATCTTGCATGCTTTACATTTGTTAGTAGCTATCTTGGCCAAGTAGATGCTAGCAACTCAAGAGTTAGTATTTATGCTCGATAGTGGGTTCATGCCTCGTAATCTGGGAAGTGTGAAATCTCTAAGGTACTCGATGTGCTGTTGCTACTAGGGAGAAAACAACAATCCTTTGTTCATAAAACAATCGTATTGTTTACTTTACACGCAATTCTTTAATGCAATAATCTGTTGCTTGCAACTTAATACTAGAGGGGGTTCGGAGGATAACCTGAAGGTGGATTATTAGTCATAGATGCAGTTGGATGGTGGTCTATGTATAATGTTGTAATGCCCAATCAAGTTCCAATGGAGTCAAGATGATTAGTATATGCATGTATTGCTTTCTCGATGTTTGTCAATTGCCCTGTTGTAATTTGTTCACCCAGCATGTTATCTATCTTAAGGAGAGCCACCTCTAGTGAACTATGGATCCCGGTCCTTTTCTTTACATACAATCTACAAACTTTTTACTACTTTGTGTTTATTTTCTGCAAACTATTACTTCCTTCCATTCGGTATGTTTAATCCTTTGTTTTCAGCAAACACGGTGAGATTTACAACCTCATCGCAAGTTGGGGACAAATTTCTGTGGTTGTGTTGTGCAGGTCTCCACGTTGCTACTAGCACTGGTAGTGTGCCCTGCCAAGGCTCAGCTAGCAACACCTTTGGGGTGTTTCCTTTCTCCTACTGGTTCGATTAAACCTTGGTTTCATAACTGAGGGAAACTTGTTGCTGTGCTCATCATACCTTCCTCTTGGGGTTCCCAATGAACTCTACATCAATCACGAGCCATCAAGCATTTTTCTAGCGCTGTTGCCGGGGAGTCAAAGACATCTTCACAACGGGAGTCCCTCATAACCAATCTCTTTACTTTGTTATTTTTGTTTTGATTAGTTTCTTTTTGCTTTGTTTGCTTGTTTTGTTATCAAAAACACAAAAAAATTAGTTTTACTAGTTTGCTTTCTTTATCGAAAACACAAAAAAAATATTATTAGTTCCTTTCTTAAGTTGCTATTATGTCTAGCCTTGCTCCAGTCACTATGTCACCCGAGGAAATGATTTTCACTTTTAAACAAGGAATTGAGGAAAGTTTTAAAGAAGCTTGGTCTAGAATCTCTGATCTACATGAAAAAACTGAGCCTAAAATGACTCAAAGCTTGTTCCTTAGCAGTTTTTACCTTGGGATTGCTCTTTGCTATAGATATGCCTTAGATGTTGTTGTGGGAGGAGATTTCCTCCAATGATCCTCACTTACAACTTGCCTAGCCAAACTGATATTTCTTTCGCAAGAATATTTGCTAGATTGAACACTCTTGAGACTAGCACTGCTAGTTTAAAAGATTGCTATAATACGCTTAGGGAGCATCACAATTATGTTCCAATAAATTCTGAACCATCAAAGTGGCTCCCTACAGTAAAGATTGAGATAAACACTGAAACTTTTCAAGCTCGCTGTGATATCATGTCTGAATTTTGTCTTATGCCCAAAGATATTTATGAATCTTTGAATACTTGGGGCCTTACTGAAGGAGGAAAAGACATATCTCTTGCTAATAATGCTACCATATTACCTACTGGAATAGTTGAAGGAGTGTTTACAAAGATCCTTGGGAAAATGATTTCTACTAATTATCTTGTTATTGAATGTGCAGGAAAAGGACAAATAACACTTGGAAGGTCCCTATTAGAACTCCTTGGAGCAATAATAGATGTGGGAAAAGGGACCACACACCTGTCTTCTCCACCAAACAATAATATTTTCCCCAAGGTTAAGAATAAAAGTAAGAGAGGTAAGGGCAAGAAATTTGGTCTTAATGCTTCTTCATTTGAGAACACTTGATTTTTTCTTGCTTCTTATGCCTAACTTAAAGGCGTTAAAGAAAAGTACTTATTGGGAGATAACCCAAAAGTTTTAGATGAGTCTTGGAAGTTATTACTTCAGTAATAACCGCCCCTTATCCTTTTTATTTGCTTTTTGTGCCAAGAGTAACCTCTAATGAGAGAGAAGTAATGATTGGGAAAGTTGTTGTCCCGAAACAGATTTTTGTTCTTCACTGTAAAAATTCGTGTAAAATCTCCGAATGTATTTTTGAGGCGTGAATTTTTTTGCTTCTGCCCCAGGTTGTTATCTAACGTTCGTTATTTCAAGACGTTTTGATTTGAGCAACAGAAGGTCTTCGAAAAATTTCTTCTTTACCTGCTGGTCTGTTTTGACAGATTTCTGCCATTTTCTCCATTTGCTTCTTGTTGGTTCCTTTTTGAGTTCTTTTGGGGACTTGAGCTTTTTGAGGTAAGTTCTTCAGTAGCTAGTGTTCTAATGGAAGTTTATTTGGTGTTAGAACTGAACCTTAAGACTTTTTTATCTTGAGTGCACTAATGTTGCTAATAAAGATTGTGTGAAGTTTTGTATGAAGGAAAAAATTCAGGTGTATGGAAGGATTGAGTAATGAGATGAAGGATGGACTAAAGCTCAAGCTTGGGGATTCCATGCATGTCACCCCAAGAAATATCCAAGAAGTACAAGCGTCAGAGCTTGGGGATGCCCAAGGCATCCCCTTCTTCATCAATAAAAATTCCAGGTTTTTTCCAAACGCTTCATTTTTATTGTTTCATGCACAGTTGTGTAGTTCTTGGAGCGTCTTCTTTTTAGTTTTAGTTTTGGTTTTTCATTTTCTTGGTTTTCTTAGTTTGCTGAATAAATTGGTTGGACCCCCTGTTTCATACATTGGTTTTCAAATAGTTTGGTTTGGTTTGAAAAAGAGTAGGAAAGTTCATGCTTATGTCGTAAAAAGAGCTCGTTTTTGACTGTGGCCCATGCTTTGTCATGCCATGCTTAATATTGTTTTGGCTTTATGCTTAGTATTCTTTGCTGTAGCATGACTTGTTATAAACAATTGAGATTGCTTAATGTGCCTTGGATGAATCGTGTGTTGTTTTAGCATATTAAAGCATAGTATAGTGGTATTCTCCTTTGATGCTTTATTTGGGTTGACTTGGCGCATGCTCACACCATGTTATGACTATCCAAAGTCACCATAGCCTTTATGATCCTTTAGTTTTCAACTTGTAGTATCACTTTATGCTTTGATCAATGATGTTTTGTCGCTTTGCATGATTATGGCCATTATTGCTCTTTTAGTTTGTCGCTCCCAGTCTTTTGCTAGCTCCCAGTCTTTTTGCACTTTATGTCTAGATCTATTTGTAATTCTGCATGTTGTATTTGCGGAGATCCGATGGATATTGAGATGCTATTTCAGATTGATTATTGATTCTATCATGTCTTTGTTATTTGTGATCTTGCATGCTTTCTGTTGTTAGTAGCTATCTTGGCCAAGTAGATGTTAGCAACTCCAAGAGTTAGTATTTATGCTCGATAGGGGGTTCATGCCTCTCGTAATCTAGGGAAGTGACAGAAATCTCTAAGGTACTAGATGTGTTGTTGCTACTAGGGAGAAAACAACAATCCTTTGTTCATAGAACAATCGTATTGTTTACTTTACACTCAATTCGTAAAGCAATAATCTGTTGCTTGCAACTTAATACTGGAGGGGGTTCGGATGATAACCTGAAGGTGGATTATTAGTCATAGATGCAGTTGGATGGCGGTCTATGTATAATGTTGTAATGCCCAATCAAGTTCAAAAGGAGTCAAGATGATTAGTATATGCATGTATTGCTTTCTCGATGTTTGTCAATTACCCTGCTGTAATTTATTCACCCAGCATGTTATCTATCTTAAGGAGAGCCACCTCTAGTGAACTATGGATCCTGGTCCGTTTCTTTACATACAATCTACAAATTGTTTACTACATTGTGTTTATTTTTTGTAAACTATTACTTCCTTCCATTCGATACGTTTAATATTTGTTTTCAGCAAAACACGGTGAGATTGACAATGTCATCGCAAGTTGGGGACAAAGTTATGTGGTTGTGTTGTGCAGGTCTCCACGTTGCTACTAGCACTGGTAGTGTGCCCTGCCAAGGCTCAGCTAGCAACACCTTTGGGGTGTTTCCTTGCTCCTACTGGTTCGATTAAACCTTGGTTTCATAACTGAGGGAAACTTGTTGTTGTGCTCATCATACCTTCCTCTTGGGGTTCCCAACAAGCTCTACATCAATCACGAGCCATCAAGGCCTTCTTCATCACCATGCAAGCCTCCGGTGTGATGCGTGAGTAGTTCATCCTTGGACTACGGGTCCATGTAGGAGCTAGATGATTGGTTCTTCTCCTTTGTGCTACCATGTTTACATCTTGTGAGCTCCGTTCATGATCAAGATCATCTATTTGTAATTCTACTTGTTGTGTTTGCGGGGATCCAATCGATATTGAGATGCTATTTCAGATTGATTATTGATTCTAGCATGTCATTTTTATTTGTGATCTTGCATGCTTTCCGTTGTTAGTAGCTATCTTGGCCAAGTAGATGCTAGCAACTCCAAGAGTTAGTATTTATGCTCGATAGTGGGTTCATGCCTCTAGTAATCTAGGGAAGTGACAGAAATCTCTAAGGTACTAGATGTGCGGTTGCTACTAGGAAGAAAACAGCAATCCTTTGTTCATAGAACAATCGTATTGTTTACTTTACACGCAATGCGTAATGCAATTATCTGTTGCTTGCAACTTAATATTGGAGGGGGTTCGGATGATAACCTGAAGGTGGATTATTAGTGATAGATGCAGTTGGATTACGGTCTATGTATAATGTTGTAATGCCCAATCAAATCTCAAAGGAGTCAAGATGATTATTATATGCTTGTATGCTTTCTCGATGTTTGTCAATTGCCCCGCTGTAATTTGTTCACCCAACATGTCATCTATCTTAAGGAGAACAACCACTAGTGAACTATGGACCCCGGTCCTTTCTTTTATCATCAATCTGCAACTTTTTAATGCTTTTTGTTTACTTTCTGCAAGCTTTTACTATCTTCCACACAATTCGTTTAATCCTTTGTTTTCACCAAAACCGGTGAGATTGACAACCTCACTGTAAGTTGGGGGCAAATTTCTGTGGTTGTGTTGTGCCGGATTCCAAGTTGGCAACAACACCTTGGAGGTTTTTCCTTGCTCCTACTGGTTCGATAACCTTGCTTTCATAACTGAGTGAAACTTACTACTGTGCTCATCATACCTTCCTCTTGGCGCAAGTATTTTTCTGGCGCCGTTTTCAGAGCGTCAAGGACATCTTCACAAGGGCAGTCCCTCATAACCAATCTCTTTACTTTGTTGTTTTTGTTTTGCTTAGTTTATTTTTGCTTTGTTTGCTTATTTCTTTATCAAAAACACAAAAAATTAGTTGTACTAGTTTGCTTTCTTTATTAAAAACACAAAAAATGACTACTCTTGAAAACACTAAGTTGTGTGACTTCACTAGCCCCAACAACAATGACTTCATGTGCACACCTATTGCTCCACCTATTCCTGAAGCTACTTCCTTTGAAATTAAACCTGCTTTACTCAATCTTGTTATGAGAGAACAATTTTCTGGTATTGGTAATGAAGATGATGCTGCTCATCTAAATAACTTTGTTGAACTTTGTGAGATGCAAAAGCATAGGGATATAGATGGAGATATTATTAAGCTTAAATTGTTTCCTTTCTCTTTGAGAGAAAAAGCTAAAGAATGGTTGCAATCCCTAACTAGAAATAGTATTGATTCTTGGACTAAATGCGAAGATGCTTTCATTGGAAAATACTATTCTCCTGCTAAGATTATATCTATGAGAAGTGAAATAATGAAGTTTAAACAATCTGATAATGAACATGCTGCTCAAGCTTGGGAAAAAATGAAATCTTTGGTAAATAATTGTCCCAGTTATGGACTGACTGCTTGGATGATTATCCAAACCTTTTTTGCAGGATTAAACTATTCTTCAAGAAATCTATTGGATTCTGCCGCTGGGGGAACCTTTATGACCATTACTTTGGGTTATACAACAAAGCTTTTGGATATTATGATGGTTAACTATTCGGAATGGCACACTAAAAGAGCTCCACAAGGTAAGAAGGTAAATTATGTTGAAGAAACCTCCTCCTTGAGTGATAAAATTGATGTTATTATGTCTATGCTTGTTAATGGGAAAGCTCATATTGATCCAAATCATGTTCCCTTAGCCTCTTTGGTTCCTTAAGAAGAGCAAGTTGATGTGAACTTTGTAAGAAATAACAATTTTAGCAACAATGCCTACAGGAATAATTTTGGTAACAACAATTATAGGCCATATCCTCCCAACAATGGTAATGCTTATGGAAATTCCTACAACAATAATAGGAATGCACCCTCTGAACTTGAAGTTATGCTTAAAGATTTTATTAGCAAACAAACTGCTTTCAATAAAACTATTGAGGAAAAACTCTCTAATGCTGAAAGAAATATAGCATCATTGGCCGAAGCACAATCTTCTTTGAATAAAATGGCTGCTAAACCTGATAATCCCTTTGCTGCTACTAATGCCATACAAGTTAGAATTGATGAAAATGTTAGACTATTAGTTGAATTGCATGCTAAGTGGGAAAGAGAAGATGAAATTTCTAGAAACATTAGTGTTTCTACTATCACTACCACTAGTGCTAAAGCTAGTAATAGCTCTACTACTTTAGATGATAATTATGATTTTGATCTTGATGGTTGCAATATCTCTGAAGTTATTAAGTTCCTACAAAAGCTTGCTAAAAGTCCTAATGCTAGTGCTATGAATATGGCCTTTACAAAACACATTACTGATGCTCTCATAAAAATTAAAGAAGAAAAGATGAAACATAAAAGCTTCTATTCCTATGAAACAAGAAGATGGTTGGGAACCCATCATTAATATGATAGTGAATTATTTTGATTCCAAAGATTTATGTGATATTGATAGTAGTGTTTCTATTACGCCTAGAAGGATTTATGATATGCTTGATTTGCCACCATTGGTAGATTGTTATTTGAATGTCCCACCTGATGATAATGCTAAAAAGAAACTCATGGGGAGTATTAATGATGTTCTTATTATGGTTAACAATGCCTATGTCCCTGTTAATTTCTATGTTTTGGATGTTGAATGCAATGATTCTTGTCCTATTACTTTGGGAAGACCTTTTCTTAGAACTGTTGGTGCCATTATTGATATGAAAGAAGGCACCATTAAATATCAACTCCCACTCAAGAAAGGTATAGAACACTTCCCTAAGAATATAGCGAAGATTTCTTTTGCCTCTCCTATGAAAACAAAATTTGCTCTTAATGCTTCTTCATTTGAGAACACTTGATTCTTTTTGTTGCTTCTTATGCCTAACTTAAAGGCGTTAAAGAAAAGTATTTATTGGGAGATAACCCAAAAGTTTTAGATGAGTCTTGGAAGTTATTACGGTTGACTTGGCGCATGCTCACACCATGTTATGACTATCCCTAGTCACCATAGCCTTTATGATCCTTTAGTTTTTGACTTGTAATATCACTTTATGCTTTAATTAATGATGTTTTGTAGCTTTGCATGATTATGGCCATTATTGCTCCCTTAGTTGGTCGCTCCTAGTGTTTTGCTAGCCTCCATAACCAAGTATGAGTTCCACTCATGCATCCAACTCCTAAAACCAAGTTATTCCAAAGAGTCCACCATACCTACCTATTAGCATTTGCTATTCCAAGTATATTCATGTTTTTATCTACCTTCCAAATTAAACTTGTTATGAGAAAACTAGTGATTAAAGCTCTCACGAACTTGATGGCACACTTTACTTTTCGTGCCCTTAATAAACTTGAACCATTGTGTCGTCTATGTTGTATATGCTTGCACTTACATGTTGGGGATTAGCAGAACCATGCTGTCACGGGGAACGCTTTCAACATTGCACTTGTACTTTGTACCTAGTTGATATCATGCTCTTTTGTCTATGGATGTCATCGGTGTGAAATGAAAGGGGAGCTTATAAGTCCATGGAGTTATGTATGTGTGTTAGAGAAACGCCTAGGCCGCCGGTCTAATCCATGCTTAATCATGGTGGAAACCTGCAGCATAACCATAATGAGCTGTCTATGAAGCATTTCTTCTTATAAGAAAAGAGTCAGATATTGAGAAAAAGAGAAAATGAAAAAAAAGATATGAGAAAATAGGGAAGAGAGAAAAAGCACCATTTTCCCATGGTAAATAAGAAGATTCCTGAGATGCTCATTGTCTGCTTGCCTTATCATTTTGATCTGGGGATTCTTCTGTATCATTAGGCAAGGGGTACCCCGTTGGCGGTTCTCTATGATACACATGTACTTACTATGACAAGAACTTACGGGTAACTAAACTTGAGTAGCATGAGGAGTGACCCTCGTATTGAAGGGACATGAGATTTCCAACTTATACTTTGTCAAGCATATACTCCATAGTTTGTTCACTTTAACCTTAATCACTTCAAGATGCTTATGATAGGGGCAATGAGAGCTGAAAGCTAATAAGTACCATAATTTTTGGAAGCTCTTTATGAAACTTGAATCCTTGCTTCCTTCTATGAAGGCCTTTCTTTTACTTTTATGTTGAGTCTCCACCTTCTATCTTTATGCACCTATTTTGAGAGAACAGTGGCCATTCTTAGTTCTATGTGCATTGTCCCAAGACTTGTTGATTGATGGATAACTTTGATATTGCTTGTTCTTAAAATATTTGTATCTAGTCACTCTTATGAACTTTGAAGGTGTCCTATGCAATTATGTTTGCTACTCTATGAGGGAGAAGCTGAATGCTACTATGCTATGTTTTCTTTATGTGAAACAAACAAACGTCTTGCAAAGCATTGTTATTCATGAATCTTTTGTTTGTGCCTTTTCATGTTGCAACATAGTTGCTATGTCTTATTGTTAGAACTTTATCTTTCATGCTATGTTGAAGTACTATGATCCCAGCTATCAATGTTTTACAAATACCTTGATCAAGTTTATGATGGTGCATGTCACCTCAAAAATTATTCTTTCTTTTTATCACTTACCTACTCGAGGACGAGCAGAAGTTAAGCTTGGGGATGTTGATACGTTGCTAATGTATCCATAATTTTTGATGTCCCATGCTTGGTTTTTATCTACATTCTTATGTTTTGCCCACACTTTGGAGTATTTTTATACAATTTCTTGGACTAACCAATTAACAAGATGCCACAGTGCTAGCTGCCTGTTTTCTGCTGTTTTTGGTTCTAGGAAAGTCAAAAAATGAATATTCTCGGAATTGGACGGGACAAAAGCCAAAGTCAGTTTTTCACCAAGGGGGACACAGAGCCAGAATATGAGACGAAGAGGGGCCAGAAGGCTGCCACACCACTTGGCCGTGCGGCTAGGCCTGGCCCGCGCCAGGGGGTGGTGTGGCCACCTAGGGAACCCCCTCGGCCTCCCCTTTCGCCTATAAGATGCCTCTGATACAGAAACCCTAAGGACCCTGTCAACACCCGGATTTTTAATCCCAGATGCCCGTTATGCCATACCTCGCAATCCTAGGATTACATAACGGATTGGATATCACAGTACATCATCCATTACAAACCATACATAAGGTCTTAGACAAATAAGGATCTCATGATCCAGTCTTAATACAACAAGAAGCGGAATTAAAAGACAAGCGTAGCGGTGGGGACCATCTTTAGGGGCACAGGCAATGCTGACGAAGGCAGATAGTCCTAGTTATCATAGCCGTCCTGCTAGCCATCATCTTGATAGTCTCCTTCATAGTCTGGCCATGAGAATAGCCAGGGACAAAAGCCATGAGTACTCTTTAAGTACTCGCAAACTACCTCTAACAAGTAATATAGTTCTAAGTCAAGTACTAACTCTATGTTTAAATATAAAGTTAAGTTTGAAACCTAAGCTGAGTTCTGAAGCAAAGAAAGATAAAGTAAAGTTCTAGAATCACTTAAGTTGGGAAGCTAGTATCATAAACACAACCCTGTTGTGGTAAAGTCAAGATTCATCATTCTTTTCAAGTATTTGGAAAACATCTCACAACGAAACATATGGCCATTCCAACTGTCCATAACCGCGGACGCGGCTATTCCAATAGTTTGACACTCTGCAGAGGTGGTACACTTTCACCACAAGAATCGATACATCTGTCGGGGATAACCCTGAATCATCATACTTAGTATGCAGATAATCAAACATAACCTTCCCCTTACACACCCTAGTATAAGCACCTCTCCTATGAGCATGGCCTCCCAACCATTACCATCAGTCATCTTGGGAACTGCATAGGTGGACATCATGAGAGGTAGCCTCAGCTCAAACCTCTCCCGCGAGGGAACTAATACTAATGCATATAAATTTCCAACTAAGGCTTACCCAATTCAGGTAGTGTGGTTGTACGGTAAATTTGGAATGGTATCGCATCCGAATCCACTCTAGAACCGCATCAATACACATCCTAGACCAATCTTAGATGCGTCACAATACACATCAAATGGCTTCTTCATGTCTGGCATGACCAATATTGGGGCGGATATCAATCTCTTCTTCAGCTCCTGAAAACTGGCTTCACACTTGTTAGTCCATTCAAACTTCTTGTCATCCTTCAACAATTGGGTCATGGGTCGGGCGATGCTCGAGAATCCTTCTACGAACTTGCGGTAGTATCCCGCTAATCCGAGAAATGCACGGACTTGATTTTGAGTGGTTGGGGCTTCCCATTCTTCGACATCTTTGATCTTGGCGGGATCAACAGAGACTCCTCCGGCAGACACAATATGTCCTAGGAATCCTACTTCTTTCAGCCAAAACTCACACTTGCTGAACTTGGCATACAACTGATGCTCTCTCAGGGTTTCTAGGATAACTCTCAGATGTTGCTCATGATCTTCTTCTGACTTGGAGTAGATAAGGATGTCGTCGATAAACACAACTACAAACTTATCTAGGAAATTCATAAAGATCTTATTCATGAGATTCATGAAATAAGCAGGGGCATTGGTTAATCCAAAAGACATAACCGTATACTCGTATAAACCATAGCGAGTAGTAAAGGCGGTCTTCAGAATATCCGTTGCACGAATCATAAGTTGGTGATAACCAGTCCTAAGGTCAATCTTTGAGAATACCTGGGCTCTAGTCAACTGATCAAATAGATCCTCTATCTTTGGCAAGGGGTACTTGTTCTTGATGGTGATGTCATTCAACTTTCTGTAATCTGTACACAGACGGTTGCCTCCATCTTTCTTGTCGACGAATAACACTGGTGATCTCCATGGCGATGCGCTTGGTTGAATCAAGCCTTTCTCTAACATGGCATCCAACTACTTCTTCAGTTCCACTAACTCTGAGGGGTTCATGCTATAGGGTATCTAGGCTATGGGTCCGGTTCCGGGGATTAGTTCGATAATGAACTCAATATCCCTATCCGGGGGCATACCTGGCAATTCATCTGGGAATACGTCGGGGTATTCACAGACTACTCTGACTTGGTCTATGGTGGGCAGGGCTACACTCTTATTGCACTTGAATTGACGGGGTAAGGTTTCAGAGATATGCTCTACTGTTACTCTATAACTACTGGTCATGGTGATGGCTTTCTTAGCATAGTCTATTAGTCCTTTATGCCTTGACATCCAGTCCATACCTAGTACTACTTCCAATCCTTTGGTTCCAAGTACAATTAGGTTGGCATAAAAATCTATCCCATGTATTCTGATAGGCACAGCTTTGCAAAATTTTCTAGCTTTAGTTGTTGAGCCGGGAATTTGAACTATCATGACATGCTTGAAGTTGGTTGGGTGAATCTTACTAGTGCATGCAAATTCTTCGGTGACAAATGAATGCGATGCTCCCGAATCAAACAATACTCTTGCTAAAACTGAGTTGACAGAAAACATACCCAACACTACAACTGGCGGTTCCTGGGCTTCTTCTGCGTTCATGTGGAAGAGACGGCCGTTGCGGTTGTGAGGGTTCCCTGGGGCAAATCTTCTTCCTGGTTGAACACGATGCTGCTGTTGAGCTGGGGCATTCACAGTGGCATTAGCTGCAGTCTTCTTGGGACACTCATTGGAGTAGTGACCCTTCACTCCACACTCAGAACAAGTGATTTGGGACTTGTCCTTGGCTGCAACAGGCACAACATTGCTACCAGTTCTGGGTGCAGTGTTGTTGTTGTTGTTGTTGTTCTTGGGAGGTGCGCGGTTGAAATTGTTGGCATTGCCGGAGTTGGGCTGGTTTCCTCCGGACTTCACATTGCCTCCGCTACGGTTGGGGTAGCTTGGGCGAGACATTGGGGGTCGGTTGTTGCTTGGGGCATATCCTGGTGAAGGGTTGGGACGGTACTTCTGGTGACTACTGGATCCAGATTGCTGCATCATACGACGCTTGCGGTTGTCGTTTTCCTGGTTAATCTTCCCTTCCATATGAATGGCAGAGTCGACTAGCTCTTCGAGATCCTGAAAACGGATATTGACGAGGACAGTCTACATCTCATCATGCAGTCCGTTCAGGAATCTCTCCTTCTTCTTCGCCTTCGTGTTGATTTCATCAGGTGCATATCTGGCCAGTGACAGGAATCTGTCATGGTACTCCACCACAGTCATTCTTCCTTGCTTTAATTCACGGAATTCATCTCTCATCCTGTTGACTAGACCTAGCAGCACGTGAGTGCGACTGAACTTGACTTTGAATGCTTCCCATGTCATCACTTGACCATGGTTCATATTGCGGATACTATTCCACCAAGCTCTGGCATCTCCCGCCAGATAGTGGGTGGCAAAGAGAACTTTATCATTTTCATCAACTCCTTCAACTTCGAGGTTGTTTTCCATGGTCTGTAACCAGTCGTCAGCATCTAATGGGTTTTCAGATTGGTTGAAGATTTGGGGATTTGTATTCTGAAATTTTTTGAGTTTGGATCCATGGTGATCCTGATTTCCATGCCCTTGGTTGTTGAGAGCCATTTAGGCGATCTGCTGCAATGTTGCTAAGTTGGCTTGGCGCTCGGCCCTGCTTGCTTCATGGTCTGCGATGAGATTCTGCAAGATCTGCAGAATTGGGTCATGCGACGAGCTGCTCCCTCCTTAGTTTCCACGAGTCATCTAAAGATTGAGATAGATATAGGGGTAAGAGGGAAATTCTAAGGTTCATGGTTTTGGGTTTTCAATGCTAAAAATTTGAGTTAGACACAGGTTTTCCAACTAACTTCATTTTCATTCATGCAAGTAAGCACACGATACAACACACACCACAACAAACAAAGGAAAGCAGATGGTTTGAAGAACCATTCTGCAAGCTACGATACAGTGGGACCGATACAACTCATGCTACGACAGTTCTCTAGTACATCTACTCATCGTCGATGAAGTCGGAGTCCTCATCATCATTGTAGAAGTCCACGGCATCCTCCTCCATAAATTTATCATCGTTGCTGAGGTAAGAATCCATGTCTCCCTGGATGCCTTCACCCTCATCTTCTTCTTCCTTGGCGGCATGCTGAGCTTCCTGCTCCTTGACGGTCTTCTCGAGGTCGGCCACCTTCTTGCAAAGACGGGCGATGGTGCGATCCTTCTTGGCATGCTGGCGGCGAAGAGATTTGCGATCCTGGACGAGCAGTGCGAAAGTCTGGGCCTTCTGGTCAGCAATGGCACAGTTCTGGTTGGCTAACTCTCGGGCATTTTCCAGTTCCTGCTGTCTGTCGTGAAGCAAGAATTCAAGATTCTCCACTTGACGCCTCAACTATGGGTGACTTGGCATCTCCATCGGCATTCCCATGAAGTCACATCTTGCATAGTGAGCAAAACGGGTTCCTTGGATCTTGTTGACGCTGAGAGCACATAGACGTGCGAGAGCTTCATGTATTGCCCTGGCTAATCCATCTAGCCAGTTGTTCTCTCTCACGGAGAACTGAATTCTCCCGGAAGTTGGTGCTTTGATGCTTCCTCTAAGATCTGCGGTGACTAGCCACTGTAGGTCTCCTCCTGGGGGTCCTGGAAGTTGAGCTCCAAGAAACTCCGGATGTGGGAGTCCTAGTAACTCCGACGGTGAATCCAGATCCCTCTCGAAGATCAGCTGACCTCCGTTTCCCAACTGGTAGATCTTGCTGAACTGAGTCTCCATCTACAAGAATTAAGGATGAGGAAATTAGTGAAGTGATCAAGTGTGTCAAGTTTTAAGTAGCAATGTAAGAATTTTGAGGAACATGAATTTTTGAAAAAGAATGAGTTCACAAGGATAAGAGAGGAAATAGTTTTTCATAAATACTCACTTTGGTTTTGAACCGAAGTTTTTGTCTGGGACGTCCATTCTAAATAGGGTCTCCTATGGTCAGGATGGCTCTGATACCAACTTGTCAACACCCGGATTTTTAATCCCAGATGCCCGTTATGCCATACCTCGCAATCCCAGGATTACCATTTTTGTGAGACATAACGGATTGGATATCCCAGTACATCATCCATTACAAACCATACATAAGGTCTTACACAAATAAGGATCTCATGATCCAGTCTTAATATAACAAGCAGCAGAATTAAAAGATAAGCGTAGCGGTGGGGTCCATCTTCAGGGGTACAGGCAATGCTGACGAAGGCAGATAGTCCTAGTTATCATAGCCGTCCTGCTGGCCATCATCTTGATAGTCTCCTTCATAGTCTGGCCATTAGAATAGATAGGGACAAAAGCCATGAGTACTCTTTAAGTACTCGCAAACTACCTCTAACAAGTAATATAGTTCTAAGCCAAGTACTAACTCTATGTTTAACTATAAAGTTAAGTTTGAAACCTAAGCTGAGTTCTGAAGCAAAGAAAGATAAAGTAAAGTTCTAGAATCACTTAAGTTGGGAAGCTAGTATCATAAACATAACCCTGTTGTGGTCAAGTCAAGATTCATCATTCTTTTCAAGTATTTGGAAAACATCTGACAACGAAACAGTATGGCCATTCCAACTGTCCATAACCGCGGACGCGGCTATTCGAATAGTTTGACACTCTGCAGAGGTGGTACACTTTCACCACAAGATTCGATACATCTGTCGGGGATAACCCTGAATCATCATACTTAGTATGTAGATAATCAAACATAACCTTCCCTTTACACACCCTAGTATAAGCACCTCTTCTATGAGCATTGCCTCCCAACCATGACCATCAGTCATCTTGGGCACTGCATAGGTGGACATCATGAGAGGTAGCGTTAGCACAAACCTCTCCCGCGAGGGAACTAATAGTAATGCATATAAATTTCCAGCTAAGCCTTACCCAATTCAGGTAGTGTGGTTGTACGGTAAATTTGGAATGGTATCGCCTCCGAATCCAACCATCAGTTCTATAAAAGGGTTAAGGCTCGTGCCTCATCATTTTCATCATCATCAACCATTTGTGTTTCTCAACACATGTCAAAACATCTCAATAGAATGACTCATCATTCCAAGGTTTTCACAATTCATTTCACCAAGTGTTCCCATCTAAAGTGACTCAAGTTTTTTATCTACGCTAAACTACTAAGTTAAGAGTGTTCATTAAGGTGGAAGTGATGGGTTCTATCTCATGACATAGAATGACATCTAAAGGTTTCTAAATAGGTCAAGTTTTATACTTTTTATGCTACCTTTAAAACATGTAAGGGACTTTGTGTAAACTAAAGGAGGTAACACTTGTAAACAAAGACTTGGGGTAACTAATAGTTAAAGGGGTGTGATCAAAGCATTCCTATAGCATCTTGGGTCAAGTTAACTAGCTTAATTCCAGTTTACTACAATAGCTTGCACTGTTAATGGTGGCTTGCCTTGGTTGGTGCAGTGGTTGAAGTTTTCTTCTTCTTCTTCTTCTTCTTGGTAGAACTCCTCCTTCTCGTAGACTTGGTCGGTACAATCGTCTATAAATGCATACGGAACACACAATCACCAAACAATACTTAACTAGTCTAATTAGCATTCTAAGACACACATTTGATGATCTATTATCATCACAAGTATCACAAGTTTAATTCACTAGTTTCATTCTTTTTAATTTAGAAAAGTAATTTCTACTCATTGAAAAATTAACTAAGATTTAATATTCACCACTTAAAATATGGGATCATGTTGACACATGTCATCACCACATATTCTAACATGTGGGGATGAGATTTAAAGGTTGGATCATAATTATTTTGGTTTAAGTTCATTATTTAATGATTTAATGTGACTAGAAATGCCTATATAGCATTATTTTAGTACTAGTCCAAAGTCACTACATGTAAACCTTAATATTATTATATATTCAGATAGGTAGGGTGAAATGTGATTTTTGAGAGTTGGAATCAACTCCAAAGCTAACTTGTTGATTTTATAAATATGTTGCAAGGTGCAAATGCTTCTATTTTGTTATTTTTATTAGGAGAGATCTATAACTCTAATTGAATTAAATCCAACAGTCTTGGATAGATCATTTCAATACCTTTCAGACAAAATTGGTTTCATGCAATTTGGATTTATAAAACTCTCTGAATTGATTTTCAAACTAGGGGACAGAACTAAGATTTAAACTAAAAAGAAAAATCCAAATTTGAATGGCTGGGCTAGTGCGGGAACGAACATGGGCCGACCCAGTGGCGCTCCGCGGAGTGGGGCTCAGCTGATAGGGGGTCCCGCTTGTCAGTGGCTCTTAACACGCGAAACGGTACACGCGCTGTGGGCTGTAGGATTAGAACTGAGATCTACGGCAGGGGATCGTCGTCGACGATGAACAGGTCGCCGGCGAGCTCGAACCCTAGCGGCTCGGTGGGGGTCTATCGGGGATGTACCAGGGCTCCCGCAAGGTCGGCGAGGCGAGCAAATGAACTAGAAGACGACGGCGAGGCGAGGCACGGTTGCGGCGGAGCTTGGGGGTGCCCTAAATCGCAGACGCCCTTCTCCTCCTGCTGTGGTGGCTCCGGCTCCAATTCCGGCGAGGCAGAGCTCGAGCGGCGTTGGCTAGAGGTGGGTGCGGTTCAGTGAGAGGTGGGGAGTGAGTGGGTATGGAGAAATGAGGCTGGGGAGGCCGGTTTATATAGGACCGACGGTGAAACCGAGCGGTGTGGGCAGGCGACTCCGGCGAGGGCGGCACAAGGGGCTAGCAGCGTGGCTCGAGGTAGGGGACGGTGGCCTGTCTCCTGGCAGTGCGCTGAGGCTTAAAGGCGCGGCAAGGCGAGCTCTGTGCTGGTCAGGAGCGTCACACACTCTGGGCGGCAGAGGCTGCGGGTTCGACGGCGAGCGGTGGCTGGGATGCGTTGGGCGGCCAGCGGGGGTGTCTAGGGTGTTCGCTAGTTCCTGGCAGAGCGGTAGGCGCGGGTTGCGGCCGAGGGGTGGCTCGTGCACACGGGGACAGGGCACGATCTGCGGGCGGGGTCGACATGGTCGACCAGCTCCGGGCGCGGCGGTTCTTGGCCGTTTTGGTCTCTGTCTCTGGGCTGGGGCTGGTTGGACGTGGAGGTGGACCACGGGCGACGTGCTGGACAAGGTGAGAGAGGTCAAGGCTGCTATAAGCGATGTCGCGTGGGGTGCTCAAGGTGCTCGGCGTTAATGGCCATGACCATTTGGTCGTGCATAGGGCTTGGCCGACTAGCAAAGGTAGGGGTTGCGCTGGGGACAAGGGGACGAGTTAGGCACAAATGGGGACCAAAATTACTGCTCCAAATAGTGTTTTGAATTTGGCAGATTTGTGTGCACCAATTGCTTGATGAAATGCCCGCAAGAAGTAAACTTTTGAATTTTGGTTTCAAAATTTTTGGGTGATCTACACTAGTGCTAGGTAGTCTCTGGTTGCAAGGGTTTTGAATGTGGAGCTCATTTTGATGGTTTTTCAAATAGGGGTGATCTATGCATACGCATTGAATTCAATTTTCACATGCCATTTAAAATAAGCAAAAGAATGTTTTTAGCAGATCAAAGGGTGGTCCTTGGTACCTCATTATGTGTACTAGCAAGGGGTGCAAGGATCATGAATTGTTTCTGTTAAGAAATGAGTGCTAGGAACACTCAAAGTAGTGTAGTGGATTAAAATGGCCAAAATGACCATTCCTCCTTTTTAATTGTTTTTGATTTGATTTTCTTTAGCAAAAGTTTGGGAATGATGTAGATGATGTTTAAATCAGCTAAGAAACACTTTACAACCAAAGAATCACAGAACCATGGCAATTCAAATCAATTCCTAATTTAAATGCACATACACATGAATGCTTTCATTTTTAACTTGGAAAAGTTTTTGTTAACCCTAAATTTTGATGATTTAGATCTTGATAAGCTTGGATTGAAGTTTTGGGATGTTACAGAACCGATCAAAATTCCACAAAAGAGTCTGTAGCCACCATCATCTCCATCCCTAGATCGGGAGGGATATGAAGCACTTCCCAGCACCCTGCCGGAGGGGGGAATTCACCCTGGAGGCCTTCTTCATCACCATGCAAGCCTCCGGTGTGATGCGTGAGTAGTTTATCCTTGGACTACGGGTCCATGTAGTAGCCAGATGGTTGGTTCTTCTCCTTTGTGCTACCATGTTTAGATCTCGTGAGCTCCGTTCATGATCAAGATCATCTATTTGTAATTCTACATGTTGTGTTTGCGGGGATCCGATGGATATTGAGATGTTATTTCAGATTTATTATTGATTTTATCATGTCTTTGTTATTTGTGATCTTGCATGCTTTCCGTTGTTAGTAGCTATCTTGGCCAAGTAGATGCTAGCAACTCCAAGAGTTAGTATTTATGCTCGATAGTGGGTTCATGACTCTAGTAATTTGGGAAGTGACAGAAATCTCTAAGGTACTAGATGTGTTGTTGCTACTAGGGAGAAAACAACAATCCTTTGTTCATAGAACAATCGTATTGTTTACTTTACACGCAATGTGTAATGCAATTATTTGTTTCTTGCAACTTAATACTGGAGGGGGTTCGGATGATAACCTGAAGGTGGATTATTAGTCATAGATGTATTTGGATTACGGTCGATGTATAATGTTGTAATGTCCAATCAAATCTCAAAGGAGTCAAGATGATTAGTATCTGCTTGTATGCTTTCTTGATGTTTGTCAATTGCCCCGCTATAATTTGTTCACCCAACATGTCATCTATCTTAAGGAGAACCACCACTAGTGAACTATGGACCCCGGTCCTTTCTTTTATCATCAATCTACAACTGTTTATTGCTTTCTGTTTACTTTCTGCAAGCTTTTACTATCTTCCACACAATACGCTTAATCCTTTGTTTTCAGCAAAACCGGTGAGATTGACAACCTCACTGTATGTTGTGGGCAAAGTTCTAGGGTTGTGTTGTGCAGGATTCCAAGTTGGCAACAACACCTTGGAGGTGTTTCCTTGCTCCTACTGGTTCGATAACCTTGGTTTCATAACTGAGGGAAACTTACTATTGTGCTCATCATACCTTCCTCTTGGGGTTCCCCAACGAGCTCGATATCAACCACGAGCCAGCATGCATCCATGTGGTTTAGGAAAATGTAACACCCTCGAATCGGCCCTATGCAAGTTTTAGCCCTTTCCGCCAAACCCGCATAGAAACGATTCAAGGACGCCCACCAGGCACTTTCATGCGGGTGGCAAACAAAGTAATACCATTACACAACAGTCCTCGATCGGACCCACAGAACAGATATATATATACAACAGCGACACAACGAGTCAAGAATATAGATATACAATACAAAGATCCAAATCACCTTGAAAACGATTCAACATCCGAGTACAGATAAGATGAAAATTGGGCTAAGAGGCCTGAAGAATAACCAATGGCGTCCATAACCCTGCCCAGGCCAAGCCGGAAGGGTAACCCTGCTAACGACGTCGATCTCAAACCTGCTAAAACAAAAGGGGTGCTGACAAAGGGCAAAGGAAAAAGAGGAGCGTCAGTACTGAGGCCAGTACACGGCGAGGCTAGAATTCGGCGGCTCTCGCCTACATAGGTATGGTGGACTGAAGCGGCAACGCAGCGGCACTAAACAACCTATAGAGACTCGGTACAACTGGAGGTTATCAGAGAGGGATAAGAAATACCTATCTGGATCCTACCGGATACTATCACCAAACATACCCATCCTGGTATTTCCCCCTCGAGGCCAAACGAGGAAGTTGGACCAAGGAACTCACACAGTTTGCAGTTTACTCATTCTGTTATTGTTGCAGCATTTACTAATCAGATATAGATAGCATGAGTCATCCTTATAGCATAAATAGTGGGCCGTTTTAGTTAACATTCCATTGTAGTTGGAACATTTACTAGTCAGATATAATTGTCCTGAGGAATCCCAAAACCCAGCATTTGTTGGCACTTATATGACATTCCATTGGAGTTGCAATACTTACTAGGCAGATATAACAAACAACCCAGGTCCACCAGTGGTTGGCATTTTTAATATCCATTCCGTTATAGTGAAGCTGATTACTAGTCAGATATATTAAGTCAAATTTATAGCACTACTTTAGTTATGCTTGTCTATGATCGAGATACTATGCTCCAAGTCGTCCATAACCGCGGACACGGCTTTCAGAAAGTTTTACCCTGCAGGGGTGCACAAATAGCAACACACACTCGATCAACCTCGGAAAAACCAACTCAAAACCCAACGAGGCATTCACGACAAAGCGATCACTGGATTTATAAAATATTTCAGGGGGCCACCCCACTAAGCTACCTGCAACGAAGTTGGCCGGCTCCGGAACAGACCCAGGGTTTGCGACGACGGCTGTAAACGACTGGGAACCTGAAAGTGTGACTGGGCTTGTCGATACCGCGAAAACATGGCGCGATCCAAAACAGTATAGGTGCTCCACGCACAATCTTAAATAAAGCAGTAACATGGCATAAGTACAGGATAGTAATAAAGCCACAAACAACTTTGTGACCCCAACAAATAGAAATGAATCAAGCTCTGGCTCAAGGGGGTCCATAAGGCCTCCCGGATGTGGATAGTGGAAAAAATCAAGGAACAGGTATCAAGTACTCGGGGTCCTACGGGACACAAGTGAGCGTGGAAGAACCAAATAACATCTATTGCCCACCGATGCCTCTGCATTAGTTATATCTAGCATTTTAACAGTTGTATTTAAAGTCATGATTATCTCCACCATTAAGCATCTCCACCGTTTATCATGTGCCAATTTGCCGTCAACGGTGGAACGACAACGACGTGAAGCAACACAGAAGCAAGCAACTACGACTTGCAGGGCCGACTATCTACCAAACAACAGGCAATAGGATGTGTCCATGGCAATATAGAGGCTGCAAGGAGTATAAATGGTGCACGAAAACTAAAGCATCGCGACATAGATAGCAATAGATCAACAGGAGGAAATAAAGACTATAAATGAAAAATAGGTAGAAGGCGGAGAGATGCTCGCCTGGGAAACACTGCCGATGGGTTCATATCCAGAGAACTTGTCGATATTCGCAGCCACTCAACGTCCTAATCCGTGAAGAAGAAAACACTAAAAGAAACACCGGATGCACTATTTAATACTATGACAGAAGAATCAGCATGTTTATGATATGATGTATGACAAGGCAAAGATGCGATGCGACTAGGCAATATTAACCGAAACCGGGGTCCCGACAATTAATTAGAGGATCAGTTTGTTTTTTTCTAACCACCAAATTAAATGTTGATTAACATGGTAACGCATGGCTGGGGTGACCTACATCAAAGTTAAATGAAGCGGGAAATTATTATAAGCATTTCCCAAATTACTATAGTTACTTAATAGGTGATATGCAAACTATAACCAGCCCACATGATGCAAACAAATATGAGGATGACATCTTAACATTCTATGCATTTTTCTGATCTACTTTCATATAAAACATATTTCATTTTAAGTTACAGAGCAAAAGATATAAAATAAACACATTTATAAAGGAGAAATAAAAGATGAGGCCAGCAGAGAAGGGACTTGGGCTGCAATTGCATCGCTGGGTAGAATCGGCCGGGTGATGACTAAGCCATGTATATGTACCACAACTGAGAGAAAACAGAGGCAAAAGAAGGAGTGTTTTGTATTGTGCGGAATTGGAGATTGAAATCAGGATCAGAGTAGAGAGGGCGCTTTCCTACAACAACTAAGTTGTTTTTCAGTTTATGACCAAGGCAAGAGCAAAGTTACACTGAACCAACAACCTGAAAAAATGCAGAGATGAAACAACACAAAAGGAGGTGGGGTTAAATTGTGCCAGGAGGTACACAAACTGGGAATCACTCAAACAGTCAGTCTGGAGAAAACAGACCAATACTTCGTTTGTTGTATGGATGATGACATGGTACAGACGTCCGTGTCCGGCCAATACACCTGATTTATGGTCTTGTAAAGATCAAGATGCAACAAAGTTTAAGTAGACAAGACAGATACGTAGCTAGTCAAACTTACAACAGCACAAATGAAACGATCGGTCCTCACCAGTGCAAAACGAGCTAGCTGAGTTGATATCCGCTGGATGATTATGAGAGATCGACTGGGATTTTGAACATGCCATAATAAACAAAGTTGTAGAGGAGACCGCGGCCTACAACATTGGTCATTAGGGCTCTTCAAGATTCAGAAAGGAACACATAGTTCTGGAGACATTTTGCTCGCAAGAGACAACACAGCGACGCAGTGACGTTTTCTGTCCACGGCGAAGATAACGCTGGCATTGCTCCGGGGATGATCTGCAGGGGAAAAAGACTAGGAGATGAACCAGGACAAGGCGCAGCTCACATACGTGGTTGGCAAGGACGAGAGCATCGGGATTGGCGAGGATCAGAGGAGATGGCGGCGCACGCAACGTGTTCGACAACGGGGATGTGGACGTGCAACATGTACGAGGGCGTTGCGGAGCAAGAGGAGGATGGAGAGGATGTCTAGGAGGTTGTAGAGGATCACCTAGCACTGGTCAGCAAGCCCAGCTTGAAGTAGTGAGGAGCTATGTAGGCCAGGCAGCGAGGTCGACGGCGTCGGGTGTCTGCAAGTACGTGGGTCGGCAGTAGCAACGTTCAGCGGGACTTCTCCTTCTAGCTCTGTGTACCGTACAGCTTCGGGAGGTTGACGTGTAGCTTCTCCTGGTACGTCGACGAGGCTCCGGTTGGATCAAGGGTCTGGCGAGCAACCGGTGCTCGGCCATGTCAAGGACGAGGGTTTCGTGGAGGAGGGGAAATAAACGGAAAAGGTGGATCGAGATGGAGAGGGGTAGGAGTGGTTGAGACAGGGGAGGCTGCTGCTCTGCTTTTGTTTTGACGAGCTCACATGAACTGGCACCGAGGTCACGCGATGGGCGTGCATGTTCAAGCCTGGAAGAGAAACAAGGTGCTTGGGGCTTGTCCACGGCCCAGCTCATGGTTTGGCTGCACCAGGAAGGAAGGAAATCTAGGCTAGCTAGGTTGGTGGCTGGGTAGGCTGTTTGGGTGAGAGGGAGTGACGTGGAGATAGGGTTTGGGTTTTTAAAATGGGCCGGGTAGTAGGTGGCCTGGCCTAACGGCTGGGCTGCCTCCCCGGTAAAAAATAGTTTTATTTTATTTAGTTTTGTTCGAAATAGACTTTGGTAATTTGTTTTGTAGACAAAAGAAAATATCTGAAAGAGGCCGGGTCTTAATTTGAAATAAAGACGGGGCGTTTAGAAAACAAAAACAAACTTTTCGAAAATAGTTTTTAAACAAAGCATGCAAGATGATGACGAGGCTCAAATGCAATGTGGCATGATGACATGAGCATGCGGTCATGATGATGCAATGCACAAAAACACAACGATTTTCTAGTAGTGGTTTTTGCGGGGTGCCACAATTCTACACCACTAACAATGGATCTCGCCCTTGAGATCTGCCTCATGGTACCGGGAAGAAGGTCGGTGATCTGAATCTTCTCGCTTCGTGTCGATCCTCGTGACACCACTAACAAGAGGTCTTTGTCCGTGATCGTCGAGAGAACACTCCGGGAAACAAAGGACGAAGGTGAAGGTATCCACAAATAAAGCCACCTCTAACTTCGATAGAAAGAGAGAACTGATGCATTCTCATCCACTTCAATGTACATGAGCAAATAGAGTGAGTAGTCGGCATGGGGCCAATCCATCACGCACCCAAACTATTACTCTGCACAATTAGTAGAAAAGCGTGCAACCATTCTCAGAATCAGACTAAAGATCTCGACAATCGAGGTTCGGAACAAAGGAGTGATGCAGGTTCTACATCGGATCTGGCGTAGATGATGTTGTCGCGTCGGAAAACACCGGAAGGCACAAGAAGAATAGAGAGAAGTCAAACAGATGCAGGATTCCTCAGATAACACGAAGACCGGATGTAGTAGCACCGTTACCAAAGGAGGAGGCGAGACCCTGAAGGTACGACGGAAACCCAACCACGAGAATTCCTGGACTCGAAGAGAAGATAAGAGAGCAGATTCAAAACACGCAGAGGTAAGAGGAGAATAGCAGAGGGTAAGGAGTAAAAGCAGACCTAATCAGATCTATCCACCCGATTTTGCAAAATAGTTTTGACACTCTACTTCGGCCGTTAGCTAGGTTATCCTACAGGCTGGACTTGTGGGGTATCGCAACTGCTGAGCTCTGATACCACTCTGTAACACCCTCGAATTGGCCCTATGCCAGTTTTAGCCCTTTCCGCCAAACCCGCATAGAAACGATTCAAGGACGCCCACCAGGAACTTTCGTGTAGGTGGAAAACGAAGTAATACCATTACACAACAGTCCTCGATGGGACCCACAGAACAGATATATATACAACAGCGACTCAACGAGTCAAGAATACAGATATACAATACAAAGATCCAAATGACCTTGAAAACGATTCAACATCCGAGTACGGATAAGAAGCAAATTGGGCTAGGAGCCCTGAAGAATAACCAATGGCGTCCATAACCCTGCCTAGGCCAAGCCGGAAGGGTAACCCTGCTAACGACGTCGATCTCAAACCTGCTAAAACAAAAGGGGTGCCGACAAAGGGCAAAGGAAAAAGAGGAGTCCAAGATCGAGGCCAAGACAGCGAGGCTACAATTCGGCGGCTCTCGCCTACATAGGTATGGTGGACTGAAGCGGCAGCGCAGCGGCACTAAACAACCTATAGAGACTTGGTACAACTGGCGGTTATCAGATAGGGATAAGAAAGACCTATCTGGATCCTACCGGATACTATCACCAAACATACCCATCCTGGTATTTCCCCCTCGAGACCAAACGAGGAAGTCGGACCAAGGAACTCACACAGTTGGCAGTTTTACTCATTCCGTTATAGTTGCAGCATTTACTAATCAGATAGAGATAGCATGAGTCATCCTGGTAGCATAAATTGTGGGCCGTTGTAGTTAACATTCCGTTGTAGTTGGAACATTTACTAGTCAGATATAATTGTCCTGAGGAATCCCAAAACCCAGCATTTGTTGGCACTTTTATCACATTCCATTGGAGTTGCAATACTTACTAGGCAGATATAACGAACAACCCAGGTCCACCAGTGGTTGGCATTTTTAATATCCATTCCGTTATAGTGAAGCTGATTACTAGTCAGATATATTAAGTCAAATTTATAGCACTACTTTAGTGATGCCTGTCTATGATCAAGATACTCTGCTCCAAGTCGTCCATAACCGCGGACACGGCTTTCAGAAAGTTTTAACCTGCAAGGGTGCACAAATAGCAACACACACTCGATCAACCTCGGAAAACCAACTCAAAACCCAACGAGGCATTCACAACAAAACGATCACAGGATACATAAAATATTTCAGGGGGCCACCCCACTAAGCTACCCGCAACGAAGTTGGCCGGCTCTAGAACGGACCCAGGGTTTGCGACGACGGCTATAAATGACTGGGAACCCGAAAGTGTGACTGGGCTTGTCGATACCGCGAAAACGTGGCGCGATCCAAAACAGTACAGGTGCTCCACGCACAATCTTAAATAAAGCAGTAACATGGCATAAGTACAGGATAGTAATAAATCCCCAAACTACTTTGTGGCCCCAAGAAATAGAAATGAACCAAGCTCTGGCTCGGGGGGGTCCATAAGGCCTCCCGGATATGGATAGTGCGAAAAATCAAGAAACAGGTATCAAGTACTCGGGGTCCTACGGGACACAAGTGAGCGTGGAAGAACCAAATAACATTTATTGCCCACCGATGCCTCTGCATTAGTTATATCTAGCTTTTTAACAGTTGTATTTAAAGTCATGATCATCTCCACCATTAAGCATCTCCACCGTTTATCATGTGCCAATTTGCCGTCAACGGTGGAACGACAACGACACGAAGCAACACAGAAGCAAGCAACTACGACTCGCAGGGCCGACTATCTACCAAACAACAGGCAATAGGATGTGTCCATGGCAATGTAGAGGCTGCAAGGAGTATAAATGGTGCACAGAAACTAAAGCATCGCGACACATATAGCAATAGATCAACAGGAGGAAATAAAGACTATAAATGCAAAATAGGTAGAAGGGGGAGAGATGATCGCCTGGGAACACTGCCGATGGGTTCATATCCGGAGAACTTGTCGATATTCGTAGCCACTCAATGTCCTAATCCATGAAGAATCAAACACTAAAAGAAACACCAGATACACTATTTAATACTACGATAGAAGAATCAACATGTTTATGATATGATGTATGACATGGCAAAGATGCGAGGCGACTAGGCAATATTAAGCGAAACCGGGGTCCCGACAATTAATTAGAGGATCAGTTTGGTTTTTTCTAACCACCAAATTAAATGTTGATTAACATGGTAACGCATGGCTGGGGTGACCTACATCAAAGTTAAATGAAGCGGGAAATTATTATAAGCATTTCCCAAATTACTATAGTTACTTAATAGGTGTTATGCAAACTATAACCAGCCCACATGATACATGATGCAAACAAATATGAGGATGGCATCTCAACATTCTATGCATTTTTCTGATCTACTTTCATATAAAACATATTTCATTTTAAGTTATAGAGCAAAAGATATAAAATAAACACATTTGTAAAGGAGAAAAAAAGTTTAGGCCAGCAGAGAAGGGACTTGGGTTGCGACCGTACTGCTGGGCAGAACTACGCCGGGTGATAACTAAGCCATGTATATGTACAATAACTGAGAGAAAACAGAGGCAAAAGAAGGAGCGTTTTGTATTGTGCGGAATTGGAGATTGAAATCAGGATCAGAGTAGAGAGGGCGCTTGGCTGCAGCAACTAAGCTGTTTTTCAGCTTATGACCAAGGCAAGAGCAAAGTTACACTGAACCAACAACCTGAAAAAATGCAGAGATGAAACAACACAAAAGGAGGTGGGGTTAAATTGTGCCCGGAGGTACACAAACTTGGGATCACTCAAACAGTCAGTATGGAGAAAACAGACCAATACTTCGTTTGTTGTATGGATGATGACATGGTACAGGCATCGGTGTCCGGCCAATACACCTGATTTATGGTCTTGTAAAGATTAGGATGCAACAAAGTTTAAGTAGACAAAATAGATACATAGCTAGTCAAACTTACAACAGCACAGATGAAACGATCGGTCCTCACCAGTGCAAAACGAGCTAGCTGAGTTGATATCCGCTGGATGATTATGAGAGATCGAGTGGGATTTTGAACACGCCATAATAAACAAAGTTGTAGAGGAGACCGTGGCCTACAACATTGGTCACTGTGGCTCTTCAAGATTCATAAAGGAACACATAGTTCTGGAGACGTTTTGCTCACAGGAGACAACACAGCGACGCAGTGACGTTTTCTGTCCACGGCGAAGATGATGCTGGCATTACTCCTGGGATGATCTGCAGCGGAAAAAGACTAGGAGATGTACCGGGACAAGGCGTAGCTCACATACGTGGTTAGCAAGGACAGGAGCATCGGGATCGGCGAGGATCAGAGGAGACGGCGGTGCACACAACGTGTTCGACAGCGGGGATGTGAACGTGCGACATGTACGAGGGCGTTGCGGAGCAAGAGGAGGATGGAAAGGATGTCTCGGAGGTTGGAGAGGCTCACCTAGCACTGGTCAGCACGCCCAACTTGAAGGAGTGAGGAGCTATGTAGGCAAGGCAGCAAGGTCGACGACGTCAGCGCAGTCTTGCGCTGGTCAGAGCGACGTCAGCCGGGACTTCTCTGGTACTGCATACAACCGGAGGTTGACATGCAGCTTCTCCTGGTACGTCGACGAGGCTCCGGTTGGATCAAGGGACTGGCGAGCAACCGGTGCGCGGCCATGTCAAGGAAGAGGGTTTCGTGGAGAAGGGGAAAGAAACGGAAAAAGTGGATCGAGATGGAGAGGGGTAGGAGTGGTTGAGACAGGGGAGGCTGCTGCTCTGCTTTTGTTTTGACGAGGTCACACGAGCTGGCACCGAGGTCATGCGATGGGCGTGCGTGTTCAAGCCTGGAAGAGAAACAAGGCGCTTGGGGCTTGTCCACTGCCCAGCTCATGGTTTGGCTGCACCAGGAAGGAAGGAAAACTAGGCTAGCTGGGTTGGTGGCTGGGTAGGCTGTTTGGGTGAGAGGGAGTGACGTGGAGTTAGGGTTTGGGTTTTTTAAATGGGTCGGGTAGTAGGTGGCCTGGCCTAACGGCTGGGCTGCCTCCTCGGTAGAAAAATAGTTTTATTTTATTTAGTTTTGTCCGAAATAGACTTTGGTAATTTGTTTTGTAGACAAAAGAAAATATCCGGAAGAGGTCGGGTCTTAATTTGAAATAAAGACGGGGCGTTTAGAAAACAAAAACAGACTTTTCGAAAATAGGTTTTAAACGAAGCATGCAAGATGATGACGAGGACCAAATGCAATGTGGCATGATGACATGAGCATGCGGTCATGATGATGCAATGCACAAAAACACAGTGATTTTCTAGTAGTGGTTTTTGCGGGGCGCAACAGAAAAGAACACACATGCAATGACTCTAGTGGATCAATGTGGATTAGGAAAAGAACACAAATGAAATTTCACTAGTTGATCCATGTAGTTTTGGATAAGAACACACATGCAATATCACTAGTGGATCCATGTGGTTTAAGAAAAGAACACACATGCAATGTCACAAGTGGATCCATGTGGTTTTGGAAAAGAATACACATTCAATGACTCTAGTGGATCAATGTGGTTTAGGAAAAGAACACACATGCAATGACTCTAGTGGATAAATGTGATTTAGGAAAAGACCACACATGCAATGACTCTACTGTTGGGTCCGCAGCATAGAAAACAAAATTTTTTGTTAACGAGTAGGAACTCGTGGTTGATGTAGTCGTACGCTTGCTGATCTCAAGATCGTGTGGAAGTCCGAGCGCCGCAAATCAGCAGCGCATCCGTCCTCGCACACACGTTCAAGCCACCGGACAACATCCACCTGCTCGCTCCAGCGATCCAGCGAAAGCAGCAACTCCTTCTAGACGAAATGCCACTGGGAACATGTATCTCGCTAATCCGAGACCATGGGGGAATAATCCTAGAGGGGGAGAGAGATCCTTCACAAGGAGGTATGAGGATGAAGGACGGAATGGGTGGCCTTTTATAGGAGGAGGGGGGTGCCCCCTCTCTCCATGGCTGGCGCATGGGGGGGTGACACCTCACCTCCCCCATTCATGTGGTGGTAACCCCTCCACATTAAAATGCCTCTTCACATTCCCTTTTAAAGTCTCCACTTTAAATGCATTAAATTTCTCCAAATTTAATGCTCTCTCATTTAATAAAACTCTTTTTATTAAATTTATTCAGAATTTTGTTAATTACTTTAATTAACAAACATTCACATATAGCCCCTTGCAATATTTCAATATCACATGCGTAACCACCTTCGCAATTTCACCAAAACAATTTCTGGTTTCTATTGAAACAATTCCTGCGCTTTGCAATTCTTTCGTCTGAAAAATATGTGCTCCAAAATGGTGTCCGGTAACTCTTAAGTGTGCCACCCTACGGTTCGCGAATAATGCAGACATGATCGAGACCCTTCTCCGATCAATAATCAGTAGCGGGACCTGGAGATCCGTACTGACTCCTACACATTCAACGATGAATCCTGTGACCGTGAGAACCTTTAACGCTTGTAACTAAATCCCTTTGTCTCTCGATATATTACATGTCCGAGATTCGATCATCGGTATCTCTATACCTAGTTTGATCTCATTACCGACATGCACTTTTTCTTGTTCCTGTGATATAACATTCTAGTGATCACATCACTTGCTTGCAAGCTATCCTAATGTGATATCACCGAGAGGGCCTAGAATATATCTATCTGTCATCTGGATTGACAAATTCCACTCTTGATCCATGAGCCTCAACATAACACCTTCGTAGTAATGAAACCATCTTTATAGTCACCCTGTTACGGTGTGACGTTTGATGTTATCAAGATACTCTTCCGGTGTTAGCAATTAACATGATCTCATGGTCTAAGGATAAAGATTACTTCGTATGATGTTATAGCAATATAAACATAATGACTTGATCGTAATGCTATACTTCGGATGAATGTTCATCACATCATTTCACAAATGCTGTGACCTTGTTATTAACAACATCCAATGTCCATGATTAGGAAACCATGATCATCTTGTTAATCAACAAGCTAGTCTATAAGAGTGGCATAACTAGGAACCCTTTTTGTTTGTTAAACACACATGTATTGATGTTTCCTATCAATACAATTATAGCATGCAAAATAAACATCTATCATATACAAGGAATACATAATAACAACTTCATTATTGCCTCTTAGGGCATATTTCCTTCAGTCTCCCACTTGCACTAGAGACAATAATCTAGTTTATATAGTGATAAATCTAACATCCATGGAGTTCTGGTGTTGATCATGTTTTCCCCTAGGGAGTACTTTAGTCAACGAATCTGCTACATTCAGGTCCGTGTGCACTTTACAAATCTTTATATCTCCATCCTTGACATGCTCGCGGATGGAGTGAAACCGGCGATTAATATGCTTGGAATTCTTGTGAGACCTTGGTTCCTTGGCGTTGGCTATGGCTGCATTATTGTCACAATAGATCACCATTGGGTCCAACGCACTAGGAACCACACCTAGTTCCGTTATGAACTCCTTCATCCAAACCGCTCCCTGCGCTGCTTCTGAAGCAGCAACATATTCCGCCTCCGTCGTTGATCTAGCCACCACAGGTTGTTTGGAGCTCCTCCAACTAACTGCTGCTCCGCTCAAGAGAAATACGTATCCGGATTGAAACTTAGAGTCATCCGGATCAGTGTCAAAGCTAGCATCGACATAACACTTAGCGAGTAGCTCTTCTTCACCTCCGTATACAAGAAACATATCCTTAGTTCTTCTCAAGTACTTAAGGATATTCCTTACCGCTATCCAGTGTTCTGAACCTGGATCAGATGGGTACCTACTAGTCAAACTAATAGCATGTGCCACATCTGGTCTTGTACATAGCATGGCATACATTATAGAGCCTATGGCTGAGGCATAGGGGATCTTATCCATTATCTCTCTTTCTTCCGCCAGAGTCGACTTTGAGTCTTACTCAATGTCTTGCCTTGCAACATAGGTAAGAACCCCTTCTTACTTTCGTCCATATTAAACTTCTTTAATATCTTATCAAGGTATGTACTCTACGATAGCCCAATTAGGCGTCTTGATCTATCTCTATAGATTTTAATGCCTAATATATATGAAGCTTCACCAAGGTCCTTCATCAAAAATTTGCTGTTTAGATAACTTTTAACACTGTTTAAAAGATCTATATCATTTCCAATCAATAATATGTCTTCCACATATAATATCAGAAATGCCACATTGCTCCCACTAACTTTCTTGTAAATACAAGCCTCTACATAAGTTTGGCCAAATCCAAACTCTTTGATCACCTCATCAAAGAGGAGATTCCAACTCCGGGATGCTTGCTTCAGTCCATAAATCGATCGCTGAAGTTTGCACACCTTATCAGCATCCTTAGGATCGACAAAACCCTTAGGTTGTATCATATACAACTCTTCTTCAATATTACCATTGAGGAACGCAGTTTTGACATCCATCTGCCATATTTCATAATCGAAATATGCAGCAATTGCTAACATAATCCTAACCGACTTAAGCATCGCTATGGGAGAGAATGTCTCATTGTAGTCAACTCCTTGAATTTGTCGAAACCCCTTTGCAACAAGTCGAGCCTTATAGATGGTCACATTACCATCAGCATCAATTTTCCTTTTGAAAATCCATTTATTCTCAACGGCCTTTCGGTCGTGAGGTAAGTCCACCAAGTTCCAAACTTGGTTCTCGTACATGGATTCCATCTCGGATTTCATGGCTTCTAGCCATTTGTTGGAATCCGGTCTCATCACCGCTTCTTCATACGTCGTAGGGTCATCCATTTCATCTATCATAAAATTCATAACAGGATTGCCGTACAGTTCAGGAGCTGCACGTGTCCTACTTGACCTGCGAGGTTCGGTAGTGTCCTCTTTCAGAGTTTCATGATCATTATCATTAGCTCTCTCTTCATCAGGGTGAAGTCAACTCCGAAACAACTTCTGGAGCTGCGCTACTCGCCATTTCATGAAGAGAAGGTTCAATAACCTCTTCGAGTTCTACCTTCCGACTACTCACACCTTTCGCGAGAAACTCCTTCTCAAGAAAGGATCCATTCTTGGCAACAAAGACCTTGCCCTCGGATCTATGATAGAAGGTATACCCAATCGTTTCCTTAGGGTATCATATGAAGATGCATTTTTCCGCTTTGGGTTCGAGTTTATCCGGTTGAAGTTTCTTCACATAAACATCGCATCCCCAAACTTTAAGAAATGATAGCTTAGGTTTGTTTCCAAACCATAATTCATACGGTGTCTTTTCATCGGATTTAGATGGTGCCCTATTTAAAGTGAATGCAGCTGTTTCCAGTGCATAACCCCAAAATGAAAGTGGCAAGTCAGTCAGAGACATCAAAGATCGAACCATATCCAATAAAGTACGATTACGACGTTCTGACACACCATTACGTTGTGGTGTTCCGGCAGGCGTGAGTTGTGAAACTATTCCACAGTCTTTCATATGTGTGCTAAACTCGTAACTAAGATACTCTCCTCCACGGTCGGACCGCGGAAATTTGATCTTTCTATTACGATGATTTTCCACTTCATTCTGAAATTGTTTGAACCTATCAAAGGTTTCAGACTTATGTTTCATCAAATAGATATACCCGTATCTACTCAAATCATCCGTGAAAGTAACAAAATAACGATATCCACCTCGCGCCGACAGACTCATTGGTCCACACACATCAGTATGTATGATTTCCAATAAATCTGTCGTCCGTTCCATTGAACCGAAAAACAGCGTTCTAGTCATCTTGCCCATAAGGCATGGCTCACATGTATCAAATGATTCAAAATCAAGTGATTCCAAAAGTCCATCAGAATGGAGTTTCTTCATGCGTTTAACGCCAATATGACCTAGACGGCAGTGCCACATATATGTAGATATATCATTATCAAGTTTAATCCTTTTAGCATCAACATTATGAATATGCGTAATACTACTATCGAGATCCAACAGAAATAAACCATTCAACACAGGTGCATGACCATAAAAGATATTATTCATATAAATCGAACAACCATTGTTTTCAGACTTAAACGAATAACCACTTTGCATCAAACACGATCCGGATACAATGTTCATGCTCAGTGCAGGCACCAAATAACAATTATTCAGGTTTATAACTAATCCCGACGGCATATGGAGAGGCAGCGCTCCGACGGTGATCACATCAACTCTTGATCCATTGCCGACCCGCATCGTGACCTCATCCCTTGCTAGTTGTCGCTTGTTCCGCAGCCCCTGAACCGAGTTACATATATTAGCAATCGATCCCGTATCAAATACCAGTGCTACGCGAGTACTAGTCAAGTACACATCAATAACATGTATATCACATATACCTTTGTTTGCCTTGCCGCCTTCTTGTCCGCCAAATACTTGGGGCTTATGCGCCAATGGCCAGTCCCCTTGCAATAGTAGCACTCGGTGTCAAACTTAGGGCCAGCTCGGGGTTTCTTTTCAGGCGCGGCAACAGATTTGCCTCCCTTCTTTCCCTTCTACTTGCCTTTCTTGTCCTTCTTGAAACCGGTGGTCTTATTGATCATCAACACTTGATGTTGTTTCCTAATCTCCACTTCTGCAGTCTTAAGCATTGACAGAAGCTCGGGAAGAGACTTCTTCATGCCCTGCATATTATAGTTCATCACGAAGCTCTTGTAGCTAGGTGGAAGAGATTGGAGAACATGATGTATGCCTAAGTCAATGGGAATCGTTATTCCCAAGGACACAAGCTTATCGGCGCATCTACATTTTGAGTCGTGCTCAGAACGGAGCTGTTCTCTTCCATCATGGAGCTAAAGCACTTTTCGAAGCATTATAACTCTCACGGCAGCATGGGTATCAAAATCATTTTCAATTCTCCCATGGTATCAAAGGCATTGCCATTTTCAAACGTCAAGTTCGCTCTAGCCCATATAGTATGCCGCAAAGAACTAAGTTGTGGTCCTCCTGACGAGTTATATAGACGTTTTTTCTCTCGTCAGGCATCAGAGCTGGTGGGGGCCTAGCGGCGCCTAGCACATATTGCTTTTGTGCAAGAGTGAGGAGAATCCTCAAATTCATAGCCCATTGGTGAAGTTGCTACCATTCGCAAGCTTCTCTTTCTCCATGAACACATTGAAATTAAAAGGTGTGGTGCCATCTACAATAGAATTTGTAAAATATATTTAGACTAAGTTTATGATAGATTGAGTTCAACTAATCCAAATTACTAATGAACTCCCACTCAAAAACGACATCCCTCGTGTCCTTTTGGTGATTACATGAACCAAATCCACTACACCAAGTCCGATCACGTGAGTCGTAGCTTCAAAAGCGAGCATATATATGGGCATCATATCAACTATATGACTCATGCTTAACCTTTCGGTCCGTGTTCCGAGGCCATGTCTGTACATGCTAGGCTCGTCAAGTAAGAACCTTAGTATTTGCGTGTGTAAAACTGTCTTACACCCGTTGTATGAAAGCGTAGAGTCGAGAACACCCGATCATCACGTGATGCCTCAAAACACGATCCACAAAACGGTGCATACTTAAGGAAAAACACATTTTATCTTGATATCTAAATGAGGGATCATCTTATAATCCTACCAAAAGTGCCAAACTAGCAATATAAGATGCTAATGTGTGAAGTGAGGTGGTATGGTCCATGCATTTGATCTCTATCATTTGCATCGTGGTATGATCTCTGTCATTGCTTTGTGTGTCAGGCCAAGGTCTATGGAACTTACACATTAAGTGAGTTGTAAGAGTATCTATCATACATCTACTTACAACAATACCATATCAAGACACTAGCCTAGCAACGATCTAAACTAGACGCCTCTAATTTATCAATTGCAAGTTTTGCATGGCTTAGGGCTTTTGGAGATAGAACCGGTCTTACCTATGAACATGAACCACAACGAGGATAACCAAGTTATTAGCAACTCGTTGTAAATCAGATATTGACTATAGTCGGAGAGACAGACACCCGCTATCCACTTATGCAAAACTAGTTGCATGTCAGTCGTGGAACCGGTCTCATGTACGATGACATGTAAGGTTGGTCCGGGCCGCTTCATCCCGCTATGCCACCAATATCCAAAGTACATAGAAGATGCAATAACATGATCATCATCGCCCACATATAAACATATGTGTACTACCCGTGCAAAGCACCTACGCATAGACCAGGCTCTGATACCACTGTTGGGTCCGTAGCATAGAAAACAAAAAAAATCCGATTCATTTGGTGGTCACCCCTCCAAATTAAAATGCCTCTTCACATTCCATTTTAAAGTCTCCACTTTAAATGCATTAAATTTCTCCAAATTTAATGCTCTCTCATTTAATAAAACTCTTTTTATTAATTTTATTCAGAATTTTGTTAATTACTTTAATTAACAAACATTCACATATAGCCCCTTGCAATATTTCAATATCACATGCAGAACCACCTTCTGCAATTTCACCCGAAACAATTTCTGGTTTCTATTGAAACAAATCCCGCGCTTTGCAATTCTTTCGTCTGAAACATATGTGCTCCAAAATGGTGTCCGGTAACTCTTAAGTGTGCCACCCTACGGTTCGCGAATAATACAGACATGGTCGAGACCCTTCTCCGATCAATAATCAGCAGCGGGACCTGGAGATCCGTACTGACTCCTACACATTGAACGATGACTCCTGTGATCGTGAGAACCTTTAACGCTTGTAACTAAATCCCTTTGTCTCTCGATATATTACATGCCCGAGATTCGATCATCGGTATCTCCATACCTAGTTCGATCTCGTTACCAACATGCACTCTTTTCTTGTTCCCGTGATATAACATTCTAGTGATCACATCATTTGCTTGCAAGCTATCCTAATGTGATATCACCGAGAGGACCCAGAGTATATCTATCCGTCATCTGGATTGACAAATTGCACTCTTGATCCATGAGCCTCAACATTACACCTTCGTAGTAATGAACCCATCTTTATAGTCACCCTGTTACGGTGTGACGTTTGATGTTATCAAGATACTCTTCCGGTGTTAGCAATTAACATGATCTCATGGTCTAAGGATAAAGATTACTTCGTATGATGTTATAGCAATATAAACATAATGACTTGATCGTAATGCTATACTTCGGATGAATGTTCATCACATCATTTCACAAATGCTGTGACCTTGTTATTAATAACATCCAATGTCCATGATCAGGAAACCTTGATCATCTTGTTAATCAACAAGCTAGTCTATAAGAAAGGCATAACTAGGAACCCTTTTTGTTTATTAAACACACATGTATTGATGTTTCCTATCAATACAATTATAGCATGCAAAATAAACATCTATCATATACAAGGAATACATAATAACAACTTTATTATTGCCTCTCAGGGCATATTTCCTTCATCTAGTGGAATCATGTGGTTCAGGAAAAGAACACATATGCAATGTCACCAGTGGATCCATGTGGTTTAGGAAAAAAACACATATGAAATGACTCTAGTGGATCCATGTGGTTTAGGAAAAGTACACACATGCAATGTCACCAATGGATCCATGTGGTTTAGGAAAAAAACACACATGCAAATGTCACAAGTGGCACTACAACAGGACATAGCTTTGGTAACACGTACTTGTGTTACTGTAGGTCCAAAATGGTGTTACTAGGAAGTGTAGTAAGACATTTTGAAGGTGTTACGTTAGGCCGTGTTACTAAGAGGTGTCCACTGTCACACATAATAATTGTTCCTATATGTTAAAAATTGTGTTACAACTTTTCGACTAGTAACATGCATCATACATGTTACTAGATAAGCTAGTACAGACTTTTATAACTATAGTAACACAGCTAGTAACATATTTTTTAGGTGTAATATCACTACTGCTACTACTAGTAACACAATGGGTAACATACTCTGGTAGCTCTAGTAACACATTTATCTAAATAATGTAACACAATACTCCAATAACATTTTCTTCATGGTTGCCAGATGTAGTGACATGGCAATCTATGTTGTAGCTTCCTTGTAGTTACGTGGAATTTTTTAATGACATGGCATATATCTTCTTGTTTGAGTTTCATTAATTCATATTCATGGACATTCAATTTTAGTCCACCTTTCCAATGGAGTCTAAGAACACATGTTTCCATAGAAGTAAATGTTGAGCTCTTCATTTTTCTATTCATTTTAGATGGCCCAATTCAAATTTCAAGCTCATAAAAATAACCAATTACATTTCAACACAAAACACATAAACATAGAATATTAGCAAATCACATTTATATTTACATCAAAGGGAGATAAACAACAACTTGATACACTTGCAACCATAATAATATGGCAGAGTCATAGCAAGAATAGAGAACTTGATGGCTCATGTAGAATGCCAACATCACAATGTTTTAGCTGAATCGGAAAAGACTTGATTCCTTAATTAATCACCCCAAGAGAGACAACACCAAAGTATCTGCAAAAGTGGAAGTAAATGTTTAGTTACATAAACTTAAGAAAATCATTGTTTATATATAGTTAATAGTTCACAAGCAATACATCACATGACACGGAACTAACAAGCTAAATACATGCAGTTTGGTGACCATGAGTTATGGAATATCACATTATTCACATCCTCTACATGTGTACACTTGTGTATCATTGTTTTACCGTATTTTTTGTTATTGAAAATTTTATACTACATATTTGACAGCATAGGCCCTGGGTTCTAGGTGCCGCCATTGAACTTTTAATTTCATTTATAGCATACTAGTTCTTTTGCCTACGGCTAATCATGTTGAGTGTGTAAAACTAAACGTATGGGCATGTAAGCCGTTTGATTAGAAAGCATATAGAAATTGCATAAAAATTAGTGAAGACTTTGCCTTGTACACAGAAAGAATAACACATGCTCAAGCTTGAATAAGATAAGTGGCCTACGAAAACATGGTGGCACATATGAGCATCACCGTGTGAAAAAATACATGTTTACGCATTAACTTGATTTAGATGAGATCTTAAACGGAAAAGGATGGATAGAAATCTCACCAGAGTGATGATAATCTATAGAAGCATTGTTCTCCCTGTCCAACAGTACTCATGATCTGGCATATGCATTAGTTGCTCTTCCTGGAATAATATGAGATAATTACAAGAAATTATTTGGCAGAAGAAAAAAATAAATTTCTAGTTCTGTAGAAAATAAATATTAACCAAACTACTTCAAGGAAAGGCTCACGGCAGTCAAACGTCTGAGTCTTTCCTCTGGAATACGGTTATATTCTAAATACTACTACAAAAGTACTACTAAAAGCTCCACCAAGAACACTGCAGCAATGAACCAGACAACAATGAAATGACTAGCTTGTCTAGCCTATAATCGACTCAATCTAGAACTCCTGGCATTAAACAAACAAGATTGACATGCACTATATATGCAGATAGATGAACCAAGTTTATGCAAGGAACTTTGTGTTGTACAACCAAAAATACACGAGGATTATTCCAAACTACAACCCTGAAAATAATTTGAGAGAGAACGCTACAGCAACTTGCAAATTCAGAGCATGCAAAACTTGACTTCTAACCTTAAGTAACGGTTGTAAATTCAGAGCATGCAAAAAACTTGACATGCAAATTCAGAGCATGCAAAAATTTAGGCCTTTTCAGTTTTGCTCACCTCACATGGTTAGCGGTGAAGAAGAGTCGTGATGACAAGGTCCTTCCGAGGACTGCTTCGCCCATCTTGCAGACGTTGTTTATATTGTCGCCCGCCATGTCACCTGCTGCGGCAACCATGTAAAGACGACGCGATCTTACGTCATCGAGAAGGAGAGTATCTCGCCGATTGAAGCGATGTTGACGTCCGAGAGAACCGGCTCATCTTCCTCCCTGCAAGACCCATCCGAGATGTCGGTTGGATCTGCTCTGAGGGCGAGCAGCAAGGCGAATGCACGAGCGTATCCTGGAGAATGGGAGGTGGGGACGGCGTTGGTGAGGACTGATTTGAGGAAGAGTGCAGGCCCGAGCCGGTTGTCGGCGCGGAAGGCCCCTCGGGTCCGTGGCTTGCCGGTGTGGAGGCGGCCGCGGCGGCTGTCGATGGAGGAGACGGGAACTGTTAGGGATGGCTCGGAGGTGGTGCGGTTCGTGGAGGTTGGCTGCCGCTAGAGGCAGGTGACGAGAGAAGGAGCATGCGGCCGGAAGGAGGAGAGATCGGCACGGGAGGATTGGGGGTTGCTAGGGTTCTTAGTGCGCGGGAGGATCTCAATCCAGATCAGAGTGCCACAGCGAGAGAGAGAGAGCCTTATAAGGCCGTTTGGCTGCTTGGTTTTTGTGAAACCAAGGTATTCTAATACCATAGTATATCACGGTCTGGCAAGCAATACCACAGTTTGCATAAAACCGGAGTATTTGTAAAAAAAGAGCTCCAGGCCTCTTTCTTGACTCATGCAAAAAAACTCAGTTTTTTGCAATACTACAGTTTTGAAACTTTAGTATTTTATTGCGGCCAAACGGCTCAAAGTATTGAAAACTATATTATTTTTAGATATTACGGTATCTTTCCAATACCGAGAAAAATCACCCGGTGACAAACGGAGCCTAGGTGCGTCGCAGAATCGCACGGAGAGAAAACAGCAGGGTAAGTTTCAATTAGTAGCAAAACCGACCACACCAAGATACGTGCAGGTGCACGATACGAAAAGCAAGTGCATGTAGCATGTCACGATGTAATTGGTCACAAACCAACTGTGGTTTGTGGCACACCAAGATTAGAGGTCGCACGGTTGAAAGAAGCATGAAGAAAATTCGACGATGAAAAAATGAATATTTGCCATAGCCTTGATCTGTGGCGTGTTACGGCGATGATTTTATATGGACTTATGCATCATAACAACCGAGATGGTATGCAACATTAATAGTGGAATTACTCGATTAGTTCGTCTCTAAATCTTAATACTCCCCGTCTAGAAATAAGTGACTTGCATTTGTTCTTATATATCTAGACACGTTTTAGTGTGTAGATACATTCGTATGTAGACAAATTCATGTCATTTATTTCCGGAGTCAGACAGTACTATATTGTGTGTGTGGGTGGGGGATACAGTTATCACATTTTTCCTCCTACGTCCTTCCTATGGGCGACACGGAGAACCCTAACCACCTCTGTCCCATGCGTCGCCGCCAGGCGAAGCCCGAGCGATGGTAGCGGTGGGGCCTCCAATCCCCCCAACCACATGCAGAGGCGACGACGCGGGCCGTGGTGGGCGGCTTGCTCGGCGAGGGGCGCATCAGGTGGTTTCGGTGACGTGGTGGCCTTGCACTGTGAAGGTGCGTCTGGATGCCGATGGTGTTTGTCCTCACGGCAGCGTGGTGGCTTCAGGCAATCCAGCGACCTCCGCCTGGTGGTCCATATGTGGGAAGACATTGCGGCGAGGTCTTGGTGGGGATGGCGCTTGTATGGGGCTACACGGGGGTGCGGGTGGATGGCGATGGTGGCCATGGCGTTGTGGTGTGGCAGCAGGGCTACTCGCCCCTGATATGGGCCTAGATCTAAGCTAGTGTGGGCCTGAACTTGTTATGATTGGCCTTGCCTACTGTGTCCGATCGGCGACCGCCTCGACAGTGGAGGCCGGCAGACCCCCTCATGTTGGTTGTTGTTTCGACCAACTTTTACCTAGTAGTCGATGTCCTTTCTTGTTTGATCTGTCGACTTTGCGGTGGACTGCTTGTCGCGTCACGATTATGTTCAAATTTTGACAAACAAAAGGCATCTATTTTGAGATGGACGGAGTACTATATTTCGATGAAGGGAACAAAATAAGTTTTGGTGTCATTTCAATTACAGGCTGTACAAAAATACGGTGAAATTACTCAAATTATGATGTGAAGGTGTGATGGTGTATTGACGGTGATTGTGAGGCTTTACTTTTCATTTTCTGTTTTGTTTAATATTATGGTTATTTGTATTTGGATATTAAGATATGTATCCAGGAATATTCTTTGATTTTTATAGCTCACTTTCTATTTTCATTTTTTTACAAAAAATAAAATATTTTCAGAACTCTCTCCAATTCCTCGGGCTGAAACTCCTATAGAGCCCATATTTTTCTTTCTATTCCCTCTCTCTTACTATCCGGACCACCAGGTCCAGTTAGATTTCTGGCCATTTGGCCCAGTTGGTGAGAAAAAAAGACATACCAGATAGTTTACTCTACACCTCGCTCGTCGCCCAATGTCCAAAAGCATTGGTTAAATGAAGAAAATATAACTTTAAGTCACTATCGGTTCCTTACTCTGATGGTTAGCTCAAGTGGTTATGAACGCTTGGTGTTTGGTTATCCGTTTTTTTACTTCTCCCATTAACACTATTAGGGAAAACCCTACCCGAGGCGCACCAAAAACCCTATCCGAGGCGCATGTGATATGCGGCTCTAGCGTCGCGCCTCTAGTATTTGTTATGTGAGGCGCATAACATATGCGCCTCCTATAACCTAGATATGCGAGGCGCATATTGATCATATGTGCCTCCCATACTTAGAATATGTGAGGCGCATATTGATCCGAATGCTCCTCCTATATTCTGCATATGCGAGACACATATTGATCTGAATGCACCTCGGATATTAATTTTGAATTTCAAAAAAAATGGCGGCCAGATCTGCATCTGGCCGAAATTTCATCGGAGCTTGTTGGAGGCCGTGCCTGTGGCCACAACCTACCACCGCAGGCAAGTGCGGGAGGCCATGGCCATGGGGGTCGCCGGAGATGGTGGAGGAGGATGAGGCCGCCGGAGGTGGAGGAGGAGGAGGAGGTGGTCGGTGTGGCTGTGGAGGCCATGGCCGAAGTGATCGCCGGAGGAGGAGGAGGAGGAGGTCGCCGGAGGAAGAGGAGGAGAAGGTCGCCGGAGGAAGAGGAGGAGGATGCCACTTGAGGTGGAGGAGGAGGAGGAGAGTGGAGGAGGAGGAGGAGAAGGGGAGAAGGAGGAGAGGTGGAGTAGAAGGACAAGGAGAGGTGGAGGTGGAGGAGAAGGAGAAGGAGAGAGGTGGAGGAGAAGGAGGAGGAGGAGAAGGAGAAGGAGGAGAGGTGGTAGGTGGCTATTTCGAATTTGAATCCGGCTCTACTTGTTTGCAGGAAATTTTTTGCTTTCGGCCATAACTTTTTACTCTTTTCGAATTTGGGAATTCTATAAAATCCAGAACAACCATAGGTGGTTGAATTCGAATAGGAAATTTTGAGACGATCGTTTTGATAGGTAAAAGATTGTTTTTCGACATCGTATGCAAAAGTTATAGCCGTTTTATCGTGCCATGACCTATTTTTGCAAAATACATCGAAATTCATATTTTTTCAATTTTGTCTAGATCTATACCCTAAAATCTAACTACAACTCAAAGGAATTATTTTTTTAAAGTTTCTATCATTTTTGTTTATTTTTTACAAAACTGAAAAGGCGTTCCGAGGGGGGTGGGATCTGCCAGGTTATAGGAGGCGCATATTCCCATATGCGCCTCGCATATTATCAAGTATAGGAGGCGCATATTGCCATATGCGTCTCGCATATTCGACCACAGATCTCCTTCGGGCCCATGCAACTTATGCGAGGCGAATTCTTCCCATATGCGCCAAGCCTATCTAATATATTGGAGGCACATATTATCAAAATGCGCCTCATATAATATGGGGGTGCCAGATTTCGTCCGTACATAGACTAGAGGAGGCGCATCCTACAAATATGCACCTCGCCTATTTTAATACTAGAGGCGTATGTAAGTGCAGTGTGTCTCGCTTATTTTATTAGAGGATCATATAGTATAAATGCACCTCAAATGAGCATGTCTCCTATAGCCTTTTCTCTAGTAGTGTAATATAAAATATGGCATCGATTGTTTTCCTAGCTTATTCCCTATAGTAACAGAGTACCAAAACAGGATCTTGTGTTACTTAATCCTATCAGTTGTAACACATTGCAAGTAACACAAACTTACGTGTTACTACAGCAATATCCTCGTAACACCTTTTCAGATCTTACTCTCTATGTGTTACTATCTACGCTTGTAACCCAAGTCTTGTGTTACTCCAATTTTTCCTGTAACACATCGACTCGTCGGTTGCAGTATTGTGTTACTTAAGCTCTGTCCTATTGTAGTGTGGATCAATGTTGTTTAGGAAAAGAACACACATGCAATGCCTCAAGTGGATCCATGTGGTTCAAGAAAAAACACACATGCAATGATAACAGTGGATCATGTGGTTCAGGAAAAGAACACACATGCAACGAAACTAGTGGATCAATGTGGTATAGGAAAAGAACACACATGCAATTCCTCTAGTAGATCAATGTGATTTAGGAAAAGAACACACATGCAAATATCACTAGTGGATACAGGTGGTTTAGGAAAAGACCACACATGCAAAAACTCTAGTGGATCAATGTGCTTTAGGAAAAGAATACACATGCAATGACTCTAATGGATCAATGTGGTTTAGGAAAATAACACACATGCAATGTCACCAGTGGATCCATGTAGTTTAGGAAAACAACACACATGCAATGACTCTAGTGGATCCTTGTGGTTCAGGAAAAGAACACACATGCAATGTCACCATTTGATCCATGTGGTTTAGAAAAGAACACACATGCAATGACTCCAGTGGATCCATGTGGTATAGGAAAAGAACACACATGCAAATGTCACTAGTGAATCTATGTGGTATAGGAAAAGAACACACATGCAATGCCTCTAGTGTATCCGTGTGGTTTAGGAAAAGAACACACATGCAATGACACTAGTGGATCCATGTGGTCCAAGAAAACAACACACATGCAATAACTCTAGTGGATCAATGTGGTTTAGGAAAATAACACACATGCAATGTCACAAGTGGATCCATGAGGTTTAGGAAACGAACACAGATGCAATGACTCTAGTGGATCCATGTGGTTTAGGAAAAGAACACACATGCAATGACTCGAGTGGATCCATGTGGTTCGGGAAAAGAACACACATGCATAGAATCTAGTGGATCCATCTGGTTTAGGAAGACAACACACATGCAATGACACTAGTGGATCCATGTGGTTCGGGAAAAGAACACACATGCAATGACTCTAGTGGATCAATGTGGTTTAGGAGAACAACACACATGCATTGTATCTAGTGGATCCATGTGGTTTAGGAAAAGAACACACATGCAATGACTCGAGTGGATCCATGTGGTTTAGGAAAAGAACACACATGCAAATGTCACTAGTGGATCAATGTGGTTTAGGAAAAGAACACACATGCAATGACTCTAGTGGATCAATGTTGTTTAGGAAAAGAACACACATGCAATGACTCTAGTCGATCAATGTGGTTTAGGAAAATAACACACATGCAATGACTCCAGTGGATCCATGTGGTTCAGGAAAAGAACACAGAGGAAATGTCACAAGTGGATCCACGTGGCTTAGGAAAAGGACACACATGCAAGGTCACTAGTGGATCCATATGGTTTAGGAAAAGAACACACATGTAAATGTGACTAGTGGATCAATGTGGTTTAGGAAAAGAACATACATGCAATGACTCTAGTGGATCAATGTTGTTTAGGAAAAAATACACATGCAATGACTCCAGTGGATCCATGTGGTTTAGGAAAAAACACGCATGCAAATGTCACCAGTGGAGCCATGTGGTTTAGGAAAAGAACACACATGCATTGATGCTAGTGAATCCATGTGTATTAGGAAAAGAATACACATGCAATGACTCTAGTGGATCATTGTGGTTTAGCAAAAGAACACATATGCAATGACTCCAGTGGATCCATGTGGTATAGGAAAAGAACACACATGCAAATGTCACTAGTGAATCTATGTGGTATAGGAAAAGAACACACATTCAATGCCTCTAGTGTATCCGTGTGGTTTAGGAAAAGAACACACATGCAATGACACTAGTGGATCCATGTGGTCCAAGAAAACAACACACATGCAATAACTCTAGTGGATCAATGTGGTTTAGGAAAATAACACACATGCAATGTCACTAGTGGAGCCATGAGGTTTAGGAAACGAACACAGATGCAATGACTCTAGTGGATCAATGTGGTTTAGCAAAAGAACACATATGCAATGACTCTAGTGGATCCATGTGGTTTCGGAAAAGAACACTATTCCAATTACTCTAGTGGATCCATGTGGTTTAAGAAAAGAACACACATGCAATGACTCTAGTGGATCAACGTGGTTTAGGAATAGAACACACATGAAATTTCACTAGTGGATCCATGTAGTTTTGGAAAAGAATACACATGCAATATCACTAGTGGATCCATGTGGTTTAAGAAAATAACACACATGCAATGTCACAAGTGGATCCATGTGGTTTTAGAAAAGAACACACATGCAATGACTCTAGTGGATCAATGTGGTTTTGGAAAAGAACAGACATGCAATGACTCTAGTGGATCAATGTGGTTTAGGAAAATAACACACATGTAATGACTCTAGTGGATCCATGTGGTTAAGTAAAAGAACATAGGTGCAATGTCACTAGTGGATCCATGTGGTTTAGGAAAAAACACATATTAAATGACTCTAGTGGATCCATGTTGTTTAGGAAAAGTACACACATGCAATGTCACCAGTGGATCCATGTGGTTTAGGAAAAGAACACACATGCAAATGTCACAAGTGGATCAATGTTGTTTACGAAAAGGACATACATGCAATGCCTCAAGTGGATCCATATGGTTTAGGAAAAGAACACACATGTAAATGTCACCAGTGGATCTATGTGGTTTAGGAAAAGAACATGCATGCAATGACTCTAGTGGATCAATGTTGTTTAGGAAAAAATGCACATGCAATGACTCAAGTGGATCCATGTGGTTTAGGAAAAAACACGCATGCAAATGTCACCAGTGGAGCCATGTGGTTTAGGAAAAGAACACACATGCAATGATGCTAGTGAATCCATGTGTATTAGGAAAAGAACACACATGCAATGACTCTAGTGGATCAATGTGGTTTAGGAAAACAACACGCATGCAATGACTCTAGTGGATCCATGTGGTTTAGGAAAAGAACACACATGCAATGTCACCATTGGATCCATGTGGTTTAGAAAAGAACACACATGCAATGACTCCAGTGGATCCATGTGGTATAGGAAAAGAACACACATGCAAATGTCACCAGTGAATCAATGTGGTATAGGAAAAGAACACACATGCAATGCCTCTAGTGGATCCGTATGGTTTAGGAAAAGACAACACATGCAATGACACTAGTGGATCCATGTGGTCCAGGAAAACAACACACATGCAATAACTCTAGTGGATCAATGTGGTTTAGGAAAATAACACCCATGCAATGTCACTAGTGGAACCATGAGGTTTAGGAAACGAACACACATGCAATGACTCTAGTGCATCCATGTGGTTTAGGAATAGAACACACATGCAATGACTCGAGTGGATCCATGTGGTTCAGGAAAAGAACACACATGCATAGAATCTAGTGGATCCATGTGGTTTAGGAAGACAACATACATGCAATGACACTAGTGGGTCCATGTGGTCCGGGAAAAGAACAAACATGCAATGACTCTAGTGGATCAATGTGGTTTAGGAGAACAACACACATGCAATGTATCTAGAGGATCCATGTGGTTTAGGAAAAGAACACACATACAATGACTCTAGTCGATCAATGTGGTTTAGGAAATAACACACATGCAATGATTCTAGTGGATCCATGTGGTTTAGGAAAATAACACACATGCAAAGTCACCAGTGGATCCATTTGGTTTAGGAAAAGAACACACAGGAAATGTCACAAGTGGATCCATGTGGTTTAGGAAAAGGACACACATGCAAGGTCACTAGTGGATCTATATGGTTTAGGAAAAGAACACACATGTAAATGTCACCAGTGGATCTATGTGGTTTAGGAAAAGAACATACATGCAATTACTCTGGTGGATTAATGTTGTTTAGGAAAAAATACACATCCAATGACTCTAGTGGATCCATGTGGTTTAGGAAAAAACACGCATGCAAATGTCACCAGTGGAGCCATGTGGTTTAGGAAAAGAACACACATGCAATGATGCTAGTGAATCCATGTGTATTAGGAAAAGAATACACATGCAATGACTCTAGTGGATCAATGTGGTTTAGCAAAAGAACACATATGCAATGACTCTAGTGGATCCATGTGGTTTAGGAAAAGAACACACATCCAATGACTCTAGCGGATCCATGTGGTTAAGGAAAAGAACACACATGCAATGTCACTAGTGAATCCATGTGGTTTAGGAAAAGAACAGACATGCAATGTCACTATTAAGTCCATGTGGTTTAGGAAAAGAACACACATGCAATGTCACCAGTGTATCCATGTGGTTTAGGAAAAGAACGCACAAGCAAATGTCACTAATGGATCAATGTGGTTTAGGAAATGAATACACATGCAATGCCTCAAGTGGATCCATGTGGTTTAGAAAAAGAACACACATGCAATGACACTAGTGGATCCATGTGGTCAGGAAAAGAACACACATGCAATGACACTAGTGGATCAATGGGGTTTACGAAAAACACACATGCAATGTCACAAGTAGATCAATGTGGTTTAGGAAAAGAACACAAATGTAAATGTCACCAGTGGATACATGTCGTTTAAGTAAAGAACACTATTCCAATGACTCTAGTGGATCCATGTGGTTTAAGAAAAGAACACACATGCAATGACTCTAGTGGACCAACATGGTTTAGGAAAAGAACACACATGAAATTTCACTAGTGGATCCATGTAGTTTTGGAAAACAATGCACATGCAATGTCACTAGTGGATCCATGTGATTTAAGAAAATAACACACATGAATGTCACAAGTGGATCCATGTCGTTTTAGAAAATAACACACATGCAATGACTCTAGCGGATCAATGTGGTTTAGGAAAAGAACACACATGCAATGACTCTAGTGGATCAATGTGGTTTAGGAAAATAACACACATGTAATGACTCCAGTGGATCCATGTGGTTCGGGAAAAGAACAAAGGTCCAATGTCACTAGTGGATCCATGTGGTTTAGGAAAAAAACACATATTAAATGACTCTAGTGGATCCATGTGGTTTAGGAAAAGTACACACATGCAATGTCACCAGTGGATCCAAGTGGTTTAGGAAAAGAACACACATGCAAATGTCACAAGTGGATCAATGTTGTTTAGGAAAAGCACATACATGCAATGCCTCAAGTGGATCCATATGGTTTAGGAAAAGAACACACATGTAAATGTCACCAATGGATCTATGTGGTTTAGGAAAAGAACATACATGCAATGACTCTAGTGGATCAATGTTGTTTAGGAAAAAAATACACATGCAATGACTCCAGTGGATCCATGTGGTTTAGGAAAAAACACGCATGCAAATGTCACTAGTGGAGCCACGTGGTTTAGGAAAAGAACACACATGCAATGATGCTAGTGAATCCATGTGTATTAGGAAAAGAACACACATGCAATGACTGTTGGGTCCGCAGCATAGAAAACAAAAAAATTCCTATGATGAGAACTATACGCCAAGATCTATCTACTAGATACAGAGCAACGGGTGGACATACATCCATGGAGAACTTACCCTCAAAGACAACGAGCTTTGTTAACGAGTAGGAACTCGTGGTTGATGTAGTCGTACACTTGCCGATCTCAAGATCGTTAGGGAATCCGGCCGCAACTCAAGCGCATCCGCACTGCACACACGTTCAAGCCACGGACAACCTCCACCTCCTCGCTCCAGCGATCCAGTGACGAAGCAACTCCTTCCAGACGAAATGCCACTGGGAACATGTATCTCGCTAATCCGAGACATTGGGGGAATAATTCTATAGGGGGAGAGAGATCCTTCACAAGGAGGTGTGAGGATGAAGGAGGGAATGGGTGGCCTTTTATAGGAGGAGGGGGTGCCCCCTCTCTCCATGGCCGGCGCATGGGGGGGTGACCCCTCACCTCCCCCATTCCTGTGGTGGTAACCCCTCCACATTAAAATACCTCTTCACATTCCCTTTTAAAGTCTCCACTTTAAATGCATTAAATTTCTCCAAATTTAATGCCCTCTCATTTAATAAAACTCTTTTTATTAAATTTATTCAGAATTTTGTTAATTACTTTAATTAACAAACATTCACATATATCCCCTTGCAATATTTCAATATCACATGTAGAACCACCTTCTGCAATTTCACCCGAAACAATTTCCGGTTTCTATTGAAACAATTCCTGCGCTTTGCAATTCTTTCGTCTGAAACATATGTGCTCCAAAATGGTGTTCGGTAACTCTTAAGTGTGCCACCCTATGGTTCGCGAATAATGCAGACGTGATCGAGACCCTTCTCCGATCAATAATTAGCAACGGGACCTGGAGATTCGTACTGACTCCTACACATTCAACGATGACTCCTGTGATCGTGAGAACCTTTAACGCTTGTAACTAAATCCCTTTGTCTCTCGATATATTACATGTCCGAGATTCGATCATCGGTATCTCCATACCTAGTTTGATCTCGTTACCGACATGCACTCTTTTCTCCTTCCCCTGATATAACATTCTAGTAATCACATCACTTGCTTGCAAGCTATCCTAATGTGATATCACCGAGAGGGCCCAGAGTATATCTATCCGTCATCTGGATTGACAAATTCCACTCTTGATCCATGAGCCTCAACATAACACCTTCGTAGTAATGAAACCATCTTTATAGTCACCCTGTTACGGTGTGATGTTTGATGTTATCAAGATACTCTTCTGGTGTTAGCAATTAACAAGATCTCATGGTCTAAGGATAAAGATTACTTCGTATGATGTTATAGCAATATAAACATAATGACTTGATCGTAATGCTATACTTCGGATGAATGTTCATCACATCATTTCATAAATGCTGTGACCTTGTTATTAACAATATCCAATGTCCATGATCAGGAAACCTTGATCATCTTGTTAATCAACAAGCTAGTCTATAAGAGAGGCATAACTAGGAATCCTTTTTGTTTCCTATCAATACAATTATAGCATGCAAAATAAACATCTATCATATACAAGGAATACATAATAACAACTTTATTATTGCCTCTCAGGGCATATTTCCTTCAATGATTCTAGTGGATCAATGTGGTTTAGGAAAACAACACACATGCAATGACTCTAGTGGATCCATGTGGTTTAGGAAAAGAACACACATGCAATGTCACCATTGGATCCATGTGGTTTAGAAAAGAACAAACATGCAATGACTCCAGTGGATCCATGTGGTATAGGAAAAGAACACACATGCAAATGTCACCAGTGAATCAATGTGGTATAGGAAAAGAACACACATGCAATGCCTCTAGTGGATCCGTGTGTTTTAGGAAAAGAACACACATGCAATGACACTAGTGGGTCCATGTGGTCCAGGAAAACAAAACACATGCAATAACTCTAGCGGATCAATGTGGTTTAGGAAAATAACACCCATGCAATGTCACTAGTGGATCCATGAGGTTTAGGAAACGAACACACATGCAATGACTCTAGTTGATCCATGTGGTTTAGGAATAGAACACACATGCAATGACTCGAGTGGATCCATGTGGTTCAGGAAAAGAACACACATGCATAGAATCTAGTGGATCCATGTGGTTTAGGAAGACAACATACATACAATGACACTAGTGGGTCCATGTGGTCCGGGAAAAGAACACACATGCAATAACTCTAGTGGATCAGTGTGGTTTAGGAGAACAACACACATGCAATGTATCTAGTGGATCCATGTGTTTTAGGAAAAGAACTCACATGCAATGACTCGAGTGGATCCATGTGGTTTAGGAAAAGAACACACATGCAAATGTCACTAGTGGATCAATGTGGTTTAGGAAAAGAACACACATGAAATGACTCTAGTGGATCAATGTGGTTTAGGAAAAGAACACACATGCAATGACTCTAGTCTATCAATGTGGTTTAGGAAAATAACACACATGCAATGACTCCAGTGGATCCATGTGGTTTAGGAAAATAACACACATGCAATGTCACCAGTGGATCCATTTGGTTTAGGAAAAGAACACACGGGAAATGTCACAAGTGGATCCATGTGGTTTAGGAAAAGGACACACATGCAAGGTCACTAGTGGATCCATATGGTTTAGGAAAAGAACACACATGTAAATGTCACCAATGGATCTATGTGGTTTAGGAAAAGAACATACATGCAATGACTCTAGTGGATCAATGTTGTTTAGGAAAAAAATACACATGCAATGACTCCAGTGGATCCATGTGGTTTAGGAAAAAACACGCATGCAAATGTCACTAGTGGAGCCATGTGGTTTAGGAAAAGAACACACATGCAATGATGCTAGTGAATCCATGTGTATTAGGAAAAGAACACACATGCAATGACTCTAGTGGATCAATGTGGTTTATCAAAAGTACACATATGCAATGACTCTAGTGGATCCACGTGGTTTAGGAAAAGAGCACACATCCAATGACTCTAGCGGATCCATGTGGTTAAGGAAAAGAACACACATGCAATGACACTAGTGAATCCATGTGGTTTAGGAAAAGAACACACATGCAATGTCACTATTAGGTCCATGTGGTTTAAGAAACGAACACACATGCAATGTCACCAGTGTATCCATGTGGTTTAGGAAAAGAACACACATGAAAATGTCATTAATGGATCAATGTGGTTTAGGAAATGAATACACATGCAATGCCTCAAGTGGATCCATGTGGTTTAGGAAAAGAACACACATGCAATGACACTAGTGGATCCATGTGGTTAGGAAAAGAACACACATGCAATGACACTAGTGGATCAATGTGGTTTACGGAAAACACACATGCAATGTCATAAGTAGATCTATGTGGTTTAGGAAAAGAACACAAATGTAAATGTCACCAGTGGATACATGTCGTTTAAGTAAAGAACACACATCCAATGACTCTAGTGGATCCATGTGGTTTAAGAAAAGAACACACATGCAATGACTCTAGTGGATCAATGTGGTTTAGGAAAAGAACACAGATGAAATTTTACTAGTGGATCCATGTAGTTTTGGAAAAGAATACACATGCAATGTCACTAGTGGATCCATGTGGTTTATGAAAATAACACACATGCAATGTCACAAGTGGATCCATGTGGTTTTAGAAAAGAACCCACATGCAATGACTCTAGTGGATCAATGTGGTTTAGGAAAAGAACACACAGGCGATGACTCTAGTGGATCAATGTGGTTTAGGAATAGAACACACATGTAATGACTCTAGTGGATCCATGTGGTTCAGGAAAAGAACACAGATGCAATGTCACTAGTGGATCCATGTGGTTTCGGAAAAAAACACATATTAAATGACTCTAGTGGATCCATGTGGTTTAGGAAAAGTACACACATGCAATGTCACCAGTGGATCCATGTGGTTTAGGAAAAGAAGACACATGCAAATGTCACAAGTGGATGAATGTTGTTTAGGAAAAGGACACACATGCAAGGTCACTAGTGGATCCATATGGTTTAGGAAAAGAACACACATGTAAATGTCACCAGTGGATCTATGTGGTTTAGGAAAAGAACATACATGCAATGACTCTAGTGGATCAATGTTGTTTAGGAAAAAAATACACATGCAATGACTCAAGTGGATCCATGTGGTTTAGATAAAAACACGCATGCAAATGTCACTAGTGGAGCCATGTTGTTTAGGAAAAGAACACACATGCAATGATGCTAGTGAATCCATGTGTATTAGGGAAACAATACATATGCAATGACTCTAGTGGATCAATGTGGTTTAGCAAAAGAACACATATGCAATGACTCTAGTGGATCCATGTGGTTTAGGAAAAGAACACACATCCAATGACTCTAGCGGATCCATATGGTTAAGGAAAATAAGACACATGCAATGTCACTAGTGAATCCATGTGGTGTTGGAAAAGAACACACATGCAATGTCACTATAAAGGTCCATGTGGTTTAGGAAAAGAACACACATGCAATGTCACCAGTGTATCCACGTGGTTTAGGAAAAGAACACACATACAAATGTCACTAATGGATCAATGTGGTTTAGGAAATGAATACACATGCAATGCCTCAAGTGGATCCATGTGGTTTAGGAAAAGAACACACATGCAATAACACTAGTCGATCCATGTGGTCAGAAAAAGAACACACATGCAATGACACTAGTGGATCAATGTGGTTTACGAAAAACACACATGCAATGTCACAAGTAGATCAATGTGGTTTAGGAAAAGAACACAAATGTAAATGTCACCAGCGGATACATGTCGTTTAAGTAAAGAACACACATCCACTGACTCTAGTGGATCCATGTGGTTTAAGAAAAGAACACACATGCAATGACTCTAGTGGATCAATGTGGTCTAGGAAAAGAACACACATGAAATTTCACTAGTGGATCCATGTAGTTTTGGAAAAGAATACACATGCAATGTCACTAGTGGATCCATGTGGTTTAAGAAAATAACACATGCAATGTCACAAGTGGATCCATGTGGTTTTAGAAAAGAACACACATGCAATGACTCTAGTGGATCAATGTGGTTTAGGAAAGAACACACATGCAATGACTCTAGTGGATCAATGTGGTTTAGAAAAATAACAGACATGTAATGACTCTAGTGGATCCATGTGGTTCAGGAAAGAACACAGATGCAATGTCACTAGTGGATCCATGTGGTTTAGGAAAAAACACATATTAAATGACTCTAGTGGATCCATGTGGTTTAGGAAAAGTACACACATGCAATGTCACCAGTGGATCCATGTGGTTTAGGAAAAGAACACACATGAAAATGTCACAAGTGGATCAATGTTGTTTAGGAAAAGAACACACATGTAATGCCTCAAGTGGATCCATGTGGTTTAGGAAAAACCACACATGCAATGACACCAGTGGATCCTGTGGTTCAGGAAAAGAACACACATGCAATGACACAAGTGGATGAATGTGGTATATGAAAAGAACACACATGCAATGCCTCTAGTAGATACATGTGCTTTAGGAAAAGAACACACATGCAATGCCTCTAGTAGATACAATGTGGTTTAGGAAAAGAACACACATAAAAATGTCATAGTGGATACATGTGCTTTAGGAAAAGAACACACATACAATGACTCTAGTGGATCCATGTGCTTTAGGAAAAGAACACACATGCAATGACTCTAGTGGATTAATGTGGTTTAGGAAAAGAACACACATGCAATGTCACAAGTGGATCCATGTAGTTTAGGAAAACAACACACATGCAATGACTCTAGTCGATCCATGTGGTTCAGGAAAAGAACACACATGCAATGTCACCATTGGATCCATCTGGTTTAGAAAAGAACACACATGCAATGTCACCGGTGGATCCATGTGTTTTAGGAAAAGTACACACATGCAATGTCACCAGTGGATCCATGTGGTTTAGGAAAAGAAGACACATGCAAATGTCACAAGTGGATGAATGTTGTTTAGGAAAAGGACACACATGCAAGGTCACTAGTGGATCCATATGGTTTAGGAAAAGAACACACATGTAAATGTCACCAGTGGATCTATGTGGTTTAGGAAAAGAACATACATGCAATGACTCTAGTGGATCAATGTTGTTTAGGAAAAAAATACACATGCAATGACTCAAGTGGATCCATGTGGTTTAGATAAAAACACGCATGCAAATGTCACTAGTGGAGCCATGTTGTTTAGGAAAAGAACACACATGCAATGATGCTAGTGAATCCATGTGTATTAGGGAAACAATACATATGCAATGACTCTAGTGGATCAATGTGGTTTAGCAAAAGAACACATATGCAATGACTCTAGTGGATCCATGTGGTTTAGGAAAAGAACACACATCCAATGACTCTAGCGGATCCATATGGTTAAGGAAAAGAAGACACATGCAATGTCACTAGTGAATCCATGTGGTGTTGGAAAAGAACACACATGCAATGTCACTATAAAGGTCCATGTGGTTTAGGAAAAGAACACACATGCAATGTCACCAGTGTATCCACGTGGTTTAGGAAAAGAACACACATACAAATGTCACTAATGGATCAATGGGGTTTAGGAAATGAATACACATGCAATGCCTCAAGTGGATCCATGTGGTTTAGGAAAAGAACACACATGCAATAACACTAGTCGATCCATGTGGTCAGAAAAAGAACACACATGCAATGACACTAGTGGATCAATGTGGTTTACGAAAAACACACATGCAATGTCACAAGTAGATCAATGTGGTTTAGGAAAAGAACACAAATGTAAATGTCACCAGCGGATACATGTCGTTTAAGTAAAGAACACACATCCACTGACTCTAGTGGATCCATGTGGTTTAAGAAAAGAACACACATGCAATGACTCTAGTGGATCAATGTGGTCTAGGAAAAGAACACACATGAAATTTCACTAGTGGATCCATGTAGTTTTGGAAAAGAATACACATGCAATGTCACTAGTGGATCCATGTGGTTTAAGAAAATAACACACATGCAATGTCACAAGTGGATCCATGTGGTTTTAGAAAAGAACACACATGCAATGACTCTAGTGGATCAATGTGGTTTAGGAAAAGAACACACATGCAATGACTCTAGTGGATCAATGTGGTTTAGGAAAAGAACAGACATGTAATGACTCTAGTGGATCCATGTGGTTCAGGAAAAGAACACAGATGCAATGTCACTAGTGGATCCATGTGGTTTAGGAAAAAACACATATTAAATGACTCTAGTGGATCCATGTGGTTTAGGAAAAGTACACACATGCAATGTCACCAGTGGATCCATGTGGTTTAGGAAAAGAACACACATGAAAATGTCACAAGTGGATCAATGTTGTTTAGGAAAAGAACACACATGTAATGCCTCAAGTGGATCCATGTGGTTTAGGAAAAACCACACATGCAATGACACCAGTGGATCCTGTGGTTCAGGAAAAGAACACACATGCAATGACACAAGTGGATGAATGTGGTATATGAAAAGAACACACATGCAATGCCTCTAGTAGATACATGTGCTTTAGGAAAAGAACACACATGCAATGCCTCTAGTAGATACAATGTGGTTTAGGAAAAGAACACACATAAAAATGTCATAGTGGATACATGTGCTTTAGGAAAAGAACACACATACAATGACTCTAGTGGATCCATGTGCTTTAGGAAAAGAACACACATGCAATGACTCTAGTGGATTAATGTGGTTTAGGAAAAGAACACACATGCAATGTCACAAGTGGATCCATGTAGTTTAGGAAAACAACACACATGCAATGACTCTAGTCGATCCATGTGGTTCAGGAAAAGAACACACATGCAATGTCACCATTGGATCCATCTGGTTTAGAAAAGAACACACATGCAATGTCACCAGTGGATCCATGTGGTCTAGGAAAAGAACACACATGCAATGTCACCAATGGATCCATGTGGTTTAGGAAAAGAACACACATCCAATGACACAAGTGGATCCATGTAGTTTAGGAAAATAACACACATGTAATGACTCAAGTGGATCCATGTGGTGCAGTAAAAGAACACACATGCAATGTCATCAGTGGATCCATGTGGTTTACAAAAGAACACACTTGTAATGTCACTAGGGCATCCATGTGGTTTAGGAAAATAACACACATGCAATGTCACAAGTGGATCCATGTGGTTTAGGAAAATAACACACATGAAATGACTCTAGTTGATCAATGTGGTTTAGGAAAATAACACACATGCAATGACTCTTGTGGATCAATGTGGTTTGGGAAAAGAACACACATGCAATGACTCGAGTGGATCCATGTGGTTCAGGAAAAGAACACACAAGAATGTCGCTAGTGGATCCATGTGGTTTAGGAAAAGAACACACATGCAATGTCGTCAGTGGATCCATGTGGTTTAGGAAAACAACACACATGCAAATGTCACCATTAGATCAATGTGGTTTAGGAAATGAACACACATGAAATGACTCAAGTGGATACATGTCATTTAGGAAAAGAACACACATGGAATGACACTAGTGGATCAATGTGGTATAGGAAAAGAAGACACATGCAATATGATGACTGCAAGTGCACAGATCATTTGTAGCCAGTATTGAAATAAAGATATCGATCCCACAGGGAGCAGGAAACTGAAGTATAATAATTGTTGAAATAAATATTGGGATAGAAATGCTAGATAAAGTTCTAAGTAACAAGATAAAATGCGAGTAATCTGTAAAAATGTGTTTTTGGGTTTTGGTTATAAGAGTAATAATAAAGTAAAGCAAAGTAACTTAATACAGAAAGTAAGTATCATGTATGTAAAGAAAGATTGGAACTGCAATAGGGAAAGAGTGTTCTCAGGGAGTAGCGGATACACCACTAGTATTGTAAAGGTCTAAGATAAAGATTATCATCATGAACTTTCTCAACTATGTATGTGTGGGAGGAACTCCTAATGTGGGATGCTCACATCATCCTCATAACCATAGCAGTCCGCAATAGACATCAATTGAATTACTGCGCTATTAAGGGACGTAATCCCGTGGCATGGATAGTGTTCCTTGAGTTTCCTCGATTTCCCAAGTTCATACATAAGGATTGCTAACAACTTTATAGCCACTATAAGTGCTAGCACACCTCCGTCTACCAACAAGTAGTTCTGTCCATAAAGTCCCCACAAGAGGCAAATATTGATAGGTCGACTTCTCTCAACATCAAGATGTAGAGAATCTAACACATGGTCATAGCGATGAATATCATAATAGACTTTATCTTATTTCAATCTCATACTAGGGTTTCTCCATATCCCCAAGAACTAATGATCTACTCAGACATGGAGGCAATCAACATTATGGCAATGATAATGGAAATGGTCATAGATGAATAGTACATTTATAAATCCACAACAAGTATAGGAATTACAACAAGATCTAGACAAGATGTAGATGGGATGGATGAAGATGGTGGTGATGCAGCAGTGGATGATGAAGATTGATGCCTTAGCCTCCCGGATATGCATAGGGTGAAGATGGATCCCTGGGGATGAGTTCCCCTCCAGATGACTTCCGGAGGTGAGGTTTCTGCGATTTCTGGGTGTTCTGTATGTCGTCTCCCCGAACCAAATGCACGGGGTGAAATTATTTGACGTGGCAGAGGTGGCGCCAGCTATACGGGTGGGGAAAATTCTCCCGCCATATAGTTGGTCGTTACGCTCTCTGCCTCCTTTGTTTGCTTCTGGTTTTCTTCTGGTATTATTAATATTTCCCAAATAAGCGATTTACGTTGTTTTGACTCCTTTTCTCCATAGTACAACAACTTCAATAATTGTATCCATTGGATCCATCATATGTCCTGATCCTGGTGAAAACAGACATAAAATATGCGCGTGAACACCGTAAAATACCAAAATCCTACATCTACAATGCAAAATAGTAATGTAAAACATGATGCAAATATGCACTCATCAACTTCCCCAAACTTAGACTCTTGCTCGTCCCGAGCAAGATTTTAGCTTAATGGATGTGATCCTCATATTCATGAAGTTGAGTCGATAAAATAAATGAGGCAATTGTAGCATTTGTTTATCATGTATGATACAGGGGAATAAGTTCATGAGTTGTACCTTACTCGAACCATCTGAATAGTATTGGAAGGCTTCCACACCTTAGTTATCAATAGTTCATAAAAGATGAATCTCAACATAATGTAAAAGACTCCGGTTTAACTGAATGAGTTAACGAGGTAGTCCCAATTGTTTTAGGATTAACATATTCACATGGGATTCAAAATCTCAAAAGTGTCTCTTTGTCATACTACAATACAGTGGCATATGCCTATTTGCTCTTTGCACATTCACTCTTTTTCTTCTTTTCTTTTTCTTTTCTTTTGCATATATGCTCACACTTTTGGTTTAAGTGCTGTGAATAGGAGCTAGCCATATATTCCACTTCATGTAGGAATTCGAAGTTCAACGATCTCAATTATCAAATTCCAACTGTATATGAAGCATTGTTTATGACTTGAGATTCTACCATGACTTGTTCTCAATCTATTTAGATAGCATTTCCTTTTCCTTTGTTCAAGGTTTTCTTTTTCAACTTAATTGTATAGATCATTTTTCTTTGTGAATCAAATCATAATATTATAGCATATTGACCAAATTATCTTTATGTGTTTCATTAATACCAATGGTGTGGAAGACTCCTATTGCTATTATCAAGTGCAAGTAAAATAATACTCAAGCCATTAATATATCAATAAAGTAAACACAAACTCAATATTGCTCCATATATAATAATAAACTCGGAATTTCATAAAAGGGATCGACTATTCCTGAAGGCAATTCTAATGATGCAAACTTTATTTGTAATTTGAACTAATGCAAGAATAATAAAAACTTATAAGATAGATTACAAGGTCTTAAAGATCTCCCCAAGCCTGGCATCAATCCAGGCGGGATCAAATAATCCCTTGCAATTATTTGGTACCATGATTGTTATAGATCACTGGGGCGCCATGGCACGTGGTATCTTCTCCTCATGGGCCAGCCTGAGGCTGAGGGATTGATTGACAGCTTCTAATTCCTTAACATGCAGCTTGTAGAAAAGATTATTCCTCTCCAGCACTTTCACTCATTCCTTAATGAACTCATTGTCCTCTTGATATCTTCATCAAGTTTATCAAGATAAACTCGCAGCAATCGAAAGTGTTTGGTGGCCATGGCTTCTCCTTGTCCAATTCCTCAATCTTCAGCTCCAGGGCCTTCAAGTCCCTCTTCCGACATCCATGGTCGGCATCAAGGAACTCTATAGGTATGGTCTCGATCTACTTGCCTTGGTCGCGGTTTCTCCCGGCCTCCGTGGGATTCCTTCTTCTTGACTTCTATCCCTTGGTTGAGAGCCCTCTCGCGAAATAAGAGGTAGATTGGTTTCTATAGATTTTGATTAGAGAGATAGACAATGGCAGTATATAAGAGGGGTCATAGGTCGGTAAAACTCGCGAGAAACACCAAATTGTCGTCCAAGAAAAGAATCCAAACGGAACAAAAAAAGAAATCGTGAATTTGTAAGTAACCTGTCGCGTAACGACCAACTATACGGGCGCGACCCGTATAGGTCCGGCTGTATAGTTAGTTCCGGGCAGATATTTCCAAATATCTCGAGTCCAGGTCGATTAAATCATGACTCGGAACCGACAATAACGTTTTTTTACGTGAAAAGAAAGATCGAACGAAAAGTGTCTAAGAGTTTAACGACCAACTATACAGCCGAAATTTTTGTTCCAGTCGTATTGCGACCGTATAGTTTCAAACACCGAAATTCAAAAGTGCTTGGGAGTTTAACAACCAACTATACGGCCAGAATTTTTGCTCTGGTCGTATAGCTGCGACCGTATAGATATCAGCACCAAAAAGCAAAACCATTTGAGAGTTTAATGACCAACTATACTGCCGGAATTTTTGCTCCGGTCATATAGTTGCGACCATGTAGGCTCAGATATCTAAAATAATTTCACGAAGATGATGCAGAGAGTTTAATGACCAACTATACAACGGGAGCTCCCGCTCCGGTCGTATAGCTTCGCCCGTATAGTTGGTAAAACACCTCTAAAATTTCAGAAAAACACAAGGAATTCGAAAATAGAGATTTCAAGAGTAAAAATTGTGAAAATAAATCACTTATTTGGGTAAGAAAACTTACCTTGCATTTACCACTTGCTTAATCTAGGATGAAAAGTTCCTCCCACAACAAGGACTCCTTCTCTTTTGGAGGAATGGACTTTGGTTCATAAAATAATTCTCGTAAACGAAAATCACCAGGACTAAAGTTCCTCTCAATAAGATTGGTGTCCTCTTGGGCAAACATGGACACTGCATCTAACATCTTTATTTCTTGCCTCTGCATAATATGCAACTCAAATTCTTGAAGTGAAAGAATCCAACGTATCAGTCTTGGCTTATGTTCTTTCCTCTCAAGGAGTTCTTTTAAACCATCACGATCCATATGAACTCTCACCTTTGCATCAACTATATAAGAACGAAATTTATCACAAGAGAAAAATACAGCAAACAGTTCCTTCTCTTCCTTAGTGTAATTCTTTTGGGCACCATTGAGAGTTCTACTAGCATGATGTATAATATTAAATCTTCGACCAATATGTTGTCCAAGAGTCACTCCTACAACATCATCGCTAGCTTCACATATTAAGTCAAAGGTTGTATCCCAGATAGGTGGTTTAATGGTGGGAGCTCGAGTTAGAGCATTCTTAAGTTTACCAAAGGCTTCAAGACACTTATCATTAAAAGTAAATCGCATTCCCTTTTACAAGAGGTTAGTCAAAGGTTTAGATATCCTTGAGAAATTTCTAATGAACCTTAAAAACCCACATGACCAAGAAAACTTCTTATACCTTTAATATCCCTAGGTGGTGGCATTCTCTCTATTGCTTCAACCTTAGCTCTATCCACTTCATTTCCCTTACCTGATACTTTGTGTCCAGGGACTATAGCTTCTTTGACCATAAAGTGGCACTTCTCCAAGTTTAGAACAAGATTAGTTTCTTCACAATGCTGCAAAACTTTCTTGAGATTATCCAAGCAACTAGTAAATGAAGTTCCATAGACAGAAAAGTCATCCATAAATACTTCCATTGTAAGTTATATGAAATCAGCAAAAATAGTAGTCATACATCGTTGAAAAGTAGTTGGGGAATTACATAGACCAAAAGGCATACGTCGGTAAGCATGTAAACCGTAAGGACTTATGAAAGTTGTTTTAAGTTGGTTGATACGTCATACGTTGCTAATGCATCTATAATTTTTAATGTTCCATGCTTGGTTTTATCTACTTTCTTATGTTTTGTCCACACTTTGGAGTACTTTTTATACACTTTCTTGGACTAGCCTATTAATAAGATGCCATAGTGTCAGCTTCCTATTTTTTGCTATTTTTGGTTCTAGGAAAGTCAGAAAATGAATATTCTCAGAATTGGATGGGACAAAAGCCAAAGTCAGTATTTCACCGAGGGGGACACGGAGCCAGAATACGAGACGGAGAGGGGCCGGAGGGCCGCCACACCACCTGGCCGTGCGGCTAGGCCTGGCCCACGCTAGGGGGTGGTGTGGCCGCCTAGGGCACCCCCTCGGCATCCCTTTTCGCCTATAAGATGCCTCCGATACAAAAACCCTAAGGACCCGATCAAAATTCCACGAAAGAGTCTGTAGCCATTGTCATATCCATACCTAGATCGGGAGGGATCTGAAGCTCTTCCCGGCACCCTGCCGGAGGGGAGAATTCACACTGGAGGCCTTCGTCATCACCATGAAAGCCTCTAGTGTGATGCGTGAGTAGTTCATCCTTGGACTATGGGTCCATGTAGGAGCTAGATGGTTGGTTCTTCTCCTTTGTAATACCATGTTTAGATCTTGTGAGCTCCGTTCATGATCAAGATCATCTATATGTAATCCTACATGTTGTGTTTGTGGGGATCCGATGGATACTGAGATGCTATTTTAGATTGATTATTGATTCTATCATGTCTTTGTTATTTGTGATCTTGCATGCTCTCTATTGTTAGTAGATATCTTGGCCGAGTAGATGCTAGCAACTCCAAGAGGGAGTATTTATGCTCGATAGTGGGTTCATGCCTCTAGTAATCCAGGGAAGTGACAGAAATCTCTAAGGTACTAGATGTGTTATTGCTACTAGGGAGAAAACAACTATCCTTTGTTCATAGAACAATCGTATTGTTTACTTTACACGCAATGCGTAATGCAATTATCTGTTGCTTGCAACTTAATACTAGAGGGGGTTCGGATGATAACCTGAAGGTGGATTATTAGTCATGTTGTAATGCGTAATGTGTTATACTATGTATAATGTTGTAATTCCCAATCAAATCTCATAGGAGTCAAGATGATTAGTATATGCATGTATGGTTTCTTGATGTTTGTCAATTGCCTCGCTATAATTTGGTCACTCAACATTTCATCTGTCTTAAGGAGAACCACCACTAGTGAACTATGGACCCTAGTCCTTTCTTTTACCATCAATCTACAACTGTTTACTGTTTTGTGTTTACTTTCTACAAGCTTTTACTTTCTTCCACACAATACGTTTAATCCTTTGTTTTCAGCAAAACAAGTGAGATTGACAACCTCATTGTAAGTTGGGGGCAAAGTTCTATGGTTGTGTTGTGCAGGACTCCGAGTGGGCAACAACACCAGGGGGGTGTTTCTTTGCTCCTACTGATTCGATAACCTTGGTTTCATAACTGAGGGAAAACTTGCTGTTATGCTCATCATACCTCCTCTTGGGGTTCCCCAACGAGCTCGACGTGTTGAGCCAATAATCAATACGTCGTAAATGTATCTATAATTTTTGATGTTCCATGCTTGTTTTATATCTACTTTCTTATGTTTTGTCCACACTTTGGAGTATTTTTAGACATTTTCTGGAACTAACCTAATAACAAGATGCCATAGTGCCAGTTGCCTATTTTCTGCTGTTTTTGGTTTCAGAAAAGCTAGTAACGAAATATTCTCAGAATTGGACCGGACAAAAGCCAAAGTCAATATTTTACCCGAATCAACACGAAGTACGGAGGGGAGACATAGAGGGGCCACGAGGCGGCCACACCCTAGGGTGGAATGGCCAGCCCTGAGCGCGCTGCCACCTGGTGTGGGCCCCTCGAGCCTCCACCGACCCTGCCCTTCCGCCTATAGAAGCCTCCCAGGACGAAAACCCTAAGTACCCGATCAAAATTCCACAAAAGAGTCTGTACCCACCGTCATCTCCATCCCTAGATCAGGAGGGATCTGAAGCTCTTCCCGGCACCCTGCTGGAGGGGAGAGATCTCCCTGGAGGCCTTCTTCATCACCATGACTTCCTCCGGTGTGATGCGTGAGTAGTTCATCCCTGGACTACGGGTCCATGTAGTAGCTAGATGGTTGGTTCTCCTCCTTTGTGCTACCATGTTTAGTTCTTGTGAGCTCCGTTCATGATCAAGATCATCTATTTGTAATCTTACATGTTGTGTTTGCGGGGATCCGATGGATATTGAGATGCTATTTTAGATTTATTATTGATTCTATCATGTCTATGTTATTTGTGATCTTGCATTCTTTCCGTTGTTAGTATCTATCTTGGCCAAGTAGATGCTAGCAACTGCAAGAGGGAGTATTTATGCTCGATAGTGGGTTCATGCCTCTAGTAATCTGGGGAAGTGACATGAATCTCTAAGGTACTAGATGTGTTGTTGCTACTAGGGAGAAAACATCAATCGTTTGTCCATGGGGCAATCGTATTGTTTACTTTACACACTTTGCTTAATGCAATTATCTGTTGCTTGCAACTTAATACTGGAGGGGGTTCGGATGATAACCTGAAGGTGGATTATTAGTCATAGATGCACTTGGATTATGATCTATGTATAATGTTGTAATGCCCAATCAAATCTCATAGGAGTCAAGATGATTACTATATGCATGTATGCTTTCTTGGTGTATGTCAATTGCCCCGCTGTAATTTGTTCACCCAACATGTCATCTATCTTAAGGAGAATCACCTCTAGTGAACTATGGACCCCGGTCCATTCTTTTACCATGAATCTACCATCTATTTACTATTTACTGTTTACTTTCTACAAGCAATTACTATCTTCCATACAATACATTCAATCCTTTGTTTTTAGCAAAACCGGTGAGATTGACGACCTCACATTATGTTGGGGAAAAGTTCTGTGGTTGTGTTGTGCAGGATTCCAAGTTGGAAACAACACCATGGAGTTGTTTCCTTGCTCCTACTAGTTCGATTACCTTGGTTTCATAACTGAGGGAAAACTTGCTGCTGTGCTCATCATACTTTCCTCTTGGGGTTCCCAACAAGCTTGAATATATTTTGATCCATCAAGCTTTTTTTTCTGGCACCATTGCTAGGGAGTCAAGGACATCTTCATAAGGGGAGTACCTCACAACAAATCTCTTTACTTTGTTTCTTTGTTTTGCTTAGTTTATTTATGCTATGTTTGCTTGTTTCTTTATTCAAAAACACAAAAAAATTAGTTTCTCTGGTTTGCTTCTTTATATCAAAAACACAATTTTTTAGTCCTTTTCTGTAGTTGTCACCTTGTTCTTTGATCACCATGTTGATCCCTAAGTTCACCCTAAAAGACCTTTCAATAAGTAGTGGCTCTATAATTGGGAAAGATAATATTGAAGAATTCTTTAATCATGTTAGCAAGCATGAGGATATTGAGGATAGATCCCTAGCAGAACTTGATCCAAATTATGAAATTGTTGCAACTTCTTTAGTTCACATGTTGGAAGCTTGGTTTGTTAACCTTAACCCCATAATGATATTGAGGACACTGAAAAGAGAGATTTTAGTCTAGAAACTTTGCTTAAACAATTCTACGATGTTGTTAAGGAAGCTAGAAAAGTCTTTGATCATTTTAACATGCTAGGCTCATGTGTAGATGTTATTGGTACGCGAGAAAAGATGGACAAAACCAAACCTAATGATGGGGAGGAAATTAAGACACCAATACCTTTTAAACATGTAGGAATACATGAAGCCTTAGAAAAGAATTTTGATTGGATTGTTCCTAAAAACCCTTTTAATGAAAATTGTGAACCCAAGATCATTGAGAGAGGATACTCTAGAACTTATTTGGATGAGATACCTTGCCTTGTTGAAGATATTTCTGGTATTGATCTTAATGCTTCTTCATTTGAGAATACTTGATTCTTGCTTCTTATGCCTAGCTCAAAGGCGCTAAAGAAAAGCACTTATTGGGAGATAACCCAAATTTTTAGTCAATAAATTTTTCTTTTGTTGAGTCTTGTAAGTTATTGCCTCTATAATAACTTCTCCTTATCCTTTTTGTGTGGTTTTTGTGCCAAGAGTAACCTCTAATGAGAGAGAAGTAAGGATTGGGAAAGTTGCTCTTCCGAAACAGGTTTTTGTGATTCGCTCTAAAAATTCGTGAAAAATATTTGTATGTCGGATTGAGCTGTAATTTTTTGTGCTTATGCCCCAGGTAGTTATCCAACTTTCGTTAGTTTAACACTTTTCAATTTGAGCAACAGAAGGTTTTCGCAAAAATTGGTTTTGACCTGCTGGTCTGTTTTGACAGATTTCTGCCATTATTTGCATTTGCCTCTTAATCTATTTCTCTTTGAGTTATCTTTGATCACTTGAACTCTTAAAAGGAATTGCTACAGTAGCTTGTGTTTTAATGGAATTTTTACTTGTGTTGAAACTAAACCCAAAGACTTATTATCTTGAATACACTAATGTTGCTAATGAAGATTGTGTGAAGTTTGGTATGAACGACATTTTAAAGTGTAGGGAAAAAGAATGTGATAAGATGAAGTATGGACAAAAGCTCAAGCTTGGGGATGCCACCCGTGTCACCCCAAGAAATATTCAAGAAGTACAAGCGTCAAAGCTTGGGGATGCCCAAGGCATCCCCTTCTTCATCAATAAAAATATCAGGTTTCTTCCAAACACTTCATTTTTATTGTTTCATGCACAATTGTGTTGTTCTTGGAGCGTCTTCGTTTTTTTTTAGTTTCTTTTGCTTAGTTTTCTTGAATAAATTGGTTGAACCCCCACATTCATACATAGTTTCAAATAAGTTGATTTGGATTGGAAAAGAGTAGGAAAGTTCATGCTTATAAGTGGTACAAAAAGGAGCTTGTTTTGACTGTGACTTAGACTTTATCATGTCATGCTTGATATTGCTTTGACTTTATGCTTAGTGATTATTTCTGTAGCATGACTTTTTTTACAAACAATTGAGATTGCTTAATGTGCCTTGAAAGAATCATGCGTTGTTTTAGCATATAAAAGCATAATATCCTTTGATGCTTTATTTGGGTTGACTTGGCGCATGCTCACACCATGTTAAGACTATACCAAGTCACCATAGACTCTATGATCATTTAGTTTTCGACTTGTAATATCACTTTATTCTTTAATTAGTAATGTTTTGTTGCTTTGCATGATTATGGCCATTATTTCTCTCTTAGTTGGTCGCTCCCAGTCTTTTGCTAACCTCCACATGTAATAAGTATGAGTTCCATTCATGCATGCAACTCCAAATAAAACCAAGTTATTCCAAAGATTCCACCATACCTGCCTATTAGAATCATTGCTATTCCAAGTATATTCATGTTTTTATCTACCTTCCAAGTTAAACTTGTTATGTGAAAATTAGTGATTAAAGCTCTCACGAACTTGATGGCACACTTTACTTTCTTGCACTTAATAAACTTGAACCATTGTGCCCATCTATGTTGCGTATATGCTTGCATTTTGTAAGTTGTGAATTAGCAGAACCATGTTACCATGGGGAATGCTTTCAACATTGCACTTTATTTAGTTGATATCATGTTCTGTTGCATATGGATCCCGGCGGTGTGAAATGAAAGGGGAGCTTGTAAGGCTCATGGAGTTCGTATATGTGTTAGAGAAACGCCTGGGTGGCTAGTCTAAGCCATGCCTAATCATGGTGCAAACGTGCAGCATAACCATAGTGAGCAATCTGTGAGGCATCCTCAATAAAAAAACCACATGCAAATAGGAAAAAAACCCTATGCATTTGATATGGGAAAGTTTCCGTATCTTCGGGCAAGGGGTACCCCGTTGGCGGTTCTCGATGATACACATGTACTTACTATGACAATAACTCACCTATGACTAAAGTTGAGTAGCATGAGGAACAGTACTCGTAAGCAAGGGACATGAGATTTTCAGCTTATAACTTGTCAAGCATATCCTCATATTTGCTCACTTTAACCTTAATCACCTAAATATGCTTATGATAGGGGAATGAGAGCTGAAAGCTAATAAGTACCATAATTTTTGGAAGCTCTTTATGAGACTTGAATCCCTGCTTTCTTCTATGAAGGGCCTTTCTTTTACTTTTATGTTGAGTCTCCATCTTCTATGTTTATGCACCTATTGAGAGAGCATAGTGGTCATTCCTAGTTTAATGTGCATTGTCCCAAAACTTGTTGATTGATTCAAAACTTTGATACTGCTTGTCCTTAAACTATTTGTATCTAGTCACCCTTATGAACATTGAAGGTGTCCTATGGATTTATATTTTGCTACACTATGAGGGACAAGCTGAATACCATTCTCATTATGTTTTCTATATGTGAAACAAACAAACGTCTTTCAAAGCATTATTATTCATGAATCTTTTGTTTGTACCTCTTCATGTTACAACATAGTTGCTATGTCCTATTGTTAGAACTATATCTTTCATGCTATGTTAAAGTACTATGATCCTAGCTATCAATGTTTTACAAATACCTTGATCAAGATTGTGATGGTGCATGTCACCTCAAAAATTATTCTTTTTTATCACTTACCTACTCGAGGACGAGCAGGAGTTAAGCTTGGGGATGTTGATATGTCGTAAACGTATGTATAATTTTTGATGTTCCATGCTTGTTTTATATTTACTTTCTTATGTTTTGTCCACACTTTCGAGTATTTTTACACATTTTCTGGAACTAACCTATTAACAAGATGCCACAGTGCGAGTTTCCTGTTTTCTGCTATTTTTGGTTTCAAAAAAGCTGGTAAGGAAATATACTCGGAATTAGACCGAACAAAAGCCAAAGTCAATATTTTACCCGAAGCAACACAGAGTCTGGAGGGGAGACGAAGAGGGTCCACGAGACGGCCACACCCTAGGGTGGCACGGCCATCCCTAGGCGCGCTGCCACCTGGTGTGGGCCCCTCGAGCCTCCACCGACCTTACCCTTCCGCCTATAAAAGCCTCCCGGGACAAAAACCCTAAGTACCCGATGAAAATTCCACGAAAGAGTCTATATCCGTTGTCATCTCCATTCCTAGATTGGGAGGGATCTGAAGCTCTTCCTGGCACCCTGACGGAGGGGAGAGATCATCGTGGATGCCTTCTTCATCACCATGACTGCCTCCGGTGAGATGCGTGAGTAGTGCATCCCTGGACTACGGGTCCATGTAGTAGCTAAATGGTTGGTTCTCCTCCTTTGTGCTACCATGTTTAGATCTTGTGAGCTCCGTTCATGATCAAGATCATCTATTTGTAATCTTACATGTTGTGTTTGCGGGGATCCAATGGATATTGAGATGCTATTTCAGATTGATTATTGATTCTATCATGTCTATGTTATTTGTGATCTTGCATGCTTTCTGTTGTTAGTAGCTATCTTGGCCAAGTAGATGCTAGCAACTCCAAGAGGGAGTATTTATGCTCAATAGTGGGTTCATGCCTCTAGTAATCTGGTAAAGTGACAGGAATCTCTAAGGTACTAGATGTGCTATTGCTACTAGGGAGAAAACAACAATCCTTTGTCCATGGGGAAATCGTATAGTTTACTTTACACACTTTGCTTAATGCAATTATATGTTGCTTGCATCTTAATACTAGAGGGGGTTCGGATGATAACCTGAAGGTGGATTATTAGTCATAGATGCAGTTGGATTACAGTCTATGTATAATGTTGTAATGCCCAATCAAATCTCATAGGAGTCAAGATGATTACTATATGCATGTATGCTTTCTTGGTGTATGTCAATTGCCCCGCTGTAATTCGTTCACCCAACATGTCATCTATCTTAAGGAGAATCACCTCTAGTGAACTATGGAACCCGGTCCATTCTTTTACCATCAATTTACCATCTATTTACTATTTACTTTCTGCAAGCAATTACTATCTTACACACAATACGTTTAATCCTTTGTTTTCAGCAAAACCGGTGAGATTAACAAACTCACTGTATATTGTGGCAAAGTTCTGTGGTTGTGTTGTGCAGGATTCCAAGTTGGAAACAACACCTTGGAGTTGTTTCCTTGCTCCTACTGGTTCGATAACTTTGGTTTCATAAGTGAGGGAAAACTTGTTGTTGTCCTCATCATACCTTCCTCTTGGGGTTCCCAACGAGCTCGAATATATTTTGAGCCATCATTGGTCATCCGAATGAACAACTATCTGAGAGAAACCAGAATATCCATCCAAGTAACAAAAATGAGTATGGTTTGCTAACCTTTCTAAAGTTTGATCTATGAACGGTAACGGATAGGGATCTTTCCTAGTTTCTTTATTCAATTTCCTGAAATCTATGCACATCCTGTGCCTAACAACAGTTCTAGTAGGTATTAGTTCATTGTTTTCATTAGGCACAATAGTTAAACCGCCCTTCTTAGGAACACAATGAACTGGGCTTACCCAATCACTCTTTTTAATAGGATAAATTATACCTGCGTCCAGTAGGCGTACAATTTATTTTCTTACCACTTCTTTCATTTGAGGCTTCAATTTTCTATTAAATTCTACAACTGGTTTAGCACCTTCTTCCATGAATATCCGATGGACAGTTATCATGGGACAAATTGTGGGGCCCCTAGATTAATCCTCCGAGAATCCCTGTTATGCACACCACCACGATCCCATGATTAGTTAGTCATGGCACATAACCGACAAGTATCAAAGTAAACATCCAAAATTTACACGGATACAAGTCATACCTTAGCTTATGTTATGGCTCTATCAACATCAGCGGAACTTCATTAAGCGTAGAGCCCGAGCCATGCCTTAACCTACAGGTAATTGACTGGGAGAACGTCCTAGCTCGCTTAGCCGTCAACTTCATCCTCTTCTTGATATCTGACCAAGTTAATAGCTAGGGACAATGCCAGTGAGTACTTTGAATGTACTCGCAAACCACCTTAAGTTAACAGTAATAACAAGAGGATATGCATTATGGCTGTGGTAGTAGGAGGGATCCAAGAGAGGTTCTTTTCTCAATTAGTTTCTCTTGTAGATATAGCATCTACATATCTTTGTTGAAAACTTTTGTAGAGACTTTTTGGAAACCTTTTGAAAGGTTTTGTAAACACTAGGATAGGGGTACCCATTTGTTCCCGTCTTCAGGTCGTCCCACGACCAAACTCCTTTCTCCCCCTTCCGACCATCCCATGGTCAAAACCTTTCTCCTTTATGACCATCCCATGGTCAAAACATTTCCAAAGCCATTTCTTTTCCGAAATATTTTTTTTGAAAACAAAACTAGCACCGCTCTACAGAAGTTTGTCCAACCCATCCATGACTGCGGACACGGCTATTCGAATAGATTTACACTCTGGAGAGGTTGCACACTTTACCCACACCATCCGGGTACACTACCCTGATCTACACCGATCGTGGGTCGAGTAACCGATCAAGACTCTCCGGATGCCCACTCCAATATAAGTGCCTACCCTATGAGTGTTGTTCCCCTCAACACCGGGGCGCCCTATATAGTTCCCAAGCCAACCGTAGTGCTTTTTCCACTTCACAAGTGTGCGCTTTCAATGAGGGGATCATAGTAACGCGTGGAGGCCTGTAGACCCTTCATTCCTTCTCCAGGTCAATGTCTCACATGGACCGTCACAGCAGAAGGCCCACCCTCCAGGGATTTTTATCCCCTGTAGTCGTTGAGAGGCAGCTTATACCAGAATAAACAAATATCGAATCCAGCCCTGTCCCATTGCAGAGTAATGTGGTTGCATAGGTTAAGTTGTTATAGCTAAACTGCCAAGAACCGGGTGCATTTTTGTAAACCTTTTTCCTCTAGCTTTCCTTCAGGATTTTGTAAAACAAAACCTTTTTCTTTCTCAACATCTCTTGGGAGGTCCCACCTCACCAAGGTTTTATCATAAAACATTTGGTAAAACTTTTCCGGGGTCTTCCCATTCTAGCTTTCCTTCGGCTAAAACATGGTCTCCAAAGGGTTATGTTGTTATATACCATCTATTCTACTAGGAGCCAGTAGGTGTCATCAAGGGGGTTGTACTTAATAGTACAAAAGTGTAATAGTTCGGAAGAGCCAAACCACTACCATATATACATCAACATATAGTAAACAGTGCAGTTTTCATAAACAATAGATAAAACATGCATAAGTAAAACAGTAGGACAAGGCTTATGGGCAAGAAGGTGGCTTGCCTAAGATCAGCAATCTGGCAATATATGTCCCTGGACTTATTCTTAGAATACCATAATAACCAATATAAATTCCTCCTCCTTGTCTTTGATACAATCGCAACTATCGTCGTCGGGAATCACACATCATGCAAGCAACAAAGGCCACAATCAATATATGGCATACAAGCATCAATACATACAGCAAACAAAGATACATCACACGATTTACTTCAGTAGGTTTTGAACAAATTGTACTATGGCAAAATATTTCATTTTAGTTGCATTGGTGGAATCACTATTAAGAATATAGAGGCTTGGAATCACTATTCAGTAGGTTTTGGAATCACTATTCAGTAGGTTTTGGAATCACTATTCAGTAGGTTTTGGAATCACTATTAGTTTCATTTTAGTTGCTACCTACTTAAGGGGTTTTAATCCAAGGTCAAGTTATGGATGATATTAGTGTGCAAAAATGATATCATGATCTAGGTATTGATAAAATGAAACCAGCAAAAGTGGTTTCACTATTTTATCAATTTCCATTGATTTACTATGCATTTTATAGTGATTAAAACTCTAGTTTTAGGGATTAATTCACAAGAAAAGTTCGGTAGCTCGAAAAATTAATTCCTTGGATGGTCAGTAGAGTTTGATGTACTGATATACTAAGAGTTGGAATCATGCCAATATATTTACCAGAATACCCTCAGGAAATCCCCAAATGCAGTTCTATGGGGGTTTTGTCTTTTTCACCAAATTAAATGTGCAGAAGATTTTTAGTTGATTCCAAGTGAACATGGTAGGAATTTAGAATACCTTTCTATAGAAATTGTAATAAACCTTTTTGGATTTGCAGAGCTACTGTGATGATTTTTCTAGTGAAATAACTAAGCCCAGAACAAATTAATTCATGATAAATCCGCAGGGGCTTAGAAAATTATGGACTCCTGGGGTTTGATAGATACAGGTATGCACTTGTACAAGGAGTTTGAATTAGGTCAATACCAACTTTGGTTTGACCTAGGGAATTTTCTAAAGGCTGAAAAGGCTTGCTTTTGTTATTTTTGCCACAGGAAAAATGTAACTCAAGTGGATATGGGATCAAGACTCCTAGATGGGAGAAAGGAATATCTACTAGATAGAATTGGATTTATTCCGTTTAGGTTTATAAAATTTGCTAGGGAATTTATTTAGTGTAGAGGATACTTGTTAGTATATTAAATCTCAGAAAAATATCAAAATAAACTTGGTCAAAGTTTTCGTACTGCGTGATTAAGAAAACAGTCAGGAACCCTAGGAATTTTAGATCTGGGAAGTTGGAGTCATTTTCTATTTTGTTTTGCATTTAAAGTAAATGGTTAATTTTTGATCTGGAAAAGAAATCAAAAAGAAAAAGGGCAGGGGCTACTGGGCTAGGATCTGGAAGCTATTGGGCCAGTGAGTGGGAACCATCCTGGCGGCACGGGTGAGTGTGCGTAGCGTGTTTGAGCCTGACGGGGATGGCCCGCCGGTCAGAGGTGGAACCAGGCGAAGGGGTAGGTGGCGATCTGGGGCGTTAGTGTAAGTCAGATCGGACGGCGACACATTGTTGTCTTCGCTGGAATAGAACAGCGGCGGCAAACCCTAGAGGAGGTTCGGGGGGAGATGGGGAGGCTCACCGGGGGCTTGGAAGGCGTCGGCAGGGCCGCAGGAGGACGTGGAGCACCGCGACGAGCCCAGAGAGGGGCGGCATGGCGGGTTTCCGCACCGGGATCTGGCTCGCGCGAGGACGCCCGAGAGAAACCTCGTCGGAGCTCGACGGCGCCACCAGTAGAGCTGTTCCTGGGCAAGAAAAAGCGCATGGTTAGATGTAGGAGGATATGGGATCTCCGTGCGGTGACATGCAGAGGAAGAAGGGCAGAGGAGGAGGAGCTAGGCTCAGATCTTGGAGAGTTGCCGAGAGTTCTTTCTCTCTCTCATTCGGGCAAGCCAGGGAAGGGGAAGAAGAGAGGTGCCAGGGGGACATAAGTAGAGAGGAATGGGAGCAAATGAGCTAGGAAGGGGTGCTGGGGGGTGGTCTCTGGGCTTATATCCAAGGGTGATGGTTCATTGTGGACCATGTCCATTTTGGATAGAAGGGAGGGGTGTTGCTCGTTGATAGGGCCTTCGGGGCGGTGGAGTGGGCGTGGTCTGGCCACTAGGGTTCAAGGTGGAGGCAGGGAGTGAGTGGGGTGGCTGCTACACATTTATTTCAAAGATATGAGCATATCTATCTTTCTCTCTCACTCCAAGCACTAGTGGACAAGGAGAACAGGGCCCATCTACAGGGGTGATCGACTAGAGGAGAGGTACTGGTGCTTTGGAGAAGTGCTAGATAGGATTTTGATGAGTTAGGATGAGTTTGAGCTCATGGTTTCGAATATCTCCATTTTTGGCCATTTTGATGATCATGAAGAACATCATAATCTTTGATCTTGGAAAGCTAAGGTGAGGATGCTGGTAGGTGGATATGGTATAGGTGCATCTCCATGAATTATTTGGGAATTATTTGATGAAGTTTGGTCCACTTTATATCACCTATTCAAATAGTGCAGAAGTGATTTTTAGGATTTGATTTGATATTTTTGAATTGGACTAGGTGGGTTTCTGGGTTGAGATGGTCCCAAATATGAATTTACACTTAGGATAATTTTCCCAAGATTTATGGGTGCTTAAAAGTATTTAACACTATTATTATTCCATTTATGCCATTTGGGAAAAAGGGCAAAAAGAAATAATAAAGGATCTCAAAAATCTTTATTTTGAGATGGGAATGTAGGGTAGGATATATGGACCTCAATTGAGCAGAAGTTTGGAGAAGTGTTTTGGCAAAAACCAAACTTTCCATTGGGAAAGGAGTTTTGGAGATTTTCTCTATCAAAGGAATTAAATAGATTTGGTCCATAATAAATATGGATAAAATTTGATAAATCTTTGTGACCAAGGTATATGATGTAGACAAGTTTTAACACGCATTTTAAACCTTGGGATTGGAGAATCCAAGTTGATTTTTGTGAAAACTAGAGATTTAAGGATCTGGGGTAAGATTGTTTTCATGCCACCAAAACCTTGTTGGATCTTGGAGCTCAGATCTCCCCTTGGGGCATGGGATAGATGGATGGATATACCAAGTGATGTAGATCACAATGGTTTAGAGTTTTGAGCTTGATCTTGCTTGAGTGTTCCAAAAGATGATCTCGAGCTTTGAATAAAATAAGCCTGCCAAAGCAGATTATCAACTAGCCTTCATAACCTTGTGGGTTTAGGAAGCACAAGGATCCAATGGCAACGAGTGAAGTGGGTATTGATAGACCTATATGATTATAACACAACCATGCCAAGAGTTGGTCCATAGAAGGTTGGATGATGGTGTGAGCTTCAGTCAAAGTAGGCAAGTTGACTAGATTGGCAGGAATAGTTATTTTCTTGCCTATAAAACCAGCAAGAACAAGTGGGTTGGAGGATGATCTATCCAAGGGCAAGAGTGGGCCTTGGTATTCCTTAGGATGGTTAACAAGATGGTTCAAATGCATTTTCAAAAATGCACAAGGGTTGTGAAAAGGAGGCATTCAAAAAGGTGATGTTGGAATAGATTCGAGACAGCCAAATTTGGCAGATTTAGGGTTTTTAACTAGTATGTGGGTGGTGATGATTTTGATGGGATGCAAGGTACCAAAGCATCATCAAGTGGATGATGTTTAAGTGTAGATTGAGAAGGAAGGATCCTTGCTTGATACTGGTCTTCATTGACTTGGAAGCTTCTAGAAGGGATCAATTCAGAAGGGGTCTGGTTAGGGGTTTTAGTTGATCACCTTGTAGCTAGAGATCAGATCCAGATTTGTATTCTTGCTTAGGGTGTGGTCATGGGGAACCATCTTGATCCTAGTGATGAGCTCCTAGAGTATCTCATACTATCTCCTAAGCAGACAAATCAAGCATCAGATCAAGGCAATTCATCAGACATCAGTTCAAGGCAATTCATCTTAGAAACTAAGCAATCTTACTACTAGGGTTACCATCAAGTCTGACTTGAGGTAAGGATGGGAAATTTTGAAAGGTTGGAGTTAGAATAGGGTAAGAGTCCTTGGTATCCCTACCAAGACTAGAATTAAAATATTTTATACAAGGTTTTGGAAATCTTAGAGGTAAGAGTAGTTGAAGGTATGTCTTGAAAACATAAGGAGATTGTAGTATGTGGCTCTCCATAGTTTGGGGAAATATAAGCTACTGAAATAGGGGAGGTAGTAAAGGTATCTTGGCTCAGGTTTTGAAATGCTAGAACATTTGAGAATATGGAAATTAAGCCAAGGTAGTTTTGGGAAGTAGCTTTTGTCAACTGGTGTTAAGGTAAGGAGTATATCATCTAATACACATTCATATGCATAAGCATAGTCAAACAACAGGCAAACACTTCATCAATAAACAGGAAAAAGTTTGTGTTCCCCCTGATTTTTGCATTCTAGAGAACTTATCAGGGTTGCTAGAATTGGGATGTTATAGACCTTTCCCCCTTAAAAGAATCTCGTCCCGAGATTCAAGAGAGTAGTGTTAGGGGATTTTGAGTCGGGTTGTTACTAGGTGTCTTACGCATACTATCGTACGGACTCCATCTTTGAAAGTGGCTACTCTGTCGATGAAGTTGAGCTTCAGTCTCCGGGATGCACGGAGAGTTGAGAAAAGTCTAGTCCTGATTGCGAGGGATGACCTTCTTTTCCTTCCGGACTCTATATCTCGAGGGCTTAGACTAGGCAGACTATCTCGATTTTGAACTTCACGGAGTACTCGTCGGAGGGTAGAATCTACGGGTGGGAGTACCTCACTCTAAGGGTCCACAGCTCTTCCTTAGGGTCATAGCGTATCCTTTTAACGACGTTGGGGTCGAAACTCTTGAGTTTGCTTCGGCGAAGAGTTACTCTATTTTTGTGGGAAAGACGCAGTCTTTCCCCCTTAGGATTAGACTAGGACAACTCGAGGATAGCACATTCCTTTCTTCTTGGAGTCGTAGAATCTTCATATGGTGTCCACGAAGCTATGTCTTGCGGGGATTATATATACTACTCGTATTCGTACTTGGCCTATGGGAGTCATTGGAGTCTCACGTCCTCTAAGCGATTGGAACTGAGCGGTTAGTGATCCGGTGATCCTTTAGGCTGGTCTTCATCTGAGGTAGCGAAGGGACTTCGTAGAATCTTTAATTAGTTTCTCCTGTGTTAACTCGTGAGTTCCTATTTGGTGAAAGGACGTCGGATCCTGAGATCTCTTTTGAAGCCTCTTCTGGTAGGAGGTCTTCTGGATTTGAGTGGAAAGATGTAGTCTTTCCGCCTTAGAGCTTCACTAAGGTGTGTTAGGAGTGTTGCAGAGCTTCTATCTTGAAGCACTGGCGTGATGCTAAGGGAGGCTGTATCTCCTTGGGTCTTCAGTTGAGGTTTTCGAGTGACGTCCTAATGCTCAAACCTGGTCGGGACGGTTTCCTAACGAAGTTTGATGGGTTTCGCTTAGGGCAAGTTAGCGGTTAACAACTCTCTTGCTAGCCTTCGGACAAGGTAGGGTAGCTAACGTCATAGAAAACATCTTCACTTGAACTCTTTGCGTTGCTTTTGCTCGATGGTGGAGTAAACTCGGTGTCTTCATGCACCCTTGTCATCTGGTTTCAGGGGTAGTTCTGGCCTTCTAGGGAGGAACTTCCCTTTGGTTTGGGTACGGTCGACTAGATTAGTTAGTCTCCTGAGGTTAGTGTGGTTAGGTCTTCACTTCTTGTCTTGGTTGACTTATCGGGTGGTTTCTTGTGGATATTGAGGATCCTTCGGTGACCGACTTCCGGCTTCAACGGGATTCTTGCTGTAGTAGACTGATAAACAAGGGAGTGTTGTGCTATGGACGAGTCTTGAGAGGTGAGTTGGACGAGGTATGTCATATTGCTGAGGTAAAGTCTTTGAGTTCTCCTGACTAGTCGATGTCGAAATCCTGGTTCTTCTGATGCTTTTCCTCTCATATACTCCCGAGGTTAGTCTAGGTTATCGTTAGCGACAACTAATAGGGGTGCCTGAGGTACTAGGTGAGTTATCGCTCCTCGGGTTACAACAAACCATAACATACATACATGGCGAACAGAGCGAGGGAATCGGAATGTCCTCGGCATACAACCCACATTAACTATAACATCCCAAAACTCTAATCCAAGTGATCAAGATCCAATCCACCCAATTTAGGGTTAACAAAAAACTTTTTCTATTTAAAAATCTTTAAGCATTCATATGTGTATGCATTTAAAATAGGAGTTGTTTGAAATGCCATGTTTGAGTGATCTATTGATTCTAAAATGATTCTAAGGTGAATTAAACATCATCTAGATCATTCCCAAACAAATCCCAAAGAAAAAGAAATAAAAAAGAATTAATTAAGCCAATGGTCACTTTTGCCATTTTAATCACATAGCCTAATTTGGCTATTCCTAGAACTCAAATCTTAATAGAAAAAAGTGTGGTTCTTTGCACCCCTTGGTAGTACAAGTAGTGCTGTACCAAGGCCCACTTTGTTTCATCCCAAAAACTTTCAAACACTAAATTTAAGTGACATTTGAAAATTGAATGTAGTTCATATGTATAGATCACACTTTTGCAAAAACCACTCAAATGAATTCCATTTAACAAATACTAGTAACCACAGCCTACCAAGCATCATATCAAAGCACCCACCAAAAATCTTTCAAAAATTCAAATTAAAATTTCAAAAATTCAAATCAAAAATTCAAGTTTGTTTAGTGAGCACTAAACAAACTGCCTAACTATTACTGTTTTAAAGAAGTGATCAAATGCCACTAAGGCCTACAAACCTTCCCATTGTCAAACCCAGTACCAACCAGGCCATCAAGATCCTACCCCTTAGCCATTTGCAGCAGTGCCGCACCACCTAACCACCATGCTCGCCGGTCGAGCATGGATAGCTCGCAGCCGACCGCCCCTCTCTCTCGGCATGTCTAGGATCTAGACTAGACCACACCGCAACTCACTGCCCCTTCCCCAAGCCCAGCGAGGCCCTAGACCGCCTCAGCACCGTGTCGCCCATTCTCTCTGTGAGCCAGCCAGACCACGCCAGAGCGCGATCGCCGCCAGCACGCCGCAGACCGCGCCTTGACACCATATCACGCACCCCGCCAGACACGGCCATGCACCGCCACGTGACCCATAGTCGCCATGATCGTCATTGAGCACCGCCTCTGTCCCCCAGAGCGCATGAAGCCCCCGACAGTTAGGCACCACCCCTAGCCGCACCATTGCGCCGTAGCTGACCGCCAGTAGACCGCCCACCGTCCGCCTACCTTGCCATGCCGGTATCCCCCCTATTTCACCATCACCGATGAGCCGCGCCCATGCCTTTCGGTCTCACCGTCGAGCCTATATAAGCCGGCCTCCCCCGCACCATATCTTCACACCATTCCACTCCCCTCTCTCCACTAACCATTTCCCCGCTCTTGGCGGAGCCGCTCGTGCCGCTGTTCGCCGGAATTGCACCGGAGGAGGCCGTTGCAGAGGAGGAGACGCTGCCGTCGATTCCGTCCACTGCAGCCCCTGCCGCGACTTCGCCTGAGCTCGTCGTCATCCACCAGTTCGTTTTCCTGCCTTGCCGCACTCGCTGGAGCCCTAGTACATCCCAAGTAGACCCCCACCGGCCGTTTAGGGTTCAGTCTTGCTAGCGACGAGTCCGTCGTCGACGACGACCGTGAGCCGTTGATCCGCGTTATAATCGTGTGGCCCAGATCGCTCGATACCATTTCGGGTTTTAAGTGTCGCTGACATGTGGACCCCCCTTGTTAGTCGCCCTCTAACATGCTGGCGTCCGGGCGGCCGTTAGTTTTCCCGCGCTAGCCCACAAATTCAAATAAGTGTTTTTTCTATTTAGACTTATAATCAATTTTGTCCCTTAGTTCAAAAATCAATTCAGGAAGATTTACTGAACCAAATCGAGTGATTCCAATTTTGTTAGAAAACTACTGAAAAGATCTATCCAAGCCCGTTGGATTTAATTTAAAGTTAGAGATATCCCCTAGTTAAAATAACAAAACAGAAGCTTGTGCACCTTCAAACATTTTTATAAAATCAACCATAATAGCTTTTGAGTTGATTCCAACTCTCAAAAATCACATTTAACCATACCTATCTGAATATGTAATAATATTAAGGTTTACATGCAGTAACTTTGGACTAGTACCAAATAAAGCTATATAGGCATTTCTAGTCACTTTAAATCATTAATTATTAAACTTGAACTTGTTAAAATGTGATCCAACCCTTAAATCACATTCCCATATGTTAGAATATGTGGTGATGACATGTGTCCACATGATCCCATATTTTAAATGGACAATATTAAATATTAGTTAATTTCAATGAGTAGAAATTACTTTTCTCAAATAAAAAGAATGAAGCTAGTTCATTAAACCTTGTGGTGTTTGTGATGATACTAGATCATCAAATGTGTGCCTTAGTGTGCTAAGTAGACTAGTTAAGTATTGTTTGGTGATTGTGTATTCCGTATGTATTTATAGATGATAGTACCGACCAAGCTTACGAGGAGGAGGAGTTATACCAAGAGGAGGAAGAAAACTTCAACCACTGCACTACCCAAGGCAAGCCTAGCATTTAAAGTTAACTGAGCAAGCTACTGTTAGCAAGCTAGAATTAAACAAGATAACCTAAGACAGATGCATTAGGCATGCTTTGGTTATACCACTTTGACTTATATCTTTTCCAAGTCTTATTTACAAGCTTTACTTCTTTTACTTTACCAAAGTCCTTTACTTGTTTGAAGGTAGCATAAAGAGTATAAAACTTGACCTATCTAGTTAGACTTAGATGTCATTCTATGGCATCAGATTGGCATTAGCATACCACTTTAGTGAACACTCTTAACTTAGTAGTTAGAACAAAACTCAAAACTTGATTCACTTTAGATCGGAATACTTGGTAAAAATGATTTGTGAAAACCTTGGAATGATGAGTCATTCTATTGAGATGTTTTTGACATGTGTTGAGAAACACAAATGGTTTATGATGATGAAAATGTTGAGGCATGAGCCTTATCCCTTTTACAAAAATGATGGTTGGGTTCGGATGCGATACCATTCCAATTTTACCATACAACCACAATACCTGAATTGGGTAAGGCTTTTCCGGAAGTTTATATGGGTTAGTATTAGTTCCCTCGCGGGAGAGGTTTAAGCTGAGGCTACCTCTCAATGTTGTCCACCTATGCAGTGCCCAAGATGACAGATGGTCATGGTTGGGAGGCTATGCTCATAGGAGAGGTGCTTATACTAGGGTGTGTAAAGGAAAGGTTATGTTTGATTATCTGCATACTAAGTATGATGATTCAGGGTTATCCCTGACAGATGTATCGAATCTTGTGGTGAAAGTGTACCACCTCTGCCGAGTGTCAAACTATTCGAATAGCTGCGTCCGCGGTTATGGACAGTTGGAGTGGACATACTGTTCCGTTGTCAGATGTTTTCAAAACAACTTATGAAATGAATTGTGACATGACTTGACCACAACAAAGTTGTGACTGTGACCATTAAGTTCCCACTTAGGTGTTTTCAAACTTGTTTTAGCTTTCTTTGTTTCTGAACTCAGCTCAGGTTTCAAACTTAACTTTACAAGTAAACTTGGAGTTAGCATTCATACTAGAACCATACTACTTGTTAGTGGTAGTTTGCGAGTACTTAAAGAGTACTCATGGCTTTTGTCCCTGGCTATTCCTATGGCCAGACTATGAAGGAGACTACCAAGATGAAGGACAACAGGACGGCTATGATAACTAGGACTATCTCCCATCGTCAGCATTGCCTATGACTCTGAAGATGGACCCCACCGCTACATTTTTTATTCGCTACTTGATTGTACTAAGACTGGATCATGAGATCCTTATTTGTGTAAGACCTTATTTATGGTTTGTAATGGATGATGTACTGTGATATCCAATCTGTTATGTCTCGCAAAAATGGTAATCCTGGGATTGCGAGGTATGGCATAACAGGCATCTGGGATTAAAAATCTAGGTGTTGACAAGTTGGTATTAGAGCCATCCTGACCATAGGAGACCCTAGTTAGAATGGACGTCCGAACAAAAACTTAGTTTCAAAAACCAAAGTGAGTATTTATGAAAACTATTTCCTCTCTTACCCTTGGGAATTCTTTCTCTCAAAAAAATTCATGTTCCTCCAAATTCTTACATTACTACAGAAAAATTTGACACACTTGATCACTTCACTAACTTTCTCATCCTCAATTCATATAGATGGAAGCCTAATACAGCAAGTTCTACCAGTTGGGCAACGGAGGCCAAATGATCTTCGAGAGGGACTTAGATGCACTGTCTAAGTTCTTGGAGGATCCTCATCCGGAATTCCTTGGAGCTCAACTCCCGGGTCCACCAGGAGGAGATTTGCAATGGCTAGTGACTGCTGATCTTCGAGGCAGGATAGAAGCACCAGTATCTGGGAGGATTCAGTTCTCGGTGAGGGAGAACAACTGGCTAGATGGATTAGCGAGGGCAATGTATGAAGGTCTCACACGTCTATGTGCCCTTAGTGTCAACCTCATCCAAGGAACCCGCTTTGTTCACTATGCAAGTCGTGATTCCATGGAAATGCCGCTTGAGATGCCAAGTCACCCAATACTGAAGCGTCAAGTGGAGAACCTTGACTTCCTACTATACGACAGACAGAAGGAGTTGCACAATGCAAGAGAGATAGCCAACCACAACCTCGCCATTGCATCCTAGAAGGCCCAGACTTTCTCACTGCTAGTCCAGGATCGTTAGTCTCTTTGCCGTCAGCGCGCCAAGAAGGATCGCACCATCGACCGTCTTCGCAAGAAGGTGGCCGACCTCGAGAAGACCATCAAGGAGCAAGAAGCTCAGCTTGCGGTAAAGTAAGAAGAAGAGGAAGGTGAAGATATCCAAGGGGATATCGACTCCTACCTCAGCAATGATGATGACTTTCTGCAGGAAGATGCCGTGGACTTCTACACCGACGATGATGACTCCGACTTCATCATTGATGAGTAGATGCACTAGAGCACTGTCGTAACATGAGGAGTATAGGTCCCATTTTATCGTAGCTACAAAATGGTTCTTAAAACCATCTGTTTTCCCTTTGATGTTGTGGTGTGTGTGTGTTTGTATCATGTGCTTTGTTTGAATGAATGAAATTAAGTTAGTTGAAAAAACCTGAGTCAAACTCAAAGTTTTAGCTTTGAAATCAAAACCATGAACCTTAGAACTTTCCCTCTTACCCCGTTATCTACCTCAATCCTCAGATGAATTGTGGAAACCAAGGAGGGAGCAGCTCATCGCAAGACCCAATCCTGCAGATCCTGCAGAATCTCATTTCAGACCGGGAAGCAAGCAGGGCAGAGCGCCAAGCTAATCTAGCAACACTGCAACAGATCGTCCAGATGGCTCTCAACAACCAGAACCATGGAAATCAGAATCATCATGGATCCAAACTCAAGAACTTCCAGAATACAAATCCCCCAATCTTTAGTACCTCAGAGAACCCACTAGATGCTATTGACTGGTTGCAGACAATGGAGAACAACTTAGAAGTAGCTGGAGTGGATGCCAACGAGAAGGTTCTTTTCGCCACCCACTATTTGGCAGGAGATGCAAGAGCATGGTGGAACAGTATCCGCACAATGAACCATGGTCATGTGATGACATGGGAAGCCTTCAAAATCAAGTTTAGTCGCACCCACGTGCCGCAGGGTATAGTCACCAGAATGAGGGATGAATTCCGAGAGTTGAAGCAAGGCAGAATGACTGTAGTGGAGTACCATGACAGATTCCTGTCCTTAGCAAGGTATGCACCTGATGAGATCAACATGGAGGCTAAGAAGAAGGAGAGATTCTTGAACGGACTGCATGATGAGATGCAAACTGTCCTCGTCAACATGCATTTCGAGGATCTCGAAGAGCTAGTCGACTCTGCCATTCAGATGGAAGGGAAGCTCAACCAGGCAAACGACAACCGCAAACGTCGTATGATTCACCAAGCTGGATCCAGCAGTCACTAGAACTACCATCCCAACCCGTCTGCAGGGTATGCACCAAGAAACAACCGACCCCAATGTCTCGCCCAAGCTACCCCAACCGTAGCGGAGGAAATGTGAACTCCGGAGGAAACAACAATCACCCTGGCAACACCAGCAATTTCAACCGTGCCCCACCCAAGAGTAACAAAAACAACAACACTGCACCCTGAACTAGAAGCAATGTTGTGCCGGTCGCAACTAAAGACAAGTCTCAGATCACTTGTTTCAAGTGCGGAGTGAAAGGTCACTATTCCAATGAGTGCCCCAAGAAGATTGCCGCCACTTCCAATGTGAATGACCCAGCTCAACAGCAGCATCGTGTTCAACTAGTAAGAAGATTCGCCCTAGCGAACCCTCACAACCACAACGACCATCTCTTCCACATGAACGCTGAAGAAGCCCAAGAAGCGCCAGATGTAGTGCTGGGTATGTTTTCTGTCAACTTAGTTTTGGAAAGAGTATTGTTTGATTCGGGAGCATCGCACTCATTTGTCACAGAAGAATATGCATGCACTAGTAAGATTCACCCAACCAACCTGAAGCATGTCATGATAGTAAAAATCCCAGGTTCAACTACAAAAGCTAGAATAAATTGCAAAGTTGTGCCTACCATAATACATGGGATAAATTTTTATGCTAATCTAATAGTACTTGGAACCAAAGGATTGGAAGTATTACTAGGAATGGATTGGATGTCAAAGCATAAAGGACTGATAGACTGTGCTAAGAAAGCATCACAATGACCAGTAGCTCTGGAGTCTCAGTAGAGCACATATTTGAAACCTGCCCACCATTGACTAAGTCAGAGTAGTCTGTGAATACCCCGACGTATTCCTAGATGAATTGCCCGGTATGCCCCCGGATAGGGATATTGAGTTCATTATTGAACTAATCCCCGGAACCGGACCCATAGCCTAGAGACCCTATAGCATGAACCCCTCAGAGTTACTGGAATCGAAGAAGCAGCTGGATGCTATGTTGGCAACATGCTTGATTCAACCAAGCGCATCGCCATGGAGATCGCAAGTGTTATTCGTCGACAAGAAAGATGGAGGCAACCGTTTGTGCAACGATTACAAGAAGATGAATGATGTCACCATCAAAAACATGTACCCTTTGCCAAAGATAGAGGATCCATTTGATTAGTTGACTAGAGCGAATGTATTCTCTAAGATCGATCTTAGAACTGGTTATCACCAACTTAAGATTTGTGCAACGGATATTCCTAAGACCGCCTTTACTACTCGCTATGGTTTATACGAGTATACGGTTATGACTTTTGTATTAACCAATGTCCCTGCTTATTTCATGAATCTCATGAATAAGATCTGTATGAATTTTCTGGATAAGTTTGTCGTTCTGTTTATCGACGATATCCTTATCTACTCCAAGTTAGAAGAAGAGCATGAGCAACATATGAGAATCATCCTTGAAACCCTTAGAGACTATCGGTTGTATGCCAAGTTCAACAAGTGTTAGTTTTGGATGAAAGAAGTAGGATTCCTCAGACATATTGTGTCTGCCGGAGGAGTCACTGTTGATCCCGCCAAGATCAAAGATGTCGAAGATTGGGAAGCCCCAACCACTCAAACCCAAGTCAGTGCATTCCTCGGATTAGCGGGTTACTACCGCAAGTTCGTCAAAGGATTTTCAAGCATCACCTGACCCATGACCCAATTGTTGAAGAAGGACAAGAAGTTTGAATGGACCGACAAATGTGAAGCCAGTTTCCAGGAGCTAAAGAAGAGATTGATTTCAGCCCCAATATTGATCATGCCAGATATCAAGAAGACGTTTGATGTGTATTGTGATGCATCCAAGATTGGTCTCGGATGTGTATTGATGCAAGAAGGCAAAGTCGTCGCTTATCTGTCTCGACAACTGAAGCAGCATGAGCAGAACTATCTGACCCATGATCTTGAATTAGCAACCGTAGTTTTGGCATTGAAGACATGGCGTCATTATCTGATGGGTAATCACTGTGACATTTAGTCAGTTCACAAAAGCTTGAAGTATATTTTCACTCAGAAGGAGCTGAATATGAGGCAAAGGAGATGGATAGAATTAATCAAGGATTATGACCTTGACATTCACTATCACCCCGGCAAAGCCAATGTGGTAGCGGATGCTCTTAGCAGATTGCCATGTAGGCTAAACACCATGATCAAGGAGAAGCAACCAAGTCTATATGAGGAGTTGGAGCAGTTCAGAACTGAACTTGTTAGCAAAGGATTCTTAGCTAGCATTGAACTTCAACCCACTTTGATTAGCCAAATCAAGGAAGCCCAGAAGGGAAATGAAAGTATCGACGGAATCAAACGTCTTATTGGTACAGGAAAGCTACCTGGATTCACCGAAGACGAAGAAGGAGTTCTGTGGTACAAAGGCCGTTTCTATGTGCCAGCAGATTCGGAGGTGAAGCAAGTTATCATGCAAGAATCTCATCATACTCTTTATTCTATCCACCCCGGAGGAACAAAGATGTATCATGATTTGAAAGAGCAATTTTGGTGGCACAAGATGAAGAGAGAAATCGGAAGCTACATCGCCAAGTGTGATATCTGTCAAAGAGTAAAAGCGGAACATCAGAGGCCCGCAGGACTATTGCAACCATCGCAGATTCCGGAATGGAAATGGGATTCCCTCGGAATGGACTTTATCACCGGATTGCCTACTTCGAGTAGGGGAAATGACTCAATCTGGGTCATCGTTGATAGACAGTCCAAGGTAGCTCACTTCATACCTGTCAAAAAAACCTACCAGAGTTCGAAGCTAGCAGAGCTGTACATTGCTAGAATTGTTATCATCCGCAAACTGATGGCCAGACTGAGAGAGTCAACCAAATCCTAAAGGATATGTTGAGAGCTTGTGTGTTGGAGTACGTATCAAAATGGGAAGACTGCCTGCCTTTCGCAGAATTCTCATACAACAACAGTTATCAAGCCAGTTTGCAAATGGCACCATTTGAGTTCCTATACGCAAGAAAGTGTCGCACCCCTTTGAATTGGTCGCAAGTAGGAGAGAGTCAGATCTTTGGACCCGACATTCTCCGAGAAGCCGAAGAGAAGGTTCACAAAGTCCGTGAGCACCTCAAGACCGCCCAATCTAGACAGAAGAGTTATGCTGACAAAAGAAGGAGAGACCTGACTTTCAATGTCGGAGATTTTGTGTATCTCAAGGTTTCACCATTGAAGGGAACCCAACGTTTTAGTCTGAAAGAAAAGTTAGCACCCAAATATATCGGGCCTTTCAAGATTCTAAATCGCCAAGGAGAAGTATCTTATCAACTGGAACTGCCTGAAGAGATGTCTGCCATCCACAATGTGTTCCATATCTCGTTACTTCGCAAATGCTTAGAAGTGCCGGAGAAGACCGAAGTATTCAAGAACATCGATCACCGAGATGTTGATATCAACAAGGACCTGACATATCGTGAAGTGCTCATCCGTAACTTGGAGGGAGCCTACAGAACCACCAGGACTAGGAGTATCAAATTTCTCAAGATTCAATGGAGCAACCATACCGAAGAGGAAGCCACTTGGGAGCGAGAAGATTACATTAGGACGGAGTTCCCCGATCCCTTTAGTTCCTAGTTTTCTTTCGTAAATCTCGGGACGAGATTTTGTTTAAGGGGGGAAGGTTTGTAACATCCCAAAACTTTAATCCAAGTGATCAAGATCCAATCCACTCAATTTAGGGTTAAAAAAAAATTCTATTTAAAAATCTTTAAGCATTCATATGTGTATGCATTTAAAATAGGAGTTGTTTGAAATGCCATGTTTGAGTGATCTATTGATTGTAAAATGATTCTAAGGTGAATTAAACATCATCTAGATAATTCCCAAACAAATCCCAAAGAAAAAGAAATAAAAAAGAATTAATTAAGCCAATGGTCACTTTTTTCCATTTTAATCACATAGCCTACTTTGGCTATTCCTAGAACTCAAATCTTAATAGAAACAATTGTGGTTCTTTGCACCCCTTGCTAGTACAAGTAGTGATGTACCAAGGCCCACTTTGTTTCATCCCAAAAACTTTCAAACACTAAATTAAAATGACAGTTGAAAATTTAATGTAGTTCATATGTATAGATCACACTTTTGCAAAAACCACTCAAATGAATTCCATTTAACAAATCCTAGAAGACACAGCCTACCAAGCATCATATCAAAGCACACACCAAAAATCTTTCAAAAATTCAAATTAAAATCTCTTGCGGCCATTGTGTCGAACACTTAGTGAGCACTAAACAAACTGCCTAACTATTACTGTTTTAAAGAAGTGATCAAATGCCAGTAAGGCCTAAAACCCCTCCCATTGTCTCCCCCAGTACCAACCAGGCCATCAAGAGGCTACCCCTTAGCCATTTGCAGCAGTGCCGCGCCACCTGAGCACCATGCTCGCCGGTCGAGCATGGATAGCTCGCAGCCGACCGCCCCTCTCTCTCTCGCCATGTCTAGGAGCTAGACCAGAGCACACCGCAACTCACTTCCCCTTCCCCAAGCCCAGCCAGGCCCTGGACCACCTCAGCACCGCGCCGCCCTTTCTCTCTGCGAGCCAGCCAGAGCGGGCCAGAGCGCGATCACCGCCAGCACGCAGCAGACCGCACCTTGACACCATATCGCGCACGCCGCTCCGTCTCTACCCTAGCACCCCGCCAGACATGACCGTGCACCGCCGCGCGACCCATAGTCACCATCATCGCTGTCGAGCACCGCCTTTGTCCCCTAGAGCGTGTGAAGCCCCTGACAGTTAGGCACCGCCTCTAGATGCGCCATTGCGCCGTAGCTGACCGCCAGCAGACCGCCCATCGTCCACCTACCTCGCCACGCCGGTAGCCACCCTGTTTTGCCGTCACCGACGAGCCGCGCCCATGCCTTTTGGTCTCACTGTCGAGCCTATATAAGACGGCCTCCCCCGCACCATCTCTTCACACCATTCCACTCCCCTCTATGCACTGACCATTTCCCCTCTCTCGCCGTAGCCGCTCGAGCCGCCGTTCGCCGGAATTGCACCGAAGGAGGCTGCTGTAGAGGAGGAGACGCTGCCGTCGATTCCGTCCACCGCAGCCCCTGAGCTTGCTATCATCCACCAGTTCATTTGACTGCCTCGCCGCACTCACTGGAGCCCTAGTACGTCCCTAGTACACCCCCACCGGCCGTTTAGGGTTTAGTCTCGACCGTGAGCCGTTGATCCGTGTTAATATCATGTGGCCCAGATTGCTCAATACCGTTTCGGGTTTTAGGTGTCGCTGACATGCGAACCCCCCTTGTCAGTCGCCCTCTGCACCGCAGAGCGTCACTGGGCCGGCCCGTTAGTTTTCCCGCGCTAGCCCACAAATTCAAATAAGTGTTTTTCTATTTAGACTTAGAATCAATTATGTCCCTTAGTTCCAAAATCAATTCAGGAAGATTTACTAAACCAAATCGTGTGATTCCAATTTTTTTAGAAAGCTACTGAAAAGATCTATCCATGCCCGTTGGATTTAATTCATTTAGAGTTAGAGATCTCTCCTAGTTAAAATAACAAAACAGAAGCTTTTGCACCTTTAAACATTTTTATAAAATCGAACATAATAGCTTTTGAGTTGATTCCAACTCTCAAAAATCACATTTAACCATACCTATCTGAATATGTAATAATATTAAGGTTTACATGCGGTGACTTTGGATTAGTACCAAAATAACGCTATATAGGCATTTCTAGTCACTTTAAATCATTAATTATTAAACTTGAACTTGTTAAAATGTGATCCAACCCTTAAATCACATTCCCATATGTTAGAATATGTGGTGATGACATGTGTCCACATTTTCCCATATTTTAAATGGAGAATATTAAATATTAGTTAATTTCAATGAGTAGAAATTACTTTTCTCAAATAAAAAGAATGAAGCTAGTTCATTAAACCTTGTGGTGTTTGTGATGATACTAGATCATCAAATGTGTGCCTTAGTGTGCTAAGTAGACTAGTTAAGTACTGTTTGGTGATTGTGTATTCAGTATGTATTTATAGACGATAGTACCGACCAAGCTTACGAGGAGGAGGAGTTCTACCAAGAGGAGGAGGCAGAAAACTTCAACCACTGCACTACCCAAGGCAAGCCTAGCACTTCAAGTAAATTGAGCAAGCTATTGCTAGCAAGCTAGAATTAAACAAGATAACCTAAGCCAGATGCGTTAGGCATTCTTTGGTTATACCACTTTGACTTATATCTTTTCCATGTATTATTTACAAGATTTACTTCCTTTACTTTACCAAAGTCCTTTACTTGTTTGAAGGTAGCATAAAGAGTATAAATCTTGACCTATCTAGTTATACTTAGATGTCATTCTATGGCATGAGATTTACATTAGCATCCCACTTTAGTGAACACACTTAACTTAGTAGTTAGAACAAAACTCAAAACTTGATTCAATTTAGATGGGAATACTTGGTAAAAATGATTTGTGAAAACCTTGGAACGATGAGTCATTCTATTGAGATGTTTTTGACATGTGTTCAGAAACACAAATGGTTTATGATGATGAAAATGTTGAGGCATGAGCCTTAGCCCTTTTACAAAACTAATGGTTGGGTTCGGATGCGATACCATTCCAATTTTACCGTACAACCACAATACCTGAATTGGGTAAGGCTTAGTCGGAAGTTTATATGCATTAGTATTAGTTCCCTTGTGGGAGAGGTTTGAGCTGAGGCTACCTCTCAATGTTTTCCACCTATGTAGTGCCCAAGATAACAGATGGTCATGGTTGGGAGGCCATGCTCATAGGAGATGTGCTTATACTAGGGTGTGTAAAGGAAAGGTTATGTTTGATTATCTGCATACTAAGTATGATGATTCAGGGTTATCCCTTATAGATGTATCGAATCTTGTGGTGAAAGTGTACCACCTTTGTAGAGTGTCAAACTATTCAAATAGCCACGTCCGCGGTTATGGACAGTTGGAGTGGCCATACTGTTCCGTTGTCAGATGTTTTCAAAACAACTTATGAAATGAATTGTGACATGACTTGACCACAACAGAGTTGTGACTATGACCATTAAGTTACCACTTAGGTGTTTTCAAACTTCTTTTAGCTTTCTTTGTTTCTGAACTCAGCTTAGGTTTCAAACTTTACTTTACAAGTAAACTTAGAGTTAGCATTCATACTAGAACCATACTAATTCTTAGTGGTAGTTTATGAGTACTTAAAGAGTACTCATGGCTTTTGTCCCTAGCTATTCCTATGGCCAGACTATGAAGGAGACAACCAAGATGAAGGATAGCAGGACAACTATGATAACTAGGACTATCTCCCATCCTCAGCATTGCCTGTGACTCTGAAGATGGACCCCACTGCTACGTTATTTATTCCGCTGCTTGATTGTACTAAGACTGGATCATGAGATCTTTATTTGTGTAAGACCTTATTTATGGTTTGTAATGGATGATGTACTGTGATATCCAATCTGTTATGTCTCGCAAAAATGGTAATCCTGGGAGTGCGAGGTATGGCATAACAGGCATCTGGGATTATAAATCCAGGTGTTGACATTAAGTCACACATAATGCACTTAGGCAAGCAAACACGGTCAACGTTAGGGACCAAGGAGTTAACTACTCGTGATGTAGGGGAATCCTATTCTTGGGAGTATTGACCCTAGATATCGTCTTTCTTCAGGTCGGAGTCACTATCTTGCCGATAAAGCCTTCGCCGTATCTTGGACACTTCTTGATAGTGCAACACTTGATGTCTTCTGATTATGAGGATTCCACCGGCAGAGCGATATTGTATTCTCCTTGTGTTTGCTGGTAGTTGCTTGTCTTCATCTTGTTCTCATTGTCTTCACTGGGTTTTAGGTCCTAGTTATTTAAAATCCATAGGTTTGAAGTTTGGACAAGAGTTAGAGGAAACCATTTTCGAAAGCATTTACTTAGAGTAAGAGAAGAAGTAGCCAGGGACAATGCCAGTGAGTACTTTGAATGTACTCGCAAACCAACTTAAGTTAACAGTAATAACAAGAGGATATGCAGTATGTCTGTGGTAGTAGGAGGGCTCCAAGAGAGGTTCTTTTCTCAATTAGTTTCTCTTGTAGATATAGCATCTACATATCTTTGTTGAAAACTTTTGTAAAGCCCTTTTGGAAACCTTTTGAAAGGTTTTGTAAACACTAGGATTGGGTCACCCATTTGTTCCCGTCTTCAGGTCGTCGCATGACCAAACTCCTTTCTCCCCCTTCCGACCATCCCATGGTCAAAACATTTCTCCTTTATGACCATACCATGGTCAAACCATTTCCAAATCCATTTCTTTTCGGAAATCTTTTTTTGAAAACAAAACCAGCACCGCTCTACAGATGTTTGTCCAATGCGTCCATGACCGCGGACATGGCTATTCGAATAGATTTACACTCTACAGAGGTTGCACACTTTACCCACACCATCCGGGTACACTATCCTGATCTAGATCGATCGTGGGTCGAGTAACCGATCAAGACTCTCCGGATGCCCACTCCAATATAAGTGCCTACCCTATGAGTGCTGTTTCCCTCAACACCGGGGCGACCTATATAGTTCCCAAGCCAACCGGAGCGCTTTTTCCACTTCACGAGTGTGCGCTTTCAATGAGGGGCTCATAGTAACGTGTGGAGGCCCGTAGAACCTTCGTTCCTTCTCTAGGTCGATGTCTCACATGGACCCTCACAGGAGAAGGCCCACCCTCCAAGGATTTTTATCCCCTGTAGTCGTTGCGAGGCAGCTTATACCAGAATAAACAAACATCAAATCCAGCCCTGTCCCATTCCAGAGTAATGTGGTTGCACAGGTTAAGTTGTTATAGCTAAACTGCAAAGAACCGGGTGCGTTTTCGTAAACCTTTTTCCTCCAGCTTTCCTTCAGCATTTGGTAAAACAAAACCTTTTTCTTTCTCAACATCTCTTGGGAGGTCCCACCTCACCAAGGTTTTATCATAAAACATTTGGTAAAACTTTTCAGGGGTCATCCCATCCTACCTTTGCTTCGGCTAAAACAGGGTCTCCGAAGGGTTATGGTGTTATACACCATATATTCTACTAGGATCCAGTAGGTGTCATCAAGGGGGTTGTACTTAATAGTACAAAAGTGTAATAGTTTGGAAGAGCCAAACCACTACCATATATACATCAACATCTTGTAAAACAGTGCGGTTTTCATAAAAAATAGATAAAACATGCATAAGTAAAATAGTAGGACAAGGCCTATGGGCAAGAAGGTGGCTTGCCTGAGGTTAGCAATCTGGCAATATATGTCCCTGGACTTCTTCTTAGAATACCATAATAACCAATATAAATTCCACCTCCTTGTCTTCGATACAATCGCAACTATCATCGTCAAGAATGACACATCATGCAAGCAACAAAGACCACAATCAACACATGGCATACAAGCATCAATACATACAACAAACAAAGATACACCACACGATTTACTTCAGTAGGTTTTGAACAAATTGTACTACGGCAAAAGATTTCATTTTAGTTGCATTGGTAGAATCACTATTAATATTATAGAGGCCAAAGCTACCTACTTAAGGGGTTTTAATCCAAGGTCAAGTTATGGATGATTGATACGTTGCAAACATATCCATAATTTTTGATGTTCCATGCTTGGTTTTATCTACTTTCCTATGTTTTTTCCACACTTTGGAGTACTTTTCATATGATTTCTTGGACTAACCTATTAACAAGTGCCACAATTCCAGCTGCCTATTTTCTGCTGTTTTTGGTTCCAGGAAGGTCAAAAAATGAATATTCTCGGAATTGGACGGGACAAAAGCCAAAGTCAGTTTTTCACCGAGGGACACCATGGGCCAGAATATGAGACGGAGAGGGGCTCGGGCCCGGCCACACCACCTGCCGCGCAGGCCAGGCCTGGCCGTGCTAGGGGCTGGTGTGGCCGCCCTAGGCATCCCCTCGGCCTCCCTCTTCGCCTATAAGTTGCCTCATGACCTAAAAACCAGGGGGTCGACGTTGTTCCAGAAAGAGTTCCGCTCCGCCGCCACCACCAGATTCCACGATTCAGACCCAGAAACTCCGTTTTGGCACGCTGCCGGGATAGGGAATTGGAGGAGATCATCGCCATCATAATCACCATCGCTTCTCTATCGACCATCCATGTTTCCCCCATCTATGAGTGAGTAATCCCCCGCTGAAGGCTATGGGGATGGTAGGGATTGGATGAGATCGTTCATGTAATGGCATCAGAATGTTTGGGCATGGTGCCTAGTATCTACTATTAGTGCTTTTTGACTTTGTTACGACTTGTTATGCATAATGCTTGTCACTAGGGCCCGAGTGCCATGATTTCAGATCTGAACATGTTATTGATTCATTATGATAGTATTTTTTATGGTCTTACCTGCAAGTTGTTGTCCGGAACCAATGGCCCCGAAGTGACAGCAATCGGGATAACCGGAGGGAATGGCTTTGATGTGAGGATCACATGTATTCACGGAGTGTTAATGCTTTGCTCCGGTTCTCTATTAAAAGGAGCACCTTAATTGCCAGTAGTTCCATTGAGGCCCCAGGTGTGACCCCCTTCCCGGACATGCGTTAACACTTAGTGAAATCCTAGATCTGTATGTGGAAACTCCCGCCGCGGGACAACCGGGGCCTAGAATGTGGCAAAGTTGGCCCAACATTTTCTATCCATGTACATATGTCCTAAAAAAACCAAAACAAATAGAAAGGTCCACCGTGCTACGCTCTTACGGAGAAAGCTATAGGGGTAGACGATCCGGGGCCCCGGTCTAGGGTTTCACCAGAGGAAGACTAGCCGAGCGTCGGAATCACATGAAAACTTGCATGTGCCCCTAGGATATGTGTGTGAGAGTAGTGCAAGGTTGGTAGGTGTCATGTGTAGGCCCCAGGTGTGACCCCCTTCACGGACATGCGTTAACACTTAGTGAAATCCTGGATCTGTATGTGGAAACTCCCGCCGTGGGACAACCGGGGCCTAGAATGTGGCAAAGTTGGCCCAACATTTGCTCTCCATGTACATATGTACTAAAAAAACCAAAACAAATAGAAAGGTCCACCGCGCTACCCTCGTACGGAGAAAGCTATAGGGTGACGATCCGGGCCCCTGCCTAGGGTTTCACAGCCAGGAAGACCACCAGGCGCGGAATCACATGAAAACTTGAATGTGCCCCTAGGATATGTGTGTGAGAGTGGTGCAAGGTTGGTAGGTGCCATGTGTAGGCCCAGTGTGTGACCCCTTCCTGACATGCGTTAACACTTAGTGAAATCCTAGATCTGTACGTGGAAACTCCCACCGCGGGACAACCGGTGCCTAGAATGTGGCAAAGTTGGCCCACCATTTTCTCTCCATGTACATATGTCCTACACAAACCAAAATAAATAGAAAGGTCCACCGTGCTACGCTCGTACGGAGAAAGCTATTGGGGTAGATGATACGGGGCCCCCGGTCTAGGGTTTCGCCCGAGGAAGACCACCAGAGCGTCGGAATCACATGAAAACTTGAATGTGCCCCTAGGATATGTGTGAGAGTAGTGCAAGGTTGGTAGGTGCCATTTGTAGGCCCCAGGTGTGACCCCCTTCACGGTCATACGTTAACACTTAGTGAAATCTCGGATCCAGTAGTGGAAACTCCCTGTGGGACAACCGGGGCCTAGAATGTGGCAAAGTTGGCCCAACATTTGCTCTCCATGAACATATGTACTAAAAAACCAAAACAAATAGAAAGGTCAACCGCGCTACCCTCGTACGGAGAAAGCTATAGGGGTAGACGATCCGGGGCCCCCGGTCTAGGGTTTCGCCGGAGGAAGACCACCAGAGCGTCATAATCACATGAAAACTTGAATGTGCCCCTAGGATATGTGTGTGATAGTGGTGCAAGGTTGGTAGGTGCCATGTGTAGGCCCCAGGTGTGACCCCCTTCCCGGACATGCGTTAACACTTAGTGAAATCCTAGATCTGTACGTGGAAACTCCCGTCGCGGGACAACCGGGGCCTAGAATGTGGCAAAGTTGGCCCAACATTTTCTCTCCATGTACATATGTCCTACATAAACCAAAACAAATATAAAGGTCCACCGTGCTACGCTCGTACGGAGAAAGCTATTGGGATAGACGATCCGGGGCCCCCGGTCTAGGGTTTCGCCAGAGGAAGACCATGGGAGCATCGAAATCACATGAAAACTTGCATGTGCCCCTAGGATATGTGTGTGAGAGTAGTGCAAGGTTGGTAGGTGCCATTTGTAGGCCCTAGGTGTGACCCCCTTCACGCTCATACGTTAATACTTAGTGAAATCCTGGATCTGTATGTGGAAACTCCCGCCGTGGGACAACCGGGGCCTAGAATGTGGCAAAGTTGGCCCAACATTTGCTCTCCATGAACATAGGTACTAAAAAACCAAAACAAATAGAAAGGTCAACCGCGCTACCCTCGTACGGAGAAAGCTATAGGGGTAGACGATCCGGGGCCCCCGGTTTAGGGTTTCGCCGGAGGAAGACCACCAGAGCGTCAGAGTCACATGAAAACTTGAATGTGCCCCTAGGATATGTGTGTGAGAGTGGTGAAAGGTTGGTAGGTGCCATGTGTAGGCCCCAGGTGTGACCCCCTTCCCGGACATGCGTTAACACTTAGTGAAATCCTAGATCTGTACGTGGAAACTCCCGCCGCAGGACAACCGGGGCCTAGAATGTGGCAAAGTTGGCCCTACATTTCCTCCCCATGTACATATGTCCTTAAAACCCAAAAAAAATAGAAAGGTCCATCGCACTACCCTCATACAGCGAAAGCTATAGGGGTAGATGATCCGGGCCCCTGGTCTAGGGTTCACCGGAGGAAGACCACCGGAGCATCGGAATCACATGAAAACTTGCATGTGCCCCTAGGATATGTGTGTGAGTGTGGTCCAAAGTTGGTAGGTGCCATGTGTAGGCCCCAGGTGTGACCCCCTTCCCGGACATGCGTTAACACTTAGTGAAATCTGGATCCAGACGTGGAAACTCCTGCCGCGGGACAACCGGGGCCTAGAATGTGGCAAAGTTGGCCCAACATTTTCTATCCATGTACATATGTCCTAAACAAACCAAAGCAAATAGAAAGGTCCATCGTGCTACGCTCTTACGGAGAAAGCTATAGGGGTAGATGATCCGGGGCCCCGGTCTAGGGTTTCACCGGAGGAAGACTACCGGAGCATCAGAATCACATGAAAACTTCCATGTGCCCCTAGGATATGTGTGTGAGAGTAGTGCAAGGTTGGTAGGTGCCATGTGTAGGCGCCAGGTGTGACGCCCTTCACGGACATGCGTTAACACTTAGTGAAATCCTGGATCTGTATTTGGAAACTCCCGCTATGGGACAACCGGGGCCTAGAATGTGGCAAAGTTGGCCCAACATTTTCTCTCCATGTACATATGTACTAAAAAAACAAAAAAAAATAGAAAGGTCCACCGCGCTACCCTCGTACGGAGAAAGCTATAGGGGTAGACGATCCGGGGCCCCCGGTTTAGTGTTTCGCAAGAGGAAGACCACCAGAGCGTTGGAATCACATGAAAACTTGAATGTGCCCCTAGGATATGTGTGTGAGAGTGGTGCAAGGTTGGTAGGTGCCATGTAGGCCCTGTGTGTGACCCCTTCCTGACATGCGTTAACACTTAGTGAAATCCTAGATCTGTACGCGGAAACTCCCGCCGCGGGACAACCGGGGCCTAGAATGTGGCAAAGTTGGCCCAACATTTTCTATCCATGTACATATGTCCTAACAAAACCAAAACAAATAGAAAGGTCCACCGTGCTACGCTCTTACGGAGAAAGCTATAGGGGTAGACGATCCGGGGCCCCGGTCTAGGGTTTCACCAGAGGAAGACTAGCGGAGCGTCGGAATCACATGAAAACTTGCATGTGCCCCTAGGATATGTGTGTGAGAGTAGTGCAAGGTTGGTAGGTGTCATGTGTAGGCCCCAGGTGTGACCCCCTTCACGGACATGCGTTAACACTTAGTGAAATCTCGGATCTCAGATGTGGAAACTCCCGCGTTGGGACAACCGGGGCCTAGAATGTGGCAAAGTTGGCCCAACATTTGCTCTCCATGTACATATGTACTAAAAAAACCAAAACAAATAGAAAGGTCCACCGCGCTACCCTCGTACGGAGAAAGCTATAGGGGTAGACGATCCGGGGCCCCCGGTCTAGGGTTTCGCCAGAGGAAGACCACCAGAGCGTCGGAATCACATGAAAACTTGAATGTGCCCCTAGGATATGTGTGTGAGAGTGGTGCAAGGTTGGTAGGTTCCATGTGTAGGCCCTGTGTGACCCCTTCCTGACATGCTAACACTTAGTGAAATCCTAGATCCAGACGTGAAACTCCCACCATGGGACAACCGGGGCCTAGAATGTGGCAAAGTTGGCCCACCATTTTCTCCATGTACATATGTCCTACACAAACCAAAATAAATAGAAAGGTCCACCATACCTCAGACGGAGAAAGCTATTGGGGTAGATGATACGGGGCCCCCGGTCTAGGGTTTCGCCCGAGGAAGACCACCGGAGCGTCGGAATCACATGAAAACTTGCATGTGCCCCTAGGATATGTGTGTGAGAGTAGTGCAAGGTTGGTAGGTGCCATTTGTAGGCCCCAGGTGTGACCCCCTTCACGGTCATACGTTAACACTTAGTGAAATCCTGGATCTCAGATGTGGAAACTCCCGTGGGACAACCGGGCCTAGAATGTGGCAAAGTTGGCCCAACATTTGCTCTCCATGAACATATGTACTAAAAACCAAAACAAATAGAAAGGTCAACCGCGCTACCTCAGACGGAGAAAGCTATAGGGGTAGACGATCCGGGCCCTGCCTAGGGTTTCACGAGGAAGACCACCAGAGGCGTAATCACATGAAAACTTGAATGTGCCCCTAGGATATGTGTGTGATAGTGGTGCAAGGTTGGTAGGTGCCATGTGTAGGCCCCAGGTGTGACCCCCTTCCCGGACATGCGTTAACACTTAGTGAAATCCTAGATCCAGACGTGGAAACTCCGCCATGGACAACCGGGCCTAGAATGTGGCAAAGTTGGCCCAACATTTTCTCCATGTACATATGTCCTACATAAACCAAAACAAATATAAAGGTCCACCGTATACGCTTCGACGGAGAAAGCTATTGGGATAGACGATCCGGGCCCTGCCTAGGGTTTCAGAAGGAAGACCATGGAGCATCAAATCACATGAAAACTTGCATGTGCCCCTAGGATATGTGTGTGAGAGTGCAAGTTTGGTAGGTTCCATTTGTAGGCCCTAGGTGTGACCCCTTCACGCCATCATGTTAATACTTAGTGAAATCCTGGATCTGTATGTGGAAACTCCCGCCGTGGGACAACCGGGGCCTAGAATGTGGCAAAGTTGGCCCAACATTTGCTCTCCATGAACATAGGTACTAAAAAACCAAAACAAATAGAAAGGTCAACCGCGCTACCCTCGTACGGAGAAAGCTATAGGGGTAGACGATCCGGGGCCCCCGGTTTAGGGTTTCGCCGGAGGAAGACCACCAGAGCGTCAGAGTCACATGAAAACTTGAATGTGCCCCTAGGATATGTGTGTGAGAGTGGTGAAAGGTTGGTAGGTGACATGTGTAGGCCCTGTGTGACCCCTTCCTGACATGCGTTAACACTTAGTGAAATCCTAGATCTGTACGTGGAAACTCCCGCCGCAGGACAACCGGGGCCTAGAATGTGGCAAAGTTGGCCCTACATTTCCTCCCCATGTACATATGTCCTTAAAACCCAAAAAAAATAGAAAGGTCCATCGCGCTACCCTCGTACGGAGAAAGCTATAGGGGTAGACAATCCGGGGCCCCCGGTCTAGGGTTTCGCCAGAGGAAGACCACCAGAGCGTCGGAATCACATGAAAACTTGAATGTGCCCCTAGGATATGTGTGTGAGAGTGGTGCAAGGTTGGTAGGTGCCATGTGTAGGCCCCAGGTGTGACCCCCTTCCCGGACATGCGTTAACACTTAGTGAAATCCTAGATCTGTACGTGGAAACTCCCACCGCGGGACAACCGGGGCCTAGAATGTGGCAAAGTTGGCCCACCATTTTCTCTCCATGTACATATGTCCTACACAAACCAAAATAAATAGAAAGGTCCACCGTGCTACGCTCGTACGGAGAAAGCTATTGGGGTAGATGATACGGGGCCCCCGGTCTAGGGTTTCGCCCGAGGAAGACCACCGGAGCGTCGGAATCACATGAAAACTTGCATGTGCCCCTAGGATATGTGTGTGAGAGTAGTGCAAGGTTGGTAGGTGCCATTTGTAGGCCCCAGGTGTGACCCCCTTCACGGTCATACGTTAACACTTAGTGAAATCCTGGATCTGTATGTGGAAACTCCCGCCGTGGGACAACCGGGGCCTAGAATGTGGCAAAGTTGGCCCAACATTTGCTCTCCATGAACATATGTACTAAAAAACCAAAACAAATAGAAAGGTCAACCGCGCTACCCTCGTACGGAGAAAGCTATAGGGGTAGACGATCCGGGGCCCCCGGTCTAGGGTTTCGCCGGAGGAAGACCACCAGAGCGTCATAATCACATGAAAACTTGAATGTGCCCCTAGGATATGTGTGTGATAGTGGTGCAAGGTTGGTAGGTGCCATGTGTAGGCCCCAGGTGTGACCCCCTTCCCGGACATGCGTTAACACTTAGTGAAATCCTAGATCTGTACGTGGAAACTCCCGCCGCGGGACAACCGGGGCCTAGAATGTGGCAAAGTTGGCCCAACATTTTCTCTCCATGTACATATGTCCTACATAAACCAAAACAAATATAAAGGTCCACCGTGCTACGCTCGTACGGAAAAAGCTATTGGGATAGACGATCCGGGGCCCCCGGTCTAGGGTTTCGCCAGAGGAAGACCATCGGAGCGTCGAAATCACATGAAAACTTGCATGTGCCCCTAGGATATGTGTGTGAGAGTAGTGCAAGGTTGGTAGGTCCCATTTGTAGGCCCTAGGTGTGACCCCCTTCACGCTCATACGTTAATACTTAGTGAAATCCTGGATCTGTATGTGGAAACTCCCGCCGTGGGACAACCGGGGCCTAGAATGTGGCAAAGTTGGCCCAACATTTGCTCTCCATGAACATAGGTACTAAAAAACCAAAACAAATAGAAAGGTCAACCGCGCTACCCTCGTACGGAGAAAGCTATAGGGGTAGACGATCCGGGGCCCCCGGTTTAGGGTTTCGCCGGAGGAAGACCACCAGAGCGTCAGAGTCACATGAAAACTTGAATGTGCCCCTAGTATATGTGTGTGAGAGTTGTGAAAGGTTGGTAGGTGCCATGTGTAGGCCCCAGGTGTGACCCCCTTCCCGGACATGCGTTAACACTTAGTGAAATCCTAGATCTGTACGTGGAAACTCCCGCCGCAGGACAACCGGGGCATAGAATGTGGCAAAGTTGGCCCTACATTTCCTCCCCATGTACATATGTCCTTAAAACCCAAAAAAAATAGAAAGGTCCATCGCGCTACCCTCGTACGGCGAAAGCTATAGGGGTAGATGATCCGGGCCCCTGGTCTAGGGTTCACCGGAGGAAGACCACCGGAGCATCGGAATCACATGAAAACTTGCATGTGACCCTAGGATATGTGTGTGAGTGTGGTCCAAAGTTGGTAGGTGCCATGTGTAGGCCCCAGGTGTGACCCCCTTCCCGGACATGCGTTAACACTTAGTGAAATCCTGGATCTGTACGTGGAAACTCCTGCCGCGGGACAACCGGGGCCTAGAATGTGGCAAAGTTGGCCCAACATTTTCTCTCCATGTACATATGTCCTAAACAAACCAAAGCAAATAGAAAGGTCCATCGTGCTACGCTCTTACGGAGAAAGCTATAGGGGTAGATGATCCGGGGCCCCGGTCTAGGGTTTCACCGGAGGAAGACTACCGGAGCATCAGAATCACATGAAAACTTGCATGTGCCCCTAGGATATGTGTGTGAGAGTAGTGCAAGGTTGGTAGGTGCCATGTGTAGGCGCCAGGTGTGACGCCCTTCACGGACATGCGTTAACACTTAGTGAAATCCTGGATCTGTATTTGGAAACTCCCGCCATGGGACAACCGGGGCCTAGAATGTGGCAAAGTTGGCCCAACATTTTCTCTCCATGTACATATGTACTAAAAAAACCAAAAAAAATAGAAAGGTCCACCGCGCTACCCTCGTACGGAGAAAGCTATAGGGGTAGACGATCCGGGGCCCCCGGTTTAGTGTTTCGCAAGAGGAAGACCACCAGAGCGTCGGAATCACATGAAAACTTGAATGTGCCCCTAGGATATGTGTGTGAGAGTGGTGCAAGGTTGGTAGGTTCCATGTGTAGGCCCCAGGTGTGACCCCCTTCCCGGACATGCGTTAACACTTAGTGAAATCCTAGATCTGTACGTGGAAACTCTCGCCGCGGAACAACCGGGGCCTAGAATGTGGCAAAGTTGGCCCAACATTTGCTGTCCATGTACATATGTCCTAAACAAACCAAAAAAATAGAAAGGTCCACCGGGCTACCCTCGTACGGAGAAAGCTATAGGGGTAGACGATCCGAGGCCCCCGGTCTAGGGTTTCGCCGGAGGAAGACCGCCCGAGCGTCGGAATCACATGAAAACTTGAATATGCCCCTAGGATATGTGTGTGAGAGTGGTTCAAGGTTGGTAGGTGCCATGTGTAGGCCCCAGGTGCGACCCCCTTCCTGGACATGTGTTAACACTTAGTGAAATCCTAGATGTGTAAGTGGAAACTCCGTCATGGACAACCGGCTTAGAATGTGGCAAAGTTGGCCCAACATTTGATCTCCATGTACATATGTCCTAAACAACCAAAAAAAATAGAAAGGTCCACTGTGCTACCGTCGTACGGAGAAAGCTATAGGGGTAGACGATCCGTCCCCCGGTCTAGGGTTTCGCCGGAGGAAGACCACCGGAGCGTCGGAATCACAGGAAAACTTGCATGTTCCCCTAGGATATGTGTGTGAGAGTGGTGCAAGGTGGGTAGGTGCCATGTGCAGGCCCCATGTGTGACCCCCTTCCCGGACATGCGTTAACACTTAGTGAAATCCTAGATCTGTAAGTGGAAACTCCCGCCACGGGACAACCGGGGCCTAGAATGTGGCAAAGTTGGCCCAACATTTGATCTCCATGTACATGTGTCCTAAACAGAAAAAAAAATAGAAAGGTCCACGGCGCTACCCTCGTACGGAGAAAGCTATAGGGGTAGACGATCCGGGCCCCCGGTCTAGGGTTTCGCCGGTGGAAGACCATCGGAGCGTCGGAATCACATGAAAACTTGCATGTGCCCCTGGGATATGTGTGTGAGAGTGGTGCAAGGTTGGTAGGTGCCATGTGTGACCCCCTTCCTGGACATGCGTTAACTCTTAGTGAAATCCTAGATCTGTACGTGGAAACTCCCGCCGCCGGACAACCGGGGCCTAGAATGTGGCAAAGTTGGCACAACATTTGCGCTGCATGTACATAAGTCGTAAACAAACCAAAACAAATAGAAAGGTCCACCGCGCTACCCTCGTACGGTGAAAGCTATAGGGGTAGAATATCCGGGCCCCCGGTCTAGGGTTTCGCCGGAGGAAGACCACCGGAGCATCGGAATCACATGAAAACTTGAATGTGCCCCTAGGATATGTGTGTGAGAGTGGTGCAAGGTTGGTAGGTGCCATGTGTAGGACCCAGGTGTGACACCCTTCCCGGACATGGGTTAACACTTAGTGAAATCCTGGATCTGTATGTGGAAACTCCCGCCGTGGGACAACCGGGGCCTAGAATGTGGCAAAGTTGGCCCAACATTTGCTCTCCATGTAAATATGTACTAAAAAAACCAAAACAAATAGAAAGGTCCACCGCGCTACCCTCGTACGGAGAAAGCTATAGGGGTAGACGATCCGGGGCCCCTGGTCTAGGGTTTCGCTGGAGGAAGACCACCAGAGCGTCGGAATCACATGAAAACTTGAATGTGCCCCTAGTATATGTGTGTGAGAGTGGTGCAAGGTTGGTAGGTGACATGTCTACGCCCTAGGTGTGACCCCCTTCCCGGACATGCGTTAACACTTGGTGAAATCCTAGATCTATACGTGGAAACTCCCGCCGCGGTAAAACCGGGGCCTAGAATGTGGCAAAGTTCGCCCAACATTTGCTCTCCGTGTACATATGTCCTAAACAAACCAAAACAAATAGAAAGGTCCACCGCGCTACCCTCGTATGGAGAAAGCTATAGGGGTAGACGATCCGGGCCCCCGGTCTAGGGTTTCACCGGAGGAAGACCACCGGAGCAACGGAATCACATGAAAACTTGCATGTGCCCCTACGATATGTGTGTGAGGGTGGTTCAAGGTGGGTAGGTGCCATGTGCAGGCCCCATGTGTGACCCCCTTCCCGGACATGCGTTAACACTTAGTGAAATCCTAGATCTGTACGTGGAAACTCCCGCCACGGGACAACCGGGGCCTAGAATGTGGCAAAGTTGGCCCAACATTTGATCTCCATGTACATGTGTCCTAAACAAACAAAAACAAATAGAAACGTCCACGGCGCTACCCTCGTACGGAGAAAGCTATAGGGGTAGACGATCCGGGCCCCGGTCTAGGGTTTCGCTGGTGGAAGACCACCGGAGCGTCGGAATCACATGAAAACTTGCATGTGCCCCTAGGATATGTGTGTGAGAGTGGTGCAAGGTTGGTAGGTGCCATGTGCAGGCCCCATCTGTGACCCCCTTCCTGGACGTGCGTTAACTCTTAGTGAAATCCTAGATCTATACGTGGAAACTCCCGCCGCCGGACAACCGGGGCCTAGAATGTGGCAAAGCTGGCACAACATTTGCGCTGCATGTACATATGTTGTAAACAAACCAAAACAAATAGAAAGGTCCACCGCGCTACCCTCGTACGGAGAAAGCTATAGGGGTAGACGATTCGGGCCCCCGGTCTAGGGTTTCGCCGGAGGAAGACCACCGGAGCGTCGGAATCACATGAAAACTTGAATGTGCCCCTAGGATATGTGTGTGAGAGTGGTGCAAGGTTGGTAGGTGCCATGTGTAGGCCCCAGGTGTGACCCCCTTCCCGGACATGCGTTAACACTTAGTGAAATCCTGGATCTGTACGTGGAAACTCCCGCCGCAGGACAACCGGGGCCTAGAATGTGGCAAAGTTGGCCCAACATTTTCTCTCCATGTACATATGTACTAAACAAACGAAAACAAATAGAAAGGTCCACCATGCTACGATCTTACGGAGAAAGCTATAGGGGTAGACGATTCGGGGCCCCCGGTCTAGGGTTTCGCCGGAGGAAGACCACCGGAGCGTCGGAATCACATAAAAACTTGCATGTGCCCCTAGGATATGTGTGTGAGACTAGTGCAAGGTTGGTAGGTGCCATGCGTAGGCCCCAGGTGTGACCCCCTTCACGGACATGCGTTAACACTTAGTGAAACTGGATCCAGATGTGGAAACTCCCGCCGTGGGACAACCGGGGCCTAGAATGTGGCAAAGTTGGCCCAAAATTTGCTCTCCATGGAAATATGTACTAAAAAACCAAAACAAATAGGAAGGTCCACCGCGCTACCCTCGTACGGAGAAAGCTATAGGGGTAGACGATCCGGGGCCCCTGGTCTAGGGTTTCACGAGGAAGACCACTGCAGCGCCTAATCACATGAAAACTTGAATGTGCCCCTAGGATATGTGTGTGAGAGTGCAAGGTTGGTAGGTGCCATGTAGGCCCCTGTGTGACCCCTTCCTGACGTGTGTTAACACTTAGTGAAATCCTAGATTTGTATGTGGAAACTCCCGTCGCGGGACAACCGGGGCCTAGAATGTGGCAAAGTTGGCCCAACATTTGATCTCCATGTACATATGTCCTAAACAACCAAAACAAATAGAAAGGTCCACAGTGCGACCCCCGTATGGACTAAGCGATAGGGGTAGACGATCCGTCCCCGGCCTAGGGTTTCACGAGGAAGACCACTGAGTCGGAATCACAGGAAAACTTGCATGTTCCCCTAGGATATGTGTGTGAGAGTGGTGCAAGGTGGGTAGGTGCCATGTGCAGGCCCCATGTGTGACCCCCTTCCCGGACATGCGTTAACACTTAGTGAAATGCTAGATCTGTAAGTGGAAACTCCCGCCACGGGACAACCGGGGCCTAGAATGTGGCAAAGTTGGCCCAACATTTGATCTCCATGTACATGTGTCCTAAACAAACAAAAACAAATAGAAAGGTCCACGACGCTACCCTCGTACGGAGAAAGCTATAGGGGTAGACGATCCGGGCCCCCGGTCTAGGGTTTCGCCGGTGGAAGACCATCGGAGCGTCGGAATCACATGAAAACTTGCATGTGCCCCTAGGATATGTGTGTGAGAGTGGTGCAAGGTTGGTAGGTGCCATGTGCAGGCCCCATGTGTGACCCCCTTCCTGGACATGCGTTAACTCTTAGTGAAATCCTAGATCTGTACGTGGAAACTCCCGCCGCCGGACAACCGGGGCCTAGAATGTGGCAAAGTTGGCACAACATTTGCGCTGCATGTACATATGTCGTAAACAAACCAAAACAAATAGAAAGGTCCACCGCGCTACCCTCGTACGGATAAAGCTATAGGGGTAGACGATCTGGGCCCCCGGTCTAGGGTTTCGCCGGAGGAAGACCACCGGAGCGTCGGAATCACATGAAAACTTGAATGTGCCCCTAGGATATGTGTGTCAGAGTGGTGCAAGGATGGTAGGTGCCATGTGTAGGCCCCAGGTGTGACCCCCTTCCCGGACATGGGTTAACACTTAGTGAAATCCTGGATTTGTACGTGGAAACTATCGCGGCAGGACAACCGGGGCCTAGAATGTGGCAAAGTTGGCCCAACATTTTCTCTCCATGTACATATGTACTAAACAAACGAAAACAAATAGAAAGGTCCACCGTGCTACGCTCTTCCGGAGAAAGCTATAGGGGTAGACGATCCGGGGCCCCCGGTCTAGGGTTTCACCGGAGGAAGACCACCGGAGCGTCGGAATCACATAAAAACTTTCATGTGCCCCTAGGATATGTGTGTGAGACTAGTGCAAGGTTGGTAGGTGCCATGTGTAGGCCCCAGGTGTGACCCCCTTCACGGACATGCGTTAACACTTAGTGAAATCCTGGATCTGTATGTGGAAACTCCCGCCGTGGGACAACCGGGGCCTAGAATGTGGCAAAGTTGGCCCAACATTTGCTCTCCATGTAAATATGTACTAAAAAAACCAAAACAAATAGAAAGGTCCACCGCGCTACCCTCGTACGGAGAAAGCTATAGGGGTAGACGATTCGGGGCCCCTGGTCTAGGGTTTCGCTGGAGGAAGACCACCAGAGCATCGGAATCACATGAAAACTTGAATGTGCCCCTAGTATATGTGTGTGAGAGTGGTGCAAGGTTGGTAGGTGACATGTCTACGCCCTAGGTGTGACCCCCTTCCCGGACATGCGTTAACACTTGGTGAAATCCTAGATCTATACGTGGAAACTCCCGCCGCGGGACAACCGGGGCCTAGAATGTGGCAAAGTTGGCCCAACATTTGCTCTCCATGTACATATGTCCTAAACAAACCAAAACACACAGCAATGACCACCGCGCTACCCTCGTATGGAGAAAGCTATAGGGATAGACGATCCGGGCCCCCGGTCTAGGGTTTCGCCGGAGGAAGACCACCGGAGCATCGGAATCACATGAAAACTTGCATGTGCCCCTACGATATGTGTGTGAGGGTGGTTCAAGGTGGGTAGGTGCCATGTGCAGGCCCCATGTGTGACCCCCTTCCCGGACATGCGTTAACACTTAGTGAAATCCTAGATCTGTACGTGGAAACTCCCGCCACGGGACAACCGGGGCCTAGAATGTGGCAAAGTTGGCCCAACATTTGATCTCCATGTACATGTGTCCTAAACAAACAAAACAAATAGAAAGGTCCACGCGCTACCCTCGCACGGAGAAAGCTATAGGGTAGGCGATCCGGCCCCTGCCTAGGTTTCACGGTGGAAGACCACCGAGCGCCGGAATCACATGAAAACTTGCATGTGCCCCTAGGATATGTGTGTGAGAGTGGTGCAAGGTTGGTAGGTGCCATGTGCAGGCCCCATCTGTGACCCCCTTCCTAGACGTGCGTTAACTCTTAGTGAAATCCTAGATCTGTATGTGGATACTCCCGCCGCCGGACAACCGGGGCCTAGAATGTGGCAAAGCTGGCACAACATTTGCGCTGCATGTATATATGTTGTAAACAAACCAAAACAAATAGAAAGGTCCACCGCGCTACCCTCGTACGGAGAAAGCTATAGGGGTAGACGATCTGGCCCCTGCCTAGGGTTTCACGAGGAAGACCACCGAGGCTTGAATCACATAAAACTTGCATGTGCCCCTAGGATATGTGTGTGAGAGTGGTGCAAGGTTGGTAGGTGCCATGTGTAGGCCCCAGGTGTGACCCCTTCCGGACATGCTTAACACTTAGTGAAATCCTGGATCTGTACGTGGAAACTCCCGCCGCAGGACAACCGGGGCCTAGAATGTGGCAAAGTTGGCCCAACATTTTCTCTCCATGTACATATGTACTAAACAAACGAAAACAAATAGAAAGGTCTACCATGCTACGATCTTACGGAGAAAGCTATAGGGGTAGACGATCCGGGGCCCCCGGTCTAGGGTTTCGCCGGAGGAAGACCACCGGAGCGTCGGAATCACATAAAAACTTGCATGTTCCCCTAGGATATGTGTGTGAGACTAGTGCAAGGTTGGTAGGTGCCATGTGTAGGCCCCAGGTGTGACCCCCTTCACGGACATTCTTTAACAATTAGTGAAAACCTTGATCTGTATGTTGAAAATCCCGGCGGGGGACAACCGGAGCCTAGAATGTGGCAAAGTTGGCCCAAAATTTGATCTCCATGTAAATATGTCCTAAAAAAACCAAAACAAATAGGATGGACCACCGCTACCCCTCGTACGGAGAAAGCTATAGGGGTAGACGATCCGGGGCCCCTAGTCTAGGGTTTCGCCGGAGGAAGACCACCAGAGCGTCGGAATCACATGAAAACTTGAATGTGCCCCTAGGATATGTGTGTGAGAGTAGTGCAAGGTTGGTAGGTGCCATGTGTAGGCCCCAGGTGTGACCCCCTTCCCGGACGTGTGTTAACACTTAGTGAAATCCTAGATTTGTATGTGGAAACTCCCGTCGCGGGACAACCGGAGCCTAGAATGTGGCAAAGTTGGCCCAACATTTGATCTCCATGTACATATGTCCTAAAAAACCAAAACAAATATAAAGGTCCACTGTGCTACCCTCGTACGGAGAAAGCTATAGGGGTATACGATCCGTCCCCCGGTCTAGGGTTTCGCCGGAGGAAGACCACGGAGCTGCCGGAATCACTGAAAACTTGCATGTTCCCCTAGGCTATGTGTGTGAGAGTGGTGCAAGGTGGTAGGTGCCATGTGTAGGCCCCAGGTGTGACCCCCTTCCCGGACATGGGTTAACACTTAGTGAAATCCTGGATCTGTACGTGGAAACTCCCGTCGCGGCACAACCGGGGCCTAGAATGTGGCAAAGTTGGCCCAACATTTGATCTCCATGTACATGTGTCCTAAACAAACAAAAACAAATAGAAAGGTCCACGGCGCTACCCTGCATTTAAGAAAGCTATAGGGTAGACGATCCGGCCCTTGCCTAGGGTTTCACTGGTGGAAGACCATCTGAGGCCGGAATCACATGAAAACTTGCATGTGCCCCTAGGATATGTGTGTGAGAGTGCAAGGTGGGTAGGTGCCATGTGCAGGCCCCATGTGTGACCCCCTTCCTGGACATGCGTTAACTCTTAGTGAAATCCTAGATCTGTACGTGGAAACTCCCGCCGCCGGACAACCGGGGCCTAGAATGTGGCAAAGTTGGCACAACATTTGTGCTGCATGTACATATGTCGTAAACAAACCAAAACAAATAGAAAGGTCCACCGCGCTACCCTCGTACGGAGAAAGCTATAGGGGTAGACGATCCGGGCCCCCGGTCTAGGGTTTCGCCGGAGGAAGACCACCGGAGCGTCGAAATCACATGAAAACTTGAATGTGCCCCTAGGATATGTGTGTGAGAGTGGTGAAAGGATGGTAGGTGCCATGTGTAGGCCCCAGGTGTGACCCCCTTCCCGGACATGGGTTAACACTTAGTGAAATCCTGGATCTGTACGTGGAAACTCCCGTCGCGGCACAACCGGGGCCTAGAATGTGGCAAAGTTGGCCCAACATTTTCTTTCCATGGACATATGTCCTAAACAAACCAAAACAAATAGAAAGGTCCACCGTGCTACCCTCGTATGGAGAAAGCTATAGGGGTAGACGATCCGGGCCCCCGGTCTAGGGTTTCGCCGGAGGAAGACCACCGGAGCATCGGAATCACATGAAAACTTGCATGTGCCCCTACGATATGTGTGTGAGGGTGGTTCAAGGTGGGTAGGTGCCATGTGTAGGCCCCATGTGTGACCCCCTTCCCGGACATGCGTTAACACTTAGTGAAATCCTAGATCTGTACGTGGAAACTCCCGCCACGGGACAACCGGGGCCTAGAATGTGGCAAAGTTGGCCCAACATTTGATCTCCATGTACATGTGTCCTAAACAAACAAAAACAAATAGAAAGGTCCACGGCGCTACCCTCGTACGGAGAAAGCTATAGGGGTAGACGATCCGGGCCCCCGGTCTAGGGTTTCGCCGGTGGAAGACCACCGGAGCGTTGGAATCACATGAAAACTTGAATGTGCCCCTAGGATATGTGTGTGAGAGTGGTGCAAGGTTGGTAGGTGCCATGTGTAGGCCCAGTGTGACCCCTTCACTGACATGCGTTAACACTTAGTGAAATCCTGGATCTGTATGTGGAAACTCCCGCCATGGGACAACCGGGGCCTAGAATGTGGCAAAGTTGGCCCAACATTTGCTCTCAATGTACATATGTACTAAAAAACCAAAACAAATAGAAAGGTCCACCACGCTACCCTCGTACGGAGAAAGCTATAGGGGTAGACGATCCGGGGCCGCTGGTCTAGGGTTTCGCAGGAGGAAGACCACCAGAACGTCGGAATCACATGAAAACTTGAATGTGCCCCTAGTATATGTGTGTGAGAGTGGTGCAAGGTTGGTAGGTGACATGTCTAGGCCCTAGGTGTGACCCCCTTCCCGGACATGCGTTAACACTTAGTGAAATCCTAGATCTATACGTGGAAACTCCCGCCGTGGGACAACCGGGGCCTAGAATGTGGCAAAGTTGGCCCAACATTTGCTCTCCATGTACATATGTCCTAAACAAACCAAAACAAATAGAAAGGTCCACCGCGCTACCCTCGTACGGAGAAAGCGATAGGGGTAGACGATCCGGGACCCCGGTCTAGGGTTTCGCCGGAGGAAGACCACCGGAGTGTCGGAATCACATGAAAACTTGCATGTGCCCCTGGATATGTGTGTGAGACTAGTGCAAGGTTGGTAGGTGCCATGTGTAGGCCCCAGGTGTGACCCCCTTCACGGACATGCGTTAACACTTAGTGAAATCCTGGATCTGTATGTGGAAACTCCCGCCGTGGGACAACCGGGGCCTAGAATGTGGCAAAGTTGGCCCAACATTTGATCTCCATGTACATATGTCCTAAACAACCAAAACAAATAGAAAGGTCCACTGTGCTACCCTCGTACGGAGAAAGCTATAGGGGTAGACGATCCGTCCCCCGGTCTAGGGTTTCGCCGGAGGAAGACCACTGGAGCGTCGGAATCACAGGAAAACTTGCATGTTCCCCTAGGCTATGTGTGTGAGAGTGGTGCAAGGTGGGTAGGTGCCATGTGCAGGCCCCATGTGTGACCCCCTTCCCGGACATGCGTTAACACTTAGTGAAATCCTAGATCTGTACGTGGAAACTCCCGCCGCGGGACAACCGGGGCCTAGAATGTGGCAAAGTTGGCCCAACATTTGCTCTCCATGTACATATGTCCTAAACAAACCAGAAAAAATAGAAAGGTCCACCGCACTACCCTCATACGGAGAAAGCTATAGGGGTAGACGATCCGGGCCCCCGGTCTAGGGTTTCGCCGGAGGAAGACCACCAGAGTGTCATAATCACATGAAAACTTGCATGTGCCCCTGGATATGTGTGTGAGAGTGGTGCAAGGTTGGTACGTGCCATGTGTAGGACCCAGGTGTGACCCCCTTCCCGGACATGCGTTAACACTTAGCGAAATCCTGGATCTGTACGTGGAAACTCCCGCCACGGGACAACCGGGGCCTAGAATGTGGCAAAGTTGGCCCAACATTTTCTCTCCATGTACATATGTCCTAAACAAACCAAAAAAATAGAAAGGTCCACCGTGCTACGCTCTTACGGAGGAAGCTATAGGGGTAGACGATCCGGGGCCCCCGGTCTAAGGTTTCGCCGGAGGAAGACCACCGGAGCGTCGGAATCACATGAAAACTTGCATGTGCCCCTAGGATATGTGTGTGAGAGTAGTGCAAGGCTGGTAGGTGCCATGTGTAGGCCCCAGGTGTGACCCTCTTCACGGACATGCGTTAACACTTAGTGAAATCCTGGATCTGTACGTGGAAACTCCCGCCGCGGGACAACCGGGGCCTAGAATGTGGCAAAGTTGGCCCAAAATTTGCTCTCCATGCAAATATGTACTAAAAAACCAAAACAAATAGAAAGGTACACCGCGCTACCCTCGTACGGAGAAAGCTATAGGGGTAGACGATCCGGGGCCCCTGGTCTAGGGTTTCGCCGGAGGAAGACCACCAGAGCGTCGGAATCACATGAAAACTTGAATGTCCCCCTAGGATATGTGTGTGAGAGTGGTGAAAGGTTGTTAGGTGCCATGTGTAGGCCCCACGTGTGACCCCCTTCCCGGACATGCGTTAACACTTAGTGAAATCCTAGATCTATACGTGAAAACTCCCGTCGCGGCACAACCGGGGCCTAGAATGTGGCAAAGTTGGCCCAACATTTTCTCTCCATGGACATATGTCCTAAACAAACCAAAACAAATAGAAAGGTCCACCGCACTACCCTCGTATGGAGAAAGCTATAGGGGTAGACGATCCGGGCCCCCGGTCTAGGGTTTCGCTGGAGGAAGACCACCGGAGCATCGGAATCACATGAAAACTTGCATGTGCCCCTAGGATATGTGTGTGAGGGTGGTTCAAGGTTGGTAGGTGCCATGTGTAGGCCCCAGGTGTGACCCCTTCCTGGAGATGCGTTAACACTTAGTGAAACTCGGATCTCAGACGTGAAAACTCCCGCCGTGGGACAACCGGGGCCTAGAATGTGGCAAAGTTGGCCCAACATTTTCTCTCCATGTACATATGTACTAAACAAAGCAAAACAAATAGAAAGGTCCACCGTGCTACGCTCTTATGGAGAAATCTATAGGGGTAGACGATTCGGGGCCCCCGGTCTAGGGTTTCGCCGGAGGAAGACTACCGGAACGTCGGAATCACATTAAAACTTGTGCCCCTAGGATATGTGTGTGAGAGTAGTGCAAGGTTGGTAGGTGCCATGTGTAGGCCCCAGGTGTGACCCCCTTCACGGACATGTGTTAACACTTAGTGAAATCCTGGATCTGTATGTGGAAACTCCCGCCATGGGACAACCGGGGCCTAGAATGTGGCAAAGTTGGCCCAACATTTGCTCTCAATGCACATATGTACTAAAAAAACCAAAACAAATAGAAAGGTCCACCACGCTACCCTCGTACGGAGAAAGCTATAGGGGTAGACGATCCGGGGCCGCTGGTCTAGGGTTTTGCAGGAGGAAGAGCACCAGAGCGTCGGAATCACATGAAAACTTGAATGTGCCCCTAGTATATGTGTGTGAGAGTGGTGCAAGGTTGGTAGGTGACATGTCTAGGCCCTAGGTGTGACCCCCTTCCCGGACATGCGTTAACACTTAGTGAAATCCTAGATCTATACGTGGAAACTCCCGCCGCGGGACAACCGGGGCCTAGAATGTGGCAAAGTTGGCCCAAAATTTTCTCTCCATGTACATATGTCCTAAACAAACCAAAACAAATAGAAAGGTCCACCGCGCTACCCTCGTACGGAGAAAGCGATAGGGGTAGACGATCCGGGACCCCGGTCTAGGGTTTCGCCGGAGGAAGACCACCGGAGTGTCGGAATCACATGAAAACTTGCATGTGCCCCTGGATATGTGTGTGAGAGTGGTGCAAGGTTGGTAGGTGCCTCATGACCTAAAAACCAGGGGGTCGACGTTGTTCCAGAAAGAGTTCCGCTCCGCCGCCACCACCAGATTCCACGATTCAGACCCAGAAACTCCGTTTTGGCACGCTGCCGGGATAGGGAATTGGAGGAGATCATCGCCATCATAATCACCATCGCTTCTCTATCGACCATCCATGTTTCCCCCATCTATGAGTGAGTAATCCCCCGCTGAAGGCTATGGGGATGGTAGGGATTGGATGAGATCGTTCATGTAATGGCATCAGAATGTTTGGGCATGGTGCCTAGTATCTACTATTAGTGCTTTTTGACTTTGTTACGACTTGTTATGCATAATGCTTGTCACTAGGGCCCGAGTGCCATGATTTCAGATCTGAACATGTTATTGATTCATTATGATAGTATTTTTTATGGTCTTACCTGCAAGTTGTTGTCCGGAACCAATGGCCCCGAAGTGACAGCAATCGGGATAACCGGAGGGAATGGCTTTGATGTGAGGATCACATGTATTCACGGAGTGTTAATGCTTTGCTCCGGTTCTCTATTAAAAGGAGCACCTTAATTGCCAGTAGTTCCCTTGAGGCCCCGCTGCAAACGGGTTGGCAGGACAAAAGATGTTGTGCAAGTTCTCATTGCGAGCACGTATGACTATATATGGAACACATGCCTATGATTATTTAGTACTTGGATGCTTTATCTTATTTAACTGCAATTACCCTATGTTCTGATTGCCATGTGAATTGTATTGTCCATGCAACGCCCGTCCATCCATCCCTATGCCTACCGCACTCGAATCCTACTGTTTTCTACTACTGGTACTGCTGTCTTTACTTTTAGTACTATTATTACTTTACTATTCCTACTACAAAACTGTTGGTACTGATAAACTCCTGTGAGCAAGATTGTTTCCAGGTGCAGCTGAATTGACAACTCAGCTGTTAAGGCTTATAAATATTCTTTGGCTCCCCTTGTGTCGAATCAATAAATTGGGTTTCACTTCCCTCGAAAATACTGCGACACACCCCCTATACTTGTGGGTCATCGATGATATCAGTATGCAAAAATGATATCATGAGCTAGGTATTGATAAAATGAAACCATCAAAAGTGGTTTCACTATTTTACCAATTTCCATTGATTTACTATGCATTTTATAGTGATTAAAACTCTAGTTTTAGGGAATAATTCACCAGAAAAGTTGTGGAGCTCCAAAAATTATTTTGTTGGATGGTCCTGTAGAGTTTGATGTACTGATTCACCGAGAGTTGGAATCATGCCAATATAATTACCAGAATGCCCTCAGGAAATTCCCAAAAGAAGTTCTGTGTGGTTTTTGTCTTTTTCACAAAATTAAATCTATAGAATATTTTGAGTTGATTCCAAGGGAACATGGCAGGAATTTAGAATACATTTCTGTAGAAATTGGAATAAACCTTTTTGCATTTGCAGAGCTACTGTGATGATTTTTCTAGTGAATTAACCAAGCCCAAAACAGATTAATTCATGATAAATCCATAGGGGCTTAGAAAATTATGGACTTCTAGGGTTTGATAGATACTGGTATCCAGTTGTACAGGGAGTTTGAATTAGGTCAATACCAACTTTGGTTTGACCTAGGGAATTTTATAAAATCTCAAAAGGCTTGCTTTTCTTATTTTTTCCACATGCAAAATGTAACTCAAGTGGATATGGGATCAAGGCTCCTAGATGGGAGAAAGGAATATCTACCAGATACAATTGGATTTTTTCCATTTAGGTGTATAAAATTTGCTAGGGAATTTATTTACTGCAGAGGATACTTGTTAATATATTAAATCTCAGAAAAATATCAAAATAAACTTGGTCAAAGTTTTGGTACTGCATGTTCAAGAAAACAGCCAGGAACCCTAGGAATTTTAGATATGGGCAGTTGGAGTCATTTTCTATTTTCTTTTGCATTTAAAGTAAATGGTTAATTTTTGATCTGGAAAGAAATCAAAAAGAAAAAGGGCAGGGGCTACTGGGCTAGGATCTAGAAGCAGTTGGGCCAGCGAGTGGGATTCGTCCAATCCTGGAGGCGCGGGTGAGCGTGCGTGGCACGTTTGAGCCTGACAGGGATGACCCGCCGGTCAGTGGTGGAACCAGGCGAATGGGAAGGGGGCGATCTGGGGCGTTGGTGTAAGTCGAATCGGACGGCGATGCGCTGTCGTCTTTGCTGGAATAGAACGACTGCAGAAAACCCTAAAGGGTGTTCGGGGGGGAGATGGGGTGGCTCACCGGGGGCTTGGAAGGCGTCAGCAGGGACACGGGAGGACACGGAGCACGGCAACGAGCCTGGAGAGGGGCGGCATGGTGGGTTTCCGCGCCGGGATCTGGCTCGCGCGAGGACGCCCGAGAGCAACCTTGTTGGAGATCAACGACCCCACCATTGGAGCTGTTCCTGGGCAAGAAAAGGGCATGGTTATATGCAGGAGGATACGGGGATCTCCGTGCGGTGACATGCAGAGGAAGAAGGGCAGAGGAGGAGGAGCTAGGCTCAGATCTTGGAGAGTGGCCGAGAGTTCTTTCTCTCTCTCATTCAGGCAAGCCATGGAAGGTGAAGAAGAGAGGTGCCAGGGGGAGGTAAGTGGAGAGGAATGGGAGCAAATGAGCTAGGAAGGGGTGCTGGGGGTTGGTCTATGGGCTTATATCCGAGGGTGATAGTTCATTGTGTACCATGTCCATTTTGGATAGAAGGGAGGGGTGCTGCTCGTTGATAGGGCCTTAGGGGCGGTGGAGTGGGCGTGGTCTAGCCACTAGGGTTCAAGGTGGGGGTAGGGAGTGGGTGGGGTGGCTGCTACACATTTATTTCAAAGATATGAGCATATATCTCTTTCTCTCTCACTCCAAGCACTAGTGGACAAGGAGAACAGGGCCCATCTATAGAGGTGATCGACCAGAGGAGAGATACTAGTGCTGTGGAGAACTGCTGGATAGGATTTTGATGAGTTAGGATGAGTTTGAGCTCATGGTTTTGAATATCTATCGTCGGATTGATGACAATTACGCCATGAGGGGGTCCTCGAGGCGTGCGGGAGAGAGGGGTGTGAGACGTATCGTGTTCCGGGACGATGAGCACACAAGTTTACCCAGGTTCGAATCTGTCGGCTTTGGACGGATCCTACTCCTGCTAGCAATCCAGTAATACGGCAGAGGCGGAATATGGGTTACAAGGGTTCGCTTGTGCGAGTTGAGATTGTAGACTATTGGGTGCCCTAAAGGCTCTCCCTAGGACAGCTTATATAGATATCAAGACTAGGGTTTATAGGAGAGATCTATCCGGCTACGACTAAGAGTCGGTTACAGAGTACATCTTGAACTACAAGTAACACTATGGGCCTATGTCGGTAAGTCTTCTAGGCCTTCCGTCGTGGATCGGACTGCTTTCTTCTCCCTGACTGGGCCGCCCGTGAAGCAAAGCTCTAACCCAAAGTGGGCCACCCTGGTGAGTGAGGAACTGTGAGGATACCCGGAAAGTATATCCCCAACAGCAGGCCCCGGAAATCTCCAAGATCCAAAGTCGGATTCATAATCGTCTAGCTTGATCTTCGGCTTGCAGAATCTTGAAGTGTTCCTGAAACTTCAAAACAAAAGATACGATCTGGGTCTCAAAAATAAGTCAGACCTATCAGTACATTATTCGGATTTTCTAGCTTGATATTCAAACTAAGCCGGAACTTGGTCTCTGACGTCATCTGACACTGGTCATGGTCAAGTCACGTCACTGACAAACATCCTGTCAGCATGACCGTTGGTGGGTCCGCCGTTCACGGAACCGAGGCATCGTTTCAATGTGTACGCGAAGATCGAGGAGACGTAATCATCATATGGGTCCTTCCCAGTTCTTTCCATGATGTGTGGTGTACTTACTGTGGCTTTTGCACGAATCTTGGCACAGTTAGGTGGTTATAAGGGGTGAGGATTCCTTTCCATCATCTTCACCTATTCCCCTTGCCGTTTCCTCTCCTCCACTTCTCCCTCGCGCACAGAGCTCCCCTGCTTCCCAGATTCCCAGCGCCGCCCATCTAAGGTCACCGGCGCATCGGAGGAATGGATTCATCTTCATCATCCGGCTTGGCTGGGGCCGCATTGGCGGCGATGGTAGAGAAGTAAAGCAATCACGGGGTCTGGAACCCCTACGTCCTCGACGATGAGAAGCTCCGCGGCGTGGAGAATGAAGGGCTCCTCCGCGCCGGCGACTGGCAGAGCGGTTTCGGTGAAACCATCCCCGATCCACACGCCGACGAGCGGGTGCACTTTGGCACCAACCTCGACAGAGGTTTGTCCTTCCCTCCCTCAGAATTATTTTCTGAGGTGATAGATCACTACGGTGTTCAACTTCACCATCTTCCCCCCAACTCCATCTTAGAGATGAGCGCCTATGCGGCTTTGTTTGAGGGATATATCAGCATTAGGCCAAGTCTCACCTTATTCCGGTTCTATTTTCATGTCCGGAGAAACTCCATCATTGCCGGTAATCCTTATATTACCGGCACGATTATCCTTTCAGTTAGACGAGAGCATGTTTATCCTCACATTTTAGTTAGTGAGTCGGTCAAATAGTGGTTGGCCACCTTATTTTATCATAGGGATATCCCTGCTCCCGGCAAAGCTACTACTTTGTCGTCTTTCGTCGACGGAGCCACCACGGCCCTAGCGTCTTGGGACGAAGCTCCTCCGACTCTTAGTGACGATCTGATCCTCGCCAAGAGGCGGATCGAATATCTGATGAAACACAAGGGCCTAAGAGGGTCTTACTTAGTCCAGTCTTGGGTGGCACACTGGATGCAGCCCCTCCAATACCACGGCGACCGACTGATGCACTCCCTCACGGCATCGAAAAATGACTCCCTTCGCATCAGTCCCAAGGCTTTAAAGCCACAAGATTACATAAGCCAGATCAAATGGCTGATAAAGGAGCGGATCGAGAGGAAGATCCCAGATTTTTCATTGGACATGCACACAGTAGAAGACTCTGTAGTGCCGGTAAGCTTTAGCAATAACCCCTTTTTATATGTTTCACCTTTAACTTGTTTTGCAATACTGAGATATTATCTTCTTTTCAGCTTGCCGACCTCCCCGAGTCAGAACTGGCTCCTATCAAGGGATATCCTCCAGAGTTTTCGCAGGAGGAGGAACTGGTCCCAGTGCCGAACATTGTGCCCAGGAAGCGCAAAGCTATGACAGTGGCCGTCGGCACAAAGGAAGTGCTAGTTGTGAAGAGGTAACTTTCCACACAACTTCTGCCTTTGTACTTTATCGGTAATTTCTTCCGAGACATAATGTTCTTCATTCTATTACTTTCTTAGAGCGAAGCAGATCATCAAGGGCAAGGGGAAATGGAACGTCACGAAGCCCCTGCGTCAGACGAAGCTAACCATGGCTTCTCCTGCCACAGCTCCTCCGACTCCTACCCCTCAACCTTCTACAATGCCAGTGATTATTCCATCGCCGGTTGTCGCAGAAGATCCAGCTCCCTCAATAGGGCTAGCGACCTTTGAGTCGCAGACTGACGCCACCATGGGTAGCTCAGGTTTGGATAAGGGTGAACCCTCTTCGGGTAATGATCCCTCGGCAGAGCCTTGCACCGAAAACCTCCTGAACAGTCCGGAACTTGCCAAATTTGGCTTGTCTCGGAAATCTGCGAAAGAAATCTAGCGGTTGGCCCGACAATGCCTAGAAAGCCGTAATCTCTCTGCCGAAGAAGAAGCACAAGAAGCGGAGGACGTCAAGTACTCTGATCTTCTTGAATAAATCCGCCTTCGTGATGAGGGACTAAGAGCTGGTGTGCTTCGACCACCTCCAGTTATTTCACTCACCCTCGCTGAGAAGGTTACCACTGAGGTGAACATGTGCCTGAGCAAGCTCACACATGAACATCATGTAAGTCGGAATTCCAACTCACGGTTTTCTTTATTGTACTTTATATCATATGCTCTAGCCCCCAAGCATGAAGTTGGATATACAATCCAGGTTTATGTTTTCTTAGGATGCCAAAGAATGAACTAGTGTAGCCCCCAAGGCTCGTGTAGCTACAATATTAGCTCGATTCTTTAGTAGACTTCTGACTCTGGGTATTCTTACTTACAAAAATTATTTCATATAACCAGGATTTGTTGAAGAATGTCTGCAACAAGAGAGAGAGATCAGAGCTCTCCGACTTAAAAATGCTGAGCTTAAAGTTTCCAAGGATGAGGTCAAAGATAAACATTCCGAGACTCAAACCTTGTCCTGTGTTTTCATAGTCGAATAATTTTGCCGAACTGTTGTTCTTTTTGACTTATAGCACTAGTAAAACAGTCCTGTGCTATGATCGAAGAGGCTGAAAATCTGAAGACCCTGGTGGTGGAAAACAAGGATCTTTGCCGAGAGCTTGACCAGCTTAAGGCCGATCATGAGAAGAGCATAGCTCAAGTTCTCGAATCCTCCTCCATGGCCACCGTGGAGCGTGATCGCAAGATCGCACTCCATGAGCAGAAAATTTCGGATCTCAACAACGAGCTTTGCAGAGAGAAGGACCTTTCTGAGGCACTCCGGGCTGAACTCCGGAGTCTTCGTGAAGAGAAGCCCAAAGTTGATGACGTCATCTTTGGTATGTTTCCATCTTTCTGACTTGTCTATATTCTTCGACTCTTTTGATGTCGGATTTACTTAACTATTTTGTGTTATATGTATAGGTCCTCTGAACTTGATGGACTCCACCTCTGCCGAGCCTCGCACCCACCGGCTTACCCAAGTCGGTGATCTGCTTCATGACTTTTGCCAATCCATTGAGGATATTGGCGAAGCTCTCAATGTTCTGGACATGCATCGCATGTCCGACTTTCAGGTGTGGGACAAGGCAAAGGAGATGCTGCAGCTTGTCCAGGACTGGAATATGTCCTACGCGCGATCCGTAGCGCAGAACGCTCTCACCATGGTCATGAGCCACCATGGAGGCATGGAAATCTGGCAAGTGACCAGAAGGTACTCTACTGTGGACGAAGACGGACAAGAGCAAGACATCAAGGCCATCATGGACTCCTACGCCAGATATGGGTGTCATGTAGCTGACTTAACCAGCTACGACACTCCCTTCTTCACCCGCGTGGACACGCCGCCTCCACCTCCCGAAGAAGCAGCCAAAGTGTCCGACGATGAACAAACCATATCGGATTTGGACATCTCGGATCGTTATCAGGGCGCGGCTGATGTGTCCAGCGAGCCGGCAGCTCCTACCTCTTCTCCTGCATCATAGATTATCAGAAACAAATGTGTTATTCTAAAAAACATTATGGATCTGTAAATATGTAGTATGATAATATTTTTTTGCTAGTGCTAAGTTTCAATCTATTGAGCACTTTTGGCTTTAAATTTTTGTGTGCCTGAAATGTTTGCATAAGCACTTATACTTTTTTGTCTATACTTATCATTTATCTGGGTTTCCGCCTCGTCCCTTTCATGAGCCGGCTAAACTTTCTGCACGGAAACTTTGCCGAGCAACCGAGCTCAATTGCTAAACCAGTTTAAACTCAGAAACAAAGCCAGCTTCTAGTACCAACAATTCACTACTCGGAAAATACCCGCATCCGGTAATCAGACGAATAACCAAAGTATAGACTAGAAACTTTAGAGTTATACCCAAGGGTAGCATATTTAGAATCAGAAATCTAAACAAGAAGAAACATGAGCATAAAGTACTTTCAAGTATTCTAGGATTTTCGACTGTGACATGATCATTCGGAAATAAGATGGTAAAAACTTCTCAGAAAAAACTTTGAGGTAACCAAAACTTTTATTTCTCTCAGAACATGTACATATGTATGATTACAAAGAAGGATAAACTAAGAATAAAAGGGACGTAGCTGAGCAATGTTCCATGGTCTGTCTAACTCATCCTGATTTGTACTGCCTCCAGCTCTCTTTCTCTTCTTAGTAGCAGGTCTTTCTTTGACTGGCCTCATATCAGTTAAGTAGTACGAACCATTATGCAATACTCGACTAACTAAAAGGGGCCCTTCCCATACTGGGGAAAGTTTGTGCTTTGTTTGTTGCACAAGCCGGAGAACCAAATCACCCTTATGGAAAGATCTGTTTCTAACTCTCTGGGTATGATACTTGCGTAACATCTGTTGATAGGCTGTTGATCTCATTTTAGCAACGACGCGAACTTCTTCGACTAAGTCGAGATCATTTTGTCAAGAAATCTCGGCATCCTCTTCGATATATGCGGCCACTCTAGGAGAAGTGTGAATCAAATCACTAGGAAGAACTGCTTCTGCGCCATAGACCAAGAAGAAAGGTGTGTATCCGGTTGACCTGTTCGGAGTTGTTCGTAAACTCCATATTACAGACAATAATTCCTCTGCCCAAGCCCCCGCAGCACGTCGTAGTGGGGATTCGAGTGTCGGTTTTAGGCCTTGTAGGATTAAACCATTTGCTCTTTCGACTTGTCCATTAGCCTGCGGATTTGCGACTGACAAAATGCCAAGCCGGATATTTTGTTCGTTGTAGAATTCGGCAAGTTCTCCCATAGAAAAATTACTCCCGTTGTCCGTGATAATACTGTGCAGATAACCATACCGGATAATAACATCCTCGACAAATCTTTTGGTTGTTGCTCCATCACAACTAGTGACGGGTTTAGCCTCAATCCATTTGGTGAATTTATCCACCATGACTAAGAGGTGAGTAAATCCACTTGGAGCCCATTTAAACAGTCCTACCATGTCAAGCCCCCAAATCACGAAAGGCCATGTTATAGGTATTGTTCGCAGCTGATCAGCCGGAACGTGAGCTTGTTTGGCGTACTTTTGGCAGCCTTTGCACGTCTTGACTAGCCGTTCGGCATCTGCCTGAGCTGTTAGCCAGAAAAAACCGTGTCGAAAAGCTTTTGCCTCTAAAGATTTGGCTGCAACATGGTGACCACACTCGCCTACGTGGATTTCTCTGAAGATTTCCACTCCTTCTTCCGGAGATACACAACACTAAAAGACCCGAGATACATTCCGCTTATAGAGCTCACCACTAACTAGAGTATAGGCTTTTGCTCGTCGGATGATCTGCCGCCTTAGAACTTCGTCTTCGGATAATTGGCCATGTACCAAATAATCAAGATAGGGTTGGTTGCAGCTGGGAATTACAGCCAGAACTGCTATCAAAGGTGAGTCGGATTTGGTCGGATATTCCTCATCTACTCCCTTTATTGAGGGAACTTTGAGGTGCTCTAAAAAAGCACCATCCGGGACCTCTTTCCGTGTAGAGCCTATCCGAGATAGTGCATCTGCTTCCTCATTTTCTGCTCGAGGGATGTGTTGAACCTCAAACCCATCGAACGATTTAGATAGATCATCCACGACAGCTTTATATGCTGCCATGTGCTTATTTGCATTACAAATATCCGACACTTGCTAAGCAACAAGATCCGAATCTACATAACACATTAATTGTCGGATGCCGATATCCTTAGCAATCCGGATTCCATGCAACAGTGCTTCATACTCGGAAATACTATTTGTCACTGTGAAGTGGATGTGCAACACATATAAAAGTTTATCTCCTTGGGGTGATTTGAGCACCACGCCAGCCCCCGAGCCCCCGCGAGCCTTAGACCCATCAAAATATAGGGTCCAATATTTCGACTCAGGGAGGATCATATTCTCCTTCGTCTCTGTCCAATCAGCAACAAAGTCGGCAAGGATTTGGGATTTGATTGCTGTCCGAGGTTTATACTCAATATCGAAAGCCGGGAGCTCTATGCCCCATTTGGTAACGCATCCTGTGGCATCACTATTGTTGATTATATCTCTCATGGGCGCTGTGCTCACCACGGTAATTGGATGCTCCTGAAAATAATATCACAACTTACGAGATGCTAAGAACACACCATAAGCTAGCTTTTGATAGTGCGGATACCGCTGTTTCGATTCTGTCAACACCTTGCTGACAAAGTAAGTTGGACGCTGCACCAAGTGTTCCTGATTTTCCTCCGGTCTCTCCACTATCATAACAATACCGACGACTTTGTTTGTCGCAGCAAGATAAAGCAACATCGGTTCATGTGGTTCCGGTGCAGGAAGGATGGGAGCAGATGAGAGTACTTTGTTCAGGTCTTGTAGTGCGGCTTCAGCTTCATTGGTCCATACAAAATCCTTGGTCTTTTTCAGGGGTTTGTATAATGGTGCGGCTCTCTCACCGAGTCGGCTTACAAACCGACTAACTGCAGCAATGCAACCAGTTAGTCTTTCTACGTCCTTCAGGCGTGTTGGCCTGGAAATATTGAGTATAGCCTTGATTTTGTCCCGGTTCACCTCTATGCCTCTTTGAGACACGATGAAACCTAACAATTTTCCGGCTGGGATTCCAAAGAAGCATTTCTTCGAATTAAGCATTATGTTGTATTTTCGTAGATTGGCGAACGTTTCCTCCAAGTCGGAAATCAATGTTTCCTTCTTCTTGGACATCACCGCAATACCATCCACATATGCATGCACATTGCTCCCGATTTGATCGTGGAGGCAACGCTGCATTGTGCGTTGGTACGTAGCTCCTGCGTTCTTCAGCCCAAAGGGCATCGTAATAAAATAGAAGGTTCCGAAGGGGGTTATGAATGAAGTTTTGACTTTGTCAGATCCCTTCATCCGGACTTGGTGATAACCGGAATATGCGTCGAGAAAATAGAGGAGTTCCGAGCCTGCCGTAGAATCGATGACTTGATCAATCCTAGGCAGAGCGAACGGATCTTTGGGACAAGCCTTGTTCAAGGCAGTATAATCAACACACATCCTTAAATCAGTGGTGTCCTTTTTAGGGACCATTACAGGATTGGCCGACTGATGAGCCACAAGTATAGGGGGTGTATCGCAGTATTTTCGATAAGTAAGAGTGTCGAACCCAACGAGGATCAGAAGGGGCTGGCTAGTGGTATGGATCAGGAATTCTCTACAAATACTTTGCAAACGGATTTTTAGGGTTTTTTGATAAAGCAAGTAAACAAAGTACGAGTAAATAAATGACAGTAGGAATAAATGCAGCAAGTGGCCCAATCCTTTATGCAGCAAAGGACAAGCCGGTTGTATTACTTAAGATGACCAAACGTTCTCGAGGACACATGGGAAGACTGTCAAGTGCTTTCGCTTCATATAGTTGATTAATCTTCTTTAGCTTGCTAAGTGTTGTGTGGGTGAACCTGTGCTAATGTACCGACCTTCCTAGGACTAATACATACTTGTGATTATACCCCTTGCAAACATCCGTAAGTACAAGAAAGTAATTAAGGTAGAAACCTAACAACAACTTTAAACTCTAAGACCCTTACGTCCCTTGTGCAATGGTTTCCTAACGGGGGTTCAGGTTTACATCACTCCGCAACCCCTACTATTAGTAGCCAAATACACAATGCATTCCCCTAGGCCCATATAGGTGAAGTGTCATGTAGTCGACATACACATGACACCACTAGAAGAAGTACACCACAACTTAAATATCCAACTATTGAATCTTTCTCAACACAACTCCACTACTAACAACATGACTTCTCCCATGTCCTCAAGAACAAAACGAACTACTCACAAGACATCATATGGATCATGATCAGAGATGGAATAATGATGTATAACAATCTGAACATAAACAATAATTCAATAGTTCACTCAATAGCATCAACTACAAAGAGTAATCAACACCGACAAAGTTTCCCCTATGAACTATGTAAGATTCAACGCAATTGTTACAGCAATATGGAGATGGTGGTGAGGTTTCTAATGATGATGATGGTGGTGATGATGATGATGATGATGATTCCGATGAAGTCCAGTTGATGGTGGTGTTGATGGCGACGATCTTCCCTCTCCGGGAAGGAATTCCCCAGGCAGAAATCTGTCTGCTGGAGAGATCTTTCTCTCTCGGTGTTTTCCGACCTGCAGAGGTGGCAGAATCTTTCTATGGTTGCTCCCCAAGTCTTAGGGTTTCAGGAGGATAATATACGCCAGAGGGTAGTGCCAGGGGTGGACCAGGGCGGCCACACCACCTGGTGGCGCGGCCTAGGCTGGCCCACGCCAGGGGGTGGTGTGGGCCCCCTATGGCCCATCTCTAGCCCCCCTTCTGGCTTCCTTCGTCTTCTGGAAAAATAGGATTTTCCATGTATTTTCCTGGATTTTCTGATCTTCACGAATTTTGCCTCCAAACAGCACCTTTTCCATCAGAATCCTGACTGCAACGGTCCATGCTCCAAAAGTCATCAACCATGCAAAAACAGATGAAATAACATAAGTATCACCTCTCAATATGAAATATATCAATGAATAACAGTGAATTATGACATAGAATAATGATGCAAAATGGACGTATCAACTCCCCCCAAGCTTAGACTATGGAGTGAAGAGTCGATAAACATGGCCTCAGGTTGATGGAGTGAAGAGTCGATAAAAGAATACAGACAAGAAGCATCACATTCATCAATACATAGATAATAATAGAAGACAACTCACTATTATATAACTTAACTTGCAATAAGTAAAGGAAACACAATAAAGATACATGAAGTAAATCATAACTGGTAATGTCAAACTTAGCTCTTGGTTGAAGAATAGTTGATAATTTGCTGGAGTTCACAAATAACTGATTTTCAGTGATAGCTTTCAAAGTAGTAATCACCAAGATAAGAGCAAAGTGCAAAACAAGGAACATAAGCAACATGATTGAATAAATCATCATATGAATGAATGAAACACAACAGCTCAAAATACTTGCTGAGATAGAAGAGATTGCAAGTCTCATAAAGAGCTCCCAAAAATTATGATACTTATTAGCTTTCAGCTCTCATTGCCCCTATCATAGGCATCTTTAGGTGATTAAGGTTAAAGTGATCAAATATGAGGATATGCATTGACAAGTTGTAAATTGAGAATCTCATGTCCCTTGAATACAAGGGCCGCTCCTCATGCTACTCAAGTTTAGTCACTGGTAAGTTCTTGTCATCGTAAGCATATGTGTATCATAGAGAACCGCCAACGGGGTACCCCTTGCCCGATGATACGGAAGAATCCCCATATCAAAATGACAAGGCAAGCAAACAACAAGTATCTCAGCAATCTTCTTATTTACCATGGGAATATGGTGCTTTTTTCTCTTTTTCCTCTTTTCATAATCTCTTTTTTCTTTTTCTCTTTTTTCTCAATATCTATCTCTTTTTTTCATAAGAAGAATGCTTCATAGATACTCGTTATGGTTACGCTGCAGGTTTCCACCATGTCAGCATGGATTGAACCAATGACCAGCGCTTTCTCTAACACACATGCATAACTCCATGGACTTACAAGCTCCCCTTTCATTTCACACCGACAACATGCATAGACAAAAGAACATGATATCAACTAGGTACAAAGTACCGGTGCAATGTTGAAAGCGTTCCCCATGATAGCATGGTTCTGCTAATTCACAACTTACAAAGCACAAGCATATACGCAACATAGGTGAGCACAATGGTTCAAGTTTATTAACTACAAGAAAGTAAAGTGTGCCATCAAGTTCGTGAGATTTTTAATCACTACTTTTCACATAACAAGTTTAATTTGGGAGGTAGATAAAACAAGAATTTACTTGGAATAGCAATAATGCTAATAGGTAGGTATGGTGGACACAAATGGCAAATGTTTTGGTTTAAGGGATGGATGCACGAGAAGAATTCCTTCTCAGTACAGGTTTTTTGGCTAGCAAGGCTAGGTAGCAAGTATAAGAGCTAAAGGAAACAAACAAACATACAAGTGATAAAAACAAACATGCAATCTTCCTTGGAAGCACAAAAGATCTTAACTAGAGAATACTAGACTTATGAGCAAATCAAGAAAGAAAGATGATGAAATTATTTTTCTTTAGAGTACTTTTATCTTTTTCATTCAACTCTCAAAAATAGTGTTGCTACTGACCGAGCTAGGTTTGCCAAAACCAACTAAATTTACTCAATGATCCCAAAGTGGTACCAATACTAACAACAAGATGAATCATATAACCACAAATTGAAAACTAATATAAGCTATGCAAAAGAGTAAATGATAGAACTTCTCATTAATAATCCATAACGGCAACTCACACCAAGGGATACATATCTAACGAGAGAGGGGACACTTCCATAATGCAAACCATACTACATAATAACTTCTCTATTCATGATATGACTCTACTAATAAGGAAAAAAGATAGAAGAGAGTGATGTTATACCGCGACACTCCCGCAAGCTTGGAACAAGCCAAGGGGATGCCAAACCTGATGACGAATTACTCCTTCGGTGGTGGTGGTATCCTCTCATCATCGTCCGACTTCCAGGGTAAGTGTTTCCCATCAACAAAGGACATCATGGTTACCAGCATCCTGAAACTTGCAGCAGCACTTATGCGTTTAAACCTAACCTCATACTCACAGTTTTGATTTTGAACGACGTAGAGCTATGCTTGCAGTTTGTTGGTTGTTTGGCAGAGTGAGACGACTTCATCCTTGAGTTCAGCAGTCTCCTTTTGGTGCTCAGCGATGAGTTCGGAACAAATCTTATGGATGATAACCACTTCGCGCTCCGCCATCTTCTTGTACCTAAAGACTTCTTGCTCTAGTGCTTCCATCCTGTCCTCTAGACTTCCTTCACCTTTAGGGCATCGAACCTTTTTTATCTGGAGTTCCCCATCTTCAAGCAACAAGTCCTTGGGATGAATCTTCAACTCTCTCATGTATGGGTTGATGATATCCTCTAAAGAATCTTCCTTGGCTGGTCTAGAGGATGACATTGTAGCTCCAAATCTGGGACTCTACCTGTCAGAAACAGATCGAAACTAAAACACGATATACGAACCTTGGGAGATCCGGGGGGTTATATATTACGAAGTTTTACAACAAAAGGAAGGTACTGGGAGTAAACGAGTCGGTGGCGGAGTCTGGTGTGGACTCACCACCTGGTGGTGTGGCCAGGGGAGGGCCCGCGCCACAGGGTGGTGTTGGAGCCACCCTGGCTCCATTTCTGTCCCTTTTTCGCTTCGTAGCTTTCCTTATTGACTAAAAACTGCAAAAATATAGTTGGATAGTATTTTCGTGGAACTTTTCTTACCAGAACTGTTACCTATTTCAAAACGGAGTCCGCGGGTCTCTGAATTTGGTCCTTGATAATTTTTTCTGGAGTTATAACTTGAAAGGCATCAACATCTTCATTATATGAATCCCCATCAATATAGTGTTTGAGTCGTTGCCCATTCACTACTCGTGTAGTATTATCTTTTAAAGAAGAAATTTTTATTGCTCCTAAACGGTATACTTCTTCAATAATGAAGGGTCCTTCCCATTTTGACAGTAGCTTTCCTGCAAAAAATCTGAGACGAGACCTATACAATAGAACTTTCTCACCAAAATGAAATTCTCCCTTAAGTATTCGCTTGTCATGCCATCTTTTAACTTTTTCCTTAAAGAGCCTAGCATTTTCATAGGCTTCACTCCTCCATTTATCTAAAGAACTTAAGTCAAATAATCTTTTCTCACCAACGAGCTTACAATCTCTATTTAGCTCTTTAACTGCCCGGTAAGCTTTATGTTCTAATTCTAAAGGTAGGTGACAAGCTTTCCCATAAACCATTTTATAAGGAGACATCCCCATAGGATTTTTGTAGGCAGTTCTATAAACCCATAAAGCATCATTCAACTTTTTAGCCCAGTTTTTTCTAGATCTATTAAAAGTCGTTTGCAAGATGGATTTAATTTCTCTATTTGATAACTCTATTTGCCCGCTAGTTTGGGGGTGATAGGCTGAAGCAATTATATGATTAACATCATATTTAGCAAGGATCTTTCTAAAACCACCATGAATGAAATGAGAACCCCCATCAGTCATGAGATACCTAGGCACTCCAAACCTAGGAAAGATAACATCCTTAAGCATTTTTAGAGAAGTTTCCCCGTCAGCACTCTTCGTAAGAATGGCTTCTACCCACTTAGTAAAATAATCAACGGCAACAAGAATATGAGTATAACCTTTCGAGGGAGGGAAAGGACCCATAAAGTCAAATCCCCAGCAATCAAAGGATTCAATAACTAGAGAGTAGTTCATAGGCATTTCATTACATCTAGAAATATTACCAACACGCTGACATTCATCACAAGATAAAACAAATTTTCTTGCATCTTTAAAAAGGGTAGGCCAGTAGAAACCTGATTGTAGCACCTTTTGTGCAGTTCTATCTCATGCGTGATGTCCTCCATAAGCACTACCATGACATTTACGCAATATCTGTGGGGCCCCCGGATTAATCCTCTGAGAATCCCTGTTATGCATACAACCACGATCCCATGATCAGTTAATCGTGGCACATAACTAACAAGTATCATTACAACATCCGAGAATATACCGAATTACAATACTTACATACATGCCGTTATGGCTACATCAATAATCATCAGCGGAACTTCATCAAGCACAGAGCCCTAGCCATGCATTAACCTACAGGCAACTGACTGGCAGAACGTCCTAGCTCACATAGTCGTCCACCTCACCTTCTTCTTGATATCTGACCAAGTTAATAGCCAGGGACAATGCCGGTGAGTACTTTGAATGTACTCGCAAACCATCTTATGAACATAATAATAACAAGAGGATATGCAATATGGTTGTGGTATTAGGAGGGCTCCAACAGAGATTCTTTTCTCAAATAGTTTCTCTTGTAGATATAGCATCTACATATCTTTGTTGAAAACCTTTGTAAACATTTTGGAAACCTTTTTGAAAAGTTTTGGAAAAACAATAGGACTGGGTCATCCATTTGTTCCTTTCTCCCGGTCGTCTCACGACCAAACTCCTTTCCATCCCTTTCTGACCATCCCATGGTCAAAACATTTTTGAAGCCTTCGCTTTTCTAGAAAATCCTTTTTGAAAACACCGCTTTACAGAAGTTTTTCCAACCCGTCCTTAACCGCGGACACGGCTATTCGAATAGATTTACACTCTGCAGAGGTGGTACACTTTACCCACACCATACGGTTACACTACCCTGATCTTCACCGATCGTGGGTCGAGTAATCGATCAAGACTCTCCAGATGCCCACTCCAATATAAGTGCCTACCCTATGAGTGTTAATCCCCTCAGAACCGGGACGTCGGGCGAGGACCAACCGGAGTGCTTTTTCCACTTCCCGAGTGTGCGCTTTCAATGAGGGGCCCAAAGTAACGCGTGGAGGCCTGCCGACCCTTTGTTCCTTCTCTAGGTCGATGTCCCGCATGGACCTTTATCGGAGAAGGCCCACCCTCCAGGGATCCCCGATCCCCTGTAGTTGTTGCGAGGCAGCTTATACCGGAATACACAAACATCAAATCCAGCCCTGTCCCATACCAGAGTAATGTGGTTGCACGGGTTAAGTTGTTATAGCTAAACTGCAAAGAACCAGGTGCGTTTTTGTACACCTTTTTCCACCATATCTCCTTCAGCATTTTGTAAAACAAAACCTTCTCTTTTTCAGCATCTGTTGGGAGGTCCCACCTCATCAAGGTCTTATCATAAAACATTTGGTACAACTTTTTTCGGGGTCTTCCCATCCTCTAGCTTTGCTTTGGCTAAAACAGGGTCTCCAAAGGGTATGGTGTAAATACACCATCTATTCCACTATGGACAAATAGGTATCATCAAGGGGGTTGTACTTAATAGTACAAAGGTGTAATGATTCGAAGGAGCCAAACCACTACCATAAATACAACAACATATAGTAAAACAATGCAGTTTTAATAAACAGGAGATAAAACATGCATAAGTAAAGTAGTAGGACAAGGCTTATGAGCAAGAAGGTGGCTTGCCTGAGACCAGCAACATGGCATAATTGTGCCTGGACTTGTTCTTAGAATACCATAATAATAACCATAATAACCATCTCTTCTTTTGATCTCCGAGATAATCGCGACTATCGTCGTCAGGGAGGACACATGCAAACACGCAAGGGAACAATCAACACAAGGCGTACAAGCAACAATCCATACAGCAAGCAATGAACAATATAAGATTACAAATCCGTAGGTCTTAGGAAGAATGTATTTAACAAAATTGGCCTTGTCTTGGAAACATGGAAGAAAATTCCCCTTAGGACTTATAGTCCAGAAATTACCTAGGAGATGGATTTTTGAACAAGACCATATTCTGTATCATACCATTGTAAAAACATGTTACCAACAGATAGTTATTGATAAAATGAAGCCAACAAAAGTGGTTTCACTATTTTATCACTTACCAAAGATTTATAGTGATTTTTATAAGGAAAAGGACTCTAGTTTTAGGAAATAATTCACCAGAAAAGTTCTGGAGCTCCAAAAATTATTTTCTTCGGTGATTAGGTAGAGCTTAATGTACTTGTTCACTGAGAGTCTGAATCATGTCAAGATAATTACCAGAATACCCTCAGGAAATTCCCAAAGGAAGTTGTGTAGACAACTTGTCTTTTTTACCAGATTTAATCTACAGAATCTTTTGATTTTATTCCAAAGACACATGGTAGGTACTTAGAATACCTTTCTGCAGAAATTAGAGTCGACCTTTTTGGAGTTGTGGAACTCCAGTAGTGATTTTTCTACTGAAAATACTCTAGCCAGAGATGATTAATTCACCAAAGTGGGAGAGAGCATCAATAATATTTGATCTCCTGGGTTTTGTTAGAACCTGGTGTACCACATCACAAGGAGTTGGAATTGGATCAATACCTCTGTTGGTTTCACCCATAGAAATTCCTATAGTCAGACCAGAGATGTTTTTGTTATTTTTACTACAGGCAAACTACTATTCACCTTGGCAGGAGATAAATACTAGAAGGTAGGCCTATGGGTATGCTTCCAAAGGGACTTGGTTTTATCCATTTTAGAGATGTGTAGTTCTCTCAGGAATTTATTTACTAAAAAAGGGTACCTCTTGGTAAATAAATCTATAGAGGCGATATTAGTGGTATTTGGCCAAACTTTTGGTACGGCAAGATAGACAAAACCCTAAGGTATCCTAGAAAAATTGTATCTGGTCAGATGGAGGTATTTACCATTTTCATTTTGAATTAAACCAACAGCCTAATTATTAGATTTGGAATAAACGGTTAAAAGAATAAAAGGGGAAACCTTGGGCCAGATTGGGAAGTCTTGGGCATGGAGAACGGATTCGGCTCACCCGGGTGCCTCTCACTGTGGGAGGTGGTTTTCAAAACACGCGAGGGACCGCCGTCGGCCTTACTGAGGCGAAGGGCATGGTGCTCTAGGAGCCGTTCAATCTAAAGGAGGATCGACGACAGCGAGGTCGTCTTCTCCCCAGCGACACGGCGGCGGGCAGAAACCCTAGGGAGGATCTGGCGGGGCTCGGGGAGCTTACCAGTGGCATGGGGAGGGGTCAACCAGGGTGCAGGGCGACGTGGTGGTCGGCTGCGGTTCTGGCGACGGTCGGAAGTGGGTGCTTTGGCGACCAGAGACGTTTCCTGCATTAGCGCCGAGGGAGGAGCTCGGAAGCTCACCGGAGCACACCTAGAGGTGGCTTCATTTCGGAGTAGAGGCAGCTACGCGGATCTAGGAGGAGTATGAGGCCCTAGAGCATCCTTTGACGAGGTATCTGGGGCTCGGACACGTCGGGTTCGACGGGGATCTCTCAACGGACTTGCACGATGATGGCGGTTGCTCTGCTGATCCTGGGGCAAAAAGAGAGTCAAGGGGAAGGCAGGAGGGAGTTAGCAGAGGACATGGAGAGGGGCGAGGAGATGGCTACCACCTGGAGGCATTAAAGTATACCGAGGGGAGGAGTTCTTTCCTCCTTCGGCGAGCCAGGCCCAGGGATGAGCTCTGGAGCTCGGGGAAGGGGAGTGGATGTGGAAGGAAACAAATGAGGGGCAGAGGGGAGGCTTCAGGGGTATCTAGCCCTTTAAACGAGATGGATAGGTTCATGGTGGACATGGATTAAGGAGGGACTAGGAGAGGGGGTGCTGGTGGGAGATTGGTCGGATTGGGCGGTGGAGAGAGAGGTCTGTTCATGCAGCAGGCGAGAGGGAGCAGGGAGGTTGCTACTGTAGCACAATAAGTGAGCAAGTTGGCAATATATGTGTGTCTTTCTCTTTGGTATAGCTTCCAAGCACTAGTGGACAAGTTTTTGGTCTTGCTACAGTGATTCTACAGTGTTTTCGACCAGAGTGAGAGGGGTGGTGCTATGGAAGCTTGTTGGGGAAGATTGGATGAACTTGAGTGGGGGTTTTGGTGCTAAAATGTTAAATGTTCAAATCAGCCATAAGGGATGATCAAGGGTTATGTCTTGATTTTTGATCTTGACCAATTGAGGTAAGGGTGCTGGTAGATGGGTAGGGTTAATATGCCTCTCTAGGATTTATTTGGGAATTTTCAGAAGATTAGAAGTCCACTTAAATCCATTTATTCAAAAAGTATAGAAGTAGTTTCCAGAGGATCATTTGATAAATTTTCATTCGACAAGTGGAGTTTTTGGATGTGGGATGATCCCAAATGTGAATACACACTTAGGGGAACTTTCCCAAGATTTATTGTTGCTTAAAAGTATTTAAAACAATTATTTTGTTGTTTCTGCCATTTAGGAAAAAGGGCAAAAGGAATTATTAGAGCTCTTGAAAAATATTTATTTTTGAAGCAGAAAGATGGGTTATGATATGTGGACCTAAATTGAGCCAAAAGTTGGGGAAGTGTTTTGGCAAAAACAAACATTCCTTTGTGAGAGGAGTTTCGGAGATTTTGACTATTAAGGAGATTAATTAGATTTGGGGCCATAATAATTATGGATAATTCTTGATAAATCTTCATCATCATGGTAGATGATGTAGACAAGGTGTATCAAGCATTTTCAACCTTGGGATTGGAGAACCCAAGTCGATTTGGGTGGAATACACTAGATTAAGGATCTAGGGTGATGTTAATTTCATACTAGCAAAACCATGTTAGATCTTTGAGCTCAGAGCTCCCCTTGGGGCATGGGATATATGGATGTATAGAACAAGTTATGGAGATTGAAATGGTGTAGGGGTTGGAGCTTGGTCCTACTTGATCTCACCATGACAAGCTTTCAAACTTTGAATAAAATAAGCCTGCCAAAGCAGATTATCAACCAGCCTTCAAAACCTTGTGGGTTTAAACATCTCAAGGATCCAACTGGAACTAGTGAATTAGGTAATGATAGAACTATATGAGTAGAACACAACCATGCAAATATTTTATCCAAAGAAGGTTGGATGGTGGTGTGAGCTTCTACCAAAGTAGGCATGCTGACTAGATTTGCAGGAAAAGTTATTATCTTGCCTGCAAAACCATCAAGAACAAGTGGGTTGGAGGATGCTCTAACCAAGGGAAAGAGTGGGACATGGTATTCCTTAGGATGGTGAACAAGGTGTTTCAGATGCATTTCCAAAAATTCATAAGGGGTGAGAAAGGGAGGCATCCAAAAAGGTGACGTTGAAACAGATTTCAGACTTAGCCAAATTTGGCGGATTTAGGGTTTTTGACTAGAATATGAGGTGGGGTGTTTTTTGATGGGGTGCATGGTACCCAAGCAATCATAAAGTGGTTGTTGTTGAAGTGTAGTTTGATTAGAAGGGATCCATGCTTGATATTGGTCTTCGTTGACCTTGAAGCTTCTAGAATGGATCACTACAGAATTGATCTGGTTAAGGGTTTTAGATGATCACCTGGTGGCTAGAGATTAGATCCAGATTGTATTCTTGCTTAGGGTTTGGTGATCTTAAAGTACCTTGATCCTAGAGGATGATCTCCTAGAGTAGCTCATACTACTTCTAAGCAATCAAGTCAAACAACAGATCAAGGAAACTCATCTTACAAACAAATCAACTACTACTAGGGTTACCATCAATCTTAGCTTGAGGTAAGGATGGGTATTTTGAATAGGTTGGATTTTGAATAAGATGAGAGTCCTTGGTATCTCTACCAAGCATAGACTTCAAAAGCTTATAAAAGGTGTTTTGGGAAGAACTAGATATAAGATTAGTTGAGGGTTCTGTCTTAAAAACATAAGGAGGGTATATTTTATAACTTCTCCATAGTTTTATAAATAGACACTACTAAAATAGTTTTACTTGCATAAGCATATTGGCTCATGTTTTGAAATGTTAGAACATTTGAGAAAATGTAAATTAATCCAGGATAGTTTTGGTAAATAGCTTTTGTCAACTAATGGCGAGGTAAGGAGTAGCATAGGGTATACACTCACATGCACAAGTACAAGCAAACAAGAAAAAGTTTTTGTTCCCCCCGATTTTTGCATTCTGGACAATTAATCAGGGTTGCTGAAATTGGGATGTTACAATGTCTCCTTTTGTTCATATTCTAGAACACATCTTCGCATAATACCATCCACTCATTCTTTGTATAAGTGTGGGTCATCCCAAAAATAATGCCTCAAATCATAGAAGAACTTCCTTCTTTGCTGAGATGTAAAAGTTGGAGGCAAATACTTGGAGATAATAAAGTTAGCATAATCAGCGTACCAAGGGCTCTCTCACGAGCTTACCCCTACTGCGGCTAACTGCTCATTTGGGAAACTATCATTAACAGGCATAAGGTCAAAAGAGATGTTTTGCAATCGAGATAAATTATCAGCTACAGGGTTTTCAACACCTTTCCTATCTACTATATGTAGATCAAACTCTTGTAAAAGAAGCACCCATCTAATAAGCCTAAGCTTAGTGCTTCGTCATAAGGTATTTAATAGCAGCATGATCAGTATGAATGGTGACTTTTGAGTCTACAATATTTGGTCTAAACTTATCACAAGCAAAAACGATAGCTAGAAATTCCTTTTCAGTAGTAGCATAATTCCTTTGAGCAGCGTCTCAAGTCTTACTAGCATAATGAATAACGTTTAACTTTTTATCAATTCGTTGCCCAAGGACAACACCTACAGCAAAATCACTAGCATCACACAATATTTCAAAGGGTAAACTCCAATCAGATGGTTGAACAATAGGGGCTGTAGTTAAAGCCTTCTTAAGAGTTTCAAAAGCTCCCTTACAATCATCATCAAAAACGAAGGGTACATCTTTTTGAAGAAGATTAGTGAGGGGTTTTGATATCCTAGAAAATTCTTTAATAAACCTTCTATAGAAACCGGCATGACCAAGGATACTACAAATACCTTTGATGTCTCTTGGGCATGGCATCTTCTCAATTGCCTCAACCTTAGCTCTATCAACTTCTATACCTCTTTCAGAAACTTTATGCCCAAGGACAATCCCTTCATTAACCATGAAGTGGCATTTCTCCCAATTAAGAACAAGATTAGTTTCTTCACATCTGTGCAAAACTTTATCAAGGTTGTGCAGACAATTATCAAAAGAAGTTCCATAGACAGAAAAGTCATCCATGAACACTTCTACAATTTCCTCACAAAAACCATGAAAGATAGCAGACAAGCACCTTTCAAAAGTAGCAGGAGCATTACATAAAACAAAAGGCATATGTCTATAAGCATAAGTTCCGTAAGGGAAAGTAAAAGTAGTTTTTTCTTCATCTTGTTGTTTAACAGCAATTTGAGAGAAACCAGAATAACCATCAAGAAAACAAAAATGGGTCTTTTTAGGCAACCTTTCCAACATTTGATCAATAAAAGGAAGCAGGTAGTGATCTTTCTTAGTAACTTTATTGACTTTTCTAAAATCAATGCACATCCTATAGCATACTACTATTCTTTGAGGAATAAGCTCATCATTATCATTAGAAACAACGGTAATACCTCCTTTTTTAGGAACACAATGAACAGGACTAACCCATTCACTGTTAGCAATAGGTTAAATGATACCAGCATCAAGGAGTTTCAATACCTCATTCCTTACCACTTCCTTCATCCTAGGATTTAAACGTCGTTGGTTCTCTACTACTGGCTTTGCATCTGGATCTCTGTTGATAGAATGCTGACATATAGTAGGTGAAATCCCTTTTAAATCATCCATAGTATAGCCCACAGCTCCTCGGTGTTTCCTCAAAACCTCCAATAACCTTTATTCTTCCTTTCCTAAAAGTTTAGAGCTAATAATAACGGCAACATGGTACCCAAGTATTCTACAGGCAAGTTATGCTTAAGCATCTTAGGATGATCACGAAGAATCTTGTCAATCTCATTCCTTTCTTCCATGAAGATTTCACTTTCATGATCTTCCATAAATTGCTGCAAAGCATTGTTAGGAGCAAGAGAAATAGAAGCAAGTTGTTCAACTCTAAAATCCTCATTATGGGTTTCCTCTTCATAAGGCTCTTTAGCGAATTTCGAGAAATTAAACTCATAAGCCTCCCCATCAAACTTAGTCAAAATTTTCTCCCTTTTGCAATCTATAATAGCTCCACAAGTACTCAAGAAAGGTCTACCAAAAATAATAGGATATGTTTTACTAGGAGCTGAACCAAGTACTAGAAAATCAGCAGGGTACTTAATCTTACCACAAAGAACTTCCACGTCTCGTACAATAACAATTGGAGAGATGGTCTCTCTATTAGCAAGGTGAATAACCACATCAATTTCTTCCAATTCGCAGGGACTGATTTCATGCATAATTTCTCTATAAAGCTCATAAGGAATAGCACTGGAACTTGCACCAATATCACATAAACCATAATAGCAATGATCACCAATTCTAATAGAAAGCAAAGGGACACTAGATTTTTTAGTTCTATTAGGATGTGAAACAATATTAGAAGCATCCTCACAAAATACTATGTGTCCATCTTCTATGCTTTTAGTGACAAGGTATTTCACAATTGCTACCACAGGTTCAACGTTTATTTGTTCATCAGGTTTTACAGTTCTCTTTTCACTTTTGGTGATTACATTAGTTATCATAGGATGATCCTTTAACTTATCTGGGAAAGGAATCTTCTCAATATAAGGTTCAGGTAAAATGGGATCAATAGTGCAATACTCAGCACTACCAACAGGAACACAGTCAACAATATCTTTATAAGGTTCATGGTACTTGTTCCATACCCTTTTTGGAATTTCAATATAAGAAGCAAAAGCCCTAAAGCAATTCATAATAAATTGTAAGTCAAGACCATAAGCATTTCTAATATTTTGAAAGTCATCAGTTCCCATAAAATATTCAATGCATTCATAATCATAATTTATACCTGACTTTCTACCTTTGTCATTCTCCCAAGCTTCAACATTGTCTTGAATACGGTCCAGAAGATCCCATTTAGCTTATTCTTCCATGCGAGTGAATGATCCAGCGCAAGAAGCATCCAATAAATCCTTGCATAAAAGTTATTGATAATAATATTGTTGGGGAGCTCATGAATGGGACATTTGAGCATTAGTAACTTCAATCTCCCCCAAGCTTGAGCTGTACTCTCTCCATCAAGAGGCCAAAAGTTGTATATTTGATTCCGATCTTTATTAATCTCACTAGGAGGATAAAACTTTGAATAAAAGAGAGGTACTATTTCCTCCCATTCCAGAGCTTGACCATTCTTCATCAGCTTATACCATTCCTCAGCTCTTCCTTTCAGCGGTAATGAGAATAACTTCTTCTTAACATGATCTGTAGTAATACCTGCACACTTGAACAACCCGCATAATTCGTGTATAAAGAGTAAATGATCACCAGGATGGACAGTTCCATCCCCAACATAATAGTTATCCATAACACGATCAATAATTCTTGTAGGTATTTTGAAAGCATCATTCTCAGCAGGTGGTGGTTTATCTACTACCTTAGAAGTGGTAGTAGAATTACCAAATAACAAACTCAGTGGATTATCTATCACGAAAATAAAGCAAATAGCAGAAGTAAACAATACTCACACTATAAGTTTCCTTTACCAGTTCCACTCTCCAATAGCGCTTCACTCCCCGGCAACGGCGCCAGAAAATAGTCTTGATGACCCACAAGTATAGGGAGTGTATCGCAGTATTTTCGATAAGTAAGAGTGTCGAACCCAGGAGCGAGAAGGTCTTTGGCTAGTGGTATGGATCAGGAATTCTCTGCAAATACTTAGCAAACGGATTTTTAGGGGTTTTTGATAAAGAAAGTAAACAAAATACGAGTAAATAAAAGACAGTAGGAATAAATGCAGCAAGTGGCCCAATCCTTTATGCAGCAAAGGACAAGCCGGTTGTATTACTTAAGATGACCAAACGTTCTCGAGGACACATGGGAAGACTGTCAAGTGCTTTCGCTTCATATAGTTGATTAATCTTCTTTAGCTTGCTAAGTGTTGTGTGGGTGAACCTGTGCTAATGTACCGACCTTCCTAGGACTAATACATACTTGTGATTATACCCCTTGCAAACATTTGTAAGTACAAGAAAGTAATTAAGGTAGAAACCTAACCACAACTTTAAACTCTAAGACCCTTACGTCCCTTGTGCAATGGCTTCCTAACGGGGGTTCAGGTTTCTGTCACTCCGGCAACCCCTACGATTAGTAGCTAAATACACAATGCATTCCCCTAGGCCCATATAGGTGAAGTGTCATGTAGTCGACGTTCACATGATACCACTAGAAGAAGTACACCATAACTTAAATATCAAACTATTGAATCTTTCTCAACACAACTCCACTACTAACAACATGACTTCTCCCATGTCCTCAAGAACAAAAGGAACTAATCACAAGACATCATATGGATCATGATAAGAGATGGAATAATCATGTATAACAATCTGAACATAAACAATAATTCAATGGTTCACTCAATAGCATCAACTACAAAGAGTAATCAACACCGGGAAAGTTTCCCCTATGAACTATGCAAGATCCAACGCTATTGTTACAGCAATATGGAGATGGTGGTGAGGGTGTTGATGATGATGATGGTGGTGATGATGATGATGATCCCGATGAAGTCCAGCTTGATGGTGGTGTTGATGGCGACGATCTTCCCTCTCCAGCAAGGAATTCCCCCGGTAGAAATCTGTCTGCCAGAGAGATCTTTCTCTCTCGGTGTTATCCGCCCCGCAGAGGCGGCAGAATCTTTCTGTGGTCGCTCGTCGAGTCTTAGGGTTTCGGGAGGATAATATACGCCAGAGGGGAGTGCTAGTGGTGGACCAGGGAGGCCACGCCACCTGGTGGCGCGGCCTAGGCTGGCCCGTGCCAGGTTTGGTGTGGGCCCCCTATGGCCCATCTCTAGCCCCCCTTCTGACTTCCTTCGTCTTCTAGAAAAATAGGATTTTCCATGTATTTTCCCAGATTTTCTAATCTTCGCGAATTTTGCCTCCAAACAGCACCTTTTCCATCAGAATACGGACTACAACGGTCCATGCTCCAAAAGTCATCAACCATGCAAAAACAGATGAAATAACATAAGTATCACCTCTCAATACGAAATATATCAATGAATAACAGTGAATTATGACATAGAATAGTGATGCAAGATGGACGTATCACTGACCACTCAGTGTGGATGACCTCTTCTATGAATCCGGCTAACTCGAGCCATGCTAGTTCCTTAGCTATTGCCTTACGCTTTTTATCGCCGAAACATCGTAAGGACTGTTTGATGGGTTTAGCGTTCGGGTTTACATTCAAAGAGTGCTCGGCAAGTTCCCTAGGTACTCCGGTCATGTCAGATGGCTACAATGTGAAGATATCTTGATTTGCTTTGAGGAACTTGACGAGCGCGCTTTCCTATGTGCTATCTAGCTCTACGCCTATCTGGGTTACCTTGGAGGGGTCATCATCCTTCAACGGCGTCTTCTTTGTCTCTTATGATGCCTTGAACTCCGGATTCGGCTTTGTCACCTCCTTCCTTGTTGCGGACATCTCGGACGGATCTATGCTCTTCTTGATCTCCTGGTACTCCTGGGCATGCAGCACGGCTTCAGCAAAGGCGGCATTTCCATCCTCGCACTCTCGCGCTTTCTTTGGGTCTCCCCTAATAGTGATCACGCCGTTCGGACCTGGAATTTTCATCATATTGTAAATGTAACATGGACGAGCCATAAAACCCCAGTAAGCCGGATGTCCGAATATAATGTGGTACATGCTCTTGAACGGGACCACTTCGAAGGAAAGTTCCTCCGTCTGATTGTTCTTTGGAGTTCCAAAGGTAACATCCAAAGTGATTTCTCCTAAGAAATTTGCTTGTCTTCCCGGGACAACTCCGTGAAAGATCATAGAGCTGTGGTTCAGCTGGGTCTCCGAGATCTTCATCCGGCGTAGCGTTTCGACATACATAATATTAATACTGCTGCCACCGTCCATGAGAGTCTTGGAGAAACCATAACCGTCAATAAGTGGATTGCCTATTAAGGCGTATTTTCCTTGCTTGTGCAATTTAGGCGGATGATCAGCGCGGTCAAATGTGATTGCCACTTCCGACCAGTCCAAGAATTGGGGGACAGCCGGAACTGTTGCATTGAGCTCATATAGAACTGCCTTTTGGACCTTTGCTGGTTGGGATCCGAGGAAGGTGACATAAGTGTCTTTCTTGGTCAGAAAATTTTTCTTCCCTTCCGGCTTGGGAATTGAAGCGTTAGCTTCCTCCATGTCGGAATCTTTCCTGGTCTCTTTATCCTTTTCGGGATTATTCTTTCCCTTCTTTCGCTTAGCTTTGTAGCCAGCGGTATCATCTCTCTTAATGTCGTCATTGAAACGACATTCGGTGTTTATGTGGGACGAGCCGCCATTGGCGTCTATGTGATGCACACATGGGTTATTGGCAATGTGGTCCCAAGAGTAGGTTTTCCGGGTTGCTGGTCTCCTCTACCTTGGACTCTTGACGTCCCACGACCGCGTCCGTGGACTCCCGACCCGAAAGTAGCAGTGACCACTGCTGTTTCCGCGTTGGGTTTTTCTTCCGAGGTATTTTTGCGCTTCTGAGCTTGTTGCTTTGGTTGTTTTGCCGACTGTGGAACATCCAGGGCGTTGAGTAATCCCTCTGCATCGTCGTTAGCACTGCATACTTGCTCGTTGTTTCTATCATCTCTCCCAAATCAGTAACCTTGTCACACTTCAAACGATGACGCAGTAAACTAATTGGGAGACCTGCAATAAAAGCTTCAATCGCAGTTTGGTCATTTACTCCTTCATAGGAGTTCTTGGTGTCGATCCATCGTTCGAGATAGTCCTGGCAAGTTTCTCTGGCTTTCTGGGTGCAACGATGTAGGTCTCCGACCGTACAAGGCCTCTGGTATGTGCCTTCGAAATTCCGAAAGAACGCACTTTGCATGTCATACCAGTTGTGGATGGTGTTCTCTGGAAGTTCATTGAGCCATGATCGTGCTGTCTTCCGCAACATAAGTGGGATATATCGAGTTGCGACCCTGTTGTTTCCGCCTTTGGTGATGTAGCAAGCTTGGATATGTCTTGAGATAGCAAATCCTTCCGGGAATCTTGTAGCTCTTATGCGTGGTCCGAAGCACTTTGGGCCCATGTATATATCATCATTTTCATAGCGCCGTGCCTCCATATTGGAGTTGATCCCGTGCCTTGCGTCATTTGTGGATAGAGATCATCCTGAGCGACGGCTATGGCTGCGGTGCCTTGAAGACGGACTTCGGCTTCTGTTACCACCTCCTCCACCACGACGCCCTCCTTGGCCTCCTTGGGAGCCGTTGTGGTGGCTACTTGGTGGAGAGGGTGGAGCAGCTGGGTTGTTTCCGGCTGATCGCCGGCCTTCATCTGGACCGTCATTATTTCGGTTCCGTGGAGGGTCTTTGTTATGACGAGCCCCCTGTTGGCTTGACTTGGCACGGTGTCCATCATTTCTTCGTCCGTCATCCGGACGGCTTGCATGTCTAGGAGGTGGCATTCTTTGTCGGTCCTCCTCCTGACGTTTCTCTTTATCTTCTTCCCTGTGGTCCTTCGACTCTCGCTAGGGAGGGTTCCTCAGATTCAGTGCAGCGATTGCCTCTTGCTCCGCAACTGGGTTAACGCTACGCTAGTCACGAGCTGCTTTCTGGTGTTGTCCTGAAGATCCAGTTCTTGAATAGTTGTCTTCCCGACGGTCGGAACGATGTTGCTGTTCCGAAACACGTTGGGGTCTTACGCCAGCCCATGCCGGATCTGTGCGACATTGGTCAGAATCTGAGACCAGTGTTTGACTTCCGAACAGGGCGACCTTTTGCTGCTCTAGTCCTTTGTTGAGTAGTTTGATTCCCAACCGGATCTGCTCCGGGCCTGGATTAGCCGATAGGATTTCCTGAGCCACAACGGTGTTCTGTACTGGCATTGGATACACCCAATCCCCATTGCTGTCGCGTCGAGGCATCCCAAGTTCTCCTCCGAAAAGGACTTTGTGAATCTGCGGGAATTGGTTGTCATGAGTATGACGTTTCCTGTGCTTGTGATGTTGCCCGGAGTGTTTCTTCTCTGCAGTTGCCATGCGTTTCTTTTCCTTCTTAATGTTTTTGGCTTCATCGAGGAGTACTTGGCGACGCACTTCTAGGGCCTGGTCCCTTTCGTCCAGCTCTTCAGCAGTAAGTTCTGCAGCTGTAGGAATAGGTGTGGTTAATGCAGCATCGATGAGTTTACGCGCACCTTCAGTGATCATGTGTCCATCCACTGACTCTTGTTTTTTGGGCTCGTCTAGGACAAGCGCTCCATCCGAGTCTTCCTCGTATTCCTTGGCAATCACCTCCTCTGCCGGAGGATTTTTTGCCGGGGTCTTGTTCTTCTTGTTCTTCTTCTTTGCCTTCTTGGCAGTGCCGGTAGCAAAGACGGCATTGGGTCCGTTTCCTGGAGTCAAGCTCTAATCAGTACTTTCAAACATCTGGACCTCGGGCATATCTCCGTTTTCCATATCATCCTATGGTTTGGGAGAGTTTTCCCCAGATCCTTGATCCATGGCTTCTTCTTCCTCTTCAGCTTTAGAGTTATACTCCTCTTCATATTCCGCGGAGAACTTTCGGAAATCTACCAATGTCATCGATTCATCCAAGGATGCGGGTACATCGGCGTTTGTTCCAATCGCCTCCAGCACAGAGTCGGTGTTGTATCCAGCATCAACATAGCCAGATCCGAATCCCACATATCCGATAAAGTGCGATGTGCCCCTCGTGAGATAATTGTAGTCTTCATAGTAGACTTCGTCAAAACTTTTAATGGTCTCGAGGATTTCTTCTATGCCTGAGTTTTGCATTATCATGCACCTTAGTGTGTATCTCAGGAAAGGCATGTCCGTTCCGGTGTCATCAGAGCCAGAACCAGCATTGTTGTTGTGCTCCTCCTGGATTTCAACTTCAGCGGATGAGTCGATCTGGGATTCAATCTCTCTAGGGAGATCCACTCCAGATTCAACTTGGACCGCCAGGTCTTCCTCAGGCTCGGATTTCTCCACTGTCTCCACAACTAGTGCGGGCTGGGTGGGATTAGGGTTTTCTGAGATCCGGAACTCTATTGCCTCCGTGGACAAAGGGGATCCAGAAATTTCTTCTGCCTCTGTCATCACCGCTTGGGTGGGTGGGGTAGGTTCAGCAAAGCCGATGTAAACATCGATCTCGCCAAAAGACATGATGGTTTAGGTAGTTACATCCTACCTAGATGGAATCCAGGTCTCGTCGAGAATGATGAGAGGGATGTCACTGGCATAGAGGATGCAACCGACGGTGATAGTCTTGCTGATTCCGATTCTTGCAGATTCCGCTCGGAACGCAGATCCGAAGCTCACTTGCCCCACGCTGGGTGCCAACTATCGTCGGATTGATGACAAGTACGCCATGAGGGGGTCCTCGAGGCATGCGGAAGAGAGGGGTGTGAGACGTACGGTGTTCCGAGACGGTGAGCACACAAGTTTACCCAGGTTCGAATCCGCCAGCTTTGGACGGATCCTACTCCTGCTAGCAATCTAGTAATACGGCAGAGCCGGAATATGGGTTACAAGGGTTCACCTGTGCGAGTTGAGATTGTAGACTATTGGGTGCCCTAAAGGATCTCCCTATGACGGCTTATATAGATATCCGGTCTAGGCTTTACAGGAGAGATCTATCCGGCTACGACTAAGAGTCGGTTACACAGTACATCTTGAACTACATCTAACACTATGGGCCTATGTCGGTAAGTCTTCTGGGCCTTCCCTTAGCCAAACTAGACTCTGTTTCTTCTCCCTGACTGGGTGCCCGTGAAGAAAAGCTCTAACCCGAAGTGGGCCACCCTGATCAGTGAGGAACTGTGAGGATACCCGGAAAGTATATCCCCAACAATATCTCCATTTTTGGCCATTTTGATGATCATGAAGAACCTCATGATCTTTGATCTCGGAAAGCTGAGGTGAGGATGCTGGTAGGTGGATATGGTATAGGTACATCTCCTTGAATTATTTGGGAATTATTGGATGAAGTTTGGTCCACTTTATATCACCTATTCAAATAATGCAGAAGTGATTTTTAGGATTTGATTTGATATTTTCGAATTGGACAAGGTGGGTTTCTTGTTTGAGATAGTCCCAAATATGAATTTACACTTAGGATAATTTCCCCAAGATTTATTGGGGCTTAAAAGTATTTAACACTATTATTATTCCATTTGTGCCATTTGAGAAAAAGGGCAAAAAGAAATAATAAAGGATGTAGACAAGGTAAGAAATAACACTATTATTTCTTCCATTTCTCAAATCTTTATTTTTGAGATGGGAATGTAGGGTAGGATATATGGACCTCAATTGAGCAGAAGTTTGGAGAAGTGTTTTGCCAAAAACCAAACTTTCCATTGGGAAAGGAGTTTTGGAGATTTTGTCTATTAAAGGAATTAAATAGATTTGGTCCATAATAAATATGGATAAAATATGATAAATCTTTATGACCAAGGTAGATGATGTATACAAGGTGTAACAAGCATTTGCAACCTTGGGATTGGAGAATCCAAGTTGATATTTGGTGAAAACTAGATATTTAAGGATCTGGGGTAAGATTGTTTTCATGACACCAAAACCTTGTTGGATCTTGGAGCTCAGATCTCCCCTTGGGGCATGTGATAGATGGATGAATATACCAAGTGATGTATATCAAAATGGTGTATAGTTTTTAGCTTGAACTTGCTTGAGTGTTCCAAGAGATGATCTCGAGCTTTGAATAAAATAAGCCTGCCAAAGAAGATTATCTACTAGCCTTCATAACCTTGTGGGTTTAGGAAGCACAAGGATCCAATGGCAACGAGTGAAGTGGGTATTGATAGACCTATATGAGTAGAACACAACCATGCAAAGAGTTGGTCCATAGAAGGTTGGATGATGGTGTGAGCTTCTGTCAAAGTAGGCATGTTGACTAGATTGGCAGGAATAGTTATTTTCTTGCCTGCAAAACCAGCAAGAACAAGTGGGTTGGTGGATGATCTATCCAAGGGAAAGAGTGGGCCTTGGTATTCCTTAGGATGGTTAACAAGATGGTTCAAATGCATTTTCAAAAATGCACAAGGGTCAAGAAAAGGAGGCATTCAAAAAGGTGATGTTGGAACATATTCTAGACTTGGCCAAATTTGGCAGATTTAGGGTTTTTGACTAGTATTTGGTGGTGATGATTTTGATGGGATGCAAGGTACCAAAGCATCATCAAGTGGATGATGTTGAAGTGTAGATTGAGCAGGAAGGATCCTTGCTTGATACTGGTCTTCATTGACTTTGAAGCTTCTAGAAGGGATCACTTCAGAAGGGGTCTGGTTAGGGGTTTTAGATGATCACCTAGTAGCTAGAGATCAGATCCAGATTTGTATTCTTTCTTAGGGTGTGCTGATTGGGAACCATATTGATCCTAGTGATGAGATCCTAGAGTATCTCATACTAGCTCCTAAGCAGACAAATCAAGCAGCAGATCAAGGCAATTCATTAGACAGCAGTTCAAGGCAATTCATCTTAGAAACTAAGCAATCTCACTACTGGGGTTACCATCAAGTCTTACTTGAGGTAAGGATGGGAAATTTTGAAAGTTTGGAGTTAGAATAGGGTAAGAGTCCTTGGTATCCCTGCCAAGAGTAGAATTAAAAGGTTTTATACAAGGTTTTGGAAATCTTAGAGGTAAGAGTAGTTGAAGGTCTGTCTTGAAAACATAAGGAGATTATAGTATGTGGCTCTCTATATTTTCGGGAAATAGGAGCTACTGAAATGGGGGAGGTTGTAAAGGTATCTTGGCTCTGGTTTTGAAATGCCAGAATATTTGAGAATATGGAAATGAAGCCAAGGAAGTTTTGGGATGTAACTTTTGTCAACTGGTGTTAAGGTAAGGAGTATATCATCTAATACACATTCATATGCATAAGCATAGTCAAACAACAGGCAAATATTTCATCAATAAACAGTAAAAAGTTTTTGTTCCCCCTGATTTTTGCATTCTGGACAACTAATCAGGGTTGCTGAAATTGGGATGTTACACTAATGCCCTTAAAGTCATCCATTGATTACCCAAAGGCTTGGCGATGCTCCTTAAGTGTCCTCATGAGTTCTTATTCTTCTTCTCCTTAAAGTTTAGAACTAATAATAATAGGAAATTTATTGGTGTCATCTAAAAACCAGTATTTTAGATTATCAGGTAGAGGTGGTAGTTCCTCGTCCCCTCTTGTTTTTGGCTCTTCAAAAGCCTCATCAGTTGGAGGTCCCAAAATAGGAAGTGAATCAAATTCATCTTCTAGTTCTTCTAAAACTTGTCCTCCATAACTATTTCCTTGTAATTTGGATATTTATTTATTTCTTCTTCTCCATTACCAAATAAAAGAGCTTCCATTTCCTCAATGGTTCTCTCTTCCTCTTCTTCTTGTTCTTGTGGAGGCTTGTCTTTAAATTTGGAAAAATGGAATTTATTTTCCATTCCCCCAAGATTAAGAGTCACAATATCCTTCTTGAAGTTAACGTAGGCACCTATATCACCCAAAAAGATTCTTCCAAATATAATAGGGAAAAAAGTGCCAGCTGGCATATCAACAACTACAAAATCGATTGGAAATTTTTTGTTACCAATTGTGACAGTTGCATTGTCAACTACTCCCATTGGAATTCTAAGATTTTTATTGGCTAACATAATTTTTATATCACTATTCTCAATTGTAGCCGGTTCTATTTCTTCTTTTATTTCTAGGGAGAAATCATAAGATATAACATTAACTTCGGTTCCAAGATCACATAAACCGCAATGACAGGTTTCTTTAAATATGAAGGGAAGAATAGGCTTACCACATCTTTTACCTTTGTTTTACCTTCAACCAATATGGAAGTCTCTACATCAAGTTCAACTATGTTACAGTGTGAGTACATAGCCATAATTGCTTCCTTGGTTACCTCTTCATCTTTATTTTCCTTTAGATGTTCCTTGACTTTTGGCACACTTTCCTCTTCCCTCTTTTACTGTACTGCTTTGACCTATTCATATTCAAAAATATATTTGTGCAGTGTTAGGGAAAGGCACTTCATATATTGGTTCTACGGAGGCAAGTGTTGCTATATATTCTCTTTTCTTCTCTGGTTCAGGTGGTGGATCATACTTGACTAGACCCTCCTTTGGAGCTTTAATATGTTCTGTAAAAGCTTTAACAACTTGCAAAACAAGATCTGAATCTAGATAAAGTTCTTTAGGCAATTCTTTCACATGGCCTTTTTTATTATAATCATGAATACAATCATGCTCTATTTCTACGCCTCCTTCACTTCCCAAACCAAAATTCCATGAAACTATATGGTCGTGAATTCTATTAAGTAAAGCCCAAGCTTTAGGTATAGGAAAATTCATAAAGGCTCCTTCCATGAAAGAGTCTAGTTCAATTTTATTAGGTTCAATTGAACCGCCATAAAAGATATGTAGTAAATACCATTCAGGCAAATCATGATGAGGACATAGTCATAGTAAATCTTTAAATCTAATATAATCTCTTACTAGTCCTTCATTAGAACGATTCTTCCAAGACATTATAAGACGCCTGATTGCAAAAGATTTTGATAATGGATAATATTTTGATATAAGTTCACAATCTAAATTATCCCAAGTAGTAGTGTCTTTAGGGGTTAGAGACCTATACCATGAGAGAGCTGTACTTTTCAAAGTTTGACTAAAAAGTTTAACCATTACCTCATCGGCAGTATATACCATCAATATAAAAGTTCCACATTTATTTTTAAAACATGCAATATGCTCATATGGATCAGGATCTTCTTATTCTCTAGTAAATTTCTTCTTATGTAGAATACTAAGTAGTAGAGGATTTATTTCAAACTCCCTTGTCTTCTCATTAGAGTTATCTCTTTTATAAATATCATAGGGCTTCCCAAAGTGGTTGAGTGGGTTAGCACTAGTCATATGCTCAAACTCCATCGTGTTGGTGGAAACCTGTAACTCAAAACAAAATTTAGCAAGCCAAAAATAAATAAGAAAAACTAAAAGACCTACAATGCTTAGCTCCCCGGCAACAGCGCCAGAAAATAGCTTGATGACTGCAAGTGCACAGATCGTTTGTAGCTAGTTTCGAAATAAAGATATCGATCCCACAGGGAGCAGGAGTGCAAAGTCTAATAATTCTTCAAATAAATATTGCGATAGAAATGCTAGATAAAGTTCTAAATAACAATATAAAATGTGAGTAATGTGTAAAAAGGTGTTTTTGGGTTTTGGGTATAAGAGCAATAATAAAGTAAAGCAAAGTAACTTAATATAGAAAGTAAGTATCGCATATATAAAGAAAGTTTGGAACTGGAATAGGGAAAAAGTGTTCTTGGGGAGTAGCAGATACACCACTAGTATTATAAAGGTCTAAGATAAAGATTATCATCATCAACTTTCTCAACTATGTATGTGTGGGAGGAACTCCGAATGTGGATGAATAGGCAACAACCGCTGCTCACATCATCCTGATAACCACAACAGTCCGCAATCGACATTAATCAAATTACTGTGCTATTAAGGGACGTAATCCCGTAGGACGTATCCCGTGGCATGGATAGTTTTCCGTGCGTTTCCTCGATTTCCCAAGTTGAAACATAAGGATTGCTAACAACTTTATAGTACTGTAAGTGTTATCACGCCTCCGTCTACCAAAAAGTAGTTCCCTCCATCAAGTCCCCATAAGAGGTAAATATTGAGAGGTCGACTTCTCTCAACATCAAGATGTAGAGAATCTAAAACATGGTCATGGCGATGAATATCATAATAGACTTTATCTTATCTCCATCTCCCAAGAACTAATGATCTACTCAGACATGGAGTCAATCAACATCATGGCAATGATAATGGAAACAATCATAGATGAATAGTACTTGTATAAATCCACAACGAGTAAAGGAATTACAACAAGATCTAGACAAGATGTAGATGGGATGGATGAAGATGGTGGTGATGCAGCAGTGGATGATGAAGATCGATGCCTTAGCCTCCCGGATTTGCGCAGGGTGAAGATGGATCCCTGGGGGATGAGTTCTCCCTCGAGATGCCTTCCGGATGCGAGGTTTCTGTGATTTCTGGGTGTTCTGTATGTCGTCTCCCCGAACCAATTGCACGGGTTGAAACTATTTGACGAGGCGGAGGCGGCACCATCTATACGGTCGGAGCTATACGGGTGGAGAAAATTCTCCCGCCATATAGTTGGTCGTTACGCTCTTTGCCTCCTTTGTTCGGATCTGGTTTTCTTCTAGTATTATTAATGTTTCCCAAATAAGCAATTTACGTTATGTTTTACTCCTTTTCTCCATAGTACAACTGCTTCAATAATTATATCCATTGGATCCATCATCTATCCTGATCCTGGTGAGAACAGACATAAAATATGAGCATGAATGCCATAAATTACCAAAATCCTACATCTACAATGCAAAATAATAATTTAAAACATGATGCAAATATGCACTCATCACAATACACGTAGATCAATGTGGTTTAGGAAAAGAACACACATGCAAATGTCACCAGTGGATACATGTGGTTTAGAAAAAGAACACACATGCAATAACTCTAGTGGATCCATGTGGTTTAGGAAAAGAACACACATGGAGTGACTCTAGTGGATCAATGTGGTTTAGGAAAAGAACACACATACAATGTCACTAGTGGATCCATGTAGTTTTGGAAAACAACACACATGCAATGACTCCAGTGGATTCATGTGGTTTAGGAAAAGAACACAGATGCAATGTCACCAGTGGATCCATGTGGTTTAGAAAACAACACACATGCAATGTCACAGGTGGATCCATGTGGTTTAGGAAAATAACACACATGCATTGTCACAAGTGGATCCATGTGGTTTAGGAAAAGAACACACATGCAATGTAACTAGTGGATCCATGTGGTTTAGGAAAAGAACACACATGCAATGTCACAAGTGGATCCATGCGGTTTAGGAAAAGAATACACATGCAATTACTCTAGTGGATCAATGTAGTTTAGGAATAGAACACACATGCAATGACTCTAGTGGATCCATGTGGTTTATGAAAAAACAAAGATGCAATGTCACAAGTATATCAATGTGGTTTAGGAAAAGAACACACATGCAAATGTCACCAGTGGATACATGACATTTAGGAAAAGAACACACATGCAAATGTCACCAGTGGATACATGTCATTTAGGAAAAGAACACACATGCAATGACTATAGTGGATCAATGTGATTTAGGAAAAGAACACACATGCAATGACTCTAGTGGATCCATGTGGTTCAGGAAATGAACACACATGCAATGTCACTAGTGGATCCATGTGGTTCAGGAAAAGAACACACATGCAAATTTCACTAGTGGATGAATGTGGTTTAGGAAATGACCACACATGCAATGCCTCAAGTGGACCCATGTAGTTTAGGAAAAGAACACACATGCAATGACACTAGTGGATCCATGTGGTTCAGGAAAATAACACACATGCAATGACACTAGTGGATCAATGTGGTTTACAAAAAACACACATGCTGATGGGGATATGCCAAAGGGGGTATGCCCAGCAGGACGTTCCGATTGGGCCGAAGGGCCTGTGAGTGTACCTGAAGGATGGCCACTGGACTATGATTGAAGGAGAAGCCTGGCGACTGGAAGCTGAAGGCCCAGAAGCATATCTAAAGCCCAGTCGGATTAGTTCAGAAAGCCTCTGAGTCCATATCTGGCTCGGTTGTAACTTGTAAACCCTAGCGAGGTGACTCCTATATAAACCTCCCTAGGGTATCCTAAAGACTCACGTTCCATCATACACCCCCTCAAGCGACTCGCTGCTTAGATGCCGAGCTTGCCACCCCTGTAACTCGCTCTCCAATAATCTAATCTAGCAGGAGTAGGTCTTTACCCTCCGGGGGGCCGAACCTGGGTAAACCCATGTGCATCCGCCCCCATTTCGCACCGCAGATGGCCGCCAACTCTTCCTCACGTTTCAATCAATCGCTTCCAGTGGCAGCGACTGCCGTGGCCACTTCCACGACAGCGGCGCCCACCGTGGGGCATAGCCAGACTGGCCTAAGTTCTACGGCGAGACCCTACTCGCCAATCGATCGGCCGCTCCCCACCGGTCGCATGATCGCCTTCGGCGAGATCTTACAGATCCTGCCTAGCAGTTACAGCCCGGCGTCACGCCTGGTTACTCATGGCGCGGTGATGCTGGTCGGCTCCATCAACCTCTTCATCGACTTCACCGGCGCGGTCGACCCAGCTGCAATGGTGATCGTCGGCAGATCGCCGCCACACCGGGATCTGCTCTCGGAGGAGCAGGTCCGCTCCATCAGGAGCCTCGTCACCGAGTATGATTCAGCCGCTAGCGACGCGGCTGAGACCAACGCCGCCACCAACGACGAGGCCCTAAACGATGACGCCGACTCTGCGACCCCTGCTTCGGTCGATGGATCTATCACCGCCGCATCACGAGAGGACTCCATCACGCGAGTCTCCAACCTTGAGGATTTCGAGGACCCCTCCATCCTCGGGATCTTCGACTCCGACTCTGGCTCGGAATCGCCTGAAGACTTCCGCACTAGATCAAATCGCTTCAATGCGACCTACATGGCGGGCAGCACGACTGCCCCGCCAGATCCGTTCGCCACGCCAATCCCGCCGACTGCAACGGCCACAGAGGTGGAGGAAGCCCGCGCGCGGCTCGTAGAGGCGCAACGCAACGAACTCGCCGAGCGCGAGAAATACCGCCTTGAGCGGGAAACGGCGCGGGAGCTACCGCTCTACCACCAGCGCCGCATCAGGAACCGCCTGAACTCCAACGTCCAGGGCCGCGTCCTGAACTTCAACGACGAAAGCGACCCCGCACGCGCGGCCGAGCGCGAATAATGCAAGAACGCGCCGCCGGGCGAAAGCAATCCCGCGAGACCACCACCCGGCGCACCGGCGACCGGAGCCCCTCCACCACCCATCGGCCGCACGCCCCCGCCGGACCAACCGCGGATCATCATCTCGCCTCAAGCCCGCCACGCCAACGGACTACCACTCTACTCCACCCCGATGGACAATGTCGTCACGGCCGATGCCACGATCGCCAACATCGACGTCCAAGGCGACGACGCGCTACAGATCCGGTATGCCAAGGCCCTACTCATCAGGGTCGTAGAACAACAAGCCGCGGGAGTCGACCCGCGGGGGAGGATGTATTCCCGCTCCTCAGCAAGCAGAGCGGCGTCAAATGGTCACCCCACTGTCACCAACGCATTGACTTGCCATCCACCGCAGCCCTTGGCGAACCAGCCACGGGCCGCCAACCCTGCTCTGTCCACCAACGAGCCGCGACCGGCGAATAACACGGTCGCTGCAAACGGGTAGACCATTGATGCCCGAACGAACATCATCAACAACCAAGCGTGGCGGGCGCGCCATCCCAACGACTTGCGACACACCCTCACCAACCGCGGCGACCCGGAACCAAGAGGCCCGCTCAGTCGAGTCGGTCTGCAATGCTTCGGATCCATGATCCGTGGGGAAAAAATACCCCGCCAACTTCAAGGCTCCCAAGGATATCGAGAAGTACGACCCGACATACGATCGCGCTTTCTGGCTGGACACATACCTCATGGCAATGGGAATCGCAGGCCACACCGACCTGCTCGCCGCTCGCTACCTCCCCCTGATGATGGAGGGCGCGACTCGGCAATGGATCAACACCCTCCCCGCTGACAACATCGATTCCTGGGAAGAAATGCGGGACGCCTTCATCAGGCACTTTGAGGGATCCTACACCCGCGCCACCACCATAGAAGACCTGGAGCGATGCATCCAGGGACAACGCGAGTCGACTCGCCGCTGGGTTCAAAAATGGCAAGAACAGTGGATTAATGCCTCCGGCATCCACCCAGATACAGCGATACATTGCTTCAAGAACGCGTGCCCGTACGAACCCCTGGTCGCTAAGATCAAGAGGGTCTACCGGACGCTCGACAACATACCCGACCTCCTCGAGATCGCCAAGCGCTACGCGGAGGAGGACCCCAACCAAGACTCCGATGACGAGTCGGGAGTAAGACGGCGAACTAGCATCCATGATAGCGGGCACCTACGCGACATGCGCTACAGCAACACCCGCATCACCAGCAAGCGCCACACGGACAGGCGAGTCGACTTCGTCGCCAACGCTGGCTACAGCCAGCGCGACCCCAAGAGCTACCGCCGCGACGGAGGAATTTACCGTGACAGCGGAAACTACATCTCCAACAATACAGCGAGGCCGAAATTCGACCCTGCTGCCCTGCTCAACCAACCCTGCATCTACCATAGCAGGGAGGGAAAACCCACCACCCACACCACCACTAATTGAAACTCTCTCAAAGAGGTTGAGAAGGCGAGGCGAGCAAGGGAGGACCCCAACAACAACCCACCCTGAGACAACGGGAACGCCTGCGGCTTCGGCAGCGCCGTCGGCTCGCTACACACCTTCACCGGACACGGCACCAAGCGCGAGATAAAGTTTCTCACCGGCGCGGTCGCCGTCAATGCGGTGACACAGGTCGACATCCCACGCTTCCTCAACTGGTCCGAGCAGAGTATCACTTGGAGTCGCCAAGACCACGCCCCCAGAATCGAGTACCTAGGGCGAGTCGCCCTGGTAGTCAGGCCCAAAGTGGCCGATTACTGGCTACCCAAGACATTGATGGACGGCGGGAGCTCCATCAACATCATGTACCTAGACACGTTCAAGAGTCTACAGCTCCTAGAGTCGGCAATCCAGCCGACCCTGACAACCTTCCACGGCATCGTCCCCGGTCGGAAGGCATACCCGATCGGAAAAGGGATGCTACCCGTCTCCTTCGGCACACTGGCGAACTACCGCACCGAGCGAATCAAATTTGAGCTGGTGAACTTCCACAGCCCCTACCACTGTGTGCTGGGACGCTAGACGTTTGCCAAATTCATGGCGACCCCCCACTACGCGTACAATATGATGACGCTCCCAGGGCCAAGCGGCATCATCACCGTCCACAGCGACCCTAACATGGCCGTGGAATGCGAGGATAAAGGAACCGAGCTTGCCGACGCCGTCATTGCCGCAGAGACCGACCACGCGGAGGAGCTCGCGAAATACGCGGGCAACATCAACAAGGACGACCCCACTATCCTGAAGAAACCAACCGCCGCGAACTCCATGTTCGAGGCGACCACGCACACCCGCACCGTCGAGCTCATCCCAGGCGACTCCAGCCAGACGGCCACCATCGGGGCGCAGATGAGCCCCGCATAGGAAAGCGCGCTCATAGGGTTCCTCCATGAGAACCGCGACATCTTCGCATGGAAGCCATCTGACATGCCAGGTGTCCCAATGGAACTCGCTGAGCACAAACTCAACGCCGACCCCAAAGTGCGACCAGTAAAGCAGTCGCTACGGCCCTTCAATGAAGAGCGCCGCCGAGCAATCGCTGAAGAAGTATAGTGCCTGCTAGCCGCAGGCTTCATTCGGCCAATCAAATACTCCAAGTGGCTGGCAAACCCATTCCTGGTTCTAAAAAAGAACAACACATGCAGAATGTGTATCGACTACACCAACGTCAACAGTGCCTGCCCGAAGGAGGAGTTCGTCCTACCGCGCATCGATCAGATCATCGACTCGACCGCGGGATCGGAGTCGTTGTGCTTCCTCATGCCATTCGGCACCTTCTGCTACACGGCCATGATGTTCGGCCTCAAGAACGTCGGCGCCACATACTAGAGATGCATGCAGGAGTGCCTCGCGAGCCAAATTGGCCGCAACATCCACGTCTACATCGACAATGTGGTGGTAAAATCCACCCGTCAGGACGACCTGCTCGTCGACCTAGCCGAAACCTTCGGAAACCTGTGGAAGTACAACATCAAGCTAAACCCCGAAAATTGCACCTTCGGCATCCCCACCGGACAGCTCCTGGGGTATGTAGTCTCCAAGCGAGGCATTGAAGCTAACCCCACCAAGATCAACACCATCGCGCGACTCGGGAAAACCGAGTGCTTATGCGACGTCCAGAAGTTGGCAGGGCGAGTCATGGCCCTTAGTCGCTTCATCCCCCGACTAGGCAAGAAGGCAATGCCCCTCTACCGCCTGATGCGCAAGAACCCCACGTTCCAATGGGACGCGGAGGCCGATGATGCACTCAAAGCACTCAAAGAAGTGCTACTCGCGGCCCCACTCATCGCCGCTCCACTCGACAAAGAGGCAATGCTCGTCAACGTCGCGGCCTCCACTCGAGTCGTCAGCGCCATGATGGTCGTTGAACGACCGGAGGAGGGCAATGAACGCCTCATACAGCGCCCTGTATACTACATCAGTGAAGTCCTGACAGATTCACGACAGCGCTACCCGCAGTACCAAAAACTGGTGTACGCGGTATTCCGAGCTCAGCGGCGAATCCCACACTACTTCCAGGAGGACCCGATCACGATGGTCTCCTCTGCACCCCTGCAAGACATAATACGCAATCGCGAGGCGACCGGACAAGTCGCCAAGTGGGCCGTCGAAATCGGCGTCCACAACATCAAATACGAGCCTCGCAAAGCGATCAAGTCACAAGCCCTGGCTGATTTCCTCGCAGATTGGGAAGAAGCACATCAGCCAGTGAAGCTCCCGTACCTCCACTACTGGTCGCTCCATTTTGACCGCTCCAAGAACACCGACGGCACAGGGGCTGGGGTCATACTGACCTCCCTCAAAGGAGACAAGCTCCACTACGTGCTCCAGCTCAACTTCAAGCCCTGCACCAACAACATGGCAGAATACGAGGCCCTCCTTCACGACATGAGAGATGCTAAGGAGATGAACGTAAACCGCTTATGATGCTATGGTGACTCCGATCTAGTCGCCGACCAAGTCGCCGGGACGTGTGATGCCATCTCCCCAACAATGATCGCGTACCGCCAAGCGGTAGACCAGTTGGGAGGACACTTCGATGGCTATTCCATCGAGTGGATCGACAGATGCAAGAACGAGGAGGCAGACACCCTCTTCCGCATTGGGTCGGCCCGACATGCGCCACTAGCAGGTGTTTTCCTCGACATCATCCACAAACCGTCGGTCATCCCACCAAAAGAGATCGACGTCAGGATACCACTGCAACCAGAACCAGCCTTAGTCGCCATGGTTGTGGAGCCTAGCGACTGGACAACACCATACGTCGCCTTCTTGGAGCACAAAATCCTACCAATCAACAAGAGGGAAGCGTGAATGATCGTGCGCCGCTGCAAATCCTTCGTCATCATCAACGGCGAGCTCCACAGACGCAGCGTGATGACGTGTTCCAGCGCTGCGTACAGCCAGAAGAAGATCGCAAGATCCTCCAGGACATTCACGCCGGCGACTGCGGCCATCATGCCGGCGCCAAGTCGCTAGTCACCAAGGCCATGCAGCACGGCTTCTACTGGCTCACCATGCATGCCGACGCCACCAACATCGTACAACGATGCGTCGGGTGCCAGAAGTACGCCCACCAGACGCACCTCCCTGGTTCGGCACTCAAGACCATCCCCATCACATGGCCATTTGCCGTATGGGGCATGGACATGGTAGGCCCGTTCCAGAAGGCCCCATCTGGCTTCACCCATCTCCTGGTCGCGGTCGACAAGTTCACCAAATGGGTCGAGGCCTAGCCAATAAAGAAGTGCAACGGCAAGACGGCCACCAAGTTCTTACACAATCTCATCTACCGATACGACTACCCGCACAGCATCATAACAGACAATGGCACCAACTTTGCCAAGGGGGCCATGGCGAAATTTAATGAAGAACATGGCATACGACTCGACCTCGCTTCAGTCGCCCACCCGGAGTCGAATGGCCAAGCAGAACGCGCCAACCAGAGCGTCCTCCACGGGCTCAAGCGGTGACTCCAAGTACCCCTTGAGCGCACCCCAGGATGTTGGGTCGACGAGCTCCCTTCTGTCATATGGGGGGTCCGCACTTCCGTCAATCGCTCCACCGGGTTCACACCCTTCTTCATGGTGTACGGCGTCGAGGCCGTAATGCCAACCGACCTGGAGCACGATTCACCTCTAGTCGCCAACTACGTCGAAGCGACCAACGAGGTCGCCCACCAAGACAGCATCGATCAACTCGACGAGGGACGCGACCTAGCTCGCTCTCGCACCACCATATACCAGCAAGAACTCCGCTGCTACCACAGCAGCCGAGTACGAACTCGCACCTTCCAGGAAGGCGACCTGGTCCTACGACTGGCCCAAGACAAGAAAGGCATGCACAAACTCTCCCCCCATGGGAGGGGCCATTCGCCATAGGACGAGTCCTCGGTAATGACACCTACTACCTCATCCATATACGGGGTGACGGCCAGCTCGAGGTCGGGAGGCCATGGAATGTAAACCTCCTCAGAAATTTATATACTTAGAACCTCAAATTGTACTCAGCTGGCATATATAATGAAATTCATTCGGTCACACAAATTGTGTCTACACGCCATATTCTTGTGCCACTCGCACTCGTACATATTAGCAATATGCTATTCATGGAAGTCAACCTCTGGTCGAGCGACCGGCACGGCTAAGTAGTGAGGCACAAGGGCACCGGAAATACTCGGGCCTTGGGTCGTCCACAAAAACACCAACCTAGAGCTTCCATTGGAGTCGCCTAGCCCTACTGGCCCACCGGGCCAAGACAACCGGTATACGCTTCTCACAGGGACCTGTCCCTCCCATCCTCGCGCAAAGCGACTCAAACGGTTAAAGTACCACGCACGGGGACTCCGCACAATGGGAACCCCCACGCAGCTCGGGAACACACCAAGTAAGAGAGTTGCCTTGGACTCGCCAAGCGACTGGCTCTTTGGGCCAGGGGAGGAGACGCGTTACAAACAGCGCATTCACAACCTACAACAGGAACACGACCAATATGGTTGAACACCACATTCGGGGACTCGCCTACAAATCAATCCTACTCGCGCTCGGGGACTCGCCACTCAGAAGATGCGAGAGATAACACAATGCACAACCAAAACAAAACAGAAAAGTATACAATCGAGTTATACCCCATTAAAGGGCGGACGCGCTCAGGGAATCACTCAATCAAAAATAAACACACCACATAATCTTGGACACAATACGAGTCGATTGACTCCCTTTGGCGTACATTACAAAATATATTATAGCAGTTGCCACTTGGCATACATCACAAACTGCACAACTACATTGTTTATTCCACAGGTCCTGATGAAGAAGCACCGCCACCCCCCTTGACACGAACAAAAGGCTGCCACGGGTTCGTCAGGTACATCGTTAGCGACTTCGACAACACCGACCGGAAGGGCTGCTCTGACTTCATATCAAGATGCTCCAGCTCGGGGTCGCCAGGCGCCAACACCGTCTCCTGGTATGGCAGCAGATCCCCCATACCCAGGACCCGATCATTTGTAAGGGGCGGCCTTCGCAGTCAACTTCAGTACCTCGGACATCTCCACCGTGCCGGTCGCTGATGGGTAGCCACTTGTCACGTTGTCAAGGTCGAAGTCGTCGGGGAAGTGGACGAGACCCAAACTCAATGTTGTGGTGGCCCCGTGCCTGAACGCCGAGCGCGCCATCCACTCCACGACGCCAGGCACCTCCTCCAGATAGCGCCACACCTCCGTAAGCGCCCCAGGGATAACCTCGGTGGGGGACATGCCTTGGAGAACCGCTTGGACACACAACGCCGAAGCTGTGGCCGCGTTCACCATGGCAGTCACGCACTACGAAGCGTTGAAGGTCTGGACCACCGGGTCGCTTTGGCCTATCACAGCTGCAAATTCAGATGTTAGTGAAACTACGGACATCCCCAATCAGGGACTCGTCGAACAAGTCAGGAGAAGATGGAGACTTACCAAGGAGTTTGCGGCAGCTCTCCGTGACATGCTTCTCCAAGGTGGCTTGCTTGTTGTGCAGCCCCACGATTATCGAATCCTTCCTCCTCAGCCGCAGCGACAGCAGCCTTCGCTCGGTCCTCCAAAGAAACGGAGGCCGCTCTCGCCTCCTCCAAGTCATGGATCAGGGAGGCAATTCATCCATTCGCCACGTCCAGCTCGGTGACTGGAACATACCCTTCGCGGGCCTTGGAAATCGCAGCCGGGAAACCATCTAAAAGAAAAACCATCAGCGTGCAATACACCAATAGTTCACACTTGACAGAGGAAAGGACAGAAAAGCAAACACTCACCAATGGTTTCCTGAAGCCGCTGGTTCGCCTCCTGCGCTTCGTGTAGATCACGCTCCAAGCGCTCCCTCGCGGCCTGCCGATCGGTCGATTCCCTTTGCAAACCCTGCAAACAAACAACACACTTCAGCACTTACCAAAATCAACATCCAGTTCCTAGCCGCTGAAATTCAGCGACTAAGAACTTGGGGACTGGAGAGTACGAAAAAAGTTCAATTTCTAGCTGCTGAAATTCAGCGACTAGGAATTCAGGGACTCGAGAGGAGAGGTTCAGTTCCTAGCCGCTGAAATTCAGCGACTAAGAACTCGGGGACTGGACATACCTGAATAGCGGCGCCAAGCATCCTGTGAAGTTCTCCGGCGTCAGTCGACGGGATCATGAAGGAAGTGCGCCCACGAAGGAACCCAATGTCCGTATCCATGATTTCCGGACTCTGTGGAGACTGGGTGTCCGCCACGCCTGGGAATCCCTAGCCATGAAGCGTGGGAACGTCGCCGACGCTCTGGCGGGGGTACTGGTTATCGGGGCCAGCGCTTCCGGCGCGGCCACATCCAAGACTGGCTCCGATCGCGCCGCGACCACTTCTTCGGCGACTACCGCAACATCAGGCTCCACGGCGCCACCCTTGGTTGTGGCGTCGTCAGCATCCCCCTTCTGCTTCTGCGTGCCTTCCGCGGTCGCCACATCCCCGGCGGCTTTTCTCTTCTTGGGGAGATCGCCCTCTCCCGTGGTGGCGGCCGCCGGAATCTTTGCCACCGATGGACGGCCAATCTTCTTGGCTCTAGACCTGCCCAAATTCCCACAGTCAATATAATAACAATACAAAAACAAGAGGCGAATTGGCATGAAGAACCAATACTCACTTAGCGACTGGGAGAACACGAAGCCCGGTGCTGATGTGGGTAGGCTTGTCCAGTTCTGGACCCAGCTTGTGAGTGATCCCCCTCTCGAAGACATCTGAAGCCCACGACACCGTGGGCTTCCTCGACGATAAAGCCGTGGTCGCCGGAATCTCCGGCTCCGAAGACGCGGCCGCTCTCGACAGCTGCGGTGACTTAAACGTCGCCGCCTTGGCCGCTTCCTGTCTTGGAACCCTCGAGACCATCGACGCAATCGCCGCCAGGGGAACCTCTACTGCTGCCTCCATGTCCTCGCCCTCCAACCCCTTCGTCGGGATCGCGTCCTTTGGGGCTTTGCGCGAGACTTCGGGGGTGTCTTCATCGTCAGAGTCGTCGTCCGACTCAAACACCACCGCCAACTTGGATGGCGACATTGGATTCTTTGCTGGCGAGTTGGGCTTGCGTGCGGGCTTTGACGATGTAGCAGTACGCCAGGACGTGTGCTCCTGTGCGACCTCGTCGCCTCCGTCGTGTTCGTCCAGGCTGCGGCTCGCCTCGAACTCAAGTTGTTTATGCATATGGGTCTTGCGAGCCACATGTGTTGGGGGAGGAACCTCCTCCTCCCCGTCGCTGTCGGAAGAGTCTCCCTCGGAGTCCTCCTCGAGTTCCTAGGGAGCCTCTTCATCAAGCGGAGGGAGCCAGCCCTCCAACACCTGAAAAAGCTGAGAACCACCACGAGTAAACACCAGATGCAGCGACTGAGAGTTGAGGTGCAGAAATAGCGACTGGGAAGGAAACTTACTATGGGGGCTTCATTCTTCACGGGAGTGTACGGGGCGAGCCCGACCGACACGCTGGTAAACTCCGCGTCAGTGATCTTTTTCAGGGCGGCCTTGTAGTCCTTGGTCTCCCATGACTCCTTGCTGGTGCGGGAGGGGTCATGCTTCCTGCTGTATTATCCAATGTAGCCTAGCCGCCAGCAGAACCAGACACCGCCCGAGCCAGCAGTTGTAGAGGTTGATCGAAATCAACCCCTGGTCCTTCAGCTTCTGGATATGGTCCATCATTTCCACGACGGTCATCCGCTGGTCTTCGGGAAGCTTCTTCGGTGCCAACCGGCAAGGCTCGCTCCTCTCGGCGACGAACTCGGGAAGTGCCACCTCGCTGGAAGGAGTGGATTCTTTTACATAGAACCGGATCTTCTTCCACTCGCTGACGGCTTTCTTTGGCAGGAGAAGCTTGACGAAATTAGCCTTCAACTTCAGTTGGAAAGTGACGCTGCCTGTGGCCAATATCAGGCCGCCAGACGCCTCACGCCCGATGCGGCCGTGGAAGAGCTCCAACCACAGCGGAAAATACGGCCTCTAGCCGAGGTAGCACTCGCAAAAGGCGACAAAGATCACCAGCTGCTCGATGCTATGCGAGCCAAGATCTGAGGGCTTGATCGCGTAATACACGTAGAAGCGCCAGAAGAAAATCAAGGTGGGGAACCCCAGACCACTCTCAATATGACTAGGGAAGCAGATGAATTCGCCGGCTCGCGACTTCGGCTCGGTCTCGGAGGAGGAGGGAACCCGCCAGTTCCCCTTGCGGAGGACTCCGGATTCCTCGAAGGACTTGAGCTCGGCTGTGGTGCATTTGGATTTCCCCATGAGCCTTCGGGAGGCGCCATCGGGTAGGACGTGGAATCGCACGGGGCGGAAAGGACAAATCGGAAGATTGAAGTAAGGAAGAATGCGTATGGGAGAATGAAGAATGCAGGGAAGGATTCGCATAACTAAATCATCAATCCCCTTATGTGGGAACGCCACCCGCCAAAATCGGCATAGCCGTTACTCATGGTAAGTGCGCCGAAGTTACTGTTGGAAATTCCAACGGATAGTTTGACCAGAATGGACGGTCCAACTCCTACATTCCACCCGGTACCGGCCAGTCTTTTCCACTGGCCGAAGCGGCGACTTGGTGGTAATAACACTCATTGGGGTGTGGTACGTCCAAAACGTATCTACTTTCCCGAACACTTTTGCTATTCTTTCTCCTCTAAACTTGCGTGATTTGGATGCAACTAATGCGAACTGACGATGTTTTCAGCAGAATTGCCTTGGTGTCTACTTTTTGTGCAGAAAACCAACTATCAGGAAAATTCCCGGAAAATATGCCAAAAATCCTATTTCACCCGAAGACTCCAGGAGCCAGAATACGAGACGGAGAAGAGCTAGGGGGGTGGCCACACCACCTGCTGGCGCAGAGCTGCCAGCCACGCCAGGGGTGGTGTGGCCCCTGTGCACCCTCGGCCTCTCTCTTCGACTATAAGGAGCCTTCTGACCTAAAAACTTCGAGGGGTTCGAAGTTTTTCTAGAAATAGTTCCGCTCCACCGCCACCACCAGATTCGACGAAACAGCACCAGAAACTCCGTTCTGGCACCCTGTCGGGACAGGGAATTGGAGGATATCATCGCCATCATCATCACCATCGCTTCTCCATAGACCATCCATGTTCCCCCATCTATGAGTGAGTAATCCCCTGCTGTAGGCTATGGGGATGGTAGGGATTGGATGAGATTGTTCATGTAATGGCATCAGATTATTAGGGCATGGTGCCTAGTATCTTTTATTGGTGCTTTATGACTGTTGCGACTTGTTGTGCTTAATGCTTGTCACTAGGGCCCGAGTGCCATGATTTCAGATCTGAACATGTTATTGATTCATTATGATAGTATTGTTCTTGGCCTTATCTGCAAGTTGTATACACACGTTGTTGTCCGGAACCTATGGCCCCGAAGTGACAGAAATCGGGATAACCGGAAGGGAAAGGCTTTGATGTGAGGATCACATGTGTTCACAGAGTGTTAATGCTTTGCTCCGGTGCTCTATTAAAAGGAGCACCTTAATTGCCAGTAGTTCTCTAGAGGCCCCGCTGCAAACGGGCTGGCAGGACAAAAGATGTTGTGCAAGTTCTCATTGCGAGCACGTATGACTATATATGGAACACATGCCTAGGATTGTCTAGTACTTGGATGCTTTATCTTATTTATCTACAATTTCCCTATGTTCTGATTGCTATGTGGATTGTCTTGTCCATGCAACGCCCGTCCATCCATCCCTATGCCTACCGCACTCGAATCCCAGTGTTTACTGCTGTGAGCAAGATTGTTTCTAGGTGCAGCTGAATTGTAAACTCAGTTGTTAAGGCTGATAAATATTCTTTGGCTCCCCTTGTGTCGAATCAATAAATTGGTTTTCACTTCCCTCGAAAATACTACGATACACCCCCTATACTTGTGGGTCATCAAGACTATTTTCTGGCGCCGTTTCCGGGGAGCATAGCTTTATTTATCAAGTTCACTTGGATTCTCTATTGTTCGCTGCTATCCATCCATCATGGGTAAGTCTCGTGATGGCAAGGTTCCTATTTTACCATCCACTACAAGAAGATGTACGGTTCTGAACACCTCTGCTGCTCTTGATTCACCGTCTGTTTTGAGTAAGTTCCTTACACCACCACATACACATTCTACACACACTGCTACTACTGCTGAATCTAAAACTTCGGATGCTTATGATGCTGCTTCTACTGTGCTCGATAAGAGTGGTTCATTAGGTCCTTTCCTAGATGCTACGATTGCTAGAACTATAGCTGGAAATACCAAAACTCCTAATGAAGACACTACCACACCTGTTAGCTCACCTGAGTCTAGTGAGAGTTATGATATTGAAGATGGTTATGTTGAGATGACCGATGAGTTTAATAAAGAATGTAAGAACACCCATGATAGGAGCGCTGCTAAGAGTCTCCTTGAGAGGCGTACTATTAGACCGAAATTATATCCTGCTGCTAAGTTTCCTGCTTCTCCCATAAACATTATAGATGAAGATTATGATTTCTCTCTCGATCTATCTTACATAGCTATTGTTGAGAAAGAACCTTTTTGTGGGACTAAGAATGAAAGTGCGATAGCACATATGAAGGAACTTTCTACCACGAGTGGCTTGTTTTCTGATGATATTAAAATGCGTACTTACTTTGTTGCTAAGATTTTTCCCTTTTCACTGAAAGGAGAAGCTAAAACTTGGTTTATTAATTTACCTCCTGGATCTATTGATAGCCCTGAGTGCTTGATTAGTACCTTCCTGCAGAAATATTTTCCTCCCAATGCTAGACATGTTGTTTTGCAGGAACTTTTTGATTTTAAACAGGGAGAAAAAGAGGTATTGCCCAAATCTTGGGAAAGGTTTTGTGCTTTGATTCATGCACAGGCTAGAAGTCCATTACCTAAGAATGAGCTTCTTGATATATTTTATAATGGACTAACCGAGGAATCTAGGACATACCTAGATAGTTGTGCTGATTGTGTTTTCAGGAACAGGACTCCAAAGGAAGCTGAGGAATTAATGGCTAAAATAAGCAAGAATTATGAAGATTTGACTCCTCCTAAACAAGCTATACCTGAAGAAATTGTACCTGAACCATCTATTCCTGTGCCTATTCCAACATCAAAAAAGAGGGGAGTTATTGAATTAAATGATGAAGTGATGAAGGAACCTAAGAAATGTCTTAAGGAGAAGGGAATTAAAGCTGCAGATGTCAAGAATTTACCTCCTATAGAAGAATTATGTAAGCCTATTCCCTACTCATCCACTATTGTGGTACACTCTCTCCAACACTTTGATGAAGGTGATATCCCTTACTCAAAACATCCTAATCAATGCTTAGAAGAATTTGATATCTTTATTGTTAAGCAAGATAACATTAATAAAAGGGTGCAAAATCATCTAAAGGAAAACACTAGAGCTATTGTTGAGTTGAAAGATATTGTGGAGAGAACCTCTAATCATGTTAAAATGATTGTTAAACACTTTCAAATGGTTCAAACTCATATAGATCAACTCGTTAAAGTGCAAAACGACTTGCTAGTTAATGCTGCTAAAGAAAAACATGCTTACGAAATTAGGACTAGAAGTGGTGCTGCTACCCAGGATCCTCTATATCCTGAGGGGCATCCCAAAAGAATTGAGCAGGATTCTCAACAAGCTGAAAATAGTGGTTCTACTCGTAAGAAAAGGAAAAAGAAACATAAAATTGTTGTAGAACCGTCTGAACCTGCTATAGATCCTAATAGTATATCTATCTCTAATGCTGAAACTGAAAGTCGTAATGAAGAAAATTTTGTTCCTAATGAAGAAAAAGTTGAAGAAGAACCTGAAAACCACACTACGAATACTAAATACACCAAAGAAGATTTTATTGCTAAGAAAAATGGTAGTGAAAGAGAACCTTGGGTCCAAAAACCTATGCCTTTCCCTGATAAGAAACACAAGTCAAAGGAAGATGAACACTATAATAAGTTTTGTGAGTGGATGAAGCCTTTATTCTTGCAAATTCCTTTGACTGGTGCTATTAAATTGCCTCCTTACTCAAAGTATATGAATGACATTGTCTCGAATAAAAGGAAGATCCCTAATGAAGAAATTTCTACTTTGCTTGCTAATTATTCCTTCAATGGTAAGGTTCCTAAGAAACTTGGAGACCCAGGGATTACAACTATCCCTTTCTCTATTAAGAATAGTTAAGTTAGAACTGCTTTGTTTGATCTGGGAACTGGAGTTAGTGTTATGCCTTTCTCTCTCTATAAGAGGCTTCAACTTGAGAAATTAATACCAACTGATATATCTTTGCAAATGGCTGATAAATCTACCACTATTCCTGTAGGTATATGTGAGGATGTACCTGTTCAGGTGGCTCACAATTTCTTGATATTAACTGATTTTGTTGTGCTTGAAATGCCTGAAGATGATAATATGTCTATTATTCTTGGAAGACCTTTTCTTAATCTGCAGCTGTTATTAATTGTAATCAAGGAAAGGTGACCTTCAATGTTAATGACAAGGAACATACTGTCTATTTCCCCAAGAAGATTGAAAGGACTTATGGTTTGAATTCAATTGAACATGTTGAAGGCATTCAAGTTGGAGAAATATATTTTCCCATACCAAGAGAAAAATTTGAAACTATTATGATTGGGACCATTGCTATCAAGGTTAAGGTAACAAAATCATTAGTGGAGTACAAATTTTTGTATCATATGCAATTGTTTTGGTAGCAAGACTTGATCAACCTTGCTAACAAAAGTATTCCATTGAACAAAACAATGTTTTCATTATGATTATCTCCATTTATTTCTATCCTTTTCATTTTAATTTTGCTTTCGTTTGGTTTTCTTTTTGTTGTTAGTTGCTTGCATGTTAGAACTTCTATAGTTCTAGCCTTGTTTGTCCTTGCATCATGTTTCCAAAAGAAAAAGAAATGTGTGTCTGTCAGAAAAATTATTCTTCTATTTCTAAAAAATGCCCAAAATTAAAGTGTCTTGAAAAATTCCAGAAAATTCATATTAAATTTTTACGTGAAAAAAGGGGCAGACTGGTACCTGGGAGGTACCAGGGGGCCCACCAGGCAGGCACACCACATGGTGGCACGGCCAGCCTTGGGTGGCGCCATGCCCTGGTGTGGGCCACCCCTGGCCCCCCACCATCTCTCTCACCTGCCACTTTCTTCTCTCGACCGATTAAGCTCCAGTTCATAGCTCAAAATCGCATTCTTGCTGTGCTTGATCTCGATTTTTTCGATCTCCTTGCTCAGCCCATCTTTCTTGCTGAAATTTGGAGTATTTGTTCCCTGGTATGTGACTCCTCCCCTTGTCCAAGTAGATTTGTGTTTAGTGGATTATATGTTGAGTATTTTTCTACTATAGGTGACTGGTTATGAGGGATTGTAAGCTTGTTTGATGATTAGAGATATAGTTTTGATGCATGTTTAGGCCTCTTGCAAGTCCGTATGAGTAGAATCCTTCATTATATTAACTTTGCAATCACTTGTTTAATAGGTGTTTAAATTTTAGAATAGAAGATGAGTGAACACCACCTAAACCAACATGAGCTTTGGGTGCCTGAGGTCATGAAGGTCCATCAGGAGGAGGAAGTTTTTCCCTCCATTTATCCATGCCCTGAGTTCATGAGAGCTGCAGGAATTCTACAAGATTTCCACACTTTGGTTTCTAATGCGGGGTTAGAGCACTTTTTGGAAGATGAACCTTGTCAATTTGTGAAGCTAACCATGTCTGTGGTGCAGGATTTCCAATTTAGTCACTCTTTGCCTTACCCCATGGTCCATTACAAAATTTACAATATTGCTATCAACCTTTCTCTTGATGATTTTTGTGCAGCTATTAAGGTACCTCAATGGGGATCATGTAGGAAGATTAAAGAGAGACCGGAACCACTCATGGATTTATATGCAAAAAAAATTCAAGGGAGTAGCTTCTCGAAGGAGAATGGAAAAATCCGTAACATTCATCTTCCCTCCATTCGCTACTTTGCCTACTTTATTGCCAAGTGTGTTCTTGCTAGGAAAACTACCAATAAGTTATCTTCGTTTGATCTAGCATTTATCTCTGCTGCTCTTAGACGAGATAGGTCTTACAACTTGGGTGCTTTGATAGCTTTCTGTCTTGCTGCTAACTGTGATAAAGGTGGAATTTGTGGAGGCCTCATTGCTTCTCGTTTGCTAGCATTGCATGGTTTAGTGCCTCATCATCTAGACCTACAGTTTCCCATAGAGAGGCTTGATTTTAATTCCATGATACATCATAAATTTATTTCCTCGTGGGCTAGTTTGAGTGAGTTATCTTATGAAATAACCTTTCTCAAAGCTGGTTGGATAAAGAGCAAGTCCGAGCGTGTTGTTCTTTTGCCTGCACCTGTTTTGTTTAACCTTCATAACAGGGACGGATGGTCCCTCACTGAGGAGGAGCTTGACACGTACTTGGGAGAGCTCTCCCAACAGGAGAAGGACACTAGAAGGGAGGTCACGGATGATTCGGTCCAGCCCTCGAATGAGGGAGAGTCTTCATATCAGCAGCCCGCTTATGATTGGGGAGCTTCCTCTTCTTCTCATGGGCCCAGCTATGACCATTATTACCAAGATCCGCCCGCTTGGAACCCCTATTCGTATATGGATTGATACCCACTTAGGCCAAAAGCCTAAGCTTGGGGGGAGGTATGCCGACACCGCACTCATCTCCATATCATGTTGCGTCGGTACTTTGTATATTCATGTTTTCGTTCTCTTTTTAGTTTTCGTTCTTCTTTGCTTTTGCTTTCTAAAAACACAAAAAGACCAAAAATATTTCTGTTGTTTCTCTTTGGTTTGCTTCTTCCTTTTTCCTTGGTTTGCTTTTCCCTTTTTGCTTTGTTTCAACTATTCGAAAAACCCAAAAAGATTTTGCTTTGTTTGTTTTTCCCTTTTGGTTCTTGTTTAAAAATCAAAAACACCAAAAATATTTGTCGTTCTTCTTTGGTTTTTGCGAGTTTGCTTCAGGGTTCGGCAGTCCTCAGTGGATATTGGTTTCATATTATTATTCAAGCCACACAAGTGAAGAGCAATAATGAGGATCAATGACAACTTGAGGCATGGTAAGAGGCTGGTAACGAACTCTATTTGTTTTCATTTTTGTACATATACTCATCACTGTGGGCGTGCTTAGTTCGTTCATGTAGAGTGTATGTTTTCTTTGGATGCTTAATAGTTCTTGCTTTCTTATGATTAGCTCTAGCTCGCTAATAGTTTGTAGCATGTCTTATGAATGTTTGCTTGCATTACTCTATTCATAAATTGGTATGACACTGTGGTATCCTCCTCTGAATGTTTCATTTGAATTGACTTGGCACATGATCACGCATGCACATGACTGTGATCATTAGTTAAGCCTTGATGAATTATTTTGCCTTGAGGATCTTGAATTACTTTCATGCCATGAGTAGTCCTGTTTTGTTGCAAGCATGATAATGACAGCTATTGCTCTCTCGTTTGTTGCTCCCTTACTATTGCTAGCCTTCACTTTCACTGAGTATGTTTTACTCAAGTTCCCAACTTCCTAAACCAAATATTTCCAAAGTGTCCACCATACCTACCCATTAGCATCATTTGCTACCTCCGTGCATATTCAATGTGCCTTGTTTTCTTCCGAATAAAATGTTTGCTTGTTATGAGAAAGTTAGTTAGTAAAGCTCTCATGAACTTGATGGCACACTTTATTTTCTTGCACTTAATAAACCTGAACCATTGCGTCCTACTTTGTTGCGCATATGCTTGCGCTTTATGAGTTGAAGTTAGCAGAACCATGTATCACGGGGACCGCTTTCAACGCTTCATAGGTACTTTGTACCTAGTTGATATCATGTTCTATTGCTTATGGATCCTGGCGGTGTGAAATAAAAGTGGAACTTGTAAGATCATGGAGTTTGTATGTATGTTAGAGAAACGCCTAGGCCGCTAGCCTAAAGCCATGCCTAATAATGGTGGAAACTTGCAGCATAACCATAATGAGCATTCTATTAAGCATCCTCAATAAAAATCTATGCACATAGTAAATGAAAAGATCGCCGACATGCTCATTGTCTGCTTGCCTTGATAAATTAATTATGGGATAGCTCCCGTGTCATGTGCAAGGGGTACCCCGTTGGCGGTTCTCTATGATACGTATATACTTACAATGACAAGAGCTTACTTGTGACTAAAGTTGAGTAGCATGAGGATCGGTCTTCGTATGTAAGGGGCTCGAGACTTCGATTTATAACTTGTCAAGCATATCCTCTTTGTGTTTGTTCCATTACTTGATTATTTGTGTTATGACTTTAATGCTTGTATCCTTGATATCTTTATTTCTAGTCATCACTTGAACTTCAGAGGTGCCTTGATATTCATAATCAAAGGCAAGCGAGATACCACTCTATCATACCTTTCTATGAGCATTGTAATGTTGCTTATGTTTGTGCCTCATGCTACTTATTATTCTTCAGTTGGAATCTCTTCATAACTTGCAATGACTATTAAGTAGACTTGGTTGCATACTCTTTATTAGAATTGTCCAAGTAGTTGATCACATTGCTGAGAATATTTACATCATATGAAGCAAATGTGTTCGTGAAAGTTCTTTTATCGCACTCAGTTTTCAACTGAATTGCTTGAGGACAAGCAATAAGCTAAGCTTGGGGTGAGTTGACACGCCCAAAACGTATCTACTTTCCCAACACTTTTGCTATTGTTTCTCCTCTAAACTTGTGTGATTTGGATGCAACTAATGCGGACTGACGCTGTTTTCAGTAGAATTGCCTTGGTGTCTACTTTTTGTGTAGAAAACCAACTATCAGGAAAAATCCCGGAAAATATGCCAAAAATCCTATTTCACCCGAAGACTCTAGGAGTCAAAATACGAGACGGAGAAGAGCCAGGGGGTGGCCACACCACCTGCTGGCGCGGGCCAGGCCAGGCCGCGCCAGGGGTTGGTGTGGGCCCCCTAGGCACCCCCTCGGCCTCTCTCTTCGCCTATAAGGAGTCTTCTGACCTAAAAACTTTGGGGGGTTCGACGTTTTTCCAGAAAGAGTTCCGCTCCGCCGCCACCACCTGATTCCACGAAGCATCACCAGAAACTCCGTTCTGGCACCCTGTCGGGATGGGGAATTGGAGATCATCGCCATCATCATCACCATCGCTTCTCCATTGACCATCCATGTTTCCCCCATTTATGAGTGAGTAATCCCCCGCTGTAGGCTACGGGGATGGTAGGGATTGGATGAGATTGTTCATGTAATGGCATCAGATTGTTAGGGCATGGTGCCTAGTATCTTTTAAGGGTGCTTTATGACTTTGTTGCGACTTGTTGTGCTTAATGCTTGTCACTATGGCCCGAGTGCCATGATTTTAGATCTGAACATGTTATTGATTCATTATGATAGTATTGTTCTTGGTCTTATCTGCAAGTTGTATACACACGTTGTTGTCCGGAACCTATGGCCCCGAAGTGACAGAAATCGGGATAACCGTAAGGGAAAGACTTTGATGTGAGGATCACATGTGTTCATAGAGTGTTAATGCTTTGCTCCGGTGCTCTATTGAAAGGAGCACCTTAATTGCCAGTAGTTCCCTAGAGGCCCCGCTGCAAACGGGCTGGCAGGACAAAAGATGTTGTGCAAGTTCTCAATGCGAGCACGTATGACTATATATGGAACACATGCCTAGGATTGTTGTAAAACCCTCGAATCGTCCCTATGCATGTTTTAGTGCTTCCTGCCAAACCCGCGTAGAAACGATTCATGGACGCCCACCAGGCACTTGCCTGCGGTTGGAGAACGAAGTAATACCATTACACATTAGGCCATGATGGAACCCACAGAACATATATATACAACAACGACTCCATGAGTCAAGAATACAGATATACTATACAAAGATCCAAAGCACCTTGAAAACGATAGAGCGTCTGACTACGGACAAGATGCAAATGGGGCTAAGAGCCCTGTAGAATAACCAATGGCGTCCATAACCCTGCCCAGGCTGAGCTGGAAGGGTATGTCTGCTAACGATGTCGATCTCAAACCTGCTAAAACAAAAGGGGTGCCGACAAAGGGCAACGGAAAAAGAGGAGCGTCAGTACTGAGGCCAGTACACGGCGAGGCTAGAATTCGGCGTCTCTCGCCTACATAGGCATGGTGGACTAAAGCGGCAGCGAAGCATGCACTAAACAACCTATAGAGACTCGATAAATTGTCGGCTATTAGAGAGAGATAAGAAAAACCTATTCGGAACCAAACTTATACTAACACCAATCATACCCATCCTGGTATTTCCCCCTCGAGACCAGACGAGGAAGTCATGCCGAGGAAACCCACTCAGTTGGCAGTTTTATTCATTCCATTATAGTTGAAGCACTTACTAGTTAGATATAGATAGCATGAGTCATCCTGATAGAATAAGTAGTCGGCAGTTTTAGTTAACCATTCAGTGGTAGTTGCAGTACTTACTAGTCAGATACAATTAGCATGTGACATCCCAAACCCAGCAGTTATTGGCACTTTTATTTCATTCCATTGGAGTTGCAATACTTACTAGGCAGGTATAATATGACATGATACACCCCAGTTCCACCAGTTGTTGGCACTTTTATTATCCATTCCATTGTAGTGAAGATGATTACTAGTCACATATTAAGTCAAATTTATAGCACTGCTTTAGTTATGCTTGTCGTCCATAACCGCGGACACGGCTTTCAGAAAGATTTACCCTGCAGGGGTGCACAAATAGCAATACACACACGATCAACCTCGGAAACACCAAATCAAAACCCAACGAGGCTTTCACGACAAAGCAATCACAGGATTCATAAATTATTTCAGGGGGCCACCCAATTAAGCTACTTGCAACGAAGTTGGCCGGCTTCGAGACAGACCCAAGGTTTGCGCCAATGGCTGTAAACAACTGGAACCCGAAAGTGTGATTGGGCTTGTCGATACCGCGAAAACACTTCGCAATTCCTAAACAGTACAGGTGCTCCACGCACAATCATAAATAAAGCAGTAAAGCATGGCATAAGTACCGGATAGTAATAAAGCCCCAAACTAGTTTGTGGCCCCAAGAAATAAGAAATGAATCAAGCTCTGACTAAGGGGGATTCATAGACTCTCCCGGATGTGGATAGTGCGATAGTCAAGGAACAGGTATCAAGTACTCGGGGTCCTACGTGACACAAGTGAGCGTGGAAGAACCAAATAATATCTATTGCCTACCGATGCATCTGCATTAGTTATACCTATTCTCAGCAATTTAATAGTTGTAATTAAAGACATGATCAACTCCACCATAAACATCTGCCAGCATTCCAACAATTGTGGTACTTGACAACACGAGATCGCACCTGAGCAAGCAACTACGACTCGCAAGGCCAGCTATCTACCAAGCACAGGTAATAGGAGGTGTCCAAGGCAATATAGAGGCTGCACGTGACATAATTGGTGTACGGAAACTAAAGCATCGTGACACGGATAGCAATAGATCAACAGGAGGAAATAAAGACTATAAATGCAAAATAGGTAGAAGGGGGAGAGATGCTCACCTGGGAAACAGAGCCGAAGATACATAGCCGGAGAACTTGTCTATACTCGCATACACTCATTGGCCAAATCCGCCAAGAAGCAAACACTAGAAGAAACACCGGATGCAATATTTAATACTATGGCAGAAGATCCGGCATGCTTATGATATGATGCATGGCATGGCATAGATGCGGTGCAATTAGGCAATATTAAGCGGAACCGGGGTCCCGACAATTAATTAGATGGTTCATGTTGTTTAGCTACCCCGCAAATTAAATGTTGTATTGACAAGACAAAACATGGCATCGGTTCGCTACACAAATTTAAATGGAGTCAATATAAGACTAGAATAGTCCACATATAGTCTCCATAATTAATTTAGGTGAAACGACTAAATACCCTCAACCCAATGAATATGTATGCAAGCATGAGAAATTTAAGTGTGTGACAATATAGTTGTCATTTATAAAATCGGGACGGGTTTTTGGGTACCCACATTTGGGTCCGAAGGTCTTGAGGTTCGAAGGGTTCCGGGTTCGGTCTTTGGGTGGCGTGGGTTCTCGCGGTCCATGTTGGAGTCCTTGAGGCAACAAAGGGAGCACCTCAAACATCTCCTCACAGTCATCGTCTCGTCATCTCCACACCTCTACGTCGTCGATTTGCACGAGTCACTCACATTGGTAGTTCATGTCGCATCACCTTGGATCTAAGCAACGTGTGTCTCAAAAACATTAGTTGGAGCACCGGTCAAAATAGTGGTATAGATAAAGCAGCAGACATCCAAGACGACCAACGGCACCATGGTTCTTACCAGGACAGTCCAGCAGCACGCGCACCGGAGAACACGGGATGCGTGGCTGGGTTCCTTGGTAGCAGGACGAGGAACACAACGAGCACAAGAGCAGCCAGATCATTCACGCGCAGGCCAAAGGTGCACTACTCGCGTTGGCCGGAAGGGACGGGACGGTGGTCGAAGGAGAGCAGGGGCCAGCAGGGAGGAAGCTGATGGCGGTCATGGCCAAGCTCCAAGGCGGTGCCGGTGCTAGAGGGAGGCATAGAGGAGGAGGTCGCTCGCAGAACGAGGTCGTGCAGGGAGGAGCTTGGAGCGGCGAGGTCGCGCGGGATGCTGGCGGCCAGCAACGACATGGAGTACGCGGCCGGGCTCCTGGCGGCGGTTGCGCAAGGTAGAGGAGGTAGGGGCGCGGGGAAGAGCAGGGTCACGGAGGTGGGGATGCCTAGTCGCGGCGGCAAGCAGCCGCTAGACTCCAGGCAAGGTCGAGGCGGGGTAGCCGGAAGAGGCGAGGGCGACGAGGTGCTGGCAACGGTTCTCGGGTGAGAGAGAGGCAGCAACGGCGACCATCTGCGACGCGCGTGTCATCGCATGCAGAGGGCACGACGTGATAACAACCGCCAGCGGCGGCCGGAGATCTTGCAGATGGCGGCGGCGCTCGCGGGTCGGCACGGAGGTGCGGCTTGGGTTGCGGGCGATGCGGGGAGAGGGATAGGGCTGGGTACGGGAGAGGCGTGAGAGGTGGGGATCATGGACGACAGCGTGAGGTGCGCGGGTGGGGCCGGTCGTGAGGAACGGACAAGGATATCGAGGCGCGCGTTGGGATCGGGTTCCAGGAGCGGCGAAGTGCAATGCGGGGTCGGGTTTGAGGAATGCGACGAGCATGGTCGGTCCTGGGCAGCACGGGGTGGGGCCTGGGGCTTGTCGCGTGGAGACGTGCGGGCTGGGGTGGGTCGTGCGCAAGGTGGGGCCGGGTGCAGGATCGTGTCTGAAAGGTGTTCTGGCGGCGGCGGCTGAGTGGTTGGGTAGGGTTAGGTCTAGGGTTTGTCTAGCTAGGGTTAGTGTTTTGGTTTGGTCAGGGTCGGGCCTAGGGTGGTAGGCTGGCTGGCTGGGCCAAAGGCCCGGTCGGCTGCCTCCCCCAGCAAAACCTATTTATTTTATTTTTAGAAAGGCTTTTGTAAATAGTTTTTAGACAAATAAAAGGCTTCGAAAAGACCAAAGTTTTGATTTGAAATTAAGACGGGGGATATTTAGAAAACAAAGGTAGGCTTTTAGAAAATAGTTTTAGGGAAACCATGTGTGATGACATGACGATGCTCAAATGCAATGTGGCAGGATGACATGAGCATGCGGTCATGATGATGCAATGCACAAAAACACAGCGATTTTCTAGTAGTGGTTTTAGCGAGGTGCTACAATTCGACACCACTAACAATGGATCTCTCCCTCGAGATCCGCCTCATGGTACCAAAAGAAGGCTGGCGATCTGAATCTTCTCGCTTCATGTAGATATTCGCGACACCACTAACAAGGGTTCTTGCTCCATATTGGAATCTCCGACACCACCAACAAGAGGTCGTCGCTCACATTCGTCAAGAACACTCCAGAGAAACAAAGACGAAGAAAGAGGTCACAAGGCTACCTCTAACTTCGATAGAAGGAGAGAAAAAGATGCAACCGAATCCACTTCAATGTTCGAGAGTGAATAGAATGAGTAGTCGGCATGGGGGCCAATCCATCATGCACCCAAACTATTACTCCGCACATACAGTAGAAAAATCGTGCAACCCATTCCCAAAATTTAGACTGAAGATCTTCACAAGTGATGTTCAGAAACAAAGGATTGACGCAGGATCTTCATAGGATCTGGCGTAGATGATGTCGTTGCATTGCAAACCATCGGAAGATACAAAGAATGATTTTAGTGGATTTTGATCCACCAAAAGGTACAACAGATGAAGGGTACTCAGATAACACAAATACCGAATGTGGAAACACCATTGCAAAAGGAAGGAATCGAAACCCTGAAGGTAGAACGGAAACCCAACAATGAGAATTCATGGACTTGAGGAAAGATAAGAGAGCAGATTCAAAACACGCAGAGATAAGAGGAGAATAGCATAGGGGTAAGGAGTAAAAACAGACCTAATCAGATCTATCCAACCGATTTTGCAAAATAGCTTTGACACTCTACATCGGCCGTTAGCTAGGTTATCCTACAGGCTAGACCAGTGGGGTATCGCAACTGCTGAGCTCTGATACTACTCTGTAACACCCTCGAATCGGCCCTATGCAAGTTTTAGCGCTTCCCGCCAAACCCGCATAGAAACGATTCTAGGACGCCCACCAAGCACTTGCGTGTTGGTGGAGAACGAAGTAATACCATTACACATTAGTCCACGATGGAACCTAGAGAACATATATATACAAAAACGACTGAATGAGTCAAGAATACATATATACTATACAAAGATCCAAATCACCTAGAAAACGATAGAGCGTCCGACTACGGACAAGATGCAAATGGGGCTAAGAGCCCTGAAGAATAACCAATGGCGTTCATAACCCTGCCCAGGCCGAGCCGGAAGGGTAACCCTGCTAATGACGTCGATCTCAAACCTGCTAAAACAAAAGGGGTGCCGACAAAGGGAAAAGGAAAAATAGGAGTGTCAGTACTGAGGCCAGTACACGGCGAGGCTATAATTCAGCGGCTCTCGCCTACATAGGTATGGTGGACAGAAGCGGCAGCGAAGCATGCACTAAACAACCTATAGAGACTCGATAAACTGTCGGCTATTAGAGAGAGATAAGAAAGTCCTATTCGGAACCAAACTTATACTAACACCAATCATACCCATCCTGGTATTTCCCCCTCGAGACTAGACGAGGAAGTCATACCGACGAAACCCACTTAGTTGGCAGTTTTATTCATTCCATTATAGTTGAAGCACTTACTAGTCAGATATAGATAGCATGAGTCATCCTGATAGCATAAGTAGTGGGCAGTTTTATTCATGCAGATATAGTTGAAGTACTTACTAGTCAGATACAATTCGCATGTGACATCCCAAACCCAGCAGTTGTTGGCACTTTTATCTCATTCCATTGGAGTTGCAATACTTACTAGGCAGGTATAATATGACATGATACACCCCAGTTCCACCAGTTGTTGGCACTTTTATTATCCATTCCATTGTAGTGAAGCTGATTACTAGTCACATATTAAGTCAAATTTATAACACTACTTTAGTTATGCTTGTCTATGATCGAGATACTGTGCTCCAAGTCGTCCATGACCGCAGAGACGGCTTTCAGAAAGATTTACCCTGCAGGGGTGCACAAATAGCAACACACACACGATCAACCTTGGAAAACCCAAATCATAACCCAACGAGGCTTTCACGACAAAGCAATCACAGGATTCATAAATTATTTCAGGGGGCCACCCCATTAAACTACCCACAATGAAGTTGGCCGGCTCCGAGACGGACCCAAGGTTTGCGCCAGTGGCTATAAACGACTAGGAACCCGAAAGTGTGACTGGGCTTGTCGATACCACGAAAACACTCCGCAATTCCTAAACAGTACAGGTTCTCCACGCACAATCATAAATAAAGCAGTAAAGCATGGCATAAGTACCGGATAGTACTAAAGCCCCAATCTAGTTTGTGGCCCCGAGAAATAAGAAATGAATCAAGCTCTGGCTAAGGGGGATTCATAGACTCTCCCGGATGTGGATAGTGCCATAGTCAAGGAACATGTATCAAGTACTCGGGGTCCTATGGGACACAAGTGAGCATGAAAGAACCAAATAACATCTATTGCCCACCGATGCCTCTGAATTAGTTATATCTATTCTCAGCAATTTAATAGTTGTAATTAAAGACATGATCAACTCCACCATAAACATCTGCCAGCATTCCAACAACTATGGTACTTGACAACACGAGATCGCACCTGAGCAAGCAACTACGACTTGCAAGGCCAGCTATTTCCCAAGCACAGGTAATAGGAGGTGTCCAAGGCAATATAGAGGCTACACGGGATATAACTGGTGTACGGAAACTAAAGCATTGCGACACGGATAGCAATAGAGCAACATGAGGAAATAAAGACTATAAATGCGAAATATGTAGAAGGGGGAGAGATGCTCTCCTAGGAAACAGAGTCGAAGGTACATAGCCGGAGAACTTGTCGATACTCGCATATACTCATCGGCCAAATTCGCGAAGAAGCAAACACTAGAAGAAACACCGGATGCAATATTTAATACTACGGCAGAAGATCCGGCATGCTTATGATATGATGCATGCATGGCATAGATGCAGTGCAATTAGGCAATATTAAGCGGAACCAGGGTCCCGACAATTATTTAGATGGTTCATGTTGTTTAGCTACCCCCGCAAATTAAATGTTGTATTAACAAGACAAAACATGGCATCGGTTCGCTACAAAAATTTAAATGGAGTCAATATAAGACTAGAATAGTCCGCATATAGTCTCCATATTTAATTTAGGTGAAACGACTAAATACCCTCAACCCAATGAATATGTATGCAAGCATGAGCAATTTAAGTGTGCGACAATATAGTTGACATTTATAAAATCGGGACGGGTTTTTGGGTACCCACGTTTGGGTTCGAAGGTCTTGAGGTTTGAAGGGTTCCGGGTTCGGTCTTCGGGTGGCGCGGGTTCTCGCGGTCCATGTTGGAGTCCTTGAGGCAACAAAGGGAGCACCTCCTACACTTCCTCACAGTCATCGTCTCGTCATCTCCACACCTCTACGTCGTCGATTTGCACGAGTCACTCACATTGGTAGTTCATGCCGCATTACCTTGGATCTGAGCATCGTGTGTCTTGGAAACATCAGTTGGAGCACCGGTCAAAACAGTGGTATAGATAAAGCAGCAGACATCCAGGACGACCAACGACAACACGGTTGTTACCAGGACAGTCCAACAGTACGCGCACAGGAGAACACGGGATGCGTGGCTAGGTTCCTTGGCAGCAATACGAGGAACATGACGAGCACAAGAGCAGCCTGATCATTCACACGAAGGCCAAAGGTGAACTACTCGCGTTGGCCGGCTAGGACGGGACGACGGTCGGAGGAGAGCAGGGGCCTGCAGGGAGGAAGCAGATGGCGGTCATGGCCAGCCTCCAAGGCGGTCGCGGTGCTAGAGGGAGGCATAGAGGAGGAGGCCGCCCGCAGAACGAGGTCGTGCGGGGAGGAGGTTGGGGCGGCGAGTTCGCGCGGGATACTGGCGGCCGGCGACGACACAGAGTACGCGGCCGGGCTCCTGGCGGCGGTTGCGCGAGATAGAGGAGGCAGGGACGCGGGGAAGAGCTGGGTCACGGAGGTGGGGACGCCTAGTCACGGCGGTAGGCAGCCGCTGGACTCCAGGCATGGTCGAGGCGGGGTAGCCGGAAGAGGCGAGGGCGACGAGGCGCTGGCAGCGGCGCTCGGGTGAGAGAGAGGCAGCGACGGCGGCCATCTGCGACGCGCGGGCCGTCGCATGTAGAGGGCACAACGCGATAGCAACCGCCAGCGGCGGCCGGAGATCTTGCAGATGGCGGCAGCGCTCGCGGGTCGGCACGGAGGCACGGCTAGGATTGCGGGCGATGCGGGGAGAGGGATGGGGCTGGGTACGGGAGAGGCGTGAGAGGTGGGGATCATGGACGAGAGTGTGAGGTGTGCGGGTGGGGCCGGTCGTGAGGAATGGACAAGGAGATCGACGCGCGCGTTGGGATCAGGTTCTAGGGGCGGCGACATGCGATGCGTGGTCGGGTTCGAGGCGTGCGACAAGCGTGGTCGGTCTTGGGCAGCACGGGGTGGGGCCTAGGGCTTGTCGCCTGGCGACGTGCAGGCTGGGGCGGGTCACGCACGAGCTGGGGCTAGGTGCAGGATCGCGTGCGAGCAGGTCTGCAGCGTGTGCGTGCCTTTATGCTGCGCGCGTGTAGCTGGCGGCGGCGGCTGAGTGGTTGGGTAGGGTTAGGTCTAGGGTTTGTCTAGCTAGGGTTAGTGTTTTGGTTCGGTCAGGGTCGGGCCTGGGGTGGTAGGCTGGCTGGCTGGGCCAAAGGCCCGGTCGGCTGCCTCCCCCAGCAAAACCTTTTTATTTTATTTTTAGAAAGGCTTTTGTAAATAGTTTTTAGACAAATAAAAGGCTTGGAAAAGACCGGAGTTTTGATTTGAAATTAAGACGGGGGATATTTAGAAAACAAAGATAGGCTTTTAGAAAATAGTTTTAGGGAAGCCATGTGTGATGACATGACGATGATCAAATGCAATGTGGCATGATGACATGAGCATGCAGTTATGATGATGCAATGCACAAAAACATAGCGATTTTCTAGTAGTGGTTTTTGCGGGGTGCTACAATTATCTAATACGTGGATGCTTTATCTTATTTATCTGCAATTGCCCTATGTTCTGATTGCTATGTGGATTGTCTTGTCCATGCAACGCCCGTCCATCCATCCCTATGCCGACCGCACTCGAATCCCACTGTTTACTGCTGTCTTTACTTTGCTACTGTTGTTACTTTACTATTCCTACTACAAAACTGTTGCTACTGATAAACTGTTGTGATCAAGATTGTTTCCAGGTGCAGCTGAATTAACAACTCAGTTGTTAAGGCTGATAAATATTCTTTCGCTCCCCTTGTGTCGAATCAATAAATTGGGTTTCACTTCCCTCGAAAATACTGCGATACACCCCCTATACTTATGGGTCATCAGGGTGGCGAGTGGAAACCTGGAGAAATTCTCCTTGGTTCTAATAGAGTCCATCGCCGACTCGACTGGGCGTCCAAATTGGGCTCGCCTACTTCGATTGCCAAAGGGACACCTGCTCCTGAATCAACGATGGCCTCGGGGACTACTGATGGGGATATGCCGAAGGGGGTATGCCCAACAGGACGTTCCGATTGGGCCGAAGGGCCTGTGAGTGTACCTGAAGGACGGCGACTGGACTATGATTAAAGGAGAAGCCTGGCGACTGGAAGCTGAAGGCCTAGAAGCATATCTAAAGCCCAGTCGGATTAGGTCAGAAAGCCTCCAGGTCCATGTCTGGCTCGGTTATAACTTGTAAACCCTAGCGAGGTGACTCCTATATAAACCTCCCTAGGGTATCCTAAAGACTCACGTTCCATCATACACCCCCTCAAGCGACTGGTTGCTTAGACGCCGAGCTCGCCACCCTGTAACTCGCTCTCCAATAATCTAATCTAGCAGGAGTAGGTCTTTACCCTCCGGGGGTCCGAACCTGGGTAAACCCATGTGCATCCGCCCCCATCTCGCACCGCAGATGGCCGCCAACTCTTCCTCACGTTTCAATCAATCCCTGGCAGTGGCAGCGACTGCCGTGGCCATTTCCACGACCCATGCAATGTCACAAGTAGATCAATATGGTTTAGGAAAAGAACACACATGCAAATATCACTAGTGGATACATGTCGTTTAGGAGAACAACACACATCCAATGAATCTAGTGGATCCATGTGGTTTAGTAAAAGAACACAAATGCAATGACTCTAGTGGATCAATGTGGTTTAGGAAAAGAACACACATACAATTTCACTAGTGGATCCATGTAGTTTAGGAAAAGAACACACATGCAATGTCACTTGTGGATCCATGTGGTTTAATAAAACAACACACATGCAATGTCACAAGTGGATCCATGTGGTTTAGGAAAAGAACACACGTGTAATGACTCTAGTGGATCCATGTGGTTCAGGAAAAGAACAAAAATGCAATGTCACAAGTCAATCCATGTTGTTTAGGAAAAGAACACACATGAAATGACTCAAGTGGATCCATGTGGTTTAGGAAAAGAACACACATGCAATGTCACCGGTGGATCCATGTGGTTTAGGAAAAGAACACACATGCAAATGTCACCAGTGGATCAATATTGTTTAGGAAAAGAACACACATGCAATGCGTCAAGTAGATCCATGCGGTTTAGGAAAAGAACACACATGCAATATCACAAGTAGATAAATGTGGTTTAGGAAAAGAACTGTCGTGGGGGTGTCACGGCAGATGCCATAGATAGGCTAAAGTTGGGGACTAAACGCACTAGGGGAATCCAGGGAGGGATAGTGTGGTGATTTCACACACAGTAGCTTTGTATTCAATTCACTTCCAAGGTTTACAACTTCTCCTCGAGCTGTATTGGAGAGAGGAGGAAGAAAGAACTCTCTTACTCTCACTTGCTAGAAGAACATAACCTCTAAAGACTAACTCTGTAAAACTCAACCCAATCGAGCTCAACCCCTTTTATAGAAGTCCTAGCCCTCCTTATATAGGGGTGTCTAGGTCTCCAATTAGGACATACGTGGAGGCATATTCCGGGGAATATACCTCTTCCCAAAATAGTAAGCCGACCGGGTCACTTTTCCCCTGCATCACCCATGCAGAGGCTACGTGAGCCTCTCCGGCGCCCGTGTCAGCCGACATTGGCATCGTCACCTTTGTCGGCCATGCCTCGGTGGTCCTGCCTTTATTCGCTTCGCTCATGCTCTGCATACAGGGGTCACCTTTGACCAGCGAGATACCTTCCTTCTCCTACAGGCTTGATATGACCCGGATCGCACATAGTTGATCCGGCCACACCTGTTCCTGCATACAAGTTAGATTCATCTGTCCGACTTACATCTTAAGTCAGTTGAGACCTAGTTAGGTGGACATCCCCTGGTCCGGGTTACCCCGTGATTCGGCCTGCCTTGAGGCGACTCGGCCAGCATCCGCTTTGACCTTGCCGAACCTCGGCTAACTCGGCCTTTATACCCCGGCGTGACCCTACCCGGGGGTATCACCCCAACATTAGTCCCCGAAGCTGGTGCGGTCTTAGCTGCCTCGGCCGCTAAGGCCACAACAGGTTCAATTTCACTTAGCTTTTGAGTTCTTTTTCCGAGTTACTTCCTTATCTCGGATTCCATGGGTTTACTTTCCCTTGGCACATTCCAAGTTTTCACTTGCTGGCCGGGTTACCACATTCTCATCCGGGTCATTCTTTCTTCTCTCGTACGCTTTCCCACGTGGAGGCTAATAATTAGTTTGCCTCATTTTAAGGGCCAACAACGAATCGCCCGATTATTGTCGGGAGTTCTTTATGCGCATGTTACGCCACGCCTGCCTCCTCGTTAATCAGATTACCGTCAGCGTCATGGGATCCGCTACACCCTGTGGTCCTCCGTGTGGCTCATCGCTGATTGGTCAATCCGGGTTATACACGGCCACACCGTGTGGCACACCCGCATAACACGATCCCACTACCCCCTCGAGGGAGTGGTTAAATAGGGGAGGGGCGCGCCCCTTGGGTCTTTTCCCCACTTCCACGCCCCTCTGCCTCTACTCCTTCTTATTCTTCTCCCCCGACAGCGCCGTCGCCACACTGCCTCCATGCTCACAAGCGTTGCCGCCGCCTCCGCGCATCTCTTCCGCCACGGGTCGCTACCAGTCTAGGCCACTGCCACCCACCACTACTAGCGCTAGTGAGGGCAGTGAACTCGAGATGACTGAGGAGGAGCTCGCCGTCGCCAAGCAGGAGATGGAGGAAGATGCTACGAGCGCCGACCGTGGCATGTGGGAAGGCTCCTGGGTCTACCAGGATGACCTGGATTGGCTCTACCACACCAGGCGCATCCCGGAGGGCGTCACCGCACGCCTCGCTTCCTCCGATCTTGCCCCCTCACCCAATCTGGATGAGTATGTGGTGTTCCTATCTCATTTTCAACGCGGATTTGGTCAGCCAGTGAGCGACTTTTTCCACGACTGGTTAAACACATACGAACTCCAGCCGCACCACCTTCTAGCCAATGCCATCACATCTCTCTCTACCTTCGCCTCCACCATTGAAGGTTATGTCGGACTGTGGCCCATGAAGGAGCTCTGGATCCGGTTCTTTGGCCTTCGCCGGAATTTGATTCCGAACATCCAGCTTGACCCGGAGGACAAGCAGCTGAAGTAGTTCGGTGCTGCGTCAATTTCTCCTCGGAGGTTGTCCGTCTTCCCCCGAGTCAGTGGGCTAGACTCTTGCAAGGGATGGGCCCGGACTTTCTTCTATGTCCGGAACGACACTACTGAGGATATGATCCGGCTACGCCCTTACGCTCCGGGTCCTCCCAATCCGGAATTGTGGGACGTGGTCCCCAAGAATCCCACCGTCCTGGCAAACCAGGTCAACAAGAGGTTCCAGGAGTTGAAAGACCTCGTATTACACAACGAGGACACCATGATCACGTTTGTCCGCAACCGGATCTCCCCCCTTCAGAAACACACACATAAAGTCTAGCACATGAGCTAGGGCCACGACCCCAACCGGACCTCGTCTTTTGAGTTGAGCAACAGAGAAATCTACCGCCGGGTCAAGGCCCTCTTCACCACCCACAAGGACTTCTCCTCTGAGTGGATGTGGGGATTTGAACACTATTGCCGAGATAGGCTTCCTCCCGTGGTAAGCTTCGTGCCGCAAACTTTCTCCGAATTAAATTATATGTCGGTCGATGTTGTGTACTTAACTTCTGTTGTCTTTTCTTTTTCTTAGCAATTCCTTCAGCAAACTATCGAGGATTGCACCGAGCCCTCACTCAAATGGGCGCCTGACCGGGATACCTCTGACGAGGAGGAACCGGATCAGGACATGTTGCTTCCAATGGCCAACGCGACCAAGCGACCCACCGGTAAACTCTCTTCCATTAGAGATTGGCCCGACGATGAAGATGACTCGTATGTTGAGGTGATGGAAGCATTTGACGTTGTCCCCCTTTCTTATGCTTTTTCGGCATCAGCTAACCCCGGTGGGCAGATCCATGAGGACCCTCCCCTTGCCATGGGTGATCTTGTCCCGGTGGCGCCGAAGAAGAAAAGGGGATCCGCATCAACTTCTTCCTCCGGACCTTGTCAGCCAGCCAAAAGGCGAAAGAAGTCCGGGGACAAAACTGCCTCCAAGCCTACAACCAAGGCCCCAGCACAAAGGGCTCAGAAACCCAAGGAGCCCCTGACCTCGGATGAGTAAGCCTCTTTTCCCTCTGTCATTTACTTGTTCTTCTATTGTTATAGTTTCTCATCCGACATTGTTTGATTCGGTAGGGCCACAGTGGAGGTCCCACAGAGTGGATCCGGCATTGCCTCCCCACTCCGACGCAGCCCTTCTCCCCCTCGTGGCAACAATTCACGCCCGCTGAGCCCAATCCCGGAGGGTTCAGCGGCTGCTCCGGGTTCCAGCCCACCTCGTCAAGAGGAGGGCAACCTTGGAGCGTGGGAGACTGGCTCTGCCGAGGCAGCGGCCACCACTACTTCGGCTCCGTCGCAACCAGCTACCACCGAGGTTACCTCAGTACCTCCACCAAAGAAGAAACCAGCACCAGCACCAGCACCAACTCAAGCACTAGCAACAAAAGCAATAGCAGCAGCACCAAGCCCCTCCGCCTCGTCCGAGTCTTCTCAGTCTCGCCGAGAAAGCACCAAGGCAGCTCCCAAGGGTAAATCTGCTGCAACAACTTCCACTTCTCAGCAGCAACCTAAGGGCAAGAAGGCCCCTGATGCCACCAGGGCAACGTCCATCGAGGCTGGACAGCCCACACTCGCGTCCATGCTTTCGAAGAAAACTCCACCACCGAAGGACGTCCCTTCCGAGCCAGCTGACGCGCAACTCGTTTTGCACACCAGCCCTGCTCTTGCCCAGGTTGAGAGGAGGGAAGCACATGCCAAGGGCCTAGTGGCGCCCCACATGCTCAGCGGCGAACGATACCCTCCGACCTTGATCGAGTTCGTGAACAAATGGAACAAGGCGGAGTTCGTCCACAACTACAATCTCCTAGAGAAGTTTGGTCCCGCCGAATTTTCTGCTCAAATGAACACAGCCGCTAAGGCAATTAACCTTGCGGGTCGGATGATGGAGGTACGTTACTTCACCTTTTCCTTAGCATGTTGTATATATTAGTGATATAACCATTAGTCCCCGAGCCTCCGGGGGAGTAACTTGTTACTCGGCCGGATGCTCCTTAGAAAACTAACGTAGCTCCTTGATAACTTCAAATATGCACACAAACTAGAGCCGGGTTAAGTTCCACTTGGCCCGGATCTTGTATACTTCGAATATGCACACACCTAGAGGCGGGTTAAGTTCCACTTGGCCCGGATCTTGTACACTTCGAATATGCACACACCTAGAGCCAGGTTAAGTTCCACTTGGCCCGGATTTTGTACACTTCGAATATGCACACACCTAGAGACGGGTTAAGTTCCACTTGGCCCGGATCTTGTACACTTTGAATATGCACACACCTAGAGCTGGGTTAAGTTCCACTTGGCCCGGATTTTGTACACTTCGAATATGCACACACCTAGAGCCGGGTTAAGTTCCACTTGGCTCGGATTTTGTAGACTTTGAATATGCACACACCTAGAGGCGGGTTAAGTTCCACTTGGCCCGGATTTTGTACACTTCGAATATGCACACACCTAGAGCCGGGTTAAGTTCCACTTGGCCCGGATTTTGTACACTTCGAATATGCACAAGGCTAAGCTATATTCTTGTACTCTTTTCAGGTGACCACCAACCACTGGAGCGCTAAGTTTCAGTGTCTCTTGGACACTCACAAGATTCTGCGCACAAAGCATAATGCACTTCTCGCTAAACACGAGAAAAGGGGTAAGTTCTCTTCTTGACATTTTTCCGTGTTTTCTTCCTCTTTTTCTTCCGAACTAACCCATCATTTGGTTTTCGCAGCTGGGGTGGAAGCTGAGAATATCCTCAAGAGGAAGAATCTTGATGAGATCAAGGGTAAGTTACTTTTGTGCGACCTTGCTATGCTTTCTATCTCCTTTTCTCCTTGGCTCGGCGAACATTCATACCTCGGCTTTGCCGGGTCAATAAACTATTTTAGCCTCGCTGGAAGATAGTGTGCCCGTGCCAGATATGATGCTGCATTTTTTCGAACAAGCAGGGCAGCATCAGGCCGAGCTCAAAAAGAAAGATGATGAGCTTGCCCTCCTCCGAACCAAGGATGATGAAATTGCCAAGCTCAAGGTAGATATGAAGAAGTTGAAAGCGCAGCACCAAACCGAACTTCAAAAAGCTGGCGAGGACTATACTGAAGAGCACGAGCGCCTCAATCTCCAGATTGCCAAGGACCGAGAACTTCTCCAGGAGGCCGACGTCAAACATGAGTCGGCGAATACTGAACTTGTGTAGCTTCGCAAAAGGCATGATGACTGTACCAAGGAGTTGACCCGGATCCATAGCCATATTTCACGTAAGCTCCTTTCCCTCATCCGGCATATTTCTCCGGGTTACTTCACATGTCTTTTCTTTAACTGCTTCACATGCCATTGCAAGCACCGTTATTGCTAATTTCTGCTGAGAGAGGGGTACACCCATTGCTCCTGACGCTGAAGAGATTCCCTATGACATGGAGGACCTGTTGGTCAGCTTGTCTTCTCGCGTGGAAATCGTGAAGAACTATGGCAAGGATATCCTTGACGTTGCAATCTGGATCTTCAACACTTTTTGGCCTACAGAATACACTCCGGAGGGAACCGCAGTTCTTGTTGATAAGTTGATGGAATGCGAGACCTAGCTCGACCTTTGGAGGGAATCCGCTGGACGCGCCGGAGCTGAGACCGTTCTCCACTGCGTGCTTACATGGTATGAGAAGATTGACCTCAACCTCCTAGCACGCATGCGCACCGGATCCAAATGGACCAGTGACCCAGAGTGGGTAGCTCGGCGCAAGGCTTGCGCCCATAGCCTCGTCGAATATGCTCCCATTCATGAATGGAATGAGGGTCCAAGATTCCTTGGTGGCGCGGATGATGAAAACACTAAAAACATTGAAGATGGCTCGAATGAGGATGAAGAGGACGATGCCTCGGACATCGAAGATAGCAAAGATGATGCCGAACTTCCTCCTCATGCTGCTCCTTCAGTGAAAAAACTTTAATGTTTATCAGATCCCCGGTATGCCGGGTGGAAATGTATCCAGTACACAAGTGATATTTTGCTACTAAGTTTTTATGCCGGATTAACTTTGGCGTAGTCCCCTAGTTTCATTTTCTTGTTCATCCAATCTTTTGGCTCGGCTCGTGTCTACCTTGATTCGGTTTTACGACTTACGAATCCGAGCTTCAAAAATTGCCTTAACAATACTTGGAAACTTTAGCATAGCTCAAAATAATTCAGCATAATAATTCTAAAGTAAACACAAGGTTAGTCCAAAAAACAAACGTCGGCTCGATTAAGTTCTTTTCCGTAGTCGTTTTTCATGTGCTACGCAATTCCAAACTTGTTCTCTTGCTTGCCATGAAGCCAATTCTTGTTAGACAGCAGCAAGTCGAAGAGTTGGGTTCTTGGTGCTCACACATTACTAATCTGGCCTAAGTAGAACAACTTACGCCAGCCGACGTACAAACGATAAATACAGAAGACAATAAGCATTATTAAGGTAGTCCCCGAGTTACTGCTCGAGGTGCCAACATTTCATTGATAGGCTCATTGCCGGCATACATACCGACATATGAGAGACTCGGATACATACACTTCTCTGCTAAGTGTAAAAAGGACGAAGTAGAGCTACATTCCATGGACGCTTAGATTCCTCGCCGGACCTGTACGCCTTGTTCTTTTCCTGTGGTTTTCCATCGCTAAGATAGTAAGAATCATTGTGCAATGATTTGCTCACAATGAATGGCCCTTCCCATGGGGGGATAACTTATGCATGCCAGCAGTATGTTGTACCAACCGGAGTACCAGATCACCTTTCCGGAAGACTCGGGGGTTTACTTTCCGGCTATGACAGCGTCGGAGATTTTGCTGATATATGGCGGATCTGGACAATGCCAATTCTCTCGCTTCTTCCAGCAGATCAATATCATTTTATCGGGCTTCTTGCACTTCGGCTTCTGTGTATTGGGTGACCCTAGGCAAGTCATGCTCTATGTCGGCTGGTAATACAGCTTCTGCCCCATATACCAGAAAAATGGCGTTTAGCCTGTTGATCGCTTCGGAGTTGTTCTTAAACTCCACAATACCGCTGGTAGTTCTTCTATCTAGCACCCCACTGATCTTTGCAGCAGCTCAATGAGCTGGGGTTTTATCCCGGACAGTACTAATCCGTTGGATCTTTCCACTTGTCCATTTGATGCAGGATGGGCTACCGAGGCAACGTCTAGCAGGATCTTCTTATCTCGGCAGAATCGTGCAAATGCTCCTTCAGCAAAATTTGTGCCATTATCAGTTATGATACTGTGAGGATAACCGTATCTCAAGATGATGTCTTTGCGAAATGTCACGGCCGTAGATCCATCACATTTTCTTATTGCCTTTACTTCAATCCACTTTGTAAATTTATCCACCATGACCAAAATGTGAGTCATATTTCCCCTTGCTGGTTTGAACGGGCCAACCATGTCCAAACACCATACGGCAAATGGCCATGTGATTGGTATGGTCTTGAGATTTGACATTGGCATATGTGTCTTGGTAGCATACCTCTGACAACCATTACATTTTCTTACCAAATCTTCTACTTGTTCTAAGGCACTTGGCCAGTAGAATCCATGCCGGAAAGCTTTTGCTACCAAGGCTCGGGATGAGGCATGATGCCCGCACTCCCCTTGATGTATATCTCGGAGGATGTCAAGCCCTTCTTCCGGGTCAACACACCACTGCAGGACATTAGTCACACTCATTTTGTATAGCTCGGAATTGATGATCGTGTATGCCTTTTCTCTCCTATGAGTTTGCCTAGATAGCACCTCCTCAACGGGTAAAGTTCCATCTTTCAGGAATTGAAATATAGGCAGTGCCCAAGCTGGTATTGCTCGCACAGGGAACACATCCTCATCAATTTCCATCTGATCCACTTCAACCGGATCACGCTGAGCAGTCCTCGGGTCTTGCGAAGCAGTCCCCGGGTTTGCTGAGGCAGTCCCCGGGTTTTGCGCACCACCTCCCACGTCAATGTCCATGGGCACAACTCCAGACTTCGGATCCTCCGGGACGTAAATTGAGTCGGTTTCTGGGGACGGTCTGATGGATGGTTTTCTGAGGTGTTCTAATGCTACACCCGGTGGAATTGCTTGTCGGGTTGATCCGAGCTTTGACAATACGTCGGCAGCCTCATTTTCCACCCGGGGTACATTGCGAAATTCGCATCCCTCAAAATAACCAGATATCTTCTGCACATGGAATCTGTATAGTTCCATGTTTGGATCAAGAGCGTCCCACAGCCCAGACACTTGCTGAACTACCAAATCTGAGTCGCCAAAGCATTGGATCCGACGTATCCCAATTTCTTTTGCCACTTTGAGCACATGCACAAGTGCTTCATATTCAGCGACATTGTTCGATGCTGCGAAATGGATCTGTAGCACATACTTCAACTGGTCATTCTTTGGCGAGGTAAGCACAACTCCGGCGCCTAACCTGGTTTTTGTTTTTGACCCGTCAAAGTGCATTCTCCAGTAGTTCGGATCTGGTAATGGCGGTTCATATTGCACCTCGGCCCAGTCTACAAAAAAGTCGGCCACAGCCTGAGACTTGATTGCTTCTCTTCTGTCATATTGTGGCGCATAGGGAGCTAGTTCAATTGCCCATTTTGCAGTCCTGCCACTTGCATCCTTGTTACTCATTATCTCGGATATGGGAGCTTCACATATTACTTGGATAGGGTGCTCCTCAAAATAATGTTTTAGCTTCTTTGCCGACATATACACTCCATACGCCACTTTCTGATAGTGCGGATAATTTTGCTTTGAGGCTGATAATACCTCGCTCAGGTAATACACAGGCCTTTGCACTGACTTACCCTCTTAGTCGCGCTCTACCACAATTACTGCACTTACAACTTGGTTGGTTGCGGCTATATAGAGCAACATTGGCTCCTTTGATAGTGGAGAGGCTAACACTAGTGCAGTGGCTAACATTTTCTTTAATTGGACAAAGGCTTCATTGGCCTGCGGCGTCCAAATGAACTTGTCCGACTTTTTCATGAGTTGGTAGAGAGGCAATGCCTTTTCTCCCAACCAACATACAAACCGACTTAACGATGCCAGGAAAGCAGTGAACTTCTGGACATCGTTAAGACACTTCGGCAGTTCCATTCGCTCTATGGCCCGGATTTTAGTTGGATTGACTTCGATACCTCGGCTGGAGACAAGGAATCCGAGTAATTTTCTAGCCGGGACACCGAAGGTACATTATTCCGGGTTAATCTTCATTCGAAACCTCCTTAGGTTTGCGAACGTCTACGTGATATCGTCAAGGAGCATTTTGCTTTCCTTGGTCTTGATAACCACATCATCCACATACACCTGTACATTTTGACCTATTTGGTCGTGCAAACATTTCTGCATACATCTTTGGTACGTTGCCCCTGCATTACGTAAACCAAATGGCATGGTGCGATAGAAATAAGCCCCATACGGGGTGATAAATGCAGTTTTTATTTGATCATCCAGATTCAGGGGTATCTGGTGGAAACCAGAATATGCATCAATGAATGACAACAGTTCACACCCAGCGGTTGAGTCTATGACCTGATCTATCCTTGGCAGTGGAAATGGATCTTTTGGACATGCCTTATTCAGGTTCGTGTAATCGATACACATACGCCAAACCGTTGCCACATTCGGATCATCCTTCTTCTTCTCCACTAACACCGGATTAGATAGCCAATCCGGGTAAAGAACTTCCATGATAAATCCTGTTGCTAGTAACCAAACTATCTCATCTCCAATGACTTTTCTCCTATACTCGGGGAAGCGGCGGAGAGGTTGCTTCACCGGTCTTGCTCCGGTTCTCACATTCAAAGAGTGCTCGGCCAACTCCCTCAGAACTCCTTGCAAGTCCTGTGTGGACCAAGCAAAAATATCCCGATTCTCACGGAGGAAGCTGACGAGCTCGCTTTCCTATTTATCATTTAACCCGGAACCAATTGTTACGGTGCGCTCTGGGAACATGTCATCAATAGGCACTTTCTTGGTATCCTTTGTGGCTTGGAACGAAACACTACCATGCGGATTACTCAACACCGGCATATATTGCTGCGCGAACTGAGCCAACGCCGCGACCTCCTGTATCTTTCTTTTCTCTTGCGCAATCACGAGTGACTCGGCTAGGTTAGACCCGGCTGACGCACACTCAATGGAACGTCGGAAATCTCCAACAGTGGTAATCACTCCATTTGGCCCGGGCAGCTTCATCTTTAGGTAACTGATGTGACAACTTGCCATGAACTTGTTCAGTGCTGGTCTTCCGAGTAACGCGTGATACGCACTTTCTAAGTTCACCACCTCAAACTCCAAATTTTCAGTTCGGCAGTTATCTCTCGTGCCAAACAATACGTCAACCCGGACCTTGCCTATGGGCTCACAAGAAATACCTGGCACAATGCCATGGAAAGTTGTCCTTGTAACTTGGAGCATGTTCTCCGAGATACCCAACTTGCGCATTGTATCCGCATACATGATGTTAATGCTACTGCCATTGTCAATCAGTACCTTGGAGAACCTCACATTGATGTTAGGCCCAATGAATGTCGGGTCCAGCACTAGCGCATATGAACAAGGACTTGGCATAAGCTTGGGATGATCTTTGATGCTGCAGGTAATTTCCTGGTCCGACCAAGGCATATACCTCGTCACTGCTGGCATTACCGCATTGACCTCCATATGTCGGTGCTGCAAGCTCTTTCTATGTGTTTCCTCAGTGGTAAACACACAGTAACTCTGATGATGCTCCATGTACTCATTCCTCCCCTCATTTCCGGGGTACCTCTGATCCGGCTGATGCTGTTCTTCCACTTGATGCACCGCATCCCTTCTCTCATGGTTATCATACCTCGACGGAGGGGGAGGCAACATTAGCTTTTGCGTGTTTGCTCCGGAGGGTAATTTCTACCGGGATAACTCCTACCGAGGTTGATCATTCCGAGGTGCCTGAGCATTCCCCGAACCACCTTGTTCTATCTTACGCATCCACTCACATTGCCTTGTTGTATGACCCGCTGGGTTACTCGGATTTGGCGTGTGAAATTTACACGGCTAATCCAACATCGACTCATAAGTATACCTCAGACGGTCCTTCTTTTCTTGCCACTGTTTCTTTTGCTCTGGCGTCCAAGTTTCCTTGCCATCATTTCTCGGCGTCCACTATTGCCCTCCAATTTTCTGACATTGATTGCCCCCTGATCCGGGATGATCTTGATTCACAATAGCAACTTGTTGCGAATTATACCGGTAATCCGGTTTGTCATCTCTTCTTTTACCCCGATAGTCATTCATCCGGGATGACCCGGCTCCATCTCTCTGGTAGCACTCCTCATTTGACTCATTTGACACGAGCCTAGGTTGAGTCGGATCACCCAAAGCATACGAATCAGCAATCCAGATCGTCTCCGCCAATGTAGTTGGCATATCCCTTTGCAATCTTTGCCACAACATGCTTGCATATCTGCATCCTTGCACAAACCATGCTATGGCCTGTGACTCTATAACACCCTCACACGAGTTTCTCACGGTACACCATCGGGTTAAAAACTCCCGGTCCGTCTCGTTCGGTCTCTGCTTACACATAGCTATGGTATGTGGCCTATTTGGCCTCTGATACGTACTTGAGAAATTGATCATAAACATTTCCTCAAAATCAATCCAGCAGTTAATACTTCTGGGTGGAAAATTGTTTAGTCATACCCTTGCTGGCCCCTCCAACATCTGGGGTACGTATCTCACAGCCCATCTCAAGTTGCCTGTAGCAATTTTCACTGTTGTAGCATAGTTTATCAACCAATCTTCCGGCTTTGTACTGCTATCATACGTCTTTGTGCCTCTAGGTAACTGGAAGTTACGTACCAGAGGCTCCTCCATGATCCGGGGCCCAAAACATGCAGGACCCAGGGGACCTTGACATTCAATCTGTTCCGACCTATACAGCCGATCCAGTTTTAATCTGGCATCATCAGGCATCAAATCCCTGCTTCCCAATCTTGACCCTATCACATGATAGTCCGGCCTTGGGTATCCTGCGTTCACCATTTCCAAATCTCCATCGTTATACCGGTCTTGCTGTCGTGGAGCACCTCTCTGTTGCATACCTCGGCCGGCACTTTGCTATTGCCTTGGTATATTCCGTTGCTGCGGTTGTCCTGCCGAGTTGCGCTGTCCGACATTGCCATTTACAGCGTTTCCTTGACCCGCATTGCCTTGGTCACGGTTACCTCGGCCAGCTTCACCTCGGCTCACACTTCGTCGATCGTCATTTCTCTGTACTTCTTTTCCTTTCCCTGACCTTGTCTGGTCATACGGGACGATCTGTTTGTTCCTCCTGGCCGAGGTTACCGCCTCTTCTCTCCTAGATCCGCCATGAGGAGACGATGCAGCTCCGGCGGACTTCTCCGGGTTACCCACCGCCGAATGAACGATCTTGGAGGCCCCAGCTCTCTCCGGGTTAGCCCTGAGCAATTCCTCATTTTGCCTATTCGCGATCCGAACCAACTCATTGACCCTATCTTGCTGTCTTTGGCAGGCTTCACCCGTCAGACCTTCTAACTCGGATGCAGCTGCATCTGCTGCCCTGAGGTTTTTGCGGGTACTATACTTGGCATTACACGGACAAATAGTTTTCTGACTCCTCAATCGTAGTATCACCCTCTTTGTTCATTTCACTCATGAGATTTCTACCCTTCACTTTTACAGCATCTACTTTATTTTCCTTTGCGTACTCACGTAGTGTCATGTTCAACGACTGCTGAGCCGTGGCTATATTTTTCGCACCCTCTAGAATTTTTTGCCTAGTTTCCTCTAGCTCGGCATGTGCCTGAGCCGGATCTACCACTGCTGCTACTGGGTTTGCCAAGTTATCCATCGCTTCCCGCAGCACATTCTCTGGCCTCTCTAGTGGAGGACCTCTACCTTTCCTCAGTGCCTTTGGCGTTACCTCCGGATCTGGTGCCAGATCTTTGCTTGTGCCAGAGCCAGGCGTAGTCATCATCACCTCAGCACGGTCCGGGGAGCGAGTGATACGCGCCCCGTGGACCATGCTAAGGGGTGGCTCGCTCGCCTCGATGACGTGCCGCGGATGAACGCATGACACATCGACAGCAACGTAGACCATGTGCGTGACGAGCTTGACGAAGAGGCTGTTGCGCAGAAGAGGGCGCTTGCCGAACTAGCCAGCGTTGTCGCTGGCAAAGTCCAGCCCTCCAAAGCGCTGAACGAGCCCGGAGACGATGCGTTCGCGGGTGCCGATGAGGTTTCCCGTCCGGATCTTGACCCCTGCTAGCGCCGCTAGCCCCACGGTGGGCGCCAACAGTCGTGGTGGTGTCACGGCAGATGCCATGGATAGGCTAAAGGTGGGGACTAAACGCACTAGGGGAATCTAGGGAGGGATAGTGTGGTGATTCCACACACAATAGCTTTGTATTAAATTCACTTCCAAGGTTTACAAGTGCTCCTCGAGCTGTATTGGAGAGAGGAGGAAGAAAGAACTCTCTTACTCTCACCACTAGCTAGCTCTCAGTCACTTGCTAGAAGAACATAACCTCTAAAGACTAACTCTGTAAAACTCAACACAATCGAGCTCAACCCCTTATATAGAAGCCCTAGCCCTCCTTATATAGGGGTGGCTAGGTCTCCAATTAAGGCATACGTGGAGGCATATTCCGGGGAATATGCCTCTTCCCAAAATAGTAAGCCGACTGAGTCACTTTTCCCCCGCGTCACCCATGCAGAGGCTACGTGAGCCTCTGCGGCGCCCGCGTCAGCCGACATTGGCATCGTCACCTTTGTCGGCCACGCCTCGGTGGTCCTGCCTCTGTCTGCTTCGCTCATGCTCTGCGTACAGGGGTCACCTTTGACCAGCGAGATACCTTCCTTCTCCTACAAGCTTGATATGACCTGGATCGCACATAGTTGATCCGGCCACACCTGTTCCTGCATACAAGCTAGATTCATCTGTCCGACTTACAGATTAAGTCGGTTAAGACCCAGTTAGGTGGACATCCTCTGGTTCGGGTTACCCCGTGATTCGGCCTGCCTTGAGGCGACTCGGCCAGCATCCGCTTTGACTTTGCCGAACCTCGGCTAACTTGGCCTTTATACCCCGGCGTGACCCTACCTAGGGGTATCCCCCCATCAAGAACACACATGCAAATGTCACTAGTGGATACATGTGGTTTAGGAAAAGAACACACATGCAATGACTCTAGTGGATCCATGTGCTTTAGGAAAAAAACACACATGCAATGACTCTAGTAGATCAATGTGGTTTAGGAAAAGAACACACATGCAATGCCTCAAGTGGATCCATGTGGTTTAGGAAAAAAACACATGCAATGACACTAGTGGATCCATGTGGTTCAGGAAAAGAACACACATGCAATGTCACTACTGGATCCATGTGGTTTAGAAAAGGACAGACTTGCAATGTCACTAGTGGATTCATGTGATTTAGGAAAAGAACACAGATGCAATGTCACCAGTGGGTCCATGTAGTTTAGGAAAAGAACACACATGCAATGTCACAAGTGGATCCACGTGGTTTAGGAAAAGAACACACATGCAATGACCATAGTGGATCAATGTGGTTTAGGAAAATAACACACATGCAATGACTCTAGTGGATCAATGTGGTCAAGGAAAAGAACACACATGCAATGACTCTAGTGGATCCATGTGGTTCAGGAAAAGAACACACATGAATGTCACTAGTGGATCCATGTGGTTTAGGAAAAGAACACACGTGCAATGTCACCAGTGGATCCATGTGGTTTACGAAAAGAACACACATACAATGTCGCCAGTGGATCCATGTGGTTTAGGAAGAGAACACACATGCCAATTTCACCAATAGATCAATATTGTTTAGGAAATGAAGACACATGTAATGACTCAAGTGGATCCATGTGGTTTAGGAAAAGAGCACACATGCAATGACACTAGTGGATCAATGTGGTATAGGAAAATAACACACATGAAATACAAGTAGATCAATGTGGTTTAGGATAAGAACACACATGCAAATGTCACCAGTGTATACATGTGGTTTAGGAAAAGAACACACATGCAATGACTCTAATGGATCCATGTGGTTTAGGAAAAGAACACACATGCAATGACTATAGTGGATCAATGTGGTTTTGGAAATTAACACACATGCAGTGCCACAAGTGAATCCATGTGGTTTAGGAGAAGAATACACATGCAATGACACGAGTGGATCCATGTGGTTCAGGAAAAGAACACACATGTAATGACACTAGTGGATCAATGTGGTTTACGAAAAACACACACATGAAATATCGCAAGTAGATCAATGTGGTTTAGGAAAAGAACACACATGCAATAACTCTAGTGTATCCATGTGATTAAGGAAAAGAACACACATGCAATGACACTAGTGGATTAATGTGGTTTATGAAAAAAACACAGATGCAATATCACAAGTAGATCAATGTGGTTTAGGAAAAGAACACACATGCAAATGTCTCAAGTGGATGCATGTCATTTAGGAATATAACACACATGCAATGACTACAGTGGATCATTGTGGTTTAGGAAAAGAACACACATGCAATGACTCTAGAGGATCCATGTGGTTCAAGAAATGAACACACATGCAATGCCACTATTGGATCCATGTGGTTCAGGAAAAGAACACACATGCAAATGTCACCAGTGGATCAATGTGGTTGAGGAAAAGAACACACATGCAATGCCTGAAGTGGATCCATGTGGTTTAGGAAAAAAACACACATGCAATGACACTTGTGGATCCATGTGGTTCAGGAAAAGAACACACATGCAATGGCACTAGTGGATCAATGTGGTAGAGGAAAAGAACACACATGCTGAAGGAAATATGCCCTGAGAGGCAACAATAAAGTTGTTATTATGTATTCCTTATATATGATAGATGTTTATTTTACATGCTAGAATTGTATTGATCGGAAACATCAATACGTGTGTGTTTAATAAACAAAAATGGTTCCTAGTTATGCCTCTCTTATAGACTAGCTTGTTGATTAACAAGATGATCAAGGTTTCCTGATCATGAACATTGGATGTTGTTAATAACAAGGGTACACCATTGGTGGAATGATGTGATCAACATTCATCCGAAGTATAGCATTACGATCAAGTAATCTTTATCCTTAGACCATGAGATCATGTTAATTGCTAACACCGAAAGAGTATCTTGATAACATCAAACGTCACACCGTAACAGGGTGACTATAAAGATGGGTTCAGTACTACGAAGGTGTTTTGGTGAGGCTCATGGATCAAGAGTGGAATTTGTCAATCCCGATGACGGATAGATATACTCTAGGCCCTCTCGGTGATATCACATTGAGATAGCTTGCAAGCAAGTGATGTGATCACTAGAATGTTATGTCACGGGAACGAGAGAAGAGTGCATGTCGGTAACGAGATCAAACTAGGTATCGAGATACCGATGATCAAATATCGGATATGTAATATATAGGGATACAAAGGGATTTAGTTACAAGCGTTAAAGGTTCTCACAATCACAGAAGTCATCGTTGAATGTGTAGGAGTCAGTACGGATCTCGAGGTCCCGCTGCTGATTATTGATCGGAGAAGGGTCTCGATCATGTCTGCATTATTCAGGAACCGTGGAGTGACACACTTAAGAGTTACCGGACACCATTTTGGAGCACATATGTTTCAGACGAAAGAATTGCAAAGCGCAGGAATTGTTTCAATAGAAACCGGAAATTGTTTCGGGTGAAATTGAAGAAAGTGGTTCTGCATGTGATATTGAAATATCGCAAGGGGATATATGTGAATGTTTGTTAATTAAAGTAATTAAAAAAATTCTGAATAAATTTAATAAAAGAGTTTTATTAAATGAGAGAGCATTAAACTTGGAGAATTTTAATGCATTTAAAGTGGAGAACTCGAAGAGGTTAATGAACCTTCTCTTCATTAAATGGCGAGTAGCGCAGCACCGAAAGTTGTTTCGGAGTTGACTTCACCTAATGAAGAGAGAGCCAATGATATTGATCATGAAACTCCGAAAGAGGAAATTACCAAACCTCGCAGGTCAAGCAGGACACGTGCAGTTCCTCAACTGTACGGCAATCCTATTGTGAATTTCATGGTTGATGAAATGGATGACCCTGCGACGTATGAACAAGAAGCTCACACCCTCATCTAACCTCCTATGGACCAACTTTCTGCTTGGTTGTGATCTACTCAGTGAGGTCTATAAAAAAATACTTCACTTGCCCCAAGTGGATCTCTGTGATGCCTAAGCCCACATGGTTTATACTCCATCATGACTCATATTTCTTGGCAGCCTTCTTTTCAACAAAGTTTGCCACCACTTCTAGATCACCTCAAATACAATTAATTCAAACTCTTTATGCCATGATCATCTATATGACTTGGTCTACCTATTCATCTATCCCTTGAACCAAGGTGAGCTCTCATCTCTAATATGCAAGCATGTTTTGGTGGTATAAAAATAACACCACCCTAGATCCTCAACTCATTGTTTTCCATCCTTTTCTAGATGGAAATTCATTCCACAAGGTTGCAAATGCTTGCTACACCTTGTCTATCCCATCTACCTTGATCACTAATATTTATCAATAATTATCCATAATTATTGTGGCCACAAAACTATTTAATTCCTTAAATAGTCAAAATCTCTAAAACTCCCTCCATAAAGGAAAGTTTGGTTTTTACCAAACCACTTCCCCAACTTTTGACTCATGTGAGTCCCACAAATCATATCCAATCTTTCCATCTCAAAAACAAATATTTTTTAGAAGCTTTATTATTTCTTTTTGCCCAGTTTCTTAAATGGATGAATTGGAATAATAATTGTTTTAAATACTTTTAATCTCCAATAAATCTTGGGAAAATTCCCCTAGGTGTGTATTCACATTTGGGACCCTTCCACACCAAAATCCAACCTTGTCCAATGGAAATTTATCAAACTATCTTCTAAAAATCATCTCTTTCCTTTTTGAGTAATTGGATTTAAGTGGACTTAAACTCGACATAAAAATCCCAAATAAATCCTAGGAGTCTATCTTTACCTCCTCTACTCACAAGTACCATTTTCTCCTCTGGTCCAATGTGACATTTTGGACTTAATTCACAACCATCTACTAGATCAATAATTGTCAATTAAGCAAATCACCACTCTAAGAACTTCCATTCTCCACCAATTCTTGATCAATGCTTATCCTCAACATCAGACACACCCTTGGTCGACCACCATTGCAAGCTCCACCCCAAACAAATCCCCGTTTGCCCTTACCATAGTAGGAAGAAGGAGATATAACCCCATTTCTTACAAGGAACAATCTAATTAAATTACCACTGATGCCACAACTTCCCCCTCTGATCCAGCTCGACTAAATCCCCATCCTACCCCTCTCCACCTCCCCCTGGACCAATCACTGGCCAGCATTGCTCTCCCCCATGCCCACATTGGTAATTTACCACATCCACTCCCTCCCCTTGGTATAAAGCAAGCAGCCCTTCCCCCAGCTCTCCCTGCCCTCATTTGCCCCCTATCCACCCCACTTACCTCCCCCGAGAACCACACCGACTCCTCTGTTCTGTGTTGTCCGAAGAAAGGAGAAGAGGAGCTCTCAGCCTCCTCTCAAAAATCAAGCAAGGCACCTCCCCCTCTTCTCCATTCTCTCTGCATGTCAGCCCATGTGATCTCCTTGCTCTCCTGCATCTAACGGCGCCCTCCATTTTTGCCTAGGACCATCTCCTCCGTCACACGAGCTGCTTCTCGTGGGCCTCTGTCGTCGTGCCGCCCAGCGATCTACTCGCTGTTACCGACCGCGTCGTCCTGCACCGTCCCCGACCCTCCTCGAGCCCTCAGGTGAGCTCGCTGCTCCGCGCCACCCTCGCTAGGGTTAGACTCGTCACGAGCGAGCCCCGGGTGGACGATGATGATGCGCCGTCCATCGTCACCTGAACGGATGACTGAGATCCGCCGGTACCACTTCAGCGCTCTCCACCGCTGACTGGCCGGCCCTGCCAGTCAGGTTTGAACCAAAGCCTCCCGCGCGTCGCGCTGCCCCGCCGTGGGCCAAATCCTTCTCGGCCGGCCCAGTTCTCCCTAGATCTGGCCCGCTGCAACTCCTTTTCTTTTCTTTTTAGCTAACCTGTATTCCCAAAAAAACTCTTGCTAGGATTTAATCCAAATAAAAAGGTAAACCTAATCCAAACGCCTAGATCTAATTTTCTGGTGGTTCTCTGATGTTTTCTCAAACATGCAGAGGCAACCCCATGTCCAAAATAAATTTCCCTAATTACTAGTAATTATTTTGCTAGAATGTACTTGGTGCATTAAATAATTTCCACAGAGAGTTCTACAAATCCATTTGAGATGAACAAAAGACCTACTGGAAGGTATTTGAAATACCTATCATCCAGCACAGGTCTCATACCAAGGTGAACCATATTCTACCTTTAACAAAAATAACAAAACTAGCAACTCTCTGTCTTAGATAAATTCACCAGGTCTAACCAAATGTGGTACTAACCTGATTCCAACTCCCAGTACACCCCCGTACCAGCATTTACCAAACCCCAGCAGCTCAGAATTTATTGGGCTCTGGTACAATTTTGGTGATTTAAATACTTCTGTAAAGGGTATTTTCACTAAATAAATCAATGCAGGAGTTTGGCAACTCCAAATTTGGCTGATTCCAAATTCTACAGAAAGGTATTTTAAATACCTATCACATGCCCTTGGAACCGATTCAATAGCTACTGTAGAATTACTCCGGTGGAAAGTAGAAGAATCATACAGAATTGACTTTGGGAATTTCCTGAGGACATTATGTTAATTCTTTTGACTTGATTCCAACTCTAGGTGGTTCAGTACATAAATTACTACGTAACCATCCAAGGAAATAATTTTTCAAGCTCCAGATAACTTTTGGTGATTTATTTCCTCAAACTAGAGTTTATTCCACTATAAAAAGCTTAACTAATTCTAGAAAATTGATATTCAAGTGAAACCACTTGCGTTGGTTTTCTCTTGACAAGACCTATATGATGATATCAATTTTGCACATTGGTATCCTACAGACCTCAGAACCCTAATCCAAATGAATCATATCTACCCTAGACAACTATCTTCCAAATGGAAACCATTATAGTGGCAATCTAGTAAATTCCACTACTAGAACCCAACTTCTCCAAAACCTCCCAAGTTCAGTAGTAATTCTTATGTTTGTTTGCTGTATGGTTTGGTGCATGAATGCCTTGTATTTATTGTGGCTTGGTTTGCTTGCATGTGCTGCCGGGACGACGATAGTTGCGATGAAATCAGAGAGCAGAAGAAGTGGTATTTATAATTGGAATTGGTATTCTTGGGTTATCTAAAGAAGAAGTCCGGGGACATTTATGCCATACTGCTGATCACAGGCAAGCCACCTTCTTGCTCGTAAGCCTTGCCCTACTATTTTACTTATGCATGTTTTGTCTACTGTTTACTAAAACTACATCGTTTTACTTTATGTTGATGTATATATATATATGGTAGTGGGTTGGCTCCTCCGAACTGTTACCCTATTGTACTATTAAGTACAACCCCATTGGTGATACCTACTTGACCCTAGTAGAATAGATGGTGTATTACACCATACCCCTTTGGAGACCCTGATTTAGCCGAAGCAAAAACTGGCGGATGGGAAGACCCCGGGAAAAAGGTTTTACCAAAAGTTTTATGCGAAAACCTTGGTGAGGTGGGAACTCCCAAGAGTTGTTGAGAAAGAAAAAGGTTTTGTTTTACAAAATGCTGGAGGAAAAACTGTTTACGAAAAACGCACCTAGTTCTTTGCAGTCTAGCTATAACAACTTAACCCTGTGCAACCACATTACTCTGGTATGGGACAGGGCTGGATTTTGAAAGTGTAAATCTATTCGAATAGTCGTGTCCGCAGGCTAAGGACAGGTTGGATAAACTTCTGTAGAGCGGTGCTGGTTTTGTTTTCAAAAAGAATTTTAGAAAAGAAATGATTTTGAAATGTTTGACCATGGTATGGTCGGAAAGGATACCTACTTTGACCATGGGATGGTCGGAGAGGTATGGAAGGAGTTTGGTCGTGGGACGACCTGAAAACGGGAACAAATGGGTGACCCAGTCCTGATGTTTTCCAAAACATAAAAAAAAAGGTTTCCAAAACTGTTTACAAAGGTTTTCAACAAAGATATGTAGATGCTATATCTGCAAGAGAAACTATTTGAGAAAAGAACCCCTCTTGGAGCCCTCCTACTACCACAGCCATAGTGCATATCCGCTTGTTAGTACTGTTATCTTAAGGTGGTTTGCGAGTACATTCAATGCACTCATCGGCATTGTCCCTGGCTATTAACTTGGTCAGATATCAAGACGAGGTGAAGTGGACGACTATGTGAGCTAGGACGTTCTCCCAGTCAGTTGACTGTAGGTTAAGGCATGGCTCGGGCACTACGCTTAAGGAATTTCCGCTGTTGTTGATCAATGTAGCCATGATGGCAAATTGAGGTACGATATGTTCTCGTTAATTATCGGATGTTTACTTTGATACTTGTCGGTTATGTGCCATGACTAACTGATCATGGGATCGTGGTTGTATGCATAACAGGGATTCTTGGAGGATTAATCCAGGGGCCCCACAGCCGTCGCCGTTGTATCATCTGCCGTATCGGAGCTTCGCATCCCCGGACTAATATCTTGCCTCTGGCTAGTCCTTCTCGCACGGCAGAGCGCGTCCCGTCGGGCGATCCAGGCCGGCGACCGACCTTGGGAAGTTGCCTGCTGCCGCGCACCCCAGGCATGGTAGCCCTGGCATAGCAGTTCGACGACCACGCTCTCATGGCCACCATGCTGGGCGTTCGTCCTGCCGTGTCGCCGGCAGAGTCACTGTCGGCTTTCAGGTCTCATTTTGGGATCAGATGAAATGAGGTCAACATTGAGGTATGCGCGCCACCATTCTATTTTTTCATCCGGTTCAAGCACAGCTCAGACACCGAGCGTGTTCTGCATTCTTCTCGTTCTATCGAGTGCTGCGGGGAGAAAATGAGCTTCATGCGTTGGCATCGTGCCTGTGGGTGGGACGATCGCTTGGGGCAACTTCGTTTCTTCTCCAAACTCGGCTTTGATGGCCTCCCAATGTATGCTTGGGAGCCGGAGGCCCTCAAGCAGGTCGTTAGTAGCCTTGGCGGCGAGCTGGTGGAAATCGTGCCACCAAGTGACAGATGGGTCATCGAGGTAAAGGCGTGGCTAAAAGATCCTGATGCCGTTCCTAAGATGTACGAGGTGCAGATTCCATGCAGGGCAGGGAGACAGCTTTGCTAGAAGCACCTGGTCATCATCGACTTGGAGGAGGTTCTGGAATCGGTACATGGCATTCAGGACCCCAAAGAGGCTGCCAGAAAGAGTCCTCGTTGCCTGCTATGTTGGCCTGGAAGGATCGATGGCATAGGACCACCACCGTTTTGCGACGGCACACACTTTTTCGGTGGGGGAACCGGGCTTGGACGAGCTGGTGGTTCTGATTTCCCTCGAGTGAAGACAGAGCTCTAGTGAATTGTCATGGTATGTGTGGCTAGTGAGAGCGTAGTAGGAAGTTAGCATCGACTAAAAATGTGTAATAGTTTGAATCGATGTAGTACGTGTGTGTAATAGTTTGAAGTAGTATGTGTGTGTAATACTTTGAATCGATGTAGTATGTGTGGGTAATGAATTTGATGTAGTGTGTGTGTAATAGTTTGAATCGATGTAGTTGAACACGATGCTTTATAATTTCTGTGAATAACCAAGGTCAACCTCATGAAAAGAGCATGGGTCTGGCAATGAGCAATGTCAATTCTATGGATGCCAGGAAAATGTAGTCCATCTCCTCTTCAAGTACAAGGTAGCTACATTTGTAACACGTTGAACTGCAGGACCATTTTGCAGGCAACACAAGACAAAGGAAAAATGGTTTACAACATAGATAGCAGATGCAAAATATATAGTATAGGATAAAAAGATGCCAGTTAACTAGATTGAACGACGACTAGTAATTGAAGAAAATAGATACTTGATAGTATTTGCTTACAACAATAGTACTTCCATACAAAAGGGTCTTATACCTGCACAAAAGTGGGCTAAACTTCCTACTAGTTTATAGAACAATTCGTCATCATTTCATCTACAAAAGCCATTCTTCAGTCTGAACTTAACTATTCTACACTGAAGAAACTACAGATCTCCACCAGAAAAGTTGGCTGGCCAATTGCCTTGAGAGGACATAAGTTCTTTGATCATTTAACCCAAACTGATCTATTGCCTTCCCGCCAAACTACAAGAAATCTACATCGTTCATGCACGAGCGATTTGCGTCCGCCAGTCCCGGTTCAGTTGGACCATCCATGCTACCGCAACGATTTCTTCGAAACTGAAATTCGGCATCTCCTTCTCGGGATCGTAGGTCCGTGTGAACTCGAACCTGAATTCCGCGGCAGAGCTGATGCCCGCCGCCGGCTCTGGCTGTCGAACAATCCAGCATGCTGAGTGTAGCCGCTTCGTCGCTGCCACCGTACGGCCTCCGACGGTGCGTAGGATGGAGCGTCTTTGTCGCAGACGACGTACCTAGACCTTGGCGCTGCCCTGTTCGAGCGTGTGTACCCTCGGCGGCATGCTCTCGTGAACGATTTGATACGTACCTTGTTCCCACTAACTAGAGCATGTTGTACTGCCGCCGCGCGATTTCTCCACACCGCTCTCTTGGCCCTGCTTGCCGCATCTAGCGCCGACGATGCCGCAGTTGCCGTCGCGGTCGATTCGGCACATTTGGGGAAATCATCCACCTGGCAGGGTAATGGGAGGCCGGCCTTGAAGTAGAGCTTCATGGCCTGCCTTAGAGGGGCTAAATACCCCAGTTTCGGTGGCTGCTTAGGCGGGGCCATGTTACCCTAGTTGGTGCGGTGCGGAGGAGCTACGCAAGGTGAAATGTGGTTATTCGGAGAAGGGGAGTGAAAGACTGACAGTAGGTTTGGACTACTTGCACGCGTGAAAAGAACCATTTCCCATTTCCTTTAGAGGGTAATAATTCGACACGCATTGCATTAACAGCTCAATCTTTATTTCCCTTCTCAGCATAAGAGTGCGAACGTATTAAAAAGATGGGTCGTGGCTATCCACCTCATCGGGCAATGTACCAGGACAGGTAGGAGACGGGACCGGGTTTCATTTTAGAAATGTTGACGATTGTGCCCTTATGTTTATACGATATTATTTATATGCCACCATGTACCGTCGATTGTAGCAACACCATCATAAACAGGGGATAACGATGTGGCGTGTTTTCTTTTTTTAAAGGGCATCAGAAATAGGGGATGCCGACGTGGCACGTTTTCTGACTGGCGGGCCCGCCCCCTCCATCTTCGACAGCGCGCATCCTAGGTTCGAGGGCTGGTGCTGCCCACCAACACATTATTGTGCAATTTTCCATGTCGAACCTGAATTCCGGTGCTAAGCTGATGCCCATGTCGAACACAGAGAATTCTGAAAGAAGCTACTAAAAATAAATACTTTGAATTCTGAAAGTACTAAAATGAAGTACATTACAATTTTGTCTGAAAGGTAATACGCATACTGCTGATCGAAATAATATAAATACAGTACAAATTTCTACTTCGAAAAATAGACCTGAAAATGCTAGCAAATAACCTAGGATGAATATAGGATTCATTCTCCCCTATATATTTCGTCATCAGCGACTCCCACGTGCTGCAACACATATTCAGAGAACTCTCTCCGTCTGCAATGTGCTGCCAGTATCTTGTCCAGAGGGTAAGGCCTCGGTGTATGTTCCAGACTTAAGCCATACGTCACTTTTGGTTCCTCTTCCCAGGCTTGAACCTCATGATCGTATAGTCTGATATAATTCCTATAGTATATGCAACCGGGTTTGACTATGGGGTGTAACCTGGTGTCAATGGAGATAGACCAATTGTAATCAACAAAGCGGGCATGACTTCCAATGTCACCGACGGCCTCGAGAGAGCGGTTCTCCATGTCCACCCGGTACAACACCGATTGCCCTTTGGTGAAATCCCCGTTCAACACAAGAAGCAGATCACTATCTGACTTCACAAGGTAAAATTTGTAAGTTCCACATACCTGTTCAAAGACTGGGGCCGAAATTATTTTGGCCATCATGACAGTGCTCGCACGCTGCTCTATCTTGATGTTGGTCGACAAGATGTCTCCATTCCCAAGTAATGCATATACTTCACCTCAGAATGTCATCATGCAGTCTAGAAGCATAGTAGGAGGTGGCGAATACAATCCTTCTCCAAATGATTCATTGATTTGCCCCGTTGGGGTGCTCTCATCGGCCCATGCAATATGATCGGGATAATCAGTGCAAACGAACACCATTGTCGGGGACTTCGTCATGACGACAGATCAGATGGTATGTGTGCTTGAAACTCAGTGTTAGACTTATGAGTGATTGTGTTCAGAAGTCGAATCTGGTACGGCTCCACCCTCTGAGCAAGCACGATGACGCCACGAGAAACACCGACGAATTAGAATCTTTTGGAAGAAGAGGGCATCAGTTAGCAGTAAGATGTTTACAATGAAAAATACTAGTAAATATCGGATGTGAATGTGAACCTGCGATGGAAATCCATTAGATTTGTCCTGAAGCAACGACCAGTGGGGAGGTTAAGGAAGGTGAAGTCTCCAATGTCTCGGAGTGTGTGATCTATCATGATCTAGTTGCTGAGATGGAATTCGGGCACCTTTAAAGTGTGGCGCCAATCAGTGCAGACTTCCCGACAAGCAGCATAGGTGTCAACGTACACCTCTTTCTCCAGCAAGTAGTCGCCGATCTTGCGAAGTGGGTTGGCCGGGAGTTCGGACCAATTCCTCTTCATCCGGCTACTGGCCATGGCTTACGTGCGGGAATGTTTTGATCGAGGAAGAAAGAAGAACTACCACTATGAGGAGTAGAAGAAGAGGATAACAGACGAGGGAGACGAAGCGGAACTGCCGCTGCAAGGACACGAGGAGACGGTGGAGAAGAAGAGGAACCGCCACTTCAAGTTTGGATCAATGGGCTTTTTTTCGAAACTAGCGCGTGAACCAGCCATGCACTGCATGCAAGTTTTGATCAAACAGACTGACATGTGGGACCTGCTAAAAAATTCCGTGAAGTGCTACCATGCATAGTGCACTGACAGGTGGCATGTTTTCTGACTGGCGGGCCCGCCTCCTCCACCTTCGACGGTGCTTGTCCTAGGTTCGAGGGCTGGTGCCACCCACCAACACATTATTATGCAATTTTCCATGCTTTGTCGCAACCAGCTCCACTCCGCTCCTCTGCTCCTGCCGCCGCCACTCCGCTTAGTTGTGCACCGCTCTCGTCGTCCACTTGGGTCGTCGTCCGCACGCCCTCCCCTTCCTGCCATCCCCTCACGTCCCCTCCCCTCCCTGCCCTATCTCCTTGCCGCCGCCCATCGCCCAGGCGCGTCTAGAAACGAAAACCGAGAGTACGCCGTTGGGTTAGGGGCCCAACGACGCTGGTGATCTGGATCCCGCTCGAAGATGGATCCTGCGAGGCTTGAGAGCACGGATATGGGTCCTTCATGGCTGGAGAGCATGTAATCTCCCTCAAGTCTGGAGAGCACAGAGGACAACGAAACAGGGGGAGAGGAAGCGAGGTGTAGAGCTTTGGAGGTATGGATCCCGGAGAAGGTGTCGTGCATCCACATTGAAGGGTAAGAACTGTGATTCCTTTTCTGCATACCCCAATTAGCGTTTCTAGTCCCGTGGTGATGGCAAGGATATGTGTTGGTAACTGCAGGACTTCTGTACAGCTTGTCCTTGAGCATGATGCTTTGTCAAGCGAGCATGAAGGCACTGAAATGTGTGGCGGTGCGGATGATGATGAGAAAGCATATCCATACGTGGCTGCTGACCCTGATAGGATGGAGAGTAGGGAATATTTGGTTGGTTCGAACTTTGAGCCTGACTATGGGACTGATGAGGAAGGGGAATGTGAAGATGTGGAAATGGGATGTAGATACGATGACGAAGACGAGGACATGCCAGTGATACACTTTGAAGGGACAATCCTACAATTTATGAGGGGACGGTCTTTGATAATGTGGAGGAATGCATATATGAAGTTGTAACCTATGCAATCAGAGTTGGGTTCAAATTTATCATTGAAAAGAGCAACCAAAAGAGATTTAGGGTGCACTGTAGGGAAAGTAATGTGTGTAAATGGATATTACATGCATCTCCTATGCGGGGTGGACACCAATTTCAGGTTGCAATAGCTACATTTAGTTTCAGTCTTTCTCATATTTATTCTGCTGATAACTAACTATGAATTATTTGGATTATTATCGAATGCAGATCAAAGTAAACACAAAGAAATACAACTGTCCTAATACTTCTTTAAGTGGTAAAATTAGACTGGCGACTACCAATTGGATTGTTGCTACTGTACTTGACTGGGTGAGGCAGGATCATAACATTTGACCTACTGAACTCAGAGCAAAGATTAGCAAAAAGTTTAACGTTCTGATTCCTTACCACAGAGTCTTTGATGGGAAGGAGATGGCTCTAAACTTCATTCAAGGCAAGTGGAATGACAATTTTCATATGTTGTATAGTTTCAAAGCTCAGGTAGAGAAAACATCACCTGGTAGTGTTGTTGACATTGATTACAAGGTTGTGAAAGGGAGAGAGAAAAGTCTCGAGGAGGGTCAGGTATAAGCAGGCAGATAAGATATTCTTTAGGAGATGTTTTGTCTGCCTGAAAGCATGCTAGAAGGGGTTCCTAGATGGCTGCAGGCCATACTTGGCAATAGGAGCAACTTCTTTAACAGGTAAGTTCATGGGACATGTTGCTTCTACTTGTGCTTTGGACGCGCATAATTGGCTTCTACCCGTAGCTTATGCTGTTCTTGAGGGTGAATCAAATGAAAGCTAGACATGGTTCATGCAGAGACTACGGGAAGTAATTGGTCACCCTGAAGGCTTGGTGATACACACTGGTGCATGTGAGGGTCTTGAGAATGTTGTTGATGCTGTGTTTCCTGGGGTTGAGCATAGGGAATGCATGCGGCACCTCGCTGCTAACTTCACGAAGAAGTTCAAAGGAAAGATCTTTGAAGAGGACTTGTGGCGATCAGCATACACATACACCCCAAGCACGCATGCTACATACTTGCAGAACATGTATGTAGTGCCAAAGGTGAAAAATTACCTTGAAGAACATCATACCAAGCTATGGGCCAAAAGCAAGTTTGGTGAGTTAAGCAAGGTGGATTTTGTTTGCAATAATTTGGCATAGAGTTTCGATGATAAGATTTCGGGCATGAAGACACTTGGAATTGTTATTTTGTTGGATGCGATAAGACAGTGCATAATGGTGAAGATAGATTTAAGGCAAAGAATTTGTGCAAGAAAAAATTTAGGCCATAAAATAGTTCTAAAGGTGGTTATGTTACTGAATGCAAGAACCAGGGCAATAAGAACGATAAAGATGAGGATGGTTAGAAGTTCCAGAACATTGGCTGAGGTTTATGCAGAATACAAGAGTGGAAGTGAACAGAGGTACACTGTAGACATTGGAAACAAGACTTGTTCATGCAGGCAGTGGCAGATTACTGGTCTGCCTTGTCACCATGCCATTTACTTCATCTTAAAGCTTAGAGGTAATAGAGCTGAAATAGAGAACTATGTCGACAACTATTTCTCCTTGGACAAGTTTGTTGCAACTTATGCAGAAAACGTACCACCTATGGCCGAGGAAAATGATTGGGAGATTATCGATCCAGGGTTCAAACTTCAACCACCAGTTCTTAGGAGGCCACATGGGAGGCCTAGAAAGCTAAGGATCGAAGCCTCGACCGATAAAGGTTCAAGGCTGGGAGCTAGGAAAAGGAAATGCAAGTGTTGTGGCGGATTCGGCCATATCAAGAGGTTGTGCAAAAACCTAGTTACACATGATATTGTCCCTGTTAACACCCCGGTGGCAGAAAATGAGGCTTCTCAGCCAGAACTGGCGGAAGAGCAGCGCGAAGACTGTGATGAGCACTTGAAGGAAAATATACGTAAGCAGCCAATTTATGAAAAGTGGAGGTGCCGGCGAGAAAAGGGTGTGAAAAGAAACAAAAGGGTAAGCGGAACAGGGAGGAAAGGGCAAATAATAGAGTGTATTAGAATATGAAGAAGTTGCAGGGGTGATTGAGGATCATTTGGCTAACTACATGAGAAACAATAAATCCCTGCCAATTTCATCTTTGTACGATTCTCTGATGAAAGGTAAGCTTAAAAATTGTTTTTTTGCCATTTTATCATTTTTTTATCCACATCAACTGATGCTTAATGTAGCGTGGGCTAGCAGACTAATAAGAGGAGCAGAAAGATGCGGGCACAGTAACGTCGTATGTTGAATTATATCATTGAAACTAAACTAGTCGTGTCGTCTTTATTTATATCTAGCATGTGCAACGTGTCTGTGATGGGGTCATGTGGACCAGATTACAATTTTTTTAAATATTATTACATTAATTTTTTACCTACGTTTGGACACGGCTACTAGTTCCCATCTCCCTTGCATTCCCATCTCCTCTGGCGCACTCCAGAATTATGGCTGTGTCATCAAGTAGCAGAGTCAGCGTATTGTCCCATCAGGTGTGAACGCAATGACTTTGTTTGTTCAGAATTTGACGACTTTTGATTAGTTTGAAAGACAGAGAAACCTAAAACATGTATCTAGACATGTTTTGCGTATAGACACATTTATTAAATGTCTAAAAAAAACTAAGTCAGTTATATCTGGACAGGAGTAGTACACTATTACAACACGCTCGATCCCTTCTCCTCTAGCGCACTCCAAATTATGGCTGTGCCATCAAGTGCTGGGAGCAGAGTCAGCATATTGTCCCATCAGATATGCTAGGAACGCGCGGACTTTATTTTCAGGATCGAATGAGTTTCGATCGACTAGTTTCAAAGACAAAGACAACTAAAACATGGCCAACATATATAGATTATGACGATAATCGACCATGACTCAAGTGACCCAGATCCAAAGAGCGCATTAAGATACCGTACATAGATTTAATTTATGCTTAAGTGGCCCTAATCGACTATGACGCTGTCTACGTCGCTGCAAGCCTCCTCCGTGTCGGAATCGATGTCGACATTCCTGGCAGCGTTCCTCCTCCTCATGGATTCTTCATGGCATGCTGCATCGATAACGGTGGAGATCGTATGCCTAGGCACTACCTAGAAGCGATGCCTCCCTTCAGGGTTGCGCAGATCCGGGTGGATCTCCCGCTGGTGGGTTTCGCACAGCTTAATCAACACATCCCTCTCCTTCTTGAACAGCTTTAGCCAGTACGCGCTTGTGCGCGAGTACCATGCCATTGCCCTCTTCCGCTCCGACAGCTGGCGGCGGCGCTCCTCGATCTGCCTTGCCAACGTGTTGTCGCGCAAGAGCGGCACGACAGGAACCCCGGCATAGCTGAGCTCGAAGCCGGCCAGAAGCCTCGCGAATGGTGGCGTGAGTATGTCATAGTGGGCAAACATTTGAGCCTCGTGCAAGATGAGTTTGGGCCTCTCCCTCTACATTGCGATGAAGGAACACGATTTGATCTTTGGCCTCGAGGTTAAGGGGATAAGGGCAAGGACGTAGGCCCAGCATCGGTGCCACTGCCAATCATTTCGCAGAACAGACTTCTCGCGGATCTCCCTCGTGAAGGACATCACTATCGTCCACGCACCCCGATCCAACGACGCCTAACAATCGGGGATCGGGTCTTCTAGAATCCCAGAGCGGTTGCTGGTTAGCTCTGCGTCCCGATTATTTGTGGCCAACAGATGTAGTTGAAAATAATACACATTTCAGTGACACTGGTGGATAAATATGTGGTCTCTGAAGAGAACACACATCCAATGACTCTAGCTGTGGTTAATGAGAAGAACACACATTTCAATGACACCGGTGGATCCATATGTGGTATGTGAAAAGAATAGTCATGAAATGACTCTAGTTGTTCTTAGTAAAAAGAACACACATGCAATGACACTGGTGGATCCATAGGTGGATTGTGAAAAGAACACACATGCAATGACACTGGTGGATCCATATGTGGTATGTGAAAATAACACACATGCAATGACTCTGGTTGTTGTTAGTAACAAGAACACACATGCAATGACACTGGTGGATCCATGTGTGGTCTCTAAAGAGAACACACATTTCAATGACACTAGTGGATCCATATGTGGTATGTGAAAAGAACATACATGAAATGACTCTGGTTGTTGTTAGTAAAAAAAGCGCACATGCAATGACACTGGTGGATCCATAGGTGGATTGTGAAAAGAACACACATGCAATGACACAGGTGGATCCATATGTGGTATGTGAAAAGAACACACATTTCAATGACTCTGGTTGTTGTTACTAAAAAGAACACACGTGCAATGACACTAGTGGATCCATGTGTGGTCTCTGAAGAGAACACACATACAATGACTCTGGTTGTTGTTAGTAAAAAGAGCACACATGCAATGACAATGGTGGATCCACAGGTGGATTGTGAAAAGAACACACATGCAATGACACTAGTGGATCCATATGTGGTATGGGAAAAGAACACAAATTTGAATAACTCTGGTTGTTGTTAGTAAAAAGAACACACATGCAATGACATTGGTGGATCCCTAGATGGATTGTGAAAAGAGCACACATGCAATGACACTGATGGATCCATATGTGGTATGTGAAAAGAACACACATGCAATGACTCCAGTTGTTGTTAGTAAAAAGAACACACATGTAATGACACTGGTGGATCCATGTGTGGTCTCTGTAGAGAACACTCATTTCAAAGACACTGGTGGATCCATATGTAGTATGTGAAAAGAACAGTCATGAAATGACTCCAGTTGTTGTTAGTAAAAAGAACACACATGCAATGACACTAGTGGATCCATAGGTGGACACTGGTGGATCCATATGTGGTATGTGAAAAGAACACACATGCAATGACTCTGGTTGTTGTTACTAACAAGAACACACATGCATTAACACTGGCGGATCCATGTGTGGTCTCTGAAGAGAACACACATTTCAATGACTGGTTGTTGTTAGTAAAAATAACACACATGCAATGACACTGGTGGATCCATGTGTGGTCTCTAAAGAGAACACACATGCAATGACTCTGGTTGTTGTTAGTAAAAAGAGCACACATGCAATGACAATGGTGGATCCATAGGTGGATTGTGAAAAGAACACACATGCAATGACACTGGTGGATCCATATGTGGTATGTGAAAAGAACACACATTTCAATGACTCTGGTTGTTAGTAAAAAGAACACACGTGCAATGACATTGGTGGATCCATAGGTGGATTGTGAAAAGAGCACACATGCAATGACACTAGTGGATCCATATGTGGTATGTGAAAAGAACACACATGCAATGACTCCAGTTGTTTTTATTAAAAAGAACACACATGTAATGACACTGGTGGATCCATGTGTGGTCTTTAAAGAGAACACTCATTTCAAAGACGCTGGTGGATCCATATGTAGTATATGAAAAGACCAGTCATGAAATGACTCCAGTTGTTGTTAGTAAAAAGAACACACATGCAATGACACTGGTGGATCCATAGGTGGACACAGGTGGATCCATACGTGGTATGTGAAAAGAACACACATGCAATGACTCTGGTTATTGTTAGTAACAAGAACACACATGCAATAACACTAGTGGATCCATGTGTGGTCTCTGAAGAGAACACACATTTCAATGACTGGTTGTTGTTAGTAAAAATAACACACGTGCAATGACACTGGTGGATGCATGTGTGGTCTCTGAAGAGAACACACATGCAATGACTCTGGTTGTTGTTAGTAAAAAGATCACACATGCAATGACACTGGTGGATCCATAGCTGGATTGTGAAAAGAACACACATGCAATGACACTGGTGGATCCATATGTGGTATGTGAAAAGAACACACATTTCAATGACTCTGGTTGTTGTTAGTAAAAAGAACACATAAGCAATTACATTGGTGGATCCATAGGTGGATTATGAAAAGAGGACACATGCAATGACACTGGTGGATCCATATGTGGTATGTCAAATGAACACACATGCCATGACTGAAGTTGTTGTTAGTAAAAATAACACACATGTAATGACACTGGTGGATCCATGTGTGGTCACTGAAGAGAACACTCATTTCAATGACACTGGTGGATCCATATGTAGTATGTGAAAAGAACAGTCATGAAATGACTTTAGTTGTTGTTAGTAAAAAGAACACACATGCAATGACACTGGTGGTTCCATAGGTGGACGCTGGTGGATCCATACGTGGTATGTGAAAGGAACACACATGCAATGACTCTGGTTGTTGTTAGTAACAAGAACACACATGCAATGACACTGGTGGATCCATATGTGGTATGTGAAAAGAACACACATTTCAACGACTCCGGTTGTTGTTAGTAAAAATATCACACATGTAATGACACTGGTGGATCCCTGTGTGGTCTCTGAAGAGAACAGACATGCAATGACTCTAGTTGTTGTTTGTAAAAAGAGCACACATGCAATGACACTGGTGGATCCGTAGGTGGATTGTGAAAAGAACACACATGCAATGACACTGGTGGATCCATATGTGGTATGTGAAAATAACACACATTTCAATGACTCTAGTTGTTGTTAGTAAAAAGAACACACATGCAATGACACTAGTGGATCCATAGGTGGATTGTGAAAAGAACACATATGCAATGACACTGGTGGATCCATAGGTGGTATGTGAAAAGAATACACATGCAATGACTCTAGTTGTTGTTAGTAAAAAGAACACACATGTAATGACACTTGTGGATCCATGTGTGGTCCTTGAAGAGAACACACATTTCAATGACACTGGTGGATCCATATGTGGTATGTGAAAATACCAGTCATGAAATGACTCAAGTTGTTGTTAGTAAAAAGAACACACATGCAATGACACTAGTGGATCCATAGGTGGATTGTGAAAAGAACACACATGCAATGACAGTCGTGGATCCTTATGTGGTATGTGAAAAGAACACACATGCAATGACTCTGGTTGTTGTTAGTAACAAGAACACACATGCAATAACACTGGTGGATCCATGTGTGGTCTCTGAAGAGAACACACATTTCAATGACACTGGTGGATCCATATGTGGTATGTGAAAAGAACGCACATGAAATAACTCTGGTTGTTGTTAGTAAAAAAGCACACATGCAATAACTCTGCTGGATCCATAGGTGGATTGTGAAAAGAACACACATGCAATTTCACTGGTGGATCCATATGTGGTATGTGCAAAGAACACATATTTCAATGACTCTGGTTGTTGTTAGTAAAAAGAACACACATGCAATCACATTGGTGGATCCATAGGTGGATTGTGAAAAGACCACATATGCAATGACACTGGTGGATCCATAGGTGGTATATGAAAAGAATACACATGCAATGACTCCAGTTGTTGTTAGTAAAAAGAACACACATGTAATGACACTGGTGGATCCATGTGTGGTCTTTGAAGAGAACACACATTTGAATGACACTGGTGGATCCATATGTGGTATGTGAAAATACCAGTCATGAAATGACTCAAGTTGTTGTTAGTAAAAAGAACACACATGCAATGACACTAGTGGATCCATAGGTGGATTGTGAAAAGAACACACATGCAATGACAGTGGTGGATCCTTATGTGGTATGTGAAAAGAACACAGATGCAATGACTCTGGTTGTTGTTAGTAACAAGAACGCACATGCAATAACACTGGTCGATCCATGTGTGGTCTCTGAAGGGAACACACATTTCAATGACACTGGTGGATCCATATGTGGTATGTGAAAAGAACGCACATGAAATAACTCTGGTTGTTGTTAGTAAAAAAAGCACACATGCAATAACTCTGCTGGATCCATAGGTGGATTGTGAAAAGAACACACATGCAATTTCACTGGTGGATCCATATGTGGTATGTGCAAAGAACACACATTTCAATGACTCTGGTTGTTGTTAGTAAAAAGAACACACATGCAATGACACTGGTGGATCCATGTGTGGTCTTTGAAGAGAACACACATGCAATGACTCTGGTTGTTGTTAGTAAAAAGAGCACACATGCAATGACACTGGTGGATCCATACGTGGACTGTGAAAAGAACACACATGCAATGACACTGGTGGATCCATAGGTGGTATCTTAAAAGAACACACATTTCAATGACTCTGGTGTTGTTAGTAAAAGGACACACATGCAATGACATTGGTGGATCCATGGGTGGATTGTGAAAAGAGCACACATGCAATGACACTGGTGGATCCATATGTGGCATGTGAAAAGAACACACATGCAATGACTCTGGTTGTTGTTAGTAACAAGAACACACATGCAATAACACTGGTGGATCCATGTGTGGTCTCTGAAGAGAACACACATTTCAATGATACTAGTGGATCCATATGTCGTATGTGAAAAGAACAAACATGAAATGACTCTGGTTGTTGTTAGTAAAAAAGCACACATGTAGTGACACTGGTGGATCCATAGGTGGATTGTGAAACGAACACACATGCAATTTCACTTGTTGTTAGTAAAAATAACACAAATGCAATGACACTGGTGGATCCATGTGTGGTCTCGAAAGAGAACAGACATGCGATGACTCTGGTTGTTGTTAGTAAAAAGAACACACATGCAATGACACTGGTGGATCCATATGTGGTATGTTAAAAGAACAAACATTTCAATGACTCTAGTTGTTGTTAGTAAAAAGAACACACATGCAATCACATTGGTGGATCCATAGGTGGATTGTGAAAAGACCACATATGCAATGACACTGGTGGATCCATAGGTGGTATGTGAAAAGAATACACATGCAATGACTCCAGTTGTTGTTAGTAAAAAGAACACACATGTAATGACACTGGTGGATCCATGTGTGGTCTTTGAAGAGAACACACATTTGAATGACACTAGTGGATCCATATGTGGTATGTGAAAATACCAGTCATGAAATGACTCAAGTTGTTGTTAGTAAAAAGAACACACATGCAATGACACTAGTGGATCAATAGGTGGATTGTGAAAAGACCACATATGCAATGACACTGGTGGATCCATAGGTGGTATGTGAAAAGAATACACATGCAATGACTCCATTTGTTGTTTGTAAAAAGAACACACATGTAATGACACTGGTGGATCCATGTGTGGTCTTTGAAGAGAACACACATTTCAATGACACTAGTTGATCCATATGTGGTATGTGAAAATACCAGTCATGAAATGACTCAAGTTGTTGTTAGTCAAAAGAACACACATGCAATGACACTAGTGGATCCATAGATGGATTGTGAAAAGAACACACATGCAATGACAGTCGTGGGTCCTTATGTGGTATGTGAAAAGAACACACATGCAATGACTCTGGTTGTTGTTAGTAACAAGAACACACATGCAATAACACTGGTGGATCCATGTGTGGTCTCTGAAGAGAACACACATTTCAATGACACTGGTGGATCCATATGTGGTATGTGAAAAGAACGCACATGAAATAACTCTGGTTGTTGTTAGTAAAAAAAGCACACATGCAATAACTCTGCTGGATCCATAGGTGAATTGTGAAAAGAACACACATGCAATTTCACTGGTGGATCCATATGTGGTATGTGCAAAGAACACACATTTCAATGACTCTAGTTGTTGTTAGTAAAAAGAACACACATGCAATGACACTGGTGGATCCATGTGTGGTCTTTGAAGAGAACACACATGCAATGACTCTGGTTGTTGTTAGTAAAAAGAGCGCACATGCAATGACACTGGTGGATCCATACGTGGATTGCGAAAAGAACACACATGCAATGACACTCGTGGATCCATATGTGGTATCTTAAAAGAACACACATTTCAATCACTCTGGTGTTGTTAGTAAAAGAACACACATGCAATGACACTGGTGGATCCATATGTGGTATGTTAAAAGAACACACATTTCAATGACTCTGGTTGTTGTTAGTAAAAAGAACACACATGCAATCACATTGGTGGATCCATAGGTGGATTGTGAAAAGACCACAAATGCAATGACACTGGTGGATCCATAGGTGGTATGTGAAAAGAATACACATGCAATGACTCCAGTTGTTGTTAGTAAAAAGAACACACATGTAATGACACTGGTGGATCCATGTGTGGTCTTTGAAGAGAAGACACATTTGAATGACACTGGTGGATCCATATGTGGTATGTGAAAATACCAGTCATGAAATGACTCAAGTTGTTTTTAGTAAAAAGAACACACATGCAATGACACTAGTGGATCCATAGGTGGATTGTGAAAAGAACACACACGCAATGACAGTGGTGGATCCTTATGTGGTATGTGAAAAGAACACACATGCAATGACTCTGGTTGTTGTTAGTAACAAGAACACACATGCAACAACACTGGTGGATCCATGTGTGGTCTCTGAAGAGAACACACATTTCAATGACACTGGTGGATCCATATGTGGTATGTGAAAAGAACGCACATGAAATAACTCTGGTTGTTGTTAGTAAAAAAAGCACACATGCAATAACTCTGCTGGATCCATAGGTGGATTGTGAAAAGAACACACATGCAATTTCACTGGTGGATCCATATGTTGTATGTGCAAAGAACACACATTTCAATGACTACGGTTGTTGTTAGTAAAAGAACACACATGCAATGACCTTTGGTGGATCCATGTGTTGTCTTTGAAGAGAACACACATGCAATGACTCTGGTTGTTGTTAGTAAAAAGAGCACACATGCAATGACACTGGTGGATCCATACGTGGAATGTGAAAAGAACACACATGCAATGACACTCGTGGATCCATATGTGGTATCTTAAAAGAACATACATTTCAATGACTCTGGTGTTGTTAGTAAAAGAACACACATGCAATGACATTGGTGGATCCATGGGTGGATTGTGAAAAGAGCACACATGCAATGACACTGGTGGATCCATATGTGGCATGTCAAAAGAACACACATGCAATGACTCTGGTTGTTGTTAGTAACAAGAACACACATGCAATAACACTGGTTGATCCATGTGTGGTCTCTGAAGAGAACACACATTTCAATGACACTAGTGGATCCATATGTCGTATGTGAAAAGAACAAACATGAAATGACTCTGGTTGTTGTTAGTAAAAAAGCACACATGTAGTGACACTGGTGGATCCATAGGTGGATTGTGAAAAGAACACACATGCAATTTCACTGGTTGTTGTTAGTAAAAATAACACAAATGCAATGACACTGGTGGATCCATGTGTGGTCTCTAAAGAGAACAGACATGCGATGACTCTGGTTGTTGTTAGTAAAAAGAACACACATGCAATGACACTGGTGGATCCATATGTGGTATGTTAAAAGAACACACATTTCAATGACTCTAGTTGTTGTTAGTAAAAAGAACACACATGCAATCACATTGGTGGACCCATAGGTGGATTGTGAAAAGACCACATATGCAATGACACCGGTGGATCCATAGGTGGTATGTGAAAAGAATACACATGCAATGACTCTAGTTGTTGTTAGTAAAAAGAACACACATGTAATGACACTGGTGGATCCATGTGTGGTCTTTGAAGAGAACACACATTTGAATGACACTGGTGGATCCATATGTGGTATGTGAAAAGAACGCACATGAAATAACTCTGGTTGTTGTTAGTAAAAAAAGCACACATGCAATAACTCTGCTGGATCCATAGGTGGATTGTGAAAAGAACACACATGCAATTTCACTGGTGGATCCATATGTGGTATGTGCAAAGAACACACATTTCAATGACTCTGGTTGTTGTTAGTAAAAAGAACACACATGCAATGACACTGGTGGATCCATGTGTCGTCTTTGAAGAGAACACACGTGCAATGACTCTGGTTGTTGTGAGTAAAAAGAGCACACATGCAATGACACTGGTGGATCCATACGTGGATTGTGAAAAGAACACACATGCAATGACACTGGTGGATCCATATGTGGTATCTTAAAAGAACACACATTTCAATGACTCTGGTGTTGTTAGTAAAAGGACACACATGCAATGACATTGGTGGATCCATGGGTGGATTGTGAAAAGAGCACACATGCAATGACACTGGTGGATCCATCTGTGGCATGTGAAAAGAACACACATGCAATGACTCTGGTTGTTGTTAGTAACAAGAACACACATGCAATAACACTGGTGGATCCATGTGTGGTCTCTGAAGAGAACACACATTTCAATGATACTAGTGGATCCATATGTCGTATGTGAAAAGAACAAACATGAAATGACTCTGGTTGTTGTTAGTAAAAAAGCACACATGTAGTGACACTGGTGGATCCATAGGTGGATTGTGAAACGAACACACATGCAATTTCACTTGTTGTTAGTAAAAATAACACAAATGCAATGACACTGGTGGATCCATGTGTGGTCTCGAAAGAAACACATGCGATGACTCTGGTTGTTGTTAGTAAAAAGAACACACATGCAATGACACTGGTGGATCCATATGTGGTATGTTAAAAGAACAAACATTTCAATGACTCTAGTTGTTGTTAGTAAAAAGAACACACATGCAATCACATTGGTGGATCCATAGGTGGATTGTGAAAAGACCACATATGCAATGACACTGGTGGATCCATAGGTGGTATGTGAAAAGAATACACATGCAATGACTCCAGTTGTTGTTAGTAAAAAGAACACACATGTAATGACACTGGTGGATCCATGTGTGGTCTTTGAAGAGAACACACATTTGAATGACACTAGTGGATCCATATGTGGTATGTGAAAATACCAGTCATGAAATGACTCAAGTTGTTGTTAGTAAAAAGAACACACATGCAATGACACTAGTGGATCCATAGGTGGATTGTGAAAAGAACACATATGCATTGACACTGGTGGATCCATAGGTGGTATGTGAAAAGAATACACATGCAATGACTCCATTTGTTGTTTGTAAAAAGAACACACATGTAATGACACTGGTGGATCCATGTGTGGTCTTTGAAGAGAACACACATTTCAATGACACTAGTTGATCCATATGTGGTATGTGAAAATACCAGTCATGAAATGACTCAAGTTGTTGTTAGTCAAAAGAACACACATGCAATGACACTAGTGGATCCATAGATGGATTGTGAAAAGAACACACATGCAATGACAGTCGTGGGTCCTTATGTGGTATGTGAAAAGAACACACATGCAATGACTCTGGTTGTTGTTAGTAACAAGAACACACATGCAATAACACTGGTGGATCCATGTGTGGTCTCTGAAGAGAACACACATTTCAATGACACTGGTGGATCCATATGTGGTATGTGAAAAGAACGCACATGAAATAACTCTGGTTGTTGTTAGTAAAAAAAGCACACATGCAATAACTCTGCTGGATCCATAGGTGAATTGTGAAAAGAACACACATGCAATTTCACTGGTGGATCCATATGTGGTATGTGCAAAGAACACACATTTCAATGACTCTAGTTGTTGTTAGTAAAAAGAACACACATGCAATGACACTGGTGGATCCATGTGTGGTCTTTGAAGAGAACACACATGCAATGACTCTGGTTGTTGTTAGTAAAAAGAGCGCACATGCAATGACACTGGTGGATCCATACGTGGATTGCGAAAAGAACACACATGCAATGACACTCGTGGATCCATATGTGGTATCTTAAAAGAACACACATTTCAATCACTCTGGTGTTGTTAGTAAAAGAACACACATGCAATGACACTGGTGGATCCATATGTGGTATGTTAAAAGAACACACATTTCAATGACTCTGGTTGTTGTTAGTAAAAAGAACACACATGCAATCACATTGGTGGATCCATAGGTGGATTGTGAAAAGACAACAAATGCAATGACACTGGTGGATCCATAGGTGGTATGTGAAAAGAATACACATGCAATGACTCCAGTTGTTGTTAGTAAAAAGAACACACATGTAATGACACTGGTGGATCCATGTGTGGTATTTGAAGAGAAGACACATTTGAATGACACTGGTGGATCCATATGTGGTATGTGAAAATACCAGTCATGAAATGACTCAAGTTGTTGTTAGTAAAAAGAACACACATGCAATGACACTAGTGGATCCATAGGTGGATTGTGAAAAGAACACACACGCAATGACAGTGGTGGATCCTTATGTGGTATGTGAAAAGAACACACATGCAATGACTCTGGTTGTTGTTAGTAACAAGAACACACATGCAATAACACTGGTGGATCCATGTGTGGTCTCTGAAGAGAACACACATTTCAATGACACTGGTGGATCCATATGTGGTATGTGAAAAGAACGCACATGAAATAACTCTGGTTGTTGTTAGTAAAAAAAGCACACATGCAATAACTCTGCTGGATCCATAGGTGGATTGTGAAAAGAACACACATGCAATTTCACTGGTGGATCCATATGTTGTATGTGCAAAGAACACACATTTCAATGACTCTGGTTGTTGTTAGTAAAAAGAACACACATGCAATGACACTGGTGGATCCATGTGTGGTCTTTGAAGAGAACACACATGCAATGACTCTGGTTGTTGTTAGTAAAAAGAGCACACATGCAATGACACTGGTGGATCCATACGTGGAATGTGAAAAGAACACACATGCAATGACACTCGTGGATCCATATGTGGTATCTTAAAAGAACATACATTTCAATGACTCTGGTGTTGTTAGTAAAAGAACACACATGCAATGACATTGGTGGATCCATGGGTGGATTGTGAAAAGAGCACACATGCAATGACACTGGTGGATCCATATGTGGCATGTGAAAAGAACACACATGCAATGACTCTGGTTGTTGTTAGTAACAAGAACACACATGCAATAACACTGGTTGATCCATGTGTGGTCTCTGAAGAGAACACACATTTCAATGACACTAGTGGATCCATATGTCGTATGTGAAAAGAACAAACATGAAATGACTCTGGTTGTTGTTAGTAAAAAAGCACACATGTAGTGACCTTTGGTGGATCCATAGGTGGATTGTGAAAAGAACACACATGCAATTTCACTTTGGTTGTTGTTAGTAAAAAGAACACAAATGCAATGACACTGGTGGATCCATGTGTGGTCTCTAAAGAGAACAGACATGCGATGACTCTGGTTGTTGTTAGTAAAAAGAACACACATGCAATGACACTGGTGGATCCATATGTGGTATGTTAAAAGAACACACATTTCAATGACTCTAGTTGTTGTTAGTAAAAAGAACACACATGCAATCACATTGGTGGACCCATAGGTGGATTGTGAAAAGACCACATATGCAATGACACTGGTGGATCCATAGGTGGTATGTGAAAAGAACACACATGCAATGACTCTAGTTGTTGTTAGTAAAAAGAACACACATGTAATGACACTGGTCGATCCATGTGTGGTCTTTGAAGAGAACACACATTTGAATGACACTGATGGATCCATATGTGGTATGTGAAAATACCAGTCATGAAATGACTCAAGTTGTTGTTAGTAAAAAGAACACACATGCAATGACACTAGTGGATCCATAGGTGGATTGTGAAAAGAACACACACGCAATGAGAGTGGTGGATCCTTATGTGGTATGTGAAAAGAACACTGATGCAATGACTTTGGTTGTTGTTAGTAACAAGAACACACATGCAATAACACTGGTGGATCCATGTATGGTCTCTGAAGAGAACACACATTTCAATGACACTGGTGGATCCATATGTGGTATGTGAAAAGAACGCACATGAAATAACTCTGGTTGTTGTTAGTAAAAAAAGCACACATGCAATAACTCTCCTGGATCCATAGGTGGATTTTGAAAAGAACACACATGCAATTTCACTGGTGGATCCATATGTGGTATGTGCAAAGAACACACATTTCAATGACTCTGGTTGTTGTTAGTAAAAAGAACACACATGCAATGACACTGGTGGATCCATGTGTGGTCTTTGAAGAGAACACACATGCAATGACTCTGGCTGTTGTTAGTAAAAAGAGCACACATGCAATGACACTGGTGGATCCATACGTGGATTGTGAAAAGAACACACATGCAATGACACTGGTGGATCCATATGTGGTATCTTAAAATAACACACATTTCAATGACTCTGGTGTTGTTAGTAAAAGAACACACATGCAATGACATTGGTGGATCCATGGGTGGATTGTGAAAAGAGCACACATGCAATGACACTGGTGGATCCATATGTGGCATGTGAAAAGAACACACATGCAATGACTATGGTTGTTGTTAGTAACAAGAACACACATGCAATAACACTGGTGGATCCATGTGTGGTCTCTGAAGAGAACACACATTTCAATGACACTAGTGGATCCATATGTCGTATGTGAAAAGAACAAACATGAAATGACTCTGGTTGTTGTTAGTAAAAAAGCACACATGTAGTGATACTGGTGGATCCATAGGTGGATTGTGAAAAGAACACACATGCAATTTCACTGGTTGTTGTTAGTAAAAATAACACAAATGCAATGACACTGGTGGATCCATGTGTGGTCTCTAAAGAGAACAGACATGCGATGATGACTGTTGTTGTTAGTAAAAAGAACACACATGCAATGACACTGGTGGATCCATATGTGGTATGTTAAAAGAACACACATTTCAATGACTCTAGTTGTTGTTAGTAAAAAGAACACACATGCAATCACATTGGTGGATCCATAGGTGGATTGTGAAAAGAACACATATGCAATGACACTGGTGGATCCATAGGTGGTATGTGAAAAGAATACACATGCAATGACTCCAGTTGTTGTTAGTAAAAAGAACACACATGTAATGACACTGGTGGATCCATGTGTGGTCTTTGAAGAGAACACACATTTGAATGACACTGGTGGATCCATATGTGGTATGTGAAAATACCAGTCATGAAATGACTCAAGTTGTTGTTAGTAAAAAGAACACACATGCAATGACACTAGTGGATCCATAGGTGGATTGTGAAAAGAACACACATGCAATGACAGTGGTGGATCCTTATGTGGTATGTGAAAAGAACACACATGCAATGACTCTGGTTGTTGTTAGTAACAAGAACACACATGCAATAACACTGGTGGATCCATGTGTGGTCTCTGAAGAGAACACACATTTCAATGACACTGGTGGATCCATATGTGGTATGTGAAAATAACGCACATGAAATAAATCTGGTTGTTGTTAGTAAAAAAAGCACACATGCAATAACTCTGCTGGATCCATAGGTGGATTGTGAAAAGAACACACATGCAATTTCACTGGTGGATCCATATGTGGTATGTGCAAAGAACACACATTTCAATGACTCTGGTTGTTGTTAGTAAAAAGAACACACATGCAATGACACTGGTGGATCCATGTGTGGTCTTTGAAGAGAACACACATGCAATGACTCTGGTTGTTGTTAGTAAAAAGAGCACACATGCAATGACACTGGTGGATCCATACGTGGATTGTGAAAAGAACACACATGCAATGACACTGGTGGATCCATATGTGGTATCTTAAAATAACACACATTTCAATGACTCTGGTGTTGTTAGTAAAAGAACACACATGCAATGACATTGGTGGATCCATGGGTGGATTGTGAAAAGAGCATACATGCAATGACACTAGTGGATCCATATGTGGCATGTGAAAAGAACACACATGCAATGACTCTGGTTGTTGTTAGTAACAAGAACACACATGCAATAACACTGGTGGATCCATGTGTGGTCTCTGAAGAGAACACACATTTCAATGACACTAGTGGATCCATATGTCGTATGTGAAAAGAACAAACATGAAATGACTCTGGTTGTTGTTAGTAAAAATGCACACATGTAGTGACACTGGTGGATCCATAGGTGGATTGTGAAAAGAACACACATGCAATTTCACTGGTTGTTGTTAGTAAAAATAACACAAATGCAATGACACTGGTGGATCCATGTGTGGTCTCTAAAGAGAACAGACATGCGATGACTCTGGTTGTTGTTAGTAAAAAGAACACACATGCAATGACACTGGTGGATCCATATGTGGTATGTTAAAAGAACACACATTTCAATGACTCTAGTTGTTGTTAGTAAAAAGAACACACATGCAATCACATTGGTGGATCCATAGGTGGATTGTGAAAAGAACACATATGCAATGACACTGGTGGATCCATAGGTGGTATGTGAAAAGAATACACATGCAATGACTCCAGTTGTTGTTAGTAAAAAGAACACACATGTAATGACACTGGTGGATCCATGTGTGGTCTTTGAAGAGAACACACATTTGAATGACACTGGTGGATCCATATGTGGTATGTGAAAATACCAGTCATGAAATGACTCAAGTTGTTGTTAGTAAAAAGAACACACATGCAATGACACTAGTGGATCCATAGGTGGATTGTGAAAAGAACACACATGCAATGACAGTGGTGGATCCTTATGTGGTATGTGAAAAGAACACACAAGCAATGAATCTGGTTGTTGTTAGTAACAATAACACACATGCAATAACACTGGTGGATCCATGTGTCGTCTCTGAAGTGAACACACATTTCAATGACACTGGTGGATCCATATGTGGTATGTGAAAATAACGCACATGAAATAAATCTGGTTGTTGTTAGTAAAAAAAGCACACATGCAATAACTCTGCTGGATCCATAGGTGGATTGTGAAAAGAACACACATGCAATTTCACTGGTGGATCCATATGTGGTATGTGCAAAGAACACACATTTCAATGACTCTGGTTGTTGTTAGTAAAAAGAACACACATGCAATGACACTGGTGGATCCATGTGTGGTCTTTGAAGAGAACACACATGCAATGACTCTAGTTGTTGTTAGTAAAAAGAGCACACATGCAATGACACTGGTGGATCCATACGTGGATTGTGAAAAGAACACACATGCAATGACACTGGTGGATCCATATGTGGTATCTTAAAAGAACACACATTTCAATGACTCTGGTGTTGTTAGTAAAAGGACACACATGCAATGACATTGGTGGATCCATGGGTGGATTGTGAAAAGAGCACACATGCAATGACACTGGTGGATCCATATGTGGCATGTGAAAAGAACACACATGCAATGACTCTGGTTGTTGTTAGTAACAAGAACACACATGCAATAACACTGATGGATCCATGTGTGGTCTCTGAAGAGAACACACATTTCAATGACACTAGTGGATCCATATGTCGTATGTGAAAAGAACAAACATGAAATGACTCTGGTTGTTGTTAGTAAAAAAGCACACATGTAGTGACACTGGTGGATCCATAGGTGGATTTTGAAACGAACACACATGCAATTTCACTTGTTGTTAGTAAAAATAACACAAATGCAATGACACTGGTGGATCCATGTGTGGTCTCGAAAGAGAACAGACATGCGATGACTCTGGTTGTTGTTAGTAAAAAGAACACACATGCAATGACACTGGTGGATCCATATGTGGTATGTTAAAAGAACAAACATTTCAATGACTCTAGTTGTTGTTAGTAAAAAGAACACACATGCAATCACATTGGTGGATCCATAGGTGGATTGTGAAAAGAACACATATGCAATGACACTGGTGGATCCATAGGTGGTATGTGAAAAGAATACACATGCAATGACTCCAGTTGTTGTTAGTAAAAAGAACACACATGTAATGACACTGGTGGATCCATGTGTGGTCTTTGAAGAGAACACACATTTGAATGACACTGGTGGATCCATATGTGGTATGTGAAAATACCAGTCATGAAATGACTCAAGTTGTTGTTAGTAAAAAGAACACACATGCAATGACACTAGTGGATCCTTATGTGGTATGTGAAAAGAACACACAAGCAATGACTCTGGTTGTTGTTAGTAACAATAACACACATGCAATAACACTGGTGGATCCATGTGTCGTCTCTGAAGAGAACACACATTTCAATGACACTGGTGGATCCATATGTGGTATGTGAAAAGAACGCACATGAAATAACTCTGGTTGTTGTTAGTAAAAAAAGCACACATGCAATAACTCTGCTGGATCCATAGGTGGATTGTGAAAAGAACACACATGCAATGACACTGGTGGATCCATATGTGGTATGTGAAAAGAACACACATTTCAATGACTCTGGTTGTTGTTAGTAAAAAGAACACACATGCAATCACATTGGTGGATCCATAGGTGGATTGTGAAAACATCACACATGCAATGACACTGGTGGATCCATATGTGGTATGTGAAAAGAACACACATGCAATGACTCCAGTTGTTGTTAGTAAAAAGAACACACATGTAATGACACTGGTGGATCAATGTGTGGTCTCTGAAGAGAACACACATTTCAATGACACTGGTGGATCCATATGTGGTATGTGAAAAGAACAGTCATGAAGTGACTCTAGTTGTTGTTAGTAAAAGGAACACACATGCAATGACACTGGTGGATCCATATGTGGTTTGTGAAAAGAACACACATTTCAATGAGTCTGGTTATTGTTAGTAAAAAGAACACACATGCAATGACATTGGTGGATCCATAGGTGGATTGTGAAAAGAGCACACATGCAATGACACTGGTGGATCGATATGTGGTATGTGAAAAGAACACACATGCAATGACTCCAGTTGTTGTTAGTAAAAAGAACACACATGTAATGACACTTGTGGATCCATGTGTGGTCTCTAAAGAGAACACTCATTTCAATGACACTGGTGGATCCATATGTAGTATGTGAAAAGAACAGTCATGAAATGACTCTAGTTGTTATTAGTAAAAAGAACACACATGCAATGACACTGGTGGATCCATAGGTGGACACTGGTGGATCCATATGTGGTATGTGAAAAGAACATACATGCAATGACTCTGGTTGTTGTTAGTAACAAGAACACACATGCAATAACACTGGTGGATCCATGTGTGGTCTCTGAAGAGAACACACATTTCAATGACTGGTTGTTGTTAGTAAAAATAACACACATGCAATGACACTGGTGGATCCATGTGTGGTCTCTAAAGAGAACACACATGCAATGACTCTGGTTGTTGTTTGGAAAAAGAGCACACATGAAATGACACTGGTGGATCCATAGGTGGATTGTGAAAAGAACACACATGCAATGACACTGGTGGATCCATATGTGGTATGTGAAAAGAACACACATTTCAACGACTCTGGTTGTTGTTAGTAAAAATATCACACATGTAATGACACTAGTGGATCCATGTGTGGTCTCTAAAGAGAACACACATGCAATGACTCTAGTTGTTGTTAGTAAAAAGAGCACACATGCAATGACACTGGTGGATCCATAGGTGGATTTTGAAAAGAACACACATGCAATGACACTCGTGGATCCATATGTGGTATGTGAAAATAACACACATTTCAATGACTCTAGTTGTTGTTAGTAAAAAGAACACACATGCAATGACACTAGTGGATCCATAGGTGGATTGTGAAAAGAACACACATACAATGACACTGCTGGATCCATAGGTGGTATGTGAAAAGAACACACATGCAATGACTCCAGTTGTTGTTAGTAAAAAGAACACAAATGTAATGACACTGGTGGATCCATGTGTGGTCTTTGAAGAGAACACACATTTCAATGACACTGGTGGATCCATGTGTGGTCTCGGAAGAGAACACACATTTCAATGACACTGGTGGATCCATATGTGGTATGTGAAAAGAACACACATGAAATGACTCTGGTTGTTGTTAGTAAAAAAGCACACATGCAATAACACTTCTGGATACATAGGTGGATTGTGAAAAGAACACACATGCAATGACACTGGTGGATCCATATGTGGTATGTGAAAAGAACACACATTTCAATGACTCTGGTTATTGTTACTAAAAAGAACATGCATGCAATGACATTGGTGGATCCATAGGTGGATTGTGAAAAGAGCACACATGCAATGACTCTGGTTGTTGTTAGTAAAAAGAGCACACATGCAATGACACTGGTGGATCCATACATGGATTGTGAAAAGAACACACATGCAATGACACTGGTGGAACCATATGTGGTATCTTAAAAGAACACACATTTCAATGACTCTGGTGTTGTCAGTAAAAGGAACACACATGCAATGACATTGGTGGATCCATGGGTGGATTGTGAAAAGAGCACACATGCAATGACACTGGTGGATCCATATGTGGTATGTGAAAAAAACACACATGCAATGACTCTGGTTGTTGTTAGTAACAAGAACACACATGCAATAACACTGGTGGATCAATGTGTGGTCTCTGAAGAGAACGCACATTTCAATGACACTGGTGGATCCATATGTCGTATGTGAAAAGAACACACATGAAATGACTCTGGTTGTTGTTAGTAAAAAAGCACACATGTAGTGACACTGGTGGATCCATAGGTGGATAGTGAAATGAACACACATGCAATGACACTGGTGGATCCATATGTGGTATGTGAAAAGAACACACATGCAATGACTCTAGTTGTTGTTAGTAAAAAGTAACACACATGTAATGACACTGGTGGATCCATGTGTGGTCTCTGAAGAGAACACTCATTTCAATGACACTGGTGGATCCATATGTAGTATGTGAAAAGAACAGTCATGAAATGACTCCAGTTGTTGTTAGTAAAAAGAACACACATGCAATGACACTGGTGGATCCATAGGTGGACACTTGTGGATCCATACGTGGTATGTGAAAAGAACACACATGCAATGACTCTAGTTGTTGTTAGTAACACGAACACACATGCAATAACACTGGTGGATCCATGTGTGGTCTCTGAAGAGAACACACATTTCAATGACTGGTTGTTGTTAGTAAAAATAACACACATGCAATGACACTGGTGGATTTATGTGTGGTCTCTAAAGAGAACACACATGCAATGACTCTGGTTGTTGTTAGGAAAAAGAGAACACATGCAATGACACTGGTGGATCCATAGGTGGATTGTGAAAAGAACACACATGCAATGACACTGTTGGATCCATATGTGGTATGTGAAAAGAACACACATTTCAACGACTCTGGTTGTTGTTAGTAAAAATATCACACATGTAATGACACTGGTGGATCCATGTGTGGTCTCTAAAGAGAACACACATGCAATGACTCTAGTTGTTGTTAGTAAAAAGAGCACACATGCAATGCCACTGGTGGATCCATAGGTGGATTGTGAAAAGAACACGCATTCAATGACACTGGTGGATCCATATGTGCTATGTGAAAATAACACACATTTCAATGACTCTAGTTGTTGTTAGTAAAAAGAACACACATGCATTGACACTAGTCGATCCATAGGTGGATTATGAAAAGAACACACATGCAATGACACTGGTGGATCCATAGGTGGTATGTGAAAAGAACACACATGCAATGACTCCAGTTGTTGTTAGTAAAAAGAACACACACGTAATGACACTGGTGGATCCGTGTGTGGTCTTTGAAGAGAACACACATTTGAATGACAATGGTGGATCCATATGTGGTATGTGAAAATACCAGGTATGAAATGACTCAAGTTGTTGTTAGTAAAAAGAACACACATGCAATGACACTAGTGGATCCATAGGTGGATTGTGAAAAGAACACACATGCGATGATAGTGGTGGATCCTTATGTGGTATGTGAAAAGAACACACATGCAATGACTCTGGTTGTTGTTAGTAACAAGAACACACATGCAATAACATCAGGATCCATGTGTGGTCTCGGAAGAGAACACACATTTCAATGACACTGGTGGATCCATATGTGGTATGTGAAAAGAAGACACATGAAATGACTCTGGTTGTTGTTAGTAAAAAAGCACACATGCAATAACACTGCTGGATCCATAGGTGGATTTTGAAAAGAACACACATGCAACGACACTGGTGGATCCATATGTGGTATGTGAAAAGAACACACATTTCAATGACTCTGATTGTTGTTAGTAAAAAGAGAACACATGCAATGACACTGGTGGATCCATACGTGGATTGTGAAAAGAACACACATGCAATGACACTGCTGGATCCATATGTGGTATCTTAAAAGAACACACATTTCAATGACTCTGGTTTTGTTAGTAAAAAGAACACCCATGCAATGACATTGGTGGATCCATGGGTGGATTGTGAAAAGAGCACACATGCAATGACACTGGTGGATCCATATGTGGTATGTGAAAAGAACACACATGCAATGACTCTGGTTGTTGTTAGTAACAAGAACACACATGCAATAACACAGGTGGATCAATGTGTGGTCTCTGAAGAGAACACACATTTCGATGACATTGGTGGATCCATATGTCGTATGGGAAAAGAACACACATGAAATGACTCTGGTTGTTGCTAGTAAAAAAGCACACATGCAGTGACACTGGTGGATCCATAGGTGGATTGTGAAAAGAACACACATGCAATGACACTGGTTGTTGTTAGTAAAAAGAACACACATGCAATGACTGGTGGATCCATGTGCGGTCTCACGAAGAGAACACATATTTCAATGACTACGGTTGTTGTTAGTAAAAGAACACACATGCAATGACAATGGTGGATCCATGTGTGGTCTCTAAAGAGAACACACATGCGATGACTCTGGTTGTTGTTAGTAAAAAGAACACACATGCAATGACACTGGTGGATCCATATGTGGTATGTGAAAAAGAACACACATTTCAATGACTCTGGTTGTTGTTAGTAAAAAGAACACACATGCAATCACATTGGTGGATCCATAGGTGGATTGAGAAAAGATCACACATGCAATGGCACTGGTGGATCCATATGTGGTATGTGAAAAGAACACACATGCAATGACTCCAGTTGTTGTTAGTAAAAAGAACACACATGTAATGACACTGGTGGATCAATGTGTGGTCTCTGAAGAGAACACACATTTCAATGACACTAGTGGATCCATATGTGGTATGTGAAAAGAACAGTCATGAAATAACTCTAGTTGTTGTTAGTAAAAGGAACACACATGGAATGACACTGGTGGATCCATATGTGGTATGTGAAAAAGAACACACATGCAATGACACTAGTGGATCCATAGGTGGATTGTGAAAAGAGCACACATGCAATGACTCTGGTTGTTGTTAGTAAAAAGAGCACACATGCAATGACACTGGTGGATCCATACGTGGATTGTGAAAAGAACACACATGCAATGACACTGGTGGATCCATATGTGGTATCTTAAAAGAACACACATTTCAATGACTCTGGTTGTTGTTAGTAACAAGAACACACATGCAATAACACTGGTGGATCAATGTGTGGTCTCTGAAGAGAACGCACATTTCAATGACACTGGTGGATCCATATGTCGTATGTGAAAAGAACACACATGAAATGACTCTGGTTGTTGTTAGTAAAAAAGCACACATGTAGTGACACTGGTGGATCCATAGGTGGATAGTGAAATGAACACACATGCAATGACACTGGTGGATCCATATGTGGTATGTGAAAAGAACACACATGCAATGACTCTAGTTGTTGTTAGTAAAAAGTAACACACATGTAATGACACTGGTGGATCCATGTGTGGTCTCTGAAGAGAACACTCATTTCAATGACACTGGTGGATCCATATGTAGTATGTGAAAAGAACAGTCATGAAATGACTCCAGTTGTTGTTAGTAAAAAGAACACACATGCAATTACACTGGTGGATCCATAGGTGGACACTTGTGGATCCATACGTGGTATGTGAAAAGAACACACATGCAATGACTCTAGTTGTTGTTAGTAACACGAACACACATGCAATAACACTGGTGGATCCATGTGTGGTCTCTGAAGAGAACACACATTTCAATGACTGGTTGTTGTTAGTAAAAATAACACACATGCAATGACACTGGTGGATCCATGTGTGGTCTCTAAAGAGAACACACATGCAATGACTCTGGTTGTTGTTAGGAAAAAGAGAACACATGCAATGACACTGGTGGATCCATAGGTGGATTGTGAAAAGAACACACATGCAATGACACTGGTGGATCCATATGTGGTATGTGAAAAGAACACACATTTCAACGACTACGGTTGTTGTTAGTAAAAATATCACACATGTAATGACCTTTGGTGGATCCATGTGTGGTCTCTAAAGAGAACACACATGCAATGACTCCAGTTGTTGTTAGTAAAAACAGCACACATGCAATGACACTGGTGGATCCATAGGTGGATTGTGAAAAGAACACACATTCAATGACACTGGTGGATCCATATGTGGTATGTGAAAATAACACACATGCAATGACTCTAGCTGTTGTTAGTAAAAAGAACACACATGCAATGACACTAGTCGATCCATAGGTGGATTATGAAAAGAACACACATGCAATGACACTGGTGGATCCATAGGTGGTATGTGAAAAGAACACACATGCAATGACTCCAGTTGTTGTTAGTAAAAAGAACACACACGTAATGACACTGGTGGATCCGTGTGTGGTCTTTGAAGAGAACACACATTTGAATGACAATGGTGGATCCATATGTGGTATGTGAAAATACCAGGTATGAAATGACTCAAGTTGTTGTTAGTAAAAAGAACACACATGCAATGACACTAGTGGATCCATAGGTGGATTGTGAAAAGAACACACATGCGATGATAGTGGTGGATCCTTATGTGGTATGTGAAAAGAACACACATGCAATGACTCTGGTTGTTGTTAGTAACAAGAACACACATGCAATAACACTGGTGGATCCATGTGTGGTCTCGGAAGAGAACACACATTTCAATGACACTGGTGGATCCATATGTGGTATGTGAAAAGAAGACACATGAAATGACTCTGGTTGTTGTTAGTAAAAAAGCACACATGCAATAACACTGCTGGATCCATAGGTGGATTGTGAAAAGAACACACATGCAACGACACTGGTGGATCCATATGTGGTATGTGAAAAGAACACACATTTCAATGACTCTGATTGTTGTTAGTAAAAAGAGAACACATGCAATGACACTGGTGGATCCATACGTGGATTGTGAAAAGAACACACATGCAATGACACTGCTGGATCCATATGTGGTATCTTAAAAGAACACACATTTCAATGACTCTGGTGTTGTTAGTAAAAAGAACACCCATGCAATAACATTGGTGGATCCATGGGTGGATTGTGAAAAGAGCACACATGCAATGACACTGGTGGATCCATATGTGGTACGTGAAAAGAACACACATGCAATGACTCTGGTTGTTGTTAGTAACAAGAACACACATGCAATAACACAGGTGGATCAATGTGTGGTCTCTGAAGAGAACACACATTTCGATGACATTGGTGGATCCATATGTCGTATGGGAAAAGAACACACATGAAATGACTCTGGTTGTTGCTAGTAAAAAAGCACACATGCAGTGACACTGGTGGATCCATAGGTGGATTGTGAAAAGAACACACATGCAATGACACTGGTTGTTGTTCGTAAAAAGAACACACATGCAATGACACTGGTGGATCCATGTGCGGTCTCTGAAGAGAACACATATTTCAATGACTCTGGTTGTTGCTAGTAAAAAGAACACACATGCAATGACAATGGTGGATCCATGTGTGGTCTCTAAAGAGAACACACATGCGATGACTCTGGTTGTTGTTAGTAAAAAGAACACACATGCAATGACACTGGTGGATCCATATGTGGTATGTGAAAAGAACACACATTTCAATGACTCTGGTTGTTGTTAGTAAAAAGAACACACATGCAATCACATTGGTGGATCCATAGGTGGATTGAGAAAAGATCACACATGCAATGGCACTGGTGGATCCATATGTGGTATGTGAAAAGAACACACATGCAATGACTCCAGTTGTTGTTAGTAAAAAGAACACACATGTAATGACACTGGTGGATCAATGTGTGGTCTCTGAAGAGAACACACATTTCAATGACACTAGTGGATCCATATGTGGTATGTGAAAAGAACAGTCATGAAATAACTCTAGTTGTTGTTCGTAAAAGGAACACACATGGAATGACACTGGTGGATCCATATGTGGTATGTGAAAAAGAACACACATGCAATGACACTAGTGGATCCATAGGTGGATTGTGAAAAGAGTACACATGCAATGACTCTGGTTGTTGTTAGTAAAAAGAGCACACATGCAATGACACTGGTGGATCCATACGTGGATTGTGAAAAGAACACAAAAGCAATGACACTGGTGGATCCATATGTGGTATCTTAAAAGAACACACATTTCAATGACTCTGGTGTTGTTAGTAAAAGGAACACACATGCAATGACATTGGTGGATCCATGGGTGGATTGTGAAAAGAGCACACATGCAATGACACTGGTGGATCCATATGTGGTATGTGAAAAGAACACACATGCAATGACTCTGGTTGTTGTTAGTAACAAGAACACACATGCAATAACACTGGTGGATCAATGTGTGGTCTCTGAAGAGAACGCACATTTCAATGACACTGGTGGATCCATATGTCGTATGTGAAAAGAACACACATGAAATGACTCTGGTTGTTGTTAGTAAAAAAGCACACATGTAGTGACATTGGTGGATCCATAGGTGGATTGTGAAATGAACACACATGCAATGACACTGGTTGTTGTTAGTAAAAAGAACACACATGCAATGACACTGGTGGATCCATGTGCGGTCTCTGAGGAGAACACACATTTCAATGACTCTGGTTGTTGTTAGTAAAAAGAACACACATGCAATGACACTGGTGGATCCATGTTTGGTCTCTAAAGAGAACACACATGCGATGACTCTGGTTGTTGTTAGTAAAAAGAACACACATGTAATGACACTGGTGGATACATATGTGGTATGTGAAAAGAACACACATTTCAATGACTCTGGTTGTTGTTAGTAAAAAGAACACACATGCAATGACTCCAGTTGTTGTTAGTAAAAAGAACACACATGTAATGACACTGGTGGATCAATGTGTGGTCTCTGAAGAGAACACACATTTCAATGACACTGGTGGATCCATATGTGGTATGTGAAAAGAACAGTCATGAAATGACTCTAGTTGTTGTTAGTAAAAGGAACAAACATGCAATGACACTTGTGGATCCATAGGTGGATTGTGAAAAGAACACACATGCAATGACACTGGTGGATCCATATGTGGTATGTGAAAAGAACACACATGCAATGACTCTATTTGTTGTTAGTAAAAAATAACACACATGTAATGACACTGGTGGATCCATGTGTGGTCTCTGAAGAGAACACTCATTTCAATGACACTGGTGGATCCATATGTAGTATGTGAAAAGAACAGTCATGAAATGACTCCAGTTGTTGTTAGTAAAAAGAACACACATGCAATTACACTGGTGGATCCATAGGTGGACACTTGTGGATCCATACGTGGTATGTGAAAAGAACACACATGCAATGACTCTAGTTGTTGTTAGTAACACGAACACACATGCAATAACACTGGTGGATCCATGTGTGGTCCCTGAAGAGAACACACATTTCAATGACTGGTTGTTGTTATTAAAAATAACACACATGCAATGACACTGGTGGATCCATGTGTGGTCTCTAAAGAGAACACACATGCAATGACTCTGGTTGTTGTTAGGAAAAAGAGAACACATGCAATGACACTGGTGGATCCATAGGTGGATTGTGAAAAGAACACACATGCAATAACACTGGTGGATCCATATGTGGTATGTGAAAAGAACACACATTTCAACGACTCTGGTTGTTGTTAGTAAAAATATCACACATGTAATGACACTGGTGGATCCATGTGTGGTCTCTAAAGAGAACACACATGCAATGACTCTAGTTGTTGTTAGTAAAAAGAACACACATGCAATGACACTAGTGGATCCATAGGTGGATTGTGAAAAGAACACACATGCAATGACACTGGTGGATCCATAGGTGGTACGTGAAAAGAACACACATGCAATGACTCCAGTTGTTGTTAGTAAAAAGAGCACACATGTAATGACACTGGTGGATCCATGTGTGGTCTTTGAAGAGAACACACATTTCAATGACACTGGTGGACCCATGTGTGGTATGTGAAAATACCAGTCATGAAATGACTCAAGTTGTTGTTAGTAAAAAGAACACACATGCAATGACACTAGTGGATCCATAGGTGGATTGTGAAAAGAACACACATGGAATGACAGTGGTGGAACCTTATGTGGTATGTGAAAAGAACACACATGGAATGACTCTGGTTGTTGTTAGTAACAAGAACACACATGCAATAACACTGGTGGATCCATGTGTGGTCTCGGAAGAGAACACACATTTCAATGACACTGGTGGATCCATATGTGGTATGTGAAAAGAACACAAATTTCAATGACTCTGGTTGTTGTTAGTAAAAAGAACACACATGCAATCACATTGGTGGATCCATAGGTGGATTGTGAAAAGATCACACATGCAATGACACTGGTGGATCCATATGTGGTATGTGAAAAGAACGCACATGCAATGACTCTAGTTGTTGTTAGTAAAAAATAACACACATGTAATGACACTGGTGGATCCATGTGTGGTCTCTGAAGAGAACACTCATTTCAATGACACTGGTGGATCCATATGTAGTATGTGAAAAGAACAGTCATGAAATGACTCCAGTTGTTGTTAGTAAAAATAACACACATGCAATGACACTGGTGGATCCATAGGTGGACACTTGCGGATCCATACGTGGTATGTGAAAAGAACACACATGAAATGACTCTGGTTGTTAGTAAAAAAGCACACATGCAATAACACTGCTGGATCCATAGGTGGATTGAGAAAAGAACACACATGCAATGACACTGGTGGATCCATATGTGGTATGTGAAAAAACACACATGCAATGACTCTAGTTGTTGTTAGTAAAAAATAACACACATGTAATGACACTGGTGGATCCATGTGTGGTCTCTGAAGAGAACACTCATTTCAATGACACTGGTGGATCCATATGTAAAACGGTCATGAAATGACTTGAGATATGAGAAGCAGAAATGACTTGTTGTTAGTAAAAAGAACACACATGCAATGACACTAGTGGATCCATAGGTGGACACTTGTGGATCCATACGTGGTATGTGAAAAGAACACACATGCAATGACTCTAGTTGTTGTTAGTAACACGAACACACATGCAATAACACTGGTGGATACATGTGTGGTCTCTGAAGAGAACACACATTTCAATGACTGGTTGTTGTTAGTAAAAATAACACACATGCAATGACACTAGTGGATCCATGTGTGGTCTCAAAAGAGAACACACATGCAATGACTCTGGTTGTTGTTAGGAAAAATAGAACACATGCAATGACACTGGTGGATCCATAGGTGGATTGTGAAAAGAACACACATGCAATGACACTGGTGGATCCATATGTGGTATGTGAAAAGAACACACATTTCAACGACTCTGGTTGTTGTTAGTAAAAATATCACACATGTAATGACACTGGTGGATCCATGTGTGGTCTCTAAAGAGAACACACATGCAATGACTCTAGTTGTTGTTAGTAAAAAGAGCACACATGCAATGACACTGGTGGATCCATAGGTGGATTGTGAAAAGAACACACATGCAATGACACTGGTGGATCCATATGTGGTATGTGAAAATAACACACATTTCAATGACTCTAGTTGTTGTTAGTAAAAAGAACACACATGCAATGACACTAGTCGATCCATAGGTGGATTATGAAAAGAACACACATGCAATGACACTGGTGGATCCATAGGTGGTATGTGAAAAGAACACACATGCAATGACTCCAGTTGTTGTTAGTAAAAAGAACACACATGTAATGACACTGGTGGATCCATGTGTGGTCTTTGAAGAGAACACAAATTTCAATGACAATGGTGGATCCATATGTGGTATGTGAAAATACCAGTCATGAAATGACTCAAGTTGTTGTTAGTAAAAAGAACACACATGCAATGACACTAGTGGATCCATAGGTGGATTCTGAAAAGAACACACATGCGATGATAGTGGTGGATCCTTATGTGGTATGTGAAAAGAACACACATGCAATGACTCTGGTTGTTGTTAGTAACAAGAACACACATGTAATAACACTGGTGGATCCATGTGTGGTCTCGGAAGAGAACACACATTTCAATGACACTGGTGGATCCATATGTGGTATGTGAAAAAGAAGACACATGAAATGACTCTGGTTGTTGTTAGTAAAAAAGCACACATGCAATAACACTGCTGGATCCATAGGTGGATAGTGAAAAGAACACACATGCAACGACACTGGTGGATCCATATGTGGTATGTGAAAAGAACACACATTTCAATGACTCTGATTGTTGTTAGTAAAAAGAGCACACATGCAATGACACTGGTGGATCCATACGTGGATTGTGAAAAGAATACACATGCAATGACACTGCTGGATCCATATGTGGTATCTTAAAAGAACACACATTTCAATGACTCTGGTGTTGTTAGTAAAAAGAACACCCATGCAATGATATTGGTGGATCCATGGGTGGATTGTGAAAAGAGCACACATGCAATAACACTGGTGGATCCATATGTGGTATGTGAAAAGAACACACATGCAATGACTCTGGTTGTTGTTAGTAACAAGAACACACATGCAATAACACAGGTGGATCAATGTGTGGTCTCTGAAGAGAACACACATTTCGATGACACTGGTGGATCCATATGTCGTATGGGAAAAGAACACACATGAAATGACTCTGGTTGTTCTTAGTAAAAAAGCACACATGCAGTGACACTGGTGGATCCATAGGTGGATTGTGAAAAGAACACACATGCAATGACACTGGTTGTTGTTAGTAAAAAGAACACACATGCAATGACACTGGTGGATCCATGTGCGGTCTCTGAAGAGAACACACATTTCAATGACTCTGGTTGTTGTTAGTAAAAAGAACACACATGCAATGACACTGGTGGCTCCATGTGTGGTCTCTAAAGAGAACACACATGCGATGACTCTGGTTGTTGTTAGTAAAAAGAACACACATTGTCACATCCCAAATTTTATATTTGGTCTTGCATATCATTCATTGCATCGCATCATATCTTTCCATGCATTACCGTCGAGTAGAGAGGATCGACGAAACGCTATTTGCAAAACCCCGTTTCTACTTCGCTTCGAGGTTCCTGCGGGGGGCTTCAGAGGGACTTGCAACAACCACCTTTGTAGGTTCGAGCTTTCGCTCAAACTTTGACTGAAGGTTGTTCCCCTCGACGATACGAACCCGTAGGCATGAAAATCGCTCCAATCAGAGTTCGTATGCAAAACGGTCCGAAAATCCGGACCGATTTCCGAGTTGTAGTCAGTTTCCGGGCCGTTTCAGTTCAGAATTGTTTTTTTTCTTTTTTTTTCCGCGCGAGGGACTTTTTAAGGAGGGCCCCACCCCTGGCCTCGGTTCCCGTGCACGCGACCCAACCCCGCCGCCGCCATCTCCCTGCGTGCGCGCTCCCGCCCGGCCGCGCCGCCGCCGCCATCGCCGCCGCTTATTGCGGGTTCGTCTCGCCGCCCTCTTTCCGTTCCGTGCTCGCGTCTCCACCGCCGCCAACTGCGCCCTGCAGATCGCCGCGTACGCGCACGCGTTTATTATTCCGGGAGCCGTAGTTGACCGTGTGTGTACGTGCAGGTAGAACCACGCCACCGGAACCGACCGTCGCCGCCGTCCGGAGCTCGCCGGAGTTCGATTCGCCGTCCGTTTCCGGTAAGACAACAGCCACCGTCAGATCTCAGATCAGCGGCTTAGATCGTTCGTTGACTGATCAGCACTCCAGACGTTGACTAGTCAGAGGGAGTTGACTAGTCAGAGGCCCCAGACGTTGACTGGTCAGACGCCCAGTCAGCGCCCGATCATCGAACCAGTTGACGATTAAGCTGGGTCAATTTCGTTAATCCCTTTAATTGGCAGATTTCGGTAGAATCTTGTAAATTGCATAGAAATTAAACCTCTTGGCAAAAAATTGCAAATAAAATATGCGCGAGTTCAGTGAGTCGTGTAGAATCTCGCTGTAGCTTTGGTTCAGACTTTTACCGTCAGGTTTAGTACAGTTTAATCAAACTAGTTAGTGGCCTTTTCGGAGTAATAAATTCGTAGTAAAAGTTTCGTAGCTCCGAAAATCGCGTATGATATGTCCCTGAACTCGTATGAACGAGGGGAATCTCATGGTGATATAAAAAGATAGGCTTATAGTAAAAACTTCTGCAGTATTTGTCTAATGGCTTTCTGCAGTGTTTTAATTACTCGGGATGTTTTATAACTCCTTTTTGAGTAATTCCAATTGGTACTGTTTCTTATCAGCGATGCCTATGCGGTAGAATTTTTCCGGGATTTTACAAACAGTATACTACCGGTAGTGAATTATTTAAGTTCTAGCTCTAGTAGAGATCTCTACTTTTGGTTAATAGTTTTCCTAGCGCCAAATCTATTTTCCATGTATGTATTCGGTAGTAATATGTATTAGTATTATGTGGTGCAGCTGTAGCACCAATTCACTTGCCGTTCTTGCATTCATGCATCATCTTTGTTGCATATGTTTGTGAATTGTTTGTTTATGAATGCAATTGTGTCGTGTAGATTGTGTGGAGTGCAACCCTTGCTCGTGTTTGGATTGTTCCTCCGACCGCTTTAATCAAGGCAAGTAGATGCTACTTTGTTCATGATATCGTCCTACTATTTTCAATGCATTGTCGTGTATTTTGTAGTTGCATGAGTAGGATGATACTATCGCTATGCTATGTCCTATTATTGTGGTAGGGCTTTCCTTGTAGATGAACCACCGTTGTAGATGTGCTTAGCCATGCTATGTTGAACGAGGGCTGGGTTACATCATTGATACTGGTTTTCTCAAAGTATTGGTTTGTGAAAACTAAAACAACTTAATCAATGAATCTCCTGGGTGTGATGGTATTGATAAGTTTTGGTGGTTTCATTGCGGAAAGGCAACCACGTATCAAGAGAGAATGATTGGCTTCTTTATTGTGTAGCTTACGTGTACAACCATGTGCCAATAATGAAATGGGCGGTTGGTTGGACTTAGTAGGTTGTGGTAACTCGAACCCGCGTATCCAGAGATGTAGAATTTTGGTAGGTTGGACCGGTGCTCGTCGGGATTGAGGAGCTACTTCCCGAACAGTCTCTTCTTGGTCTTCTCCCTTTCATCACCCAAAATGAGAGTGATGGTACGAGCTGGGCTGGCCAAGTCACATGGGTAAAGTGTACTAACCTCTGCAGAGTGTATAATCTAATCGATTAGTCGTGTCTCCGGTTATGGACAACTGAGTTGCTAGATATTGATTCCATGACATGTTTCTCGCTCATTCTAATTTCATAATTGTTTTAATATTGTTGGGTTAACTTAATTGGGATCTTTTCAAAGAAAAATCAAAAACTGTTTATGAAAGTAGGACAAAGTTATTTGCAAATGCAAGCCAGACACAGCTCCACTTGCCAAATATGCATGTAGATGTTAGTACTATTGTCTCCATTTACTAGCTCTATTTGCCATACATTCCATGTATTGACCCTTCGGGGCTGTTGCGTTTTATGCTGCAGGTTATTCCGATTCTGATTGATCGTTATAGGCCACGGTACTCCACTCGGCACTTGTTCACTTGTGGGCAATTTGAAGAATGGAGGATTTAATCGTTTATGTTGCTACCTGAATAATTTGAGCTAGCTTGTGCTAAGCTTTTATTGTAATAATGGTACTCTAGATCTTCGTTATCTATGATACACGGATATTTTGCTATGTTATCTATCTTACTCTATTGTGGGCCAATGAACCGATCCAGGGATTGGCATGTCACATAGAGGCCACAGTCTTTTTAGAACCGGGGTGCCACAGGATGGTATCAGAGCCCGTGTGTCGACTGTAGGATCGTGACCTAGAATTGGATTAGGAAGCCATAGATTTATTAAAGCCTATATTAACTCTATCTTTCATCTTATGCCTTTCACCCTCGTAAATTCTTACCATATGTTATTCTTACACTTTCCTCTTTTACTTGATAGATGGGAGAAGTCAGGACTGAGTATGCCACCATGGAGTCACCAAGGCCCTTTGCAAGGCAGTTAGCTCAGCTCTCGCAGTCATTGGGATTGCCACTGCCCATGTTCAAGGGAAGAAGGCTGTACACCTATGGATATGGAGAGGATGCATGGGAGATCACTACCTTCATATTCAGAGATGCCGCCTTGCCAAACCCCGTGCATTTGATCTACACAAAGACATACTGGCTGGGGACTTGGAATCAACAGCCATACATGAAGCCTGTCTACTTGGTGCCATCAAGTCCGACACCTACTACCGGCAGATTCACCCTACCGTGACTATGGAAGGCGTGATGAAGATGGGAACATTGTGGTTACCCCGGGCGACAGGAACAACATGCCGCCCCGTCGGAGGCACATAGAGGACATGGAAAGGGAGAATGGAGCTCTAGCAGAGAAGGTGAGGATGATAAAGGAGATTGCAGATTTTACTAGCAATGGTATGGTGGTCCAAGGACTGGAGATTGACACTTTGCATGAAGCTGTGGGAGTTCTGGAGAATGCCCTGATATCCAGAGATGCAACCATAGCATATCTTCATGGTACTGTGCAGGAGAACACCCAGAACATACAACAACTGCAAGGGACAGTCTAGGAAAGGGATCAAACTATTGAAGGTATGACAGCCCAGATTGCCGCTCTCCAAGCACAGCTGAATCCACCCTCTGATGATGACAATGGAGATGATGGCAACAATGGGGATGATGATGACAGTGGAGATGATGATGATGAGGACGAGGATGATGATGATGGAGATGATGATGGTGGAGGAGATGAAGCTGTTGCAGTTGCAGCTGAGGATGAAGAAGAAGATGAGGATCCAGAAGAGGTGGAGTTTGACGTTTCAAGTGATGGTTCAGGAGAGGTGTACACTCCGCCGCCATGGTTGTACCGCGAGCCGAAGCGCCAACGCATGACCGCAAGGGCCTACCTCAAACTCTTCAAGCAATAGATAGAAGTCCACCAATTAGTCCTCGTTAGGATTATTCTCGATCGTTGTGATACTTAGTTCGTGTTAGTGTAAGAGTGTTTAGATGCTTATTTGTGTACTCCAATATTCCAGGAATTATTTGTGCAAATTATATGAAAGAGTTATGGCAATTTGGTTACTATCTGTGTTGTTTTCGCTGCAGTTTTTCTGCTGATACAGCAGTACTGCGCGATTTTTCATATTTTTCTGGTAACTCGGAAAAATCTGAAAAAAATTGGGCTGATGCGGAACTTCCTGTTATATACGCACAAAAATTGGCTTAATTTTCTGACGAGTTTAAGTCAGGCGGAAAAATTCGCGAACACAGCAGAACTGTTCTGTCAGAATTGCTGTTTTGTCGTTTTGATGCTCAACTGTTTAGTTAACCATTGACAACTCTTGTAAAACTATTTCAGTAGATATATACTGCTAGGATAGCACCTGGGATGTTGCTGGACCGCTTGTTTGTTGATGTGTTGCTTGCTTGTGATTGTCTGCTATTGTTTGTTGTTGAATGATCATATGTATGGGTAGAATCCTATTGTCGTAGTTGATTCTTTCTAAACTTACCTGTGCTGAACCGCAGATGACTCCCCGCCGCCAACCCACTGAGTTGGAGCAGCTCATGGCAGATTAGGCATAGCTGACCCAAGTGATGACCCAGTTCATGGCAAATCATAACAACAACAATGGAAACAATCAGCCTCAGGGAGATGCTCTCACCAGATTTCTGAGGTTAAGGCCAGCTAAGTTCTCTACTGCAACGGAACCAATGGTTGCTCTCGACTGGTTGCGTTCAGTCAACAAGGATCTGGTAACTGTTGGATGCACTGATGCTGAGAAGGTGAGGTTTGCCGCTCACCTACTGGAGGGACCAGCCGCTTCTTGGTGGGACACATTTCAGATCACCCACCCTCTGAATACTGTGACTTGGGCAATGTTTGAGGAAGGTTTCAGGACCAACCACGTGTCTTCAGGAGTTCTGAGCCTGAAGAGGAAGGAGTTCCGCAACTTGCGCCAAACCGATCGCACCGTGGCCGAGTATATTGAGGAGTTCAATAATTTGTCCCGTTATGCACCTGAGGATGTTGACACTGATGGAAAAAGGAGGGAGAGATTTCTGGATGGCCTCAGTGATGAGCTTTCAGTGCAGCTACTGGTGGTTTATTGCCCCACTTTCCAGGAGCTCATGGACAAGGCCAGAATCTTGGAAGGGAAGCACAAGCAGGTGGAAAGCCGCAAGAGAAAGAACAACAATCACCACTATGGTTCACATCACAAGTCTCGCACTTCATATGATGGATACTCCAAGCATGGAGGAAGTGACCATGGGATCCATGACCGCCACCACCATGGAGGCGATGGGCATCGTCATGACAACCATAGGAGCAGTCACCACAGTCACAAGGGAGGACACTCTCACCACTCTGGAGGACACGGTGGACATGACCGCAACCGTGATCGCAATTTTGTGAAGAAGGATCTGAGTGAGGTGACATGCTTCAAGTGTGCGAAGGACACTATGCCGACAACTGTCCGGAGAGGAAAGGACTGAAGCCAACCAACAATGAGAAGGCCACAGTGAACCACATGAATGTGGAAGAGATTCTAGACGAGCCTGACCTTGTGATTGGTAAGTTTCCAATCAATACTTACCCTGCACTTATACTTTTTGATACTGGTGCATCGCATTCATTCATATCAAGAGCATTTGTGGATAAGTATAAGTTACCTACTGAGTCTATGAAGAGGTCTTTTAGAGTGAGTTCACCTGGAGGAGATATGATAGCTAGTGCGGGATGCCGCAATTTAACTATGAGGATTGGAACACACAACTTCATTGCACATTTGGTAGTGTTGGATTCACAGGGATTAGATGTCATTCTGGGTACGTATGGATTAGATATCTATGCATGGGGGACACATAGATTGTGCACAGCGAGCTGTTTCACTCAAAACCCCGGATGGTAAGAGGATTAGATTCAAGTCAGTCGCACGACCTGGAAGGTGTAAGCTGAATTCTCTTAAGGGGGTTAGCATGGATACTGTGCCAGTGATTAGGGATTACCCCGACGTGTTTCTGGAAGAACTGCCGGGGATGCCACCTGACAGGGAAGTAGAGTTTCTTATCGACCTGATGCCGGGAACAGGACCAATAGCAAAGAAACCATATAAGATGGATGTGGATGAGCTGAGGGAATTGAAGAAACAATTGAAAGAGCAGCTGGAAAAGGGATTCATTCAGCCTAGTGCGTCGTCATGGGGTGCACCTATTCTGATTGTGGAGAAGAAAGACAGCACCAAGAGGTTAGTGGTGGACTATCGTTCGCTGAATGAGGTAACCATCAAGAACAAGTACCCTCTGCCGAACATAAATGATTTGTTTGATCAACTGGAAGGAGCAAAGGTGTTCAGCAAGATTGATCTGCGATCTGGCTACTTTCAATTGAAGATCCGGAAGGAGGATGTACCAAAAACCGCCTTCACCACTAGGTATGGTTTATCTGAGTATCTGATTATGTCATTTGGACTAACGAATGCCCCGGCATATTTCATGACCATGATGAACAAGGTATTTATGGAGTACTTGGACAAGTTCGTAGTGGTGTTTATTGATGACATACTGATATATTCCAAGGATGATGCTGAGCATGAGAAACATCTGCGACTGATTTTGGAGAAACTGAGGGAACACCAGCTGTATGCCAAATTCAGCAAGTGTGAATTCTGGCTTAACACCGTTGGGTTTCTTGGACACGTAGTGTCGGAGAAGGAGTCATTTATTGATCCAAGCAAAGTGACTGCGATGAATCGAGTGGGAAGCACCCAAGAATGCGGGAGAGATTCAAGCTTCGGGACTTGCTGGATATTATAGGAGGTTCATTGAAAACTTTTCCAAGATTGCTAAGCCGATGACTGAACTTGAAGAAGGAGAGAAAGTTTGAATGGACGGATGTGTGAAGCTAGCTTTGAACTGAAGCATCGACTAGTGATCGCACTGCCTGTGCTTACGGATCTTGAAGGATTTCCAAGTGTATTGTGATGCTTCTCAGAGGACTTGGGAGTGTCTTGATGCAAGATGGGAGAGTGGTGTCATATGCCTCGCGACAACTCAAGCACCATGAGCGGAATTACCCCACACATGACTTGGAGTTAGCGTCAGTGGTTCATGCGCTCAAGGTATGGAGGCATTACTTAATGGGAAAACACTGTGATGTGTACACCGACCACAAGAGCCTGAAATACATATTTACACAGAAGGAGCTGAACATGAGATAAAGGAGATGGTTGGAACTTATCAAGGACTACGATATGAATCTGCAATATCACCCAGGAAAGGCCAATGTAGTAGCTGATGCTCTGAGCCGGAAGGTTTATGCCAATGGATTGACAATTGGTGAATTGCCTGAGGATTTGTGCAAGCAATTCAAGGACCTTAGACTGGAGGTAGTATCTGAAGGATATTTGGCTACAATGGAAGTCCAACCAACGCTTCAGGATAGAATCAGGAAGGCTCAAGTGGGAGACAAAGAGATAGATGAAGTTAAGGAAAAGATGAAGGAAGGTCGAGCAAGGGAATTCCGCGAGGATGAGCAAGGTACCTTGTGGTATGGAGATCGTTTGTGTGTGCCCAACGATCCGGAGTTAAGGAAGTTGATTATGAAGGAAGCTCTTGACTCGTCGTATTCCATACATCCGGGCAATACGAAGATGTATATGGATCTAAAGGACAGATTCTGGTGGAACAACATGGAGGGAGATATCGCCAAGCATATTGCCCTATGTGATGTATGTAGCCGAGTGAAGGCGGAACACCAGAAACCAGCAGGACTGCTACAGCCTTTGCCCGTGCCGGATTGGAAATGGGATATAGTGGGAATGGACTTTATCATAGGACTGCCCAGGACCAGGTCTGGATATGACTCTATTTGGGTAGTGGTCGATCATTTGACCAAGGTAGCCCACTTTATACCGGTGAAGACGACCTATACGAGTGCAAAGTTGGCCAAGATTTACATGGACAAGATTGTGTGCCTACATGGAGTTCCCAAGAGTATCGTATCTGATAGAGGCACCCAATTTACCTCACACTTAGGCGCCATGACGAGTCACTTGGTACTAGATTGGAGTTTAGCAGCGTTTCACCTGGTGATGGGATGACCGAGAGGGTGAATCAGATTTTGGAAGACATGCTAAGAGCTTGTGCCTTGGCTCATGTTCTAGTTGGGATGAGAATTTACCGTATGCGGAGTTTTCCTACAACAACATCTATCAAACCAGCATCAAGACGTCACCGTTCGATGTGCTGTATGGGAAACGGTGCCGAACACCATTGCTATGGGATGGAGTAGGAGAACGTCAGTTGTTTGGACCTGACTTGATCAAGGACGCTGAGGAGAAGGTCGCCTTGATTAGAGACAGACTGAAGGTAGCACAATCAAGACAAAAGAGCTACGCTGACGCCAAGCGCAAGGAAGTGGTATATGAGATAGGTGATAGAGCATACCTCAGAGTATCGACACTCCGTGGAATCAAGAGATTTGGTATTAAGGGTAAGCTGGCACCTCGATTTATTGGACCATATCGGGTCTTAGCACGCAAAGGAGAAGTTGCCTATCAGTTGGAGTTGCCAGAGGCTCTGTCTGCTGTTCACAACGTGTTCCACGTATCCCAGCTGAAGAAGTGCCATCCGGAGATGGTGGATACACCATTGAGAGACACTGTACCGCTAGAAGAGGTTCAGCTTGAGAATGATTTGACCTATGAGGAGAAACCGGTCAAGATTCTGGAGACAGCAAAAAGGACTACCCGTACCAAGACAATCAAGTTTTGCAATGTACAGTGGAGCCACCACACCGAGGAGGAAGCTACTTGGGAGCGTGAGGATGACATCCGAGAGGACTACCCACACCTATTTGCTAGCCGCGCCGAATCTCGAGGACAAGATTCATCTTAAGGGGGTTAGTCTTGTCACATCCCAAATTTTAGATTTGGTCTTGCATATCATTCATTGCATCGCATCATATCTTTCCATGCATTACCGTCGAGTAGAGAGGATCGACGAAACGCTATTTGCAAAACCCCGTTTCTACTTCGCTTCGAGGTTCCTGCGGGGAGCTTCAGAGGGACTTGCAACAAACACCTTTGTAGGTTCGAGCTTTCGCTCAAACTTCGACTGAAGGTTGTTCCCCTCGACGATACGAACCCGTAGGCGTGAAAATCGCTCCAATCGGAGTTCGTATGCAAAAGACTCGGACGTTTTAGTAAACCGCCGGAAAACGGTCCGAAAATCCGGACCGATTTCTGAGTTGTAGTCAGTTTCCGGGCCGTTTCAGTTCAGAATTGTTTTTTTTTCTTTCAGCGAGGACTTTTAAGAGGCCCACCCTGGCCTCGGTTCCCGTGCACGACCCAACCCCGCCGCCGCCATCTCTCCCTGCGCTCCAGCGCCGAGCAACCGTCCGCCGTCGCCGCCTTCGCGCCACGCGCCGCCGCCTCCGGTCGTCGTCGGCCATCACCGCGTCTGTTGCCGGGTTCGTCTCGCCGCCCTCTTTCCGTTCCCGTGCTCCGCGTCTCCATCCGCCGCCGCCAACTGCGCCCTGCAGATCGCCGCGTACGCGCACGCGTTTATTATTCCGGGAGCCGTAGTTGACCGTGTGTGTACGTGCAGGTAGAACCACGCCACCGGAACCGACCGTCGCCGCCGTCCGGAGCTCGCCGGAGTTCGATTCGCCGTCCGTTTTCGGTAAGACAGCAGCCACCGTCAGATCTCAGATCAGCGGCTTAGATCGTTCGTTGACTGGTCAGCACTCCAGACGTTGACTAGTCAGAGGGAGTTGACTAGTCAGAGGCCCCAGACGTTGACTGGTCAGACGCCCAGTCAGCGCCCAGTCATCAGACCAGTTGACCAGTCAAACAGACACAGTTGACTGGGTCAATTTCGTTAATCCCTTTAATTGGCAGATTTCGGTAGAATCTTGTAAATTGCGTAGAAATTAAACCGCTTGGCCAAAAATTGCAAATAAAATATGCACGAGTTCAGTGAGTCGTGTAGAATCTCGCTGTAGCTTTGGTTCAGACTTTTACCGTCAGGTTTAGTACAGTTTAATCAAACTAGTTAGTTGCCTTTTCGGAGTAATAAATTCGTAGTAAAAGTTTCGTAGCTCCGAAAATCGCGTATGATATGTCCCTGAACTCGTATGAATGAGGGGAATATCATCGTGATATAAAAAGATAGGCTTACAGTAAAAACTTCTGCAGTATTTGTCTAATGGCTTTCTGCAGTGTTTTAATTACTCGGGATGTTTTATAACTCCTTTTTGAGTAATTCCAATTGGTACTGTTTCTTATTAGCGATGCCTATGCGGTAGAATTTTTCCGGGATTTTACAAACAGTATACTACCGGTAGTGAATTATTTAAGTTCTAGCTCTAGTAGAGATCTCTACTTTTGGTTAATAGTTTTCCTAGCGCCAAATCTATTTCCCATGCATGTATTCGGTAGTAATATGTATTAGTATTATGTGGTGCAGCTATAGCACCAATTCACTTGCCGTTCTTGCATTCATGCATCATCTTTGTTGCATATGTTTGTGAATTGTTTGTTTATGAATGCAATTGTGTCGTGTAGATTGTGTGGAGTGCAACCCTTGCTCGTGTTTGGATTGTTCCTCCGACCGCTTCAATCAAGGCAAGTAGATGCTACTTTGTTCATGATATCGTCCTACTATTTTCAATGCATTGTCGTGTATTTTGTACTTGCATGAGTAGGATGATACTATCGCTATGCTATGTCCTATTATTGTGGTAGGGCTTTCCTTGTAGATGAACCACCGTTGTAGATGTGCTTAGCCATGCTATGTTGAACGAGGGCTGGGTTACATCATTGATACTGGTTTTCTCAAAGTATTGGTTTGTGAAAACTAAAACAACTTAATCAATGAATCTCCTGGGTGTGATGGTATTGATAAGTTTTGGTGGTTTCATTGCGGAAAGGCACCCAGGTATCAAGAGAGAATGATTGGCTTCTTTATTGTGTAGCCTACGTGTACAACCATGTGCCAATAATGAAATGGGCGGTTGGTTGGACTTAGTAGGTTGTGGTAACTTGAACCCGCGTATCCAGAGATGTAGAATTTTGGTAGGTTGGACCGGTGCGCGTCGGGATTGAGGAGCTACTTCCCGAACAGTCTCTTCTTGGTCTTCTCCCTTTCATCACCCAAAATGAGAGTGATGGTACGAGCTGGGCTGGCCAAGTCACATGGGTAAAGTGTACTAACCTCTGCAGAGTGTATAATCTAATCGATTAGCCGTGTCCCCGGTTATGGACAACTGAGTTGCTAGATATTGATTCCATGACATGTTTCTCGCTCATTCTAATTTCATAATTGTTTTAATATTGTTGGGTTAACTTAATTGGGATCTTTTCAAAGAAAAATCAAAAACTGTTTATGAAAGTAGGACAAATTTATTTGCAAATGCAAGCCAGACACAGCTCCACTTGCCAAATATGCATGTAGATCTTAGTACTATTGCCTCCATTTACTAGCTCTATTTGCCATACATTCCATGTATTGACCCTTCGGGGCTGTTGCGTTTTATGCTGCAGGTTATTCCGATTCCGATTGATTGATATAGGCCACGGTACTCCACTCGGCACTTGTTTACTTGTGGGTAATTTGAAGAATGGAGGATTTAATCGTTTATGTTGCTACCTGAATAATTTGAGCTAGCTTGTGCTAAGCTTTTATTGTAATAATGGTACTCTGGATCTTCGTTATCTATGATACACGGATATTTTGCTATGTTATCTATCTTACTCTATTGTGGGCCAATGAACCGATCCAGGGATTGGCATGTCACATAGAGGCCACGGTCTTTTCAGAACCGGGGTGTCACACACATGCAATGACACTGGTGGATCCATATGTGGTATGTGAAAAGAACACACATTTCAATGACTCTGGTTGTTGTTAGTAAAAAGAACACACATGCAATCACATTGGTGGATCCATAGGTGGATTGAGAAAAGATCACACATGCAATGGCACTGGTGGATCCATATGTGGTATGTGAAAAGAACACACATGCAATGACTCCAGTTGTTGTTAGTAAAAAGAACACACATGTAATGACACTGGTGGATCAATGTGTGGTCTCTGAAGAGAACACACATTTCAATGACACTAGTGGATCCATATGTGGTATGTGAAAAGAACACACATGCAATGACTCTAGTTGTTGTTAGTAAAAAGAGCACACATGAAATGACACTGGTGGATCCATAGGTGGATTGTGAAAAGAACACACATGCAATGACACTGGTGGATCCATATGTGGTATGTGAAAATAACACACATTTCAATGACTCTAGTTGTTGTTAGTAAAAAGAACACACATGCAATGACACTAGTGGATCCATAGGTGGATTGTGAAAAGAGCACACATGCAATGACTCTGGTTGTTGTTAGTAAAAAGAGCACACATGCAATGACACTGGTGGATCCATACGTGAATTGTGAAAAGAACACACATGCAATGACACTGGTGGATCCATATGTGGTATCTTAAAAGAACACACATTTCAATGACTCTGGTGTTGTTAGTAAAAGGAACACACATGCAATGACATTGGTGGATCCATGGGTGGATTGTGAAAAGAGCACACATGAAATGACACTGTTGGATCCATATGTGGTATGTGAAAAGAACACACATGCAATGACTCTGGTTGTTGTTAGTAACAAGAACACACATGCAATAACACTGGTGGATCAATGTGTGGATTGAAGAGAACGCTCATTTCAATGACACCTTTGTATCAATATGTCGTATGTGAAAAGAACACACATGAAATGACTCTGGTTGTTGTTAGTAAAAAAGCACACATGTAGTGACACTGGTGGATCCATAGGTGGATTGTGAAATGAACACACATGCAATGACACTGGTTGTTGTTAGTAAAAAGAACACACATGCAATGACACTGGTGGATCCATGTGCGGTCTCTGAGGAGAACACACATTTCAATGACTCTGGTTGTTGTTAGTAAAAAGAACACACATGCAATGACACTGGTGGATCCATGTGTGGTCTCTAAAGAGAACACATATGCGATGACTCTGGTTGTTGTTAGTAAAAAGAACACACATGCAATGACACTGGTGGATCCATATGTGGTATGTGAAAAGAACACAAATTTCAATGACTCTGGTTGTTGTTAGTAAAAAGAACACACATGCAATCACATTGGTGGATCCATAGGTGGATTGTGAAAAGATCACACATGCAATGACACTGGTGGATCCATATGTGGTATGTGAAAAGAACGCACATGCAATGACTCTAGTTGTTGTTAGTAAAAAATAACACACATGTAATGACACTGGTGGATCCATGTGTGGACTCTGAAGAGAACACTCATTTCAATGACACTGGTGGATCCATATGTAGTATGTGAAAAGAACAGTCATGAAATGACTCCAGTTGTTGTTAGGAAAAAGAACACACATGCAATGACACTGGTGGATCCATAGGAAGAAACTTGTGGATCCATACGTGGTATGTGAAAAGAACACACATGCAATGACTCTAGTTGTTGTTAGTAACACGAACACACATGCAATAACACTGGTGGATCCATGTGTGGTCTCTGAAGAGAACACACATTTCAATGACTGGTTGTTGTTAGTAAAAATAACACACATGCAATGACACTGGTGGATCCATGTGTGGTCTCTAAAGAGAACACACATGCAATGCCTCTGGTTGTTGTTAGGAAAAAGAGAACACATGCAATGACACTGGTGGATCCATAGGTGGATTGTGAAAAGAACACACATGCAATGTCACTGGTGGATCCATATGTGGTATGTGAAAAGAACACACATTTCAACGACTCTGGTTGTTGTTAGTAAAAATATCACACATGTAATGACACTGGTGGATCCATGTGTGGTCTCTAAAGAGAACACACATGCAATGACTCTAGTTGTTGTTAGTAAAAAGAGCACACATGCAATGACACTGATGGATCCATAGGTGGATTGTGAAAAGAACACACATGCAATGACACTGGTGGAACCATATGTGGTATGTGAAAATGACACACATTTCAATGACTCTAGTTGTTGTTAGTAAAAAGAACACACATGCAATGACACTAGTCGATCCATAGGTGGATTATGAAAAGAACACACATGCAATGACACTGGTGGATCCATAGGTGGTATGTGAAAAGAACACACATGCAATGACTCCAGTTGTTGTTAGTAAAAAGAACACACATGTAATGACACTAGTGGATCCATGTGTGGTCTTTGAAGAGAACACACATTTGAATGACAATGGTGGATCCATATGTGGTATGTGAAAATACCAGTCATGAAATGACTCAAGTTGTTGTTAGTAAAAAGAACACACATGCAATGACACTAGTGGATCCATAGGTGGATTGTGAAAAGAACACACATGCGATGATAGTGGTGGATCCTTATGTGGTATGTGAAAACAACACACATGCAATGACTCTGGTTGTTGTTAGTAACAAGAACACACATGCAATAACACTGGTGGATCCATGTGTGGTCTCGGAAGAGAACACACATTTCAATGACACTGGTGGATCCATATGTGGTATGTGAAAAGAAGACACATGAAATAACTCTGGTTGTTGTTAGTAAAAAAGCACACATGCAATAACACTGCTGGATCCATAGGTGGATTGTGAAAAGAACACACATGCAACGACACTGGTGGATCCATATGTGGTATGTGAAAAGAACACACATTTCAATGACTCTGATTGTTGTTAGTAAAAAGAGCACACATGCAATGACACTGGTGGATCCATACGTGGATTGTGAAAAGAACACACATGCAATGACACTGCTGGATCCATATGTGGTATCTTAAAAGAACACACATTTCAATGACTCTGGTGTTGTTAGTAAAAAGAACACCCATGCAATGACATTGGTGGATCCATGGGTGGATTGTGAAAAGAGCACACATGCAATGACACTGGTGGATCCATATGTGGTATGTGAAAAGAACACACATGCAATGACTCTGGTTGTTGTTAGTAACAAGAACACACATGCCAATAACACAGGTGGATCAATGTGTGGTCACTGAAGAGAACACACATTTCGATGACACTGGTGGATCCATATGTCGTATGGGAAAAGAACACACATGAAATGACTCTGGTTGTTGTTAGTAAAAAAGCACACATGCAGTGACACTGGTGGATCCATAGGTGGATTGTGAAAAGAACACACATGCAATGACACTGGTTGTTGTTAGTAAAAAGAACACACATGCAATGACACTGGTGGATCCATGTGCGGTCTCTGAAGAGAACACACATTTCAATGACTCTGGTTGTTGTTAGTAAAAAGAACACACATGCAATGACACTGGTGGATCCATGTGTGGTCTCTAAAGAGAACACATGCACGATGACTCTGGTTGTTGTTAGTAAAAAGAACACACATGCAATGACACTGGTGGATCCATATGTGGTATGTGAAAAGAACACACATTTCAATGACTCTGGTTGTTGTTAGTAAAAAGAACACACATGCAATCACATTGGTGGATCCATAGGTGGATTGAGAAAAGATCACACATACAATGGCACTGGTGGATCCATATGTGGTTTGTGAAAAGAACACACATGCAATGACTCTAGTTGTTGTTAGTAAAAAGAACACACATGTAATGACACTGGTGGATCAATGTGTGGTCTCTGAAGAGAACACACATTTCAATGACACTAGTGGATCCATATGTGGTATGTGAAAAGAACAGTCATGAAATAACTCTAGTTGTTGTTAGTAAAAGGAACACACATGGAATGACACTGGTGGATCCATGTGTGGTCTCTGAAGAGAACACACATGCAATGACTCTAGTTGTTGTTAGTAAAAAGAGCACACATGAAATGACACTGGTGGATCCATAGGTGGATTGTGAAAAGAACACACATGCAATGACACTGGTGGATCCATATGTGGTATGTGAAAATAACACACATTTCAATGACTCTAGTTGTTGTTAGTAAAAAGAACACACATGCAATGACACTAGTGGATCCATAGGTGGATTGTGAAAAAAAACACATGCAATGACACTGGTGGATCCATAGGTGGTATGTGAAAAGAACACACATGCAATGACTCCAGTTGTTGTTAGTAAAAATACCACACATGTCATGTCTCTGGTGGATCCATGTGTGGTCTTTGAAGAGAACACACATTTCAATGACACTGGTGGATCCATATGTGGTATGTGAAAATACCAGTCATGAAATGACTCAAGTTGTTGTTAGTAAAAAGAACACACATGCAATGACACTAGTGGATCCATAGGTGGATTGTGAAAAGAACACACATGCAATGACAGTGGTGGATCCTTATGTGGTATGTGAAAAGAACACACATGCAATGACTCTGGTTGTTGTTAGTAACAAGAACACACATGCAATAACACTGGTGGATCCATGTGTGGTCTCTGAAGAGAACACACATTTCAATGACATTGGTGGATCCATATGTGGTATGTGAAAAGAACACACATGAAATGACTCTGGTTGTTGTTAGTAAAAAAAGCACACATGCAATAACGCTGTTGGATCCATAGGTGGATTGTGAAAAGAACACACATGCAGTGACACTGGTAGATCCATAGGTGGATTGTGAAAAGAACACACATGCAATGACATTGGTTTTTGTTAGTAAAAAGAACACATATGCAATGACACTGGTGGATCCATGTGCGGTCTCTGAAGAGAACACACATTTCAATGACTCTGGTTGTTGTTAGTAAAAAGAACACACATGCAATGACACTGGTGGATCCATGTGTGGTCTCTAAAGAGAACAGACATGCGATGACTCTGCTTGTTGTTAGTAAAAAGAACACACATGCAATGACACTGGTGGATTCATATGTGGTATTTGAAAAGAACACACATGTCAATGACTCTGGTTGTTGTTAGTAAAAAGAACACACATGCAATCACATTGGTGGATCCATAGGTGGATTGTGAAAAGATCACACATGCAATGACACTGGTGGATCCATATGTGGTATGTGAAAAGAACACACATGCAATGACTCCAGTTGTTGTTAGTAAAAAGAACACACATGTAATGACACTGGTGGATAAATGTGTGGTCTCTGAAGAGAACACACATTTCAATGACACTGGTGGATCCATATGTGGTATGTGAAAAGAATAGTCATGAAATGACTCTAGTTGTTGTTAGTAAAAGGAACAGACACGCAATGACACTGGTGGATCCATAGGTGGATTGTGAAAAGAGCACACATGCAATGACACTGGTGGATCCATATGTGGTATGTGAAAAGAACACACATGCAATGACTCTAGTTGTTGTTAGTAAAAAAGAACACACATGTAATGACACTGGTGGATCCATGTGTGGTCTCTGAAGAGAACACTCATTTCAATGACACTGGTGGATCCATATGTAGTATGTGAAAAGAACAGTCATGAAATGACTCCAGTTGTTGTTAGTAAAAGGAACACACATGCAATGACACTGGTGGATCCATAGGTGGACACTGGTGGATCCATACGTGGTATGTGAAAAGAACACACATGCAATGACTCTGGTTGTTGTTAGTAACAAGAACACACATGCAATAACACTTGTGGATCCATGTGTGGTCTCTGAAGAGAACACACATTTCAATGACTGGTTGTTGTTAGTAAAAATAACACACATGCAATGACACTGGTGGATCCATGTGGGGTCTCTAAAGAGAACACACATGCAATGACTCTGGTTGTTGTTAGGAAAAAGAGCACACATGCAATGACACTAGTGGATCCATAGGTGGATTGTGAAAAGAACACACATGCGATGATAGTGATGGATCCTTATGTGGTATGTGAAAACAACACACATGCAATGACTCTGGTTGTTGTTAGTAACAAGAACACACATGCAATAACACTGGTGGATCCATGTGTGGTCTCGGAAGAGAACACACATTTCAATGACACTGGTGGATCCATATGTGGTATGTGAAAAGAAGACACATGAAATGACTCTGGTTGTTGTTAGTAAAAAAGCACACATGCAATAACACTGCTGGATCCGTAGGTGGATTGTGAAAAGAACACACATGCAACGACACTGGTGGATCCATATGTGGTATGTGAAAAGAACACACATTTAAATGACTCTGATTGTTGTTAGTAAAAAGAGCACACATGCAATGACACTGGTGGATCCATACGTGGATTGTGAAAAGAACACACATGCAATAACACTGCTGGATCCATATGTGGTATCTTAAAAGAACACACATTTCAATGACTCTGGTGTTGTTAGTAAAAAGAACACCCATGCAATGACATTGGTGGATCCATGGGTGGATTGTGAAAAGAGCACACATGCAATGACACTGGTGCATCCATATGTGGTATGTGAAAAGAACACACATGCAATGACTCTGGTTGTTGTTAGTAACAAGAACACACATGCCAATAACACAGGTGGATCAATGTGTGGTCACTGAAGAGAACACACATTTCGATGACACTGGTGGATCCATATGTCGTATGGGAAAAGAACACACATGAAATGACTCTGGTTGTTGTTAGTAAAAAAGCACACATGCAGTGACACTGGTGGATCCATAGGTGGATTGTGAAAAGAACACACATGCAATGACACTGGTTGTTGTCAGTAAAAAGAACACACATGCAATGACACTGGTGGATCCATGTGCGGTCTCTGAAGAGAACACACATTTCAATGACTCTGGTTGTTGTTAGTAAAAAGAACACACATGCAATGACACTGGTGGATCCATGTGTGGTCTCTAAAGAGAACAGACATGCGATGACTCTGGTTGTTGTTAGTAAAAAGAACACACATGCAATGACACTGGTGGATCCATATGTGGTATGTGAAAAGAACACACATTTCAATGACTCTGGTTGTTGTTAGTAAAAAGAACACACATGCAATCACATTGGTGGATCCATAGGTGGATTGAGAAAAGATCACACATACAATGGCACTGGTGGATCCATATGTGGTTTGTGAAAAGAACACACATGCAATGACTCTAGTTGTTGGTAGTAAAAAGAACACACATGTAATGACACTGGTGGATCAATGTGTGGTCTTTGAAGAGAACACACATTTCAATGACACTAGTGGATCCATATGTGGTATGTGAAAAGAACAGTCATGAAATAACTCTAGTTGTTGTTAGTAAAAGGAACACACATGGAATGACACTGGTGGATCCATGTGTGGTCTCTGAAGAGAACACACATGCAATGACTCTAGTTGTTGTTAGTAAAAAGAGCACACATGAAATGACACTGGTGGATCCATAGGTGGATTGTGAAAAGAACACACATGCAATGACACTGGTGGATCCATATGTGGTATGTGAAAATAACACACATTTCAATGACTCTAGTTGTTGTTAGTAAAAAGAACACACATGCAATGACACTAGTGGATCAATAGGTGGATTGTGAAAAAAAACACATGCAATGACACTGGTGGATCCATAGGTGGTATGTGAAAAGAACACACATGCAATGACTCCAGTTGTTGTTAGTAAAAATACCACACATGTCATGACACTGGTGGATCCATGTGTGGTCTTTGAAGAGAACACACATTTCAATGACACTGGTGGATCCATATGTGGTATGTGAAAATACCAGTCATGAAATGACTCAAGTTGTTGTTAGTAAAAAGAACACACATGCAATGACACTAGTGGATCCATAGGTGGATTATGAAAAGAACACACATGCAATGACAGTGGTGGATCCTTATGTGGTATGTGAAAAGAACACACATGCAATGACTCTGGTTGTTGTTAGTAACAAGAACACACATGCAATAACACTGGTGGATCCATGTGTGGTCTCTGAAGAGAACACACATTTCAATGACATTGGTGGATCCATATGTGGTATGTGAAAAGAACACACATGAAATGACTCTGGTTGTTGTTAGTAAAAAAAGCACACATGCAATAACGCTGTTGGATCCATAGGTGGATTGTGAAAAGAACACACATGCAGTGACACTGGTAGATCCATAGGTGGATTGTGAAAAGAACACACATGCAATGACACTGGTTTTTGTTAGTAAAAAGAACACATATGCAATGACACTGGTGGATCCATGTGCGGTCTCTGAAGAGAACACACATTTCAATGACTCTGGTTGTTGTTAGTAAAAAGAACACACATGCAATGACACTGGTGGATCCATGTGTGGTCTCTAAAGAGAACAGACATGCGATGACTCTGCTTGTTGTTAGTAAAAAGAACACACATGCAATGACACTGGTGGATTCATATGTGGTATTTGAAAAGAACACACATGTCAATGACTCTGGTTGTTGTTAGTAAAAAGAACACAGATGCAATCACATTGGTGGATCCATAGGTGGATTGTGAAAAGATCACACATGCAATGACACTGGTGGATCCATATGTGGTATGTGAAAAGAACACACATGCAATGACTCCAGTTGTTGTTAGTAAAAAGAACACACATGTAATGACACTGGTGGATAAATGTGTGGTCTCTGAAGAGAACACACATTTCAATGACACTGGTGGATCCATATGTGGTATGTGAAAAGAATAGTCATGAAATGACTCTAGTTGTTGTTAGTAAAAGGAACAGACACGCAATGACACTGGTGGATCCATAGGTGGATTGTGAAAAGAGCACACATGCAATGACACTGGTGGATCCATATGTGGTATGTGAAAAGAACACACATGCAATGACTCTAGTTGTTGTTAGTAAAAAGAACACACATGTAATGACACTGGTGGATCCATGTGTGGTCTCTGAAGAGAACACTCATTTCAATGACACTGGTGGATCCATATGTAGTATGTGAAAAGAACCATGAAATGACTCCAGTTGTTGTTAGTAAAAGGAACACACATGCAATGACACTGGTGGATCCATAGGTGGACACTGGTGGATCCATACGTGGTATGTGAAAAGAACACACATGCAATGACTCTGGTTGTTGTTAGTAACAAGAACACACATGCAATAACACTTGTGGATCCATGTGTGGTCTCTGAAGAGAACACACATTTCAATGACTGGTTGTTGTTAGTAAAAATAACACACATGCAATGACATCAGGATCCATGTGGTCTCTAAAGAGAACACACATGCAATGACTCTGGTTGTTGTTAGGAAAAAGAGCACACATGCAATGACACTAGTGGATCCATAGGTGGATTGTGCAAAGAACACACATGCAATGACACTGGTGGATCCATATGTGGTATGTGAAAAGAACACACATTTCAACGACTGTGGTTGTTGTTAGTAAAAATATCACACATGTAATGACACTGGTGGATCCATGTGTGGTCTCTGAAGAGAACACACATGCAATGACTCTAGTTGTTGTTACTAAAAAGAACACACATGCAATGACACTGGTGGATCCATAGGTGGATTGTGAAAAGAGCACACATTCAGTGACGCTGGTGGATCCATATGTGGTATGTGAAAAGAACACACATTTCAATGACTCTAGTTGTTGTTATTAAAAAGAACACACATGCAATGACACTAGTGGATCCATAGGTGGATTGTGAAAAGAACACACATGCAATGACACTGGTGGATCGATAGGTGGTATGTGAAAACAACACACATGCAATGACTCCAGTTGTTGTTAGTAAAAAGAACACACATGTAATGACATTGGTGGATCCATGTGTGGTCTTTTAAGAGAACACACATTTCAATGACACTGGTGGATCCATATGTGGTATGTGAAAATACCAGTCATGAAATGACTCAAGTTGTTGTTAGTAAAAAGAACACACATGCAATGACACTAGTGGATCCATAGGTGGATTGTGAAAAGAACACACATGCAATGACAGTGGTGGATCCATATGTGGTATGTGAAAAGAACACACATGCAATGACTCTGGTTGTTGTTAGTAACAAGAACACACATGCAATAACACTGGTGGATCCATGGGTGGATTGTGAAAAGAGCACACATGCAATGACACTGGTGGATCCATATGTGGTACGTGAAAAGAACACACATGCAATGACTCTGGTTGTTGTTAGTAACAAGAACACACATGCAATAACACTGGTGGATCCATGTGTGGTCTCTAAAGAGAACACACATTTCAATGACATTGGTGGATCCATATGTGGTATGTGAAAAGAACACACATGAAATGACTCTGGTTGTTGTTAGTAAAAAAAGCACACATGCAATAACGCTGTTGGATCCATAGGTGGATTGTGAAAAGAACACACATGCAGTGACACTGGTGGATCCATAGGTGGATTGTGAAAAGAACACACATGCAATGACACTGGTTGTTGTTAGTAAAAAGAACACATATGCAATGACACTGGTGGATCCATGTGCGGTCTCTGAAGAGAACACACATTTCAATGACTCTGGTTGTTGTTAGTAAAAATAACACACATGCAATGACACTGGTGGATCCATGTGTGGTCTCTAAAGAGAACAGACATGCGATGACTCTGGTTGTTGTTAGTAAAAAGAACACACATGCAATGACACTGGTGGATCCATATGTGGTATGTGAAAAGAACACACATGTCAATGACTCTGGTTGTTGTTAGTAAAAAGAACACACATGCAATCACATTGGTGGATCCATAGGTGGATTGTGAAAAGATCACACATGCAATGACACTGGTGGATCCATATGTGGTATGTGAAAAGAACACACATGCAATGACTCCAGTTGTTGTTAGTAAAAAGAACACACATGTAATGACACTGGTGGATCAATGTGTGGTCTCTGAAGAGAACACACATTTCAATGACACTGGTGGATCCATATGTTGTATGTGAAAAGAACAGTCATGAAATGACTCTAGTTGTTGTTAGTAAAAGGAACACACATGCAATGACACTGGTGGATCCATAGGTGGATTGTGAAAATAACACACATGCAATGACGCTGGTGGATCCATATGTGGTATGTGAAAAGAGCACACATTTCAATGACTCTGGTTGTTGTTAGTAAAAAGAACACACATGCAATGACATTGGTGGATCCATAGGTGGATTGTGAAAAGAGCACACATGCAATGACACTGGTGGATCCATATGTGGTATGTGAAAAGAACACACATGCAATGACTCTAGTTGTTGTTAGTAAAAAAGAACACACATGTAATGACACTGGTGGATCCATGTGTGGTCTCTGAAGAGAACACTCATTTCAATGACACTGGTGGATCCATATGTAGTATGTGAAAAGAACAGTCATGAAATGACTCCAGTTGTTGTTAGTAAAAGGAACACACATGCAATGACACTGGTGGATCCATAGGTGGACACTGGTGGATCCATACGTGGTATGTGAAAAGAACACACATGCAATGACTCTGGTTGTTGTTGTTAGTAACAAGAACACACATGCAATAACACTGGTGGATCCATGTGTGGTCTCTGAAGAGAACACACATTTCAATGACTGGTTGTTGTTAGTAAAAATAACACACATGCAATGACACTGGTGGATCCATGTGTGGTCTCTAAAGAGAACACACATGCAATGACTCTGGTTGTTGTTAGGAAAAAGAGCACACATGCAATGACACTAGTGGATCCATAGGTGGATTGTGCAAAGAACACACATGCAATGACACTGGTGGATCCATATGTGGTATGTGAAAAGAACACACATTTCAACGACTGTGGTTGTTGTTAGTAAAAATATCACACATGTAATGACACTGGTGGATCCATGTGTGGTCTCTGAAGAGAACACACATGCAATGACTCTAGTTGTTGTTAGTAAAAAGAGCACACATGCAATGACACTGGTGGATCCATAGGTGGATTGTGAAAAGAACACACATGCAATGACACTGGTGGATCCATATGTGGTATGTGAAAATAACACACATTTCAATGACTCTAGTTGTTGTTATTAAAAAGAACACACATGCAATGACACTAGTGGATCCATTGGTGGATTGTGAAAAGAACACACATGCAATGACACTGGTGGATCCATAGGTGGTATGTGAAAAGAACACACATGCAATGACTCCAGTTGTTGTTAGTAAAAATAACACACATGTAATGACATTGGTGGATCCATGTGTGGTCTTTGAAGAGAACACACATTTCAATGACACTGGTGGATCCATATGTGGTATGTGAAAATACCAGTCATGAAATGACTCAAGTTGTTGTTAGTAAAAAGAACACACATGCAATGACACTAGTGGATCCATAGGTGGATTGTGAAAAGAACACACATGCAATGACAGTGGTGGATCCATATGTGGTATGTGAAAAGAACACACATGCAATGACTCTGGTTGTTGTTAGTAACAAGAACACACATGCAATAACACTGGTGGATCCATGTGTGGTCTCGGAAGAGAACACACATTTCAATGACACTGGTGGATCCATGTGTGGTCTCGGAAGAGAACACACATTTCAATGACACTGGTGGATCCATATGTGGCATGTGAAAAGAACACACATGAAATGACTCTGGTTGTTGTTAGTAAAAAAAACACATGCAATAACACTGCTGGATCCATAGGTGCATTGTGAAAAGAACACACATGCAATGACACTGGTGGATCCATATGTGGTATGTGAAAAGAACACACAATTCAATGACTCTGGTTATTGTTACTAAAAAGAACATACATGCAATGACACTGGTGGATCCATAGGTGGATTGTGAAAAGAGCACAGATGCAATGACTCTGGTTGTTGTTAGTAAAAAGAGCACACATGCAATGACACTGGTGGATCCATACGTGGATTGTGAAAAGAACACACATGCAATGACACTGCTGGATCCATATGTGGTATCTTAAAATAACACATATTTCAATGACTCTGGTGTTGTTAGTAAAAAGAACACACATGCAATGACATTGGTGGATCCATGGGTGGATTGTGAAAAGAGCACACATGCAATGACACTGGTGGATCCATATGTGGTATGTGAAAAGAACACACATGCAATGACTCTGGTTGTTGTTAGTAACAAGAACACACATGCAATAAAACTGGTGGATCAATGTGTGGTCTATGAAGAGAACACACATTTCGATGACACTGGTGGATCCATATGTCGTATGGGAAAAGAACACACATGAAATGACTCTGGTTGTTGTTAGTAAAAAAGCACACATGCAGTGACACTGGTGGATCCATAGGTGGATTGTGAAAAGAACACACATGCAATGACACTGGTTGTTGTTAGTAAAAAGAACACACATGCAATGACACTGGTGGATCCATGTGCGGTCTCTGAAGAGAACACACATTTCAATGACTCTGGTTGTTGTTAGTAAAAAGAACACACATGCAATGACACTGGTGGATCCATGTGTGGTCTCTAAAGAGAACACACATGCGATGACTCTGGTTGTTGTTAGTAAAAAGAACACACATGCAATGACACTGGTGGATCCATATGTGGTATGTGAAAAGAACACACATTTCAATGACTCTGGTTGTTGTTAGTAAAAAGAAGACACATGCAATCACATTGGTGGATCCATAGGTGGATTGAGAAAAGATCACACATGCAATGGCACTGGTGGATCCATATGTGGTATGTGAAAAGAACACACATGCAATGACTCCAATTGTTGTTAGTAAAAAGAACACACATGTAATGACACTGGTGGATCAATGTGTGGTCTCTGAAGAGAACACACATTTCAATGACACTGGTGGATCCATATGTGGCATGTGAAAAGAACACACATGAAATGACTCTGGTTGTTGTTAGTAAAAAAAACACATGCAATAACACTGCTGGATCCATAGGTGCATTGTGAAAAGAACACACATGCAATGACACTGGTGGATCCATATGTGGTATGTGAAAAGAACACACATTTCAATGACTCTGGTTATTGTTACTAAAAAGAACATACATGCAATGACACTGGTGGATCCATAGGTGGATTGTGAAAAGAGCACACATGCAATGACTCTGGTTGTTGTTAGTAAAAATAGCACACATGCAATGACACTGGTGGATCCATACGTGGATTGTGAAAAGAACACACATGCAATGACACTGCTGGATCCATATGTGGTATCTTAAAATAACACACATTTCAATGACTCTGGTGTTGTTAGTAAAAAGAACACACATGCAATGACATTGGTGGATCCATGGGTGGATTGTGAAAAGAGCACACATGCAATGACACTGGTGGATCCATATGTGGTATGTGAAAAGAACACACATGCAATGACTCTGGTTGTTGTTAGTAACAAGAACACACATGCAATAAAACTGGTGGATCAATGTGTGGTCTCTGAAGAGAACACACATTTCGATGACACTGGTGGATCCATATGTCGTATGGGAAAAGAACACACATGAAATGACTCTGGTTGTTGTTAGTAAAAAAGCACACATGCAGTGACACTGGTGGATCCATAGGTGGATTGTGAAAAGAACACACATGCAATGACACTGGTTGTTGTTAGTAAAAAGAACACACATGCAATGACACTGGTGGATCCATGTGCGGTCTCTGAAGAGAACACACATTTCAATGACTCTGGTTGTTGTTAGTAAAAAGAACACACATGCAATGACAACGGTGGATCCATGTGTGGTCTCTAAAGAGAACACACATGCGATGACTCTGGTTGTTGTTAGTAAAAAGAACACACATGCAATGACACTGGTGGATCCATATGTGGTATGTGAAAAGAACACACATTTCAATGACTCTGGTTGTTGTTAGTAAAAAGAAGACACATGCAATCACATTGGTGGATCCATAGGTGGATTGAGAAAAGATCACACATGCAATGGCACTGGTGGATCCATATGTGGTATGTGAAAAGAACACACATGCAATGACTCCAGTTGTTGTTAGTAAAAAGAACACACATGTAATGACACTGGTGGATCAATGTGTGGTCTCTGAAGAGAACACACATTTCAATGACACTAGTGGATCCATATGTGGTATGTGAAAAGAACAGTCATCAAATGACTCTAGTTGTTGTTAGTAAAAGGAACACACATGGAATTACACTGGTGGATCCATAGGTGGATTGTGAAAAGAACACACATGCAATGACACTGGTGGATCCATATGTGGTATGTGAAAAGAACACACATTTCAATGACTCTGGCTGTTGTTAGTAAAAATAACACACATGCAATGACACTGGTGGATCCATGTATGGTCTCTAAAGAGAACACACATGCAATGACTCTGGATGTTGTTAGTAAAAATAGCACACATGCAATGACACTGGTGGATCCATAGGTGGATTGTGAAAAGAACACACATTTCAATGACTCTGGTGTTGTTAGTAAAAAGAACACACATGCAATGACATTGGTGGATCCATGGGTGGATTGTGAAAAGAGCACACATGCAATGACACTGGTGGATCCATAGGTGGTATGTGAAAAGAACACACATGCAATGACTCTGGTTGTTGTTAGTAACAAGAACACACATGCAATAACACTGGTGGATCAATTTGTGGTCTCTGAAGAGAACACACATTTCGATGACACTTGTGGATCCATATGTCGTATGTGAAAAGAACACACATGAAATGACTCTGGTTGTTGTTAGTAAAAAAGCACACATGCAGTGACACTGGTGCATCCATAGGTGGATTGTGAAAAGAACACACATGCAATGACACTGGTTGTTGTTATTAAAAAGAACACACATGCAATGACACTGGTGGATCCATATGTGGTATGTGAAAAGAACACACATTTCAATGACTCTGGCTGTTGTTAGTAAAAATAACACACATGCAATGACACTGGTGGATCCATGTGTGGTCTCTAAAGAGAACACACATGCAATGACTCTGGATGTTGTTAGTCAAAAGAGCACACATGCAATGACACTTGTGGATCTGTAGGTGGATTGTGAAAAGAACACACATGCAATGACACTGGTTGTTGTTAGTAAAAAGAACACACATGCAATGACACTAGTGGATCCATAGGTGGATTGTGAAAAGAGCACACATGTAGTGACACTGGTGGATCCATAGGTGGTACGTGAAAAGAACACACATGCAATGACTCAAGTTGTTGTTACTAAAAAGAACACACATGTAATGACACTTGTGGATCCATATGTGGTATGTGAAAAGAACAGTCATGAAATGACTCAAGTTGTTGTTAGTACAAAGAACACACATGCAGTGACACTGTTGGATCCGTAGGTGGATTGTGAAAAGAACACACATGCAATGACACTAGTGTATCCATATGTGGTATGTGAAAAGAACACACATGCAATGACTCCAGTTGTTGTTAGTAAAAAGAACACACATGCAATGACACTGGTGGATCCATATGTGGTATGTGAAAAGAACACACATTTCAATGACTCTGGTGGTTGTTAGTAAAAATAACACACATGCAATGACACTGGTGGATCCATGTGTGGTCTCTGAAGAGAACACACATGCAATGACTCTAGTTGTTGTTAGTAAAAAGAGCACACATGCAATGACACTGGTGGATCCATAGGTGGATGGTGAAAAGAACACACATGCAATGACACTGGTGGATCCATATGTGGTATGTGAAAATAACACACATTTCAATGACATTGGTGTTGTTAGTAAAAAGAACACACATGCAATGACATTGGTGGATCCATGGGTGGATTGTGAAAAGAGCACACATGCAATGACACCGGTGGATCCATATGTGGTATGTGAAAAGAACACACATGCAATGACTCTGGTTATTGTTAGTAACAAGAACACACATGCAATAACACTGGTGGATCAATGTGTGGTCTCTAAAGAGAACACACATGAAATGACTACGGTTGTTGTTAGTAAAAAAGCACACATGCAGTGACACAGGTGGATCCATAGGTGGATTGTGAAAAGAACACACATGCAATGACACTGTTGTTGTTAGTAAAAAGAACACACATGCAATGACACTAGTGGATCCATGTGTAGTCTCTGAAGAGAACACACATTTCAATGACTCTGGTTGTTGTTAGTAAAAAGAACACACATGCAATGACACTGGTGGATCCATCTGTGGTCTCTAAAGAGAACACACATGCGATGACTCTGGTTGTTGTTAGTAAAAAGAACACACATGCAATGACACTGGTGGATCCATGTGTGGTCTCTGAAGAGAACACACATGCAATGACTCTAGTTGTTATTAGTAAAAAGTGCACACATGCAATGACACTGGTGGATCCATAGGTGGATTGTGAAAAGAACACACATGCAATGACACTGGTGGATCCATATGTGGTATGTGAAAATAACACACATTTCAATGACTCTAGTTGTTAGTAAAAAGAACACACATGCAATGACACTAGTGGATCCATAGGTGGATTGTGAAAAGAACACACATGCAATGACACTGGTGGACCCATAGGTGGTACGCGAAAAGAACACACATGCAATGACTCCAGTTGTTGTTAGTAAAAAGAGCACACATGTAATGACACTGGTGGATCCATGTGTGGTCTTTAAAGAGAACACACATTTCAATGACACTGGTGGACCCATATGTAGTATGTGAAAATACCAGTCATGAAATGACTCAAGTTGTTGTTAGTAAAAAGAACACACATGCAATGACACTAGTGGATCCATAGGTGGATTGTGAAAAGAACACACATGGAATGACAGTGGTGGAACCTTATGTGGTATGTGAAAAGAACACACATGTAATGACTCTGGTTGTTGTTAGTAACAAGAACACACATGCAATAACACTAGTGGATCCATGTGTGGTCTCGGAAGAGAACACACATTTCAATGACAATGGTGGATCCATATGTGGTATGTGAAAAGAACACTCATGAAATGACTCTGGTTGTTGTTAGTAAAAAAGCACACATGCAATAACACTGCTGGATCCATAGGTGGATTGAGAAAAGAACACACATGCAATGACACTGGTGGATCCATATGTGGTATCTGAAAAGAACACACATTTCAATGACTCTGATTGTTGTTAGTAATAAGAACACACATGCAATGACACTGGTGGATCCATGTGTGGTCTCTGAAGAGAACACACATGTAATGACTCTGGTTGTTGTTAGTAAAAAGAGCACACATGCAATGACACTGGTGGATCCATACGTGGATTGTGAAAAGAACACACATGCAATGACACTGGTGGATCCATATATGGTATCTTAAAAGAACACACATTTCAATGACTCTGGTATTGTTAGTAAAAAGAACACACATGCAATAACATTGGTGGATCCATGGGTGGATTGTGAAAAGAGCACACATGCAATGGCACCGGTGGATCCATATGTGGTATATGAAAAGAACACACATGCAATGACTCTGGTTGTTGTTAGTAACAAGAACACACATGCAATAACACTGGTGGATCAATGTGTGGTCTCTGAAGAGAACACACATGAAATGACTCTGATTGTTGTTAGTAAAAAAGCACACATGCAGTGACACGGGTGGATCCATAGGTGGATTGTGAAAGGAACACACATGCAATGACACTGTTGTTGTTAGTAAAAAGAACACACATGCAATAACACTGGTGGATCCATGTGCGGTCTCTGAAGAGAACACACATTTCAATGACTCTGGTTGTTGTTAGTAAAAAGAACACACATGCAATGACACTGGTGGATCCATCTGTGGTCTCTAAAGAGAACACACACGCGATGACTCTGGTTGTTGTTAGTAAAAAGAACACACATGCAATGACACTGGTGGATCCATATGTGGTATGTGAAAAGAACACACATTTCAATGACTCTGGTTGTTGTTAGTAAAAAGAACACACATGCAATCACATTTGTGGATCCATAGGTGGATTGTGAAAAGATCACACATGCAATGGCACTGGTGGATCCATATGTGGTATGTGAAAAGAACACACATGCACTGACTCCAGTTGTTGTTAGTAAAAAGAACACACATGTAATGACACTGGTGGATCAATGTGTTGTCTCTGAAGAGAATACACATTTCAATGACACTGGTGGATCCATATGTGGTATGTGAAAAGAACAGTCATGAAATGACTCTAGTTGTTGTTAGGAAAAGGAACACACATGCAATGACACTGGTGGATCCATACGTGGATTGTGAAAAGAACACACATGCAATGACACTGGTGGATCCATATGTGGTATGTGAAAAGAACACACATTTCAATGACTCTGGTTGTTGTTACTAAAAATAACACACATGCAATGACACTGGTGGATCCATGTGTGGTCTCTGAAGAGAACACACATGCAATGACTCTGGATGTTTTTAGTAAAAAGAGCACACATGCAATGACACGGGTGGATTGTGAAAAGAACACACATGCAATGACACTGGTTGTTGTTAGTAAAAAGAACACACATGCAATGACACTAGTGGATCCATAGGTGGATTGTCAAAAGAGCACACATGCAGTGACACTGGTGGATCCATAGGTGGTATGTGAAAAGAACACACATGCAATGACTCAAGTTGTTGTTACTAAAAATAACACACATGTAACGACACTGGTGGATCCATGTGTGGTCTCTGAAGAGAACACACATTTCAATGACACTGGTGGATCCATATGTGGTATATGAAAAGAACAGTCATGAAATGACTCAAGTTGTTGTTAGTACAAAGAACACACATGCAGTGACACTGCTGGATCCATAGGTGGATTGTGAAAAGAACACATATGCAATGACACTAGTGTATCCATATGTGGTATGTGAAAAGAACACACATGCAATGACTCCAGTTGTTGTTAGTAAAAAGAACACACATGTAATGACACTGGTGGATCCATGTGTCGTCTCTGAAGAGAACACACATTTCAATGACACTGGTGGATCCATATGTGGTATGTGAAAAGAACAGTCATGAAATGACTCAAGTTGTTGTTAGTAAAAAGAACACACATGCAATGACACTGGTGGATCCATAGGTGGTATGTGAAAAGAACACACATTTCAATGACTCTGGTTGTTGTTAGTAAAAAGAACACACATGCAATGACATTGGTGGATCCATGTGTAGTCTCTGAAGAGAACACACATGTAATGACTCTGGTTGTTGTTAGTAAAAAGAGCAAACATGCAATGACACTGGTGGATCCATATGTGGATTGTGAAAAGAACACACACGCAATGACACTGGTGGATCCATATGTGGTATCTTAAAAGAACGCACATTTCAATGACTCTGGTGTTGTTAGTAAAAAGAACACACATGCAATGACATTGGTGGATCCATGGGTGGATTGTGAAAAGAGCACACATGCAATGACACCGGTGGATCCATATGTGGTATGTGAAAAGAACACACATGCAATGACTCTGGTTATTGTTAGTAACAAGAACACACATGCAATAACACTGGTGGATCAATGTGTGGTCTCTAAAGAAAACACACATGAAATGACTCCGGTTGTTGTTAGTAAAAAAGCACACATGCAGTGACACAGGTGGATCCATAGGTGGATTGTGAAAAGAACACACATGCAATGACACTGTTGTTGTTAGTAAAAAGAACACACATGCAATGACACTGGTGGATCCATGTGCGGTCTCTGAAGAGAACACACATTTCAATGACTCTGGTTGTTGTTAGTAAAAAGAACACACATGCAATGACACTGGTGGATCCATCTGTGGTCTCTAAAGAGAACACAAATGCGATGACTCTGGTTGTTGTTAGTAAAAAGAACACACATGTAATGACACTGGTGGATACATATGTGGTATGTGAAAAGAACACACATTTCAATGACTCTGGTTGTTGTTAGTAAAAAGAACACACATGCAATCACATTTGTGGATCCATAGGTGGATTGTGAAAAGATCACACATGCAATGGTACTGGTGGATCCATATGTGGTATGTGAAAAGAACACACATGCACTGACTCCAGTTGTTATTAGTAAAAAGAACACACATGTAATGGCACTGGTGGATCAATGTGTTGTCTCTGAAGAGAATACACATTTCAATGACACTGGTGGATCCATATGTGGTATGTGAAAAGAACAGTCATGAAATGACTCTAGTTGTTGTTAGTAAAAGGAACACACATGCAATGACACTGGTGGATCCATAGGTGGATTGTGAAAAGAACACACATGCAATGACACTGGTGGATCCATATGTGGTATGTGAAAAGAACACACATTTCAATGACTCTGGTTGTTGTTAGTAAAAATAACACACATGCAATGCCACTGGTGGATCCATGTGTGGTCTCTGAAGAGAACACACATGCAATGACTCTGGATGTTTTTAGTAAAAAGAGAACACATGCAATGACACTGGTGGATTGTGAAAAGAACACACATGCAATGACACTGGTTGTTGTTAGTAAAAAGAACACACATGCAATGACACTAGTGGATCCAGAGGTGGATTGTCAAAAGAGCTCACATGCAGTGACACTGGTGGATCCATAGGTGGTATGTGAAAAGAACACACATGAAATGACTCAAGTTGTTGTTACTAAAAAGAAAACACATGTAACGACACTGGTGGATCCATGTGTGGTCTCTGAAGAGAACACACATTTCAATGACACTGGTGGATCCATATGTGGTATATGAAAAGAACAGTCATGAAATGACTGAAGTTGTTGTTAGTACAAAGAACACACATGCAGTGACACTGCTGGATCCATAAGTGGATTGTGAAAAGAACACACATGCAATGACACTAGTGTATCCATATGTGGTATGTGAAAAGAACACACATGCAATGACTCCAGTTGTTGTTAGTAAAAAGAACACACATGTAATGACACTGGTGGATCCATGTGTGGTCTCTTAAGAGAACACACATTTCAATGACACTGGTGGATCCATATGTGGTATGTGAAAAGAACAGTCATGAAATGACTCAAGTTGTTGTTAGTAAAAAGAACACACATGCAATGACACTGGTGGATCCATAGGTGGTATGTGAAAAGAACACACATTTCAATGACTCTGATTGTTGTTAGTAAAAAGAACACACATGCAATGACACTGGTGGATCCATGTGTAGTCTCTGAAGAGAACACACATGTAATGACTCTGGTTGTTGTTAGTAAAAAGAGCACACATGCAATGACACTGGTGGATCCATACGTGGATTGTGAAAAGAACACACACGCAATGACACTGGTGGATCCATATGGGGTATCTTAAAAGAACACACATTTCAATGACTCTGGTGTTGTTAGTAAAAAGAACACACATGCAATGACATTGGTGGATGCATGGGTGGATTGTGAAAAGAGCACACATGCAATGACACCGGTGGATCCATATGTGGTATGTGAAAGGAACACACATGCAATGACTCTGGTTATTGTTAGTAACAAGAACACACATGCAATAACACTAGTGGATCAATGTGTGGTCTCTGAAGAGAACAGACATGAAATGACTCCGGTTGTTCTTAGTAAAAAAGCACACATGCAGTGACACAGGTGGATCCATAGGTGGATTGTGAAAAGAACACACATGCAATGACACTATTGTTAGTAAAAAGAACACACATGCAATGACATTGGTGGATCCATGTGCGGTCTCTGAAGAGAACACACATTTCAATGACTCTGGTTGTTGTTAGTAAAAAGAACACACATGCAATGACACTGGTGGATCCATCTGTGGTCTCTAAAGAGAACACACATGCGATGACTCTGGTTGTTGTTAGTAAAAAGAACACACATGCAATGACACTGGTGGATCCATCTGTGGTCTCTGAAGAGAACACACATGCAATGACTCTAGTTGTTGTTAGTAAAAAGAGCACACATGCAATGACACTGGTGGATCCATAGGTGGATTGTGAAAAGAACACACATGCAATGACACTGGTGGATCCATATGTGGTATGTGAAAATAACACACATTTCAATGACTCTAGTTGTTGTTAGTAAAAAGAACACACATGCAATGACACTAGTGGATCCATAGGTGGATTGTGAAAAGAACACACATGCAATGACGCTGGTGGACCCATAGGTGGTACGTGAAAAGAACACACATGCAATGACTCCAGTTGTTGTTAGTAAAAAGAGCACACATGTAATGACACTGGTGGATCCATGTGTGGTCTTTGAAGAGAACACACATTTCAATGACACTGGTGGACCCATATGTGGTATGTGAAAATACCAGTCATGAAATGACTCAAGTTGTTGTTAGTAAAAAGAACACACATGCAATGACACTAGTGGATCCATAGGTGGATTGTGAAAAGAACACACATGGAATGACAGTGGTGGAACCTTATGTGGTATGTGAAAAGAACACACATGCAATGACTCTGGTTGTTGTTAGTAACAAGAACACACATGCAATAACACTGGTGGATCCATGTGTCGCCTCGGAAGAGAACACACATTTCAATGACAATGGTGGATCCATATGTGGTATGTGAAAAGAACACACATGAAATGACTCTGGTTGTTGTTAGTAAAAAAGCACACATGCAATAACACTGCCTGACCCATAGGTGGATTGAGAAAAGAACACACATGCAATGACACTGGTGGATCCATATGTGGTATGTGAAAAGAACACACATGTCAATGACTCTGATTGTTGTTAGTAAAAAGAACACACATGCAATGACACTGGTGGATCCATGTGTGGTCTCTGAAGAGAACACACATGTAATGACTCTGGTTGTTGTTAGTAAAAAGAGCACACATGCAATGACACTGGTGGATCCATACGTGGATTGTGAAAAGAGCACACATGCAATGACACTGGTGGATCCATATGTGGTATCTTAAAAGAACACACATTTCAATGACTCTGGTGTTGTTAGTAAAAAGAACACACATGCAATAACATTGGTGGATCCATGGGTGGATTGTGAAAAGAGCACACATGCAATGGCACCGGTGGATCCATATGTGGTATGTGAAAAGAACACACATGCAATGACTCTGGTTGTTGTTAGTAACAAGAACACACATGCAATAACACTGGTGGATCAATGTGTGGTCTCTGAAGAGAACACACATGAAATGACTCCGGTTGTTGTTAGTAAAACAACACACATGCAGTGACACAGGTGGATCCCTAGGTGGATTGTGAAAGGAACACACATGCAATGACACTGTTGTTGTTAGTAAAAATAACACACATGCAATGACACTGGTGGATCCATGTGCGGTCTCTAAAGCGAACACACATTTCAATGACTCTAGTTGTTGTTAGTAAAAAGAACACACATGCAATGACACTGGTGGATCCATCTGTGGTCTCTAAAGAGAACACACATGCGATGACTCTGGTTGTTGTTAGTAAAAAGAACACACATGCAATGACACTGGTGGATCCATATGTGGTATGTGAAAAAAACACACATTTCAATGACTCTGGTTGTTGTTAGTAAAAAGAACACACATGCAATCACATTTGTGGATCCATAGGTGGATTGTGAAAAGATCACACATGCAATGGCACTGGTGGATCCATATGTGGTATGTGAAAAGAACACACATGCACTGACTCCAGTTGTTGTTAGTAAAAAGAACACACATGTAATGACACTGCTGGATCAATGTGTTGTCTCTGAAGAGAATACACATTTCAATGACACTGGTGGATCCATATGTGGTATGTGAAAAGAACAGTCATGAAATGACTCTAGTTGTTGTTAGTAAAAGGAACACACATGCAATGACACTGGTGGATCCATAGGTGGATTGTGAAAAGAACACACATGCAATGACACTGGTGGATCCATATGTGGTATGTCAAAAGAACACACATTTCAATGACTCTGGTTGTTGTTAGTAAAAATAACACACATGCAATGACACTGGTGGATCCATGTGTGGTCTTTGAAGAGAACACACATGCAATGACTCTGGATGTTTTTAGTAAAAAGAGCACACATGCAATGACACTGGTGGATTGTGAAAAGAACACACATGCAATGACACTGGTTGTTGTTAGTAAAAAGAACACACATGCAATGACACTAGTGGATCCATAGGTGGATTGTCAAAAGAGCACACATGAAGTGACACTGGTGGATCCATAGGTGGTATGTGAAAAGAACACACATGCAATGACTCAAGTTGTTGTTACTAAAAAGAACACACATGTAACGACACTGGTGGATCCATGTGTGGTCTCTGAAGAGAACACACATTTCAATGACACTGGTGGATCCATATGTGGTATGTGAAAAGAACAGTCATGAAATGACTCAAGTTGTTGTTAGTACAAAGAACACACATGCAGTGACACTGCTGGATCCATAGGTGGATTGTGAAAAGAACACACATGCAATAACACTAGTGTATCCATATGTGGTATGTGAAAAGAACAGACATGCAATGACTCCAGTTGTTGTTAGTAAAAAGAACACACATGTAATGACACTGGTGGATCCATGTGTGGTCTCTGAAGAGAACACACATTTCAATGACACTGGTGGATCCATATGTGGTATGTGAAAAGAACAGTCATGAAATGACTCAAGTTGTTGTTAGTAAAAAGAACACACATGCAATGACACTGGTGGATCCATAGGTGGATTGTGAAAAGAACACACATGCAATGACAGTGGTGGATCCATACGTGGTATGTGAAAAGAACACACATGCAATGACTTTGGTTGTCGTTAGTAACAAGAACACACATGCAATAACATTGGTGGATCCATGTGTGGTCTCTGAAGAGAACACACATGAAATGACTCCGGTTGTTGTTAGTAAAAAAGCACACATGCAGTGACACAGGTGGATCCATAGGTGGATTGTGAAATGAACACACATGCAATGACACTGTTGTTGTTAGTAAAAAGAACACACATGCAATGACACTGGTGGATCCATGTGCGGTCTCTGAAGAGAACACACATTTCAATGACTCTGGTTGTTGTTACTAAAAAGAACCCACATGCAATGACACTGGTGGATCCATCTGTGGTCTCTAAAGATAACACACATGCGATGACTCTGGTTGTTTTTAGTAAAAAGAACACACATGCAATGACACCGGTGGATCCATCTGTGGTCTCTGAAGAGAACACACATGCAATGACTCTAGTTGTTGTTAGTAAAAAGAGCACACATGCAATTACACTGGTGGATCCATAGGTGGATTGTGAAAAGAACACACATGCAATGACACTGGTGGATCCATATGTGGTATGTGAAAATAACACACATTTCAATGACTCTAGTTGGTGTTAGTAAAAAGAACACACATGCAATGACACTAGTGGATCCATAGGTGGATTGTGAAAAGAACACACATGCAATGACACTGGTGGATCCATAGGTGGTACGTGAAAAGAACACACATGCAATGACTCCAGTTGTTGTTAGTAAAAAGAGCACACATGTAATGACACTGGTGGATCCATGTGTGGTCTTTGAAGAGAACACACATTTCAATGACACTGGTGGACCCATGTGTGGTATGTGAAAATACCAGTCATGAAATGACTCAAGTTGTTGTTACTAAAAAGAACACACATGCAATGACACTAGTGGATCCATAGGTGGATTGTGAAAAGAACACACATGGAATGACAGTGGTGGAACCTTATGTGGTATGTGAAAAGAACACACATGCAATGACTCTGGTTGTTGTTAGTAACAAGAACACACATGCAATAACACTGGTGGATCCATGTGTGGTCTCGGAAGAGAACACACATTTCAATGACACTGGTGGATCCATATGTGGTATGTGAAAAGAACACACATGAAATGACTCTGGTTGTTGTTAGTAAAAAAGCACACATGCAATAACACTGCTGGATCCATAGGTGGATTGAGAAAAGAACACACATGCAATGACACTGGTGGATCCATATGTGGTATGTGAAAAGAACACACATTTCAATGACTCTGATTGTTGTTAGTAAAAACAACACACATGCAATGACACTGGTGGATCCATGTGTGGTCTCTGAAGAGAACACACATGTAATGACTCTGGTTATTGTTAGTAAAAAGAGCACACATGCAATGTCACTGGTGGATCCATACGTGGATTGTGAAAAGAACACACATGCAATGACACTGCTGGATCCATATGTGGTATCTTAAAAGAACACACATTTCAATGACTCTGGTGTTGTTAGTAAAAAGAACACACATGCAATGACATTGGTGGATCCATGGGTGGATTGTGAAAAGAGCACACATGCAATGACACCGGTGGATCCATATGTGGTATGTGAAAAGAACACACATGCAATGACTCTGGTTGTTGTTAGTAACAAGAACACACATGCAATAACACTGGTGGATCAATGTGTGGTCTCTGAAGAGAACACACATGAAATGACTCTGGTTGTTGTTAGTAAAAAAGCACACATGAAGTGACACAGGTGGATCCATAGGTCGATTGTGAAAGGAACACACATGCAATGACACTGTTGTTGTTAGTAAAAAGAACACACATGCAATAACACTTTGGATCCATGTGCGGTCTCTGAAGAGAACACACATTTCAATGACTCTGGTTGTTGTTAGTAAAAAGAACACACATGCAATGACACTGGTGGATCCATCTGTGGTCTCTAAAGAGAACACACATGCGATGACTCTGGTTGTTGTTAGTAAAAAGAACACACATGCAATGACATTGGTGGATCCATATGTGGTATGTGAAAAGAACACACATTTCAATGACTCTGTTTGTTGTTAGTAAAAAGAACACACATGCAATCACATTTGTGGATCCATAGGTGGATTGTGAAAAGATCACACATGCAATGGCACTGGTGGATCCATATGTGGTATGTGAAAAGAACACACATGCACTGACTCCAGTTGTTGTTTGTAAAAAGAACACACATGTAATGACACTGGTGGATCAATGTGTTGTCTCTGAAGAGAATACACATTTCAATGACACTGGTGGATCCATATGTGGTATGTGAAAAGAACAGTCATGAAATGACTCTAGTTGTTGTTAGTAAAAGGAACACACATGCAATGACACTGGTGGATCCATAGGTGGATTGTGAAAAGAACACACATGCAATGACACTGGTAGATCCATATGTGGTATGTGAAAAGAACACACATTTCAATGACTCTAGTTGTTGTTAGTAAAAATAACACACATGCAATGACACTGGTGGATCCATGTGTGGTCTCTAAAGAGAACACACATGCAATGACTCTGGATGTTTTTAGTAAAAAGAGCACACATGAAATGACACTGGTGGATCCATAGGTGGATTGTGAAAAGAACACACATGCAATGACACTGGTGGATCCATATGTGGTATGTGAAAAGAACACACATTTCAATGACTCTGGTTGTTGTTAGTAAAAATAACACACATGCAATGACACTGGTGGATCCATGTGTGGTCTCTAAAGAGAACGCACATGCAATGACTCCGGATGTTGTTAGTAAAAAAGAGCACACATGCAATGACACTGGTGGATCCATATGTGGTATCTGAAAAGAACAGTCATGAAATGACTCAAGTTGTTGTTAGTAAAAAGAACACACATGCAATGACACTGGTGGATCCATAGGGATTGTGAAAAGAACACACATGCAATGACACTGGTTGTTGTTAGTAAAAAGAACACACATGCAATGACACTAGTGGATCCATAGGTGGATTGTCAAAAGAGCACACATGCAGTGACACTGGTGGATCCATAGGTGGTATGTGAAAAGAACACACATGCAATGACTCAAGTTGTTGTTACTAAAAAGAACACACATGTAACGACACTGGTGGATCCATGTGTGGTCTCTGAAGAGAACACACATTTCAATGACACTGGTGGATCCATATGTGGTATGTGAAAAGAACAGTCATGAAATTACTCAAGTTGTTGTTAGTACAAAGAACACACATGCAGTGACACTGCTGGATCCATAGGTGGATTGTGAAAAGAACACACATGTAATGACACTAGTGTATCCATATGTGGTATGTGAAAAGAACACACATGCAATGACTCCAGTTGTTGTTAGTAAAAAGAACACACATGTAATGACACTGGTGGATCCATGTGTGGTCTCTGAAGAGAACACACATTTCAATGGCACTGGTGGATCCATATGTGGTATGTGAAAAGAACAGTCATGAAATGACTCAAGTTGTTGTTAGTAAATAGAACACACATGCAATGACACTGGTGGATCCATAGGTGGATTGTGAAAAGAACACACATGCAATGACAGTGGTGGATCCATATGTGGTATGTGAAAAGAACACACATGCAATGACTCTGGTTGTTGTTAGTAACAAGAACACACATGCAATAACACTGGTGGATCCATGTGTGATCTCTAAAGAGAACACACATTTCAATGACACTGGTGGATCCATATGTGGTATGTGAAAAGAACACACATGAAATGACTCTGGTTGTTGTTAGTAAAAAAAGCACACATGCAATGACACTGCTGGATCCATAGGTGGATTGTGAAAAGAACACACATGCAATGACACTGGTGGATCCATATGTGGTATGTGAAAAGAACACACATGCAATGACTCTGGTTTTTGTTAGTAAAAAGAGCACACATGCAATGACACTTGTGGGTCCAAAGGTGGATTGTGAAAAGAACACACATGCAATAACACTAGTGGATCCATATGTGGTATGTGAAAATAACACACATTTCAATGACTCTAGTTGGTGTTAGTAAAAAGAACACACATGCAATGACACTAGTGGATCCATAGGTGGATTGTGAAAAGAACACACATGCAATGACACTGGTGGATCCATAGGTGGTACGTGAAAAGAACACACATGCAATGACTCCAGTTGTTGTTAGTAAAAAGAGCACACATGTAATGACACTGGTGGATCCATGTGTGGTATTTGAAGAGAACACACATTTCAATGACACTGGTGGACCCATGTGTGGTATGTGAAAATACCAGTCATGAAATGACTCAAGTTGTTGTTACTAAAAAGAACACACATGCAATGACACTAGTGGATCCATAGGTGGATTGTGAAAAGAACACACATGGAATGACAGTGGTGGAACCTTATGTGGTATGTGAAAAGAACACACATGCAATGACTCTGGTTGTTGTTAGTAACAAGAACACACATGCAATAACACTGGTGGATCCATGTGTGGTCTCGGAAGAGAACACACATTTCAATGACACTGGTGGATCCATATGTGGTATGTGAAAAGAACACACATGAAATGACTGGTTGTTGTTAGTAGAAAAGCACACATGCAATAACACTGCTGGATCCATAGGTGGATTGAGAAAAGAACACACATGCAATGACACTGGTGGATCCATATGTGGTATGTGAAAAGAACACACATTTCAATGACTCTGATTGTTGTTAGTAAAAACAACACACATGCAATGACACTGGTGGATCCATGTGTGGTCTCTGAAGAGAACACACATGTAATGACTCTGGTTATTGTTAGTAAAAAGAGCACACATGCAATGTCACTGGTGGATCCATACGTGGATTGTGAAAAGAACACACATGCAATGACACTGCTGGATCCATATGTGGTATCTTAAAAGAACACACATTTCAATGACTCTGGTGTTGTTAGTAAAAAGAACACACATGCAATGACATTGGTGGATCCATGGGTGGATTGTGAAAAGAGCACACATGCAATGACACCGGTGGATCCATATGTGGTATGTGAAAAGAACACACATGCAATGACTCTGGTTGTTGTTAGTAACAAGAACACACATGCAATAACACTGGTGGATCAATGTGTGGTCTCTGAAGAGAACACACATGAAATGACTCCGGTTGTTGTTAGTAAAAAAGCACACATGAAGTGACACAGGTGGATCCATAGGTCGATTGTGAAAGGAACACACATGCAATGACACTGTTGTTGTTAGTAAAAAGAACACACATGCAATAACACTTTGGATCCATGTGCGGTCTCTGAAGAGAACACACATTTCAATGACTCTGGTTGTTGTTAGTAAAAAGAACACACATGCAATGACACTGGTGGATCCATCTGTGGTCTCTAAAGAGAACACACATGCGATGACTCTGGTTGTTGTTAGTAAAAAGAACACACATGCAATGACATTGGTGGATCCATATGTGGTATGTGAAAAGAACACACATTTCAATGACTCTGTTTGTTGTTAGTAAAAAGAACACACATGCAATCACATTTGTGGATCCATAGGTGGATTGTGAAAAGATCACACATGCAATGGCACTGGTGGATCCATATGTGGTATGTGAAAAGAACACACATGCACTGACTCCAGTTGTTGTTTGTAAAAAGAACACACATGTAATGACACTGGTGGATCAATGTGTTGTCTCTGAAGAGAATACACATTTCAATGACACTGGTGGATCCATATGTGGTATGTGAAAAGAACAGTCATGAAATGACTCTAGTTGTTGTTAGTAAAAGGAACACACATGCAATGACACTGGTGGATCCATAGGTGGATTGTGAAAAGAACACACATGCAATGACACTGGTAGATCCATATGTGGTATGTGAAAAGAACACACATTTCAATGACTCTAGTTGTTGTTAGTAAAAATAACACACATGCAATGACACTGGTGGATCCATGTGTGGTCTCTAAAGAGAACACACATGCAATGACTCTGGATGTTTTTAGTAAAAAGAGCACACATGAAATGACACTGGTGGATCCATAGGTGGATTGTGAAAAGAACACACATGCAATGACACTGGTGGATCCATATGTGGTATGTGAAAAGAACACACATTTCAATGACTCTGGTTGTTGTTAGTAAAAATAACACACATGCAATGACACTGGTGGATCCATGTGTGGTCTCTAAAGAGAACTCACATGCTATGACTCCGTATGTTGTTTGTAAAAAAGAGCACACATGCAATGACACTGGTGGATCCATATGTGGTATCTGAAAAGAACAGTCATGAAATGACTCAAGTTGTTGTTAGTAAAAAGAACACACATGCAATGACACTGGTGGATCCATAGGGATTGTGAAAAGAACACACATGCAATGACACTGGTTGTTAGTAAAAAGAACACACATGCAATGACACTAGTGGATCCATAGGTGGATTGTCAAAAGAGCACACATGCGGTGACACTGGTGGATCCATAGGTGGTATGTGAAAAGAACACATGCAATGACTCAAGTTGTTGTTACTAAAAAGAACACACATGTAACGACACTGGTGGATCCATGTGTGGTCTCTGAAGAGAACACACATTTCAATGACACTGGTGGATCCATATGTGGTATGTGAAAAGAACAGTCATGAAATTACTCAAGTTGTTGTTAGTACAAAGAACACACATGCAGTGACACTGCTGGATCCATAGGTGGATTGTGAAAAGAACACATGTAATGACACTAGTGTATCCATATGTGGTATGTGAAAAGAACACACATGCAATGACTCAGTTGTTGTTAGTAAAAGAACACACATGTAATGACCTGGTGGATCCATGTGTGGTCTCTGAAGAAGAACACACATTTCAATGGCACTGGTGGATCCATATGTGGTATGTGAAAAGAACAGTCATGAAATGACTCAAGTTGTTGTTAGTAAATAGAACACACATGCAATGACACTGGTGGATCCATAGGTGGATTGTGAAAAGAACACACATGCAATGACAGTGGTGGATCCATATGTGGTATGTGAAAAGAACACACATGCAATGACTCTGGTTGTTGTTAGTAACAAGAACACACATGCAATTACACTGGTGGATCCATGTGTGGTCTCTAAAGAGAACACACATTTCAATGACACTGGTGGATCCATATGTGGTATGTGAAAAGAACACACATGAAATGACTCTGGTTGTTGTTAGTAAAAAAAGCACACATGCAATGACACTGCTGGATCCATAGGTGGATTGTGAAAAGAACACACATGCAATGACACTGGTGGATCCATATGTGGTATGTGAAAAGAACACACATGCAATGACTCTGGTTTTTGTTAGTAAAAAGAGCACACATGCAATGACACTTGTGGGTCCAAAGGTGGATTGTGAAAAGAACACACATGCAATCACACTAGTGGATCCATATGTGGTATGTGAAAAGAACACACATTTCAATGACTCTGGTGTTGTTAGTAAAAAGAACACACATGCAATGACATTGGTGGATCCATGGGTGGATTGTGAAAAGAGCAGACATGCAATGACACTGGTGGATCCATATGTGGTATGTGAAAAGAACACACATGCAATGACTCTGGTTGTTGTTAGTAACAAGAACACACATGCAATAACACTGGTGGATCCATGTGTGAAGAGACCACACATTTCAATGACACTGTGGATCCATATGTTGTATGTGAAAAGAACACACATGAAATGATTCTGGTTGTTTTTAGTAATAAAAGCCCAAATGCAATGACACTTGTGGTTCCATAGGTGGATTGTGAAAAGCACACATATGCAATGACACTGGTTGTTGTTAGTAAAAAGAACGCACATGCAATGACACTGGTGGATCCATGTGCGGTCTCTGAAGAGAACACACATTTCAATGAGTTTGGTTGTTGTTAGTAAAAAGAACACACATGCAATGACACTGGTGGATCCATGTGTGGTCTCTTAAGAGAACACACATGCGATGACTCTGGTTGTTGTTAGTAAAAAGAACACACATGCAATGACACTGGTGGATCCATATGTGGTATCTTAAAAGAACACACATTTCATTGACTCTGGTGTTGTTAGTAAAAAGAACACACATGCAATGACATTGGTGGATCCATGGGTGGATTGTGAAAAGAGCACACATGCAATGACACTGGTGGATCCATATGTGGTATGTGAAAAGAACACACATGCAATGACTCTGGTTGTTGTTAGTAACAAGAACACACATGCAATAACACTGGTGGATCAATGTGTGGTCTCTGAAGAGAACACACATTTCAATGACACTGGTGGATCCATATGTCGTATGTGAAAAGAACACACATGAAATGACTCTGGTTGTTGTTAGTAAAAAAGCACACATGCAGTGACACAGGTGGATCCATAGGTGGATTTCGAAAAGAACACACATGCAATAACACTGGTAGTTGTTAGTAAAAAGAACACACATGCAATCACATTGGTGGATCCATAGCTGGATTGTGAAAAGATCACACATGCAATGGCTCTGGTGGATCCATATGTGGTATGTGAAAAGAACACACATGCAATGACTCCAGTTGTTGTTAGTAAAAAGAACACACATGTAATGACCCTGGTGGATCAATGTGTGGTCTCTGAAGAGAACACACATTTCAATGACACTGGTGGATCCATATGTGGTATGTGAAAAGAACAGTCATGAAATGACTCTAGTTGTTGTTAGTAAAAGGAACACACATGCAATGACACTGGTGGATCCATAGGTGGATTGTGAAAAGAACACACATGCAATGACACTGGTGGATCCATATGTGGTATGTGAAAAGAACACACATTTCAATGACTCTGGTTGTTGTTAGTAAAAATAACACACATGCAATGACACTGGTGGATCCATGTGTGGTCTCTAAAGAGAACACACATGCAATGACTCTGGATGTTGTTAGTAAAAAGAGCACACATGCAATGACACTGGTGGATCCATAGGTGGATTGTGAAAAGAACACACATGCAATAACACTGGATGTTGTTAGTAAAAAGAGCACACATGCAATGACACTGGTGGATCCATAGGTGGATTGTGAAAAGAACACACATGCAATGACACTGGTTGTTGTTAGTAAAAAGAACACACATGCAATGACACTAGTGGATCCATAGGTGGATTGTGAAAAGAGCACACATGCAGTGACACTGGTGGATCCATAGGTGGTATGTGAAAAGAACACACATGCAATGACTCAAGTTGTTGTTACTAAAAAGAACACACATGTAATGACACTGGTGGATCCATGTGTGGTCTCTGCAGAGAACACACATTTTAATGACACTGGTGGATCCATATGTGGTATGTGAAAAGAACAGTCACGAAATGACTCAAGTTGTTGTTAGTACAAAGAACACACATGCGGTGACACTGCTGGATCCATAGGTGGATTGTGAAAAGAACACACATGCAATGACACTGGTGTATCCAAATGTGGTATGTGAAAAGAACACACATGCAATGACTCCAGTTGTTGTTAGTAAAAAGAACACACATGTAATGACACTAGTGGATCCGTGTGTGGTCTCTGAAGAGAACACACATTTCAATGACACTGGTGGATCCATATGTGGTATGTGAAAAGAACAATCATGAAATGACTCAAGTTGTTGTTAGTAAAAAGAACACACATGCAATGACACTAGTGGATCCATAGGTGGATTGTCAAAAGAGCACACATGCAGTGACACTGGTGGATCCATAGGTGGTATGTGAAAAGAACACACATGCAATGACTCAAGTTGTTGTTACTAAAAAGAACACACATGTAACGACACTGGTGGATCCATGTGTGGTCTCTGAAGAGAACACACATTTCAATGACACTGGTGGATCCATATGTGGTATGTGAAAAGAACAGTCATGAAATTACTCAAGTTGTTGTTAGTACAAAGAACACACATGCAGTGACACTGCTGGATCCATAGGTGGATTGTGAAAAGAACACACATGTAATGACACTAGTGTATCCATATGTGGTATGTGAAAAGAACACACATGCAATGACTCCAGTTGTTGTTAGTAAAAAGAACACACATGTAAGGACACTGGTGGATCCATGTGTGGTCTCTGAAGAGAACACACATTTCAATGGCACTGGTGGATCCATATGTGGTATGTGAAAAGAACAGTCATGAAATGACTCAAGTTGTTGTTAGTAAATAGAACACACATGCAATGACACTGGTGGATCCATAGGTGGATTGTGAAAAGAACACACATGCAATGACAGTGGTGGATCCATATGTGGTATGTGAAAAGAACACAGATGCAATGACTCTGGTTGTTGTTAGTAACAAGAACACACATGCAATAACACTGGTGGATCCATGTGTGGTCTCTAAAGAGAACACACATTTCAATGACACTGGTGGATCCATATGTGGTATGTGAAAAGAACACACATGAAATGACTCTGGTTGTTGTTAGTAAAAAAGCACACATGCAATGACACTTTTGGATCCATAGGTGGATTGTGAAAAGAACACACATGCAATGACACTGGTGGATCCATATGTGGTATGTGAAAAGAACACACATGCAATGACTCTGGTTTTTGTTAGTAAAAAGAGCACACATGCAATGACACTTGTGGGTCCAAAGGTGGATTGTGAAAAGAACACACATGCAATCACACTAGTGGATCCATATGTGGTATGTGAAAAGAACACACATTTCAATGACTCTGGTGTTGTTAGTAAAAAGAACACACATGCAATGACATTGGTGGATCCATGGGTGGATTGTGAAAAGACCAGACATGCAATGACACTGGTGGATCCATATGTGGTATGTGAAAAGAACACACATGCAATGACTCTGGTTGTTGTTAGTAACAAGAACACACATGCAATAACACTGGTGGATCCATGTGTGAAGAGACCACACATTTCAATGACACTGTGGATCCATATGTTGTATGTGAAAAGAACACACATGAAATGATTCTGGTTGTTTTTAGTAATAAAAGCCCAAATGCAATGACACTTGTGGTTCCATAGGTGGATTGTGAAAAGAACAAATATGCAAAGGCACTGGGTGTTGTTAGTAAAAGAACGCACATGCAATGACACTGGTGGATCCATGTGCGGTCTCAAAGAACACACATTTCAATGAGTTTGGTTGTTGTTAGTAAAAAGAACACACATGCAATGACCTTGGTGGATCCATGTCGTCTCTTAAGAGAACACACATGCGATGACTCTGGTTGTTGTTAGTAAAAAGAACACACATGCAATGACACTGGTGGATCCATATGTGGTATCTTAAAAGAACACACATTTCATTGACTCTGGTGTTGTTAGTAAAAAGAACACACATGCAATGACATTGGTGGATCCATGGGTGGATTGTGAAAAGAGCACACATGCAATGACACTGGTGGATCCATATGTGGTATGTGAAAAGAACACACATGCAATGACTCTGGTTGTTGTTAGTAACAAGAAAACACATGCAATAACACTGGTGGATCCATGTGTGGTCTCTGAAGAGAACACACATTTCAATGACACTGGTGGATCCATATGTCGTATGTGAAAAGAACACACATGAAATGACTCTGGTTGTTGTTAGTAAAAAAGCACACATGCAGTGACACAGGTGGATCCATAGGTGGATTTCGAAAAGAACACACATGCAATAACACTGGTAGTTGTTAGTAAAAAGAACACACATGCAATCACATTGGTGGATCCATAGCTGGATTGTGAAAAGATCACACATGCAATGGCTCTGGTGGATCCATATGTGGTATGTGAAAAGAACACACATGCAATGACTCCAGTTGTTGTTAGTAAAAAGAACACACATGCAATGACCACGGTGGATCAATGTGGTCTCTGAAGAACAAACATTTCAATGACACTGGTGGATCCATATGTGGTATGTGAAAAGAACAGTCATGAAATGACTCTAGTTGTTGTTAGTAAAAGGAACACACATGCAATGACACTGGTGGATCCATAGGTGGATTGTGAAAAGAACACACATGCAATGACACTGGTGGATCCATATGTGGTATGTGAAAAGAACACACATTTCAATGACTCTGGTTGTTGTTAGTAAAAATAACACACATGCAATGACACTGGTGGATCCATGTGTGGTCTCTGGAGAGAACACACATGCAATGACTCTGGTTGTTGTTAGTAAAAAGAGCACACATGCAATGACACTGGTGGATCCATAGGTGGATTGTGAAAAGAACACACATGCAATAACACTGGATGTTGTTAGTAAAAAGAGCACACATGCAATGACACTGGTGGATCCATAGGTGGATTGTGAAAAGAACACACATGCAATGACACTGGTTGTTGTTAGTAAAAAGAACACACATGCAATGACACTAGTGGATCCATAGGTGGATTGTGAAAAGAGCACACATGTAGTGACACTGGTGGATCCATAGGTGGTATGTGAAAAGAACACACATGCAATGACTCAAGTTGTTGTTACTAAAAAGAACACACATGTAATGACTGGTGGATCCATGTGTGGTCTCTGCAGAACACACATTTTAATGACCTGGTGGATCCATATGTGGTATGTGAAAAGAACAGTCACGAAATGACTCAAGTTGTTGTTAGTACAAAGAACACACATGCGGTGACACTGCTGGATCCATAGGTGGATTGTGAAAAGAACACACATGCAATGACACTGGTGTATCCAAATGTGGTATGTGAAAAGAACACACATGCAATGACTCCAGTTGTTGTTAGTAAAAAGAACACACATGTAATGACACTAGTGGATCCGTGTGTGGTCTCTGAAGAGAACACACATTTCAATGACACTGGTGGATCCATATGTGGTATGTGAAAAGAACAATCATGAAATGACTCAAGTTGTTGTTAGTAAAAAGAACACACATGCAATGACACTAGTGGATCCATAGGTGGATTGTGAAAAGAACACACATGCAATGACAGTGGTGGATCCATATGTGGTATGTGAAAAGAACACACATGCAATGACTCTGGTTGTTGTTAGTAACAAGAACACACATGCAATAACACTGGTGGATCCATGTGTGGTCTCTAAAGAGAACACACATTACAATGACACTGGTGGATCCATATGTGGTATGTGAAAATAACACACATGAAATGACTCTGGTTGTTAGTAAAAAAAGCACACATGCAATGACACTGCTGGATCCATTGGTGGATTGTGAAAAGAACACACATGCAATGACACTGGTGGATCCATATGTGGTATGTGAAAACAACACACATTTCAATGACTCTGGTTGTTGTTAGTAAAAAGAACACACATGCAATGACACTGGTGGATCCATGTGTGGTCTCTGAAGAGAACACACATGCAATGACTCTGGTTGTTGTTAGTAAAAAGAGCACACATGCAATGACACTGTTGGATCGATAGGTGGATTGTGAAAAGAACACACATGCAATCACACTGGTGGATCCATATGTGGTATGTGAAAAGAACACACATTTCAATGACTCTGGTGTTGTTAGTAAAAAGAACACACATGCAATGACATTGGTGGATCCATGGGTGGATTGTGAAAAGAGCAGACATGCAATGACACTGGTGGATCCATATGTGGTATGTGAAAAGAACACACATGCAATGACTCTGGTTGTTGTAAGTAACAAGAACACACATGCAATAGCACTGGTGGATCCATGTGTGGTCTCTGAACAGAACACACATTTCAATGACACTAGTGGATCCATATGTCGTATGTGAAAAGAACACACATGAAATGACTCTGGTTGTTGTTAGTAAAAAAGCACACATGCAGTGACACTGGTGGATCCATAGGTGGATTGTGAAAAGAACACACATGCAATGACACTGGTGGATCCATATGTGGTATGTGAAAAGAACACACATTTCAATGACTCTGGTTGTTGTTAGAAAAAATAACACACATGCAATGACACTGGTGGATCCATGTGTGGTCTCTGAAGAGAACACACATGCAATGACTCTGGATGTTGTTAGTAAAAAGAGCACACATGCAATGACACTGGTGGATTGTGAAAAGAACACACATGCAATGACACTGGTTGTTGTTAGTAAAAAGAACAAACATGCAATGACACTAGTGGATCCATAGGTGGATTGTCAAAAGAGCACACATCAGTGACACTGGTGGATCCATAGGTGGTATGTGAAAAGAACACACATGCAATGACTCAAGTTGTTGTTACTAAAAAGAGGACACATGTAACGACACTGGTGGATCCATGTGTGGTCTCTGAAGAGAACACACATTTCAATGACACTAGTGGATCCATATGTGGTATGTGATATAAATAGTCATGAAATGACTCAAGTTGTTGTTAGTACAAAGAACACACATGCAGTGACACTACTGGATCCAGAGGTGGATTGTGAAAAGAACACACATGCAATGACACTGGTGTATCCAAATGTGGTATGTGAAAAGAACACACATGCAATGACTCCAGTTGTTGTTAGTAAAAAGAACACACATGTAATGACATCAGGATCCATGTGGTCTCTAAAGAGAACACACATTTCAATGACACTGGTGGATCCATATGTGGTATGTGAAAAGAACAGTCATGAAATGACTCAAGTTGTTGTTAGTAAAAAGAACACACATGCAATGACACTGGTGGATCCATAGGTGGATTGTGAAAAGAACACACATGCAATGACAGTGGTGGATCCATATGTGGTATGTGAAAAGAACACACATGCAATGACTCTGGTTGTTGTTAGTAACAAGAACACACATGCAATAACACTGGTGGATCCATGTGTGGTCTCTAAAGAGAACACACATTACAATGACACTGGTGGATCCATATGTGGTATGTGAAAAGAACACACATTTCAATGACTCTGGTTGTTGTTAGAAAAAATAACACACATGCAATGACACTGGTGGATCCATGTGTGGTCTCTGAAGAGAACACACATGCAATGACTCTGGATGTTGTTAGTAAAAAGAGCACACATGCAATGACACTGGTGGATTGTGAAAAGAGCACACATGCAATGACACTAGTTGTTGTTAGTAAAAAGAACACACATGCAATGACACTAGTGGATCCATAGGTCGATTGTCAAAAGAGCACACATCAGTGACACTGGTGGATCCATAGGTGGTATGTGAAAAGAACACACATGCAATGACTCAAGTTGTTGTTACTAAAAAGAGGACACATGTAACGACACTGGTGGATCCATGTGTGGTCTCTAAAGAGAACACACATTTCAATGACACTAGTGGATCCATATGTGGTATGTGATATAAACAGTCATGAAATGACTCAAGTTGTTGTTAGTACAAAGAACACACATGCAGTGACACTGCTGGATCCATAGGTGGATTGTGAAAAGAACACACATGCAATGACACTAGTGTATCCATATGTGGTATGTGAAAAGAACACACATGCAATGACTCCAGTTGTTGTTAGTAAAAAGAACACACATGTAATGACACTGGTGGATCCATGTGTGGTCTCTGAAGAGAACACACATTTCAATGACACTGGTGGATCCATATGTGGTATGTGAAAAGAACAGTCATGAAATGACTCAAGTTGTTGTTAGTAAAAAGAACACACATGCAATGACACTGGTGGATCCATAGGTGGATTGTGAAAAGAACACACATGCAATGACAGTGGTGGATCCATATGTGGTATGTGAAAAGAACACACATGCAATGACTCTGGTTGTTGTTAGTAACAAGAACACACATGCAATAACACTGGTGGATCCATGTGTGGTCTCTAAAGAGAACACACATTTCAATGACACTAGCGGATCCATATGTGGTATGTGAAAAGAACACACATGAAATGACTCTGGTTGTTGTTAGTAAAAAAAGCACACATGTAATGACACTGCTGGATCCATAGGTGGATTGTGAAAAGAACACACATGCAATGACACTGGTGGATCCATATGTGGTATGTGAAAAGAACACACATTTCAATGACTCTGGTTGTTGTTAGAAAAAATAACACACATGCAATGACATCAGGATCCATGTGTGGTCTCTGAAGAGAACACACATGCAATGACTCTGGATGTTGTTAGTAAAAAGAGCACACATGCAATGACACTGGTGGATTGTGAAAAGAACACACATGCAATGACACTGGTTGTTGTTAGTAAAAAGAACAAACATGCAATGACACTAGTGGATCCATAGGTGGATTGTCAAAAGAGCACACATCAGTGACACTGGTGGATCCATAGGTGGTATGTGAAAAGAACACACATGCAATGACTCAAGTTGTTGTTACTAAAAAGAGGACACATGTAACGACACTGGTGGATCCATGTGTGGTCTCTGAAGAGAACACACATTTCAATGACACTAGTGGATCCATATGTGGTATGTGATATAAATAGTCATGAAATGACTCAAGTTGTTGTTAGTACAAAGAACACACATGCAGTGACACTACTGGATCCATAGGTGGATTGTGAAAAGAACACACATGCAATGACACTGGTGTATCCAAATGTGGTATGTGAAAAGAACACACATGCAATGACTCCAGTTGTTGTTAGTAAAAAGAACACACATGTAATGACACTGGTGGATCCATGTGTGGTCTCTAAAGAGAACACACATTTCAATGACACTGGTGGATCCATATGTGGTATGTGAAAAGAACAGTCATGAAATGACTCAAGTTGTTGTTAGTAAAAAGAACACACATGCAATGACACTGGTGGATCCATAGGTGGATTGTTAAAAGAACACACATGCAATGACACTGGTGGATCCATATGTCGTATGTGAAAAGAACACACATGCAATGACTCTGGTTGTTGTTAGTAACAAGAACACACATGCAATAACACAGGTGGATCCATGTGTGGTCTCTAAAGAGAACACACATTTCAATGAGACTGGTGGATCCATATGTGGTATGTGAAAAGAACACACATTTCAATGACTCTGGTTGTTGTTAGAAAAAATAACACACATGCAATGACACTGGTGGATCCATGTGTGGTCTCTGAAGAGAACACACATGCAATGACTCTGGATGTTGTTAGTAAAAAGAGCACACATGCAATGACACTGGTGGATTGTGAAAAGAGCACACATGCAATGACACTAGTTGTTGTTAGTAAAAAGAACACACATGCAATGACACTAGTGGATCCATAGGTCGATTGTCAAAAGAGCACACATCAGTGACACTGGTGGATCCATAGGTGGTATGTGAAAAGAACACACATGCAATGACTCAAGTTGTTGTTACTAAAAAGAGGACACATGTAACGACATCTGGTGGATCCATGTGTGGTCTCTAAAGAGAACACATTTCAATGACACTAGTGGATCCATATGTGGTATGTGATATAAGCAGTCATGAAATGACTCAAGTTGTTGTTAGTACAAAGAACACACATGCGGTGACAACCTTGGATCCATAGGTGGATTGTGAAAAGAACACACATGCAATGACACTAGTGTATCCATATGTGGTATGTGAAAAGAACACACATGCAATGACTCCAGTTGTTGTTAGTAAAAAGAACACACATGTAATGACACTGGTGGATCCATGTGTGGTCTCTGAAGAGAACACACATTTCAATGACACTGGTGGATCCATATGTGGTATGTGAAAAGAACAGTCATGAAATGACTCAAGTTGTTGTTAGTAAAAAGAACACACATGCAATGACACTGGTGGATCCATAGGTGGATTGTGAAAAGAACACACATGCAATGACAGTGGTGGATCCATATGTGGTATGTGAAAAGAACACACATGCAATGACTCTGGTTGTTGTTAGTAACAAGAACACACATGCAATAACACTGGTGGATCCATGTGTGGTCTCTAAAGAGAACACACATTTCAATGACACTAGCGGATCCATATGTGGTATGTGAAAAGAACACACATGAAATGACTCTGGTTGTTGTTAGTAAAAAAAGCACACATGTAATGACACTGCTGGATCCATAGGTGGATTGTGAAAAGAACACACATGCAATGACACTGGTGGATCCATATGTGGTATGTGAAAAGAACACACATTTCAATGACTCTGGTTGTTGTTAGTAAAAAGAACACACATGCAATGACACTGGTGGATCCATGTGTGGTGTCTGAAGAGAACACACATGCAATGACTCTGGTTGTTGTTAGTAAAAAGAGCACACATGCAATGACACTTGTGGATCCATAGGTGGATTGTGAAACGAACACACATGCAATCACACTAGTGGATCCATATGTGGTATGTGAAAAGAACACACATTTCAATGACTCTGGTGTTGTTAGTAAAAAGAACACACATGCAATGACATTGGTGGATCCATGGGTGGATTTTGAAAAGAGCAGACATGCAATGACACTGGTGGATCCATATGTGGTATGTGAAAAGAACACACATGCAATGACTCTGGTTGTTGTTAGTAACAAGAACACACATGCAATAACACTGGTGGATCAATGTGTGTTCTCTGAAGAGAACACACATTTCAATGACACTGGTGGATCCATATGTCGTATGTGAAAAGAACACACATGAAATGACTCTGGTTGTTTTTAGTAAAAAAAGCACAAATGCAAAGACACTTGTGGATCCATAGGTGGATTGTGAAAAGCACACACATGCAATGACACTGGTTGTTGTTAGTAAAAAGAACGCACATGCAATGACACTGGTGGATCTATGTGCGGTCTCTGAAGAGAACACACATTTCAATGACTTTGGTTGTTGTTAGTAAAAAGAACAAACATGCAATGACACTGGTGGATCCATGTCTGGTCTCTAAAGAGAACACACATGCGATGACTCTGGTTGTTGTTAGTAAAAAGAACACACATGCAATGACACTGTTGGATCCATATGTGGCATCTTAAAAGAACACACATTTCAATGACTCTGGTGTTGTTAGTAAAAAGAACACACATGCAATGACATTGGTGGATCCATGGGTGGATTGTGAAAAGAGCACACATGCAATGACACTGGTGGATCCATATGTGGTATGTGAAAAGAACACACATGGAATGACTCTGGTTGTTGTTAGTAACAAGAACGCACATGCAATAACACTGGTGGATCAATGTGTGGTCTCTGAAGAGAACACACATTTCAATGACACTGGTGGATCCATATGTCGTATGTGAAAAGAACACACATGAAATGACTCTGGTTGTTGTTAGTAAAAAAGCACACATGCAGTGACACTGGTGGATCCATAGGTGGATTGTGAAAAGAACAGACATGCAATGACACTGGTTGTTGTTAGTAAAAATAACACACATGCAATGACACTGGTGGATCCACGTCTGGTCTCTAAAGAGAAAACACATGCGATGACTCTGGTTGTTGTTAGTAAAAAGAACACAGATGCAATGACACTGGTGGATCCATATGTGGTATGTGAAAAGAACACACATTTCAATGACTCTGGTTGTTGTTAGTAAAAATAACACACATGCAATCACATTGGTGGATCCATACGTGGGTTATGAAAAGATCACACATGCAATGGCACTGGTGGATCCATATGTGGTATGTGAAAAGAACACACATGCAATGACTCCAGTTGTTGTTAGTAAAAAGAACACACATGTAATGACACTGGTGGATCAATGTGTGGTCTCTGAAGAGAACACACATTTCAATGACACTGGTGGATCCATATGTGGTATGTGAAAAGAACAGTCATGAAATGACTCTAGTTGTTGTTAGTAAAAGGAACACACATGCAATGACACTGGTGGATCCATGGGTGGATTGTGAAAAGAACACACATGCAATGACACTGGTGGATCCATATGTGGTATGTGAAAAGAACACACATTTCAATGACTCTGGTTGTTGTTAGTAAAAATATCACACATGCAATGACACTGGTGGATCCATGTGTGGTCTCTGAAGAGAACACACATGCAATGACTCTGGATGTTGTTAGTAAAAAGAGCACACATGCAATGACACTGGTGGATCCATAGGTGGACTGTGAAAAGAACACACATGCAATGACACTGGTTGTTGTTAGTAAAAAGAACACACATGCAATGACACTAGTGGATCCATAGGTGGATTGTGAAAAGAGCACACATGCAGTGACACTGGTGGATCCATAGGTGGTATGTGAAAAAACACACATGCAATGACTCAAGTTGTTGTTAATAAAAAGAACACACATGTAATGACACTGGTGGATCCATGTGTGGTCTCTAAAGAGAACACACATTTCAATGACACTGGTGGATCCATATGTGGTATGTGTTGTTGTTAGTACAAAGAACACACATGCAGTGTCACTGCTGGATCCATAGGTGGATTGTGAAAAGAACACACATGAAATGACACTGATGTATCCAAATGTGGTATGTGAAAAGAACACACATGCAATGACTCTGGTTGTTGGTAGTAACAAGAACACACATGCAATAACACTGGTGGATCCATGTGTGGTCTCTAAAGAGAACACACATTTCAATGACACTGGTGGATCCATATGTGGTATGTGAAAAGAACACACATGAAATGACTCTAGTTGTTGTTAGTAAAAAAAGCACACATGCAATGACACTGCTGGATCCATAGGTGGATTGTGAAAAGAACACACATGCAATGACACTGGTGGATCCATATGTGGTATGTGAAAAGAACACACATTTCAATGACTCTGGTTGTTGTTAGTAAAAATAACACACATGCAATGACACTGGTGGATCCATGTGTGGTCTCTTAAGAGAACACACATGCAATGACTCTGGTTGTTGTTAGTAAAAAGAGCACACATGCAATGACACTGTTGGATCCATAGGTGGATTATGACAAGAACACACATGCAATCACACTGGTGGATCCATATGTGGTATGTGAAAAGAACACACATTTCAATGACTCTGGTGTTGTTAGTAAAAAGAACACACATGCAATGACATTGGTGGATCCATGGGTGGATTGTCAAAAGAGCAGACATGCAATGACACTGGTGGATCCATATGCAGTATGTGAAAAGAACACACATGCAATGACTCTGGTTGTTGTTAGTAACAAGAACACACATGCAATAACACTGGTGGATCCATGTGTGGTCTCTGAAGAGAACACACATTTCATTGACACTAGTGGATCCATATGTCGTATGTGAAAAGAACACACATGAAATGGCTCTGGTTGTTGTTAGTAAAAAAGCACACATGCAATGACAATAGTCGATCCATAGGTGGATTGTGAAAAGAACAGACATGCAATGACACTGGTTGTTGTTAGTAAAAAGAACACACATGCAATGACACTGGTGGATCTATCTGCGGTCTTTGAAGAGAACACACATTTCAATGACTCTGGTTGTTGTTAGTAAAAAGAAACACATGCAATGACACGGGTGGATCCATGTGTGGTCTCTAAAGAGAACACACATGAGATGACTCTGGTTGTTGTTAGTAAAAAGAACACACATGCAATGGCACTGGTGGATCCATATGTGGTATGTGAAAAGAACACACATTTCAATGACTCTGGTTGTTGTTAGTAAAAAGAACACACATGCAATGACATTGGTGGATCCATAGGTGGATCGTGAAAAGAGCACACATGCAATGACACTGGTGGATCCATATGTGGTATGTGAAAAGAACACACATGCAATGACTCTAGGTTGTTAGTAAAAAAGAACACACATGTAATGACACTAGTGGATCCATGTGTGGTCTCTGAAGAGAACACTAATTTCAATGACACTGGTGGATCCATATGTAGTCTGTGAAAAGAACAATCATGAAATGACTCCAGTTGTTGTTAGTAAAAAGAACACACATGCAATGACACTGGTGGATCCATACGTGGTATGTGAAAAGAACACACATGCAATGACTCTGGTTGTTGTTAGTAACAAGAACACACATGCAATAACATTGGTGGATCCATGTGTGGTCTCTGAAGAGAACACACATTTCAATGACTGGTTGTTGTTAGTAAAAAGATCACACATGTAATGACACTGGTGGATCCATGTGTGGTCTCTGAAGAAAACACACATGCAATGACTCTAGTTGTTGTTAGTAAAAAGAGCACACATGCAATGACACTGGTGGATCCATAGGTGGATTGTGAAAAGAAAACACATGCAATGACACTGGTGGATCCATATGTGGTATGTGAAAATAACACACATATAAATGACTCTAGTTGTTGTTAGTAAAAAGTACACACATGCAATGACACTAGTGCATCCATAGGTGGATTGTGAAAAGAACACACATGCAATGACAGTGGTGGACCCATAGGTGGTATGTGAAAAGAACACACATGCAATGACTCCAGTTGTTGTTAGTAAAAAGAACACACATGTAATGACACTGGTGGATCCATGTGTGGTCTTTGAAGAGAACACACATTTCAATGACACTGGTGGATCCATATGTGGTATGTGAAAATACCAGTCATGAAATGACTCAAGTTGTTGTTAGTAAAAAGAACACACATGCAATGACACTAGTGGATCCATAGCTGGATTGTGAAAAGAACACACATGCAATGACAGTGGTGGATCCTTATGTGGTATATGAAAAGAACACACATGCAATGACTCTATTTGTTGTTAGTAACAAGAACACACATGCAATAACACTGGTGGATCCATGTGTGGTCTCGGAAGAGAACACACATTTCAATGACACTGGTGGATCCATATGTGGTATGTGAAAAGAACACACATAAAATGACTCTGGTTGTTGTTAGTAAAAAATCACACATGCAATAACACTGCTGGATCCATAGGTGCATTGTGAAAAGAACACACATGCAATGACACTGGTGGATCCATGTGCGGTCTCTGAAGAGCACACACATTTCAATGACTCTGATTGTTGTTAGTAAAAAGAACACATATGCAATGACATTGGTGGATCCATGTGTGGTATCTAAAGAGAACACACATTACAATGACTCTGGTGGATCCATATGTGGTCTCTGAAGAGAATGCACATGCAATGACTCTGGTTGTTATTAGTAAAAAGAGCACACATGCAATGACACTGGTGGATCCATACGTGGATTGTGAAAAGAACACACATGCAATGACACTGGTGGATCCATATGTGGTATCTTAAAAGAACAACATTTCAATGACTCTGGTGTTGTTAGTAAAAAGAACACACATGCAATGACATTGGTGGATCCATGGGTGGATTGTGAAAAGAGCACACATGCAATGACACTGGTGGATCCATATGTGGTATGTGAAAAGAACACACATGCAATGACTCCGGTTGTTGTTAGTAACAAGAACACACATGCAATAACACTGGTGGAATAATGTGTGGTCTCTGAAGAGAACACACATTTCAATGACACTGGTGGATCCATATGTCGTATGTGAAAAGAACACACATGAAATGACTCTGGTTGTTGTTAGTCAAAAAGCACACATGCAGTGACACTGGTGGATCCATAGGTGGATTGTGAAAAGAACACACATGCAATGACACTGGTTGTTGTTTGTAAAAAGAACACACATGCAATGACACTGGTGGATCCATGTGCGGTCTCTGAAGAGAACACACATTTCAATGACTCTGATTTTTGTTAGTAAAAAGAACACACATGCAATGACACTGGTGGATCTATGTGTGGTCTCTAAAGAGAACACACATGCGATGACTCTGGTTGTTGTTAGTAAAAAGAACACACATGCAATGACACTAGTGGATCCATAGGTGGATTGTGAAAAGAACACACATGCAATGACAGTGGTGGATCCTTATGTGGTATGTGAAAAGAACACACATGCAATGACTCTGGTTGTTGTTAGTAACAAGAACACACATGCAATAACACTGGTGGATTAATGTGTGGTCTCTGAAGAGAAAACACATTTCAATGACACTGGTGGATCCATATGTCGTATGTGAAAAGAACACACATGAAATGACTCTGGTTGTTGTTAGTCAAAAAGCACACATGCAGTGACACTGGTGGATCCATAGGTGGATTGTGAAAAGAACACACATGCAATGACACTGGTTGTTGTTTGTAAAAAGAACACACATGCAATGACACTGGTGGATCCATGTGCGGTCTCTGAAGAGAACACACATTTCAATGACTCTGGTTTTTGTTAGTAAAAAGAACACACATGCAATGACACTGGTGGATCCATGTGTGGTCTCTAAAGAGAACACACATGCGATGACTCTGGTTGTTGTTATTAAAAAGAACACACATGCAATGACACTAGTGGATCCATAGGTGGATTGTGAAAAGAACACACATGCAATGACAGTGGTGGATCCTTATGTGGTATGTGAAAAGAACACACATGCAATGACTCTGGTTGTTGTTAGTAACAAGAACACACATGCAATAACACTGGTGGATCAATGTGTGGTCTCTGAAGAGAACACACATTTCAATGACACTGGTGGATCCATATGTCGTATGTGAAAAGAACACACATGAAATGACTCTGGTTGTTGTTAGTAAAAAAGCACACATGCAGTGACACTGGTGGATCCATAGGTGGATTGTGAAAAGAACAAACATGCAATGACACTGGTTGTTGTTAGTAAAAAGAACACACATGCAATGACACTGGTGGATCCATGTGCGGTCTCTGAAGAGAACACACATTTCAATGACTCTGATTGTTGTTAGTAAAAAGAACACATATGCAATGACATTGGTGGATCCATGTGTGGTCTCTAAAGAGAACACACATTACAATGACTCTGGTGGATCCATATGTGGTCTCTGAAGAGAATGCACATGCAATGACTCTGGTTGTTATTAGTAAAAAGAGCACACATGCAATGACACTGGTGGATCCATACGTGGATTGTGAAAAGAACACACATGCAATGACACTGGTGGATCCATATGTGGTATCTTAAAGAACAACATTTCAATGACTCTGGTGTTGTTAGTAAAAAGAACACACATGCAATGACATTGGTGGATCCATGGGTGGATTGTGAAAAGAGCACACATGCAATGACACTGGTGGATCCATATGTGGTATCTGAAAAGAACACACATGCAATGACTCTGGTTGTTGTTAGTAACAAGAACACACATGCAATAACACTGGTGGAATAATGTGTGGTCTCTGAAGAGAACACACATTTCAATGACACTGGTGGATCCATATGTCGTATGTGAAAAGAACACACATGAAATGACTCTGGTTGTTGTTAGTCAAAAAGCACACATGCAGTGACACTGGTGGATCCATAGGTGGATTGTGAAAAGAACACACATGCAATGACACTGGTTGTTGTTTGTAAAAAGAACACACATGCAATGACACTGGTGGATCCATGTGCGTTCTCTGAAGAGAACACACATTTCAATGACTCTGGTTTTTGTTAGTAAAAAGAACACACATGCAATGACACTGGTGGATCCATGTGTGGTCTCTAAAGAGAACACACATGCGATGACTCTGGTTGTTGTTAGTAAAAAGAACACACATGCAATGACACTAGTGGATCCATAGGTGGATTGTGAAAAGAACACACATGCAATGACAGTGGTGGATCCTTATGTGGTATGTGAAAAGAACACACATGCAATGACAATGGTTGTTGTTAGTAACAAGAACACACATGCAATAACACTGGTGGATCAATGTGTGGTCTCTGAAGAGAACACACATTTCAATGACACTGGTGGATCCATATGTCGTATGTGAAAATAACACACATGAAATGACTCTGGTTGTTGTTAGTAAAAAAGCACACATGAAGTGACACTGGTGGATCCATAGGTGGATTGTGAAAAGAACAGACATGCAATGACACTGGTTGTTGTTAGTAAAAAGAACACACATGCAATGACACTGGTGGATCCATGTGTGGTCTCTAAAGAGAACACACATGCGATGACTCTGGTTGTTGTTAGTAAAAAGAACACACATGCAATGACACTGGTGGATCCATATGTGGTATGTGAAAAGAACACACATGCAATGACTCCAGTTGTTGTTAGTAAAAAGAACACACATGTAATGACACTGGTGGATCAATGTGTGGTCTCTGAAGAGAACACACATTTCAGTGACACTGGTGGATCCATATGTGGTATGTGAAAAGAACAGTCATGAAATGACTCTAGTTGTTGTTAGTAAAAGGAACACACATGCAATGACACTGGTGGATCCATGGGTGGATTGTGAAAAGAACACACATGCAATGACACTGGTGGATCCATATGTGGTATGTGAAAAGAACACACATTTCAATGACTCTGGTTGTTGTTAGTAAAAATAGCACACATGCAATGACACTGGTGGATCCATGTGTGGTCTCTGAAGAGAACACACATGCAATGAGTCTGGATGTTGTTAGTAAAAAGAGCACACATGCAATGACACTGGTGGATCCATAGGTGGATTGTGAAAAGAACACACATGCAATGACACTGGTTGTTGTTAGTAAAAAGAACACACATGCAATGAAACTAGTGGATCCATAGGTGGATAGTGAAAAGAGCACACATGCAGTGACACTGGTGGATCCATAGGTGGTATGTGAAAAGAACACACATGCAATGACTCAAGTTGTTGTTACTAAAAAGAACACACATGTAATGACACTGGTGGATCCATGTGTGGTCTCTGAAGAGAACACACATTTCAATGACACTAGTGGATCCATATGTGGAATGTGAAAAGAACACACATGAAATGACTCTGGTTGTTGTTAGTAAAAAAAGCACACATGCAATGACACTGCTGGATCAATAGGTGGATTGTGAAAAGAACACACATGCAATGACACTGGTGGATCCATATGTGGTATGTGAAAAGAACACACATTTCAATGACTCTGGTTGTTGTTAGTAAAAAGAACACACATGCAATGACACTGGTGGATCCATGTGTGGTCTCTGAAGAGAACATACATGCAATGACTCTGGTTGTTGTTAGTAAAAAGAGCACACATGAAATGACACTGTTGGATCCATATGCGGTATGTGAAAAGAACACACATGCAATGACTCTAGTTGTTGTTAGTAACAAGAACACACATGCAATAACACTGGTGGATCAATGTGTGGTCTCTGAAGAGAACACACATTTCAATGACACTGGTGGATCCATATGTCGTATGTGAAAAGAACAGACATGAAATGACTCTGGTTGTTGTTAGTAAAAAAGCACACATGCAGTGACACTGGTGGATCCATAGGTGGATTGTGAAAAGAACACACATGCAATGACACTGGTTATTATTAGTAAAAAGAACACACATGCAATGACACTAGTGGATCCATGTGTGGTCTCTAAAGAGAACACACATGCGATGACTCTGGTTGTTGTTAGTAAAAAGAACACACATGCAGTGACACTAGTGGATCCATAGGTGGATTGTGAAAAGAACACACATGCAATGACAGTGGTGGATCCTTATGTGGTATGTGAAAAGAACACACATGCAATGACTCTGGTTGTTGTTAGTAACAAGAACACACATGCAATAACATTGGTGGATCCATGTGTGGTCTCAGAAGAGAACACGCATTTCAATGACACTGGTGGATCCATATGTGGTATGTGAAAAGAACACACATGAAATGACTCTAGTTGTTGTTAGTAAAAAAGCACACATGCAATAACACTGCTGGATCCATAGGTGGATTGTGAAAATAACACACATGCAATGACATTGGTGGATCCATATGTGGTATGTGAAAAGAACACACATTTCAATGACTCTAATTGTTGTTAGTAAAAAGAACACACATGCAATGACACTGGTTGATCCATATGTGGTCTCTAGAGAGAACACGCATGCAATGACTCTGGTTGTTATTAGTAAAAAGAGCACACATGCAATGACACCGGTGGATCCATACGTGGATTGTGAAAAGAACACACATGAAATGACACTGGTGGATCCATATGTGTTATCTTAAAAGAACACACATTTCAATGACTCTGGTGTTGTTAGTAAAAAGAACACACATGCAATGACATTGGTGGATCCATGGGTGGATTGTGAAAAGAGCACACATGCAATGACACTGGTGGATCCATATGTGGTATGTGAAAAGAACACACATGCAATGACTCTAGTTGTTGTTAGTAACAAGAACACACATGCAATAACACTGGTGGATCCATGTGTGGTCTCGGAAGAGAACACACATTTCAATGACACTGGTGGATCCATATGTGGTATGTGAAAAGAACACACACAAAATGACTCTGGTTGTTGTTAGTAAAAAAGCACACATGCAATAACACTGCTGGATCCATAGGTGCATTGTGAAAAGAACACACATGCAATGACACTGGTGGATCCATGTGCGGTCTCTGAAGAGAACACACATTTCAATGACTCTGATTGTTGTTAGTAAAAAGAACACATATGCAATGACATTGGTGGATCCATATGTGGTCTCTGAAGAGAATGCACATGCAATGACTCTGGTTGTTATTAGTAAAAAGAGCACACATGCAATGACACTGGTGGATCCATACGTGGATTGTGAAAAGAACACACATGCAATGACACTGGTGGATCCATATGTGGTATCTTAAAAGAACAACATTTCAATGACTCTGGTGTTGTTAGTAAAAAGAACACACATGCAATGACATTGGTGGATCCATGGGTGGATTGTGAAAAGAGCACACATGCAATGACACTGGTGGATCCATATGTGGTATGTGAAAAGAACACACATGCAATGACTCTGGTTGTTGTTAGTAACAAGAACACACATGCAATAACACTAGTGGATCAATGTGTGGTCTCTGAAGAGAACACACATTTCAATGACACTGGTGGATCCATATGTCGTATGTGAAAAGAACACACATGAAATGACTCTGGTTGTTGTTAGTAAAAAAGCACACATGCAGTGACACTGGTGGATCCATAGGTGGATTGTGAAAAGAACACACATGCAATGACACTGGTTGTTGTTTGTAAAAAGAACACACATGCAATGACACTGGTGGATCCATGTGCGGTCTCTGAAGAGAACACACATTTCAATGACTCTGGTTTTTGTTAGTAAAAAGAACACACATGCAATGACACTGGTGGATCCATGTGTGGTCACTAAAGAGAACACACATGCGATGACTCTGGTTGTTGTTAGTAAAAAGAACACACATGCAATGACACTAGTGGATCCATAGGTGGATTGTGAAAACAACACACATGCAATGACAGTGGTGGATCCTTATGTGGTATGTGAAAAGAACACACATTCAATGACTCTGGTTGTTGTTAGTAACAAGAACACACATGCAATAACACTGGTGGATCAATGTGTGGTCTCTGAAGAGAACACACATTTCAATGACACTGGTGGATCCATATGTCGTATGTGAAAAGAACACACATGAAATGACTCTGGTTGTTGTTAGTAAAAAAGCACACATGCAGTGACACTGGTGGATCCATAGGTGGATTGTGAAAAGAACAAACATGCAATGACACTGGTTGTTGTTAGTAAAAAGAACACACATGAAAAGAAACAGGTGGATCACTGTGTTGTCACTAAAGAGAACACACATGCGACTCTGGTTGTTGTTAGTAAAAATAACACACATGCAATGACACTGGTGGATCCATATGTGGTATGTGAAAAGAACACACATTTCAATGACTCTGGTTGTTGTTAGTAAAAAGAACACACATGCAATTACATTGGTGGATCCATAGGTGGATTGTGAAAAGATCACAGATGGAATGGCACTGGTGGATCCATATGTAGTATGTGAAAAGAACACACATGCAATGACTCCAGTTGTTGTTATTAAAAAGAACACACATGTAATGACACTGGTGGATCAATGTGTGGTCTCTGAAGAGAACACACATTTCAGTGACACTGGTGGATCCATATGTGGTATGTGAAAAGAACAGTCATGAAATGACTCTAGTTGTTGTTAGTAAAAGGAACACACATGCAATGACACTGGTGGATCCATGGGTGGATTGTGAAAAGAACACACATGCAATGACACTGGTGGATCCATATGTGGTATGTGAAAAGAACACACATTTCAATGACTCTGGTTGTTGTTAGTAAAAATAGCACACATGCAATGACACTGGTGGATCCATGTGTGGTCTCTGAAGAGAACACACATGCAATGAGTCTGGATGTTGTTAGTAAAAAGAGCACACATGCAATGACACTGGTAGATCCATAGGTGGATTGTGAAAAGAACACACATGCAATGACACTGGTTGTTGTTAGTAAAAAGAACACACATGCAATGACACTAGTGGATCCATAGGTGGATAGTGAAAAGAGCACACATGCAGTGACACTGGTGGATCCATAGGTGGTATGTGAAAAGAACACACATGCAATGACTCAAGTTGTTGTTACTAAAAAGAACACACATGTAATGACACTGGTGGATCCATGTGTGGTCTCTGAAGAGAACACACATTTCAATGACACTGGTGGATCCATATGTGGAATGTGAAAAGAACACACATGAAATGACTCTGGTTGTTGGTAGTAAAAAAAGCACACATGCAATGACACTGCTGGATCAATAGGTGGATTGTGAAAAGAACACACATGCAATGACACTGGTGGATCCATATGTGGTATGTGAAAAGAACACACATTTCAATGACTCTGGTTGTTGTTAGTAAAAAGAACACACATGCAATGACACTGGTGGATCCATGTGTGGTCTCTGAAGAGAACATAGATGCAATGACTCTGGTTGTTGTTAGTAACAAGAACACACATGCAATAACACTGGTGGATCAATGTGTGGTCTCTGAAGAGAACACACATTTCAATGACACTGGTGGATCCATATGTCGTATGTGAAAAGAACACACATGAAATGACTCTGGTTGTTGTTAGTAAAAAAGCACACATGCAGTGACACTGGTGGATCCATAGGTGGATTGTGAAAAGAACAGACATGCAATGACACTGGTTGTTGTTAGTAAAAAGAACACACATGCAATGACACTGGTGGATCCATGTGTGGTCTCTAAAGAGAACACACATGCGATGACTCTGGTTGTTGTTAGTAAAAATAACACACATGCAATGACACTGGTGGATCCATATGTGGTATGTGAAAAGAACACACATTTCAATGACTCTGGTTGTTGTTAGTAAAAAGAACACACATGCAATTACATTGGTGGATCCATAGGTGGATTGTGAAAAGATCACAGATGGAATGGCACTGGTGGATCCATATGTAGTATGTGAAAAGAACACACATGCAATGACTCCAGTTGTTGTTAGTAAAAAGAACACACATGTAATGACACTGGTGGATCAATGTGTGGTCTCTGAAGAGAACACACATTTCAGTGACACTGGTGGATCCATATGTGGTATGTGAAAAGAACAGTCATGAAATGACTCTAGTTGTTGTTAGTAAAAGGAACACACATGCAATGACACTGGTGGATCCATGGGTGGATTGTGAAAAGAACACACATGCAATGACACTGGTGGATCCATATGTGGTATGTGAAAAGAACACACATTTCAATGACTCTGGTTGTTGTTAGTAAAAATAGCACACATGCAATGACACTGGTGGATCCATGTGTGGTCTCTGAAGAGAACACACATGCAATGAGTCTGGATGTTGTTAGTAAAAAGAGCACACATGCAATGACACTGGTAGATCCATAGGTGGATTGTGAAAAGAACACACATGCAATGACACTGGTTGTTGTTAGTAAAAAGAACACACATGCAATGACACTAGTGGATCCATAGGTGGATAGTGAAAAGAGCACACATGCAGTGACACTGGTGGATCCATAGGTGGTATGTGAAAAGAACACACATGCAATGACTCAAGTTGTTGTTACTAAAAAGAACACACATGTAATGACACTGGTGGATCCATGTGTGGTCTCTGAAGAGAACACACATTTCAATGACACTGGTGGATCCATATGTGGAATGTGAAAAGAACACACATGAAATGACTCTGGTTGTTGGTAGTAAAAAAAGCACACATGCAATGACACTGCTGGATCAATAGGTGGATTGTGAAAAGAACACACATGCAATGACACTGGTGGATCCATATGTGGTATGTGAAAAGAACACACATTTCAATGACTCTGGTTGTTGTTAGTAAAAAGAACACACATGCAATGACACTGGTGGATCCATGTGTGGTCTCTGAAGAGAACATAGATGCAATGACTCTGGTTGTTGTTAGTAAAAAGAGCACACATGCAATGACACTGTTGGATCCATATGCGGTATGTGAAAAGAACACACATGCAATGACTCTGGTTGTTGTTAGTAACAAGAACACACATGCAATAACACTGGTGGATCAATGTGTGGTCTCTGAAGAGAACACACATGCAATGACACTGGTGGATCCATATGTCGTATGTGAAAAGAACAGACATGAAATGACTCTGGTTGTTGTTAGTAAAAAAGCACACATGCAGTGACACTGGTGGATCCATAGGTGGATTGTGAAAAGAACACACATGCAATGACACTGGTTATTATTAGTAAAAAGAACACACATGCAATGACACTAGTGGATCCATGTGTGGTCTCTAAAGAGAACACACATGCGATGACTCTGGTTGTTGTTAGTAAAAAGAACACACATGCAGTGACACTAGTGGATCCATAGGTGGATTGTGAAAAGAACACACATGCAATGACAGTGGTGGATCCTTATGTGGTATGTGAAAATAACACACATGCAATGACTCTGGTTGTTGTTAGTAACAAGAAAACACATGCAATAACATTGGTGGATCCATGTGTGGTCTCAGAAGAGAACACGCATTTCAATGACACTGGTGGATCCATATGTGGTATGTGAAAAGAACACACATTTCAATGACTCTGATTGTTGTTAGTAAAAAGAACACACATGCAATGACACTGGTTGATCCATATGTGGTCTCTAGAGAGAACACGCATGCAATGACTCTGGTTGTTATTAGTAAAAAGAGCACACATGCAATGACACTGGTGGATCCATACGTGGATTGTGAAAAGAACACACATGCAATGACACTGGTGGATCCATATGTGTTATCTTAAAAGAACAACATTTCAATGACTCTGGTGTTGTTAGTAAAAAGAACACACATGCAATGACATTGGTGGATCCATGGGTGGATTGTGAAAAGAGCACACATGCAATGACACTGGTGGATCCATATGTCGTATGTGTAAAGAACACACATGCAATGACTCTGGTTGTTGTTAGTAACAAGAACACACATGCAATAACACTGGTGGATCAATGTGTGGTCTCTGAAGAGAACACACATTTCAATGACACTGGTGGATCCATATGTCGTATGTGAAAAGAACACACATGAAATGACTCTGGTTGTTGTTAGTAAAAAAGCACACATGCAGTGACACTGGTGGATCCATAGGTGGATTGTGAAAAGATCACACATGCAATGACACTGGTTTTTGTTAGTAAAAAGAACACAATGCAATGACATTGGTGGATCCATTTGCGGTCTCTAAAGAGAACACACATTTCAATGGCTCTGGTTGTTGTTAGTAAAAAGAACACCCATGCAATGACACTGGTGGATCCATGTGTGGTCTCTAAAGAGAACACACATGCGATGACTCTGGTTGTTGTTAGTAAAAAGAACACACATGCAATGACACTGGTGGATCCATATGTGGTATGTGAAAAGAACACACATGCAATGACAGTGGTGGATCGTTATGTGGTATGTGAAAAGAACACACATGCAATGACTCTGGATGTTGTTAGTAACAAGAACACACATGCAATAACACTGGAGGATCCATGTGTGGTCTCGGAAGAGAACACACATTTCAATGACACTAGTGGATCCATATGTGGTATGTGAAAAGAACACACAAGAAATGACTCTGGTTGTTGTTAGTAAAAAAGCACACATGCAATAACACTGCTGGATCCATAGGTGGATTGTGAAAAGAACACACATGCAATGACACTGGTGGATCCATATGTGGTATGTGAAAAGAACACACATTTCAATGACTCTGATTGTTGTTAGTAAAAAGAACACACATGCAATGACACTGGTTGATCCATATGTGGTCTCTGAAGAGAACACACATGCAATGACTATGGTTGTTATTAGTAAAAGAGCACACATGCAATGACACTGGTGGACCCATACGTGGATTGTGAAAAGAACACACATGCAATGACAATGGTGGATCCATATGAGGTATTTTAAAAGAACAACACTTCAATGACTCTGGTGTTGTTAGTAAAAAGAACACACATGCAATGACATTGGTGGATCCATGGGTGGATTGTGAAAAGAGCACACATGCAATGACACTGGTGGATCCATATGTGGTATGTGAAAAGAACACACATGCAATGACTCTGGTTGTTCTTAGTAACAAGAACACACCCGCAATAACACTGGTGGATCAATGTGTGGTCTCTGAAGAGAACACACATTTCAATGACATTGGTGGATCCATATGTCGTATGTGAAAAGAACACACATGAAATGACTCTGGTTGTTGTTAGTAAAAAAGCACACATGTAGTGACACTGGTGGATCCATAGGTGGATTGTGAAGAGAACACACATGCAATGACACTGGTGGATCCATGTGCGGTCTCTGAAGAGAACACACATTTCAATGACTCTGGTTGTTGTTAATAACGAACACACATGCAATGACACTGGTGGATCCATGTGTGGTCTCTAAAGAGAACACACATGCGATGACTCTGGTTGTTGTTAGTAAAAAGAACACACATGCAATGACACTGGTGGATCCATATGTGGTATGTGAAAAGAACACACATTTCAATGACTCTGGTTGTTGTTAGTAAAAAGAACACACATGCAATCACATTGGTGGATCCATAGGTGGATTGTGAAAATATCACACATGCAATGGCACTGGTGGATCCATATGTGGTATGTGAAAAGAACACACAGGCAATGACTCCAGTTGTTGTTAGTAAAAAGAATACACATGTAATGACACTGGTGGATCAATGTGTGGCCTCTGAAGAGAACACACATTTCAATGACACTGGTGGATCCATATGTGGTATGTGAAAAGAACAGTCATGAAATGACTCTAGTTGTTGTTAGTGAAAGGAACACACATGCAATGACACTGGTGGATCCATTGGTGGATTGTGAAAAGAACACACATGCAATGACACTGGTGGATCCATATGTGGTATGTGAAAAGAACACACATTTCAATGACTCTGGTTGATGTTAGTAAAAATAACACACATGCAATGACACTGGTGGATCCATGTGTGGTCTCTGAAGAGAACACACATGCAATGACTCTGGATGTTGTTAGTAAAAAGAGCACACATGCAATGACACTGGTGGATCCATAGGTGGATTCTGAAAAGAACACACATGCAATGACACTGGTTGTTGTTAGTAAAAAGAACACACATGCAATGACTCTAGTGGATCCATAGGTGGATTGTGAAAATAGCACACATGCAGTGACAGTGGTGGATCCATAGGTGGTATGTGAAAAGAACACACATGCAATGACTCAAGTTGTTGTTAGTAAAAAGAACACACATGTAATGACATTGGTGGATCAATGTGTGGTCTCTGAAGAGAACACACATTTCAATGACACTGGTTTATCCATATGTGGTATGTGAAAAGAACAGTCATGAAATGACTCTAGTTGTTGTTAGTGAAAGGAACACACATGCAATGACACTGGTGGATCAATGTGTGGTCTCTGAAGAGAACACACATTTCAATGACACTGGTGGATCCATATGTCATATGTGAAAAGAACACACATGAAATGACTCTGGTTGTTGTTAGTATAAAAGCACACATATAATGACACTGGTGGATCCATGGGTGGATTGTGAAAAGAACAGACATGCAATGACACTGGTTGTTGTTAGTAAAAAGAACACATGCAATGACACTGGTGGATCCATGTGTGGTCTATAAAGAGAACACACATGCGATGACTCTGGTTGTTGTTAGTAAAAAGAACACACATGCAAGGACACTGGTGGATCCATATGTGGTATGTGAAAAAAACACACATTTCAATGACTCTGGTTGTTGTTAGTAAAAAGAACACACATGCAATCACATTGGTGGATCCATAGGTGGATTGTGAAAATATCACACATGCAATGGCACTGGTGGATCCATATGTGGTATGTGAAAAGAACACACAGGCAATGACTCCAGTTGTTGTTAGTAAAAAGAATACACATGTAATGACACTGGTGGATCAATGTGTGGCCTCTGAAGAGAACACACATTTCAATGACACTGGTAGATCCATATGTGGTATGTGAAAAGAACAGTCATGAAATGACTCTAGTTGTTGTTAGTGAAAGGAACACACATGCAATGACACTGGTGGATCCATTGGTGGATTGTGAAAAGAACACACATGCAATGACACTGGTGGATCCATATGTGGTATGTGAAAAGAACACACATTTCAATGACTCTGGTTGTTGTTAGTAAAAATAACACACATGCAATGACACTGGTGGATCCATGTGTGGTCTCTGAAGAGAACACACATGCAATGACTCTGGATGTTGTTAGTAAAAAGAGCACACATGCAATGACACTGGTGGATCCATAGGTGGATTCTGAAAAGAACACACATGCAATGACACTGGTTGTTGTTAGTAAAAAGAACACACATGCAATGACTCTAGTGGATCCATAGGTGGATTGTGAAAATAGCACACATGCAGTGACACTGGTGGATCCATAGGTGGTATGTGAAAAGAACACACATGCAATGACTCAAGTTGTTGTTAGTAAAAAGAACACACATGTAATGACACTGGTGGATCAATGTGTGGTCTCTGAAGAGAACACACATTTCAATGACACTGGTGGATCCTTATGTGGTATGTGAAAAGAACAGTCATGAAATGACTCTAGTTGTTGTTAGTGAAAGGAACACACATGCAATGACACTGGTGGATCCATAGGTGGATTGTGAAAAGAACCCACATGCAATGACACTGGTGGATCCATATGTGGTATGTGAAAATAAGACACATTTCAATGACTCTGGTTGTTCTTAGTAAAAATAACACACATGCAATGACACTGGTGGATCGATGTGTGGTCTCTGAAGAGGACACACATGCAGTGACTCTGGATGTTGTTAGTAAAAAGAGCACACATGCAATGACACTAGTGGATCCATAGGTGGATTGTGAAAAGAACACACATGCAATGACACTGGTTGTTGTTAGTAAAAAGAAAACACATGCAATGACACTAGTGGATCCATAGGTGGATTGTGAAAATAGCACACATGCAGTGACACTTGTGGATCCATAGGTGGTATGTTAAAAGAACACACATGCAATGACTCAAGTTGTTGTTACTAAAAAGAACACACATGTAATGACACTAGTGGATCCATGTGTGGTCTCTGAAGAGAACACACATTTCAATGACACTGGTGGATCCATATGTGGTATGTGAAAAGAACAGTCATGAAATGACTCAAGTTGTTGTTAGTACAAAGAACACACATGCAGTGACACTGTTGGATCCATAGGTGGATTGTGAAAAGAACACACATGCAATGACAATTGTGTATCCATATGTGGTATGTGAAAATCACACACATGCAATGACTCCAGTTGTTGTTAGTAAAAAGAACACACATATAATGACACTGTGGATCCATGTGTGGTCTCTGAAGAGAACACACATTTCAATGACACTGGTGGATCCATATGTGGTATGTGAAAAGAACAGTCATGAAATGACTCAAGTTGTTGTTAGTAAAAAGAACACACATGCAATGACACTGGTGGATCCATAGGTGGATTGTGAAAAGAACACACATGCAATGGTGGATCCATATGTGGTATGTGAAAAGAACACACATGCAATGACTCTGGTTGTTGTTAGTAACAAGAACACACATGCAATAACACTGGTGGATCCATGTGTGGTCTCTAAAGAGAACACACATTTCAATGACACTTGTGGATCCATATGTGGTATGTGAAAAGAACACACATGAAATGACTCTGGTTGTTGTTAGTAAAAAAAGTACACATGCAATGACCTTTGGTGGATCCATATGTGGTATGTGAAAAGAACATACATTTCAATGACTCTGGTTGTTGTTAGTAAAAAGAGCACACATGCAACGACACTGGTGGATCCATACGTGGATTGTGAAAAGAACACACATGCAATCACACTGGTGGATCCATATGTGGTATGTGAAAAGAACACACATTTCAATGACTCTGGTGTTGTTAGTAAAAAGAACACACATGCAATGACATTTGTGGATCCATGGGTGGATTGTGAAAAGAGGGACATGCAATGACCTTTGGTGGATCCATATGTGGTATGTGAAAAGAACACATGCAATGACTGTGGTTGTTGTTAGTAACAAGAACACACATGCAATAACACTTTGGTGGATCCATGTGGTCTATGAAAGAACGCACATGAAATGACTCTGGTTGTTGTTAGTAAAAAAAGCACATATGCAATGACACTGGTGGATCCATAGGTGGATTGTGAAAAGCACACACATGCAATGACACTGGTTGTTGTTAGTAAAAAGAACACACATGCAATGACACTGGTGGATCCATGTGCGGTCTCTGAAGAGAACACACATTTCAATGACTTTGGTTGTTGTTAGTAAAAAGAACACACATGCAATGACACTGGTGGATCCATGTGTGGTCTCTAAAGAGAACACACATGCGATGACTCTGATTGTTGTTAGTAAAAAGAACACACATGCAATGACACTGGTGGATCCATATGTGCTATGTGAAAAGAACACACATTTCAATGACTCTGGTTGTTGTTAGTAAAAAGAACACACATGCAACCACATTGGTGGATCCATAGGTGGATTGTGAAAAGATCACACATGCAATGACACTGGTGGATCCATATGTGGTATGTGAAAAGAACACACATGCAATGACTCCAGTTGTTGTTAGTAAAAAGAACACACATGTAATGACACTGGTGGATCAATGTGTGGTCTCTGAAGAGAACACACATTTCAATGACACTGGTGGATGCATATGTGGTATGTGAAAAGAACAATCATGAAATGACTCTAGTTGTTGTTAGTAAAAGGAACACACATGCAATGCCACTGGTGGATCCATAGGTGGATTGTGAAAAGAACACACATCCAATGACACTGGTGGATCCATATGTGGTATGTGAAAAGAACACACATTTCAATGACTCTGGTTGTTGTTAGTAAAAATAACACACATGCAATGACACTGGTGGATCCATGTGTGGTCTCTGAAGAGAACACACATGCAATGACTCTGGATGTTGTTAGTAAAAAGAGCACACATGTAATCACACTAGTGGATCCATAGGTGGATTGTGAAAAGAACACACATGCAATCACACTGGTTGTTGTTAGTAAAAAGAACACACATGCAATGACACCAGTGGATCCATAGGTGGATTGTGAAAATAGCACACATGCAGTGACACTGGTGGATCCATAGGGGGTATGTTAAAAGAACACACATGCAATGACTCAAGTTGTCGTTACTAAAAAGAACACACATGTAATGACACTGGTGGATCCATGTGTGGTCTCTGTAGAGAACACACATTTCAATGACACTGGTGGATCCATATGTGGTATGTGAAAAGAACAGTCATGAAATGACTCAAGTTGTTGTTAGTACAAAGAACACACATGCAGTGACACGGGTGGATCCATAGGTGGATTGTGAAAAGAACACACATGCAATGACACTGGTGTATCCATATGTGGTATGTGAAAAGAACACACCTGCAATGACTCTAGTTGTTGTTAGTAAAAAGAACACACATGTAATGACACTGGTGGATCCATGTGTGGTCTCTGAAGAGAACACACATTTCAACGACACTGGTGGATCCATATGTGGTATGTGAAAATAACAGTCATGAAATGACTCAAGTTGTTGTTAGTACAAAGAACACACATGCAGTGACACTGCTGGATCCATAGGTGGATTGTGAAAAGAACACACATGCAATGACACTGGTGTATCCATATGTGGTATGTGAAAAGAACACACCTGCAATGACTCTAGTTGTTGATAGTAAAAAGAACACACATGTAATGACACTGGTGGATCCATGTGTGGTCTCTGAAGAGAACACACATTTCAATGACAATGGTGGATCCATATGTGGTATGTGAAAAGAACACACATGAAATGACTCTGGTTGTTGTTAGTAAAAAAGCACACATTCAATGACACTGGTGGATCCATAGGTGGATTGTGAAAAGAACACACATGCAATGACACTGGTGGATCCATATGTGGTATGTGAAAAGAACACACATGAAATGACTCTGGTTGTTGTTAGTAAAAAGAACACACATGCAATCACACTGGTGGATCCATAGGTGGATTGTGAAAAGATCACACATGCCATGACACTGGTGGATCCATATGTGGTATGTGAAAAGAACACACATGCACTGACTGCAGTTGTTGTTAGTAAAAAGAACACACATGTAATGACACTGGTGGATCAATGTGTGGTCTCTGAAGAGAACACACATTTCAATGACACCGGTGGATCCATATATGGTATGTGAAAAGAACAGTCATGAAATGACTCTAGTTGTTGTTAGTAAAAGGAACACACATGCAATGACACTGGTGGATCCATAGGTGGATCCATATGTGGTATGTGAAAAGAACACACATTTCAATGACTTTGGTTGTTGTTAGTAAAAATAACACACATGCAATGACACTGTTGGATCCATGTGTGGTCTCTGAAGAGAACACACATGCAATGACTCTAGATGTTGTTAGTAAAAAGAGCACACATGAAATGACACTGGTGGATCCATAGGTGGATTGTGAAAAGAACACACATCCAATGACACTGTTTGTTGTTAGTAAAAAGAACACACATGCAATGACACTAGTGGATCCATAGGTGGATTGTGAAAAGAGCACACATGCAGTGACACTGGTGGATCCATAGGTGGTATGTGAAAAGAACACACATGCAATGACTCAAGTTGTTGTTAGTAAAAAGAACACACAAGTAATGACACTGGTGGATCCATGTGTGGTCTCTGAAGAGAACAAACATTTCAATGACACTGGTGGATCCATATGTGGTATGTTAAAAGAACAGTCATGAAATGACTCAAGTTGTTGTTAGTACAAAGAACACACATGCACTGACACTGGTGGATCCATAGGTGGATTGTGAAAAGAACACACATGCAATGATAGTGGTGGATCCATATGTGGTATGTGAAAAGAACACACATGCAATGACTCTGGTTGTTGTTAGTAACAAGAACACACATGCAATAACACTGGTGGATCCATGTGTGGTCTCTAAAGAGAACACACATTTCAATGACACTGGTGGATCCATATGTGGTATGTGAAAAGAACACACATGAAATGACTCTGGTTGTTGTTAGTAAAAAAACACACATGCAATGACACTGCTGGATCCATAGGTGGATTGTGAAAAGAACACACATGCAATGACACTGGTGGATCCATATGTGGTATGCGAAAAGAACACACATTTCAATGACTCTGGTTGTTGTTAGTAAAAATAACACACATGCAATGACACTGGTGGATCCATGTGTGGTCTCTAAAGAGAACACACATGCGATGACTCTGGTTGTTGTTAGTAAAAAGAACACACATGCAATGACACTTGTGGATCCATATGTGGTATCTTAAAAGAACACACATTTCAATGACTCTGGTGTTGTTAGTAAAAAGAACACACATGCAATGACATTGGTGGATCCATGGGTGGATTGTGAAAAGAGCACACATGCAATGACACTGGTGGATCCATATGTGGTATGTGAAAAGAACACACATGCAATGACTCTGGTTGTTGTTAGTAACAAGAACACACATGCAATAACACTGGTGGATCAATGTGTGGTCTCTGAAGAGAACACACATTTCAATGACACTGGTGGATCCATATGTCATATGTGAAAAGAACACACATGAAATGACTCTGGTTGTTGTTAGTATAAAAGCACACATGCAGTGACACTGGTGGATCCATGGGTGGATTGTGAAAAGAACAGACATGCAATGACACTGGTTGTTGTTAGTAAAAAGAACACATGCAATGACACTGGTGGATACATGTGTGGTCTCTAAAGAGAACACACATGCGATGACTATGGTTGTTGTTAGTAAAAAGAACACACATGCAATGACACTGGTGGATCCATATGTGCTATGTGAAAAGAACACACATTTCAATGACTCTGGTTGTTGTTAGTAAAAAGAACACACATGCAATCACATTGGTGGATCCATAGGTGGATTGTGAAAAGATCACACATGCAATGACACTGGTGGATCCATATATGGTATCTGAAAAGAACACACATGCAATGACTCTAGTTGTTGTTAGTAAAAAGAACACACATGTAATGACACTGGTGGATCAATGTGTGGTCTCTGAAGAGAACACACATTTCAATGACACTGGTGGATGCATATGTGGTATGTGAAATGAAAAGTCATGAAATGACTCTAGTTGTTGTTAGTAAAAGGAACACACATGCAATGACACTGGTGGATCCATAGGTGGATTGTGAAAAGAACACACATGCAATGACGCTGGTGGATCCATATGTGGTGTGTGAAAAGAACATACATTTCAATGACTCTGGTTGTTGTTAGTAAAAATAACACACATGCAATGACACTGGTGGATCCATGTGTGGTCTCTGAAGAGAACACACATGCAATGACTCTGGATGTTGTTAGTAAAAAGAGCACACATGCAATGAGACTAGTGGATCCATAGGTGGATTGTGAAAAGAACACACATGCAATCACACTGGTTGTTATTCTAAAAAGAACACACATGCAATGACACTAGTGGATCCATAGGTGGATTGTGAAAATAGCACACATGCAGTGACACTGGTGGATCCATAGGTGGTATGTTAAAAGAACACACATGCCATGACTCAAGTTGTTGTTACTAAAAAGAACACACATGTAATGACACTAGTGGATCCATGTGTGGTCTCTAAAGAGAACACACATTTCAATGACACTGGTGGATCCATATGTGGTACGTGAAAATAACAGTCATGAAATGACACAAGTTGTTGTTAGTACAAAGAACACACATGCAGTGACACTACTGGATCCATAGGTGGATTGTGAAAAGAACACACATGCAATGACACTGGTGTATCCATATGTGGTATGTGAAAAGAACACACCTACAATGACTCTAGTTGTTGTTAGTAAAAAGAACACACATGTAATGACACTGGTGGATCCATGTGTGGTCTCTGAAGAGAACACACATTTCAATGACACTGGTGGATCCATATGTGGTATGTGAAAAGAACACACATGAAATGACTCTGGTTGTTGTTAGTAAAAAAAGCACACATTCAATGACACTGGTGGATCCATAGGTGGATTGTGAAAAGAACACACATGCAATGACACTGGTGGATCCATATGTGGTATGTGAAAATAACACACATTTCAATGACTCTGGTTGTTGTTAGTAAAAAGAACACACATGCAATCACACTGGTGGATCCATAGGTGGATTGTTAAAAGATCACACATGCCATGACACTGGTGGATCCATATGTGGTATGTGAAAAGAACACACATGCACGGACTGCAGTTGTTGTTAGTAAAAATAACACACATGTAATGACACTGTTGGATCAATGTGTGGTCTCTGAAGAGAACAAACATTTCAATGACACCGGTGGATCCATATATGGTATGTGAAAAGAACAGTCATGAAATGACTCTAGTTGTTGTTAGTAAAAGGAACACACATGCAATGACACTGGTGGATCCATAGGTGGATCCATATGTGGTATGTGAAAAGAACACACATTTCAATGACTCTGGTTGTTTTTAGTAAAAATAACACACATGCAATGACACTGGTGGATCCATGTGTGGTCTCTGAAGAGAACACACATGCAATGACTCTAGATGTTGTTAGTAAAAAGAGCACACATGAAATGACACTGGTGGATCCAAGGTGGATTGTGAAAAGAACACACATGCAATGACATTGTTTGTTGTTAGTAAAAAGAACACACATGCAATGACACTAGTGGATCCATAGGTGGATTGTGAAAAGAGCACACATGCAGTGACACTGGTGGATCCATAGGTGGTATGTGAAAAGAACACACATGCAATGACTCAAGTTGTTGTTAGTAAAAAGAACACACATGTAATGACACTGGTGGATCCATGTGTGGTCTCTGAAGAGAACAAACATTTCAATGACACTGGTGGATCCATATGTGGTATGTGAAAAGAACAGTCATGAAATGACTCAAGTTGTTGTTAGTACAAAGAACACACATGCACTGACACTGCTGGATCCATAGGTGGATTGTGAAAAGAACACACATGCAATGACACTGGTGTATCCATATGTGGTATGTGAAAAGAACACACATGCAATGACTCCAGTTGTTTTTAGTAAAAGAACACACATGTAATGACACTGGTGGATCCATGTGTTGTCTCTGAAGAGAACACACATTTCAATGACACTGGTGGATCCATATGTGGTATGTGAAAAGAACAGTCATGAAATGACTCAAGTTGTTGTTAGTAAAAAGAACACACATGCAATGACACTGGTGGATCCATAGGTGGATTGTGAAAAGAACACACATGCAATGATAGTGGTGGATCCATATGTGGTATGTGAAAAGAACACACATGCAATGACTCTGGTTGTTGTTAGTAACAAGAACACACATGCAATAACACTGGTGGATCCATGTGTGGTCTCTAAAGAGAACACACATTTCAATGACACAGGTGGATCCATATGTGGTATGTGAAAAGAACACACATGAAATGACTCTGGTTGTTGTTAGTAAAAAAAGCACACATGCAATGACACTGCTGGATCCATAGGTGGATTGTGAAAAGAACGCACATGCAATGACACTGGTGGATCCATATGTGGTATGTGAAAAGAACACACATTTCAATGACTCTGGTTGTTGTTAGTAAAAATAACACACATGCAATCACACTGGTGGATCCATAGGTGGTCTCTAAAGAGAACACACATGCGATGACTCTGGTTGTTGTTAGTAAAAAGAACACACATGCAATGACACTGGTGGATCCATATGTGGTATCTTAAAAGAACACACATTTCAATGACTCTGGTGTTGTTAGTAAAAAGAACACACATGCAATGACATTGGTGGATCCATGGGTGGATTGTGAAAAGAGCACACATGCAATGACACTGGTGGATCCATATGTGGTATGTGAAAAGAACACACATGCAATGACTCAAGTTGTTGTTAGTAAAAAGAACACACATGTAATGACACTGGTGGATCCATGTGTGGTCTCTGAAGAGAACAAACATTTCAATGACACTGGTGGATCCATATGTGGTATGTGAAAAGAACAGTCATGAAATGACTCAAGTTGTTGTTAGTACAAAGAACACACATGCACTGACACTGCTGGATCCATAGGTGGATTGTGAAAAGAACACACATGCAATGACACTGGTGTATCCATATGTGGTATGTGAAAAGAACACACATGCAATGACTCCAGTTGTTTTTAGTAAAAGAACACACATGTAATGACACTGGTGGATCCATGTGTTGTCTCTGAAGAGAACACACATTTCAATGACACTGGTGGATCCATATGTGGTATGTGAAAAGAACAGTCATGAAATGACTCAAGTTGTTGTTAGTAAAAAGAACACACATGCAATGACACTGGTGGATCCATAGGTGGATTGTGAAAAGAACACACATGCAATGATAGTGGTGGATCCATATGTGGTATGTGAAAAGAACACACATGCAATGACTCTGGTTGTTGTTAGTAACAAGAACACACATGCAATAACACTGGTGGATCCATGTGTGGTCTCTAAAGAGAACACACATTTCAATGACACAGGTGGATCCATATGTGGTATGTGAAAAGAACACACATGAAATGACTCTGGTTGTTGTTAGTAAAAAAAGCACACATGCAATGACACTGCTGGATCCATAGGTGGATTGTGAAAAGAACGCACATGCAATGACACTGGTGGATCCATATGTGGTATGTGAAAAGAACACACATTTCAATGACTCTGGTTGTTGTTAGTAAAAATAACACACATGCAATGACACTGGTGGATCCATGTGTGGTCTCTAAAGAGAACACACATGCGATGACTCTAGTTGTTGTTAGTAAAAAGAACACACATGCAATGACACTGGTGGATCCATATGTGGTATCTTAAAAGAACACACATTTCAATGACTCTGGTGTTGTTAGTAAAAAGAACACACATGCAATGGCATTGGTGGATCCATGGGTGGATTGTGAAAAGAGCACACATGCAATGACACTGGTGGATCCATATGTGGTATGTGAAAAGAACACACATGCAATGACTCTGGTTGTTGTTAGTAACAAGATCACACATGCAATAACACTGGTGGATCAATGTGTGGTCTCTGAAGAGAACACACATTTCAATGACACTGGTGGATCCATATGTCGTATATGAAAAGAACACACATGAAATGACTCTGGTTGTTGTTAGTAAAAAAGCACACATGCAGTGACACTGGTGGATCCATGGGTGGATTGTGAAAAGAACAGACATGCAATGACACTGGTTATTGTTAGTAAAAAGAACACACATGCAATGACACTGGTGGATCCATGTGTGGTCTCTAAATAGAACACACATGCGATGACTCTGGTTGTGTTAGTAAAAGAACACACATGCAATGACACTGGTGGATCCATATGTGCTATGTGAAAAGAACACACATTTCAATGACTCTGGTTGTTAGTAAAAAGAACACACATGCAATCACATTGGTGGATCCATAGGTGGATTGTGAAAAGATCACACATGCAATGACACTGGTGGATCCATATGTGGTATGTGAAAAGAACACACATGCAATGACTCCAGTTGTTGTTAGTAAAAAGAACACAGATGTAATGACACTGGTGGATCAATGTGTGGTCTCTGAAGAGAACACACATTTCAATGACACTGGTGGATGCATGTGTGGTATGTGAAAAGAACAGTCATGAAATGACTCTAGTTGTTGTTAGTAAAAGGAACACACATGCAATGACACTGGTGGATCCATAGGTGGATTGTGAAAAGAACACACATGCAATGACACTGGTGGATCCATATGTGGTATGTGAAAAGAACACACATTTCAATGACTCTGGTTGTTGTTAGTAAAAATAACACACATGCAATGACACTGGTGGATCCATGTGTGGTCTCTGAAGAGAACACACATGCAATGACTCTGGATGTTGTTAGTAAAAAGAGCACAGATGCAATGAGACTAGTGGATCCATAGGTCGATTGTGAAAAGAACACACATGCAATCACACTGGTTGTTATTAGTAAAAAGAACACACATGCAATGACACTAGTGGATCCATAGGTGGATTGTGAAAATAGCACACATGCAGTGACACTAGTGGATCCATAGGTGGTATGTTAAAAGAACACACATGCCATGACTCAAGTTGTTGTTACTAAAAAGAACACACATGTAATGACACTGGTGGATCCATGTGTGGTCTCTGAAGAGAACACACATTTCAATGACACTGGTGGATCCATATGTGGTATGTGAAAATAACAGTCATGAAATGACTCAAGTTGTTGTTAGTACAAAGAACACAGATGCAGTGACACTGCTGGATCCATAGGTGGATTGTGAAAAGAACACACATGCAATGACACTGGTGTATCCATATGTGGTATGTGAAAAGAACACACCTGCAATGACTCTAGTTGTTGTTAGTAAAAAGAACACACATGTAATGACACTGGTGGATCCATGTGTGGTCTCTGAAGAGAACACACATTTCAATGACACTGGTGGATCCATATGTGGTATGTGAAAAGAACACACATGAAATGACTCTCGTTGTTGTTAGTAAAAAAATCACACATTCAATGACACTGGTGGATCCATAGGTGGATTGTGAAAAGAACACACATGCAATGACACTGGTGGATCCATATGTGGTATGTGAAAAGAACACACATTTCAATGACTCTGGTTGTTGTTAGTAAAAAGAACACACATGCAATCACACTGGTGGATCCATAGGTGGATTGTGAAAAGATCACACATGCCATGACACTGGTGGATCCATATGTGGTATGTGAAAAGAACACACATGCACTGACTGCAGTTGTTGTTAGTAAAAAGAACACACATGTAATGACACTGGTGGATCAATGTGTGGTCTCTGAAGAGAACACACATTTCTATGACACCGGTGGATCCATATATGGTATGTGAAAAGAACAGTCATGAAATGACTCTAGTTGTTGTCAGTAAAAGGAACACACATGCAGTGACACTGGTGGATCCATATGTGGTATGTGAAAAGAACACACATTTCAATGACTCTGGTTGTTGTTAGTAAAAATAACACACATGCAATGACACTGGTGGATCCATGTGTGGTCTCTGAAGAGAACACACATGCAATGACTCTAGATGTTGTTAGTAAAAAGAGCACACATGAAATGACACTGGTGGATCCATGTGTTGTCTCTGAAGAGAACACACATTTCAATGACACTGGTGGATCCATATGTGGTATGTGAAAAGAACAGTCATGAAATGATTCAAGTTGTTGTTAGTACAAAGAACACACATGCACTGACACTGCTGGATCCATAGGTGGATTGTGAAAAGAACACACATGCAATGATAGTGGTGGATCCATATGTGGTATGTGAAAAGAACACACATGCAATGACTCTGGTTGTTGTTAGTAACAAGAACACACATGCAATAACACTGGTGGATCCATGTGTGGTCTCTAAAGAGAACACACATTTCAATGACACTGGTGGATCCATATGTGGTATGTGAAAAGAACACACATGAAATGACTCTGGTTGTTGTTAGTAAAAAATCACACATGCAATGACACTGCTGGATCCATAGGTGGATTGTGAAAAGAACACACATGCAATGACACTGGTGGATCCATATGTGGTATGTGAAAAGAACACACATTTCAATGACTCTGGTTATTGTTAGTAAAAATAACACACATGCAATGACACTGGAGGATCCAGGTGTGGTCTCTAAAGAGAACACACATGCGATGACTCTGGTTGTTGTTAGTAACAAGAACACACATGCAATGACACTGGTGGATCCATATGTGGTATCTTAAAAGAACACACATTTCAATGACTCTGGTGTTGTTAGTAAAAAGAACACACATGCAATGACATTGGTGGATCCATGGGTGGATTGTGAAAAGAGCACACATGCAATGACACTGGTGGATCCATATGTGGTATGTGAAAAGAACACACATGCAATGACTTTGGTTGTTGTTAGTAACAAGAACACACATGCAATAACACTGGTGGATCAATGTGTGGTCTCTGAAGAGAACACACATTTCAATGACACTGGTGGATCCATATGTCGTATGTGAAAAGAACACACATGAAATGACTCTGGTTGTTGTTAGTAAAAAAGCACACATGTAGTGACACTGGTGGATCCATGAGTGGATTGTGAAAAGAACAGACATGCAATGACACTGGTTGTTGTTAGTAAAAAGAACACACATGCAATGACACTGGTGGATCCATGTGTGGTCTCTAAAGAGAACACACATGCGATGACTCTGGTTATTGTTAGTAAAAAGAACACACATGCAATGACACTGGTGGATCCATATGTGGTATGTGAAAAGAACACACATTTCAATGACTCTGGTTGTTGTTAGTAAAAAGAACACACATGCAATCACACTGGTGGATCCATAGGTGGATTGTGAAAAGATCACACATGCCATGACACTGGTGGATCCATATGTGGTATGTGAAAAGAACACACATGCAATGCTGGTTGTTGTTAGTAAAAAGAACACACATGTAATGACACTGGTGGATCAATGTGTGGTCTCTGAAGAGAACACACATTTCAATGACACCGGTGGATCCATATATGGTATGTGAAAAGAACAGTCATGAAATGACTCTAGTTGTTGTCAGTAAAAGGAACACACATGCAATTACACTGGTGGATCCATAGGTGGATCCATATGTGGTATGTGAAAAGAACACACATTTCAATGACTCTGGTTGTTGTTAGTAAAAATAACACACATGCAATGACACTGGTGGATCCATGTGTGGTCTCTGAAGAGAACACACATTTCAATGACACTGGTGGATCCATATGTGGTATGTGAAAAGAACACACATGAAATGACTCTGGTTTGTTGTTAGTAAAAAAAGCACACATTCAATGACACTGGTGGATCCATAGGTGGATTGTGAAAAGAACACACATGCAATGACACTGGTGGATCCATATGTGGTATGTGAAAAGAACACACATTTCAATGACTCTGGTTGTTGTTAGTAAAAAGAACACACATGCAATCACACTGGTGGATACATAGGTGGATTGTGAAAAGATCACACATGCCATGACACTGGTGGATCCATATGTGGTATGTGAAAAGAACACACATGCACTGACTGCAGTTGTTGTTAGTAAAAAGAACACACATGTAATGACACTGGTGGATCAATGTGTGGTCTCTGAAGAGAACACACATTTCTATGACACCGGTGGATCCATATATGGTATGTGAAAAGAACAGTCATGAAATGACTCTAGTTGTTGTCAGTAAAAGGAACACACATGCAGTGACACTGGTGGATCCATAGGTGGATCCATATGTGGTATGTGAAAAGAACACACATTTCAATGACTCTGGTTGTTGTTAGTAAAAATAACACACATGCAATGACACTGGTGGATCCATGTGTGGTCTCTGAAGAGAACACACATGCAATGACTCTAGATGTTGTTAGTAAAAAGAGCACACATGAAATGACACTGGTGGATCCATAGGTGGATTGTGAAAAGAACACACATGAAATGACACTGTTTGTTGTTAGTAAAAAGAACACACATGCAATGACACTAGTGGATCCATAGGTGGATTGTGAAAAGAGCACACATGCAGTGACACTGGTGGATCCATAGGTGGTATGTGAAAAGAACACACATGCAATGACTCAAGTTGTTGTTAGTAAAAAGAACACACATGTAATGACACTGGTGGATCCATGTGTGGTCTCTTAAGAGAACAAACATTTCAATGACACTGGTGGATCCATATGTGGTATGTGAAAAGAACAGTCATGAAATGACTCAAGTTGTTGTTAGTACAAAGAACACACATGCACTGACACTGCTGGATCCATAGGTGGATTGTGAAAAGAACACACATGCAATGACACTGGTGTATCCATATGTGGTATGTGAAAAGAACACACATGCAATGACTCCAGTTGTTGTTAGTAAAAAGAACACACATGTAATGACACTGGTGGATCCATGTGTTGTCTCTGAAGAGAACACACATTTCAATGACACTGGTCGATCCATATGTGGTATGTGAAAAGAACAGTCATAAAATGACTCAAGTTGTTGTTAGTACAAAGAACACACATGCACTAACACTGCTGGATCCATAGGTGGATTTTGAAAAGAACACACATGCAATGATAGTGGTGGATCCATATGTGGTATGTGAAAAGAACACACATGCAATGACTCTAGTTGTTGTTAGTAACAAGAACACACATGCAATAACACTGGTGGATCCATGTGTGGTCTCTAAAGAGAACACACATTTCAATGACACTGGTGGATCCATATGTGGTATGTGAAAAGAACACACATGAAATGACTCTGGTTGTTGTTAGTAAAAAAATCACACATGCAATGACACTGCTGGATCCATAGGTGGATTGTGAAAAGAACACACATGCAATGACACTGGTGGATCCATATGTGGTATGTGAAAAGAACACACATTTCAATGACTCTGGTTATTGTTAGTAAAAATAACACACATGCAATGACACTGGTGGATCCAGGTGTGGTCTCTAAAGAGAACACACATGCGACGACTCTGGTTGTTGTTAGTAACAAGAACACACATGCAATGACACTGGTGGATCCATATGTGGTATCTTAAAAGAACACACATTTCAATGACTCTGGTGTTGTTAGTAAAAAGAACACACATGCAATGACATTGGTGGATCCATGGGTGGATTGTGAAAAGAGCACACATGCAATGACACTGGTGGATCCAGATGTGGTATGTGAAAAGAACACACATGCAATGACTTTGGTTGTTGTTAGTAACAAGAACACACATGCAATAACACTGGTGGATCAATGTGTGGTCTCTGAAGAGAACACACATTTCAATGACACTGGTGGATCCATATGTCGTATGTGAAAAGAACACACATGAAATGACTCTGGTTGTTGTTAGTAAAAAAGCACACATGCAGTGACACTGGTGGATCCATGAGTGGATTGTGAAAAGAACAGACATGCAATGACACTGGTTGTTGTTAGTAAAAAGAACACACATGCAATGACACTGGTGGATCCATGTGTGGTATCTAAAGAGAACACACATGCGATGACTCTGGTTATTGTTAGTAAAAAGAACACACATGCAATGACACTGGTGGATCCATATGTGGTATGTGAAAAGAACACACATTTCAATGACTCTGGTTGTTGTTAGTAAAAAGAACACACATGCAATCACACTGGTGGATCCATAGGTGGATTGTGAAAAGATCACACATGCCATGACACTGGTGGATCCATATGTGGTATGTGAAAAGAACACACATGCACTGACTGCAGTTGTTGTTAGTAAAAAGAACACACATGTAATGACACTGGTGGATCAATGTGTGGTATGTGAAAAGAACAGTCATGACAATGACACCGGTGGATCCATATATGGTATGTGAAAAGAACAGTCATGAAATGACTCTAGTTGTTGTCAGTAAAAGGAACACACATGCAATGACACTGGTGGATCCATAGGTGGATCCATATGTGGTATGTGAAAAGAACACACATTTCAATGACTCTGGTTGTTGTTAGTAAAAATAACACACATGCAATGACACTGGTGGATCCATGTGTGGTCTCTGAAGAGACACACATGCAATGACTCTAGATGTTGTTAGTAAAAAGAGCACACATGAAATGACACTGGTGGATCCATAGGTGGATTGTGAAAATAACACACATGCAATGACACTGTTTGTTGTTAGTAAAAAGAACACACATGCAATGACACTAGTGGATCCATAGGTGGATTGTGAAAAGAGCACACATGCAGTGACACTGGTGGATCGATAGGTGGTATGTGAAAAGAACACACATGCAATGACTCAAGTTGTTGTTAGTAAAAAGAACACACATGTAATGACACTGGTGGATCCATGTGTGGTCTCTTAAGAGAACAAACATTTCAATGACACTGGTGGATCCATATGTGGTATGTGAAAAGAACAGTCATGAAATGACTCAAGTTGTTGTTAGTACAAAGAACACACATGCACTGACACTGCTGGATCCATAGGTGGATTGTGAAAAGAACACACATGCAATGATAGTGGTGGATCCATATGTGGTATGTGAAAAGAACACACATGCAATGACTCTGGTTGTTGTTAGTAACAAGAACACACATGCAATAACACTGGTGGATCCATGTGTGGTCTCTAAGGAGAACACACATTTCAATGACACTAGTGGATCCATATGTGGTATGTGAAAAGAACACACATGAAATGACTCTGGTTGTTGTTAGTAAAAAAATCACACATGCAATGACACTGCTGGATCCATAGGTGGATTGTGAAAAGAACACACATGCAATGACACTGGTGGATCCATATGTGGTATGTGAAAAGAACACACATTTCAATGACTCTGGTTATTGTTAGTAAAAATAACACACATGCAATGACACTGGTGGATCCAGGTGTGGTCTCTAAAGAGAACACACATGCGATGACTCTGGTTGTTGTTAGTAACAAGAACACACATGCAATGACACTGGTGGATCCATATGTGGTATCTTAAAAGAACACACATTTCAATGACTCTGGTGTTGTTAGTAAAAAGAACACACATGCAATGACATTGGTGGATCCATGGGTGGATTGTGAAAAGAGCACACATGCAATGACACTGGTCGATCCATATGTGGTATGTGAAAAGAACACACATGCAATGACTTTGGTTGTTGTTAGTAACAAGAACACACATGCAATAACACTGGTGGATCAATGTGTGGTCTCTGAAGAGAACACACATTTCAATGACACTGGTGGATCCATATGTCGTATGTGAAAAGAACACACATGAAATGACTCTGGTTGTTGTTAGTAAAAAAGCACACATGCAGTGACAATGGTGGATCCATATGAGGTATTTTAAAAGAACAACATTTCAATGACTCTGGTTGTTGTTAGTAAAAAGAACACACATGCAATCACACTGGTGGATCCATAGGTGGATTGTGAAAAGATCACACATGCCATGACACTGGTGGATCCATATGTGGTATGTGAAAAGAACACACATGCACTGACTCCAGTTGTTGTTAGTAAAAAGAACACACATGTAATGACACTGGTGGATCAATGTGTGGTCTCTGAAGAGAACACACATTTCAATGACACTGGTGGATCCATATATGGTATGTGAAAAGAACAGTCATGAAATGACTCTAGTTGTTGTTAGTAAAAGGAACACACATGCAATGACACTGGTGGATCCATAGGTGGATTGTGAAAAGAACACACATGCAATGACACAGGTGGATCCATATGTGGTATGTGAAAAGAACACACATTTCAATGACTCTGGTTGTTGTTAGTAAAAATAACACACATGCAATGACACTGGTGGATCCATGTGTGGTCTGTGAAGAGAACACACATGCAATGACTCTGGATGTTGTTAGTAAAACAGCACACATGAACTGACACTAGTGGATCCATAGGTGGATTGTGAAAAGGGCACACATGCAATGACACTGGTGGATCCATATGTGGTATGTGAAAAGAACACACATTTCAATGACTCTGGTTGTTGTTAGTAAAAATAACACACATGCAATGACACTGGTGGATCCATGTGTGGTCTGTGAAGAGAACACACATGCAATGACTCTGGATGTTTTTAGTAAAAAGAGCACACATGAAATGACACTGGTGGATCCATAGGTGGATTGTGAAAAGAACACACATTTCAATGACTCTGGTTGTTGTTAGTTAAAATAACACACATGCAATGACACTGGTGGATCCATGTGTGGTCTCTAAAGAGAACGCACATGCAATGACTCTGGATGTTGTTAGTAAAAAAGAGCACACATGCAATGACACTGGTGGATCCATATGTGGTATGTGAAAAGAACAGTCATGAAATGACTCAAGTTGTTGTTAGTAAAAAGAACACACATGCAATGACACTAGTGGATCCATAGGTGGATTGTGAAAAGAACACACATGCAATGACACTGGTTGTTGTTAGTAAAAATAACACACATGCAATGACACTAGTGGATCCATAGGTGGATTGTGAAAATAGCACACATGCAGTGACACTGGTGGATCCATAGGTGGTATGTGAAAAGAACACACATGCAATGACTCAAGTTGTTGTTAGTAAAAAGAACACACATATAATGACACTGGTGGATCCCTGTGTGGTCTCTAAAGAGAACACACATTTCAATGACACTGCTGGGTCCATATGTGGTATGTGAAAAGAACAATCATGAAATGACTCAAGTTGTTGTTAGTACAAAGAACACACATGCAGTGACACTGCTGGATCCATAGGTGGATTTTGAAAAGAACACACATGCAATGACACTGGTGTATCCATATGTGGTATGTGAAAAGAACACACATGCAATGACTCCAGTTGTTGTTAGTAAAAATAACACACATGTAATGACACTGGTGGATCCATGTGTGGTCTCTGAAGAGAACACACATTTTAATGACACTGGTGGATCCATATGTGGTATGTGAAAAGAACAGTCATGAAATGACGCAAGTTGTTGTTAGTAAAAAGAACACACATGCAATGACACTGGTGGATCCATAGGTGGATTGTGAAAAGAACACACATGCAATGACAGTGGTGGATCCATATGTGGTATGTGAAAAGGACACACATGCAATGACTCTGGTTGTTGTTAGTAACAAGAACACACATGCAATAACACTGGTGGATCCATGTGTGGTCTCTGAAGAGAACACACATTTCAATGACACTGGTGGATCCATATATGGTACGTGAAAAGAACACACATTTCAATGACTCTGGTTGTTGTTAGTAAAAAGAACACACATGCAATGACACTGGTGGATCCATGTGTGGTCTCTCAAGAGAAGACACATGCAATGACTCTGGTTGTTGTTAGTAAAAAGAGCACACATGCAATGACACCGGTGGATCCATATGTGGTATGTGAAAAGAACACACATTTCAATGACTCTGGTGTTGTTAGTAGAAAGAACACACATGCAATGACATTGGTGGATCCATGGGTGGATTGTGAAAAGAGCAGACATGCAATGACACTGGTGGATCCATATGTGGTATGTGAAAAGAACACACATGCAATGACTCTGGTTGTTGTTAGTAAAAAGAGCACACATGCAATGACACCGGTGGATCCATATGTGGTATGTGAAAAGAACACACATTTCAATGACTCTGGTGTTGTTAGTAGAAAGAACACACATGCAATGACATTGGTGGATCCATGGGTGGATTGTGAAAAGAGCAGACATGCAATGACACTGGTGGATCCATATGTGGTATGTGAAAAGAACACACATGCAATGACTCTGGTTGTTGTTAGTAACAAGAACACACATGCAATAACACTGGTGGATCCATGTGTGGTCTCTGAAGAGAACACACATTTCAATGACACTGGTGGATCCATATATGGTATGTGAAAAGAACACACATTTCAATGACACTGGTTGTTGTTAGTAAAAAGAACACACATGCAATGACACTGGTGGATCCATGTGTGGTCTCTGAAGAGAAGACACATGCAATGACTCTGGTTGTTGTTAGTAAAAAGATCACACATGCAATGACACTTGTGGATCCATAGGTGGATTGTGAAAAGAACACACATGCAATCACACCGGTGGATCCATATGTGGTATGTGAAAATAACACACATTTCAATGACTCTGTTGTTGTTAGTAGAAAGAACACACATGCAATGACATTGGTGGATCCATGGGTGGATTGTGAAAAGAGCAGACATGCAATGACACTGGTGGATCCATATGTGGTATTTGAAAAGAACACACATGCAATGACTCTGGTTGTTGTTAGTAACAAGAACACACATGCAATAACACTGGTGGATCCATGTGTGGTCTCTGAAGAGACCACACATTTCAATGACACTGGTGGATCCATATGTCGTATGTGAAAAGCACACACATGCAATAAAACTGGTTGTTGTTAGTAAAAAGAACACACATGCAATGACACTGGTGGATCCATGTGCGGTCTCTGATGAGAACACACATTTAATTGAGTTTGGTTGTTGTTAGTAAAAAGAACACACATGCAATGACACTGGTGGATCCATAGGTGGTATGTGAAAAGAACACACATGCAATGACTCAAGTTGTTGTTAGTAAAAAGAACACACATATAATGACACTGGTGGATCCCTGTGTGGTCTCTAAAGAGAACACACATTTCAATGACACTGCTGGGTCCATATGTGGTATGTGAAAAGAACAATCATGAAATGACTCAAGTTGTTGTTAGTACAAAGAACACACATGCAGTGACACTGCTGGATCCATAGGTGGATTTTGAAAAGAACACACATGCAATGACACTGGTGTATCCATATGTGGTATGTGAAAAGAACACACATGCAATGACTCCAGTTGTTGTTAGTAAAAAGAACACACATGTAATGACACTGGTGAATCCCTGTGTGGTCTCTGAAGAGAACACACATTTTAATGACACTGGTGGATCCATATGTGGTATGTGAAAAGAACAGTCTTGAAATTACCCCAGTTGTTGTTAGTAACAAGAACACACATGCAATGACACTGGTGGATCCATAGGTGGATTGTGAAAAGAACACACATGCAATGACACTGGTGGATCCATATGTGGTATGTGAAAAGAACACACATGCAATGACTCTGGTTGTTGTTAGTAACAAGAACACACATGCAATAACACTGGTGGATCCATGTGTGGTCTCTGAAGAGAACACACATTTCAATGACACTGGTGGATCCATATATGGTATGTGAAAAGAACACACATGCAATGACACTGGTGGATCCATGTGCGGTCTCTGAAGAGAACACACATTTAATTGAGTTTGGTTGTTGTCAGTAAAAAGAACACACATGCAATGACACTGGTGGATCCATGTGTGGTCTCTAAAGAGAACACACATGTGATGACTCTGGTTGTTGTTAGTAAAAAGAACACACATGCAATGACACTGGTGGATCCATATGTGGTATGTGAAAAGAACACACATTTCAATGACTCTGGTTGTTGTTAGTAAAAAGAACACACATGCAATCACACTGGTGGATCCATAGGTGGATTGTGAAAAGATTACACATGCCATGACACTGGTGGATCCATATGTGGTATGTGAAAAGAACACACATGCACTGACTCCAGTTGTTGTTAGTAAAAAGAACACACATGTAATGACACTGGTGGATCAATGTGTGGTCTCTGAAGAGAACACACATTTCAATGACACTGGTGGATCCATATATGGTATGTGAAAAGAACAGTCATGAAATGACTCTAGTTGTTGTTAGTAAAAGGAACACACATGCAATGACACTAGTGGATCCATAGGTGGATTGTGAAAAGAACACACATGCAATGACACAGGTGGATCCATATGTGGTATGTGAAAAGAACACACATTTCAATGACTCTGGTTGTTGTTAGTAAAAATAACACACATGCAATGACACTGGTGGATCCATGTGTGGTCTCTAAAGAGAACACACATGCAATGACTCTCGATGTTTTTAGTAAAAAGAGGACACATGAAATGACACTGGTGGATCCATAGGTGGATTGTGAAAAGAACACACATGCAATGACACTGGTTGTTGTTAGTAAAAAGAACACACATGCAATGACACTAGTGGATCCATAGGTGGATTGTGAAAAGAGCACACATGCAGTGACACTGGTGGATCCATAGGTGGTATGTGAAAAGAACACACATGCAATGACTCAAGTTGTTGTTAGTAAAAAGAACACACATGTAATGACACTGGTGGATCCATGTGTGGTCTCTGAAGAGAAGACACATTTCAATGACACTGGTGGATCCATATGTGGTATGTGAAAAGAACAGTCATGAAATGACTCAAGTTGTTGTTAGTACAAAGAACACACATGCAGTGACACTGCTGGATCCATAGGTGGATTGTGAAAAGAACACACATGCAATGACACTGGTGGATCCATATATGGTATGTGAAAAGAACACACATTTCAATGACTCTGATTGTTGTTAGTAAAAAGAACACACATGCAATGACACTGGTGGATCCATGTGTGGTCTCTCAAGAGAAGACACATGCAATGACTCTGGTTGTTGTTAGTAAAAAGAGCACACATGCAATGACACTGGTGGATCCATAGGTGGATTGTGAAAAGAACACACATGCAATCACACCGGTGGATCCATATGTGGTATGTGAAAAGAACACACATTTCAATGACTCTGGTGTTGTTAGTAGAAAGAACACACATGCAATGACATTGGTGGATCCATGGGTGGATTGTGAAAAGAGCAGACATGCAATGACACTGGTGGATCCATATGTGGTATGTGAAAAGAACACACATGCAATGACTCTGGTTGTTGTTAGTAACAAGAACACACATGCAATAACACTGGTGGATCCATGTGTGGTCTCTGAAGAGAATTTCAATGACACTGGTGGATCCATATATGGTATGTGAAAAGAACACACATTTCAATGACACTGGTTGTTCTTAGTAAAAAGAACACACATGCAATGACACTGGTGGATCCATGTGTGGTCTCTGAAGAGAAGACACATGCAATGACTCTGGTTGTTGTTAGTAAAAAGAGCACACATGCAATGACACTTGTGGATCCATAGGTGGATTGTGAAAAGAACACACATGCAATCACACTGGTGGATCCATATGTGGTATGTGAAAATAACACACATTTCAATGACTCTGGTGTTGTTAGTAGAAAGAACACACATGCAATGACATTGGTGGATCCATGGGTGGATTGTGAAAAGAGCAGACATGCAATGACACTGGTGGATCCATATGTGGTATGTGAAAAGAACACACATGCAATGACTCTGGTTGTTGTTAGTAACAAGAACACACATGCAATAACACTGGTGGATCCATGTGTGGTCTCTGAAGAGACCACACATTTCAATGACACTGGTGGATCCATATGTCGTATGTGAAAAGCACACACATGCAATAAAACTGGTTGTTGTTAGTAAAAAGAACACACATGCAATGACACTGGTGGATCCATGTGCGGTCTCTGAAGAGAACACACATTTAATTGAGTTTGGTTGTTGTCAGTAAAAAGAACACACATGCAATGACACTGGTGGATCCATGTGTGGTCTCTAAAGAGAACACACATGTGATGACTCTGGTTGTTGTTAGTAAAAAGAACACACATGCAATGACACTGGTGGATCCATATGTGGTATGTGAAAAGAACACACATTTCAATGACTCTGGTTGTTGTTAGTAAAAAGAACACACATGCAATCACACTGGTGGATCCATAGGTGGATTGTGAAAAGATTACACATGCCATGACACTGGTGGATCCATATGTGGTATGTGAAAAGAACACACATGCACTGACTCCAGTTGTTGTTAGTAAAAAGAACACACATGTAATGACACTGGTGGATCAATGTGTGGTCTCTGAAGAGAACACACATTTCAATGACACTGGTGGATCCATATATGGTATGTGAAAAGAACAGTCATGAAATGACTCTAGTTGTTGTTAGTAAAAGGAACACACATGCAATGACACTAGTGGATCCATAGGTGGATTGTGAAAAGAACACACATGCAATGACACAGGTGGATCCATATGTGGTATGTGAAAAGAACACACATTTCAATGACTCTGGTTGTTGTTAGTAAAAATAACACACATGCAATGACACTGGTGGATCCATGTGTGGTCTCTAAAGAGAACACACATGCAATGACTCTCGATGTTTTTAGTAAAAAGAGGACACATGAAATGACACTGGTGGATCCATAGGTGGATTGTGAAAAGAACACACATGCAATAACACTGGTTGTTGTTAGTAAAAAGAACACACATGCAATGACACTAGTGGATCCATAGGTGGATTGTGAAAAGAGCACACATGCAGTGACACTGGTGGATCCATAGGTGGTATGTGAAAAGAACACACATGCAATGACTCAAGTTGTTGTTAGTAAAAAGAACACACATGTAATGACACTGGTGGATCCATGTGTGGTCTCTGAAGAGAAGACACATTTCAATGACACTGGTGGATCCATATGTGGTATGTGAAAAGAACAGTCATGAAATGACTCAAGTTGTTGTTAGTACAAAGAACACACATGCAGTGACACTGCTGGATCCATAGGTGGATTGTGAAAAGAACACACATGCAATGACACTGGTGGATCCATATGTGGTATGTGAAAAGAACATACATTTCAATGACTCTGGTTGTTGTTAGTAAAAAGAACACACATGCAATGACACTGGTGGATCCATGTGTGGTCTCTGAAGAGAACACACATGCAATGACTCTGGTTGTTGTTAGTAAAAGGAGCACACATGCAATAACACTGGTGGATCCATGTGTGGTCTCTGAAGAGACCACACATTTCAATGACACTGGTGGATCCATATGTCGTATTTGAAAAGAACACACATGAAATGACTCTGGTTGTTGTTAGAAAAAAAAGCACACATGCAATGACAATGGTGGATCCATAGGTGGATTGTGAAAAGCACACACATGCAATGACACTGGTTGTTGTTAGTATAAAGAACACACATGCAATGACACTAGTGGATCCATGTGCGGTCTCTGAAGAGAACACACATTTAATTGACTTTGGTTGTTGTTAGTAAAAAGAACACACATGTAATGACGCTGGTGGATCCATGTGTGGTCTCTAGAGAGAACACACATGCGATGACTCTGGTTGTTGTTGGTAAAAAGAACACACATGCAATGACACTGGTGGATCCATATGTGGTATGTGAAAAGAACACACATTTCAATGACTCTGGTTGTGGTTAGTAAAAAGAACACACATGCAATCACACTGGTGGATCCATAGGTGGATTGTGAAAAGATCACACATGCCATGACACTGGTGGATCCATATGTTGTATGTCAAAAGAACACACATGCACTGACTCCAGTTGTTGTTAGTAAAAAGGACACACATGTAATGACACTGGTGGATCAATTTGTGGTCTCTGAAGAGACCACACATTTCAATGACATTGGTGGATCCATATATGGTATGTGAAAAGAACAGTCATGAAATGACTCTAGTTGTTGTTAGTAAAAGGAACACACATGCAATGGCACTAGTGGATCCATAGGTGGATTGTGAAAAGAACACACATGCAATGACACAGGTGGATCCATATGTGGTATGTGAAAAGAACACACATTTCAATGACTCTGGTTTTTGTTAGTAAAAATAACACACATGCAATGACATTGGTGGATCCATGTGTGGTCTCTGAAGAGAACACACTTGCAATGACTCTGGATGTTTTTAGTAAAAAGAGCACACATGAAATGACACTGGTGGATCCATAGGTGGATTGTGAAAAGAACACACATGCAATGACACTGGTGGATCCATATGTGGTATGTGAAAAGAACACACATTTCAATGACTCTGGTTGTTGTTAGTAAAAATAACACACATGCAATGACACTGGTGGATCCATGTGTGGTCTCTAAAGAGAAAGCACATGCAATGACTCTGGATGTTGTTAGTAAAAAATATCACACATGCAATGACACTGGTGGATCCATATGTGGTATGTGAAAAGAACAGTCATGAAATGACTCAAGTTGTTGTTAGTAAAAAGAACACACATGCAATGACACTGGTGGATCCATAGGTGGATTGTGAAAAGAACACACATGCAATGACACTGGTTGTTGTTAGTAAAAATAACACACATGCAATGACACTAGTGGATCCATAGGTGGATTGTGAAAAGAGCACACATGAAGTGACACTGGTGGATCCATAGGTGGTATGTGAAAAGAACACACATGCAATGACTCAAGTTGTTGTTAGTAAAAAGAACACACATATAATGACATTGGTGGATCCCTGTGTGGTCTCTAAAGAAAACACACATTTCAATGACACTGCTGGGTCCATATGTGGTATGTGAAAAGAACAATCATGAAATGACTCAAGTTGTTGTTAGTACAAAGAACACACATGCAGTGACACTGCTGGATCCATAGGTGGATTGTGAAAAGAACACACATGCAATGACACTGGTGTATCCATATGTGGTATGTGAAAAGAACACACATGCAATGACTCCAGTTGTTGTTAGTAAAAAGAACACACATGTAATGACACTGGTGGATCCATGTGTGGTCTCTAAAGAGAACACACATTTCAATGACACTGGTGGATCCATATGTGGTATGTGAAAAGAACAGTCATGAAATGTCGCAAGTTGTTGTTAGTAAAAAGAACACACATGCAATGACACTGGTGGATCCATAGGTGGATTGTGAAAAGAACACACATGCAATGACAGTGGTGGATCCATATGTGGTATGTGAAAAGAACACACATGCAATGACTCTGGTTGTTGTTAGTAACAAGAACACACATGCAATAACACTGGTGGATCCATGTGTGGTCTCTGAAGAGAACACACATTTCAATGACACTGGTGGATCCATATGTGGTATGTGAAAAGAACACACATTTCAATGACTCTGGTTGTTGTTAGTAAAAAGAACACACATGCAATGACACTGGTGGATCCATGTGTGGTATCTGAAGAGAAGACACATGCAATGACTCTGGTTGTTGTTAGTAAAAAGAGCACACATGCAATGACACTTGTGGATCCATAGGTGGATTGTGAAAAGAACACACATGCAATCACACCGGTGGATCCATATGTGGTATGTGAAAATAACACACATTTCAATGACCCTGGTGTTGTTAGTAGAAAGAACACACATGCAATGACATTGGTGGATCCATGGGTGGATTGTGAAAAGAGCAGACATGCAATGACACTGGTGGATCCATATGTGGTATGTGAAAAGATCACACATGCAATGACTCTGGTTGTTGTTAGTAACAAGAACACACATGCAATAACACTGGTGGATCCATGTGTGGTCTCTGAAGAGACCACACATTTCAATGACACTGGTGGATCCATATGTCGTATGTGAAAAGAACACACATGAAATGACTCTGGTTGTTGTTAGTAAAAAAAGCACACATGCAATGACAGTGGTGGATCCATAGGTGGACTGTGAAAAGCACACACATGCAATGACACTGGTTGTTGTTAGTAAAAAGAACACACATGCAATGACACTGGTGGATCCATGTGCGGTCTCTGAAGAGAACACACATTTAATTGACTTTGGTTGTTGTTAGTAAAAAGAACACACATGCAATGACACTGGTGGATCCATGTGTGGTCTCTAAAGAGAACACACATGTGATGACTCTGGTTGTTGTTAGTAAAAAGAACACACATACAATGACTCTGGTGGATCCATATGTGGTATGTGAAAAGAACACACATTTCAATGACTTTGGTTGTTGTTAATAAAAATAACACACATGCAATCACACTGGTGGATCCATAGGTGGATCGTGAAAAGATTACACATGCCATGACACTGGTGGATCCATATGTGGTATGTGAAAAGAACACACATGCACTGACTCCAGTTGTTGTTAGTAAAAAGAACACACATGTAATGACACTGGTGGATCAATGTGTGGTCTCTGAAGAGAACACACATTTCAATGACACTGGTGGATCCATATATGGTATGTGAAAAGAACAGTCATGAAATGACTCTAGTTGTTGTTAGTAAAAGGAACACACATGCAATGACACTGGTGGATCCATAGGTGGATTGTGAAAAAACACACATGCAATGACACAGGTGGATCCATATGTGGTATGTGAAAAGAACACACATTTCAATGACTCTGGTTGTTGTTAGTAAAAATAACACACATGCAATGACACTGGTGGATCCATGTGTGGTCTCTAAAGAGAACACACATGCAATGACTCTCGATGTTTTTAGTAAAAAGAGCACACATGAAATGACACTGGTGGATCCATAGGTGGATTGTGAAAAGAACACACATGCAATGACACTGGTTGTTGTTAGTAAAAAGAACACACATGCAATGACACTAGTGGATCCATAGGTGGATTGTGAAAAGAGCACACATGCAGTGACACTGGTGGATCCATAGGTGGTATGTGAAAAGAACACACATGCAATGACTCAAGTTGTTGTTAGTAAAAAGAACACACATGTAATGACACTGGTGGATCCATGTGTGGTCTCTAAAGAGAACACACATTTCAATGACACTGGTGGATCCATATGTGGTGTGAAAAGAACAGTCATGAAATGACTCAAGTTGTTGTTAGTACAAAGAACACACATGCAGTGACACTGCTGGATCCATAGGTGGATTGTGAAGAGAACACACATTTAATTGACTTTGGTTGTTGTTAGTAAAAAGAACACACATGCAATGACACTGGTGGATCCATGTGTGGTCTCTAAAGAGAACACACATGCGATGACTCTGGTTGTTGTTAGTAAAAAGAACACACATGCAATGACACTGGTGGATCCATATGTGGGATGTGAAAAGAACACACATTTCAATGACTCTGCTTGTGGTTAGTAAAAAGAACACACATGCAATCACACTGGTGGATCCATAGGTGGATTGTGAAAAGATCACACATGCCATGAAACTGGTGGATCCATATGTTGTATGTGAAAAAAACACACATGCACTGACTCCAGTTGTTGTTAGTAAAAAGAACACACATGTAATGACACTGGTGGATCAATGTGTGGTCTCTGAAGAAACCACACATTTCAATGACACTGGTGGATCCATATATGGTATGTGAAAAGAACAGTCATGAAATGACTCTAGTTGTTGTTAGTAAAAGGAACACACATGCAATGGCACTGGTGGATCCATAGGTGGATTGTGAAAAGAACACACATGCAATGACACAGGTGGATCCATATGTGGTATGTGAAAAGAACACACATTTCAATGACTCTGGTTGTTGTTAGTAAAAATAACACACATGCAATGACACTGGTGGATCCATGTGTGGTCTCTAAAGAAAACACACATGCAATGACTCTCGATGTTTTTAGTAAAAAGAGCACACATGAAATGACACTGGTTGATCCATAGGTGGATTGTGAAAAGAACACACATGCAATGACACTGGTTGTTGTTAGTAAAAAGAACACACATGCAATGACACTAGTGGATCCATAGGTGGATTGTGAAAAGAGCACACATGCAGTGACACTGGTGGATCCATAGGTGGTATGTGAAAAGAACACACATGCAATGACTCAAGTTGTTGTTAGTAAAAATAACATACATGTAATGACACTGGTGGATCCATGTGTGGTCTCTGAAGAGAACATACATTTCATTGACACTGGTGGATCCATATGTGGTATGTGAAAAGAACAGTCATGAAATGACTCAAGTTTTTGTTTTTACAAAGAACACACATGGAGTGACACTGCTGGATCCATAGGTGGATTATGAAAAGAACACACATGCAATGACACTGGTGTATCCATATGTGGTATGTGAAAATAACACACATGCAATGACTCCAGTTGTTGTTAGTAAAAAGAACACACATGTAATGAGACTGGTGGATCCATGTGTGGTCTTTGAAGAGAACACACATTTCAATGACACTGGTGGATCCATATGTGGTATGTGAAAAGAACACACATGCAATGACCCTGGTTGTTGTTAGTAACAAGAACACACATGCAATAACACTGGTGGATCCATGTGTGGTCTCTGAAGAGACCACACATTTCAATGACACTGGTGGATCCATATGTCGTATGTGAAAAGAACACACATGAAATGACTCTGGTTGTTGTTAGTAAAAAAAGCACACATGCAATGACACTGGTGGATCCATAGGTGGATTGTGAAAAGCACACACATGCAATGACACTGGTTGTTGTTAGTATAAAGAACACACATGCAATGACACTGGTGGATCCATGTGCGGTCTCTGAAGAGAACACACATTTAATTGACTTTTGTTGTTGTTAGTAAAAAGAACACACATGCAATGACACTGGTGGATCCATATGTGGTATGTGAAAAGAACACACATTTCAATAACTCTGGTTGTGGTTAGTAAAAAGAACACACATGCAATCACACTGGTGGATCCATAGGTGGATTGTGAAAAGATTACACATGCCATGACACTGTGGATCCATATGTTGTATGTGAAAAGAACACACATGCAATGACTCCAGTTGTTGTTAGTAAAAAGAACACACATGTAATGACACTGGTGGATCAATGTGTGGTCTCTGAAGAGACCACACATTTCAATGACAATGGTGGATCCATATATGGTATGTGAAAAGAACAGTCATGAAATGACTCTAGTTGTTGTTAGTAAAAGGAACACACATGCAATGACACTGGTGGATCCATAGGTGGATTGTGAAAAGAACACACATGCAATGACACAGGTGGATCCATATGTGGTATGTGAAAAGAACACACATTTCAATGACTCTGATTGTTGCTAGAAAAAATAACACACATGCAATGACACTGGTGGATCCATGTGTGGTCTCTAAAGAGAACACACATGCAATGACTCTCGATGTTTTTAGTAAAAAGAGCACACATGAAATGACACTGGTGGATCCATAGGTGGATTGTGAAAAGAACACACATGCAATGACACTGGTTTTTGTTAGTAAAAAGAACACACATGCAATGACACTAGTGGATCCATAGGTGGATTGTGAAAAGAGCACACATGCAGTGACACTGGTGGATCCATAGGTGGTATGTGAAAAGAACACACATGCAATGACTCAAGTTGTTGTTAGTAAAAAGAACACACATGTAATGACACTGGTGGATCCATGTGTGGTCTCTGAAGAGAACACACATTTCAATGACACTGGTGGATCCATATGTGGTATGTGAAAAGAACAGTCATGAAATGACTCAAGTTGTTGTTTTTACAAAGAACACAAATGAAGTGACACTGCTGGATCCATAGGTGGATTGTGAAAAGAACACACATGCAATGACACTGGTGTATCCACCTGTGGTATGTGAAAAGAACACACATGCAATGACTCTAGTTGTTGTTAGTAAAAAGAACACACATGTAATGACACTGGTGGATCCATGTGTGGTCTTTGAAGAGAACACACATTTCAATGACACCGGTGGATCCATATGTGGTATGTGAAAAGAACACACATGCAATGACTCTGGTTGTTGTTAGTAACAAGAACACACATGCAATAACACTGGTGGATCCATGTGTGGACTCTGAAGAGACCACACATTTTAATGACACTGGTGGATCCATATGTCGTATGTGAAAAGAACACACATGAAATGACTCTGGTTGTTGTTAGTAAAAAAAGAACACATGCAATGACACTGGTGGATCCATGTGCGGTCTCTGAAGAGAACACACATTTAATTGACTTTGGTTGTTGTTAGTAAAAAGAACACACATGCAATGACACTGGTGTATCCATGTGTGGTCTCTAAAGAGAACACACATGCGATGACTCTGGTTGTTGTTAGTAAAAAGAACACACATGCAATGACACTAGTGGATCCATATGTGGTATGTGAAAAGAACACACATTTCAATGACTCTGGTTGTGGTTAGTAAAAAGAACAGACATGCAATCACACTGGTGGATCCATAGGTGGATTGTGAAACGATCACACATGCCATGACAATGGTGGATCCATATGTTGTATGTGAAAAGAACACACATGCACTGACTCCAGTTGTTGTTAGTAAAAAGAACACACATGTAATGACACTGGTGGATCAATGTGTGGTCTCGACCACACATTTCAATGACACTGGTGGATCCATATATGGTATGTGAAAAGAACAGTCATGAAATGACTCTAGTTGTTGTTAGTAAAAGGAACACACATGCAATGACACTGGTGTATCCATATGTGGTATGTGAAAATAACACACATGCAATGACTCCAGTTGTTGTTAGTAAAAAGAACACACATGTAATGAGACTGGTGGATCCATGTGTGGTCTTTGAAGAGAACACACATTTCAATGACACTGGTGGATCCATATGTGGTATGTGAAAAGAACACACATGCAATGACCCTGGTTGTTGTTAGTAACAAGAACACACATGCAATAACACTGGTGGATCCATGTGTGGTCTCTGAAGAGACCACACATTTCAATGACACTGGTGGATCCATATGTCGTATGTGAAAAGAACACACATGAAATGACTCTGGTTGTTGTTAGTAAAAAAAGCACACATGCAATGACACTGGTGGATCCATAGGTGGATTGTGAAAAGCACACACATGCAATGACACTGGTTGTTGTTAGTATAAAGAACACACATGCAATGACACTGGTGGATCCATGTGCGGTCTCTGAAGAGAACACACATTTAATTGACTTTTGTTGTTGTTAGTAAAAAGAACACACATGCAATGACACTGGTGGATCCATATGTGGTATGTGAAAAGAACACACATTTCAATAACTCTGGTTGTGGTTAGTAAAAAGAACACACATGCAATCACACTGGTGGATCCATAGGTGGATTGTGAAAAGATTACACATGCCATGACACTGTGGATCCATATGTTGTATGTGAAAAGAACACACATGCAATGACTCCAGTTGTTGTTAGTAAAAAGAACACACATGTAATGACCTGGTGGATCAATGTGTGGTCTCTGAAGAGACCACACATTTCAATGACAATGGTGGATCCATATATGGTATGTGAAAAGAACAGTCATGAAATGACTCTAGTTGTTGTTAGTAAAAGGAACACACATGCAATGACACTGGTGGATCCATAGGTGGATTGTGAAAAGAACACACATGCAATGACACAGGTGGATCCATATGTGGTATGTGAAAAGAACACACATTTCAATGACTCGATTGTTGCTAGAAAAATAACACATGCAATGACCTTGGTGGATCCATGTGTGGTCTCTAAAGAGAACACACATGCAATGACTCTCGATGTTTTTAGTAAAAAGAGCACACATGAAATGACACTGGTGGATCCATAGGTGGATTGTGAAAAGAACACACATGCAATGACACTGGTTTTTGTTAGTAAAAAGAACACACATGCAATGACACTAGTGGATCCATAGGTGGATTGTGAAAAGAGCACACATGCAGTGACACTGGTGGATCCATAGGTGGTATGTGAAAAGAACACACATGCAATGACTCAAGTTGTTGTTAGTAAAAAGAACACACATGTAATGACACTGGTGGATCCATGTGTGGTCTCTGAAGAGAACACACATTTCAATGACACTGGTGGATCCATATGTGGTATGTGAAAAGAACAGTCATGAAATGACTCAAGTTGTTGTTTTTACAAAGAACACAAATGAAGTGACACTGCTGGATCCATAGGTGGATTGTGAAAAGAACACACATGCAATGACACTGGTGTATCCACCTGTGGTATGTGAAAAGAACACACATGCAATGACTCTAGTTGTTGTTAGTAAAAAGAACACACATGTAATGACACTGGTGGATCCATGTGTGGTCTTTGAAGAGAACACACATTTCAATGACACCGGTGGATCCATATGTGGTATGTGAAAAGAACACACATGCAATGACTCTGGTTGTTGTTAGTAACAAGAACACACATGCAATAACACTGGTGGATCCATGTGTGGACTCTGAAGAGACCACACATTTTAATGACACTGGTGGATCCATATGTCGTATGTGAAAAGAACACACATGAAATGACTCTGGTTGTTGTTAGTAAAAAAAGAACACATGCAATGACACTGGTGGATCCATGTGCGGTCTCTGAAGAGAACACACATTTAATTGACTTTGGTTGTTGTTAGTAAAAAGAACACACATGCAATGACACTGGTGTATCCATGTGTGGTCTCTAAAGAGAACACACATGCGATGACTCTGGTTGTTGTTAGTAAAAAGAACACACATGCAATGACACTAGTGGATCCATATGTGGTATGTGAAAAGAACACACATTTCAATGACTCTGGTTGTGGTTAGTAAAAAGAACAGACATGCAATCACACTGGTGGATCCATAGGTGGATTGTGAAACGATCACACATGCCATGACAATGGTGGATCCATATGTTGTATGTGAAAAGAACACACATGCACTGACTCCAGTTGTTGTTAGTAAAAAGAACACACATGTAATGACACTGGTGGATCAATGTGTGGTCTCGACCACACATTTCAATGACACTGGTGGATCCATATATGGTATGTGAAAAGAACAGTCATGAAATGACTCTAGTTGTTGTTAGTAAAAGGAACACACATGCAATGACACTGGTGGATCCATAGGTGGATTGTGAAAAGAACACACATGCAATGACACAGGTGGATCCATATGTGGTATGTGAAAAGAACACACATTTCAATGACTCTCGTTGTTGTTAGTAAAAATAACACACATGCAATGACACTGGTGGATCCATAGGTGGATTGTGAAAAGAGCACACATGCAGTGACACTGGTGGATCCATAGGTGGTATGTGAAAAGAACACACATGCAATGACTCAACTTGTTGTTAGTAAAAAGAACACACATGTAATGACACTGGTGGATCCATGTGTGGTCTCTGAAGAGAACACACATTTCAATGACACTGGTGGATCCATATATGGTATGTGAAAAGAACAGTCATGAAATGACTCAATTTGTTGTTAGTACAAAGAACACACATGCAGTGACACTGCTGGATCCATAGGTGGATTATGAAAAGAACACACATGCAATGACACTGGTGTATCCATATGTGGTATGTGAAAAGAACACACATGCAATGACTTGAGTTGTTGTTAGTAAAAAGAACACACATGTAATGACACTGGTGGATCCATGTGTGGTCTTTGAAGAGAACACACATTTTAATGACACTGGTGGATCCGTATGTGGTATGTGAAAAGAACACACATGAAATGACTCTGGTTGTTGTTAGTAAAAAAAGCACACATGCAATGACACTGCTGGATCCATAGGTGGATTGTGAAAAGAACACACATGCAATGACACTGGTGGATCCATATGTGGTATGTGAAAAGAACATACATTTCAATGACTCTGGTCGTTGTTAGTAAAAAGAACACACATGCAATGACACTGGTGGATCCATGTGTGGTCTCTGAAGAGAACACACATGCAATGACTCCGGTTGTTGTTAGTAAAAAGAGCACACATGCAATGACACTGGTGGATCCGTAGGTGGATTTTGAAAATAACACACATGCAATGATAGTGGTGGATCCATATGTGGTATGTGAAAAGAACAAACATTTCAATGACTCTGGTGTTGTTAGTAAAAAGAACACACATGCAATGACATTGGTGGATCCATGGGTGGATTGTGAAAAGAGCAGACATGCAATGACACTGGTGGATCCATATGTGGTATGTGAAAGGAACAAACATGCAATGACTCTGGTTGTTGTTAGTAACAAGAACACACATGCAATAACACTGGTGGATCCATGTGTGATATCCGAAGAGACCACACATTTCAATGACACTGGTGGATCCATATGTCGTATGTGAAAAAACACACATGAAATGACTCTGGTTGTTGTTAGTAAAAAAAGCACACATACAATGACACTGGTGGATCCATATGTGGATTGTGAAAAGCACACACATGCAATGACACTGGTTGTTGTTAGTAAAAAGAACACACATGCAATGACACTGGTGGATCCATGTGCGGTCTCTGAAGAGAACACACATTTCAATGACTTTGGTTGTTGTTAGTAAAAAGAACACACATGCAATGACACTGGTGGATCCATGTGTGGTCTCTAAAGAGAACACACATGCGATGACTCTGGTTGTTGTTAGTAAAAAGAACACACATGCAATGACACTAGTGGATCCATATGTGGTATGTGAAAAGAACACACATTTCAATGACTCTGGTTGTGGTTAGTAAAAAGAACAGACATGCAATCACACTGGTGGATCCATAGGTGGATTGTGAAACGATCACACATGCCATGACAATGGTGGATCCATATGTTGTATGTGAAAAGAACACACATGCACTGACTCCAGTTGTTGTTAGTAAAAAGAACACACATGTAATGACACTGGTGGATCAATGTGTGGTCTCGACCACATATTTCAATGACACTGGTGGATCCATATATGTTATGTGAAAAGAACAGTCATGAAATGACTCTAGTTGTTGTTAGTAAAAGGAACACACATGCAATGACACTGGTGGATCCATAGGTGGATTGTGAAAAGAACACACATGCAATGACACAGGTGGATCCATATGTGGTATGTGAAAAGAACACACATTTCAATGACTCTCGTTGTTGTTAGTAAAAATAACACACATGCAATGACACTGGTGGATCCATGTGTGGTCTCTGAAAAGAACTCACATGCAATGACACTGGTGGATCCATAGGTGGATTGTGAAAAGAGCACACATGCAGTGACACTTGTGGACCCATAGGTGGTATGTGAAAAGAACACACATGCAATGACTCAAGTTGTTGTTAGTAAAAAGAACACACATGTAATGACACTGGTGGATCCATGTGTGGTCTCTGAAGAGAACACACATTTCAATGACACTGGTGGATCCATATATGGTATGTGAAAAGAACAGTCATGAAATGACTCAATTTGTTGTTAGTACAAAGAACACACATGCAGTGACACTGCTGGATCCATAGGTGGACTATGAAAAGAACACACATGCAATGACACTGGTGTATCCATATGTGGTATGTGAAAAGAACACACATGCAATGACTTGAGTTGTTGTTAGTAAAAAGAACACACATGTAATGACACTGGTGGATCCATGTGTGGTCTTTGAAGAGAACACACATTTTAATGACACTGGTGGATCCGTATGTGGTATGTGAAAAGAACACACATGAAATGACTCTGGTTGTTGTTAGTAAAAAAAGCACACATGCAATGACACTGCTGGATCCATAGGTGGATTGTGAAAAGAACACACATGCAATGACACATGTGGATCCATATGTGGTATGTGAAAAGAACACACATTTCAATGACTCTCGTTGTTGTTAGTAAAAATAACACACATGCAATGACACTGGTGGATCCATGTGTGGTCTCTGAAAAGAACTCACATGCAATGACACTGGTGGATCCATAGGTGGATTGTGAAAAGAGCACACATGCAGTGACACTGGTGGACCCATAGGTGGTATGTGAAAAGAACACACATGCAATGACTCAAGTTGTTGTTAGTAAAAAGAACACACATGTAATGACACTGGTGGATCCATGTGTGGTCTCTGAAGAGAACACACATTTCAATGACACTGGTGGATCCATATATGGTATGTGAAAAGAACAGTCATGAAATGACTCAATTTGTTGTTAGTACAAAGAACACACATGCAGTGACACTGCTGGATCCATAGGTGGACTATGAAAAGAACACACATGCAATGACACTGGTGTATCCATATGTGGTATGTGAAAAGAACACACATGCAATGACTTGAGTTGTTGTTAGTAAAAAGAACACACATGTAATGACACTGGTGGATCCATGTGTGGTCTTTGAAGAGAACACACATTTTAATGACACTGGTGGATCCGTATGTGGTATGTGAAAAGAACACACATGAAATGACTCTGGTTGTTGTTAGTAAAAAAAGCACACATGCAATGACACTGCTGGATCCATAGGTGGATTGTGAAAAGAACACACATGCAATGACACTGGTGGATCCATATGTGGTATGTGAAAAGAACATACATTTCAATGACTCTGGTCGTTGTTAGTAAAAAGAACACACATGCAATGACACTGGTGGATCCATGTGTTGTCTCTGAAGAGAACACACATGCAATGACTCTGGTTGTTGTTAGTAAAAAGAGCACAAATGCAATGACACTGGTGGATCCGTAGGTGGATTTTGAAAATAACACACATGCGATGATAGTGGTGGATCCATATGTGGTATGTGAAAAGAACAAACATTTCAATGACTCTGGTGTTGTTAGTAAAAAGAACACACATGCAATGACATTGGTGGATCCATGGGTGGATTGTGAAAAGAGCAGACATGCAATGACACTGGTGGATCCATATGTGGTATGTGAAAGGAACAAACATGCAATGACTCTGGTTGTTGTTAGTAACAAGAACACACATGCAATAACACTGGTGGATCCATGTGTGATATCCGAAGAGACCACACATTTCAATGACACTGGTGGATCCATATGTCGTATGTGAAAAAAACACACATGAAATGACTCTGGTTGTTGTTAGTAAAAAAAGCACACATACAATGACACTGGTGGATCCATATGTGGATTGTGAAAAGCACACACATGCAATGACACTGGTTGTTGTTAGTAAAAAGAACACACATGCAATGACACTGGTGGATCCATGTGCGGTCTCTGAAGAGAACACACATTTCAATGACTTTGGTTGTTGTTAGTAAAAAGAACACACATGCAATGACACTGGTGGATCCATGTGTGGTCTCTAAAGAGAACACACATGCGATGACTCTGCTTGTTAGTAAAAAGAACACACATGCAATGACTCTGGTTGTTGTTGGTAAAAAGAACACACATGCAATCACACTGATGGATCCATAGGTGGATTGCGAAAAGATCACACATGCAATGACACTGGTGGATCCATATTTGGTATGTGAAAAGAACACACATGCAATGACTCCAGTTGTTGTTAGTAAAAAGAACACACATGTAATGACACTGGTGGATCAATGTGTGGTCTCTGAAGAGAACACACATTTAAATGACACTGGTGGATCCATATGTGGTATGTGAAAAGTACAGTCATGAAATGACTCTAGTTTTTGTTAGTAAAAGGAACACACATGCAATGACACTGGTGGATCCGTAGGTGGATTGTGAAAAGAACACACATGCAATGACACTGGTGGATCCATATGTGGTATCTGAAAAGGACACACATTTCAATGACTCAGGTTGTTGTTATTAAAAATAACACACATGCAATGACACTGGTGGATCCACGTGTGGTCTCTAAAGAGAACACACATGCAATGACTCTGGATGTTGTTAGTAAAAAGAGCACACATGCAATGACACTGGTGGATCCAGAGGTGGATTGTGAAAAGAACACACATGCAATGACACTGGTGGATCCATATGTGGTATGTGAAAAGAACACACATTTCAATGACTCTGGTTGTTGTTTGTAAAAAGAACACACATGCAATGACACTAGTGGTTCCATGTGTGGTCTCTGAAGAGAACACACATGCAATGACTCTGGTTGTTGTTAGTAAAAAGAGCACACATGCAATGACACTGGTGGATCCATAGGTGGATTGTGAAAAGAACACACATGCAATGACACTTGTGGATCCATATGTGGTATGTGAAAAGAACACACATTTCGATTACTCTGGTGTTGTTAGTAAAAAGAACACACATGCAATGACATTGGTGGATCCATGGGTGGATTGTGAAAAGAGCACACATGCAATGACACTGGTGGATCCATATGTGGTATGTGAAAAGAACACACATGCAATGACTCTGGTTGTTGTTAGTAACAAGAACACACATGCAATAACACTGGTGGATCCATGTGTGGTCTCTGAAGAGAACACACATTTCAATGACACTAGTGGATCCATATGTCGTATGTGAAAAGAACACACATGAAATGACTCTGGTTGTTGTTAGTAAAAAAGCACACATGCAATGACACTAGTGGATCCATAGGTGGATTGTGAAAAGAACACACATGCAATGACACTGGTTGTTGTTAGTAAAAAGAACACACATGCAATGACACTGGTGGATCCATGTGTGGTCTCTAAAGAGAACACACATTTCAATGACTCTGGTTGTTGTTATTAAAAAGAACACACATGCAATGAAACTAGTGGATCCATAGGTGGATTGTGAAAAGATCACACATGCAATGACACTGGTGGATCCATATGTGGTATGTGAAAAGAACACACATGCAATGACTCCAGTTGTTGTTAGTAAAAAGAACACATGTAATGACACTAGTGGATCAATGTGTGGTCTCTGAAGAGAACACACATTTCAATGACACTGGTGGATCCATATGTGGTTTGTGAAAAGAATAGTCATGAAATGACTCTAGTTGTTGTTAGTAAAAGGAACACACATGCAATGACACTGGTGGATCCATAGGTGGATTGTGAAAAGAACACACATGCAATGACACTGGTGGATCCATATGTGGTATGTGAAAAGAACACACAATTCAATGACTCTATTGTTGTTAGTAAAAGGAACACACATGCAATGACACTGGTGGATCCGTAGGTGGATTGTGAAAAGAACACACATGCAATGACACTGGTGGATCCATATGAGGTATGTGAAAAGAACACACATTTCAATGACTCAGGTTGTTGTTATTAAAAATAACACACATGCAATGACACTGGTGGATCCACGTGTGGTCTCTAAAGAGAACACACATGCAATGACTCTGGATGTTGTTAGTAAAAAGAGCACACATGCAATGACACTGGTGGATCCAGAGGTGGATTGTGAAAATAACACACATGCTTTGACACTGGTGGATCCATATGTGGTATGTGAAAAGAACACACATTTCAATGACTCTGGTTGTTGTTAGTAAAAAGAACACACATGCAATGACACTAGTGGTTCCATGTGTGGTCTCTGAAGAGAACACACATGCAATGACTCTGGTTGTTGTTAGTAAAAAGAGCACACATGCAATGACACTGGTGGATCCATAGGTGGATTGTGAAAAGAACACACATGCAATGACACTTGTGGATCCATATGTGGTATGTGAAAAGAACACACATTTCGATTACTCTGGTGTTGTTAGTAAAAAGAAAACACATGCAATGACATTGGTGGATCCATGGGTGGATTGTGAAAAGAGCGCACATGCAATGACACTGGTGGATCCATATGTGGTATGTGAAAAGAACACACATGCAATGACTCTGGTTGTTGTTAGTAACAAGAACACACATGCAATAACACTGGTGGATCCATGTGTGGTCTCTGAAGAGAACACACATTTCAATGACACTAGTGGATCCATATGTCGTATGTGAAAAGAACACACATGAAATGACTCTGGTTGTTGTTAGTAAAAAAAGCACACATGCAATGACACTAGTGGATACATAGGTGGATTGTGAAAAGAACACACATGCAATGACACTGGTTGTTGTTAGTAAAAAGAACACACATGCAATGACACTGGTGGATCCATGTGTGGTCTCTGAAGAGAACACACATTTCAATGACTCTGGTTGTTGTTAGTAAAAAGAACACACATGCAATGAAACTAGTGGATCCATAGGTGGATTGTGAAAAGATCACACATGCAATGACACTGGTGGATCCATATGTGGTATGTGAAAAGAACACACATGCAATGACTCCAGTTGTTGTTAGTAAAAAGAACACATGTAATGACACTAGTGGATCAATGTGTGGTCTCTGAAGAGAACACACATTTCAATGACACTGGTGGATCCATATGTGGTTTGTGAAAAGAATAGTCATGAAATGACTCTAGTTGTTGTTAGAAAAGGAACACACATGCAATGACACTTGTGGATCCATAGGTGGATTGTGAAAAGAACACACATGCAATGACACTGGTGGATCCATAGGTGGATTGTGAAAAGAACAGACATGCAATGACACTGGTGGATCCATATGTGGTATGTGAAAACAACACACAATTCAATGACTCTATTGTTGTTAGTAAAAATAACACACATGCAATGACACTGGTGGATCCATGTGTGGTCTGTGAAGAGAACACACATGCAATGACACTGGTGGATCCATAGGTGGATTGTGAAAAGAACACACATGCAATTACACTGCTGGATCCATATGTGGTATGTGAAAAGAACACACATTTCAATGACTCTGGTTGTTGTTAGTAAAAAGAACACACATGCAATGACACTAGTGTATCCGTAGGTGGATTGTGAAAAGAGCACACATGCAATGACACTGGTGGATCCATAGGTGGTATGTGAAAAGAACACACATGCAATGACTCAAGTTGTTGTTAGTAAAAAGAACACACATGTAATGACACTAGTGGATCCATGTGTGGTCTCTGAAGAGAACACACATTTCAATGACACTGGTGGATCCATATGTAGTTTGTGAAAAGAATAGTCATGAAATGACTCCAGTTGTTTTTAGTAAAAAGAACACGCATGCAATGACACTGGTGGATCCATAGGTGGATTGTGAAAAGAACACACATGCAATGACACTGGTGGATCCATATGTGGTATGTGAAAAGAACACACATTTCAATGACTCTGGTTGTTGTTAGTAACAAGAACACACATGCAATAACACTGGTGGATCCATGTGTGGTCTCTAAAGAGAACACACATTTCAATGACACTGGTGGATCCATATGTCATATGTGAAAAGAACACACATGAAATGACTCTGGTTGTTATTTGTTAAAAAACACACATGCAATGACACTGGTGGATAGATAGGTGGATTGTGAAAAGAACACACATGCAAGGACTCTGGTTGTTGTTAGTAAAAAGAACACACATGCAATTACACTGGTGGATCCATGTGTGGTATCTGAAGAGAACACACATTTCAATGACTCTGGTTATTGTTAGTAAAAAGAACACACATGCAATGACACTGGTGGATCCATGTGTGGTCTCTGAAGAGAACACACATGCGATGACTCTGGTTGTTGTTAGTAAAAAGAACACACATGCAATGGCTCTGGTGGATCCATATGTGGTATGTGAAAACGTAACATCCCAAAAATTTTACCTAAAAACCATCATCATTGCATTCATATCCTCATGGCATGTACTACTTTGCATTTAGTTGTCCTCCAAAATTTTGGTGAAATTTAGAGACATTTTGGAGCCCTTTTCCTAAATCCAAAACCTAGAAAAGAAATTCTAAAGGAAAAAGAAAAGGAGGGAAGAGAAATTTAAGCAGTGAGTATTACGCCTTTTCGGCTGGCCTGCCCAACCAGCCCACCCGGGCCTCTCTCGCCCCCTCTCTGTCTTTTCTCACGCCCCCACTATTCACCCCCACCCACTTACCTCCTGGCCCCACGCCACGTCGACGCCACCGCACCTTCTTCCACGCGAACGGCCAGCACCTCCTTCCCTCCTCTGCCGTTTCCCAAACCCGACCAAATTCTGGCATTTCAGCGAGTTAATCGTCATTACAGCCACCCCTACTTAACCCGCTCCCCTCCTCGTCAGTTCCCCCAGCCACTACCCCCGGAGAGCCCCTAGGTTCCCCAATTGCTAGCTCGAACCACCATCGTCCGAAGATACTCCAGCGATGATTCCGGTGAACTCCGGCCAAGCCGCGTCCTCCTCTCTGCCCTGTCTTGTTTGTCGTGTCCTGGCGCGTGTTTTAACCCCGGCCGCGAGCCTTCTTTTGCTCTAGGTCGATGACACGGTCTACTCCGGCGAACTCCCTCTACCGCCGCCGTCCATCGAATTTTTTGGTGAGGTTAGGGTTTCCATATCAAGATAGTATGGAAAGATATTATTTTATGTGACTAAGAAAACAACTAATGTTAATCAAACACCTGGGTGGAATGGGAGTTGCTTGGTTTATGTTGAGTGGTTACTCAGGGGCCATGTCTATGGTCGGCTGGTGTATCGCACTTGTGGACGGCCACCCAGGAACAAAGAGATTGGAGACGTTCTTGTCGTGAAGCTTTCATTGCAGCCACATGGCATATGGGCTCTGCCTTGACCAACTAAGTTGCAAGAACTCAGCCAGACGGACAGAAGGTCGTAGTTATGATAGGATGGAGCAGCGTCAGTGGTGGTGCGAGGATTGCTTCTAAAAAGTCTTGTCTCGATGCATGTCGAGTCTTGTGGGGAAAGTGCACCACCTCTCGAGTGGGTAAAACTAAGTACTTAGCCGTGTCCTGGGTTATGGACAATTTCTGAGCCTCAAGACAGTGAAGCAGTTCAATAATCTCCTCATCCAAATTTCTCTAAGTTAAAACTTGTGGGTGAACATGGGTAGAGGTTTAGTGATGTCTATCATTGGTACCTTGGTGTTTGAAAGAGAATACTTACTCTTCAAAAACTATTAAGTTAAAACTTGCTTTTAGCAAAGTCAGCCAAAACCACACTTAGCCATATATTCATGTAGTTGTTGGATTATACTAAGTTTCTATGGTATCACTTGCCAATACAATTCCAAATGTATTGACCCTTTGTGGCTGTAACTTATTTTGTTGCAGGATACTCTGATGATGAGTCTTGGGCGCATGAAGACTCATGTTTGCCTGTGGCGGGTCTACACTCGACATGTTTGCCTGTGCCGCATGAAGACAAAAGACTCTATTATTATGCTAGGTAATGTGAACCTTGAGTATCTTAGCCTTGGGATAAGTGATTGTAAGAACCATTATATTCCTGGATATGCGATGTAATAATGACCTTTGTTTCTGTGTACTTCATCTTAAAGCATGGGTGCTAGCATTTCGATCGAGGGACTAACTGCAATCACAGGATCTTACCTTATTATGGTGAGATCTTACGGATGGTATCGAGCACCTTTGTGTTGCACAGGTTCGTGACCCTAGAATGGATTAGACTAAGGAAAACCCTTAGGAAAAATAACTTTATAATCAAACTTTACACCTGTCTTTCATCTCGTAAAACTTTCCCTAATAATCCTTTCTCATCTATTTTTGTAGATGTCCACCATCAATGAATCTGCCAAGAAGGGACCACTGATGACTATAACCCTTGAGTGTGAGACAGAATTTCCCAAGGCACTCAAGAACCTCATGATCGGCTTGGGAATGGATGGTGAAGCCGTGTACAAGGGATTTCCTGTGATAGACGAAGGATAAGAGTATTGGTGGGTGCAACTCCATTTGTACAAAAACAAGGAAGATGATCCCAAGAGTACGGGATTCTGCATGTTCACCAACTCTGAAATGTACACATCATTCTTTGACTCTGCAAGGAATGTTGCGTGGAAAGCCATTGAGGAACTTGGGGAAAGACTCAAGTATAGAATGCTCAATACTCAGGAGGATCTCAAGGAGGAGAAACGTCTTGTCCAAGAATCAAATTCCACTGTAAAACGCCTAAGTAAGGATATCATAGGGTTGGCTTTGGAGCTATGCGACCAAGACAAGCAAATTGCTGCCAAGGATGCCCAGATTGCTACCTTGGTTAAGGAGTGAGATACTAGTTGGACCACCACCCTTGGCTTTTTATCACGTTAGTATTTTGATCATACCAACCTATGTGGTATGGCAAAAATAAGTTATGTCTGGAACCTTGACTGCTTGAGTTGAATAATGTATTGCTACTTGGTATGAGGAATGTTTTGTTGGTTGATTTTTATTTTATCCTCGCTTATTTTGTGACTTGTGTTTTCTTTATCTCGACTTGTGTTATTACTAATTTTCTCCATGCTATGCAAAGGATGGCGAATTTTGTCGACAACACGGCCGAGGATTTCAAGGGGACTCGCTTTGGGACTCGTATGTTGGAGCTCGTCCATGTGCTCGCTCTTCCAATCCCTACCATTCAGGGACTTCAGCTGAGGAAGTTTCAGAGGAAGGACTTCTGGGGATTCAGAGTTACCCAGCCAGGACGTGAGACAGAGCCCCAAACTAGGGAGATTGCCTTCAAGATACTCCATGATGACATGGAGAGGGGCCTCAACGTCTCTATGCCGGAGCTATTGGGACGCCTATGTGGACGTCACTCTTCTGAGATCAGGAGCCACTACTTCCACTTCTTTGGGAGGCGCGACGAGGACAGAGAGCCTATTGTGTTGGACGAGGCCACTAAGGAGTCTATCAAGCCCGTGTGTCACTACCTCCAGGACTTAGAGAGCCTTATCAGACACTTTGATACTGATAGGACTAATGTGATGCTTAGCAACGATGAACTACGAGTCTAACTTAAGGAGAAGGACAAGGCCTTCCAGGAACAGGAAAATCGAATCAAGGAAATGGAGAAGTTCGAAGACCAAGAGAAGAAATTCAAGAGCCAAGAGAAGAGAGTTGAGGAGAAGAACAAGAAGATTAGAGACTTGGAGACCGAGTTAGAGCTTGAGGACATTGAGCTGGAAGCAGATCACGAGGTGATAGAAAGGCTACGCAGACAGAAGAGAGAATTGCAGGCAAAGATCGATGCTTTGACTACAAGCTTGGAGGAATACAAGGCAGGATTCGCAGTAGAAGTACTTGCACTAGTGGAGGAGGAAGTTGACATGGATGAGTAGTGATACTATTCCATCTATTTATCGTTTTATTATTATCGGGTTTCATAGATCATACCGACTTATGGGTGACTATGCTAGTATGTTTATTTTTGCAAACTCTGTTTTATCGTGATGTTGAACCTGTATGTGCTTGTTTGTTTGATTATTGTTACTTTACTGGGTTATCTATCATTACTTACCCTTATTAAACCCACAGATGCCTCACCGATGCAACAATGAGGATAACAATGACAATGGCAATGGAATGCAGCAAATGATGGCTGCACAGACACAATTGATGCAAATGATGACTCAATTCATGGCAAACCAGAATCAGAACAACAATAATAACAATAACAACAACCAGAATAATCCACCACCTCTGGATATGCTTACATGATTTCTAAGGCTGAGACCTGCTAAGTTCTCTGGTACCACTGACCCCATGGTGGCAAATGATTGGCTACTCTCTATGAATAAGGACCTAGTCACAGTTGGATGCACGGATGCAGAAAAGGTCAGATTCGCAGCACACTTATTGGAAGGTCATGTAGCTACTTGGTGGGACAATTTCCATGTTACTCACCCTATTGAGGAAGTAACTTGGGCAATGTTTGAATATGGATTTCGTACCACTCACATCTCTTCTGGAATAATGGGGTTGAAGAAAAAGGAGTTCCACAACATCAAGCAACGCCACCGCAGCATTTCTGAGTACATCGAAGAGTTCAACAATCTGTCATGTTATGCACCAGATGATGTTGACACTGATGCCAAGAGAAAGGATAAGTTCCTGGATGGATTGAATGATGAAATTTCTATGCAACTATCTGTTGCTTATGTTCCAACCTATCAATCTTTGTGTGATAAAGCTACCATCCTAGAAAACAAGACGAAGCAAGTGGAGGGTAGGAAGAGAAAGCACCATTTTGATAAGTTTGGATCAGGATCACCTCACAAGCGCTCTCATGGTGAAGGAAGTGGGAGTTCAGGATTCCACAAGAATGGGAATCATAATAATCATCATAACAATAACCACCACCATGATGGGAACAATCATCGTGGCCATAACAAAGGTGGATTCAGGAACAACCACAATGGTCATGGCCATGGAAATCAAAATAGTCAGTATCGTCACAATCAGCCAACAAATAAAGACATTAGTCAGGTGGAATGTTTCAACTGCAAGAAGACAGGACACTATGCTAATGAATGCCCAGAGAAGAAGACTGATGGGGCTAAGCCGAACCCATTTCAAAAGGGTCATGTGAATCACATCAATGTGGAGGAAATTCAAGAAGGATCTGATGCCATGATCAGTAAGTTCAAGATTAACTCCTTTCCTACACTTATCCTTTTCGATACTGGCGCATCGCATTCATTCATTTCAAGAGCATTTGTAGTCAAAAACAAACTCTCCACTGAAACCATTGGATGTCCCATTAAGGTAAGCTCCCCGGGTGGAGAAATGATAGTAAATTCTAGGTGCCGATAGATAACCTAGAAATTTGAAAGAACAAGTTTCCAGTTAATTTAATAATCCTAGAGTCCCAAGGATTAGATGTAATATTAGGGATGGACTGGTTGACCCGTTATGAATGAGTGATTGATTGTGCCAAACGAACAGTTATGCTCACCACCCCAGAAAAGAAAAGGGTCAGGTTCAAGTCTATCTTTGAACCCAAGGGGAGCAAGGTTAATTCTCTTAAGGGGTTAGCCTAGACAGTGTGCCAATAGTGAAGTAGTACCCAGATGTGTTCCCCGATGAATTACCTGGCATGCCACCAGATAGGGATGTGGAGTTTCTGATAGACCTACTGCTAGGCACTATGCCTATAGCAAAGAGACCTTACAAAATGTCGGTGGATGAGTTAAAAGAACTGAAGAAACAGTTGGGAGAACAGTTGAAAAAGGGATTTATCCAACCAAGTTCTTTGTCTTAGGGAGCACCAGTTTTATTTGTTGAGAAGAAGGACCGAAGCCAAAGACTATGCATAGACTATCGATCACTTAATGAAGTGACCATAAAGAATAAATATCCCCTTCCTAGAATAAATGATCTCTTCGATCAGCTAGAGGGAGCATGTGTGTTCTCAAAAATTGATCTTCGATTAGGATAATTCCAACTAAAGATTAGAGAACATGATATACCCAAGACTGCATTCACCAGTAGATATGGGTTGTATGAATATACAATGATGCCGTTTGGATTGACTAATGCACCGGCCTATTTCATGAACATGATGAATAAGGTATTCATGGAATTCCTTGACAAGTTCGTAGTGGTATTCATCGATGACATATTGGTATATTCCAAGAGCAACAAAGAACATGAAGAACACCTACGCCTCATTCTAGACAAACTCAGGGAACACAAACTATATGCCAAGTTTAGTAAATGTGAATTTTGGTTGAATGAAGTGGGTTTTCTTGGGCACATAGTATTTGGAAATGGTATAGCTGTGGACCTAGCAAAAGTGGCAGCTGTGACAGAATGGGAACCTCCTAAATCGGCTAAAGAAATCCGTAGTTTCCTAGGCCTAGCAGGGTACTATCGGAGGTTCATTGAAAATTTCTCTAAAATAGCAAAGCCTATGACTGATCTGCTAAAGAAAGAGAAGAAGTTTAATTGGACAGAAGCATGTGAATCCAGCTTTCAGGAGTTGAAGAAGAGACTAGTGTCAGCACCAGTGTTATGTTTGCCAGATCTGGAGAAAGACTTTCAAGTATATTGTGATGCATCTCACCAAGGACTAGGAGGTGTATTGATGCAGGAAGGCAGAGTAGTAGCTTATGCATCAAGGCAACTCAAAAATCATGAAGTGAACTATCCTACTCATGCCCTAGACTTGGCATCAGTTGTACATGCCTTAAAAACATGGAGGCATTATCTTATGGGAAAACGTTGTGAAATGTTCACCGGTCACAAGAGTTTGAAATACATTTTTACACAGAAAGAACTCAACATGAGACAAAGAAGATGGCTAGAACTTATCAAAGATTATGACTTAAGTTTGCAATACCACCCTAGAAAGGCAAATGTCGTAGCTGATGCATTAAGTCGCAAGGTTTATGTAAATGGCCTCAATAAAGGAGAATTGTCGGAGGAGTTATGTTCCCAATTTAGAGAGTTGAGACTAGAGATAGTGCCTGAAGGGTACCATGCATCCTTGGAAGTGCAACCCACACTGATGAACAGAATTCAAGAAGCCCAAAAGATGGACAAATAAATAGAAGAAATCAAAAGTAAAATTTTTAGAGGCAAGGCAAAAGGATTTCATGTAGATGAACAAGGAACCTTATGGTACAAAAAACGTATCTGTATTCCGCAGGATCTTGTGCTCAAGAAGTTGATCTTACAAGAAGCGCACAACTCACCATATTCAATTCATCCTGGCAACACCAAGATGTATATGGATGTTAAGGAAAGATTTGGGTGGAATAATTTAAAGAAGGATATAGCAGAACACATTGCCTTGTGCGACGTGTGCGATGTAAAGCGAACATCGAAACCGCAGTGATTATTACAACCACTGCCAATACCTGATTGGAAATGGGATAAAATTGTTATGGATTTTATCACCGGACTGCCAAGGGCTAAATCTGGATACGATTCTATATGGGTTATCGTGGACCGCTTGACAAAAGTGGCTCATTTCATACCAGTGGAGACCACTTATACACGTGCAAAGCTAGCCAAGATATAGATGAATATGATTGTATGTTTACATGGGGTGCCTAAGAATATCGTGTCAGATAGAGGAACTCAATTCACATCGCACTTTTGGCGACAAATTCACGAGTCATTGGGAACTCGACTAGAATTTAGCACTGCATTTCATCCGCAAACTGATGGGTAGACAGAAAGGACCATTCAAATATTGGAAGATATGCTAAGAGCTTGTGCGTTGGATTATGGATCTAGTTGGGATGAAAGTCTACCATACGCTGAGTTTTCCTACAATAATAGCTATCAATCAAGCATAGAAATGGCTCCGTTTGAATTCCTTTATGGAAGGAAGTGTACTACACCATTGCTGCGGAATGGAGTAGGAGAATGAAATTTGTTCGGGCCAGACCTAATCAAGGAGGCTGAAGAGAAAGTCAAGATGGTAAGGGATAGGCTAAAGGTAGCCCAATCTCGGCAAAAGAGCTATGCAGATCCAAAACATAGAGAGGTCACCTATGAGGTTGGTGATAGAGCTTATCTCAGAGTATCACCACTTTGTGGTGTGAAGAGATTTGGAATCAAAGGAAAATTAGCACCACGCTATGTAGGACCCTTCAAGATTTTGAGCCGCAAAGGAGAAGTGGCATACAAGATAGAATTACCAGAATCTCTATCGGCAGTTCATAATGTATTTCATGTCAGTCAGCTGAAAAAGTGTCACCCAGAGATGGAAGAAACTTCGTTGAAAGACACTATACCATTAGAGGAAGTTCAGCTAGACAATCAAATTCTGCAAAGTGCAGTGGAACCATCACACTGAATCAGAAGCAACATGGGAGTGAGAGGATGAACTTCGAAGAGATCACCCTCACCTATTTGCTAGCCAACCCGAATCTCGAGAGCGAGATTCATCTTAAGGGGGTTAGATTTGTAACATCCCAAAAATTTTACCTAAAAACCATCATCATTGCATTCATATCATCATGGCATGTACTACTTTGCATTTAGTTGTCCTCCAAAATTTTGGTGAAATTTAGAGACATTTTGGAGCCCTTTTGCTAAATCCAAAACCTAGAAAAGAAATTCTAAAGGAAAAAGAAAAGGAGGGAAGAGAAATTTAAACAGCAGTAGTATTCTGGCCTTTTCGGCACAAACTGGCCCAACCAGCCCACCCGGGCCTCTCTCTCCCCCTCTCTATCTTTTCTCACGCCCCCACTGCTCACCCCCACCCACTTACCTCCTGGCCCCACGCCACGTCGACGCCACCTCACCTTCTTCCACGTGAACGGCCAGCACCTCCTCCCCTCCTCTGCCGTTTCCAAAACCCGGCCAAATTCTGGCGTTTCCGCGAGTTAATCGCCATTATGGCCACCCCTACTTAACCCCCTCCCCCTCCTCGTTAGTTTCCGTCAGGCACTACCCCCGGAGAGCCCCCAGGCTCCCTAATTGCTAGCTCGAACCACCGCCGTCCGAAGCTACTCCGGCGACAATTCCGGTGAGCTCTGGCCACGCCGCGTCCTCCTCTCTGCCCTGTCTTGTTTGCCATGTCCTAGTGCGTGTTTTAACCCTGGCCGCATGCCTTCTTTTGCTCCAGGTCAACGACACGGTCTACCCCGGCGAACTCCCTCTGCCGCCGCCGTCCGTCGAATTTTCCGGTGAGGTTAGGGTTTCCGCCGCCCCTTTTTGGTCTCTGCTAGATTGTGCTGATCCAGGCGCACCCCACTCACCCCTCTCCTTGCTTGTTCGAGCCCCAGGCCGTCGTCTCCGACACAGAGCCACGAGCTCCGCCGTCGACGCAACTCCGGTGAGCGATCATGATTGAGCCAGAGCAGCCCCCCACGCCACCGTGACCTCCATCGAGACCGCCACGACCGCCTCGACCTCTGCGTGTCCCACGTCCCCACCCACCCTGCCAGAAACCGCCGAACATCGCGTCCGGATGCTCCGCCAGCTTGTAAGGTTAGCTCATTGCTTTCCGCCAGCCCTAGGAACCGTTAGATCTATCGCCTGCGGCTAGGATTAGATCGGCGACCGAAGCGGTACGGGCCGATCAGATCTGTTCGTTTGTCACTTGAGATCTAACGGTCTGCAGCAGTCGATCCGAACGAACCGGTACAGACCAATAGGGTTGCACCACGTCGCCCAGGTTAGCTGTTTAAATAGAAAAATAGACAGATTATGTATTAAACTTAGAAATTCAATAACTTTTGATCCACAATTCAGAAAAATGCAAATTTGGTGTGTATGGATTCAGAAAAATAAGACCTTTATTATAGAGGCCTTGTTTCACACTTTTGCTTCTGAAAAATTGGAATTATAGGCAGAACGTTTTTAGGAGTATTTTGCTCATAAAAAATATTCCATAAATTGTTTTGGGGTATTTCTTATGCCTTTAGATAGAGTATTTTCACCTCTGTACTGCATACTCTGTAAGTTTTAGATTTGTGATCATATTATTGCATTTTGCATGCATTCATATTTTTTGTAATGTTTTATTGATTGATTTATTGTTGTTGTATTGTCCTTTGTGTAGATTGTGTGGATTGTGAAGTTTGTTGCTGTGAGGATTGTACCTATTCCCGTAGCTACCAAGGCAAGTGATATTTCATCTTATGTCCTATTATTTTCACTATTGCACTAGTGTTATTTTGGTAGATTTTAGCATGATAGGATTATTTATATGTTACTATGCTATGCTATCCTATAGATTATATCTTGGTAGTATTTCATTAGTTGAAAGACTTCGTATGTTAGAGTGCTTAGGCATGCTATTAGAATTCGTGGGTGGAAAATACATATCAAGATAGTATGGAAAGATATTATTTTGTGTGACTAAGAAAACAACTAATGTTAATGAAACACCTGGGTGGAATGGGACTTGCTTGGTTTATGTTGAGTGGTTACTCAGGGGCCATGTCTATATTCGACTGGTGTATCGCACTTGTGGACGGCCACCCAGGAATAAAGAGATTGGAGACGTTCTTGTCTCGAAGCTTCCAGTCCAGCCACATGGCATATGGGCTCTGCCTTGACCAACTAAGTTGCAAGAACTCAGCCAGACGGACAGAAGATGGTAGTTATGATAGGATGGAACGCGTCCGTGGTGGTCTGAGGGATTCCTTCTGAAAAGTCTTGTCTTGATGCATGTCTAGTCTTGTGGGGAAGTGCACCACCTCTCGAGTGGGTAAAACTAAGTACTTAGCCGTGACCCTGGTTATGGACAATTTCTGAGCCTCAAGACAGTGAAGTAGTTCAATAATATCCTCATCCAAATTTCTCTAAGTTAAAACTTGTGGGTGAACATGGGTAGAGGGTTAGTGATGTCTATCATTGGTACCTTGGTGTTTGAAAGAGAATACTTACTCTTCAAAAACTATTAAGTTAAAACTTGCTTTTAGCAAAGTCAGTCAAAACCACACTTAGCCATATATTCATGTAGTTGTTGGATTATACTAAGTATCTATGGTATCACTTGCCAATAAAATTCCAAATGTATTGACCCTTTGTGGCTGTAACTTATTATGTTGCAGGATACTCTGATGATGAGTAGGGTTGCGGGTCTACACTCGACATGTTTGCATGTGGCGCATCAAGACAAAAGACTCTATTATTATGCTATGTAATGTGAACCTTGAGGATCTTAGCCTTGGGCTAAGTGAGTTGTAAGAACCATTATATTCTTGGATATGTGATGTAATAATGACCTTTGTTTCTGTGTACTTCATCTTAAACTGTGGGTGCTAGCATTTCGATCCAGGTACTAGCACTGCAATCACACGGATCTTACCTTATTATGGTGAGATCTTACAGAAAAGAACACACATTTCAATGACTCTGGTTGTTGTTAGTAAAAAGAACACACATGCAATCACACTGGTGGATCCATAGGTGGATTGTGAAAAGCTCACACATGTCGTGGTGGTGTCACGGCAGATGCCATGGATAGGCTAAAGGTGGGGACTAATAGCACTAGGGGAATCCAGGGAGGGATAGTGAGGTGATTACTCACACAGAAGGTTTATATTTGATACACTTCAAAGATTACAAGTGCTCCTCGAGCTGTATTGGAGAGAGGAGGAAGAAGGTACTCTCTTACTCTCCCTGCTAGCTAGCCCTCAGGAACCAAGTAAAACTAGCCTATAGAGATCAATCCAGTAAAGCTCTATCCAAATGAGACCAACCCCTTCTATAGAGGCCCTAGACCCCCTTATATAGGAGTGGCTAGGTCTCCACTTAGGGCCTACATGGAGGCATATTCCAGGGAATATGCCTCCTCCCAAAATAGTAAGCCGACCGGGTTGCTTTTCCCCCGCGTCATCCATGCAGAGGCTACGTGAGCCTCTGTGGCGCCTGCGTCAGCCGACATCGGCGTCGTCACCTATGTCGGCCATGCCTCGGCGGTCCTGCCCCTATGCGCTTCGCTCATGCTATGCGTACCGGGGCTACTTTTGACCAGTGAGATGCCTTCCTTCTCCTAGAAACTTTCTATGACCCAGATCGTAGTTGATCCAGTCACACCTGTTCCTGCATACAAGTTAGATTCATTTATCTGGCTTACGGCTTAAGTCGGATGAGACTCAGTTAGGTGGACACCCCTTGGTCCGGGTTACACCGAGATTCGGCCTGCCTTGAGGTAACTCGGCCAGCATTCGCTTTGACCTTGCCGTACCTCGGCTAATTTGGCCTTTATACCCCGGCGTGACCCTACCCGGGGGTATCCCCCCAACATTAGTCCCCGAAGCTGGTGCGGTCTTAGTTGCCTTAGCCGCTAAGGCCACATCAGGTGCAATCTCTCTGAGCTTTGTGCTCCTTCTCCGAGTTACCTCTTATCTCGGATCTCATGGGTTTACTTTCCCTTGGCACATTTCAAGTTTTCACTCGCTGGTCGGGTTACCATAATCTCATCCGGGTTATCTTTCCTTCTCTCGTACGCTTTCCGACATGGAGGCTAATCATTAGGTTACCTCATTTTAAGGGCCAACCATAGTAACCGCTGTAGTAATTGTCAGTTATCACTATGGCACACGTCACGTCTGGCTTGCCTCCTCATTAACTGCATCAATGCGTCATGTCATGGGATCTGCTACACCCTGTGGTCTTCCATGCGGCTCTTCGCTGATTGGTCCATCTGGTTTATACACGGCCACACCGTGTGGCATATCTGCACAGCACGATCCCACTTCCTCCTCGATGGAGCGGTTAAATAGGGGAGGGGTGCGCCCCTTGGGTCTTTTCCCCTTTCCGCGCCCCTCTGCCTCTAGTTCTTCTTCATCTTCTCCTTGACAGTATCGCCATGGCGTCAGCGCCTGAGTAGCGCCGCTGCCGCTGCGCATCGCCCTGTAGCTCCGCCACAGGTCGCTGTCAATCTAGGCCGCTGCCCCCCACCGCCACTAGCGACAGTGAGGGCAACGAACTTGAGATGACAGTAGAGGAGCTTGTCGTCACCGAGCAGGAGATGGAGGAGGACGCTGTGACGGCGGACCGCGGTGTGTGGGCTGGATCCTAGGTCTGCCAGGATGACCTGGACTGGCTGTACCGCACCAGACGCATCCCCACCGGAGTCACTGCACGCCTCGCTTCTGCCGAACGTGCCCCCTCACCCAATCCAGGTGAGTTTGTGGTGTTCTTGTCACACTTCCAGCGAGGGTTCGGTTTGCCAGTTAACGATTTTTTTCATGATTGGTTGAACACTTATGAACTCCAGCCGCACCACTTTCGTGCCAATGCTATCACATCTCTCTCTGCTTTCGCCTCCATGATCGAAGGCTATGCCGGATTATGGCCCACAAAGGAGCTATGGATCTGGTTCTTTGGCCTTCGTCATAACGTTATTCCGAATGTCGATCTAGATCCGGAGGACAAACAACTTACTCAGTTCGGCTCTACCTCCATTTCACCCCGGAGGCTCTCCATCTTCCCCCGGGTTACCGGGCTGGATTCCTGCAAAGGATGGGCCCGAACCTTCTTTTATGTTCGGAACGACGACACTGAAGACTTGATCCGGCTTCGCCCCTATGCTCTGGGTCCTCCTAACCCGGAGTTGTGGGACGTTGTCCCCAAGAAGCCCACAATATTGGCAAACTAGGTCAACAAAAGGTTCGCGGAGCTGAAGGAGCTCGGGTTGCGCAACAAGGACGCCATGATCACATTCGTCCGCAACCGGATCTCCCCTCTCTAGAAATGCACCCACAAAGTGTGCCACATGAGCTGGGGCCGCAACCCCAACCAGACCTCATCTTTCGAGCTGAGCAACACAGAAATCTATCGCCGGGTCAAGGCCCTCTTCACCACCCACAGTGACTTCTCCTCTGAGTGGACGTGGGGAATTGAGAACTATTGCTGGGATAGGCTTCCTCCCGTGGTAACCTTCGTGCCACAAGCTTTCTCCGAATTAAATCTTATGTTGGTTGCTGTTGTATTTTTAACTCGGTTGTCTTTTTTCTCCCTTAGCAATTCCTTCAGCAAACTATCGAGGATGGCACCGATCCCATCCTCAAATGTGCTCCTGACCGGGATAGCTCGGACGAGGAAGAACCGGACCAGGAGATGTTCCTCCCAATGGCCGACGCGACCAAGCGACCCACCAGTAAACTCTCTTCTATTAGATATTGGGCCGACGATGAAGATGACTCGGATGTTGAGGTGATGGAAGCATTTGACATTGTCCCCCTTTCTTATGCTTTTCTGGCATCAGCTAACCCCGGTGGGCAGATCCATGAGGACCCTCCCCTTGCCGTGGGTGATCCTGTTCCGGTTGCGCCGAAGAAGAAAAGGGAAGCCGCATCCACTTCATCCTCCGGACCTTCTCAGCCAGCCAAGAGGCAAAAGAAGTCCGGGGATAAGAGTGCCTCCAAACCTGCAACCAAGGCCTCAGCACGAAGGGCTCGGAAGCCCAAGGAGCCCCTGACCTCGGATGCGTAAGTCTCTTTTTCCCTCTGCCATTTACTTGCTCTTGCATTGTTATAGTTTCTCATCTGACACTGTTTGATTCAGTAGGGCCGCGGTCGACGTCCCCCAGAGTGGATCCAGCATCGCTTCGCCGCTCCGACTCAGCCCTTCTCCCCCTCACGGTGGACGTCCCCCAGAGTGGTTCCAGCCCACCTCGTCAAGAGGGGGGCAACCTCGGAGCGGGGGAGACTGACCCAGTCGAGGCAGCAGCATCCACCACTTCGGCTCCACCGCAACCAGCTACTACCGAGTCTACTTCAGTACCTCCTCCGAAGAAGAAAACAACACCAACACCATCACCAGCACCAACTCCAGCGCCAGCGCCAACAGCCAAAACAGCAACGCCAAGCCCCTCCGCCTCGTCCGAGTCTTCTCAGTCTCGGCGAGAAAGCACCCAGGCAGCTCCCAAGGGTAAATCTGCTGCGACAACTTCTTCCTCTTAGCATCCCAAAGGCAAAAAGGCCCCTGACGCCACCAGGGCAGCGTCCATCGAGGCTGGACAGCGCACTCTCGCGTCCATGATTTCCAAGAAGCCTCCAGCACCGAAGGACGCCCCTGCCGAGCCAGCCAATGCGCATAAACTTGTTCTGCACACCAGCCCAGCCCTTTCTCAGGTTGAGAGGAGGGAAGCACATGCCAAGGACTTGGTGGCGCCCCACATGCTCAACGGTGAACGATATCCTCCGACCATGATCGAGTTTATGAACAACTGGAACAAGGCAGAGTTCGTCTACAACGACGATCTCCCAGAGAAGTTCGGTCCCGCCGAGTTTTCCGCTCAAATGAACACAGCCTCTAAGGCAATTAACCTCGCAGGTCGGATGATGGGGGTACGTTATTTCACCTTTTCCTTAGCATGCTATATATATTAGTTATATAACCATTAGTCCCCGAGCGTCCGGGGGAGTAACTTGTTACTCGGCCGGATGCTCCTTAGAAAACTAACGTAGCTCCTTGAAAATTTCAAATATGCACACACCTAGAGCCGGGTTAAGTTTCACTTGGCCCAGATTTTGTACACTTCGAATATGCACACACCTAGAGCTGGGTTAAGTTCCACTTGGCCCGGATCTTGTACACTTCGAATATGCACACACTTAGAGCCGGGTTAAGTTCCACTTGGCCCGGATCTTGTACACTTCGAATATGCACACACCTAGAGCCGGGTTAAGTTCCGCTTGGCCCGGATCTTATACACTTCGAATATGCACACACGTAGAGCCGGGTTAAGTTCCACTTGGCCCGGATCTTGTACACTTCGAATATGCACACACTTAGAGCCGGGTTAAGTTCCACTTGGCCCGGATCTTGTACACTTCGAATATGCACACACCTAGAGCCGGGTTAAGTTCTGCTTGGCCTGGATATTGTACACTTTGAATATGCACACACCTAGAGCCGGGTTAAGTTCCACTTGGCCCGGATCTTGTACACTTCGAATATGCACACACTTAGAGCCGGGTTAACTTCCACTTGGCCCGGATCTTGTACACTTCGAATATGCACACACCTAGAGACGGGTTAAGTTCCGCTTGGCCCGGATCTTGTACACTTCGAATATGCACACACCTAGAGCTGGGTTAAGTTCCACTTGGCCCGGCTCTTGTATACTTCGAATATGCACACACCTAGAGCCGGGTTAAGTTCCACTTGGCCCGGATCTTGTACACTTCGAATATGCACACACCTAGAGCCGGGTTAAGTTCTACTTGGCCCGGATCTTGTACACTTTGAATATGCACAAGGCTAAGCTATATTTTTGTACTCTTTTCAGGTGACCACCAACCGCCGGAGCGCTAAATTTCAGCGTCTCCTGGACACTCACAAAATGCTGCTCACAAAGCATAATGCCCATCTCGCTGAGCACGAGAAAAGGGGTAAGTTCTCTTCTTCACATTTTTCTGTTTTCCTTCATCTTTTTCTGCTAAAATAATCCATCATTTGGTTTTCACAGCTGGGGTGGAGGATGAGAACAAGCTTATGAGGAAGAATCTGGATCAGATTAAGGGTAAGTTACTTTTGTCCAACCCTGCTATGCTTTCCATCTCCCTTCTTCCTTTGCTCGGCAAACATTCATACCTCGGCTTTGCCGGGTTAACAAACTATTTCAGTATCGCCGGAAGATAGTGTGCCCGTGCCTGACATGATGCTGCATTTTCTCGAACAAGCAGGGCAGCATCAGGCCGAGCTCAAGAAGAAAGACGATGAGCTTGCCCTCCTCCGAACCAAGGATGACGAGATTGCCAAGCTAAAGGCAGAAATGAAGAAGCTGAAAGCACATCACCAATCCGAGCTTGAAAAGGCTGGCCAGGACTATACTGAGGAGCGCGAGCGCCTCAATCTCCAAATCAGCAAGGACCGAGAACTTCTCCAGGAGGCCGACGTCAAGCTTGAGTTGGCGAATGCTGAACTTGTGCAGCTCCGCAAAAGACGCGATGACTGTACCAAGGAATTGACCCGGATCCACAACCACATTTTACGTAAGTTCCTTTCCCTTATCCGGCATATTCCTCCGGGTTACTTCACATGTCTTTTCATTTCTTGCTTCTCTTGTCTCGTTTTCAGGCAAATTTCCAGAGGGCACTGCCATTGCGAGCGCCGCTGTTGCTAATTTCCGCTGAGATAGGGGTACTCCCGTTGCTCCTGATGGTGAAGACATTCCCTATGACATGGAGGACCTTTTGGTCAGCCTATCATCTCACGTGGAAATCATCAAGAACTATGGCAAGGATCTCCTTGACGTTGCAGTCCGAATCTTCAACACGTTCTGGCCTGGCGAAGACACTCCTGAGAGAACCGCAATTCTCGCTGATGGAAATCGAGACAAAGCTCGACCTTTGGAGGGAGTCCGTTGGACGTGCCGCAGCTGAGACCGTTCTTCACCACATACTCACGTGGTACGAGAAGATCGACCTCAACCTCTTGACGCGCCTGCATACCAGATCCAAATTGTCCAATGACCCAGAGTGGGTAGCTCGGCGCCAGGCTTACGCCCATAGCCTCATCGAATATGCTCCCATTCATGAATGGACTGAGGGCCCGAGCTTCCTGGAAACCGCTGGTGACGAAAATGCTGAGAATGTTGAAGACGGCTCGGATGAGGATGAAGAGGGCGATGCCTCCGACATCAAAGACAACAAAGATGATGCCGAACTTCCTCCTCCTGCTGCTCCTTGAGTGAAAACACTTTAAAATTTATCAGATCCCCGGTATGACTGGTGGAATTATATCCAGTACACATGTGATATTTTGCTACTAAGTTTTTTATGCCGGATTAACTTGGGCATAGTCCCCGAGTTTCATTTTCTTGTTTGTCCAATCTTCTGGCTTGGTTCGTGTCTACCTTGATTAAGTTTTACGACTTACGAACCCGAGCTTCACAAATTGTCTTAACAATACTTGGAAACTTTAGGCTTAGCTGAAAATAATTCAGCATAACAATTTGAAAGTAAATACAGGGTTATTCCGGAAAACAAACGTCGGCTCGATTAAGTTCTTTTCCTTAGTCGTTTTTCATGTGCTAGGCAATTCCAAACTTGTTCTCTTGCTTGCCATGAAGCCAAATCTTGTTGGATAGCAGCAAGTCGAAGACTTGGGTTTTTGGTGCTCACACACTACTAATCCGAGTTAAGTAGAACAACTTACTCCAGCTGACGTATAAATAATAAATGACAACAAATATTATTAAGGCAGTCCCCGAGTTACTGCTCGAGGTGCCAACATTTCATTAATAAGCTCATTGCCGGCATACACACCGACATATGAGAAGACTCGGATACATACACTTCTCTGTTAAGTGTAGAAAGGACAAAGTAGAGCTACATTCCATGGACGCTTAGATTCCTCGCCAGACCTGTCCGCCTTGTTCTTTTCCCGTGGCTTTGCATCGATAAGATAATAAGAATCATTGTGCAATGCTTTGCTCACAATGAATGGCCCTTCCCATGGGGGGATAATTTATGCATGCCAGCAGTACGTTGTACCAACTGGAGCACCAGATCGCCTTCCCAGAAGACTCGGGGGCTTACTTTCTGGCTATGATAGCGTCGGAGATTTTGCTGATATATGGCGGATCTGGACAATGCCAATTCTCTTGCTTCTTCCAACAGATCAACACCATTTTTCCGGGCTTCTTGCACTTCGGCTTCTGTGTATTGGGTGACCCTAGGCGAATCATGCTCTATGTCGGCTGGTAATATAGCTTCTGCCCCATATACTAGAAAAAATGGCATATAGCCTGTTGATCGATTCGGAGTTGTTCTTAAACTCCACAGTACCGCTGGTAGTTCTTCTATCCAGCACCCCACTGATATTTGCAGTGGCTCAATGAGCCGGGGTTTTATCCCGGATAATACTAATCCGTTGGATCTTTCCACTTGTCCATTCGATGCGAGATGAGCTACCGAGGCAACGTCCAGCCGGATCTTCTTATCCCGGCAGAATCGCGCAAATGCTCCTTCAGCAAAATTTGTGCCATTATCGATTGATAATCTTTGTGAGGATAACCGTATCTCAAGATGATGTCTTTGAGAAATGTCATGGCCGTAGCTCCATCACACTTTCTTATTGGCTTCACTTCAATCCATTTTGTAAACTTATCCACCATGACCAAAATGTGAGTCATATTCCTCCTTGCTGGTTTGAACGGGCCAACCATATACAACCACCATACAACAAATGGCCATGCGATTGGTATGGTCTTGAGTTCCGACATAGGCATATGTGTCTTAGTAGCATACCTCTGACAACCATTGCATTTTCTCACCAGATCTTCTGCTTGTTCTAAGGAACTTGGCCAATAGAATCCATGTTAGAAAGCTTTTTCCACCAAGGCTCGGGACGAGGCATGATGCCCGCACTCCCCTTGATGTATATCTCGGAGGATGTCTAGCCCTTCTTCCGGGTCAACGCATCGCTGGAGGACATTGGTCACACTCCTTTTGTATAGCTCGGAATTGATGATTGTGTATGCCTTTGCTCTCTTCTGAGTTTGCCTGGATAGCACCTCCTCAGTGGGTAACGTTCCATCTTTCAGGAATTGAAATATAGGCAGTGCCCAAGCTGGTATTGCTCTCACAGGGAACACATCCTCATCAATTTCCATCTGATCCACCGGCATAACTTTAAGTGGATCACTGACAGTCCCGGGTCCTGCCCCGGTCCCGATCTGAGGCAGTCCCCGGGTTCGCTGAGGCAGTCCCGGGGTTTGCTAAGACAGTCCCCGGGTTTCGCGCACCACCTCCCATGTCAACGTCCATGGGCACATCTCCGGGACGTAGATTGAGTCAGTTTCTGGGGAAGGTCTAATGGATGGTTTTCCGAGGTGCTCTAATGCTACACCCGGTGGAATTGCTTGTCGGGTTGATCCGAGCTTCGACAACATGTCGGCAGCCTCATTTTCCACCCGGGGTACATGGCAAAATTCGCATGCCTCAAAATAACCAGATATTTTCTGCACATGGAATCTGTATAATGCCATGTTTGGATCAAGAGCGTCCCACAACCCTGACACTTGCTGAACTACAAAAACCGACTCGCCAAAGCATTGGATCCGATGTATCCCAATTTCCTTTGCCACTTTGAGCCCATGCACAAGTGCTTCATATTCAGCGACATTGTTTGATGCCGCGAAATGGATCTGCAGCACATATTTCAGCTGGTCCTTCTTTGGCGAGGTAAGCACCACTCCGGCACCTAACCCGGTTTTTGTTTTTGACCCGTCAAAGTGCATCCTCCAGTAGTTCGGATCTGGTAGCGGTGGTTCGTATTGTACCTCGGCCCAGTCCACAAAAAAGTCGGCCACAGCCTGAGACTTGATTGCTTCTCTTCTGTCATATTGTGGTGCGTAGGGAGCTAGTTCAATTGCCCATTTTGCAATCCTACCACTTACATCTTTGTTACTCATTATCTCGGATATGGGTGCTTCACATATTACTTTGATGGGATGATCCTCGAAGTAATGCTTCAAATTCTTAGCTGCCATATAGACACCATACGCCACCTTTTGATAGTGTGGGTAGTTCTGCTTTGAGGCAGATAATACCTCACTCAAATAATACACTGGCCTTTGCACCGACTTACCCTCTTCGTCGCGCTCTACCACAATCACTGCACTTACAACTCGGTTGGTTGTGGCTATATAGAGCAACATTGGCTAACACTGGTGCAGTGGCTAACATCTTCTTTAAGTGGGAAAAGGCTTCATTGGCCTGTGGCGTCCAAACGAACTTATCCGACTTTTTCATGAGTTGGTAGAGAGGCAATGCCTTTTCTCCCAACCGACATACAAACCGACTTAACGATGCGAGGCAACCAGTGAACTTCTGGACATCGTTAAGACACTTCGGTAGTTCCATTCGCTCAATGGCCCGGATCTTAGTTGGATTAACTTCGATACCTCGGCTGGATACAAGAAATCCGAGTAATTTTCCAGCCGGGACATCGAAGGTACATATTTCTGGGTTAAGCTTCATCCGGAACCTTCTTAAGTTCGCGAATGTCTGCCTGATATCATCAAGGAGCGTTTTTCTTTCCTTGGTCTTGATAACCACGTCATCCACATACACTTGTACATTTTCACCTATTTGGTCGTGCAAACATTTCAGCATACATCTTTGGTACGTTGCCCCTACATTACGTAAACCAAACGGCATGGTGCGATAGCAATGAGCCCCATACAGGGTGATAAATGCAGTCTTTATTTGATCATCCGGATTCAGAGGTATCTGGTGGAAACCAGAATATGCATCAATGAATGACAATAGTTCACATCCAGTAGTTGAGTCTATGACCTGATCTATCCTTGGCAGTGGAAATGGATCTTTTGGACAAGCCTTGTTCATGTTCGTGTAATCGATGCACATACGCCAAACCACTGCCACATTCGGATCATCTTTCTTCTTCTCCACCAGCACCGGATTAGATAGCCAATCCGGGTAAAGTACTTCCATGATAAATCCTGCAGCTAGCAACCGAGCTATTTCATCTCCAATGACTTTTCTCCTATCTTCAGCGAAGCGGCAGACAGGTTGCTTCACCGGCCTTGCTCCGGGTCTTACATTCAAAGAGTGCTCGGCCAACTCTCTCGGAACACCTTACAAGTCCTGTGTGGACCAAGCAAAAATATCCCGATTCTCATGGAGGAAGTTGACGAGCTCGCTTTCCTATTTATCATTTAACCCAGCACCAATTGTTACGGTGCGCTCCGGGAACATATCATCAACAGTCACCTTCTTTGTATCCTTTGTGGCTTGGAACGAGACACTACCATGCGGATTACTCAATGCCGGCATATATTGCTGCGCGGACTGAGCTAACGCTGCTACCTCCTAGATTTTTCTTTTCTCTTGCGCAATCACGAGTGACTCGGCTAGGTTAGACCCGGCTGAGGCACACTCAATGGAACGTCGGAAATCTCCAGCAATGGTAATCACTCCATTTGGCCCGGGCAACTTCATCTTCAAGTAACTGATGTGACATCTCGCCATGAATTTGTTCAATGCTGGTCTTCCGAGTAACGCGTGATACGCACTTTCCAAGTTCACCACTTCAAATTCCAAATTTTCAGTTCGGCAATTATATCTTGTGCCGAACAACACATCAACCCAGACCTTGCCTATTGGCTCACAAGATATGCCTAGCACAATGCCATGGAAAGTTGTTCTTGTAGCTCGGAGCATGTTCTCCGAGATACCCAACTTGTGCATTGTATCCGCATACATAATGTTAATGCTACTGCCATTGTCAATCAGTACCTTGGAGAACTCCACATTGATGTTAGGCCCAATGAACGTCGGATCCAGCACTAATGCATACGAACCACGACTCGGCATAAGCTTTGGATGATCTTTGATGTTCCAGGTAATTTCCTGGTCCGACCAAGGCATATACCTCGTCACCGTTGGCATTACCGCATTGACCTCCATATGTTGGTGTTGCAAGCTTTTTCTATCTGTTTCCTCAGTGGTAAACACATAGTAACTCATATGATGCTCCCTGTACTCATTCCTCCCCTCATTTCTGGGGTACCTCTGATCCGGCTGATGCTGGTTTTCTACTTGATGCACTGCATCCCTTCTCTCATGGTTATCATACCTCGGTGGAGGGGGAGATAACATTAGTTGTTGCGTGTTCGCTCCGGAGAGCAATTGCTGCCGGGGTAACTCCTGCCGAGGTTGATCATTCCGGGGTGCCTGAGCATTCCTCGAGCCACCTTGTTCTATCTTACGCATCCACTCACATTGCCTCGTTGTATGACCCGCTGGATTACTCAGATTTGGCGTGTGAAATTTACACGGCTGATCCAACATCGACTCATAAGTGTACCTCGGACGGTCCTTCTTTTCTTGCCACTGTTTCTTCTGCTCTGGCGTCCAAGTTTTCTTGCCATCATTTCTTGGTGTCCATTGTTGTCCTCGAGTTTTCTGACGTTGATTGCTCCCTGCTTCGGGCTGATCTTGATTCATAGCCGCAACTTGTTGCGAACTGTACCGGTGATCCGGTCTGTCATCTCTTCTTTTACCTCTGTAATCATTCCTCTGTGATGATCCAGCTCCATATCTCTGGTAGTACTCCTCATTCGACTCGTTTGACACGAGCCTAGGTTGAGTCAGATCACCCAAAGCATACGAATCAGCAATCCGGATCATCTCTGCCAAAGTGGTTGTCATTTTCCTTTGCAACTTCTGCCACAGCTCGCTTACATATCTGCATCCTTGCGCAAACCATGCTATGGCCTGCGACTCTATCACACCCTCACACGAGTTTCTCACGGTACAACACCGGGTTAAAAACTCCCGGTATGTCTCGTTCGGTCTCTGCTTACACATAGCTAGGGTCTGTGGCCTATTTGGCCTCTGATACGTACTCGAGAAATTGCTGATAAACATTTCCTCAAAATCGATCTAGCAGTTAATACTTCCAGCCGGGAAATTGTTTAACCATACCCTTGCTGGCCCCTCCAACATCTGAGGTACGTATCTCACAGCCCATCTCAAGTTGCCTGTAGCAATTTTCACAGCTGTAGCATAGTTTATCAACCAATCCTCCATCTTAGTACTGCCGTCATACGTCTTTGTGCCTATGGGTAACTGGCAGTTAGGTACCGGTGGCTCCTTCATGATCCGGGGCCCAAAACATGCAGGACCCGGAGGACCCTGACTTTCAATCTGCTCCGACCTATACAGTCGATCCAGTTTCAACCTGGCATCATCAGGCATCAGATCCCTGCTTCCCAAGCTCGACCCTATCACATGATAGTCCGGCCTTGGGTATCCTGCATTCACCATTTCCGAATCTCCGTCATTATACCAGTCTTGCTCTCGTGGTGCACCTCTCTGTTGCATACCTCGGCCGGCACTTTGCTCTTGCCTTGGTATATTCTGCTGCTGCGGTTGTCCTGCCGAGTTGCACTGTCCGGCATTGCCATTTACAGCGTTTCCTTGACCGGCATTTCCTTGGTCGCGGTTACCTCGGCCAGCTTCACCTCGGCTCACGCTTCGTCAGTCATCGTTTCTCTGTACCTCTTTTGCCTTTCCTGCCCTTGTCGGGTCATACAGAACAATTTGTTTGTTTCTCCTGGCCGAGGTTACTACCTCTTCTCTCCTAGGACCACCATGAGGAAACGATCTTGGAGGCCTTGGGCTCCAGCGGATTTCTCCGGGTTACCCACCGCCGAATGAACGATCTTGGAGGCCCCAGCTCTCTTCGGGTTAGCCCTGAGCAATTCCTGATTTTGCCTGTTCGCGATCCAAACCAATTCATTGACCCTATCTTCTTTGTCTCGTAGGCTTCACCCGTTAGACCCTCTAACTTCAGACTTGATTGCATTCAACTTTGCTCACGAGGTTTTTCTTGGTACTATACTTCGGCTGCCCCACAGACAAACAGTTCTCTGACTCCTCAACCCTAGTATAACCCTCTTTGTTCATTTCACTCATGAGATTTCTCCCCTTCACTTTTACAGCATCTACTTTATTTGCCTTTGCGTACTCATGCAACGTCATGTTCAGCTTGTTGCTGAGCGCTATCTTTTTCGCTCCCTCTAGGATTTTTTGCCTAGTTTCCTCCAGCTCGGCCTGTGCCTGAGCCGGATCTACCACTGCTGCTACCGGGTTTGCCAAGCTATCCATAGCCTCTCTCAGTACATTCTCAGGACTCTCTAGTGGAGGACCTCTACATTTCCTTGGTGCCTTAGGTGTTACCTCTAGATCTGGTGCCGGATCGTTGCTTGCGCCTGCGCCAGGCGCAGTCATCATCACCTCGGCCGCAGTCCGGGGAAGCGGTAATCGCGCCCCGTGAACCACGCTAAGGGGTGGCTCCCCTGCCTCGACGACGTGCCGCGGATGAACGCACGACACATCAACAGCAACGTAGACCTTGTGCGCGCCGAGCTTGACAAAGAGGCTGTTGCGTGGAAGTGGGCGCGTGCCAAAGCAGCCAGCGTTGTCGCTGACAAAGTCCAGCGCTCCAAAGCGCTGAACGAGCCTGGAGACGATGCGTTCACCCGTGCCGATGAGGTTTCCCGTCCGGATCTTGACCCCTGCTAGCTCCGCTAGCCCCACGGTGGGTGCCAACTGTCGTGGTGGTGTCACGGCAGATGCCATGGATAGGCTAAAGGTGGGGACTAATAGCACTAGGGGAATCCAGGGAGGGATAGTGAGGTGATTCGTCACACAGAAGGTTTATATTTGATTCACTTCACAAATTACAAGTGCTCCTCGAGCTGTATTGGTGAGAGGAGGAAGAAGGTACTCTCTTACTCTCCCCGCTAGCTAGCCCTCAGGAACCAAGTAAAACTAGCCTATAGAGATCAATCCAATAAAGCTCTATCCAAATGAGACTAACCCCTTCTACAGAGGCCCTAGCCGCCCTTATATAGGAGTGGCTAGGTATCCACTTAGGGTTACGTGGAGGCATATTCCAGAGAATATGTCTCCTCCCAAAATAGTAAGCCGACCGGGTCGCTTTCCCCCCGTGTCATCCATGCAGAGGCTACGTGAGCCTCTGCGGCGCCTGCGTCAGCCGACATCGGCGTCGTCACCTCTGTCGGCCACGCCTCGGTGGTCCTGCCCCTATGCGCTTCGCTCATGTTGTGCATACCGGGGCTACTTTTGACCAGCGAGATGCCTTCCTTCTCCTAGAAGCTTGCTATGACCCGGATCGTAGTTGATCCGGTCACACTTGTTCCTGCATACAAGTTAGACTCGTTTATCTGGCTTACGGCTTAAGTCGGATGAGACTAAGTTAGGTGGACAGCCCCTGGTCCGGGTTACCCCGAGATTCGGCATGCCTTGAGGTAACTCGGCCAGCATTCGCTTTTAACTTGTCGTACCTCGACTAACTTGGACTTTATACCCCGGCGTGACCCTACCTGGGGGTATCCCCCGAACAACACATGCAATGACACTGGTGGATCCATATATGGTATGTGAAAAGAACACACATGCAATGACTCCAGTTGTTGTTAGTAAAAAGAACACACATGTAATGACACTGGTGGATCGATGTGTGGTCTCTGAAGAGAACACACATTTCAATGACACTTGTGGTATGTGAAAAGAACAATCATGAAATGACTCTAGTTGTTGTTAGTAAAAGGAACACACATGCAATGACACTGGTGGATCCATAGGTGGATTTTGAAAAGAACACACATGCAATGACACTGGTGGATCCATATGTGGTATGTGAAAAGAACACACATGCAACGACTCTGGCTTGTTGTTAGTAACAAGAACACACGTGCAATAACACTGGTGGATCCATGTGTTGTCTCTGAAGCGAAAACACATTTCAATGACACTGGTGGATCCATACGTGGTATGTGAAAAGAACACACATGAAATGACTCTTGTTGTTGTTTGTAAAAACACACACATGCAATGACACTGGTGGACCCATAGGTGGATTGTGAAATGAACACACATGCAATGACCCTGGTGGATCCATATGTGGTCTGTAAAAAGAACACACATGAAATGAATCTGGTTGTTGTTAGTAAAAAAAGCACACATGCAATGACACTGGTGGATCCATAGGTGGATTGTAAAAAGAACACACATGCAATGACACTAGTGGATCCATATGTGGTATGTGAAAAGAACACACATGCAATGACTCTGGTTGTTGTTAGTAAAAAGAACACACATGCAATGACAATGGTGGATCCTTATGTGGATTGTGAAAAGAGCACACATGTAATGACTCTAGTTGTTGTTAGTAAAAAGAACACACATGCAATGACACTGGTGGATCCATAGGTGGATTGTGAAAAGAACACACATGCAATGACACTGGTTGTTGTTAGTAAAAAGAATACACATGCAATTACACCGGTGGATCCATGTGTGGTCTCTGAAGAGAACACACATTTCAATGACTTTGGTTATTGTTAGTAAAAATAACACACATGCAATGACACTGGTGGATCCATGTGTGGTCTCTGAAGAGAACACACATGTAATGACTCTGATTGTTGTTACTAAAAAGAGCACACATGCAATGACATTGGTGGATCCATATGTGGTATGTGAAAAGAACACACATGCAATGACTCTGGTTGTTGTTAGTAAAAAGAACACACATGCAATGACACTGGTTGATCCATAGGTGGATTCTGAAAAGAGCACACATGAAATGACTCTGGTTGTTCCATATGTGGTATGTGAAAAGAACACACATGCAATAACTCCAATTGTTGTTAGTAAAAAGAACACACATGTATTGACACTGGTCGATCCATGTGTGGTCTCTAAAGAGAACACACATTTCAATGACACTAGTGGATCCATATGTGGTATGTGAAAAGAACAATCATGAAATGACTCCAGTTGTTGTTAGTAAAAATAACACACATGCAATGACACTGGTGGATCCATAGGTGGATTGTGAAAAGAACACACATGCAATGACACTGGTGGATCCATATGTGGTATGTGAAAAGAACACACATGCAATGACTCTGGTTGTTGTTAGTAAAAGAACACACATGGAATGACAATGGTGGATCCTTATGTGGTTTGTGAAAAGAACACACATGCAATCACTCTATTCGTTGTTAGTAAAAAGAATACACATGCAATGACACTAGTGGATCCATAGGTGGATTGTGAAAAGAACACACATGCAATGACACTGGTTGTTGTTAGTAAAAAGAACACACATGCAATGACACTGGTGGATCCATGTGTGGTCTCTGAAGAGAACACACATGCAATGACTCTGGTTGTTGTTAGTAAAAAGAGCACACATGCAATGACACTGGTGGATCCATAGGTGGATTGTGAAAATAACACACATGCAATGACACTAGTGGATCCATATGTGGTATGTGAAAAGAACACACATGCAATGACTCTGGTTGTTGTTAGTAAAAATAACACACATGGAATGACAATGGTGGATCCTTATGTGGATTGTGAAAAGAGCACACATGCAATGACTCTAGTTGTTGTTAGTAAAAAGAACACACATGCAATGACACTAGTGGATCCATAGGTGGATTGTAAAAATAACACACATGCAATGACACTGGTTGTTAGTAAAAAGAACACACATGCAATGACACTGGTGGATCCAGTTGTGGTCTCTGAAGAGAACACACATTTCACTGACTCTGTTGTTGTTAGTAAAAAGAACACACATGCAATGACACTGGTGGATCCATGTGTGGTCTCTGAAGAGAACACACATGCAATGACTCTGGATGTTGTTAGTAAAAAGAGCCACACATGCAATTACACTGGTGGATCAATAGGTCGATTGTGAAAAGAACACACATGCAATGACACTGATGGGTCCATATGTGGTTATGTAAAAAGAACACACATGAAATCACTCTGGTTGTTGTTAGTAAAAAAGCACACATGCAATGACACTGGTGGATCCATAGGTGGGTTGTGAAAAGAACACACATGCAATGACACTAGTGGATCCATGTGTGGTATGTGAAAGGAACACACATGCAATGACTCTGGTTGTTGTTAGTAAAAAGAACACACAGGGAATGACAATGGTGGATCCTTATGTGGATTGTGAAAAGAGCACACATGCAATGACTCTAGTTGTTGTTAGTAAAAAGAACACACATGCAATGACACTAGTGGATCCATAGGTGGATTGTGAAAAGAACACACATGCAATGACGCTGGTTGTTGTAAGTAAAAATACCACACATGCAATGACACTGGTGGATCCATGTGTGGTCTCTGAAGAGAACACACATTTCACTGACACTGGTTGTTGTTAGTAAAAAGAACACACATGCAATGACACTGGTGGATCCATGTGTGGTCTCTGAAGAGAACACACATGCAATGACTCTTGTTGTTGTTACTAAAAAGAGCACACATGCAATGACATTGGTGGATCCATATGTGGTATGTTAAAAGAACACACATGCAATGACTCTGGTTGTTCTTAGTAAAAAGAACACACATGCAATGACACTGGTGGATCCATAGGTGGATTGTGAAAAGAGCACACATGCCATGACTCTTGTTGTTCCATATGTGGTATGTGAAAAGAACACACGTGCAATGACTCCAGTTGTTGTTAGTAAAAAGAACACACATGTAATGACACTGGTGGATCCATGTGTGGTCTCTGAAGAGAACACACATTTCAATGACACTGGTGGATCCATATGTGGTATGTGAAATTAACAGTCATGAAATGACTCCAGTTGTTGTTAATAAAAAGAACACACATGCAATGAGACTGGGGGATCCATAGGTCGATTGTGAAAAGAACACACATGCAATGACATTGGTGGATCCATATGTGGTATGTGAAAAGAACCCCCATGCAATGACTCTGGTTGTTGTTAGTAACAAGAAAACACATGTAATAACACTGGTGGATCCATAGGTGGATTGTGAAAAGAACACACATGCAATGACACTTGTAGTTGTTAGTAAAAAGAATACACATGCAATTACACCGGTGGATCCATGTGTGGTCTCTGAAGAGAACACACATTTCAATGACTTTGGTTATTGTTAGTAAAAATAACACACATGCAATGACACTGGTTGATCCATGTGTGGTCTCTGAAGAGAACACACATGCAATGACTCTGATTGTTGTTACTAAAAAGAGCACACATGCAATGACATTGGTGGATCCATATGTGGTATGTGAAAAGAACACACATGCAATGACTCTGGTTGTTGTTAGTAAAAAGAACACACATGCAATGACACTGGTTGATCCATAGGTGGATTGTGAAAAGAGCACACATGAAATGACTCTGGTTGTTCCATATGTGGTATGTGAAAAGAACACACATGCAATAACTCCAATTGTTGTTTGTAAAAAGAACACACATGTATTGACACTGGTCGATCCATGTGTGGTCTCTAAAGAGAACACACATTTCAATGACACTAGTGGATCCATATGTGGTATGTGAAAAGAACAATCATGAAATGACTCTAGTTGTTGTTAGTAAAAAGAACACACATGCAATGACACTGGTGGATCCATAGGTGGGTTGTGAAAAGAACACACATGCAATGACACTAGTGGATCCATGTGTGGTATGTGAAAGGAACACACATGCAATGACTCTGGTTGTTGTTAGTAAAAAGAACACACAGGGAATGACAATGGTGGATCCTTATGTGGATTGTGAAAAGAGCACACATGCAATGACTCTAGTTGTTGTTAGTAAAAAGAACACACATGCAATGACACTAGTGGATCCATAGGTGGATTGTGAAAAGAACACACATGCAATGACACTGGTTGTTGTAAGTAAAAATACCACACATGCAATGACACTGGTGGATCCATGTGTGGTCTCTGAAGAGAACACACATTTCACTGACACTGGTTGTTGTTAGTAAAAATAGCACACATGCAATGACACTGGTGGATCCATGTGTGGTCTCTTAAGAGAACACACATGCAATGACTCTGGTTGTTGTTACTAAAAAGAGCACACATGCAATGACATTGGTGGATCCATATGTGGTATGTGAAAAGAACAATCATGAAATGACTCTAGTTGTTGTTAGTAAAAAGAACACACATGCAATGACACTGTTGGATCCATAGGTGGGTTGTGAAAAGAACACACATGCAATGACACTAGTGGATCCATGTGTGGTATGTGAAAGGAACACACATGCAATGACTCTGGTTGTTGTTAGTAAAAAGAACACACAGGGAATGACAATGGTGGATCCTTATGTGGATTGTGAAAAGAGCACACATGCAATGACTCTAGTTGTTGTTAGTAAAAAGAACACACATGCAATGACACTAGTGGATCCATAGGTGGATTGTGAAAAGAACACACATGCAATGACACTGGTTATTGTAAGTAAAAATACCACACATGCAATGACACTGGTGGATCCATGTGTGGTCTCTGAAGAGAACACACATTTCACTGACACTGGTTGTTGTTAGTAAAAAGAGCACACATGCAATGACACTGGTGGATCCATGTGTGGTCTCTTAAGAGAACACACATGCAATGACTCTGGTTGTTGTTACTAAAAAGAGCACACATGCAATGACATTGGTGGATCCATATGTGGTATGTTAAAAGAACACACATGCAATGCTCTGGTTGTTGTTAGTAAAAAGAACACACATGCAATGACACTGGTGGATCCATAGGTGGATTGTGAAAAGAGCACACATGCAATGACTCTGGTTGTTCCATATGTGGTATGTGAAAAAAAAACACGTGCAATGACTCCAGTTGTTGTTAGTAAAAAGAACACACATGTAATGACACTGGTGGATCCATGTGTGGTCTCTGAAGAGAACACACATTTCAATGACACTGGTGGATCCATATGTGGTATGTGAAAAGAACCCCCATGCAATGACTCTGGTTGTTGTTAGTAACAAGAAAACACATGTAATAACACTGGTGGATCCATAGGTGGATTGTGAAAAGAACACACATGCAATGACACTGGTAGTTGTTAGTAAAAAGAATACACATGCAATTACACTGGTGTATCCATGTGTGGTCTCTGAAGAGAACACACATTTCAATGACTTTGGTTATTGTTAGTAAAAATAACACACATGCAATGACACTGGTGGATCCATGTGTGGTCTCTGAAGAGAACACACATGCAATGACTCTGATTGTTGTTACTAAAAAGAGCACACATGCAATGACATTGGTGGATCCATATGTGGTATGTGAAAAGAACACACATGCAATGACTCTGGTTGTTGTTAGTAAAAAGAACACACATGCAATGACACTGGTGGATCCATAGGTGGATTGTGAAAAGAGCACACATGAAATGACTCTGGTTGTTCCATATGTGGTATGTGAAAAGAACACACATGCAATAACTCCAATTGTTGTTAGTAAAAAGAACACACATGTATTGACACTGGTCGATCCATGTGTGGTCTCTAAAGAGAACACACATTTCAATGACACTAGTGGATCCATATGTGGTATGTGAAAAGAACAATCATGAAATGACTCTAGTTGTTGTTAGTAAAAAGAACACACATGCAATGACACTGGTGGATCCATAGGTGGATTGTGAAAAGAACACACATGCAACGACACTGGTGGATCCATATGTGGTATGTGAAAAGAACACACATGCAATGACTCTGGTTGTTGTTAGTAAAAAGAACACACATGGAATGACAATGGTGGATCCTTATGTGGATTGTGAAAAGAACACACATGCAATCACTCTAGTCGTTGTTAGTAAAAAGAATACACATGCAATGACACTAGTGGATCCATAGGTGGATTGTGAAAAGAACACACATGCAATGACACTGGTTGTTGTTAGTAAAAAGAACACACATGCAATGACACTGGTGGATCCATGTGTGGTCTCTGAAGAGAACACACATGCAATGACTCTGGTTGTTGTTAGTAAAAAGAGCACACATGCAATGACACTGGTGGATCCATAGGTGGATTGTGAAAAGAACACACATGCAATGACACTAGTGGATCCATATGTGGTATGTGAAAAGAACACACATGCAATGACTCTGGTTGTTGTTAGTAAAAAGAACACACATGGAATGACAATGGTGGATCCTTATGTGGATTGTGAAAAGAGCACACATGCAATGACTCTAGTTGTTGTTAGTAAAAAGAACACACATGCAATGACACTAGTGGATCCATAGGTGGATTGTAAAAAGAACACACATGCAATGACACTGGTTGTTAGTAAAAAGAACACACATGCAATGACACTGGTGGATCCATGTGTGGTCTCTGAAGAGAACACACATTTCACTGACTCTGTTGTTGTTAGTAAAAAGAACACACATGCAATGACAATGGTGGATCCATGTGTGGTCTCTGAAGAGAACACACATGCAATGACTCTGGATGTTGTTAGTAAAAATAGCACACATGCAATGACACCGGTGGATCAATAGGTGGATTGTGAAAAGAACACACATGCAATGACACTGATGGGTCCATATGTGGTTATGTAAAAAGAACACACATGAAATCACTCTGGTTGTTGTTAGTAGAAAAAGCACACATGCAATGACACTGGTGGATCCATAGGTGGATTGTGAAAAGAACACACATGCAATGACACTAGTGGATCCATATGTGGTATGTGAAAGGAACACACATGCAATGACTCTGGTTGTTGTTAGTAAAAAGAACACACAGGGAATGACAATGGTGGATCCTTATGTGGATTGTGAAAAGAGCACACATGCAATGACTCTAGTTGTTGTTAGTAAAAAGAACACACATGCAATGACACTAGTGGATCAATTGGTGGATTGTGAAAAGAACACACATGCAATGACACTGGTTGTTGTAAGTAAAAATACCACACATGCAATGACACTGGTGGATCCATGTGTGGTCTCTAAAGAGAACACACATTTCACTGACACTGGTTGTTGTTAGTAAAAATAACACACATGCAATGACACTGGTGGATCCATGTGTGGTCTCTGAAGAGAACACACATGCAATGACTGATTGTTGTTACTAAAAAGAGCACACATGTAATGACATTGGTGGATCCATATGTGGTATGTGAAAATAACACACATGCAATGACTCTGGTTGTTGTTAGTAAAAAGAACACACATGCAATGACACTGGTTGATCCATAGGTGGATTGTGAAAAGAGCACACATGAAATGACTCTGGTTGTTCCATATGTGGTATGTGAAAAGAACACACATGCAATAACTCCAATTGTTGTTAGTAAAAAGAACACACATGTATTGACACTGGTCGATCCATGTGTGGTCTCTAAAGAGAACACACATTTCAATGACACTAGTGGATCCATATGTGGTATGTGAAAAGAACAATCATGAAATGACTCTAATTGTTGTTAGTAAAAAGAACACACATGCAATGACACTGGTGGATCCTTAGGTGGATTGTGAAAAGAACACACATGCAATGACACTGGTGGATCCATATGTGGTATGTGAAAAGAACACACATGCAATGACTCTGGTTGTTAGTAAAAAGAACACACATGGAATGACAATGGTGGATCCTTATGTGGATTGTGAAAAGAACACACATGCAATCACTCTAGTCGTTGTTAGTAAAAAGAATACACATGCAATGACACTAGTGGATCCATAGGTGGATTGTGAAAAGAACACACATGCAATGACACTGGTTGTTGTTAGTAAAAAGAACACACATGCAATGACACTGGTGGATCCATGTGTGGTCTCTGAAGAGAACACACATGCAATGACTCTGGTTGTTGTTAGTAAAAAGAGCACACATGCAATGACACTGGTGGATCCATAGGTGGATTGTGAAAAGAACACACAAGCAATGACACTAGTGGATCCATATGTGGTATGTGAAAAGAACACACATGCAATGACTCTGGTTGTTGTTAGTAAAAAGAACACACATGGAATGACAATGGTGGATCCTTATGTGGATTGTGAAAAGAGCACACATGCAATGACTCTAGTTATTATTAGTAAAAAGAACACACATGCAATGACACTAGTGGATCCATAGGTGGATTGTAAAAAGAACACACATGCAATGACACTGGTTGTTAGTAAAAAGAACACACATGCAATGACACTGGTGGATCCATGTGTGGTCTCTGAAGAGAACACACATTTCACTGACTCTGTTGTTGTTAGTAAAAAGAACACACATGCAATGACACTGGTGGATCCATGTGTGGTCTCTAAAGAGAACACACATGCAATAACTCTGGATGTTGTTAGTAAAAAGAGCCCACATGCAATGACACCGGTGGATCAATAGGTGGATTGTGAAAAGAACACACATGCAATGACACTGATGGGTCCATATGTGGTTATGTAAAAAGAACACACATGAAATCACTCTGGTTGTTGTTAGTAAAAAAGCACAGATGCAATGACACTGGTGGATCCATAGGTGGATTGTGAAAAGAACACACATGCAATGACACTTGTGGATCCATATGTGGTATGTGAAAGGAACACACATGCAATGACTCTGGTTGTTGTTAGTAAAAAGAACACACAGGGAATGACAATGGTGGATCCTTATGTGGATTGTGAAAAGAGCACACATGCAATGACTCTAGTTGTTGTTAGTAAAGAGAACACACATGCAATGACACTAGTGGATCCATTGGTGGATTGTGAAAAGAACACACATGCAATGACACTGGTTGTTGTAAGTAAAAATACCACACATGCAATGACACTGGTGGATCCATGTGTGGTCTCTAAAGAGAACACACATTTCGCTGACACTGGTTGTTGTTAGTAAAAATAACACACATGCAATGACACTGGTGGATCCATGTGTGGTCTCTGAAGAGAACACACATGCAATGACTCTGGTTGTTGTTACTAAAAAGAGCACACATGCAATGACATTGGTGGATCCATATGTGGTATGTTAAAAGAACACACATGCAATGACTCTGGTTGTTGTTAGTAAAAAGAACACACATGCAATGACACTGGTGGATCCATAGGTGGATTGTGAAAAGAGCACACATGCAATGACTCTGGTTGTTCCATATGTGGTATGTGAAAAGAACACACGTGCAATGACTCCAGTTGTTGTTAGTAAAAAGAACACACATGTAATGACACTCGTGGATCCATGTGTGGTCTCTGAAGAGAACACACATTTCAATGACACTGGTGGATCCATATGTGGTATGTGAAAAGAACAGTCATGAAATGACTCCAGTTGTTGTTAATAAAAAGAACACACATGCAATGAGACTGGTGGATCCATAGGTCGATTGTGAAAAGAACACACATGCAATGACATTGGTGGATCCATATATGGTATGTGAAAAGAACACCCATGCAATGACTCTGGTTGTTGTTAGTAACAAGAAAACACATGCAATAACACTGGTGGATCCATGTTTGGACTCTGAAGAGAACACACATTTCAATGACACTGGTGGATCCATATGTGGTATGTGAAAAGAACACACATGAAATGACTCTGGTTGTTGTTAGTAAAAAAAGGACACATGCAATGACACTAGTGGATCCATTGGTGGATTGTGAAAAGAACACACATGCAATGAAACTGGTTGTTGTTAGTAAAAAGAACACACATGCAATGACACTGGTGGATCCATGTGTGGTCTCTGAAGAGAACACACATTTCAATGACTCTGGTTGTTGTTAGTAAAAAGAACACACATGCAATGACACTGGTGGATCCATGTGTGGTCTCTAAAGAGAACACACATGCAATGACTCTGGTTGTTGTTAGTAAAAAGAGCACACATGCAATGACACTGGTGGATCCATATGTGGTATGTGAAAAGAACACACATGCAATGACTCTGGTTACTGTTAGTAAAAAGAACACACATGCAATGACACTGGTGGATCCATAGGTGGACTGTGAAAAGAGAACACATCCAATGACTCTGGTTGTTCCATATGTGGTATGTGAAAAGAATACACATGCAATGACTCCAGTTGTTGTTAGTAAAAAGAACACACATGTATTGACACTGTTGGATCCATGTGTGGTCTCTGAAGAGAACACACATTTTAATGACACTAGTGGATCCATATGTGGTATGTGAAAAGAATAGTCATGAAATGACTCTAGTTGTTGTTAGTAAAAAGAACACATGTGCAATGACACTGGTGGATCCATAGGTGGATTGTGAAAAGAACACACATGCAATGACACTGGTCGATCCGTATGTGGTATGTGAAAAGAACACACATGCAACGACTCTGGTTGTTGTTAGTAACAAGAACAGACATGCAATAACACTGGTGGATCCATGTGTGGTCTCTGAAGAGAAAACACATTTCAATGACACTGGTGGATCCATATGTGCTATGTGAAAAGAACACACATGAAATGACTCTGGTTGTTGTTAGTAAAAAAATCACACATGCAATGACACTAGTGGATCCATAGGTGGATTGTGAAAAGAACACACATGCAATGACAATGGTGGATCCATATGTGGTATGTAAAAAAACACACATGAAATCACTATGGTTGTTGTTAGTAAAAAAAGCACACATGCAATGACACAGGTGGATCCATAGGTGGATTGTGAAAAGAACACACATGCAATGACACTAGTGGATCCATATGTGGTATGTGAAAAGAACACACATGCAATGACTCTGGGTGTTGTTAGTAAAAAGAACACACATGTAATGACAATGGTGGATCCTTATGTGGATTGTGAAAAGAGCACACATGCAATCACTCTAGTTGTTGTTAGTAAAAAGAACACGCATGCAATGACACTGGTGGAACCATAGGTGGATTGTGAAAAGAACACACATGCAATGACATTGGTGGATCCATATGTGGTATGTGAAAAGAACACACATGCAATGACTATGGTTGTTGTTAGTAACAAGAAAACACATGCAATAACACTAGTGGATCCATGTTTGGACTCTGAAGAGAACACACATTTCAATGACACTGGTGGATCCATATGTGGTATGTGAAAAGAACACACATGAAATGACTCTGGTTGTTGTTAGTAAAAAAAGCACACATGCAATGACACTGGTGGATCCATAGGTGGATTGTGAAAAGAACAAACATGCAATGACACTGGTTGTTGTTAGTAAAAAGAACGCACATGCAATGACACTGGTAGATCCATGTGTGGTCTCTGAAGAGAACACACATTTCAATGACTCTGGTTGTTGTTAGTAAAAATAACACACATGCAATAACACTGGTGGATCCATGTGTGGTCTCTGAAGAGAACACATATGCAATGACTCTGGTTGTTGTTAGTAAAAATAGCACACATGCAATGACACTGGTGGATCCATATGTGGTATGTGGAAAGAACACACATGCAATGACTCTGGTTGTTGTTAGTAAAAAGAACACACATGCAATGACACTGGTGGATCCATTGGTGGATTGTGAAAAGAGCACACATGCAATGACTATGGTTGTTCCATATGTGGTATGTGAAAAGAACACACATGCAATGACTCCAGTTGTTGTTAGTAAAAAGAACACACATGTCGTGACACTGGTGGATCCATGTGTGGTCTCTGAAGAGAACACACATTGCAATGACACTGGTGGATCCATATGTTTGGTATGTGAAAAGAACAGTCATGAAATGACTCTAGTTGTTGTTAGTAAAAAGAACACACGTGCAATAACACTGGTGGATCCATAGGTGGATTGTGAAAAGAACACACATGCAATGACACTGGTGGATCCATGTGTGGTATCTGAAAAGAACACACATGCATTGACTCTGGTTGTTGTTAGTAACAAGAACACACATGCAATAACACTGGTGTATCCATGTGTGGTCTCTGAAGGGAAAAGACATTTCAATGACACTGGTGGATCCATATGTGGTATGTGAAAAGAACACACATGAAATGACTCTGGTTGTTGTTAGTAAAAAAAGCACACATGCAATGACACTGGTGGATCCATAGGTGGATTGTGAAAAGAACACACATGCAATGACACTGGTGGATCCACGATGTGCTGCCTCAACAGGCGAATCGCGAGCGCAAACGATGCAGCGAAGAGCCGGGGACACAGAACGGTCAGTGGACGGCTAGGACCTGCCATTGCCACGGCGAGGGGGCATTGTGCTCGAGATAGTTGCTCCGAATGGTCGATGGCGGGTACATAGAGTGGGGTGCTAATCTGATCAAGGACGAGCAGCGGTTTCATGCGTCATGTCCACGCATGAATTTGTCGATTATCAAAAAAAAGAAGAAATAAGTAATATCTCGCGTACTGAACATAATTTGATCACAACAAAAGTGGCACAGCGTATTCTAGACTCGTAAATATCCCGTTCGTGCCTGTCATGTGGAGTTTGACGTGCCGACGTGATCGTGCAGCAGTTACGCGCTTCATTGCCCAATCAACACGTGACACACGCACGCGGGATGTGCGTTCCGATTCCCATGATGACCACCCGGCTCGCACTCCCCTTATTATATACTGGATTTTGGGCAGCTCCTAAGACCATTGAAGTGTCCATCGCAATAAAGACAAGTCCCATCGATTCCCTACCCCTGCCTCCCTGGCTTCTTTGAGAAGGTAGACCGTACACGGCGGTCTTGTATAATAGTACTAGTACTACTGGACCACGGCCTGTACTCTTTGACTCTTTTCCCACACTAATCACTATCTCCTTCGTCCTACCGCCGCCACACTCACCCTGCAAGCCATGGCTCCACTGAGGAGGGGAGAGGCCGGTCGACGATCGTCGCGGAGAAAAGGGAGAGAAATCGCCGCGAGGCACTTCTTGCTCTACCAGTCGCTCAAGCCTACCCTCTTATCGAGGCCCAATCTCCCCCGACAATGGCGCCGAATGTTCTAGCAGGCGAGGTCTCATCTCGGTACGGTCTTCTTATTCTACTTCTTCTCCATCTCCCTCTCCATCATGATCTTAATCAGCTTCTTCTTGTTTTTCTTCTTCTTCTAGCTCTTCCTCTTTTACATATTATAGGCCGGCCGTGGAGCCCGAATCCACCACGACGGAGGCGTTGCAGGACCGTCCGTGGATTTTTTGTGATTAGGATTAGTTTATCGTGGTCATGAATAGATCTCTAGGTCCATTTTTTAACACTGCGGCCAATAGATTCAACGGGGATTTTTTTATCTGTATTAGTATTCACCTGGGACCTAGAGTGTAATTGTAGAATTCCTATTTCAATTAACATGAACGATCCAGCGATCGAAGGCCGAGTACCGTGACAAGGTGGCCATGATCAGTTCCAAGATTGCCAACCAACATGAGCTTGCACGCCCCCTCACCCAAGCTAATGAGAGCCTACACAAGCAATTATCTGTGCAGAAGGAGATCTCGCTAGATTTTGCACGTGACGTCGTTAGGCTGTAGAAAGTGCTCGATCTTAACTTGAATAGGCAAGAACAGGCCATCAAGATAAACAACGGGCTCATGGAGGAGAAGAAGAATCTCGTGGAAAGGTGCATTCTCCTGCGGGGCCGAAGTCGTGAGGCACTCGGAAGGGACGTCGAGGACACCAAGGCTACCATCTCAGCCTACCATGATAGGAACCGTTGCCTGGATGCAGTCAAGGATATGAAGGCGGACATAAGCAGAGGGATCACCGTACTCGAGGGTGTTCAGAAAGAGAACGGGGAGCTAAGGGCATGTCTGGAGGCGTATCGGAGCAATTCCCAAGTCTGATTCCCGTTAGCAGGGACACGAATATCAGTTTGTCCTCTGGTCCTTTTGTAATGTTTAGGGTTCAGGGAGCAATACCCATGTCTGCTTCCCATTATAGGGTGCAATGAGAATCCTAGGGTAACTCCTTATCTATCTGGACATGTGTTGGTGTTCATGTTCATGAATGGACACCATGTTCTCTTTCCATTATGTATCTGGGCATGGGTTTCTACATTATGAGTTTGCCACTCTCCCACTACTATTTGGTGATATTGGAAAAAACCCACATCACACTAAACTGCAGATAAATCTTATTTGTCTTTGAAATTGAAATTATGACAGTGCCACTAGTCGATTCATAAAATGTTGATTAGTCCTAGATTGCTTCTTCCTTGAAATTATGATAGTGCCACTATTTGATTCAGTTAATTATGGAAACTAACCATCTTGTCCTGGTGAACTGAACAAACCATACTATGTACTTTTGTTGCAGGGAAAGAGGCGAAAGATCGACCAGGACCTGGCGACCTGGCTAAATGACAAGATAGCAATCCAAAGGGAGAAGCAAAATTCCCAGAAACTGGCCTTTGACCAACTGCGCGCTGAACTCGCACCTTGGCTACACAGTGCCAAAAACAGAAGGAGTTCAACGCTGGCTGGGCCAAGCTACACAGTGAAGGTCGCGCCTTGGCTAGGAAGCAGACGGAGATCATGAAAGGGATCTTGAAGGAAAATCGTATGGCTACGAAAAAAATTCTCCAATCCGTGACGGAGCGCTAGAACGTATAGCTGAAGCACGACATATTACTGAAGGAGCTGGCCAATCTTAGGGAGGGAAATAGGCAGCTCCGGGCCAGGCTCGCTTGAACACAACATATGTTTATTTAGTACTGAACTGCCTGGTTTGTCCTCTGAAGTGGTGATTTTGTAAGCGTGAACTTAACTCTATGCACGATATGTGTGTTCGTCTGAAATTAGTTTTCTCGAGGATTGAGTTTGGCTTAGTTCGGAAAGCGCAACTGCAAGTCTTACAATTTACTAGTTTCAGGCATTTCCACAACATAAATTATTCACCTCGAATTTCCTTTATCCTCTATAGTCTATCCTTGTTCACCCTCGCGCGCCTTCTTCAGTTCCTTCAACAGATCCGCAATGCAGTACTCTAGCTTCTTCTTGTCTTCCTGAGTTGATCCCTCTCCTTTTCTGCATTATGAATTAGCAACCTGTGACTATCCTGAACCTTCTTTGCAGTTCCAACAACCAAGCTCCCATTCATTCCGTCAGTTAGCTCTGACTGCAAATTCTCGATTTCTTGTTCCAACTCCTTATTTTGTACCGATAGTTTGAAATTATTTTCAGCTGCATCGCTTACATCAGTAAATCTCCCCGACCTTTCCTACTCATACATCTCCCATAACTCTGCCAAACATTTCTTAAGTGCATCTGGCCACTCAAGATCCACCCACTCTACTGCTTTACACACCGGGCCAACCTAAAAACACACACACTATAGTGTAATGAACATGCACGATACATTTTACTTCATGTCACACTTGCACATAATGTAAACAAACCTGATTTGTACAGCCCAAAAACCTTCTCCTAGTGTTACTGCCTTCGAATGCAACATATCTCCTTAGTTTTATCCCATGGTCACATGGCACATCTACATCGAGATCTAGGCCCTCCCATTCGGAGTCGTAGATCGTCCGTGGTACCTATAGGTAAACGCAAAGATGAAATCGGACACGATTGCATGCACATATGGAGCTCAGATCAAGAGATTTACCATTGCCTAAACCTAGCCCGAGAAAACAGAGGAACTCACATCATGGAAGGAATACTCGATGTCGGAGAGAAGGCTGTTGCTGCTCGACTAGTCGTCCTCACCATTCAAGGACAGTATGGCGAATGCGTCGTCACAGGCGACAACGTCGGTGTCGGCGTCGGCGAGAGAGAGAGAGAGAGAGAGAGAGAGAGAGAGAGAGAGAGAGAGAGAGAGAGAGAGAGAGAGAGAGAGAGAGAGCAGCCCTTCTACCTCTGCAACAATGACTAAATTGGCATGTTACAATAGTTTAATTCATACCATGCCCTTTCCCTGGATTACTGTCTCCTGCCTGATATGGATTCTGTTCACACATTCTCATTTCAAATATTAAACCTGCACTCCCTCCATCCCAATTTCATTGCCTAACGAAAACATACCAGTATATTACATCATCTTCAGTCATGATTTCACAAAACATTACATTACAATCTCTCAACAAACATAATCACAACATGGTTTCACAAAACATCACATTACAATCTCTCAACAAACATAATCATAGAAACAAGTATATTACATCAACTCAAGAAACAAAATCATGTCGACTACAAGGTACTTACACATCACTTGTCCTGTCATGGTTTCACAAAACATTACATTACAGTCTCTCAACGAGCAAAATAACAAAAACAAGTACAATACATCATCTCAAGAAACATAATCATGTCAACTACAATGTATTTATGCATCACTAGTCCAGTCATGGTTTCACAAAACATTACATTACAATGTCCCAATAAACATAATAACAGAAACAAGTACGGTACGTCATCTTAAGAAACATAATCATGTCAACTACAATGTACTTATGTCTTATTACAACAATGATGGTTTCAGTGAGTGACATGTTCAAAAATCTCAACAGGTCGCACAGCATTATATTGTAATCTCTCAACAAACATAATCACAGAAACACGCTCTAAATGCAAAAACAGTCAATATTACAAATATAGGCAGGGGAACCTCGCGGTCCATATGACAAGCCCAGGGTAGCAGCTCTCATCAGATCTCATCAACGTCGACCACCTCATTCTGTTCAGCCACTACAGGGGCATCTACATCCACTATAACCTATTCAACAACATCAGAAATGGTACCAAGGAAGAACACCTTCCTGGTTCGCTTCTTTTGCCGCATAATCTGCATAAGATCTTCAGTATCCAAAACATCTATGAATTGCTGCTTCTTATGATGCCACCACCGGATTTTTTCCATCTGCTTAGGGCTAATACTGATTTCCTTACCGATCATCTCTCTCATTTCATCAATAGTTATGTTTCTGGAATCGACAGTGATCTCCACAGTAAATGATGAAACTGGCTTATTAACTCCCTCATCAAGTTTTGCCATGTATGAATCCACCTCTATGCGTATACTGAACTTATCTAGATCAACATCTATTGATCCGTATTCTCTAGGAGCAGAAGCTCTGGCAGCAAGATCTCCAACATCTGCATACATATCATCAATCATCGCTTCAACTTTCACCTTACGATCAGCTTCACAACACTCCCAAACCATCTGAAGCTCATCGGAGTGCTCAATTTGCTATAGGTATCATTCATGTTGCGCCACACCAATTTTGTCCTCTGTCTAGAACCCCAGGGAATTCTAGCGGCAAGCATATCTACTAGCTGTGGAACAGACACAACCTCTTTGCAATTCACAAGCAGATGCACATCTTGCCCGAACACAACCCTCTCGCAACCAAAATCAAGTTTTGAAGTGTACTGCCGAACATGAACTGTGAACTCATATAGGTCCCTTGTATCAAAGCTGTGCCTAATTTGATTAAAAAGGGGAACATTTCAGTTCATTCGATTCTATTATGTCGTAACTAATCTACTTGCAAGATAAGGCACAGATAAGAAAAATTCACCTCTCTCTTTCTCCTAGGTTTTTTTCTTCGAGATCTGGGTGCTGCATCCGCCCACCGGAGCCGAACAATCCACCGTTGGCCTTGCTTTTCTCTTCAACCCGCTGCTCGTAGGTACCTTGGGAGCAGAATCCTTGCTGGCCTCCTCGCTAACCGGGGCTGAAGACCTCGCCGCTGCTACGTGTTGAGCCCCAGACTTGGGCCCCGACGGACCCGAATCAGTCGATGACGTAGCTACAACCTTTGCCTTGCAAGACATGCAGTGTCGGGGGAGGGAGAATAAAGGTCCTCCACTGCCAGCAGATTTAGGGTCGGGGAAGGGAAGAAAAGGGACCGCCACCGCAGCATGATTTAGTGTCGAGAGTTAGGAAAGTACAGTAATGGATTTGCCCCTACGACACTTGCAGGGTGGCTAAGAAGAGTGGCCGATGAAGGAGGGGCACAACAGGAACTAGTGTAACAGAATATCCTGACTTAATGGGCACGATTTGAAAATATTGGGTTTGGCCATCATTCACTCAAAAGACCCCTCTCAGCAATTGGCGCCCCAACTTTTCGAATCGCGGTGATAAAAATCAACTTGGGTACCCCGTTGCCTGGGCGACCCAACTTTCGGGCCGCAAAATGATATTCTCTTCAATGACACCAGTGGATCCATGTCGTTTAGGAAAAGAACACACATGCAATGGCACTAGTGGATCAATGTGGTACAGGAAAAGAACACACATGCAATGTCACAAGTAGATAAATGTGGTTTTGGAAAATAACAGAAATGAAAATGTCACCAGTGGATACATGTGGTTTAGACAAACAACACACATGTAATGACTCTAGTGGATCCATGTGGTTTAGGAAAAGAACACACATGCAATGACTCTAGTGGATCAATGTGGGTTAGGAAAATAACATACATGCAATGTCACCAGTGGATCCATGTAGTTTTGGAAAAGAACACACATGCAATGACTCCAGTGGATCCATCTGGTTCAGGCAAAGAACACACATGCAATGTCACTAGTGGATCCATGATGTTTAGGAAAGAACACACTTGCAATGTCATCTAGTGGATCCATGTGGTTTAGGAAAAGAGCACACATGCAATGTCACAAGTGGATCCATGTGGTTTAGGAAAACAACACACATGCAATGACTCTAGTGGATCAATGTGGTTTCGGAAAACAACACACGTGCAATGAGTCTAGTGGATCAATGTGGTTTAGGAAAAGAACGCACATGCAATGACTCAAGTGGATCCATGTGGTTAAGGAAAAGAACACACATGCAATGTCACTAGTGGATCAATGTGGTTTAGGAAAAGAACACACATGCATTGTCACCAATGGATCCATCTGGTTTAGGAAAAGAACACATGTGCAATGTCACCAGTGGATCCATGTGGTTTAGGAAATGAACACGCATGCAATTCCTTAAGTGGATCCATGTGGTTTAGGAAAAGAACACACATGCAAGGACACTAGTGGATCCATGTGGTTTAGAAAAAGGACACACATACAACGACACTAGTGGATGAATGTGGTTTACGAAAAACACACATGCAATGTCACAAGTAGATAAATATGGTTTAGGAAAAGAACACACATGCAAATGTCACCAGTGGATACATGTCGTTTAGGGAAAGAACACACATCCAATGACGCTAGTGGATCCATGTGGTTTAGGAAAAGAACACACATGCAATGACTCTAGTGGATCAATGTGGTTTAGGAAAAGAACACACATGAAATGTCACTAGTGGATCCATGTAGTTTAGGAAAAGAACACGCATGCAATGTCACGAGTGGATCCATGTGGTTTAAGAAAAGAACACACATACAATGCCACAAGTGGATCCATGTGGTTTAGGAAAAGAACACACATGCAATGACTCTAGTGGATCAATGTGGTTTAGGAAAAGAACACACATGCAATGACTCTAGTGGATCAATGTGGTTTAGGAAAAGAACGCACATGCAATGTCACAAGTGGATCCATGTGGTTTAGGAAAAGAACACATAAGCAATGACTGTAGTGGATCAATGTGGTTTAGGAAAAGTACACACACGCAATGACTCTAGTGGATCAATGTGGTGTAGGAAAAGAACACACATGCAATGACTCTAGTGGATCCATGTGGTTTAGGAAAAGAGGACAGCTGTAAAAGTCATTAGTGGATCAATGTGGTTTAGGAAAAGAACACACATGCAATGACGCTAGTGGATCCATGTGGTTCAGGCAAAGAACACACATGTAATGACTCTAATGGATCAACGTGGTTTAGGAAATTAACACACAAGCTAACATGGGTATACCCTACCGGTACTCGAGCTTGGTATATACGGTCTAAATACGTATAGGCCCACTGTATCGCCAAGTCCCAAACGAAGGATTCGAGTAACCTGCGGATTCTCGATTGCTTGAAGAACAAGAAGAAGCTAAAGATAGAAAGTTTAAAGGGGAAAACCCTAACTTGTAACCGACTCGACCTTCTACCCGGGACCTAGCCTATCTATATAAAGGCTGGGAGGGGGCGGCGAGGAGGACACACGCAACCCTAGTTTCCACAACCCTAGCCAGATTGCACCTGCGCACCATTGTAACTTTCGATTCCTTCGATAATTCCACGAGCAGACAAGCAGGAGTAGGGACCTCTACGAGGCCTAAACCTGGGTAAATCTTTGTTCCCAGTGTGCTTGTCTGTTAGCCGATAGATGTCTCCAGCGCTCCCTACTTCTCCAAAACCCAAGTCCATAATAATGGGCATTGACGAGTTAAACCCTCGTCAATTGGCGCTGTCTGTGGGAATTGGGAGTGCTGATGTTGTGGCTTCTTCGGCCCCATCAACTTGGATCTACAACTCCGCAACAGCGGAGATTCGCCAGCTCTTCGGCGCGTTTGACTTCACCGTCCACACGCCAGCCACTCCCCCAGCCTTCGAGTCCGTGGGCGACGGAATCAGCCTGGTGATCGGGAGCTTCTCCTTCCAAGTTGGTCAGATGGGCACGCTTCGCATGCCTAATCAACCGACAGCACCGGTGATTGCCCCAGCATCATGGTTTCCTTCGTCGATCGGCACCCTCAGCAAGCTCAATGCCCCACAGCGATCGAGAACAACATCGTGACAGCGATCGCGACCGATCGAAAGCAATCTAGCCACTGAAGATGGAACCTGCAGTTCCGGATCTGAGAGTTTTGGAAGCAGCGGCTTCCCCAATCACTTCATGTGTGCCGTCATCAACGCAGGCGACACCTCTGCCAACCGCGACAACGGCGGCAATCGTGGCAACGGAACCGACCCGCCTAACGACGGCAACAGTGGCAATGGCGGCAACGACGGTAACGGTGGCAATCGCGTCCCCGTTGACAAAGGAGGGGCAGTCGAACCTCCAACCATAGTAAATGAGCAAACCGGCGAACGCGTCATAATCAACCTCAACAAGCAAGAATGGGCTCGCTGTCGCGAGGCCCTGCGAGGCACCCCTCTACCCTTCGGATCCCTGCAGGAACTGCTGATGGGTTATCATTAGCTCCTGAAGGAAGAATTCAAGCGCCAAGTACAAAAAATCACGCAACTCGAGGAACGCAAAAAGGCGGCAGACGAGTCGAGCCTTCGTCGAGCTGGACTCTCCTCCTACGGAGGATCCTCCTCAAAAGCCAACGAACACCTCGCCAAGAAGAGGCAGTCTCGGATGGCCCACCTCACCAAGCAGGAATGCATAGAGGCCGCAAAGGTCCTCGACTTTGGCTCTATGTCAGTCGACACCAAGGGCAATGTGGTCCCGAAAACGCCGCAGGCTGCAGTGACAGCAGCCACCATGTACCTCTTGAACAACCAACCACCAGCTGGAGACCCTCGAGCCGCCATGCACCGATCTACGATCGTGGGCTTGGGATTAATCGAAGCCGCCCTCGACAAGGAGCCGACACCGGAGCCAAAGAAGGGCAAAGCGCTAGCAAAGCGTTACTCCTTGCCCTCATCCAGCGATGACAGCCACGACTTGTCTCGACGTCACTGCTCACGACGACACGACCATGACTACGACGCACGTGATGACATCACGCAGCGCAAGATCGACAAATCAAGAGCATGACGTGCTCGGAGGAGGACGTGGAGCTCTACGGTGCCAGATGCTTCAGCAGATCCATTAGGCAGAAGCGAATGCCTAAAGGATTCAAACTCCCGTCGTAGAACCCGAAGTTTGACGGCCTACAGGACCCGAAGATCTGGCTAGAGGACCACATCTCTTCTGTCAGACTCCACGGAGGCAGTCGAAGCACTTCCATGCAATGCTTGCAGCTACAGCTGCAGGGCGCCGCCCGAGCATGGCTCAATAACCTCCCACGCGGATCCATTCGCAGCTGGGATGAGTTGGTTTACATCTTCGTGTGCAACTTTAAGGGCACGTACAAATGGCCCGCATCAATCGAAGAGTTGAGATGCTGCCAGCAAAGATCCGGCAAATCACAGCGCTCCTACATCCAAAGGTGGTCCATCATCAAGAACTCTGCGAAAAACATCTCGGAAGACCGCGTGATTGATGCATTCAATGGTGGTGTACGCCGCCTAGAACTCAGAGAGGAGCTAGGCCGCTCAAAGCCCAAGACCATCGACCACTTGATGGAGATCGCGAATCGGTGGGCCGATGGAGAAGACTCGGTGAAGAATCGCGTGTACTCCGACGAGGAGGCGGATCTCGAGCGCAGACGCGATCGCCGAGGCAAGCGTCGCATGCGCGTCTACGACGACCACGATGACGTCAACATGGTCGCGGCTGGCTACGCCGAAAGACGCGACGACAACCGCAACAGTGGATACCGTAGCGGCGGATACCGCGACTCCTAGAAAACCACGCAAGCTCCATTGAGGATAAACTGTCTGGGCCATGTACGGTGCACTTCTACATCGACAAGCATGATGGCGCAAATAAATCCAGCCACCTCCTCAAGGATTAACGCAAATTCCTCAAGCTACATGAGGGATTGGTTCGGATGAACCGCAATGCAGTCGAAAGAGGCTACGGAGCCGCTCCAGGCACCGTGGCACATGGCGCACCGCCACCACCACCTGGGCCACCCCCGAACGGAGCGGCACCGGACCAACACCATGGAGGCGAACCGTACCCACGGGCCATGGGCACCATGATGATCTGATGATCCAAAAGGGACGCCCCTCCAACAGGGTGCAGAAGGCCATCACTCACCAAGTCAACTTGGCCATGCACTCGCCACCATCCACCACTGAGTACTCGAGGCGCAAATTGGAGGCTTCGACATGAGTCGCGTCTTCATAGATGGCGGAAGCGGCATCAACCTCATATTCGCGAGTACCTTGCGAGCAATGAGAATCCCTCTAACCTGCCTAGAGGCATCGGACACAACGTCCCATGGCATCGTCCCAGGGAAAGGCATATACCCCTGGGCAAAATCAACCTCGACGTCATCTTCGGCACGCCGAAGAACTTCTGGCGCGAGCGCATCGATTTTGAGGTCGTCGACTGGCCCTCACAATACCACTGCATCCTCAGGCGCGTCGCGTTCGCTAGGTTCATGGCAGTGCCCCACTACGCCTACCTGCAGATGAAAATGCCAGGTCCCAATGGCATCATCACGATCAACGGGAGCTTTGAACGATCGGCGATTGCGACGAATTCAACAGAATCTCCCAGTCCTTCGGCATGTAGGAGGAACTCGCGAGATTGAAGGGGACGACAGATAACAGCCTGCCTCCCCTGAGCAGGCCAAGCTCACCTGATCTCTCCTTCGACTCATCTGTGCACACAAAGAAGGTGCAGGTCCATCCATCGGATCCCGCCAAGACGGCCCTCATCGCCAACAACTTGAGTCCCACATAGGAAATCGCGCTCGTCGAATTCCTCCGTGAGCACTGGGAAATTTTTGCCTGGTGTCCTCCAGACATGCCAGGAGTTCCCAGGGAATTCGCCGAGCACGCACTCAACGTCAACCCCGACGCAAGGCCAGTCAAGCAAACAATCAGGTGACTGTCTGAGCCACAAGCGCAGGCAGTTGGAATGGAGACCAACAGACTCCTCGAGGCCAAGTTCATACGCGAGATCAAGGAGAGCACTTGTCTCGCCAACACGGTGCTGGTACCAAAAAAAGGACACGGATATCCTACGGATGTGCGTAGACTTCACCTATCTGAACAAGCACTGCCCAAAGGATCACTTCCCGCTACCACGGATTGACCAGATCATCGACTCCGCCGCGGGATGTGCGCGCCTCTGCTTCCTCGACGCCTACTCAGGCTACAATCAAATTCGAATGAAGGAGGAAGATCAAGAGAAAACAGCATTTACAATGCCCTTTGGTGTGTTCTGCTACAACACAATGCCCTTCGGGCTAAAAAACGCGGGAGCCACCTACCAGCGGTGCATGCAGGCTTGCCTCAAGGAACAACTGGGTCGCAACATCCAAGTCTATGTCGATGACATAGTAATCAAGACCAAGGAGGAAGCCTCTCTAATCGATGATTTGCATGAAACCTTCGCCAACCTCGACCGCTACCGGATCAAGCTAAATCAGACAAATCGCCTTGGTACCATCATCTTGACTACTCGGGTATCTCATCTCCGCGAGGGGAATCGAGGCGAACCCAAAGAAGATAAAAGCCATACTGGCCATGGAGAAGCCGAAGAACATAAGAGGCGTCCAGCAACTGGCCAGACGAATCGCGGCCCTCAGTCGATTTATCAGCCGAATGGGTGAAAAGGCACTGCCCTTCTACCAGCTCCTCCGCAAAGGTGAAAAATTCGAGTGGACCAATGAAGCACAAGAAGCATTCGAAGATCCCAAGCTCCTGCTATCCACTTCGCTAGTGCTGGTGACTCCACGAGAAAGGGAACCATTGTTGTTGTACATCGCCGCCACCAACTAGGTGGTTAGCATAGTGCTTGTCGTCGAGCGAGCTGAGGAAAACAAGGTTCACGGTGTACAATGCCCAGTCTACTACCTTAGCGAGGTCCTCACGCCAACAAAACAGCGGTACCCGCACTACCAGAAGCTGGCATACGTTGTCTTTATGACCGCCCGGCGACTGCGCCACTACTTCCAGGAGCACCCAATCGTGGTAGTCAACGACGCCCTGCTGGGACATATCCTCAATAACCCCGACGCCACGGGACGAGTCGCGCTTTGGGGAATAGAGCTGCCTCCACGAGACATCACATATGAAAATTGCGACGCAATCAAGTCGCAAGCTCTCCCTGACTTCCTCGTGTACTGGATGGAGAACCAACTCCCGGACAAACCAGATATGTCCTACCTCTAGACAATGCACTTCGATGGGTCCAAGCGGAAAGACGGAGCAGGTGCAGGTGTCATACTAACATCACCTCAAGGGGACAAGCTGAAGTATATCCTGTGAATGCAGTTCACAACCTCAAACAACGAGGCTGAATACGAAGCCCTGTTGCATGGGATGAGGATGGCAAAAGCTTGTGGCACCAAGAGGCTCATCATATATGGCGACTCCATGTTGGTCGTCAACCAAACAATGCATGAGTGTGACACACTGAACGACAACATGATCGCGTACCATGACCTCTACGATACACTCGAAGGAGACTTCGACGGTTGCAAGCTGTGACACGTAGGTCGCGGAAGCAATGAAGAGGCAGATGCACTCGCCAACATAGGCTCTACCTGCGCCCCCATACCACCTGCGGTATTTCTCGAGCGAATATGCGAACGCTCCATCAAGCCAAAGGTTGTAGAGAAGAAAACAAGCGCAGCAACGGACTCGGGGGCTGCGCCACCCAATGAGCCAATGGCACTCGATGACTTGGAGCTGGACACAGGACTCGAGGGACCAATGAGCATCATGATGATAGAGCAATCCTGGACGGAGCCATATATTACGTACCTCCTCAGCAAGAGGGTACCAGACGATCCGACAAATGCACGGCACATTGCGCGGCGATCCAAGGCATTCGCTGTTATCAACGGCGAACTGTATAAGCGCAGCATCACAGGAGTACTACAACGATGCGTCTCCCTCGCTGATGGAAAAGCAGTTCTCCTTGATATCCATGAAGGGACCTGCGGGCACCACGCCGGCAGTCGCGCCCTCGTTGACAAAGCTCTACGAGCTGGATTTTACTAGCCCACGGCCATGCGCGACGCCAAAGACATAGTCCAAAAATGCAATGCTTGCCAGCAATTTGCGGACAAGCCACACGCACCAGGCGCAGAGCTATGGCCAATCCCGTTGGCCTGGCCCTTCTCACAGTGGGGGCTCGACATGGTCGGCAAGCTTCCAAGGTCCTCGCGAGGAGGCTACGTCTACCTCTTGGTAGTACTCGACAAATTCACCAAGTGGATCGAGGCCATGCCAGTGACCAACCAATCAGGGCACAGCACAGTCAAGTTTTTCGAGTCCATCGTCTACCGTTTTGGCGTGCCGCACAGCATCATCACCGACAACGGGACGAACTTCACATCCAAGGAGTTTCAAGAATTTTGCGAGAACTTGGGGATCAACATCAGCTACGTATCAGTAGCGCATCTACAGACCAACGGTCAGGTGGAAAAAGCAAACGGGCTCGTCTGCAGCGGCATCAAGAAGTGACTCCTACGACCACTCGAACAAGCCGCGAGTTGCTGGCCAGATGAACTGCAATCCGTACTTTGGAGCCTACGTACAACTTCAAACAACGCCACGGGCTACACGCCATTCTTTATGGTGCACGGAGCAGAGGCGGTGCTACCCGCCGAAGTACGATACAAGGCGCCGCACGTGGTCGCTTACAGCGAACAAGAGTCATCCCTTGCACTCGAAGACTCTGTCGACCTCCTTGACGAGGCAAGAGAAATCGCCGCAGAAAGATCCACGATCTACCAGCAGAACCGCCTTCTACCAGTGAAGGCCGCCCCAGATCCTTCGTCGAAGGTGACCTGGTCCTGCGATTGAAGCAGAAGGGGCATCTCAAGCTTGAGTCCCCCTGGGAAGGAACGTACGTGATTATAGAAGTAATCCCAGGTGGCGCCTATCGCCTTCAAGATTTAGAGACAGGAGTCGCATACTCCAACCCTTGGAACGTCGCACACCTGCGACGCTTCTACCCCTAATTGTTTTTTACTTTTACATCGCAAATAAGGCTACTCAGCCAAGGCTACTTAGCCACACATTGTACCTCGCACTGTTCTTCGAATAAATAAAACCTAAGTGCCCCAAAACTCTGTGTTCTTCTTTACTTTGTCAATTTACATACTCGGGGGCTGCGCCACCCTATACATATCTGTTCTTCGAACCAAAACGCGATATCCTGAGTAGCTGGCACATCAATCGAACCCCTTAACACGACCTCAACCCAGCTGCAACGCACCTGATAGGTTGATAATGGACTGAGATAAAACATGGCTAGGGTAACGAAAAGGACTCGCATAGTGCAACGCACCTCATGCTAACAAAGCTCTTTATACACATTCAACAATAAACTATCTACAACATCTATATGAACATTACAACATAAGTACACTTATGGGCAGGATACAAATTAGGCTACTACTGCAGCAGGAGAACGTTGGTTTGTTCCTCAAAGAAGTCGACGATCTCTTCTGCTGGGCGATCCACCTCCTGGTAGTGCGGCACCATATTCCAGGCAGAACCTGCTGGTGGTGCAGGTGGCCCAGACGCAATCGCTGCAACGTCAACGTCAGGCCTGTGCAACCGCACCATTGACTGAGCAGCCGTGGCACCAGCCACCAACTGTTGCCTCACGCATTCGCGAACCGCGAACAGATCTTGAAACTTGGATAGGAGGGCCAGCAGGCTTGATGGAGTATCATCCAACGGGAACATCGCCTGATAAATGTTTTTCAAGCATGACTGCGACTTCTTCAGAAAAAGCAGCACTCACGATTCACAATCCTGCAGGGTCGCCAGAGTAGTCACACGATCATGATCTACCCAGAAGTATCCACTCTCTTGAAGTTGCTCCTGGGTGAGATCATGCAGGCGAATAGCAATTCTATCCTTCTCCTCCTGCGGATGATGCATGCTAACAACTATACGAAGCAACACCAGCAGCATGAGTACAACGTACCACTGCGAGTGACTACCAGGAAAAGATGAGAACAAGCAAACTAACACTTGAATTGGTTGCCCAGCTGCGTCACCTCGCCAAGCAGATATTGCTCTCGGGCGGCGGCTTTTTCCGCCTTCGACTTCCACACGTCCGCGTTACTGCGGAGCACGGGCAACTCACGATCCAGCTGCTTCATGCGATCACGTAGTCGCGAAAGTAAGGACAGCTCATCTACCGTGGAGCGCGATGGTGCCACGGTATCATCAACAGTTGGCGAGTCCTGGGTTCCCCTCATAGGATCACTTGATGTACCTTACCACAAGTCAAGATCGAAGCAAATAAGACGACCAAATAAAAAACAAAGAAAAAAGGGCAGATGCATTCAAGACCAGCATAAGTATCAGCAGATACAATCGCCAGCATGCATGTTCTTAAACAAAAGGACATAAACTAATCCAACTATTACAATGCTAACTAAGGAGCAGCTGGCTTCTTCGACTTTGACGGCTTCGGGGGCTTCATCAAATCCGTGGCAGTATCAGACGCCACTGACTTTCCGCCAGCCCCTGAGGCCGAAGCTTTCGCCGCCTTCTTCACACGTTGGAGCTCCTCAGAATACTTTGCAACAGTATTTATCAAGTGATGCCCATATTTTCCACAGGAAGTCGTGAAGGGAGCGAAGACTACCTGCTGACCGTCCGCGCCAATAGGCATCACCTTCGACACCACGGAAGGATCGATCTTGACTCCGTGGGCCTGCACCATGGTGAGTGACAAGGACGCGCCAGCCGCGCGGAGTGAGTTCTTATAGCTGGAAGGCACACCCCCGGCGAGTGACTCCACCAGCTCGTCCATATTATCGATGAGCTCCGCCTTAGGCATCAACTCCTCCCGGAGGCGTCTGAGGGCGCCCTTGGCCTTGGAAAGTGTACCTTGGACGGTGGCGCTACGATCCACGACTGCAGACAGCGCACCCGCCAGAGCGTCATCACGACGAAGGGCCTGCGGGTCAAAGCTCAAATCGCCAGCGTCTACACATAAACCAACACATGGACAAAACATCAGCGACATCAGCAAAAACATTAGAAGGAGAGAAGGATAACAATATCGACAAGAAAAAGTACCTGAGAGAGCCTTGGCGATTGAGAACAGTTGTTCTTCGAACAACTTTTCCCTGGCCGCGAAGGAGGCACGTAGATCCTCTTCATGCTTTCGCGCCTCGTCACGCGCTGTGATTGCCTCGTCGCGACCCTTCACAGCCGCGGCAAGCGTCTTCTCCAAGGTGGTGGCGTTACGCAATAAGGCATTATGTTCAGCTACACGACAAGCAAAAGTTGATCATCAGTCGACTATATCAAAATGAGAAGAAAAGCTTTCCACCACGCGATGACGCGTCTCCAGCATAGCATGCTGGCGGCCCATCCCCATCACTTGTTCCGCCAAGAGTGCGGCTTCCTTCACAAGGAGACGTAGCACAAACAAGGAATCAGCAGAGGCAACAGATAACATCGACTGCAACACTAAAACAAAGAAAAGCTACACTTACATGGTCCTCCAGTGACTCCGAAGATTTCTGTTGTACCGTCATCCGGGCAACCATTCGATGCTCCCCTGCGTGGGAAGAACTGCAAGAGTTGTGCCCGGAGTGGGCCACCACCGGAGGGGAAGGAGCGTGCTCGACCTCTTCCTTGGCCTTCGAGGTCGCGACTCCTGATTCCTTTAAAAATTGGATGTCGCCAGAAGATGACGACGCCTGTTGACTGCAAGATAACGACCATATCAACAAATGACAAACCCAGAGACAAGCCAACAAGAAGAAAACAAAGAAGAACAAACGAACTAGAAAACTTACCAGTCAAACTTGTCAAAGTCAAATGTGGCCTCCACCGATTCTGACAAAGACTCCTTGGGCAATCGCATCTTCTTGCGAGAAGATGGTGCCACAGCCCTCATAGGAACGGCAGGAATTGGCGACTCCGGGAGTATCCTTGCTGCGCGAACGCTTGCGAGTATCCGGACTATCGGACTCGGGGGCTTCCTCCTCCACATCAGAAGGGACAGTCGACTCAGACTCATCCTCTTCCAAGGTTTCGCGAGGAATAATCCCCTCAGGGAGAGGGGCATACAAGGCGACACCGCCCAATCCTGCATACAGACAACAAAAATCAGCAGAAAGCAAGTAAGCAACAGAAGATCAAACGATAAAATAAGCTACTTCATAGCACAACTATACCTGAGGAGGAGGATTCGAAGCATCAAAGGGAGGAACCACTACTAGGAAACAGCTCTTCTGTGGCGCACCTTTTTTCAACATCTGTGGCGCATTTCCTAGTCGCCACTGATACCTCGCCACTGATATCTAACTTCAGTGGCCCATTTAATCATACGAAGTCTCAAACTTGATTGGGCGCATATGGCCAATATCATACGAAGTTTTTTCCAAAATTGAAAAAAATGGGCGGATCTCAAACTTCTGTGGCGCATATGGCCAATATGCGCCACAAAAGTTTTTTTCAAATTTCAAAAAAAAAACTGGGCCAGATCTAGATCTGGCCGGAGTTGGTGGTGGTGGTGGCTGCTGGTGGTGGTGGTGGCTGGAGGAGGGCTAGGAGGAGGTTGCCGGAGTTGGTGGTGGTGGAGGAGGAGGAGGAGGTGGTGGAGGAGGAGGAGGAGGTTGCCGTTGTTGGTGGTGGAGAAGGAGGAGGAGGTTGCCAGAGTTGGTGTTGGTGGAGGACGAGGAGGAGGTCACCGGAGTTGGTGGTGGAAGAGAAGGAGAAGGAGGTCGCCGAAGTGGTGGTGGAGGAGGAGGAGGTCGCCGGAGTTGGTGGTGGAGGAGGAGGAGGAGGAGGAGGTGGTGGTCGCCGGAGTTGGTGGAGGAGGAGGAGGAGTAGTAGGGAGGGGAGAAGTGTGGAGGGGAGGAGAAGTGGGGAGGGGATAAAAAGGAAAAAGGAAGGGAGAAGGGCGCCGACGAGATTCAAATTTCGAATCCCGCCCAAGACTTCCGTGGCGCATATGGGGGAAATGCGCCACATAAGTTTCTCCCCCTTTTTATTTTTGATAGGTTAAAGATTTTTTTCTGACATCGTATGCAAACGTTAGAGCCGTTTTACCGTGCCATGACCTATTTTTGCAAGATAAATCAAAATTTATGTTTTTCAATTTTGTCTAGATCTATACCCTAAAATCTAACTAGAACTCAAAGGAATTATTTTTTTGAAGTTTCTATCATTTTTGTTTATTTTTTACAAAACTAAAAAGGCGATCCACAGGGGGGGATCTGTTTTCCCCCCTAGATGCTTGTTCTGTGGCGCATACACCTATATGCGCCACAGAAACATCACTTTCTGTGGCGCATATGGACACATGCGCCACAGAAGTTTCTCCCGCTGTTTTTGCTGCTTGGTCCCATCAACATTCTGTGGCGCATATGTCTATATGCGCCACAAAGTTTAACGCCAGTGGCGCACGCAATATCACGCCAGAAATATGGACTTACGTGGCGAATATTGGTTTCAATGCGCCATGAAGTCAAACTGTGGCGCATGTTTTCTAGTGCGCCACTGATATATATCTGTGGCGCATAATTTTACATATGCGCCACTAAATATCTTGTCTATCTATAAGCTGTTTCCTAGTAGTGAACAACTGGTTCACTGGGAAGCACATCCTTGCCGGTGTACTTCATGACTAGTAGAACCCTCTTGTCCACCTCACTCGCGGACATGCCATCGGCAGACACGCGAGTGGCATCATCAGCGCTAGCACATTTAAACATGGGGTGGACCCTGGCTTGCAGGGGCTGGACACGACGGTGCAGCCAAGTGCGAATGAGGGCGCAATCTCCCTCCTCTTTGCCTACGCGGCTCTCGAGGTCGCAGACACGTTGATACAGCACGTCTGTCTCCGCGAGCTCGCCAGGCATGACTACGTTCTTCCAGGAGCGCATCCTCCTGCATAGCATTGCGGGATCGAAGGGCGCGAGTCCAAAGTGTTCGCCATTGGCCTTCTGATCGCAGATATAGAACCATTTGTCCCTCCACCCTTGGACGGACGCCATGAGCTTGATATCGAAGTAGGTGGCAGATGGGTCGACGTGGATTCCGCAACCACCTACATCGTAAACTAAAGAGCCAGATGCAGACTGACGCTTCAATTTGAATATGCGCTTGAAAAGGCCGAAGTGTGGCTCGATTCCGAGCCAGCACTCGCAAAGTGTGATGAAGCAAGAGATGTGGAGGATCGAATTTGGGGACAGCTGATAGAACTGGAGCCCGTAGAAACAAAGAAGACCCCTAAAAAGGGGTGAAGAGGCAAGGAGAGACCGTGAATGATGAATGCAAGAAACATCACTCGAAAACCAGCGGGAGGAGCAGGAATGGTTGCACCGCTGGGGACGCGCGAATCAGCGACTGCCACGGACAGCACTCCGTCTTGGCGAATAAGACGGAGATCAGACGCCTTGATGATAGAAGGGCGCCACGCACCATTTGTGACGCAGGTGCCCGCGACCTTCTTCTTCCGCTTTGGCGGTCTTGGTGCTCGCAGTGGCGGAGCCGCCTTCTTCTTCGCGCTTGACAGCGGTGGCGGAATTAGTGGCAGCGCCTCCCTTCTTCTTCCCCATTGCACGACGGCGATGTGAGCGAAGAAAGTAGCTCGGGAATGAGCGGAGCTGGTCCAACATCGTGGAGGAAACGGGCGCATGAAAAAGCAGAGGAGTAGCAGCAATGGCGATGGCACCAAGGAAGAATGAGCACAGATGGGAAAATTACCGCTATAGCGCTGCTACTTAACCCCTGGAAGATGCAATCCAACGGCTTAGAAAAACCCTATTGGACGCGTCGCACACATCGTGTTGGACACATGGAGAAGGGGAAGCGCGAACCGTCCCTCTACTAGTCCCATTACGCACGGAAATCGAGGAGGCGCAGTTAAAATAAAGATTACGCACGCCCAGTCAAATCAAAGTCAGGAAGTGGGACCCATCGCCAGACGTCTTCGTCAAACCGCTCACGCAGCGAATCGAGGTCATACAAGCGTCAGCACTGACGTCATCAAAGCTGCGGAGTAAAAAACTTCGACTACTTTAGTGCTTGCTAGAGTCTTCGACTCCACCAAGCACTCGGGGGCTACTCCCATAGGGAGCGCTGGCCGCGCACCCTACGATTTTCTTTTCTTTCTGCAGGAATAAGGACAATCAAAAGGCAAACCCAACCACTCGAAATACGATTCGATTATGGACATGGGTTACTCCCATAGGGAGCGCCGGAAACAAATTCGACTGAAACAAGCAAAAGACGACAACAGTCGCAAAATGATTCCTTAGTCCCTGCCTGAGTCTTCGACTCAACCAAGCACAGCAGTCGCGAAATGATTCTTTAGTCCCTGCCTGAGTCTTCGACTCAACCAGGGACTTGGGGGCTACTCCCATAGGGAGCGCTGGTCGCGCACCCTATGATTATTTATGAAAAAACTGTGTGTCGATAACATCCACACTCGAAACTCATGGCGACACCGCCTCATAATTTTTCCTACAAAGAGACTGCGTCTCCTGGGTCACCCGAATCGTCTCCACGATGATAAAATTTGGATGCCGCGCTTACAGCGTGAAGGTAAGACCTGAATAAGGTCTGGCAACGCATTTAGCTGCGCACTACCGGAAATGTATCTGTGCCTACAGGTACGATGAACATGCCTTAACGGACGCGTCGAGTGCTCACACCCATATAACTGGAATTCCACTCCTATAAGACCTCCGTGGCCTGAATCGAATTACGCCAGCACTTTTCCGGATTCGAGTCCGGGGACTCGAGTTCGAGTAGATTGCGTTGTTTCACTCTAAGGTGGTCAACTGATACCGATACTTCGGTTATATCAGGCACGTATATCAACAATCCCTATGACACAAATGAAAACAGTCGAAATATATAATCATTCAGGCACTCGAAAGACTTCAGAAGTCCCCAGTCGAATCTACGATTCCACTGGACACTCGGGGGCTACTGACATGGGTATACCCTACAGGTACTCGAGCTTGGTATATACGGTCTAAATACGTACAGGCCCACGGTATCGCCAAGGCCCAAAGTAAGGATTCGAGTAACCTGCGGATTCTCGATTGCTTGAAGAACAAGAAGAAGCTAAAGATAGAAAGTTTAAAGGGGAAAACCCTAACTTGTAACCGACTCGACCTGATACCCGGGACCTAGCCTATCTATATAAAGGCTGGGAGGGGGCGGCGAGGAGGACACACGCAACCCTACTTTCCACAACCCTTGCCAGATTGCATCTGCGCACATTGTAACTTTCGATTCCTTCGATAATTCCACGAGCAGACAAGCAGGAGTAGGGACCTCGACGAGGCCTGAACCTGGGTAAATCTTTGTTCCCTGTGTGCTTGTCTGTTAGCCGATAGATGTCTCCAGCGCTCCCTCCTTCTCCAAAACACAAGTCCATAACAATGGGCATTGACGAGTTAAATCCTCGTCACATGTAGTGCCACATGTGGATCCATGTGGTTTAGGAAAAGAACACACATGCAACGACACGAGTGGATCCATGTGGTTCAGGCAAAGAACACACTTGTAATGACAATAGTGGATCAATGTGGTTTACGAAAAACACACACATGCAATGTCACTAGTAGATCAATGTGGTTTAGGAAAGGAACACACATGCAACGACTCTAGTAGATCCACGTGGTTTAGGAAAAGAAGACAGATGCAATGAAACTAGTGGATCAATGTGGTTTACGAAAATAACACAGATGCAATATCACAAGTAGATCAATGTGGTTTAGGAAAAGAACACAAATGCAAATGACACCAGTGGATACATGTCATTTAGGAAAAGAACACCCATGCAATGACTACAGTGGATCAATGTGGTTTAGGAAAAGAACACACATGCAATGTCACTAGTGGATCCATGTGGTTGAAGAAATGAACACACATGCAATGTCACTAGTGGATCCATGTGGTTCAGGAAAAGAACACACATGCTAATGTCACCAGTGGATCAATGTGGTTTAGGAAAAGAACACACATGCAATGCCTCAAGTGGATCCATGTGGTTTAGGAAAAACACACATCCAATGACACAAGTGGATCCATGTGGTTTAGGAAAAGAACACACATGCAATGACACTAGTGGATAAATGTGGTATAGGAAAAGAACACACATGCAATGTCACAAGTAGATAAGTGTGGTTTTGGAAAATAACACAAATGAAAATGTCACCAGTGGATACATGTGGTTTAGGAAAACAACATACATGCAATGACTCTAGTGGATCCATGTGGTTTACGAAAAGAATACACACGTAATGAATCTAGTGGATCAATATGGTTTAGGAAAATAACACACATGCAATGCCACTAGTGGATCCATGTAGTTTTGGAAAAGAAGAAACATGCAATGACTCCAGTGGATCCATCTGGTTCAGGCAAAGAACACACATGCAATGTCACTAGTGGATCCATCTTCTTTAAGAAAGAACACACTTGCAATGTCATCTAGTGGATCCATGTGGTTTAGGAAAAGAGCACACATGCAATATCACAAGTGAATCCATGTGGTTTAGGAAAACAACACACATGCAACGACTCTAGTGGATCAATGTGGTTTAGGAAAAGAACACACATGCAATGATTCTAGTGGATAAATGTGGTTTAGGAATAGAACACACATGCAATGACTCTAGTGGATCCATGTGATTCAGGAAAGGAACACACATGCAATGTCACTAGTGGATCAATGTGGTTTAGGAAAAGAACACACATGCAATGTCACCAATGGATCCATATGGTTTAGGAAAAGAACACACATGCAATGTCACCAGTGGATCCATGTGGTCTAGGAAATGAACACACATGCAATGCCTCAAGTGGATCCATGTGGTTTAGGAAAAGAACAGACATGCAATGACACTAGTGGATCCATGTGGTTTAGGAAAAGAACACACATGCAACGACACTAGTGGATCAATGTGGTTTACGAAAAACACACACATGCAATGTCACAAGTAGATAAATGTGGTTTAGGAAAAGAACGCACGTGAAAATGTCACCAGTCGATACATGTCGTTTCGGAAAAGAACACACATCAAATGACGCTAGTGGATCCATGTGGTTTAGGAAAAGAACACACATGCAATGACTCTAGTGGATCAATCTGGTTTAGGAAAAGAACACACATGCAATGTCACAAGTGGATCCATGTAGTTTAGGAAAAGAAGACGCATGCAATGTCACGAGTGGATCCATGTGGTTTAACAAAAGAACACACATGCAATGTCACAAGTGGATCCATGTGGTTTAGGAAAAGAACACACATGCAATGACTCTTGTGGATCAATGTGGTTTAGGAAAAGAACACACATGCAATGACTCTAGTGGATCAATGTGGTTTAGGAAAAGAACGCACATGCAATGTCACAGGTGGATCCATGTGTTTTAGGAAAAGAACACATAAGCAATGACTATAGTGGATCAATGTGGTTTAGGAAAAGAACACACATGCAATGACTCTAGTGGATCAATGTGGTGTAGGAAAATAACACACATGCAATGACTCTAGTGGATCCATGTGGTTTAGGAGAAGAGCACACATGTAAAAGTCACCAGTGGATCAATGTGGTTTTGGAAAAAACATACATGCACTGACACCAGTGGATGCATGTGGTTCAGGAAAAGAACACACATGCAATGACACTAGTGGATCAATGTGGTATAGGAAAAGAACACACATGCAATGTCACAAGTACATCAATGTGGTTTAGGAAAATAACACACATGCAAATGTCACCAGTGGATAAATGTTGTTTAGGAAAAGAACAAACATGCAATGACTCTAGTGGATACATGTGGTTTAGGAAAAGAACACATATGCAATGACTCTAGTGGATCAATGTGGTTCAGGATAAGAACACAAATGCAATGTCACTAGTGGATCCATGTGGTTTAGAGAAGAACACACATGCAATGTCACCGGTGGATCCATGTGGTTTAGGAAAAGAACACACATGCAATGTCACTAGTGGATCCATGTGGTTTAGGAAAAGAACACACATGTAATGCGACTAGTGGATCCATGTGGTTTAGGAAAAGGACACACATGATGTGTCACAAGTGGATCCATGTGGTTTCGGAAAAGAACAAACATGCAATGACTCTAGGGATAAATGTGGTTTAGGAAAAGAACACACATGCAACGACACTAGTGGATCGATGTGGTTTAGGAAAAGAATAAACATGCAATGTCACTAGTGGATCCATGTGGTTTAGATAAAGAACACACATGCAATGACTCTAGTGAATCCATGTGGTTCTGGAAAAGAACACACATGCAATGTCATGAGTGGATCCATGTGGTTTAGTAAAAGAACACACATGCAGTGTCACCAGTGGATCCATGTGGTTTTGGAAAAGAACACACATGCAATGTCACTAGTGGACCCATGTGGTTTAGGAAAAGAGCACACATGCAAATGTCACTAGTGGATCTATGTGGTTTAGTATATGAACACACATGCAATGCCTCAAGTGGATCCATGTGGTTTAGGAAAAGAGCACACATGCAAAAGTCACTAGTGGATCAATGTGGTTTAGGAAAAGAACACACATGCAATGTAACAAGTGGATCCATGTGGTTTAGGAAATGAACACACGTGCAAAGCCTCAAGTGGATCCATGTGGTTTAGGAAAAGAACACACATGCTATTTCACAAGTGGATCCATGTGGTTTAGGAAAAGAACACAAATGCAAAAGACACCAGTGGATACATGTCATTTAGGAAAAGAACACCCATGCAATGACTACAGTGGATCAATGTTGTTTAGGAAAAGAACACACATGCAATGTCACTAGTGGATCCATGTGGTTGAAGAAATGAACAAACATGCAATGTCACTAGTGGATCCATGTGGTTCAGGAAAAGAACACACATGCAAATGTCACCAGTGGATCAATGTGGTTTAGGAAAAGAACACACATGCAATGCCTCAAGTGGATCCATGTGGTTTAGGAAAAAACACACATCCAATGACACAAGTGGATCCATGTGGTTTAGGAAAAGAACACACATGCAATGGCACTAGTGGATAAATGTGGTATAGGAAAAGAACACACATGCAATGTCACAAGTAGATAAGTGTGGTTTTGGAAAATAACACAAATGAAAATGTCACCAGTGGATACATGTGGTTTAGGAAAACAACATACATGCAATGACTCTAGTGCATCCATGTGGTTTACGAAAAGAATACACACGTAATGACTCTAGTGGATCAATATGGTTTAGGAAAAGAACACACATGCAATGCCACCAGTGGATCCATGTAGTTTTGGAAAAGAAGAAACATGCAATGACTCCAGTGGATCCATCTGGTTCAGGCAAAGAACACACATGCAATGTCACTAGTGGATCCATCTTCTTTAAGAAAGAACACACTTGCAATGTCATCTAGTGGATCCATGTGGTTTAGGAAAAGAGCACACATGCAATATCACAAGTGAATCCATGTGGTTTAGGAAAATAACACACATGCAACGACTCTAGTGGATCAATGTTGTTTAGGAAAAGAACACACATGCAATGATTCTAGTGGATAAATAAGGTTTAGGAATAGAACACACATGCAATGACTCCAGTGGATCCATGTGATTCAGGAAAGGAACACACATGCAATGTCACTAGTGGATCAATGTGGTTTAGGAAAAGAACACACATGCAATGTCACCAATGGATCCATATGGTTTAGGAAAAGAACACACATGCAATTTCACCAGTGGATCCATGTGGTTTAGGAAATGAACACACATGCAATGCCTCAAGTGGATCCATGTGGTTTAGGAAAAGAACAGACATGCAATGACACTAGTGGATCCATGTGGTTTAGGAAAAGAACACACATGCAACGACACTAGTGGATCAATGTGGTTTACGAAAAACACACACATGCAATGTCACAAGTAGATAAATGTGGTTTAGGAAAAGAACGCACATGAAAATGTCACCAGTCGATACATGTCGTTTAGGAAAAGAACACACATGCAATGTCACAAGTGGATCCATGTAGTTTAGGAAAAGAAGACGCATGCAATGTCACGAGTGGATCCATGTGGTTTAACAAAAGAACACACATGCAATGTCACAAGTGGATCCATGTGGTTTAGGAAAAGAACACACATGCAATGACTCTTGTGGATCAATGTGGTTTAGGAAAAGAACACACATGCAATGACTCTAGTGGATCAATGTGGTTTAGGAAAAGAACGCACATGCAATGTCACAGGTGGATCCATGTGTTTTAGGAAAAGAACACATAAGCAATGACTATAGTGGATCAATGTGGTTTAGGAAAAGAACACACATGCAATGACTCTAGTGGATCAATGTGGTGTAGGAAAATAACACACATGCAATGACTCTAGTGGATCCATGTGGTTTAGGAGAAGAGCACACATGTAAAAGTCACCAGTGGATCAATGTGGTTTTGGAAAAAACATACATGCACTGACACCAGTGGATGCATGTGGTTCAGGAAAAGAACACACATGCAATGACACTAGTGGATCAATGTGGTATAGGAAAAGAACACACATGCAATGTCACAAGTACATCAATGTGGTTTAGGAAAATAACACACATGCAAATGTCACCAGTGGATAAATGTTGTTTAGGAAAAGAACAAACATGCAATGACTCTAGTGGATACATGTGGTTTAGGAAAAGAACACATATGCAATGACTCTAGTGGATCAATGTGGTTCAGGATAAGAACACAAATGCAATGTCACTAGTGGATCCATGTGGTTTAGAGAAGAACACACATGCAATGTCACCGGTGGATCCATGTGGTTTAGGAAAAGAACACACATGCAATGTCACTAGTGGATCCATGTGGTTTAGGAAAAGAACACACATGTAATGCGACTAGTGGATCCATGTGGTTTAGGAAAAGGACACACATGATGTGTCACAAGTGGATCCATGTGGTTTCGGAAAAGAACAAACATGCAATGACTCTAGGGATAAATGTGGTTTAGGAAAAGAACACACATGCAACGACACTAGTGGATCGATGTGGTTTAGGAAAAGAATAAACATGCAATGTCACTAGTGGATCCATGTGGTTTAGATAAAGAACACACATGCAATGACTCTAGTGAATCCATGTGGTTCTGGAAAAGAACACACATGCAATGTCATGAGTGGATCCATGTGGTTTAGTAAAAGAACACACATGCAGTGTCACCAGTGGATCCATGTGGTTTTGGAAAAGAACACACATGCAATGTCACTAGTGGACCCATGTGGTTTAGGAAAAGAGCACACATGCAAATGTCACTAGTGGATCTATGTGGTTTAGTATATGAACACACATGCAATGCCTCAAGTGGATCCATGTGGTTTAGGAAAAGAGCACACATGCAAAAGTCACTAGTGGATCAATGTGGTTTAGGAAAAGAACACACATGCAATGTAACAAGTGGATCCATGTGGTTTAGGAAATGAACACACGTGCAAAGCCTCAAGTGGATCCATGTGGTTTAGGAAAAGAACACACATGCTATTTCACAAGTGGATCCATGTGGTTTAGGAAAAGAACACAAATGCAAAAGACACCAGTGGATACATGTCATTTAGGAAAAGAACACCCATGCAATGACTACAGTGGATCAATGTTGTTTAGGAAAAGAACACACATGCAATGTCACTAGTGGATCCATGTGGTTGAAGAAATGAACAAACATGCAATGTCACTAGTGGATCCATGTGGTTCAGGAAAAGAACACACATGCAAATGTCACCAGTGGATCAATGTGGTTTAGGAAAAGAACACACATGCAATGCCTCAAGTGGATCCATGTGGTTTAGGAAAAAACACACATCCAATGACACAAGTGGATCCATGTGGTTTAGGAAAAGAACACACATGCAATGGCACTAGTGGATAAATGTGGTATAGGAAAAGAACACACATGCAATGTCACAAGTAGATAAGTGTGGTTTTGGAAAATAACACAAATGAAAATGTCACCAGTGGATACATGTGGTTTAGGAAAACAACATACATGCAATGACTCTAGTGCATCCATGTGGTTTACGAAAAGAATACACACGTAATGACTCTAGTGGATCAATATGGTTTAGGAAAAGAACACACATGCAATGCCACCAGTGGATCCATGTAGTTTTGGAAAAGAAGAAACATGCAATGACTCCAGTGGATCCATCTGGTTCAGGCAAAGAACACACATGCAATGTCACTAGTGGATCCATCTTCTTTAAGAAAGAACACACTTGCAATGTCATCTAGTGGATCCATGTGGTTTAGGAAAAGAGCACACATGCAATATCACAAGTGAATCCATGTGGTTTAGGAAAATAACACACATGCAACGACTCTAGTGGATCAATGTTGTTTAGGAAAAGAACACACATGCAATGATTCTAGTGGATAAATAAGGTTTAGGAATAGAACACACATGCAATGACTCCAGTGGATCCATGTGATTCAGGAAAGGAACACACATGCAATGTCACTAGTGGATCAATGTGGTTTAGGAAAAGAACACACATGCAATGTCACCAATGGATCCATATGGTTTAGGAAAAGAACACACATGCAATTTCACCAGTGGATCCATGTGGTTTAGGAAATGAACACACATGCAATGCCTCAAGTGGATCCATGTGGTTTAGGAAAAGAACAGACATGCAATGACACTAGTGGATCCATGTGGTTTAGGAAAAGAACACACATGCAACGACACTAGTGGATCAATGTGGTTTACGAAAAACACACACATGCAATGTCACAAGTAGATAAATGTGGTTTAGGAAAAGAACGCACATGAAAATGTCACCAGTCGATACATGTCGTTTAGGAAAAGAACACACATCCAATGACGCTAGTGGATCCATGTGGTTTAGGAAAAGAACACACATGCAATGACTCTAGTGGATCAATCTGGTTTAGGAAAAGAACACACATGCAATGTCACCAGTGGATCCATGTAGTTTAGGAAAAGAAGACGCATGCAATGTCACGAGTGGATCCATGTGGTTTAACAAAAGAACACACATGCAATGTCACAAGTGTATCCATGTGGTTTAGGAAAAGAACACACAAGCAATGACTCTTGTGGATCAATGTGGTTTAGGAAAAGAACACACATGCAATGACTCTAGTGGATCAATGTGGTTTAGGAAAAGAACACATGCAATGTCACATGTGGATCCATGTGGTTTAGGAAAAGAACACATAAGCAATGACTGTAGTGGATCAATGTGGTTTAGGAAAAGAACACACATGCAATGACTCTAGTGGATCAATGTGGTGTAGGAAAATAACACACATGCAATGACTCTAGTGGATCCATGTGGTTTAGGAGAAGAGCACACATGTAAAATTCACCAGTGGATCAATGTGGTTTTGGAAAAAACATACATGCAGTGACACCAGTGGATGCATGTGGTTTAGGAAAAGAACACAAATGCAATGACACTAGTGGATCAATGTGGTATAGGAATAGAACACACATGCAATGTCACAAGTACATCAATGTGGTTTAGGAAAATAACACACATACATATGTCACCAGTGGATAAATGTTGTTTAGGAAAAGAACAAACATGCAATGACTCTAGTGGATACATGTGGTTTAGGAAAAGAACACATATTCAATGACTCTAGTGGATCAATGTGGTTCAGGAAAAGAACACAAATGCGATGTCACTAGTGGATCCATGTGGTTTAGATAAGAACACACATGCAATGTCACCAGTGGATCCATGTGGTTTAGGAAAAGAACACACATGTAATGCGACTAGTGGATCCATGTGGTTTAGGAAAACAACACACATGATGTGTCACAAGTGGATCCATGTGGTTTCGGAAAAGAACAAACATGCAATGACTCTAGGGATCAATGTGGTTTAGGAAAAGAACACACATGCAATGGCACTAGTGGATAAATGTGGTATAGGAAAAGAACACACATGCAATGTCACAAGTAGATAAGTGTGGTTTTGGAAAATAACACAAATGAAAATGTCACCAGTGGATACATGTGGTTTAGGAAAACAACATACATGCAATGACTCTAGTGCATCCATGTGGTTTACGAAAAGAATACACACGTAATGACTCTAGTGGATCAATATGGTTTAGGAAAAGAACACACATGCAATGCCACCAGTGGATCCATGTAGTTTTGGAAAAGAAGAAACATGCAATGACTCCAGTGGATCCATCTGGTTCAGGCAAAGAACACACATGCAATGTCACTAGTGGATCCATCTTCTTTAAGAAAGAACACACTTGCAATGTCATCTAGTGGATCCATGTGGTTTAGGAAAAGAGCACACATGCAATATCACAAGTGAATCCATGTGGTTTAGGAAAATAACACACATGCAACGACTCTAGTGGATCAATGTTGTTTAGGAAAAGAACACACATGAAATGATTCTAGTGGATAAATGAGGTTTAGGAATAGAACACACATGCAATGACTCCAGTGGATCAATGTGATTCAGGAAAGGAACACACATGCAATGTCACTAGTGGATCAATGTGGTTTAGGAAAAGAACACACATGCAATGTCACCAATGGATCCATATGGTTTAGGAAAAGAACACACATGCAATGTCACCAGTGGATCCATGTGGTTTAGGAAATGAACACACATGCAATGCCTCAAGTGGATCCATGTGGTTTAGGAAAAGAACAGACATGCAATGACACTAGTGGATCCATGTGGTTTAGGAAAAGAACACACATGCAACGACACTAGTGGATCAATGTGGTTTACGAAAAACACACACATGCAATGTCACAAGTAGATAAATGTGGTTTAGGAAAGAACACATGAAAATGTCACCAGTCGATACATGTCGTTTAGGAAAAGAACACACATCCAATGACGCTAGTGGATCCATGTGGTTTAGGAAAAGAACACACATGCAATGACTCTAGTGGATCAATCTGGTTTAGGAAAAGAACACACATGCAATGTCACCAGTGGATCCATGTAGTTTAGGAAAAGAAGACGCATGCAATGTCACGAGTGGATCCATGTGGTTTAACAAAAGAACACACATGCAATGTCACAAGTGTATCCATGTGGTTTAGGAAAAGAACACACAAGCAATGACTCTTGTGGATCAATGTGGTTTAGGAAAAGAACACACATGCAATGACTCTAGTGGATCAATGTGGTTTAGGAAAAGAACGCACATGCAATGTCACAGGTGGATCCATGTGGTTTAGGAAAAGAACACATAAGCAATGACTGTAGTGGATCAATGTGGTTTAGGAAAAGAACACACATGCAATGACTCTAGTGGATCAATGTGGTGTAGGAAAATAACACACATGCAATGACTCTAGTGGATCCATGTGGTTTAGGAGAAGAGCACACATGTAAAATTCACCAGTGGATCAATGTGGTTTTGGAAAAAACATACATGCAGTGACACCAGTGGATGCATGTGGTTTAGGAAAAGAACACAAATGCAATGACACTAGTGGATCAATGTGGTATAGGAATAGAACACACATGCAATGTCACAAGTACATCAATGTGGTTTAGGAAAATAACACACATACATATGTCACCAGTGGATAAATGTTGTTTAGGAAAAGAACAAACATGCAATGACTCTAGTGGATACATGTGGTTTAGGAAAAGAACACATATTCAATGACTCTAGTGGATCAATGTGGTTCAGGAAAAGAACACAAATGCGATGTCACTAGTGGATCCATGTGGTTTAGATAAGAACACACATGCAATGTCACCAGTGGATCCATGTGGTTTAGGAAAAGAACACACATGTAATGCGACTAGTGGATCCATGTGGTTTAGGAAAACAACACACATGATGTGTCACAAGTGGATCCATGTGGTTTCGGAAAAGAACAAACATGCAATGACTCTAGGGATCAATGTGGTTTAGGAAAAGAACACACATGCAATGGCACTAGTGGATAAATGTGGTATAGGAAAAGAACACACATGCAATGTCACAAGTAGATAAGTGTGGTTTTGGAAAATAACACAAATGAAAATGTCACCAGTGGATACATGTGGTTTAGGAAAACAACATACATGCAATGACTCTAGTGCATCCATGTGGTTTACGAAAAGAATACACACGTAATGACTCTAGTGGATCAATATGGTTTAGGAAAAGAACACACATGCAATGCCACCAGTGGATCCATGTAGTTTTGGAAAAGAAGAAACATGCAATGACTCCAGTGGATCCATCTGGTTCAGGCAAAGAACACACATGCAATGTCACTAGTGGATCCATCTTCTTTAAGAAAGAACACACTTGCAATGTCATCTAGTGGATCCATGTGGTTTAGGAAAAGAGCACACATGCAATATCACAAGTGAATCCATGTGGTTTAGGAAAATAACACACATGCAACGACTCTAGTGGATCAATGTTGTTTAGGAAAAGAACACACATGCAATGATTCTAGTGGATAAATGAGGTTTAGGAATAGAACACACATGCAATGACTCCAGTGGATCCATGTGATTCAGGAAAGGAACACACATGCATGTCACTAGTGGATCAATGTGGTTTAGGAAAAGAACACACATGCAATGTCACCAATGGATCCATATGGTTTAGGAAAAGAACACACATGCAATGTCACCAGTGGATCCATGTGGTTTAGGAAATGAACACACATGCAATGCCTCAAGTGGATCCATGTGGTTTAGGAAAAGAACAGACATGCAATGACACTAGTGGATCCATGTGGTTTAGGAAAAGAACACACATGCAACGACACTAGTGGATCAATGTGGTTTACGAAAAACACACACATGCAATGTCACAAGTAGATAAATGTGGTTTAGGAAAAGAACGCACATGAAAATGTCACCAGTCGATACATGTCGTTTAGGAAAAGAACACACATCCAATGATGCTAGTGGATCCATGTGGTTTAGGAAAAGAACACACATGCAATGACTCTAGTGGATCAATCTGGTTTAGGAAAAGAACACACATGTAATGTCACCAGTGGATCCATGTAGTTTAGGAAAAGAAGACGCATGCAATGTCACAAGTGTATCCATGTGGTTTAGGAAAAGAACACACATGCAATGACTCTTGTGGATCAATGTGGTTTAGGAAAAGAACACACATGCAATGACTCTAGTGGATCAATGTGGTTTAGGAAAAGAACGCACATGCAATGTCACAGGTGGATCCATGTGGTTTAGGAAAAGAACACATAAGCAATGACTGTAGTGGATCAATGTGGTTTAGGAAAAGAACACACATGCAATGACTCTAGTGGATCAATGTGGTGTAGGAAAATAACACACATGCAATGACTCTAGTGGATCCATGTGGTTTAGGAGAAGAGCACACATGTAAAAGTCACCAGTGGATCAATGTGGTTTTGGAAAAAACATACATGCAGTGACACCAGTGGATGCATGTGGTTTAGGAAAAGAACACAAATGCAATGACACTAGTGGATCAATGTGGTATAGGAAAAGAACACACATGCAATGTCACAAGTACATCAATGTGGTTTAGGAAAATAACACACATACATATGTCACCAGTGGATAAATGTTGTTTAGGAAAAGAACAAACATGCAATGACTCTAGTGGATACATGTGGTTTAGGAAAAGAACACATATGCAATGACTCTAGTGGATCAATGTGGTTCAGGAAAAGAACACAAATGCGATGTCACTAGTGGATCCATGTGGTTTAGAGAAGAACACACATGCAATGTCACCAGTGGATCCATGTGGTTTAGGAAAAGAACACACATGTAATGCGACTAGTGGATCCATGTGGTTTAGGAAAACAACACACATGATGTGTCACAAGTCGATCCATGTGGTTTCGGAAAAGAACAAACATGCAATGACTCTAGGGATCAATGTGGTTTAGGAAAAGAACACACATGCAACGACACTAGTGGATCCATGTGGTTTAGGAAAAGAACAAACATGCAATATCACTAGTGGATCCATGTGGTTCAGGAAAAGAACACACACGCAATGACACTAGTGGATCAGTGTGGTTTACAAAAAAACACATGGAATGTCACAAGTAGATCAATGTGGTTTAGGAAAAGAACACACATCCAATGAATCTAGTTGATCCATGTGGTTTAGTGAAAGAACACAAATGCAATGACTCTAGTGGATCAATGTGGTTTAGGAAAAGAACACACATGCAATTTCACTAGTGGATCCATGTAGTTTAGGAAAAGAACACACATGCAATGTCACTTGTGGATCCATGTGGTTTAAGCCAAGAACACACATGCAATGTCACAAGTGGTTCCATGTGGTTTAGGAAAAGAACACACAAGCAATGACTCTAGTGGATCCATGTGGTTCAGGAAAAGAACACAAATGCAATATCACCAGTCAATCCATGTGGTTTAGGAAAAGAACACGCATGAAGTGACTCAAGTGGATCCATGTGGTGTAGGAAAAGAACACACATGCAATGTCACCAGTGGATCCATGTGATTTAGGAAAAGAATAGACATGCAAATGTCACCAGTGGATCAATGTTGTTTAGGAAAAGAACACACATGAATAAGTCAAGTGGGTCCATGTGGTTTAGGAAAAACACACATGCAATGACACTAGTGGATCCTGTGGTTCACGAAAAGAACACACATGCAATGACACTAGTGGATCAATGTGGTATAGGAAAAGAACACACATGCAATGCCTAAAGTGGATCCATGTGGTTTAGGAAAAAACACACATGCAATGACACTAGTGGATCCATGTGGTTCAGGAAAAGAACACACATGCAATGTCACTAGTGGATCCATGTGGTTTAGAAAGGACACACTTGCAATATCACCAGTGGATCCATGTGGTTTAGGAAAAGAACACACATGCAATGTCACCAGTGGATCCATGTAGTTTAGGAAAAGAACACACATGCAATGTCACAAGTGGATCCATGTGGTTTAGGAATAGAACACACATGCAATGTCACAAGTGGATCCATGTGGTTTAGGAAAAGAACACACATGCAATGACTCTAGTGGATCAATGTGGTTTAGGAAAAGAACACACATGCTATAACTCTAGTGGATCAATGTGGTTTAGGAAAAGAACGCACATGCAATGTCACAAGTGGATCCATGTGGTTTAGGAACAAGACACATAAGCAATGACTTTAGTGGATCAATGTGGTTTAGGAGAAAAACACACATGCAATGTCACCTGTGGATCGATGTAGTTTAAGAACAGAAGACAAATGTAATGTCACTGGTGGATCAATGTGGTTTATGAAAAGAACACACATGCAATGTCACCAGTGGATCCATGTGGTTTAGGAAAAAAACACATGCACTGACTTTAGTGGATCAATGTGGGTTAGGAAAACAACACACATGCTATGTCACAAGTGTGTCCATGTGGTTTAGGAAAAGAACACAGATGCAATGTCTCTAGTGGACCCCTGTGGTTTAGGAAAAGAACAGACAGGCAATGTCACTAGTGGATGAATGTCATTTAGGAAAAGAAAACACATGCTATTTCACAAGTGGATCCATGTGGTTTAGGAAAAGAACACACATGCAATCACTCTAATGGATCAATGTGGTTTAGGAAAATAACACACATGCAATGAGTCTACTGGATCAATGTGGTTTAGGAAAAGAACACACATTGAATGACTCTAGTGGATCCATGTGGTTTAGGAAAAGTGCACACATGCAAAAGTCACAAGTGGATCAATGTGGTTTAGGAAAATAACACACATGCAATGTCACAAGTGGATCCATGTGGTTTAGGAAATGAACACACGTGCAATGCCTCAAGTGGATCCATGCGGTTTAGGAAAAGAACACACATGCTATTTCACAAGTGGATCAATGTGGTTTAGGAAAAGAACACGCATGCAAATGTCACCGGTGGATACATGTCATTTTGGAAAAGAACACACATGCAAATGTCACCAGTTGATACATGTCATTTAGGAAAAGAACACACATGCAATGACTATAGTGGATCAATGTTGTTTAGGAAAAGAACACACATGCAATGACACTAGTGGATCCATGTGGTTTAGGAAAAGAACACACATGCAATGTCACTAGTGGATCCATGTGGTTCAGGAAAAGAACAAACATGCAATGTCACAAGTGGATCCATGTGGTTTAGGAAAATAACACACATGAAGTGTCACCAGTGGATCCATGTGGTTTAGGAAAAGAACACACATGCAATGGCACTAGTGGATCCAAGTGGTTTAGGAAAAGAACACACATGCAAATGTCACCAGTAGGATATGAACACGCATGCAATGCCTCAAGTGGATCCATGTGGTTTAGGAAAAGAGCACAAATGCAAAAGTCACTAGTGGTTTAGGAAAATAACACACATGCAATGAGTCTAGTGGATGAATGTGGTTTAGGAAAAGAACACACATTTAATGACTCTAGTGGATCCATGTGGTTTAGGAAAAGAGCACACATGCAAAAGTGACTAGTGGATCAATGTGGTTTAGGAAAAGAACACACATGCAATGTCACAAGTGGATCCATGTGGTTTAGGAAAAGAACACACATGCAATGCCTCAAGCAGATCCATGCGGTTTAGGAAAAGAACACACATGCAATGTCTCTAGTCGATCAATGTAGTTTAGGAAAAGAACACACATGCAATGACTCTAGGGGATCCATGCGGTTTAGGAAAATACACACATGCAATGACACTAGTGGATCAATGTGGTTTACGAAAAAACACACGTGCAAATTCACAAGTGGATACATGTGGTTTAGGAAAAGAACACACATGCAAATGTCACAAGTGGATCAATATGGTTTAGGAAATGAACACACATGCAATGTCACTAGTGGACCCATGTAGTTTAGGGAAAGAACATACATGCAGTGACACTAGTGGATCCATGTAGTTCAGGAAAAGAACACACACGCAATGACACTGGTGGATCAATGTGGTTTAAAAAAACACATGGAATGTCACAAGTAGGTAAATGTGGTTTAGGAAAAGAACACACATGCAATGAATCTAGTGGATCCATGTGGTTTAGTAAAATAACACAAATGCAATGACTCTAGTGGATCAATGTGGTTTAGGAAAAGAACACACATGCAATTTCACTAGTGGATCCATGTAGTTTAGAAAAAGAACACACATGCAATGTCACTTCTGGATCCATGTGGTTTAAGAAAAGAACACACATGCAATGTCACAAGTGGTTCCATGTGGTTTAGGAAAAGAACACACAAGCAATGACTCTAGTGGATCCATGTGGTTCAGGAAAAGAACATAAATGCAATATCACTAGTCAATCCATGTTGTTTAGGAAAAGAACACACATGAAATGACTCAAGTGGATCCATGTGGTGTAGGAAAAGAACAAGCATGCAATGTCACTAGTGGATCCATGTGATTTAGGAAAAGAACAGACAAGCAAATGTCACCAGTGGATCAATGTTGTTTAGGAAAAGAACACACATGCAATGCGTCAAGTGGATCCATGTGGTTTAGGAAATGAACACACGTGCAATGCCTCAAGTGGATCCATGCGGTTTAGGAAAAGAACACACATGCTATTTCACAAGTGGATCCATATGGTTTAGGAAAAGAACACACATGCAATGACTCTAGTGGATCAATGTGGTTTAGGAAAATAACACACATGCAATGAGTCTAGTGGATGAATGTGGTTTAGGAAAAGAACACACATTTAATGACTCTAGTGGATCCATGTGGTTTAGGAAAAGAGCACACATGCAAAAGTGACTAGTGGATCAATGTGGTTTAGGAAAAGAACACACATGCAATGTCACAAGTGGATCCATGTGGTTTAGGAAAAGAACACACATGCAATGCCTCAAGCAGATCCATGCGGTTTAGGAAAAGAACACACATGCAATGTCTCTAGTCGATCAATGTAGTTTAGGAAAAGAACACACATGCAATGACTCTAGTGGATCCATGCGGTTTAGGAAAATACACACATGCAATGACACTAGTGGATCAATGTGGTTTACGAAAAAACACAGATGCAATGTCACAAGTATATCAATGTGGTTTAGGAAAAGAACACACATGCAAATGTCACCAGTGGATACATGTCATTTAAGAAAAGAACACACATGCAAATGTCACTAGTGGATACATGTCATTTAGGAAAAGAACACACATGCAATGACTATACTGGATCAATGTGGTTTAGGAATAGAACACACATGCAATGGCTCTAGTGGATTCCCGTGGTTCAGGAAATGAACACACATGCAATGTCACTAGTGGATCTGTGTGGTTCAGGAAAAGAACACACATGCAAATGTCACCAGTGGATCAATCTGGTTTAGGAAATGACCACACATGCAATGCGTCAAGTGGACCCATGTAGTTTAGGGAAAGAACATACATGCAGTGACACTAGTGGATCCATGTAGTTCAGGAAAAGAACACACACGCAATGACACTGGTGGATCAATGTGGTTTAAAAAAACACATGGAATGTCACAAGTAGGTAAATGTGGTTTAGGAAAAGAACACACATGCAATGAATCTAGTGGATCCATGTGGTTTAGTAAAAGAACACAAATGCAATGACTCTAGTGGATCAATGTGGTTTAGGAAAAGAACACACATGCAATTTCACTAGTGGATCCATGTAGTTTAGAAAAAGAACACACATGCAATGTCACTTCTGGATCCATGTGGTTTAAGAAAAGAACACACATGCAATGTCACAAGTGGTTCCATGTGGTTTAGGAAAAGAACACACAAGCAATGACTCTAGTGGATCCATGTGGTTCAGGAAAAGAACACAAATGCAATATCCCTAGTCAATCCATGTTGTTTAGGAAAAGAACACACATGAAATGACTCAAGTGGATCCATGTGGTGTAGGAAAAGAACAAGCATGCAATGTCACTAGTGGATCCATGTGATTTAGGAAAAGAACAGACAAGCAAATGTCACCAGTGGATCAATGTTGTTTAGGAAAAGAACACACATGCAATGCGTCAAGTGGATCCATGTGGTTTAGGAAAAACACACATGCAATGACACTAGTGGATCTTGTGGTTCACGAAAAGAACACACATGTAATGACACTAGTGGATCAATGTGGTATAGGAAAAGAACACACATGCAATGCCTAAAGTGGATCCATGTGGTTTAGGAAAAAACACACATGCAATGACACTAGTGGATCCATGTGGTTCAGGAAAAGAACACACATGCAATGTCACTAGTTGATCCATGTGGTTTTGAAACGGACACACTTGCAATGTCACGAGTGGATCCATGTGGTTTAGGAAAAGAACACATGCAATGTCACAAGTGGATCCATGTAGTTTAGGAAAAGAACACACATGCAATGTCACAAGTGGATCCATGTCGTTTAGGAAAAGAACACACATGCAATGTCACAAGTGGATCCATGTGGCTTAGGAAAAGAACACACATGCAATGACTCTAGTGGATCAATGTGGTTTAGGAAAAGAAAACACGTGCAATGACTCTAGTGGATCAATGTGGTTTAGGAACAGAACGCACATGCAATGTCACAAGTGGATCCATGTGGTTTAGGAACATGACACATAAGCAATGACTTTAGTGGTTCAAGGTGGTTTAGGAGAAAAACACACATGAAATGTCACCTGTGGATCGATGTAGTTTAAGAACAGAACACAAATGCAATGTCACCGGTGGATCAACGTGGATTATGAAAAGAACACACATGCAGTGTCACCAGTGGATCCATGTGGTTTAGGAAAAAACACATGCACTGACTTTAGTTGATCAATGTGGTTTAGGAAAACAACACACATGCTATGTGACAAGTGTATCCATGTGGTTTAGAAAAAGAACACAGATGCAATGTCTCTATTGGACCCATGTGGTTTAGGAAAAGAACAGACATGCAATGTCACTAGTGGATGAATGTCGTTTAGGAAAAGAACACACATGCTATTTCACAAGTGGATCCATGTGGTTTAGGAAAAGAACACACATGCAATGACTCTAGTGGATCAATGTGGCTTAGGAAAATAACACACATGCAATGAGTCTAGTGAATCAATGTGGTTTAGGAAAAGAACACACATTTAATGACTGTAGTGGATCCATGTGGTTTAGGAAAAGTGCACACATGCAAAAGTCACTAGTGGATCAATGTGGTTTAGGAAAATAACACACATGCAATGTCACAAGTCGATCCATGTGGTTTAGGAAATGAACACACGTGCAATGCCTCAAGTGGATCCATGCGGTTTAGGAAAAGAACACACATGCTATTTCACAAGTGGATCCATCTGGTTTAGGAAAAGAACACAGATGCAATGACTCAAGTGGATCAATATGGTTTAGGAAAATAACACACATGCAATGAGTCTAGTGGATCAATGTGGTTTTGGAAAAGAACACACATTTATTGACTCTGGTGGATCCATGTGGTTTAGGAAAAGAGCACACATGCAAAATTCACTAGTGGATCAATGTGGTTTAGGAAAAGAACACACATGCAATGTCACAAGTGGATCCATGTGGTTTAGGAAATGAACACACGTGCAATGCCTCAAGTGGATCCATGCGGTTTAGGAAAAGAACAGACATGCAATGTCTCTAGTGGATCAATGTAGTTTAGGAAAAGAACACACATGCAATGACTCTTGTGGATCCATGTGATTTAGGAAAAATACACACATGCAATGACACTAGTGGATCAATGTGGTTCACGAAAAACACAGATGCAATGTCACAAGTATATCAATGTGGTTTAAGAAAAGAACACACATGAAAATGTCACCAGTGGATACATGTCATGTAGGAAAAGAACACACATGCAATGACTCTTGTGGATCCATGTGGTTTAGGAAAAATACACACATGCAATGACACTAGTGGATCAATGTGGTTCACGAAAAAACACAGATGCAATGTCACAAGTATATCAATGTGGTTTAAGAAAAGAACACACATGAAAATGTCACCAGTGGATACATGTCATGTAGGAAAAGAACACACATGCAAATGTCACTAGTGGATACATGTCATTTAGGAAAAGAACACACATGCAATGACTATAGTCGATCAATGTGGTTTAGGAAAAAAAAACACATGCAATGACTCTAGTGGATCCATGTGGTTCAGGAAATGAACACACATGCAATGTCACTAGTGGATCCATGTGGTTTAGGAAAAGAACACATATGCAAATGTCACCAGTGGATCAATGTGGTTTAGGAAATGAGCACACATGCAATGCCTCAAGTGGACCCATGTAGTTTAGGAAAAGAACACACATGCAATGTCACAAGTAGATCCATGTGGTTAAGGAAAAGAACACACATGCAAATATCACCAGTGGATACATGTCGTTTAGGAGAAGAACACACATCCAATGAATCTAGTGGATCCATGTGGTTTAGTTAAAGAGCACAAATGCAATGACTCTAGTGGATCAATGTGGTTTAGGAAAAGAACACACATGCAATTTCACTAGTGGATCCATGTAGTTTAGGAAAAGAACACACATGCAAAAGCCTATTCTGTAGTTAGTGGTGAGCTCTATAAGCGGAGTGTGTCTAGGGTCTTTCAGCACTGCATATCTTCGGAAGAAGGAGTGGAAATCTTAAGAGAAATCCACGAAGGCGAGTTTGGTCACCATGCTGCAGCCAAATCTTTAGTGGCAAAAGCTTTCCGAGACGGTTTTTAAAGCTTCTGACCAAAGCGAGATGCCGAACGGCTGGTCAAGATGTGCAAGGGAGGCCAAAAAAACGCCAAACAAGCTCATGTTCCGGCTGATCAGCTGCGAACAATACCTATAACATGGCCTTTCGGGCTTGGCTTGACATGGTAGGACCGTTTAAACGGGCTCCAAGTGGATTTACTCACATCTTAGTGATGGTGGACAAATTCACCAAATGGATTGAGGCTAAACCCGTCACTAGTTGGCATGGAGCAATAGCCAAAAGATTTGTCGAGGATGTTATAATCCGGTATGGTTATCCGCATAGTATTATCACGGACAACGGGAGTAATTTCTCTATGGGAGAACTTGCCGAATTCTACAACAAACAAAATATCCGGCTTGACATTGCGCCAGTCGCACATCCGCAGGCTAATGGACAAGTCGAAAGAGCAAATGGTTTAATCCTACAAGGCCTAAAACCGAGACTCGAAGCACCACTACGACGTGTTGCGGGGGCTTGGGCAGAAGAATTACCTTCTGTAATATGGAGTTTACGAACAACTCCAAACAGGTCAACTGGATACACACCTTTCTTCTTGGTCTATGGCACAGAAGCAATTCTTCCTAGTGATTTGATTCACACTTCTCCTAGAGTGGCCGCGTATATCGAAGAGGATGCCGAGATTTCTCGAAAAAATGATCTCAACTTAGTCGAAGAAGTTCGCGTTGTTGCTGAAATGAGATCAACAGCCTATCAACATAAGTTATGCATGTATCATAGCCAGAGAGTCAAAAACAGATCTTTCAATAAAGGCGATTTGGTTCTCCGGCTTGTGCAACAAAGAAAGCACAAACTTTCCCCAGTATGGGAAGGGGCATTTTTAGTTAGTCGAGTATTACACAATGGTTCATAGTACCTAACTGATATGAGGCCAGTCAAAGAAAGACCTACTACTAAGAAGAGAAAGAGAGCTGGAGGTAGTACAAATCCGGATGAGTTAGACAGACCATGGAATATTGCTCAGATATGTCCCTTTTATTCTTAGTTTATCCTTCTTTGTAATCATATATGTGTACATGTTCTGTGAGAAATAAAAGTTTTGGTTGCCTCAAGTTTTTCTGAGAAGTTTTTACCATCTTATTTTAGAATGATCATGTCACAGTCGAAAATGCCAGAATACTTCAAAGTACTTTATGCTCATGTTTGTTCTGGTTTAGATTTTCGATTCTAAAAATGCTACCTTCGGGTATAACTCTAAATTTCCTAGTCTATACTTTGGTTATTTGTCTGATTGCCGGATGCGGGTATTTTCCGACTAGTGAATTGTTGGTACAGGAAGCCGGCTTCGTTTCCGAGTTTAAACTGGTTTAGCAATTGAGCTCTGTAGCTCAGCAAAGTTTCCGTGCTGAAAGTTTAGCCGGCTCACAAAAGGGACGAGGCGGAAAGCCAGATAAACGATAAGTACAAACAAAAATTACAAGTGCTTATGCAAACATTTCAGGCACAAAATATCAAAGTCAAAAGTGCTGAATAGATAGATTAAAACTTAGCACTAGCAAAAGTATCATACTACTTATTTACAAATCCATAATGTTTTCAGAATAACACATATGTTTCTTTCTGATGACTTATGATGCAAGAGGAGAGGTAGGAGCTGTCGGCTCGCTGGATACATTAGCCGCACATTGATAACAATCTGAGATGTCCAAATCCGATATGGTTTGGTCATCGTCGGAAACTTCGACTGCTTCTTCGGAAGGCGGAGGTGGCATGTCCACGCGAGCGAAGAAGGGAGTGTCATAGCTGGTTAAATCAGCTACGTGGCACCCATATCCAGCGTAGGAGTCCATAATAGCTTTTATATCTTGCTCCTGGCCGTCTTCGTCCACAGTAGAGTACCCTCTGGTCACTTGCCATATTTCCATGCTTCCATGGTGGCTCATGACCATTGTGAGAGCGTTCTGCGCTGCGGATCGCGCATAGGACATGTTCCAGTCCTGGACAAGCTACGGTATCTCCTTTGCCTTATCTCGCACCTGAAAGTCAGACATGCTATGCATATCCGGAACCTTGAGAGCTTCGCCAATATCCTCAAGGGATTAGCGGAAGTCATGCAGCAAATCATCGACTTGGGTAAGCCGGTAGGTGCGAGGCTCGGTAGAGGCGGAGTCCGTCAAGTTTAGAGGACCTCTGCATATAATGCAAAACGGTTTAATAAATCCGACATCGAAAGAGTCGAAGAATGTAGACAAGTCATAAAGATGGAAACATACCAAAGATGACATCATCGACTTTGGTTTTCTCCTCGCGAAGGCTCTAGAGTTCAGCCCAGAGTGCCTCAGACATGTCCCTCTCTCTGAACAATTCATTCGTAAGATTCGAGATTTTCTTCTCGTAGAGTGCAATCTTGCGATCACGCTCCACGGTGGCCATGGAGAAGGCTTCAAGAACTTGAGCAATGCTCTTCTCATGATCCGCCTTGAGCTAGTCTAGCTCTCGACGGAGATCTTTGTTTTCCACCACCAAGGGCTTCAGATTCTCGGCCCCTTCGATCATAGCGTAGGACTACTTTACCAGTGCTGTAAGTCCAAAGAACAACAGTTCAACAAAAATATTCGACTGTGAAAACGCAAGACAAGGTTTGAGTCTCGAAATGTTTACCTTCGGCCTCATCCTTGGAGACCTTCAACTCAGCATTTTCAAGTCGAAGAGCTTTGATCTCTCTCCGCTTGTTGCATATGTTCTTCAACAATCCTGGTTATATGAATTAACTTTCTGTAAGTCAGAATACCCAGAGTCAGAAGTCTACTAAAGACTCGGGCTAATATTGTTACTAATATCAGCACGAGCCTTGGGGGCTACACTAGTTCATTCTTTGGCATCCTAAAAAGGCATAAACCCGTATTGTCTATCCAACTTCATGGTTCGGGGCTAGAGGGTATGATATAAAGTACAATAAAGGAAAACGTGAGTTGGAATTCCGACTTACATGATGTTCATGTGTGAGCTTGCTCAGGCACATGTTCACCTCAGTAAAAACCTTCTCGGCGAGGGTGAGTGGAATAACCGGACGTCGTGGAAGCACACCAGCTCTTAACCCCTCATCACGAAGGCGGACTTGTTCGAGAAGTTGGGAGTAATTGATGTCTTCCGCCTCTTGTGCTTCTTCTTCGACAGAAATCGTTCGGCGTTCAAGGCATTCCTTGGCTAACCGTTGGATCACCTTTGTAGATTTCAGAGATAAGTCAAACTTGGCAAGTCCCGGATTGCTAAGGAGGTTATCGGTGAAAACTTTTGCCGAGGGATCATTACCCGAAGAGGGTTCACCCTTATCAAAACCTGAGTCACCCATGGTGTCGTCAGTCTGGGACTCAAGGATCGCTGACCCTGTTGAGGGAGCCGGATCTTCTGCAACGATCGGAGATGGAGTAATCTCCGACGCTGTAGAAGGTTCACGGGCAGGAGTCGGAGGAGCCACGGCAGGAGAAGCCAAGGTTAGCTTCGTCTGGCGTAGGGGCTTTGAAGTAGTTCCCTTCCCCTTGCCCTTGATGAGATGTTTAGCTCTAAGAAGGTAATAGAATGAAGAACATTATATCTCGGAAGAAATCATGATTAAAGTATAAAGGCGGAAGCTGTTTGGAAAGTTACCTCTTCACAACTGGCACTTCCTTTGTGTCGATAGACACTATCGGAGCTTTGCGCTTTCTGGGCACAATGTCTGGCAGTGGGACCAATTCCTCCTCCTGAGAAAACTCGGGAGGATATCCCTCGATAGGAGCTAATTCCGACTCGGGGAGGTCGGCAAGCTGAAAAGAAGATAGTATTTTAGTGTTGCGAAATAACTTAAAGGTGAAACACATAAAAAGGGTTTATTGCTAAAGCTTACCAGCACTACAGGGTCTTCCGCTATATGCATGTCTAGGGACAAATCTGGAATCTTTCTCTCGATCCGCTCCTTTATCAGCCATTTCATTTGGCTTCTATAATCCTGTGGCTTTAAGGCCTTGGGGTTGATGCAGAGGGAGTCTTTTTTCAACGCCGTGATGGAATGCATCAGTCGGTCGCCGTGGTGCTGGAGAGGCTGGATTCGACGTGCCACCCAGCACTAGACCAAGTCAGACCCTTTAAGGCCCTTGTGCTTCATTAGGTATTTGACCCGTCTCTTGGCGAGAATCAGGTCGTCACTGAGAGCCGGAGCAGCCTCGTCCCAAGACGCTCAGGGCATGGCTTTGCCAGGAGCGGGAATATCCTTATGATAGAAAAAGATAGCCGGCCACTGTTTGATCGACTCACTAGCTAAAATCCGAGGATAAACATGATCACACCTAACTGAAAGACTAATCGTACCGGTAATGTAAGGATTACCAGCGGTATTGGAATTTCTCCGGACATGGAAATAGTACCGGAAGAGAGTGAGACTCGGCCTAATGCTGAGATACCCCTCGCACAAAGACGCATAGGCGCTCATCTCTAAGATGGAGTTCGAGGGGAGATGGTGAAGTTGAACACTGTAGTGATCTATCACCTCAGAAAAGAAATCTAAGGGAGGAAAGGAGAAACCTGTGTCCAGGTGTGTGCCGAAGTGCACTCCCTCGTTGTTGCGAGGGTTGGGGATGGCTTCGCCGGAAGCCGCTCCGCCAATCATCGGCGCGGAGGATCCCTTCTTCTTGTACGGAGCGAAGCTTGTCGTCGTCGAGGACGCACGGGATCCAAACCACGAGATTGCTCTCCCTTTCCGTCGCCGCTGTCGTCACTGTCGTCGCTGCTGCGCCGGAAGATGAAGTGGAAGCCATTTTCCTGGTGCGCTGGTGACCTTAGTTGGGCGGCGTTGGGAATTTTTGAGGGCAAGGAAGCTCTGTGTGCGTGGGAGAAGTGGAGGAGAAGGAAACGACGCTGGAATAGGTGAAGAAGATGAGGAAAAGGAATCCTCACCCCTTATAACCGCCGAACCACGCCAAGATTCGTGTAAATGACACGCGTGGTTTAGGAAAAGAACACATATGCAATGAATATAGTGGATCAATGTGGTGTAGGAAAACAACAAACATATAATGATTCTAGTGGATCCATGTGGTTTAGGAGAAGAGCACACATGTAAAAGTCACCAGTGGATCAATGTGGTTTTGGCAAAAACATACATGCAATGACACAAGTGGATGCATGTGGTTTAGGAAAATAACACACATGCAATGACACTAGTGGGTCAACGTGGTATAGGAAAAAACACACATGCAATGTCACAAGTAGATCAATGTGATTTAGAAAAATACCACACATGCGAATGTCACTAGTGGATCCATGTGGTTTAGGAAAAGAACACACATGCAATGACTCTAGTGGATCCATGTCGTTCAGGAAAAGAACACACATGCAATGTCACGAGTGGATCCATGTGGTTTAGGAAAAGAACACACATGCAGTGTCACTAGTGGATCCATGTGGTTTAGGAAAAGAACACACATGCAATGTCACTACTGGATCCATGTGGTTTAGGAAAAGAACACACATGCAAATGTCACCAGTGGATCTATGTGGTTTAGGAAAAGAACACACATGCAATGCGACTAGTGGATCCACGTGGTTTAGGAAAAGAACACACATGTAATGTCACTAGTGGATCCATGTGGTTTAGGAAAAGAACACACATGCAATGACTCTAGTGGATCAATGTGGTTTAGGAAAAGAACACAAATGCAATGAGACTAGTGGATCCATGTGGTTTAGGAAAAGAACACACATGCAATGTCACTAGTGGATCCATGTGGTTTAGGAAAAGAACACACATGCAATGACTCTTGTGGATCCATGTCGTTCAGGAAAAGAACACACATGCAATGTCACGAGTGGATCCATGTGGTTTAGGAAAAGAACACACATGCAGTGTCACTAGTGGATCCATGTGGTTTAGGAAAAGAACACACATGCAATGTCACTACTGGATCCATGTGGTTTAGGAAAAGAATACACATGCAAATGTCACCAGTGGATCTATGTGGTTTAGGAAATGAACACACATGCAATGCCTCAAGTGGATCCATGTGGTTTAGGAAAAGAACACACATGCAATGACACCACTGTATCCATGTGGTTCAATAAAAGAACACACATGTAATGACACTAGTGGATCAATGTGGTTTACGAAAAACACATGCAATGTCACAAGTAAAACAATGTGGTTTAGGAAAAGAACACACATGCAAATGTCACTATTGGATACATGTCGTTTAGGAAAAGTACACACATCCAATGACTCTAGTGGATCCATGTGGTTTAGGAAAAGAACACACATGTAATGACTCTAGTGGATCAATGTGCTTTAGGAAAAGAACACACATGCAATGTCACCAGTGGATCCATGTTGTTTTGGAAAAGAACACGCATGCAATGACTTTAGTGGATCAATGTGGTTTAGGAGAACAACACACATGCAATATCACTTGTGGATCGATGTAGTTTAAGAAGATAACACAAATCCAATGTCATCGGTGGATGAACGTGGTTTACAAAAAGAACACACATGCAATGTCACCAGTGGATCCATGTGGTTTAGGAAAAAACACATGCACTGACTTTAGTGGATCAATGTGGTTTAGGAAAACAACACACATGCTATGTCACAAGTGGATCCATGTTGTTTACGCAAAGAACACACATGCAATGTCTCTAGTGGATCCATGTGGTTTAGGAAAAGAACACACATGCAATGACTCTAGTGAATCAATGTGTTTTAGGAAAAGAACACACATTTAATGACTCTAGTGGATCCATGTGGTTTAGGAAAATAACACACATGCAAAAGTCACTAGTGGATCAATGTGGTTTAGGAAAAGACCACACATGCAATGTCACAAGTGGATCCATGTGGTTTAGTAAATGAACACACGTGCAATGCCTCAAGTGGATCCATGCGGTTTAGGAAAACAACACACATGCAATGACACTAGTGGATCCATGTGGTTCAGGAAAAGAACACACATGCAACGACACTAGTGGATCAAGGTGGTTTACTAAAAACACACACACATGCAATGTCACAAGTAGCTCAATGTGGTTTAGGAAAAGAACACACATGCAAATGTCACCAGTGGATACATCTCGTTTAAGAAAAGAACACACATCCAATGACGCTAGTGGATCCAAGTGGTTTAGGAAAAGAACACACATGCAATAACTCTAGTGGATCAATGAGGTTTAGGAAAAGAACACACATGCAATGTCACAAGTGGATCCATGTAGTTTAGGAAAAGAACACACATGCAATGTCACAAGTGGATCCATATGGTCTAAGCAAAGAACGCACATGCAATGTCACAAGTGGATGCATGTGGTTTAGGAAAAGAACACACATGCAATGACTCTAGTGGATCAATGTGGTTTAGGAAAAGAACACACATGCGATGACTCTAGTTGATCAATGTGGTTTAGGAAAAGAACGCACATGCAATGTCACAAGTGGATCCATGTGGTTTAGGAAAAGAACACACAAGCAATGAATCTAGTGGATCAATGTGGTTTAGGAAAAGAACACACATGCAATGACTCTAGTGGATCAATGTGGTGTAGGAAACGAACACACATGCAATAACTCTAGTGGATCCATGTGGTTTAGGAAAAGATCACACATGCAATGACACTAGTGGATCAATGTGGTTTAGGAAATTAACACACATCCAGTGCCACAACTGGATCCATGTGGTTTATGAAAAGAACACACATGCAATGACACCAGTGGATCCATGTGGTTTAGGAAAAGAACACACATGCAGTGTCACTAGTGGATCCATGTGGTTTAGGAAAAGAACACACACGCAATGTCACTACTGGATCCATGCGGTTTAGGAAAAGAACACAGATGCAAATGTCACCAGTGGATCTATGTGGTTTAGGAAATGAACACACATGCAATGCCTCAAGTGGATCCATGTGGTTTAGGAAAAGAACACATGCAATGTCACAAGTAAAACAATGTGGTTTAGGAAAAGAACACACATGCAAATGTCACTATTGGATACATGTCATTTAGGAAAAGTACACACATCCAATGACTCTAGTGGATCCATGTGGTTTAGGAAAAGAACACACATGTAATCACTCTAGTGGATCAATGTGCTTTAGGAAAAGAACACACATGCAATGTCACCAGTGGATCCATGTAGTTTAGGAAAAGAACACGCATGCAATGACTTTAGTGGATCAATGTGGTTTAGGAGAAGAACACACATGCAATTTCACTTGTGGATCGATGTAGTTTAAGAAGATAACACAAATCCAATGCCATCGGTGGATCAACGTGGTTTACAAAAAGAACACACATGCAATGTCACCAGTGGATCCATGTGGTTTAGGAAAAAACACATGCACTGACTTTAGTGGATCAATGTGGTTTAGGAAAACAACACACATGCTATGTCACAAGTGGATCCATGTTGTTTACGCAAAGAACACACATGCAATGTCTCTAGTGGATCCATGTGGTTTAGGAAAAGAACACACATGCAATGACTCTAGTGGATCAATGTGTTTTAAGAAAAGAACACACATTTAATGACTCTAGTGGATCCATGTGGTTTAGGAAAATAACACACATGCAAAAGTCACTAGTGGATCAACGTGGTTTAGGAAAAGAACACACATGCAATGTCACAAGTGGATCCATGTGGTTTAGTAAATGAACACACGTGTAATGCCTCAAGTGGATCCATGCGGTTTAGAAAAACAACACACATGCAATGACACTAGTGGATCCATGTGGTTCAGGAAAATAACACACATGCAACGACACTAGTGGATCAAGGTGGTTTACTAAAAACACACACACATGCAATGTCATAAGTAGCTCAATGTGGTTTAGGAAAAGAACACACATGCAAATGTCACCAGTGGATACATCTCGTTTAAGAAAAGAACACACATCCAATGACGCTAGTGGATCCAAGTGGTTTAGGAAAAGAACACACATGCAATAACTCTAGTGGATCAATGAGGTTTAGGAAAAGAACACACATGCAATGTCACCAGTGGATCCATGTAGTTTACGAAAAGAACACACATGCAATGTCACAAGGGGATCCATATGGTCTAAGCAAAGAACGCACATGCAATGTCACAAGTGGATCCATGTGGTTTAGGAAAAGAACACACATGCAATGACTCTAGTGGATCAATGTGGTCTAGGAAAAGAACACACATGCGATGACTCTAGTTGATCAATGTGGTTTAGGAAAAGAACGCACATGCAATGTCACAAGTGGATCCATGTGGTTTAGGAAAAGAACACACAAGCAATGAATCTAGTGGATCAATGTGGGTTAGGAAAAGAACACACATGCAATGACTCTAGTGGATCAATGTGGTGTAGGAAACGAACACACATGCAATAACTCTAGTGGATCCATGTGGTTTAGGAAAAGAACACACATGCAATGACACTATTGGATCAATGTGGTTTAGGAAATTAACACACATCCAGTGCCACAACTGGATACATGTGGTTTAGGAAAAGAACACACATGCAATGACACCAGTGGATCCATGTGGTTTAGGAAAGGAACACACATGCAGTGTCACTAGTGGATCCGTGTGGTTTAGGAAAAGAACACACATGCAATGTCACTACTGGATCCATGCGGTTTAGGAAAAGAACACACATGCAATGACACCACTGTATCCATGTGGTTCAAGAAAAGAACACACATGTAATGACACTAGAGGATCAATGTGGTTTAGGAAAAGAACACACATGCAATGACTCTAGTGGATCAATGTGGTTTAGGAAAAGAACACACATGCGATGACTCTAGTTGATCAATGTGGGTTAGGAAAAGAACACACATGCAATGTCACAAGTGGATCCATGTGGTTTAGGAAAAGAACACACAAGCAATGAATCTAGTGGATCAATGTGGTTTAGGAAAAGAACACACATGCAATGACTCTAGTGGATCAATGTGGTGTAGGAAAAGAACACACATGCAATAACTCTAGTGGATCCATGCGGTTTAGGAAAAGAACACACATGCAATGACACTAGTGGATCAATGTGGTTTAGGAAATTAACACACATCCAGTGCCACAACTGGATCCATGTGGTTTAGGAAAAGAACACACATGCAATGATACCAGTGGATCCATGTGGTTTAGGAAAAGAACACACATGCAGTGTCACTAGTGGATCCATGTGGTTTAGGAAAATAACACACATGCAATGTCACTACTGGATCCATGCGGTTTAGGAAAAGAACACACATGCAAATGTCACCAGTGGATCTATGTGGTTTAGGAAATGAACACACATGCAATGCCTCAAGTGGATCCATGTGGTTTAGGAAAAGAACACACATGCAATGACACCACTGTATCCATGTGGTTCAAGAAAAGAACACACATGTAATGACACTAGTGGATCAATGTGGTTTACGAAAAACACATGCAATGTCACAAGTAAAACAATGTGGTTTAGGAAAAGAACACACATGCAAATGTCACTATTGGATACATGTCGTTTAGGAAAAGTACACACATCCAATGACTCTAGTGGATCCATGTGGTTTAGGAAAAGAACACACATGTAATGACTCTAGTGGATCAATGTGCTTTAGGAAAAGAACACACATGCAATGTCACTAGTGGATCCATGTAGTTTAGGAAAAGAACACGCATGCAATGACTCCTATCGAACCATGGGGTTCAGGAAAAGAACACACATGCAAGGTCACAAGTGGATCCATGTGGTTTAGAAAAATAACACACATCCAATGTCATTGGTGGATCCATCTGGTATTGGAAAAGAACACACATGCATTGCCACCCGTGGATCCATGTGGTTTAGGAAAACAACACACATGCAATGACTCTAGTGGATCAATGTGGTTTAGGAGAAGAACACACATGCAATGTCACTTGTGGATTGATGTAGTTTAAGAAGATAACACAAATCCAATTTCATCGGTGGATCAACGTGGTTTACAAAAAGAACACACATGCAATGTCACCAGTGGATCCATGTGGTTTAGGAAAAAACACATGCACTGACTTTAGTGGATCAATGTGGTTTAGGAAAACAACACACATGCTATGTCACAAGTGGATCCATGTTGTTTACGAAAAGAACACACATGCAATGTATCTAGTGGATCCATGTGGTTTAGGAAAAGAACACACATGCAATGACTCTAGTGGATCAATGTGTTTTAGGAAAAGAACACACATTTAATGACTCTAGTGGATCCATGTGGTTTAGGAAATTAACACACATGCAAAAGTCACTAGTGGATCAATGTGGTTTAGGAAAAGAACACACATGCAATGTCACAAGTGGATCCATGTGGTTTAGTAAATGAAGACACGTGCAATGCCTCAAGTGGATCCATGCGGTTTAGGAAAACAACACACATGCAATGACACCAGTGGATCCATGTGGTTCAGGAAAAGAACACACATGCAATGACACTAGTGGATCAATGTGGTTTACTAAAAACACACACATGCAATGTCACAAGTAGCTCAATGTGGTTTAGGAAAAGAACACACATGCAAATGTCACCAGTGGATACATCTCGTTTAAGAAAAGAACATACATCCAATGACGCTAGTGGATCCAAGTGGTTTAGGAAAAGAACACACATGCAATAACACTAGTGGATCAATGAGGTTTAGGAAAAGAACAAACATGCAATGTCACAAGTAGATCAATGTGGTTTAGGAAAACAACACACATGCAATGACTCTAGTGAATCCATGTGGTTTAGGAAAAGAACACACATGCAATGACACTAGTGGATCAATGTGGTTTACGAAAAAACACAGATGCAATATCACAAGTACATCAATGTGGTTTAGGAAAAGAACACACATGCAAATGATACATGTCATTTAGGAAAAGAACACACATGCAATGATTCTAGTGGATCCATGTGGTTCAAGAAATGAACACACATGCAATGTCACTAGTGGATCCATGTGGGTCAAGAAAAGAACACACATGCAAATGTCACCAGTGGATCAATGTGGTTTAGGAAAAGAACACACATGCATTGCCTCAAGTGGATCCATGTGGTTTAGGAAAAAACACGCATTCAATATCACTAGTGGATCCATGTCGTTCTGGAAAAGAACACACATGCAATGGCACTAGTGGATCAATGTGGTACAAGAAAAGAACACACATGCAATGTCACAAGTAGATAAATGTGGTTTTGTAAAATAACACAAATCAAAATGTCACTAGTGGATACATGTGGTTTAGGAAAACAACACACATGCAATGATTCTAGTGGATCCATGTGGTTTAGGAAAAGAACACACATGCAATGACTCTAGTGGATCAATGTGGTTTAGGAAAAGAACACACATGCAATGTCACTAGTGGATCCATGTGGTTTAGGAAAAGAACACACATGCAATGACTCCAGTGGATCCATCTAGTTCGGGTAAAGAACACACATGCAATGTCACTAGTTGATCCATGTTGTTTAGGAAAGAACACACTTGCAATGTCATCTAGTGGATCCATGTGGTTTAGAAAAAGAGCACAGATGCAATGTAACAAGTGGATGCATGTGGTTTAGGTAAACAACACACATGCAATGACTCTAGTGGATCAATGTGGTTTAGGAAAAGAATGCATATGCAATGAGTCTAGTGGATCAATGTGGTTTAGGAAAAGAACACACATGCAATGGCACTAGTGGATCAATGTGGTACAACAAAAGAACACACATGCAATGTCACAAGTAGATAAATGTGGTTTTGGAAAATAACACAAATGAAAATGTTACTAGCGGATACATGTGGTTTAGGAAAACAACACACATGTAATGACTCTAGTGGATCCATGTGGTTTAGGAAAAGAACACACATGCAATGACACTAGTGGATCAATGTGGTTTACGAAAAAACATAGATGCAATATGACAAGTACATCAATGTGGTTTAGGAAAAGAACACACATGCAAATGTCACCAGTGGATACATGTCATTTAGGAAAAGAACACACATGCAATGATTCTAGTGGATCCATGTGGTTCAAGAAATGAACACACATGCAAATGTCACCAGTGGATCAATGTGGTTTAGGAAAAGAACACACATGCAATGCCTCAAGTGGATCCATGTGGTTTAGGAAAAAACACACATTCCATATCACTAGTGGATCCATGTCGTTTAGGAAAAGAACACACATGCAATGGCACTAGTGGATCAATGTGGTACAAGAAAAGAACACACATGCAATGTCACAAGTAAATAAATGTGGTTTTGGAAAATAACACAAATGAAAATGTCACTAGTGGATACATGTGGTTTAGGAAAACAACACACATGTAATGACTCTAGTGGATCCATGTGGTTTAGGAAAAGAACACACATGCAATGACTCTAGTGGATCAATGTGGTTTAGGAAAAAGAACACACATGCAATGTCACTAGTGGATCCATGTGGTTTAGGAAGACAACACACATGCAATGACTCCAGTGGATCCATCTAGTTCGGGTAAAGAACACACATGCAATGTCACTAGTTGATCCATGTTTTTAGGAAAGAACACACTTGGAATGTCATCTAGTGGATCCATGTGGTTTAGAAAAAGAGCACAGATGCAATGTCACAAGTGGATGCATGTGGTTTAGGTAAACAACGCACATGCAATGACTCTAGTGGATCAATGTGGTTTAGGAAAAGAACGCACATGCAATGAGTCTAGTGGATCAATGTGGTTTAGGAAAACAATACACATGAAATGACTCCAGTGGATCCATGTGGTTCAGGAAAAGAACACACATGCAATGTCACTAGTGGATCCATGTGGTTTAGGAAAAGAACACACATGAAATGTCACCAATGGATCCATCTGGTTTAGGAAAAGAACACACATGCAATGTCACCAGTGGATCAATGTGGTTTACGAAAAATACACACATGCGGTGTCATAAGTAGATCAATGTATTTTAGGAAAAGAACACACATGCAAATGTCTCCAGTGGATACATGTCGTTTAGGAAAAGAACACACATCCAATGTAACCCGTGGATCCATGTAGTTTAGGAAAAGAACACGCATGCAATGACTCATGTGGATCCATGGCGTTCAGGAAAAGAGCACACATGCAATGTCACAAGTGGATCCATGTGATCTAGAAAAACAACAGACATGCAATGTCACCGGTGGATCCATCTGGTTTAGGAAAAGAACACACATGCAATATCACCCGTGGATCCATGTGGTTTAGCAAAACAACACACATGCAATGAATTTAGTGGATCAATGTGGTTTAGGAGAAGAACACACATGCAATGTCACTAGTGGATCAATGTGGTTTACGAAAAAATACATATGCAATGTCACAAGTAGATCAATGTGGTTTAGGAAAAGAACGCACATGCAAATGTCACCAGTGGATACACGTCATTTAGGAAAAGAACACACATGCAATGACTATAGTGGATCAATGTGGTTTAGGAAAAGAAAACACACATGCAATGACTCTAGTGGATCCTTGTGGTTCTAGAAATGAACACACATGCAATGTCACTAGTGGATCCATGTAGTTCAGGAAAATAACACACAGGCAAATGTCACCAGTGGATCAATGTGTTTTAGGAAAAGAACACACATGCAATGCCTCAAGTGGATCCATGTGGTTTAGGAAAAAACACGCATGTAATGACTCTAGTGGATCCATGTGGTTTAGGAAAATAACACACATGCAATGACTCTAGTAGATCAGTGTGGTTTAGTAAAAGAACACACATGCAATGTCACTAGTGGATCCATGTAGTTTAGGAAAACAACACACATGCAATGACTCCAGCGGATCAATCTGGTTCAGGAAAATAACACACATGCAATGTCACTAGTGGATCCAAGTTGTTTAGAAACGAACACACTTCCAATGTCACCGGTGGAGCCATGTGGTTTAGGAAAAGAGCACACATGCAATGTCACAAGTGGACCCATGTGTTTTAGGAAAAGAACTCACATCCAATGACTCTAGTGGGTCCATGTGGTTCAGGAAAAGAACACACATGCAATGTCACTAGTGGATCCGTGTGGTTTAGTAAAAGAACACACATGCAATGTCACTAGTGGATCCATCTGGTTTAGGAAAACAACACACATGCAATGTCACCAGTGGATCCATGTCGTTTAGGAAAAGAACAAACATGCAAATGTCACTAGTGGATCAATGTGGTTATGGAAATGAACACACATGCAATACCTCAAGTGGATCCATGTGGTTTAAGAAAAGAACACACATGCAATGACACTAGTGGATCCATGTGGTTGAGGAATAGAACACACAAGCAATGACACTAGTGGATCAATGTGGTTTACGAAAAATACGCACATGCAATGCCACAAGTAGATCAATGTGGTTTAGGAAAAGAACACACATGCAAATGTCACCAGTGGATACATGTCATTTTGGAAAAGAACACACATGCAATGACTATAGTGGATCCATGTGGTTCTGGAAATGAACACAAATGCAATGTCACTAGTGAATCCATGTAGTTAAGGAAAAGAACACACATGCAAACGTCACCAATGGATCAATGTGGTTTCGGAAAAGAACACACATGCAATGCCTCAAGTGGATCTATGTGGTTTAGGGAAAACACGAATGCAATGACACACCAGTGGATCCATGTGGTTCAGGAAAAGAACACGCATACAATGGCACTAGTGGACCAATGTGGTACAGGAAAATAACACACATGCAATGTCACAAGTAGATAAATGTGGTTTAGGAAAAGAAGACACATGAAAATGTCACCAGTGGATACATGTGGTTTAGGAAAACAACACACATGCAATGACTCTAGTGGATCCATGTGGTTTAGGAAAAGAACACACATGCAATGCCTCAAGTGGATCCATGTGGTTTAGGAAAAAACACACATTCAATATCACTAGTGGATCAATGTGGTACAAGAAAAGAACACACATGCAATGTCACAAGTAGATAAATGTGGTTTTGGAAAATAACACAAATGAAAATGTCACTAGTGGATACATGTGGTTTAGGAAAACAACACACATGTAATGACTCTAGTGGATCCATGTGGTTTAGGAAAAGAACACACATGCAATGACTCTAGTGGATCAATGTGGTTTAGGAAAAGAACACACATGCAATGTCACTAGTGGATCCATGTGGTTTAGGAAAAGAACACACATGCAATGACTCCAGTGGATCCATCTAGTTCGGGTAAAGAACACACATGCAATGTCACTAGTTGATCCATGTTGTTTAGGAAAGAACACACTTGCAATGTCATCTAGTGGATCCATGTGGTTTAGAAAAAGAGCACAGATGCAATGTCACAAGTGGATGAATGTGGTTTAGGTAAACAACACACATGCAATGACTCTAGTGGATCAATGTGGTTTAGTAAAAGAACGCACATGCAATGAGTCTAGTGGATCAATGTGGTTTAGGAAAAGAAGACACATGAAATGACTCAAGTGGATCCATGTGGTTCAGGAAAAGAACACACATGCAATGTCACCGGTGGATCCATCTGGTTTAGGAAAAGAACACACATGCAATATCACCCGTGGATCCATGTGGTTTAGCAAAACAACACACATGCAATGAATTTAGTGGATCAATGTGGTTTAGGAGAAGAACACACATGCAATGTCACTAGTGGATCAATGTGGTTTATGAAAAAACACATATGCAATGTCACAAGTAGATCAATGTGGTTTAGGAAAAGAACGCACATGCAAATGTCACCAGTGGATACACTTCATTTACGAAAAGAACACACATGCAATGACTATAGTGGATCAATGTGTTTTAGGAAAAGAAAACACACATGCAATGACACTAGTGGATCCATGTGGTTCTAGAAATGAACACACATGCAATGTCACTAGTGGATCCATGTAGTTCAGGAAAATAACACACATGCAAATGTCACTAGTGGATCAATGTGGTTTAGGAAAAGAACACACATGCAATGCCTCAAGTGGATCCATGTGGTTTAGGAAAAAACACGCATGCAATGACTCTAGTGGATCCATGTGGTTTAGGAAAATAACACACATGCAATGACTCTAGTAGATCAGTGTGGTTTAGGAAAAGAACACACATGCAATGTCACTAGTGGATCCATGTAGTTTAGGAAAATAACACACATGCAATGACTCCAGTGGATCAATCTGGTTCAGGAAAATAAAACACATGCAATGTCACTAGTGGATCCAAGTTGTTTAGAAAAGAACACACTTCCAATGTCACCGGTGGATCCATGTGGTTTAGGAAAAGAGCACACATGCAATGTCACAAGTGGACCCATGTGTTTTAGGAAAAGAACTCACATGCAATGACTCTAGTGGGTCCATGTGGTTCAGGAAAAGAACACACGTGCAATGTCACTAGTAGATCCGTGTGGTTTAGTAAAAGAACACACATGCAATGTCACAAGTGGATCCATCTGGTTTAGGAAAAGAACACACATGCAATGTCACCAGTGGAGCCATGTCGTTTAGGAAAAGAACACACATGCAAATGTCACTAGTGGATCAATGTGGTTATGGAAATGAACACACATGCAATACCTCAAGTGGATCCATGTGGTTTAAGAAAAGAACACACATGCAATGACACCAGTGGATCCATGTGGTTGAGGAATAGAACACACATGCAATGACACTAGTGGATCAATGTGGTTTATGAAAATTACGCACATGCAATGCCACAAGTAGATCAATGTAGTTTAGGAAAAGAACACACATGCAAATGTCACTAGTGGATACATGTCATTTTGGGAAAGAACACACATGCAATGACTATAGTGGATCCATGTGGTTCTGGAAATGAACACACATGCAATGTCACTAGTGGATCCACGTAGTTAAGGAAAAGAACACACATGCAAATGTCACCAATGGATCAATGTGGTTTCGGAAAAGAACACACATGCAAAGCCTCAAGTGGATCTATGTGGTTTAGGAAAAACACGAATGCAATGACACACCAGTGGATCCATGTGGTTCAGGAAAAGAACACGCATACAATGGCACTAGTGGACCAATGTGGTACAGGAAAATAACACACATGCAATGTCACAAGTAGATAAATGTGGTTTAGGAAAAGAACACACATGAAAATGTCACCAGTGGATACATGTGGTTTAGGAAAACAACACACATGCAATGACTCTAGTGGATCCATGTGGTTTAGGAAAATAACACACATGCAATGACTCTAGAAGATAAATGTTGTTTAGGAAATGAACACACATGGAATGTCACTAGTGGATCCATGTAATTTAGGAAAATAACCGACATGCAATGACTCTAGTGGATCCATCTGGTTTAGGTAAAGAACACACATGCAATGTCACCAGTGGATCCATATTGTTTTGAAAAGAACACACTTGGAATGTCACCGGTGGATCCATGTGGTTTAGGAAAATAGCACACATGCAATGTCACAAGGTGATCCATGTGGTTTAGGAAAAGAACACACATGCAATGACTCAAGTGGATCAATGTGATTTAGTAAAAGAACACACATGCAATGAATCTAGTGGATCAATGTGGTTTAGGAAAAGAACACACATGCAATGACTCCAGTGGACCCATGTGGTTCAGGAAAAGAACACACATGCAATGTCACTAGTGGATCAGTGTGTTTTAGAAAAAGAACACACATGCAATGTCACCAGTGGATCCATCTGGTTTAGGAGAAGAACACACATGCAATGTCACCAGTGGAACAATGTGGTTTAGGAAAAGAACACACATGCAAATGTCACTAGTGGATCAATGTAGTTTTGGAAATGAACACACATGTAATGCCTCAAGTGGATCCATGTGGTTTAGGAAAAGGACACACATGCAATGACACCAGTGGATCCATGTGGTTCAGGAATAGAACACACATGCAATGACACTAGTGGATCAATGTGGTTTAGGAAAAGAACACACGTGCAAATGTGTCAAGTTGATACATGTCGTTTAGGAAAAGAACACACATCCAATGACGCTAGCGGATCCATGTGGTTTAGGAAAAGAACACACATGCAATGACTCTAGTGGATCAATGTGGTTTAGGAAAAGAACGCACATGCAATGTCACCAGTGGATCCATGTAGTTCAGGAAAAGAATGCACATGCAATGTCACGAGTGGATCCATGTGATTTAAGAAAAGAACACACATGCAATGTCACAAGAGGATCCATGTGGTTCAGGAAAAGAACACACATGTAATGACACTAGTAGATCAATGTGGTTTACGAAAAACACACACATGCAATGTCACAAGTAGATCAATGTGGTTTAGGAAAAGAACACACATGCAAATGTCACTAGTCGATACCTATTGTTTAGGAAAAGAACACACATACAATGACTACAGTGGATCCATGTGGTTTAGGAAAATAACACACATGCAATGACACAGTGGATCCATGTGGTTCAGGAAAAGAACACACATGTAATGAAATTAGTGGATCAGTGTGGTTTTGGAAAAGAACACACATGCAATGACACCAGTGGATCCATGTGGTTCAGGAAAAGAACACACATGTATTGACAATAGTAGATCAATGTGGTTTACGAAAAACACACACATGCAATGTCACAAGTAGATCAATGTGGTTTAGGAAAACAACACACGTGCAAATGTCACCAGTGGATACATATCGTTTAGGAAAAGAACAAGCATACAATGACTATAGTGGATCCATGTGGTTTAGGAAAAGAACACACATGCAATGACACTAGTGGATCCATGTGGTTCAGGAAAAGAACACACATGCAAATGTCACCAGTGGATACATGTCGTTTAGGAAAAGAACACACATGCAATGACTCTAGTGGATCAATGTGGTTTAGGAAAAGAACACCCATGCAATGACTCTAGTGGATCCATGTGGTTTAGGAAAAGAACACACATTCAATGACACTGGTGGATCAATGTGGTTTACGAAAAAACATAGATGCAATGTCACAAGTAAATCAATGTGGTTTAGGAAAAGAACACACATGAAAATGTCACGAGTGGAGACATGTCATTTAGGAAAAGAACACACATGTAATGACTATAGTGGATCAATGCGGTTTAGGAAAAGAACACACATGCAATGATTCTAGTGGATCCACATGGTTCTAGAAATGAACACACATGCAATGTCACTAGTGGATCCATGTAGTTAAGGAAAAGAACACACATGCAAATGTCACCAGTGGATCAATGTGGTTTCGGAAAAGAACACACATGCAATGCCTCAAGTGGATCCATGTGGTTTAGGAAAAACACGCATGCAATGACACCAGTGGATCCATGTGGTTCAGGAAAAGAACACACATGCAATGGCACTAGTGGAACAATGTGGTACAGGAAAATAACACACATGCAATGTCACAAGTAGATAAATGTGGTTTAGGAAAAGAACAAACATGAAAATGTCACCAGTGGTTACATGTGGTTTAGGAAAACAACACACATGCAATGACTCTAGTGGATCCATGTGGTTTAGGAAAATAACACACATGCAATGACTCTAGTAGATCAATGTGTCCTAGGAAAAGAACACACATGCAATGTCACAAGTGGATCCATGTGGTTTAGGAAAAGAACACACATGCAATGTCACTGGTGGATCCATGTGGTTTAGGAAAAGAACACACATGCAATGACTCAAGTGGATCAATATGGTTTAGGAAAAGAACACACATGCAATGTCACTAGTGGATCCATGTGGTTTAGGAAAAGAACACACATGCAAGGACTCTAGTTGATCCATGTGGTTTAGGAAAAGAACACACATGCAATGTCACTAGTGGGTCCATGTGGTTTAGGAAAAGAACACACGCAATGTCACTAGTGGATCCATCTGGTTTAGTAAAAGAACACACATGCAATGTCACTAGTGGATCCATGTGGTTTAGGAAAAAACACACATGCAAGTGTCACTAGTGGATCAATGTGGTTTTGGAAATGAAGACACATGCAATGCCTCAAGTGGATCCATGTGGTTTAGGAAAAGAACATGCATGGAATGAAACAAATGGGTCCATGTGGTTTAGGAAAAGAATACACAGGCAATGACACTAGTGGATCAATGTGGTTTACGAAAATATACACACATGCAATGTCACAAGTAGATCAATGTGGTTTAGGAAAAGAACATATGTGCAAATGTCACCAGTGGATACATGTCGTTTAGGAAAAGAACACACATCCAATGACGCTAGCGGGTCCATGTGGTTTAGGAAAAGAACACACATGCAATGACTCTAGTGGATCAATGTAGTTTAGGAAAAGAACACACATGCAATGTCCCTAGTGGATCCATGTAGTTTAGGAAAATAAAACACGTGTAATGTCATGAGTGGATCCATGTGGTTTAAGAAAAGAACACACATGTAATGTCACAAGTGGATCCATGTGGTTTCGGAAAAGAACACACATATAGTGACACTAGTGGATCCATGTGGTTCAGGAAAAGAACACACATGTAATGACACCAGTGGATCAATGTGGTTTACAAAAAACACACACATGCAATGTCACAAGTAGATCAATGTGGTTTAGGAAAAGAACACACATGCAAATGTCACCAGCGGATACATATCGTTTAGGAAAAGAACACACATACAATGACTATAGTGGATCCATGTGGTTTAGGAAAAGCACACACATGTAATGACACTAGTGGATCCATGTGGTTCAGGAAAAGAACACACATGTAATGACACTAGTGGATCAATGTGGTTTACAAAAAACACACACATGCAATGTCACAAGTAGATCAATGTGGTTTAGGAAAAGAACACACATGCAACTTTCACTAGTGGATACATGTCGTTTAGGAAAAGAACACACATCCATTTGACTCTAGTGGATCCATGTGGTTTAGAAAAATAATACACATGGAATGACTCTAGTGGAACAATATGGTTTAGAAAAAGAACACACATGCAATGTCACCAGTGGATCCATGTAGTTTAGGAAAAGAACACACATGCAATGACTCCGGTGGATCCTTCTGGTTCAGGTAAAGAACACACATGAAATGTCACCAGTGGATCCATATTGTTTAGAAAAGAACACACTTGCAATGTCACCGGTGGATCCATTTGTTTAGGAAAATAGCACACATGCAATGTCACAAGTTGATCCATGTGGTTTAGGAAAAGAACACACATGCAATGGCTCTAGTGGATCAATGTGGTTTAGTAAAAGAACACACATGCAATGAGACTAGTGGATCAATCTGGTTTAGGAAAAGAACACACATGCAATGACTATAATGGATCAATGTGGTTTAGGAAAAGAAAACACACATGCAATGTCACTAGTGGATCCAAGTAGTTCAGGAAAATAACACACATGCAAATGTCACTAGTGGATCAATGTGGTTTAGGAAAAGAGCACACATGCAATGCCTCAAGTGGATACATGTGGTTTAGGAAAACACACATGCAATGACTCTAGTGGATCCATGTGGTTTAGGAAAATAAGACACATGCAATGACTCTAGTAGATCAGTGTGGTTTAGGAAAAGAACACACATGCAATGTCACTAGTGGATCCATGTAATTTAGGAAAACAACACACATGCAATGACTCTAGTGGATCAATCTGGTTCAGGAAAATAACACACATGCAATGTCACTAGTGGATCGAAGTTGTTTAGAAAAGAACACACTTCCAATGTCACCGGTGGATCCATGTGGTTTAGGAAAAGAGCACACACGCAATTTCTCAAGTGGATACATGTGGTTTAGGAAAAGAACTCACATGCAATGACTCTAGTGGATCAATGTGGTTCAGGAAAAGAACACACATGCAATGTCACTAGTGGATCCGTGTGGTTTAGGAATAGAACACACATGCAATGTCACCAGTGGATCCATCTGGTTTAGGAAAAGAACACACATGCAATGTCACTAGTGGATCCATGTGGTTTAGGAAAAGAACAGACATGCAAATGTCAATAGTGGATCAATGTGGTTTTGGAAATGAACACACATGCAATGCCTCAAGTGGATCCATGTGGTTTAGGAAAAGAACACACATGCAATGACACCAGTGGATCCATGTGGTTGAGGAATAGAACACACATGCAATGACACTAGTGGATCAATGTGGTTTACGAAAAATACGTACATGAAATGTCACAAGTAGATCAATGTGGTTTAGGAAAAGAACACACATGCAAATGTCACCAGTGGATACATGTCATTTTGGAAAAGAACACACATGCAATGAGTATAGTGGATCCATGTGGTTCTGGAAATGAACACACATGCAATGTCACTAGTGGATCCATGTAGTTAAGGAAAAGAACACACATGCAAATATCACCAATGGATCAATGTGGTTTCGGAAAAGAACACACATGCAATGCCTCAAGTGGATCTAAGTGGTTTAGGAAAAACACGAATGCAATGACACCAGTGGATCCATGTGGTTCAGGAAAAGAACACGCATACAATGGCACTAGTGGACCAATGTGGTACAGGAAAATAACACACATGCAATGTCACAAGTAGATAAACGTGGTTTAGGAAAAGAACACACATGAAAATGTCACCAGTGGATACATGTGGTTTAGGAAAACAACACACATGCAATGACTCTAGTGGATCCATGTGGTTTAGGAAAATAACACACATGCAATGACTCTAGAAGATAAATGTGGTTTAGGAAAAGAACACACATGGAATGTCACTAGTGGATCCATGTAGTTTAGGAAAAGAACACACATGCAACAACTCCAGTGGATCCATCTGGTTTAGGTAAAAACACACATGCAATGTCACCATTGGATCCATATTGTTTTGAAAACAACACACTTGCAATGTCACAAGTTGATCCATGTGGTTTAGGAAAAGAACACACATGCAATGACTCTAGTGGATCAATGTGGTTTAGTAAAAGAACACACATGCAACGAGTCTAGTGGATCAATGTGGTTTAGGTAAAGAACACACATGCAATGACTCCAGTGGATCCATGTGGTTCAGGAAAAGAACACACATGCAATGTCACTAGTGGATCAGTGTGTTTTAGAAAAAGAACACACATGCAATGTCACCAGTGGATCCATCTGGTTTAGGAAAAGAACACACATGCAATGTCACCAGTGGAGCAATGTGGTTTAGGAAAAGAACACACATGCAAATGTCACTAGTGGATCAATGTTGTTTTGGAAATGAACACACATGTAATGCCTCAAGTGGATCCATGTGGTTTAGGAAAAGAACACACATGCAATGACACCAGTGGATCCATGTGGTTCAGGAATAGAACACACATGCAATGACACTAGTGGATCAATGTGGTTTACGAAAAATACACACATGCAATGTCACAAGTAGATCAATGTGGTTTAGGAAAAGAACACACGTGCAAATATCTTAAGTGGATACATGTCGTTTAGGAAAAGAACACACATCCAGTGACGCTAGCGGATCCATGTGGTTTACGAAAAGAACACACATGTAATGACTCTAGTGGATCAATGTGGTTTAGGAAAAGAACCCACATGCAATGTCACCAGTGGATCCATGTAGTTCAGGAAAAGAACGCACATGCAATGTCACGAGTGGATCCATGTGGTTTAAGAAAAGAACACACATGCAATGTCACAAGAGGATCCATGTGGTTTAGGAAAAGAGCACACATGCAATGTCACCATTGGATCCATGTGGTTCAGGAAAAGAACACACATGTAATGACACTAGTAGATCAATGTGGTTTACGAAAAACACACACATGCAATGTCACAAGTAGATCAATGTGGTTTAGGAAAAGAACACACATGCAAATGTCACTAGTGGATACATATTGGTTAGGAGAAGAACACACATACAATGGCTACAGTGGATCCATGTGGTTTAGGAAAAGAACACACATGCAATGACACCAGTGGATCCATGTGGTTCAGGAAAAGAACACACATGTAATGACATTAGTGGATCAATGTGGTTTAGGAAAAGAACACACATGCAATGACACCAGTGGATCCATGTGGTTCAGGAAAAGAACACACATGTAATGACACTAGTGGATCAATATGGTTTACAAAAAACACACACATGCATTGTCACAAGTAGATCAATGTGGTTTAGGAAAACAACACACATGCAAATGTCACCAGTGGATACATGTCGTTTAGGAAAAGAACACACATCCAATGACTCTAGTGGATCCATGTGGTTTAGGAAAAGAACACACATGCAATGACTCTAGTGGATCAATGTGGTTTAGGAAAAGAACACCCATGCAATGACTCTAGTGGATCCATGTGGTTTAGGAAAAGAAAACACATTCAATGACACTAGTGGATCAATGTGGTTTACGAAAAAACATAGATGAAATGTCACAAGTAGATCAATGTGGTTTAGGAAAAGAACACACATGAAAATGTCACGAGTGGATACATGTCATTTAGGAAAAGAACTCACATGTAATGACTATAGTGGATCAATGCGGTTTAGGAAAAGAACACACATGCAATGACTCTATGTAACTACCTCGGTGAATTACGCTCTTAGTTACATGCCTGGATGAGCGAAAATGGTTAAAATAGTACGGTGGGTCCAAGGGCCACTCATAGGTAGACCTTTCGGCCGTCCTAACCATTTCCAGAACATCGGGACAAGAACGAGCGGCGTAATTGGCAGGCGAAGGGATCAACTACATACACAAGTGAGTATGTATGCAAGCCACATACAACAGTTCTCAGAGCCATTCCATCTAAAAGAAATAGAAATATTGCAACGCCATACGGCAAGATACAAATATCCTAGATAGAGATAATAATTTAGGATAGCTCCTCATACATCAAACATCAGAGTATCAGGCGGAAGCGGAAGATAAGATCCGAGTACGGATAAGAAGCAAATCGGCATAAGATGCCACATAAATAAACACATCCCGCCACAGATCTCACGGATCCCCGTTCCTGGAATCTCTACACCGAGTGATTGTTGCCAACATCGTCCGTCTCCTCCACCCAGTATCCATCTTGCGAGTATACCTGTTCATCTGAATCAAACAATTTATCTTGTGAGACCCTAGGGGTACTCAGCAAGTCTTTATGCCTCTAAAGGGGACATAACCTGGGGTGACGCAATTGCAGCAAAAGATAATAACTAACAAGTCTATAGATACTCGCTAACCATCCACCTAACCAAAGATAGACGGATGTTCGTTAATTAAGAACAATAGTTATAACAGTATAATTACAAATCCATCCTCCTTCTCGCTTACCAACGAGAAAGCGGACGAACAACGCCCCCATCCGTTGGCAGTTTTATTAACCATTCCATGAGTGTTGCACTATTTACTAGTCAGGTACTTAGTCAAATTAAAAGCGGTACTTTAGTTATACTTGTCTATGATCGAGAAACTGTGCTCCAAGTCGTCCATAACCGCGGACACGACTTTCAGAAAGATTTACCCTGCAGGGGTGCACAAATAGCAACACACACTCGATCAACCTCGGAAAAACCAACTCAAAACCCAACGAGGCATTCACGACAAAGCGATCACAGGATTCAGAAATGTTTCAGGGGGCCACCCCATTAAGCTGCCCGCAACGAAGTTGGCCGGCTACGCGACGGACCCAAGGTTTGCGCCAATGGTTGTAAATGACTGGGAACCGAAAGTGTGACTGGGCTTGTCGATACCGCGAAAACACTCCGCAATCCTAAACAGTACAGGTGCTGCTCGCACAATCTTAAATAAAGCAGTAAAGCATGGCATAAGTACAGGATAGTAATAAAGCCCCAAACTACTTTGTGGCCCCAAGAAATAAGAATGAATCAAGCTCTGGCTCAGGGGGGTCCATAAGGCCTCCCGAATGTGGATAGTGCGAATAGTCAAGGAACAGGAATCAAGTACTCGGGGTCCTACGGGACACATGTGAGCATGAAGAACCAAATAGCAGATATTGCTCACCGGTGCTACTTTCGTTAGTTATCCCATCACTACTCAGGTTAAGTTGTTTAGGTACCTCGTTATCCATCAGACACTCACATACCCTACACATGCTGTTCTATGACCCGCATGGCTCAAACAACTCCTGTAGTAATGGCTCATGGGATGGAGGAATAAGCTTCGGTGGGGCTTAAAAGTAAAGGCAATGCAGTACTTGGGATTCAATTTAATGCAATCGCGACTCAATGATACAAGAGTAAGATAGAGGCAATAGGTACTATATGTATGCAAGCATGTGGTAGTGCTTGCCTGGCAGCTCAGTTGAAGCGAGGGACGGATCTGGGTAGTGCTCCTGGGATTCCTGATATATCCCTGCTCAGCGTCTATTCGAAGAAGAACCAAACAAACAAGGCCAACATAAATAGAGTGCACAAGCATATGAATTAAAATGCAACAAGCAAACAATCATGCCATGATGAATGATGCACAATTTGCATGGCAATAATGTAGCATGGCATGGGTGAGGTGTGGGTGCAAGATTAAAGCATTTTATTAAGTTTTTAGCCCGGTTTGCTCTCATATAAGTTGCTGTATACTTTGCATTTATATGATGCGTGCTGCAATTCAGAACATGGAATGCATAGATAGAACGGGCTCGTCACGCTAATCGATTTAGATATATTATTTGTTAAATTTGGAGTTATAAAACTAAAGTTATTAATTAATTAAGAAAAGGGGCATTTTATTGTAATTTTAATCATCTCAAAATTTTAAAGTGCTCAAATAATATTTTGAAAGGCATATTTGAATTCCTCACATATTTATAATTTAAAAGTTATTGAAAATCTGGTTTGAATTTGAATTTGAACAATTTCTGGAAAAGTTTATTTAAAAACAGAAAAGCAGGAGACATTTTATACTCAGACAGACCCAGATCGGCCGTGGTGGGACCGGCCGATTGACGCAGCGTGCAGAGAACTTTTTGCACCTCAGGCTTGCCTAGCCGCTGTGACTTCCAGGTAGGACCAGCGGGCTTGGGCCCACGTGCCAGCGGCTGAGCCCGTAGAGTCTATCAGGTGGGGTCGTGCTGGAGCGCGGGTTAAGGCTGACAAAAGCTAGGTCTCTTTTTGTAAAAACTCCACAGGCACAGACATGTGGGGTCTCGAGGGGGCGCGGGTTGAGCCGATTAAAAAGCTAGGGGGGGTTTTAGCAAAGTGCACGGCGGCACTATTTTTCTTCTCTGGCGTTTAATGCTGAAAACGCACTGGCGACGGCCTTGTGTGATGGGATTCGATCCGGGGACCTGGGCGTGCACGTGGAGGGCGAAGCCGCTGTGGTAGGACGGGGTCATTCTCAGGGAGTAGCTAGGCGGGTATGTGAGGAACTATGCGGCGCGGGGGCGTGCAGATGCCAGCGCACGCCGGCGCACGGAGGCCACTCGACGAAAGGTCCGGCGACTACAGGAAGCAACGGTGACGGAGAGCATGTCTGGGAGGTCTGGTAGCTCCCCGAGGGGTGGTCGGAGGGGTCGAATCGAGGCGGAGAGCTGCTGATCAGCGAGGTTGCAGACGAACGGCGATGCTAGGGTTTCGGCGGGCGTCGACGTACTGCGGTGGATGTGGGGCTTCTCCTCCTCGCAGGCCGGCACTGGACGATGCAGGGGAACCTCCTCGGCTTCCTCGACCACCTCCACGTCTCGTGCGCCTGTCGGAACAAGGAAACGCGGTGGGTGCTGACGGGTAGACGCCATCGAGGTGAGAGGGAGGGTGGCGTCGTGGGAGAAGAAGGGGAAAGGCAAAGCCCTAGGGTGGATCTGGCTGCTAGGGCGTGTGAGGAGAGGGAGTAGATAGGAGGGGGAGAGAGGGTGCCTTGTGGGAGCAGCCAGAGATAAAGTGGCTTCGTCCACTTTTCCTCCTCCTTCACGTGCACGGCGTGGGTGGCCAGGGCAGGGCAGGGGCATGGCTGCCAGGTGGGCCAGGGTGAGGATAAGGCGATGCAGGCCCGGTGGGGCCAGCATGGAAGAGAGAGAGTGTGGTAGAGAGAGAGAAGAAGAGGGTCAGGTGGAGCTAGGTTAGAAGGGAGTAGTGGCTCGGTTAGGGCTAGTGCTAGGGTTGGGGTAGGAGGGTAGCTAGTGGGGCCTGCTGGCAGGGAGAGGGAGAGAGGGAAGCCTCGGCATGTGGTTTGCATGGGGTTAGAGTGAGAGACTAGTGAGAGAGAGTAGGTGTTAAGGTTTGGTTAGAGTCACATTTGGTCATACATGGGTGGAGGGTGAGAAGGAGAGGACATGGGGTAGGGTTTTGTGATGAGCCAACATGACTAAAACATGTGATGGAGGAGATGGTGGTTTATGTGGAAAGAGCCCACATGACCATGCTTGGATAGATGATGGATAAAGAGAGAGAGGGGTATGGTTTGTTGAGGAGAAAAGAATGGCCACCTTGAATTGAATCTCCAAGGACGATGCCACACTTCCAAAAATACAAGCAATATCCCAAAAGAAGAGGATGGTGATAATTTGCATGGCCCCTACATGATAATTAATGGTCATGTTTATGCTTGTGAAACCAATAATAATAACATGGCATTATTCTTATGCATTCCAAAATGTGGAAATAAAAGTGAAGCAAAAAGGAATTAGAATTAGATCCACCCCAACCCACATGAGCTAGAATAAATATCAAAAGAAAAAGAAATACAAGCTCATGGGTAAATGGGATGGTGGAATTACAAGGTGGTGAAAAGAAAGGTGATGGAGTTGAATAAAAGATATGCCCCCAACTTAACTTGGGCATTAAACAATATATCAATAACCAAATACAATATCAAGAGGCAAATACAATTAATAATGCATATGAGAGAAGAACCAAAGAAAAAGGGTTTTATATGATGCTCAAATGCAAGGTGGCATGATGACATGAGCATGATATAATTATGATGCAACAATTATATGTAGGAAGTAGCATTTATATAGACTAGGCTAGTATCATTGCAATTGTTAGACAATTGGGATGCGACAACTCTCCCCCACTAAACAAGAACCTCGCCCCGAGATTCCTAGGAAAAAGAAACCAACACCAGGAGAGGCGGGTGTTCGAACGAAGGTGACCCTCACATTCCCAAGCTGATGAACAACGGAATGGTGCGACCACTACACCTTGCAAAACTTGCTTGACTTGTTGCAAGTCTTGCGTTTTTATTGAGAAAGGATTGTCGTGAGACAAGAAGGATAGGATGAACATATCTCCGGTTTTCTCAAGAAACATGATAAAAGAATAGAACCACTTGTGAAAGAAAAGGACAAGATGATGTATCATGGATAAAGAAAAGACACACCGTTAAGATTAAAGATTTACCGATACTAGAGAGGATGAATCTTTGTCTCGCCGGAAGAAAAGAGCTAGGTTGGAGAGGTTTTGAACCACTATGACAATAGCATCATATCTTCTCTCGGATTTGAGAAATGAAGTTCGGAAACAACATTGCCTTCAAACAATAGAGTTCCTTTATATCAACGGAAGTATTGAGTTAGACATTGTCGGATTGGATTTTTTTACACCGGTAAGAACCTAAGGATCACGCAATTGAGGTGCGTGAATATATCTTCAAGATAAGGAGGTGATGCTAGATTATGGTGGGATCCCGAGAAGAAAAGAATATAGAGGATCTGGAGTTTATTGTAGGGATACTTGTTGCTTTCTATAAACTTGAGGCTAAAGCAATAGATTTGCGACTGATGGCATCAACCCTAATTGGCTTTACCACCGAAAAAGAATTGATGAAACAAAGGGAGAGATAGTTTTCCTTCCATCTTGTTTGGGAATGTCGAGCACCGGTAGAAAGACGAGGACAAAAAAGAGTTTTTCGTTTGTTCCCACCAGATAATTAAAGATTTTGCTCTGTGTAGAAAGGGCGAGATCACCAACAAGAGATTATTGATTACTTTCTTCGAGGGAGCACTCCGGAACAACAAAGACGGAAGTAAAAGTATCGAGGGATAAAGGCCACTTCTATCTTCCGTGGAATGAGTGGAATCACATTAATTCACCAATTCAATGTACAAGAGCGAATGATAAGAGTAGTGGTATGGTAGCTACTCCATCCCGCACTCAAAGCATTACTCCGTACATGAATAAGAAAATCATGCAACCCAACTACTAAACAGACTGAAGGTATTGACAAGAAGAGCTCATGGAACTCCGTAAGAAAACAAAGATTGATGCAAATGATTCACCGGATCCAAGATAGATAAGGGTGATGATGTTGTCGTCATATCAGAAGTAACAAGCCACCGGACAGATATGAAGGAAGATCACGGAGACAACTGCAAGATTCCACAGATAAAGAAAAAGATAGCTCCACTTCAACATAAGGATTACAAAAGATCTGAAAAATCTTCATGGCCTCCGGTGGATTGAGCATAGACAATAGAACGAGAGGGTTTCAAAAGATTACTTAACGAGATAGAGGTGAAAAGGACTCCATGTTCTTCTTGAAATGATTGAGAGAGGTTTAGCAGTCTTGAGGAAAATCTTTAGCGGAACGACAATGATAACTTGCCAACAAGGAATAACTCCAGATTGGTTGAAGATGGAGGATGGAATTAACAATGGACTTACTGATTCCAGAATTGAAGTAATGTATTTAGCAGAAGGACGTGGTGGAGATAGGTGACTTCAAGAAGCCAGAATTCACACTTTGAGAACTTTGCACACAAGCGGTGTTCTCGCAGCTTGAGAGAAAGAGACATAGATGATCTTCCATGTTCTTCCATTGATATCGAATAGGCAAGCATATTATCAACATATACCACCATGGATTAACAAGATATTCCCAAAATACCAAGTTCAAAAGGCGAGAGAAACGAACAAATGCTCGAACACTTCCTGAGCTCAACGCTCTTTTAAAAAAAATCAATATTAAGAGCACGGGTTTGTGTTGAGGAAGATGCACTGGCAGAATAGATTATCTGGTCCTTCAGAAGTAAAAGAGATGTCACCTGGTTCACATTGTCGATTGGATCGCCGGTTACAAAGATAAAGAGATCTTGGATAAGAAACGATGATAGCTTATACCTTAAGCAAAGCTATCAGAAGCGAAAAGATGCAATTCCCTCGTATCCAGGAGAATTGTGCAGATATGGAGTTCAAAAAGATGTGCAGCATGATGAACAGATGATAGACCACCGTAGGGCCTTTAAGAAAAACTCCGGATTGGCAAAGATACTTGAATATGCATGGATATGGTCACGGTGTAACTCAAAATCATAGGAGATAACCGCCACCATTTGGAGGATAGTGTTGATAGCATTTTCCATATTCCACTCATGATAAGTGTCATATAGCTATGCCGAGAACCAAATTACAATCACCAGCATCGGATCGACACATGTTATGTAATTAGCCCAAGAGAATTGGAGATGAAATAAAACTCCAGGATTAAGCGCCGGTGACAAAAGAATGAGTTAGCATGGACATGCTGATAAAAGGAAGATAGATAATGTTTCACACACGACTGAAGAGGAGTGTGGAAACACAGATGTATCAAAGAAAATTTTTCCGCATTTTTCGGCATTAAAATACCAATAGATGCGCAAAACCACTTATCAGGTAGAGATTAGCAACTCCACATTCTGTGAAAGCATGCTGGAAGGAAGAACACCCTTAAGAAGATTGTGCCTGTTAACAAGGAGTCGGATATATCGCGTCGCTTTACAAAAGCCTGTCGGTATGGAGTGTACCAACAGTTGATAACCAAAAGGCAGATAGTGATAACATGTTGGATGCAACAGATAGACAAGGAATCCACACACACACACACACACACACCCTTTCTATGGTACTACGGAAACCCAGAACACGTGAATCCTAGTTTGAATTTTTAGAAGAGAATTGAAAACGTTACACTTCCTTACCAGAAAAAGGGTGGGTGGGTGGGTAAGAAGAAAAGTGGAAGCACTCCTACTCTCACGTTTTGTTTTTCCCTAGTATACATAACTACCAAAAATATTTGCTAGACTAACAACGACCATTTGGCTGAGACCCTGAAGGGCAGGATGGCTCTGATACCAATTGTAACTACCTCGGTGAATTACGCTCTTAGTTACATGCCTGGATGAGCGAAAATTGTTAAAATAGTACGGTGGGGCCAAGGGCCACTCACAGGTAGACCTTTCGGCCATCCTAACCATTTCCAGAACATCAGGACAAGAACGAGCGGCGTAATCGCAGGCGAAGGGATCAACTACATACACAAGTGAGTATGTATGCAAGCCACATACAACAGTTCTCAGAGCCATTCCATCTAAAAGAAATAGAAATATTGCAACGCCATACGGCAAGATACAAATATACTAGATAGAGATAATAATTTAGCATAGCTCCTCATACATCAAACATCAGAGTATCAGGCGCAAGCGGAAGACAAGATCCGAGTACGGATAAGAAGCAAATCGGCATAAGATGCCACATAAATAAACACATCCCGCCCACAGATCTCACGGATCCCCGTTCCCGGAATCTCTACACCGAGTGATCGTTTCCAACATCGTCCGTCTCCTCCACCCAGTATCCATCTTGCGAGTATACCTGTTCATCTAAATCAAAAAATTTATCGTGTGAGACCCTAGGGGTACTCAGCAAGTCTTTATGCCTCTAAAGGGGACATAACCTGGGGTGACGCAATTGCAGCAAAAGATAATAACTAACAAGTCTATAGATACTCGCCAACCATCCGCCTAACCAAAGATGAAGCGGATGTCCGTTAATAAGAACAACAGTTATAACGGTATAATTACAGATCCATCCTCCTTCGCTACCAACGAGAAAGCGGACGAACAACCCCCCATCCGTTGGCAGTTTTATTAACCATTCCATGAGTGTTGCACTATTTACTAGTCAGGTACTTAGTCAAATTAAAAGCGGTACTTTAGTTATACTTGTCTATGATCGAGAAATTGTGCTCCAAGTCGTCCATAACCGCGGACACGGCTTTCAGAAAGATTTACCCTGCAGGGGTGCACAAATAGCAACACACACTTGATCAACCTGGAAAAACCAACTCAAAACCCAACGAGGCATTCACGACAAAGCGATCACAGGATTCAGAAATGTTTCAGGGGGCCACCCCATTAAGCTACCCGCAACGAAGTTTGCCGGCTCCACGACGGACCCAAGGTTTGCGCCAATGGCTGTAAACGAATGGGAACCCGAAAGTGTGACTGGGCTTGTCGATACCGCGAAAACACTCTGCAATCCTAAACAGTACAGGTGCTCCTCGCACAATCTTAAATAAAGCAGTAAAGCATGGCATAAGTACAGGATAGTAATAAAGCCCCAAACTACTTTGTGGCCCCAAGAAATAAGAATGAATCGAGCTCTGGCTCAGGGGGGTCCATAAGGCCTCCCGGATGTGGATAGTGCGAATAGTCAAGGAACAGGAATCAAGTACTCGGGGTCCTACGGGACACAAGTGAGCATGAAGAACCAAATAGAAGATACTGCTCACTGGTGCCACTTTCATTAGTTATCCCATCACTACTCAGGTTAAGTTGTTTAGGTACCTGGTTATCCATCAGACACTCACACCCCCTACACATGCTGTTCTATGACCCGCATGGCTCAAATAACTCCTGTAGTAATGGCTCATGGGATGGAGGAATAAGCTTCGGTGGGGCTTAAAAGTAAAGGCTATGCAGTGCTTGGGATTCAATTTAATGCAATCGCGACTCAATGATGCAAGAATAAGATAGAGGCAATATGTACTATATGTATGCAAGCATGTGGGAGTGCTTGCCAGGCAGCTCAGTTGAAGCGAGGGAGGGATCTGGGTAGTGCTCCTCGGATTCCTGATATATCCCCTGCTCAGCGTATATTCGAAGAAGAACCAAACAAAAAAGGCCAACATAAATAGAGTGCACAAGCATATGAATTAAAATGCGACAAGCAAACAATCATTCCATGATGAATGATGCACAATTTGCATGGCAATAATGTAGCATGGCATGGGTGAGGTGTGGGGTACAAGATTAAAGCATTTTATTAAGTTTTTAGCCCGGTTTGCTCTCATATAAGTTGCTGTATACTTTGTATTTATATGATTCATGCTGCAATTCAGAACATGGAATGCATAGATAGAACGGGCTCGTTGCGCTGATCGATTTATACATATTATTTGTTAAATTTGGAGTTATAAAACTAAAGTTATTAATTAATTAAGAAAAAGGACATTTTATTGTAATTTTAATCATCTCGAAATTTTAAAGTGCTCAAATAATATTTTGAAAGGCATATTTGAATTCCTCACATTTTTCTGATTCAAAAACATATATTATATGTATTATTTGGATTTATAATTTAAAAGTTATTTAAAATCTGGTTTGAATTTGAATTTGAACAATTTCTGGAAAAGTTTATTTAAAAACAGAAAAGCAGGAGACATTTTATACTCAGACAGACCCAGCCCGATGTTGACGGTGGTACTAACTTTGACTAAGCGGCTGAGAGAACTTTTTGCACCTTAGGCTTGCCTAGCCGCTGTGACTTCCAGGTGGGACCAGCGGGCTTGGTCCCACGTGCCAGCGGCTAAGCCCGCAGAGTCTGTCAGGTGGGGTCGTGCTGGAGCGCGGGTTAAGGCTTACAAAAGCCAGGTCTCTTTTTGTAAAAACTCCACAGGCACAGACAGGTGGGGTCTCGAGGGGGCGCAGGTTGAGCCAATTAAAAAGCTGGGGTTTTTTTAGCAAAGTGCGCGGCGACACTGTTTTTCTTCTACGCGTTTCTGACGAAACTGAAGGCACGCACGGCGACGGCGGACGCGCGGCACGGTGGGGATTCGATCCGGGGACCTGGGCGTGCGCGTGGAGGGCGAAGCCGCGGTGGTAGGACGGGGTCGTTGTCAGGGAGTAGCTAGGCGGCTATGTGAATAACTATGCGGCACGGGCGTCTGAGATGCGGTCTGCCGGTAGCCTTGAGGCGCTCGGCGAAATGTCCGGCGACTACAAGAAGCAACGGCGACGGAGAGGATGTCTGGGAGGTCTGGTAGCTCACCGAGGGGTGGTCGGAGGGGTCGAATCGAGGCGGGGAGCTGCTGATCGGCGAGGTTGCAGACGAACGGTGGCGCTAGGGTTTTGGCGGGCATCGACGTACTGCGGCGGATGTGGGGCTTCTCCTCCTCGCGGTAGTCTTGGACGATGCAGGGAACCTCCGGCTTCTCGACCACCTCCATGTCTCATGGCGCTGTCGAACGAGGAAGCGGTGGAGTCTTGTGGAGTGAAGCCTTGAGGTGAGAGGGAGGGTGGCGTCGTGGGAGAAGAAGGGGAAAGGAAAAAGCCCTGGGGTGGATCTGGCTGCTAGGGCGCGTGAGGAGAGGGAGTAGATAGGAGGGGGAGAGAGGGTGCCGTGTGGGAGCAGCCAGAGATAAAGTGGTATTGGCCACTTTTCCTCCTCCTTCACATGCACGGCATGGGTGGCCAGGGCAGGGCAGGGGCATGGCTGCCAGGTGGGCCAGGGTGAGGACAAGGCGATGTAGGCCCGGTGGGGCCAGCATGGAAGAGAGAGAGAGCGTGGTAGAGAGAGAGAAGAAGAGGGTCGGGTGGAGCTAGGTTAGAAGGGAGTAGTGGCTCGGTTAGGGCTGGTGCTAGGGTTGGGGTAGGAGGGTAGCTAGTGGGGCCTGCTAGCAGGGAGAGGGAGAGAGGGAAGCCTCGGCATGGGGTTTGCATGGGGTTAGAGTGAGAGACTAGTGAGAGAGGGTAGGTGTTAGGGTTTGGTTAGAGTCACATTTGGTCATACATGGGTGGAGGGTGAGAAGGAGATGAAGGAGAGGACATGGGGTATGGTTTTGTGATGAGCCAACATGACTAAAACATGTGATGGAGGAGATGGTGGTTTATGTGGAAAGAGCCCACATGACCATGCTTGGATAGATGATGGATAAAGATAGAGAGGGGTATGGTTTGGTGAGGAGCAAAGAATGGCCACCTTGAATTGAATCTCCAAGGACCATGCCACACTTCCAAAAATACAAGCAAAATCCCAAAAGAAGAGGATGGTGATAAATTGCATGGCCCCTGCATGATAATTAATGGGCATGTTTATGCTTGTGAAACCAATAATAATAACATGGCATTATTCTTATGCATTCCAAAATGTGGAAATAAAAGTGAAGCAAAAAGGAATTAGAATTAGATCCACCCCAACCCACATGAGCTAGAATAAATATCAAAAGAAAAAGAAATACAAGCTCATGGGTAAATGGGATGGTGGAATTAGAAGGTGGTGAAAAGAAAGGTGATGGAGTTGAATAAAAGATATGCCCCCAACTCAACTTGGGCATTAAATAATATATCAATAACCAAATACAAAATCAAGAAGGAAATACAATTAATAATGCATATGAGAGAAGAACCAAAGAAAAAGGGTTTTATATGATGCTCAAATGCAAGGTGGCATGATGACATGAGCATGATATAATTATGATGCAACAATTATATGTAGGAAGTATCATTTATATAGACTAGGCTAGTAGCATTGCAATTGTTAGACAATTGGGATGCTACACTCTAGTGGATCCATGTGTTTCTAGAAATGAAAACACATGCAATGTCACTAGTGGATCCATGTAGTTTCGGAAATGAACACACATGCAAATGTCACCAGTGGATCAATGTGGTTTCGGAAAAGAACACACATGCAATGCCTCAAGTGGATCCATGTGGTTGAGGAAAAACACGCATGCAATGACACCAGTGTATCCATGTGGTTCAGGAAAAAGAACACACATGCAATGGCACTAGTGGACCAATGTGGTACAGGAAAATAACACACATGCAATGTCACAAGTAGATAAATGTGGTTTAGGAAAAGAACAAACATGAAAATGTCACCAGTGGTTACATGTGGTTTAGGAAAACAACACACATGCAATGACTCTAGTGGATCCATGTGGTTTAGGAAAATAACACACATGCAATGACTCTAGTAGATCAATGTGTCCTAGGAAAAGAACACACATGCAATGTCACAAGTGGATCGATGTGGTTTAGGAAAAGAACACACATGCAATGTCACTGGTGGATCCATGTGGTTTAGGAAAAGAACACACATGCAATGACTCTAGTGGATCAATGTGGTTTAGGAAAAGAACACACATGCAATGAGTCTAGTAGATCAATGTGGTTTAGGAAAAGAACACACATGCAAGGACTCTAGTTGATCCATGTGGTTCAAGAAAAGAACACACATGCAATGTCACTAGTGGATCCATGTGGTTTAGGAAAAGAACACACATGCAATGCCACGAGTGGATCCATCTGGTTTAGGAAAAGAACACACATGCAATGTCACTAGTGGATCCATGTGGTTTAGGAAAAAACACACATGCAAGTTTCACTAGTGGATCCACGTGGTTTTGGAAATGAAGACACATGCAATGCCTCAAGTGGATCCATGTGGTTTAGGAAAAGAACACACATGGAATGAAACCAATGGATCCATGTGGTTCAGGAAAATAACACACATGCAATGACACTAGTGGATCAATGTGGTTTACGAAAATATACACACATGCAATGTCACAAGTAGATCAATGTGGTTTAGGAAAAGAACATACGTGCAAATGTCACCAGTGGATACATGTAGTTTAGGAAAAGAACACACATCCAATGACGCTAGCGGATCCATGTGGTTTAGGTAAAGAACACACATGCAATGACTAGTGGAACAATGTGGTTTAGGAAAAGAACACACATGCAATGTCCCTAGTGGACCCATGTAGTTTAGGAAAATAAAACACATGTAATGTCATGAGTGGATCCATGTGGTTTAAGAAAAGAACACACATGTAATGTCACAAGTGGATCAATGTGGTTTAGGAAAAGAACACACATACAGTGACACCAGTGGATCCATGTAGTTCAGCAAAAGAACAAAAATGTAATGGCACTAGTGGATCAATGTGGTTTACGAAAAACACACACATGCAATGTCACAAGTAGATCAATGTGGTTTAGAAAAAGAACACACATGCAAATGTCAGCAATGGATACATATCGTTTAGGAAAAGAACACACATACAATGACTCTAGTGGATCCATGTGGTTTAGAAAAACAATACACATGCAATGACTCTAGGGGAACAATGTGGGTTAGAAAAAGAACACACATCCAATGTCACCAGTGGATCCATGTAGTTTAGGAAAAGAACACACTTGCAATGACTCTAGTGGATCCATGTTGTTTAGGAAAAGAACACACATGCAATGACTCAAGTGGATCCATCTGGTTCAGGTAAAGAACACACATGCAATGTCACCAGTGGATCCATATTGTTTAGAAAAGAACACACTTGCAATGTCACCGGTGGATCCATGTGGTTTAGGAAAATAGCACACATGCAATGTCAAAAGTTGATCCATGTCGTTTAGGAAAAGCACACAGATGCAATGACTCTAGTGGATTAATGTGGTTTACTATAGAACACACATGCAATGAGACTAGTGTATCAATGTGGTTTAGGAAAAGAACACACATGCAATGACTCTAGTGGATCCATGTGGTTCAGGAAAAGAACACACATGCAATGTCACTAGTGGATTCGTGTGTTTTACCAAAAGAACACACATGCAATGTCACCAGTGGATCCATCTGGTTTAGGAAAAGAACACACATGCAATGTCACTAGTGGATCCATGTGGTTTAGGAAAAAAAACACATGCAAGTGTCACTAGTGGATCCATGTGGTTTTGGAAATGAAGACACATGCAATGCCTCAAGTGGATCCATGTGGTTTAGGAAAAGAACACACATGGAATGAAACGAATGGATCCATGTGGTTCAAGAAAAGAACACACATGCAATGACACTAGTGGATGAATGTGGTTTACGAAAATATACACACATGCAATGTCACAAGTAGATCAATGTGGTTTAGGAAAAGAACATATGTGCAAATGTCACCAGTGGATACATGTCGTTTAGGAAAAGAACACACATCCTATGACGCTAGCGGATCCATGTGGTTTAGGTAAAGAACACACATGCAATGACTCTAGTGGAACAATGTGGTTTAGGAAAAGAACACACATGCAATGTCCCTAGTGGACCCATGTAGTTTAGGTAAATAAAACACATGTAATGTCATGAGTGGATCCATGTGGTTTAAGAAAAGAACACACATGTAATGTCACAAGTGTATCCATGTGGTTTAGGAAAAGAACACACATACAGTGACACCAGTGGATCCATGTGGTTCAGGAAAAGAACAAAAATGTAATGACACTAGTGGATCAATGTGGTTTACAAAAAACACACACATGCAATGTCACAAGTAGATCAATGTGGTTTAGAAAAAGAAGACACATGCAAATGTCAGCAGTGGATACATATCGTTTAGGAAAATAACACACATACAATGACTCTAGTGGATCCATGTGGTTTAGAAAAACAATACACATGCAATGACTCTAGTGGAACAATGTGGTTTAGAAAAAGAACACACATCCAATGTCACCAGTGGATCCATGTATTTTAGGAAAATAACACACATGCAATGAATCTAGTGGATCCATGTGGTTTAGGAAAAGAACACACATGGAATGAAACCAATGGATCCATGTGGTTTAGGAAAAGAACACACATGCAATGACACTAGTGGATCAATGTGGTTTACGAAAATATACACACATGCAATGTCACAAGTAGATCAATGTGGTTTAGGAAAAGAACATACGTGCAAATGTCACCAGTGGATACATGTAGTTTAGGAAAAGAACACACATCCAATGACGCTAGCGGATCCATGTGGTTTAGGTAAAGAACACACATGTGATGACTAGTGGAACAATGTGGTTTAGGAAAAGAACACACATGCAATGTCCCTAGTGGACCCATGTAGTTTAGGAAAATAAAACACATGTAATGTCATGAGTGGATCCATGTGGTTTAAGAAAAGAACACACATGTAATGTCACAAGTGGATCAATGTGGTTTACGAAAAGAACACACATACAGTGACACCAGTGGATCCATGTGGTTCAGGAAAAGAACAAAAATGTAATGGCACTAGTGGATCAATGTGCTCTACGAAAAACACACACATGCAATGTCACAAGTAGATCAATGTGGTTTAGAAAAAGAACACATATGCAAATGTCAGCAGTGGATACATATCGTTTAGGAAAAGAACACACATACAATGACTCTAGTGGATCCATGTGGTTTAGAAAAACAATACACATGCAATGACTCTAGTGGAACAATGTGGTTTAGAAAAAGAACACACATCCAATGTCACCAGTGGATCCATGTAGTTTAGGAAAAGAACACACTTGCAATGACTCTAGTGAATCCATGTTGTTTAGGAAAAGAACACACATGCAATGACTCCAGTGGATCCATCTGGTTCAGGTAAAGAACACACATGCAATGTCACCAGTGGATCCATATTGTTTAGAAAAGAACACACTTGCAATGTCACCGGTGGATCCATGTGGTTCAGGAAAATAGCACACATGCAATGTCAAAAGTTGATCCATGTCGTTTAGGAAAAGAACACAGATGCAATGACTCTAGTGGATTAATGTGGTTTACTAAAGAACACACATGCAATGAGACTAGTGGATCAATGTGGTTTAGGAAAAGAACACACATGCAATGACTCTAGTGGATCCATGTGGTTCAGGAAAAAAGAACACATGCAATGTCACTAGTGGATTCGTGTGTTTTAGGAAAAGAACACACATGCAATGTCACCAGTGGATCCATCTGGTTTAGGAAAAGAACACACATGCAATGTCACTAGTGGATCCATGTGGTTTAGGAAAAAAAACACATGCAAGTGTCACTAGTGGATCCATGTGGTTTTGGAAATGAAGACACATGCAATGCCTCAAGTGGATCCATGTGGTTTAGGAAAAGAACACACATGGAATGAAACCAATGGATCCATGTGGTTCAGGAAAAGAACACACATGCAATGACACTAGTGGATCAATGTGGTTTACGAAAATATACGCACATGCAATGTCACAAGTAGATCAATGTGGTGTAGGAAAAGAACATACGTGCAAATGTCACCAGTGGATACATGTCGTTTAGGAAAAGAACACACATCCAATGACGCTAGCGGATCCATGTGGTTTAGGTAAAGAACACACATGCAATGACTCTAGTGGAACAATGTGGTTTAGGAAAAGAACACACATGCAATGTCCCTAGTGGACCCATGTAGTTTAGGTAAATAAAACACATGTAATGTCATGAGTGGATCCATGTGGTTTAAGAAAAGAACACACATGTAATGTCACAAGTGGATCCATGTGGTTTAGGAAAAGAACACACATACAGTGACACCAGTGGATCCATGTGGTTCAGGAAAAGAACAAAAATGTAATGACACTAGTGGATCAATGTGGTTTACGAAAAACACACACATGCAATGTCACAGGTAGATCAATGTGGTTTAGAAAAAGAACACACATGCAAATGTCAGCAGTGGATGCATATCGTTTAGGAAAATAACACACATACAATGACTCTAGTGGATCCATGTGGTTTAGAAAAACAATACACATGCAATGACTCTAGTGGAACAATGTGGTTTAGAAAAAGAACACACATCCAATGTCACCAGTGAATCCATGTAGTTTAGGAAAATAACACACATGCAATGAATCTAGTGGATCCATGTGGTTCTGGAAATGAACACACATGCAATGTCACTAGTGGATTCATGTAGTTAAGGAAAAGAACACACATGCAATGTCACCAGTGGATCCATATTGTTTAGAAAAGAACACACTTGCAATGTCACCGGTGTATCCATGTGGTTTAGGAAAATAGCACGCATGCAATGTCAAAAGTTGATCCATGTGGTTTAGGAAAAGAACACAGATGCAATGACTCTAGTGGATTAATGTGGTTTACTAAAGAACACACATCCAATGAGACTAGTGGATCAATGTGGTTTAGGAAAAGAACACACATGCAATGACTCCAGTGGATCCATGTGGTTTAGGAAAAGAACACACATGCAATGTCACTAGTGGATTCGTGTGTTTTAGAAAAAGAACAAACATGCAATGTCACCAGTGGATCCATATGGTTTAGGAAAACAACACACATGCAATGTCACTAGTGGATCAATGTGGTTTAGGAAAAGAACACACATGCAAATGTCACTAGTGGATCAATGTAGTTTTGGAAATAAACACACATGTAATGCCTCAAGTGGATCCAAGTGGTTTAGGAAAACAACACACATGCAATGACACCAGTGGATCCATGTGGTTCAGCAATAGAACACACATTCAATGACACTAGTGGATCAATGTGGTTTAAGAAAAATACACACATGAAATGTCACAAGTAGATCAATGTGGTTTAGGAAAAGAACACACGTGCAAATGTCTCAAGTGGATACATGTCATTTAGGAAAAGAAATGACGCTAGCGGATCCATGTGGTTTAGGAAAAGAACACACATGCAATGACTCTAGTGGATCAATGTGGTTTAGCAAAAGAACGCACGTGCAATGTCACCAGTGGATCCATGTAGTTCAGGAAAAGAACGCACATGCAATGTCACGAGTGGATCCATGTGGTTTAAGAAAAGAACACACATGCAATCTCACAAGTGGATCCATGTGGTTTAGGAAAAGAGCACACATGCAATGACACTAGTGGATCCATGTGGTTTAGGAAAAGAACACACATGTAATGACACTAGTAGATCAATGTGGTTTACGAAAAACACACACATGCAATGTCATAAGTAGATCAATGTGGTTTACGAAAAGAACACACATGCAAATGTCACCAGTGGATACATATCGTTTAGGAAAAGAACACACATACAATGACTACAGTGGATCCATGTGGTTTAGGAAAAGAACACACATGCAATGACACGGGTGGATCCATGTGGTTCAGGAAAAGAACACACATGTAATGAAATTAGTGGATCAATGTGGTTTAGGAAAAGAACACACATGCAATGACACCGGTGGATCCATGTGGTTCAGGAAAAGAACACACATGTAATGACACTAGTAGATCAATGTGGTTTACGAAAAACACACACATGCAATGTCAAAAGTAGATCAATGTGGTTTAGGAAAACAACACACATGCAAATGTCACCAGTGGATACATGTCGTTTAGGAAAACAACACACATCCAATGACTCTAGTGGATCCATGTGGTTTAAGAAAAGAACACACATGCAATGACTCTAGTGGATCAATGTGGTTTAGAAAAAGAACACCCACGCAATGACTCTAGTGGAACCATCTGGTTTAGGAAAAGAACACACATGAAGTGACACCAGTGGATCCATGTGGTTTAGGAAAAGAACACACATGAAGTGACACATGTAATGTCACAAGTGGATCCATGTGGTTTAGGAAAAGAACACACATGAAGTGACACCAGTGGATCCATGTGGTTCAGGAAAAGAACACACATGTAATGACACTAGTGGATCAATGTGGTTTACAAAAAACACACACATGCAATGTCACAAGTAGATCAATTTTGTTTAGGAAAACAACACACATGCAACTTTCACTAGTGGATACATGTCGTTTAGGAAAAGAACACACATCCAATGACTCTAGTGGATCCATGTGGTTTAGAAAAATAATACACATGCAATGACTCTAGGGGAACAATGTAGTTTAGAAAAAGAACACACATGCAATGTCAACAGTGGATCCATGTAGTTTAGGAAAAGAACACACTTGCAATGACTCTAGTGGATCCATGTAGTTTAGGAAAAGAACACACATGCAATGACTCTAGTGGATCCATCTACTTCAGGTAAAGAACACACATGCAATGTCACAAGTGGATCCATATTGTTTAAAAAAGAACACACTTGCAATGTCACTGGTGGATCCATGTGGTTTAGGAAAATAGCACACATGCAATGTCACAAGTTGATCCATGTGGTTTAGGAAAAGAACACACATGCAATGACTCTAGTGGATCAATGTGGTTTAGTAAAAGAACACACATGCAATGAGACTAGTGGATCAATGTGGTTTAGGAAAAGAACACACATGCAATGACTCTAGTGGATCCATGTGGTTCAGGAAAAGAACACACATGCAATGTCACTAGTGGATCCGTGTGTTTTAGAAAAAGAAAACACATGCAATGTCACTAGTGGATCCATTTGGTTTAGGAAAATAACACACATGCAATGTCACCAGTGGGTCAATGTGGCTTAGGAAAAATTCTCACACATGCAAATGTCACTAGTGGATCAATTTAGTTTTCGAAATGAACACACATGTAATGCCTCAAGTGGATCCATGTGGTTTAGGAAAAGAACACACATGCTATGACACCAGCGGATCCATGTGGTTCAGGAATAGAACACACATGCAATGACACTAGTGGATCAATGTGGTTTAAGAAAAATACACACATGCAATGTCACAAGTAGATCAATGTGGTTTAGGAAAAGAACACACGTGCAAATGTCTCTAGTGGATACATGTCGTTTAGGAAAAGAACACACATCCAATGACGCTAGCGGATCCATGTGGTTTAGGAAAAGAACACACATGCAATGACTCTAGTGGATCAATGTGGTTTAGGAAAAGAACGCACATGGAATGTCACTAGTGGATCCATGTAGTTCCGGAAAAGAATGCACATGCAATCTCACGAGTGGATCCATGTGGTTTAAGAAAAGAACACACATGCAATGTCACAAGTGGATCCATGTGGTTTAGGAAAAGAGCACACATGCAATGACACCAGTGGATCCATGTGGTTTAGGAAAAGAACACACATGTAATGACACTAGTAGATCAATGTGGTTTACGAAAAACACACACATGCAATGTCACATGTAGATCAATGTGGTTTACGAAAAGAACGCACATGCAAATATCACCAGTGGATACATATCGTTTAGGAAAAGAACACACATACAATAACTAGAGTGGATCCATGTGGTTGATGAAAAGAACACACATGCAATGACACCAGTGGATCGATGTGGTTCAGGAAAAGAACACACATGTAATGACATTAGTGGATCAATGTGGTTTAGGAAAAGAACACACATGCAATGACACAAGTGGATCCATGTGGTTCAGGAAAAGAACACACTTGTAATGACACTAGTAGATCAATGTGGTTTACGAAAAACACACACATGCAATGTCACAAGTAGATCAATGTGGTTTAGGAAAACAACACACATGCAAATGTCACTAGTGGATACATATCGTTTAGGAAAAGAACGCGCATACAATGACTATAGTGGATCCATGTGGTTTAGGAAAAGAACACTCATGCAATGACACCAGTGGATCCGTGTGGTTCAAGAAAAGAACACACATGTAATGACACTAGTGGATCAATGTGGTTTACAAAAAAACACACACATGCAATGTCACAAGTAGATCAATGTGGTTTAGGAAAACAACACACATGCAGATGTCACTAGTGGATACATGTCGTTTAGGAAAACAACACACATCCAATGACTCTAGTGGATCCATGTGCTTTAGGAAAAGAACACATATGTAATGACTCTACTGGATCAATGTGGTTTAGGAAAAGAACACCCATGTAATGACTCTAGTGGAACCATGTGGTTTAGGAAAAGAACACACATTCAATGACACTAGTGGATCAATGTGGTTTACGAAAAAACACAGGTGCAATGTCACAAGTAGATCAATGTGGTTTAGGAAAAGAACATCCATGCAAATGTCACGAGTGGATACATGTCATTTAGGAAAAGAACACACATATAATGACTATAGTGGCTCAATGCGGTTTAGGAAAATAACACACATGCAATGAATCTAGTGGATCCATGTGGTTCTGGAAATGAACACACATGCAATGTCACTAGTGGATTCATGTAGTTAAGGAAAAGAACACACATGCAAATGTCACCAGTGGATCAATGTGGTTTCGGAAAAGAACACACATGCAATTCCTCAAGTGGATACATGTGGTTTAGGAAAAACACGCATGCAACGACACCAGTGGATCCATGTGGTTCAGGAAATGAACACACATGCAACGACACTAGTGGACCAATGTGGTACAGGAAAATAACACACATGCAATGTCACAAGTAGATAAATCTAGTTTAGGAAAAGAACAAACATGAAAATGTCACCAGTGGATACATGTGGTTTAGGAAAACAACACACATGCAATAACTCTAGTGGAGCCATGTGGTTTAGGAAAATAACACACATGCAATGACCCTAGTAGATCAATGTGGCTTAGGAAAAGAACACACATGCAATGTCACAAGTGGATCCATGTGGTTTAGGATAAGAACACACATGCAATGTCAGTGGTGGATCCATGTGGTTTAGGAAAAGATAACACATGCAATGTCACAAGTGGATCCATGTGGTTTAGGAAAAGAACACACATGCAATGACTCTAGTGGATCAATGTGGTTTAGGAAAAGAACACACATGCAATGAGTCTAGTGGATCAATGTGGTTTAGGAAAAGAACCCACTTGCAAGGACTCTAGTTGATCCATGTGGTTCAGGAAAAGAACACACATGCAATGTCACTAGTGGATCCATGTGGTTTAGGAAAAGAACACACATGCAATGTCACTAGTGGATCCATCTGGTTTAGGAAAAGAACACACATGCAATGTCACTAGTGGATCCATGTGCTTAGGAAAAAACACACATGCAAATGTCACTAGTGGATCAATGTGGTTTTGGAAATGAACACACATGCAATGCCTCAAGTGGATCCATGTGGTTTAGGAAAAGAACACACATGGAATGAAACCAATGGATCCATGTGGTTTAGGAAAAGAACACAATGCAATGACACCAGTGGATCAATGTGGTTTACGGAAAAATACACACATGCAATGTCACTGGTAGATCAATGTGGTTTAGGAAAACAACATACGTGCAAATGTCACCAGTGGATAAATGTCGTTTAGGAAAAGAACACACATCCAATGACGCTAGCGGATACATGTGGTTTAGGAAAAGAACACACATGCAATGACTCTAGTGGATCAATGTGGTTTAGGAAAAGAACACACATGCAATGTCCCTAGTGGATCCATGTAGTTTAGGAAAATAAAACACATGTAATGTCATGAGTGGATCCATGTGGTTTAAGAAAAGAACACACATGTAATGTCACAAGAGGATCCATGTGGTTTAGGAAAAGAACACACATGTAGTGACACCAATGGATCCATGTGGTTCAGGAAAAGAACACACATGGAATGACACTAGTGGATCAATGTGGTTTACGAAAAAAACACATATGCAATGTCACAAGTAGATCAATGTGGTTTAGGAAAATAACACACATGCAAATGTCACTGGTGGATACATATCGTTTAGGAAAAGAACACACATACAATGACTATAGTGGATCCATGTGGTTTAGGAAAAGAACACACATGTAGTGACACCAATGGATCCATGTGGTTCAGGAAAAGAACACACATGTTATGACACTAGTGGATCAATCTGGTCTACAAAAAACACACACATGCAATGTCACAAGTAGATCAATGTGGTTTAGGAAAACAACACAGATGCAAATGTTACCAGTGGATACATGTCGTTTAGGAAAAGAACACACATCCAATGACTCTAGTGGATCCATGTGGTTTAGGAAAAGAACACACATGCAATGACTCTAGTGGATCGATGTGGTTTAGGAAAAGAACACCCATGCAATGACTCTAGTGGATCCATGTGGTTTAGAAAAATAACACATATTCAATGACATTAGTGGATCAATGTGGTTTACGAAAAAACACAGATGCAATGTCACAAGTAGATCAATGTGGTTTAGGAAAAGAACACACATGCAAATGTCACGAGTGGATACATGTCATTTAGGAAAAGAACACACATGTAATGACTATAGTGGATCAATACGGTTTAGAAAAAGAACACACATGCAATGACTCTAGTGGATCCATGTGGTTCTGGAAATGAATAGACATGCAATGTCACTAGTGGATCCATGTAGTTAAGGAAAAGAACACACATGCAAATGTCACCAGTGGATCAATGTGTTTTTGGAAAAGAATACACATGCAATGCCTCAAGTGGATCCATGTGGTTTAGGAAAAACACGCATGCAATGACACCAGTGGATCCATGTGGTTCAGGAAAAGAACACACATGCAATGGCACTATTGGATCCATGTAGTTTAGGAAAATAACACACATGCAATGTCACAAGTAGATAAATGTGGTTTAGGAAAAGAACAAACATGAAAATGTCACCAGTGGATACATGTGGTTTAGGAAAACAGCACACATGCAACGACTCTAGTGGATCCATGTGGTTTCGGAAAAGAATACACATGCAAGGACTCTAGTTGATCCATGTGGTTCAGGAAAAGAACACACATACAATGTCACTACTGGATCCATGTGGTTTAGGAAAAGAACACACATGCAATGTCACTGGTGGATCCATGTGGTTTAGGAAAAAACACGCATGCAAATGTCACTAGTGGATCAATGTGGTTTTGGAAATGAACACACATGCAATGCCTCAAGTGGATCCATGTGGTTTAGGAAAAGAACACACATGGAATGAAACCAATGGATCCACGTGGTTCAGGAAAAGAACACACATGCAATGACACTAATGGATCAATGTGGTTTACGAAAAAAATACACACATGCAATGTCACAAGTAGATCAATGTGGTTTAGGAAAAGAACATATGTGCAAATGTCACTAGTGGATACATGTCGTTTAGGAAAAGAACACACATCCAATGACGCTAGAGGATCCATGTGGTTTAGGAAAAGAACACACATGCAATGACTCTATTGGATCAATGTGGTTTAGGAAAAGAACACACATGCAATGTCCCTAGTGGATCCATGTAGTTTAGGAAAATAAAACACATGTAATGTCATGAGTGGATCCATGTAGTTTAAGAAAAGAACACACATGTAATGTCACAAGCGGATCCATGTGGTTTAGGAAAAGAACATACATGCAGTGACACCAATGGATCCATGTGGTTCAGGAAAAGAACACACATGTAATGACACTAGTGGATCAATGTGGTTTACGAAAAACTCACACATGCAATGTCACAAGTAGATCAATGTGGTTTAGGAAAAGAACACACATGCAAATGTCACCAGTGGATACATATCGTTTCGGAAAAGAACACACATACAATGACTATAGTGGATCCATGTGGTTTAGGAAAAGAACACACATGCAATGACACCAGTGGATCCATGTGGTTCAGGAAAAGAACGCACATGTAATGACACTAGTGGATCAATGTGGTTTACAAAAAACACACACATGCAATGTCACAAGTAGATCAATGTGGTTTAGGAAAACAAGACACATGCAAATGTCACCAGTGGATACATGTCGTTTAGGACAAGAACACACATCTAGTGACTCTAGTGGATCCATGTGGTTTAGGAAAAGAACACACATGCAATGACTCTAGTGGATCGATGTGGTTTAGGAAAAGAACACCCATGCAATGAATCTAGTGGATCCATGTGGTTTAGGAAAATAACACACATTCAATGACACTAGTGGATCAATGTGGTTTACGAAAAAACACAGATGCAATGTCACAAGTAGATCAATGTGGTTTAGGAAAAGAACACACATGCAAATGTCACGAGTGGATACATGTCATTTAGGAAAAGAACACACATGTAATGACTATAGTGGATCAATGCGGTTTAGAAATATAACACACATGCAATGACACCAGTGGATCCATGTGGTTCAGGAAAAGAACGCACATGTAATGACACTAGTGGATCAATGTGGTTTACAAAAAACACACACATGCAATGTCACAAGTAGATCAATGTGGTTTAGGAAAACAAGACACATGCAAATGTCACCAGTGGATACATGTCGTTTAGGACAAGAACACACATCCAATGACTCTAGTGGATCCATGTGGTTCTGGAAATGAACAGACATGCAATGTCACTAGTGGACCCATGTAGTTAAGGAAAAGAACACACATGCAAATGTCACCAGTGGATCAGTGTGGTTTCGGAAAAGAATACACATGCAATGCCTCAAGTGGATGTATGTGGTTTAGGAAAAACATGCATGCAATGACACCAGTGGATCCATGTGGTTCAGGAAAAGAACACACATGCAATGGCACTAGTGGACCAATGTGGTACAGGAAGATAACACACATGCAATGTCACAAGTAGATAAATGTGGTTTAGGAAAAGAACAAACATGAAAATGTCACCAGTGCATACATGTGATTTAGGAAAACAGCACACATGCAATGACTCTGGTGGATCCATGTGGTTTAGGAAAATAACACACATGCAATGACTCTAGTAGATCAATGTGGCTTAGGAAAAGAACACACATGCAATGTCACAAGTGGATCCATGTGGTTTAGGAAAAGAACACACATGCAATGTCACTCGTGGATCCATGTGGTTTAGGAAAAGAGCACACATGCAATGTCACAAGTGGATCCATGTGGTTTAGGAAAAGAACACACATGCAATGACTCTAGTGGATCAATGTGGTTTAGGAAAAGAACACACATGCAATGAGTCTAGTGGATCAATATGGTTTAGGAAAAGAACACACATGCAAGGACTCTAGTTGATCCATGTGGTTCAGGAAAAGAACACACATGCAATATCACTAGTGGATCCATGTGGTTTAAGAAAAGAACACACATGCAATGTCACCAGTGGATCCCTCTGGTTTAGGAAAAGAACACACATGCAATGTCACTAGTGGATCCATGTGGTTTAGGAAAAAACACACATGCAAATGTCACTAGTGGATCAATGTGGTTTTGGAAATGAACACACATGCAATGCCTCAAGTGGATCCATGTGGTTTAGGAAAAGAACACACATGGAATGAAACCAATGGATCCATGTGGTTCAGGAAAAGAACACACATGCAATGTCACTAGTGGATCAATGTAGTTAAGGAAAAGAACACACATGCAAATGTCACCAGTGGATCAATGTGGTTTCAGAAAAGAATACACATGCAATGCCTCAAGTGGATCCATGTGGTTTAGGAAAAACACGCATGCAATGACACCAGTGGATCCATGTGGTTCAGGAAAAGAACACACATGCAATGGCACTATTGGATCCATGTAGTTTAGGAAAATAACACACATGCAATGTCACAAGTAGATAAATGTGGTTTAGGAAAAGAACAAACATGAAAATGTCACCAGTGGATACATGTGGTTTAGGAAAACAGCACACATGCAACGACTCTAGTGGATCCATGTGGTTTAGGAAAAGAATACACATGCAAGGACTCTAGTTGATCCATGTGGTTCAGGAAAAGAACACACATGCAATGTCACTAGTGGATCCATGTGGTTTAGGAAAAGAACACACATGCAATGTCACCAGTGGATCCATCTGGTTTAGGAAAAGAACACACATGCAATGTCACTGGTGGATCCATGTGGTTTAGGAAAAAACACGCATGCAAATGTCACTAGTGGATCAATGTGGTTTTGGAAATGAACACACATGCAATGCCTCAAGTGGATCCATGTGGTTTAGGAAAAGAACACACATGAAATGAAACCAATGGATCCACGTGGTTCAGGAAAAGAACACACATGCAATGACACTAATGGATCAATGTGGTTTACGAAAAAATACACACATGCAATGTCACAAGTAGATCAATGTGGTTTAGGAAAAGAACATACGTGCAAATGTCACCAGTGGATACATGTCGTTTAGGAAAAGAACACACATCCAATGACGCTAGAGGATCCATGTGGTTTAGGAAAAGAACACACATGCAATGACTCTATTGGATCAATGTGGTTTAGGAAAAGAACACACATGCAATGTCCCTAGTGGATCCATGTAGTTTAGGAAAATAAAACACATGTAATGTCATGAGTGGATCCATGTGGTTTAAGAAAAGAACACACATGTAATGTCACAAGCGGATCCATGTGGTTTAGGAAAAGAACACACATGCAGTGACACCAATGGATCCATGTGGTTCAGGAAAAGAACACACATGTAATGACACTAGTGGATCAATGTGGTTTACGAAAAATTCACACATGCAATGTCACAAGTAGATCAATGTGGTTTAGGAAAAGAACACACATGCAAATGTCACCAGTGGATACATATCGTTTCGGAAAAGAACACACATACAATGACTATAGTGGATCCATGTGGTTTAGGAAAAGAACACACATGCAATGGCACCAGTGGATCCATGTGGTTCAGGAAAAGAACCCACATGTAATGACACTAGTGGATCAATGTGGTTTACAAAAAACACACACATGCATTGTCACAAGTAGATCAATGTGGTTTAGGAAAACAACACACATGCAAATGTCACCAGTGGATACATGTCGTTTAGGACAAGAACACACATCCAATGACTCTAGTGGATGCATGTGGTTTAGGAAAAGAACACACATGCAATGACTCTAGTGGATCGATGTGGTTTAGGAAAAGAACACCCATGCAATGAATCAAGTGGATCCATGTGGTTTAGGAAAATAACACACATTCAATGACACTAGTGGATCAATGTGGTTTACGAAAAAACACAGATGCAGTGTCACAAATAGATCAATGTGGTTTAGGAAAAGAACACACATGCAAATGTCACGAGTGGATACATGTCATTTAGGAAAAGAACACACATGTAATGACTATAGTGGATCAACGCGGTTTAGAAATATAACACACATGCAATGACTCTAGTGGATCCATGTGGTTCTGGAAATGAACAGACATGCAATGTCACTAGTGGATCCATGTAGTTAAGGAAAAGAACACACATGCAAATGTCACCAGTGGATCAGTGTGGTTTCGGAAAAGAATACACATGCAATGCCTCAAGTGGATCTATGTGGTTTAGGAAAAACATGCATGCAATGACACCAGTGGATCCATGTGGTTCAGGAAAAGAACACACATGCAATGGCACTAGTGGACCAATGTGGTACAGGAAGATAACACACATGCAATGTCACAAGTAGATAAATGTGGTTTAGGAAAAGAACAAACATGAAAATGTCACCAGTGCATCCATGTGATTTAGGAAAACAGCAGACATGCAATGACTCTAGTGGATCCATGTGGTTTAGGAAAATAACACACATGCAATGACTCTAGTAGATCAATGTGGCTTAGGAAAAGAACACACATGCAATGTCACAAGTGGATCCATGTGGTTTAGGAAAAGAACACACATGCAATGTCACTGGTGGATCCATGTGGTTTAGGAAAAGAGCACACATGCAATGTCACAAGTGGATCCATGTGGTTTAGGAAAAGAACACACATGCAATGACTCTAGTGGATCAATGTGGTTTAGGAAAAGAACACACATGCAATGAGTCTAGTGGATCAATATGGTTTAGGAAAAGAACACACATGCAAGGACTCTAGTTCATCCATGTGGTTCAGGAAAAGAACACACATGCAATGTCACTAGTGGATCCATGTGGTTTAGGAAAAGAACACACATGCAATGTCACCAGTGGATCCCTCTGGTTTAGGAAAAGAACACACATGCAATGTCACTAGTGGATCCATGTGGTTTAGGAAAAAACACACATGCAAATGTCACTAGTGGATCAATATGGTTTTGGAAATGAACACACATGCAATGCCTCAAGTGGATCCATGTGGTTTAGGAAAAGAACACACATGGAATGAAACCAATGGATCCATGTGGTTCAGGAAAAGAACACACATGCAATGACACTAATGGATCAATGTGGTTTATGAAAAAAGACACACATGCAATTTCACAAGTAGATCAATGTGGTTTAGGAAAAGAACATATGTGCAAATGTCACCAGTGGATACAAGTCGTTTAGGAAAAGAACACACATCCAATGACGCTAGCGGATCCATGTGGTATAGGAAAAGAACACACATGCAATGACTCTAGTGGATCAATTTGGTTTAGGGAAAGAACACACATGCAATGTCCCTAGTGGATCCATGTAGTTTAGGAAAATAAAACACATGTAATGTCATGAGTGGATCCATGTGGTTTAAGAAAACAACACACATGTAATGTCACAAGCGGATCCATGTGGTGTAGGAAAAGAATACACATGCAGTGACACCAATGGATCCATGTGGTTCAGGAAAAGAACACACATGTAATGACACTAGTGGATCAATGTGGTTTATGAAAAACACACACATGCAATGTCACAAGTAGATCAATGTGGTTTAGGAAAAGAACACACATGCAATGTCACTGGTGGATCCATGTGGTTTAGGAAAAGAACACACATGCAATGTCACACGTGGATCCATGTGGTTTAGGAAAAGAACACACATGCAATGACTCTAGTGGATCAATGTGGTTTAGGAAAAGAACACACATGCAATGAGTCTAGTGGATCAATGTGGTTTAGGAAAAGAACACACATGCAAGGACTCTAGTTGATCCATGTGGTTCAGGAAAAGAACACACATGCAATGTCACTAGTGGATCCATGTGGTTTAGGAAAAGTACACACATGCAATGTCACCAGTGGATCCATCTGGTTTAGGAAAAGAACACACATGCAATGTCACTAGTGGATCCATGTGGTTTAGGAAAAAACACACATGCAAATGTCACTAGTGGATCAATGTGGTTTTGGAAATGAACACACATGAAATGCCTCAAGTGGATCCACGTGGTTTAGGAAAAGAACACACATGGAATGAAACCAATGGATGCATGTGGTTCAGGAAAAGAACCCACATGCAATGACACTAATGGATCAATGTGGTTTACGAAAAAATACACACATGCTATGTCACAAGTAGATCAATGTGGTTTAGGAAAAGAACATACGTGCAAATGTCACCAGTGGATACATGTCGTTTAGGAAAAGAACACACATCCAATGATGCTAGCGGATCCATGTGGTTTAGGAAAAGAACACACATGCAATGACTCTAGTGGATCCATGTGGTTTAGGAAAATAAAACACATGTAATGTGATGAGTGGATCCATGTGGTTTAAGAAAAGAACACACATGTAATGTCACAAGCGGATCCATGTGGTTTAGGAAAAGAACACACATGCAGTGACACCAATGGATCCATGTGGTTCAGGAAAAGAACACACATGTAATGACACTAGTGGATGAATGTGGTTTACGAAAAACACACACATGCAATGTCACAAGTAGATCAATGTGGTTTAGGAAAAGAACACACATGCAAATGTCACCAGTGGATGCATATCGTTTAGGAAAAGAACACACATAGAATGACTATAGTGGATCCATGTGGTTTAGGAAAAGAACACACATTCAATGACACCAATGGATCCATGTGGTTTAGGAAAAGAACACACATGTAATGACACTAGTGGATCAATGTGGTTTACAAAAAACTCACACATGCAATGTCACAAGTAGATCAATGTGGTTTAGGAAAAGAACACACATGCAAATGTCACCAGTGGATGCATATCGTTTAGGAAAAGAACACACATACAATGACTATAGTGGATCCATGTGGTTTAGGAAAAGAACACACATTCAATGACACCAGTGGATCCATGTGGTTTAGGAAAAGAACACACATGTAATGACACTAGTGGATCAATGTGGTTTACAAAAAACACACACGTGCAATGTCACAAGTAGATCAATGTGGTTTAGGAAAACAACACACATGCAAATGTCACCAGTGGATACATGTAGTTTGGGAAAAGAACACACATCCAATGACTCTAGTGGATCCATGTGGTTTAGGAAAAGAACACACATGCAATGACTGTAGTGGATCGATGTGGTTTAGGAAAAGAACACCCATGCAATGACTCTAGTGGATCCATGTGGTTTAGGAAAATAACACACATTCAATGACACTAGTGGATCAATGTGGTTTACGAAAAAACATAGATGAAATGTCACAAGTAGATCAATGTGGTTTAGGAAAAGAACATACGTGCAAATGTCACGAGTGGATACATGTCATTTAGGAAATGAACACACATGTAATGACTATAGTGGATCAATGCAGTTTAGAAAAAGAACACACATCCAATGACTCTAGTGGATCCATGTGGTTTAGGAAAAGAACACACATGCAATGACTCTAGTGGATCGATGTGGTTTAGGAAAAGAACACCCATGCAATGAATCTAGTGGATCCATGTGGTTTAGGAAAATAACACACATTCAATGACACTAGTGGATCAATGTGGTTTACGAAAAAACACAGATGCAATGTCACAAGTAGATCAATGTGGTTTAGGAAAAGAACACACATGCAAATGTCACGAGTGGATACATGTCATTTAGGAAAAGAACACACATGTAATGACTATAGTGGATCAACGCGGTTTAAAAATATAACACAGATGCAATGACTCTAGTGGATCCATGTGGTTCTGGAAATGAACAGACATGCAATGTCACTAGTGGATCCATGTAGTTAAGGAAAAGAACACATATGCAAATGTCACCAGTGGATCAGTGTGGTTTCGGAAAAGAATACACATGCAATGCCTCAAGTGGATCTATGTGGTTTAGGAAAAACATGCATGCAATGACACCAGTGGATCCATGTGGTTCAGGAAAAGAACACACATGAAATGGCACTAGTGGACCAATGTGGTACAGGAAGATAACACACATGCAATGTCACAAGTAGATAAATGTGGTTTAGGAAAAGAACAAACATGAAAATGTCACCAGTGGATACATGTGCTTTAGGAAAACAGCACACATGCAATGACTCTAGTGGATCCATGTGGTTTAGGAAAATAACACACATGCAATGACTCTAGTAGATCAATGTGGCTTAGGAAAAGAACACACATGCAATGTCACAAGTGGATCCATGTGGTTTAGGAAAAGAACACACATGCAATGTCACTGGTGGATCCATGTGGTTTAGGAAAAGAGCACACATGCAATGTCACAATTGGATCCATGTGGTTTAGGAAAAGAACACACATGCAATGACTCTAGTGGATCAATGTGGTTTAGGAAAAGAACACACATGCAATGAGTCTAGTGGATCAATATGGTTTAGGAAAAGAAAACACATGCAAGGACTCTAGTTGATCCATGTGGTTTAGGAAAAGAACACACATGCAATGTCACTAGTGGATCCATGTGGTTTAGGAAAAGAACACACATGCAATGTCACCAGTGGATCCCTCTGGTTTAGGAAAAGAACACACATGCAATGTCACTAGTGGATCCATGTGGTTTAGGAAAAAACACACATGCAAATGTCACTAGTGGATCAATGTGGTTTTGCAAATGAACACACATGCAATGCCTCAAGTGGATCCATGTGGTTTAGGAAAAGAACAAACATGGAATGAAACCAATGGATCCATGTGGTTCAGGAAAAGAACACACATGCAATGTCACTAGTGGATCCATATAGTTAAGGAAAAGAACACACATGCAAATGTCACCAGTGGATCAATGTAGTTTCGGAAAAGAATACACATGCAATGCCTCAAGTGGATCCATGTGGTTTAGGAAAAACACGCATGCAATGACACCAGTGGATCCATGTGGTTTAGGAAAATAACACACATGCAATGTCACAAGTAGATAAATGTGGTTTAGGAAAAGAACAAACATGAAAATGTCACCAGTGGATACATGTGGTTTAGGAAAACAGCACACATGCAACGACTCTAGTGGATCCATGTGGTTTAGGAAAAGAATACACATGCAAGGACTCTAGTTGATCCATGTGGTTCAGGAAAAGAACACACATGCAATGTCACTAGTGGATCCATGTGGTTTAGGAAAAGAACACACATGCAATGTCACCAGTGGATCCATCTGGTTTAGGAAAAGAACACACATGCAATGTCACTGGTGGATCCATGTGGTTTAGGAAAAAACATGCATGCAAATGTCACTAGTGGATCAATGTGGTTTTGGAAATGAACACACATGCAATGCCTGTGGATCCATGTGGTTTAGGAAAAGAACACACATGGAATGAAACCAATGGATCCACGTGGTTCAGGAAAAGAACACACGTGCAATGACACTAATGGATCAATGTGGTTTACGAAAGAATACACACATGCAATGTCACAAGTAGATCAATGTTGTTAAGGAAAAGAACATACGTGCAAATGTCACCAGTGGATACATGTCGTTTAGGAAAAGAACACACATCCAATGACACTAGAGGATCCATGTGGTTTAGGAAAAGAACACACATGCAATGACTCTATTGGATCAATGTGGTTTAGGAAAAGAACACACATGCAATGTCCCTAGTGGATCCATGTAGTTTAGGAAAATAAAACACATGTAATGTCATGAGCGGATCCATGTGGTTTAGGAAAAGAACACACATGTAGTGACACCAATGGATCCATGTGGTTCAGGAAAAGAACACACATGTAATGACACTAGTGGATCAATGTGGTTTACGAAAAACTCACACATGCAATGTCACAAGTAGATCAATGTGGTTTAGGAAAAGAACACACATGCAAATGTCACCAGTGGATACATATCGTTTTGGAAAAGAACACACATACAATGACTATAGTGGATCCATGTGGTTTAGGAAAAGAACACACATGCAATGACACCAGTGGATCCATGTGGTTCAGGAAAAGAACACACATGTAATGACACTAGTGGATCAATGTGGTTTACAAAAAACACACACATGCAATGTCACAAGTAGATCAATGTGGTTTAGGAAAACAACACACATGCAAATGTCACCAGTGGATACATGTGCTTTAGGAAAACAGCACACATGCAATGACTCTAGTGGATCCATGTGGTTTAGGAAAATAACACACATGCAATGACTCTAGTAGATCAATGTGGCTTAGGAAAAGAACACACATGCAATGTCACAAGTGGATCCATGTGGTTTAGGAAAAGAACACACATGCAATGTCACTGGTGGATCCATGTGGTTTAGGAAAAGAGCACACATGCAATGTCACAATTGGATCCATGTGGTTTAGGAAAAGAACACACATGCAATGACTCTAGTGGATCAATGTGGTTTAGGAAAAGAACACACATGCAATGAGTCTAGTGGATCAATATGGTTTAGGAAAAGAAAACACATGCAAGGACTCTAGTTGATCCATGTGGTTTAGGAAAAGAACACACATGCAATGTCACTAGTGGATCCATGTGGTTTAGGAAAAGAACACACATGCAATGTCACCAGTGGATCCCTCTGGTTTAGGAAAAGAACACACATGCAATGTCACTAGTGGATCCATGTGGTTTAGGAAAAAACACACATGCAAATGTCACTAGTGGATCAATGTGGTTTTGCAAATGAACACACATGCAATGCCTCAAGTGGATCCATGTGGTTTAGGAAAAGAACAAACATGGAATGAAACCAATGGATCCATGTGGTTCAGGAAAAGAACACACATGCAATGTCACTAGTGGATCCATATAGTTAAGGAAAAGAACACACATGCAAATGTCACCAGTGGATCAATGTAGTTTCGGAAAAGAATACACATGCAATGCCTCAAGTGGATCCATGTGGTTTAGGAAAACAATGCAATGACACCAGTGGATCCATGTGGTTTAGGAAAATAACACACATGCAATGTCACAAGTAGATAAATGTGGTTTAGCAAAAGAACAAACATGAAAATGTCACCAGTGGATACATGTGGTTTAGGAAAACAGCACACATGCAACGACTCTAGTGGATCCATGTGGTTTAGGAAAAGAATACACATGCAAGGACTCTAGTTGATCCATGTGGTTCAGGAAAAGAACACACATGCAATGTCACTAGTGGATCCATGTGGTTTAGGAAAAGAACACACATGCAATGTCACCAGTGGATCCATCTGGTTTAGGAAAAGAACACACATGCAATGTCACTGGTGGATCCATGTGGTTTAGGAAAAAACACGCATGCAAATGTCACTAGTGGATCAATGTGGTTTTGGAAATGAACACACATGCAATGCCTGTGGATCCATGTGGTTTAGGAAAAGAACACACATGGAATGAAACCAATGGATCCACGTGGTTCAGGAAAAGAACACACGTGCAATGACACTAATGGATCAATGTGGTTTACGAAAGAATACACACATGCAATGTCACAAGTAGATCAATGTTGTTTAGGAAAAGAACATACGTGCAAATGTCACCAGTGGATACATGTCGTTTAGGAAAAGAACAAACATCCAATGACACTAGAGGATCCATGTGGTTTAGGAAAAGAACACACATGCAATGACTCTATTGGATCAATGTGGTTTAGGAAAAGAACACACATGCAATGTCCCTAGTGGATCCATGTAGTTTAGGAAAATAAAACACATGTAATGTCATGAGCGGATCCATGTGGTTTAGGAAAAGAACACACATGTAGTGACACCAATGGATCCATGTGGTTCAGGAAAAGAACACACATGTAATGACACTAGTGGATCAATGTGGTTTACGAAAAACTCACACATGCAATGTCACAAGTAGATCAATGTGGTTTAGGAAAAGAACACACATGCAAATGTCACCAGTGGATACATATCGTTTTGGAAAAGAACACACATACAATGACTATAGTGGATCCATGTGGTTTAGGAAAAGAACACACATGCAATGACACAGTGGATCCATGTGGTTAGGAAAAGAACACACATGTAATGACACTAGTGGATCAATGTGGTTTACAAAAAACACACACATGCAATGTCACAAGTAGATCAATGTGGTTTAGGAAAACAACACACATGCAAATGTCACCAGTGGATACATGTTGTTTAGGACAAGAACACACATCCAATGACTCTAGTGGATCCATGTGGTTTAGGAAAAGAACACACATGCAATGACTGTAGTGGATCGATGTGGTTTAGGAAAAGAACACCCATGCAATGAATCTAGTGGATCCATGTGGTTTAGGAAAATAACACACATTCAATGACACTAGTGGATCAATGTGGTTTATGAAAAAACACAGATGCAGTGTCACAACTAGATCAATGTGGTTTAGGAAAAGAACACACATGCAAATGTCACGAGTGGATACATGTCATTTAGGAAAAGAACACACATGTAATGACTATAGTGGATCAATGCGGTTTAGAAATATAACACACATGCAATGACTCTAGTGGATCCATGTGGTTCTGGAAATGAACAGACATGCAATGTCACTAGTGGATCCATGTAGTTAAGGAAAAGAAAACACATGCAAATGTCACCAGTGGATCAGTGTGGTTTCGGAAAAGAATACACATGCAATGCCTCAAGTGGATCTATGTGGTTTAGGAAAAACATGCATGCAATGACACTAGTGGATCCATGTGGTTCAGGAAAAGAACACACATGCAATGGCACTAGTGGACCAATGTGGTACAGGAAGATAACACACATGCAATGTCACAAGTAGATAAATGTGGTTTAGGAAAAGAACAAACATGAAAATGTCACCAGTGGATACATGTGCTTTAGGAAAACTGCACACATGCAATGACTCTAGTGGATCCATGTGGTTTAGGAAAATAACACACATGCAATGACTCTAGTAGATCAATGTGGCTTAGGAAAAGAACACACATGCAATGTCACAAGTGGATCCATGTGGTTTAGGAAAAGAACACACATGCAATGTCACTGGTGGATCCATGTGGTTTAGGAAAAGAGCACACATGCAATGTCACAAGTGGATCCATGTGGTTTAGGAAAAGAACACACATGCAATGACTCTAGTGGATCAATGTGGTTTAGGAAAAGAACACACATTCAATGAGTCTAGTGGATCAATATGGTTTAGGAAAAGAACACACATGCAAGGACTCTAGTTGATCCATGTGTTTCAGGAAAAGAACACACATGCAAAGTCACTAGTGGATCCATGTGGTTTAGGAAAATAAAACACATGTAATGTCATGAGTGGATCCGTGTGGTTTAAGAAAAGAACACACATGTAATGTCACGAGCGGATCCATGTGGTTTAGGAAAAGAACACACATGTAGTGACACCAATGGATCCATGTGGTTCAGGAAAAGAACACACATGTAATGACACTAGTGGATCAATGTGGTTTACGAAAAACTCACACATGCAATGTCACAAGTAGATCAATGTGGTTTAGGAAAAGAACACACATGCAAATGTCACCAGTGGATACATATCGTTTTGGAAAAGAACACACATACAATGACTATAGTGGATCCATGTGGTTTAGGAAAAGAACACACATGCAATGACACCAGTGGATCCATGTGGTTCAGGAAAAGAACACACATGTAATGACACTAGTGGATCAATGTGGTTTACAAAAAACACACACATGCAATGTCACAAGTAGATCAATGTGGTTTAGGAAAACAACACACATGCAAATGTCACCAGTGGATACATGTTGTTTAGGACAAGAACACACATCCAATGACTCTAGTGGATCCATGTGGTTTAGGAAAAGAACACACATGCAATGACTGTAGTGGATCGATGTGGTTTAGGAAAAGAACACCCATGCAATGAATCTAGTGGATCCATGTGGTTTAGGAAAATAACACACATTCAATGACACTAGTGGATCAATGTGGTTTATGAAAAAACACAGATGCAGTGTCACAACTAGATCAATGTGGTTTAGGAAAAGAACACACATGCAAATGTCACGAGTGGATACATGTCATTTAGGAAAAGAACACACATGTAATGACTATAGTGGATCAATGCGGTTTAGAAATATAACACACATGCAATGACTCTAGTGGATCCATGTGGTTCTGGAAATGAACAGACATGCAATGTCACTAGTGGATCCATGTAGTTAAGGAAAAGAAAACACATGCAAATGTCACCAGTGGATCAGTGTGGTTTCGGAAAAGAATACACATGCAATGCCTCAAGTGGATCTATGTGGTTTAGGAAAAACATGCATGCAATGACACTAGTGGATCCATGTGGTTCAGGAAAAGAACACACATGCAATGGCACTAGTGGACCAATGTGGTACAGGAAGATAACACACATGCAATGTCACAAGTAGATAAATGTGGTTTAGGAAAAGAACAAACATGAAAATGTCACCAGTGGATACATGTGCTTTAGGAAAACTGCACACATGCAATGACTCTAGTGGATCCATGTGGTTTAGGAAAATAACACACATGCAATGACTCTAGTAGATCAATGTGGCTTAGGAAAAGAACACACATGCAATGTCACAAGTGGATCCATGTGGTTTAGGAAAAGAACACACATGCAATGTCACTGGTGGATCCATGTGGTTTAGGAAAAGAGCACACATGCAATGTCACAAGTGGATCCATGTGGTTTAGGAAAAGAACACACATGCAATGACTCTAGTGGATCAATGTGGTTTAGGAAAAGAACACACATTCAATGAGTCTAGTGGATCAATATGGTTTAGGAAAAGAATACACATGCAAGGACTCTAGTTGATCCATGTGTTTCAGGAAAAGAACACACATGCAAAGTCACTAGTGGATCCATGTGGTTTAGGAAAATAAAACACATGTAATGTCATGAGTGGATCCGTGTGGTTTAAGAAAAGAACACACATGTAATGTCACGAGCGGATCCATGTGGTTTAGGAAAAGAACACACATGTAGTGACACCAATGGATCCATGTGGTTCAGGAAAAGAACACACATGTAATGACACTAGTGGATCAATGTGGTTTACGAAAAACTCACACATGCAATGTCACAAGTAGATCAATGTGGTTTAGGAAAAGAACACACATGCAAATGTCACCAGTGGATACATATCGTTTTGGAAAAGAACACACATACAATGACTATAGTGGATCCATGTGGTTTAGGAAAAGAACACACATGCAATGACACCAGTGGATCCATGTGGTTCAGGAAAAGAACACACATGTAATGACACTAGTGGATCAATGTGGTTTACAAAAAACACACACATGCAATGTCACAAGTAGATCAATGTGGTTTAGGAAAACAACACACATGCAAATGTCACCAGTGGATACATGTTGTTTAGGACAAGAACACACATCCAATGACTCTAGTGGATCCATGTGGTTTAGGAAAAGAACACACATGCAATGACTCTAGTGGATCGATGTGGTTTAGGAAAAGAACACCCATGCAATGAATCTAGTGGATCCATGTGGTTTAGGAAAATAACACACATTCAATGACACTAGTGGATCAATGTGGTTTACAAAAAAACACAGATGCAGTGTCACAAGTAGATCAATGTGGTTTAGGAAAAGAACACACATGCAAATGTCACGAGTGGATACATGTCATTTAGGAAAAGAACACACATGTAATGACTATAGTGGATCAACGCGGTTTAGAAATATAACACACATGCAATGACTCTAGTGGATCCATGCGGTTCTGGAAATGAACAGACATGCAATGTCACTAGTGGATCCATGTAGTTAAGGAAAAGAACACACATGCAAATGTCACCAGTGGATCAGTGTGGTTTCGGAAAAGAACACACATGCAATGTCACAAGTGGATCCATGTGGTTTAGGAAAAGAACACACATGCAATGTCACTGGTGGATCCATGTGGTTTAGGAAAAGAGCACACATGCAATGTCACAAGTGGATCCATGTGGTTTAGGAAAAGAACACACATGCAATGACTCTAGTGGATCAATGTGGTTTAGGAAAAGAACACACATTCAATGAGTCTAGTGGATCAATATGGTTTAGGAAAAGAACACACATGCAAGGACTCTAGTTGATCCATGTGTTTCAGGAAAAGAACACACATGCAAAGTCACTAGTGGATCCATGTGGTTTAGGAAAATAAAACACATGTAATGTCATGAGTGGATCCGTGTGGTTTAAGAAAAGAACACACATGTAATGCCACGAGCGGATCCATGTGGTTTAGGAAAAGAACACACATGTAGTGACACCAATGGATCCATGTGGTTCAGGAAAAGAACACACATGTAATGACACTAGTGGATCAATGTGGTTTACGAAAAACTCACACATGCAATGTCACAAGTAGATCAATGTGGTTTAGGAAAAGAACACACATGCAAATGTCACCAGTGGATACATATCGTTTTGGAAAAGAACACACATACAATGACTATAGTGGATCCATGTGGTTTAGGAAAAGAACACACATGCAATGACACCAGTGGATCCATGTGGTTCAGGAAAAGAACACACATGTAATGACACTAGTGGATCAATGTGGTTTACAAAACACACACACATGCAATGTCACAAGTAGATCAATGTGGTTTAGGAAAACAACACACATGCAAATGTCACCAGTGGATACATGTTGTTTAGGACAAGAACACACATCCAATGACTCTAGTGTATCCATGTGGTTTAGGAAAAGAACACACATGCAATGACTCTAGTGGATCGATGTGGTTTAGGAAAAGAACACCCATGCAATGAATCTAGTGGATCCATGTGGTTTAGGAAAATAACACACATTCAATGACACTAGTGGATCAATGTGGTTTACAAAAAAACACAGATGCAGTGTCACAAGTAGATCAATGTGGTTTAGGAAAAGAACACACATGCAAATGTCACGAGTGGATACATGTCATTTAGGAAAAGAACACACATGTAATGACTATAGTGGATCAACGCGGTTTAGAAATATAACACACATGCAATGACTCTAGTGGATCCATGCGGTTCTGGAAATGAACAGACATGCAATGTCACTAGTGGATCCATGTAGTTAAGGAAAAGAACACACATGCAAATGTCACCAGTGGATCAGTGTGGTTTCGGAAAAGAATACACATGCAATGCCTCAAGTGGATCTATGTGGTTTAGGAAAAACATGCATGCAATGACACCAGTGGATCCATGTGGTTCAGGAAAAGAACACACATGCAATGGCACTAGTGGACCAATGTGGTACAGGAAGATAACACACATGCAATGTCACAAGTAGATAAATGTGGTTTAGGAAAAGAACAAACATGAAAATGTCACCAGTGGATACATGTGCTTTACGAAAACTGCACACATGCAATGACTCTAGTGGATCCATGTGGTTTAGGAAAATAACACACATGCAATGACTCTAGTAGATCAATGTGGCTTAGGAAAAGAACACACATGCAATGTCACAAGTGGATCCATGTGGTTTAGGAAAACTGCACACATGCAATGTCACTGGTGGATCCATGTGGTTTAGGAAAAGAGCACACATGCAATGTCACAAGTGGATCCATGTGGTTTAGGAAAAGAACACACATGCAATGACTCTAGTGGATCAATGTGGTTTAGGAAAAGAACACACATGCAATGAGTCTAGTGGATCAATATGGTTTAGGAAAAGAACACACATGCAAGGACTCTAGTTGATCCATGTGTTTCAGGAAAAGAACACACATGCAAAGTCCCTAGTGGATCCATGTGGTTTAGGAAAAGAACACACATGCAATGTCACCAGTGGATCCCTCTGGTTTAGGAAAAGAACACACATGCAATGTCACTAGTGGATCCATGTGGTTTAGGAAAAAACACACATGCAAATGTCACTAGTGGATCAATGTGGTTTTGGAAATGAACACACATGCAATGCCTCAAGTGGATCCATGTGGTTTAGGAAAAGAACACACATGGAATGAAACCAATGGATCCATGTGGTTCAGGAAAAGAACACACATGCAATGACACTAATGGATCAATGTGGTTTATGAAAAAATACACACATGCAATTTCACAAGTAGATCAATGTGGTTTAGGAAAAGAACATATGTGCAAATGTCACCAGTGGATACAAGTCGTTTAGGAAAAGAACACACATCCAATGACGCTAGCGGATCCATGTGGTATAGGAAAAGAACACACATGCAATGACTCTAGTGGATCAATGTGGTTTAGGGAAAGAACACACATGCAATGTCCCTAGTGGATCCATGTAGTTTAGGAAAATAAAACACATGTAATGTCATGAGTGGATCCATGTGGTTTAAGAAAACAACACACATGTAATGTCACAAGCGGATCCATGTGGTGTAGGAAAAGAAAACACATGCAGTGAAACCAATGGATCCATGTGGTTCATGAAAAGAACACACATGTAAACACTAGTGGATCAATGTGGTTTATGAAAAACACACACATGCAATGTCACAAGTAGATCAATGTGGTTTAGGAAAAGAACACACATGCAATGTCACTGGTGGATCCATGTGGTTTAGGAAAAGAACACACATGCAATGTCACAAGTGGATCCATGTGGTTTAGGAAAAGAACACACATGCAATGACTCTAGTGGATCAATGTGGTTTAGGAAAAGAACACACATGCAATGAGTCTAGTGGATCAATGTGGTTTAGGAAAAGAACACACATGCAAGGACTCTAGTTGATCCATGTGGTTCAGGAAAAGAACACACATGCGATGTCACTAGTGGATCCATGTGGTTTAGGAAAAGTACACACATGCAATGTCACCAGTGGATCCATCTGGTTTAGGAAAAGAACACACATGCAATGTCACTAGTGGATCCATGTGGTTTAGGAAAAAACACACATGCAAATGTCACTAGTGGATCAATGTGGTTTTGGAAATGAACACACATGCAATGCCTCAAGTGGATCCATGTGGTTTAGGAAAAGAACACACATGGAATGAAACCAATGTATCCATGTGGTTCAGGAAAAGAACCCACATGCAATGACACTAATGGATCAATGTGGTTTACGAAAAAATACACACATGCTATGTCACAAGTAGATCAATGTGGTTTAGGAAAAGAACATACGTGCAAATGTCACCAGTGGATACATGTCGTTTAGGAAAAGAACACACATCCATTGATGCTAGCGGATCCATGTGGTTTAGGAAAAGAACGCACATGCAATGACTCTAGTGGATCCATGTGGTTTGGGAAAATAAAACACATGTAATGTCATGAGTGGATCCATGTGGTTTAAGAAAAGAACACACATGTAATGTCACAAGCGGATCCATGTGGTTTAGGAAAAGAACACACATGAAGTGACACCAATGGATCCATGTGGTTCAGGAAAAGAACACACATGTAATGACACTAGTGGATCAATGTGGTTTACGAAAAACACACACATGCAATGTCACAAGTAGATCAATGTGGTTTAGGAAAAGAACATATGTGCAAATGTCACTAGTGGATACATGTCGTTTAGGAAAAGAACACACATCCAATGACGCTAGAGGATCCATGTGGTTTAGGAAAAGAACACACATGCAATGACTCTATTGGATCAATGTGGTTTAGGAAAAGAACACACATGCAATGTCCCTAGTGGATCCATGTAGTTTAGGAAAATAAAACACATGTAATGTCATGAGTGGATCCATGTAGTTTAAGAAAAGAACACACATGTAATGTCACAAGCGGATCCATGTGGTTAAGGAAAAGAACATACATGCAGTGACACCAATGGATCCATGTGGTTCAGGAAAAGAACACACATGTAATGACACTAGTGGATCAATGTGGTTTACGAAAAACTCACACATGCAATGTCACAAGTAGATCAATGTGGTTTAGGAAAACAACACACATGCAAATGTCACCAGTGGATACATGTCGTTTAGGAAAAGAACACACATCCAATGACTCTAGTGGATCCATGTGGTTTAGGAAAAGAACACACATGCAATGACTGTAGTGGATCGATGTGGTTTAGGAAAAGAACACCCATGCAATGACTCTAGTGGATCCATGTGGTTTAGGAAAATAACACACATTCAATGACACTAGTGGATCAATGTGGTTTACGAAAAAACATAGATGCAATGTCACAAGTAGATCAATGTGGTTTAGGAAAAGAACATACGTGCAAATGTCACGAGTGGATACATGTCATTTAGGAAATGAACACATATGTAATGACTATAGTGGATCAATGCGGTTTAGAAAAAGAACACACATGCAATGACTCTAGTGGATCCATGTTGTTCTGGAAATGAACAGACATGCAATGTCACTAGTGGATCCATGTAGTTAAGGAAAAGAACACACATGCAAATGTCACCAATGGATCAATGTGGTTTCGGAAAAGATACCACATGCAAGGACTCAAGTGGATCCATGTGGTTTAGGAAAAACACGCATGCAATGGCACCAGTGGATCCATGTGGTTCAGGAAAAGAACACACATGCAATGGCACTAGTGGACCAATGTGGTACAGGAAAATAACACACATGCAACGTCACAAGTAGATAAATGTGGTTTAGGAAAAGAACAAACATGAAAATGTCACCAGTGGATACATGTGCTTTAGGAAAACAACACACATGCAATGACTCTAGTGGATCCATGTGGTTTAGGAAAATAACACACATGCAATTACACTAGTGGATCCATGTGGTTCAGGAAAAGAACACACATGTAATGACACTAGTGGATCAATGTGGTTTACAAAAAACACACACATGCAATGTCACAAGTAGATCAATGTGGTTTAGGAAAACAACACACATGCAAATGTCACTAGTGGATACATGTCGTTTAGGAAAAGAACACACATCCAATGACTCTAGTGGTTCCATGTGGTTTAGGAAAAGAACACACGTGCAATGACTCTAGTGGATCGATGTGGTTTAGGAAAAGAACACCCATCCAATGACTCTACTGGATCCATGTGGTTTAGAAAAATAACACACATTCAATGACACTACTGGATCAATGTGGTTTATGAAAAAACACAGATGCAATGTCACAAGTAGATCAATGTGGTTTAGGAAAAGAACACACATGCAATTACACTAGTGGATCCATGTGGTTCAGGAAAAGAACACAGATGTAATGACACTAGTGGATCAATGTGGTTTACAAAAAACACACACATGCAATGTCACAAGTAGATCAATGTGGTTTAGGAAAACAACACACATGCAAATGTCACTAGTGGATACATGTCGTTTAGGAAAAGAACACACATCCAATGACTCTAGTGGATCCATGTGGTTTAGGAAAAGAACACACATGCAATGACTCTAGTGGATCGATGTGGTTTAGCAAAAGAACACCCATCTAATGACTCTAGTGGATCCATGTGGTTTAGGAAAATAACACACATTCAATGACACTAGTGGATCAATGTGGTTTACGAAAAAATACAGATGCAATGTCACAAGTAGATCAATGTGGTTTAGGAAAAGAACACACATGCAAATGTCACGAGTGGATACATGTCATTTAGGAAAAGAACACACATGTAGTGTCTATAGTGGATCAATGCGGTTTAGAAAAACAACACACATGCAATGACTCTAGTGGATCTATGTGGTTCTGGAAATGAACTGACATGAAATGTAACTAGTGGATCCATGTAGTTAAGGAAAAGAACACACATGCAAATGTCCCTAGTGGATCAATGTGGTTTCAGAAAAGAACACACATGCAATGCCTCAAGTGGATCCATGTGGTTTAGGAAAAACACGCATGCAATGACACCGGTGGATCCATGTGGTTCAGGAAAAGAACACACATGCAATGGCACTAGTGGACCAATGTGGTACAGGAAAATAACACACATGCAATGTCACAAGTAGATAAATGTGGTTTAGGAAAAGAACAAACATGAAAATGTCACCAGTGGATACATGTGCTTTAGGAAAACAGCACACATGCAATGACTCTAGTGGATCCATGTGGTTTAGGAAAATAACACACATGCAATGACTCTAGTGGATCAATGTGGTTTAGGAAAAGAACACACATGCAATGAGTCAAGTGGATCAATGTGGTTTAGGAAAAGAACACACATGCAAGGACTCTAGTTGAGCCATGTGGTTCAGGAAAAGAACACACATGCAATGTCACTAGTAGATCCATGTGGTTTAGGAAAAGAACACACATGCAATGTCACCAGTGGATCCATCTGGTTTAGGAAAAGAACACGCATGTAATGTCACTAGTGGATCCATGTGGTTTAGGAAAAAACACACATGCAAATGTCACTAGTGGATTAATGTGGTTTTGGAAATGAACACACATGCAATGCCTCAAGTGGATCCATGTGGTTTAGGAAAAGAACACACATGGAATGAAACGAATGGATCAATGTGCTTCAGGAAAAGAGCACACATGCAATGACACTAATGGATCAATGTGGTTTATGAAAAAATACACACATGCAATGCCACAAGTAGATCAATGTGGTTTAGGAAAAGAACATACGTGCAAATGTCACTAGTGGATACATGTTGTTTAGGAAAAGAACACACATCCAATGACGCTAGCGGATCCATCTGGTTTAGGAAAAGAACACACATGCAATGACTCTAGTGGATCAAGGTGGTATAGGAAAAGAACACACATGCAATGTCCCTAGTGGATCCATGTAGTTTAGGAAAATAAAACACATGTAATGTCATGAGTGGATCCATGTGGTTTAAGAAAAGAACACACATGTAATGTCACAAGCGGATCCATGTGGTTTAGGAAAAGAATACACATGCAGTGACACCAATGGATCCATGTGGTTCAGGAAAAGAACACACATGTAATGACACTAGTGGATCAATGTGGTTTACGAAAAACACACACATGCAATGTCACAAGTAGATCAATGTGGTTTAGGAAAAGAACACACATTCAATGACACTAGTGGATCAATGTGGTTTACGAAAAAACACAGATGGAATGTCACAAGTAGATCAATGTGGTTTAGGAAAAGAACACAGATGCAAATGTCACGAGTGGATACATGTCATTTAGGAAAAGAACACACATGTAGTGACTATAGTGGATCAATGCGGTTTAGAAAAAGAACACACATGCAATGACTCTAGTGGATCCATGTGGTTCTGGAAATGAACATACATGAAATGTCACTAGTGGATCCATGTAGTTAAGGAAAAGAACACACATGCAAATGTCCCTAGTGGATCAATGTGGTTTCAGAAAAGAACACACATGCAATGCCTCAAGTGGATCCATGTGGTTTAGGAAAAACACGCATGCAATGACACCGGTGGATCCATGTGGTTCAGGAAAAGAACACACATGCAATGGCACTAGTGGACCAATGTGGTACAGGAAAATAACACACATGCAATGTCACAAGTAGATAAATGTGGTTTAGGAAAAGAACAAACATGAAAATGTCACCAGTGGATACATGTGCTTTAGGAAAACAGCACACATGCAATGACTCTAGTGGATCCATGTGGTTTAGGAAAATAACACACATGCAATGACTGTAGTAGATCAATGTGGCTTAGGAATAGAACACACATGCAATGTCACAAGTGGATCCATGTGGTTTAGGAAAAGAACACACATGCAATGTCACTTGTGGATCCGTGTGGTTTAGGAACAGAGCACACATGCAATGTCACAAGTGGATCCATGTGGATTAGGAAAAGAACACACATGCAATGACTCTAGTGGATCAATGTGGTTTAGGAAAAGAACACACATGCAATGAGTCAAGTGGATCAATGTGGTTTAGGAAAAGAACACACATGCAAGGACTCTAGTTGAGCCATGTGGTTCAGGAAAAGAACACACATGCAATGTCACTAGTAGATCCATGTGGTTTAGGAAAAGAACACACATGCAATGTCACCAGTGGATCCATCTGGTTTAGGAAAAGAACACGCATGTAATGTCACTAGTGGATCCATGTGGTTTAGGAAAAAACACACATGCAAATGTCACTAGTGGATTAATGTGGTTTTGGAAATGAACACACATGCAATGCCTCAAGTGGATCCATGTGGTTTAGGAAAAGAACACACATGGAATGAAACGAATGGATCAATGTGCTTCAGGAAAAGAGCACACATGCAATGACACTAATGGATCAATGTGGTTTACGAAAAAATAAACACATGCAATGTCACAAGTAGATCAATGTGGTTTAGGAAAAGAACATACGTGCAAATGTCACCAGTGGATACAGGTCGTATAGGAAAAGAACACACATCCAATGACGCTAGCGGATAAATGTGGTTTAGGAAAAGAACGCATGCAATGACTCTAATCGATCAATGTGGTTTAGGAAAAGAACACACATGCAATGTCCCTAGTGGATCCATGTAGTTTAGGAAAATAAAACACATGTAATGTCATGAGTGGATCCATGTGGTTTAAGAAAAGAACACACATGTAAGGTCACAAGTGGATCCATGTGGTTTAGGAAAAGAACACACATGTAATGTCACTGGTGGATCCATGTGGTTTAGGAAAAGAACACACATGCAATGTCACAAGTGGATCCATGTGGTTTAGGAAAAGAACACACATGCAATGAGTCAAGTGGATCAATGTGGTTTAGGACAAGAACACACATGCAATGAGTCAAGTGGATCAATGTGGTTTAGGAAAAGAACACACATGCAAGGACTCTAGTTGATCCATGTGGTTCAGGAAAAGAACACACATGCAATGTCACTAGTAGATCCATGTGGTTTTGGAAAAGAACACACATGCAATGTCACCAGTGGATCCATCTGGTTTAGGAAAAGAACACGCATGCAATGTCACTAGTGGATCCATGTGGTTTAGGAAAAACACACATGCAAATGTCACTAGTGGATTAATGTGGTTTTGGAAATGAACACACATGAAATGCCTCAAGTGGATCCATGTGGTTTAGGAAAAGAACACATATCGAATGAAACGAATGGATCCATGTGCTTCAGGAAAAGAACACACATGCAATGACACTAATGGATCAATGTGGTTTATGAAAAAATACACACATGCAATGCCGCAAGTAGATCAATGTGGTTTAGGAAAAGAACATACGTGCAAATGTCACCAGTGGATACATGTCGTTTAGGAAAATAACACACATCCAATGACTAAGCTTAGGATCCATGTGGTTTAGGAAAAGAACACACATGCAATGACTCTAGTGGATCAAGGTGGTTTAGGAAAAGAACACACATGCAATGTCCCTAGTGGATCCATGTAGTTTAGGAAAATAAAACACATGTAATGTCATGAGTGGATCCATGTGGTTTAAGAAAAGAACACACATGTAATTTCACAAGCGGATCCATGTGGTTTAGGAAAAGAATAGACATGCAGTGACACCAATGGATCCATGTGGTTCAGGAAAAGAACACACATGTAATGACAATAGTGGATCAATGTGGTTTACGAAAAACACACACATGCAATGTCACAAGTAGATCAATGTGGTTTAGGAAAAGAACACACATTCAATGACACTAGTGGATCAATGTGGTTTACGAAAAAATACAGATGCAATGTCACAAGTAGATCAATGTGGTTTAGGAAAAGAACACACACGCAAATGTCACGAGTCGATACATGTCATTTAGGAAAAGAACACACATGTAGTGACTATAGTGGATCAATGCGGTTTAGAAAAAGAACACACATGCAATGTCACTGGTGGATCCATGTGGTTTAGGAAAAGAGCATAGTTGCAATGTCACAAGTGGATCCATGTGGTTTAGGAAAAGAACACACATGCAATGACTCTAGTGGATCAATGTGGTTTAGGAAAAGAACACACATGCAATGAGTCTAGTGGATCAATATGGTTTAGGAAAAGAACACACATGCAAGGACTCTAGTTGATCCATGTGGTTCAGGAAAAGAACACACATGCAATGTCACTAGTGGATCCATGTGGTTTAGGAAAAGAACACACATGCAATGTCACCAGTGGATCCATCTGGTTTAGGAAAAGAACACACATGCAATGTCACCAGTGGATCGATGTGGTTTAGGAAAAAACACACATGTAAATGTCACTAGTGGATCAATGTGGTTTTGGAAATGAACACACATGCAATGCCTCAAGTGGATCCATGTGGTTTAGGAAAAGAACACACATGGAAGGAAACCAATGGATCCATATGGTTCAGGAAAAGAACACACATGCAATGACACTAATGGATCAATGTGGTTTATGAAAAAATACACACATGCAATTTCACAAGTAGATCAATGTGGTTTAGGAAAAGAACATATGTGCAAATGTCACCAGTGGATACATGTCCTTTAGGAAAAGAACACACATCCAATGACGCTAGCGGATCCATGTGGTATAGGAAAAGAACACACATGCAATGACTCTAGTGGATCAATGTGGTTTAGGGAAAGAACACACATGAAATGTCCCTAGTGGATCCATGTAGTTTAGGAAAATAAAACACATGTAATGTCATGAGAGGATCCATGTGGTTTAAGAAAACAACACACATGTAATGTCACAAGCGGATCCATGTGGTGTAGGAAATTATACACATGCAGTGACACCAATGGATCCATGTGGTTCAGGAAAAGAACACACATGTAATGACACAAGTGGATCAATGTGGTTTATGAAAAACACACACATGCAATGTCACAAGTAGATCAATGTGGTTTAGGAAAAGAACACACATGCAATGTTACTGGTGGATCCATGTGGTTTAGGAAAAGAGCACACATGCAATGTCACAAGTGGATCCATGTGGTTTAGGAAAAGAACACACATGCAATGACTCGAGTGGATCAATGTGGTTTAGGAAAAGAACACACATGCAATGAGTCTAGTGGATCAATGTGGTTTAGGAAAAGAACACACATGCAAGGACTCTAGTTGATCCATGTGGTTCAGGAAAAGAACACACATGCAATGTCACTAGTGGATCCATGTGGTTTAGGAAAAGTACACACATGCAATGTCACCAGTGGATCCATTCTGGTTTAGGAAAAGAACATACATGCAATGTCACTAGTGGATCCATGTGGTTTAGGAAAAAATTCATGCAAATGTCACTAGTGGATCAATGTGGTTTTGGAAATGAACACACATGCAATGCCTCAAGTGGATCCATGTGGTTTAGGAAAAGAACACACATGGAATGAAACGAATGGATCCATGTGCTTCAGGAAAAGAACACACATGCAATGACACTAATGGATCAATGTGGTTTATGAAAAAATACACACATGCAATGCCGCAAGTAGATCAATGTGGTTTAGGAAAAGAACATACGTGCAAATGTCACCAGTGGATACATGTCGTTTAGGAAAATAACACAAATCCAATGACGCTAGCAGATCCATGTGGTTTAGGAAAAGAACACACATGCAATGACTCTAGTGGATCAAGGTGGTTTAGGAAAAGAACACACATGCAATGTCCCTAGTGGATCCATGTAGTTTAGGAAAATAAAACACATGTAATGTCATGAGTCGATCCATGTGGTTTAAGAAAAGAACACACATGTAATGTCACAAGCGGATCCATGTGGTTTAGGAAAAGAATAGACATGGAATGAAACCAATGGATCCATGTGGTTCAGGAAAAGAACACACATGCAATGACACTAATGGATCAATGTGGTTTACGAAAAAATACACACATGCAATGTCACAAGTAGATCAATGTGGTTTAGGAATAGAACATACGTGCAAATGTCACCAGTGGATACATGTCGTTTAGGAAAAGAACACACATTCAATGATGATAGCGGATCCATGTGGTTTAGGAAAAGAACACACATGCAATGACTCTAGTGGATCAATGTGGTTTAGGAAAAGAACAAACATGCAATGTCCCTAGTGGATCCATGTAGTTTAGGAAAATAAAACACATGTAATGTCATGAGTGGATCCATGTGGTTTTAGAAAAGAACACACATGTAATGTTACAAGCGGATCCATGTGGTTTAGGAAAAGAACACACATGCAGTGACACCAATGGATCCATGTGGTTCAGGAAAAGAACACACATGTAATGACACTAGTGGATCAATGTGGTTTACGAAAAACACACACATGCAATGTCACAAGTAGATCAATGTGGTTTAGGAAAAGAACACACATGCAAATGTCACGAGTGGATACATGTCATTTAGAAAAAGAACACACATGTAGTGTCTATAGTGGATCAATGCGGTTTAGAAAAAGAACACACATGCAATGACTCTAGTGGATCTATGTGGTTCTGGAAATGAACAGACATGAAATGTCACTAGTGGATCCATGTAGTTAAGGAAAAGAACACACATGCAAATGTCCCCAGTGGATCAATGTGGTTTCAGAAAAGAACACACATGCAATGCCTCAAGTGGATCCATGTGGTTTAGGAAAAACACGCATGCAATAACACCGGTGGATCCATGTGGTTCAGGAAAAGAACACACATGCAATGGCACTAGTGGACCAATGTGGTACAGGAAAATAACACACATGCAATGTCACAAGTAGATAAATGTGGTTTAGGAAAAGAACAAACATGAAAATGTCACCAGTGGATACATGTGCTTTAGGAAAACAGCACACATGCAATGACTCTAGTGGATCCATGTGGTTTAGGAAAATAACACACATGCAATGACTCTAGTAGATCAATGTGCCTTAGGAATAGAACACACATGCAATGTCACAAGTGGATCCATGTGGTTTAGGAAAAGAACACACATGCAATGTCACTTGTGGATCCATGTGGTTTAGGAACAGAGCACACATGAAATGTCACAAGTGGATCCATGTGGATTAGGAAAAGAACACACATGCAATGACTCTAGTGGATCAATGTGGTTTAGGAAAAGAACACACATGCAATGAGTCAAGTGGATCAATGTGGTTTAGGAAAAGAACACACATGCAAGGACTCTAGTTGAGCCATGTGGTTCAGGAAAAGAACACACATGCAATGTCACTAGTAGATCCATGTGGTTTAGGAAAAGAACACACATGCAATGTCACCAGTGGATCCATCTGGTTTAGGAAAAGAACACGCATGTAATGTCACTAGTGGATCCATGTGGTTTAGGAAAAAACACACATGCAAATGTCACTAGTGGATTAATGTGGTTTTGGAAATGAACACACATGCAATGCCTCAAGTGGATCCATGTGGTTTAGGAAAAGAACACACATGGAATGAAACGAATGGATCAATGTGCTTCAGGAAAAGAGCACACATGCAATGACACTAATGGATCAATGTGGTTTACGAAAAAATAAACACATGCAATGTCACAAGTAGATCAATGTGGTTTAGGAAAAGAACATACGTGCAAATGTCACCAGTGGATACATGTCGTTTAGGAAAAGAACACACATCCAATGACGCTAGCGGATTCATGTGGTTTAGGAAAAGAACGCACATGCAATGACTCTAATCGATCAATGTGGTTTAGGAAAAGAACACACATGCAATGTCCCTAGTGGATCCATGTAGTTTAGGAAAATAAAACACATGTAATTTCATGAGTGGATCCATGTGGTTTAAGAAAAGAACACACATGTAAGGTCACAAGTGGATCCATGTGGTTTAGGAAAAGAACACACATGTAATGTCACTGGTGGATCCATGTGGTTTAGGAAAAGAACACACATGCAATGTCACAAGTGGATCCATGTGGTTTAGGAAAAGAACACACATGCAATGAGTCAAGTGGATCAATGTGGTTTAGGACAAGAACACACATGCAATGAGTCAAGTGGATCAATGTGGTTTAGGAAAAGAACACACATGCAAGGACTCTAGTTGATCCATGTGGTTCAGGAAAAGAACACACATGCAATGTCACTAGTAGATCCATGTGGTTTTGGAAAAGAACACACATGCAATGTCACCAGTGGATCCATCTGGTTTAGGAAAAGAACACGCATGCAATGTCACTAGTGGATCCATGTGGTTTAGGAAAAACACACATGCAAATGTCACTAGTGGATTAATGTGGTTTTGGAAATGAACACACATGCAATGCCTCAAGTGGATCCATGTGGTTTAGGAAAAGAACACACATCGAATGAAACGAATGGATCCATGTGCTTCAGGAAAAGAACACACATGCAATGACACTAATGGATCAATGTGGTTTATGAAAAAATACACACATGCAATGCCGCAAGTAGATCAATGTGGTTTAGGAAAAGAACATACGTGCAAATGTCACCAGTGGATACATGTCGTTTAGGAAAATAACACACATCCAATGACGCTAGCGGATCCATGTGGTTTAGGAAAAGAACACACATGCAATGACTCTAGTGGATCAAGGTGGTTTAGGAAAAGAACACACATGCAATGTCCCTAGTGGATCCATGTAGTTTAGGAAAATAAAACACATGTAATGTCATGAGTGGATCCATGTGGTTTAAGAAAAGAACACACATGTAATTTCACAAGCGGATCCATGTGGTTTAGGAAAAGAATAGACATGCAGTGACACCAATGGATCCATGTGGTTCAGGAAAAGAACACACATGTAATGACAATAGTGGATTAATGTGGTTTACGAAAAACACACACATGCAATGTCACAAGTAGATCAATGTGGTTTAGGAAAAGAACACACATTCAATGACACTAGTGGATCAATGTGGTTCTGAAAAAACAGATGCAATGTCACAAGTAGATCAATGTGGTTTAGGAAAAGAACACACACGCAAATGTCACGAGTGGATACATGTCATTTAGGAAAAGAACACACATGTAGTGACTATAGTGGATCAATGCGGTTTAGAAAAAGAACACACATGCAATGTCACTGGTGGATCCATGTGGTTTAGGAAAAGAGCATAGTTGCAATGTCACAAGTGGATCCATGTGGTTTAGGAAAAGAACACACATGCAATGACTCTAGTGGATCAATGTGGTTTAGGAAAAGAATACACATGCAATGAGTCTAGTGGATCAATATGGTTTAGGAAAAGAACACACATGCAAGGACTCTAGTTGATCCATGTGGTTCAGGAAAAGAACACACATGCAATGTCACTAGTGGATCCATGTGGTTTAGGAAAAGAACACACATGCAATGTCACCAGTGGATCCATCTGGTTTAGGAAAAGAACACACATGCAATGTTACCAGTGGATCGATGTGGTTTAGGAAAAAACACACATGCAAATGTCACTAGTGGATCAATGTGGTTTTGGAAATGAACACACATGCAATGCCTCAAGTGGATCCATGTGGTTTAGGAAAAGAACACACATGGAATGAAACCAATGGATCCATATGGTTCAGGAAAAGAACACACATGCAATGACACTAATGGATCAATGTGGTTTATGAAAAAATACACACATGCAATTTCACAAGTAGATCAATGTGGTTTAGGAAAAGAACATATGTGCAAATGTCACCAGTGGATACATGTCCTTTAGGAAAAGAACACACATCTAATGACGCTAGCGGATCCATGTGGTATAGGAAAAGAACACACATGCAATGACTCTAGTGGATCAATGTGGTTTAGGGAAAGAACACACATGTAATGTCCCTAGTGGATCCATGTAGTTTAGGAAAATAAAACACATGTAATGTCATGAGAGGATCCATGTGGTTTAAGAAAACAACACACATGTAATGTCACAAGCGGATCCATGTGGTGTAGGAAATTATACACATGCAGTGACACCAATGGATCCATGTGGTTCAGGAAAAGAACACACATGTAATGACACAAGTGGATCAATGTGGTTTATGAAAAACACACACATGCAATGTCACAAGTAGATCAATGTGGTTTAGGAAAAGAACACACATGCAATGTTACTGGTGGATCCATGTGGTTTAGGAAAAGAGCACATGCAATGTCACAAGTGGAACCATGTAGTTTACGAAAAGAACACACATGCAATGACTCGAGTGGATCAATGTGTTTTAGGAAAAGAACACACATGCAATGAGTCTAGTGGATCAATGTGGTTTAGGAAAGAACACACACACATGCAATGACACTAGTTGATCCATGTGGTTCAGGAAAAGAACACACATGCAATGTCACTAGTGGATCCATGTGGTTTAGGAAAAGTACACACATGCAATGTCACCAGTGGATCCATTCTGGTTTAGGAAAAGAACATACATGCAATGTCACTAGTGGATCCATGTGGTTTAGGAAAAAACACATGCAAATGTCACTAGTGGATCAATGTGGTTTTGGAAATGAACACACATGCAATGCCTCAAGTGGATCCATGTGGTTTAGGAAAAGAACACACATGGAATGAAACGAATGGATCCATGTGCTTCAGGAAAAGAACACACATGCAATGACACTAATGGATCAATGTGGTTTATGAAAAAATACACACATGCAATGCCGCAAGTAGATCAATGTGGTTTAGGAAAAGAACATACGTGCAAATGTCACCAGTGGATACATGTCGTTTAGGAAAATAACACAAATCCAATGACGCTAGCAGATCCATGTGGTTTAGGAAAAGAACACACATGCAATGACTCTAGTGGATCAAGGTGGTTTAGGAAAAGAACACACATGCAATGTCCCTAGTGGATCCATGTAGTTTAGGAAAATAAAACACATGTAATGTCATGAGTCGATCCATGTGGTTTAAGAAAAGAACACACATGTAATGTCACAAGCGGATCCATGTGGTTTAGGAAAAGAATAGACATGGAATGAAACCAATGGATCCATGTGGTTTAGGAAAAGAACACACATGCAATGACACTAATGGATCAATGTGGTTTACGAAAAAATACACACATGCAATGTCACAAGTAGATCAATGTGGTTTAGGAATAGAACATACGTGCAAATGTCACCAGTGGATACATGTCGTTTAGGAAAAGAACACACATTCAATGATGATAGCGGATCCATGTGGTTTAGGAAAAGAACACACATGCAATGACTCTAGTGGATCAATGTGGTTTAGGAAAAGAACACACATGCAATGTCCCTAGTGGATCCATGTAGTTTAGGAAAATAAAACACATGTAATGTCATGAGTGGATCCATGTGGTTTTAGAAAAGAACACACATGTAATGTTACAAGCGGATCAATGTGGTTTAGGAAAAGAACACACATGCAGTGACACCAATGGATCCATGTGGTTCAGGAAAAGAACACACATGTAATGACACTAGTGGATCAATGTGGTTTACGAAAAACACACACATGCAATGTCTCAAGTAGATCAATGTGGTTTAGGAAAAGAACACACATGCAAATGTCACGAGTGGATACATGTCATTTAGAAAAAGAACACACATGTAGTGTCTATAGTGGATCAATGCGGTTTAGAAAAAGAACACACATGCAATGACTCTAGTGGATCTATGTGGTTCTGGAAATGAACAGACATGAAATGTCACTAGTGGATCCATGTAGTTAAGGAAAAGAACACACATGCAAATGTCCCCAGTGGATCAATGTGGTTTCAGAAAAGAACACACATGCAATGCCTCAAGTGGATCCATGTGGTTTAGGAAAAACACGCATGCAATGACACCGGTGGATCCATGTGGTTCAGGAAAAGAACACACATGCAATGGCACTAGTGGACCAATGTGGTACAGGAAAATAACACACATGCAATGTCACAAGTAGATAAATGTGGTTTAGGAAAAGAACAAACATGAAAATGTCACCAGTGGATACATGTGCTTTAGGAAAACAGCACACATGCAATGACTCTAGTTGATCCATGTGGTTTAGGAAAATAACACACATGCAATGACTCTAGTAGATCAATGTGCCTTAGGAATAGAACACACATGCAATGTCACAAGTGGATCCATGTGGTTTAGGAAAAGATCACACATGCAATGTCACTTGTGGATCCATGTGGTTTAGGAACAGAGCACACATGCAATGTCACAAGTGGATCCATGTGGATTAGGAAAAGAACGCACATGCAATGACTCTAGTGGATCAATGTGGTTTAGGAAAAGAACACACATGCAATGAGTCAAGTGGATCAATGTGGTTTAGGAAAAGAACACACATGCAAGGACTCTGGTTGATCCATGTGGTTCAGGAAAAGAACACACATGCAATGTCACTAGTGGATCCATGTGGTTTAGGAAAAGAACACACATGCAATGTCACCAGTGGATCCATCTAGTTTAGGAAAAGAACACACATGCAATGTCACTAGTGGATCCATGTGGTTTAGGAAAAAACACACATGCAAATGTCACTAGTGGATCAATGTGGTTTTGGAAATGAACACACATGCAATGGCTCAAGTGGATCCATGTGGTTTAGGAAAAGAACACACATGGAATGAAACCAATGGATCCATGTGGTTCAGGAAAAGAACACACATGCAATGACACTAATGGATCAATGTGGTTTACGAAAAAATAAACACATGCAATGTCACAAGTAGATCAATGTGGTTTAGGAAAAGAACATACGTGCAAATGTCACCAGTGGATACATGTCGTTTAGGAAAAGAACACACATCCAATGACGCTAGCGGATTCATGTGGTTTAGGAAAAGAACGCACATGCAATGACTCTAATCGATCAATGTGGTTTAGGAAAAGAACACACATGCAATGTCCCTAGTGGATCCATGTAGTTTAGGAAAATAAAACACATGTAATGTCATGAGTGGATCCATGTGGTTTAAGAAAAGAACACACATGTAAGGTCACAAGTGGATCCATGTGGTTTAGGAAAAGAACACACATGTAATGTCACTGGTGGATCCATGTGGTTTAGGAAAAGAGCACACATGCAATGTCACAAGTGGATCCATGTGGTTTAGGAAAAGAACACACATGCAATGAGTCAAGTGGATCAATGTGGTTTAGGAAAAGAACACACATGCAATGAGTCAAGTGGATCAATGTGGTTTAGGAAAAGAACATACGTGCAAATGTCACCAGTGGATACATGTCGTTTAGGAAAATAACACACATCCAATGACGCTAGCGGATCCATGTGGTTTAGGAAAAGAACACACATGCAATGACTCTAGTGGATCAAGGTGGTTTAGGAAAAGAACACACATGCAATGTCCCTAGTGGATCCATGTAGTTTAGGAAAATAAAACACATGTAATGTCATGAGTGCATCCATGTGGTTTAAGAAAAGAACACACATGTAATGTCACAAGCGGATCCATGTGGTTTAGGAAAAGAATAGACATGCAGTGACACCAATGGATCCATGTGGTTCAGGAAAAGAACACACATGTAATGACAATAGTGGATCAATGTGGTTTACGAAAAACACACACATGCAATGTCACAAGTAGATCAATGTGGTTTAGGAAAAGAACACACATTCAATGACACTAGTGGATCAATGTGGTTTACGAAAAAATACAGATGCAATGTCACAAGTAGATCAATGTGGTTTAGGAAAATAACACACATGCAAATGTCACGAGTGGATACATGTCATTTAGGAAAAGAACACACATGTAGTGACTATAGTGGATCAATGCGGTTTAGAAAAAGAACACACATGCAATGTCACTGGTGGATCCATGTGGTTTAGGAAAAGAGCATAGATGCAATGTCACAAGTGGATCCATGTGGTTTAGGAAAAGAACAAACATGCAATGACTCTAGTGGATCAATGTGGTTTAGGAAAAAACACACATGCAATGAGTCTAGTGGATCAATATGGTTTAGGAAAAGAACACACATGCAAGGACTCTAGTTGATCCATGTGGTTCAGGAAAAGAACACACATGCAATGTCACTAGTGGATCCATGTGGTTTAGGAAAAGAACACACATGCAATGTCACCAGTGGATCCATCTGGTTTAGGAAAAGAACACATATGCAATGTCACTAGTGGATCCATGTGGTTTAGGAAAAAACACACATGCAAATGTCACTAGTGGATCAATGTGGTTTTGGAAATGAACACACATGCAATGCCTCAAGTGGATCCATGTGGTTTAGGAAAAGAACACACATGGAATGAAACCAATGGATCCATATTGTTCAGGAAAAGAACACACATGCAATGACACTAATGGATCAATGTGGTTTATGAAAAAATACACACATGCAATTTCACAAGTAGATCAATGTGGTTTAGGAAAAGAACATATGTGCAAATGTCACCAGTGGATACAAGTCCTTTAGGAAAAGAACACACATCCAATGACGCTAGCGGATCCATGTGGTATAGGAAAAGAACACACATGCAATGACTCTAGTGGATCAATGTGGTTTAGGGAAAGAACACACATGCAATGTCCCTAGTGGATCCATGTAGTTTAGGAAAATAAAACACATGTAATGTCATGAGAGGATCCATGTGGTTTAAGAAAACAACACACATGTAATGTCACAAGCGCATCCATGTGGTGTAGGAAATTATACACATGAAGTGACACCAATGGATCCATGTGGTTCAGGAAAAGAACACACATGTAATGACACTAGTGGATCAATGTGGTTTATGAAAAACACACACATGCAATGTCACAAGTAGATCAATGTGGTTTAGGAAAAGAACACACATGCAATGTTACTGGTGGATCCATGTGGTTTAGGAAAAGAGCACACATGTAATGTCACAAGTGGATCCATGTCGTTTAGGAAAAGAACACACATGCAATGACTCGAGTGGATCAATGTGGTTTAGGAAAAGAACACACATGCAATGAGTCTAGTGGATCAATGTGGTTTAGGAAAAGAACACACATGCAAGGACTCTAGTTGATCCATGTGGTTCAGGAAAAGAACACACATGCAATGTCACTAGTGGATCCATGTGGTTTAGGAAAAGTACACACATGCAATGTCACCAGTGGATCCATTCTGGTTTAGGAAAAGAACATACATGCAATGTCACTAGTGGATCCATGTGGTTTAGGAAAAAAACACATGCAAATGTCACTAGTGGATCAATGTGGTTTTGGAAATGAACACACATGCAATGCCTCAAGTGGATCCATGTGGTTTAGGAAAAGAACACACATGGAATGAAACGAATGGATCCATGTGCTTCAGGAAAAAGAACACACATGCAATGACACTAATGGATCAATGTGGTTTATGAAAAAATACACACATGCAATGCCGCAAGTAGATCAATGTGGTTTAGGAAAAGAACATACGTGCAAAGGTCACCAGTGGATACATGTCGTTTAGGAAAATAACACACATCCAATGACGCTAGCAGATCCATGTGGTTTAGGAAAAGAACACACATGCAATGACTCTAGTGGATCAAGGTGGTTTAGGAAAAGAACACACATGCAATGTCCCTAGTGGATCCATGTAGTTTAGGAAAATAAAACACATGTAATGTCATGAGTCGATCCATGTGGTTTAAGAAAAGAACACACATGTAATGTCACAAGCGGATCCATGTGGTTTAGGAAAAGAATAGACATGCAGTGACACCAATGGATCCATGTGGTTCAGGAAAAGAACACACATGTAATGACACTAGTGGATCAATGTGGTTTACGAAAAACACACACATGCAATGTCACAAGTAGATCAATGTGGTTTAGGAAAAGAACACACATTCAATGACACTAGTGGATCAATGTGATTTACGAAAAAACACAGATGCAATGTCACAAGTAGATCAATGTGGTTTAGGAAAAGAACACACATGCAAATGTCACGAGTGGATACATGTCATTTAGGAAAAGAACACACATGTAGTGACTATAGTGGATCAATGCGGTTTAGAAAAAGAACACACATGCAATGACTCTAGTGGATCCATGTGGTTCTGGAAATGAACATACATGAAATGTCACTAGTGGATCCATGTAGTTAAGGAAAAGAACACACATGCAAATGTCCCTAGTGGATCAATGTGGTTTCAGAAAAGAACACACATGCAATGCCTCAAGTGGATCCATGTGGTTTAGGAAAAACACGCATGCAATGACACCAGTGGATCCATGTGGTTCAAGAAAAGAACACACATGCAATGGCACTAGTCGACCAATGTGGTACAGGAAAATAACACACATGCAATGTCACAAGTAGATAAATGTGGTTTAGGAAAAGAACAAACATGAAAATGTCACCAGTGGATACATGTGGTTTAGGAAAACAACACACATACAATGACTCTAGTGGATCCATGTGGTTTAGGAAAATAACACACATGCAATGACTCTAGTAGATCAATGTGGCTTGGGAAAAGAACACACATGCAATGTCACAAGTGGATCCATGTGGTTTAGGAAAAGAACACACATGCAATGTCACTGGTGGATCCATGTGGTTTAGGAAAAGAGCACACATGCAATGTCACAAGTGGATCCATGTGGTTTAGGAAAAGAACACACATGCAATGACTCTAGTGGATCAATGTGGTTTAGGAAAAGAACACACATGCAATGAGTCTAGTGGATCAATATGGTTTAGGAAAAGAACACACATGCAAGGACTCTAGTTGATCCATGTGGTTTAGGAAAAGAACACACATGCAATGTCACTAGTGGATCCATGTGGTTTAGGAAAAGAACACACATGCAATGTCACCAGTGGATCCATCTGGTTTAGGAAAAGAACACACATGCAATGTCACTAGTGGATCCATGTGGTTTAGGAAAAAACACACATGCAAATGTCACTAGTGGATCAATGTGGTTTTGGAAATGAACACACATGCAATGCCTCAAGTGGATCCATGTGGTTTAGGAAAAGAACACACATGGAATGAAACCAATGGATCCATGTGGTTCAGGAAAAGAACACACATGCAATGACACTAATGGATCAATGTGGTTTATGAAAAAATACACACATGCAATTTCACAAGTAGATCAATGTGGTTTAGGAAAAGAACATATGTGCAAATGTCACAAGTGGATACAAGTCATTTAGGAAAAGAACACACATCCAATGACGCTAGCGGATCCATGTGGTATAGGAAAAGAACACACATGCAATGACTCTAGTGGATCAATGTGGTTTAGGGAAAGAACACACATGCAATGTCCCTAGTGGATCCATGTAGTTTAGGAAAATAAAACACATGTAATGTCATGAGTGGATCCATGTGGTTTAAGAAAACAACACACATGTAATGTCACAAGAGGATCCATGTGGTGTAGCAAATTATACACATGCAGTGACACCAATGGATCCATGTGGTTCAGGAAAAGAACACACATGTAATGACACTAGTGGATCAATGTGGTTTATGAAAAACACACACATGCAATGTCACAGGTAGATCAATGTGGTTTAGGAAAAGAACACACATGCAATGTCACTGGTGGATCCATCTGGTTTAGGAAAAGAGCACACATGCAATGTCACAAGTGGATCCATGTGGTTTAGGAAAAGAACACACATGCAATGAGTCTAGTGGATCAATGTGGTTTAGGAAAAGAACACACATGCAAGGACTCTAGTTGATCCATGTGGTTCAGGAAAAGAACACACATGCAATGTCACTAGTGGATCCATGTGGTTTAGGAAAAGTACACACATGCAATGTCACCAGTGGATCCATCTGGTTTAGGAAAAGAGCACACATGCAATGTCACTAGTGGATCCATGTGGTTTAGGAAAAAAAACACATGCAAATGTCACTAGTGGATCAATGTGGTTTTGGAAATGAACACACATGCAATGCCTCAAGTGGATCCATGTGGTTTAGGAAAAGAACACACATGGAATGAAACCAATGGATCCATGTGGTTCAGGAAAAGAACACACATGCAATGACACTAATGGATCAATGTGGTTTACGAAAAAATACACACATGCAATGTCACAAGTAGATCAATGTGGTTTAGGAATAGAACATACGTGCAAATGTCACCAGTGGATACATGCCGTTTAGGAAAAGAACACACATTCAATGATGCTAGCGGATCCATGTGGTTTAGGAAAAGAACACACATGCAATGACTCTAGTGGATCAATGTGGTTTAGGAAAAGAACACACATGCAATGTCCCTAGTGGATCCATGTAGTTTAGGAAAATAAAACACATGTAATGTCATGAGTGGATCCATGTGGTTTAAGAAAAGAACACACATGTAATGTTACAAGCGGATCCATGTGGTTTAGGAAAAGAACACACATGCAGTGACACCAATGGATCCATGTGGTTCAGGAAAACAACACACATGTAATGACACTAGTGGATCAATGTGGTTTACGAAAAACACACACATGCAATGTCACAAGTAGATCAATGTGGTTTAGGAAAAGAACACACATGCAAATGTCACCAGTGGATACATATCGTTTAGGAAAAGAACACACATACAATGACTATAGTGGATCCATGTGATTTAGGAAAAGAACACACATTCAATGACACCAGTGGATCCATGTGGTTTAGGAAAATAACACACATGTAATGACACTAGTGGATCAATGTGGTTTACAAAAAACACACACATGCAATGTCACAAGTAGATCAATGTGGTTTAGGAAAACAACACACATGCAAATGTCACCAGTGGATACATGTCGTTTAGGAAAAGAACACACATCCAATGACTCTAGTGGATCCATGTGGTTTAGGAAAAGAACACACATGCAATGACTGTAGTGGATCGATGTGGTTTAGGAAAAGAACACCCATGCAATGACTCCAGTGGATCCATGTGGTTTAGGAAAATAACACACATTCAATGACACTAGTTGATCAATGTGGTTTACGAAAAAACACAGATGCAATGTCACAAGTAGATCAATGTGGTTTAGGAAAAGAACATACGTGCAAATGTCACGAGTGGATACATGTCATTTAGGAAATGAACACACATGTAATGACTATAGTGGATCAATGCGGTTTAGAAAAAGAACACACATGCAATGACTCTAGTGGATCCATGTGGTTCTGGAAATGAACAGACATGCAATGTCACTAGTGGATCCATGTAGTTAAGGAAAATAACACACATGCAAATGTCACCAGTGGATCAATGTGGTTTCGGAAAAGAACACACATCCAATGACTCTAGTGGATCCATGTGGTTTAGGAAAAGAACACACATGCAATGACTGTAGTGGATCGATGTGGTTTAGGAAAAGAACACCCATGCAATGACTCCAGTGGATCCATGTGGTTTAGGAAAATAACACACATTCAATGACACTAGTGGATCTATGTGGTTTATGAAAAAACACAGATGCAATGTCACAAGTAGATCAATGTGGTTTAGGAAAAGAACATACGTGCAAATGTCACGAGTGGATACATGTCATTTAGTAAATGAACACACATGTAATGACTATAGTGGATCAATGCGGTTTAGAAAAAGAACACACATGCAATGACTCTAGTGGATCCATGTGGTTTAGGAAAAGAACACACATGCAAATGTCACCAGGGGATCAATGTGGTTTCGGAAAAGAACACACATGCAATGACTCAAGTGGATCCATGTGGTTTAGGAAAAACACGCATGCAATGACACTAGTGGATCCATGTGGTTCAGGAAAAGAACACACATGCAATGGCACTAGTGGACCAATGTGGTACAGGAAAATAACACACATGCAATGTCACAAGTAGATAAATGTGGTTTTGGAAAAGAACAAACATGAAAATGTCACCAGTGGATACATGTGCTTTAGGAAAACAACACACATGCAATGACTCTAGTGGATCCATGTGGTTTAGGAAAATAACACACATGCAATTACACTAGTGGATCCATGTGGTTCAGGAAAAGAACACACATGTAATGACACTAGTGGATCAATGTGGTTTACAAAAAACACACACATGCAATGTCACAAGTAGATCAATGTGGTTTAGGAAAAGAACACACATGCAATGACTCTAGTGGATCGATGTGGTTTAGCAAAAGAACACCCATCCAATGACTCTAGTGGATCCATGTGGTTTAGGAAAATAACACACATTCAATGACACTAGTGGATCAATGTGGTTTAGGAAAAGAACATACGTGCAAATGTCACCAGTGGATACATGTCGTTTAGGAAAAGAACACACATCCAATGACGCTAGCGGATCCATGTGGTTTAGGAAAGGAACACACATGCAATGACTCTAGTGGATCAAGGTGGTTTAGGAAAAGAACACACATGCAATGTCCCTAGTGGATCCATGTAGTTTAGGAAAATAAAACACATGTAATGTCATGAGTGGATCCATGTGGTTTAAGAAAAGAACACACATATAATGTCACAAGCGGATCCATGTGGTTTAGGAAAAGAATACACATGCAGTGACACCAATGGATCCATGTGGTTCAGGAAAAGAACACACATGTAATGACACTAGTGGATCAATGTGGTTTACGAAAAACACACACATGAAATGTCACAAGTAGATCAATGTGGTTTAGGAAAAGAACACACATTCAATGACACTAGTGGATCAATGTGGTTTACGAAAAAACACAGATGCAATGTCACAAGTAGATCAATGTGGTTTAGGAAAAGAACACACATGCGAATGTCACGAGTGGATACATGTCATTTAGGAAAAGAACACACATGTAGTGACTATAGTGGATCAATGCGGTTTAGGAAAAGAACACACATGCAATGACTCTAGTGGATCCTGTTGGAATTATGCCCTAGAGGCAATAATAAAGATGTTATTATTATAATTCTTGTTCATGATAAAGTTTATATTCCATGCTAGAATTGTATTAAGCGGAAACATTAATACTTGTGTGGTTTGTGAACAACACCGTGTCCCTAGTACGCCTCTATGGACTAGCTCATTGATCAATGATGGTTAAGGTTTCCTAACCATAGACATGAGTTGTCAATTGATAATGAGATCATATCATTGGAGAATGATGTGGTGGATAGACCCAAACTAAGCGAAGCAATTAGATCGTGTCATCGTGTTCGTCATTGCGAAGCTTTTCTTATGTCAAATATTGTATTCCTTAGACCATGAGATAATACAACTCCCTGGTATCGGAAGAAAGCTTTGAGGTCATCAAACGTCATCCTATGAGAGGGTGATCATAAAGGTGTCTCTGTGTGATCGGAAAGTATACATTGGGTTGTATGTATCGAGATGGAATTTGTCCCTCCCAAGTCGGAGAGATATACTTCGGGCCCACTCGGTAATCGATATCAACACCGCTTGCAAGCATGTGGTTAAGGAGTTGATCACAAAGTGATATTGGATTACGGAACGAGTAAAGTACTTGCTGTGAACGAGATTGAACTAGGTATGACGCAAGACGATCGAATCTCGGGCAAGTAAAATATCGCGAGACGAAGGGAATATATATATGGGATTGATTGAATCCTAGCATCATGGTTCATCCGATATGATCATCTATGAATGTGTGGGAGTGAATATGGGTGCCCAGACCCCGCTGTTGATTATTGATAGAAGATCATGTCTGCATATTCTCGAACCCGCAGGGTCACACACTTAACGTGTCTCGCTAGGATAGATTGGATACTTGGTTTATGAATTTTGTTCGAGTCTCGGATGGGATCCGGGACATCACGAGAGGTTCAAATGGTCCGGAGAATAAGATTCATATAAGGCGGTGCAGTTTTGGAGTTCGAATTGTTCCGGATTAATCGGTATTGTCTGGAAGCTTCTAGAACCTTCCGGAAGGGGCCAACGTGGTCCCACCTTCCGGTAGGGGCATGGGCCTATGAGGGAGTGTCTGGCGCATTGGGCCAGGGCACAAGGCCCCATAGGGCCCAGCCGATCCTAGATAAGTTTAAATCGCTTTAAACTAGAGATAAGATAGGGTTTCTAGAAGGAGAGTTTAAATCGCTTTAAACTAGAGATAGGCTTGGAGGATGGGCAGGCTGGCCGCACCCCCCTCTATATATAGAGGGCTGGTGCGCCCCCTCCCTACCACACACACCTTCCTCCAAACCCTAGTTGCCCTGCTTCCCTCCTCTCTCCCTCCCGACTGTTTGTAGGCGAAGCCCTGCTGCAGAAATTCTCCACCATATACACCACGCCGTCATGTTGTAGATCCAATCTATCTCTCCACCCTACTTGCTGGTCCGAGGAAGGAGGAGACGTCGAGGTGCCACGTAGTGCATCTCACGGAGGCACCGCCACTTGTGGTGCTAGATCGGATCGGATCGCGAGGAGGAGAAGCAGTACGACTACATCACCCACGCCCGATTTAACGCGTTCACGCGCGAATCTTCAAGGGTATGAAGATCTAATCCAATCTCTTCGTTGTTTGCATCTCCTAGATTAGATCTTGGCTTTCCTCTGTTCGCTCAGAGAAAATTTTGATTTACTATGCTGCGAAACCCTTCAGTGGTATTAGAGCTAGATCTATGCGTAGATGTGTTTCACGAGTAGAACGCAACATGGTTGTTGCGGGCGTTGATGTAGCATCCCCTGCCTTTAATAAGGTAGGGTCCCCTGTGTTTACAATGCTAGTCCCTGGATCAATAGCTAGCATCCACAGTTCAGATGTAATATCGAGAAACAAAGGTCATAATACAACTTTATAACCAGGAATAACATAATTTTATTACATCAAACATAGCTCATTGGCTATTTACATTACATTGCAGTGGAATAACTATAGTCATGGGTCCTTCATCTTCAAAGTGCCACAGGCAGATGTTGGTTGTAGACTTTGTAATCCTAATCAATCAATCTTCACTAAAACAATCAAACCTGCAACATAATAAGTTACAGCCACAAGGGTCAATACATTTGAATTGTATTGGCAAGTGATACTTTGGGAGTATAGTGGAGTCTATCATCTATATGCATTTGGCTAAGTGGAGTTGAGGCTTTGCATTGCTCAAAATAGATTTTTCCTATCATTTTGAAAATACAAGTTTTGTTTTGACAAAAAACCACCAAGGCATCTATCAACAAGACTGAAGATCCTCTCAAGGCATCTTCCAATCAAGATTGAAGATTTTCTTGGTAAAAACAATTTCCCAATCTAAGATTTTGAGATCCTTGTACCAAGCCATCTCTCCATCAAAGATTAAAGAATTTCACACAACCCTTGTTCACCCACAAGTTTTAATTTAGAAATTGGAGTGATGAGATTCTTGATTGCTTCCATGTTTTGATGCTCAAATTGTCCTTTACCAGGGACATGGCTAAGTACTTAGGTTTTACACTGCAGAGGTGGTGCACTTTTCCCACAAGCCTTGGTTTCCCAAGACAAAATCTTCGGAAGCTTTCCTTAGACCAACATGGACGCGCTCCAACCTATCAATCACTACCACCCACTGTCCATGTGGCTAAGTTCTTGCAACCTATATGATCATGGCAGAGCCCATATTGCCAAGTGGTTGCACTTGAAGCTTCTCAACATTTGACATCTCAAATCTCTTTGTTTCTGGGTGGCCATCCACAAGTGAGATACACAAGCCAAGTCCATGGCCTTGTGAACCACTCAACATAAACCATTCCATCCATTCCACCCAGGTGATTTATTAACTTAGTTGTTTTATTAAACAAAACACAAGTCCGTAGACTTAGGAATTTTCATAGCATGATTATATATATATCCCACCCAGGTTTTCTATTAGCTAGGCTAAGCTTGATAGTAATAGGATTCTTAACTTAGGTAAATCCTTCTAAGGATTCATTCTACTAGTTTTCCTATAGCAAAGTCTATTCTTAGCAAAATAAAACCATGCAAGTTTTACTTAGCAAAAACACTAATGCATATTGAAAATAATGGGATAATGATATGAAGCATCACTTGCCTTTTGGTAGAAGGTATAGGTTCACCCTTGTCCTTGCAACACTCACACTCTTCAAGTCACTACAATCAATCAAGCAAGGTACAAACTCAATCTACCAATCAAGCAAAACAACTCACACATAAAATAACAAAGTCAAAGAAATGCATGCAAGCATGCCAAGCTTTGCTTTGTTTGCAAAAGTGGTTCCTAGTGGGTCATAGACATTTGGGTATACCTAATGGTCATTTTGTAAAGTGGCAAAGTCATGCATAAGCATGCAAAGGTTGGTTCTATTGTAGGGATGATCTTCACTAGGCTTCTAAACTTTGTAAGTTCCAAATTGGTCATTTACCAAAGTGGCAAGTCATTTGCAAAGAGGTTTCACTTCAAAACCATTTGCAAAACATAGTGTCACTCTATGTGGTGTAGAAATATTTCTACTAGGGTATTAACCTATAGGTTACACCAAATGAGTTGCTATTGCAAAACTTGGTGTTTGGGTCAAGAGGTTTGGTCCAAAACATTTTCTCAAAGTTTTCTTTATGAAAGCATTTTCATAAACAAAACAATGGTTTTAATTAGCTAGAAATGGACTAACCCAATTAATCCATTCTAAGCTTTTCAAAAATCATTTTCCAAACTATGGGTTGGTTCCTATGGTCAGTAAGGTCACAACAAACTATTTGGCAAAGGTTTTAACTTTAAAATCATTTTTAAATGATTTTTCTAATGTTAGCAAGCACTCAAATGTTTCTGCATAATCAATCACTCTATCCAATACTATTTACTAAACTAAGGGTAGGTTTGGTTAGGTCTTGTCTTGATGATTCCAACGACATCAAATTTGTCAAATTTGGACGGTGGATCAAAAGATACAAGGGTTTGAAAATGGCACAAGTTTCGCTTTTCAAATTCTAATTCAGATCTAATACCGCCACGGGCGTGTTTCATCGGGTCGATACCGTTCGGCCGGATCGAGTGCGATGCGTTAGATCTAAGTTAGATCGGCGGCTTAGGTAGCGCACTCTTCGCGTTAGGTGATCTATCGTAACCGATGGATCTGCATCTAACGGTAGCTAGGCGTTTGACCACTCAAGCGGCGGCGGCGGGCGACGGCGTGAGTGATCGGTCGTTGACGGTGCCGGCGATGCAGAAAGCGAGGGAGAAGGAGGGGTTGCTCACCGGGCTCAGGGGGTCACGGCGAAGCTCAAGGTACTGACGGTTCGACGAGGGGCGCTCAGGGGCAGTCGCAATTCCTCGCCGGAGTAGAGGACGGCGACGGACGGTTCTGTCCACGGTCGAAGACGGTGCTACAGATCAAGAGAGGATAGACCGAGGGCAGGGTTAGACGCAGGAGATCTTAGAGGAGTTGTGAGCGTGAACGAGAAGGCTCGGGGCGGTCGAGGCTTACCGGGAAACGTTGCCGGAGAAGAAGCAGACACGGCGGCGCTCTGTGCTTGTCGGAGTCGTCGCTACAGATCACCCTAAGGCAAAACAAAGGCACGGTAAGATGCGGGCGACCATGGGGTTCATGTGGGCATGATCGAGAGGTGTCTGGACGGAGTTCACCGAAAGCTCACCGAGAAACGGCAGATGGCGGTGTTGCTCAAAGCTTGATGCGCATTGCTCGGGCGCCTACACGAATGGGAGGCACGGATGTAAGCGCCAGGGAGTGTGTAGTATGTGTGCGTGGTCGAGAGGTCAAGGGGCAGCGTGTGCTGGCTGGAATCGGCCGGAGACGGTGGTCGGAACAGAGGAGCTCGAGGAGAAATTGGGGCGGCCTGGGGGCGAGCTTGGAGAAGGGGTTTGAGGGAAAAGACAGAGGAGAGGAAGGCGTTTAAGTAGGCGTCGTCGCGGCGAGGGATTAACGCAGCGTTTACGCGAATTGATGCGAGCTTTCAACGGGCAGAAACGGCAGCGTCGTCTGGGGGAGAAGAAGTCGCGGGGAAGACGATGGCTAGAGAAGTGGGACCGACGCGTCAGTGGGAAAAAGAAAGGAGGGGGAGGTCCACCGGTCACCGCCAGGTGGGGTTTCTTCACAGATGTAAAAACGGTTCGAGGAAGAATAAGTGGAGGTGGGGTCTGTCACGAGAGAGGGAGAGGGAGAAGTGGGTCCGGGCCGCTGCCTTTTATGGTCTGTTCCCGAGTGAGAAAAGAAACACTTCGAGGGAGGGAGTACTGGGCTGGACTGGCTTAGTGGGCTGGGCCTGTTTCCACTATTTTTTTTTTCCTGTCTGCCTTCTTTTTCTTTTTCTAATTCTTTTTCTGTTTTCAATTTCCAAACAATTATTCAAACAATTCAATCAAGATTCAAACATTCAAACAAGCACTCAACTTTTCATTTGAATTTGGTTCTGTTTGACAACATAATCCAAATCCAAAATGAAATAATAATATTTTTATTTATTTTTAAGATCCATTTATAATTTAAATAAAATGGATCTTTGATTTATTAATAGTGTTTGATTTATTTTAAATAAAATTTCCATTTGGAATCCAATTATTTTCAAAACCAAACCAGAAGGTTTAATTTGAAAAATAAAAGAATACTTGGAAACTTATTTAAATAAATAAATAAGTTTTGGTGTTTAATTAAAATGGGAAAGCCTTTACTTAAATAAAATTGGATAATTAAATCCTTATTATTTTATTTAAATAATCCTTTACTCATTTTAATCAAAGCAAAACCTTTTAATAAAAGATTTCAAAGTAGTAATAAAATATTTGGTGTTCATTTAAAATGGGAAAAGCTTTTACTTAAATAAAATTGGATATTTAAATCCTTTATTATTTTATTTAAATAAACCTTTACTCATTTTATCAAAACAAAATATTTTATTACAAAAGCTTGGCCAAAATTAATTTGGCTCACCTTTTCATTTGAAACCAAAGTCTTTTATTAAAAGATCTAAATTTGTATTTCCAAAACAATTTATTTTTCCTTTAACAAAGGTTTATCTTTTTGATCCCTTTAGGATTTCTTGATCACCAATTGGTGTGGGCTTTTGGTAAGGGCTTTATTGGCTTTGGAAATTCAATTTCCTTCTCTTATTGTATCCACAAGATTTTGTCTAAGGTTCCAAACTAAGTGAAACCAATCTCCAAGGTCTTTCTTGATCCTTTGTGAATATTTGTTGATCAACTTTGGTATGGATCAAAGCCATAGATTTGGAGATACTTTGGAAAATGATTTCCTTCCATTAGGGTTTAGGGATTTGGTTTTATGTTCCAAGTGTTCAAATTTCCAGATACATTCATTGGGGAATGCATTTCCCTTGATTTGGATTTTTGTTGAATTCAAACTTTTACCAAAGTTTGTTCAAGATGGGATTTTAAGTCTCCTTTTAGAAACAAAAGTTTCTTTTCACCCTGATTTTCAACAAAGATTTATTTTGTTTATTTAATTTTCACATTACAAGATTTGGAAAATCTTGGGATGTGACAGTTGATGTTTTGTGTTGCAAGCCTCTTGTTTTTGTTCTTCTTATGGCGCGGGATAGTGAGATTGAAGCGGTCCAGGCCAACCTTACGCGACGTCGTTCGCGAGACCGGCTCCGCACTTGACGTGTGGCTTGTACCATACATGCGGCTGGTGGATGCCGGCTTTCTCACTATAGTTGTCATGGGATTAACACCGGAGTTTGGCAACCATAATATCACCGTTGTGGCTTTCCGTAGGTAAGAATCATTCTTAGCATCTACTCCCATAAGCCACGTAAAACATGCAACAACAAAGTAGATGCGTCTAACTTGTTTTTGCAGGGAGTGTTTTCTGTGATATGGTATGGCCCAAGATGTGATGTGTATATTGTATGCGATGATCATGTTTTGTAATGTTTCACGACTTGCATGTCGATGAGTACACAACCGGCAGGAGCCATATGGTTGTCTTTATAATTGTGTATGACCTGCGAGTCAACTTCTTATACGCCATGTAATAGCTTTACTTTATCGCTAAGTAGTTAGCAATAGTTGTAGTTGCTATTCGTGGTGGAGGCAATCATGGTGGAGTGATGGAGATCATGCCGGAACGCACAAGATGGAGATCATTGCGCGAAGATTGGCTATACCATGTCACATAAAGTAATATGCATGTGATGTTTATCCTTTTATGTATCTTATCATGCTTAGATCGCGACGGTAGCATTATAAGATGATTCCTCACTTAAAGATCAAGATAAAAACTGTGTTCTCCCCAAGTATGCACCGCTATAAAGTTCGCTGCTTCCAAGCATCACGTGATGATCGGGTGCTATAGACTCTACGCTCACATACAACGGGTGCAAGCCAGTTTTGCACACGCGGAAATACTTGGGTCTAACTTGACGAGCCTAGCATGTACAGACATGGCCTCGGAACACATGAACCGAAATGTTAAGCATGAGTCATATGAATGATATGATCGACACTTTGTTGTCCACCATTGAAACCACATCTCTTCTCGTGAAGATCGGATTAGGTGTGGTGAATTTGGATCATGTTCACTAAACAACTTGAGGGATGTTGAATTTAGTGGGAGTTCATCAAGTAATTTGATTAAGTTGAACTATTTATCATGAACATAGTCTAATTTGTACTTGCAAATATTGTAGATCACATGGCTAAGTCCAACTTCAACTTCAACGTTTTTGCTGAGAAAGAAAAGCTTAAGAACAATGGGTCTAACTTCACCAACTGGTTCCGCAATCTGAGAATCATTCTCTCTGGCGGTCAAAAGGACTATGTCCTTGAGAAAGCGTTAGGTAACCCCCCCGCTGCAACTATGCCGGCTGATGAGAAAGCTGTCTATCAGTCGCGCAAAGATGATTATGGTGTGATTAAGAGCACCATGTTGTTTGCTATGGAACTGGAACTTCAAAATTGTTTTGAAAACTATCCCGGGCCCTTTGAGATTCTCGAAGAGCTGAAAACCATGTTTCAGACTCAGGCCCGTTCTGAGAGATATGAGATCTCCGAGAAGTTCTTTAACTGCAAGATGGAGGAAGGGAGTTCCGTTAGTGAGCACGCCATTAAGATGTCGGGCTACACTCAACGCCTTTGAGCAACCGGATCTGCAAGATTCCAGAGGAGCTCAAGATTGACAGTGGTTCCGCAATCACTCCTCCCGCCTACAAAAGTTATGTAGTGACTCATAATCAGATTGGTTCCATCGATATGATCACCGAGCTCTTCGCAAAGTGAAGGCTGCGAGGTGGACATCAAGAAGGATAATCATGTGTTGATGGTCAACAAGCCCTCCTTTAAGAAAGGTAAAGGTGCAAAGAAGCCCTTCAAGAAGGGCGGCGGCAAGCGCAATGCTCCTGCTGAGAAGAAGCTCAAGTCTGGTCCTAAGCCGGACACTGAGTGCTTCTATTGCAAGGACAAGGGTCACTGGAAGCGAATCGTCCAAGTACTTAGCGCATAAGAAGGCCGGCACCATCAAAGGTATATTTGATATACATGTTATTGATGTTTTCCTTACTAGCCCTCGTTGTAGTGCTCGGGTATTTGATATCGGTTCAGTTAATATTTGTAACTCAAAAGCAGAGCTACGGAATAGACGGCATGTAGGGATGAGGTGACGATGCGTTGCTGGCAATGGATCAAGAGTTGATGTGATGGCCGTCAAGACGCCTCCTTAGTTTTACCTTCGGGATTAGTTTTAAACCTTAATAAATGTTATTATGTGCCTGCGTTGAGCATGAACATTATTTCTGGATCGTGTTTATTGCAAGACGGTTATTCATTTAAATCGGAGAATAATGGTTGTTCTATTTATATGAGTAACATCTTTTATGGTCATGCACCTCTTGTGAATGGTTTATTTCTTCTAAATCTCGAAAGGGATGAAACACACATCCATAACATTGAGGCTAAAAGATGCAAAGTAGATAGTGATAATACTACTGTAGCATCCCAATTGTCTAACAATTGTAATGCTACTTGATCTAGTAATATAATGGCTACTTCAAACATATAATTGTTGCATCATCATTATATCATGCTCATGTCATCATGCCTCCTTGCATTTGAGCATCATATAAAACCCTTTTTGATTTGGTTCTTATCTCATATGCATTACTAATTGTATTTGCCTCTTGATATTGTATTTGGTTCTTGATATATTGTGTAATGCCCAAGTTGAGTTGGGGGCATATCTTTTATTAACTCCACCACCTTTCTTTCACCACCTTATAATTCCACCATCCAACTAAATATGAGCTTGGCATTTATTGGTTTTACTTCTAGCTCATGTGGGTTGGGATGGATCCAATTCTTTTTCCACATGCTCTCATCTTAGCATCATGTTGTTTTCACAATATTGGTTTATGAGAGCCACATGGCCACCTTTGCATGCCTTGTGAGTGGGACCCTTTCTCCTAGCTTCCATTTGGATTGTTATGGATTTATGCTCATGTGAGAATGTTATGGGACTATTAAATACCTAGTGGAACATACACACTAGCATGTCCCATTTTATTTCAAACATGGCCATCTCCAATTACTCCACATGGGGCATCCTTCCATTTCTTTTGCTTGGCTTTATTCCACCTTTGGAAATGCATAATAACAATGCCATGTGATAATATTGTTTTCACAATGATTAACATGGCATTAAATTAGCTTTGCATGGGCCATGCAAGAACCACTTTTGCTTGTCATTTGGATTTTATTTGCATTTTGAGTGAATCCAAACCACACACATCTATCCATCTCTCTCTCTTTTCTTCACCTCCCTCTCCTTTTTCTCCACCATCCATGCATGATCTTGTGTATCCTATTCAAACCCTAAACCATCCTACCCTAATCCTCTATCTAATTCTAAAACCCTACCACCCTTTTCACCTACCCATCTAACCCTACCCCCCCGCTAAACCTAGTGCTAGCCAAACCCTACCCCACCCCCTCACCCTCTCGGCCTCTCCTCTCCTCCTCTCCTTGGCCCCACCTGGCCACCCTGGCCCACCTAGCTGCCACCCCAACCAAACCCTAGCTACACCCGAGCCACACCCCCTCTCTAACCGAGCCTAGCTCCAAACCCTAACCCTACCCGAGGCTACCCCTCTCCTCTCTTGCTCTCTCTCTGCCTAGTGGACCACACCGAGCCACCCTCCCCGGCCTCACCTTGCCCACCGCCACTGCCCCTCGCCTGCCCGCTCGCCGAGCACGTGAGAGGAGGAGAAGGGAAAGGTGGCCGAGCCACCTTTTTCATCTACCCCCGCCCCCACATGGCACCTCCCTCCCTCTCTGCTACCTACCACCTCTCCCACCTCTCTGCCTCGCCAAGCTACCCCAGATCCGCCAGGGCCTCGCCCTCTTCTCTCCTTCCTCTCCACCACCGTCTACCCCCATCACCGGCAAAAACCCTCGGCCTCCACCGTCCCTTCTCTTCCAGCCGGTGGCGTCGCGCTCTCTGGTGTCGAGGAAGACCGCAAGCATCCCCTGCTTCGCCTAGTACCGCCGTCGAGGAGGAGAAGGACCGGAGCCGCAGGACCTCGCGACGCCGACCCCGAAACCCTAGCTCGCTCGGTCTCTGCATCATCGTCGCCCTGCTGCTCGCCGACCCGATCCACCTACACCGACGCACTCTCGGTGAGCTGGCTAACCTCCCTGACATGGTCCGCTTCGCCATGCTGCCCTAGCCTCGCCGGCCTTTTCGTCGATCACCCTCTGTGCGCCGCCGCTCGTTTCTGCTTGCTCGCTTCCGCTTCGCTTAGCCCTCATCTAGCCTGCGTCCAGCCTTCCAACACCTAGCCCAAGCCACCGCAGTGGCTCCGCCTCTGCCCGCGCGCCCAGGTCGCGTGTTCGAGCCCCACGCGCCGCGCGCTGCGCTCCGCGCGTTCGGCATCGATCTGTCGACAGACGTTTTCAGAGAAGAAGCACAGTGCGAGCGCTCGTTTTGCAGAAAACCCCCTGCACCTTTTAACTCCTAAACCCGCGCTCCTTTTTGGGCCACCAGTCATCCGCCGTTCGATCTTGCAAAAGAGCCCCCTAGTATCTTAGTCTCAACCCAAGCCCCTCACGTGGCGCGTGGGTCTGCCTATGCCGTGGCCCCACATGTCATTCGCTTAGGCTAGGTTAGCTCGCAGTGATAAAAGGATTCTGCTACTTGTGGTGTCCCAACAAGAAGGGCTCACCCACTGGCTAGGGCTACCCTCACCTGAGTACAAAAAGACTTTCTGCATATCTGTCTTAATTCAAATCTTTTCAAATTATTTCAAATTCAAATTTATTTCTGTTTTTAAATAACTTTTAAAATACAAACCCAATTAATACATATAATATATGTTTTGAAATCAGAAAAATGTGAGGAATTCAAATCTTCCATCCAAAACATATTTTGAACAATTTAAATTTCAAGTTGACTTAATTTACAATAAAATTCCCTTTTGTCTTAAACAATTAATAACTTTTGTTTTATAACTCCAAATTTAACAAATAATATGTCTAAAATGATTAGCTCGACGAGACCTTTCTGTTTACGCATTCCTTTATCTGTTTTGAAGCATGCATCATATAAATATAAAGTGTACAGCAACTAATATGAGTATAAAATGTGGCCAAAACTCAATAAAATGATTCATTCTTGTATTCCACACTCACCCATGCCATGCTACTTTATTGCCATGCAAATTGTGCATCATTCATCATGGCATGATTGTTTGCTTGATGCATTTATTCATATGCTTGTGCACTTTATTTATGTTGGCCCTTGTTTGTTTGGTTCTTCTTCGAATAGACGCTGAGCAGGGGATATATCAAGAGAATCAGGAGCACTACCCAGATCCATCCCGTGCTTCAACTGAGCTGCCAGGCAAGCACTACCACATGCTTGCATACATATAGTACCTATTGCCTCTATCTTATTCTTGCATCATTGAGTCGCGATTGCTTTAATCTGAATCCCAAGTATTGCATAGCCTTTACTTTTAAGCCCCACCGAAGCTTGTTCCTCCATCCCATGAGCCATTACTACAGGAGTTGCTTGAGCCATGCGAGTCGAGAACAAAGATGTGTAGGGTTTGTGAGTGTCTGATGGATAACGAGGTACCTAAACAACTGAATCTGGGTAGTAGTGGGATAACTAATGAAAGCGGCATCGGTGAGCCATATTCGCTATTTGGTTTTTCAGGCTCACTTGTGTCCCTTAAGACCCCGAGTACTTGATTCCTGTTCCAAGATTATTCGCGCTATCCACATCCGGGAGGCCTTATGGACCCTCCTGAGCCAGAGCTTGATTCATTCTTATTTCTTGGGGCCACAAACTAGTTTGAGGTTTTATTTACTATCCTGTACTTATGCCATGCTTTACTGCTTTATTTAAATTGTGCGAGGTAACGCATTAATCGCATCGCTTAGGAAAGCGGAGTGTTTTCGGTGTCGACAAGCCTACCACATTTTCGGTTCACAGTGACCATTGACGCAAAACCTTGAGTCCGTCTCGAGTCGCCTAACCGCTATGGTAGCTCAATGGGGTGGCCCCTGAAATATTTCTGAATCCTATAATTGCTTTGTCGTGATCGCCTGCTGGGTTTTGATTTGGTTTTTCCGAGGCATATCGAGTGTGTTGTTATTTGTGCACCCCGCAGGTAAAACTTTCAAAGCCGTGTCCGCGTTATGGACGACTTGGAGCACAGTTTCTCTATCATAGACAAGCATAACTAAAGTACCGCTTTTAATTTGACTAGACTAGGTACCTGACTAGTAAATAGTGCAACACTCACGGAATGGATAATAAAACTGCCAACGGATGGGGGGTTGTTCGTCCGCTTCCTCGTCGGTAAGCGAGGAGGAGGATGGATCTGTTAAGATTACCGTTATAACTGTTATAACTGTTGTTATTAATTCACGGACATTCGTCTATCTCTGGTTAGGCGGATGGTTAGCGAGTATCTATAGAATTGCTAGGGTTTATCTTTTGCTGCAATTGCGTCACCCTGTGATGTGTCCCTTTAGAGGCATAAAGACTTGCCGAAAATTCTAGGGTCTCACACGATAAATTATTTGGTTCAGATGAACAGGTACACTCACAAGATGGATACTGGGTGGAAGAGACGGACGATGTGGGCAACGATCATTCGGTGTAGAGATTCCGGGAACGGGGATCCGTGAGATTTGTGGGTGGGATCTGCTTATTTATGGGGCATCTTATGCCGATTTTCTTCTTATCCGTACTCGGATTTTGTCTTCCGCTTCCGCTTGATACTCTGATGTTTGATGTATGAGGAGATATCCTAAACTATTATATCTATCTAGGATATTTGGATGTTGCCGTATGGCGTTGCTATATTTCCTTTCTTTTTAGATGGAATGGCTCTGATGTACTATTGTATGGTGGCTTGCATACATACTCATTTGTGTATGTAGTTGATCCCTTCGCCGACACGCCGCCCGTTCTTGTCCCGATGTTTGGAAATGGTTGGGACGGCCGAAAGGTCTACCTGTGAGTGGCATTTGGGCCCCACCGTACTATTTCAACCATTTCCGTTCATCCAGGCTTGTAACTGGAGCGTAATTCACCGAGGTAGTTACAACTACTTATTTGTGGCACTGTCGTCTAGGTCATATTGGTGTAAAGCGCATGAAGAAACTCCATTCTGATGGACTTTTGGAGTCTCTTGATTTTGAATCATTTGACACATGCGAACCATGCCTCATGGGCAAGATGATCAAAACCCCGTTCTCCGGTATGATGGAGCGAGCAACGGACTTGTTGGAAATCATACATACCGATGTATGCGGACCGATGAGTGTTTCGGACGGTGGATATCGCTATTTTCTCACTTTTACCGATGACTTAAGTAGATATGGGTATATCTATTTAATGAAACATAAATCTGAAATGTTTGAAAAGTTCAAAGAATTTCAGAATGAAGTGGAGAACCATCGTAATAGAAAGATTAAGTTTCTACGATCCGATCGTGGGGGCGAATATTTGAGTTATGATTTTCTCACGCATCTCAAAGCAAGTGGAATCGCTTTCACAACTCACGCCACCCGGAACACCACAGCAATGGTGTGTCTGAACGCCGAATCGAACCCTATTAGATATGGTCCGATCGATGATGTCTCTTACTGATTTGCCGTTATCATTTTGGGGTTATGCATGAGAAACCGCTGCATTCACTTTAAATAGGGCTCCATCTAAATCCGTTGAGACGACACCGTATGAACTGTGGTTTGGTGCTAAACCTAAGTTGTCGTTTCTTAAAGTTTGGGGATGCGGCTTACGCCAAGAAGTTGATGCCGGACAAGCTCGAACCCAAAGCGGAGAAATGCGTCTTCATAGGATACCCTAAGGAAACTATTGGGTATACCTTCTATCACGTAACCGAAGGCAAAGTGTTTGTCGCAAAGAACGGTTCCTTTCTTGAGAAGGAGTTTCTCTCGAAAGAGGTGAGTGGGAGGAAAGTAGAGCTAGACGAGGTTATTGAACCTTCTCTTGAATTGGAGAGTAGCGCAGCACCTGAAATTGTTCCAAAGGCCGCACCAACAATAGAGGAAGCTAATGACAAGGATCATGAAGCTTGGACGATGCCGCAGTCGACAAGGTCGCGTGCCCTCTGAGTGGTACGGCAACCTGTCTTGACAGCCTTGTTAGTAGAAGACGGTGAACCCACGAACTATGAGGAAGCGGCGATGAGCCCAGACTCGAGAAATGGCTATAAGCCATGAAATCTGAATTGGGATCCATGAGCGAAAACCAAGTATGGACTTTGGTGGACCTCCTAGCGACCAAAGGCCGTTGAGTGCAAATGGATCTTCAAGAAGAAAACGGACGCGATGGTAATGTTACCGCCTATAAAGCACGGCTTGTTGCGAAAGGTTTTCGACAAGTTCAAGGTGTTGACTACGATGAGACTTTCTCTCCGTAGTGATGTTTAAGTCCATTCGGATTTTATTAGCAATTGCTGCGTTTCATGATTATGAAATATGGCAAATGGACGTCAAGATCGCTTTCCTCAATGGCAACATTGATGAAGAGTTGTATATGATGCAACCCAAGGTTTTGTCGATCCTAAGGATGCGATAAAGTATGCAAACTTCAGCGTTCCATTTATGGATCAAGCAAGCATCTCGGAGTTGGAACCTTCGCTTTTGATCAAGTGATCAAGAGCTTTGGATTTGTTCCAAATTGCTACGAAGCTTGCATCTACAAGAAAGTGAGTGGGAGCTCGGTGACGCTTTCGGTACTATATGTGGATGACATATTGATTATTGGAAATGACATCAACATGCTTAACGATGTGAAGAGTTATTTGAACAAGTGTTTTTTAATGAAAGACCTAGGTGAAGCTGCTTATATATTGGGCATCAAAATCTATAGAGATAGACAAAGACGCCGATAGCTTTAAGCGAGTACATACCTAGACAAAGTTCGAAAAGGTTCAGAATGGATAAAGCATTGAAAGGTTCAAAGGCCTATGTTGTCGTAAGATATTGAGCAAGGCTCGGTGTCCAGCCACGGTAAATGATAGGAAGCTATGAGCAAAGTGCCTTATGCCTCGACCATAGGTTCCATCATGTATGTCATGCTGTGTACTAGACCGGATGTGTCCAATGCTCTTAGTTTGACGAGCAGATATCAAAGTGATCCAGGAGTGGAACACTGGACAGCAGTAAAGAACATCCTAAGATACCTAAATAGGACTAAAGAAATTTTCTTAGTCTATGGGGGTGATGAACAGCTCGTCGTAAAAGGTTATGTCGATGCTAGTTTCGACAATCGACAAGGATGATTCTAAATCTCGCATGGATACGTGTATATTTTGAATGGAGGAGCTGTGAGCTGGAGAAGCCGCAAGCAAAGCGTGATCGCGGATCTACATGAGAAGCGGAATACATGGCTCCGCAGAAGCGTCCAAGTGAAGGAGTTTGGATCGAAACTTCATCATCGAGCTTGGCGTGGTTCCAAGTGCATTGGACCCACCGGAGATATTGTGTGACAACACCGGCGCCATAGCACTCGCTAAGGAACCAAGATATCATCCAAAGACCAAGCATATCAACCGCAAGTTTCATATAATCCGAGATTATATAGCAGATGGAGATCTGAAGATCAGCAAAGTACATACAGATCTGAATGTCGCAGATCCATTGACTAAACCTCTTCCACGTATAAAACATGATCAACACCTCAGTGCCATGGGTGTGAGATTGTTGCCAAATGTAAACTATATTATTGACTCTAGTGCAAGTGGGAGACTGTTGGAATTATGCCCTAGAGGCAATAATAAAGATGTTATTATTATAATTCTTGTTCATGATAAAGTTTATATTCCATGCTAGAATTGTATTAAGCGGAAACATTAATACTTGTGTGGTTTGTGAACAACACCGTGTCCCTAGTACGCCTCTATGGACTAGCTCATTGATCAATGATGGTTAAGGTTTCCTAACCATAGACATGAGTTGTCAATTGATAATGAGATCATATCATTGGAGAATGATGTGGTGGATAGACCCAAACTAAGCGAAGCAATTAGATCGTGTCATCGTGTTCGTCATTGCGAAGCTTTTCTTATGTCAAATATTGTATTCCTTAGACCATGAGATAATACAACTCCCTGGTATCGGAAGAAAGCTTTGAGGTCATCAAACGTCATCCTATGAGAGGGTGATCATAAAGGTGTCTCTCAGGTGATCGGAAAGTATCTGTTGGGTTGTATGTATCGAGATGGAATTTGTCCCTCCCAAGTCGGAGAGATATACTTCGGGCCCACTCGGTAATCGATATCAACACCGCTTGTAAGCATGTGGTTAAGGAGTTGATCACAAAGTGATATTGGATTACGGAACGAGTAAAGTACTTGCTGTGAACGAGATTGAACTAGGTATGACGGTACCGACGATCGAATCTCGGGCAAGTAAAATATCGCGAGACGAAGGGAATATATATATGGGATTGATTGAATTCTGGCATCATGGTTCATCCGATATGATCATCGATGAATGTGTGGGAGTCAATATGGGTGCCTGCACTCGCTGTTGATTATTGATAGAAGATCATGTCTGCATATTCTCGAACCCGCAGGGTCACACACTTAACGTGTCTCGATGCTAGGATAGATTGGATACTTGGTTTATGAATTTTTGTTCGGAGTCTCAGATGGGATCCGGGACATCACGAGAGGTTCCGGAATGGTCCGGAGAATAAGATTCATATAATGTAGTGCAGTTTTTGGAGTTCGGAATTGTTCCGGATTAATCGGTATTGTACCGGAAGCTTCTAGAACCTTCCGGAAGGGGGCCAACGTGGTCCCACCTTCCGGGAGGGAGCATGGGCCTATGAGGGAGTGTCCTGGCCGCATTGGGCCAGGGGCACAAGCCCCATAGGGCCCAGCCGATCCTAGATAAGTTTAAATCGTTTAAACTAGAGATAAGATAGGGTTTCTAGAAGGGAGAGTTTAAATCGTTTAAACTAGAGATAAGCTTGGAGGATGGGCAAGGGCTGGCCGCACCCCCCTCTATATATAGAGGTCTGGTGCGCCCCCTCCCTACCACACACACCTTCCTCCAAACCCTAGTTGCCCTGCTGCCCTCCTCTCTCCCTCCCGACTGTTTGTAGGCGAAGCCCTGCTGCAGAAATTCTCCACCATATACACCACGCCGTCGTGTTGTAGATCCAATCTATCTCTCCACCCTACTTGCTGGTCCGAGGAAGGAGGAGACGTCGAGGTGTGCACGCAGCATCTCACGGAGGCACCGCCACTTGTGGTGCTAGATCGGATCGGATCGCGAGGAGGAGAAGAGAGTACGACTACATCACCCACGTTCCGACGAACGTTCCGCTGCGCGAATCTTCAAGGGTTTGAAGATCTAATCCAATCTCTCTCGTTGTTTGCATCTCCTAGATTAGATCTTGGTTTTCCCTCTGTTCGCTTCCGTAGAAAATTTTGATTTACTATGCTGCGAAACCCTTCAGATCCATGTGGTTCTGGAAATGAACATACATGAAATGTCACTAGTGGATCCATGTAGTTAAGGAAAAGAACACACATGCAAATGTCCCTAGTGGATCAATGTGGTTTCAGAAAAGAACACACATGCAATGCCTCAAGTGGATCCATGTGGTTTAGGACAAACACGCATGCAATGACACCAGTGGATCCATGTGGTTCAGGAAAATAACACACATGCAATGGCACTAGTGGACCAATGTGGTACAGGAAAATAACACACATGCAATGTCACAAGTAGATAAATGTGGTTTAGGAAAAGAACAAACATGAAAATGTCACCAGTGGATACATGTGGTTTAGGAAAACAACACACATACAATGACTCTAGTGGATCCATGTGGTTTAGGAAAATAACACACATGCAATGATTCTAGTAGATCAATGTGGCTTAGGAAAAGAACACACATGCAATGTCACAAGTGGATCCATGTGGTTTAGGAAAAGAACACACATGCAATGTCACTGGTGGATCCATGTGGTTTAGGAAAAGAGCACACAAGCAATGTCACAAGTGGATCCATGTGGTTTAGGAAAAGAACACACATGCAATGACTCTAGTGGATCAATGTGGTTTAGGAAAAGAACACACATGCAATGAGTCTAGTGGATCAATGTGGTTTAGGAAAAGAACATACGTGCGAATGTCACCAGTGGATACATGTCGTTTAGGAAAATAACACACATCCAATGACGCTAGCGGATTCATGTGGTTTAGGAAAAGGACGCACATGCAATGACTCTAATCGATCAATGTGGTTTAGGAAAAGAACACACATGCAATGAGTCTAGTGGATCAATGTGGTTTAGGAAAAGAACACACATGCAAGGACTCTAGTTGATCCATGTGGTTCAGGAAAAGAACACACATGCAATGTCACTAGTGGATCCATGTGGTTTAGGAAAAGTACACACATGCAATGTCGCAAGTGGATCCATCTGGTTTAGGAAAAGAACACACATGCAATGTCACTAGTGGATCCATGTGGTTTAGTAAAAAAACACATGCAAATGTCACTAGTGGATCAATGTGGTTTTGGAAATGAACACACATGCAATGCCTCAAGTGGATCCATGTGGTTTAGGAAAAGAACACACATGGAATGAAACCAATGGATCCATGTGGTTCAGGAAAAGAACACACATGCAATGACACTAATGGATCAATGTGGTTTACGAAAAAATACACACATGCAATGTCACAAGTAGATCAATGTGGTTTAGGAAAAGAACATACGTGCAAATGTCACCATTGGATACATGTCGTTTAGGAAAAGAACACACATCCAATGTTGCTAGCGGATCCATGTGGTTTAGGAAAAGAACACACATGCAATGACTCTAGTGGATCAATGTGGTTTAGGAAAAGAACACACATGCAATGTCCCTAGTGGATCCATGTAGTTTAGGAAAATAAAACACATGTAATGTCATGAGTGGATCCATGTGGTTTAAGAAAAGAACACACATGTAATGTTACAAGCGGATCCATGTGGTTTAGGAAAAGAACACACATGCAGTGACACCAATGGATCCATGTGGTTCAGGAAAAGAACACACATGTAATGACACTAGTGGATCAATGTGGTTTACGAAAAACACACACATGCAATGTCACAAGTAGATCAATGTGGTTTAGGAAAAGAACACACATGCAAATGTCACCAGTGGATACATATCGTTTAGGAAAAGAACACACATACAATGACTATAGTGGATCCATGTGGTTTAGGAAAAGAACACACATTCAATGACACCAGTGGATCCATGTGGTTTAGGAAAAGAAACACATGTAATGACACTACTGGATCAATGTGGTTTACAAAAAACACACACATGCAATGTCACAAGTAGATCCATGTGGTTTAGGAAAACAACACACATGCAAATGTCACCAGTGGATACATGTCGTTTAGGAAAAGAACACACATCCAATGACTCTAGTGGATCCATGTGGTTTAGGAAAAGAACACACATGCAATGACTGTAGTGGATCGATGTGGTTTAGGAAAAGAACACCCATGCAATGACTCCAGTGGATCCATGTGGTTTAGGAAAATAACACACATTCAATGACACTAGTGGATCAATGTGGTTTACGAAAAAACACAGATGCAATGTCACAAGTAGATCAATGTGGTTTAGGAAAAGAACATACATGCAAATGTCACGAGTGGATACATGTCATTTAGGAAATGAACACACATGTAATGACTATAGTGGATCAATGCGGTTTAGAAAAAGAACACACATGCAATGACTCTAGTGGATCCATGTGGTTCTGGAAATGAACAGACATGCAATGTCACTAGTGGATCCATGTAGTTAAGGAAAAGAACACACATGCAAATGTCACCAGGGGATCAATGTGGTTTCGGAAAAGAACACACATGCAATGACTCAAGTGGATCCATGTGGTTTAGGAAAAACACGCATGCAATGACACTAGTGGATCCATGTGGTTCAGGAAAAGAACACACATGCAATGGCACTACTGGACCAATGTGGTACAGGAAAATAACACACATGCAATGTCACAAGTAGATAAATGTGGTTTTGGAAAAGAACAAACATGAAAATGTCACCAGTGGATACATGTGCTTTAGGAAAATAGTACACGTGCAATGACTCTAGTGGATCCATGTGGTTTAGGAAAATAACACACATGCAATTACACTAGTGGATCCATGTGGTTCAGGAAAAGAACACACATGTAATGACACTAGTGGATCAATGTGGTTTACAAAAAACACACACATGCAATGTCACAATTAGATCAATGTGGTTTAGGAAAACAACACACATGCAAATGTCACTAGTTGATACATGTCGTTTAGGAAAAGAACACACATCCAATGACTCTAGTGGATCCATGTGGTTTAGGAAAAGAACACACGTGCAATGACTCTAGTGGATCGATGTGGTTTAGGAAAATAACACCCATCCAATGACTCTACTGGATCCATGTGGTTTAGGAAAATAACACACATTCAATGACACTAGTGGATCAATGTGGTTTACGAAAAAACACAGATGCAATGTCACAAGTAGATCAATGTGGTTTAGGAAAAGAACACACATGCAATTACACTAGTGGATCCATGTGGTTCAGATAAAGAACACACATGTAATGACACTAGTGGATCAATGTGGTTTACAAAAAACACACACATGCAATGTCACAAGTAGATCAATGTGGTTTAGGAAAACAACACACATCCAAATGTCACTAGTGGATACATGTCGTTTAGGAAAAGAACGCACATCCAATGACTCTAGTGGATCCATGTGGTTTAGGAAAAGAACACACATGCAATGACTGTAGTGGATCCATGTGGTTTAGGAAAAGAACACCCATGCAATGACTCCAGTGGATCCATGTGGTTTAGGAAAATAACACACATTCAATGACACTAGTGGATCAATGTGGTTTACGAAAAAACACAGATGCAATGTCACAAGTAGATCAATGTGGTTTAGGAAAAGAACATACGTGCAAATGTCACGAGTGGATACATGTCATTTAGGAAATGAACACACATGTAATGACTATAGTGGATCAATGCGGTTTAGAAAAAGAACACACATGCAATGACTCTAGTGGATCCATGTGGTTCTGGAAATGAACAGACATGCAATGTCACTAGTGGATCCATGTAGTTAAGGAAAAGAACACACATGCAAATGTCACCAGGGGATCAATGTGGTTTCGGAAAAGAACACACATGCAATGACTCAAGTGGATCCATGTGGTTTAGGAAAAACACGCATGCAATGACACTAGTGGATCCATGTGGTTCAGGAAAAGAACACACATGCAATGGCACTACTGGACCAATGTGGTACAGGAAAATAACACACATGCAATGTCACAAGTAGATAAATGTGGTTTTGGAAAAGAACAAACATGAAAATGTCACCAGTGGATACATGTGCTTTAGGAAAACAGCACACGTGCAATGACTCTAGTGGATCCATGTGGTTTAGGAAAATAACACACATGCAATTACACTAGTGGATCCATGTGGTTCAGGAAAAGAACACACATGTAATGACACTAGTGGATCAATGTGGTTTACAAAAAACACACACATGCAATGTCACAATTAGATCAATGTGGTTTAGGAAAACAACACACATGCAAATGTCACTAGTTGATACATGTCGTTTAGGAAAAAAACACACATCCAATGACTCTAGTGGATCCATGTGGTTTAGGAAAAGAACACACGTGCAATGACTCTAGTGGATCGATGTGGTTTAGGAAAAGAACACCCATCCAATGACTCTACTGGATCCATGTGGTTTAGGAAAATAACACACATTCAATGACACTAGTGGATCAATGTGGTTTACGAAAAAACACAGATGCAATGTCACAAGTAGATCAATGTGGTTTAGGAAAAGAACACACATGCAATTACACTAGTGGATCCATGTGGTTCAGGAAAAGAACACACATGTAATGACACTAGTGGATCAATGTGGTTTACAAAAAACACACACATGCAATGTCACAAGTAGATCAATGTGGTTTAGGAAAACAACACACATGCAAATGTCACTAGTGGATACATGTCGTTTAGGAAAAGAACACACATCCAATGACTCTAGTGGATCCATGTGGTTTAGGAAAAGAACACACATGCAATGACTCTAGTGGATCGATGTGGTTTAGCAAAAGGACACCCATCCAATGACTCTAGTGGATCCATGTGGTTTAGGAAAATAACACACATTCAATGACACTAGTGGATCAATGTGGTTTAGGAAAAGAACATACGTGCAAATGTCACCAGTGGATACATGTCGTTTAGGAAAAGAACACACATCCAATGACGCTAGCGGATCCATGTGGTTTAGGAAAAGAACACACATGCAATGACTCTAGTGGATCAAGGTGGTTTAGGAAATGAACACACATGCAATGTCCCTAGTGGATCCATGTAGTTTAGGAAAATAAAACACATGTAATGTCATGAGTGGATCCATGTGGTTTAAGAAAAGAACACACATGTAATGTCACAAGCGGATCCATGTGGTTTAGGAAAAGAATACACATGCAGTGACACCAATGGATCCATGTGGTTCAGGAAAAGAACACACATGTAATGACACTAGTGGATCAATGTGGTTTACGAAAAACACACACATGCAATGTCACAAGTAGATCAATGTGGTTTAGAAAAAGAACACACATTCAATGACACTAGTGGATCAATGTGGTTTACGAAAAAACACAGATGCAATGTCACAAGTAGATCAATGTGGTTTAGGAAAAGAACACACATGCAAATGTCACGAGTGGATACATGTCATTTAGGAAAAGAACACACATGTAGTGACTATAGTGGATCAATGCGGTTTAGGAAAAGAACACACATGCAATGACTCTAGTGGATCCATGTGGTTCTGGAAATGAACATACATGAAATGTCACTAGTGGATCCATGTAGTTAAGGAAAAGAAAACACATGCAAATGTCCCTAGTGGATCAATGTGGTTTCAGAAAAGAACACACATGCAATGCCTCAAGTGGATCCATGTGGTTTAGGAAAAACACGCATGCAATGACACCAGTGGATCCATGTGGTTCAGGAAAAGAACACACATGCAATGGCACTAGTGGACCAATGTGGTACAGGAAAATAACACACATGCAATGTCACGAGTAGATAAATGTGGTTTAGGAAAAGAACAAACATGAAAATGTCACCAGTGGATACATGTGGTTTAGGAAAACAACACACATACAATGACTCTAGTGGATCCATGTGGTTTAGGAAAATAACACACATGCAATGACTCTAGTAGATCAATGTGGCTTAGGAAAAGAACACAGATGCAATGTCACAAGTGGATCCATGTGGTTTAGGAAAAGAACACACATGCAATGTCACTGGTGGATCCATGTGGTTTAGGAAAAGAGCACACAAGCAATGTCACAAGTGGATCCATGTGGTTTAGGAAAAGAACACACATGCAATGACTCTAGTGGATCAATGTGGTTTAGGAAAAGAACACACATGCAATGAGTCTAGTGGATCAATGTGGTTTAGGAAAAGAACACACATGCAAGGACTCTGGTTGATCCATGTGGTTCAGGAAAAGAACACGCATGCAATGTCACTAGTGGATCCATGTGGTTTAGGAAAAGAACACACATGCAATGTCACCAGTGGATCCATCTGGTTTAGGAAAAGAACACACATGCAATGTCACTAGTGGATCCATGTGGTTTAGGTAAAAACACACATGCAAATGTCACTAGTGGATCAATGTGGTTTTGGAAATGAACACACATGCAATGGCTCAAGTGGATCCATGTGGTTTAGGAAAAGAACACACATGGAATGAAACCAATGGATCCATGTGGTTCAGGAAAAGGACACACATGCAATGACAGTAATGGATCAATGTGGTTTACGAAAAAATAAACACATGCAATGTCACAAGTAGATCAATGTGGTTTAGGAAAAGAACATACGTGCAAATGTCACCAGTGGATACATGTCGTTTAGGAAAAGAACACACATCCAATGACGCTAGCGGATTCATGTGGTTTAGGAAAAGAACGCACATGCAATGACTCTAATCGATCAATGTGGTTTAGGAAAAGAACACACATGCAATGTCCCTAGTGGATCCATGTAGTTTAGGAAAATAAAACACATGTAATGTCATGAGTGGATCCATGTGGTTTAAGAAAAGAACACACATGTAAGGTCACAAGCGGATCCATGTGCTTTAGGAATAGAACACACATGCAATGTCACAAGTGGATCCATGTGGTTTAGGAAAAGAACACACATGCAATGTCACTGGTGGATCCATGTGGTTTAGGAAAAGAACACACATGCAATGTCACAAGTGGATCCATGTGGTTTAGGAAAAGAACACACATGCAATGAGTCAAGTGGATAAATGTGGTTTAGGAAAAGAACACACATGCAATGACACACCGGTGGATCCATGTGGTTCAGGAAAAGAACACAGATGTCATGACACCAGTGGATCAATGTGGTTTAGGAAAAGAACACACATGCAATGAGTCAAGTGGATCAATGTGGTTTAGGAAAAGAACACACATGCAATGACACACCGGTGGATCCATGTGGTTCAGGAAAAGAACACAGATGTCATGACACCAGTGGATCAATGTGGTTTAGGAAAAACACACACATTCAATGTCATAAGTAGATCAATGTGGTTTAGGAAAACAACACACATGCAAATGTCACTAGTGGATACATGTCGTTTAGGAAAAAAAACACACATCCAATGACTCTAGTGGATCCATGTGGTTTAGGAAAAGAACACACATGCAATGACTCAAGTGGATCAATGTGGTTTAGGAAAAGAACACCCATGCAATGAATCTAGTGGATCCATGTCGTTTAGGAAAAGAACACACATTCAATGACCCTAGTGGATCAATGTGGTTTACGAAAAAACACAGATGCAATGTCACAAGTAGATAAATGTGGTTTAGGAAAAGATCACACATGCAAATGTCATGAGTGGATACATGTCATTTAGGAAAAGAACACATATGTAATGACTATAGTGGATCAATGCGGTTTAGGAAAAGAACACACATGCAATGACCCTAGTGGATCCATATGGTTCTGGAAACGAACACACATGCAATGTCACTAGTGGATCCATGTAGTTAAGGAAAAGAACACACATGCAAATGTCACCAGTCGATCAATGTGGTTTCGGAAAATAACACACATGCAATGCCTCAAGTGGATCCATGTGGTTTAGGAAAAACATGCATGCAATGACACCAATGGATCCATGTGGTTCAGGAAAAGAACACACATGCAATGGCACTAGTGGACCAATGTGGTATAGGAAAGTAACACACATGCAGTGTCACAAGTAGATAAATGTGGTTTAGGAAAAGAACAAACATGAAAATGTCACTAGTGGATACATGTGGTTTAGGAAAACAACACACATGCAATGACTCTAGTGGATCCAGGTGGTTTAGGAAAATAACGCACATGAAGTGACTCTATTAGATCAATGTGGCTTAGGAAAAGAACACACATGCAATGTCACAAGTGGATCCATGTGGTTTAGGAAAAGAACACACATGCAATGTCAGTGGTGGATCAATGTGGTTTAGGAAAGAACACACATGCAAGGACTCTAGTGGATCCATGTGGTTTAGGAAAAGAACAGACATGCAATGTCACCAGTGGATCCATCTGCTTTAGGAAAAGAACACACATGCAATGTCACTACTGGATCCATGTGATTTAGGAAAAAACACACATGCAAATGTCACTAGTGGATCAATGTGGTTTTGGAAATGAACACACATGCAACGCCTCAAGTGGATCCATGTGGTTTAGGAAAAGAACACACATGGAATGAAACCAATGGATCCATGTGGTTCAGGAAAAGAACACACATGCAATGACACTAGTGGATCAATGTGGTTTACGAAAAAATACACACATGCAATCTCACAAGAAGATCAATGTGGTTGAGGAAAAGAACATACGTGCAAAAGTCACATGTGGATACATGTCGTTTAGGAAAAGAACACACATCCAATGACGCTAGCGGATCGATGTGGTTTAGGAAAAGAACACACATGCAATGACTCTAGTGGATCAATGTGGTTTAGGAAAAGAACACACATGCAATGTCCCTAGTGGATCCATGTAGTTTAGGAAAATAAAACACATGTAATGTCATGAGTGGATCCATGTGGTTTAAGAAAAGAACACACATGTAATGTCACAAGCGAATCCATGTGGTTTAGGAAAAGAACACACAGGCAGTTACACGAGTGGATCCATGTGGTTCAGGAAAAGAACACACATGTAATGACACTAGTGGATCAATGTGGTTTACGAAAAACACACAGTTGCAGTGTCACAAGTAGATCAATGTTGTTTAAGAAAAGAATACACATGCAAATGTCACCAGTGGATACATATGGTTTAGGAAAAGAACACACATACAATGATTATAGTGGATCCATGTGGTTTAGAAAAATAATACACATGCAATGACACTAGTGGAACAATGTGGTTTAGAAAAGGAACACACATGAAATGTCACTAGTGGATCCATGTACTTTAGGAAAAGAACACACATGCAATGTAACTTGTGGATCCATGTGGTTTAGGAAAAGAACACACATGCAATGTCACAAGTGGATCCATGTGGTTTACAAAAAGAACGCACATGCAATGACTCTAGTGGATCAATGTGATTTAGGAAAAGAGCACACATGCAATGACTCTAGTGGATCCATGGGGTTTGCGAAAAGAACACACATTTAATGACTCTATTGGATTCATGTGGTTTAGGAAAAGAGCACACATGCAAAAGTCACTAGTGGATCAATGTGGTTTAGCAAAAGAACAAACATGCAATGTCACAAGTGGATCCATGTGGTTTAGGAAAAGAACACACATGCATTGTCACCGGGTGATCCATGTGGTTTAGGAAAAGAGCACACATCCAAAAGTCACTAGTGGATCAATCTGGTTTAGGAAAAGAACACACATGCAATGTCACAAGTGGATCCATGTGGTTTAGGAAAAGAACACACATGCAATGTCACCGGTGGATCCATGTGGTTTAGGAAAATAACACACATGCATTGTCACAAGTGGATACATGTGGTTTAGGAAAAGATCACACATGCAATGTCACTAGTGGATCCATGTGGTTTAGGAAAAGAACACACATGCAATGTCACAAGTGGATCCATGTGGTTTAGGAAAAGAACACACATACAATGACTATAGTGGATCCATGTGGTTTAGGAAAAGCACACACATGTAATGACACCTGTGGATCCATGTGGTTCAGGAAAAGAACAAACATGTAATGACACTAGTGGATCAATGTGGTTTACAAAAAACACACACATGCAATGTCACAAGTAGATCAATGTGGTTTAGGAAAACAACACACATACAAATTTCACTAGTGAATACATGTCGTTTAGGAAAATAACACACATCCAATGACTCTAGTGGGTCCATGTGGTTTAGAAAAATAATACACATGCAATGACTCTAGTGGAACAATGTGGTTTAGAAAAGGAACACACATGCAATGTCACTAGTGGATCCATGTAGTTTAGGAAAAGAACACACATGCAATGTAACTTGTGGATCCATGTGGTTTAAGAAAAGAACACACATGGAATGTCACAAGTGGATCCATGTGGTTTACGAAAAGAACACACATGCAATGACTCTAGTGGATCAATGTGATTTAGGAAAAGAACACACATGCAATGACTCGAGTGGATCCATGGGGTTTAGGAAAAGAACACACATTTAATGACTCTAGTGGATCCATGTGGTTTAGGAAAAGAGCACACATGCAAAAGTCACTAGTGGATCAATGTGGTTTAGGAAAAGAACAAACATGCAATGTCACAAGTGGATCCATGTGGTTTAGGAAAAGAACACACATGCAATGTCACCGGTGGATCCATGTGGTTTAGGAAAAGAGCACACATGCAAAAGTCACTAGTGGATTGATGTGGTTTAGGAAAAAAACACACATGCAATGTCACCGGTGGATCCATGTGGTTTATGAAAATAACACACATGCATTGTCACAAGTGGGTACATGTGGTTTAGGAAAAGAGCACACATGCAAAAGTCACTAGTGGATCCATGTGGTTTAGCAAAATAACAAACATGCAATGTCACAAGTGGATCCATGTGGTTTAGGAAAAGAACACACATGCAATGACTCTAGTGGATCAATGTGGTTTAGGAAAAGAACACACATGCAATGACTCTAGTGGATCCATGTGGTTTAGGAAAAGAACACACATGCAATGACACTAGTGGATCAATGTGGTTTACGAAAAAACATAGATGTAATGTCACAAGTAGATCAATGTGGTTTTGGAAAAGAACGCACATGCAAATGTCACCAGTGGATACATGTCATTTAGGAAAAGAACACACATGCAATGACTATAGTGGATCATTGTGGTTTAGGAAAAGAAAACACATGCAATGACTCTAGTGGATCCATGTGGTTCAGGAAATGAACACACATGCAATGTCACTAGTGGATCCATGTATTTCGGGAAAACAACACACATGCAAATGTCACAAGTGGATCAATGTGGTGTTGGAAAAGAACATACATGCAATGCCTCAAGTGGATCAATGTGTTTCACGAAAAGACCACACATGCAATGGCACTAGTGGATCAAAGTGGTACAGGAAAAAAACACAGATGCAATGTCACAAGTAGATAAATGTGGTTTAGGAAAAGAACACACATGAAAATGTCACCAGTGGATACATGTGGTTTAGGAAAGCAACACACATGCAATAGCTCTAGTGGATCCATGTGGTTTAGGAAAATAACACACATGGAATGACTCTAGTAGATCAATGTGGTTTAGGAAAAGAACACACATGCAATGTCACCTGGGGATCCATGTACTTTAGGAAAAGAACACACATGCAATGACTCTAGTGGATCCATCTGGTCCTAGAAAAGAACACACATGCAATGTCACCAGTGGATCCATGTTGTTTAGAAAAGAACACACCTGCAATGTCACCGATGGATCCATGTGGTTTAGGAAAAGAGCACACATGCAATGTCACAAGTGGATCCATGTGGTTTAGTAAAAGAACACACATGCAATGACTCTAGTGTGTCAATGTGGTTTAGGAAAAGAACACGCATGCAATGATTCTAGTGGATCAATGTGGTTTAGGAAAAGTACACACATGCAATGACTCTAGTCGATCCATGTAGTTCAGGAAAAGAACACACATGCAATGTCACTAATGGATCCGTGTGATTTAGGAAAAGAACACACATGCAATGTCACTAGTGGATCCATGTTGTTTTGGAAAAGAACACACATGCAAATGTCACTAGTGGATCAATGCGGCTTTGGAAATGAACACACATGCAATGCTTCAAGTGGATTCATGTGGTTTAGGAAAAGTACACACATGCAATGACACTAGTGGATCCATGTGGTTCAGGAAAAGAACACACCTGCAATGACACTACTGGATCAATGTGGTTTACGAAAAATACACACATGCAATGTCACAAGTAGATCAATGTGGTTTAGGAAAAGAACACACATCCAATGACGCTAGTGGATCCATGTGGTTTAGGAAAAAAAAACACATGCAATGACTCTAGTGGATCAATGTGGTTTAGGAAAAATAACACACATGCAATGTCACTAGTGGATCCATGTAGTTTAGGAAAAGAACCCACATGCAATGTCACAAGTGGGTCCATGTGGTTTAGGAAAAGAACACACATGCAATGACACCAGTGGATCCATGTGGTTCAGGAAAAGAACACACATGTAATGACACTAGTGGATCAATGTGGTTTACGAAAAACACACACATGCAATGTAACAAGTAGATCAATGTGGTTTAGGAAAACAACACACGTGCAAATGTCACCAGTGGATACATGTCGTTTAGGAAAAGAACACACATCCAATGACTCTAGTGGATCCATGTGGTTTAGAAAAAGATATCACATGTGATGACTCTAGTGGAACAATGTGGTTTAGAAAAAGAACACACATGCAATGTCACTAGTGGATCCATGTAGTTTAGGAAAAGAACACACATGCAATGTCACTAGTGGATCCATGTGGTTTAAGAAAAGAACACACATGCATTGTCACAAGTGGATCCATGTGGTTTACGAAAAGAACACACATGCAATGACTCTAGTGGATCAATGTGATTTTGGAAAAGAACACACATGCAATGACTCTAGTAGATCAATGTGATTTAGGAATAGAACACACATGCAATGACTCTAGTGGATCAATGTGGTTTAGGAAAAGAACACACATGCAATGTCACAAGTGTATCCCTGTGGTTTAGGAAAAGAACACACATGCAATGACTCTAGTGGCTCAATGTGGTTTGGTAAAAGAACACACATGCAATGTCACCGGTGGATCCATGTGGTTTAGGAAAATAACACACATGCAATGACTCTAGTGGATCAATGTAGTTTAGGAAATTAACACACATGCAATGCCACAAGTGGATCCATGTGGTTTAGGAAAAGAACACACATGCAATGACACCAGTGGATCCATGTTGTTTAGGAAAAGAACACACATATAATGACACTAGTGGATCCATGTGGTTTATGAAAAGCACACAGACAATGTCACAAGTAGATCAATGTGGTTGAGGAAAATAACACACTTGCAAATGTCACTAGTGGATACATGTCGTTTAGGAAAAGAACACACATCGAATGACTCTAGTGGATCCATGTGGTTTAGAAAAATAACACACATGCCATGACACAAGTGGATCCACGTGGTTCAGGAAAAGAACACACATGTAATGACACTAGTGGATCAATGTGGTTTACAAAAAAGACACACATGCAATGTCAGAAGTAGATCAATGTGGTTTAGGAAAACAACACACATGCAAATGTCACCAGTGGATCCATGTGGTTTAGGAAAATAACACACATGTAAGACTCTAGTAGATCAGTGTGGTTTAGGAAAAGAACACACATGTAATGTCAACTGTGGATCCATGTTGTTTAGGAAAAGAACACACATGCAATGACTCCAGTGGATCCATCTGGTTCATGAAAAGAACACACATGCAATGTCACTAGTGGATCCATGTTGTTTAGAAAAGAACACACTTGCAATGTCACCGGTGGATCCATGTGGTTTAGGAAAAGAGCACACATGAAATGTCACAAGTGGATCCATGTGGTTTAGGAAAAGAAAACACATGCAATGAATATAGTGTGTCAATGTGGTTTAGGAAAAGAAGACACATGCAATCAGTCTAGTGGATCAATGTGGTTTAGGAAAAGAACACACATGCAATGACTCAAGTGGATCTATGTAGTTCAGGAAAAGAACACACATGCTATGTCACTAATGGATCCGTGTGGTTTACGAAAAGAAAACACATGCAATTTCACTAGTGGATCCATCTGGTTTAAGAAAAGAACACACACGCAATGTCACCAGTGGATCCATGTGGTTTAGGAAAATAACACACATGCAAATGTCACTAGTGGATCAATGTGGTTTTGGAAATGAACACACATGCAATGACAATAGTGGATACATGTGGATAGGAAAAGAACACACATGCAATGACACCAGTGGATCCATATGGTTCAGGAAAAGAACACACAGGTAATGACGCTAGTGGATCGATGTGGTTTACGAAAAACACACACATGCAATCTCACAAGTAGATCAATGTGGTTTAGGAAAACAACACAAATGGAAATGTCACCAGTGGATACATGTCGTTTAGGAAAAGAACAAACATCCAATGACGCTAGTGGATCCATGTGGTTTCGGAAAAGAACACACATGCAATGACTCTAGTGGATCAATGTGGTTTAGGAAAAAGAACACACATGCAATGTCACTAGTGGATCCATGTAGTTTAGGAAAAGAACCGACATGCAATGTCACAAGTGGATCCATGTGGTTTAGGAAAAGAACACACATGCAATGACACCAGTGGATCCATGTGGTTCAGGAAAAGAACACACATGTAATGACACTAGTGGATCAATGTGGTTTACGAAAAACACACACATGCAATGTAACAAGTAGATCAATGTGGTTTAGGAAAACAATGCACATGCAAATGTCACCAGTGGATACATGTCGTTTAGGAAAAGAACAAACATCCAATGACTCTAGTGGATCCATGTGGTTTAGAAAAAGATCACACATGTGATGACTCTAGTGGAACAATGTGGTTTAGAAAAAGAACACACATGCAATGTCACTAGTGGATCCATGTAGTTTAGGAAAAGAACACACATGCAATGTCACTAGTGGATCCATGTGGTTTAAGAAAAGAACACACATGCATTGTCATAAGTGGATCCATGTGGTTTACGAAAAGAACACACATGCAATGACTCTAGTGGATCAATGTGATTTAGGAAAAGAAGACACATGCAATGACTCTAGTGGATCAATGTGATTTAGGAATAGAACACACATGCAATGACTCTAGTGGATCAATGTGGTTTAGGAAAAGAACACACATGCAATGTCACAAGTGTATCCCTATGGTTTAGGAAAAGAACACACATGCAATGACTCTAGTGGATCAATGTGGTTTGGTAAAAGAACACACATGCAATGTCACCGGTGGATCCATGTGGTTTAGGAAAATAACACACATGCAATGACTCCAGTGGATCAATGTGGTTTAGGAAATTAACACACATTCAATGCCACAAGTGGATCCATGTGGTTTAGGAAAAGAACACACATTCAATGCCACAAGTGGATCCATGTGGTTTAGGAAAAGAACACACATGCAATAACACCAGTGGATCCATGTTGTTTAGGAAAAGAACACACATATAATGACACTAGTGGATCCATGTGGTTTATGAAAAGCACACTAGCAATGTCACAAGTAGATCAATGTGGTTGAGGAAAAGAACACACTAGCAAATGTCACTAGTGGATACATGTCGTTTAGGAAAAGAACACACATCGAATGACTCTAGTGGATCCATGTGGTTTAGAAAAATAACACACATGCCATGACACCAGTGGATCCACGTGGTTCAGGAAAAGAACACACATGTAATGACACTAGTGGATCAATGTGGTTTACAAAAAAGACACACATGCAATGTCAGAAGTAGATCAATGTGGTTTAGGAAAACAACACACATGCAAATGTCACTAGTGGATCCATGTGGTTTAGGAAAATAACACACATGTAATGACTCTAGTAGATCAGTGTGGTTTAGGTAAAGAACACACATGTAATGTGAAATGTGGATCCATGTTGTTTAGGAAAAGAACACACATGCAATGACTCCAGTGGATCCATCTGGTTCATGAAAAGAACACACATGCAATGTCACTAGTGGATCCATGTTGTTTAGAAAAGAACACACTTGCAATGTCACCGGTGGATCCATGTGGTTTAGGAAAAGAGCACACATGCAATGTCACAAGTGGATCCATGTGGTTTAGGAAAAGAACACACATGGAATGGCTCTAGTGTGTCAATGTGGTTTAGGAAAAGAACACACATGCAATGAGTCTAGTGGATCAATGTGGTTTAGGAAAAGAACACACATGCAATGACTCAAGTGGATCTATGTAGTTCAGGAAAAGAACACACATAATGTGTCACTAATGGATCCGTGTGGTTTAGGAAAAGAAAACACATGCAATGTCACTAGTGGATCCATCTGGTTTAAGAAAAGAACACAAACGCAATGTCACCAGTGGATCCGTGTGGTTTAGGAAAATAACACACATGCAAATGTCACTAGTGGATCAATGTGGTTTTGGAAATGAACACACATGCAATGACAATAGTGGATACATGTGGTTTAGAATAAGAACACACATGCAATGGCACCAGTGGATCCATATGGTTCAGGAAAAGAACACACATGTAATGACACTAGTGGATCAATGTGGTTTACGAAAAACACACACATGCAATGTCACAAGTAGATCAATGTGGTTTAGGAAAACAACACAAATGGAAATGTCACCAGTGGATACATGTCGTTTAGGAAAAGAACACACATCCAATGACTCTAGTGGATCCATGTGGTTTAGAAAAAGAACACACATGCAATGACTCTAGAGGAACAATGTGGTTTAGAAAAAGAACACCCATGCAATGTCACCAGTGGATCCATGTAGTTTAGGAAAAGAACAGGCATGAAATGTCACTAGTGGATCCATGTGGTTTAAGAAAGGAACACACATGCAATGTCACAAGTGGATCCATGTGGTTTACGAAAAGAACACACATGCAATGACTCTAGTGGATCAATGTGATTTAGGAAAAGAACACACATGCAATGACTCTAGTGGATCTATGTGGTTTAGGAAAAGAACACACATGCAATGTCACAAGTGGATCCATGTGGTTTAGGAAAAGAACACACATGCAATGACTCTAGTGGATCAATGTGGTTTAGTAAAAGAACACACATGCAATGTCACAGGTGGATCCATGTGGTTTAGGAAAAGAACACACATGCAATGACACTAGTGGATCAATGTGGTTTTGGAAATGAACACAGATGCAATGACACTAGTGGATATATGTGGTTTAGGAAAAGAACACACATGCAATGACAACAGTGGATCCATATGGTTTAGGAAAAGAACACACATGTAATGACACTAGTGGATCAATGTCGATTTAAAAAGCATACATGCAATGTCACAAGTAGATCAATGTGGTTTAGGAAAACAACACAAATGGAAATGTCACCAGTGGATACATGTCGTTTAGGAAAAGAACACACATCCAATGACTCTAGTGGATCCATGTGGTTTAGAAAAAGAACACACATGCAATGACTCTAGTGGAACAATGTGGTTTAGAAAAAGAACACCCATGCAATGTCACCAGTGGATCCATGTAGTTTAGGAAAAGAACACACATGCAATGTCACTAGTGGATCCATGTGGTTTAAGAAAGGAACACACATGCAATGTCACAAGTGGATCCATGTGGTTTACGAAAAGAACACACATGCAATGACTCTAGTGGATCAATGTGATTTAGGAAAAGAACACACATGCAATGACTCTAGTGGATCAATGTGATTTAGGAAAAGAACACACATGCAATGACTCTAGTGGATCTATGTGGTTTAGGAAAAGAACACACATGCAATGTCACAAGTGGATCCATGTGGTTTAGGAAAAGAACACACATGCAATGACTCTAGTGGATCAATGTGGTTTAGGAAAAGCACACACATGTAATGACACTAGTGGATACATGTGGTTCAGGAAAAGAACACACATGTAATGACACTAGTGGATCAATGTGGTTTACAAAAAACACACACATGCAATGTCACAAGTAGATCGATGTGGTTTAGGAAAACAACACACATGCTACTTTCACTAGTGGATACATGTTGTTTAGGAAAAGAACACACATCCAATGACTCTAGTGGATCCATCTGGTTCATGAAAAGAACACACATGCAATGTCACTAGTGGATCCATGTTGTTTAGAAAAGAACACACTTGCAATGTCACCGGTGGATCCATGTGGTTTAGGAAAAGAGCACACATGCAATGTCACAAGTGGATCCATGTGGTTTAGGAAAAGAACACACATGGAATGGCTCTAGTGTGTCAATGTGGTTTAGGAAAAGAACACACATGCAATGAGTCTAGTGGATCAATGTGGTTTAGGAAAAGAACACACATGCAATGACTCAAGTGGATCTATGTAGTTCAGGAAAAGAACACACATAATGTGTCACTAATGGATCCGTGTGGTTTAGGAAAAGAAAACACATGCAATGTCACTAGTGGATCCATCTGGTATAAGAAAAGAACACAAACGCAATGTCACCAGTGGATCCGTGTGGTTTAGGAAAATAACACACATGCAAATGTCACTAGTGGATCAATGTGGTTTTGGAAATGAACACACATGCAATGACAATAGTGGATACATGTGGTTTAGAATAAGAACACACATGCAATGACACCAGTGGATCCATATGGTTCAGGAAAAGAACACACATGTAATGACACTAGTGGATCAATGTGGTTTACGAAAAACACACACATGCAATGTCACAAGTAGATCAATGTGGTTTAGGAAAACAACACAAATGGAAATGTCACCAGTGGATACATGTCGTTTAGGAAAAGAACACACATCCAATGACTCTAGTGGATCCATGTGGTTTAGAAAAAGAACACACATGCAATGACTCTAGAGGAACAATGTGGTTTAGAAAAAGAACACCCATGCAATGTCACCAGTGGATCCATGTAGTTTAGGAAAAGAACAGGCATGAAATGTCACTAGTGGATCCATGTGGTTTAAGAAAGGAACACACATGCAATGTCACAAGTGGATCCATGTGGTTTACGAAAAGAACACACATGCAATGACTCTAGTGGATCAATGTGATTTAGGAAAAGAACACACATGCAATGACTCTAGTGGATCTATGTGGTTTAGGAAAAGAACACACATGCAATGTCACAAGTGTATCCATGTGGTTTAGGAAAAGAACACACATGCAATGACTCTAGTGGATCAATGTGGTTTAGTAAAAGAACACACATGCAATGTCACAGGTGGATCCATGTGGTTTAGGAAAAGAACACACATGCAATGACACTAGTGGATCAATGTGGTTTTGGAAATGAACACAGATGCAATGACACTAGTGGATACATGTGGTTTAGGAAAAGAACACACATGCAATGACAACAGTGGATCCATATGGTTTAGGAAAAGAACACACATGTAATGACACTAGTGGATCAATGTGGTTTACGAAAAACAGACACATGCAATGTCACAAGTAGATCAATGTGGTTTAGGAAAACAACACAAATGGAAATGTCACCAGTGGATACATGTCGTTTAGGAAAAGAACACACATCCAATGACTCTAGTGGATCCATGTGGTTTAGAAAAAGAACACACATGCAATGACTCTAGTGGAACAATGTGGTTTAGAAAAAGAACACCCATGCAATGTCACCAGTGGATCCATGTAGTTTAGGAAAAGAAGACACATGCAATGTCACTAGTGGATCCATGTGGTTTAAGAAAGGAACACACATGCAATGTCACAAGTGGATCCATGTGGTTTACGAAAAGAACACACATGCAATGACTCTAGTGGATCAATGTGATTTAGGAAAAGAACACACATGCAATGACTCTAGTGGATCAATGTGATTTAGGAAAAGAACACACATGCAATGACTCTAGTGGATCTATGTGGTTTAGGAAAAGAACACACATGCAATGTCACAAGTGGATCCATGTGGTTTAGGAAAAGAACACACATGCAATGACTCTAGTGGATCAATGTGGTTTAGGAAAAGCACACACATGTAATGACACTAGTGGATACATGTGGTTCAGGAAAAGAACACACATGTAATGACACTAGTGGATCAATGTGGTTTACAAAAAACACACACATGCAATGTCACAAGTAGATCGATGTGGTTTAGGAAAACAACACACATGCTACTTTCACTAGTGGATACATGTTGTTTAGGAAAAGAACACACATCCAATGACTCTAGTGGATCCATGTGGTTTAGAAAAATAATACACATGCAATGACTCTAGTGGAACAATGTGTATTAGAAAAAGAACACACATGCAATGTTACCAGGGGATCCATGTAGTTTAGGAAAAGAACACACATGCAATGTCACAAGTGGATCCATGTGGTTTAAGAAAAGAACATACATCCAATGACTATAGTGGATCCATGTGGTTTAGGAAAAGAACACACATGCAATGACACCAGTGGATCCATGTGGTTCAGGAAAAGAACACACATGTAATGTCACCGGTGGATCCATGTGGTTTAGGAAAAGAGCACACATGCAATGTCACAAGTGGATCCATGTGGTTTAGGAAAAGAACACACATGCAATGAATATAGTGTGTCAATGTGGTTTAGGAAAAGAACACACATGCAATCAGTCTAGGAAAATAACACACATGCAAATGTCACTAGTGGATCCGTGTGGTTTAGGAAAATAACACACATGCAAATGTCACTAGTGGATCAATGTGGTTTTGGAAATGAACACACATTCAATGACAATAGTGGATACATGTGGTTTAGGAAAAGAACACACATGCAATGACTCTAGTGGATCAATGTGATTTAGGAAAAGAACACACACGCAATGACTCTAGTGGATCTGTGTGGTTTAGGAAAAGAACACACATGCAATGTCACAAGTGGATCCATGTGGTTTAGGAAAAGAACACACATGCAATGACTCCAGTGGATCAATGTGGTTTAGTAAAAGAACACACATGCAATGTCACCGGTGGATCCATGTGGTTTAGGAAAAGAACACACATGCAATGATTCTAGTGGATCAATGTGGTTTAGGAAATTAACACACATGCAATGCCACAGGTGGATCCATGTGGTTTAGGAAAAGAACACACATGCAATGACACTAGTGGATCAATGTGGTTTTGAAATGAACACACATGCAATGACACTAGTGGATACATGTGGTTTAGGAAAAGAACACACATGCAATGACAATAGTGGATCCATATGGTTCAGGAAAAGAACACACATGTAATGACACTAGTGGATCAATGTGGTTTACGAAAAACACACACATGCAACGTCACAAGTAGATCAATGTGGTTTAGGAAAACAACACAGATGGAAATGTCACCAGTGGATGCATGTCGTTTAGGAAAAGAACACACATCCAATGACTCTAGTGGATCCATGTGGTTTCGAAAAAGAACACACATGCAATGACTCTAGTGGAACAATGTGGTTTAGAAAAAGAACACCCATGCAATGTCACTAGTGGATCCATGTAGTTTAGGAAAAGAACACACATGCAATGTCACTAGTGGATCCATGTGGTTTAAGAAAGGAACACACATGCAATGTCACAAGTGGATCCATGTGGTTTACGAAACGAACACACATGCAATGACTCTAGTGGATCAATGTGATTTAGGAAAAGAACACACATGCAATGACTCTAGTGGATCTATGTGGTTTAGCAAAAGAACACACATGCAATGTCACAAGTGGATCCATGTGGTTTAGGAAAAGAACACACATGCAATTACTCTAGTGGATCAATGTGGTTTAGGAAAAGCACACACATGTAATGACACAAGTGGATCAAGTGGTTTAGAAAAAGCACACACATGTAATGACACTAGTGGATCCATGTGGTTCAGGAAAAGAACACACATGTAATGACACTAGTGGATCAATGTGGTTTACAAAAAACACACACATGCAATGTCACAAGTAGATCGATCTGGTTTAGGAAAACAACACACATGCTACTTTCACTAGTGGATACATGTTGTTTAGTAAAAGAACACACATCCAATGACTCTAGTGGATCCATGTGGTTTAGAAAAATAACACACATGCAATGACTCTAGTGGAACAATGTGTATTAGAAAAAGAAGACACATGCAATGTCACCAGGGATCCATGTAGTTTAGGAAAAGAACACAGATGCAATGTCACCAGTGGATCCATGTGGTTTAAGAAAAGAACACACATCCAATGACTATAGTGGATCCATGTGGTTTAGGAAAAGAACACACATGCAATGACACCAGTGGATCCATGTGGTTCATGAAAAGAACACACATGTAATGACACTCGTGGATCAATGTGGTTTACAAAAAACACACACATGCAATGTCACAAGTAGATCAATGTGGTTTAGGAAAACAACACACATGCAAATGTCACCAGTGGATACATGTCGTTTAGGAAAAGAACACATATCCAATGACTCTAGTGGATCCATGTAGTTTAGGAAAAGAACACACATGCAATGACTCTAGTGGATCCATGTGGTTTAGGGAAAGAACACACATTCAATGACACTAGTGGATCAATGTGGTTTACGAAAAAACACAGATGCAATGTCACAAGTAGATAAATGTGGTTTAGGAAAAGATCACACATGCAAATGTCATGAGTGGATACATGTCATTTAGGAAAAGAACACAGATGTAATGACTATAGTGGATCAATGCGGTTTAGGAAAAGAACACACATGCAATGACTCTAGTGGATCCATATGGTTCTGGAAATGAACACACATGCAACGTCACCAGTGGATCCATGTAGTTAAGGAAAAGAACACGCATGCAAATGTCACAAGTGGATCAATGTGGTTTCGGAATATAACACACATGCAATGCCTCAAGTGGATCCATGTGGTTTAGGAAAAACATGCATGCAATGACACCAGTGGATCCATGTGGTTCAGGAAAAGAACACACATGCAATGGCACTAGTGGACCAATGTGGTACAGGAAAGTAACACACATGTAGTGTCACAAGTAGATAAACGTGGTTTAGGAAAAGAACAAACATGAAAATGTCACTAGTGGATACATGTGGTTTAGGAAAACAACACACATGCAATGACTCTAGTGGATCCAGGTGGTTTAGGAAAGTAACACACATGCAGTGACTCTAGTAGATCAATGTGGCTTAGGAAAAGAACACACATACAATGTCACGAGTGGATCCATGTGGTTTAGGAAAAGAACACACATGCAATGTCACTGGTGGATCAATGTGGTTTAGGAAAAGAACACACATGCAAGGACTCTAGTGGATCCATGTGGTTTAGGAAAAGAACAAACATGCAATGTGACCAGTGGATCCATCTGCTTTAGGAAAAGAACACACATGCAATATCACTAGTGGATCCATGTGGTTTAGGAAAAAACACACATGCAAATATCACTAGTGGATCAATGTGGTTTTGGAAATGAACACACATGTAATGCCTCAAGTGGATCCATGTGGTTTAGGAAAAGAACACACATGGAATGAAACCAATGGATCCATGTGGTTCAGGAAAAGAACAGACATGCAATGACACTAGTGGATCAATGTGGTTTACGAAAAAATACACACATGCAATGTCACAAGAAGATCAATGTGGTTTTGGAAAAGAACATACGTGCAAATGTCACTAGTGGATACATGTCGTTTAGGAAAAGAACACACATCCAATGACGCTAGCGGATCTATGTGGTTTAGGAAAAGAACACACATGCAATGACTCTAGTGGATCAATGTGGTTTAGGAAAAGAACACACATGCAATGTCCCTAGTGGATCCATGTTGTTTAGGAAAATAAAACACATGTAATGTCATCAGTGGATCCATGTGGTTTTAGAGAAGAAAACACATGTAATGTCACAAGCGAATCCATGTGGTTTAGGAAAAGAACACACAGGCAGTTACACCAGTGGATCCATGTGGTTCAGGAAAAGAACACACATGTAATGACACTAGTGGATCAATGTGGTTTACGAAAAACACACACATGCAGTGTCACAAGTAGATCAATGTGGTTTAGGAAAAGAACACACATGCAAATGTCACCAGTGGATACATATCGTTTAGGAAAAGTGATGGGTTCGTAGCATGTAAAACAAAAAAATTCTACCGCAAGAACGAACAAAACCCAGATCTAATCTAGATAAAAGCCAAGATCTAATCTATTAGACATGTGCAACGAGATAGATCGGTACTAACCCTCGTAGTTTCCAAAGCCTTGTTCGAGAACGGATCTCGTGGTTGATGTAGTCGATCACTTGCCGATCTCAAGATCGAGTGGACGATCCTTCCGCATAATGCTCAGGCTCCCGAATCACATCCGCGGCGGAGTCGAAGAACTTCCTCTCCCTGTTCAATGAAAGTGAGGTAGTAGATCTTCTCCACGGAATCCCAGCAGCACGACGGTGTGGTGGTGGTGGTGGAGTAGAGAATTCTGCAGGGCTTCGCCTAAGCCGGAGCAGAGGGAAGGAGGAGGAGAGAGGCGGTGGCTAGAGCTTGTTATGAGAGAGAGCTAGGAGGGGGCGCCCCCTCCCCTCTATTTAAAGGAGGGAGGCGCCTTGGGAGGGGGAGTCCTAGTAGGACTCCCCTCCCTCCTTGGGCCGGCGGGTTGGGAAGGGGGGAGGAGTCCTCCTCCCCCACGAATCCGTGTCTAGTGTAACTACCTCGGTGAATTACGCTCCTAGTTACAATCCTGGATGAGCGGAAATGGTTAAAATAGTACGGTGGGGCCCAAATGCCACTCACAGGTAGACCTTTCGGCCGTCCTAACCATTTCCAAACATCGGGACAAGAACGGGCGGCGTAATAGGCAGGCGAAGGGATCAACTACATACACAAATGAGTATGTATGCAAGCCACCATACAACAGTACATCAGAGCCATTCCATCAAAAAAGAAAGGAAATATAGCAACGCCATACGGCAAGATCCAAATATCCTAGATAGATATAATAGTTTAGGATATCTCCTCATACATCAAACATCAGAGTATCAGGCGGAAGCGGAAGACAAAATCCGAGTACGGATAAGAAGCAAATCGGCATAAGATGCCCCATAAATAAGCAGATCCCGCCTACGTATCTCACGGATCCCGTTCCGGAATCTCTACACCGAATGATCGTTGCCCACATCGTCTGCTCTTCCACCCAAGATCCATTTTATGAGTGTACTGCTCATCCGAACCAATAATTTATCGTGTGAGACCCTAGGGTACTTCAGCAAGTCTTTATGCCGCTAAAGGGACACAACCGGGGTGACGCAATTGCAGCAAAAAGATAAACCCTAACAATTCTATAGATACTGCTAACCATCCGCCTAACCGTAGATAGACGATGTCCGTGAATTAATAACAATGATTATAAGAGTTATCACGGTAATATCCACAGATCCATCCTCCTCTCGCCACGACGAGGAAGCGGACGAACAACCCCCATCCGCTGGCGCTTTTATTAACCATTCCATGAGTGTTGCACTATTTACTAGTCGGTTATTTAGTCAATTTAGAAGCGGTACTTTAGTTATGCTTGTCTATGATCGAAACTGTGCTCCAAGTCGTCCATAACCGCGACACGGCTTGAAAGTTTTACTAGGTGCACAAATAGCAACACACACTCGATCAACCTCGAAAACCAAATCAAAACCCAACGAGGCATTCACGACAAAGCGATCACAGGATTCAGAATATTTCAGGGGCCACCCCATTGAGCTACCCGCAACGAAGTTAATGACTCGAGATGGCCTCAAGGTTTGTGGAGCCAGTAAACGCATCGGGAACCCGAAAGTGTGGACTGGCTTGTCGATACATAAAGCAGGTCACGGACCTAAAAGACAAAGGTGCATACCTCGCACAATTTTAAATAAAGCAAGAAAGCATGGCATAAGTACAGGATAGTAAATAAAACCTCAAACTAGTTTGTGGCCCCAAGAAATAAGAATGAATCAAGCTGCCTGTGGGGGTTCATAAGCCTCCGGATGTGGATAGCCTCAAGGAACAGGAATCAAGTACTGGGGTCCCACGGACACAAGTGAGCCTGAAAACCAAATAGCAATTATGGCTCACCGATGCCACTTTCATTAGTTATCCCATTACTACCAAGTTAAGTTGTTTAGGTACCTCGTTATCCATCGACGCCACATACCCTACACATGCTGTTCTACGACTCGCATGGCTCAAACAACTCATGTAGTAATGGCTCATGGGATGGAGGAACAAGCTTCGGTGGAGTTTAAAAGTAAAGGCTATGCAATACTTGGGATTCAATTTAATGCAATCGCGACTCAATGATGCAAGAATAAGATAGAGGCAATAGGTACTATATGTATGCAAGCATGTGGTAGTGCTTGCTGGCCTCAGTTGAAGCGAGAGAAGGATCTGGGTAATGCTCCTGGGTCTCTTGATATATCCCCTGCTCAGCGTCTATTCGAAGAAGAACCAAACAAACAAGGGCCAACATAAATAAAGTGCACAAGCATATGAATAAAATGCATCAAGCAAACAATCATGCCATGATGAATGATGCACAATTTGCATGGCATTAATGTAGCATGGCATGGGTGAGGTGTGAGATACAAGATTAAATCATTTTATTGAGTTTTGGCCCCATTTTATTCTCATATTAGTTGTTGTATACATTATATTTACATGATGCATGCTTCAAATCAAACCATGGAATGCATAAACAGAAAGGTCTCGTCGAGCTAATCATTTTAGACATATTATTTGTTAAATTTGGACTTATAAAACAAAAGTTATTAATTTATTTAGGAAAGAGGGCATTTTAATGTAATTTAATTCAAATTGGAATTTTAAATGTCCAAAATATATTTTGAAGGCCATATTTGAAATCCTCACATTTTTCTGATTTGAAAACATATATTATTTGTATTATTTGGATTTATATTTTAAAAGTTATTTAAAAACAGAATTAAATTTGAATTTGAATTAATTTTGAAAAGATTTGAATTTAAACAGATTACAGAAATACTTTTGTTACTTAGCTCAATTCTAGCCACAGACGCTGACCAGTGGGGTCATGCTGGGCAACACAGCACTGTGCGAAAGTTTACATCACTCATGAGCTCTTCTAGCCCCAAATGAATGATGTGGGGTCAAGGGACACGTAGGACCCACACGCCAAATGAGGGAGCGGGTTGATCAAACCGAAGATCGTGTACCTTTTGTAAAAAGCCTCAGACGCTGGTGGGGCTCAGAGGAGTTGCAGGAGTCAAAGGGGGGGTTTGCAAAAAGCCGCCATCGTGGATCTTCCTCATGCGAGATCGGTGCTTTCAAGTCTGGAAGCGGGTGGGAGATCGAACGCTGGGACCTAGGGCTCAAGGCGAGGGCGGAGCCACCGCGGGCTGGGGTTCTTGTCAGGGGAGATGGGCGAGGCCTAGATAGGGCGCTACGGTGAGCGTGGCGTGTAGATGCCCGAGCACTCGCTACGTGAGGCCGTTCGACGCAAAGTCCGGCGAGGCTAGGGGTTACAGAGAGGCGGACCATGTCCAGGGGGTCAGGGAGCTCACGAGGTGATGTTGGCGTGGTCGGTTCGAGCAGGCGTGCAGCGGATCGTCGACGAGGCAGGCCCAATGAGTTAGGGTTTGCTCGGTGCGTCGACGATCTGGTGGCTCTGGCGCTTCTCCTCCACGCTGCGTGTCTGAGCGATCTGGGGACCTCCTTGTACTCCTCGATCGCCCACGCCGTGCTCGCCGCCTGGTACGGCAGCCGAGGGCCGAGGGTTTGCCGGTGACGGTGTAGCCGGTGGTAGGAGTAGCAGGGGAAAAGGTGAGCGGCGTTGGGGTAGATCTGGGGGGCGCAGGAGACGTGGAGGAGGAGATAAAGCAGCGAGGGGGGAAGGAAGGTGCCGTGGGGAGCAGGTAGAGGGAAAAGGTGGCCCGGCCACTTTTCTCCCTCCTTCCTCACGTGCTCGTCGGGGCAGGGCAGGCTGGTGGGGGTGGCTTCCAGGTGGGACCAGAGGGCGAGACCAAGGAGGCAGGGGGAGGCTCGGCTGGTGGGGCACGCAGGCAGAGAGAGAGGGAGAGAGGGGTAGCCTCGGGTAGATGCTAGGGTTGGAGCTAGGGTACGAGGAAGAGGGGGTATGGCTCGGGTAGGGTTTGGTTTGGGTGGCAGCTAGGTGGGCTGTGGTGGCTGTGGGGCCAACAAGGAGGGGAGAGGAGAGAGGCCGAGAGAGGGTAGGGTAGCTTAGGGTTTTGCTTAGAAGGGGGGGTGTGAGGGTTACGGTGGGGTGGGGTTTAGAGAGTGGGGTAGAGGGGTATGGTGATGATGGGGTAGGTGATTAGAGGGAACTTAGATAGAGGATTAGAGAAAGAGGGGTGAGAGCTATGGCTTTAGAAGCATGCATGCTCCAAACCTAGATCAAGCAAGATCATGAGTAAAAGAGAGAGAGAGGGATGTGGTTTTATAAAGATCCACTCAAAATTCAAATAAAAACCAAATGCTAGAAAAGGTGGCACTTGCATGGCCCATGGAAAATATTTATTGCCATGTTGATTCTTGTGAATAGTACATGGCATTATTATTATGCATTCCCAAAATTGGAGTAAGGCCTAAGCAAAAGAATTTAGAAGGAATTCCAAGTGGAGTAGATGGAGATGCTCACATTTGATTATAATTAGGACTTGCTAGTGTGTATGTGCCACTAGGTATTTAGTAAGCCCAAAAATATCCCAACATGATAAAACCCCAAAACAACCCATATGGAAGCTAGGAAAAAAAGGGTTCCACTCACAAGGCATGCAAAGGTGGCCATGTGGCTCTCATATATCAATAATGTGAAAACAACATGATGCTAAGATGAGAGCATGTGGAAATAGAATTGGATCCACACCGACACATATGAGCTAGAGGTAAAACCAAATAAGTTGCAATGCTCATATATGGTGGAATGATGGGTGATGACAAGAAAGGTGGTGGAGTTAACAAAAGATATGCCCCCAACTCAACTTGGGCATTTAAACAATATATCAAGAACCAAATACAATATCAAGAGGCAAATACAATTAATGATGCATATGAGAGAAGAACCAAATGAAAAAGGGTTTTATATGATGCTCAAATGCAAGGAGGCATGATGACATAAGCATGATACAATTATGATGCAACAATTATATATAGGAAGTAGCCATTATATTACTAGACCAAGTAGCATTACAATTGTTAGACAATTGGTATGCTACAACTCTCCCCCACTAAACAGGAATCTCGCCCCGAGATTCTAGGAAGAAGAAGAAGACACAAAGAGGGTAGGATACTTGGCACGGAGCTCATCTTCACGTTCCCAAGTGGCTTCATCAACGGAATGGTGCGACCACTGCACCTTGCAGAACTTGATGGACTTGTTGCGAGTCCTTCTTTCTGCGATTTCAAGGATTTTTGTGGGGTGTTCTTGATAAGACAGGTCTTCTTGGAGATTGATAAGCTCATGGTCCACGGTCCTGCCGGGATCCTTGAAGCACTTCTTGAGCTGAGAGATGTGGAAACCATCATGGAACTTGAGTTTTTCCGGGAGCTCAAGAGCATAAGCAGCTTCTCCTCTTCTTCCACGAACTTTGAAAGGACCGATGTATCTAGGAGCCAGCTTTCCTTTGATACCAAAGCGGTGCGTGCCTCTCATGGGAGTGACACAAAGGTAAACGAGATCACCAGGGACATACTCCATGTCCGTGTGCTTTCTGTCATAATTGCTCTTCTGGCGACTTTGAGCAATCCTCAGATTTTCAAGAATGATGTGAACTTTCTCCTCCGCTTGAGTTACAATGTCAGGGCCAAACAAGATCCTTTCACCTGCACCTGACCAACCAATCGGGGTTCTGCATTTGCGACCATAGAGATCCTTAAATGGTGCCATCTTTAGACTTTTCTAGAAGCTGTTGTTGTAAGAGAATTCAGCATAAGGAAGACATTCTTCCCACTTCATGCCAAAAGAGATGACGCAAGCACGAAGCATATCCTCCGTAATCTGATCCTTTCAACTTGTCCCTGTGACTGAGGGTGGTAAGCTGTGCTGAAGTTCAACTTTGTTCCCAAAGCATTTTGGAAACTTTCCCAGAACTTGGAAGTGAAGATGCTTCCACGGTCTGAACTGATCTCAAGCGGAACCCCATACAGAGAGACAATTCTGTTGATATAGAGCTCCGCCAACTGAATTGCAGAAATTGTTTCCTTGACGGGGAAGAAGTGAGCCACTTTAGAAAGCCTGTCAATGACAACAAAGATTGCATTGTTGCCCTTCTGCGACCCTGGGAAACCAGTGATGAAGTCCATCTCTACTTTCTCCCATTTCTATTCCGGGGGTTTCAATGGTTGTAGAAGACCGGAAGGTTTCTGATGAACAGCTTTCACTCTATGGCAGACATCACACTCCGAGACATACTTGGCACAATATCTTTTCAAACCAGGCCACCAATATTGTGTTTTCAAGTCCATGTACATCTTTGTGCTGCCAGGGTGGATAGAAAGAATGTAATCATGCGCGCCTCCTTGAGAACTTGCTCTCTCAAACCCGGGTAGTTCGGAACAAACATCCGGTGTTCAAAGAAAAGCGTGCCTTGATCATCGACGTGGAAGGACTCATACTTTGGAAGCTGAATCCTGGAGATGATCTTTCTTGTGTACGGATCACCAAGCTGAGAAGAGTGAACCTTTTCTTCCAAGAGAGGAGTTGCTAGAAGGTTCAGGAGATACCCTTGTTCCACGATTTCAAGGTTGAGCTGACGGAATTCCTCGCACAAGAGAGGCTGTTGTTCTTCCATCATGAGGTTGTTGACATAAGCTTTGCGGCTGAGAGCATCTGCCATGACATTAGCTTTGCCCGGAGTGTAGTTGATGGTCAAATCAAAATGATTGATTGCTTCAATCCACCTCCTCTGCCGAAGGTTGAGATCAGGCTGAGTAAAGATATACTTCAGACTCTTGTGATCAGAAAAGATCTCACAACGGTTACCAAGCAAGTAGTGCCTCCATACTTTCAAAGCAAAGACAATTGCTGCGAGCTCGAGGTCATGTGTAGGATAGTTGATCTCATGCGTCTTCAACTGTCGAGAGGCATAAGCAACAACTTGTTTTTCTTGCATAAGGACCGCACCCAATCCGTGCAAAGAGGCGTCACAGAAGATCTGGAACGGCTTGGATGTATCCGGAGGAACCAAGACTGGTGTGGAAGTGAGCTTCTCCTTGAGTGTCTCAAAGCTTGCTTGACATGCAGGAGTCCAAAGGTATTTCTTGCCTTTCTTGAGGAGATCGGTAAGAGGCTTCGCTATTTTCGAAAAGTTCTGAACGAAGCGACGGCAATAACTTGCCAAACCAAGGAAACTCCGCAATTCTTTGACATTAACATGAGGAAGCCATTCAACAATTGTCTTCATAGTTTCCGGGTTGACTGCAATGCCCTTGGCAGAGATGACATGACCAAGATAGGTTACTTGAGGCAGCCAAAACTCACACTTGGAGAACTTTGCATACAAGCGGTTCTCTTGAAGCTTGTTTAGGACACACCGAAGGTGTTCTTCATGCTCTTCTTGTGACTTAGAATAAACTAGGATGTCATCCAGATAGACCACAACGAACTTATCAAGATACTCCATGAAAACCGAGTTCATGAGCCTCGAGAAGGTGGCAGGTGCGTTGGTGAGACCGAAAGACATGATCGTGTACTCATACAGGCCATAGCGGGTTGTGAAAGCTGTTTTAGGAACATCTTCCTTGCGAATCTTGATTTGGTGATAACCACTTCTCAAGTCAAGCTTAGAGAATACCACAGCTCCACTAGTGATCAAGAGATCATTAATCCGCGGAAGGGGATATTTATTCTTGATGGTTTTAGCATTGAGAGCCCGATAGTCAACACAAAGTCTATCAGTCTTGTCTCGCTTCTTCACAAAGATTGTTGGGCTACCCCAAGAAGAAGTACTATGTTGAATGAAACCCAACTTCTCTTGTTCATCAAGTTGACGTTTGAGTTCAGCCAACTCAGCAGGACCCATTTTATAAGGTCGCTTGGAGATAGGAGCGGTACCAGGTTCAAGCTCAATTACAAACTCAACCTCACGATCCGGAGGCATACCTGGCAACTCTTCAGGAAAGACATCTGGGAACTCACAGACCACCGGAACACTCTGAATAGCTTCCATAGCATCATCATTCGAGCCAAAGAGAAAAGCTGGATAGCAGGAGTCTGACTTGGAGAATAGACTATATGGCCTTCAGGAATCTTCAGAGAAACCGAGCGTTCAGCACAATCAATCACAGCTGCATTTGCTGTCAACCAATCCATGCCCAAGATGACATCAATGTCAGAATTGCCCAGAAGGATCAAGGACACCGAGAACGAAGAGCCACCAATCTCAATTTGATTGCCATGGCTGATATGAGCAGCCCTCATGTTTGAACCAGGAGATTGTACCACCAGACAATGTGATAAAGGAACCTTATCCAGATCATGCTCTTGCGCAAACTTATGCGAAACAAAAGAATGCGAAGCACCAGAATCAAACAAAACTCTTGCAGGAACTGAGTTAACGGGAAGCATACCCATCACAACTCTAGGTGTATGCTCAGCTTGAGCAGCGTTGACACAGTTGGCACGAGCAACAGTAGACCCGGGCTTGGTGTTGATGTTGAGAGCCCGAGGTGGTGGTGCACGAACCAAAGGAGAGCTTGCCGCAGATCTTGGAGGTGGTGGAGGAAGAGCCTTGTTCTTCATCGGACAGTTCCAGCTTTGATGCCCAGAGTTTCCACATGTGTAACAAGCACCAGGTGGACGTAGAGCCACGTAGCCAGGGACTCCGCCAGGCGCTTCAGGGTAGTGGTGGTTGTAGCCCCTGGGAGCAGCAGTGAGGAAGTTTGGTGGCCTTGCCGCGTAGCTTGAAGGTCTTGGTGGAGCCGGGAGAGACGGTGGGGTGTTAGGAACCCAGAAACGACGCTTAGAAGGAGCTGACATAGCTGAAGAGCTTGCTGCATCATGGCTGTGTTTCTTTGACTCCTCAAACACTTGCCTACTTGCCTCTTCCTGCAGAGCTGTATGCTGAAGTTCCGTAAAAAGACGCTGCCTTGCATGTGTGATTGCATACTTAATCGATGCATTGAGCCCTTGCTCGAACCTCTTTGCTTCTTCTTGTCATCGAGAGATCTCATCGCCACCATAACGAGAAAGGTTCATGAAGTTCTGATGTAGGTATTGACATTATCATTGCCACGCTTGAGGTTGAGAAACACTTCCTTCATCCTCTCATGACAATTTTGACAGAATCGCTCTTTGAAAGCTCCAGTGAACTGTCCCCAAGTAGGCTGAAAACCAGTGCAGTTTGCCTTCAGGTAATTCTCCCACCAGAGAGCTGCATCTCCCTTCAGAAGGTGAGTAGCACACTTTACCCATTCTTGCTCAAGAACATCAGCAGTCGCCAGTAACCTTGACATCTCACGCAACCAATCATCAGCATCAAGTGGTTGATCAGAAACATCAAACTGGCGTGGATTGAACTTCAGAAAGCTTTTGATGTCTCCTCGCTTGGGAGGTGGAGGTAGCGGAACAAACTCATTCCTCCTGACACTTTCCTAAAAACGCTCCTTGTAATTCTGCATTGCTGCCAAGGCATTGGCGATGCTTGACAACGCTGCCCCCAGTTCAGGTTGTATGTCCTCCTCAGAACGGCGTGGTGGTGCCATCCTGTGATTGATATAAAACACAAGTCAGTACTATGATGGAGAATAATAATAATCCAAAATAGTACCAAGATGGAATTAATCACGATTAAAGGATACAATTTACTAAGATGATATTAAAATATCAACGAAGTTCAAAGCACCTAGAAGATATTAAGCATATCACACACGACCGAAAAGGAGTGTGGTACATAAATATATCAAAGAAATTTTTTCCACAAATTTCGGCATTAAAATACCAATAGATGCGCAAAATCACTTAACGAATCAAGATTAGTGACTCTACCACTTCAATATACAAGAGCGAATGATAAAAGTAGTGGTATGGTCGCGACTCCACCCCGCACTCAAATCATTACTCCGCACATGAATAAGTAGAACACATATCCCAACACCTTCTTCTCAAGATGATCCTAAAGATTAGCAACTACGGAAACGAACACCACAAACAAGATAACGTCGGATAACAAAGAGTAAGACAGATCGCGTCGGTTTGCAAAAGCCTGTCGGTATGAAATGTACCAACAGGTGATAACCAAAGGCAGATGGTGATAACAACTTGGATGCAACAGATAGACAAGGAATTACACACACACACACACACAGATACACAACCTATGGTACTACGGAAACCCAGAACACGTGAATCCTAGTTTGAATTTTAAGAAGAGGATTGAAAACGTTACACTTCCTTACCAGAAAAAAGGTGGGTGGTTGGGTAAGAAGAAAAGTGGAAGAAGTCCTACTCTCGCGTTCTGTTTTTCCCTAGTATACATAACTACCAAAAATATTTGCTAGACAGACAACGACCATTTGGCTGAGACCCTGAAGGGCGGGATGGCTCTGATACCAATTGTAACTACCTCGGTGAATTACGCTCCTAGTTACAAGCCTAGATGAGCGGAAATGGTTAAAATAGTACGGTGGGGCCCAAATGCCACTCACGTAGACCTTTCGCCGTCCTAACCATTTCCAAACATCAGGACCAGAACGGGCGGCGTAATCGGCAGGCGAAGGGATCTACTACATACACAAATGAGTATGTATGCAAGCCACCATACAACAGTACATCAGAGCCATTCCATCTAAAAGAAAATAATATAGCAACGCCATACGGCAAGATCCAAATATCCTAGATAGATATAATAGTTTAGGATATCTCCTCATACATCAAACATCAGAGTATCAGGCGGAAGCGGAAGACAAAATCCGAGTACGGATAAGAAGCAAATCGGCATAAGATGCCCCATAAATAAGCAGATCCCGCCCACAGATCTCACGGATCCCCGTTCCCGGAATCTCTACACCGAATGATCGTTGCGCACATCGTCCGTTTCTTCCACCCAAAGATCCATCTTGCGAGTGTACTGCTCATCCGAACCAATAATTTATCGTGTGAGACCCTTAGGGTACTCAGCAAGTCTTTATGCCGCTAAAGGGGACATAACCTGGGTGACGAATTGCAGCAAAAGATAAACCCTAACAATTCTATAGATATCGCTAACCATCCGCCTAACCAGAGATAGAGCGGATGTCCGTGAATTAATAACAAGCTTATAAGAGTTATCACGGTAATATCCACAGATCCATCCTCCTCCTCGCCACCGACGAGGAAGCGGACGAACAACCCCCATCCGTTGGCAGTTTTATTAACCATTCCATGAGTGTTGCACTATTTACTAGTCGTTATTTAGTCAATTTAGAAGCGGTACTTTAGTTATGCTTGTCTATGATCGAGAAATTGTGCTCCAAGTCGTCCATAACCATGGACACGGCTTTCAGAAAGTTTTACCCTGCAGGGGTGCACAAATAGCAACACACACTCGATCAACCTCGGAAAAACCAAATCAAAACCCAACGAGGCATTCACGACAAAGCGATCACAGGATTCAGAAATATTTCAGGGGGCCACCCCATTGAGCTACCCAAGAACGGTTAACTGACCAGACGGCCTCAAGGTTTGTGGAGCCGGCTGTAAAACGTTGGGAACCCGAAGTGTGACTGGTCTTGTCGACATAAAGCGGTCACGACCTAAATAAAGACAGCAAAGGTGCGACTCGCACAATTTTAAATAAAGCAGTAAAGCATGGCATAAGTACAGGATAGTAAATAAAACCTCAAACTAGTTTGTGGCCCCAAGAAATAAGAATGAATCAAGCTCTGGCTCAGGGGGGTTCATAAGCCTCCCGGATGTGGATAGCGCGAATAATCAAGGAACAGGAATCAAGTACTCGGGGTCCTACGGGACACAAGTGAGCCTGAAAAACCAAATAGCAATTATGGCTCACCGATGCCACTTTCATTAGTTATCCCATTACTACTCAGGTTAAGTTGTTTAGGTACCTCGTTATCCATCAGACGCTCACATACCCTACACATGCTGTTCTACGACTCGCATGGCTCAAACAACTCCTGTAGTAATGGCTCATGGGATGGAGGAACAAGCTTCGGTGGAGTTTAAAAGTAAAGGCTATGCAATACTTGGGATTCAATTTAATGCAATCGCGACTCAATGATGCAAGAATAAGATAGAGGCAATAGGTACTATATGTATGCAAGCATGTGGTAGTGCTTGCTCGATTGAAGCGAGAGAAGGATCTGGGTAATGCTCCTGGGTCTCTTGATATATCCCCTACTCAGCGTCTATTCGAAGAAGAACCAAACAAACAAGGGCCAACATAAATAAAGTGCACAAGCATATGAATAAAATGCATCAAGAAAACAATCATGCCATGATGAATGATGCACAATTTGCATGGCATTAATGTAGCATGGCATGGGTGAGGTGTGAGATACAAGATTAAATCATTTTATTGAGTTTTGGCCCCATTTTATTCTCATATTAGTTGTTGTATACATTATATTTACATGATGCATGCTTCAAATCAAACCATGGAATGCATAAACAGAAAGGTCTCGTCGAGCTAATCATTTTAGACATATTATTTGTTAAATTTGGACTTATAAAACAAAAGTTATTAATTTATTTAGGAAAGAGGGCATTTTAATGTAATTTAATTCAAATTGGAATTTTAAATGTCCAAAATATATTTTGAAGGCCATATTTGAAATCCTCACATTTTTCTGATTTGAAAACATATATTATTTGTATTATTTGGATTTATATTTTAAAAGTTATTTAAAAACAGAATTAAATTTGAATTTGAATTAATTTTGAAAAGATTTGAATTTAAACAGATTACAGAAATACTTTTGTTACTTAGCTCAATTCTAGCCACAGACGCTGACCGAGTGGGGTCAACACAGCACACCGAAAAGTTTACATCATGCGAGCTCTTCTAGCCCCAGCGAATGACAGGTGGGGTCAAGGCACACGCGGACCCACACGCCAATGACGGGCGAGGTCGCCACGCTGACAAATGAGGGAGCGCGGGTTGATCAAACCGAAAGACTGGGTACCTTTTTGTAAAAAGCCTACAGACGCTGACTGGTGGGGCTCAGAGGAGCGCGGGTTGCAGGAGTCAAAAGGGTAGGGGGGTTTGTGCAAAAAGCCGCTGCCACTGTGGATCTTCCTCGCGGACAGATCGGTGCTCGCGCGCGGTGCAGAGCGGGGTGGGAGATCGAACGCGGGACCTAGGGCTCGCGCGCGGAGGGCTGGGGTTGCTATCAGGGAGATGGGCGAGGCCTAGATAGGGCGCTACGCGGAGCGTGAGGGTGCAGACGCCCGAGCACTCCGACGCGCGGAGGCCGTTCGACGCAAAGTCCGGCGAGGCTAGGGGGTTACAGAGAGGCGGACCATGTCCAGGGGGTCAGGGAGCTCACGGGGGTGATGTTGGCGTGGTCGGTTCGAGCAGGCGTGCAGCAGATCGTCGACGAGGCAGAGGCCCAGCGGGTTAGGGTTTGGCTCGGTGTCGACGATGATCTGGTGGATCTAGCGCTTCTCCTCCGCGACTGCGTGTACAGAACGATGCAGGGGACCCTCCTTGTACTCCTCGATCGCCTCCACGTCGTGCTCGTCGCCTGGTACGGTGTAGCTGCGAGGGGGCCGAGGGTTTGCCGGCGACGGTGTAGCCGGTGGTAGGAGTAGCAGGGGAAAAGGTGAGCGGCGTTGGGGTAGATCTGGGGGGCGCAGGAGACGTGGAGGAGGAGATAAAGCAGCGAGGGGGGAAGGAAGGTGCCGTGTGGAGCAGGTAGAGGGAAAAGGTGGCCCAGCCACTTTTCTCCCTCCTTCCTCACGTGCTCGTCGGGGCAGGGCAGGGCAGCTGGCAGGGGGGTGGCTTCCAGGTGGGACCAGAGGGCGAGACCAAGGAGGCAGGGGGAGGCTCGGCTGGTGGGGCACGCAGGCAGAGAGAGAGGGAGAGAGGGGTAGCCTGCAGATGCTAGGGTTGGAGCTAGGGTAGGAGGAAGAGGGGGTATGGCTCGGGTAGGGTTTGGTTTGGGTGGCAGCTAGGTGGGCCAGGGTGGCCAGGTGGGGCCAGCAAGGAGGGGAGAGGAGAGAGGCCGAGAGAGGGTAGGGTAGCTTAGGGTTTTGCTTAGAAGGGGGGGTGTGAGGGTTAGGGGTAGGTGGGGTGGTTTAGAGAGTGGGGTAGAGGGGTATGGTGATGATGGGGTAGGTGATTAGAGGGAACTGAGATAGAGGATTAGAGAAAGAGGGGTGAGAGCTAGGGCTTTAGAAGCATGCATGCTCCAAACCTAGATCAAGCAAGATCATGAGGAAAAGAGAGAGAGAGGGATGTGGTTTTATAAAGATCCACTCAAAATTGAAATAAAAACCAAATGCTAGAAAAGGTGGCACTTGCATGGCCCATGGAAAATATTTATTGCCATGTTGATTCTTGTGAATAGTACATGGCATTATTATTATGCATTCCCAAAATTGGAGTAAGGCCTAAGCAAAAGAATTTAGAAGGAATTCCAAGTGGAGTAGATGGAGATGCTCACATTTGATTATAATTAGGACTTGCTAGTGTGTATGTGCCACTAGGTATTTAGTAAGCCCAAAAATATCCCAACATGATAAAACCCCAAAACAACCCATATGGAAGCTAGGAAAAAAAGGGTTCCACTCACAAGGCATGCAAAGGTGGCCATGTGGCTCTCATATATCAATAATGTGAAAACAACATGATGCTAAGATGAGAGCATGTGGAAATAGAATTGGATCCACACCGACACATATGAGCTAGAGGTAAAACCAAATAAGTTGCAATGCTCATATATGGTGGAATGGTGGAATGATGGGTGATGACAAGAAAGGTGGTGGAGTTAACAAAAGATATGCCCCCAACTCAACTTGGGCATTTAAACAATATATCAAGAACCAAATACAATATCAAGAGGCAAATACAATTAATGATGCATATGAGAGAAGAACCAAATGAAAAAGGGTTTTATATGATGCTCAAATGCAAGGAGGCATGATGACATAAGCATGATATAATTATGATGCAACAATTATATATAGGAAGTAGCCATTATATTACTAGAGCAAGTAGCATTACAATTGTTAGACAATTGGGATGCTACATCTAGCCCCCACAAGGTTTCCTTGACCCTTTCTTGGTTTTCAAGCAAACACTAAGAACTCTTCTAGAACCTTCCAGAACATTCCGAAACCTTCTAGAATCCCCATACAAACACTCCGGAACATTTCCTAACTTAGAAAATGATCCCCAATATATGAATCTTATTCTCCGGACCATTCCGGATCTCCTCGTGATGTCCCGGATCCAATCCGAGACTCCGAACAACATTCGGTCTCCAACGCACATTCCATATCTACTTAAAACAACTTCGAACCTTAAGTGTTTCACCCTACGGTTCGTGAATATGCAGACATGATGGAGACACTTCTCCGATCAATAACCATCAGCGGGATCTGGAGATCCATAACGGCTCCCACATACTCAACGATGACTTCGTGATCTATAGAACCATTAACATACGAAACCAATTCCCTTTGTCAAGCGATATTCTACTTATCTGAGGTTTGATCGTCGGTATCTCCATACCTAGTTCTACCTCGTTACTGATAAGTACTCTTTACTCGTTCCATGTTATGTCATCCCTTGTGACCTAGTCACATGCTTGCAAGCTAACTAGATGACATTCCACCGAGAGGGCCCAGAGCATATCTATCCGTCATATGGATGGACAAATCCCAATCTTGGTCCATGCGCTTCAACACATACTTTCAGAATACCCAATGACACCTTTATAACCACCCGATTACCACGGGTGTTTGATGTCATCAAAGTACCCATCCGGTGATGGTGATTAACATAACCTCATGGTCGAAGGATTAGGTTACTATGCATTTGAAAGCTTATAGCAATATGAACTTAATGACTTTATCTTATGCTACGTGTACTATGGGTGTGTGTCCATCACATCATTCTCCTAATGATATGATCTTGTTATTAACGACATCCAATGTCCATGATCAGGAAACCATGATCATCTATTAATCAACAAGCTAGTTCAACAAGAGGCTTACTAGGGACTCTTTTATGTTTACAAAACACACATGTATTAATGTTTCCAGTTAATACAATTATAGCATGGGATGTAAACATTTATCATAAACATAAAGATATAATAATAACCACTTTATTATTGCCTCTTGGGCATGTCTCCAACAGTCTCCCACTTGCACTAGAGTCAATAATCTAGTTAATAACTTGTGCATTCAACACCTATGGCTTTTTGGTGTTGTATAGACACTATTGATAGTGGTAAACATAATCTTCAGATCTGACACTTCCAGGTCCGTGTGTATTTGCATGTCCTTGCGTCTCTACACATTACTCATTCTCCAATGAGATGGCATTGTATAAATTTGGTCCTTTAGTGAGACCTTTAGTTCCTTGGGATTATATCATGTTGATACAATTGTCATACAATGTATCTTCATAGTATTATCCCGCTATGAACCACACCTAGTTTGATAAAAAACTACTTGACGCAAATGCCCTCATTTGCTGCTACAATAGCAGTCATATACTTAGCCTTTTGTTGTAGTATCTGTCACAATGTTTTAACTTTGGTACTCAACCAAATCCGTTATGGAACTTCCTTTCCATTACATTGTGCCACCCATAGTTTAAATTGAGATAAACTTAATTTGTGACAAAACTAGTATCAATGCAACAATTTACAATGAACTATTTGTCAACACTATATAAATAATATATTCTTAGTTCTTCCAAAGATCATAGGAATATCCCCACTATTTGTCCAATGATCATCTTATGAGTCATTCTGGTATATGCTCATAACATTTAGAGCATAGGACATATCTGGATGTGTACATCTCAAAGATTGATCAAAATATTCTTGTGATTTCACCAAGTGTCAAAACACTTGAATCTCGTGTCAACACACTTGAATCTTGATTCAGTCCTTTCCGCAAGGCCAAGAACCTTTCTTGTTGTTTCCATATTGAACTCATTCAACATCTTATCTATGTACATTTGGCAAAACCATATTAGCGCCTCGATCTATCCATATAGACATTGATGCCTAATTCTTGGGTTATGCCTAAGTCTTTCATCGAAATGAAATTCTTAACATGTGTCAATAAAAATACATCATTTTTAATCAACAATATGTCTTTCACATAATGTATTAGAAATATGTCTTAGCGCTCCCACTTAATTTCTTGCAAAATGCAAACATCTTCATCGTCTCTGATGAAATTAAACCTTTTAACAGTTTCATCACGGTGAAGATTCCAACTCCGCTATGCTCACTTCAACCATTGAAGTTTTGCATACTCTTTTAGCATCCTTTTAATTAACAAAACCCTTTGGATCGTGTCATGGACACATCCTAGGTAACCATTCTATTAGAAGAACTTGTTTTGTTTGTTCAACTACCATATACCAAAATATATGTAGTGGTTGCTACATTAATCCGTCCAGACTAAATATCGCTATGAAAGATCAAATCTTATCATAGTCAATTCCTTGAACATTGTCGGAAACTCTTTCCGTCATGTCGACTATTTCATAGATGTGAAACATCCATGTCTATTTCTTTATAGATCCATATACGACTGTAAGGTCTTAAACCTTTCTAGAGGGTCTTTCAAATTCAAAGCTTGATTTCTCGTGTATGGAATTATCACGGATTTCATGGCTTCAAGCCACTTAACGAAGTCAGGGCCCATCATTGCTTCTTTGCATGTAGTCGGTTCATCATTGTCAAACAACAATGATTTAACTCTCAAATCTTGGCATTTGATTACTTACCCAACCTACTTGGTTCAATAGGAACTTAGATCTCTGTGACCACAACCTTTGAGGCACGTGAGCCATGAGCATTGTTCTTGCCCAGGACACTTTCTCCGACGCCAAGAACTCAGCACATATTAGCCAAGGTTCAACAACCTTGTCAAAGTTCTATTGTTCTCCCATTTAACTTTTCACCAAAATTCCTTCTCAAGAAACTTGACATTCTAAGCGACAAACACTTTTTTCTTCGGTGTTATGGAGGAATACCCAATGGTTATTCGAAATAACCTACAAAGACATGCTCATCCGACTTTGGTTGTAAACATTTTACTTATGCCTAGCATACCAAAAATTTAAGAAAGCACAACCTGGGTTTTATCCCAAACCATGACTTATATGGTGTCATTTCAACGGATCACAATGGAGCTCTTTTCAGTGTAAAAGCGGTAGTCACTAAAGCTTTAATCTTTAAAATATAATGGCAGTTTTATAAATGACACCTTTGATCTTACCATGTCAAACAAGGTTTCATTACATATCTTGAACACTCCATACTCCTATGGTGTTTTGGGAAATGCAAATCCATGGAACGATTCCTCAAATCTTAGGTGTTTTGCTAAACTTGTAACTGAAACATCTTTCTTTATGATCCAATCATAAACTTTTTATTTTCTTGTTACAATAATTTTCCACTTCATTTTGAAAGTCTTTGAACATTTTCAAATGTTTCATACTTCTTCCTTATTGAGCAAGTATATACATATACTCACTCAAATCTTCGGAGAAAACATATGAAGTTGAAATCCATCGCCCACGACTACACATAATGGACTATATACATCAATATGTACAAATTCCAATCAGTTAGTCGTCCGTTCCTCTTTTGGCCTACGAACGGAGTTTTAATTATCTCCAGGAAAGTATCACAAGCGTCATTTGATCAAAATCAAAGACTCCAAAAATCCATCAACATGGAGTTTCTTCATGTATCCCTTTCAATATAATTTAAACGGCGATGTCACTTCGCAAGTGATCTTTCAATCATTTGTCTTGCGACATTTTAGCATTAGTTTTATGGTCGTTATTTCTCCAACCAGACTTGTATATCATCCATCTATTATGGAATACGGTAATTATTTGAACAACCTTTTGTCGTCATAATACCTCATCAAAATAACAATTATTGAAACAAATCTTGAAGGTAAGCTTTGATGTTAACGAGCACCACAACAACCCTTTGTTTGTTTTCGATGAACATCATCACATATTCTCTTGCTAGTTACATAGGCCATTGCAGTTCATGAATTGTGTTGTCCTGTATGACACTTCATACCAACCAATTCGGTATCCAATACCGTAGAACCACATTGTTTAACAACCAAGGAATACAGCCATAACATATATCTTTTATATACCTAAGTTGGATATCTCCAATCTTTTCTTTTCTGCCAAATATTTTATAGATTCTCTTTCAACAATTCCTTTTCTTTTAAAAAGAATCTATCAATATCAATAGTGGTGTCACTCACATGACACATAGTACAAAGTGTGTATAGTCAAATACTAATACCTTTGGACTTGCACTTTGAAGTGGATCACCTTCATCAAATGTTTGGCGTTCTTTCAAAATTCCATTCTTTAGTAATCTTTTAGTGTAGTAAACATTTTACTTACATCTTCTATTCATCCTTATCATGACAACTTTCATGATCAAGCTGCTATAGCTTATAAAGGTGAATTGCGAGTATAATGTTTCTTTTCCAAAACCTTTTGGAGGATTAGGACGACTAGCATCTCCAACCTTCACAAATTCTCATCAAATATGAGGACATATACTCTATCATGTTGTAACCAACACATTGTTTTAGATATCGCAATACCTTTCACATATGATGGTTTCTAAAACATCGCTTTCAGCTCTTAGATAAACATGATATTAAAAACAATCTTTTGAGTATCAAGAATCATGGAGGCAAACATGATACATTAGATACTAACACTGGAATTGTTACTCTTGATTTAATACTGTTTATTAAACTTCACAGAGTAAACGGAGTTTGCTGAAAGTTTGCAATATGACTTTTAAACTTTAGATTGACACTCAAAACAATACGATACCAGTTAAAAAGCAAATATCCAGAATTTCTATAGTTCTACTATCTCAACTATAACTAAGCGTAAGGTGGTGAACGGATGCCAATGACTACAACAAACTATGCAAATTCACTTTGATTGTGTTTATGATAAATTGAGTTTGGCTAATCCAAATTACAAATGAACTCCCACTCAAAGAAACATCCCTCAAGTTGTTTTAGTGATTACACGAACCAAATCCACTACACCAAGTCCGATCATCACGTGAGATGATGTAGCTTTAAAGGTGAACAATCAACATGTTCATCATATCATCCATATGAATCATGCTTTACCTTTCGGTATTCCGTGTTCCGAGACCATGTTTGTACATGCAAGGCTCGTCAAGGTTAACCTTAGTATCCGCATGTGCAAATCTGGCTTGCACCCGTCGTATGCACACGTAGAATCTATCACACCCGATCATCACGAGATGCTTCGAAACGACGAGTCTTAGCAACGGTGCCTACTAAGGACGAACACTTTATTACTTGATATTTAGTGAGAGGGATCATCTTATAATGCTACCATCGCGATCTAAGCAATACAAGATGCATAAAGGATTAACATCACAGGCAATTCATAATTAGTGTGATATGATATGGCCCTTTCTTCTTATGCCTTTGATCTCTATCTCCAAAGCACGAACATGATCTCCATCATCACCAGCATTGCGTCAAGGTCAGTGGCGCCGCTTCATGGTTGTCCATCATCACTAGCAACTATTACAGCTACTTGGAATAAAGCTATTACAAGATGAATAGACACGCAGGTCTTAACATAATTAAAGACAACCATTAGGCTCCTGTCGGTTGCCATATTACAACAAGGATCATTGCATACATCAAATATAATCACAATCACATGATGGCCATATCACATCACTAAACCCCTACAAAAACAAGTTACACGCCTCTAATATTCTTTGCATGTTTTACGTGGTTTGGGGCTTTCGAATAAGAATGGATCTTACCTACAAAACTGAACCACAACGTTGATACAAGTGCTATCAAGTGCAAAGTGTAGATTGGATCTATACTATGGTGAGAGAGACAGACACCCGCAAAGCCACTTGTGCAAAGCAAGTTACACGTCAATCGTGGAGCAAGTCTCATGTGCGATGACATGTAAGGTTAGCCCGAGCCGCTTCATCCCACCATACCGCAAGATGCAAAGTACACAAAGCAAAAGACGGCACGAGCACCAACGCCCACAACATCATTGCGTTCTACTCGTGCAATAGATCTACGCATAGATATGGCTCTGATAGCACTGATGGGTTCGTAGCATGTAAAACAAAAAATTTCTACCGCAAGAACAAACAAAACCTAGATCTAATCTAGATAAAAGCCAAGATCTAATCTATTAGACATGTGCAGCGAGATAGATCGGTACTAACCCTCGTAGTTTCCAAAGCCTTGTTCAAGAACGGATCTCGTGGTTGATGTAGTCGATCACTTGCCGATCTCAAGATGGAGTGGGCGATCCTTCCGGCGCCGCGTTCCGGCAGCGCTTCCGCAATCGGTCACACATGCGGAGTCGAAGCAGACCTTCCTCTCCCCGTTCCAGCGAGCAGCGGAGGTAGTAGATCTTCTCCACGGAATCCCAGTAGCACGACGGTGTGGTGGTGGTGGTGGAGTAGAGAATTCTGCAGGGCTTCGCCTAAGCCGGAGCAGAGGGAAGGAGGAGGAGAGAGGCGGCGGCTAGAGCTTTTTATGAGAGAGAGCTAGAAGGGGGCGCCCCTCCCCTCTATTTAAAGGAGGGAGGCCCCTTGGGAGGGGGAGTCCTAGTAGGACTCCCCTCCCTCCTTGGGCCGGCGGGTTGGGAAGGGGGGAGGAGTCCTCCTCCCGCACGAATCCGTGTCTAGCCCCCACAAGGTTTCCTTGACCCTTTCTTGGTTTTCAAGCAAACACCAAGAACTCTTCTAGAACCTTCCAGAATTTTCCGAAACCTTCTAGAATTCCCATACAAACACTCCGGAACATTTCCTAACTTAGAAAATGATCCCCAATATATGAATCTTATTCTCCGGACCATTCCGGATCTCCTCGTGATGTCCCGGATCCAATTCGAGACTCCGAACAACATTCGGTCTCCAACGCACATTCCATATCTACTTAAAACAACTTCGAACCTTTAGTGTGTCACCCTACGGTTCGTGAATATGCAGACACGATGGAGACACTTCTCCGATCAATAACCATCAGCGGGATCTGGAGATCCATAACGGCTCCCACATACTCAACGATGACTTCGTGATCGATAGAACCATTAACATACGAAACCAATTCCCTTTGTCACGCGATATTCTACTTATCCGAGGTTTGATCGTCGGTATCTCCATACCTAGTTCTACCTCGTTACTGATAAGTACTCTTTACTCGTTCCATGTTATGTCATCCCTTGTGACCTAGTCACATGCTTGCAAGCTAACTAGATGACATTCCACCCAGAGGGCCCAGAGCATATCTATCTGTCATATGGATGGACAAATCCCAATCTTGGTCCATGCGCTTCAACACATACTTTCAGAATACCCAATGACACCTTTATAACCACCCAGTTATGAAGCGGTGTTTGATGTCATCAAAGTACCCATCCGGTTATGGTGATTAACATAACCACATGGTCAAAGGATTAGGTTACTATGCATTTGAAAGCTTATAGCAATACGAACTTAATGACTTGATCTTATGCTACGCTTACTATGGGTGTGTGTCCATCACATCATTCTCCTAATGATATGATCTTGTTATTAACGACATCCAATGTCCATGATCAGGAAACCATGATCATCTATTAATCAACAAGAGGCTTACTAGGGACTCTTTTATGTTTACAAAACACACATGTATTAATGTTTCCAGTTAATACAATTATAGCATGGGATGTAAACATTGATCATAAACATAAAGATATAATAATAACCACTTTATTATTGCCTCTTGGGCATATCTCCAACAAAAAGAACACACATACAATAACTATAGTGGATCCATGTGTTTTAGAAAAATCATACACATGTAATGAAACTAGTGGAACAATGTGGTTTAGAAAAGGAACACACATGAAATGTCACTAGTGGATCCATGTAGTTTAGGAAAAGAACACACATGCAATGTAACTTGTGGATCCATGTGGTTTAGGAAAAGAACACACATGCAATGTCACAAGTGGATCCATGTGGTTTACGAAAAGAACACACATGCAATGACTCTAGTGGATCAATGTGATTTAGGAAAAGAGCACATATGCAATGACTCTAGTGGATCCATGGGGTTTGGGAAAAGAACACACATTTAATGACTCTATTGGATCCATATTGTTTAGGAAAAGAGCACACATGCAAAAGTCACTAGTGGATCAATATGGTTTAGGAAAAGAACAAACATGCAATGTCACAAGTGGATCCATGTGGTTTAGGAAAAGAACACACATGCAATGTCACCGGTGGATCCATGTGGTTTAGGAAAATAGCACACATGCAAAAGTCACTAGTGGATCAATCTGGTTTAGGAAAAGAACACACATGCAATGTTACAAGTGGATCCATGTGGTTTAGGAAAAGAACACACATGCAATGTCACCGGTGGATCCATGTGGTTTAGGAAAATAACACACATGCATTGTCACAAGTGGATAGATGTGGTTTAGGAAAAGATCACACATGCAATGTCACAAGTGGATCCATGTGGTATAGGAAAAGAACACACATGCAATGTCACAAGTGGATCCATGTGGTTTAGGAAAAGAACACACATACAATGACTATAGTGGATCCATGTGGTTTAGGAAAAGCACACACATGTAATGACACTAGTGGATCCATGTGGTTCAGGAAAAGAACAAACATGTAATGACACTAGTGGATCAATGTGGTTTACAAAAAACACACACATGCAATGTCACAAGTAGATCAATGTGGTTTAGGAAAACAACACACATACAACTTTCACTAGTGGATACATGTCGTTTAGGAAAAGAACACACATCCAATGACTCTAATGGATCCATGTGGTTTAGAAAAATAATACACATGCAATGACTCTAGTGGAACAATGTGGTTTAGAAAAGGAACACACATGCAATGTCACTAGTGGATCCATGTAGTTTAGGAAAAGAACACACATGCAATATAACTTGTGGATCCATGTGGTTTAAGAAAAGAACACACATGCAATGTCACAAGTGGATCCATGTGGTTTACGAAAAGAACACACATGCAATGACTCTAGTGGATCAATGTGATTTAGGAAAAGAACACACATGCAATGACTCGAGTGGATCCACGGGGTTTAGGAAAAGAACACACATTTAATGACTCTAGTGGATCCATGTGGTTTAGGAAAAGAGCACACATGCAAAATTCACTAGTGGATCAATGTGTTTTAGGAAAAGAACAAACATGCAATGTCACAAGTGGATCCATGTGGTTTAGGAAAAGAACACACATGCCATGTCACCGGTGGATCCATGTGGTTTAGGAAAAGAGCATACATGCAAAAGTCACTAGTGGATCGATGTGGTTTAGGAAAAGAACACACATGCAATGTCACAAGTGGATCCATGTGGTTTACGAAAAGAACACACATGCAATGTCACCGGTGGATCCATGTGGTTTAGGAAAATAACACACATGCATTGTCACAAGTGGGTACATGTGGTTTAGAAAAAGATCACACATGCAATGTCACTAGTGGATCCATGTGGTTTAGGAAAATAACCCACAGGCAATGTCACAAGTGGATCCATGTGGTTTAGGAAAAGAACACACATGCAATTACTCTAGTGGATCAATGTGGTTTAGGAAAAGAACACACATGCAATGACTCTAGTGGATCCATGTGGTTTAGGAAAAGAACACACATGCAATGAGACTAGTGGATCAATGTGGTTTACGAAAAAAACATAGATGTAATGTCACAAGTAGATCAATGTGGTTTAGGAAAAGAACGCACATGCAAATGTCACTAGTGGATACATGTCATTTAGGAAAAGAACACACATGCAATTACTATAGTGGATCAATGTGGTTTAGGAAAAGAAAACACATGCAATGACTCTAGTGGATCCATGTGGTTCAGGAAATGAACACACATGAAATGTCACTAGTGGATCCATGTATTTCGAGAAAACAACACACATGCAAATGTCACAAGTGGATCAATGTGGTGTTGGAAAAGAACACACATGCAATGCCTCAAGTGCATCAATGTGGTTTAGGAAAAAACACGCATGCCATAACACCAGTGGATCCATGTGTTTCACGAAAAGACCACACATGCAATGGCACTAGTGGATCAAAGTGGTGCAGGAAAAAAACACAGATACAATGTCACAAGTAGATAAATGTGGTTTAGGAAAAGAACACACATGAAAATGTCACCAGTGGATACATGTGGTTTAGGAAAACAACACACATGCAATGGCTCTACTGGATCCATGTGGTTTAGGAAAATAACACACATGGAATGACTCTAGTAGATCAATGTGGTTTAGGAAAAGAACACACATGCAATGTCACCTGTGGATACATGTACTTTAGGAAAAGAACACACATGCAATGACTCTAGTGGATCCATCTGGTCCTGGAAAAGAACACACATGCAATGTCACGAGTGGATCCATGCTGTTTAGAAAAGAACACACCTGCAATGTTACCGATGGATCCATGTGGTTTAGGAAAAGAGCACACATGCAATGTCACAAGTGCATCCATGTGGTTTAGGAAAAGAACACACATGCAATGACTCTAGTGTGTCAATGTAGTTTAGGAAAATAACACACGTGCAATGAGTCTAGTGGATCAATGTGGTTTAGGAAAAGAACATACATGCTATGTCACAAGTTTATCCATGTGCTTTAGGAAAAGAACACACATGCAATGTCTCTAGTGGATCCATTTGGTTTAGGAAAATAACACACATACAATGTCACAAGATGATCCATGTGGTTTAGGAAAAGAACACACATGCAATGAGTCTAGTGGATCAATGTGGTTTAGGAAAAGTACACACATGCAATGACTCTAGTGGATCCATGTAGTTCATGAAAAGAACACACACGGAATGTCACTAATGGATCCATGTGGTTTAGGAAAATAAAACACATGCAATGTCACCGGTGGATCCATCTAGTTTAGGGAAAGAACACACATGCAATGTCACCAGTGGATCCATGTGGTTTTGGAAAAGAACACACATGCAAATGTCACTAGTGGATCAATGTGGTTTTGGAAATGAACACACATGCAATGCTTCATGGGGATCCATGTGGTTTAGGAAAAGAACACACATGCAATGACACTAGTGGATCCATGTGGTTCAGGAAAAGAACACACCTGCAATGTAACAAGTGGATCCATGTGGTTTAGGAAAAGAACACACATACAATAACTATAGTGGATCCATGTGGTTTGGGAAAAGCACACACATGTAATGACACTAGTGGATCCATGTGGTTCAGGAAAAGAACAAACATGTAATGACACTAGTGGATCAATGTGGTTTACAAAAAACACACACATGCAATGTCACAAGTAGATCAATGTGGTTTAGGAAAACAACACACATACAACTTTCACTGGTGGATACATGTCATTTAGGAAAAGAACACACATCCAATGACTCTAATGGATCCATGTGGTTTAGAAAAATAATACACATGCAATGACTCTAGTGGAACAATGTGGTTTAGAAAAGGAACACACATGCAATGTCACTAGTGGATCCATGTAGTTTAGGAAAAGAACATACATGCAATGTAACTTGTGGATCCATGTGGTTTAAGAAAAGAACACGCATGCAATGTCACAAGTGGATCCATGTGGATCACGAAAAGAACACACATGCAATGACTCTAGTGGATCAATGTGATTTAGGAAAAGAACACACATGCAATGACTCGAGTGGATCCACGGGGTTTAGGAAAAGAACACACATTTAATGACTCTAGTGGATCCATGTGGTTTAGGAAAAGAGCACATATGCAAAAGTCAATAGTGGATCAATGTGGTTTAGGAAAAGAACAAACATGCAATGACTCGAGTGGATCCACGGGGTTTAGGAAAAGAACACACATTTAATGACTCTAGTGGATCCATGTGGTTTAGGAAAAGAGCATACATGCAAAAGTCACTAGTGGATCGATGTGGTTTAGGAAAAGAACACTCATGCAATGTCACAAGTGGATCCATGTGGTTTAGGAAAAGAACACACATGCAATGTCACCGGTGGATCCATGTGGTTTAGGAAAATAACACACATGCATTGTCACAAGTGGGTACATGTGGTTTAGAAAAAGATCACACATGCAATGTCACTAGTGGATCCATGTGGTTTAGGAAAAGAACACACAGGCAATGTCACCAGTGGATCCATGTTGTTTAGGAAAAGAACACACATATAATGACACTAGTGGATCCATGTGGTTTATGAAAAGCACACAGGCAATGTCACAAGTATATCAATGTGGTTTAGGAAAATAACACACATGCAATGTCACAAGTGGATCCATGTGGTTTAGGAAAAGAACACACATGCAATTAGTCTAGTGGATCAATGTGGTTTAGGAAAAGAACACACATGCAATGACTCTAGTGGATCCATGTGGTTTAGGAAAAGAACACACATGCAATGAGACTAGTGGATCAATGTGGTTTACGAAAAAAACATAGATGTAATGTCACAAGTAGATCAATGTGGTTTAGGAAAAGAACGCACATGCAAATGTCACTAGTGGATACATGTCATTTAGGAAAAGAACACACATGCAATTACTATAGTGGATCAATGTGGTTTAGGAAAAGAAAACACATGCAATGACTCTAGTGGATCCATGTGGTTCAGGAAATGAACACACATGAAATGTCACTAGTGGATCCATGTATTTCGAGAAAACAACACACATGCAAATGTCACAAGTGGATCAATGTGGTGTTGGAAAAGAACACACATGCAATGCCTCAAGTGCATCAATGTGGTTTAGGAAAAAACACGCATGCCATAACACCAGTGGATCCATGTGTTTCACGAAAAGACCACACATGCAATGGCACTAGTGGATCAAAGTGGTGCAGGAAAAAAACACAGATACAATGTCACAAGTAGATAAATGTGGTTTAGGAAAAGAACACACATGAAAATGTCACCAGTGGATACATGTGGTTTAGGAAAACAACACACATGCAATGGCTCTACTGGATCCATGTGGTTTAGGAAAATAACACACATGGAATGACTCTAGTAGATCAATGTGGTTTAGGAAAAGAACACACATGCAATGTCACCTGTGGATACATGTACTTTAGGAAAAGAACACACATGCAATGACTCTAGTGGATCCATCTGGTCCTGGAAAAGAACACACATGCAATGTCACCGGTGGATCCATCTAGTTTAGAAAAGAACACACCTGCAATGTTACCGATGGATCCATGTGGTTTAGGAAAAGAGCACATGCAATGTCACAAGTGCATCCATGTGGTTTAGGAAAAGAACACACATGCAATGACTCTAGTGTGTCAATGTAGTTTAGGAAAATAACACACGTGCAATGAGTCTAGTGGATCAATGTGGTTTAGGAAAAGAACATACATGCTATGTCACAAGTTTATCCATGTGCTTTAGGAAAAGAACACACATGCAATGTCTCTAGTGGATCCATTTGGTTTAGGAAAATAACACACATACAATGTCACAAGATGATCCATGTGGTTTAGGAAAAGAACACACATGCAATGAGTCTAGTGGATCAATGTGGTTTAGGAAAAGTACACACATGCAATGACTCTAGTGGATCCATGTAGTTCATGAAAAGAACACACACGGAATGTCACTAATGGATCCATGTGGTTTAGGAAAATAAAACACATGCAATGTCACCGGTGGATCCATCTAGTTTAGGGAAAGAACACACATGCAATGTCACCAGTGGATCCATGTGGTTTTGGAAAAGAACACACATGCAAATGTCACTAGTGGATCAATGTGGTTTTGGAAATGAACACACATGCAATGCTTCATGGGGATCCATGTGGTTTAGGAAAAGAACACACATGCAATGACACTAGTGGATCCATGTGGTTCAGGAAAAGAACACACCTGCAATGTAACAAGTGGATCCATGTGGTTTAGGAAAAGAACACACATACAATAACTATAGTGGATCCATGTGGTTTGGGAAAAGCACACACATGTAATGACACTAGTGGATCCATGTGGTTCAGGAAAAGAACAAACATGTAATGACACTAGTGGATCAATGTGGTTTACAAAAAACACACACATGCAATGTCACAAGTAGATCAATGTGGTTTAGGAAAACAACACACATACAACTTTCACTGGTGGATACATGTCATTTAGGAAAAGAACACACATCCAATGACTCTAATGGATCCATGTGGTTTAGAAAAATAATACACATGCAATGACTCTAGTGGAACAATGTGGTTTAGAAAAGGAACACACATGCAATGTCACTAGTGGATCCATGTATTTTAGGAAAAGAACATACATGCAATGTAACTTGTGGATCCATGTGGTTTAAGAAAAGAACACGCATGCAATGTCACAAGTGGATCCATGTGGATCACGAAAAGAACACACATGCAATGACTCTAGTGGATCAATGTGATTTAGGAAAAGAACACACATGCAATGACTCGAGTGGATCCACGGGGTTTAGGAAAAGAACACACATTTAATGACTCTAGTGGATCCATGTGGTTTAGGAAAAGAGCACATATGCAAAAGTCAATAGTGGATCAATGTGGTTTAGGAAAAGAACAAACATGCAATGTTACAAGTGGATCCATGTGGTTTAGGAAAAGAACACACATGCCATGTCACCGGTGGATCCATGTGGTTTAGGAAAAGAGCATACATGCAAAAGTCACTAGTGGATCGATGTGGTTTAGGAAAAGAACACTCATGCAATGTCACAAGTGGATCCATGTGGTTTAGGAAAAGAACACACATGCAATGTCACCGGTGGATCCATGTGGTTTAGGAAAATAACACACATGCATTGTCACAAGTGGGTACATGTGGTTTAGAAAAAGATCACACATGCAATGTCACTAGTGGATCCATGTGGTTTAGGAAAAGAACACACAGGCAATGTCACCAGTGGATCCATGTTGTTTAGGAAAAGAACACACATATAATGACACTAGTGGATCCATGTGGTTTATGAAAAGCACACAGGCAATGTCACAAGTATATCAATGTGGTTTAGGAAAATAACACACATGCAATGTCACAAGTGGATCCATGTGGTTTAGGAAAAGAACACACATGCAATTAGTCTAGTGGATCAATGTGGTTTAGGAAAAGAACACACATGCAATGACTCTAGTGGATCCATGTGGTTTAGGAAAAGAACACACATGCAATGACACTAGTGGATCAATGTGGTTTACGAAAAAAACATAGATGTAATGTCACAAGTAGATCAATGTGGTTTAGGAAAAGAACGCACATGCAAATGTCACTAGTGGATACATGTCATTTAGGAAAAGAACACACATGCAATGACTATAGTGGATAAATGTGGTTTAGGAAAAGAACACACATGCAATGAATCTAGTGGATCCATGTGGTTCAGGAAATGAACACACATGCAATGTCACTAGTGGATCCATGTATTTCGAGAAAACAACACACATGCAAATGTCACAAGTGGATCAATGTTGTGTTGAAAAAGAACACACATGCAATGCCTCAAGTGCATCAATGTGGTTTAGGAAAACAACACACATACAACTTTCACTAGTGGATACATGTCATTTAGGATAAGAACACACATCCAATGACTCTAATGGATCCATGTGGTTTAGAAAAATAATACACATGCAATGACTCTAGTGGATCAATGTGGTTTAGAAAAGGAACACACATGCAATGTCACTAGTGGATCCATGTAGTTTAGGAAAAGAACAGACATGCAATGTAACTTGTGGATCCATGTGGTTTAAGAAAAGAACACGCATGCAATGTCACAAGTGGATCCGTGTGGATCACGAAAAGAACACACATGCAATGACTCTAGTGGATCAATGTGATTTAGGAAAATAATACACATGCAATGACTCGAGTCGATCCACGGGGTTTAGGAAAAGAACACACATTTAATGACTCTATTGGATCCATGTGGTTTAGGAAAAGAGCACATATGCAAAAGTCACTAGTGGATCAATGTGGTTTAGGAAAAGAACAAACATGCAATGTCACAAGTGGATCCATGTGGTTTAGGAAAAGAACACACATGCCATGTCACCGGTGGATCCATGTGGTTTAGGAAAAGAGCATACATGCAAAAGTCACTATTGGATCGATGTGGTTTAGGAAAAGAACACACATGCAATGTCACAAGTGGATCCATGTGGTTTAGGAAAAGAACACAAATGCAATGTCACCGGTGGATCCATGTGGTTTAGGAAAAGAACACACATGCAATGTCACAAGTGGATCCATGTGGTTTTGGAAAAGAACACAAATGCAAATGTCACTAGTGGATCAATGTGGTTTTGGAAATGAACACACATGCAATGCTTCAAGTGGATCCATGTGGTTTAGGAAAAGAACACACATGCAATGACACTAGTGGATCCATGTGGTTCAGGAAAAGAACACACCTGCAATGACACTAGTGGATCAATGTGGTTTACAAAAAATACACACACGCAATGTCACAAGTAGATCAATGTGGTTTAGGAAAAGAACACACGTGCAAATGTCACCAGTGGATAAATGTCGTTTAGGAAAAGAACACACATCCAATGACGCTAGTCGATCCATGTGGTTTAGGAAAAGAACACACATGCAATGACTCTAGTGGATCAATGTGGTTTAGGAAAATAAACACACATGCATTGTCACTAGTGGATCCATGTAGTTTAGGAAAAGAACCCACATGCAATGTCACAAGTGGATCCATGTGGTTTAGGAAAAGAACACACATGCAATGACACCAGTGGATCCATGTGGTTCAGGAAAAGAAAACACATGTAATAACACTAGTGGATCAATGTGGTTTACGAAAAACACACACATGCAATGTAACAAGTAGATCAATGTGGTTTAGGAAAACAACGCACATGCAAATGTCACTAGTGGATACATGTCGTTTAGGAAAAGAACACACATCCAATGACTCTAGTGGATCCATGTGGTTTAGAAAAAGATCACACATGTGATGACTCTAGTGGAACAATGTGGTTTAGGAAAAGAACACACATGCAATGTCACTAGTGGATCCATGTAGTTTAGGAAAAGAACACACATGCAATGTCACTAGTGGATCCATGTGGTTTAAGAAAAGAACACACATGCATTGTCACAAGTGGATCCATGTGGTTTACGAAAAGAACACACATGCAATGACTCTAGTGGATCAATGTGATATAGGAAAAGAACACACATGCAATGACTCTAGTGGATCTATGTGGTCTAGGAAAAGAATACACATGCAATGTCACAAGTGGATCCATGTGGTTTAGGAAAAGAACACACATACAATGACTCTAGTGGATCAATGTGGTTTAGTAAAAGAACACAGATGCAATGTCACCGGTGGATCCATGTGGTTTACGAAAAGAACACACATGCAATGATTCTTGTGGATCAATGTGGTTTAGGAAATTAACACACATGCAATGCCACAAGTGGATCCATGTGGTTTAGGAAAATAACACACATGCAATCACACTAGTGGATCAATGTGGTTTATGAAAAGCACACAGGCAATGTCACAAGTAGATCGATTTGGTTTAGGAAAAGAACACACATGCAAATGTCACTAGTGGATACATGTTGTTTAGGAAAAGAACACACATGCAATGACTCTAGTGGATCAATGTGATTTAGGAATAGAACACACATGCAATGACTCTAGTGGATCAATGTGGTTTAGGAAAAGAACACACATGCAATGTCACAAGTGTATCCTTGTGGTTTAGGAAAAGAACACACATGCAATGACTCTAGTGGATCAATGTGGTTTGGTAAAAGAACACACATGCAATGTCACCAGTGGATCCATGTGGTTTAGGAAAATAACACACATGCATTGTCACAAGTGGGTACATGTGGTTTAGAAAAAGATCACACATGCAATGCCACAAGTGGATCCATGTGGTTTAGGAAAAGAACACACATGCAATGACACTAGTGGATCCATGTTGTTTAGGAAAAGAACACACATATAATGACACTAGTGGATCCATGTGGTTTATGAAAAGCACACAGGCAATGTCACAAGTAGATCAATGTGGTTGAGGAAAAGAACACAGATGCAAATGTCACTAGTTGATACATGTCGTTTAGGAAAAGAACACACATCCAATGACTCTAGTGGATCCATGTGGTTTAGAAAAATAACACACATGCCATGATACCAGTGGATCCACGTGGTTCAGGAAAAGAACCCACATGTAATGACACTAGTGGATCAATGTGGTTTACAAAAAAGACACACATGCAATGTCAGAAGTAGATCAATGTGGTTTAGGAAAACAACACACATGCAAATGTCACCAGTGGATCCATGTGGTTTAGGAAAATAACACACACGTAATAACTCTAGTAGATCAGTGTAGTTTAGGAAAAGAACACACATGTAATGTCACCTGTGGATCCATGTTGTTTAGGAAAAGAACACACATGCAATGACTCCAGTGGATCCATCTGGTTCATGAAAAGAACACACATGCAATGTCACTAGTGGATCCATGTTATTTAGAAAAGAACACACTTGCAATGTCACCGGTGGATCCATGTGGTTTAGGAAAAGAGCACACATGCAATGTCACAAGTGGATCCATGTGGTTTAGGAAAAGAACACACATGCAATGACTCTATTGTGTCAATGTGGTTTAGGAAAAGAACACACACGCAATGAGTCTAGTGGATCAATGTGGTTTAGGAAAAGAACACACATGCAATGACTCAAGTGGATCTGTGTAGTTCAAGAAAAGAACACACATGCTTGTCACTAATGGATCCATCTGGTTTAAGAAAAGAACACACACGCAATGTCACCAGTGGATCCATGTGGTTTAGGAAAATAACATACATGCAATGTCACCTGTGGATCCATGTACTTTAGGAAAAGAACACACATGCAATGACTCTAGTGGATTCATCTGGTCCTGGAAAAGAACACACATGCAATGACAACTGTGGATCCATGTTGTTTAGAAAAGAACACACCTGCGATGTTACCGATGGATCCATGTGGTTTAGGAAAAGAGCACACATGCAATGTCACAAGTGGATCCATGTGGTTTAGGAAAAGAACACACATGCAATGACTCTAGTGTGTCAATGTGGTTTAGGAAAAGAACACACATGCAATGAGTCTAGTGGATCAATGTGGTTTAGGAAAAGTTTACACATGCAATGACTCTAGTGGATCCATGTAGTTCATGAAAAGAACACACATGCAATGTCACTAATGGATCCATGTGGTTTAGGAAAATAAAACACATGCAATGTCACCAGTGGATCCATACGGTTTAGGAAAAGAACACACATGCAATGTCACCAGTGGATCCATGTGGTTTTGGAAAAGAACACAAATGCAAATGTCACTAGTGGATCAATGTGGTTTTGGAAATGAACACACATGCAATGCTTCAAGTGGATCCATGTGGTTTAGGAAAAGAACACACATGCAATGACACTAGTGGATCCATGTGGTTCAGGAAAAGAACACACCTGCAATGACACTAGTGGATCAATGTGGTTTACGAAAAATACACACACGCAATGTCACAACTAGATCAATGTGGTTTAGGAAAAGAACACACGTGCAAATGTCACTAGTGGATACATGTCGTTTAGGAAAAGAACACACATCCAATGACGCTAGTCGATCAATGTGGTTTAGGAAAAGAACACACATGCAATGACTCTAGTGGATCAATGTGGTTTAGGAAAAAGAACACACATGCATTGTCACTAGTGGATCCATGTAGTTTAGGAAAAGAACCCACATGCAATGTCACAATTGGATCCATGTGGTTTAGGAAAAGAACACACATGCAATGACACCAGTGGATCCATGTGGTTCAGGAAAAGAACACACATGTAATGACACTAGTGGATCAATGTGGTTTACGAAAAACACACACATGCAATGTAACAAGTAGATCAATGTGGCTTAGGAAAACAACGCACATGCAAATGTCACTAGTGGATACATGTCGTTTAGGAAAAGAACACACATCCAATGACTCTAGTGGATCCATGTGGTTTAGAAAAAGATCACACATGTGATGACTCTAGTGGAACAATGTGGTTTAGGAAAAGAACACACATGCAATGTCACTAGTGGATCCATGTAGTTTAGGAAAAGAACACACATGCAATGTCACTAGTGGATCCATGTGGTTTAAGAAAAGAACACACATGCATTGTCACAAGTGGATCCATGTGGTTTACGAAAAGAACACACATGCAATGACTCTAGTGGATCAATGTGATTTAGGAAAAGAACACACATGCAATGACTCTAGTGGATCAATGTGATTTAGGAATAGAACACACATGCAATGACTCTAGTGGATCAATGTGATTTAGGAAAAGAACACACATGCAATGTCACAAGTGTATCCTTGTGGTTTAGGAAAAGAACACACATGCAATGACACTAGTGGATCCATGTGGTTCAGGAAAAGAACACACCTGCAATGACACTAGTGGATCAATGTGGTTTACGAAAAATACACACACGCAATGTCACAAGTAGATCAATGTGGTTTAGGAAAAGAACACACGTGCAAATATCACACGTGGATACATGTCGTTTAGGAAAAGAACACACATCCAATGACGCTAGTCGATCCATGTGGTTTAGGAAAAGAACACACATGCAATGACTCTAGTGGATCAATGTGGTTTAGGAAAAAGAACACACATGCATTGTCACTAGTGGATCCATGTAGATTAGGAAAAGAACCCACATGCAATGTCACAAGTGGATCCATGTGGTTTAGGAAAAGAACACACATGCAATGACACCAGTGGATCCATGTAGTTCAGGAAAAGAACACACATGTAATGAAACTAGTGGATCAATGTGGTTTACGAAAAACACACACATGCAATGTAACAAGTAGATCAATGTGGTTTAGGAAAACAACGCACATGCAAATGTCACTACTGGATACATGTCGTTTAGGAAAAGAACACAGATCCAATGACTCTAGTGGATCCATGTGGTTTAGAAAAAGATCACACATGTGATGACTCTAGTGGAACAATGTGGTTTAGGAAAAGAACACACATGCAATGTCACAAGTGGATCCATGTAGTTTAGGAAAAGAACACACATGCAATGTCACTAGTGGATCCATGTGGTTTAAGAAAAGAACACACATGCATTGTCACATGTGGATCCATGTGGTTTACGAAAAGAACACACACGCAATGACTCTAGTGGATCAATGTGATTTAGGAAAAGAACACACATGCAATGACTCTAGTGGATCAATGTTATTTAGGAATAGAACACACATGCAATGACTCTAGTGGATCAATGTGGTTTAGGAAAAGAACACACATGCAATGTCACAAGTGTATCCTTGTGGTTTAGGAAAAGAACACACATGCAATGTCACCGGTGGATCCATGTGGTTTAGGAAAATAACACACATGCAATGACTCTAGTGGATCCATGTGGTTTAGGAAATTAACACACATGCAATGCCACAAGTGGATCCATGTGGTTTAGGAAAAGAACACACATGCAATGACACCAGTGGATCCATGTTGTTTAGGAAAAGAACACATATATAATGACACTAGTGGATCCATGTGGTTTATGAAAAGCACACAGGCAATGTCACAAGTAGATCAATGTGGTTGAGGAAAAGAACACACATGCAAATGTCACTAGTTGATACATGTCGTTTAGGAAAAGAACACACATCCAATGACTCTAGTGGATCCATGTGGTTTAGAAAAATAACACACATGCCATGACACCAGTGGATCCACGTGGTTCAGGAAAAGAACCCACATGTAATGACACTAGTGGATCAATGTGGTTTACAAAAAAGACACACATGCAATGTCAGAAGTAGATCAATGTGGTTTAGGAAAACAACACACATGCAAATGTCACCAGTGGATCCATGTGGTTTAGGAAAATAACACACACATAATGACTCTAGTAGATCAGTGTGGTTTAGGAAAAGAACACACATGTAATGTCACCTGTGGATCCATGTTGTTTAGGAAAAGAACACACATGCAATGACTCCAGTGGATCCATCTGGTTCATGAAAAGAACACACATGCAATGTCACTAGTGGATCCATGTTGTTTAGAAAAGAACACACTTGCAATGTCACCGGTGGATCCATGTGGTTTAGGAAAAGAGCACACATGCAATGTCACAAGTGGATCCATGTGGTTTAGGAAAAGAACACACATGCAATGACTCTAGTGTGTCAATGTGGTTTAGGAAAAGAACACACACGCAATGAGTCTAGTGGATCAATGTGGTTTAGGAAAAGAACACACATGCAATGACTCAAGTGGATCTGTGTAGTTCAGGAAAAGAACACACATGCTATGTCACTAATGGATCCGTGTGGTTTAGGAAAAGAAAACACATGCAATGTCACTAGTGGATCCATCTGGTTTAAGAAAAGAACACACATGCAATGTCACCAGTGGATCCATGTGGTTTAGGAAAATAACACACATGCAATGTCACCTGTGGATCCATGTACTTTAGGAAAAGAACACACATGCAATGACTCTAGTGGATTCATCTGGTCCTGGAAAAGAACCCACATGCAATGACAACTGTGGATCCATGTTGTTTAGAAAAGAACACACCTGCAATGTTACCGATGGATCCATGTGGTTTAGGAAAAGAGCACACATGCAATGTCACAAGTGGATCCATGTGGTTTAGGAAAAGAACACACATGCAATGACTCTAGTGTGTCAATGTGGTTTAGGAAAAGAACATACATGCAATGAGTCTAGTAGATCAATGTGGTTTAGGAAAAGTACACACATGCAATGACTCTAGTGGATCCATGTAGTTCATGAAAAGAACACACATGCAATGTCACTAATGGATCCATGTAGTTTAGGAAAATAAAACACATGCAATGTCACCAGTGGATCCATCCGGTTTAGGAAAAGAACACACATGCAATGTCACCAGTGGATCCATGTGGTTTTGGAAAAGAACACAAATGCAAATGTCACTAGTGGATCAATGTGGTTTTGGAAATGAACACACATGCAATGCTTCAAGTGGATCCATGTGGTTTAGGAAAAGAACACACATGCAATGACACTAGTGGATCCATTTGGTTCAGGAAAAGAACACACCTGCAATGACACTAGTGGATCAATGTGGTTTACGAAAAATACACACACGCAATGTCACAAGTAGATCAATGTGGTTTAGGAAAAGAACACACGTGCAAATGTCACCAGTGGATACATGTCGTTTAGGAAAAGAACACACATCCAATGACGCTAGTCGATCCATGTGGTTTAGGAAAAGAACACACATGCAATGACTCTAGTGGATCAATGTGGTTTAGGAAAAAGAACACACATGCATTGTCACTAGTGGATCCATGTAGTTTAGGAAAAGAACCCACATGCAATGTCACAAGTGGATCCATGTGGTTTAGGAAAAGAACACACATGCAATGACACCAGTGGATCCATGTGGTTCAGGAAAAGAACACACATGTAATGACACTAGTGGATCAATGTGGTTTACGAAAAACACACACATGCAATGTAACAAGTAGATCAATGTGGTTTAGGAAAACAACGCACATGCAAATGTCACTAGTGGATACATGTCTTTTAGGAAAAGAACACACATGCAATGACTCTAGTGGATCCATGTGGTTTAGAAAAAGATCACACATGTGATGACTCTAGTGGAACAATGTGGTTTAGGAAAAGAACACACATGCAATGTCACTAGTGGATCCATGTAGTTTAGGAAAAGAACACACATGCAATGTCACTAGTGGATCCATGTGGTTTAAGAAAAGAACACACATGCATTGTCACAAGTGGATCCATGTGGTTTACGAAAAGAACACACATGCAATGACTCTAGTGGATCAATGTGATTTAGGAAAAGAACACACATGCAATGACTCTAGTGGATCAATGTGATTTAGGAATAGAACACACATGCAATGACTCTAGTGGATCAATGTGGTTTAGGAAAAGAACACACATGCAATGTCACAAGTGTATCCTTGTGGTTTAGGAAAAGAACACACATGCAATGACTCTAGTGGATCAATATGGTTTGGTAAAAGAACACACATGCAATGTCACCGGTGGATCCATGTGGTTTAGGAAAATAACACACATGCAATGACTCTAGTGGATCCATGTGGTTTAGGAAATTAACACACGTGCAATGCCACAAGTGGATCCATGTGGTTTAGGAAAAGAACACACATGCAATGACACCAGTGGATCCATGTTGTTTAGGAAAAGAACACACATATAATGTCACTAGTGGATCCATGTGGTTTATGAAAAGCACACAGGCAATGTCACAAGTAGATCAATGTGGTTGAGGAAAAGAACACACATGCAAATGTCACTAGTTGATACATGTCGTTTAGGAAAAGAACACACATCCAGTGACTCTAGTGGATCCATGTGGTTTAGAAAAATAACACACATGCCATGACACTAGTGGATCCACGTGGTTCAGGAAAAGAACCCACATGTAATGACACTAGTGGATCAATGTGGTTTACAAAAAAGACACACATGCAATGTCAGAAGTAGATCAATGTGGTTTAGGAAAACAACACACATGCAAATGTCACCAGTGGATCCATGTGGTTTAGGAAAATAACACACACGTAATAACTCTAGTAGATCAGTGTGGTTTAGGAAAAGAACACACATGTAATGTCACCTGTGGATCCATGTTGTTTAGGAAAAGAACACACATGCAATGACTCCAGTGGATCCATCTGGTTCATGAAAAGAACACACATGCAATGTCACTAGTGGATGCATGTTGTTTAGAAAAGAACACACTTGCAATGTCACCGGTGGATACATGTGGTTTAGGAAAAGAGCACACATGCAATGTCACAAGTGGATCCATGTGGTTTAGGAAAAGAACACACATGCAATGACTCTAGTGTGTCAATGTGGTTTAGGAAAAGAACACACATGCAATGAGTCTAGTGGATCAATGTGGTTTAGGAAAAGAACACACATGCAATGACTCAAGTGGATCTGTGTAGTTCAGGAAAAGAACACACATGCTATGTCACTAATGGATCCGTGTGGTTTACGAAAAGAAAACACATGCAATGTCACTAGTGGATCCATCTGGTTTAAGAAAAGAACACACACGCAATGTCACCAGTGGATCCATGTGGTTTAGGAAAATAACACACATGCAAATGTCACTAGTGGATCAATGTGGTTTTGGAAATGAACACACATGCAATGACCCTAGCGGATACATGTGGTTTAGGAAAAGAACACACATGCAATGACAACTATGGATCCATATGGTTTAGGAAAAGAACACACATGTAATGACACTAGTGGATCAATGTGGTTTACGAAAAACACACACATGCTATGTCACAAGTAGATCAATGTAGTTTAGGAAAACAACACAAATGGAAATGTCACTAGTGGATACATGTCGTCTAGGAAAAGAACACACATCCAATGACTCTAGTGGATCCATGTGGTTTAGAAAAAGAACACACATGCAATGACTCTAGTGGAACAATGTGGTTTAGAAAAAGAACACCCATGCAATGTCACTAGTGGATCCATGTAGTTCAGGAAAAGAACACACATGCAATGTCACTAGTGGATCCATGTGGTTTAAGAAAGGAACACACATGCAATGTCACAAGTGAATCCATATGGTTTACGAAAAGAACACACATGCAATGACTCTAGTGGATCAATGTGATTTAGGAAAAGAACACACATGCAATGACTCTAGTGGATCAATGTGATTTAGGAAAAGAACACACATGCAATGACTCTAGTGGATCAATGTGGTTTAGTAAAAGAACACACATGCAATGTCACCGGTGGATCCATGTGGTTTAGGAAATAAACACACATGCAATGCCACAAGTGGATCCATGTTGTTTAGGAAAAGAACACACATGTAATGACACTAGTGGATCAATGTGGTTTAAGAAAAGAGCACACATGCAATGACTCCAGTGGATCCATCTGAATTAGGAAAAGAACACACATGCAATGTCACTGTGGATCCATGTTGTTTAGAAAAGAACACGGTTGCAATGTCACCGTTGGATCCATGTGGTTTAGGAAAAGAGCACACATGCAATGTCACAAGTGGATCCATGTGGCTTAGGAAAAGAACACACATGCAATGAGTCTAGTGGATCAATGTGGTTTATGAAAAGAACACACATGCAATGACTCCAGTGGATCCATGTAGTTCAGGACAAGAACAGACATGCAATGTCAGTAATGGATCCGTGTGGTTTCGGAAAAGAAAACACATGCAATGTCACCAGTGGATCCATCTGGTTTAAGAAAAGAACACACATGCAATGTCACCAGTGGATCCATGTGGTTTAGGAAAAGAACACACATGCAAATGTCACTAGTGGATCAATGTGGTTTTGGAAATGAACACACATGCAATGCCTCAAGTGGATCCATGTGGTTTAGGAAAAGTACACACATGCAATGACACCACTGGATCCATGTGGTTCAAGAAAAGAACACACATGCAATGACACTAGTGGATACTTGTGGTTTACGAAAAATACACACATGCAATGTCACAAGTAGATCAATGTGGTTTAGGAAAAGAACACACGTGCAAATGTCACCAGTGGATACATGTTGTTTAGGAAAAGAACACACATGCAATGACTCTTGTGGATCAATGTGGTTTAGGAAAAGAACACACATGCAATGACTCTAGTGGATCAAAGTGGTTTAGGAAAAGAACACAAATGCAATGAGAATAGTGGATCCATGTGGTTTAGGAAAAGAACAAACATGCAATGTCACTAGTGGATCCATATGGTTTAGGAAAAGAACACACATCCAATGTCACAAGTGGATCCATGTGGTTTAGGAAATGAACACACATGCAATGACTCTAGTGGATCAATGTGGTTTAGGAAAAGAACACACATGCAATGTAACAAGTGGATCCATGTGGTTTAGGAAAAGAACACACATGAAATGACACCAGTAGATCCATGTGGTTCAGGAAAAGAACACACATGTAATGACACTAGTGGATCAATGTGGTTTACAAAAACACACACATGCAATGCCACAAGTAGATCAATGTGGTTTAGGAAAAGAACACACATGCAAATATCACTAGTGGATACATGTCGTTTAGGAAAAGAACAGACATGTAATGACTATAGTGGATCAATGCGGTTTAGAAAAAGAACACACATGCAATGACTCTAGTGGATCCATGTGTGTTCTGGAAATGAACACACATGCAATGTCACTAGTGGATCCATGTAGTTAAGGAAACGAACACACATGCATATGTCACCAGTGGATCAATGTGGTTTCGGAAAAGAACACACATGCAATGCCTCAAGTGGATCCATGTGGTTTAGGAAAAGAACACACATGCAATGTCACTGGTGGATCCATGTGGTTTAGGAAAAGAGAACACATGCAATGTCACAAGTGGATCCATGTGGCTTAGGAAAATAACACACATGCAATGACTCTAGTGGATCAATGTGGTTTAGGAAAAGAACACAAATGCAATGAGTCTAGTGGATCAATGTGATTTAGGAAAAGAACACACATGCAAGGACTCTAGTTGATCCATGTGGTTCAGGAAAAGAACAGACATGCAATGTCACTAGTGGATCCATGTGGTTTAGGAAAAGAACACACATGAAATGTCACAAGTGGATCCATCTGCTTTAGGAAAAGAACACACATGCAATGTCACTAGTGGATCCATGTGGTTTAGGAAAAAACACACATGCAAATGTCACTAGTGGATCAATGTGGTTTTGGAAATGAACACACATGCAATGCCTCAAGTGGATCCATGTGGTTTAGGAAAAGAACACACATGGAATGAAACCAATGGATGCATGTGGTTCAAGAAAAGAACACAGATGCAATGACACTAGTGGATCAATGTGGTTTACGAAAAAATACACACATGCAATGTCACAAGAAGATCAATGTGGTTTAGGAAAAGAACATACGTGCAAATGTCACCAGTGGATACATGTCGTTTAGCAAAAGAACACACATCCAATGACGCTAGCGGATCCATGTGGTTTAGGAAAAGCACACACATGCAATGACTATAGTGGATCAATGTGGTTTAGGAAAAGAACACACATGCAATGTCCCTAGTGGATCCATGTAGTTTAGGAAAATAAAACACATGTAATGTCATGAGTGGTTCCATGTGGTTTGAGAAAAGAACACACATGTAATGTCACAAGCGGATCCATGTGGTTTAGGAAAAGAACACACAAGCAGTTACAGCAGTGGAGCCATGTGGTTAAGGAAAAGAACACACATGTAATGACACTAGTGGATCAATGTGGTTTACAAAAAACACACACATGAAATGTCACAAGTAGATCAATGTGGTTTTGGAAAAGAACACACATGCAAATGTCACCAGTGGATACATATCGTTTAGGAAAAGAACACACATACAATGCCTATAGTGGATCAATGTGGTTTAGAAAAATAATACACATGCAATGACTCTAGTGGAACAATGTGGTTTAGAAAAGGAACACACATGCAATGTCACTAGTGGATCCATGTAGTTTAGGAAAAGAACACACATGCAATGTAACTTGTGGATCCATGTGGTTTAAGAAAAGAACACACATGAAATGTCACAAGTGGATCCATGTGGTTTACGAAAAGAACACACATGCAATGACTCTAGTGGATCAATGTGATTTAGGAAAAGAACACACATGCAATGACTCTAGTGGATCCATGGGGTTAGGGAAAAAAACACACATTTAATGACTCTAGTGGATCCATGTGGTTTAGGAAAAGAGCACACATGCAAAAGTCACTAGTGGATCAATTTGGTTTAGGAAAAGAACAAACATGCAATGTCACAAGTGGATCCATGTGGTTTAGGAAAAGAACACAAATGCAATGTCACCGGTGGATCCATGTGGTTTAGGAAAAGAGCACACATGCAAAATTCACTACTGGATCAATGTGGTTTAGGAAAAGAACACACATGCAATGTCACAAGTGGATCCATGTGGTTTAGGAAAAGAACACAAATTCAATTGCACCGGTGGATCCATGTGGTTTAGGAAAATAACACACATGCATTGTCACAAGTGGATACATGTGGTTTAGGAAAAGATCACACATGCAATGTCACTAGTGGATCCATGTGGTTTAGGAAAAGAACACACATGCAATGTCACAAGTGGATCCATGTGGTTTAGGAAAAGAACACACATACAATGACTATAGTGGATCCATGTGGTTTAGGAAAAGCACACACATGTAATGACACTAGTGGATCCGTGTGGTTCAGGAAAAGAACAAACATGTAATGACACTAGTGGATCAATGTGGTTTACAAAAAACACACACATGCAATGTCACAAGTAGATCAAGGTGGTTTAGGAAAACAACACACATGCAACCTTCACTAGTGGATACATGTCTTTTAGGAAAAGAACGCCATCCAATGACTCTAGTGGATCCATGTGGTTTAGAAAAAAATACACATGCAATGACTCTAGTGGAACAATGTGGTTTAGAAAAGGAACAACCATGCAATGTCACTAGTGGATCCATGTAGTTTAAGAAAAGAACACACATGCAATGTCACAAGTGGATCCATGTGGTTTACGAAAAGAACACACATGCAGACTCTAGTGGATCAATGTGATTTAGGAAAAGAACACACATGCAATGACTCTAGTGGATCCATGGGGTTTAGGAAAAGAACACACATTTAATGACTCTAGTGGATCCATGTGGTTTAGGAAAAGAGCACACATGAAAAAGTCACTAGTGGATCAATGTGGTTTAGGAAAAGAACAAACATGCAATGTCAGAAGTGGATCCATGTGGTTTAGGAAAAGAACACACTTGCAATGTCACCGGTGGATCCATGTGGTTTAGGAAAGGAGCACACATGCAAAAGTCACTAGTGGATCAATGTGGTTTAGGAAAAGAACACACATGCAATGTCACAAGTGGATCCATGTGGTTTAGGAAAAGATCACACATGCAATGTGACTAGTGGATCCATGTGGTTTAGGAATAGAACACACATGCAATGTCACAAGTGGTTCCATGTGGTTTAGGAAAAGAACACACATGCAATGACTCTAGTGGATCAATGTGGTTTACGAATAGAACACACATGCAATGACTCTAGTGGATCCATGTGGTTTAGGAAAAGAACACACATTCAATGACACTAGTGGATCAATGTGGTTTATGAAAAAACACAGATGCAATGTCACAAGTAGATCCATCTGGTTTAGGAAAAGAACGCACATGCAAATGTCACTAGTGGATACATGTCATTTAGGAAAAGAACACACATGCAATGACTAAAGTGGATCAATGTGGTTTAGGAAAAGAAAACACATGCAATGACTCTAGTGGATCCATGTGGTTCAGGAAATGAACACACATGCAATGTCACTAATGGATCCATGTATTTCGAGAAAAGAACACAAATGCAATGCCTCAAGTGGATCAATGTGGTTTAGGAAAAAACACGCATGCCATGACACCAATGGATCCATGTGTTTCACGAAAAGACCACACATGCAATGGCACTAGTGGATCAATGTGGTACAGGAAAAAAACACAGATGCAATGTCACAAGTAGATAAATGTGGTTTAGGAAAAGAACACACATGAAAATGTCACCAGTGGATACATGTGGTTTAGGAAAACAACACACATGCAATGGCTCTAGTGGATCCACCTGGTTTAGGAAAATAACACACATGCAATGACTCTAGTAGATCAATCTGGTTTAGGAGAAGAACACACATGCAATGTCACCTGTGGATCCATCTCCTTTAGGAAAAGAACACACATGCAATGACTCTAGTGGATCCATCTGGTCCTGGAAAAGAACACACATGCAATGTCACCAGTGGATCCATGGTGTTTAGAAAAGAACACACCTGCAATGTCACCGGTGGATCCATGTGGTTTAGGAAAAGAGCACACATGCAATGTCACAAGTGGATCCATGTGGTTTAGGAAAAGAACACACATTCAATGTCACTGGTGGATCCATGTGGTTTAGGAAAATAACACACATGCAATGAGTCTAGTGGATCAATGTGGTTTAGGAAAAGTACACACATGCAATGACTCTAGTGAATCCATGTAGTTCAGGAAAAGAACACACATGCAATGTCACTAGTGGATCCATGTGGTTTAGGAAAAGAACACACATGCAAATGTCACTAGTGGATCAATGTGGTTTTGGAAATGAACACACATGCAATGCTTCAAGTGGATCCATGTGGTTTAGGAAAAGTACACATGGAATGACACTAGTGGATCCATGTGGTTTAGGAAAAGAACACACCTGCAATGACACTAGTGGATCAATGTGGTTTACGAAAAATACACACATGCAATGTCACAAGTAGATCAATGTGGTTTAGGAAAAGAACACACGTGCAAATGTCTCCAGTGGATACTTGTCGTTTAGGAAAAGAACACACATCCAATGACGCTAGTGGATCCATTTGGTTTAGGAAAAGAACACACATGCAATGACTCTAGTGCATCAATGTGGTTTAGGAAAAAGAACACACATGCAATGTCACTAGTGGATCCATGTAGTTTAGGAAAAGAACCCACATGCAATGTCACAAGTGGATCCATGTGGTTTAGGAAAAGAACACACACGCAATGACACCAGTGGATCCATGTGGTTCAGGAAAAGAACACACATGTAATGACACTAGTGGATCAACGTGGTTTACGAAAAACACACACAAGCAATGTCACAAGTAGATCAATGTGGTTTAGGAAAAGAACGCACATGCAAATGTCACTAGTGGATACATGTCGTTTAGGAAAAGAAGACACATCCAATGACTCTAGTGGATCCATGTGGTTTAGAAAAAGATCACACATGCGATGACTCTAGTGGAACAATGTGGTTTAGAAAAAGAACACACATGCAATGTCAGCAGTGGATCCATGTAGTTTTGGAAAAGAACACACATGCAATGTCACTAGTGGATCCATGTGGTTTAAGAAAAGAACACACATGCAATGTCACAAGTGGATCCATGTGGTTTACGAAAACAACACACATGCAATGACTCTAGTGGATCAATGTGATTTAGGAAAAGAACACACATGCAATGACTCACGTGGATCAATGTGATTTAGGAATAGAACACACATGCAATGACTCTAGTGGATCAATGTGGTTTAGGAAAATAACACACATGCAATGTCACAAGTGTATCAATGTGGTTTAGGAAAAGAACACACGTGCAATGACTCTAGTGGATCAATGTGGTTGGGTAAAAGAACACACATGCAATGTCACCGGTGGATCCATGTGGTTTAGGAAAATAACACACATGCAATGACTCTAGTGGATCAATGTGGTTTAGGAAATTAACACACATGCAATGCCACAAGTGGATCGATGTGGTTTAGGAAAAGAACACACATGCAATGACACCAGTGGATCCATGTTGTTTAGGAAAAGAACACACATATAATGACACTAGTGGATCAATGTGGTTTATGAAATGCACACAGGCAATGTCACAAGTAGATGAATGTGGTTGAGGAAAAGAACACACATGCAAATGTCATTAGTGGATACATGTCGTTTAGGAAAAGAACACACATGCAATGACTTTAGTGGATCAATGTGGTTTACGAATAGAACACACATGCAATGACTCTAGTGGATCCATGTGGTTTAGGAAAAGAACACACATTCAATGACACTAGTGGATCAATGTGGTTTATGAAAAAACACAGATGCAATGTCACAAGTAGATCCATGTGGTTTAGGAAAAGAACGCACATGCAAATGTCACTAGTGGATACATGTCATTTAGGAAAAGAACACACATGCAATGACTACAGTGGATCAATGTGGTTTAGGAAAAGAAAACACATGCAATGACTCTAGTGGATCCATGTGGTTCAGGAAATGAACACACATGCAATGTCACTAATGGATCCATGTATTTCGAGAAAAGAACACAAATGCAATGCCTCAAGTGGATCAATGTGGTTTAGGAAAAAACACGCATGCAATGACACCAATGGATCCATGTGTTTCACGAAAAGACCACACATGCAATGGCACTAGTGGATCAATGTGGTACAGGAAAAAACACAGATGCAATGTCACAAGTAGATAAATGTGGTTTAGGAAAAGAACACAAATGAAAATGTCACTAGTGGATACATGTGGTTTAGGAAAACAACACACATGCAATGGCTCTAGTGGATCCACGTGGTTTAGGAAAATAACACACATGCAATGACTCTAGTAGATCAATGTGGTTTAGGAGAAGAACACACATGCAATGTCACCTGTGGATCCATCTACTTTAGGAAAAGAACACACATGCAATGACTCTAGTGGATCCATCTGGTCCTGGAAAAGAAAACACATGCAATGTCACAAGTGGATCCATGGTGTTTAGAAAAGAACACACCTGCAATGTCACCGGTGGATCCATGTGGTTTAGGAAAAGAGCACACATGCAATGTCACAAGTGGATCCATGTGGTTTAGGAAAAGAACACACATTCAATGTCACTGGTGGATCCATGTGGTTTAGGAAAATAACACACATGCAATGAGTCTAGTGGATCAATGTGGTTTAGGAAAAGTACACACATGCAATGACTCTAGTGAATCCATGTAGTTCAGGAAAAGAACACACATGCAATGTCACTAGTGGATCCATGTGGTTTAGGAAAAGAACACACATGCAAATGTCACTAGTGGATCAATGTGGTTTTGGAAATGAACACACATGCAATGCTTCAAGTGGATCCATGTGGTTTAGGAAAAGTACACACATGCAATGACACTAGTGGATCCATGTGGTTTAGGAAAAGAACACACCTGCAATGACACTAGTGGATCAATGTGGTTTACGAAAAATACACACATGCAATGTCACAAGTAGATCAATGTGGTTTAGGAAAAGAACACACGTGCAAATGTCTCCAGTGGATACATGTCGTTTAGGAAAAGAACACACATCCAATGACGCTAGTGGATCCATTTGGTTTAGGAAAAGAACACACATGCAATGACTCTAGTGCATCAATGTGGTTTAGGAAAAAGAACACACATGCAATGTCACTAGTGGATCCATGTAGTTTAGGAAAAGAACCCACATGCAATGTCACAAGTGGATCCATGTGGTTTAGGAAAAGAACACACACGCAATGACACCAGTGGATCCATGTGGTTCAGGAAAAGAACACACATGTAATGACACTAGTGGATCAACGTGGTTTACGAAAAACACACACATGCAATGTCACAAGTAGATCAATGTGGTTTAGGAAAAGAACGCACATGCAAATGTCACTAGTGGATACATGTCATTTAGGAAAAGAACACACATCCAATGACTCTAGTGGATCCATGTGGTTTAGAAAAAGATCACACATGCGATGACTCTAGTGGAACAATGTGGTTTAGAAAAAGAACACACATGCAATGTCACCAGTGGATCCATGTAGTTTTGGAAAAGAACACACATGCAATGTCACTAGTGGATCCATGTGGTTTAAGAAAAGAACACACATGCAATGTCACAAGTGGATCCATGTGGTTTACGAAAAGAACACACATGCAATGACTCTAGTGGATCAATGTGATTTAGGAAAAGAACACACATGCAATGACTCACGTGGATCAATGTGATTTAGGAATAGAACACACATGCAATGACTCTAGTGGATCAATGTGGTTTAGGAAAAGAACACACATGCAATGTCACAAGTGTATCAATGTGGTTTAGGAAAAGAACACACGTGCAATGACTCTAGTGGATCAATGTGGTTGGGTAAAAGAACACACATGCAATGTCACCGGTGGATCCATGTGGTTTAGGAAAATAACACACATGCAATGACTCTAGTGGATCAATGTGGTTTAGGAAATTAACACACATGCAATGCCACAAGTGGATCGATGTGGTTTAGGAAAAGAACACACATGCAATGACACCAGTGGATCCATGTTGTTTAGGAAAAGAACACACATATAATGACACTAGTGGATCAATGTGGTTTATGAAATGCACACAGGCAATGTCACAAGTAGATGAATGTGGTTGAGGAAAAGAACACACATGCAAATGTCATTAGTGGATACATGTCGTTTAGGAAAAGAACACACATCCAATGACTCTAGTGGATCCATGTGGTTTAGAAAAAGAACACACATGCGATGACACCAGTGGATCCACGTGGTTCAGGAAAAGAACACACATGTAATGACACTAGTCGATCAATGTGGTTTACAAAAAAAAAACACATGCAATGTCAGAACTAGATAAGTGTGGTTTAGGAAAACAACACACATGAAAATGTCACCAGTGGATCCATGTGGTTTAGGAAAATAACGCACATGCAATGACTCTAGATAAATGTGGTTTAGGAAAAGAACACACATGCAATGTCACATCTGGATCCATGTAGTTTAGGAAAAGAACACACATGCAATGACTCCAGTGGATCCATCTGGTTCAGGAAAAGAACACACATGCAATGTCACTATTGGATCCATGTTGTTTAGAAAAGAACACACTTGCAATGTCACCGGTGGATCCATGTGGTTTAGGAAAAGAGCACACATGCATTGACTCTAGTGTGTCAATGTAGTTTAGGAAAAGAGCATACATGCAATGAGTCTAGTGGATCAATGTGGTTTAGGAAAAGAACAGACATGCAATGACTCCAGTGGATCCGTGTAGTTCAGGAAAAGAACACACATGCTATATCACTAATGGATCCGTGTGGTTTAGGAAAAGAAAACACATGCAATGCCACTAGTGGATCCATCTGGTTAAAGAAAAGAACACACATGCAATGTCACCAGTGGATCCATGTGGTTTAGGAAAATAACACACATGCAAATGTCGCTAGTGGATCAATGTGGTTTTGGAAATGAACACACATGAAATGACCCTAGCAGATACATGTGGTTTAGGAAAAGAACACACATGCAATGACACTAGTGGATCCATATGGTTCAGGAAAAGAACACACATGTAATTACACTAGTGGATCAATGTGGTTTACGAAAAACACACACATGCAATGTCACAAGTAGATCAATGTGGTTTAGGAAAACAACACAAATGGAAATGTCACCAGTGGATATATGTCGTTTAGGAAAAGAACACACATCCAATGACTCAAGTGGATCCATGTGGTTTAGAAAAAGAACACACATGCAATGACTCTAGTGGAACAATGTGGTTTAGAAAAAGAACACCCATGCAATGTCACTAGTGGATCCATGTAGTTTAGGAAAAGAACACACATGCAATGTCACTAGTGGATCCATGTGGTTTAAGAAAGGAATACACATGCAATGTCACAAGTGGATCCATGTGGTATACGAAAACAACACACATGCAATGACTCTAGTGGATCAATGTGATATAGGAAAAGAACACACATGCAATGACTCTAGTGGATCTATGTGGTCTAGGAAAAGAATACACATGCACTGTCACAAGTGGATCCATGTGGTTTAGGAAAAGAACACACATACAATGACTCTAGTGGATCAATGTGGTTTAGTAAAAGAACACAGATGCAATGTCACCGGTGGATCCATGTGGTTTACGAAAAGAACACACATGCAATGATTCTTGTGGATCAATGTGGTTTAGGAAATTAACACACATGCAATGCCACAAGTGGATCCATGTGGTTTAGGAAAATAACACACATGCAATCACACTAGTGGATCAATGTGGTTTATGAAAAGCACACAGGCAATGTCACAAGTAGATCGATTTGGTTTAGGAAAAGAACACACATGCAAATGTCACTAGTGGATACATGTTGTTTAGGATAAGAACACACATCGAATGACTCTAGTGGATCCATGTGGTTTAGGAAAAGAACACACATGCAATGACACTAGTGGATCAATGTGGTTTATGAAAAACACACACATGCAATGTCACAAGTAGATCAATGTGGTTTAGGAAAACAACACGCATGCAAATGTCACTAGTGGATACATGTTGTTTAAGAAAAGAACACACATCCAATGACTCTAGTGGATGCATGTGGTTTAGAAAAAGAACACACATGCGATGACTCTAGTGAAACAATGTGGTTTAGGAAAAGAACACACATGCAATGTCACCAGTGGATCCATGTAGTTTAGGGAAAGAACACACATGCAATGTCACTGGTGGATCCATGTGGTTTAAGAAAAGAACACACATGCAATGTCACAACTGGATCAATGTGGTTTACGAAAAGAACAGACATGCAATGACTCTAGTGGATCAATGTGATTTAGGAAAAGAACACACATGCAATGACTCGAGTGGATCAATGTGATTTAGGAAAAGAACACACATGCAATGACTCTAGTGGATCAATGTGGTTTAGGAAAATAACACACATGCAATGTCACAAGTGTATCCATGTGGCTTAAGAAAAGAACACACATGCAATGACTCTAGTGGATCAATGTGGTTTAGTAAAAGAACACACATGCAATGTCACCGGTGGATCCATGTGGTTTAGGAAAAGAACACACATGCAATGACTCTAGTGGATCAATGTGGTTTAGGAAATTAACGCACATGCAATGCCACAAGTGGATCCATGTGGTTTAGGAAAAAACACACATGCAATGACACCAGTGGATCCATGTTGTTTAGGAAAAGAACACACATGTACTGACACTAGTGGATCAATGTGGTTTATGAAAAGAGCACACATGCAATGTCACAAGTGGATCCATGTGGATTAGGAAAAGAACACACATGCAATGAGTCTAGTGGATCAATGTGGTTTAGGACAAGAACACACATGCAATGACTCAAGTGTATCCATGTAGTTCAGGAAAAGAACACACATGTAATGTCACTAATGGATCCGTGTGGTTTCAGAAAAAAAACACATGCAATGTCACCAGTGGATCCAGGTGGTTCAGGAAATGAACACATATGCAATGTCACTAGTGGATCGATGTGGTTTAGGAAAAGAACACACATGCAAATGTCACAAGTGGATCAATGTGGTTTCGGAAATGAACACACATGCAATGCCTCAAGTGGATCCATGTGGTTTAGGAAAAGTACACACATGCAATGAAACCGGTGGATCCATGTGGTTCAAGAAAAGAACACACATGCAATGACACTAGTGGATCAATGTGGTTTACGAAAAATACACACATGCAATGTCACATGTAGATCAATGTGGTTTAGGAAAAGAACACACGCGCAAATGTCACCACTGGATACATGTCATTTAGGAAAAGAACACACATCCAATAACACAAGTGGATCCACGTGGTTTAGGAAAAGAACACACATGCAATGACTCTAGTGGATCAATGTGGTTTAGGAAAAGAACACACATGCAATGTCACCAGTGGATCCCTGTAGTTTAGGAAAAGAACACACATGCAATGTAACAAGTGGATCCATGTGGTTTAGGAAAAGAACACACATGAAATGACGCGGAACAGGGAGGAAACTCTAGCGGTAGGGCCGGCGGGTGCATGGAGCCTTACTGGGGCCGTCTCCGGCGAAGAGGAGGCCGCAGGGCGAAGCGGTAAACGACGGTGGTCCCAGCGATGGTCGACGAGGTGGGGTTCGACGTCTGGAGATGGCACGCACGAAAACGGCTACGCCGGACGCTGCGGGAGCTCGTCGAGGCGGCCTCAGGTGATGCTACATGTCGACTACGAGGTCACTGAGGGGTGTGGGGAGGTCCGGGGAGTCTCCTTGGCGGTGCATGCAGCAGGGCTGAGGCTCTGGAACGTCGGGGTTATAGGTGAGGATCCGCTTGGTCTCAATCTTGCGGTGGTGGCCTCCGGTGAACCTACGTAAAAGGGAGATGCAGGGCATGATGAGTAGCAAGAGAGGAGCACACTGAAGAGAATAAAAGGGGCAGATATTGCCAGGATTCGTGATAACCTTGCTCGAAGTACAACCAACCCGAGAGGAGTTTTCTCTCCTTCCATGGTGGGAGGGGGCATTGTGAGAGAGCAAAGCTCGAGGGGTGAGGCTAGATTGGTCTAGGAGAGAAATGAGGGGGAAGGGGAGAGCTGGTGTGGCCTCAGGACATTTATACCGAGAGGGAGTAGTCCATGGGAGACTAGGTCCATTTGAGGGGAAGGGAGGGAGGTGTGAAACCAGGGGAGGATGTTGTGGGCGTGGAGGGTGGTATCTGGTCTAGATGTAGGTCAGAGAGAGGAAGCGTTGCTGCTGTGTCAAGAGCCTTTGGCAATAGGTGGTTGTGCCACTCCAATTCTGTACCTCCAAACACTAGAGGACAAGGGAGAGGAGTTGCTATAGTAGCTTAGCTATAGTGCACATGACCAGGACTAAGGGGTGGTGTTGTGAAGGCTTGTTGGAAAAGATTGGATGGGTTTTAATTTGGTTTTTGAGTACTAGAAGGTTAATGTCCAAATCAGCCATAAAGGATGATCAAGTGGTATGTCTTGATTTTTGATCTTGACCAACTGAGATAAGGATGCTGCTAGATGGGTAGGGTTATGATGCATGTCTGAGATTTATTTGGGATTTTTCAGAGAATTCTAGAAGCACTTTGTATCAATTATCCAAAAACTGCAGAAGTGAAGTATTGGAGCTCATTTGATATTTTTACATTGGACAGGGTGGGTTTTTGAGTTGAGATGGTCCCAAATGTGAATATACACTTAGGAGAATTTTCCCAAGATTTATTGGAAGATAAAAGTATTTAAAACAATTATTATTCCATTTCAGCCATTTAAGAAAATGGTCAAAAAGAAATAATAAAACCATTCAAAAATATTTATTTTGAAAGTTGGAAGTTAGGGTATGATACATGGATCTCAATTGATCCAAAAGTTGAGGAAGTGTTTTGGCAAAAACCAAACTTTCCTTTATGGAAGAAGTTTTGGGGATTTGGTCTATTAAGGAGATTAATTAGATTTGGAGCCATAATAATTATGGATAATATTTGATAAATCTTCGTGATCAAGGTAGAGGATGTAGACAAGGGGTAGACAGCATTTGCAACCTTGGGATTGGAGAATCCAAGTTGATTTTGGTGAAATACCCTAGATTAAGGATCTAGGGTGAGGTTAATTTCATACCATCAAAACATGGTTGTATCTTGGACTTCAGATCTCCCCTTGGGGTATGGTGTAGATGGATGGATAGACCAGGTGATGTAAATCAACATGTTATAGAGATTTGATGTTGATCTTGTTTTAGTTCCCCAAGAATTGATTTCAAACTTTGTATAAAATAAGCCTGCCAAAGAAGATTATCAACTAGCCTTCGAAACCTTGTGGGTTTAAGAAGCACGAGGATCCACTTGGAGCAAGTGAAGTATATGTTGGTATACCTATATGAGTATAACACAACCATGCAAAGGGTTGGTCCATAGAAGGTTGGATGATGGTGTGAGCTTCTGTCAAAGTAGGCATGTTGACTAGATTTGCAGGAATAGTTATTTTCTTGCCTACAAAACCATGAAGAACAAGTGGGTTGGAGGATGATCTAACCAAGGGCAAGAGTGGGCCGTGGTAGTCCTTAGGATGGTTAACAATATGGTTCAAGTGCATTACCAATAAGGCACAAGGTTTGAGAAAGGGAGACATCCAAAAAGGGGATGTTGAAACAGTTTCCAGACTTGGCTAAATTTGGCAGATTTAGGGTTTTTGACTAGAACGTGAGTGGTGATGATTTTGATGGGTTGCAAGGTACCAAAGCATCATCAAGTGGATTATGTTGAAGTGTAGATGGAGTAGGAAGGATCCTTGCTTGATGTTGGTCTTCATTGACTTGGAAGCTTCTAGAATTAGATCACTTCAGAGCTGATCTAGTTAAGGGTTTTACATGATCCCTAGTAGCTAGAGATTAGATCCAACTTGTATTCTTGCTTAGGGTTTTGGGATTTTAAGTATTCTTATCCTAGAGGATGAGCTCCTAGAGTTTATCATACTACTTCTTTAGCAATCAAGTCAAATGGCAGATCAAGGCAACTCATCTTACAAACAAATCAACTACTACTAGGGTTACCATCAAGCTTAGCTTGGGGTTAAGGATGGTTAATTTTGAAGGGTTGGAGTTTGAGTAAGGTACGAGTCCTTGGTATCCCTACCAAGAGTAGAATTAAAAGGTTTTATACATGGTTTTGAGAATCCTAGACGTAGGAGTAGTTGAAGGTTCTGTCTTCAAAACATAAGGAGTTTATAGCTCTCCATAGTTTTGTCAATAGAAGCTACTAAAGTAGTTTTGGTTACATAAGCAATCTTGGCTCATGTTTTGAAATGCCAGAACATCTAAGAATATGGAAAAATTAAGCCAAGACAGTTTTGGTAAGTACCTTTTGCCAACTGGTGTTGAGGTAAGGAGTATCATAGGGTATACACTTACATGCACAAGCACAAACAAACAACAAGCAAGCACTGCACCAATGAACAAGAAAAAGTTTTTGTTCCTCCTGATTTTTGCATTCTGGTCAACTAATTAGGGTTGCTGAAATTGGGATGTTACACTCATCTTCTCGGAAGTAGTAGTCATGTGGGACTTTTCGCCACGATCATTATTATCTCCTGCTTTGCGGCATTCAAGTACCAGTTATGTAAACTCTGCATTTGTGTTGGCAGTTGTTGGAACTGCTCAAAGCTAACCAGAGGCTTCCCTAGGACATATGTAGGGACTACCTGAGCCTTGGGTAACTTGTCGTCCTTGGGACCTAGCAATTCCTCAACAGTCACATTCATAGAGGCCGCAAGCTTCACAACTTCTTCCATATTCTGCTGGGGAATGTCATGGGATACCACCTTCAGTGGTGGGGTCGATTTTTTGGCCTGTTCCCCGAGCTAGGGGACATCCTTTCTTTTCCCGGTTGCACTTCTTGATTTGCTCTTCTTCACTTCCTTTTGAAGTGCACGTAGATAGTCATCTAGCTTATGGTGCAAGTCATATTGCGATTTTGTGTTCAGAAAAGAAAGTGCATACGCTTTTTGCTTCTCGGTGTATACCAGGGCGGGCTCGGGTTTCTTCTTTTGAAGCTGCGCAACACATTCGGCCTTTACAATCATGTCGTTTTGCTCATCAGTACGATCGTAAGGTCTGATGGGAAGATTCTTATGAGGTACTCTTGGGAGGGGAGACATTTGTCGTTTTGGGCTGCTGCGTCGTTTATTCCTTATCGAAGGAGCATGCTTCCGCTTTTTGTCCTTAGCGGGCGGCGAAGGCGGCTGACCCTACGGCGGAGATCGAGATGGACTCGCGCTGTGGTGGTCGTAGTCATGGGGTGAGATTCTTGGAGGTGATGGAGGTGAAGGTGACATGCGACGACTTGGAGGCGGTGTTGGCCTTGGCACTGAGCCTGGAAGCTTGATGTTGTTCTTGTCCCATAGAATGATGCCACCCGATACTTCTCCGAGTGTCCTATCACCTTCAGGTCCAGGGATGTCAAGCTCCATTGAGTCCCACCCTGTTGCGATTTCATCCACCCCGACTTTAGCATAGCCAGCTGGAATCTCACGGCCATGCCAGCGTGCGTCAGGTGGATAGGTTCTTCACCTTTTGATGGAGCTCACAAGATGCCTGCTCCTTGATTCCATCCACGCGGTAGCCGGGACCGCCATCTACCATCCGAACATCATCAGACGGGACCTCCGATTCAGCCACGCTGCTTCTCCGCTGAGATGGAACAACGGTAATATCGAGTGCAGGATCTTGCAGGCGCACTACTCCTCGAAGTTCGTCAATCTGTTGCTGATGAAGTCGAAGTGTTCCTAGCAACTCGGTGAACCTGTCTCCATCCTCCTCCTGCCGTCGCCTCTTTGCTCTCTCTCGGTTCCTATAAGTATCTTTGTCTTTGGGAAACCCCATCTCCCAAGTATAACTATAGCCAAGGCCTCGTACTCGTCCTCCGTGTTCTTTATTCCCGAGGGCCTTTGTCAGCAAGTCATTCTCTCTATCGGGACAGAACTTTGTTGTCCCCTCTTTAATTTCCTTAACCACTCTCTGCCATGTCTCTCGAGGTATCCTAATCCCGTCACTGCAAATAAGGTCCCCTGTTTTTTTGTCATACTCACTCCCATGCCCAAGGAACCAATTTCTTGCCCTCAGATCCCATTCTTCGCGTATTGGTTCTGGAGTGATCCCTTTAACAAGCAGCTCACTCTCTTTAGCATCCCACTTTGGCATGGCAGTCGCATAGCCCCCTGGCTCCAGGTGATGGTGATATTTCTTCATCGCGGCATTTTTCTTGTTTTTTCCGACTTTTCCATAGCAGGTTTTGACTCCTTGTACTTCACAAACGCATCCTAGTTAGCCTGCTGCTTCGTTAGATTGCATTCGAATTTAGGAGGAGTCTTCGTCTTCTGATACTTTTGCCATAATGCTTTCTTCTAGTACTTGAATAGTTCGTCCATCTTCGTAAGAGTCCACTGCTTGACTTTCTTCCTCAATGCAGCTGTGTCAGCATCATCCTCACATTCAGGCAGGGTGAAATGTGTCATGAGGTCATTCCAAAGAGCCTGTTTGTACCTATCGGCGACATACTCACCCTCTTCCACCCCTTTGGTCTTATTCCAATCTCAAACGGTGTTCGGGATGCGATCCCTAACCATAACACCGCATTGTTGTACAAATACACTTTTAGCCTTTTCGGGTTCCAACGGTTCACCTCGTGGTGATACCATCGTAATTGTATAACGCGTAGATGCGTCCAACTTTTTGGCCGGGCCACGTTTGGAATATTTTTTGCTCGATGTGGAGGCCTAAGAGAAGAAACATTCGTCAATTTGTATATATACAACTCAATTAATGCATCTACTAATCACCGGACTTCATATATATACCTCGTCGGACTTTGTTAAGGTTCCACCGAGGCCGTCGGCTTCTCCATCAACGGAGCCGTCGTCTTATCCCTGATCATTTCGGTCGAGCTCCTCACCCTCACCGGAGGGGTTCAGATACATCGATGGAGATTCGGGTGGATCAACACGGGAGGCGTCGTTGATCATATCCTCGAGAATTTCTTCTTGTGCTAGGTCTCTGCGCATTGGACTAGGTTGATCCATAGTTTCTACAAAATGCGAGATGCACACAATATTATTTCCTATATACAAATATTGCCTATATACAAATATTTCCTATATACAAAAATATATTTCCTATATACAAAAAGTACCGGGGCCAGCGAGCACTACCACCCTAACCCTAAGTCCGGGGGCCCGCGAGCACTACCACCCTAACCCTATGTCCGGGGGCCCACGAGCACTTCCACCCTAACCCTAAGTCCGGGGGCCCGCGAGCACCATCACCCTAGCACTAAGTCCGGGGGCCCGCGAGCACCACCACCCTAACCCTAAGTCCGGAGGCCCATGAGCACTACCACCTTAACCCTAAGTTCGAGGGCCTGCGAGCACCACCACCCTAACCCTAACACCGGTCGCCTGCGAGCACCACCACCCTAACCCTAACACCGGTCGCCTGCGAGCACCACCACCCTAAACCTAACTCCGGGAGCCTACGAGCACCACTATATATTATATATACACTATATATTATACTAGAAAATATATTACACTATATATTATATTACTATTACACTACAAATATATACACTAAAAAAATACACTATATATTACACTATACACTATATATTAATAATAACACTATAAACTACATACTACACTAACATACTATATACTACACTAACATACTATATACTACACTAACATATTATATAATACACTAATTAACATACTACACTAATATATACTACTAAAAAAATAAAAAATACACTAACATATTATATAATACTACACTAATTAACATACTACACTAACATATACTACACTAACACACTACACTATATATTAAAAAAATACACTATATATTACACTACTATATACTACTAAAAAATAAAAATATAAAAATATAATTAACTAGCTAGAAGTGGCAGGCGTGCGACTGCTCGCCCACACCCGGCGTGTTGAACCGCCCGGCGGCAACCTTGCTCGCCCATAGTGGCCGGCGCCGCTACATGCCGGCGTGCACGTATGGCTGGCGCGCCTCCGATGCCAGATGGGGGAAAGGGGAGGGGGCGATACCTGCTGGCCGGGGGCACACGCGTGGCGGCTGGAGGTAGCGGACAACGGGCTAGCTAGTGGCGGCGGTGGAGTGAGGGGACGACGCGCTGGTGGCGGCCGGAGCTGGCGGTGGAGTGGTCGGGCAGCCTATCGGCGTCCTGTGCATCGTCGTCCTCGCGCGCTTCGTCCCTGCAACAGAGTGTGGTGATTTGGGGAGAAGAAGGGGCGCGGAAATATAAAGGGTATGGACCTTTAGTCCCGACTCGTATCACGCATCAGGACAAAAATGTTTTCAGCCCCGACCAACGGGCCCGCGCCAACGCCACACCTTTCGTCCCGGTTTGTAGCACGCACCGGGACTGAACGTCCTTTTTTTCAAAAAATTTGACCCAAGGGGCGCGCCTGTTTTAAAAAACTTCAATTTGCATATTTTTTAAACATTTGAATTATACAGTTTTTGCATACTTATGAATTTGAGAAAATTTTCAACATGAAAAGTTCTTGAATTTGAATAAGTAATCCAAATCTATTTTTTGTTTCATAAAATAATTATTCTAACTAGTGAAACTAATAACTATTTTGCCATTTTCAATTTAAAAATGCATTAACTATTATATTTTGCATATTTTTGAATGTCACTAAACTTTTAACATAAAAAATGCTTGAATTTGAATAATTGATTCAAATCCATTTTTTGTTTTATAAAATAATTATTCTAACTAGTCAAACTATTAACCATTTTTCCATTTTCATGTGATTTCGACGCTCCGGTAGCCCTATAGCTTTCTCCGTACGAGGGTAGCGCGGTGGACCTTTCTATTTGTTTTGGTTTGTTTAGGACATATGTACATGGAGAGCAAATGTTGGGCCACTTTGCCACATTCTAGGCCCTGGTTGTCCCGCGACCGGTGTTTCCACGTACAGATCTAGGATTTCACTAAGTGTTAACGCATGTGCGGGAAGGGGGTCACACCTGGGGACTACATATGGCACCTACCAACCTTGCACCACTCTCACACACATATCCTAGGGGCACATGAAACTTTTCGTGTGATTCCGACGCTCCAGTGGTCTTTCTCCGGCGAAACCCTAGACCGGGGGGCCCGGATCGTCTACCCCTATAGCTTTCTCCGTACGAGGGTAACACGGTGGACCTTTCTATTTTTTTGGTTTGTTTAGGACATATGTACATGGAGAGCAAATGTTGGGCCAACTTTGCCACATTCTAGGCCCTGGTTGTCCCGCGACGGGAGTTTCCACGTACAGATCCAGGATTTCACTAAGTGTTAATGCATGTCTGGGAAGGGGGTCACACCTGGGGCCTACACATGGTACCTACCAACCTTGCACCACTCTCACACACATATCCTAGGGGCACATGCAAGTTTTCATGTGATTCCGACGGTTCGGTGGTCTTCCTCCGGCGAAACCCTAGACCGGGGGCCCCGGATCATCTACCCCTATAGCTTTCTCTGTACGAGTGTAGCGTGGTGGACCTTTCTATTTGTTTTGGTTTTTTTAGGACATATGTACATGGAGATCAAATGTTGCGCCAACTTTGCCACATTCTAGGCCCCGTTTGTCCCGCGGCGGGAGTTTCCACGTATAGATCCAGGATTTCACTAAGTGTTAACGCATGTCCGGGAAGGGGGTCACACCTGGGCCTACACATGGCACCTACCAACCTTGCACCACTCTCACACACATATCCTAGGGGCACATGCAAGTTTTCATGTGATTCCGACGCTCTAGTGGTCTTCCTCCGGCGAAACCCTAGACCGGGGGCCCGGATCGTCTACCCCTATAGCTTTCTCCGTACGAGGATAGCGCGGTGGACCTTTCTATTTGTTTTGGTTTGTTTAGGACATATGTACATGGAGAGAAAATGTTGGAACAACTTTTCCACATTCTAGGCCCCGGTTGTCCCGCGGCGGGAGTTTCCACGTATAGATCTAGGATTTCACTAAGTGTTAACGCATGTCCAGGAAGGGGGTCACACCTAGGGCCTACACATGGCACCTACCAACCTTTCACCACTCTCACACACATATCCTAGGGGCACATTAAAGTTTTCATGTGATTCCGACGCTCTGGTGGTCTTCCTCCGGCGAAACCCTAGACCAGCGGCCCCGGATCATCTACCCCTATAGCTTTCTCCGTACGAGGGTAGAACGGTGGACCTTTCTATTTGTTTTGGTTTTTTAGTACATATGTACATGGAGAGCAAATGTTGGGCCAACTTTGCCACATTCTATGCCCCGGTTGTCCCACGGCGGGAGTTTCCACATACAGATCCAGGATTTCACTAAGTGTTAACGCATGTCCGTGAAGGGGGTCACACCTGGGGCCTACACATGGCACCTACCAACCTTGCACCACTCTCACACACATATCCTATGGGCACATTCAAGTTTTCATGTGATTCCGACGCTCTGGTGGTCTTCCTCCGGCGAAACCCTAGACCAGCGGCCCCGGATCGTCTACCCCTATAGCTTTCTCCGTACGAGGGTAGCGCGGTGGACCTTTCTATTTGTTTTGGGTTTTTTAGGACATATGTACATGGAGAGCAAATGTTGGGCCTACTTTGTCACATTCTAGTTCCCGGTTGTCCCACGGTGGGAGTTTCCACATACAGATATAGGATTTCACTAAGTGTTAACGCATGTCCGTGAAGGGGGTCACACCTGGGGCCTACACATGGCACCTACCAACCTTGCACTACTCTCACACACATATCCTAGGGGCACATGCATTTCGCATGTGATTCCGACGCTCTGGTGGTCTTCCTCCGGTGAAACCCTAGACCGGGGGACCCGGATCGTCTACCCCTATAGCTTTCTCTGCAAGAGCGTAGCACGGTGGACCTTTCTATTTGTTTTGGTTTGTTTAGGACATATGTACATGGAGAGAAAATATTGGGCCAACTTTGCCACATTCTAGGCCCCGGTTGTCCCACGGCGGGAGTTTCCACGTACAGATCCAGGATTTCACTAAGTGTTAACGCATGTCCAGGAAGGGGGTCACACCTGGGGCCTACACATGGCACCTACCAACCTTGCACCACTCTCACACACATATCCTAGTGGCACATGCAAGTTTTCATGTGATTCCGACGCTCCGGTGGTCTTCCTCCGGCGAAACCCTAGACCAGCGGCCCCGGATCATCTACCCCTATAGCTTTCTCCGTACGAGGGTAGCGCGGTGGACCTTTCTATTTGTTTCGGTTTGTTTAGGGCATATGTACATGGAGAGCAAATGTTGGGCCAACTTTTCCACATTCTAGGCCCCGGTTGTCCTGCGGCGAGAGTTTCCACGTACAGATCCAGGATTTCACTAAGTGTTAACGCATGTCCGGGAAGGGGGTCACACCTGGGCCTACACATGGCACCTACCAACCTTGCACCACTCTCACACACATATCCTAGGGGCACATGCAAGTTTTCATGTGATTCCGACGCTCTAGTGGTCTTCCTCCGGCGAAACCCTAGACCGGGGGCCCGGATCGTCTACCCCTATAGCTTTCTCCGTACGAGGATAGCGCGGTGGACCTTTCTATTTGTTTTGGTTTGTTTAGGACATATGTACATGGAGAGAAAATGTTGGAACAACTTTTCCACATTCTAGGCCCCGGTTGTCCCGCGGCGGGAGTTTCCACGTATAGATCTAGGATTTCACTAAGTGTTAACGCATGTCCAGGAAGGGGGTCACACCTAGGGCGTACACATGGCACCTACCAACCTTTCACCACTCTCACACACATATCCTAGGGGCACATTAAAGTTTTCATGTGATTCCGACGCTCTGGTGGTCTTCCTCCGGCGAAACCCTAGACCAGCGGCCCCGGATCATCTACCCCTATAGCTTTCTCCGTACGAGGGTAGAACGGTGGACCTTTCTATTTGTTTTGGTTTTTTTAGTACATATGTACATGGAGAGCAAATGTTGGGCCTACTTTGTCACATTCTAGTTCCCGGTTGTCCCACGGTGGGAGTTTCCACATACAGATCCAGGATTTCACTAAGTGTTAACGCATGTCCGTGAAGGGGGTCACACCTGGGGCCTACACATGGAACCTACCAACCTTGCACTACTCTCACACACATATCCTAGGGGCACATGCATTTTTCATGTGATTCCGACGCTCTGGTGGTCTTCCTCCGGTGAAACCCTAGACCGGGGGACCCGGATCGTCTACCCCTATAGCTTTCTCCGCAAGAGCGTAGCACGGTGGACCTTTCTATTTGTTTTGGTTTGTTTAGGACATATGTACATGGAGAGAAAATATTGGGCCAACTTTGCCACATTCTAGGCCCCGGTTGTCCCGCGGCGGGAGTTTCCACGTACAGATCCAGGATTTCACTAAGTGTTAACGCATGTCCGGGAAGGGGGTCACACCTGGGGCCTACACATGGCACCTACCAACCTTGCACCACTCTCACACACATATCCTAGTGGCACATGCAAGTTTTCATGTGATTCCGACGCTCCGGTGGTCTTCCTCCGGCGAAACCCTAGACCAGCGGCCCCGGATCGTCTACCCCTATAACTTTCTCCGTACAAGGGTAGCGCGGTGGACCTTTCTATTTTTTTTGGTTTGTTTAGGACATATGTACATGGAGAGCAAATGTTGGTCTAACTTTGCCACATTCTAGGCCCCGGTTGTCCTGCGGCGAGAGTTTCCACGCATGTCTGATGGATTTCACTAAGTGTTAACGCATGTCCGGGAAGGGGGTCACACCTGGGCCTACACATGGCACCTACCAACCTTGCACCACTCTCACACACATATCCTAGGGGCACATGCAAGTTTTCATGTGATTCCGACGCTCCAGTGGTCTTCCTCCGGCGAAACCCTACACCGGGGGCCCGGATCGTCTACCCCTATAGCTTTCTCCGTACGAGGATAGCGCGATGGACCTTTCTATTTGTTTTGGTTTGTTTAGGACATATGTACATGGAGAGAAAATGTTGGACAACTTTTCCACATTCTAGGCCCCTGTTGTCCCGCGGCGGGAGTTTCCACGTATAGATCTAGGTTTTCACTAAGTGTTAACGCATGTCCGGGAAGGGGGTCACACCTGGGGCCTACACATGGCACCTACTAACCTTGCACCACTCTCACACACATATCCTAGTGGCACATGCAAGTTTTCATGTGATTCCGGCCTCGTGGTCTTCCTCCGGCGAAACCCTAGACCAGCGGCCCCGGATCGTCTACCCCTATAACTTTCTCCGTACCAGGGTAGCGCGGTGGACCTTTCTATTTTTTTTGGTTTGTTTAGGACATATGTACATGGAGAGCAAATGTTGGTCTAACTTTGCCACATTCTAGGCCCAGTTGTCTCAGGCGAGAGTTTCCACGTACAGATCCAGGATTTCACTAAGTGTTAACGCATGTCCGGGAAGGGGGTCACACCTGGGCCTACACATGGCACCTACCATCCTTTCACCACTCTCACACACATATCCTAGGGGCACATGCAAGTTTTCATGTGATTCCGACGCTCCAGTGGTCTTCCTCCGGCGAAACCCTAGACCGGGGGCCCGGATCGTCTACCCCTATAGCTTTCTCCGTACGAGGATAGCGCGATGGACCTTTCTATTTGTTTTGGTTTGTTTAGGACATATGTACATGGAGAGAAAATGTTGGACAACTTTTCCACATTCTAGGCCCCTGTTGTCCCGCGGCGGGAGTTTCCACGTATAGATCTAGGTTTTCACTAAGTGTTAACGCATGTCCGGGAAGGGGGTCACACCTGGGGCCTACACATGGCACCTACCAACCTTTCACCACTCTCACACACATATCCTACGGGCACATTCAAGTTTTCATGTGATTCCGACGCTATGGTGGTCTTCCTCCGGCGAAACCCTAGACCAGTGGCCCCGGATCATCTACCCCTATAGGTTTCTCCGTACGAGGGTAGCACGGTGGACCTTTCTATTTGTTTTGGTTTTTTTAGTACATATGTACATGGAGAGCAAATGTTGGGCCAACTCTGGCACATTCTAGGCCCCGGTTGTCCCATGGCGGGAGTTTCCACATACGGATCCAGGATTTCACCAAGTGTTAACGCATGACCGTGAAGTGGGTCACACCTGGGGCCTACACATGGCACCTACCAACCTTGCACTACTCTCACACACATATCATAGGGGCACATGCAAGTTTTCATGTGATTCCGACGCTCCGGTGGTCTTCCTCCGGCGTAACCATAGACCGGGGGCCCGGGATCGTCTACCCCTATAGCTTTCTCCATAAGAGCATAGCACGGTGGACCTTTCTATTTGTTTTGGTTTGTTTAGGACATATGTACATGGAGAGAAAATGTTGGGCCAACTTTGCCACATTCTAGGCCCCGGTTGTCCCGCGGCGGGAGTTTCCGCGTACAGATCTAGGATTTCACTAAGTGTTAACGCATGTCCGGGAAGGGTGTCACACCTGGGGCCTACACATGGCACCTACCAACCATGCACCACTCTCACACACATATCCTAGGGGCACATGCAAGTTTTCATGTGATTCCGACGCTCCAGTGGTCTTCCTCCGGCGAAACCCTAGACCGGGGGCCCGGATCGTCTACCCCTATAGCTTTCTCCGTACGAGGATAGAGCGGTGGACATTTCTATTTGTTTTGGTTTGTGTAGGACATATGTACATGGATAGAAAATGTTGGGCCAACTTTGCCACATTCTAGGCCCCGGTTGTCCCGCGGCGGGAGTTTCCACATATAGATCTAGGATTTCACTAAGTGTTAACGCATGCCCGGGAAGGGGGTCACACCTGGGCCTACACATGGCACCTACCAACCTTGCACCACTCTCACACACATATCCTAGGGGCACATTCAAGTTTTCATGTGATTCCGACGCTCTGGTGGTCTTCCTCCGGCGAAACCCTAGACCAGCGGCCCTGGATCGTCTACCCCTATAGCTTTCTCCATACGAGGGTAGCGCGGTGAACCATTCTATTTGTTTTGGATTTTTTAGGACATATGTACATGGAGAGCAAATGTTGGGCCTACTTTGCCACATTCTAATTCCCGGTTGTCCCACGGCGGGAGTTTCCACATACAGATCCAGGATTTCACTAAGTGTTAACACATGTCCGTGAAGGGGTCACACTGGGCCTACACATGGAACCTACCAACCTTGCACTACTCACACACATATCCAAGGGGCACATGCAAGTTTTCATGTGATTCCGACGCTCTGGTGGTATTCCTCCGGTGAAACCCTAGACCGGGGGACCCGGATCGTCTACCCCTATAGCTTTCTCCGCAAGAGCGTAGCACGGTGGACCTTTCTATTTGTTTTGGTTTGTTTAGGACATATGTACATGGAGAGAAAATATTGGGCCAACTTTGCCACATTCTAGGCCCCGGTTGTCCCATGCGGGAGTTTCCGCATGCATCCGATTTCACTAAGTGTTAACGCATGTCCGGAAGGGGTCACACACTGGGCCTACACATGGCACCTACCAACCTTGCACCACTCTCACACACATATCCTAGTGGCACATGCAAGTGTTCATTTGATTCCGGCCAGTGGTCTTCCTCGTGAAACCCTAGACCAGCGGCCCCGGATCGTCTACCCCTATAACTTTCTCCGTACAAGGGTAGCGCGGTGGACCTTTCTATTTTTTTTGGTTTGTTTAGGACATATGTACATGGAGAGCAAATGATGGTCTAACTTTGCCACATTCTAGGCCCCGGTTGTCCTGCGGCGAGAGTTTCCACGTACAGATCCAGGATTTCACTAAGTGTTAACGCATGTCCGGGAAGGGGGTCACACCTGGGCCTACACATGGCACCTACCAACCTTGCACCACTCTCACACACATATCCTAGTGGCACATGCAAGTTTTCATGTGATTCCGACGCTCCGGTGGTCTTCCTCCGGCGAAACCCTAGACCAGCGGCCCCGGATCATCTACCCCTATAGCTTTCTCCGTACGAGGGTAGCGCGGTGGACCTTTCTATTTGTTTCGGTTTGTTTAGGGCATATGTACATGGATAGCAAATGTTGGGCCAACTTTTCCACATTCTAGGCCCCGGTTGTCCTGCGGCGAGAGTTTCCACGTACAGATCCAGGATTTCACTAAGTGTTAACGCATGTCGGAAGGGGTCACACTGGGCCTACATGGCACCTACCAACCTTGCACCACTCTCACACACATATCCTAGGGGCACATGCAAGTTTTCATGTGATTCCGACGCTCTAGTGGTCTTCCTCCGGCGAAACCCTAGACCGGGGGCCCGGATCGTCTACCCCTATAGCTTTCTCCGTACGAGGATAGCGCGGTGGACCTTTCTATTTGTTTTGGTTTGTTTAGGACATATGTACATGGAGAGAAAATGTTGGAACAACTTTTCCACATTCTAGGCCCCGGTTGTCCCGCGGCGGGAGTTTCCACGTATAGATCTAGGATTTCACTAAGTGTTAACGCATGTCCAGGAAGGGGGTCACACCTAGGGCGTACACATGGCACCTACCAACCTTTCACCACTCTCACACACATATCCTAGGGGCACATTAAAGTTTTCATGTGATTCCGACGCTCTGGTGGTCTTCCTCCGGCGAAACCCTAGACCAGCGGCCCCGGATCATCTACCCCTATAGCTTTCTCCGTACGAGGGTAGAACGGTGGACCTTTCTATTTGTTTTGGTTTTTTTAGTACATATGTACATGGAGAGCAAATGTTGGGCCAACTTTGCCACATTCTATGCCCCAGTTGTCCCACGGCGGGAGTTTCCACATACAGATCCAGGATTTCACTAAGTGTTAACGCCTGTCCGTGAAGGGGGTCACACCTGGGGCCTACACATGTCACCTACCAACCTTGCACCACTCTCACACACATATCCTATGGGCACATTCAAGTTTTCATGTGATTCCGACGCTCTGGTGGTCTTCCTCCGGCGAAACCCTAGACCCGCGGCCCCGGATCGTCTACCCCTATAGCTTTCTCCGTACGAGGGTAGCGCGGTGGACATTTCTATTTGTTTTGGGTTTTTTAGGACATATGTACATGGAGAGCAAATGTTGGGCCTACTTTGTCACATTCTAGTTCCCGGTTGTCCCACGGTGGGAGTTTCCACATACAGATCCAGGATTTCACTAAGTGTTAACGCATGTCCGTGAAGGGGGTCACACCTGGGGCCTACACATGGAACCTACCAACCTTGCACTACTCTCACACACATATCCTAGGGGCACATGCATTTTTCATGTGATTCCGACGCTCTGGTGGTCTTCCTCCGGTGAAACCCTAGACCGGGGGACCCGGATCGTCTACCCCTATAGCTTTCTCCGCAAGAGCGTAGCACGGTGGACCTTTCTATTTGTTTTGGTTTGTTTAGGACATATGTACATGGAGAGAAAATATTGGGCCAACTTTGCCACATTCTAGGCCCCGGTTGTCCATGGCGGGAGTTTCCACGCATGAGATCCAGGATTTCACTAAGTGTTAACGCATGTCCGGGAAGGGGGTCACACCTGGGGCCTACACATGGCACCTACCAACCTTGCACCACTCTCACACACATATCCTAGTGGCACATGCAAGTTTTCATGTGATTCCGACGCTCCGGTGGTCTTCCTCGTGAAACCCTAGACCAGTGACCGGATCGCCTACCCTATAACTTTCTCCATGCAAGGGTAGCGGTGGACCTTTCTATTTTTTTTGGTTTGTTTAGGACATATGTACATGGAGAGCAAATGTTGGTCTAACTTTGCCACATTCTAGGCCCCGGTTGTCCTGCGGCGAGAGTTTCCACGTACAGATCCAGGATTTCACTAAGTGTTAACGCATGTCCGGGAAGGGGGTCACACCTGGGCCTACACATGGCACCTACCAACCTTGCACCACTCTCACACACATATCCTAGGGGCACATGCAAGTTTTCATGTGATTCCGACGCTCCAGTGGTCTTCCTCCGGCGAAACCCTACACCGGGGGCCCGGATCGTCTACCCCTATAGCTTTCTCCGTACGAGGATAGCGCGATGGACCTTTCTATTTGTTTTGGTTTGTTTAGGACATATGTACATGGAGAGAAAATGTTGGACAACTTTTCCACATTCTAGGCCCCTGTTGTCCCGCGGCGGGAGTTTCCACGTATAGATCTAGGTTTTCACTAAGTGTTAACGCATGTCCGGGAAGGGGGTCACACCTGGGGCCTACACATGGCACCTACTAACCTTGCACCACTCTCACACACATATCCTAGTGGCACATGCAAGTTTTCATGTGATTCCGACGCTCCGGTGGTCTTCCTCCGGCGAAACCCTAGACCAGCGGCCCCGGATCGTCTACCCCTATAACTTTCTCCGTACCAGGGTAGCGCGGTGGACCTTTCTATTTTTTTTGGTTTGTTTAGGACATATGTACATGGAGAGCAAATGTTGGTCTAACTTTGCCACATTCTAGGCCCCGGTTGTCCTGCGGCGAGAGTTTCCACGTACAGATCCAGGATTTCACTAAGTGTTAACGCATGTCCGGGAAGGGGGTCACACCTGGGCCTACACATGGCACCTACCATCCTTTCACCACTCTCACACACATATCCTAGGTCCACATGCAAGTTTTCATGTGATTCCGACGCTCCAGTGGTCTTCCTCCGGCGAAACCCTAGACCGGGGGCCCGGATCGTCTACCCCTATAGCTTTCTCCGTACGAGGATAGCGCGATGGACCTTTCTATTTGTTTTGGTTTGTTTAGGACATATGTACATGGAGAGAAAATGTTGGACAACTTTTCCACATTCTAGGCCCCTGTTGTCCCGCGGCGGGAGTTTCCACGTATAGATCTAGGTTTTCACTAAGTGTTAACGCATGTCCGGGAAGGGGGTCACACCTGGGGCCTACACATGGCACCTACCAACCTTTCACCACTCTCACACACATATCCTACGGGCACATTCAAGTTTTCATGTGATTCCGACGCTATGGTGGTCTTCCTCCGGCGAAACCCTAGACCAGTGGCCCCGGATCATCTACCCCTATAGGTTTCTCCGTACGAGGGTAGCACGGTGGACCTTTCTATTTGTTTTGGTTTTTTTAGTACATATGTACATGGAGAGCAAATGTTGGGCCAACTCTGGCACATTCTAGGCCCCGGTTGTCCCATGGCGGGAGTTTCCACATACGGATCCAGGATTTCACCAAGTGTTAACGCATGACCGTGAAGTGGGTCACACCTGGGGCCTACACATGGCACCTACCAACCTTGCACTACTCTCACACACATATCATAGGGGCACATGCAAGTTTTCATGTGATTCCGACGCTCCGGTGGTCTTCCTCCGGCGTAACCATAGACCGGGGGCCCGGGATCGTCTACCCCTATAGCTTTCTCCATAAGAGCATAGCACGGTGGACCTTTCTATTTGTTTTGGTTTGTTTAGGACATATGTACATGGAGAGAAAATGTTGGGCCAACTTTGCCACATTCTAGGCCCCGGTTGTCCCGCGGCGGGAGTTTCCGCGTACAGATCTAGGATTTCACTAAGTGTTAACGCATGTCCGGGAAGGGTGTCACACCTGGGGCCTACACATGGCACCTACCAACCATGCACCACTCTCACACACATATCCTAGGGGCACATGCAAGTTTTCATGTGATTAGGCGCTCAGTGGTCTTCCTCCGGCGAAACCCTAGACCGGGGGCCCGGATCGTCTACCCCTATAGCTTTCTCCGTACGAGGATAGAGCGGTGGACATTTCTATTTGTTTTGGTTTGTGTAGGACATATGTACATGGATAGAAAATGTTGGGCCAACTTTGCCACATTCTAGGCCCCGGTTGTCCCGCGGCGGGAGTTTCCACATATAGATCTAGGATTTCACTAAGTGTTAACGCATGCCCGGGAAGGGGGTCACACCTGGGCCTACACATGGCACCTACCAACCTTGCACCACTCTCACACACATATCCTAGGGGCACATTCAAGTTTTCATGTGATTCCGACGCTCTGGTGGTCTTCCTCCGGCGAAACCCTAGACCAGCGGCCCTGGATCGTCTACCCCTATAGCTTTCTCCATACGAGGGTAGCGCGGTGAACCATTCTATTTGTTTTGGATTTTTTAGGACATATGTACATGGAGAGCAAATGTTGGGCCTACTTTGCCACATTCTAATTCCCGGTTGTCCCACGGCGGGAGTTTCCACATACAGATCCAGGATTTCACTAAGTGTTAACACATGTCCGTGAAGGGGGTCACACCTGGGGCCTACACATGGAACCTACCAACCTTGCACTACTCTCACACACATATCCAAGGGGCACATGCAAGTTTTCATGTGATTCCGACGCTCTGGTGGTATTCCTCCGGTGAAACCCTAGACCGGGGGACCCGGATCGTCTACCCCTATAGCTTTCTCCGTAAGAGCGTAGCACGGTGGACCTTTCTATTTGTTTTGGTTTGTTTAGGACATATGTACATGGAGAGAAAATCTTGGGCCAACTTTGCCACATTCTAGGCCCCGGTTGTCCCGCGGCGGGAGTTTCCGCGTACAGATCTAGGATTTCACTAAGTGTTAACGCATGTCCGGGAAGGGTGTCACACCTGGGGCCTACACATGGCACCTACCAACCTTGCACCACTCTCACACACATATCCTAGGGGCACATGCATGTTTTCATGTGATTCCGACGCTCCAGTGGTCTTCCTCCGGCGAAACCCTAGACCGGGGGTCGGATCGTCTACCCCTATAGCTTTCTCCGTACGAGGATAGAGCGGTGGACATTTCTATTTGTTTTGGTTTGTGTAGGACATATGTACATGGAGAGAAAATTTTGGGCCAACTTTGCCACATTCTAGGCCCCGGTTGTCCCGCGGCGGGAGTTTCCACATAAAGATCAAGGATTTCACTAAGTGTTAGCATGCCGGGAAGGGGTCACACTGCCTACACATGGCACCTACCAACCTTGCACCACTCTCACACACATATCCTAGGGGCACATTCAAGTTTTCATGTGATTCCGACGCTCTGGTGGTCTTCCTCCGGCGAAACCCTAGACGAGCGGCCCTGGATCGTCTACCCCTATAGCTTTCTCCGTACGAGGGTAGCGCGGTGGACCATTCTATTTGTTTTGGTTTTTTAGGACATATGTACATGGAGAGCAAATGTTGGGCCTACTTTGCCACATTCTAGGTCCCGGTTGTCCCACGGCGGGAGTTTCCACATACAGATCCAGGATTTCACTAAGTGTTAACACATGTCCGTGAAGGGGGTCACACCTGGGGCCTACACATGGAACCTACCAACCTTTCACTACTCTCACACACATATCCTAGGGGCACATGCAAGTTTTCATGTGATTCCGACGCTCTGGTGGTCTTCCTCCGGTGAAACCCTACACCGGGGGACCCGGATCGTCTACCCCTATAGCTTTCTCCGTAAGAGCGTAGCACGGTGGACCTTTCTATTTGTTTTGGTTTGTTTAGGACATATGTACATGGAGAGAAAATGTTGGGCCAACTTTGCCACATTCTAGGCCTCGTTGTCCCGCGGCGGGAGTTTCCACGTACAGATCCAGGATTTCACCAAGTGTTAACGCCTGTCCGGGAAGGGGGTCACACATGGCACCTACCAACCTTTCACCACTCTCACACACATATCCTAGGGGCACATGCAAGTTTTCATGTGATTCCGACGCTCCGGTGGTCTTCCTCCGGCGAAACCCTAGACCGGGGGCCCGGATCGTCTACCCCTATAGCTTTCTCCGTACGAGGGTAGCGCGGTGGACCTTTCTATTTGTTTTGGTTTGTTTAAGACATATGTACATGGAGATCAAATGTTGGGCCAACTTTGCCACATTCTAGGCCCCGGTTGTCCCGCGGCGGGAGTTTCCACGTATAGATCTAGGATTTCACTAAGTGTTAACGCATGTCCGGGAAGGGGGTCACACCTGGGGCCTACACATGGCACCTACCAACCTTGCACCACTCTCACACACACATCCTAGGGGCAAATGCAAGTTTTCATGTGATTCCGACGCTCCGGTGGTCTTCCTCCGGTGAAACCCTAGACCGAGGGCCCCGGATCGTTTACCCCTATAGCTTTCTCCGTACGAGGGTAGCGCGGTGGACCTTTCTATTTGTTTTGGTTTTTTTAGGACATATGTACATGGAGAGAAAATGTTGGGCCAACTTTGCCACATTCTAGGCCCCGGTTGTCCCGCGGCGGGAGTTTCCACGTATAGATCTAGGATTTCAAAAAGTGTTAACGCATGTCCGGGAAGGGGGTCACACCTGGGGCCTACACATGGCACCTACCAACCTTGCACCACTCTCACACACATATCCTAGGGGCACATTCAAGTTTTCATGTGATTCCGATGCTCTGGTGGTCTAGCTCCAGCGAAACCCTAGACCAGCGGCCCCGGATCGTCTACCCCTATAGCTTTCTCCGTACGAGGGTAGCACGGTGGACCTTTCTATTTGTTTTGGGTTTTTTAGTACATATGTACATGGAGAGCAAATTTTGGGCCAACTTTGCCACATTCTAGGCCCCGGTTGTCCCACGTGGGAGTTTCCACATACAGATCCAGGATTTCACTAAGTGTTAACACATGTCCGTGAAGAGGGTCACACCTGGGGCCTACACACGGCACCTACCAGCCTTGCACTACTCTCACACACATATCCTAGGGGCACATGCAAGTTTTCATGTGATTCCGACGCTCCGGTGGTCTTCCTCCGGCGAAACCTTAGACCGGGGGCCCCGGATCGTCTACCCCTATAGCTTTCTCCGTAAGAGCGTAGCACGGTGGACCTTTCTATTTTTTTGGTTTGTTTAGGACATATGTACATGGAGAGAAAATGTTGGGCCAACTTTGCCACATTCTAGGCCCCGGTTGTCCCGTGGCGGGAGTTTCCACGTACAGATCCAGGATTTCACTAAGTGTTAACGCATGTCCGTGAAGAGGGTCACACCTGGGGCCTACACATGGCACCTACCAACCTTGCACCACTCTCACACACACATATCCAGGGGCACATGCAAGTTTTCATGTGATTCCGACACTCCGGTGGTCTTCCTCCGGCGAAACCCTAGACCGGGGGCCCGGATCGTCTACCCCTATCGCTTTCTCCGTACGAGGGTAGCGCGGTGGACCTTTCTATTTGTTTTGGTTTGTTTAGGACATATGTACATGGAGAGCAAATTTTGGGCCAACTTTGCCACATTCTAGGCCCCGGTTGTCCCGCGGCGGGAGTTTCCACGTATAGATCTAGGATTTCACTAAGTGTTAACGCATGTCCGGGAAGGGGGTCACACCTAGGGCCTAGACATGTCACCTACCAACCTTGCACCACTCTCACACACATATACTAGGGGCACATTCAAGTTTTCATGTGATTCCGACGCTCTGGTGGTCTTCCTCCTGCAAAACCCTAGACCAGCGGCCCCGGATCGTCTACCCCTATAGCTTTCTCCGTACGAGGGTAGCGTGGTGGACCTTTCTATTTGTTTTGGTTTTTTTAGTACATATGTGCATTGAGAGCAAATGTTGGGCCAACTTTGCCACATTCTAGGCCCCGGTTGTCCCATGGCGGGAGTTTCCACATACAGATCCAGGATTTCACTAAGTGTTAACACATGTCCGTGAAGGGGGTCACACCTGGGGCCTACACATGGCACCTACCAACCTTGCACTACTCTCACACACATATCCTAGGGGCACAAGTTTTAATGTGATTCCGACGTTCCGGTAGTCTTCCTCCGGCGAAACCCTAGACCGGGGGCCCCGAATCGTCTACCCCTATAGATTTCTCCATAAGAGCGTAGCACGGTGGACCTTTCTATTTGTTTTGCTTTGTTTAGGACATATGTACATGGAGAGAAAATGTTGGGCCAACTTTGCCACATTCTAGGCCCCGGTTGTCCCACGGCGGGAGTTTCCACGTACAGATCCAGGATTTCACTAAGTGTTAACGCATCTCCGGGAAGGGGGTCACACCTGGGGCCTACACATGGCACCTACCAACCTTGAACCACCCTCACACACATATCCTAGGGGCACATGCAAGTTTTCATGTGATTCCGATGCTCCGGTGGTCTTCCTCCAGCGAAACCCTAGACCGGGGGCCCGGATCGTCTACCCCTATAGCTTTCTCCATACGAGGGTAGTGCGGTGGACCTTTCTATTTGTTTTGGTTTGTTTAGGACATATGTCCATGGAGAGAAAATGTTGGGCCAACTTTGCCACATTCTAGGCCCCGGTTGTGCCGCGACGGGAGTTTTCACGTATAGATCTAGGATTTCACTAAGTGTTAACGCATGTCCGGGAAGGGGGTCACACGTGGGGCCTACACATGGCACCTAACAACCTTTCACCACTCTCACACACATATCCTAGGGGCACATTCAAGTTTTCATGTGATTCCGACGCTCTGGTGGTCTTCCTCCGGCGAAACCCTAGACCAGGGGCCCCGGATCGTCTACCCCTATAGCTTTCTCCGTACGAGGGTAGCGCGGTGTACCTTTCTATTTGTTTTGGTTTTTTAGTACATATTTGCATGGAGAGCAAATTTTGGGCCAACTTTGCCACATTCTAGGCCCCGGTTGTCCCACGGTGGGAGTTTCCACATACAGATCCAGGATTTGACTAAGTGTTAACGCATGTCCGTGAAGAGGGTCACACCTGGGGCCTACACATGGCACCTACCAGCCTTGCACTACTCTCACACACATATCCTAGGGGCACATGCAAGTTTTCATGTGATTCCGACGCTCCGGTGGTCTTCCTCCGGCGAAACCTTAGACCGGGGGCCCCGGATCGTCTACCCCTATAGCTTCCTCCGTAAGAGCGTAGCACGGTGGACCTTTCTATTTTTTTGGTTTGTTTAGGACATATGTACATGGAGAGAAAATGTTGGGCCAACTTTGCCACATTCTAGGCCCCGGTTGTCCCGTGGCGGGAGTTTCCACGTACAGATCCAGGATTTCACTAAGTGTTAACGCATGTCCGGGAAGGGGGTCACACCTGGGTCCTACACATGGCACGTACCAACCTTGCACCACTCTCACACACATATCCAGGGGCACATGCAAGTTTTCATGTGATTATGACACTCTGGTGGTCTTCCTCCGGCGAAACCCTAGACCGGGGGCCCGGATCGTCTACCCCTATAGCTTTCTCCGTACGAGGGTAGTGCGGTCGACCTTTCTATTTTTTCTGGTTTGTTTAGGACATATGTACATGGAGAGCAAATGTTGGGCCAACTTTGCCACATTCTAGGCCCCGGTTGTCCCGTGGCGGGAGTTTCCACTTACAGATCTAGGATTTCACTAAGTGTTAACGCATGTCCGGGAAGGGGGTCACACATGGGGCCTGCACATGGCACCTACCCACCTTGCACCACTCTCACACACATAGCCTAGGGGAACATGCAAGTTTTCCTGTGATTCCGACGCTCCAGTGGTCTTCCTCCGGCGAAACCCTAGACCGGGGGACGGATCGTCTACCCCTATAGCTTTCTCCGTACGAGGGTAGCACAGTGGACCTTTCTATTTGTTTTGGTTGTTTAGGACATATGTACATGGAGATCAAATGTTGGGCCAACTTTGCCACATTCTAGGCCCCGGTTGTCCCGCGACGGGAGTTTCCACATACAAATCTAGGATTTCACTAAGTGTTAACACACGTCCGGGAAGGGGGTCACACCTGGGGCCTACACATGGCACCTACCAACCTTTCACTACACTCACACACATATCCTAGGGGCACATTCAAGTTTTCATGTGATTCCGACGCTCTGGTGGTCTTCCTCCGGCGAAACCCTAGACTAGGGGCCCCGGATCGTCTACCCCTATAGCTTTCTCCGTACGAGGGTAGCGCTGTGGACCTTCCTATTTGTTTTGGTTTTTTAGTACATATTTACATGGAGAGCAAATTTTGGGCCAACTTTGCCACATTCTAGGCCCCGGTTGTCCCACGGCGGGAGTTTCCACATACAGATCCAGGATTTCACTAAGTGTTAACGCATGTCCGTGAAGGGGGTCACACCTGGGGCCTACACATGGCACCTACCAACCTTGCACCACTCTCACACACATATCCAGGGGCACATGCAAGTTTTCATGTGATTCCGACACTCCGGTGGTCTTCCTCCGTGAAACCCTAGGCAGGGTCCCGGATCGTCTACCCCTATCGCTTTCTCCGTACGAGGGTAGCGCGGTGGACCTTTCTATTTGTTTTGGTTTGTTTAGGACATATGTACATGGAGAGCAAATGCTGGGCCAACTTTGCCACATTCTAGGCCCCGGTTGTCCCACGGCGGGAGTTTCCACGTATAGATCTAAGATTTCACTAAGTGTTAACGCATGTCCGGGAAGGGGGTCACACCTAGGGCCTAGACATGTCACCTACCAACCTTGCACCACTCTCACACACATATACTAGGGGCACATTCAAGTTTTCATGTGATTCCGACGTTCTGGTGGTCTTCCTCCTGCGAAACCCTAGACCAGCGGCCCCGGATCGTCTACCCCTATAGCTTTCTCCGTACGAGGGTAGCGTGGTGGACCTTTCTATTTGTTTTGGTTTTTTAGTACATATGTACATTGAGAGCAAATGTTGGGCCAACTTGGCCACATTCTAGGCCCCGGTTGTCCCATGGCGGGAGTTTCCACATACAGATCCAGGATTTCACTAAGTGTTAACGCATGTCAGTGAAGGGGGTCACACCTGGGGCCTACACATGGCACCTACCAACCTTGCACCACTCTCACACACATATCTTAGGGGCACATTCAAGTTTTCATGTGATTCCAACGCTCCGGTGGTCTTCCACCGGCGAAACCCTAGACCGGGGGCCCGGATCGTCTACCCCTATAGCTTTCTCCGTACGAGGGTAGCACGGTGGACCTTTCTATTTTTTTTGTTTTTTTAGTACACATGTACATGGAGATCAAATGTTGGGCCAACTTTGCCACATTCTAGGCCCCGGTTGTCCCGTGGCGGGAGTTTCCACGTACAGATCTAGGATTTCACTAAGTGTTAACGCATGTCCGGGAAGGGGGTCACACATGGGGCCTACACATGGCACCTACCCACCTTGAACCACCCTCACACACATATCGTAGGGGCACATGCAAGTTTTCATGTGATTCCGATGCTCCGGTGGTCTTCCTCCGGCGAAACCCTAGACCGGGGGCCCGGATCGTCTACCCCTATAGCTTTCTCCATACGAGGGTAGCACGGTGGACCTTTCTATTTGTTTTGGTTTGTTTAGGACATATGTCCATGGAGAGAAAATGTTGGGCCAACTTTGCCACATTCTAGGCCCCGGTTGTGCCGCGACGGGAGTTTCCACGTACAGATCCAGGATTTCACTAAGTGTTAACCCATGTCCGGGAAGGGGGTCACACCTGGGGCCTACACATGGCACCTACCATCCTTTCACCACTCTCACACACATATCCTAGGGGCACATTCAAGTTTTCATGTGATTTCGACGCTCCGGTGGTCTTCCTCCAGCGAAACCCTAGACCGGGGGCCCGGATCGTCTACCCCTATAGCTTTCTCCGTACGAGGGTAGCGCGGTGGACCTTTCTATTTGTTTTGGTTTGTTTACGACATATGTACATGCAGCACAAATGTTGAGCCAACTTTGCCACATTCTAGGCCCCGGTTGTCCGGCGGCGGGAGTTTCCACGTACAGATCTAGGATTTCACTAAGAGTTAACGCATGTCCAGGAAGGGGGTCACACATGGGGCCTGCACATGGCACCTACCAACCTTGCACCACTCTCACACACATATCCTAGGGGCACATGCAAGTTTTCATGTGATTCCGACGCTCCGATGGTCTTCCACCAGCGAAACCCTAGACCGGGGGCCCGGATCGTCTACCCCTATAGCTTTCTTCGTACGAGGGTAGCGCCGTGGACCTTTCTATTTGTTTTTGTTTGTTTAGGACACATGTACATGGAGATCAAATGTTGGGCCAACTTTGCCACATTCTAGGCCCCGGTTGTCCCGTGGCGGGAGTTTCCACTTACAGATCTAGGATTTCACTAAGTGTTAACGCATGTCCGGGAAGGGGGTCACACATGGGGCCTGCACATGGCACCTACCCACCTTGCACCACTCTCACACACATAGCCTAGGGGAACATGCAAGTTTTCCTGTGATTCCGACGCTCCAGTGGTCTTCCTCCGGCGAAACCCTAGACCGGGGGACGGATCGTCTACCCCTATAGCTTTCTCCGTACGAGGGTAGCACAGTGGACCTTTCTATTTGTTTTGGTTGTTTAGGACATATGTACATGGAGATCAAATGTTGGGCCAACTTTGCCACATTCTAGGCTCCGGTTGTCCCGCGACGGGAGTTTCCACATACAAATCTAGGATTTCACTAAGTGTTAACACACGTCCGGGAAGGGGGTCACACCTGGGGCCTACACATGGCACCTACCAACCTTGCACTACTCTCACACACATATCCTAGGGGCACATTCAAGTTTTCATGTGATTCCGACGCTCTGGTGGTCTTCCTCCGGCGAAACCCTAGACTAGGGGCCCCGGATCGTCTACCCCTATAGCTTTCTCCGTACGAGGGTAGCGCGGTGGACCTTCCTATTTGTTTTGGTTTTTTTAGTACATATTTACATGGAGAGCAAATTTTGGGCCAACTTTGCCACATTCTAGGCCCCGGTTGTCCCACGGCGGGAGTTTCCACATACAGATCCAGGATTTCACTAAGTGTTAACGCATGTCCGTGAAGGGGGTCACACCTGGGCCTACACATGGCACCTACCAACCTTGCACTAGTCTCACACACATATCCTAGGGGAACATGCAAGTTTTTATGTGATTCCGACGCTCCGGTGGTCTTCCTCCGGCGAAACCCTAGACCGGGGGCCCCGGATCGTCTACCCCTATAGCTTTCTCCGTAAGATCGTAGCATGGTAGACCTTTCTATTTGTTTTCGTTTGTTTAGTACATATGTACATGGAGAGAAAATGTTGGGCCAACTTTGCCACATTCTAGGACCAGTTGTCCTGGCGGGAGTTTCCACGTACAGATCCAGGATTTCACTAAGTGTTAACGCATGTCCGGGAAGGGGGTCACACCTGGGGCCTACACATGGCACCTACCAACCTTGCACCACTCTCACACACATATCCTAGGGGCACATGCAAGTTTTTATGTGATTCCGACGCTCCGGTGGTCTTCCTCCGGCGAAACCCTAGACCGGGGGCCCGAATCGTCTACCCCTATAGCTTTCTCCGTACGAGGGTAGCGCGGTGGACCTTTCTATTTGTTTTGGTTTGTTTACAACATATGTACATGCAGCGCAAATGTTGTGCCAGCTTTGCCACATTCTAGGCCCCGGTTGTCCGGCGGCGGGAGTATCCACGTACAGATCTAGGATTTCACTAAGAGTTAACGCACGTCTAGGAAGGGGGTCACAGATGGGGCCTGCACATGGCACCTACCAACCTTGCACCACTCTCACACACATATCCTAGGGGCACATGCAAGTTTTCATGTGATTCCGACGCTCCGGTGGTCTTCCACCGGCGAAACCCTAGACCGGGGCCCGGATCGTCTACCCCTATAGCTTTCTCCGTACGAGGGTAGCGCCGTGGACCTTTCTATTTGTTTTTGTTTGTTTAGGACACATGTACATGGAGATCAAATGTTGGGCCAACTTTGCCACATTCTAGGCCCCGGTTGTCCCGTGGCGGGAGTTTCCACGTACAGATCTAGGATTTCACTAAGTGTTAACGCATGTCCGGGAAGGGGGTCACACATGGGGCCTGCACATGGCACCTACCCACCTTGAACCACCCTCACACACATATCGTAGGGGCACATGCAAGTTTTCATGTGATTCCGATGCTCCGGTGGTCTTCCTCCGGCGAAACCCTAGACCGGGGGCCCAGATCGTCTATCCCTATAGCTTTCTCCATACGAGGGTAGCGCGGTGGACCTTTCTATTTGTTTTGGTTTGTTTAGGACATATGTACATGGAGAGCAAATGTTGGGCCAACTTTGCCACATTCTAGGCCCCGGTTGTCCCGCGGCGGGAGTTTCCAAGTATAGATCTAGGATTTCACCAAGTGTTAACGCATGTCCGGGAAGGGGGTCACACCTAGGGCGTAGACATGTCACCTACCAACCTTGCACCACTCTCACACACATATACTAGGGGCACATTCAAGTTTTCATGTGATTCCGACACTCTGGTGGTCTTCCTCCAGCGAAACCCTAGACCAGGGGCCCCGAATCGTCTACCCCTATAGCTTTCTCCGTACGAGGGTAGCGCGGTGGACCTTTCTATTTGTTTTGGTTTTTTTAGTACATATTTACATGGAGAGCAAATGTTGGGCCAACTTTGCCACATTCTAGGCCCCGGTTGTCCCACGGCGGGAGTTTCCACATACAGATCCAGGATTTCACTAAGTGTTAACGCATGTCCGTGAAGGGGGTCACACCTGGGGCCTACACATGGCACCTACCAACCTTGCACTACTCTCACACACATATCCTAGGGGCACATGCAAGTTTTTATGTGATTCCGATGCTCCGGTATTCTTCCTCCGGTGAAACCCTAGACCGGGGCCCCGGATCGTCTACCCCTATAGCTTTCTCCGTAAGACCGTAGCACGGTGGACCTTTCTATTTGTTTTGGTTTCTTTAGGACATATGTACATGGAGAGAAAATGTTGGGCCAACTTTTCCACATTCTAGGCCCCGGTTGTCCCGGCAAGGGAGTTTCACGTCTGAGATCCAGGATTTCACTAAGTGTTAACGCATGTCCGGGAAGGGGGTCACACCTGGGGCCTACACATGGCACATACCAACCTTGAACCACTCTCACACACATATCCTAGGGGCACATGCAAGTTTTCATGTGATTCCGATGCTCCGGTGGTCTTCCTCCGGCGAAACCCTAGACCGGGGGCCCGGATCATCGACCCCTATAGCTTTCTCCGTACAAGGGTAGCGCGATGGACCTTTCAATTTTTTTGGTTTTTTAGGACATAAGTACATGGAGAGAAAATGTAGGGCCAACTTTGCCACATTCTAGGCCCCGGTTGTCCCGCGGCGGGAGTTTCCACGTATAGATCTAGGATTTCACTAAGTGTTAACGCCTGTCCGGGAAGGGGGTCACACCTGGGGCCTACACATGGCACCTACCAACCTTGCACCACTCTCACACACATAACCTAGGGGCAAATTCAAGTTTTCATGTGATTCCAACAATCCGGTGGTCTTCCTCCGGCAAAACCGTAGACCGGGGGCCCCGGATCGTCTACCCCTATAGCTTACTCCGTACGTGGGTAGCATGGTGGACCTTTCTATTTGTTTTGGTTTGTTTAGGACATATGTACATGGAAAGCAAATTTTGGGCCAACTTTGGCACATTCTAGTCCCCGGTTGTCCCGCGGCGGGAGTTTCCACGTACAGATCCAGGATTTCACTAAGTGTTAACGCATGTCCAGGAAGGGGGTCACACCTGGGGCCTACACATGGCACCTACCAACCTTGCACCACTCTCACACACATATCCTAGGGGCACATGCAAGTTTTCATGTGATTCCGACGCTCCGGTGGTCTTCCTCCGGCGAAACCCTAGACCGGGGGGCCCCGGATCGTCTACCCCTATAGCTTTCTCCATACGAGGGTAGCACGGTGGACCTTTCTATTTGTTCTGGTTTGTTTAGGACATATGTACATGGAGAGCAAATGTTGGGCCAAGTTTGCCACATTCTAGGCCCCGGTTGTCCCGCGGCGGGAGTTTCCACGTACAGATCCAGAATTTCACTAAGTGTTAACGCATGTCCGGGAAGGGGGTCACACCTAGGGCCTACACATGGCACCTACCAACCTTGCACCACTCTCACACACATATCCTAGGGGCACATGCAAGATTTCATGTGATTAGACGCTCCGTGGTCTTCCTCGTGAAACCTATCTGGGGCCGGATCGTCTACCCCTATAGCTTTCTCCGTACGAGGGTAGAACAGTGGACCTTTCTATTTGTTTTGGTTTGTTTAGGACATATGTACATGGAGAGAAAATGTTGGGACAACTTTGCCACATTCTAGGCTGCGGTTGCCCCGCGGCGGGAGTTTCCACGTACAGATCCAGGATTTCACTAAGTGTTAACGCATGTCCAGGAAGGGGGTCACACCTGGGGCCTACACATTGCACCTACCAACCTTCCACCACTCTCACACACATATCCTAGGGGCACATGCAAGTTTTCATGTGATTCCGACGCTCCGGTGGTCTTCCTCCGGCGAAACTCTAGACCGGGGGCCCCGGATCATCTACCCCTATAGCTTTCTCCATACGAGGGTAGCGCGGTGGATCTTTATATTTGTTTTGGATTTTTTAGGACATATGTACATGGAGAGCAAATGTTGGTCCAACTTTGCCACATTCTAGGCCCCGGTTGTCCCGCGGCGGGAGTTTCCACGTACAGATATAGGATTTCACTAAGTGTAAACGCATGTCCGGGAAGGGGGTCACACCTAGGTCCTACACATGGCACCTACCAACCTTGCACCACTCTCACACACATATCCTAGGGGCACATGCAAGTTTTCATGTGATCCGACGCTCCGGTGGTCTTCCTCCGGCGAAACCCTAGACTAGGGGCCCCAGATCGTCTACCCCTCTAGTCGATCCATGTGGTTTAGGAAAAGAGCACACATGCAAAAGTCACTAGTGGATCAATGTGGTTTAGGAAAAGAACACACATGTAATGTCACAAGTGGATCCATGTGGTTTAGGAAAAGAACACATGCAATGTCACCGGTGGATCCATGTGGTTTAGGAAAAGAACACACATGGAATGTCACAAGTGGATCCATGTGGTTTAGGAAAAGAACACACATGCAATGTCACAAGTGGATCCATGTGGTTTAGGAAAAGAACACATGCAATGTCACCGGTGGATCCATGTGGTTTAGGAAAAGAACACACATGGAATGTCACAAGTGGATCCATGTGGTTTAGGAAAAGAACACACATGGAATGACTCTAGTGGATCAATGTGGTTTAGGAAAAGAGCACACATGCAATGTCACAAGTGGATCAATGTGATTTAGGAAAAGAACATACATGCAATGACTCTAGTGGGTCAATGTGGTTTAGGAAAAGAACACACATGCAATGTCACCGGTGGATCCATGTGGTTTAGGAAAAGAACACACATGCAATGACTCTAGTGGATCAATGTGGTTTATGAAATTAACACACATGAAATGCCACAAGTGGATCCATGTGGTTTAGGAAAAGAACACCCATGCAATGACACCAGTGCATCCATGTGGTTCAAGGAAAAGAACACACATGTAATGACACTAGTGGATCAATGTGGTTTACAAAAAACACACACAGGAAATGTCACAAGTAGATCAATGTGGTTTAGGAAAACAACACACATGCAAATGGCACCAGTGGATCCATGTGGTTCAGGAAAAGAACACACATGCAATGACTCCAGTGGAAAAATGTGGTTTAGAAAAAGAACAAACATGCAATGTCATCAGTGGATCCATGTAGTTTAGGAAAAGAACACACATGCAATGTCACTAGTGGATCCATGTGGTTTAAGAAAAGAACACACATGCAATGTCAGAAGTGGATCCATGTGGTTTACGAAAAGAACACACATGTAATGACTCTAGTGCTTCAATGTGATTTAGGAAAAGAACACACATGCAATGACTCTAGTGGATCAGTGTGGTTTACGAAAAGAACACACATGCAATGACTCTAGTGCTTCAATGTGATTTAGGAAAAGAACACACATGCAATGACTCTAGTGGATCAGTGTGGTTTACGAAAAGAACACACATGCAATGACTCTAGTGGATCAATGTGGTTTAGGAAAAGAACACGCATGCAATGTCACAAGTGGATCCATCTGGTTTAGGAAAAGAACACACATGCAATGACTCTAGTGGATCAATGTGGTTTAGGAAAAGAACACACATGCAATGTCACCGGTGGATCCATGTGGTTTAGGAAAAGAACACACATGCAATGACTCTAGTGGATCAATGTGGTTTATGTAAAACACACACAAGCAATGTCACAAGTAGATCAATGTGGTTTAGGAAAACAACACACATGCAAATGTCACTAGTGGATCCATGTGGTTTGGAAAAGAACACACATGCAATGACTCTAGTGGAACAATGTGGTTTAAAAAAAGAACAAACATGCAATGTCACTAGTGGATCCATGTAGTTTAGGAAAAGAACACACATGCAATGTCACTAGTGGATCGATGTGGTTTAAGAAAAGAACACACATGCAATGTCACAAGTGGATCCATGTGGTTTATGAAAAGAACACACATGCAATGACTCTAGTGGATCAATGTGATTTAGGAAAAGAACACACATGCAATGAATCTAGTGGATTAATGTGGTTTAGGAAAAGAACACACATGCAATGACTCTAGTGGTTCAATGTGGTTTAGGAAAAGAACACACATGCAATGTCACAAGTGGATCCATCTAGTTTAGGAAAAGAACACACATGCAATGACTCTAGTGGATCAATGTGGTTTAGGAAAAGAACACACAAGCAATGTCACCGGTGGATCCATATGGTTTAGGAAAAGAACACACATGCAGTGACTTTAGTGGATCAATGTGGTTTATGAAATTAACACACATGCAATGCCACAAGTGGATCCATGTGGTTTGGAAAAGAAAACCCATGCAATGACACCAGTGCATCCATGTGGTTTAGGAAAAGAACACACATGTAATGACACTAGTGGATCAATGTGGTTTACGAAAAACACACACGCAATGTCACAAGTAGATCATTGTGGTTTAGGAAAACAACACACATGCAAATGTCACCAGTGGATCCATGTGGTTTAGGAAAAGAACACACATGCAATGACTCCAGTGGAACAATAGGGTTTAGAAAAAGAACAAACATGCATGTCACCAGTGGATCCATGTAGTTTAGGAAAGAACACACATCCAATGTCACATGTGGATCCATGTGGTTTAGGAAAAGAACACACATGCAATGACTCTAGTGGATCAATGTGGTTTAGGAAAAGAACACACATGCAATGACTCTAGTGGATCAATGTGGTTTAGGAAAAGAACACACACTTAATGACTCTAGTGGATCCATGTGGTTTAGGAAAAGAACACACATGAAATGACTCTAGTGGATCAATGTGGTTTAGGAAAAGAACACACATGCAATGTCACCGGTGGATCCATGTGGTTTAGGAAAAGAACACACATGCAATGACTCTAGTGGATCAATGTGGTTTATGAAATTAACACACATGCAATGCCACAAGTGGATCCATGTTGTTTAGGAAAAGAACACCCATGCAATGACACCAGTGCATCCATGTGGTTCAGGAAAAGAACACACATGTAATGACACAAGTAGATCAATGTGGTTTAGGAAAACAACACACATGCAAATGTCACTAGTGGATCCATGTGGTTTAGGAAAAGAACACACATGCAATGACTCCAGTGGAACAATGTGGTTTAGAAAAAGATAAACATGTAATGTCACAAGTGGATCCATGTAGTTTAGGAAAAGAACACACATACAATGTCACAAGTGGATCCATGTGGCTTAAGAAAAGAACACACATGCAATGTAACAAGTGGATCGATGTGGTTTACGAAAAGAACACACATGCAATGACTCTAGTGGATCCATGGGATTTAGGAAAAGAACACACATGCAATGACTCTAGTGGATCAATGTGGTTTAGGAAAAGAACACACATGCAATGAATCTAGTGGATCAATGTGGTTTAGGAAAAGAACACACATGCAATGTCACAAGTGGATCCATCTGGTTTAGGAAAAGAAGACACATGCAATGACTCTTGTGGATCAATGTGGTTTAGGAAAAGAACACACATTTAATGACACTAGTGGATCCATGTGGTTTAGGAAAAGAACAAACATTTAATGACTCTAGTGGATCCATGTGGTTTAGGAAAAGAGCACACATGCAAAAGTCACTAGTGGATCAATGTGATTTAGGAAAATAACACATATGCAATGTCACAAGTGGATCCGTGTGGTTTAGGAAAAGAACACATGCAATGTCACCGGTGGATCCATGTGGTTTAGGAAAAGAACACACATGGAATGTCACAAGTGGATCCATGTGGTTTAGGAAAAGAACACACATGGAATGACTCTAGTGGATGTATGTCGTTTAGGAAAAGAGCACACATGCAATGTCACAAGTGGATCAATGTGATTTAGGAAAAGAACATACATGCAATGACTCTAGTGGATCAATGTGGTTTAGGAAAAGAACACACATGCAATGTCACCGGTGGATCCATGTGGTTTAGGAAAAGAACACACATGCAATGACTCTAGTGGATCAATGTGGTTTATGAAATTAACACACATGCAATGCCACAAGTGGATCCATGTGGTTTAGGAAAAGAACACCCATGCAATGACACCAGGGCATCCATGTGGTTCAAGGAAAAGAACACACATGTAATGACACTAGTGGATCAATGTGGTTTACGAAAAACACACACAGGAAATGTCACAAGTAGATCAATGTGGTTTAGGAAAACAACACACATGCAAATGTCGCCAGTGGATCCATGTGGTTTAGGAAAAGAACACAAATGCAATGACTCTAGTGGAACAATGTGGTTTAGAAAAAGAAGAAACATGCAATGTCACCAGTGGATCCATGTAGTTTAGGAAAAGAACACACATGCAATGTTACTAGTGGATCCATGTGGTTTAAGAAAAGAACAAACATGCAATGTCACAAGTGGATCCATGTGGTTTACAAAAAGAACACACATGTAATGACTCTAGTGCTTCAATGTGATTTAGGAAAAGAACACACATGCAATGACTCTAGTGGATCAATGTGGTTTAGGAAAAGATCACACATGCAATGACTCTAGTGGATCAATGTGGTTTAGGAAAAGAACACACATGCAATGTCACAAGTGGATCCATCTGGTTTAGGAAAAGAACACACATGCAATGACTCTAGTGGATCAATGTGGTTTAAGAAAGAACAAACATGCAATGTCACGAGTGGATCGATGTGGTTTACGAAAAGAACACACATGCAATGAATCTAGTGGATAAATGTGGTTTAGGAAAAGAACACACATGCAATGTCACAAGTGGATCCATCTGGTTTAGGAAAAGAACACACATCCAATGACTCTAGTGGATCAATGTGGTTTAGGAAAAGAACACACATTTAATGACTCTAGTGGATCCATGTGGTTTATGAAAAGAACAAACATTTAATGACTCTAGTGGATCCATGTGGTTTAGGAAAAGAGCACACATGGAAAAGTCACTAGTGGATCAATGTGGTTTAGGAAAAGAACACACATGCAATGTCACAAGTGGATCCATGTGGTTTAGTAAAAAGAACACACATGGAATGTCACAAGTGGATCCATGTGCTTTAGGAAAAGAACACACATGGAATGACTCTAGTGGATCAATGTGGTTTAGGAAAAGAGCACACATGCAATGTCACAAGTGGATCAATGTGATTTAGGAAAATAACATACATGCAATGACTCTAGTGGAACAATGTGGTTTAGAAAAAGAACAAACATGCAATGTCACCAGTGGATCCATGTAGTTTAGGAAAAGAACACACATGCAATGTCACTAGTGGATCCATGTGGGTTAAGAAAAGATCACACATGCAATGTCACAAGTGGATCCATGTGGTTTACGAAAAGAAAACACATGCAATGACTCTAGTGCTTCAATGTAATTTAGGAAAAGAACACACATGCAATGACTCTAGTGGATCAATGTGGTTTAGGAAAAGAACACACATGCAATGACTCTAGTGGATCAATGTGGTTTAGGAAAAGAACACACATGCAATGTCACAAGTGGATCCATCTGGTTTAGGAAAAGAACACACATGCAATGACTCTAGTGGATCAATGTGGTTTAGGAAAAGAACACACATGCAATGTCACCGGTGGATCCATGTGGTTTAGGAAAAGAACACACATGCAATGACACTAGTGGATCAATGTGGTTTAGGAAAAGAACACACATGCAATGTAACAAGTGGATCGATGTGGTTTAGGAAAAGAACACACATGCAATGACTCTAGTGGATCAATGTGGTTTATGAAATTAACACACATGCAATGCCACAAGTGGATCCATGTGGTTTAGGAAAAGAACACCCATGCAATGACAACAGGGCATCCATGTGGTTCAAGGAAAAGAACACACATGTAATGACACTAGTGGATCAATGTGGTTTACGAAAAACACACACAGGAAATGTCACAAGTAGATCAATGTGGTTTAGGAAAACAACACACATGCAAATGTCGCCAGTGGATCCATGTGGTTTAGGAAAAGAACACAAATGCAATGACTCTAGTGGAACAATGTGGTTTAGAAAAAGAAGAAACATGCAATGTCACCAGTGGATCCATGTAGTTTAGGAAAAGAACACACATGCAATGTCACTAGTGGATCCATGTGGTTTAAGAAAAGAACAAACATGCAATGTCACAAGTGGATCCATGTGGTTTACAAAAAGAACACACATGTAATGACTCTAGTGCTTCAATGTGATTTAGGAAAAGAACACACATGCAATGACTCTAGTGGATCAATGTGGTTTAGGAAAAGATCACACATGCAATGACTCTAGTGGATCAATGTGGTTTAGGAAAAGAACACACATGCAATGTCACAAGTGGATCCATCTGGTTTAGGAAAAGAACACACATGCAATGACTCTAGTGGATCAATGTGGTTTAAGAAAAGAACAAACATGCAATGTCACGAGTGGATCGATGTGGTTTACGAAAAGAACACACATGCAATGAATCTAGTGGATAAATGTGGTTTAGGAAAAGAACACACATGCAATGTCACAAGTGGATCCATCTGGTTTAGGAAAAGAACACACATCCAATGACTCTAGTGGATCAATGTGGTTTAGGAAAAGAACACACATTTAATGACTCTAGTGGATCCATGTGGTTTATGAAAAGAACAAACATTTAATGACTCTAGTGGATCCATGTGGTTTAGGAAAAGAGCACACATGCAAAAGTCACTAGTGGATCAATGTGGTTTAGGAAAAGAACACACATGCAATGTCACAAGTGGATCCATGTGGTTTAGTAAAAAGAACACACATGGAATGTCACAAGTGGATCCATGTGCTTTAGGAAAAGAACACACATGGAATGACTCTAGTGGATCAATGTGGTTTAGGAAAAGAGCACACATGCAATGTCACAAGTGGATCAATGTGATTTAGGAAAAGAACATACATGCAATGACTCTAGTGGAACAATGTGGTTTAGAAAAAGAACAAACATGCAATGTCACCAGTGGATCCATGTAGTTTAGGAAAAGAACACACAGGCAATGTCACTAGTGGATCCATGTGGGTTAAGAAAAGATCACACATGCAATGTCACAAGTGGATCCATGTGGTTTACGAAAAGAACACACATGCAATGACTCTAGTGCTTCAATGTAATTTAGGAAAAGAACACACATGCAATAACTCTAGTGGATCAATGTGGTTTAGGAAAAGAACACACATGCAATGACTCTAGTGGATCAATGTGGTTTAGGAAAAGAACACACATGCAATGTCACAAGTGGATCCATCTGGTTTAGGAAAAGAACACACATGCAATGTCACAAGTGGATCCATGTGCTTTAGGAAAAGAACACACATGGAATGACTCTAGTGGATCAATGTGGTTTAGGAAAAGAGCACACATGCAATGTCACAAGTGGATCAATGTGATTTAGGAAAATAACATACATGCAATGACTCTAGTGGAACAATGTGGTTTAGAAAAAGAACAAACATGCAATGTCACCAGTGGATCCATGTAGTTTAGGAAAAGAACACACATGCAATGTCACTAGTGGATCCATGTGGGTTAAGAAAAGATCACACATGCAATGTCACAAGTGGATCCATGTGGTTTACGAAAAGAAAACACATGCAATGACTCTAGTGCTTCAATGTAATTTAGGAAAAGAACACACATGCAATGACTCTAGTGGATCAATGTGGTTTAGGAAAAGAACACACATGCAATGACTCTAGTGGATCAATGTGGTTTAGGAAAAGAACACACATGCAATGTCACAAGTGGATCCATCTGGTTTAGGAAAAGAACACACATGCAATGACTCTAGTGGATCAATGTGGTTTAGGAAAAGAACACACATGCAATGTCACAAGTGGATCCATGTGGTTTAGGAAAAGAACACACATGCAATGACACTAGTGGATCAATGTGGTTTAGGAAAAGAACACACATGCAATGTAACAAGTGGATCGATGTGGTTTAGGAAAAGAACACACATGCAATGACTCTAGTGGATCAATGTGGTTTATGAAATTAACACACATGCAATGCCACAAGTGGATCCATGTGGTTTAGGAAAAGAACACCCATGCAATGACACCAGGGCATCCATGTGGTTCAAGGAAAAGAACACACATGTAATGACACTAGTGGATCAATGTGGTTTACGAAAAACACACACAGGAAATGTCACAAGTAGATCAATGTGGTTTAGGAAAACAACACACATGCAAATGTCGCCAGTGGATCCATGTGGTTTAGGAAAAGAACACAAATGCAATGACTCTAGTGGAACAATGTGGTTTAGAAAAAGAAGAAACATGCAATGTCACCAGTGGATCCATGTAGTTTAGGAAAAGAACACACATGCAATGTCACTAGTGGATCCATGTGGTTTAAGAAAAGAACAAACATGCAATGTCACAAGTGGATCCATGTGGTTTACAAAAAGAACACACATGTAATGACTCTAGTGCTTCAATGTGATTTAGGAAAAGAACACACATGCAATGACTCTAGTGGATCAATGTGGTTTAGGAAAAGATCACACATGCAATGACTCTAGTGGATCAATGTGGTTTAGGAAAAGAACACACATGCAATGTCACAAGTGGATCCATCTGGTTTAGGAAAAGAACACACATGCAATGACTCTAGTGGATCAATGTGGTTTAAGAAAGAACAAACATGCAATGTCACGAGTGGATCGATGTGGTTCTGAAAGAACACACATGCAATGAATCTAGTGGATAAATGTGGTTTAGGAAAAGAACACACATGCAATGTCACAAGTGGATCCATCTGGTTTAGGAAAAGAACACACATCCAATGACTCTAGTGGATCAATGTGGTTTAGGAAAAGAACACACATTTAATGACTCTAGTGGATCCATGTGGTTTAGGAAAAGAACACACATGCAATTACTCTAGTGGATCTATGTGGTTTAGGAAAAGAACACACATGCAATGACTCTAGTGGATAAATGTGGTTTAGGAAAAGAACACATATGCAATGTCACCAGTGGATCCATGTGGCTTAGTAAAAGAACACACATGGAATGTCACTAGTGGATCCATGTGGTTTAGGAAAAGATCACACATGTAATGACTCTAGTGGATCGATGTGGTTTAGGAAAAGAACACACATGCAATGTCACAAGTGGATCAATGTGATTTAGGAAAAGAACATACATGCAATGACTCTAGTGGAACAATGTGGTTTAGAAAAAGAACAAACATGCAATGTCACCAGTGGATCCATGTAGTTTAGGAAAAGAACACACAGGCAATGTCACTAGTGGATCCATGTGGGTTAAGAAAAGATCACACATGCAATGTCACAAGTGGATCCATGTGGTTTACGAAAAGAACACACATGCAATGACTCTAGTGCTTCAATGTAATTTAGGAAAAGAACACACATGCAATAACTCTAGTGGATCAATGTGGTTTAGGAAAAGAACACACATGCAATGACTCTAGTGGATCAATGTGGTTTAGGAAAAGAACACACATGCAATGTCACAAGTGGATCCATCTGGTTTAGGAAAAGAACACACATGCAATGACTCTAGTGGATCAATGTGGTTTAGGAAAATAACACACATGCAATGTCACCGGTGGATCCATGTGGTTTAGGAAAAGAACACACATGCAATGACACTAGTGGATCAATGTGGTTTAGGAAAAGAACACACATGCAATGTAACAAGTGGATCGATGTGGTTTACGAAAAGAACACACATGCAATGACTCTAGTGGATCCATGGGATTTAGGAAAAGAACACACATGCAATGACTCTAGTGGATCAATGTGGTTTAGGAAAAGAACACACATGCAATGAATCTAGTGGATCAATGTGGTTTAGGAAAAGAACACACATGCAATGTCACAAGTGGATCCATCTGGTTTAGGAAAAGAAGACACATGCAATGACTCTTGTGGATCAATGTGGTTTAGGAAAAGAACACACATTTAATGACACTAGTGGATCCATGTGGTTTAGGAAAAGAACAAACATTTAATTACTCTAGTGGATCCATGTGGTTTAGGAAAAGAGCACACATGCAAAAGTCACTAGTGGATCAATGTGGTTTAGGAAAAGAACACACATGCAATGTCACAAGTGGATCCATGTGGTTTAGGAAAAGAACACATGCAATGTCACCGGTGGATCCATGTGGTTTAGGAAAAGAACACACATGGAATGTCACAAGTGGATCCATGTGGTTTAGGAAAAGAACACACATTGAATGACTCTAGTGGATCAATGTGGTTTAGGAAAAGAGCACACATGCAATGTCACAAGTGGATCAATGTGATTTAGGAAAAGAACATACATGCAATGACTCTAGTGGATCAATGTGGTTTAGGAAAAGAACACACATGCAATCTCACCGGTGGATCCATGTGGTTTAGGAAAAGAACACACATGCAATGACTCTAGTGGATCAATGTGGTTTATGAAATTAACACACATGCAATGCCTCAAGTGGATCCATGTGGTTTAGGAAAAGAACACCCATGCAATGACACCAGTGCATCCATGTGGTTCAAGGAAAAGAACACACATGTAATGACACTAGTGGATCAATGTGGTTTACGAAAACAACACACATGCAAATGCCACCAGTGGATCCATGTGGTTCAGGAAAATAACACACATGCAATGACTCCAGTGGAACAATGTGGTTTAGAAAAAGAACAAACATGCAATGTCACCAGTGGATCCATGTAGTTTAGGAAAATAACACACATGCAATGTCACTAGTGGATCCATGTGGGTTAAGAAAAGATCACACATGCAATGTCACAAGTGGATCCATGTGGTTTACGAAAAGAACACACATGCAATGACTCTAGTGCTTCAATGTGATTTAGGAAAAGAACACACATGCAATGACTCTAGTGGATCAATGTAGTTTAGGAAAAGAACACACATGCAATGACTCTAGTGGATCAATGTGGTTTAGGAAAAGAACACACATGCAATGTCACAAGTGGATCCATCTGGTTTAGGAAAAGAACACACATGCAATGACTCTAGTGGATCAATGTGGTTTAGGAAAAGAACACACATGGAATGTCACCGGTGGATCCATGTGGTTTAGGACAAGAACACACATGTAATGACACTAGTGGATCAATGTGGTTTAGGAAAAGAACACACATGCAATGACTCTAGTGGATCAATGTGGTTTAGGAAAAGAACACACATGCAATGACACCGGTGGATCCATGTGGTTTAGGAGAAGAACACACATGCAATGACTCTAGTGGATCATTGTGGTTTACGAAAAACACACATAGGCAATGTCACAAGTAGATCAATGTGGTTTATGAAAACAATACACATGCAAATGTCTCTAGTGGATCCATGTGGTTTAGGAAAAGAACACACATGCAATGACTCAAGTGGAACAATGTGGTTTAAAAAAAGAACAAACATACAATGTCACCAGTGGATCCATGTAGTTAAGGAAAAGAACACACATGCAATGTCACTAGTGGATCCATATGGTTTAAGAAAAGAACACACATGCAATGTCACAAGTGGATCCATGTGGTTTACGAAAAGAACACACATGCAATGACTCTAGTGGAACAATGTGGTTTAGAAAAAGAAGAAACATGCAATGTCACCAGTGGATCCATGTAGTTTAGGAAAAGAACACACATGCAATGTCACTAGTGGATCCATGTGGTTTACAAAAAGAACACACATGTAATGACTCTAGTGCTTCAATGTGATTAAGGAAAAGAACACACATGCAATGACTCTAGTGGATCAATGTGGTTTAGGAAAAGATCACACATGCAATGACTCTAGTGGATCAATGTGGTTTAGGAAAAGAACACACATGCAATGTCACAAGTGGATCCATCTGGTTTAGGAAAAGAACACACATGCAATGACTCTAGTGGATCAATGTGGTTTAAGAAAAGAACAAACATGCAATGTCACGAGTGGATCGATGTGGTTTACGAAAAGAACGCACATGCAATGAATCTAGTGGATAAATGTGGTTTAGGAAAAGAACACACATGCAATGTCACAAGTGGATCCATCTGGTTTAGGAAAAGAACACACATCCAATGACTCTAGTGGATCAATGTGGTTTAGGAAAAGAACACACATTTAATGACTCTAGTGGATCCATGTGGTTTATGAAAAGAACAAACATTTAATGACTCTAGTGGATCCATGTGGTTTAGGAAAAGAACACACATGCAATGACTCTAGTGGATCAATGTGGTTTATGAAATTAACACACATGCAATGCCTCAAGTGGATCCATGTGGTTTAGGAAAAGAACACCCATGCAATGACACCAGTGCATCCATGTGGTTCAAGGAAAAGAACACACATGTAATGACACTAGTGGATCAATGTGGTTTACGAAAACAACACACATGCAAATGCCACCAGTGGATCCATGTGGTTCAGGAAAAGAACACACATGCAATGACTCCAGTGGAACAATGTGGTTTAGAAAAAGAACAAACATGCAATGTCACCAGTGGATCCATGTAGTTTAGGAAAAGAACACACATGCAATGTCACTAGTGGATCCATGTGGGTTAAGAAAAGATCACACATGCAATGTCACAAGTGGATCCATGTGGTTTACGAAAAGAACACACATGCAATGACTCTAGTGCTTCAATGTAATTTAGGAAAAGAACACACATGCAATAACTCTAGTGGATCAATGTGGTTTAGGAAAAGAACACACATGCAATGACTCTAGTGGATCAATGTGGTTTAGGAAAAGAACACACATGCAATGTCACCGGTGGATCCATGTGGTTTAGGAAAAGAACACACATGCAATGACACTAGTGGATCAATGTGGTTTAGGAAAAGAACACACATGCAATGTAACAAGTGGATCGATGTGGTTTACGAAAAGAACACACATGCAATGACTCTAGTGGATCCATGGGATTTAGGAAAAGAACACACATGCAATGACTCTAGTGGATCAATGTGGTTTAGGAAAAGAACACACATGCAATGAATCTAGTGGATCAATGTGGTTTAGGAAAAGAACACACATGCAATGTCACAAGTGGATCCATCTGGTTTAGGAAAAGAAGACACATGCAATGACTCTTGTGGATCAATGTGGTTTAGGAAAAGAACACACATTTAATGACACTAGTGGATCCATGTGGTTTAGGAAAAGAACAAACATTTAATTACTCTAGTGGATCCATGTGGTTTAGGAAAAGAGCACACATGCAAAAGTCACTAGTGGATCAATGTGGTTTAGGAAAAGAACACACATGCAATGTCACAAGTGGATCCATGTGGTTTAGGAAAAGAACACATGCAATGTCACCGGTGGATCCATGTGGTTTAGGAAAAGAACACACATGGAATGTCACAAGTGGATCCATGTGGTTTAGGAAAAGAACACACATGGAATGACTCTAGTGGATCAATGTGGTTTAGGAAAAGAGCACACATGCAATGTCACAAGTGGATCAATGTGATTTAGGAAAAGAACATACATGCAATGACTCTAGTGGATCAATGTGGTTTAGGAAAAGAACACACATGCAATCTCACCGGTGGATCCATGTGGTTTAGGAAAAGAACACACATGCAATGACTCTAGTGGATCAATGTGGTTTATGAAATTAACACACATGCAATGCCTCAAGTGGATCCATGTGGTTTAGGAAAAGAACACCCATGCAATGACACCAGTGCATCCATGTGGTTCAAGGAAAAGAACACACATGTAATGACACTAGTGGATCAATGTGGTTTACGAAAACAACACACATGCAAATGCCACCAGTGGATCCATGTGGTTCAGGAAAATAACACACATGCAATGACTCCAGTGGAACAATGTGGTTTAGAAAAAGAACAAACATGCAATGTCACCAGTGGATCCATGTAGTTTAGGAAAATAACACACATGCAATGTCACTAGTGGATCCATGTGGGTTAAGAAAAGATCACACATGCAATGTCACAAGTGGATCCATGTGGTTTACGAAAAGAACACACATGCAATGACTCTAGTGCTTCAATGTGATTTAGGAAAAGAACACACATGCAATGACTCTAGTGGATCAATGTAGTTTAGGAAAAGAACACACATGCAATGACTCTAGTGGATCAATGTGGTTTAGGAAAAGAACACACATGCAATGTCACAAGTGGATCCATCTGGTTTAGGAAAAGAACACACATGCAATGACTCTAGTGGATCAATGTGGTTTAGGAAAAGAACACACATGGAATGTCACCGGTGGATCCATGTGGTTTAGGACAAGAACACACATGCAATGACACTAGTGGATCAATGTGGTTTAGGAAAAGAACACACATGCAATGACTCTAGTGGATCAATGTGGTTTAGGAAAAGAACACACATGCAATGACACCGGTGGATCCATGTGGTTTAGGAGAAGAACACACATGCAATGACTCTAGTGGATCATTGTGGTTTACGAAAAACACACATAGGCAATGTCACAAGTAGATCAATGTGGTTTAGGAAAACAATACACATGCAAATGTCTCTAGTGGATCCATGTGGTTTAGGAAAAGAACACACATGCAATGACTCAAGTGGAACAATGTGGTTTAAAAAAAGAACAAACATACAATGTCACCAGTGGATCCATGTAGTTAAGGAAAAGAACACACATGCAATGTCACTAGTGGATCCATATGGTTTAAGAAAAGAACACACATGCAATGTCACAAGTGGATCCATGTGGTTTACAAAAAGAACACACATGTAATGACTATAGTGGATCAATGTGATTTAGGAAAAGAACACACATGCAATGACTCTAGTGGATCAATGTGGTTTAGGAAAAGAACACACATGCAATGACTCTAGTGGATCAATGTGGTTTAGGAAAAGAACACACATGCAATGTCACAAGTGGATCCATCTAGTTTAGGAAAAGAACACACATGCAATGACTCTAGTGGATCAATGTGGTTTAGGAAAAGAACACAAATGCAATGTCACCGGTGGATCCATGTGGTTTAGGAAAAGAACACACATGCAATTACTCTAGTGGATCAATGTGGTTTATGAAATTAACACACATGCAATGCCACAAGTGGATCCATGTGGTTTAGGAAAAGAAAACCCATGCAATGACACTAGTGCATCCATGTGGTTTAGGAAAAGAACACACATGTAATGACACTAGTGGATAAATGTGGTTTACGAAAAACACATAGGCATTGTCACAAGTAGATCAATGTGGTTGAGGAAAACAACACACATGCGAATGTCACCAGTGGATCCATGTGGTTTAGGAAAAGAACACACATGCAATGTCACTAGTGGATCCATGTGGTTTAAGAAAAGAACAAACATGCAATGTCACAAGTGGATCCATGTGGTTTACAAAAAGAACACACATGTAATGACTCTAGTGCTTCAATGTGATTTAGGAAAAGAACACACATGCAATGACTCTAGTGGATCAATGTGGTTTAGGAAAAGAACACACATGCAATGACTCTAGTGGATCAATGTGGTTTAGGAAAAGAACACACATGCAATCTCACCGGTGGATCCATGTGGTTTAGGAAAAGAACACACATGCAATGACTCTAGTGGATCAATGTGGTTTATGAAATTAACACACATGCAATGCCTCAAGTGGATCCATGTGGTTTAGGAAAAGAACACCCATGCAATGACACCAGTGCATCCATGTGGTTCAAGGAAAAGAACACACATGTAATGACACTAGTGGATCAATGTGGTTTACGAAAACAACACACATGCAAATGCCACCAGTGGATCCATGTGGTTCAGGAAAAGAACACACATGCAATGACTCCAGTGGAACAATGTGGTTTAGAAAAAGAACAAACATGCAATGTCACCAGTGGATCCTTGTAGTTTAGGAAAAGAACACACATGCAATGTCACCAGTGGATCCATGTAGTTTAGGAAAAGAACACACATGCAATGTCACAAGTGGATCCATGTGGTTTACAAAAAGAACACACATGTAATGACTCTAGTGCTTCAATGTGATTTAGGAAAAGAACACACATGCAATGACTCTAGTGGATCAATGTGTTTTAGGAAAAGAACACACATGCAATGTCACCGGTGGATCCATGTGGTTTAGGAAAAGAACACACATGCAATGACTCTAGTGGATCAATGTGGTTTACGAAAAACACACACAGGCAATGTCACAAGTAGATCAATGTGTTTTAGGAAAACAACACACATGCAAATGTCACTAGTGGATCCATGTGGTTTAGGAAAAGAACACACATGCAATGACTCCAGTGGAAGAATGTGGTTTAAAAAAGAACAAACATGCAATGTCAGCAGTGGATCCATGTAGTTTAGGAAAAGAACACACATGCAATGTCACTAGTGGATCCATATGGTTTAAGAAAAGAACACACATGCAATGTCACAAGTGGATCCATGTGGTTTACGAAAAGAACACACATGCAATGACTATAGTGGATCAATGTGATTTAGGAAAAGAACACACATGCAATGACTCTAGTGGATCAATGTGGTTTAGGAAAAGAACACACATGCAATGACTCTAGTGGATCAATGTGGTTCAGGAAAAGAACACACATGCAATGTCACAAGTGGATCCATCTAGTTTAGGAAAAGAACACACATGCAATGACTCTAGTGGATCAATGTGGTTTAGGAAAAGAACACAAATGCAATGTCACCGGTGGATCCATGTGGTTTAGGAAAAGAACACACATGCAATTACTCTAGTGGATCAATGTGGTTTATGAAATTAACACACATGCAATGCCACAAGTGGATCCATGTGGTTTAGGAAAAGAAAACCCATGCAATGACAACAGTGCATCCATGTGGTTTAGCGAAAGAACACACATGTAATGAAACTAGTGGATCAATGTGGTTTACGAAAAACACACACACAATGTCACAAGTAGATCAATGTGGTTTAGGAAAACAACACACATGCAAATGTCACCAGTGGATCCATGTGGTTTATGCAAAGAACACACATGCAATGACTCAAATGGAACAATGTGGTTTAGAAAAAGAACAAACATGCAATGTCACCAGTGGATCCATGTAGTTTAGGAAAAGAACACACATGCAATGTCACAAGTGGATTCATGTGGCTTAAGAAAAGAACACACATGCAATGTCACGAGTGGATCGATGTGGTTTACGAAAAGAACACACATGCAATGAATCTAGTGGATAAATGTGGTTTAGGAAAAGAACACACATGCAATGTCACAAGTGGATCCATCTGGTTTAGGAAAAGAACACACATCCAATGACTCTAGTGGATTAATGTGGTTTAGGAAAAGAACACACATTTAATGACTCTAGTGGATCCATGTGGTTTATGAAAAGAACAAACATTTAATGACTCTAGTGGATCCATGTGGTTTAGGAAAAGAGCACACATGCAAAAGTCACTAGTGGATCCATGTGGTTTAGGAAAAGAACACACATAGAATGACTCTAGTGGATCAATATGGTTTAAGAAAACAACACACATGCAATGTCACAGGTGGATCCATGTGGTTTACGAAAAGAACACACATGCAATGACTATAGTGGATCAATGTGATTTAGGAAAAGAACACACATGCAATGACTCTAGTGGATCAATGTGGTTTAGGAAAAGAACACACATGCAATGACTCTAGTGGATCAATGTGGTTCAGGAAAAGAACACACATGCAATGTCACAAGTGGATCCATCTAGTTTAGGAAAAGAACACACATGCAATTACTCTAGTGGATCAATGTGGTTTATGAAATTAACACACATGCAATGCCACAAGTGGATCCATGTGGTTTAGGAAAAGAAAACCCATGCAATGACACTAGTGCATCCATGTGGTTTAGGAAAAGAACACACATGTAATGACACTAGTGGATAAATGTGGTTTATGAAAAACACACAGGCATTGTCACAAGTAGATCAATGTGGTTGAGGAAAACAACACACATGCGAATGTCACCAGTGGATCCATGTGGTTTAGGAAAAGAACACACATGCAATGTCACTAGTGGATCCATGTGGTTTAAGAAAAGAACAAACATGCAATGTCACAAGTGGATCCATGTGGTTTACAAAAAGAACACACATGTAATGACTCTAGTGCTTCAATGTGATTTAGGAAAAGAACACACATGCAATGACTCTAGTGGATCAATCTGGTTTAGGAAAAGAACACACATGCAATGACTCTAGTGGATCAATGTGGTTTAGGAAAAGATCACACATAGAATGAATCTAGTGGATCAATGTGGTTTAGGAAAAGAACACACATGCAATGTCACAAGTGGATCCATCTGGTTTAGGAAAAGAACACACATGCAATGACTCTAGTGGATCAATGTGGTTTAGGAAAAGAACACACATGTAATGACTCTAGTGGATCAATGTGGTTTAGCAAAAGAACAAACATTTAATGACTCTAGTCGATCCATGTGGTTTAGGAAAAGAGCACACATGTAAAAGTCACTAGTGGATCAATGTGGTTTAGGAAAAGAACACACATGCAATGTCACAAGTGGATCCATGTGGTTTAGGAAAAGAACACATGCAATGTCACCGGTGGATCCATGTGGTTTAGGAAAAGAACACACATGGAATGTCACAAGTGGATCCATGTGGTTTAGGAAAAGAACACACATGGAATGACTCAAGTGGATCAATGTGGTTTAGGAAAAGAGCACACATGCAATGTCACAAGTGGATCAATGTGATTTAGGAAAAGAACATACATGCAATGACTCTAGTGGATCAATGTGGTTTAGGAAAAGAACACACATGCAATGTCACCGGTGGATCCATGTGGTTTAGGAAAAGAACACACATGCAATGACTCTAGTGGATCAATGTGGTTTATGAAATTAACACACATGCAATGCCACAAGTGGATCCATGTGGTTTAGGAAAAGAACACCCATGCAATGACACCAGTGCATCCATGTGGTTCAAGGAAAAGAACACACATGTAATGACACTAGTGGATCAATGTGGTTTACGAAAAACACACAAAAGAAATGTCACAAGTAGATCAATTTGGTTTAGGAAAACAACACACATGCAAATGTCACCAGTGGATCCATGTGGTTCAGGAAAAGAACACACATGCAATGACTCTAGTGGATCCATGTGGTTTAGAAAAAGAAAAAACATGCAATGTCACTAGTGGATCCATGTAGTTTAGGAAAAGAACACACATGCAATGTCACAAGTGGATCCATGTGGTTTACGAAAAGAACACACATGTAATGACTCTAGTGCTTCAATGTGATTTAGGAAAAGAACACACATGCAATGACTCTAGTGGATCAATGTGATTTAGGAAAAGAACACACATGCAATGACTCTAGTGGATGAATGTGGTTTAGGAAAAGAACACACATGCAATGTCACAAGTGGATCCATCTGGTTTAGGAAAAGAACACACATGCAATGACTCTAGTGGATCAATGTGGTTTAGGAAAAGAACACACATGCAATGTCACCGGTGGATCCATGTGGTTTAGGAAAAGAACACACATGCAATGACTCTAGGGGATCAATGTGGTTTACGAAAAACACACACAGGCAATGTCACAAGTAGATCAATGTGGTTTAGGAAAACAACACACATGCAAATGTCACTAGTGGATCCATGTGGTTTAGGAAAAGAACACACATGCAATGACTCCAGTGGAAGAATGTGGTTTAAAAAAAGAACAAACATGCAATGTCACCAGATCCATGTAGTTTAGGAAAAGAACACACATGCAATGTCACTAGTGGATCCATATGGTTTAAGAAAAGAACACACATGCAATGTCACAAGTGGATCCATGTGGTTTACGAAAAGAACACACATGCAATGACTATAGTGGATCAATGTGATTTAGGAAAAGAACACACATGCAATGACTCTAGTGGATCAATGTGGTTTAGGAAAAGAACACACATGCAATGACTCTAGTGGATCAATGTGGTTCAGGAAAAGAACACACATGCAATGTCACAAGTGGATCCATCTAGTTTAGGAAAAGAACACACATGCAATGACTCTAGTGGATCAATGTGGTTTAGGAAAAGAACACAAATGCAATGTCACAAGTGGATCCATGTGGTTTAGGAAAAGAACACACATGCAATTACTCTAGTGGATCAATGTGGTTTATGAAATTAACACACATGCAATGCCACAAGTGGATCCATGTGGTTTAGGAAAAGAAAACCCATCCAATGACAACAGTGCATCCATGTGGTTTAGCGAAAGAACACACATGTAATGAAACTAGTGGATCAATGTGGTTTACGAAAAACACACACACAATGTCACAAGTAGATCAATGTGGTTTAGGAAAACAACACACATGCAAATGTCACTAGTGGATCCATGTGGTTTATGAAAAGAACACACATGCAATGACTCAAATGGAACAATGTGGTTTAGAAAAAGAACAAACATGCAATGTCACCAGTGGATCCATGTAGTTTAGGAAAAGAACACACATGCAATGTCACAAGTGGATCCATGTGGCTTAAGAAAAGAACACACATGCAATGTCACAAGTGGATCGATGTGGTTTACGAAAAGAACACACATGCAATGAATCTAGTGGATAAATGTGGTTTAGGAAAAGAACACACATGCAATGTCACAAGTGGATCCATCTGGTTTAGGAAAAGAACACACATCCAATGACTCTTGTGGATTAATGTGGTTTAGGAAAAGAACACACATTTAATGACTCTAGTGGAACCATGTGGTTTATGAAAAGAACAAACATTTAATGACTCTAGTGGATCCATGTGGTTTAGGAAAAGAGCACACATGGAAAAGTCACTAGTGGATCAATGTGGTTTAGGAAAAGAACACACATGCAATGTCACAAGTGGATCCATGTGGTTTAGGAAAAGAACACATGCAATGTCACCGGTGGATCCATGTGGTTTAGGAAAAGAACACACATGGAATGTCACAAGTGGATCCATGTGGTTTAGGAAAAGAACACACATAGAATGAATCTAGTGGATCAATGTGGTTTAGGAAAAGAACACACATGCAATGTCACAAGTGGATCAATGTGATTTAGGAAAAAAACATACATGCAATGACTCTAGTGGATCAATGTGGTTCAGGAAAAGAACACACATGCAATCTCACCGGTGGATCCATGTGGTTTAGGAAAAGAACACACATGCAAAGACTCTAGTGGATCAATGTGGTTTATGAAATTAACACACATGCAATGCCTCAAGTGGATCCATGTGGTTTAAGAAAAGAACACCCATGCAATGACACTAGTGCGTCCATGTGGTTCAAGGAAAAGAACACACATGTAATGACACTAGTGGATCAATGTGGTTTACGAAAACAACACACATGCAAATGCCACCAGTGGATCCATGTGGTTCAGGAAAAGAACACACATGCAACGACTCCAGTGGAACAATGTGGTTTAGAAAAAGAACAAACATGCAATGTCACCAGTGGATCCATGTAGTTTAGGAAAAGAACACACATGCAATGTCACTAGTGGATCCATGTGGGTTAATAAAAGATCACACATGCAATGTCACAAGTGGATCCATGTGGTTTACGAAAAGAACACACATGCAATGACTCTAGTGCTTCAATGTGATTTAGGAAAAGAACACACATGCAATGACTCTAGTGGATCAATGTGGTTTAGGAAAAGAACACACATCCAATGACTCTAGTGGATCAATGTGGTTTAGGAAAAGAACACACATGCAATGTCACAAGTGGATCCATCTGGTTTAGGAAAAGAACACACATGCAATGACTCTAGTGGATCAATGTGGTTTAGGAAAAGAACACACATGCAATGTCACCGGTGGATCCATGTGGTTTAGGAAAAGAACACACATGCAATGACACTAGTGGATCAATGTGGTTTAGGAAAAGAACACACATGCAATGACTCTAGTGGATCAATGTGGTTTAGGAAAAGAACACACATGCAATGTCACCAGTGGATCCATGTAGTTTAGGAAAAGAACACACATGCAATGTCACTAGTGGATCCATGTGGGTTAAGAAAAGATCACACATGCAATGTCACAAGTGGATCCATGTGGTTTACGAAAAGAACACACATGCAATGACTCTAGTGCTTCAATGTGGTTTAGGAAAAGAACACACATGCAATGACTCTAGTGGATCAATGTAGTTTAGGAAAAGAACACACATGCAATGTCACAAGTGGATCCATCTGGTTTAGGAAAAGAACACACATGCAATGACTCTAGTGGATCAATGTGGTTTAGGAAAAGAACACACATGCAATGTCACCAGTGGATCCATGTAGTTTAGGAAAAGAACACACATGCAATGTCACTAGTGGATCCATGTGGTTTAAGAAAAGAACACACATGCAATGTCACAAGTGGATCCATGTGGTTTACGAAAAGAACACACATGAAATGACTCTAGTGGATCAATGTGATTTAGGAAAAGAACGCACATGCAGTGAATCTAGTGGATTAATGTGGTTTAGGAAAAGAACACACATGCAATGACTCTAGTGGATCAATGTGGTTTAGGAAAAGAACACACATGCAATCTCACCGGTGGATCCATGTGGTTTAGGAAAAGAACACACATGCAATGACTAGTGGATCAATGTGGTTTATGAAATTAACACACATGCAATGCCACAAGCGGATCCATGTGGTTTAGGAAAAGAACACCCATGCAATGACACCAGTGCATCCATGTGGTTCAAGGAAAAGAACACACATGTAATGACACTAGTGGATCAATGTGGTTTACGAAAAAACACCCAGGAAATGTCACAAGTAGATCAATGTGGTTTAGGAAAACAACACACATGCAAATGCCACCAGTGGATCCATGTGGTTCAGGAAAAGAACACACATGCAATGACTCTAGTGGAACAATGTGGTTTAGAAAAAGAACAAACATGCAATGTCACCAGTGGATCCATGTAGTTTAGGAAAAGAACACACATGCAATGTCACTAGTGGATCCATGTGGGTTAAGAAAAGATCACACATGCAATGTCACAAGTGGATCCATGTGGTTTACGAAAAGAACACACATGCAATGACTCTAGTGCTTCAATGTGGTTTAGGAAAAGAACACACATGCAATGACTCTAGTGGATCAATGTAGTTTAGGAAAAGAACACACATGCAATGTCACAAGTGGATCCATCTGGTTTAGGAAAAGAACACACATGCAATGACTCTAGTGGATCAATGTGGTTTAGGAAAACAACACACATGCAATGTCACCGGTGGATCCATGTGGTTTAGGAAAAGAACACACATGCAATGACACTAGTGGATCAATGTGGTTTAGGAAAAGAACACACATGCAATGACTCTAGTGGATCAATGTGGTTTAGGAAAAGAACACACATGCAATGTCACAAGTGGATCCATCTGGTTTAGGAAAAGAACACACATGCAATGACTCTAGTGGATCAATGTGGTTTAGGAAAAGAACACACATGCAATGACACCGGTGGATCCATGTGGTTTAGGAAAAGAACACACATGCAATGACTCTAGTGGATCAATGTGGTTTACGAAAAACACACATAGGCAATGTCACAAGTAGATCAATGTGGTTTAGGAAAACAACACACATGCAAATGTCACTAGTGGATCCATGTGGCTTAGGAAAAGAACACAGATGCAATGACTCCAGTGGAACAATGTGGTTTAAAAAAAGAACAAACATGCAATGTCACCAGTGGATCCATGTAGTTTAGGAAAAGAACACACATGCAATGTCACTAGTGGATCCATGTGGTTTATGAAAAGAACACACATGCAATGTCACAAGTGGATCCATGTGGTTTACGAAAAGAACACACATGAAATGACTCTAGTGGATCAATGTGATTTAGGAAAAGAACGCACATGCAATGAATCTAGTGGATTAATGTGGTTTAGGAAAAGAACACACATGCAATGACTCTAGTGGATCAATGTGGTTTAGGAAAAGAACACACATGCAATCTCACCGCTGGATCCATGTGGTTTAGGAAAAGAACACACATGCAATGACTCTAGTGGATCAATGTGGTTTATGAAATTAACACACATGCAATTCCACAAGTGGATCCATGTGGTTTAGGAAAAGAACACCCATGCAATGACACCAGTGCATCCATGTGGTTCAAGGAAAAGAACACACATGTAATGACACTAGTGGATCAATGTGGTTTACGAAAAAACACACAGGAAATGTCACAAGTAGATCAATGTGGTTTAGGAAAACAACAAACATGCAAATGCCACCAGTGGATCCATGTGGTTCGGGAAAAGAACACACATGCAATGACTCCAGTGGAACAATGTAGTTTAGAATAAGAACAAACATGCAATGTCACCAGTGGATCCATGTTGTTTAGGAAAAGAACACACATGCAATGTCACTAGTGGATCCATGTGGGTTAAGAAAAGATCACACATGCAATGTCAAGTGGATCCATGTGGTTTACGAAAAGAACACACATGAAATGACTCTAGTGGATCAATGTGATTTAGGAAAAGAACGCACATGCAGTGAATCTAGTGGATTAATGTGGTTTAGGAAAAGAACACACATGCAATGACTCTAGTGGATCAATGTGGTTTAGGAAAAGAACACACATGCAATCTCACCGGTGGATCCATGTGGTTTAGGAAAAGAACACACATGCAATGACTCTAGTGGATCAATGTGGTTTATGAAATTAACACACATGCAATGCCACAAGCGGATCCATGTGGTTTAGGAAAAGAACACCCATGCAATGACACCAGTGCATCCATGTGGTTCAAGGAAAAGAACACACATGTAATGAGACTAGTGGATCAATGTGGTTTACGAAAAAACACCCAGGAAATGTCACAAGTAGATCAATGTGGTTTAGGAAAACAACACACATGCAAATGCCACCAGTGGATCCATGTGGTTCAGGAAAAGAACACACATGCAATGACTCTAGTGGAACAATGTGGTTTAGAAAAAGAACAAACATGCAATGTCACTAGTGGATCCATGTAGTTTAGGAAAAGAACACACATGCAATGTCACTAGTGGATCCATGTGGGTTAAGAAAAGATCACACATGCAATGTCACTAGTGGATCCATGTGGTTTACGAAAAGAACACACATGCAATGACTCTAGTGCTTCAATGTGATTTAGGAAAAGAACACACATGCAATGACTCTAGTGGATCAATGTGGTTTAGGAAAAGAACACACATGCAATGACTCTAGTGGATCAATGTAGTTTAGGAAAAGAACACACATGCAATGTCACAAGTGGATCCATCTGGTTTAGGAAAAGAACACACATGCAATGACTCTAGTGGATCAATGTGGTTTAGGAAAAGAACACACATGCAATGTCACCGGTGGATCCATGTGGTTTAGGAAAAGAACACGCATGCAATGACACTAGTGGATCAATGTGGTTTAGGAAAAGAACACACATGCAATGACTCTAGTGGATCAATGTGGTTTAGGAAAAGAACACACATGCAATGTCACAAGTGGATCCATCTGGTTTAGGAAAAGAACACACATGCAATGACTCTAGTGGATCAATGTGGTTTAGGAAAAGAACACACATGCAATGACACCGGTGGATCCATGTGGTTTAGGAAAAGAACACACATGCAATGACTCTAGTGGATCAATGTGGTTTACGAAAAACACACATAGGCAATGTCACAAGTAGATCAATGTGGTTTAGGAAAACATCACACATGCAAATGTCACTAGTGGATCCATGTGGCTTAGGAAAAGAACACAGATGCAATGACTCCAGTGGAACAATGTGGTTTAAAAAAAGAACAAACATGCAATGTCACCAGTGGATCCATGTAGTTTAGGAAAAGAACACACATGCAATGTCACTAGTGGATCCATGTGGTTTATGAAAAGAACACACATGCAATGTCACGAGTGGATCCATGTGGTTTATGAAAAGAACACACATGAAATGACTCTAGTGGATCAATGTGATTTAGGAAAAGAACGCACATGCAATGAATCTAGTGGATTAATGTGGTTTAGGAAAAGAACACACATGCAATGACTCTAGTGGATCAATGTGGTTTAGGAAAAGAACACACATGCAATCTCACCGCTGGATCCATGTGGTTTAGGAAAAGAACACACATGCAATGACTCTAGTGGATCAATGTGGTTTATGAAATTAACACACATGCAATTCCACAAGTGGATCCATGTGGTTTAGGAAAAGAACACCCATGCAATGACACCAGTGCATCCATGTGGTTCAAGGAAAAGAACACACATGTAATGACACTAGTGGATCAATGTGGTTTACGAAAAAACACACAGGAAATGTCACAAGTAGATCAATGTGGTTTAGGAAAACAACAAACATGCAAATGCCACCAGTGGATCCATGTGGTTCGGGAAAAGAACACACATGCAATGACTCCAGTGGAACAATGTAGTTTAGAATAAGAAGAAACATGCAATGTCACCAGTGGATCCATGTCGTTTAGGAAAAGAACACACATGCAATGTCACTAGTGGATCCATGTGGGTTAAGAAAAGATCACACATGCAATGTCACAAGTGGATCCATGTGGTTTACGAAAATAACACACATGCAATGACTCTAGTGCTTCAATGTGATTTAGGAAAAGAACACACATGCAATGACTCTAGTGGATCAATGTGGTTGAGGAAAAGAACACACATGCAATGACTCTAGTGGATCAATGTGGTTTAGGAAAAGAACACACATGCAATGTCACAAGTGGATCCATCTGGTTTAGGAAAAGAACACACATGCAATGACTCTAGTGGATCAATATGGTTTAGGAAAAGACCACACATGCAATGACACCGGTGGATCCATGTGGTTTTGGAGAAGAACACACATGCAATGACTCTAGTGGATCAATGTGGTTTACGAAAAACACACATAGGCAATGTCACAAGTAGATCAATGTGGTTTAGGAAAACAACACACATGCAAATGTCACTAGTGGATCCATGTGGCTTAGGAAAAGAACACATATGCAATGACTCCAGTAGAACAATGTGGTTTAAAAAAAGAACAAACATGCAATGTCACCAGTGGATCCATGTAGTTTAGGAAAAGAACACACATGCAATGTCACTAGTGGATCCATGTGGTTTAAGAAAAGAACACACATGCAATGTCACAAGTGGATCCATGTGGTTTACGAAAAGAACACACATGAAATGACTCTAGTGGATCAATGTGATTTAGGAAAAGAACGCACATGCAATGAATCTAGTGGATTAATGTGGTTTAGGAAAAGAACACACATGCGATGACTCTAGTGGATCAATGTGGTTTAGGAAAAGAACACACATGCAATCTCACCGGTGGATCCATGTGGTTTAGGAAAAGAACACACATGCAATGACTCTAGTGGATCAATGTGGTTTATGAAATTAACACACATGCAATGCCACAAGTGGATCCATGTGGTTTAGGAAAAGAACACCCATGCAATGACACCAGTGCATCCATGTGGTTCAAGGAAAAGAACACACATGTAATGACACTAGTGAATCAATGTGGTTTACGAAAAAACACACAGAAAATGTCACAAGTAGATCAATGTGGTTTAGGAAAACAACACACATGCAAATGCCACCAGTGGATCCATGTGGTTCAGGAAAAGGACACACATGCAATGACTCCATTGGAACAATGTGGTTTAGAAAAAGAACAATCATGCAATGTCACCAGTGGATCCATGTAGTTTAGGAAAAGAACACACATGCAATGTCACTAGTGGATCCATGTGGGTTAAGGAAAGATCACACATGCAATGTCACAAGTGGATCCATGTGGTTTACGAAAAGAACACACATGCAATGACTCTAGTGCTTCAATGTGATTTAGGAAAAGAACACACATGCAATGACTCTAGTGGATCAATGTGGTTTAGGAAAAGAACACACATGCAATGACTCTAGTGGATGAATGTGGTTTAGGAAAAGAACACACATGCAATGTCACAAGTGGATCCATCTGGTTTAGGAAAAGAACACACATGCAATGACTCTAGTGGATCAATGTGGTTTAGGAAAAGAACACACATGTAATGTCACCGGTGGATCCATGTGGTTTAGGAAAAGAACACACATGCAATGACACTAGTGGATCACTGTGGTTTAGGAAAAGAACACACATGCAATGACTCTAGTGGATCAATGTGGTTTAGGAAAAGAACACACATGCAATGTCACAAGTGGATCGATCTGGTTTAGGAAAAGAACACACATGCAATGACTCTAGTGGATCAATGTGGTTTAGGAAAAGAACACACATGCAATGACACCGGTGGATCCATGTGGTTTAGGAGAAGAACACACATGCAATGACTCTAGTGGATCAATGTGGTTTACGAAAAACACACATATGCAATGTCACAAGTAGATCAATGTGGTTTAGGAAAACAACACACATGCAAATGTCACTAGTGGATCCATGTGTCTTAGGAAAAGAACACATATGCAATGACTCCAGTGGAACAATGTGGTTTAAAAAAAGAACAAACATGCAATGTCACCACTGGATCCATGTAGTTTAGGAAAAGAACACACATGCAATGTCACTAGTGGATCCATGTGGTTTAAGAAAAGAACACACATGCAATGTCACAAGTGGATCCATGTGGTTTACGAAAAGAACACACATGAAATGACTCTAGTGGATCAATGTGATTTAGGAAAAGAACGCACATGCAATGAATCTAGTGGATTAATGTGGTTTAGGAAAAGAACACACATGCAATGACTCTAGTGGATCAATGTGGTTTAGGAAAAGAACACACATCCAATCTCACCGGTGGATCCATGTGGTTTAGGAAAAGAACACACATGCAATGACTCTAGTGGATCAATGTGGTTTATGAAATTAACACACATGCAATGCCACAAGTGGATCCATGTGGTTTAGGAAAAGAACACCCATGCAATGACACCAGTGCATCCATGTGGTTCAAGGAAAAGAACACACATGTAATGACACTAGTGGATCAATGTGGTTTACGAAAAAACGCCCAGGAAATGTCACAAATAGATCAATGTGGTTTAGGAAAACAACACAGATGCAAATGCCACCAGTGGATCCATGTGGTTCAGGAAAAGAACACACATGCAATGACTCCAGTGGAACAATGTGGTTTAGAAAAAGAACAAACATGCAATGTCACCAGTGGATCCATGTAGTTTAGGAAAAGAACACACATGCAATGTCACTAGTGGATCCATGTGGGTTAAGAAAAGATCACACATGAAATGTCACAAGTGGATCCATGTGGTTTACAAAAAGAACACACATGCAATTACTCTAGTGCTTCAATGTGATTTAGGAAAAGAACACACATGCAATGACTCTAGTGGATCAATGTGGTTTAGGAAAAGAACACACATGCAATGACTCTAGTGGATCAATGTGGTTTAGGAAAAGAACACACATGCAATGTCACAAGTGGATCCATCTGGTTTAGGAAAAGAACACACATGCAATGACTCTAGTGGATCAATGTGGTTTAGGAAAAGAACACACATGCAATGTCACCGGTGGATCCATGTGGTTTAGGAAAAGAACACACATGCAATGACACTAGTGGATCAATGTGGTTTAGGAAAAGAACACACATGCAATGACTCTAGTGGATCAATGTGGTTTAGGAAAAGAACACACATGCAATGTCACAAGTGGATCCATCTGGTTTAGGAAAAGAACACACATGCAATGACTCTAGTGGATCAATATGGTTTAGGAAAAGACCACACATGCAATGACACCGGTGGATCCATGTGGTTTTGGAGAAGAACACACATGCACTGACTCTAGTGGATCAATGTGGTTTACGAAAAACACACATAGGCAATGTCACAAGTAGATCAATGTGGTTTAGGAAAACAACACACATGCAAATGTCACTAGTGGATCCATGTGGCTTAGGAAAAGAACACATATGCAATGACTCCAGTAGAACAATGTGGTTTAAAAAAAGAACAAACATGCAATGTCACCAGTGGATCCATGTAGTTTAGGAAAAGAACACACATGCAATGTCACTAGTGGATCCATGTGGTTTAAGAAAGAACACACATGCAATGTCACAAGTGGATCCATGTGGTTCTGAAAGAACACATGAAATGACTCTAGTGGATCAATGTGATTTAGGAAAAGAACGCACATGCAATGAATCTAGTGGATTAATGTGGTTTAGGAAAAGAACACACATGCGATGACTCTAGTGGATCAATGTGGTTTAGGAAAAGAACACACATGCAATCTCACCGGTGGATCCATGTGGTTTAGGAAAAGAACACACATGCAATGACTCTAGTGGATCAATGTGGTTTATGAAATTAACACACATGCAATGCCACAAGTGGATCCATGTGGTTTAGGAAAAGAACACCCATGCAATGACACCAGTGCATCCATGTGGTTCAAGGAAAAGAACACACATGTAATGACACTAGTGGATCAATGTGGTTTACGAAAAAACGCCCAGGAAATGTCACAAATCGATCAATGTGGTTTAGGAAAATAACACAGATGCAAATGCCACCAGTGGATCCATGTGGTTCAGGAAAAGAACACACATGCAATGACTCCAGTGGAACAATGTGATTTAGAAAAAGAACAAACATGCAATGTCAACAGTGGATCCATGTAGTTTAGGAAAAGAACACACATGCAATGTCACTAGTGGATCCATGTGGGTTAAGAAAAGATCACACATGAAATGTCACAAGTGGATCCATGTGGTTTACGAAAAGAACACACATGCAATGACTCTAGTGCTTCAATGTGATTTAGGAAAAGAACACACATGCAATGTCACTAGTGGATACATGTGGTTTAAGAAAAGAACACACATGCAATGTCACAAGTGGATCCATGTGGTTTACGAAAAGAACACACATGAAATGACTCTAGTGGATCAATGTGATTTAGGAAAAGAACGCACATGCAATGAATCTAGTGGATTAATGTGGTTTAGGAAAAGAACACACATGCGATGACTCTAGTGGATCAATGTGGTTTAGGAAAAGAACACACATCCAATCTCACCGGTGGATCCATGTGGTTTAGGAAAAGAACACACATGCAATGACTCTAGTGGATCAATGTGGTTTATGAAATTCACACACATGCAATGCCACAAGTGGATCCATGTGGTTTAGGAAAAGAACACCCATGCAATGACACCAGTGCATCCATGTGGTTCAAGGAAAAGAACACACATGTAATGACACTAGTGAATCAATGTGGTTTACGAAAAAACACACAGAAAATGTCACAAGTAGATCAATGTGGTTTAGGAAAACAACACACATGCAAATGCCACCAGTGGATCCATGTGGTTCAGGAAAAGAACACACATGCAATGACTCCAGTGGAACAATGTGGTTTAGAAAAAGAACAAACATGCAATGTCACCAGTGGATCCATGTAGTTTAGGAAAAGAACACACATGCAATGTCACTAGTGGATCCATGTGGGTTAAGAAAAGATCACACATGAAATGTCACAAGTGGATCCATGTGGTTTACGAAAAGAACACACATGCAATGACTCTAGTGCTTCAATGTGATTTAGGAAAAGAACACACATGCAATGACTCTAGTGGATCAATGTGGTTTAGGAAAAGAACACACATGCAATGACTCTAGTGGATCAATGTGGTTTAGGAAAAGAACACACATGCAATGTCACAAGTGGATCCATCTGGTTTAGGAAAAGAACACACATGCAATGACTCTAGTGGATCAATGTGGTTTAGGAAAAGAACACACATGCAATGTCACCGGTGGATCCATGTGGTTTAGGAAAAGAACACACATGCAATGACACTAGTGGATCAATGTGGTTTAGGAAAAGAACACACATGCAATGACTCTAGTGGATCAATGTGGTTTAGGAAAAGAACACACATGCAATGTCACAAGTGGATCCATATGGTTTAGGAAGAGAACACACATGCAATGACTCTAGTGGATCAATGTGGTTTAGGAAAAGAACACACATGCAATGACACCGGTGGATCCATGTGGTTTAGGAGAAGAACACACATGCACTGACTCTAGTGGATCAATGTGGTTTACGAAAAACACACATAGGCAATGTCACAAGTAGATCAATGTGGTTTAGGAAAACAACACACATGCAAATGTCACTAGTGGATCCATGTGGCTTAGGAAAAGAACACATATGCAATGACTCCAGTGGAACAATGTGGTTTAAAAAAAGAACAAACATGCAATGTCACCACTGGATCCATGTAGTTTAGGAAAAGAACACACATGCAATGTCACTAGTGGATCCATGTGGTTTAAGAAAAGAACACACATGCAATGTCACAAGTGGATCCATGTGGTTTACGAAAAGAACACACATGAAATGACTCTAGTGGATCAATGTGATTTAGGAAAAGAACGCACATGCAATGAATCTAGTGGATTAATGTGGTTTAGGAAAAGAACACACATGCAATGACTCTAGTGGATCAATGTGGTTTAGGAAAAGAACACACATCCAATCTCACCGGTGGATCCATGTGGTTTAGGAAAAGAACACACATGCAATGACTCTAGTGGATCAATGTGGTTTATGAAATTAACACACATGCAATGCCACAAGTGGATCCATGTGGTTTAGGAAAAGAACACCCATGCAATGACACCAGTGCATCCATGTGGTTCAAGGAAAAGAACACACATGTAATGACACTAGTGGATCAATGTGGTTTACGAAAAAACGCCCAGGAAATGTCACAAATCGATCAATGTGGTTTAGGAAAACAACACAGATGCAAATGCCACTAGTGGATCCATGTGGTTCAGGAAAAGAACACACATGCAATGACTCCAGTGGAACAATGTGGTTTAGAAAAAGAACAAACATGCAATGTCAACAGTGGATCCATGTAGTTTAGGAAAAGAACACACATGCAATGTCACTAGTGGATCCATGTGGGTTAAGAAAAGATCACACATGAAATGTCACAAGTGGATCCATGTGGTTTACGAAAAGAACACACATGCAATGACTCTAGTGCTTCAATGTGATTTAGGAAAAGAACACACATGCAATGACTCTAGTGGATCAATGTGGTTTAGGAAAAGAACACACATGCAATGACTCTAGTGGATCAATGTGGTTTAGGAAAAGAACACACATGCAATGTCACAAGTGGATCCATCTGGTTTAGGAAAAGAACACACATGCAATGACTCTAGTGGATCAATGTGGTTTAGGAAAAGAACACACATGCAATGTCACCGGTGGATCCATGTGGTTTAGGAAAAGAACACACATGCAATGACACTAGTGGATCAATGTGGTTTAGGAAAAGAACACACATGCAATGACTCTAGTGGATCAATGTGGTTTAGGAAAAGAACACACATGCAATGTCACAAGTGGATCCATCTGGTTTAGGAAAAGAACACACATGCAATGACTCTAGTGGATCAATGTGGTTTAGGAAAGAACACACATGCAATGACACTGGGTGGATACATGTGGTTTAGGAAAATAACACACATGCAATGACTCTAGTGGATCAATGTGGTTTACGAAAAACACACATAGGCAATGTCACAAGTAGATCAATGTGGTTTAGGAAAACAACACACATGCAAATGTCACTAGTGGATCCATGTGGCTGAGGAAAAGAACACAAATGCAATGACTCCAGTGGAACAATGTGGTTTAAAAAAAGAACAAACATGCAATGTCACCAGTGGATCCATGTAGTTTAGGAAAATAACACACATGCAATGTCACTAGTGGATCCATGTGGTTTATGAAAAGAACACACATGCAATGTCACAAGTGGATCCATGTGGTTTATGAAAAGAACACACATGAAATGACTCTAGTGGATCAATGTGGTTTAGGAAAAAGAGCATACATGCAATGAATCTAGTGGATTAATGTGTTTTAGGAAAAGAAACACACATGCAATGACTCTAGTGGATCAATGTGGTTTAGGAAAAGAACACACATGCAATCTCACCGGTGGATCCATGTGGTTTAGGAAAAGAACACACATGCAATGACTCTAGTGGATCAATGTGGTTTATGAAATTAACACACATGCAATGCCACAAGTGAATCCATGTGGTTTAGGAAAAGAACACCCATGCAATGACACCAGTGCATCCATGTGGTTCAAGGAAAAGAACACACATGTAATGACACTAGTGGATCAATGTGGTTTAGGAAAAGAACACACATGCAATGACTCTAGTGGATCAATGTGGTTTAGGAAAAGAACACACATGCAATGTCACAAGTGGATCCATCTGGTTTAGGAAAAGAACACACATGCAATGACTCTAGTGGATCAATGTGGTTTAGGAAAAGAACACACATGCAATGTCACAAGTGGATCCATCTGGTTTAGGAAAAGAACACACATGCAATGACTCTAGTGGATCAATGTGGTTTAGGAAAAGAACACACATGCAATGTCACCGGTGGATCCATGTGGTTTAGGAAAAGAACACACATGCAATGACACTAGTGGATCAATGTGGTTTAGGAAAAGAACACACATGCAATGACTCTAGTGGATCAATGTGGTTTAGGAAAAGAACACACATGCAATGTCACAAGTGGATCCATCTGGTTTAGGAAGAGAACACACATGCAATGACTCTAGTGGATCAATGTGGTTTAGGAAAAGAACACACATGCAATGACACCGGTGGATCCATGTGGTTTAGGAGAAGAACACACATGCACTGACTCTAGTGGATCAATGTGGTTTACGAAAAACACACATAGGCAATGTCACAAGTAGATCAATGTGGTTTAGGAAAACAACACACATGCAAATGTCACTAGTGGATCCATGTGGCTTAGGAAAAGAACACATATGCAATGACTCCAGTGGAACAATGTGGTTTAAAAAAAGAACAAACATGCAATGTCACCACTGATCCATGTAGTTTAGGAAAAGAACACACATGCAATGTCACTAGTGGATCCATGTGGTTTAAGAAAAGAACACACATGCAATGACTCTAGTGGATCAATGTGGTTTAGGAAAAGAACACACATGCAATGTCACAAGTGGATCCATATGGTTTAGGAAGAGAACACACATGCAATGACTCTAGTGGATCAATGTGGTTTAGGAAAAGAACACACATGCAATGACACCGGTGGATCCATGTGGTTTAGGAGAAGAACACACATGCACTGACTCTAGTGGATCAATGTGGTTTACGAAAAACACACATAGGCAATGTCACAAGTAGATCAATGTGGTTTAGGAAAACAACACACATGCAAATGTCACTAGTGGATCCATGTGGCTTAGGAAAAGAACACATATGCAATGACTCCAGTGGAACAATGTGGTTTAAAAAAAGAACAAACATGCAATGTCACCACTGGATCCATGTAGTTTAGGAAAAGAACACACATGCAATGTCACTAGTGGATCCATGTGGTTTAAGAAAAGAACACACATGCAATGTCACAAGTGGATCCATGTGGTTTACGAAAAGAACACACATGAAATGACTCTAGTGGATCAATGTGATTTAGGAAAAGAGCAGCATGCAATGAATCTAGTGGATCAATGTGGTTTAGGAAAAGAACACACATGCAATGACTCTAGTGGATCAATGTGGTTTAGGAAAAGAACACACATCCAATCTCACCGGTGGATCCATGTGGTTTAGGAAAAGAACACACATGCAATGACTCTAGTGGATCAATGTGGTTTATGAAATTAACACATGCAATGCCACAAGTGGATCCATGTGGTTTAGGAAAAGAACACCCATGCAATGACACCAGTGCATCCATGTGGTTCAAGGAAAAGAACACACATGTAATGACACTAGTGGATCAATGTGGTTTCTGAAACGCCGAAATGTCACAAATCGATCAATGTGGTTTAGGAAAACAACAGATGCAAATGCCACTAGTGGATCCATGTGGTTCAGGAAAAGAACACACATGCAATGACTCCAGTGGAACAATGTGGTTTAGAAAAAGAACAAACATGCAATGTCAACAGTGGATCCATGTAGTTTAGGAAAAGAACACACATGCAATGTCACTAGTGGATCCATGTGGGTTAAGAAAAGATCACACATGAAATGTCACAAGTGGATCCATGTGGTTTACGAAAAGAACACATGCAATGACTCTAGTGCTTCAATGTGATTTAGGAAAAGAACACACGTGCAATGACTCTAGTGGATCAATGTGGTTTAGGAAAAGAACACACATGCAATGACTCTAGTGGATCAATGTGGTTTAGGAAAAGAACACACATGCAATGTCACAAGTGGATCCATCTGGTTTAGGAAAAGAACACACATGCAATGACTCTAGTGGATCAATGTGGTTTAGGAAAAGAACACACATGCAATGTCACCGGTGGATCCATGTGGTTTAGGAAAGAACACACATGCAATGACACTAGTGGATCAATGTGGTTTAGGAAAGAACACACATGCAATGACTCTAGTGGATCAATGTGGTTTAGGAAAAGAACACACATGCAATGTCACAAGTGGATCCATCTGGTTTAGGAAAAGAACACACATGCAATGACTCTAGTGGATCAATGTGGTTTAGGAAAAGAACACACATGCAATGACACCGGTGGATCCATGTGGTTTAGGAAAATAACACACATGCAATGACTCTAGTGGATCAATGTGGTTTACGAAAAACACACATAGGCAATGTCACAAGTAGATCAATGTGGTTTAGGAAAACAACACACATGCAAATGTCACTAGTGGATCCATGTGGCTGAGGAAAAGAACACAAATGCAATGACTCCAGTGGAACAATGTGGTTTAAAAAAAGAACAAACATGCAATGTCACCAGTGGATCCATGTAGTTTAGGAAAATAACACACATGCAATGTCACTAGTGGATCCATGTGGTTTATGAAAAGAACACACATGCAATGTCACAAGTGGATCCATGTGGTTTATGAAAAGAACACACATGAAATGACTCTAGTGGATCAATGTGATTTAGGAAAAGAACGCACATGCAATGAATCTAGTGGATTAATGTGTTTTAGGAAAAGAACACACATGCAATGACTCTAGTGGATCAATGTGGTTTAGGAAAAGAACACACATGCAATCTCACCGGTGGATCCATGTGGTTTAGGAAAAGAACACACATGCAATGACTCTAGTGGATCAATGTGGTTTATGAAATTAACACACATGCAATGCCACAAGTGAATCCATGTGGTTTAGGAAAAGAACACCCATGCAATGACACCAGTGCATCCATGTGGTTCAAGGAAAAGAACACACATGTAATGACACTAGTGGATCAATGTGGTTTAGGAAAAGAACACACATGCAATGACTCTAGTGGATCAATGTGGTTTAGGAAAAGAACACACATGCAATGTCACAAGTGGATCCATCTGGTTTAGGAAAAGAACACACATGCAATGACTCTAGTGGATCAATGTGGTTTAGGAAAAGAACACACATGCAATGTCACAAGTGGATCCATCTGGTTTAGGAAAAGAACACACATGCAATGACTCTAGTGGATCAATGTGGTTTAGGAAAAGAACACACATGCAATGTCACCGGTGGATCCATGTGGTTTAGGAAAAGAACACACATGCAATGACACTAGTGGATCAATGTGGTTTAGGAAAAGAACACACATGCAATGACTCTAGTGGATCAATGTGGTTTAGGAAAAGAACACACATGCAATGTCACAAGTGGATCCATCTGGTTTAGGAAGAGAACACACATGCAATGACTCTAGTGGATCAATGTGGTTTAGGAAAGAACACACATGCAATGACACGGTGGATCCATGTGGTTTAGGAGAAGAACACACATGCGACTCTAGTGGATCAATGTGGTTCTGAAAAAACACACATAGGCAATGTCACAAGTAGATCAATGTGGTTTAGGAAAACAACACACATGCAAATGTCACTAGTGGATCCATGTGGCTTAGGAAAGAACACATATGCAATGACTCAGTGGAACAATGTGGTTTAAAAAGAACAAACATGCAATGTCACCCTGGATCCATGTAGTTTAGGAAAAGAACACACATGCAATGTCACTAGTGGATCCATGTGGTTTAAGAAAGAACACACATGCAATGTCACAAGTGGATCCATGTGGTTTCTGAAAAGAACACACATGAAATGACTCTAGTGGATCAATGTGATTTAGGAAAAAGAAGCACATGCAATGAATCTAGTGGATTAATGTGGTTTAGGAAAAGAACACACATGCAATGACTCTAGTGGATCAATGTGGTTTAGGAAAGAACACATCCAATCTCACGGTGGATCCATGTGGTTTAGGAAAAGAACACACATGCAATGACTCTAGTGGATCAATGTGGTTTATGAAATTAACACATGCAATGCCACAAGTGGATCCATGTGGTTTAGGAAAAGAACACCCATGCAATGACACCCAGTGCATCCATGTGGTTCAAGGAAAAGAACACACATGTAATGACACTAGTGGATCAATGTGGTTCTGAAAACGCCGGAAATGTCACGTCGATCAATGTGGTTTAGGAAAATAACAGATGCAAATGCCACCAGTGGATCCATGTGGTTCAGGAAAAGAACACACATGCAATGACTCTAGTGGAACAATGTGATTTAGAAAAGAACAAACATGCAATGTCAACGGTGGATCCATGTAGTTTAGGAAAAGAACACACATGCAATGTCACTAGTGGATCCATGTGGGTTAAGAAAAGATCACACATGAAATGTCACAAGTGGATCCATGTGGTTTACGAAAAGAACACACATGCAATGACTCTAGTGCTTCAATGTGATTTAGGAAAAGAACACACATGCAATGTCACTAGTGGATACATGTGGTTTAAGAAAAGAACACACATGCAATGTCACAAGTGGATCCATGTGGTTTACGAAAAGAACACACATGAAATGACTCTAGTGGATCAATGTGATTTAGGAAAGAGCAACACATGCAATGAATCTAGTGGATTAATGTGGTTTAGGAAAAGAACACACATGCGATGACTCTAGTGGATCAATGTGGTTTAGGAAAAGAACACACATCCAATCTCACCGGTGGATCCATGTGGTTTAGGAAAAGAACACACATGCAATGACTCTAGTGGATCAATGTGGTTTATGAAATTCACACACATGCAATGCCACAAGTGGATCCATGTGGTTTAGGAAAAGAACACCCATGCAATGACACCAGTGCATCCATGTGGTTCAAGGAAAAGAACACACATGTAATGACACTAGTGAATCAATGTGGTTTACGAAAAAACACACAATCAATGTCACAAGTAGATCAATGTGGTTTAGGAAAACCACACACATGCAAATGCCACCAGTGGATCAATGTGGTTCAGGAAAAGAACACATGCAATGACTCAGTGGAACAATGTGGTTTAGAAAAAGAACAAACATGCAATGTCACCAGTGGATCCATGTAGTTTAGGAAAAGAACACACATGCAATGTCACTAGTGGATCCATGTGGGTTAAGAAAAGATCACACATGAAATGTCACAAGTGGATCCATGTGGTTTACGAAAATAACACACATGCAATGTCACTAGTGGATCCATGTGGGTTAAGAAAAGATCACACATGAAATGTCACAAGTGGATCCATGTGGTTTACGAAAAGAACACACATGCAATGACTCTAGTGCTTCAATGTGATTTAGGAAAAGAACACACATGCAATGACTCTAGTGGATCAATGTGGTTTAGGAAAAGAACACACATACAATGACTCTAGTGGATCAATGTGGTTTAGGAAAAGAACACACATGCAATGTCACAAGTGGATCCATCTGGTTTAGGAAAAGAACACACATGCAATGACTCTAGTGGATCAATGTGGTTTAGGAAAAGAACACACATGCAATGTCACCGGTGGATCCATGTGGTTTAGGAAAAGAACACACATGCAATGACACTAGTGGATCAATGTGGTTTACGAAAAGAACACACATGCAATGACTCTAGTGGATCAATGTGGTTTAGGAAAAGAACACACATGCAATGTCACAAGTGGATCCATCTGGTTTAGGAAAAGAACACACATGCAATGACTCTAGTGGATCAATGTGGTTTAGGAAAAGAACACACATGCAATGACACCGGTGGATCCATGTGGTTTAGGAAAATAACACACATGCAATGACTCTAGTGGATCAATGTGGTTTACGAAAAACACACATAGGCAATGTCACAAGTAGATCAATGTGGTTTAGGAAAACAACACACATGCAAATGTCACTAGTGGATCCATGTGGCTGAGGAAAAGAACACAAATGCAATGACTCCAGTGGAACAATGTGGTTTAAAAAAAGAACAAACATGCAATGTCACCAGTGGATCCATGTAGTTTAGGAAAATAACACACATGCAATGTCACTAGTGGATCCATGTGGTTTATGAAAAGAACACACATGCAATGTCACAAGTGGATCCATGTGGTTTATGAAAAGAACACACATGAAATGACTCTAGTGGATCAATGTGATTTAGGAAAAGAACGCACATGCAATGAATCTAGTGGATTAATGTGTTTTAGGAAAAGAACACACATGCAATGACTCTAGTGGATCAATGTGGTTTAGGAAAAGAACACACATGCAATCTCACCGGTGGATCCATGTGGTTTAGGAAAAGAACACACATGCAATGACTCTAGTGGATCAATGTGGTTTATGAAATTAACACACATGCAATGCCACAAGTGAATCCATGTGGTTTAGGAAAAGAACACCCATGCAATGACACCAGTGCATCCATGTGGTTCAAGGAAAAGAACACACATGTAATGACACTAGTGGATCAATGTGGTTTACGAAAAAACACACAGGAAATGTCACAAGTAGATCAATGTGGTTTAGGAAAACAACACACATGCAAATGCCACCAGTGGATCCATGTGGTTCAGGAAAAGAACACACATGCAATGACTCTAGTGGATCAATGTCGTTTAGGAAAAGAACACACATGCAATGACACCGGTGGATCCATGTGGTTTAGGAAAAGAACACACATGCAATGACTCTAGTGGATCAATGTGGTTTACGAAAAACAGACATAGGCAATGTCACAAGTAGATCAATGTGGTTTAGGAAAACAACACACATGCAAATTTCACTAGTGGATCCATGTGGCTTAGGAAAAGAACACAGATGCAATGACTCCAGTGGAACAATGTGGTTTAAAAAAAGAACAAACATGCAATGTCACCAGTGGATCCATGTAGTTTAGGAAAAGAACACACATGCAATGTCACTAGTGGATCCATGTGGTTTAAGAAAAGAACACACATGAAATGACTCTAGTGGATCAATGTGATTTAGGAAAAGAACGCACATGCAATGAATCTAGTGGATTAATGTGGTTTAGGAAAAGAACACACATGCAATGACTCTAGTGGATCAATGTGGTTTAGGAAAAGAACACACATGTAATCTCACCGGTGGATCCATGTGGTTTAGGAAAAGAACACACATGCAATGACTCTAGTGGATCAATGTGGTTTATGAAATTAACACACATATAATGCCACAAGTGGATCCATGTGGTTTAGGAAAAGAACACCCATGCAATGACACCAGTGCATCCATGTGGTTCAAGGAAAAGAACACACATGTAATGACACTAGTGGATCAATGTGGTTTACGAAAAAACACACAGGAAATGTCACAAGTAGATCAATGTGGTTTAGGAAAACAACACACATGCAAATGCCACCAGTGGATCCATGTGGTTCGGGAAAAGAACACACATGCAATGACTCCAGTGGAACAATGTGGTTTAGAATAAGAACAAACATGTAATGTCACCAGTGGATCCATGTCGTTTAGGAAAAGAACACACATGCAATGTCACTAGTGGATCCATGTGGGTTAAGAAAAGATCACACATGCAATGTCACAAGTGGATCCATGTGGTTTACGAAAAGAACACACATGCAATGACTCTAGTGCTTCAATGTGATTTAGGAAAAGAACACACATGCAATGACTCTAGTGGATCAATGTGGTTTAGGAAAAGAACACACATGCAATGACTCTAGTGGATCAATGTGGTTTAGGAAAAGAACACACATGCAATGTCACAAGTGGATCCATCTGGTTTAGGAAAAGAACACACATGCAATGACTCTAGTGGATCAATGTGGTTTAGGAAAAGAACACACATGCAATGTCACAAGTGGATCCATCTGGTTTAGGAAAAGAACACACATGCAATGACTCTAGTGGATCAATGTCGTTTAGGAAAAGAACACACATGCAATGACACCGGTGGATCCATGTGGTTTAGGAAAAGAACACACATGCAATGACTCTAGTGGATCAATGTGGTTTACGAAAAACAAACATAGGCAATGTCACAAGTAGACAAATGTGGTTTAGGAAAACAACACACATGCAAATGTCACTAGTGGATCCATGTGGCTTAGGAAAAGAACATATATGCAATGACTCCAGTGGAACAATGTGGTTTAAAAAAAGAACAAACATGCAATGTCACCAGTGGATCCATGTAGTTTAGGAAAAGAACACACATGCAATGTCACTAGTGGATCCATGTGGTTTAAGAAAAGAACACACATGCAATGTCACAATTGGATCCATATGGTTTATGAAAAGAACACACATGAAATGACTCTAGTGGATCAATGTGATTTAGGAAAAGAACGCACATGCAATGAATCTAGTGGATTAATGTGGTTTAGGAAAAGTACACACATGCAATGACTCTAGTGGATCAATGTGGTTTAGGAAAAGAACACACATGCAATCTCACCGGTGGATCCATGTGGTTTAGGAAAAGAACACACATGCAATGACTCTAGTGGATCAATGTGGTTTATGAAATTAACACACATGCAATGCCACAAGTGAATCCATGTGGTTTAGGAAAAGAACACCCATGCAATGACACCAGTGCATTCATGTGGTTCAAGGAAAAGAACACACATGTAATGAAACTAGTGGATCAATGTGGTTTACGAAAAAACACACAGGAAATGTCACAAGTAGATCAATGTGGTTTAGGAAAACAACACACATGCAAATGCCACCAGTGGATCCATGTGGTTCAGGAAAAGAACACACATGCAATGACTCAAGTGGAACAATGTGGTTTAGAATAAGAACAAACATGCAATGTCACCAGTGGATCCATGTAGTTTAGGAAAAGAACACACATGCAATGTCACTAGTGGATCCATGTGGGTTAAGAAAAGATCACACATGCAATGTCACAAGTGGATCCATGTGGTTTACGAAAAGAACACACATGCAATGACTCTAGTGCTTCAATGTGATTTAGGAAAATAACACACATGCAATGACTCTAGTGGATCAATGTGGTTTAGGAAAAGAACACACATGCAATGACTCTAGTGGATCAATGTGGTTTAGGAAAATAACACACATGCAATGTCACAAGTGGATCCATCTGGTTTAGGAAAAGAACACACATGCAATGACTCTAGTGGATCAATATGGTTTAGGAAAAGAACACACATGCAATGTCACCGGTGGATCCATGTGGTTTAGTAAAAGAACACACATGAAATGACACTAGTGGATCAATGTGGTTTAGGAAAAGAACACACATGCAATGACTCTAGTGGATCAATGTGGTTTAGGAAAAGAACACACATGCAATGTCACAAGTGGATCCATCTGGTTTAGGAAAAGAACACACATGCAATGACTCTAGTGGATCAATGTCGTTTAGGAAAAGAACACACATGCAATGACACCGGTGGATCCATGTGGTTTAGGAAAAGAACACACATGCAATGACTCTAGTGGATCAATGTGGTTTACGAAAAACAGACATAGGCAATGTCACAAGTAGATCAATGTGGTTTAGGAAAACAACACACATGCAAATGTCACTAGTGGATCCATGTGGCTTAGGAAAAGAACACAGATGCAATGACTCCAGTGGAACAATGTGGTTTAAAAAAAGAACAAACATGCAATGTCACCAGTGGATCCATGTAGTTTAGGAAAAGAACAAACATGCAATGTCACTAGTGGATCCATGTGGTTTAAGAAAAGAACACACATGCAATGTCACAAGTGGATCCATGTGGTTTACGAAAAGAACACACATGAAATGACTCTAGTGGATCAATGTGATTTAGGAAAAGAACGCACATGCAATGAATCTAGTGGATTAATGTGGTTTAGGAAAAGAACACACATGCAATGACTCTAGTGGATCAATGTGGTTTAGGAAAAGAACACACATGTAATCTCACCGGTGGATCCATGTGGTTTAGGAAAAGAACACACATGCAATGACTCTAGTGGATCAATGTGGTTTATGAAATTAACACACATGCAATGCCACAAGTGGATCCATGTGGTTTAGGAAAAGAACACCCATGCAATGACACCAGTGCATCCATGTGGTTCAAGGAAAAGAACACACATGTAATGACACTAGTGGATCAATGTGGTTTACGAAAAAACACACAGGAAATGTCACAAGTAGATCAATGTGGTTTAGGAAAACAACACACATGCAAATGCCACCAGTGGATCCATGTGGTTCGGGAAAAGAACACACATGCAATGACTCCAGTGGAACAATGTGGTTTAGAATAAGAACAAACATGCAATGTCACCAGTGGATCCATGTCGTTTAGGAAAAGAACACACATGCAATGTCACTAGTGGATCCATGTGGGTTAAGAAAAGATCACACATGCAATGTCACAAGTGGATCCATGTGGTTTACGAAAAGAACACACATGCAATGACTCTAGTGCTTCAATGTGATTTAGGAAAAGAACACACATGCAATGACTCTAGTGGATCAATGTGGTTTAGGAAAAGAACACACATGCAATGACTCTAGTGGATCAATGTGGTTTAGGAAAAGAACACACATGCAATGTCACAAGTGGATCCATCTGGTTTAGGAAAAGAACACACATGCAATGACTCTAGTGGATCAATGTGGTTTAGGAAAACAACACACATGCAATGTCACCGGTGGATCCATGTGGTTTAGGAAAAGAACACACATGCAATGACACTAGTGGATCAATGTGGTTTAGGAAAAGAACACACATGCAATGACTCTAGTGGATCAATGTGGTTTAGGAAAAGAACACACATGCAATGTAACAAGTGGATCCATCTGGTTTAGGAAAAGAACACACATGCAATGACTCTAGTGGATCAATGTCGTTTAGGAAAAGAACACACATGCAATGACACTGGTGGATCCATGTGGTTTAGGAAAAGAACACACATGCAATGACTCTAGTGGATCAATGTGGTTTACGAAAAACACACATAGGCAATGTCACAAGTAGATCAATGTGGTTTAGGAAAACAACACACATGCAAATGTCACTAGTGGATCCATGTGGCTTAGGAAAAGAACACAGATGCAATGACTCCAGTGGAACAATGTGGTTTAAAAAAAGAACAAACATTCAATGTCACACGTGGATCCTTGTTGTTTAGGAAACGAACACATGCAATGTCACTAGTGGATCCATGTGGTTTAAGAAAAGAACACACATGCAATGTCACAAGTGGATCCATGTGGTTTACGAAAAGAACACACATGAAATGACTCTAGTTGATCAATGTGATTTAGGAAAAGAACGCACATGCAATGAATCTAGTGGATTAATGTGGTTTAGGAAAAGAACACACATGCAATGACTCTAGTGGATCAATGTGGTTTAGGAAAAGAACACACATGCCATCTCACCGGTGGATCCATGTGGTTTAGGAAAAGAACACACATGCAATGACTCTAGTGGATCAATGTGGTTTATGAAATTAACACACATGCAATGCCACAAGTGGATACATGTGGTTTAGGAAAAGAACACCCATGCAATGACACCAGTGCATCCATGTGGTTCAAGGAAAAGAACACACATGTAATGACACTAGTGGATCAATGTGGTTTACGAAAAAACACACAGGAAATGTCACAAGTAGATCAATGTGGTTTAGGAAAACAACACACATGCAAATGCCACCAGTGGATCCATGTGGTTCGGGAAAAGAACACACATGCAATGACTCCAGTGGAACAATGTGGTTTAGAATAAGAACAAACATGCAATGTCACCAGTGGATCCATGTCGTTTAGGAAAAGAACACACATGCAATGTCACTAGTGGATCCATGTGGGTTAAGTAAAGATCACACATGCAATGTCACAAGTGGATCCATGTGGTTTACGAAAAGAACACACATGCAATGACTCTAGTGCTTCAATGTGATTTAGGAAAAGAACACACATGCAATGACTCTAGTGGATCAATGTGGTTTAGGAAAAGAACACACATGCAATGACTCTAGTGGATCAATGTGGTTTAGGAAAAGAACACACATGCAATGTCACAAGTGGATCCATCTGGTTTAGGAAAAGAACACACATGCAATGACTCTAGTGGATCATTGTGGTTTAGGAAAAGAACACACATGCAATGTCACCGGTGGATCCATGTGGTTTAGGAAAAGAACACACATGCAATGACACTAGTGGATCAATGTGGTTTAGGAAAAGAACACACATGCAATGACTCTAGTGGATCAATGTGGTTTAGGAAAAGAACACACATGCAATGTCACAAGTGGATCCATCTGGTTTAGGAAAAGAACACACATGCAATGACTCTAGTGGATCAATGTCGTTTAGGAAAAGAACACACATGCAATGACACCGGTGGATCCATGTGGTTTAGGAAAAGAACACACATGCAATGACTCTAGTGGATCAATGTGGTTTACGAAAAACACACATAGGCAATGTCACAAGTAGATCAATGTGGTTTAGGAAAAAACACACATGCAAATGTCACTAGTGGATCCATGTGGCTTAGGAAAACAACACAGATGCAATGACTCCAGTGGAACAATGTGGTTTAAAAAAAGAACAAACATGCAATGTCACCAGTGGATCCATGTAGTTTAGGAAAAGAACACACATGCAATGTCACTAGTGGATCCATGTGGTTTAAGAAAAGAACACACATGCAATGTCACAAGTGGATCCATATGGTTTATGAAAAGAACACACATGAAATGACTCTAGTGGATCAATGTGATTTAGGAAAAGAACGCACATGCAATGAATCTAGTCGATTAATGTGGTTTAGGAAAAGAACACACATGCAATGACTCTAGTGGATCAATGTGGTTTAGGAAAAGAACACACATGCAATCTCACCGGTGGATCCATGTGGTTTAGGAAAAGAACACACATGCAATGACTCTAGTGGATCAATGTGGTTTATGAAATTAACACACATGCAATGCCACAAGTGGATCCATGTGGTTTAGGAAAAGAACACCCATGCAATGACACCGATGCATCCATGTGGTTCAAGGAAAAGAACACACATGTAATGACACTAGTGGATCAATGTGGTTTACGAAAAAACACACAGGAAATGTCACAAGTAGATCAATGTGGTTTAGGAAAACAACACACATGCAAATGCCACTAGTGGATCCATGTGGTTCAGGAAAAGAACACACATGCAATGACTCCAGTGGAACAATGTGGTTTAGAATAAGAACAAACATGCAATGGCACCAATGGATCCATGTGGTTTAGGAAAAGAACACACATGCAATGACACTAGTGGATCAATGTGGTTTAGGAAAAGAACACACATGCAATGACTCTAGTGGATCAATGTGGTTTAGGAAAAGAACACACATGCAATGTCACAAGTGGATCCATCTGGTTTAGGAAAAGAACACACATGCAATGACTCTAGTGGATCAATGTCTTTTAGGAAAAGAACACACATGCAATGACACCGGTGGATCCATGTGGTTTAGGAAAAGAACACACATGCAATGACTCTAGTGGATCAATGTGGTTTACGAAAAACACACATAGGCAATGTCACAAGTAGATCAATGTGGTTTAGGAAAACAACACACATGCAAATGTCACTAGTGGATCCATGTGGCTTAGGAAAAGAACACAGATGCAATGACTCCAGTGGAACAATGTGGTTTAGAAGAAGAACAAACATGCAATGTCACCGGTGGATCCATGTGGTTTAGGAAAAGAACACACATGCAATGACACTAGTGGATCAATGTGGTTTAGGAAAAGAACACACATGCAATGACTCTAGTGGATCAATGTGGTTTAGGAAAAGAACACACATGCAATGTCACAAGTGGATCCATCTGGTTTAGGAAAAGAACACGCATGCAATGACTCTAGTGGATCAATGTCGTTTAGGAAAAGAACACACATGCAATGGCACCGGTGGATCCATGTGGTTTAGGAAAAGAACACACATGCAATGACTCTAGTGGATCAATGTGGTTTACGAAAAACAGACATAGGCAATGTCAGAAGTAGATCAATGTGGTTTAGGAAAACAACACACATGCAAATGTCACTAGTGGATCCACGTGGCTTAGGAAAAGAACACAGATGCAATGACTCCAGTGGAACAATGTGGTTTAAAAAAAGAACAAACATGCAATGTCACCAGTGGATCCATGTAGTTTAGGAAAAGAACACACATGCAATGTCACTAGTGGATCCATGTGGTTTAAGAAAAGAACACACATGCAATGCCACAAGTGGATCCATGTGGTTTACGAAAAGAACACACATGAAATGACTCTAGTGGATCAATGTGATTTAGGAAAAGAACGCACATGCAATGAATCTAGTGGATTAATGTGGTTTAGGAAAAGAACACACATGCAATGACTCTAGTGGATCAATGTGGTTTAGGAAAACAACACACATGCAATGTCACCGGTGGATCCATGTGGTTTAGGAAAATAATAGACATGCATTGTCACAAGTTGATACATGTGGTTTAGGAAAAGAACACACATGCAATGTCACTACAGGATCCATGTGGTTTAGAAAAAAAAAATGCAATGTCACCAGTGGATCCATGTGGTTCAGGAAAAGAACACACATGCACTGACTCTAGTGGATCAATGTGGTTTAGGAAAAGAACACACATGCAATGACTCTAGTGGATCCATGTGTTTTAGGAAAAGAACAGACATGGAATGACACTGGTGGATCAATGTGGTTTACGAAAAAAATACACATGCAATGTCACAAGTAGATCAATGTGGTTTAGGAAAAGAACACACATGCAAATGTCACCAGTGGATACATGTCATTTAGGAAAAGAACACACATGCAACGACTATAGGGGATAAATGTGGTTTAGGAAAAGAACACACATGCAATGACTCTAGTGGATACATGTGGTTCAGGAAATGATCACACATGCAATGTCACTAGTGGATCAATGTGGTTTAGGAAAAGAACACACATGCAATGCCTCAGGTGGATCAATGTGGTTTTGGAAAAAACACACATGCAATGACACCAGTGGATCCATGTGGTTCAGGAAAAGAACACACATGCAATGGCACTAGTGGATAAATGTGGTACAGGAAAAGAACACACATGCAAATCTCACTAGTGGATACATGTGGTTTAGGAAAACAACACACATGCAATGACTCTAGTGAATCCTTGTGGTTTAGGAAAACAACACACATGCAATGACTCTAGTGGATCAATGTGGTTTAGGAAAATAACACATGCAATGTCACAAGTGGATCCATGTAGTTTAGGAAAAGAACACACATGCAATGACTCCAGTGGATCCATCTGGTTCAGGAAATGAACACACATGCAATGTCACCAGTGGATCCATGTTGTTTAGAAAAGAACAAATTTGCAATGTCACCGGTGGATCCATGTGGTTTTGGAAAACAGCGCACCTGCAATGTCACAAGTGGATCCATGTGGTTTAGGAAAAGAACACACATGCAATGACTCTAGTGGATCAATGTGGTTTAGGAAAAGAACACACATGCAATGTCACCGGTGGATCCATGTGGTTTAGGAAAAGAACACACATGCAATGACACTAGTGGATCAATGTGGTTTAGGAAAAGAACACACATGCAATGACTCTAGTGGATCAATGTGGTTTAGGAAAAGAACACACATGCAATGTCACAAGTGGATCCATCTGGTTTAGGAAAAGAACACACATGCAATGACTCTAGTGGATCAATGTCGTTTAGGAAAAGAACACACATGCAATGACACCGGTGGATCCATGTGGTTTAGGAAAAGAACACACATGCAATGACTCTAGTGGATCAATGTGGTTTACGAAAAACAGACATAGGCAATGTCAGAAGTAGATCAATGTGGTTTAGGAAAACAACACACATGCAAATGTCACTAGTGGATCCATGTGGCTTAGGAAAAGAACACAGATGCAATGACTACAGTGGAACAATGTGGTTTAAAAAAAGAACAAACATGCAATGTCACCAGTGGATCCATGTAGTTTAGGAAAAGAACACACATGCAATGTCACTAGTGGATCCATGTGGTTTAAGAAAAGAACACACATGCAATGTCACAAGTGGATCCATGTGGTTTACGAAAAGAACACACATGAAATGACTCTAGTGGATCAATGTGATTTAGGAAAAGAACGCACATGCAATGAATCTAGTGGATTAATGTGGTTACGAAAAGAACACACATGCAATGACTCTAGTGGATCAATGTGGTATAGGAAAACAACACACATGCAATGTCACCGGTGGATCCATGTGGTTTAGGAAAATAATAGACATGCATTGTCACAAGTTGATACATGTGGTTTAGGAAAAGAACACACATGCAATTTCACTATAGGATCCATGTGGTTTAGGAAAAGAACACACATGCAATGTCACCAGTGGATCCATGTGGTTCAGGAAAAGAACACACATGCACTGACTCTAGTGGATCAATGTGGTTTAGGAAAAGAACACACATGCAATGACTCTAGTGGATCCATGTGGTTTAGGAAAAGAACACACATGGAATGACACTGGTGGATCAATGTGGTTTACGAAAAAAATACACATGCAATGTCACAAGTAGATCAATGTGGTTTAGGAAAAGAACACACATGCAAATGTCACCAGTGGATACATGTCATTTAGGAAAAGAACACACATGCAACGACTATAGGGGATCAATGTGGTTTAGGAAAAGAACACACATGCAATGACTCTAGTGGATACATGTGGTTCAGAAAATGATCACACATGCAATGTCACTAGTGGATAAATGTGGTTTAGGAAAAGAACACACATGCAATGCCTCAGGTGGATCAATGTGGTTTTGGAAAAAACACACATGCAATGACACCAGTGGATCCATGTGGTTCAGGAAAAGAACACACATGCAATGGCACTAGTGGATAAATGTGGTACAGGAAAAGAACACACATGCAAATCTCACTAGTGGATACATGTGGTTTAGGAAAACAACACACATGCAATGACTCTAGTGAATCCTTGTGGTTTAGGAAAACAACACACATGCAATGACTCTAGTGGATCAATGTGGTTTAGGAAAATAACACATGCAATGTCACAAGTGGATCCATGTAGTTTAGGAAAAGAACACACATGCAATGACTCCAGTGGATCCATCTGGTTCAGGAAATGAACACACATGCAATGTCACCAGTGGATCCATGTTGTTTAGAAAAGAACAAATTTGCAATGTCACCGGTGGATCCATGTGGTTTTGGAAAACAGCACACATGCAATGTCACAAGTGGATCCATGTGGTTTAGGAAAAGAACACACATGCAATGACTCTAGTGGATCAATGTGGTTTAGGAAAAGAACACACATGCAATGAGTCTAGTGGATCAATGTGGTTTAGGAAAAGAACACACACTTAATGACTCTAGTGGATCCATGTGGTTTAGGAAAAGAACACACATGCAATGACTCTAGTGGATCAATGTGGTTTAGGAAAAGAACACACATGCAATGTCACCGGTGGATCCATGTGCTTTAGGAAAAGAACACACATGCAATGACTCTAGTGGATCAATGTGGTTTATGAAATTAACACACATGCAATGCCACAAGTAGATCAATGTGGTTTAGGAAAACAACACACATGCAAATGTCACTAGTGGATCCATGTGGTTTAGGAAAAGAACACACATGCAATGACTCCAGTGGAACAATGTGGTTTAGAAAAATAACAAACATGTAATGTCACAAGTGGATCCATGTAGTTTAGGAAAAGAACACACATGCAATGTCACAAGTGGATCCATGTGGCTTAAGAAAAGAACACACATCCAATGTCACAAGTGGATCGATGTGGTTAACAAAAAGATCACACATGCAATGACTCTAGTAGATCAATGGGATTTAGGAAAAGAACACACATGCAATGAATCTAGTGGATCAATGTGGTTTAGGAAAAGAACACACATGCAATGTCACAAGTGGATCCATCTGGTTTAGGAAAAGAACACACATGCAATGACTCTAGTGGATCAATGTGGTTTAGGGAAAGAACACACATTTAATTAGTCTAGTGGATCCATGTGGTTTAGGAAAAGAGCACACATGCAAAAGTCACTAGTGGATCAATGTGGCTTAGGAAAAGAACAGACATGCAATGTCACAAGTGGATCCATGTGGTTTAGGAAAAGAACACACATGCAATGTCACTGGTGGATCCATGTGGTTTAGGAAAATAATAGACATGCATTGTCACAAGTGGATACATGTGGTTTAGGAAAACAACACACATGCAATGTCACTAGTGGATCCATGTGGTTTAGGAGAAGAACACACATGAAATGTCACCAGTGGATCCATGTGGTTCAGGAAAAGAACACACGTGCACTGACTCTAGTCGATCAATGTGGTTTAGGAAAAGAACACACATGCAATGACTCTAGTGGATCCATGTGGTGTAGGAAAAGAACACACATGGAATGACACTGGTGGAATAAAGTGGTTTACGAAAAAAATACACATGCAATGTCACAAGTAGATCAATGTGGTTTAGGAAAAGAACATACATGCAAATGTCACCAGTGGATACATGTCATTCAGGAAAAGAACACACATGCAACGACTATAGGGGATCAATGTGGTTTAGGAAAAGAACACACATGCAATGACTCTAGTGGATACATGTGGTTCAGGAAATGATCACACATGCAATGTCATTAGTGGATCAATGTGGTTTAGGAAAAGAACACACATGCAATGCCTCAAGTGGATCAATGTGGTTTAGGAAAAAACACACATGCAATGACACCAGTGGATCCATGTGGTTCAGGAAAAGAACACACATGCAATGGCACAAGTAGATACATGTGGTTTAGGAAAAGAACACACATGAAAATCTCACCAGTGGATACATGTGGTTTAGGAAAACAACACACATGCAATGACTCTAGTGAATCCATATGGTTTAGGAAAACAACACACATGCAATGACTCTAGTGGATCAATGTGGTTTAGGAAAAAAAACACACATGCAATGTCACTAGTGGATCCATGTAGTTTAGGAAAAGAACACACATGCAATGACTCCAGTGGATCCATCTGGTTCAGGAAATGAACACACACGCAATGTCACCAGTGGATCCATGTTGTGTAGAAAAGAACAAACTTGCAATGTCACCGGTGGATCCATGTGGTTTAGGAAAAGAGCACACGTGCAATGTCACAAGTGGATCCATGTGGTTTAGGAAAAGAACACACATGCAATGACTCTTGTGGATCAACGTGGTTTAGGAAAAGAACACGCACGTAATGACTCCAGTGGATCCATGTGGTTTAGGAAAAGAACACACATGCAATGACTCTAATGGATCAATGTGGTTTAGGAAAAGAACACACATGCAATGTCACCGGTGGATCCATCTGGTTTAGGAAAGGAACACACATGCAGTGACTCTAGTGGATCAATGTGGTTTATGAAATTAACACACATGCAATGCCACAAGTGGATCCATGTGGTTTAGGAAAAGAACACCCATGCAATGACACTAGTGCATCCATGTGGTTCAGGAAAAGAACACACATGTAATGACACTAGTGGATCAATGTGGTTTACAAAAAACACACACATGCAATGTCACAAGTAAATCAATGTGGTTTTGGAAAACAACACCCATGCAAATGTCACCAGTGGATACATGTCGCTTAGGAAAAGAACACACATCCAATGACTCTAGTGGATCCATGTGGTTTAGGAAAAGAACACACATGTAATGACTCTAGTGGAACAATGTGGTTTAGAAAAAGAACACACATGCAATGACTCTAGTGGATCCATGTGGTTTAGGAAAAGAACACACATGGAATGACACTGGTGGATCAATGTGGTTTACGAAAAAAATACACATGCAATGTCACAAGTAGATCAATGTGGTTTAGGAAAAGAACACACATGCAAATGTCACAAGTGGATACATGTCATTTAGGAAAAGAAAACACATGCAACGACTATAGGGGATCAATGTGGTTTAGGAAAAGAACACACATGCAATGACTCTAGTGGATACATGTGGTTCAGGAAATGATCCCACATGCAATGTCACTAGTGGATCAATGTGGTTTAGGAAAAGAACACACATGCAATGCCTCAGGTGGATCAATGTGGTTTTGGAAAAAACACACATGCAATGACACCAGTGGATCCATGTGGTTCAGGAAAAGAACACACATGCAATGGCACTAGTGGATAAATGTGGTACAGGAAAAGAACACACATGCAAATCTCAATAGTGGATACATGTGGTTTAGGAAAACAACACACATGCAATGACTCTAGTGAATCCTTGTGGTTTAGGAAAACAACACACATGCAATGACTCTAGTGGATCAATGTGGTTTAGGAAAATAACACATGCAATGTCACAAGTGGATCCATGTAGTTTAGGAAAAGAACACACATGCAATGACTCCAGTGGATCCATCTGGTTCAGGAAATGAACACACATGCAATGTCACCAGTGGATCCATGTTGTTTAGAAAAGAACAAATTTGCAATGTCACCGGTGGATCCATGTGGTTTTGGAAAACAGCACACATGCAATGTCACAAGTGGATCCATGTGGTTAAGGAAAAGAACACACATGCAATGACTCTAGTGGATCAATGTGGTTTAGGAAAAGAACACACATGCAATGAGTCTAGTGGATCAATGTGGTTTAGGAAAAGAACACACACTTAATGACTCTAGTGGATCCATGTGGTTTAGGAAAAGAACACACATTCAATGACTCTAGTGGATCAATGTGGTTTAGGAAAAGAACACACATGCAATGTCACCGGTGGATCCATGTGCTTTAGGAAAAGAACACACATGCAATGACTCTAGTGGATCAATGTGGTTTATGAAATTAACACACATGCAATGCCACAAGTGGATCCATGTGGTTTAGGAAAAGAACACCCATGCAATGACACCAGTGCATCCATGTGGTTCAGGAAAAGAACACACATGTAATGACACAAGTAGATCAATGTGGTTTAGGAAAACAACACACATGCAAATGTCACTAGTGGATCCATGTGGTTTAGGAAAAGAACACACATGTAATGACTCCAGTGGAACAATGTGGTTTAGAAAAAGAACAAACATGTAATGTCACAAGTGGATCCATGTAGTTTAGGAAAAGAACACACATGCAATGTCACAAGTGGATCCATGTGGCTTAAGAAAAGAACACACATCCAATGTTACAAGTGGATCGATGTGGTTAACGAAAAGAACACACATGCAATGACTCTAGTAGATCAATGGGATTTAGGAAAAGAACACACATGCAATGAATCGAGTGGATAAATGTGGTTTAGGAAAAGAACACACATGCAATGTCACAAGTGGATCCATCTGGTATAGGAAAAGAACACACATGCAATGACTCTAGTGGATCAATGTGGTTTAGGGAAAGAACACACATTTAATTACTCTAGTGGATCCATGTAGTTTAGGAAAAGAGCACACATGCAAAAGTCACTAGTGGATCAATGTGGCTTAGGAAAAGAACAGACATGCAATGTCACAAGTGGATCCATGTGGTTTAGGAAAAGAACACACATGCAATGTCACCGGTGGATCCATGTGGTTTAGGAAAATAATAGACATGCATTGTCACAAGTGGATACATGTGGTTTAGGAAAACAACACACATGCAATGTCACTAGTGGATCCATGTGGTTTAGGAAAAGAACGCACATGCAATGTCACAAGTGGATCCATGTGGTTCAGGAAAAGAACACACGTGCACTGACTCTAGTGGATCAATGTGGTTTAGGAAAAGAACACACATGCAATGACTCTAGTGGATCCATGTGGTGTAGGAAAAGAACACACATGGAATGACACTGGTGGATCAATGTGGTTTACGAAAAAAATACACATGCAATGTCACAAGTAGATCAATGTGGTTTAGGAAAAGAACATACATGCAAATGTCACCAGTGGATACATGTCATTTAGGAAAAGAACACACATGCAACGACTATAGGGGATCAATGTGGTTTAGGAAAAGAACACACATGCAACGACTCTAGTGGATACATGTGGTTCAGGAAATGATCACACATGCAATGTCACTAGTGGATCAATGTGGTTTAGGAAAAGAACACACATGCAATGCCTCAAGTGGATCAATGTGGTTTAGGAAAAAACACACATGCAATGACACCAGTGGATCCATGTGGTTCAGGAAAAGAACACACATGCAATGGCACAAGTAGATACATGTGGTTTAGGAAAAGAACACACATGAAAATCTCACCAGTGGATACATGTGGTTTAGGAAAACAACACACATGCAATGACTCTAGTGAATCCATATGGTTTAGGAAAACAACACACATGCAATGACTCTAGTGGATCAATGTGGTTTAGGAAAAAAACACACATGCAATGTCACTAGTGGATCCATGTAGTTTAGGAAAAGAACACACATGCAATGACTCCAGTGGATCCATCTGGTTCAGGAAATGAACACACACGCAATGTCACCAGTGGATCCATGTTGTTTAGAAAAGAACAAACTTGCAATGTCACCGGTGGATCCATGTGGTTTAGGAAAAGAGCACACGTGCAATGTCACAAGTGGATCCATGTGGTTTAGGAAAAGAACACACATGCAGTGACTCTTGTGGATCAACGTGGTTTAGGAAAAGAACACGCACGTAATGACTCCAGTGGATCCATGTGGTTTAGGAAAAGAACACACATGCAATGACTCTAATGGATCAATGTGGTTTAGGAAAAGAACACACATGCAATGTCACCAGTGGATCCATGTGGTTTAGGAAAGGAACACACATGCAGTGACTCTAGTGGATCAATGTGGTTTATGAAATTAACACACATGCAATGCCACAAGTGGATCCATGTGGTTTAGGAAAAGAACACCCATGCAATGACACTAGTGCATCCATGTGGTTCAGGAAAAGAACACACATGTAATGACACTAGTGGATCAATGTGGTTTACGAAAAACACACACATGCAATGTCACAAGTAAATCAATGTGGTTTTGTAAAACAACACACATGCAATTGTCACCAGTGGATACATGTCGCTTAGGAAAAGAACACACATCCAATGACTCTAGTGGATCCATGTGGTTTAGGAAAAGAACACACATGTAATGACTCTAGTGGAACAATGTGGTTTAGAAAAAGAACAAACATGCAATGTCACCAGTGGATCCATGTAGTTTAGGAAAAGAACACAATGCAATGTCACAAGTGGATCCATGTGGTTTAAGAAAAGATCACACATGCAATGTCACAAGTGGATCCATGAGGTTTACGAAAAGAACAAACATGCAATGACTTTAGTGGATCAATGTGATTTAGGAAAAGAACACACATGCAATGACAGTAGTGGATTAATGTGGTTTAGGAAAAGAACACACATGCAATATCACAAGTGGATCCACCTGGTTTAGGAAAATAACAGACATGCAATGACTCTAGTGGATCAATGTGGTTCAGGAAAAGAACACACATTTAATGACACTAGTGGATCAATGTGGTTTAGGAAAAGAACACACGTCCAATGTCACAATTGGATCCATGTGGTTTAGGAAAAGAACACACATGCAATGTCATCGGTGGATCCATGTGGTTTAGGAAAATAACACAGATGCATTGTGACAAGTGGATCCATGTGGATTAGGAAAAGAACACATATGAAATGTCACTAGTGGATCCATGTGGATTAGGAAAAGAACACACATGCAATGTCACAAGTGGATCCATGTGGTTTAGGAAAAGAACACACATGCAATGACTCTAGTGGATCAATGTGGTTTAGGAAAAGAACACACATGCAATGACTCTAGTGGATCAATGTGGTTTAGGAAAAAAATATTGATGCAATGTCACAAGTAGATCAATTTGGTTTAGGAAAAGAAGACACATGCAAATGTCACCAGTGGATACATGTCATTTAGGAAAAGAACACACATGCAATGACTATAGTGGATCAATGTGGTTTAGGAAAAGAACACACAGGCAATAACTCTAGTGGATACATGTGGTTCAGGAAAAGAACACTCATGCAAATGTCACTAGTTGATAAATGTGCTACAGGAAAAGAACACACATGCAATGTCAAAAGTAGATACATGTGGTTTAGGAAAAGAACACACATGATAATCTCACCAGTGGATACATGTGGTTTAGGAAAACAACACACATGCAATGACTCTAGTGAATCCATGTGGTTTAGGAAAAGAACACACATGCAATGACTCTAGTGGATCAATGTGGCTTAGGAAAATAAACACATGCAATGTCACCAGTGGATCCATGTAGTTTAGGAAAAGAACACACATGTTATGACTCAAGTGGATCCATCTGGTTTAGGAAAAGAACTCACATGCAATGTCACCAGTGGATCCATGTTGTTTAGAAAAGAGCACACTTGCAATGTCACCGGTGGATCCATGTGGTTTAGGAAAAGAGAACACATGCAATGTCACAAGTGGATCCATGTGGTTTAGGAAAAGAACACACATGCAATGTCACTAGTGGATCCATGTTGTTTAGAAAAGAGCACACTTGCAGTGTCACCGGTGGATCCATGTGGTTTAGGAAAAGAGCACACATGCAATGCCACAAGTGGATCCATGTGGTTTAGTAAAAGAACACCCATGCAATGACACCAGTGCATCCATGTGGTTCAGGAAAAGAACACACATGTAATGACATCAGTGGATCCATCTGGTTTAGGAAAAGAACGCACATGCAATGTCACCAGTGGATCCATGTGGTTTAGGAAATGAACACACATGCAAATGTCACTAGTGGATCAATGTGGTTTATGAAAAACACATACAGGCAATGTTACAAGTAGATCAATGTGGTTTAGGAAAACAACACACATGCAAATGTCACCAGTGGATCCATGTGGTTTAGGAAAAGAACACACATGCAATGACTCTAGTGGAAAATTGTGGTTTAGAAAAAGAACAAAAATGCAATGTCACTAGTGGATCCATGTAGTTTAGGAAAAGAACACACATGCAATGTCACTAGTGGATCCATGTGGTAAAGAAAAGAACACACATGCAATGACTCTAGTGGATCAATGTGGTTTAGGGAAAGAACGCACATTTAATTACTCTAGTGGATCCATGTGGTTTAGGAAAAGAGCACACATGCAAAAGTCACTAGTGGATCAATGTGGCTTAGGAAAAGAACAAACATGCAATGTCACAAGTGGATCCATGTGGTTTAGGAAAAGAACACACATGCAATGTCACCGGTGGATCCATGTGGTTTAGGAAAATAATAGACATGCATTGTCACAAGTGGATACATGTGGTTTAGGAAAACAACACACATGCAATGTCACTAGTGGATCCATGTGGTTTAGGAAAAGAACACACATGCAATGTCACTAGTGGATCCATGTGGTTCAGGAAAAGAACACACGTGCACTGACTCTAGTGGATCAGTGTGGTTTAGGAAAAGAACACACATGCAATGACTCTAGTAGATCCATGTGGTGTAGGAAAAGAACACACATGGAATGACACTGGTGAATCAATGTGGTTTACGAAAAAAATACACATGCAATGTCACAAGTAGATCAATGTGGTTTAGGAAAAGAACATACATGCAAATGTCACCAGTGGATACATGTCATTTAGGAAAAGAACACACATGCAACGACTATAGGGGATCAATGTGGTTTAGGAAAAGAACACACATGCAATGACTCTAGTGGATACATGTGGTTCAGGAAATCATCACACATGCAATGTCACTAGTGGATCAATGTGGTTTAGGAAAAGAACACACATGCAATGCCTCAAGTGGATCAATGTGGTTTAGGAAAAAACACACATGCAATGACACCAGTGGATCCATGTGGTTCAGGAAAAGAACACACCTGCAATGGCACAAGTAGATACATGTGGTTTAGGAAAACAACACACATGAAAATCTCACTAGTGGATACATGTGGTTTAGGAAAACAACACACATGCAATGACTCTAGTGAATCCATATGGTTTAGGAAAACAACACACATGAAATGACTCTAGTGGATCAATGTGGTTTAGGAAAAAAACACACATGCAATGTCACTAGTGGATCCATGTAGTTTAGGAAAAGAACACACATGCAATGACTCCAGTGGATCCATCTGGTTCAGGAAATGAACACACACGCAATGTCACCAGTGGATCCATGTTGTTTAGAAAAGAACAAACTTGCAATGTCACCGGTGGATCCATGTGGTTTAGGAAAAGAGCACACGTGCAATGTCACAAGTGGATCCATGTGGTTTAGGAAAAGAACACACATGCAATGACTCTTGTGGATCAACGTGGTTTAGGAAAAGAACACGCACGTAATGACTCCAGTGGATCCATGTGGTTTAGGAAAAGAACACACATGTAATGACTCTAATGGATCAATGTGGTTTAGGAAAAGAACACACATGCAATGTCACCGGTGGATCCATGTGGTTTAGGAAAGGAACACACATGCAGTGACTCTAGTGGATCAATGCGGTTTATGAAATTAACACACATGCAATGCCACAAGTGGATCCATGTGGTTTAGGAAAAGAACACCCTTGCAATGACACTAGTGCATCCATGTGGTTCAGGAAAAGAACACACATGTAATGACACTAGTGGATCAATGTGGTTTACGAAAAACACACACATGCAATGTCACAAGTAAATCAATGTGGTTTAGGAAAACAACACACATGCAAATGTGACTAGTGGATACATGTCGCTTAGGAAAAGAACACACATCCAATGACTCTAGTGGATCCATGTGGTTTAGGAAAAGAACACACATGTAATGACTCTAGTGGAACAATGTGGTTTAGAAAAAGAACAAACATGCAATGTCACTAGTCGATCCATGTAGTTTAGGAAAAGAACACAATGCAATGTCACAAGTGGATCCATGTGGTTTAAGAAAAGATCACACATGCAATGTCACAAGTGGATCCATGAGGTTTACGAAAAGAACAAACATGCAATGACTTTAGTGGATCAATGTGATTTAGGAAAAGAACACACATGTAATGACAGTAGTGGATTAATGTGGTTTAGGAAAAGAACACACATCCAATGTCACAAGTAGATCCACCTGTTTTAGGAAAATAACAGACATGCAATGACTCTAGTGGATCAATGTGGTTCAGGAAAAGAACACACATGTAATGACTCTAGTGGATCAATGTGGTTTAGGAAAAGAACACACATTTAATGACACTAGTGGATCAATGTGGTTTAGGAAAAGAATACACATCCAATGTCACAAGTGGATCCATGTGGTTTAGGAAAAGAACACACATGCAATGTCATCGGTGGATCCATGTGGTTTAGGAAAATAACACAGATGCATTGTCACAAGTGGATCCATGTGGATTAGGAAAAGAACACATATGCAATGTCACTAGTGGATCCATGTGGATTAGGAAAAGAACACACATGCAATGTCACAAGTGGATCCATGTGGTTTAGGAAAAGAACACACATGCAATGACTCTAGTGGATCAATGTGGTTTAGGAAAAGAACACACATGCAATGACTCTAGTGGATCCATGTGGTTTAGATAAAGAACACACATGCAATGACACTAGTGGATCAATGTGGTTTAGGAAAAAAATAATGATGCAATGTCACAAGTAGATCAATTTGGTTTAGGAAATGAACACACATGCAAATGTCACCAGTGGATACATGTCATTTAGGAAAAGAACACACATGCAACGACTATAGAGGATCAATGTGGTTTAGGAAAAGAACACACAGGCAATAACTCTAGTGGATACATGTGGTTCAGGAAAAAAACACTCATGCAAATGTCACTAGTTGATAAATGTGGTACAGGAAAAGAACACACATGCAATGTCAAAAGTAGATACATGTGGTTTAGGAAAAGAACACACATGAAAATCTCACCAGTGGATACATGTGGTTAGGAAAACAACACACATGCAATGACTCTAGTGAATCCATATGGTTTAGGAAAACAACACACATGCAATGACTCTAGTGGATCAATGTGGTTTAGGAAAAAAACACACATGCAATGTCACTAGTGGATCCATGTAGTTTAGGAAAAGAACACACATGCAATGACTCTAGTGGATCCATCTGGTTCAGGAAATGAACACACACGCAATGTCACCAGTGGATCCATGTTGTTTAGAAAAGAACAAACTTGCAATGTCACCGGTGGATCCATGTGGTTTAGGAAAAGAGCACACGTGCAATGTCACAAGTGGATCCATGTGGTTTAGGAAAAGAACACACATGCAATGACTCTTGTGGATCAACGTGGTTTAGGAAAAGAACACGCACGTAATGACTCCAGTGGATCCATGTGGTTTAGGAAAAGAACACACATGCAATGAATCTAATGGATCAATGTGGTTTAGGAAAAGAACACACATGCAATGTCACCGGTGGATCCATGTGGTTTAGGAAAGGAACACACATGCAGTGACTCTAGTGGATCAATGCGGTTTATGAAATTAACACACATGCAATGCCACAAGTGGATCCATGTGGTTTAGGAAAAGAACACCCATGCAATGACACTAGTGCATCCATGTGGTTCAGGAAAAGAACACACATGTAATGAAACTAGTGGATCAATGTGGTTTACGAAAAACACACACATGCAATGTCACAGGTAAATCAATGTGGTTTAGGAAAACAACACACATGCAAATGTCACTAGTGGATACATGTCGCTTAGGAAAAGAACACACATCCAATGACTCTAGTGGATCCATGTGGTTTAGGAAAAGAACACACATGTAATGACTCTAGTGGAACAATGTGGTTTAGAAAAAGAACAAACATGCAATGTCACTAGTCGATCCATGTAGTTTAGGAAAAGAACACAATGCAATGTCACAAGTGGATCCATGTGGTTTAAGAAAAGATCACACATGCAATGTCACAAGTGGATCCATGAGGTTTACGAAAAGAACAAACATGCAATGACTTTAGTGGATCAATGTGATTTAGGAAAAGAACACACATGCAATGACAGTAGTGCATTAATGTGGTTTAGGAAAAGAACACACATCCAATGTCACAAGTAGATCCACCTGTTTTAGGAAAATAACAGACATGCAATGACTCTAGTGGATCAATGTGGTTCAGGAAAAGAACACACATGTAATGACTCTAGTGGATCAATGTGGTTTAGGAAAAGAACACACATTTAATGACACTAGTGGATCAATGTGGTTTAGGAAAAGAATACACATCCAATGTCACAAGTGGATCCATGTGGTTTAGGAAAAGAACACACATGCAATGTCATCGGTGGATCCATGTGGTTTAGGAAAATAACACAGATGCATTGTCACAAGTGGATCCATGTGGATTAGGAAAAGAACACATATGCAATGTCACTAGTGGATCCATGTGGATTAGGAAAAGAACACACATGCAATGTCACAAGTGGATCCATGTGGTTTAGGAAAAGAACACACATGCAATGACTCTAGTGGATCAATGTGGTTTAGGAAAAGAACACACATGCAATGACTCTAGTGGATCCATGTGGTTTAGATAAAGAACACACATGCAATGACATTAGTGGATCAATGTGGTTTAGGAAAAAAATAATGATGCAATGTCACAAGTAGATCAATTTGGTTTAGGAAAAGAACACACATGCAAATGTCACCAGTGGATACATGTCATTTAGGAAAAGAACACACATGCAACGACTATAGTGGATCAATGTGGTTTAGGAAAAGAACACACAGGCAATAACTCTAGTGGATACATGTGGTTCAGGAAAAGAACACTCATGCAAATGTCACTAGTTGATAAATGTGGTACAGGAAAAGAACACACATGCAATGTCAAAAGTAGATACATATGGTTTAGGAAAAGAACACACATGAAAATCTCACCAGTGGATACATGTGGTTTAGGAAAACAACACATGCAATGACTCTAGTGAATCCATGTGGTTTAGGAAAAGAACACACATGCAATGACTCTAGTGGATCAATGTGTCTTAGGAAAAGAAACACATGCAATGTCACTAGTGGATCAATGTAGTTTAGGAAAAGAACACACATGTTATGACTCAAGTGGATCCATCTGGTTCAGGAAAAGAACTCACATGCAATGTCACCAGTGGATCCATGTTGTTTAGAAAAGAGCACACTTGCAATGTCACCGGTGGATCCATGTGGTTTAGGAAAAGAGAACACATGCAATGTCACAAGTGGATCCATGTGGTTTAGGAAAAGAACACACATGCAATGTCACTAGTGGATCCATGTTGTTTAGAAAAGAGCACACTTGCAGTGTCACCGGTGGATCCATGTGGATTAGGAAAAGAGCACACATGCAATGCCACAAGTGGATCCATGTGGTTTAGTAAAAGAACACCCATGCAATGACACCAGTGCATCCATGTGGTTCAGGAAAAGAACACACATGTAATGACATCAGTGGATCCATCTGGTTTAGGAAAAGAACGCACATGCAATGTCACCAGTGGATCCATGTGGTTTAGGAAATGAACACACATGCAAATGTCACTAGTGGATCAATGTGGTTTATGAAAAACACACACAGGCAATGTTACAAGTATATCAATGTGGTTTAGGAAAACAACACACATGCAAATGTCACCAGTGGATCCATGTGGTTTAGGAAAAGAACACACATGCAATGACTCTAGTGGAAAATTGTGGTTTAGAAAAAGAACAAAAATGCAATGTCACCAGTGGATCCATGTAGTTTAGGAAAAGAACACACATGCAATGTCACTAGTGGATCCATGTGGTAAAGAAAAGAACACACATGCAATGTCACAAGTGGATCCATGTGGTTTATGAAAAGAACACACATGCAATGACTCTAGTGGATCAATGTGATTTAGGAAAAGAACACGCATGCAATGACTCTAGTGGATCAATGTGGTTTAGGAAAAGAACACACATGTAATGACTCTAGTGGAACAATGTGGTTTAGAAAAATAACAAACATGCAATGTCACCAGTGGATCCATGTAGTTTAGGAAAAGAACACAATGCAATGTCACAAGTGGATCCATGTGGTTTAAGAAAAGATCACACATGCAATGTCACAAGTGGATCCATGAGGTTTACGAAAAGAACAAACATGCAATGACTTTAGTGGATCAATGTGATTTAGGAAAAGAACACACATGCAATGACAGTAGTGCATTAATGTGGTTTAGGAAAAGAACACACATCCAATGTCACAAGTAGATCCACCTGTTTTAGGAAAATAACAGACATGCAATGACTCTAGTGGATCAATGTGGTTCAGGAAAAGAACACACATGTAATGACTCTAGTGGATCAATGTGGTTTAGGAAAAGAACACACATTTAATGACACTAGTGGATCAATGTGGTTTAGGAAAAGAATACACATCCAATGTCACAAGTGGATCCATGTGGTTTAGGAAAAGAACACACATGCAATGTCATCGGTGGATCCATGTGGTTTAGGAAAATAACACAGATGCATTGTCACAAGTGGATCCATGTGGATTAGGAAAAGAACACATATGCAATGTCACTAGTGGATCCATGTGGATTAGGAAAAGAACACACATGCAATGTCACAAGTGGATCCATGTGGTTTAGGAAAAGAACACACATGCAATGACTCTAGTGGATCAATGTGGTTTAGGAAAAGAACACACATGCAATGACTCTAGTGGATCCATGTGGTTTAGATAAAGAACACACATGCAATGACATTAGTGGATCAATGTGGTTTAGGAAAAAAATAATGATGCAATGTCACAAGTAGATCAATTTGGTTTAGGAAAAGAACACACATGCAAATGTCACCAGTGGATACATGTCATTTAGGAAAAGAACACACATGCAACGACTATAGTGGATCAATGTGGTTTAGGAAAAGAACACACAGGCAATAACTCTAGTGGATACATGTGGTTCAGGAAAAGAACACTCATGCAAATGTCACTAGTTGATAAATGTGGTACAGGAAAAGAACACACATGCAATGTCAAAAGTAGATACATATGGTTTAGGAAAAGAACACACATGAAAATCTCACCAGTGGATACATGTGGTTTAGGAAAACAACACACATGCAATGACTCTAGTGAATCCATGTGGTTTAGGAAAAGAACACACATGCAATGACTCTAGTGGATCAATGTGTCTTAGGAAAAGAAACACATGCAATGTCACTAGTGGATCAATGTAGTTTAGGAAAAGAACACACATGTTATGACTCAAGTGGATCCATCTGGTTCAGGAAAAGAACTCACATGCAATGTCACCAGTGGATCCATGTTGTTTAGAAAAGAGCACACTTGCAATGTCACCGGTGGATCCATGTGGTTTAGGAAAAGAGAACACATGCAATGTCACAAGTGGATCCATGTGGTTTAGGAAAAGAACACACATGCAATGTCACTAGTGGATCCATGTTGTTTAGAAAAGAGCACACTTGCAGTGTCACCGGTGGATCCATGTGGATTAGGAAAAGAGCACACATGCAATGCCACAAGTGGATCCATGTGGTTTAGTAAAAGAACACCCATGCAATGACACCAGTGCATCCATGTGGTTCAGGAAAAGAACACACATGTAATGACATCAGTGGATCCATCTGGTTTAGGAAAAGAACGCACATGCAATGTCACCAGTGGATCCATGTGGTTTAGGAAATGAACACACATGCAAATGTCACTAGTGGATCAATGTGGTTTATGAAAAACACACACAGGCAATGTTAGAAGTATATCAATGTGGTTTAGGAAAACAACACACATGCAAATGTCACCAGTGGATCCATGTGGTTTAGGAAAAGAACACACATGCAATGACTCTAGTGGAAAATTGTGGTTTAGAAAAAGAACAAAAATGCAATGTCACCAGTGGATCCATGTAGTTTAGGAAAAGAACACACATGCAATGTCACTAGTGGATCCATGTGGTAAAGAAAAGAACACACATGCAATGTCACAAGTGGATCCATGTGGTTTATGAAAAGAACACACATGCAATGACTCTAGTGGATCAATGTGATTTAGGAAAAGAACACGCATGCAATGACTCTAGTGGATCAATGTGGTTTAGGAAAAGAACACACATGTAATGACTCTAGTGGAACAATGTGGTTTAGAAAAATAACAAACATGCAATGTCACCAGTGGATCCATGTAGTTTAGGAAAAGAACACACATGCAATGTCACAAGTGGATCCATGTGGTTTAAAAAAAGATCACACATGCAATGTCACAAGTGGATCCATGAGGTTTACGAAAAGAACACACATGCAATGACTCTAGTGGATCAATGTGATTTAGGAAAAGAACACATATGCAATGACACTAGTGGATTAATGTGGTTTAGGAAAAGAACACACATGCAATGTCAAGAACATGGGATGACTTAGGATCAATGGTATGTAAGCTGAGTGGCAACATGACACTAGGAAAATAAACACACATTTAATGTCTATGGTGGAGTCGATGTGGTATAGGAAAAGAACACACAATTATAACATACTAGTGCAATCAAGGTGATCAAAAAAAACACACATGCAATGTCACTAGCGGATCCATGTGGTTTAGGAAAAGAACACACATGCAATGTCACAAGTGGATCCATGTGGTTTAGGAAAAGAACACACATGCAATGACTCTAGTGGATCCATGTGATTTAGGAAAAGAACACACATGCAACGACACTAGTTTATGAAAATCTCACCAGTGGATAAATGTGGTTTAGGAAAACAACACACATGCAATGACTCTAGTGAATCCATGTGGTTTAGGAAAAGAACACACATTTAATGACACTAGTGGATCAATGTGGTTTAGGAAAAGAACAAACATGCAATGACTCTAGTGGATCAATGTGGTTTAAAAAAAACACATGCAATGTCACAAGTAGATCAATTTGGTTTAGGAAAAGAACACACATGCAAATGTCACCAGTGGATACATGTCATTTAGGAAAAGAACACACATGCAATGACTATAGTGGATCAATTTGGTTTAGGAAAAGAACACACATGCAATGACTCTGGTGGATACATGAGGTTAAGGAAATGAACACACATGCAATGTCACTAGTGGATCAATGTTGTTTAGGGAAAGAACACACATGCAATGACACTAGTGGATAAATGTGGTTTAGGAAAAAACACACATGCAATGACACCAGTGGATCCATGTGGTTCAAGAAAAGAACACACATGCAATGGCACTAGTGGATAAATGTGGTACAGGAAAAGAAGACACATGCAATGTGACAAGTAGATACATGTGGTTTAGGAAAAGAACACACATGAAAATATCACTAGTGGATACATGTGGTTTAGGAAAACAACACACATGCAATGACTCTAGTGAATCCTTGTGGTTTAGGAAAACAACACACATGCAATGACTCTAGTGGATCAATGTGGTTTAGGAAAAAAACACATGCAATGTCACAAGTGGAACCATGCTATTTAGGAAAAGAACACACATGCAATGACTCTAGTGGATCCATCTGGTTTAGGAAATGAACACACATGCAATGTCACCAGTGGATCCATGTTGTTTAGAAAAGAACAAACTTGCAATGTCACCGGTGGATCCATGTGGTTTTGGAAAACAGCACACATGCAATGTCACAAGTGGATCCATGTGGTTTAGGAAAAGAACACACATGCAATGACTCTAGTGGATCAATGTGGTTTAGGAAAAGAACACACATGCAATGAGTCTAGTGGATCAATGTGGTTTAGGAAAAGAACACACACTTAATGACTCTAGTGGATCCATGTGGTTTAGGAAAAGAACACACATGCAATGACTCTAGTGGATCAATGTGGTTTAGGAAAAGAACACACATGCAATGTCACCGGTGGATCCATGTGGTTTAGGAAAAAACACACATGCAATGTCTCCAGTGGATCAATGTGGTTTATGAAATTAACACACATGCAATGCCACAAGTGGATCCATGTGGTTTAGGAAAATAACACCCATGCAATGACACCAGTGCATCCATGTGGTTCAGGCAAAGAACACACATGTAATGACACTAGTGGATCAATGTGGTTTACGAAAAACACACACATGCAATGTCACAAGTAAATCAATGTGGTTTAGGAAAACAACACACATGCAAATGTCACCAGTGGATCCATGTAGTTTAGGAAAAGAACACACATGCAATGTCACTAGTGGATCCATGTGGTTTAAGAAAAGAACACACATGCAATGTCACAAGTGGATCCATATGGTTTACGAAAATAACACACATGCAATGATTCTAGTGGATCAATGTGATTTAGGAAAAGAACACACATGCAATGACTATAGTGGATCAATGTGGTTTAGGAAAAGAACACACATGCAATGTCACAAGTGGATCCATCTGGTTTAGGAAAAGAACACACAGGCAATGACTCTAGTGGATCAATGTGGTTTAGGAAAAGAACACACATGCAATGTCACAAGTGGATCCATGTGGTATAGGAAAAGAACACACATGCAATGTCATCGGTGGATCCATGTTGTTTAGGATAATAACACACATGCATTGTCACAAGTGGATCCATGTGGTTTAGGAAAAGAACACACATGCAATGTCACTAGTGGATCCATGTGGTTTAGGAAAAGAACACACATGCAATGTCACAAGTGGATCCATGTGGTTTAGGAAAAGAACACACATGCAATGACTCTAGTGGATCAATGTGGTTTATGAAAAAAATATTGATGCAATGTCACAAGTAGATCAATTTGGTTTAGGAAAAGAACACACATGCAAATGTCACCAGTGGATACATGTCATTTAGGAAAAGAACACACATCCAACGACTATAGTTGATCAATGTGGTTTAGGAAAAGAACACATAGGCAATGACTCTAGTGGATACATGTGGTTCAGGAAAAGAACGCTCATGCAAATGTCACTAGTGGATAAATGTTGTACAGGAAAAGAACACACATGTAATGTCATAAGTAGATACATGTGGTTTAGGAAAAGAACACACATGCAATGATTCTAGTGGATCAATGTGGTTTAGGAAAAAAACACATGCAATGTCACCAGTGGATCCATGTAGTTTAGGAAAAGAACACACATGTAATGACTCCAATGGATCCATCTGGTTCAGGAAAAGAACACACATGCAATGTCACCAGTGGATCCATGTTGTTTAGAAAAGAGCACACTTGCAATGTTACCGGTGGATCCATGTGGTTTAGGAAAAGAGCACACATGCAATTTGACAAGTGGATCCATGTGGTTTAGGAAAAGAACACACATGCAATGACTCTAGTGGATCAATGTGGTTTAGGAAAAAACACACATGCAATGAGTCTAGTGGATCAATGTGGTTTATGAAATTAACACACATGCAATGCCACAAGTGGATCCATGTGGTTTAGGAAAAGAACACACATGCAATGACACCAGTGCATCCATGTGGTTCAGGCAAAGAACACACATGTAATGACACTAGTGGATCAATGTGGTTTACGAAAAACACAGACATGCAATGTCACAAGTAAATCAATGTGGTTTACGAAAACAACACACATGCAAATGTCACCAGTGGATCCATGTAGTTTAGGAAAAGAACACACATGCAATGTCACTAGTGGATCCATGTGGTTTAAGAAAAGAACACACATGCAATGTCACAAGTGGATCCATATTATTTACGAAAATAACACACATGCAATGATTCTAGTGGATCAATGTGATTTAGGAAAAGAACACGCATGCAATGACTCTAGTGGATCAATGTGGTTTAGGAAAAGAACACACATGCAATGTCAGAAGTGGATCCATCTGGTTTAGGAAAAGAACACACAGGCGATGACTCGAGTGGATCAATGTGGTTTAGGAAAAGAACACACATGCAATGTCACAAGTGGATCCATGTGGTATAGGAAAAGAACACACATGCAATGTCATCGGTGGATCCATGTTGTTTAGGAAAATAACACACATGCATTGTCATAACTAGATCCATGTGGTTTAGGAAAAGAACACACATGCAATGTCACTAGTGGATCCATGTGGTTTAGGAAAAGAACACACATGCACTGTCACAAGTGGATCCATGTGGTTTAGGAAAAGAACACACATGCAATGACTCTAGTGGATCAATGTGGTGTAGGAAAAAGAACACACATGGAATGAATCTAGTGGATCCATGTGGTTTAGGAAAAGAACACACATGCAATGACACTAGTGGATCAATGTGGTTTATGAAAAAAATATTGATGCAATGTCACAAGTAGATCAATTTGGTTTAGGAAAAGAACACACATGCAAATGTCACCAGTGGATACATGACATTTAGGAAAAGAACACACATCCAACGACAATAGATGATCAATGTGGTTTAGGAAAAGAACACTGCAATGACTCTAGTGGATACATGTGGTTCAGGAAAAGAACACTCATGCAAATGTCACTAGTGGATAAATGTTGTACAGGAAAAGAACACACATGCAATGTCATAAGTAGATACATGTGGTTTAGGAAAAGAACACACATGAAAATCACACCAGTGGATACACGTGGGTTAGTAAAACAACACACATGCAATGACTCTAGTGAATCCATGTGGTTTAGGAAAAGAACACACATGCAATGACTCTAGTGGATCAATGTGGTTTAGGAAAAAAAACACATGCAATGTCACCAGTGGATCCATGTAGTTTAGGAAAAGAACACACATGTAATGACTCCAGTGGATCCATCTGGTTCAGGAAAAGAACACACATGCAATGTCACCAGTGGATCCATGTGGTTTAGAAAAGAGCACACTTGCAATGTCACCGGTGGATCCATGTGGTTTAGGAAAAGAGCACACATGCAATGTCACAAGTGGATCCACGTGGTTTAGGAAAAGAACACACATGCAATGACTCTAGTGGATCAATGTGGTTTAGGAAAAGAACACACATGCAATGAGTCTAGTGGATCAATGTGGTTTATGAAATTAACACACATGCAATGCCACAAGTGGATCCATGTGGTTTAGGAAAAGAACACCCATGCAATGACACCAGTGCATCCATGTGGTTCAGGCAAAGAACACACATGTAATGACACTAGTGGATCAGTGTGGTTTACGAAAAACACACACATGCAATGTCACAAGTAAATCAATGTGGTTTAGTAAAACAACACACATGCAAATGTCACCAGTGGATCCATGTAGTTTAGGAAAACAACACACATGCAATGTCACAAGTGGATCCATATGGTTTACGAAAAGAACACACATGCAATGATTCTAGTGGATCAATGTGATTTAGGAAAAGAACACACATGCAATGACTCTAGTGGATCAATGTGGTTTAGGAAAAGAACACACATGCAATGTCAGAAGTGGATCCATCTGGTTTAGGAAAAGAACACACTGCAATGACTCTAGTGGATCAATGTGGGTTAGGAAAAGAACACACATGCAATGTCACAAGTGGATCCATGTGGTATAGGAAAAGAACACACATGCAATGTCATCGGTGGATCCATGTTGTTTAGGAAAATAACACACATGCATTGTCATAAGTGGATCCATGTGGTTTAGGAAAATAACACACATGCAATGTCACTAGTGGATCCATGTGGTTTAGGAAAAGAACACACATGCACTGTCACAAGTGGATCCATGTGGTTTAGGAAAAGAACACACATGCAATGACTCTAGTGGATCAATGTGGTGTAGGAAAAGAACACACATGGAATGAATCTAGTGGATCCATGTGGTTTAGGAAAAGAACGCACATGCATTGACACTAGTGGATCAATGTGGTTTATAAAAAAAATATTGATGCAATGTCACAAGTAGATCAATTTGTTTAGGAAAAGAACACACATGCAAATGTCACCAGTGGATACATGACATTTAGGAAAAGAACACACATCCAACGACAATAGATGATCAATGTGGTTTAGGAAAAGAACACACTGGCAATGACTCTAGTGGATACATGTGGTTCAGGAAAAGAACACTCATGCAAATGTCACTAGTGGATAAATGTTGTACAGGAAAAGAACACACATGCAATGTCATAAGTAGATACATGTGGTTTAGGAAAAGAACACACATGAAAATCTCACTAGTGGATACATGTGGTTTAGGAAAACAACACACATGCAATGACTCTTGTGAATCCATGTGGTTTAGGAAAAGAACACACATGCAATGACTCTAGTGGATCAATGTGGTTTAGTAAAAATACACATGCAATGTCACCAGTTGATCCATGTAGTTTAGGAAAAGAACACACGTGTAATGACTCCAGTGGATCCATCTGGTTCAGGAAAAGAACACACATGCAATGTCACCAGTGGATCCATGTTGTTTAGAAAAGAGCACACTTGCAATGTCACCGGTGGATCCATGTGGTTTAGGAAAAGAGCACACATTCAATGTCACAAGTGGATCCATGTGGTTTAGGAAAAGAACACACATGCAATGTCACTAGTGGATCCATGTGGTTTAGGAAAAGAACACACATGCACTGTCACAAGTGGATCCATGTGGTTTAGGAAAAGAACACACATGCAATGACTCTAGTGGATCAATGTGGTGTAGGAAAAAGAACACACATGGAATGAATCTAGTGGATCCATGTGGTTTAGGAAAAGAACACACATGCAATGACACTAGTGGATCAATGTGGTTTATGAAAAAAATATTGATGCAATGTCACAAGTAGATCAATTTGGTTTAGGAAAAGAACACACATGCAAATGTCACCAGTGGATACATGACATTTAGGAAAAGAACACACATCCAACGACAATAGATGATCAATGTGGTTTAGGAAAAGAACACACTGGCAATGACTCTAGTGGATACATGTGGTTCAGGAAAAGAACACTCATGCAAATGTCACTAGTGGATAAATGTTGTACAGGAAAAGAACACACATGCAATGTCATAAGTAGATACATGTGGTTTAGGAAAAGAACACACATGAAAATCACACCAGTGGATACACGTGGGTTAGTAAAACAACACACATGCAATGACTCTAGTGAATCCATGTGGTTTAGGAAAAGAACACACATGCAATGACTCTAGTGGATCAATGTGGTTTAGGAAAAAAAACACATGCAATGTCACCAGTGGATCCATGTAGTTTAGGAAAAGAACACACATGTAATGACTCCAGTGGATCCATCTGGTTCAGGAAAAGAACACACATGCAATGTCACCAGTGGATCCATGTTGTTTAGAAAAGAGCACACTTGCAATGTCACCGGTGGATCCATGTGGTTTAGGAAAAGAGCACACATGCAATGTCACAAGTGGATCCACGTGGTTTAGGAAAAGAACACACATGCAATGACTCTAGTGGATCAATGTGGTTTAGGAAAAGAACACACATGCAATGAGTCTAGTGGATCAATGTGGTTTATGAAATTAACACACATGCAATGCCACAAGTGGATCCATGTGGTTTAGGAAAAGAACACCCATGCAATGACACCAGTGCATCCATGTGGTTCAGGCAAAGAACACACATGTAATGACACTAGTGGATCAGTGTGGTTTACGAAAAACACACACATGCAATGTCACAAGTAAATCAATGTGGTTTAGTAAAACAACACACATGCAAATGTCACCAGTGGATCCATGTAGTTTAGGAAAAGAACACACATGCAATGTCACAAGTGGATCCATATGGTTTACGAAAAGAACACACATGCAATGATTCTAGTGGATCAATGTGATTTAGGAAAAGAACACACATGCAATGACTCTAGTGGATCAATGTGGTTTAGGAAAAGAACACACATGCAATGTCAGAAGTGGATCCATCTGGTTTAGGAAAAGAACACACAGGCAATGACTCTAGTGGATCAATGTGGGTTAGGAAAAGAACACACATGCAATGTCACAAGTGGATCCATGTGGTATAGGAAAAGAACACACATGCAATGTCATCGGTGGATCCATGTTGTTTAGGAAAATAACACACATGCATTGTCATAAGTGGATCCATGTGGTTTAGGAAAATAACACACATGCAATGTCACTAGTGGATCCATGTGGTTTAGGAAAAGAACACACATGCACTGTCACAAGTGGATCCATGTGGTTTAGGAAAAGAACACACATGCAATGACTCTAGTGGATCAATGTGGTGTAGGAAAAGAACACACATGGAATGAATCTAGTGGATCCATGTGGTTTAGGAAAAGAACGCACATGCATTGACACTAGTGGATCAATGTGGTTTATAAAAAAAATATTGATGCAATGTCACAAGTAGATCAATTTGTTTAGGAAAAGAACACACATGCAAATGTCACCAGTGGATACATGACATTTAGGAAAAGAACACACATCCAACGACAATAGATGATCAATTTGGTTTAGGAAAAGAACACTGCAATGACTCTAGTGGATACATGTGGTTCAGGAAAAGAACACTCATGCAAATGTCACTAGTGGATAAATGTTGTACAGGAAAAGAACACACATGCAATGTCATAAGTAGATACATGTGGTTTAGGAAAAGAACACACATGAAAATCTCACTAGTGGATACATGTGGTTTAGGAAAACAACACACATGCAATGACTCTTGTGAATCCATGTGGTTTAGGAAAAGAACACACATGCAATGACTCTAGTGGATCAATGTGGTTTAGTAAAAATACACATGCAATGTCACCAGTTGATCCATGTAGTTTAGGAAAAGAACACACGTGTAATGACTCCAGTGGATCCATCTGGTTCAGGAAAAGAACACACATGCAATGTCACCAGTGGATCCATGTTGTTTAGAAAAGAGCACACTTGCAATGTCACCGGTGGATCCATGTGGTTTAGGAAAAGAGCACACATGCAATGTCACAAGTGGATCCATGTGGTTTAGGAAAAGAACACACATGCAATGACTCTAGTGGATCAATGTGGTTTAGGAAAAGAACACACATGCAATGAGTCTAGTTGATCAATGTGGTTTATGAAATTAACACACATGCAATGCCACAAGTGGATCCGTGTGGTTTAGGAAAAGAACACCCATGCAATGACACCAGTGCATCCATGTGGTTCAGGAAAAGAACACACATGTAATGACATCAGTGGATCCATCTGGTTTAGGAAAAGAACGCACATGCAATGTCACCAGTGGATCCATGTGGTTTAGGAAATTAACACACATGCAAATGTCACTAGTGGATCAATGTGGTTTAACAAAAACACACATAGGCAATGTCACAAGTAGATTAATGTGGTTTAGGAAAACAACACACATGCAAATGTCACTAGTGGAATCATGTGGTTTAGGAAAAGAACACACATGCAATGACTCTAGTGGAACAATGTGGTTTAGAAGAAGAACAAACATGCAATGTCCCCAGTGGATCCACGTAGTTTAGGAAAAGAACACACATGCAATGTCACTAATGGATCCATGTGGTAAAGAAAAGAACACACATGCAATGTCACAAGTGGAACCATGTGGTTTACGAAAAGAACACACATGCAATGACTCTAGGGGATCAATGTGATTTAGGAAAAGAACAAACATGCAATGACTCTAGTGGATCAATGTGGTTTATGAAAAGAACACACATGCAATGACTCTAGTGGATCAATGTGGTTTAGGAAAAGAACACATATGCAATGTCACAAGTGGATCCATCTGGTTTAGGAAAAGAACACACATCCAATGACTCCAGTGGACCAATGTGGTTTAGGAAAAGAACACACATTTAATGACTCTAGTGGATCCATGTGGTTTAGGAAAAGAGCACACATGCAAAAGTCACTAGTGGATCAATGTGGCTTAGGAAAAGAACACACATGCAATGTCACAGGTGGATCCATGTGGTTTAGGAAAAGAACACACATCCAATGTCACCGGTGGATCCATGTGGTTTAGGAAAATAACACACATCCATTGTCACAAGTGGATACATGTGGTTTAGGAAAAGAACACACATGCAATGTCACTAGTGGATCCATTTGGTTTAGGAAAAGAACACACATGCAATGTCACCAGTGGATTCATGTGGTTCAGGAAAAGAACACACATGCACTGACTCTAGTGGATCAATGTGGTTTAGGAAAAGAACACACATGCAATGACTCTAGTGGATCCATGTGGTTTAGGAAAAGAACACACATGCAATGACACTAGTGGATCAATGTGGTTTACAAAAAAAATACACATACAATGTCACAAGTAGATCAATGTGCTTTAGGAAAAGAACACACATGCAATGACTCTAGTGGATCAATGTGGTTTAGGAAAAGAACACACATGCAATGTCAGAAGTGGATCCATCTGGTTTAGGAAAAGAACACACAGGCGATGACTCGAGTGGATCAATGTGGTTTAGGAAAAGAACACACATGCAATGTCACAAGTGGATCCATGTGGTATAGGAAAAGAACACACATGCAATGTCATCGGTGGATCCATGTTGTTTAGGAAAATAACACACATGCATTGTCATAAGTGGATCCATGTGGTTTAGGAAAAGAACACACATGCAATGTCACTAGTGGATCCATGTGGTTTAGGAAAAGAACACACATGCACTGTCACAAGTGGATCCATGTTGTTTAGGAAAAGAACACACATGCAATGACTCTAGTGGATCAATGTGGTGTAGGAAAAAGAACACACATGGAATGAATCTAGTGGATCCATGTGGTTTAGGAAAAGAACACACATGCAATGACACTAGTGGATCAATGTGGTTTATGAAAAAAATATTGATGCAATGTCACAAGTAGATCAATTTGGTTTAGGAAAAGAACACACATGCAAATGTCACCAGTGGATACATGACATTTAGGAAAAGAACACACATCCAACGACAATAGATGATCAATGTGATTTAGGAAAAGAACACACATGCAATGACTCTAGTGGATCAATGTGGTTTATGAAAAGAACACACATGCAATGACTCTAGTGGATCAATGTGGTTTAGGAAAAGAACACATATGCAATGTCACAAGTGGATCCATCTGGTTTAGGAAAAGAACACACATCCAATGACTCCAGTGCACCAATGTGGTTTAGGAAAAGAACACACATTTAATGACTCTAGTGGATCCATGTGGTTTAGGAAAAGAGCACACATGCAAAAGTCACTAGTGGATCAATGTGGCTTAGGAAAAGAACACACATGCAATGTCACAGGTGGATCCATGTGGTTTAGGAAAAGAAAACACATCCAATGTCACCGGTGGATCCATGTGGTTTAGGAAAATAACACACATCCATTGTCACAAGTGGATACATGTGGTTTAGGAAAAGAACACACATGCAATGTCACTAGTGGATCCATTTGGTTTAGGAAAAGAACACACATGCAATGTCACCAGTGGATTCATGTGGTTCAGGAAAAGAACACACATGTGACTCTAGTGGATCAATGTGGTTTAGGAAAAGAACACACATGCAATGACTCTAGTGGATCCATGTGGTTTAGGAAAAGAACACACATGCAATGACACTAGTGGATCAATGTGGTTTACAAAAAAAATACACATACAATGTCACAAGTAGATCAATGTGCTTTAGGAAAAGAACACACATGCAATGTCAGAAGTGGATCCATCTGGTTTAGGAAAAGAACACACAGGCGATGACTCGAGTGGATCAATGTGGTTTAGGAAAAGAACACACATGCAATGTCACAAGTGGATCCATGTGGTATAGGAAAAGAACACACATGCAATGTCATGGTGGATCCATGTTGTTTAGGAAAATAACACACATGCATTGTCATAAGTGGATCCATGTGGTTTAGGAAAAGAACACACATGCAATGTCACTAGTGGATCCATGTGGTTTAGGAAAAGAACACACATGCACTGTCACAAGTGGATCCATGTGGTTTAGGAAAAGAACACACATGCAATGACTCTAGTGGATCAATGTGGTGTAGGAAAAAGAACACACATGGAATGAATCTAGTGGATCCATGTGGTTTAGGAAAAGAACACACATGCAATGACACTAGTGGATCAATGTGGTTTATGAAAAAAATATTGATGCAATGTCACAAGTAGATCAATTTGGTTTAGGAAAAGAACACACATGCAAATGTCACCAGTGGATACATGACATTTAGGAAAAGAACACACATCCAACGACAATAGATGATCAATGTGGTTTAGGAAAAGAACACACTGGCAATGACTCTAGTGGATACATGTGGTTCAGGAAAAGAACACTCATGCAAATGTCACTAGTGGATAAATGTTGTACAGGAAAAGAACACACATGCAATGTCATAAGTAGATACATGTGGTTTAGGAAAAGAACACACATGAAAATCTCACCAGTGGATACATGTGGTTTAGGAAAACAACACACATGCAATGACTCTAGTGAATCCATGTGGTTTAGGAAAAGAACACACATGCAATGACTCTAGTGGATCAATGTGGTTTAGGAAAAATACACATGCAATGTCACCAGTGGATCCATGTAGTTTAGGAAAAGAACACACGTGTAATGACTCCAGTGGATCCATCTGGTTCAGGAAAAGAACACACATGCAATGTCACCAGTGGATCCATGTTGTTTAGAAAAGAGCACACTTGCAATGTCACCGGTGGATCCATGTGGTTTAGGAAAAGAGCACACATGCAATGTCACAAGTGGATCCATGTGGTTTAGGAAAAGAACACACGTGCAAAGACTCTAGTGGATCAATGTGGTTTAGGAAAAGAACACACATGCAATGAGTCTAGTGGATCAATGTGGTTTATGAAATTAACACACATGCAATGCCACAAGTGGATCCATGTGGTTTAGGAAAAGAACACCCATGCAATGACACCAGTGCATCCATGTGGTTCAGGAAAAGAACACACATGTAATGACATCAGTGGATCCTTCTGGTTTAGGAAAAGAACGCACATGCAATGTCACCAGTGGATCCATGTGGTTTAGGAAATTAACACACATACAAATGTCACTAGTGGATCAATGTGGTTTAACAAAAACACACATAGGCAATGTCACAAGTAGATTAATGTGGTTTAGGAAAACAACACACATGCAAATGTCACTAGTGGATCCATGTGGTTTAGGAAAAGAACACACATGCCATGACTCTAGTGGAACAATGTGGTTTAGAAGAAGAACAAACATGCAATGTCCCCAGTGGATCCACGTAGTTTAGGAAAAGAACACACATGCAATGTCACTAATGGATCCATGTGGTAAAGAAAAGAACACACATGCAATGTCACAAGTGGAACCATGTAGTTTACGAAAAGAACACACATGCAATGACTCTAGGGGATCAATGTGATTTAGGAAAAGAACACACATGCAATGACTCTAGTGGATCAATGTGGTTTATGAAAAGAACACACATGCAATGACTCTAGTGGATCAATGTGGTTTAGGAAAAGAACACATATGCAATGTCACAAGTGGATCCATCTGGTTTAGGAAAAGAACACACATTTAATGACTCTAGTGGATCCATGTGGTTTAGGAAAAGAGCACACATGCAAAAGTCACTAGTGGATCAATGTGGCTTAGGAAAAGAACACACATGCAATGTCACAGGTGGATCCATGTGGTTTAGGAAAAGAACACACATCCAATGTCACCGGTGGATCCATGTGGTTTAGGAAAATAACACACATCCATTGTCACAAGTGGATACATGTGGTTTAGGAAAAGAACACACATGCAATGTCACTAGTGGATCCATGTGGTTTAGGAAAAGAACACACATGCAATGTCACCAGTGGATCCATGTGGTTCAGGAAAAGAACACACATGCACTGACTCTAGTGGATCAATGTGGTTTAGGAAAAGAACACACATGCAATGACTCTAGTGGATCCATGTGGTTTAGGAAAAGAACACACATGCAATGACACTAGTGGATCAATGTGGTTTACAAAAAAAATACACATACAATGTCACAAGTAGATCAATGTGCTTTAGGAAAAGAACACACATGCAATGACTCTAGTGGATCAATGTGGTTTAGGAAAAGAACACACATGCAATGTCAGAAGTGGATCCATCTGGTTTAGGAAAAGAACACACAGGCGATGACTCGAGTGGATCAATGTGGTTTAGGAAAAGAACACACATGCAATGTCACAAGTGGATCCATGTGGTATAGGAAAAGAACACACATGCAATGTCATCGGTGGATCCATGTTGTTTAGGAAAATAACACACATGCATTGTCATAAGTGGATCCATGTGGTTTAGGAAAAGAACACACATGCAATGTCACTAGTGGATCCATGTGGTTTAGGAAAAGAACACACATGCACTGTCACAAGTGGATCCATGTGGTTTAGGAAAAGAACACACATGCAATGACTCTAGTGGATCAATGTGGTGTAGGAAAAAGAACACACATGGAATGAATCTAGTGGATCCATGTGGTTTAGGAAAAGAACACACATGCAATGACACTAGTGGATCAATGTGGTTTATGAAAAAAATATTGATGCAATGTCACAAGTAGATCAATTTGGTTTAGGAAAAGAACACACATGCAAATGTCACCAGTGGATACATGACATTTAGGAAAAGAACACACATCCAACGACAATAGATGATCAATGTGATTTAGGAAAAGAACACACATGCAATGACTCTAGTGGATCAATGTGGTTTATGAAAAGAACACACATGCAATGACTCTAGTGGATCAATGTGGTTTAGGAAAAGAACACATATGCAATGTCACAAGTGGATCCATCTGGTTTAGGAAAAGAACACACATCCAATGACTCCAGTGGACCAATGTGGTTTAGGAAAAGAACACACATTTAATGACTCTAGTGGATCCATGTTGTTTAGGAAAAGAGCACACATGCAAAAGTCACTAGTGGATCAATGTGGCTTAGGAAAAGAACACACATGCAATGTCACAGGTGGATCCATGTGGTTTAGGAAAAGAACACACATCCAATGTCACCGGTGGATCCATGTGGTTTAGGAAAATAACACACATCCATTGTCACAAGTGGATACATGTGGTTTAGGAAAAGAACACATGCAATGTCACTAGTGGATCCATTTGGTTTAGGAAAAGAACACACATGCAATGTCACCAGTGGATCCATGTGGTTCAGGAAAAGAACACACATGCACTGACTCTAGTGGATCAATGTGGTTTAGGAAAAGAACACACATGCAATGACTCTAGTGGATCCATGTGGTTTAGGAAAAGAACACACATGCAATGACACTAGTGGATCAATGTGGTTTACAAAAAAAATACACATACAATGTCACAAGTAGATCAATGTGCTTTAGGAAAAGAACACACATGCAATGACTCTAGTGGATCAATGTGGTTTAGGAAAAGAACACACATGCAATGTCAGAAGTGGATCCATCTGGTTTAGGAAAAGAACACACAGGCGATGACTCGAGTGGATCAATGTGGTTTAGGAAAAGAACACACATGCAATGTCACAAGTGGATCCATGTGGTATAGGAAAAGAACACACATGCAATGTCATCGGTGGATCCATGTTGTTTAGGAAAATAACACACATGCATTGTCATAAGTGGATCCATGTGGTTTAGGAAAAGAACACACATGCAATGTCACTAGTGGATCCATGTGGTTTAGGAAAAGAACACACATGCACTGTCACAAGTGGATCCATGTGGTTTAGGAAAAGAACACACATGCAATGACTCTAGTGGATCAATGTGGTGTAGGAAAAAGAACACACATGGAATGAATCTAGTGGATCCATGTGGTTTAGGAAAAGAACACACATGCAATGACACTAGTGGAACAATGTGGTTTATGAAAAAAATATTGATGCAATGTCACAAGTAGATCAATTTGGTTTAGGAAAAGAACACACATGCAAATGTCACCAGTGGATACATGACATTTAGGAAAAGAACACACATCCAACGACTATAGTTGATCAATGTGGTTTAGGAAAAGAACACATAGGCAATGACTCTAGTGGATACATGTGGTTCAGGAAAAGAACACTCATGCAAATGTCACTAGTGGATAAATGTTGTACAGGAAAAGAACACACATGCAATGTCATAAGTAGATACATGTGGTTTACGAAAAGAACACACATGAAAATCTCACCAGTGGATACATGTGGTTTAGGAAAACAACATGCAATGACTCTAGTGAATCCATGTGGTTTAGGAAAAGAACACACATGCAATGACTCTAGTGGATCAATGTGGTTTAGGAAAAATACACATGCAATGTCACCAGTGGATCCATGTAGGTTAGGAAAAGAACACGTGTAATGACTCCGTGGATCCATCTGGTTCAGGAAAAAAGAACACATGCAATGTCACCGGTGGATCCATGTTGTTTGAAAAGAGCACACTTGCAATGTCACGGTGGATCCATGTGGTTTAGGAAAGAGCACACATGCAATGTCACAAGTGGATCCATGTGGTTTAGGAAAAGAACACACGTGCAAAGACTCTAGTGGATCAATGTGGTTTAGGAAAAGAACACACATGCAATGAGTCTAGTGGATCAATGTGGTTTATGAAATTAACACACATGCAATGCAACAAGTGGATCCATGTGGTTTAGGAAAAGAACACCCATGCAATGACACCAGTGCATCCATGTGGTTCAGGAAAAGAACACACATGTAATGACATTAGTGGATCCATCTGGTTTAGGAAAAGAACGCACATGCAATGTCACCAGTGGATCCATGTGGTTTAGGAAATTAACACACATACAAATGTCACTAGTGGATCAATGTGGTTTAACAAAAACACACATAGGCAATGTCACAAGTAGATTAATGTGGTTTAGGAAAGCAACACACATGCAAATGTCACTAGTGGATCCATGTGGTTTAGGAAAAGAACACACATCCCACGACTCTAGTGGAACAATGTGGTTTAGAAGAAGAACAAACATGCAATGTCCCCAGTGGATCCACGTAGTTTAGGAAAAGAACACACATGCAATGTCACTAATGGATCCATGTGGTAAAGAAAAGAACACACATGCAATGTCACAAGTGGAACCATGTGGTTTACGAAAAGAACACACATGCAATGACTCTAGGGGATCAATGTGATTTAGGAAAAGAACACACATGCAATGACTCTAGTGGATCAATGTGGTTTATGAAAAGAACACACATGCAATGACTCTAGTGGATCAATGTGGTTTAGGAAAAGAACACATATGCAATGTCACAAGTGGATCCATCTGGTTTAGGAAAAGAACACACATGCAATGACTCCAGTGGACTAATGTGGTTTAGGAAAAGAACACACATTTAATGACTCTAGTGGATCCATGTGGTTTAGGAAAAGAGCACACATGCAAAAGTCACTAGTGGATCAATGTGGCTTAGGAAAAGAACACACATGAATGTCACAGGTGGATCCATGTGGTTTAGGAAAAGAAGACACATCCAATGTCACCGGTGGATCCATGTGGTTTAGGAAAATAACACACATCCATTGTCACAAGTGGATACATGTGGTTTAGGAAAAGAACACACATGCAATGTCACGAGTGGATCCATGTGGTTTAGGAAAAGAACACACATGCAATGTCACCAGTGGATCCATGTGGTTCAGGAAAAGAACACACATGCACTGACTCTAGTGGATCAATGTGGTTTAGGAAAAGAACACACATGCAATGACTCTAGTGGATCCATGTGGTTTAGGAAAAGAACACACATGCAATGACACTAGTGGATCAATGTGGTTTACAAAAAAAATACACATACAATGTCACAAGTAGATCAATGTGCTTTAGGAAAAAAACACACATGCAATGACTCTAGGGGATCAATGTGGTTTAGGAAAAGAACACACATGCAATGTCAGAAGTGGATCCATCTGGTTTAGGAAAAGAACACACAGGCGATGACTCGAGTGGATCAATGTGGTTTAGGAAAAGAACACACATGCAATGTCACAAGTGGATCCATGTGGTATAGGAAAAGAACACACATGCAATGTCATCGGTGGATCCATGTTGTTTAGGAAAATAACACACATGCATTGTCATAAGTGGATCCATGTGGTTTAGGAAAAGAACACACATGCAATGTCACTAGTGGATCCATGTGGTTTAGGAAAAGAACACACATGCACTGTCACAAGTGGATCCATGTGGTTTAGGAAAAGAACACACATGCAATGACTCTAGTGGATCAATGTGGTGTAGGAAAAAGAACACACATGGAATGAATCTAGTGGATCCATGTGGTTTAGGAAAAGAACACACATGCAATGACACTAGTGGATCAATGTGGTTTATGAAAAAAATATTGATGCAATGTCACAAGTAGATCAATTTGGTTTAGGAAAAGAACACACATGCAAATGTCACCAGTGGATACATGACATTTAGGAAAAGAACACACATCCAACGACAATAGATGATCAATGTGGTTTAGGAAAAGAACACACTGGCAATGACTCTAGTGGATACATGTGGTTCAGGAAAAGAACACTCATGCAAATGTCACTAGTGGATAAATGTTGTACAGGAAAAGAACACACATGCAATGTCATAAGTAGATACATGTGGTTTAGGAAAAGAACACACATGAAAATCTCACCAGTGGATACATGTGGTTTAGGAAAACAACACATGCAATGACTCTAGTGAATCCATGTGGTTTAGGAAAAGAACACACATGCAATGACTCTAGTGGATCAATGTGGTTTAGGAAAAATACACATGCAATGTCACCAGTGGATCCATGTAGTTTAGGAAAAGAACACACGTGTAATGACTCCAGTGGATCCATCTGGTTCAGGAAAAGAACACACATGCAATGTCACCAGTGGATCCATGTTGTTTAGAAAAGAGCACACTTGCAATGTCACCGGTGGATCCATGTGGTTTAGGAAAAGAGCACACATTCAATGTCACAAGTGGATCCATGTGGTTTAGGAAAAGAACACACGTGCAAAGACTCTAGTGGATCAATGTGGTTTAGGAAAAGAACACACATGCAATAAGTCTAGTGGATCAATGTGGTTTATGAAATTAACACACATGCAATGCCACAAGTGGATCCATGTGGTTTAGGAAAAGAAAACCCATGCAATGACACCAGTGCATCCATGTGGTTCAGGAAAAGAACACACATGTAATGACATCAGTGGATCCATCTGGTTTAGGAAAAGAACGCACATGCAATGTCACCTGTGGATCCATGTGGTTTAGGAAATTAACACACATACAAATGTCACTAGTGGATCAATGTGGTTTAACAAATACACACATAGGCAATGTCACAAGTAGATTAATGTGGTTTAGGAAAACAACACACATGCAAATGTCACTAGTGGATCCATGTGGTTTAGGAAAAGAACACACATGCAATGACTCTAGTGGAACAATGTGGTTTAGAAGAAGAACAAACATGCAATGTCCCCAGTGGATCCACGTAGTTTAGGAAAAGAACACACATGCAATGTCACTAATGGATCCATGTGGTAAAGAAAAGAACACACATGCAATGTCACAAGTGGAACCATGTGGTTTACGAAAAGAACACACATGCAATGACTCTAGGGGATCAATGTGATTTAGGAAAAGAACACACATGCAATGACTCTAGTGGATCAATGTGGTTTATGAAAAGAACACACATGCAATGACTCTAGTGAATCAATGTGGTTTAGGAAAAGAACACATATGCAATGTCACAAGTGGATCCATCTGGTTTAGGAAAAGAACACACATGCAATGACTCCAGTGGACTAATGTGGTTTAGGAAAAGAACACACATTTAATGACTCTAGTGGATCCATGTGGTTTAGGAAAAGAGCGCACATGCAAAAGTCACTAGTGGATCAATGTGGCTTAGGAAAAGAACACACATGCAATGTCACAGGTGGATCCATGTGGTTTAGGAAAAGAACACACATCCAATGTCACCGGTGGATCCATGTGGTTTAGGAAAATAACACACATCCATTGTCACAAGTGGATACATGTGGTTTAGGAAAAGAACACACATGCAATGTCACTAGTGGATCCATGTGGTTTAGGAAAAGAACACACATGCAATGTCACCAGTGGATCCATGTGGTTCAGGAAAAGAACACACATGCACTGACTCTAGTGGATCAATGTGGTTTAGGAAAAGAACACACATGCAATGACTCTAGTGGATCCATGTGGTTTAGGAAAAGAACGCACATGCAATGACACTAGTGGATCAATGTGGTTTACAAAAAAAATACACATACAATGTCACAAGTAGATCAATGTGCTTTAGGAAAAGAACACACATGCAATGACTCTAGTGGATCAATGTGGTTTAGGAAAAGAACACACATGCAATGTCAGAAGTGGATCCATCTGGTTTAGGAAAAGAACACACAGGCGATGACTCGAGTGGATCAATGTGGTTTAGGAAAAGAACACACATGCAATGTCACAAGTGGATCCATGTGGCATAGGAAAAGAACACACATGCAATGTCATCGGTGGATCCATGTTGTTTAGGAAAATAACACACATGCATTGTCATAAGTGGATCCATGTGGTTTAGGAAAAGAACACACATGCAATGTCACTAGTGGATCCATGTGGTTTAGGAAAAGAACACACATGCACTGTCACAAGTGGATCCATGTGGTTTAGGAAAAGAACACACATGCAATGACTCTAGTGGATCAATGTGGTGTAGGAAAAAGAACACACATGGAATGAATCTAGTGGATCCATGTGGTTTAGGAAAAGAACACACATGCAATGACACTAGTGGATCAATGTGGTTTATGAAAAAAATATTGATGCAATGTCACAAGTAGATCAATTTGGTTTAGGAAAAGAACACACATGCAAATGTCACCAGTGGATACATGACATTTAGGAAAAGAACACACATCCAACGACAATAGATGATCAATGTGGTTTAGGAAAAGAACACACTGGCAATGACTCTAGTGGATACATGTGGTTCAGGAAAAGAACACTCATGCAAATGTCACTAGTGGATAAATGTTGTACAGGAAAAGAACACACATGCAATGTCATAAGTAGATACATGTGGTTTAGGAAAAGAACACACATGAAAATCTCACCAGTGGATACATGTGGTTTAGGAAAACAACACACATGCAATGACTCTAGTGAATCCATGTGGTTTAGGAAAAGAACACACATGCAATGACTCTAGTGGATCAATGTGGTTTAGGAAAAATACACATGCAATGTCACCAGTGGATCCATGTAGTTTAGGAAAAGAACACACGTGTAATGACTCCAGTGGATCCATCTGGTTCAGGAAAAGAACACACATGCAATGTCACCAGTGGATCCATGTTGTTTAGAAAAGAGCACACTTGCAATGTCACCGGTGGATCCATGTGGTTTAGGAAAAGAGCACACATGCAATGTCACAAGTGGATCCATGTGGTTTAGGAAAAGAACACACGTGCAAAGACTCTAGTGGATCAATGTGGTTTAGGAAAAGAACACACATGCAATAAGTCTAGTGGATCAATGTGGTTTATGAAATTAACACACATGCAATGCCACAAGTGGATCCATGTGGTTTAGGAAAAGAAAACCCATGCAATGACACCAGTGCATCCATGTGGTTCAGGAAAACAACACACATGTAATGACATCAGTGGATCCATCTGGTTTAGGAAAAGAACGCACATGCAATGTCACCAGTGGATCCATGTGGTTTAGGAAATTAACACACATACAAATGTCACTAGTGGATCAATGTGGTTTAACAAAAACACACATAGGCAATGTCACAAGTAGATTAATGTGGTTTAGGAAAACAACACACATGCAAATGTCACTAGTGGATCCATGTGGTTTAGGAAAAGAACACACATGCAATGACTCTAGTGGAACAATGTGGTTTAGAAGAAGAACAAACATGCAATGTCCCCAGTGGATCCACGTAGTTTAGGCAAAAGAACACACATGCAATGTCACTAATGGATCCATGTGGTAAAGAAAAGAACACACATGCAATGTCACAAGTGGAACCATGTGGTTTACGAAAAGAACACACATGCAATGACTCTAGGGGATCAATGTGATTTAGGAAAAGAACACACATGCAATGACTCTAGTGGATCAATGTGGTTTATGAAAAGAACACACATGCAATGACTCTAGTGGATCAATGTGGTTTAGGAAAAGAACACATATGCAATGTCACAAGTGGATCCATCTGGTTTAGGAAAAGAACACACATGCAATGACTCCAGTGGACTAATGTGGTTTAGGAAAAGAACACACATTTAATGACTCTAGTGGATCCATGTGGTTTAGGAAAAGAGCACACATGCAAAAGTCACTAGTGGATCAATGTGGCTTAGGAAAAGAACACACATGCAATGTCACAGGTGGATCCATGTGGTTTAGGAAAAGAACACACATCCAATGTCACAGGTGGATACATGTGGTTTGGGAAAAAACCACACATCCATTGTCACAAGTGGATACATGTGGTTTAGGAAAAGAACACACATGCAATGTCACTAGTGGATCCATGTGGTTTAGGAAAAGAACACACATGCAATGTCACCAGTGGATCCATGTGGTTCAGGAAAAGAACACACATGCACTGACTCTAGTGGATCAATGTGGTTTAGGAAAAGAACACACATGCAATGACTCTAGTGGATCCATGTGGTTTAGGAAAAGAACACACATGCAATGACACTAGTGGATCAATGTGGTTTACAAAAAAATACACATACAATGTCACAAGTAGATCAATGTTCTTTAGGAAAAGAACACACATGTAATGACTCTAGTGGATCAATGTGGTTTAGGAAAAGAACACACATGCAATGTCAGAAGTGGATCCATCTGGTTTAGGAAAAGAACACACAGGCAATGACTCGAGTGGATCAATGTGGTTTAGGAAAAGAACACACATGCAATGTCACAAGTGGATCCATGTGGTATAGGAAAAGAACACACATGCAATGTCATCGGTGGATCCATGTTGTTTAGGAAAATAACACACATGCATTGTCATAAGTGGATCCATGTGGTTTAGGAAAAGAACACACATGAAATGTCACTAGTGGATCCATGTGGTTTAGGAAAAGAACACACATGCACTGTCACAAGTGGATCCATGTGGTTTAGGAAAAGAACACACATGCAATGACTCTAGTGGATCAATGTGGTGTAGGAAAAGAACACACATGGAATGAATCTAGTGGATCCATGTGGTTTAGTAAAAGAACACACATGCAATGACACTAGTGGATCAATGTGGTTTATGAAAAAAATATTGATGCAATGTCACAAGTAGATCAATTTGGTTTAGGAAAAGAACACACATGCAAATGTCACCAGTGGATACATGACATTTAGGAAAAGAACACACATCCAACGACAATAGATGATCAATGTGGTTTAGGAAAAGAACACACTGGCAATGACTCTAGTGGATACATGTGGTTCAGGAAAATAATACTCATGCAAATGTCACTAGTGGATAAATGTTGTACAGGAAAAGAACACACATGCAATGTCATAAGTAGATACATGTGGTTTAGGAAAAGAACACACATGAAAATCTCACCAGTGGATACATGTGGTTTAGGAAAACAACACACATGCAATGACTCTAGTGAATCCATGTGGTTTAGGAAAAGAACACACATGCAATGACTCTAGTGGATCAATGTGGTTTAGGAAAAGAACACACATGCAATGACACTAGTGGATCAATGTGGTTTACAAAAAAATACACATACAATGTCACAAGTAGATCAATGTGCTTTAGGAAAAGAACACACATGCAATGACTCTAGTGGATCAATGTGGTTTAGGAAAAGAACACACATGCAATGTCAGAAGTGGATCCATCTGGTTCAGGAAAACAACACACAGGCAATGACTCGAGTGGATCAATGTGGTTTAGGAAAAGAACACACATGCAATGTCACAAGTGGATCCATGTGGTATAGGAAAAGAACACACATGCGATGTCATCGGTGGATCCATGTTGTTTAGGAAAATAACACACATGCATTGTCATAAGTGGATCCATGTGGTTTAGGAAAAGAACACACATGCAATGTCACTAGTGGATCCATGTGGTTTAGGAAAAGAACACACATGCACTGTCACAAGTGGATCCTTGTGGTTTAGGAAAACAACACACATGCAATGACTCTAGTGGATCAATGTGGTTTAGGAAAAGAACACACATGCAATAAGTCTAGTGGATCAATGTGGTTTATGAAATTAACACACATGCAATGCCACAAGTGGATCCATGTGGTTTAGGAAAAGAACACCCATGCAATGACACCAGTGCATCCATGTGGTTCAGGCAAAGAACACACATGTAATGACACTAGTGGATCAATGTGGTTTACGAAAAACACACACATGCAATGTCACAAGTAAATCAATGTGGTTTAGGAAAACAACACACATGCAAATGTCACCAGTGGATCCATGTAGTTTCGGAAAAGAACACACATGCAATGACACTAGTGGATCCATGTGGTTTAAGAAAAGAACACACATGCAATGTCACAAGTGGATCCATATGGTTTATGAAAAGAACACACATGCAATGATTCTAGTGGATCAATGTGATTTAGGAAAAGAAAACACATGCAATGACTCTAGTGGATCAATGTGGTTTAGGAAAAGAACACACATGCAATGTCACAAGTGGATCTATCTGGTTTAGGAAAAGAACACACATGCAATGACTCTAGTGGATCAATGTGGTTTAGGAAAAGAACACACATGCAATGTCACAAGTGGATCCATGTCGTATAGGAAAAGAACACACATGCAATGTCATCGGTGGATCCATGTTGTTTAGGAAAATAACACACATGCATTATCATAAGTGGATCCATGTGGTTTAGGAAAAGAACACACATGCAATGTCACAAGTGGATCCATGTGGTTTAGGAAAAGAACACACATGCAATGTCACAAGTGCATCCATGTGGTTTAGAAAAAGAACACACATGCAATGACTCTAGTGGATCAATGTGGTAGGAAAAGAACACACATGCAATGAATCTAGTGGATCCATGTGGTTTAGGAAAAGAACAAAGATGCAATGACACTAGTGGATCAATGTGGTTTATGAAAAAAATATTGATGCAATGTCACAAGTAGATCAATTTGGTTTAGGAAAAGAACACACACGCAAATGTCACCAGTGGATACATGTCATTTAGGAAAAGAACACACATCCAACGACTATAGTTGATCAATGTGGTTTAGGAAAAGAACACACAAGCAATGACTCTAGTGGATATATGTGGTTCAGGAAAAGAACACTCATGCAAATGTCACTAGTGGATAAATGTTGTACAGGAAAAGAACACACATGCAATGTCATAAGTAGATACATGTGGTTTAGGAAAAGAACACACATGAAAATCACACCAGTGGATACATGTGGGTTAGTAAAACAACACACATGCAATGACTCTAGTGAATCCATGTGGTTTAGGAAAAGAACACACATGCAATGACTCTAATGGATCAATGTGGTTTAGGAAAAAAACACATGCAATGTCACCAGTGGATCCATGCAGTTTAGGAAAAGAACACACATGCAATGACTCCAGTGGATCCATATGGTTCAGGAAAAGAACACACATGCAATGTCACCAGTGGATCCATGTTGTTTAGAAAAGAGCACACTTGCAATGTCACCGGTGGATCCATGTGGTTTAGGAAAAGAGCACACATGCAATGTCACAAGTGGATCCATGTGGTTTAGGAAAAGAACACACATGCAATGACTCTAGTGGATCAATGTGGTTTACGAAAAGAACACACATGCAATGAGTCTAGTGGATCAATGTGGTTTATGAAATTAACACACATGCAATGCCACAAGTGGATCCATGTGGTTTAGGAAAAGAACACCCATGCAATGACACCAGTGCATCCATGTGGTTCAGGCAAAGAACACACATGTAATGACACTAGTGGATCAGTGTGGTTTACGAAAAACACACACATGCAATGTCACAAGTAAATCAATGTGGTTTAGGAAAACAACACACATGCAAATGTCACCAGTGGATCCATGTAGTTTAGGAAAAGAACACACATGCAATGTCACAAGTGGATCCATATGGTTTATGAAAAGAACACACATGCAATGACTCTAGTGGATCAATGTGATTTAGGAAAAGAACACATATGCAATGACACTAGTGGATTAATGTGGTTTAGGAAAAGAACACACATGCAATGTCAAGTGTATCCACCTGGTTTAGGAAAATAACACATATGCAATGACTCTAGTGGATCAATGTGGTTTAGGAAAAGAACACACATGCAATGTCACAAGTGGATCCATGTGGTATAGGAAAAGAACACACATGCAATGTCATCGGTGGATCCATGTTGTTTAGGAAAATAACACACATGCATTGTCATAAGTGGATCCATGTGGTTTAGGAAAAGAACACACATGCAATGTCACTAGTGGATCCATGTGGTTTAGGAAAAGAACACACATGCACTGTCACAAGTGGATCCATGTGGTTTAGGAAAAGAACACACATGCAATGACTCTAGCGGATCAATGTGGTGTAGGAAAAGAACACACATGCAATGACACTAGTGGATCAATGTGGTTTATGAAAAAAATATTGATGCAATGTCACAAGTAGATCAATTTGGTTTAGGAAAATAACACACATGCAAATGTCACCAGTGGATACATGACATTTAGGAAAAGAACACACATCCAACGACAATAGATGATCAATGTGGTTTAGGAAAAGAACACACTGGCAACGACTCTAGTGGATACATGTGGTTCAGGAAAAGAACACTCATGCAAATGTCACTAGTGGATAAATGTTGTACAGGAAAAGAACACACATGCAATGTCATAAGTAGATACATGTGGTTTAGGAAAAGAACACACATGAAAATCTCACCAGTGGATACATGTGGTTTAGGAAAACAACACACATGCAATGACTCTAGTGAATCCATGTGGTTTAGGAAAAGAACACACATGCAATGACTCTAGTGGATCAATGTGGTTTAGGAAAAATACACATGCAATGTCACCAGTGGATCCATGCAGTTTAGGAAAAGAACACACATGCAATGACTCCAGTGGATCCATATGGTTCAGGAAAAGAACACACATGCAATGTCACCAGTGGATCCATGTTGTTTAGAAAAGAGCACACTTGCAATGTCACCGGTGGATCCATGTGGTTTAGGAAAAGAGCACACATGCAATGTCACAAGTGGATCCATGTGGTTTAGGAAAAGAACACACATGCAATGACTCTAGTGGATCAATGTGGTTTAGGAAAAGAACACACATGCAATGAGTCTAGTGGATCAATGTGGTTTATGAAATTAACACACGTGCAATGCCACAAGTGGATCCATGTGGTTTAGGAAAAGAACACCCATGCAATGACACCAGTGCATCCATGTGGTTCAGGCAAAGAACACACATGTAATGACACTAGTGGATCAGTGTGGTTTACGAAAAACACACACATGCAATGTCACAAGTAAATCAATGTGGTTTAGGAAAACAACACACATGCAAATGTCACCAGTGGATCCATGTAGTTTAGGAAAAGAACACACATGCAATGTCACAAGTGGATCCATATGGTTTATGAAAAGAACACACATGCAATGATTCTAGTGGATCAATGTGATTTAGGAAAAGAACACACATGCAATGACTCTAGTGGATCAATGTGGTTTAGGAAAAGAACACACATGCAATGTCAGAAGTGGATCCATCTGGTTTAGGAAAAGAGCACACAGGCAATGACTCTAGTGGATCAATGTGGTTTAGGAAAAGAACACACATGCAATGTCACAAGTGGATCCATGTGGTATAGGAAAAGAACACACATGCAATGTCATCGGTGGATCCATGTTGTTTAGGAAAATAACACACATGCATTGTCATAAGTGGATCCATGTGGTTTAGGAAAAGAACACACATGCAATGTCACTAGTGGATCCATGTGGTTTAGGAAAAGAACACACATGCACTGTCACAAGTGGATCCATGTGGTTTAGGAAAAGAACACACATGCAATGACTCTAGCGGATCAATGTGGTGTAGGAAAAGAACACACATGCAATGACACTAGTGGATCAATGTGGTTTATGAAAAAAATATTGATGCAATGTCACAAGTAGATCAATTTGGTTTAGGAAAATAACACACATGCAAATGTCACCAGTGGATACATGACATTTAGGAAAAGAACACACATCCAACGACAATAGATGATCAATGTGGTTTAGGAAAAGAACACACTGGCAATGACTCTAGTGGATACATGTGGTTCAGGAAAAGAACACTCATGCAAATGTCACTAGTGGATAAATGTTGTACAGGAAAAGAACACACATGCAATGTCATAAGTAGATACATGTGGTTTAGGAAAAGAACACACATGAAAATCTCACCAGTGGATACATGTGGTTTAGGAAAACAACACACATGCAATGACTCTAGTGAATCCATGTGGTTTAGGAAAAGAACACACATGCAATGACTCTAGTGGATCAATGTGGTTTAGGAAAAATACACATGCAATGTCACCAGTGGATCCATGTAGTTTAGGAAAAGAACACACGTGTAATGACTCCAGTGGATCCATCTGGTTCAGGAAAAGAACACACATGCAATGTCACCAGTGGATCCATGTTGTTTAGAAAAGAGCACACTTGCAATGTCACCGGTGGATCCATGTGGTTTAGGAAAAGAGCACACATGCAATGTCACAAGTGGATCCATGTGGTTAAGGAAAAGAACACACGTGCAATGACTCTAGTGGATCAATGTGGTTTAGGAAAAGAACACACATGCAATGAGTCTAGTGGATCAATGTGGTTTATGAAATTAACACACATGCAATGCCACAAGTGGATCCATGTGGTGTAGGAAAAGAAAACCCATGCAATGACACCAGTGCATCCATGTGGTTCAGGAAAAGAACACACATGTAATGACATCAGTGGATCCATCTGGTTTAGGAAAAGAACGCACATGCAATGTCACCAGTGGATCCATGTGGTTTAGGAAATTAACACACATACAAATGTCACTAGTGGATCAATGTGGTTTAACAAAAACACACATAGGCAATGTCACAAGTAGATTAATGTGGTTTAGGAAAACAACACACATGCAAATGTCACTAGTGGATCCATGTGGTTTAGGAAAAGAACACACATGCAATGACTCTAGTGGAACAATGTGGTTTAGAAGAAGAACAAACATGCAATGTCCCCTGTGGATCCACGTAGTTTAGGAAAAGAACACACATGCAATGTCACTAATGGATCCATGTGGTAAAGAAAAGAACACACATGCAATGTCACAAGTGGAACCATGTGGTTTACGAAAAGAACACACATGCAATGACTCTAGGGGATCCATGTGCTTTAGGAAAAGAACACACATGCAATGAGTCTAGTGGATCAATGTGTTTTATGAAATTAACACACATGCAATGCCACAAGTGGATCCATGTGGTTTAGGAAAAGAACACCCATGCAATGACACCAGTGCATCCATGTGGTTCAGGAAAAGAACACACATGTAATGACATCAGTGGATCCATCTGGTTTAGGAAAAGAACGCACATGCAATATCACCAGTGGATCCATGTGGTTTAGGAAATTAACACACATGCAAATGTCACTAGTGGATCAATGTGGTTTAACAAAAACACACATAGGCAATGTCACAAGTAGATTAATGTGGTTTAGGAAAACAACACACATGCAAATGTCACTAGTGGATCCATGTGGTTTAGGAAAAGAACACACATGCAATGACTCTAGTGGAACAATGTGGTTTAGAAGAAGAACAAACATGCAATGTCCCCAGTGGATCCACGTAGTTTAGGAAAAGAGCACACATGCAATGTCACTAATGGATCCATCTGGTAAAGAAAAGAACACACATGCAATGTCACAAGTGGAACCATGTGGTTTACGAAAAGAACACACATGCAATGACTCTAGGGGATCAATGTGATTTAGGAAAAGAACACACATGCAATGACTCTAGTGGATCAATGTGGTTTATGAAAAGAACACACATGCAATGACTCTAGTGGATCAATGTGGTTTAGGGAAAGAACACATATGCAATGTCACAAGTGGATCCATCTGGTTTAGGAAAAGAACACACATGCAATGACTCCAGTGGGCCAATGTGGTTTAGGAAAAGAACACACATTTAATGACTCTAGTGGATCCATGTGGTTTAGGAAAAGAGCACACATGCAAAAGTCACTAGTGGATCAATGTGGCTTAGGAAAAGAACACACATGCAATGTCACTGGTGGATCCATGTGGTTTAGGAAAAGAACACACATCCAATGTCACCGGTGGATCCATGTGGTTTAGGAAAATAATACACATCCATTGTCACAAGTGGATACATGTGGTTTAGGAAAAGAACACACATGCAATGTCACTAGTGGATCCATGTGGTTTAGGAAAAGAACACACATGCAATGTCACAAGTGGATCCATGTGGTTCAGGAAAAGAACACACATGCACTGACTCTAGTGCATCAATGTGGTTTAGGAAAAGAACACACATGCAATGACTCTAGTGGATCCATGTGGTTTAGGAAAAGAACACACATGCAATGACACTAGTGGATCAATGTGGTTTACAAAAAAAATACACATACAATGTCACAAGTAGATCAATGTGCTTTAGGAAAAGAACACACATGCAAATGTCACCAGTGGATACATGTCATTTTGGAAAAGAACACACATGAAATGACTATAGTGGATCAATGTGGTTTAGGAAAAGAACACACATGCAATGACTCTAGTGGATACATGTGGTTAAGGAAATGAACACACATGCAATGTCACTAGTGGATCAATGTTGTTTAGGAAAAGAACACACATGCAATGGCACTAGTGGATAAATGTGGTTTAGGAAAAAACACACATGCAATGACACAAGTGGATCCACGTGGTTCAAGAAAAGAATACACATGCAATGGCACTAGTAGATAAATGTGGTACAGGAAAAAACACACATGCAATGTCACTAGTGGATACATGTGTTTTAGGAAAAGAACACACATGAAAATCTCACTAGTGGATACATGTGGTTTAGGAAAAGAACACACATGCAATGACTCTACTGAATCCTTGTGGTTTAGGAAAAGAACACACATGCAATGACTCTAGTGGATCAATGTGGTTTAGGAAAAGAACACACATGCAATGAGTCTAGTGGATCAATGTGGTTTATGAAATTAACACACATGCAATGCCACAAGTGGATCCATGTGGTTTAGGAAAAGAACACCCATGCAATGACACCAGTGCATCCATGTGGTTCAGGCAAAGAACACACATGTAATGACACTAGTGGATCAATGTAGTTCTGAAAAAACACACATGCAATGTCACAAGTAAATCAATGTGGTTTAGGAAAACAACACACATGCAAATGTCACCAGTGGATCCATGTAGTTTCGGAAAAGAACACACATGCAATGACACTAGTGGATCCATGTGGTGTAAGAAAAGAACACACATGCAATGTCACAAGTGGATCCATATGGTTTATGAAAAGAACACACATGCAATGATTCTAGTGGATCAATGTGATTTTGGAAAAGAACACACATGCAATGACTCTAGTGGATCAATGTGGTTTAGGAAAAGAACACACATGCAATGTCACAAGTGGATCCATCTGGTTTAGGAAAAGAACACACAGGCAATGACTCTAGTGGATCAATATGGTTTAGGAAAAGAACACACATGCAATGTCACAAGTGGATCCATGTGGTATAGGAAAAGAACACACATGCAATGTCATCGGTGGATCCATGTTGTTTAGGTAAATAACACACATGCACTGTCATAAGTGGATCCATGTGGTTTAGGAAAAGAACACACATGCAATGTCACAAGTGGATCCATGTGGTTTAGGAAAAGAACAGACATGCAATGTCACAAGTGGATCCATGTGGTTTAGAAAAAGAACACACATGCAATGACTCTAGTGGATCAATGTGGTGTAGGAAAAGAACACACATGCAATGAATCTAGTGGATTCATGTGGTTTAGGAAAAGAATAAACATGCAATGACACTAGTGGATCAATGTGGTTTATGAAAAAAATATTGATGCAATGTCACAAGTAGATCAATTTGGTTTAGGAAAAGAACACACATGCAAATGTCACCAGTGGATACATGTCATTTAGGAAAAGAACACACATCCAACGACTATAGTTGATCAATGTGGTTTAGGAAAAGAACACACAAGCAATGACTCTAGTGGATATATGTGGTTCAGGAAAAGAACACTCATGCAAATGTCACTAGTGGATAAATGTTGTACAGGAAAAGAACACACATGCAATGTCATAAGTAGATACATGTGGTTTAGGAAAAGAACACACATGAAAATCTCACCAGTGGAAACATGTGGTTTAGGAAAACTACACACATGCAATGACTCTAGTGAATCCATGTGGTTTAGGAAAAGAACACACATGCAATGACTCTAATGGATCAATGTGGTTTAGGAAAAAAACACATGCAATGTCACCAGTGGATCCATGTAGTTTAGGAAAAGAACACACATATAATGACTCCAGTGGATCCATATGGTTCAGGAAAAGAACACACATGCAATGTCACCAGTGGATCCATGTTGTTTAGAAAAGAGCACACTTGCAATGTCACCGGTGGATCCATGTGGTTTAGGAAAAGAGCACACATGCAATGTCACAAGTGGATCCATGTGGTTTAGGAAAAGAACACACATGCAATGACTCTAGTGGATCAATGTGGTTTAGGAAAAGAACACACATGCAATGAGTCTAGTGGATCAATGTGGTTTATGAAATTAACACACATGCAATGCCACAAGTAGATCCATGTGGTTTAGGAAAAGAACACCCATGCAATGACACCAGTGCATCCATGTGGTTCAGGCAAAGAACACACATGTAATGACACTAGTGGATCAATGTGGTTTACGAAAAACACACACATGCAATGTCATAAGTAAATCAATGTGGTTTAGGAAAACAACACACATGCAAATGTCACCAGTGGATCCATGTAGTTTCGGAAAAGAACACACATGCAATGACACTAGTGGATCCATGTGGTTTAAGAAAAGAACACACATGCAATGTCACAAGTGGATCCATATGGTTTATGAAAAGAACACACATGCAATGATTCTAGTGGATCAATGTGATTTAGGAACAGAACACACATGCAATGACTCTAGTGGATCAATGTGGTTTAGGAAAAGAACACACATGCAATGTCACAAGTGGATCCATCTGGTTTAGGAAAAGAACACACATGCAATGACTCTAGTGGATCAATGTGGTTTAGGAAAAGAACACACATGCAATGTCACAAGTGGATCCATGTGGTATAGGAAAAGAACACACATGCAATGTCATCGGTGGATCCATGTTGTTTAGGAAAATAACACACATGCATTGTCATAAGTGGATCCATGTGGTTTAGGAAAAGAACACACATGCAATGTCACAAGTGGATCAATGTGGTTTAGGAAAAGAACACACATGCAATGTCACAAGTGGATCCATGTGGTTTAGAAAAAGAACACACATGCAATGACTCTAGTGGATCAATGTGGTGTAGGAAAAGAACACACATGCAATGACTCTAGTGGATCCATGTGATTTAGGAAAAGAACACACATGCAATGGAACTAGTGGATCAATGTGGTTTATGAAAAAAATTGATGCAATGTCACAAGTAGATCAATTTGGTTTAGGAAAAGAACACACATGCAAATGTCACCAGTGGATACATGTCATTTAGGAAAAGAACACACAACCAAACACTATAGTTGATCAATGTGGTTTAGGAAAAGAACACACAAGCAATGACTCTAGTGGATATATGTGGTTCAGGAAAAGAACACTCATGCAAATGTCACTAGTGGATAAATGTTGTACAGGAAAAGAACACACATGCAATGTCATAAGTAGATACATGTGGTTTAGGAAAAGAACACACATGAAAATCTCACCAGTGGATACATGTGGTTTAGGAAAACAACACACATGCAATGACTCTAGTGAATCCATGTGGTTTAGGAAAAGAACACACATGCAATGACTCTAATGGATCAATGTGGTTTAGGAAAAAAACACATGCAATGTCACCAGTGGATCCATGTAGTTTAGGAAAAGAACACACATGTAATGTCACAAGTGGATCCATGTGGTTTAGGAAAAGAACACACATGCAATGACTCTAGTGGATCAATGTGGTGTAGGAAAAGAACACACATGGAATGAGTCTAGTGGATCAATGTGGTTTATGAAATTAACACACATGCAATGCCACAAGTAGATCCATGTGGTTTAGGAAAAGAACACCCATGCAATGACACCAGTGCATCCATGTGGTTCAGGCAAAGAACACACATGTAATGACACTAGTGGATCAATGTGGTTTACGAAAAACACACACATGCAATGTCATAAGTAAATCAATGTGGTTTAGGAAAACAACACACATGCAAATGTCACCAGTGGATCCATGTAGTTTCGGAAAAGAACACACATGCAATGACACTAGTGGATCCATGTGGTTTAAGAAAAGAACACACATGCAATGTCACAAGTGGATCCATATGGTTTATGAAAAGAACACACATGCAATGATTCTAGTGGATCAATGTGATTTAGGAACAGAACACACATGCAATGACTCTAGTGGATCAATGTGGTTTAGGAAAAGAACACACATGCAATGTCACAAGTGGATCCATCTGGTTTAGGAAAAGAACACACATGCAATGACTCTAGTGGATCAATGTGGTTTAGGAAAAGAACACACATGCAATGTCACAAGTGGATCCATGTGGTATAGGAAAAGAACACACATGCAATGTCATCGGTGGATCCATGTTGTTTAGGAAAATAACACACATGCATTGTCATAAGTGGATCCATGTGGTTTAGGAAAAGAACACACATGCAATGTCACAAGTGGATCAATGTGGTTTAGGAAAAGAACACACATGCAATGTCACAAGTGGATCCATGTGGTTTAGAAAAAGAACACACATGCAATGACTCTAGTGGATCAATGTGGTGTAGGAAAAGAACACACATGCAATGAATCTAGTGGATCCATGTGGTTTAGGAAAAGAACAAACATGCAATGACACTAGTGGATCAATGTGGTTTATGAAAAAAATATTGATGCAATGTCACAAGTAGATCAATTTGGTTTAGGAAAAGAACACACATGCAAATGTCACCAGTGGATACATGTCATTTAGGAAAAGAACACACATCCAACGACTATAGTTGATCAATGTGGTTTAGGAAAAGAACACACAAGCAATGACTCTAGTGGATATATGTGGTTCAGGAAAAGAACACTCATGCAAATGTCACTAGTGGATAAATGTTGTACAGGAAAAGAACACACATGCAATGTCATAAGTAGATACATGTGGTTTAGGAAAAGAACACACATGAAAATCTCACCAGTGGAAACATGTGGTTTAGGAAAACTACACACATGCAATGACTCTAGTGAATCCATGTGGTTTAGGAAAAGAACACACATGCAATGACTCTAATGGATCAATGTGGTTTAGGAAAAAAACACATGCAATGTCACCAGTGGATCCATGTAGTTTAGGAAAAGAACACACATGTAATGACTCCAGTGGATCCATATGGTCCAGGAAAAGAACACACATGCAATGTCACCAGTGGATCCATGTTGTTTAGAAAAGAGCACACTTGCAATGTCACCGGTGGATCCATGTGGTTTAGGAAAAGAGCACACATGCAATGTCACAAGTGGATCCATGTGGTTTAGGAAAAGAACACACATGCAATGACTCTAGTGGATCAATGTGGTTTAGGAAAAGAACACACATGCAATGAGTCTAGTGGATCAATGTGGTTTATGAAATTAACACACATGCAATGCCACAATTGGATCCATGTGGTTTAGGAAAAGAACACCCATGCAATGACACCAGTGCATGCATGTGGTTCAGGAAAAGAACACACATGTAATGACATCACTGGATCCATCTGGTTTAGGAAAAGAACGCACATGCAATGTCACCAGTGGATCCATGTGGTATAGGAAATGAACACACATGCAAATGTCACTAGTGGATCGATGTGGTTTATCAAAAACACACACAGGCAATGTCACAAGTAGATTAATGTGGTTTAGGAAAACAACACACATGCAAATGTCACCAGTGGATCCATGTGGTTTAGGAAAAGAACACACATGCAATGACTCTAGTGGATCCATGTGGTTTAGGAAAAGAACACACATGCAATGACACTAGTGGATCCATGTGGTTCAGGAAAAGAACACACATGTAATGACACTAGTGGATCAATATGGTTTACGAAAAACACACACATGCAATGTCACAAGTACATCAATGTTGTTTAGAAAAAGGAAACACATGTTAATGTCACCAGTGGATACATGTCATTTAGGAAAAGAACACACATCCAATGACTCTAGTGGATCCATTTGGTTTAGGAAAAGAACACACATGCAATGACTCTAGTGGATAAATGTGGTCTAGGAAAAGAACACACATGCAATGTCACTAGTGGATCTATGTAGTTTAGGAAAAGAACACACATGCAATGTCACTAGTGGATCCATGTGGTTTAAGATAAGAAAACACATGCAATGACTCTAGTGGATAAATGTGATTTAGGAAAATAACACACATGCAATGACTCTAGTGGATCAATGTTGTTTAGGAAAAGAACACACATGCAATGTCACAAGTGGATCCTTGTGGTTTAGGAAAAGAACAAACAGGCAAATGTCACTAGTGGGTCAATGTGGTTTTGGAAATGAACACACACGCAATGCCTCAAGTGGATCTATGTGGTTTAGGAAAAGAACACACATGCAATCACACTAGTGGATCAATGTGGTTTACAAAAAATACACATGCAATGACACAAGTAGATCAATGTGGTTTAGGAAAAGAACACACGTGCAAATGGCACTAGTGGATACATGTCGTTTAGGAAAAGAACACACATCCAATGACACAAGTGGATCCATGTGGTTTAGGAAAAGCACACACATGCAATGACTCTAGGTGATCAATGCGGTTTAGGAAAAGAACATAGATGCAATGTCACCAGTGGATGCATGTAGTTTAGGAAAAGAACACACATGCAATGTCATGAGTGGATCGATGTGGTTTAAGAAAAGAACACACATGAAATGTCACAAGTGGATCTATGTGGTTTAGGAAAAGAACACACATGCATTGACACTAGTGGATCCAAGTGGTTCAGGAAAAGAACACACATGTAATGACACTAGTGGATCAATGTGGTTTATGAAAAACACACACATGCAATGTCACAAGTAGATCAATGTTGTTTAGGAAAAGAACACACATGGAAATGTCACCAGTGGATACATGTCGTTTAGGAAAAGAGCACACATCCAATGACTCTAGTGGATCCATGTGGTTTAGGAAAAGAACACACATGCAATGACTCTAGTGGATCACTATGGTTTAGGAAAAGAACACACATGCAATGTCACAAGTGGATCCATGTAGTTTAGGAAAAGAAAACACATGCAATATCAATGTGGTTTTGAAAATGAACACACACCCAATGCCTCAAGTGGATCCATGTGGTTTAGGAAAAGAACACACATGCAATGACACTAGTGGATCCATGTGGTTCAGGAAAAGAACACACATGCAATCACACTAGTGGATCAATGTGGTTTACAAAAAATACACATGCAATGTCTCAAGTAGATGAATGTGGTTTAGGGAAAGAACACACGTGCAAATGTCACTAGTGGATACATGTCGTTTAGGAAAATAACACACATCCAATGACACTAGTGGATCCATGTGGTTTAGGAAAAGAACACACATGCAATGACTCTAGGGGATCAATGTGGTCCAGGAAAAGAACATAGATGCAATGTCACCAGTGGATCCATGTAGTTTAGGAAAAGAACAGACATGCAATGTCATGAGTGGATCCAAGTGGTTTAAGAAAAGAACACACATGAAATGTCACAAGTGGATCTATGTGGTTTAGGAAAAGAACACACATGAAATGTCACAAGTGGATCTATGTGGTTTAGGAAAAGAACACACATGCATTGACACTAGTGGATCCATGTGGTTCAGGAAAAGAACACACATGCAATGTCACCAGTGGATCCATGTTGTTTAGAAAAAGAACACACATGCAATGAGTCTAGTGGATCAATGTGGTTTATGAAATTAACACACATGCAATGCCACAAGTGGATCCATGTGGTTTAGGAAAAGAACACCCATGCAATGACACCAGTGCATCCATGTGGTTCAGGCAAAGAACACACATGTAATGACACTAGTGGATCAATGTGGTTTACGAAAAACACACACATGCAATGTCACAAGTAAATCAATGTGGTTTAGGAAAACAACACACGTGCAAATGTCACCAGTGGATCCATGTAGTTTCGGAAAAGAACACACATGCAATGATACTAGTGGATCCATGTGGTTTAAGAAAAGAACACACATGCAATGTCACAAGTGGATCCATATGGTTTATGAAAAGAACACACATGCAATGATTCTAGTGGATCAATGTGATTTAGGAAAAGAACACACATGCAATGACTCTAGTGGATCAATGTGGTTTAGGAAAAGAACACACATGCAATGTCACAAGTGGATCCATCTGGTTTAGGAAAAGAACACACAGGCAATGACTCTAGTGGATCAATGTGGTTTAGGAAAAGAACACACATGCAATGTCACAAGTGGATCCATGTGGTATAGGAAAAGAACACACATGCAATGTCATCGGTGGATCCATGTTGTTTAGGAAAATAACACACATGCATTGTCATAAGTGGATCCATCTGGTTTAGGAAAAGAACGCACATGCAATGTCACCAGTGGATCCATGTGGTTTAGGAAATGAACACACATGCAAATGTCACTAGTGGATCGATGTGGTTTATCAAAAACACACAGGCAATGTCACAAGTAGATTAATGTGGTTTAGGAAAACAACACACATGCAAATGTCACCAGTGGATCCATGTGGTTTAGGAAAAGAACACACATGCAATGACTCTAGTGGATCCATGTGGTTTAGGAAAAGAACACACATGCAATGACACTAGTGGATCCATGTGGTTCAGGAAAAGAACACACATGTAATGACACTAGTGGATCAATGTGGTTTACAAAAACACACACATGCAATGTCACAAGTAGATCAATGTTGTTTAGAAAAAGAAAACACATGTTAATGTCACTAGTGGATACATGTCATTTAGGAAAAGAACACACATCCAATGACTCTAGTGGATCCATGTGGTTTAGGAAAAGAACACACATGCAATGACTCTAGTGGATAAATGTGGTCTAGGAAAAGAACACAGATGCAATGTCACTAGTGGATCTATGTAGTTTAGGAAAAGAACACACATGCAATGTCACTAGTGGATCCATGTGGTTTAAGAAAAGAAAACACATGCAATGACTCTAGTGGATAAATGTGATTTAGGAAAATAACACACATGCAATGACTCTAGTGGATCAATGTTGTTTAGGAAAAGAACACACATGCAATGTCACAAGTGGATCCTTGTGGTTTAGGAAAAGAACAAACAGGCAAATGTCACTAGTGGGTCAATGTGGTTTTGGAAATGAACACACACGCAATGCCTCAAGTGGATATATGTGGTTTAGGAAAAGAACACACATGCAATCACACTACTGGATCAATGTGGTTTACAAAAAATACACATGCAATGACACAAGTAGATCAATGTGGTTTAGGAAAAGAACACACGTGCAAATGGCACTAGTGGATACATGTCGTTTAGGAAAAGAACACACATCCAATGACACAAGTGGATCCATGTGGTTTAGGAAAAGCACACACATGCAATGACTCTAGGTGATCAATGCGGTTTAGGAAAAGAACATAGATGCAATGTCACCAGTGGATGCATGTAGTTTAGGAAAAGAACACACATGCAATGTCATGAGTGGATCGATGTGGTTTAAGAAAAGAACACACATGAAATGTCACAAGTGGATCTATGTGGTTTAGGAAAAGAACACACATGCATTGACACTAGTGGATCCAAGTGGTTCAGTAAAAGAACACACATGTAATGACACTAGTGGATCAATGTGGTTTATGAAAAACACACACATGCAATGTCACAAGTAGATCAATGTTGTTTAGGAAAAGAACACACATGGAAATGTCACCAGTGGATACATGTCGTTTAGGAAAAGAGCACACATCCAATGACTCTAGTGGATCCATGTGGTTTAGGAAAAGAACACACATGCAATGACTCTAGTGGATCACTATGGTTTAGGAAAAGAACACACATGCAATGTCACAAGTGGATCCATGTAGTTTAGGAAAAGAAAACACATGAAATATCAATGTGGTGTTGAAAATGAACACACACGCAATGCCTCAAGTGAATCCATGTGGTTTAGGAAAAGAACACACATGCAATGACACTAGTGGATCCATGTGGTTTAGGAAAAGAACAGACATGCAATCACACTAGTGGATCAATGTGGTTTACAAAAAATACACATGCAATGTCACAAGTAGATGAATGTGGTTTAGGGAAAGAACACACGTGCAAATGTCACTAGTGGATACATGTCGTTTAGGAAAATAACACACATCCAATGGCACTAGTGGATCCGTGTGGTTTAGGAAAAGAACACACATGCAATGACTCTAGGGGATCAATGTGGTCTAGGAAAAGAACATAGATGCAATGTCACCAGTGGATCCATGTAGTTTAGGAAAAGAACAGACATGCAATGTCATGAGTGGATCCAAGTGGTTTAAGAAAAGAACACACATGAAATGTCACAAGTGGATCTATGTGGTTTAGGAAAAGAACACACATGAAATGTCACAAGTGGATCTATGTGGTTTAGGAAAAGAACACACATGCATTGACACTAGTGGATCCATGTGGTTCAGGAAAGGAACACACATGCAATGTCACCAGTGGATCCATGTTGTTTAGAAAAAGAACACACATGCAATGAGTCTAGTGGATCAATGTGGTTTATGAAATTAACACACATGCAATGCCACAAGTGGATCCATGTGGTTTAGGAAAAGAACACCCATGCAATGACACCAGTGCATCCATGTGGTTCAGGCAAAGAACACACATGTAATGACACTAGTGGATCAATGTGGTTTACGAAAAACACACACATGCAATGTCACAAGTAAATCAATGTGGTTTAGGAAAACAACACACGTGCAAATGTCACCAGTGGATCCATGTAGTTTCGGAAAAGAACACACATGCAATGATACTAGTGGATCCATGTGGTTTAAGAAAAGAACACACATGCAATGTCACAAGTGGATCCATATGGTTTATGAAAAGAACACACATGCAATGATTCTAGTGGATCAATGTGCTTTAGGAAAAGAACACACATGCAATGACTCTAGTGGATCAATGTGGTTTAGGAAAAGAACACACATGCAATGTCACAAGTGGATCCATCTGGTTTAGGAAAAGAACACACAGGCAATGACTCTAGTGGATCAATGTGGTTTAGGAAAAGAACACACATGCAATGTCACAAGTGGATCCATGTGGTATAGGAAAAGAACACACATGCAATGTCATCGGTGGATCCATGTTGTTTAGGAAAATAACACACATGCATTGTCATCAGTGGATCCATGTGGTTTAGGAAAAGAACACACATGCAATGTCACAAGTGGATCCATGTGGTTTAGGAAAAGAACACACATGCAATGTCACAAGTGGATCCATGTGGTTTAGAAAAAGAACACACATGCAATGACTCTAGTGGATCAATGTGGTGTAGGAAAAGAACACACATGCAATGAATCTAGTGGATCCATGTGGTTTAGGAAAAGAACAAACATGCAATGACACTAGTGGATCAATGTGGTTTATGAAAAAAATATTGATGCAATGTCACAAGTAGATCAATTTGGTTTAGGAAAAGAACACACATGCAAATGTCACCAGTGGATACATGTCATTTAGGAAAAGAACACACATCCAACGACTATAGTTGATCAATGTGGTTTAGGAAAAGAACACACAAGCAATGACTCTAGTGGATATATGTGGTTCAGGAAAAGAACACTAATGCAAATGTCACTAGTGGATAAATGTTGTACAGGAAAAGAACACATATGCAATGTCATAAGTAGATACATGTGGTTTAGGAAAAGAACACACATGAAATTCTCACCAGTGGATACATGTGGTTTAGGAAAACAACACACATGCAATGACTCTAGTGAATCCATGTGGTTTAGGAAAAGAACACACATGCAATGACTCTAATGGATCAATGTGGTTTAGGAAAAAAACACATGCAATGTCACCAGTGGATCCATGTAGTTTAGGAAAAGAACACACATGTAATGACTCCAGTGGATCCATATGGTCCAGGAAAAGAACACACATGCAATGTCACCAGTGGATCCATGTTGTTTAGAAAAGAGCACACTTGCAATGTCACCGGTGGATCCATGTGGTTTAGGAAAAGAGCACACATGCAATGTCACAAGTGGATCCATGTGGTTTAGGAAAAGAACACACATGCAATGACTCTAGTGGATCAATGTGGTTTAGGAAAAGAACACACATGCAATGAGTCTAGTGGATCAATGTGGTTTATGAAATTAACACACATGCAATGCCACAATTGGCTCCATGTGGTTTAGGGAAAGAACACCCATGCAATGACACCAGTGCATCCATGTGGTTCAGGAAAAGAACACACATGTAATGACATCACTGGATCCATCTGGTTTAGGAAAAGAACGCACATGCAATGTCACCAGTGGATCCATGTGGTTTAGGAAATGAACACACATGCAAATGTCACTAGTGGATCGATGTGGTTTATCAAAAACACACACAGGAAATGTCACAAGTAGATTAATGTGGTTTAGGAAAACAACACACATGCAAATGTCACCAGTGGATCCATGTGGTTTAGGAAAAGAACACACATGCAATGACTCTAGTGGATCCATGTGGTTTAGGAAAAGAACACACATGCAATGACACTAGTGGATCCATGTGGTTCAGGAAAAGAACACACATGTAATGACACTAGTGGATCAATGTGGTTCTGAAAAACACACATGCAATGTCACAAGTAGATCAATGTTGTTTAGAAAAAGAAAACACATGTTAATGTCACTAGTGGATACATGTCATTTAGGAAAAGAACACACATCCAATGACTCTAGTGGATCCATGTGGTTTAGGAAAAGAACACACATGCAATGACTCTAGTGGATAAATGTGGTCTAGGAAAAGAACACACATGCAATGTCACTAGTGGATCTATGTAGTTTAGGAAAAGAACACACATGCAATGTCACTAGTGGATCCATGTGGTTTAAGCAAAGAAAACACATGCAATGACTCTAGTGGATAAATGTGATTTAGGAAAATAACACACATGCAATGACTCTAGTGGATCAATGTTGTTTAGGAAAAGAACACACATGCAATGTCACAAGTGGATCCTTGTGGTTTAGGAAAAGAACAAACAGGCAAATGTCACTAGTGGGTCAATGTGGTTTTGGAAATGAACACACACGCAATGCCTCAAGTGGATCTATGTGGTTTAGGAAAAGAACACACATGCAATCACACTAGTGGATCAATGTGGTTTACAAAAAATACACATGCAATGACACAAGTAGATCAATGTGGTTTAGGAAAAGAACACACGTGCAAATGGCACTAGTGGATACATGTCGTTTAGGAAAAGAACACACATCCAATGACACAAGTGGATCCATGTGGTTTAGGAAAAGCACACACATGCAATGACTCTAGGTGATCAATGCGGTTTAGGAAAAGAACATAGATGCAATGTCACCAGTGGATGCATGTAGTTTAGGAAAAGAACACACATGCAATGTCATGAGTGGATCGATGTGGTTTAAGAAAAGAACACACATGAAATGTCACAAGTGGATCTATGTGGTTTAGGAAAAGAACACACATGCATTGACACTAGTGGATCCAAGTGGTTCAGGAAATGAACACACATGTAATGACACTAGTGGATCAATGTGGTTTATGAAAAACACACACATGCAATGTCACAAGTAGATCAATGTTGTTTAGGAAAAGAACACACATGGAAATGTCACAGGTGGATACATGTCGTTTAGGAAAAGAGCACACATCCAATGACTCTAGTGGATCCATGTGGTTTAGGAAAAGAACACACATGCAATGACTCTAGTGGATCACTATGGTTTAGGAAAAGAACACACATGCAATGTCACAAGTGGATCCATGTAGTTTAGGAAAAGAAAACACATGCAATATCAATGTGGTTTTGAAAATGAACACACACGCAATGCCTCAAGTGGATCCATGTGGTTTAGGAAAAGAACACACATGCAATGACACTAGTGGATCCATGTGGTTCAGGAAAAGAACACACATGCAATCACACTAGTGGATCAATGTAGTTTACAAAAAATACACATGCAATGTCACAAGTAGATGAATGTGGTTTAGGGAAAGAACACACGTGCAAATGTCACTAGTGGATACATGTCGTTTAGGAAAATAACACACATCCAATGACACTAGTGGATCCATGTGGTTTAGGAAAAGAACACACATGCAATGACTCTAGGGGATCAATGTGGTCTAGGAAAAGAACATAGATGCAATGTCACCAGTGGATCCATGTAGTTTAGGAAAAGAACAGACATGCAATGTCATGAGTGGATCCAAGTGGTTTAAGAAAAGAACACACATGAAATGTCACAAGTGGATCTATGTGGTTTAGGAAAAGAACACACATGAAATGTCACAAGTGGATCTATGTGGTTTAGGAAAAGAACACACATGCATTGACACTAGTGGATCCATGTGGTTCAGGAAAAGAACACACATGTAATGACACTAGTGGATCAATTTGGTTTATGAAAAACACACACATGCAATGTCACAAGTAAATCAATGTTGTTTAGGAAAAGAACACACATGGAAATGTCACAAGTGGATACATGTCGTTTAGGAAAAGATCACACATCCAATGACTCTAGTGGATCCATGTGGTTTAGGAAAAGAACACACATGCAATGACTCTAGTGGATCACTGTGGTTTAGGAAAAGAACACACATGCAATGTCACCAGTGGATCCATATAGTTTAGGAAAAGAACACACATGCAAAGTCACAAGTGGATCCATGTAGTTTTAGAAAAGAACACACATGTAATGTCACAAGTGGATCCATGTGGTTTAGGAAAAACATACATGCAATGACACCACTGGATCCATGTGGTTTAGGAAAATAACACACATGCAATGAATCTAGTGGATAAATGTGAGTTAGGAAACTAACACACATGCAATGACCCTAGTGGATCAATGTTGTTTAGGAAAAGAACACACATGCAATGACTCTAGTGGATCAATGTGGTTTAGGAAAAGAACACACATGCAATGACTCTAGTGCATCAATGTGGTTTAGGAAAAGAACACACACGCAATGTCACAAGTGGATCCATGTGGTTTAGGAAAAGAACACACATCCAATGACACAAGTGGATCCATGTGGTTTAGGAAAAGCACACACATGCAATGACTCTAGGGGATCAATGTGGTTTAGGAAAAGAACATAGATGCAATGTCACCAGTGGATCCATGTAGTTTAGGAAAAGAACACACATGCAATGTCATGAGTGGATCGATGTGGTTTAAGAAAAGAACACACATGAAATGTCACAAGTGGATCTATGTGGTTTAGGAAAAGAACACACATGCATTGACACTAGTGGATACATGTGGTTCAGGAAAAGAACACACATGTAATGACACTAGTGGATCAATGTGGTTTATGAAAAACACACACATGCAATGTCACAAGTAGATCAATGTTGTTTAGGAAAAGAACACACATGGAAATGTCACTAGTGGATACATGTCGTTTAGTAAAAGAGCACACATCCAATGACTTTAGTGGATCCATGTGGTTTAGGAAAAGAACACACATGCAATGACTCTAGTGGATAACTGTGGTTTAGGAAAAGAACACACATGCAATGTCACTAGTGGATCCATGTAGTTTAGGAAAAGAAAACACATGCAATGTCACAAGTGGATCCATGTAGTTTAAGAAAAGAACACACATGCAATGTCACAAGTGGATCCATGTGGTTTAGGAAAAAACACACATGCAATGACACCACTGGATCCATGTGGTTTAGGAAAATAACACACATGCAATGAATCTAGTGGATAAATGTGATTTAGGAAAATAACACACATGCAATGACCCTAGTGGATCAATGTGGTTTAGGAAAAGAACCCACATGCAATGACTCTAGTGGATCAATGTGGTTTAGGAAAAGAACACACATGCAATGACTCTAGTGGATCAATGTGGTTTAGGAAAAGAACACACACGCAATGTCACAAGTGGATCCATGTGATTTAGGATAAGAACACACATGCAATGACTCTAGTGGATCCATCTGATTCAGGAAAATAACACACATGCAATGTCACAAGTGGACCCATGTAGTTTAAGAAAAGGACACACATGCAATGTCACCAGTGGATCCATGTTGTTTAGAAAAGAAAACACTTGCAATGTCACCGGTGGATCCATGTGGTTTAGGAAAAGAGCACACATGCAATGTCACAAGTGGATCCATGTGGTTTAGGAAAAGAACACACATGCAATGACGATAGTGGATCAATGTGGTTTAGCAAAATAACACACATGCAATGAGTCTAGTGGATCAATGTGGTTTAGGAAAAGAACACACATGCAATGACTCTAGTGGATCCATGTGGTTTAGGAAAAGAACACACATGCAATGTCACAAGTGGATCCATGTGGTTTAGGAAAAGAACACACATGCAATGTCACAGTGGATCCATCTGGTTTAGGAAAAGAACGCACATGCAATGTCACCAGTGGATCCATGTGGTTTAGGAAAAGAACACACATCCAATGACACAAGTGGATCCATGTGGTTTAGGAAAAGCACACACATGCAATGACTCTAGGGGATCAATGTGGTTTATGAAAAGAACATAGATGCAATGTCACCAGTGGATCCATGTAGTTTAGGAAAAGAACACACATGCAATGTCATGAGTGGATCGATGTGGTTTAAGAAAAGAACACACATGAAATGTCACAAGTGGATCTATGTGGTTTAGGAAAAGAACACACATGCATTGACACTAGTGGATCCATGTGGTTCAGGAAAAAACACACATGTAATGACACTAGTGGATCAATGTGGTTTATGAAAAACACACACATGCAATGTCACAAGTAGATCAATGTTGTTTAGGAAAAGAACACACATGGAAATGTCACTAGTGGATCCATGTGGTTCAGGAAAAGAACAGACATGCAATCACACTAGTGGATCAATGTGATTTACAAAAAATACACATGCAATGTCACAAGTAGATGAATGTGGTTTAGGGAAAGAACACACGTGCAAATGTCACTAGTGGATACATGTCGTTTAGGAAAATAACACACATCCAATGACACTAGTGGATCCATGTGGTTTAGGAAAAGAACACACATGCAATGACTCTAGGGGATCAATGTGGTCTAGGAAAAGAACATAGATGCAATGTCACCAGTGGATCCATGTAGTTTAGGAAAAGAACAGACATGTAATGTCATGAGTGGATCCAAGTGGTTTAAGAAAAGAACACACATGAAATGTCACAAGTGGATCTATGTGGTTTAGGAAAAGAACACACATGAAATGTCACAAGTGGATCTATGTGGTTTAGGAAAAGAACACACATGCATTGACACTAGTGGATCCATGTGGTTCAGGAAAAGAACACACATGCAATGTCACCAGTGGATCCATGTTGTTTAGAAAAAGAACACACATGCAATGAGTCTAGTGGATCAATGTGGTTTCTGAAATTAACACACATGCAATGCCACAAGTGGATCCATGTGGTTTAGGAAAAGAACACCCATGCAATGACACCAGTGCATCCATGTGGTTCAGGCAAAGAACACACATGTAATGACACTAGTGGATCAATGTGGTTTACGAAAAACACACACATGCAATGTCACAAGTAAATCAATGTGGTTTAGGAAAACAACACACGTGCAAATGTCACCAGTGGATCCATGTAGTTTCGGAAAAGAACACACATGCAATGATACTAGTGGATCCATGTGGTTTAAGAAAAGAACACACATGCAATGTCACAAGTGGATCCATATGGTTTATGAAAAGAACACACATGCAATGATTCTAGTGGATCAATGTGATTTAGGAAAAGAACACACATGCAATGACTCTAGTGGATCAATGTGGTTTAGGAAAAGAACACACATGCAATGTCACAAGTGGATCCATCTGGTTTAGGAAAAGAACACACATGCAATGACTCTAGTGGATCAATGTGGTTTAGGAAAAGAACACACATGCAATGTCACAAGTGGATCCATGTGGTATAGGAAAAGAACACACATGCAATGTCATCGGTGGATCCATGTTGTTTAGGAAAATAACACACATGAATTGTCATAAGTGGATCCATGTGGTTTAGGAAAAGAACACACATGCAATGTCACAAGTGGATCCATGTGGTTTAGGAAAAGAACACACATGCAATGTCACAAGTGGATCCATGTGGTTTAGAAAAAGAACACACATGCAATGACTCTAGTGGATCAATGTGGTGTAGGAAAAGAACACACATGCAATGAATCTAGTGGATCCATGTGGTTTAGGAAAAGAACAAACATGCAATGACACTAGTGGATCAATGTGGTTTATGAAAAAAATATTGATGCAATGTCACAAGTAGATCAATTTGGTTTAGGAAAAGAACACACATGCAAATGTCACCAGTGGATACATGTCATTTAGGAAAAGAACACACATCCAACGACTATAGTTGATCAATGTGGTTTAGTAAAAGAACACACAAGCAATGACTCTAGTGGATATATGTGGTTCAGGAAAAGAACACTCATGCAAATGTCACTAGTGGATAAATGTTGTACAGGAAAAGAACACACATGCAATGTCATAAGTAGATACATGTGGTTTAGGAAAAGAACACACATGAAAATCTCACCAGTGGATACATGTGGTTTAGGAAAACAACACACATGCAATGACTCTAGTGAATCCATGTGGTTTAGGAAAAGAACACACATGCAATGACTCTAATGGATCAATGTGGTTTAGGAAAAAACACATGCAATGTCACCAGTGGATCCATGTAGTTTAGGAAAAGAACACACATGTAATGACTCCAGTGGATCCATATGGTCCAGGAAAAGAACACACATGCAATGTCACCAGTGGATCCATGTTGTTTAGAAAAGAGCACACTTGCAATGTCACCGGTGGATCCATGTGGTTTAGGAAAAGAGTACACATGCAATGTCACAAGTGGATCCATGTGGTTTAGGAAAAGAACACACATGCAATGACTCTAGCGGATCAATGTGGTTTAGGAAAAGAACACACATGCAATGAGTCTAGTGGATCAATGTGGTTTATGAAATTAACACACATGCAATGCCACAATTGGATCCATGTGGTTTAGGAAAAGAACACCCATGCAATGACACCAGTGCATCCATGTGGTTCAGGAAAAGAACACACATGTAATGACATCACTGGATCCATCTGGTTTAGGAAAAGAACGCACATGCAATGTCACCAGTGGATCCATGTGGTTTAGGAAATGAACACACATGCAAATGTCACTAGTGGATCGATGTGGTTTATCAAAAACACACACAGGCAATGTCACAAGTAGATTAATGTGGTTTAGGAAAACAACACACATGCAAATGTCACCAGTGGATCCATGTGGTTTAGGAAAAGAACACCCATGCAATGACACCAGTGCATCCATGTGGTTCAGGCAAAGAACACACATGTAATGACACTAGTGGATCAATGTGGTTTACGAAAAACACACACATGCAATGTCACAAGTAAATCAATGTGGTTTAGGAAAACAACACACGTGCAAATGTCACCAGTGGATCCATGTAGTTTCGGAAAAGAACACACATGCAATGATACTAGTGGATCCATGTGGTTTAAGAAAAGAACACACATGCAATGTCACAAGTGGATCCATATGGTTTATGAAAAGAACACACTTGCAATGATTCTAGTGGATCAATGTGATTTAGGAAAAGAACACACATGCAATGACTCTAGTGGATCAATGTGGTTTAGGAAAAGAACACACATGCAATGTCACAGGTGGATCCATCTGGTTTAGGAAAAGAACACACAGGCAATGACTCTAGTGGATCAATGTGGTTTAGGAAAAGAACACACATGCAATGTCACAAGTGGATCCATGTGGTATAGGAAAAGAACACACATGCAATGTCATCGGTGGATCCATGTTGTTTAGGAAAATAACACACATGCATTGTCATAAGTGGATCCATGTGGTTTAGGAAAAGAACACACATGCAATGTCACAAGTGGATCCATGTGGTTTAGGAAAAGAACACACATGCAATGTCACAAGTGGATCCATGTGGCTTAGAAAAAGAACACACATGCAATGACTCTAGTGGATCAATGTGGTGTAGGAAAAGAACACACATGCAATGAATCTAGTGGATCCATGTGGTTTAGGAAAAGAACAAACATGCAATGACACTAGTGGATCAATGTGGTTTATGAAAAAAATATTGATGCAATGTCACAAGTAGATCAATTTGGTTTAGGAAAAGAACACACATGCAAATGTCACCAGTGGATACATGTCATTTAGGAAAAGAACACACATCCAACGACTATAGTTGATCAATGTGGTTTAGGAAAAGAACACACAAGCAATGACTCTAGTGGATATATGTGGTTCAGGAAAAGAACACTCATGCAAATGTCACTAGTGGATAAATGTTGTACAGGAAAAGAACACACATGCAATGTCATAAGTAGATACATGTGGTTTAGGAAAAGAACACACATGAAAATCTCACCAGTGGATACATGTGGTTTAGGAAAACAACACACATGCAATGACTCTAGTGAATCCATGTGGTTTAGGAAAAGAACACACATGCAATGACTCTAATGGATCAATGTGGTTTAGGAAAAAACACATGCAATGTCACCAGTGGATCCATGTAGTTTAGGAAAACAACACACATGTAATGACTCCAGTGGATCCATATGGTCCAGGAAAAGAACACACATGCAATGTCACCAGTGGATCCATGTTGTTTAGAAAAGAGCACACTTGCAATGTCACCGGTGGATCCATGTGGTTTAGGAAAAGAGCACCCATGCAATGTCACAAGTGGATCCATGTGGTTTAGGAAAAGAACACACATGCAATGACTCTAGTGGATCAATGTGGTTTAGGAAAAGAACACACATGCAATGAGTCTAGTGGATCAATGTGGTTTATGAAATTAACACACATGCAATGCCACAATTGGATCCATGTGGTTTAGGAAAAGAACACCCATGCAATGACACCAGTGCATCCATGTGGTTTAGGAAAAGAACACACATGTAATGACATCACTGGATCCATCTGGTTTAGGAAAAGAACGCACATGCAATGTCACCAGTGGATCCATGTGGTTTAGGAAATGAACACACATGCAAATGTCACTAGTGGATCGATGTGGTTTATCAAAAACACACACAGGCAATGTCACAAGTAGATTAATGTGGTTTAGGAAAACAACACACATGCAAATGTCACCAGTGGATCCATGTGGTTTAGGAAAAGAACACACATGCAATGACTCTAGTGGATCCATGTGGTTTAGGAAAAGAACACACATGCAATGACACTAGTGGATCCATGTGGTTCAGGAAAAGAACACACATGTAATGACACTAGTGGATCAATGTGGTTTACGAAAAACACACACATGCAATGTCACAAGTAGATCAATGTTGTTTAGAAAAAGAAAACACATGTTAATGTCACCAGTGGATACATGTCATTTAGGAAAAGAACACACATCCAATGACTCTAGTGGATCCATGTGGTTTAGGAAAAGAACACACATGCAATGACTCTAGTGGATAAATGTGGTCTAGGAAAAGAACACACATGCAATGTCACTAGTGGATCTATGTAGTTTAGGAAAAGAACACACATGCAATGTCACTAGTGGATCCATGTGGTTTAAGTAAAGAAAACACATGCAATGACTCTAGTGGATAAATGTGATTTAGGAAAATAACACACATGCAATGACTCTAGTGGATCAATGTTGTTTAGGAAAAGAACACACATGCAATGTCACAAGTGGATCCTTGTGGTTTAGGAAAAGAACAAACAGGCAAATGTCACTAGTGGGTCAATGTGGTTTTGGAAATGAACACACACGTAATGCCTCAAGTGGATCTATGTGGTTTAGGAAAAGAACACACATGCAATCACACTAGTGGATCAATGTGGTTTACAAAAAATACACATGCAATGACACAAGTAGATCAATGTGGTTTAGGAAAAGAACACACGTGCAAATGGCACTAGTGGATACATGTCGTTTAGGAAAAGAACACACATCCAATGACACAAGTGGATCCATGTGGTTTAGGAAAAGCACACACATGCAATGACTCGAGGTGATCAATGCGGTTTAGGAAAAGAACATAGATGCAATGTCACCAGTGGATGCATGTAGTTTAGGAAAAGAACACACATGCAATGTCATGAGTGGATCGATGTGGTTTAAGAAAAGAACACACATGAAATGTCACAAGTGGATCTATGTGGTTTAGGAAAAGAATACACATGCATTGACACTAGTGGATCCAAGTGGTTCAGGAAATGAACACACATGTAATGACACTAGTGGATCAATGTGGTTTATGAAAAACACACATGCAATGTCACAAGTAGATCAATGTTGTTTAGGAAAAGAACACACATGGAAATGTCACCAGTGGATACATGTCGTTTAGGAAAAGAGCACACATCCAATGACTCTAGTGGATCCATGTGGTTTAGGAAAAGAACACACATGCAATGACTCTAGTGGATCACTATGGTTTAGGAAAAGAACACACATGCAATGTCACAAGTGGATCCATGTAGTTTAGGAAAAGAAAACACATGCAATATCAATGTGGTTTTGAAAATGAACACACACGCAATGCCTCAAGTGGATCCATGTGGTTTAGGAAAAGAACAGACATGCAATGACACTAGTGGATCCATGTGGTTCAGGAAAAGAACACACATGCAATCACACTAGTGGATCAATGTGGTTTACAAAAAATACACATGCAATGTCACAAGTAGATGAATGTGGTTTAGGGAAAGAACACACGTGCAAATGTCACTAGTGGATACATGTCGTTTAGGAAAATAACACACATCCAATGACACTAGTGGATCCATGTGGTTTACGAAAAGAACACACATGCAATGACTCTAGGGGATCAATGTGGTCTAGGAAAAGAACATAGATGCAATGTCACCAGTGGATCCATGTAGTTTAGGAAAAGAACAGACATGCAATGTCATGAGTGGATCCAAGTGGTTTAAGAAAAGAACACACATGAAATGTCACAAGTGGATCTATGTGGTTTAGGAAAAGAACACACATGAAATGTCACAAGTGGATCTATGTGGTTTAGGAAAAGAACACATGCATTGACACTAGTGGATCCATGTGGTTCAGGAAAAGAACACACATGTAATGACACTAGTGGATCAATTTGGTTTATGAAAAACACACACATGCAATGTCACAAGTAAATCAATGTTGTTTAGGAAAAGAACACACATGGAAATGTCACAAGTGGATACATGTCGTTTAGGAAAAGATCACACATCCAATGACTCTAGTGGATCCATGTGGTTTAGGAAAAGAACACACATGCAATGACTCTAGTGGATCACTGTGGTTTAGGAAAAGAACACACATGTAATGTCACAAGTGGATCCATGTGGTTTAGGAAAAACATACATGCAATGACACCACTGGATCCATGTGGTTTAGGAAAATAACACACATGCAATGACTCTAGTGGATAAATGTGAGTTAGGAAAAGAACACACATGCAATGACTCTAGTGGATCAATGTGGTTTAGGAAAAGAACACACATGCAATGACTCTAGTGCATCAATGTGGTTTAGGAAAAGAACACACACGCAATGTCACAAGTGGATCCATGTGGTTTAGGAAAAGAACACACATCCAATGACACAAGTGGATCCATGTGGTTTAGGAAAAGCACACACATGCAATGACTCTAGGGGATCAATGTGGTTTAGGAAAAGAACATAGATGCAATGTCACCAGTGGATCCATGTAGTTTAGGAAAAGAACACACATGCAATGTCATGAGTGGATCGATGTGGTTTAAGAAAAGAACACACATGAAATGTCACAAGTGGATCTATGTGGTTTAGGAAAAGAACACACATGCATTGACACTAGTGGATACATGTGGTTCAGGAAAAGAACACACATGTAATGACACTAGTGGATCAATGTGGTTTATGAAAAACACACACATGCAATGTCACAAGTAGATCAATGTTGTTTAGGAAAAGAACACACATGGAAATGTCACTAGTGGATACATGTCGTTTAGTAAAAGAGCACACATCCAATGACTTTAGTGGATCCATGTGGTTTAGGAAAAGAACACACATGCAATGACTCTAGTGGATAACTGTGGTTTAGGAAAAGAACACACATGCAATGTCACTAGTGGATCCATGTAGTTTAGGAAAAGAAAACACATGCAATGTCACAAGTGGATCCATGTAGTTTAAGAAAAGAACACACATGCAATGTCACAAGTGGATCCATGTGGTTTAGGAAAAAACACACATGCAATGACACCACTGGATCCATGTGGTTTAGGAAAATAACACACATGCAATGAATCTAGTGGATAAATGTGATTTAGGAAAATAACACACATGCAATGACCCTAGTGGATCAATGTGGTTTAGGAAAAGAACCCACATGCAATGACTCTAGTGGATCAATGTGGTTTAGGAAAAGAACACACATGCAATGACTCTAGTGGATCAATGTGGTTTAGGAAAAGAACACACACGCAATGTCACAAGTGGATCCATGTGATTTAGGAAAAGAACACACATGCAATGACTCTAGTGGATCCATCTAATTCAGGAAAATAACACACATGCAATGTCACAAGTGGACCCATGTAGTTTAAGAAAAGGACACACATGCAATGTCACCAGTGGATCCATGTTGTTTAGAAAAGAAAACACTTGCAATGTCACCGGTGGATCCATGTGGTTTAGGAATAGAGCACACATGCAATGTCACAAGTGGATCCATGTGGTTTAGGAAAAGAACACACATGCAATGACGATAGTGGATCAATGTGGTTTAGCAAACTAACACACATGCAATGAGTCTAGTGGATCAATGTGGTTTAGGAAAAGAACACACATGCAATGACTCTAGTGGATCCATGTGGTTTAGGAAAAGAACACACATGCAATGTCACTAGTGGATCCATGTGGTTTAGGAAAAGAACACACATGCAATGTCACAGTGGATCCATCTGGTTTAGGAAAAGAACGCACATGCAATGTCACCAGTGGATCCATGTGGTTTAGGAAAAGAACACACATCCAATGACACAAGTGGATCCATGTGGTTTAGGAAAAGCACACACATGCAATGACTCTAGGGGATCAATGTGGTTTAGGAAAAGAACATAGATGGAATGTCACCAGTGGATCCATGTAGTTTAGGAAAAGAACACACATGCAATGTCATGAGTGGATCGATGTGGTTTAAGAAAAGAACACACATGAAATGTCACAAGTGGATCTATGTGGTTTAGGAAAAGAACACACATGCATTGACACTAGTGGATCCATGTGGTTCAGGAAAAAACACACATGTAATGACACTAGTGGATCAATGTGGTTTATGAAAAACACACACATGCAATGTCACAAGTAGATCAATGTTGTTTAGGAAAAGAACACACATGGAAATGTCACTAGTGGATACATGTCGTTTAGGAAAAGAGCACACATCCAATGACTTTAGTGGATCCATGTGGTTTAGGAAAAGAACACACATGCAATGACTCTAGTGGATCACTGTGGTTTAGGAAAAGAACACACATGCAATGTCACTAGTGGATCCATGTAGTTTAGGAAAAGAAAACACATGCAATGTCACAAGTGGATCCATGTAGTTTAAGAAAAGAACACACATGTAATGTCACAAGTGGATCCATGTGGTTTAGGAAAAAACACACATGCAATGACACCACTGGATCCATGTGGTTTAGGAAAATAACACACATGCAATGAATCTAGTGGATAAATGTGATTAGGAAAATAACACACATGCAACGACCCTAGTGGATCAATGTGGTTTAGGAAAATAACACACATGCAATGACTCTAGTGGATCAATGTGGTTTAGGAAAAGAACACACACGCAATGTCACAAGTGGATCCATGTGATTTAGGAAAAGAACACACATGCAATGACTCTAGTGGATCCATCTGATTCAGGAAAATAACACACATGCAATGTCACAAGTGGACCCATGTAGTTTAAGAAAAGGACACACATGCAATGTAACCAGTGGATCCATGTTGTTTAGAAAAGAAAACACTTGCAATGTCACCGGTGGATCCATGTGGTTTAGGAAAAGAGCACACATGCAATGTCACAAGTGGATCCATGTGGTTTAGGAAAAGAACACACATGCAATGACGATAGTGGATCAATGTGGTTTAGCAAAATAACACACATGCAATGAGTCTAGTGGATCAATGTGGTTTAGGAAAAGAACACACATGCAATGACTCTAGTGGATCCATGTGGTTTCGGAAAAGAACACACATGCAATGTCACTAGTGGATCCATGTGGTTTAGGAAAAGAACACACATGCAATGTCACAGTGGATCCATCTGGTTTAGGAAAAGAACGCACATGCAATGTCACCAGTGGATCCATGTGGTTTAGGAAAAGAACACACAGGCCAATGGCACTAGTAGATCAATGTGGTTTTGGAAATGAACATACACGCAATGCCTCAAGTGGATCGATGTGGTTTAGGAAAAGAACACACATGCAATGACACTAGTGGATCCATGTGGTTCAGGAAAAGAACACACATGCAATCACACTAGTGGATCAATGTGGTTTACAAAAATTACACATGCAATGTCACAAGTACTTGAATGTGGTTTAGGGAAAGAACACACGTGCAAATGTCACTAGTGGATACATGTCGTTTAGGAAAATAACACACATCCAATGACACTAGTGGATCCATGTTGTTTAGGAAAAGAACACACATGTAATGACTCTAGGGGATCAATGTGGTTTAGGAAAAGAACATAGATGCAATGTCACCAGTGGATCCATGTAGTTTAGGAAAAGAACACACATGCAATGTCATGAGTGGATCCATGTGGTTTAAGAAAAGAACACACATGAAATGTCACAAGTGGATCTATGTGGTTTAGGAAAAGAACACACATGCATTGACACTAGTGGATCCATGTGGTTCAGGAAAAGAACACACATGTAATGACACTAGTGGATCAATGTGGTTTATGAAAAACACACACATGCAATGTCCCAAGTAGATCAATGTTGTTTAGGAAATGAACACACATGGAAATGTCACCAGTGGATACATGTCGTTTAGGAAAAGAGCACACATCCAATGACTTTAGTGGATCCATGTGGTTTAGGAAAAGAACACACATGCAATGACTCTAGTGGATCACTGTGGTTTAGGAAAAGAACACACATGCAATGTCACTAGTGGATCCATGTAGTTGTAAGATCCCTCCTTATTAAAGGAAAAGATCCCTGTGATTGCAATGCTAGTCCCTGGATCAATGCTAGCATCCACAGTTTAAGATGAAGTACACAGATACAAAGGTCGTTTATTACAGTCATTCCTGAGATAAAACATAGTCTTTTACAACTCAGGGCCAAAGGCCTAATACAAGAGTTTATGGAATATGTAAATAAACATAAGTCTTCATCTTCATGTGCCACAGGCAAGCATGTTGAGTGTAGACTCATGACTCCTATTCATCATCAGAGTAACCTGCAACATCATAAGTTACAGCCGCAGAGGGTCAATACTTTGGAATAGTATTGGCAAGTGATACCTTAGTATATTTTAAGTGGACTATAATACTATATGCATTTGGCTGGTGGAGCTTAGGCTTGCATTGCTCAAAATAGATTTTTCCTTAACTTTTTGAAAATACTAAGTTTTAGTTTGGCAAAGACTATCCCAAGGTATCTACCAATCAAAGACTGAAGATCCACTCAGGGCATCTACCAATCAAAGACTGAAGATCCTTTAACCCTTGTTCACCCACAAGTTTTATTCAGAAATTGGAGTGATGAGATTCTTGAAGTTTCCATGTCTTGATGCTCAAATTGTCCTTCACCAGGGACATGGCTAAGTACTTAGGTTTTACACTCTGCAGGTGGTGCACTTTCCCACAAGCCTTGGTTTCCCAAGAATGATCCTTCATAGCCTTTCCTTAGTCAAATGGACGCGTTCCAACATATCAACCCATCTACCACCCTGTCCAAGAGACTAAGTTCCAGCATCCTAAGATCATGGCGAGCCCATAATGCCAAGTGGTTGCACTTGAAGCTTCTCAACATTTGACAACTCAAATCTCTTTGTTCTGGGTGGCCATCCACAAGTGAGATACACAAGGTTCACAGTACCCGGCCTTGTGTAACCACTCAACATATCCCATTCTTTCCATTCCACCCGGTGATTCATAACTTAGTTGTTTTGTTAAATAAAAACAAGTCCTTAGACTTAGAATATTTTCCATAGTGTGAATATATAAACCACCCTTGTTTTCTAGTAGCTAGGCTAAGCATGGCATGGCAACTTATCCTTAGGGAATTTTCCTAGCAACTCTAGCATTCTATTCTAAATAGGATTTCCCATCATCAATTGACAAAAGTAGCATGCAAGTCCTAACAAAATAAATCTAATGCAAGTATAAAATATAGGTATGGAATATTCATGAAGATATCACTTGCCTTGGTAATGTGGAGAGTAGCACTCGTCACAATCACAATCACTAGCAAAATCTACACACAAAGTTATAGCACACAATTACACACAAATATATACAAACAAAAATATTATGAATGCATGCATGCATGAATCTACCAAGTGATGATTTTGAAAACTCAACCATGCATGAATAAAGAAACTAAACAAGTCACAAAATAGCCAAGACAACTTAAATAACCCTAAAACAAAATACTAAACTAAATCTATACTCAAAAAGGCCTCAAACAAGTTTCTGTAATTTAAGCCAAACTAATGGTTACTATTTGTTAAACAAAAAGGATAGGCAGAAAGGTTTGTTTTTCTGAATCCAACGGTATAAAGTTTGCAAAATTCTAACGGGATTCAAAAGATATAGGCATTTGAAATTTGGATCAAAATCTGTTTTGAATTCTATTTTCAGATCTAACCTAGCCACGTCATGTTCTTATTCGCCTGCATTTACGCTTGGATCGAGCTCCCACAGCCGTAGGATCTAAATGAAATCTGGCGGCTCAGATCGCGTCACGCTCGGGTTAAGTGGATCTATCCTAGCGCCACGATACGGATCTAACGGTGCTATTTCTCGGCCAAGAACTGGCGGGCGGCGGCTACCGCGGCCAGGCGTCGGTCGATGACGTTGCCGATCACGAGACGGAGAGGAGAAAGAGGTAGCTCACCGGCTCGGGAGGTCACGCGAAGCTTCGTCGTACTGCGGTTGGTCAAGGGCGCCGCCGGGCGCTGCGATTGCTCGCCGGAGTTCGTGGCGGCGTCGGGTGCGTCTGGTGGTCGTCGTGGACGTCGCTGTGGATCACCCCAAAGCAAGGCGAGGACACGGTTAGATTCACAGGGTCAAGGCGAAGTAGTGAGCGTGAACGGAAAGGCGAGGGGCGGTGCGTACCTTCCGGAAAAACTCGCCGGAGTAGATGTCGCCGTCGGTGCTCGCGGTGTCAAGTGGAACCGGTGACTGGGCGGTACAAAGACGGACTAGTGGGGTCAGGAGGTGCCCCAAGACACGCTGAGTCAGATTGTAAGAACGAGAGGCAGAGGGGAGCTCTGGACTCACCGGAATCGATCACCGGAGAGGCTCTGTCTGCGGCGAGGCAAAGCTGATTGAGGACAGCCTGGTGGCGGAGTGAGTGAGGTGTTTGGGGAAAAAAGATCGCGGCGTAGAGGATCTTATAGCCGGGAATCGACGAAACGCCGAGGATAAATGCCCATTTACGCAACGCCATTACCGCCATCATCGCTGCAGCGACGGGTCGTCGGGCGTGATGCGGGAAGACGAGGCGACGTGGGACCAGGCCTTCGCCGTGAAAAGGGGTGCGAGGTGGCGGTGGTCTGACTGTCGTGACTTAACGTCTTCGCCCGTGTGAGAAGGAAAAGGAGATCCCGGGTGGGCTTCTTGGGCTTGATCCGCCTTTGGGCTGATTCTGGCCGCCGGCCCTTTCCTTTCTTTAAGCCTTTTTCTTTTCTAATTCCATTTTCTGAATAGAATTTGATATGAATTCAAATCATTTTGAATTCAAACTGCTTAGGGATTTTTGCAGGGTTCTGTGGGTTCAAAAATGAGTCAGATGACCATGTGGTTACTAGCAAGGGCTTGGTCAAGCTTGGGTTTCAAAGTAAATAGAGATTTGCTCTAGTTGCAAATATTTGAAATAGGGGTTTGAAACTATTTCTAAATTTTGAATCTTGGGTTTAAATGCTACTCCTAATCTTTCCAACCATGGAGGCAAGCAAACAAGTTCATAGACAATCAAATCCCAAAGGGTGATGGCCAATTGAGATAAATTGCCCACATGAAATCATAGCTCAAACTTACGCTCTAAATGATTTTGAGAAAAACCCTATATGAATGAATGATGCAAGAATGAAATGAATGAGTTTTGAAACATGATTTTTGGGATGTTACAAATCTAACCCCCTTAAAATGAATCTCGCCCTCGAGATTCGGATTGGCTAACAAATAGGTGAGGTGGTCTTTAGAAGATCATCTTCTCTTTCCCATGTTGCTTCCTCTTCGGAATGATGATTCCATTGTACTTTGCAAAATTTGATAGTCTTCGTCCTTGTGACTCTTTCTGCGGTCTCAAGTATCTTGATAGGCTTTTCTTCATAGGTGAGATCACTTTCTAGTTGAACTTCTTCCAAAGATATGGTATCTTTCAAAGATGTTTCTTCCATTTGGATGACATTTCTTGGTGGCTCACATGAAAAACATTATGGATTTGCTAATAAAGATCTTTGGCGATTCGATTTCATATGACTTCTCCCTTGCGACTTAGAATGTTGAATGGTCCCACATATCTTGGTGCTAACTTTCCTTTGACTCCAAATCTTTTTACTCCACGAAGTGGTGATACTCTAAGATAAGCTCTATCCCCAACTTCATAAGTGACTTTTCTACGCTTAGCATCTGCGTAGCTTTTCTGTCGAGACTGTGCTATCTTCAATCTGTCTCTAACCAATTTGACCTTTTCTTCGGCGTCTTTGATAAGATCTGGTCCAAACAAACTTCTTTCTCCTACACCATTCCATAGCAATGGGGTGGTACACTTTCTTCCGTATAGAAACTCGAATGGTGCCATCCCAATACTAGATTGGTGACTGTTGTTGTAAGAGAACTCTGCGTAAGGCAGACTTTCATCCCAACTTGCTCCATAGTCTAGGGCACATGCCCTCAACATGTCTTCAAGAATTTGATTAGTCCTTTCTGTTTGTCCATCAGTTTGAGGATGAAAAGCGATCTTTGAATTCCAATCTCGTTCCTAAAGATTCATGAAGTCGTCTCCAAAAGTGAGAAGTGAATTGAGTTCCTCTATTAGACACAATACTCTTAGGTACACCGTGAAGGCATACAATTGCTCATGTAGATTTTGGCTAACTTGGCACTTGTATAAGTTGTCTTCTGGTATAAAATGAGCCACTTTAGTTAGGCGATCTACAACTACCCATATGGAATCATACCGACCTGGTCCTTGGTAATCCGGTAATGAAATCCATACCAATATTTTCCCACTTCCATTCAGGAATAGGCATTGGTTGAAGCAAACTGCTGGTTTCGATGCTCGCTTTCACTCTACTACACACGCCACACAAAGCAATGTGTTGGCGATGTCCCTTTTAAGATTGTTCCACCAAAATCTTTCTTTCATATCCATGTACATTTTGGTGTTTCCGGGTGAATAGAATATGGAGAGTTATGGGCTTCAGAAAATCAGTTTCGCATTTCGGATCTTGTGGAACACAAATCGCTTCTGCCATAAAGTACCTTGTTCGTCCATATGGAAACTTTTAGCTTTCCCTTGGCTAATCCTTTCCTAATCTCTTCGATCTCTTTATCTGCCTTTGGGCTTCTTTAATCTTATCCAGCAGTGGGTTGAACATCCAAAGACATAAGATGTCCTTCGGCACAATCTCAACCTGAGTTCCTTGAATTGCATACACAAATCATCGGCAATTCACCTTTGGTAAGACCATTTACAAACACCTTACGACTTAGAGCATACATACTACATTTGCTTTACCGGGTGGTATTGCAAACTCAAGTCGTAATCCTTGATAAGTTCTAACCATCTCCTTTGTCTCATATTGATTTCATACGGGTGAAGATATACTTCAAGCTCTTATGGTCGGTGAATACTTCACAACGTTTTCCCAAAAGGTAATGTCTCCATGTTTTGAGTGCATGGACAACAGCGGCTAACTCTAAATCATGAGTAGGATAATTTACTTCATGAGTTTTGAGTTGTCTCGAGGTATAAGCCACAACTTTTCCGCTTTGCATAAGTACGGCTCCTAATCCTTGATGTGAAGCATCACAATATACTTGGAAATCCTTTTCCAAATCTGGTACAACCTGATCTTGGTGCGACACAAGTCTCTTCTTTAATTCTTGAAAGCTGAGTTCACATCCTTGAGACCAAGCAAATTTCTTATCTTTCTTCTTGATTACGTCATTGGTTTAGCAACCTTAGAAAATTTTCAATGAATCTTCTGTAGTAACCTGCTAAACCAAGGAAACTACGAACCTCTTTACGTTCTTGGGACTTTTCCATTACATCACGGCGAAACATTAGCAGGATCAACTGCTACACCATCCTTTGTCATAACATGACCAAGAAATCCAACTTCCTCTAACCAAAACTCACACTTGCTGAATTTGGCATAAAGCTTATGTTCCCTTAGTTTCTCAAGTATCAAGCGTAGATGTCTTTCATGCTCTTCCTTGCTCTTGGAGTAGACTAAGATGTCATCGATGAAAACGACAACGAACTTGTCGAGAAATTCCATGAACACTTTGTTCATCATATTCATGAAGTATCTTGGAGCGTTGGTTAAACCAAAAGGCATCACAGGTGTACTCATACAATCCATACCTTGTGGTAAATGCTGTTTTAGGTATGTCTTGCTCTCTTATCTTGAGTTGAAAATAGCGACGAAGATCGGTCTTGAGAACACACATGCTCCTTCTAGCTGATCAAACAAGTCATTTATTCTTGGCAAAGGATACTTGTTCTTGATGGTTACCTCGTTGAGAGAACGGTAATCTATGCATAACCTTTGAGTTCTATCTCTCTTTTCTACGAACAAAACTGGAGCTCCCCAAGATGAAGAACTAGGCTGGATGAATCCTTTCTGCAATTGTTCTCCAAGTTGTTTCTTGAGTTCCTTAAGTTCGCAACCGACATTTTATAAGGCCTTTTGCCCTTGGTCGAACACGGTACCAAATCTATTATAAACTCCACATCTCTATCTGGTGGCATTCCGTAACTCTTCCGGGAACACATCCAGGATACTCACACACAATTGGCACTTGTCCATGCTAACCCCCTTAAGAGAATTCAACTTACTCCCTTTAGATTTAAAATTGGACTTGAATATTATCCTCTTACCTTTAGGGGTTGTGAGTGAAATTGTGCAATTTGCGCAATCTAGTACTCCCTCATACTTAGCCATCCAATCCATTCCCAAAATTATATCCAATCCTTGGGAATTCAGGATTATCAGGTTCTTTGAAACTTATGTTTTCCGATCTCTAAGACTAGATCATGACATCCTGAGTTTACTATCATTTCTCCACCGGAGAACTTACTCTTATAGGACATCCAACGGTTTCTACCGGTAGTTCATTTCTTTCGACAAATGCTTTTGATATGAATGAATGAGATGCACCGTATCAAAGAGTACAAATGCTGAGATGGAATTGAGTCGAACTTACCAACATGACATCGGGCTCTTCATAGACCTCCTCCACATTAATGTGGTTAACCTGTCCTTCACGAAAAGGATTGGGCTTGTTAGGTCCTTCAACGTTCTTCTCGGGACACTCATTAGCATAATGTCCAAGCTTCTTGCATTTGAAGCATTCAACTTTGTTGTCCTTCTTAGGTTGACTTCCACTTCCACTTGCATTATGGTGGCTCTTATATCCACTCTTGTGGTTCTTGTACTTATCATTGTCATTGCGATGATGCTTGTTGTCATGACGGTTGTGGTTGTGGTGCTTGTTAAACTTCCCATGCTTGTGGGATCTGAGTGACACTATCATCATAGTGAGATCGTTTATGAGACGATCGAGCTATGCTTGTCAGATGTTTCCTCTTTCTACTCTCGACTTGCTTCATTTTATTCTCCACAATAACAGCCTTGTCACACAATGATAAGTTGGAACATATGCCACGCATAACCGCAAATTCAGCTCATCATTCAAGCCTTCCAGAAACTTTTCCTTCCTTTTGGCATCAGTGTCAACCTCATCCGGTGCATAGCGCGCCAAATTGTTGAACTCTTCAATATATTCAGCCATTACTGTGGTGGCGCCTTCAGTTGTGAAATTCCTTCTTTTTCAGGCTCATCATTCCTGGTGAGATATGTGTAGTGCGAAAGCCATCTTCAAAGATAGCCCAAGTCACTTCATCAATAGGCGTGGTAATCTGGAAGTTGTCCCACCATGCGGCGGCTGGTCCTTCCAAAAGATGTGCTGCGAACCTGACCTTTTCAGCATCTGTGCATCCCACGGTCACTAAGTCTTTGTTCACGAGCGTAGCCAATCATTGGCCACCATGGGATCAGTCGTTCCCGAAAACTTAGCTGGCCTCAGACGCAGAAATCTGGTGAGCATATCAAAACCTGGAGGGTTGTTGTTGTTGTTGTTGTTGTTGTTGTTGTTGTTCTGGTTCTAGATGAACGTCGTCATCATTTGCATAAGCTGTGTTTGCGCATTCATCATTTGTTGCATTTCCGGGGTAATGTTGGGGTTGGGGTTGGTGGTTGCGCGACGGGGAGGCATCTGTGGTTTATTCATATAGAGATAAGAATGAGATACCCTTACATGTTTTATGCACAATACATCACACAAGCAGACATATAGCATGCAACACAAGGATAAAGCTAAACAACAAGATAACAAAAAAAATCTCAAAGTACAAACACACAAGTGGCAAGCCATCCACATGTCGGATGGTCCAACAATAAGTTCACAAATAACAAGTGCGGTAAATAAAGATAACTGAGTAGGTCAAATCTACTCATCGGCATCAATCTCCTCCTCGACAAAGGTAAGACCTGCGTTCTCCATTGCGGTCTTGTTCTCCTCGATGGTAGTGGTCAAAGAGTCGATCTTGGCCTTGAGAGCCCTCTTCTGGGAACGAAGCCTCTCAATCACTGTCTGCTGCTGCTCTAACTCGAAGTCCTTGGACTGCAGTTCCTCGGTCATATCACGAATCCTCTTGTTCCTATCCTGGACACGCTTCTCTTGACTCTTGAACTTACGGTCTTGGGTCTCGAACTTCGTCTCCATCTCCTTGACTATCTCGTCCTGCTGTGCAAAGAGCTTGTCCTTCTCGCGAAGCTGCACCTGGAGCTCGTCATTACTAAGCATGACGTTGGTCCTATCGGTATCCACGTGCCTAATAAGAGTCTCTAAGTCCTGGAGGTACAGGCGTATCGGCTCATTGTGACCCTCGAGTCGCCCTCAAAGTCAATGGACTCTCCGTCATCATCACGCCTTCCGGGCGTGGAAGTGAGTGCCTCTAACCTGTCGGGAGTGACGTCCTAACAGTCGTCCTATCAGATCCTGCATGACAACCTCCATTCCTCTCTCCCTGTCATCGTGCATAAGCTTGAAGACGATGGCCTCCGTAGTATGCTCTGTCTGGCGTCCTGGCTGGTTCACCTTGAAGCCCCAAAGGTCCTTCCTCTCAAACTTGGTGAGTGGGTGCACCGTAATGATAGGAAGAGGGAGATCGAGTAAAGTAGTAAGCTCTACGATACGAGGACCAAAACGGGTAGCCTGGAACTCCTCAACAGTGTTGATGGCAATAGGCATCTATTTATAAGATTGAAAAAGTTAGAACAACACAATTTAAGACAAACATTCAAACACATTCTTGGGACACACAAAAATCATACAAGTCATGCATACAAGAATCCATTACATCAACCAAGGTTCAAACTTATTTAAGGTATCATTTTGGAAAATAAGGTGATAGGTGGTGGTTCAACTAACGAAGTGCGCTTACAATCCTATCTCATTGGATCTGGTGGCTAACACAATGTTCCTAGTGGCAATCACCCTATCTTGTTCACATGCTTCTATCACTAAGTCTATAATATCTCCTCTTAAGGATTGGTTGGTGATTTCCAACTCTTGGGTATGTTCCTTCTCTTTCTCTAAGTCTTTTTGGAGGTTGAGCATCTTGCACTTGACTCTAGCACTTAGTTCCTTGATATTCTTCAAGCTGCTTCTTTTCGACTCAAAGAATGTGGTGTGCATAAAAGTGTTGGTGTACATGCAAGCCCTTTTCTTTGTGGTTGTCTTCCTTATTCTTGTACAAGTGAAGTTGCACCCACCAATACTCCACTCCATCCTCCATCACTTTGGAAAGCCCTTGTACCTTTCTGCACCATGTACTCCCATGGTTTCCATGAGGTCCTTGAGAATCTTGGGAAACTCAGTCTCACACTCCAAGGTCATGGTCATGAGTGGTCCTTTCTTCACGGGTTGGCGGAGTTCATCTACAAATAGAGATGAGAATGAGAAGATTAGAAAAGTTCTGAGAAGAGTAGACAAGTGTAGAAGAAGTTAAAATTTTCCTTAGTGGTTTCCAATCCTAGGGTCATAATCCTACAGGCAACACAATGCTCCGATACCATCTGAAGATCCCTCCTTATTAAAGGAAAAGATCCTGTGATTGCAATGCTAGTCCCGGATCAATGCTAGCATCCACAGCTTTAAGATGAAGTACACAGATACAAAGGTCGTTTATTACAGTCATTCCGAGATAAAACATAGTCTTTTACAACTCAGGGCCAAAGGCCTAATACAAGAGTTTATGGAATATGTAAATAAACATAAGTCTTCATCTTCATGTGCCACAGCAAGCATGTTGAGTGTAGACTCATGACTCCTATTCATCATCGAGTAACTGCAACATCATAAGTTACAGCCACAGAGGGTCAATACTGTGGAATAGTATTGGCAAGTGATACCTTAGTATATTTTAAGTGGACTATAATACTATATGCATTTGGCTGGTGGAGCTTAGGCTTGCATTGCTCAAAATAGATTTTTCCTTAACTTTTTGAAAATACTAAGTTTTAGTTTGGCAAAGACTATCCCAAGGTATCTACCAATCAAAGACTGAAGATCCACTCAGGGCATCTACCAATCAAAGATGAAGATCCTTTAACCCTTGTTCACCCACAAGTTTTATTCAGAAATTGGAGTGATGAGATTCTTGAAGTTTCCATGTCTTGATGCTCAAATTGTCCTTCAGGGACATGGCTAAGTACTTAGGTTTTACACTGCAGAGGTGGTGCACTTTCCCCACAAGCCTTGGTTTCCCAAGAATGATCCTTCATAGCCTTTCCTTAGTCAAATGGACGCATTCCAACCTATCAACCCATCTACCACCCTCATCCAAGAGACTAAGTTCCAACATCCTAAGATCATGGCAGCCCATAATGCCAAGTGGTTGCACTTGAAGCTTCTCAACATTTGACAACTCAAATCTCTTTGTTCCTGGGTGGCCATCCACAAGTGAGATACACAAGGTTCACAGTACTTCGGCCTTGTGTAACCACTCAACATATCCCATTCTTTCCATTCCACCCGGTGATTCATAACTTAGTTGTTTTGTTAAATAAAAACAAGTCCTTAGACTTAGAATATTTTCCATAGTGTGAATATATAAACCACCCTTGTTTTCTAGTAGCTAGGCTAAGCATGGCATGGCAACTTATCCTTAGGGAATTTTCCTAGCAACTCTAGCATTCTATTCTAAATAGGATTTCCATCATCAATTGACAAAAGTAGCATGCAAGTCCTAACAAAATAAATCTAATGCAAGTATAAAATATAGGTATGGAATATTCATGAAGATATCACTTGCCTTGGTAATGTGGAGTAGCACTAAATCACAATCACAATCACTAGCAAAATCTACACACAAAGTTATAGCACACAATTACACACAAATATATACAAACAAAATATTATGAATGCATGCATGCATGAATCTACCAAGTGATGATTTTGAAAACTCAACCATGCATGAATACAGAAACTAAACAAGTCACAAAATAGCCAAGACAACTTAAATAACCCTAAAACAAAATACTAAACTAAATCTATACTCAAAAGGCCTGAAACAAGTTTCTGTAATTTAAGCCAAACTAATGGTTACTATTTGCTAAACAAAAGGATAGGCAGAAAGGGTTTGTTTTCTGAATCCAACGGTATAAAGTTTTCAAAATTCTTACGTGGATTCAAAAGATATAGGCATTTGAAATTTGGATCAAAATCTGCTTTTTGAATTCTATTTTCAGATCTAACCTAGCCACGTCATGTTCTTATTCGCCGCATCAAGCCAAGACCGGATCGAGCCCACAGCCGAGGATCTAAATGAAATCTGGCTCAGATCGCGCATCGCCGGGTTAAGTGGATCTATCCTAGCGCTACGATACGGATCTAACGGCTGCTATTTCTCTGGCCAAGAACTGGCGGCGGAGCGGCGGCTACCGGCGGCGGAACTGTCGGTCGATGACGTTGCCGACGATGCAGACGGAGAGGGAGAAAGAGGAGTAGCTCACCGGCTCGTGGAGGTCACGGCGAAGCTCGTCGTACGGCGGTTGGTCAAGGGCGCTCGCACGCTGCGATTGCTCACCGGAGTTCGTGGGCGCGCTGCAAGGCCGGGTGGTCGCTAGGACGCCGCCAGGATCACCCAAGGCAAGGCGAGACACGTTAGATTCACAGGGTCAAGGCGGTAGTGAGCATGAACGGAAAGGCGAGGGGCGGTCTGACCTTCCGGAAAAACTCGCCGGAGTAGATGTCGCCGGTGCTCGCGGTGTCAAGTGGAACCGGTGACTGGGCAGACAAGACGGACTAGTGGGGTCGAGGTGCGCCAAGACACGCTGAGTCGATTGTAAGAACGAGAGGCGAGGGGAGCTCGACTCACCGAATCGATCGCTGGAGAGGCTCTGTCTGCGGCGAGGCAAAGCTGATTGAGGACAGCCTGGTGGCGGAGTGAGTGAGGTGTTTGGGGAAAAAAGATCGCGAGGCAGAGAGGATCTTATAGCCGGGGAATCGACAGGAAACGCTCGAGGATAAATGCCCATTTACGCCGCGCCATTACCGGCCATCACTGCTGCAGCGACGGGTCCGGGCGCCGGTCTGGGAAGACGAGGCGACGTGGACCGGCCTCGCCACGGCAAGGGTGCGAGGTGGCGGTGGGGTCTGTCTATCAGCGACTTAACGCAAGGCGTCAAGGTGAGAAGGAAAAGGAGATCCGGGTGGGCTCGGGCTTGATCCGCTTTGGGCCAGATTCGCCGCCGCCCTTTTCCTTTCTTTAAGCCTTTTTCTTTTTCTAATTCCATTTTCTGAATAGAATTTGATATGAATTCAAATCATTTTGAATTCAAATTGCTTTAGGGATTTTTGCAGGGTTCTGTGGGTTAAAAAATGAGTCAGATGACCATGTGGTTACTAGCAAGGGCTTGGTCAAGCTTGGGTTTCAAAGTAAACAGAGATTTGCTCTAGTTGCAAATATTTGAAATAGGGGTTTGAAACTATTTCTAAATTTTGAATCTTGGGTTTAAATGCTACTCCTAATCTTTCCAACCATGGAGGCAAGCAAACAAGTTCATAGACAATCAAATCCCAAAGGTTGATGGCCAATTGAGATAAATTGCCCACATGAAATCATAGCTCAAACTTCTGCTTCTAAATGATTTTGAGAAAAAAACCTATATGAATGAATGATGCAAGAATGAAATGAATGAGTTTTTGAAACATGATTTTTGGGATGTTACAGTAGTTTAGGAAAAGAAAACACATGCAATGTCACAAGTGGATCCATGTAGTTTAAGAAAAGAACACACATGCAATGTCACAAGTGGATCCATGTGGTTTAGGAAAAAACACACATGCAATGACACCACTGGATCCATGTGGTTTAGGAAAATAACACACATGCAATGAATCTAGTGGATAAATGTGATTTAGGAAAATAACACACATGCAATGACCCTAGTGGATCAATGTGGTTTAGGAAAAGAACACACATGCAATGACTCTAGTGGATCAATGTGGTTTAGGAAAAGAACACACATGCAATGACTCTAGTGGATCAATGTGGTTTAGGAAAAGAACACACACGCAATGTCACAAGTGGATCCATGTGATTTAGGAAAAGAACACACATGCAATGACTCTAGTGGATCCATCTGATTCAGGAAAATAACACACATGCAATGTCACAAGTGGACCCACGTAGTTTAAGAAAAGGACACACATGCAATGTCACCAGTGGATCCATGTTGTTTAGAAAAGAAAACACTTGCAATGTCACCGGTGGATCCATGTGGTTTAGGAAAAGAGCACACATGCAATGTCACAAGTGGATCCATGTGGTTTAGGAAAAGAACACACATGCAATGACGATAGTGGATCAATGTGGTTTAGCAAAATAACACACATGGAATGAGTCTAGTGGATCAATGTGGTTTAGGAAAAGAACACACATGCAATGACTCTAGTGGATCCATGTGGTTTAGGAAAAGAACACACATGCAATGTCACTAGTGGATCCATGTGGTTTAGGAAAAGAACACACATGCAATGTCACAGTGGATCCATCTGGTTTATGAAAAGAACGCACATGCAATGTCACCAGTGGATCCATGTGGTTTAGGAAAAGAACACACAGGCCAATGGCACTAGTAGATCAATGTGGTTTTGGAAATGAACATACACGCAATGCCTCAAGTGGATCGATGTGGTTTAGGAAAAGAACACACATGCAATGACACTAGTGGATCCATGTGGTTCAGGAAAAGAACACACATGCAATCACACTAGTGGATCAATGTGGTTTACAAAAAATACACATGCAATGTCACAAGTACTTGAATGTGGTTTAGGGAAAGAACACACGTGCAAATGTCACTAGTGGATACATGTCGTTTAGGAAAATAACACACATCCAATGACACTAGTGGATCCATGTGGTTTAGGAAAAGAACACACATGTAATGACTCTAGGGGATCAATGTGGTTTAGGAAAAGAACATAGATGCAATGTCACCAGTGGATCCATGTAGTTTAGGAAAAGAACACACATGCAATGTCATGAGTGGATCCATGTGGTTTAAGAAAAGAACACACATGAAATGTCACAAGTGGATCTTTGTGGTTTAGGAAAAGAACACACATGCATTGACACTAGTGGATCCATGTGGTTCAGGAAAAGAACACACATGTAATGACACTAGTGGATCAATGTGGTTTATGAAAAACACACACATGCAATGTCACAAGTAGATCAATGTTGTTTAGGAAAAGAACACACATGGAAATGTCACCAGTGGATACATGTCGTTTAGGAAAAGAGCACACATCCAATGACTTTAGTGGATCCATGTGGTTTAGGAAAAGAACACACATGCAATGACTCTAGTGGATCACTGTGGTTTAGGAAAAGAACACACATGCAATGTCACTAGTGGATCCATGTAGTTTAGGAAAATAAAACACATGCAATGTCACAAGTGGATCCATGTAGTTTAAGAAAAGAACACACATGCAATGTCACAAGTGGATCCATGTGGTTTAGGAAAAAACACACATGCAATGACACCACTGGATCCATGTGGTTTAGGAAATTAACACACATGCAATGAATCTAGTGGATAAATGTGATTTAGGAAAATAACACACATGCAATGACCCTAGTGGATCAATGTGGTTTAGGAAAAGAACACACATGCAATGACTCTAGTGGATCAATGTGGTTTAGGAAAAGAACACACATGCAATGACTCTAGTGGATCAATGTGGTTTAGGAAAAGAACACACACGCAATGTCACAAGTGGATCCATGTGATTTAGGAAAAGAACACACATGCAATGACTCTAGTGGATCCATCTGATTCAGGAAAATAACACACATGCAATGTCACAAGTGGACCCATGTAGTTTAAGAAAAGGACACACATGCAATGTCACCAGTGGATCCATGTTGTTTAGAAAAGAAAACACTTGCAATGTCACCGGTGGATCCATGTGGTTTAGGAAAAGAGCACACATGCAATGTCACAAGTGGATCCATGTGGTTTAGGAAAAGAACACCCATGCAATGACGATAGTGGATCAATGTGGTTTAGCAAAATAACACACATGCAATGAGTCTAGTGGATCAATGTGGTTTAGGAAAAGAACACACATGCAATGACTCTAGTGGATCCATGTGGTTTAGGAAAAGAACACACATGCAATGTCACTAGTGGATCCATGTGGTTTAGGAAAAGAACACACATGCAATGTCACAGCGGATCCATCTGGTTTATGAAAAGAACGCACATGCAATGTCACCAGTGGATCCATGTGGTTTAGGAAAAGAACACACAGGCCAATGGTACTAGTAGATCAATGTGGTTTTGGAAATGAACATACACGCAATGTCTCAAGTGGATCGATGTGGTTTAGGAAAAGAACACACATGCAATGACACTAGTGGATCCATGTGGTTTAGGAAAAGAACACAGATGCAATCACACTAGTGGATCAATGTGGTTTACAAAAAATACACATGCAATGTCACAAGTACTTGAATGTGGTTTAGGGAAAGAACACACGTGCAAATGTCACTAGTGGATACATGTCGTTTAGGAAAAGAACACACATGCAATGACTCTAGTGGATCAATGTGGTTTAGGAAAAGAACACACATGCAATGACTCTAGTGGATCAATGTGGTTTAGGAAAAGAACACAAACGCAATGTCATAAGTGGATCCATGTGATTTAGGAAAAGGACACACATGCAATGAATCTAGTGGATCCATCTGGTTCAGGAAAAGAACACACATGCAATGTCACAAGTGGACCCATGTAGTTTAAGAAAAGGACACACATGCAATGTCACCAGTGGATCCATGTTGTTTAGAAAAGAAAAAACTTGCAATGTCACCGGTGGATCCATGTGGTTTAGGAAAAGAGCACACATGCAATGTCACAAGTGGATCCATGTGGTTTAGGAAAAGAGCACACATGCAATGTCACAAGTGGATCCATGTGGTTTAGGAAAAGAACACACATGCAATGACGATAGTGGATCAATGTGGTTTAGGAAAATAACACACATGCAATGAGTCTAGTGGATCCATGTGGTTTAGGAAAAGAACACACATGCAATGACACTAGTGGATCCATGTGGTTCAGGAAAAGAACACACATGCAATCACACTAGTGGATCAACGTGGTTTACAAAAAATACACATGCAATGTCACAAGTAGATGAATGTGGTTTAGGGAAAGAACACACGTGCAAATGTCACTAGTGGATCCATGTCGTTTAGGAAAATAACACACATCCAATGACACTAGTGGATCCATGTGGTTTAGGAAAAGAACACACATGCAATGACTCTTGGGGATCAATGTGGTTTAGGAAAAGAACATAGATGCAATGTCACCAGTGGATCCATGTAGTTTAGGAAAAGAACACACATGCAATGTCATGAGTGGATCCATGTGGTTTAAGAAAAGAACACACATGAAATGTCACAAGTGGATCTATGTGGTTTAGGAAAAGAACAAACATGAAATGTCACAAGTGGATCTATGTGGTTTTGGAAAAGAACACACATGCATTGACACTAGTGGATCCATGTGGTTCAGGAAAAGAACACACATGTAATGACACTAGTGGATCAATGTGGTTTGTGAAAAACACACACATGCAATGTCACAAGTAAATCAATGTTGTTGAGGAAAAGAACACACATATGTCACCAGTGGATACATGTCGTTTAGGAAAAGAGCACACATCCAATGACTCTAGTGGATCCATGTGGTTTAGGAAAAGAACACACATGCAATGGCTCTAGTGGATCACTGTGGTTTAGGAAAAGAACACACATGCAATGTCACCAGTGGATCCATGTAGTTTAGGAAAAGAACACACATGCAATGTCACAAGTGGATCCATGTAGTTTAAGAAAAGAACACACATGCAATGTCACAAGTGGATCCATGTGGTTTAGGAAAGAACACACATGCAATGTCACCACTGGATCCATGTGGTTTAGGAAAATAACACAGATGCAATGAATCTAGTGGATAAATGTGATTTGGGAAAATAACACACATGCAATGACCCTAGTGGATCAATGTGGTTTAGGAAAAGAACACACATGCAATGACTCTAGTGGATCAATGTGGTTTAGGAAAGAACACACATTCAATGACTCTAGTGGATCAATGTGGTTTAGGAAAAGAACACACACGCAATGTCACAAGTGGATCCATGTGATTTAGGAAAAGAACACACATGCAATGACTCTAGTGGATCCATCTGGTTTAGGAAAAGAACACACATGCAATGTGACAAGTGGAACCATGTAGTTTAAGAAAAGGACACACATGCAATGTCAGCAGTGCATCCATGTTGTTTAGAAAAGAAAACACTTGCAGTGTCACCGGTGGATCCATGTGGTTTAGGAAAAGAGCACACATGCAATGTCACAAGTGGATCCATGTGGATTAGGAAAAGAACACACATGCAATGACGATAGTGGATCAATGTGGTTTAGGAAAATAACACACATGCAATGAGTCTAGTGGATCAATGTGGTTTAGGAAAAGAACACACATGCAATGACTCTAGTGGATCCATGTGGTTCAGGAAAAGAAAACACAAGCAATCTCACTAGTGGATCCATGTGGTTTAGGAAAAGAAGACACATGCAATGTCACCAGTGGATCCATATGGTTTAGGAAAAGAACGCACATGCAATGTCACCAGTGGATCCATGTGGTTTAGGAAAAGAACACACAGGCAAATGTCACTAGTAGATCAATGTGGTTTTGGAAATGAACACACACGCAATGCCCCAAGTGGATCCATGTGGTTTAGGAAAAGAACACACATGCAATGACACTAGTGGATCCATGTGGTTCAGGAAAAGAACACACATGCAATCACACTAGTGGATCAATGTGGTTTACAAAAAATACACATGCAATGTCACAAGTAGATGAATGTGGTTTAGGGAAAGAACACACGTGCAAATGTCACTAGTGGATCCATGTCGTTTAGGAAAATAACACACATCCAATGACACTAGTGGATCCATGTGGTTTAGGAAAAGAACACACATGCAATGACTCTAGGGGATCAATGTGGTTTAGGAAAAGAACATAGATGCAATGTCACCAGTGGATCCATGTAGTTTAGGAAAAGAACACACATGCAATGTCATGAGTGGATCCATGTGGTTTAAGAAAAGAACACACATGAAATGTCACAAGTGGATCTATGTGATTTAGGAAAAGAACACACATGAAATGTCACAGGTGGATCTATGTGGTTTAGGAAAAGAACACACATGCATTGACACTAGTGGATCCATGTGGTTCAGGAAAAGAACACACATGTAATGACACTAGTGGATCAATGTGGTTTGTGAAAAACACACACATGCAATGTCACAAGTAAATCAATGTTGTTTAGGAAAAGAACACACATGGAAATGCCACCAGGAGATACATGTCGTTCAGGAAAAGAGCAGACATCCAATGACTCTAGTGGATCCATGTGGTTTAGGAAAAGAACACACATGCAATGACTCTAGTGGATCAATCTGGTTTAGGAAAAGAACACACATGCAATGTCACCAGTGGATCCATGTAGTTTAGGAAAATAACACACATGCAATGTCACAAGTGGATCCATGTAGTTTAAGAACAGAAAACACATGCAATGTCACAAGTGGATCCATGTGGTTTAGGAAAAAACACACATGCAATGACACCACTGGATCCATGTGGTTTAGGAAAATAACACACATGCAATTAATCTAGTGGATAAATGTGATTTGGGAAAATAACACACATGCAATGACCCTAGTGGATCAATGTGGTTTAGGAAAAGAACACACATGCAATGACTCTAGTGGATCAATGTGGTTTAGGAAAAGAACACACATGCAATGACTCTAGTGGATCAATGTGGTTTAGGAAAAGAACACACACGCAATGTCACAAGTGGATCCATGTGATTTAGGAAAAGAACACACATGCAATGACTCTAGTGGATCCATCTGGTTCAGGAAAAGAACACACATGCAATGTCACAAGTGTACCCATGTAGTTTATGAAAAGGACACACATGCAATGTCACCCGTGGATCCATGTTGTTTAGAAAAGAAAACACTTGCAATGTCACCGGTGGATCCATGTGGTTTAGGAAAAGAGCACACATGCAATGTCACAAGTGGATCCATGTGGTTTAGGAAAAGAACACACATGTAATGACGATAGTGGATCAATGTGGTTTAGGAAAATAACACACATGGAATGAGTCTAGTGGATCAGTGCGGTTTAGGAAAAGAACACACTCACAATGTCACCGGTGGATCCATGTGGTTTAGGAAAAGAGCACACATGCAATGACACAAGTGGATCCATGTGGTTTAGGAAAAGAACACACATGCAAGGTCACCAGTGGATCCATCTGGTTTAGGAAAAGAACGCACATGCAATGTCACCAGTGGATCCATGTGGTTTAGGAAAAGAACACAAAGGCAAATGTCACTAGTAGATCAATGTGGTTTTGGAAATAAACACACACACAATGCCTCAAGTGGATCCATGTGGTTTAGGAAAAGAACACACATGCAATGACACTAGTGGATCCATGTGGTTCAGGAAAAGAACACACATGCAATCACACTAGTGGATCAATGTGGTTTACAAAAAATACACATGCAATGTCACAAGTAGATGAATGTGGTTTAGGGAAAGAACACACGTGCAAATGTCACTAGTGGATCCATGTCGTCTAGCAAAATAACACACATCCAATGACACTAGTGGATCCATGTGGTTTAGGAAAAGAACACACATGCAATGACTCTAGGGGATCAATGTGGTTTAGGAAAAGAACATAGATGCAATGTCACCAGTGGATCCATGTAGTTTCGGAAAAGAACACACATGCAATGTCATGAGAGGATCCATGTGGTTTAAGAAAAGAACACACATGAAATGACACAAGTGGATCCATGTGGTTTAGGAAAAGAACACACATGCAATGACACTAGTGGATCCATGTAGTTCAGGAAAAGAACACACATGCAATCACACTAGTGGATCAATGTGGTTTACATAAAATACACATGCAATGTCACAAGTAGATGAATGTGGTTTAGGGAAAGAACACACGTGCAAATGTCACTAGTGGATCCATGTCGTCTAGGAAAATAACACACATCCAATGACACTAGTGGATCCATGTGGTTTAGGAAAAGAACACACATACAATGACTCTAGGGGATCAATGTGGTTTAGGAAAAGAACATAGATGCAATGTCACCAGTTGATCCATGTAGTTTAGGAAAAGAACACACATGCAATGTCATGAGTGGATCCATGTGGTTTAAGAAAAGAACACACATGAAATGTCACAAGTGGATCTATGTAGTTTAAGAAAAGAACACACAAGCAATGTCACAAGTGGATCCATGTGGTTTAGGAAAAAACACACATGCAATGACACCCCTGGATCCATGTGGTTTAGGAAATAACACACATGCAATGAATCTAGTGGATAAATGTGATTTGGGAAAATAACTCACATGCAATGACCCTAGTGGATCAATGTGGTTTAGGAAAAGAACACACATGCAATGACTCTAGTGGATCAATGTGGTTTAGGAAAAGAACACACATGCAATGACTCTAGTGGATCAATGTGGTTTAGGAAAAGAACACACATGCAATGACACTAGTGGATCCATGTGGTTTAGGAAAAGAACACACATGCAATGACTCTTGGGGATCAATGTGGTTTAGGAAAAGAACATAGATGCAATGTCACCAGTGGATCCATGTAGTTTAGGAAAAGAACACACATGCAATGTCATGAGTGGATCCATGTGGTTTAAGAAAAGAACACACATGAAATGTCACAAGTGGATCTATGTGGTTTAGGAAAAGAACACACATGAAATGTCACAAGTGGATCTATGTGGTTTTGGAAAAGAACACACATGCATTGACACTAGTGGATCCATGTGGTTCAGGAAAAGAACACACATGTAATGACACTAGTGGATCAATGTGGTTTGTGAAAAACACACACATGCAATGTCACAAGTAAATCAATGTTGTTTAGGAAAAGAACACACATGGAAATGTCACCAGTGGATACATGTCGTTTAGGAAAAGAGCACACATCCAATGACTCTAGTGGATCCATGTGGTTTAGGAAAAGAACACACATGCAATGGCTCTAGTGGATCACTGTGGTTTAGGAAAAGAACACACATGCAATGTCACCAGTGGATCCATGTAGTTTAGGAAAAGAACACACATGCAATGTCACAAGTGGATCCATGTAGTTTAAGAAAAGAACACACATGCAATGTCACAAGTGGATCCATGTGGTTTAGGAAAGAACACACATGCAATGTCACCACTGGATCCATGTGGTTTAGGAAAATAACACAGATGCAATGAATCTAGTGGATAAATGTGATTTGGGAAAATAACACACATGCAATGACCCTAGTGGATCAATGTGGTTTAGGAAAAGAACACACATGCAATGACTCTAGTGGATCAATGTGGTTTAGGAAAGAACACACATTCAATGACTCTAGTGGATCAATGTGGTTTAGGAAAAGAACACACACGCAATGTCACAAGTGGATCCATGTGATTTAGGAAAAGAACACACATGCAATGACTCTAGTGGATCCATCTGGTTTAGGAAAAGAACACACATGCAATGTGACAAGTGGACCCATGTAGTTTAAGAAAAGGACACACATGCAATGTCAGCAGTGCATCCATGTTGTTTAGAAAAGAAAACACTTGCAGTGTCACCGGTGGATCCATGTGGTTTAGGAAAAGAGCACACATGCAATGTCACAAGTGGATCCATGTGGATTAGGAAAAGAACACACATGCAATGACGATAGTGGATCAATGTGGTTTAGGAAAATAACACACATGCAATGAGTCTAGTGGATCAATGTGGTTTAGGAAAAGAACACACATGCAATGACTCTAGTGGATCCATGTGGTTCAGGAAAAGAACACACAAGCAATCTCACTAGTGGATCCATGTGGTTTAGGAAAAGAAGACACATGCAATGTCACCAGTGGATCCATATGGTTTAGGAAAAGAACGCACATGCAATGTCACTAGTGGATCCATGTGGTTTAGGAAATGAACACACACGCAATGCCCCAAGTGGATCCATGTGGTTTAGGAAAAGAACACACATGCAATGACACTAGTGGATCCATGTGGTTCAGGAAAAGAACACACATGCAATCACACTAGTGGATCAATGTGGTTTACAAAAAATACACATGCAATGTCACAAGTAGATGAATGTGGTTTAGGGAAAGAACACACGTGCAAATGTCACTAGTGGATCCATGTCGTTTAGGAAAATAACACACATCCAATGACACTAGTGGATCCATGTGGTTTAGGAAAAGAACACACATGCAATGACTCTAGGGGATCAATGTGGTTTAGGAAAAGAACATAGATGCAATGTCACCAGTGGATCCATGTAGTTTAGGAAAAGAACACACATGCAATGTCATGAGTGGATCCATGTGGTTTAAGAAAAGAACACACATGAAATGTCACAAGTGGATCTATGTGGTTTAGGAAAAGAACACACATGAAATGTCACAGGTGGATCTATGTGGTTTAGGAAAAGAACACACATGCATTGACACTAGTGGATCCATGTGGTTCAGGAAAAGAACACACATGTAATGACACTAGTGGATCAATGTGGTTTGTGAAAAACACACACATGCAATGTCACAAGTAAATCAATGTTGTTTAGGAAAAGAACACACATGGAAATGCCACCAGTGGATACATGTCGTTTAGGAAAAGAGCAGACATCCAATGACTCTAGTGGATCCATGTGGTTTAGGAAAAGAACACACATGCAATGACTCTAGTGGATCAATCTGGTTTAGGAAAAGAACACACATGCAATGTCACCAGTGGATCCATGTAGTTTAGGAAAATAACACACATGCAATGTCACAAGTGGATCCATGTAGTTTAAGAACAGAAAACACATGCAATGTCACAAGTGGATCCATGTGGTTTAGGAAAAAACACACATGCAATGACACCACTGGATCCATGTGGTTTAGGAAAATAACACACATGCAATTAATCTAGTGGATAAATGTGATTTGGGAAAATAACACACATGCAATGACCCTAGTGGATCAATGTGGTTTAGGAAAAGAACACACATGCAATGACTCTAGTGGATCAATGTGGTTTAGGAAAAGAACACACATGCAATGACTCTAGTGGATCAATGTGGTTTAGGAAAAGAACACACACGCAATGTCACAAGTGGATCCATGTGATTTAGGAAAAGAACACACATGCAATGACTCTAGTGGATCCATCTAGTTCAGGAAAAGAACACACATGCAATGTCACAAGTGTACCCATGTAGTTTATGAAAAGGACACACATGCAATGTCACCCGTGGATCCATGTTGTTTAGAAAAGAAAACACTTGCAATGTCACCGGTGGATCCATGTGGTTTAGGAAAAGAGCACACATGCAATGTCACAAGTGGATCCATGTGGTTTAGGAAAAGAACGCACATGTAATGACGATAGTGGATCAATGTGGTTTAGGAAAATAACACACATGGAATGAGTCTAGTGGATCAGTGCGGTTTAGGAAAAGAACACACTCACAATGTCACCGGTGGATCCATGTGGTTTAGGAAAAGAGCACACATGCAATGACACAAGTGGATCCATGTGGTTTAGGAAAAGAACACACATGCAAGGTCACCGTGATCCATCTGGTTTAGGAAAAGAACGCACATGCAATGTCACCAGTGGATCCATGTGGTTTAGGAAAAGAACACAAAGGCAAATGTCACTAGTAGATCAATGTGGTTTTGGAAATAAACACACACACAATGCCTCAAGTGGATCCATGTGGTTTAGGAAAAGAACACACATGCAATGACACTAGTGGATCCATGTGGTTCAGGAAAAGAACACACATGCAATCACACTAGTGGATCAATGTGGTTTACAAAAAATACACATGCAATGTCACAAGTAGATGAATGTGGTTTAGGGAAAGAACACACGTGCAAATGTCACTAGTGGATCCATGTCGTCTAGCAAAATAACACACATCCAATGACACTAGTGGATCCATGTGGTTTAGGAAAAGAACACACATGCAATGACTCTAGGGGATCAATGTGGTTTAGGAAAAGAACATAGATGCAATGTCACCAGTGGATCCATGTAGTTTCGGAAAAGAACACACATGCAATGTCATGAGAGGATCCATGTGGTTTAAGAAAAGAACACACATGAAATGACACAAGTGGATCCATGTGGTTTAGGAAAAGAACACACATGCAATGACACTAGTGGATCCATGTGGTTCAGGAAAAGAACACACATGCAATCACACTAGTGGATCAATGTGGTTTACATAAAATACACATGCAATGTCACAAGTAGATGAATGTGGTTTAGGGAAAGAACACACGTGCAAATGTCACTAGTGGATCCATGTCGTCTAGGAAAATAACACACATCCAATGACACTAGTGGATCCATGTGGGTTAGGAACAGAAAACACACAATGACTCTAGGGATCAATGTGGTTTAGGAAAAGAACATAGATGCAATGTCACCAGTTGATCCATGTAGTTTAGGAAAAGAACACACATGCAATGTCATGAGTGGATCCATGTGGTTTAAGAAAAGAACACACATGAAATGTCACAAGTGGATCTATGTAGTTTAAGAAAAGAACACACAAGCAATGTCACAAGTGGATCCATGTGGTTTAGGAAAAAACACACATGCAATGACACCCCTGGATCCATGTGGTTTAGGAAATAACACACATGCAATGAATCTAGTGGATAAATGTGATTTGGGAAAATAACTCACATGCAATGACCCTAGTGGATCAATGTGGTTTAGGAAAAGAACACACATGCAATGACTCTAGTGGATCAATGTGGTTTAGGAAAAGAACACACATGCAATGACTCTAGTGGATCAATGTGGTTTAGGAAAAGTACACACACGCAATGTCACAAGTGGATCCATGTGATTTAGGAAAAGAACACACATGCAATGACTCTAGTGGATCCATCTGGTTACGGAAAAGAACACACATGCAATGTCACAAGTGGACCCATGTAGTTTAAGAAAAGGACACACATGCAATGTCACCCGTGGATCCATGTTGTTTAGAAAAGAAAACACTTGCAATGTCACCGGTGGATCCATGTGGTTTAGGAAAAGAGCACACATGCAATGTCCCAAGTGGATCCATGTGGTTTAGGAAAATAACACACATGCAATGACGATAGTGGATCAATGTGGTTTAGGAAAATAACACACATGCAATGAGTCTAGTGGATCAATGCGGTTTAGGAAAAGAACACACTCACAATGTCACCGGTGGATCCATGTGGTTTAGGAAAAGAGCACACATGCAATGACACAAGTGGATCCATGTGGTTTAGGAAAAGAACACACATTCGATGTCACCAGTGGATCCATCTTGTTTTGGAAAAGAACGCACATGCAATATCACCAGTGGATCCATGTGGTTTAGGAAAAGAACACACAGGCAAATGTCACTAGTAGATCAATGTGGTTTTGGAAATAAACACACACGCAATGCCTCAAGTGGATCCATGTGGTTTAGGAAAAGAACACACATGCAATGACACTAGTGGATCAATGTGGTTGTGAAAAGAACACACATGCAATCACACTAGTGGATCAATGGGGTTTACAAAAAATACACATGCAATGTCATAAGTAGATGAATGTGGTTTAGGGAAAGAACACACGTGCAAATGTCACTAGTGGATCCATGTCATCCAATGACACTAGTGGATCCATGTGGTTTAGGAAAAGAACACACATGCAATGACTCTAGGGGATCAATGTGGTTTAGGAAAAGAACATAGATGCAAGGTCACCAGTGGATCCATGTAGTTTAGGAAAAGAACACACATGCAATGTCATGAGTGGATCCATGTGGTTTAAGAAAAGAACACACATGAAATGTCACAAGTGGATCTATGTAGTTTAAGAAAAGAACACACAAGCAATGTCACAAGTGGATCCATGTGGTTTAGGAAAAAACACACATGCAATGACACCCCTGGATCCATGTGGTTTAGGAAAATAACACACATGCAATGAATCTAGTGGATAAATGTGATTTGGGAAAATAACTCACATGCAATGACCCTAGTGGATCAATGTGGTTTAGGAAAAGAACACACATGCAATGTCACCAGTGGATCCATCTGGTTTAGGAAAAGAACGCACATGCAATGTCACCAGTGGATCCATGTGGTTTAGGAAAAGAACACACAGGCAAATGTCACTAGTAGATCAATGTAGTTTTGGAAATGAACACACACGCAATGCCTCAAGTGGATCCATGTGGTTTAGGAAAAGAACACACATGCAATGACACTAGTGGATCCATGTGGTTCAGGAAAAGAACACACATGCAATCACCCTAGTGGATCAATGTGGTTTACAAAAAATACACATGCAATGTCACAAGTAGATGAATGTGGTTTAGGGAAAGAACACACATGCAAATGTCACCAGTGGATCCATGTGGTTTAGGAAAATAACACACATGCAATGACAATAGTGGATCAATGTGGTTTAGGAAAATAACACACATGCAATGAGTCTAGTGGATCAATGTGGTTTAGGAAAAGAACACACATGCAATGACTCTAGTGGATCCATGTGGTTCAGGAAAAGAACACACATGCAATGTCACTAGTTGATCCATGTGGTTTAGGAAAAGAACACACATGCAATGTCACCAGTGGATCCATCTGGTTTAGGAAAAGAACGCGCATGCAATGTCACCAGTGGATCCATGTGGTTTAGGAAAAGAACACATAGGCAAATGTCATTAGTAGATCAATGTGGTTTTGGAAATGAACACACACGCAATGCCTCAAGTGGATCCATGTGGTTTAGGAAAAGAATGCACATGCAATGACACTAGTGGATCCATGTGGTTCAGGAAAAGAACACACATGCAATCACACTAGTGGATCAATGTGGTTTACAAAAAATACACATGCAATGACACAAGTAGATTAATGTGGTTTAGGGACAGAACACACGTGCAAATGTCACTAGTGGATCCATGTCGTCTAGGAAAATAACACACATCCAATGACACTAGTGGATCCATGTGGTTTAGGAAAAGAACACACATGCAATGACTCTAGGGGATTAATGTGGTTTAGGAAAAGAACATAGATGCAATGTCACCAGTGGATCCATGTAGTTTAGGAAAAGAACACACATGGAATGTCATGAGTGGATCCATGTGGTTTAAGAAAAGAACACACATGTAATGTCACAAGTGGTTCTATGTGGTTTGGGAAAAGAACACACATGAAATGTCACCAAGTGGATCTATGTGGTTTAGGAAAAGAGCACACATGCATTGACACTAGTGGATCCATGTGGTTCAGGAAAAGAAAACACATGTAATGACACTAGTGGATCAATGTGGTGTGTGAAAAACACACACATGCAATGTCACAAGTAAATCAATGTTGTCTAGGAAAAGAACACATATGGAAATGTCACCAGTGGATACATGTTGTTTAGGAAAAGAGCACACATCCAATGATTCTAGTGGATCCATGTGGTTTAGGAAAAGAACACACATGCAATGACTCTAGTGGATCACTGTGGTATAGGAAAAGAACACACATGCAATGTCACCAGTGGATCCATGTAGTCTAGGAAAAGAACACACATGCAATGTCACAAGTGGATCCATGTAGTTTAAGAAAAGAACACACATGCAATGTCACAAGTGGATCCATGTGGTTTAGGAAAAACACACATGCAATGACACCACTGGATCCATGTGGTTTAGGAAAATAACACACATGCAATGAATCTAGTGGATAAATGTGAGTTAGGAAAATAACACACATGCAATGACCCTAGTGGATCAATGTGGTTTAGGAAAAGAACACACATGCAATGAATCTAGTGGATCAATGTGGTTTAGGAAAAGAACACAGATGCAATGACTCTAGTGGATCAATGTGGTTTAGGAAAAGAACACACACGCAATGTCACAAGTGGATCCATGTGGTTTAGGAAAAGAACACACATGCAATGACTCCAGTGGATCCATCTGGTTCAGGAAAAGAACACACATGCAATGTCACTAGTGGATCCATGTTGTTTAGAAAAGAAAACACTTGCAATGTCACCGGTGGATCCATGTGGTTTAGGAAAAGAGCACACATGGAATGTCACAAGTGGATCCATGTGGTTTTGGAAAAGAACACACATGGAATGACGATAGTGGATCAATGTGGTTTAGGAAAAGAGCACACATGCAATGTCCCAAGTGGATCCATGTGGTTTAGGAAAATAACACACATGCAATGACGATAGTGGATCAATGTGGTTTAGGAAAATAACACACATGCAATGAGTCTAGTGGATCAATGCGGTTTAGGAAAAGAACACACTCACAATGTCACCGGTGGATCCATGTGGTTTAGGAAAAGAGCACACATGCAATGACACAAGTGGATCCATGTGGTTTAGGAAAAGAACACACATTCGATGTCACCAGTGGATCCATCTTGTTTTGGAAAAGAACGCACATGCAATATCACCAGTGGATCCATGTGGTTTAGGAAAAGAACACACAGGCAAATGTCACTAGTAGATCAATGTGGTTTTGGAAATAAACACACACGCAATGCCTCAAGTGGATCCATGTGGTTTAGGAAAAGAACACACATGCAATGACACTAGTGGATCCATGTGGTTCAGGAAAAGAACACACATGCAATCACACTAGTGGATCAATGGGGTTTACAAAAAATACACATGCAATGTCATAAGTAGATGAATGTGGTTTAGGGAAAGAACACACGTGCAAATGTCACTAGTGGATCCATGTCATCCAATGACACTAGTGGATCCATGTGGTTTAGGAAAAGAACACACATGCAATGACTCTAGGGGATCAATGTGGTTTAGGAAAAGAACATAGATGCAAGGTCACCAGTGGATCCATGTAGTTTAGGAAAAGAACACACATGCAATGTCATGAGTGGATCCATGTGGTTTAAGAAAAGAACACACATGAAATGTCACAAGTGGATCTATGTAGTTTAAGAAAAGAACACAAGCAATGTCACAAGTGGATCCATGTGGTTTAGGAAAAAACACACATGCAATGACACCCCTGGATCCATGTGGTTTAGGAAAATAACACACATGCAATGAATCTAGTGGATAAATGTGATTTGGGAAAATAACTCACATGCAATGACCCTAGTGGATCAATGTGGTTTAGGAAAAGAACACACATGCAATGTCACCAGTGGATCCATCTGGTTTAGGAAAAGAACGCACATGCAATGTCACAAGTGGATCCATGTGGTTTAGGAAAAGAACACACAGGCAAATGTCACTAGTAGATCAATGTGGTTTTGGAAATGAACACACACGCAATGCCTCAAGTGGATCCATGTGGTTTAGGAAAAGAACACACATGCAATGACACTAGTGGATCCATGTGGTTCAGGAAAAGAACACACATGCAATCACCCTAGTGGATCAATGTGGTTTACAAAAAATACACATGCAATGTCACAAGTAGATGAATGTGGTTTAGGGAAAGAACACACATGCAAATGTCACCAGTGGATCCATGTGGTTTAGGAAAAGAACACACATGCAATGACAATAGTGGATCAATGTGGTTTAGGAAAATAACACACATGCAATGAGTCTAGTGGATCAATGTGGTTTAGGAAAAGAACACACATGCAATGACTCTAGTGGATCCATGTGGTTCAGGAAAAGAACACACATGCAATGTCACTAGTTGATCCATGTGGTTTAGGAAAAGAACACACATGCAATGTCACCAGTGGATCCATCTGGTTTAGGAAAAGAACGCGCATGCAATGTCACCAGTGGATCCATGTGGTTTAGGAAAAGAACACACAGGCAAATGTCATTAGTAGATCAATGTGGTTTTGGAAATGAACACACACGCAATGCCTCAAGTGGATCCATGTGGTTTAGGAAAAGAATGCACATGCAATGACACTAGTGGATCCATGTGGTTCAGGAAAAGAACACACATGCAATCACACTAGTGGATCAATGTGGTTTACAAAAAATACACATGCAATGACACAAGTAGATTAATGTGGTTTAGGGAGTAACACACGCAAATGTCACTAGTGGATCCATGTCTAGGAAAATAACACACATCCAATGACACTAGTGGATCCATGTGGTTTAGGAAAAGAACACACATGCAATGTCTCTAGTTGATCAATGTGGTTTAGGAAAAGAACATAGATGCAATGTCACCAGTGGATCCATGTAGTTTAGGAAAAGAACACACATGGAATGTCATGAGTGGATCCATGTGGTTTAAGAAAAGAACACACATGTAATGTCACAAGTGGTTCTATGTGGTTTGGGAAAAGAACACACATGAAATGTCACCAAGTGGATCTATGTGGTTTAGGAAAAGAGCACACATGCATTGACACTAGTGGATCCATGTGGTTCAGGAAAAGAAAACACATGTAATGACACTAGTGGATCAATGTGGTGTGTGAAAAACACACACATGCAATGTCACAAGTAAATCAATGTTGTCTAGGAAAAGAACACATATGGAAATGTCACCAGTGGATACATGTTGTTTAGGAAAAGAGCACACATCCAATGATTCTAGTGGATCCATGTGGTTTAGGAAAAGAACACACATGCAATGACTCTAGTGGATCACTGTGGTATAGGAAAAGAACACACATGCAATGTCACCAGTGGATCCATGTAGTCTAGGAAAAGAACACACATGCAATGTCACAAGTGGATCCATGTAGTTTAAGAAAAGAACACACATGCAATGTCACAAGTGGATCCATGTGGTTTAGGAAAAACACACATGCAATGACACCACTGGATCCATGTGGTTTAGGAAAATAACACACATGCAATGAATCTAGTGGATAAATGTGAGTTAGGAAAATAACACACATGCAATGACCCTAGTGGATCAATGTGGTTTAGGAAAAGAACACACATGCAATGAATCTAGTGGATCAATGTGGTTTAGGAAAAGAACACAGATGCAATGACTCTAGTGGATCAATGTGGTTTAGGAAAAGAACACACACGCAATGTCACAAGTGGATCCATGTGGTTTAGGAAAAGAACACACATGCAATGACTCCAGTGGATCCATCTGGTTCAGGAAAAGAACACACATGCAATGTCACTAGTGGATCCATGTTGTTTAGAAAAGAAAACACTTGCAATGTCACCGGTGGATCCATGTGGTTTAGGAAAAGAGCACACATGGAATGTCACAAGTGGATCCATGTGGTTTTGGAAAAGAACACACATGGAATGACGATAGTGGATCAATGTGGTTTAGGAAAAGAGCACACATGCAATGTCCCAAGTGGATCCATGTGGTTTAGGAAAATAACACACATGCAATGACGATAGTGGATCAATGTGGTTTAGGAAAATAACACACATGCAATGAGTCTAGTGGATCAATGCGGTTTAGGAAAAGAACACACTCACAATGTCACCGGTGGATCCATGTGGTTTAGGAAAAGAGCACACATGCAATGACACAAGTGGATCCATGTGGTTTAGGAAAAGAACACATTCGATGTCACCAGTGGATCCATCTTGTTTTGGAAAAGAACGACATGCAATATCACCAGTGGATCCATGTGGTTTAGGAAAAGAACACACAGGCAAATGTCACTAGTAGATCAATGTGGTTTTGGAAATAAACACACACGCAATGCCTCAAGTGGATCCATGTGGTTTAGGAAAAGAACACACATGCAATGACACTAGTGGATCCATGTGGTTCAGGAAAAGAACACACATGCAATCACACTAGTGGATCAATGGGGTTTACAAAAAATACACATGCAATGTCATAAGTAGATGAATGTGGTTTAGGGAAAGAACACACGTGCAAATGTCACTAGTGGATCCATGTCATCCAATGACACTAGTGGATCCATGTGGTTTAGGAAAAGAACACACATGCAATGACTCTAGGGGATCAATGTGGTTTAGGAAAAGAACATAGATGCAAGGTCACCAGTGGATCCATGTAGTTTAGGAAAAGAACACACATGCAATGTCATGAGTGGATCCATGTGGTTTAAGAAAAGAACACACATGAAATGTCACAAGTGGATCTATGTAGTTTAAGAAAAGAACACACAAGCAATGTCACAAGTGGATCCATGTGGTTTAGGAAAAAACACACATGCAATGACACCCCTGGATCCATGTGGTTTAGGAAAATAACACACATGCAATGAATCTAGTGGATAAATGTGATTTGGGAAAATAACTCACATGCAATGACCCTAGTGGATCAATGTGGTTTAGGAAAAGAACACACATGCAATGTCACCAGTGGATCCATCTGGTTTAGGAAAAGAACGCACATGCAATGTCACAAGTGGATCCATGTGGTTTAGGAAAAGAACACACAGGCAAATGTCACTAGTAGATCAATGTGGTTTTGGAAATGAACACACACGCAATGCCTCAAGTGGATCCATGTGGTTTAGGAAAAGAACACACATGCAATGACACTAGTGGATCCATGTGGTTCAGGAAAAGAACACACATGCAATCACCCTAGTGGATCAATGTGGTTTACAAAAAATACACATGCAATGTCACAAGTAGATGAATGTGGTTCAGGAAAAGAAAACACATGTAATGACACTAGTGGATCAATGTGGTGTGTGAAAAACACACACATGCAATGTCACAAGTAAATCAATGTTGTCTAGGAAAAGAACACATATGGAAATGTCACCAGTGGATACATGTTGTTTAGGAAAAGAGCACACATCCAATGATTCTAGTGGATCCATGTGGTTTAGGAAAAGAACACACATGCAATGACTCTAGTGGATCACTGTGGTATAGGAAAAGAACACACATGCAATGTCACCAGTGGATCCATGTAGTCTAGGAAAAGAACACACATGCAATGTCACAAGTGGATCCATGTAGTTTAAGAAAAGAACACACATGCAATGTCACAAGTGGATCCATGTGGTTTAGGAAAAACACACATGCAATGACACCACTGGATCCATGTGGTTTAGGAAAATAACACACATGCAATGAATCTAGTGGATAAATGTGAGTTAGGAAAATAACACACATGCAATGACCCTAGTGGATCAATGTGGTTTAGGAAAAGAACACACATGCAATGAATCTAGTGGATCAATGTGGTTTAGGAAAAGAACACATATGCAATGACTCTAGTGGATCAATGTGGTTTAGGAAAAGAACACACACGCAATGTCACAAGTGGATCCATGTGGTTTAGGAAAAGAACACACATGCAATGACTCCAGTGGATCCATCTGGTTCAGGAAAAGAACACACATGCAATGTCACTAGTGGATCCATGTTGTTTAGAAAAGAAAACACTTGCAATGTCACCGGTGGATCCATGTGGTTTAGGAAAAGAGCACACATGGAATGTCACAAGTGGATCCATGTGGTTTTGGAAAAGAACACACATGGAATGACGATAGTGGATCAATGTGGTTTAGGAAAATAACACACATGCAATGAGTCTAGTGGATCAATGTGGTTTAGGAAAATAACACACATGCAATGACTCTAGTGGGTCCATGTGGTTCAGGAAAAGAACACACATGCAATGTCACTAGTGGATCCATGTGGTTTAGGAAAAGAACACACATGCAATGTCACCAGTGGATCCATCTGGTTTAGGAAAAGAACGCACATGAAATGTCACAAGTGGATCTGTGTGGTTTAGGAAAAGAACACACATGCAATGACACTAGTGGATCCATGTGGTTCAGGAAAAGAACACACATGTAATGACACTAGTGGATCAGTGTGGTTTACGAAAAACACACACATGCAATGTCACAAGTAGATCAATGTTGTTTAGGAAAAGAGCACACATCCAATGACTCTAGTGGATCCATGTGGTTTAGGAAAAGAACACACATGCAATGACTCTAGTGGATCATTGTGGTTTAGGAAAAGAACACACATGCAATGTCACCAGTGGATCCATGTAGTTTAGGGAAAGAACACACATGCAATGTCACAAGTGGACCCATGTAGTTTAAGAAAAGAACACACATGCAATGTCACAAGTGGATCCATGTGGTTTAGGAAAATAACACACATGCAATCACTCTAGTGGATCAATGTGATTTAGGAAAATAACACACATGGAATGACTCTAGTGGATCAATGTGGTTTAGGAAAAGAACACACATGCAATGTCACATGTGGATCCATGTGGTTTAGGAAAAGATCACCCATGCAATGACTCTAGTGGATCAATGTGATTTAGGAAAAGAACACACATGCAATGACTCTAGTGGATCAATGTGGTTTAGGAAAAGAACACAAATGCAATGTCACATGTGGATCCATGTGGTTTAGGAAAAGAACACACATGCAATGTCACCGGTGGATCCATGTGGTTTAGGAAAATAACACACATGCATAGTCACAACTGGATCCATGTGGTTTACTAAAAGAACACACATGCAATGTCACTAGTGGATCCATGTAGTTTAGGAAATGAACACACATGCAATGTCACTAGTGGATCCATGTGGTTTAAGAAAAGAACACACATGCAATGTCACAAGTGGATCCATGTGGTTTAGGAAAATAACACGCATGCAATCACTCTACTGGATCAATGTGATTTATTAAAATAACACACATGCAATGACTCTAGTGGATTAATGTGGTTTAGGAAAAGATCACACATGCAATGTCACAAGTGGATCCATGTGGTTGAGGAAAAACCACACATGCAATAACTCTAGTGGATCAATATGGTTTAGGAAAAGAACACACATGCAATGACTCTAGTGGATCAATGTGGTTTAGGAAAAGAAAACACATGCAATGTCACAAGTGGATCCATGTGGTTTAGGAAAAGAACACACATGCAATGTCACCGGTGGATCCATGTGGTTAAGAAAAATAACACACATTCATTGTCACAAGTGGATCCACGTGGTTTAGGAAAAGAGCACACCTGCAATGTCACTAGTGGATCCATGTGGTTTAGGAAAAGAACAAACATGCAATGTCACAAGTGGATCCATGTGGTTTAGTAAAAGAACACACATGAAATGACTCTAGTGGATCAATTTGGTTTAGGAAAAGAACACACATGCAATGACGATAGGGGATCAATGTGGTTTAGGAAAATAACACACATGCAATGAGTCTAGTGGATCAATGTGGTTTAGGAAAAGAACAAACATGCAATGACTCTAGTGGGTCCATGTGGTTCAGGAAAAGAACACGCATGCAATGTCACTAGTGGATCCATGTGGTTTAGGAAAAGAACACACATACAATGTCACCAGTGGATCCATCTGGTTTAGGAAAAGAACACACATGCAGTGTCACCAGTGGATCTATGTGGTTTAGAAAAAGAACACACAGGCAAATGTCAATAGTAGATCAATGTGGTTTTGGAAATGAACACACACGCAATGCGTCAAGTGGATCCATGTGATTTATTAAAATAACACACATGCAATGACTCTAGTGGGTTAATGTGGTTTAAGAAAAGAACACACATGCAATGTCACAAGTGGATCCAAGTGGTTTAGGAAAAAAACACATGCAATGACTCTAGTGGATCAATATGGTTTAGGAAAAGAACCCACATGCAATGACTCTAGTGGATCAATGTGGTTTAGGAAAAGAAAACACACGCAATGTCACAAGTGGATCCATGTGGTTTAGGAAAAGAACACACATGCAATGTCACCGGTGGATCCATGTGGTTTAGGAAAATAACACACATTCATTGTCACAAGTGGATCCACATGGTTTAGGAAAAGAGCACACCTGCAATGTCACTAGTGGATCCATGTGGTTTAGGAAAAGAACAAACATGCAATGTCACAAGTGGATCCATGTGGTTTAGTAAAAGAACACACATTAAATGACTCTAGTGGATCAATTTGGTTTAGGAAAAGAACACACATGCAATGACTCTAGTGGATACATGTGGTTTAGGAAAAGAACACACATGGAATGACACTAGAGAATCAATGTGGTTTAAGAAAAAAATACAGATGCAATGTCACAAGTAGATCAATGTGGTTTAGGAAAAGAACACACATGCAAATGTCACCAGTGGATACATGTCATTTAGGAAAAGAACACACATGCAATGACTATATTGGATCAATGTGGTTTAGGAAAAGAACACATATGCAATGGCCCTAGTGGATCCATGTGGTTCAGGAACTGAACACACGTGTAATGTCCATAGTGGATCCATATGGTTCAAGAAACGAACACACATGCAAATGTCACCAGCGGATCAACGTGGTTTAGGAAAAGAACACACATGCAATGCCTCAAGTGGATCCATGTTGTTTAGGAAAAAACACACATGCCATGACACTAGTGGATCCTGTGGTTCAGGAAAATAACACACATGCAATGGCAGTAGTGGATAAATGTGGTACACGAAAAGAACACACATGCAATGTCACAAGTAGATAAATGTTGTTTAGGAAAAGAACACACATGAAAAGGTCACCAGTGGATACATGTGGTTTAGGAAAACAACACACATGCAATGACTCTAGTGAATTCATGTGGTTTAGGAAAATAACACACATACAATGACTGTAGTGGATCAATGTGCTTTAGGAAAAGAACACACATGCAATGTCACCAGTGGATCCATGTAGTTTAGGAAAAAAACACACATGCAATGACTCTAGTGGATCCATCTGGTTCAGGAAAACAACACACATGCAATGTCACCATTGGATCCATGTTGTTTAGGGTTTCTACTCTCGCTTAGGGTGTGATGATTTGAAAATATATTGATCCTATTGATGAGCTCCTATAGTAGCTCATATTACTTCTAAGCAATCAAGTCAAACAACAGATCAAGGCAACTCATCTTACAAACAAATCAATTACTACTAGCGTTACCATCAAGCTTAGCTTGAGGTAAGGATGGGTGTTTTGAATAGGTTGGAGTTTGAACAAGGTAAGGTCCTTGGTATCTCTACCAAGAGTAGAATTAAAAAGCTTACTAAAAGGTTTTGGTGATCCTAGAGGTAAGAGTAGTTGAAGGCTTTGTCTTGAAAACATAAGGAGATTCTATTATATATCTCACCATAGTTTTGTCATTAGAAACTACTAAAATAGTTTTGGTTACATAAGCATCTTGGCTCATGTTTTGAAATGCAAGAACATTTGAGAATATATAAAATGAGCCCGGATAGTTTTGTTAAATGGCTTTTTGACAACATATGTTAAGGTAAGGGGTATATCTTCTAATACACAATCATAATCATAAACACAGTCAAACAACAGGCAAACACTTCATCACTAAACAAGAAAAGTTTTTGTTCCCCCTGATTTTTGCATTCAGCACAACTAATTAGGGTTGCTGAAATTGGCATGTTACAGACCTTTCCCCCTTAAAAGAATCTCGTCCCGAGATTCAGGAGAGGTGAGGGTTAGGGGACTTTGAGTCGGGTTGATACTAGGTGTCTTACGCGTACTATCTTACGTACTCCGTCTTTGAAAGTTACTACTCTATCGATGAAGTTGTGCTTCAGTCTTCTGGGATGCACAGAGAGTTAAGCAGAGTCCAGTCCTGATTGCGAGGGATGACCTTCTTTTCCTTCCGGACTCTATATCTCGAGGGCTTAGACTTGGTAGACATTCTCGATGCTGAACTTCACGAAGTACTTGTCGGGGGATAGAGTCTACGGTTGGGTGTACCGTTCTCTAAGGATCCACGCCTCTTCCTTAGGGTCATAGCGTATCCTAATTAACGATTTTACGGTCGAAACTCTTGAGGCTACTTCTGGCGAAGAGTTACTCTATTTTTGTGGGAAGGATTAAACTGGGGTATATCCGAGAGTTGACATAGTCCTTCCTTCTTGAAGTCATTGAATGAGGTCTTTGGGGATTGTCGTCTATCTTTCTTCTGGAGTAGATACCTTCAGAAGTCTTCCAGGAATTATGCTTACTAGGCTTATATATACTACTATTATTCGTACTTAGCCTGTGGAGTCTCAAATCCTCTAAGCGAGTGGAACTGAGCGGTTAGCGATCCTGTGGCACTTCCGGTGGGTCTTCAGCTAAGGTAGCAGAGGGCTTCATAGAATCTTCAGTTTGTTTCTGCTCTGATGAATCGCGAGTTGTTACTTGGTGGAAAGACGTCGAATCTGGGGATCCATTCTAAAGTATCTTCTGGTAGATAATCTTCTGGCATTTGAGTGGAAAGATGCAGTCTTTCGGCCTTAGCGCCTTACTAAGGTGCTTTAGGAGTGGTGCGGATCTTCGGTCTTGATGTTAGAGAAAGGTTGTATCTTCCCGGAGTCTTGAGCTCGGGTATTCGAGTGATGCCTTATTTTACCAACCTTGGAGGGGTGGTTTCCTAATGAAGCTTTAAGGAGTTAGCTTAGCACAAGTTAGCGGTTTACGTCTATTCTTGATAGTGCTTCCCTAGGGTAGAGGCATCTAGTTTTAGAGAGGTTGTCGTCTCTTGAACACCTGGCGTTGTTTCTGCTCAAAGACAGAGTAGACTCGTTGTCTTCATGCTTCCTTATCATCGGGTTTCAAGGGTAGTTCTGACTTCTAGGGAGGATCTTCTTGATGGGTTGGGTAGGGTCAACTAGATTAGTTAGTCTCCTGAGGTGGTTGGAAGGTCTAATACACTAAGGTTAGTGTGGTTAGGTCTCACTCCTTGTCTTGGTTGACTTATCAGGTGGTTTCTTGTGGATATTGAGGAACCTTCGATGATTGACTTCCAGTTCCAATGGAATTCTTGCTGTAATAGACTGAGGAACAAGGGAGTGTTGCGCTATTGACAAGTCTTGAGAGGTGAGTTCGAGGTATGCTGTCTTGCTGAGGGGAAATCTTCGAGTTGATTATGACTTGACGATGTCGAATTCTTGGTTCTGGTGATGCTTTTCCTCTCATATACTCTCGAGGTTAGTCTGGGTCTCATTACCGACAGCTAACACAGGGGTTTCCTGAGTTACTAGGTGGGTTATCGCTCCTCGAGTCACGCTTTTAAGGAGGTCAAAGCAAACCAGATCATACAAACAAGGCGAACAGATCGAGGGGCTTGCAATGTCCTTGGCAGACAACACACATCAAGCAACACAGGATGCACTTAGGCAAGCAAACACGGTCAACGCTAGGGACCAAGGAGTTAACTACTCGCGATGTAGGGGAATCCTATTCTAAGGACTATTGACCTTAGGTATTCGTCTTTCTTCAGGCCAGAGTCACTATCTCGCAGAGGAAGTCTTCGTCGTATCTTGGATGTTTCTTGATAGTGCAACACCCGATTTCTTCTGATTGTGAGGATTCCGCTGATAGAGAGATATTGTAGTCTCCTTGTGTTTGCTGGTAGTTGCATGTCTTCATCTTCTTCTCATTGTCCTCACCGGGTTCTAGATCCCAGTTATTTAAAATCCGTAGGTTTGCAGTTTGGACGAGAGTTAGAGGAAGCCATTTTCGAAAGCATTTACTTAAAGTAAGAGAAGAAGTAGAACTTTTTGAAACTCATTGGGAAACTAGTTTTCGAAAGCCGGGGTTTTAAAAATAAGGTTCTTGTCTAATGACCATGCTAACTAAGTTTCTCCTACAGTCAGGATGGCTCTGATACCAAGTCTGTGGGGCCCCCGGATTAGTCATCCGAGAAATCCCTGTTATGCATACACCATGTTCCCATGATCAGTGATCCGTGGAACATAACCGACAAGTATCATTACAACATCCGAGACATACCGAATTTACAAGACTTACATAAATGCCGTTATGGCTACATCAATAATCATCAGTGGAACTTCATGAAGCGTAGAGCCCGATCCATGCCTTAAACTACAGGCAACTGATTGGGAGAACGTCCTAGCTCCCTTAGCCGTCAACTTCATCTTCTTCTTGATATCTGACCAAGTTAATAGCCAGGGACAGTGCCAGTGAGTACTTTGAATGTACTCGCAAACGACCTTAAGATAACAATAATAATAACAAAAGGATATGCATTATGGTTGTGGTAGTAGGAGGGCTCCAAGGGAGGTTATTTTCTCAATTAGTTTCTCTTGTAGATATAGCATCTACATATCTTTGTTGAAAACTTTGGTAAAACATTTTGGAAACCCTTTTGAAAAGTTTTGGAAAACATTAGGACTATGTCACCCATTTGTTCTCGTCTCCAGGTCATCCCACGACCAAACTCCTTTCTCCTCCTTTACGACCATCCCATGGTCAAAACATTTCCAAAGCCATTTATTTTCCGAAATCCTTTCTGAAAACAAAACCAGCACCGCTCTACAACAACCTTCCCAACCGTCCATGATCGCGTACGCGGCTATTCGAATAGATTTACACTCTACATAGGTTGTACACTTTACCCACACCATCCGGGTACACTACCTTGATCTTCACCGATCGTGGGTCGAGTAACCGATCAAGACTCTCCGGATGCCCACTCCAATATAAGTGCATACTCTATGAGGTTTATTCCCCTCAAAACCGGGATGTCAGGTACCGAGGACCAACCGGAGCACTTTTTCCACTTATCGAGTGTGCTCTTTCAATGAGGGGCTCATAGTAATGTGTGGAGGTTCGCACACCCTTCGTTCCATCTCCCGGTCGATGTCCCACATGGACCGTTTGTGCATAGAAGGCCCACCCTCCAGGGAGTTTCATCCCCTGTAGTGGTTGCGAGGCAACTTATACCAGAATAGACAAACATCAAATCTAGCCCTATCCCATTCCAGAGTAATGTGGTTGCACGGGTTAATTGTTCTAGCAAACCTGCAAAGAATCGGGTGCGTTTTTGTAAACCTTTTTCCTCCATCTTTCCTTTAGTATTTTGTAAAACGAAACCTTTTTCTTTCTCAACATCTCTTGGGAGGTCCCACCTCACCAAGGTTTTATCATAAAACTTTTGGTAAAAAAATTTCCGGGGTCTTCCCATCCTCTACCTTTGCTTTGGCTAAAACAGGGTCTCTAGAGGGTTATGGTGATATACACCATCTAACATACTAAGAACAAGTAGGTATCGCCAAGGGAGTTGTACTTAGTAGTACAAAAGTGTAATAGTTCAGAGGATCCAAACCATTACCATATATCGATCAACATATAGTAAAACAATGCAGTTTTAATAAACAGTAGATAAAACACATGCAATGAGTCTAGTGGATCCATGTGGTTTAGGAAAAGAACACACATGCAATGACACTAGTGGATCCATGTGGTTCAGGAAAAGAACACACATGCAATCACACTAGTGGATCAACGTGGTTTACAAAAAATACACATGCAATGTCACAAGTAGATGAATGTGGTTTAGGGAAAGAACACACGTGCAAATGTCACTAGTGGATCCATGTCGTTTAGGAAAATAACACACATCCAATGACACTAGTGGATCCATGTGGTTTAGGAAAAGAACACACATGCAATGACTCTTGGGGATCAATGTGGTTTAGGAAAAGAACATAGATGCAATGTCACCAGTGGATCCATGTAGTTTAGGAAAAGAACACACATGCAATGTCATGAGTGGATCCATGTGGTTTAAGAAAATAACACACATGAAATGTCACAAGTCGATCTATGTGGTTTAGGAAAAGAACACACATGAAATGTCACAAGTGGATCTATGTGGTTTTGGAAAAGAACACACATGCATTGACACTAGTGGATCCATGTGGTTCAGGAAAAGAACACACATGTAATGACACTAGTGGATCAATGTGGTTTGTGAAAAACACAGACATGGAATGTCACAAGTAAATCAATGTTGTTTAGGAAAAGAACACACATGGAAATGTCACCAGTGGATACATGTCGTTTAGGAAAAGATCACACATCCAATGACTCTAGTGGATCCATGTGGTTTAGGAAAAGAACACACATGCAATGGCTCTAGTGGATCACTGTGGTTTAGGAAAAGAACACACATGCAATGTCACCAGTGGATCCATGTAGTTTAGGAAAAGAACACACATGCAATGTCACAAGTGGATCCATGTAGTTTAAGAAAAGAACACACATGCAATGTCACAAGTGGATCCATGTGGTTTAGGAAAGAACACACATGCAATGTCACCACTGGATCCATGTGGTTTAGGAAAATAACACAGATGCAATGAATCTAGTGGATAAATGTGATTTGGGAAAATAACACACATGCAATGACCCTAGTGGATCAATGTGGTTTAGGAAAAGAACACACATGCAATGACTCTAGTGGATCAATGTGGTTTAGGAAAGAACACACATTCAATGACTCTAGTGGATCAATGTGGTTTAGGAAAAGAACACACACGCAATGTCACAAGTGGATCCATGTGATTTAGGAAAAGAACACACATGCAATGACTCTAGTGGATCCATCTGGTTTAGGAAAAGAACACACATGCAATGTGACAAGTGGACCCATGTAGTTTAAGAAAAGGACACACATGCAATGTCAGCAGTGCATCCATGTTGTTTAGAAAAGAAAACACTTGCAGTGTCACCGGTGGATCCATGTGGTTTAGGAAAAGAGCACACATGCTATGTCACAACTGGATCCATGTGGTTTAGGAAAAGAACACACATGCAATGACGATAGTGGATCAATGTGGTTTAGGAAAATAACACACATGCAATGAGTCTAGTGGATCAGTGCGGTTTAGGAAAATAACACACTCACAATGTCACGGGTGGATCCATGTGGTTTAGGAAAAGAGCACACATGCAATGACACAAGTGGATCCATGTGGTTTAGGAAAAGAACACACATGCAAGGTCACCAGTGGATCCATCTGGTCTAGGTAAAGAATGCACATGCAATGTCACCAGTGGATCCATGTGGTTTAGGAAAAGAACACACAGGCAAATGTCACTAGTAGATCAATGTGGTTTTGGAAATAAACACACACGCAATGCCTCAAGTGGATCCATGTGGTTTAGGAAAAGAACACACATGCAATGACACTAGTGGATCCATGTGGTTCAGGAAAAGAACACACATGCAATCACACTAGTGGATCAATGTGGTTTACAAAAAATACACATGCAATGTCACAAGTAGATGAATGTGGTTTAGGGAAAGAACACACGTGCAAATGTCACAAGTGGATCCATGTCGTCTAGCAAAATAACACACATCCAATGACACTAGTGGATCCATGTGGTTTAGGAAAAGAACACACATGCAATGACTCTAGGGGATCAATGTGGTTTAGGAAAAGAACATAGATGCAATGTCACCAGTGGATCCATGTAGTTTCGGAAAAGAACACACATGCAATGTCATGAGAGGATCCATGTGGTTTAAGAAAAGAACACACATGAAATGACACAAGTGGATCCATGTGGTTTAGGAAAAGAACACACATGCAATGACACTAGTGGATCCATGTGGTTCAGGAAAAGAACACACATGCAATCACACTAGTGGATCAATGTGGTTTACATAAAATACACATGCAATGTCACAAGTAGATGAATGTGGTTTAGGGAAAGAACACACGTGCAAATGTCACTAGTGGATCCATGTCGTCTAGGAAAATAACACACATCCAATGACACTAGTGGATCCATGTGGTTTAGGAAAAGAACACACATACAATGACTCTAGGGGATCAATGTGGTTTAGGAAAAGAACATAGATGCAATGTCACCAGTGGATCCATGTAGTTTAGGAAAAGAACACACATGCAATGTCATGAGTGGATCCATGTGGTTTAAGAAAAGAACACACATGAAATGTCACAAGTGGATCTATGTAGTTTAAGAAAAGAACACACAAGCAATGTCACAAGTGGATCCATGTGGTTTAGGAAAAAACACACATGCAATGACACCCCTGGATCCATGTGGTTTAGGAAATAACACACATGCAATGAATCTAGTGGATAAATGTGATTTGGGAAAATAACTCACATGCAATGACCCTAGTGGATCAATGTGGTTTAGGAAAAGAACACACATGCAATGACTCTAGTGGATCAATGTGGTTTAGGAAAAGAACACACATGCAATGACTCTAGTGGATCAATGTGGTTTAGGAAAAGAACACACACGCAATGTCACAAGTGGATCCATGTGATTTAGGAAAAGAACACACATGCAATGACTCTAGTGGATCCATCTGGTTCAGGAAAAGAACACACATTCAATGTCACAAGTGGACCCATGTAGTTTAAGAAAAGGACACACATGCAATGTCACCCGTGGATCCATGTTGTTTAGAAAAGAAAACACTTGCAATGTCACCGGTGGATCCATGTGGTTTAGGAAAAGAGCACACATGCAATGTCACAAGTGGATCCATGTGGTTTAGGAAAATAACACACATGCAATGACGATAGTGGATCAATGTGGTTTAGGAAAATAACACACATGCAATGAGTCTAGTGGATCAATGTGGTTTAGGAAAAGAACACACTCACAATGTCACCGGTGGATCCATGTGGTTTAGGAAAAGAGAACACATGCAATGACACAAGTGGATCCATGTGGTTTAGGAAAAGAACACACATTCAATGTCACCAGTGGATCCATCTTGTTTTGGAAAAGAACGCACATGCAATATCACCAGTGGATCCATGTGGTTTAGGAAAAGAACACACAGGCAAATGTCACTAGTAGATCAATGTGGTTTTGGAAATAAACACACACGCAATGCCTCAAGTGGATCCATGTGGTTTAGGAAAAGAACACACATGCAATGACACTAGTGGATCCATGTGGTTCAGGAAAAGAACACACATGCAATCACACTAGTGGATCAATGGGGTTTACAAAAAATACACATGCAATGTCACAAGTAGATGAATGTGGTTTAGGGAAAGAACACACGTGCAAATGTCACTAGTGGATCCATGTCATCCAATGACACTAGTGGATCCATGTGGTTTAGGAAAAGAACACACATGCAATGACTCTAGGGGATCAATGTCGTTTAGGAAAAGAACATAGATGCAAGGTCACCAGTGGATCCATGTAGTTTAGGAAAATAACACACATGCAATGTCATGAGTGGATCCATGTGGTTTAAGAAAAGAACACACATGAAATGTCACAAGTGGATCTATGTAGTTTAAGAAAAGAACACACAAGCAATGTCACAAGTGGATCCATGTGGTTTAGGAAAAAACACACATGCAATGACACCCCTGGATCCATGTGGTTTAGGAAAATAACACACATGCAATGAATCTAGTGGATAAATGTGATTTGGGAAAATAACTCACATGCAATGACCCTAGTGGATCAATGTGGTTTAGGAAAAGAACACACATGCAATTTCACCAGTGGATCCATCTGGTTTAGGAAAAGAACGCACATGCAATGTCACAAGTGGATCCATGTGGTTTAGGAAAAGAACACACATGCAAATGTCACTAGTAGATCAATGTGGTTTTGGAAATGAACACACACGCAATGCCTCAAGTGGATCCATGTGGTTTAGGAAAAGAACACACATGCAATGACACTAGTGGATCCATGTGGTTCAGGAAAAGAACACACATGCAATCACACTAGTGGATCAATGTGGTTTACAAAAAATACACATGCAATGTCACAAGTAGATGAATGTGGTTTAGGGAAAGAACACACGTGCAAATGTCACCAGTGGATCCATGTGGTTTAGGAAAAGAACACACATGCAATGACAATAGTGGATCAATGTGGTTTAGGAAAATAACACACATGCAATGAGTCTAGTGGATCAATGTGGTTTAGGAAAAGAACACACATGCAATGACTCTAGTGGATCCATGTGGTTCAGGAAAAGAACACACATGCAATGTCACTAGTTGATCCATGTGGTGTAGGAAAAGAACACACATGCAATGTCACCAGTGGATCCATCTGGTTTAGGAAAAGAACGCGCATGCAATGTCACCTGTGGATCCATGTGGTTTAGGAAAAGAACACACAGGCAAATGTCATTAGTAGATCAATGTGGTTTTGGAAATGAACACACACGCAATGCCTCAAGTGGATCCATGTGGTTTAGGAAAAGAACGCACATGCAATGACACTAGTGGATCCATGTGGTTCAGGAAAAGAACACACATGCAATCACACTAGTGGATCAATGTGGTTTACAAAAAATACACATGCAATGACACAAGTAGATTAATGTGGTTTAGGGACAGAACACACGTGCAAATGTCACTAGTGGATCCATGTCGTCTAGGAAAATAACACACATCCAATGACACTAGTGGATCCATGTGGTTTAGGAAAAGAACACACATGCAATGACTCTAGGGGATCAATGTGGTTTAGGAAAAGAACATAGATGCAATGTCACCAGTGGATCCATGTAGTTTAGGAAAAGAACACACATGGAATGTCATGAGTGGATCCATGTGGTTTAAGAAAAGAACACACATGTAATGTCACAAGTGGTTCTATGTGGTTTGGGAAAAGAACACACATGAAATGTCACCAAGTGGATCTATGTGGTTTAGGAAAAGAGCACACATGCATTGACACTAGTGGATCCATGTGGTTCAGGAAAAGAACACACATGTAATGACACTAGTGGATCAATGTGGTGTGTGAAAAACACACACATGCAATGTCACAAGTAAATCAATGTTGTCTAGGAAAAGAACACATATGGAAATGTCACCAGTGGATACATGTTGTTTAGGAAAAGAGCACACATCCAATGATTCTAGTGGATCCATGTGGTTTAGGAAAAGAACACACATGCAATGACTCTAGTGGATCACTGTCGTATAGGAAAAGAACACACATGCAATGTCACCAGTGGATCCATGTAGTCTAGGAAAAGAACACACATGCAATGTCACAAGTGGATCCATGTAGTTTAAGAAAAGAACACACATGCAATGTCACAAGTGGATCCATGTGGTTTAGGAAAAACACACATACAATGACACCACTGGATCCATGTGGTTTAGGAAAATAACACACATGCAATGAATCTAGTGGATAAATGTGAGTTAGGAAAATAACACACATGCAATGACCCTAGTGGATCAATGTGGTTTAGGAAAAGAACACACATGCAATGAATCTAGTGGATCAATGTGGTTTAGGAAAAGAACACAGATGCAATGACTCTAGTGGATCAATGTGGTTTAGGAAAAGAACACACACGCAATGTCACAAGTGGATCCATGTGGTTTAGGAAAAGAACACACATGCAATGACTCCAGTGGATCCATCTGGTTCAGGAAAAGAACACACATGCAATGTCACTAGTGGATCCATGTTGTTTAGAAAAGAAAACACTTGCAATGTCACCGGTGGATCCATGTGGTTTAGGAAAAGAGCACACATGGCATGTCACAAGTGGATCCATGTGGTTTTGGAAAAGAACACACATGGAATGACGATAGTGGATCAATGTGGTTTAGGAAAATAACACACATGCAATGAGTCTAGTGGATCAATGTGGTTTAGGAAAATAACACACATGCAATGACTCTAGTGGGTCCATGTGGTTCAGGAAAAGAACACACATGCAATGTCACTAGTGGATCCATGTGGTTTAGGAAAAGAACACACATGCAATGTCACCAGTGGAACCATCTGGTTTAGGAAAAGAACGCACATGAAATGTCACAAGTGGATCTGTGTGGTTTAGGAAAAGAACACACATGCAATGACACTAGTGGATCCATGTGGTTCAGGAAAAGAACACACATGTAATGACACTAGTGGATCAGTGTGGTTTACGAAAAACACACACATGCAATGTCACAAGTAGATCAATGTTGTTTAGGAAAAGAGCACACATCCAATGACTCTAGTGGATCCATGTGGTTTAGGAAAAGAACACACATGCAATGACTCTAGTGGATCATTGTGGTTTAGGAAAAGAACACACATGCAATGTCACCAGTGGATCCATGTAGTTTAGGGAAAGAACACACATGCAATGTCACAAGTGGACCCATGTAGTTTAAGAAAAGAACACACATGCAATGTCACAAGTGGATCCATGTGGTTTAGGAAAATAACACACATGCAATCACTCTAGTGGATCAATGTGATTTAGGAAAATAACACACATGGAATGACTCTAGTGGATCAATGTGGTTTAGGAAAAGAACACACATGCAATGTGACATGTGGATCCATGTGGTTTAGGAAAAGAACACCCATGCAATGACTCTAGTGGATCAATGTGATTTAGGAAAAGAACACACATGCAATGACTCTAGTGGAATAATGTGGTTTAGGAAAAGAACACAAATGCAATGTCACAAGTGGATCCATGTGGTTTAGGAAAAGAACACACATGCAATGTCACCGGTGGATCCATGTGGTTTAGGAAAATAACACACATGCATAGTCACAACTGGATCCATGTGGTTTACTAAAAGAACACACATGCAATGTCACTAGTGGATCCATGTAGTTTAGGAAATGAACACACATGCAATGTCACTAGTGGATCCATGTGGTTTGAGAAAAGAACACACATGCAATGTCACAAGTGGATCCATGTGGTTTAGGAAAAAACACACATGCAATAACTCTAGTGGATCAATATGGTTTAGGAAAAGAACACACATGCAATGACTCTAGTGGATCAATGTGGTTTAGGAAAAGAAAACACATGCAATGTCACAAGTGGATCCATGTGGTTTAGGAAAAGAACACACATGCAATGTCACCGGTGGATCCATGTGGTTAAGAAAAATAACACACATTCATTGTCACAAGTGGATCCACGTGGTTTAGGAAAAGAGCACACCTGCAATGTCACTAGTGGATCCATGTGGTTTAGGAAAAGAACAAACATGCAATGTCACAAGTGGATCCATGTGGTTTAGTAAAAGAACACACATGAAATGACTCTAGTGGATCAATTTGGTTTAGGAAAAGAACACACATGCAATGACGATAGGGGATCAATGTGGTTTAGGAAAATAACACACATGGAATGACTCTAGTGGATCAATGTGGTTTAGGAAAAGAACACACATGCAATGTCACATGTGGATCCATGTAGTTTAGGGAAAGAACACACATGCAATGTCACAAGTGGACCCATGTAGTTTAAGAAAAGAACACACATGCAATGTCACAAGTGGATCCATGTGGTTTAGGAAAATAACACACATGCAATCACTCTAGTGGATCAATGTGATTTAGGAAAATAACACACATGGAATGACTCTAGTGGATCAATGTGGTTTAGGAAAAGAACACACATGCAATGTGACATGTGGATCCATGTGGTTTAGGAAAAGAACACCCATGCAATGACTCTAGTGGATCAATGTGATTTAGGAAAAGAACACACATGCAATGACTCTAGTGGAATAATGTGGTTTAGGAAAAGAACACAAATGCAATGTCACAAGTGGATCCATGTGGTTTAGGAAAAGAACACACATGCAATGTCACCGGTGGATCCATGTGGTTTAGGAAAATAACACACATGCATAGTCACAACTGGATCCATGTGGTTTACTAAAAGAACACACATGCAATGTCACTAGTGGATCCATGTAGTTTAGGAAATGAACACACATGCAATGTCACTAGTGGATCCATGTGGTTTGAGAAAAGAACACACATGCAATGTCACAAGTGGATCCATGTGGTTTAGGAAAAAACACACATGCAATAACTCTAGTGGATCAATATGGTTTAGGAAAAGAACACACATGCAATGACTCTAGTGGATCAATGTGGTTTAGGAAAAGAAAACACATGCAATGTCACAAGTGGATCCATGTGGTTTAGGAAAAGAACACACATGCAATGTCACCGGTGGATCCATGTGGTTAAGAAAAATAACACACATTCATTGTCACAAGTGGATCCACGTGGTTTAGGAAAAGAGCACACCTGCAATGTCACTAGTGGATCCATGTGGTTTAGGAAAAGAACAAACATGCAATGTCAGAAGTGGATCCATGTGGTTTAGTAAAAGAACACACATGAAATGACTCTAGTGGATCAATTTGGTTTAGGAAAAGAACACACATGCAATGACGATAGGGGATCAATGTGGTTTAGGAAAATAACACACATGGAATGACTCTAGTGGATCAATGTGGTTTAGGAAAAGAACACACATGCAATGTCACATGTGGATCCATGTGGTTTAGGAAAAGAACACCCATGCAATGACTCTAGTGGATCAATGTGATTTAGGAAAAGAACACACATGCAATGACTCTAGTGGATCAATGTGGTTTAGGAAAAGAACACAAATGCAATGTCACAAGTGGATCCATGTGGTTTAGGAAAAGAACACACATGCAATGTCACCGGTGGATCCATGTGGTTTAGGAAAATAACACACATGCATAGTCACAACTGGATCCATGTGGTTTACTAAAAGAACACACATGCAATGTCACTAGTGGATCCATGTAGTTTAGGAAATGAACACACATGCAATGTCACTAGTGGATCCATATGGTTTAATAAAAGAACACACATGCAATGTCACAAGTGGATCCATGTGGTTTAAGAAAATAACACGCATGCAATCACTCTACTGGATCAATGTGATTTATTAAAATAACACACATGCAATGACTCTAGTGGATTAATGTGGTTTAGGAAAAGAACACACATGCAATGTCACAAGTGGATCCATGTGGTTGAGGAAAAAACAGACATGCAATAACTCTAGTGGATCAATATGGTTTAGGAAAAGAACACACATGCAATGACTCTAGTGGATCAATGTGGTTTAGGAAAAGAAAACACATGCAATGTCACAAGTGGATCCATGTGGTTTAGGAAAAGAACACACATGCAATGTCACCGGTGGATCCATGTGGTTAAGAAAAATAACACACATTCATTGTCACAAGTGGATCCACGCGGTTTAGGAAAAGAGCACACCTGCAATGTCACTAGTGGATCCATGTGGTTTAGGAAAAGAACAAACATGCAATGTCACAAGTGGATCCATGTGGTTTAGTAAAAGAACACACATGAAATGACTCTAGTGGATCAATTTGGTTTAGGAAAAGAACACACATGCAATGACGATAGGGGATCAATGTGGTTTAGGAAAATAACACACATGCAATGAGTCTAGTGGATCAATGTGGTTTAGGAAAAGAACAAACATGCAATGACTCTAGTGGGTCCATGTGGTTCAGGAAAAGAACACACATGCAATGTCACTAGTGGATCCATGTGGTTTAGGAAAAGAACACACATACAATGTCACCAGTGGATCCATCTGGTTTAGGAAAAGAACACACATGCAGTGTCACCAGTGGATCTATGTGGTTTAGAAAAAGAACACACAGGCAAATGTCAATAGTAGATCAATGTGGTTTTGGAAATGAACACACACGCAATGCGTCAAGTGGATCCATGTGATTTATTAAAATAACACACATGCAATGACTCTAGTGGATTAATGTGGTTTAGGAAAAGAACACACATGCAATGTCACAAGTGGATCCAAGTGGTTTAGGAAAAAAACACATGCAATGACTCTAGTGGATCAATATGGTTTAGGAAAAGAACCCACATGCAATGACTCTAGTGGATCAATGTGGTTTAGGAAAAGAAAACACACGCAATGTCACAAGTGGATCCATGTGGTTTAGGAAAAGAACACACATGCAATGTCACCGGTGGATCCATGTGGTTTAGGAAAATAACACACATTCATTGTCACAAGTGGATCCACATGGTTTAGGAAAAGAGCACACCTGCAATGTCACTAGTGGATCCATGTGGTTTAGGAAAAGAACAAACATGCAATGTCACAAGTGGATCCATGTGGTTTAGTAAAAGAACACACATTAAATGACTCTAGTGGATCAATTTGGTTTAGGAAAAGAACACACATGCAATGACTCTAGTGGATACATGTGGTTTAGGAAAAGAACACACATGGAATGACACTAGTGGATCAATGTGGTTTAAGAAAAAAATACAGATGCAATGTCACAAGTAGATCAATGTGGTTTAGGAAAAGAACACACATGCAAATGTCACCAGTGGATACATGTCATTGAGGAAAAGAACACACATGCAATGACTATATTGGATCAATGTGGTTTATGAAAAGAACACATATGCAATGGCCCTAGTGGATCCATGTGGTTCAGGAACTGAACACACGTGTAATGTCCATAGTGGATCCATATGGTTCAAGAAACGAACACACATGCAAATGTCACCAGCGGATCAACGTGGTTTAGGAAAAGAACACACATGCAATGCCTCAAGTGGATCCATGTTGTTTAGGAAAAAACACACATGCCATGACACTAGTGGATCCCGTGGTTCAGGAAAATAACACACATGCAATGGCAGTAGTGGATAAATGTGGTACACGAAAAGAACACACATGCAATGTTACAAGTAGATAAATGTTGTTTAGGAAAAGAACACACATGAAAAGGTCACCAGTGGATACATGTGGTTTAGGAAAACAACACACATGCAATGACTCTAGTGAATTCATGTGGTTTAGGAAAATAACACACATACAATGACTGTAGTGGATCAATGTGCTTTAGGAAAAGAACACACATGCAATGTCACCAGTGGATCCATGTAGTTTAGGAAAAAAACACACATGCAATGACTCTAGTGGATCCATCTGGTTCACGAAAACAACACACATGCAATGTCACCATTGGATCCATGTTGTTTAGGGTTTCTACTCTCGCTTAGGGTGTGATGATTTGAAAATATATTGATCCTATTGATGAGCTCCTATAGTAGCTCATATTACGTCTAAGCAATCAAGTCAAACAACAGATCAAGGCAACTCATCTTACAAACAAATCAATTACTACTAGCGTTACCATCAAGCTTAGCTTGAGGTAAGGATGGGTGTTTTGAATAGGTTGGAGTTTGAACAAGGTAAGGTCCTTGGTATCTCTACCAAGAGTAGAATTAAAAAGCTTACTAAAAGGTTTTGGTGATCCTAGAGGTAAGAGTAGTTGAAGGCTTTGTCTTGAAAACATAAGGAGATTCTATTATATATCTCACCATAGTTTTGTCATTAGAAACTACTAAAATAGTTTTGGTTACATAAGCATCTTGGCTCATGTTTTGAAATGCAAGAACATTTGAGAATATATAAAATGAGCCGGGATAGTTTTGTTAAATGGCTTTTTGACAACATATGTTAAGGTAAGGGGTATATCTTCTAATACACAATCATAATCATAAACACAGTCAAACAACAGGCAAACACTTCATCACTAAACAAGAAAAGTTTTTGTTCCCCCTGATTTTTGCATTCTGCACAACTAATTAGGGTTGCTGAAATTGGCATGTTACAGACCTTTCCCCCTTAAAAGAATCTCGTCCCGAGATTCAGGAGAGGTGAGGGTTAGGGGACTTTGAGTCGGGTTGATACTAGGTGTCTTACGCGTACTATCTTACGGACTCCGTCTTTGAAAGTTACTACTCTATCGATGAAGTTGTGCTTCAGTCTTCTGGGATGCACAGAGAGTTAAGCAGAGTCCAGTCCTGATTGCGAGGGATGACCTTCTTTTCCTTCCGGACTCTATATCTCGAGGGCTTAGACTTGGTAGACATTCTCGATGCTGAACTTCACGAAGTACTTGTCGGGGGATAGAGTCTACGGTTGGGTGTACCGTTCTCTAAGGATCCACGCCTCTTCCTTAGGGTCATAGCGTATCCTAATTAACGATTTTACGGTCGAAACTCTTGAGGCTACTTCTGGCGAAGAGTTACTCTATTTTTGTGGGAAGGATTAAACTGGGGTATATCCGAGAGTTGACAGTCCTTCCTTCTTGAAGTCATTGAATGAGGTCTTTGGGGATTGTCGTCTATCTTTCTTCTGGAGTAGATACCTTCGGAAGTCTTCCAGGAATTATGCTTACTAGGCTTATATATACTACTATTATTCGTACTTAGCCTGTGGAGTCTCAAATCCTCTAAGCGAGTGGAACTGAGCGGTTAGCGATCCTGTGGCACTTCCGGTGGGTCTTCAGCTAAGGTAGCAGAGGGCTTCATAGAATCTTCAGTTTGTTTCTGCTCTGATGAATCGCGAGTTGTTACTTGGTGGAAAGACGTCGAATCTGGGGATCCTTTCTAAAGTATCTTCTGGTAGATAATCTTCTGGCATTTGAGTGGAAAGATGCAGTCTTTCGGCCTTAGCGCCTTACTAAGGTGCTTTAGGAGTGGTGCGGATCTTCGGTCTTGATGTTAGAGAAAGGTTGTATCTTCCCGGAGTCTTGAGCTGGGGTATTCGAGTGATGCCTTATTTTACCAACCTTGGAGGGGTGGTTTCCTAATGAAGCTTTAAGGAGTTAGCTTAGCACAAGTTAGCGGTTTACGTCTATTCTTGATAGTGCTTCGCCAGGGTAGAGGCATCTAGTTTTAGAGAGGTTGTCGTCTCTTGAACACCTGGCGTTGTTTCTGCTCAAAGACGGAGTGGACTCGTTGTCTTCATGCTTCCTTATCATCGGGTTTCTAGGGAGGATCTTCTTGATGGGTTGGGTAGGGTCAACTAGATTAGTTAGTCTCCTGAGGTGGTTGGAAGGTCTAATACACTAAGGTTAGTGTGGTTAGGTCTCACTCCTTGTCTTGGTTAACTTATCAGGTGGTTTCTTGTGGATATTGAGGAACCTTCGATGATTGACTTCCAGTTCCAATGGAATTCTTGCTGTAATAGACTGAGGAACAAGGGAGTGTTGCGCTATTGACAAGTCTTGAGAGGTGAGTTCGAGGTATGCTGTCTTGCTGAGGGGAAATCTTCGAGTTGATTCTGACTTGACGATGTCGAATTCTTGGTTCTGGTGATGCTTTTCCTCTCATATACTCTCGAGGTTAGTCTGGGTCTCATTACCGACAGCTAACACAGGGGTTTCCTGAGTTACTAGGTGGGTTATCGCTCCTCGAGTCACGCTTTTAAGGAGGTCAAAGCAAACCAGATCATACAAACAAGGCGAACAGATCGAGGGGCTTGCAATGTCCTTGGCAGACAACACACATCAAGCAACACAGGATGCACTTAGGCAAGCAAACACGGTCAACGCTAGGGACCAAGGAGTTAACTACTCGCGATGTAGGGGAATCCTATTCTAAGGACTATTGACCTTAGGTATTCGTATTTCTTCAGGCCAGAGTCACTATCTCGCAGAGGAAGTCTTCGTCGTATCTTGGATGTTTCTTGATAGTGCAACACCCGATTTCTTCTGATTGTGAGGATTCCGCTGATAGAGCGATATTGTAGTCTCCTTGTGTTTGCTGGTAGTTGCATGTCTTCATCTTCTTCTCATTGTCCTCACCGGGTTCTAGATCCCAGTTATCTAAAATCCGTAGGTTTGCAGTTTGGACGAGAGTTAGAGGAAGCCATTTTCGAAAGCATTTACTTAAAGTAAGAGAAGAAGTAGAACTTTTTGAAACTCATTGGGAAACTAGTTTTCGAAAGCCAGGGTTTTAAAAATAAGGTTCTTGTCTAATGACCATGCTAACTAAGTTTCTCCTACAGTCAGGATGGCTCTGATACCAAGTCTGTGGGCCCCCCGGATTAGTCATCCGAGAAATCCCTGTTATGCATACACCATGTTCCCATGATCAGTGATCCGTGGAACATAACCGACAAGTATCATTACAACATCCGAGACATACCGAATTTACAAGACTTACATAAATGCCGTTATGGCTACATCAATAATCATCAGTGGAACTTCATGAAGCGTAGAGCCCGATCCATGACTTAAACTACAGGCAACTGATTGGGAGAACGTCCTAGCTCCCTTAGCCGTCAACTTCATCTTCTTCTTGATATCTGACCAAGTTAATAGCCAGGGACAGTGCCAGTGAGTACTTTGAATGTACTCGCAAACGACCTTAAGATAACAATAATAATAACAAAAGGATATGCATTATGGCTGTGGTAGTAGGAGGGCTCCAAGGGAGGTTATTTTCTCAATTAGTTTCTCTTGTAGATATAGCATCTACATATCTTTGTTGAAAACTTTGGTAAAACATTTTGGAAACCCTTTTGAAAAGTTTTGGAAAACATTAGGACTATGTCACCGATTTGTTCTCGTCTCCAGGTCATCCCACGACCAAACTCCTTTCTCCTCCTTTACGACCATCCCATGGTCAAAACATTTCCAAAGCCATTTATTTTCCGAAATCCTTTTTAAAAACAAAACCAGCACCGCTCTACAACAACCTTCCCAACCGTCCATGATCGCGTACGCGGCTATTCGAATAGATTTACACTCTACATAGGTTGTACACTTTACCCACACCATCCGGGTACACTACCTTGATCTTCACCGATCGTGGGTCGAGTAACCGATCAAGACTCTCCGGATGCCCACTCCAATATAAGTGCATACTCTATGAGGTTTATTCCCCTCAAAACCGGGATGTCAGGTACCGAGGACCAACCGGAGCACTTTTTCCACTTATCGAGTGTGCTCTTTCAGTGAGGGGCTCATAGTAATGTGTGGAGGTTCGCAGACCCTTCGTTCCATCTCCCGGTCGATGTCCCACATGGACCATTTGTGCATAGAAGGCCCACCCTCCAGGGAGTTTCATCCCCTGTAGTGGTTGCGAGGCAACTTATACCAGAATAGACAAACATCAAATCTAGCCCTATCCCATTCCAGAGTAATGTGGTTGCACGGGTTAATTGTTCTAGCAAACCTGCAAAGAATCGGGTGCGTTTTTGTAAACCTTTTTCCTCCATCTTTCCTTTAGTATTTTGTAAAACGAAACCTTTTTCTTTCTCAACATCTCTTGGGAGGTCCCACCTCACCAAGGTTTTATCATAAAACTTTTGGTAAAAAAATTTCCGGGGTCTTCCCATCCTCTACCTTTGCTTTGGCTAAAACAGGGTCTCTAGAGGGTTATGGTGATATACACCATCTAACATACTAAGAACAAGTAGGTATCGCCAAGGGAGTTGTACTTAGTAGTACAAAAGTGTAATAGTTCAGAGGAGCCAAACCATTACCATATATCGATCAACATATAGTAAAACAATGCAGTTTTAATAAACAGTAGATAAAACATGCATAAGTAAAATAGTAGGACAAGGCATATGAGCAAGAAGGTGGCTTGCCTGATATCAGCAATATGGCATAATGTCCCTAGACTTCTTCTTTATATAACCAAAAAATATACAATAATAACCATCTTCTTCTGCTCTCCGATATAATCGCAACTATCGTCGATAGGGAACACATGCAAACAAACAAGAGGGCAAATTGAATACAAGGAATACAATCACCAATACCACTCATCAAACAAGAAATTGAATAATCTTCAATTTAAGGTTTAGTAGTTTTAGAGAGGATTTTATTTAGGAGGTTGAGATGGCCTTGGAGAAGGGGATGAACACCCCTTAGGGTTTATTGTCGAGGAACTACCTAAGAGGGGGTTTTGGGACCAAGCACATATTCTGTATGGTAACATTGTATAAAAATGATACCTACAGGTAGATGTTGATAAAATGAAACCAACGAAAGTGGTTTCACTAATTTATCACTTTTCTTTAAATAGTTATGATTTTCCTAGTGAATTAACTTCTAGTTTTAGGGGATAAGTCACCAGAAAAGTTCTGGAGCTCCAAAAATTATTTCCTTGGATGGTTAGGTAGGAACTGATGTACTTGATCATTGAGAGTTGGAATCAGGTCAAAATATTTAACAGAATGCCCTTAGGAAATTCCCAAAGGCAGTTCTATAGACAACTTGTCTTTTTCACCAGATTAAATCTACAGAAGCTTTTGATCTGATTCCAAGGGCACATGGTAGGAATTTAGAATACCTTTCTGTAGGAATTGAATTCACTCTTTTTGGAGTTGCCAAACTCCTTTAGTGACTTTTCTATTGACATAACACTATATAGAGATCATTAATTCACCAAAATTAAGTAGACCCTCAATAAAATTTGATCTCCTGAATTTTGGTAGACCTTAGTGTACCACATCACAGAGAGTTGGAATTAGGTCAATAACTCTGTTGGTTTGTCCTAGAGAAAATCCTAAATTCAGATACTAATAGTTTTTGTTATTTTTATTATAGACAAACTGTTGTTCACCTTGGCATGAGGCCTATGCTGATTGATTGGTATAGCAATTACCTTCCAGGAGAACTTTGATTTATCCCAAATGGGTATGTACAACTCCCTGGGAATTTATTTAGTGCCAAAGACATCTTTTAGTGGTTTAATTTCCAATGAATAATAAAAATTATTTTTGGCAACAGACCAGTTTTGCATGTTGCACAAAACCCACATGAACATGATAAAAAAATTATTTGCACGAAATACCCCATTTTCCATTTTCATGTGGATTTAAACTGGTCAGGTATTTAACAGATCTGGAAAAAGAATTGAAAAGGAAAAAGGGCAGGGGCTACTGGGCTGGGATCTGGGAGTAGTTGGGCCGGGTGGCAAGAAGGCGGTCCAACCAGGAAGATGGCGTGTGGGACGGGGTTTGAATCCCTAGCAACGGGGCCCGAACGTCAGTGGCGGTGAGGGGAGAAGGTGTATGGAGGCTACAGGGCCGTCCGTTTTAGGCGAGATCGATGGCTTATGGATGTCATCGCTGCTGAGACAGAGGCGGTGCTGTGGGAACCCTCGGGCGACGGGGGCGACACAGAAGGCTCACCTGAGGCCGTGCCGATGACTGGGGAGGCGCGGAGGCGACACGGTGCATCGCGCCGAGTCCGGAGAGGGGCGGGAAGGCAGGGTTTGACGCCAGAATCTCGCTCGCGCGATGGCGTCCGAGGCGGGCTTCACTGGAGCTCGACGGTGTCGTTCGGAGCAGCGGTTCCTAGGAAAAAACATAGGTGGGTTAGATGAAGGAGGATGAAGGGGTTGCGGTAGAATGACATGCAGAAGATAAGAGGCTGGGGAGAGAGCACGAGGCTCAGATCTTGCTGATGGCCGAGGAGGCCTTTCTTCTCTCCTCCTAGTCAGTACAGAGCGAGGGAGGGGAAATGGAGCTAGGGGTAGTGAGTGAGGGGGAGAGGGGGCAAATGAGTGGCAGGGGCGTGCTAGGGGTGGCCTCTGGCCTTTATACCGAGGGGAGAGATATTTGGTAGAAATGTCCACTTTGGACATAAAGGAGGGGTAGTGCTGGTAGGTGATTGGCCTAGAGAGCGGTGGAGAGGGGTGAGAGCGGGATTTGGTCGGGTAGATAGATAGGGAGGGAGTGGTGGAGGCTGCTGCAATTAGTTGGTCCCACTTGTTTGTCTCTCTCTCTCTCTCTCTCTTTCAAGCACATGGGACAAGGGAGAGGGGTTGCTACAGTGGTGTCGTCCTGGGTGTGTCCTGGTGCTGAGGAGATGTACTGAGCAAGTTGTGATGAGAGTTGGAGAGAGTTTAGATTATGAGCTTGATTTATATCAAGTCTTGGTCATATGGTTGCTCATGAAGAACTTCTTAGATTTGTACCAGGTCTGGATGATCCAATGCTGCTGGTAGATAGGTATGGACAAGGTATAGCTCCATGAATTATTTGAGATTTATTGGATAAATTTTGGTCCACTTTATATCAAGTATTCAATTAGTGAAGAAGTGGTTTTTAGGGTGGGATTTGATATTTTTGAATTGGACAGTTGGAGTTTCCAATGTGAGATGGTCCCAAATGTGAATACACACTTAGGGGAATTTTCCCAAGATTTATTGTGGCTTAAAAGTATTGAAAACTATTATTATTCCATTTCAGCCATTTAAGAAAATGGGCAAAAATAAATAATAAAGTTCTTCAAAAATATTTATTTTTGAAGTGGGAATATAGGGTATGATATATGGGCCTCAAAAGTTCTTAGAGTTGGGGAAGTGTTTTGGCAAAAACCCAACTTTCCTTTGGGAAAGGAGTTTTGGAGATTTTGACTATTAAAGAGATTTATTAGATTTGGAGCCATAATAAATGTGGATAATACTTGATAAATCTTGACGATCAAGGTAGATGATGTAGACAACATGTATCAAGTGTTTGCAACCTTGGTAATTGGAAATCCATCTTGAATTAAATGGAAAACAAGGAGTTGTGGATCTAGGGTGACGTTATTTTTATACCACCAAAACCTTGTTGGATCTGGGAGCTCATGGCACCCCTTGGGACATGGGATATATGGATCGATAGACCAAGTGATGTAGATTGCAATGGTGTAGAGGTTTGAGCTTGATCCTACTTGAGCTCAGCAAGACAGGCTTTCAAAATTTGAATAAAATAAGCCTGCCCAAACAGATTATCAACTAGCCTTAAAAACCTTGTGGGTTTAAGAAGCACAAAGATCCAGTTGGAACAAGTGAAGTAGATATTTATAGACCTCTATGTGTAGAACACAACCATCCAAAGACTTTGTCCATAGAAGGTTGGATGGTGGTGTGAGCTTCTATCCAAGTAGGCATGTTGACTAGATTTGCAGGAAAAGTTATTTTCTTGCCTGCAAAACCATCAAGAACAAGTGGGTTGGAGAAGGATCTAACCAAGTGCAAGAATGGGCCTTGGTAGTCCTTAGGATGGTTAACAAGATGTTTCAAATGGATTTTCAAAAATGCACCGGGGTTGAGAAAAGGAGGCATTCAATAAGGTGTTGTTGGAAATAGTTTTCCAGACTTAGGGTTTTTGACTAGAATGTGGGTGGTGATGATTTTCATGGGTTGAAAGGTACCAAAGCATCATCAAGTGGGTGATGAGGAAGTGTAGATTTAGTAAGAAGGATCCTTGCTTGATACTGGTGTTCATTGACTTGGAAGCTTCCAGAAGGGATCACTTCAGAAGGGTTCTGGTTAGGGGTTTTAGATGATCACCTAGTAGCTAGAGATCAGATCCAGGTTTCTACTCTTGCTTAGGGTGTGATGATTTGAAAACATCTTGATCCTATTTATGAGCTCCTATAGTAGCTCATATTACTTCTAATCAATCAAGTCAAATAGTAGATCAAGGCAACTTATCTTACAAACAAATCAATTACTACTAGGGTTACCATCAAGCTTAGCTTGAGGTAAGGATGGGTGTTTTGAATAGGTTGGAGTTTGAACAAGGTAAGGTCCTTTGTATCTCTACCAAGAGTAGAATTCAAAAGCTTACTAAAAGGTTTTGGAGATCCTAGAGGTAAGAGTAGTTGAAGGCTCTGTCTTGAAAACATAAGGAGATTCTATTATATATCTCTCCATAGTTTTGTGAGTAGAAACTACTAAAATAGTTTTGGTTACATAAGCATCTTGGCTCATGTTTTGAAATGCCAGAACATTTTAGAATCTATAAAATGAGCCAGGATAGTTTTGTTAAATGACTTTTTGACAACAGATGTTGAGGTAAGGGGTATATCTTCTAATACACAATCATAATCATAAACACAGTCAAACAACAGGCAAACACTTCATCACTCAACAAGAAAAAGTTTTTGTTCCCCCTGATTTTTGCATTCTAGACAACTAATCAGGGTTGCTGAAATTGGGATGTTATAGGAAAAGAGCACACATGCAATGTCACAAGTGGATCCATGTGGTTTAGGAAAAGAACACGCATGCAATGACTCTAGTGGATCAATGTGGTTTAGGAAAAGAACACACATGCAATGAGTCTACTGGATCAATGTGGTTTAGGAAAAGAACACACACGCAATGACTCTAGTGGATCCATGTGGTTCAGGAAAAGAACACACATGGAATGTCACTAGTTGATCCATGTGGTTTAGGAAAAGAACACACATGCAATGTCACAAGTGGATCCATCTGGTTTAGGAAAAGAACGCACATGCAGTGTCACTAGTCGATCCATGTGGTTTAGGAAAAGAACACACATGCAAATGTCACTAGTGGATCAATCTGGTTTTGGAAATGAACACACACGCAATGCCTCAAGTGGATCCATGTGGTTTAGCAAAAGAACACACATGTAATGACACTAGTGGATCCATGTGGTTCAGGAAAAGAACACTCATGCAATGACACTAGTGGATCAATATGGTTTACGAAAAACACAGACATGCAATGTTACAAGTAGATCAATGTGGTTTAGGAAAAGAACACACATGCAAATGTCACCAGTGGATACATGTCTTTTAGGAAAAGGACACACATCCAATGACACTAGTGGACCCATTTGGTTTAGGAAAAGAACACACATGCAATGACTCTAGTGGATCAATGTAGTTTAGGAAAACAACACACATGCAATGTCACCAGTGGATCCATGTAGTTTAGGAAAAGAACACACATGCAAAGTCATGAGTGGATCCATGTTGTTTAATAAAAGTACACACATGCAATGTCACAAGTGGATCCATGTGGTTTCGGAAATGAACACACATGCAATGTCACAAGTGGATCCATGTGGTTCAGGAAAAGAACACACATATAATGACACTATGGATCAATGTGGTCTACAAAAAACACACACATGCAATGTCACAAGTAGATCAATGTGGTTTAGGAAAACAACACACGTGCAAATGTCACAAGTGGATACATGTCGTTTAGGAAAAGAACACATATCCAATGACACTAGTGGATCCATGTGGTTTAGGAAAAGAACACACATGCAATGACTCTAGGGGATCAATGTGGTTTAGGAAAGGAACACACATGCAATGTCAACAGTGGATCCATGTAGTTTAGGAAAAGAACACACATGCAATGTCAGGAGTGGATCCATGTGCTTTAAGAAAAGAACACACATGCAATGTCACAAGTTGATCCATGTGGTTTAGAAAAAGAACACACATGCAATGACTTTAGTGGATAAATGTGGTTTACAAAAAGAACACACATGTAATGACTCTAGTGGATACATGTGGTTTAGGAAAAGAACATACATGCAATGACACTAGTGGATCAATGTAGTTTACAAAAAAAATACAGATGCAATGTCACAAGTAGATCAATGTGGTTTAGGAAAAGAACACACATGCAAATGTCACAAGTGGATACATGTCATTTAGGAAAAGAACACACATGCAATGACTATACTGGATCAATGTGGTTTAGGAAAAGAACACACATGCAATTAGTCTAGTGGATCCATGTGGTTGAGGAAATGAACACACATGCAATGTCCCTAGTGGATCCATATGGTTCAGGAAAAGAACACATATGCAAATGTCACTGCTGGATCCATGTGGTTTAGGAAAAGAACACACATGCAATGCCTCAAGTGGATCCATGTGGTTTAGGAAAAACCACACATGCAATGACACTAGTGGATCCATGTGGTTCAGGAAAAGAACACACATGCAATGGCACTAGTGGATAAATGTGGTACACGAAAAGAACACACATGCAATGTGACAAGTAGATAAATGTGGTTTAGGAAAAGAACACACATAAAAAGGTGACCAGTGGATACATATGGATTAGGAAAACAACACACATGCAATGACTCTAGTGAATCCATGTGGTTTAGGAATAGAACACACATGCAATGACTCTAGTGGATCAATGTGGTTTAGGAAAAGAACACACATGCAATGTCACCAGTGGATCCATTTAGTTTAGGAAAAGAACACACATGCAATGACTCTAGTGGATCCATCTAGTCCAGGAAAAGAACACACATGCAATGTCACCAGTGGATCCATATTGTTTAGAAATGAACACACTTGCAATGTCACCGGTGGATCCATGTGGTTTAGAAAAAGAGCACACATGCAATGTCACAAGTGGATCCATGTGGTTTAAAAAAGAACACACATGCAATGACTCTAGTGGATAAATGTTGTTTAGGAAAAGAACACACATGCAATGAGTCTAGTGGATCGATGTGGTTTAGGAAAAGAACACACACGCAATGACTCTAGTAGATCCATGTGGTTTAGGAAAAGAACACACATGCAATGTCACTAGTGGATCCATGTGGTTTACGAAAAGAACACGCATGCAATGTCACCAGTGGATCCATCTGGTTTAGGAAAAGAACGCACATGCAATGTCACCAGTGGATCCATGTGGTTTAGGAAAAGAACACACATGCAAATGTCACTAGTGGATCAATGTGGTTTTGGAAATGAACACACACGCAATGCCTCAAGTAGATCCATGTGGTTTAGGAAAAGAACACACATGCAATGACACTAGTGGATCCATGTGGTTCAGGAAAACAACACACATGCAATGACACTAGTGGATCAATGTGGCCTACAAAAAACACACACATGCAATGTCACAAGTAGATGAATGTGGTTTAGGAAAACAACACACGTGCAAATGTCACAGGTGGATACATGTCGTTTAGGAAAAGAACACATATCCAATGACACTAGTGGATCCATGTGGTTTAGGAAAAGAACACACATGCAATGACTCTAGGGGATCAATGTGGTTTAGGAAAGGAACACACATGCAATGTCAACAGTGGATCCATGTAGTTTAGGAAAAGAACACACATGCAATGTCAGGAGTGGATCCATGTGGTTCAGGAAAAGAACACACATGGAATGTCACTAGTTGATCGATGTGGTTTAGGAAAAGAACACACATGCAATGTCACAAGTGGATCCATCTGTTTTAGGAAAAGAACGCACATGCAGTGTCACCAGTGGATCCATGTGGTTTAGGAAAAGAACACACATGCAAATGTCACTAGTGGATCAATCTGGTTTTGGAAATGAACACACACGCAATGCCTCAAGTGGATCCATGTGGTTTCGCAAAAGAACACACATGTAATGACACTAGTGGCTCCATGTGGTTCAGGAAAAGAACACACATGCAATGACACTAGTGGATCAATGTGGTTTACGAAAAACACAGACATGCAATGTTACAAGTAGATCAATGTGGTTTAGGAAAAGAACACACGTGCAAATGTCACCAGTGGATACATGTCGTTTAGGAAAAGGACACACATCCAATGACACTAATGGACCCATGTGGTTTAGGAAAAGAACACACATGCAATGACTCTAGTGGATCAATGTGGTTTAGGAAAACAACACACATGCAATGTCACCAGTGGATCCATGTAGTTTAGGAAAAGAACACACATGCAAAGTCATGAGTGGATCCATGTTGTTTAATAAAAGTACACACATGCAATGTCACAAGTGGATCCATGTGGTTTCGGAAATGAACACACATGCAATGTCACAAGTGGATCCATGTGGTTCAGGAAAAGAACACACATATAATGACACTATGGATCAATGTGGTCTACAAAAAACACACACATCCAATGTCACAAGTAGATCAATGTGGTTTAGGAAAACAACACACGTGCAAATGTCACAAGTGGATACATGTCGTTTAGGAAAAGAACACATATCCAATGACACTAGTGGATCCATGTGGTTTAGGAAAACAACACACATGCAATGACTCTAGGGGATCAATGTGGTTTAGGAAAGGAACAGACATGCAATGTCAACAGTGGATACATGTCGTTTAGGAAAAGAACACATATCCAATGACACTAGTGGATCCATGTGGTTTAGGAAAAGAACACACATGCAATGACTCGAGGGGATCAATGTGGTTTAGGAAAGGAACACACATGCAATGTCAACAGTGGATCCATGTAGTTTAGGAAAAGAACACACATGCAATGTCAGGAGTGGATCCATGTGATTTAAGAAAAGAACACACATGCAATGTCACAGGTTGATCCATGTGGTTTAGGAAAAGAACACACATGAAATGACACTAGTGGATCCATGTGGTTCAGGAAAAGAACACACATGGAATGTCACTAGTTGATCGATGTGGTTTAGGAAAAGAACACACATGCAATGTCACAAGTGGATCCATCTGGTTTAGGAAAAGAACGCACATGCAGTGTCACCAGTGGATCCATGTGGTTTAGGAAAAGAACACACATGCAAATGTCACTAGTGGATCAATCTGGTTTTGGAAATGAACACACACGCAATGCCTCAAGTGGATCCATGTGGTTTCGCAAAAGAACACACATGTAATGACACTAGTGGCTCCATGTGGTTCAGGAAAAGAACACACATGCAATGACACTAGTGGATCAATGTGGTTTACGAAAAACACAGACATGCAATGTTACAAGTAGATCAATGTGGTTTAGGAAAAGAACACACGTGCAAATGTCACCAGTGGATACATGTCGTTTAGGAAAAGGACACACATCCAATGACACTAGTGGACCCATGTGGTTTAGGAAAAGAACACCCATGCAATGACTCTAGTGGATCAATGTGGTTTAGGAAAACAACACACATGCAATGTCACCAGTGGATCCATGTAGTTTAGGAAAAGAACACACATGCAAAGTCATGAGTGGATCCATGTTGTTTAATAAAAGTACACACATGCAATGTCACAAGTGGATCCATGTGGTTTCGGAAATGAACACACATGCAATGTCACAAGTGGATCCATGTGGTTCAGGAAAAGAACACACATATAATGACACTATGGATCAATGTGGTCTACAAAAAACACACACATGCAATGTCACAAGTAGATCAATGTGGTTTAGGAAAACAACACACGTGCAAATGTCACAAGTGGATACATGTCGTTTAGGAAAAGAACACATATCCAATGACACTAGTGGATCCATGTGGTTTAGGAAAACAACACACATGCAATGACTCTAGGGGATCAATGTGGTTTAGGAAAGGAACACACATGCAATGTCAACAGTGGATCCATGTAGTTTAGGAAAAGAACACACATGCAATGTCAGGCGTGGATCCATGTGCTTTAAGAAAAGAACACACATGCAATGTCACAAGTTGATCCATGTGGTTTAGAAAAATAACACACATGCAATGACTCTAGTGGATAAAAGTGGTTTACAAAAATAACACACATGTAATGACACTAGTGGATCAATGTAGTTTACAAAAAAATACAGATGCAATGTCACAAGTAGATCAATGTGGTTTAGGAAAAGAACACACATGCAAATGTCACAAGTGGATACATGTCATTTAGGAAAAGAACACACATGCAATGACTATACTGGATCAATGTGGTTTAGGAAAAGAACACACATGCAATTACTCTAGTGGATCCATGTGGTTGAGGAAATGAACACACGTGCAATGTCCCTAGTGGATCCATATGGTTCAGGAAAAGAACACATATGCAAATGTCAGCGCTGGATCCATGTGGTTTAGGAAAAGAACACACATGCAATGCCTCAAGTGGATCCATGTGGTTTAGGAAAAAACACACATGCAATGACACTAGTGGATCCATGTGGTTCAGGAAAAGTACACAGATGCAATGGCACTAGTGGATAAATGTGGTACACGAAAAGAACACACATGCAATGTGACAAGTAGATAAATGTGGTTTAGGAAAAGAACACACATAAAAAGGTGACCAGTGGATACATATGGATTAGGAAAACAACACACATGCAATGACTCTAGTGAATCCATGTGGTTTAGGAATAGAACACACATGCAATGACTCTAGTGGATCAATGTGGTTTAGGAAAAGAACACACATGCAATGTCACCAGTGGATCCATTTAGTTTAGGAAAAGAACACACATGCAATGACTCTAGTGGATCCATCTAGTTCAGGAAAAGAACACACATGCAATGTCACCAGTGGATCCATATTGTTTAGAAAAGAACACACTTGCAATGTCACCGGTGGATCCATGTGGTTTAGAAAAAGAGCACACATGCAATGTCACAAGTGGGTCCATGTGGTTTAAAAAAGAACACACATGCAATGAATCTAGTGGATCAATGTTGTTTAGGAAAAGAACACACATGCAATGAGTCTAGTGGATCGATGTGGTTTAGGAAAAGAACACACACGCAATGACTCTAGTAGATCCATGTGGTTTAGGAAAAGAACACACATGCAATGTCACTAGTGGATCCATGTGGTTTAGGAAAAGAACACGCATGCAATGTCACCAGTGGATCCATCTGGTTTAGGAAAAGAACGCACGTGCAATGTCACCAGTGGATCCATGTGGTTTAGGAAAAGAACACACATGCAACTGTCACTAGTGGATCAATGTGGTTTTGGAAATGAACACACACGCAATTCCTCAAGTAGATCCATGTGGTTTAGGAAAAGAACACACATGCAATGACACTAGTGGATCCATGTGGTTCAGGAAAACAACACACATGCAATGACACTAGTGGATCAATGTGGTCTACAAAAAACACACACATGCAATGTCACAAGTAGATCAATGTGGTTTAGGAAAACAACACACGTGCAAATGTCACAGGTGGATACATGTCGTTTAGGAAAAGAACACATATCCAATGACACTAGTGGATCCATGTGGTTTAGGAAAAGAACACACATGCAATGACTCTAGGGGATCAATGTGGTTTAGGAAAGGAACACACATGCAATGTCAACAGTGGATCCATGTAGTTTAGGAAAGAACACACATGCAATGTCAGGAGTGGATCCATGTGATTTAAGAAAAGAACACACATGCAATGTCACAGGTTGATCCATGTGGTTTAGGAAAATAACACACATGAAATGACACTAGTGGATCCATGTGGTTCAGGAAAAGAACACACATGTAATGACACTAGTGGATCAATGTGGTTTACAAAAAACACACACACATGCAATGTCACAAGTAGATCAATGTGGTTTAGGAAAAGAACACACATGGAAATGTCACCAATGGATACATGTTGTTTAGGAAAAGAACACACATCTAATGACTCTAGTGGATCCATGTGGACTAGGAAAAGAACACACATGCAATGACTCTAGTGGATCAATGTGGTTTAGGAAAAGAACACACATGCAATGTCACCAGTGGATCCATGTGGTTTAGGAAAAGAACACACATGCAATGTCACAAGTGGATCCATGTGGTTTAGGAAAAGAACACACATGCAATTTCACAAGTGGGTCCATATGGTTCAGGAAAAGAACACACATGTAATGACACTAGTGGATCAATGTGGTTTATGAAAAAAAAACACATGCAATGTCACAAGTAGATCAATGTTGTTTAGGAAAAGAACACACATGGAAATGTCACTAGTGGATACATGTCATTTAGGAAAAGAACACACATGCAATGACTCTAGTGGATCCATGTGGTTTAGGAAAATAACACACATGCAATGACTCTAGTGGATCCATGTGGTTTAGGAAAATAACACACATGCATTCTCACAAGTGGATCAATATGGTTTAGTAAAAGAACAGACATGCAATGTCACTAGTGGATCCATGTAGTTTAGTAAAAGAACACACATGCAATGTCACTTATGGATCCATGTGGTTTAAGGAAAGAACACACATGCAATGTCACAAGTGGATCCATTTGGTTTAGGAAAGTAATACACATGCAATGACTCTAGTGGATCAATGTGATTTAGGAAAATAACACACATGCAATGACTCTAGTGGATCAATGTGGTTTAGGAAAAGAACACACATGCAATGACTCTAGTGGATCAATGTGGTTCAGGAAAAGAACACACATTATTCATCCGAGAAATCCCTGTTATGCATATCTCCACGTTCCCATGAGCAGTGAGCCATGGAACATAACCGACAAGTATCATTACAACATCCGAAACATAACGAATTACAAGATTTACATAAATGCCATTATGGCTACACCATCCTTAGCAGCGGAACAACCACATGCGCAGAGCCCAATCGTGCCTCAACCTATAGGCAGCTAACTGGAAAGACAGCCTAGCTCGCTGGACGTGACCTTAATCTTCCGAAGTCGAACCTCTAAAAGTCTGGCCAAGTAAATAGCTAGGGAAAAAGCCGTGAGTACTTTTGAATGTACTCGCAAACCACCAGGATAAATGAAATAAGGAAATGCAAGTCTGGCTGTGGCGAGATAGCTCTATCTAGGGTTGTTTTTGAAAAGCCTAGACTACCTCTTGTAGTAATGGCATCTCCATATCTTTGTTGAAAAAGAGTTTTGAAAATAGTTTTGGAGTAAAAACCCTTTTTAAACATCTTTGACCACCTCTGGTCAAAGCAAAGCTTTCGAACTCAGGTTCCCCTAGAACCTTCATTCTTTCATCCATTCCTTCCAAACAAACACCGTTTGGGTACTCCTAGACAACACCTTTACAACCGTCCTTGACCGTGGACACGGCTATTCAAATAGATTATACTCTGCAGAGTTTGTGCACTTTCCCCACAAGAATCAATACATCTGCCGGGATACAACCACAGCCCACTACCACTGTAGATGGGGGTCCGGATAATCAAACCTAAGCTTTTGTTTGTCGACCCTAGCAAAGGTTGCTTTTCCTTTTGGGTTTGTTCTCCCCGGCAACGAGTATGTGGCTCCCAGCCATAGTCCTGCCTTCCGTACACATGTATACCCAAGCAACAACTTGGCCTATACCTTAATCTGGTGACTCCACTTCCTTCCGTACCACCTAAGTCATACCGTCTGCGGGAGACCCAATTGTTGCACCGGCCTCCTGCCAGAAAAGGCTCACTCTTGCCGAAGCAAGCAACAGGCTTCAGATCCAAGATCTGTTAGCGCCTACCCGGAATTCAAGTGATCTCTCCCTATAAGCATGGTACAAGCTGCCTCGCATATGCAGACAAACTACAAGCTAAGCCCTATCACCTAGGGTAATGTGGTTGCACTGATAAAATTGTTCCAGTAAAGGCGTAGAACATCCCTTCACTTTCACATTTCTCATCATCACCATTTCTTTCGTTAAAATATCCGCTTGGAACGATGCCTCTTCCCAATGGTTTTACAAAGCCGTTTTGAAACATTTGTAGGAGGATAAATCCCGAAAATAGTCCATTTTCTCAAAACCGGAGTTTCCAAAGAGGTAGGATGCTAGCCATCATACTCTCGATCTAAAGGGATAAAATGGTAGGTACATCAAGGTGGTGCCACGAAGGACACAGAGTCATAACTTGGAGGAGCCAAGTTACTATCGCTGTATTTATAAAACAAGACATGCAGATGAATGATTCAGTTTATAAAGATGATACAAAATAGGTAATAAAAGGAGTAGGACAAGTATCAAAGTTAGGGAAATGGTGGATTGCCTGTGATCAGCAATAACTCCCTGTACTTCTTTAGATAACCAAGAATACCCAATAATAATAATAAGAAGTCCCTTCCTTCTTGTCGTCAAACACTCATACTATCGTCGTCATCGAGTATGCATGCAAGTAGACAGGTCCACAATCAATACAAGGAATTCATGCATCAAACCATACAGCAAACAAACATACTGAATCCTATTTAACTTAGCAAGTTTTGGAGAAGTTGGGTATTGATAGGGGAATTACTAGATTGCCATTGAGGTGTTTTGCTATTTGGAAGAGGGTTGCCTAGGATAAATATCATGAACTTGGAGCAGGGTTCTATGGTCTGTAGGGTATCAAGGTGTGACAATGGTATCCTCAGGTAGGTCTTGACAAAACAAAACCAACACAAGTAGTTTCACTTGATTATCAATTACCTAGATTTAAATATGATTTTTATAGTGGTAATATCTCTAGTTTGAGGGGATAATTCACCAGAATTTATCTGGAGCTCCAAAAATTATTTCCTTGGGTGGTTAGGTAGTGTTTGATGTACTGAACCACCTAGAGTTAGAATCTTGTCAAAAGGTTACCAGAATGCCCTCAGGAAAATCCCAAAGGCAGTACTATAAGTTTTTTATCTTTTTCACCAGATTAATTCTACAGAAGCTATTGAGTTGATTCCAAGGGTATGTGGTAGGAATTTATAATACCTTTCTATAGGAATTGGATTCACTCTTTTTGCAGTTGTCAAACTCCTGGAGTGATGTATTTAGTGAAAATACCCCTTACATAAGTATTTAAATCACTAAAATTCAACCAAAGCTCAATAAAATCAGAGCTACTAAGGTTTGATAGATGTTGATGTTATTATGTACTGAGAGGTGGAATCAGGTCAATACCACATTTGGTTTGACCTGGAGAATTTATCCAAGGCAGAAAGTTGTTGTTTTTGTTATTTTTGTTAAAGACACACTTCTGTTCACCTTGGCGTAGGACCTATGCTAGATGACAGGTATGTTCAATACCTTCCAGTAGAGCTTTGTTCCATCTCAAATGAGTAAGGTTAGCTCACGGGGGAAAATTATTTAGTGCACCCGATGCATTTTTGTGGATTAATTGCCAATAAATAAATTAGATTATTTTTGGCAAGGGACTAGTTTTGCATGTTGCACAAAACATGAAGGAACCCTTAGAAATTTGGATCTGGACAAAATATTGTGATTTCCATTTTTATTTGGATTTAAACCAAACAACTTTCTAGCAGATCTGGTGGAAAAACAAAAGAAAAAGGCAAACTGGGGTGTCTGGGCTTGATTTGTGCGAGGAGGTGGGCCGTAGAGGGGAAATCAGCCCAGCGGCGAGCGGGTGACGCGCGGGAGGCCGTGGCTTGAACCTGCCAGGCGGGCCCCGGTGGTCAGTGAGAGGGGGCGGCCGAAGCGGTATCGCACAGATCTGGCTGTTAGTTTAAGTGGAGATGGACAGCGCAACATCGTCGTCCACCTGGGCTCGCCGGCGACGAGAGCTAACCCTAGTAGAGGACAGTGCGGGGTGGGGAGCTCACCAGAGGGATCGGGAGAGGATGTGGAGGCGGCAAGGCGTCGCGATCGACGATGCTGAGCAGATCGAGGGGCGGCACGGTGGCAGTGGTCCACGGGAAGTAGCTCGCGCGATGGTGGGCGAGGATGACCTCGTCGGAGCTCACTGGCAAGGACGGAGGAGTTGGTCCTGGGCAAAAATAAGCCTAGGGTCAGATAGAGGAGAGGTAGGGGAGTCGACCATGCGACATGCAGAGGAGGGGGAGCAAGGAGGAGATAGCCTTGCTCGATTTTTGTTGGAGGCTGAAGCTACTCCTTCTTCTTCTCCTGGACAACACAGAGCAGAGGAGGAAGAGGGAGTGCTGGGGGAGGTAAGTGGGGATGAAGGGAAGCAAATGAGGGGCAGGGGTGTGCTGGGGTGCCCTCTGGCCTTTATACCATGGATGTAACACCCTTGAATCGGCCCTATGCAAGTTTTAGCGATTCCCGCCAAACCCGCATAGAAACAAGTCAAAGATCCCCACCAGGCACTTGCGTGCGGGTGGAAAACAAAGTAATATCATTACACAATAGTCCACGATGGGACCCACAGAACATATATATAGAATAATGTCTCCATGAGTCAAGAATACAAATATACAATACAAAGATCCAATCACCACGAAAACGATACAACATCCGACTACGGATAAGATGCAAATGGGGCTAAGAGCCCTGAAGAATAACCAATGGTGTCCATAACCCTGCCCAGGCCAAGCCGGAAGGGTAACCCTGCTAATGACGTCGAACTTATACCTGCTAAAACAAAAGGGGTGCCGACAAAGGGCAAAGCAAAAAGAGGAGTGTCAGTACTGAGGCCAGTACACGGCGAGGCTAGAATTCGATGGCTCTTGCCTACATTGGTATGGTGGACTGATGCGGCAAACAAGCATGCACTATACAACCTATAGAGACTCGATATAACTGTCGGCTATTAGAGAGGGGTAAGAAATACCTATTCGGGACCAACCTGATACTAACACCAATCATACCCATCCTGGTATTCCCCCTCGAGATTAAACGAGGAAGTCAAACCGAGAAACTCACACAGTTGGCCGTTTTACTCATTCCATTATAGTTACAGCACTTACTAGTCAGATATAGAAAGCCTGAGTCATCCTGATAGCATAAGTAGTGGGCAGTTTTAGTTAACCATTCAGTTGTAGTTGAAGTGCTTACTAGTCGGATACAATTAGCATGTGACATCCCAAACCCAGTAGTTGTTGGCACTTCTATTTCATTCCATTGGAGTTGCGATACTTACTAGGCAGGTATAACAAGACACGATACACCCCAGTTACACCAGTTGATGGCACTTCTATTATCCATTCCATTGTAGTGAAGCTGATTACTAGTCATAGATTAAGTCAAATTTATAGCACTAGTTTAGTTATGCTTGTCTATGATCGAGATACTGTGCTCCAAGTCGTCCATAACCGCGGACACGGCTTTCACAAAGATTTACCCTACAGGGGTGCACAAATAGCAACACACATACGATCAACCTCAGAAAAACCAAATCAAAACCCAACAAGGCTTTCACGACAAAGCAATCATAGGATTCATAAATTATTTCAGGGGGCCACCCCATTAGGCTACCCGCAACGAAGTTGGCCGGCTCCGAGACGGACCCAAGGTTGGCGCCAATGGTTGTAAACGACTAGGAACCCAAAAGTGTGATTGGGTTTGTCGATACCGCGAAAACACTCCGCAATTCCTAAACAGTAGAGGTGCTCCATGCACAATCGTAAATAAAGCAGTAAAGCATGGCATAAGTACATGATAGTAATAAAGCCCCAAACTAGTTTGTGGCCCCAAGAAATAAGAAATGAATCAAGCTCTGGCTAAGGGGATTCATGGTCCCACATGCGGATAGTGCAATATGCAGGGAACAGGTATCAAGTACTCGGGGCCTACGGGACACAAGTGATCGTGGAAGAACCAAATATTATCTATTGCCCACCGGTGCCTCTGCATTAGTTACATCTATTACCCGCATTTTAATATCAAGTTGCCATTAAAGCCATGATCATCTCCACCATTAAACATCTCCACCATGTATCATGTGCCAACTTGCCGTCAACGGTGGAACGACAACGACGTGTAGCAGCACCTGAGCAAGCAACAACGACTCACAAGGCTGACTATCTATCAAACAACAAGCAATAGGATGTGTCCAAGGCAATATGGAGGCTGCAAGGAATACAAATGGTGTACGAAAACTAAAGCATCGCAATACGGATAGCAATAGATCAACAGGAGGAAGTAAAGACTATAAATGCAAAATAGGTACAAAGGGGAAGAATGCTCGCCTGGAAAACATAGCCAACGGTTGATATCCAAAGAACTTGTCAATACTCGCATCAACTCAACGGCCTAATCCATGAAGAAGAATCACTAAAAGAAACAACAAATGCACTATTTAATACTACGGCAGAAGATCGGCATGATGCATGATATGGCAAAGATGCGATGCAACTAGGCAATATTAAGCGGAACCGGGCTCCCGACAATTACCTAGGTTGTTTATGTTGTTTAGATACCCCGCAATTTAAATGTTGTGTGAACAAGGCAAAACATGGCATCGGTTTGCTACGCAAATTTAAATGGAGGCGATATAAGACTAGAATAGCCCGCATATGTGCTCCATATTTAATTATGAGGTGAATCGACTAAATACCCCGAAGAAATGAATATGTATGCGAGCATGAGCAATTTAATACGCAACATGTATATAGCATTTAATAAAATAGGGGCTCGGATATGGTTCACACATTGGGTGTTCGACGATCTTGGGTCTCGGAGGGTTCGACGGTGTTCGGGATCGGTCTTCAGGGGTCTTCGGGTTCGAGGATCGGGTCTTTGAGATGGAGAACTTGCCGTTCCGAGATAGGGCTTCGAGTCACCGGATCTAGGAAGCGGAACTCATGGTTCCATGTCGATGACCTTAGTGTACCATCTTGTGTATTGGTTGCGAACTTGGGATCAACGTCAGGGTCTTCGAGTGGCGCCATGTACATTCCTCAATATCATCAGCATCTAGTAGGGAGATCTTGATGCGCCTTTTCAGTGCTTCGGTTAACCGCTGTGCTTGGGTAATATTGGCGACTGCTTCGGTTCCTGATACTTCACAGACCTTAGTGGTTATCCAGCACTCAATCAGTAGTGCTTTTCTCTATCTTGGCTGAACTGCAAGGAAACACGGGTTGCGCCAAGAGACCAAAAGAGCACTGCGTCAAACAGCTTGAGGGCACCTGGGGCAGAACGACCTGGCGAGCTTGGGATGGCGCAGTACTGGGCATGCTAGGTCGAGATGGGGGCTGGAGGACAGGGCGAGGCGGTTGCGGAACGACGCGGGAGGCCGGCGAGAGGTAGAGGCAGCTAGCGCTACAAGGACGAGCGAGTGGCGCGGACGCTGCACACGGCGCCCTGCCTGCTGGCATCGAGGTCGAGCAGGGCTCGAGCAGAGGAGGCAGGGTCGACGATGGGGCTCGGGGTGAGGGGCAGCGCCTAGGTCGAGGTGGTGGAAGACGGCGAGGTCGCCGGCGGCGGTACACGTGTGCTGAACGACGCCAGCATCCGTGCAGATCCTGCAGGACAAAGCAGAGAAGTTTGGGCCACCCGGCGGCGGAGGATGTTCGACGGCGGGCGAGCTCGAGAGGAGGCTCGGCGAGCTTGGTGAGCGGCACCGCCGGCTGGATGCAGAGGCAGGGCGACAGCCTGACGGACGGGAAGGAGTGGGCGTGACGACCATGGCAACGAAACCACGCGCAGAGGAAGGAGAGCTCCTGGTGCAGGGAGGCGAGGGCGACCGGGGAGGAGAGTCGCGACGGTGGTCGCTGGCGGCGTGGGAACCATTAGGGATGGCAGGAGGCAGAAGGCCCACACCTGGCGGTGGTTGGTGCTAAGCAAGGGGAACAGCCTCACGGGACAGGGAGATCGAGACAAGAGAGCTGGGGATCGTGGGTGAGCGCGTCGAGTGGTGGGGCCAGGGATGGTACGACGGAACCAGGAGGAGAAGCAACGCGAAAGGGACGCGTCACGATGGGGTGGTGGGGCCAGGCGGGCGTGGTCGTGCGTTGCTGGCAGGACGGGGTCAATCGGCAGCATGGCAGGGTTGGGCTCACGCTCGCGCGGTGTGTGCATCCCCTTGCTGTGTCAATCTGAAGCAGAGGGTCAGGTGTGGTGCGGCTGGGTGCGCTGCGCGCAGATGGGTCCAGGTGGCGGCGGCAGGTGTGGGTGGTGGTAGCTGGGTAGGTGGGGCTAGGGTTTGAGATAGATAGGATTAAGGTTTTGGATTTGTAGTGGGTAGTAGGTAGCTGCAGGCTAGGCTTTTGACTTCGCCTGCTGCTGCCTTCCCCGATAAAAAGTAGTTTTATTTATTTATTTTTATTTAAACACTTTTACAAATATCTTTTAGACAAACAAAATATCCAGAAGAGACCCGAGTTTGATTTGAAATAAAAGAGAGGGGATTAATGTAGAAAACAAAATAGGGCTTTTAGTAAATTAGATTTAGACAAACATATGCATGATGATGACGATGCTCAAATGCAATGTGGCATGATCACATGAGCATGCGGTCATGATGATACACAAAACAAAAACACAGCGATTTTCTAGTAGTGGTTTTACCGGGGTGCTACAATGGAGGAGGGGTAAATGGAGTAAATGTCCCATTTGGACATGGGGGAGGGAGAATGCTGGCCAGGGATTGGTCCAGTGGACGGTGGGGAGGGGTATGAAGGGTATTTGGTCGTGTTGGATCAGAGAGGGAGGGGGTGGCAGCTGTGGTAATTAATTGTGGCAATCCTTATAAGATTTGGGGTTGTCTCTCTCTCTCTCTCTCTTTCTATTAGTACAAGGGTAAAATGGGCAGTTCTATAGTAGCTTAGCTACAGTGCTGGTCGACCAGAGGAGGGGTGAATGCTGTGGTGTATGGCTTTGCAAGATTGGTGGTGGTTGGACCTTGTTTTAACTCACTAATAGTTAGATTTGCTAAATTGAGTAAATAGGTGGTTGTGAAGGAAGTTCAGAAACTTGCATTAGACAAGACGAGGAAATGGTACTGGTAGATAGATGAGGTCAAGGTAGACTCCTAGGATTTATTTGGGATTTTTATATGCGGTTTTAGTCCTCATAACTCCATTTATTCAAAAAGGGCAGAAGTGGTTTCTAGAATATCATTTGATAAATTTACATTCGACAAGGGGGGAATTTGATTTGAGATGGTCCCAAATGTGAATACACACTTAGCGGAATTTTCCCAAGATTTATTGAGGCATAGAAGTAATTAAAACAATTATTATTCCAATTCAGCCATTTAAGAAAATGGGCAAAAAGAAATAATAAGGCTTCTCAAAAATATTTGTTTTTGAGAGGGGAAGATAGGTATGATATATGAAACTCACTTGAGCCAAAAGTTGGAGAAGTGTTTTGGCAAAAACCAAACTTTCCTTTGGGAAAGGAGTTTTGGAGATTTTGACTATTAAAGGGATTTGAATAGTTTTGGTCCACAATAATTAGGGGGAGTATTGATAAATCTTGATGATCAAGTTAGAGGGTGTAGACAAGGTGTATCAAGCCTTTGCAACCTGGGGATTGAAGAATCCAAGTTGATTTTGGTGGAATACCCTAGATTAGGGATCTAGGGTGGTGTTAATTTCATACTATCAAAACATGGTTGCATCTTGGAGTTCAGACCTCACCTTGATGCCAGGGTTGGATGGATAGGTAGACCAAGTCATATAGATTCTCATGGCAGAGGAAGTTTGGATTAATTTCTTATTAGGTGATGTGGGGATGGTGGCAAACTTTGTTGAAAATAAGGCGGCCATACCAAAATGAGTCATGATGCCTTATAAACCAAGTGAGTTTAAGCAGCACAGAGATTCACTTGGAACTAGTGAAGCAGATGTTGATAGACCTATATGAGTAGATCACGACCATGCAATGATTTGGTCCATAGAAGGTTGGATGAGGGTGGGAGCTTCTGCCAAATAGGCATGATGACTAGATTTGCAGGAAAAGTTATTTTCTTCCCTTCAAAACCATCAAGAACAAGTGGGTTGGAGGAGGATCTAACCAAGGGAAAAATTGGGCCTTGGTATTCCTTAGGATGGTTAAAAAGGTGGTTCAGATGAAATTCCAAAAATGCACAAGGGTTGACAAAGAGAGGCATTCGAAAAGGTGATGTTGAAATAGTTTCTAGACTTTGTCAGATTTGGCAGTTTTGAGGATTTTGACTAGAGTATGAGAGGGAAAGTTTTTGGAGGGGTTGCAAGGTACCAAAGCATCATGAAGGGGATGATGTTGAAGTGTAGATTCAGTAGAAGGGATCCATGCTTGATATTGGTCTTTGTTGACTTGGAAGCTTCTAGAATGGATCACTGCAGAATTGATCTGGCTAAGGGTTTTAGATGATCACCTAGTAGCTAGGGATCAGATCCAGGTTGGTATTCTTTCTTGAGGGATTGATGATTTGGAAACATCTTGATCCTAGTTATGATCTCCTAGAGTAGATCATACTACTTCCTAAGCAAACAAGACAAACAACAGATCAAGGCAATTCATCAGACAGCAGATCAAGGCAACTCATCTTATAAACTAATCAACTACTACTAGGGCTATCATCAAGCTTAGCTTGAGGTAAGAAGGGGTAGTTTTGAAAGGTTGGAGTTTGAATGAGGTAAGAGTCCTTGGTATCTCTACCAAGAGTAGAAATCAAAATCTTTGAAAGGAGGTTTTGGGAAAACTTGAGATAAGGTTAGTTGACGGTTCTGTCTTGAAAACATAAGGAGATTGTATTGTATATATCTCCATAGTTTTGTAAATAGAAGCTACCAAAATAGTTTTGGTTGCATAAGCATCTTGGCTCATGTTTTGAAATGCCAGAACGTTTGAGAATATGTAAGTGGAGCCAGGATAGTTTTGTAAATAGGATTTGTCAACTGAGGGTGAGGTAAGGAGTATCATATAGTATATACTCACATGCACAACACAAGAAAACAATCAAGAAATGCTACACTAAAGAACAAGAAAAAGTTTTTGTTCCCGCTGATTTTTGCATTCTGGTCAACAAGTCAGGGTTGCTGAAATTGGGATGTTACACATGCAATGACTCTAATGGATCAATATGGTTTAGGAAAAGAACACACATGCAATGTCACAAGTACCATGTGGTTTAGGAAAAGAACACACATTCAATGTCACCGGTGGATCCATGTGGTTTAGGAAAATAACACACATGCATTGTCACAAAGTAGAACCATGTGGTTTAGGAAAAGAACACAAATGCAATGACACTAGTGGATCAATGTGGTTTTGTAAATGAACACACACGCAATGCCTTAAGTGGATCCATGTGGTTTAGGAAAAGATACCCCATGCAATGACACTAGTGGATCCATGTGGTTCAGGAAAAGAAGACACATGCAATAACACTAGTGATCAATGTGGTTTACAAAAAACACACACATGTAATGTCACAAGTAGATCAATGTGGTTTAGGAAAAGAAAACTAGTGCAAATGTCACCAGTGGATACATGTCATTTAGGAAAAGAACACACATCCAATGACACTAGTGGATCCATGTGGTTTAGGAAAAGAACACAAATGCAATGACTCTAGGGGATCAATGTAGTTTAGGAAAAGAACACACATGCAATGTCAACAGTGGATCCATGTAGTTTAGGAAAAGAACACACATGCAATATCACAAGTGGATCCATGTAGTTTAGGAAAAGAACACACATTCAATTACACTAGTGGATCCATGTGGTTCAGGAAAAGAATACACATGTAATGACACTAGTGGATCAATGTGGTTTGCGAAAAAAACACACATGCAATGTCATAAGTAGATCAATGTCGTTTAGGAAAAGAACACACATGGAAATGTCACCAGTGGATACATGTCGTTTAGGAAAAGAACACACATCCAATGACTCTAGTGGATCCATGTGGTTTAGGAAAATAACACACATGAATTGTCACAAGTGGATCAATGTGGTTTAGTAAAAGAACACACATGCAATGTCACCAGTGGATCCATGTAGTTTAGGAAAAGAACACACATGCAATGTCACTAGTGGATCCATGTGGTTTAAGAAAATAATACACATGCAATGTCACAAGTGGATCCATGTGGTTTAGGAAAATAACACACATGCAATGACTCTAGTGGATCAATGTGATTTAGGAAAATATCATACATGCAATGACCCTAGTGGATCAATGTGGTTTAGGAAAAGAACACACATGCAATGTCACAAGTGGATCCATGTGTTTTAGGAAAAGAACACACATGTATTGACTCTAGTGGATCAATGTGGTTTAGGAAAAGAACACACATGCAATGACTCTAGTGGATCAATGTGGTTTAGTAAAAGAACACACATGCAATGTCACAAGTGGATCCATGTGGTTTAGGAAAAGAACACACATTCAATGTCACTGGTGGATCCATGTGGTTTAGGAAAATAACACACATGCATTGTCATAAGTGGATCCATGTGGTTTTGGAAAAGAACACACATGCAATGTCACTAGTGGATCCATGTGGTTTAGGAAAAGAACACACATGCAATGTCATAAGTAGATCAATGTGGTTTAGGAAAAGAACACACGTGCAAATGTCACCAGTGGATACATGTCGTTTAGGAAAAGAACACACATCCAATGACACTAGTGGATCCATGTGGTTTAGGAAAAGAACACACTGCAATGACTCTAGGGGATCAATGTGGTTTAGGAAAAGAACAGACAAGCAATGTCACTAGTGGATCCATGTAGTTTAGGAAAAGAACGCACATGCAATGCCATGACTGGATCCATGTAGTTTAAGAAAAGAACACACATGCAATGTCACAAGTGGATCCATGTGGTTTCGGGAAAGAACACACATGCAATGTCACAAGTGGATCCATGTGGTTCAGGAAAAGAACACACATGTAATGACAATAGTGGATCAATGTGGTTTACGAAAAACACACACATGCAATGTCACAAGTAGATCAACGTTGTTTAGGAAAAGAACACACATGGAAATGTCACCAGTGGATACATGTTGTTTAGGAAAATAACACACATGAAATGACTCTGGTGGATCCATGTGGTTTACGAAAATAACACACATGCATTGTCACAAGTGGATCAATGTGGTTTAGTAAAAGAACACACTGATACATTGCAAATGTATCTATAATTTTTGATGTTCCATGCTTGGTTTTATCTACTTTCTTGTGTTTTGTCCACACTTTGGAGTACTTTTCATATGATTTCTTGGACTAACCTATTAACAAGAGCCACAGTGCCAGCTGCCTGTTTTCTGCTGTTTTTGGTTCCAGGAAGTCAGAAAATGAATATTCTCGGAATTGGACGAGAGAAAAGCCAAAGTTGCTATTTTACCGGAAGACATCTGGAGCCAGAATACGAGATGAAGAAGGGTTGGGGCCTGGCCACACCACCTGGCCGCGCGGCCAGGTCTGGCCCGCGCCAGGGGGTAGTCTGGCCGACACCAGCACCCCCTCGGCCTCTCATTCCGCCTATATATTGCCTCTGATACCAAAACCCTAAGTACCCGATCAAAAATCCACGAAAGAGTTTGTAGCCGCCGTCATCTCCATCCCTATATCGGGAGGGATCTGAAGCTCTTCCCGGCACCCTTCCGGAGAGGGGAATTCACCCTAGAGGCCTTCTTCATCACCATGCAAGCCTCCGGCGTGATGCGTGAGTAGTTCATCTCTGAACTACGGTTCCATGTAGTTGCTAGATGGCTGGTTCTCCTCCTTTGTTCTTTCATGTCTAGATCTTGTGAGCTCCGTTCATGATCAAGATCATCTATTTGTAATTCTACATGTTGTGTTTGCGGGGATCCGATGGATATTGAGATGCTATTTCAGATTGATTATTGATTCTATCATGTCTTTATTATTTGTGATCTTGCATGCTTTCCATTGTTAGTAGCTATCTTGGCCAAGTAGATGCTAGCAACTCCAAGAGTTAGTATTTATGCTCGATAGTGGGTTCATGCCTCTGGTAATCTGGGGAAGTGATAGAAATCTCTAAGGTACTAGATGTGTTGTTGCTACTAGGGAGAAAACAACAATCCTTTGTTCATAGAACAATCATATTGTTTACTTTACACGCAATTCGTAAAGCAATAATCTATTGATTGCAACTTTATACTGGAGGGGGTTTGGATGATAACCTGAAGGTGGATTATTAGTCATAGATGCAGTTGGATGGCGGTCTATGTATAATGTTGTAATACCTAATCAAGTCTCAAAGGAGTCAATATGATTAGTATATGCTTGTATGCTTTCTCGATGTTTGTCCATTGCCCCGCTGTAATTTGTTCACCCAGCATGTTATCTATCTTAAGGAGAGCCACCTCTAGTGAACTATGGACCCCGGTCCTTTCTTTTACATACAATCTACAAACAGTTTACTGCTTTGTGTTTACTTTCTACAAACTATTACTTCCTTCCATTCAATACATTTCATCCTTTGTTTCAACAAAACCGGTGAGATTGACAACCTCGTCGCAAGTTGGGGACAGAGTTCTGTGGGTGTGTTATGCGGGTCTCCACGTTGCTGCTGGCACCGGTAGTGCGCCCTGCCAACGTTCAGCTAGCTACACCTTTGGGGTGTTTCCTTGCTCCTACAGGATTGATAACCTTGGTTTCATAACTGAGGGAAACTTACTGTTGTGCTCATCATACCTTCCTCTTGGGGTTCCCCAACGAGCTCGACATCAACCACGAGCCAGCACACACATGCAATGTCACCAGTGGATCCATGTAGTTTAGGAAAAGAACACACATGCAATGTCACTAGTGGATCCATGTGGTTTAAGAAAAGAACACGCATGCAATGACACTAGTGGATCAATGTGGTTTACAAAAAACACACACATGTAATGTCACAAGTAGATCAATGTGGTTTAGGAAAAGAACCCACATGGGAATGTGACTAGTGGATACATGTCGTTTAGGAAAAGAACACACATCCAATGACTCTAGTGGATCCATGTGGATCAGGAAAAGAACACACATGCAATGACCCTAGTGGATCAATGTGGTTTAGGAAAAGAACACAGATGCAATGTCACTAGTGGATCCATGTAGTTTAGGAAAAGAACACACAAGCAATGTCACAAGTGGATCCATGTGGTTTAGGAAAAGAACACACATGCAATGTCACAAGTGGATCCATGTGGTTCAGGAAAAGAACACACATGGGATGACAATAGTGGATCAATGTGGTTTACGAAAAACACACACAAGCAATTTCACAAGTAGATCAGTGTTGTTTAGGAAAAGAACACACATGGAAATGTCACTAGTGGATACATGTTTAGGAAAAGAACACACTGTTTAGGAAATGTGGATACATACTATCTATATTTGACTAGTAAGTGCTTCAACTATAATTGAATGAATAAAACTGCCAACTGTGTGAGTTCCTCGGTTTGACTTCCTCGTTTGGTCTCGAGGGGGAATACCAGGATGGGTATGTTTGGTGTTACTATCAGGTTGGATCCGGATAGGTCTTTCTTATCCCTCTCTAATAGCCGTCAGTTTTATTGAGTCTCAATAGGTTATTTAGTGCAAGCTGCGCTGCCGCTTCAGTCCACCATACCTATGTAGGCAAGAGCCGCCGAATTCTAGCCTCGCCGTGTACTGGCCTTAGTACTGACGCTCCTCTTTTCCTTTGCCCTTTGTCGGCACCCCCTTTTGTTTCATAAGGTTTGAGATCGATGTTGTTAGAAGGGTTACCCTTCCGTCTTGGCCTAGGCAGGGTTATGGACGCCATTGGTTATTCTTCAGGGCTCTTAGCCCCATTTGCATCTTGTCCGTAGTCGGACGCTCTATCGTTTCAAGGTGATTTGGATCTTTGTATTGTATATCTGTATTCTTGACTCTTTGAGTCGCTGTTGTATACATATCTGTTCTGTGGGTCCCATCGAGGACTGTTGTGTAATGGTATTACTTCGTTTTCCACCCGCACGAAAGTGCCTGGTGGCCCTTGAATCGCTTTCTATGCGGGTTTGGCGGAAAGGGCTAAAACTTGCATAGGGACGATTTGAGGGTGTTCTGAGTGGTATCGAGCTCAGCCATGATACCCCACAAGTCCAGCCTGTAGGATAACCTAGCTAACGGCCGAAGTAGAGTGTCAAAACTATTTTGGAAACTCGGTTGGATAGATCTAATTAGGTGTGCTTTTACTCCTTATCCCTCTGCTATTCTCCTCTTACCTCAGCTTGTTTTGGATCTGCTCTCTTACCTTTCTTCGAGTCCAGGAATTCTCGTGGTTGGGTTTCCGTCATAACTTCAAGGTCTCGCCTCCTCCTTTGGTAACGGTGTTTCGACATCTGGTCTTCATGCTATCTGAGGAACCCTTCATTTGTTGGACTTCTCGTTGTTCCTCCTTTGTGCCTTCCGGTGGTTTCTGACGCGACGACATCCTCTACGCCAGATCCGATGCAGAGCCTGGATCACTCTTTTGTTCCCGAATCTCGCTTGTCGAGATCTTCAGTCTGATTCCAAGAGTTGGTTGCATAATTCTCCTATTCATGTACAAAGTAATGCTCTGGGTGCACGATGGACTGATCACCATCTGACTACTCTTATCATTCGCTCTTGTACATCGAATCGGTGGATCAAGCAATTTTACTCCTTCCCTAGAAGTTAGAGGTGGCCTTATCTTATGATACCTTTACCTTCGTCCTTTGTTCTCCGGAGAGTTCTCTCGACGAACGTGAGCAACGACCCTTGTTGGTGGTGTCGCTGATTTCAAGATGGAGAAAGAATCTTTGTTAGTGGTGTCGCGAGGATCTACACGAAGCATGAAGAATCTGATCGTCGATCTTCTTCCCGTACCATGAGGCGGATCTCGAGGGCGAGATCCATTGTTAGTGGTGTCGAATTGTGGCATCCCGCTAAACCCACTACTAGAAAATCACTGTGTTTTTGTGCATTGCATCATGATGACTGCATGCTCATGTCATCATGCCACATTGCATTTGAGCATCGTCGTGTCATCATGCATATGTTTGCCTAAAACTATTTTTCCAAATGTCTATCTTTGTTTTCTAAGTATCCTCTCTCTTTATACAAATCAAACCCCTCTGTTTTCGGATACCTTTTATTTCCCTAAAAACTATTTACGAAACACTTTTAAAACTAAAATAAATAATTACAATATTTTTTAGGGAGGCAGCCGGCCAGGACCAAAGGCCCAGCCAGCCAGCCTACGACCCAAAATTTAAAAACTAACCTCCCAAACCCAAATCCTAATCCCTCTCACCCAGCCGACCCACTCCCCACCCTTTCCCTCCTGTCCGCCGCCACGCTCTCTCCCCTCCTCTCATTTCCTGCCCAACGCCTCCTGGGCGCGCTCTCCCTCCCACCTGCTACCGTCCAAGCCCCACCTGGGCGCGTCCCCCACTCCATCTCCCCATCTGCCGCCACCTGCCCGCACACCCACGCCAACCCCCACAGGCACACACGCAAACACACGCACACCAAGCACTCCCGCGTCGCCCCAGGGCCACCAACTGCCTGGTCCCACTCCTGTGCTGTCATGCACCACGCCTCCTCTCGTCGATCCAAGCGATCCCCACCCCATCGCCTCGTTGCTCCCACCTAACCCCACGTGCCCTCGATCCCGAGCCAGCGCCGCCCCATCCCAGGGAGCATCTCCCGTCGCCGCCTCCACCTCGCCTCCCAGCACGACGCCCCGCCGCCCCTCTCCACCCAGTCCGAGCCACCTCTCGGCGAGCCCCGCAGCCGCCATCTGCAACCAGGGTGCCCTGCGCCTCCACCGGCTTCCCCGGTGCCCTACTCCCGCTGCCGAGCCCACCCGGCGGCCGACACCTTGTCTCGCCGGGGCAATGGCCCTGCGCGGCCCCGTCGCCACCTCCCCTGGCGCCGTCTCTCCAGTCCGGTAGCACCGCCGCGGGCCCCTGCCTCGCCGACCTTCCCTACCTCGACGGTCGCCTCGAGCCCACGCCACCTCGCCGATCCTGCCGGGGCCGCCCCTCTCGCCTCTGCTCCGGCCACCCGGCAGCGCGGTCGTTCCCATTGCCAGGACCCCGCGGCCGCCCTCCTCCCCGTCACGCGAGCACGCCCTGCGAGCTCTTCACCGCACCGTCACGCAGCTTCGGTTCCTCGCCGTCCTTGCAGCGCCTGCACCTGCGGGCCCTTCTCTGGCTCCACAGAGCGCGCCGCCCCGCCCGACAGCAAGCCTAGTCACCAACCGTGCCTGCCTCCGCCGCGTCTAGCGTCGCTGCTGCCAGGCCCTCCTCACGAGCATCTTCGGCCCCTTCGTCCTCTGCCTTCCCAAGACTTCGCAGCGGTCGTAGTAATCGAGTCGTTCTGTCCAACACCTGCCTGCTGTCGATGTGGTTCGGATCTTTTATGTTGGTTTCTCTAGTACAAGTGGGTTGTATCTATGTGTTGTGTATTGGTACTAATCAAGAGAAGATGGGGTGTGGTGTATTGCAGCTGCAACCATGTGAAGATTGAGCGTGGTGTTGCTACCTGGACTACTTCAGTCTTGCGACACAGGAACATGGTGTTGTTGTTTGGTGATGATCCCTTGTTGATGTCTTTGTCCGCGACCCTTTCGGCAAGCAAGATCTCCTGCTGGACAAGATCGACCAAAGCGATAAGTTGTACAAGAACCACACCAAGATCTTCCTAAATGCCCTGACATCAAAACAAGATCGCCATCGACAATGGACCCGAAGACCGAACCCGATCCCGATCTCGCCGAGACCGAACCCAAACAACCTCGGAGACCAAGATCGCCGAGTCCCCTATGTATGACCTATATCTGAGACCCCTATTTTTATAATATGACATTATCATTTGTGCATATTGAATTGTTCATGTCGCATACATATTGTGATTTGGGGGTATTATGCCGATTCACCTAATAATTAAATATGGAGTCTATATGCGGGCTATTCTAGTCTTATTCCGGACTCCATTTAAATTTGTGTAGCGAACCGATGCCATGCTTTGCCCTGTTAATTCCACATTTAATTTGCGGGGTAGTTAAACAACATGAACCTTATATTTAATTGTCGGGACCCTGGTTCCGCTTAATATTGCCTAATTGCACCTCATCTGTGCCATGCCATGCATCATAACATAAGCATGCCGGAACTTCTGTCGTAGTATTAAATAGTGCATCCGGTGTTTGTTCTAGTGTTTGCTTCTTCGCGGATTAGGCCGATGAGTTGATGCGAGTATCGACAAGTTCTCCGGATATGATCCGTCGGCAGTGTTTTCCCAGGCGAGCATCCCTTCCCCTTCTTCCTATTTTGCATTTATAGTCTTTGTTTCCTCCTGTTGATCTATTGCTATCCGTGTCGCGATGCTTTAGTTTCCGTACACTAGTTATATCCCGTGTAGCCTCTATATTGCCTTCAACACATCCTATTACTTGTGCTTGGTAGATAGCTGGCCTTGCGAGTCATAGTTGCTTGCTCAGGTGCGATCTCGTGTTGTCAGGTACCACAGTTGTTGGAATGTTGGCAGATGTTTATGGTGGAGAGGATCATGACTTTAAATACAACTATTAAAATGCTAGATATAACTAATGTAGAGGCATCGGTGGGCAATAGATGTTATTTGGTTCTTCCACGCTCACTTGTATCCCGTAGGACCCCGAGTACTTGATACCTGTTCCTTGACTATCACACTATCCGCATATGGGACCATGAATCCCCTTAGCCAGATCTTGATTCGTTCTTATTTCTTGGGGCCACAAAGTAGTTTAGGGCTTTATTACTATCTTGTACTTATGCCATGCTTTACTGCTTTATTTAAGATTGTGCGTGGAGCACCTGTAATGTTTTGGATCGTGGAATGTTTTCGCGGTATCGACAAGCCCAGTCACACTTTCGGGTTCCCAGTCGTTTACAGCCATTGACACAAACCCTGGGTCCGTCTCGGAGCCGGCCAACTTCGTTGCGGGTAGCTTCGTGGGGTGGCCCCCTAAAATATTTTATGAATCATGTGATTGCTTTGTCGTGAAAGCCTTGTTGGGTTTTGATTTGGTTTTTCCGAGGTTGATCGTGTGTTGTTATTTCGCACCCTCAGGTAAATCTTTCTGAAAGCTGTGTTCATGGTTATGGACGACTTGGAGCACAGTATCTCGATCATATATAAGCATAACTAAAGTAGTGTTATAAATTTGACTTAATATGTGACTAGTAATTCAGCTTCACTACAATGGAATGGATAATAAAAATGCCAACAACTGGTGGATCTGTGGTGATCGGTGTCATACTATACCTTCCTAGTAAGTATTGCAACTCCAATGGAATGTGATAAAAGTGCCAACAGCTGCTGGGTTTTGGGATTCCTCAGGACAATTATATCTGACTAGTAAATGTTCCAACTACCACAGAATGGTTAATTAAAACTGGCCACTACTTATGCTTCAGGATGACTCATGCTATCTATATTTGGCTAGTAAGTGCTTCAACTATAATTGAATGAATAAAACTGCCAACTGTGTGAGTTCCTCGGTTTGACTTCCTCTTTTGGTCTCGAGGGGGAATACTAGGATGTGTATGTTTGGTGTTACTATCAGGTTGGATCCGGATAGGTATTTCTTATCCCTCTCTAATAGCCGTCAGTTTTATTGAGTCTCTATAGGTTGTTTAGTTCAAGCTCCGCTGCCGCTTCAGTCCACCATACCTATGTAGGCGAGAGCCACCGAATTCTAGCCTCGCCGTGTACTGGCATCAATACTAACGCTCCTCATTTCCTTCGCCCTTTGTCGGCACCACCTTTTGTTTCAGTAGGTTTGAGATCGACGTCGTTAGCAGGGTTACCCTTCCGGCTTGGCCTGGTCAGGGTTATGGACGCCATTGGTTATTCTTCAGGGCTCTTAGCGCCATTTGCATCTTGTCCGTAGTCGGATGCTCTATCGTTTCAAGGTGATTTGGATCTTTGTATTGTATATCTGTATTCTTGACTCTTTGAGTCGCTGTTGTATATATATTTGTTCTGTGGGTCCCATCGAGGACTGTTGTGTAATGCTATTACTTCGTTTTCCACCCGCACGAAAGTTCCTGGTAGGCGTCCTTGAATCGTTTCTATGAGGGTTTGGCGGAAAGGGCTAAAACTTGCATAGGGCCGATTTGAGGGTGTTACACTAGTGGATTAATGTGGTTTTGGAAATGAACACACACGCAATGCCTCAAGTGGATCCATGTGGTTTAGGAAAAGAACACACATGCAATGACACTAGTGGATCCATGTGGTTCCGGAAAAGAACACACATGCAATGACACTAGTGGATCAATGTGGTTTATGAAAAACACACACATGCAATATCACAAGTAGATCAATGTGTTTTAGCAAAACAACCCACGTGCAAATGTCACGAGTGGATACATGTCGTTTAGGAAAAGAACACATATCCAATTAAACTAGTGGATCCATGTGGTTTAGGAAAAGAACACACATGCAATGACTCTAGGGGATCAATGTGGTTTAGGAAAAGAACACACATGCAATGTCAGCAGTGGATCCATGTAGTTTAGGAAAAGAACACACATGCAATGTCATGAGTGGATCCATGTGGTTTAAGAAAAGAACACACATGCAATGTCACAAGTGGATCCATGTGGTTTAGGAAAAGAACACATATGCGAGGACACTAGTGGATCAATGTGGTTTACGAAAAACACACACATGCAATGTCACAAGTAGATCAATGTGGTTTAGGAAACAACACACATGGTAATGTCGTTTAGGAAAAGAACACACATCCAATGGCTCTAGTGGATCCATGTGGATTAGGAAAAGAACACACATGCAATGACTCTAGTGGATCAATGTAGTTTATGAAAAGAACACACATGTAATGTCACAAGTGGATCCATGTAGTTTAGGAAAAGAACACACATGCAATGTCACTAGTGGATCCATGTGGTTTAAGAAAATAACACACATGCAATGAATCTAGTGGATCAATGTGGTTTAGGAAAAGAACACACATGCAATGTCACAAGTGGATCCATCTTTTAACACCCTCTCCTGATAAGGATGAGTTCCTGTGTATAGTGCTAATCCGTGGATCGGTTCACTAGCACACACACATAGTACAAAAATGATATCAAATATAACTCTCCATCATAAATACAACGAATATGATCCAGAATTTACATTAGATTAGTTAAGTACATAGAAAAAACAAATACAAGATAGATCTCCATCCTTCAAATGCGCCACAGGCGAACAATTGTTGAGTGGAGTCTCGCGACCTATGAACGATTACTCAGAAATAGAATAACCTGCAACATGAAAGGTTGCAGCCACGAATCATCAATACTTTGAATGTATTGGCAAGTAGGAGGATATATAATGGAACCTATCAATTAAATGCATATTTGTCTAGGTGGATCTCAGGCTCATTTGCATAAAGCAATATAACTTTTTCCTACTTTTGAAATACTTTTATTTCTTTAAAACAATTCTTCTAAGGACATACCAGCATAAACCCATGTAGAAACAAGACAATTTAGCTTTGTATGCTCCTAAACCCTTGTTCTCCCATCAAGTTTTAATAATCGAGAAATTGGGATGAGTGAGATCTTCCAAACAGTTCTAGGCCTAGTTGCTCATAGTTGTCCATAACCAGGGACACAGCTAAGTACTTAGATTATATCACTCTCGAGAGGTTCATACACTTTACCCGCACGACCCAGTCCACCCGCTCATACCACTACACTCATTTTGTGCCATGGCAGGGAGAAAACCAAGACGAAACCTTTCAGAAGCAGAACCCTGAGCCCTCAGGACGGACCCATACCAACCTACAACCCCTACATCTGCTGGTCACGTCGGGTCAGGTTCCCACAACCCACTTAGTCAAGACATAATGACATGCGGTTGTACTATAAGCTACTACACAAGAAACCTGTCCAATCTCAGTCTCCTGGGTGCCTTTCCGCATTGAAACCACCAAAAAATACAATCCCATCACACCCAGGAGATTCATTACTTTCTAGTTGTTTTCATTATAACAAAACATATCTTTCCATAATAGAATCAATAATGAATTCCCATTCCGCATCTAATAAGCATGGCTAAGCAACTACAATACGATGGCTCAAAGGAACTCAAGTCATGGAAATATGGCAATCATGCCTGAGTGTCATAATATAGCATAGTAGTAAAAACACCTACACATGCATCACTACTAAAAATCATACTACATGCATCAGAAAATAGTAGGACATTTATGATAGCTCTACTTGCCTTTGTTGTAGATGTAGTCGTTTAGATAATCATCACAATATAAAAGATTTCTCTCGTCACAATCACAATAGTTGCACTCCTCGCAATCTAGCATTTGAAGCAAAACACAACAAACACACCATTCAAAACATTGAAATTATGCACAATACAATAAACCGATGATGAAAAAATGCATGAACGATGATTTAATATGTCATAATGGTTGTATTTAGTTCTCTGAAGATTAATATGTCCCATGATGCATATGGAAAATTATTTAATGCATAAGACAAATTATTAATAAAGATATAATGATTTAATAGGGTTTAACTCACTTTAATTCAACTTATGATGTTTATGTCGTAATAAATTGTATATTAAATACTGATGCATAGGTAGTTCAATTTAAAGACAATAGCAATTGGAATCACCTAAAAATCATTTACAAATATTGTTTTATGATTTAATTACTATGTAATTGGGTTTATAGCTTTCTGTAATATCATCTATTAAAACCGTGACAAATAGTTTTGCTTATATTTTCTTCCGATGGGTATTACTGAAACAAACAGGTGGAAATTGGATTCACTCAATTTGAGGTTTTGGATAATTTCTTATGATTTAAATACTAATTAAAAGGGTTTAAATCATTTAAAATCTTTTATTCGTCAAAAATTATATGTAAGGCCATATTAATGTCATACATGACTCACGGACTCCATAGATATCTTATTTGTATTTTTAGGATGTTTAAATAATTTACTATGGTTTAATTACTCCAAAAAGGCCATTAAATCATTTAAATAAATATAGTACATATATGTTAATTTTGGACTTATATTCGATTTTATATGAATATTACAATATTGGATACATTTTTGGCTATTTTAAATACTAATAATTTGAATTACACAGTCAACATGCCATGTGGCGGCTTCTTACTGGTTGGTACCTCTTCGCTTAAGAGGATCGTCCTGGGCCGCGAGATCTCGATCTGACGGACGAGGATGTGGAGGCTTGGCTTGAGTTCTGGCTCGCTGTCGGCTTGAGCTCGGGCTCAGCTGGACATGATGTGGGCCGTGGAGATGGGATCGGACGGCGATGGATGGTTTCAAGGCGAAAACGGTCAAGGAGAAGCGGTGAAACAAGGAGAAGGCATCTAGTGCTAATAGAAGGCTCGGGATGCTTGTAAGCATTGATCACGACCATGGCTGGGACTCCAATGGCGGCGGCGCGACGCGAGATTGTAAAAGCTCCATATATGCAGTTAGGGTCTCGATTTTCTGCAAACGTTGACACGAGGATGGGGTTTGGGGTTTATATGGGGCTAGTTCCGTGATGGAGGGGACAGGGGCTACTCCGAATTTGGAGGAGTTTTGTTCGAGAGATCAGAACCGTGCGGGACACGGTCTCCTCGCGTGAGGAAGGAGACAAGTAGGTGTGTAACATCCCAATTTCAGCAACCCTGATTAGTGTCCAAAATGCAAAAATCAGGGGGAACAAAAACTTTTTCTTGTTTAATACTGAAGTGTTTGCTTGTTGTTTGGATATGCTGATGCACATGAATGTGTATTAGATGATATACTCCTTACCTTAACACCAGTTGACAAAAGATACTTCCCAACACAGTCTTGGCTTAATTTTCATATTCTCAAATGTTCTGGCATTTCAAAACATGAGCCACAATGCTTATGTACCCAAAACTATTTTTGTAACTTCTATTGACCAAACTATGGAGAGTTATATAATATAATCTCCTTATGTTTTCAAGACAGAATCTTCAACTACTCTTACCTCTAGGATCTCCAAAACCTTTTTGTAAGCTTTCGAATTATACTCTTGGTAGAGATACCAAGGACCTTACCTAGTTCAAACTCCAACCTATTTCAAAATACCCATCCTTACCTCAAGCTAAGCTTGGTGGTAACCCCCCTAGTAGTGGTTGATTTGTTTGTAAGATGAGTTGCCTTGATCTGCTGTTTGAATTGTTTGCTTAGGAGATAGTATGAGCTACTATAGGAGATCATCACTAGGATCAAGATGTCTCCAAATCATCCCACCCTAAGAAAGAATACAATCTGGATCTGATCCCTAGTTACTAAGTGATCATCTAAAACCCTTAACTATACCACCTCTGAAGATATCCCTTCTAGAAGCTTCCAAGTCCATGAAGACTAATATCAAGCATGGATCCTTTATACTCCATCTACACTTCAACATCACCCACTTGATGATGCTTTGGTACCTTGCAACCCATCAAAATCATCACCACCCACATTCTAGTCAAAAAACCTAAATCTGCCAAATTTGGCCAAGTTTGGAAATCTCTTTCCAACATCACCTTTTTGAATGCCTCCCTTTATCAACCCTTGTGCATTTTTGGAAATGCATCTATACCATCTTGTTAACCATCCTAAGGACTACAAAGGACAACTGTTGACCTTGGTTAGATCATCCTCATACCCACTTGTTCTTGATGGTTTTGCAGGCAAGAAAATAACTTTTCCTGCAAATCTAGTCAGCATGCCTACTTTGGTAGAAGCTCACACCACCATCCAACCTTCTTTGGACAAACTCTCTGCATGGTTGTGTTCTACTCATATAGTTCTATCATTACCTACTTCACTTGTCCCAATTGGATCCTTGAGCTGTTTAAACCCACAAGGTTTTTAAGGCTAGTTAATAATCTACTCTGGCAGGCTTATTTTATTCACAGTTGGAAAGCTTGTCTTGGTGAGCCCAAGCAAGATCAAGCTCAAACCTCTGTACCATGTTGTTTTACATCACTTGGTCTATCCATCCATCTATCCCATGCCCCAAGGGGAGCTCTGAGCTCCATGATACAACCATGTTTTGATGGTATGAAATTAACATCACCTTAGATCCTTAATCTAGGGTATTCCACCAAAATCAACTTGGATTCTCCAATCCCAAGGTCGCAAATGCTTGCTACACCTTGTCTATATCATCTAACTTTATCATCAAGATTTATCAATAATTATCCATATTTATTATGGACCAAAACTATTTAATTCCCTTAATAGGCAAAACCTCTCCCATAAAAGAAAGTTTGGTTTTTGCCAAAACACTTCCCCAACTTTTGGATCAATTCAGGTCCACACATCATACCCCATATTCCTACTTCAAAAATAAATATTTTTTAAGAGCTTTATTATTTCTTTTCGCCCATTTTCTTAAATGGCTAAAATGGAATAATAATTGTTTTAAATACTTTTAAGTCACAATAAATCTTGGGAAAATTCTACTAAGTGTGTATTCCTATTTGGTACCATCTCACATCAAAAACTCCACTTGTCCAATGTAAATTTATCAAATGATCTTCTAGAAACGACTTCTGTACTTTTTGAGTAAATGATTTTAAGGGGACTTAAAATCCTTAAAAAAATCCCAAATAATTCCTAGAGGTGTGTCTTGACCTCAACTACCCACCAGTACCATTTCCCCTTCTTGTCCAATGCAAGTTTTTGGACTTTCTTCATAACCACCTATTTGATCAAAATTGCCATGTAAGCCAATCCTCAAATCAAAAACCCACCAAACCTTCACCATTCTGGTCAAACAAACTTTGACAACACACCTCTCATCCCTCTGGTCGAGATACACTATAGAAACCCTCTTCTTCTTGTCTTTAGTGCTTGGAGGAAGGAGGGATACACACATTGGTCACATCTTTAATTCTTGCAGCACTCCATCCCACCTCTCCTCTGCCCTGCAACTCGACCAGAAAACCACCTTAGCCCACAACAATATCAGCCCTGGTTTCACCCTCACCCTTGCTCCATAGGACATGTACACGATGAACCTCCCCATTGCCTTTAAATGGACCAGAGGCCTCCACCCCACTCCTACTCCCTCATTTGCCCCCAAATCCCTCCCACCCACCTCCCCTACATCCCACTTCCTCTCCCCTGTCCTTCCACAGCTAGGAAGAGAGAAGAACTTCCTCTCGGCCATGAATGAGCCCGAGCTCGAGCAACCCTCTCCCGATCTCCCTCTCCCCTGCATGTGGCCCCAACGGCATCCCAAACCCCGGATCTCTCATCCCTGAGCTTCCCAGCCTCTCTCCTGAGCTTCCCTGCCCGTACGACAGTGAACACGAATTCGGCCTCCTACCCCCCGCCGAGCTAAGAACCCAACCCCCTGCCTCTCTCCTGCGGCTCGTCGCATTTCTGGAAGCTCCCTATTCCCCTGCAACTAACCCTAACCCTTTTCTCCTCCAGGACCGTCGCTACCGACGCGCCGGCGAGCTCCGGCGAACTCCCCTCGGCCACCTCCGTGTGATGCACTACCTGAAGGGGAACATGTGGTTGGTGCCCCGTGTCGGAGTCAGTTTCATGCGTCGCGCCCGCTCGACACCTCCTCTGCATCATGCATGCACCCCCGAGGCTGCTCCAGCGAGCACCGAAGCAAGCTCCGCCGGGCGCGCTTGGGTGAGTGAGGTCCCGATGTCGAACCCGCCCCTGCCGCCCCTCGTTGGGACCGTCGTCGTTCTTCGCGTCGCCCTGGAGCCTCCTCAGCGTCTGCTCTGTGCCCTTAGGTGAGCTACGGCGCCGCCCCGACAATCCTAGGGTTTGGCCGCCGCCAGGCCCTTCCCGCTGGAGACGACGAATTCCCCAGTGTCGATCTCCCTTTGATCTAACGGCCTGGCCCAATACCTCTTCAGCGCTGACGGGCGGGCCCCACGCGGCCGTTTCAAACGCCCAGCGCGCGCCTCCCGGGCACCGCCTATTGGGCCGACCCACAGTACAGCCCAACTCCCTCTGGTTTCCTAAGCCCAGTATCTCCTTTCCCCTATTTCCTTTTTAAAACACTTTACCTCATATCTGTTTAGTGGCATGTTGGTTTAATTAGGTTTTTAAATGAAAACTGCCAGGTTTCGTTCAAATAAAATTATAGACCTATAAGCACATGTTTTGCCCAACATGTAGAGCCAACCCCTCTCCAGAAATAAATTCCTTTGAATTTAGAAAAATATATTTACTAAAATATTTCCTGTTTAGTAAATAAATTCCTCACTGACATACACATCTCCAAAATGGATGAAACCAAGTTCTTTTGAAAGCATATTCATAGACCTTACATCCAGCATTTATCTCGTACCAAGGTGAATTGCGTTTCAACATTGGTGAAATTCACAAAATCCCTCCATATCTGACTTTGGAAAATTTCCTAGGCTTATCTACACCACCTATTAGGCTAATTCCAACTCCCAGAGTAGTGTACCATCATATACTACCAAAATCCAGGAGCCCCTAATTTTCTATGCCCCATTTGATTTATTGTGAATTAATCCATTCTGTGCATGGTTAGTTCACCAATAATTTGACCACAGTAGCTCTGCAACTCCAAAAATAATGATTCCAGTTGGTACTGGAAGGTATTTTCAATACATATCCATTGCCCTTTACCTCATATGAAAAGTTGTCTACAGAACATCCTTTTGGAATTTCCTGAGGGCATTCTGTTAATTACTTTGGCATGATTCCAACTCCCAGTGAACAAGTACATCAAACTCTACCTGACCTTCCAAGGAATTAATTTTTGGAGCTCCAAAACTTTTCTGGTGAATTATCTCCTAAAACTAGAGCTTTCATCACTAGAATATTCATAACTATTTAAAGAAAAGTGATAAATTAGTGAAACCACTTTTGTTAGTTTCATTTTATCAACATCTACCTGTAGGTATCATTTGTATACAACTAGCACAGTGGCCCTCGCAAAAGCGAGGGCATCATATTTAGTGTATCATAGAAGTTACTTATTTTTACGTTGTATATTTTTTCACTTGTTAACTCTCCATTTGTTCCACAACATTATAGATACGTATAAATTTGTATGTATGTAACTTGGACCTTTACTTTATATGTGATTATACTGCTAAGAAGTAATAAAGGGTTTTTATGAAAAATTCAAATTACAACGGTTATAATTTCTCTTAATAAGTTTTTTTCTCTTAGTAAGTTTTTACGCAAATAGAAGTGTATTTCCAAGCACACCAACAGAGTTAACGACACATGCTATATAAATTCTCGTGCGCTCGTTAGCATACATCAATATATGTACGCATATCTCTCTTTTATGCATGTCTTACCTAGTGTTTCTTAAAAAATGAATCAAGTATATGTATGCATACTGATAATAGTCCTCTTTTAAAGCTCCGCATTTGAATAACGTACATTGGTAGACCTATCCTTTGCATCTACCTGTGAAAAGAAAACCAATTTTAATATCAGGTGCATGGTATCAACAATTTGTGAAGGTATGAATACTCATAGGCTTAACCTTATTTTGCTAGTTGTCTCGGCACCACACTATTAATTTATTCATACACCTTTTGATAACCAACTCACGTACACATCATTGATAGATATCAGCAGACGGTATTTACTTCTTTTATTTTGAGCGAGACATCAATTTCTTCTTTATGGCATCGATTGATGGAGAGGCCGGGGCTTACCCTTTTTTGAAGAAAAAACAGTTAGTTCTTTATGGCATCGATTTTTATGTCCAGAAACACTGGGCAAGCACACTTATATTTACAAGTATCAAATCTCAAAGCTAGGCCCAACGATACTTACTCTTGTCCGTCCCATGTATATGTGTCGATCACGGATGGTGTACGTGTGTGGTTTGATATGGTCCAAGCTAGAAGGTTGGAAGTAATCACATCAGGATAAAACCACGACAAGTACTTTTTACCGGAGGGAGTACTTCAATTGAATTGCAGTACTATCGTGGAGACAATATCCATTGGAAGGCATCAGTCTTATTGCTATGCCACTTCTCTTATGTGCCCCCCTGCGAGTAATATCGGAAGAGATTAGTACCAAATGAGACGATAAAGAGAAATCACGGCTGAACCCAGCTAGTGATGAATGATGAAAGAACCTCCTGGTGGAGGAATATATACCATATTACATGAAGTAATAGAACCTTGCATACATCAGGAGGTAATTAATGAATCCATTGGAGAGGTTATAATATGCACTGTTGTGGTAAAGTTTGTCTGCCGAGTTAGTAAAGCGGGATGAATACTGGATAGTTCCCAAATGGATAGAACTGTAGGAAGAGAAACAATACACGCATCTAATATATATGTTTCAGGTATGGCTCATCAGAAGACATAATCTTTGTTGCTAATTAAATGTTACGACACAAAATCTGGTAGAAAGAAGACAAAACTATAAGCACATGCGTTTGCTAGGAGTAATCACAGAGCAAAGAATACCCTCACAGCTTAGTTATGATATTTTATCATGAAAAAAATGTGATGTCTCTAGTAACCATGAATGGACATGGTGATATTTTGCATACCTAGTGAAGAAGCAATTGAATGACATGGAGATTTATTGGCAGGTCCAAACTCCAGACTCCAGAGTGCTCACGTTACCAATGAAACCATGGTATGTTATCGCCATACTTGTACCTTTGGTTAAAAATGAAATCCAACAAACGAAGAGGAAACATTAATTAGTACTTTTCTAGGCAAATTCCTAGACACTTTAGAGCCAACAGGAAACGACTATGAAAGAAACCATACCAAAATATAGAAGGCAAATAAATCCCTATGAAAATATTTCATATGTTCTAACGTTTAGTAATTTTTTACCTCCCAAGTCCACATGCAGAATGAAATATCTGTTAGCTATTATCTGGCAGATACTAATACTGTATTGCCAAACTCAAAGAGATAGAAATTAAAACTGTAATCATGGTTCCCAGTGCTAGGGAGCATCTTTGTCTTCTTGCCCCAAGCATATTTTGGGAAGATATTAGCAGCATGTAGAAGGTCATCCGAGTTTCGAAGTTACATTATATTAGCTGACATGTCATTGGAGTTCTTTGCACCGTCTATCACAGAACACATGAGGCACGTTCGCTGCTAGCCGATGCGCATCATTGGTCTTCTCCTGCAGCTATAGCTCGTCAAACCACTTATGCACGCCTTACTCCGAGTAATAGTCAGCCATTTATCTTGATCTCACTGGTACTACAACACTGCTCGCCGCCAAAGAACTGTAGTGCACTTGATTACCGAGAGGAGCTGGGAGGAAGTACCGAGACAGAGTTATTTGTCACCTAGACAAACACTATGTTTTGCCTATTCAGTCTCATCAGTTGATGGACCCATGATCCTCTCTCATTAAGGACAACTAAGGCATGCTTGTATTCTCGTAATCAGTATAGGTAGATAGAGCATGGGAGATCGCTGGCTGAACGGGAGGCAATTGGGATTCACACAGGCCATTGCACCAAAGCAGACTTCGGCTTCACCTTGTATGTCGACTTCGGCGGCTTCGACCTAGGAATTGATTAATTACATAGGAACAAAGCAATCTTGCTGCATCTTCTAATTTTTCTAACCGTGTATGTCCCTTATTTCCATGGACAAGATCTCGGAGCTACAACCAAGAAAGACGCGGGAACTAAGCTGATTGCGAGCATCAGATATCAGGAAAGCACATGCATACAATACCAGGTTACCGGTACTTGATCGTTGCTTGGGGCGCAGGTTGCATTATCATGCAAGAGATGGTTGTCGGTGTTGGGATCGTCTGGCCACTGGTCGTCCTAATTGTGTGGCCGGCTGTGCGGACCTCTTGCTCGACTTGATCTAGTCAATCAGATTTGGTAGCTCTAGATCAGGAGACAGGCGTAAAGCTGAGCGTGAGGATCCCTGACGGCACATGAGAGGAGCAAATCAAGCTCATGGAGAAGGACCTACGGTAGGACGACATCCATAGAGGACATGGCGGCGGGGTGAGGATGGAGAAGATGCAACCTTGATATTAGACCACGGACCCTTGTTTTTTAAATAGATGACCATGCACGGGATCTTTTAAGATTGAAGAGGTACGGGATCTTTTAAGTCATGGCATTGGTGGGTAATTTCTTTTAACTTGATTGTCAATAAGTTTTTTTCTATAATCCGTTGGCTGTGTTTTGTTGCATTAGTAAATGGATGGTTAGATGTTTCTGATTATTGTGGGAATTTCTAGCATATTTCTTTTTTTTTTGGTTGACCCGTCATGTACTTTTAATATATAATAGATGGTATCATACAAAATATGGTCTTGTTCCAAAAACCCATCTAATAGGTAGTTTCTAGACTATAAATCCTAAGGGATTTTCATCCTCCTTCTCCAAAGCCATCTTGATCTCCTAAATCCAATCCTCTCAAAACCTACTGAATTGAGTAATGTGTGGTATGTTTGCCTGCTGTATTGTATTGGTGATTGTATGCCTTGTATTGATTGTGCCCTTTGTTTGTCTGCATGTGTTCCTTATCGATGATAGTTGCGATTATATCGGAGAGCAGAAGAAGATGGTTTATATTGGTTATTATGGTTTTCTAAGAAGAAGTCCAGCGACATTTATGCCATATTGCTGGTCACAGGCAAGCCACCTTCTTGCTCATAAGCCTTGTCCTACTGTTTTACTTATACATGTTTTATCTACTGTTTGTTAAAAACTGCATTGTTTTACTATATGTTGATATATATATATATGGTAGTTCTTTGGCTCCTCCAAACTATTACACTTTGGTACTACTAAGTACAACCCCCTTGGTGATACCTAATTGTCCCTAGTAGAGTAGATGGTGCATATCCACCATACCCCTTTGGAGACCCCGATTTAGCCGAAGCAAAAGCTACAGGATGGGACGACCCCGGAAAAAGTTTGACAAAATGTTTTATGATAAAACCTCGGTGAGGTGGGACCTTCCAAGAGATGTTGAGAAAGAAAAAGGTTTTGCTTTACAAAATGCTGAAGGAAAGGAGGAGGAAAAAGGTTTACGAAAAGGCACCTGGTTCTTTGCAGTCTAGCTATAACAACTTAAACCCGTGCAACCACACTACTCCTATATGGGAAGGGGCTTGACCCGAAAGTGGTTCTCTCTAATACCGGTGCCTCGCAACTACTACAGGGGATCGGGGATCCCTGGAGGGTGGGCCTTCTCCGATAAAGGTCCATGCGAGACATCGACCTGGAGAAGGAACAAACGGTCGGCAGGCCTCCACACGTTACTATGGGCCTCTCATTGAAAGCGCACACTCGGGAAGTGGAAAAAGCGCTCCGGTTGGTCCTCGCCTGACGTCCTGGTTTTGAGGGGAAGAACACCCATAGGGTAGGTGGTGGTATTAAGAGGGGATTATCCTGAAGGTCTTATCCAGTTATCTGAAACCCGCATACTGATGTATGAGGATCCGCGACAGTTCACGGCGGATGTATCGGATCTTGTGGGTAAAGTGTACAACCTCTGCAGACGATAAAATCTATTCGAATAGTCGTGTCCGCGGTTAAGGACGGGTTGGACAAACTTCTGTAGAGAGGTGCTGGTTTTTGTTTTCAAAAAGGATTTTTGGAAAAGCAAAGTCTTTAAAAAGGTTTTGACCATGGGATGGTCGGAAAGGATTCCGGTTTTGACTATGGGATGGTCAGAACGGAATGGAAGGGGTTTGGTCAGGGGATGACCGGAAGGAGGAACTAATGGGTGACCCAGTCCTAATGTTTTCAAAACTTTTCAAAAGATTTCCAAAATGTTTACAAAAGTTTTCAACAGCGATATGTAGATGCTATATCTACAAGAGAAACTATTTGAGAAAAGAACCTCTCTCGAGGCCCGCCTACTACCATAGCCATACTGCATATCCTGTTATTAATATTGTTATCTTAAGGTGGTTTGCGAGTACATTCAAAGTACTCACTGGCATTGTCCCTGGCTATTAACTTTGTTAGATATCAAGAAGAAGAGGACATTGGCGCCTATGCGAGCTAGGACGTTCTCCTAGTCAGTTGCCTGTAGGTTAAGGCATGGATTGGGCTCTACGCTTGATGAAGTTCTGCTGATGATTATTGATGTAGCCATAACGCAATTTATGTAAGTCTTGTAAATTCGGTATGTCTCGGATGTTGTAATGATACTTGTCGGTTATGTGCCACGACTAACTGATCATGGGATCGTGGTTGTATGCATAACATGGATTCTCGGAGAATTAATCCGGGGGCCCCACAAGGTGGGTCCCGGCGTCAGTGAGCGGGGAGGAGGAGCGGGCTGCGTGTGTTGGGTCGCTGTAGAAGAATTGGGCCGGCCTAGTGCGTTGTTGCGCTATGCGCTGCTCGGCGTGCGTGTGTGCGCGATAGGTAGGTAGCTGGTAGGTTTAGTTTATTTTTTTTCTTTACTCTTTATTCTTTTCTATTTTCTATTTTTTTAATAACTTTTGCATACTAACTCCAAATAAGCTAAAATTTGTTTCTAATTTTTTTCTAAAATCCTGTAGATTATATTAATGTAATATTTAGCAATAGTTGTTGTTCTAAGTATAATGGATTTTATAAGTTCCATTTAATTCCTTATAGTAATAAATTAGCATATTTCTATTAGGGTTTGGGATTTCAAATTCAATTCTTGGAAATTTTTGCATGGATGCAATGAAATGCTTCTGAATGACATGTAAAAATATATTTTTTTATTGTACCAATTTCTAAAAACTTAGGATGTGACACATCTGGTTTAGGAAAAGAACACACATGCAATGTCACTAATGGATCCATGTGGTTTAGTTAAAGAACAGACATGCAAATGTCACTAGTGGATGAATGTTGTTTATGAAATGAACACACATGCAATGACACTAGTGGATCAATGTGGTATAGGAAAAGAACACACATGCAATGTCACAAGTAGATCAGTGTGATTTAGGAAAAGAACACACATACAAATGTCATTAGTGGATCAATGTGGTTTAGGAAATGAGCACACATGCAATGCCTCAAGTGGATCCATGTGGTTTAGGAAAAGAAGACACATGCAATGACACTAGTTGATCCACGTGGTTCAGGAAAAGAACACACATGCAATGACTGTAACATCCCAAAACTTTAATCCAAGGTTATCAAGATCAAATCATCCAAAAATAGGGTTAACAAAAACTTTTTCAAATTTAAAATGAAAGCATTCATATATGTGTGCATTTAAAATAGGAGTTGTTTGACTTGCCATGATTGATTGATCCAATGCTTGTAAAATGTTTCTTAGGTGATTTAAACATCATCTACATCATTCCCAAACTTTTCCTAAAGAAAATCAAATCAAAAAGAATTAAAAAGGAGGAATGGTCATTTTGGCAAATTTAACTCCCATGCCTACTTTTGCTATTCCTAGTACTCAAAACTTAACAGAAACAATTCTTGATCTTTGCACCCCATGCTAGTACACATAATGATGTACCAAGGCCCACGCTTGGATCTGCTAAAAATATTATGTTAACTATTTTAAATGACAGTTTAAAATTGAATCTAATGCATATGCATAGATCACCTCTATTTCAAAAACCATCTATTTGAGCTCCACTTTCAAAACCCTTGCAACCAGAGACTACCTATCACTAGTGGAGATCACTCAAAAATTTTGAAACCAAAATTCAAAACTTTCTTTCATGCGGCCATTTAATCAAACACTTGGCATGCATAATCTCTACTCTAATCCTAGCTCACTGTTTACTACAGGGTTTTGCCGCCAAATGACCTTCATTTATCTCCTCTGTACCCTCTTGATCTAACCAAACCAGGCCATGCCTCGCCGAGCCATGCCTCGCCGGCCAACCCTTGCCCCGCTGCAGCAGACCATTCCCTCTTCCCTCGCCATGTCTAGGAGGTAACCAGGAGCTCACCGCCACCCCCTGTCCCTTGCCTGAGCCCAAAGCAGCAGTGGACCACCAAGCACAAACCACGCCCAGTGCCACCGCACCATGCCAGTGCCGCCCCTAGAGCGCGCTCGGTCCCCGCTCGCACAGACCGCCCCTTGGCAACAGCCCTCGCCCGCCGCTCCGCCGCGATCTGGAGAACACCCCAGACACCCCCGTTGGTCGCCCAACGCATCATAGCCACCGCTCGCCGTGGACACCGCCGCCTCTGCCTCTCAGAGCGCCACCTCGCCCAGACCGCGTGCCACCGCCCCTACGCTCGCATTCAAGTTCTAGAGCACCGCCAGGGAACCGCCGATAGATCGCCACCCCCAGCCATGCCTCTACCCCGTCGTAGCCATGTCGCCATCGTCGACTGCCCATCACGCTCGGTCTCACCGTCGGGCCTATAAAAGGAGCCCTCCCCAGCCTCTTCTCTCCACAACATTCCACCACCCTCACCTCTTTTAACCTCACCCACCTCTAGCCGGAGCAAGTCGAGCTCTGCCTCGCCGGAATTGGAGCCGGAGCAGCCGTGACAGGAGGAGAAGGGCGCCGTTGATTGCGACCACCCCAAGCTCCACTGCAACCGCGCCTTGCCTCGGCTGCCTTCCACGTCGTTGCCACTGCTCGACCCGCTGGAACCCTTGTACGCCCTAGTAGACCCCCACCGAGCCGCTAGGGTTCGAGCTCGCCGGTGACCTGTTCGTCGTCGACGACGACCCTCAACCATAGATTCCTATTCTAATCGCACGGCCCACAGCGCGCATACCGTTTCGTGTTTTAAGTGCCGCTGACACGTGGGAGCGCTACTGGGCCGGCTCATTTCTTTTCCCGCGCTAGCCCACCCATGCAAATCTGGATTTTTTTTAGTTAAATCTAGTTTCTGTCCCCTAGTTTGAAAATCAATTTAGAGAGTTTTAGAAATCTAAATTGCATGAAACCAATTTTTTCTGGAAGGTACTAAAATGATCTATCCAAGCCCATTGGATTTAATTCAATTAGAGTTATAGATCTCTCCTAATAAAAATAAGAAGACAGAAGCTTTTGCAACTTGCAACATTTTTATAAAATCAACCAAGTTAGCTTTTGAGTTGATTCCAACTCTCAAAAATCACATTTCATCATATCTATCTAAATATGTAATAATATTAAGGTTTACATGCAGTGACTTTGGACTAGTACCAAAATAATGTTATATAGGCATTTCTAGTCACTTTAAATCATTAAATAATGAACTTAAACCAAAGTAATATTGATCCAACCTTTTAAATCTCATTCCCACATGTTAGAGTATGTGGTGATGACATGTGTCAACATTATCCCATATTTTAAGTGGTGAATATTAAATCTTAGTTAAATTTTTCAATGAGTACAAATTACTTTTCTAAAATAAAAAGAAAGAAACTATTGAATTAAATAATAGATCATCAATGGTGTGTCTTCGAATGCTATCTAGCCTAGTTAAGTATTGTTTGGTGATTGTCTACTCCGTATGTATTGTTATAGAAGATAGTACCGACCAAGCTTACGAGGAGGAGGAGTGCTATCAAGACGAAGATGAAGAAATCTTCAACCACTGCACCAACCAAGGCAAGCCACCATTAACAGTAGAAGCTACCCTTATAAAACTAGCAATACCCAAGATTAACCCTTGCAAGTTTAGTACTTAGCAAGCTAGAATCAAACTAGATGATTTAGCAAAGATGCCTTAAGCATGCTTTGATCACACCCTTTTGACTATTAGTACCCCAAGTATTAATTACAAGTTTTACTCCCCTTAGTACACAAAGTTCTTTACTTGTTTTGAAGGTAGCATAAAAAGTATAAAACTTGACCTACTTAGAAACCTTTAGATGTCATTCTATGGCATGAGATTGATCCCATCCTTCCACCTTAGTGAACACTCTTAACTTAGTATTTTAGAGTAGATCCAAAACTTGAGTCACTTTAGATGGGAACAAATGGGTGAAAATAAATTGTGAAAACCTTGAAATGATGAGTCATTCTGTTGAGATGTTTTGACATGTGTTGAGAAACACAATTGGTTTATGATGATGAAAATGACGAGGCATGAGCCTTAACCCTTTTATAAAACTGACGGTTGGATTCGGATGCGATACCATTCCAAATTTACCGTCCAACCACACTACCTGAATTGGGTAAGGCTTAGCTGGAAATTTATATGCATTAGTATTAGTTCCCTCACGGGAGAGGTTTGAGCTGAGGATACCTCTCGGTTGTCCACCTATGCAAAGGTCAAGATGACGGATGGTCATGGTTGGGAGGCCATGCTCGTAGGGAGAGGTGCTTATACTAGGGTGTGTAAAGGGAAGGTTATGTTTGATTATCGCATACTAAGTATGATGATTCAGGGTTACCCTGACGGATGTATCGAATCTTGTGGTGAAAGTGTACCACCTCTGCAGAGTGTCAAACTATTGAATAGCGCTTCATGTTATGAACAGTTGGAATGGCCATAATGTTTCGTTGTCAGATGTTTTCTAAATAACTTGAAATGAATGATGAACTTTGACTTGACCACAACAGGGTTGTGTTTATGATAATAGCTTCCCAACTTAAGTGATTCTAGAACTTTACTTTATCTTTCTTTGCTTCAGAACTCAGCTTAAGTTTCAAACTTAACTTTATAGTTAAACTTAGCTCTAGCACTTTAACTTAGATTTATACTACTTGTTAGTGGTAGTTTGCGAGTACTTAAAGAGTACTCATGGCTTTTGTCTATGGCTATTATCATGGCCAGACTATGAAGGAGATTATCAAGATGATGGTCAGCAGGACGGCTATGATAACTAGGACTATCTGCCTTCGTCAGCATTGCATGTGCCCCTGAAGATGCACCCCACCGCTACGCTTATCTTTTTATTTCTGCTGCTTGTTGTATTAAGACTGGATCATGAGATCCTTATTTGTGTAAAACCTTATGTATGGTATGTAATGGATGATGTATTGTGATGTCCAATCCGTTATGTCTCGCAAAAATGGTAATCCTGGGATTGCGAGGTATGGCATAATGGGCATCTGGGATTAAAAATCCGGGTGTTGACAAGTTTGTGTCAGAGCCTTCCTGACCATAGGAGACCCTAGTTAGAATGGACGTCCAAACCAAAAACTTAGCTTCAAAACCAAAGTGAGTATTTATGAAAAAACTATTTCCCCTCTTACCCTTGTGAACTCATTCTTTCTCAAAAATTCATGTTCCTCAAAATTCTTACATTACTCCCTAAAATTTGACACACCTGATCACTTCACTAACTTCCTCATCCTTAATCCTTGTCGATGGAGACTCAGTTCAGCAAATTTTACCAGTTGGGAAACGGAGGTCAGCTGATCTTCGAGAGGGATCTGGATTCACTGTCGGAGTTACTGGGACGCCCACATCCGGGGTTTCTTGGAGATCAACTTCTAGGACCCCAAGGAGGAGACCTACAGTGGCTAGTCACCGCGGATCTTCGAGGAAGCATCGAAGCACCAACTTCCGGGAGAATTCAGTTCTTCGTGAGAGAGAACTACTGGCTAGATGGATTAGCCAGGGCAATGCATGAAGCTCTCGCACGTCTATGTGCCCTCAGCGTCAACAAGATCCAAGGAACCCGTTTTGCCCACTATGCAAGACGTGACTTCATGGGAATGCCGATGAAGATGCCAAGTCACCCAGAGTTGTGGCGTCAAGTGGAGAACCTTGACTTCTTGCTTCATGACAGACAGCAGGAACTGGACAATGCCAGGGAGTTAGCTAACCAGAACCGTGCCATCGCCGACCAGAAGGCCCAGACTTTCACACTGCTAGTCCAAGATCAACAGTCTCTTTGCCGCCAGCATGCAAAGAAGGATCGCACCATCGCCCGTCTTCGCAAGAAGGCGGCCGACCTCAAGAAGACCATCAAGGAGCAGGAAGCTCAGCTTGCCGCCAAGGAAGAAGAAGCTGAGGGTGAAGACATCCAGGGAGATATGGATTCTTACCTCAACAACGATGATGACTTTCTAGAGGAGGATGCTATGGACTTCTACACTGATGATGAAGACTCCGACTTCTTCGACGATGAGTAGATGCACTAGAGCACTGTCGTAGCATGAGATGTATCATCTCATTGTATAGTAGCTTGCAGAATGGTTCTTCAAGCCATCTGTTTTCCCTTTGATTGTTGTGGTGTGTGTTGTATCGTGTGCTTGCTTGAAAGAATGAAAAGGAAGTTAGTTGAAAAACCTGAGTTTAGCACAAAGTTTTAGATTTGAAAAACCCAAAACCATGAACCTTAGAATTTCCCTCTTACCCCTATATCTATCTCAATCTTTAGATGACTTGTGGAAACCAAGGAGGGAGCAGCTCGTCGCAGGACCCAATGCTGCAGATCTTGCAGAATCTCATCGCGGACCGTGAAGCAAGCAGGGCCGAGCGTCAAGCCAACCTAGCAACATTGCAGCAGATCGCCCAAATGGATCTCAACAACCAAGGACGTGGAAATAAGAATCACCAAGGATCCAAACTCAAAAACTTTTAGAACACCAATCCCCCAATCTTTAACCAATCTGAAAACCCATTAGATGCTGATGACTGGTTACAGACCATGGAAAACAACTTATATGTTGCCAGAGTTGATGAGAATGAGAAAGTTCTCTTCGCCACCCACTATCTGGCAGGAGATGCAAGAGCTTGGTGGAATAGCATCCGCATTCAAGGTCAAGTTCAGCCGCACCCACGTGCCGCAAGGTCTTGTCAATAGGATGAGAGATGAATTCCGCGAATTGAATCAAGGATGAATGACTATGGTGGAGTACCATGACAGATTCTTGTCACTTGCCATATATGCACCGGATGAGATCAACACGGAGGCCAAGAAGAAGGAGAGATTCTTAAACGGACTGCATGATGAGATGCAGACTGTCCTCGTCAACATCCGTTTTGATGATCTCGAAGAGATAGTCGACTCTGCCATTCAGATGGAAGGGAAGATTAACCAGGCAAACGACAACCGCAAGCGTCGTATGATGTAGTAGTCTAGATCCAGTAGTCACCAGAAGTACCGTCCCAACCCCTCACCAGGATATGGTTCAGGAAAAGAACACACATGCAAATGACTCTAGTGGATCAATCTGGTTTAGGAAAAGAACACGCATGCAATGCCTCAAGTGGAACCATGTGGTTTCGAAAAAACACACATGTAATGACACTAGTGGATCCATGTGGTTCAGGAAAAGAACACAAATGCAATGGCACTAGTGGATCAATGTGGTATAGGAAAAGAACACACATGCAATGTCACAAGTAGATAAATGTGGTTTAGGAAAAGAACACACATGAAAATTTCACCAGTGGATACAAGTGGTTTAGGAAAACAACACACATGCAATGACTCTAGTGGATCCATGTTGTTTAGGAAAAGAACACACATCCAATGACTCTAGTGGCTCAATGTGGTTTACCAAAGAACACACATGTAATGACACCAGTGGATCCATGTAGTTTAGGAAAATTACACACATGCAATGACTCTAGTGAATCCATCTGGTTCAAGAAAAGAACACACATGCAATGTCTCTAGTGGATCCATGTTGTTTCGAAAAGAACACACTTGCAATGTCACCCGTGGATCCATGTGGTTTAGGAAAAGAGCACACATGCAATGTCACAAGTGGATCCAACTGGTTTAGGAAAAGAACACACATGCAATGACTCTAGTGTATCAATGAAGTTTAGGAAAATAACACACGTGCAATGAGTCTAGTGGATCAATGTGGTTTAGGAAAAGAACACACATTCAATGACTCTAGTGGATCCATGTGGTTCAGGAAAATACCACACATGAAATGTCACTAGTGGATCCATGTGGCTTAGGGAAAGAACACACATGCAATGTCACTAGTGGATCCATCTGGTTTATAAAAAGAACACACATGCAATGTCACCAGTGGATCCATGTGGTTTAGGAAAAGAACACACATGCAATGCCTCAAGTGGATCCATGTGGTTTAGGAAAAGAACACACATGCAATGAGACCAGTGGATCCATGTGGTTCAGGAAAAGAGCACACATGCAATGACACTAGTGGATCAACGTGGTTTACGAAAAACAAAGATATGCAATGGCACAAGTAGATCAATGTGGTTTAGGAATAGAACACACATGCAATGACTCAAGTGGATCCATGTGGTTTAGGAAAAGAACACACATGCAATATCACGAGTGGATCCATGTGGTTTAGGAAAAGAACACACATGCAATGTCACCAGTGGATCCATATGGTTTAGGAAAAGAACACACATGCAATGTCACCAGTGGATCCATGTGGTTTATGAAAAGAACACAGATGCAAATGTCACTAGTGGATCAATGTTGTTTAGGAAATGAACACACATGCAATGCCTCATGTGGATCCATGTGGATTAGGAAAAGAACACACATGCAATGGCACCAGTGGATCCATGTGGTTCAGGAAAATAATACACATGTAAAGACACTACTGGATCAATGTGGTTTACGAAAAACACACACACGCAATGTCACAAGTAGATCAATCTGGTGTAGGAAAAGAACACACGTGCAAATATCACCAATGGATACGTGTTGTTTAGGAAAAGAACACACATCCACTGACTCTAGTGGATCCATGTGGTTTAGGAAAATAACACATGCAATGACTCTAGTGTACCAATGTGGTTTAGGAAAAGAACACACATGCAATGTCACAAGTGGATCCATGTAGTTTAGGAATAGAACACACATGCAATGTCACTAGTGGATCCATGTGGTTTAAGAAAAAACACGCATGCAATGTCACAAGTGGATCCATGTGGTTTAGGAAAAGACACACATGCAATGACTCTAGTGGATCAATATGATTTAGGAAAAGAACCCACATGCAACGACTCTAGTGGATCAATGTGCTTTAGGAAAAGAACACACATGGAATGTCACAAGTGGATCCATGTGGTTTAGGAAAATAACACACATGCAATGACTCTAGTGGATCAATGTGGTTTAGGAAAAGAACACACATGCAATGACTCTAGTGGATCAATGTGGTTTAGGAAAAGAACACACATGCAATGTCACTAGTGGATCCATGTGGTTTAAGAAAAGAACACACATACAATTTCACAAGTGGATCCATGTGGTTTAGGAAAACACATGCAATGACTCTAGTGTATCAATGTGGTTTAGGAAAAGAACACACATGCAATGACTCCAGTGGATCAAGGTCGTTTAGGAAAAGAACACACTAACAATGCCATAAGTGGATCCATGTGGTTTAGGAAAAGAACCAATGAAAAAAATAGCGCGCTATTTACTTTAGCGCCGCCTCTCTCCAAACGCTACGCAAGTTATAGCGCGCTAATAGCGTGTTATTTTTCAAAATAGCGTTTTGCAAAATAATAATAAAAATTGATAGATATAGTCTGTATACTTAGGTTTTCAGTAGCTAAAAAATTATGTAAAGTAATACATGCATAGCCAATTAACCAATGATGATCAAATGACAGAGTATGGATCAAAATAATCACCAAATTCAAAATGAAGGAAATATATTTTTAAGACAGTCACATAAAGTGGTTGTGTTCCTTCAAGAAACCACTACATCTACACAGCGTTGCATCTACATCACTAATTCAGCTAATTAGTAATTACTGCATCAGTACATCAGTACACCTACAATACTAAATGCTAGACGATGAGGAGGAAATTCCAAACTTAGTAACTTACCCAATGGTTGGCTTCTTTGGGGCGAGGCAAACATCGTGCCCGATGCTCTCCAAGATGGAGGATAACTGGACATCCACGGGGCTGAAGCTAGGAGGACGTCGCTTGCTGTGGCGTTGCTAGCTGCACTCCTTTTGGTCGGGGACGTGCCGGATGGAGGCTGTCGGCCGGACAGAGCTGGAGGAGATGAAGGGAGATGCTACAGCTTGCAACCGCCACCACAGTCGGGTGGTGGGGAATTGGATGCGACATGGAGCTCGAGTTAGGTGAGATAGGTTTGGTGACTCGTGTGGGCTGAATGGGCCAGATGGACTGCCGATATTTTCAAGTTTTTTATAGCGCGCTATTACGTTATAACATTTAGCGTGTGAAGATTGAGCGTGGTGTTGCTACCCGGACTACTTCAGTCTTGCGACACAGGAACATGGTGTTGTTGTTTGGTGATGATCCCTTGTTGACGTCTTTGTCCGCGACCCTTTCGGCAAGCAAGATCTCCTGCTGGACAAGATCGACCAAAGCGATAAGTTGTACAAGAACCACACCAAGATCTTCCTAAATGCCCTGACATCAAAACAAGATCGCCATCGACAATGGACCCGAAGACCGAACCCGATCCCGATCTCGCCGAGACCGAACCCAAACAACCTCGGAGACCAAGATCGCCGAGTCCCCTATGTATGACCTATATCTGAGACCCCTATTTTTATAATATGACATTATCATTTGTGCATATTGAATTGTTCATGTCGCATACATATTGTGATTTGGGGGTATTATGCCGATTCACCTAATAATTAAATATGGAGTCTATATGCGGGCTATTCTAGTCTTATTCCGGACTCCATTTACATTTGTGTAGCGAACCGATGCCATGCTTTGCCCTGTTAATTCCACATTTAATTTGTGGGGTAGTTAAACAACATGAACCTTATATTTAATTGTCGGGACCCTGATTCCGCTTAATATTGCCTAATTGCACCTCATCTGTGCCATGCCATGCATCATAACATAAGCATGCCAGAACTTCTGTCGTAGTATTAAATAGTGCATCCAGTGTTTGTTCTAGTGTTTGCTTCTTCGCGGATTAGGCCGATGAGTTGATGCGAGTATCGACAAGTTCTCCGGATATGATCCGTCGGCAGTGTTTTCCCAGGCGAGCATCCCTTCCCCTTCTTCCTATTTTGCATTTATAGTCTTTGTTTCCTCCTGTTGATCTATTGCTATCCGTGTCGCGGTGCTTTAGTTTCCGTACGCTAGTTATATCCCGTGTAGCCTCTATATTGCCTTCGACACATCCTATTACTTGTGCTTGGTAGATAGCTGGCCTTGCGAGTCATAGTTGCTTGCTCAGGTGCGATCTCGTGTTGTCAAGTACCACGTTGTTGGAATGTTGGCAGATGTTTATGGTGGAGAGGATCATGACTTTAAATACAACTATTAAAATGCTAGATATAACTAATGTAGAGGCATCGGTGGGCAATATATGTTATTTGGTTCTTCCACGCTCACTTGTGTCCCGTAGGACCCCGAGTACTTGATACCTGTTCCTTGACTATCACACTATCCGCATATGGGACCATGAATCCCCTTAGCCAGATCTTGATTCGTTCTTATTTCTTGGGGCCACAAAGTAGTTTAGGGCTTTATTACTATCTTGTACTTATTCCATGCTTTACTGCTTTATTTAAGATTGTGCGTGGAGCACCTGTACTGTTTTGGATCGTGGAATGTTTTCGCGGTATCGACAAGCCCAATCACACTTTCGGGTTCCCAGTCGTTTACAGCCATTGACACAAACCCTGGGTCCGTCTCGGAGCCGGCCAACTTCGTTGCGGGTAGCTTCGTGGGGTGGCCGCCTGAAATATTTTATGAATCGTGTGATTGCTTTGTCGTGAAAGCCTCGTTGGGTTTTGATTTGGTTTTTCCGAGGTTGATCGTGTGTGTGTTGCTATTTGTGCACCCCTGCAGGGTAAATCTTTCTGAAAGCCGTGTCCATGGTTATGGACGACTTGGAGCACAGTATCTCGATCATAGATAAGCATAACTAAAGTAGTGTTATAAATTGGACTTAATATGTGACTAGTAATTCAGCTTCACTACAATGGAATGGATAATAAAAATGCCAACAACTGGTGGATCTGTGGTGATCTCTGTCATACTATACCTTCCTAGTAAGTATTGCAACTCCAATGGAATGTGATAAAAGTGCCAACAACTGCTGGGTTTTGGGATTCCTCAGGACAATTATATCTGACTAGTAAATGTTCCAACTACCACAGAATGGTTAATTAAAACTGGCCACTACTTATGCTTCAGGATGACTCATGCTATCTATATTTGGCTAGTAAGTGCTTCAACTATAATTGAATGAATAAAACTGCCAACTGTGTGAGTTCCTCGGTTTGACTTCCTCTTTTGGTCTCGAGGGGGAATACTAGGATGGGTATGTTTGGTGTTACTATCAGGTTGGATCCGGATAGGTCTTTCTTATCCCTCTCTAATAGCCGTCAGTTTTATTAAGTCTCTATAGGTTGTTTAGTGCAAGCTCCGCTGCCGCTTCAGTCCACCATACCTATGTAGGAGAGAGCCACCGAATTCTAGCCTCGCCGTGTACTGGCATCAATACTGACGCTCCTCTTTTCCTTCGCCCTTTGTCGGCACCCCCTTTTGTTTCAGCAGGTTTGAGATCGATGTCGTTAGCAGGGTTACCCTTCTGGCTTGGCCTGGTCAGGGTTATGGACGCCATTGGTTATTCTTCAGGGCTCTTAGCCCCATTTGCATCTTGTCCATAGTCGGACGCTCTATCGTTTCAAGGTGATTTGGATCTTTGTATTGTATATCTGTATTCTTGACTCTTTAAGTCGCTGTTGTATATATATTCGTTCTGTGGGTCCCATCGAGGACTGTTGTGTAATGCTATTACTTCGTTTTCCACCCGCACGAAAGTGCCTGGTGGGCGTCCTTGAATCGTTTCTATGAGGGTTTGGCGGAAAGGGCTAAAACTTGCATAGTGCCGATTTGAGGGTGTTGCTCTAGTGGATTAATTTGGTTTTGGAAATGAACACACACGCAATGCCTCAAGTGGATCCATGTGGTTTAGGAAAAGAACACACATGCAACGACACTAGTGGATCCATGTGGTTTCGGAAAAGAACACACATGCAATGACACTAGTGGATCAATGTGGTTTATGAAAAACACACACATGCAATATCACAAGTAGATCAATGTGATTTAGCAAAACAACACACGTGCAAATGTCACGAGTGGATACATGTCGTTTAGGAAAAGAACACATATCCAATTAAACTAGTGGATCCATGTGGTTTAGGAAAAGAACACACATGCAATGACTCTAGGGGATCAATGTGGTTTAGGAAACGAACACACATGCAATGGCAGCAGTGGATCCATGTATTTTAGGAAAAGAACACACATGCAATGTCATGAGTGGATCCATGTGGTTTAAGAAAAGAACACACATGCAATGTCACAAGTGGATCCATGTGGTTTAGGAAAAGAACACATATGCGAGGACACTAGTGGATCCATGTGGTTCAGGAAAAGAACACACATGTAATGACACTAGTGGATCAATGTGGTTTACGAAAAACACACACATGCAATGTCACAAGTAGATCAATGTGCTTTAGGAAAAGAACACACATGGTAATGTCACCAGTGAATACATGTCGTTTAGGAAAAGAACACACATCCAATGGCTCTAGTGGATCCATGTGGATTAGGAAAAGAACACACATGCAATGACTCTAGTGGATCGATGTGGTTTATGAAAAGAACACACATGTAATGTCACAAGTGGATCCATGTAGTTTAGGAAAAGAACACACATGCAATGTCACTAGTGGATCCATGTGGTTTAAGAAAATAACACACATGCAATGACTCTAGTGGATCAATGTGGTTTAGGAAAAGAACACACATGCAATGTCACAAGTGGATCCATCTTTTAACACCCTCTCCTGATAAGGATGAGTTCCTGTGTATAGTGCTAATCCGTGGATCGGTTCACTAGCACACACACATAGTACAAAAATGATATCAAATATAACTGTCCATCATAAATACAATGAATATGATCTAGAATTTACATTAGATTAGTCAAGTACATAGCAAAAACAAATACAAGATAGATCTCCATCCTTCAAATGCGCCACAGGCGAACAATTGTTGAGTGGAGTCTCGCGACCTATGAACGATTACTCAGAAATAGAATAACCTGCAACATGAAAGGTTGCAGCCACGAATCATCAATACTTTGAATGTATTGGCAAGTAGGAGGATATATAATGGCACCTATCAATTAAATGCATATTTGTCTAGGTGGATCTCAGGCTCATTTGCATAAAGCAATATAACTTTTTCCTACTTTTGAAATACTTTTATTTCTTTAAAACAATTCTTCTAAGGACATACCAGCATAAACCCATGTAGAAACAAGACAATTTAGCTTTGTATGCTCCTAAACCCTTGTTCTCCCATCAAGTTTTAATAATCGAGAAATTGGGATGAGTGAGATCTTCCAAACAGTTCCAGGCCTAGTTGCTCATAGTTGTCCATAACCAGGGACACAGCTAAGTACTTAGATTATATCACTCTCGAGAGGTTCATACACTTTACCCGCACGACCCAGTCCACCCGCTCATACCACTACACTCATTTTGTGCCATGGTAGGGAGAAAACCAAGACAAAACCTTTCAGAAGCAGAACCCTGAGCCCTCAGGACGGACCCATACCAACCTACAACCCCTATATCTGCTGGTCACGTCGGGTCAGGTTCCCACAACCCACTTAGTCAAGACATAATGACATGCGGTTGTACTAGAAGCTACTACACCAGAAACCTGTCCAATCTCAGTCTCCTGGGTGCCTTTCCGCATTGAAACCACCAAAAAATATCAATCCCATCACACCCAGGAGATTCATTACTTTCTAGTTGTTTTCATTATAACAAAACATATCTTTCCATAATAGAATCAATAATGAATTCCCATTCCGCATCTAATAAGCATGGCTAAGCAACTACAATACGATGGCTCAAAGGAACTCAAGTCATGGAAATATGGAAATCATGCCTGAGTGTCATAATATAGCATAATAGTAAAAACACCTACACATGCATCACTACTAAAAATCATACTACATGCATCGGAAAATAGTAGGACATTTATGATAGCTCTACTTGCCTTTGTTGTAGATGTAGTCGTTTAGATAATCATCACAATATAAAAGATTTCTCTCGTCACAATCACAATAGTTGCACTCCTCGCAATCTAGCATTTGAAGCAAAACACAACAAACACACCATTCAAAACATTGCAATTATGCACAATACAATAAACCTATGATGAAAAAATGCATGAACGATGATTTAATATGTCATAATGGTTGTATTTAGTTCTCTGAACATTAATATGTCCCATGATGCATATGGAAAATTATTTAATGCATAAGACAAATTATTAATAAAGATATAATGATTTAATAGGGTTTAACTCACTTTAATTCAACTTCTGATGTTTATGTCGTAATAAATTGTATATTAAATACTGATGCATAGGTAGTTCAATTTAAAGACAGTAGCAATTGGAATCACCTAAAAATCATTTACAAATATTGTTTTATGATTTAATTACTATGTAATTGGGTTTATAGCTTTCTGTAATATCATCTATTAAAACCGTGACAAATAATTTTGCTTATATTTTCTTCAGATGGGTATTACTGAAACAAACACGTGGAAATTGGATTCACTAAATTTGAGGTTTTGGATAATTTCTTATGATTCAAATACTAATTAAAAGGCTTTAAATCATTTAAAATCTTTTATTCGTCAAAAATTATATGTAAGGCCATATTAATGTCATACATGACTCACGGATTCCATAGATATCTTATTTGTATTTTTAGGATGTTTAAATAATTTACTATGGTTTAATTACTCCAAAAAGGCCATTAAATCATTTAAATAAATACAGTACATATATGTTAATTTTGGACTTATATTCGATTTTATATGAATATTACAATATTGGATACATTTTTGGCTATTTTAAATACTAATAATTTGAATTACACAGTCAACATGCCATGTGGCGGCTTCTTACTGGTTGGTACCTCTTCGCTTAAGCGGATCGTCCTGGTCCGCTAGATCTCGATCTGACGGACGAGGTTGTGGAGACTTGGCTTGAGTTCTGGCTCGCTGTCGGCTTGAGCTCAGGCTCAGCTGGACACGATGTGGGCCGTGGAGATGGGATCGGACGGCGATGGCTGCGTTTCAAGGCGAAAACGGTCAAGGAGAAGCGGTGAAACAAGGAGACGGCATCTAGTGCTAATAGAAGGCTCGGGGTGCTTGTAAGCATTGATCACGACCATGGCTGGGACTCCAATTGCGGTGGCGCGACGCGAGATTGTAAAAGCTCCATATATGCGGTTAGGGTCTCGATTTTCTGCAAACGTTGACACGAGGATGGGGTTTGGGGTTTATATGGGGCTAGTTCCGTGATGGAGGGGACAGGGGCTACTCCGAATTTGGAGGATTTTTGTTCGAGAGATTGGAACCGTGCGGGACACGGTCTCCTCGCGTGAGGAAGGAGACAAGTAGGTGTGTAACATCCCAATTTCAGCAACCCTGATTAGTGTCCAAAATGCAAAAATCAGGGGGAACAAAAACTTTTTCTTGTTTAATACTGAATGTGTATTAGATGATATACTCCTTACCTTAACACCAGTTGACAAAAGATACTTCCCAACACAGTCTTGGCTTAATTTTCATATTCTCAAATGTTCTGGCATTTCAAAACATGAGCCACAATGCTAATGTACCCAAAACTATTTTTGTAACTTCTATTGACAAAACTATGGAGAGTTATATAATATAATCTCCTTATGTTTTCAAGACAGAATCTTCAACTACTCTTACCTCTAGGATCTCCAAAACCTTTTTGTAAGCTTTTGAATTATACTCTTGGTAGAGATACCAAGGACCTTACCTAGTTCAAACTCCAACCTATTTCAAAATACCCATCCTTACCTCAAGCTAAGCTTGGTGGTAACCCCCCCAGTAGTGGTTGATTTGTTTGTAAGATGAGTTGCCTTGATCTGCTGTTTGAATTGTCTGCTTAGGAGATAGTATGAGCTACTCTAGGAGATCATAACTAGGATCAAGATGTCTCCAAATCATCCCACCCTAAGCAAGAATACAATCTGGATCTGATCCCTAGTTACTAAGTGATCATCTAAAACCCTTAACTATACCACCTCTGAAGATATCCCTTCTAGAAGCTTCCAAGTCCATGAAGACTAATATCAAGTATGGATCCTTTCTACTCCATCTACACTTCAACATCACCCACTTGATGATGCTTTGGTACCTTGCAACCCATCAAAATCATCACCACCCACATTCTAGTCAAAAAACCTAAATCTGCCAAATTTGGCCAAGTTTGGAAATCTGTTTCCAACATCACCTTTTTGAATGCCTCCCTTTATCAACCCTTGTGAATTTTTGGAAATGCATCTATACCATCTTTTTAACCATCCTAAGGACTACAAAGGACAACTGTTGATCTTGGTTAGATCATCCTCATACCCACTTGTTCTTGATGGTTTTGCAGGCAAGAAAATAACTTTTCCTGCAAATCTAGTCAGCATGCCTACTTTGGTAGAAGCTCACACCACCATCCAACCTTCTTTGGACAAACTCTCTGCATGGTTGTGTTCTACTCATATAGTTCTATCATTACCTACTTCACTTGTCCCAATTGGATCCTTGAGCTGTTTAAACCCACAAGGTTTTGAAGGCTAGTTAATAATCTGCTCTGGCAGGCTTATTTTATTCACAGTTTGAAAGCTTGTCTTGGTGAGCCCAAGCAAGATCAAGCTCAAACCTCTGTACCATGTTGTTTTACATCACTTGGTCTATCCATCCATCTATCCCATGCCCCAAGGGGAGCTCTGAGCTCCATGATACAACCATGTTTTGATGGTATGAAATTAACATCACCTTAGATCCTTAATCTAGGGTATTCCACCAAAATCAACTTGGATTCTCCAATCCCAAGGTCGCAAATGCTTGCTACACCTTGTCTATATCATCTAACTTGATCATCAAGATTTATCAATAATTATCCATATTTATTATGGACCAAAACTATTTAATTCCCTTAATAGGCAAAACCTCTCCCATAAAAGAAAGTTTGGTTTTTGCCAAAACACTTCCCCAACTTTTGGATCAATTCAGGTCCACACATCATACCCCATATTCCTACTTCAAAAATAAATATTTTTTAAGAGCTTTATTATTTCTTTTTGCCCATTTTCTTAAATGGCTAAAATGGAATAATAATTGTTTTAAATACTTTTAATTCACAATAAATCTTGGGAAAATTCTACTAAGTGTGTATTCCTATTTGGTACCATCTCACATCAAAAACTCCACTTGTCCAATGTAAATTTATCAAATGATCTTCTAGAAACGACTTCTGTACTTTTTGAGTAAATGATTTTAAGGGGACTTAAAATCCTTAAAAAAAATCCCAAATAATTCCTGGAGGTGTGTCTTGACCTCAACTACCCACCAGTACCATTTCCCCTTCTTGTCCAATGCAAGTTTTTGGACTTTCTTCATAACCACCTATTTGATCAAAATTGCCAAGTAAGCCAATCGTCAAATCAAAAACCCACCAAACCTTCACCATTCTGGTCAAACAAACTTTGACAACACACCTCTCATCCCTCTGGTCGAGATACACTATAGAAACCCTCTTCCTCTTGTCTTTAGTGCTTGGAGGAAGGAGGGATACACACATTGGTCACATCTTTAATTCTTGCAGCACTCCATCCCACCTCTCCTCTGCCCTGCAACTCGACCAGAAAACCACCTCCCTTAGCCCACAACAATATCAGCCCTGGTTTCACCCTCACCCTTGCTCCATAGGCCATGTACACGGTGAACCTCCCCATTGCCTTTAAATGGACCAGAGGCCTCCACCCCACTCCTACTCCCTCATTTGCCCCCAAATCCCTCCCACCCACCTCCCCTGCATCCCACTTCCTCTCCCCTGTCCTTCCACAGCTAGGAAGAGAGAAGAACTCCCTCTCGGCCATGAATTAGCCCGAGCTCGAGCAACCCTCTCCCGATCTCCCTCTCCCCTGCATGTGGCCCCAATGGCATCCCTAACCCCGGATCTCTCATCCCTGAGCTTCCCAGCCTCTCTCCTGATCTTCCCTGCCCGTACGACAGTGAACACGAATTCGGCCTCCTACCCCCCGCCGAGCTAAGAACCCAACCCCCTGCCTCTCTCCTGCGGCTCGTCGCATTTTTGGAAGCTCCCTATTCCCCTACAACTAACCCTAACCCTTTTCTCCTCCAGGACCGTCGCTACCGACGCGCCGGCGAGCTCCGGCGAACTCCCCTCGGCCACCTCCGCGCGATGCACTACCTGAAGGGGAACCTGTGGTTGGTGCCCCGTGTCGGAGTCAGTTTCATGCGTCGCGCCCACTCGACACCTCCTCTGCATCATGCATGCACCCCCGAGGCTGCTCCAGCGAGCACCGAAGCAAGCTCCGCCGGGCGCGCTTGGGCGAGTGAGGTCCCGATGTCGAACCCGCCCCTGCCGCCCCTCGTTGGGACCGTCGTCATTCGTCGCGTCGCCCTGGAGCCTCCTCAGCGTCTGCTCTGTGCCCTTAGGTGAGCTACGGCGCCGCCCTGACAATCCTAGGGTTTGGCCGCCGCCAGGCCCTTCCCGCTGGAGACGACGAATTCCCCAGTGTCGATCTCCCTTTGATCTAACGGCCCTGGGCGTCCAATACCTCTTCAGGCGCCGGCTCTCGCTGACGGGCGGGCCCCACGCGGCCGTTTCAAACGCCCAGCGCGCGCCTCCCGGGCACCGCCTATTGGGCCGACCCACAGTACAGCCCAACTCCCTCTGGTTTCCTAAGCCCAGTATCTCCTTTCCCCTTTTTCTTTTTTAAAACACTTTACCTTATATCTGTTTAGTGGCATGTTGGTTTAATTAGGTTTTTAAATGAAAACTGCCAGGTTTCGTTCAAATAAAATTATAGACCTATAAGCACATGTTTTGCCCAACATGTAGAGCCAACCCCTCTCCAGAAATAAATTCCTTTAAATTTAGAAAAATATATTTACTAAAATATTTCCTGTTTAGTAAATAAATTCCTCACTGACATACACATCTCCAAAATGGATGAAACCAAGTTCTTTTGAAAGCATATTCATAGACCTTACATCCAGCATTTATCTCGTACCAAGGTGAATTGCGTTTCAACATTGGTGAAATTCACAAAATCCCTCCATATCTGACTTTGGAAAATTCCCTAGGCTTATCTACACCACCTATTAGGCTAATTCCAACTCCCAGAGTAGTGTACCATCAGATACTACCAAACCCCAGGAGCCCCTAATTTTCTATGCCCCATTTGATTTATTGTGAATTAATCCATTCTGTGCATGGTTAGTTCACCAATAATTTGACCACAGTAGCTCTACAACTCCAAAAATAATGATTCCAGTTGGTACTGGAAGGTATTTTCAATACATATCCATTGCCCTTTACCTCATATGAAAATCCTCTGTAGATTTAATCTGGTGAAAAACACAAGTTGTCTATAGAACATCCTTTTGGAATTTCCTGAGGGCATTCTGGTAATTACTTTGGCATGATTCCAACTCCCAGTGAACAAGTACATCAAACTCTACCTGACCATCCAAGGAATTAATTTTTGGAGCTCCAAAACTTTTCTGGTGAATTATCTCCTAAAACTAGAGCTTTCATCACTAGAATATTCATAACTATTTAAAGAAAAGTGATAAATTAGTGAAACCACTTTTGTTAGTTTCATTTTATCAACATCTACCTGTAGGTATCATTTGTATACAACTAGCATAGTGGCCCTCGCAAAAGCGAGGGCATCATATTTAGTGTATCATAGAAGTTACTTATTTTTACGTTGTATATTTTTTCACCTGTTAACTCTCCATTTGTTCCACAACATTATAGATACGTATAAATTTGTATGTATGTAACTTGGACCTTTACTTTATATGTGATTATACTGCTAAGAAGTAATAAAGGGTGTTTATGTAAAATTCAAATTACAACGGTTATAATTTCTCTTAATAAGTTTTTTTCTCTTAGTAAGTTTTTACGCAAATAGAAGTGTATTTCCAAGCACACCAACAGAGTTAACGACACATGCTATATAAATTCTCGTGCGCTCGTTAGCATACATCAATATATGTACGCATATCTCTCTTTTATGCATGTCTTACCTAGTGTTTTTTAAAAAATGAATCAAGTATATGTATGCATACTGATAATAGTCCTCTTTTAAAGCTCCGCATTTGAATAACGTACATTGGTAGACCTATCCTTTGCATCTACCTGTGAAAAGAAAACCAATTTTAATATCAGGTGCATGGTATCAACAATTTGTGAAGGTATGAATACTCATAGGCTTAACCTTATTTTGCTAGTTGTCTCGGCACCACACTATTAATTTATTCATACACCTTTTGATAACCAACTCACGTACACATCATTGATAGATATCAGCAGACGGTATTTACTTCTTTTATTTTGAGCGAGACATCAATTTCTTCTTTATGGCATCGATTGATGGAGAGGCCGGGGCTTACCCTTTTTTGAAGAAAAAACAGTTAGTTCTTTATGGCATCGATTTTTATGTCCAGAAACACTGGGCAAGCACACTTATATTTACAAGTATCAAATCTCAAAGCTAGGCCCAACGATACTTACTCTTGTCCGTCCCATGTATATGTGTCGATCACGGATGGTGTACGTGTGTGGTTTGATATGGTCCAAGCTAGAAGGTTGGAAGTAATCACATCAGGATAAAACCACGACAAGTACTTTTTACCGGAGGAAGTACTTCAATTGAATTGCAGTACTATCGTGGAGACAATATCCATTGGAAGGCATCAGTCTTATTGCTATGCCACTTCTCTTATGTGCCCCCCTGCGAGTAATATCGGAAGAGATTAGTACCAAATGAGACGATAAAGAGAAATCACGGCTGAACCCAGCTAGTGATGAATGATGAAAGAACCTCCTGGTGGAGGAATATATATCATATTACATGAAGTAATAGAACCTTGCATACATCAGGAGGTAATTAATGAATCCATTGGAGAGGTTATAATATGCACTGTTGTGGTAAAGTTTGTCTGCCGAGTTAGTAAAGCGGGATGAATACTGGATAGTTCCCAAATGGATAGAACTGTAGGAAGAGAAACAATACACGCATCTAATATATATGTTTCAGGTATGGCTCATCAGAAGACATAATCTTTGTTGCTAATTAAATGTTACGACACAAAATCTGGTAGAAAGAAGACAAAACTATAAGCACATGCGTTTGCTAGGAGTAATCACAGAGCAAAGAATACCCTCACAGCTTAGTTATGATATTTTATCATGAAAAAAATGTGATGTCTCTAGTAACCATGAATGGACATGGTGATATTTTGCATACCTAGTGAAGAAGCAATTGAATGACATGGAGATTTATTGGCAGGTCCAAACTCCAGACTCCAGAGTGCTCACGTTACCAATGAAACCATGGTATGTTATCGCCATACTTGTACCTTTGGTTAAAAATGAAATCCAACAAACGAAGAGGAAACATTAATTAGTACTTTTCTAGGCAAATTCCTAGACACTTTAGAGCCAACAGGAAACGACTATGAAAGAAACCATACCAAAATATAGAAGGCAAATAAATCCCTATGAAAATATTTCATATGTTCTAACGTTTAGTAATTTTTTACCTCCCAAGTCCACATGCAGAATGAAATATCTGTTAGCTATTATCTGGCAGATACTAATACTGTATTGCCAAACTCAAAGAGATAGAAATTAAAACTGTAATCATGGTTCCCAGTGCAAGGGAGCATCTTTGTCTTCTTGCCCCAAGCATATTTTGGGAAGATATTAGCAGCATGTAGAAGGTCATCCGAGTTTCGAAGTTACATTATATTAGCTGACATGTCATTGGAGTTCTTTGCACCGACTATCACAGAACACATGAGGCACGTTCGCTGCTAGCCGATGTGCATCATTGGTCTTCTCCTGCAGCTATAGCTCGTCAAACCACTTATGCACGCCTTACTCCGAGTAATAGTCAGCCATTTATCTTGATCTCACTGGTACTACAACACTGCTCGCCGCCAAAGAACTGTAGTGCACTTGATTACCGAGAGGAGCTGGGAGGAAGTACCGAGACAGAGTTATTTGTCACCTAGACAAACACTATGTTTTGCCTCTTCAGTCTCATCAGTTGATGGACCCATGATCCTCTCTCATTAAGGACAACTAAGGCATGCTTGTATTCTCGTAATCAGTATAGGTAGATAGAGCATGGGAGATCGCTGGCTGAACGGGAGGCAATTGGGATTCACACAGGCCATTGCACCAAAGCAGACTTCGGCTTCACCTTGTATGTCGACTTCGGCGGCTTCGACCTAGGAATTGATTAATTACATAGGAACAAAGCAATCTTGCTGCATCTTCTAATTTTTCTAACCGTGTATGTCCCTTATTTCCATGGACAAGATCTCGGAGCTACAACCAAGAAAGACGCGGGAACTAAGCTGATTGCGAGCATCAGATATCAGGAAAGCACATGCATACAATACCAGGTTACCGGTACTTGATCGTTGCTTGGGGCGCAGGTTGCATTATCATGCAAGAGATGGTCGTCGGTGTTGGGATCGTCTGGCCACTGGTCGTCCTAATTGTGTGGCCGGCTGTGTGGACCTCTTGCTCGACTTGATCTAGTCAATCAGATTTGGTAGCTCTAGATCAGGAGACAGGCGTAAAGCTGAGCGTGAGGATCCCTGACGGCACATGAGAGGAGCAAATCAAGCTCATGGAGAAGGACCTACGGTAGGACGACATCCAAAGAGGACATGGCGGCGGGGTGAGGATGGAGAAGATGCAACCTTGATATTAGACCACGGACCCTTGTTTTTTAAATAGATGACCACGCACGGGATCTTTTAAGATTGAAGAGGTACGGGATCTTTTAAGTCATGGCATTGGTGGGTAATTTCTTTTAACTTGATTGTCAATAAGTTTTTTTCTATAATCCGTTGGCTTTGTTTTGTTGCATTAGTAAATGGATGGTTAGATGTTTCTGATTATTGTGGGAATTTCTAGCATATTTTTCTTTTTTTTGGTTGACCCGTCATGTACTTTTAATATATAATAGATGGTATCATACAGAATATGGTCTTGTTCCAAAAACCCATCTAATAGGTAGTTTCTAGACTATAAATCCTAAGGGATTTTCATCCCCCTTCTCCAAAGCCATCTTGATCTCCTAAATCCAATCCTCTCAAAACCTACTGAATTGAGTAATGTGTGGTATGTTTGCCTGCTGTATTGTATTGGTGATTGTATGCCTTCTATTGATTGTGTCCTTTGTTTGTCTGCATGTGTTCCTTATCGACGATAGTTGCGATTATATCGGAGAACAGAAGAAGATGGTTTATATTGGTTATTATGGTTTTCTAAGAAGATGTCCAGCGACATTTATGCCATATTGCTGGTCACAGGCAAGCCACCTTCTTGCTCATAAGCCTTGTCCTACTGTTTTACTTATACATGTTTTATCTACTGTTTGTTAAAAACTGCATTGTTTTACTATATGTTGATATATATATGGTAGTTCTTTGGCTCCTCCAAACTATTACACTTTGGTACTACTAAGTACAACCCCCTTGGTGATACCTAATTGTCCCTAGTAGAGTAGATGGTGCATATCCACCATACCCCTTTGGAGACCCCGATTTAGCCGAAGCAAAAGCTACAGGATGGGAAGACCCCGGAAATTTTTTGACAAAATGTTTTATGATAAAACCTCGGTGAGGTGGGACCTCCCAAGAGATGTTGAGAAAGAAAAAGGTTTTGCTTTACAAAATGCTGAAGGAAAGGTGGAGGAAAAAGGTTTACGAAAACGCACCTGGTTCTTTGCAGTCTAGCTATAACAACTTAAACCCGTGCAACCACACTACTCCTATATGGGAAGGGGCTTGACCCGAAAGTGGTTCTCTCTAATACCGGTGCCTCGCAACTACTACAGGGGATCGGGGATCCTTGGAGGGTGGGTCTTCTCCGATAAAGGTCCATGCGAGACATCGACCTGGAGAAGGAACAAACGGTCGGCAGGCCTCCACGCGTTACTATGGGCCCCTCATTGAAAGCGCACACTCGGGAAGTGGAAAAAGCGCTCCGGTTGGTCCTCGCCTGACGTCCCGGTTTTGAGGGGAAGAACACCCATAGGGTAGGTGGTGGTATTAAGAGGGGATTATCCTGAAGGTCTTATCCAGTTATCTGAAACCCGCATACTGATGTATGAGGATCCGCGACAGTTCACGGCGGATGCATCGGATCTTGTGGGTAAAGTGTACAACCTCTGCAGATGATAAAATCTATTCGAATAGCCGTGTCCGCGGTTAAGGACGGGTTGGACAAACTTCTGTAGAGCGGTGCTGGTTTTTGTTTTCAAAAAGGATTTTCGTAAAAGCAAAGTCTTTAAAAAGGTTTTGACCATGGGATGGTCGGAAAAGATTCCGGTTTTGACTATGGGTTGGTCAGAACGGAATGGAAGGAGTTTGGTCAGGGGATGACCGGAAGGAGGAACAAATGGGTGACCCAGTCCTAATGTTTTCAAAACTTTTCAAAAGATTTCCAAAATGTTTACAAAAGTTTTCAACAGCGATATGTAGATGCTATATCTACAAGAGAAACTATTTGACAAAAGAACCTCTCTCGAGGCCCGCCTACTACCATAGCCATACTGCATATCCTGTTGTTAATATTGTTATCTTAAGGTGGTTTGCGAGTACATTCAAAGTACTCACTGGCATTGTCCCTGACTATTAACTTTGTCAGATATCAAGAAGAAGAGGACATTGGCGCCTATGCGAGCTAGGACGTTCTCCTAGTCAGTTGCCTGTAGGTTAAGGCATGGATTGGGCTCTACGCTTGATGAAGTTCTGCTGATGATTATTTATGTAGCCATAACGCAATTTATGTAAGTCTTGTAAATTCGGTATGCCTCGGATGTTGTAATGATACTTGTCGGTTATGTGCCACGACTAACTGATCATGGGATCGTGGTTGTATGCATAACAGGGATTCTCGGAGAATTAATCCGGGGGCCCCGCAAGGTGGGTCCCGGAGTCAGTGAGCGTGGAGGAGGAGCGGGCTGCGTGTGTTGGGTCGTTGTAGAAGAATTGGGCAGGCCTAGTGCGTTGTTGCGCTATGCGCTGCTCGGCGTGCGTGTGTGCGCGATAGGTAGGTAGCTGGTAGGTTTAGTTTACTTTTTTTTCTTTACTCTTTATTCTTTTCTGTTTTCTATTTTTTTAATAACTTTTGCATACTAACTCCAAATAAGCTAAAATTTGTTTCTAATTTTTTTCTAAAATCCTGTAGATTATATTAATGTAATATTTAGCAATAGTTGTTGTTCTAAGTATAACGGATTTTATAAGTTCCATTTAATTCCTTATAGTAATAAATTAGCATATTTCTATTAGGGTTTGGGATTTCAAATTCAATTCTTGGAAATTTTTGCATGGATGCAATGCAATGCTTCTGAATGACATGTAAAAATATATTTTTTTATTGTCCCAATTTCTAAAAACTTAGGATGTGACACATCTGGTTTAGGAAAAGAACAAACATGCAATATCACTAGTGGATCCATGTGGTTTAGTTAAAGAACAGACATGCAAATGTCACTAGTGGATCAATGTTGTTTATGAAATGAACACACATGCAATGACACTAGTGGATCAATGTGGTATAGGAAAAGAACACACATGCAATGTCACAAGTAGATCAGTGTGGTTTAGGAAAAGAACACACATGCAAATGTCATCAGTGGATCAATGTGGTTTAGGAAATGAGCACACATGCAATGCCTCAAGTGGATCCATGTGGTTTAGGAAAAGAAGACACATGCAATGACACTAGTTGATCCACGTGGTTCAGGAAAAGAACACACATGCAAAGACTGTAACATCCCAAAACTTTAATCCAAGGTTATCAAGATCAAATCATCCAAAAATAGGGTTAACAAAAACTTTTTCAAATTTAAAATAAAAGCATTCATATATGTGTGCATTTAAAATAGGAGTTGTTTGAATTGCCATGATTGATTGATCCAATGCTTGTAAAATGTTTCTTAGTTGATTTAAACATCATCTACATCATTCCCAAACTTTTCCTAAGGAAAATCAAATCAAAAAGAATTAAAAAGGAGGAATGGTCATTTTGGCAAATTTAACTCCCATGCCTACTTTTGCTATTCCTAGTACTCAAAACTTAACAGAAACAATTCTTGATCTTTGCACCCCTTGCTAGTACACATAATGATGTACCAAGTCCCACGCTTGGATCTGCTAAAAACATTATGTTAACTATTTTAAATGACAGTTTAAAATTGAATCTAATGCATATGCATAGATCACCTCTATTTCAAAAACCATCTATTTGAGCTCCACTTTCAAAACCCATGCAACCAGAGACTACCTATCACTGGTGGAGATCATTCAAAAATTTTGAAACCAAAATTCAAAACTTTCTTTCATGCGGCCATTTAATCAAACACTTGGCATGTATAATCTCTACTCTAATCCTAGCTCACTGTTTACTACAGGGTTTTGCCGCCAAATGACCTTCATTTATCTCCTCTGTCCCCTCTTGATCTAACCAAACCAGGCCATGCCTCGCCGAGCCATGCCTCGCCGGCAAACCCTTGCCCCGCTGCAGCAGACCATTCCCTCTTCCCTCGCCATGTCTAGGAGGTAGCCAGGAGCTCACCGCCACCCCCTGTCCCTTGCCTGAGCCCAGAGCAGCAGTGGACCACCAAGACAAACCACGCCCAGTGCCACCGCACCATGCCAGTGCCGCCCCTAGAGCGCGCTAGGTCCCCGCTCGCACAGACCGCCCCTTGGCAACAGCCCTCGCCCGCCGCTCCGCCGTGATCTGGAGAACACCCCAGACACCCCCGTTGGTCGCCCAACGCATCATAGCCACCGCTCGCCGTGGACACCGCCGCCTCTGCCTCTCAGAGCGCCACCTCGCCCAGACCGCGTGCCACCGCCCCTACGCTCGCATTCAAGTTCTAGAGCACAGCCAGGGAACCGCCCATAGATCGCCACCCCCAGCCATGCCTCTACCCCGTCGTAGCCATGTCGCCACCGTCGACTGCCCATCACGCTCGGTCTCACCGTCGGGCCTATAAAAGGAGCCCTCCCTAGCCTCTTCTCTCCACAACATTCCACTAACCTCACCTCTTTGAACCTCACCTACCTCTAGCCGGAGCAAGTCGAGCTCTGCCTCGCCGGAATTGGAGCCGGAGCAGCCGTGACAGGAGGAGAAGGGCGTCGTTGATTGCGACCACCCCAAGCTCCACTGCAACCGCGCCTTGCCTCGCCGTCGTCTTCCACGTCGTTTGCCCTGCTCGCTGACCCCGCTGGAACCCTTGTACGCCCTAGTAGACCCCCACCGAGCCGCTAGGGTTCGAGCTCGTCGGCGACCTGTTCGTCGTCGACGACGACCCTCAACCGTAGATTCCTATTCTAATCGCACGGCCCACAGCGCGCATACCGTTTCGTGTTTTAAGTGCCGCTGACACGTGGGAGCGCTACTGGGCCGGCCCATTTCTTTTCCCGCGCTAGCCCACCCATGCAAATCTGGATTTTTTTAGTTAAATCTAGTTTCTGTCCCCTAGTTTGAAAATCAATTTAGAGAGTTTTAGAAATCTAAATTGCATGAAACCAATTTTGTCTGAAAGGTACTAAAATGATCTATCCAAGCCCATTGGATTTAATTCAATTAGAGTTATAGATCTCTCCTAATAAAAATAAGAAGACAGAAGCTTTTGCAACTTGCAACATTTTTATAAAATCAACCAAGTTAGCTTTTGAGTTGATTCCAACTCTCAAAAATCACAATTCATCATATCTATCTAAATATGTAATAATATTAAGGTTTACATGTAGTGACTTTGGACTAGTACCAAAATAATGTTATATAGGCATTTCTAGTCACTTTAAATCATTAAATAATGAACTTAAACCAAAGTAATATTGATCCAACCTTTTAAATCTCATTCCCACATGTTAGAGTATGTGGTGATGACATGTGTCAACATTATCCCATATTTTAAGTGGTGAATATTAAATCTTAGTTAAATTTTTCAATGAGTACAAATTACTTTTCTAAAATAAAAAGAAAGAAACTATTGAATTAAACTTGTGATGCTTGTGATGATAATAGATCATCAATGGTGTGTCTTCGAATGCTATCTAGCCTAGTTAAGTATTGTTTGGTGATTGTCTACTCCGTATGTATTGTTATAGAAGATAGTACCGATCAAGCTTACGAGGAGGAGGAGTGCTATCAAGACGAAGACGAAGAAATCTTCAACCACTGCACCAACCAAGGCAAGCCACCATTAACAGTAGAAGCTACCCTTATAAAACTAGCAATACCCAAGATTAACCCTTGCAAGTTTAGTACTTAGCAAACTAGAATCAAACTAGATGATTTAGCAAAGATGCCTTAAGCATGCTTTGATCACACCCTTTTGACTATTAGTACCCCAAGTATTACTTACAAGTTTTACTCCCCTTAGTACACAAAGTTCTTTACTTGTTTTGAAGGTAGCATAAAAAGTATAAAACTTGACCTACTTAGAAACCTTTAGATGTCATTCTATGGCATGAGATTGATCCCATCCTTCCACCTTAGTGAACACTCTTAACTTAGTATTTTAGAGTAGATCCAAAACTTGAGTCACTTTAGATGGGAACAAATGGGTGAAAATGAATTGTGAAAACCTTGAAATGATGAGTCATTCTATTGAGATGTTTTTACATGTGTTGAGAAACACAATTGGTTTATGATGATGAAAATGACGAGGCATGAGCCTTAACCCTTTTATAAAACTGACGGTTGGATTCGGATGCGATACCATTCCAAATTTACCGTCCAACCACACTACCTGAATTGGGTAAGGCTTAGCTGGAAATTTATATGCATTAGTATTAGTTCCCTCACGGGAGAGGTTTGAGCTGAGGATACCTCTCAGTGTTGTCCACCTATGCAGTGCCGAAGATGACGGATGGTCATGGTTGGGAGGCCATGCTCGTAGGAGAGGTGCTTATACTAGGGTGTGTAAAGGGAAGGTTATGTTTGATTATCTGCATACTAAGTATGATGATTCAGGGTTACCCCTGAAAGATTTATCGAATCTTGTGGTGAAAGTGTACCACCTCTGCAGAGTGTCAAACTATTCGAATAGCCGCGTCCACGGTTATGAATAGTTGGAATGGCCATAATGTTTCGTTGTCAGATGTTTTCTAAATAACTTGAAATGAATGATGAACTTTGACTTGACCACAACAGGGTTGTGTTTATGATAATAGCTTCCCAACTTAAGTGATTCTAGAACCTTACTTTATCTTTCTTTGCTTCAGAACTCAGCTTAAGTTTCAAACTTAACTTTATAGTTAAACTTAGCTCTAGAACTTTAACTTAGATTTATACTACTTGTTAGTGGTAGTTTGCGAGTACTTAAAGAGTACTCATGGCTTTTGTCTATGGCTATTATCATGGCCAGACTATGAAGGAGATTATCAAGATGATGGTCAGCAGGACGGCTATGATAACTAGGACTATCTGCCTTTCGTCAGCATTGCATGTGCCCCGGAAGATGCACCCCACCGCTACGCTTATATTTTTATTTCCGCTGCTTGTTGTATTAAGACTGGATCATGAGATCCTTATTTGTGTAAAACCTTATGTATGGTATGTAATGGATGATGTACTGTGATGTCCAATCCGTTATGTCTCGCAAAAATGGTAATCCTGGGATTGCGAGGTATGGCATAATGGGCATCTGGGATTAAAAATCCGGGTGTTGACAAGTTGGTATCAGAGCCTTCCTGACCATAGGAGACCCTAGTTAGAATGGACGTCCAAACCAAAAACTTAGCTTCAAAACCAAAGTGAGTATTTATGAAAAAACTATTTCCCCTCTTACCCTTGTGAACTCATTCTTTCTCAAAAATTCATGTTCCTCAAAATTCTTACATTACTCCCTAAAATTTGACACACCTGATCACTTCACTAACTTCCTCATCCTTAATCCTTGTCGATGGAGACTCAGTTCAGCAAATTTTACCAGTTGGGAAACGGAGGTCAGCTGATCTTCGAGAGGGATCTGGATTCACTGTCGGAGTTACTGGGACGCCCACATCCGGAGTTTCTTGGAGCTCAACTTCCAGGACCCCCAGGAGGAGACCTACAGTGTCTAGTCACTGCGGATCTTCGAGCAAGCATCGAAGCACCAACTTCCGGGAGAATTCAGTTCTTCGTGAGAGAGAACAACTGGCTAGATGGATTAGCCAGGGCAATGCATGAAGCTCTCGCACGTCTATGTGCCCTCAGCGTCAACAAGATCCAAGGAACCCGTTTTGCCCACTATGCAAGACGTGACTTCATGGGAATGCCGATGGAGATGCCAAGTCACCCAGAGTTGTGGCGTCAAGTGGAGAACCTTGACTTCTTGCTTCATGACAGACAGCAGGAACTGGACAATGCTAGGGAGTTAGCTAACCAGAACCGTGCCATCGCCGACCAGAAGGCCCAGACTTTCACACTGCTAGTCCAAGATCAACAGTCTCTTTGCCGCCAGCATGCAAAGAAGGATCGCACCATCGCCCGTCTTCGCAAGAAGGCGGCCGACCTCGAGAAGACCATCAAGGAGCAGGAAGCTCAGCTTGCCGCCAAGGAAGAACAAGATGAGGGTGAAGACATCCAGGGAGATATGGATTCTTACCTCAGCAACGATGATGACTTTCTGGAGGAGGATGCTGTGGACTTCTACACTGATGATGAAGACTCCGACTTCTTCGACGATGAGTAGATGCACTAGAGCACTGTCGTAGCATGAGATGTATCATCTCATTGTATCGTAGCTTGAAGAATGGTTCTTCAAGCCATCTGTTTTCCCTTTGATTGTTGTGGTGTGTGTTGTATCGTGTGCTTGCTTGCATGAATGAAAAGGAAGTTAGTTGAAAAACCTGAGTTTAGCACAAAGTTTTAGATTTGAAAAACCCAAAACCATGAACCTTAGAATTTCCCTCTTACCCCTATATCTATCTCAATCTTTAGATGACTTGTGGAAACCAAGGAGGGAGCAGCTCGTCGCAGGACCCAATGCTGCAGATCTTGCAGAATCTCATCGCGGACCGTGAAGCAAGCAGGGCCGAGCGTCAAGCCAACCTAGCAACATTGCACCAGATTGCCCAAATGGCTCTCAACAACCAAGGACATGGAAATTAGGATCACCAAGGATCCAAACTCAAAAACTTTTAGAACACCAATCCCCCAATCTTTAACCAATCTGAAAACCCATTAGATGCTGATGACTGGTTACAGACAATGGAAAACAACTTAGAGGTTGCCAGAGTTGATGAGAATGAGAAAGTTCTCTTCGCCACCCACTATCTGGCAGGAGATGCAAGAGCTTGGTGGAATAGCATCTGCATTCAAGGTCAAGTTCAGCCGCACCCACGTGCCGCAAGGTCTTGTCAATAGGATGAGAGATGAATTCCGCAAATTGAAGCAAGGATGAATGACTATGGTGGAGTACCATGACAGATTCTTGTCACTTGCCATATATGCAGCGGATAAGATCAACACGGAGGCCAAGAAGGAGAGATTCTTAAACGGACTGCATGATGAGATGCGATCGTCCTCACAACATCGATTTGATGATCTCGAAGAGATAGTCGACTCTGCCATTCAGATGGAAGGGAAGATTAACCAGGCAAACGACAACCGCAAGCGTCATATGATGCAGTAGTCTAGATCCAGTAGTCACCAGAAGTACCGTCCCAACCCTCACCAGGATATGGTTCAGGAAAAGAACACACATGCAAATGACTCTAGTGGATCAATCTGGTTTAGGAAAAGAACACGCATGCAATGCCTCAAGTGGAACCATGTGGTTTCGGAAAAACACACATGTAATGACACTAGTGGATCCATGTGGTTCAGGAAAAGAACACAAATGCAATGGCACTAGTGGATCAATGTGGTATAGGAAAAGAACACACATGCAATGTCACAAGTAGATAAATGTGGTTTAGGAAAAGAGCACACATGAAAATTTCACCAGTGGATACAAGTGGTTTAGGAAAACAACACACATGCAATGACTCTAGTGGAACACACATCCAATGACTCTAGTGGCTCAATGTGGTTTACCAATGAACACACATGCAATGACACCAGTGGATCCATGTAGTTTAGGAAAATTACACACATGCAATGACTCTAGTGAATCCATCTGGTTCAAGAAAAGAACACACATGCAATGTCTCTAGTGGATCCATGTTGTTTCAAAAAGAACACACTTGCAATGTCACCCGTGGATCCATGTGGTTTAGGAAAAGAGCACACATGCAATGTCACAAGTGGATCCAACTGGTTTAGGAAAAGAACACACATGCAATGACTCTAGTGTATCAATGTAGTTTAGGAAAATAACACACGTGCAATGAGTCTAGTGGATCAATGTGGTTTAGTAAAAGAACACACATTCAATGACTCTAGTGGCTCCATGTGGTTCAGGAAAATACCACACATGAAATGTCACTAATGGATCCATGTGGTTTAGGGAAAGAACACACATGCAATGTCACTAGTGGATCCATATGGTTTATAAAAAGAACACACATGCAATGTCACCAGTGCATCCATGTGGTTTAGGAAAAGAACACACATGCAATGCCTCAAGTGGATCCATGTGGTTTAGGAAAAGAACACACATGCAATGAGACCAGTGGATCCATGTGGTTCAGGAAAAGAACACACATGCAATGACACTAGTGGATCAATGTGGTTTACGAAAAACAAAGATATGCAATGGCACGAGTAGAACAATGTGGTTTAGGAATAGAACACACATGCAATGACTCAAGTGGATCGATGTGGTTTAGGAAAAGAACACACATGCAATGTCACGAGTGGATCCATGTGGTTTAGGAAAAGAACACACATGCAATGTCACCAGTGGATCCATATGGTTTAGGAAAAGAACACACATGCAATGTCACCAGTGGATCCATGTGGTTTATGAAAAGAACACAGATGCAAATGTCACTAGTGGATCAATGTTGTTTAGGAAATGAACACACATGCAATGCCTCATGTGGATCCATGTGGATTAGGAAAAGAACACACATGCAATCACACCAGTGGATCCATGTGGTTCAGGAAAATAATACACATGTAAAGACACTACTGGATCAATGTGGTTTACGAAAAACACACACACGCAAGGTCACAAGTAGATCAATCTGGTGTAGGAAAAGAACACACATGCTAATATCACCAATGGATACGTGTTGTTTAGGAAAAGAACACACATCCACTGACTCTAGTGGATCCATGTGGTTTAGGAAAATAACACACATGCAATGACTCTAGTGTATCAATGTGGTTTAGGAAAAGAACACACATGCAATGTCACCAGTGGATCCATGTAGTTTAGGAATAGAACACACATGCAATGTCACTAGTGGATCCATGTGGTTTAAGAAAAAACACGCATGCAATGTCACAAGTGGATCCATGTGGTTTAGGAAAAGACACACATGCAATGACTCTAGTGGATCAATATGATTTAGGAAAAGAACCCACATGCAACGACTCTAGTGGATCAATGTGCTTTAGGAAAAGAACACACATGGAATGTCACAAGTGGATCCATGTGGTTTAGGAAAATAACACACATGCAATGACTCTAGTGGATCAATGTGGTTTAGGAAAAGAACACACATGCAATGACTCTAGTGGATCAATGTGGTTTAGGAAAAGAACACACATGCAATGTCACTAGTGGATCCATGTGGTTTAAGAAAAGAACACACACTCTATTTCACAAGTGGATCCATGTGGTTTAGGAAAACACATGCAATGACTCTAGTGTATCAATGTGGTTTAGGAAAAGAACACACATGCAATGACTCCAGTGGATCAAGGTCGTTTCGGAAAAGAACACACTAACAATGCCATAAGTGGATCCATGTGGTTTAGGAAAAGAACCAATGAAAAAAATAGCACGCTATTTACTTTAGCGCCGCCTCTCTCCAAACGCTACATGAAGTTATAGCGCTAATAGCGTGTTATTTTTCAAAATAGCGTTTTGCAAAATAATAATAAAAATTGATAGATATAGTCTGTATACTTAGGTTTTCAGTAGCTAAAAAATTATGTAAAGTAATACATGCATAGCCAATTAACCAATGATGATCAAATGACAGAGTATGGATCAAAATAATCACCAAATTCAAAATGAAGGAAATATATTTTTAAGACAGTCACATAAAGTGGTTGTGTTCCTTCAAGAAACCACTACATCTACACAGCGTTGCATCTACATCACTAATTCAGCTAATTAGTAATTACTGCATCAGTACATCACTTCACCTACAATACTAAATGCTAGACGATGAGGAGGAAATTCCAAACTTAGTAACTTACCCAATGGCTGGCTTCTTTGGGGCGAGGCAAACATCGTGCCCGATGCTCTCCAAGATGGAGGATAACTGGACATCCACTGGGCTGAAGCTAGGCGGACGTCGCTTGCTGTGGCGTTGCTAGCTGCACTCCTTTTGGTCGGGGACGTGCCGGATGGAGGCGGTCGGCCGGACAGAGCTGGAGGAGATGAAGGGAGATGCTACAGCTTGCAACCGCCACCACAGTCGGGTGGTGGGGAATTGGATGCGACATGGAGCTCGAGTTAGGTGAGATAGGTTTGGTGACTCGTGTGGGCTGAATGGGCCAGATGGACTGCCGATATTTTCAAGTTTTTTATAGCGCGCTATTACGTTATAACATATAACGTGTTTAGCGCCATTTAGCGCCGCTAAAACATGATTAGCGTCATAGCAAGCATATTATGCATAGCGTAGCGTCTGCCTCCCGAATACGCTATAGCGCGCTATTTTTTTCATTGAAAAGAACACACATGCAATGACTCTAGTGGATCAATGTGGTTTAGGAAAAGAACACATATGCAATGACTCTAGTGGATCAATGTGGATTAGGAAAAGAACAAACATGCAATGACTCTAGTGGATCCATGCGGTTTAGGAAAAGAGCACACATGGAAAAGTCACTAGTGGATCCATGTGGTTTAGGAAAAGAACAAACATGCAATGCCTCAAGTGGATCCATGTGGTTTAGGAAAAGAACACACATGCAATGACACTAGTGGATCAGTGTGGTTTACGAAAAACAAACACATGCAATGTCACAAGTAGATCAATGTAGTTTAGGAAAAGAACACACATGCAATGACTCCAGGGGATCCATGTGGTTTAGGAAATGAAGACACATGCAATGACACTAATGGATCCATGTGGTTTAGGAAAAGAACACACATGCAATGGCTCTAATGGATAAATGTGGTTTAGGAAAAGAACACACATCCAATGACTCTAGTGGATCCATGTGGTTTAGGAAAATAACACACATGCATTGACTCTGGTGGATCCATGTGGTTTAGGAAAAGAACACACATGCAATGACACTAGTGGATCTATGTGGTTTACGAAAAATCTAATATGCAATGTCACAAGTAGATCAATGTGGTTTAGGAAAAGAACACACATGCAAATGTCACAAGTGGATACATGTAATTTAGGATAAGAACACACCTCCAATGACTATAGTGCACCCATGTGGTTTAGGAACAGAACACACCTGCAATAACTCTAGTGGATCCATGTGGTTCAGGAAATGAACACACATGCAATGTCACTAGTGGATCCATGTGGTTCAGGAAAAGAACACACATGCAAATGACTCTAGTGGATCAATGTGGTTTAGGAAAAGAACACACATGCAATGCCTCAAGTGGAACCATGTGGTTTAGGAAAAACACACATGTAATGACACTAGTGGATCCATGTGGTTCAGGAAAAGAACACAAATGCAATGGCACTAGTGGATCAATGTGGTACAGGAAAAGAACACACATGCAATGTCACAAGTAGATAAATGTGGTTTAGGAAAAGAACACACATGAAAATTTCACCAGTGGATACAAGTGGTTTAGGAAAACAACACACATGCAATGACTCTAGTGGATCCATGTTGTTTAGGAAAAGTACACACATCCAATGACTCTAGTGGCTCAATGTGGTTTACCAAAGAACACACATGCAATGACACCAGTGGATCCATGTAGTTTAGGAAAATTACACACATGGAATGACTCTAGTGAATCCATCTGGTTCAAGAAAAGAACACACATGCAATGTCTCTAGTGGATCCATGTTGTTTCGAAAAGAACACACTTGCAATGTCACCCGTGGATCCATGTGGTTTAGGAAAAGAGCACACATGCAATGTCACAAGTGGATCCAACTGGTTTAGGAAAAGAACACACATGCAATGACTCTAGTGTATCAATGTAGTTTAGGAAAATAACACACGTGCAATGAGTCTAGTGGATCAATGTGGTTTAGGAAAAGAACACACATTCAATGACTCTAGTGGATCCATGTGGTTCAGGAAAATACCACACATGAAATGTCACTAGTGGATCCATGTGGTTTAGGGAAAGAACACACATGCAATGTCACTAGTGGATCCATATGGTTTATAAAAAGAACACACATGCAATGTCACCAGTGGATCCATGTGGTTTAGGAAAAGAACACACATGCAATGCCTCAAGTGGATCCATGTGGTTTAGGAAAAGAACACACATGCAATGAGACCAGTGGATCCATGTTGTTCAGGAAAAGAACACACATGCAATGACACTAGTGGATCAATGTGGTTTACGAAAAACAAAGATATGCAATGGCACAAGTAGAACAATGTGGTTTAGGAATAGAACACACATGCAATGACTCAAGTGGATCGATGTGGTTTAGGAAAAGAACACACATGCAATGTCACGAGTGGATCCATGTGGTTTAGGAAAAGAACACACATGCAATGTCACCAGTGGATCCATATGGTTTAGGAAAAGAACACACATGCAATGTCACCAGTGGATCCATGTGGTTTATGAAAAGAACACAGATGCAAATGTCACTAGTGGATCAATGTTGTTTAGGAAATGAACACACATGCAATGCCTCATGTGGATCCATGTGGATTAGGAAAAGAACACACATGCAATCACACTAGTGGATCCATGTGGTTCAGGAAAATAATACACATGTAAAGACACTACTGGATCAATGTGGTTTACGAAAAACACACACACGCAATGTCACAAGTAGATCAATCTGGTGTAGGAAAAGAACACACATGCTAATATCACCAATGGATACGTGTTGTTTAGGAAAAGAACACACATCCACTGACTCTAGTGGATCCATGTGGTTTAGGAAAATAACACACAAGCAATGACTCTAGTGTATCAATGTGGTTTAGGAAAAGAACACACATGCAATGTCACCAGTGGATCCATGTAGTTTAGGAATAGAACACACATGCAATGTCACTAGTGGATCCATGGGGTTTAAGAAAAAACACGCATGCAATGTCACAAGTGGATCCATGTGGTTTAGGAAAAGACACACATGCAATGACTCTAGTGGATCAATGTGATTTAGGAAAAGAACCCACATGCAACGACTCTAGTGGATCAATGTGCTTTAGGAAAAGAACACACATGGAATGTCACAAGTGGATCCATGTGGTTTAGGAAAATAACACACATGCAATGACTCTAGTGGATCAATGTGGTTTAGGAAAAGAACACACATGCAATGACTCTAGTGGATCAATGTGGTTTAGGAAAAGAACACACATGCAATGTCACTAGTGGATCCATGTGGTTTAAGAAAAGAACACACATACAATTTCACAAGTGGATCCATGTGGTTTAGGAAAACACATGCAATGACTCTAGTGTATCAATGTGGTTTAGGAAAAGAACACACATGCAATGACACTAGTGGATCTATGTGGTTTACGAAAAATCTAATATGCAATGTCACAAGTAGATCAATGTGGTTTAGGAAAAGAACACACATGCAAATGTCACAAGTGGATACATGTAATTTAGGATAAGAACACACCTCCAATGACTATAGTGCACCCATGTGGTTTAGGAACAGAACACACCTGCAATAACTCTAGTGGATCCATGTGGTTCAGGAAATGAACACACATGCAATGTCACTAGTGGATCCATGTGGTTCAGGAAAAGAACACACATGCAAATGACTCTAGTGGATCAATGTGGTTTAGGAAAAGAACACACATGCAATGCCTCAAGTGGAACCATGTGGTTTAGGAAAAACACACATGTAATGACACTAGTGGATCCATGTGGTTCAGGAAAAGAACACAAATGCAATGGCACTAGTGGATCAATGTGGTACAGGAAAAGAACACACATGCAATGTCACAAGTAGATAAATGTGGTTTAGGAAAAGAACACACATGAAAATTTCACCAGTGGATACAAGTGGTTTAGGAAAACAACACACATGCAATGACTCTAGTGGATCCATGTTGTTTAGGAAAAGTACACACATCCAATGACTCTAGTGGCTCAATGTGGTTTACCAAAGAACACACATGCAATGACACCAGTGGATCCATGTAGTTTAGGAAAATTACACACATGGAATGACTCTAGTGAATCCATCTGGTTCAAGAAAAGAACACACATGCAATGTCTCTAGTGGATCCATGTTGTTTCGAAAAGAACACACTTGCAATGTCACCCGTGGATCCATGTGGTTTAGGAAAAGAGCACACATGCAATGTCACAAGTGGATCCAACTGGTTTAGGAAAAGAACACACATGCAATGACTCTAGTGTATCAATGTAGTTTAGGAAAATAACACACGTGCAATGAGTCTAGTGGATCAATGTGGTTTAGGAAAAGAACACACATTCAATGACTCTAGTGGATCCATGTGGTTCAGGAAAATACCACACATGAAATGTCACTAGTGGATCCATGTGGTTTAGGGAAAGAACACACATGCAATGTCACTAGTGGATCCATATGGTTTATAAAAAGAACACACATGCAATGTCACCAGTGGATCCATGTGGTTTAGGAAAAGAACACACATGCAATGCCTCAAGTGGATCCATGTGGTTTAGGAAAAGAACACACATGCAATGAGACCAGTGGATCCATGTTGTTCAGGAAAAGAACACACATGCAATGACACTAGTGGATCAATGTGGTTTACGAAAAACAAAGATATGCAATGGCACAAGTAGAACAATGTGGTTTAGGAATAGAACACACATGCAATGACTCAAGTGGATCGATGTGGTTTAGGAAAAGAACACACATGCAATGTCACGAGTGGATCCATGTGGTTTAGGAAAAGAACACACATGCAATGTCACCAGTGGATCCATATGGTTTAGGAAAAGAACACACATGCAATGTCACCAGTGGATCCATGTGGTTTATGAAAAGAACACAGATGCAAATGTCACTAGTGGATCAATGTTGTTTAGGAAATGAACACACATGCAATGCCTCATGTGGATCCATGTGGATTAGGAAAAGAACACACATGCAATCACACCAGTGGATCCATGTGGTTCAGGAAAATAATACACATGTAAAGACACTACTGGATCAATGTGGTTTACGAAAAACACACACACGCAATGTCACAAGTAGATCAATCTGGTGTAGGAAAAGAACACACATGCTAATATCACCAATGGATACGTGTTGTTTAGGAAAAGAACACACATCCACTGACTCTAGTGGATCCATGTGGTTTAGGAAAATAACACACATGCAATGACTCTAGTGTATCAATGTGGTTTAGGAAAAGAACACACATGCAATGTCACCAGTGGATCCATGTAGTTTAGGAATAGAACACACATGCAATGTCACTAGTGGATCCATGGGGTTTAAGAAAAAACACGCATGCAATGTCACAAGTGGATCCATGTGGTTTAGGAAAAGACACACATGCAATGACTCTAGTGGATCAATGTGATTTAGGAAAAGAACCCACATGCAACGACTCTAGTGGATCAATGTGCTTTAGGAAAACAACACACATGGAATGTCACAAGTGGATCCATGTGGTTTAAGAAAATAACACACATGCAATGACTCTAGTGGATCAATGTGGTTTAGGAAAAGAACACACATGCAATGACTCTAGTGGATCAATGTGGTTTAGGAAAAGAACACACATGCAATGTCACTAGTGGATCCATGTGGTTTAAGAAAAGAACACACATACAATTTCACAAGTGGATCCATGTGGTTTAGGAAAACACATGCAATGACTCTAGTGTATCAATGTGGTTTAGGAAAAGAACACACATGCAATGACTCCAGTGGATCAAGGTCGTTTAGGAAAAGAACACACTAACAATGCCATAAGTGGATCCATGTGGTTTAGGAAAAGAACCAATGAAAAAAATAGCGCGCTATTTACTTTAGCGCCGCCTCTCTCCAAACGCCACATGAAGTTATAGCGCGCTAATAGCGTGTTATTTTTCAAAATAGCGTTTTGCAAAATAATAATAAAAATTGATAGATATAGTCTGTATACTTAGGTTTTCAGTAGCTAAAAAATTATGTAAAGTAATACATGCATAGCCAATTAACCAATGATGATCAAATGACAGAGTATGGATCAAAATAATCAACAAATTCAAAATGAAGGAAATATATTTTTAAGACAGTCACATAAAGTGGTTGTGTTCCTTCAAGAAACCACTACATCTACACAGCGTTGCATCTACATCACTAATTCAGCTAATTAGTAATTACTGCATCAGTACATCACTACACCTACAATACTAAATGCTAGACGATGAGGAGGAAATTCCAAACTTAGTAACTTACAAAATGGCTGGCTTCTTTGGGGCGAGGCAAACATCGTGCCCGATGCTCTCCAAGATGGAGGATAACTGGACATCCACAGGGCTGAAGCTAGGCGGACGTCGCTTGTTGTGGCGTTGCTAGCTGCACTCCTTTTGGTCGGGGACGTGCCGGATGGAGGCGGTCGGCCGGACAGAGCTGGAGGAGATGAAGGGAGATGCTACAGCTTGCAACCGCCACCACAGTCGGGTGGTGGGGAATTGGATGCGACATGGAGCTCGAGTTAGGTGAGCTAGGTTTGGTGACTCGTGTGGGCTGAATGGGCCAGATGGACTGCCGATATTTTCAAGTTTTTTATAGCGCGCTATTACGTTATAACATATAACGTGTTTAGCGCCATTTAGCGCCGCTAAAACATGATTAGCGTCATAGCGAGCATATTATGCATAGCGTAGCGTCTGCCTCCCGAATACGCTATAGCGCGCTATTTTTTTCATTGAAAAGAACACACATGCAATGACTCTAGTGGATCAATGTGGTTTAGGAAAAGAACACATATGCAATGACTCTAGTGGATCAATGTGGATTAGGAAAAGAATAAACATGCAATGACTCTAGTGGATCCATGTGGTTTAGGAAAGGAGCACACATGGAAAAGTCACTAGTGGATCCATGTGGTTTAGGAAAAGAACAAACATGCAATGCCTCAAGTGGATCCATGTGGTTTAGGAAAAGAACACACATGCAATGACACTAGTGGATCAGTGTGGTTCTGAAAAACAAACACATGCAATGTCACAAGTAGATCAATGTAGTTTAGGAAAAGAACACACATGCAATGACTCCAGGGGATCCATGTGGTTTAGGAAATGAAGACACATGCAATGACACTAATGGATCCATGTGGTTTAGGAAAAGAACACACATGCAATGGCTCTAATGGATAAATGTGGTTTAGGAAAAGAACACACATCCAATGACTCTAGTGGATCCATGTGGTTTAGGAAAATAACACACATGCATTGACTCTGGTGGATCCATGTGGTTTAGGAAAAGAACACACATGCAATGACAGTAGTGGATCTATGTGGTTTACGAAAAATCTAATATGCAATGTCACAAGTAGATCAATGTGGTTTAGGAAAAGAACACACATGCAAATGTCACAAGTGGATACATGTAATTTAGGATAAGAACACACCTCCAATGACTATAGTGCACCCATGTGGTTTAGGAACAGAACACACCTGCAATAACTCTAGTGGATCCATGTGGTTCAGGAAATGAACACACATGCAATGTCACTAGTGGATCCATGTGGTTCAGGAAAAGAACACACATGCAAATGACTCTAGTGGATCAATGTGGTTTAGGAAAAGAACACACATGCAATGCCTCAAGTGGAACCATGTGGTTTAGGAAAAACACACATGTAATGACACTAGTGGATCCATGTGGTTCAGGAAAAGAACACAAATGCAATTGCACTAGTGGATCAATGTGGTACAGGAAAAGAACACACATGCAATGTCACAAGTAGATAAATGTGGTTTAGGAAAAGAACACACATGAAAATTTCACCAGTGGATACAAGTGGTTTAGGAAAACAACACACATGCAATGACTCTAGTGGATCCATGTTGTTTAGGAAAAGAACACACATCCAATGACTCTAGTGGCTCAATGTGGTTTACCAAAGAACACACATGCAATGACACCAGTGGATCCATGTAGTTTAGGAAAATTACACACATGGAATGACTCTAGTGAATCCATCTGGTTCAAGAAAAGAACACACATGCAATGTCTCTAGTGGATCCATGTTGTTTCGAAAAGAACACACTTGCAATGTCACCCGTGGATCCATGTGGTTTAGGAAAAGAGCACACATGCAATGTCACAAGTGGATCCAACTGGTTTAGGAAAAGAACACACATGCAATGACTCTAGTGTATCAATGTAGTTTAGGAAAATAACACACGTGCAATGAGTCTAGTGGATCAATGTGGTTTAGGAAAAGAACACACATTCAATGACTCTAGTGGATCCATGTGGTTCAGGAAAATACCACACATGAAATGTCACTAGTGGATCCATGTGGTTTAGGGAAACAACACACATGCAATGTCACTAGTGGATCCATCTGGTTTATAAAAAGAACACACATGCAATGTCACCAGTGGATCCATGTGGTTTAGGAAAAGAACACACATGCAATGCCTCAAGTGGATCCATGTGGTTTAGGAAAAGAACACACATGCAATGAGACCAGTGGATCCATGTTGTTCAGGAAAATAACACACATGCAATGACACTAGTGGATCAATGTGGTTTACGAAAAACAAAGATATACAATGGCACAAGTAGATCAATGTGGTTTAGGAATAGAACACACATGCAATGACTCAAGTGGATCCATGTGGTTTAGCAAAAGAACACACATGCAATGTCACGAGTGGATCCATGTGGTTTAGGAAAAGAACACACATGCAATGTCACCAGTGGATCCATATGGTTTAGGAAAAGAACACACATGCAATGTCACCAGTGGATCCATGTGGTTTATGAAAAGAATACAGATGCAAATGTCACTAGTGGATCAATGTTGTTTAGGAAATGAACACACATGCAATGCCTCAAGTGGATCAATGTTGTTTAGGAAATGAACACACATGCAATGCCTCATGTGGATCCATGTGGATTAGGAAAAGAACACACATGCAATGACACCCGTGGATCCATGTGGTTCAGGAAAGTAATACACATGTAAAGACACTACTGGATCAATGTGGTTTACGAAAAACACACACACGCAATGTCACAAGTAGATCAATCTGGTGTAGGAAAAGAACACACATGCAAATATCACCAATGGATACGTGTTGTTTAGGAAAAGAACACACATCCACTGACTCTAGTGGATCCATGTGGTTTAGGAAAATAACACACATGCAATGACTCTAGTGTATCAATGTGGTTTAGGAAAAGAACACACATGCAATGTCACCAGTGGATCCATGTAGTTTAGGAATAGAACACACATGCAATGTCACTAGTGGATCCATGTGGTTTAAGAAAAAACACGCATGCAATGTCACAAGTGGATCCATGTGGTTTAGGAAAAGACACACATGCAATGACTCTAGTGGATCAATGTGATTTAGGAAAAGAACCCACATGCAACGACTCTAGTGGATCAATGTGCTTTAGGAAAAGAACACACATGGAATGTCACAAGTGGATCCATGTGGTTTAGGAAAATAACACACATGCAATGACTCTAGTGGATCAATGTGGTTTAGGAAAAGAACACACATGCAATGACTCTAGTGGATCAATGTGGTTTAGGAAAAGAACACACATGCAATGTCACTAGTGGATCCATGTGGTTTAAGAAAAGAACACACATACAATTTCACAAGTGGATCCATGTGGTTTAGGAAAACACATGCAATGACTCTAGTGTATCAATGTGGTTTAGGAAAAGAACACACATGCAATCACTCCAGTGGATCAAGGTCGTTTAGGAAAAGAACACACTAACAATGCCATAAGTGGATCCATGTGGTTTAGGAAAAGAACCAATGAAAAAAATAGCGCGCTATTTACTTTAGCGCCGCCTCTCTACAAACGCTACGCAAGTTATAGCGCGCTAATAGCGTGTTATTTTTCAAAATAGCGTTTTGCAAAATAATAATAAAAATTGATAGATATAGTCTGTATACTTAGGTTTTCAGTAGCTAAAAAATTATGTAAAGTAATACATGCATAGCCAATTAACCAATGATGATCAAATGACAGAGTATGGATCAAAATAATCACCAAATTCAAAATGAAGGAAATATATTTTTAAGACAGTCACATAAAGTGGTTGTGTTCCTTCAAGAAACCACTACATCTACACATCGTTGAATCTACATCACTAATTCAGCTAATTAGTAATTACTGCATCAGTACATCACTACACCTACAATACTAAATGCTAGACGATGAGGAGGAAATTCCAAACTTAGTAACTTACCGAATGGCTGGCTTCTTTGGGGCGAGGCAAACATCGTGCCCGATGCTCTCCAAGATGGAGGATAACTGGACATCCACGGGGCTGAAGCTAGGCGGACGTCGCTTGCTGTGGCGTTGCTAGCTGCACTCCTTTTGGTCGGGGACGTGCCGGATGGAGGCGGTCGGCCGGACAGAGCTGGAGGAGATGAAGGGAGATGCTACAGCTTGCAACCGCCACCACAGTCGGGTGGTGGGGAATTGGATGCGACATGGAGCTCGAGTTAGGTGAGCTAGGTTTGGTGACTCGTGTGGGCTGAATGGGCCAGATGGACTGCCGATATTTTCAAGTTTTTTATAGCGCGCTATTACGTTATAACATATAGCGTGTTTAGCGCCATTTAGCGCCGCTAAAACATGACTAGCGTCATAGCGAGCATATTACGCATAGCGTAGCGTCTGCCTCCCGAATACGCTATAGCGCGCTATTTTTTTCATTGAAAAGAACACACATGCAATGACTCTAGTGGATCAATGTGGTTTAGGAAAAGAACACATATGCAATGACTCTAGTGGATCAATGTGGATTAGGAAAAGAACAAACGTGCAATGACTCTAGTGGATCCATGTGGTTTAGGAAAAGAGCACACATGGAAAAGTCACTAGTGGATCCATGTGGTTTAGGAAAAGAACAAACATGCAATGCCTCAAGTGGATCCATGTGGTTTAGGAAAAGAACACACATGCAATGACACTAGTGGATCAGTGTGGTTTACGAAAAACAAACACATGCAATGTCACAAGTAGATCAATGTAGTTTAGGAAAAGAACACACATGCAATGACTCCAGGGGATCCATGTGGTTTAGGAAATGAAGACACATGCAATGACACTAATGGATCCATGTGGTTTAGGAAAAGAACACACATGCAATGGCTCTAATGGATAAATGTGGTTTAGGAAAAGAACACACATCCAATGACTCTAGTGGATCCATGTGGTTTAGGAAAATAACACACATGCATTGACTCTGGTGGATCCATGTGGTTTAGGAAAAGAACACACATGCAATGACACTAGTGGATCAATGTGGTTTACGAAAAATCTAATATGCAATGTCACAAGTAGATCAATGTGGTTTAGGAAAAGAACACACATGCAAATGTCACAAGTGGATACATGTAATTTAGGATAAGAACACACCTCCAATGACTATAGTGCATCCATGTGGTTTAGGAACAGAACACACGTGCAATAACTCTAGTGGATCCATGTGGTTCAGGAAACGAACACACATGCAATGTCACTAGTGGATCCATGTGGTTCAGGAAAAGAACACACATGCAAATGACTCTAGTGGATTAATGTGGTTTAGGAAAAGAACACACATGCAATGCCTCAAGTGGAACCATGTGGTTTAGGAAAAACACACATGTAATGACACTAGTGGATCCATGTGGTTTAGGAAAAGAACACAAATGCAATGGCACTAGTGGATCAATGTGGTACATGAAAAGAACACACATGCAATGTCACAAGTAGATAAATGTGGTTTAGGAAAAGAACACACATGAAAATTTCACCAGTGGATACAAGTGGTTTAGGAAAACAACACACATGCAATGACTCTAGTGGATCAATGTTGTTTAGGAAAAGAACAAACACCCAATGACTCTAGTGGCTCAATGTGGTTTAGGAAAAGAACACACATGCAATGTCACCAGTGGATCCATGTGGTTTAGGAAAATTACACACATGGAATGACTCTAGTGAATCCATCTGGTTCAAGAAAAGAACACACATGCAATGTCTCTAGTGGATCCATGTTGTTTCGAAAAGAACACACTTGCAATGTCACCCGTGGATCCATGTGGTTTAGGAAAAGAGCGCACATGAAATGTCACAAGTGGATCCAAGTGGTCTAGGAAAAGAGCACACATGCAATCACTCTAGTGGATCAATGTAGTTTAGGAAAAGAACACACATGCAATGACTCTAATGGATAAATGTTGTTTAGGAAAAGAATAGACATGCAATGAGTCTAGTGGATCAATGTGGTTTAGGAAAAGAACACACATGCAATGACTCAAGTGGATCCATGTGGTTCATAAAAAGAACACACATGCAATGTCACTAGTGGATCCATGTGGTTTAGGAAAAGAACACACATGCAATGACACAAGTGGATCAACGTGGTTTACGAAAAAAACACATATGCAATGTCACAAGTAGATCAATGTGGTTTAGGAAAAGAACACACATGCAAATGTCACAAGTGGATACATGTAACTTAGGAAAAGAACACAGCTGCAATGACTATAGTGCATCAATGTGGTTTAGGAACACAACACACCTGCAATAACTCTAGTGGATCCATGTGGTTCAGGAAATGAACACACATGCAATGTCACTAGTGGATCCATGTGGTTCAGGAAAAGAACACACATGCAAATGACTCTAGTGGATCAATGTGGTTCAGGAAAAGAACACACATGCATTGTCACAAGTAGATAAATGTGGTTTAGGAAAAGAACACACATGAAAATTTCACCAGTGGATACAAGTGGTTTAGGAAAACAACACACATGCAATGACTCTAGTGGATCCATGTTGTTTAGGAAAAGAACACACATCCAATGACTCTAGTGGCTCAATGTGGTTTAGGAAAAGAACACACATGCAATGACACCAGTGGATCCATGTAGTTTAGGAAAATTACACACATGCAATGACTCTAGTGGATCCATCTAGTTCAACAAAAGAACACACATGCAATGTCTCCAGTCGATCCATGTTGTTTCGAAAAGAACACACTTGCAATGTCACCCGTGGATCCATGTGGTTTAGGAAATGAGCACACATGCAACGTCACAAGTGGATCCAAGTGGTTTAGGAAAAAAACACACATGCAATGACTCTAGTGCATCAATGTAGTCTAGGAAAAGAACACACATGCAATGAGTCTAGTGGATCAATGTGGGTTAGGAAAAGAACACACATGCAATGACTCCAGTGGATCCATGTGGTTCAGGAAAATACCATACATGAAATGTCACTAGTGGATCCATGTGGTTTAGGGAAAGAACACACATGCAATGTCACCAGTGGATCCATCTGGGTTAGAAAAAGAACATACATGCAATGCCTCAAGTGGATCCATGTGGTTTAGGAAAAGAACACACATGCAATGACACTAGTGGATCCACGTGGTTTAGGAAAAGAACACACATGCAATGACACTACTGGATCAATGTGGTTGACAAAAAACAAAGATATGGAATGGCACAAGTAGATCAATGCGGTTTAGCAATAGAACACACAGGCAATGACTCAAGTGGATCCATGTTGTTTAAGAAAAGAACACACATGCAATGTCCATGTGGTTTATGAAAAGAACACACATGCAATGTCACCAGTGGATCCATATGGTTTAGGAAAAGAACACAAATGCAATGTCACCAGTGGATCCATGTGGTTTATGGAAAGAACACAGATGCAAATGTCACTAGTGGATCAATGTTGTTTAGGAAATGAACACACATGCAATGCCTCAAGTGGATCCATGTGGATTAGGAAAAGAACACACATGCAATGACACCAGTGGATCCATGTGGTTCAGGAAAATAACACACATGCAATGACACTAGTGGATCAATGTGGTTTATGAAAAACACACACATGCAATGTCACAAGTAGATCAATCTGGTGTAGGAAAAGAACACACATGCAAATGTCACCAATAGATACATGTTGTTTAGGAAAAGAACACACATCCACTGACTCTATTGGATCCATGTGGTTTAGGAAAATTACACACATGCAATGACTCTAGTGTATCAATGTGGTTTAGGAAAAGAACACACATGCAATGTCACCAGTGGATCCATGTAGTTTAGGAATAGAACACACGTGTAATGTCACTAGTGGATCCATGTGGTTTAAGAAAAAAACACGCATGCAATGTCACAAGTGGATCCATGTGTTTAGGAAAAGACACACATGCAATGACTCTAGTGGATCAATGTGATTTAGGAAAAGAACCCACATGCAACGACTATAGTGGATCAATGTGCTTTAGGAAAAGAACACACATGCAATGTCACAAGTGGATCCATGTGGTTTAGGAAAATAACACACATGCAATGACTCTAGTGGATCAATGTGGTTTAGGAAAAGAACACACATGCAATGACTCTAGTGGATCAATGTGGTTTAGGAAAAGAACACACATGCAATGTCACTAGTGGATCCATGTGGTTTAAGAAAAGAACACACATACAATTTCACAAGGGGATCCATGTGGTTTAGGAAAACACATGCAATGACTCTAGTGTATCAATGCGGTTTAGGAAAAGAACACACATGCAATGACTCTAGTGGATCAATGTGGTTTAGGAAAAGAACAAACATGCAATGACTCTAGTGGATCCAGGTGGTTTAGTAAAAGAGCACACATGCAAAAGTAACTAGTGGATCCATGTGGTTTAGGAAAAGAACAAACATGCAATGCTTCAAGTGGATCCATGTGGTTCAGGAAAAGAACACACATGCAATGACACTAGTGGATCAGTGTGGTTTACGAAAAACACACACATGCAATGTCACAAGTAGATCAATGTAGTTTAGGAAAAGAACACACATGCAATGACTCTAGGGGATCCATGTGGTTTAGGAAATGAAGACACATGCAATGACACTAGTAGATCAATGTGGTATAGGAAAAGAACACACATGCAAATGTCACCAGTGGATCCATGTGGTTTAGGAAAAGAACACACATGCAATGTCTCTAGTGGATCAATGTGGTTTAGGAAAATAACACACATGCACTGTCACCAGTGGATCCATATGGTTTAGGAAAAGAACACACATCCAATGACTCCAGTGGATCCATGTGGGTCAGGAAAAGAACACACATGCAATGTCACTAGTGGATCCATGTGGTTTAGAAAAGAACACACATGCAATGTCTCTTGTGGATCCATGTGGTTTACAAAAAGAACACACATGTAATGTCACCAGTGGATCCATGTTGTTTAGGAAAAGAAAACACATGCAATAAATCTAGTGGATCATTACGGTTTAAGAAAATAGCACATATGCAATGACTCTAGTGGATCAATGTGGATTAGGAAAATAACACACATACAATGACTCTAGTGGATCCATGTGGTTTAGGAAAAGAGCACACATGCAAGAGTCACCAGTGGATCCATGTGGTTTAGGAAATGAATACACATGCAATACCTCAAGTGGATCCATGTGGTTCAGGAAAAGAACACACAGGCAATGACAGTAGTGGATCAATGTGGTTTACGAAAAACAAACACATGCAATGTCACAAGCAGATCAATGTGGTTTAGGAAAAGAACACACATGCAATGACTCTTGTGGATCCATGTGGTTTAGGAAAACAACACACATGCAATGTCACTAGTGGATCCATGTGGTTTAGGAAACGAACACACATGCAATGTCACCAGTGGATCCATCTGGTATACGAAAAGAACACACATGCAATGTAACTAGTAGATCCATGTGGTTTAGGAAAAGAACACACATTTAAATGTCACTAGTGGATCGATGTGGTTTAGGAAATGAACACACATGCAATGACACTAGTGGATCAATGTGGTATAGGAAAAGAACACACATGCAATGTCACAAGTAGATCAGTGTGGTTTACGAAAGAACACACATGCAAATGTCACCAGTGGATACATGTGGTTTAGGAAAAGAACAAACATGCAATGACTCTAGTGGATCCATGTGGTTTAGTAAAAGACCACATATGCAATGACTCTAGTGGATCAATGTGGTTCAGGAAAAGAACACACATGCACTGTCACCAGCGGATCCATATGGTTTAGGAAAAGAACACACATGCAATGACTCTAGTGGCTCAATGTGGTTTAGGAAAAGAACACACATGCAATGTCACAAGTGGATCCATGTGGTTTAGTAAAAGAACACATATGCAATGACTCTAGTGGATCAATGTGGTTTATGAAAAGAACACACATGCAATGTCACTAGTGGATCCATGTTGTTTAGGAAAAGAACACACATCCAATGACTCTAGTGGATCCATGTGGTTTAGGAAAAGAACACACATGCAATAACTCTAGTGGATCAATGTTCTTTACGAAAAGAACACACATGCAATGTCACCAGTGGATCCATGTGGTTTAAGAAAAAAGAACACACATGCAATGCCACAAGTGGATCCACGTGGTTTAGGAAAACACATGCAATGACTCTAGTGTATCAATGTGGTTTAGGAAAAGAACACACATGCAATGACTCTAGTGGATCCATGTGGTTTAGGAAAAGAGCACACATGCAAAAGTCACCAGTGGATCCATGTGGTTTAGGAAATGAATACACATGCAATGCCTCAAGTGGATCCATGTGGTTCAGGAAAAGAACACACATGCAATGACACTAGTGGATCAATGTGGTTCACGAAAAACAAAGACATGCAATGTAACAAGCAGATCAATGTGGTTTAGGAAAAGAAAACACATGCAATGACTCTAGTGGATCCATGTGGTGTAGGAAACGAACACACATGCAATGTCACCAGTGGATCCATCTGGTATACGAAAAGAACACAAATGCAATGTAACTAGTGGAGCCATGTGGTTTAGGAAAAGAACACACATGCAATGACACTAGTTGATCAATGTGGTATAGGAAAAGAACACACATGCAATGTCACAAGTAGATCAGTGTGGTTTACGAAAGAACACACATGCAAATGTCACCAGTGGATACATGTGGTTTAGGAAAAGAACAAACATGCAATGACTCTAGTGGATCCATGTGGTTTAGTAAAAGAACACATATGCAATGACTCTAGTGGATCAATGTGGTTCAGGAAAAGACACACATGCACTGTCACCAGTGGATCCATATGGTTTAGGAAAATAACACACATCCAATGACTCTAGTGGATCCATGTGGTTCAGGAAAAGAACACACATGCAATGTCACCAGTGGATCCATGTGGTTTAGAAAATACACACATGCAATATCACTTGTGGATCCATGTGGTTTATGAAAAGAACACACATGCAATGCCACTAGTTGATCCATGTTGTTTAGGAAAAGAACACACATCCAATGACTCTAGTGGATCCATGTGGTTTAGGAAAAGAACACACATGCAATAACTTTAGTGGATCAATGTTCTTTAGGAAAAGAACACACATGCAATGTCACCAGTGGATCCATGTGGTTTAAGAAAAGAACACACATGCAATGTCACAAGTGGATCCATGTGGTTTAGGAAAACACATGCAATGACTCTAGTGTATCAATGTGGTTTAGGAAAAGAACACACATGCAATGACTCTAGTGGATCGATGTGGTTTAGGAAAAGAGCACACATGCAAAAGTCACTAGTGGATCAATGTGGCTTAGGAAAAGAACACACATGCAATGACTCTAGTGGATCCATGTAGTTTAAGAAAAAACACACATGCAATGATACCATTGGATGCATGTGGTTCAGGAAAAGAACACACAAGAAATGACACTAGTGGATCACTATGGTATAGGAAAACAACGCACATGCAATGTCACAAGTAGATCAGTGTGGTTTAGGAAAAGAACACGCATGCAAGTGTCACTAGTGGATACATGTGGTTTAGGAAAAGAACAAACATGCAATAACTCTAGTGGATACATGTGGTTTATGAAAACAACACACATGCAATGACTCTAGTGAATCAATGTGGTTCAGGAAAAGAACACACATGCACTGTCACTAGTGGGTCCATGTGGTTTAGAAAAGAACACACATGGAATGTCACTGGTGGATCCCTGTGGTTTAAGAAAAGAACACACATGCAATGTCACAAGTGGGTCCATGTGGTTTAGGAAAACACATGCAATGATTCTAGTGTATCAATGTGGTTTAGGAAAAGAACACACATGCAATGACTCTAGTGGATCAATGTGGTTTAGGAAAAGAACACACATACAATGTCACAAGTGGATCCATGTGGTTTAGTAAAAGAACACATATGCAATGACTCTAGTGGATCAATGTGGTTTAGGAAAAGAACACACATGCAATGACTCTAGTGGATCCATGTGGTCCAGGAAAAGAACACACATGCACTGTCACTAGTGGGTCCATGTAGTTTAGAAAAGAACACATATGCACTGTCACCAGTGGATCCATATGGTTTAGGAAAATAACACACATCCAATGACTCTAGTGGATCCATGTGGTTCAGGAAAAGAACACACGTGCAATGACACGAGTGGATCAATGTGGTTTACGAAAAACAAACACATGCAATGCCACTTGTGGATCCATGTGGCTTATGAAAAGAACACACATGCAATGTCACTAGTGGATCCATGTTGTTTAGGAAAAGAACACACATCCAATGACTCTAGTGGATCCATGTGGTTTAGGAAAAGAACACACATGCAATAACTCTAGTGGATCAATGTTCTTTAGGAAAACAACACACATGCAATGTCACCAGTGGATCCATGTGGTTTAAGAAAAGAACACACATGCAATGTCACAAGTGCATCCATGTGGTTTAGGAAAACACATGCAATGACTCTAGTGTATCAATGTGGTTTGGGAAAAGAACACACATGCAATGACTCTAGTGGATCCATGTGGTTTAGGAAAAGAGCACACATGCAAAAGTCATTAGTGGATCAATGTGGCTTCGGAAAACAACACACATGCAATGACTCTAGTGAATCCATGTAGTTTAAGAAAAAACACACATGCAATGATACTAGTGGATGCCCGTGGTTCAGGAAAAGAACACACAAGAAAGGACACTAGTGGATCAATGTGGTATAGGAAAACAACGCACATGCAATGTGACAAGTAGATCAGTGTGGTTTAGGAAAAGAACACGCAGGCAATTGTCACTAGTGGATACATGTGGTTTAGGAAAAGAACAAACATGCAATAACTCTAGTGGATACATGTGGTTTACGAAAAGAACACACATGCAATGACTCTGATGAATCAATGTGGTTCAGGAAAAGAACACACATGCACTGTCACTCGTGGGTCCATGTGGTTTAGAAAAGAACACACATGCAATGTCACTGGTGGATCCATGTGGTTTAAGAAAAGAACACACATGCAATGTCACAAGTGGGTCCATGTGGTTTAGGAAAACACATGCAATGATTCTAGTGTATCTATGTGGTTTAGGAAAAGAACACACATGCAATGACTCTTGTGGATCAATGTGGTTTAGGAAAAGAACACACATACAATGTCACAAGTGGATCCATGTGGTTTAGTAAAAGAACACACATGCAATGACTCTAGTGGATCAATGTGGTTTAGGAAAAGAACACACATGCAATGACTCTACTGGATCAATGTGGTCCAGGAAAAGAACACACATGCACTGTCACTAGTGGGTCCATGTGGTTTAGAAAAGAACACATATGCAATGTCACTAGTGGATCCATGTGGTTTAGGAAAAGAACACACATGCAATGTGACAAGTGGACCCATGTGGTTTAGGAAAATAACGCACATGCAATGTCACTAGTGGATCAATGTGGTTTACGAAAAACAAACACATGCAATGCCACTTGTGGATCCATGTGGCTTATGAAAAGAACACACATGCAATGTCACTAGTGGATCCATGTTGTTTAGGAAAAGAACACACATCCAATGACTCTAGTGGATCCATGTGGTTTAGGAAAAGAACACACATGCAATAACTCTAGTGGATCAATTTTCTTTAGGAAAAGAACACACATGCAATGTCACCAGTGGATCCATGTGGTTTAAGAAAAGAACACACATGCAATGTCACAAGTGGATCCATGTGGTTTAGGAAAACACATGCAATGACTCTAGTGTATCAATGTGGTTTGGGAAAAGAACACACATGCAATGACTCTAGTGGATCCATGTGGTTTAGGAAAAGAGCACACATGCAAAAGTCATTAATGGATCAATGTGGCTTCGGAAAACAACACACATGCAATGACTCTAGTGGATCCATGTAGTTTAAGAAAAAACACACATGCAATGATACCATTGGATGCATGTGGTTCAGGAAAAGAACACACAAGAAAGGACACTAGTGGATCAACGTGGTATAGGAAAACAACGCACATGCAATGTCACAAGTAGGTGAGTGTGGTTTAGGAAAAGAACACGCAGGCAATTGTCACTAGTGGATACATGTGGTTTAGGAAAAGAACAAACATGCAATAACTCTAGTGGATACATGTGGTTTACGAAAAGAACACAAATGCAATGACTCTGGTGAATCAATGTGGTTCAGGAAAAGAACACACATGCACTGTCACTAGTGGGTCCATGTGGTTTAGAAAAGAACACACATGCAATGTCACTGGTGGATCCCTGTGGTTTAAGAAAATAACACACATGCAATGTCACAAGTGGGTCCATGTGGTTTAGGAAAACACATGCAATGATTCTAGTGTATCTATGTGGTTTAGGAAAAGAACACACATGCAATGACTCTAGTGGATCAATGTGGTTTAGGAAAAGAACACACATACAATGTCACAAGTGGATCCATGTGGTTTAGTAAAAGAACACACATGCAATGACTCTAGTGGATCAATGTGGTTTAGGAAAAGAACACACATGCAATGACTCTAGTGGATCAATGTGGTCCAGGAAAAGAACACACATGCACTGTCACTAGTGGGTCCATGTGGTTTAGAAAAGAACACATATGCAATGTCACCAGTGGATCCATGTGGTTTAGGAAAAGAACACACATCCAATGACTCTAGTGGATCCATGTGGTTTAGGAAAAGAACACACATGCAATAACTCTAGTGGATCAATGTTCTTTAGGAAAACAACACACATGCAATGTCACCAGTGGATCCATGTGGTTTAAGAAAAGAACACACATGCAATGTCACAAGTGCATCCATGTGGTTTAGGAAAACACATGCAATGACTCTAGTGTATCAATGTGGTTTGGGAAAAGAACACACATGCAATGACTCTAGTGGATCCATGTGGTTTAGGAAAAGAGCACACATGCAAAAGTCATTAGTGGATCAATGTGGCTTCGGAAAACAACACACATGCAATGACTCTAGTGAATCCATGTAGTTTAAGAAAAAACACACATGCAATGATACTAGTGGATGCCCGTGGTTCAGGAAAAGAACACACAAGAAAGGACACTAGTGGATCAATGTGGTATAGGAAAACAACGCACATGCAATGTGACAAGTAGATCAGTGTGGTTTAGGAAAAGAACACGCAGGCAATTGTCACTAGTGGATACATGTGGTTTAGGAAAAGAACAAACATGCAATAACTCTAGTGGATACATGTGGTTTACGAAAAGAACACACATGCAATGACTCTGATGAATCAATGTGGTTCAGGAAAAGAACACACATGCACTGTCACTCGTGGGTCCATGTGGTTTAGAAAAGAACACACATGCAATGTCACTGGTGGATCCATGTGGTTTAAGAAAAGAACACACATGCAATGTCACAAGTGGGTCCATGTGGTTTAGGAAAACACATGCAATGATTCTAGTGTATCTATGTGGTTTAGGAAAAGAACACACATGCAATGACTCTTGTGGATCAATGTGGTTTAGGAAAAGAACACACATACAATGTCACAAGTGGATCCATGTGGTTTAGTAAAAGAACACACATGCAATGACTCTAGTGGATCAATGTGGTTTAGGAAAAGAACACACATGCAATGACTCTACTGGATCAATGTGGTCCAGGAAAAGAACACACATGCACTGTCACTAGTGGGTCCATGTGGTTTAGAAAAGAACACATATGCAATGTCACTAGTGGATCCATGTGGTTTAGGAAAAGAACACACATGCAATGTGACAAGTGGACCCATGTGGTTTAGGAAAATAACGCACATGCAATGTCACTAGTGGATCAATGTGGTTTACGAAAAACAAACACATGCAATGCCACTTGTGGATCCATGTGGCTTATGAAAAGAACACACATGCAATGTCACTAGTGGATCCATGTTGTTTAGGAAAAGAACACACATCCAATGACTCTAGTGGATCCATGTGGTTTAGGAAAAGAACACACATGCAATAACTCTAGTGGATCAATTTTCTTTAGGAAAAGAACACACATGCAATGTCACCAGTGGATCCATGTGGTTTAAGAAAAGAACACACATGCAATGTCACAAGTGGATCCATGTGGTTTAGGAAAACACATGCAATGACTCTAGTGTATCAATGTGGTTTGGGAAAAGAACACACATGCAATGACTCTAGTGGATCCATGTGGTTTAGGAAAAGAGCACACATGCAAAAGTCATTAATGGATCAATGTGGCTTCGGAAAACAACACACATGCAATGACTCTAGTGGATCCATGTAGTTTAAGAAAAAACACACATGCAATGATACCATTGGATGCATGTGGTTCAGGAAAAGAACACACAAGAAAGGACACTAGTGGATCAACGTGGTATAGGAAAACAACGCACATGCAATGTCACAAGTAGGTGAGTGTGGTTTAGGAAAAGAACACGCAGGCAATTGTCACTAGTGGATACATGTGGTTTAGGAAAAGAACAAACATGCAATAACTCTAGTGGATACATGTGGTTTTGGAAAAGAACACAAATGCAATGACTCTGGTGAATCAATGTGGTTCAGGAAAAGAACACACATGCACTGTCACTAGTGGGTCCATGTGGTTTAGAAAAGAACACACATGCAATGTCACTGGTGGATCCCTGTGGTTTAAGAAAATAACACACATGCAATGTCACAAGTGGGTCCATGTGGTTTAGGAAAACACATGCAATGATTCTAGTGTATCTATGTGGTTTAGGAAAAGAACACACATGCAATGACTCTAGTGGATCAATGTGGTTTAGGAAAAGAACACACATACAATGTCACAAGTGGATCCATGTGGTTTAGTAAAAGAACACACATGCAATGACTCTAGTGGATCAATGTGGTTTAGGAAAAGAACACACATGCAATGACTCTAGTGGATCAATGTGGTCCAGGAAAAGAACACACATGCACTGTCACTAGTGGGTCCATGTGGTTTAGAAAAGAACACATATGCAATGTCACCAGTGGATCCATGTGGTTTAGGAAAAGAACACACATGCAATGTGACAAGTGGATCCATGTGGTTTAGGAAAATAACGCACATGCAATGTCACTAGTGGATTGCTGACTCGTGTACTAACAAGCTCGTTGGGGAACCCCATGAGGAAGGTGTGATGAGCACAAGAGTAAGTTTCCCTCGGTTATGAAACCAAGGTTATCAATCCAGTAGGAGCAAGGAAACACCCCAAAGGTGTAACTAGCTAAACTTTGGCAAGGCGCACTACCGGTGCCAGCAGCAACGTGGAGACCTGCACAACACAACCACAGAACTCTGTCCCCAACTTGCGATGAGGTTGTCAATCTCACCGGTTTTGCTAAAAAGAAAGGATTAAACATATCAAATGGAAGAAGGTAATAGTTTGCAGAAAGTAAACACAAAGCAGTAAAGAGTTGATTGTAGATTGATAGTAAAAGAAAGGACCGGGGTCCATAGTTTACTAGAGGCGGCTCTCCTTAAGATAGATAACATGTTGGGTGAACAAATTACAGTGGGGCAATTGACAAACATCGAGAAAGCATACAAGCATATACTAATCATCTTGACTCCTTTGAGATTCGATTGGGCATTACAACATTATACATAGACCACCATCCAACTGCATCTACGACTAGTAATCCACCTTCAGTTTATCATCCGAACCCCCTCCAGTATTAAGTTGCAAGCAACGGATAATTGCATTAGAAATTGCGTGTAAAGTAAACAATACGATTGTTCTATGAACAAAGGATTGGTGTTTTCTCCCTTGTAGCAACAGCGCATCTAGTACCTTAGAGATTTCTGTCACTTCCGCAGATTACCAGAGGCATGAACCCACTATCGAGCATAAATACTAACTCTTGGAGTTGCTAGCATCTACTTGGGCAAGATAGCTACTAACAACGGAAAGAATGAAAGATCACAAATAACAAAGGCATGATAGAATCAATAATCAATCTAAAATAGCATCTCAATATCCATCGGATCCCCGCAAACACAACATGTAGAATTAGAAATAGATGATCTTGGTCATGAACGGAGCTCACAAGATCTAGACATGATAGCACAAAGGAGGAGAACCAGCCATCTAGCTACTACATGGACCCGTAGTCCAGAGATGAACTATTCACGCATCACACCGGAGGCTTGCATGATGATGAATAAGGCCTCCAGGGTGAATTCCCCTCTCCGGTAGGGTGCCAGGAAGAGCTTAAGATCCCTCTTGATCTAGGAATGGAGATGACGGTGGCTACAAACTCTTTCGTGGAATTTTGATTGGGTACTTAGGGTTTCCGTATCAGAGGAAACTTATAGGCGGAAGGAGAGGCCGAGGGGGTGCCTCGGGCGGCCAAACCACCCCCTGGCGTGGGCCAGGTGGTGTGGTCGGGCCCCAACCCCTCTCCGTATCGTATTCTAGCTTCAGGTGTCCCTCAGTAAAAGAATGACTTTGGCTTTTGTCCCGTCCAATTCCAAGAATATTTATTTTTTGACTTTCCTGGAACCATAAACAGCAGAAAACAGGCAGCTGGCACTGTGGCTCTTGTTAATAGGTTAGTCCAAGAAATCATATGAAAAGCACTCCAAAGTGTGGAGAAAACATAAGAAAGTAGATAAAACCAAGCATGCAACATCAAAAATTATGGATACATTTGCAACTTATCAACATCCCCTATCTTAACTCCTGCTCGTCCTCGAGTAGGTAAGTGATAAAAAGAAAGAATAATTTTTGAGGTGACATGCACCAGCATAAACTTGATCAAAGTATTTGTAAAACATTTGAAGCTGGGATCATAGTACTTCAATCATAACATGAAAGACAAAGTTCTAGCAATAAGACAAAGAAACTATGTTGCAACATGAAAAGGCACAAACAAAAGATTCACATAAAGAATAACAACGCTTTGCAAGACGTTTGTTTGTTTCACATAAAGAAAACATAGCATAGTGGCATTCAGCTTGTCCCTCTTAGAGTAGCAAACATAAATGCATAGGACACCTTCAAATTTTATAAGAGTGACTAGATAAAAATAGTTTAAAACAAGCAATATCAAGGTATGCATCAATCAACAAGTCTTGGGAGAATGCACATAGAACTAAGAATGGCCACTATGCTCTCAAAGTAGGTGCACAATGGTAGAAGGTGGAGACCCAACATAAAAGTAAAAGAAAGGCCTTCATAGAAGGAAGTAGGGATTCAAGTCTCATAAAGAGCTTCCAAAAATTATCGTACTTATTAGCTTTCAGCTCTCATTGCCCCTATCATACGCATCTTTAAGGTGATTAAGGTTAAAGTGACACAACTAAGAGGATATGCTTGACAAGTTATAAACCGAAATCTCATGCCCCTTACTTACGAATACCGAACATCATGCTACTCAACTTTAGTCACAAGTAAGCTCTTGTCATTGTAAGTACATATGTATCATAGAGAACCGCCAACGGGGTACCCCTTGCACATGATATAGGACTTATCCCATAATCAAAATGACAAGGCAAGCAGACAATGAGCATCTCAACGATCTTTTTATTTGCTATTTGCGTAGGTTTTTATTGAGGATGCTTCATAGAGTGCTCATTATGGTTATGCTGCAAGTTTCCACCATGATTAGGCATGGCTTAGGATAGCGGCCCAGGCGTTTCTCTAACACAAATACAAACTCCATGATCTTACAAGTTCCCCTTTTATTTCACACCATCGGGATCCATAAGCAAAAGGAAATGATATCAACGGGGTACAAAGTACAAGTGCATTGTTGAAAGCGTTCCCCATGATACATGGTTCTGCTAATTTCAACTTATAAAGCGCAAGCATATACGCAACAAAGATGGACGCAATGGTTCAAGTTTATTAAATGCAAGAAAGTAAAGTGTGCCGTCAAGTTCGTGAGAGCTTTAATCACTAGTTTTCTCATAACAAGTTTAATTTGGAAGGTAGACAAAAACATGAATGTACTTGGAATAGCATAAGCTAGTAGGTAGGTATGGCGGGTTCTTTGGAATAACCTGGTTTTAAGAGTTGGATGCATGAGTGGAACTCATACTTGGTTGTGGAAGCTAGCAAAAGACAGGGAGCAACAAACTAAGAGAGCAATAATGGCCATAATCATGTAGAGCGACAAAACATCATTGATCAAAGCATTAAGTGATACTACAAGTTGAAAACTAAAGGATCATAAAGGCTTATGGTAACTTGGGATAGTCATAACATGGTGTGAACATGTGCCAAGTCAACCCAAATAAAACATCAAAGGGGAATACCACAATACTACGCTTTAATATGCTAAAACAACGCATGATTCTTCAAAGGCACATTAAGGAATCTCAATTGTTTATAACAAGTCATGCTACAGCAAAGAATACTAAGCATAAAGCCAAAAAAATATCAAGCATGGCATGACAAAGCATAGGCCACAGTCAAAAAACAAACTCTCTTTACCACTTGAGCATGAACTTTTCCTACTCTTTTCCAATCCAAACCAAACTATTTGAAAACCAATGTATTAAAGAGGGGGTACAACCAATTTATTCAGCAAACTAAGCAAACAAAGAAAACAAAAAAACAAAACGAAACGAAAACGAAAAAAAAGATGCTCCAAGAACAACACAGTTGTGCATGAAACAAAAAAAATAAAGCGTTTGGAAGAAACCTGGATTTTTTGTTGATGAAGAGGGGGATGCCTTGGGCATCCCCAAGCTTTGACGCTTGTAAATCTTGGATATTTCTTGGGGTGACACACGTGGCATCCCCAAGCTTGAGCTTTAGTCCATCCTTCATCTCATCACTCATTCCTTCCATACACCTGAAATTTTTCCTTCATACAAAACTTCACACAATCTTTATTAGCAACATTAGTGCACTCAAGATAATAGGTCTTTAGGTTCATTTCCAACACCAATAAAACTTCCATTATAACACTAGCTACTGTAGCACTTTCCTCAAAAAGCTCAATTCCCCAAAAGAACTCAAAAAGGAACCAACAAGAAGCAAATGCAGAAAATGGTAGAAATCTGTCAAAACAGACCAGCAGGTAAAGACGAATATTTTCTAAGACCTTCTGTTGCTCAAATCAAAAAGTGTTGAACTAACGAAAGTTACATAACAACCTGTGGCAGAAGTACAAAAATTCAAGCCTCAAAATGACATACAGATATTTTAAACGAATTTTTACGATGAAGCACAGAAATCTGTTTCGGGACAGCAACTTTCCCAATCATTACTTCTCTCTTATTAGAGGTTACTCTTGGCACAAAAAGCAAATAAAAAGGATAAGAGCGGTTATTACTAAAGTAATAACTTCCAAGTCTCATCTTAAACTTTTGGGTTATCTCCCAATAAGTACTTTTCTTTAACGCCTTTAAGTTAGGCATAAGAAGCAAGAAAAAGGATTAAGTGTTCTTAAATGAAGAAGCATTAAGATTAATACCAGAAATATCTTCAACAAGGCAAGGTATCTCATCCAAATAGGTTCCAGAGTATCCTTTCTCAATGATCTTTGGTTCACTATTTTCATCAAACGGGTTTTCGGGAATAATCCAATCAAGGTTCTTTTCTATGGCTTCATGCACTGCTACAAGTTTAAATGGTATTGGTATCTTAATTTCCTCCCCATTAGTTTCAGTTTTGTTCATCTTTTCGCGTGTACCAACAACATCTACACATGCGCCTAGCATATTGAAATGTTCAAAGACTTTTCTAGCTTCCTTGGCAACATCATAGAATTCCTTAAGCAAAGTTTATAGAATAAAATCCCTCTTTTCAGGGTCCTCAATTTCTATAAGTTTAAGAAACATTACTTGCATTAAGGGGTTAAGGTTAACAAATCTAGCTTCCAACATGTGAACTAAAGAAGCTGCAGCAATTTCGTAGTTAGGAGCAAGTTCTGCAAGGGATTTATCCTCAATATCCTCATGTTTACTAACATGATTAAAAAATTCTTCAATATTATGTTTTCCAATTATAGAACCACTACCTATTGAAAGGTCTTTCAGGTGAACTTATGGATCAACATGGTGAGCCAAGAAAGAGGTAACAACTATTGAAAGACTTATTTTTTTGTGTTTTTAATAAAGAAAGCAAACTTGTAAAACTATTTTTTTTGTGTTTTTGATAAAGAAACAAGCAAACAAAGCAAACAGAAACTAAGAAAAAAAATAACAAAGTAAAGAGATAGGTTATGAGGGACTCCCCTTGTGAAGATGTCCTTAACTCCCCGGCAATGGGGCCAAAAAAATACTTACTGACTCGTGTACTAACGAGCTCGTTGGGGAACCTCAAGAGGAAGGTGTGATGAGCACAGCAGTAAGTTTCCCTTAGTTATGAAACCAAGGTTATCAATCAAGTAGGAGCAAGGAAACACCCCAAAGGTGTAGCTAGCTGAACTTTGGCAGGGCGCACTACCGGTGCCAGCAGCAACGTGGAGACCTGCACAAGACAACCACAGAACACTGTCCCCAACTTGCGATGAGGTTGTCAATCTCACCGATTTTGCTGAAAACAAAAGATTAAACGTATCGAATGGAAGGAAGTGATAGTTTGCAGAAAGTAAACACAAAGCAGTAAACAGTTTGTAGATTTAATGTAAAATAAAAGACTGGGGTCCATAGTTCACTAGAGATGGCTCTCCTTAAGATAGATAACATGCTGGGTGAACAAATTACAGCGGGGCAATTGACAAACATCGAGAAATCATACAAGCATATACTAATCATCTTGACTCCTTTGAAATTCGATTGGGCGTTACAACATTATACATATAGCGCCATCCAACTGCATCTATGACTAATAATCCACCTTCAGGTTATCATCCGAACCCCCTCCAGTATTAAGTTGCAAGCAACGGATAATTGCATTACGAATTGCGTGTAAAGTAAACAATACAATTGTTCTATGAACAAAGGGTTGTTGTTTTCTCCCTAGTAGCAACAGCACATCTAGTACCTTAGAGATTTCTGTCACTTCCCCAGATTACCAGAGGCATGAACCCACTATCGAGCATAAATACTAACTCTTGGAGTTGCTACCATCTACTTGGCCAAGATAGCTACTAACAATGGAAAGCATGCAAGATCACAAATAACAAAGACATGATAGAATCAATAATCAATCTGAAATAGCATCTCAATATCCATCGGATCCCCGCAAACACAACATGTAGAATTACAAATAGATGATCTTGATCATGAACGGAGCTCACAAGATCTAGGCATGATAGCACAAAGGAGGAGAACCAGCCATCTAGCTACTACATGGACCCGTAGTACAGAGATGAACCACTCATGCATCACACCGGCAGGGTGCCGAGAAGAGCTTCAGATCCATCCTGATCTAGGGATGGAGATGCCGGCGGCTACAGACTCTTTCATGGAATTTTGATCGGGTACTTAGGGTTTTCGTATCAGAGGCAACTTATAGGCCGAAGGACAGGCCGAGGGGGTGCACAGGCGGCAGACCACCCAGCACGGGGCTGGCCTGGCAGCTGCCAGGTGGTGTGGCAGGCCCCGTGCCCTCCGTCTCGTATTCTGGCTCTAGGTGTCCCTCGTTGAAAAATAGACTTTGGATTTTGTCCCGTCCAATTCCGAGAATATTCATTTTCTCACTTTCCTGGAACCAAAAACAGCAGAAAACAGGCATCTGGCACTGTGGCTCTTATTAACAGGTTAGTCCAATAAATCATATGAAAAGCACTCCAAAGTGTGGACAAAACATAAGATGCAATGTCACCAATGGAACATCAAAACTTATGGATACGTTTGCAACGTATCATGGATCCATGTGGTTTAGGAAAAGAACACACATGCAATGTCACCAGTGGATCCATCTGGTTTAGGAAAAGAACACACATGCAATCTAACTAGTGGATCCATGTGGTTTAGGAAAAGAACATACATGCAAATTTCACTAGTGGATCAATGTGGTTTACGAAATGAACACATATGCAATGACACTAGTGGATCAATGTGGTATAGGAAAAGAACACACATGCAATGTCACAAGTAGATCAGTGTGGTTTAGGAAAAAAAAACACATGCAAATGTCACCAGTGGATACATGTGGTTTAGGAAAAGAACAAACATGCAATGACTCTAGTGGATCCATGTGGTTTAGGAAAAGAACACACATGCAATGACTCTAGTGTATCAATGTGGTTTAGGAAAAGAACACACATGCAATGACTCTAGTGGATCAATGTGGTTTAGGAAAAGAACACTCATACAATGTCACAAGTGGATCCATGTGGTTTAGGAAAAGAACACACATGCAATGACTCTAGTGGATCCATGTGGTTCAGGAAAAGAACACACATGCAATGACTCTAGTGTATCAATGTGGTTTAGGAAAAGAACACACATGCAATGACTCTAGTGGATCAATGTGGTTTAGGAAAAGAACACACATACAATGTCACAAGTGGATCCATGTGGTTTAGGAAAAGAACACACATGCAATGACTCTGGTGGATCAATGTGGTTTAGGAAAAGAACACACATGCAATGACTCTCGTGGATCAATGTGGTTCAGGAAAAGAACACACATGCACTATCACCAGTGGGTCCATGTGGTTTAGAAAAGAACACACATGCAATGTCACCGGTGGATCCATGTGGTTTAGGAAAAGAACACACATGCAATGTGACAAGTGGATCCAAGTTGTTTAGGAAAATAACACACATGCAATGTCACTGGTGGATCCATGTTATTTAGGAAAAGAACACACATGCAATGTCACCAGTGGATCAATGTGGTTTACGAAATGAACACATATGCAATGACACTAGTGGATCAATGTGGTATAGGAAAAGAACACACATGCAATGTCACAAGTAGATCAGTGTGGTTTTGGAAAAGAACACACATGCAAATATCACCAGTGGATACATGTGGTTTAGGAAAAGAACAAACATGCAATGACTCTAGTGGATCCATGTGGTTTAGGAAAAGAACACACATGCAATGACTCTAGTGTATCAATGTGGTTTAGGAAAAGAACGCACATGCAATGACTCTAGTGGATCTATGTGGTTTAGGAAAAGAACACACATACAATATCACAAGTGGATCAATGTGGTTTAGGAAAAGAACGCACATGCAATGACTCGTGGATCAATGTGGTTTAGGAAAAGAACACACATGCAATGACTCGTGGATCAATGTGGTTCAGGAAAAGAATACACATGCATCGGCACCAGTGGGTCCATGTGGTTTAGAAAAGAACACACATGCAATGTCACCGGTGGATCCATGTGGTTTAGGAAAAGAACACACATGCAATGTGACAAGTGGATCCTTGTTGTTTAGGAAAATAACACACATGCAATGTTACTAGTGGATCCATGTGATTTAGGAAAAGAACACACATGCGGTTTCACGGTGGATCCATCTGGTTTAGGAAAAGAACACACATGCAATGACTCTAGTGGATCAATGTGGTTTAGGAAAAGAACACACATGCACTGTCACCAGTGGATCCATGTGGTTTAAGAAAATAATACACATGCAATCTCACAAGTGGATCCATGTAGTTTAGGAAAAGAACATGCATGCAATGACTCTTGTGGATCCATGTGGTTCAGGAAAAGAACACACATGCAATGTCACAAGTGGATCCATGTGGTTTGGAAAAAGAAGACACATGCAATGTCACAGGTGGATCCATGTGGTTTAGGAAAAAAAAACACATGCAATGTCACCCGTGGATCCATGTGGTTTAGGAAAACAACACACACACAATGACTTTAGTGGATTAATGTGGTTTAGGAGAAGAACACACATGCAATGTCACTAGTTGATCGATGTAGTTTATGAAGAGAACACAAATGCAATGTCACCAGTGGATCAATGTGGTTCTGAGAAGAACACAGATGCAGTGTCACTAGTGGATCCATGTGGTTTAGGAAAAAACACACATGCACTCACTTTAGTGGATCAATGTGGTTTAGGAAAAGAACACACATGCTATGTCACAAGTGTATCCATGTGGTTTAGGAAAAGAACACACATGCAATGTCTCTAGTGGATCCATGTGGTTTAGGAAAATAACACACATACAATGTCACAAGTTGATCCATGTGGTTTAGGAAAAGAACACACATGCAATGACTCTAGTGGATCAATGTGGTTTAGGAAAAGAACACACATGCAATGACTCTAGTGGATCCATGTGGTGTAGGAAAAGAGCACACATGCAATAGTCACTAGTGGATCAATGTGGTTTAGGAAAAGAACACATGCAATGCCTCAAGTGGATCCATGTGGTTTAGGAAAAACACACATGCAATGACACCAATGGATGCATGTGGTTTAAGAAAAGAACACAGAAGAAATGACACTAGTGGATCAATGTGGAATAGGAAAAGAACACATATGATATGTCATAAGTAGATCAGTGTGGTTTAGGAAAAGAACACACATGCAAATGTCACAAGTGGATACATGTGGTTTAGGAAAATAACAAACATGCAATAACTCTAGTGGATACATGTGGTTTCGGAAAAGACACACATGCAATGAATCTAGTGGATCAATGTGGTTTAGGAAAAGAACACACATGCAATGACTCTAGTGGATCAATGTGGATTAGGAAAAGAACACACATGCAATGACTCTAGCGGATCCATGTGGTTTAGGAAAAGAGCACACATGCAAAAGTCACTAGTGGATCAATGTGGTTCAGGAAAAGAACACACATGCAATGCCTCTAGTGTATCAATGTGGTTTAGGAAAAGAACACACATGCAATGACTCTAGTGGATCAATGTGGTTTAGGAAAAGAACACTCATACAATGTCACAAGTGGATCCATGTGGTTTAGGAAAAGAACACACATGCAATGACTCTGGTGGATCAATGTGGTTTAGGAAAAGAACACACATGCAATGACTCTAGTGGATCCATGTGGTTCAGGAAAAGAACACACATGCAATGACTCTAGTGTATCAATGTGGTTTAGGAAAAGAACACACATGCAATGACTCTAGTGGATCAATGTGGTTTAGGAAAAGAACACACATACAATGTCACAAGTGGATCCATGTGGTTTAGGAAAAGAACACACATGCAATGACTGGTGGATCAATGTGGTTTAGGAAAAGAACACACATGCAATGACTCTCGTGGATCAATGTGGTTCAGGAAAAGAACACACATGCACTATCACCAGTGGGTCCATGTGGTTTAGAAAAGAACACACATGCAATGTCACCGGTGGATCCATGTGGTTTAGGAAAAGAACACACATGCAATGTGACAAGTGGATCCAAGTTGTTTAGGAAAATAACACACATGCAATGTCACTGGTGGATCCATGTTATTTAGGAAAAGAACACACATGCAATGTCACCAGTGGATCAATGTGGTTTACGAAATGAACACATATGCAATGACACTAGTGGATCAATGTGGTATAGGAAAAGAACACACATGCAATGTCACAAGTAGATCAAGGTGTGGAAAAAGAACACACATGCAAATATCACCAGTGGATACATGTGTATTAGGAAAAGAACAAACATGCAATGACTCTAGTGGATCCATGTGGTTTAGGAAAAGAACACACATGCAATGACTCTAGTGTATCAATGTGGTTTAGGAAAAGAACGCACATGCAATGACTCTAGTGGATCTATGTGGTTTAGGAAAAGAACACACATACAATATCACAAGTGGATCAATGTGGTTTAGGAAAAGAACGCACATGCAATGACTCTGGTGGATCAATGTGGTTTAGGAAAAGAACACACATGCAATGACTCTCGTGGATCAATGTGGTTCAGGAAAAGAATACACATGCACTGGCACCAGTGGGTCCATGTGGTTTAGAAAAGAACACACATGCAATGTCACCGGTGGATCCATGTGGTTTAGGAAAAGAACACACATGCAATGTGACAAGTGGATCCTTGTTGTTTAGGAAAATAACACACATGCAATGTTACTAGTGGATCCATGTGATTTAGGAAAAGAACACACATGCGGTTTCACCAGTGGATCCATCTGGTTTAGGAAAAGAACACACATGCAATGACTCTAGTGGATCAATGTGGTTTAGGAAAAGAACACACATGCACTGTCACCAGTGGATCCATGTGGTTTAAGAAAATAATACACATGCAATCTCACAAGTGGATCCATGTAGTTTAGGAAAAGAACATGCATGCAATGACTCTTGTGGATCCATGTGGTTCAGGAAAAGAACACACATGCAATGCCTCAAGTGGATCCATGTGGTTTAGGAAAAAGAAGACACATGCAATGTCACAGTGGATCCATGTGGTTTAGGAAAAAACACATGCAATGTCACCCGTGGATCCATGTGGTTTAGGAAAAGAACACACACAATGACTTTAGTGGATTAATGTGGTTTAGGAGAAGAACACACATGCAATGTCACTAGTTGATCGATGTAGTTTATGAAGAGAACACAAATGCAATGTCACAAGTGGATCAATGTGGTTTACGAGAAGAACATGATGCAGTGTCACTAGTGGATCCATGTGGTTTAGGAAAAACACATGCACTCACTAGTGGATCAATGTGGTTTAGGAAAAGAACACACATGCTATGTCACAAGTGTATCCATGTGGTTTAGGAAAAGAACACACATGCAATGTCTCTAGTGGATCCATGTGGTTTAGGAAAATAACACACATACAATGTCACAAGTAGATCCATGTGGTTTAGGAAAAGAACACACATGCAATGACTCTAGTGGATCAATGTGGTTTAGGAAAAGAACACACATGCAATGACTCTAGTGGATCCATGTGGTGTAGGAAAAGAGCACACATGCAATAGTCACTAGTGGATCAATGTGGTTTAGGAAAAGAACACATGCAATGCCTCAAGTGGATCCATGTGGTTTAGGAAAAACACACATGCAATGACACCAATGGATGCATGTGGTTCAAGAAAAGAACACAGAAGAAATGACACTAGTGGATCAATGTGGAATAGGAAAAGAACACATATGATATGTCATAAGTAGATCAGTGTGGTTTAGGAAAAGAACACACATGCAAATGTCACAAGTGGATACATGTGGTTTAGGAAAATAACAAACATGCAATAACTCTAGTGGATACATGTGGTTTCGGAAAAGACACACATGCAATGAATCTAGTGGATCAATGTGGTTTAGGAAAAGAACACACATGCAATGACTCTAGTGGATCAATGTGGATTAGGAAAAGAACACACATGCAATGACTCTAGCGGATCCATGTGGTTTAGGAAAAGAGCACACATGCAAAAGTCACTAGTGGATCAATGTGGTTCAGGAAAAGAACACACATGCAATGCCTCTAGTGTATCAATGTGGTTTAGGAAAAGAACACACATGCAATGACTCTAGTGGATCAATGTGGTTTAGGAAAAGAACACTCATACAATGTCACAAGTGGATCCATGTGGTTTAGGAAAAGAACACACATGCAATGACTCTGGTGGATCAATGTGGTTTAGGAAAAGAACACACATGCAATGACTCTAGTGGATCCATGTGGTTCAGGAAAAGAACACACATGCAATGACTCTAGTGTATCAATGTGGTTTAGGAAAAGAACACACATGCAATGACTCTAGTGGATCAATGTGGTTTAGGAAAAGAACACACATACAATGTCACAAGTGGATCCATGTGGTTTAGGAAAAGAACACACATGCAATGACTCTGGTGGATCAATGTGGTTTAGGAAAAGAACACACATGCAATGACTCTCGTGGATCAATGTGGTTCAGGAAAAGAACACACATGCACTATCACCAGTGGGTCCATGTGGTTTAGAAAAGAACACACATGCAATGTCACCGGTGGATCCATGTGGTTTAGGAAAAGAACACACATGCAATGTGACAAGTGGATCCAAGTTGTTTAGGAAAATAACACACATGCAATGTCACTGGTGGATCCATGTTATTTAGGAAAAGAACACACATGCAATGTCACCAGTGGATCAATGTGGTTTACGAAATGAACACATATGCAATGACACTAGTGGATCAATGTGGTATAGGAAAAGAACACACATGCAATGTCACAAGTAGATCAGTGTGGTTTTGGAAAAGAACACACATGCAAATATCACCAGTGGATACATGTGGTTTAGGAAAAGAACAAACATGCAATGACTCTAGTGGATCCATGTGGTTTAGGAAAAGAACACACATGCAATGACTCTAGTGTATCAATGTGGTTTAGGAAAAGAACGCACATGCAATGACTCTAGTGGATCTATGTGGTTTAGGAAAAGAACACACATACAATATCACAAGTGGATCAATGTGGTTTAGGAAAAGAACGCACATGCAATGACTCTGGTGGATCAATGTGGTTTAGGAAAAGAACACACATGCAATGACTCTCGTGGATCAATGTGGTTCAGGAAAAGAATACACATGCACTGGCACCAGTGGGTCCATGTGGTTTAGAAAAGAACACACATGCAATGTCACCGGTGGATCCATGTGGTTTAGGAAAAGAACACACATGCAATGTGACAAGTGGATCCTTGTTGTTTAGGAAAATAACACACATGCAATGTTACTAGTGGATCCATGTGATTTAGGAAAAGAACACACATGCGGTTTCACCAGTGGATCCATCTGGTTTAGGAAAAGAACACACATGCAATGACTCTAGTGGATCAATGTGGTTTAGGAAAAGAACACACATGCACTGTCACCAGTGGATCCATGTGGTTTAAGAAAATAATACACATGCAATCTCACAAGTGGATCCATGTAGTTTAGGAAAAGAACATGCATGCAATGACTCTTGTGGATCCATGTGGTTCAGGAAAAGAACACACATGCAATGTCACAAGTGGATCCATGTGGTTTGGAAAAAGAAGACACATGCAATGTCACAGGTGGATCCATGTGGTTTAGGAAAAAAAAACACATGCAATGTCACCCGTGGATCCATGTGGTTTAGGAAAACAACACACACACAATGACTTTAGTGGATTAATGTGGTTTAGGAGAAGAACACACATGCAATGTCACTAGTTGATCGATGTAGTTTATGAAGAGAACACAAATGCAATGTCACAAGTGGATCAATGTGGTTTACGAGAAGAACACAGATGCAGTGTCACTAGTGGATCCATGTGGTTTAGGAAAAACACACATGCACTCACTTTAGTGGATCAATGTGGTTTAGGAAAAGAACACACATGCTATGTCACAAGTGTATCCATGTGGTTTAGGAAAAGAACACACATGCAATGTCTCTAGTGGATCCATGTGGTTTAGGAAAATAACACACATACAATGTCACAAGTTGATCCATGTGGTTTAGGAAAAGAACACACATGCAATGACTCTAGTGGATCAATGTGGTTTAGGAAAAGAACACACATGCAATGACTCTAGTGGATCCATGTGGTGTAGGAAAAGAGCACATGCAATAGTCACTAGTGGATCAATGTGGTTTAGGAAAAGAACACATGCAATGCCTCAAGTGGATCCATGTGGTTTAGGAAAAACACACATGCAATGACACCAATGGATGCATGTGGTTCAAGAAAAGAACACAGAAGAAATGACACTAGTGGATCAATGTGGAATAGGAAAAGAACACATATGATATGTCATAAGTAGATCAGTGTGGTTTAGGAAAAGAACACACATGCAAATGTCACAAGTGGATACATGTGGTTTAGGAAAATAACAAACATGCAATAACTCTAGTGGATACATGTGGTTTCGGAAAAGACACACATGCAATGACTCTAGTGTATCAATGTGGTTTAGGAAAAGAACGCACATGCAATTACTCTAGTGGATCTATGTGGTTTAGGAAAAGAACACACATACAATATCACAAGTGGATCAATGTGGTTTAGGAAAAGAACGCACATGCAATGACTCTGGTGGATCAATGTGGTTTAGGAAAAGAACACACATGCAATGACTCTCGTGGATCAATGTGGTTCAGGAAAAGAATACACATGCATTGGCACCAGTGGGTCCATGTGGTTTAGAAAAGAACACACATGCAATGTCACCGGTGGATCCATGTGGTTTAGGAAAAGAAAAAACATGCAATGTGACAAGTGGATCCTTGTTGTTTAGGAAAATAACACATGCAATGTTACTAGTGGATCCATGTGATTTAGGAAAAGAACACACATGCGGTTTCACCAGTGGATCCATCTGGTTTAGGAAAAGAACACACATGCAATGACTCTAGTGGATCAATGTGGTTTAGGAAAAGAACACACATGCACTGTCACCAGTGGATCCATGTGGTTTAAGAAAATAATACACATGCAATCTCACAAGTGGATCCATGTAGTTTAGGAAAAGAACATGCATGCAATGACTCTTGTGGATCCATGTGGTTCAGGAAAAGAACACACATGCAATGTCACAAGTGGATCCATGTGGTTTGGAAAAAGAAGACACATGCAATGTCACAGGTGGATCCATGTGGTTTAGGAAAAAAAAACACATGCAATGTCACCCGTGGATCCATGTGGTTTAGGAAAACAACACACACAATGACTTTAGTGGATTAATGTGGTTTAGGAGAAGAACACACATGCAATGTCACTAGTTGATCGATGTAGTTTATGAAGAGAACACAAATGCAATGTCACAAGTGGATCAATGTGGTTTAGAAGAACACAGATGCAGGCTCACTAGTGGATCCATGTGGTTTAGGAAAAAACACACATGCACTCACTTTAGTGGATCAATGTGGTTTAGGAAAAGAACACACATGCTATGTCACAAGTGTATCCATGTGGTTTAGGAAAAGAACACACATGCAATGTCTCTAGTGGATCCATGTGGTTTAGGAAAATAACACACATACAATGTCACAAGTTGATCCATGTGGTTTAGGAAAAGAACACACATGCAATGACTCTAGTGGATCAATGTGGTTTAGGAAAAGAACACACATGCAATGACTCTAGTGGATCCATGTGGTGTAGGAAAAGAGCACACATGCAATAGTCACTAGTGGATCAATGTGGTTTAGGAAAAGAACACATGCAATGCCTCAAGTGGATCCATGTGGTTTAGGAAAAACACACATGCAATGACACCAATGGATGCATGTGGTTCAAGAAAAGAACACAGAAGAAATGACACTAGTGGATCAATGTGGAATAGGAAAAGAACACATATGATATGTCATAAGTAGATCAGTGTGGTTTAGGAAAAGAACACACATGCAAATGTCACAAGTGGATACATGTGGTTTAGGAAAATAACAAACATGCAATAACTCTAGTGGATACATGTGGTTTCGGAAAAGACACACATGCAATGACTCTAGTGTATCAATGTGGTTTAGGAAAAGAACGCACATGCAATGACTCTAGTGGATCTATGTGGTTTAGGAAAAGAACACACATACAATATCACAAGTGGATCAATGTGGTTTAGGAAAAGAACGCACATGCAATGACTCTGGTGGATCAATGTGGTTTAGGAAAAGAACACACATGCAATGACTCTCGTGGATCAATGTGGTTCAGGAAAAGAATACACATGCACTGGCACCAGTGGGTCCATGTGGTTTAGAAAAGAACACACATGCAATGTCACCGGTGGATCCATGTGGTTTAGGAAAAGAAAAAACATGCAATGTGACAAGTGGATCCTTGTTGTTTAGGAAAATAACACACATGCAATGTTACTAGTGGATCCATGTGATTTAGGAAAAGAACACACATGCGGTTTCACCAGTGGATCCATCTGGTTTAGGAAAAGAACACACATGCAATGACTCTAGTGGATCAATGTGGTTTAGGAAAAGAACACACATGCACTGTCACCAGTGGATCCATGTGGTTTAAGAAAATAATACACATGCAATCTCACAAGTGGATCCATGTAGTTTAGGAAAAGAACATGCATGCAATGACTCTTGTGGATCCATGTGGTTCAGGAAAAGAACACACATGCAATGTCACAAGTGGATCCATGTGGTTTAGGAAAAGAACACACATGCAATGTCACAGGTGGATCCATGTGGTTTAGGAAAAAAAAACACATGCAATGTCACCCGTGGATCCATGTGGTTTAGGAAAACAACACACACACAATGACTTTAGTGGATTAATGTGGTTTAGGAGAAGAACACACATGCAATGTCACTAGTTGATCGATGTAGTTTATGAAGAGAACACAAATGCAATGTCACCAGTGGATCAATGTGGTTCTGAGAAGAACACAGATGCAAGTGTCACTAGTGGATCCATGTGGTTTAAAAAAACACACATGCACTCACTTTAGTGGATCAATGTGGTTTAGGAAAAGAACACACATGCTATGTCACAAGTGTATCCATGTGGTTTAGGAAAAGAACACACATGCAATGTCTCTAGTGGATCCATGTGGTTTAGGAAAATAACACACATACAATGTCACAAGTTGATCCATGTGGTTTAGGAAAAGAACACACATGCAATGACTCTAGTGGATCAATGTGGTTTAGGAAAAGAACACACATGCAATGACTCTAGTGGATCCATGTGGTGTAGGAAAAGAGCACACATGCAATAGTCACTAGTGGATCAATGTGGTTTAGGAAAAGAACACATGCAATGCCTCAAGTGGATCCATGTGGTTTAGGAAAAACACACATGCAATGACACCAATGGATGCATGTGGTTCAAGAAAAGAACACAGAAGAAATGACACTAGTGGATCAATGTGGAATAGGAAAAGAACACATATGATATGTCATAAGTAGATCAGTGTGGTTTAGGAAAAGAACACACATGCAAATGTCACAAGTGGATACATGTGGTTTAGGAAAATAACAAACATGCAATAACTCTAGTGGATACATGTGGTTTCGGAAAAGACACACATGCAATGACTCTAGTGTATCAATGTGGTTTAGGAAAAGAACGCACATGCAATTACTCTAGTGGATCTATGTGGTTTAGGAAAAGAACACACATACAATATCACAAGTGGATCAATGTGGTTTAGGAAAAGAACGCACATGCAATGACTCTGGTGGATCAATGTGGTTTAGGAAAAGAACACACACGCAATGACTATCGTGGATCAATGTGGTTCAGGAAAAGAATACACATGCATTGGCACCAGTGGGTCCATGTGGTTTAGAAAAGAACACACATGCAATGTCACCGGTGGATCCATGTGGTTTAGGAAAAGAAAAAACATGCAATGTGACAAGTGGATCCTTGTTGTTTAGGAAAATAACACACATGCAATGTTACTAGTGGATCCATGTGATTTAGGAAAAGAACACACATGCGGTTTCACCAGTGGATCCATCTGGTTTAGGAAAAGAACACACATGCAATGACTAGTGGATCAATGTGGTTTAGGAAAAGAACACACATGCACTGTCACCAGTGGATCCATGTGGTTTAAGAAAATAATACACATGCAATCTCACAAGTGGATCCATGTAGTTTAGGAAAAGAACATGCATGCAATGACTCTTGTGGATCCATGTGGTTCAGGAAAAGAACACACATGCAATGTCACAAGTGGATCCATGTGGTTTGGAAAAAGAAGACACATGCAATGTCACAGGTGGATCCATGTGGTTTAGGAAAAAAAAACACATGCAATGTCACCCGTGGATCCATGTGGTTTAGGAAAACAACACACACACAATGACTTTAGTGGATTAATGTGTTTTAGGAGAAGAACACACATGCAATGTCACTAGTTGATCGATGTAGTTTATGAAGAGAACACAAATGCAATGTCACAAGTGGATCAATGTGGTTTACGAGAAGAACACAGATGCAGTGTCACTAGTGGATCCATGTGGTTTAGGAAAAAACACACATGCACTCACTTTAGTGGATCAATGTGGTTTAGGAAAAGAACACACATGCTATGTCACAAGTGTATCCATGTGGTTTAGGAAAAGAACACACATGCAATGTCTCTAGTGGATCCATGTGGTTTAGGAAAATAACACACATACAATGTCACAAGTTGATCCATGTGGTTTAGGAAAAGAACACACATGCAATGACTCTAGTGGATCAATGTGGTTTAGGAAAAGAACACACATGCAATGACTCTAGTGGATCCATGTGGTGTAGGAAAAGAGCACACATGCAAGAGTCACTAGTGGATCAATGTGGTTTAGGAAAAGAACACATGCAATGCCTCAAGTGGATCCATGTGGTTTAGGAAAAACACACATGCAATGACACCAATGGATGCATGTGGTTCAAGAAAAGAACACAGAAGAAATGACACTAGTGGATCAATGTGGAATAGGAAAAGAACACATATCATATGTCATAAGTAGATCAGTGTGGTTTAGGAAAAGAACACACATGCAAATGTCACAAGTGGATACATGTGGTTTAGGAAAATAACAAACATGCAATAACTCTAGTGGATACATGTGGTTTCGGAAAAGACACACATGCAATGACTCTAGTGTATCAATGTGGTTTAGGAAAAACGCACATGCAATGACTCTAGTGGATCTATGTGGTTTAGGAAAAGAACACACATACAATATCACAAGTGGATCAATGTGGTTTAGGAAAAGAAACACATGCAATGACTCGGTGGATCAATGTGGTTTAGGAAAAGAACACACATGCAATGACTCTCGTGGATCAATGTGGTTCAGGAAAAGAATACACATGCATGCACCAGTGGGTCCATGTGGTTTAGAAAAGAACACACATGCAATGTCACCGGTGGATCCATGTGGTTTAGGAAAAGAAAAAACATGCAATGTGACAAGTGGATCCTTGTTGTTTAGGAAAATAACACACATGCAATGTTACTAGTGGATCCATGTGATTTAGGAAAAGAACACACATGCGGTTTCACCAGTGGATCCATCTGGTTTAGGAAAAGAACACACATGCAATGACTCTAGTGGATCAATGTGGTTTAGGAAAAGAACACACATGCACTGTCACCAGTGGATCCATGTGGTTTAAGAAAATAATACACATGCAATCTCACAAGTGGATCCATGTAGTTTAGGAAAAGAACATGCATGCAATGACTCTTGTGGATCCATGTGGTTCAGGAAAAGAACACACATGCAATGTCACAAGTGGATCCATGTGGTTTGGAAAAAGAAGACACATGCAATGTCACAGGTGGATCCATGTGGTTTAGGAAAAAAAACACATGCAATGTCACCCGTGGATCCATGTGGTTTAGGAAAACAACACACACACAATGACTTTAGTGGATTAATGTGGTTTAGGAGAAGAACACACATGCAATGTCACTAGTTGATCGATGTAGTTTATGAAGAGAACACAAATGCAATGTCACCAGTGGATCAATGTGGTTTACGAGAAGAACACAGATGCAGTGTCACTAGTGGATCCATGTGGTTTAGGAAAAAACACACATGCACTCACTTTAGTGGATCAATGTGGTTTAGGAAAAGAACACACATGCTATGTCACAAGTGTATCCATGTGGTTTAGGAAAAGAACACACATGCAATGTCTCTAGTGGATCCATGTGGTTTAGGAAAATAACACACATACAATGTCACAAGTTGATCCATGTGGTTTAGGAAAAGAACACACATGCAATGACTCTAGTGGATCAATGTGGTTTAGGAAAAGAACACACATGCAATGACTCTAGTGGATCCATGTGGTGTAGGAAAAGAGCACACATGCAATAGTCACTAGTGGATCAATGTGGTTTAGGAAAAGAACACATGCAATGCCTCAAGTGGATCCATGTGGTTTAGGAAAAACACACATGCAATGACACCAATGGATGCATGTGGTTCAAGAAAAGAACACAGAAGAAATGACACTAGTGGATCAATGTGGAATAGGAAAAGAACACATATGATATGTCATAAGTAGATCAGTGTGGTTTAGGAAAAGAACACACATGCAAATGTCACAAGTGGATACATGTGGTTTAGGAAAATAACAAACATGCAATAACTCTAGTGGATACATGTGGTTTCGGAAAAGACACACATGCAATGACTCTAGTGTATCAATGTGGTTTAGGAAAAGAACGCACATGCAATGACTCTAGTGGATCTATGTGGTTTAGGAAAAGAACACACATACAATATCACAAGTGGATCAATGTGGTTTAGGAAAAGAACGCACATGCAATGACTCTGGTGGATCAATGTGGTTTAGGAAAAGAACACACATGCAATGTCACGCGTGGATCAATGTGGTTCAGGAAAAGAATACACATGCACTGGCACCAGTGGGTCCATGTGGTTTAGAAAAGAACACACATGCAATGTCACCGGTGGATCCATGTGGTTTAGGAAAAGAAAAAACATGCAATGTGACAAGTGGATCCTTGTTGTTTAGGAAAATAACACACATGCAATGTTACTAGTGGATCCATGTGATTTAGGAAAAGAACACACATGCGGTTTCACCAGTGGATCCATCTGGTTTAGGAAAAGAACACACATGCAATGACTCTAGTGGATCAATGTGGTTTAGGAAAAGAAAACACATGCACTGTCACCAGTGGATCCATGTGGTTTAAGAAAATAATACATGCAATCTCACAAGTGGATCCATGTAGTTTAGGAAAAGAACATGCATGCAATGACTCTTGTGGATCCATGTGGTTCAGGAAAAGAACACACATGCAATGTCACAAGTGGATCCATGTGGTTTGGAAAAAGAAGACACATGCAATGTCACAGGTGGATCCATGTGGTTTAGGAAAAAAAAACACATGCAATGTCACCCGTGGATCCATGTGGTTTAGGAAAACAACACACACACAATGACTTTAGTGGATTAATGTGGTTTAGGAGAAGAACACACATGCAATGTCACTAGTTGATCGATGTAGTTTATGAAGAGAACACAAATGCAATGTCACCAGTGGATCAATGTGGTTTACGAGAAGAACACAGATGCAGTGTCACTAGTGGATCCATGTGGTTTAGGAAAAAACACACATGCACTCACTTTAGTGGATCAATGTGGTTTAGGAAAAGAACACACATGCTATGTCACAAGTGTATCCATGTGGTTTAGGAAAAGAACACACATGCAATGTCTCTAGTGGATCCATGTGGTTTAGGAAAATAACACACATACAATGTCACAAGTTGATCCATGTGGTTTAGGAAAAGAACACACATGCAATGACTCTAGTGGATCAATGTGGTTTAGGAAAAGAACACACATGCAATGACTCTAGTGGATCCATGTGGTGTAGGAAAAGAGCACACATGCAATAGTCACTAGTGGATCAATGTGGTTTAGGAAAAGAACACATGCAATGCCTCAAGTGGATCCATGTGGTTTAGGAAAAACACACATGCAATGACACCAATGGATGCATGTGGTTCAAGAAAAGAACACAGAAGAAATGACACTAGTGGATCAATGTGGAATAGGAAAAGAACACATATGATATGTCATAAGTAGATCAGTGTGGTTTAGGAAAAGAACACACATGCAAATGTCACAAGTGGATACATGTGGTTTAGGAAAATAACAAACATGCAATAACTCTAGTGGATACATGTGGTTTCGGAAAAGACACACATGCAATGAATCTAGTGGATCAATGTGGTTTAGGAAAAGAACACACATGCAATGACTCTAGTGGATCAATGTGGATTAGGAAAAGAACACACATGCAATGACTCTAGCGGATCCATGTGGTTTAGGAAAAGAGCACACATGCAAAAGTCACTAGTGGATCAATGTGGTTCAGGAAAAGAACACACATGCAATGCCTCAAGTGGATCCATGTGGTTTAGAAAAAACACACATGCAATGACACCAGTGGAGGCATGTGGTTCAGGAAAAGAACACACAAGCAATGACAATAGTGGATCAATATGGTATACGAATAGAACAAACATGCAATGTCACAAGTAGATTAGGGTGGTTTAGGAAAAGAACACACATGCAAATGTCACAAGTAGATACATGTGGTTTAGGAAAAGAACAAACATGCAATAACTCTAGTGGATACATGTGGTTTAGGAAAATAACACACATGCAATGACTCTAGTGGATCAACGTGGTTCAGGAAAAGAACACACATGCACTGTCACCAGTGGGTCCATGTGGTTTAGAAACATACACACATCCAATGTCAACGGTGGATCCATGTGGTTTAGGAAAAGAACACACATGCAATGACTCTAGTGGATCAATGTGGTTTAGGAAAAGGACATACATGTAATGACTCTAGTGGATCCATGTGGTTCAGGAAAAGAACACACATGCAATGTCACTCGTGGATCCATGTGGTTTAGGGAAAAACACACATGCACTGACTTTACTGGATCAATGTGGTTTAGGAAAAGAACAAACATGCTATGTCACAGGTGTATCCATGTGCTTTAGGAAAAGAACACACATGCAATGCCTCAAGTGGATCCATGTGGTTTAGGAAAAACACACATGCAATGACACCAGTGGATGCATGTGGTTCAGGAAAAGAACACACAAGCAATGACTCTAGCGGATCAATGTGGTTTAGGAAAAGAACACACATGCAATGACTCTAGTGGATCAATGTGGTTTAGGAAAAGGACATACATGTAATGACTCTAGTGGATCCATGTGGTTCAGGAAAAGAACACACATGCAATGTCACTCGTGGATCCATGTGGTTTAGGAAAAAACACACATGCACTGACTTTACTGTATCAATGTGGTTTAGGAAAAGAACAAACATGCTATGTCACAGGTGTATCCATGTGCTTTAGGAAAAGAACACACATGCAATGCCTCAAGTGGATCCATGTGGTTTAGGAAAAACACACATGCAATGACACCAGTGGATCCATGTGGTTTAGGAAAAGAACACACATGCAATGACTCTAGTGGATCAATGTGGTTTAGGAAAAACACACATGCAATGACACCAGTGGATCCATGTGGTTTAGGAAAAGAACACACATGCAATGACTCTAGTGGATCAATGTGGTATAGGAAAATAACACATATGCAATGTCACAAGTAGATCAGTGTGGTTGAGGAAAAGAACACACATGCAAATGTCAAGTGGATACATGTGGTTTAGGAAAAGAACAAACATGCAATAACTCTAGTGGAGACATGTGGTTTCGGAAAAGAACACACATGCAATGAATCTAGTGGATCAATGTGGTTTAGGAAAAGAACACACATGCAATGACTCTAGTGGATCAATGTGGATTAGGAAAAGAACACACATGCAATGACTCTAGAGGATCCATGTGGTTTAGGAAAATAGCACACATGCAAAAGTCACTAGTGGATCAATGTGGTTTAGGAAAAGAACACACATGCAATGCCTCAAGTGGATCCATGGGCTTTAGGAAAAACACACATGCAATGACACCAGTGGATGCATGTGGTTCAGGAAAAGAACACACAAGCAATGACACTAGTGGATCAATGTGGTATAGGAATAGAACAAACTTGCAATGTCACAAGTAGATTAGGGTGGTTTAGGAAAATAACACACATGCAAATGTCACAAGTGGATACATGTGGTTTAGGAAAAGAACAAACATGCAATAACTCTAGTGGATACATGTGGTTTAGGAAAATAACACACATGCAATGACTAGTGGATCAATGTGGTTCAGGAAAAGAACACACATGCAATGTCAACGGTGGATCCATGTGGTTTAGAAAAAGAACACACATGCAATGTCACCAGTGGATCCATTCGGTTTAGGAAAAGAACACACATGCAATGTCACCAATGGATACATGTTGTTTAGAAAAGAACACACTTGCAATGTCACCTGTGGATCCATGTGATTTAGGAAAAGAGCACACATGCAATGTCACAAGTGGATCCAGGTGGTTTAGGAAAAGAACGCACATGCAATGAGTCTAGTGGATCAATGTAGTTTAGGAATATAACACACATGCAATGACTCAAGTGGATCCATGTGGTTTAGTAAAATAACACACATGCAATGTCACTAGTGGATCCATGTGGTTTATGAAAAGAACACACATGCAATGTCACTAGTGGATCCATCTGGTTTAGAAAAAGACCATACATGCAATGTCACTAGTGGATCCATGTGGTTTAGGAAAAGAACACACATGCAAATGTCACTAGTGGATCAATGAGGTTTTGGAAATGAACACACATGCAGTGCCTAAAGTGGATCCACGTGGTTCAGGAAAAGAACACACATGCAAGACACCAGTGGATCCATGTGGTTCAGGAAAATAACACATATGCAATGACACTAGTGGATCCATGTGGTTTACGAAAAACAAACACATGCAATGTCACAAGTAGATCAATGTGGTTTAGGAATAGAACACACATGCAATGACTCAAGTGGATCCATGTGGTTCAGGAAAAGAACACACTTGCAATGTCACTAGTGGGTCCATGTGGTTTAGAAAAAGAACACACATGCAATGTCATCAGTGGATCCATATGGTTTAGGAAAAGAACACACATGCAATGTCACCAGTGGATCCATGTGGTCTAGGAAAATAACACGCATGCAAATGTCACTACTGGGTCAATGTGGTTTAGGAAATGAACATACATGAAATGCCTCAAGTGGATCCATGTGGATTAGGAAAAGAACACACATGAAATGACACCAGTGGATCCATCAGGTTCAGGAAAAGAACACACATCTAATGACACTAGTGGATCAATGTGGTTTGCGAAAAATAAACACATGCAATGTCACAAGTAGATCAATGTGGTTTAGGAAAATAACACACATGCAAATGTCACCAGTGGAAACATGTCGTTTAGGAAAAGAACACACATCCAATGACTCTAGTGGATCCATGTGGGTTACGAAAAAACACAGATGCAATATCACAAGTAGATCAATGTGGTTTAGGAAAAGAACACACATGCAAATGTCACCAGTGGATACATGTAAGTTAGGAAAAGAACACACATGTAGTGACTATAGTGCATCAATGTGGTTTAGGAACAGAACACACATGCAACGACTCTAGTGGATCCAGGTGGTTCAGGAAATGAACACACATGCAATGTCACTAGTGGATCGATGTGGTTCAGGAAAAGAACACACAAGCAAATGTCACTAGTGGATCAATGTGGTTTAGGAAAAGAACACACATGCAATGCCTCAAGTGGAACCTTGTCGTTTAGGAAAAGAACACACATACAATGTCAACGGTGGATCCATGTGGTTTAGGAAAAGAACACACATGCAATGACTCTAGTGGATCAATGTGGTTCAGGAAAAGAACACACATGCAATGTCACAAGTAGATAAATGTGGTTTAGGAAAAGAACACACATGAAAATGTCACCGGTGGATACATGTGGATTAGGAATACAACACACATGCAATGATTCTAGTGGATCCATGTTGTGTAGTAAAAGAACACACATGCAATGACTCTAGTGGATCAATGTGGTTTAGGAAAAGAACACACATGCCATGTCACTAGTGGATCCATGTAGTTTAGGAAAATAACACACATGCAATGTCTCTAGTGGATCCATCTGGTTCAGGAAAAGAACACACATGCAATGTCACTAGTGGATACATGTTGTTTAAAAAAGAAGACACTTGCAATGTCACCCGTGGATCCATGTTATTTAGGAAAAGAGCACACATGCAATGTCACAAGTGGATCCTGGTGGTTTAGGAAATGAACGCACATGCAATGAGTCTAGTGGATCAATGTAGTTTAGGAAAAGAACACACATGCAATGACTCAAGTGGATCCATGTGGTTCAGGAAAATAACACACATGCAATGTCACTAGTGGATCCATGTGGTTTAGGAAAAGAACACACATGCAATGTCACTAGTGGATCCATCTGGTTTAGAAAAAGAACACACATGCAATGTCACCAGTGGTTCCATGTGGTTTATGAAAAGAACACACATGCAAATGTCACTAGTGGATCAATGTGGTTTTGGAAATGAACATACATGCAATGCCTCAAGTGGATCCATGTGGTTTAGGAAAAACACACATGCAATGACACCAGTGGATGCATGTGGTTCACGAAAAGAACACACAAGCAATGACACTAGTGGATCAATGTGGTATAGGAAAAGAACACATATGCAATGTCACAAGTAGATCAGTGTGGTTTAGGAAAAGAACACACATGCAAATGTCACAAGTGGATACATGTGGTTTAGGAAAAGAACAAACATGCAATAACTCTAGTGGAGACATGTGGTTTCGGAAAAGAACACACATGCAATGAATCTAGTGGATCAATGTGGTTTAGGAAAAGAACACACATGCAATGACTCTAGTGGATCAATGTGGATTATGAAAAGAACACACATGCAATGACTCTAGAGGATCCATGTGGTTTAGGAAAATAGCACACATGCAAAAGTCACTAGTGGATCAATGTGGTTTAGGAAAAGAACACACATGCAATGCCTCAAGTGGATCCATGTGCTTTAGGAAAAACACACATGCAATGACACCAGTGGATGCATGTGGTTCAGGAAAAGAACACACAAGCAATGACACTAGTGGATCAATGTGGTATAGGAATAGAACAAACATGCAATGTCACAAGTAGATTAGGGTGGTTTAGGAAAATAACACACATGCAAATGTCACAAGTGGATACATGTGGTTTAGGAAAAGAACAAACTTGCAATAACTCTAGTGGATACATGTGGTTTAGGAAAATAACACACATGCAATGACTAGTGGATCAATGTGGTTCAGGAAAAGAACACACATGCAATGTCAACGGTGGATCCATGTGGTTTTGGAAAAGAACACACATGCAATGACTCTAGTGGATCAATGTGGTTTAGGAAAAGAACACACATGCAATGTCACCAGTGGATCCATGTGGTTTAGGAAAAGGACACACATGCAATGTCACAAGTGGATCCACGTAGTTTAGGAAAAGAACACGCATGCAATGACTCTTATGGATCCATGTGGTTCAGGAAAAGAAGACACATGCAATGTCACAAGTGGATCCATGTGGTTTAGAAAAAGAACACACACGCAATGTCACCAGTGGATCCATTCGGTTTAGGAAAAGAACACACATGGAATGTCACCAGTGGATACATGTTGTTTAGAAAAGAACACACTTGCAATGTCACCCGTGGATCCATGTGATTTAGGAAAAGAGCACACATGCAATGTCACAAGTGGATCCAGGTGGTTTAGGAAAAGAACACACATGCAATGAGTCTAGTGGATCAATGTAGTTTAGGAATATAACACACTTGCAATGACTCAAGTGGATCCATGTGGTTTAGTAAAATAACACACATGCAATGCCACTAGTGGATCCATGTGGTTTAGGAAAAGAACACACATGCAATGTCACTAGTGGATCCATCTGGTTTAGAAAAAGACCATACATGAAATGTCACTAGTGGATCCATGTGGTTTAGGAAAAGAACACACATGCAAATGTCACTAGTGGATCAATGTGGTTTTGGAAAATAACACACATGCAATGCCTAAAGTGGATCCACGTGGTTCAGGAAAATAACACACATGCAAGACACCAGTGGATCCATGTGGTTCAGGAAAATAACACATTTGCAATGACACTAGTGGATCAATGTAGTTTACGAAAAACAAACACATACAATGTCACAAGTAGATCGATGTGGTTTAGGAATAGAACACACATGCAATGACTCAAGTGGATCCATGTGGTTCAGGAAAAGAACACACTTGCAATGTCACTACTGGGTCCATGTGGTTTAGGAAAAGAACACACATGCAATGTCACCAGTGGATCCATATGGTTTAGGAAAAGAACACACATGCAATGTCACCAGTGTATCCATGTGGTTTAGGAAAATAACCCACATGCAAATGTCACTAGTGGGTCAATGTGGTTTAGGAAATGAACATACATGAAATGCCTCAAGTGGATCCATGTGGATTAGGAAAAGAACACACATGAAATGATACAAGTGGATCCATCAGGTTAAGGAAAAGAACACACATCTAATGACACTAGTGGATCAATGTGGTTTACGAAAAATAAACACATGCAATGTCACAAGTAGATCAATATGGTTTAGGAAAATAACACACATGCAAATGTCACAAGTGGATACATGTGGTTTAGGAAAAGAACAAACTTGCAATAACTCTAGTGGATACATGTGGTTTAGGAAAATAACACACATGCAATGACTAGTGTATCAATGTGGTTCAGGAAAAGAACACACATGCAATGTCAACGGTGGATCCATGTGGTTTTGGAAAAGAACACACATGCAATGACTCTAGTGGATCAATGTGGTTTAGGAAAAGAACACACATGCAATGTCACCAGTGGATCCATGTGGTTTAGGAAAAGGACACACATGCAATGTCACAAGTGGATCCACGTAGTTTAGGAAAAGAACACGCATGCAATGACTCTTATGGATCCATGTGGTTCAGGAAAAGAAGACACATGCAATGTCACAAGTGGATCCATGTGGTTTAGAAAAAGAACACACACGCAATGTCACCAGTGGATCCATTCGGTTTAGGAAAAGAACACACATGGAATGTCACCAGTGGATACATGTTGTTTAGAAAAGAACACACTTGCAATGTCACCCGTGGATCCATGTGATTTAGGAAAAGAGCACACATGCAATGTCACAAGTGGATCCAGGTGGTTTAGGAAAAGAACACACATGCAATGAGTCTAGTGGATCAATGTAGTTTAGGAATATAACACACTTGCAATGACTCAAGTGGATCCATGTGGTTTAGTAAAATAACACACATGCAATGCCACTAGTGGATCCATGTGGTTTAGGAAAAGAACACACATGCAATGTCACTAGTGGATCCATCTGGTTTAGAAAAAGACCATACATGAAATGTCACTAGTGGATCCATGTGGTTTAGGAAAAGAACACACATGCAAATGTCACTAGTGGATCAATGTGGTTTTGGAAAATAACACACATGCAATGCCTAAAGTGGATCCACGTGGTTCAGGAAAATAACACACATGCAAGACACCAGTGGATCCATGTGGTTCAGGAAAATAACACATTTGCAATGACACTAGTGGATCAATGTAGTTTACGAAAAACAAACACATACAATGTCACAAGTAGATCGATGTGGTTTAGGAATAGAACACACATGCAATGACTCAAGTGGATCCATGTGGTTCAGGAAAAGAACACACTTGCAATGTCACTACTGGGTCCATGTGGTTTAGGAAAAGAACACACATGCAATGTCACCAGTGGATCCATATGGTTTAGGAAAAGAACACACATGCAATGTCACCAGTGTATCCATGTGGTTTAGGAAAATAACCCACATGCAAATGTCACTAGTGGGTCAATGTGGTTTAGGAAATGAACATACATGAAATGCCTCAAGTGGATCCATGTGGATTAGGAAAAGAACACACATGAAATGATACAAGTGGATCCATCAGGTTAAGGAAAAGAACACACATCTAATGACACTAGTGGATCAATGTGGTTTACGAAAAATAAACACATGCAATGTCACAAGTAGATCAATATGGTTTAGGAAAATAACACACATGAAAATGTCACCAGTGGATACATGTCGTTTAGGAAAAGAACACACATTCAATGACTCTAGTGCATCCATGTGGGTTACGAAAAAAACACAGATGCAATATCACAAGTAGATCAATGTGGTTTAGGAAAAGAACACACATGCAAATGTCACCAGTGGATACATGTAAGTTAGGAAAAGAACACACATGTAGTGACTATAGTGCATCAATGTGGTTTAGGAACAGAACACACATGCAACGACTCTAGTGGATCCAGGTGGTTCAGGAAATGAACACACATGCAATGTCACTAGTGGATCGATGTGGTCCAGGAAAAGAACACACAAGCAAATGTCACTAGTGGATCAATGTGGTTTAGGAAAAGAACACACATGCAATGCCTCAAGTGGAACCTTGTCGTTTATGAAAAACACACATGCAATGCCACTAGTGGATCCATGTGGTTCAGGAAAAGAACACAAATCCAATGGCACTAGTGGATCAATGTGGTTCAGGAAAAGAACACACATGCAATGTCACAACTAGATAAATATGGTTTAGGAAAAGAACACACATGAAAATGTCACCGGTGGATACATGTGGATTAGGAATACAACACACATGCAATGACTCTAGTGGATCCATGTTGTTTAGTAAAAGAACACACATGCAATGACTCTAGTGGATCAATGTGGTTTAGGAAAAGAACACACATGCCATGTCACTAGTGGATACATGTTGTTTAGAAAAGAACACACTTGCAATGTCACCCGTGGATCCATGTGATTTAGGAAAAGAGCACACATGCAATGTCACAAGTGGATCCTGGTGGTTTAGGAAATGAACGCACATGCAATGAGTCTAGTGGATCAATGTAGTTTAGGAAAAGAACACACATGAAATGACTCAAGTGTATCCATGTGGTTCAGGAAAATAACACGCATGCAATGTCACTAGTGGATCCATGTGGTTTAGGAAAAGAACACACATGCAATGTCACTAGTCGATCCATCTGGTTTAGAAAAAGAACACACATGCAATGTCACCAGTGGTTCCATGTGGTTTAGGAAAAGAACACACATGCAATGACTCTGGTGGATCAATGTGGTTTAGGAAAAGAACACACATGCAATGACTCTCGTGGATCAATGTGGTTCAGGAAAAGAACACACATGCACTGTCACCAGTGGGTCCATGTGGTTTAGAAAAGAACACAGATGCAATGTCACCGGTGGATCCATGTGGTTTAGGAAAAGAACACACATGCAATGTGACAAGTGGATCCAAGTTGTTTAGAAAAATAACACACATGCAATGTCACTAGTGGATCCATGTTATTTAGGAAAAGAACACACATGCAATGTCAAGAGTGGATCAATGTGGTTTACGAAATGAACACATATGCAATGACACTAGTGGATCAATGTGGTATAGGAAAATAACACACATGCAATGTCACAAGTAGATCAGTGTGGTTTAGGAAAAGAACACACATGCAAATGTCACCAGTGGATACATGTGGTTTAGGAAAAGAACAAACATGCAATGACTCTAGTGGATCCATGTGGTTTAGGAAAAGAACACACATGCAATGACTCTAGTGTATCAATGTGGTTTAGGAAAATAACGCACATGCAATGACTCTAGTGGATCAATGTGGTTTAGGAAAAGAACACACAAGCAATGACACTAGTGGATCAATGTGGTATAGGAATAGAACAAACATGCAATGTCACAAGTAGATTAGGGTGGTTTAGGAAAATAACACACATGCAAATGTCACAAGTGGATACATGTGGTTTAGGAAAAGAACAAACTTGCAATAACTCTAGTGGATACATGTGGTTTAGGAAAATAACACACATGCAATGACTAGTGGATCAATGTGGTTCAGGAAAAGAACACACATGCAATGTCAACGGTGGATCCATGTGGTTTAGGAAAAGAACACACATGGAATGACTCTAGTGGATCAATGTGGTTTAGGAAAAGAACACACATGCAATGTCACCAGTGGATCCATGTGGTTTAGGAAAAGAACACACATGCAATGTCACAAGTGGATCCACGTAGTTTAGGAAAAGAACACGCATGCAATGACTCTTATGGATCCATGTGGTTCAGGAAAAGAAGACACATGCAATGTCACAAGTGGATCCATGTGGTTTAGAAAAAGAACACACACGCAATGTCACCAGTGGATCCATTCGGTTTAGGAAAAGAACACACATGGAATGTCACCAGTGGATACATGTTGTTTAGAAAAGAACACACTTGCAATGTCACCCGTGGATCCATGTGATTTAGGAAAAGAGCACACATGCAATGTCACAAGTGGATCCAGGTGGTTTAGGAAAAGAACACACATGCAATGAGTCTAGTGGATCAATGTAGTTTAGGAATATAACACACTTGCAATGACTCAAGTGGATCCATGTGGTTTAGTAAAATAACACACATGCAATGCCACTAGTGGATCCATGTGGTTTAGGAAAAGAACACACATGCAATGTCACTAGTGGATCCATCTGGTTTAGAAAAAGACCATACATGAAATGTCACTAGTGGATCCATGTGGTTTAGGAAAAGAACACACATGCAAATGTCACTACTGGATCAATGTGGTTTTGGAAATGAACACACATGCAATGCCTAAAGTGGATCCACGTGGTTCAGGAAAATAACACACATGCAAGACACCAGTGGATCCATGTGGTTCAGGAAAATAACACATTTGCAATGACACTAGTGGATCAATGTAGTTTACGAAAAACAAACACATACAATGTCACAAGTAGATCGATGTGGTTTAGGAATAGAACACACATGCAATGACTCAAGTGGATCCATGTGGTTCAGGAAAAGAACACACTTGCAATGTCACTACTGGGTCCATGTGGTTTAGGAAAAGAACACACATGCAATGTCACCAGTGGATCCATATGGTTTAGGAAAAGAACACACATGCAATGTCACCAGTGTATCCATGTGGTTTAGGAAAATAACCCACATGCAAATGTCACTAGTGGGTCAATGTGGTTTAGGAAATGAACATACATGAAATGCCTCAAGTGGATCCATGTGGATTAGGAAAAGAACACACATGAAATGACACAAGTGGATCCATCAGGTTAAGGAAAAGAACACACATCTAATGACACTAGTGGATCAATGTGGTTTACGAAAAATAAACACATGCAATGTCACAAGTAGATCAATGTGGTTTAGGAAAATAACACACATGAAAATGTCACCAGTGGATACATGTCGTTTAGGAAAAGAACACACATTCAATGACTCTAGTGCATCCATGTGGGTTACGAAAAAAACACAGATGCAATATCACAAGTAGATCAATGTGGTTTAGGAAAAGAACACACATGCAAATGTCACCAGTGGATACATGTAAGTTAGGAAAAGAACACACATGTAGTGACTATAGTGCATCAATGTGGTTTAGGAACAGAACACACATGCAACGACTCTAGTGGATCCAGGTGGTTCAGGAAATGAACACACATGCAATGTCACTAGTGGATCGATGTGGTCCAGGAAAAGAACACACAAGCAAATGTCACTAGTGGATCAATGTGGTTTAGGAAAAGAACACACATGCAATGCCTCAAGTGGAACCTTGTCGTTTATGAAAAACACACATGCAATGCCACTAGTGGATCCATGTGGTTCAGGAAAAGAACACAAATCCAATGGCACTAGTGGATCAATTTGGTTCAGGAAAAGAACACACATGCAATGTCACAACTAGATAAATATGGTTTAGGAAAAGAACACACATGAAAATGTCACCGGTGGATACATGTGGATTAGGAATACAACACTCATGCAATGACTCTAGTGGATCCATGTTGTTTAGTAAAAGAACACACATGCAATGACTCTAGTGGATCAATGTGGTTTAGGAAAAGAACACACATGCCATGTCACTAGTGGATACATGTTGTTTAGAAAAGAACACACTTGCAATGTCACCCGTGGATCCATGTGATTTAGGAAAAGAGCACACATGCAATGTCACAAGTGGATCCTGGTGGTTTAGGAAATGAACGCACATGCAATGAGTCTAGTGGATCAATGTAGTTTAGGAAAAGAACACACATGAAATGACTCAAGTGGATCCATGTGGTTCAGGAAAATAACACGCATGCAATGTCACTAGTGGATCCATGTGGTTTAGGAAAAGAACACACATGCAATGTCACTAGTCGATCCATCTGGTTTAAAAAAGAACACACATGCAATGTCACCAGTGGTTCCATGTGGTTTAGGAAAAGAACACACATGCAATGACTCTGGTGGATCAATGTGGTTTAGGAAAAGAACACACATGCAATGACTCTCGTGGATCAATGTGGTTCAGGAAAAGAACACACATGCACTGTCACCAGTGGGTCCATGTGGTTTAGAAAAGAACACAGATGCAATGTCACCGGTGGATCCATGTGGTTTAGGAAAAGAACACACATGCAATGTGACAAGTGGATCCAAGTTGTTTAGAAAAATAACACACATGCAATGTCACTAGTGGATCCATGTTATTTAGGAAAAGAACACACATGCAATGTCAAGAGTGGATCAATGTGGTTTACGAAATGAACACATATGCAATGACACTAGTGGATCAATGTGGTATAGGAAAATAACACACATGCAATGTCACAAGTAGATCAGTGTGGTTTAGGAAAAGAACACACATGCAAATGTCACCAGTGGATACATGTGGTTTAGGAAAAGAACAAACATGCAATGACTCTAGTGGATCCATGTGGTTTAGGAAAAGAACACACATGCAATGACTCTAGTGTATCAATGTTGTTTAGGAAAAGAACGCACATGCAATGACTCTAGTGGATCAATGTGGTTTAGGAAAAGAACACACATACAATGTCACAAGTGGATCAATGTGGTTTAGGAAAATAACACACATGCAATGACTCTGGTGGATCAATGTGGTTTAGGAAAAGAACACACATGCAATGACTCTCGTGGATCAATGTGGTTCAGGAAAAGAATACACATGCACTGTCACCAGTGGGTCCATGTAGTTTAGAAAAGAACACACATGCAATGTCACCGATGGATCCATGTGGTTTAGGAAAAGAACACACATGCAATTTGACAAGTGGATCCATGTTGTTTAGGAAAATAACACACATGCAATGTCACTAGTGGATCCATGTGATTTAGGAAAAGAACACACATGCGGTTTCACCAGTGGATCCATCTGGTTTAGGAAAAGAACACACATGCAATGACTCTAGTGGATCAATGTGGTTTAGGAAAAGAACACACATGCACTGTCACCAGTGGATCCATGTGGTTTAAGAAAATAATACACATGCAATCTCACAAGTGGATCCATGTAGTTTAGGAAAAGAACACGCATGCAATGACTCTTGTGGATCCATGTGGTTTAGGAAAAGAACACACATGCAATGTCACAAGTGGATCCATGTGGTTTGGAAAAAGAACACACATGCAATGTCACCGGTGGATCCATGTGGTTTAGGAAAAAACACATGCAATGTCACCCGTGGATCCATGTGGTTTAGGAAAACAACACACACACAATGACTTTAGTGGATTAATGTGGTTTAGGAGAAGAACACACATGCAATGTCACTAGTTGATCGATGTAGTTTATGAAGAGAACACAAATGCAATGTCACGAGTGGATCAATGTGGTTTACGAGAAGAACACAGATGCAATGTCACTAGTGGATCCATGTGGTTTAGGAAAAACACACATGCACTAACTTTAGTGGATCAATGTCGTTTAGGAAAAGAACACACATGCTATGTCACTAGTGTATCCATGCGGTTTACGAAAAGAACACACATGCAATGTCTCTAGTGGATCCATGTGGTTTAGGAAAATAACACACATACAATGTCACAAGTTGATCCATGTGGTTTAGGAAAAGAACACACATGCAATGACTCTAGTGGATCAATGTGGTTTAGGAAAAGAACACACATGCAATGACTCTAGTGGATCCATGTGGTGTAGGAAAAGAGCACACATGCAATAGTCACTAGTGGATCAATGTGGTTTAGGGAAAGAACACACATGGAATGCCTCAAGTGGATCCATGTGGTTTAGGAAAAACACACATGCAATGACACCAGTGGATGCATGTGGTTCAAGAAAAGAACATAGAAGAAATGACACTAGTGGATCAATGTGGTATAGGAAAAGAACACATATGGAATGTCATAAGTAGATTAGTGTGGTTTAGGAAAAGAACACACATGCAAATGTCACAAGTGGATACATGTGGTTTAGGAAAAGAACAAACATGCAATAACTCTAGTGGATACATGTGGTTTCAGAAAAGACACACATGCAATGAATCTAGTGTGTCAATGTGTTTTAGGAAAAGAACACACATGCAATGACTCTAGTGGATCAATGTGGATTAGGAAAAGAACACACATGCAATGACTCTAGCGGATCCATGTGGTTTAGGAAAAGGACACACATGCAAAAGTCACTAGTGGATCAATGTGGTTCAGGAAAAGAACACATATGCAATGCCTCAAGTGGATCCATGTGGTTTAGGAAAAACACACATGCAATGACACCAGTGGATGCATGTGGTTCAGGAAAAGAACACACAAGCAATGACCATAGTGGATCAATGTGGTATACGAATAGAAGAAACATGCAATGTCACAAGTAGATTAGGGTGGTTTAGGAAAAGAACACACATGCAAATGTCACAAGTGGATACATGTGGTTTATGAAAAGAACAAACATGCAATAACTCTAGTGGATATATATGGTTTAGGAAAATAACACACATGCAATGACTCTAGTGGATCAACGTGGTTCAGGAAAAGAACACACATGCACTGTCACCAGTGGGTCCATGTGGTTTAGAAACAAACACACATGCAATGTCAACGGTGGATCCATGTGGTTTAGGAAAAGAACACACATGCAATGACTCGAGTGTATCAGTGTGGTTTAGGAAAAGAACACACATGCAATGTCACCAGTGGATCCATGTGGTTTAACAAAAGAACACACATGCAATGTCACAAGTGGATCCATGTAGTTTAGGAAAAGAACACGCACGCAATGACTCTTATGGATCCATGTGGTTCAGGAAAAGAACACACATGCAATGTCACAAGTGGATCCATGTGGTTTAGAAAAAGAACACACATGCAATGTCACCAGTGGACCCATGTGGTTTAGGAAAAGAACACACATGCAATGTCACCCGTGGATCCATGTGGTTTGGGAAAACAACACACACAATGACTTTCGTGGATCAATGTGGTTTAGGAGAAGAACACACATGCAATGACTCTAGTGTATCAATGTGGTTTAGGAAAAGAACACACATGCAATGACTCTAGTGGATCAATGTGGTTTAGGAAAAGAACACACATACAATGTCACAAGTGGATCCATGTAGTTTAGGAAAAGAACACACATGCAATGACTCTGGTTGATCAATATGGTGTAGGAAAACAATAGACATGCAATGACTCTAGTGGATCAATGTGGTTCAGGAAAAGAACACACATGCACTGTCACCAGTGGGTCCATGTGGTTTAGAAAAAAAAACACATGCAATGTCAATGATGGATCCATGTGGTTTAGGAAAAGAACACATATGCAATGACTCTTGTGTATCAATGTGGTTTAGGAAAAGAACACACATGCAATGTCACTAGTGGATCCATGTGGTTTAACAAAAGAACACACAAGCAATGTCACAAGTGGATCCATGTAGTTTAGGAAAATACCACGCATGCAATGACTCTTATGAATCCACGTGGTTCAGGAAAAGAACACACATGCAATGTCGCAAGTGGATCCATGTGGTTTAGGAAAAGAACACACATGCAATGTCACCCGTGGATCCATGTGGTTTGGGAAAACAACACACACACAATGACTTTAGTGGATCAATGTGGTTTAGGAGAAGAACACACATGCAATGACTCTAGTGTATCAATGTGGATTAGGAAAAGAACACGCATGCAATGAATTTAGTGGATCAATGTGGTTTAGGAAAAGAACACACATACAATGTCACAAGTGGATCCATGTGGTTTAGGAAAAGAACACACATGCAATGACTCTGGTGGATCAATATAGTTTAGGAAAACAACACACATGCAATGACTCTAGTGTGGTTCAGGAAAGGAACACACATGCACTGTCACTAGTGGGTCCATGTGGTTTAGAAAAGAACACACATGCAATGTCACCGGTGGATGCATGTGGTTTAGGAAAAGAACACACATGCAATGTGACAAGTGGATCCATGTGGTTTAGGAAAATAACACACATGAAATGTCACTAGTGGATCCATGTGATTTAGGGAAAGAACATACATCAAATGTCACCAGTGGATCCATCTGGTTTAGGAAAAGAACACACATGCAATGTAACTAGTGGATCCATGTGTTTTAGGAAAATAACACACATGCAAATGTCACTAGTGGATCAATGTGGTTAAGGAAATGAACACACATGCAATGTCACAAGTAGATCAATGTGGTTTAGGAAAAGAACACACATGCAAATGTCACAAGTGGATACATGTGGTTTAGGAAAAGAACAAACATGCAACAACTCTAGTGGATCCATGTGATTTAGGAAAAGAACACACATGCAATGACTCTAGTGATCCATGTGTTTCAGGAAAAGAACACACATGCACTATCACCAGTGGATCCATATGGTTAAGGAAAATAAAACACATCCAATGACTCCAGTGAATCTGTGTGGTTCAGGAAAAGAACACACATGCAATGTCACCAGTGGGTCCATGTGGTTTACGAAAAGAACACACATGCAATGTCACCAGTGGATCCATGTTGTTTAGGAAAAGAACACACATCCAATGAATCTAGTGGATCCATGTGGTTTATTAAAAGAACACACATGCAATGACTCTAGTGGATCAATGTGGTTTAGGAAAAGAACACACATGCAATGTTCCCAGTGGATCCATGTGGTTTAAGAAAAGAACACACATGCAATGTCACAAGTGGATCCATGTAGTTTAGGAAAAGAACATGCATGCAATGACTCTTGTGGATCCATGTGGTTTGGAAAAAGAACACACATGCAATGTCACCGGTGGATCCATGTGGTTTAGGAAAAAAACACACACGCAATGTCACCCGTGGATCCATGTGGTTTAGGAAAAAACACACACACAATGACTTTAGTGGATCAATGTGGTTTAGGAGAAGAACACACATGCAATGTCACCAGTTGATCGTTGTAGTTTACCAAGTGAACACAAATGCAATGTCACCAGTGCATCAATGTGGTTTACGAGAAGAACATAGATGCAATGTCACTAGTGGATCCATGTGGTTTAGGAAAAACACACATGCACTGACTTTAGTGGATCAATGTGGTTTAGGAAAAGAACATACATGCTATGTCACAAGTTTATCCATGTGCTTTAGGAAAAGAACACACATGCAATGTCTCTAGTGGATCCATTTGGTTTAGGAAAATAACACACATACAATGTCACAAGATGATCCATGTGGTTTAGGAAAAGAACACACATGCAATGACTCTAGTGGATCAATGTGGTTTAGGAAAAGAACACACATGCAATGACTCTAGTGGATCAATGTGGTTTAGGAAAAGGACATACATGTAATGACTCTAGTGGATCCATGTGGTTGAGGAAAAGGACACACATGCAATGTCACTGGTGGATCCATGTGGTTTAGGAAAAAAACACATGCACTGACCTTAGTGGATCAATGTGGTTTAGGAAAAGAACAAACATGCTATGTCACAGGTGTATCCATGTGCTTTAGGAAAAGAACACACATGCAATGCCTCAAGTGGATCCATGTGGTTTAGGAAAAACACACATGCAATGACACCAGTGGATGCATGTGGTTCATGAAAAGAACACACAAGCAATGACACTAGTGGATCAATGTGGTATAGGAAAAGAACACATATGCAATGTCACAAGTAGATCAGTGTGGTTTAGGAAAAGAACACACATGCAAATGTCACAAGTGGATACATGTGGTTTAGGAAAAGAACAAACATGCAATAACTCTAGTGGAGACATGTGGTTTCGGAAAAGAACACACATGCAATGAATCTAGTGGATCAATGTGGTTTAGGAAAAGAACACACATGCAATGACTCTAGTGGATCAATGTGTATTAGGAAAAGAACACACATGCAATGACTCTAGAGGATCCATGTGGTTTAGGAAAATAGCACACATGCAAAAGTCACTAGTGGATCAATGTGGTTTAGGAAAAGAACACACATGCAATGCCTCAAGTGGATCCATGTGCTTTAGGAAAAACACACATGTAATGACACCAGTGGATGCATGTGGTTCGGGAAAAGAACACACAAGCAATGACACTAGTGGATCAATGTGGTATAGGAATAGAACAAACATGCAATGTCACAAGTAGATTAGGGTGGTTTAGGAAAATAACACACATGCAAATGTCACAAGTGGATACATGTGGTTTAGGAAAAGAGCAAACATGCAATAACTCTAGTGGATACATGTGGTTTAGGAAAATAACACACATGCAATGACTAGTGGATCAATGTGGTTCAGGAAAAGAACACACATGCAATGTCAACGGTGGATCCATGTGGTTTAGGAAAAGAACACACATGTAATGACTCTAGTGGATCAATGTGGTTTAGGAAAAGAACACACATGAAATGTCACCAGTGCATCAATGTGGTTTACGAGAAGAACACAAATGCAATGTCACTAGTGGATCCATGTGGTTTAGGAAAAACACACATGCACTGACTTTAGTGGATCAATGTGGTTTAGGAAAAGAACATACATGCTATGTCACAAGTTTATCCATGTGCGTTAGGAAAAGAACACACATGCAATGTCTCTAGTGGATCCATTTGGTTTAGGAAAATAACACACATACAATGTCACAAGATGATCCATGTGGTTTAGGAAAAGAACACACATGCAATGACTCTAGTGGATCAATGTGGTTTAGGAAAAGAACACACATGCAATGACTCTAGTGGATCAATGTGGTTTAGGAAAAGGACATACATGTAATAACTCTAGTGGATCCATGTGGTTGAGGAAAAGAACACACATGCAATGTCACTGGTGGATCCATGTGGTTTAGGAAAAAACACACATGCACTGACCTTAGTGGATCAATGTGGTTTAGGAAAAGAACAAACATGCTATGTCACAGGTGTATCCATGTGCTTTAGGAAAAGAACACACATGCAATGCCTCAAGTGGATCCATGTGGTTTAGGAAAAACACACATGCAATGACACCAGTGGATGCATGTGGTTCAGGAAAAGAACACACAAACAATGACACTAGTGGATCAATGTGGTATAGGAAAAGAACACATATGCAATGTCACAAGTAGATCAGTGTGGTTTTAGGAAAAGAAAACACATGCAAATGTCACAAGTGGATACATGTGGTTTAGGAAAAGAACAAACATGCAATAAATCTAGTGGATATATGTGGTTTAGGAAAATAACACACATGCAATGAGTAGTGGATCAATGTGGTTCAGGAAAAGAACACACATGCAATGTCAACGGTGGATCCATGTGGTTTAGGAAAAGAACACACATGTAATGACTCTAGTGGATCAATGTGGTTTAGGAAAAGAACACACATGCAATGTCACTAGTGGATCCATGTGGTTTAACAAAAGAACACACATGCAATGTCACAAGTGAATCCACGTAGTTTAGGAAAAGAACACGCATGCAATAACTCTTATGGATCCATGTGGTTCAGGAAAGGAAGACACATGCAATGTCACAAGTGGATCCATGTGGTTTAGAAAAAGAACACACATGCAATGTCACCAGTGGATCCATTCGGTTTAGGAAAAGAAGACACATGCTGTAAGATCCCTCCTTATTAAAGGAAAAGATCCCTGTGATTGCAATGCTAGTCCCTGGATCAATGCTAGCATCCACAGTTTAAGATGAAGTACACAGATACAAAGGTCGTTTATTACAGTCATTCCAGAGATAAAACATAGTCTTTTACAACTCAGGGCCAAAGGCCTAATACAAGAGTTTATGGAATATGTAAATAAACATAAGTCTTCATCTTCATGTGCCGAGCAAGCATGTTGAGTGTAGACTCATGACTCCTATTCATCATCAGAGTAACCTGCAACATCATAAGTTACAGCCACAGAGGGTCAATACTTTGGAATAGTATTGGCAAGTGATACCTTAGTATATTTTAAGTGGACTATAATACTATATGCATTTGGCTGGTGGAGCTTAGGCTTGCATTGCTCAAAATAGATTTTTCCTTAACTTTTTGAAAATACTAAGTTTTAGTTTGGCAAAGACTATCCCAAGGTATCTACCAATCAAAGACTGAAGATCCACTCAGGGCATCTACCAATCAAAGACTGAAGATCCTTTAACCCTTGTTCACCCACAAGTTTTATTCAGAAATTGGAGTGATGAGATTCTTGAAGTTTCCATGTCTTGATGCTCAAATTGTCCTTCACCAGGACATGGCTAAGTACTTAGGTTTACACTCTGCAGAGGTGGTGCACTTTCCCACAAGCCTTGGTTTCCCAAGAATGATCCTTCATAGCCTTTCCTTAGTCAAATGGACGTTGCTCCAACCTATCAACCCATCTACCACCTCTGTCCAAGAGACTAAGTTCCAGCATCCTAAGATCATGGCAGAGCCCATAATGCCAAGTGGTTGCACTTGAAGCTTCTCAACATTTGACAACTCAAATCTCTTTGTTCCTGGGTGGCCATCCACAAGTGAGATACACAAGGTTCACCAGTACCCCTGGCCTTGTGTAACCACTCAACATATCCCATTCTTTCCATTCCACCCATTTGATTCATAACTTAGTTGTTTTGTTAAATAAAAACAAGTCCTTAGACTTAGAATATTTTCCATAGTGTGAATATATAAACCACCCTTGTTTTCTAGTAGCTAGGCTAAGCATGGCATGGCAACTTATCCTTAGGGAATTTTCCTAGCAACTCTAGCATTCTATTCTAAATAGGATTTCCCATCATCAATTGACAAAAGTAGCATGCAAGTCCTAACAAAATAAATCTAATGCAAGTAGAAAATATAGGTATGGAATATTCATGAAGATATCACTTGCCTTGGTAATGTGGAGTAGCACTAAATCACAATCACAATCACTAGCAAAATCTACACACAAAGTTATAGCACACAATTACACACAAATATATACAAACAAAAATATTATGAATGCATGCATGCATGAATCTACCAAGTGATGATTTTGAAAACTCAACCATGCATGAATACAGAAACTAAACAAGTCACAAAATAGCCAAGACAACTTAAATAACCCTAAAACAAAATACTAAACTAAATCTATACTCAAAAGGCCTCAAACAAGTTTCTGTAATTTAAGCCAAACTAATGGTTACTATTTGCTAAACAAAAGGATAGGCAGAAAGGGTTTGTTTTCTGAATCCAACGGTATAAAGTTTGCAAAATTCTAACGTGGGATTCAAAAGATATAGGCATTTGAAATTTGGATCAAAATCTGTTTTTGAATTCTATTTTCAGATCTAACCTAGCCACGCGTCATGTTCTTATTCGCCCGTACCGTTTCGCACTGGATCGAGCTCCACAGCCGTAGGATCTAAATGAAATCTGGCGGCTCAGATCGCATCGCTTGAGGGGTTAAGTGGATCTATCCTAAGCGCTACGACACGGATCTAACGGCTGCTATTTCTCTGCCAAGAACTGGCGGCGAGCGGCGGCTACGGCGGCGAAGCTGTCGGTCGATGACGTTCCGGCAATTTGAGACGGAGAGGAGAAAGAGGAGTAGCTCACCGGGCTCAGGAGGTCACGCGAAGCTTCGTCGTACTGCGGTTGGTCAAGGGCGCCGCACGGCTGCGATTGCTCACCGGAGTTCGTGGCGGCGTCGGGTGCGTCGGGTGGTCGTTGTGGACGTCGCTGTGGATCACCCCAAGGCAAGGCGAGGACACGGTTAGATTCATAGGGTCAAGGCGAAGTAGTGAGCAAGTGGAACCGTCGGAGTAGATGTCGCCGTCGGTGCTCGCTGTGTCAAGTGGAACCGGTGACCTGGGGCAGTACAAGACGGACTAGTGGGGTCAGGAGGTGGGCCAAGACACGCTGAGTCAGATTGTAAGAACGAGAGGCAGAGGGGAGCTCTGGACTCACCGGAATCGATCGCCGGAGAGGGTCTGTCTGCGGCGAGGCAAAGCTGATTGAGGACAGCCTGGTGGCAGAGTGAGTGAGGTGTTTGGGGAAAAAAGATCGCGAGGCAGAGAGGATCTTATAGGCGGGGAATCGACAGGAAACGCTCGAGGATAAATGCCCATTTACGCCGCCATTACGGCCATCATCTGCTGCAGCGACGGGTCGTCGTCGGCGATCTGGGAAGACGAGGGCGACGTGGACGGGCCCGCTCGTCGAAGGTGCGAGGTGGCGGTGGGGTCTGCTGTCACGACTTAACGTCTTCAGCAGCGTGTGAGAAGGAAAAGGAGATCCCTGGGTGGGCTTACTGGGCTTGATCCGCTGCTGGGCCAGATTCTGGCCGCTCGGCCCTTTTCCTTTCTTTAAGCCTTTTTCTTTTTCTAATTCCATTTTCTGAATAGAATTTGATATGAATTCAAATCATTTTGAATTCAAACTGCTTAGGGATTTTTGCAGGTTCTGTGGGTTCAAAAATGAGTCAGATGACCATGTGGTTACTAGCAAGGGCTTGGTCAAGCTTGGGTTTCAAAGTAAACAGAGATTTGCTCTAGTTGCAAATATTTGAAATAGGGGTTTGAAACTATTTCTAAATTTTGAATCTTGGGTTTAAATGCTACTCCTAATCTTTCCAACCATGGAGGCAAGGAAACAAGTTCATAGACAATCAAATCCCAAAGGGTGATGGCCAATTGAGATAAATTGCCCACATGAAATCATAGCTCAAACTTCTGCTTCTAAATGATTTTGAGAAAAAACCCTATATGAATGAATGATGCAAGAATGAAATGAATGAGTTTTGAAACATGATTTTGGGATGTTACAAATCTAACCCCCTTAAAATGAATCTCGCCCTCGAGATTCGGATTGGCTAGCAAATAGGTGAGGGTGGTCTTTCCGAAGATCATCTTCTCTTTCCCAAGTTGCTTCCTCTTCGGAATGATGATTCCATTGTACTTTGCAAAATTTGATAGTCTTGTCCTTGTGACTCTTTCTGGTCTCAAGTATCTTGATAGGCTTTTCTTCATAGGTGAGATCACTTTCTAGTTGAACTTCTTCCAAAGATATGGTATCTTTCAAAGATGTTTCTTCCATTTCTGGATGACATTTCTTAAGCTGGCTCACATGAAAAACATTATGGACTGCTAATAAAGATGCTGGCAGTTCGATTTCATATGCAGCTTCTCCCTTGCGACTTAGAATGTTGAATGGTCCCACATATCTTGGTGCTAACTTTCCTTTGACTCCAAATCTTTTTACTCCACGAAGTGGTGATACTCTAAGATAAGCTCTATCCCCAACTTCATAAGTGACTTTTCTACGCTTAGCATCTGCGTAGCTTTTCTATCGAGACTGTGCTATCTTCAATCTGTCTCTAACCAATTTGACCTTTTCTTCGGCGTCTTTGATAAGATCTGGTCCAAACAAACTTGTTTCTCCTACACCATTCCATAGCAATGGGGTGGTACACTTTCTTCCATATAGAAACTCGAATGGTGCCATCCCAATACTAGATTGGTGACTGTTGTTGTAAGAGAACTCTGCGTAAGGCAGACTTTCATCCCAACTTGCTCCATAGTCTAGGGCACATGCCCTCAACATGTCTTCAAGAATTTGATTAGTCCTTTCTGTTTGTCCATCAGTTTGAGGATGAAAAGCAGTGCTAAATTCCAATCTCGTTCCTAAATATTCATGAAGCTGTCTCCAAAAGTGAGAAGTGAATTGAGTTCCTCTATCAGACACAATACTCTTAGGTACACCATGAAGGCATACAATTCTGCTCATGTAGATTTTGGCTAACTTGGCACTTGTATAAGTTGTCTTTACGGGTATAAAATGAGCCACTTTACTTAGGCGATCTACAACTACCCATATGGAATCATACCCTGACCTGGTCCTTGGTAATCCGGTAATGAAATCCATACCAATATTTTCCCACTTCCATTCAGGAATAGGCATTGGTTGAAGCAAACCTGCTGGTTTCTGATGCTCCGCTTTCACTCTACTACACACGTCACACAAAGCAATGTGTTCTGATGTCCCTTTTAAGATTGTTCCACCAAAATCTTTCTTTCATATCCATGTACATTTTGGTGTTTCCGGGTGAATAGAATATGGAGAGTTATGGGCTTCTGTAAAATCAGTTTCCATTTCGGATCTTGTGGAACACAAATACGTTTCCGTGCCATAAAGTACCTTGTTCGTCCATATGGAAACTTTTAGCTTTCCCTTGGCTAATCCTTTCCTAATCTCTTGATCTCTTTATCCATCTTTTGGGCTTCTTTAATCTTATCCAGCAGTGGGTTGAACATCCAAAGACATAAGATGTCCTTTCGGCACAATCTCCAACCTGAGTTCCTTGAATTGCATACACAAATCATCAGGCAATTCACCTTTGGTAAGACCATTTACAAACGCCTTACGACTTAGAGCATCTGCTACTACATTTGCTTTACCGGGGTGGTATTGCAAACTCAAGTCGTAATCCTTGATAAGTTCTAACCATCTCCTTTGTCTCATATTGATTTCCTTCTGGGTGAAGATATACTTCAAGCTCTTATGGTCGGTGAATACTTCACAACGTTTTCCCAAAAGGTAATGTCTCCATGTTTTGAGTGCATGGACAACAGCGGCTAACTCTAAATCATGAGTAGGATAATTTACTTCATGAGTTTTGAGTTGTCTCGAGGTATAAGCCACAACTTTTCCGCTTTGCATAAGTCTCGCTCCTAATCCTTGATGCGAAGCATCACAATATACTTGGAAATCCTTTTCCAAATCTGGTAGGCACAGTACTGGTGCTGACACAAGTCTCTTCTTTAATTCTTGAAAGCTGAGTTCACATCCTTCAGACCAAGCAAATTTCTTATCTTTCTTCAACAGTTCTGTCATTGGTTTAGCAACCTTAGAAAAATTTTCAATGAATCTTCTGTAGTAACCTGCTAAACCAAGGAAACTACGAACCTCTTTTACGTTCTTGGGACTTTTCCATTCTGTCACAGCCGAAACTTTAGCAGGATCAACTGCTACACCATCCTTTGTCATAACATGACCAAGAAATCCAACTTCCTCTAACCAAAACTCACACTTGCTGAATTTGGCATAAAGCTTATGTTCCCTTAGTTTCTCAAGTATCAAGCGTAGATGTCTTTCATGCTCTTCCTTGCTCTTGGAGTAGACTAAGATGTCATCGATGAAAACGACAACGAACTTGTCGAGAAATTCCATGAACACTTTGTTCATCATATTCATGAAGTATGCGAGCGTTGGTTAAACCAAAAGGCATCACGATTGTACTCATACAATCCATACCTTGTGGTAAATGCTGTTTTAGGTATGTCTTGCTCTCTTATCTTGAGTTGAAAATAGCACGAAGATCAATCTTCGAGAACACACATGCTCCTTCTAGCTGATCAAACAAGTCATTTATTCTTGGCAAAGGATACTTGTTCTTGATGGTTACCTCGTTGAGAGAACGGTAATCTATGCATAACCTTTGAGTTCTATCTCTCTTTTCTACGAACAAAACTGGAGCTCCCCAAGATGAAGAACTAGGCTGGATGAATCCTTTCTGCAATTGTTCTCCAAGTTGTTTCTTGAGTTCCTTAAGTTCGTCAACTGACATTTTATAAGGCCTTTTTGCCCTTGGTCCAGAACCTGGTACCAAATCTATTATAAACTCCACATCTCTATCTGGTGGCATTCCCGGTAACTCTTCTGGGAACACATCCGGATACTCACACACAATTGGCACTCTGTCCATGCTAACCCCCTTAAGAGAATTCAACTTACTCCCTTTAGATTTAAAATTGGACTTGAATATTATCCTCTTACCTTCATGGGTTGTGAGTGAAATTATGCGATTTGCGCAATCTAGTACTCCCTCATACTTAGCCATCCAATCCATTCCCAAAATTATATCCAATCCTTGGGAATTCAGGATTATCAGGTTTACTGGAAACTTATGTTTTCCGATCTCTAAGACTAGATCATGACATCCTGAGTTTACTATCATTTCTCCACCAGGAGAACTTACTCTTATAGGACATCCAACGGTTTCTACCGGTAGTTCATTTCTTTCGACAAATGCTTTTGATATGAATGAATGAGATGCACCAGTATCAAAGAGTACAAATGCTGAGATGGAATTGAGTCTGAACTTACCAGCAACGGCATCAGGCTCTTCATAGACCTCCTCCACATTAATGTGGTTAACCTGTCCTTTCTGAAAAGGATTGGGCTTGTTAGGTCCTTCAACGTTCTTCTCAGGACACTCATTAGCATAATGTCCAAGCTTCTTGCATTTGAAGCATTCAACCTGACTGTTGTCCTTCTTAGGTTGACTTCCACTTCCACTTCCACTTCCATTATGGTGGCTCTTATATCCACTCTTGTGGTTCTTGTACTTATCATTGTCATGACTGTGATGATGCTTGTTGTCATGACGGTTGTGGTTGTGGTGCTTGTTAAACTTCCCATGCTTGTGGGATCCTGAGCTGACACTATCATCATAGTGAGATCGTTTATGAGACGATCCCGAGCTATGCTTGTCGGAGTGTTTCCTCTTTCTACTATCGACTTGCTTCATTTTATTCTCCACAATAACAGCCTTGTCACACAGCGACTGATAAGTTGGAACATATGCCACAGACAACTGCAAATTCAGCTCATCATTCAAGCCTTCCAGAAACTTTTCCTTCCTTTTGGCATCAGTGTCAACCTCATCCGGTGCATAGCGCGCCAAATTGTTGAACTCTTCAATATATTCAGCCACGCTGTGGTGGCGTTGCCAGTTGAAATTCCTTCTTTTTCAGGCTCATCATTCCTGGTGAGATATGTGTAGTGCGAAAGCCATCTTCAAAGATAGCCCAAGTCACTTCATCAATAGGCGTGGTAATCTGGAAGTTGTCCCACCATGCGGCGGCTGGTCCTTCCAACAGATGTGCTGCGAACCTGACCTTTTCAGCATCTGTGCATCCCACGGTCACTAAGTCTTTGTTCGAGCGTAGCCAATCATTGGCCACCATGGGATCAGTCGTTCCCGAAAACTTAGCTGGCCTCAGACGCAGAAATCTGGTGAGCATATCAAAACCTGGAGGGTTGTTGTTGTTGTTGTTGTTGTTATTGGGGTTGTTGTTGTTCTGGTTCTGGATGAACGTCGTCATCATTTGCATAAGCTGTGTTTGCGCATTCATCATTTGTTGCATTTCCGGGGTAATGTTGGGGTTGGGGTTGGTGGTTGCTGACGGGAGGCATCTGTGGTTTATTCATATAGAGATAAGAATGAGATACCCTTACATGATTTATGCACAATACATCACACAAGCAGACATATAGCATGCAACACAAGGATAAAGCTAAACAACAAGATAACAAAAAGTCTCAAAGTACAAACACACAAGTGGCAAGCCATCCACATGTCGGATGGTCCAACAATAAGTTCACAAATAACAAGTGCGGTAAATAAAGATAACTGAGTAGGTCAAATCTACTCATCGGCATCAATCTCCTCCTCGACAAAGGTAAGACCTACGTTCTCCATTGCGGTCTTGTTCTCCTCGATGGTAGTGGTCAAAGAGTCGATCTTGGCCTTGAGAGCCCTCTTCGGGCGAAGCCTCTCAATCACTCTGCCTTGCTGCTCTAACTCGAAGTCCTTGGACTGCAGTTCCTCGGTAATATCACGAATCCTCTTGTTCCTATCCTGGACACGCTTCTCTTGACTCTTGAACTTACGGTCTTGGGTCTCGAACTTCGTCTCCATCTCCTTGACTATCTCGTCCTGCTGCGCAAAGAGCTTGTCCTTCTCGCGAAGCTGCACCTGGAGCTCGTCATTACTAAGCATGACGTTGGTCCTATCGGTATCCACGTGCCTAATAAGAGTCTCTAAGTCCTGGAGGTATAGGCGTATCGGCTCTGCTGTGACCCTCGAGTCGTCAAAGTCAATGGACTCTCCGTCATCATCACGCCTTAGAAAGGCGTGGAAGTGAGTGCCTCTAACCTGTGGGAGTGACGCCCTAACAATGTCCTATCGGATCCTGCATGACAACCTCCATTCCTCTCTCCTGTCATCGTGCATAAGCTTGAAGACGATGGCCTCCGTAGTAGGCTACGCTCAAGGCGCTGGCTGGTTCACCTTGAAGCCCCAAAGGTCCTTCCTCTCAAACTTGGTGAGTGGGTGCACCGTAATGATAGGAAGAGGGAGATCGAGTAAAGTAGTAAGCTCTACGATACGAGGACCAAAACGGGTAGCCTGGAACTCCTCAACTGTGTTGATGGCAATAGGCATCTATTTATAAGATTGAAAAAGTTAGAACAACACAATTTAAGACAAACATTCAAACACATTCTTGGGACACACAAAAATCATACAAGTCATGCATACAAGAATCCATTACATCAACCAAGGTTCAAACTTATTTAAGGTATCATTTTGGAAAATAAGGTGATAGGTGGTGGTCCAACTAACGAAGTGCGCTTACAATCCTATCTCATTGGATCTGGTGGCTAACACAATGTTCCTAGTGGCAATCACCCTATCTTGTTCACATGCTTCTATCACTAAGTCTATAATATCTCCTCTTAAGGATTGGTTGGTGATTTCCAACTCTTGGGTATGTTCCTTCTCTTTCTCTAAGTCTTTTGGAGGCTGAGCATCTTGCACTTGACTCTAGCATTTAGTTCCTTGATAGTCTTCCAAGCTTCTTCTTTTTCTGACTCAAAGAATGTGGTGTGCATAAAAGTGTTGGTGTACATGCAGAAGCCCTTTTCTTTGTGGTTGTCTTCCTTATTCTTGTACAAGTGAAGTTGCACCCACCAATACTCCACTCCATCCTCCATCACTGGAAAGCCCTTGTACACTGCTGCACCATGTACTCCCATGGTTTCCATGAGGTCCTTGAGAATCTTGGGAAACTGGGTCTCACACTCCAAGGTCATGGTCATGAGTGGTCCTTTCTTCACGGCTTGATCGGAGTTCATCTACAAATAGAGATGAGAATGAGAAGATTAGAAAAGTTTACGAGAAGAGTAGACAAGTGTAGAAGAAGTTAAAATTTTCCTTAGTGGTTTCCAATCCTAGGGTCATAATCCTACAGGCAACACAATGCTCTGATACCATCTGTAAGATCCCTCCTTATTAAAGGAAAAGATCCCTGTGATTGCAATGCTAGTCCCTGGATCAATGCTAGCATCCACAGTTTAAGATGAAGTACACAGATACAAAGGTCGTTTATTACAGTCATTCCAGAGATAAAACATAGTCTTTTACAACTCAGGGCCAAAGGCCTAATACAAGAGTTTATGGAATATGTAAATAAACATAAGTCTTCATCTTCATGTGCCACAGGCAAGCATGTTGAGTGTAGACTCATGACTCCTATTCATCATCAGAGTAACCTGCAACATCATAAGTTACATCCACAGAGGGTCAATACTTTGGAATAGTATTGGCAAGTGATACCTTAGTATATTTTAAGTGGACTATAATACTATATGCATTTGGCTGGTGGAGCTTAGGCTTGCATTGCTCAAAATAGATTTTTCCTTAACTTTTTGAAAATACTAAGTTTTAGTTTGGCAAAGACTATCCCAAGGTATCTACCAATCAAAGACTGAAGATCCACTCAGGGCATCTACCAATCAAAGACTGAAGATCCTTTAACCCTTGTTCACCCACAAGTTTTATTCAGAAATTGGAGTGATGAGATTCTTGAAGTTTCCATGTCTTGATGCTCAAATTGTCCTTCACCAGGGACATGGCTAAGTACTTAGGTTTTACACTCTGCAGAGGTGGTGCACTTTCCCCACAAGCCTTGGTTTCCCAAGAATGATCCTTCAGTAGCCTTTCCTTAGTCAAATGGACGCGTTCCAACCTATCAACCCATCTACCACCCTCTGTCCAAGAGACTAAGTTCCAGCATCCTAAGATCATGGCAGAGCCCATAATGCCAAGTGGTTGCACTTGAAGCTTCTCAACATTTGACAACTCAAATCTCTTTGTTCCTGGGTGGCCATCCACAAGTGAGATACACAAGGTTCACCAGTACCCCTGGCCTTGTGTAACCACTCAACATATCCCATTCTTTCCATTCCACCCAGGTGATTCATAACTTAGTTGTTTTGTTAAATAAAAACAAGTCCTTAGACTTAGAATATTTTCCATAGTGTGAATATATAAACCACCCTTGTTTTCTAGTAGCTAGGCTAAGCATGGCATGGCAACTTATCCTTAGGGAATTTTCCTAGCAACTCTAGCATTCTATTCTAAATAGGATTTCCCATCATCAATTGACAAAAGTAGCATGCAAGTCCTAACAAAATAAATCTAATGCAAGTATAAAATATAGGTATGGAATATTCATGAAGATATCACTTGCCTTGGTAATGTGGAGAGTAGCACTCGTCACAATCACAATCACTAGCAAAATCTACACACAAAGTTATAGCACACAATTACACACAAATATATACAAACAAAAATATTATGAATGCATGCATGCATGAATCTACCAAGTGATGATTTTTGAAAACTCAACCATGCATGAATACAGAAACTAAACAAGTCACAAAATAGCCAAGACAACTTAAATAACCCTAAAACAAAATACTAAACTAAATCTATACTCAAAAAGGCCTCAAACAAGTTTCTGTAATTTAAGCCAAACTAATGGTTACTATTTGCTAAACAAAAAGGATAGGCAGAAAGGGTTTGTTTTTCTGAATCCAACGGCATAAAGTTTGCAAAATTCTAACATGGGATTCAAAAGATATAGGCATTTGAAATTTGGATCAAAATCTGTTTTTGAATTCTATTTTCAGATCTAACCTAGCCACGCGTCATGTTCTTATTCGCCCGTACCGTTTCGCACTGGATCGAGCTCCACAGCCGTAGGATCTAAATGAAATCTGGCGGCTCAGATCGCGTACCACTTCGGGGTTAAGTGGATCTATCCTAGCGCTACGATACGGATCTAACGGCTGCTATTTCTCTGGCCAAGAACTGGCGGCGGAGCGGCGGCTACCAGCGGCGGAACTGTCGGTCGATGACGTTGCCGACGATGCAGACGGAGAGGGAGAAAGAGGAGTAGCTCACCGGGCTCAGGAGGTCACGGCGAAGCTCGTCGTACTTGCGGTTGGTCAAGGGGCGCTCGGGCACGGCTGCGATTGCTCACCGGAGTTCGTGGCGGCGTCGGGTGCGTCGGGTGGTCGTTGTGGACGTCGCTGTGGATCACCCCAAGGCAAGGCGAGGACACGGTTAGATTCACAGGGTCAAGGCGAAGTAGTGAGCAAGTGGAACCGTCGGAGTAGATGTCGCCGTCGGTGCTCGCGGTGTCAAGTGGAACCGGTGACCTGGGGCAGTACAAGACGGACTAGTGGGGTCAGGAGGTGCGCCAAGACACGCTGAGTCAGATTGTAAGAACGAGAGGCAGAGGGGAGCTCTGGACTCACCGGAATCGATCGCCGGAGAGGCTCTGTCTGCGGCGAGGCAAAGCTGATTGAGGACAGCCTGGTGGCGGAGTGAGTGAGGTGTTTGGGGAAAAAAGATCGCGAGGCAGAGAGGATCTTATAGGCGGGGAATCGACAGGAAACGCTCGAGGATAAATGCACATTTACGCCGCGCCATTACCGGCCATCACTGCTGCAACGACGGGTCGCGCGGTCGGGAAGACGAGGCGAGCGGCGTGGACCGGGCCGCTCGTCGTGCGAAGTGGCGGGTGGGACTGTCGATGACGTCTTGGCTCGCGCGTGTGAGAAGGAAAAGGAGATCCCCGGGTGGGCTTACTGGGCTTGATCCGCTGCTGGGCCAGATTCTGGCCGCTCGGCCCTTTTCCTTTCTTTAAGCCTTTTTCTTTTTCTAATTCCATTTTCTGAATAGAATTTGATATGAATTCAAATCATTTTGAATTCAAACTGCTTTAGGGATTTTTGCAGGGTTCTGTGGGTTCAAAATGAGTCGATGACCATGTGGTTACTAGCAAGGCTTGGTCAAGCTTGGGTTTCAAAGTAAATAGAGATTTGCTCTAGTTGCAAATATTTGAAATAGGGGTTTGAAACTATTTCTAAATTTTGAATCTTGGGTTTAAATGCTACTCCTAATCTTTCCAACCATGGAGGCAAGGAAACAAGTTCATAGACAATCAAATCCCAAAGGGTGATGGCCAATTGAGATAAATTGCCCACATGAAATCATAGCTCAAACTTCTGCTTCTAAATGATTTTGAGAAAAAACCCTATATGAATGAATGATGCAAGAATGAAATGAATGAGTTTTTGAAACATGATTTTTGGGATGTTACAAATCTAACCCCCTTAAAATGAATCTCGCCCTCGAGATTCGGATTAACTAACAAATAGGTGAGGTGGTCTTTCGAAGATCATCTTCTCTTTCCCAAGTTGCTTCCTCTTCGGAATGATGATTCCATTGTACTTTGCAAAATTTGATAGTCTTCGTCCTTGTGACTCTTTCTGCGGTCTCAAGTATCTTGATAGGCTTTTCTTCATAGGTGAGATCACTTTCTAGTTGAACTTCTTCCAAAGATATGGTATCTTTCAAAGATGTTTCTTCCATTTCTGGATGACATTTCTTAAGCTGGCTCACATGAAAAACATTATGGACTTCTAATAAAGATCTTTGTGATTCGATTTCATATGACTTCTCCTTGCGACTTAGAATGTTGAATGGTCCCACATATCTTGGTGCTAACTTTCCTTTGACTCCAAATCTTTTTACTCCACGAAGTGGTGATACTCTAAGATAAGCTCTATCCCCAACTTCATAAGTGACTTTTCTACGCTTAGCATCTGCGTAGCTTTTCTATCGAGACTGTGCTATCTTCAATCTGTCTCTAACCAATTTGACCTTTTCTTCGGCGTCTTTGATAAGATCTGGTCCAAACAAACTTGTTTCTCCTACACCATTCCATAGCAATGGGGTGGTACACTTTCTTCCATATAGAAACTCGAATGGTGCCATCCCAATACTAGATTGGTATTTGTTGTAAGAGAACTCTGCGTAAGGCAGACTTTCATCCCAACTTGCTCCATAGTCTAGGGCACATGCCCTCAACATGTCTTCAAGAATTTGATTAGTCCTTTCTGTTTGTCCATCAGTTTGAGGATGAAAGCGATTGCTAAATTCCAATCTCGTTCCTAAATATTCATGAAGCTGTCTCCAAAAGTGAGAAGTGAATTGAGTTCCTCTATCAGACACAATACTCTTAGGTACACCATGAAGGCATACAATTCTGCTCATGTAGATTTTGGCTAACTTGGCACTTGTATAAGTTGTCTTCTGGGTAAAATGAGCCACTTTACTTAGGCGATCTACAACTACCCATATGGAATCATACCCTGACCTGGTCCTTGGTAATCCGGTAATGAAATCCATACCAATATTTTCCCACTTCCATTCAGGAATAGGCATTGGTTGAAGCAAACCTGCTGGTTTACGATGCTCGCTTTCACTCTACTACACACGTCACACAAAGCAATGTGTTGGCGATGTCCCTTTTAAGATTGTTCCACCAAAATCTTTCTTTCATATCCATGTACATTTTGGTGTTTCCGGGTGAATAGAATATGGAGAGTTATGGGCTTCTGTAAAATCAGTTTCCGCATTTCGGATCTTGTGGAACACAAATCGTTTCCGTGCCATAAAAGTACCTTGTTCGTCCATATGGAAACTTTTAGCTTTCCCTTGGCTAATCCTTTCCTAATCTCTTGATCTCTTTATCATCTTTTGGGCTTCTTTAATCTTATCCAACAGTGGGTTGAACATCCAAAGACATAAGATGTCCTTCGGCACAATCTCAACCTGAGTTCCTTGAATTGCATACACAAATCATCAGGCAATTCACCTTTGGTAAGACCATTTACAAACGCCTTACGACTTAGAGCATCTGCTACTACATTTGCTTTACCGGGGTGGTATTGCAAACTCAAGTCGTAATCCTTGATAAGTTCTAACCATCTCCTTTGTCTCATATTGATTTCCTTCTGGGTGAAGATATACTTCAAGCTCTTATGGTCGGTGAATACTTCACAACGTTTTCCCAAAAGGTAATGTCTCCATGTTTTGAGTGCATGGACAATGCCACTAACTCTAAATCATGAGTAGGATAATTTACTTCATGAGTTTTGAGTTGTCTCGAGGTATAAGCCACAACTTTTCCGCTTTGCATAAGTACGGCTCCTAATCCTTGATGCGAAGCATCACAATATACTTGGAAATCCTTTTCCAAATCTGGTAGGCACAGTACTGGTGCTGACACAAGTCTCTTCTTTAATTCTTGAAAGCTGAGTTCACATCCTTCAGACCAAGCAAATTTCTTATCTTTCTTCAACAGTTCTGTCATTGGTTTAGCAACCTTAGAAATTTTTTCAATGAATCTTCTGTAGTAACCTGCTAAACCAAGGAAACTACGAACCTCTTTTACGTTCTTGGGACTTTTCCATTCTGTCACAGCCGAAACTTTAGCAGGATCAACTGCTACACCATCCTTTGTCATAACATGACCAAGAAATCCAACTTCCTCTAACCAAAACTCACACTTGCTGAATTTGGCATAAAGCTTATGTTCCCTTAGTTTCTCAAGTATCAAGCGTAGATGTCTTTCATGCTCTTCCTTGCTCTTGGAGTAGACTAAGATGTCATCGATGAAAACGACAACGAACTTGTCGAGAAATTCCATGAACACTTTGTTCATCATATTCATGAAGTATGCCGGAGCGTTGGTTAAACCAAAAGGCATCACAGTGTACTCATACAATCCATACCTTGTGGTAAATGTTGTTTTAGGTATGTCTTGCTCTCTTATCTTGAGTTGAAAATAGCCTGACCGAATATCAATCTTCGAGAACACACATGCTCCTTCTAGCTGATCAAACAAGTCATTTATTCTTGGCAAAGGATACTTGTTCTTGATGGTTACCTCGTTGAGAGAACGGTAATCTATGCATAACCTTTGAGTTCTATCTCTCTTTTCTACGAACAAAACTGGAGCTCCCCAAGATGAAGAACTAGGCTGGATGAATCCTTTCTGCAATTGTTCTCCAAGTTGTTTCTTGAGTTCCTTAAGTTCGAATCGACATTTTATAAGGCCTTTTGCCCTTGGTCGAACACGGTACCAAATCTATTATAAACTCCACATCTCTATCTGGTGGCATTCCCGGTAACTCTTCTGGGAACACATCCGGATACTCACACACAATTGGCACTCTGTCCATGCTAACCCCCTTAAGAGAATTCAACTTACTCCCTTTAGATTTAAAATTGGACTTGAATATTATCCTCTTACCTTCAGGGGTTGTGAGTGAAATTGTGCGATTTGCGCAATCTAGTACTCCCTCATACTTAGCCATCCAATCCATTCCCAAAATTATATCCAATCCTTGGGAATTCAGGATTATCAGGTTTACTGGAAACTTATGTTTTCCGATCTCTAAGACTAGATCATGACATCCTGAGTTTACTATCATTTCTCCACCAGGAGAACTTACTCTTATAGGACATCCAACGGTTTCTACCGGTAGGTAGTTCATTTCGACAAATGCTTTTGATATGAATGAATGAGATGCACCAGTATCAAAGAGTACAAATGCTGAGATGGAATTGAGTCTGAACTTACCAGCAACGGCATCAGGCTCTTCATAGACCTCCTCCACATTAATGTGGTTAACCTGTCCTTTCTGAAAAGGATTGGGCTTGTTAGGTCCTTCAACGTTCTTCTCAGGACACTCATTAGCATAATGTCCAAGCTTCTTGCATTTGAAGCATTCAACCTGACTGTTGTCCTTCTTAGGTTGACTTCCACTTCCATTATGGTGGCTCTTATATCCACTTTTGTGGTTCTTGTACTTATCATTGTCATGACTGCGATGATGCTTGTTGTCATGACGGTTGTGGTTGTGGTGCTTGTTAAACTTCCCATGCTTGTGGGATCCTGAGCTGACACTATCATCATAGTGAGATCGTTTATGAGACGATCCCGAGCTATGCTTGTCGGAGTGTTTCCTCTTTCTACTCTCGACTTGCTTCATTTTATTCTCCACAATAACAGCCTTGTCACACAGCGACTGATAAGTTGGAACATATGCCACAGACAACTGCAAATTCAGCTCATCATTCAAGCCTTCCAGAAACTTTTCCTTCCTTTTGGCATCAGTGTCAACCTCATCCGGTGCATAGCGCGCCAAATTGTTGAACTCTTCAATATATTCAGCCACGCTGTGGTGGCGCAAAGTTGTGAAATTCCTTCTTTTCAGGCTCATCATTCTGGTGAGATATGTGTAGTAAAGCCATCTTCAAAGATATCCCAAGTCACTTCATCAATAGGCGTGGTAATCTGGAAGTTGTCCCACCATCTGGGCTGGTCCTTCCAAAAGATGTGCTGCGAACCTGACCTTTTCAGCATTTGTGCATCCCACGGTCACTAAGTCTTTGTTCACAGAACGTAGCCAATCATTGGCCACCATGGGATCAGTCGTTCCCGAAAACTTAGCTGGCCTCAGACGCAGAAATCTGGTGAGCATATCAAAACCTGGAGGGTTGTTGTTGTTGTTGTTGTTGTTGTTGTTGTTGTTCTGGTTCTAGATGAACGTCGTCATCATTTGCATAAGCTGTGTTTGCGCATTCATCATTTGTTGCATTTCCGGGGTAATGTTGGGGTTGGGGTTGGTGGTTGCGCGACGGGGAGGCATCTGTGGTTTATTCATATAGAGATAAGAATGAGATACCCTTACATGTTTTATGCACAATACATCACACAAGCATATATAGCATGCAACACAAGGATAAAGCTAAACAACAAGATAACAAAAAAATCTCAAAGTACAAACACAAGTGGCAAGCCATCCACATGTCGGATGGCCCAACAATAAGTTCACAAATAACAAGTGCGGTAAATAAATATAACTGAGTAGGTCAAATCTACTCATCGGCATCAATCTCCTCCTCGACAAAGGTAAGACATGCGTTCTCCATTGCGGTCTTGTTCTCCTCGATGGTAGTGGTCAAAGAGTCGATCTTGGCCTTGAGAGCCCTCTTCTGGGGAAGCCTCTCAATCACCGTCTGCTGCTGCTCTAACTCAAGTCCTTGGACTGCAGTTCCTCGGTAATATCACGAATCCTCTTGTTCCTATCCTGGACCCGCTTCTCTTGACTCTTGAACTTACGGTCTTGGGTCTCGAACTTCGTCTCCATCTCCTTGACTATCTCGTCCTGCAGCGCAAAGAGCTTGTCCTTCTCGAAGCTGCACAGAGCTCGTCATTACTAAGCATGACGTTGGTCCTATCGGTATCCACGTGCCTAATAAGAGTCTCTAAGTCCTGGAGGTACAGGCGATCGGCTCTGTGACCTCGAGTCGTCCTCAAAGTCAATGGACTCTCCGTCATCATCACGCCTTCCAAGGCGTGGAAGTGAGTGCCTCTAACCTGTCGGGAGGACGCCTAACAGTCGCCCCTATCGATCCTGCATGACAACCTCCATTCCTCTCTCTGTCATCATGCATAAGCTTGAAGACGATGGCCTCCGTAGTAGGCTCTGTCCAAGCTGGTTCACCTTGAAGCCCCAAAGGTCCTTCCTCTCAAACTTGGTGAGTGGGTGCACCGTAATGATAGGAAGAGGGAGATCGAGTAAAGTAGTAAGCTCTACGATACGAGTACCAAAACGGGTAGCCTGGAACTCCTCAACTGTGTTGATGGCAATAGGCATCTATTTATAAGATTGAAAAAGTTAGAACAACACAATTTAAGACAAACATTCAAACACATTCTTCGGACACACAAAAATCATACAAGTCATGCATACAAGAATCCATTACATCAACCAAGGTTCAAACTTATTTAAGGTATCATTTTGGAAAATAAGGTGATAGGTGGTGGTCCAACTAACGAAGCGCCTTACAATCCTATCTCATTGGATCTGGTGGCTAACACAATGTTCCTAGTGGCAATCACCCTATCTTGTTCACATGCTTCTATCACTAAGTCTATAATATCTCCTCTTAAGGATTGGTTGGTGATTTCCAACTCTTGGGTATGTTCCTTCTCTTTCTCTAAGTCTTTTTGGAGGCTGAGCATCTTGCACTTGACTCTAGCACTTAGTTCCTTGATAGTCTTCCAAGCTGCTTCTTTTGCTGACTCAAAGAATGTGGTGTGCATAAAAGTGTTGGTGTACATGCAGAAGCCCTTTTCTTTGTGGTTGTCTTCCTTATTCTTGTACAAGTGAAGTTGCACCCACCAATACTCCACTCCATCCTCCATCACTGGAAAGCCCTTGTACACTTCTTGCACCATGTACTCCCATGGTTTCCATGAGGTCCTTGAGAATCTTGGGAAACTCAGTCTCACACTCCAAGGTCATGGTCATGAGTGGTCCTTTCTTCACGGCTTCGTTGACGGAGTTCATCTACAAATAGAGATGAGAATGAGAAGATTAGAAAAGTTTACGAGAAGAGTAGACAAGTGTAGAAGAAGTTAAAATTTTCCTTAGTGGTTTCCAATCCTAGGGTCATAATCCTACAGGCAACACAATGCTCTGATACCATCTGTAAGATCCTCCTTATTAAAGGAAAAGATCCCTGTGATTGCAATGCTAGTCCTGGATCAATGCTAGCATCCACAGTTTAAGATGAAGTACCAGATACAAAGGTCGTTTATTACAGTCATTCCAGAGATAAAACATAGTCTTTTACAACTCAGGCCAAAGGCCTAATACAAGAGTTTATGGAATATGTAAATAAACATAAGTCTTCATCTTCATGTGCCACATGCAAGCATGTTGAGTGTAGACTCATGACTCCTATTCATCATCAGAGTAACCTGCAACATCATAAGTTACAGCCACAGAGGGTCAATACTTTGGAATAGTATTGGCAAGTGATACCTTAGTATATTTTAAGTGGACTATAATACTATATGCATTTGGCTGGTGGAGCTTAGGCTTGCATTGCTCAAAATAGATTTTTCCTTAACTTTTTGAAAATACTAAGTTTTAGTTTGGCAAAGACTATCCCAAGGTATCTACCAATCAAAGACTGAAGATCCACTCAGGGCATCTACCAATCAAAGACTGAAGATCCTTTAACCCTTGTTCACCCACAAGTTTTATTCAGAAATTGGAGTGATGAGATTCTTGAAGTTTCCATGTCTTGATGCTCAAATTGTCCTTCACCAGGGACATGGCTAAGTACTTAGGTTTTACACTCTGCAGAGGTGGTGCACTTTCCCCACAAGCCTTGGTTTCCCAAGAATGATCCTTCAGTAGCCTTTCCTTAGTCAAATGGACGCGTTCCAACCTATCAACCCATCTACCACCCTCTGTCCAAGAGACTAAGTTCCAGCATCCTAAGATCATGGCAGAGCCCATAATGCCAAGTGGTTGCACTTGAAGCTTCTCAACATTTGACAACTCAAATCTCTTTGTTCCTGGGTGGCCATCCACAAGTGAGATACACAAGGTTCACCAGTACCCCTGGCCTTGTGTAACCACTCAACATATCCCATTCTTTCCATTCCACCCAGGTGATTCATAACTTAGTTGTTTTGTTAAATAAAAACAAGTCCTTAGACTTAGAATATTTTCCATAGTGTGAATATATAAACCACCCTTGTTTTCTAGTAGCTAGGCTAAGCATGGCATGGCAACTTATCCTTAGGGAATTTTCCTAGCAACTCTAGCATTCTATTCTAAATAGGATTTCCCATCATCAATTGACAAAAGTAGCATGCAAGTCCTAACAAAATAAATCTAATGCAAGTATAAAATATAGGTATGGAATATTCATGAAGATATCACTTGCCTTGGTAATGTGGAGTAGCACTCGTCACAATCACAATCACTAGCAAAATCTACACACAAAGTTATAGCACACAATTACACACAAATATATACAAACAAAAATATTATGAATGCATGCATGCATGAATCTACCAAGTGATGATTTTTGAAAACTCAACCATGCATGAATACAAAAACTAAACAAGTCACAAAATAGCCAAGACAACTTAAATAACCCTAAAACAAAATACTAAACTAAATCTATACTCAAAAAGGCCTCAAACAAGTTTCTGTAATTTAAGCCAAACTAATGGTTACTATTTGCTAAACAAAAAGGATAGGCAGAAAGGGTTTGTTTTTCTGAATCCAACGGTATAAAGTTTGCAAAATTCTAACGTGGGATTCAAAAGATATAGGCATTTGAAATTTGGATCAAAATCTGTTTTTGAATTCTATTTTCAGATCTAACCTAGCCACGCGTCATGTTCTTATTCGCCTGCATCAAGCTTTATCGGATCGAGCTCCACCCGTGAGATCTAAATGAAATCTGGCGGCTCAGATCGCTGCGCCGGGTTAAGTGGATCTATCCTAGCGCTACGATACGGATCTAACGGCTGCTATTTCTCTGGCCAAGAACTGGCGGCGGAGCGGCGGCTACCGGCGGCGGAACTGTCGGTCGATGACGTTGCCGACGATGCAGACGGAGAGGGAGAAAGAGGAGTAGCTCACCGGGCTCAGGAGGTCACGGCGAAGCTCGCCGACTGCGGTTGGTCAAGGCGCTTCGCACTGCGATTGCTCACCGGAGTTCATGGCGGCGTCGGGTGCGTCGGGTGGTCGTTGTGGACGTCGCTGTGGATCACCCTAAGGCAAGGCGAGGACACGGTTAGATTCACAGGGTCAAGGTGAAGTAGTGAGCATGAACGGAAAGGCGAGGGGCGGTCTACCTTCGGAAAAACTCGCCGGAGTAGATGTCGCCGGTGCTTTCGCGGTGTCAAGTGGAACCGTGACCTAGGGCATAAGACGGACTAGTGGGGCCGAGGTGCCCCAAGACACGCTGAGTCAGATTGTAAGAACGAGAGGCAGAGGGGAGCTCTGGACTCACCGGAATCGATCGCCGGAGAGGCTCTGTCTGCGGCGAGGCAAAGCTGATTGAGGACAGCCTGGTGGCGGAGTGAGTGAGCTGTTTGGGGAAAAAAGATCGCGAGGCAGAGAGGATCTTATTGCCGGGGAATCGACAGGAAACGCTCGAGGATAAATGCCCATTTACGCCGCTCCATTACCGGCCATCACTGCTGCAGCGACGGGGTCGTCGGCGCGGTCTGGGGAAGACGAGGGCGACGTGGACCGGGCCTGGCCAGCGAAAAGGGGAAGCGGTCTGGCTCAGCGTCTTGAACGGCAAGGTGAGAAGGAAAAGGAGATCCCGGGTGGGCTTATCGGGCTTGATCCGCTTGGGCAGATTCCGCCGCCGGCCCTTTTCCTTTCTTTAAGCCTTTTCTTTTCTAATTCCATTTTCTGAATAGAATTTGATATGAATTCAAATCATTTTGAATTCAAACTGCTTTAGGGATTTTTGCAGGGTTCTGTGGGTTCAAAAATGAGTCAGATGACCATGTGGTTACTAGCAAGGGCTTGGTCAAGCTTGGGTTTCAAAGTAAACAGAGATTTGCTCTAGTTGCAAATATTTGAAATAGGGGTTTGAAACTATTTCTAAATTTTGAATCTTGGGTTTAAATGCTACTCCTAATCTTTCCAACCATGGAGGCAAGCAAACAAGTTCATAGACAATCAAATCCCAAAGGGTGATGGCCAATTGAGATAAATTGCCCACATGAAATCATAGCTCAAACTTCTACTTCTAAATGATTTTCAGAAAAAACCCTATATGAATGAATGATGCAAGAATGAAATGAATGAGTTTTTGAAACATGATTTTTGGGATGTTACACATGCAATGTCACAAGTGGATCCATGTGGTTTAGAAAAAGAACACACATGCAATGTCACCAGTGGATCCATTCGGTTTAGGAATATAACACACATGCAATGAGTCAAGTGGATCCATGTGGTTTAGTAAAATAACACACATGCAATGTCACTAGTGGATCCATGTGGTTTAGGAAAAGAACACACATGCAATGTCACTAGTGGATCCATCTGGTTCAGAAAAAGACCATACATGCAATGTCACTAGTGGATCCATGTGGTTTAGGAAAAGAACACACATGCAAATGTCACTAGTGGATCAATGTGGTTTTGGAAATGAACACACATGCAATGCCTAAAGTGGATCCACGTGGTTCAGGAAAAGAACACACATGCAAGACACCAGTGGATCCATGTGGTTCAGGAAAATAACACATATGCAATGACACTAGTGGATCAATGTGGTTTACGAAAAACAAACACATGCAATGTCAGAAGTAGATCAATGTGGTTTAGGAATAGAACACACATGCAATGACTCAAGTGGATCCATGTGGTTCAGGAAAAGAGCACACTTGCAATGTCACTAGTGGGTCCATGTGGTTTAGGAAAAGAACACACATGCAATGTCACTAGTGGATCCATATGGTTTAGGAAAAGAACACACATGCAATGTCACAAGTGGATCCATGTGGTTTAGGAAAATAACACACATGCAATAACTCTAGTGGATATATGTGGTTTAGGAAAATAACACACATGCAATGACTAGTGGATCAATGTGGTTCAGGAAAAGACCACACATGCAATGTCAACGGTGGATCCATGTGGTTTAGGAAAAGAACACACATGTAATGACTCGAGTGGATCAATGTGGTTTAGGAAAAGAACACACATGCAATGTCACCAGTGGATCCATGTGGTTTAACAAAAGAACACACATGCAATGTCACAAGTGGATCCACGTAGTTTAGGAAAAGAACACGCATGCAATAACTCTTATGGATCCATGTGGTTCAGGAAAAGAAGACACATGCAATGTCACAAGTGGATCCATGTGGTTTAGAAAAAGAACACACATGCAATGTCACCAGTGGATCCATTCGGTTTAGGAAAAGAAGACACATGCAATGTCACAAGTGGATCCATGTGGTTTAGAAAAAGAACACACATGCAATGTCACCAGTGGATCCATTCGGTTTAGGAATATAACACACATGCAATGACTCAAGTGGATCCATGTGGTTTAGTAAAATAACACACATGCAATGTCACTAGTGGATCCATGTGGTTTATGAAAAGAACACACATGCAATGTCACTAGTGGATCCATCTGGTTTAGAAAAAGACCATACATGCAATGTCACTAGTGGATCCATGTGGTTTAGGAAAAGAACACACATGCAAATGTCACTAGTGGATCAATGTGGTTTTGGAAATGAACACACATGCAATGCCAAAAGTGGATCCACGTGGTTCAGGAAAAGAACACACATGCAAGACACTAGTGGATCCATGTGGTTCAGGAAAATAACACATATGCAATGACACTAGTGGATCAATGTGGTTTACGAAAAACAAACACATGCAATGTCACAAGTAGATCAATGTGGTTTAGGAATAGAACACACATGCAATGACTCAAGTGGATCCATGTGGTTCAGGAAAAGAACACACTTGCAATGTCACTAGTGGGTCCATGTGGTTTAGGAAAAGAACACACATGCAATGTCACTAGTGGATCCATATGGTTTAGGAAAAGAACACACATGCAATGTCACCAGTGGATCCATGTGGTTTAGGAAAATAACACACATGCAAATGTCACTAGTGGATCAATGTGGTTTAGGAAATGAACATACATGAAATGCCTCAAGTGGATCCATGTGGATTAGGAAAAGAACACACATGAAATCACACCAGTGGATCCATCAGGTTTAGGAAAAGAACACACATTTAATAACACTAGTGGATCAATGTGGTTTACGAAAAATAAACACATGCAATGTCACAAGTAGATCAATGTGGTTTAGGAAAATAACACACATGCAAATGTCACCAGTGGATACATGTCGTTTAGGAAAAGAACACACATCCAATGACTCTAGTGGATCCATGTGGGTTACGAAAAAAACACAGATGCAATATCACAAGTAGATCAATGTGGTTTAGGAAAAGAACACACATGCAAATGTCACTAGTGGATACATGTAAGTTAGGAAAAGAACACACATGTAGTGAATCTAGTGCATCAATGTGGTTTAGGAATAGAACACACATGCAACGACTCTAGTGGATCCAGGTGGTTCAGGAAATGAACACACATGCAATGTCACTAGTGGATCGATGTGGTCCAGGAAAAGAACACACAAGCAAATGTCTCTAGTGGATCAATGTGGTTTAGGAAAAGAACACACATGCAATGCCTCAAGTGGAACCTTGTCGTTTAGGAAAAACACACATGCAATGCCACTAGTGGATCCATGTGGTTCAGGAAAACAACACAAATGCAATGGCACTAGTGGATCAATGTGGTTCAGGAAAAGAACACACATGCAATGTCACAACTAGATAAATGTGGTTTAGGAAAAGAACACACATGAAAATGTCACCGGTGGATACATGTGGATTAGGAATACAACACACATGCAATGACTCTAGTGGATCCACGTAGTTTACTAAAATAACACACATGCAATGACTATAGTGGTTCCATGTGGTTTAGGAAAAGAACACGCATGCAATAACTCTTATGGATCCATGTGGTTCAGGAAAAGAAGACACATGCAATGTCACAAGTGGATCCATGTGGTTTAGAAAAAGAACACACATGCAATGTCACCAGTGGATCCATTCGGTTTAGGAAAAGAAGACACATGCAATGTCACAAGTGGATCCATGTGGTTTAGAAAAAGAACACACATGCAATGTCACCAGTGGATCCATTCGGTTTAGGAATATAACACACATGCAATGACTCAAGTGGATCCATGTGGTTTAGTAAAATAACACACATGCAATGTCACTAGTGGATCCATGTGGTTTAGGAAAAGAACACACATGCAAATGTCACTAGTGGATCAATGTGGTTTTGGAAATGAACACACATGCAATGCCTAAAGTGGATCCACGTGGTTCAGGAAAAGAACACACATGCAAGACACCAGTGGATCCATGTGGTTCAGGAAAATAACACATATGCAATGACACTAGTGGATCAATGTGGTTTACGAAAAACAAACACATGCAATGTCACAAGTAGATCAATGTGGTTTACGAATAGAACACACATGCAATGACTCAAGTGGATCCATGTGGTTCAGGAAAAGAACACACTTGCAATGTCACTAGTGGGTACATGTGGTTTAGGAAAAGAACACACATGCAATGTCACTAGTGGATCCATATGGTTTAGGAAAAGAACACACATGCAATGTCACCAGTGGATCCATGTGGTTTAGGAAAATAACACACATGCAAATGTCACTAGTGGATCAATGTGGTTTAGGAAATGAACATACATGAAATGCCTCAAGTGGATCCATGTGGATTAGGAAAAGAACACACATGAAATCACACCAGTGGATCCATCAGGTTTAGGAAAAGAACACACATTTAATAACACTAGTGGATCAATGTGGTTTACGAAAAATAAACACATGCAATGTCACAAGTAGATCAATGTGGTTTAGGAAAATAACACACATGCAAATGTCACCAGTGGATACATGTCGTTTAGGAAAAGAACACACATCCAATGACTCTAGTGGATCCATGTGGGTTACGAAAAAAACACAGATGCAATATCACAAGTAGATCAATGTGGTTTAGGAAAAGAACACACATGCAAATGTCACTAGTGGATACATGTAAGTTAGGAAAAGAACACACATGTAGTGAATCTAGTGCATCAATGTGGTTTAGGAATAGAACACACATGCAACGACTCTAGTGGATCCAGGTGGTTCAGGAAATGAACACACATGCAATGTCACTAGTGGATCGATGTGGTCCAGGAAAAGAACACACAAGCAAATGTCTCTAGTGGATCAATGTGGTTTAGGAAAAGAACACACATGCAATGCCTCAAGTGGAACCTTGTCGTTTAGGAAAAACACACATGCAATGCCACTAGTGGATCCATGTGGTTCAGGAAAAGAACACAAATGCAATGGCACTAGTGGATCAATGTGGTTCAGGAAAAGAACACACATGCAATGTCACAACTAGATAAATGTGGTTTAGGAAAAGAACACACATGAAAATGTCACCGGTGGATACATGTGGATTAGGAATACAACATACATGCAATGCCTCAAGTGGATCCATGTGGTTTAGGAAAAGAACACACATGCAAGACACCAGTGGATCCATGTGGTTCAGGAAAAGAACACATATGCAATGACACTAGTGGATCAATGTGGTTTACGAAAAGCAAACACATGCAATGTCACAAGTCGATCAATGTGGTTTAGGAAAAGAACACACATGCAATGTCACCAGTGTATCCATGTAGTTTAGGAAAATAACACACATGCAATGACTCTAGTGGATCCACTGGTAGTGACTATAGTGCATCAATGTGGTTTAGGAACAGAACACAAATGCAACGACTCTAGTGGATCCAGGTGGTTCAGGAAATGAACACACATGCAATGTCACTAGTGGATCGATGAGGTTCAGGAAAAGAATACACAAGCAAATGTCACTAGTGGATCAATGTGGTTTAGGAAAAGAACACACATGCAATGCCTCAAGTGGAACCTTGTCGTTTAGGAAAAACACACATGCAATGACACTAGTGGATCCATGTGGTTCAGGAAAATAACACACATGCAATGTCACTAGTGGATCCATGTGGTTTAGGAAAAGAACACACATGCAATGTCACTAGTGGATCCATCTGGTTTAGAAAAAGAAGACACATGCAATGTCACCAGTGGTTCCATGTGGTTTAGGAAAAGAACACACATGCAAATGTCACTAGTGGATCAATGTGGTTTTGGAAATGAACATACATGCAATGCCTCAAGTGGATCCATGTGGTTTAGGAAAAGAACACACATGCAAGACACCAGTGGATCCATGTGGTTCAGGAAAAGAACACATATGCAATGACACTAGTGGATCATTTGGTTTACGAAAAGCAAACACATGCAATGTCACAAGTCGATCAATGTGGTTTAGGAATAGAACACACATGCAATGACTCAAGTGGATCCATGTGGTTCAGGAAAAGAACACACTTGCAATGTCACTAGTGGGTCCATGTGGTTTAGGAAAAGAACACACATGCAATGTCACCAGTGGCTCCATATGGTTTAGGAAAAGAACACACATGCAATGTCACCAGTGGATCCATGTGGTTTAGGAAAATAACACACATGCAAATGTCACTAGTGGGTCAATGTGGTTTAGGAAATGAACACACATCTAATGACACTAGTGGATCAATGTGGTTTACGAAAAGAACACACATGCAATGACTCTAGTGGATCAATGTGGATTAGGAAAATAACACACATGCAATGACTCTAGAGGATCCATGTGGTTTAGGAAAATAGCACACATGCAAAAGTCACTAGTGGACCAATGTGGTTTAGGAAAATAACACACATGCAATGCCTCAAGTGGATCCATGTGGTTTAGGAAAAACACACATGCAATGACACCAGTGGATGCATGTGGTTCAGGAAAAGAACACATAAGCAATGACACTAGTGGATCAATGTGGTATAGGAATAGAACAAACATGCAATGTCACAAGTAGAGTAGAGTGGTTTAGGAAAATAACACACATGCAAATGTCACAAGTGGATTTATGTGGTTTAGGATAAGAAAAAACATGCAATAACTCTAGTGGATACATGTGGTTTAGGAAAATAACACACATGCAATGACTAGTGGATCAATGTGGTTCAGGAAAAGAACACACATGCAATGTCAATGGTGGATCCATGTGGTTTAGGAAAAGAACACACATGCAATGACTCTAGTGGATCAATGTGGTTTAGGAAAGGAACGCACATGCAATGTCACCAGTGGATCCATGTGGTTTAACAAAAGAACACACATGCAATGTCACAAGTGGATCCACGTAGTTTAGGAAAAGAACAGCATGCAATGACTCTTATGGATCCATGTGGTTCAGGAAAAGAAGACACATGCAATGTCACAAGTGGATCCATGTGGTTTAGAAAAAGAACACACATGCAATGTCACCAGTGGATCCATTCGGTTCAGGAAAGGAACACACATGCAATGTCACCCGTGGATCCATGTGGTTTGGGAAAACAACACACACCCAATGACTTTAGTGGATCGATGTGGTTTAGGAGAAGAACACACATGCAATGACTCTAGTGGATCAATGTGGTTTAGGAAAAGAACACACATACAATGTCACAAGTGGATCCATGTGGTTTAGGAAAAGAACACACATGCAATGACTCTAGTGGATCAATATGGTTTAGGAAAACAACACACATGCAATGACTCTAGTGGACCAATGTGGTTCAGGAAAAGAACACACATGCAAATGTTACTAGTGGATCAATGTGGTTTTGGAAATGAACACACATGCAATGCCTCAACTGGATCCATGTGGTTTAGGAAAAGAACACACATGCAAGACACCAGTGGATCCATGTGGTTCAGGAAAAGAACACAAATGCAATGGCACTAGTGGATCAATATGGTACAGGAAAAGAACACACATGCAATGTCACAACTAGATAAATGTGGTTTAGGAAAAGAACACACATGAAAATGTCACCAGTGGATACATGTGGATTAGGAATACAACACACATGCAATGACTCTAGTGGATCCATGTTGTTTAGCAAAAGAACACACATGAAGTGACTCTAGTGGATCAATGTGGTTTAGGAAAAGAACACACATGCAATGTCACCAGTGGATCCATGTAGTTTAGGAAAATAACACACATGCAATGACTCTAGTGGATCCACTAGTAGTGACTATAGTGCATCAATGTGGTTTAGGAACAGAACACACATGCAACGACTCTAGTGGATCCAGGTGGTTCAGGAAATGAACACACATGCAATGTCACTAGTGGATCGATGAGGTTCAGGAAAAGAATACACAAGCAAATGTCACTAGTGGATCAATGTGGTTTAGGAAAAGAATACACATTCAATGCCTCAAGTGGAACCTTGTCGTTTAGGAAAAACACACATGCAATGACACTAGTGGATCCATGTGGTTCAGGAAAATAACACACATGCAATGTCACTAGTGGATCCATGTGGTTTAGGAAAAGAACACACATGCAATGTCACTAGTGGATCCATATGGTTTAGAAAAAGAAGACACATGCAATGTCACCAGTGGTTCCATGTGATTTAGGAAAAGAACACACATGCAAATGTCACTAGTGGATCAATGTGGTTTTGGAAATGAACATACATGCAATGCCTCAAGTGGATCCATGAGGTTTAGGAAAAGAACAGACATGCAAGACACCAGTGGATCCATGTGGTTCAGGAAAAGAACACATATGCAATGACACTAGTGGATCAATGTGGTTTACGAAAAGCAAACACATGCAATGTCACAAGTCGATCAATGTGGTTTAGGAATAGAACACACATGCAATGACTCAAGTGGATCCACGTGGTTCAGGAAAAGAACACACTTGCAATGTCACTAGTGGGTCCATGTGGTTTAGGAAAAGAACAAACATGCAATGTCACCAGTGGCTCCATATGGTTTAGGAAAAGAACAGACATGCAATGTCACCAGTAGATCCATGTGGTTTAGGAAAATAACACACGCAAATGTCACTAGTGGGTCAATGTGGTTTAGGAAATGAACAGACATGAAATGACACCAGTGGATCCATGAGGTTCAGGAAAAGAACACACATCTAATGACACTAGTGGATCAATGTGGTTTACGAAAAGAACACACATGCAATGACTCTAGTGGATCAATGTGGATTAGGAAAATGACACACATGCAATGACTCTAGAGGATCCATATGGTTTAGGAAAATAGAACACATGCAAAAGTCACTAGTGGATCAATGTGGTTTAGGAAAAGAACACACATGCAATGCCTCAAGTGGATCCATGTGGTTTAGGAAAAACACGCATGCAATGACACCAGTGGATACATGTCGTTTAGGAAAAGAACACACATCCAATGACTCTAGTGGATCCATGTGGGTTACGAAAAAAACACAGATGCAATATCACAAGTAGATCAATGTGGTTGAGGAAAAGAACACACATGCAAATGTCACCAGTGGATACATGTAAGTTAGGAAAAGAACACACATGTAGTGACTATAGTGCATCAATGTGGTTTAGGAACAGAACACACATGCAACGACTCTAGTGGATCCAGGTGGTTCAGGAAATGAAGACACATGCAATGTCACTAGTGGATCGATGTGGTTCAGGAAAAGAACACACAAGCAAATGTCTCTAGTGGATCAATGTGGTTTAGGAAAAGAACACACATGCAATGCCTCAAGTGGAACCTTGTCGTTTAGGAAAAACACACATGCAATGCCACTAGTGGATCCATGTGGTTCAGGAAAAGAACACAAATGCAATGGCACTAGTGGATCAATGTGGTTCAGGAAAAGAACACACATGCAATGTCACAACTAGATAAATGTGGTTTAGGAAAAGAACACACATGAAAATGTCACCGGTGGATACATGTGGATTAGGAATACAACACACATGCAATGACTCCAGTGGATCCACGTAGTTTACTAAAAGAACACACATGCAATGACTCTAGTGGATCAATGTGGTTTAGGAAAAGAACACACATGCCATGTCACCAGTGGATCCATGTAGTTTAGGAAAATAACACACATGCAATGTCTCTAGTGGATCCATCTGGTTCAGGAAAAGAACACACATGCAATGTCACCAGTGGATACATGTTGTTTAGAAAAGAACACACTTGCAATGTCACCCGTGGATCCATGTGATTTAGGAAAAAAGCACACATGCAATGTCACAAGTGGATCCTGGTGGTTTAGGAAATGAACGCACATGCAATGAGTCTAGTGGATCAATGCAGTTTAGGAAAAGAAGACACATGCAATGTCACAAGTGGATCCATGTGGTTCAGGAAAATAACACACATGCAATGTCACTAGTGGATCCATGTGGTTTAGGAAAAGAACACACATGCAATGTCACTAGTGGATCCATCTGGTTTAGAAAAAGAAGACACATGCAATGTCACCGGTGGTTCCATGTGGTTTAGGAAAAGAACACACATGCAAATGTCACTAGTGGATCAATGTGGTTTTGGAAATGAACATACATGCAATGCCTCAAGTGGATCCATGTGGTTTAGGAAAAGAACACACATGCAAGACACCAGTGGATCCATGTGGTTCAGGAAAAGAACACATATGCAATGACACTAGTGGATCAATGTGGTTTACGAAAAGCAAACACATGCAATGTCACAACTCGATCAATGTGGTTTAGGAAAAGAACACACATGTAATGTCACCAGTGTATCCATGTAGTTTAGGAAAATAACACACATGCAATGACTCTAGTGGATCCACTGGTAGTGACTATAGTGCATCAATGTGGTTTAGGAACAGAACACACATGCAACGACTCTAGTGTATCCAGGTGGTTCAGGAAATGAACACACATGCAATGTCACTAGTGGATCGACGAGGTTCAGGAAAAGAATACACAAGCAAATGCCACTAGTGGATCAATGTGGTTTAGGAAAAGAACACACATGCAATGCCTCAAGTGGAACCTTGTCGTTTAGGAAAAACACACATGCAATGACACTAGTGGATCCATGTGGTTCAGGAAAATAACACACATGCAATGTCACTAGTGGATCCATGTGGTTTAGGAAAAGAACACACATGCAATGTCACTAGTGGATCCATCTGGTTTAGAAAAAGAAGACACATGCAATGTCACCAGTGGTTCCATGTGGTTTAGGAAAAGAACACACATGCAAATGTCACTAGTGGATCAATGTGGTTTTGGAAATGAACATACACGCAATGCCTCAAGTGGATCCATGTGGTTTAGGAAAAGAACACACATGCAAGACACCAGTGGATCCATGTGGTTCAGGAAAAGAACACATATGCAATGACATTAGTGGATCAATGTGGTTTACGAAAAGCAAACACATGCAATGTGACAAGTCGATCAATGTGGTTTAGGAATAGAACACACATGCAATGACTCAAGTGGATCCATGTGGTTCAGGAAAAGAACACACTTGCAATGTCACTAGTGGGTCCATGTGGTTTAGGAAAAGAACACACATGCAATGTCACCAGTGGCTCCATATGGTTTAGGAAAAGAACACACATGCAATGTCACCAGTGGATCCATGTGGTTTAGGAAAATAACACACATGCAAATGTCACTAGTGGGTCAATGTGGTTTAGGAAATGAACACACATGAAATGACACCAGTGGATCCATGAGGTTCAGGAAAAGAACACACATCTAATGACACTAGTGGATCAATGTGGTTTACAAAAAGAACACACATGCAATGACTCTAGTGGATCAATGTGGATTAGGACAATAACACACATGCAATGACTCTAGAGGATCCATGTGGTTTAACAAAACACACATGCAATGACACCAGTGGATGCATGTGGTTCAGGAAAAGAACACATAAGCAATGACACTAGTGGATCAATGTGGTATAGGAATAGAACAAACATGCAATGTCACAAGTAGAGTAGAGTGGTTTAGGAAAATAACACACATGCAAATGTCACAAGTGGATACATGTGGTTTAGGAAAAGAAAAAACATGCAATAACTCTAGTGGATACATGTGGTTTAGGAAAATAACACACATGCAATGACTAGTGGATCAATGTGGTTCAGGAAAAGAACACACATGCAATGTCAACGGTGGATCCATGTGGTTTAGGAAAAGAACACACATGCAATGACTCTAGTGGATCAATGTGGTTTAGGAAAGGAAGGCACATGCAATGTCACCAGTGGATCCATGTGGTTTAACAAAAGAACACACATGCAATGTCACAAGTGGATCCACGTAGTTTAGGAAAAGAACACGCATGCAATGACTCTTATGGATCCATGTGGTTCAGGAAAAGCAGACACATGCAATGTCACAAGTGGATCCATGTGGTTTAGAAAAAGAACACACATGCAATGTCACCAGTGGATCCATTCGGTTTAGGAAAGGAACACACATGCAATGTCACCCGTGGATCCATGTGGTTTGGGAAAACAACACACACCCACTGACTTTAGTGGATCGATGTGGTTTAGGAGAAGAACACACATGCAATGACTCTAGTGTATCAATGTGGTTTAGGAAAAGAACACACATGCAATGACTCTAGTGGATCAATGTGGTTTAGGAACAGAACACACATACAATGTCACAAGTGGATCCATGTGTTTTAGGAAAAGAACACACATGCAATGACTCTAGTGGATCAATATGGTTTAGGAAAACAACACACATGCAATGACTCTAGTGGATCAATGTGGTTCCGGAAAATAACACACATGCAAATGTCACTAGTGGATCAATGTGGTTTTGGAAATGAACACACATGCAATGCCTCAACTGGATCCATGTGGTTTAGGAAAAGAACACACATGCAAGACACCAGTGGATCCATGTGGTTCAGGAAAAGAACACAAATGCAATGGCACTAGTGGATCAATGTGGTACAGGAAAAGAACACACATGCAATGTCACAACTAGATAAATGTGGTTTAGGAAAAGAACACACATGAAAATGTCACCAGTGGATACATGTGGATTAGGAATACAACACACATGCAATGACTCTAGTGGATCCATGTTGTTTAGTAAAAGAACACACATGCAGTGACTCTAGTGGATCAATGTGGTTTAGGAAAAGAACACACATGCAATGTCACCAGTGGATCCATGTAGTTTAGGAAAATAACACACATGCAATGACTCTAGTGGATCCACTGGTAGTGACTATAGTGCATCAATGTGGTTTAGGAACAGAACACACATGCAACGACTCTAGTGGATCCAGGTGGTTCAGGAAATGAACACACATGCAATGTCACTAGTGGATCGATGAGGTTCAGGAAAAGAATACACAAGCAAATGTCACTAGTGGATCAATGTGGTTTAGGAAAAGAACACACATGCAATGCCTCAAGTGGAACCTTGTCGTTTAGGAAAAACACACATGCAATGACACTAGTGGATCCATGTGGTTCAGGAAAAGAACACAATTGCAATGGCACTAGTGGATCAATATGGTATAGGAAAAGAACACACATGCAATGTCACAACTAGATAAATGTGGTTTAGGAAAATAACACACCTGCTATGTCACAAGTGGATCCATGTGGTTTAGGAAAAGAACACACATGCAATGACTCTAGTAGATCAATGTGGTTTAGGAAAAGAACAAACATGCAATGAGTCTAGTGGATCAATGTGGTTTAGGAAAAGGACACACATGTAATGACTCAAGTGGTCCATGTGGTTTAGGAAAAGAACACACATGCAATGTCACTAGTGGATCCAGGTCGTTCAGGAAAAGAACACACATGCATTGTCACCAGTGGATCCATCTGGTTTAGGAAAAGATGACACTTGCAATGTCACTAGTAGATCCATGTGGTTTAGGAGATGAACACATATGCAAATGTCACTAGTGGATCAATGTGGTTTAGGAATTGAACACACATGCAATGCCTCAAGTGGATCCATGTGGTTTAAGAAAAGAACACACATGCAATGACACAAGTGGATCCATGTGGTTCGGGAAAAGTACACACATGCAATGAGACTAGTGGATCAATGTGGTCTACGAAAAACACACACATGCAATGTCACAAGTTGATCAATGTGGTTTAGGAAAAGAACACACATGCAAATGTCACTAGTGGATACATGTTGTTTAGGAAAGGAACACACATCCAATCACTCTAGTGGATCCATGTGTTTTAGGAAAAGAACACACATGCAATGACTCTAGTGGGTTAATGTGGTTTAGGAAAAGAACACACATGCAATGTCACAAGTGGATCCATGTAGTTTAGGAAAATAACACACATACACTGTCACTAGTGGATCCATGTGGTTTAAGAAAAGAACACACATGCAATGTCACAAGTGGATCCACGTAGTTTAGGAAAAGAACACACATGCAATGACTCTAGTAGATCAATGTGGTTTAGGAAAATAACACACATGCAATGACTCTAGTAGATCAATGTGGTTTAGGAAAATAACACACATGCAATGACTCTATTAGACCAATGTAGTTTAGGAAAAGAACACACATTTAATGACTCTAGTGGATCCATGTGGTTTAGGAAAAGATCACACATGCAATGTCACGAGTGGATCCATGTGGTTCAGGAAAATAACACACGTGCAATGTCACTAGTGGATCCATGTGGTTTAGGAAAATAACACACGTGCAATGTCACTAGTGGATCCATGTGGTTTTTGAAAAGAACACAGATGCAAATGTCACCAGTGGATCAATGTGGTTTAGGAAATGAACACACATGCAATGCCTCAAGTGTATCCATGTGGTTTAGGAAAAGAACACACATCCAATGACACAACTGGATCCATGTGGTTCAGGAAAAGAACACACATGCAATGACACTAGTGGATCAATGTGATTTACGAAAAACACACACATGCAATGTCACAAGTAGATCAATGAGGTTTAGGAAAAGAACACACATGCAAATGTCACCTGTGGATACATGTTGTTTAGGAAAAGAACACACATCCAATGACTCTAGTGGATCCATGTAATTTAGGAAAAGAACACACATGAAATGACTCTAGTGGATCACTATGGTTTAGGAAAAAAACACACATGCAATGTCACAAGTGGATCCATGTAGTTTAGGAAAAGAACACACATGAAGTGTCACTAGTGGATCCATGTGGTTTAAGAAAAGAACACACAGGCAATGTGACAAGTGGATCCATGTAGTTTAGGAAAAGAACACACATGCAATGACTCTAGGGGATTAATGTGGTTTAGGAAAATAACACACATGAAATTACTCTAGTAGATCATTGTGGTTTAGGAAAATAACATATATGCAATGACTCTAGTAGATCAATGTGGCTTAAGAAAAGAACACACATTTAATGACTCTAGTGGATCAATGTGGTTTAGGAAAAGATCACACATGCAATGTCATGAGTGGATCCATGTGGTTGAGGAAAAAAACACATGCAATGTCACCAGTGGATCCATGTGGTCTAGGAAAAGAACACACGTGCAAAGTCACCAGTTGATCCATGTGGTTTATGAAAAGAACACAGATGCAAATGTCACCAGTGCATCAATGTTGTTGGGGATATACTTTCCGGGTATCCTAATAGTTCCTCACTGACCAGGGTGGCCCATTTTGGGTTAGAGCTTTGTTTTATGGGCGGCCCAGTCATGGAGAAGAGACAGAGTCCAATCCAGCTACGGGAAGGCCCAGAAGACTTACCGACATAGGCCCATAGTGTTACTTGTACTTCAAGATGTACTCTGTAACCGACTCTTAGTCGTAGCCGGATAGATCTCTCATGTAAACCCTAGGCCGGATATCTATATAAGCCGTCCTAGGGAGAGCCTTTAGGGCAACACAATAGTCTACAATCTCAACTCGCACAGGCGAACCCCTTGTAACCCATATTCCGGCTCTGCCGTATTACTGGATTGCTAGCAGGAGTAGGATCCGTCCAAAGCCGGCGGTTTCGAACCTGGGTAAACTTGTGTGCTCACCGTCCCAGAACACTGTACGTCTCACACCCCTCTCTTCTGCACGCCTCGAAGACCCCCTCATGGCGTAATTGTCATCAATCTAACGACAGTTGGCACCCACCGTGGGGAAAGTGAGCTTCGGATCTATGTTCCGAGCGGAATATGCAAGAATCAGAATCGGCGAGACTATCGCCGTTCTTCGCATCCTCTACGCCAGTGACATCCCTCTCATCGTTCTCGACGACACTTGGATTCTGGCTAGGGAAGCCGTGACCACCTACACCATCATGTCTTTTGGTGAGATTGATGTTTACATCGGTTTCGCCGAACCTTCCCCACCCACCCCTGCGGTGAAGATAGAGGCAGAAGAAATTTCTGGGTCCCCTTTGTCCACGGAGGCAGCAGAGTTCTGGATCTCAGAAAACCCTAATCCCACCCAGCTCGCACAAGTTGCGGAGACAGTGCAGAAATCCGAGCCTGAAGCAGACCTGACGGTCCAAGTTGAATCTGGAGTGGATCTCCCTAGAGAGACCGAATCCAAGATCGACCCACCCGCTGAAGTCGAAATCCAGGATGAGCATATCAATAACGCTGGTTCCGACTCTGATGACGGTCGTTCTGAATTTTACATAATCCCCAAATTCAAATAGAGTAAAAAGTTATTTAGGGTAGAAGATTTTTTACTGGAAAAAAATAAAAATGGTGACAAACTTCTGTGGCGCATTTCTCCCATATGCGCCACAGAAGCCTTGGGCGGGATTCGAAATTTTAATCCCGCCGGTGCCCCTTCTCCTTATATGACTCCACTTCTTCTCCTTCTTCTCCCCTTCTCCTCCACTTCTACTCCCCTCCATACTTCTCCTCTCCATACTCCTCCCTCCACTTCTCCTCCCCTCCATACTTCTCCCCTTCTCCTCCACTATTCCTCCCCTTCTCCCCTTCTCCTCCACTCTCCGGCGACATGCACCTCTGTCCATGGCTACCTCGGTGACCTCCTCCACCTATATGACCTCCTCCTCCGGTGACCACAAACACCACCGGCGACCTCCTCCTCCTCCTCCTCCTCCACCACCACCATCTCCGGCGGCCTCCTCCAACCATCTCCGGCGAGCCCTTCCTCTACCTCCGGCGGCCTCCTCCTCCTACTACTCTGACCACCTCCGACGACCTCCTTCTCCTCTGGCCATCACATTTGATCCACCTATGGCCAGATCTGGCTTGGTTTTTTTTTTAAATTTGAAAAAAACTTCTGTGGCGCATATTGGCCATATGCGCCACTTAAGTTTGAGATCTGGCCCGCCTTTTTATTGAATTTTGGAAAAAACTTCGGTGGCGCATATTGGCCATATGCGCCACTGAAGTTTGAGACTTCTATGGCGCATTTTGAAATGCGCCACAGAAGATAGTTATTAGTAGCGAGGTATCAGTGGCGACTAAGATATGTGCCACGGATAGTGAAAAAAGGTGCGCCACTGATAAGCTATTTCCTAGTAGTGTTAGGAAAAGAACACACATGCTATGTCACAAGTGGATCCATGTGGTTTAGGAAAAGAACACACATGCAATGACTCTAGTAGATCAATGTGGTTAAGAAAAAGAACAAACATGCAATGAGTCTAGTGGATCAATGTGGTTTAGGAAAAGGACACACATGTAATGACTCTAGTGGATCCATGTGGTTTAGGAAAATAACACACTTGCAATGTCACTAGTGGATCCATGTCGTTTAGGAAAAGAACACACATGCAATGTCACCAGTGGATCCATCTAGTTCTGGAAAAGAAGACACTTGCAAGGTCACTAGTAGATCCATGTGGTTTAGGAAAAGAACACACATGCAAATGTCACTATTGGATCAATGTGGTTTAGGAATTGAACACACATGCAATGCCTCAAGTGGATCCATGTGGTCTAAGAAAAGAACACACATGTAATGACACCAGTGGATCCATGTGGTTCAGGAAAAGTACACACATGCAATGTCACAAGTAGATCAATGTGGTTTAGGAAAACAACAAACATGCAAATGTCACTAATGGATACATGTTGTTTAGGAAAAGAACACACATCCAATGACTCTAGTGGATCCAAGTGTTTTCGGAAAAGAACACACATGCAATGACTCAAGTGGATCAATGTGGTTTAGGAAAAGAACACACATGCAATGTCAAAAGTGGATCCATGTAGTTTAGGAAAAGAACACACATACACTGTCACTAGTGGATCCATGTGGTCTAAGAAAAGAACACACATGCAATGTCACAAGTGGATCCATGTAGTTTAGGAAAATAACACACATGCAATGACTCTGGTGGATCAATGTGGTTTAGGAAAATAACACACATGCAATGACTCTAGTAGATCAATGTGGTTTAGGAAAATAACACACATGCAATGACTCTAGTAGATCAATGTGGTTTAGGAAAAGAACATACATTTAATGACTCTAGTGGATCCATGTGGTTTAGGAAAAGATCACACATGCAATGACACGAGTGGATCCAAGTGGTTTACGAAAATAACACACCTGCAATGTCACTAGTGGATCCATGTGGTTTTTGAAAAGAACACAGATGCAAATGTCACTAGTGGATCAATGTGGTTTAGGAAGTGAACACACATGCAATGCCTCAAGTGTATCCATGTGGTTTAGGAAAAGAACACACATGCAATGACACAACTGGATCCATGTGGTTTAGGAAAAGAACACACATGCAATGACACTAGTGTATCAATGTGATTTACGAAAAACACACATATGCAATGTCACAAGTAGATCAATGTGATTTAGGAAAAGAACACACATGCAAATGTCATTAGTGGATATATGTTGTTTAGGAAAAGAACACACATCCAATGACTCTAGTGGATCCATATGGTTTAGGAAAAGAACACACATGAAATGACTCTAGTGGATCACTATGGTTTAGGAAAAAAAACACACATGCAATGTCACAAGTGGATCCATGTAGTTTAGGAAAATAACAGACATGCAATGTCACTAGTGGATCCATGTGGTTTAAGAAAAGAACACACAGGCAATGTCACAAGTGGATCCATGTAGTTTAGGAAAAGAACACACATGCAATGACTCTAGTGGATTAATGTGGTTCAGGAATATAACACACATGCAATTACTCTAGTAGATCAATGTGGTTTAGGAAAATAACACACATGCAATGACTCTAGTAGATCAATGTGGCTTAAGAAAATAACACACATTTAATGACTCTAGTGGATCCATGTGGTTTAGGAAACGATCACACATGCAATGTCACGAGTGGATCCATGTGGTTTAGGAAAAAAACACATGCAATGTCACTAGTGGATCCATGTGGTTTAGGAAAAGAACACACGTGCAATGTAAGCAGTGGATCCATGTGGTTTATGAAAAGAACACACATGAAAATGTCACCAGTGCATCAATGTTGTTGGGGATATACTTTCCGGGTATCCTCATAGTTCCTCACTGACCAGGGTGCTGTAGATCCACTTCACAGCGACAAATAATATTGGGAGTATGAAGCACTGCTGCATGTAATCCGGATTGCTAAGGATATCGGCATCCGACGTTTGATGTGTTACGATGATTCGGATCTTGTTGCTCAGCAAGTGTCGGATATTGGTAATGCAAATAAACACATGGCAGCATGTAAAGCTATCGTGGCTGATCTATCTAAATCGTTCGAAGGGTTTGAGGTTCAACACATCCCTCGAGCAAAAAATGAGGAAGCAGATGCATTATCTCGGATAGGCTCTGCACGGAAAGAGTTTCCGGATGGCGCTTTTTTAGAGCACCTCAAAGTTCCCTCAATAAAGGGAGTGGACGAGGAATATCCGACCAAATCCGACTCACCTTTGATAGTAGTTCTGGCTGTAATTCCTAGCTGGACTCAACCCTACCTTGATTATTTGGTAGATGGAAAATTACCCGAAGACGAAGTTCTGAGCCAGCAGATCATCCAACGAGCAAAAGCCTATACTGTAGTTAGTGGTGAGCTCTACGGAAGAAGGAGTGGAAATCTTAAGAGAAATCCACGAAGGCGAGTGTGGTCACCATGCTGCAGCCAAATCTATAGTGGCAAAAGCTTTCCGACATAAGAGAAACCCCAATGTCGCTGTCAAATACCTCCTACTCATGCTGATCGGCACCGCCCGACAATGGATCGACGACTTACCGGAGAAATCAATATGCAATTGGTTGGACATGCATGAAGTGTTCACCAAGAATTTCGAGGGTACGTACAAACATCCCTGCACTGTCGGAGACCTACAACAGTGTGTGCAAGAAAAGGATGAAACCTCCCATGCCTACCTCTCTCGCTGGCTGGATATGAAAAATTCCTGCATAGGGGTGCACGAACAGACCGCTATGGCCGCCTTCATTGATGGTCTGGAAAAGGGAACTTTGCTCTGGCATACGTTGAAGCACAAGCAAGACAACATGGAGCTCAACCTCAACGCAATGATCGCCATGGCTAGCGAGTTCGCCGCTGCTGATGACGACGCACGTGGATCATTGCTGGCAATAGCAATCCCTACCTAGGCCAGGAAGAACAACAATAACAAGTGGAAGAATCCACCCGAAGAGAAGCAAGTAGCCGACATGGTCGCCTCAATGTCCACTGGTAGAGGCAATGGCAGACAACGTAGACGTGGTCGGGGGGCTAGCAGTGGCCAATAGAGGAGTGACGCTACACGCTTAGCACCCCGCATTCCCCAAACGTACGAAGAGTACCGTGATATGTCGTGTTTCGTCCATCTCGATGCCAATGGCAAATCCACCCACACCAACCGCCAGTGCACATTTGTCAATGATCTCAAGGAAGACCCTGAGTCCGGCTACAAGCGAAGCCGGAAAAACATACCCCGCGCAAATGGCAAAGGGAACAACAAGCAGGAGGAGCCCAAGGAATCAAGTGATATGGACGAAGACATGGACCCGAAATCTTCCGACAAGGGAGAGGATAAAGGGAAAAATCCCTTCGAAAAGAAGGCTCCGTGTTACCACACCTTCCTTGGCACCCCAACCATCCGGGCCCAGAAAACCTCTCTAAGGATACTGATGGATACCCTCCCTCCGGTTCCCCAGTACGTCAGGTGGTCAGAAGTTCCAATTACTTGGGATAGGAAAGATCACCCATAACTTATCCCAATAGAGAACCAGTATGCCATGGTCATCAACCCTTTGATTGACGGCACAGAGTTCACCAAGTGCCTCGTGGATAGTGGAAGCAACATCAATATCATGTACCTAGAAACACTGCACAAGATGAACTTGATGGAGACCCGGCTATGTAAGAGCAACACCGTGTTCCATGGGGTTGTCCCTGGCCGACAAGAAAATTCCGTAGGCTGCATCACCCTTTCGGTCGCTTTTGGCGATGTAAACAATTACCGCCAAGAACGCATGACCTTTGAAGTGGTGCCTTTCAAGAGCGTGTACCACGTCATCTTCGGACGCGACATCTTCCACTCCTTCCTCGCAAAGCCATGCTTCGTCTACAACAAACTCAAGATTCCCGGACCAAACGGTGTCATCACCGTTGACGGAAGCTTCACCAAGGCACGGGAGTGCGAGCTTAGTGAAGCCGCCTTTGCCGAAGCAGTCATCTATGGTGAGGAGTTCAAGGAGATCCAGAACTAGGTCGATGCCTCGGAGATGCTGGTTTCGAAGAAGCATATCATTGCTGCCAAACCCACCTTCAAGGCCGCCATCAAGACCAACCAGGTGGAGCTTGTCGAAGGTGATTCCTCCAAGACCACCACCATTGCTACGGACCTGGATCCCAAATAGGAAAGTGCGCTTGTCGAGTTCCTCTGTGAGAATAGGGACATCTTTGCCTGGCAACCTGCCAACATGAAAGGTGTACCTAGGGAACTTGCCTAGTATAGCTTGAATATTGATCCTAATGCCAAAGACGAAGGGCTATAGGCAAAGAAATAGCTAGGTTACTTAAGGCTGGCTTTATCCGAGAAGTTATTCACACCCGATGGGTGGCAAATCCTGTACTTGTCCCTAAAAAGGGAACCAATGAATTAAGAATGTGCGTTGATTACACCGGCTTGAACAAAGCATGTACGAAGGATCCGTTTGCTTTGCCTCACATTGACCAAGTCATTGATTCGACGGCTGGCTCGGAACTTCTATGTTTTCTCGATGCTTATTCAGGATACCACCAGATCCGGATGCGAAAGTCAGACTGTAACATCCCAATTTCAGCAACCCTGATTAGTTGTCCAGAATGCAAAAATCAGGGCGAACAAAAACTTTTTCTTGTTTAGGGATAAAGTGTTTGCCTGCTGTTTGACTATGTTTATGATTATGATTGTGTATTAGAAGATATACTCCTTACATCAACACCAGTTAACAAAAGCTACTTCCCAAAACTATCTTGGCTTAATTTCCATATTCTCAAATGTTTCGGCATTTCAAAACCTGAGCCAAGAAGCCTTTGTAAACCAACTATTTTAGTAGCCTCTATTTCCCTAAACTATAGAAAGTAACCTATTATAATCTCCTTACGTTTTATAGATATAACCTTTGTTGGGAGGATACCCCCAGGTAGGGTAACACCGGGGTATAAGGGCCGAGTTAGTCGAGGTACGGCGCGGTGAAAGCAATGTGCTGACCGGGTCACCTCAAGGCAGGCTGAATTATGGTGTGACCCCGCCCATGGGGCATCTCCTAGACAATGTCCTAGACGATATAAGGTTTATGCCGGCCATGTTTATCTGGTTTGCAGGTAAATGGGTCAGCCGGATTAGCTATATGCTAGCCCGATTATTTTAGCTTCCAAGACAAGGAATTCCCCGCTCATCAAAAGGTGGCTTTATTAGCTGTATCGTGAGCAAAGTAAAGTAAAGAAGAGGACCAGCGGGTCGAGGGCGACCAAGGTGACGCGGGAAAAGCCGGATGACGTAGCCCGTGTTTGGTGACACAAAAAGACGAGGATGACGTTGCGGGTTACGTCCAGAGCTCGGACGAGCCGTTAAAGAGGAATAAAGAAGCGTCTGCTTTAGGAAAGGAGCATATTCGAAGAATATGCTGCCACCTGTGCCCTAGAATTGTAACCTGGGCTCCCCTATATAAGGAGCACTAGGGCCTCCATAGAGAGGACGGCGGATAAATCAATCATTCTCTGTCTAAGGTAGAACTCTAGGGCTAGTGAACAGGGAGTAAGAGACATCATCTCCTTCTTGTTGAGAGCCTTAGGAGCACTTGTAAATACCATTGATAGAGAATATACAAGAACTTACGTGCGTGAAATCACCACGCTCTCCCTCCCTAGATTCGCCTAGCACTCATTGGCCCCATCTTTAGCCTATCCATGGCATCTGCCGTGCCACCACCACGACAGCTTGGCTAGCGGTGCTAGCAGGGGTGAAAATCTAGACGGGAAACTTCTCAAGCACTGGCGAGCGTATCGTTTCAGGCTTGGTTCAGCGCTTTGGAGCGCTGGACTACGTCATTAACAACGCGGGAAGCTTCGGCAGGCACCCTCCACCATGCAACAGCATCTTCCTCAAGCTTGGGGCGCACAAGATCTACGTTGGGGTGGATGAGTCCTGTGTCAACCCGTGGCACATCGTCGAGGGAGGCGAGCCACCTCTCAGCGTAGCTCGTGGAGTGCATATCGCTCGCCCCACAAGCAGCGTTGAGGTCCTGATGATAGTGCCAGATGCGGGAACAAGCAAAGATCCGGCACCAGAACCAGAGGTAACACCCAAACAGACAAGATCCAGGTTTCCTCCACTGGAAAGGCTATAAAATGTTCTCCAGCAAGCGATAGATAGCTTGGCAACCCAATAGCACCTGTGGTAGATCTGGCTCAGGCGCAAGTTGAGTTAGAGGAATATAGGCAGAAAATGTTAGCTGGAGTAAAGAAAGTAGAAGAGTTGCATCATTCGCTGAACATCACCTTGAGAGAGTATGCTAAGGCAAACCGTATCGATGGGGTGAAAATGCGGGGCAGGAACCTGATCACTGAGATTGACAAGGAGTACGAGCCTAGGCCAGGTCAGACAGCTACGATAGTAACAGGAGGGTTGGATCGGTACAGTACCTCGGCAAAGAACCTCAGAGCAGCAAATGCGGCCGCGTCGGAGATAGAAGGTTTAACCGGAGAGGCCCGACAAATTCAACAAGAGAGGGTAAATCACCTGTTGAGAGTTGCATGCCAACAAAATGAAGAAATAAACAAGACTAACCTGGCACCACCAGGGGCCTCGTAGGTGATACATTCAGCCAGAAATAACCCGGCAATATCTAGAGGAGCCGCGTCGTCTCCGGGTCACGATCCTAGGAGAGAAGAAGTAGTGGACACCGGGATAAGAGACAAGCAAATGGTCCCTTATGACCCGGTAAGGGCTGGAAAAGGCAAAGCAGTGTAAGTTGATGAGGACCGACACAGTACCAGCCGAGGTGTGGCTGCCCAAGGTAACCATGACCAAGGCAATGCTGGTCAAAGAAATGTTGCCAACGACAATGCCAGAGAGTGCGATCCCATGGGATTGGGGCAAAATGTATCTCAGACACAGCAACAACGCGTACCTCGGCAAGAAGGAAGTGCAGGAAAGATACAATGATGGTTATTCAGCTATGGTCAATGATGGATACCCTAGACCGGATCACCACGTAATTGGATCACGGTTGGGAAGCAGGAACTTGCAGCCAGATGATGCGAGGTCGAAGTTAGATAGGATTTATAGGTCGGAGCAAATCAAGTTACAAGGTCCACCAGCTCCAGCATGTTTCGGGCCCCGGATCATGAATGAGCAACCATTGCCGAAATTTCAGTTGGCCAGAGGAACCCGAACTTATGATGGTAGTGCCAGGCCAGAGGATTGGCTGATCGACTATGCCACAATGGTCAAGATTGCAACAGGAAATTTGAGATGGGCGGTGAGATATGTACCACAGATGCTGGAAGGACTAGCGCGAGTTTAGTTGAACAATTTGCCACCAGGAAGCGTTAACTGCTGGTTGGATTTCCAGGAGTTGTTTGTTAGCAATTTCTCAAGCACTTACAAGAGACCCAATAGACCGCAAACACTTGCGTTGTGCCGGCAGAGACCGAATGAGCCAAATAGAGATTTCCTGACTCGGTGGTGCAATGTGAGAAACTCGTGCGAAGGAGTGATTGAATCACAAGCTATTGCGTGGTTCGCTCAGGGGTGCAGATATGGAAGTATGCTGTGGCAAAGATTACAGCGAGATATGCCAACTACCTTGGCTGAGACGATCCGGATCGCAGATTCATATGCCTTGGGAGATCCAACACAACCCCGGTTAATGTCTAGCGAAGCAAACGAAGAGTATTACGGCCGGGATGGCCCCGGATCATCAAGGAAGAATGATTTCCGAGGAAAAATAAGGGATGAGCGCTCGGACTATCGGTATAACTCACAGCAAGTCATAGCGGTGGATCGGGATCAACCCAATGCCGGAGCCAGTCAATGCCAAAAAACTAGAGGGCAGAGCTGGCAACAGAAAAACGAAGGGAGAAAGCCTTGGACCCCGGAGCAGAAAAAGCAATGGCAGGTACAAAAGGATAGGACGAGGTATACTTTCGAGTCTATTCTAGATCAACCTTGCAAATTTCATACGCCAAGTCTGAACAGTCCAGCGAATCATACGACCCGGCAGTGTGAATGGATGAGGAAATTAGAACAGGGGAGTTCGGGGAATGCTCAGGCACCTCGGAACGAAGCACCTACAAATGAAACATCCCGGCCACTGTTACTAACAGGGGGAAATGGACAGCAACTGATGCTGCCACCACCTCCACCGAGGCACGAGAATCCAAAAAGAAGGGATGCCGTACATCAAGTGGGCAATAACCAACCACAAGGCCAAGGTTACAACAAGAATGAGGGACGAAATGAGTACATGGAACATCACCAAAGTTATTATGTGTTTACCCCAGAAGAAAATGACCGGAAAAGCTTGCAGCACCAGCATATGGAGGTGAACACGGTAATGCCGGCTGTGCCAAGATTGTGCCTTGGGCGGATCAAGAAATCACATGGAGTATCAAGGATCACCCAAAGATCATGCCAAGCCCAGGAACCTACGCCCTTGTCCTGGATCCTACGTTCATCCGGCCAAATTTTAACTGTAATATTTTCCAAGGTGTTGATTAACAATGGCAGCAGTATCAACATTATGTACAAGGATACCATGCACAAGTTGGGGATAACAGAGAACATGTTGCAAGCAACAAGGACCACCTTTCATGGCATTGTGCCGGGTATTTCTTGTGAACCAATTGGTAAGATCCGGGTTGGCATGTTATTGGGCACAAGAGACAACTGCCGCACTAAGAACTTGGAATTTGAGGTGGTGAATCTGGAAAGCGCTTATCACGCGTTACTCGGCAGGCCAGCGCTGAGCAAATTCATGGCAACTACCCGCGTCAGTTACCTTAAGATGAAGTTGCCCGGACTAAGGGGTGTGATAACTATATCATGGGACTTCTAGCGTTCGATCGAGTGCGCCTTAGCCGGATCCAATTTAGCCGAGTCACTCGTGAGAGCTCAAGAAAAAAGGAAGATACTAGAAGTGGCGGCATCGGCTCAATCCGCACAACAACATATGTCGGCTCTGACCAACCCGCACAAGAGCGTATCGTTCCAAGCAACTAAGGACATGAAGAAAGTGCCAACCGATGATTAGTTCCCAGAGCGCATCATCACCATTGGTGTCGGGTTAAGCAGCAAATAGGAAAGCGAGCTCGTCAACTTCCTCCATGAGAATCAGGATATCTTTGCTTGGTCTACGCAAGATCTGCAAGGTGTACCGAGGGAGTTGGCTGAGCACTCATTGAATGTAAGATCTGGGGCTAAGCTGGTAAAGCAGCCTCTCAGACGTTTCACAGAAGACAGAAGGAAAGTTATTGGAGATGAGATAGCAAGATTACTAGCGTCTGGGTTTATCATGGAGGTACTCTATCCGGATTGGCTCTCTAATCCGGTGCTGGTGGAGAAAAAGAAAGATGATCCGAACGTGGCTACGGTATGGTGCATGTGTATCGATTACACGAACCTGAATAAGGAGTGTCCAAAAGAACCATTTCCACTTCCTAGAATAGATCAAGTCATAGATTTAATGGCCGGATGTGAGCTACTGTCATTCATTGACGCGTATTCTGGTTTCCATCAAATACCCCTGAATCCGGATGATCAAATAAAGACTGCGTTTATTACCCTATACGGGGCTTATTGCTATCGCACTATGACGTTTGGATTACGTAATGAAGGAGCAACGTACCAACGATGCATGATAAAATGCTTGCATGACTAAATAGGTCGGAATGTGCAGGTCTATGTGGATGATGTGGTAATAAAGACAAAGGAAAGCAGTATGCTCCTTGAGGATATCCGGCAAACATTCACGAACTTAAGAAGGTTCCCAATGAAGCTGAACCCGGAGAAATGCACTTTTGGTGTACCCGCCGGAAAATTACTCGGTTTTTTGGTATCTAGCCATGGCATTGAAGCTAACCCGACGAAAATCCTGGCCATAGAAAGAATGGAACTGCCAAAGTGTATTAACGATGTGCAGAAATTCACTGGTTGCCTGGCATCATTAAGTCGGTTCATATGTCGGTTGAGAGAGAAGGCCTTGCCCCTCTATCAACTAATGAAAAAGGAAGATAAGTTCACATGGACACCACAGGTGGATCTTGCATTTCGAGAATTGAAAAAGATGTTATCTACCACGCCAATCCTAGATGCACCATTACCTAAGGAGCCAATGTTGCTCTACGTAGTTGCGACCAACCGAGTCGTAAGTGCAGTGATCATAGTGGAGCACGAGGAGGAAGGAAAGTCAGTACAAAGGCTGGTGTATTATCTGAGCGAATTATTATCAGCCTCAAAATAGAATTATCCTCATTATCAGAAGATGGCATACAGCGTATATATGTCGGCCAAGAAAGTCAAACACTATTTTGAGGAACACCCCATCAAGGTGATATGTGAGGCACCCATTTCAGAGATCATGAGTAACAAGGACGCAAGCGGCCGAATAGCAAAGTGGGCTATCGAATTAGCTCCATACGCACAACATTTCAACAGAAGGGATGCGATCAAGTCACAAGCTGTGGCGGATTTCTTTATGGACTGGGCTAAAATGCAATACGAGCCACCCCTACCGGACTCCAATTATTGGCAAATGCACTTCGACGGATAGAAACTAAAAGACGGATTAGGCACTGGAGTAGTGCTTACGTTGCCCAAGAAGGATCAACTGAAGTATGTCCTTCAAATCCACTTCAGTGCCTCGAATAATGTGGCAGAGTACGAAGCATTGGTACATGGTCTCAAAGTGGCAAAGGAAGTGGGGATACGTCAGATACAATGCTTTGGAGATTCGGATTTGGTGGAGCAGCAAGTGTCTGGAAATTGGGATGCCCTGGATGCTAACATGGCCCTGTATAAATTCCATGTTTAGAAAATAAGTGGGTTCTTCGAAGGGTGTGAGTTCCATCACGTACCTCGGATCGAAAATGAGGCACCAGATACACTGTCCAAGCTGGGCTCATCCCGGAAACCCATTCCACCAAACGTGGCTTTGGAGCACATGAGAAAAACATCTATCACACCATCACCTGAATCAGATTCAAATTATATCCCATCACTTCCTGGATCAGGAGCTGCACCTATGGAGATATAATGGGGAAGCACCTCCACAAATTCGCGGATTGTTTCAGCAAACCCGGGGACTGCTTCAGCAAACCCGAGGACTGTTCAACTTGATCTGGCAGGAGTTATGTCGGTGGATGCAATGGAGGTTAATGAGGAACCATTCCCGGTCCGGACTTTACCAACTTGGGCAAAGCCAATTTTCGATTTCCTGAAAGAGGGAATCTTGCCGGATGATGAAATAAGTTCAAGGAAAATTCAGAGAAGGGCAAAGGCCTATACAATTATCAGCGCCGAATTATACAAAAGAAGTGTAACAGCGATACTACAACGGTGTGTTGATCCGGAGGAAGGACTTGAGATACTCCGGGATATTCACCTAGGAGAATGTGGCCACCATGCCTCCTCAAGGGCCTTAGTAGCAAAAGCTGTCCAGCATGGGTTTTATTGGCCCAATGCTTTGGAGCAAGCAGAGGACTTGGTGAGAAAATGCAATGGTTGTCAAAGATACGCCACAAAAACTCACCTACCAATGTCGGAGCTGAAAATTATCCCCATTACATGGCCATTTGCTGTATGGTGCCTAGACATGGTAGGACCATTTAAGCCGGCCAAAGGAGGGATGACCCATGTTCTGGTCATGGATGACAAATTCACGAAATGGATTGAAGTGAAACCGATTCGGAAATGTGATGGGGCAACATCAGTAAGATTCCTCAAGGATATAATCCTAAGGTACGACTACCCCCATAGCATCATAACTGATAATGGGACGAATTTCACGGAAGGAGCGTTTGCGAGATTCTGCCAGGAAAAGAAGATCCGGTTAGATGTCACTTCAGTCATCCACCCCGCATCGAACGGGCAAGTGGAAAGATCCAACAGACTGGTACTGTCCAAGATAAAACCCTGGCTCATAGAGCCGCTACAAAGATCAGCGGGGTGCTGGATAGAAGAACTACCAACGGTACTGTGGAGTTTAAGAACAACTCTGAATCGATCAACAAGCTACACGCCATTCTTTCTAGTATATGGGGCAGAAGCTGTATTACCAGCCGACATAGAGCATGATTCGCCAAGGGTCACCCAATACACATAAGCCGAAGTGCGCAAAGCCCGGCAAAATGATGTTTATCTGCTGGAAGAAGCGAGAGAACTGGCCTTGTCCAGATCCGCCATATATCAGCCAAATCTCCGACGCTACCATAGCCAGAAAGTAAACCCCCGAGTTTTCCGGGAAGGTGATTTGGTACTAAGGCTAATAGAGCGCACTGCTGGCATGCATAAGTTATCCCCTCCATGGGAAGGACCTTTCATTGTGAGCAAAGCTTTGCGCAATGAGTCCTACTATCTTATTGATGCATAGCCCCAGCAAAAGAACAAGGCGGACAGGTCCAGAGAAGAATCCAAAAGACCATGGAACGTAGCACTGCTTCGTCCTTTCTACACCTAAGAGGTGAATGTATCCGAACTGCTCATATGTCGGTATGTATATCGGCAATGAGCTTATCAATAAAAACTTTACTACCCTAAGCAGAGACTCGTGGACTACTATAACACTTGTCTCTTGTTTCCGTATTTTTGTGTCGGCTGGGTTAAGGCTCTTATGTCTTAGTTGGATTAGTAATGTGTGAGCACCAAGAACCTAACTCTTCGACTTTGCTGCTGTCCAATAAGAATTGGCTTCATGGCAAGCAAAAGAACAAGTATGGAATGGCAAAGCACATGAAAAACGACTAAGTGAAAGAACTTAAGCAGGCCGACATAGGCTTTTGGACTAACCTTTATTTTTGTTGTATTCACTAAAATACTGAATCATTTTGAGATAATCTCAAGGTTTTAAGTATTCTTAAGACAATTTTTTGAACCTTGGACTCGTAAGTCAAAAAACCGAATCAAGGTAGACGCGAGCCGAGTCAAATATTGGGGGAACAAGAAAATGAAACTCGGGGACATCGCCCATGATAATCCGGCAGTAAAACTTAATTCGGAACACATAGTCGTAGCACAACCAAACCGAAGTATTTAAATACATCTACGCCCGACATTCCGGGGATCTGATAAATCTTACAAGTGTTTCTCAACGAGCAGGAGCAGCAGACGAATCATCAGTCGAGGAGGGAGGTACTCCGGAGTGCGGGGGAGGAGTGCTAGCTTCGGCTTCATCTTCAGGTTAACCACACCTTCCTCCGGATCCTCAACCTCATCGCCTAGTTCGGAGCCCTCGCTCTCATTTCCTTCATCTTCGGCTCCAGAGACAATCTTGTCATCAGCGACATCAAGATAACTCGGCCCCTCATTCCAGGCATGGCAGAAGGAGTACTGGATGAGATTGTTCGCACAGGCCTGGAGGCGTGCGATCCACTCCGGATCCTCGCACCACTTTGACCCTATGCGCATGCGATTGAGCAATGCCAAGTCAATTCCTTCGTACCATGAGAGCGCAAATTTTAGAGCAATGTCGGCCCCAGCCCGGGCGGCAGATTCGCGCTACAGATGCAGCTGCGTGTCACACTCCATTAACTTGGGTATGAAAGACGAGCCTTTTTGGGAATGGTTTCACTAGGCCAGAGGCAGCTGAACATCCGTGTTGCCGCCGGGATGATGTCCACGCCATGGTTCTTTACTACCTCAAGGCGATCGGTGAGACTCGCCAGGAGATCTTCCATGGTATAGGGGATTGGCTCGCCATCAGGGGCAGCAGGAATTCCACGTTGTTCGGAGGACTGGCATATGGTAGAGGCAGCGAGCGTATCACTCTCTGGAAATTTTCCTAAGGATGAGAAGAAAAACAGTGAGCAAAAGGACCAAATCCAAATGATAGCAGATCAGGCAAGGGCAGAAAACTTACGCGCAATCTAGAAGAGAAGTCGCTATATCTCAGAATCAACATTGGCATTGTGGACTCAGAGTTTTTCGTACTTGGTGGTCACTGACATAAGCTTGACGTCGGCTTCCTCCAGTAGGCTCTTGTCCTTGGAGATTTGCGTGGTTAAACGCTCTTTCTCCTCGGCAAACTCCTGGTCGGCCTTCTCCAGCGTTTAGCCGAGTGATCTCCGAGTCCTACTGCTTGAGCCGAGCTATTTCCTCATTTTTCTTTTTCAGTTCAGCTTCATAGTTACCTGCTTGTTCGAGGCAGTGGGTCATCAGTTCAGGCATGGTGACACTGTCATCGAGAGCAACTGCAATATGATTTGGAGGACCCAAAGTATGAGTGTCCACCGAATGAGGCAAAGAAAGTACAATTATTATATGAAAGGGATGAGTTTACCTTTGATCTCTGCAAGGTTCTTCCTCATGATTTTATTCTCAGCTTCAACCTTGGCTGCTTGATTCGCACAAGACATTCATATAGATCCTGAGAAGTTTGAATGAACAAGGAAGAAAAGGAATGGAAACTAACCCCTCTTCTGGTACTCCACCAGGAGATAACCATAACGCGCGCGAATGTCTTTGTAGGAGTCCAGCAGGCATTAGAACTCAGCGGTTCGGCGATTAGTGGTAATCTTAAATAAGAAAGGAAGAGACAAAAGTTCAGAGGCAAAGTAGAAATAATTCGAAGTCTACAAGACCCGGGCCAAGTGGAACTTAACCCGGATCTAGGTGTGTGGATATTCGAAGTCTACAAGACCCGGGCCAAGTGGAACTTAACCCGGCTCTAGGTGTGTGGATATTCGAAGTCTACAAGAGCCAGGCCAAGTGGAACTTAACCCGGCTCTAGGTGTGTGGATATTCGAAGTACATAAGATACGGGCCAAGGGAACTAGACCCTGCCCAAAATTTATTGCAAATTAATGTCATTATGAACATAAACTAAGCTCTACGAGAAGCATCCGACCGAATAACAAGTTATTCCCTCGGAGGCTCGGGGACTAGGGGCTATATCTACAAGCGTTCAATTGCATAAAACATCAACGGCAGAGAAAAAAAATTACCTCCATCATCCGGCCAGCCAAGGAGATAGCCTTAGTAGCGGAGTTCATACGGGCGTTGAACTCGGCGGGGCCGAGCTTCTCCGGCAAATCGTCTTGAGGATCGACGAATTCGGCATCGTTGTAGTTCTTCACATACTCAAGGAGTTGTGGACTATAACTTTCGCCGCTTGGAGTATAGCTCGCCACAAATCCCTTCACGTGGGCATCCCGCCTAGCGGATTGAGCTACAGCGGGGCTGGTATGCAAAACCAGCTGCTAGCCGCCCTCTGATCCGGAGGGAGCAGACCCGGAAGAAGTATCTTTGGCTGACCCGGAGTTCTTCTTGGCTTTGCCGGATGAGGATTGAGGAGCTTGTTGAAAGATATCAGCGATTCAAGGAGTAGACCCGGTGGGAGCCGAAGGAGCTTTGCCCTTGGGAGGCTTGGAGGCTCTTGCTACTGGTGCTGATGTTGCAGGTGCTGCTGGTGCTATTGTTGGTGGTGCTCCTGGTGCTATTGTCGCTGTTGCTACTGGTGCTGGTGCTGTGGCTGTTGTTGCTGCTGATGCTGGTACTGGTACTGGTATTGAAGGTGCTGGGGGTGGCGCCGATGAAACTGGCACCTCAACATTGGGCACAGAGGCCGAGGATCTAGGGAGATCCGGCATCACCGTGTCCCGAGCTGTCCCACTGTCCACCGCGCCAACGTTGCCCTCCTCTTAGTGAGGTAGGCTCTAGTCAGGTGCAACCGCAGAACCCTCCTGAATAGGGCTGAGCGGGCGATAATCATCGTTGCGGGGGGGGGGGGGAAGGGAGAGGGACTGATCCGGAGTGGGGAGGCTATGCTGGAACCGCTTTGAGAAATATCCACAGGAGCTCTAAGAAGAAAGGAAGGACAGCGAGTCAAAAAGAGAGAACCAACCAGAAAGGCAAGCAAAGGAAAAATCTGAAGTAGCAGTGCTAAAAGGACTTACTCGTCTGCGGTAGGAGGAGCCCGAGGTTTGGGTGCCCTCCTAACTATGCTCTTGGTGGCATGCTTGGCCGAGGGTTTAACCCTAGACTTCTTTTGCCTCTTCTTGGGTGGCGGCACCTCCGAAGCTACGGCCGAGGTAGCTGCGCGCTTCTGGGAAGGGGTCGGGGCCGGGCCACCGGTGGCAAGGGGAGGAACCTCATGGACCTGATCGTCCGGGTTAGCTGAACATTCGAACATGAGCCGGGTGCAAGTAAAATAGGAGAACCGGATCAAGTACCTCAAGGACTTCATTGTCAGAATCATCATCGTCTGGCCAATCCCTTAAAGAAGAGGCCTTACCAGCGATGCGCCTGACGATGTCCGGGGTAGGCAGGAAGGCCTCCAGATCAGGCTCAACCTCGTCCTCCTCAGTGCGGTCCTCTAACCATTTGCTCGCCAGCACCTCACCATCCTCCAATGGTTGCTCAAGAAATTTCTGAGACAATAGTTGCAAAGTTACGAAAATAAAACGACATACAAGGAAGATTTGGAAAACAAAAAAAGGTGATTTACCTTTGGAGGGGGGTTGACACAGGTGAAGGGCTAAAATCCCCACTCCTAGTCCTCGGAGAACTCCCTCTCCACGTTAAATATGGACTTAACCCGGCGGTAGACCGCCGAGTTATCCAACTCAAAGGAAGAAGTCTGGTGAGGATCGAGAGGGCCGCTAAGGTAGCAGATCTTGTGGGCTCGCTTCTAGAGGGGGGAGATCCGGCTGTGGATAAAAGTAATCATAATATCCTCCCCTAGAAATGCTCCTTGAGCAGCTCCGTGATCCGGCGAGCCACTTGATTCGCCAGGGCCGTGGCCCGCTTGGGAATGCTTTCCCAAAGCGAAGCATCTGGAGGGCCAAGTTGAAAGGGAGCAGCCGGATCTGGTCCTCCTTGGTGGTTTTCCGGACGTAGAAGAAGGTCCAGGCCCAGCCCTTGCAGGATTCGAGCCCAGTGACCCGGGGAAACACAGACTGCTTGCGCGGAGAGATGGAGGCAGCACCACATTGGGTCAGGTGCTTGTCCTCCGGGGCAAGCTCCTTATCCGGAACCATGTTCCTTCGCAGACCAAAGAACTTAATCCAAAGTTCTTTGGTTGGCCAGAGGCCAATGAATCCCTCAATGCCGGCAACAAAGGAAGATAGAGAGGTGATAGCGTTTGCGGGAAGGTGATGCGGCTGCAGCTTGTAAGTGGAAATGAAATTGAAGAAAAAATCAGAAGTGGGGAGGCCGAAGCCGCGCTGGAAATGGGAAAGAAACACAACGTATTCCCCCTCTCTAGGGGAAGGAGAAATCTCACCGGCGGTGAGGCGGCAGGCGACGCCGGCGGGGATGCGACAGGAGGCGTGGAGCCAAGCCAAATCCTCCTCGCGGACGGTGGAGTCGTACCAGCAACCACGTTCGCGGCCCTCCACTCCAACCTGCTGCACCACCACTGCCTCCACCTCAGACATGGTGGATTCGAAGCTTTTGACGGGATAATCAGAATAGAGATAGCCGGAGGAAGGAAAGCGGGAAGCACAAGTCCCCGTGATGGAAACTGTGAATAGGGACGGCGGCGCGGATGTGAGTGGTAGCAGAAGGTGGCGCGCTCGTGAAGCTGTGAAAGAGAGAAAGAGTAGTGGAGCGCGGTGAAAATGGGGGAACTTCCCCTGAGAGTGCCCCGCAGCCCCTACTTAACTGTGCTGCATGCGCATTGTAGGATCCTTTGCGGGTAACGTGCCGCACGCAACAAGCGTGTATGCGACCCGAGCAGCCAATTAGAACAAGGCCATAGGAGGGGCCACATGAGCAAGCGATCCCATGACATGACACAGTGTTATAGTTACCGAGGCGCTGTAGTGATGGGACGTTTACAGCAGTTATGCCTGACGCAGCGACAGTAACCGGCACGGTAAATGCGCATGGCCCTTAAAATGAGGAAAATGATGATTACCCTCCACGTGGGATGTGGAGAAGCGTACGAGAGAAGGAAAGGTAACCTAGATAAGCAAGCGAAAGACCTAGATAACGAGGAATGACTCGAAAAGAGCAAAAGGGTTGCAATAAGAGAAATTCCAGGCTACGAGATAACTCGCCCTAAGAAGCAAAAGATCCGGATCTGGGAACCTGCTGTGGCCTTAACAACTAAAAGTTGCAAAGACCACTCCAGCTTCGAGGACTAATGTTGGGGGATACCCCTGGGTAGGGTAACACCGGGGTATAAGGGCCGAGTTAGCCGGGGTATGGTACGGTCAAAGCAATGTGCTGACCGGGTCACCTCAAGGCAGGCCGAATCACGGTGTGGCTCCGCCCATGGGGAATCTCCTAGACAATGGCCTGGCTGATATAAGGTTTATGCCGACCATGTTTATCTGTTTCGCAGGTAAATGGGTAAGCTGGATTAGCTATATGCTAGCCGGATTATTTTAGATTCCAAGAGAAGGAATTCCCTGCTGGTTAAAAAGTGGCTTTATTAGCTGTAACTTGAGCAAAGTAAAGTAAAGAAGAGGACCAGTGGGTCAGGGGCGACCAAGGTGACGCGGGCAAAGCCGGATGACGTAGCCTGTGTCTGGTGACGCAAAAAGACGAGGATGACGCTACGGGTTACGTCCAAAGCTCGGACGAGCCATTAAAGAGGAATAAAGAAGCATCTGCTTTAGGAAAGGAGCATATTCAAAGAATATGCTGCCACCTGTGCCCTAGAATTGTAACCCGGGCTCCCCTATATAAGGAGCACTCGGGCCTCCATAGAGAGGACGGCGGATAGATCAATCATTCTCTATCTAAGGTAGAACTCTAGGGCTAGTGAACAGGGAGTAAGAGACATCGTCTCCTCCTTGTTGAGATCCTTAGGAGCACATGTAAACACCATTGATAGATAATATACAAGAACTTCCGTGGGAATCACCACGCTCTCCCTCCCTGGATTCCCCTAGCACTCCTTGGCCCCATCTATCCATGGCATCTGCCGTTCCACCACCACAACAACCTTCAACCAATCTTATCTCTAGGTTTCCCAAAACCTCCGTTTTAAAGCTCTTGAATTCTACTCTTGGTAGAGATACTAAGGACTCTCATCTTATCCAAACCACAACCTTTTCCAAATACCCATCCTTACCACAAGCTAAGCTTTATGGTAACCCTAGTAGTAGTTGATTTGTTTGTAAGATGACTTGCCTTGGTCTGTTGTCTGATGAATTGCCTTGATCTGTTGTTTAACTTGATTGCTTAGGAAGTAGTATGAGCCACTCTAGGATCTCATCACTGGGATCAATATACTTTAAACTCACCAAACCCTAAGCAAGAATACAATCTGGATCTGATCCCTAGCTACTAAGTAATCATTTAAAACCCTTAACTAGATTAGCTCTGAAGTGATCTAATTCCAGAAGCTTCCAAGTCAATGAAGACCAATATCAAGAATGGATCCTTTCTACTCAATATACACTTCAACATCATCCACTTGATGATGCTTGGGTACCTTGCAACCCATTAAAAACATCCCCTCTCATGCTCTAGTCAAAAACCAATATCAAGTCTGGGAAACTATTTCCAACATCACCTTTTTGAATGCCTCCCTTTCTCAACCCTTGTGAATTTTTTTAAATGCATCTGAACCATCTTGTTAACCATCCTATGTACTAATAAGGACCACTATTTCCCTTGGACAGATCATCCTTCAACCCACTTGTTCTTGATGGTCATGCAAATATAGTCAACATGCCTACTTTGACAGAACCTCACACCATCATCCAACCTTATATGGACCAACTCTTTGCATGGTTGTGTTATACTCATATAGTTATATCAATATCTACTTCACTTGTTCCAAGTGGATCTTTGTGCTTATTAAACCCACAACGTTTTGAAGGCTAGTTGATAATCTGCTTTGGCAAGCTTATTTTATTCAAAGTTTGAAATCAATTCTTGGTGAACTAAAGCAAGATCAAGCTCAAACCTATATACCATGTTGATGTACATCACTTGTTTTATCCATCCATATATCCCATGCCCCAAGGGGAGATCTGAGATCCAAGATCCAACAAGGTTTTGGTGGCATGAAAACAATCTTACCCAAGATCCTTAAATGTCTAGTTTTCACCAAAATCAACTTGGATTCTCCAATCCCAAGGATGAAAATGCTTGTTACACCTTGTCTACATCATCTACCTTGATCATAAAGATTTATCAAATATTATCCATAATTATTATAGCTCCAAATCTAATTAATCTCTTTAATAGCCAAAATCTCCAAACTCCTTCCCCAATGGAAAGTTTGGTTTTTGCCAAAACACTCCTCCAACTTCTTGCTCAACCGAGGTCCATATATCATACCCTACATTCCCATCTCAAAAATAAATATTTTTGAGATCTTTTATTATTTCTTTTTGCCTATTCGCTTAAATGGCAGAAATGGAATAATAATTGCTTTAAATACTTTTAATACCCAATAAATCTTGGGAAAATTTCCCTAAGTTTGTATTCACATTTCGGACCATCTCACACCAAAAACCAACCTTGTCCATGGTAAAAATATCAAATGAGCTTCTAGAAACTACATCTGTACTCTTTGAATAAATGGTCTTAAGTGGACTTTAAGTCCTTAGAAAACTCTAAAACAGATCCTAGAGAGCTACCTCGACTTCATATACCTACCAGTAGCATATTACCAGATTGCCACATGCAAATTATCAAACTTCCTTATCTTTTTTATCAAACTTGGCAGACTAGCAAAACACTTGAGCTAAATCAACTCAAATCCTTATCAAACCTTCTCTAGCACCCCTCTCCAGCACCATGAACCCCTCTAGTCGAAGTGCACTATAGCATCACCCTGTAGCAGCTTGTCCTCTAGTGCTTGGACACTAGAGCTTAACCTCATGTGGGTGTCTTGCCTTGCAAACTTCTTTACTCCCCTTGCAGCTGCTGCACACTGCCCCTCCGCCCTATTCACGACCTAGAGCACACCTTCACACTCTCTCCACTGCCCCTGAGGCCCAACCAATGAGCAACACCCCTCCCCTTGCCCCTCCTTAGACTATGTCCACGATGGACCTCTCCCTTCGGTATATATTACCACTGGCCAGTACAACTCTCTCCATTGCCTCATTTGCCCCCTTTCCTCTCCACTTACCTCCGCCGAGCACCCTATCCCTCTCCCCTACTCTGTACTTCTCTAGAGAGAGAGAGAAGAGAGCTTCATCCTCCTCCATGAAATTGAGCTAAGCTCCCTCTCCTCACCTCCTCTATCTCTGCATGTCGCACTCGCGCACTCCTCTCCTCCCCTGATGCTAATGGTGCCCTTTTCACTTACCTGCAGCAGCCCCTCGAGCAACTCCGGCCAGCCCCGAAGGTCGGCGCATCGGGATCCTCGCACGCGCCCCTTACCGACGTCGAACCACCCCGTGCCGCCCCTTGTTCGGCTCCCCGCAGAGAGCCGCGTCGCCTCGTAGCCTTCCTGCCGTCTCCCGAGTTCTCTGGTAAGCCTCCTGGCCATGTCCGCCGCCCCTAGGGTTTCCGCGTGGCGGCGCCCGATCATCTGAGGACGACGGCTGAGAGCTGTCCGTCTCCACTTAATCGGATGACCACCAGGCCTCCTTACCCCTTCGCGCCCCTGCTGACACTGATGCCCGGGCCCCGCCTGGCGGATTCGAACCCACGCTCCCATGCACTAGCCTCGCCCGGGCGGGCCAATTTCCCCTCTGCGGCCCACTTTCCCTCTAGATCCGGCCCGGCTGTGGTTTTTCCTTTTTCTTTTCTCTGGGAATTCTAGATCTGCAATATACCTGTTAGTTTAAATCCAAATAAAATATAAAACTGCATGATTTCGTCAAGATGACAATTTTACATTGTCCCCTAGGGTTTTCTTCAACATGCAGAATTGGTAGCTTGCCAAAAGTAAATGCCATTATTTACTGACATTAAATCTACTAAAATGTACCATATCCAGTAAATGCCATTATTTACTGACATTAAATCTACTAAAATGTACCATATCCAGAAAGGAACAAATGGGTACCCCAATCATAGTGTTTACAAAACTTTTCAAAAGGTTTCCAAAATGGTTTACAAAAGTTTTCAACAAAGATATGTAGATGCTATATCTATAAGAGAAACTTTTTGAGAAAAGAACCTCTCTTGAAGCCCTCCTACTACCACAGCCATATAGCATGTAATCTTGTTATTATTGTTACCTTAAGGTGGTTTGCGAGTACATTCAAAGTACTCATTGGCATTGTCCCTGGCTATTAACTTGGTCAGATATCAAGAAGAAGGTGACGTTGACGACTATGCGAGCTAGGCCGTCCTCCCAGTCAGTCGCCTGTAGGTTGAGGCATGATTGGGCCCTGTGTGTGATGAAGCTCCGCTGCAGAAGGTTATGTAGCCATAATGGCAACTATGTAAGCCTTGTATTCGTTATGTTTCAGATGTTGTAATGATACTTGTCGGTTATTCTCCACAGCTCACTGATCATGGGAACATGGATATTTACATAATAGGGATTTCTCGGATGATTAAATCCGGGGTACCCCACACGGACCAATTGGCCACTTTGTTCACCACGCCCTACGACACGTATTACTATGTCACGATGCCCTTTGGGTTCAAAAACACTGGTGCTACATACCAGTGGACAATGCAACGTTGTATGTACAACCAAATAGGTCGCAACATACACGCTTACGTGGCCAACATTGCGGGAATGTCAAAGAAATCAAATGATCTTATCGCTGACTTATAGGAAACCTTTGAAAATCTCTAGAAATACAACATGATGCTGAACTCAAAGAAGTGCGTCTTTGGGGTACCATCCGGCAAACTGTTGGGCTTCATCGTTTCGCATCGCGGAATCAAGGTGAACCCGGGGAAAATCAAGACCATCCTCGACATCAAACGCCCGACATGCCTGAAGGACATACAAAGGCTCAAAGGTTGCGTTGCAGCAGTAAGCCATTTCATCATCCGACTTGGCGAGAAGGCTATGCCGCTCTACAAGTTTCTCAAGAAGGCGAACCAATTCACATGGACGGACGAAGCTGATGCAGCACTCCAGTAGTTGAAGAGAATACTCTCCTCCCCACCTATACTTGCAGCACCGGTGCCAAGGGAGCCTATGTTAGTTTACATGGTGGCAACCAACCGAGTAATCAGCATCGTCATCGTGGTGGAGCGCAAGGAACCAACGCATGAATACGGAGTTCAGCGACCCGTTTACTATGTAAGCGAGGTCTTGATGGAATCCAAGCAGCGTTACCCGCACTACCAGAAGATAGCTCATGGAGTTTTCCTTGCTTCACGTAAGCTAAGGAATTATTTCCAGGGGCAGCCCATCATAGTAGTGAGAAAAGCTCCACTGTCCGACTTCATCAACAACAATGACACTATAGGGAGAGTGGCAAAGTGGGGCATTGAACTTGCCGCCTTCGACATCACCTACAAGCGACGCGACGCTATCAAATCACAATCATTGGTGGATTTTCTTGCAGATTGGAGAGAACTTCTAGAAGACACTCCTGTACCAGAGCCAGAGTATTGGGTCATGCACTTTGACGGATCGAAGTTACTCAATGGCTCGGGGGCTGGTGTATTATTGCCATCACCAACAGGAGAGAAGTTGCAGTACGTCATGCAGATCCACTTCAATGCTACCAATAACATGGAGGAGTATGAGGCCCTCATTCACTGACTTCATGTAGCCAAAGATATTCGCATCAAGCACATAGTTTGATGTGGAGATTCCGACTTGGTTGCCCAGCAAGTAGCTGGCACCTGGAACGCGCGGAACCCTATGATGGCGGCATATCGATACGAAGTAGACGAAATAGCCAAGTGCTTTGATGGCTACGAAGTCAAGTACATCAAAAGGGAAGATAACGAGGCGGCTGATCTGCTGCCAAAGCTTGGATCAGCTCGTCGACCAATTTCGCCAGGCGTTTTCCTGGAGCATTCACGGACTCCATCTGTGAAGGGAGCATACCCCGACAACCCAGATTGAGTGGACTCATTTGTTAACATAGTAACAGTGACCTCTCCGGCTTGGACGAAGCCGTTCATAGATTATCTATAGATTATCTACAAGACGGAACTTTGCCCACCGATGAAGTCGAGAGCCGGCAAATAGTATGCAAAGCAAAAGGCTACGTCATCATTGACGGCCAGCTATACAAAATAAGTACCACACGAGTTTTCCTACGATGCATCTCCCAATAGCAATGTATTGAAATCCTTAGAGAAATTCATCTCGGAGATTGCGAGCATCACGCCACTCCCCGATTCTTGGTGGCCAAGGCCTTCCGACAAGGATTCTACTGGATAACTGCCAAGGCGGACGCTGACAAGTTGGTACAGACATGCCTTGGGTGTCAGTTTTATGCAAGACAACAAAGTGTTCCAGCTGAAGAATTGCAAACAATACCAATAACTTGGCCGTTTGCAGTCTAGGGGATGGACATGGTGGGGTCTTTGCAAATAGCATCATGTGGATTCACACACTTGCTAGTAGCAGTGGACAAATTCACGAAATGGATTGAAGATAAACCCATTAGAAAGCTTGATGGGGCAACAACCCTAAAGTTTGTCCGGGATCTAGTGCCAATAATGGCAGAAATTTATCTCTTGGAGAAGTTGAGGAGTACTGTCATGAGAAAGGCATCCGCCTTGACCTAGCATTTGTGGCACATGCACAGTCAAATGGGCAAGTTGAAAGGGCCAATGGACTAATTCTGCACAGAATCAAGCCACACTTAGAGGCACCGCTACGTAGAGCAGCTGGAGCCTGGGTGGAAGCACTACCATCTGTCTTGTGGAGTTTACGAACAACACCCAACAGATCCACTGGCTTAACTTCTTTCTTCATGGTTTATGGAGTAGAAGCAGTTCTCCGATCCGACATCCTCCACGATGCACCAAGAGTTTCCGCCTACAAGGAGGATGACGTTGAAGAATCCAGACGACTATCTGTGGACCTACTTGAAGAAGAGCACGTGCTGGCATGCCAGAGATCCGCTATCTTCCAGGAGAAGCTGCATGACTACCATAGTCGCTGTGTAAAGCATCGCTTGTTTAAAGAGGAGGATCTGGTGCTTGGAATCAGACAAACTATCCCCGCCTTTGCAAGGACTGTTCGTCATAAGTAAAGCATTTCTCAATGGTTCCTATTACCTCGTCGATATTCGCGAGTTGAAAGATAGGCCAAAAAATCGCAAGCGCAAGCAACATGACTCTGATGATGATTACCTGGAGATAGATTAGCCATGGAACATAGCACAGCTACGTCCCTTTTACACTTAGCACATTTATATTATGTAATAAGTTTCTTATATGATCAATGAAACAAAGCATTTGGTTCACTCATATTCTCTGAGTCCTTTACCTCCTTTAGTTGTTAATTTTTGGATCATATAAACCCTTTATGCGCAAGGTTTCATTTGCCCTTGTGAAAATTCTGCCTATGGGCGTTAGCTTAAGTTTTTTGGTCTACATGTTTTCTGAAGTTTTTATGTGGATTCCAGAGTAGTGACTTTTCGGCACTCAAAGCCGGCGATTTTGTTCTTAGGTTCTTGATGGTGCTATTAAGCATCATCGCCTGAGAGCATTGTACTATGCTGCGAGTCTTCCGTCTCACGAAAGGTTAAGCATATGAACCAGAATAATGGATAAGCCATCACTTGCTTAAAAAATATATACACATGCTGGAAATAAATAAGTTGCAGGGAACTTGAGTACAAGTTTTTCCACCTTAGCCAAACATAAGTTTTTATCACATACACTTTGCAGAGATACTTTTAATACAAACATTGTTTTTCATGGCTCTGCTGCAGGGGCTTCGTGGTGGAATCATCAGGAGAGCCAAGCCCAGAGAGCTCGTCAAACTCTAAAGGAGAGGGGCTAGACTCAGACGAGGCCATATCGTCATCCAGGATCTCGGCAAGCATGAAGACACCATCCTTGACCATCTTAGCAACTCTAGTATCGAAGCTGGCAAGAGAGTTCCAAATAGCATTTCTATCGATCTCTTGTCCTTCCTCGTCCAGCTTGGGCATGCTGGAGGTCACCAAGTCGATGTCGGCATTGTCATAGTTAGAGTTGAGCAGGGATAGGCTCATCCTGGCACCAGCCTGGACGCAAGAGGCTTTCCAGTCCTGGACTTTCTCGGGGGCTCGATGCAGGATTTCCGCAAACTTGGCCACTGAGTCTGCCGCCTTGATATTGATGCCCAGAGGTTGAGCTATCTCCTTGGCTTGGGCGATGGCGGTGCTGAAGAAGTTGCCGGCAAGAATCATGCGTTCCTTTGGACTCAGAGCACCCTCACCCAAGTTGGCTAAGCCAATGGGAGCTATGGTTTGCAAAAACATATAAGGACCATGAGTACAAACAAGTCAAATGGTTGTCCAACTTACAGAAAATGACCAAAACAGAGAAAGGTTACCGAAGATGCTCATTTCCGCTTGCATGTATGTCACACTCCTTCTAGACTGACTTGAACATCTCAAGACTCCTAGCATTCTGCTCTTTGGTATCCTGGTTCTGGTCTTTGATTTGTGCAATCTCATCCTTTAGGTGCTGCATCTCGATGTCTGCAGACCCTTGCATAGACTTCATCGTCGCCTCATGGCCTTGACGGCCTTAGCTAGGTCCTTCTTCAGAATCTTGTTTTCATCATCGAGCTCCTAGATATGCTTGGATTGTTCGATGATGCTCTTGGCCTTGGAAATGGCTTCCGTAAGACGGAAATCAGAAAGTGCTATCAAAAGACGGAAGAAATAATTCAATGAGAAAAGCAAGGAGCTGTTGTAGGAAACATACTCTAGATATTTTTTATATGTTCCTTCCGGAATTTGGTTTTACCCTGTTCAAGGCCCATCTCCTTCCGAAGAGCAGCAAACCTCTCATTGGCGTTTATCCTCCATTTATTCTCATTCTACACAAGATGTAAACATGCTTAGTTCCGCTAGAGCATCTAGTCGGAACTGTCCAGTTTCAACTAAATTCTCGGGGGTAATAGTACATGATTTTAAAGTAAACTAGTTTCTCTAGAGCATCTAGTCGGAACTATCCAGTCTCAACTAGAGCATCTACATGGACAAGTTCTACACTTAGTCCTTTGGAGCACTCAGGCCAATAAATATTGGATTATCCACCTAAGAGCTCGGGGGCTATAGTGGGATATACTACACAAAGTAAAGTAAGTGAAGTTCAAAAAACTTACGATGACAATGATCATGAGATTGTTGGCCAGATGAGCATATGAATCATGGAAGGTCTGGGCATGCTTATAGATTGCGTCGGCCTGCTTGATGAGGTCATCCAGGCTCAACGTTCTAGGAGTCGCAACGAATGGAGAGGTCGAAGCCGGAGGCATGGATAAAGCCCTAGCTGCCTCCTGCACTTTCAAGGAAGATGATGGCTCGGAGGCTCCCGCCTCAATCGTTGCTTCCACGTCCATCTCTTCCACCACTTCCTTCCCTTTCTCAATGGCATCCTTAGCCAGAGCTTCAGCCAGTTTAGAGGAGGTGCTCTCCTGCGTTGCCTGGCCACTGGGAGCCTTGGTGAGGGGAATGCCGGTGGACTTCTTCTTCTTTTCTGCCTCTAAGGCGGCAGTGGAATGTTTGGAAACTCCACTCTCTGATTTCTTCTTCTTGGCCTCGGCAACAACATTAGAGGTGGAGCTCTTCGCTTTCGCACTACCGGAGCTGGTTGATCCTTAGGGGCGTCGTCGTGGGACACCACCTGGATATCCTTCAGTTTTGCATCATAGACCTGGGAGGCCATTTGATCTGCCCCCAAGGTAGCCACCTGGGATGCAGAGGAGTGTTAGACGGACAACTTCAAAGTCGAAAAAACCTTAGAGCATGTAATGAGCAACAAAGGAAACAGAAGCTACCTCTGGGCATGTACCGCAGTCGAACATGTCATAGGTGATCTTGAAGCCCCACTTTTTGTCCCTCACCCTGATGATGTCCTTTATCCAGAACTTGATGGAGTCAGTAGAGAAGTTATCTCGCGAAATTCGCATGGGATCCCTCCTGTCTTGGCTATACTTGCACATCAGCTCTGAGCGGTGCTGCAGAGGCTGGATCCGCCTAACGTACCAGCACATTGCAAGGTCCAAGCCCGTCAGACCTCCGTCTATGAGCCATTCGATCCTCCTTACAGCACAATTTGCTTCGTTGTCGAAGGGAAGAGAGGATGGGGTCTGCCATTGGGGCACTTCGGTGGCAGCTCCATCGACAAAGTCGGGGTAGGTCTCAAGACGGTCTAGTAGAGGGACATCTGGCCTGTAGAAATATGTACGCTGCTAGTTCTTGCAAGACTCGTGCCCTACAATGTCGGAGAAGTGCCGGCTAGGCCAGATCTTAAAGATAATGGTTCCGCAGATCCGCAGTCCGTCCTTGGACTCTGCGGACTCTCTCTTGATCGTGAAAAAGTATATAAACAGATCTAGTCTAGGCTTGATCCCTAGATATCCTTCACACAGAGCTACAAAATTGCTAAGGACTAGAATGTTGTTGGGAGAGAGATTGTGGGGGAGTACCCGGAATTGTCGGAGAACATCCAAGAAGAAGTCGGAGACTAGTAGGCTTATGCCACGTACCAGCTGGGATTTGAGGCACACCTTCTCTCCGGGTTGGGAAGAAGGGACGACCTCACCAGCCAGCGCCGCCCGCCAGACTAACTTCTCTGCCGTGGGGAGGTACCCCTTGGCGACCAGCTCTTGCAGATCTTTGGTGGAGAGATCAGAGCCTCTCCACATCCCCTTGTGGGAGTCGTTTTCCTCTTCAGCGGCTTCGGGTGCCGCTCCTTCTTGGTCATCACCGGCGGACTCTGTCACGGCGGAGACAGGAACGACCACCCCCTCCGGCGGGACGATTACTCCCTGGGATGGCTCCATCGTAGCCTTAGGGATCGCCGTCGTGGAAGGAGCAGAGTTGCAGGAGGCCATTATGATGGGGAGAAGGTGGAGGAAGATAGGGCTCTGGTTAGGGTTTTCGTAGAAGAGCTCGAACGGTCGTGCGGCTGGAGGAAGATGAAGACTGGGAAGCGAATGCGGGTAAAAAAAATTAATTGACCGCGGTGGAAATATATAAGCCTCGCATGAAGATTTGTGCAAAGAGATTTGATGGATGGAACGTTGCCGACGTGGAAGTTAACGTGCGCGGTAATTTCGCCACGTCCTCCGTCTTTCACCGCTCCACCGTTTCGGATTTTGCGCGCGTGAAAATAGCTGATGATTAATTCTTTGTTTCTGTGAGTTTATAGGTAGCGTAGGTTGTACCCTACGTCATCCTCCTGACAGTTGCAGTGAAGGGTCATGTCCGCAGATTCCATTGAAAGATGGGGATCATCCGACTCTAGAAACAAAGACTAAAGGAATCTCCGACTACATTGCGAAGCCGGAGAGGATTGCAGGGTTCTTTGGGAGACCTTTGAGATATTGCTTGATGAATTGCCGACATCACTTAGACGGGATATTCAGAGATCAACGAGTAAGACGGCGCAAGATTTCAAAGTCCTCTGGGGGCTACTGTTGGGGATATGCTATATGGGTATCCTCATAGCATGTCAACAATTCGCCTAACCCAGGTGGCCCATAGTTGGTAGCAAGGCCTATGGCCTGCTGGGTGACCCAGTTAGACCGATCCTAAAGGGAGGCCCATGCCGGATAAAGGAAGGCTACGCAGGAGTCACCAACATACTCGTAGCCTTGGAGTGCAAGACACGGAAGACTAGTTCGTATTAGTCTAGGACTCTTTACCTTGTTCGGCAAGGACCTTTCCCTATAAACCCTAGGTCTTGGCGCCTTTATAAACCGGCCTATGGGAGCCTTTAGGGCAATGATTCAAAACACCCTCGCACAACGAACAAATCTCTATAACTCGGCGTATTGCCATTATAGTGATTTATAGCAGGAGTAGAGTTCTGCCACCGTTGTGGGACTTGAACCAGGGTAAACTATGTTACCTCATACCCGCTAACACTCCGCCTTACCCCACGTCTCTAAACACGCACTGTGAGGACCCCTCAATGGCGTACTTGTCGGCAATAACATGTCAAAGATCCTTCATAAACTATCTATTCCAAGAGTTTTACATTATTACTGTTTATGTGAGTATTGGTTGATAAAAATTCTTTAAAGAGAGGAATGCATTCATAATCATAAAGCTTGTTAGGCTTACCATTATATTGCCTCATCCCTTCGAATAATTTTAACTAATTACCAGAACAGTAATCCACCTGCTTCCACATATCCAGTAGTTGCATATCCTCAAGGATTAGCAGTTCTTCTTCGTGTTCATCCTCTTCTTGAGAAGGAACTTCGTCCTTATCCAATGGGATTTCCTGTCCCATGTTAATAGCATCACATTATTCATAGAAAGATTCATTTTCTAGTTCCTCCTCAGAACAATCATCATAAGTTTGGGACTTATAGAAATCATTACTAGATAATGAGATATCGTTTGCATGCATACTATTTGGGCGTGGAAAGTTATTTTCTGAAGTAGGAGATTCAAGTGGTTGATCAAGTTGCTCCTTTTCATTCTTACTAAGATAATCCGCGAGTAGCTCAATGATAGTCTTACCTTCGGGCTTACCTTCCACTAGTTGAGAGGGTGCAACATCAAGTGCCACCTCTTTATTAGCAATGTGTTCAACTAGTTTTGGTGGGGGTTCTTCATATGATGTTGCCTTCTATTTAGCTTTTTGATCCTGCAAAAGGCTAGGCTTTTCCATGCGGGCTGAAACCCGCTCATAAAGAGTGCAAGCTAAAACATTATCCATAAAGTATTCACAGCAACATGAATATATAGGATAAACTTCTTCAATTATTTCATCAACCTCCTGGCATGTTTTTTGAATATTATTTTTTATAGAAGAAAACAATTCTGAACAACCAGTATAAAGCACAAATTATAGAACTTCCATATGAACTAAGGTTTTGAACTCATTTTATTATAAGATTCTAATGCCAGATCAATATTATACTTACAATGGTAGGCGAGGTGATCTTTGGATCCGAAGAATCTACAAGAAACTTGGTATGAGGAACATAGCATGGATGTATAATCATTCGCTAGAGCCAGCAATTGATTCCATATTTCTCGCAACTTCTCCTCCTTTGCGAGCTTCTCCTGTTCAAGAGTAGTCTTCTTTGAAGACATATATTGGTAACAAATATTTTTATTGGTTTTTGGTTTGTAAACAAAAGAAAAATACAAATGCAGAAAAAAAGAAAGCTTTAAAAAAATCTAGCAAAACTAAAATAAATAAATAAAAGCTAAAAGACCTACAACGCTTAGCTCCCCGGCAACGGCGCCAGAAAAAAGCTTGATGACTGCAAGTGCACAGATCGTGTGTAGGTTGTTTCGAAATAAAGATATCGATCCCACAGGGAGAAGGAGTCTAAAGTCTAATAACTCTTTGAACTAAATACTGTAATAGTAATGTGAAATAACGTTCTAAGTAACAAGATAAAATGCAAGTTTTGTGTAAAAGATATTTTTGGGTTTTCAAATAAGAGAATAATAATTAAACTAAAGCTATAATTAAACAAGAGCATGCAAGTATGATTACGAAAGTCTGCAAGATGATGGAAAGAGTTCCACATATGGGAGTAGTGGATCCACCGCTAGTAATTAGAAAGAGTGATCAAAATTATTATAATGTATAAGTGCATTTATGATATGTGTGGGAGGAGCTCCATATATGGACACATAGCCAGCAACCGCTGAACACATCATCCTCATAACCACATCAGAGAATAACCAACAACCGTCACGTTACCATGCTATTAAGGGATTTCTCCCGTGGCATGGACATAGCTTGATGAGTTCTCCTTGATTCCCCAAGTTAGTATGTAAAGAATGACAACTACTTTATAGTCATAATAAGTGCTATCATCCTTCCATCTACCAACAAGTAATCCCCTTCATCAAGTCCCCGCAAGAGGAAAATATTAAGGAGGTGCACAACTCCCAACATCAAGATGAAGACAATTAACATAGACACATAATGAATAATATCACATAATAATCTTTATCTCAATTCAATCTCATACTAGGGTTTCTCCATATCCCCAAGAACAAAGGAAACTACTCACACATGAAGGCAATCAACATTGTTGATGAAGATGACGATGTAGATCGATGTGGAGGCCTTCAAGATCGTAGTCCCTTCTCCTCTTGTGTGATGGTGGTGGTGTAGATCTGTTTGGAGGCGGCTATGGCGGAGGCATGGCGGTAGGGCTCCGCCATGGTGGAGGATATGTCTTGGTGGCTCTCTCTTGGGTCCTCCCAATACCGTCATATGACTTAGGGAAGGTTCTTGAGATTTTCTAGGGTCAAATCCCATTGTTTGCGACCTTTGTGGCACCTATACGGGCGGAGCTATACGACCAGAAAATAGCTCCGGCCGTATAGTTGGTCATTAAACTATGTGTCCCCTTTAGTATTTTGGCCGCCATTTCGTCATACGAACTCCGTTTTGGGTGGTCTTGGGCTCGTTGAGTTCATATCGTCGAGGGATACAACACTTTGGTCTTGGATCTTTATTTTGAGAAGTTAGAAAATTTGACTTTGTCAACCTCTCAAATGGCTAAGTATGGTCCCTGCAGCTCACCCATACTATGCTCTCTTTACTCCTTTTGCCTTTGTTATATCCATAATCATCATCAATACCTACACACATGTCATAGACAAGGAAAAGTGATAAAATTGTACCTAAACTACTAAATGTGCAAAGCTCATATGAAAGTAAATGAGAAATAGAAATCATCCATATAAGGCATAGCTATAGCTGGAAGAAACAAGATATAAGAGATAAATGGAACAATTTATATGGCTAAAAGAGGTGGTATTTCATAGCCATCAGTTATGTATGCACAACATACATTTTTATTACGGCAAGTACCGAGCTAGGCCTAAGCCATGGCGGGGAGGCCTCAGACTCATTTTTTCCTTGAATTTTCACTTACCGCTGGTCCATCAGCCTAGCCCATAAACCATTAATGGCCATAGAGGGGGAGGCCTTGGCCTATCTTTTATTCTTCAATTTTGCCACTACCAGCCCATAACTATTAGAAGGCCGAGTTCTTTAGAAATTTTAAAAATACAATTTCACGAGTCAAAATGGCAGGCATGAAGATAGGGGAGGAGACCCGCTACACTTGCATTGGATCTTTGAATAAATAGCATGTTGCGAGTCGAAAAATAATTTTTAAAAAAGATCATGTACCTGTAGTTCAAACCGGACCCACTTCCTAACGATTCGACAGACATTTGTGTTTTTCTGCTTGGGTGGACGGAAAGTTTTGAGATTCCCTAGTTGGGACATTTTTTCATGTAAGGTGGTATAATATTTTTGAAAAATAGGGTTGTACCATTTTGAAAATATCATTTGGTGGTTGCTTCATAAAATGCCCCAATTTTGGCACTCGGAAAATGGAAAATGCTTTTTCCGTGCGACGAAATGGAAAACTTCATCCTACAATATTATTGTCCATAAAAAAATGAACACAAGTGCATAATATGGGCACTTAATCACAAACTATGTCACGATTCAGGCCATAACATTGGTCGTTTGGCCTGAAAGCCATGAAACCTCGAACATGATAGGTCATTTCTATGAAGGTTTTTTCGAGATGTAATCAATATACCAAGTTTAGTATTTTTCCTTGCAACTATGTCACAAAATATTACACCACATGAAGGATTTACCTTGTTTGGACCATCTTGAATTTCTTATGCTTGCTTCAAAATTTTCCTATTTCAAACTATGGTCAAAATGGCAGGCATGAAGATAGGGGACGAGACTCACTAAACTTGTATTGGATATCTGAAGAAATAGCATGTTGTGAGTCTAAAAATATATATTTTTTAAATCATGAGCATTAGATCATGTACCTGTAGTTCAAATCGGAACCACTTCCTACCGATTCGATAGCAATAGGGCCTCCTTACTCCCCCTCATCATCCTCAACAAAGCAAGGCGCTGCCTCCCATCCAACACCCTGCACCAAGCCCTAGTAGCAGCACGAGGAAGGTACAGTCTCGATCCCCTCCCTCAAATGGGCGCCTGACCAGGATACCTCTGATGAGGAGGAACCGGATCGGGAGATGTTCTTTCCAATGGCCGATGCGACCAAGCGACCCACTGATAAACTCTCTTCCATTAGAGATTGGCCCGACGATGAAGATGACTCAGATGTTGAGGTGATGGAAGCATTTGATGCCGTCCCCCTTTCTTATGATTTTCCGGCATCAGCTAACCCCGATGGGCAGATCCATGAGGACCCTCCCCTTGCCGTGGGTGATCCTGTTCCGGTTGCACCGAAGAAGAAAAGGGGAGCCGCATCAACTTCTTCCTCCGGACCTTCTCAGCCAGCCAAAACGCGAAAGAAGTCCAGGGACAAAACCGCCTCCAAGCCTGTAACCAAGGCCCCAGCACGAAGGGATCGGAAGCCCAAGGAGCCCCTGACCTTGGATGAGTAAGACTCTTTTCCCTCTGCCATTTACTTGTTCTTCTATTGTTATAGTTTCTCATCCGACACTGTTTGATTCGGCAGGGCCCCGTTGGAGGTCCCATAGAGTGGATCCGACATTGCCTTCCCGCTCTGACACAGCCCTTCTCCCCCCTCGTGGCGACGATTCACGCCCGCTGAGCCCAATCCCGGAGGGTTCAGCGGCTGCTCCGGGTTCCAGCCCACCTCGTCAAGAGGAGGGCAACCTTGGAGCGGGGGAGACTGGCTCTGATGAGGCAGCGGCCACCACTACTTCGGCTCCGCCGCAACCAGCTACCACCGAGGTTACCTCAGCACCTCCACCGAAGGAGAAACCAGCACCAGCACCAACTCGAGCACCAGCAGCAAAAGCAACAGAAGCAGCACCAAGCCCCTCCGCCTCGTCCGAGTCTTCTCAGTCTCGGCGAGAAAGCACCAAGGCAGCTCCCAAGGGTAAATCTGCTGCAACAACTTCCACTTCTTAGCAGCAACCTAAGGGCAAGAAGGCCCCTGATGCCACCAGGGCAACGTCCATCGAGGCTGGACAGCGCACACTCGCGTCCATGCTTTCGAAAAAAACTCCACCACCGAAGGACGTCCCTGCCGAGCCAGCTGACGAGCAACTCGTTTTGCACACCAGCCCTGCTCTTGCCCAGGTTGAGAGGAGGGAAGCACATGCCAAGGGCCTAGTGGTGCCCCACATGCTCAGCAGTGAACGATACCCTCTGACCTTGATCGAGTTTGTGAACAACTGGAACAAGGGGGAGTTCGTCCACAACGACGATCTCCCGGAGAAGTTCGGTCCCGCCGAATTTTCTACTCAAATGAACACAACCGCTAAGACAATTAACCTTGCGGGTCGGATGATGGAGGTATGTTACTTCACCTTTTCTTAAGCATGTTGTATATATTAGTGATATAACCATTAGTCCCCGAGCCTCCGGGGGAGTAACTTGTTACTCGGCCGGATGCTCCTTGGAAAACTAACGTAGTTCCTTGATAACTTCAAATATGCACACACCTAGATCCGGGTTAAGTTCCACTTGGCCCGGATTTTGTATACTTCGAATATGCACACACCTAGAGCCGGGTTATGTTCCACTTGGCCCGGATTTTGTACACTTCGAATATGCACAAACCTAGAGCCGGGTTAAGTTCCACTTGGCCCGGATTTTGTACACTTCGAATATGCACACACCTAGAGCCGGGTTCAGTTCCACTTGGCCCGGATTTTGTACACTTCGAATATGCACACACCTAGAGCCAGGTTAAGTTCCACTTGGCCCGGATTTTGTACACTTCGAATATGCACGAGACTAAGCTATATTTTTGTATTCTTTTCAGGTGACCACCAACCGCTGGAGCGCTGAGTTTCAACGTCTCCTCGACACTCACAAGATGCTATGCGCAAAGCTTAATGCACTTCTAGCTGAACACGAGAAAAGGGGTAAGTTATCTTCTTGATATTTTTCCGTGTTTTCTTCCTCTTTTTCTGCCGAACTAACCCATCATTCAGTTTTCGCAGCTGGGGTGGAAGCTGAGAATATCCTCATGAGGAAGAATCTTGACCATATCAAGGGTAAGTTACTTTTGTGCGACCTTGCTATGCTTTCTATCTCCTTTTCTCCTTGGCTCGGCGAACATTCATACCTCGGCTTTGCTGGGTCAACAAACTATTTCAGCCTTGCTGGGAGATATTGTGCCCGTGCCTGATATGATGCTTCATTTTCTCGAACAAGCAGGGCAGCATCAGGCCGAGCTCAAAAAGAAAGATGATGAGCTTGCCCTCCTCCGAACCAAGGATGATGAAATTGCCAAGATCAAGGCAAATATTAAGAACTTGAAAGCGCAGCACCAAACCGAACTTCAAAAAGCTGGCCAGGACTATACTGAAGAGCACGAGCGCCTCAATCTCTAGATTGCCAAGGACCCAGAACTTCTCCAGGAGGCTGACGTCCAACTTGAGTCGGCGAATACTGAACTTGTGCAGCTTCGCAAAAGGCGTGATGACTGTACCAAGGATTTGACCCGGATCCACAGCCATATTTCACGTAAGCTCCTTTCCCTCATCCGGCATATTTCTCCGGGTTACTTCACATGTCTTTTCTTTACCTGCTTCTCTTGTCTTGTTTTCAGGCAAATTTCTAGAGGGCAATGCCATTGCTAGCACCGCTGTTGCTAATTTCCGCCGAGAGAGGGGTACCCCCATTCCTCCTAACGCTGAAGAGATTCCCTATGACATGGAGGACCTGTTGGGAAGCTTGTCTTCTCGCGTGGAAATCGTGAAGAACTATGGCAAGGATATCCTTGACGTTGCAATCCGGATCTTCAACACTTTTTGGCCTGCAGAAGACACTCCGGAGGGAACCGCAGTTCTTGTTGATAAGTTGATGGAATGCGAGACCCAGCTCGGCCTTTGGAGGGAATCCGCTGGACACGTCGAAGCTGAGACCGTTCTCCACTACGTGCTTACGTGGTACGAGAAGATCGACCTCAACCTCCTAGCGCGCATGCGCAATGGATCCAAATGGACCAGTGACCCGGAGTGGGTAGCTCGGCGCAAGGCTTGCGCCCATAGCCTCGTCGAATATGCTCCCATTCATGAATGGACTGAGGGTCCAATCTTCCTTGGTGGCGCGGATGATGAAAATGCTGAGCACGTTGAAGATGGCTCGGATGAGGAAGATGCCTTGGACATTGAAGACAGCGAAGATGACGCCGAACTTCCTCCTCCTGCTGCTCCTTGAGTGAAAAAACTTTAAAGTTTATCAGATCCCCGGTATGCCGGGTGGAATTGTATCCAGTACACAAGTGATATTTTGCTACTAAGTTTTTATGCCGGATTAACTTGGGCGTAGTCCCCGAGTTTCATTTTCTTGTTCATCCAATCTTTTGGCTCGGCTCGTGTCTACCTTGATTCGGTTTTATGACTTACGAATCCGAGCTTCAAAAATTGTCTTAACAATATTTGGAAACTTTAGGATTAGCTCAAAATAATTCAGCATAATAATTCGAAAGTAAACACAAGGTTAGTCCGAAAAACAAATGTCGGCTCGATTAAGTTCTTTTCCTTAGTCGTTTTTCATGTGCTACGCAATTCCAAACTTGTTCTCTTGCTTGCCATGAAGGCAATTCTTGTTGGACAGCAGCAAGTTGAAGAGATGGGTTCTTGGTGCTCACACATTACTAATCCGGCCCAAGTAGAACAACTTACATCAGCCGACGTATAAACAATAAATACATAAGACATTAATCATTATTAAGGCAGTCCCTGAGTTACTGTTCGAGGTGCCAACATTTCATTGATAAGCTCATTGCCGGCATACATACCGACATATGAGAGAATCGGATACATACACTTCTCTGCTAAGTGTAGAAAGGACGAAGTAGATCTACATTCCATGGACGCTTAGATTCCTCACCGGACCTGTTCGCCTTGTTCTTTTCCTGTGGTTTTGCATCGATAAGATAGTAATAATCGTTGTGCAATGCTTTGCTCACAATGAATGGCCCTTCCCATGTGGGGGATAACTTATGCATGCCAGCAGTACGTTGTACCAACCGGAGTACCAGATCACCTTCCTGAAAGATCGGGGGTTTACTTTCCGGCTATAATAGCGTTGGAGATTTTGATAATATATGGCAGATCTGGACAATGCCAATTCTCTCGCTTCTTCTAGCAGATCAACATCATTTTGCCGGGCTTCTTGCACTTCGGCTTCTGTGTATTGGGTGACCCTAGGCGAGTCATGCTCTATGTTGGCTGGTAATACAACTTCTACCCCATATACCAGAAAAAATGGCGTATAGCCTGTTGATCGATTTGGAATTGTTCTTAAACTCCACAATACCGCTGGTAGTTCTTCTATCCAGCACCCCACTGATCTTTGCAGTGGCTCAGTGAGCCGGGGTTTTATCCGTTGGATCTTTCCACTTGTCTGTTTGATGCAGGATGGGCTACTGAGGCAACGTCCAGCCGGATCTTCTTATCTCGGCAGAATCGCGCAAATTCTCCTTCAACAAAATTTGCGCCATTATTAGTTATGATACTGTGAGGATAACTGTATCTCAAGATGATGTCTTTGAGAAATGTCACGGCCATAGCTCCATCACATTTTCTTATTGGCTTTACTTCAATCCACTTTGTAAATTTATCCACCATGACCAAAATATGAGTCATATTTCCCCTTGCTGGTTTGAATGGGCCAACCATGTCCAAACACCACACGGCAAATGGCCAAGTGATTGGTATGGTCTTGAGTTCCGACATTGGCATATGTGTCTTGGTAGCGTCCCTCTGACAACCATTGCTTTTTCTTACCAACTCCTCTGCTTGTTCTAAGGCACTTGGCCAGTAGAATCCATGCCGGAAAGCTTTTGCTACCAAGGCTCTGGACGAGGCATGATGCCCACACTACCCTTGATGTATATCTCGCAGGATGTCAAGCCCTTCTTCCGGGTCAACGCATCGCTAGAGGACATTGGTCACACTCCTTTTGTATAGCTCGGAATTGATGATCGTGTATGCCTTTGCTCTCCTATGACTTTGCCTGGATAGCACCTCCTCAGTGGGTAAAGTTCCATCTTTCAGGAATTGAAATATAGGTAGTGCCCAAGCTGGTATTGCTCGTACAGGGAACACAACCTCATCAATTTCCATCTGATCCACCAGCATAACTTCAACCGGATCATGCTAAGCAGTCCCCGGGTCTTGAAGCGATCCCGGGTTTCTTGAAGACGATCCCGGGTTTCGCGCACCACCTCCCATGTCAATGTCCATGGGCACAGCTCCGGACTCCGGATCCTCCGGGACGTAAATCGAGTCGGTTTCTGGGGACGGTCTGATGGATAGTTTTCTGAGGTGTTCTAATGGTACACCCAATGGAATTGCTTGGCGGGTTGTTCCGAGCTTTGACAATACGTCGGCAGCCTCATTTTCCACCCGGGGTACATGGCGAAATTCGCATCCCTCAAAATAACTAGATATCCTCTGCACATGGAATTTGTATAGTGCCATGTTTGGATCAAGAGCGTCCCACAGCCCCGACACTTGCTGAACTACCAAATCCGAGTCGCCAAACCATTGGATCCCGACGTATCCCAATTTCTTTTGCCACTTTGAGCCCATGTACAAGTGCTTCATATTCAGCGACATTGTTTGACGTTGTGAAATGGATCTGGAGCACATACTTCAACTGGTCATTCTTTGGCGAGGTAAGCACAACTCCGGCGCCTAACCCGGTTTTTGTTTTTGACCCGTCAAAGTGCATTCTCCAGTATTTTGGATCTGGTAACGGTGGTTCATATTGCACCTCGGCCCAGTCCACAAAAAAGTCGGCCACAGCCTGAGACTTGATTGCTTCTCTTCTGTCATATTGTGGCGCATAAGGAGCTAGCTCAATTGCCCATTATCTCGGATATGGGAGCTTCACATATTACCTTGATAGGGTGTTCCTCAAAATAATGCTTTAGCTTCTTTGCCGACATATTACACACCATACGCCACTTTCTGATAGTGCGGATAATTTTGCTTTGATGCTGACAATACCTCGCTCAGATAATACACTGGCCTTTGCACTGACTTACCCTCTTCGTCGCGCTCTACCACAATTACTGCACTTACAACTCGGTTGGTTGCGGCTATATAGAGCAACATTGGATCCTTTGATAGTGGAGAGGCTAACACTGGTGCAGTGGCTAACATTTTCTTTAATTGGATAAAGGCTTCATTCGCCTGCGGCGTCCAAATGATGTTGTCCAACTTTTTCATGAGGTTATAGAGAGGCAATGCCTTTTCTCCCAACCGACATACAAACCGACTTAACGATGCCAGGCAACCAGTGAACTTCTGGACATCGTTCAGACACTTTGGCAGCTCCATTCTCTCAATGGCCCGGATTTTAGTTGGATTGACTTCGATACCTCGGCTGGAGACAAGAAATCCGAGTAATTTTCCAGCAGGGACACCGAAGGTACATTTTTCCGGGTTAAGCTTCATCCGGAACCTCCTTAGGTTCGCGAACGTCTGCCTGATATCGTCAAGGAGCGTTTTGCTTTCCTTGGTCTTGATAACCACATCATCCACATACACCTGTACATTTTGACCTATTTGGTCGTGCAAACATTTCTGCATACATCTTTGGTACGTTGCCCCTGCATTACGTAAACCAAATGGCATGGTGCGATAGTAATAAGCCCCATACAGGGTGATAAATGCAGTCTTTATTTGATCACCCGGATTCAGGGGTATCTGGTGGAAACCAGAATATGCATCAATTAATGACAACAGTTCACACCCAGCGGTTGAGTCTATGACCTGATCTATCCTTGGCAGTGGAAATGGATCTTTTGGACACGCCTTATTAAGGTTCGTGTAATCGATACACATACGCCAAACCACTGCCACATTCGGATCATCCTTCTTCTTCTCCACCAGCACCGGATAAGATAGCCAATCCGGGTAAAGAACTTCCATGATAAATCCTGCTGCTAGTAACCGAGCTATCTCATCTCCAATGACTTTTCTCCTATCTTCGGCGAAGCACCGGAGAGGTTGCTTCACCGGCCTTGCTCCGGGTCTCATGTTCAAAGAGTGCCCGACCAACTCCCTCGGAACACCTTGCAAGTCCTGTGTGGACCAAGCAAAAATATCCCGATTCTCACGGATGTAGTTGACAAGCTCGCTTTCCTATTTATCATTTAACCCGGCACCAATTGTTACGGTGCGCTCTGGGAACATATCATCAATAGGCACTTTCTTGGTATCCTTTGTGGCTTGGAACTAAACACTACCATGCGCATTACTCAACATCGGCATATATTGCTGCGCCGACTGAGCCAACACCGCTACCTCCTGTATCTTTCTTTTCTCTTGCGCAATCACGAGTGACTCGGCTAGGTTAGACCCGGCTAATGCACACTCAATGGAACGTCAGAAATCTCTAGCAATGGTGACCACTCCATTTGGCCCGGGAAGCTTCATCTTTAGATAACTGATGTGACAGCTTGCCATGAACTTGTTTGGTGCTGGTCTTTTGAGTAATGCGTGATATGCACTTTCTAAGTTCACCACTTCAAATTCCCAATTCTCAGTTCGGCAGTTATCTCTCGTGCCGAACAATACATCAACCCGGACTTTGCCTATGGGCTCACAAGAAATGCCTGGCACAATGCCATGGAAAGTTGTCCTTGTAGCTTAGAGCATGTTCTCCGAGATACCCAACTTTCGCATTGTATCCCCATACATGATGTTAATGCTACTGCCATTGTCTATCAGTACCTTGGAGAACCTCACATTGATGTTAGGCCCAATGAATGTCGGGTCCAGCACTAGCGCATATGAACCAGGACTTGGCATAATCTTGGGATGATCTTTGATGCTCCAGGTAATTTCTTGGTCCGACCAAGGCATATACCTCGTCACTGCTGGCATTACCGCATTCACCTCCATATGTCGGTGCTGCAAGCTCTTTCTATATGTTTCCTCAGTGGTAAACACAGAGTAACTCTGATGATGTTCTCTGTACTCATTCCTCCCATCATTTCCGGGGTACCTCTGATCCGGCTGATGGTGGTCTTCCACTTGATGCATTGCATCCCTTCTCTCATGGTTATCATACCTCGGCGAAGGGGGAGACAACATTAGTTGTTGCGTGTTTGCTCCGGAGAGCAATTGCTGCCGGGGTAACTCCTGCCGAGGTTGAACGTTCCGAGGTGCCTGAGTTTGGCATCCCGCAAAAACCACTACTAGAAAATCACGGTGTTTTTGTGCATTGCATCATCATGACCGCATGCTCATGTCATCATGCCACATTGCATTTGAGCATCGTCATCATCTTACATGGTTTGTTTTAAAAACTATTTTCGAAAAGTCTGGTTTTGTTTTCTAAACGACCATCTTTATTTCAAATTAAAACCCGGATCTCCGGAATATTTTGGTTTGTCTAAATACGGTTTGCAAAAGCACCGTTTTACATAATAAAATAATTATTTTATTAAATTTTTTTAGGGGGCAGCCGAACCGGGCCGAACCAACCCAGCCGGCCACCCCCAAAGTTTACCCAAACCGCCTAACCCAACCCTATCTACCCAGCCCCTCCTCTCTCTCCATCCACCTCACCTGAGCCTATCACTGGCCACCACCTCACCGAACCCCCTCTACCTCACCTCTCCTCCCTCTCACCCATGCCGCCTCCTTCTCCCTGCCCCTGGGCCCCACCACCACCTTATCCCCTCACCACTTCCGCTCACACCCGCCCACCACCTGGTCCACCCGCGCGGAACCCTCCCTCGACAGCCTCGGGTATCCCCCTGGCCCCACCGCGCCTCCACATGCGCGTATTCCCCCATCGCCACCATCTCCCGCTCCTGCCCCCGCCGCCGCGTCTCTCCCTCCCGTTCGCCGCCCCGCCGGCGCACGCGTCACCTCCGCCCTCCTCTGCTTGCCTCCTTGCTCGCCACCGCCGCCTCCACCCGTTTCTCCGTCCCGTCCTTCCCGGTCGTCGGCCGCCCCGAACCCGCCTCCCTCGATCTTCCGCGAGCTCGCCGCCACCGCTTCCTCCCCTCACCGGTGCCGGCCTCCGCCACCGAGCTCCGCGTCCTCCACGCCGCCCTGTCCTCGTCGTTGGTCGCCATCCTCCCTGCTCTGGCGTCGTCGGCCCGTCCTCGAGCTCGACCGCCGTGTCCCCGCTGGCTGCGTCCCCGTAGTAGAGTCCGCATCGCCTCCGGCGGTCGTCCTCTATCGGCTCTCATCCCGCCGGTGCTCTCCATCCCTGCCATCCGCTCGCTCCGGCCCATCCTCGACCTCCCGCCTCCAGCCGTCTCCCCTTCCCCAACCCCACGCCGAGGCCACCCTTCGCCGCCTCGCTCGCCAGCACCTCCTCCTTCCCCGCAGGCGCCGCCGGTCTCCTCCTCCGGCCGCCACCTGCGTGTCCGAGCGCGCCGCTGCCTAGGCTCCCCACCGCCCGCGAGAAACGCCACCGCTCGTTTGGGCCCCGCCGCCGACGCGCTTCTCCTCCGTGGCCAGCCCCGGGCTCGACCACCGCTAAACCGGCCGCGTGCGCTGTCCGCTGTCGCGGCCCCGGTTTCCTGCTACCTGCGCGCCTGCCCCGACGACCTTGCGCGTGGTGGTGCCCCTATGTTCACGGCGCCTCTTAGACCTTGTCTGTGTACTGCATGCCTCTGTCGTGTGTGAGCCGGTCGACAACATCCAAGCAGCAGCCACACTTCGCTCAAGCATGAGCACATGTGTGAAGATGTGTTGATGTTCAGACGCTGGTGATGTCTCGGATCAAGACCGTCACGACGCCGAGACCAAGTCCGCAACGATCTTCGAGATCGGACGCCAAGTTCTCCCTCCTGGGAAACCCCAAGGCCTTCAAACACGGAAGCCGAAGACCGCAACCGGACATCGCCTTCACGGAGCGACAAGGTCTCCTTCCCAGATCCGATGACCGAGACCCTGAACATCGATCCGGAGCGCCAGGACCTCCTTCTCAGAACCATCAAGTACTTCCTCTCAGACGCCAAGACCCGAACCTAAAGAACGCCAGGATCGCCATGGGACGCCAAGTTCTTCTTACCGAACGCCAATACAACCTCGATGGCGCGGACCCGACAAGATCTTCGCCACGCCAAGATCGATACCGACCAGGGCGAACCCGATGAGTCTCCGACGCCAAACCAACTCCTTCGACAACCTCCGAAGACCGATCCCGTCGAAGCGATCCCCATCGAACCCTGATACCGTCCCCGATCCCCGAAACCCAAGATCTTCCGAATCCAGATGTGTGACCCTAAGCCCCTATTTTTATAATATGACATTATTAACTGTTGCATATTAAATTGTTCATCTCGCATGCATATCATGTGGTTTGGGGCATTACGCCGATTCATCTCATAATTAAATATGGAGTCGATATGCGGGATATCTTTGTCTTATTCCGGACTCCATTTAAATTGGTGTGGCAAACAGATGCCATGCTTTGCCTTGCTAACTCAACATTTAAATTGTGGGGTTTCTAAATAACTTGAACCGTTTAATTAATTGTCGGGACCCCGGTTCCGCTTAATATTGCATAGTTGCACCGCATCTATGCCATGCCATGCATCATATCATAAGCATGCCGGATCTTCTGCCGTAGTATTGAATATTGCATCCGGTGTTTCTGCTAGTGTTTGCTTCTTCGCGGATTAGACCGATGAGTGGATGCGATTCTCGACATGTTCTTCGGATATGATCCGTCGGTAGTGTTTCCCAAGCGAGCATCTCTCCCCCTTCTACCTATGTTGCATTTATAGTCTTTATTTCCTCCTATTAATCTATTGCTATCCGTGTCGCGATGCTTTAGTTTCCGTACCCCAGTTATATCCTGTGCAACCTCTATATTGCCTTGAACACCTCCTATTACCCGTGTTTGGTAGATAGCTGGCCCTGCGAGACGTATTTGCTTGCTCAGGTGCGATCTCGTGTTGTCAAGTACCACAGTGGTTGGAATGCTGGCAGATGTTAATGGTGGAGATGCTTAATGGTGGACATGATCATGACTTTAAATACAACTATTAAAATGCTAGATATAACTAATGCAGAGGCATCGGTGGGCAATATATGTTATTTGGTTCTTCCACGCTCACTTGTGTCCCGTAGGACCCCGAGTACTTGATACCTGTTCCTTGATTTTTCGCACTATCCACATCCGGGAGGCCTTATGGACCCCCCTGAGCCAGAGCTTGATTCATTTCTATTTCTTGGGGCCACACGTAGTTTGGGGATTTGCTACTATCCTGTACTTATGCCATGCTTTACCGCTTTATTTAAGATTGTGCGTGGAGCACCTGTACTGTTTTGGATCGCGGCATGATTTCACGGTATCGACAAGCCCGGTCACATTTTCGGGTTCCCAGTCGTTTACAGCCGTTTTCGCAAACCCTGGTTCCGTTCCGGAGCCGGCCAACTTCATTGCGGGTAGCTTAGTGGGGTGGCCCCCTAAAATATTTTATGAATCCTGTGATCGCTTTGTCGTGAATGCCTCGTTGGGTTTTGAGTTGGTTTTTCCGAGGTCGATCGAGTGTGTGTTGCTATTTGTGCACCCCTACAGGGTAAAACTTTCTGAAAGCCGTGTCCGCGGTTATGGACGACTTGGAGCACAGTATCTCGATCATAGACAAGCATAATTAAAGTAGTGCTATAAATTTGACTTAATATATGTGACTAGTAATTCAGCTTCACTACAATGGAATGGATAATAAAAATGCCAACAACTGGTGGATCTGTGGTGATCTGTGTCATACTATACCGGCCTAGTAAGTATTTCAACTCCAATGGAATGTGATAAAAGTGTCAACAACTGTTGGGTTTTGGGATTCCTCAGGACAATTATATCTGACTAGTAAATGTTCCAACTACAACAAAATGGTGATTAAAATTGCCCACTACTTATGCTATCAGGATGACTTATGCTATCTATATCTGATTAGTAATTGCTGCAACTAAAACGGAATGAATAAAACTGCCAACTGTGTGAGTTCCTCGGTTTGACTTCCTCGTTTGGTCTCAAGGGGGAATACCAGGATGGGTATGTCTGGTGTTGCTATCAGGTTGGATCCGGATAGGTCTTTCTTATCCCTCTCTAATAACCGCCAGTTGTATCGAGTCTCTATAGGCTGTTTAGTGCATGCTGCGCTGCCGCTTCAGTCCAACATACCTATGTAGGCGAGGCAATTCTAGCCTCATGTGTCTTGGCCTCGATCTTGGCGCTCCTCTTTTTACTTTGCCCTTTGTCGGCACCCCTTTTGTTTTAGCAGGTTTGGGATCGCCGTTGTTAGCAGGGTTACCCTTCCGGCTTGGCCTGGGCAGGGTTATGGACGCCATTGGTTATTCTTCAGGGCTCTTAGCCCCATTTGCATCTTGTCCGTAGTTAGACGCTCTATCGTTTTCAAGGTGATTTAGATCTTTGTATTGTATATCTATATTCTTGACTCATTGAGTCGCTGTAGTATATATATATGTCCTGTGGGTCCCATCGAGGACTATTGTGTAATTGTATTACTTCGTTTTTCCACCCGCACGAAAGTGCCTGGTGGGCGTCCTTGAATCGTTTCTATGCGGGTTTGGCGGGAAGCGCTAAAACTTGCATAGGGCCGATTTGAGGGTGTTACACTGAGCATTCCCCGAACCACCTTGTTCTATCTTACGCATCCACTCACATTGCCTCGTTGTATGACCCGCTGGGTTACTCGGATTTGGCGTGTGAAATTTATACGGCTGATCCAACATTGACTCATAAGTATACCTCGGACGGTCCTTCTTTTCCTGCCACTGTTTCTTTTGCTCTGGCGTCCAAGTTTTCTTGCCATCATTTCTCGGTGTCCATTGTTGCCCTCCAGTTTTCTGACATTGATTGCCCCCTGCTCCGGGCTGATCTTGATTCACAGTAGCAACTTGTTGCGAACTATACCGGTAATCCGGTCTATCATCTCTTCTTTTACCCTGGTAGTCATTCCTCCTGGATGACCCGTCTCCATATCTCTGGTAGCACTCCTCATTTGACTCGTTTGACACTAGCCTAGGTTGAGTCGGATCACCCAAAGCATACGCATCAGCAATCCGGATTGTTTCTGTAAACGTAGTTGGCATATCCCTTTGCAATCTTTGCCACAACATGCTTGCATATCTGCATCCTTGCGCAAACCATGCTATGGTCTGTGACTCCATCACACCTTCACACGAGTTTCTGATGGTACACCACTGGGTTAAAAACTCCTGGTCCGTCTCGTTCGGTCTCTGCTTGCACATTGCTAGGGTCTGTGGCCTATTTGGCCTCTGATATGTACTTGAGAAATTGCTGATAAACATTTCCTCAAAATCAATCCAGCAGTTAATACTTCCGGGTGGCAAATTGTTTTGCCATACCCTTGCTGGCCCGTCCAACATCTGGGGTACGTATCTCACAGCCCATCTCAAGTTGCCTGTAGAAATTTTCACATGTGTAGCATAGTTTATCAACCAATCTTCCGGCTTTGTACTACCGTCATACGTCTTTGTGCCTCCAGGTAACTAGAAGGTAGGTACCGGAGGCTCCTTCATGATCCGGGGCCCAAAACACGCAGGACCCGGAGGACCTTGACATTCAATCTGCTCCGACCTATACAGCCGATCCTGTTTTAATCTGGCATCGTCAGGCATCAAATCCCTGCTTCCCAGTCTTGACCCTATCACATGATAATCCGGCCTTGGGTATCCTGCGTTCACCATTTCCGAATCTCCATCGTTATACCGGTCTTGCTCTCGTGGAGCACCTCTCTGTTGCATACCTCGGCCGGCACTTTGCTCTTGCCTTGGTATATTCTGCTGCTGCGGTTGTCCTGCTCCTGCCGAGTTGCGCTGTCCGGCATCGCCATTTATAGCGTTTCCTTGATCGACATTGCCTTTGTCACAGTTACCTCGGCCAGCTTCACCTCGGCTCACACTTCGTCGATCGTCATTTCTCTGTACTTCTTTTCCTCTCCCTGCCCTTGTCGGGTCATACGGGACGATATGTTTGTTTCTCCTCGCCGAGGTTACTACCTCTTCTCTCCTAGGACCACCATGACGAGACGAGGCAGCTCCAGCGGACTTCTTCGGGTTACCCACCGCCGAATGAACGATCTTGGAGGCCCCAGCTCTCTCCGGGTTATCCCTTAGAAATTGCTCATTTTGCCTGTTCGCGATTCGAACCAACTCATTGACCCTATCTTGCTGTCTCTGACGGGCTTCACCCGTTAGACCCTCTAACTTCAGACCTTGTTGCATCCGCTGCTCTGAGGTTTTTTGCCGGGGTACTATACTTCGGCAGCCCCACAGACAAACAGTTTTCTGACTCCTCAATCCTAGTATCACCCTCTTTGTTCATTTCACTAATGAGATTTCCCCCCTTCACTTTTACAGCATCTACTTTATTTGCCTTTGCGTACTCCCGCAGTGTCATGTTCAACGACTGCTGAGCCGCGGCTATCTTTTTTGCACCCTCTAGAACTTTTTTGCCTAGTTTCCTCTAGCTCGGCTTGTGCCTGAGCCAGATCTACTACTCCTCCTACAGGGTTTGCCAAGCTATCCATCGATTCCCGCAGCACATTCTCTGGCCTCTCTAGTGGAGGACCTCTACCTTTCCTTGGTGCCTTAGGTGTTACCTCCGGATCTGGTGCCGGATCTTTGCTTGCGCCTACGCCAGGCGCAGTCATCATCACCTCAGCATTGTCCGGGGAGCGAGTGATACGCGCCCCGTGGACCATGCTAAGGGGTGGCTCGCCCGCCTCGACGACGTGCCGCAGATGAACACATGACACATCGACAGCAACGTAGATCTTGTGTGCGCCGAGCTTGACAAAGAGGCCGTTGCGCGGAAGAGGGCGCTTGCCGAAGCAGCCAACGTTGTCGCTGACAAAATCCAGCGCTCCAAAGCGCTGAACGAGCCTAGAGACGATGCGTTCGCCGGTGCCGATGAGGTTTCCCGTCCGGATCTTGACCCCTGCTAGCGCCGCTAGCCTCACGGTGGGTGCCAACTGTCGTGGTGGTGTCACGGCAGATGCCATGGATAGGCTAAAGGTGGGGACTAAATGCACTAGGGAATCCAGGGAGGGATAGTGTGGTGATTCCACACACAGAAGCTTTGTATTTAATTCACTTCCAAGGTTTACAAGTGCTCCTCGAGCTGTATTGGAGAGAGGAGGAAGAATGAACTCTCTTACTCTCACCACTAGCTAGCTCTCAGTCACTTGCTGGAAGAACATAACCTCTAAAGACTAACCATGTAAAACTCAACCCAATAGAGATCAACCCTTTCTACAAAGGCCCGAGCCCTCCTTATATAGGGGAGGATAGGTCTCCAATTAGGGCATACGTGGAGGCATATTCCAGGGAATATGCCTCTTCCCAAAATAGTAAGCCGACCGGGTCACTTTCCCCCGCGTCATCTATGCAGAGGCTACGTGAGCCTCTACGGCGCCCGTGTCAGCCGACATTGGCATCGTCACCTTTGTCGGCCACGCCTCGGTGGTCCTGCCTCTGTCCACTTCGCTCATGCTCTGCGTACAGGGGTCACCTTTGACCAACGAGATACCTTCCTTCTCCTACAAGCTTGATATGACCCGGATCGTACATACTTGATCCGGCCACACCTATTCTTGCATACAAGTTAGATTCATCTGTCTGACTTACAGCTTAAGTCGGTTGAGACCCATTTAGGTGGACATCCCCTGGTCCAAGTTACCCCGTGATTCGGCCTGCCTTGAGGCGACTCGGCCAGTATCTGCTTTGATCTTGCCGAACCTCGGCTAACTCGGCCTTTATACCCCGGCGTGACCCTACCCGGGGGTATCCCTCCAACAAGGCTACACTTTTTGTTTTTAGTGTTTCCTGTAATAACAACATCCAATACTCCTCTTTGTTGAAACTGATTTGGATTCTGCTTGTGCTCATTCTAGGACAAGATGACTGAAACCTTCTGAAGTCCTTATGTATATTTGGTTTCTACTTGTACTCATTCTAGGACAAAAACTGAATGTATACATGTGAAGGTAAAAAATCATTAGATCTTACTTGTTTCACACTCTTAGTACAAAAAATGCCACGGTGATCTACAGAATTGAACTCTAGCCAAATGGTTTTGTATCTACTATGAACTTGTGATGCTAGAATGATTGGATAAAGCTTTATGGATGTGTAACCTGCATTAGTCTGGCATGTGGTGATTGTTATGAACTGACATGATGCACCACCTGGTTTCATATATTGAGACCTAACTATAACCTCATGTAGATATAACCCTCATATGACATCTTCTTCACACATGTTACCTTATTTAGGTAGACTGTAATGAGGCCGGGAAGAACCATGGCTGCTCTTGATCTGCTTGCTTGGGAGACGAGGAGAAGGAGCCGACGATGAGAAGCCGACGAGGTGCAGTCGAGTGCCTAGAGGTGGTTCGAGCCTAGAGTTGCTCTTGCTGAGGCTGGCTGCCAGAGAGGTTTCGCTGCTTCTAGTGCTGAGGATGCTGGCGAGGTATGCGCCCCTGCTAGGGCCAACAACTGCCAAGGTGCGCACTGCTGCTGAGCCGGCCGCCGCCGAGGTGCACGCTGCTGCTGGGGATAGCCGCCGACGAGGTGCCCGCTGCTGCTGGGGACGGTTGTGCAATGCTGTTGTAGTTGGCCTTCTTTGGGAGGGGGTCTTACCAGTGCACATTGGGTTGGCGCTGAGGCGCTACTGCAGCTACTAGATTATTGTAATAGAGATTGTTTTGCTGTCATTTGAAATGTTCCATTTGTGTTTTCATTGTATCTTGGAAATATTTGTTTTTCACTGGCTCTGTATCTGCGAGAATGAAATATAACAAGTTGGCATTTATGGAATATTGACTAGTGGGACCTATATTTAGAACGTATACTAATGTGTGGGACCTTACAGGTAGGACCCATCTGACATGTGGGCCTACTATAATTAAAACGGGAAAATGTTGGGCTAATGAAAATGCCATGTACCAAAAATATCTGGGCCAAACTTTTGGGCTTGGCCTATTAAATAATTGCACTCTAAATGCCGAATTTATAAAATAGAAAGGCTGACATTATTGGGCTTGGCCCATGTAGAGCACCTCGTTGGATTGGGCTGAATTCAATCTACACGTATTGCCATGTAGGATTAGCTTATGTGAAGGCTTACGTGGACATGCTAGATAGTCGGTGACCAAACCATATATATTGGTCATAGCAGTCTATGACCAATGCGCATGACAACACTTTATCTTCCATCGGTGACTCTCAGCTTTTGACCATCTGTTTTTGGTCACAAATGGAGAACAATGACCATCTAGTGACCAATATAGAGGGTAAAAAATTACCACATTTCTTGTAGTGAGACCATGGTCCAAAAGCCGAAAGAACACAGAGGGATGCAACTACCACAAGAAATGGTGCACTAGAATGGCATGGGTTGCACCACCACATCCACTAGAGTGTGTGTTCGTCATGTGGATCAATGTGGTTTGGAAAACAACACATGCAATATAACTCCATGTGTTAGACCATGGTCATAAAGCCCAAAGAACACAAAGGGACGCAACTGCCACATGCAATGGTGCACCAGCATGGCATGGGTTACACCACCACACCCACTAGAGTGTGTGTGATCATGTGGATCAATGTGGTATGGAAAAGAACACATGCAATGCAACTCCATGTGTCAGACCATGCCCAAAAGCCTAAAGAACATAGAGGGATGCAACTGCCACATGCAATGGTGTACCAGCATGGCATGGGTTGCACCACCACATCCCCTAGAGTGTGTGTGGTCATGTGGATCGATGTGTTTAAGAAAAGAACAAATGCAATGAAACTCCATGTGTCAGACAATGGTTAGAAATCCCAAAGAAAACAGAGGGATGTAACTTCCACATGCAACGGTGCACCAGCATGGCATAGGTTGCACCACCACACACACTGGAGTGTGCGTGGTCATCTGGATCCATGTGGTTTGGAAAAGAACACATGCAATGTAACTCCATGTGTCAGACCATGGTCAGAAAGCCCAAAGAACACAAAGGGATGCAACTGCCACATGCAATGGTGCACCAGCATGGTATGGGTTGCACCACCACATTCACTAGAGTGTTTGTGTGGTCATGTGGATCAATGTGGTTTGGAAAGGAACACATGCAATGCAACTCCATGTGTCAGACCATGGTCAGAAAGACCAAAGAACACAGAGGGATGCAACCGCCACATGCAATGGTGCACTAGCATGGCATGGGTTACACCATCACATCCACTGATGTGTGTGTGGTCATGTGGATCAATGTCGTTTAGAAAGTAACACATGCAATGAAACTCCAGGTGTCAGACTATGGTCACAAATCCCAAAGAACACAGAGGGATGCAACTTCCACATGCAATGGTGCACCAGCATGGCATGGGTTACATCACCACATCCATTGGAGTGTGTGTGGTTATGTGCATCAATGTGGTTTTGAAAAAAGAACACATGAAATGCAACTCCATGTGTCAGACCATGGTCAGAAAGCCCAAAGAACACAAAGGGATGTAACTGCCACATGTAATGGTTCACCAGCATGGCATGGGTTGCACCACCACTCTCACTTGAGTGTGTGTGGTCATGTGTATCTATGTGTGACGAGGGGTAACCTCGGCAATGTCCATGATGATGGACTTAGGGTTTCGCAGAAAAGAGAACGCTAGGGATTTCGTCGGATGTCAGGAAAACAATGGAGTCAAAGTCGCCTGAATATTGAGTAATCGCCCTATTACAAGTTGCTTTGGAGATTTTCTTGTACCCTCGCTTAGGCTTCTCCCAACCTATATATAATAGGCCGGGTCTCAAAGATGTATGCGGATAGGTTTTACATACGCATGACTACAATACCAATATATTGTCGATTCGGAGACTCTTTCCTAATACAATCAATGTCTTTGTCGGTTGCTTCCTTTGGTTATCATCTGAAACCTTTGTGGGCCGTAAGACTTTTCTCCAGCATAGGGAAGCAAATCACAAGCATCCGATTAATCATACCTATGTCAGTAGCCCCCGAGACTCTACTTGAACCGTAGGTTCAGGTTGATTCTCAAAGTTTTTTTTCCTTTCTTTTCCTTTATTTTTATCACTTTTTGTGTTTTATAGGGATTTGGTACAACGAGGCTGATGCTTCCGATGGATCGTGAATCAGTTAATTGCTCTAGGGCAAAAACAAGGTTTTCCTACATCAAATTCAAGTCTCTAGGCCTGAACTCGGAATTTACTATTGCCGTAATTCAGTTCGGGTTGCTGAGGTCTTATCGAATACTGAATTCTAGTTTTATTTTATCGGGTACCCAATGCATCCGTCGGGATTTTTCATCGTATCATTGATACGGATATTTTATTGGTAGAGCGCATTCTTGTGCGATTACTAGGACACATAGGACGAATCCTGGGGTCTTACCTTCAGGTTTCTAAACAGGGCATTCAGATTTTTGTCGCGTTTAGGCGTGATTCGAGATTTTTTGGTTTTCTGGCGGTTGGCTTGCTGAGCTGCCAATTTTTCTGACTTTTTGTCTCGGGAGGATCTTTTTTGAGGATACCTTATGAGGATACATTAATGTAAAACTCATAGGTATTTTCAATCATGAACATTTTTGCTGTAGTCATACATAATTGGATTTCTATGTTCGGATGCCTGTATCTGGACATAGGCTCATAGTTGTTGTTAGCTTGATGGAAAACACATAGCTCTTTTAAACGAATATAATCAATAAAGAACTTAAGGTACGAATATAATCAAAAAACCGATGATACATTATTTTTGGCGGATGTCTCCTAGCCGTTGGCCTGGATATTCTGGCTTAACAAGCTGAACTATAAATCTTATCATATTGCAAGTAATTTTATGTGTAAAAGGTTCGTAGCTATGCTACGTTCCATGGATTGGAGTATTTGACTCATGTTTCTTGTCTTGTAGTCGATATGCTCCTCCCGGGATAACTTCTGTAACAATGTATGGTCCTTCCCATCCTAATTCTAACTTTTGGTCTCCATCTTGCTTTAGGCCAAGAACTAGGTCCCCTATTGCGAGGGACCTAGACCGCAATCGTTGGCTGTGGTAATTGCGCATGGTTTGCTAGTACATAGTTGCTCTTTGTAGGGTTTCATCTCAAGCTTCATCAAGTGCATCCACATCATCTTCGAGTGCTTCTCTTGATTCCTCTTCATCATATGCAGCTACTCTTGGGGATTCATGTGACACCTCAACAGGAAGCACGGCTTCTGTGCCATGGACCAGGAAGAAAGGTGTCTCTTATGTCGAATCATTTGGGGTTGTACATAAACTCCACAAAACATATGGTAATTCATCAAGCCATGCTCCTTTTGCTCTGTTAAGTGGTGCTAGTAGTCTTTTCTTGAGTGCAACAGTAACTAGTCCATTGGCTTTTTCTACTTGTCCATTTGTTTGCGGGTGAGCTACCGAGGTGTAGCTTACTTTGATGCCCATCTCCTGGCAGTACTCCTTGAACTCATTGGAAGTTAAGTTAGTCCCATTGTCTGTGATGATGTTGTTCGGTACGCCGAACCGAAATACTATGGATTTAATGAAATTCACAGCCGAAGTTCTGTCTTGGGTGGTGACAGGCATTGCTTCTATCCATTTAGTAAATTTGTCGACTACTACTACTAGAAAGACGTGTCCTCCTGGCGATGATTTGTGAAGTTTCCCCACCATATCGAGTCCCCACTGAGGAAAAGGGCAAGCCAGAGGTATAGGATTTAACTCAGCGGCGAGTGCTCCAGGATTTGTTGCAAATTGTTGGCATGCTTCACATGTTCTGACGATATCTTTTGCATCTTGAACTACAGTCAGCCAGTGAAATCCTTCCCTGATTGCTTTGGAAGCAATTTCTCGGCTACTAGCATGATGAACACAAAATCCTTCATGTATATCTTTGAGTATGGTTTTTCCTTCATGTAATGCGTGCTCAGCGAGTTCCCTAGGAATTCCCGACATGTCAGAAGGTAGCTATGCGAATATCTCCCAGTGCTCACGGAGGAACTTGATGAGCGCGCTTTCGTATGGGGGACCAAGATTGGAAGCCACAAATGTTGTTTTCGTCTGGTCGGCGGGGTGGATTTGCACTTCTTTTGTGTCTTTTGTCGTGTCAAAAGCCTGATCGGGATTGAAAAGCGCTACTTCTAGTGGTTCTGCAATTGCCGAAATTTTGAGTTGTTCGAATTCCGTTGCCATCCCGAAAGATTCAGAAATTTTGTTGAACTCCCGATCACAATTATTGGCACGTATGAAGCTTCCTTTACCGTGATGATTCCCTTTGGTGCTGGCATTTTCATGACTAGGTACGCATAATGCGGCACTTCCATAAACCGTGTGAAAGCTGGTCGTCCCAGGATCACATGATATTGTGATCGCCAATCCATGACTTTGAATTCGATTTTTTCTCGCCTGAAAATTACTTTGGAACCAAAAACAACGTCAAGAAATAGTTTTCCTAAAGGAAATTCAGCTTTACTTGGTACTATTCTGTGGAAAAATGGTTCTGTTGACGCGAGATTGTCCAGGGGTAGCCCATTGTTCTGAGTGTTTTTCTGTAGATCAGATTTATGCTGCTTCCTGCATCCATGAAGACCTTGCTCATATCGAACCCGCCAATTTGTGCTTCGACAATCAAGGTTGAGTGACCTGGTCATGGTAACTGAAGCGGGTGATCGGCTCTGCTGAATGTGATTTCTTGCTCTGACCAGTGGAGATATTCAGGTGTGGTTGATGTTGTTGTTTCCACCATAATGATTTGTCTTGTGATGAGCTTCTAAGTTTTGTTGGATGGATGCCCTTTTTGAATCATGGACATTTCTCCTTTTGACCTAGGGTACTCATTGTTTTGATCATTTGTGTTTTGTGGTGGTGCCGCTGGTGGTGGTGGTGGTGCGCCGATGGCTAATGTGCCAGGCGTAGATGCATATCCTCGGTTTGCCGCTTCGGTTGCTTTTGCATTACATAGCTCCTGCATCTTCAGGAATGTTTGATAGTCTTTCGTGAGGTGGTTGGATTGTCGTCTGCCTGCTGAGTCGATGTAAAAATGCATATTACAGGGTCCTTCCAGAATTTGCATCGCGAACATGGGTGGGTCTCATGCTCTTGGCTGATACCGCTGTGCTGACTGGCTTCCTCCGACGTCATCCCTTTTCTGGTGGTATCTACCGTCATAGTTGTTGCTTCTATTGTTACCTTCACCCGAAAAACCTATTGCGACGTAACTTGGTCCTGTGTTTCCATCGTTGTTCCTTCTTCTTCTATCATTGTCGCGCTTATACATGTCTTCTTTGGGTGATCGCGCATGCTTATTATGCAACGTGTCTTCTCCATCATCCCAGCGATTTGCTATTTCCATTAATTGTGAGATTGTTTTGGATTTAACCCGTCCCAGTTCTTCTATGAATTCTCGGCGACGGAGGCCGTCGTTAAATGCATCGATGGCCCTTTCATCGGATATGGACTCAGCTGAGTTTTTTATGATATTCCATCGTTGGATAAATGATCTTATTGATTCCCCAGATTTTTGTTTGCATGCCTGCAACTGCTCTAGGGATGGAGGTCGTTTGAACGTAGATTGGAAGTGCCAGATGAACTTATCTTCCAGGTCATTCCAGCTATCGATGGAATCTTTGGGTAATTTTCTGAGCCATGATCTTGCGGTGCCGGGGAGATGTAGTTGTAAGCTCTGCATTGTTGTAGTTGTGGAGCTGCCTTATAATTTGACGGTGGTCAGATAATCTATTAACCATGCTTCGGGTTCCTGGAGTCCATCGTACTTGTGGCGGTCGTGTGGAAGTTTGAAGTCCTTGGGTACTGAGGTTTTGCGAATCTACTGAGTGAAACATCTAGCCCCGCATAGATCGTAATCGTCCTTGTTGCATACATCATGGTATCGTCGGCTGCAGTTTTCATCTCTTGATCCATCGTTCATGTGTTGTGTGTTGTCGTTTCTTGTGTTGCTTCACGGCTCGGGTCCTATGAGATGTGCCTAGTGTGGCGATCAAGATCGTCGGGTGTGTCCCACTGGCCGAGGGCTGTTGCGATGGTGTGGGGATCTATCGGGTTGTCGTGTGGTTCCTTGCTCTGCCCGCGAGAGACGCTCCCACCATGCCTGTTGGGTCCACAACATAGAAAACAAAAAAATTCCTACGGTGTGAACTACACGCCAAGATCTATCTACTAGGTACAAAGCAAACGGGTGGACATACATCCATAGAGAACTTACCCTCGAAGACAACGAGCTTTGTTAACGAGTAGGAACTCGTGGTTGATGTAGTCGTACACTTGCCGATCTCAAGATCGTGAGGAAGTCCGAGCGCCGCAACTCAGCAGCGCATCCGCACTCGCACACACGTTCAAGCCACCGGACAACCTCCACCTCCTCGCTCCAGCGATCCAGCGGAAGAAGCAACTCCTTCTAGACGAAATGCCACCGGGAACATGTATCTCGCTAATCCAAGACCATGGGGGAATAATTCTAGAGGGGGAGAGAGATCCTTCACAAGGAGGTGTGAGGATGAAGGAGGGAATGGGTGGCTTTTTATAGGAGGAGGGTTCCTCCTCTCCATGGCGGCGCATGGGGGTGACCCTCACCTCCCCATTCATGTGGTAACCCCCTCCACATTAAAATGCCTCTTCACATTCCCTTTTAAAGTCTCCACTTTAAATGCATTAAATTTCTCCAAATTTAATGCTCTCTCATTTAATAAACTCTTTTATTAAATTTATTCAGAATTTTTTTAATTACTTTAATTAACAAACATTCACATATAGCCCCTTGCAATATTTCAATATCATATGCAGAACCACCTTCTGCAATTTCACCCGAAACAATTTTCGGTTTCTATTGAAACAATTCCTGCGCTTTGCAATTCTTTCGTCTGAAACATATGTGCTCCAAAATGGTGTCCGGTAACTCTTAAGTGTTCCACCCTACGGTTCGCGAATAATGCAGACATGATCGAGACCCTTCTCCGATCAATAATCAGCAGCGGGACCTCGAGATCCGTACTGACTCCTACACATTCAACGATGACTCCTGTGATCGTGAGAACCTTTAACGCTTGTAACTAAATCCCTTTGTCTCTCGATATATATTACATGTCCGAGATTCGATCATCGGTATCTCCATACCTAGTTTGATCTCATTACCGACATCCACTCTTTTCTCATTCCCATGATATAACATTCTAGTGATCACATCACTTGCTTGCAAGCTATCCTAATGTGATATCACCGAGAGGGCCCAGAGTATATCTATCCGTCATCTGGATTGACAAATTCCACTCTTGAGCCATGAGCCTCAACATAACACCTTCGTAGCACTGTACCCATCTTTATAGTCACCCTGTTACGGTGTGACGTTTGATGTTATCAAGTACTCTTTCGGTGTTAGAAATTAACATGATCTCATGGTCTAAGGATAAAGATTACTTCGTATGATGTTATAGCAATATAAACACAATGACTTGATCATAATGCTATACTTCGGATAAATGTTCATCACATCATTCCACCAATGGTGTGACCTTGTTATTAACAACATCCAATGTCCATGATCAGGAAACCTTGATCATCCTGTTAATCAACAAGCTAGTCTATAAGAGAGGCATGACTAGGAACCCTTTTTGTTTATTAAACACACATGTATTGATGTTCCCTATCAATACAATTATAGCATGCAAAATAAACATCTATCATATACAAGGAATACATAATAACAACTTTTATTATTGCCTCTCAGGGCATATTTCCTTCAATGCCACGGTTCATCAGGGCGGAGCGGTGGAGGGCCACACGCGGATTGTTGGGTGCGGGCTACGTTGTGATCAGATATGTTTGCACGGCCACAATGGCTGCCTGAGCAGTTTTTGCCTTGATGTTTCCTGCTTGATCAATCGACATGAATGATAGGTCGAGATCTCGGATGAGTCCACTTCTTTCTACTTCAGGGATATGCTGCTGTCAAAATATTGCCCTTCTTGGTGGTGCTCCTCCTGTTATGCTCCATGATCCACGGGTAGAGATTAACTGTGCCCTTCGTAAGATGGATTCATCGGCTAATCTCTTTCTTTCATCGAGTTGCCTCTTCATCCTAAGTAGGTCTCTCTTCTTGTGATGAAGTAGATAATGGTATGCTAATAGATCCTCATGCGAAGCATCCGCTGTCATCAGAACTACTCCTGAAATTGCTTCCCTTGCTTTTTGCCATGCCGATGCTGGTAGCCGAAGAGTTTACCTCTCTCCTCCGTGCGGTTCTCCGCCTCTTCCTTGGACTATGCAGTTATCTGATGTTTCTCCTCCATTTCCATGGTCTCCTTCATTATCGTGGTTTCCTGCATTTTCATCTGATAAAATATCATTTGGATTGAGGATATGATTACTGTTAGAGTCGCATGGTGTTGAGGTAACCCTGTTGATCATGCCCACTTGGTGGCGTGTTATGCGTGGGATGATGACGTCATCTTCTGCTTCAAAGGATGTGCTGATAGTATTCCGAGATTGTAGTTCTAGATAGATCTTGGCCATTCTTTCTTCGAAGTCGACGTTTTCGCTACTTTCTTCGGGTTCTGAATTTGTTGGGTTTGCTTCACGTGGTGGAGTTGGCTGAGGACCTGCCCTGAGGGAGAGATTACCATGAAGGCCATAAAGGTCCCCTAGATCCGTCTCGATTTGCTTGCTTTCTTTGCCTCCTTCGATTTGTGCTGTGACGACCATGGAGGATCTGAAGGAAGATGTTGGCACCGTCATAGGCGTAGGTTTTTGCACCGACAGTTCTAATGTGATCAGGCCGAAGGGTGCGATTCTTCCGGGTCCTCTACATGGAAGTGGAAGCTTCCGATGATTAGATCAGATCCACCATTGAAATCGGTGCGTACCAATACAGGGGTGGGCGGGCGTGGATCTACTTTTATCAGGTTGATGCTTGGTGGAGAGCGGTCCGCTGAATCCATGGTTCCAGCGTTCAGGTTTCCTACAGACAATGCCAATTGACGAGGGGTATCCTCGGCAATGTCCATGATGATGGAATTAGGGTTTTGTGGAAAATAGAATGTTGGGGATTTCGTCAGATGTAAGGAAAACAATGGAGTCAAAGTCGCCTGAATATTGAGTAATCACCCTATTACAAGTTGCTTGGGAGATTGTCTTGTACCCTCGCTTGGGCTTCTCCCAACCTATATAAAATAGGCCGGGTCTCAAAGCTGTATGCGGATAGGTTTTACATACGCGTGATTACAATACCAATACATTGTCGGTTCAGAGACTCTTTCCTAATACAATCAAAGTCTTTGTCGGTTGCTTACTTGGGATATCATCTGAAATCTTTAAGGGCCAAAGCCTTTTATTGAGCAAAGGGCAGCAAATCACAAGCATACGAGCAATCATACCTATGTTAATGTGGTTTGGAAAAGAACACATGTAATGCAACTCCATGTGTCAGACCATGGTCAGAAAGCCCAAAGAACACAAAGGGATGCAATGGTACACCACCATGGCATGGATTGCACCACCACACCCACTAGAGTGTGTGTGCTCATGTGGATCAATGAGGTTTGGAAAAGAAAACATGCAATGCAACTCCATGTGTCTGACCATGGTCATAAATCAAAAAGAACATAGAGGGATGCAACTGCCAAATGCAATTGTGCACCAGCATGACATGGATTGCACCACCACATCCACTGGAATGTGTGTGGTCATGTGGAATAATGTGGTTTGGAAAAGAACACATGCAATGCAACTCCATGTGCCAGACCATGGTCCAAAAGCCGAAAGAACACAGAGGGATGCAACTGCCACATGCAATGGTGCACCAAAATGGCATTGGATTGCACCACCACATCCACTAGAGTGTGAGTTATCATGTGGATCAATCTAGTTTGGGAAAGACCACATGCAATGTAACTCCATGTGTTAAACCATGGTCAGAAAGCCCAAAGAACACAGAGGGATGCAACTTCCACATGCAATGGTGCACCAGCATGGCATGGGGTGCACCACCACAACCACTAGAGTGTGTGTGGTCATGTGGATCAATGTGGTTTAGCAAATAACACATGCAATGAAACTCCATGTGTCATACCATGGTCATAAAGCCCAAAGAACACTAAGAGATGCAACTGCCACATGCAATGGTGCACCAGCATGGCATGGGTTGCACTACCACACCCACTAGAGTATGTGTGGTCAGGTGGATCCATGTGGTTTTGAAAAGAACACATGCAATGTAACTCCATGTGTCAGACCATGGTCAGAAAGCTCAAAGAACACAAAGGGATGCAACTGCCACATGCAATGGTGCACCAGCATGGTATGGGTTGCACCACCACATTCACAGGAGTGTGTGTGGTCATGTGGATCAATGTGGTTTGGGAAAGAACACAGGCAATGCAACTCCATGTGTCAGACCATGGTCAGAAAGCCTAAAGAACATAGAGGGATACAACTGCCACATGCAATGGTGCACTAGAATTGCATTGGTTGCACCACCACATCCACTGGAGTGTGTGTGACAATGTGGATCAATGTGGTTTAGAAAATAACACATGCAACGAAACTCCATGTGTTAGACCATGGTCAGAAATCCCAAAGGACACAGAGGGATGCAACTACCACATGCAATGGTGCACCAGCATGGCATGGGTTGCACCACCACATGCATTGGAGTTTGTGTGGTCATGTGTATCAATGTGGGTTGATGTAGTCGTACACTTGCCAAACTCAAGATCGTGAGGAAGTCCGAGCGCCGCAACTCAGCAGCACATCCACACTCGCACACACGTTCAAGACACCGGACAACCTCTACCTCCTCGCTCCAGCGATCCAGCGGAAGCAGCAACTCCTTCCAGACGAAATGCCACCAGGAACATGTATCTCGCTAATCCGAGACCATGGGGGAGTAATTCTAGAGGGGGAGAGAGATCCTTCACAAGGAGGTGTGAGGATGAAGGAGGGAATGGGTGGCCTTTTATAGGAGGAGGGGGGTGCCCCTCCTCTCCATGGCCGGCGCATGGGGGGTGACCCCTCACCTCCCCCATTCATGTGGTGGTAACCCCCTCCACATTAAAATGCCTCTTCACATTCCCTTTTAAAGTCTCCACTTTAAATGCATTAAATTTCTCCAAATTTAAGGCTCTCTCATTTAATAAAACTCTTTTATTAAATTTATTCAGAATTTTGTTAATTACTTTAATTAACAAACATTCACATATAGCCCTTGCAATATTTCAATATCACATGCAGAACCACCTTGTGCAATTTCACCCGAAACAATTTCCGGTTTCTATTGAAACAATTCCTGTGCTTTGCAATTCTTTTGTCTGAAACATATGTGCTCCAAAATGGTGTCCGGTAACTCTTAAGTGTGCCACCCTACGGTTCGCGAATAATGCAGACATGATCGAGACCCTTCTCCGATCAATAATCAGCAGAGGGACCTGGAGATCCGTACTGACTCCTACACATTCAACGATGACTCCTGTGATCGTGAGAACCTTTAACGCTTGTAACTAAATCCCTTTGTCTCTCAATATATATTACATGTTCGAGATTCGATCATCGGTATCTCCATACCTAGTTTGATCTCGTTACCGACATGCACTCTTTTCTCGTTCCCGTGATATAACATTCTAGTGATCACATCACTTGCTTGCAAGCTATCCTAATGTGATATCACCGAGAGGGCCCAGAGTATATCTATCCGTCATCTGGATTGACAAATTCCACTCTTGATCCATGAGCCTCAACATAACACCTTCGTAGCACTGAACCCATCTTTATAGTCACCCTGTTACGGTGTGACGTTTGATGTTATCAAGATACTCTTCCGGTGTTAGAAATTAACATGATCTCATGGTCTAAGGATAAAGATTACTTCGTATGATGTTATAGCAATATAAACACAATGACTTGATCGTAATGCTATACTTCGGATGAATGTTCATCATATCATTCCACCAATGGTGTGACCTTGTTATTAACAACATCCAATGTCCATGATCAGGAAACCTTGATCATCCTGTTAATCAACAAGCTAGTCTATAAGAGATGCATGACTAGGAACCCTTTTTTTTTATTGAACCCACTTGTATTGATGTTTCCTATCAATACAATTATAGCATGCAAAATAAACATCTATCATATACAAGGAATACATAATAACAACTTTATTATTGCCTCTCAGGGCATATTTCCTTCAGTCTCCCACTTGCACTAGAGACAATAATCTAGTTCACATAGTGATAAATCTAACACCCATGGAGTTCTGGTGTTGATCATGTTTTGCCCTAGGGAGTACTTTAGTCAACGGATCTGCTACATTCAGGTCCGTGTGCACTTTACAAATCTTTATATCTCCATCCTTGACATGCTCGCGGATGGAGTGAAACCGGCGCTTAATATGCTTGGAATTCTTGTGAGACCTTGGTTCCTTTGCGTTGGCTATGGCTCCATTGTTGTCACAATAGATCACCATTGGGTTTAACGCACTAGGAACCACACCCAGTTCCGTTATGAACTCCTTTATCCAAACCGCTTCCTGCGCATACGAGCGACAACATATTCCGCCTCCGCTGTTGATCCAGCCACCACAGGTTGTTTGGAGCTCCTCCAACTAACTGCTGCTCCGTTCAAGAGAAATACGTATCCGGATTGAGACTTAGAGTCATCCGGATCAGTGTCAAAGCTAGCATCGACATAACACTTAGCGACTAGCTCTTCTTCACCTCCGTATATAAGAAACATATCCTTAGTTCTTCTCAAGTACTTAAGGATATTCTTGACCGCTATCCAGTGTTCCGAACCTGGATCAGATTGGTACCTACTAGTCAAACTAATAGCATGTGCCACATATGGTCTTGTACATAGCATGGCATACATTATAGAGCCTATGGCTGAGGCATAGGGGATCTTATCCATTATCTCTCTTTCTTCCGCCGTAGCCGGACTTTGAGTCTTACTCAATGTCTTGCCTTGCAACATAGGTAGGAACCCCTTCTTACTTCCGTCCATATTAAACTTCTTTAAGGTCTTATCAAGGTATGTACTCTGCGATAGCCCAATTAGGCGTCTTGATCTATCTCTATAGATTTTAATGCCTAATATATATGAAGCTTCACCAAGGTCCTTCATCGAAAATTTGCTGTTTAGATAACTTTTAACACTATTTAAAAGATCTAAATCATTTCCAATCAATAATATGTCATCCACATATAATATCAGAAATGCCACATTGCTCCCACTCACTTTCTTGTAAATACAAGCCTCTCCATAAGTTTGGACAAATCCAAACTCTTTGATCACCTCATCAAAGCGGAGATTCCAACTTCGTGATGCTTGCTTCAGTCCATAGATGGATCGCTGAACATTGCACACCTTATTAGCATCCTTAGGATCGACAAAACCCTTAGGTTGTATCATATACAACTCTTCTTCAATCTTACCATTGAGGAACGCAGTTTTGACATCCATCTACCATATTTCATAATCGAAATATGCAGCAATTGCTAACATAATCCTAACCGACTTAAGCATCGCTACGGGAGAGAATGTCTCATCATAGTCAACTCCTTGAATTTGTTCGAAACCCCTTTGCGACAAGTCGAGCCTTATAGATGGTCACATTACCATCAACATTAGTTTTCCTTTTGAAAATCCATTTATTCTCAACAGCCTTTCGGTCATGAGGTAAGTCCACCAAGGTCCAAACCTGGTTTTCGTACATGGATTCCATCTCGGATTTCATGGCTTCTAGCCATTTGTTGCAATCCGGGCTCATCATCGCTTCTTCATACGTCGCAGGGTCATCCATTTCATCAACCATGAAATTCACAACAGGATTGCCGTACAGTTCAAGAGCTGCACGTGTCCTGCTTGACCTGCGAGGTTCGGTAGTGTCCTCTTTCGGAGTTTCATGATCAATATCATTAGCTCTCTCTTCATTAGGTGAAGTCAACTCCGAAACAACTTCTGGTGCTGCGCCACTCGCCATTCCATGAAGAGAAGGTTCAATAACCTCTTCGAGTTCTACCTTCCGACTATTCACACCTTTCGCGAGAAACTCCTTCTCAAGAAAGGATCCATTCTTGGCAACAAAGACCTTGCCCTCGGATCTGTGATAGAAGGTATACCCAATCGTTTCCTTAGGGTATCCTATGAAGACGCATTTTTCCGCTTTGGGTTTGAGTTTATCCGGTTGAAGTTTCTTCACATAAACATCGCATCCCCAAACGTTAAGAAATGACAGCTTAGGTTTGTTTCCAAACCATAATTCATACGGTGTCGTTTCAACGGATTTAGATGGTGCCCGATTTAAAGTGAATGCGATTGTTTCGATTGCATAACCCCAAAATAGCGGTGTAAGTCGAGAGACATCATAGATCGAACCATATCCAATAAAGTACGATTATGACGTTCGACACACCATTACATTGTGGTGTTCGGCATGCGTGAGTTGTGAAACTATTCCACGATCTTTCATATGTGTGCTAAACTCGTAACTAAGATACTCTCCTCCACGGTCGGACCGCAGAAATTTGATCTTTCTGTTACGATGATTTTCCACTTCATTCTGAAATTCTTTGAACGTTTCAAAAGTTTCAGACTTGTGTTTCATCAAATAGATATACCCATATCTACTCAAATCATCCGTGAAAGTAACAAAATAACGATATCCACCTCGCGCCGACACACTCATTGGTCCACACACATCAGTATGTATGATTTCCAATAGATCTGTCGCCCGTTCCATTGAACCGGAAAACGGCGTTCTAGTCATCTTGCCCATAAGGCATGCTCACATGTATCAAATGATTCAAAATCAAGTGATTCCAAAAGTCCATCAGAATGGAGTTTCTTCATGCGTTTAACACCAATATGACCTAGACGGCAGTGCCACATATATGTAGATATATCATTATCAAGTTTAATCCTTTTAGCATCAACATTATGAATATGCGTAATACTGCTATCGAGATCCAACAGAAATAAACCATTCAACATAGGTGCATGACCATAAAAGATTTTATTCACATAAATCAAACAACCATTGTTTTCAGACTTAAATGAATAACCACTTTGCATCAAACATGATCCGGATACAATGTTCATGCTTAGTGCAGGCACCAAATAACAATTATTTAGGTTTATAACTAATCCCGATGGCATATGGAGAGGCAGCATTCCGACGGCGATCACATCAACTCTTGATCCATTGCCGACCCGCATCGTGACCTCATCCCTTGCTAGTTGTCGCTTGTTCCACAGCCCCTGAACCGAGTTACATATATTAGCAACCGATCCCGTATCAAATACCCAGGTGCTACTGCGAGTACTAGTCAAATACACATCAATAACATGTATATCACATATACATTTGTTTGCCTTGTCGGACTTCTTGTCCGCCAAATACTTGGGGCGATTCGCTTCAATGGCGATCCTTGCAATAGTAGCACTTTCGATTCGGACTTAGGGCCAGCTCGGGGTTTCTTTTTAGGCGTGTAACAGACTTGCCACCCTTCTTTCCCTTGTGCTTGCCTTTCTTGTCCTTCTTGAAACGGTGGTCCTATTGATCATCAACACTTGATGTTCTTTCCTAATCTCCACTTCTGGTCTTAAGCATTGTGAAGCTCGGGAAGAGACTTCTTAATGCCCTGCATATTATAGTTCATCACGAAGCTCTTGTAGCTAGGTGGCAGATATTGGAGAACACGATGTATGCCTAAGTCAATGGGAATCGTTATTCCAAAGGACACAAGCTTATCGGCGTACCCAGACATTTTGAGTACGTGTTCACTAACGGAGCTGTTTTCCTCCATCATGCAGCTAAAGAACTTTTCTGTAGCATTATAACTCTCTACGGCAGCACGGGTATGGAAAATCATTTTCAATTCTCCCATGGTATCAAAGGCATTGCCATTTTCGAAACATTTTCAAACTTCTGGCTCTAGCCCATACAGTATGCCACAATGAACTAAGTTGTGGTCCTCTTGACGAGTTATATAGATGTTATTTTCGTCGTCAGGGGCATCAGGAGCTGGTGGGGGGCCTAGCGGCGCATCTAGCACATATTGCTTTTGTGCAGCAGTGAGGAGAATCCTCAAATTCATAGCCCAGTTGGTGAAGTTGCTACCATTCGCAGCAAGTTTCTCTTTCTCCATGAACACATTGAAATTAAAAGCAGGTGGTGCCATCTACAACAGAATTTGTAAAGTATATTTAGACTAAGTTTATGATAGATTGATTTCGACTAATCCAAATTACTAATGAACTCCCAGTCAAAAACGACATCCCTCGTGTCCTTTTGGTGATTACATGAACCAAATCCACTACACCATGTCCGATCATCACGTGAGTCGGTGTAGCTTCAAAGGCGAGCATCTATATGGGCATCATATCAACTATATGACTCATGCTTAAACTTTCGGTCCGTGTTCCGAGGCCATGTCTGTACATGCTAGGCTCGTCAAGTAAGAACCTTAGTATTTGCATGTGTAAAACTGTCTTACACCCGTTGTATGAAAGCGTAGAGTTGAAAACACCCGATCATCACGTGATGCCTCAAAACACGATCCACAAAACGGTGCATACTTAGGGAAGAACACATTTTATCTTGATATCTAAATGAGGGATCATCTTATAATGCTACCAAACGCGCCAAACTAGCAATATAAGATGCTAACATCTAATGTGTGAAGTGAGGTGATATGGTCCATGCATTTGATCTCTATCATTTGCATCGTGGTATGATCTCTATCATTCCTTTGTGTGTAAGGCCAAGGTCTATGGAACTTACACGTTAAGTGAGTTGTAAGAGTATCTATTTATACATCTACTTACAACAATACCATATCAAAACACTAGCCTAGCAACGATCTAAACTAGACGCCTCTAATTTATCAATTGCAAGTTTTACGTGGCTTAGGGCTTTCGGAGATAGAACCTGTCTAACCTACGAACATGAACCACAACGAGGATAACTAAGTTATTAGCAACTCGTTGTAAATCAGATATTGACTATAGTAGGAGAGACAGACACCCGCCAGCCACTTATGCAAAACAAGTTGCATGTCAGTCGTGGAACCGGTCTCATGTACGATGACATGTAAGGTTGGTCCGGGCCGCTTCATCCCACTATGCCACCAATATCCAAAGTACATAGAAGATGCAATAACATGATCATCATCGCCCAAAAATAAACATATCTGTACTACCCATACAAAGCACCTACGCATAGATCAGGCTCTGATACCACTGTTGGGTCCGCAGCATAGAAAACAAAAAAATTCCTACGGTGTGAACTACACGCCAAGATCTATCTACTAGGTACAAAGCAAACGGGTGGACATACATCCATAGAGAACTTACCCTCGAAGACAACGAGCTTTGTTAACGAGTAGGAACTCGTGGTTGATGTAGTCGTACACTTGCCGATCTCAAGATCGTGAGGAAGTCCGAGCGCCGCAACTCAGCAGCGCATCCGCACTCGCACACACGTTCAAGCCACCGGACAACCTCCACCTCCTCGCTCCAGCGATCCAGCGGAAGCAGCAACTCCTTCTAGACGAAATGTCACCGGGAACATGTATCTCGCTAATCCAAGACCATGGGGGAATAATTCTAGAGGGGGAGAGAGATCCTTCACAAGGAGGTGTGAGGATGAAGGAGGGAATGGGTGGCTTTTTATAGGAGGAGGGGGGTTCCCCTCCTCTCCATGGCCGGCGCATGGGGGGGTGACCCCTCACCTCCCCCATTCATGTGGTGGTAACCCCCTCCACATTAAAATGCCTCTTCACATTCCCTTTTGAAGTCTCCACTTTAAATGCATTAAATTTCTCCAAATTTAATGCTCTCTCATTTAATAAACTCTTTTATTAAATTTATTCAGAATTTTGTTAATTACTTTAATTAACAAACATTCACATATAGCCCCTTGCAATATTTCAATATCATATGCAGAACCACCTTCTGCAATTTCACCCGAAACAATTTTCGGTTTCTATTGAAACAATTCCTGCGCTTTGCAATTCTTTCGTCTGAAACATATGTGCTCCAAAATGGTGTCCGGTAACTCTTAAGTGTTCCACCCTACGGTTCGCGAATAATGCAGACATGATCGAGACCCTTCTCCGATCAATAATCAGCAGCGGGACCTCGAGATCCGTACTGACTCCTACACATTCAACGATGACTCCTGTGATCGTGAGAACCTTTAACGCTTGTAACTAAATCCCTTTGTCTCTCGATATATATTACATGTCCGAGATTCGATCATCGGTATCTCCATACCTAGTTTGATCTCATTACCGACATCCACTCTTTTCTCATTCCCATGATATAACATTCTAGTGATCACATCACTTGCTTGCAAGCTATCCTAATGTGATATCACCGAGAGGGACCAGAGTATATCTATCCGTCATCTGGATTGACAAATTCCACTCTTGAGCCATGAGCCTCAACATAACACCTTCGTGTAATGTACCCATCTTTATAGTCACCTGTTACGGTGTGACGTTTGATGTTATCAAGTACTCTTCGATTGTTAGAAATTAACATGATCTCATGGTCTAAGGATAAAGATTACTTATGATGTTATAGCAATATAAACACAATGACTTGATCATAATGCTATACTTCGGATAAATGTTCATCACATCATTCCACCAATGGTGTGACCTTGTTATTAACAACATCCAATGTCCATGATCAGGAAACCTTGATCATCCTGTTAATCAACAAGCTAGTCTATAAGAGAGGCATGACTAGGAACCCTTTTTGTTTATTAAACACACATGTATTGATGTTCCCTATCAATACAATTATAGCATGCAAAATAAACATCTATCATATACAAGGAATACATAATAACAACTTTATTATTGCCTCTCAGGGCATATTTCCTTCAATGCCACGGTTCATCAGGGCGGAGCGGTGGAGGGCCACACGCGGATTGTTGGGTGCGGGCTACGTTGTGATCAGATATGTTTGCACGGCCACAATGGCTGCCTGAGCAGTTTTTGCCTTGATGTTTCCTGCTTGATCAATCGACATGAATGATAGGTCGAGATCTCGGATGAGTCCACTTCTTTCTACTTGAGGATATCTTCGTCAAAATATTGCCCTTCTTGGTGGTGCTCCTCCTGTTATGCTCCATGATCCACAGGTAGAGATTAACTGTGCCCTTCGTAAGATGGATTCATCGGCTAATCTCTTTCTTTCATCGAGTTGCCTCTTCATCCTAAGTAGGTCTCTCTTCTTGTGATGAAGTAGATAATGGTATGCTAATAGATCCTCATGCGAAGCATCCGCTGTCATCAGAACTACTCCTGAAATTGCTTCCCTTGCTTTTTGCCATGCCGATGCTGGTAGCCGAAGAGTTTACCTCTCTCCTCCGTGCGGTTCTCCGCCTCTTCTTTGGACTATGCAGTTATCTGATGTTTCTCCTCCATTTCCATGGTCTCCTTCATTATCGTGGTTTCCTGCATTGTCATCTGATAAAATATCATTTGGATTGAGGATATGATTACTGTTAGAGTCGCATGGTGTTGAGGTAACCCTGTTGATCATGCCCACTTGGTGGCGTGTTATGCGTGGGATGATGACGTCATCTTCTGCTTCAAAGGATGTGCTGATAGTATTCCGAGATTGTAGTTCTAGATAGATCTTGGCCATTCTTTCTTCGAAGTCGACGTTTTCGCTACTTTCTTCGGGTTCTGAATTTGTTGGGTTTGCTTCACGTGGTGGAGTTGGCTGAGGACCTGTCCTGAGGGAGAGATTACCATGAAGGCCATAAAGGTCCCCTAGATCCGTCTCGATTTGCTTGCTTTCTTTGCCTCCTTCGATTTGTGCTGTGACGACCATGGAGGATCTGAAGGAAGATGTTGGCACCGTCATAGGCGTAGGTTTTTGCACCGACAGTTCTAATGTGATCAGGCCGAAGGGTGCGATTCTTCCGGGTCCTCTACATGGAAGTGGAAGCTTCCGATGATTAGATCGGATCCACCATTGAAATCGGTGCGTACCAATACAGGGGTGGGCGGGCGTGGATCTACTTTTATCAGGTTGATGCTTGGTGGAGAGCGGTCCGCTGAATCCATGGTTCCAGCGTTCAGGTTTCCTACAGACAATGCCAATTGACGAGGGGTATCCTCGGCAATGTCCATGATGATGGAATTAGGGTTTTGTGGAAAATAGAATGTTGGGGATTTCGTCAGATGTAAGGAAAACAATGGAGTCAAAGTCGCCTGAATATTGAGTAATCACCCTATTACAAGTTGCTTGGGAGATTGTCTTGTACCCTCGCTTGGGCTTCTCCCAACCTATATAAAATAGGCCGGGTCTCAAAGCTGTATGCGGATAGGTTTTACATACGCGTGATTACAATACCAATACATTGTCGGTTCAGAGACTCTTTCCTAATACAATCAAAGTCTTTGTCGGTTGCTTACTTGGGATATCATCTGAAATCTTTAAGGGCCAAAGCCTTTTATTGAGCAAAGGGCAGCAAATCACAAGCATACGAGCAATCATACCTATGTCAATGTGGTTTGGAAAAGAACACATGTAATGCAACTCCATGTGTCAGACCATGGTCAGAAAGCCCAAAGAACACAAAGGGATGCAATGGTACACCACCATGGCATGGATTGCACCACCACACCCACTAGAGTGTGTGTTCTCATGTGGATCAATGAGGTTTGGAAAAGAAAACATGCAATGCAACTCCATGTGTCTGACCATGGTCATAAATCAAAAAGAACATAGAGGGATGCAACTGCCAAATGCAATTGTGCACCAGCATGACATGGATTGCACCACCACATCCACTGGAATGTGTGTGGTCATGTGGAATAATGTGGTTTGGAAAAGAACACATGCAATGCAACTCCATGTGCCAGACCATGGTCCAAAAGCCGAAAGAACACAGAGGGATGCAACTGCCACATGCAATGGTGCACCAAAATGGCATTGGATTGCACCACCACATCCACTAGAGTGTGAGTTATCATGTGGATCAATCTAGTTTGGGAAAGACCACATGCAATGTAACTCCATGTGTTAAACCATGGTCAGAAAGCCCAAAGAACACAGAGGGATGCAACTTCCACATGCAATGGTGCACCAGCATGGCATGGGGTGCACCACCACAACCACTAGAGTGTGTGTGGTCATGTGGATCAATGTGGTTTAGCAAATAACACATGCAATGAAACTCCATGTGTCATACCATGGTCATAAAGCCCAAAGAACACTAAGAGATGCAACTGCCACATGCAATGGTGCACCAGCATGGCATGGGTTGCACTACCACACCCACTAGAGTATGTGTGGTCAGGTGGATCCATGTGGTTTTGAAAAGAACACATGCAATGTAACTCCATGTGTCAGACCATGGTCAGAAAGCTCAAAGAACACAAAGGGATGCAACTGCCACATGAAATGGTGCACCAGCATGGTATGGGTTGCACCACCACATTCACAGGAGTGTGTGTGGTCATGTGGATCAATGTGGTTTGGGAAAGAACACAGGCAATGCAACTCCATGTGTCAGACCATGGTCAGAAAGCCTAAAGAACATAGAGGGATACAACTGCCACATGCAATGGTGCACTAGAATTGCATTGGTTGCACCACCACATCCACTGGAGTGTGTGTGACAATGTGGATCAATGTGGTTTAGAAAATAACACATGCAACGAAACTCCATGTGTTAGACCATGGTCAGAAATCCCAAAGAACACAGAGGGATGCAACTACCACATGCAATGGTGCACCAGCATGGCATGGGTTGCACCACCACATGCATTGGAGTTTGTGTGGTCATGTGTATCAATGTGGGTTGATGTAGTCGTACACTTGCCAAACTCAAGATCGTGAGGAAGTCCGAGCGCCGCAACTCAGCAGCACATCCACACTCGCACACACGTTCAAGACACCGGACAACCTCTACCTCCTCGCTCCAGCGATCCAGTGAGCAAGACTCCTTCCTGCATTTAAATGCCACCAGAACATGTATCTCGCTAATCCGAGACCATGGGGAATAATTCTAGAGGGAGAGATCCTTCACAAGGATGTGTGAGGATGAAGGAGGAATGGGTGGCCTTTTATAGGAGGAGGGGGTGCCTCCTCTCCATGGGCGCATGGGGGGTGACCCCTCACCTCCCCCATTCATGTGGTGGTAACCCCCTCCACATTAAAATGCCTCTTCACATTCCCTTTTAAAGTCTCCACTTTAAATGCATTAAATTTCTCCAAATTTAAGGCTCTCTCATTTAATAAAACTCTTTTATTAAATTTATTCAGAATTTTGTTAATTACTTTAATTAACAAACATTCACATATAGCCCCTTGCAATATTTCAATATCACATGCAGAACCACCTTCTGCAATTTCACCCGAAACAATTTCCGGTTTCTATTGAAACAATTCCTGTGCTTTGCAATTCTTTTGTCTGAAACATATGTGCTCCAAAATGGTGTCCGGTAACTCTTAAGTGTGCCACCCTACGGTTCGCGAATAATGCAGACATGATCGAGACCCTTCTCCGATCAATAATCAGCAGCGGGACCTGGAGATCCGTACTGACTCCTACACATTCAACGATGACTCCTGTGATCGTGAGAACCTTTAACGCTTGTAACTAAATCCCTTTGTCTCTCAATATATATTACATGTTCGAGATTCGATCATCGGTATCTCCATACCTAGTTTGATCTCGTTACCGACATGCACTCTTTTCTAGTTCCCGTGATATAACATTCTAGTGATCACATCACTTGCTTGCAAGCTATCCTAATGTGTGGTCATGTGGATAAATGTGGTTTAGCAAATAACACATGCAATGAAACTCCATGTGTCATACCATGGCCATAAAGCCCAAAGAACACTAAGAGATGCAACTGCCACATGCAATGGTGCACCAGCATGGCATGGGTTGCACTACCACACCCACTAGAGTATGTGTGGTCAGGTGGATCCATGTGGTTTTGAAAAGAACACATGCAATGTAACTCCATGTGTCAGACCATGGTCAGAAAGCTCAAAGAACACAAAGTGATGCAACTGCCACATGCAATGGTGCACACGCATGGTATGGGTTCCACCACCACATTCACAGGAGTGTGTGTGGTCATGTGGATCAATGTGGTTTGGGAAAGAACACAGGCAATGCAACTCCATGTGTCAGACCATGGTCAGAAAGCCTAAAGAACATAGAGGGATACAACTGCCACATGCAATGGTGCACTAGAATTGCATTGGTTGCACCACCACATCCACTGGAGTGTGTGTGACAATGTGGATCAATGTGGTTTAGAAAATAACACATGCAACGAAACTCCATGTGTTAGACCATGGTCAGAAATCCCAAAGAACACAGAGGGATGCAACTACCACATGCAATGGTGCACCAGCATGGCATGGGTTGCACCACCACATGCATTGGAGTTTGTGTGGTCATGTGTATCAATGTGGGTTGGAAAAAAGAACACATGAAATGTAACTCCATGTGTCAGACCATGGTCCGAAAGCCCAAAGAACACAGAGGGATGCAACTGCCACATGCAATGGTGCACCAGATGGCATGGGTTGCACCAACACATCCACTAGAGAGAGAGTGGTCATGTGGATCAATGTGGTTTGGAAAAGACCACATGCAATGTAACTCCATGTGTTAGACCATGGTCAGAAAGCCCAAAGAACACAGAGGGATGCAACTGCCACATGCAATGGTGGACCAGCATGGCATGGGTTGCACCACCACACCCACTAGAGTGTATGTGGTCATGTGGATAAATGTGGCTTCGAAAAGAACACATGCAATGCAACTCCATGTGTTAGACCATGGTCAAAAATCCCAAACAACACAGAGGTATGCAACTGCCACATGCAATGGAGCACCAGCATGGCATGGGTTGCACCACCACACCCACTAGACTGTGTGTGGTCATGTTGATCCATGTGGTTTGGAAAAGAACACATGCAATGTAACTCCATCTGTCAGACCATGGTCAGAAAGCCAAAAGAACATAGAGGGATGCAACTGCCACATGCAATGGTGCACCAGCATGGCATGGGTTGCACCACCACACCCACTGGACTGTGTGTGGTCATGTGGATCCATGTGGTTTGGAAAAAAACACATGCAATGCAACTCCATGTGTCAGACCATGGTCAGAAAGCCAAAGAACACAAAGGGATGCAACTACCACATGCAATGGTGCACCAGCATGGTATGGGTTACACCACCACATTCAGTATGGTCAGAAAGCCTAAAGAACACAGAGGGATGAAACCGCCACATGCAATGGTGCACCAGCATGGCATGGGTTGTACCACAACATCCACTGGAGTTTGTGTGGTCATGTGGATCAATGTGGTTTAGAAAATAACACATGCAATGAAACTCCATGTGTCAGACCATGGTCAGAAATCCCAAAGATACCAGCGGGATGCTACTGCCACATGCAATGGTGCACCAACATGGCCTGAGCTGCACCACCACATCCATTGGAGTGTGTGTGGTCATGTGGATGAATTTGGTTTGGAAAAAAGAACACATGAAATGCAACTCCATGTGTCAGACCATGGTCCGAAAGCCGAAAGAACACAGAGGGATGCAACTGCCACATGCAATGGTTCACCAACATGGCATGGGTTGCGCCACCACTTTCACTTGAGTGTGTGTGGTCATCTGGATCAATGTGGTTTGGAAAAGAACACATGCAATGTAACTCCATGTGTTAGACCATGGTTAGAAAGCCCAAAGAACATAGAGGGATGCAACTGCCACATGCAATCGTGCACCAGCATGGCATGGGTTGCACCACCACACCCACTAGAGTGTGTGTGGTCATGTCGATCAATGTGGTTTGGAAAAGAACACATACAATGCAACTCCATGTGTTAGACCATGGTCAGAAAGACCAAAGAACACAGCAGGATGCAACTGCCTCATGCAATGTTGCACCGGCATCGCATGGGTTGCACCACCACATCCACTGGAATGTGTGTGGTCATGTGGATCAATGTGGTTTAGAAAAGAACAGATGCAATGAAACTCCATGTGTTAGACCATATTCAGAAATCCCAAAGAACATAGAGGGATGCAACTGCCAGATGCAATGGTGCACCAGCATGGCATGGGCTGCACCACCACATCAATTGGAGTGTGTGTGGTCATGTGGATCAATGTGGTTTGGAAAAAAGAACACATGAAATGCAACTCCATGTGTCAGACCATGGTCTGAAAGCCGAAAGAACACAGAGGGATGCAACTGCCACATGTAGTGGTGCACAAGAATGGCATGGCATGAGGTGCACCACCACACACACTAGAGTGCGTGTGGTCATGTGGATGAATGTGGTTTGTAAAATAAACACATGCAATGCAACTCCATGTGTCAGACCATGGTCAGAAATCTCAAAGAACATAGAGGGATGCAACTGCCACGTCCAATTGTGCACCAGCATGCCATGGGTTGTACCACCACGTCAACTGGTGTTTGTGTGGTCATGTGGATCAATGTGGTTCGGAAAAGAACACATGCAATGCAACTCCATGTGTCATACCTTGGTCAGAAAGCTGAAAGAACACAGAGGGATGCAACTGCCACATGCAATGGTGCACGAGCATGGCATGGGTTGTACCACCACATCCATTGGAGTGTGTCTGGTCATTTGGATCAATTTGGTTTAGAAAATAACACATGCAATGCAACTCCATGTGTCAAACCATGGACAAAAATCTGAAACAACATAGAGGGATGCAACTGCCAGATGCAATGGTGCACCAGCATGGCATGGGTTGCACCACCACTTCCACTGGAGTGTGTGTGGTCATGTGGATCAATGTGGTTTAGAAAAGAACAGATGCAATGAAACTCCCTGTGTCAGACCATGGTTAGAAATCCTAAAGAACATAGAGGGATGCAACTGCCACATGCAATGGTGCACCAGCATGGCATGGTTTGCACCACCACATCCACTGGACTATGTGTGGTCATGTGGATCCATGTGGTTTGGAAAAGAACACATGCCATGCAACTCCATGTGTCAGACCATGGTCAGAAAGCCCAAAGAACACAAAGGGATGCAACTGCCACATGCAATGGTGCACCAGCATGGTATGGGTTACACCACCACAGTGACTAGAGTGTGCGTGGTCATGTGGATCAATCTGGTTTGGAAAAGAACACATGCAATGCAACTCCATGTGTCAGACCATGGTCAGAAAGCCTAAAGAACACATAGGTATGCAACTGCCACATGCAATGGTGCACCAGCATGGCATGGGTTGTACCACCACATCCATTGGAGTGTGTGTGGTCATGTGGATCAGTGTGGCTTAGAAAATAACACATGCAATGAAACTCCATGTGTCAGACCATGGTCAGAAATCCCAAAGATACCAGCGGGATGCAACTACCACATGCAATGGTGCACCAACATGGCCTGGGCTGCACCACCACATCCATTGGAGTGTGTGTGGTCATGTGGATGAATTTGGTTTGGAAAAATGAACACATGAAATGCAACTCCATGTGTCAGACCATGGTCCGAAAGACGAAAGAACACAAAGGGATGCAACTGCCACATGCAATGGTTCACCAACATGGCATGAGTTGCGCCACCACTTTCACTTAAGTGTGTGTGGTCATGTGGATCAATGTGGTTTGGAAAAGAACACATGCAATGTAACTCCATGTGTTAGACCATGGTTAGAAAGCCCAAACAACAAAGAGGGATGCAATTGCCACATGCAATCCTGCACCAGCATGGCATGGGTTGCACCACCACACCCACTAGAGTGTGTGTGGTCATGTCGATCAATGTGGTTGGGAAAAGAACACATGCAATGCAACTCCATGTGTTAGACCATGGTCAGAAAGACCAAAGAACACATCAGGATGCAACTGCCTCATGCAATGGTGCATCGGCATGGCATGGGTTGCACCACCACACCCACTAGTGTGTGTGTGGTCATGTGGATCAATGTGGTTTAGAAAAGAACAGATGCAATGAAACTCCCTGTGTTATATCATGGTCAAAAATCCCAAAGAACATAGAGGTATGCAACTGCCACATGCAATGGTGCCCCTACATGGCATCGGTTGCACCACCACATCCACTGGACTGTGTGTGGTCATGTGGATCCATGTGGTTTGGAAAAGAACACATGCAATGAAACTCCCTGTGTCAGACCATGGTCAGAAATCCCAAAGAACATAGAGGGATGCAACCGCCACATGCAATGGTGCACCAGCATGGTATGGGTTGCACCACCACATCACTAGAGTGTGTGTGCTAATGTGGATCAATGTGATTTAGAAAATAACACATGCAATGAAACTCCATGTGTTAGACCATGATGAGAAATCCCAAAGAACACACAGGGATGCAACTGCCACATGCAATGGTCCACCAGCATGGCATGGACTGCACTACTAAATCCATTGGAGTGTGTGTGGTCATGTGGATCAATGTGGTTTGGAAAAAGAACACATGAAATGCCACTCCATGTGTCAGACCATGGTCCGAAAGCCGAAAGAACACAGAGGAATGCAACTGCCACATGCAGTGGTGCACCAGAATGGCATGGCATGGGTTGCACCACCACACACACAAGAGTGCGTTTAGTCATGTGGATTAATGTGGTTTGGAAAATAAACACATGCAATGCAACTCCATGTGTCAGACCATGGTCAGAAATCTCAAATACATAGAGGGATGCAACTGCCATGTCCAATTGTGCACCAGCATGCCATGGGTTGCACCACCACATCCACTAGTGTTTGTGTGGTCATGTGGATCAATGTGGTTCGGAAAAGAACACATGCAATGCAACTCCATGTGTCAGACCATGGTCAGAAAGCTGAAAGAACACAGAGGGATGCAACTGCCACATGTAATGGTTCACGAGCATGGCATGGGTTGTACCACCATATCCATTGGATTGTGTCTGATCATTTGGATCAATGTGGTTTAGAAAATAACACATGCAATGCAACTCCATGTGTCAGACCATGGACAAAAAGCCGAAAGAACATAGAGGGATGCAACTGCCACATGCAATGGTGCACCAGCATGGCATGGGTTGCACCACCACATCCACTACAATGTGTGTTGTCTTGTAGGCAGACCATGGACAGAAAGCCGAAAGAACACAAAGGGGTGCAACTTCCACATGCAATGGTGCACCATCATGGCATGGGTTGCACCACCACATCTACTATAATGTGTGTGGTAATGTGGGTCAATGTGGTTTGGAAAAGAAGACATGCAATGCAAGTCCATGTGTTAGACCATCGATAGAAAGCCCAAAGAACACAGAGGGGTGCAACTTCCACATGCAATGGTTCACCATCATGGCATGGGTTGCACCACCACACCCACTTGAGTGTGTGTGGTCATGTGGATGAATTTGGTTTGGAAAAGAACACATGCAATGCAATTCCATGTGTCAGACCATGGTCAGAAAGCCCAAAGAACACAGAGGGGTGCAACTTCCACATGCAATGGTTCACCATCATGGCATGGGTTGCACCACCACACCCACTTGAGTGTGTGTGGTCATGTGGATCCGTGTGGTTTGGAAAAAACACATGCAATGCAACTCCATGTGTTAGACCATGGCAGAAAACCCAAAGAACACAGAGGGATGCAACTGCCACAGGCAATGGTGCACCAACATGGTATGGGTTGCACCACCACATCCACTAGAGTGTGTGATCATGTGGATCAATGTTGTTTGGAAAAGAACACATCCAATGCAAATCCATGTGTGAGACCATGGTCAGAAAGCCCAAAGAACATAGAGGGATGCAACTGCCACTTGCAATTGTGCACCAGCATGGCATGGGTTGCACCACCACATCCACCGCAGTGCCTCTAGTCATGTGGATCAATATGGTTTGGAAAACAAACACATTCAATGCAACTCCATGTTTCAGACAATGGTTAGAAAGCCAAAAGAACATAGAGGGATGCAACTGCCATGTCCAATTGTGCACCAGCATGCCATGGGTTGCACCACCACATTGTCTAGAGTGTGTGTGGTCATGTGGATCAATGTGGTTTGGAAAATAACACACGCAATGAAACTCCACGTGTCAGACCATGGTCAGAAAGCCCAAATACAAAGAGGGGTGCAAACGCCACATGCAATGGTGCACCAGTATGGCATGGGTTGCACCACCACATCCACTTGAGTGTGTATGGTCATGTGGATCAATGTGGTTTTGGAAAATAACACATGTAATGCAACTCTATGTGTCAGACCATGGTCAGAAAGCCTAAAGAACACAGAGGGATGCAATGGTGCACCATCATGGCATGGCATGGGTTGCACCACCACACACACTAGAGTGCATGTGGTCATGTGGATTAATGTGGTTTGGAAAAGAGACACATGCAACGCAACTCCATGTGTTAGACCATGGTGAGAAAGCCAAAACTATGGTCATGAAGGATGCAACTGCCACGTCCAATTGTGCACCAGCATGCCATAGGTTACACTACCACATTCATTGGAGTTTGTGTGGTCATGTGGATCAATGTGGTTTCGAAAAGAACACATGCAATGCAATTCCATGTGTCAGACCATGGTCAGAAAGCCGAAAGAACACAGAGGTATGCAACTGTCACATGCAATATTGCACCAGCATGGCATGGGTTGTACCACCACATCCATCGGAGTGTGTGTGGTCATGTGGATCAATGTGGTTTCGAAAAGAATATGCAATGCAACTCCACGTGTCAGACCATGGTCAACAAGCCGAAAGAACATAGAGGGATGCAACTGTCACATGCAATGGTGCACCAGCATGACATGGGTTGCACCACCACATCCACTATAGTGTGTGTGGTCATGTGGGTCAATGTGGTTTGGAAAAGAACACATGCAATGCAACTCCATGTGTTAGACCATGAATAGAAATCCCAAAGAACAAAGAGGGATGCACCTACCAGATGCAATGGTGCACCAGCATGGCATGAGTTGCACCACCACACCCACTAGAGTGTGTGTGGTCATGTGGATGAATTTGGTTTGGAAAAGAACACATGCAATGCAACTCCATGTGTCCGACCATGGTCAGAAAGCCCAAAGAACACAAAGGGATGCAACTTCCACATGCAATGGTGCATCAGCATGGAATCGGTTGCACCACCACATCCACTGGAGTGTGTGTGGTCATGTGGATCAATGTGGTTTGGAAAATAACACATGCAATGAGACTCCATGTGTCAGACCATGGTCAGAAATCCCAAAGAACACTAAGAGATGCAACTGCCACATGCAATGGTGCACCATCATGGAATGGGTTGCACCACCATACCCACTGGAGTGTGTGTGGTCAAGTGGATCCGTGTGGTTTGGAAAAAACACATGCAATGCAACTCCATGTGTTAGACCATGGTTAGAAATCCCAAAGAACACAGAGGGATGCAACTGTCACATGCAATGGTTCACCCGTATGGTATGGGTTGCACCACCACATTCACTGGAGTGTGTGTGGTCATGTGGATCAATGTTGTTTGGAAAAGAACACATGCAATGCAACTCCATGTGTCAGACCATGGTCAGAAAGCCCAAAGAACATAGAGGGATGCAACTACCACATGCAATTGTACACCAGCATGGCATGGGTTGCACCACCACATCCACTAGAGTGTGTGTGGTCATGTGGATCAATATAGTTTGGAAAATAACACATGCAATGCAACTCCATGTGCTAGACCATGATCAGAAATCCCAAAGAACAGATAAGGATGCAACTGCCACATGCAATTTTGCACCAACATGGCATGGATTGCACCACCACATCTACTGGAGTGTGTGTGGTCATGTGGAGGTTGCGTCACCACACCAAGTCGAGTGTGTGTGGTCATGTGGATCATTGATCAGAACCTTTGCGCCCAATGGTGGCCGTTAGATTGAGTCTTCTAGAAGGCTCGCCCCAAGACACTTGTTCTGTATCTAGATTGTTACAGACCATTTGATCGGGGTGCTTGGACGATTGGGATGGTTCTTCATAAGAGCGATCTGCGAGTAGGCTATTCTGTGACATGATTAATCGCGATTACAATTCACTTGCTCTAGACAAACTAGCAATACTGCATGCTCCCACTTGCAGTGTCACGTGTTCTGTGGCGCCACCTACCAGTGTCACGTCCCCTGTAATTCTCTTCCTTCCCCTTTACTTCTCTTCCTTCCCCTCGAAGCCACTGTCCCCACTTCTCTTCCATCCTGCCATAGCCATAAGCCGACGGCGCCTACAACGATCTCTCTCGCAGCCACCCCAGTCCCCCATGCCCCTTTCGCAATGGGTTCACGGGGAGTGCACGTCTGACGTGTTATATAGGCCAACTAGACACTATATGACTCCGATTATCATGGTTTAGTGGGGGGAGATAATCCTCTGCAATGTCCATAAGAGGTTTTTAGGGTGCCAATGACAGGGTGCAATGTTGCCACGTAGAAGTTGCGGGGTTGTCAAATGGGTAGATCTAGAGTGGCCAAAATAGATGCAAAAATCGTTGGACAAACTATGGGATATGAATGTTGAGTTCAAACAAGCCATAGTCAGCTCAATCCTTGAGAGTGCTGACATGAAGTTATTTGACCATGGTTACATAGACAAGCTTCACCATGATCTTAGAAGGCTACAAGACAAGGTTAACAAAGTCGAGGAGGAGAGGAACGTGGTGTTGCCCCTAAAGGATAAAGCAAAGCAAGAAAACTAAAGCAAGGATTAAACTTCAATAGGACAAAGTCCAGTAGGCTACAACTATGGGTATGGACAAGTTCATGAGGATAAGTGCAGATAAACAATTGTACAAGGAAGATGCTAAAAGCACGGCACAGACGATTCAATCCTTGCGCTCGCAGGAAGATGTGCATCGGGCTAGGATTTGGAAGATCAAGGATATGTGTGATAACTAGTTCTATTTACCTAGAGCTCCATACTTTTTTAATTCTAATAATAGTACTTGTTGACCAAGTGGTCTGAACTAGTGGTCTCGGAGTCCTGGGAAAAAAATGGTTGTCAGTTATTCTATCTTAGCCCTTCATTTCTTCCTTTTGTCTGATGATGGTTGTAATCTGACTTTGGTGGTGTGTTTAAATGTAATCTACATAGATTCTGCCGCATGCAAATGGCACAAACACAATTTATAAACTGGAAGCACGTACACCATGTTAGTGCATTGGAGCGAAAGATCCGAGAGCTTCGTGAGATGCAGGGGAGGCACAAGCACCAATAGGGACGTGGTGAGATAGACGGCTCAAGATTAGGCCATAAAGTGGTAACAATTTCCTCATTATCGGTTGCCATTTCTGTTTATGTTGCCATGTCGTCGTCCAGCAGCTGAAATAAGTTGCTGCTTCATGGAGTGTAGCAGCTTAGAACTTGTTTTTCAGCTCAAAACCTTATAATAAGTGTAATCCCAAAAGTAGAGATTTATGAAGCGCTTAAATAATTTATTTCTATGCCACTAACATCCATCAAATTTGGAGACACCCTCCCCCTTAGCAATCGCGGTCCAGGTGCTGCGATTTTTTAGATAGTAGTGGCACAATCACAATTTCTGATTCCAATAGTGATTTGGTCGTTTCCAAATCTCAAGTCGCGGTACATTTTTCTGCAAGAATGGGGGTAGATTGTATCGCCTAACAAGTTCCACGCACACAACTCTAGAATTTAACCGAATTACATATATAGGTTCAAGTTCAGCACATTATTATGCATCTTCATTGCCAGCCTTCTTCCCCTGCGTGGGTGCCAACTTGCTTGCCTTCACATCCACTGGCTTCGTCATTGCCTGCTACCTTCTTCCTCATCATGGGTGCCAATTTTCTTACCTTCACGTACTCTTCATCTTCGGGACAATCAACACCAGAATCGTGTCCAGCATCATGACTCCACTCGTTTTGATTTTGTTCCCACAGCAAAATGACTGACTCGGCAGTCATGGTTCTAACCTTGCGCTTCCTGCCAAAGAAACAGGACATGGCTAAATACCTAATAGTATCTATAGAGTAAACAAAAAATTACAATTTAGCATAAACATGCGTACCCCAAGAGACTTTTACTTACCAGCAGCAGGGGTCGGAGTGACCACCCTATTCATAAATAGTAGGGTGACTCCTAGTAGCAGCAGCTTGCACATCCAGTACATCATAGTTCAGGAAAAACATGCAAGCCAAAGTAGACTTTTTTATCAACCCAATTAGCTGACTGTCACGCGTTATAGGAACACTGATGCCTCGTTCATCCATGAAGCTGAACTATGTAGTCTGCTTCGACCATATTTTAGTATGTTTATGCAGAGTAGCAACCATACCAGGGATAGAGCAGATCTAAGAAGGCGCTTCTTCCATCGTTAGACAATGATGTTGATTCCACTTGCCCTTCCCATTTGCTAATTTAGATTTGTAGCTGAAGTTGGTTACCGGAACCAGGTAAGGGTGGTCTATGGAGATCCTACTTGACATAAATTTGGGTACAAAAAATAAGAATTTCTTGTCAGTATTGGGCTAGCAAAAAATTCTAGGTTCGATCTATCTCTTTAATATTAATAACCAGCTAGAGGTTATAGTTAGTACGAATAGCAAAGAGAAGAGTAGCTCACCCCCATTTAGCCAGAACTTCTTCTTACTTGGTTGTAGGATCTCCCATCCTCCGTGTTGCTCAGCTCATCGGTGGGGGAGGCGGGCTAGAGACTCGCAACGACGGGCACAACATGCAACATTGGAGCTCGGGATCAGCGAGTGGGCGCAGAAACCTGGCGCCTGAAGTCTCATGTCCAAAGGGATCATTCTGGTTGGAGGGTGGACTTCGCTTCTGACGGTTCATGTGGAAGGAGGGAGTGAATTTGTTAATTTAGTCAACACACCAAGGCCCTTAGTTCCTCATTTTGCCTACGTGCGTGTTGGCGCTCGCGTGACGGACAAAGTGCTGGCATGGGTGTCCCGACTGTCTACTTCACGCGATAGTTTGATGAAATGTTTGAATTTGGTAGGAGTGAGATGAGTTTGCCTCGAAATGGGCACTCTCAGTAGTTGGCAGCCCAACTTTGCGAAACCCAGGAATTACAGGCAAGTGCTTGCTCAATATGTAGAGCTCGTTGGGTAACCCCAAGAGGAAGGTATGATGAGAACAGCAACAAGTTTTCCCTCAGTTATGAAACCAAGGTTATCAAACCAGTAGGAGCAAGGAAACACCTCCAAGGTGTTTTTTGCAACTTGGAATCCTACACAACACAATCATAGAACATTGCCCCTACCTTATAGTGAGGTTGTCAATCTCACAGGTTTTGCTGAAAACAAAGGATTAAACGTACTGTGTGGAAGATAGTAGTTTCTTTGCAAAGAGTAAATAGAAAACATTAAATAGATTGTAGATTGATGGTAAAAGAATGGACCGGAGTCCATAGTTCACTAGTGGCGATTCTCCTTAAGATAGATGACATGTTGGGTGATCAAATTACAGCGGGGCAAATGACAAACATCGAGAAAGCATACATGCATATACTAATCATCTTGATTCCTATGAGATTTGATTGGGCATTACAACATTATACATAGACAGTAAACCAACTGCATCTATGACTAATAATCCACCTTCAGGTTATCATCCGAACCCCCTCCAGTATTAAGTTGCAAGCAACAGATAATTGCATTAAGCAAAGTGTGTAAAGTAAACAATACGATTATTCTATGAACAAAGGATTGCTGTTTTCTCCCTAGTATCAACAACACATCTAGTACCTTAGAGATTTCTGTCACTTCCCAAGATTCCTAGAGACATGAACCCACTATCGAGCATAAATTCTCCCCCTTGGAGTTGCTAGCATCTACTTGGCCAAGATAGCTCCTAACAACGGAAAGCATGCAAGATCACAAATAACAAAGACATGATAAAATCAATAATCAATCTGAAATAGCATCTCAATATCCATCGGATCGCCGCAAACACAACATGTAGGATTATAAATAGATGATCTTGATCATGAACGGAGCTCACAAGATCTAAACATGGTAGCACAAAGGAGGAGAACCAACCATCTAGCTACTACATAGACCCGTAGTCCAGGGATGAACTACTCATGCATCACACCGGAGGCATGCATGGTGATGAAGAATGCCTCCAGGGTGATCTCTCCCCTCCGGCAGGGTGCCGGGAAGAGCTTCAGATCCCTCCCAATCTAGGGATGGAGATGATGGCGGCTATAGACTCTTTCGTCGAATTTTGATCAGGTCCTTAGGGTTTTCGTCCCGAGGGCAATATATAGGCGAAGGGGCAAGGTAGGTGGAGTTCCAGGGGGCCCACACACCCTGGTGGCGTGTCTAGGGATGGTCGTGCCACCACCAAGTGTGGCTAGCCTGGTTCCCCTCTTTGTCTCCCCCCGGACTCCGTGTTCCTTCTAGTGAAATATTGACTTGGGCTTTTGTCCTGTCCAATTCCAAGAATATTCATTTTATGGCTTTTCTGGAACCAAGAACAGCAGAAAACATGCAACTGGCACTGTGGCATCTTGTTAATAGGTTAGTCCCAGAAAGTGTATAAAAATACTCCAAAGTATGGACAAAACATAAGAAAGTAGATATAAAACAAGCAGGGAACATCAAAAATTATAGATACGTTTGCAACGTATCAACATCCGCAAGCTTAACTCCTGCTCGTCCACAAGTAGGTAAGTGATAAAAAGAAAAGAATAATTTTTGAGGTGACATGCACCATCACAATCTTGATCAAGGCATTTATAAAACACTGATAGCTAGGATCATAGTACTTTAACATAGCATGAAATATTTAGTTCTATCAATAAGACATAACAACTATGTCATAACATGAAAAGGTACAAACAAAAGGTTCATGAATAACAATGCTTTGAAAGACGTTTGTTTGTTTCACATAAAGAAAACATAATGAGAATGGTATTCAGCTTGTCCCTCATAGTGTAGAAAAACATAAATGCATAGGACACCTTCAAAGTTCATAAGGGTGACTAGATACAAATAGTTTAAGAACAAGCAATATCAAAGTTATGCATCAATCAACAAGTCTTGGGACAATGCACATTAAACTAAGAATGGCCACTATGATCTCTTAATAGGTGCATAAATATGGAAGATGGAGACTCGACATAAAAGTAAAAAAAAGGCCTTCATATATGGAAGCAGGGATTCAAGTCTCATAAAGATCTTCCACAAATTATGGTACTTATTAGCTTTCAGCTCTCATTGCCCCTATCATAAGCATCTTGAAGTGATTAAGGTTAAAGTGAACAAAATATGGAGTATATGCTTGACAAAGTATAAGTTGTCAATCTCATGTCCCATGAATACGAGGGCCGCTCCTCATGCTACTCAAGTTTAGTTACCGGTAAGTTCTTGGCATAGTAAGTACATGTGTATCATAGAGAACCGCCAACGGGGTACGCCTTACCCGATGATACGGAAGAATCCCCATATCAAAATGATAAGGAAAGTAGACAATAAGCATCTCAGCATCTTCTTATTTACCATGGGAAAATGGTGCTTTTTTATCTCTTTCCTCTTTTCTCATATTTTTTTCTTTTTTTTCTCAATCTATATCTCTTTTTCATAAGAAGAATACTTCATAGATTGCGCATTATGGTTACGCCCCAGGTTTCCACCATGATTAGGCATGGATTAGACTAGTCACCCAGGCGTTTCTCTAACTCACATACATAACTCCATGGACTTACAAGCTCCCCTTTCATTTCACACCGACGACATCCAAAAACAAAAGAGCATGATATCAACTGGGGACAATGTACAAGTGCAATGTTGAAAGCGTTCCCCATGACATCATGGTTCTGCTAATCCCAACGTATAAGTGTAAGCATATACAACATATATGACACAATGGTTCAAGTTTATTAGGGGCAAGAAAAGTAAAGTGTCCCCATGAGAGCTTTAATCACTAATTTTCACATAACAAGTTTAATTCAGAAGGTAGATAAAAACATGAATATACTTGGAATAGCAAATGCTAATAGGTAGGTATGGTGGACTATTTCGAATAACTTGGTTTTATTTGGAGTTGGATGCATGAGTGGAACTCATACTTGGTATGGAGGCTAGCAAAAGACTAGGATCGGCCAACTAAGAGAGCAATAATGGCCATAATCATGCAAAGCGACAAAACATCATTAATTAAAGCATAAAGTGATATTAGAAGTCGAAAACTAAAGGATCATAGAGGCTATGGTGACTTGGTATAGTCTTAACATGGTGTGAGCATGTGCCAAGCCAACCCAAATAAAGCATCAAAGGAGAATACCACAATACTATGCTTTAATATGCTAAAACAACGCATGATTCTTTCAAGGAACATTAAGCAATCTAAATTGTTTATAGCATGTCATGATACAGAAAAAATCACTAAGCATAAAGCCAAAAAAATATCATGCATGACATGACAAAGCATAGGCCACAGTCAAAAACAAGCTCCTTTTTACCACTTAAGCATGAACTTTTCCTACTCTTTTCCAATCCAAACCAACTTATTTGAAAACTAATGTATGAATGAGGGGGTCCAACCAATTTATTCAAGCAAACTAAGCAAACTAAAACCAAAAACAAAAATGAAGACACTCCAAGAACAACACAACTGTGCATTAAACAATAAAAATGAAGTGTTTGGAAGAAACCTGAGATTTTTATTGATGAAGAAGGGGATGCCATGAGCATCCCCAAGATTTGACGCTTGTACTTCTTGGATATTTCTTGGGGTGACACGGGTGGCATCCACAAGCTTGAGCTTTAGTCCATTCTTCATCTCATTACATCATTCTTTCCCTACACCTGAAAATTTCCTTCATACAAAACTTCACACAATCTTCATTAGCAACATTAGTGTACTCAAGATAATAAGTCTTTTGGTTCAGTTCCAACACAATTAAACTTTCATTAAAACACAAGCTATTGTAGAACTTCCTTTAATAAGTTCAAATGATCAAAGAGAACTCAAAGAGAAAGAGATTAAGACGCGAATGCAAATAATGGCAGAAATCTGTCAAAACAGACCAGCAGGTAAAAACCAATTTTTCAAAGACCTTCTGTTGCTCAAATAGAAAAGTGTTGAACTATCGAAAGTTGGATAAAAACCTGAGGAAGCAGCACAAACAATTACAGCTCAAACCGACATACAGAGATTTTTCACGAATTTTTACAGTGAAGCACAAAAATCTGTTTCAGGACAGCAACTTTCCCAAGCATTACTTCTCTCTCATTAGAGGTTACTCTTGGCACAAAAACAACACAAAAATGATAAGGAGAGGTTATTACAGAGGCAATAACTGTCAAGACTCAACTAAAACTTTTGGCTTATCTCCCAATAAGTGCTTTTCTTTAACGCCTTTGAGCTAGGCATGATAATTTCGATGATGCTCACATAAGAAATATGAATTGAAGTAAAAGAGAGCATCAAGAAGCAAATTCAAAACACATTTAAGTCTAAACCACTTCCTATGCATAGGAATCTTATACTCAAATAAATTCGCAAAGAACAAAGTGACAGGCACAGGAAGATAAAACGAGAGTCACTTCAAAACTTTCAGCAAATAGAGAGGTGTTTCAATACCATGAAAACTTTTACAACCATATTTTCCTCTCTCATAATAATTTTCAGTCACCTTATGAATAAACTCCAAAATATAACTATCACATAAAGCATGCTTTTCATGATCTACAAACACATAATTTTTATCAAGCTCAAAAATAGCGGGATTAAAACCTTCAAACCCACTTTTAACAGTTTTATAAAAAGATGACTGATCAATCACATTTTCAATAGTAGTACAATTAATATTATCAACCAATATAGGACCATCATCTAGAGCTTTATTATAGACATTTTCAAAAGAATCCAAAGGAACATAACATTCATCCTCCTTTGGTAAGCATGGGGGAGAGGGATAAAGAGTTACTCTCATTAGAAGGTAGGAATGGGTAGATCCATTCTTCCTCCTCTTGATCATCACTCTCCTCCTCTTTTTCATCCAATGAGCTTCCAGATTCAGCAATTTCTTCTTCCATAGGCTCCTGCAAGGCATTAGTCTCTTCCCCTGGTGGAGAGCATCTATTAAGATGTTCAAGAATATAGCCATTTTCTTCCTTGTAATTATCAAAGAAAAATTTAAGGATCTCATAAACCTCATATTTATAAGGTGCATCATCAATATTCTCAAGAAAATAAGCAAGTTCGAATGCACCCTTCCAAGCAATAAATTATTCAATTTGTTCCACATCATAAAAGTCATAATTTCCCTTAACATAAGAAGATATGGTAACATCATCATTATACTCACATTGAAAAGGGAGGTGTTTATACCTCCTACAGCAACAAGATTTATCAAAGCAATAAGTAACATTATAAGTAGAGCACATGTTTCTAGCAATGGTATTTAATTTATTAATTTGTTCTCATCAGTGTTTGCGAGTTTGTGCGCGTTTTCAACTTTTGCAGTGCATTGGAGCCCGATGCACCAAATATGCCACTCGTGAGAGTGCAAAATGTCATGCGCTAAAAAAATAACGCACACGAGTTATCCAACACTTGTTGGAGCGCACAAATTTTCCTCCCCCTATGCGTGCCTAATCGGCGGCTTTTACCATGCGAGCGCATTTTAGCGCATCTGTTGGAGATGCTCTTAGCATGAACCTTCTTTTGGTATCCTATACATGAACCTTCGTTTGGTATCCTAACATACCATGAAATAGTGTCCTGGTCTAATGGAATACAATCGCCACAACATAGATTAGGACTGCAAGGCGAAACACATTACCGAGGGTTTCATCATTTTCCTCTTGCAACTAGTGAAGTAAGCTATGTGAACCACACTTGATACAATGTTTTTTTGCAAGATTCCACTGATTTATTAATAATCATCAACAACAATACAGAGAACCTTAAAAGTATTAAAAATTATAGATAGGTCCATGAACCACCTAAATGCGATTACATACACTAGCATGAGACGAAGACAATAGAGATTGTTGTAGTAGATAGACGCAAAATCATCGTGCTAAGGCCCCAAAGAATTAGCACACTAGAGCAGTAATCATCGTCAATGATGACATCCATAAATTGGAAGAGATTGGCCTGAACCCACACCAACACACATGAAAACGGACCATATCCCAGGAAATTCACCGAACACACGACTCCGCGTGCCCTTCACCGACACTAGATGCACCACCGGGGTGGGGTAGGGTGTGGATGACCTTATTCAGACTTCAAGATGTAGTCATTCTGAGAAATACACTAAAAACACATAAACAAAGAACTAGAAACCTCCTACCAGACCACAACCCCTGAGGCCACCGGAGACGAAGTAGAATGGCGGCGTCGCCGGTAGAAGTACTGAACCCTAGATGGGTTTTAGCGCCACCTCCCAATCGCCTTTTGTGCTTCATAACAGTTTGGTGACACAAAGTATGCTTGACTCACTTGATAGGATGTTAACATTGTAGAGACAAGTTTGTAACAATTGATTTTGTCTAGGACTCGCTCATATGATCATATATGATAGCATAGTGCATGGATTAAAAAGAGCGAGCAAAGTCCAAATTTCCCTCGTTAACTTTTCAATTGGCTCATATTACACCCTCCCAAACTTTACATGGCTCACTAAACCTCCCTAAACTATCACTAACGGTCCATTTAACCATCTTAACCCGGGACTTGACCCAACATTTTGAACATTGTCAAGGGGATCAAATAGACCATTAGTGATAGTTTAGTGGTGTTTAGTGAGCCAAGTAAAGTTTGGGGGATTGATATGAGCAAAGTGGAAAATTTAGTGGGGAGGGGGGACTTTGTTATAAAGACAATTGGCAATGAATATTATATTATAATAGTTATTCAAAGAACTGTTAGTGCAAATAAGGTGTACGACGTGGAGGGGTGATTACTTACAGACGTCACAGGATGTGGAGGAGAAATCAACAAAGAAGAAGTAGTAGTGTTGTTATTGCCATCGCTGACCGGATATGAGTGCGCTGTCGATCTGCTCCCCAACCCGAAAATGGAGCTCAAGGGGAGGCAAAAAATAGAGAGTACACATAGAAGGAGCATTTCGATGGGAGGTGACAGAATCCTTGCGCCACATTTCCCCTTTTCGCTGCAGTGCATGCGTGCTCCTACCATCTCCTTGTGTGGCCGAGATCGTGCAGGGAATCTCCCTGTTTGCACCTACGATGCGCGCAATGAGGGTGACTTTCTAGAAAGGCTCAAATCGGCGGTGCCTAGCGGGTTTACCCGAGGTACTTTAGACCTCCTACGAGCCACACCGCTCATGCCAGACATACATCAAATCATCCTAACTTCTATTCCATGAGGTCTGACGGGACTTCTCACAATCTACCAAACACGCTCTTGAGCATATCCACTCGTGAGCCCCTGTTAGAGCCATCCTAGAATCCCTTATGCATTTAGCCACGATCCCATGATCAGTGAATTGTGGCGCATAATCAATAAGTATCAAAGTAAACATCCATTAAATAAATGGTTACAAGTCATACCTCAATGCCATTATGTATATGACTTACATAAGCCTCGAAGGGATAACATCAACCTTCAACACCGGATCTTCATCAAAGCGTCGAGCCCAAGTCAAGCCTCGAACCCTAAAGGCAACTTACTGGGAGAACGTCCTAGCTCGCATAGTCTTCAACTCATCCTTCTTCTCCTCTAGCCTTCTCGAAGTCTGACCAAGTAAATAGCCATGGACAATGCCAGTGAGTACTTTTGAATGTAATCGCAAACCACCTTAAGAGAGTATCAATAAAAGGATATGTGATATGGTTGTGGTAGTAGGATGGATCTATCTAAAGTTCTTTTCTAAATTAGTTTTCTTGTTGATATAGCATCTCCATATCTTTGTCAAAAAATGTTTTTAAAACATTTAAACGCATTTGAAGTTGAAAACCAATAGGATTAGGGTCACCCATTTTTCTTGCCTGGTAATTTTGTGACCAAAACACTTTCCACTTCAGTCATTACCCAACCGCCACACCTTTCATTCCTTTCCGGTCATTCCCTGATCAACACATTTCCAAAGCCTTTTTGCTTTTTCGAAAATCTTTTTGAAAACAAAACCAACACCACAATGCAGTAACCTTCCCAACAGTCCATGATCATGGACACGGCTATCCAAATAGATATACATTCTACAGAGGTTGTACACTTTACCCACACCATTCGGGTACCCTGCCCTGATCCTGCATGGATCGTGGGTTAAGTAATCGATCAAGACCCTCAAGATGTCCACTCCAATATAGGCGCCTACCTGATGAGTCGTTCCTCTCAACATTGGGGGGTCGTGGTACCAAAGACCATCCGGAGCGCATTTTACATTGCACAAATTGTGCACTTTCAATGAGAGGCTCATAGTATCGCCCGGCTACCCGTAGGCAGTTTGTATTCTCCCCTCCTCGTTTAATGCTCATCAAATATCCGATGCTAGGGGATATCCGACTTCGAGGGAGATGACCCCTTATAAGTAGTTGCGAGGCATCCCATACCAGAGTAAACAAACTTCAAGTCAAGCCCCGTCCCATTCTAGAGTAATGTGCTTGCACGGTTTAGTTGTTCTAGCAATCTTCATAGAAACATGTGTGTTTTTGCAAACATTTTTCCTCCTCTTCCTTCAGTACCATTTGTAAGACAAAACTTCTTATTTTCTAAAAACTCCTCTTAGTAAGGCAACCTCTATAAACATTCCAAGGGTTTCCCAACCTATAGTTTGCTTTGGAAAAAAGGGTTTCCAAAGGGGTATGGTGTTAACCACCAACCTAAAATACTGGGTACAAGTAGGTGTCATCAAGGGTTGTACTTAGTAGTACCATGGTGTAAAATCTTGGAGGAGCCAAGCCACTACAAGATATAGGTAACAATATAATAAAACAATCTAGTTTGCATAAATAGGTAGATAAAAACATGCATAAGTAAAATAGTAGGACAAGATGATGAACAAGTAGGTGGCTTTCCTGTGGTCAGCACTATGTCCCTAGAATTCTTCTTAGAAATCCAATAATAAACCTTCCCCTCTAGATTTTGATACAATCGCACCTATCGCCATCACGGGTCACACATGCAAACAAGTAAGGTACACAATCAACACAAGGCAAACGAGAACCAATACAATATAGCAAGCAATTGAACAATTCATCAAATTAACTTCACTAGGTTTTGTTTGCATCAACTTATAGCAATTGGAATCATCTCAATTGCTCTTTTTGCACTTCTTTTACGATTTAATCATCTTAATTGGAATAAATGTGGTATCATTAGGTAGATATTGAAATATAGGACTATTTAAGTATGATACCAGGACACAAATGTGGTATCATTAGGTAGATATTGAAATAACAAACCACCAGAAGTGGTTTCACCATTTTATCATTTTTATTTATTTAGTTATTATGAAGTTTCTAGTGAGAATAACCTTTGTTTTGGTATTTAATTCATCTGAAATTATCTATATGTCAAATAAAGTTTTCCTCTTAGGGTTGGGATGATACTTGATTACTGGTTCATTGAGAGTTGGATTCACCTCAAAATAATTACTAGAATGCCCTTGGGAAATTCCCATAGTCAATTCTGCAAGTAGTTTGTCTTTTTCACCAGAATTATTCTACAAGCCCAATTGGCATGAAACTACTGATAAGAGGTAGGTATCACTAATACTCTTTAGTAGAATTTAGTCCCAGTCTTTTTAGAGTTGTAGAACTCCAGCTATGATTTATTGAGTTCAAAACTACAAGCCGGATTATTTAATTCACTAAAAATCACTAGTTTCTTAAAAAATTCTATAACTTTGGGATTTGGTAGATATTGTAGTATCACATCACTGAGAGTTGGAATAAACACAAGATATGGTGTAGATCTACCTAGGTAATTTGTTGAAGTCCGAATTGTGTTTTTTTCTAGTTTTACTACTATAGCTATATAGATCCTCTTGAGCTGAATCCAAGGGCACAAGCAAGGTACAAGGTTACCTTTGAAAACAATTAGGTTTCACAAGATTCCAAGTTGTAAACCTACAAATATTCAACTTTGAGTGATCTATACATGTTTTAGTGATTAAATACTTAGAAAATATGGGATTAGTATTTTAGCTAGGTTCTGGTTCTGCATGCTGGGGAAAACAATAGGGCATAAGAGGAAATTTAGATCTAGGAGTTTCCACCTATTTTCCATTTTAGTAGATATTTTATCCAAGCAGCTGTTTTTAACAGATCTGGTAAAACAAAACAAAAAGGCTAGAGGAAAAATGGACAAGGGCCAGATCTAATCGATAATGGGCCACATAGTGCCCAGGCTGGCCCATCCGGGTGGTGACACATGAAAAAGGCTCCGTTCAAAGCACTTATTGTTGGGGCCCACTGGTCAGCAACAGTTAGAGGCCGAAAGGGTATCAGGCGATTGTGGTCGTCCGATTAAGTGGGAATCAACGGCTCCCACTCGTCTTCTCCCCAGCGACAAGGAGGATGAGCGGAAACCCTAGATGAGGTCAGGGAGGGTTGCATGGCTCACCTGTGGGGCACACAGGCCAGCTGTGGAGCCGAGGATGGGATGCGGAACTGTGCCGTGAGTCCCACATGGTGTGGAAGTGGTAGCTTTGGCTTCGGAAGTCCCTTTGCATGATGGAGCCAGAGAGGGCCGATGTAGGTTCATGTCGGGGTGCCCTCCTGATGGTTGTGATAATACAACACCTTTAGCAATATGAATTGTGTCATTTGCCTATCATACCATGCTCCATCTAACTATTGTTATGCCTAATATGCATGATTACTTGTTTTTATTAAATTCAATATGAGCTTTTCACATTTAGTAGTTTAGGTATAATTTTATCCCTCTTCCTTGTCTTTGACATGTGTGTAGGTGTTGATGATGATTATGGACAAAACAAAGGCAAAAGGAACAAAGTGCATAGTATGGAGAAGCTGTAGGGACCAGACTTAGCCATTTGAGGTGTTGGACAAGTGAATTTTTCCAACTTCTAAAAATAACGATCCAAGACCATAGGGTTGTAGACCTCGATGACACGAACTCAACGAGCCCAAGAACACCCAAAACGGAGTTCGTATGAAGTAATGGAGACCAAAATACTAAAGAGTACACACGGTTTAACGAGCAACTATACAACTGGAGCAATAACTCCGGCCGTATAGTTGCGCCCGTATAGTTGTAAAAATGGTCGGAAACGATGAGATTTCGCCCCAGAGAAGCTCCAGAACCTTCCCTAAGTCATATGACGGTATTGGGGTAACCCTAGGGCACCCCCAAGGCCTATATAAATCAGGGAGGACCCAAGGAAGCCACAATACACCATATAGAAGATCTAGATCCCATCTACCGCCTCCATGACGGCGCCCTACTGCCGTGCTTCCTCCATAGCCTCTACAGCTCCACCAAGATCCAGATCTCCATCAACACTATCAAGGCATCCAAGCAAGAAGAGGAGGAGAAGGAGGACGCTGCCATCACCACGTCGACGCCACCATCACCGTGCCGTCATTACCATCTCCGTTGCCGCTACTCCTTCATCCTTCCCCGTCATGATATCTGTGATGGGTTGTGACATGGCTTGAACCCCCTTTTATTACTGCTATGATGATTTGAGTAATTGAAATGTGGCGTGTTCTTGTTAATTAATATGTTTGTGCTTTCTCTTTATATTGTTCTATTCATGATATTATTCTAGTGATTGGAGACGTCCAATCCATTGTTGAGGAATTTACTAGGGATTCACGGAGTGTCACAAAACTTAACATTAGTCTCTACTCGTCCATGGGCCTAACAAGTCCGTGTGTAGAACTAATAGGTAATTTGCTATAAGTGATTTGTGGAGGCAATAGCAGCTTAGGATGCACCGCCCATTAAGATTTAATTTCCTCAAGATCACTCATTATATAGATAGGTATAGTGTTGCGAATTGCTTGACCCCAAAGTGACATACGGGATATCTTGTGACTAGCACACTTTCTTAGGAGTACGGTTGTCCATGGAACTTAATGCTTTGCTCTAGTTTCCCTTGATTGGTCTTGTTACCTTAATACACTATTCTATTACATGATGACCCATGCCCGAAGTGGGTGTTGACAATTGAGTTGTCTAGTTGCCACTTACCAATGGTGGGAGACAACGGTATATGAGGGACCGCCACAATTATAGTTAACATCTATTCCATAAACACTTATCATGCACACCGATATACACAACATTACTTAAGTAATCATAGCATTAATATTTCATCTTATTGCATTCACCCCTTTTCAGTTTTACTTTTGTTCTAGTTTTCTTATAGTCCTAGTAGTAGTTATTACAAAACATCTTAAATCCATTTATCCTAGCAAATTATATAATAGGCTATTTCCAGGGATGAACTACTCACGCATCACACCGGAGGCAGGCATGGTGATGAAGAAGGCCTCTAGGGTGATCTCTCCCCTCTGGCACGATGCCGGGAAGAGCTTCAGATCCCTCCCAATCTAGGGATGGAGATAACGGTGGCTATAGACTCTTTCATGGACTTTTGATCGGGTCCTTAGGGTTTTCGTCCCGAGGGCAATATATAGGCGAAGGGGCAAGATCGGTGGAGTGCCAGGGGGCCCACTCCCCCTGGTGGCACGGCTAGGGCTAGCCGCGCAACCACTAGGTGTGGTTGGCCTGGTTCCCCTCTTCGTCTCCCCTCCGGACTCCGTGTTCCTTCTAGCGAAATATTGACTTGGCCTTTTGTCCCGTCCAATTCTGAGAATATTCATTTTTTGGCTTTTCTAGAACCTAAAACCGCAGAAAATAGGCAACTGGCACTGTGGCATCTTGTTAATAGGTTAGTCCTATAAAGTGTATAAAAATACTCCAAAGTATGGACAAAACTTAAGAAAGTAGATATAAAACAAGCATGGAACATCAAAAATTATAGATACATTTGCAACATATCAGCAAGTCAGACCCCGCGATGCACTCACCCGACAACTTTGGGGCCGCAAACCAACAAGCCCACTTGACGCGGGGCTCGACCGGTGGTGCCATCCTCGGCTTGGTCTTCCTCTTCCCTTTGCCCTTGCCCTTGATCGTCATTGTGGGTTCCTCTTCGGCTTCCTGGTTGCCGGTGAGCTCCTGGGAGTCGAGGTCGTGCTCGGTGTTGGTGCAGGACTGCTCCTGCGTGAAGAATGAGTTCCTGGTGGTGGTGGAGCCAGACGTGACCATATCAACCATCTAGGAGTCGCCCAACATTTTGCCAAACATGTTGCGGGTGTCCATGTTGCCGAGCTAGATGGTGGACACGCTGCTTTGGGAGACGACAAGAAGGTCGCGGTGCAACACGGTGATGACCCAGCGTACGCGGGGGAGCCGTTGTAGGGCATGTTGATGTCTACATTGGGTTTTAATCCACCGTCAAACTCGGGGGATGCCAAGAATCTCTAACGCGGGGTTGCCTAGCTCTCCTGGAACAGGGCCGGCGAGATCGGCGAGATGCCCCCTAGGGATCCAACGTTGGCTTGACTTCCCCATGGCAAGCCATTCTACCCGGCGTGCAAAGGTGGATGTCCCATGGATGCTTGAGTAGATTCCATGGTGCGCTCGGACGCCGACTTCGCCTCCATCAGCGCATGCGCCTCCTTCTCTTTGTCGGTGTCCTTCTCCTTCTATGTCCTTTCCCTCCAGTTACCTGTTTTGATTTTCCTCCATCGGCAATCCTTCTCCCAAGACACGTTGGACTAGTCGTCCAGCCTCGGCATCAGTTCTCTCGACTTTCTTTGATTTGGCTCTGATGTACTGCCATGAATGGTGTAGGGGTTGGTGAATTTCTTGAGCGGCATGGTGGGCAGGAGCTTGGGGAACTGGCGGGAGTTGTGGTGGGGAATGTAGAGGAAATTGAGGGAAGGGGAGAATAAAGGCGGGAACTCGACCTTCTATTGTTTAAAACTCTAGCCCACCCATTTTTTTTGCTTCATCTGACATTCCTAGGCAACACCCATCGCCCCAAGATCGGTCTAGGAATGCTGGATGAAATTTGGGCCAAATCCGACTGAATTTGCTGTCCTGGGAACGCAACTGGGTGAAAACTTGCCATCCGAATGAAAAAACGTCCTAGGGAGGCCCTCCTGGGAATGCTAGTGGAGATTCTCTTAGAGCATTTCTAACATAAGTGTGATAATCCGGCGTGCTAAAATAGTTTTGCAGTGTTGGTTTTGCACTTTTCGTGCATGCTGCTGGCTCACGCTTCACCGGGCGTGCTAAAATGCAGCACGCCACAACCTGTGTTGCACCAGGCTCTATGAAAATGTAGCTCGTGACCATCTAACATTTGATCAAAATATGAAAATGAACACAACATTGCCAAATATCATGCGCATATTTCAACTCCATGGACTAGTAGTTCACACAACCAAGTTCAACACAAATTAAGTTCACACAACCAAATTCAACACAAATTAAGTTCACACAAACAAATCAAGCATCAACATCATTATAATCGTCATTGCCATATCCATTTTGTGCTTCTTTGTCATTTTCCATCAATGGTCGACCATGTTGGCCATTTGTGGGTCCTACAGCCAATGGCCAACGGTCGACCATGTTCTTGCCCGGTCCTGTCTTGCCCTTCTTTTAGCCAGCGGGTCCTGCAGCGAATGTCCATTTGTGGAGGTCATTACTTGCCTTCGCAGCGTTCAGAGGTAGGGGTGGCGCCCTGGATGCTCGACTATTCTGGGTGCACGATGACACCGCTGAAGACACCAGTGGTAGGGTTTTGTATGGCGCCGCCGCTAGGGTTTGCGAGCAGTAGAAAAACTCCTCCGCCAGTGGCGGCAGGGTCTAAGGAGTAGGGAGGGGTTGGAGGAGTGCCAGTGGAGGCATCCATCGCCAGAAAATCACCGAAGGCAGCGCGACACGGGAGGCAGGCGGGCACACACGAGTTTTAAGATCAGTGGTTGCGAGTTTGTGTGCGTTTTCAACTTTTGCAGTGCGTTGGAGCCCGATGCACCAAATATGCCACTCATGAGAGTGCAAAATGTCATGCGCTAAAAAAATAACGCACACGGGTTATCCAACACTTGTTGGAGCGCACAAATTTGCCTCCCCCTATGCGTGCCTAATCGGCGGCTTTTACCATGCGAGCGCATTTTAGCGCATCTGTTGGAGATGCTCTTAGCATGAACCTTCGTTTGGTATCCTATACATGAACCTTCGTTTGGTATCCTAACATACCATGAAATAGTGTCCTGGTCTAATGGAATACAATCGCCACAACATAGATCAGGACTGCAAGGCGAAACACATTACCGAGGGTTTCATCATCTTCCTCTTGCAACTAGTGAAGTAAGCTATGTGAACCACACTTGATACAATGTTTTTTTGCAAGATTCCACTGATTTATTAATAATCATCAACAACAATACAGAGAACCTTAAAAGTATTAAAAATTATAGATAGGTCCATGAACCACCTAAATGCGATTACATACACTAGCATGAGACGAAGGCAATAGAGATTGTTGTAGTAGATAGACGCAAAATCATCGTGCTAAGGCCCCAAAGAATTAGCACACTAGAGCAGTAATCATCGTCAATGATGACATCCATAAATTGGAAGAGATTGGCCTGAACCCACACCAACACACATGAAAATGGACCAGATCCCAGGAGATTCACCGAACATACGACTCCGCGTGCCCTTCATCGGCACTAGATGCACCACCGGGGTGGGGTAGGGTGTGGATGACCTTATTCAGACTTCAAGATGTAGTCATTCTGAGAAATACACTAAAAACACATAAACAAAGAACTAGAAACCTCCTACCAGACCACAACCCCTGAGGCCACCGGAGACGAAGTAGAATGGCGGCATCGCCGGTAGAAGTACTGAACCCTAGATGGGTTTTAGCGCCACCTCCCAATCGCCTTTTGTGCTTCATACCAGTTTGGTGACACAAAGTATGCTTGACTCACTTGATAGGATGTTAACATTGTAGAGACAAGTTTGTAACAATTGATTTTGTCTAGGACTCGCTCATATGATCATATATGATAGCATAGTGCATGGATTAAAAAGAGCGAGCAAAGTCCAAATTTCCCTCGTTAACTTTTCAATTGGCTCATATTACACCCTCCCAAACTTTACTTGGATCACTAAACCTCCCTAAACTATCACTAACGGTCCATTTAACCACCTTAACCCGGGACTTGACCCAACATTTTGAACATGGTCAAGGGGATCAAATAGACCATTAGTGATAGTTTAGTGGGGTTTAGTGAGCCAAGTAAAGTTTGGGGGATTGATATGAGCAAAGTGGAAAATTTAGTGGGGAGGGGGGACTTTGTTATAAAGACAATTGGCAATGAATATTATATTATAATAGTTATTCAAAGAACTGTTAGTGCAAATAAGGTGTACGACGTGGAGGGGTGATTACTTACAGACGTCACAGGATGTGGAGGAGAAATCAACAAAGAAGAAGTAGTAGTGTTGTTATTGCCATCGCTGACCGGATATGAGTGCGCTGTCGATCTGCTCCCCAACCCGAAAATGGACCTCAAGGGGAGGCAAAAAATACAGAGTACACATAGAAGGAGCATTTCGATGGGAGGTGACAGAATCCTTGCGCCACGTTTTCCCTTTTTGCTGCAGTGCATGCGTGCTCCTACCATCTCCTTGTGTGGCCGAGATCGTGCAGGGAATCTCCCTGTTTGCACCTACGATGCGTGCAATGAGGGTGACTTTCTAGAAAGGCTCAAATCGGCGGTGCCTAGCGGGTTTACCCGAGGTACTTTAGACCTCCTACGAGCCACACCGCTCAGGCCAGACAGACATCAAATCATCCTAACTTCTATTCCATGAGGTCTGACTGGACTTCTCACAATCTACCAAACACGCTCTTGAGCATTTCCACTCGTGAGCCCCTGTTAGAGCCATCCTAGAATCCCTTATGCATTTAGCCACGATCCCATGATCAGTGAATCGTGGCACATAATCAATAAGTATCAAAGTAAACATCCATTAAATAAATGGTTACAAGTCATACCTCAATGCCATTATGTATATGACTTACATAAGCCTCGAAGGGATAACATCAACCTTCAACACCGGATCTTCATCAAAGCGTCGAGCCCAAGTCAAGCCTCGAACCCTAAAGGCAACTTACTGGGAGAACGTCCTAGCTCGCATAGTCTTCAACTCATCCTTCTTCTCCTCTAGCCTTCTCGAAGTCTGACCAAGTAAATAGCCATGGACAATGCCAGTGAGTACTTTTGAATGTAATCGCAAACCACCTTAAGAGAGTATCAATAAAAGGATATGTGATATGATTGTGGTAGTAGGATGGATCTATCTAAAGTTCTTTTATAAATTAGTTTTCTTGTTGATATAGCATCTCCATATCTTTGTCAAAAAATGTTTTTAAAACATTTAAACGCATTTGAAGTTGAAAACCAATAGGATTAGGGTCACCCATTTTTCTTGCATGGTAATTTTGTGACCAAAACACTTTCCACTTCAGTCATTACCCAACCGCCACACCTTTCATTCCTTTCCGGTCATTCCCTGATCAACACATTTCCAAAACCTTTTTGCTTTTTCGAAAATCTTTTTGAAAACAAAACCAACACCACTATGCAGTAACCTTCCCAACAGTCCATGATCGTGGACATGGCTATCCAAATAGATATACATTCTACAGAGGTTGTACACTTTACCCACACCATTCGGGTACTCTGCCCTGATCCTGCATGGATCGTGGGTTAAGTAACCGATCAAGACCCTCAAGATGTCCACTCCAATATAGGCGCCTACCTGATGAGTCGTTCCTCTCAACATTGGGGGGTCGTGGTACCAAAGACCATCCGGAGCGCATTTTACATTGCACAAAGTGTGCACTTTCAATGAGAGGCTCATAGTATCGCCCAGCTACCCGTAGGCAGTTCGTATTCTCCCCTCCTCGTTTAATGCTCATCAAATATCCGATGCTAGGGGATATCCGACTTCGAGGGAGATGACCCCTTATAAGTAGTTGCGAGGCATCCCATACCAGAGTAAACAAACTTCAAGTCAAGCCCCGTCCCATTCTAGAGTAATGTGCTTGCACGGTTTCGTTGTTCTAGCAATCTTCATAGAAACATGTGTGTTTTTGCAAACATTTTTCCTCCTCTTCCTTCAGTACCATTTGTAAGACAAAACTTCTTATTTTCTAAAAACTCCTCTTAGTAAGGCAACCTCTATAAACATTCCAAGGGTTTCCCAACCTATAGTTTGCTTTGGAAAAAAGGGTTTCCAAAGGGGTATGGTGTTAACCACCAACCTAAAATACTGGGTACAAGTAGGTGTCATCAAGGGTTGTACTTAGTAGTACCATGGTGTAAAATCTTGGAGGAGCCAAGCCACTACAAGATATAGGTAACAATATAATAAAACAATCTAGTTTGCATAAATAGGTAGATAAAAACATGCATAAGTAAAATAGTAGGACAAGATGATGAACAAGTAGGTGGCTTTCCTGTGGTCAGCATTATGTCCCTAGAATTCTTCTTAGAAATCCAATAATAAACCTTCCCCTCTAGATTTTGATACAATCGCACCTATCGCCATCACGGGTCACACATGCAAACAAGTAAGGTACACAATCAACACAAGGAAAACAAGAACCAATACAATATAGCAAGCAATTGAACAATTCATCAAATTAACTTCACTAGGTTTTGTTTGCATCAACTTATAGCAATTGGAATCATCTCAATTGCTCTTTTTGCACTTCTTTTACGATTTAATCATCTTAATTGGAATAAATGTGGTATCATTAGGTAGATATTGAAATATAAGACTATTTAAGTATGATACCAGGACACAAATGTGGTATCATTAGGTAGATATTGAAATAACAAACCACCAGAAGTGGTTTCACCATTTTATCATTTTTATTTATTTAGTTATTATGAAGTTTCTAGTGAGAATAACCTTTGTTTTGGTATTTAATTCATCTGAAATTATCTATATGTCAAATAAAGTTTTCCTCTTAGGGTTGGGATGATACTTGATTACTGGTTCATTGAGAGTTGGATTCACCTCAAAATAATTACTAGAATGCCCTTGGGAAATTCCCATAGTCAATTCTGCAAGTAGTTTGTCTTTTTCACCAGAATTATTCTACAAGCCCAATTGGCATGAAACTACTGATAAGAGGTAGGTATCACTAATACTCTTTAATAGAATTTAGTCCCAGTCTTTTTAGAGTTGTAGAACTCCAGCTATGATTTATTGAGTTCAAAACTACAAGCCGGATTATTTAATTCACTAAAAATCACTAGTTTCTTAAAAAATTCTGTAACTTTGGGATTTGGTAGATATTGTAGTACCACATCACTGAGAGTTGGAATAAACACAAGATATGGTGTAGATCTACCTAGGTAATTTGTTGAAGTCTGAATTGTGTTTTTTTCTAGTTTTACTACTATAGCTATACAGATCCTCTTGAGCTGAATCCAAGGGCACAAGCAAGGTACAAGGTTACCTTTGAAAACAATTAGGTTTCACAAGATTCCAAGTTGTAAACCTACAAATATTCAAGTTTGAGTGATCTACACATGTTTTAGTGATTAAATACTTAGAAAATATGGGATTAGTATTTTAGCTAGGTTCTGGTTCTGCATGCTGGGGAAAACAATAGGGCATAAGAGGAAATTTAGATCTAGGAGTTTCCACCTATTTTCCATTTTAGTAGATATTTTATCCAAGTAGCTGTTTTTAACAGATCTGGTAAAACAAAACAAAAAGGCTAGAGGAAAAATGGACAAGGGCCAGATATAATCGGTAATGGGCCACATAGTGCCCAGGCTGGCCCATCCGGGTGGTGACACATGCAAAAGGCTCCGTTCAAAGCACTTATTATTGGGGCCCACTGGTCAGCAACAGTTAGAGGCCGAAAGGGTATCAGGCGATTGGGGTCGTCCGATTAAGTGGGAATCAACGACTCCCACTCGTCTTCTCCCCAGCGACAAGGAGGATGAGCGGAAACCCTAGATGAGGTCAGGGAGGGTTGCAGGGCTCACCTGTGGGGCACACAGGCCAGCTGTGGAGCCGAGGATGGGATGCGGAACTGTGCCGTGAGTCCCGCATGGTGTGGAAGTGGTAGCTTTGGCTTCGGAAGTCCCTTTGCATGATGGAGCCAGAGAGGGCCGACGTAGGTTCATGTCGGGGTGCCCTCCTGATGGTTGTGATAATACAACACCTTTAGCAATATGAATTGTGTCATTTGCCTATCATATCATGCTCCATCTAACTATTGTTATGCCTAATATGCATGATTACTTGTTTTTATTAAATTCAATATGAGCTTTTCACATTTAGTAGTTTAGGTATAATTTTATCCCTCTTCCTTGTCTTTGACATGTGTGTAGGTGTTGATGATGATTATGGACAAAACAAAGGCAAAAGGAACAAAGTGCATAGTATGGAGAAGCTGTAGGGACCAGACTTAGCCATTTGAGGTGTTGGACAAGTGAATTTTTCCAACTTCTAAAAATAACGATCCAAGACCATAGGGTTGTAGACCTCGACGATACGAACTCAACGAGCCCAAGAACACCCAAAACGGAGTTCGTATGAAGAAATGGCGACCAAAATACTAAAGAGTACACACGGTTTAACGAGCAACTATACAACCGAAGCAATAATTCCGGCCGTATAGTTGCGCCCGTATAGTTGTAAAAATGGTCGGAAACGATGAGATTTCGCCCCAGAGAAGCTCCAGAACCTTCCCTAAGTCATATGACGGTATTGGGGTAACCCTAGGGCACCCCCAAGGCCTATATAAATGAGGGAGGACCCAAGGAAGCCACAATACACCATATAGAAGATCTAGATCCCATCTACCGCCTCCATGACGGCGCCCTACCGCCGTGCTGCCTCCATAGCCTCTACAGCTCCACCAAGATCCAGATCTCCATCAACACTATCAAGGCATCCAAGAAAGAAGAGGAGGAGAAGGAGGACGCCGCCATCACCACGTCGACGCCACCATCACCGTGCCGTCATTACCATCTCCGTTGCCGCTACTCCTTCATCCTTCCCCGTCATGATCTCTGTGATGGGTTGTGACATGGTTTGAACCCCCTTTTATTACTGCTATGATTATTTGAGTAATTGAAATGTGGCGTGTTCTTGTTAATTAATATGTTTGTGCTTTCTCTTTATATTGTTCTATTCATGATATTATTCTAGTGATTGGAGACGTCCAATCCATTGTTGAGGAATTTACTAGGGATTCACGGAGTGTCACAAAACTTAACATTAGTCTCTACTCGTCCATGGGCCTAACAAGTCCGTGGGTAGAACTAATAGGTAATTTGCTATAAGTGATTTGTGGAGGCAATAGCAGCTTAGGATGCACCGCCCATTAAGATTTAATTTCCTCAAGATCACTCATTATATAGATAGGTATAGTGTTGCGAATTGCTTGACCCCAAAGTGACATACGGGATATCTTGTGACTAGCACACTTTCTTAGGAGTACGGTTGTCCATGGAACTTAATGCTTTGCTCTAGTTTACCTTGATTGGTCTTGTTACCTTAATACACTATTCTATTACATGATGACCCATGCCCGAAGTGGGTGTTGACAATTGAGTTGTCTAGTTGCCACTTACCAATGGTGGGAGACAATGGTATATGAGGGACCGCCACAATTATAGTTAACATCTATTCCATAAACACTTATCATGCACACCGATATACACAACATTACTTAAGTAATCATAGCATTAATATTTCATCTTATTGCATTCACCCCTTTTCAGTTTTACTTTTGTTCTAGTTTTCTTCCAGTCCTAGTAGTAGTTATTACAAAACATCTTAAATCCATTTATCCTAGCAAATTATATAATAGGCTATTTCCAAACCACAGTTTGGGTGCGAACGTGGTCGCATTGACAACGCGGTTGTGAGGGCCGTGTTCGCCGAGCTCCCATTAGGACAACCTCTTTAAATATTTGCTGCTACAGGTACTGCAATAACCCTGTTTTGATGGAGGAACCCAGCCCATCAAATTGGCGTTGTTGCTGGGGAGCAAAGCGTTCGGTTATCTACTCGCACATCGTTTATTTTAGTTTGTTGCTATTATCTTACTGCTTTTTTTATATTGAAAAGAATAAAAAAATACAAAAACCAAAAATTTATAAAAAATATTGCTACTAATCATGTCATCCGAGATAAATTTTGTTCAAGAGATAATACAAGCATTGGAGGAGATAAAGGATTTAATTTTATCAAGCCTGGTTGCTAGACATGAAATGATAAAGAAATTGCTGGACCAATTGAAAGGCATTCATCATGGCTGCATGCTAATGATGGATCTTATTGCACAATTTAATAATAGATGACCACCTTAATTTTCAATGTAAGTGTTCCAACAATCCTACTCTTGAAAATTATAATAGAGAGAAATCCTATGCTAGTTTGGAAGTACTAGAATACGTTCTTTTCAAAAGTGCATCTGAAATAGTATTTAGACTAGGAAGTATTGATATTGAAAGTGAAGCAATTGATGGAGTTTTTAATTTAGTATACCTCATATTCCTCTTTTGTGAAAATAATTTAAGTGGAGAGGAAAAGGAGCACAAGGAAGAGGAGGAAGAACGGATTGATCACCCGCTCACACCTTTAACTCCTAATTTTGATTCTATCATTGCTATTAAAATACTAGTCGATGAAAAGGAGGAACAAAAAGGTGAAGTTGACAAAGAGAGTCACACTACAACTTTTGTTTGTGATGCCTCTCACTCTAGTAGTGAATTTTATGATGCTAAAGCTATTGATAATTGTTCTGCGGAGGCCTTGTGCCTAGACACTCATATGGAGAGCTTAATCATAATGAACTAGAGATAGAACCTTGCTATACTAAAATGCAGGGTCCTGAACTCCCAACTATGAAGGAAGAATACTATGAAGTGTTCCCCTACATAGGCAACCTGTCAACACCCGGATTTTTAATCCCAGATGCCCGTTATGCCATACCTCGCAATCCCAGGATTACCATTTTTGCGAGACATAACGGATTGGATATCATAGTACATCATCTATTACAAACCATACATAAGGTTTTACACAAATAAGGATCTCATGATCCAGTCTTTAATACAACAAGCAGCGGAAATAAATGATAGCGTAGCGGTGGGGTCCATCTTCAGGGGCACATGCAATGCTGACGAAGGCAGATAGTCCTAGTTATCATAGCCGTCCTGCTGACCATCATCTTGATAATCTCCTTCATAGTCTGGCCATGATAATAGCCAGGGACAAAAGCCATGAGTACTCTTTAAGTACTCGCAAACTACTACTAGCAAGGAGTATAATTCTAAGTTAAAGTACTGAATCTAAGTTAACTATCAAGTTAAGTTTGGAACCTAAGCTGAGTTCAGAAGCAAAGAAAGATAAAATAAGGTTCTAGAATCACTTAAGTTGGGAAGCTATTATCATCAACACAACCCTGTTGTGGTCAAGTCAAAGTTCATCATTCGTTTCAAGTTATTTATAAAACATCTGACAACAAAACAGTATGGCCATTCCAACTGTCCATAACCACGGACGCAGCTATTCGAATAGTTTGACACTCTGCAGAGGTGGTACACTTTCACCACAAGATTCGATACATCTGTCAGGGATAACCCTGAATCGTCATACTTAGTATGCAAATAATCAAACATAACCTTCCCTTTACACACCCTAGTACAAGCACCTCTCCTATGAGCATGGCCTCCCAACCATGACCATCAGTCATCTTGGGCACTTCATAGGTGGACAACATTGAGAGGTAGCCTCAGCTCAAACCTCTCCCGTGAGGGAACTAATACTAATGCATATAAACTTCCAGCTAAACCTTACCCAATTCAGGTAATGTGGTTGTACGGTAAATTTGGAATGGTATCGCATCCGAATCCAACCATCAGTTTTATAAAAGGGTTAAGGCTCATACCTCAACATTTTCATCATCATAAACCAGTTGTGTCTCTCAACACATGTCAAAACATCTCAATAGAATGACTCATCATTCCAAGGTTTTCACAATTCATTTTCACCAAGTGTTCCCATCTAATGTGACTCAAGTTTTTGTTCTATTCTAAAATACTAAGTTAAGAGTATTCACTAAGGTGGAAAAGATGGTTTCAATCTCATGCCATAGAATGACATCTAAAGGTTTCTAAGTAGGTCAAGTTTTCTACTTTTTATGCTACCTTCAAAACAAGTAAAGAACTTTGTGTGAACTAAGGGAGGTAAAACTTGTCAATAAGACATGGGGTACTAATAGTTAAAGGGGTGTGATCAAAGCATGCTTAAGGCATCTTTGCTAAACCATCTAGTTTTAAATCTAGCCTGCTAACAATAGCTTGCCTTGGTTGGTGCAGTGGTTGAAGTTTTCTTCTTCTTCTTCTTGGTAGAACTCCTCCTCCTCGAAAGTTTGGTCGGTACTAGCGTCTATAAATACATAGGGAGTAGACAATCACCAAAGAATACTTGACTAGGCTAAGTAGCATTCTAAAACACACAATTGATAATCTATTATCATCGCAAGCATCACAAGTTTAATTCAATAATTTCAACCTTTTTATTTTAGAAAAGTAATTTCTACTCATTGAAGTTTTAACTAAAATTTAATATTCACCACCAAAATATGGGATCATGTGGACACATGTCCTCACCACATATTCTAACATGTGGGAATGAGATTTAAAGGTTGGATCAATACTACTTTTGTTTAAGTTCATTATTTAATGATTTAAAGTGACTAGAAATGCCTATATAGCATTATTTTGGTACTAGTCCAAACTCACTGCTTGTAAACCTTAATATTATTACATATTTGGATAGATATGATGAAATGTGATTTTTGAGAGTTGGAATCAACTCAAAAGCTAACTTGGTTGATTTTATAAAAATGTTGCAAGGTGCAAAAGCTTCTGTTTTGTTATTTTTATTAGGAGAGATCTATAACTCTAATTGAAATAAATCTAATGGGCTTGCATATATTATTTCAATACCTTTCAAACAAAATTTGTTTCATGCTATTTGGATTTGTCGAACTCACAGAATTGAATTTTGAAATAGTGGACAGAAACTAGATTTAACTAAAAAGAAAAATCCAGATTTGAATGGGTGGGCTAGCGCGGGAAAAGAAATGGGCCGGCCTAGTGGCGCTCCACGGCGCGGGGCTCAGCGGACAGGGGGGTCCCACGTGTCAGCGGCACTTAACACGCGAAACGGTACGCGTGCTGTGGGCCGTGCGATTAGAAGCGAGATCAACGGCTGAGGGTCGTCATCGACGACGAACAGGTCGCCGGCGAGCTCGAACCCTAGCGACTCGGTGGGGGTCTACTGGGGGCGTAACAGGGCTCCAGCAGGGTCGGTGAGGCGGGCAAACAACGTGGAAGACGACGGCGAGGCGAGGCGCGGTTGCAGCGGAGCTTGGGGCGGTCGAAATCAACGGCGCCCTTCTCATATAGAGGCAGCGGCTCCGGTTCCAATTCTGGCGAGCTGCTAGTCCACTTGCTCCGGCTAGAGGTGAGTGAGGTTCAGAGAGGTGAGGGGAGTGGAATGGTGTGGAGAAGAATGGCTGGGGAGGGCTCCTTTTATAGGCCCGATGGTGAGACCGAGCGGGATGGGCGGTCGACGGTGGCGACATGGCTACGGCGAGCTAGAGGCATGGCTAGGGGTGGCGATCAATGGGCGGTTCCCTGGCGGTGCTCTAGGACTTAAATGCGGTCGTAGGGGCGGTGGTACACGGTCTGGGCGAGGTGGCGCTCTGTGCGGCCGAAGCGGCGGTGTCCACGGCGAGCGGTGGCTGTGAGGCTTTGGGCGGCGTACGGGGATGTCTGGGGTGTTCGCCAGGTCGAGGAAGAGCGGCCGGCGCGGGCTGCGGCCGAGCGGCAGCTTGTGCACACGGGGACAGAGCATGCTCTGCGGGCGGCATCGGCATGGTGTGGTGGCACTGGGTGCGGGCTTTCCTCGGTGGTCCTTGGCAGCACTTGGCTCGGGCAGGGGACAGAGAGGGGCGGTGAGGTGCTGGCTACCTCCTAGACATGGAGAGGAAGGTGTAGGTGGTCGGCTAGGGTGAGGGCAAGGTTGGCCGGCGAGTTGGTGCTCGGCATGGCTTGGCCTGGCCACTAGGGTGTAGGGGTTGGGGTGGTAATGGCATGGTTTGATCAAGTGGATAGAGAGGGAGTGTTTTGTGGTCAAATGGGTGGCTAAACTCTGTAGAAACATGAGCTAGCTATTTATGTTTGATTCTGCTTGCCATATGTTTGATGAAATGGCCGCAAGAGAAAAAGTGTTGAATTTTGAGTTCAAATTTTTTGAGTAATCTCCACTAGTGATAGGTAGTCTCTGGTTGCAAGGGTTTTCAAAGTGGAGCTCAAATAGATGGTTTTTGAAATAGGGGTGATCTATGCATATGTATTAGATTCAATTTTAAACTGTCATTTAAAATAGTTAATAGAATGTTTTTAGCAGATCCAAAGGTGGGCCTTGTACCTCATTATGTGTACTAGCAAGGGGTGCAAAGATCAAGAATTTTTTCTGTTAAGAATTGAGTACTAGGAATAGCCAAAGTAGGCATGAGAGTTAAATTTGCCAAAATGACCATTCCTTCCTTTTAATTCTTTTTTATTTGATTTTCTTTAGGAAAAGTTTGGGAATGATGTAGATGATGTTTAAATCACCTAAGAAACATTTTACAAGCATTGGATCAATCAATCATGGCAATTCAAACAACTCCTATTTTAAATGCATACCCATATGAATGCTTTCATTTTAAATTTGGAAAAGTTTTGTTAACCCTATTTTTGGATGATTTGATCTTGATAAGCTTGGATTAAAGTTTTGGGATGTTACACAACAAAGGTAAAGATTTAAGAATTTTATATGAATCTCAAACCCTCTCATTGCAGCTATACATGGAGGCATGTTCACCAATATTGGTGCATCAACACTCGCTTGAAAGCGAGAACTTGTTCATCTACATGATGCCGATGCACCGTAAGCGGGTACGACTCCGACCCAACTCTACTTCAAGATGCTCCAAGCTGGTATGTCCAACCTCACCTCGAGTCGATATCCCTTGGGATCCAGGTGGGTAATGTATGGAGCATCCTAGCCTAGCTTTATGGCTTCAAAGAGAGCGCTTCCTAGGAGGCAACCCGAAATTCATTAAGCGTCTTTCTTAGTTTTTTGTCTTGAGTCTAGTTGCATTCATGTTGCATTGACACTTTTATTCTTCGTATGTCTTGCTATTAGAGTAATCTTGTTGAAGATTCCAAAAGGGAGAGTTTATTGTTACTATGTGTTGCATTACCTCGATTATAATTAAATCCCATTTTATACATGCTAATGTTGGTCGGAAATTTATTCTGTCATTTTTCTGTCAAAACATGGTGTTTCGCTAAGTTAAAGGATATTAAAGAATTCACAAAGAAATAGAAATTTTTGATGTATACAGAAGGTTTAATGACCAACTATACGGCGGGAATAAAATTTCCGGCCGTATAGTTCTCGTCGTATAGATATTTTGCCATCGGCAATTTTTCTTTCATAAGAACTGACGGTTTAACGACCAACTATATGGCGGGAATAAAAATTCCAGTCATATAGTTCCAGTCGTATAGATATCGATGCTTTCGTATAATTTATTTTCCAGGTACAGAGGGTTTGATGACTAACTATACGGATGGAACAAATTGTTCTGGTCGTATAGTTGTGGTCATATAGCTGCGCCGCTAGGTGGAAACCCTGAAATTTTGACAGCAGGCCAACTATACGGCAGGAACACATTGTTCCGGCCTTATAGTGGCACCCGTATAGTTGGTATGACCACAAAATCGCTATGGGAAGGTAACCCCGGTATCAAAATTTTGATATACTTTATCCCTACTTCTTCTGAAAACCTCGAAACTCGAGGGGAGCCGAATATATGCAAGCAATAAAAGTTCTACATAAGAAACTTCCTAGACCGTAATTCTCTATGGAAGTTCATGTTTTCTTTTTATTTTCCTTTTATTAGTGGGGTAAACGAATTATGTTCGTATACAAAACTGATGCATTTTATTTTGTGTGTTATTTTCGCAGGGACTTGAACCTTGTGTGATGACATGTACGGTAGTGCCAACCGTGCAAACACTCGCATGAGCCACTTGGTTGCTTCAATTCAACATTTCAACAATCCTTTTCTGGTATAACCTTCCAACTCAAACCTCTTTTAAATAAGCACATAGGGGTTGCACACTCGTGTATCATATTTCGTCTCACTTACACTTCATCACAATCTAGGAGAAGCACACTTCTAGAATTAGTTTGTTGACTTAAGCGTGGTGTTTACGTGTCAACACCTGGATTTTTTATCCCAGATGCCTATTATGCCATACATCACAATCCTAGGATTACCATTTTTGCGAGACATAAAAGATTGGATATCACAGTACATCATCCATTACAAACCATAATAAGGTCTTACAACAAATAAAGGATCTCATGATCCAGTCTTAGTACAATCAAGTAGCGGAATAAATAGCGTAGCGGTGGGGTCCATCTTCAGAGTCACAGGCAATACTAACGATGGGAGATATTCCTAGTTATCATAGCCATCCTGCTGTCCTTCATCTTGGTAATCGCCTTCATAGTCTGGCCATAGGAATAACCAAGCACAAAATCCATGAGTACTCTTTAACTACTCGCAAACTACCACTAACAATTAGGATAGTTCTAGTAGGAATGCTAACTCTAAGTTTATTTGTAAAGTTCAGTTTGAAACCTAAGCTGAGTTCAGAAACAAAGAAAGATAAAAGAAGTTTGAAAACACCTAAGTGGGAACTTAATTGTCATAGTCACAACTCTGTTGTGGTCAACTCATGTCGCAATTCATTTCATAAGTTGTTTTGAAAACATCTGACAACGGAACAGTATGGCCACTCCAACTGTCCATAACCGCGGACGCGGATATTCGAATAGTTTGACACTCTGCAGAGGTGATACACTTTCACCACAAGATTCGATACATCTATCAAGGATAACCCTGAATCATCATACTTAGTATGCAGATAATCAAACATACCCTTTCCTTTACACACCCTAGTATAAGCACCTCTCCTATGAGCATGGCTTCCCAACCATGACCATCTGTTATCTTGGGCACTGCATAGGTGGAAAACATCGAGAGGTAACCTCAGGTCAAACCTCTCCCGCGAGGGAACTAATACTAATGCATATAAACTTCCGGCTAAGCCTTACCCAATTTAGGTATTGTGGTTGTACGGTAAAATTGGAATGGCATCGCATCCGAACACAACCATCAGTTTTATAAAAGGGCTAAGGTTCATGCCTCAACATTTTCATCATCATAAACCATTTGTGTGTCTCAACACATGTCAAAACATCTCAATAGAATGACTCATCATTCCAAGGTTTTCACAAGTCATTTTCACCATGTATTCCCATCTAGAGTAAATCAAGTTTTGGTTTAGCTCCAAACTAAGTTAAGAGTGTTCACTATTGTGGGATGCTAATCTCAATCTCATGCCATAGAATGACATCTAAGTCTAACTATATAGGTCAAGTTTTATACTCTTTATTCTACCTTTAAACAAGTAAAGGACTTTGGTAAAGTAAAGGAAGTAAATCTTGTAAATAGAACTTGGAGTAGGTATAAGTCAACATGAGGTAACCAAAGCATGCCTAATGCATTTACTTAGGTTATCTAGCTTGCAAGGTCTAGCTTGCATTGTTAATGATGGCTTGCTAGTATAATACTTGCAAGTGTTAGCTTGCCAATAATAGCTTGCCTTATATAGTGAAGTGGTTGAAGCTTTCTTCCTCCTCTTGGTAGAACTCATCCTCCTCGAAAGCTTGGTCGCTACTATCGTCTATAAATACATACGGAATACACAATCACCAAACAATACTTAACTAGTCTACTTAGCACACTAAGGAACACATTTTATGATCTAGTATCATCTCAAATATCACAAGGTTTAATTATCTAGCTTCATTCTTTTTATTTAAGAAAAGTAATTTCTACTGATTGAAATTAACTAAGATTTAATCTTCTCCAATTAAAATATGGGATCATGTGGACACATGTCATCACCACATATTCTAACATATGGGAAGGTGATTTAAAGGTTGGATCACATTTTAATAAGTTTAAGTTTAATAATTAATGATTTAAAGTGACTAGAAATGCCTATATAGCATTATTTTGGTACTAGTCCAAAGTCACTGCATGCAAAACTCAATATTATTGCATATTCAGGTAGGTAAGGTTAAATGTGATTTTTGAGAGTTGGAATCAACTCCAAAGCTATTATGGTTGATTTTATAAAAATGTTTGAATGTGCTAAAGCTTCTGTTTTGTTATTTTTACTAGGAGAGATCTCTAACTCTAAATGAATTAAATCCAACGGGCTTTGATAGATCTTTTCAGTAATTTTCCAACATAATTGGAATCACTCAATTTGGATTTATAAAACTCCCTAAATTGATTTTTGAACTAAGGGACAGAAGTGATTTAAGTCTAAAATAGAAAAATCCTAATTTGAATTACTGGGTCAACGCAGGAAACTAAATGGGCCGGCCCAGTGGCGCTCCACGGCGCAGAGAGCGACTGATAGGCTGGTCCCGCATGTCAGCGGCACATAAAACCCGAAGCGGTACAGGGCGATCTGGGCCACACGATTAGAACACAGATCGACGGCTCACGGTCGTTGTCCACGACGGACTCGTCGCCGGCGAGACTGAACCTGTGGGTCCACTGGATTAATCCTCCGAGAATCCCTGTTATGCATATAACCATGATCCCATGATCAGTTAGTCGTGGCACATAACCGACAAGTAGCATTGCAACATACGAAACATACCGAATTACAAGACTTACATAAATGTCATTATGGCTACATCTATAATCATCAGCGGAACTTTGTCAAGCGTAGAGCCTAATCCATGCCTTAACCTATAGGCAACTGACCAGAAGAACGTCCTAGCTCGCATAGTCGTCCACTTCACCTCTTCTTGATATCTGACCAAGTTAATAGCGAGAGACAATGCCAGTGAGTACTTTGAATGTACTCGCAAACCACCTTAAGAGAATAATAGTAACGAGAGGATATGCAATATGGTTGTGGTAGTAGGAGGGCTCCAAGAGAGGTTCTTTTCTCAATTAGTTTCTCTTGTAGATATAGCATCTACATATCTTTGTTGAAAAACTTTTGTAAAACATTTTGGGAAACCATTTTGAACAGTAGGACTGGGTCACCCATTTGTTCCTTTCTCCCGGTCGTCCCACGACCAAACTCCTTCCATCCCTTTCTGACCATCCCATGGTCAAAATAGGGATCCTTTCCGACCATCCCATGGTCAAAACATTTCCAGAGCTATTTCTTTTTGGAAATCCTTTTTGAAAACAAAACAAGCACCTCTCTACAGAAGTTTGTCCAACCTGTACTTAACCGCGGTCACGGCTATTTGAATAGATTTACACCCTGCAGAGGTTGTACACTTTACCCACACCATCCGGGTACACTACCCTGATCTTCACCGATCGCGGGTCGAGTAACCGATCAAGACTCTCCGGATTCCCACTCCAATATAACTGCCTACCCTATGAGTGTTGTTCCCCTCAACACCGGGACGTCGGGTACCAAGGACCAACCGAAGCGCATATTCTACGTCCCACATGCGTGCTTTCAATGAGGGGCTCATAGTAACGCGCGGAGGTCTGTAGACCCTTCGTTCCTTCTCTCGGTCGATGTCTCACATGGACCGTTTGTCCGGAGAAGGCCCACCCTCCAAGAAGTTTCATCCCCTATAGTAGTTGCGAGGCAGCTTATACCAGAATAAACAGACATCAAGTCCAGCCCTGTCCCATTTCCAGAGTAATGTGGTCGCACAGGGTTAAGTTGTTATAGCTAAACTGCAAAGAACCGGGTGCGTTTTCATAAACCTTTTTCCTCCATCTTTCCTTCAGCATTTGGTAGAACAAAACCTTTTTCTTTCTCAACATCTCTTGGGAGGTCCCACCTCACCAAGGTTTTCTCATGAAACATTTGGTAAAACCTTTTTTCGGGTCTCCCCATCCTCTAGTTTTTGCTTCGGCTAAAACGGGGTCTCCGAAGGGTATGGTGTAATACACCATCTATTCTACTAGGGACAAGTAGGTGTCACCAAGGGAGTTGTACTTAATAGTACGAAGGTGTAATAGTTCGGAGGAGCAAAACCACTACCTTATATACAACAACATATAGTAAAACAATGCAGTTTTAATAAATAGGAGATAAAACATGCATATGTAAAACAGTAGGGCAAGGCTCATGAGCAAGAAGGTGGCTTGCCCGATGATCAGCAATATGGCAATATGTCCCTAGACTTCTTCTTAGAAAACCATAATAACCCATAAAAACCATCTTCTTCTTCTCTCCGATATGATCGCAACTATCGTCGATAGGGAACACATGCAAACAAACAAAAGGGCACAATCAAAACAAGGCATACAATCACCACTACCATTCAGCAAACAAGCAATTGAATAGACTCCAATTAAGGTTCAGTAGTTTCATAGAGGATTGGATTTAGGAGGTTGAGATGGCCATGGAGAAGGGGATGAAAATCCCTTAGGATTTATAGTCTAGAAACTACCTAAGAGATGGATTTTGGAACAAGACCATATTCTGTATGGTACCATTATAAAAACATGATACCAACAGATAGGTATTGATAATATGAAACCAACAAAAGTGGTTTCACTATTTTATCACTTTTCTTGTAATACTTATGAATATTCTAGTGCTAAAGGCTCTAGTTTTAGGAAATAATTCACCAGAAATGTTGTGGAGCTCCAACAATTATTTCCTTGGGTGTTTCAGTAGAGTTTGATGTACTTGTTCACTGAGAGTTGGAATCAGGTCAAGAGAATTACCGGAATGCCCTCAGGAAATTCCCAAAGGTAGTTCTGGAGCTATTTGTCTTTTTCACCAGATTTAATCTACAGAAGCTTTTGAGGTGAATAAAAATAAACATTATAGGTATTTAGAATACCTTTCTATAGAAATTGGAATCAACCTTTTTGGAGTTACAGAGCTACTCTGATGATTTTTCTAGTGATAAAACTATATACACAGATAATTAATTCACCAAAATTGAACAGGGCCTCAATAAAATTTGATCTCCTGGAGTTTGGTAGACCTTAGTATACCACATCACAGGGAGTTGGATTTAGGTTCATACCTCTGTTGGTTTGACCTGGAGAATTTATCTAAGGCATAAACTAATAGTTTTTGTTATTTTTACTATAGGAAAATTGCTATTCACCTTGGCATGAGGCTTATGCTAGTTGATGGGTATAGTAATCACCTTCCCGGAGAACTTGGATTCATCCCAAATGGATATGTACAACTCCCTGAGGAATTTATTTAGTGATAAAGATACCTTTTTGTAGATTAATTGCCAGTAAATAATAAAAATTACTTTTGGCAAAAGAACAGTTCTGCATGTTTCATAAAACACACATGAACAAGATAAAGATTCTATTTGGACAAGGTACCCCATTTTCCATTTTCATATATATTTAAACTGGACAGCTGTTTAACTGATCTGGCAAAATGTTTAAAGAAAAGAAAAGGGCAACTTGGCCGGGGTTTCTTGGGAGTCTGGGCCACACAGGGCAGATGCGGCCCACCTGGGATGGCGCCGCGGGCGGGAGCAGGTTTTGAACTGCTGACAGGCAGGGCCCGCTCGTCAGCCACTAGGGAAGGGCGAAGGGGTATTGGGGGATCTCGGCCGTTCGATTAAAACGAGATGGACGGAGACGGGTCGTCCTCAACCTCTAGACACGGCCGACGACGGCGAAACCCTAGCGCGAAGCTCGGGGCACCCTGGGAGGCTTACATGAGGAGCGTCGACGGCCGAGGAAGCGGCTGGGAGACGTGGTGCAGCGTGGTGACTCCGGCGATGGGCGGCAAGGGGGTGGTTCGACCCAGATCTGCGAGTCCCGCATCGAGCCGAGGCTTCAGCTCCAAGCTGGTCCGCGACGGCGCCAGGGAGGGACCTAGGCAGAGAAAAATGGCACGGTTAGAAGCAGAGGAAGGATAGGAACTTTGCAGGGTAGCATGTAGGGGGAGGAGGGCGTGAGGGAGTGAGCGGTGCTCCGATCTGGAGTAATGGCCGAAAGGCCCTTCTCTCCTTCCTCCGGGCAGAGCAGGGCAGAGGAGAGGGAGTGGCTCTCTAGGGAGGTAAATGGGGAGCAGGGGGAGTGAATGAGGGGCAGGGGATGGAGCGTGGTGGCCTCTGGCCTATTTAAGCTGTGGTGGGAGCTCCAAGAGAGGAAAGGTCCATTTTGGACATGTAAGGGATGTAGGGCTAGCTAGTGATTGGCCTAGAGAGCGGTGGAGAGGGGTGAGAGGGGTATTTGGTCGGGCAGAGAGATAGGGAGGGAGTGGTGGAGGCTGCTGCAATTAAATGGTCCCACTTGTTTCTCTCTCTCTCTAGCACATGGGACAAGGGGTGTACTACTGGGATTTCGACCAGGAGTGAGATGGGTGCTGGAGAGAGGTGCTGGTCAAGCTTTTGATGAGGATTGGAGTGGGTTTGAGTAGTGGATTTGATTAGTTGTCAATTTTGATCAAATAGGGGGTTATGAAGAAAGTCCAGAAACTTGCATTCGACAAGATGAGAAGATGGTACTGGTATATTGATGAGGTCAAGGTAGATATCCAGGAATTATTTGGGATTTTTCTGAAGATTTTTAGTTCACTTAAAATCATTTATTCAAAAACTGCAGAAGTGGTTTCTGGAAGATCATTTGATAAATTTACATTGAACAGGGTTGGTTTTTTGTTGTAGATGGTCCCAAATGTGAATACACACTTAGGGGAATTTCCCAATATTTGTTGGAAGCTAAAAGTATTTAAAACAATTATTATTCCAATTCAGCCATTTAAGAAAATGGGCAAAAAGAAATAATAAAGCTCTTCAAAAATAATTATTTTTGAAGTGGGAAGATGGGGTATGATATATAGGACTCAATTGAGCCTAAAGTTGGGGAAGTGTTTTGGCAAAAACCAAACTTTCCTTTATGGGAGAAGTTTTGGAGATTTTGACTATTAAAGAGATTAATTAGAGTTGGAGCCATAATAATTATGGATAATATTTGATAAATCTTGATGATCAAGTTAGATGATGTATACAAGGTGTAGAAAGCATTTGCAACCTTGGGATTGGAGAGTCGAAGTTGATTTTGGTGAAAACTAGAGATTTAAGGATCTTGGGTAGGATTGTTTTCATACCACCAAAACCTTGCTGGATCTTGGAGCTGAGGGCTCCCCTCGGGGCATGGGATATATGTATGGTTAGACCAAGTGATGTATATTACAATGGTGTAGAGGTTTGAGCTTGACCCTGCTTGAGCTCACCAAGACAGGCTTTCAAACATTGAATAAAATAAGCCTGTCAAAGCAGATTATCAACTAGCCTTCAAAACCTTATGGGTTTAAGAAGAAAAAAGATCCACTTGGAACAAGTGAAGTATATATTGATAGACCTATATGAGTAGAACAAAACCATGCAAAGAGTTGGTCCATAGAAGGTGGGATGATGGCGTAAGCTTCTATCAAAGTAGGCATGTTGACTAGATTTGCAGGAAAAGTTATTTTCTTGCCTGCAAAACCATCAAGAACAAGTGGGGTGGAGGATGATCTAACCAAGGGCCAGAGTGTTCATTGGTAGTCCTTAGGATGGTTAACAATATGTTTCAGATGCATTTTAAAAAATGCACAAGGCTTAAGAAGGGGAGACATTCAAAAAGGTGATGTTGGAAACAGATTTCCAGACTTAGCCAAATTTGGCAGATTTAGGGATTTTGACTAGAGCATGAGAGGGGATGTTTCTAATGGGTTGCAAGGTACCCAAGCATCATCAAGTGGATGATGTTGAAGTGTAGATTTAGTATAAAGGATCCATGCTTGATATTGGTCTTCATTGACTTGGAAGCTTCTAGATTTAGATCACTTCAGACTTGATCTGGTTAAGAGTTTTGGATGATCACCTAGTATTTAGAGATTAGATACAAGTTTCTATATTTGCTTAGGTTTTGGTGATTTGGAGACAGCTTGATCCTAGTGATGAGATCCTAGAGTATCTCATACTACTTCTAAGCAATCAAGTCAAATAGCAGATCAAGGCAACTCATCTTACAAACAAATCAACTACTACTAGGGTGACCATCAAGCTTAGCTTGAGGTAAGGATGTGTATTTTGAATAGGTTGGAGTTGAAGAAGGTAAGGTCCTTGGTATCCCTACCAAGAGTAGAATTCCAGAGCTTCTAAAAGGAGGTTTTGGGAAACCTGGGGATAGGAATAGTTGAAGGTTCTGTCTATAAAACATAAGGATATTATATTATAGTTCTCTCCATAGTTTTGTCAATAGAAGCTACTAAAATAGCTTTGTTAAATAGCTTTGAAATGCCAGAACATTTGAGAATATGTAAGATGAGCCAGGATAGTTTTGTTAAATAGCTTTTGTCAACTGATGGTGAGGTAAGGAGTACCATGTGGTATACACTCACATGCAGAAGCACAAACAAACAATAAGCAAACATTGCACCCATGAACAAGAAAAAGTTTTTGTTCCCCCTGATTTTTGCATTCTGGACAACTAATCAGTGTTGCTGAAATTGGGATGTTACAAACCTTTCCCCCTTAAAAGAATCTCGTCCCGAGATTCAGGAGAGTAGGGTTAGGGGATTTTGGGTCGGGTTGATACTAGGTGTCTTACGCATACTATCTTATGGACTCCGCCTTTGAAAGTGGTTACTACATCGATGAGGTTGAGTTTCAGTCTTCCGGGATGCACGGAGAATTGAGAAGAGTCTAGTCCTGATTGGGAGGGATGACCTTCTTTTCCTTCTGGACTTTATATCTCGAGGACTGAGACTGGGCAGACTATCTTGATGCTGAACTTCACAGAGTACTCGTCGGAGGATAGAATCTACGGCTTGGTGTACCTTTCTCCAAGGGTCCACGGCTCTTCCTTAGGGTCGTAGCGTATCCTAGTTAATGATTTTTACGGTTGCTACTCCTAGGTTTGCTTCTAGGGAAGGTTTACTCTATTTTGGTGGGAAAGATGCAATCTTTCCCCCTTAGGATTAAACTGGGGTAGATTAGAGGAGTTGACGTAGCCCTTTCTTCTGGGTGTTGTTAGATGATGTTAGGTGGATATCACAATCTTCTGCCCGGAGTTGAAACCTTCCGATGACGTCCGCAAGCTAGGTGTGACGAGGCTTAATTACTACTTGTATTTCGTACTTATTCGATCGGAGTAGTTGAAATAACGGATCGTCCAAACTTTTTAGAACTAACGGGGTTAGCGAATCTGAGGTCCCTTAGGATGGGCTTTTAGCTGACGTAGTGAAGTGATTTCATGGAATCTTCGGTTTGTTTCTCCTCTAATGAACCACAAGTTGCTACATGGCGAAAAGACGTCGAATCTGGGGATCCTTTCTGAAGTATCCTCCGGTAGACAATCTCTTGGAAATTGAGTGGAAAGACGTAGTATTTCCACCTTAGAGCTTCACTAAGGTTCCTCCAGAAGGGTTTGGATCTTGGAAGGGTGACTTCCTGTTAGTGGAAGGATATATCTTACCTGAATCTTGAGCTGAGATCTTCGAGCGACGCCCTACTTTATCAACCTTGGCAGGATGGTGTCCTAACACAGCCTTTAAGTGGTTAGCTGTTGGGTTCGCAGCATATAAAACAAAAATATTCCTTCGATGAGAACTATACGCCAAGATCTATCTACTAGATATAGAGCAACGGGTGGATATACATCCATGGAGAACTTACCCTCGAAGACAATGAGTTTTCTTAACGAGTAGGAACTCGTTGATGATGTAGTCATACGTTTGCCGATCTCAAGATCGTGATGAAGTCCAGCACGTCCGGCTCCAGCACGTCCATCAGATCTAGCTCCAGCAATTCCAGCACCACCAAGTCTAGCACCGCAAAGCAGCGGTGCATCCGTGATTGCACACACGTCCGGTACCTCGACAACCTCCATCCCTCGCTCTAGCAAAGCAGCGAAAGCAGCAACTCCTTTCCAGATAAAGCCACCGGGAACATGTATCTCGCTAATCCGAGACCATGCGGAATAACTAGAGGGGGAGAGATATCCTTCACGAGGAGGTGTGTGTGTGAAGGTGTGAGAGGGGGGCCTTTTATAGGAGGAGGGGGTGCCCAAGGGGTGACCCCTCACCTCCTCATTCATGTGGTGGTAACTCCCTCCACATAAATTTGCCCCTTCACATTTTCTTTTAAAGTCTCCACTTGAAATGCATTAAATTTCTCCAAATTTAATGCTATCTCATTTAATAAAACTATTTTAAGAATTTTGTTAATTACTTTAATTAACAAACATTCACATAAAACCCCCTGCAACATTTCAATATTACATGCAGAACAAATTTCAGCAATTTCACCTGAAACAGTTTCGGTGTCTATTGAAATAATTCCAGCGCTTTCTTAAATATTTATCTTAAACATATTTTCTCTAAATGGTGTCAGTATCCCTTAAGTGTGTCACCCTACAGTTCGCGAATAATGCAGATATGATCGAGACCCCTCTCAGATCAATAATTAGAAGTGGGACCTGGAGATCCATACTGACTCCTACACATTCAACGATGACTTCTTTGATCATGAGAACCTTTAACGCTAGTAACTAAATCCCTTTGTCTCATGATATATTACATGTCCGAGATTCGATCATCGGTATCTCCATACCTAGATTAATCTTGTTGCCGACATGCACTCTTTTCTCGTTCCCATGATATAACATTCTAGTGATCACATCACTTGCTTGCAAGCTACCTTAATGTGATATCACCGAGAGGGCCTAGAGTATATATATCCGTCATCGGGATGGACAAATCCCACTCTTGATCCATGAGCCTCAACATAACACCTTTGTAGAACTGAACCCACCTTTATAGTCACCCTGTTATGGTGTGATGTTTGATGTTATCAAGATACTCTTCCGGTGTCAGCAATTAACATGATCTCATGGTCTAAGGACTAAGATTACTTCGTATGATGTTATAGAAATATAAACATAATGACTTTGATCGTAATGCTATACTTCGGATGAATATTCATCACATCTTTCCACCAATGTTGAGACCTCGTTATTAACAACATCCAATGTCCATGATCAGGAAACCTTGATCATCTTGTTAATCAACGAGCTAGTTTATATGAGAGGCATTACTAGGAACTTTGTATTTTGTTTATTAAACACACATGTATTAAAGTTTCCAATTAATACAATTATAGCATGCAAAATAAACATTTATCATAAACATGGAATAAGATAATAACCACTTTATTATTGCCTCTCGGGCATATTCCCTTCAATCTCCCACTGGCACTAGAGTCAATAATCTAGTTTGTAAACTTGTATATACAACACCTAGGTGTTAAATATACGCGTTTGATAGTGGTTAACATAATCTCCGGATCTGACAGTTTCAGGTCCGTGTGTATTTGCATGTCTTTGCGTCTCTACGCATCACTCATCTTCAAATGAGATGGCATTGTATAAATTTGGTCCTTTGGTGAGACTTTTTAGTTCATTCGGGTTAAAATATGTTGATATTATTGTCATACAATATATCTTCATAGTATTATCCCACTTTGAACCACACCTAGTTTGATAACAAACTACTTAACACAAATGCCCTCCTTTGCTGCTACTATAGCAGTCATATACTTAGCCTTTCGTTGTAGTATCCGTCATAATGTCTCGACTTTGGAACTCATCCAAATCTATCATGGAACATCCTTTCCATTACATTGTGCCACCCAAAGTCTAAATTGAGATAAATTTAATTTGTATCTTGTGACAAATCAATGTAACGCTTTACAATGAACTACCTTTAACTATTTGTCACTTATACATGATATATTCTTAGTTCTTCCGAAGCTCATAAGAATATCTTTACTATTGTCCAATTATCATCTTATGAATCATTCTGGTATGTGCTCATAACATTTAGAGCATCGGACATTCTGGATATATACATATAATGATATAATCGATCAAAATATTCATGTGATTTTACTCACCGAGTGTTGAAACACTTGAATCTTGATACAATCCTTTCCATGCAGCAAGAACCTTTCTTGTTGTTTCCATATTGAACCCTTTCAATATCCCATATATGTATGTCTGGCACAACCATATTAGCGCCTCAATCTATCCATATAGATATTGATGCCAAATATTCCGGTTTTGCCCAAGTCTTTCGTCGAAATCTTATTTTAATGAAATTCTTAACTTGTGTCAATACAAGATACATCATTTCAAATCAGCAATATGTCCTCTACATAATGTATTAGAAATATGTCTCAGCGCTCCCACTTAATTTCTTGCAAATGCAAGCATATTCATCATCTCCGATGAAATTAAACTCCTTTAACATTTTCATCATGGTGAAGATTCCAACACCGCTATGCTTACTTGAACTATTGAAGTCTACATTCCCTTTTAGCATCCTTTGAGTTAACAAAACCCTTCGGACCGTGTCATGTACACTTCCTAGGTAACCATTCTATTAGAAGAACCTTGTTTTGTTTATTCAACTACCATATACCAAATTATATGTTGTGGTTGCTACATTAATCCGTCAAGACTAAATATCGCTATGAAAGATCAAATCTTGTCATTGTCAACTCCTTGAACATTGTCATAAACTTCTTTCCGACATGTCCACTATTTCATAGATGTTAAACATCCATGTCTTATTTCTTTATAGATCCAAACACGACCGATAGGCTTCACTCCTTTCCGGAGGGTCTTCCAAGTTCAAAAACTTGATTTCTCGTGTATGGATACTATCACGGATTCTATGACTTCTAGTCATTTTATGGAGTTAGGGCCCATCATCGCTTCTTTGCATGTAGTCGGTTCATCATTATCAAAACAATAATAACTTGCTTATCAAATCACACTATTTGATTCTTACCGACCCACACGGTTCAATAGGAACTCTAATCTCCGAGAACATAACCTTTGTAATCACGGGAGCCATGAGCATTGTGGTCACCACCGGGACACTTTCTGGCGATGCGCTACTTAGAATATATAGCTAAGGTTCAACAACCTTATCAAAGTTCTATTGTCCTCCCACTTAACTTTTCGCGAAAAATTCCTTCTCAAGAAACTTGACGTTCCAAGTAACAAACTCTTTTGTCCTCGGTGTTATGGAGAAATTCCCAACAAATTCTTTTGGATAACCTACAAAGACGTGCTTATCTGACTTTGGTTGTAAACATTTTACTTATGCATAGCATACCAAAATTTAAGATAAGACAATTCGGGTTTTATCCCAAACCATAACTTATATGGTGTCATTTCAACGGATCACGATGGTGCTCTTTTCAGTGTAAAAGTGGTAGTTTCTAAAGCTTTAATCCTTAAAACATAATGGAAGTTTTATAAATGACACCTTTGATCTTACCATGTCAAACAAGGTTTGATTTGATCCCTCGAACATACCATACTCCTGTGGTTTATCGAGAAATGCAAATTCATGGAATAATTCCTGAAATCTTAGGTGTTTTGCTAAACATGTAACTCAAATATCTTCCTTTATGATCAAATCATAAACTCTTTTATTTTCTTATTACAATGATTTTTCACTTCATCTTGAAAGTCTTTGAACAATTTTCAAATGTTTCATACTTCTTCCTTATTAAGTAAATATATAGATATATTCACTTAAATTTCTGGAGAAAGCGTATGAAGCAAAAGGATCGATCGCATATGGCTACACATAATGTACTATATACATCAACATGCATAATATCCAATAAGTTAGTCATCCGTTCCTCTTTGGCCTATGAACGGAGTTTCAATTATCTCGAGGAAAGTTTCACCAGCGTCAATTGATGAAAATCAAAAGACTGCAAAAATCCATCAACATGGAGTTTCTTCATGTTTACTTTCCAATATAATTCAAACAACGATGTCACTTCATAAGTGATCTTCCAATCATTTGTCTTATGACATTTTAGCAATAATGTTTATGGATGTGATTTCTTCCAACTAGACTTGTAAAGTTCATCCATCCTTTATGGAATACGGTAATTATTTTGAGCAACCATTGTTCTCGTAATACCGGAACAAAATAACAATTATTAAAACAAATCTTGAAGGTTAGGTTTGACGACAACGGAAAAATACAATAACACTTTATTTATTTTCGATGAACATCATCACTTATTCTCTTGCCAGTTACTTAGGCTGTTGCAGTTCATGAATTGTGTTGTTCTGTATGATACTTCACACCAACCAATTCGGTATGCAATACCGGTATCCAATACCTAAGAACCATATTGTTTAACAAGCAAGGAATACAGCCATAACATGTATATCTTCTATATACCTAAGTTGGACATCTCCAACCTTTTCTTTTCTGCCAAATATTTTATAGATTCTCTTTCAACAATTCCTTTTCTTTTAAAAGAATCTATCAACATCAATAGTGGTGTCATTCACATGACACATAGTACAAAGTGTATATAGTTAAATACTAATACCTTTGGACTTGCACTTTGAGGTGGATCACCATCATCAACTGTTTGGTGTTCTTTCAAAAATCCATTCTTTAGTAATCTATTAGTGTAGTAAACATTTTAATTACATATTCTATTCATCCTTATCATGACAACTTTCATGATCAAGCTACTATAGCCTGTAAGGAAGAATCGCGAGTATAATGTTAGTTCCCAAAACCTTTTTGGCAGATCCGGATGCTTAGCATATCCATCCTTCATAAATTCTCATACAATATGAGAACATGTATTTTGCTAAATTATACTCTATCATAATGCAACCAAAAACATTGTTTCAGATATCACAATATCTTTCACACATGATGGTTCCTGAAACAATTTTTCAACTCCTAGATAATCTTGATATTAAAAAAACTTTTGAATATCAATAATCATGGAGGCAAACGTGATACTTTAGATACTAACATTTGAATTCTTACTATTGATTTAATACTACTTATTAAACTTCATGGAGTAAATAGAGTTTGCTGAAAGTTTGCAATAGGACTTATAAACTTTAAATTGACATTCAAAACAATATGATACCAGTTCGTAAAGTAAATATCCAGAATTCTATAGTTCTATTATCTCAATTAAAACTAAGCATAAGGTAGTGAACAGATGCCGGTGACTATAAAAAATTATGCAAATTCACTTCGATTTAGTTTATGACAAATTGAGTTCAACTAATCCAAATTAGAAATGAACTCCCACTCAAAAATGACATCCCTCGTTCCTTTTTGGTGATTACATGAACCAAATCCACTACACCAAATCCGATCATCACGTGAGTCGGTGTAGCTTGAAAGGCGAGCATCAATATGGGCATCATATCAACTATATGACTCATGCTTAACCTTTCGGCCCGTGTTCCGAGGCCATGTCTGTACATGCTAGGCTCGCCAAGTAAGAACCTTAGAATTCGTGTGTGTAAAACTGTCTTACACCCGTTATATGAAAGCGTAGAGTCGAGTACACCCGATCATCACGTGATGTCTCGAAACACGATCCATACAATGGTGCATACTTAAGGAAGAACACATGTTATTTGATATTTAAATGAGGGATCATCTTACAATGCTACTAAAACGCCAAACAAGCAATATAAGATGCGAACATCATATGTGTAAAGTGGAATGATATGGTCCATGCATTTGATCACCATCATATGCATCGTGGTATGATCTCTATCATTCCTTTGTGTGTAAGGCCAAGGTCTATGGAACTTACACGTTGATTGTGTTGTAAGAGTATCTATCACACATCTACTTACAACAATACCATATCAAGACACTAGCCCAATAACGATCTAAACTAGACGCGTCTAATTTATCAATTGCAAGTTTTACGTGGCTTAGGGCTTTCGGAGATAGAACCGGTCTTACCTACGAACAAGAACCACAACGAGGATAACCAAGTTATTAGCAACTCGTTGTAAATCATATATTGACTATAGTAGGAGAGACAGACGCCCGCCAGCCACTTATGCAAAACAAGTTGCATGTCAGTCATGGAACAGGTCTCATGTACGATGACATGTAAGGTTGGTTCGGACCGCTTCATCCCACTATGCCACCAATATCCAAAATACATAGAAGATGCAATAACATGATCATCATCGCCCACATATAAACATATGTGTACTACCCGTGCAAAGAACCTACGCATAGATCAGGCTCTGATACCACTGTTGGGTTCGCAGCATAAAAAATAAAAATTTTCCTACGATGAGAACTATACGCCAAGATCTATCTACTAGATACAGAGCAACGGGTGGATATACATCCATGGAGAACTTACCCTCGAAGACAACGAGTTTTGTTAACGAGTAGGAACTCATGGATGATGTAGTCGTACGCTTGCCGATCTCAAGATCGTGATGAACTCCAGCAGGTCCGGCTCCAGCACGTCCATCAGATCTAGCTCCAGCAAGTCCAGCACCACCAAGTCCAGCACCGCAAAGCAGCGGTGCATCCATGATTGCACACACGTCTAGTACCCCGACAACCTCCATCCCTCGCTCCAGCAAAGCAGCGGAAGCAGCAACTCTTTCCAGATAAAGCCACCAGGAACATGTATCTCGCTAATCAGAGACCATGGGGAATAACTAGAGGGGGAGAGAGATCCTTCATGAGGAGGTGTGTGTGTGAAGGTGTGAGAGGGGAGCCTTTTATAGGAGGAGGGGGTGCCCAAGGGGTGACCCCTCACCTCCTCATTCATGTGGTGGTAACTCCCTCCACATAAATTTGCCCCTTCACATTCTCTTTTAAAGTCTCCACTTTAAATCCATTAAATTTCTCCAAATTTAATGCTCTCTCATTTAATAAAACTATTTTATTAATTTTATTCAGAATTTTGTTAATTACTTTAATTAACAAACATTCACGTAAACCCCCCTGCAACATTTCAATATTACATGCAGAACCAATTTCAGCAATTTCACCTGAAACAGTTTCGGTGTCTATTGAAATAATTCCAGCGCTTTCTTAAATCTTTATGTGAAACATATTTGCTCTCAATGGTGTCGGTATCCCTTAAGTGTGTCACCCTACGGTTCGCGAATAATGTAGACATGATCGAGACCCCTCTCGGATCAATAATCAGAAGCGGGACCTGGAGATCCATACTGACTCCTACACATTCAACGATGACTTCTGTGATCATGGGAACCTTTAATGCTAGTAACTAAATCCCTTTGTCTCGCGATATATTACATGTACGAGATTCGATCATCGGTATCTCCATACCTAGTTAGATCTCGTTGCCGACATGCACTCTTTTCTCGTTCCTGTGATATAACATTCTAGTGATCACATCACTTGCTTGCAAGCTATCTTAATGCGATATCACCGAGAGGGCCCAGAGTATATCTATCCGTCATCGGGATGGACAAATCCCACTATTGATCCATGAGCCTCAACATAACACCTTTGTAGCACCGAAACCACCTTTATAGTCACCCTGTTAAGGTGTGACGTTTGATGTTATCAAGATACTCTTCAAGTGTCAGCAATTAACATGATCTCATGGTCTAAGGACTAAGATTACTTCGTATGATGTTATAGCAATATAAACATAATGACTTTGATCGTAATGCTATACTTCGGATGAATGTTCATCACATCATTCCACCAATGTTTGTGACCTCGTTATTAACAACATCCAATGTCCATGATCAGGAAACCTTGATCATCTTGTTAATCAACGAGCTAGTTTATATGAGAGGCAGTACTAGGAGCTTTGTATTTTGGTTATTAAACACACATGTATTAACGTTTCCAATTAATACAATTATAGCATGCAAAATAAACATTTATCATAAACATGGAATAAGATAATAACCACTTTATTATTGCCTCTCGGGCATATTCCCTTCAGTTTATGACTCTTCTTGCTAGTAGTTAGTCAGAGTTGAAGTAGTCAGCGTCGGGTAAGCGGTCTTCATTGGCATTTCTTGTGTTGCTTCTTCTTGATGTCGGAGTGGTCTTGTTGTCTTCATGCTTCCTAATCATCTGACTTCAAGGGTGGTTCTGACCCTCTAGGGAGGAACTTCCCATCGGTTTGGGTAGGTTTGACAATAATAGGTAGTTTCTTGAGGCGGTCAAAAACTCTAATACTCTAAAGGTTAGTGTGGTTAGGCCTTCACTTCTTGTCTTGGTTAACTTATCAGGTGGTTTCTTGTGGATATTGCGGATCCTTCGGTGATCGGCTTCCCGCTCCAACGGGATTCTTGCTGTAATAGACTAATGAACCAAGGGAGGGTTGCACTATTGATGAGTCTTGAGAGGTGAGTTTGATGAGGTATGTCGTCCTGCTGAGGTGAAATCTTCGAGTCATTCTGACTTGACGATGCCGAACTCCTGGTTCTTGCGATGCTTTTCCTCTCATATACTCTCGAGGTTAGTCTGGGTCTCATTACCGACATCAAACACAGGGGTTTTCCTGAGTTACTAGGTGGGGTTATCACTCCTCAAGTCACATTTTTAAGGCAAACCAGAACATACAAACAAGGCGAACAGAGCGAGGGGATCGCAATGTCCTCGGCAAACAACATACATCAAGCAACACATGATGCACTTAGGCAAGCAAACACGGTCAACGCTGGGGACCAAGGAGTTAAATACTCGCGATGTAGGGGATCCTATGCTTAGGACTATTGATCCTAGATATCATCTTTCTTCGTGTCGGAGTCACTATCTTGCTGATAAATCCTTCATGGTATCTTGGATGCTTCTTGATAGTGCGACACCCGATGTCTTCTGATGGCGAGGATTCCGCTGGTAGAGCGATATTGTAGTCTCCTTGTGTTTGCTGGTAGTTGCTTGTCTTCATCTTGTTCTCATTGTCTTCATCGGGTTCTACATCCTAGTTATTTAAAATCCGTAGGTTTGAAGTTGGACGGGAGTTGGAGTAAACCATTTTCAAAAGCATTTACTTAGAGTAAGGGAAGGAGTAGAACTTTTTGAAACTCATTGGGAAACTAATTTTTGAATGTCGGGGTTTTCAAAATAAGGTTCCTGCCTAACGACCATGCTAACTAAGGTTCTCCTACAGTCAGGATGGCTCTGATACCAAGTATGTGGGGCCCCCAGATTAATCCTTCGAGAATCCCTATTATGCATACGACCACGATCCCATGATCAGTTATTCGTAGCACATAACCGACAAGTATCATTACAACATCCGAAACATACCGAATTACAAGACTTACATAAATGTCGTTATGTCTACATCAATACTCATCAGCAGAACTTCGTCAAGCGTAGAACCCGATCCATGCCTTAACCTACAGGCAACTGACTAGAAGAACGTCCTAGCTCGCATAGTCGTCCACTTCACCTCTTCTTGATATCTGACCAAGTTAATAGCCAGGGACAATGCCAGTGAGTACTTTGAATATACTCGCAAACCACGTTGAGAACAATAGTAACGAGAGGATATGCAATATGGTTGTGGTAGTAGGAGGGCTCCAAGAGAGGTTCTTTTCTCAATTAGTTTCTCTTGTAGATATAGCATCTACATATCTTTGTTGAAAAACTTTTGTAAAACATTTTGGGAAACCATTTTGAATAGTAGGACTGGGTCACCCATTTGTTCCTTTCTCCCGGTCGTCCCACGACCAAACTCCTTCCATCCCTTTCTGACCATCCCATGGTCAAAACAGGGATCCTTTCTGACAATCCCATGGTCAAAACATTTCCATAGCCATTTCTTTTTAGAAATCCTTTTTGAAAACAAAACAAGCACCGCTCTACATAAGTTTGTCCAACCCGTCCTTAACTGCGGACACGGCTATTCGAATAGATTTACACTCTGCAGAGGTTGTACACTTTACCCACACCATCTAGGTACACTACCCTGATCTTCACCGATCGTGGGTCGAGTAACCGATCAAGACTCTCCGGATGGCCACTCCAATATAAGTGCCTACCCTATGAGTGTTGTCCCCTAAACACTCGGACGTCGGGTACTGAGGACCAACCGGAGCGCATATTGCACGTACCACGTGTTTCCTTCTCCTGGTCGATGTCTCACATGGACCGTTTGTCCGAAGAAGGCCCGCCCTCTAGGGAGTTTCATCCCCTGTAGTAGTTGCGAGGAAGCTTATACAAGAATAAACAGACATCAAGTCCAACCCTGTCCCATTTCCAGAGTAATGTGGTTGCACAGGGTTAAGTTGTTATAGCTAAACTGCAAAGAACGGGGTAAAACATTTGGTAAAACATTTTTCCAGGTCTCCCCATCCTCTAGTTTTTGCTTCGGTTAAAACGGGGTCTCCAAAGGGTATGGTGTAATACACCATCTATTCTACTAGGGACAAGTAGGTGTCACCAAGGGAGTTGTACTTAATAGTACAAAGGTGTAATAGTTCGAAGGAGCCAAACCACTACCATATACACAACAACATATAGTAAAACAATGCAATTTTAATAAACAGGAGATAAAACATGCATAAGTAAAATAGTAGGGCAAGGCTTATGAGCAAGCAGGTGGCTTGCCTAATGATTAGCAATATGACAATATGTCCCTGGACTTCTTCTTAGAAAACCATAATAACCGATAAAAACCATCTTCTTCTGCTGTCCGATATGATCGCAACTATCATCAATAGGGAATACATGCAAACAAGAAATTGAATAGACTCCAATTAAGGTTCAGTAGTTTTAGAGAGGATTGGATTTAGGAGGTTGAGATGGCCTTGGAGAAGGGGATGAAAATCCCTTAGGATTTATAGTCTAAAAACTACCTAAGAGATGGATTTTGGAACAAGACCATATTCTATATGGTACCATTGTAAAAACATGATACCAACAGATAGGTATTGATAAGATGAAACCAACAAAAGTGGTTTCACTATTTTATCACTTTTCTCGAAATACTTATGAATATTCTAGTGCTAAAGGCTCTAGTTTTAGAAAATAATTCACCAGAAAAGTTCTGGAGCTCCAAAAATTATTTCCTTGGGTGTTTCAGTAGGTTTTGATGTACTTGTTCATTTAGAGTTGGAATCAGGTCAAGACAATTAACAGAATGCCCTCAGGAAATTCCCAAAGGCAGATCTGGAGCTGTTTTGTCTTTTTCACCAGATTTAATCTACAAAAGATTTTGAGGTGAATCCAAAGACACATTATAGGTATTTAGAATACCTTTCTGTAGAAATTGGATTCAACCTTTTGGGAGTTGCATAGCTATTGTGATGATTTTTCTAGTTATAGAAATATATATACAGAGATAATTAATTTACCAAAATTGAAAAGGGCCTCAATAAAATTTGATCTCCTGGAGTTTGGTACACCTTGGTGTACCACATCACAGGGAGTTGGATTTAGGACAATACCTCTATTGGTTTGAGCTCGAGAATTTATATAAGGAAGAAACTAATAGTTTTTGTTATTTTTACTATAGGAAAATTACTATTCACCTTGGCATGAGGCTGATGCTAATTGATGGGTATAGTAATCACCTTCCAGGAGAACTTGGATTCATCCCAAATGGATATGTACAACTCCCTGAGGAATTTATTTAGTGATAAAGATACCTTTTTTTAGATTAATTGCCAGCAAGTAATGAAAATTACTTTTGGCAAAAGAATAGTTCTACATGTTGCACAAAACACACATGAACAAGATAAAAATTCTATTTGGACAAGGTACCCCATTTTCCATTTTCATATATATTTAAACTGGACAACTATTTAACTGATCTGGCAAAATGTTTAAAGAAAAGAAAAGGGCAACTGGGCCAGGGTTTCTAGGGAGGCTGGGCCGCACAGGGCAGATGCGGCCCACCTGGGACGGCGCCGCAGGAGGGAGCGGGTTTTGAACTGCTGACGGGCAGGGCCCGCTCGTCAGCCACTAGGGGAGGGCGAAGGGGTATTGGGGGATCTCGGCCGTTCGATTAAAATGAGATGGACGGACGCGGGTCGTCCTCAACCTCTGGACGCTGCGGACGATGGCGAAACCCTAGCAGGCGGCCCGGGGCGCCTTGGGAGGCTTACCTGAGGAGCGTCGACAACTGGGGAAGCGGCTGGGAGACGCGGTGCAGCGTGGTGACTCCGGCGATGGGCGGAAATGGGGGTGGTTCGGCCCAGATCTGCGGGTCCCGCGTCGGCCGAGGCTTCAGCTCCAAGTAGGTCTGCGGGGGCGCCAGGGAGGGACCTAGGCAGAGAAAAATGGCGCAGTTAGAAGCAGAGGGAGGATATGAACTTTGTACGGTAGCATGTAGGGGGAGGAGGGCGTGAGGGAGTGAGCGGTGCTCCGATCTAGATTAATGGCCGAAAGGCCCTTCTCTCCTTCCTCCGGGGCAGAGCATGGCAGGGGAGAGGGAGTGGCTCTCTGGGGAGGTAAATGGGGAGCAGGGGGAGACAATGAGGCGCAGGGGATGGAGCGGGGTGGCCTCTGTCCTATTTTAGCTGAGGTGGGAGCTCCAAGAGAGGAAAGGTCCATTTTGGACTTGTAAGGGAGGTATGGCTGGCTGGTGATTGGCCTAGAGAGCGGTGGAGAGGGGTGAGAGGGGTATTTGGTCGGGCAGGGAGATAGGGAGGGAGTGGTGGAGGCTGCTGCAATTAAATGGTCCCACTTGTTTGTCTATCTCTCTAGCACATGGGACAATGGAGAGGGGTGTACTATTGGGATTTCGACCAGGAGTGAGATGGGTGCTGGAGAGAGGTGCTGGTCAAGCTTTTGATGAGGATTGGAGTGGGTTTGAGTAGTGGATTTGATTAGTTGGCAATTTTGATCAAATAGGGGGTTATGAAGCAAGTCCAAAAACTTGCATTGTACAAGATGTTAAGATGGTACTGGTAGATAGACAAGGTCAAGGTAGATATCCAGGAATTATTTGGGATTTTTCTGAAGATTTTTAGTTCACTTAAAATCCTTTATTCAAAAACTGCAGAAGTGGTTTCTGGAAGATCATTTGATAAATTTACATTGGACAGGGTTGGTTTTTGGTTGGAGATGGTCCCAAATGTGAGTACACACTCAGGGGAATTTTCCCAATATTTATTGGAAGCTAAAAATATTTAAAACAATTATTATTCCAATTCAGCCATTTAAGAAAATGGGCAAAAAGAAATAATAAAGCTCATCAAAAATAATTATTTTTGAAGTGGGAAGATGGGGTATGATATATAGGACTCAATTGAGCCAAAAGTTGGGGAAGTGTTTTGGCAAAAACCAAACTTTCCTTTATGGGAGAAGTTTTGGAGATTGTGACTATTAAAGAGATTAATTAGAGTCGGCGCCATAATAATTATGGATAATATTTGATAAATCTTTATGGTCAAGGTATATGATGTAGACAAGGTGTATCAAGCATTTGCAGCCTTGGGATTGGAGAGTCCAAGTTGATTTTGGTGAAAACTAGAGATTTAAGGATCTTGGGTTGGATTGTTTTCATACCACCAAAACCTTGCTGGATCTTGGAGCTCAGGGCTCCCCTTGGGGCATGGGATATACGGATGGATAGACCAAGTGATGTAGATTTCAATGGTGTAGAGGTTTGAGCTTGATCCTGCTTGAGCTAACTAAGACAGGCTTTCAAACTTTGAATAAAATAAGCCTGTCAAAGTAGATTATCAACTAGCCTTCAAAACCTTGTGGGTTTAAGAAACACAAAGATCCACTTGGAACAAGTGAAGTAGATATTGATATAGCTATATGAGTAGAACACAACCATGCAAATATTTGGTCCATAGAAGGTTGGATGATGGCGTGAGCTTCTATCAAAGTAGGCATGTTGACTAGATTTAAAGGAAAAGTTATTTTCTTGCCTGCAAAACCATCAAGAACAAGTGGGGTGGAATATAATATAACCAAGGGAAAGAGTTGTCCTTGGTAGTACTTAGGATGTTTAACAAGACGGTTCATATGAATTTTCAAAAATGCACAAGGGTTAAGAAGGGGAGACATTCAAAAAGGTGATGTTGGAAACAGATTGCCAGACAGCCAAATTTGGCAGATTTAGGGATTTTGACTAGAGCATGAGAGGGGATGTTTCTAATGGGTTGCAAGGTACCCAAGCATCATAAAGTGGATCATATTGAAGTGTATATTGAGTAGAAAGGATCCATGCTTGATATTGGTCTTGATTGACTTGGAAGCTTCTGGATTTAGATCACTTCAGAGCTGGTCTGGTTAAGGGTTTTGGATGATCACCTAGTATTTAGAGATTAGATCCAGGTTTGTATTCTTGCTTAGGTTTTGGTGATTTGGAGACAGCTTGATCCTAGTGATGAGCTCCTAGAGTAGCTCATACTACTTCTAAGCAATCAAGTCAAACAGCAGATCAAGGCAACTCATCTTACAAACAAATCACCTACTACTAGGGTGACCATCAAGCTTAGCTTGAGGTAAGGATGGGTATTTTGAATAGGTTGGAGTTGAACAAGGTAAGGTCCTTGGTATCCCTACCAATAGTAGAATTCTAGAGCTTCTAAAAGGAGGTTTTGGGAAACCTGGGGATAGGAATAGTTGAAGGTTCTGTCTAAAAACATAAGGGGATTATATTATATTTCTCTCCATAGCTTTGTCAATAGAAGCTACTAAAATAGCTTTGTTTACATAATCATCGTGGCTCAGGTTTTGAAATGCCAGAACATTTGAGAATATGTAAGATGAGCCAGGATAGTTTTGTTAAATAGCTATTGTCAACTGATGGTGAGGTAAGGAGTACAATATGGTATACACTCACATGCACAAGCACAAACAAACAACAAGAAAACACTGCACCCATGAACAAGAAAAAGTTTTTGTTCCCCCTAATTTTTGCATTCTGGACAACTAATCAGTGCTGCTGAAATTGGGATGTGACAGAACCCTAAACGGTCGGTGGGGGTCTACTAGGAATGTACCAGGGTTCCAGCTAGTGCCGCGAGGCGGGCAATTGAACTGGTGGACGACGGCAGGCTCAGGCAAGGTCGCGGCAGGGGCTGAGGTGGACGAAATCAACGGGGACTTCTCCTCCTCTGCAGCGGCTACCTCCGGTGGAATTCTAGCGAACGGCGGCTCGAGCGGCTCCGGTGAGAGAGGGGAAATGGTCAGTGGAGAGAGGGGAGTGAGATGGTGTGAAGAAATGGAGCTGTGGTAGCCTCCTTATATAGGCTCGATGGTGAGGCAGTGACGTATGGGCGTGGCTTGTCGATGATGGCGATATAGGCGGCTACCGGCGTGGGTGAGGTAGGCGGATGGTGGGCGGTCTGCTGGCGGTCCTCTACGGCATACAGGCGACGGTAGGGGCGGTGGCAATTGGTCGGGGGCTTCCCGCGCTCTAGGAGACAGAGGCGGTGCTCGACGCGGCTCCCGGCGACTGTGGGTCATGCAGTGGTGCACGGCCGTGTCTGGAGGATTGTGATGCGCTCGACTTTCGACGTAGAGCTCGTTGGGAACCCCAAGAGGAAGGTACGATGAATATAGCAGCAAGTTTTCCCTTAGTTATGAAACCAAGGTTTAATCGAACCAGTAGGAGCAAGGAAACACCCCAAAGGTGTTACTAGCTGAGCTTTGGCGTATGCGCATGGTGCTAGTAGCAACGTGGAGACCTGCACAACACAACCACAAAACTTTGTCCCCAACTTGCGATGAGGTTGTCAATCTCACCGTGTTTTGCGGAAAACAATGGATTAAACGTATCGAATGGAAAAAGTAAAAGTTTGCAGAAAGTAAACACAAAGCGGTAAAAGATTGTAGATTATATGTAAAGTAAAAGGACCGGGATCCATAGTTCACTAGAGGTGGCTCTCCTTGGATTGATAACATGCTGGGTGAACAAATTACAGCGGGGAAATTGACAAACACTGAGAAAGCAATATACGCATATACTAATCATCTTGACTCCTATGAGACTTGATTGGGCATTACAACATAACACATAGACCGCCATCCAACTACATCTATGACTAATAATCCACCTTCAGGTTATCATCCGAACCCCCTCCAGTATTAAGTTGCAAGCAACAAATTATTGCTTTACAAACTGCGTGTAAAGTAAACAATACCATTGTTCTATGAACAAAGGATTGTTGTTTACTCCCTAGTAGAAACAACACATCTAGTACCTTAGAGATTTCTGTCACTTCCCCAGATTACCAGAGGCATGAACCCACTATCGAGCATAAATACTAACTCTTGGAGTTGCTAGCATCTACTTGGCTAAGATAGCTACTAACAACGGAAAGCATGCAAGATCTAAAATAACAAAGACATGATAGAATCAATAATCAATCTGAAATAGCATCTCAATATCCATCAGATCCCCGCAAACAAAACATGTATGAATTACAAATAGATGATCTTGATCATGAACGGAGCTCACAAGATCTAAACATGAAAGAACAAAGGAGGAGAAACCACCCATCTAGCTACTACATGGATCCGTAGTCCAAGGATGAACTACTCACGCATCACACCGGAGGCTTGCATGGTGATGAAGAAGGCCTCCAGGGTGAATTCCCTCTCCGGCGGTGCGGAAGAGCTTCAGATCCCTCCTGATCTAGGGATGGAGATGACATGACTCTGCACTCTTCGTGGATTTTTATCGGCACTCGTGGTTTCGTCCCGAGGGCAACTTATAGGCGGAAGGAGAGGCCGAGGGGGTGCCGGGAGCCACCACACCACCCTCTGGCGCGGGCCCAGCCTGGCCGCGCGGCCAGGTGGTGTGGCCGGCCCCTGACCCTTCTCCGTCTCGTATTCGGGCACTTGATCCCTTCCAGAAAAATAGGCACTTTGGCTTTTGTCCCGTCCAATTCCGAGAATATTCATTTTCTGACTTTCCTGGAACCAAAAACAGCAGAAAATAGGCAGCTGGCACTATGGCTCTTGTTAATAGGTTAGTCCAAGAAATCATATGAAAAGTACAAGAAAGTGGATAAAACCAAGCATGGAACATCAAAAATTATAGATACATTTGCAATGTATCAGGTTGCTGGGTTGATGGCGGAGCGGCGTGCACGATTTGATGTCGGGGCGTGGTCTGTGGCGTGCTGGCGGCGATCGTGCTCTGGCGCGCTCTAGATGCACGCAAAGAGAGAAAGGGCGGCATGGCTCTAGGGTGGTCCATTGGCTAGCAGGGGCCATGGGGTGGACCGTGGACAACGATGAGGTCACACCTCACTCCCTGGAGCGGCGGAGAGGGGCTGGTGGTCGCCTGTGTCTTGTGCATGTTTGGTCGGCAAGCATGGCGTCGGGATAGCATTGGACTGGCGCCAGGGGCTAGGGATAGGGGTGGTTTTGGTTTGGCTGGGCCTGGGGGAGACCAAGGTGATCAATGTGCATCAATTGGCTCGACAAGATTTGTTCCTAAACAGTATTAGTTAGGCCACTTTTTGTCTGCCTGCCAACTGTTCGATCAAATGGCCGCATGAGAGAAACTTTTGAATTTTTGAAAGATTTTTGGTGGAGTGATTCATCTCATTCTTAAGCATCTAGGTTTGCTTGGGATTTTGAAATGGAGTTCATTTGAGTGCTTTTTGAAAAAGTGGTATCTACACATATGAAAAAGATTCAATTTCCAAATGCCATTTAAATTTAGAATTTGAAAGTTTTTGGGATGAAACAAAGTGGGCCTTGGTACATCACTACTTGTACTAGCAAGGGGTGCAAAGATCCACAATTGTCTCTGTTAGGATTTGAGTGCTAGGAATGCCCAAAGAAGGCTAGGTGATTAAAATGGCAAAAGTGACCATTTGCTTATTTAATTCTTTTTGATTTCTTTTTCTTTGGGATTTGCTTGGGGATGATCTAGATGATGTGTAATTCACCTTAGAGTCATTTTACAACCATTAGATCACTCAATGATGGCAATTCAAACCAACTCCTCTTTTACATGCACACACATATGAATGTTTAAAGATTTTTAAATGGAAAAGTTTTTGTTAACCCCAAATTGGGTATATTTGATCTTGATAACTTGGATTAAAGTTTTGGGATATTACAAACCTCCCCCCTTAAAGAAAGTCTCGTCCCGAGATTTAAGAAAGAAACTAGGAACTAAAGAGATTTGGGAACTCGGTCCTAATGTAATCTTCTCGCTCCCAAGTGGCTTCTTCTTCGGTATGGTTGCCACATTGAATCATGAGAAACTTGATACTTTTAGTCCTGGTGGTTCTGTAGGCTTCTTCCAAGATACGGAGGGGCACTTCACGATATGTCAAATCCTTGTTGATATCACCATCTCGGTGATCAATGTTCTTGAAAACTTCGGTCTTCTCTGGCACTTCCAAGCACTTGCGAAGTAACGAGATGTGGAACACATTATGGATGGCAAACATCTCTTCAGGCAGTTCCAGTTGATAAGATACTTCTCCTCGGCGATTCAGAATCTTGAAGGGTCCAATATATCTGGGGGCTAACTTTCCTTTTAGACTAAAACGTTGGGTTCCCTTCAATGGTGAAACCTTGAGATATACAAAATCTCCGACTATGAAAGTCAGGTCTCTCCTTCTCTTGTTAACGTAACTCTTCTGTCTAGATTGGGCGGTCTTGAAGTGCTCACGGAGTTTGTGAACCTTCTCTTCGGCTTCTCGGAGAATGTCGGGTCCAAAAATGTGACTCTCTCCTACTTGCGATCAATTCAAAGGTGTACGACACTTTCTTCCGTATAGGAACTCAAATGGGGCCATTTGCAAACTGGCTTGATAACTGTTGTTGTATGGGAATTCTGCGAAAGGCAGACAATCTTCCCATTTTGATCCATACTCTAGTACACAAGCTCTCAACATATCCTCTAGGATTTGATTGACTCTTTCAGTCTGTCCATCAGTTTGCGGGTGATAAGCGGTGCTGAAATTTAACTTGGTTCCTAATCCTTCTTGGACTTTCTAGCAAAATCGCGAGGTAAATTGGGTTCCTCGATCTGATACAATGATCTTGGGGGTTCCATGCAAACTGACAATTCTAGCAATGTACAACTCTGCTAGCTTCGAACTCTGGTAGGTTGTTTTGATAGGTATAAAATGAGCGACCTTGGACAGTCTGTCAACAATGACCCAGATTGAGTCATTTCCCCTACTAGAAGCAGGCAAACCGGTGATAAAGTCCATTCTGACAGAATCCCATTTCCATTCCGGAATCTACAGTGGTTGCAACAGTCATGCGGGTCTCTGATGTTCCGCTTTGAGTCTTTGACAGATATCACACTTGGCGATGTAGCTTCCGATTTCTCTCTTCATCTTGTGCCACCAAAATTGCTCTTTTAGATCCTGATACATCTTTGTTCCTCCGGGGTGGATAGAATAAGGAGTATCATGAGCTTCTTGCATGATAACTTACTTTAGTTCCGAATCTGCTGGCACACAGATATGGCCTTTGTACCACATAACTCCTTCTTCGTCTTCGGTGAATCCAGGTACCTTTCCTGTACCAATACGATGCTTGATTTCGTCGATACTTTCATTTCCCTTCTGGCTTCCTTGATTTGGCTAATCAAAGTGGTTTGAAGTTCAATGCTAGCTAAAATTCCTTTGCTAACTAACTTCGTTCTAAACTGCTCCAACTCCTCATACAAACTTGGTTGCTTCTCCTTGATCATGGTGTTTAGCCTACACGGCAATCTGCTAAGAGCATCCGCTACCACATTAGCTTTGCCAGGGTGATAGTGAATGTCAAGGTCATAATCCTTGATTAACTCTATCCATCTCCTTCACCTCATATTCAGCTCCTTCTGAGTGAAAATATACTTCAAGCTTTTGTGATCTGAGTAAATCTCACGGTGATTACCATAAGATAATGATGCCATGTCTTTAGTGCCAAAACTACTACTACTAATTCAAGATCATAGGTCGGATAGTTCTTCTCACGCTGCTTCAGTTGTCGAGACAGATACGCGATGACTTTGCCTTCTTGCATCAATACACATCCGAGACCAATCTTGGATGCATCACAATACACATCAAATGGCTTCTTGATATCAGGCATGATCAATATTGAGGCTGAAATCAATCTCTTCTTCAGCTCTTGGAAACTTGCTTCACATTTGTCAGTCCATTCAAACTTCTTGTCCTTCTTCACAATTAGGTCATTGGTATGGCTATGCTCAAAAATCCTTCAACAAACTTGCGGTAATATCCCGCTAATCTGAGAAATGCACGGACTTGGGTTTGAGTGGTTGGGGCTTTCCATTCTTCCACATCTTTGATCTTGGCGGGATCAACAGCCAGTCCTCCGGCAGACACAATATGTCCTAGGAGTCCTACTTCTTTCAGCCAAAACTCACATTTGCTGAACTTGGCATACAGCCGATGCTCTCTAAGGGTTTCAAGGATGATTCTCAGATGTTGCCCATGCTCTTCTTCTGACTTGGAGTAGAAAAGGATATCGTCGATAAACACAACGACAAACTTATCCAGAAAATTCATAAAGATCTTATTCATGAGATTCATGAAATAAGCGGGGGCATTGGTTAATACAAAAGACATGACCGTATACTCGTATAAGCCATAGCGAGTAGTGAAGGCGGTCTTCAGAATATCCGTTGCACGAATCTTAAGTTGGTGATAACCAGTCCTAAGATCAATCTTAGAAAACACAGTTGCTCCAGTCAACTAACCAAATAGATCTTCTATCTTTGGCAAAGGGTACTTGTTCTTGATAGTGATGTCATTCAGCTTCATGTAATCCGTGCACAAACGGTTGCCTCCATCCTTCTGGTCGACGAATAACACTGGTGATCTCCATGGCGATGCGCTTGGTTGAATCAAGCATGTTGCCAACATAGCATCCAACTGCTTCTTCAATTCCACTAACTCTGAGGGGTTCATGCTATAGGGTCTCTTGGCTATGGGTCCGGTTCCAGGGATTAGTTCGATAATGAACTCAATATCCCTATCCAGTGGCATACTGGGCAATTCATCTGGGAATACGTCGGGGTATTCACAGACTACTCTGACTTGGTCTATGGTGGGTAGGGCTAGACTCTTGTTGCACTTGAATTGACGGGGTAAGGTTTCAAATACATGCTCTACTGTTACTCCAGAGCTACTGGTCATGTTGATGGCTTTCTTGGCACAGTCTATCAATCCTTTATGCTTTGACATCCAATCCATCCCTAGTACTACTTCCAAAACTTTGGTTCCAAGTACTATTAGATTAGCGTAAAAATTTATCCCATGTATTCTGATAGTCACATCTTTGCAAATTTTTCTAGCTTTTGTAGTTGAACCTGGGATTTGAACTATCATGAAATGCTTAAAGTTGGTTGGGTGAATCTTACTAGTGCATGCAAATTCTTCGGTGACAAATGAGTGCGATGCTCTAGAATCAAACAACACCCTTGCTAAAACTTAGTTGACAGAAAACATACCCAGCACTACATCTGGCGCTTCTTGGGATTCTTTGGCGTTCATGTGGAAGAGACAGCCATTATGGTTGTGAGGGTTCCCTAGGGCCAATCTTCTTCCTGGTTGAACACGACATTGTTGTTGATCTGGGGCATTCATATTGGCAGTGGAGGCAATCTTGTTCGGCACTCATTGGAATAGTGACCCTTCACTCCACACTCGAAATAAGTAATTTGAGACTTGTCTTTCGCTGGCACGGGGACATCATTGCTTCTAGTTCTAGGTGCAGTGTTGTTGTTGTTGTTGTTGCTCTTGGGAGGTGCACGGTTGAAATTGCTGGAGTTTCCGGGGTGATTGTTGTTTCCTCCGGACATCACATTTCCTCCGCTACGGTTGGGGTAGCTTGGGCGAGACATTGGGGGTCGATTGTTCCTCGGTGCATATCCCGCAGAAGGGTTGGGACGGTACTTCTGGTGACTGTTGGATCTAGCTTGGTGCATCATACGACGTTTGTGGTTGTCGTTTGCTTGATTAATCTTCCCTTCCATCGGAATGGCAGAGTCGACTAGTTCTTCGTGATCCTCGAAACGGATGTTGACGAGGATAGTCTTCATCTCATCATGCAGTCCGTTCAGGAATCTCTCCTTCTTCTTGGCCTCCGTGTTGATCTCATCAGGTGTATACCTGGCAAGGGACAAGAATCTGTGACGGTACTCCACTACAGTCATTCTGCCTTGCTTCAATTCTCGGAATTCATCCCTCATTCGGATGACTAGACCCTGTGGCACGTGGGTGCAACTGAACTTGATTTTGAAGGCTTCCCATGTCATCACTTGACCATGGTTCATTGTGCGGACGCTGTTCCACCATGCTCTTGCATCTCCTGCCAAGTAGTGGGTGGCAAAAATAACATTCTCATTGGCATCCACTTCTGCTATTTCTAAGTTGTTCGCCATTGTCTGCAACTAGTCATCAGCATCTAGTGGGTTTTCAGACTGGCTAAAGATTGGGGGATTTGTATTTTGGAAGTTTTTGAGTTTGGATCCATGATGATCCTGATTTCCATGGTTCTCGTTGTTGTGAGCCATCTGGGCGATCTGCTGCAGTGTTGCTAGATTAGCTTGGCACTTTGCCCTGCTTGCTTCATGGTCTGCAATGAGAGTCTGCAGAATCTGCAGCATTGGGTCTTGCGATGAGCTGCTCCCTCCTTGGTTTCCACGAGTCATCTGAAGATTGAGGTAGATAAAGGGGTAAGAGGGAAAGTTCTAAGGTTCATGGTTTTGATTTCAAAGCTAAAACTTTGGGTTTGACTCAGGATTTTACAACTAACTTCTTTTCATTCATTCAAGCAAAGCACACGATACAAACATACACACCACAACATTAAACCAAAACAAATGGTTTTAAGAACCATTCTGCAAGCTACGATACAATGGGACTGATACTCCTCATGCTACGATAGTGTTCTAGTGCCTCTACTCGTCATCGATGAAGTCGGAGTCATCATTGTCGGTGTAGAAGTCCACGGCATCTTCCTCCAGAAAGTCATCATCATTGCTGAGGTAGGAGTCCATATCTCCCTGGATGTCTTCACCTTCCTCTTCTTCTTCTTTTGCTGCGAGCTAGGCTTCTTGTTCCTTGATGGTCTTCTCGAGGTCGGCCACCTTCTTGCAAAGACAGTCGATGGTGCGATCCTTCATGGCACGTTGATGGCGAAGGGACTGACGATCCTTGACTAGCAGTGAGAAAGTCTGGGCCTTCTGGGTGGCAAGGGCGAGGTTGTGGTTGGCAAACTCTCTAGCATTGTCCAATTCCTTCTATCGGTCGTACAGCAGGAAGTCAAGGTTCTCCACTTGACGTTTCAACTCCGGGTGACTTGGCATCTCCATGGGCATTCCCATAAAAGCACGCCTTGCATAGTGAGCAAAGCGGGTTCCTTGGATTTGGTTGACACTCAGGGCACACAGACGTGCAAGAGCTTCATGCATTGCCCTGGCTAATCCATCTAGCCAGTTGTTCTCTCTCACGGAGAATTGGATCCTCCCGGCCGTTGGTGCTTCTATCTGTGGGTGACTAGCCATTGTAAGTCTCCTCCTGGGGGTCCAGGAAGTTGAGCTCCCAGGAATTCCGGATGCGAGCGTCCCAAGTAATCCGACAGTGAATCCAGATCCCTCTCGAAGATCAGTTGGCCTCCGTTGCCCAACTGGTAGAACTTGCTGAACTGAGTTTCCATCTATAAGAATTAAGGATGAGAGAGTTAGTGAGGTGATCAAGTGTGTCAAGTTTTATGTAGTAATGTAAGAATTTGGAGGAACGTGAATTTTTTTGAAAGAAAGAATTCCCAAGGGTAAGAGAGGAAATAGTTTTTCAGAAATACTCACTTTGGTTTTTGAAACTAAGTTTTTGTTCGGACGTCAATTCTAACTAGGGTCTCCTATGGTCAGGATGGCTCTGATACCAACTTGTCAACACCCGGATTTTTAATCCCAGATGCCTGTTATGCCATACATCGCAATCCCAGGATTACCATTTTTGCGAGACATACCAGATTGAATATCACAGTACATCATCCATTACAAACCATAATAAGGTCTTACAACAAATAAAGTATCTCATGATCTAGTCTTAGTATAATCATGTAGCGGAATAAATAGTGTAGTGGTCGGGTCCATCTTCAGAGTCACAGGCAATGCTGACGATGGGAGATAGTCCTAGTTATCATCGCCGTCCTACTGTCCTTCATCTTGGTAATCACCTTCATAGTCTGGCCATAGGAATAGCCAGGGACAAGAGCCATGAGTACTCTTTAAGTACTCGCAAACTACCACTAACAAGTAGGATAGTTCTAGTAGGAATGCTAACTCTAAGTTTATTTGTAAAGTTCAGTTTGAAACCTAAGCTGAGTTCACAAACAAAGAAAGATAAAAGAAGTTTGAAAACACTGTTGTGGTCAAGTCATGTCACAATTCATTTCATAAGTTGTTTTGAAAACATCTGACAACGGAACAGTATGGCCACTCCAACTGTCGATAACCACGGACGCGGCTATTCGAATAGTTTGACACTCTGTAGAGGTGGTACACTTTCAACACAAGAATCGATACATCTGTCAAGGATAACCCTGAATCATCATACTTAGTATGCAGATAATCAAACATACCCTTTCCTTTACACACCCTAGTATAAGAACCTCTCCTATGAGCATGGCCTCCCAACCATGACCATCTGTCATCTTGGGCACTGCATAGGTGGACAACATCGAGAGGTAGCCTCAGCTCAAACCTCTCCCGTGAGGGAACTAATACTAATGCATATAAACTTCCCGCTAAGCCTTACCCAATTTAGGTATTGTGGTTGTATGGTAAAATTGGAATGGTATCGCATCCGAACCCAACCATCTGTTTTATAAAAGGGCTAAGGCTCATTCCTCAACATTTTCATCATCGTAAACCATTTGTGTTTCTCAACACATGTCAAAACATCTCAATAGAATGACTCATCATTCCAAGGTTTTCACAAGTCATTTTCACCAAGTATTCCCATCTAGAGTAAATCAAGTTTTGGTTTAGCTCCAAACTAAGTTAAGAGTGTTCACTAATGTGGGATGCTAATATAAATCTCATGCCATAGAATGACATCTAAGTCTAACTAGTTAGGTCAAGTTTTATACTCTTTATGCTACCCTTAAACAAGTAAAGGACTTTGGTAAAGTAAAGGAAGTAAAGCTTGTAAGTAAAACTTGGAGTTGGTATAAGTCAACATGAGGTAACCAAAGCATGCTAATGCATTTACTTAGGTTATCTAGCTTGCGAGGTCTAGCTTGCATTGTTAATGATGGCTTGCTAGTATAATACTTGCAAATGTTAGCTTGCCAATAATAGCTTGCCTTGTGTAGTGTAGTGGTTGAAGTTTTCTTCCTCCTCCTCTTGGTAGAACTCGTCCTCCTCAAAATCTTGGTCGGTACTATCGTCTATAAATACATACGGAATACACAATCACCAAACAATACTTAACTAGTCTACTTAGCACACTAAGGCACACATTTGATGATCTAGTATCATCTCAAACATCACAAGGTTTAATTAACTATCTTCATTCTTTTTATTTGAGCAAAGTAACTTCTACTCATTGAAATTAACTAAGATTTAATCTTCTCCAATTAAAACATGGGATCATGTGGACAGATGTCATCACCACATATTATAATATATGGGAAGGTGATTTAAAGGTTGGATCACATTTTAATAATTTTAACTTTAATAAGTAATGATTTAAAGTGACTAGAAATTCCTATATAGCATTATTTTGGTACTAGTCCAAAGTCACTGCATGCAAACCTCAATATTATTTCATATTTAGGTAGGTAAGGTTAAATGTGATTTTTGAGAGTTGGAATCAACTCCAAAGCTATTATGGTTGATTTTATAAAAATGTTTGAATGTGCTAAAGATTCTGTTTTGTTATTTTTACTAGGAGATATCTCTAACTCTAAATGAATTGAATCCAACCGGCTTTGATAGATCCTTTCAGTAGCATTCCAACAAAATTGGAATCACTCAATTTGGATTTATAAAACTCCCTGAATTGATTTTTGAACTAAGGGACAAAATTGATTTAAGTCTAATATAGAAAAATCCTAATTTGAATTACTGGGTCAACACGGGAAACTAAATGGGGTGGTCCAGTGGCGCTCCGCGGCGCAGAGGGCGACTGACAGGCTGGTCCCGCATGTCAGCGATACTTAAAACCCGAAGCGGTACGGGGTGATCTGGGCCACACGATTAGACCACAGATCGACGGGTCACGATCATTGTCGACGACGAACTCATCGCCGGCGAGACTGAACCTTAAACGGTCGGTGGGGTCTACTAGGAATGTACCAGGGATCCAGCTAGTGCGGTGAGGCGGGAAACCGAACTGGTGGACGATGGTGGGCTCAGGCGAGGTCGCGGCAGGGGCTGAGGTGGACGAAATCAACGGGGACTTCTCCTCCTCTGCAGCGGCTACCTCCGGTGGAATTCCGGTGAACGGCGGCTCGAGCGGTTCCGGTGAGAGAGGGGAAACGGTCAGTGGAGAGAGGGGAGTGAAATGGTGTGAAGAAATGGTGCTGGGGTGGCCACCTTATATAGGCTCGACGGTGAGGCAGTGAGGTATGGGCGCGGCTCGTCGGTGATGGCGATATAGGGGGCTACGAGCGTGGGTGAGGTAGGCGTTCGATGGGCGGTCTGCTGCCCATCCTCTATGGCGTACAGGCGATGCTAGGTGCGGTGGCAATTGGTCGGGGGCTTCCCACGCTCTGGGAGACAGAGGCGATGCTCGATGCGGCTCCCGACGACTGTAGGTTGTGCAGCGGTGCACGGCCGTGTCTGGCGGGTTGCTGGGTTGATGGCAGAGCGGGGCGCGTGATTTGATGTCGGGGCGTGGTCTATGGCGTGCTGGCGGCGATCGCGCTCTGGCGCGCTCTGGCTGCACGCTGAGAGAAAGGGCGGCACGGCTCTGGGGTGGTCCAGTGGCTGCCAGGGGCCATGGGGTGGACCGTGGGCAGCGGTGAGGTCACGCCTCACTCCCTGGAGCGGCGGAGAGGGGTTGGTGGTCGCCTGTGTCTTGTGCACATTTGGCCGACGAGCATGGCGTCGGGGCGGCGTTGCACTGGCGCCAGGGGCTAGGGATAGGGGTGGTTTTGGTTTGGTTGGGCCTGGGGAGACCAAGGTGATCAATGTGCATCAATTGGCTCGACAAGATTTTCTCCTAAACTGTATTAGTTAGGCCACTTTTTGTCTGCCTACCAACTGTTCGATCAAATGGCCGCATGAGAGAAACTTTTGAATTTTTTTAATATTTTTGGTGGAGTGATTCATCTCATTCTTAAGCATCTAGGTTTGCTTGGGATTTTGAAATGGAGTTCATTTGAGTGGTTTTTGAAAAAGTGGTATCTATACATATGAAATAGATTCAATTTTCAAATGTCATTTAAATTTAGAGTTTGAAAGTTTTTGGGATGAAACAAAGTGGGCCTTGGTACATCACTACTTGTACTAGTAAGGGGTGCAAAGATCCACAATTCTCTCTGTCAGGATTTGAGTGCTAGGAATGCCCAAAGTAGGCTAGGTGATTAAAATGGCAAAACTGACCATTTGCTTATTTAATTCTTTTTGATTTCTTTTTCTTTGGGATTTGCTTGGGGATGATCTAGATGATGTGTAATTCACCTTATAGTCATTTTACAACCATTATATCACTCAATGATGGCAATTCAAAACAACTCCTATTTTAAATGGAAAAGTTTTTGTTAACCCCAAATTTGGTATATTTGATCTTGATCACTTGGATTAAATTTTTGGGATGTTACATTAGGTTGATGAACTGACTTAGTGGGACTTGTATTTTTATCACTTGTGAGCTTAAAACGTGTCTTCAAAAACACAAAAATATTTTGTCTTCTTTCTAGTCTTGTTCCTACCAGGTTCTTAAGGAAGGCAAACACTGGATCATGAAACATTCATTGAAGCAAAGATTCTTTGTCCATAAAAGTAGAGGTTAAAAGCACCTCAACGGTAAAGTGTGTCACCCTTGATTTAACTTAAGCTTGGGGAGGTAACCACTTCTTATACTCTCTTGTGATAACTGCACTTTCTCAAGTGGATACTTGGAAAGTTCTTAGCTTGGGGAGGTTATTTTGCATGCGTAGAGTCTTGTGCAAAGTTCTTTATCTTAAAAAGTTTTCATGCTATTGTGTATCTCTCTGTTTTTGAATGCTTTCTTAGGTGAGATTTTGTTCATATTTATATAAGGGATATACTTGCTCATGTTAGGCCCGATAAGAGACAAGTCATAGCTTTGATGCACCTTGTTCAACTTTTATCTAGCTTGTGAAAAATATTGTGATCCTCTAAATATACATTGCCATGTTCTCTACATTTTGAAACCAAAAAATATAATAAAGAAGTTTTTCGAAACTTGCTAGTTGTCACTATTCAGAATTGTCTTAAGTGAATGGTTATGGAGTAGAACAACCCCATAGTGTTGGAAATTATGGTCTTAATAGATGCTTACTGACTGAGTTTTCAAATAAGAAATGATTTTTCAAAGTTTTGAGATTACATATGCCAAAATTTTGTCTTATACATCAAAGTGGGATATTGCTTTATGCGTGTCTTGCGCCACTATCGCACAACATGGGATGCTAACAACTCCGCTGGCCTTTGGACAATCCAAAAAGAGCAAACTCTTGGAGTTTGGCTATGACTTGCCCAACATATATAGCAAAAATGCTATATTTCGGTATGCATTGGTATTCTCATGGGCCTAAAAGCAAAAGTTGGAATACTCCTCTGACCGTTAGGAGAAATCATTATACCGAAAAGGGAAACCTTGGTAATTTTCACGAGTGTCCTTCCTAGCCTACACAGTCTCGATTGAACATAAACCACTCTTTTGGCATGGTCTCATTACTAAGAAATATATTTTCTATGAGCGCAACAATCAAAGTTTTCACTTGAGAGACTTTAATAGATGGCATGAGCGGGCAGCATTAGAAAACTCTATTTCTATTTATGATTGACAACTAACCGTGTTCATCTTTGCCTTACACAAATAAAAATACAAAAATACAATAAATTGCGTATAGAAGGATCACAAGTTTACTTGCAAGCTAGATTTAACTTTAACATGCTGCATAGAAGTTTTTGACTAATCTCTAGTGGTTTGGAATAATATAACTAAGCTTATATTGCCTTGTATGATTATGTTCTCCCTTACTTTGAGCTTGCAGGAACCACAAGGATACGATGCATTGATTTCCAATGATTAGCAAGATCACATCCATTAAATTATCGATCCCTTTTGCTTGAGGACGAGCAAGATCTAGCTTGGGGAAGTTGATGGTTGTGATAATACAATACTATTTAGCAATATGAATTGTGTCATTTGCCTATCATATCATGCTCCATCTAACTATTGTTATGCCTAATATGCATAATTACTTGTTTTTTATTAAATTCAATATGAACTTTGCACATTTAGTAGTTTAGGTAGAACTTTATTTCTCTTCCTTATCTTTGATATGTGTGTAGGTGTTGATGATGATTATGGACAAAACAAATGCAAAAGGAACAAAGAGAGCATAGTATATAGGAGCTGCAGGGCCCATACTTAGCCATTTGAGGTGTTGGAAAATTGAATTTTTCCAACTTGTCAAAATAACTATCCAAGACCAAAGGGTTGTAGACCTCGATGATACGAACTTAACAATCCCAAGAACACTAAAATCGGAGTTCATATGAAGAAATGGCGAACAAAATACTAAATAGTATAAGAGCAACTATATGACATGAGAAATAATTCTGGCCGTATAGTTGCGCCCGTATATTTGGAAAAGGGTCAGAAACGACGGGATTTCACCCTAGAGAAGCTCCAGAACCTTCGTTAAGTCATATGAAGGTATTGGGGGAACCCTAAGGCACCCCCAAGGCCTATATAAAGGAGGGACGACCCAAGGAAGCCACAATACACCATATACAAGATCTAGATCCCATCTACCGCCTCCACGGCGACGCCCTACCGCCGTGCCGCCTCCATAGCCTCTACAGCTCCACCAAGATCTAGATCTCCATCAACACCATCATGCCATCCAAGAAAGAAGAGTAGGAGAAGGAGGACGCCGCCATCACCACGCCAACGCCACCATCACCGCGCCATCATCACCATCTCCATCATCGCTACTCCTTCATCCTTCCCCATCATGATCTCCGTGATGGGTTGTAACATGGCTTGAACCCCCTTTTATTAATGTTATAATGATTTGAGTAATTGAAGTGTGGTGTGTTCTTGTTAATTAATATGTTTGTGCTTTCTCTTTACATTTCTATTCATGATATTATTCTAGTGGTTGTTGACGTCCAATCCATTGTTGTGGAATTTACTAGGGATTCATGGAGTGTCACAAAACTTACCATTAGTCTCTACTCGTCCATGGTCCTAACAAGTCTGTGGGTAGAACTAATAGGCTATTTTCTATAAGAGATTTGCGGAGGAAATAACAGCTTAGGATGCACCGCCCATTAAGATTTAATTTCCTCAGGATCACTCATGATATAGATAGGTATAGTATTGCGAATTGCTTGACCCCAAAGTGATATACAGGATATCTTGTGACTCGCACACTTGCTTAGGTGTACGGTTGTCCATATAACTAAATGCCTTTGCTCTGGTTTACCTTGATTGGTCTTGTTATCTTAATACACTGTTCTCTTACGAGATGACCCATGTCCGAAGAGGGTGTGGACAATTGAGTTGTCTAGTGATACCTCCAAAACGTATCTACTTTCCCGAACACTTTTGCTATTGTGTTTTCTCTAAACTTGTGTGATTTGGATATAACTAACATGGACTGACGTTGTTTTCAGCAGAATTACCTTGGTGTCTAGTTTTTGTGCAGAAAATCAACTATCAGGAAAAATCCCGGAAAATATGCCAAAAATCCTATTTCACCGGAAGACTCACGGAGTAGGGACACGAGGGGCCCACACCACCTTGCCGTGCGGGCTAGGCCAGGCCGCACCTAGGGGTGGTGTGGCCGCCTCGGCTGCCCCCTCGGCCTCCCTCTTCGCCTATAAGTTGCCCCTTGACCCAATAACCAAGGGGAGTTCGACGTTTTTCCAGAAAGAGTTCCGATATGCTGCCACCACCAGATTCCGTGATTCGGGACCATAAACTCTGTTCTGGCACCCTGCTGGGACGGGGAATTGGAGAAGATCATCGCCATCATCATCACCATCGCTTCTCCATTGACCATCCATGTTTCCCCCATCTATGACTGAGTAATCCCCCACTGTAGGCTATGGGGATGGTAGGGATTGGATGAGATCATTCATGTAATGGAATCAGATTGTTAGGGCATTATGCCTAGTATCTACTATTAGTGCTTTTTGACTTTGTTGCAACTTGTTATGCTTAATGCTTGTCACTAGGCCCCGAGTGCCATGATTTCAGATCTGAACATGTTATTGATTCTTTATGATAGTATTGTTTATGGTCCAACCTAAAAGTTGTATACACATATTGTTGTCCAGAACCAAAGGCCCCGAAGTGACCGAAATCGGGATAACCTGAGGGAATGGCTTTCATGTGAGGATCACATGTGTTCATGGAGGGTTAATTCTTTGCTCCGATGCTCTATTAAAAGGAGCTCCTTAATTGCCAGTAGTTCCCTTGAGGCCTCGCTACAAACGGGCTGGCAGGACAAAAGATGTTGTGCAAGTTTACATTGCGAGCACGTATGACTATATATGGAACATATGCCTATGATTATTTAGTACTTGGATGATTTATCTTAATTATCTTCAAATGCCCTACATCTTGATTGCCATATGAATTTTCTTGTCCAGGCAACGCCCGTCCATCCATCCCTATGCCTACCGAGCTTTAATCCTACTGTTTACCATAATTGTTACTACTGTCTTTACTTTTACTACTGCTATTACTCTGCTATTGTTACTACAAAACTGTTGCTACTGATAAACTACTGTGATCAAGATTGTTTCCAGGTGCAGCTGAATTGGCAGCTCAGTTGTTAAGGCTTATAAATATTCTTTGGCTCCCCTTGTGTCGAATCAATAAATTGGGTTTCACTTCCCTCGAAAATACTGCGATACACCCCCTATACTTGTGGTTCATCAAGACTATTTTCTAGCGCTGTTGCCGGGGAGCATAGCTTTATTTATCAAGTTCACCTGGAATCACTATTGTTCGATGCCATCCATCCATCATGGGTAAGTCTCATGATGGCAAGGTTCCTATTTTACCATCCACTGCAAGAAGAGGTACGGTTCTGAACACCTCTGTTGCTCTTGATTCACCATCTGTTATGAGTAAGCTCCTTACACCACCACATACACATGCTACACACAGTGCTACTACTGCTGAATCTGAAACTTCTGGTACTTATGATGCTACTTCTACTATGCTTTATAAGAGTGGTTCATTAGGTCCTTTGCTAGATGCTACGATTGCTAGAACTATAGCTGGAAATACTGAAACTCCTAATGAAGACACTACTACACCTGTCAGTTCACCTGAGTCTAAAGAAAGCTATGATATTGAAGACGGTTATATAGAGATGACCGATGAATTTATCAAAAAACCCATGATAGGAGTGCTATCAAGAGTCTCCTTGAGAGGCGTACTATAAAACCCAAATTGTCTCCTAATGCTAAGTTTGCTGCATCTCCCATAAACATTAAAGATAAGGATTCTGATTTCTCTCTTGATTTATCTTACATAACTATTGTTGAGAAAGAACCTTTTTGTGGGACTAAGAATGAAAGTTCTGTAGCACATATGACTGAGCTTTCTACCATGATTTGCCTGTTTTCTAATGATATTAAGATACGCACCTACTTTGTTGCTAAAAAATTCCCTTTTTCACTGAAAGGAGAAGCTAAAACTTGGTTTAATAATTTACCTCCTGGATCTATTGATAGACCTGATTGCTTGATTAGTACCTTCCTTCAGAAATATTTTCCACCTAGTGCTAGACATGCTATTTTGCATGAACTTTTTGATTTTAAACAGGGAGAAAAACAGATATTGCCTGAATCATGGGCAAGGTTTTGTGCTTTGATTCATGCATAGGCTGGATGTCCATTACCTAAGAATGAGCTTCTTGATATATTTTATAATGGACTAACTGAAGAATCTAGGACATACCTGGATAGTTGTGCTGATTGTGTTTTCAGGAATAGGACTCCCAAGGAAGCTGAGGAATTAATGGCTAAAATAAGCAAGAAATATGAAGATTGGACTCCTCCTGAACTAGCTATACCTGAGACAATTATGTTTGAACTAGCTATTCCTGCACCTATACCAGCATCAAAGAAGAGGGGAGTTATTGAACTAAATGATGAAGTGATGAAGGAAGCCAAGAAATGTCTTAAGGAGGAGGGAATTAAAGTTGCAGATGTCAAGAATTTACCTCCTATAGAAGAATTATGTAAGCCAATCTCCCACTCATCAACTATTGAGGTAGACTCTCTCCAACATTTTGATGAAGGTGATATCCCTTACTCTAAACCTCCTGATCAATGCTTAGAAGAATTTGATATTTTTATTGTTAAGCAATATAATTTTAATAAAAAGGTGCAAAATCATTTAATGGAAAACTCTAGAGCTATTGTTGAGTTGAAGGATATTGTGGAAAGAACCTCTAATGATGTTAAAATGCTTGTTAAACATTTTCAAATGGTTCAAACTCAAATTGATCAGCTTATTAAAGTATAAAAAGACTTGCTAGTTAATGTTGCCAAAGAAAAACATGCTTGTGAAATTAGAACTTGAAGTGGTGCTAGTACCCAGGATCCTCTATATCCCGAGGCGCATCCTAAAAGAATTGAGCAGGATTCTCGACAAGCTGAAAATAGTGGTACTACTCCTAAGAAAAAAGAAACATAAAACTATGGTAGAACCCTCTCAACCTGCTAAAGATCCTAATAGTATATCTGTCTCTGATGCTGAAACTGAAAGTGGTAATGAAGAAAATGATGCTCCTGATAAACAAAAAGTTGAAGAAGAACCTGAAAGGCACACTAAGAATACTAAATACACTAAAGAAGATTTTGTTGCTAAGAAACATGGTAGTGAAAGAGAGCCTTTGGTCCATAAACCTATGCCTTTCCCTGATAAGAAACACAAGCGAAAGGAAGATGAACACTATAACATGTTTTGTGAGTGGATGAAACCTTTATTCTTGCAAATTCCTTTGACTGATGCTATTAAATTGCCTCCTTATTCAAAGTATATGAAGGATATTGTTTCGAATAAAAGTAAGATCCCTAATGAAGAAATCTCTACATTGCCTGCCAATTATTCCTTTAATGGTAAGGTTCCTAAGAAACTTGGAGACCCAGGGATTCCAACTATTCCTTGCTATGTTAAAAATAGTTATGCTGGAACTGCTTTGTGTGATTTGGGAGCAGGAGTTAGTGTTATGCCTTTTTCTCTCTACAAGAGACTTCAATTGGAAAAACTAATAACTGATATATCTTTGCAAATGACTGATATATCTACTATTATTCCTGTTGGTATATGTGAGGATGTACCTATTCAAGTGGCTCATAATTGCTTGTTATTAACTGATTTTGTTGTGCTTGAAATACTTGAAGATTATAATATGTCTATTATTCTTAGGAGACCTTTTCTTAACACTACAGGAGCTGTTATTAATTGTAATCAAGGAAAGGTGACGTTCAATGTTAATGACAAGGAACATACTGTCTATTTCCCCAAGAAGATTGATAGGACAGATGGTTTGAATTCAATTGAACATGTTGAGGGCATTCAAGTTGGAGAAATATATTGTCCCATACCACAAGAAAAATATGAAACTATTATGATTGGGACCATTGCTATCAAGGTTGAGGTAACATAATCATTAGTGGAATACAAATTTTTGTTTCATATAAAATTGTTTTGGTAAGAAGACCTGATCAACCTTGTTAACAAAGGGATTTTAATGAACAAAACAATGTTTTCACCATGATTATCTCCGCTTACATTTATTTTATCCATTTTAGTTTTTGCTTTCGTTTAGTTTACTTTTCTGTTGTTAGTTGCTTGCATATTAGAGTGTCCTAGAACTTCTGAAGTTTTAGCTTTTTTTTTTCATTGCATCATTCCAGGAAGTTTTTTCTGTCAGAAAATCATTCTTCAATACCTGAAAATTGCTCAAAAATAAAGTGTCTCGAAAAATTCTAGAAAATTCATATTAAATTTTTACACAAAAAAAGGGGCAGAGAAGTGCCTGGAGCGTACCAGGGGGGCCCACCAGGCAGGCACACCACCTGATGGCGCGGCTAGCCTAGGGGTGCGCCTAGCCATGGTGTGGGCCACCCCTGGCCCTCCACTCATTCTCTCACTTCCCACTGCTCTCTCTCTCCCGAGAAAACACTAGTTCATTGCTCGAAATCGTGTTCTTGCTGTTCTTGTCCTTGATTTTTTCGATCTCCTTGCTCAGCCCATCTTTGCTGCTAAAATATGGAGCATTTGTTCTCCGGTATGTCACTCCTCCGCTTGTCCATGTAGATTTGTGTTTAGTGGTTTATATCTTGAGTATTTTGCTGCTGTAGGTGACAAGTTATGAGAGCTTGTAAGCTTGTTCAATGCTTAGAGATATTGTTTTGATGCATTTTTAGGCCTCTTACAAGTCCCCATGAGTAGTTCCCTTCATTATGTATTCACTTTGCAATCACTTGTATAATGGATGTTTAAATTTCAGAATAGAAGATGAATGAACATCAACTCAACCAACATGAACTGAGGGTGCCTGAGGTTATGAAGGTTCACCGAGAGGAGGAAGTTTTTCCTTCCATCTATCCATGCTCCAAATTCATGAGGGTTGCAGGAATTTCCCAGGACTTCCATATTTTAGTTGCTAATGCAGGATTGGAGCATTTTGTGGAAGATAAACCTAGTCAATTTGTGAAACTAACTATGTCTGTAGTGCAGGACTTTCGATTTAGTTGCTCTTTGCTTAACCCCATGGTTCACTACAAAATTTACAATATAGTTGTCGACCTTCCTCTTGATGACTTTTGTGCATCTATTAAGGTACCTCAGTGGGGATCGTGTGGAAGGATTAAAGAGCGACCTGCACCACTCATTGACTTATATGGGGAGATTTGCCAAGGGAGAAACTTCTCCAAGGAGAGTGGGAAAATACGTAACATTCATCTCCCGTCTATTCACTACTTTGCTTACTTTATTGCCAAGTGTGTTCTAGCTAGGAAAACTTCTAATAAGTTATCCTCATATGATCTAGCATTCATCTCAGATGCTTTAAAACGAGATAGGACTTACAATTTGGGTGCCTTGATATCTTTCCATCTTGCTGCTAACCGCGAGAAAGGTGGAATTTGTGGAGGCCTCATCGACTCTCGTTTATTAGCTTTGCATGGTGTAGTGCCTCATCATGTAGACCTATAGTTTCCCATAGAGAGGCTTGACCTTAATTCCATGATACATCATAAATTTGTTTCTTTTGCCTGCACCTGTTTTGTTTAACCTTGATACTAGGGTAGGATGGTCACTCACCGAGGAAGAACTCGACACATACTTGGGAGAGATCTCCCAACAGGAGCAGGATACTTGAAGGGAGGGTACAGATGATTCGGTCCAGCCCTCGAATGAGGGGGAGTCTTCATATCAGCAGCCTACCTATGATTGGGGAGCTTCCTTGTAGCACCCTGCTAAAACCACTACTAGAAAATCGATGTGTTTTTCCTTTGTGCATCATCATGATCGCATGCTCATGTCATCATGCCACGTTGCATTTGAGCATCATCATGAGATCATGCATATGTTTGCCTAAAACTATTTTCCAAAATCCTATCTTTGTTTTCTAAATACCCCTTCTCTATTTCAAAGGTAAAACCCCGGTCTTTTCCCGGTCTTTTATTTGTTTAAAAACTATTTTCAAAAATATTCCAAAATAAAAATAAAGAAATAAAAGTGTTTTAGGGGGAGGCAGCTAGCCGTTGGGCCTGGCCACCTATGACCCCCACTAGCCGAAGCCCGATCCACCCTGACCACCACCCTTCTCTCCCTAAACCCTAACCCTAAAACTACCCAACACCCCACAGCCGCCGCCACTCACTCACCCCGCGTGAGCTTCGGCTTGTTTCCCGCTCGGTACACGCCACCCCATCTCTCTCTGTCACACACGCACACCTACCAGCCTCGCTGCCCCGCTCGCGGACCCACCTCCCTGCACTACCGTACGCACTCGTGACACCCCACGTTCCCGTCCCTGGCCGCAACATGTTGCACAATAACTCATGGCCCCACCTCCTCGTGCACATCGCGTGACCCAACCTACCCACAAACCCGCCTCGCCACCAACCCCCGCCGCCCCTCCAGAGAGCATCTCCGCCGCCAACCCTGCTCCCCGTCGCCAGCGGCTTGCCACGGGCGCACAGTAGCACACCGCCATCTTATACGCCGCTGCGGTGCTGCCGTCGCGACCTAAATCGTCGCGTCCTCCTCACCGCGCACGACCTCGCGTGGCCAGCATCGACGCCGAGTCCGAGCAACCTCTTGGTGAGCCCCGCTGCCGGCATCTGCAACCAGGGTGCCCCACGCCTCCACCGGCTTCCCCAGTGCCCTACTCCCTCCTCCCGAGCCCGCGAGACACCGCTTTGCCGACCTCACCCTCTGCCCTGTAGATCCGCGCAACCCCGGCCGCTAGCCACCATGCCTGCGACCCCATCATCTCCTCCTCTGGTCATGCGTCCTCTATAGGCCTTCAGTGTCGGCCGCGCTTCCCTGCATCCCTACTTCTGGCGTGGCCTAAGCTCGTCGCCACTTGTCGCCATCGGGGCCTCAAGCTCCTGTCGATGTGGGCCTTACCCGAGCACCGCCAACTCCCTTGCACCGGCGCGGCATGGAGCCGCCCGTCTATGACCTCGCAGGTGTCCTCTTTAGTTTTTGTATGAGCTCCCCACGACATGGTCCATCTCTACTTCGTATGCCTGGCTACAAGTCTTTCTGACTAGCCTATTTGTCAAGCCACAGTTGCATCGTGTGTGAATGGTGGACAGGTGGTGTTGGTGATAACATGAAGATGGTGTGGTGCTGTCCGATGAACCGTGCCGGGCAAAAGGCCACCTAAAGACCTCCGGTGCCCTTCGAGAGACCGAGACCGACACGAGACGAGACCCTAAGGACTACGCAAGACCATCGGTGCCGAACCCGGAGATCTCCTACACGGAACGACAAGTTCTTTTTCCTAGAGTCCGAAGATTGATACCGAACCCTAAAGACCGATCCCGCCGAGACCGAACCCCATCGACCCCTGGTGAACACCAAGATCGTCGAACCGATGTGTGACCCCTTTTCCGAGCCATATTTTATGAATTTCCATCTCTGGTTGTTGCATATTAAATCATTCGTACTCGCAATCATATTCTAGATGTTTGGGGTTATTTCGATGCTTCACCTAAATAAATATGGAGACCATATGTGGGCGATTCTAGTATTATATTGGCTCCATTTAAATTTGTGTAGCGAACCAATGCCATGCTTTCCCTTGTTAATTCCACATTTAAATTGCGGGTAGCTGAATAACTTGAACCTTATATTAATTGTCGGGACCCCGGTTCCGCTTAATATTGCCTAGTTGCATCACATCTTTGCCATGTCATGCATCATACATGCATCATGCCCGATCTTCTTCTGTAGTATTAAATAGTGCATCCATGTTTCTTTTAGTGTTTGCTTCTTCACGGATTAGGCCATTGAGTTGATGCGAGTATCCATATGTTCTTCGGCTAATATATTTCCGACAGTGTTTCCCATGTGAGCATCCTCCCCCTTTCTACCTATTTTGCGTTTATGGTCTTTATTTCCTCATGTTGATGTATTGCTATCCCTGTTGCGATTCTTTAGTTTCCGTGCACCATTTATATTCCCTGCAGCCTCTATATTGCCTTGGACACATCCTATTGCCTGTTGTTTGATAGATAGTCAGCCTTGCGAGTCGTAGTTGCTTGCTCAGGTGCTCCTTCGTGTCTTCATCGTTCCACCGTTGATGGAAGGTTGGCATATGCTTAATGGTGGTGATGCTTAATGGTGGAGATGATCATGACTTTAATTATAACTTGATATTAAAATGCTAGGAATAGATATAACTAATGCAAAGGCACCGGTGGGCAATAGATAATATTTGGTTCTTCCACACTCACTTGTGTCCTGTAGGCCCCGAGTACTTTATACCTATTTCTTGACTATCGCACTATCCGCATGTGGGACCATGAATCCCCTTAGCCAGAGCTTGATTCATTTCTTATTTCTTGGGGCCACAAACTAGTTTGGGGCTTTATTACTATCTTATACGTATGCCATGCTATACTGCTTTATTTACGATTGTGCGTGGAGCACCTATACTGTTTTGGATCTGGAGTGTTTTCGTGGTATCGACAAGCCCAGTCACACGTTCGGGTTCCCAGTCGTTTATAGCCATTGACGCAAACCTGGGGTCCGTCTCGGAGCCGGGCAACTTCGTTGCGGGTAGCTTAATGGGGTGGCCCCCTGAAATATTTTATGAATCCAGTGATTGCTTTGTCATGAAAGCCTCGTTGGGTTTTTATTTGGTTTTTGCGAGGTTGATCGTGCGTGTGTTGCTATTTGTGCATCTCTGCAGGTTAAATCTTTCTGAATGCCGTGTCCGCGGTTATGGACGACTTGGAGCACAGTATCTCGATCATAGACAAGCATAACTAAATTAGTGCTATAAATTTGACTCTTACATGCCTAGTAATCAGTTTCACTACAACGGAATGAGTAAATAAAAGTGCCAACAACTGCTGGTATTGGGGTGCATCATGTCATGTTATACCTACCTAGTAAATATTGCAACTGCAACGGAACGGTTAACTAAAACTACCAACTACTTATGCTATCAAGATGACTCATGTTATCTATATCTGACTAGTAAGTGCTGCAACTATAATGGAATGAATAAAACTACCAACTGTGTGAGTTCCTCGGTTTGACTTCCTCGTTTGTTCTCGAGGGGGAATACCAGGATGGGTATGATTGATGTTAGTATCAGGTTGGTCACGAATAGGTCTCTCTTATCCCTCTCTAATAGCCGACAGTTGCATCGAGTCTCTATAGGTTGTTTAGTGCATGTTGCGCTGCCGCTTCAGTCCACCATACCTATGTAGGCGAGAGCCGCCGAATTCTAGCCTCGCCGTGTACTGGCCTTAGTACTGACCGCTCCCTTTTTCCTTTGTCCTTTGTCGGCACCCCTTTTGTTTTAGCAGGTATGAGATCGACATCGTTAGCAGGGTTACCCTTCCGGCTTGGCCTGGGCAAGGTTATGTACGCCATTGGTTATTCTTTAGGGCTCTTAGCCCCATTTGCATCTTATCCATACTCAGATGTTGTATCGTTTTCAAGGTGATTTGGATCTTTGTATTGTATATCGGTAGTCGTTGTTGTATATAAATGTTCTGTGGGTTCCATCATGGACTAATGTGTAATGATATTACTTTGTTTTCCACCCGCATGCAAGTGCCTGGTGGTCATCTTTGAATCGTTTCTATGCGGGTTTGGCGGGAATCGCTAAAATCTGCATAGGGCCGATTCGAGTGTGTTACAAAGTGGTATCAGAGCTCAGTAGTTGCGATACCCCACTAGTCTAGCCTATAGGATAACCTACCTAACGGACGGAGTAAAGTGTCAAAACTATTTTGCAAAATCGGTTGGATAGATCCGAGTAGGTCTATTTTTACTCCTTATCCCTATGCTATTCTCCTCTTACCTTCACGTGTTTTGAATATGCTCTCTTATCTTTTCTTCCAGTCCAAGAATTCTCGTGGATGGATTTCCGTCGTACCTTTAGGGTTTCGCTCCCTTCTTCTTGTTAACGGTGTTGCTACATCTGGTCTTCATGCTATCTGAGGAATTTTCCTCTATTGTACCTTTCAGTGGACCAAAATTGACCAAAATTTTCTTTGTATCGTACGGTGGTTTCCAATGTGATGACATCATCTATGCTAGTTCTGATGAAGAGTCTAGATCACTCATTTCTTTTCTGAAGCTTTCCAAACATCGCTTAATGAGATCTTCAGTTTGAATTCTGAGAGTGGGTTGCATAATCCTTCTTTTCATGTACAGAGTAATGCTTTGAGTGTGGGATGGAGTCGCGACCATACCACTACTCTTATCACTCGCTTTTGTAAATTGAATGGTGAATCAATGCAATCTTTACTTCTTCCATGGAAGCTAGAGGTAGCCTTATCTTTTGATACCTCTACCTTTGTCTTTGTTTCTTCGGAGTGTTCTCTCGACGAACGTGAGCAACAATACCTTGTTGGTGGTGTCGCCGATTTCAAGATGGAGGAAGAATCTTGTTAGTGGTGTCACGAGAATCTACACGAAGAGGGAAGATTCAGATTGTCAGCCTTCTTCCCCGTACCATGAGGCAGATCTCGAGGGCGAGATCCATTGTTAGTGGTGTCGAATTGTAGCACCCTGCTAAAACCACTACTAGAAAATCGTTTTGTTTTTCCTTTGTGCATCATCATGATCGCATACTCATGTCATCATGCCACATTGCATTTGAATCATCATGACATCATGCATATGTTTGCCTAAAACTATTTTCCAAAATCCTATCTTTGTTTTCTAAATACCCCCTCTCTATTTCAAATGTAAAACCCCGGTCTTTTCCTGATCTTTTATTTGTCTAAAAACTATTTACAAAAATATTCTAAAATAAAAATAAAGGAATAAAAGTGTTTTAGGGGGAGGTGGCTAGCCGTTGGGCCTGGCCACCTACGACCCCCACTAGCCTAAGCCCGATCCACCTCGACCACCACCCTTCTCTCCCTAAACCCTAACCCTGAAACTACCCAACACCCCACAGCCGCCGCCACCACTCACTCACCCTGCACGCACCTCTGTTTGTTTCCCGCTCGGTACACGCCACCCCATCTCTCCCTGTCACACAGGCACACCTACCAGCTTCGCTGCCCTGCTCCCGGACCCACCTCCCTGCACTACCTTACGCACTCACGGCACCCCGTGTTCCCGTACCTGACCGCAACACGCCGCGCACCAACTCATCGCCCCACCTCCTCGTTCACATCGCGTGACCCAACCTACCCGCAAACCCGCCTCGCCACCAACCCCCGCCGCTCCTCCAGAGAGTATCTCCGCCGCCAGCCCTGCACCCCATCGCCAACGGCTCGCCACGGGTGCACAGCAGAACAGCACCGTCCTATACGCCGCCGCGGTGCCACCGTCGCGATATGGATCCCCGCCTCCTCCTCACCGCGCGCGACCTAGCCCGGCCAGCATCAACGCTGAGTCCGAGCCACCTCTCGGCGAGCCCCACCGCCGCCATCTGCAACCAGGGTGCCCCGCGCCTCCACCGACTTCCCTGGCGCCCTACTCCCCCTCCCGAGCCCGCCAGACACCGCTTTGCCGACCTTACCCTCTACCCTGCCAATCCGTGCATCTCCGGCCGCCAGCCGCCATGCCTTTGACCCCATCATCTCCTCCTCTGGTCGTGCGTCCTCTGTAGGCCTTCAGTGCCGGCCGGGCTTCCCTGCATCCTCCCTTCCGGCGTGGACCTACCTCGTCGCCACCTATCGCCATCGGGGCCTCAAGCTCCTGTCGATGTGGGCCTTACCCGAGCACTGCCAACTCCCATGCACCGGTGCTGCATGGAGCCGCCTGTCTATGTCCTCGCAGGTGTCCTTGTCAGTTTTTGTATGAGCTACCCACGAGATGGTCCATCTCTGCTTCGTATACTTGGCTACAAGTCTTTCTGACTGGCCTGTTTGGGAAGCCACAGTTGCATCGTGTGTGAATGGTGGCCAGGTGGTGTTGGTGATAACATGAAGATGGTGTGGTGCTGTCCGATGAACCGTGCCGGGCAAAATGCCACCTAAAGACCTCCGGTGCCCTTCGAGAGACCAAAACCGACACGAGGTGAAACCCGAAGGACTACACAAGGCCATCGGCACTGAACCCGGAGATCTCCTCCACGAAACGACAAGTTCTTCTTCCCGGAGTCTGAAGATTGAGACCAAACCCTAAAGACCGATCCCGCCGAGACCGAACCCCAACGACCCCTGGTGAACACCAAGATCGTCGAACCGATGTGTGACCCCTTTTCCGAGGCCTATTTTATAAATTGCCATCTATAGTTGTTGCATATTAAATCATTCATACTCGCATGCATATTCTGGATGTTTGGGGTTATTTCGAAGCTTCACCTAAATAAATATGGAGACCATATGTGGGCGATTCTAGTATTATATTGGCTCCATTTAAATTTGTGTAGCGAACTGATGCCATGCTTTGCCTTGTTAATTCCACATTTAAAGTGTAGGGTAGCTAAATAACTTGAACCTTATATTAATAGTCAGGACCTTGGTTCCGCTTAATATTGCCTAGTTGCATCACATCTTTTCCATGTCATGCATCATACATGCATCATGTCCGATCTTCTTCTGTAGTATTAAATAGTGCATCCGTGTTTCTTTTAGTGTTTGCTTCTTGACGGATTAGGCCGTTGAGTTGATGCGAGTATCAACAAGTTCTTCGGCTAATGTATCTCCGACAGTGTTTCCCATGCGAGCATCCTCCCCCTTTCTACCTATTTTGCATTTATGTTCTTTATTTCCTCCTGTTGATCTATTGCTATCCTTGTTGTGATGATTTAGTTTCCGTGCAACATTTATACTCCCTGCAGCCTCTATATTGCCTATTATTTGATAAATAGTCAGCCTCGCGAGTGGTAGTTGCTTGCTCAGGTGCTGCTTCGCGTGGTTGTCATTCCACCGTTGATGGAAGGTTGGCATATGCTTAATGGTGGTTATGCTTAATGGTGGAGATGATCATGACTTTAATTATAACTTGATATTAAAATGCTGGGAATAGATATAACTAATGCAGAGGCACCGGTGGGCAATAGATAATATTTGGTTCTTCCACGCTCACTTGTGTCCCGTAGGCCCCGATTACTTGATACATGTTCCTTGACTATCGCACTATCCAAATGTGGGACCATGAATCCCCTTAGCCAGAGCTTGATTCATTTCTTATTTCTTGGGGCCAAAAACTAGTTTGGGGCTTTATTACTATCCTGTACTTATGCCATGCTATACTGCTTTATTTACGATTGTGCGTGGAGCACTTGTACTGTTTTGGATGCGGAGTGTTTTCGCTGTATCGACAAGCCCAGTCACACTTTCGGGTTCCCAGTCGTTTACAGCCATTGACGCAAACCTTGGGTCCATCTTGGAGCCAGCCAACTTCATTGCGGGTATCTTAATGGGGTGGCCCCTTGAAATATTTTATGAATCCTGTGATTGCTTTATCGTGAAAGCCTCGTTGGGTTTTTATTTGGTTTTTCCGAGGTTGATCGTGCGTGTGTTGCTATTTGTGCATCCCTGTAGGGTAAATCTTTCTGAAAGCCATGTCCGCGGTTATGGACGACTTCGAGCACAGTATCTCGATCATAGACAAGCATAACTAAAGTAGTGCTATAAATTTGACTCTTACATGCCTAGTAATCAGTTTCACTGAAACGGAATGAGTAAATAGAAGTGCCAACAACTGCTGGTATTGGGGTGCATCATGTCATGTTATACCTGCCTAGTAAGTATTGCAACTGCAACAGAACGGTTAATTAAAACTGCCCACTACTTATGCTATCAAGATGACTCGTGCTATCTATATCTGACTAGTAAGTGCTGCAACTATAATGGAATGAATAAAACTACCAACTGTGTGAGTTCCTCGGTTTGACTTCCTCGTTTGGTCTCGAGGGGGAATACCAGGATGGGTATGATTGATGTTACTATCAGGTTGGTCACGAATAGGTCTCTCTTATCCCTCTCTAATAGCCGACAGTTGCATCGAGTCTCTATAGGTTGTTTAGTGCATGTTGTGCTGCCGCTTCAGTCCACCATACATATGTAGTCGAGAGCCGCCGAATTCTACCCTCGCTGTGTACTGGCCTCAGTACTGATCGCTCCCTTTTTCCTTTGCCCTTTGTCGGCATCCCTTTTGTTTTAGCAGGTATGAGATCAACGTCGTTAGCAGGGTTACCCTTCCGGCTTGCCCTGGGCAGGGTTATGGACGCCATTGGTTATTCTTCAGGGCTCTTAGCCCCATTTGCATCTTAACCATACTTGGATGTTGTATCGTTTTCAAGGTGATTTGGATCTTTGTATTGTATATCGATATTCTTGACTCATGGAGTCGTTGTATATAAATGTTCTATGGGTTCCATTGTGGACTAATGTGTAATGATATTACTTTGTTTTCCACCCGCACGCAAGTGCCTAGTGGGCATCTTTGAATCGTTTCTATGCGGGTTTGGCGGGAATCGCTAAAATCTGCATAGGGCTGATTCGAGGGTGTTACATTCCTCTTCTTCCCAAGGGCCTAACCATGATCATTATTACAATGACCTGCCTACTTGGAACCTTACCCGCATTGGGTTTGATACCAACTTAGGCCAAAAGCCTAAGCTTGGGGGAGGTACACCAACATCACACTCATCTCCATATCATGTTTAATAGGTACTTTGTATATCCATGCTTCGTTCTCTTTTTAGTTTTTGTTCTTTCTTTACTTTTGCTTTCTAAAAACACAAAAAGACCAAAAATATTTTTGTTGTTTCTCTTTATTTGCGCCTTTTTTCCTTGGTTTGCTTTTTCCCTTTTGCTTTGTTTGAACTATTCGAAAAACCCAAAAAGATTTTACTTTGCTTGTTTTTCCTTTTTTGTTCTTGCCTTTAAAAATCAAAAACACCAAAAATATTTGTTGTTCTTCTTTGGTTTTGTGAAATTCGTTGCAGGGTTCAGAATTCCTCAGTGGAGTTTGGTTTGATGTTATTATTCAAGCCACACAAGTGAAGGGCAATAATGAGGATTAATGATAACTTGAGGCTAGTAACGAACTCTATTTGTTTTCATTTTTGTACATATACTCATCATTGTGGGCATGCTTAGTCTGTTAATGTAGGGTGTATGTTATTTATGGATGCTTAATAGTTCTTGCTTTCTTATGATTAGCTCCAGCTCACTAATAGTTCATAGCATGTCTTATGAATGTTTTCTTGCAATGTTCTATTCATAACTTGGTATGACACTATGGTATCCTCCTCTGAATGTTTCACTTGAATTGACTTGTCACATGCTCATGCATGCACATGACTGAAACAATAATCAGTTAAGCCTCGATGAATCATTTTGCCTCAGGGGTCTTGAATCACTTTCATGCCATGATTAGTCATGATTTGTTGCAAGCATGATTATGATAGTTATTGCTCTCTCGTTTGTCGCTCCCTTATGATTGCCAGCCTTCACTTGCACTAAGTATGACCTCTACTCGTGTTTCCAATTCCCTAAAAGCAATATTGCCAAAAGTGTCCACCATACCTACCTACTTGCATCATTTGTTGTTCCGTGCATATTCAATATGCCTAGTTTTCTTCCAAATAAAATGCTTTCTTGTTATGATAAAGTTAGTTAGTAAATCTCTCACGAACTTGATGGCACACTTTATTTCTTGCACTTAATAAACCTGAACCATCGTGACAGTCCATGAAAGTTATATGCTTGCAAATTATAGGCTAGGGATTAGCAGAACCGTGTTGTCACGGGGAACGCTTTCAACACCTGTAAATATATACCCAGTTGATATCATGCTCTTTTGTTTGCGGATGTCGTTGGTGTGAAATAAAAGGGGAGCTTGTAAGTCCATGGAGTTATGTATGTGTGTTAGAGAAACGCCTGGGCCGCCGGTCTAATCCATGCCTAATCATGGTGGATACATGCAACATAACCATAATGAGTATCTATGAAGCATTATTCTTATAAAAATAGAAGAGAGATAGCTATTGAGAAAAAGAAAAAAAGGAAGAGATATGAGAAAAGAGGAAAGAGAGAAAAAAGCACCATTTTCCCATGGTAAATAAGGAGATTGCTAAGATACTCGTTGTCTGCTTGCCTTGTCATTTTGATATGGGGATTCTTCCGTATCATCGGGCAAGGGGTACCCCGTTGGCGGTTCTCTATGATACGCATGTACTTACTATGACAAGAACTTACCGGTAACTAAAGTTGAGTAGCATGAGGAGCGGCCCTCGTACTCAAGGGACATGAGATTTCTAGTTTATAGTCTGTCAAGCATATAACTCAGATTGGACCTCACTTTCACCTTAATCATTAAAGATGCTTATAATAGGGGCAATGAGAGCTCAAAGCTAATGAGTACCATACTTTCAGCATTTGGAAGCCTTTAAAACTTTTAAAAACCTTTTCATTCCCTTGTTGAGTCTCCACACATTCTATGAGCACTTTCTTGAGAGCATAGTTGTCATTCTTAGTGTAATGTGTTTGTCTCAAAACTTGATTAATTGTGTTATGACTTTGATGCTTGTATGTTTGATATCTTTACTTCTAGTCTTCACTTGAACTTCAGAGGTGCCTTGGCATTTATGTTTGCTCTACAATCAAAGGCAAGCAAGAGACCAGTCTATCATACCTTGTTATGAGCATTGCAATGTTGCTTATGTTTATGTTTCATGCTACTTACTATTTTTGAGTTAGAAGCTCTTCATAGCTTGCAATGACTATCTAGTGACCTTATTTGCATACTCCTTATTATGAGTTGCCTAAGTAGTTGATCATATGCTGAGCATATATACATCTTATGAAGCAAATGTGTTCGTGACAGTTTCTTTTATCGCACTCAGTTTTCAACTGAATTGCTTGAGGACAAGCAATAAGCTAAGCTTGGGGGGAGTTGATACGTCCAAAACGTATCTACTTTCCCGAACACTTTTGCTATTGTTTTTCCTCTGAACTTGTGGGATTTGGATACAACTAACACGGACTGACGCTGTTTTCAGCAGAATTACCTTGGTGTCTAGTTTTTGTGCAGAAAATCAACTATCAGGAAAAATCCCGGAAAATATGCCAAAAATCCTATTTCACTAGAAGACTCACGGAGCCAGAAGACGAGACGGACGGTCCAGGCCAGGCCACGCCACGCCTGGGGGTGGTGTGGCCGCCTCGACTGTCCCTCGGCCTCCCTCTTCGCCTATAAGTTACCCCTTGACCTAAAATCCAAGGGGGGTTCCATGTTTTTCTAGAAAGAGTTCCGCTATGCCGCCACCACCAGATTCCGTGATTCGGAACCAGAAACTCCGTTCTGGCACCCTATCGGGATGGGGAATTGGAGGAGATCATCGCCATCATCATCACCATCGCTTCTCCATCGACCATCCATGTTCCCCCAATCTATGAGTGAGTAATCCCCCGCTGTAGGATATGGGGATGGTAGGGATTGGATGAGATCGTTCATGTAATGGCATCACATTGTTAGGGCATGGTGCACAGTATCTACTATTTGTGCTTTTTGACTTTATTGCAACTTGTTATGCTTAATGGTTGTCACTAGGACCAGGGTGCCATGATTTCTGATCTGAACATGTTATTGATTCATTATGATAGTATTGTTTATGCTCTTACCTGCAAGTTGTATACATATATTGTTGTCCAGAACCAAAGGCGCCGAAGTGACAGAAATTAGGATAACCGAAGGGAATGGTTTTGATGTGAGGATCACATGTGTTCAAGGAGTGTTAATGCTTTGCTCCCATCCTCTATTGAAAGGAGCACCTTAATTGCTAGTAGTTCCCTTGAGGCCAAGCTGCAAACGGGCTGGCAGGACAAAAGATGTTGTGCAAGTTCTCATTGCAAGCATGTATGACTATATATGGAACACATGCCTATGATTATTTAGTACTTGGATGCTTTATCTTATTTATCTGCAGATGCCCTACATCTTGATTGCCATATGAATTGTCTTGTCCATGCAACGCCCATCCATCCGTCCCTATGCCTACCGCTCTTTAATCCTACTTTTTACCACAATCGTTACTACTGTATTTACTTTTACTACTGCTATTACTCTGCTATTGTTACTACAAAACTGTTGCTACTGATAAACTGCTGTGAGCAAGATTGTTTCCAGGTGCAGCTGAATTGAAAACTCAGTTGTTAAGGCTTATAAATATTCTTTGGATCCCCTTGTGTCGAATAAATAAATTGGCTTTCACTTCCCTCGAAAATACTGCGATACACCCCCTATACTTGTGGGTCATCATCTAGTTGCCACTTACCAACGGTGGGAGACAACTGTATATGAGGGACCGCCACAATTATAGTTAATAGTTATTCCATAAGCACTTATCATGTACACTAGTATACACAACATTACTTGAGGAATCATAGCATTAATATTTCATCTCATTGCATTCACCCATTTTCAGTTTTACTTTTGTTCTTGTTTTCTTCCAGTCCTAAATTCATTTATCCTTGTTATTACAAAACATCTTAAATTCATTTATCCTAGAAACTTATAGAATAGGCTATTTCCAAACCACGGTTTGGGTGCGAATGTGGTTGCATTGACAACACGGCTGCGAGGGTCGTGTTCGCCGAGCTCCCATCGGGACAAACTCTTTAAATATTTGTTGCTATAGGTACTACAATAACCCGGTTTTGTGCAGGAACCCAGCCCATCACCTCCATGGTGTGCCTGGAAGAAAATTGAGGCATGGGTTAGGTAGATCTGGTTGATGAAGGGACATGCATAAAAAGATCTAGGGAGGTGGTGATCTAAATCGATGGCAAACACCACCGAGAGCTTGCATACCCAGGGTGAGGTTTTGCTTCTCCTGGGCGGTAGAGAAAGAGAGAGAGAGCTTGTGACATTCGAGGAGTGCATAGAGGAGAGGTAGGGGAGTGAAATGAACTAGGAGAGAGAGGCTGGGGTGGTCTAGGGGCTAAATACCCATGGGCTTCGGTTCATGGTGAACCAACCTCGCGAATGCGGTAGGGTTGGTCTAGGGCGATGGTATTGGACATAGGAGCGACGGAGAGGTGGTGTGGGGCCTGGTGCTCGAGCAGATGAGTGGAGGGAAGGGTGATGCTACTACTGCTCCTTTATTTGAGAATATTTTCTAGGATAGGGATAAATATCTCTCTCACTCTTCTCCAAGCACAAAGGACAAGGAAAGAGGCAGAGCTACAATAGTGTTACAGTGTAGGTTAACCAGAGAGGTGGGGGTGCTGTGGTGGTCAAGTTTTGTGATTGTGTGAGGATTTGGTAGGGTTTATTTGAATAGTTAAATTTCACTTCTTTCTTTCTTTCTCAAATTCTCACAAGCACAAGGTCCACCTGGGTAGTGGTGAGGATGTGCATGACCAGAGTACGAGTGGGGAGTGAGTGAAGATCACTAGGTAGAGTTTGAGTAGAATTCAAATTGCGAAAAATTGGAATTTGAGTGATACTAGTGAGATCTAGGGTATCAACATTGCCATACCCACTTGATTAAGATAGATTTTGTGATTCAAAGATACATTTAGATCATGAGATAGATGGATAGATAAACCAAGTGATGTAGATCATAATGGTACAAATAATTGATCTTGATCATGATAGGGTGTTCCTATATTTAATACCAAACTTAGTTATTTTTAAAGTTGTCAAAATAGGTTATCATCTGGCCTCCAAAACCATATTGGTTTAAGAAGATCAAGGCTCCAATTGGAACAAGAAGAGTATGGGTTGAAAGACAAGGTTTAGTAGATCACAACCATGCCAAGAGTTGTCCAAGAAAGGGTGAGATGGAGTTGGGAGCTTCTGCCAAAGTTGGCATGTTGAAATGGTGACAGGAATAAATTATTTTCTTAACTACAAACCCATCAAGGGTAAGTGGGTCCAAGAAGGATATAGCCAAGGGCAGGAGTGTAGTGTGCAAGTACACATGATGGTGTACAATATGGTCCAAGTACATTTCCAAAAGGTTGATGGGTGAGTCTAGGTAGAGGCCTAGAGATGGGACCTTGATGTTGGGGATATGCTAAACGGGTATCATCGTTGCATGTCTCTAATCCGGCTAACCCGGGTGGCCCACAGTTGTTAGCACGGACCATGGCATGTTAGGCCGCCCAGTTAGACGGATCCAGAAGGGAGGCCCAGGCTGGATAAAGGAAGGCTATGTCACAGTCACCGACCTACATGGATCCCTTGAGTACAAGACACAAATACTAGTTAGTATTAGTGTAGGACTCTATAACCTGTCCGACAAGGTCTTTTACCTGTAACCTATGTTGTGGCACCTTTATAATCCGGACCTATGGATCCTTTAGGGCAACACAACATACAACACCTCGAACAGCAAACCAATCCCTGTAACTTGGCATATTGCCATTATAGTGACTTATAGTAGGAGTAGAGTTCTACCACCGTCGCAGGACTTGAACCTGGGTAAGTTGTGTTACCTCGTACCCATTAACACACCGCCTAACACCACCTCTCTAAACATGCTCTATTAGGAACCCTCCATGGCATACTCGTCGGCAATACCATGACAGTTGGCGCCCACCATGGGGAAAGAGGTGCTTCGAGCTCTACACCGGGTGAGGTCCAATCTCTTTGCGGGAATTTGCGACACTGTATCCATTGGGCATGTTCTATTCTCCGACAATGTTCCAGTCGTCCCTCAAGACGAGTTCTGGATCCTGGCAAAGATGAACCCTACCCGCTGCTCCATTTTCCTAGTCGGGGACAACCACGTCTTCATCACTGAAACCGACTCGAGTCCTAGCTCCCAGGAAGTCAGAAACTCTTCAAGGCCCACACGAACCGCCTCCAGGCATGATACGTTCGCAAAAGGGTCTGGCCCAAATCTCCCTTCAAAGTTTGCTGGCTCAGATCAGAAAAATTCAAGGTCCACCCAAACCGCCCATGTGCAGGATATAACGGTGGAAGGACCATGCATATCTGCTTCGCTTCCCTGAGCGTTCGAGAAATATAGGTCACACTTTGTCGGCGTCATCACCATCTTCAATCTAGATAGATGTGTTCAGAGGGAGAGAGAATCCCCTCGTAAATACCTCTCTAGATGGTTAAGGGTGAGGGAAACCCTAGATGGTGATTGCACTGATGAACTGGTATAACCCTTCGTGGAAGGGATCACGCCCGGAACACCCCTCCGGCATACGCTTAGGAGGGGACAGGCTGTATTCTTGCTAACCCTCAATGAGATGATCGCAATTGTTAACAGTTTCACTAACGCCAACGAGGAAGCTGAGTTCGACATCGCCGCTGCAACCAGAGGAGGAAACGACAACAATAGCCCAGCATCATCCCCCTCTAGCTCCACCATCGAAAACACTGAAGCCATCTCCGACTCAGGCTTGACACACTTTACGTTGACATCAACATGGATGGCGGCAGCTCTGACGCTAACTTGGAGGAATACGATGCTGCTATGAGGGAGATCGAGAAGGAGATCGAGAGGGTGGAGCGCACCGAGATGGCTGTTACTTCCCTCCAGGTACTAGGGGCCATCAGGAACGAGATAGAAAAATACCAACAGAACCAGGTGTCCGGAAAATCTCCTCCAATACCGGTGGAAGCAGGAGCCATGACAGCCAAGGCCAAGAAGGCCGCCGATCCTCCGGGTCAGACTAAGGCTATGTTGCCTTCTGCTATTCCCCTACAGCGGCCGCAGGAACTCACTACTGGACCCAGTGCTGCGAACACAACAAACCTACCACCACTACCGTCCACGTCAGTAGCTGGCAACCCCTTGGTCACTCCAGCCGACAAGGTGATGTACGAACCACTCCTCGTCGAGCCAATAAACGTCGCCCATATCTAGAGCATCACGGAGCTTGATGACAAACGCGCGGAAACCCTCATGGAGTCCAAGTGCTTCACGGAGCAGGGCACCCAGCTAGACAGGGATTTGGCCAAGGCACAACAATCGATCAAGGCGGCAAGAAAAATGGAGGCTGAGTACAAGCAGCTACTGCTAAATCACAAGGCGAAGAAGGCCCCATCTCACGTCGTCGAAGATCCATGCGTCCAACGCAAATTGGGGTGGGCTCCGTCCAATCCGGCAAAAGCTACCACTTACATTGATTCAGCCGGGAAGCAGGTCATGCCAACCCCCGCCCTTAATATGGTCGTCGCCAAGACACTACTCAAACAGGATAGGTCACATATGGCAGTTGATCAAGTCTATGAACTTGTCACCAAGGCTTGCTTGCAGCAGGAGAAGGCAATCTCGCAGAGGCTGGAATCCAATCCAGAGCTTTGCCAGTCAAGCATGAACAACCGTCGAAGACCAAGATCTCCCCATGATGAAGGATCCCACACGGGCTCCACGGAACAAAGGCGGAGGGATGCGAGCAACAGGACTGATGCCATCCCAGTATCCTTCGGCAATGGAGACAAGGCTCACCCTTGTCACTCGCTACCACCCCTGCGGTCCCAACATCATGAGGAACCATAGTCGTCAACTGTACAAGCATGCCACCTCCCAGGTTCCCCTAAGGTTGGTATCGTTATACGCGACCAGGGGGAATAGCCCTGGCATGACGAAGAGTGTAGCGGCATGAAGGACATAAGAGCAGATCCCACAAAGAAGAACCGCGTCTGACAAGCAACCGCAACAGGCGTGAGGATTCACATGGAGGGAGCAGCAAGAGGGCTAACCCACCGCCACCGTCCCCACCCAACAGTCACCATGGCGGTGGACATCGCGGGTCCTAGGGCTCGCACCACAACTCTCCTCCCAAGGTGGAAAAGGGAAACAACCGGAGCCATATGATGCACGTTCGTGACTTGACAAGATCCAAGAAGCCAAGGAAGATCCATACTTGGGGCCACGTTGCTTTGGACAGGTTATCCGGGCCACAACTTACCCTAAGGACCTCCGGGTTGACAAGAATATCAAGCCCTATGACAACACTGCCAGGCCAGTTACGTGGTTGCAGTACTACCGCAAAGCGATCGAAATCGCAGGGGAAACCCAAATGTCGCCGTCAAGTACCTCCCACTCATGCTCACCGGCAGCGTCCGACAATGGCTTGATGACTTGCCAGAGAAATCAATCTGCAATTGGCTGGACATGCATGAAGCATTCACCCAGAACTTCGAGGGTACGTACAAACGTCCCTGCACCGTCAGTGACCTACAGAGGTGTGTGCAAGAAAAGGACGAGTCTTCTCATGCCTACCTCTCCCATTGGCTTGCCAAGAAAAACTCATGCGTGGGAGTACACTATCAAACCGCTATAGCCGCCTTCATCGACGACCTAGAAAAGGGAACATTACTCTGACATACGCTGAAGCACCATCAGGACAATGGCAAGCTCGACCTCAACTTGATGATTTCCATGGATAGCAAATTCGCTGCTGCCAATGACAATCCTCGCGGTTCATTACCGGCGCTGGCCATCCCTACCTAGGCTAAGAAGAACAATAACAATAAGAGGAAGAATCCGCTAGAAAAAAAGCAGACAGCCGACATGGTCGCCACGATGTTCGCTGGTAGAGGCGATGGTGGACAACATGGTCGTGGCTGGTGGGCTAGTCATGGGAAGCAGCAGAGTGACTCTACACCTACAGCGCCCCAAGTTCCCCAGACGTACAAGGAGTACCACGATATGCCGTGTTTCGTCCACCTCGACACAGACGGTAAAGCTACACACACCACTTGGCAATGCAAGTTTGTCAATGACCTCAAGGAGGACCCTGAGTCCAGCTACAAGCAAAGTTAGAAGAACATACCCCGCGGAAAAGGAAAAGGGAAAAAGAAGGAGGAAGTGTCCAAGGATGCAGATGATACGAATGAAGACGCAAACACTAAACCCACTGACAAGGGAGATGGGACGGGAAAGGATCCCTTTGAAAATAAGGCTCTAGTCTACCACACCTTCCTTGGTACACCCACCATCCGGGCCCAAAAAACCTCACTAAGGATACTGATGGCCACCCTCCCCCCAGTTCCCTAGTACGTCAGATGGTTGGAGATTCCAAACTCTAGGGACAGAGAAGATCACCCAGAGCTCATCCCAATAAAGAACCAGTATGCCATGGTCATCGACCCTTTGATTGACCGCAGTGAGTTCACCAAGTGCCTCGTGGACAGCGGAAGCAGCATCAACATCATGTACCTAGATACGCCGCACAATATGAACTTGATAGAAACCTAGCTAAGGAAGAGAAACACCATGTTGCATGGTGTCGTTCCTGGCTGGCAAGATAACTCCCTTGGCTGCATCAGCCTTCCGGTCACCTCTGGTGATGTTAATAATTATCACTAAGAGCGCATGGCCTTTGAAGTGGTGCCCTTCAAGAGCGTGTACCACGTCATATTTGGACGCGACATCTTCCACTCCTTCCTCACCAGGCCATGCTTCATCTACAACAAGATCAAGATACCTAGACCAAAAGGCATCATCACTATTGCCGGAAGCTTCACGAAGGCAAGGGAGTGCGAGCTAAGCGAAGCCGCCTTCGCCGAAACGATCCTCTATGGTGAATAGTTCCAGGAGATCCAGCGCTAGGTCGATGCCTCGGAGATGCCGTCTTCGAAGAAGCAAATTTCTGACTCCGAACATGCATTCAAGGACGCCATCAAGACCAAGCAGGTGGATCTTGTTGAAGGAGATTCCTCCAACACCAGCTCCATTGGCACAGACCAGGATCCCAAATAGGAAGGTGCACTCGTCAAGTTCCTCCATGAGAATAGGGACATCTTCGCCTGGCAACCTGCCAACATGAAGGGTGTACCTACAGAACTTGCCGAGCACAGCCTAAATGTCGTGGTGGTGTCACGGTAGATGCCATGGATAGGCTAAAGGTGGGGCCAAGATGCACTAGAGGAATCCAGGGAGGGATAGTGTGGTGATTCCAGACACAGATGCTTTGTATTCTCCAAGTGTTCAAGGTTTACAGATGCTCCTTGAGCTGTATCGGGGAGAGGAGGAAGAAGAAGCTCTCTTACTCTCACCACTACCAACTACTCCCGCACAGGGCAAATAACTCGCAATCCCCTTCTACTGAGGTCCTGGCGCTCCTTATAAAGGTGAGGCCAGGCTACTAGCTAGGGCATACATGGAGGCATATTCCTAGGAATATGCGTCTCCCAAAATAGCAAACTGACCGGGTCACCTTTTGCCAACGTAAGTCATGTAGAGGCTATGTAATCCTCTGCGGTGCCAGCATCATCCGACACAGGCCGCGTCACCCTTGTCGGGCACGCCTCGGTGGTCCTTCCCTCTGTTCGCTTCGCTCATGCTCCTACGCATAGAGGTCACCCTTTGACCAGCGAGATACCTTACTTCTCTTGCAAGCCTGATATAACCCGGATCATGCCTGGTTAATCCGGCCCCGTGGGTACCTGCATACAAGTTACAAAATGCCTGTCGGCATACGACATACATCGGCCGGGACTTAGTTAGGTGGAAATCCTCTGGTCCGGATTACTCCATAAGTCGGCCTGCCTTGAGGTGACTCGGCCAGCATACGCTTTGACCTTGCCGTACCTCGGCTAACTCGGCCTCTATACCCTGGCGTGACCCTACCCGGGGGTATCCCCCCAAGATTAGTCCCCGAAGCTGGTGCGGTCTTAGCAACTTCAGCTGCTAAGGCCACAGCAGGTTCAATCTACTGAGCCTTTTACTCCCTTTTCCGAGTTACCTCATAGCTCGGATTTCATGGACTAGCTTTCCCTTGGCACATTCCGAGTTATCACTCGCTGGCCAGGTCACCCTTAAATTTTCCGGGTTATCCTTCCTTCTCTCATACACTTCCCCACGTCCTACGTGGAGGGTAATCATTATCTTGCCTCATTTTAAGGGCCTGCGCCAGTTACTGCATTTATTGTCAGGGGTTACTGTTGCACACGTCGCGTCGTAGCTGCCTCCTCGTTAACTTCATCACCACGTCGCGTCATGGGATCCCCTGTTTCCTGTGGCCCTTCCTGTGGCTTGCCTTTGATTGGCTGACCCGGCTGATACACGGCCACACCGTGTGGCCTTGACGCATAGCACGATCCCACTACCCACCGATGGGGCATGGTTGAATAGGGGAGGGGACGCGTCCCTCGGGTGTTTTCCCCTTCTCACGCCCCTTAGCCTTTCTGCATCTTCTTCTTCCTTACGACAGAGCCGCCGCTGCACCGTGCATCTTCGCTCTAGCCTTGCTGCCGCTCCCGCGCTGCTTCACCGTCACAGGTCCGTGCCACTCCCAGCCTCTGCTCCCCATGTCCGAACTGGCCGGTGAGGACAGTGATTTGGAAATGACTGAGGAGGAGCTCGCCGTCATCGGGGAAGAAGAGACGAAGGAGGAGGGCGAAACTATGGGGCGCGGTGGCTGGGCCGGTTCCTGGGTGTGCCAGGATGACCTGGATTGGCTCTACCGCACCCGTCGCATCCCCGAGGGCATAGTTTCGCGCCTCCCTTGCGAGGAGATTGCTCCCTCACCCAATCCGGGTGAGTTTGTCGTGTTCCTGTCTCACTTCCAGCGCAACTTCGGCTTGCCAGTGAGTGATTTCTTCCACGATTTCATCAACATCTACGAACTCCAACCCCACCATATTCCGGCGAACGCCATCACATACCTCTCTTCCTTTGCATCCCCATAGAGGGATACGTCAGCCCGTGGCCTACCAAAGAGCTCTGGATCCGGTTCTTCGGTCTGCGGAGGAACGTGATTCCAGATAAGCTACGTGCCCTGGAGGACAAGCACCTTGCCCAATGTGGTGCGGCCTCCATCTCACCTTGGAAGGAATATATCTTCCCCTAGGTTACGGGGCTTGATTCCTGCAAGGGCTGGGCCTGGACCTTCTTCTTTGTAAGGAATGGTTGGGATGAGGATCTGATCCGGCTGCATCCCTTTAAGATGGGTCCTCCTAATCCGGATCTATGGGACCGGGTTTCCAAGAAACCAACTGTCTTGGTGAATCAAGTCAATAAGCAGTTCCAGGAGCTGTAGGATCTAGGGCTGCGCAACGAGGATGTGATCATCACATTCGTCCGCAGTCGGATTTCTGCCATACAGAAGCGCACACACAAACTTTGCCTTATGAGCTAGCGACTTGACCCCAACCGGACCTCCTCCTTCGAGTTAAACAACACCAAGATCTTCTGCCGGGTCAAGGCCCTCTTCACAACCGACAAGGACTTTAGCTCTAACTGGGAGTGGGGGATGGAGCATTACTGCCGGGATAAGCCTCCTCCTAGGGTAAATCTCGTTTCTCAATCCTTTTCCGAGTTATATTCTATGTCGGAGCATGTTCCTCAATTGATCCCTTTTGTATTTTCCTCTTAGTTGTTTCTTTAGTAGACCCTGGAAGATGGCACCGAGCCTTCCCTCAAATGGGGGAAGGATCGACTTGTCTCGGAAGAGGAGGAGCCGGATCAGGAAATGTTCCTGCCCACCGCGGACGCAACCAAGCAACCCTCTGGTAACTTCTCTTCCTTAAGGAATTGGCCTGACGATGAAGATGATTCCGACATTGATGTGATGGAGGCATTTGACGTGGTACCCATTTCTTACGCATTTCCAGCTTCAGCTAACCCGGCTGGGCAGATCCATGAAGATCCCCCTCTTGCTACAGGTGAGTAGGCCCTAGCCGTGTCTAAGAAGTGGGCTGCCACTTCTGCTACTTCTTCCGGACCTCCCAAAACGACCAAAAGGAGAAAGAAGTCCGCTGACAAGACCGCCACCAAGCCTCTGACTAAGGCCATAGTCTGGAGAGCTTGAAAGCCCAAGGAGCCTTTGACTTCTGATGAGTATGTCACTTTTCTCTTTTGTCTAAATATCTGCTTCATGTTTTACTATCTATATGCCTTTTTTTTTGTTACAACTTGTCATTCATCGTATGATTCGGCAGGGCTATGGTGGAGGTTCCTCAGAGCGGCTCCAACAACGCTTCGCCCCTCCGGCGTACCCCATCTCCCCCTCGTGGTGATGATACATGCCCGCTCAGCCCAATTCAGGAGGGTTTAGTGGCTGCTCCGGGTTCTAGCTCACCTCGTCCAGAGAAGGGAAACCTCAGAGCAGGGGGAAGTAGCCCGGCCGGGATAGCGGATGCTCCCGGCTCCTCATCGGCTCAGCCGCAACCCGCCACCTCTGATGTAGCAGCAGCAGCAACAGCACCACTGCCAACACCAGCACCAGCACAAGCACCAGCACCAGCACAAGCACCAACACCAACACCAACTCCTTCTGCCTCGTCTGAGTCTTCCAAGACTCGGCGAGATGACCCCTCTAGCACTAAGGCTGCACCCAAATCCAAATCAGAAACCCAAGGCTAAGAAAGGCTCTGGCGCCACCAAGGCAGCATCCATCGAGGCTGGACAGCGCACGCTCGTGTCCATGCTGCCGAAGAAAGATGTCCCCTTCGGATCAGCTAGCAAGCAACTTGCATTGCCCACTAATACATTGCAAATGTATCTATAATTTTTGATGTTCCATGCTTGGTTTTATCTACTTTCTTGTGTTTTGTCCGCACTTTGGAGTACTTTTCATATGATTTCTTGGACTAACCTATTAACAAGAGCCATAGTGCCAGTTGCCTGTTTTCGCTGTTTTTGGTTCCAGAAAGTCAGAAAATGAATATTCTCGGAATTGGACGGGACAAAAGCCAAAGTTACTATTTTCCCGGAAGACTCACGGAGCCAGAAGGAGAGTCGGATAGGGGCCACAGGGTGGCCACACCCCCCTTGGCATTGGCCAGCCCAGGCCGCGCCATGGCATGGTGTGGGCCCCCTGGACTGCCACCGACCTTGCCTCCTTTGCCTATAAGAGCCTCCCGATACCAAAACCCTAAGTCGTCAATCAAAAATCCACGAAAAGTTCCGCAGCGCCGCCGCCACCGAAGGGGAGATTCGAGGGATAGAAAGTCTCTGTTCCGGCACCTTGCCGGGACGGGGAAGTGCCCCCGGAGAAATCTCCATCGATCTCCATCACCATTGCTGATTCCCATGATGAGGAGGGAGTAGTTCTCTCTCGAGGCTAAGGGTTCTACCGGTAGCTATGTGTTCATCTCTCTCTCTCTATGCATGATCTTATTGAGATCATGAGCTTGTAATCTATAGAGCTACCTTACTACTCAAGTGCTTAATAGATCTCTTCTCTCCCCATGTGTGTGAAAGTGATAGCGTGCACACCATGGTGGCACTTAGGATAGAGATTACAAATACTTGTTATGAGTTATATTTGGAGTTGGATATCTTTATGAAATTGTGGTGTTTGTTCGACTCATCTAGTACTCAAGGTGACAGTGTGGGGTTTCTAGATGGGAAAGATGAACTTTTGAGGTGTGTTGTTATAGCCCTACCATCGATTAGAGTGTCCAACCGGAGAGTAGTTCAACGTAGTATCATGAAGATGATATATTTATATGAGAGAGTGTTCACTAGTGAAAGTATGATCCCTAGGCCTTGTTTCTTAGCATTCAAACACCGTTTGCAATTAGATCTGTTACATGTTTGCTTGCTTCTTTCTTTATTTCAGTTTGCCTTTAGTCTTTTCCACGCCATCAAGTTATTTTCTATCACCGTTACCACTTATAATTATCTATACCACTTGTATTTGACTATCTCTTCGCCGAACTAGTGCACCTATACACCTGACAAGTGTATTGGGTGTGTTGGGGACACAAGAGACTTCTTGTATCTTGATTGCAGGGTTGCTTGAGAGGGGATACCTTTGACCACTTCCTCCCTGAGTTCGATAAACCTTGGGTGATCCACTTAAGGGAAAACTTGTTGCTGTTCTACAAACCTCTGCACTTGGAGGCCCAGCAACTATCTACAAGAATTGAAGTGCATAGACATCAAGCTGTTTTCTGGCGCCGTTGTCGGGGAGGTAAGGTAAAAGGTATTCACACCGGAGGATTAAAGAAGAAGAACCTCCCATGGCAAACACCTATTTTCTGGCTCCGTTCTTGGAGGTATAAAGGTACTCACATCCTCGGTGTGAGTACTCAAGATTATTCCTTTAGATTATGCAATTTTTTCTTTTTGTTTCTTGTTTTCACTAGTTAGGCTTAATGGAAAACAACAACAAAGTTAGAGAGCTTTATAGTATTTATCTTGAGTTAGGACATGAAGTGTTTGAAGAGAAAATTAAAAAACCTATGGAACTTTATTTGCATGCTAATAGCAATGTTGTTAGTATGAATTCTTTCGACAGCATTATTTCTAATGCTATGGAAAATTCTAAGCTTGGGGAAGCTAGTTTTTATGGAAATGATCTTTTTAGTTCCCCAGCTTTGGAAGATAGCTATTCTATTGCTTATGATGATACCAAACCTCCAATATATGATGATTACAATGATGAATATGATATTTTCAGTCCACCTACTATTGAGGATAAAATTAATTAGGATTACACTATGCCTCCTATATTTGATGATTATGGTGATGAGAATAATAATGATAGCTATTTTGTTGAATTTGCTCCCAGCACAATTAATAAGAATGACTATGCTTATGTGGAGAGTAATAATTATTATATGCATGTGGCTCATGATAAGAATGTTTTATGTGATAGTTATATTATTAATTTTATTCATGATGCTACCGAAAGTTATTATGAGAGAGGGAAAAATGGTTTTATGTATCTCAACAATATTAAGTTTCCCCTCTTTATGTTGAAAATCTTGAAGTTGCACTGTTTTGCTTTCCTATGCTTGTTGATTTGTGCTTTTATGACTTGTTTCTTTGCAAGAGTCCTATGCATAGGAAGTGGGTTAGACTTAAATGTGTTTTGAATTTTCTTCTTGATGCTTTCTTTTACTTAAATTCATATTGCTTATGTGAGCATTTTCTCAAACTATCATGCCTAACTTAAAGGCGTTAAAGAAAAGTATTTATTGGGAGATAACCATAAAGTTTTAGATGAGTCTTGGGAGTTATTATTTGAGTAATAACCGCTCCTTATCCTTTTTATTTTCTTTTTGTGCCAAGAGTAACCTCTAATGAGAGAGAAGTAATGATTGGGAAAGTTGCTATCCCGAAACAGATTTCTGTGCTTCACCGTAAAAATTCGTGTACAATCTCTGAACGTCTTATTCAGGCGTGAATTTTTGTGCTTCTGACCCAGGTTGTTATCTAACTTCCGTTAGTTCAACACTTTTTGATTTGAGCAACAGAAGGTCTTCTAAAAAATCGTCTTTATCTGCTGGTCTGTTTTGACAGAGTTCTGCCATTTTCTGCATTTGCTTCTTGTTGGTTCCTTTTTGAGTTCTTTTGGGGAATTGAGCTTTTTTAGGGAAGTGCTACAGTATATAGTGTTCTAATGGAAGTTTATTGGTGTTAGAACTGAACCTAAAGACTTATTATCTTGAGTGCAGTAATGTTGCTAATAAAGATTGTGTGAAGTTTTGTATGAAGGAAAAATTTCAGGTGTATGGAAGGAATGAGTAATGAGATGAAGGATGGACTAAAGCTCAAGCTTGGGGATGCCACGCGTGTCACCCCAAGAAATATCCAAGAAGTACAAGCATCAAAGCTTGGGGATGCCCAAGGCATCCCTTCTTCATACAATAAAAATCCCAGGTTTCTTCCAAACGATTCATTTTTATTGTTTCATGCACAATTGTGTTGTTCTTGGAGCGTCTTCTTCTTTGTTTTTAGTTTGCTTTTGTTTTCGTAGTTTTCTGAATAAATTGGTTGGACCCCCTCTTTCATACATTGGTTTGCAAATAGTTTGGTTTGGTTTGGAAAAGAGTAGGAAAGTTCATCCTTATGTGGTAAAAAGAGCTTGTTTTTTACTGTAGCCTAAGCTTTGTCATGTCATGCTTGATATTGTTTTGGCTTTATGCTTAGTATTCTTTGCTGTAGCATGACTTGTTATAAACAATTGATATTGCTTAATGTGCCTTGGATGAATCATGCATTGTTTTACCATATTAAAGCATAATATAGTGGTATTCTCCTTTGATGCTTTATTTGGGTTGACTTGGCGCATGCTCACACCATGTTATGACTATCTCAAGTCACCATAGCCTTTATGATCCTTTAGTTTTCAACTTGTAGTATCACTTTATGATTTTATCAATGATGTTTTATCGCTCTGCATGATTATGGCCATTATTGCTCTCTTAGTTTGTCGCTCCCAGTCTTTTGCTAGCCTCCACAACCAAGTATGAGTTCCACTCATGCATCCAACTCCCTAAACCAAGTTATTCCAAAGAGTCCACCATACCTACCTACTAGATTATGCTATTCCAAGTACATTCATGCTTTTGTTGACCTTCCAAATAAAACTCGTTATGAGAAAACTAGTGATTAAAGCTCTCACAAACTTGATGGCACACTTAACTTTTCTTGCCCTTAATAAACTTGAACCATTGTGTCGTCTATGTTGTATATGCTTGCACTTATTTGTTGGGAATTAGTAGAACCATGTTGTCATGGGGAACGCTTTCAACATTGCACTTGGTACTTGTACCTAGTTGATATCATGCTCTTTTGTATATGGATGTCGTCGGTGTGAAATGAAAGGGGAGCTTGTAAGTCCGTGGAGTTATGTATATGTGTTAGAGAAACGCCTGGGCCGCTGGTCTAATCCATGCTATCATGGTGGAAACCTACAGCGTAACCATAATGATCTATCTATGAAGCATTCTTCTTATAAAAAAAAGAGTCCTATATTGAGAAAAAAGAGAAAAAGAAAAAAAAGATATTATGAAAACAGGAAAGAGAGAAAAAAGCACCATATTCCCATGGTAAATAAGAAGATTGCTGAGATGCTCGTTGTCTGCTTGTCTTGTCATTTTGATATGGGAATTCTTCCGTATCATCGGGCAAGGGGTACCCCGTTGGCGGTTTTCTTGGATACACATGTACTTACGATGACAAGAACTTACCGGTGACTAAACTTGAGTAGCATGAGGAGCGGCCCTCGTATTCAAGGGGCATGAGATTTCCAACTTATACTTTTTCAAGCATATACTCCATAGTTTGTTCACTTTAACCTTAATCACTTCAAGATGCTTATGATAGGGGCAATGAGAGCTGAAACCTATTAAGTACCATAATTTTTGGAAGCTCTTTATGAAACTTGAATCTCTGCTTCCTTCTATGAAGGCCTTTCTTCCACCATTATATTGAGTCTCCACCTTCTATCTTTATGCACCTACTTTGAGAGCATAGTGGCCATTCTTAGTTCTATGTGCATTGTCCCAAGACTAGTTGATTGATGTATAACTTGATATTGCTTGTTTTAAACTATTTGTATCTAGTCACTCTTATGAACTTTGAAGTTGTCCTATGCATTTATATTTGCTACTCTATGAGGGACAAGCTGAATACTACTCTGCTATGTTTTCTTTATGTGAAACAAACAAACGTCTTGCAAAGCATTGTTATTCATGAATCTTTTGTTTGTGCCTTTTCATGTTGCAACATAGTTGCTATGTCTTATTGCTAGAACTTTGTCTTTCATGTTATGATTGAACTACTATGATCCTAGCTATCAATGTTTTACAAATACTTTGATCATGTTTATGATGGTGCATGTCACCTCAAAAATTATTCTTTCTTTTTATCACTTAGCTACTCGAGCACAAGGAGGAGTTAAGCTTGGAGATGTTGATACATTGCAAATGTATCTATAATTTTTGATGTTCCATGCTTGGTTTTATCTACTTTCTTGTGTTTTGTCCGCACTTTGGAGTACTTTTCATATGATTTCTTGGACTAACCTATTAACAAGAGCCATAGTGCCAGTTGCGTGTTTTCGCTGTTTTTGGTTCCAGAAAGTCAGAAAATGAATATTCTCGGAATTCGACGGGACAAAATCCAAAGTTACTATTTTCCTGGAAGACTCACGGAGCCAGAACGAGAGTCGGAGAGGGGCCACAGGGTGGCCACACCCCCCCTTGGCGCGGGCCAGCCCATGCCGCGCCATGGCATGGTGTGGGCCCCCTGGCCGGCCATTGACCTTGCCTCCTTCGCCTATAAGAGCCTCCCGATACCAAAACCCTAAGTCGTCAATCAGAAATCCACGAAAAGTTCCACAGCGCCGCCGCCACCGAAGGGGAGATTCGAGGGATAGAAAGTCTCTGTTCCGGAACCTTGCCGAGACGGGGAAGTGCCCCCGGAGAAATCTCCATCGATCTCCACCACCATCTCCATCACCATTGCTGATTCCCATGATGAGGAGAGAGTAATTCTCTCTCGAGGCTAAGGGTTCTACCGGTAGCTATGTGTTCATCTCTCTCTCTATGCATGATCTTATTGAGATCATGAGCTTGTAATCTATAGATCTACCTTAATACTCAAGTGCTTAATAGATCTCTTCTCTCCCCATGTGTGTGAAAGTGATAGCGTGCACACCATGGTGGCACTTAGGATAGATATGACAAATACTTGTTATGAGTTATATTTGGAGTTGGATATCTTTATGAAATTGTGGTGTTTGTTGGACTCACCTAGTACTCAAGGTGACAGTGTGGGGTTTCTAGATGGGAAAGATGAACTTTTGAGGTGTGCTGTTATAGCCCTACCATCGATTAGAGTGTCCAACCGGAGAGTAGTTCAGCATAGTATCATGAAGATGATATATTTATATGAGAGAGTGTTCACTAGTGAAAGTATGATCCCTAGGCCTTGTTTCTTAGCATCGAAACACCGTTTGCAATTAGATCTGTTACATGTTTGCTTGCTTCCTTCTTTATTTCAGTTTTCCTTTAGTCTTTTCCACGCCATCAAGTTAGTTTCTATCACCATTACCACTTATAATTATCTATACCACTTGTATTTCCCTATCTCTTCACCGAACTAGTCCACCTATACACCTGACAAGTGTATTGGGTGTGTTGGGAACACCAGAGATTTCTTGTATCTTGATTGCAGGGTTGCTTGAGAGGGGATACCTTTGACCACTTCCTCCCTAAGTTCGATAAACCTTGGGTGATCCACTTAAGGGAAAACTTGCCGCTGTCCTAAAAACCTCTGCACTTGGAGGCCCAACAACTGTCTACAAGAATAGAAGTGCGTAGACATCACCCACCTGCCCCGCTGTCGCCCAAGTTGCGAGGAAGGAGGCCCATGCCAAGGGCTTGGTTGTGTCGCACATGCTTAGTGGAGAGAGCTATCCTCCGGCTCTGATCGAATATGTAAATAATTGCAATAGAGCAGAGTTCATCAATCCCAACGATGATCTCCCGGAGATGTTTGGGCCCGCCGAATTTAGCGCACAAATGAACATAGCAGCCAAGGCTATCAACCTTGCTGGTTGGATGATGGAGGTACGCTACTTTTTCTTTTCTTTAACATGCACAAGTGCTTAGAGATATATCCATTAGTCCCCGAGCCTTCGGGGCAGTAACTTGTTACTCGGCCGGATGGTCCTTAGAGAACTAGCGTAACTCCTTAGTAGCATTGAATATGCACACATCTAGAGTCGGGTTAAGTTCCAGTTGGCCTGGATTTTGTACACTTCGAACATGCACACACCTAGAGCCGGGTTATGTTCCACTTGGCCCGGATTTTGTACACTTCGAATATGCCCACACCTAGAGCCGGGTTAAGTTCCACTTGGCCCGGATTTTGTACACTTCGAATATGCACACACCTAGAGCCGGGTTAAGTTCCACTTGGGCCGGATTTTGTACACTTCGAATATGAACACACCTAGAGCCGGGTTAAGTTCCACTTGGCCTGGATTTTGTACACTTCGAACATGCCACCCTTGCTTTTTTCAGGCAACTACCAATCGCCGGAGCACTGAGTTTCAGCGCCTCTTGGACACACACAAGGCGCTGCGCTCGAAACATGCTACACTTCTCGCTGAGTTCGAGAAAAGGGGTAAGTTTTCACTTTGACTTTTTCCCATCTTTCTGCGCCTTTTCTCGCTGAACTATTCTATCATTCAAACTGCACAGCCAAAGTGGAGGCCGAAAACACAATTATGAGAAAAACTTGGCCGAGATAAAAGGTAATTCGCTTTGATTACTCAATTTTCGTGCTCTCTCCCCTTTCTCCTGAGCTTGGCAGATATTCATACCTCGGCTCTGCCGGGTCAACAAATTGTTTCAACATCCCTTGAAGATAGTGTGCCCGTGCCTGATATGATGCTGCATTTTCTCGAACAAGCAGGGCAACATCAGGCTGAGCTCAAGAAGAAAGATGATGAACTCGCCAAAATCTGAGCCAAGGATGATGAACTTGCCAAGCTCAAGGCTGAGATGAAAAAACTTAAAGAGCTCCCCAAGATTGAAATGGACAAGGCTGGCAAGGACTTCACCGAGGAATGAGAACGCCTTAACCTCCAACTTGCAAAGGATCAAGAATTGCTGAAAGAGGCCGATGTCAAGCTTGGCTTGGCTAACGTTGAACTTGAGAAGCTTCGGAAGAGACGTGATAATTGCACCAAGGAGCTGACTCGGATCCATAGTCATATCTCCCGTAAACTCCTTTCCTTCTACTGACATGTATTTTACCAAGTTAAGCTCTTTTACTTATTTTACTTGTTTTGTCTTCAGGAAAATTCCTAGAGGGCGATGCCATTGCCAAGTTCCGCCAGCAGAGGGGTACTCCAAATGGTCCTGGTGCTGAACCCATTCCTTTTGACATGGAGGATCTGATAGTCATCCTATCCTCCCAAGTTGAAATTATGAAGAACTATGGTTCGGGTCTCCTGGATTCAGCCGTCCGGATCTTCCGTGCCCTTTGGCCTAGTGAGGATGTTACGGAGGGATCCACTGCTTTGATCAACAAGGTGATGGATTGCAAGACCCTGCTCGACCTCTGGAGGGAATCCGCCGCTCGCGCTGGAGCTGATACTGTCCTCCACTTTGTTCTCACGTGGTATGAAAAACTAAATCTGAAGTTTCTCGAGTGCTTGCGCACCGGATGAAGGTGGTCAAATGACCCGGATTGGGTAGCCTGGCGTAAGGCTTGTGCCCACAACCTCATTCAATTTTCCCATGTCCATCAATGGAACGAAGGACCAAGCTTCCTTGGCGCTGTTGACGACAAATACGTCGAAGATGGTTCAGGTGAGGAGGAAGAGGACGAAGCCTCAGATGTCGAAGAAAATGAAGATGATGATGAGGCTGAGGCCGGAGTTCCACCCGCTGGAGCCGAGTTACTTCCTCCTGCTGCTGCTCCTTGAGCACGAAAAAACACTTTGAAATTTATCAGATCCCCGTTATGCCGGGTGCAGATGTATCAAGCACATAGATTATGTTTTGCTACTATATTGTTCATGCCGGATTAACTTGGGCATAGTCCCTGAGTTTCATTTTCTTGTTCCTTCAATTTCATGGCTCGACTCGCGTCTACCTTGATTCGGTTTTGTGACTTACGAGTCCGAGTTTCAAAAATTGACTTAATAATACTTGGAAACTTTAGGCTTAGCTCAAAATAATCCAGTGCAGTAAAAGTAAAGTAAACATAAGGTTAGTCCGAATAACAAATGTCAGCTCGATTAAGTTCTTTTCCTTAGTCGTTTTTCATGTGCTACGCAATTCCAAACTTGTTCTCTTGCTTGCCATGAAGCCAATTCTTGTGGGGCAGCAGCAAGTCGAAGAGTTGATTTTTTGGTGCTCACACACTACTTATCCGTCTTAGGCAGAAGCAACTTACGCCAGCCGACATAAAAATGAATAGTAAATACAGAAGACAACAAATATTACTAAGACAGTCCCCGAGTTACTACTCGAGGTGCCAAGATTCCATTGATAAACTCATTGCCGGCATACATACCGACATATGAGAGACTCGGATACACACACTTCTTTGTTAAGTGTAGAACGGACGAAGTAGAGCTACATTCCATGGACGCTTAGATTCCTCGCTGGACCTGTCCGCCTTGTTCTTCTCCTGTGGTTGCACATCAATGAGATAATAAGAGTCATTGTGCAATGCTTTGCTCACGATGAATGGCCCTTCCCATGGGGGGATAACTTATGCATGCCAGCAGTACGTTGTACCAGCCGGAGTACCAGATCACCTTCCCAGAAGACTCGGGGGTTTACTTTCCGGCTATGATAGTGTTGGAGATTTTGCTGATATATGGCGGATCTGGACAATGCCAATTTTCTCGCTTTTTCCAGCAGATCAACATCATTTTGCCGGGCTTCTCGCACTTTGGCTTCTGTGTATTGGGTGACCCTAGGCGAATCATGCTCTATGTCGGCTGGTAATATAGCTTCTGCCCCATATACCAGAAAAAATGGTGTATAGCCTATTGATCGATTCGAAGTTGTTCTTAAACTCCACAGTATCGCTGGTAGTTCTTCTATCCAGAACCCCGCTGATCTTTGCAGCGGCTCAATGAGCCGGGATTCTATCCCAGATAATACTAATCCGTTGGATCTTTCCACTTGTCCGTTCGATGCGGGGTGGGCTACTGAAGCAACGTCCAGCCGGAGCTTCTTATCTCGGCAGAATCGTGCAAATGCTCCTTTAGCAAAATTTGTGTCGTTATCTGTTATGATACTGTGAGGATAGCCATATCTCAGGATGATATCTTTGAGGAACGTCACGGCTGTAGCTCCATCACATTTTCTTATTGGCTTTACTTCAATCCATTTTGTAAACTTGTTAACCATAACCAAGATATGGGTCATATTTCCTCTCGCCGGCTTAAATGGACCAACCATATCCAAACACCATAACGCAAATGGCCAGGTAATTGGTATGGTCTTGAGCTCCAACATTGGCATGCGTGTCTTGGTAGCATACCTCTCACAACCATTGCATTTTCTTACCAGATCTTCTGGTTGTTCTAAGGCACTTGGCCAGTAGAATCCATGTCGGAAAGCTTTTGCCACTAAGGCCCTGGATGAGGCGTGATGCCCACATTCCCCTTGATGTATATCTCGGAGGATGTCAAGCCCTTCTTCCGGGTCAACACACCGTTGCAGGACATTCGTGACACTCCTCTTGTATAGCTCGGCATTGATAATCGTGTATGCCTTTGCTCTCCTCTGAATTTGCCTTGAAAGCACTTCTTCGTCGGGCAAGGATCCATCCTTCAGAAACTGGAATATGGGCAGTGCCCAAGATGGTACAGCTCGCACTGGGAACACCTCCTCGTCAACTTCCATTTGATCCACCGACATAACATACCTCTACTGTGTCAAGTCGTTGCAGCCCCGGTTCGCAAGGCGATCCCGTTTCTGAACCACTTCCCACATCAATGTCCATGGGCACCGCTTCTAACTCCGTATTTGCCGAGATATAGATTGACTCAGATTCTGGGGATGGCCTGATAGATGGCTTTCTGAGGTGCTCTAGTGCTACACCCGGTGGAATTGCTTGTCGGGTTGACCCGAGCTTCGACAATACGTTGACAGCCTCATTTTCTAGCCGGGGTACATGGTGGAACTCACATCCCTCAAAGTATCCCGATATTTTCTGCACATAAAATCTGTACAGTGCCATGTTTGCATCCAATGCATCCCATTGCCCTGAGACTTGCTGAACTACTAGATCCGAGTCACCAAAGCACTGGATCCAACGTATTCCAATTTCTTTCGCCACTTTGAGCCCATGCACTAGTGCTTCATATTATGCCACATTGTTTGATGCTGCGAAGTGGATCTACAGCACGTACTTCAGCTGGTCTTTCTTGGGAGAGGTAAGCACAACTATGGCACCTAACCCACTTTTTGTTTTTGATCCGTCAAAATGCATTCTCTAGTAATTCAGATCTGGCAACGGTGGCTCATATTGCATCTCGGCCCAATCCACAAAAAAGTCGGCCACAGCCTGAGACTTAATCGCATCTCTCATGTCGAATTGTGGAGCATAAGGGGCTAACTCGATTGCCCATTTTGCGATCCGGACACTTGCATCCTTGTTGCTCATTATCTCAGATATGGGGGCTTCACATATCACTTTGATGGGGTGCTCTTCAAAATAGTGCTTCAGCTTCTTTGCTGCCATATACACACCATATGCCATCTTATGATAGTGAGGATAGTTCTGCTTTGATGCTGATAATACCTCTCTCAGGTAATAGACTGGCCTTTGCATCGACTTACCCTCTTCGTCGCGCTCTACCACTATCACTGCACTTACAACTCGGTTGGTTGCGGCTACGTAGAGCAACATTGGCTCTTTTGATAGTGGAGAGGCTAACACTGGCGCAGTGGCTAACATTTTCTTTAACTGGATGAAGGCTTCATTTGCCTGCGGTGTCCATATGAACTTGTCCAACTTTTTCATCAGTTGATAGAGAGGCAATGCTTTTTCTCCCAACCGACATATAAAAGGACTTAAGGATGCCAAGAAACCAGTGAACTTCTGGACATCGTTAAGACACTTAGGCAACTCCATTCGCTCTATGGCTCGGATTTTAGTTGGATTAGCTTCGGTACCTCGGTTGGAGACAAGAAACCCGAGTAATTTTCTAGCCGGGACACCGAAGGTACACTTCTCCGGGTTAAGCTTCATTCGGAACCTCCTTAGGTTCGCGAACGTTTGCCTGATATCATCAAGGAGCGTTTTGCTTTCCTTTGTCTTTATTACCACATCATCCACGTACACTTGCACATTTCGACCAATTTGGTCGTGTAAACATTTTTGCATACATCTTTGGTACGTTGCCCCTGCATTACGTAAACCGAAAGGCATGGTGCAATAGCAATAAGCCCCATACGGGGTAATTAACGCAATCTTTATTTGATCATTCGGGTTCAGAGGTATCTGGAGGAAACCAGAATATGCGTCTATGAATGACAACAGTTCACACCTAGCAGTAGAATCTATGACCTGGTCTATCCTTGGCAGTGGGAATGGATCTTTTGGGCACGCCTTATTCAGGTTCGTGTAATCGATGCACATACGCCATACCACTGCCACATTCGGATCATCTTTCTTCATCTCCACAAACACCGGATTAGATAACCAATGCGGATAAAGCACTTCCATGATGAATCCGGTTGCAAGGAGCCAAGCTATCTCATCTCCAATGACTTTTCTCCTGTGTTCGGCGAAGCGACGGAGAGGTTGCTTCACCGGCTTTGCTCCGGGTCTCACATTCAAAGAGTGCTCGGCCAACTCCCTCGGAACACCTTGCAACTCCTGTGTGGACCAAGCAAAGATACCCCGATTCTCACGGAGGAAGTTGACGAGCTCGCTTTCCTATTTATCAGTTAACCCGACACCACTTGTTACGGTGCGCTCTGGGAACAGATCATCAACAGGTACTTTGTTTGTATCCTTTGTTGCTTGAAATGAGACACTTCCATGCAGGTTGCTCAGCGCCGGCATATACTACTGTGTGGACTGAGCCAATGCCGCTACTTCCTGGATCTTTCTCTTTTCTTGTGCGATCACGAGTGACTCGACCAGATTAGACCCCGGCGACGCACACTCAATAGAACGTCGGAAATCCCCAGCTATGGTAATTACTCCATTTGGCCCAGGCAACTTCATCTTTAGGTAACTGATGTGAGTACTTGCCATGAATTTGTTCAGGGCTAGCCTGCCGAGTAACGCATGATATGCACTTTCTAAGTTCACAACCTCAAACTTCAGATTCTCAGTCTGGCAGTTATCTCTCGTGTCGAACAACACGTCAACCCGGACTTTGCCAAAGGGTTCACAGGAGATACCAGGCACAATGCCATGGAAAGTTGTCCTTGTGGCTTGGAGCATGTTCTCCGAGATACCCAACTTGCGCATTGTGTCCACATACATAATATTGATGCTGTTGTCATTGTCAATCAGCACCTTAGAAAACCTCACATTGATATTTGGCCCGATGAACATTGGGTCCAGCACCAATGCATACGAACCAGGGCTCGGCATAAGATTGGGATGGTCCTTGATACTCCAGGTAATTTCCTAATCTGACCAAGGCATATACCTCGTCACCGCTGGCATAACCGCATTCACTTCCATATGTCGGCGTTGCAAGCTTTTTCTATCTGTTTCCTCCGTGGTGAACACACAGTAACTCTGGTGATGCTCTCTGTATTCATTTATCCCATCATTGTCGGGGTACCTTTGATCTGGCTGATGTTGGTTTTCCACCTAATGCACTGCACCCCTTCTCTCATGATTCTCATACCTCGGCAGAGGTGGTGGTAACATTAACTATTGCGTATTTGCTCTGGAGAGCAACTGCTACCGAGGTAACTCCTGCTGAGGTTGATCGTTCTGAGGTGCTTGAGCATTCCCCGAAGCACTTTGCTCTATCTTCCTCATCCACTCACATTGCCAGGTTGTATGACCCGCCGAGTTACTCGGATTTGGCGTGTGAAATTTGCACGGCTGATCCAACATTGCCTCATACGTATACCTCGGCCGGTCTTTCTTTTCTTGCCACTGTCTCTTTTGCTCGGGCGTCCAAGTTTTCTTGCCATCATTCCTTGGATTCCACTATTGCCCTTAAGTTTTCTGACGCTGATTACTCCCTGCTCCGGGTTGATCTTGATTTACCGCAGTAACTTGTTGCGAACTGTACCTATAATCCGGTCTATCATCTCTTCTTTTACCCCGGTAATCATTTCGCCGGGATGATCTGGCTCCATCTCGTTGGTAGTACTCCTCATTTGACTCGTTTAACATAAGCCGGGGTTGAGTCGGATCACCCAAAGCATACGAATCAGCAATCCAGATTGTCTTTGCCAGCGTAGTTGGCATATCCCTTTTTAACCTTTGCCACAACATGCTTGCATATCTACACCCTTGTGCAAACCAAGGTATGGCCTGAGACTCAATCACGCCTTCACATGAATTTCTCACGTTGCACCAGCGGGTTAGGAACTCCCGGTCCATTTCATTTGGTCTCTGCTTGCACATTGCTAGGGTCTATGGCCTATTCGGCCTCTGATACGTGCTCGAGAAGTTACTGACAAACATTTCTTCAAAGTCAATCCAGCAGTTGATACTACCGGGTGGTAAGTTATTTAACCAAACCCTTGCTGGCCCCTCCAGCATCTGAGGTACGTATCTCACTGCCCATCTCAAATTGCCTGTCGCAATTTTCACTGTTGTTGCGTAGTTGATCAACCATCCTCTGGCTTGGTGCTGTCGTCATATGTTTTTGTGCCTCTGGGTAACTGGAAGTTAGGTACCGGAGGCTCTTTCATGATCCGGGGCCCAAATCATGCTGGACCCGGAGGACCTTGCCCCTCAATTTGCTCCGACCTATAGAGCCGATCCAGCTTTAGCTTGGCGTCATCCGGGAGCAAGTTCCTGCTCCCCAACCTTGACCCTATGACATGATAATCCGTCCTAGGGTATCCTACATTCACCATTTCCGAATCACCGTTCTTGTATCTGTCTTGCTCCTGTGAAGCGTATCTCTGTTGCATACCTTGGCCGGAACTTCACTCTTGCCGTGGTATATTCCGCTGCTGCGGTTGCCCTGCACCCGCCGAGTTATGCTGTCCGGCATTGCCGTTTTCAATGTTTCTCTGACCGACATTGCCTTAGTCATAATTACCTCGGACATCTTCACCTCGGTCGACACTTTGTCGATCCTCATTTCCCTGTATTCCTTTTCCTTTCCCTTCCCTTGCCGGGTCATACGGGACTATCTGTTTGTTTCTCCTCGCCGAGGTTACCACTTCCTCTCTTCTAAGGCCATCATGAGGTGATGATGCAGCTCCAGCAGATTTCTCCGGGTTACCCACTGCCGAATAAACGACTTTGGAAGCCCCAGCCCTTGCCGGGTTAGCACTGAGCAACTCATCATTCTTTCTGTTAGCGATCCGAACTAACGTGTTGACCATCTCCTACTGTCTTTGCCGGGCTTCACCCGTCAAACCTTCTAACTCGGATGCAGTTGCATCTGCTGCTCTGAGGTTCTTTGCCGGGGTGCTGTACTTCAGCAATCCCATGGACAAAGGGTTACCCTCTAGTATTTTCTACCTAGTATCCTCTAACTCATCCTGTGCCTGAGCCAGATCTACCACTAGTGCTATGGGGCTTTCCAAGCTATCTATCGCCTGCTGCAGTAGGTTTTTTGGCCTCTCTAGTAGAGGACCTCTACTTTTCTTGGGTGCCTTGGGTGTTACCTCCGGATCTGGTGCCAAGTCTTTGCTCGCGCTAGTGTCAGGCACTGTCATCATCACCTCAGCACGGTCAGGGGGGTGAGTGATACGCGCACCACGAGCCGCGCTAAGGGGTGGCTCTCCTCCCTCGACGAAGTGCCGCGGGTGAACGCAAGACACATCGACGCCGACGTAGATCCTATGGGTGCCAAGCTTGAAGAAGACACCATTGTGCGGTTGAGGCCGCTTGCCAAAGCAACCAGCATTGTCGCTGACGTAGTCCAGCGCTCCAAAGCGCTGAACGAGCCCAAAGACGATGCGCTCGCCATTGCCGATGATGCTTCCCGTCCGGATCTTCACTCCTGCTAGCGCCGCTAGCCCCACGGTGGGCGCCAACTGTCGTGGTGGTGTCACGGCAGATGACATGGATAGGTTAAAGGTGGGGCCAAGATGCACTAGAGTAATCCAGGGAGGGATAGTGTGGTGATTCCACACACAGATGCTTTGTATTCTCCAAGTGTTCAAGGTTTACAGATGCTCCTTGAGCTGTATTGGGGAGAGGAGGAAGAAGAAGCTCTCTTACTCTCACCACTACCAACTACTCACGCGCAGGGCAAATAACTCGCGATCCCCTTCTACTGAGGTCCTGGCGCTCCTTATAAAGGGGAGGCCGGGCTACTAGATAGGAATATGCCTCTCCCAAAATAGAAAACCGACCGGGTCACCTTTTGCCACCGTAAGCCATCCAGAGGCTACGTAAGCTTCTGCGGTGCCAGCGTCATCCGACACAGGCCGAGTCACCCTTGTCGGCCACTCCTCAGTGGTCCTTCCCTCTGTTCGCTTCGCTCACGCTCCTGCGCATAGAGGTCACCCTTTGACCAGCGAGATACCTTCCTTCTCTTGCAAGCCTGGTATAACCCGGATCATGTCTGGTTAATCCGGCCGCGTGGGTACCTGCATACAAGTTACAAAATGCCTGCCGGCATACGACATACGTCGGTCGGGACTTAGTTACGTGGACATCCTCCGGTCCGGGTTACTCCGTAAGTTGGCCTGCCTTGAGGTGACTCGGCCAGCATACGCTTTGACCTTGCCGTACCTCGGCTAACTCGGCCTCTATACCCCGTCGTGACCCTATCCGGGGGTATCCCCCAACACTAAACATCGATCCTAAAGCAAAACTGGTGAAACAACCTCTACGATGCTTTGGTGATGAAAAACGACGGGCATAGGCAAAGAACTAGTTAGGTTACCTAAGGCTAGTTTTATCCAAGAAGTTATTCACATCCAATGGGTGGAAAATCCTGTACTTGTCCCCAAAAAGGGAACCAAAGAATTAACAATATGTGTTGATTGCACTGGCTTGAACAAAGCATGTCCAAAGGATCCATTTTCTTTTCCTTGCATTGACCAAGTCATTCACTCGATGGCTAGCTCGGAACTTCTGTGTTTTCTCGATGCATACTCAGGATACCACCAGATCAAGATGCGAAAGTTGGACCAATTGGCCACTTCATTCATCACACCTTATGGCACATACTACTATGTCACGATCCCCTTTGGGTTGAAAAATGCGGGTGGTACCTACCAGCGGACGATGCAGCATTGCCTACATGACCAAATAGGCCACAACGTACATGCCTAAGTGGACGACATCACAGTGATGTCAAAGAAATTAAATGATCTCATCACCGACTTGCAGGAAACCTTTGACAATCTTTGAAGGTACAACATGATGCTTAACCCTAAGAAGTGTGTCTTCGGGGTGCCATCCAGCAAATTGTTGGGCTTCGCCACGGAATTGAGGTCAACCTAGAGAGAATCAAGGACATCCTTGACATCAAACGCACGACGTGCTTGAAGGACATAAAGAGGCTCACGGGATGTGTTGCAGTAGTAAGCCGGTTCATCAGCCGACTTGGAGAGAAGGCTATGCCACTCTACAAGTTGCTCAACAAGGTGGACAAATTCGTATGGACGGACAAAACAGATTTAGCACTTCAGGAGTTGAAGAGAATACTCTCCTCCGCACAAATACTTGTAGCACCAGAGTCAATGGAGCCTATGCTAGTATACATGGCGGCAACCAACCGGGTTATCAGCATTGTCGTCATGGTGGAGCGCAAGGAGCCAATGCACGAGAATGGAGTTCAGCGACCAGCTTACTATGTAAGCGAGGTCTTGACAGAATCCAAGCCGCATTACCCGCACTACCAAAAGCTAGGTTATGGATTTTTCCTTGCTTCACGCAAGCTAAGGCATTACTTCCAGGAGCACCCCATCATAGTGGTGAGCAAAGCTCCGTGTTCAACATTATCAATAATGTGATGCTACAGGAAGAGTGGCAAAGTGGGGCATTGAACTTGTGGCCTTTGAAATCACTTACTGGAGACGCGACACTATCAAATCTCAAGCATTGGAGGATTTCATCACAGATTGGACATAACTGTCAGAGAACACTCCTGCGCTAGAGCCAGAGTATTGGGTCATGCACTTTGACGGATCCAAGTTGCACAATGGCTCAGGGGCAGGTGTACTACTGCAATCACCAACAAGAGAAAAGTTGTAGTACGTCCTACAGATCCACTTCAACGCTACCAACAACATGGAGGAGTATGAGGCCCTCATTCGTGGACTTCAAGTATCCTAAGATATTGGCATCAAGCGCATAGTTTGTTGTGGAGATTCCGACTTGGTTGCCCTGCAGGTGGCTGGCACCTAGAACGCGTGGAACCCTATGGTGGCGGCATATCGAGACGAAGTAGACAAGATAGACAAGTGCTTCGATGGCTACGAACTCAAGTACATCAAAAGGGAGGACAATGAGGCAGCAGATCTGATGTCTAAGCTTGGATCAGCTCGCCGACCAATTCAGCTAGGCGTTTTTTTGGAGCATTTGCAAACACCATCCATGAAAGGAGTGGACCCCGACAATCTGGATAGAGTGGATTCATTTGTTAATGCAGTAACACTGACCTCTCCGGCTTGGACGAAACCGTTCATGGACTACCTTCAAGACGAAACATTGCCTGATGACGAAGTAGAAAGCCAGAGATAGTAAGCAGATCAAAAAGCTACGTCATAATTAAAGGCCAGCTATACAAAAGAAGTACTACCGGAGTTTTCCTATGGTGTGTCTCCTAGCAACAAGGTATGGATATCCTTAGAGAAATACATCTCGAACATTGCGGGCATTATGTCGCTCCCCGATCGCTGGTGGCAAAAGCCTTCCGGTAAGGAATCACTGGTTGACCGCTAAGGCGGACGCCAACAAGCTAGTGTAGACCTGTATCGGGTGTCAGTTTTATGCATGGCAACCACATGTTCTATATGAAGAATTGTGAACAATACAAATTACTTGGTCGTTTGTAGTTTGGGGGCTTGACATGGTTGGGCCATTCCAAACAGCACCTTGTGTATTTACCCATCTTCTAGTAGAAGTTGATAAGTTCACTAAATGGATCAAAGCTAAACCCATTAGAAAGCTCGATGGGGCAACGACCCTGAAATTTGTCCAGGATCTAGTGGTGAGATTTGGTCTCTAATGAGTGCATATTTGCATCATTTTTGCATTTTACGGCCCTCGCGCGCACATTTTATGTCTGTTTTCCCCAGGATTAGGACAGATGATAGATACAATGGACACAATTCTTGGAGCAGTTGTATGGGGGATAAAGGGAGTCATAAACAACGTAAACCGCTTATTTGGGAAATATCAATAACACCAGAAGAAAACCCGAAGCAGTCAAGGCATACAGACGGTTCAACGACCAACTATACGAACAGAATACTTTTTTCGGTCATATAGTTGGTGCCGCCACCTCCTCCTCAAATAGTTTCACCCTGTGCAACTGGATCAGAGAGCCGACATACAGAACAACTAGAAATCGCCCAAACCTCACCTCTGGAAGGCATCTGAAGGGGGAACTTGCCCAAGGGATCCATCTTCGCCCTATGCAGATCTGGGAGGCCAAGGCATCGATCTCCATCTTCATCAACCGCTGCACCACCACCATCTCCATACATCCCATCTTCACCCTATCTAGAGCTTGTTGTAATTTCTATACTCATTGTGGATTTATACAAGAACTATTCATTTACAATTGTTTCCATTACCATTGCCATGATGTTGATTGCCTCCATGTCTGAGTAGATCTATAGTTCTTGGGGAGATTGAGAAACCCTAGCATATGATTGAGATGAGATAGAGATTATTATGTTATACATCATTATGTGTATGTGTTAATTGTCTTCATCTTGATGTTGGGAGTTGTGCACCTCCTTAATATTTGCCTCTTATGGGGACATGATGAGGGGGATTACTTGTTGCTAGACAGAGGGATGATAGGACTTATTGTGACTATAATGTTGTTGTCATTCTTTACGTACTAACTTGGGGAATCAAGGAGACCTCATAAATCCATGTCCATGCCACAGGAGAAATCCCTTAATAGCGGGATAATACGATTGATGTCATTTATCTGTCAGCTGTTGTTATGAAGGATGATGTGAGCAGTGGTTGCTGCCTATTTGTCCATATATGGAGCTCCTCCCACATACATACATATCATGAGAATATTTGTCATAATAATCTTGATTGCTTAGTCTAATTTGCTAGTGGTGTATCCACCACTCCTTGAGAACGCCTTTTTCCCTGTTGTAGTTCAAAGCTCTTTTACACATGCGGTTCTTACTTTCTGCATTAAGTTTTACTTTACTTTAAATTGCTTCATTTAACCAAAAACCCAAAAACAACTCTACTTTTCTTGCATCTTAAAGTTATTCCTTAAGTACTTCGTTTAGTTTTAGTTAAAATCATTTTAGTCTTTTGCCTATTGCTCCCTGTGGGATCGATATCTTTATTTCAAAACTAGCTACAAATGATCTGTGCACTTACAGTCATCAAGCTATTTTCTGGCGCCGCTGTCGGGGAGCTTAGCGCTATAAGTCACTTTACTTTTGTTGTATGATACGTCCATTTTGCATCACTATTATGTATAATAATTTACTGTTATTCATTGATATATTTCATATTAAGAGATGATACTTATGTTATTTCATCTGTTTTTGCATGGTTGATGACTTTTGGAGCATGGACCGCTGCAGTCAGGATTCTGATGGAAAAGGTGTTGTTTGGAGGCAAAATTTGTGAAGATCAGAAAATTCGGGAAAATACTTGGAAAATTCTATTTTTCCAGAAAACAAAGATTGCCAGAAGGGGGAGTGGAGATGGGCCGCAGGGGGGCCACACCACCCCCTGGCGCGGGCAGCCCTAGGCCGCACCAGCAGGTGGTGTGGCCACCCTGGCCTACTCCAGGAACTCCCCTCTGGCGTATATTATCCCCTCGAAACACTAATACCTGAGGGGGTGACCACAGAAAGATTCCGCCGCCTCTGCGGGGTGGAAAACACGGAGAGAGAAAGATCTCTCCGGCAGACAGAATTCTGCCGGGGAATTCCTTCCCAGAGAGGGGAGATCATCGCCATCAACACCACCGTCAAACTGGACTTCATCGGGATCATCATCATCATCACCAGCACCATCATAACCACTTCATACCGCTGAAACAATTGGGTTGAATTTTGCATAGTTCTTAGGGGAAACTTTCCCGGTGTTGATTACTCCTTGTAGTTGATGCTATTGAGTGAACCATTGAATTATCGTTTATGTTCAGATTGTTACATATCATTATATCATCTCTGATCTTGATCCATATGATTTCTTTTGAGTAGTTCGTTTAGTTCTTGAGGACATGGGAGAAGTCATGTTGTTAGTAGTGGAATTGTGTTGAGAAAGATTCAATAGTTTGATATTTAAGTTGTGGTGTATTTCTTCTAGTGGTGTCATGTGAACGTCGACTACATGACACTTCACCTTTATGGTCCTAGGGGAATGCATTTTGTATTGGGCTACTAATCGTAGGGGTTGCTGGAGTGACAGAAACCTGAACCCCCGTTAGGAAACCTTTGCACAAGGGATGTCAAGGTCTTAGAGTTTAAAGCTGTGGTTAGGTTTCTACCTAAATTACTTTCTTGTACTTGCAGATGCTTGCAAGGGTTATAATCACAAGTATGTATTAGTCCTAGGAAGGTCGGTACATTAGCACAGGTTCACCCACACACACTTAGCAAACTATAAAAGATTAATCAACTATATGAAGCGAAAGCACTTGACGATATTCCCGTGTGTGCTCGAGAACGTTTGGTCATCTTAAGTAATACAACCGCCTTGTCCTTTGCTAAAGAAAGGATTGGGCCACTTGCTGCATCTATTATTATTGTCTTTTATTTACTCGTACTTTATTTACCTGCATTATCAAAAACCCCTAAAAATCCGTTTGCTAAGTATTTACAAAGAATTCCTGCTCCAAGTCATTCGCCAACACCTTCTGCTCCTCGTTGGGTTCCACACTCTTACTTATCTAAGCTACTGCAATACACTCCCTATACTTGTGGGTCATCAAGACTATTTTCTGGTGCCGTTGCCGGGGAGTGAAGCGCTATTAGAGAGTGGAACTGGTAAAGGAAACTTCTACTTTGAGTATTGTTTACATCTGTTAGTTACTTTATTTTCAATATGGATAATTCACTTAGTTTCTTATTTCATAATGCTACTACCACTGTTAAGGTAGTAGATGAACCACCACCTGCTGAGAATGATACTTTTAAAATACCTATAAGAATTATTGATCGTGTTATGGCTAACTATTATGTTGGAGATGGAACTGTCCATCCCGGTGATCATTTCCTCTTTATACACGAATTATGCGGGTTGTTCAAGTGTGCAGGTATTACAATAGATCAAGTCAAGAAGAAGTTATTCTCATTATCACTAAAAGGAAGAGCTGAGGAATGGTATAAGCTGCTGAAGAATGGTCAAGCTCTTGAATGGGAGGAAGCAGTACCTCTCTTTTATTGAAAATGTTATCCTCCTAGTGAGATTCATAAAGATCGGAATCAAATATACAACTTTTGGCCTCTTGATGGAGAGAGTACAGCTCAAGCTTGTGGGAGATTGATGTTACTAATGCTCAGATGTCCTATTCATGAGCTCCCTCACAATACTATTATCGATAACTTTTATGCAAGACTTTCTCTTCATGATAAGGATCTATTGGATGCTTCCTGTGCTGGATCATTTACACACATGGAAGAAGAAGCTAAATGGGATCTTCGAGACCATATCCAAGACAACGCTGAAGCATGGGAGAATGACAAAGGAAGGAAGTCAGGTATAAATTATGATTATGAATGCATTGAATCTTTTATGGGAATTGATGACTTTCAAAATATTAAAAATGCTTATGGTATAGACTCTCAAGTTATTGCAACTTATTTTAAGGCTTTTGCTTCCTATATTGAAGTTCCTAAAAAGAAGTGGAATAAGTATCATGAACCATATAAAGATGTTGCTAAGTGTGTTCCTGCAAGAAATACTAAAGTTTATACTGCTAATCAAGTTTTACCTGAACCTTACATTGAGAAAATACCTTTCCCAGTTAAAGTAAAGGAACATTCTATGATAGCTAGTATGGTTAATGAAAGTACAAATAAAGCTGTTGAACCTGATGAACAAATAGATGATGAACCTATAATAGCAAATGTGAAAGACTGTGTCACTAAGTATGTAGATGGAAACACTATCCTCTTTAAAGATACTTCTAATTCAAAAAGTGATGTTATGAGAGCTAGTGTCTCTGTGTTTTCTGTTGGAATAAGTGATCATTGCTATAATGGTTCTTGTGATGGTTACATCATTAAATTTATGCATGATACTGAAGGTTATTATGAGAGAGGAAAGACTGTTCTAATGCATCTCAGTAATATTAAGTTTCCTCGTTTCATGCTGAAAGTTTTTATGTTGCACCTGTTTTGCCTTCCTATGCTCGTAGCCTCTGGTTTCAACAATTTATTTTCTTACAGAATTCCCTTGCATAGGAAGTGGGTTAGACTTAAACATGTATATTTTTTCTTCTTGATGCTCTCTTTCACGTCAATTTATATTCTTATGTGAGCATCATTGAAATTATTATGCCCATCTTAATGGTTATAAAGAAAGAGCTTTTTGGGAGACAACCCAATATATTTTTTTCTTTCAGTTTGTTTTTGTTTCTTTGAGTCTTGGAAGTTATTGTTTAGGAAATAACCTCTCCTTATCCTTTTTGTTCAGTTTTTGTGTCAAGATCAACCTCTAATGAGAGAGAAGTAAGAATTGGGGAAGTTGCTGTCCCAAAACAGATTTTTGTCCTTCACCGTAAAAATTCGTGAGAGATCTCTGTACGTCGGATTGAGTAGTAATTGTTTGAGATTATGCCCCAGGATATTATTTAACTTTCGTTAGTTTTGCACTTTTTGATTTGAGTAATAAAATATTTTCGAAAAAATTGATCTTTACCTGCTGGTCTGTTTTGACAGATTTTGCCACTCTTGCATTTGCTTCTTAAATCTATTTCCTTTTTGAATTCTTTTTGGGTTTTCGAAAGGAGTTGTTTCAGTAGCTTATGTTTTGATGGATTTCATTTGAAATTGAACCTAAAAGTTTTATTACCTCGCTTACACTAATGTTGCTAATGAGAATTGTGTGAAGTTTTGTGTGAAAGAAATTTCCAGGTTAGTGGAGAAAATGGTGTAATAAGCAATATGTGTATGAAGATGAAGATATTCATGTTATTCAAGTGGTGACTCCAGAAGGATCTACTAAAGACCAAATTCAGAGACCTACAGAGTCTGTTTTCGAATAGGTAACTGTTCTTGTAAGAAAAGTTCCACGAAAATTCTGTCAAGATATATTTTTGCAGTTTTTATCCAACAATGAAAGCAACGAAGCGAAAGAGGGACGAAAATAGAGCCAGGGTGGCTCACACCACCCCCTGGTACGGGCCCCCTTGGTCATGCCAGCAGGTGGTGTGGCCACCTCGGCCTCCGTCTCCGACCCGTTTTCTCCCAGTACCTTCCTTTTGTTGTAAAACTTCGTAATATATAATCCCCCGGATCCCCCGAGGTTTGTATATTGTGGTCTCGTCGTGTTTTCATTTCGATCTGTTTCTGCCAAGAACTATTCTTAAAGTTTAGAAGCACAATGGTCTCCGCCAAGGATAAGGGAAAGGAGCCTGTGGAGGAGGATCCTGAAGATCCCGGGCTAGAGAAGGACATCGATGAAGAGGAGGCAAATAAAAGCCAACATCCACACACCGGCACTACCATTGCAAGCATTGGAGTGTTGGAAAACCCTGCCAAGATCAGAAGGACTGCACGGATGTTAACTGGAGGGAAGCCTCCGCGTCACTGTTTGGCTCCACGGTCACCTCCTCCACGCACCAAGAATCCCTTCCATACCCTTATCCATGAGCATTAATTCCAGAATATGCCCAAGGATAAACTACCCTCCAATTGGGATATGCCTTGTTCTAACCATGCATGAAAAGAAGACTTCAAGGAGGAAGAGTGGGGAAAGAATCGCAAGAGCTGGAATTCACAACCCGACATGATCATGAGCCGCATTGAGCAAAACTTCGGAGTTCATCCGTACTCTCACCTTCGAGATTGAGGATTTGGGGAAATTAATCAAAAATCTCATCGCGAGAATGCCACCACCACCGAAGGAGTAGTTCATCATCAGGTTTTGGCATCCCCTTGGTTTGTTCCAAGCTTGGGGGAGTGTCGCGGTATCACATCACTATCTTCTATCTTTTTACCTTTTTAGTAGAGTCATATCATGAATAGATAAGTTATTATGTAGGATGGTTTGCATTATGGAAGTGTCCCCCCTCTTGTTAGATATCTATGTATCCCTTGGAGTGAGTTGTCGTTATGGATTATTAATGAGAAGTTCTATCATTTACTCTTTTGCATATCTTATATTAGTTTTCAATTTATGATTATATGATTGATCTTGTCGTTAGGATTGGTATCACTTTGGGATCATTGAGTTAATTTAGTTAGTTTTGTCAAACCTGGCTCGGTCAGTAGCAACACTATTTTTGAGAATTGAATGAAAAAGATAAAAGTCCTCTTAAGAAATATAATTTCATCATCTTTCTTTCTTAATTTGCTCATAAGCTTTGTATTCTCTAGTTAAGATCTTTTGTGCTTCCAAGGAAGATTGCATGTTTTTTTAGCACTTGTATGTTTGTTTGTTCCTTCAACTATTATGCTTGCTACCAAGCCTTGCTAGCCAAAAACCTGTACTGAGAGGGAATGCTTCTCGTGCATCCAATCCTTAAAACCAAAACCTATGCCATTTGTGTCCACCATACCTACCTACTAGCACTATTGCTATTCCAACTAAATTCATGTTTTTATCTACCTTCCGAATTAAACTTGCTATGTGAAAATTAGTGATTAAAGCTCTCACGAACTTGATGGCACACTTTACTTTCTTGCACTTAATAAACTTGAACCATTGTGCCCATCTATGTTGTGCATATGCTCGCGCTTTGTAAGTTGTGAATTAGTAGAACCATGCTGTCATGGGGAACGCTTTCAACATTGCACTTGTACATTGTACCTAGTTGATATCATGCTCTTTTGTTTATGGATGTCATCGATGTGAAATGAAAGGGGAGCTTGTAAGTCCATGGAGTTATGTATGTGTGTTAGAGAAACGCCTGGGCCGCTGATCTAATCCATGCCTAATCATGGTGGAAACCTGTAGCGTAACCATAATGAGCAATGTATGAAACATTCTTCTTATAAAAAAGAGATAGAGATTAAGAAAAAATAAAAAAGATGAGAAAATAGGAAAGAGAGAAAAAAGCACCATTTTCCCATGGTAAATAAGAAGCTTGCTGAGATGCTCGTTGTCTGCTTGCCTTGTCATTTTGATATGGGGATTCTTCCGTATCATCGGGCAAAGAGTACCCCGTTGGAGGTTCTCTATGATACACATGTACTTACAATGACAAGAACTTACCGGTAACTAAACTTGAGTAGCATGAGGAGCGTCCCTCGTATTCAAGGGACATGAGATTTTCAACTTACAACTTGTCAAGCATATCCTCATATTTTATCACTTTAACCTTAATCACCTAAATATGCCTATGATAGGGGCAATGGGAGCTGAAAGCTAATAAGTACCATATTTTTGGAAGCTCTTTATGAAACTTGAAATCCCTACTTCCCTCTGCGAAGGGCCTTCCTTTTACTTTTTAGTTGAGTCAGTAAACCTATTCCCTTCTATCTCAAGCAAGTATTTTGAGTTGTTGTGTCTCATTCATTCATTCATGTGATGATTTATTGAATCATGTTTCTTATGTTCCTTGTTTTGCACATTGCTCTTATCTTAGTGTTTACTACTTTGAAAGCTATCATTGAAAACCCTTTATGTATGAACTCCAGCAAATTGTCAACTATTCTTCGACCAAGAGCTAAGTTTGCCATTACAAATTGTTATTTACTTTATGTATCTTTATTGTGTTTCCTTTACTTCTTGCAAGTTAAGTTATAAAATAGTGAGTTGTCTTCTATTATGATTTATGTATTGATGAATGTGATGATTCTTATCCGTATTCTTTTATCGACTCTTCACTCCATAAACCTAAGGTCATGTTTATGGAGCTCAGTTTTCGCTTGGGGACAAGCGAAGTCTAAGCTTGGGGGGAGTTGATACGTCCATTTTGCATCACTATTCTATATCATAATTTACTGTTATTCATTGATATATTTCATATTAAGAGATGACACTTATGTTATTTCATCTGTTTTTGCATGGTTGATGACCTTTGGAGCATGGACCACTGCAGTGAGGATTCTGATGGAAAAGGTGCTGTTTGGAGGAAAAATTCGCGAAGATCAGAAAATTCGGGAAAATACATGGAAAATTCTATTTTTCCAGAAGACGAAGATTGCCAGAAGGGGGAGAGGAGATGGGCCACAGGGGGCCCACACCACCCCTTGGCGCGGGTAGCCCTAGGCCGTGCCAGCAGGTGGTGTGGCCACCCTGGCCCACTCCAGGCTCTCCCCTTGGCGTATATTATCCCCTCGAAACCGTAATACCTGGGGGGCGACCATAAAAAGATTTCGCTGCCTCTGCGGTGCGGAAAACACCAAGAGAGAAAGATCTATCCGGCAGAGAGAATTCTGCCAGGGGAATTCCTTACCGGAGAGGGGAGATCGTCGCCATCAACACCACCATCAAGCTGGACTTCATCGGGATCATCATCATCACCATCATCTCCATCAGCACCATCAACACCACTTCATACCGCTATAACAATTGGGTTGAATCTTTCATAGTTCTTAGGGGAAACTTTCCCGATGTTGATGACTCCTTGTAGTTGATGCTATTGACTGAACCATTAAATTATTGTTTATGGTCAGATTGTTACATATCATTATATCATCATTGATCTTGATCCATATGATGTCTTGTGAGTAGTTCGTTTTGTTCTTGAGGACATGGGAGAAGTCATGTTGTTAGTAGTGGAATTATGTTGAGAAAGATTCAATAGTTTGATATTTAAGTTGTGGTGTATTTCTTCTAGTGGTGTCATGTGAACGTCGACTACATGACACTTCACCTTTATAGGCCTAGGGGAAGCATTGTGTATTTGGCTACTAATCGTAATGGTTGCCGGAGTGACAGAAACCTGAACCCCCGTTAGGAAACCTTTGCACAAGGGATGTCAGGGTCTTAGAGTTTAAAGTTGTGGTTAGGTTTCTACCTTGATTTCTTTCTTGTACTTGCAGATGCTTGCAAGGGGTATAATTACAAGTATGTATTATTCCTAGGAAGGTCAGTACATTAGCATAGGTTCACCCACACAATACTTAGCAAACTAAAGAAGATTAATCAACTATATGAAGCGAAAGCACTTGATGATATTCCCCTGTGTCCTCGAGAACGTTTGGTCATCTTAAGTAATACAACCGGCTTGTCCTTTGCTAAATAAAGGTTTGGGACACTTGCGGCATCTATTATTATTCTCTTTTATTTACTCGTACTTTATTTACCTGCATTATCAGAAACCCCTAAAATCTGTTTGCTAAGTATTTATAGAGAATTGCTGCTCCAAGCCATTCACCAACACCTTCTGCTCCTCGTTGGGTTTGACACTCTTACTTATCGAAAATACTGCGATACACCCCCTATACTTGTGGGTCATCATTGTACTAATTTTTAATTTAAGTTGCAGGACCGCAACAATGGCCAACACTCAACATTTAATCCTTCTTGAGGTAGTAAGGAAAATGGGTTCGCCCATGGACGCTTTTATAACTGTCAATAAAATCATAAATCCGGATGGAATTTAGATCCACCCTTTATTATTTAAACTACTGCACTCTAAGAAATTTGCAGGAACCAATGAAGAGAGTCCATATGGACACTTACAATTCTCTGAAGATGTTCTTAGTTCCTTTATATTCGACGACTATAATCTTGATATGGTTAAAACCCAGTTGTTTAGACAAACTCTCTCTAATAATGTTTGCCACTGGTATAGATCTTTTTGTGCAGAAGCACCAAGGACTTGGATGGAATTGACAACCAATTTCATATCAAAATATTACTCAATACGCAAATCTCACAGGGTGAGAGGTATTATTATCAGTTTCAATAATAATCTCGATGGGGGTTTTATGAAGGATATCTAAGGTACAAGAGTTATCTAGATAATTGCCCCCATCATCATTTGACTGATTGGTTAATCACTCACACTTTTTATGGAGGGCTTAATAATGAAAATAGAATGAATCTAGACACTGCTTCTAATGGCAGTTTTCTATCTTATACCTATGATGAAGCTTGGAAATTAAAATTAAAAATGATGGAGGCAACGAAAAATCTTAAAAATGAGGAGAATATTACAAATAGTTTTTCTGAATATGCTTGTGTTAACGATTTCCTTGCAGATAAATGAACTTGTGCAATGATTAAAACCCTCGGTATTGATTCTTACTCAGTCAAGAAAATTATTGAGAATTGTGCTAGGCATTTACAGGTAACTAAAAAATGGGAACCCCATAAATCCCTCGAAGAAAAGAAGCGTACAAGAGCACTAATGGAAGAGTTCTCCTAAGCACCTATTCAAGAGAATATCAAGAAAAGGCAAAAAGAGGAAGAACAAATAAAGAAGAGATTAAAGAAACCATAAAAGAACCCCGAAGATACCAATATAAATAATGTTATATTAAAGGATCTTATGGAAGCACGAATAGTGGACAATGAAGTGGTTACGCTAAACCTTGAAACTTCATGGTTCATCGAAGGTAAGGTATGAGGTAATGAAACTTCTAAGCCTATGACTCTTATATATTGTGGAGAAACTTTCTGATACGTAATTTGTGAGCCGATTTCCACTATAAATATTATGCCTTCATCACTTTATGAGGAACTTTTCTAGAATTTAAATAATCAAGATGTGGAACCGATAGACATTGATATTAAATTATCTAATAGAACTAATATAAAATCAGAAGGTGAAATAAAAAATATCTATGTCTTTATTGGATCACTCATGTACCCCCTTGATTTTCATATTGTTGATATGCCTCGAGATTCATTTTGTCCTATTATTTTAGGCAGGCCTTTTGTTTCCATAACCAAAGCTAGAGTTGATAATAAGAAGGAGATTCTTTCACTGATGTTTGGAGAAGAGGAAATGACATTCCACTTTGCCAAACTAAACAAGAGGCCATATGAAGTGGAAGATATCAAGGAAGAGAAAACGATTGCCGAGCTGGCCGCAATTCATTTTAATACTCCACAAGATGAATTATAGAGGAGCCTAATTAATTAGGAGGGAGCACCAGATGATGAGGAGAGAGAATAAATGGATGATGACCTTGATTCAGTTCCAGAAGCAGAAAATGCACATGACTATGAAGAACTGGTAAGAAAAGGAGATGAAGAACCTCCACCAATTGAATTGAAACAACTTCTAGACGATATGAGGTATGAGTTTTTAGATAATGAAAATAAATGCCCTATTATTATTAGCAAAAATCTATTATAAGATGAAACAAATAAACTCATTACGGTCTTGGTTAAGCATCACGAAGCCTTTGGATATACTCTAAGTGATATTAAAGGAATAGATCCATCTATTGTAACATATAAGATTACCATGCCTGATGATGTTGAACCTGTAGTGGATACACAAAGAAGGCTTAATCTAAAAATGAAGGAAGTAGTAAGAAAAGAGGTTATACGCTTATTAGATGCTGGCATAATATATCCTATTTCTGACAATAAGTGGGTTAACCCAGCTTATTGCATACCAAGACAAGGGGGTCTTGATGCTGCTATGAATGAGGATGGTGAGCTAGTTCCTGTAAGGCCTATTGTTGGATATCGTATGTGCATTGATTTTAGGAAGCTAAACCGTGAGACATAGAAAAATCATAAACCTATACCATTCATGGATAAAATTTTAGAAAGACTTAGTAATAATTCTTATTTCTATTTTCTTGATGGTTATTCTGGATATTCTCAAATTGCTATACAACCAGAATATCAATAGAAAACAACACTAGTAGGAAAAGTGCTATCAGTGGAACACCAAAAGAGAGGTCAGTGGCGCACGGACCGTGCGCCACTGATATTACGCCACTGATATTTTTTATCCATGGCGCACCTAGGCGTGCACCATAGATAAGCCACTTATCCATGGCACATGGGTATATCGTGCGCCACTGATATCGATTTCAAAATTTGAAAAAAGGCGGGATATCTCAAATTTGTCCACTAATAAAGATTTCGAATTTCGAAAAAAAAGATCTAGATCTGCCACCGCCACCGGTGTCACCTCGCTCGCTGCTCGTGTCGGAATGGGAGGCTATGGTGGTCGGAGAGGTGCTCGGGAGGAGGGTGCAGGAGGCCGTGTTGATGGTCGGAGAGGAGCTCGAGGAGGGCGTTGGCGGTGGTCGGAAAGGAGCTCGAGGATGACGTCGGCGGTGGTCGGAGAGGAGCTCGAGAATGACTTCGGCGGTGGTCGGAGAGGAGCTCAAGGATGGTGAAGTGGCCATAAAGAGGAGAGGTGGAGTAGAGGGGGAGGATAAGAAGAAGAGAAGGGGAGGATAAGAGGAGAGAAGGAGAGGAGAAGAAGAAGGACGAGGAAAGTAGAGGAGAAGGAGGGAAGGAGAAGAGAACGGGAGGAGAGGAGGAGAAGGAGAAGAGAAGGGGAGGAGGAGAGGGAGAAGGGGAGGAGAAGAAGAGGAGGATAAGAGGAGAAGGATAGTGTGGGGCCCCTGGATTAATCCTCCGAGAATCCCTGTTATGCATACAACCATGATCCCATGATCAGTTAGTCGTGGAACATAACCGACAAGTATCATTACAACATCCGAGACATACCGAATTTACAAGACTTACATAAATGCCATTATGGCTACATCACGAATCATCAGCGGAACTTCATCAAGCGTAGATCCTGATCCATGCCTTAACCTATAGGCAACTAACTGGGAGAACGTCCTAGCTCGCATAGTCGTCAACTTCATCCTCTTCTTGAAATCTGACCAAGTTAATAGCCAGGGACAATGCCAGTGAGTACTCTGAATGTACTCGCAAACCACCTTAAGATAATAGTAATAACAAGAGGATATGAATTATGGCTGTGGTTGTAGGAGGGCTCCAAGAGAGGTTCTTTCTCAATTAGTTTCTCTTGTAGATATAGCATCTACATATATTTATTGAAAACCTTTGTAAACATTTTGGAAACCTTTTTGAAAAGTTTTGGAAAACATTAGGATTGGGTCACCCATTTGTTCTCGTCTTTAGGTCGTCCCATGACTAAACTCCTTTCTCCTCCTTCCGACCATCCCATGGTCAAAACCTTTCTCCTTTATGACCATGCCATGGTCAAAACATTTCCAAAGCCATTTCTTTTCCGAAATCCTTTTTGAAAACGAAACCAGCACCGCTCTACAGTAACCTTCCCAACCGTCCATGACCGCGGACGCGGCTATTCGAATAGATTTACACTCTGCAGAGGTTGTACACTTTACCCACACCATCCGGGTACACCACCCTGATCTTCACCGATCGTGGGTCGAGTAACCGATCAAGACTCTCTGGATGCCCACTCTAATCTAAGTGCCTACCCTATGTGTGTTGTTCCCCTCAAAACCGGGACATCGGGTACCTAGGACCAACCAGAGCGCATTTTGCACTTCCCAAGTGTTGCGCTTTCAATGAGGGGCTCCGTAACGCGTGGAGGTCCGTAAACCCTTTCTTATTTCTCCAGGTCGATGTCTCACATAGACCCTTATGTGAGAAGGCCCACCCTCCAGGGATTTTTATCCCCTACAGTTGTTGCGAGGCAGCTTATACCAGAATAGACAACCATCAAATCCAGCCCTGTCCCATTCCAGAGTAATGTGGTTGCACATGGTTAATTGTTCTAGCAAAACTGCAAAGAACCGGGTGCGTTTTTGTAAACCTTTTTCCTCCATCTTTCCATCAGCATTTTGTAAAACAAAACCTTTTTCTTTCTCAACATCTCTTGGGAGGTCCCACCTCACCAAGGTTTTATCATAAAACATTTGGTAAAACTTTTTCCGAGGTCTTCCCATTCTCTAGCTTTGCTTCGGCTAAATCGGGGTCTCCAAAGGGGCATGGTGTATTACACCATCTATTCTACTAGGGACAAGTAGGTGTCACCAAGGGGGTTGTACTTAATAGTACAGAAGTGTAATAGTTCGGAGGATCCAAACCAGTAGGACAAGGCTTATGAGCAAGAAGGAGCTTGCCTGAGATCAGCAATATGGCATAATTGTCCCTGTACTTCTTCTTAGAAAACCATAATAATATACAAAAATTACCATCTTCTTCTGATCTCTGAGATAATCACAACTATCGTCGTCAGGGAGCACACATGCGAACAAGCAAGAGCACAATCAGCACAAGGTATACAAGAAACAATACATACAGAAAGCAATGAGCAAAACAAGTTTACAAATCAGTAGTGGTTTTGAGAAAATGGATTAGAAGGATTGGGAGCATGTCTTGGAACATGTGAAGGAAACCATATGGGTTTCGAACTCTAGAAACTAGGGATGAGAGGGTTTTGGACCAAAGACTTATCTTATAAGGTACCATTGTGAAAACATGGTACCAACATATAGGTATTGATAAAATGAAACCAACAAAAGTTGTTTAACTATTATATCACTTACCAGAGATTTATAGTGATTTTTATAGTGAATAAGACTCTAGTTTTAGGAAATAATTCACTAGAGGAGTTCTGTAGCTCCAAAAATTATTTCCTTGGATGGTTAGGTATGGCCTGGTTTACTTGTTCACTGAGAGTTGGAATCATGTCCAAATAATTACCAGAATACCCTCAGGAAATTCTCAAAGGCAGTTCTAGAGCTATTTTGTCTTTTTCACCAGATTAAGTCTATATAGGATTTTGAGTTTATTCCAAGGGCACATGGTAGGTATTTATAATACCTTTTTGTAGAAATTGGAATCAACCTTTTTGGAGTTACAGAGCTACCGGAGTGATTTATCTAGTGATAACACTATGGACAGAAATGTTTAATTCATTAAAATTGTAAAATTTGATCTACTAGGGGTTGATAGATGTTGATATGTAGTATTACTGGGAGTTGGAATTAGGCCAATACCTCTGTTGGTTTGACCTAGAGAAATTCCTAAAGGAAGATTATGGCTGTTTTTGTTATTTTTACCAATGTTAAAACATAGTTCACCTTGACCTTAGATAAATGCTAGATGGTAGGCCTATAGGTATACTTTCAAAAGAACTTGGTTTTATCCATTTTGGAGATGTGTAGGTCACTGAGGAATTTATTCAGTGCAAGAGACAACCTTTAGTGGATTAATTGCCAATAAATAACGAAAATTATGTTTGGCAAGGGCCAGTTCTGCATGTTGCACAAAACACGCATGAACATGATAAAAAAATTATTTGGACAAAATATGGTATTTTTCATTTTTTAAACCATTTAAACCAAAGGGGATATTTGCAGATCTGGTGGAAATTGATAAAAGGGGATGTGGGGGCGGGCTGGTTTCATGGGGAGGATGGGCCGCACAGAGGGTGGCCGGCCCAGGTCAAGGGCGCCTGTGCGGGACATCGCGGTTCAAACCGCTGATGGCCGGGTCCCACGGTCAGTGAGAGTGAGGGGCGAAGGGGTATTACGGAACCCTGGCCATCCGATCAAGTTTGGATAGACGGCTAGCAGTTGTCGTCCTCCCCGAGTCACACCCGGTGGCGGAAAACCCTAACTGAGAGGGAGACAGGCTAGGGGAGGGCTCACCGGCAGCGTAGGGCCGATGGCGGGGGTGCAGGTTGACACGGTGCACGACGGTGGTTCCGGTGATGGGCGGCAGGGCTAGGTTTAACGCCAGGACCTCACTCGCACATGTGCACCCGGTGGAGCTCGCTTCGGTGCTCGTCGGAGTAGGCTCGGGGATGCCTGCATGCAGCAGAGGGGTGTCGGAGCGGGCGCGGTGCATGATGCTGACTCTGACAGGGGGCGCCAACCATTGGTTCCTCCTCAGGAAGTGCCTCACGCGGAAATGGCCGAGGGGAGTTCACCGGAGCTCCCCGGAGAAGGGCCATTCCGTTGTTCCTGTACCATCGATAAGGGGTGGGTTAGGCGCAGTGGAGCAGGCGGAACTCATAGGGATGTCATGCAGAGGGAGATGAACAAGGGAGAGGGGTCTTAGCTCGACGAGAGGGAGGAGGCCGAATCTTGTCTTCTCTCTCTCTCGAGCAGGACAAAGCAGGGGAGAGGGAGAGGAGGCTCTAGGAAGGTCGGTGGGAGTGTGGGGAGGCAAATGAGCCAGAGAGGGGAGATGGGGTGGCCTCTGGCCTATTTAACCGAGAGGGAGTAGTCCATCATGGACTTGGTCCATTGGGCATGGGAGGAAGGAGGGAAACCAGGGGGAGAGGATGCTGTGGGCGGGAAGGGTGGTATCTGGTCGGGCTGCATGTCAGAGAGGAGCAGGGGTAGCTGTTGCAAAGCTTTGAGGGCAAGGAAAAAGGGGGTTGGCTTGTGTCTCCTTCATGGACAAGCACTAGAGACAAGAGGTGTAAGTTGCTACAGTGATGCTACAGTGTGGGCACGACCAGAGGAGGTGGAGTTGCTGTGGAGAAGTGCTGGGAAAGCTTTGATGGGGTTTGGAGGTAATTTGCTTAGTTTGCTCGAATTTGATCAAATAGGTGGTTATGAAGAAAGTCCAAAAACTTGCATTGGATTAGATTAGGAAATGGTACTGGGAGATAGATGAGGTTACGGGACCTCTCTAGCAATTATTTGTGATTTTTCTAAGGATTTGAAGTCCACTTAGAATCATTTATCCAGAAAGTGCAGAACTAGTTTCTAGAAGCTCATTTGGTATTTTTGTATTGGACAAGTTGAGTTTTTGATGTGAGATGGTCCCAAATGTGAATACACACTTAGGGGAATTTTCCCAAGATTTATTGGGGATTAAAAGTATTCAAAACTATTATTATTCCATTTCTGCCATTTAAGAAAATAGGCAAAAAGAAATAATAAAGCTCTTCAAAAATATTAATTTTTGAAGTGGTAAGATATGGTACTATATATGGGCCTCAAAAGTTCTTAGAGTTGTGGAAGTGTTTTGGAAAAAACAAAACTTTCCTTTGGGAAAGGAGTTTTGGAGATTTTGACCATTAAAGAGATTTATTAGATTTGGAGCCATAATAATTATGGATAATATTTGATAAATCTTGATGATCAAGGTAGATGATTTAGACAAGGTGTATCAACCATTCGCAACCTTGGTAATTGGAAATCCAACTTGAAGTAGATGAAAAACAAGGAGTTGTGGATCTATGGTGATGTTATTTTTATACCACCAGAAGCTTGTTGGATCTTGGAGCTCAGATCTCACCTTGATGCAAGGGATAGATGTATAGTTAGACCAAGTCATATAGATGATCATGGCAGAAGGATTTTGGATTGGTTACATTTGAGGTGGTCTGGAAGTGATGGCAAACTTTGTTGAAAATAAGGCTGCCAAACTAGATGAGTCATGGTGCCTTATAAACCATGTGGGTTTGATAAGCACAAAGAGCAACTTGGTACAAGTGAAGTAGATATTGATAGACCTACATGAGTATAACATAACCATGCAAAGAGTTGGTCCAGATAACATGGGATGGTGGTGTGAGCTTATATCAAAGTAGGCATGTTGACTAGATTTGTAGGAATAGTTATTTTCTTGCCTGCAAAACCATCAAGAACAAGTGGGTTGGAGGATGATCTAACCAGGGGAAAGAGTGAGACTTGGTAGTCCTTACGATGGTTAACAAGATGGATCAAGTGCATTACCAAAAATGCACAAGGGTTGAGAATAAGAGGCATTCAAAAAGGTGATGTCGGAATAGATTCCAGACTTAGCCAAATTTGGCAGATTTAGGGTTTTTGACTAGATTATGAGAGGGGATGTTCTTGTTGGGTTGAAAGATACTAAAGCATCATAAAGTGGATGATGTTGAAGTGTAGATTGAGTAGAAAGGATTCGGTCTTGATATTGGTCTTCATTGACTTGGAAACTTCTAGAAGGGATATATTCAGGAATGACCTGGTTAAGGGTTTTAGATGATCTCCTAGTAACTAGAGATAATATCCACCTTGTATTCTTGCTTAGGGTTTGGTGAGTTTGAAGTATACTGATCCAACTGATGATCTCCTAGAGTGGCTCATACTACTTTCTAAGAAAACAAGTCAAACAGCAGATCAAAGCAATTCACCAGACAGCAGATCAAGGCAACTCGTTTTATAAACTAATCAACTCCACTACTGTGGTTACCATCAAGCTTATCTTGAGGTGAGGATGGGTATTTTGAATAGGTTTGATTTTGAATAGGATGAGAGTCCTTGGTATCTCTACCAAGAGTAGAATTTAAAAGCTTACTAAAAGGTTTTGGAGATCCTAGAGGTAAGAGTAGTTGAAGGTTTTGTCTTTAAAACATAAGGAGATTATGTTATATATCTCTCCATAGTTTTGTCAATAGAAGCTACTAAAATAGTTTTGGTCACATAAGCATCTTGGCTCAGGTTTTGAGATGCCAGAACATTGGAGAATATGTAAGATGAGCTAGGATAGTTTTGTTAAATAGCCTTTGTCAGCTGATGGTGAGGTAAGGAGTATCATATGGTATACACTCGCATGCACAAGCAAAAATAGACCACAAGCAAACACTGCACCAATGAACAAGAATTTTTTTTGTTCCCCCTGATTTTTGCATTCTGGACAACTAATCAGGGTTGCTGAAATTGGGATGTTACAGAGAGGAGGTGTAGATAGGCCCAGATTGGAATTTCAAAGCCCGCCAAACTTATCTGTGGCACACCACTATGGGGTGCGCCACAGATAAGTTGCCTCAATATTCATTTTCTGCAGAAAAATATCTTGTTTTTGCCATATTTTTTTACTCTTTTCGAATTTTGAGAATCTAAAAAATTGGTAAATGGTCTCCGATGGTTACGAGCGGATAGAGAATTTCGTGCTTGTCGTTTTGATATATTATACAGTTTTTCGATGTCGTATGCAAAAGTTAGAGCCGTTTTACCGCGCCATGATCGTTTTTTGCAATACATGTCGAAATTCATATTTGTTAATTTTCCTAGAAACTATATCACATGGCCTACCTATATCTTAAAGGATTTTATTTTTTTGAAGTGTTTATCATTTTCTGTTATTTTTTCCAAACCTAAAAAGGCGATCAACAGGGGGTGGGGGGGTGGGAGGAGAATTTTGAAAAGTTATCTATGGCGCACTACTTTTGGATGTGCCACAGGTATTTCAGGTCAGTGGCGCACCTCAACTCCATGCGCCACTAATAACGATTCTCACTTTTTGAATCATGGGTCCACACCTATCTGTCGTGCACCCAAAAAGCGTGCGCCACTGATACCTAAATTATATGTTGCGTAGGCCAATTCCATGCGCCACGGGTATGCCACCCATGGATGGGGGCGACCCCCAACACTAGGGCCCACATATGCGTGGCACACCGATTTGTCTATGCGCCACAGGTATGGCTATATCAGTGGCGCACCACTTTGCCCATGCACCACGAATAACTACCCGTGGGGCACCCTTTCGATGTGCGCCACTGATATGACCCTTGTGGATAAGCCTTTTCCTATTAGTGCAACTCTCACTTGCCCTTATGGCATTTATGCTTATAGATTAATTCCGTTTGGTTTATGTAACATAGCAGCAACTTTTCAAGAATGTGTTTTACAAAAATTTTATGATTTTCTTGAGAATACTATGGAAGTTCTAACAAATGATTTTGTTGTTTGTGGAACAACCTTTGATAATTTCCTCTACAATCTTACAAAAGTCTTGTAGAGATGCAGTCAATCAAATTTGGTTTTGAATTGGGAACAATGTTGTTTCATGGAGAGAAGGTAAAGATTTTGGGCATATGTTTTCGGAGAAGGGAATAGAAAAAGATAAAACTAATATAAATGCTATAGAAAATCTTCCAATACCTCAGGACATAAAAAACATAAAAATGTTTCTGGGACATGCAGGTTTTTATAAGCATTTTATAAAAGATTTTGCTAAAATAGCTATGCCTCTCACCAACCTTCTTGAGAAAGAAACTCCGTTTGACTTAGATCATGACTACATTGCAGCTTTTGAGAACCTTAAAAACAAATTAGTTTCAGCACCTATCATGCAATCTCCAAAATGGGATGAACCTTTCAAAATCATGTGTCATGCTAGTGACTATGCTTTAGGGGTTGTGTTAGGACAACGAGACAGAAAGAATTTAAATGTTATTTATTATGCTAGTAGACCTCTTAATAAGATTCAAAAAAATTACGCTACTACAGAAAAAGAGTTCCTAGCTATAATCTTTGCTTGTGAAAAAATTAGATCTTATATCATTAATTCTAAGGTAATAGTTCATACAGATCACCAAGATTTGCGTCGCCTCCTTGTGAAAAAGGATGTGAAGCCCAGGTTGATTAGGTGGCTTTAATTACTATAAGAATATGATTTGCAAATAGTAGATAGGAGGGGTAAGGATAATCCGGTAGCAGATCATCTCTCTAGGATGGAGGGAATAATTTCTAACCTCGTACCTATAAATGAATCATTTCTAGGAGAATATTTAGCAAATGTTGCAATTGCTGATCCGGGGTATGCAGATTATGCCTCGTAGTAAAATTTATACCTCCTGGTATGACAAGAAATCAAAGGATGAAATTGTTTAATGATCTTAAATATTACTTTTGGGATGATCTATATCTATATCGTCATGGACCTGACGGAATGATTCGGAAGTGTGTTCCTAACCATTAAATGAATGCAATATTGCAAGCTTGTCATGACAGCCCGTATGGAGGACATCATGCAGGTAAGCAAACTGCAGCGAAGGTACTTCAATCTGGATTCTATTGGCCCACCTTGAGATGCTTGCCAAATAAGAGGTAATATAGGTAGGAGACAATAGATGGCAATGAATTATAGTCTTATAATCTAACCCTTTGATGTATGAGGAATGGATTACATGGGACCTTCTGTAGAATCAAATGGTTATACTCATATTCTTGTTGGTATTGATTATGCTACTAAATGGGTTGAAGCTATTCCAACAAGCCATGTAGATGCAAATGCCTCAATGAAGATGATCAAGGATGTTATATTCCCTAGGTTTGGAGTTCCTAGATTCTTAATCACTGACGGTGGTTCTCATTTTATGAAAATAACTTTCAAAGAAAATCCTTAGCAAATATGGAGTAACTCACTATGTTGCTTCACCATATCATCCCCAAACGACTAGTCAAGTGGAACTCTCTAATAGAGAATTAAAGACCATACTTGAGAAGACGATGGACAAATCAAGAAAAGATCGGTCATACAAGTTAAATGACACTCTATGGGCATATTGTACTGCGTTTAAAAATCCAATGGGTATGACACCTTATAAGATGGTATACGGTAAGGCATGCCATTTACCTTTAGAATTTGAACACAAAGCTTTTTGGGCAATCAAGAACCTAAACTATGATCTTAAAGCAGCAGGAGAAAATGTTAGATATTCATGCTTTAGATGAGTTTAGAAGTGAGGCTTATGAGAATGCTAGATTGTTTAAAGAAAAACTGAAAAGATGGCATGATAGAAAAATAGAGAATAAGACTTTTAAAAGTGGAGACAAAGTGTTGCTCTATAATTCTCATCTTAAGTTGTTTCCAGGGAAGCTCAAATCAAAGTGGGAAGGCCCATATATAGTTGAAGAAGCTTATTCATCGGGAGCAGTGAAGCTCTAGGGAAAAACACCCTCTCTTTCATGGGTGGTAAATGGACAACGCTTGAAGCATTATCGAGTAAAAGAAGATATAAATGCAGTCACCATACAAGTAATCACCCTAGAATAAGTGATTAAGCAAATATATACAAGGAATGACAACTTCAAGAACAATGGACTCGAGACGGAATGCGCAACACTACGGTCAAGCTATTGACCATACAAGAGCGCTTCATGGGAGGCAACCCATGCGAAGTAAACGTTTAAGTAAATTTGTAAATTTTTAATTAAAGTTTTAATTGAGCATTGTGTTAAATAAGGAACATTTGATGCTCTAGCAAAGAAGAAGGAGGATTGATAATACCATAATTGGTCAAAAATTTAAGCCGTCATTTTTCTGTCAAAACTTGATATTTCGTTAAGTTTCAGATTAATAAAGAATCCTTGGAGAAGTAAGAAATTTTTGGTGAATCTAGAGGGTTTAACGACTAGCTATACGGCGGCAATAAAAGTTTCGGCCGTATAGCACGGTCTTATAGTTGTTTCAACATCACCCCTTCCATCCACGAAAGGTAGTTATAGTTTGACGACCAACTATACGGTGGGAATTAAAATTCCGTCCGTATAGTTGTCGTCGTATAGATATTGATGCCTTTGACAAAACTCTTTTTTGGGTACTGATAGTTTAACGACCAACTATACGACGGGAATAAAAATTCCGCTCATATAGTTGTGGTCATATAGATATCAACCCATCTCCGAAAATTTTATTCCGCTCGTATAGTTCCGGCCGTATAATTGGTTCCACCATAGATGTAATCTATAGTCGGTTCATAACTATACGACAGGATCTATACGGGTCGCGCCCGTATAGTTGCTTGTTACGAACAACGGCTAGGGTTTTTGACCTCCCCTTTTAAACCTAATCGCATATAACCTTTTTCATTAAGTTTTCATAGAGCTACAACCTCCATCCTCGAAAAATCCTCACCATCCCTATACAAGCCCCTTCTAACAACATCCGTCCAGTGAAGCCATGCAGCCCTTCCATGTCAACAAGATCTAGAGGAAGAAAGGAGAGAAGCCCGTGAAGAGGATAGAAGAAGTAGAACCTAAAGGATCATCTTCATCATCCAGCCCGGAGATCAAGCCTCTCCCAAATTGGGAGGACATGTTCCCGCAAAGGATGGATATGATGAGGCAAGCGGAGTGGGGAAAGAGCAAGGATGAGTATCTCCCTAATCCCTATCGTCACAACATAGGATTCTATTATAAACCTCCTCCCGGTCCGTCGCCTCTTAAACCTAAGAAGGTGCGGCAAGATGAGATTCATGATAAGATCTATGAGTTGGAAAAAGCTTCAAAGGAATGTGCTGAAACAATTGGAGAAGGGATTGACTCCTACTGGATGATGAGAAAAGACCTTGAGAAAAAGGTCGATGACATCAATGGTAGAGTTGGCTTCTTGATTAAAACTGTTTTTGAGTTGACAGATGAGAAGAAATTTCTCTAGAAGAAAATTTTGAAGCTTCAATACGACATGGCCGAGCTCAGCATTCGCCTCGCAAGCATGGCACAACATAGAGGAAGAAGGCAATACTCTTCCTACTCAGGAGGAGGAATAGGTACCAACAAGGAGTTATTTGATCCCACCTAGCTTGATTCCAAGCTTGGGGAGATCTTTAAGACCTTGTAATCTATCTTATAAGTTTTGTATTACTATTTTAGTGTTGTATTAGTTCTAGTTTAGAAATAAAGGTTGCATCATTTAAATTAACTTAAGGAATAGTCAGTCCCATTTGTGAAATTCCGAGTTTATTATCATATATGGAGCATTATTGAGTTTGTGCTTGTCTTATTGGATATATGAATGGCTTGAGTATCATTTTACTTGCACTTGATGATAACAATAGAGTCTTCCACACCATTGGTATTAATGGAACATACAAAGATAATTTAATTGATATGTTGTAAGTTCATGGTTTAATTTACAAAAGTAAAAATATTTTGATTAGACAAGTTGAAAAAGAAACATTAAACATAGGAAAATTAAAAGTGCTAATAAAATAGAGTGAGAACAAGTCGAGGTAGAATCTTCAAGTCAAAAAGATGCTTCATATACAATTGGAATTTGGTAATTGAGATTGTTAAACTTTAAATTCCTACATGAAGTAGAATCTATGGCTAGCTCCTTTGCACAACACTTAAACAAAAGTGTGAGCATATATACAAAAGAGAAGAAAAGAAAGAAGGAAAAGAGCGAATGTGCAAAGAGCAAATAGGCATACACCACTATATTGAAGTATGACAAAGAAGCGTTTGAGATTTTAAATCCCAAGTGAATAAGTTAATCCAAAAACACTTGATACTACCTCACTAACTCATTCGGTTCAACCGGATACTTTTACATCAGTTGAAATTCATCTTTTCTGAATTGTTGATCACTAAGGTGTTGAAGCCTTCTAATAATATTCGGATAGTTCGAGTAAGGTACTATTAATGAACTTATTCCTATGTATCATATATGATAAACACATGTTGCAACTGCCTCATTTATTTTATCGACTCAACTTCATGAATATGAGAATCACATCCATTAAGCTAAACTTGCTCGGGACGAGCAAGAGTCTAAGCTTGGGGAAGTTGATGAGTGCATATTTTCATCATGTTTTATATTATTATTTTTGCATTGTAGATGTAGGATCTTGGCATTTTATGGCGCTCGCACGCACATTTTATGTTTGGTTTCACCGGGATTAGGATAGATGATGGATACAATGGACACAATTCTTAGAGCAGTTGTATTGGGGAGAAAAGGAGTCAAAAACAACATAAAACACTTATTTGGGAAATATCAGTAACACCAGAAGAAAACCCGAAGCAATCAAGGCATACAGACGGTTCAACGACCAACTATACGACCGAAATACTTTTTCCGGTTGTATAGTTTCGATCGTATAGTTGGTGCCACCACCACCTCCGCAAATAGTTTCACCCCGTGCAACTAGATCGAATATACAGCATACAGAACAACCAGAAATCACCAAAACCTCACCTCTGGAAGGCATCTGGAGGGGGAACTTGCCCAAAGGAACCATCTTCACCCTACGCAGATCTAGAAGGACAAGGCATCGAAATCCATCTTCATCAACCGTTGCACCACCACCATCTGCATCCATCCCATCTTCACCCCATCTTGATCTTGTTGTAATTTCTGTATTCATTGTGGATTTATACAAGAACTGTTCATTTACAATTGTTTCCATTATCATTGCCATGATGTTGATTGTCTCCATGTCTGAGTAGATCTCTATTTCTTGGGGAGATGGAGAAACCCTAGCATATGATTGAGATGAGATAGAGATTATTATGTTATACATCATTATGTGTATGTGTTAATTGTCTTCATCTTGATGTTGGGAGTTGTGCACCTCCTTAATATTTGCCTCTTATGGGGACATGATGAAGGGTATTACTTGTTGCTAGATGGAGGGATGATAGCACTTACTGTGACTATAAAGCTGTTGTCATTCTGTATGTACTAACTTGGGGAATCAAGGAGAACTCATAAAGCCATGTCCATCCCACGGGAGAAATCCCTTAATAGCGGGATAATACGATTGATGTCATTTATCTATCAGCTGTTGTTATGAAGGATGATGTGAGCAGTGGTTGCTGCCTATTTGTCCATATATGGAGCTCCTCCCACATACATACATATCATGAGAATATTTGTTATAATAATCTTGACTGCTTAGTCTAAATTGCTAGCGGTGTATCCACCACTCCCTGAGAACACCTTTTTCCCTATTTTAGTTCTAAGCTCTTTTACACACGCGATTCTTACTTTCTGCATTAAGTTTTACTTTACTTTAAATTGCTTCATTCAACCAAAAACGCAAAAACAACTCTACTTTTCTTGCATCTTAAAGTTATTCCTTAAGTACTTCGTTTAGTTTTAGTTAAAAGCATTTTAGTCTTTTGCCTGCTACTCCCTATGGGATCGATATCTTTATTTCGAAACTAGCTACAAACGATCTGCACACTTGCAGTCATTAGTCTCCCACATAGCATCATCAGCGACAATGGTAGCAAATTGTATCTCAGATAAGTTGAGGAGTATTGTCATAAAAAAGGCATCCGCCTTAACCTAGCATCTGTGGAACATTCACAATCAAATTGGCAAGTTGAGCAAGCCAATGGACTAATTTTTCAAGGAATCAAGCCATGCTTAGAGGCACCGCTACATTGAGCAGTTGGAGCCGGGCATAGGAATTGCCATCTATTTTCTGGAGTTTACGAACAACACCCAACAGATCTACCATCTTGACCCCTTTCTTCATGGCTTATGGATCAGAAGTTGTCCTGCTATCCAACATCCTCCATGATGCACCAGGAGTTGCCGCCTACGATGAAGACGATGCTGAAGAATCCATACGCTTATCTATGGACCCACTCAAAGAGGAACACGTGCTGGCATGCCAGAGATTCGCCATCTACTAGCAGAAGCTATGTGTCTACCATAGTCGCCGTGTTAGGCATCACTCATTTAAAGAGGGGGATTTGGTGCATCGACTCAGGAAGCAAAAGTCACACAAACTATGCCCGCCCTGGTAAGGACCGTTCATCATAAGCAAAGTATTGCTCAATGGTTCCTATTACCTCGTAGATATTTGCTAGTTGAAAGATAGGCCAAAAAAGCGCAAGCGCAAGCAACGTGACTCCGATGATGATTTCCCGGAGATAGATCGACCATGGAACATATCGCAGCTACGTCCTTTTTACACTTAGCATATTGTATAGTATGTAATAAGCACTTTATATCATCGATGAAACTAAGCATTTGGTTCACTCATATTTTCGGAGTCTTTTACCTCCTTTAGTGTTCATTTTAGGATCATATAAACCCTTTATGCGCAAGTTTGCATTTGCACTTGTGAAAATTCCTCCTATGGGTGTTAGCTTAAGTTTTTTGGTCTACATGTTTTCTGATGTTTTTATGTGGATTCCGGAGTAGTGACTTTTCGGCACTCAAAGGCGACAATTTTTCTCTTAGGTTCTTGATGGTGCTATTAAACATCATCACCTGAGAGCATGGTTATGTGTTGCGAGTATTCCGTCTCGCGAAAGGTCAAGCATACGAACCAGAATAATGGATAAGCTGGCACTTGCTTAAAAAATATATACATGCTGGATCTAGATAAGTAGCAGGAGGCTTGCAGCCAAGTTTTCTGCTTACTTTTACAAAAGTTTTCTACACAAAAACTGTAGAGATACATTTAATACAACGATGTTTTTATGGCTCTGTTGCAGGGGACTTCGAAACTACATCATCAGCAGTAGGAGAGCCAGGCCTGGAAAGATCATCAAACTTGGAGGATCACGGGCTAGACTCTGAAGACGTTGGATCGTCGTCCATATCCTCGGTAGGCACATAGACGTCCACCTTGACCATCTTGGCAACATTGGTGTCATAGACGGCGAGGGAGTTCCATATAGCATCGCTATCAGTTTCATTCACTTCCTCGTCAAACTTCGGCATGCCGGAGGTTACTGATGACCCAAAAGTATAGGGGGTGTATCGCAGTATTTTCGATAAGTAAGAGTGTCGAACCCAACGAGGCGCAGAAGTTGTTGGCGAATGGCCTGGAGCAGGAATTCTCTGTAAATACTTATCAAACGGATTTTTAGGGGTTTTTGATAATGCAGGTAAATAAACTATGAGTAAATAAAAGACAATAATAATAAATGCAGCAAGTGGCCCAATACTTTCTTTAGCAAATGACAAGCCGGTTGTATTACTTTAGATAACCAAACGTTCTCGAGGACACACGGGAATATCGCCAAGTGCTTTCGCTTCATATAGTTGATTAATCTTCTTTAGTTTGCTAAGTGTTGTGTGGGTGAACCTGTGCTATTGTACCGACCTTCCTAGGACTAATACATACTTGTGATTATACCCCTTGCAAGCATCCACAAGTACAAGAAAGTAATTAAGGTAGAAACCTAACCACAACTTTAAACTCTAAGACCCTAAGATCCCTTGTGCAAAGGTTTCCTAACAGGTGTTCAGGTATCTGTCACTCCGGCAACCCCTACGATTAGTAGCTAAATACACAATGCCTTCCGCTAGGCCCATAAAGGTGAAGTGTCATGTAGTCGATGTTCACATGACACCACTAAAGAAATACACCACAACTTAAATATCAAACCATTGAATCTTTCTCAACACAACTCCACTACTAAAAACATGACTTCTCCCATGTCCTCAAGAACTAAACTAACTACACACAAGACATCATATGGATCAAGATCAGAGATGATATAATGATAAGTAACAATATGAACATAAACAATACTTCAATGGTTCACTCAATAGCATCAACTAGAAGGAGTAATCAACACCGAGAAAGTTTCCCCTAAGAACTATGAAAGATTCAACCCAATTGTTATAGCGGTATGAAGTGGTGATGATGGTGCTGGTGGAGATGATGATGGTGATGATGATCGCGATGAAGTCCAGCTTGATGGTAGTGTTGATGGCAACGATATCCCCTCTTCGGGAAGGAATTCCCCCAGCAGAATTCTGTCTGCCGGAGAGATCTTTCTCTCTTAGTGTTTTCCACCCCGCTAAGGTCGCGGAATCTTCTTGTGGTCACTCCTCAGGTATTAGGGTTTCGAGGGGATAATATACGCCAGAGGGGAGAGCCTGGATGGGCCAGGGTAGCCACACCACCTGCTGGCGCGGCCTAGGGCAGCCCGTGCTAGGGGGTGGTGTGGGCCCCCTATGTCCCGTCTCCACTCCCCCTTCTGGCAATCTTTGTCTTCTGGAAAAATAGAATTTTCCATGTATTTTCCTGCATTTTCTAATCTTCGCGAATTTCGCCTCCAAACAGCCCCTTTTCTATTAAAATCCTGACTGTAGCGGTCCATGCTCCAAAATTCATCAACCATGCAAAAACAGATGAAATAACATAAGTATCATCTCTTAATATGAAATATATCAATGAATAACTGCAAATTATGATATAGAATAGTGATGCAAAATGGACATGTCAACTCCCCCAACCTTAGACTTCGCTTGTCCCCAAGCGAAAACTGAGCTCAATAAACATGATCTCAGGTTTATGGAGTGAAGAGTCGATAAAAGAATACGGACAAGAAGCATCACATTCATCAATACACAAATCATAATAGAAGACAACTCACTGTTATATAACTTAACTTGCAATAAGTAAAGGAAACACAAGTAAAGATACACAAAGTAAATAACAATTGGTAATGGCAAACTTAGCTCTTGGTCGAAGAATAGTTGGCAGTTTGTAGGAGTTCACACATAATGGGTTTTTCAATGATAGCTTTCAAAGTAATACTCTCTAAGATAAAAGCAATGTGCAAAACACATAACATAACAAACACGAGTGAATAAATCATCATATGAATGAATGAAACATAACAACTCAAAATATTTGCTGAGGTAGAAGGGAATAGGTTTACTGACTCAACTAAAAACTAAAAGATAGGCCCTTCGCAAAGGGAAGCAGGGATTTCAAGTTTCATAAAGAGCTTCCAAAAATTACGGTACTTATTAGCTTTCAGCTCTCATTGCCCCTATCATAGGCATCTTTTAGGTGATTAAGGTTAAAGTGAGCAAATATGAGGATGTGCTTGACAAGTTGTAAGTTGAAAATCTCATGTCCCTTGAATACGAGGGTCGCTCCTCATGATACTCAAGTTTAGTTACCGGTAAGTTCTTGTCATAGTAAGTATATGTGTATCATAGAGAACCGCTAACATGGTACCCCTTGCCCGATGATACGATTGCGCTGTTTCACCCTAAGGTGGTTAACTGATACCGATACTTCGGGTAAATCAGGAACGCACGTCAACAATCCCTATGACACAAACAAAGCAGTCGAAATATACTCATTCATGCACTCGAAAGACTTCTAAAAAGTCCCCAGTCGAATCTGTGATTCCACTGGACACTCAGGGGCTACTGACATGGGTATACCCTACAGGTACTGGAGCTTGGTATATACGGTCTAAATACGTAAAGGACCACAGAGTCGCCAAGGCCCAAATGAAGGACTCGAGTAACCTACGGACTCTCGATTGCTTGAAGAACAAGAAGAAGCTAAAGATAGAAAGTTTGAAGGGGAACACCCTAACTTGTAACCGACTCGACCTGCTACCCAAGACCTAGCCTACCTATATAAAGGCTAGGAGGGGGCAGCGAGGAGGATACACGCAACCCTAGTTTCCACAACCCTCGCCAGATTACATCTGCGCACCATTGTAATCTTCGACTCCTTCGATAATTCCACGAGCAGACAAGCAGGAGTAGGGACCTCTACGAGGCCTGAACCTGGGTAAATCTTTGAGTCCCCTGTGTGCTTGTTTGCTAGCCAATAGATGTCTCTAGCGCTCCCTCCTTCTCCAAAACCCAAGTCCATAACAATGGGCATTGATGAGTTAAACCCTCGTCAATTGGCGCCGTCTGTGGGAATTGGGAGTGCTGATGTTGCGGCTTGTTCGGCCCCATCAACCACGATCTACAACTCCGCAACAGCGGAGATTCGCCAGCTCTTCGGCGCGTTCGACTTCACCGTCCACACGCCAGCCACTCGCCCGGCTTTCGAGTCCGTAGGCGACAGGATCAGCCTTCCAATAGGGAGCTTCCGCTTCCAAGTTGGTTAGATGGGCACACTTCGCATGCCTGATCAGCTGACGACACCGTCGATTGCTCCAGCATCATGGTTCCCTCCACCGATCGGCACACTCAGCAAGCTCATCGCCCCGACAGCAGTCGAAAACACGGTCAGCGACAGTAGTCGTGACTCCGATCTCGGCGACCTGGCCACGGAAGACGGAACCTATGGTTCCGAATCTGAGAGTTGTGGGAACAGTAGCTTCCCCAATCACTTCATGTGTGCCGTCATCAACGCAGGCGACACCTCCGCCAACCGCGACAACACGGGCAATCACGGTAATGGAACCGACCCGCCAAATGGCAGCAATGGCGGCAACAGAGCTAATGGCGGTAACGGTGGCGATTGCACCAACGCCAACAATGGAGGAGCAGTCGAACCTCCAACCATAATAAACGAGCAAACCGGCGAACGCTTCATGATCAACCTCAACGAGCAAGAATGGGCTCGCTGCCGCGAGGCCCTACGAGGCACGCCTCTACCCTTCGGATCCCCGCAAGAACTGCTAATGGGCTACCATTGGCTCCTGAAGGAAGAATTCAAGCGCCAAGTGCAAACAATCGCGCAACTCGAGGCGCGCAAAAAGGCAGCAGATGTGTCGAGCCTTCATCGTGCAGGGCTCTCCTCCTACGGAGGATCCTCCTCAAGAGGCAACGAGTATGTTGCCAAAAAGAGGCAATCTCAGATGGCCCATCTCACCGAGCAAGAACGCATAGAAGATGCAAGGGTCCTCGACTTCAGCTCTATGACAGTCGACACATGGGGCAATGTGGTCCCCAAGACGCCGCAGGCTGCGGTGACAGTGGCCACCATGTACCTCCTTAACAACCAGGCGCAACCTGGAGATCCCCGAGCCGCCATGCACCAATCTACGATCGCGGGCTTGGGATTAATCGAGGCCGCCGTCGACAAGGAGCCAACACCAGAGCCAAAAAAGGCAAAGCGCTAGCAAAGCGCTACTCCTCGCCCTCATCTAGCGACGATAGTCACGATCTGTCTCGACGCCGCCGCTCACGGCGACACGACCATGACTACGATGCGAGCGACGACCTCATGCAGTGCAAGATTAACAAATCAAGGGCGCGACGCGCTCGGTCGACTGACTCAGAAGAGGAAGATGTGGAGCTCTGGGGCGCCAGATGCTTCAGCAGATCCATTAGGCAGAAGCGAATGCCTAAGGGGTTTAAACTCCCGTAGGAGAACACGAAGTTTGACGGCCTACAGGACCCAAAAATCTGGCTGGAGGACCACATCTCCTCCGTCAGGCTCCACGGAGGCAGTCGAAGCACGACCATGCAATGCTTGCAGCTACAACTGCAGGGCGCTGCCCGAGCATGGCTCAACAACCTACCACGCGTATCCATTCGCAGCTGGGATGAGCTGGTTTATAGCTTCACGCGCAATTTCAAGGGCACGTACAAGCAGCCTGCATCAATCGAAGAGCTAAGATGCTGCCAGCAACGATCGAGAGAATCGCTACGCTCCTACATCCAAAGGTGGTCCATCATCAAGAACTCCGCAGAGAACATCTCGGAGGATCGCGCGATTGATGCATTCAACGGCGGCGTCCGTCGCATAGAACTCAGGGAGGAGCTGGGCCGCTCAAAACCCAAGACCATCGACCACTTGATGGAGATCGCAAATCGGTGGGACGATGGAGAAGATTCGGTGAAGAATCGTGTTCACTCTGACGAGGAGGCGGAACTCGAGCGCAGACGTGACCGCCGAGGCAATCGCCGTATGCGCATCTATGATGACCGCGACGACGTCAACATGGTCGCATCCGGCTACGCCGACAGACGCGACGACAACCGCAACAGCGGATACCGTAACGGTGGATACCGTGGCTCCGAGAAAACCACGGAAGTGTGGCAACGCCATGATCGTGATGAAGCACCCGCAACAACCATTGAAGACAAACTGTCCGGGCCATGCACGGTGCACTTCTACATAGACAAGCATGATGGGAAGAAGAAGTCCACCCACCTCCTCAAGGACTGCCGCGAATTCCTCAAACTACATGAGGGATTAGCTCGGATGAACCGCAACGCATTCGAAAGAGGCTACGGCGCCGCCCCAGGAGCCGTGGCACATGGCGCTCCGCCACCACCACCTGGGCCACCACCGAATGCAGCTGCGCTGAACCAGCATCACGGAGGTGAACCTTACCCAAGGGCCATGGGTACCATGATGATCCAAAAAGGACGCCCCTCCAATCGGGTGCAGAAGGCCATCACCCCCCAAGTAAACTTGGCCACACACTCGCCACCATCTACCACTGAGTACCTCAGTGGAAGCGAGTCATGCATCACCTTCGAAAAACGCGACCACCCGCCTCAAGTACCTTGTCCAGGCCATTGTCACCTCGTACTCGAGGCACAAATCGGAGGCTTCGACATGAGCCGCGTCTTCATGGATGGCGAAAGTGGCATCAACCTCATATTCGCGAGTACCTTGCGAGCAATGACGATCCCTCTAACTTGCCTGGAGGCCTCGGACACAACATTCCACGGTATTGTCCCAGGGAAAGGCGTATATCCCCTGGGCAAAATCAACCTCGACGTCATCTTCGGCACGCTGAAGAACTTCCGGCGCGAGCGCATCGACTTTGAGGTCGTCGACTGGCCCTCACAATACCACTGCATCCTCGGATGTGTCGCGTTCGCTAGGTTCATGGCAGTACCACACTACACCTACCTGTAGATGAAAACGCAAGGTCCCAATGGAGTCATCACGATCAACGGGAACTTCGAGAGATCCGACAGCTGCGACAGGGAATTCAACAGAATTTCCCAGTCCTTCGGCATGCAGGAAGAACTCACAAGACTGAAAGAGTCAACAGACAACAGTCTGCCCCCCTTGTGTTGGCCGAGCTCGCCTGATATATCCTTCGACTCATCGGTGCACATAAAGAAAGTGCAGGTCCACCCATCGGATCCCGCCAAGACGGCCCTTATCGCCAACAACTTGAGTCCTGCATAGGAACTCGCGCTCGTCGAATTCCTCCGTGAGCATAGGGAAATTTTCGCCTGGTGTCCTGCGGACATGCCAGGAGTTCCCAGGGAATTCGCCGAGCACGCACTCAACATCAACCCTGACGCAAGGTCAGTCAAGCAAACAGTTCGGCGATTGTCTGAGCCACGAGCGCAGGCAGTCGGAATGGAGATCAACGGACTCCTCGATGCCAAGTTCATACACGAGATCAAGGAAAGCACTTGGCTCGCCAACACGGTGCTGGTACCAAAGAAGGACACAGATATCCTGCGGATGTGCGTGGACTTCACCTCTCTGAATAAGCACTACCCAAAGGATCACTTCCCGTTGCCGTGCATCGACCAGATCATCGACTCCACCGCAGGATCCGAGCGCCTCTGCTTCCTCGACGACTACTCAGGCTATAATCAGATTTGAATGAACGAGGAAGACCAAGAAAAAATAGCGTTTACAATGCCCTTTGGTGTGTTCTGCTACAACACAATGCCCTTCGAGCTAAAGAACAAGGGACCCACCTACCAGCGGTGCACGCAGGCTTGCCTCAAGGAGCAACTGGGTCGCAATATTAAAGTCTATGTCGATGATATAGTAATAAAGACCAAGGAAGAAGCCTCGCTAATCGACGATTTGCGTGAAACCTTCGCCAACCTCGACCGCTACCGGATCAAGCTCAATCCGAACAAATGCACCTTTGGCGTACCATTTGGGCAACTACTCGGGTACCTCATCTATGCGAGGGGAATCGAGGCAAACCCGAAGAAAATAAAAACCATACTGGCCATGGAGAAGCCGAAAAACATAAGGGGCGTTCAGCAGCTGGCTGGGCGAATCGCGACCCTCAGTCGATTCATCAGTCGAATGGGTGAAAAGGTGCTGCCCTTCTACCAACTCCTCCGCAAAGCTGAAAAATTCGAGTGGACCAACAAAGTGCAGGAAGCATTCGAAGACCTCAAGCGCCTTCTATCCACCTCGCCAGTACTAGTGACCCCACGGGAAAGGGAGCCACCATTGCTATATATCTCCGCCACCAACCAGGTGGTCAGCATAGTGCTCGTCGTCGAGCGAGCCGAGGAAAACAAGGTCCACGGGGTACAACGCCCAGTATACTACCTTAGCGAGGTCCTCACGCCAACAAAACAGCGGTACCCGCACTACCAGAAGTTGGCGTACGGTGTCTTCATGATCGCCCGGTGACTGCGCCATTACTTCCAGGAACACCCAATCATGGTGGTCAACGACGCCCCGTTGGGGCATATCCTCAATAACCCCGATGCCACAGGACGAGTCGCGCTTTGGGTAATAGAATTGTCTCCACGAGACATCACATACGAAAAGCGCGACGCAATCAACTCGCAAGTTATCCCTGACTTCCTCGTGCACTGGATGGAGAACCAGCTCCCGGACAAACCAAATATGTCCTACCTCTGGACAATGCACTTCGATGGGTCCAAGCGGAAGGACGGAGCAAGCGCAGGTGTCATACTGACATCACCTCAAGGGGACAAGTTGAAATATATTCTGCGAATGCAGTTGACAGCCTCCAACAACGAGGCTGAATACGAGGCCCTGTTGCACGGGATGAGGATGGCAAAAGCCTGCGGCACCAAGAGGCTCATCATATACGGCGACTCCAAGCTGGTCGTCAACCAAACAATGCATGAGTGCGATGCACTGAATGACAACATGATCGCGTACCGCGACCTCTACGACACACTCGAAGGAGACTTTGACGGTTGTGAGCTCCGGCACGTAGGTCGTGAAAGCAACGAAGAGGCGGACGCACCCGCAAACATAGGCTCTACCTGCGCCCCCATACCAACCGGGGTATTTCTAGAGCACATCTGCGAACGCTCCATCAATCCAAAGGCCGTAGAGAAGAAAACAAGCGTAGCAACGGACTCGGGGGCTACGCCGCCCAATGAGTCAATGGCACTCGATGTCTTGGAGGTGGACACAGGACTCGAGGGACCAATGAGCGTCATGATGATTGAGTAATCCTGGACACAACCGTACATCACGTACCTCCTCAGCAAAAGGCTACCGGACGATCCGACTAATGCACGACACATCGCGCGGTGATCCAAGGCATTCGTTGTTATCAACGGTGAACTGTATAAACACAGCATCACAGGAGTACTGTAGTGATGCGTCTCCACGGCCGATGGAAGAGATGTTCTCCTCGACATCCATGAGGGGACCTGCGGACACCAAGCCGACAGTCGCGCCCTCGTCGCCAAAGCTCTACGAGCTGGGTTCTATTGGCCTACGGCCATGCGCGATGCCAAGGACATCATCCAAAAATACAGCACTTGCCAATGATTCGCGGATAAGCCGCACGCACCGGGCGCAGAGCTCCGGCCAATCCCATTGGCTGGCCCTTCGCGCAATGGGGACTCGACATGGTCGGCAAACTCCCAAGGTCCTCACGAGGAGGCTACGTCTACCTCTTGGTCGCAGTCGACAAGTTCACCAAGTGGATTGAGACCATGCCAGTGACCAACCAATCAGGACACAGCGCAGTTAAGTTCTTCGAATCCATCGTCTACCGCTTCGTAGTACCGCACAACATCATCACCGACAATGGGACGAACTTCACATCCAAGGAGTTCCAAGAATTCTGCGAGAAACAGGGGATCAACATCAGCTACGCCTCTGTAGCACATCCACAAACCAACGGTCAGGTGGAAAAAGCAAACAGGCTCGTCTGCGGCAGCATCAAGAAGCGACTCCTCCGGCCACTCGAAGAAGCCGTGGGCTGCTGGCCAGACAAACTGCAATCCGTACTCTGGAGCCTACGCATAACTCCAAACAGTGCCACGGGCTACACGCCATTTTTTATGGTGCACAGAGCCGAGGCAGTGCTACCCGCCGAGGTACGGTACAAGGCGTCGCGCGTGGTCGCTTATAGAGAACAAGAGTCATCCCTCGCACTCGAAGACTCCGTCGATCTCCTTGACGATGCAAGAGAAATCACCAAGAAAAGATCAACGATCTACCAGCAGAACCTGCGCAACTACCACAGTAGGAGGCTACGCCCCAGATCCTTCGTCAAAGGCGACCTGGTCCTGCGACTGAAGCGGTAGGGACATCTCAAGCTCGACTCCCCTTGGGAAGGACCATACGTGATTATAGAAGTAATCCTAGGTGGCGCCTATCGCCTTCAAGATTTAGAGACAGGAGTCGCATACTCCAACCCATGGAACGTCGCACAGCTGCGACGCTTCTACCCTTAGTCGTTTTACTTTTGCATCGCAAATAAGGAACTCAGCCAAGACTACTTAGCCACACATTGTACCTCGTACTGTCTCACAAATAAATAAAGCTAAGTGCCCCAAAACTCTGTATCTTCCTTTATTTTTCGCAACTTATCGACTCGGGGGCTACGCCACCCTACACACATCTGTTCTATGAACTAAAAACGCGATATCCTGAGTAGCTGGCACATCAATCGAAACCCTTGACATCACATCAACCCAGTTGCAACGCACCTGACAGGTTGCCAAGGGACTGAGATAAAAACACATGGCCAGGCTAACAAAAAGGAGTCGCATAGTGCAACGCACTCACACGCTAGCAAGCTCTTTATACATATTCAACAATAAATTACGTACAACATTTATACGAACTTTAAAACACGGGTACACTTATGTGGAGGATACAAACTAAGCTACTACTGCAGCAAGAGAATGTTGGTTTGTTCCTCAAAGAAGTTGACGATCTCTTCTGCCAGGCGATCCACAGCCTGGTAGTGCGGCACCATATTCCAGGCAGAACTTGCTGGTGGCGCAGGCGGCCCAGCCGCAATTGCCGCAACATCTACGTCAGGCCTATGCAGTCGCACTAGCTATAGAGCGGCCTTGGCACCAGTCACCAACTGTTGCCTCACGCACTCGCGAACCGCGGTCAGATCTTGAAACTTGGCAAGGAGGGCCAGCAAGCTCGACGGAGTAACATCCAGCAGAAACATCGTCCGATAAATGTTCTTCAAGCATGACTGTGACTTCTTCAGGAAGTGCAGCACTCGCGACGCACGATCCTGCACGGTCGCCAACGCAATCGCATGATCATGATCTACCCAGAAGTATCCACTCTCTTGAGGTTGCTCCTGGGTGAGATGATGCATGCGAATGGAAATTCTATCCTTCTCATCCTGCGATGATGGCCTACGACAACTACGAAGCAGCAATGAGCATAAGTACAGCGCACCATCGTGAGTGACTATAAGGAAAAGATAAGAGCAAGCAAACTAACACTTGAATTGGTCGCCCAGCTGCGTCACCTCGCCAGCAGAATCTTGCCATGCAGCGGCCTTCTCCTCCTTCGACTTCCATATATCCGCGTTACCACGGAGCACGGGCAACTCACGCTCCAGATGCTTCACGCGGTCACGCAGTCGCGAAAGCAGCGACAGCTCATCTACCCTAGAGCACGGCGGTGCCAAAGTATGATCAAGAGGCGGCGAGTCCTGAGTTTCCCTCAAAGGATCACTCGATGTACCCTACCACAAGCCAAGATAGAAACAAATAAGATGACCAAATCAACACAAAGACAAAAGATTCAAGTGTATTCAAGACTAGATACACTCGCCAGCAGGCATGTTCTTAACAAAGGACATAAACTAGTTAACTATTACAAAGCTACTAAGGAGCGATTGGCTTCTTTGACTTCGACGGCTTCGGGGGCTTCATTGAGTCCGTGGCAGTGTCAGATGCCACTGACTTTCCGCCAGCCCCTGATGTCATAGACTTCGCGCCTTCTTAACGTGCTGCAGCTCCTCAGAATACTTCGCGACCACGTTTATCAGCTGCGGCCCATATTTACCACAGGCAGTCGCGAAAGGAGCAAAGACTACCTGCTGGCCGTCTGCGCTAACAGGCATCGCCTTCGACACAGCGGCAGGATCAATCGCGACTCCGTGGGCCTGCACCATGGCAAGTGACATGGCCGCGCCAGCCGCGCGGAGTGAGTTCTTGATGCTGGAGGGAACACCCCTGGCAAAAGACTCCACCAGCTCGCCCATGTTCTCGATTAGCTCAGCCTTGGGCATCAGCTCCTCCCGGAGGCGACTAAGAGCGCCCTTGGCCTTCGAGAGCGTATCTTGAATGGTGATGCCGCGGTCCTCGACTGCTGAAAGCACTCCCGCCAAAGCGTCATCACGGCGGAGGGCCTGAGGATCAAAGCTCAAACCGCTAGCATCTGCACACAAACCAACACATGAATATCAAACATCAACGCCAACGGCAAAATAACAAACAGAGAAGAACAATGATACCCAAACAAGGTACCTGAGAGGGATTTGGCAATCGAGAAAAGCTATTCTTCGAACAACTTCTCCCTGGATGCAATGGAAGCACGAAGATCCTCTTCGCGCCTTTGTGCCTCGTCACGCGCCACGATTGCCTCATCACGACCCCTCACAGCCGCGGCAAGTGTTTTCTCCATGGTGGCAGCGTCGCGCAGGAGGGCATTATGTTCAGCTACACAACAAAAAAGGTTTGACTATCAATCGACTATATCAAAGGAGAAGAAGAAGAAGTGCAGGACACTCACTCTCAACCACGCGATGACGCGTCTCCAGCAGCGCATGTTGGCGGCCCATCGCAAGAACTTGCTCCGCCAAGGGCGCGACCTCCTTCACAAGGAGCTATCGCATAACAAAGGATCAGCAGAAGCCATTCGACTGCAACATCAAAAAGAAGAAAAAGCCTACACTTACGTGATCCTCCAAAGACTCCGAAGTCGTTTGGTGCATAGTCATCTGGGCAACCATTCGATGCTCCCTTGCATGAGGAGAACTGGAAGAGTTGTGCCTGGAGTGGGCCGCCAATGGAGGGGAAGGAGCACGCTCAACCTCTTTCTTGGCCTTTGAGGTCGCGACTCCTGATTCTTTCAAAAATTGGACATCGCCAGCAGATGACGATGCCTCTTGAATGCAAGACAAAATCCACATCAAGAAAGGACAAACCCAGAGACGAGCGAACAAAGGCAAAATAGAGAAGAACAAGCAAACTAGAAAACTTACCAATCAAACATGTCAAAGTCAAAAGTGGGCTCCCCCGACTCTGACGAGGACTCCTTGGGCAATCGCATCTTCTTGCGAGAGGATGGTGCCACGGCGCTCACAGGAATGGCAGGGATCAGCGATTCCGCACCTACACCTGCACCTTCCGGAGTCGAAGGAGACGACGCATCGGAATCCTTGTTGCGCGAACGCTTGCGAGTATCTGGACTACCGGACTCGGGGGCTTCCTCGTCCGCATCAGATGGGACGGTCGACTCCGACTCGTCCTCTTCCAAGGCTTCACGAGGGATAATACCCTCAGGAAGACGGGGCATACAAGGCGACACCGCCCAATACTACATACAGACAACAAATTCAGCAAAAAGTAAGTAAACAGTAGAGAAGCAATCGACAAACCACGCTACTGCGTAGCACAACTATACCTCGGGAGGAGGATTAGCAGCATCAAATGCATGAACAACTGGCTCACTGGGGAGAACATCTTTGATGGTGTACTTGGTGAGCAGTCGAACCCTTTTGTCCACCTCACTCGCGGACATGCCATCGGCAGACACGCGAGTGGGATTGTCAGCGCCAGCCCACTGAAACATGGGATGGAGTCTGGCCTGCAGGGGCTGGACGTGACGGCGCAGCCATGTGCGAATGAGGGCGCAACCTCCCTCCTCTTTGCAGAGGCGACTCTCGAGGTCGCAGACACGCTCGTACAGCACATCCGTCTCCGCGGATTCGCTAGGCATGACTACATTTTTCCAGGAGCGCCTCCTCTGGCACGGCGTCGCATGATCGAACGGTGCGAGTCTAAAGTGCTCGTCGCCAACCTTCTCATCGCGGACATAGAACCACTTGTCCCTCCACCCTTGGACGGACGCTGTGAGCTTGATGTCGAAGTAGGTGGCAGATGGGTCGACGTGAATTCCGCAACCACCTACATCGTAGACTAAAGATCCAGATGCAGATTGGCGCTTCAAGTTGAAGAGGCGCTTGAAGAGGCCGAAGTGCGGCTCGATTCTGAGCCAGCACTCGCAGAGGGTAATGAAGCAAGAGATGTGGAGGATCGAGTTCGGGGTCAGCTAATGGAGCTGAAGCCCGTAGAAACAAAGGAGGCCCCTAAAAAAGGGGTGAAGGGGCAAGGAGAGACCGCGAATGATGAATGCCAAAAACATCACTCGAAAACCAGCGGGAGGAGAAGGAATTGTCTCACCGCGGGGACACGCGCGTCGGCGACTATGTCAGACAGCACTCCGTCCTGGCGAAGAAGACGGAGATCCGATGACTTGATGATGGAGGGACGCCACGCGCCATTCGTGACGCGGGTGCCCATGCCCTTCTTCTTCCTGCCGGCAACGGTGCTGGTGTCCGCAACGGCGGAGCCACCTTTCTTGTTCGCCGTAGCAGCGGTAGCCGCGGAATCGGCCGTAGCAGCTCCCTTCTTCTTCCCCATTGCACGGCGGCGATGCGACCGAAGGAAGTAGCTTGGAAACGAGCGGAGCTGGTCCAGTGTCAAGAACGAGACGATCACAGAGAAAGCAGAGGAGTAGCGGCAATGGCGATGGAAGCAAAGGATGAATGTGAGCAAATGAGAAATTACCGTCGCAGCACCGCTACTTAACCCCTGGAAGATGCAATCCAACAACGCAGAAAAACCCTACTGGACGCGTGGCAAACATCGTGTTGGACACGTGGAGGATTGGAAGCATGAACCGTCCCTCCACTGCTCCCATTACGCACGGAAATCGAGGAGGCGCAGTTAAAATAAAGATTACGCACGCCCAGTCAAATCAAAGTCAGAGAGTAGGACCCACTGCTCGTCACGTCCCGTCAAACTCGCTCACGCGGGCAACTGAGGTCATGAAATCGTTAGCACTAACGTCATCAAAGCTACGCAGTAGAAGAATTCGACTACTTTAGTCCTTGCTCGAGTCTTCGACTCCACCAAGCACTCGGGGGCTACTCCCATAGGGAGCGCTGGTCGCGCACCCTACGATTTTTCTTTCTTCGTCTTTTTCTGGAACATGGATAATCAAAGGAAACCCAACCACTCGAAGCATGGCTTGACTATGGACATGGGATACTCCCTTAGGGAGCGCCGGAAACAAATTCGACTGAAACAAGCAAACAAAAGACGACAGCAGTCGCAAAAAGATTCTTCAGTCCCTGCCTGAGTCTTCGACTCAACCAGGCACTCGGGGGCTACTCCCATAGGGAGCGCTGGTCGCGCACCCTATGATTATTTATACAAAAACTGTGTGATTGATAGCATCCACACTCGAAGCTCATGGCGACACCGCCTCATAATTTTTCCCTACAAAGAGACTGCGTCTCCTAGGTCACCTGAATCGTCTCCGTGATGATAAAATCCGGATGTCGCGCTTATAGCGTGAAGGTAAGACCTAAATAAGGTCTGGCAATGCATTAGCTGTGCACTACCAGAAATGTATCCGTACCTACAGGTACGATCAATATGCCTTGACGGACGTGTCGAGTGCTCACACCCATATAACTGGAATTCGTCTCCTGTAAGACCTCCGCGGCTTGAGTCGAATTACACCAGCACTTTTCCGGATTCGAGTCCGAGGACTCGAGTTCGAGTAGATTGCGCTGTTTCACCCTAAGGTGGTTAACTGATACCGATACTTCGGTTAAATCAGGCACGCACATCAACAATCCCTATGACACAAACAAAGCATTCGAAATATACTCATTCATGCACTCGAAAGACTTCTAAAAAGTCCCTAGTCGAATCTGTGATTCCACTGGACACTCAGGGGATACTGACATGGGTATACCCTACAAGTACTCGAGCTTGGTATATACGGTCTAAATACGTAAAGGCCCACAGTGTCTCCAAGGCCCAAATGAAGGACTCGAGTAACCTACGAACTCTCGATTGCTTGAAGAACAAGAAGAAGCTAAAGATAGAAAGTTTGAAGGGGAACACCCTAACTTGTAACTGACTTGACCTGCTACCCGAGACCTAGCCTACCTATATAAAGGCTAGGAGGGGGCGGCGAGGAGGACACACGCAACCCTAGTTTCCACAACCCTCGCCAGATTACATCTGCGCACCATTGTAATCTTCGATTCCTTCGATAATTCCACGAGCAGACAAGCAGGAGTAGGGACCTCTATGAGGCCTGAACCTGGGTAAATCTTTGAGTCCCCTTTGTGCTTGTTTGCTAGCCGATAGATGTCTCCATCACTCCCTCCTTCTCCAAAACCCAAGTCCATAACAATGGGCATTGATGAGTTAAACCCTCGTCACTCTCTTTCCTCTTTTCTCATCTCTTTTTTTCTCAATCTCTATCTCTTTTTTTTATAAGAAGAATGCTTCATAGATTTCCCATTATGGTTATGCTGCAGGTTTCCACCATGATTAGGCATGGATTAGACCAGCGGCCCAGGCGTTTCTCTAACACACATACATAACTCCATGGACTTACAAGCTCCCCTTTCATTTCACACCGACGACATCCATAAACAAAAGAGCATGATATCAACTAGGTACAATGTACAAGTGCCATGTTGAAAGCGTTCCCCATGACAGCATGGTTCTGCTAATTCACAACTTACAAAGCGCAAGCATATACGCAACATAGATGGGCACAATGGTTCAAGTTTATTAAGTGCAAGAAAGTAAAGTGTGCCATCAAGTTCGTGAGAGCTTTAGTCACTAATTTTCTCATAACAAGTTTAATTCGGAAGGTAGATAAAAACATGAATTTACTTGGAATAACAATAGTGCTAGTAGGTAGGTATGGTGGATACAAATGGCATAGGTTTTGGTTAAGGATTGGATGCACGAGAAGCATTCCCTCTCAGTACAGGTTTTTGGCTAGCAAGGCTGGGTAGCAAGCATAAGAGTTGAAGGAAACTAACAAACATACAAGTGATAAAAACAAACATGCAATTTTCCTTGGAAGCACAAAAGATCTTAACTAGAGAATACTAAGCTTATGAGCAAATCAAGAAAGAAAGATGATGAAATTATATTTCTTAAGAGTACTTTTATCTTTTTCCTTCAATTCTCAACATAGTGTTCCTACTGACCGAGCCAGGTTTGCCAAAACCAACTAAATTAACTCAATGATCCCAAAGTGATACCAATACTAACGACAAGATCAATCATATCATCATAAATTGAAAACTAATATAAGATATGCAAAAGAGTAAATGATAGAACTTCTCATTAATATTCCATAACGGCAACTCACTCCAAGGGATACATAGATATCTAACGAGAGGGGGGACACTTCCATAATGCAAACCATCCTACATGATAACTTCTCTATTCATGATATGACTCTACTAAAAAGGTAAAAAAGATAGAAGATAGTGATGTGATACCGCGGCACTCCCCCAATCTTGGAACAAACCAAGGAGATGCCAAAACCTGATGACAAATTAGTCCTTCGGTGGTGGTGGTATTCTCTCGATGATCTTTTTGATTAATTTCCCCAAATCCTCAATCTCGAAGGTGAGAGTACGAATCAACTCCGATTTTTGCTCAATGCGGCTCATGACCATGTCAGGTTGCGAATTCCAGCTCTTGCGATTCTTTCCCCACTCTTCCAACTTGAAGTCTTCTTTTCCTGCATGGTTAGAACGAGGCATATGCCAATTGGAGGGTAGTTTCTCCTTGGGTATATTCTGGAATTGATACTCATGGATAAGGGTACGGAAGGGGTTCTTGGTGCATGGAGGAGGTGACCGTGGAGCCAAACAGTCACGCGGAGGCTTCCCTCTAGTTGACATCTGTGTAGTCATTTTTATCCTGGCAGGGTTTGCCAACACTCCAATGCTTGCAACGGTAGTGCCGGTGTGCGGATGCTGGATTTTCTTTGCCTCCTCTTCATCTTTACTCTTGATCTCCTTCTCCTGCCCGGGGTCTTGGAGATCTTCCTCCATAGGCTCCTTGCCCTTATCGTTGGCGGAGACCATTGTCCTTCTAAACTTTTAAGAATAGTTCCTGGTAGAAACAGATCAAAACGAAAACATGACGAGAACATGATATACGAACCTCAGGGGATCTAGGGGATTATATATTATGAATTTTTTCAACAAAAGGAAGGTACTGGGAGAAAACGGGTCGGAGACGGAGTCCGAGGTGGCCACACCACCTGCTGGCGCGGCCACGGGGCTCGCGCGAGGGGGTGGTGTGAGCCACCCTGGCTCCGTTTCCGTCCCTCTTTCGCTTTGTTGCTTTCCTTGTTGGATAAAAACTGCAAAAATATAACTTGATAGAATTTTTTGGAACTTTTCTTACTATAACGGTTACCTATTTGAAAACAGACTCTGCAGGTCTCTGAATTTGGTCTTTGATAAATTTTTCTAGAGTTACTACTTGAATAGCATAAATATCTTCATCTTCATACTCATATTGCTCGAGTCATGAAACCTTTCACTTTCTTATTAGACCATTTTCTCCGGTAACCTGGAAATTTCTTTCACACAAAACTTCACACAATTCTCATTAGCAACATTAGTATAAGCGAGGTAATAAACCTTTTAGGTTCAAATTCAACTGAAATACATAAAAACATAAGCTACTATAGCAACTCCTTCCGAAAACCCAAAAATAAATCAAAAAGGAAATCGATTTAAGAAGCAAATGCAAGAGTGGCAAAATCTGTCAAAACAGACCAGCAGGTAAAGATCAATTTTTTAGAACATCTTATGTTGCTCAAATCAAAAAGTGCAAAACTAACGAAAGTTAAATAATAACCTGTGGCAGAAGCACAAAAAATTACAGTGCAATCTGACGTATAGAGATCTCTCACGAAGTTTTATGGTGAAGCACAAAAATCTGTTTCGGGACAGCAACTTCCCCAAATCTTACTTCTCTCTCATTAGAGGTTGATCTTGACACAAAAACCAAAAAAAAGGATAAGGAGAGGTTATTGCCGAAACAATAACTTCCAAGACTCAAATAAACAAAAACGGAAAGCAAAAGAAATATATTTGGTTGTCGTCCAAAAAGCTCTTTCTTTATAGCCATTAAGATGGGCATGATAATTTCAATGATGCTCACATAAGAATAAGAATTGAAGTGAAAGAGAGCATTAAGAAGCAAAAATATACATGTTTATGTCTAACCCACTTCCTATGCCAGGGAATTTTGTAAGCAAACAAGTTGTTGAAACCAGGGACTACTAGCATAGGGAGCAGAACAGGTGCAACATAAAGACTTTAAGCATAAAACAAGGAAACTTAATATTATTGAGATTCATTAGAACAATCTTTCCTCTGTCATAATAACCTTAAGTATCATGCATAAATTTAATGATATAACTATCACATGAACCGTTGTAGCAATGATCACTTATCCTAACAGAAAACACAGGGACACTAGATCTAATAACACTACTTTGTGAAACAATATTAGAAGTATCCTTACAAAGGATAGTGTGTCCCTCTTCTACATATTTAGTGAAAAAGTCTTTCACATTTGCTATTATAGGTTCATCATCCATTTGTTTATCAGGTTCAACATCTTTATTTGTACTTTCATTAACCATACCAGCTATCATAGAATGTTCCTTTATCTTAACTGGGAAAGGCATTTTCTCAATGTAAGGTTCATGTAAAACATGATTAACAGTATAAACTTCAGTATTTCTTGCAGGAACACACTTAGCAACATCTTTACATGGTTCAAGATACTTATTCCACTTCTTTTTAGGAGCTTCAATAGAGGAAGCAAAAGCCTTAAAATAAGTTGCAATACCTTGAGAGTCTAGACCATAAGCATTTTTAATATTTTGAAAGTCATCAGTTCCCATAAAAGATTCAATTCATTCATAATCCTAATTTATACCTGACTTCCTTCCTTTGTCATTCTCCCATGCTTCAGCGTTGTCTTGGATACGGTCTAGAAGATCCCATTTAGCTTCTTCTTCCATGCGTGTAAATGATCCAGCACAAGAAGCATCCAATAAATACTTATCATGAAGAGAAAGTCTTTCATAAAAGTTATTGAAAATAATATTATGAGGGATCTCATGAATAGGACATTTGAGCATTAGTAACTTCAATCTCCCAAGCTTGAGCTATACTCTCTCCATCAAGACGCCAAAAGTTGTATATTTGATTCCGATCTTTATGAATCTCACTAGGAGGATAAAATTTAGAATAAAAGAGAGGTACTACTTCCTCCCATTCAAGAGCTTGACCATTCTAACGAAGCTTATACCATTCCTCATCTCTTACTTTCAGTGATAATGAGAATAACTTCTTCTTGACTTGATCTATTGTAATACCTACACACTTAAACAACCCGCATAATTCGTGTATAAAGAGCAAATGATCACCAGGATGGACAGTTCCATCTCCAACATAATAGTTATCCATAACACGATCAATAATGCTTGTATGTATTTTAAAAGTATCATTCTTAGCAGGTGGTGGTTCATTTACTACCTTAGCAGTGGTAGTAGCATTACGAAATAAGAAACTAAGTGAATTATCCATATTGAAAATAAAGTAACTAACAGAAGTAAACAATACTCACAGTAGAAGTTTCCTTTACCAGTTCCACTCTCCAATAGCGCTTCACTCCCCGGCAATGGAAAATAGTCTTGATGACCCACAAGTATAGGGGGTGTATCGCAGTATTTTCGATAAGTAAGAGTGTCGAACCCAAGGAGGAGCAGAAGGTGTTGACGAATGGCTTGGAGCAGGAATTCTCTATAAATACTTAGCAAATGGATTTTTAGGGGTTTTTGATAATTCAGGTAAATAAAGTACGAGTAAATAAAATACAATAATAATAAATGTATCAAGTTGCCCAATCCTTTCTTTAGCAAAGGACAAGCCGGTTGTATTACTTAAGATGACCAAACGTTCTCGAGGACACACGGGAATATTGTCAAGTGCTTTCGCTTCATATAGTTGATTAATCTTCTTTAGTTTGCTAAATGTTGTGTGGGTGAACCTGTGCTAATGTACCAACCTTCCTAGGACTAATACATACTTGTGATTATACCGCTTGCAAGCATCCGCAAGTACAAGAAAGTAATTAAGGTAGAAACCTAACCACAGCTTTAAACTCTAAGACCCTGACATCCCATGTGCAAAGGTTTCCTAACGGGGGTTCAGGTTTCTGTCAGTCCGGCAACCCCTACCATTAGTAGCCAAATACACAATGCATTCCCCTAGGCCCATAAAGGTGAAGTGTCATGTAGTCGATGTTCACATGACACCACTAGAAGAAATACACCACAACTTAAATATCAAACCATTGAATCTTCCTCAACACAATTCAACTACTAACAACATGAATTCTCCCATGTCCTCAAGAACTAAACGAACTACTCACAAGACATCATATGGATCAAGATCAGAGATGATATAATGATAAGTAACAATCTGAACATAAACAATAATTCACTGGTTCACTCAGTAGCATCAACTATACGGAGTAATCAACACCGAGAAAGTTTCCCCTAAGAACTATGCAAGATTCAACCCAATTGTTACAGTGGTATGAAGTGGTGATGATGGTGTTGGTGGAGATGATGATGGTGATTATGATCCCGATGAAGTCCAGCTTGATGGTGGTGTTGATGGCGACAATCTCCCCTCTCCGGGAAGGAATTCCCCCGGCAGAATTCTGTCTGCCGGAGAGATCTTTCTCTCTCGGTGTTTTCCGCCCTGCAGAGGCAGTGGAATCTTTCTATGGTCGCTTCTCAGGTATTAGGGTTTCGTGGGGATAATATACACCATAGGGGAGAGCCTAGAGTGGGCCAGGGTGGCCACACCACCTACTGGCGCGGCCTAGGGCTGCCCGCGCCAGGGGGTGGTGTGGGCCTCCTGTGGCCCAGCTCCACTCCCCCTTCTGGCAATCCTTGTCTTCTGGAAAAATAGAATTCTCCATGTATTTTCCCGAATTTTCTGGTCTTCGGGAATTTTGCCTCCAAACAGCCCCTTTTCCATCAGAATCCTGACTGCAGCGGTCCATGCACCAAAAGTCATCAACCATGCAAAAACAGATGAAATAACATAAGTATCATCTCTTAATATGAAATATATCAATGAATAACATTAAATTATGATATAGAATAGTGATGCAAAATGGACGTATCAGTTACCAGGCTCATGTCGGCGTCATCATACTGTGCCTTGACCAAGGACAAGGCCATCCTTGCACCAGCCTGAACACAAGATGCTTTCTAGATCTTTACTTTCTTGGGGGTTCGGCACATGATTTTCGAGTACTTGTCCATAGAGTCTACTGCCTTGATGGTCATGTCCAATGGCTGGGCTATCTCCTTCGCCTAGGTGATGGCAGTGTTGATGAAGTTGCCAGCAAGAATCATGCACTCCTTTGAATCCGGAGCACCTTCACCCATATTGGTTAAACCAATGGGAGTTGTGTTTTCATTAGAGGTCATGAGTATAACAATACATGTGACTGACTTACAGAATTGAGAAAAGACGGGGGAAAGTTACCAAAGATGCTCGTCTCAGCTTGATGGCATGTCTCCACCAAGATTTCATGCTCCTTCTAAAGTTTCTTGTACACCTCAAGGTTCCAAGTATTCTGCTCTTTGGAAGCATGGTTCTACTCCTTGAGTTGTCTAATCTCCTTCTTTAGTCACTGAATCTTGGTGTCGGAAGATTCTTGCATCACCTTCATCGCCTCTTCATGGCCCTTGACGGCATCAGCCAGGTCTTTCTTCAAAATTTTGTTCTCATCGTCGAGCTCCCGGATATGCTTGGATTGCTTGACGATGCTCTTGGCCTTGGTGATGGTCTCTATAAGACAGAACAAAGAAAACATTCCGAGACTTCGGATGATATGGTTCCAAGTGAAAAATTGGGAAATGATTGGAGGAAAACAGACGCTTGCTATTTGTGATATGTTCCTTTAGAAAGGTTGTTTTACCATTTTCAATGTCCAGCGCTCCCTGTAGCTTTGCATATTTCTCATTGGCAGCTTTCCTTCGGGCATTATCATTTTGCAAAAAAGATAAAGTGCTTAGTTTCTCTAGAGCATCTAGTCGGAACTTCTCATTTTAACCTAAACGCTCGAGGGCTACAGTACCAGATTTTAAATCAGGTGTATTTTAGAGTATCTAGTCAGAATTATTCATTCTAAACCAGAGACTTGGGGGCTACACTATCAAGTTCTACACTTAGTTCTTTGGAGCACTCAGGCCAAAAACTATTGGTTTTCCGCCTAAGAGCTCGGGGGCTACAGTGGGATATATTATAAAGTACAAAAGTAAAGTTCAAAGACTTACAATGGCAATAACCCTCAGATTGTTGGCCAAGTTGGCATATGCATCATGGAAGGTCCGGGCATTCTTATAAATAATGTTTTCTCGGTGAATGAGATCAACCAGGCTTAAAGTCGGAGGAGTCAAATGAATAGGAGTTGTGGAAGCCGGAGGATGGATGAAGCCCTAGCTGCCGCCTATGCAATAATAGCAGTTGAAGGCGCAGTGGCTCCCGGCTTGACCGTTGTTGTTGTTGCTACTTCCGCTCCCTCCTCCATTTGCTTCCCTTTCTCGGTGGAATCCTTAGCTAGAGCTTCAGCCACTTTGGAGGAAGTACTTTCCTGTGTCGCCTGGCGCTAGGAGCAAGGCCCATGCCAGCAGAGCCTGAGACATCTAGAGCTGGATTGATGTCTATGTCCATGGCGAAGGTCTCAGGGATGACGGTGGATGAAGTTGTAGTGGATCCTATTGTAGGCTTGGCGACAGGGGTTAGGGGAGCAGCGGCAGGGGAAGACTTGGAGAACATGGACCTCCAACCTCTTTGGAGGTCCACCTCAAACCAACACCGAACTTCTTCCTGGAATGTACAAGGTATAAGTACATGAATTGAATAGGTGCAAAGCAAAATAAAGCTAGAGAATGAATGTACTTACACTACGGCAGGTTACTTAGCTAAGGGGATGCCGGTGGACTTCTTATTCTCCGCCTCTAGGGTAGCAGTGGATTTCTTGGAGACTCCACTCTCTGTTTTCTTCTTCTTGCCCTCGGCAGCAGTGTCAGAGGTGGAGCTCTTCTGCTTTCGTGCTACTAGAGCTAGATGATCCTTGAAGGCATCATCGTCGGACACGACCTGCACGTCCTTCAGTCTGGAATCGTAGACTTGGGAGGCCATGTCTTCTTTCGCCAAGGTCGCTAGCCGAGGAGATGAAGGAATGTTAGATGACTAGTAAATTCAAGTCGGAAGCTTTTGAGTATATATATAACAAGCAACAAAGGAACCATGGTTACATCTAGGCATTTTCCGCACTTGAACATGTCAAAGGTGATAGTGAAGCCATGCTTCTTGTCCTTCACCTTGACGATGTACTTTAGCCGGAGCTCGATGGAATCCTTAGAAAAGTTGTCCTCGGAGATTCACATCGGATCTTTCCGCTCCTTGGAGTATTTGTGCATTAACTCGGCGCGGGGCTGCAGAGGCTGGATCCACCTTGTAAACCAGCACATGGGTAGGTCCAGGCCGGTTAGACCTCCATCTACCAGCCAGTCGTTGTGCCTTATGATGCAAGAGGCTTCGTCATCAGACAGGAGGGGGCCATGGGATCTCTAGGTGGGGGCCTCGGTGGCGGCTCCATCAACAAAGTCGGTGTACGATTCTTGATAACCATCCAGAAGGATATATAGGCCATAGAAGTATGCATGTTGCTAATTCTTACAATATTCATGGCCAACGATGTTGGTGAACCGCTGGTTAGGACGAATCTTGAAGCTGATGGTTCCACAGTTCCGCAATTCGTCCTTGGACTCTATGGACTCTCTCTTGATGGTAAATAAGTAGATAAACACATCTAACCTAGGTTTGATTCCTAGGTATCCTTCGCACAAAGCTACATAGTTTCTAAGTACGAGGATGTTGTTGGGAGAAACCCAGAAGTGTCGGAGGATTTCAAGGAAGAAGGCAAGACTGGGAGGCTTATGCCACATACCAGTTGGCCTTTGAGGTAGACCTTCTTTCTGGCTTGGGGAGAGGGGACCAATTCACCGGCCGGTGCTGGTCGCCAGATTAATCCCTCAGTCGCCAGAAGGTACCCTTCAGCAATGAGTTCTTGTAGTTGCTCGGTGGACAGGTCAGAACTCCTCCATAGTCCCTTGTGGGAGTCTGCATCCTCCTCTGCAGCGTCTGTCGCCACCCTTTTCTGGTCACTACCGGTGGATTCCACCATAGCGGAGGCTTGGATCACCAATCCCTCCGGTGGGATGGATACTCCCTTGGACAGCTTAGTTGTAGCCTCGGGAGCCGCCGCCGTCGAAGTAGTATTGCCGCCGCTAGCCATTGCGCGTATGAGTGAAGGATGAGGAGAAAGAAAGGAGTATGTCTAGGGTTTTCCGCTAGAGAGCTCGAACGGTCGCACGGCGAGAGGATGAAGAAGATGTAGGGGAGACTTCGGGTAAAAAGTAATATTCTGGCCATAGATAACATTTATAGCCCCAGGGATCAGGATTCATGCATGGAAGATCTAACGATTACAGCATTGACAGCGTGTGGGCGAACATGCATGGTTATTTCGCCACGTCCCCCGATTTGTCGCTTAACGTTTCAGATTTTGTGTGCGAAAATAACTAATGATTAATTCACTACTATATGTGAGTTTCAAGGTAGAGTAGGTTGTAGCCTATGTCATCCTACTAACCGTTGTAGTGGAGGAGTCACGTCTGAAGATTCCATAGAAGGCAGAAATTATCCGACTCTTGAAAAATGACTTGAAGAATCTATGACTTACACAATGAAGACGGAGAGAATTGTAGGGTTATTTGGGAGAACTTTTCGATGTTGCTTGACGCATTACCGACATCACATAGATGGAGCATTCAAGATTAAAAGTCAAGACGACGCAATATCTCAAAGTCCTTCGGGGGCTACTGTTGGGGATATGCTAAATGGGTATCTTCGTTGCATGTCTCTAATCCCGATAACCCGGGTGGCCCACAGTTGGTAGCACAGCCCATGGTCTGCTGGGCGGCCCAGTTAGACGCATCCAGAAGGGAGGCCCATGCTAGATAAAGGAAGGCTACATCACAGTCACCGACCTACATGAAGCCTTGGAGCACAAAACACGAAGACTAGTTAGTATTAGTGTAGGACTATGTAACCTGTCCAGCAAGGTCTTTTACCTGTAACCCTAGGTTCTGACGCCTTTATAAGCCGGACCTATGGGAGCCTTTAGGGCAACACAACTACAGCATACAACACCTCGCACAGCGAACCAATCACTATAACTCGGCGTATTGCCATTATAGTGATTTATAGCACGAGTAGAGTTCCGCCACCATCGCGGGACTTGAACATGGGTAAGTTGTGTTACCTCGTACCCGTCAACTCACCGCCTTCCCCCACCTCTCTAAACACGCTCTTTGAGGACCCCTCCATGCCGTACTCGTCGGCAATACCATGACACTTTATAAAAGTTTCAGACTTAATCAGATTTTGATTGGTCTAGGGTTTTGGACTAGCGTATAAGACCTAGTGGTTTTGATGCGATGCAAGGTTCCAAACTCATCATCAAGTGAATGAGGTTGGGGAGTAGGTTGAGTAGAAGGATACCATGCCTTAAGTGGGTATCCACTGATTTGGAATCTATTAAAAAGAATTAGCTCCAAACTGATCTTGTTAAGGGATTTAGAGGGTAAAGTTCGTGACTAGGGATTAAGAATAGCTTGAGAAACTTGTTAGAAGGGTTCCTTGATCAAAATAAGCTATAAGTAATGGTAGAGTACATCACAAAGGAGGGTATAGAATAGGCATATTTCCTACAGAACAAGAATAAGTGTCTTGATTAGAGTTCCAAAGAAGTGAACCTAATAACAAGGAGGAAGATAATCCTTATACTAGGGTTTTGATGATTCCTTCTCAAGAGTAGTAGAGGTTGCATTGTTGGGTTTGTTTTGATACTAGAGGATGAGCTCCTAGAGCAACTCATAGAAACTCCTAATCAAACAAGTCAATAAAATCATGTTTAAACACAACAGATCAAGGCAATTCATACAAACATCTCAAGAAGACTACCAACACGCACAAGCATTACTTACTGTCTAAAGAAGATAAGCTTTGAAAGGTTTGTGTTTTGAAGAAGGTGAGAGTCCCTGTGCACTTTGTAAGCCTTTGGACTTCATCCTCTAACTCACAGGCAAGTATAACCCAAATGTGGATGGAACGTACTACCGTGGAGGCCATGAGGCCATCCACAAGCAGGCCGACCAAAGCGGAGTAGGGCACGGTACTGGCCAACCACCCCATCCACATCACAGGTTATAGACTCAAGTGAAAGAGCGATGACTGGGTAGTGCTGCGTATCCAGCATACACAAATGAGTATGTACGCAAACGACATACAAGCCGCATATCAAGGCATGCCATGTACAAAGAAAGGAAATATAGGCAACAAGATCCAAATATATATAGATATGTAACACACAGAGGACAGAGGTCCCAACAGTACATCATACATCAAGCGGAAGACGTGATATAACATCCGAGTATGGATAAGAACCAAATTGGCATAAGATGCCTAGAAATAAGCAAGTGAGTTCCATGCCCACATGTCTCAGGACTTCCTGGTAGGATCCCGACTACTCATGGCAGGTCGAATCGGACAAACCTGCGCATCTCGGATCAACACGTACTTGTATAGCGGGAATGAACCCAAAAGTGAAAAGAACAAACAAGAAAGGCAAGACGTCAGTACTAAGGCTAGCACATGGCGAGACTAGAATTCAGCGGTCCTCCCTACCAAGGTATGGTGGGGTTTAGCGGCAGCGAAGCTTGCACTAACTAACTTATAGAGACACACTACAACTTGGGCTAGTAGAGCGAGATAAGAGAGCGCTACCGATAGCAATGATATAACTCCAGGCATAACCCATCCGAGGATTTCCCCCTTGAAAACCAGTCGAGGAAGTAGTCCCATGGAACACACGTTGCAATTTTATTTATCCAATTGTTTAGTTGATAATACTAATTACTAGTCATATTATTAGAGAAAGGAATTAGTGGCGTTGTCTATGATCATGACACTGTACTCCTGAGGCATCCATAACCGTGGACACACGGCTTTTCGAAAAGATTGACCCTGCAGGGGTGCACAACTGTACCCAAACGCATCTTCAACCCTTCAAGCACTAAAACGCAAATAGGCGTTCCTTCCAAGTCTCACAACAAGGACTATCCCATAACTACGCGCGTATCCAGAGGTATTGTAGCATCCCAATTGTCTAACAATTGCAATGCTACTTGCCTAGTCTATATATTGCTACTTCCTACATATCATTAATTGCATCTTCATCATATCATGCTCATGTCACCATGCCACATTGCATTTGAGCATCATACAAAACCCCTTTTAATTTGGTTCTTCTCTCATATGTATTTGTATTCTTATTAATTATCTTTGTCTCTTGATACATTGTAGTTGGTCCTTGATATATTCTTTAATGCCCAAGTTGAGTTGGGGGCATATCTCATTCAACTCCACCACCTTTCTTTGGCTTCATCTAAATTCCACTACCCTAGTCATATATGAGCCATTGCTTTTCTTTTGCTATTTAAATCTAGCTCACGTGTGTTAGGATGGATCCACTTCTATTTCTACATGCTCCCATATGTGTCATGTGTTGTTTTCACAATATTGAGTATGTGGAGCCTCATGGCCATCTTTGCATGTCATGTGGGTATAATTCCCTTTACTAAGCTTCCCTATGGTTTATTTTGAATAAATGATCATGTATGAACATATTAGTGGCTATATGTTGATCTAGTGGAACACCCACACTGACCACCCTTTAATTCATGCATGGTTCATACTCATCCATTCCATTTTTTTTGGTGTGGCCTTAATCAATTTTGGAAGCATGTCTATTATATGACCACATAGAAATATAGTTGTTTTCATAATTATAAATGTGTCATTTAATACACATGTATGGATCCATGTTAGCATCCCTCTCTATTGTTGCATAAGGCCAATTTTGGGGGTTTTGGACTCAGCTCCATGCTACCATGCACATGACTATTTTTGTTTTCATAAAATAGTGCATTAAATGTTTTTGCATGGTCCATGCACTACTAGTGCATCTCCCCACTCTATCTTTTTCTTTTGGAATTATTTGAGATGTGTGTCTAGATTTAAATACAACAAGCAAGAGTTTTGAATTTAAACCAAACTAAAGCAAATAAATCTAACATAAATCTTTCCACCGTCCTGCCATATCATCAGCTATGTCATCATCTTGTTTTTATCTGTCTACATATGGTTTCTTCTAATCAATATGTGTGGAGTGCCAAATCGCATCAAGTCAATCTGTCCTAGCTAGCTAATCCTTCCTAGTACATCGGTCTAAACCTGGACCTCGCTGCCTCCCTTCTCTGAACCATGTCCCATCCTCCTGGCAGCAGTAACACCGAGCCTTGCCCTATTTCTCTCCTTCCTTCTCGATCATGTGCCTGAGCCAGCCGTGTCGTCTCCCCCTCTCATGCTTAAAGGAACCAGCAGCGTGTGCCTCTCATCCTCATCCCCAACCACTCCCAGATCAAGATTTGGGAGGGCACCTACCTCCTCCTCAAGCAAACCATCAGCCATGTCCTACACCTAGCTGCAACGTCTCCGACCACCTCACTGCCTAGTCGATCTCCTGCTTGCCAAGTACGCCACCAGCTCCTGGAGCTTCCTCTCCGACGCCTACGTCGCCTAGACAAGGAGCCCACGCCTTGGAGGCACAGGAACTGCAAGCCGAGTCCGTACACGCAGACACCGTCGTCTTCCCAGCTTCCCGTCGCTTCCCGCTCGGTTTGGCTCGGAAGCCCCGCACACGAGGTGAGTTCAGTCTCCCATGTACATGGTTTTCCTCGCCTCCATCCCTCGTTTCTCCGTACCCGCTTTCGCTCGCCGCAGTCACCGCGCATGATGCGCGCACGCATCAGCTGTCAGCAGCAGCCGCGCACCCAACGGACAGCAGCAGCAGCTTCCAGATTCCTCTGTTCCCGTCAAATTTCCGGCGTCCCTGGTACTCATCCGGCGAATTTCTTCATGCTCACACGTTCTCGGCACATCCCTCTTTGCATTGCAACAATCGGTGCTCGAATCGATGCCCTGACGAGCTCGCAATCTTCCTCGGAAGTCTGGCGTTTTACACAGTCGTTTTGCGTCAGAGACATTCAGTTTTGCAACCAAGGAATTCTCCTCTTGTCCCTGCAATCTCCCTTCCTCTATATCTCCTCACCAACGCCGATCTTCACATTATATTAAACTTGGCATACCCCTCTTTTCAAGGCATCAAACCATTCTTAAAATGTAGACCGGAGACGACCGCAATCATCCTCCGAAGATGGCTGAATCTCACTGACTCGTGCATGACAGTCCTATTCCAGCGCAGACCGTGTTTTCGCTCTCTGTTCCTGACCAGTGCACGCCCTCCACAGTGTTTTTCTGGCGAATATTTTGATGCTCTTCTATACTCCGTTGTGCCTGTATAGCTTCAAACGGAAACCAAATTGGATCAGCAAATCGCTCAGAATTGTCTCGAGAAGACTGGATCAGCTAGTAGCTTTTTGCACGAATGATTCAGTTTGTTTAGTTCTTGATCGACGAGCTCCTGGTTGATTTACACGAAGGCCCCTGGGGCTTTTCGTTTCTCAGCCCGGCATCCCCCGCAGAAGAATAAATGGGCCAGACTATTTGCCTATCCGTCGCCGGCACGCGACATATAATCCTTAACACGGCCCAAGTTCCATCCGGAGGCCCACTTCTTATATCCTTTTCTATTTGTAATGCAATTCTATTAATAACCCAATTATCTAAATAATTTCAGATTCTTGTTTATGCTTGGAATTTGGAAATGTTTCCAAAATGAAAAGTGAATATTTTCTAGATGTGAATTCAAATCCATAAACAGTAAATTCCAGAATTTCCCCTAAATATTACAACTAATGACAATTTTGCGCCTTTCATACAAAATGCATTTATTATATCTTTTAATCCCTATTTCCAAATAGTACATATAATATATGTTTTCTGATCAGAAAAATGCCAGGAATTCAAATATGATATCTAAAATAATTTTTGAGCAGTTTAAAATTTCGAAATTATTAAAATGTCAATTAATGCATTTTCTTAATAAATCTATAACTTTAATCCTGTAATTTCAAATTCGACAAATAATATGTCTAAATTGATCAGCGCGATGAGCCCATTCTAACTATGCATTCCATAATATGAATTGTAGCATGCATCATATAAAGATTAAGTATACAGCAATGTTTATGGGAGCAAAACATGACTAAAAATTTAATAAAATGCTTTGTTCTTGTACCACACACCTCACCCATGCCATGCTATGCTATGCCATGTAAATTGTGCATCATTCCATCATAGCATACTTGTTTGCTTGTTGCATATTATTTATATGATTGTGCAATGTATTTATTCCGTCCCCTTGTGTGTTTGGTTTTTATCCGGATAGACACTGAGCAAGAAGAATACCAGGAGCCTCATGAGTATTACCCGAATCCTTCCTATTCGGCAACAGAACTACCAGGTAAGCAATTCCTCATGCTGGAATAAAAAAAGAATCATACAGTGTAGCAGATTCAGTAGAAAACTACAGATAATTACGCACCAGATCCCAATTTCTCAGATTTTTCGCAGCTTCCAGTAAAACATGAAAAATCATACAGTACAGCAGATTCAGCAGAAAACTGCAGCGATAAAAACATGAATTTTACCCACACTTGTCCAAGTATCATTTAATAAATCTCACGAAAATTCCTGGAACTTCAAGGTACTTAACTGAGCATTCTAAACACAATAAGCTAATAGTGCAGAAGTTTACATTGATCGATGCCTAAGACTAATGAATTTCCCTAACAAAGACTAGTTTTGGAGGACCATCTCTAACTATTTGATGAACAGGTTGCAACAGGTTCTGGAGTCCATGCGCTGACGCTTCTGATTCAGGTGGTGGCGTATACACCTCTCCTAATTCTTGTTCACTCAAGTCCCCGAAGTCCACCTCTTTGGGGTCCTCCTCCTCGCTTTCTTCAGCAAAAGCACCCGCTGCATCTCCTCCATCATCGTTAGTGCCTCCATCATCGTCATTGTCACCTCCATCACCATTTTTACCTCCATCACCATTATCCGCATCATCATCATCATTCCCATCTTCATCATTGCCATTATTTGGTGGGGGATTTTGCTGCGCTTGAAGGGCAGCAATCTAGGCAGGCATATCCACAATGGTTTGATCTCGCTCAACCACCACTTGATTCCTTTCCACAATAGTTTGGTTCAGCGCTGCAATTGTGGCATCCCTACCAATGAGGGCTTGCTCCATTGTATTCACGGTGGTGTGCAGAGATTCCATCTCATACCCTTGTAAATGCACAGTGCCTTGAAAATAATCCAACGCCTCCGTTTGCTACATCAGCTTCTCTTCCCTCTCCCAAGCTTTAATTTGCATGTCCTCTATATGCTTCTCATGGAATGGCATGTTGTTCCGGTTGCCTGCGGTAACCATCACGTTCCCGTCTTCATTCCTCTTTCCAAGTGCAAGGAAGGGTGAACCTGCTGGAAGGCGGTGCTGGTGAAGATAGCACCGGCGTGACAGTGCCTCATGCATGGCTGATTCCACTCCTTGCTCCCAGGTGAGGTACTTCTTGGTGCGGTTCAGGCTTCCAATGTCAGGCATGGTGGGATCTGCAAGAACAATAGTGGTGATCTCCCACACACGATCTCTAGGCACATATGCGTTCATCCTCCTCCCTTTGAACATTGGCATTAAAATGCCCAGCGTCTAATAGAGCTCCGCCAACTATCTTGCGAAGAGTCTTGGTGATTGGAACCCAACATGCTCAACTCTGGTGACGTCTCCCATCTATCAATTGTAAAGAGGGAAGAGTGAGAACAGCAAAGGATAAGAATTTACTAGAATGAAGGCATAAGAATAAAGACAGAATGTAAAATAGACTTCAGTAATATGAGGCCTCCTATTCAAATCCCAGGTCACGATCCTACAGTCAACACACGGCTCTGATACCATCTGTAATACTACAGTACTGAAAAGACTGTAGCTTCTCTGCAACATGTCAATCCCTGGATCGGTTCATTGGCTTACATAGAACATAGATGAAATAACAAATAAATAATCCGTGTATCATAAATAACGAAGATCCATAAGATTTAATTATTACAAAATTCGCTTAGCTCGAGGGCTAGCTTACACAATTATTCAAATAGAAACATAAATAAAGATAACTACTCCATCTTCAAATTGCCCACAAGGGAACAAGTGTCGAGTGGAGTACCGCGACCTATTCCGATCACTCGGAATTGGAAAAACCTGCAACATGAAACGTAGCAGCCCCGAAGGGTCAATACATGGAATGTATGGCAAGTAGCGCCAAGGTAAAAGAGACAATGCACCTAGCATCTACATGCTTATTTGCCTAGTGGATCGTTGGCTAGCTTGCACTTTTCAAACGCATTTATCCTACTTTTGTAAACCATTTGATTCACAGCAACCCATTAAGTTCACCCATCAAGTTTTAGTAATTATGAAATAAGGATGAGTGAGAATATGTCATAGCCTCAAGGTCAAGCAACTCAATCGTCCATAACCGAGGACACGGCTAAGTACTTAGTTTTACACCCTGTAGGGGTTTATACACTTTACACATATGACCTGGCCAACCCGGCTCGTACCACCACACTCACATTGTGTGATGATAGGGAGAAGACCAAGATGAGACCTTTCGAGAAGCAGATCTCCAAACCCCACTGCGCACCGGTCCCAACCTACCATTCACTACATCTCTGGCTACGCTGGGTTCGGACCACCGCGACCTACTAAGTCCAACCAGCCACCCATCTCTTACTGGCACATGGTTGCACATGTAAGCTACTTTAACCAAGAGAACCAGTCCTTCTCATTACCCTGGGCGGCATTCCCCACTATTATCCACACTCCGTTGACAATTCAACCATTCTGTCCAGGTAGTTCATTAACATTGTGTTGTTTTATTTTCAACAAGCACATTCTTCACCATAATGTGATCCTTTTCCCCCGTCTTTACAGCGGGTCTAAGCACATCTACTGAACGGGGCTCAACTACAAGGAATTCCTACCACAATATATAGGATATAGCATAACATAGTAATTCATACACAATATCTACAGAAATACACTACACATGAATAGGAGAAAATAGTAGGACAGGGTATGAACAAAATAGCATCCACTTGCCTTAGCGGTAGGAGTCGAGAGTACAATCCTCGCAAAAACAAGCGTTGCACTCGTCACAATCTACACGATACAAAACAACACATAAACAAACAAACTCAATCACAGACAAGTGCACAAATGCATGCATGATAGCTTAATAAAGGTTTCAGTAACCTCTCGGTGTTCTCTGATGTTTATTACTGTTGCATGATGCATAGAAAAACCTTTAATGCAATGAAAACAAAACAATGCAATTTGTTAACCCATTTAATAGGCCTTTAGGCAAAACACTAAGCCTCTGTAGTAAATAGGGTTGTAAAACCTGGGCAAAAATACTACTGTGTGGACAAACCAAAATAAGGCCAGGGGCAATTGGAATCACGCAAAAAGGTGTTACAGATCTTTTTCTGCAATTTTTATAGTGTAAAAAGCTTTCATTAATCTCAAACATATTCATATAGTAAAACTGCAATTTTAATTTAGAAATAGGTTCTACACTTTCTTGTGATTCCATGGACACCTTATTTGCAATTTTCTGATCAGTGGTTATCTTCTTATGATTTTAATACTCCAAAAAGGATATTAAACTAATTAAATAACTACTGCAAAACCTTACAGCAACATTCTAAACCAGTTGCATATTAATAATCTACAAGAAAAGGGCTTTCCAACGACATATCATTTGATATTTTTGGACTAGTAAAACTTTTCTTATGAATTATACAAGTTTTAATAGTTTTCTGGCCTTTTTTAATTATCTAGGAATTTCCAGGGAATATTCCTGGGGAATATTCTACCGACGAGCGGGTCCCACCGACGTGGCGGTTGACCGGTCAGCGGTCAGCGGCCAGCGCATGATTTGACCGTCCGTTTCACATCGGACGGCCGACGTGGTTTCGGTCTTGCTCACCTAGGTCGACGGTGAGGTGGCCCGGTGACTGTGGCGGGCGGTGCTCCGGCGACCGGCTGCGGCTCCCACGCAGCTCCCCGGTGTCCTGCAGCGGAAAAAAGTGAGGCGAGGCGGCGGCAAGGGGAAAGGCGAGGGGGGCGCTCTGCGGCGGCGACGCGAGCTCTCACCGACGTCAATGGCGGCGGCGGCATGTCCAACTCCGGCGAGAAATCGCGGGGTGTGGCGGCGGTGTAGATGGGTTCCAAGAGAGGGTTTTCGAAGAGGGGGTCGAGGGATATAAGGGGCGGCGGACAAAAAAACACGAGGCAGAACCAACTCCCGCATAAATCAGAATTACGGCGGAGGCGGGCGGTTAAGACGTCCGTGCTCGACACGGACGGTGGCGGGCGGCGCGCTGACAGGTGGGGTCCACCTGTCGGCGGCACAGGGCGAGGCGGTGTGGGCTGGTGTTGGGCCGGCCCGTGGTGGCGGTGCTTGTTGCGTACCGTGCACTACGAAAGGTGGGCGGCAACTAGCTCGTGGCTGCTGCGGGCTCCGGGTGGGCCGCCGCGGCTGGGCCGGCTCGGCTGGCCGCAGTGGGCTGCGCCAAACTTTTTTTTCCTTTTTCTCTTTATTCTTTTCCCTAGACTGTTAACTGAAGATGGAACTGTCTGTTTTCTGAATTTCTGAAATTGACTAAACTGTTTTGGCCATAACTCTTGATCTAGAGCTTCGTTTCGAGTGAAACAAAAACCTATAGGTTTGTATTGAAAAACTCCACGCACCTATGCATCTGGAATGTTCATATAGTGCCATTATAGCAGATGCAAGGTAAACCCCTACTAGTCACTTCATATGAGTGCACAAGCAAAAGTGTGGTGATTTTAACAAAAAGCTTTTAAAACTGAATTTTTTTGCAAGGATGAACATGATGTAGTGACATGTATGACATGAAGTACCAATTCTAAAAATTGGGATGTGACAAGACTAACCCCCTTAAGATGAATCTCGTCCTCGAGATTCGCTGTGGCTAGCAAATAGGTGTGGATGGTCTCGGAGGTCATCTTCTCGCTCCCAAGAGGTTTCCTCCTCGGTGTGATGGCTCCATTGCACCTTGCAAAACCTAATCGTCTTGCTGCGTGTAAACCTCTCCGCTGTTTTCAAGATCTTGACCGGCTTCTCCTCATAAGTCAAGTCATTCTCTAGCTGAACCTCTTCAAGTGACACGGTGTAAGTGTATCCACCATCTCCGGATGGCACTTCTTCAGCTGGGACACATGGAACACGTCGTGAACAGCGGATAGAGCCTCTGGCATCTCCAACTGTTACACAACCTCTCCTTTGCGTGCTAGGATCTTGTAGGGCCCTATAAACCGAGGTGCCAGCTTGCCCTTAATTCCAAATCGCTTAATTCCACGTAGAGGCAAAACTCTGAGGTAGGCTCGATCTCCAATCTCATACACCACTTCCTTGATCTTAGCATCAGCATAGCTCTTCTGCCTTGATTGTGCTACCTTCAGCCTATCTCGAATAAAACTGACCTTCAGCCTACCTTCAGCATCCTTGATCAAATCAGGTCCAAACAACTGACGCTCACCTACACCATCCCACAATAATGGTGTCATGCACCTCTTACCATATAGCACATCGAACGGTGACGTCTTGATGCTAGTCTGGTAGCTGTTGTTGTAGGAAAACTCAACATAAGGCAAATTCTCATCCCAGCTAGAGCCATGAGCTAGAGCGCAAGCTCTCAACATATCCTCTAAAATCTGATTCACCCTCTCCGTCTGTCCATCCGTCCGAGGGTGGAAAGATGTAGTTCCCAACGACTCATGCAGTTGGCGCCAAAAGCGAGAGGTAAATTCGGTGCCTCTATCTAAAACAATACTCCTGGGAACTCCATGTAGACACACAATTTTGTCCATGTATATCTTGGTGAATATAACACTGGTATAGGTGGTCTTCATAGGTATAATGTGAGCTACTTTGGTCAAATGATCAACCACTACCCAAATAGAGTCGTATCCTGACCTCGTCTTGGGCAGTCCTGTGATAAAATCCATTCCATCTCTATCCCACTTCCAATCAGGTACTGCCAATGGCTTTAGCAGTCCTGCTAGCATTTGATGCTCAGCCTTCACTCTGCCGCAGACATCGCATAAAGCAATATACTCTGTGATATCTCCCTTCATATTAACCCACCAAAACCTTTCCTTCAAATCCATGTACATCTTCGTGTTACCAGGATGTAAGGAGTATGGCGAGTCATGGGCTTCCTGGAGAATCAAATTCCTAATTTCCTGATCGTTGGGCACGCACAGACGATCTCCATACCATAGAGCTCCTTGCTCATCTTCGCAAAATCCCTTTGCTTTACCCTCAGGTATGTTTGCTCTTATTCCTTCCATGTCGCTATCCTTCTTTTGAGCCTCCCTGATCATGTCTAGAAGCGTTGGTTTGACTTCCAGTGTTGCCAAATACCCCTCGGATACCACCTCCAACCTAAGATCCTTGAATTGTTCACACAAATCCTTGGGTAACTCTCCCACGGTCCAACCATTAGCATACACTTTACGACTTAGCGCATCTGCTACAACATTAGCCTTCCCGGGATGATATTGCATGCTCATGTCATAATCCTTTATGAGATCCAACCATCTCCTTTGCCTCATGTTCAATTCCTTCTGTGTGAATATGTATTTCAAGCTTTTGTGGTCTGTGAATACATCACAATGCTTACCCATCAAATAGTGCCTCCATACCTTGAGCGCATGCACAACTGACGCTAATTCCAAGTCATGCGTGGGCTAATTCTGCTCATGGTGTTTAAGTTGGTGTGAGGCGTAGGATACTACTCTCCCATCTTGCATCAACACACTTCCAAGTCCTTGATGAGATGCATCGCAGTACACTTGGAAATCCTTCTGAATATCAGGGAAACACAAGATAGGTGCGGTTACCAAGCGTTGCTTCAGTTCCTGGAAACTAGCTTCGCACTCTTCTCTCTACTCAAAACTTTTCTCCTTCTTTAATAACTCAGTCATTGGCTTTGCAACCTTGGAGAAGTTTTCTATGAACCTCCTATAGTATCCAGCAAGTCCCAAGAAACTCCGAATATCTCCCACATTTTTGGGAGACTCCCATTCAGTGATAGACGATACCTTGCTTGGATCAACTGCAACTCCTTCACCCGACACTATGTGTCCGAGAAAACCAACAGTGTTTGATGACCCACAAGTATAGGGGGTGTATCGCAGTATTTTCGAGGGAAGTGAAACCCAATTTATTGATTCGACACAAGGGGAGCCAAAGAATATTTATCAGCCTTAACAACTGAGCTGTCAATTCAGCTGCACCTGGAAATAACCTTGCTCACAGCAGTTTATCAGTAGCAACAGTTTTGTAGTAGGAATAGTAAAATAGCAGCAGTAGTAAAGCAAAGATAGTAGTAACAAAAGTAGTAAATAGTGGGATTCGAGTGCGGTAGGCATAGGGATGGATGGATGGGCGTTGCATGGACAAGACAATTCACATAGCAATCAGAACATAGGGCAATTGAAGATAAATAAGATAAAGCATCCAAGTACTAGACAATCCTAGGCATGTGTTCCATATATAGTCATGTGTGCTCGCAATGAGAACTTGCACAACATCTTTTGTCCTGCCAGCCCGTTTGCAGCGGGGCCTCTAGGGAACTACTGGCAATTAAGGTGCTCCTTTTAATAGAGCACCGGAGCAAAGCATTAACACTCCATGAACACATGTGATCCTCACATCAAAGCCTTTCCCTTCCGGTTATCCCGATTTCTATCACTTCGGGGCTATAGGTTCCGGACAATGATGTGTGTATACAACTTGCAGATAAGACTCAAAACAATACTATCATAATGAATCAATAATAAGTTCAGATCTAAAATCATGGCACTCGGGCCCTAGTGACAAGCATTAAGCACAACAAGTCGCAACAAAGTCATAAAGCACTAATAGAAGATACTAGGCACCATGCCCTAACAATCTGATGCCATTACATGAACGATCTCATCCAATCCCTACCATCCCCATAGCCTACGACGGGGGATTACTTACTCATAGATGGGGGAAACACGGATGGTCGATGGAGAAGTGATGGTGATGATGATGCCGATGATCTCCTCAATTCCCGTCCGGCAGGTGCGAACGGAGTTTGGTCTTTGTTTCGTGGAATCTGATGGTGGCGGCGGAGCGGAACTCCTTCTAGAAAAACGTCGAACCCCCCGAAGTTTTTAGTTCAGAAGGCTCCTTATAGGCGAAGAAAGAGACCGAGGGGGTGCCGGGGGGGGCACACCACCCCCTGGCGCGGCCTAGCAGGTGGTGTGGCCACCCCAGGGCTCTTCTCCGTCTCGTATTCTGGCTCCTGGAGTCTTCGGGTGAAATAGGATTTTTGGCATATTTTCCGGGATTTTTCCTGATAGTTTTTTCTGCACAAAAAGTAGACACCAAGGCAATTCTGCTAAAAACAACGTCAGTTTGCATTAGTTGCATCCAAATCACACAAGTATAGAGGAGAAACAATAGCAAAAGTGTTCAGGAAAGTAGATACGCTTTGGACGTATCAACTCCCCCCAAGCTTAGCTTATTACTTGTCCTCAAGCAATTCAGGTTAAAACTGAGTGCGATAAAAGAACTTTCACGAACACATTTGCTTCATATGATGTAAATATTCTTAGCAATGTGATCAACTACTTAGACAATTCATAATAAAGAGTATGCAACTGAGTCTACTTAATAGTCATTGCAAGCTATGAAGAGATTCCAACTCAAGAATAATAAGTAGCACAAAGAACAAACATAAGCAACATTACAATGCTTATAGAAAGGTATGATAGAGTGGTATCTCGCTTGCCTTTGATTATGAATGCCAAGGCACCTCTGAAGTTCAAGTGATGACTAGAAGTAAAGATATCAAAGATACAAGCATCAAAGTCATAACACAAATAATCAAGTAATGGGACAAACACAAAGAATGAAAACTATGCTCTCAAGAAGGTGCTCAAAGAATATGTGGAGACTCAACAAGTAGAAGAAAAAGGTTTTAAGAAATTTGAAAGGCTTCCAAATGCTGAAAGTATGGTACTTGTTAGCTTTGAGCTCTGATTGCCCCTATCATAGGCATCTTTAATGTGGTTAAGGTGAAAGTGAGGTCTAATCTGAGTTATATGCTTGACAGACTATAAACTGGAAATCCCAAGTACCTTGAGTACGAGGGCCGCTCCTCATGCTACTCAACTTTAGTTACCGGTAAGTTCTTGTCATCATAAGTATGTGCGTATCATTGAGAACTGCCAATGGGGTACCCCTTGCCCGATGATACGGAAGAATGCCCATATCAAAATGACAAGGCAAGTAGACAATGAGTATCTCAACAATCTTCTTATTTACCATGGGAAAATGGTGCTTTTTTCTCTCTTTCCTCTTTTCATAAATCTCTTTTTTTCTTTTTCTCAATAGCTATCTCTCTTTTTTTTATAAGAAGAATGCTTCATAGATATCATTATGGTTACGCTGCAGGTTTCCACCATGTCAACATGGATTAGACCAGTGACCCAGGCGTTTCTCTAACACACATACATAACTCCATGGACTTACAAGCTCCCCTTTTATTTCACACCGACGACATCCGCAAACAAAAGAGCAAGGTATCAACTGGGTATATATTTACAAGTGTTGAAAGCGTTCCCCGTGACAAAGACGCAGTTACTAATCGACCTATAATTTGCAAGCATATAACTTTCATGGAGAGTTCACAATGGTGCAGGTTTATTAAGTGCAGGAAATAAAGTGTGCAATCAAGTTCGTGAGAGCTTTACTAACTAACTTTTTCATAACAAGCAAACATTTTATTCGAAAGAAAACGAGGCATATTGAATATGCACGGAAGTAGCAAATGATGCTAATAGGTAGGTATGGTGGACACTTTGGAAATATTTGGTTTAGGGAGTTGGAAACTTGAGTAAAACATACTCAGTGTAAGTGAAGGCTAGCAATAGTAAGGGAGCGACAAACGAGAGAGCAATAGCTGTCATTATCATGCTTGCAACAAAACATGACTACTCATGGCATGAAAGTGATTCAAGATCCTCAAGGCAAAATAATTCATCGAGGCTTAACTGATTATTACAGTCATGTGCATGCATGAGCATGTGCCAAGTCAATCAAATGAAAGATTCAGACGAGGATACCACGGTGTCATACCAATTTATGAATAGAGTAACGCAAGCAAACATTCATGAAACATGCTACAAACTATTAGCGAGCTGGAGCTAAACACAAGAAAGCAAGAACTACTAAGCATCCAAAGAAAACATACACTCTACATGAATAGACTAAGCACGCCCACAGTGATGAGTATATGCACAAAAATAAAAACAAATAGAGTTCGTTACCAGCCTCTTACCACGCCTCAAGTTGTCATTGATCCTCATTATTGCTCTTCACTTGTGTGGCTTGAATAATAATATGAAACCAATAATCCACTGAGAACTACCGAACCCTGTAGCAAACTTGCAAAAACCATAGAAGAACGACAAATATTTTTGGTGTTTTCGAATTTTAAATAAGAACCAAAAGAGAAAAACAGGCAAAGCAATATCTTTTTGGTTTTTCCAAATAGTTCAGACAAAGCGAAAAGGGAAAAGCAAACCAAGGCAAAAAGAAGAAGCAAAACAAAGAGAAACAACAAAAATATTTTTGGTCTTTTTGTGTTTTTAGAAAGCAAAAGCAAAGAAGAACGAAAACTAAAAAGAGAACGAAAACATGAATATACAAAGTATCGACGCAACATGATACGGAGATGAATGCGGTGTCGGCGTACCTTCCCCCAAGCTTAGTCTTTTGGCCTAAGTGGGTATCAATCCCAAGCTGGCCAGGATGAAGTATCATCGGGGTACGATGAGGAGGTACTCTCGTCCTGGTGCGAGCCTGAGTATGCCCCTCCGTAATATGCGGAGTAATCATAGGAGGGCGCATCCTCCTGGTGCTGCTCGTGGAAACCCAGCAAGCGAAGCTGCTCGTCCACCTCCTCCTTGGAGCGCGACCACGGTCTCCTGTCAACACTAAACAAAGCAGGCTGTGGCAAAAGGATCTCCCTTTCATCCCCGTCGGTGAAAAGCATACTATTTACTAGATTGTTCAAATCAGAGGTAGCAGTGACAAAGTGATGAGTTTTCATGGCAACAAGGTCGAGCCTCTGTGGTGCTAGCATAGCATCATCAAGAGCCACTGAAAGGCCTAATGCATCGACTACACGCGAGGCAATGATGCCCCCATAGATAGGCCCCCTAGCAGCTAGGCGGCGAGTAATAAGCGAGCCAAGATTGTACCGAGTATCATTGTTGAGCGCAGCAGCAAGGAAAGCTAAGTGATAGTTGGAGATATTACTAGTGTTCTCCCTACCCAATACACTAGTGGCAAGATAGTATGCAAAGTATCTAAGAGCTGGGAGTTGGATATTTCTTATCTTTCTGCGTTGCGCCACGCGGTCATCATCATTGGTCACCCCTCGGTAAAGCTCCAACAAATCAGCGGGTCACCCTTGAATTTTCTTCATGGTCCCTGTCATACGCACACCTGTAGCTTGCAAGAAAGTAAAATAAGGAAAAGAAGATGGGTGAGCATCTCCATCATCCCTTTCACTGCCAATACGTGTTGCAATGAGGTCTTCATTATATGAAGGCCTAGCTTGAGAGGCTGTTCTTGAGGGCCTCGACCTCCTAGGTGCATCACTCTCAAATATCTCTCCAAAAGTGTGGTTGTTCATGCTTGGTATTCTGAAATTTAAACACCTATCAAACAAGTGATTGCAAGGTAAATATAATGAAGGATTCTACTCATAGGGACTTGCAAGAGGCCTAAACATGCATCAAAACTATATCTCTAAGAATCAAACAAGCTTACAAGCTCTCATAACCAGTCACCTATAGCTGCAAAATACTCAACATATAATCCACTAAACACAAATCTACTTGGACAAGGGGAGGAGACACATACCAAGGAACAATTGCTTCAAATTTCAGCAAGAAAGATGGGCTGAGCAAGGAGATCAAAGAAATCGAGAGCAAGCACAGAAAGAACGCGATTTTGAGCTATGAACTGGAGCTTACTCGGAAGAGAGAAGAAAGTGGCAGGTGAGAGAAGTAGTGGGGGGGCAGGGGTGGCCCACACCAGGGCATGGCGCCACCCAGGGCTGGCCGCGCCACCACACGGTGTGCCTTCCTGGTGGGCCTCCCTGGTACCTACCAGGTACCCCTCTTCCCCTTTTTTCACGTAAAAATTTAATATGAACTTTCTGGAATTTTTCGAGACACTTTATTTTTGGGCTTTTTCCAGAAATAGAAGAATGATTTTCTAACAGACAGATTTTTTTTTCTTTTATTGGAAACATGATGCAAAGACAAAACAAGGCTAGAACTACAGAAGTTCTAGCATGCAAGCAACTAACAACACAAAGAAAACTAAACGAAAGCAAAAACTAAAATGCAAAGGATAGAAATAACGGAGATAATCATAATGAAAACATTGTTTTGTTCAATGGAATCCTTTTGTTAGAAAGGTTGATCAAGTCTTGCTACCAAAATAATTGCATATGAGACAAAACTTTGTATTTCACTAATGATTATGTCACCTCAACCTTGATAGAAATGGTCCCAATCATAATAGTTTCAAATTTTTCTTTTGGTATGGGACAATATATTTCTCCAACTTGAATGCCTTCAACATGTTCAATTGAATTCAAACCATAAGTCCTTTCAATCTTCTTGGGGAAATAGACAGTATGTTCCTTGTCATTAACATTGAAGGTCACCTTTCCTTGATTACAATTAATAACAGCTCCTACAGTATTAGGAAAAGGTCTCCCAAGAATAATAGACATATTATCATCTTCAGGCATTTCAAGCACAACAAAATCAGTTAATATCAAGCAATTATGAGCCACCTGAATAGGTACATCCTCACATATACCCACGAAAATAGTGGTAGACTTATCAGCCATTTGCAAAGATATATTAGTTGCTATCAATTTTTCAAGTTGAAGCCTCTTATAGAGAGATAAAGGCATAACACTAACTCCAGCTCCCAAATCACACAAAGCAGTTCTAACATAACTGTTCTTAATAGAGCAAGGGATAGTTGGAATCCCTGGGTCTCCAAGCTTCTTAGGAACCTTACCATTGAAAGAATAATTAGCAAGCAAAGTAGAGATTTCTTCATTAGGGATCTTCCTTTTATTCGAGACAATGTCCTTCATATACTTTGAGTAAGGAGGCAATTTAATAGCATCAGTCAAAGGAATTTGCAAGAATAAAGGCTTCATCCACTCACAAAACTTATTATAGTGTTCATCTTCCTTTGACTTGTGTTTCTTATCAGGGAAAGGCATAGGTTTTTGGACCCAAGGTTCTCTTTCACTAACATGTTTCTTAGCAATACAATCTTGTTTAGTGTATTTAGTAGTCTTAGTGTGATTTTCAGGTTCTTCTTCAACTTTTTCTTCATTAGGAACTTTCATTTTCTTCATTACCACTTTTAGTTTTAGCATCAGAGATAGATATACTATTAGGATCTATAGCAGGTTCAGAGGATTCTACAACAGTTTTATGTTTCTTCTTCCTTTTCTTACGAGTAGAACCACTATTTTCAGCTTGTTGAGAATCCTGCTCAATTCTTTTGGGATGCCCCTCAGGATATAGAGGATCCTGGGTAGCAGCACCACTTCTATTTCTAATTTCATAAGCATGTTTTTCTTTAGCAACATTAACTAGCAAGTCTTTTTGTACTTTAACGAGTTGATCTATTTGAGTTTGAACCATTTGAAAGTGTTTAACAATCATTTTAACATCATTGGAGGTTCTTTCCACAATATCTTTCAACTCAACAATAGCTCTAGTGTTTTCCATTAGATGATTTTGCACCCTTTTATTAAAGTTATCTTGCTTAACAACAAAGATATCAAATTCTTCTAAGAATTATCAGGAGGTTTCAAGTAAGTTATATCAACTTCATCAAAGTGTTGGAGGGAGTGTACCTCAATAGTGGATGTGTAGGGAATAGGCTTACATAATTCTTCTATAGGAGGTAAATTCTTGACATCTGCATCTTTAATTCCCTTCTCCTTAAGACATTTCTTAGCTTCCTTCATCACATCATCATTTAATTCAGTAACTCCCCTCTTCTTTGATGTTGGAATAGGCATAGGAATAGATGGTTCAGGTACAATTACTTCAGGTATAGCTTGTTTAGGAGGAGTCCAATCTTCATAATTCTTGCTTATTTTAGCCATTAATTCCTTAGCTTCGTTAGGAATCCTGTTCCTGAAAACACAATCAGCACAACTATCTAGGTATGTCCTAGATTCTTCGGTTAGTCCATTATAAAATATATCAAGAAGCTCATTCTTAGGTAATGGACTTCCAGCCTGTGCATGAACCAAAGCACAAAACCTTGCCCAAGATTCGGGCAATACCTCTTTTTCTCCCTGTTTAAAATCAAAAAGTTCCTGCAAAATAGCATGTCTAGCACTGGGAGGAAAATACTTCTGCAGGAAAGTACTAATCAAGCACTCAGGGCTATTAATAGATCCAAGAGGTAAATTACTAAACCAAGTTTTAGCTTCTCCTTTCAGTGAAAAGGGTAAAATCTTAGCAACAAAGTAAGTGCGCATCTTAATATCATCAGAAAACAAGCCACTCATGGTAGAAAGTTCATTCATATGTGCTACCGCACTTTCATTCTTAGTCCCACAAAAAGGTTCTTTCTCGACAATAGATATGTAAGATAGATCGAGAGAGAAATCATAATCTTCATCTATAATGTTTATGGGAGAAGCAGGAAACTTAGCATCAGGAGATAATTTGGGTCTAATAGTACGCCTCTCAAGGAGACTCTTAGCAGCGCTCCTATCATGGGTGTTCTTACATTCTTTAATAAACTCATCGGTCATCTCAACATAAACTTCTTCAATATCATAACTCTCACTAGACTCAGGTGAGCTAACAGGTGTGGTAGTGTCTTCATTAGGAGTTTCGGTATTTCCAGCTATAGTTCTAGCAATCGTAGCATCTTGGAAAGGACCTAATGAACCACTCTTATCAAGCACAGTAGAAGCAGCATCATAAGCATCAGAAGTTTCAGATTCAGCAGTAGTAGCAGTGCGTGTAGCATGTGTATGTGGTGGTGTAACGAGCTTACTTATAACAGACGGTGAATCAAGAGCAGCAGAGGTGTTTAGAACCGTACCTCTTCTTGTAGTGGATGGTAAAAAAGGAACCTTGCCATCACGAGACTTACCTATGATGGATGGATAGCAGCGAACAATAGAGAATCCAAGTGAACTTGATAAATAAAACTATGCTCCCCGGCAACGGCGCCAAAAAATAGTCTTGATGACCCACAAGTATAGGGGGTGCATTGTAGTATTTTCGAGGGAAGTGAAACCCAATTTATTGATTCGACACAAGGGGAGCCAAAGACTATTTATCAGCCTTAACAACTGAGTTGTCAATTCAGCTGCACCTGGAAACAATCTTGCTCACAACAGTTTATCAGTAGCAACAGTTTTGTAGTAGGAATAGTAAAGTAGTAGCAGTAGTAAAGCAAAGATAGTAGTAACAAAAGCAGTAAACAGTGGGATTCGAGTGCGGTAGGCATAGGGATGGATGGACGGGCGTTGCATGGACAAGACAATTCACATAGCAATCAGAACATAGGGCAGTTGCAGATAAATAAGATAAAGCATCTAAGTACTAGACAGTCCTAGGCATGTGTTCCATATATAGTCATACGTGCTCGCAATGAGAACTTGCACAACATCTTTTGTCCTGCCAGTCCGTTTGCAGCAGGGCCTCTAGGAACTATCACAATTAAGGTGCTCCTTTTAATAGAGCACCAGAGCAAAGCATTAACACTCCGTGAACACATGTGATCCTCACATCAAAGCCTTTCCCTTCCGGTTATCCCAATTTCTGTCACTTCGGGGCCATAGGTTCCTGACAACGACGTGTGTATACAACTTGCAGATAAGACCCAAAACAATACTATCATAATGAATCAATAATAAGTTCAGATCTGAAATCAGGGCACTCGGGCCCTAGTGACAAGCATTAAGCACAACAAGTCGCAACAAAGTCATAAAGCACTAATAGAAGATACTAGGCACCATGCCCTAACAATCTGATTCCATTACATGAACAATCTCATCCAATCCCTACCATCGCCATAGCCTACAGCGGGGGATTACTCACTCATATATGGGGGAAACATGGATGGTCGATGGAGAAGAGATGGTGATGATGATGGCGATGATCTCCTCCAATTCCCCGTCCCGGCAGGGTGCCAGAACGGAGTTTCTGGTTCTGTTTCGTGGAATCTGATAGTGGCGGCGGAGTGGAACTCCTTCTGGAAAAACATCGAACCCCCAGAACTTTTTAGGTCAGGAGGCTCCTTATAGGCGAAGAGAGACCGAGGGGGTGCGTGGGGGTCCCACACCACCCCCTGGTGCGGCCTGGCCTGGCCCGCGCCAGCAGGTGGTGTGGCCACCCCAGGGCTCTTCTCCGTCTCGTATTCTGGCTCCTGGAGTCTTCGGGTCAAATAGGATTTTTGGTATATTTTCCGGGATTTTTCCTGATAGTTGATTTTCTGCACAAAAAGTAGACACCAAGGCAATTCTACTGAAAAAAGCGTCAGTTCGCATTAGTTGCATCCAAATCACACAAGTATAGAGGAGAAACAATAGCAAAAGTGTTCGTGAAAGGAGGTACGTTTTGGACGTATCAGTGTTCAACCAAAACTCGCACTTGCTAAACTTAGCATATAGCTTATGCTCTCTCAACTTCTCCATAATTAGGCGCAAATGCTTCTCATGCTCATTGTCATCTTTAGAATAGATCAATATATCATCGATGAACACCACGACGAATTTATCCAAGTACTCCATGAATACCTTGTTCATCATGGTCATGAAATATGCTGGAGCATTTGTTAGTCCAAAAGACATAACTGTATACTCATACAAACCATACCTAGTGGTGAAGGCGGTCTTTGGTATGTCCTGCTCACGGATCTTTAATTGGAAATACCCTGACCTTAGATCGATCTTGGAAAATACCTTGGCTCCCTTCAACTGATGAAACAAAACATTTATATTGGGTAGATGATATTTCTTCTTCATGGTAACCTCATTAAGTGAGTGTAACACCCTCGAATCGGCCCTATGCAAGTTTTAGCGATTCCCGCCAAACCCGCATAGAAACGATTCAAAGATGCCCACCAGGCACTTGCGTGTGGGTGGAAAACGAAGTAATATCATTACACAATAGTCCACGATGGAACCCACAAAACATGTATATACAACAACGAATCCATGAGTCAAGAATACAGATATACAATATAAATATCCAAATCACCTTGAAAACAATACAACATCTGAGTATGGATAAGAAGCAAATTGAGCTAAGACTCCTGAAGAATAACCAATGGCGTTCATAACCCTGCCCAGGCCAAGCCGGAAGCGTAACCCTGCTAACGACGTCGATCTCAAACCTGCTAAAACAAAAGGGGTGCCGACAAAGGGCAAAGGAAAAAGAGGAGCGTCAGTACTGAGGCCAGTACATGGCGAGGCTAGAATTCGGCGGCTCTCGCCTACATAGGTATGGTGGACTGAACCGGCAGTGCAGCATGCACTAAACAACCTATAGAGACTCGATAAACTGTCGGCTATTAGAGAAAGATAACAAAGACCTATTCAGAACCAACCTTATACTAACACCTATCATACCCATCCTGGTATTCCCCCTCGAGACCAAACGAGGAAGTCAAACCGAGGAACTCACACAATTGGCAGTTTTATCCATTCCATTATAGTTGCAGCACTTACTAGTCAGATATAGATAGTATGAGAACTCCCAAAACCAGCAGTTGTTGGCACTTTTATTTACTCATTCCTTTGTAGTGAATCTGATTACTAGACATATCAAACTCAAATTTATAGCACTACTTTAGTTATGCTTGTCTATGATCGAGATACTGTGCTCCAAGTTGTCCATAACCGTGGACACGGCTTTCAGAAAGATTTACCCTGCAGGGGTGCACAAATAGCAACACATGCACGATCAACCTCGGAAAAACCAAATAAAAACCCAACGAGGCTTTCACGACAAAGCAATCATAGGATTCATAAAAGATTTCAGGGGGGCACCCCACTAAGCTACGCGCAACGAAGTTGGCCGGCTCCGAGACGGACCTAGGGTTTGTGTCAATGGCTGTAAACGACTGGGAACCTGAATGTGTGACTGGGCTTGTCGATACCGCGAAAACATTCCACGTTCCAAAACAGTACAGGTGCTCCACGCTCAATCGTAAATAAAGCAGTAAAGCATGGCATAAGTACAGGATATTAATAAAGCCCAAAACTAGTTTGTGACCCTAAGAAATAAGAAATGAATCAAGCTCTGGCTAAGGGGATTCATGGTCCCACATGCGGATAGTGCGATAGTCAAGGAACAGGTATCAAGTACTCGGGGCCTACGGGACACAAGTGAGCGGTTAAAAACCAAATATTATCTATTGCCCACCGGTGCCTATGCATTAGTTATATCTATTCCCAACATTTTAATCAAGTTGTATTTAAAGTCAAGATCATCTCCACCATTAAACATGTACCAACCTTCCAACAACTATGGAGCGACAACAACGCGAAGCTGCACCTGAGCAAGCAACTACGACTCGCAAGGCCGACTATCTATCAAACAACAGGCAATAGGATATGTCCAAGGCAATATAGAGGTTGCAAGGAATATAAATGGTGCACGGAGACTAAAGCATCGCAACGAGGATAGCAATGGATCAAAAGGAGGAAGTAAAGACTATAAATGCAAAATAGGTAGAAAGGGGAGAATGCTCGCCTGGGAAACATAGCCGAAGATTCATCTGGAGATCGGGTCGACACTCGCATCCACTCAACGGCTTAATCCGTGAAGAAGAAAAACACTAGAAGAAACACCAGATACACTATTTAATACTACGGCAGAAGATCGGGCATGATGCATGTATGATGCATGACATGGCAAAGATGCGATGCAACTAGGCAATATTAAGCGGAACCGGGGTCCCGACAATTAAATATAAGGTTCAAGTTGTTTAGTTACCCTGCAGTTTAAATGTTGGCTTAACAAGGCAAATCATGGCATCGGTTCGCTACCCAAATTTAAATGGAGCCGATATAAGCCTAAAATAGCCACATATGTTCTCCATATTTAATTATGAAGTGAAAATACCTGCATAACCCGGACCCACAAAATATGTGTGGAAGCATGACAATTCAATATGCACAAATTGAGTATCATGATATAAAAATATAGGGGCTTAGGGTCAAATATAGGGGACTCGGCGATCTTGGCCTTGGGGTTCGACGGGGTTTGGGGTTCAGCCTTGGTGGAATGGGTCTTCGAATCCGGGAATGGGGTCTTCGGGGTTCGATCTTCAGGACCGAGAAGAAGATCTTAGGTTCCACTTGTTGGTCGGTGATGGACTCAGGTTCTGATGCCGGGGTTCTCGCGATCATCAACATCTCCCTGATGACGGCAAGTGGACCCGGGTCGGAACACATGGCAGGTACGTCCTTGGGATGATCTTGCAGCGACATCAGAAGACGGTCTTGGCGTCACGAACGGTTGACAGGGCCTCGGGTACACGACACCAGCAGAGAAGATCTTGTGTTCAACGGAGCACATGAAGGAAGCTTCACATCGGCACCCACCAAACTCATCGCCACAAGGATACACACGCGTGCGTGTAGTTGGGCTCGATGGCGCCCCTGACAGCGTAGTGCGAGGTCAGCGATGCATAGGGATCCGGAACGGCGGCTTCTCGGTCTGCAGTAGGGCGAGGAGGACGAGGCAGGGATGGCCGGAGCTTGAGCTCGAAGACGCGGGCGACGACCGGCAGCAGGGAGAGGAGGCACTTGGGAAGAAGCTCAGAGGAGCCTCTGCAGCGGGGAGATGGCTCAAGGCGGCCGGCTCCTGGCAGCGGCGTCGACCAAGGACAAAGAGACAGGGCGGGGTGGCGGTTGTTGGCGGTGGAGGAGGACCTCGCGGCGAACACAGGGCTCGAGGTAGGGTCGAGGTTGGCGCGTAGGCGGCTCGAATCCAGGCGGCAGTGGGCAACCCGGAGCGATGGCCGGCGGAGGCGCGATGTAGGAGGGGTGCGGCGGACATCACGGACGCTACCAGTGGTTGCGAACCAGACCGGGGAGGTGGTCATTGGTGGCTCGCTAGGGAGGGGACATACAGATGGAGGAGAGAGCCCTGGCGGCGGCGCCATGCGGCCTAGAGAGGAGGCATCGACGCGGGGGTGTGGAAGAAGGCGTCGGGGGAGAGGGTAGGTGGGGAACGGGGTCGTGTCGCCCGCGGGGCTAGCGGCAGGTGGGGTCGGGCAGGTGAGATCGAGGAGGAGGTCACGGTTCGAGCGGGGTGGGGTTCGGTGGGAGTGAGGCGGGCAGCGTGGTGGGTGGCGACTGGGTCTAGGTTAGGGTCTAGGGTTTCCAGGTGGTTTTGGTTTGGGCTGGGTCGGGTTGTAGGTAGCTGGTTGGGCCTTTTGGCCTAGCCGGCTGCCTCCCCAAAGCAACTGTTATTTTAAAAATGTTTATTTTATTTTTAATAGAAGATTTAATAAATAGTTTAGACAAACAAAATACTCCGGAGGTCCGGGGTTTTACATTTGAAATACAGAGAGGGTATTTAGAAAACACAGATATGCTTTTGGAAAATAGTTTTAGGCAACAAATGCATGATGACAAGATGATGTTCAAATGCAATGTGGCATGATGACATGAGCATGCGGTCATGACGATGCACAAAACATAAACACAGCAATTTTCTAGTAGTGGTTTTACCGGGGTGCTACAGCGAGCGATAGTCTACCACCAGCCTCTTACTACTATCCTTCTTCTCCACAAATAGAACAGGTGCACCCCAAGATGAAGAACTTGGTTGAATGAATCCCTTGTCCAACTGTTCTCTAAGTTGCTTCTTCAATTCCTTTAGCTCATCCACATCCATCTTGTATGGTCTCTTGGCTATTGGTCCAGTTCCCGGCATTAAGTCAATGAGAAACTCCACATCACGGTCTGGTGGCATCCCTGGTAATTCTTCCGGAAACACATCAGGGTATTCTCTCACTATGGGTATGGTGTCCATGCTAACCCCCTTAAGACAGTTCGCCTTAGCACCCCTAAGACATGCTTCCAACTTGAACCTAATCTTTATGCCTTGTGGTGTCCTGAGAGAGATGGCACGTTGTCCACAATCTATCTGGCCATCATGCTCGGACAACCAATCCATGCCCAGTATTACATCTAGTCCTTGCGACTCCAAAACTACCAAATGTACTGGGAAGCTGTGTGCTCCAATCCCTAGGGTAAGATCTCGACATCCCTTACTAGCTAGCATCTCTCCTCTTGGTGAGCTCACTCCAATAGTCCCTTTTAGTGACTCAATGGCTAACTTATGTCTATCCACAAATGCCCTTGATATGAATGAATGCGATGCACCAGTATCAAATAGAACAAGTGCAATATGGAAATCGACTGGAAACTTACCAATCACGAGATTCGGCTCATCACGGACTTCCTCCACATTCACATGGTTCACATTCACCTTCTGGTTGGGTCCAAGCTTCGGTCCTACTCATGTGTTCTTCTCCGGGCAGGTACTAGCATAATGGCCCAGCTTCTTGCACTTATAACATTCCACATTGCTGAGGTCCTTCTTGCTCACATAGTCATGTCCATTGTTCCTCCCAGAGTTGTTGTGGTGGCTCCTGTGACCATTATGGTGGCGGTCATTTCCTCCACAGTGGTGATTGTCGCTCCTGTGACCATCGTGGCGATGTCCATTACTTCCATGGTGGTTACGGTCATCTCCGCCATGCCTAGAATATCCAGAGTGTCCATCATAAGAGGTGCGAGCTCGATGGTGTGATCCTGAGGAGTGAAGGTTGTTCTTCCTCTTGCGTCTCTCCACCTGCTGCTGTTTCCCTTCCAGAATCCTGGCCTCGTCCATCAGTTCCTGAAATGTCGGGCAATAAACCACAAATAGCTGAAGTGAAAGCTCATCACTGAGACCATCCAGGAACCTCTCCCTCCGCTTGGCATCAGTGTCCACATCCTCAGGGGCATAGCGAGAGACATTGTTGAATTCTTCTATGTAGTCCGCCACAGTGCGGTTGGTTTGGCGCAGGTTGCGGAATTCCTTCCTCTTCAGGCTCATGGTCCCGGCAGATACATGGTTCATCCTGAACCCTTCCTCAAACATGGCCCAAGTAACTGTGTCTAGTGGGTGGGTGATTTGGAAGGCATCCCACCAGGAAGCAGCTGATCCTTCCAACAAGTGAGCAGCAAACCTCATCTTTTCAGCATCAGTGCAACCAACGGTCACCAAGTCCTTGTTCACAGAACGGAGCCAGTCGAGAGCGACCATTGGCTCAGGTGAAGAGGATAACTTAGCTGGCCTCAGCCTCAGGAACCTGGTGAGAGCATCTCCCTGTGGCTGATTGTTCCCGTTGTTGTTGTTGTTATTGTTGTTCTGATTTGCCATGAACTGCGTCATCACTTGGGTCAACTGTGTCTGAGCGGCCATGAGCTGAGCTATCTCATCAGGTACTCGGTGAGGAGCCATCTACGATTCAGCACAGGTAAGATTAGAAAGAAGCAACTAAGGAAATATTCCCTACCCATGTATAATGCTCATGCTACAACCATATGCTTACAGACAATGGCAACCAGGTATCACGCAAGCAAACACACAACAAGCATAGTTCCAGGTGTTTATCTTAACAGTATATAGCTACAAAATAGTTTAAAAATATTTGCATCAATATCTAGATACAAAAGAGCAATAAACAGATTTCTGCCAGAACAGTTGAGCTGTGTTCACGGATTTTTATGCCTGACTTAAACTCGTCAGGAATTTTTGCTGATTTTTTTCAAGATACAGATAATTACACACCAGATCCCAATTTCTCAGTTTTTTGCAGCTTCCAGTAAAACATGAAAAATCATACAGTACAGCAGATTCAGCAGAAAACTGCAGTGATAAAAACACGAATTTTATCCAAACTCAAGGTACTTAACTGAGCATTCTAAACACAATATCATTTAATAAATCTCACGAAAATTCCTGGAACTTCAAGGTACTTAACTGAGCATTCTAAACACAATAAACTAATAGTGCAGAAGTTTACATTGATCGATGCCTAAGACTAACGAATTTCCCTAACAAAGACTAGTTTTGGAGGACCATCTCTAACTATTTGATGAACGGTTGCAATAGGTTCTGGAGTCCATGCGCTGACGCTTCGATCCTCGTGCATGCCATGGTGGTGGCATATACACCTCTCCTGAGTCTTCTTCACTCGAGTCCTTGAAGTCCACCTTTTCGGGGTCCTCCTCCTCGCTTTCTTCAGCAAAAGCACCCGCTGCATCTCCTCCATCATCGTCACTGCCTCCATCATCGTCACTGTCACCTCCACCACCATTTTTACCTCCATCACCATTATCCACATCATCATCATCATTCCCATCATCATCATTGCCATTATTTGGTGGGGGATTCTGCTGCGCTTGAAGGGCAGCAATCTGGGCAGCCATATCCACAATGGTTTGATCTCGCTCAGCCACCACTTGATTCCTTTCCACAATAGTTTGGTTCAGCGTTGCAATTGTGGCATCTCTACCAATGAGGGCTTGCTCCATTGTATTCACGATGGTGTGCAGAGTTTCCATCTCATACCCTTGTAAATGCACAGTGCCTTGAAAATAATCCAACGCCTTCTTTTGCTGCATCAGCTTATCTTCCCTCTCCCAAGCTTTAATTTTCATGTCCTCTATATGCTTCTCATGGAATGGCATGTTGTTCCGGTTGCTTGCGGTAACCATCATGTTCCCGTCTTCATTCCTCTTTCCAAGTGCAAGGAAGGGTGAACCTGCTGGAAGGCGGTGCTGGTGAAGATAGCACAGGCGTGACAGTGCCTCATGCATGGCTGATTCCACTCCTTGCTCCCAGGTGAGGTACTTCTTGGTGCGGTTCAGGCTTCCAATGTCAGGCACGGTGGGATCTGCAAGAACAATAGTGGTGATCTCCCACATGTGATCTCCAGGCACATATGCGTTCATCCTCCTCCCTTTGAACATCAGCATTAACATGCCCAGCGTCGGACAGAGCTCTGGCAACTTTCTTGCGAAGAGTCTTAGTGATTGGAACCGAACATGCTCAACTCTGGTGACGTCTCCCATCTATCAATTGTAAAGAGGGGAGAGTGAGAATAACAAAGGATAAGAATTTACTAGAACGAAGGCATAAGAATAAAGACAGAATGTAAAATAGACTTAAATAAATATGAGGCCTCCTATTCAAATCCTAGGTCACGATCCTATAGTCAACACACGGCTCTGATACCATATGTAATACTACAGTACTGAAAACACTGTAGCTTCTATGCAACATGCCAATCCCTGGATCGGTTCATTGGCTTACATAGAACATAGATGAAATAACAAATAAATAATCCGTGTATCATAAATAACGAAGATCCATAAGATTTAATTATTACAAAATTCGCTTAGCTCGAGGGCTAGCTTACACAATTATTCAAATAGCAACATAAATAAAGATAACTACTCCATCTTCAAATTGCCCACAAGGGAACAAGTGTCGAGTGGAGTACCGCGACCTATTTCGATCACTCGGAATCGGAAAAACCTTCAACATAAATCATAGCAGCCCCGAAGGGTCAATACATGGAATGTATGGCAAGTAGCGCTAAGGTAAAAGAGACAATGCACCTAGCATCTACATGCTTATTTGCCTAGTGGAGCTTTGGCTAGCTTGCACTTTTCAAACGCATTTATCCTACTTTCGTAAACCATTTGATTCATAGCAACCCATTAAGTTCACCCATCAAGTTTTAGTAATTAGGAAATAAGGATGAGTGAGAATATGTCATAGCCTCAAGGTCAAGCAACTCAATCGTCCGTAACCGGGACACATCTAAGTACTTAGTTTTACACCCTGCAGGGGTTTGTACACTTTGCCCATATGACCTGGCCAACCCGGCTCGTACCACCACACTCACATTGTGTGATGATAGGGAGAAGACCAAGATGAGACCTTTTGGGAAGCAGATCTCCAAACCCCACTTCGCACCGGTCCTAACCTACCATTCACTACATCTCTGGCTACGCTGGGTTCGGATCACCGCGACCTACTAAGTCCAACTAGCCACCCATTTCTTACTGGCACATGGTTCCACACGTAAGCTACTTTAACCAAGAGAACCAATCCTTCTCAGTACCCTGGGCGGCATTCGCCACCATTATCCACACTCCATTGACAATCCAACCATTCCGACCAGGTAGTTCATTAACATTATGTTGTTTTATTTTGAACAAGCACATTCTTCACCATAATGTGATCGCTTTCCCCTGTCTTCACAATGGGTCTAAGCACATCTATTGAACGGGGCTCAACTATAAGGAATTCCTACCATAATATATAGGATATAGCATAGCATAGTAATTCCTACACAATATCTACAGAAATACACTACACATGCATAGGAGAAAATAGTAGGGCAAGGTATGAACAAAATAGCATCTACTTGCCTTGGCGGTAGGAGTCGAGAGTACAATCCTCGCAGAAACAAGCGTTGCACTCGTCACAATCTACACGATATAAAACAACACATAAACAAACAAACTCAATCACAGACAAGTGCACAAATGCATGCATGATAGCTTAATAAAGGTTTCAGTAACCTCTCGGTGTTCTCTGATGTTTATTACTGTTGCATGATGCATGGAAAAACCTTTAATGCAATGAAAACAAAACAATGCAATTTGTTAACCCATTTAATAGGCCTTTAGGCAAAACACTAAGCCTCTGTAGTAAACAGGGTTGTAAAACCTGGGAAAAAATACTACTATGTGGACAAACCAAAATAAGGCCAGGGGCAATTGGAATCATGCAAAAAGGTGTTACAGATCTTTTTCTGCAATTTTTATAATATAAAAAGACTTTAATTAATCTCAAACATATTCATACAGTAAAACTGCAATTTTAATTTAGAAATAGGTTCTACACTTTCTTTGATTCCATGGACACCTTATTTGCAATTTTCTAATCAGTGGTTATTTTCTTATGAATTTAATACTCCAAAAAGGGTATTTAACTACTTAAATAACTACTGCAAAACCTTACAGCAACTGTCTAAACTAGTTGCATATTAATAATCTACAGGAAAAGGGCTTTCCAACGACATATCATTTGCTATTTTTGGACTAGTAAAACTTTCCTTATGAATTTTACAAGTTTTAATAGTTTTCTGGCCTTTTTTAATTATCTAGGAATTTTCAGGGAATATTCCAGAGGAATATTCTGCCGACGAGCGTGTCCTGGCGATGTGGCGGTTGACCGGTCAGCGGTCAGCGGCCAGCGCATGATCTAACCGTCTGTTTCGCATCGGACGGCCGACGTGGTTTCGGTCTTGCTCACCTGGGTCGACGGCGAGGTGGCCTGGTGACGGTGGCGGGCAGTGCTCCGGCGACCGGTGGCGGCTCCCGCGTAGCTCCCCGGTGTCCTGCAGGTGGAAAAAAGAGAGGCGAGGCGGCGGCAAGGGGAAAGGCGAGGGGGGCGCTCTGCGGCGGTGACGCGAGCTCTCACCGACGTCAATGGCAGCGGCGGCGCGTCCAGCTTCGGCGAAAAATCGCAGGGTGTGGCGGCAGTGTAGTTGGGTTCCAAGAGAGGGTTTTCGAGGAGGGGGTCAAGGGCTTTAAGGGGCGGCGGATAAAAAACACGAGGCGGAACCAACTCCCGCAGAAATTGGAATTCTGGTGGCGTCGGGCGGTTCAGACGTCTGTGCTCGACACGGACAGCGGCGCGCCCCACCTGTCGGCGGCACAGGGCAAAGCGGTGTGGGCTGGTGGTGGTGCAGCCTGTGGTGGTGGTGCTTGCTGCGTGCCGTGCGCTAGGAAAGGTGGGCGGCAGCTAGCTCGCGGCTGCTGCAGGCTCTGGGTGGGACACCGCGGCTGGCCAGCTCGGCTGGCCGCAGTGGGCTGCGGCAAACCCTTTTTTTCCTTTTTCTCTTTATTCTTTTCCCTAGACTGTTAACTGAACACTGAACTGTTTGTTTTCTGAATTTCTGAAATTGACTAAACTGTTTTGGCCATAACTCTTGATCTAGAGCTCCGTTTCGAGTGAAACAAAAACCTATAGGTTTGTATTGAAAAACTCCACGCACCTATGCATCTGGAATGTTCATATAGTGCCATTCTAGAATATGTAAGGTAAAACCCCTACTAGTCACTTCATACGAGTGCACAAGCAAAAGTGTGGTGATTTTAACAAAAAACTTTTAAAACTGAATTTTTTTGCAAGGATGAACATGATGCAGTGACATGTATGACATGCAGTACCAATTCTAAAAATTGGGATGTGACACCTTTACTTTTAAACCCCACCGAAGCTTGTACCTCCATCCCATGAGCCATTACTACAGGAGTTGTTTGAGCCATGCGAGTTATAGAATTGCATGTGTAGGGTTTGTGCGAGTCTTTGGATAATTAGGTACCTAAACAATTTAATATGAGTAGAGAACTAAAGAAAGAGGCATCGGTGAGCATTATCTGCCTTTTGGTTCTTTAATCTCACTTGTGTCCCATAGGACCCCGAGTACTTGATTCCTGTTCCTTGACTATTCGCACTATCCACATACGGGAGACCCTATGAATCCCCCTTTGCCTGAGCTTGATTCACACTTTTTTTCTTCGGGCCACAAAGTAGTTTGGGGCTTTATTATTATCCTGTACTTGTGCCATGCTTTACTGCTTTATTTATGATTGTGCGTGGAGCACCTGTACTATTTTGGGACGTGGAATGTTTTCGCGGTATTGACAAGCCGAGTCACACTTTCGGGTTCCCAGTCATTTACAGCCATTGACACAAACCCTGGGTCCGTCTCGGAGCCAGCCAACTTCGTTGCGGGTAGCTTAGTGGGGTGGCCCCCTGAAATGATTTATGAATCCTGTGAATGCTTTGTCGTGCCTCGTTGCGTTTTATTTGGTTCTTCCCGAGGTTGATCGTGTGTGTGTTGCTATTTGTGCACCCCTGCAGGGTAAATCTTTCTGAAAGCTGTGTCCGTGGTTATGGACGACTTGGAGCACAGTTTCTCGATCATAGACAAGCATAACTAAAGTACCGCCTTTAATTTGACTAAGACATGACTAGTAATTAGTACAACACTCATGGAATGGTTAATAAAATTACCAATAGATCGGTTGTTCTTCCGCCTTCTCGTCGGTAAGCGAGAAGGAGGGCGAGCGAGGTTAATTATGTTGCTCATATAACTGTTGCTATTAATTAACAGGCGTCCGTCCATCTCTGGTTGGGCAGATGTGTAGCGAGTCTCTATAGCTCTTTGTAGATATTATCTTTCGCTGCAGTTGCGTCACCCCCAGGTTGTTCCCTTTAGATGCATTAAGACTTGCTGAGTACCCCTAGGGTCTCACACGATAAATATTTGGTTCAGATGGACATGTATACTCTTAGGAAGATTACTGGGTTGAGGAGACGGATTATGGTGGCAACAACTATCCGATGTAGAGATTCCGGGGATGGAGATCCTTGAGATCTGTGGGCGGGATGTGCTTATTTTCAGGGCATCTTATGCCGATTTGCTTCTTATCCATACTCGGATCATGTTTCCTGCTTCATCTTGATACTTTGTTGTGTGACGTTTGAGGATGTATCCTAAAATATTATATCTATCTAGGATATGTGGATCTTGCCGTATGGCATTGAATATTCCTATTTCTATTTCTTTTAGATGGTGTGACTCTGATGTCTATTGTAAGTCGTAGGCATACATACTCATTTGTGTATGTCGTGGTCACATTACCTGTCGCTTACGCCGCTCGCTCTTGTCCCGATGTTCTGGAAAGTGGATAAGGTGGTAAGCCGGTACCGTGCCCTGCTCCGCTTCGACGGGCCTACACTTGGGTGGCCTTGGGCCTCCATGGTAGAGTCACTTATCCACTTTTGGTTCGTCCAGGATTGAACTTAGGGCGTAATGTCCGAAGTATTACAATTGGTAACAGAGCCATTCCGCCCTTCAGGGTCTTAGCCAGATGGTCGTTGTCAGTCTAGAAAATATTTTGGTAGCTATGTATACTAGGGAAAAACTAAACGTGAGAGTAGGACTGCTTCCATTTTTCTTCTTACCCACCCACCCATCCTTTTCTGGTAAGGTAGTGTAATGTTTATCAATCCTCTTCTAAAAATTCAAACTAGGATTCACGTGTTTGGGGTTTCCATAGTACCATAGGATATGTGTGTTAATTCTTTATCTATATATTGCATCGAACCTTGTTGTTCCAATCTGCCTTTGGTTATCAACTGTTGGTACATTCCATACTAACAGGCTTTGTGTAAACCGACGCAATCTGTCTGATTCTTTGTAAACTGATGCAATCTTTCTTACTCCTTGTTACTGATGTCATCTTTTTAAGGGTGATCATCCTTCCTGCATTCTTTTACAGAATGTGGAGTTGCTAATATCTATCCATTAGGTTGTTTTTCGCATCTAGTTGGTATTTTAATACCGAAAAATGCGGAAAATTTTCTTTGATACATATTTGTTTCCACACTCCTTTTTAGTCGTGTGTGATTCACTATTCACCTTCTTTATCGGCATGTCCATGCTAACTCGATATTTTGCTATAAACGCTTCAGTTGGAGTTTTTACTTCATCTTCAATTTTTTGTGCTAAATACATAACTTGTGTTGATTTGATGTTTGTGATTGTAATCTAGCTCTCGGTATTGCTCTATAACACTTATCATGAGTGGAATATGGTTAATGCTATCAAAGCTAATTCTCCAAATGATGGCGGTTATCTCTTGCGATTTTGAGTTATATAGAGATCATATCTTTATCATATTCAAGTACTTTGGCAATCCAGAGGTTTCTTAAGGCACCATGGTGGATTATCATCCATTTATCAGGCTTCACGTCTTTTTGAGGTCCATATCTACAGGGTTCTCTTTGATACAGGAGATTCTCATCCTTTCATCTCTGATGGCTTTGCTTAAATGTATGAGTTATTATCATTTCATTATCCCAAGTCTCTTCTCTTTTCAACCGGTGATTCGATCAACAAGGTGAACAAGTCGGTATATTTTCTTTCCGAAGGGACAGATAATCTATTCTTGAAATTCATCTCTACCAACACAAATCCTTGCTCAAAACGTTGATTTTTCAAAGAGCGTTGAGCTCAGAAAGTGTTTTGAGCATTCATTCGTTTCTCTCACCACATGAACTTGGTATTCTGGGAATATCTAGATAATTCTTGGTGGTATATCTTGATGATATGCTTGACTATTCTATATAAATGGAAGAACATGAAGAACATCTTCTTTTCCCCTCAAGATTGTGAACACCGCCTGTGTGCAAATTCTCAAAGTGTAAATTCTGACTTCCGAAGTCATCTATCTCGGCCACATCCTTATGCTAAAGATATCACTACAATTCTGGAATCACCAAGTCAATTGTTAATTCCATCCTCCATTTTCAACCAACTCCAGAGCTTTTTCCTTGTTTGGCAAGTTATCATCGTTGTTCCGCTGAAGTTCCTCAAGACTTCTAAATCTCTCTTAGATCTTCTCAAGAAGGACAAGAAATTCCTTGGTCTTTCGCTCATCGAGAAACCTTTTGAAATCCTCTCTCTATCTTCTATTCTCAATCTGTCGGATGCCGCGAAGAATTTCCAGATCTTTCATAATCCTTCTATTCAAGTTGGTGCTATCTTTTTCTCTGTTTATTGAATCTTGGAGTGGTTCTCTGTAATACTCATTCATATCTTTTCCGATGGCTTGGCACTTCCAACCCGACGACAACACCATCATCTTTATCTACTTTGGATCCGACGAAGTGTTTACATCACCTACATGTTTTCTTACGAAGCTTCAGGAATTCTGCTTCTCAAGATCTTCAGTCCAAATTTCTGAGAGTTTGGTTGCATGATTTTCCTATTAATGTGCGGAGTAATGCTTTGAGTGCGGGATGGAGTCATGACCATACCACTACTTTTATCATTCGCTCTTATACATTGAGTTGGTGGATTAATGCAATTTCACTTACTCCACGGAAGTTGGAAGTGGCCTTTATCTCTTGATACTTCTACTTCCGTCCTTGTTTTTTTTTGAGGGTTCTCTCAAGAGCGTAATCAAGAACCTCTTGTTGGTGGTCTCATCTATTTCAAAACAAAGCAAAATCTTCAATGATCTGTTAGAAGCAAATGCAAAATCTTCTCCGTCCTCTTCATCCTACCGGTGCTCTACATCGTTAAACAAGACGGATGAAAGATATCTCTGACTTCATCTATCAAATCTTTTTTCCTCTTGGTAAAGCCAATTATGGTTGATGCCTGATGTCTACGCACTTCTATTCTTGTAGACAGTTGTTGGGCCTCCAAGTACAGATGTTTGTAGAACAGCAGCAAGTTTTCCCTTAAGTGGATCACCCAAGGTTTATCGAACTCAGGGAGGAAGTGGTCAAAGGTATCCCCTCTCAAGCGACCCTGCAATCAAGATACAAGAAGTCTCTTGTGTCCCCAACACACCCAATACACTTGTCAGGTGTATAGGTGCAGTAGTTCGACAAAGAGATAGTGAAATACAAGTGGTATAGATATAAGACAACAATGATAGAAAATAGCTTGATGGCGTAGAAAAGACTAAAGGCAAACTGAAATAAAGATGGAAGCAAGCAAACATGTAACAGATCTAATAGCAAACGGTGTTTCAGTGCTTACAAACAAGGCCTAGGGATCATACTTTCACTAGTGAACACTCTCTCATATAAATATATCATCTTCATGATACTACTCTTAACTACTCTCCGGTTGAACACTCTAATCGATGGTAGGGCTATAACAGCACACCTCAAAGTAAGCCTTTCCCATCTAGAAAACCCCACACTGTCACCTTGAGTACTAGATGAGTCCAACAAACATCACAATTTCATAAAGACATTCAACTCCAAATATAACTCATAACAAGTATTTGTCATCTCTAGCCTAAGTTCCACCATGGTGTGCACGCTGTCACTTTCACACACATGGGGAGAGCAGAGATCTATTAAAGCGCTTGAGTAGCAAGGTAGATCTATAGATTACAAGCTCATGATCTCAATAAGATCATGCATAGAGAGAGAGATGAACACAGAGCTACCGGTAGAGAACTACTCCCTCCTCATCATGGGAATCAGCAATGGTGATGGAGATGGTGGTGGAGATCGATGGAGATGGCTCAGGGCACTTCCCGTCCGCAGGTGCGGAACAGACTTTTTGTCCCCTGAATCTCCCCTTCGGTGGCGGCGGTGCAGCGGAACTTTTCATGGATTTCTGATTGACTCTAGGGTTTATGCATCGGGAGGCTTCTTATACGCGAGGAGGCAAGGTCGGTGGTCGGCTAGGGGGCCCACACCATGCCCTGGCACGACCTAGGGTTGCCCGCGCCAAGGGGGGTGTGGCCACCCTGTGGCCCCTCTCCGACTCTCCTTCTAGATCCGTGAGTCTTCCGGGAAAATAGTAACTTTGGCTTTTGTCCCGTCCAATTCCGAGAATATTCATTTTCTGACTTCCTAGAACCAAAAACAGCAGAAAACAGGCAACTAGCACTGTGGCATCTTGTTAATAGGTTAGTCCAAGAAATCATATGAAAACTACTCCAAAGTTGGAACAAAACACAAGAAAGTAGATAAAACCAAGCATGGAACATCAAAAGTTATAGATACATTTGCAATGTATCAACATCCCCAAGCTTAACTCCTGCTCGTCCTCGAGTAGGTAAGTGATAAAAAGAAAGAATAATTTTTGAGGTGACATGCACCATCATAAACTTGATCAAAGTATTTGTAAAACATTCAAAGCTAGGATCATAGTACTTCAATCATAACATGAAAGACAAAGTTCTAACAATAAGGCAAAGAAACTATGATGCAACATGAAAAGGCACAAACAAAAGATTCATGAATAACAATGCTTTGCAAGACGTTTGTTTGTTTCACATAAAGAAAACATAGCATGATAGTATTCAGCTTGTCCCTCATAGAGTAGCAAATATAAATTCATAGGACACCTTCAAAGTTCATAAGAGTGACTAGATAAAAATAGTTTAAAACAAGCAATATCAAGGTATGCATCAATCAACTAGTCTTGGGACAATGCACATAGAACTAAGAATGGCCACTATGTTCTCAAAGTAGGTGCTTAAAGGTAGAAGGTATAGACTCAATATAACGGTGGAAGAAAGGCCTTCATAGAAGGTAGCAGGGATTCAAGTCTCATAAAGAGCTTCCAAAAATTATGGTACTTATAGCTTTCATCTCTCATTGCCCCTATCATAAGCATCTTGAAGTGATTAAGGTTAAAGTGAACAAACTATGGTGTACATGCTTGACGAAGTATAAGTTAGAAATCTCATGTCCCTTGTATACGAGGGCCGCTCCTCATGCTACTCAAGTTTAGTCACCCGTAAGTTCTTGTCATCGTAAGTACATGTGTATCATAGAGAACCGCCAACAGGGTACCCCTTGCCCGATGATACGGAAGAATCCCCGTATCAAAATGACAAGGCAAGCAGACAACGAGCATCTCAGCAATCTTCTTATTTACCATGGGAATATGGTGCTTTTTTCTCTCTTTCCTCTTTTCATAATCTTTTTTTTCTTTTTTTCTTTTTTCTCAATATATGACTCTTTTTTTATAAGAAGAATGCTTCATAGACAGCTCATTATGGTTACGCTGCAGGTTTCCACCATGTCAGCATGGATTAGACCAGCGGCCCAGGCGTTTTTCTAACACATATACATAACTCAATAGACTTACAAGCTCCCATTTCATTTCACACCGACGACATCCATATACAAAAGAGCATGATATCAACTAGGCACAAAGTACCCGTGCAATGTTGAAAGCGTTCCCCATGACAGCATGGTTCTGCTAATCCCCAACAAATAAGTGCAAGCATATACAACATAGACGACACAATGGTTCAAGTTTATTAAGGGCAAGAAAAGTAAAGTGTGCCATCAAGTTCATGAGAGCTTTAATCACTAGTTTTCCCATAACAAGTTTAATTCGGAAGGTAAACAAAAGCATGAATATACTTGGAATAGCATAAGCTAGTAGGTAGGTATGGTGGACTCTTTGGAATAACTTGGTTTAGGGAGTTGGATGCATGAGTGGAACTCATACTTGGTTGCGGAGGCTAGCAAAACACTGAGAGCGACAAACTAAGAGAGCAATAATGGCCATAATCATGCAGAGCGACAAAACATCATTGATAAAAGCATAAAGTGATACTACAAGTTGAAAAGTAAAGGATCATAAAGGCTATGGTGACTTTGGATAGTCCTAACATGGTGTGAGCATGCGCCAAGTCAACCCAAATAAAGCATCAAAGGAGAATACCACTATACTATGCTTTAATATGCTAAAACAACGCATGATTCATCCAAGGCACATTAAGCAATCTCAATTGTTTATAAAAATTCATGCTACAACAAATAATACTAAGCATAAAGCCAAAACAATATCAAGCATGGCATGACAAAGCATAGGCCGCAGTCAAAAACAAGCTCTCTTTACCACTTAAGCATGAACTTTCCTACTCTTTCCAATCCAAACCAAACTATTTGAAAACCAATGTATGAAAGAGGGGTGCCACCAATTTATTCAGCAAACTAAGAAACCCAAGCAAAAGAAAACCAAAAACAAAAAACAAAGACGCTCCAAGAGCAACACAACTGTGCATGAAACAATAAAAATGAAGTGTTTGGAAGAAACCTGGGATTTTTATTGATGAAGAAGGGGATGCCTTGGGCATCCCCAAGCTTTGACGCTTGTACTTCTTGGATATTTCTTGGGGTGACACGCGTGGCATCCCCAAGCTTGAGCTTTAGTCCATTCTTCATCTCATTACTCATTCCTTCCATACACTTCAAATTTTTCCTTCATACAAAACTTCACACAATCTTTATTAGCAACATTAGTGCACTCAACATAATAGGTCTTTAGGTTCAGTTCTAACACCAATAAAAATTCCATTAAAACACAATATACTGTAGCACTTCTCTCAAAAAGCTCAAATCCCCAAAAGAACTCAAAAAGGAACCAACAAGAAGCAAATGCAGAAAATGACAGAAATCTGTCAAAACAGACCAGCAGGTAAAGACGAATTTTTTCGAAGACCTTCTGTTGCTCAAATCAAAAAGTGTTGAACTAACGAAAGTTATATAACAACCTGGGGCAGAAGAACAAAAATTCACGCCTCAAAATGACGTACAGAGATTTTACACGATTTTTTACGGTGCAGCACGGAAATCTGTTTCGGGACAGCAACTTTCCCAAGCATTACTTCTCTCTCATTAGAGGTTACTCTTGGCACAAAAAGCAAATAAAAAGGATAAAACCATGTTTCCCTCTCTCATAATAGCTTAATATTATTAAGATGCAAAAAACCATGTTTCCCTCTCTCATAATAACTTTCAGTAGCATCATGAATAAAATTAACAATATAACTATCACATAAAATATTCTTATCATGAGCCATATGCTTAAAATAATTAATACTCTCCACATAAACATAGTCATTCTTATTAATTGTAGTGGGAGCAAAATCAACTAAACATCTATCATTATTATTCTCACCACCATAATCATCAAATATAGGAGGAATACTGTAATCATAATTGATTTTCTCCTCAATAGTAGGTGGACTAAAAATATCATATTCATCATTGTAATCATCATATATTGGAGGTTTGGTATCATCATAAGCAATATAATAGCTATCTTCCAGAGCTGGGGAACTAAAAAGATCATTTTCACAAAAACTAGCTTCCCCAAGCTTAGACTTTTCCATAGCATTATCAATAATGGTGTCCAAAGAATTCATACTAACAACATTTCTATTAGCATGCCAATAAAGTTCCATAGGTTTTTTAATTTTCTCTTCAAACATTTCATGTCCTAACTCAAGATAAATACTATAAAGCTCTCTAATTTTTTTGTTGTTTTCCATTAAGCCTAACTAGTGAAAACAAGAAACAAAAAGACAAAATTGCAAAATCTAAAGGAAATAACTTCGAGCACTCACACCGGAGGATGTGAGTACCTTTATTACCTCCCGCAACGGCCGTAAAATAGGCGTTTGCCGTGGGAGGTTCTTCTTCTTTAATCCTCTGGTGTGAATACCTTTTATCTTACCTCCCCAGCAACGGCGCCAGAAAATAGCTTGATGTCTACGCACTTCTATTCTTGTAGACAATTGTTTGGCCTCCAAGTGCAGAGATTTGTAGAACAGAAGCAAGTTTTCCCGTAAGTGGATCACCCAAGGTTTATCGAACTCAGGGAGGAAGTGCTCAAAGGTATCCCCTCTCAAGCAACCCTGCAATCAATATACAAGAAGTCTCTTGTGTCCCCAACACACCCAATACACTTGTCAGGTGTATAGGTGCACTAGTTCGGCGAAGAGATAGTGAAATACAAGTGGTATAGACATAAGACAACAGTGATAGAAAATAGCTTGATGGCGTAGAAAAGACTAAAGGCAAACTGAAATAAGATGGAAGAAAGCAAACAAGTAACAGATCTAATAGCAAACGATGTTTTAGTGCTTAGAAACAAGGCCTAGGGATCATACTTTCACTAGTGAACACTCTCTCATATAAATATATCATCTTCATGATACTACTCTTAACTACTCTCCGGTTGAACACTTTAATCGATGGTAGGGCTATAACATCACACCTCAAAGTAAGCCTTTCCCATCTAGAAAACCCCACACTGTCACCTTGAGTACTAGATGAGTCCAACAAACACCATAATTTTATAAAGACATTCAACTCCAAATATAACTCATAACAAGTATTTGTAATCTCTAGCCTTAGTGCCACCATGGTGTGCACGCTGTCACTTTCACACACATGGGGATAGCAGAGATCTATTAAAGCACTTGAGTAGCAAGGTAGATTTATAGATTATAAGCTCATCATCTCAATAAGATCATGCATAGAGAAAGAGATGAACACATAGCTACCGGTAGAACCCTTAGCCTCGAGAGATAACTACTCCCTCCTCATCATGGGAATTCGCAATGGTGATGGAGATGGTGGTGGAGATCGATGGAGATGGCTCCGGGGGCACTTCCCCGTCCCGGCAGGGTGCCGGAACAGAGACTTTCTGTCCCCCGAATCTCCCCTTCGGTGGCCTCGATGCAGCGGAACTTTTCGTGGATTTCTCATTGACTCTTTATTGTTTATGCATCGGGAGGCTTCTTATAGGTGAGGAGGCAAGGTCAGTGGGTGGCCAGGGGGCCCACACCATGCCCTGGCACGGCATAGGGTTGCCCGCGCCAAGGGGGTGTGGCCACCCTGTGGCCCCTCTCCGACTCTCCTTCTGGCTCCGTGAGTCTTCCGGGAAATAGTAACTTTGGCTTTTGTCCCGTCCAATTCCGAGAATGTTCATTTCTGACTTCCTAGAACCAAAAACAGCAGAAAACAGGCAACTGGCACTGTGGCATCTTGTTAATAGGTTAGTCCAAGAAATCATATGAAAAGTACTCCAAAGTTGGAACAAAACACAAGAAAGTAGATAAAACCAAGCATGGAATATCAAAAATTATAGATACATTTGCAATGTATCAATGCCATCAATCGCAAAATCTATTGCAATAACCTTATGGTTAAGGAAAGCAATAATCATCTCAACAATAACCTCTAGATCTTCAACATTCAACTTTTTCCTCAGGTTTTCCACCATAAACTCGTGTCACTCTTTATCTTGAAGATATATCCATGCACCTTAATTGTGCGATCCTTTGGTTCTTACCGGCACAAGAAGAATCTAATCAAAAAGTTTCTCAATTCGAATCTTCTATTGATATCAAGGAACTCTATTGTTTGAAGGAAATATTGTTTTCCGAACTTCATTCCTTTAATCCGAGGGAAGAGAGAATGCTATTTTCATAGTGGTTGATAACTTATCCAAAGTCGCTCTTTTCTTCTGGCGAAACAAAGAATCATCTTCATGTGCATCTGTTGATCTTCAATGCTAACGATGTGTCTTTCTTGTCTTCCCTCGATACACTATCTTTCATAATTCTTTCAAGAAGTGGTTCTATCTATTTACCTTGTTCTCTAGAGCATTTGAGCTGTGTTCATCCCACCTTCCTTGTTTCATCATAATCCTTCCTTGTTTCAAGTTCTTTGTTTTCAAGAAGCAAACGCAAGACTCGCAACAAGTCTAGCAAGTTTTGCAAGGTGTAGTGATTGCACCATTCTTTTGTTCATCCTCGTGGGAACGTGAGGATCACCTTCATTCCGAACACCCGCCTCTCGTCGTGCCTTGTTCTTTTTCTAGGAATCTCGGGGCGAGATTCTTATTTAGTGAGGGAGAGTTGTAGCATCCCAATTGTCTAACAATTGCAATGCTACTTGCCTAGTTTATATATTTCTACTTCCTACATATCATTAATTGCATCTAAATTATATCATGCTCATGTCACCATGCCACATTGCATTTGAGCATCATATAAAACCCCTTTTAATTTGGTTCTTCTCTCATATGTATTTGTATTCTTATTAATTGTCTTTGTCTCTTGATACATTGTAGTTGGTTCTTGATATATTGTTTAATGCCCAAGTTGAGTTGGGGGCATATCTCATTCAACTCCACCACCTTTCTTTGGCTTCATCTAAATTCCACCACCCTAGTCATATATGAGCCATTGCTTTTCTTTTGCTATTTAAATCTAGCTCATGTGTGTTAGGATGGATCCACTTCTATTTCTACATGCTCCCATATGTGTCATGTGTTGTTTTCACAATATTGAGTATGTGGAGCCTCATGGCCACCTTTGCAAGCCATGTGGGTAGAATTCCCTTTACTAAGCTTCCCTATGGTTTATTTTGAATAAATAATCATGTATGAACATATTAGTGGCTATATGTTGATCTAGTGGAACACCCACACTGACCATCCTTTAATTCATGTATGGTTCATACTCATCCATTCCCAAAAAATTGGTGTGGCCTTAATCAATTTTGGAAGCATGTCTATTATATGACCATATAGAAATATAGTTGTTTTCACAATTATAAATGTGTCATTTAATACACATGTATGGATCCATGTTAGCATCCCTCTCTATTGTTGCATAAGGCCAATTTTGGGGGGTTTTGGACTCAGCTACATGCTACCATGCACATGACTATTTTTGTTTTCACAAAATAGTGCATTAAATGTTTTTGCATGGTCCATGCACTACTAGTGCATCTCCCAACTCCATCTTTTTCTTTTAGAATTATTTGATATGTGTGTCTAGATTTAAATACAACAAGCAAGAATTTTGAATTTAAACCAAACTAAAGCAAATAAATCTAAGCTAAATCTTTCCACCTTCCTGCCATAACATCAGCTATGTCATCATCTTGTTTTTATCCGTCTACATATGGTTTCTTCTAATCAACATGTGTGGAGTGCCAAATCCCATCAAGTCAATATGTCCTAGCTAGCTAATCCTTCCTAGTACATCGATCTAAACCTGGACCTCGCTGCGTCCCTTCTCTGAACCGTGTCCCAACACAACCTCCTGGCAGCAGTAACACCGAGCCTTGCCCTGTTTCTCTCCTTCCTTCTCGATCATGTGCCTGAGCCAGCCGTGTCGTCTCCCCCTCTCATGCTTAAAGGAACCAGCAGCGTGTGCCTCTCATCCTCATCCCCAACCACTCCCAGATCAAGATCTGGGAGGGCACCTACCTCCTCCCCAAGCAAACCATCAGCCATATCCTACACCTAGCTGCAACATCTCTGACCACCTCACTGCCTAGTCGATCTCCTGCTTGCCCAGGAGGCACAGGAACTGCAAGTCGAGTCCGTACACGCAGACGCCGACGTCGAGCCGCGCACGCCGGGACGCGACGCTGCGGTCACCACCGTCGTCTTCTCTGCTTCCCGTCGCTTCCTGCTCGGTTTGGCTCGAAATCCCCCGGCGCGAGGTGAGTTCAGTCTCCCCTATACCTGGTTTTCCTCGCCTCCATCCCTCGTTTGTCCGCACCCGCTTCCTCTCGCCAGCAGCGTGACACGGCCTTGACGACGCATGACATGCGATGGCAGCTTCCAGATTCCTCTGTTCCCGTCAAATATCCGGCGTCCCTGGTACTCATCCGGCAAATTTCTTCATACTCACACGTTCTCGGCACATCCCTCTCTGCATTGCAACAATCGGTGCTCCAATCGATGCCCTGACGAGCTCGCAATCTTCCTTGGAAGTCTAGCGTTTTACACTGTCGTTTTGCGTCAGAGACATTCAGTTTTGCAACCAAGGAATTCTCCTCTTGTCCCTGCAATCTCCCTTCCTCTATAGCTCCTCACCGACACCGATATTCACATTATATTAAACTTGGCATACCCCTCTTTCCAAGGCATCAAACCATTCTTAAAATGCAGACCGTAGTCGACCGCAATCATCCTCCGAAGATGGCTGAATCTCACTGACTCAAGTACGACAGTCCTATTCCAGCACAGACCGCGTTTTCGCTCTCTGTTCCTGACCAGTGCACGCCCTCCACACTGTTTTTCTGGCGAATATTTTGATGCTCTTCTATACTCTGTTGTGCCTTATAGAGATAGCTTCAAACGGAAACCAAATCGGATCAGCAAATCGCTCAGAATTGTCTCGAGAAGACTGGATTAGCTAGTAGCTTTTTGCACGAACGATTCAGTTTGTTTAGTTCTTGATCAACCCGCTCCTGGTCGATTTACACGAAGGCCCCTGGGGCTTTTCGTTTCTTAGCCTGGCGTCCCCCGCAGAAGAATAAATGGGCCAGCCCGTTTCCCTATCCGTCGCCAGCGCGCGACATATAATCCTTACCGCGGCCCAAGTTCCATCCGGAGGCCCACTTTTTATATCCTTTTCTATTTATAATGCAATTCTATTAATAACCCAATTATCTAAATAATTTCAGATTCTTGTTTCTGTTTGGAATTTGGAAATGTTTCCAAAATGAAAAGTGAATATTTTCCAGATGAGAATTCAAATCCATAAACAGTAAATTCCAGAATTTCCCCTAAATATTACAACTAATGACAATTTTGCCCCTTTCATACAAAATGCATTTATTATATCTTTTAATCCCTATTTCCAAATAGTAATATAATATATGTTTTCTAATCACAAAAATGCCAGGAATTCAAATATGCTATCCAAAATAATTTTTGATTAGTTTAAAATTTCGGAACTATTAAAATGTCAATTAATGCATTTTCTTAATAAATCTATAACTTTAATCCTGTAATTTCAAATTCGACAAATAATATGTCTAAATTGATCAGCGCGACGAGCCCGTTCTAACTATGCATTTTATAATATGAATTATAGCATGCATCATATAAATATTAAGTATATAGCAATGTTTATGGGAGCAAAACATGACTAACAATTTAATAAAATGCTTTGTTCTTGTACCCCACGCCTCACCCATGCCATGCTACGCTATGCCATGTAAATTGTGCATCATTTCATCATGGCATACTTGTTTGCTTGTTGCATATTATTTATATGATTGTGCAATGTATTTATTCCGGCCCCTTGTGTGTTTGGTTTTTATCCGGATAGACACTGAGCAAAAAGAATACCAGGAGCCTCAGGAGTATTACCTGGATCCTTCCTATTCGGCAACAGAACTATCAGGCAAGCAATTCCCCAAGCTTGCATACATATAGTACCTATGCTTCTATCTTACTGTTGTATCAATGAGTCGTGATTGCATTAAATTGAATCCCAAGTATTGCATAGCTTTTACTTTTAAACCCCACCGAAGCTTGTCCTTCATCCCATGAGCCATTACTACAGGAGTTGTTTGAGCCATGCGAGTCGTAGAATTGCATGTGTAGGGTTTGTGCGAGTCTATGGATAATGAGGTACCTAAACAACTTAATATGAGTAGAGAACAAAAGAAAGAGGCATCGGTGAGTATTATCTTCCTTTTGGTTTTTTAAGCTCACTCGTGTCCCATAGGACCCCGAGTACTTGATTCCTGTTCCTTTACTATTCACACTATCCACATATGGGAGACCCTATGAATCTCCCTTTCCCCGAGCTTGATTCACACTTTATTTCTTGGGGCCACAAAGTAGTTTGGGGCTTTATTATTATCCTGTACTTGTGCCATGCTTTACTGGTTTATTTACGATTGTGCGTGGAGCACCTGTACTGTTTTGGGACGTGGAATTTTTTCGCGGTATTGACAAGCCCAGTCACACTTTCGGGTTCCCAGTCGTTTACAGTCATTGACACAAACCCTGGATCCGTCTTGGAGCCGACCAATTTTGTTGCGGACAGCTTAGTGGGGTAGCCCCCTGAAATGATTTATGAATCATGTGAATGCTTTGTCGTGAGGCCTCATTGTGTTTTATTGGGTTCTTCCCGAGGTTGATCGTGTGTGTGTTGCTATTTGTGCACCCATGCAGGGTAAATCTTTCTGAAAGCCGTGTCCGTGGTTATGGACGACTTGAAGCACAGTTTCTCGAACATAGCTAAGCATAACTAAAGTACTGCTTTTAATTTGACTAAGACATGACTAGTAATTAGTACAACACGCATGGAATGGTTAATAAAATTACCAACAGATGGGTTGTTCTTCCGCCTTCTCGTCGGTAAGCGATAAGGAGGGCGAGCGAGGTTAATTATGTTGCTCATATAACTATTGCTATTAATTAACGGGCGTCCGTCCATCTCTGGTTGGGCAGATGTGTAGTGAGTCTCTATAGCTCTTTGTAGATATTATCTTTCACTACAATTGCGTCACCCCTAGGTTGTTCCCTTTAGATGCATTAAGACTTGTTGAGTACCCCTATGGTCTCACACGATAAATATTTGGTTCAGATGGACAAGTATACTCTCAGGAAGATTACTGGGTTGAGGAGACGGATGATGGTGGCAACGACTATCCGGTGTAGAGATTCTGGGGATGGAGATCCTTGAGATTTATGGGCGGGATGTGCTTATTTTCAGGGCATCTTATGCTCATTTGCTTCTTATCTATACTCGGATCATGTTTCCCGCTTCCGCTTGATACTCTGTTGCGTGATGTTTGAGGATGTATCCTAAAATATTATATCTATCCAGGATATTTGGATCTTGCCGTATAGTGTTGAGTATTCCTATTTCTATTTCTTTTAGATGGTGTGACTCTGATGTCTATTGTAAGTCGCAGGCATACATACTCATTTTTGTATGTCATGGTCGCATTACCTGTCGCTTACGCCGCTCGCTCTTGTCCCGATGTTCTTGAAAGTGGATAAGGTGGTAGGCCGGTACCGTGCCCTACTCCGCTTCGATGGGCCTACACTTGGGTGGCCTTGGGCCTCCACGGTAGAGTCACTTATCCACTTTTGGTTCGTCCAGGCTTGAACTTAGGGTGTAATGTCCGAGGTATTATAATTGGTATCAGAGCCATTCCGTCCTTCAGGGTCTCTGCCAGATGGTCGTTGTTAGTCTAGAAATTATTTTGGTAGCTATGTATACTAGGGAAGAACTAAACGTGAGAGTAGGACTGCTTCCATTTTTCTTCTTACCCACCCACCCATCCTTTTCTGGTAAGGTAGTGTAACGTTTATCAATCCTCTTCTAAAAATTCAAACTAGGATTCACGTGTTTGGGGTTTCCGTAGTACCATAGGATATGTGTGTTAATTCTTTGTCTATCTGTTGCATCCCACCTTGTTGTCATAATCTGCCTTTGGTTATCAACTATTGGTACATTCCATACTGACAGGCTTTGTGTAAACCGACGCAATCTGTTTGATTCTTTGTAAACCGATGCAATCTTTCTTACTCCTTGTTACTGACGTCATCTTTTTAGGGGTGTTCATCCTTCCTGCATGCTTTTATAGAATGTGGCATTGCTAATATCTACCCGTTAGGTTGTTTTTCACATCTAGTTGGTATTTTAATACCAAAAAATGCGGAAAATCTTCTTTGATACATTTGTGTTTCCACACTCCATTTCAGTCGTGTGTGATTCACTATTCACCTTCTTTATCGGCATGTCCATGCTAACTCGATCTTTTGCTATAAACGCTTCAATTGGAGTTTTTACTTCATCTTCAATTCTTTGTTCTAAATACATAACTTGTGTCGATTCGATGTTTGTGATTGTAATCTGGCCCTCGGTATTGCTCTATAACACTTATCACGAGTGGAATATGGTTAATGCTATCAAATCTAATTCTCTAAATGATGGCGGTTATCTCTTGCGATTTTGAGTTATACAGAGATCATATCTTTATCCTATTCAAGTACTTTGGCAATCCAGAGGTTTCTTAAGGCACCATGGTGGATTATCATCCATTTATCAGGCTTCACATCTTTTTGAGCTCCATGTCTACAAGGTTCTCTTTGATACAGGAGATTCTTTTAGAAAACAGATATAGGACTCGATTTCGTCTGCAGATTTCTTCACTGGTGGGGATCCAAATCAAGTGCCATTTGTTGTGTTGGAAAGCTGGAAGATACGTCTACAAGTTTTGTTCATAGAGTTTTCACAGAAGAGAGCCAGAGACGCCGACAAAATTCAAGGAAGAGGAGCCTAGGGGAGTACATGTTGCTGGGTTGCTGCTGTATATGCCGGTCACGTTCCAGGCACGGCAAACTAGACGCAGCGTCGAGCGCGGCAAGAAGGAGAGAGGGAGGCGGCTTCTCACCGACAGGGTGCCAGGGAACATGGCCGAGACAGGACGGATATGGTGGCGACGGTGTTCGTGGCGTCAGTGAGCGCGGCGAGCTGTGGTGGATGTTGGCCTTCTCCTCCTCCTTGCTTACGTACTATGGCGAGCTCCGTGGATTCTGGAAGAAGATAGTGGTAACGACTAGGCTATGGCGAAACCGGGTGGTGCCGACGGCGGTGGCGAGGCGACCATGGCCATGGTTGGCCTGTGGGTTTTCTTGGTGAAGGGGGAGAAGGAGATGGGGATGGGCAGGTGGTAACCCGTGTTGCTGCTACTTTTGCCTGCTTTATTCCTAGAGAGAGGCAGCGGCAGGTGTGGCCGAGCACAGGAGCGTTGGGTCGCTGCTTGGTGTGCGCACGCGGCTGGCTGCTAGCACGCGCATGTGTGGTGTGTGTTGCTGGCTGGGCAGATGCGGTGCTAGCTGGGTTAGATAGATTAGGTACAGGGAGTGTGTAACTAGGTTAGGTAAAATTTGATATTTAGGCTTTTAGATAAAGTTAGAGTAGATTTAGGCTAGGATTTCAAACAGGGTTTTAGGAAGATAAAAGTGAGGTTTTAGACTAGTATATATGTATGATAGACATATGGGCGTTTTATGGAAGATTAAAGGAATAGATTTTAAATAGAAGATAAAAGGGGTTATTATGTGTATATGGGTATACACATGGAAGAACTAGGTAGGAGAAAGGGAAGGATCAACAAGAAAACACAAATAAAATGCAATAAAGGGACAATGGGGATTATGTGTAGATGTATAGGTGGGCAAGAATTAAAATGAAAATAATTCCAACAAGAAGCCCACATATATAAGATGGAATAAAAGGAGATGATGATGGTCAAATGTTAGTGATAGGAAGGAAATAAAGAGAGATTCCCACAACTCCAATTGGGAATTATATCAAATTTAATAAGAGTCAAATACAATTATATTAAGAACCAAGTCAAATGCCAACAAATAAATATGATGCATGCATGATGAAAATAAGAAATGCACAAATCATGACCAAAGGTGGGGATTGGAACCTTGGGATGTCACAACACGCCCCTCCTTGAAGTAATTGCGTCACGAGATTCTAAGAAGAGGTGAATAGAGCAGGGTACTCGGATCTCAAGAGATCTTCGTGCTCCCAAGTTGCTTCTTTATCAGAGTGATGTGACCATTGAACTTTGAAGAACTTGGTGGTTTTGTTTCTTGTCTTCCATTCAGCCTCATCAAGAATGCGAATAGGATGCTCATAGTAAGAAAGGTCTTCCTTGAGCTCAACAGAGGAATGATCCACGGCTCTATCGGGATCCTTGAAACACTGCCTCAACTGTGAGACATGGAAGGTGGGCTGAACATTTTTGGGATTCTCAGCCAACTCCAACACATAAGCAAGAGGGCCTGATCTTGATAGAATCTTGAAAGGACCGATGTATCGCGGGGCAAGCTTCCCTTTGATACCAAAGCGGTGTGTGCCTCTCATCGGGGTCACACGAAGATAAGCAAGATCATCCATTTTGTACACCATATCACGGTGCTTTCCATCATAGTAGGCTTTCTGTCGAGTTGAGCAATTTTTGGGTTGTCAGGAACAATCTGACACTTTTCGTCTGCTTCTTTGATGATATTCGGACACATTTCAGGATCAAGAGGATCTTTGTTTCTCAAGATCTTCCTTTCACTAGCTTCTGACCAGTAAAGATGAGTACGGCACTTGTGGCCATAGAGAACTTCAAACGGTGACATACCAAGACTTGATTGATGAGTGTTGTTGTAAGAGAATTCGGCAAAAGGAATGCATTCTTCCCATTTCATGCCAAAGGAGATGACACAAGCTCTGAGCATATCTTCAAAAATTTGATTTACTCTTTCCACTTGGCCTTGAGACTGAGGGAGGTATGCAGTGCTGAACTTGATGTTAGTTCCCATGTACTGTTGGAATGATTCCCACAATCTAGAAGTGAGCCAGCTTCCATGATCCGATGTGATTTCTTTAGGAACACCATGGAGGCTTACAATCCTCGCGACATAGAGCTCTGCCAATTGACTAGGTGTAATAGTTTCTTTGACAGGCAAGAAGTGAGCCACTTTGGAGAAGTGATCAATCACCACAAAGATGGCATTGTTGCCCTTCTGAGATTTGGAAAACCGGTGATAAAATCCATCTCAATTTTATCCCACTTCCACTCAGGAATCTGGAGAGTTTGAAGGAGACCAGCAGATCTTTGATGTTCTGCTTTCACTCTTCTGCAAACATCACACTCAGCAACATACTTGGCAATTTCGCGCTTCATGCGTGTCCACCAATAATAATGCTTCAGATCATGGTACATATTTGAGCTACCAGGGTGAATATCAAGAAGAGTTTCATGAGCTTCTTTGAGAATTAGATTCTTGAGTGCTTGCACTTTTGGTACAACAATGCGCCCTTCGAATCTAAGAGTGCCATTAGCATCAATGGAATAGGATTTGTACTTAGGAACACCCAATTCTAGATTTTGATTGACTTTGAGAACCATAGCATCCGGCAACTGGGCCTCACGAATTTTCTATTCAAGATTAGGAGCCAAACATAGATTTGCAAGATGCCCCTAAGGACCAATCGCAAGATTGTATAGCTAATATTTTTTGAAGAGATGTTTATTGCTTTCCTTGATCATGAGGTTATTGCAATAGACTTTTCGACTAAGGGCATCATCCATTACATTAGCTTTCCTTGGAGTGTAATCAATAGAGACATCAAAGTCTGAGATGGTTTCCATCCATCTTCTTCGTCACATGTTCAGGTCAGGCTGTGTGAAGATGTACTTCATACTTTTGTGATCAGTGAAAATTTCACAACGGTTGCCAAGCAAATAGTGTCTCCACATTTTCAACACATGAATAACCGCTGCAAGCTCCAGATCATGAGTAGGATAGTTTATCTCATGCGGATGCAACTGTAGAGATGCATAAGCCACTACTTTTCTTTTTGCATAAGAACAACACCAAGACCTTGGATGGAAGCATCACAGAATATCTTGAAAGGCTTGGTGGTATCTGGAGGAGTCAGAATATAAGCTAAAGTGAGATTTTTCTTGAGAGTTTCAAAGTTTTCTTGACAAGCTGGAGTCCAACAGAATTTCTTATCCATCTTGAGGAGCTCAGAAAGAGGTTTTTCTATCTTGGAAAAGTTCTCAACAAATCAGCGACAATAATTTGCCAAACCGAGGAAGCTTCGGACTTCCTTGACATTCTTTGTAGGAACCCAATCAACGATATACTTGATTGTTTCAGGATTAGTTGCGATGCCTTTATCAGAAATAACATGGCCCAGATAGACAACTTTAGAAAGACAAAACTCACACTTGGAAAACTTTGTATACAAGCGATGCTCACGAAGCTTGGAGAGGATAAGTTGAAGATGTTCTTCATGTTCTTCCTTTGACTTGGAGTAGACAAGAATATCATCAAGATATACCATGACGAACTTGTCGAGATATTCCATGAAAACACAGTTCATGAGGCAAGAGAATGTTGCAGGAGCATTTGTGAGAGCAAAGGACATAACAGTGTACTCATACAAGCCGTATCTGGTGGTGAAAGTTGTTTTTGGAATATCCTCCTCTCTGATTTTGATTTGGTGTTATCCACTTAGAGAATATTTTTTTCTCCAGCGAGCTGATCAAAGAGGTATGTCATGCGAGGTAGAGGATACTTATTCTTGAATGTTTTAGCGTTGAGACCACCTGTCAGAGAGGGGCCAGAGGGGCGCCACACCACCTGTCCGCATGGCCAGGCCTGGCCCACGCCAGGGGGTGGTGTGGCCGCCTAGGGCACCCCCTCGGCCTTCCCTTTCGCCTATAAGATGCCTCCGATACAGAAACCATAAGTACCCAATAAAAATTCCACAAAAGAGTCTGTAGGCACCATCATCTCCATCCCTAGATCAGGAGGGATCTAAAGCTCTTCCCGGCACCCTGTCGGAGGGGAGAATTCACCCTGGAGGCCTTCTTCATCACCATGCAAGCCTTCGGTGTGATGCGTGAGTAGTTCATCCCTGGACTACGGGTCCATGTAGTAGCTAGATGGTTGGTTCTTCTCCTTTGTGATACCATGTCTAGATCTTGTGAGCTCCGTTCATGATCAAGATCATCTATTTGTAATCATACATGTTGTGTTTGCGGGGATCCGATGGATATTGAGATGCTATTTCAGATTGATTATTGATTCTATCATGTCTTTGTTATTTGTGATCTTGCATTCTCTCCGTTGTTAGTAGATATCTTGGCCGAGTAGATGCTAGCAACTCCAAGAGGGAGTATTTATGCTCGATAGTGGGTTCATACTTCTAGTAATCTGGGGAAGTGACAGAAATCTCTAAGGTACTAGATGGGTTGTTGCTACTAGGGAGAAAACAGCAATCCTTTGTTCATAGAACAATTTTATTGTTTACTTTACACGCAATGCGTAATGCAATTATCTGTTGCTTGCAACTTAATATTGGAGGGGGTTCGAATGATAACCTGAAGGTGGATTATTAGTCATAGATACAGTTGGATTACGGTATATGTATAATGTTGTAATGCCCAATCAAATCTCATAGGAGTCAAGATGATTAGTATATGCATGTATGCTTTCTCGATGTTTGTCAATTGCCCCGCTGTAATTTGTTCACCCAACATGTCATCTATCTTAAGGAGAACCACCACTAGTGAGCTATGGACCCCGGTCCTTTCTTTTACCGTTAATCTACAACTATATACTATTTTCTATTTACTTTCTGCAAGCTATTACTATCTTCCACACAATACATTTAATCCTTTGTTTTTAGCAAAACCGGTGAGATTGACAACCTCACTGTAAGTTGGGGGCAAAGTTCTGTGCTTGTGTTGTGAGGTGTTTCCTTGATCCTACTGGTTTGATAACCTTGGTTTCATAACTGAGGGAAAACTTACTGCTGTGCTCATCATACCTTCCTCTTGGGGTTCCCCAACGAGCTTGATATATTTTGGGCCATCAAGCTATTTTTCTGGCGCCGTTGCCGGGGAGTCAAGGACATCTTCACAAGGGGAGTCTCTCATAACCAATCTCTTTACTTTGTTTTATTTGTTCTGCTTAGTTTATTTTTGCTTTGTTTGCTTGTTTCTCTATCAAAAACACAAAAATATTAGTTTTACTAGTTTCCTTTCTTTATTAAAAAACTCAAAAAAAAGTCTACTCTTGAAAATACTAAGTTGTGTGACTTCACTAGCACTAACAACAATGATTTCATGTGCACACCTATTGCTCCACCTGTTCCTGAAGCTACTTTCTTTGAAATTAAACCTGCTCTACTCAATCTTGTTATGAGAGAACAATTTTCTGGTATTAGTAATGAAGATGCTGCTTCTCATCTAAATAACTTTGTTGAACTTTGTGAGATGCAAAAGCATAGGGATATAGATGGGGATATTATTAAGCTTAAATTGTTTCCTTTCTCTTTGAGAGGAAAAGCTAAAGAATGGTTGCAATCCCTAACTAGAAATAGTATTGATTCTTGGACTAAATGCAAAGATGCTTTCATTGGAAAATACTATCCTCCTGCTAATATTATATCTATGAGAAGTGAAATAATGAAGTTTAACAATCTGATAATGAACATGTTGCTCAAGCTTGGGAAAGAATGAAATCTTTGGTAAAGAATTGTCCCACTCATGGACTGACTACTTGGACAATTATCCAAACCTTTTATGCAGGATTGAACTATTCTTCAAGAAATCTATTGGATTCTGCTGCTGGAGGTACCTTTATGACCATTACTTTGGGTGTTGCAACAAAGCTTCTGGATAATATGATGGTTAACTATTCTAAATGGCACACTGAAAGAGCTCCACAAGGTAAGAAGGTAAATTCTGTTGAAGAAACCTCCTCCTTGAGTGATAAAATTGATGTTATTATGTCCATGCTTGTTAATGGGAAAGCTCATATTGACCCAAATCATGTTCCCTTAGCCTCTTTGGTTGCTCAAGAAGAGCAAGTTGATGTGAACTTTATAAGAAATAATAATTTTGGCAACAATGCTGATGGTAATAACAATTATAGGCCTTACCCTCCTAATAATACTTATGGTTATAATGGAAAACCTGGAACAGCTAGTGAAGGGAGAATTTTAGAAGTTGAAAGAGCCACTAAAAACTTCATGCAAATTCAATATGAACAAAATAAATTATTTACTAAAACTATGGAGGAACAATCTACCATTTTGAAGAATATTAGTCATTAACTTGAGAGTTTGAATAGGGAAATTCCTAGTTTGCAACTGAAACTTTCTAATGCTGAAAGAAATATATCATCTTTGTCTAAAGCACAATCCTCTTTGATTAATAAAATGGTTGCTAAACCTAAAACTATTGATAATCCCTTTGCTGCTATTAATGCCATACAAGTTAGAATTGATAAAAATGTTAGACTATTAGCTGAACTGCATGCTAAGTGGGAAAGAGAAGATGAAATTGCTAGAAACATTAGTGTTTCTACTATCACTACCACTAGTGTTGAAGCTAGTAATAACTCTACTACTTTAGATGATAATTATGATTTTGATCTTGATGGTTGCAATATCTCTCAAGTAATTAAGTTCCTACAAAAGTTTGCTAAAAGTACTAATGCTAGTGCTATGAATATGGCCTTTACAAAACACATTACTGATGCTCTCATAAATTAAAGAAGAAAATATGAAACATAAAGCTTATATTCCTATAAAACAAGAAGATGGTTGGGAACCCATCATCAATATGAAAGTGAATGATTTTGATTTTAAAGCTTTATGTGATTTTGATAGTAGTGTTTCTATTATGCCTACAAATATTTATGATATGCTTGATTTGCCACCTTTGGAATATTGTTATTTGAATGTCCCACTTGATGATTGTAACATCCCAATTTCAGCAACCCAGATTAGTGTCCAGAATGCAAAAATCAGGGGGAACAAAAAGTTTTTATTGTTTAATGCTGAAGTGTTTGCTTGTTGTTTGGATATGCTGATGCATATGAATGTGTATTAGATGATATACTCCTTACCTTAACACCAGTTGACAAAAGCTACTTCCCAAAATAGTCTTGGCTTAATTTCCATATTCTCAAATGTTCTGGCATTTCAAAACATGAGACAAGATGCTTATGTACCCAAAACTATTTTTGTAACTTCTATTGACAAAACTATGGAGAGTTATATAATATAATCTCCTTATGTTTTCAAGACAGAACCTTCAACTACTCTTACCTCTAGGATCTCCAAAACCTTTTTGTAAGATTTGGAATTCTACTCTTGGTAGAGATACCAAGGACCTTACCTGGTTCAAACTCCAACCTATTTCAAAATACCCATCCTTACCTCAAGCTGAGCTTGGTGGTAACCCCCAGTAGTGGTTGATTTGTTTGTAAGATGAGTTGCCTTGGTCTGCTGTTTGAATTGTCTGCTTAGGAGATAGTATGAGCTACTCTAGGAGCTCATCACTAGGATCAAGATGTCTCCAAATAATCCCACCCTAAGAAAGAATACAATCTGGATCTGATCCCTAGTTACTAAGTGATCAACTAAAACCCTTAACTATACCACCTCTGAAGATATCCCTTCTAGAAGCTTCCAAGTCCATGAAGACCAATATCAAGCATGGATCCTTTCTACGTCATCTACACCTCAACATCATCCACTTGGTGATGCTTTGGTACCTTGCAACCCATCAAAATCATCACCACCCACATTCTAGTCAAAAACCCTAAATCTGTCAAATTTGGTTGTCTAGAAATCTGTTTCCAACATCACCTTTTTGAATGCCTCCCTTTATCGACCCTTGTGCATTTTGGGAAATGCATATGAACCATCTTGTTAACCATACTAAGGACTACCAAGTCGCACTATTGCCCTTGGTTAGATCATCTTCATACCCACTTGTTCTTGATGGTTTTGCAGGCAAGAAAATAACTTTTCCTGCAAATCTAGTCAGCATCCCTACTTTGGTAGAACCTCACACCACCATCCAACCTTCTTTGGACCAACTCTATGCATGGTTGTGTTCTACTCATATAGGTATATCATTCAATACTTCACTTGTCCCAATTGGATCCTTGAGCTGTTTAAACCCACAAGGTTTTGAAGGCTAGTTGATAATCTCCTTTGGCAGGCTTATTTTATTCAAAGTTTTAAAGCTTGTCTTGGTGAGCCCAAGCAGGATCAAGCTCAAACCTCTATACCATGTTGATGTACATCACTTGGTATATCCATCCATCTATTCCATGCCCAAAGGGAGCTCCGAGCTCCAAGATACAACCATGTTTTGATGGTATAAAATTAACATCACCCTAGATCCTTAATCTAGGGTATTCCACCAAAATCAACTTGGATTCTCCAATACCAAGGTTGAAAATGCTTGCTACACCTTGTCTACATCATCTACCTTGATCATCAAGATTTATCAATAATTATCCATATTTATTATGGACCAAAACTATTTAATTCCCTTAATAGGAAAAACCTCCAAAACCTCTCCCATAAAATAAAGTTTGGTTTTTGCCAAAACACTTCCCCAACTTTTGGATCAATTGAGGTCCACACCTCATACCCCATCTTCCCACTTCAAAAATAAATATTTTTGAAGAGCTTTATTATTTGTTTTTGCCCATTTTCTTAAATGGCTAAAATGGAATAATAATTGTTTTAAATACTTTTAAGCCACAATAAATCTTGGGAAAAATCCCCTAAGTTTGTATTCCTATTTGGGACCATCTCACATCAAAAACTCCAATTGTCCAATGTATATTTATCAAATGATCTTCTAGAAACGACTTCTGTACTTTTTGAGTAAATGATTTTAAGGGGACTTAAAATCCTTAGAAAAATCCCAAATAATTCCTGGAGGTGTGTCTTGACCTCAACTACCCACCAGTACCATTTCCCCTTCTTGTCCAATGCAAGTTTTTGGACTTTATTCATAACCACCTATTTGATCAAAATTGCCAAGTAAGCCAATCCTCAAATCAAAAAACCACCAAACCTTCAGCATTATGTTCAAACAAACTTTCACAGCACACCTCTCATCCCTCTGGTCGAGATACACTGTAGCATCACTGTAGCAACCCTCTTCCTCTTGTCTTTAGTGCTTGGAGGAAGGATGGATACACACATTGGTCACATCTTTAATTCTTGTAGCACTCCATCCCACCTCTCCTCTTCCCTACAACTCGACCAGAAAACCACCTCCATTGGCCCACAGCAATATCAGCCCTGGTTTCACCCTCACCCTTGCTCCATAGACCATGTCCACCATGAACCTCCCCATTGCCTTTAAATGGACCAGAGGCCTCCACCCTACTCCTGCTTTCTCATTTGCCCCCAAATCCCTCCCACTCACCTCCCCTGCATCCCACTTCCTCTCCCCTATCCTACCACAGCTAGGAAGAGAGAAGAACTCCCTCTCGGCCATGAATGAGCCCGAGCTCGAGCAACCCTCTCCTGAGCTCCCTCTCCCCTTCATGTGGCCTCAATGCCATCCCAAACCCCAGATCTCTCATCCCTGAGCTTCCCAGCCTCTCCCCTAAGCTTCCCTGCCCATACGACAGCGAACACGAATTCGGCCTCCTACCCCCTGTCGAGCTAAGAACCCTACCCCCTACCTCTCTCCTACGGCTTGTCGCATTTCTGGAAGCTCCCTATTCCCCTACAACTAACCCTAACCCTTTTCTCCTCCAGGACCGACGCGCCGGCGAGCTCCGGCAAACTCCCCTCGGCCACCTCCGCGCGACACACTACCTGAAGGGGAACCTCTGGTTGGTGCCCCTTCTCGGAGTCAGTGTCAAGCGCCGCGCCTGCTCGACACTTCCTCTGCATCATGCATGCACCCCCGAGGCTACTCTGGCGAGCACCAAAGCAAGCTCCATCGGGCGCGCTTGGGCGAGTGAGGTCCCGGCGTCGAACCCGCCCCTGCCGCCCCTCGTTGGGACCGTCGTCGTTCGCCGCGTCGCCCTGGAGCCTCCCTAGCGCCTGCTCCATGCCCTCAGGTGAGCTACGGCGCCGCCCCGACCATCCTACGGTTCGGCCGCCGCCAGGCTCTTCCTGCTGGAGACGATGATTTCCCCAGCGTTGATCTCCCTTCGATCTAACGGCCCTGGGCGTCCAATACCTCTTCAGGCGCCGGCTCTCGCTAACGGGCGGGCCCCACGCGGCCGTTTCAAACGCCCAGCGCGCGCCTCCCGGGCACCGCCTGTTGGGCCGGTCCACAGTATAGCCCAACTCCCTCTGATTTCCTAAGCCCAGTATCTCCTTTCCCCATTTTCTTTTTTAAAACACTTTACCTCAGATCTGTTTAGTGGCATGTTGGTTTAATTAGGTTTTTAAATGAAAACTGCCAGGTTTCGTCCAAATAAAATTATAGACCTGTAAGCACATGGTTTGCCCAACATGTAGAGCTAACCCCTCTCCAGAAATAAATTCCTTTAAATTTAGAAAAATATATTTACTAAAATATATCCTGTTTAGTAAATAAATACCTAAGTGACCTACACATCTCCAAAATGGATGAAACCAAGTTCTTTTGAAAGCATATTCATAGACCTTACATCTACCATTTATCTCATACCAAGGTGAACTGTGTTTCAACATTGGTGAAATTCACAAAATCCCTCCATATCTGACTTTGGAAAATTCCCTAGGCTTATCTACGCCACCTATTAGGCTAATTACAACTCCAAGAGTAGTGGACCATCAAATACTACCAAAACCCAGGAGCCCCTAATTTTCTAATCCACATTTCATTTATTGTGAATTAATCCATTCTGTGCATGGTTAATTTACCAATAATTTGACCACAGTAGCTCTGCAACTCCAAAAATAGTGATTCCAGTTGGTACTGTAAGGTATTTGCAATACCTATCCAGTGCCCTTTACCTCATATCAAAAGCCTCTGTAGATTTAATCTGGTGAAAAAGACAAGTTGTCTACAGAACTTCCTTTGGGATTTTCCTGAGGGCATTCTGGTAATTAATTTGGCATGATTCCAACTCCCAGTGACCAAGTACATCAAACTCTACCTTACCATCCAAGTAATTAATTTTTGGAGCTCCAGAACTTTTCTGGTGAATTATCTCCTAAAACTAGAGCTTTTATCACTAGAATATTCATAACTATTTAAAGAAAAGTGATAAATTAGTGAAACCACTTTTGTAGGTTTTATTTTATCAACATCTACCTGTAGGTATCATTTTTATACAATGGTATCATACAGAATATGGTCTTGTTCTAAAAACCCATCTAATAGGTAGTTTCTAGACTATAAATCCTAAGGGATTTTCATCCCCCTTCTCCAAAGCCATCTCGATCTCCTAAATCCAATCCTCTCAAAACCTACTGAATTGAGTAATGTGTGGTATGTTTTCCTACTGTATTGTATTGGTGATTGTATGCCTTTTATTGATTGTGCCTTTTGTTTATCTGCATGTGTTCCTTATCGACGATAGTTGCGATTATATCGGAGAGCAGAAGAAGATGGTTTATATTGGTTATTATGGTTTTCTAAGAAGAAGTCCAGGGACATTTATGCCATATTGCTGGTCACAGGAAAGCCACCTTCTTGCTCATAAGCCTTGTCCTATTGTTTACCTATGCATGTTTTATCTACTGTTTATTAAAAACTGCATTGTTTTACTATATGTTGATATATATATATGGTAGTGGTTTGGCTCCTCCAAACTATTACACTTTGGTACTACTAAGTATAACCCCCTTGGTGATACCTAATTGTACCTAGTAGAGTAGATGGTGCATATCCACCATACCCCTTTGGAGACCCCGATTTAGCCGAAGCAAAAGCTAGAGGATGGGAAGACCCCGGAAAAAGTTTGACAAAATGTTTTATGATAAAACCTTGGTGAGGTGGGACCTCCCAAGAGATGTTGAGAAAGAAAAATGTTTCGCTTTACAAAATGCTGAAGGAAAAGGTGGAGGAAAAAGGTTTACAAAAGCGCACCTGGTTCTTTGGAGTCTAGCTATAACAACTTAAACCCGTGCAACCACACTACTCCTATATGGGAAGGGGCTTGAACAGAAAGTGGTTCTCTCTGATACCGGTGCCTCGTAACTACTATAGGGGATCGGGGATCCCTGGAGGGTGGGCCTTCTCCGATAAAGGTCCATGCGGGACATCGACCTGGAGAAGGAACAAAGGGCCGACAGGCCTCCACGTGTTACTATGGGCCACTCATTGAAAGCGCACACTCGGGAAGTGGAAAAAGCACTCCGGTTGGTCCTAGCCCGACGTCCCGATTTTGAGGGGACTAACACCCATAGGGTAGGTGGTGGTATTAAGAGGGGATTATCCTGAAGGTCTTGTCCGGTTATCCGAAACCCGCATACTGATGTATGACGATCCGCGATAGTTCACGGCGGATGTATCGGATCTTGTGGGTAAAGTGTACAACCTCTGCGGAGGATAAAATCTATTCGAATAGCCGTGTCCATAGTTAAGGACGGGTTGGACAAACTTCTGTAGAGCGGTGCTGGTTTTTGTTTTCAAAAAGGATTTTTGGAAAAGCAAAGGCTTTAAAAAGGTTTTGAACATGGGATGGTCAGAAAGGATTCCAGTTTTGACCATGGGATGGTCAGAACGGAATGGAAGGAGTTTGGTCAGGGGATGACAGGAAGGAGGAACAAATGGGTGACCCAGTCCTAATGTTTTCAAAACTTTTCAAAAGATTTCCAAAATGTTTACAAAAGTTTGCAACAGAGATATGTAGATGCTATATCTACAAGAGAAACTATTTGAGAAAAGAACCTCTCTCGAGACCGCCTACTACCACAGCCATACTGAATATCCTGTTGTTAATATTGTTATCTTAAGGTGGTTTGCGAGTATATTCAAAGTACTCACTGGCATTGTCCCTGGCTATTAACTTGGTCAGATATCAAGAAGAGGACATTGGCGCCTATGCGAGCTAGGACGTTCTCCCAGTCAGTTGCTTGTAGGTTAAGGCATGGATTGAGCTCTACGCTTGATGAAGTTCCGCTGATGATTATTATTGTATCCATAACGGCATTTATGTAAGTCTTGTAAATTCGATATGTCTCGGATGTTGTAATGATACTTGTCGGTTTTGTGCCACGACTAACTGATCATGGGATCGTGGTTGTATGCATAATAGGGATTCCCAGAGGATTAATCCGGGGGGCCCACAGACTTGGTATCAGAGCCATCCTGACTGTAGGAGAACCTTAGTTAGCATGGTCGCTAGACAGGAACCTTATTTTGAAAACCCTGGCTTTCGAAAACTCGTTTCTCAATGAGTTTCAAAAAGTTATATTTCTTTTCTTACTCTAAGTAAATGCTTTTGAAAATAGTTTCCTCCAACTCTCGTCCAAACTTCAAATCTACGGATTATAAATAACTAGGATCTAGCACCCGGTGAAGACAATGAGAACAAGATGAAGACAAGCAACTACCAGCAAACACAAGGAGACTACAATATCGCTCTACCAGCGGAATCCTCATAATCAGAAGACATCAGGTGTTGCACTATCAAGAAGCGTCCAAGATACGAAGAAGGCTTCATCTGCAAGATAGTGACTCCAACCTGAAGAAAGACGATATCTAGGGTCACTAGTCCTAACAATAGTATTCCCCTACATCGCGAGTAGTTAACTCCTTGGTCCCTAGCATTGGCCGTGTTTTCTTGCCTAAGTGCCTCCTGTGTTGCTTGATGTGTGATGTTTGCCGAGGACATTGCGATTCTCTCGCTCTGTTCTCCTTGTTTGCATGCTCTGGTTTGCTCTAACCTCCTTATTATTGTGACTCGAGGATCGATAACCCACCTAGAAACTCAGGAAACCCCGGAGTTAGATATCGGTATTGAGACCCAGATTAACCTCGAGAGTATATGAGAGGAAAAGCATCGCCAGAACTAGGAATTCGACATCGTCAAGTCCGAATCAACTCCAAGATATCACCTCAGCAGAACGGCATACCTCGTCAAACTCACCTCGCAAGACTCGTCAACAGCACCACACTCCCTTGTTCCTCAGTCTACTACAGCAAGATTTCTGTTGGAGCTGAAAGTCGATCACCGAAGGATCCTCAATATCCACTAGAAACCACCCGATAAGTCAACCAAGACAAGAAGTTAAGACCTAACTACACTGACCTCCGGTATATCCCTCCTTCCAACTACCACAGGAAGCTAGCTATTCTAGTCAATCCTACCCAAATCAATAGGAAGTTCCTTCCCAAAAGACCAGATTACTCCAACATCCTGAAGACAGGACTGCATGAAGGCAACGGGTCTACTTCACCACCAAGAAGAGGCAACGTCAATAAGTCTGAATAAGGATAACCTCTCCGAAGATGAATGTCTCTAACCTAACTGAAGGCTAATAATAAGTGTTGTTAACGATTAACCTACCCAGAGTTAACCACTAGGACTGCGTTAGAAAACCACCCTGACCTGGTTCCCACAATAGAACGTCTCTCGGAGAGCTCAACCCAAGACCCAAGGAGATACATACCTCTGCAACACCTCGCCCGCCCTTCAAGACAAAAGCTCTGCACCATTCTCAAAGGACCTGAGTGCATCTCTAAGGGGGAAGGACTTCGTCTTTCCAACTCAATCTCCAAAAGACAATCTATCGGAAGATACTTCAGCAGAGATCTCAGGATCTAACGTCCCTTCGTCAAACAACAACCCGGGAGTTATTAGAAGAGAAGCTAACTAACGATCCTATGAAGTCCCTCTGATATTTCAGCGGCAGACATACCGGAAGGATCACAGAATCTCCAACCCCTCGGTTCCAATCTCTTAAAGGACGTAAGTCTCCGATGGCTTCAGCAGGCTAAGCACGAATAATAGTGGTATATAAGCCTAGTAAGTCATAATCCCCGGAAGACTTCCGAAGATCTCTACTCCAGGAGAAAGATGGACGACAATCCCCAGAAACCTCATTCAATGACTTCAAGAAGGAAGGACTACGTCAGCTCTCCACTATACCCCCCCCCCAGTTTAATCCTAAGGGGGAAAGACTGCGTCTTTCCCACCAAAATAGGGTAACCCATCGCTGAAGTAAACTCAGGAGTACCGGCCCTAAAATCGTTAGTAGGATACGCCATGACCCTAAGGAAGAGCTGTGAATCCTTAGAGCAAGGTACTCCCAGCTGTAGATTCTACCCTTCGACGAGCACTCCGGAAAGCTCAGCGTCGAGGTAGTCTGCCCAGTCCAAACCCTCGAGATATAGAGTCTGGAAGGAAAAGACAGGTCATCCCTCGTAATCAGGAATAGACTCTGCCCAATTCTCCGTGCATCCTGGAAGACTGAAGCTCAACTTCATCGACAGAGTTGCCACTTTCAAAGATGGAGTCCGTGAGATAGTACGTGTAAGACAACCAGTATCAACCCGACTCCAATCCCCTAACCCTACTCTCCTGAATCTCGGGACGAGATTCTTTTAAGGGGGAAAGATCTGTAACATCCCAATTTCAGCAACCCTGATTAGTGTCCAGAATGCAAAAATCAGGGGGAACAAAAACTTTTTCTTGTTTAATGCTGAAGTGTTTGCTTGTTGTTTGGATATGCTGATGCATATGAATGTGTATTAGATGATATACTCCTTACCTTAACACCAGTTGACAAAAGCTACTTCCCAAAACAGTCTTGGCTTAATTTCCATATTCTCAAATGTTCTGGCATTTCAAAACATGAGCCAAGATGCTTATGTACCCAAAAGTATTTTTGTAACTTCTATTGACAAAACTATGGAGAGTTATATAATATAATCTCCTTATGTTTTCAAGACAGAACCTTCAACTACTCTTACCTCTAGGATGTCCAAAACCTTTTTGTAAGCTTTGGAATTCTACTCTTGGTAGAGATACCAAGGACCTTACCTGGTTTAAACTCCAACCTATTTCAAAATACCCATCCTTACCTCAAGCTAAGCTTGGTGGTAACCCCCCAAGTAGTGGTTGATTTGTTTGTAAGATGAGTTGCCTTGGTCTGTTGTTTGAATTGTCTGCTTAGGAGATAGTATGTGATACTCTAGGAGCTCATCACTAGGATCAAGATGTCTCCAAATCATCCCACCCTAAGCAAGAATACAATCTGGATCTGATCCCTAGTTACTAAGTGATCATCTAAAACCCTTAACTATACCACCTCTGAAGATATCCCTTCTAGAAGCTTCCAAGTCCATGAAGACCAATATCAAGCATGGATCCTTTCTACTCCATCTACACTTCAACTTAATCCACTTGATGATGCTTTGGTACCTTGCAACCCATCAAAATCATCACCACCCACATTCTAGTCAAAAACCCTAAATCTGCCAAATTTGGCTAAGTCTGGAAATCTGTTTCCAACATCACCTTTTTGAATGCCTCCCTTTATCAACCCTTGTGCATTTTTGGAAATGCATCTGAACCATCTTGTTAACCATACTAAGTACTACCAAGTCGCACTCTTGACCTTGGTTAGATCATCCTCATACCCACTTGTTCTTGATGGTTTTGCAGGCAAGAAAATAACTTTTCCTGCAAATCTAGTCAGCATGCCTACTTTGGTAGAAGCTCACACCACCATCCAACCTTCTTTGGACCAACTCTCTGCATGGTTGTGTTCTAATCATATAGGCCTCTAAATACCTACTTCACTTGTCCCAATTGGATCCTTGAGCTGTTTAAACCCACAAGGTTTTGAAGGCTAGTTGATAATGTCCTTTGGCAGGCTTATTTTATTCACAGTTTGAAAGCTTGTCTTGGTGAGCCCAAGCAGGATCAAGCTCAAACCTCTGTACCATGTTGATGTACATCACTTGGTCTATCCATCCATATATCCCATTCCCCAAGGGGAGCTCTAAGCTCCAAGATACAACCATGTTTTGATGGTATGAAATTAACATCACCTTAGATCCTTAATCTAGGGTATTCAACCAAAATCAACTTGGATTCTCCAATACAAAGGTTTTCAATGCTTGCTACACCTTGTCTAAATCATCTACCTTGATCATCAAGATTTATCAATAATTATCCAAATTTATTATGGACCAAAACTATTTAATTCCCTTAATAGGCAAAACCTCCAAAACCTCTCCCATAAAAAAAGTTTGGTTTTTGCCAAAACACTTCCCCAACTTTTGGAGCAATTGAGGTCCACACATCATACCCCATCTTCCCACTTAAAAAATAAATATTTTTGAAGAGATTTATTATTTCTTTTTGCCCATTTTCTTAAATGGCTGAAATGGAATAATAATTGTTTTAAATACTTTTAAGCTACAATAAATCTTGGGAAAATTCCCCTAAATGTGTATTCCTATTTGGGACCATCTCACATCAAAAACTCCACTTGTCCAATGTAAATTTATCAAATGATCTTCTAGAAACAACTTCTATACTTTTTGAGTAAATGATTTCAAGGGGACTTAAAATCCTTAGAAAATCCCAAATAATTCCTGGAGCTGTGTCTTGACCTCAACTACCCACCAGTACCATTTCCCCTTCTTGTCCAATGCAAGTTTTTGGACTTTCTTCATAACCACCTATTTGATCAAAATTGCCAAGTAAGCCAATCCTCAAATCAAAAACCCACCAATCCTTCACCATTCTGGTCAAACAAACTTTCACAGCACACCTCTCATCCCTCTGGTCGAGATACACTGTAGCATCACTGTAGCAACCCTCTTCCTCTTGTCTTTAGTGCTTGGAGGAAGGAGGGATACACACATTGGTCACATCTTTAATTCTTGCAGCACTCCATCCCACTTCTCCTCTGCCCTGCAACTCGACCAGAAAATCACCTCCCTTAGCCCACAGTAATATCAGCCCTGGTTTCACCCTCACCCTTGCTCCATAGGCCATGTCCACCATGAACCTTCCCATTGCCTTTAAATGGACCAGAGGCCTCCACCCCACTCCTACTCTCTCATTTTCCCCCAAATCCCTCCCACTCACCTCCCCTGCATCTCACTTCCTCTCCCCTGTCCTGCCACAGGTAGGAAGAGAGAAGAACTCCCTCTCGGACATGAATGAGCGTGAGCTCGAGCAACCCTCTCCCGAGATCCCTCTCCCCTGCATGTGGCCTCAACGCCATCCCAAACCCCAGATCTCTCATCCCTGAGCTTCCAAGCCTCTCCGCTGAGCTTCCCTGCCCGTATGACAGCGAACATGAATTCGGCCTCCTACCCCCCATCGAGCTAAGATCCCTACCCCCTGCCTCTGTCTTGTGGCTCGTCGCATTTCTGGAAGCTCCCTATTCCCCTGCAACTAACCTTAATCCTTTTCTCCTCCAGGACCGTCGCTACCGACGTGCCGGCGACCTCCGGGGAACTCCCCTCGGCCACCTCCGTGTGACGCACTACCTGAAGAGGAACCTATGGTTGGCGCCCCTTTTCGGAGTCAGTGTCACGCGCCGCACCCGCTCGACACCTCCTCTGCATCATGCATGCACCCCTGAGGCGGCTCCGGCGAGCACCAAAGCAAGCTCTGTTGGGCGTGCTTGGGCGAGTGAGGTCCCAGCGTCGAACCCGCCCTGCCGCCATTCGTTGGGACCATTGTCATTCTCCGCGTCGCCCGGGAGCCTCCCCAGCGCCTGCTCCGTGCCCTCAAGTGAGCTACGGCGCCGCCCCGACCATCCTAGGGTTCGGCCGCCACCAGGCCCTTCCCGCTGGAGACGACGACTTCCCCAGCGTTAATCTCCCTTCGATCTAACAGCCCTGGGTGTCCAATACCTCTTTAGGCGCCAGCTCTCGCTGATGGGCGGGCCCCACGCGGCCGTTTCAAACACCCAGCGCGCACCTCCCGGGCACCGCCTATTGGGCCGGTCCGTAGTACAGCCCAACTCCCTCTGATTTCCTAAGCCCAGTATCTCCTTTCCCCTTTTTCTTTTTTAAAACACTTTACCTCAGATCTGTTTAGTGGCATGTTGGTTTAATTAGGTTTTTAAATGAAAACTGCCATGTTTCGTCCAAATAAAATTATAGACCTGTAAGCACATGTTTTGCCCAACATGTAGAGCCAACCCCTCTCCAGAAATAAATTCCTTTAAATTTAGAAAAATATATTTACTAAAATATATCCTGTTTAGTAAATAAATTCCTCAGTGATCTACACATCTCCAAAATGGATGAAACCAAGTTCTTTTGAAAGCATATTCATAGACCTTACATCCAGCATTTATCTCATACCAAGGTGAACTGTGTTTCAACATTGGTGAAATTCACAAAATCCCTCCATATCTGACTTTGGAAAATTCCCTAGGTTTATGTACACCACCTATTAGGCTAATTCCAACTCCCAGAGTAGTGGACCATCAAATACTACCAAAAACCAGGAGCCCCTAATTTTATAAGCCCCATTTGATTTATTGTGAATTAATCCATTCTGTGCATGGTTAATTCACCAATAATTTGACCAAAGTAGCTCTGCAACTCCAAAAATAGAGTTTTCAGTTTTTACTAGAAGGTATTTGCAATACCTATACATTGCCCTTTACCTCATATCAAAACCCTCTGTAGATTTAATCTGGTGAAAAAGACAAGTTGTCTACAGAACTTCCTTTGGGAATTTCTTGAGGGCATTCTGGTAATTACTTTGGCATGATTCCAACTCCCAGTGAACAAGTACATCAAACTCTACCTGAGCATCCAAGTAATTAATTTTTGGAGCTCCAGAACTTTTCTGGTGAATTATCTCCTACAACTAGAGCTTTTATCACTAGAATATTCATAACTATTTAAAGAAAAGTGATAAATTAGTGAAACCACTTTTGTTGGTTTCATTTTATCAACATCTACCTGTAGGTATCATTTGTATACAATGGTATCATACAGAATATGGTCTTGTTCCAAAAACCCATCTAATAGGTAGTTTCTAGACTATAAATCCTAAGGGATTTTCATCCCCCTTCTCCAAAGCCATCTCGATCTCCTAAATCCAATCCTCTCAAAACCTACTAAATTGAGTAATGTGTGGTATGTTTTCCTACTGTATTGTATTGGTGATTGTATGCCTTGTATTGATTGTGCCTTTTGTTTGTCTACATGTGTTCCTTATCGACGATAGTTGCGGTTATATCGGAGAGCAGAAGAAGATGGTTTATATTGGTTATTATGGTTTTCTAAGAAGAAGTCTAGGGACATTTATGCTATATTGCTGGTCACCGGCAAGCCACCTTCTTGCTCATAAGCCTTGTCCTACTGTTTTACTTATGCATGTTTTATCTACTATTTATTAAAAACTGCATTGTTTTACTATATGTTGATATATATATATAGTAGTGGTTTGGCTCCTCCAAACTATTACACTTTGGTACTACTAAGTACAACCCCCTTGGTGATACCTAATTGTACCTAGTAGAGTAGATGGTGCATATCCACCATACCCCTTTGGAGACCCCGATTTAGCCGAAGCAAAAGCTAGAGGATGGGAAGACCCCAGAAAAAGTATGACAAAATGTTTTATGATATAACCTTGGTGAGGTGGGACCTCCCAAGAGATGTTGAGAAAGAAAAATGTTTCGCTTTACAAAATGCTGAAGGAAAAGGTGGAGGAAAAAGGTTTACAAAAGCGCACCTGGTTCTTTGGAGTCTAGCTATAACAACTTAAACTCGTGCAACCACACTACTCCTATACGGGAAGGGGCTTGACCAGAAAGTGGTTCTCTCTGATACCGGTGCCTCGCAACTACTACAGGGGATCGGGGATCCCTGTAGGGTGGGCCTTCTCCGATAAAGGTCCATGCGGGACATCGACCTGGAGAAGGAACAAAGGGTCGGCAGGCCTCCACGTGTTACTATGGGCCCCTCATTGAAAGCGCACACTCGGGAAGTGGAAAAAGCACTCCGGTTGGTCCTCGCCCGACATCCCGATTTTGAGGGGACTAACACCCATAGGGTAGGTGGTGGTATTAAGAGGGGATTATCCTGAAGGTCTTGTCCGGTTATCCGAAACCCGCATACTGATGTATGACGATCCGCGACAGTTCACGGCGGATGTATCCGATCTTGTGGGTAAAGTGTACAACCTCTGCGGAGGATAAAATCTATTTGAATAGCCGTGTCCACGGTTAAGGACGGGTTGGACAAACTTCTGTAGAGCGGTGCTGGTTTTTGTTTTCAAAAAGGATTTTTGGAAAAGCAAAGGCTTTAAAAAGGTTTTGACCATGGGATGGTCAGAACAGAATGGAAGGAGTTTGGTCAGGGGATGACCGGAAGGAGGAACAAATGGGTGACCCAGTCCTAATGTTTTCAAAACTTTTCAAAAGATTTCCAAAATGTTTACAAAAGTTTTCAACAGAGATATGTAGATGCTATATCTACAAGAGAAACTATTTGAGAAAAGAACCTCTCTCGAGCCCGCCTACTACCATAGCCATACTGCATATCCTCTTGTTAATATTTTTATATTAAGGTGGTTTGCGAGTATATTCAAAGTACTCACTAGCATTGTCCCTGGCTATTAACTTGGTCAGATATCAAGAAGAAGAGGACATTGGCGCCTATGCGAGCTAGGACGTTCTCCCAGTCAATTGCCTGTAGGTTAAGGCATGGATTGGGATCTACGCTTGATGAAGTTCCGCTGATGATTATTGATGTATCCATAACGGCATTTTTGTAAGTCTTGTAAATTCGGTATGTCTCGGATGTTGTAATGATACTTGACGGTTATGTGCCACGACTAACTATTCATGGGATCGTGGTTGTATGCATACTAGGGATTTCCGGAGGATTAATCCGAGGAGCCCACAATGATAATACTAAAAACAAACTCATGGGGAGTATTAATGATGTTCTTATTATGGTTAACAATGCTTATGTCCCCGTTGATTTCTATGTTTTGGATGTTGAATGCAATGTTTCTTGTCCTATTACTTTGGGAAGACCTTTTCTTAGAACTGTTGGTGCCATTATTGATATGAAAGAAGGCACCATTAAATATCAATTCCCACTCAAGAAAGGTATAGAACACGTCCCTAAGAAGCGAGATAAGATTTCTTTTGCCTCTCCTATGAAAACAAAATTTGCTTTTAATGCTTCTTCATTTGAGAACACTTGATTCTTTTTCTTGCTTCTTAAGGCGTTAAATAAAAGTACTTATTGGAAGATAACCAAAAGTTTTAGATGATTCTTGGAAGTTATTACCTCTGTAATAACTGCTCCTTATCCTTTTTATTTGCTTTTTCTGCCAAGGGTAACCTCTAATGAGAGAGAAGTAATGTTTGGGAATGTTGCTGTCCCGAAACAGATTTTTGTGCTTCACCGTAAACATTCATGTAAAATTTCTGTACGTCATTTTGAGGCGTGAATTTTTGTGCTTCTGACCCAGGTTGTTATCTAACTTTTGTTAGTACAACACTTTTTGATTTGAGCAACAGAAGGTCTTCGAAAAAATTGGTTTCTATCAGCTGGTCTGTTTTGACAGATTTCTGCCATTACTTGCATTAGCTTCTTGTTGGTTCCTTTTCAGGTTCTCTTTGGGGAATTGAGCTTTTTGAGGAAAGTGCTACAATAGCTTGTGTTTTAATGGAAGTTTTATTGGTGTTTAAACTAAACCTAAAGACTTATTATCTTGAGTACACTAATGTTGCTAATAAAGATGGTGTGAAGTTTTGTATGAAGAAAAAATTCAGGTGTATGGAGAGAATGATGTAATGAGATGAAGAATGGACTAAAGCTCAAGCTTGGGGATGCCACCCCATGTCACCCCGAGAAATATTCAAGAGGTACAAGCGTCAAAGCTTGGGGATGCCCAAGGCATCCCCTTCATCAATAAAAATCCCAGGTTTCTTCCAAACACTTCATTTTTATTATCTCATGCCAAGTTGGGTTGTTCTTGGAGCATCTTCGTTTTGTTTTTGGTTTTCGTTTGCTTGGTTTTATTAGTTTGCTGAATAAATTGGTTGGACCCCCTCTTTCATACATTAGTTTTCAAATAGTTTGGTTTGGATTGGAAAAGAGTAGGAAAAGTTCATGCTTAAGTGGTAAAAGGAGTTTGTTTTTGACTGTGGCCTATGCTTTGTCATGCCATGCTTGATATTGTTTTGGCTTTATGCTTAGTGATCTTTTTTGTAGCATGATATGCTATAAACAATTGAGATTGCTTAATGTGCATTTGAAGAATCATGCGTTGTTTTAGCATTTTAAACATAGTATTGTGGTATTCTCCTTTGATGATTTATTTGGGTTGACTTGGCACATGCTCACACCATGTTATGACTATCCCAAGTCACCATAAGCATTTATGATCCTTTAGTTTTCAACTTGTAGTATCACTTTATGCTTTGGTTAATGATGTTTTGTCGCTTTGCATGATTATGGCCATTATTGCTCTCTTAGTAGGTCGCTCCCAGTCTTTTGCTAGCCTCCATAACCAAGTGTGAGTTCCACTCATGCATCCAACTCCAAATAAAACCAAGTTATCCAAAAGAGTCCACCATACCTACCTATTAGAATTTGCTATTCCAAGTATATTCATGTTTTTATCTACCTTCCGAATTAAACTTGTTATGTGAAAATTAGTGATTAAAGATCTCGCGAACTTGATGGCACACTTTACTTTCTTGCATTTAATAAACTTGAACCATTGCGTCCATCTTTGTTGCGTATATGCTTGTGCTTTATAAGTTGAAGCAGAACCATGTATCATGGGGAACGCTTTCAACATTGCACTTGTACATTGTACCCCGTTGATATCATGTTCTTTTTCTTATGGATCCTAGTGGTGTGAAATAAAAGGGGAACTTGTAAGATCATGGAGATGACCCACAAGTATAGGGGGTGTATCGCAGTATTTTCGATAAGTAAGAGTGTCTAACCCAACGAGGAGCAGAAGGTGCTGGCTAGTGGTATGGATCAGGAATTCTCTACAAATACTTAGCAAACGGATTTTTAGGGGTTTTTGATAAAGCAAGTAAATAAAGTACCAGTAAACAAAAGATAATAAGAATAAATGCAGCAAGTGACTTAATCCTTTATGCAGCAAAGGACAAGCCGGTTGTATTACTTAAGATGACCAAACGTTCTCGAGGACACATGGGAAGACTGTCAAGTGCTTTCGCTTCATATAGTTGATTAATCTTCTTTAGCTTGCTAAGTGTTGTGTGGGTGAACCTGTGCTAATGTACCGACCTTCGTAGGACTAATACATACTTGTGATTATACCCCTTGCAAACATCCGTAAGTACAAGAAAGTAATTAAGGTAGAAACCTAACCACATCTTTAAACTCTAACACCCTTACGTCCCTTGTGCAATGGTTTCCTAACGGGGGTTCAGGTTTCTGTCACTCCGGCAACACCTACGATTAGTAGCCAAATACACAATGCATTCCCCTAGGCCCATATAGGTGAAGTGTCATGTAGTCGACATTCACATGACACCACTAGAAGAAGTACACCACAACTTAAATATCAAACTATTGAATCTTTCTCAACACAACTCCACTACTAACAACATGACTTATCCCATGTACTCAAGAACAAAACGAACTACTCACAAGACATCATATGGATCATGATCAGAGATGGAATAATGATGTATAACAATCTGAACATAAACAATAGTTCAATGGTTCACTCAATAGCATCAACTACAAAGAGTAATCAACGCCGGGAAAGTTTCCCCTATGAACTATGCAAGATTCAACGCAATTGTTACAGCAATATGGAGATGATGATGAGGGTGCTGATGGTGATGATGGTGGTGATGATGATGATGATGATGATCCCGATGAAGTCCATCTTGATGGTGGTGTTGATGGCAACGATCTCCCTCTCCGTATGAATTCCCCAGAATCATCTTCCAGAGAGATCTTTCTCTCTCGGTGTTTTCCGCCCCACAGAGGCGGTGGAATCTTTCTATGGTCGCTCCACGAGTCTTATGGTTTTGGGAGGAATATATACGCCAGAGGGGAGAGCCAGAGGTGGGCCAGGGCGACCACACTACCTGGTGTGTGCGGCCTAGGCTGGCCCGTGCCAGGGGGTGGTGTGGACCCCCTGTGGCCCATCTCCACTCCCTCTTCTGGCAGCCTTCGTCTTCTGGAAAAATAGGATTTTTCGTATATTTTCCCGTATTTTCTGATCTTCCCGAATTTTGCCTCCAAACAGCACCTTTTCCATCAAAATCCTGACTGCAGCGGTCCATGCTCCAAAAGTCATCAACCATGCAAAAATAGATGAAATAACATAAGTATCATCTCTTAATATGAAATATATCAATGAACAACAGTAAATTATGATATAGAATAGTGATGCAAAATGGACCTGTCAACTCCCCCCAAGCTTAGACTTTGCTTGTCCCCATGCGAAACTGAGCTCAATAAACATGACCTCGGGTTTATGGAGTGAAGAGTCGATAAAAGAATACAGACAAGAAGCATCACATTCATCAATACATAGATCATAATAGAAGACAACTCACTATTATATAACTCAACTTGCAATAAGCAAAGGAAACACAATAAAGATTCATGAAGTAAATCATAATTGGTAATGGCAAACTTAGCTCTTGGTCGAATAATAGTTGATAATTTGCTGGAGTTCACAAATAACTGGTTTTCAATGTGCAAGATAAGAGCAATGTGCAAAACAAGGAACATAAGAAACAAGTGACACAACTATGAGGATATGCTTGACAAGTTATAAGTTGAAATCTCATGCCCCTTACTTACGAGTACCGAACCTCATCCTACTCAACTTCAGTCACGAGTAAGCTCTTGTCATTGTAAATATATGTGTATCATTGAGAACCGCCAACGGGGTACACCTGGCACATGATACAGGAGCTATCCCATAATCAAAATGACAAGGCGAGCAGACAATGAGCATCTCAGTGATCTTTTTATTTGCTATTTGCATAGGTTTTTATTGAGGATGCTTCATAGAATGCTCACTATAGTTATGCTGCAAGTTTCCACCATGATTAGGCATGGCTTAGGCTAGCGGCCCAGGCGTTTCTCTAACACACATATGAACTCCATGATCTTACAAGTTCCCCTTTTATTTCACACCGCCGGGATCCATAGGCAAAAGAATCATGATATCAACTAGGTACAAAGTACCATGGCAGTGTTGAAAGCGTTCCCCATGATACATGGTTCTGCTAACTTCAACTCATAAAGCGCAAGCATATACGCAACAAATAAGGACCCAATGGTTCAAGTTTATTAAGTGCAAGAAAATAAAGTGTTCGCTTGTCATGCCGTATTTTAACTTTTTCCTTAAAGAGCCTAGCATTTTCATAGGCTTCACTCCTCCATTCATCTAAAGGACTTAAGTCAAATAATCTTTTCTCACCTGCGAGCTTACAATCTCTATTGAGTTCTTTCACTGCCTAGTAAGCTTTGTGTTCTAATTCTAATGGTAGGTGACAAGCTTTCCCATAAACCATTTTATAAGGAGACATCCCCATAGGGTTTTTGTAGGCAGTCCTATAAGCCCATAAAGCATCATTCAACTTTTCAGCCTAGTTTTTTCTAGATCTATTAACAGTCTTTTGCAAGATGGATTTAATTTCTATATTTGATAACTCTACTTGCCCACTAGTTTGAGGGTGATAAGCAGAAGCAATTCTATGATGAACATCATATTTAGCAAGGGTCTTTCTAAAACCACCATGAATGAAATGGGAACCTCCATCAGTCATGAGATACCTAGGCACTTCAAACCTAGGAAGATAACATCCTTAAGCATTTTTAAAGAAGTCTCCCCTTCATCACTCTTCGTAGGAATGGCTTCTACCCACTTAGTAACATAATCAACGGCAACAAGAATATGAGTATAACCTTTCGAGGGAGGAAAAGGACCCATAAAGTCAAATCCCCAGCAATCAAATGGTTCAATAACTAGAGAGTAGTTCATAGGCATTTCATTGTGTCTAGAAATATTACCAACACGCTGACACTCGTCACAAGGTAAAACAAATTTTCTTGCATCTTTAAAAAGGGTAGGCCAGTAGAAACCTGATTGCAGCACCTTTTGCGCAGTTCTATCTCCTGCATGATGTCCTCCATAAGCACTACCATGACATTTACGCAATATCTCTTTTTGTTCATATTCTGGAACACATCATCGCATAATACCATCCAATCCTTCTTTATATAAGTGTGGGTCATCCCAAAAATAATGCCTAAAATCATAAAAGAACTTTCTTCTTTGCTGAGTTGTAAAAGTTGGAGGCAAATACTTGGAGACAATAAAGTTAGCATAATCAGCGTACCAAGGGCTCCCTCGTGAGTTTACCCCTACCGCAGCCAACTGTTCATTTGGAAAACTATCATTAACAGGCGTAGGGTCAAAGGGATATTTTCCAATCGAGATAAATTATCAGCTACAGGGTTTTCAGCACCTTTCCTATCTACAATACGTAGATCAAACTCTTGTAAAAGCAGCACCCATCTAATAAGCCTAGGCTTAGCGTCCTTCTTCGTCATAAGGTACTTAATAGCAGCATGATCGGTATGAATGGTGACTTTTGAGTCTACAATATAGGGTCTAAACTTATCACAAGCAAAGACGACAGCTAGAAATTCTTTTTCAGTAGTAGCATAATTCCTTTGAGCAGCGTCTAGAGTCTTACTAGCATAATGAATAATGTTTAGCTTTTTATCAATTCGTTGCCCAAGGACAGCTCCTACAGCAAAATCACTAGCATCACACATTATTTCAAAGGGTAAACTCCAATCAGGTGGTTGAACAATAGGAGCTATAGTTAAAGCCTTCTTAAGAGTTTCAAAAGCTTCCTTACAATCATCATCAAAAACAAAGGGTACATCTTTTTGAAGAAGATTAGTGAGGGGTTTTGATATTCTAGAAAATTCTTTAATAAACCTTCTATAGAAACCAGCATGACCAAGGATACTACGAATACCTTTGATGTCTCTTGGGCAGGGCATTTTCTCAATTTCCTCAACTTTAGCTCTATCCACCTCTATGCCTCTTTCGGACACCTTATGCCCAAGGACAATCCCTTCATTAACCATGAAGTGGCATTTCTCCCAATTAAGAACAAGATTAGTTTCTTCACACCTTTGCAAGACTTTATCAAGATTGTGAAGACAATTATCAAAAGAAGTTCCATAGACGGAGAAGTCATCTATGAACACCTCCACAATTTCCTCACAAAAACCATGAAAGATAGCAGACATGCATCTTTGAAAAGTAGCAGGAGCATTACATAAACCAAAATGCATGCGTCTATAAGCATAGGTTCCGTAAGGGCAAGTAAAAGTAGTTTTTTCTTGATCTTGCTGTTTAACAGCAATTTGAGAGAAACCAGAATAACCATCAAGAAAACAAAAATGGGTCTTTTTAGACAACCTTTCCAACATTTGATCAATAAAAGGAAGTGGGTAATGATCTTTCTTAGTAACTTTGTTAACTTTCCTAAAATCAATGCACATCCTATAGCCCACTACTATTCTTTGGGGAATAAGCTCATCATTATCATTAGGCACAACAGTAATACCTCCCTTTTTAGGGACACAATGAATAGTACTAACCCATTCACTATCAGCAATAGGGTAAATAATACCAGCATCAAGGAGTTTCAATACCTCATTTCTTACCACTTCCTTCATCTTAGGATTTAAATGTCGTTGGTGCTCTACTGGCTTTGCATCTGGTTCTATATTGATAGCATGCTGACATATAGTAGGTGAAATCCCTTTGAAATCATCCAGAGTATAGCCCATAGCACCTCGGTGTTTCTTCAAAACCTCCAATAATCGTTCCTCTTCCTTCCCTGAAAGTTTAGAGCTAATAAAAATAGGATATATCTTTTTATCATCAATGTAAGCATATTTAAGATCGTCGGGGAGAGGTTTTAGATCGAAAACCGGATCCATTTTAGGTGGCAACGTGGTACCCAAATCTTCCATGGGCAAGTTATGCTTAAGCATCTTAGGTTGACGACGGAGAATCTCGTCAATCTCATTTCTTTATTCCATGAAGATCTCACTTTCATGGTCTTCCATATACTGCTGCAAGGCATTATTAGGAGCAAGATAAATAGAAGCAAGTTGTTCAACTCTAAAATCCTCATTATGGGTTTCATTTTCACAAGGTTCTTTAGTAAACTTTGAAAAATTAAACTCATAAGATTCCCCATCAAACTTAGTCAAGATTTTCTCTCTTTTGCAATCTATAATAGCTCCACAAGTACTCAAGAAAGGTCTACCAAAAATGATGGGATAAGTTTTACTAGCAGCCGAACCAAGTACTAGAAAATCAGTAGGATATTTAATCTTACCACAAAGAACTTCTAAATCCCGCACAATACCAATTGGAGAGATCGTTTCTCTATTAGCAAGGTGAATAACCACATCAATCTCTTCCAACTCGCAGGGACTGATTTCATGCATAATTTCTTTATAAACCTCATAAGGAATAGCACTTGAACTTGCACCAATATCACACAAACCATAATAGCAATGATCACCAATCCTAACAGATAGCACAGTGACACTAGCCTTTTTAGTTCTATTAGGATGTGAGACAATATTAGAAGCGTCCTCACAAAAGACTATGTGCCCATCTTCTATACTTTTAGTTACAAGATCTTTAACAATTGCTACTATAGGTTCAATGCTTATTTGTTCATCAAGTTTTACAGTTCTCTTTTCACTTTTAGTGATTACACTAGTTATCATAGGATGATCCTTTACCTTATCTGGGAAGGGTATCTTCTCAATGTAAGGTTCAGGTAAAACATGACCAATAATGCAATACTCAGTACTTCCAATAGGAACACAGTCAGCAATATCTTTATAGGGTGCATGGTACTTGCTCCATCCCTTTGTTGGGATTTCAATATAAGAAGCAAAAGCCTTAAAACAATTTGTAATAACTTGTAAAATCAAGACCATAAGCATTACTAATATTTTGAAAGTCATCAGTTCCCATAAAAGATTCAATGCATTCATAATCATAATTTATACCTGACTTTCTACCTTTGTCATTCTCCCATGCTTCAGCATTGTCTTGAATACAGTTCAGAAGATCCCATTTAGCTTATTCTTCCATGCGAGTGAATGATCCAGCACAAGAACCATCCAATAAATCCTTGTCATGTAGAGGGAGCCTTGCATAAAAGTTATTGATAATAATATTGTTGGGGAGCTCATGAATGGGACATTTGAGCATTAGTAACTTCAATCTCCCCCAAGCTTGAGTTGTACTCTCTCCATCAAGAGGCCAAAAGTTATATATTTGATTCCGATCTTTATGAATCTCACTAGGAGGATAAAACTTTGAATAAAAGAGAGGTACTATTTCCTCCCATTCCAGAGCTTGACCATTCTTCAGCAGCTTATACCATTCCTCAGCTCTTCCTTTCAGTGATAATGAGAATAACTTCTTCTTAACTTGATCTGTAGTAATACCTCCACACTTGAACAACCCGCATAATTCATGTATAAAGAGCAAATGATCACCAGGATGGATAGTTCCATCCCCAACATAGTAGTTATCCATAACACGATCAATAATTCTTGTAGGTATTTTAAAAGCATCATTCTAAGTAGGTGGTGGTTCATCTACTACCTTAGCAGTGGTAGTAGCATTACCAAATAAGAAACTCAACGAATTATCCATAACAAAAATAAAGGAACTAACAGAAGTAAACAATACTCACAGTAGAAGTTTCCTTTACCAGTTCCAATCTCCAATAGCGCTTCACTCCTCGGCAACGGCGCCAGAAAATAGTCTTGATGACCCACAAGTATAGGGGTATATCGCAGTATTTTCAATAAGTAAGAGTGTCGAACCCAACGAGGAGAAGAAGGTGCTGGCTAGTGGTATGGATCAGGAATTCTCTACAAATACTTAGCAACCGGATTTTTAGGCGTTTTTTATAAAGCAAGTAAATAAACTACGAGTAAACAAAAGACAATAAGAATAAATGCAGCAAGTAGCCCAATCCTTTATGCAGCAAAGGACAAGCCAGTTGGATTACTTAAGATGATCAAACGTTCTCGAGGACACATGGGAAGACTGTCAAGTGCTTTCCCTTCATATAGTTGATTAATCTTCTTTAGCTTGCTAAGTGTTGTGTGGGTGAACATGTGCTAATGTACCGACCTTCCTAGGACTAATACATACTTGTTATTATACCCCTTGCAAACATCCATAAGTACAAGAAAGTAATTAAGGTAGAAACCTAAGCACAGCTTTAAACCCTAAGACCCTTACGTCTCTTGTGCAATGGTTTCCTAACGGGGGTTCAGGTTTCTGTCACTCCGGCAACCCCTACGATTAGTAGCCAAATACACAATGCATTCCCCTAGGCCCATATAGGTGAAGTGTCATGTAGTCGATGTTCACATGACACCACTAGAAGAAGTACACCACAACTTAAATATCAAACTATTGAATCTTTCTCAACACAACTCCACTACTAACAACATGACTTCTCCCATGTCCTCAAGAACAAAACGAACTACTCACAAGACATCATATGGATCATGATCAGATATGGAATAATGATGTATAACAATCAAAATATAAACAATAATTCAATGGTTCACTCAATAGCATCAACTACAAAGAGTAATCAACACCGGGAAAGTTTCCCCTATGAACTATGCAAGATTGAACACAATTGTTACAGCAATATGGAGATGATGATGAGGGTGTTGATGGTGATGATGGTGGTGATGATGATGATGATCCCGATGAAGTCTAGCTTGATGGTGGTGTTGATGGCGACGATCTCCCCTCTCCGGGAAGGAATTCCCCCGGCAGAAATCTGTCTGCCAGAGAGATATTTCTCTCTTGGTGTTTTCCGCCCCACAGAGGCGATGGAATCTTTCTATGGTCGCTCCACGAGTCTTATGGTTTTGGGAGGAATATATACGCCAGAGGGGAGAGCCAGAGGTGGGCCACGGCGACCACACTACCTGGTGTGTGCGGCCTAGGCTGGCCCGTGCCAGGGGGTGGTGTGGACCCCCTGTGGCCCATCTCCAATCCCTCTTCTAGCAGCCTTCGTCTTCTGGAAAAATAGGATTTTCCATATATTTTCCTGTATTTTCTGATCTTCGTGAATTTTTCCTCCAAACAGCATCTTTTCCATCAGAATCCTGACTATAGCGGTCCATGCTCCAAAAGTCATCAACCATGCAAAATTAGATGAAATAACATAAGTATCATCTCTTAATATGAAATATATCAATGAATAACAGTAAATTATGATATATAATAGTGATGCAAAATGGATGTATCAGTGTGTTAGAGAAACGCTTGGGCCGCTAGCCTAAGCCATGACTAATCATGGTGGAAACTTGCAGCATAACCATAATGACCACTCTATGAAGCATCCTCAATAAAAAGATCGTTGAGATTCTCATTGTCTGCTTGCCTTGTCATTTTGATTATGGGGTAACTCATGTATCATGTGAAAGGGGTTCCCCATTGGCGGTTCTCTATGATACATATGTACTTACAATGACAAGAGCTTACTTGTGACTGAAGTTGAGTAGCATGAGGTTCGGTCTTCGTAAGTAAGGGGCATGATATTTCAACTTATAACTTGTCAAGCATATCCTCTTAGTTGTGTCACTTTAACCTTAATCACCTAAAGATGCTTATGATAGGGGTAATGAGATCTGAAAGCTAATAAGTACCATAATTTTTAGAAGCTCTTTATGAAACTTGAATCCCTACTTCCTTCCATGAAGGCCTTTCTTTTACTTTTATGTTGAGTCTCCACCTTCTATCTTTATGCACCTATTTTGAGAGCATAGTGGCCATTCTTAGTTCTATGTGCATTGTCCCAAGACTTGTTGATTGATGCATAACTTTGATATTGCTTGTTCTTAAACTATTTGTATCTAGTCACTCTTATGAACTTTGAAGGTGTCCTATGCATTTATGTTTGCTACTCTATGAGGGACAAGCTGAATGCCACTATGCTATGTTTTCTTTATGTGAAAAAAACAAACGTATTGCAAAGCATTGTCATTCATGAATCTTTTGTTTGTGCCTTTTCATGTTGCAACATAGTTGCTATGTCTTATTGTTAGAACTTTATCTTTCATGTTATGTTGAAGTACTATGATCCCAGCTATCAATGTTTTACAAATACTTTGATCAAGTTTATGATGGTGCATGTCACCTCAAAAATTATTCTTTCTTTTTATCACTTACTTACTCAAGAACGAGCAGGAGTTAATCTTGGGGATGTTGATACGTCGCTAACGTATCCATAATTTTTTATGTTCCATGCTTGGTTTTTATCTACTTTCTTATGTCTTGTCCACAATTTGGAGTACTTTTTATACACTTTATTGGACTAAGCTATTAACAAGATGCCACAGTGCCAACTGCCTATTTTCTTCTGTTTTTGGTTCCAGGAAAGTCAGAAAATGAATATTCTCGGAAAACCTAAGTACCCGATCAAAATTCCATAACAGAGTCGGTAGTCGCCGTCATCTCCATCCCTAGATCGGGACGGATCTGAAGCTCTTCCCGGCACCCTATCGGAGAGGAGAATTCACCCTGGAGGCCTTCTTCATCACCATGCAAGCTTCTGGTGCGATGCGTGAGTAGTTCATCCCTAGACTACGGGTCCATGTAGTAGCTAGATGGTTGGTTCTTCTCCTTTGTGCTACCATGTCTAGATCTTGTGAGCTCCGTTCATGATCAAGATCATCTATTTGTAATCATATATATTGTGTTTGCAGGGATCCGATGGATATTGAGATGCTATTTTAGATTGATTATTGATTCTATCATGTCTTTGTTATTTGTGATCTTGCATGCTCTCCGTTGTTAGTAGATATCTTGGCCGAGTAGATGCTAGCAACTCCAAGAGGGAGTATTTATGCTCGATAGTGGGTTCATGCCTCTAGTAATCTGGGGAAGTGACAGAAATCTCTAAGGTACTAGATGTGTTGTTGCTACTAGGGAGAAAATAGCAATCCTTTATTTATAGAACAATCGTATTATTTACTTTACACGCAATGTGTAATGCGATTATCTGTTGCATGCAACTTAATACTGGAGGGGGTTCGGATGATAACCTGCAGGTGGATTATAGACATAGATGCAGTTTGATTACGGTCTATGTATAATGTTGTAATGCCCAATCAAATCGCATAGGAGTCAAGATGATTAGTATATGCATGTATGCTTTCTCGATGTTTGTCAATTGCCCCGCTGTAATTTGTTCACCCAACATGTCATCTATCTTAAGGAGAACCACCACTAGTGAACTATGGACCCCGGTCCTTTCTTTTACCATCAATCTACAACTATTTACTATTTTATGTTTACTTTCTGCAAGTTATTACTATATTCCACACAACACGTTTAATCCTTTGTTTTTAGCAAAACCGGTGAGATTGACAACCTCACTGTAAGTTGGGGCAAAGTTCTATGGTTGTGTTGTGCAGGATTTCAAGTTGGCGACAACACCTTGGAGGTGTTTCCTTGCTCCTACTGGTTCGATAACCTTGGTTTCATAACTGAGGGAAAACTTGTTGTTGTGCTCATCATACCTTCCTCTTGGTGTTCCCCAACGAGCTCGATATATTTTGGGCCATCAGGCTTCCCCATGAAGAAGTGTTATGCTGAATATGGCATTTACTTTCAAGTTCATCAAGTTGCTTCTTGAGCTCGGCCATTTCATTAGGACCCATCTTATATGGACGCTTGGAAATTGGAGTTGTTCCGGGTTCCAATTCAGTTACAAATTAAACAGTCTGGTCAGGTGGCATTCCTGGTATCTCCTCAGGAAACACATATGGATATTCACACACAACTGGCACATTCTTTAGAGCTGGAAGAGGATCAACATTGAGACCAAAGACTTGTGTTGAAGGGATTGCATTCGGAGAATAGACTATTTGGCCTTTGGAGTGAGCAAGAGTTACTGACTTATTCACACGTTCAATCAAAGCACCATTTGCTTTGAGCCATTCCATTCCAACGATAACATCAATTTCCATGGATTTAAGCTCAATGAGAGAGTCTTGGAACAAGTGACTGCCAATAAGAATACCATTTCCATGGCTTATTTTTGTGGCATACATCTGTGCTCCAGGAGATTTTACCATGATAGTATCTACCAAGGAATCAATAGGAACACTGTGTGCTTGAGCAAACTTTTGGGACATGAAGGAATGAGATGCCCATGTATCAAAGAGCACCTTTGCTGGAAAATAGTTTACAAGTAAAGTTCCAAGAACCACATCTAGATATTTTTATGGTTGCTGAGTTGATAAGCTATTCAACCACACACTCTTAGGATCCGACTTATTGTTGTTTTGCTGAGACATTTTAGGAGGTTCCTTGAGATAGAAGTTGCGAGAAGTGTGTCCTGATTGACCACACCCATGACAAGGCTTATAGGAAGGAATTTGGTTCTTCTGCTTTGGCAAAACTTTAGCACTTAGCTTATTCTACAGCTCAACTCTCTTCTGCTGCATTTGAACATTTGGCCTTTGTTGACTTTGCACTTGCATAGGAATCAACAAAGGTGTGGGTGGGTGGGAAGAGAAACCCGGTGGTGCTGACAAGTAGGTGGGCTATATAGGAGCATACATCATAGGAGCAGCATGTGGAACCCAAAACCTAAGTTTCTCAGAAGGCAAAGCTGATGATGAAAGATTAGCCTGTTGAACAGAGCGCTTTTGGTGCTTCACCAACTCTTCTTTACCATACTCTTCTTTCAAAGCCAAGTCTACAAGCTCATCAAAGTTGTTGCAATTGTGCAAATTGATAGCATACTTGAGAGATGGCTTCAGGCCTTTACGGAACTTGTACTGCTTCTTCTCATCAGTTGAGATATCATCACCAGCATAACGAGAAAGATCAATGAAAGCCCTGCGATAAGCAATCACATCATTGCTTTCTTCAGTGAGGTCATGGAATTCCTCTCGTTTCATCTCCAAGAGAGTATCAGGAATGTAATGACGCTTAAAAGCAGTCTAGAATTCAGCCCAAGATAATACTACATCGGTGCCTCTAGAGTTCTGACAAGTCTCCCACCAAGCAGATGACTGTCCTTGAAGCAAGAAGGTTGCATAGGAAACACAATCAACATCCGCAACATGGGCAACTGAAAAAATCTTGTTCATCTCACGCAGCCAATCAAGTGCCTCAATTGGCTCTTCGGGAACATCAAACGTGCTTGGTTTTATCTCGAGAAATTGCTGGATTGTTACTCGGTTGCTTGCAAGCATAACCTGACTCTGCCTCACTGTAAGCTCAGTATGAACTTGAGATACTTTAGTCAAAGCTTGCCCCAAATCGGGTGGAGGATTTTCGTCACCACTCTCTATCCTGAGAAAGGAAAAATAAATTTGGTTAGCACCACAATCATATGAAAATCCAACATCAGTGCATTAAGATAATTTGGGTACAAAAGATACATGAAAATGACATAGTTATCATCAAGGTACACATTAAGTACACAAGAACTAGCCAGTATAGCATGTGGAATTTAGAACGATAACATCAACATATTTCACCCATTACAAGTGTCATATTTGCTAAAGAAAACCAAATTACAATTGCAAGCGTCGGAACAATACAAGTTATGTATTTAGCCAATTAGGTTGATAGCGTTCAACATATTTCACTCATGGTAAGTGTAATATAGCTATACTCAAACATTACAATCGCGAGAGTCCAAAACAACTCAAGTTATGCATGTGTTGGAGAAACCTTGAAGAATGAAGTAAAAACTTCTGCTATTCGCGTCGGTATCAAAAGAACTAGTCAGCAAGACCATGCCGACAAGTCCAAAGTTTTAAAACTTTTTGATTAAAACAGATGGAGTTGATGAAAACATTTTGAAGAAAACCAAGAATTTCAGGGGCTACAAAGGATACAAGTGAAACAACAGATTTAAAGATACAAAGGTTTTTTATTTGAAGCAACTTTACTCTCACACAAACACGAACTTATAACGGTACTACGGATAGTCGAAGAAGTTCGAACCTAAAGCAGATGATAAGAACAGATAAAACATTGCACTTCCTTACTAGAAAAAGGGTGGGAGGGTGGGAAAAGAAATAAAGAGCAAGAAGTCCTACTCTCCGATTAGTTTTTCCCTAGTATATAGCTACCAAAATATTTTTCTAGACTCAACAACGTCTGCTGCAAGGGCTCCTAGAAGGTCGACCATGCTCTGATACCAATTTTAAGCCTCCGGACCTCATCCTCTAACTCATAGGCAAGTATAACCCAAATGTGGATGGAACGTACTACCGTGGAGGTCGTGAGGCCGCCCACAAGCATGCCTACCAAAGCGGAGCAGGGCACTATACCGGCCAACCACCCCATCCACATCACAGGTTATAGACTCAAGTGAAAGAGTGATGACCGGGTAGTGCTGCATATCTAGCGTACACAAATGAGTATGTACGCAAACGACATACAAGCCGTATATCAGAGCATGCCATGTACAAAGAAAGGAAATATAGGCAACAAGATCCAAATATATATAAATAGGTAGCACACAGAGGATAGAGGTCCCAACAGTACATCATACATCAAGCGGAAGACGTGATATAACATCCGAGTACAGATAAGAACCAAATTGGCATAAGATACCTAGAAATAAGCAAGTGAGTTCCATGCTCACATGTCACAGGTCTTCCTGGTAGGATCCTGACTACTCATGGTGGACGTCAAATTGGAAAAACCTGTGCATCTCGGATCAACACATACCTATACAGCGGGAATGAACCCAAAAGCGAAAAGAACAAACAAGAAAGGCAAGAGTGTCAGTACTGAGGCTAGCACATGGTGAGACTAGAATTCAGCGGTCCTCGCCTACCAAGGTATGGTGGGGTTTAGCGGTAGCGAAGCTAGAACTAACTAACTTATAGAAACACACTACAACTTCGGAAAGTAGAGCAAGATAAGAGAGTGCTACCGATAGCAATAATATAACTCCAGGCATAACCCATCCAAGGATTTCCCCCTTGAAAACCAGTCGAGGAAGTAGTCCCACGGAACACACAGTTGAAATTTTATTTATCCAATTGTTTAGATGATAAGACTAATTACTAGTCATATTATTAGAGCATGGCATTAGTGGTGTTATCTATGATCATGAAACTATACTCCTGAGGCGTCCATAATCGTGGACACACGGCTTTTTCGAAAAGATTTACCCTGCAGGGGTGGACAATTGTACCCAAACGCATGTTCAACCCTTCAAGCACTAAAACACAAATACGCATGCCTTCCAAGTCTCACAACAAGAACTGTCTCATAACTACGCGTGTATCCAGAGGTATCACCTACTGTATTGACCCAACCAGGAGGTACGTCGATTCTCAAGGGTGGTATAGTATTTGCGACCACGGTCGAGAAGGATCGGAGCTCCACTATGGAAGATGACCTCTCGGCTGAACCGTGTTTATGAACGCAATGTCGCGACAGTCCACCAGAATATTAAGTTCGAAGACATATTTAACTCACCCATGTCTGAGGACATATTATGCGTATGCACCAAATGGAAAACCAATTTGTGACCCTCTGGATAAACGAATAGCATCGGTAGTTGAGGGGGGATCCCAGGGGGGCCCAGTTTGGTTAGTGCAATTAACTCAAAACTGGTATCATAGAACAAATGGTTCCTAGGTCGACTCAAGCAGTCCCCAAAGGTGGCATCTACCGGGGGCTTATCATTAGGTCAAGCTATAACCCACAAATTAGATTTATATTCGTATCACCAACAATATATGAATATCAAGTTCCACATGTTTGAGAGTAGTGTTATGCATGCCTACGACTCGCAAGGGCAAATCTAGCTAATCCAACAAGGTAGTAGGATAACCAAGGAAATATAGTAGGGCAGGTGAAATAAAGGTACAATACTAAAGCATCAACAGTAGGGATAGCAATAGATCAAGAGAAGGAAGTAAAGACTATAAATGCAAAATAGGTAGAAGGGGGTGAGATGCTCGCTTGACTGATCAAAGGACGGAGTTGGTTCAAGCTTGAGTGGATACTCGTAAGACTATTCAAACTCCTGCTGGTACTCGTCAGGCTTGCCTTCTACCGAGAAGAACCAAATGCCATACATAAACGAAAAGGGCGCAATCAACACAGGGTAGGTGCAAAGCAAGCATTAACGTATTATGGCAAGATATGATGCGACATGTTTAATTAGTCAAGTTTAAGTAGCCAAGGGACAAAACATAGTAATAAAGTAAATCAGCCACATGTTATTTAGGGGTTCGAGTACAGATTCCATTAGGATTCAATGATGCATGATTCAAAATAACAAATGGATACCACAGTTGGATTCGTGTCGTCAAGATGATCGATTTAGATATATCATTTGTCAAATTTGAAGTTACAGATTAAGAGTTATTAAATTATATTTTTAGAGCCAAAAGTGCAAAATTGTCAATATTATAATAGTTAGGGGTGTTTCAGCAAAATTTCACTTAAGCCATTTTATTCATCTCTGAAAATCGTTTACTTTTCGTTTTAGAATTATTTACAAATTCGAATACTTTTGTGAGTTATTTGAATTGGAGTGAATTTGAATTAATTGAATTAGCAGAAAAAGAAAAAGAAAGGTGGGCCGCTGTGGAGAAATGGGTCGGCGGTGGGGAGTAAAAGCTGCTCACTCGCGGCACAAAATAAGCTAGGCCGGCCCAAATCAGGGTCAGGAAGGAGGACCACGGGTTGACAAAAACAAATGGCCATGGTCCTTTTCGCAAAAACGTCAGGAGCAGGTAGATGGTCTAAAAATCAGATCTAGAGTTTTGGTAGCAAAACTGCCTGAGTTCAAATGAAGATGACGACGAATCTGGGACAATTTTGAAGATGTCATAAAAACGAAAGTTCTACAACTTTGCTGAAGGAAGTTTTTACAAACGGGAAACTACGTGCCGGTAGGGAGGGAAGAACAAAGTGGATTCAGTTTGCGCCTGACAAAATTTTAGAAAACAAATACAGGACTCGATTTCGTCTGCAGATTTCTTCACTAGTGGGGATCCAAATCAAGTGTCGTTTGTTGCATTGGAAAGCTGGAAGATAGGTCTACAAGTTTTGTTCATAGAGTTTTCGCAAAAGAGAGACAGAGACGCCGGCAAAATTCAAGGAAGAGGAGCCTTGGGGAGTACGTGGTGCTAGGCTGTTGCTGTCTGTGCCAGTCGCGTTCCAGGCGCGGCGAACTTCTACCTTGGGATCATATATAAGATGGAATAAAAGGAGATGATGATGGTCAAATGTTAGTGGTAGGAAGGAAATAAAGAGATATGTCTTGGGATGATGATGGTCAAATCATGAACAAATATGGGGATTGGAACCTTGGGATATCACAAACTTCTACCAGGAGTGGGAAATAAATAGCTTTATAAAAGATTTTGGAAAGACTAGAGGTACGGATATTTGGAAGGTTCTGTCTTGAGAACATAAGGAGATGGTATCATATAGATCTCCATAATTTTGGCAATAGAAGATAATAAAACATTTGTTTTTTGCAAAGGCATCTTGGCTCTTGTTTTGAAATATCGGAACATTTGAGAATATGTAAAATAAGCCAAGGCATATCTTTTGTTAAATATATTTTGCAAACTGGTAGTGACGTAGAGAAGTGTTTTGAGCACACACAAGCATAGTTAAGTATTACGGATTTCTATTTTCGTGCCTCTGGTTCGTTAGTTGTACTCAGTTTTTCTCAGTCGCTTAGTTTTTCCTTACTTTTTCCCTCCCTCCATTCCGTAACCCTCACATCCGCTCGGACGGGAGGATACCGTCAGGTCAAAGCCTTTACTGTTACATGCTGACTGGTGGGACCGCGTTGGGGCGGGTCGTGCATTGAGATTTACGTTACGTCTCCTCGACCATTACATGCTGATATGTGGGCCTAGGATACACAGCGGACCAGCCATCTATCTCTCGCTGATTATGGAGGATGTGGTGTGGGACCATGTGGGGTGCGTTTGGTAGTTACGTGCGCCTTGTCGCCTAAACTGGAAGTTTTATTTTTTGTTATTTTTATGATTGGCCTTTCAGGAGCAACTTTTTCCCTCTCTCTCGCTAACAGTTGTGTTTTTCCCAAAAAGGTAGCGAATCTAGAGTAGCTTCTCTCTTTATTCATTGTTCCTTTTGCCCTCGTTTTTCCCCAATCTGGTAGCAAATCTAGAGCAGCAAAACTAACCAGCACCATAAATAAATTCAGTAAACAGAGCAGATATAGACAAAGCAGCTAATATAGGTTATATAGTACGATACTTAACAAGGTTCGACAATTAGGCTGCTCAGCAGCAGCGGACAAGTTCAACACAGACAAGACAAAAGAAGCTACTTTACAGCAGCAGCATATCAGTGGCCCTTCATGGCCTCTGCTAGGAGGGCCTCCACCTCCTCCCTCTGGCACCTCCTCCACTTCTTGCTGCCCATTCCCTTGACCTTGGGCGCCTTGGGCTTGATCGGGGGCATGCGCCCCTCCTCGATAGCCACCTTATGGAGGTTGCGAAGGTGAAGACCGAGCGCCTGGTGCTTGGCTATGAAGTTGTGGACGTTCATGGACTCGTCGCGGGTCCTCACATCCTCGGCATGCTTTACAAGGTAGTTGAAGTCTGTGGCGCAGAGCCTCCTGGTGGGGCAGAAGGGGCACTTGTACACGTCGTCGGCGAAGAAGTTGTTATACTGGCTAGACTTCAGCCTCCTTAGCCCACGACGAGTCTTGGTGTCCTTGGACTCGCCATCGCTGTGGACGTCGCTTCTATCCTCCTGTTGGAAAACAGTAGAGTGCAATAAGGACATGATTGAGATACTTTGATTATTGGGATTGATTATTTTCATAAATTAACCGATTGAGATCTCCTAATTATTCCCCAAATCTCAAATCAAATCGAATACTGATCCCAACTACGAACAGGGGTTTCAAATACGAATAGGAGGATTCATCAAAATACGATATCTAACACAAGAGGATTAGCTACTATAAAAATACGAACAGCCGAGCCCTAATAACATTCGATAACGATGGGAACGGGGGAAGAACAAGGGGGGAGAAAACACCGGTTACCTCCGACCATGGGTCGGTGATGCTTGTGTCGTAGGGGTTCTTCGGCCTTATGTAATCAACCTCCTCGTAGGGGTCCCAGCCGAGACCGGCGGGGGCCTCCTCGCCGGCGGCTACAGCGGATGCAGGGACAGGGACGGGGGCCTCCTCGCCGGCAGCCTTGGAGGCGCCGATGGCCACCGCACCGTTCTTCTCCATCACTGGCGTGGTTGGGGTTTTCTTGGGGTTCACAGAAGGTGACGAGACATTGGAGACGGTTGAGTGAGCGAGTGAGTGATGAGTGAGAGTGGAGATGCCTCTATTAAAGAAGAAGGGAAGCAACGTTTCGTTGCACTACCGTGCACCGCGTAACCGCGTATGCTACTGCACCATGCACGGCCATACGTGTCCTCTACCTCCCCGTGCACCACACACGCGTATCGTGAGTCACGTTTTTTCCCTTGTGTCTAACCCTGGCAGCTTAGTTGTACTCAGTTTTTCCCTCGAGTGTAACAAAGGCAGTTTGGTTGTATTCAGTTTTGCCCTCCAATACTAACACTGTCGTGTGCAATATACTCAGTTTTATCCTCCGGTGGCTGGTCAACAGAGAGTCAACGAATAGGTTTTAGCTAGCTAATTGAGTCATTTTATGCACAACAAATTCAAAAAGAGCAAAACATAGTGGCATCTACCCAGGGAGTCTTATTATGTGACCTGCCACCATATGAAATATATACAAACCAAGTTTTAACCTAAATCACCACTTCTCAAATTACCTACTATCTATGAAGGTTCATGGCTTTCTACTCAAGCCTCTTCCCAAAACTTCCCTCCCAAAATATAGTTTGTCTGAATGAGGCAATAATTGTCAAACTGGTGTGTATATTTGAACTGCAAATAGTTTGATGTATGCCAAGATGTATTTTATTGTATCAAAGATGCATTTTCCATTTTTTAAATATTTTTCTATTTTCTATTTGAATCACTTTACAGTCTTGTCCTTAGTTTTTAAGTTCTACTCAGTTTTGCCCTTGGTTCTTAAGTGTTACTCAGTTTTTCCCTCTCTTTGTATCAATCTCTCACACATGTGCTCATCTTCGCTGCTACGCTCTGATTGGTCGAGACAGTTGTCACATGGATCGTGCCAACCAACCATTGATCCTCTGTGACCTAGCGGACAGGATAACCCCTATATCTGTCGAGGGGGGCCCTCTATCTATGCAAAATACCGAGTATTCCACAGGTACTTTAACTCCATAAACAAATGAACTTGAATATATTTTGAAGGGAATGTGTTTGAAGGTGTATAATTTGTGCATTACATTCCAGTCTATGAAAATGATAATCTCTCAAGATTTTCTTAGCACAATATTATCAGGTATTAAGTGTGATTTTAAAGAGTTCAAATGTGTATAATTTTCATATATGCAAGTTTACGCATTACATTCCACTCTATGAAAATGGAGGGAGAAAATGATAATCCCTCAAAATTTTGCTAGCACATCATTATCTCATTATTAAGTGTGATTTCACAGTGTTCAAAGGTTTAAAATTTTCGTATACGCAAGTTTATGCATTATATTTCACTCCATGAAAATGATAAATGATCAGGATTTTATTAGCACAACATTATCATGACCTAAGTGCGATTCCAAAGAGTCCAAAGGTGTATAATTTTCATATATGCCAGTTTATGCATTACATTCCACTATATAAAAATGATAACCTCTCAAGATTTTGTTAGCACAACATTATCACGTATTAAGTGCGATTTCAAAGAGTTCAAAGGTGTATAATTTTTTTATACACAAGTTTATGCATTATATTTTACTCCATGATAATGATAATCTCTCAAGATTTTCTTAGCACAACATTATCACGTATTAAGTGCGATTTCAAAGAGTTCAAAGGTGTATAAACTTTGTATATGCAAGTTTATGCATTACATTCCACTCTATGAAAATGGGAGAGAAAATAATAATCTCTCAAAATTTTGGTAGTACATCATTATCACGTATTAAGTGCGATTTAAAAGTGTTCAGTGGTTTATAATTTTCGCATAAGCAAGTTTGTGCATTACATTCCACTCTATGAAAATGACAATCTCTCAAGATTTTCTTAGCACAACATTATCACGTATTAAGTGCGATTTCAAAGAGTTCAAAGGTGTATAATTTTTGTGTATGCAAGTTTATGCATTATCCACTCCATGGAAATGATAAATGATCAGGATTTTATTAGCACAACATTATCATGTCCTAAGTGCGATATAAAAGAGTTCAAAGGTGTATAATTTTCATATAATTTTCGTATATGCATTATATTTCACTATATGAAAATGAAGCAACGGCACGGGAGCGGGCGCGGGGCTGACTTGGCATCCCATCTTGTAACTCCAACCTGGATAAGCTGAGGGTCCGGCGCTCACGTGGATAATTTGTGGGTCTGGCGCTCACGTGGATAAGTTGTGGGTCCTATCCAGATCTAGATAAGTTGAGAGAGGTGTCCACTAAGGGAATCGACGGAACGCGGCCCCACTTATCAGCATGTAACGCCAAGGGTACACTACGGGACCCGACAGAAGGCGGTCCTACTCATCAGCATGTAACGGCGAGGGTCCACTAAGGGACCCGACTAAACGCGGCCCTGATACGTTGTAAACGTATCTATAATTTTTGATGCTCTATGCTTGTTTTGTATCAACTATCTTATGTTTTGTCTACACTTTGAGGCATTTTGATACATTTTCTGGAACTAACCTATTGACAAGATGCCGTAGTGCCAGTTGCCTATTTTCTGCTATTTTTAGTTTCAGAAAATCTAGTAAAGAAATATTCTCGGAATTGGATGAAACAAAAGCCAAAGTTCCTATTTTGCCGACACGACACAGAAGTCCAAAGAAGAGATGAAGCAGAGCCACGAGGCGGCCACACCATAGGGTGGTGCCCCCCTGGGCGCGCCAGGCCCTAGTGTGGGCCCCTCGGGTGGCCATCGACCTCGCCTCTACGCCTATATAAACCCCCCGAGACGAAAACCCTAAGGATAAGATTAGAATTCCACGAAAAGTTCCACAGCGCCGCCGCCACCGAAGAGGAGATTCTAGGGACATAAGTCTCTATTCCGGCACCCTGCCGGGACGGGGAAGTGCCCCCTGGAGCCATCTCCATCGACTCCACCGCTATCTCCATCACCGTTGCTAACTCCCATGATGAGGAGGGAGTAGTTCTCTCTTGAGGCTAAGGGCTCTAATGGTAGCTATGTGTTCATCTCTCTTTATGCGTGATCTTATTGATATCATGAGCTTTGTAATCTAGTTGAATAAGTAGATCTACTCAAGTGCTTTAATTAATCTCTGTTTATCCCCATGTGTGTGAAGTTAACAGTGTGCACACCATGTGGCACTTAGGCTAAGGTTACAGAAATACTTATCATGAGTATAATTTGAGTTGGATGTCTCTATGAGATTGTGGTATTTGATGGAACCATCTAGCGCTCAAGGTGATAGTGAGGGGTTATCTAGATGGGGAATGCGAACTTTAAGGTGTGTTGTTATAGCCCTACATCGTCCAACCGGAGAGTAGTTCAGGGTAGCATAATGAAGAGAAGATATTTATATGAGAGTGTCCACCAGTGAAAGTATGATCCCTAGGCCTTGTTTCTAAGCATTGAAACACTGTTTACAACCAGTCATGTTACATGTTTGCTTGCTGCCACTCTTATTTCAGATTGCAATTACCACTTATAATCATCCATATTACTTGTATTTTACTATCTCTTCGCCGAACTAGTGCACCTATACACCTGACAAGTGTATTGGGTGTGTTGGGGATACAAGAGACTTCTTGTATCTTGATTGCAGGGTTGCTTGAGAGGGATACCTTTGACCACTTCCTCCCTGAGTTCGATAAACCTTGGGTGATCCACTTAAGGGAAACTTGCTGCTGTTCTACAAACCTCTGCACTTGGAGGCCCAACGTTGTCTATAAGAATAGAAGCGTGCATAGACATCAAGCTATTTTCTGGCGCCGTTGCCAGAGAGGTAAGGTAAAAGGTACTCACATCCTCTGGCTACTAAGCTATCTTCTAGTACTATTGATGGTGTGTGAGTGCTCGAAGTTATTTCCTTTAGATTCTGCAATTATATCTTTTTGTTTCTTGTTTTTATTTTCACTAGTTAGGCTTAATGGAAAACAACAACAAAATTAGAGAGCTTTATAGAATTTATCTTGAGTTAGGACATGAAGTGTTTGAAGAGAAAATTAAAAATCCTATGGAACTTTATTTGCATGCTAATAGCAATGTTATAAGTATGAATTCTTTGAATACCATTATTGCTAATGCTATGGAAAAGTCTAAGCTTGGGGAAGCTGGTTTTGATGAGCATGATATTTTTAGTCCCCCAAACACGGAGGAGAAAATTTACTTTGATGATACTATACCTCCAATATATGATGATTACAATGATGAATATGATATTTTCAGTCCACCTACTATTGAGGAGAAAATTAATTATGATTATAATATGCCTCCTTTATTTGATGACTATGGTGATGAGAATAATAATGATAGCTATTTTTTGAATTTGCTCCCACTATGATTAATAAGAATGACTATGCTTATATGGAGAGTAATAATTATATTATGCATGTGGATCATGATAAGAATGTTTTATGTGATAGTTATATTGTTAATTTTATTCATGATGCTACTGAAAGTTATTATGAGCGAGGGAAACATGGTTTTATGTATCTCAACAATATTAAGTTTCCCCTCTTTATGTTGAAAATTTTGAAGTTTCACTTGTTTTGCTTTCCTATGCTTGTTGCTTTGTGCTTTCATGACTTGTTTCTTTACAAGATTATTTTTCATAGGAAGTGGGTTAGACTTAAATTTGTTCCATATTTGCTTCTTGATGCTCTCTTTTACTTCAATTCATATTTCTTATGTGAGCATCATCGAAATTATCATGCCTATCTTAATGGCTATAAAGAAAGAGCTTTTGGGAGACAACCCATTATATTTTTACTTTCAGTTTATTTTTGTTTTGTTGAGTATTGGAAGTTATTTCCTCTGTAATAACCTCTCCTTATCCTTTTTGTTTGATTTTTGTGCCAAGAATAACCTCTAATGAGAGGGAAGTAAGATATGGGGAAGTTGTTGTCCCGAAACAGATTTCTGTGCATCACTGTAAAAAATCATGAAAAATCTCAGTACATCGGATTGAGCTGTAATTTTTTTGCTTATGCTCCAGGTTATTACCCAACTTTTTTTAGTTTTGCACTTTTCGATTTGAGCAACAGAAGATTTTCGAAAAATCGGTCTTTACCTGCTGGTATGTTTTGACATATTTATGTCATTATTTGCATTTGCCTCTTAATCAGTTTCTTTTTGAGTTCTCTTGATCACTTGAGATTTTAAAATAAATTGCTATAGTAGCTTATGTTTTAATGGATGATTTACTTGAGTTGAAATTGAACCCAAAGGATTATTATTTTGAATACACTAATGTTGCTAATGAAGATTGTGTGAAGTTTTGTATGAAGGAAGTTTTCAAGTGTAGGGAGAGAATGATGTGATGAGATGAAGTATGGACAAAATCTCAAGATTGGGGATGCCACCTGTGTCACCCCAACAAATATTTAATAAGTACAAGCGTCCAAGCTTGGGGATGCCCAAGGCATCCCCTTCTTCATCAATAATCTCAGGTCTTCTTTCAAGACACTTTATTTTTATTACCTTATGCACTATGTGTTGTTCTTGGAGCGTCTTTGTTTTTAGTTTTATTTTGCTTTCTTTGCCGCAATAAGTTAGTTGGATCCCAACACACTTCTTTTGGAAAGAGACACACCCCGTTATTCATTGCCTAGAACACTCTAGTTTTCACTCTTATTGTTCTGTGAGTGTTCTCCTTTGCTAGCATTGCGTTTAGCTTTAGTTTTCTTATTATTTTGGCTTAGAACTTTTTAGTTCTTCTTTGTAGATGGGTGAGACATTCTCTCTGGTCTTTATTGATTATTATCTTTGAGATTTGTTTCAAATAAGTCGATTGGTGTTGGAAAAGAGTAGGAAGTTTCAAGCTTATAGTGGTACAAAAGGAAGCTTGTTTTGACTATGACTTAGACTTTATCATGTCATGCTAGATGTTTCTTTGACCATATGCTTAGTGATTTTTGTTGTAGCATTACTTGTTTCAAACAATTGAGATTTCTTAATGTGCCTTGAAAGAATCATGCGTTGTTTTAGCATACAAAAGCATAATATTGTGGTATTCTCCTTTGATGCTTTATTTGGGTTGACTTGGCACATGCTTACCATGTTAAGACTATTAACCAGTCACCATAGCCTCTATGCTCATTTAGTTTTTGACTTGCAATATCAATTTATGCTTTAATTAATAATGTTTTGTCGCTTTGCATGATTATGGCCATTATTGCTCTCTTAGTTGGTCGCTCCTAGTCTTTTGCTAGCCTCCACCTGTACTGAGTATGAGTTCTACTCATGCATCCAACTCCCAAGAAACCAAGTTATTCCAAAGAGTCCACCATAAATTCCTATGCATGGTGTGTTACACCATTCCAAGTATACTCATGTGTTTATCTATCTTCCAAATTGAACTTTTGTTATGTGAAAAATAGTGATTAAAGCTCTCAAACACTAGATGGCACATTTTATTTTCTTGCACTTAATAAACTTGAACCATTGTACCCATTTAGGTTACCTATATTCTTGCATTTTATAAGTTGTGAGTTAGCATAACCATGTTACCATGGGGAACGCTTTCAACATTGCACTTATTATTCAGTTGATATCATGTTCTTTTGTTTATGGATCCTGACAGTGTGAAATAAAAGGGGAGCTTGTAAGCTCATGGAGTTTGTATGTGTGTTAGAGAAATGTCTGGACGGCTAGCCTAAGCCATGCCTAATCATGGTGGAAACTTGCAGCATAACCATAATGAGTATTCTGTGAAGCATCCTCAATAAAAACCTATGCAAATAGCAAATAAAAAGATCACTGAGATACTCGTTGTCTGTTGCCTTGTCATTTTGATATGGGAAAGCTCATGTGTCATGGGGCAAGGGGTACCCCGTTGGCGGTAAGATTTTCAACTTATAACTTGTCAAGCATATCCTCATTTTTGTGTCACTTTAACCTTAATCACTTCAAGATGCCAATGATAGGGGCAATGAGAGCTCAAAGCTAGTAAGTACCATAATTTTTGGAAGCTCTTTATGAAACTTGAAATCCCTGCTTCCTTCTATGAAGGACTTTATGTTTATCTTTTTATGTTGAGTATCCATCTTCTATCTTTATGCACCAATTAAGAGAGCATAGTTGGCATTCTTAGTTCAATGTGCATTATCCCAAAACTTATTGATTGATTCATAATTTTGGTATTGCTTGCTCTTAAATTATTTGTATCTAGTCACCCTTATGAACTTTGAAGGTGTCCTATGCATTTATGTTCTGCTAGTCCATAAAGGACAAGATGATTACCACTCTTATTATGTTTTCTATATGTGAAACAAAAAAATATCTTTCAATGCATTGTTATTCATGATCTTTTGTTTGTACCTTTTTATGTTGCAACTTAGTTGCTTTCTCTTATTGTTAGAACTATATCTTTCATGTTTATGTTAGAGTACTATGATCTCAGCTATCAATAAATCAATACCTTGATCAAGATTGTGATGGTGCATGTCACCTCAAAAATTATTCTTTTTATCACTTACCCCTACTCGAGGACGAGCAAGAGTTAAGCTTGGGTATGCTTGATATGTTGTAAACGTATCTATAATTTTTGATGCTCCATGCTTGTTTTGTATCAACTATCTTATGTTTTGTCTACACTTTGAGGCATTTTCATATATTTTCTGGAACTAACCTATTGACAAGATGTCGCAGTGCCAGTTGCCTATTTTCTGCTGTTTTTGGTTTCAGAAAAGGTAGTAAAGAAATATTCTCGGAATTGGACGAAACAAAAGCCGAAGTTCCTATTTTTCCCGACACGATGATACATTGCAAATGTATCTATAATTTTTTATGTTCCATGCTTGGTTTTATCTAATTTCTTGTGTTTTGTTCCAACTTTGGAGTACTTTTCATATGATTTCTTGTACTAACCTATTAACAAGATGCCATAGTGCTAGTTGCATGTTTTCTGCTGTTTTTGGTTCCAGGAAGTCAGAAAATGAATATTCTCAGAATTAGATGGGACAAAAGCCAAAGTTACTATTTTCCCGGAAGACTCATGGAGCCAGAAGGAGAGTCGGAGAGGGGCCACAGGGTGGCCACACCCCCCCTTGGCACGGGCCAGCCTAGACCGTGCCAGGGCATGGTGTGGGCCCCTGGCCGGCCACCGACCTTGCCTCCTTCGCCTATAAGAGCCTCCGGAGACCAAAACCCCGCAGCACCGCCGCCACCGAATGGGAGATTTGGGGGACAGAAAGTCTTTGTTCCGGCACACTGCCGGGACAGGGAAGTGCCCCCGGAGCCATCTCCATCGATCTCCACCACCATCTCCATCACCATTGCTGATTCCCATGATGAGGAGGGAGTAGTTCTCTCTCGAGGCTAAGGGTTCTACGGGTAGCTATGTGTTCATCTCTCTATGCATGATCATATTGTGATCATGAGCTTTGTAATCAAGTAGATCTACCTTGCTACTCAAGTGCTTTAATAGATCTCTGCTCTCCCCATGTGTGTGAAAGTGATAGCGTGCACACCATGGTGGCACTTAGGCTAGAGATTACAAATACTTGTTATGAGTTATATTTGGAGTTGGATGTCTTTATGAAATTGTGGTGTTTGTTGGAACCATCTAGTACTCAAGGTGACAGTGTGGGGTTTTCAAGATGGGAAAGATGAACTTTGAGGTGTGCTGTTATAGCCCTACCATGGATTAGAGTGTCCAACCGGAGAGTAGTTAAGAGTAGTATCATAAAGAGAAGATATTTATATGAGAGTGTTCACTAGTGAAAGTATGATCCCTAGGCCTTGTTTCTAAGCATTGATACACAGTTTGCAATTAGATCTGTTAAATGTTTGCTTGCTTCCACCTTTATTTCAGTTTTACTTCAGTCTTTTCCACGCCGTCAAGCTATTTTCTATCACCATTACCACTTATAATTATCCATACCACTTGTATTTTACTATCTCTTCGCCGAACTAGTGCACCTATACACCTGACAAGTGTATTGGGTGTGTTGGGGACACAAGAGACTTCTTGTATCTTGATTGCAGGGTTGCTTGAGAGGGGATACCTTTGACCACTTCCTCCCTGAGTTCGGTAAACCTTGGGTGATCCACTTAAGGGAAAACTTGCTGCTGTTCTACAAACCTCTACACTTGGAGGCCCAACAACTATCTACAAGAATAGAAGTGCGTAGACATCAAGCTATTTTCTGGCGCCGTTGCCGGGGAGGTAAGGTAAAAGGTATTCACACCGGAGGATTAAAGAAGAACCTCCCACGGCAAACACCTATTTTCTGGTGCCGGTGCCGGGGAGGTAAGGTAAAAGGTACTCACATCCTTCGGTGTGAGTGCTCGAAGTTATTTCCTTTAGATTCTGCAATTTTGTCTTTTTGTTTCTTGTTTTCACTAGTTAGGCTTAATGGAAAACAACAAAAAAATTAGAGAGCTCTATAGTATTTATCTTGAGTTAGGATATGAAGTGTTTGAAGAGAAAATTAAAAAACCTATGGAACTTTATTTGCATGCTAATAGCAATGTTATTAGTATGAATTCTTTGAACACCATTATTGCTAATGCTATGGAAAAGTCTAAGCTTGGGGAAGCTGGTTTTGATGAAAATGATCTTTTAGTTCCCCAGCTTTGGAAGATAGCTATTCTATTGCTTATGATGATACAAAACCTCCAATATATGATGATTACAATGATGAATATGTTATTTTTAATGCACCTACTATTGAGGAGAAAATTAATTATGATTACAATATGCCTCCTATATTTGATGATTATGGTGATGAGAATAATAATGATAGCTATTTTGTTAAGTTTGCTCCCACTATGATTAATAAGAATGACTATTCTTATAGGGAGAGTAATAATTGTTTTATGCATGTGGCTCATGATAAGAATGTTTCTTGCGATAGTTATATTGTTACTTTTATTCATGATGCTACTGAAAGTTATTATGAGAGAGGGAAACATGGTTTTATGTGTCTCAACAATATTAAGTTTCCCCTCTTTATGTTGAAAATCTCGAAGTTGCACTTGTTTTGCTTTCCTATGCTTGTTGATTTGTGCTTTCATGACTTGTTTCTTTACAAGATTCCTATGCATAGGAAGTGGGTTAGACTTAAATGTTCTTTGAATTTGCTTCTTGATGCTCTCTTTTACTTAAATTCATATTTCTTATGTGAGCATCTTCTCAAACTATCATGCCTAACTTAAAGGCGTTAAAGAAAAGTACTTATTGGGAGATAACCTAAAAGTTTTAGTTGAGTCCGGGAAGTTATTGCTTCAGTAATAACCTATCCGTATCCTTTTTATTTGCTTTTTGTGCCAAGAGTAACCTCTAATGAGAGAGAAGTAATGATTGGGAAAGTTGCTGTCCCGAAACAGATTTCTATGCTTCACTGTAAACATTCGTGTATAATCTCTGAACGTCTTTTTGAGGCGTGAATTTTTGTGCTTCTGCCCCGGGTTGTTATCTAACTTTCGTTAGTTCAACACTTTTTGATTTGAGCAACATAAGGTCTTCGAAAAAATTCGTCTTTACCTGCTTGTCTGTTTTGACATATTTCTGCCATTTTCTGCATTTGCTTCTTGTTGGTTCATTTTTGAGTTCTTTTGGGGAATTGAGATTTTTGAGGGAAGTGCTACAGTAGCTAGTATTCTAATACAAGTTTATTTGGTGTTAAAACTGAACCTTAAGACTTATTTATCTTGAGTGCACTAATGTTGCTAATAAAGATTGTGTGAAGTTTTGTATGAAGGAAAAATTTCAGGTGTATGGAAGGAATGAGGAATGAGATGAAGGATGGACTAAAGCTCAAGCTTGGGGATGCCACGCGTGTCACCCCAAGAAATATCCAAGAAGTACAAGCGTCAAAGCTTGGGGATTCCCAAGGTATTCCCCTTCTTCATCAATAAAAATCCCAGGTTTCTTCCAAACGCTTCATTTTTATTGTTTCATGCACAGTTGTGTTCTTCTTGGAGCGTCTTCTTTTTCGTTTTTGTTTGGGTTTTTCGTTTGCTTTTGTTTTCTTAGTTTTCTTAATAAATTTGTTGGACCCCCTCTTTCATACATTGGTTTGCAAATAGTTTGGTTTGGTTTGGAAAAGAGTAGGAAAGTTCATACTTATGTGGTAAAAAGAGCTCGTTTTTACTGTGGCTTATGCTTTGTCATGCCATGCTTGATATTGTTTTGGCTTTATGCTTAGTATTGTTTGCTGTAGCATGACTTGTTATAAACAATTGAGATTGCTCAATGTTCCTTGGATGATTCATGCGTTGTTTTAGCATATTAAAGCATAGTATAGTGGTATTCTCCTTTGATGCTTTATTTGGGTTGACCTGGCACATGCTCACACCATGTTATGACTATCTCAAGTCACCATAGCCTTTATGATCCTTTAGTTTTCAACATGTAGTATCACTTTATGCTTTGATCAATGATGTTTTGTCGCTCTGCATGATTATGGCCATTATTGCTCTCTCAGTTTGTCGCTCCCAGTCTTTTGCTAGCCTTCGCAATCAAGTATGAGTTCCACTCATGCATCCAACTCCCTAAACCAAGTTATTACAAAGAGTCCACCATACCTACCTACTAGCTTATGCTATTCCAAGTATATTCATACTTTTTTTTACCTTCCGAATTAAACTTGTTATGAGAAAACTAGTGATTAAAGCTCTCACAAACTTGATGGCACACTTTTCTTTTATTGCCCTTAATAAACTTGAACCATTATGTCGTCTATGTTGTATATGCTTGCACTTATTTGTTGGGGATTAGCAGAACCATGTTCTCATGGGGAACGCTTTCAACATTGCACGGGTACTTTGTACCTAGTTGATATCATGCTCTTTTGTATATGGATGTCGTCGGTGTGAAATGAAAGGGGAGCTTGTAAGTCCATGGAGTTATGTATATGTGTTAGATAAACACCTGGGCCGCTGGTCTAATCCATGATGACATGGTGGAAACCTGCAACGTAACCATAATGAGCTGTCTATGAAGCATTCTTCTTATAAAAAAAATAGTCCTATATTGAGAAAAAAGAGAAAAAGAGAAAAAAGAGATTATGAAAAGAGGAAAGAGAGAAAAAGCACCATATTCCCATGGTAAATAAGAATATTGCTGAGATGCTCGTTGTCTGCTTGCCTTGTCATTTTGATATGGGGATTCTTCCGTATCATCGGGAAAGGGGTACCCCGTTGGCGGTTCTCTATGATACACATGTACTTACGATGACAAGAACTTACCGGTGACTAAACTTGAGTAGCATGAGGAGCGGCCCTCGTATTCAAGGGACATGAGATTTCCAACTTATACTTCGTCAAGCATGTACACCATAGTTTGTTCACTTTAACCTTAATCACTTCAATATGCTTATGGTAGGGGCAATAAGAGATGAAAGCTATTAAGTACCATAATTTTTGGAAGCTCTTTATGAAACTTGAATCTCTGCTTCCTTCTATGAAGGCCTTTCTTCCACCATTATATTGAGTCTCCACCTTCTACCTTTATGCGCCTACTTTGAGAGCATAGTGGCCATTCTTAGTTCTATGTGCATTGTCCCAAGACTTGTTGATTTATGCATAACTTTGATATTGCTTGTTTTAAACTATTTGTATCTAGTCACCCTTATGAACTTTGAAGGTGTCCTATGCATTTATGTTTGCTACTCTATGAGGGACAAGTTGAATGCCACTATGCTATGTTTTCTTTATGTGAAACAAACAAACGTCTTGCAAAGCATTGTTATTCATGAATCTTTTTTTGCGCCTTTTCATGTTGCATCATAGTTTCTTTGTCCTATTGCTAGAACTTTGTCTTTCATGTTATGATTGATGTACTATGATCCCAGCTTTGAATGTTTTATAAATACATTGATCAAGTCTTTGATGGTGCATGTCACCTTAAAAATTATTCTTTCTTTTTATCACTTACCTACTCGGGGATGAGCAGGAGTTAAGCTTGGGGATGTTGATACATTGCAAATGTATCTATAATTTTTTATGTCCCATGCTTGGTTTTATCTACTTTCTTGTGTTTTGTTCCAACTTTGGAGTAGTTTTCATATGATTTCTTGGACTAACCTATTAACAAGATGCCACAGTGCTAGTTGCCTGTTTTCTGCTGTTTTTGGTTCCAGGAAGTCAGAAAATGAATATTCTCGGAATTGGACGGGACAAAAGCCAAAGTTACTATTTTCCCGGAAGACTCATGGAGCCAGAAGGAGTCGGAGAGTGGCCACAGGGTGGCCACACCCCCCTTGGCGTGGGCCAGCCTAGGCCACGCTAGGGCATAGTGTGGGCCCCCTGGCCGGCCACTGACCTTGCCTCCTTCGCCTATAAGAGCCTCCCGATACCAAAACCCTAGATCGTCAAACAGAAATCCACGAAAAGTTCCACAGCGCCGCCGCCACCGAAGGGGAGATTCAGGGGACAGAAAGTCTCTGTTCCGGCACCCTGCCTGGATGGGGAAGTGCCCCCGGAGCCATCTCCATCGATCTCCACCACCATCTCCATCACCATTGCTGATTCCAATGATGAGGAGGGAGTAGTTCTCTCTCGAGGCTAAGGGTTCTACCGGTAGCTATGTGATCATCTCTCTCTCTATGCATGATCATATTGTGATCATGAACTTTGTAATCAAGTAGATCTACCTTGTAACTCAAGTGCTTTAATAGATCTCTGCTCTCCCCATGTGTGTGAAAGTGACAGCGTGCACACCATGGTGGCACTTAGGCTAGAGATTACAAATACTTGTTATGAGTTATATTTGGAGTTGGATGTCTTTATGAAATTGTGGTGTTTGTTGGAACCATCTAGTACTCAAGGTGACAGTGTGGGGTTTTCTAGATGGGAAAGATGAACTTTGAGGTGTGCTGTTATAGCCCTTCCATGGATTAGAGTGTCCAATCGGAGAGTAGTTAAGAGTAGTATCATAAAGAGAAGATATTTATATGAGAGTGTTCACTAGTGAAAGTATGATCCCTAGGCCTTGTTTCTAAGCATTGATACACAGTTTGCAATTAGATTTGTTACATGTTTGCTTGCTTCCACCTTTCTTTTAGTTTTACTTCAGTCTTTTCCACGCCGTCAAGCTATTTTCTATCACCATTACCACTTATAATTATCCATACCACTTGTATTTTACTATCTCTTCGCTGAACTAGTGCACCTATACACCTGACAAGTGTATTGGGTGTGTTGGGGACACAAGAGACTTCTTGTATCTTGATTGCAGGGTTTCTTGAGAGAGGATACCTTTGACCACTTCCTCCCTGAGTTCGATAAACCTTGGGTGATCCACTGAAGGGAAAACTTGCTGCTGTTCTACAAACCTCTGCACTTGGAGGCCCAACAACTGTCTACAAGAATAGAAGTGCGTAGACATCACACGACACAGAAGTCCAAAGCAGAGATGGAGGAGAGCCACGAGGCAGCCACACCATAGGGTGGCGCGCCCCCTAGGCGTTCTAGGCCCTGGTGTGGGCCCCTCGGGCGGCCACCGACCTCGCCTCTTCGCCTATATAAACCCCCCGAGACGAAAACCCTAAGGAGAAGTTCAGAATTCCACAAAAAGTTCCGCAGCGCCGCCGCGACCTATTGGGCATACCCATGTCACTTATCATGAGTATAATTTGAGTTGGATGTCTCTATGAGATTGTGCTATTTGTTGGAACCATCTAGTACTCAAGGTGATAGTGAGGGGTTATCTAGATGGGGAATGCGAACTTTAAGGTGTGTTGTTATAGCCCTACATCGTCCAACCAGAGAGTAGTTTAGGGTAGAATAATGAAGAGAAGATATTTATATGAGAGTGTCCACTAGTGAAAGTATGATCCCTAGGCCTTGTTTCTAAGCATTGAAAAACCGTTTACAATCAGTCATGTTACATGTTTGCTTGCTGCCACTCTTATTTCAGATTGCAATTACCACTTATAATCATCCATATTACTTGTATTTCACTATCTCTTTGCCGAACTAGTGCACCTATACACCTGACAAGTGTATTGGGTGTGTTGGGGACACAATAGACTTCTTGTATCTTGATTGCAGGGTTGCTTGAGAGGGATACCTTTGACCACTTCGTCCCTAAGTTCGATAAACCTTGGGTGATCCACTTAAGGGAAACTTGCTGTTGTTCTACAAACCTCTGCACTTGCAGGCCCAACATTGTCTACAAGAATAGAAGTGTGAGTAGATATCAGGCCCCACTTGTCAGCACGTAACGGCAAGGCTGATAGATGGCGAGTTTCAGACCATGTGAGAGTTCCGTACAAGGAGATGGGCCAAATTGAGGAAAAACTAAGCGGCTGGGGAAAACTGAGTACAACTAATGAACCGAGGGCACGAAAATAGAAATCCCTAAGTATTATTAAAAAGTAAACAACTACCACACCACAAAGCAAGAAAAAGTTTTTTGTTCCCCTAATTTTTGCACTTTGGACAAATAACCAAGGTTACTGAAAGTGGGGTGTTACAAACCCCTAAAGAGCTATGGGCGGTGCCAATGCTCGAAATCATGCCCAGTCCACGCCCATTTCTTTTTTTGCTCCGGCGCAGCCCATTTTGGTATCCGACGCCTTAGGCCGAACCCAATCCAAAAGAGGGCTAGCGGGGGCGCCGGATGGAGCTAAAAACGCTGTGGGACAACCCTGGCAGTGGGATAGGTGTCTCGTCTCCCGAGCAACGTTACGTCCTATCGACTTCCACGCGGTGGCTAAATTTCTTGCCACCGAGTTCTCCCGCCATGCCCTTCCCGCCTTTTCCACTACTTCCTCGCTATATGTACACATGGTAGCCATCGCCATTATAGATCTATACCCCTCACTCCATGGCCACACCTCACACCCCCTCTCGCTATATTTAGGGAGGTAGCCGGAGGTGCTTCTTTTGCTAGTAGGAGCGGCACACAGCCATGCCTAGGCGCCATCTTCCTCCAACTCGCACACCACCCGTAGGAGAGCCAGAGGCGCCTCTCCCTGGCCCCTCTACACCGACTCCGAGGAATCGGAGGGGGTCCCCTCCAACGACCCCGATGCAGGAAACTCCGAGGAGTTGGGTGGGGGAAGCTCCGGCGCCGATTCCGAGGAGCCTCCATGGGTGCCACTCGAACAACGAGTGATCAACCGACGCATTTGAGAAAAGTGCCGGCAAGATCTTCCACGGCCGCCGATACCCCGTGGGATAGTTTACCGGACCACCGACGAGCCTTACGGTGGAATGTCCTCACCCATGTTTTCTTGCCAGAGCACATCCGGCTACAACATCTCGACAACGTCCACACGTGGCTCGTCATTGAGTTGCGCAGATCAGGAGTTATCCGAAGTATCCCTTTTTTCGACTTAGTGCCAAAATCAGGATTATATAAAGAATCATTCTTAGCCCTAGTAGACATTAATTCCAAACATTCTTTAATAATTAAGGTATTTGTTGATCCTCCTGCTGAAAAGTCAAGCAGTACTCTACATTGAGTATTGAGACCATGGTAAAATAAGTGGCAGATTGTTAGTTCAGAATAGCCATGATTAGGAATACCATTGATCATTCCAAAGAATCTTTCCTAGGCTTGTGGGTAGTTGTCTCCCACGTTCTGACTAAAGTTGCCTATAGTTCAGTTACCTTTTCAAAAGGAAGAAACCTATTTATGAATTTAGTAATGCAGTTTTCCCAACATTTAATGTAATGGCGAGGGAGAGAATATAACCAGTCTAGTGCTTTACCTTTAAGAGACCATCAAAATAATTTAAGACGAGAGAATTATCTTGGTAAACCGTTTGGTCCAAGCAATGTTATCACATCGTCAAACTCTCTAATAAGCCTTCCTGGATCTTCATCTTCCCTTCCACTGAAATCTTTCTCTTGCAAAATTTTAATAATTCCACCATCAAACCGATATTCTCTAACTCCAGGATTAGAGAACTCTATTGGTTGTTTAAGAAATTTAGAACTTGGAGCACTGTATTCCCTAAGAATTTTCTCAGGTTTCAGAGGAGTTGTCCTGTAAATAGACATGATTTCCATAATATCACTCAGGTTTTCAACTTCAACTTTATTTCATCTTACAAGTTTTTCAATAATTTCTTCGCGCCTCTGAGTAGGCACGCCTCAATATAATCCGGCAAGTAAGTCCTACCAGAGCGTGTAGACCTTTGTCTCCTAAGGAGAACATTTTGTAGTAGCAACACCTAAAATGTCAAAATACAAACACTTAGCACTTAGCACCCCGACAACGGTTCCAGAAAATAGCTTGATGTCTGCAAGTGGACAAATTGTTTGTAGCTAGTTTCAAAGTTTAGATATCGATCCCATAGGGAGCCCAAAGGTAAGTGTTTATTGGTTAAGTCTCTGTCACACCCGAAGTTGTCGCAGGTCTTCGAGTGAATTGACTGCAAGTGTTGAAATAAGAATGGGGTTTTGATTAAATGCAATAGATTTAAATAGAACTAAAATGGAAACTTCAGAAATAAAATGCATAAAAGTAAAGACCGACTTTGTTTGTTTTTTGTTTTCTGCAGATGGTGAAAGAAGGCGCAGGGAGATTCAGTTCATGGTGATAGTGAATGTGCCAGGTGGACGAGTGTGAATGTAACAATTATAATCTTATAGATATATGTGTAGGCGAGGAACCCATAATTAGCCGGAACTCCTCTTGGTAGATTTCATCCCAACTTCAATAATCCTACTAGCCTGCTCCAAACATGGTCAGACACTAGACGATGAAGACCCTTCATGTCGCTTAGCGATTAAGCTCCTTGGATCGGACTAATGCACTAAGCACAGTGGTTACTCGTTATACTCGAGTCAACTAGCTTTCCATTGATATCCCTGTGTCACCCAGGGGTTGCCGGTCTACTAGTGAACAAGATCTTATCTATGTAGAATAAGGTATCATGTTGTCTGGGCCCTTAATTGGACAACAAGCATTAAGCATCCCACAGATAGTCAATCACACATAATATATTAATTAGAATCAATCACAAACTAATGGAAAATATATGAAGACACATCACATCTTACCAATCCCCTACATCTCCCACGCCCAAGGGAATTACTCACACATGAGAGAAGAATGGATCATCAATATAATCAAATAAAGGGAATTCGTCTTGGTATTACCGTGGAGATCCACAATAAGAATAGAAAAATATCCACAACAATTCAAGATGGAAAGAAACAATCTCAAACCCTAGTCTTGCAAGGTGGAGATCCCTCTCTCTCTCAAGTACAAGTAGTGGCTATGGAGGTGTATTGCCTAGGAGATCGAAGATCGTGGAGTAAGATGAAGAATGTCTTCTCCTTCTTCTCCGGATCCCTTCTTTCTCCCTTCTGGATGGTGTGTGGCTGTTGCGTTATGTTTTCATCCCCTGTCCCTTCATGGAAGTTGTCCCTTTTGACAAGATAGAGGCGGTGGTAGCTATACGGCGGGAACTATATGACCATTCCCGGCGTATAGTTGGTCGTTAAACCATATGTGAGATCCCGCCGCGTGCTTTCAAAGTGGGACTTGCTTGTTTTCTCCAGAATATTGTATTTCTCTAGTTAAATCCTTCTGTTGACGTCCAGAACCTGAAACGCACATTAAAATCCAAGTTTTCTTTGCTACCGAAGTATTAGCCTTAGGTAAAGCCAGAAAACGATCAAATTCGGGAGAAAACCATCAATAAAAGCCATCAAAAATGTGTCAAATCTCACAGCTATCAACTCTCCCAAGCTTAGATGTTGCTTGCCCTCGAGTGACAAGGAAATAAGGAAGAATAGCAGAATTCGAGACTGAAAATAAAGGAACTCACAAGTTTGAATTGGTGTCAAATTATTTTCTTCACAATTCCTGCAATCTTAAATATAATCATACAAGTATTCATAAGATTGCACTGAGTCCACTTCCTAACCACGTATATCTTGCTAGCAAATAAATCATATGCCCAAGCAAGTGTCGAAAGTTTAGCTAGAAAGGTGAGGCAAATTCTTTTGGTGCCTCTCTTTGTTGAGAGATGAAAACTTTTTGTTCTTGCTCACTTAACGAATTAAGAGTACTCAAGTTGGGATCAAAATATTTAATTTAAGAACAACTCATTTACTCCCATGTCAAAATTTCAAGACTCTCAAAGCACCTTTCTATTTCTCTTGTTTTTCAAAAACATCAGCTCTTTCATAGAGAAATCATGCCACTATTTTTAACATGTTAATTGGGGCTGTGTTGTGCACTCGTGGCCATGCCAATAAATGATGTTGAGAAATAATGGGCCAGAGGAGTACTACAACTTCACTTGGAATGTGAAACCATGAGGAGACTAAAATTTTTACACGTCATAGCATTGATGCTACAGATGTTTACATAATTCAATAGCCGAAATCAAGTGTTTCCCACATTTAGATCGTTCGTCGACCAGCGGAGTTAATAGTTCCCCATGGAGCACGACAGAGTTGTAATGACACGCATAAAGCAATATCTTACGGTAATTATTAGAAAACGTAGTGGCATATTTATACTACTTCGAAGCATCCATTTAATCAAACAATTTCAATCAAGGGTACTATTGAGTCTATTTATATTAAGCACAATTGGGATGGAGTAGATCTAAAATCAAATTCTTTTGAGCTAAGCATGGACTAAAGTCATCTTTCAGATGCTTTTTCTTGTTGTAAAAATGTAGTAAGTATTTTAACCAAGTTTATTGCTCATTGTTTCAAAGCTAAAAAGGAGACACTAGCAACGGAATAGAATTTGTAGGATAACAAGCTAAGTGGGGAGTGACTCTAGTGCAAGCAAGTAAATAATTGTGGGATCAATTTAAGGTTGCAAGGAGTGTGATGAAAGGAATGTGATACCTCTGCTTGCTTGCTTCGTTCTTGTATTCGAGTCGAACCTCTCCTATATTTCTATATTGCCAAATCACCTAAAATGAAGCAATCTCCGAGAGAAACAAAGAAACAAACTTGCAAATAAAATTACAACTAATTTTTTTGTATTTTTGTTTTAGGAATGCAAAACTAAAAATAAACATGCAATTTTTTGAAGAAATAAAAATATGAATGCAAAGTTTGGAGGTTTTCAAACCTCCCCCAAGCTTAGGCTATTGCCAGGCTCAGTTGTTGCCATCATTTGGTGGATGGTACGGATACTGCTGGTAGAAGTCGGGGAAGTGGGTCATGAAGTGACTGAAGTTGTGAGTCAAAGTGTTCACATCTTCATTCATGCCCTGAAGAGTGTGGTCGATCTCCCCAACGCGCTGGTTAAGCTGATGGAACTCCTAATAGGGGACGTATCCCTACCCCTGCTGTGGCTGGTTAGGCCACGGTTCCCAGGCTCCTCCTGGCTGTTATCCTTCCCAAGCAGGGTTGTGCCCCTGCTCTCCCTCCTCCTCCTGCTCCTTCTCATCCTACTGCCCTTCATCTTCCTCCTCCTCGGCCTGGTGCTCGGCCAAGATCTCCGTCACTTGGTCCTTGGTGAGGATCCAAGTGTCCTTCTCCACAATCGAGAAGGCTTCAGGGCATGGCAACTAAACCTGCTCAATCTGTGTATCATCAAGATTACTAAATTGATATGCTCGGAGCCTCCGGTTAGCATGGTAAACACCAAGGAAGCCACAAGCAGTCAATTACTTGACGTCCATAAGTTTGGAGCCGTCAACAGGTTCCATAACAAGCAGTGCAATGTTTAATGCATAGGCAAGGTGGGTTACCAATCCACCAATGCGAATATCACCTTTGGTCTTGTTGCTTTGGTGGCGAAAGTGATGGATGAGTAGAGCTGCAGGACTGGGGCTTTGCGTGGCATTGGGGAAGAGGGCCTTGGTGATTATTGCCATGTCCGTATTGGCCATGGATCCAGTATCACCCCTTCCCAACATCGTGTTGGCGATGAACAAAGCAAAGTAGCGAATGGTTGGGTTCTGAATGGTGGACATCTTCTTCTGATAGAAGTGATTGCCACCATTAACAGAAATAACCTCCCAGGTCTCTCCACTCGTGACGCTGTAGATGTTAGTAATATTGGGCTCCCTAGTACGGGGGAAGCTGAAAGTACTGCAAAATTGCTCGAAACTCACATCATAGCGCGTACGGTTCATGGTGAAGCTTATGGTGCACATGTTACCTTTCTCCTTGTGGTCGTCATAGAAGGAGGCAAGGAACTCATGGGTGATCTTGGCATAGGTTTCGTGGCTTGCAAAGCCAAGTACCGCCAACCCCGACCTGCTACACATGAGGTTGAAGTCTGTCTTCAACCCAGCCGCGGTGAGAAAGTTGTGGTCGGCCCAACATGTGGGCAACACCCTCCTTGATGTGACAATGTCCATCTTGGAGTTGCACGGTGCTCGGGCCCCTGAACTTGAGCCCTCTCCCTGTTGGCGCTTGCTCGAATGAAATAGGCTACCGATTTTGTTCATCATGATGCACTGAAAATTTCACCATAAAACCTTAGGCATATAGTTTCTATATGATATATGAACGATTCTACGTGGAAAAATTCAATCCTAACGTGATAAATTAATAGGGAAAAGTAAATAAGTTTGAGTTCATCCACTAGATCAATGTGAGAGTTTCAACCATGGAAATCTGAAAATAAAGCATGAATAGGGAGAGAAACATACCGATCTGTTGATTCCCCTACTCAAACGAACGAAATCCGCGAAGAATCAAGAGTTCTAGGTGGATTTTGAGAGGTTTGAAGAGAGAATATGAGAGAAATAATGAGGAGAGGAGAAAGACCTAGCCGTCCTGGTGCGATTTTGTGGTTGCACCGAACTATACGACCGGAACTATATGGGCGGGTGATGGTGCTCCGCCCGTATAGTTGCGGCGGTGCCGCCAACTAGGGTTTCTTTATACAGGGAAATAACTATACATGCGCAACTATATGGCCGGATCAAATTGATCCCGCCGTATAGTTGGTCGTTAAACTGTCTATCTCTCGTGATAGATTTCTAAAACTAGCATCGATATCTATACGATCGGAACTATACGACCAGAATTTTTATTCCCGCCGTATAGTTGATCATTAAACTCCCAGTACTTTTGGAATCAAATTCTACGAAGGAATCGATATCTATACGGCCGGAACTATATGGTCGAAATTTTTATTCCCATCGTATAGTTGGTTGTTAAACTCTCGGTACCTTTCAGAAATTTTTATACGAAGGCATCGACATCTATACGGCCGGAACTATACGGCCAATTTTTTTTATTCCAGTCGTATAGTTGGTCATTAAACTGTATGTGTCTTTGAAGAAAATTTGTTGATGACAAAGATAACTATATAACCGGAACTATATGGCCGGAATTTTTATTTCCGCCGTATAGTTGGTCGTTAAACCATCAGTAATCATCAAAAAAATTCTGTTTCTTCAAGGATACCTTCTTATCCCATAACTTAGCGAAATATCAAGTTTTTAACCAAAAATTGATAGTAAAAACTATCGACCAACATTAGCATATTAAAAGCAAAATTTTAGCTTCTGTAAATAGAAAACTCAAACTTTTATTCTTATTATTATTCTCTACTCATTCAATCGATATTTTCTACTACTTTTTGATAGCTGCATCTTCACGGGCGCGCTTCCGCAAGAATATCTATAAAAAAGTGGTAGGAATACGATGAACTTTTTATTCTCTAATCTACCAAATTGACAAAAATGGGTTGACTCCCATTAAGCATTCATTAAGAATGGTTCAATCACTCAACCTCTTTTCTTTTCTCGAATTCTTACCTTTGGTTGCCCCTTATCAATGGAACTTACCACATGAACTCGTTTTGCCGGTGGAACATATATTTCCCCTGCTTCTAGCTTCTTTGGAAAATACCGGATGATTTCAGCAACATAAACATTCAAGATTATCTTCCCTTCTGCACAATCTACTGACGAACTTGCAGTACTGAGGAAGGGTCTTCCAAGTATTATAGATAATCTTTTATCTTTTGGAATTTCAAGAATGATAAAATCAGTGGGAATAACATGCTCATCTATCCTAAGTAAGACATCCTCAATTATACCAACAGGTTGTTTAGTGGACTTGTCAGCCATCTGTAAAATGATAGTAGTAGGAGAATACTCCCCTAATCCTAACCTTTTATAGAGGGAGTATGGCATTACACTAACTCCTGCTCCTAGATCGCATAAGGCATTATGAATATCTGTTTACATATTAAGCATGAAATAGTTGGTATTCCAGGATCTCCAGACTTAGACAACAGCTTCTCATTAGTAGGATAGCTAGTTACCATGGCAACAATTTTAGTTATTTCTTTCTTTCTACTAAGAATATCATGAAGGAATTTACCATAAGTAGGGACTTTGAGTGCATCCGCAAATGGAATTTCCAGACGAAGGTCACTAAGTGCCTTTGTAAAATAATTATAAATTACCTCATTCGGTGCTTTCTTTTTTTGATTTGGATAAGGAAGCTTTTTCTCACCTGACTTACTCTTGTCTATTACCTTTTTCGGGGAGTCAGACTCTTTCGTTGCTTTCTTTTGTTGTTGCATATTACTTTTCTTCTTCTCTACTACAACAACTTCATCCTCTTTACTTGTTTCTTTATCTTCTCTTGGATCAACCGTCTCTGCATCAGAATCATAATGATCATCCTGTGCATCATTGTGATCCTCCTTGGTTTGCTCTTGCGTCCCAGTTTCATCTTGAGGATCCACCAACGTATCATCTTCTTGACTTGCTTCAAGCAAGGCTTTTTCCTTGCGCTCTTTTCAGCTTCGTATTCCGGTGGTCCTAAGGGTCCTGTGACAACTAGACCCCTTCTTGTGACAACATTAGTAGAAATAGGAATATCTTTATCATCACGGAGAAAAATTTGATAACCAGATGCTATTTTTTCACTCTGGGTTTCAATCATACTAAGATACTTATGAAATATTTTTATTTCTTGGCCAATCTCATCATAATTTTCAGTGAGTTCTGCCAAAATCTTTTTGTGTTTTTGGAAATGCTTATGCAAGTTATTATGAGATTTTGCTTGTTGATGTTTTAATTCTTGAAAAACTTTTATAGTTTCATCTTCTTTAGTTAAAACTTGTAACAAATCCTTTTTGTTTTCTTTAGCAAGTTCAGAAGGTATACCTTTTTTTTCATAGTTTTACGTACCTCAGACATAAGATCAGGAGTTATCCGAAGTATCCCTTTTTCTGGCTCACTACCAAAATCAGGATTATATAAAGAATCATTCTTAGCCCTAGTAGACATTAATTCCAAACATTCTTTAATAGTTAAGGTATTTATTGATCCTCCTGCTAAAAAGTCAAGCAATTCTCTACATTGAGTATTGAGACCATGGTAAAATAAGTGGCAGATTGTTAGTTCAGAATAGCCATGATTAGGAATACTATTGATCATTCTAAAGAATCTTTCCCAAACTTGTGGGTAGTTTTCTCCCATGTTCTGACTAAAGTTGCCTATATTCTTTCTTAGTTCAGCTACCTTTTTAAAAGGAATAAACCTATTTATGAATTTAGTAATGCCATTTTCCCAACATTTACTGTAATGGCGAGGGAGAGAATATAACCAGTCTAGTGCTTTACCTTTAAGAGACCATCGAAATAATTTAAGACGAGAGAAGTCTCTTGGCAAACCTTTTGGTCCAAGCGATGTTATCACATCGTCAAACTCTCTAATATGCCTTCCTAGATCTTCATATTCCCTTCCACTAAAAGCTTTCTCCTACAAATTTTTAATAATTCCACCATCAAATCGATATTCTCTAACTCCAGGATTAGGGAACTCTATTAGTTGTTTAAGAAATTCAGAACTTGGAGCATTGTATTCCCTGAGAGTTTTCTTAGGTTTCAGAGGAGTTGTCCTGTAAATAGACATGATTTCCATAATATCACTCAGGTTTTCAACTTCAACTTTATTTGATCTTAAAAGTTTTTCAATAATTTCTTCGCGCCTCTGAGCAGGCACACGCTCAATATAATCCGGTAGGTAGGTCCTACCAGAGCGTGTAGACCCTTTGTCTCCTAAGGAGAAAATTTTGTAGTAGCAACACCTGAAATGTCAAAAGACAAACACTTTAGCTCCCGGCAACGGCGTCAGAAAATAGCTTGTTGTCTGCAAGTGCACATATCGTTTGTAGCTAGTTTCGAAGTTCGGATATCGATCCCACAGGGAGCCCAAAGGTAAGTGTTTATTGGTTAAGTCTGTCACATCCGAAGTTGTCACAGGTCTTCGAGTGAATTGACTGCAAGTGTTGAAATAAGAATGCGGTTTTGATTAAATGAAATAGATTTAAATAGTAATAAAATGCATAAAAGTAAAGACCGACTTTGTTTGTTTGTTGTTTTCTGCAGATGGTGAAAGAAGGCGCGGGGAGATTCAGTTCATGGTGATAGTGCCGCCCATTGATCTCAAAGTCCACGGGGGAGTGACCCTCAACAAGCTTGGCAAAGACATTTGATGAGTTTAAAACGTTGATATCGTTGTTCGATCCTGCCATGTCAAAGAAGGAGTGCCAGATCCAAAGATCATGTGTAGCAACTGTCTCAAGTATCACAGTGCAACCTCCTTTGTGGCCTTTGTATATCCCCTACTATGCAAATGGACAGTTCTTTCAGTGCTAATGCATGCAGTCTATACTTCCAAGCATCCTAGGGAATCGTCTTCTTTTATTGACTGCGAGGATCCAAACAGTGTCTTCAGGAGTGGGTGTTCTCAAGTACTGTGGCCCAAACACTGCAATCACCGCCCTGTAGAACCGATACAAGCAACCGATGGCGACGGACTCAGCCATACGAAGATAGTCATCAGTACTGTCACCTGGCGCTCCGTGTGCAAGCAACCTCATCACCACTGTGCACTTCTGCAGTGAGGAAAACCTAACCATGTCGGTGTAGTCTTTCTTGCACACGAAATATGGGTCGAACTCTCGGACGACATGCACGATCTCGAAGAAGAGCTTTCGGCTCCGAACTATGTTTAATTTTATGCCAAACTGTGGTTAATAATGTCTAAAACTATGCCGAACATTATGCCGCAATATGCCGAAAACTGGACGAATTTGAAGCAAATTTGGGCGAAAACACACCGACTGGGAACTCGGCATGGGAAAGCGAGTAAAAAATCGGCTATTCCTAGGCTGAAACATTTCTCTGTCCGACACTATTTAGGTCCGAATTTTTAGAAACCACCGACGAGTGGAGATGCTCTCGTGCGCTGAGTACACGTGTTGCAAAAACACTCGGAAGTAACAAACCCCGCAAAGGAAAAATACACGAACTAACTTGAAAATAAATAGCGAAGACAAGTGAACCGAGTTCCGTTATGCGTAACTAAAAATGGGAAGAAACAGAAGAAAGAAGACCCGAAAGAAGATCCAAGGGGGTCCTCATAATTGAAGACCGGCGAGAAACTCCCAGAACCCGAATAAACAAAGAAATCCCCGTCTCTCCGCCGCCGTTCCACGCCTCCCGTCACGACTTGTCGGCCGGCGGCCGCCTCCAGACCCTCCTCCACCTGTTCTACTCCTCGGCCGCAGCTGTCCGTACAGAATCCCAATTTCCCACTCTAAGCCGCGGGAGTCCCTTAGCTTGACCGCAGGATTTCTTCAAATTCGTCGGAATCCCCGAACCGAGTTGGCGGCGCGATGGGGGCGAACGCCGACCCCTCGGGGTCCCTCGGTGGACCCCACCTCCACCCCTCCCCTGCGGCCGTGGCGCTGCAGGAAGGCCTCGCCGCCAGCACCGCAGCAGCGCTGCGCCACGATCCCGGCCTCGCCATGCGCTGGTCACCAGAGGAACAGGCCGTGCTCGATGACGGATTGTCCAAGTAAGATTGGTTCCCATTTCTCCCTTTCTCGGAGAGTCGGAGGTATCAGTCTATTCTGTTCTGGAAGTATGTTTGGAACCTAGGCCTTGCTAAATGGCAGTTACCGGTTAATGTGAACTTCCAGTCAGTTTCTTTTGAAGATGAACTTCCATACGAGCAGTGCTGTCCTGAGAATAAATATTGCACCTGGTTATGAAATTATGCCATGATGCACTTGGAGCAACAACTAAAATTCGGCGCTAGTCATTGCAGTGGTTGCAGCAAGACGCTATAATTAGCAAACTTGAATTGCCACCTTTTTTCTTGTTTTCGTAATCTAGCGCAAATTCTTCATTTTATCGTTACTTAATATCTGTTCTTATCTGTACAGAGATTTAGCTCAAATTCATCTTGTTATTGTCAATTAACGTTCTTGTCCTTATATGCACCAAGATTAATTGGATCCATCTCATTATGCGGCTCTGCAACTTGTTACAGGTATGCGCTTGATGCAGCTATAGTTCGCTATGCAAAAATTGCTCTGGGTCTGCCTAACAAGACAGTACGAGATGTCGCACTTCGTTGCAGATGGATGGCTGTAAGTTGTATGCTGAGTTCTTTGTGCTTCTTAAGACATTAACCTTTTTTGGGTCCAAGAAACGGAAATATAACTGTGCAATTCTTTTTATCTTGCTCAAATGCTTATTCTCGTTTCGCTGGCACCTTCAGTCCTTGTTCAACTCCAAAAAGTTCTGCCCTTCTCGACTGAACCACTATGTTAGGATGCCCTGTGTACCAGTCACATTTGCCATTTAAATTGCGGAAATAGGAACCGCTTAGCAAACAAAGGGATAGTGCATTGAGGAAGCAGATTCATAATTCTCTACTGCCATGACAACATTGAGCACCTATCCCAGATATCTGATTTATTGTTTTACCAAAATTATAACTAGTATCCAGTTGTAAAAAAAAAACTAGTATCCTCAGTATCTTCAGTAGTACAAACCATTGAAACTACTGTGCTAGCCACCACGTCATTAAAATGAGTCTCTTGTCCTATTTAAAATCCGTATTGTTCTGTAGATGGATCCTTTGAAGCCATTTCATCCAGTGGTTTGGATCACCATCAAGATATAATCATGCTTGGTGGATTTTTGATATTTTATTTTCTCACAGTTCCTTGTGTTGTATGAACTGGATGGTGCTGCCTAACAAATTGTAATACATGAAGTATTCAACATGTATTTCTCATGCAGAAAAAGGAGACCAACAAGAAAAGGAGGGAAGAGCTGGTTAAGAAAAGCAAAGAAAAGAAGGTTGTCACCTACCTTCTCTTTTGATGGACCTTTTTTTAATCTTTTTTCTTATTATTTGCATTAAGGAATCATTTGAGTAAATGTTCAAATTTAATTACCAAAAGAAGTCGGTAGTTGATTTATGGGGACAAACTCATACTAGATGCATAAGTTTTGTTTTAGGATTGCTTACAACTGGAGAATATTCTCAACTAGATAATTTTTTCATGATCTTTATGTTGCTATCAAACTGTAGGAAAGAGTTAGTGACTCTTCAACAAAAGGGCCTTCACACTTGGCACGCTCCAATGTCCCTCCATATTCCGTTCCTGTTCTCCCTATAGATGATGATGATGGATCATACAAAGGTTAGTATCTTGTTGTTTTATTAGGAAGTATGCATATTCTCTTTATGTTTAATACTTTTGTGGGGGGTGTCTGTTTTTCCTTCGCGGTTTGTAGTTACAGCCTACTATTGTTTTGCTCTTCAACAAATTCCTTGTTCCTGCTGTTATATTAGGGTGTTAATTTTTTTCACAGGTCTCTTGTCAGCACAGCAGAAAACTTATAGTTCCTAGTTTTGTACTAATTCAGTCGTCGTAAGCTTAAGTTGCTCCAAAATATATGTTGAAGTAAACAATAAATAGCATAGAATACTCGCTAAATGTTTTTCTTGTACAATATTTTGTTGTCTGTGATCAATGTACTGCAGTTTACTTTAACTGACTTAGTAGACAACAATTCTGATCATCATCTGTTTAAACCTTGTTAAAGCTATCATTATCCTGAACTTTGGTTAAGAAAGTATCGTTCCTGTTTGCTTAGGATAGACTTGTGATTTTCCTTTATTTATCATTGAGTATCATATCATTGCAGCAATTGGTGGTCCAACTGGGGAACTTCTGGAGCACAATGCACATTTATTAAATCAGATCTATACAAATATTTCAAACATGCAGGTATTTTTATTTTCTATGTTAAAGTTTCAGGTCCCTGCACTCGGCTTCGACAAAAAGTAAGATAATGTGAATAGCAAATATGTCTCTTGTGGTCTGTTGGTTGCGGCTTAAATTGCGAGGTCAACGACAAATATGTCTGTTGTTGTTCTGGTGGTTGTGGCTTAAATTTCAGGGTCACTTTATAGTGTTTTAGCTGTGCCTTCAAGTTCTCAATATATTTTCCACATGAATACACATTCTATATCATGCAAAGCTGTAGGATATGATCAATCATGTGTCTGATAATAGAACATTGCTGAGGAAAACCTCTTCATTATCCACAAGAATTTTCAAGATGCTGATAATCTTACATCGGTGAAAGTATTATATACTTCCAGTTGTTCCGAATATTTGTCATACGGAACATGTTAGATTGTTTTATTTTTTCTAATGACATTATACAGGCATGTCATATTCATTTGATATTTTTCACGTTATTTACGTTAAAATATTCATTGACTTTTTTGCAGGTACAGGAGAACCTCTCTCTTTTATGCGAGACTAGGGATAATATACTCACAGTCCTGGGACAGTAAGTTCTGCAACTAGCTTATTCTAAGATCTCCCGAGTACCTGTATTAAATACATTGCAGCTTGCATGGAATAACTTGAGAGTGCTTATCACCTATTTACTCTGCCATTGTTAGGTGTATGTTCACAAGATTGTGTTCTCATTGTTAAACTGTGAATGAGAACACATCCACATGTTTTTAAAGTTTATACTGACTGCAAAGCATGTTGGTCTTTCCTTCCGTTAGGAATCTATGCGTTATACTTTCAACATCAGTGTGTTTTCTTCTTTGGGGCTACAGTTGGGTGTTCTTTTATTATTCTTGTTGTGTCAACTGTCAAGTATACTTTCTGTTAAAGTGCTTTAAAGAACAAAACCTTTCTGTTCTGTTATCTTATAAAGTACTATAGTTTATTTATTTATATGTAGTTGTCCTTTAAAGATGTTTGCATATCCAGTGAAACTGAAATTATGTAACAATTGGATCCTTTTTTTCTTTGTTGCAGGGTAAGCAATGCTCCAGAAATAATGAAGCAGATGCCACCCCTACCTGTAAAGTTGAATGAAGATCTGGCAATCTCTGTGTTGCCCAGACCTCCACAGCCCCGTATATGATGCGCGCAGTAGTCGGCTTGCTCAATCATCTTTGCATGAAGATCAGAGTCGAAAGCTGGGCCACTTAGCTTAAACAAAACTGCTCTAGATACCAGGATCCTGTTTGTGCCGTCCTGATGTTAGATCTGGCCTCGTGACAACTTCTCCTCTATACCTTGTTCTCTCTGTTCAGCTGATGTCCTAGATGTTCCATGTACAAAAGCAGCAGTTTCAGTTTAAAACCCCTTATTAGTGCTTGTAGAGAAACATAAACCTTTGTACAGTCAACCAGTGTAAGAAAAAACAGTTTCAGTTGCTATGTTCAGCATTGGCGTTCCATTCAGCAGGGCATGCACAAAGTGTCAGCACATGATACTATACATATACTCCCCTGTTCCAAAATATAAGATGTGTTACTGTAGCTTTTTCTGAAATGTATGTATCGAGACATCTTTTAGTGTGTAGGTTCCGACCAAAATGAGTGAACCTAAATACTAAAAATTGTGTAGATACATATGTTTCAGAAAAAATCTAAAACATCTTATATTTTTGAGATGGAGGGAGTATTAAAATTTGATAAAAACCGATCTCCCCGTTTTAATTCTATTGATTATATACTTGTTGCAACAACGGTTGCTTTTGAATATCACATTTGAACCAGCTGTCGTCGGATTGATGACAAGTACGCCATGCGGGGGTTCCTCGAGACGTGCGGAAGAGAGAGGTGTGAGACGTACGGTGTTCCGGGACGGTGAGCACACAAGTTTACTTAGGTTCGAATCCGCCGGCTTTGGACGGACTCTACTCCTGCTAGCAATCCAGTAATACGGCAGAGCCGGAATATAGGTCACAAGGGTTTCGCCAGTGCGAGTTGAGATTGTAGACTATTGAGGGTAGGTGTCCTCAAGGCTCTCCCTAGGACGGCTTATATAGATATCCGGCCTAGGGTTTACAGGAGAGATCTTTCCGGCTACGACTAAGAATCGGTTACAGAGTATGTCTTAAATTACAAGTAACATATGGGTCTAAGTCGGTAAGTCTTCTCGGCCTTCCCGTAGCCGGATTGGCCTCTGTCTTTTCTCCCTAACTGGACCGCTCGTGAAGCAAAGCTCTAACCCGAAGTGGGCCACCCTGGTCAGTGAGGAACTGTGAGGATACCCGGAAAGTATATCCCCAACAGCAGCCTCCGAAAGTCTCCAAGATCCAAAGTCGGATTTATCCTCGTCTAGCTTGATCTTCGGCTTGCAGAATCTTGAAGGGTTCCTGAAACTTCACGACAAAAAATACGATCCGGGTCTTAAAAATAAGTCGGACCTATCAACATGTTACTCGGACTTTCCAGCTCAATTTCAAACTAAGCCAGAACTTGGTCTCTGACGTCATCTGACACTCGTCATGGTCAAGTCACGTCATCTGACAAACATCCTGTCAGCACGACCGTTGGTGGGTCCGCAATTCGTGGAACCGAGGCGTCATTTTAATGCGTACGCGAAGATCGAGGAGACGTAATCATCCCGTGGGTCCTTCCCAGTTCCTTCCATGACAAGTGGCATTTACACAGTGCTACTCGCACGAATCTTGGCGCAGGCATGTGGTTATAAGGGGTGAGGATTCTCCTTCTCCTCTCTTCACCTGTTCCCTTTGCCGTTTCTTCTCCTCCACATCTCCCTAGTGCACAGAGCTTTCCCTCCTCCCAATTTTCCTAGCGCCGCCCATCTAAGGTCACCGGCGCACCGGAGAAATGGCTTCTTCTTCCTCTTCCGGCTTGGCGGCGGCAGCGGCAGAGAAGGAAAGCAACTGGGGAATCTAGATCCCGTGCCTCCTCGACAACGAGAAACTCCAAGTCGTGGAGAATGAAGGTCTCCTCCGCGCCGGCGACTGGCGGAGTGGCTTCGACGAAACCATCCCCCACCCGCGCGCCGACGAGCGGGTTCACTTCAGCACCCACCTCGACAGAGGTTTGTCCTTTCCTCCCTCGGAATTCTTTTCCGAGGTGATTGATCACTACGGTGTGCAGCTCCACCATCTTCCCCCGAACTCTCTCTTAGAGATGAGTTCTTACACAGCTTTGTGCGAGGGGTATCTCGACATTAGGCCGAGCCTCACCTTGTTTCGTTTCTACTTCCATGTTCGTAGAAACTCTATCACTGCCGGTAATCCGTACATTACCAGTAATATTAGTCTTTCTCTTAGACGCGAGCGTAGTTATCCTCACATTTCCGCCAGTGACTCGGTCAAACAATGGCCAGCCACTTTCTTCTACCATAAGGATATTCCTTCTCCCGGCAAAGCTACTGCTTTGCCGGCTTTCATCGACGGAGCCGCCATGGCCCAACCGTCTTGGGACGAGGCCCCTATGGCACTCAGTGACGATCTGATCCTCACTAAGAGGCAGATCGAATATCTGATAAAACACAAGGGCCTGAAAGGATCCGACTTAGTCCAATGCTAGGTCGCACGCCGGATTCAGCCTCTCCAACACCACGGCGACCGTCTGATGCACTCCATCATGGCGTCAAAGAACGACTCCCTCCACATCAGTCCTAAGGCTTTAAAGCCACAGGATTACATAAGTCAGATTAAATGGCTGATCAAGGAGCGGATTAAAAGGAAGATTCCAGACATGTCTCTGGATATGCATACAACGGAAGACCTTGTGGTTCCGGTAAGCTTCAATGATAAACCCTTTTATGTGTTCCATCCTTTAAGTTATCTCGCAATACTGAGATGTTTTCTTCTTTTCAGCTTGCCGATCTCCCCGAGTCAGAATTTGATCCACTCGAGGGATATCCTCCAGAGTTTTCTCAGGAGGCGGAACTGGTCCCATTGCCGGACATTGTGCCCAGGAAGCGCAAGGCTCCGACAGTGGCTGTCGGCACAAAGGAGGTGCCCGTCGTGAAGAGGTAACTTTCAACACAACTTTCGCCTTTGTACCTTACTCGAATTTTCTACCAAGATGTAATGTTTTCCATTCTATTACATTCTCAGAGCTAAGAAGCTCATCAAGGGAAAGGGGAAGGGAACTTCTTCCAAGCCCCTGCGACAGACGAAGCTGACCATAGCTTCTCCTGCCGTGGCTCCTCCGACTCCTGCCCAACAACTCTCTGCAACGCTGGTGATTACTCCTTCGCCAGCTGTCGCGGAAGATCCGGCTCCTACTACAGGGCCAGCGACCCTTGAGTCGCAGACTGACGCCACCACGAGTGGCTCAGGTTTAGATAAGGGTGAACCCTCTTCGGGTAATTATCCCTCGACATAGACCTTTGACGAAAACCACCTTAACAATCCGGGGCTTGCCAAGTTTGGCCTGTCCTGCAAATCTGCGGAGGAGATCCAACGGCTGTCCGACAATGCCCGGAGAAGAGAAATCTCTCTGCCGAAGAAGAAGCGCAAGAGGCGGAGGACATCAAATACTCCGACCTTCTTGAACAAGTTCGTCTTCGTGACGAGGGACTTAGAGCTGGTGTGCTTCCACCACCTCTGGTTATTCCACTCACCCTCGCCGAGAAGGTTACCACCGAGGTGAACATGTGTCTGAGCAAACTCACACATGAACATCATGTAAGTCGGAATTCCAACTCACGATTTTCTTTATTGCATTTTATATCATATCCTCTAGCCCCCAAGCATGAAGTAGGATATTCAAATCCGAGTTTATGCTTTCTTAGGATGCCAAAGAATGAACTAGTGTAGCCCCCAAGGCTCGTGCTGATATTAGTAAAAATATTAGCCCGAGTCTTCAGACTTCGACCACAGGGTATTCTGACTTATAGAAAGTTAATTCATATAACCAGGATTTGTTGAAGAACATCTGCAACAAGCGGAGAGAGATCAGAGCTCTCCGGCTTGAAAATGCTGAGCTGAAGGTCTCCAAGGATGAGGCCGATGGTAAACATTCCGAGACTCAAATCTTGTCTTTGTGTTTTCATAGTCGAATATTTTTTCTGAACTGTTGTCCTTTTTTGACTTACATCACTGGTAAAACAATCCTGCGCTATGATTGAAGAGGCCGAGAACCTCAAAACCTTGGTGGTGGAGAACAAAGAACTTTGCCAAGAGCTAGATAAGCTCAAGGCGGATCATGAGAAGAGCATCGCTCAAGTTCTCGAATCCTCCTCCATGGCTACTAACGAGCGTGATCGTAAGATTGCGGCTCAAGATCAGAGAATCTCGGATCTCAATAATGAACTTTGTAGAGAGAAGGATCTTTCCGAGGTGCTCCGGGCTGAACTCCGGAGTCTTCGAGAAGAGAAGACCAAAGTTGACGATGTCATCTTCGGTAAGTTTCCATCTTTTTGACTTGTCTATATTCTTCGACTCTTTCGATGTCGGATTTTTCCTACTGTTTTGCGTTATGTGTATAGGTCCTCTGAACTTGACGGACTCCACCTCCACCGAGCCTCGCACCCACCGGCTTATCCAAGTTGGTGATCTGCTTCACAACTTCTGCCAATCCCTTGAGGATATTGGCGAAGCTCTCAAGGTTCTGGACATGCATATCATGTCGGACTTGCAGGTGCGAGACAAGGCGAAGGAGATGCCGCAACTTGTCCAGGATTAGAACATGTCCTATGCGCGATCCGCGGCGCAGAACGCTCTCACCATGGTCATGAGCCACCATGGAATCATGGAGATATGGCAAGTGACCAGAGGGTACTCTACAGTGGATGAAGACGGATAGGAGCAAGACATCAAGGCCATTATGGACTCTGCGCGGATATGGATGTCACGTAGCTGACTTAACCAGCTACGACACTCCCTTCTTCACCCGCGTGGACACACCGCCTCTACCTCCAGAAGAAGCAGTTGAACTTTCCGATGATGAACAGACCGTATCGGATCTGAACATCTCGGATCGTTATCAAACTGAGGCTGATGCATCCAACGAGCCGGCAGCTCCTGCATCCTCTCCTGCATCATAAATTATCAGAAGCAAATGTATTATTCCGAGAAACATTTATGGGTCTGTAAAATATGTAGTACTATAATTTTGCTAGTGCTAAGCTTTTGATCTATTCAACACTTTTGAATTTAAATTTTTGTGTGCCTGAAATGTTTACATAAGCACTTATACTTTTTCGTCTATACTTATCGTTTATCTGGCTTTCCGCCTCGTCCCTTTCGTGAGCCGGATAAACCTTCAGCACGGAAACTTCGCCGAGCAACGGAGCTCAATTGCTAAACCAGTTTAAACTCGGAAACAAAACCGACTTCCAGTACCAACAATTCACTACTCGGAAAATACCCGCATCTGGCAATCAGATAAATAACCAAAGTATAGACTAGAAACTTTAGAGTTATACCCGAAGGTAGCATTATTAGAATCAAAAATCTAAACCAGAACAAACATGAGCATAAAGTACTTTCAAGTATTCTGAGATTTTCGACTATGACATGATCATTTGGAAATAAGATGGTAAAAAACTTCTCAGAAAAAATTTGAGGCAACCAAGACTTTTATTTCTCACAGAGCATGTACATATGTATGATTACAAAGAAGGATAAACTAAGAATAAAAGGGACATAGCTGAGCAATATTCCATGGTCTGTCTAACTCATCCGGATTTGTACTGCCTCCAGCTCTCTTTCTCTTCTTAGTAGCAGGTCTTTCTTTGACTGGCCTCATGTCAGTTAAGTAGTATGAACCATTGTGCAATACTCGACTAAATAAAAAGGGCCCTTCCCATACTAGGGAAAGTTTGTGCTTTTTTTGTTGCACAAGCCAGAGAACCAAATCGCCTTTATTGAAAGATCTGTTTCTGACTCTCTGGCTATGATACTTGCGTAACTTCTACTGATAGGATGTTGATCTCATTTCAGCAACGACACGGACTTCTTTGACTAAGTCGAGATCGTTTTGTCAAGAAATCTCGGTATCCTCTTCGATATACGCGGACACTCTAGGAGAAGTGTGAATTAAATCACTAGGAAGAACTACTTCTGCACCATAGACCAAGAAGAAAGGTGTGTATCCGGTTGACCTGTTCGGAGTCGTTCGTAAACTCCATATTATAGAGGGTAATTCCTCTGCCCAAGCCCCCGCAACATGTTGTAGTGGTGCTTCGAGTCTCGGTTTTAGGCCTTGTAGGATTAAACCATTTGCTCTTTCAACTTGTCCGTTAGCCTGTGGATGTGCAACTGACGCAATGTTAAGCCGGATATTTTGTTCATTGCAGAATTCGGCCAATTCTCCCATAGAAGAAATTACTCCCGTTGTCCGTGATAATGCTATGCGGATAACCATACCGGATTATAACATCCTCAACAAATCGTTTGGTTGTTGCTCCATCACAACTAGTGACGGGTTTAGCCTCAATCCATTTTGTGAATTTATCCACCATCACTAAGAGGTGAGTAAATCCACTTGGAGCACGTCTAAATGGTCCTACCATATCAAGCCCCCAGACCACAAAAGGCCATGTTATAGGTATTGTTGGCAGCTGATCAGCCGGAACATGAGCTTGTTTGGCATAGTTTTGGCAGCCTTTGCACGTCTTGACTAATCGTTCGGCATCTGCCTGAGCCGTAAGCCAGAAAAATCCGTGTCTAAAAGCTTTTGCCACTAAAGATTTGGCTGGAGCGTGGTGACCACACTCGTCTTTGTGGATTTATCTTAAGATCTCCACTCCTTCTTCTGGAGATACGCAGCGCTGAAAACCCCCAGAAACACTCCGCTTATAGAGCTCACCTTTAACTATAGTATAGGCTTTCACGATAATGCCGGCTCGTAACCTCGCTGGGTAATTTGCCATCTACCAGATAGTCAAGGTAGGGTTGAGTCCAGCTGGGAATTACAGCCAGAACTTCTATTAGAGGTGAGTCGGATTTGGTCAGATATTCCTCATCCACTCCCTTTATTTAGGGAACTTTGAGGTTCTCTAAAAAAGCGCCATCCGGGACCTCTTTCCGTGTAGAGCCTATCCGAGATAATGCATCTGCTTCCTCGTTTTCTGCTCGAGGGATGTGTTGAACCTCAAACCCTTCGAACGATTTAGATAAATCATCCACGACAGCTTTATACGCTGCCATGTGCTTATTTGCATTACAAATATCTGACACTTGCTGAGCAACAAGATCCGAATCTCCATAACACATCAAACATCGGATGCCGATATCCTTAGCAATCCGTATTTCGTGTAGCAATGCTTCATACTCGGCAATATTGTTTGTCGCTGTGAAGTGGATCTGCAACACGTATAGAAGTTTATCTCCTTGGGGTGATTTGAGCACCATGCTAGCCCCCGAGCCCCCTCGAGCTTTAGACCCATCGAAGTTTAGGGTCCAATATTCCGACTCAGGGAGGGTCATATTCTCCTTTGTCTCTGTCCAATCAGCAACAAAGTCGGCAAGGATTTGGGATTTGATTGCTGTCCGAGGTTTATACTCAATATCGAAAGCTGAGAGCTCTATGCCCCATTTAGCAACGCGTCCTGTGGCATCACTGTTGTTGATTATATCTCTCATGGGAGCTGTGCTCACCACGGTAATTGGATGCTCCTGAAAATAGTGTCGTAACTTACGGGATGCTAGGAAAACACCCTAAGCCAGCTTTTGATAGTGCGGATATTGCTGTTTTGATTCTGTCAGAACCTCGCTGGCAAAGTACGTTGAACGCTGCACTAAGTGTTCTTGATTTTCCTCCGGTCTCTCCACCACCATGACGATCTAATGACTTTGTTCGTCGCAGCAAGATAAAGCAACATCGGTTCCTATGGTTCCAGTGCAGCAAGGATAGGAGCAGATGAAAGTACTTTCTTCAGGTCTTGTAGTGCAGCTTCAGCTTCATCGGTCCACACAAAATCCTTGGTCTTTTTCAAGAGTTTGTATAATGGTGCGGCTCTTTCACCGAGCCGGATTACAAACCGACTGACTGCAGCGATGCAACCAGTTAGTCTTTGTATGTCCTTCAGGCGAGTTGGCCTGGAAATATTGAGTATAGACTTGATTTTGTCCTGGTTCACCTCTATGCCTCTTTCAGACACGATGAAACCTAACAATTTTCTGGCTGGGATTCCAAAGAAGCATTTCTTCGGATTAAGCATGATGTTGTATTTTCATAGATTGGCGAATGTTTCCTCCAAGTCAGAAATCAGCATTTCCTTCTTTTTGGACATCACCGTGATATCATCCACGTATGCATGTACATTGCGTCCGAGTTGGTCGTGGAGGCAACGCTGCATCGTGTGCTGGTAGGTAGCTCCTGCGTTCTTCAGCCCGAAAGGCATCGTAACAAAACAGAAGGTTCCGAAAGGGGTTATGAATGAGGTTTTGACTTTGTCAGATTCCTTCATCCGGATTTGGTGATGACCGGAATATGCGTCGAGAAAACAGAGGAGTTCCGAGCCTGCTGTAGAATCGATAACTTGATCAATCCTAGGCAGAGCGAACAGATCTTTTGGACAAGCCTTGTTCAAGGCAGTATAATCAACACACGTCCTTAAATTAGTGGTGTCCTTTTTAGGGACCATTATAGGATTGGCCGACCACTGAGTGTGGATGACCTCTTCTATGAATCCGGCTAACTCGAGCCGCGCTAGTTCCTTAGCTATTTTCTTACGCTTTCCATCGCCGAAACGTCGTAAGGACTGTTTGACGGGTTTAGCGTTCGGGTTTACATTTAAAGAGTGCTCGACAAGTTCCCTAGGTACTCTAGTCATGTCACATGGCTGCCATGTGAAGATATCTTGATTTGCTTGGAGGAACTTGACGAGCACGCTTTCCTATGCGCTATCTAGGCCTACGCCTATCTGGGTCACCTTGGAGGGGTCATCATCCTTCAACAGCGTCTTCTTCATCTCTTCTGATGCCTTGAACTCCGGATTCAGCTTTGTCTCCTCCTTCTTCGTTGCGGGCATCTCAGACGGATCTATGCTCTTTTTGATCTCCTAGTACTCCTGGGCATGCAGCACAGCTTCAGCAAAGGCGGCATTTCCATCCTCGCATTCTCGCGCTTTCTTCGGGTCTCCCCTGATGGTGATTACGCTGTTGGGACTCGGAATTTTCATCATATTGTAAATGTAACACGAACGAGCCATAAAAGCCCAGTAAGCCGGACGTGCGAATATAGCGTGGTACACGCTCTTGAACGGGACCACTTCGAAGGAAAGTGCCTCCGTCCGATAGTTCTTTGGAGTTCCAAAGGTAACATCCAAAGTGATTTCTCCCAGGGAATTAGCTTGTCTTGCTGGGACAACTCCGTGAAAAATCACAGAGCTATGGTTCAGCTGGGTCTCCGAGATCTTCATCCGGCGTAGCATTTCGACATAGAGAATATTGATACTACAGCCGCCGTCCATGAGGGTCTTGGAGAAACCATAACCGTCAATAAGTGGATTGACGATTAAGGCGTATTTTCCTCGCCTGTGTAGCTTAGGAGGATGATCAGCGCGGTCACATGTGATTGCCACTTTCGACCAGTCCAGGTATTGGGGGACAACTAGAACTATTGCGGTGAGCTCATGTAGAACTGCTTTCTTGACCTTTGCTGGTTGAGAACTGAGGAAGGTGACATAAGTGTCTTTTTTGGTAGGAAATTTTTTCTTCCCTTCCGGGTTGGGATTTGAAGCATTGGCTTCCTCCATGTCGGAATCTTCCTTGGTCTCTTTATCCTTTTCGGGATTCTTCTTTCCCTTCTTCCGCTTAGCTCTGTAGCCTGTGGTATCATCTCTTTTAATGTTGTCATTGAAACGACATTCGGCGTTTGTGTGGGACGAGCCCCCATTGGCGTCTAGGTGATGCACACATGGGTTGTTGGCAATGTCGGCCCAAGTGTAGGTTTTACCTGGTTGCTGGTCTCCTCTACCTTGAACTCTCAAAGTCCCATGGCCACGCCCGCGGCCTCTGCCGTGTCCTCCTCGTCCTCTAGACCCGAAAGTAGCAGTAACCACTGCATTTCCGCGTTAGGTTTCTCTTCCGAGGTATTTTTGCGCTTCTGAGCTTGTTGCTTTGGTTGTTTTGCCGACTGTGGCACAGCTAGGGCATTGAGTAATCCCTCTGCATCGTTGTCAGCATCTGCATACTTGCTCGCTGTTTCTACCATCTCTCCCAAATCAGTGACTTTGTCGCACTTCAAGCGATGACATAGAAAACCAATTGGGAGACCTGGAATGAAAGCTTCAATCACAGTTTGATCATTTACTCCCTCATAGGAGTTCTTGGTGTCGATCCATCGTCCGAGGTAATCCCAGCAAGTTTCTCCGGCTTTCTGGGTTCAACGCTGTAGGTCCCCGACCGTATAGGGCCTCCGGTATGTGCCTTCGAAATTCCGAAAGAACGCACTTTGCATGTCATACCAGTTGTGGATGGTGTTCTCCGGAAGTTCATTAAGCCATGATCGTGCTGTATTCTGCAACATGAGTGGGAGATATCGGGTGCCGACCAGGCTATTTCCTCCTTTGGTGATGCAACAAGCTTGGAAGAAATCATGTAACCAGGTATCTGTCCGAGCAATGCCGTCGTAGGCTTGGATGTGCCTTGAGATAGCAAATCCTTCCGGGAATCTTGTAGCTCTAATGCATGGTCCGAAGCACTTGGGGCCCACGTAGATATCATCATTTTCGTAGCGCCGCGCCTCTATGTTGGAGTTGATCCAGTGTCTTGCGTCATTTGGGGATAGAGATCGTCCCGAGTGTCGGCTGTGGCTGCGGTGCCTTGGAGCCAGACTTCGGCTTCTGCCACCACCTCCTCCACCACGACGCCCTCCATTGCCTCCCTGGGGGCCATTGTGATGGCTACTTGGCGGAGAGGGTGGAGCAGTTGGGTTATTTCCGGCTGATCGCTGGCCTCCGTCCGGAACGTCATTATTCCTCTGGGGAGGGTCATTATTCCGGTTCCGAGTAGGGTATTCATTATGACGAGCCCCCTGCCGGCTTGTCTCAGCACGGTATCCGTCGTTTCTTCGTCCGTCATCCGGACGGTTTGCATGTCTAGGAGGTGGCATTCTTTGTCGGTCCTCCTCCCGACGTTTCTCCTTATCATCGTCCCTGCGGTCTTTCGACTCTCGCCGGGGCGGGCTCCTCCGATTCAGTGCAGCAATTTCCTCTTGCTCCGCAACTAGGTTGACTTTACGCCAGTCACGAGAAGCTTTGTGGTGCTATCCCGAAGATCCGGTTCTTGAGTAACTATCTTCCCTGCGGTCGGAATGGTGATGCTGATCCGGAACACGCTGGGGTCTTACGTCAGCCCATGCCGGGTCTGTCCGACATTGGTCTGAATCAAAGACCAGCTTTTGACTTCCGGACATGGTGACCTTTTGCTGCTCTAGTCCCTTGTTGAGTAGTTTGATTCCCAACCGGATATCCTCCGGGCCTGGATTAGCCGATAGAATCTCTCGCGCCGCCACGATATTCTGTACTGGGGTTGGATAGACCCAATCCACTTTACTATCTTTCCGAGGTTTCCCCATCTCTTCTCCAAAAAGGACGGCGTGAATCTGTGGGAATTGGTTGTCATTAGTATGACGCTTCCTGGTTTTCTGGTATTGCCTGGAGTTGTACTTCCCCGCAGATGCTATGCGTTTCTTTTCCTCCTCAATGTTTTTGGCTTCATCGAGGAGTACTTGACGAAGCGCTTCTAGGGCCTGTGCCCTCTCATCTAGTTCTTCAGCAGTAAGTTCTGCAGCTGTAGGAATAGGTGTGGTTAATGCAGCATCGATGAATTTACGCGCACCTTCAGTGATCACGTGTCCATCCACCGGTTCTTCTTTTTTGGGATCTTCTGGGATAAGCGCTCCATCCGAGTCCTCCTCGTATTCCTCGGTGATCACTTCCTCTGCTAGAGGGTCTTTTGCCGGGGTCTTGTTCTTCTTGTTCTTCTTCTTTGCCTTCTTGGCAGCGCCGGTAGCAAAGACGACTTTGGGTCCGTTTCCCGGAGTCAAGCTTTGATCGGTACTTTCGAACCTCTGGATCTCGGGATTATCTCCGTTTTCCATGTCATCCTGCGCTTTGGGAGAGTGTTCCCCGGATCCTTCATCCATGGCTTCTCCTTCCTCTTCATATTCCACGGAGAACTTTCCGAAATCTGCTGACGTCATCGATTCATCCGAGGATGCGGGTACGTCGGCGTTTGTTCCGATTGTCTCCAGCACAGAGTCGGTGTTGTCTCCAGCATCGGCAGAGCCGGATCCGGATCCCACATACCCGACGAAGTGCGGTGCGTGCTTCCTGAGGTACCTGCGGCTTTCGCGATCAGCTTCGTCGAAACTTTTGATGGTCTCGAGAATTGCATCTACGCCTGAGTTTTGCATTATCATGCGTCGCAGTGTGTACCTTAGGAAAGGCCTGTCTGTCCGGCGTCATCAGAGCCGGAATCAATGTCGTTGATATGATCCTCCTGGATTTCGACTTCAGCGGGTGGGTCGATCTGGGATTCGGCCTCTCCAAGGAGATCCACTCCAAATTCGACTTGGACCGCTAGGTCTTCTTCAGGCTCGGATTTCTCCACTATCTCTGCAACTGGTGCGGGTTGGGTGGGATTAGGGTTTTCTGAGATCCAGAACTTTGCCGCCTCCATGGACAAAGGGGATCCAGAAATTTCTCCTACCTCTATCATCACCACTGGGGTGGGTGGGACAGGTTCAGCAAAGCCGATGTAAACATCGATCTTGCCAAAATACATGATGGTGTAGGCAGTCACAGCCTCCCTAGACGGAATCCGGGTCTCGTCAAGAACGATGAGAGGGATGTCGCTGGCATAGAGGATGCGACCGACAGTGATAGTCTCGCCGATTCCGATTCTTGCAGATTCTGCTCGGAATGCGGATCCGAAGCTCACTTGCCCCACGGTGGGCGCCAACTTTCATCGGATTGATGACAAGTACGCCATGAGGGGGTCCTCGCGGTGTGCGGAAGAGAGGGGTGTGAGACGTACGGTGTTCCGGGACAGTGAGCACACAAGTTTACCCAGGTTCGAATCCGCCGGCTTTGGACGGATCCTACTCCTGCTAGCAATCCAGTAATACGGCAGAGCCAGAATATGGGTTACAAGGGTTTGCCTGTGCGAGTTGAGATTGTAGACTATTGAGGGTAGGTGCCCTAAAGGCTCTCCCTAGGACGACTTATATAGATATCCGGCCTAGGGTTTACAGGAGAGATCAGTCCGGCTACGACTAAGAGTCGGTTACATAGTACATCTTGAACTACAAGTAACACTATGGGCCTAAGTCGGTAAGTCTTCTGGGCCTTCCCGTAGCCGAATTGGACTCCGTCTTTTCTCCCTGACTGGGCCGCCCGTGAAGCAAAGCTCTAACCCAAAGTGGGCCACCCTGGTCAGTGAGGACTATGAGGATACCTGGAAAGTATATCCCCAACAGTCCCTATTCAACTTGTAGGTTAGGAGAATTTGCTCAACGCAATTGTATTGATTGAGGGGTTGTGTATTTATACACAATTATAATAACCTAACCTACCTCTAGATCTCATCCAATGGTGAATACAACAAGAAGAACCATGGAAAGATTAGGTGGCTAAGAGGTTACAACTGAACACAAGTAGAAGACCTAATCTCTATACCCCCTCTCCCCCGCACAGTCGAAGTGTCATCAGAGATGAGGCCGAGGCTGGACTGAAACTTCTTAAAACTAGAAGTAGAGAGACCTTTGGTCATGATATCAACGAGCTGCTTGGTTGTTGGAACTTAAATAACACGAAACTGATCGAGAGCTACCTTTTCATGAACAAAATGGATGTTTAGCTCGATGTGTTTAGTCCAGCGATGATGAACACGGTTGGCAGACAAGTAGACCGCTGATAAATTATCACAGAACACCATAATTGCTTGTTCAACAGGGCAATGAAGCTCAGCGAGGAGTTGACGAAGTCAACAATAGTCAGCAACAGTGTTGGCAAGATATCAATATTCACCCTCCGCACTAGATCTCGACACTGTTTGCTGGTGCTTAGAGGACTAGGAGATCAGGCTACCACCAAGATACACAGAAAACCTAGAAGTAGAACAACATGTGTCAACACACTAGTGGAACGGGGTTCTAGTCCCGGTTCATAACAGGCACTAGTCTCGGTTTCGCACTCGGGACTGCCAAATCGGGACTAGAGACCCCTATCTCTAGTCCCGGTTTGCTACGGACTGGGACTAGAGGCCACCACATGGCAGCATCAACACGGCTGGGATGGAGGACCTCTAGTCCCGGGACGTAACACGGCCCGGGCTAGAGAAAACACATGATTCTCTACCGCGGCACGATTTTGTGTTTTCCTTTTCGTTTTTTTCTCCATTTCGTTCCTTTTTCAATTTGTGTTTCATTATAATTTCAAACATGTTTCCGTACACATATTCTACGCCACTACATACACAGAACACATTGATGCGTATAAAATTAATATTCGATCTCTTGCGAGCCGTCATTGCAATCAAAACTCGTTGGTTCTTCGTTTCTTTGTTCTATCTCCATTGTTTCACTGGACTCATTCAAAAACTGTGAGCCATCTTTAGGGGGTGACCCACAAGTATAGGGGGTGTATTGCAGTATTTTCGAGGGAAGTAAAACCCAATTTATTGATTTGACACAAGGGGAGCCAAAGAATATTTATAAGCTTAACAACTGAGTTGTCAATTCACCTGCACCTGGAAACAATCTTGCGGACAATAGTTTATCAGTAGCAACAGCTTTATAGTAGCAATAGTAAAGTAATAACAGTAGTAAAAGTAAAGACAGTAGTAACAATTGCAGTAAACAGTAGGATTAAAGCGTGGTAGGCATAGGGATGGATGGACGGGAGTTGCATGGACAAGCCAATTCATATGGCAATCAAGACATAGGGCATTTGCAGATAAATAAGATAAATCATCCAAATACTAAATAATCATAGGCATGTGTTCCATATATAGTCATACGTGCTCGCAATGAGAACTTGCACAACATCTTTTGTCCTGCCAGCCCGTTTGCAGCGGGGCCTCAAGGGAACTACTGGCAATTAAGGTGCTCCTTTTAATAGAGTACCGGAGCAAAGCATTAACACTCTGTGAACACATGTGATCCTCACATTAAAGCCATCCCCTCCGGTTATCCCGATTGCTGTCACTTCGGGGCCTTTGGTTCCAGACAATAATATGTGTATACAACTTGCAGGTAAGACCATAAACGATACTATCATAATGAATCAATAACATGTTCACATCTGAAATCATGGACTCGGGCCCTAGTGACAAGCATTAAGCACAACAAGTTGCAACAAAGTCAAAAAGCACTAATAATAGATACTAGGCACCATGCCCTAACAATCTGATGCCATTACATGAACGATCTCATCCAATCCCTACCATCCCCATAGCCTACAGTGGGGATTACTCACTCATAGATGGGGGAAACATGGATGGTCGATGGAGAAGCGATGGTGGTGATGATGGTGATGATCTCCTCCAATTCCCTATCCTGGCAGGGTGCCAGAACAGAGTTTCTGGTTCCAAATCACGGAATCTGGTGGTGGCGGCGCAACGGAACTCTTTTTGGAAAAACGTTGAACCCCCCTTGGTTTTTAGGTCAAGGGGAAACTTATGGGCGAAGAGGGAGGCCGAGGGGGTGACCGGGGCGGCCACACCACCCCCAGGCGTGACCTGGCCTGGCCCACGAGGCCAGGTGGTGTGGGCCCCTCATGGCCCTCCTCTGTCTCGACTTCTAGCTCCGTGAGTCTTCTGGTGAAATAGGATTTTTGGCATATTTTCCGGGATTTTTCCTGATAGTTCATTTTCTGCATAAAAACTAGACACCAAGGTAATTCTGCTAAAAATAGCGTTAGTCCATGTTAGTTGTATCCAAATCACACAAGTTTAGAGGAAAAACAATAGAAAAAGTGTTCGGGAAAGTAGATACGTTTTGGACGTATCAACTCCCCCAAGCTTAGCTTATTGCTTGTCCTCAAGCAATTCAGTTGAGAACTGAGTGCGATAAAAGAAACTTTCACGAACACATTTGCTTCATAAGATGTATATATTCTCAGCATATGATCAAGTACTTGGTCAATTCACAATAAGGAGTATGCATATAAGGTTACTCAATAGTCATTGCAACCTATGAAGAGCTTCTAACTCAAAAATAGTAAGTAGCATGAACCATAAACATAAGCAACATTGTAATGCTCATATGATAAAGCGGTATTTTGCTTGCCTTTGATTGTAGAGAAAATATAAATGCCAAGGCACCTCTGAAGTTCAAGCGAAGACTAGAAGTAAAGATATCAAAGATAGAAGCATCAAAGTCATGACACAATTAACCCAATTTTGAGACAAGCACATTACACTAAGAATGACAACTATGCTCTCAAGAAAGTGCTCATAGAATATGTGGAGACTCAACAAGGAAATGAAAAGGTTTTGAAAAGTTTGAAAGGCTTCCAAATGCTGAAAGTATGGTACTCATTAGCTTCGAGCTCTCATTGCCCCTATCATAAGCATATTTAAATGGTTAAGGTTAAAGTGACACAACTAAGAGGATATGCTTGACAAGTTATAAGTTGAAATCTCATGCCCCTTGCTTACGAGTACCGAACCTCATGCTACTAAACTTCAGTCACAAGTAAGCTCTTGTCATTGTAAGTACATATGTATCATAGAGGACCGCCAACGGGGTACCCCTTCCACATGATACAGGACCTATCCCATAATAAAAATGACAAGGAAAGCAGACAATGAGCATCTCAGCGATCTTTTTATTTGCTATTTGCATAGGTTTTTATTGAGGATGCTTCATAGAATGCTCATTATGGTTATGCTGCAAGTTTCCACCATGATTAAGCATGGCTTAGGCTAGCGGCCCAGGTGTTTCTCTAACACACATACAAACTCCATGATCTTACAAGTTCCCCTTTTATTTCACACCATCGGGATCCACAAGCAAAAGAATCATGATATAAACGGAATAATAAGTGCAATGTTGAAAGCGTTCCCCATGATACATGGTTCTGCTAACTTCGACTTATAAAGCGCAAGCATATACACAACAAAGATGGACGCAATGGTTCAAGATTATTAAGTGCAAGAAAGTAAAGTGTGCCATCAAGTTCGTGAGAGCTTTACTAACTAACTTTCTCATAACAAGCAAACATTTAGTTTGGAAGAAAACAAGGCATACTGAATATGCATGGAATAGAAAGTGATGCTAAAAGGTAGGTATGGTGGACACTTTTGGCAAAATTGGTTTGGAGAATTGGAAACAGGAGTAGATCTCATACTCAGTGCAAGTGAAGGCTAGCAATAGTAAGGGAGCGACAAATGAGAGAGCAATAACTGTCATAATCATGTTTGCAACAAAACAAGACTAATTATGGCATGAAAGTGATTCAAGACCCCTGAGGCAATATAATTCATCGAGGCTTAACTGATTATTATTTCAGTCATATGCATGCGTGAGCATGTGCCAAGTCAATTCAAGTGAAACATTCAGAGAGAGATACCACAGTGTCATACCAAGTTATGAATAGAGCAATGCAAGCAAACATTCATATGACAGGCTACAAACTATTAGCAAGCTGGAGTTAATCATAAGAAAGCAAGAACTACTGAGCATCCATAAATAACATACACCCTACATGAACAGACTAAGCATGCCCACAATGATGAGTATATGTACAAAAATGAAAACAAATAGAGTTCGTTACCAGCCTCTTACCACACCTCAAGTTGTCATTAATCCTCATTATTTCCCTACACTTGTGTGGCTTGAATAATAACATGAAACCAAACTCCACTGAGGACTGCTGAACCCTGCAACGAACTTAACAAAACCAAAGAAGAACAACAAATATTTTTGGTGTTTTTGATTTTTAAAGGCAAGAACAAAAAGGAAAAACAAGCAAAGCAAAATCTTTTTGGTTTCTTCGAATAGTTCAAACAAAGAAAAAAGAAAAAAGCAAACCAAGGCAAAAAGAAGCAAATAAAGAGAAACAACGAAAATATTTTTGGTCTTTTTATGTTTCAGAAAGCAAAAGTAAAGAAAGAACGAAAACTAAAAAGAGAACTAAGCATGGATATTCAAAGTACCGACTAAACATGATATGTAGATGAGTGTGATGTCGGTGTACCTCCCCCAAAGCTTAGGCTTTTGGCCTAAGTGGGTGTCAATCCCAAGTTCGCCAAGATGGAGCGCCTCCGTAGTATGGCAAGGAGGTACCCTCGTCCTGATACGCGCTCGAGGACTCCCCACCGTAGTGCGCAAAGTAGTCGTAAGAAGGCACATCCTCCTGGTGCTGCCTGTGGATACCAAGAAAGCGGAGCTGCTCGTCCACCTCCTCCTTGGAACACGACCATGGTCTCCTGTAAATGCTGAACAAAGTCGATTGTGGCAAAGAAATTTCCCTCTCGTCTCCGACAGTAAACAACATCCTGTATACTAAACTATCTGTATCAGAGTTAGCAGTGACAAAGTGATGCGTTTTCATAACAGCAAGATCAACCCTTTGTGGTGCCAACACAGTGTCATTAGGATCTACCGAAAGTTCTAATGCAGAAACCATACGTGAGGCAATAATGCCCCCCATAAATAGGTCCCCTAGCAGCTAGGCGGCGAGCAATGAGAGAGCCAAGATTGTACTTGGTATCATTATTAAGTGCAGCAGCGAGGAAGGCTAAATGATAATTAGAGATATTACTGGTGTTCTCCCTACCAAGAATGCTAGTGGCAAGATAATAAGCAAAATATCTAAGAGCTGGGAGTTGGATGTTCCTTATCTTCCCGCGCTGAGCTACATGGTTATCGTCATTTGTCACACTTCGATAGAGCTCCAGCAAGTCAGCGGGTCGACCTTGGATCTTCTTCACTGTCCCCGTCATGCCTATTCCTATAATGGTGCAAAATATTTCCAATGACATGGTAATAGGCTGATTATAAATTTTGAACGAAATAGTTGACTGATAAGGGGTGTTGGTGAAAACGAAACTCTCCACAAAAGTTTTGGTGAGCACGGCATATTGCTCACTCTCATCTTCCATGTACGTGGTCATACCAACCCTCTGAACCAGTAGTAAGAAGTCATTGAGGATCCCTGCAGCTTGCAAAAAGGTAAAATAAGGGAAGGTAGATAGGTGAGCATCTCCCTCATCTCCTTCGTTGCCAAAGCATGGTGCAATAAAATCTTCATTGTATGAAGGCCTAACTGAGAGGCTGACCTTGAATGCCTTGACCTCCTAGGTGTGTCCCTCTCAAATATTTCTCCAAATGTGTGGTTGTTCATCTTTGATATTCTGAAATTTAAACATCCATTATACAAGTGATTGCAAAGTGAATACATAATGAAGGTAACTACTCATAGGGACTTGTGAGAGGCCTAAACATGCATCAAAACAATATCTCTAAGCATTGAACAAGCTTACAAGCTCTCATAACCTGTCACCTACATCAGCAAAATACTCAAGATATAAACCACTAAACACAAATCTACTTGGACAAGCGGAGGAGTCACATACCAGAGAACAAATGCTCCAAATTTCAGCAGCAAAGATGGGCTGAGCAAGGAGATTGAAAAATCGTGGACAGGAACAGCAAGAACGCGATTTAGAGCAATGAACTGATGTTTTCTCGGGAGAGAGAAGGCAGTGGAAAGTGAGAGAGTGAGTGGAGGGCCAGGGGTGGCCCACACCATGGCCAGGCACGCCCCTAGGCTGGCCGCCCCACCAGGTGGTGTGCCTGCCTGGTGGGCTCCCCTGGTACTCTCCAGGCACTTCTCTGCCCCTTTTTTCACGTAAAAATTTAATATGAATTTTCTGGAATTTTTTGAGACACTTTATTTTTGAGCAATTTTCAGGCATAGATGAATGATTTTCTGACAGAAAGATGTTTTTAGAATGATGCAATGACAAAACAAAGTTAAAACTTTAGAAGTTCTAAGACACTCTAATATGCAAGCAACTAGCAATAGAAAATTAAACTAAACGAAAGCAAAAACTAAAATGGATAAAATAGAAGTAAGCAAAGATAATCATGGTGAAAACATTGTTTTGTTCATTAAAATCCTTTTGTTAACAAGGTTGATCAGTTCTTGTTACCAAAACAATTTTATATGAAACAAAACTTTGTATTCCACTAATGATTATGTTACCTCAACCTTGATAGCAATGTTCCCAATCATAATAGTTTCATATTTTTCTCGTGGTATGGGACAATATATTTCTCCAACTTGGATGCCCTCAACATGTTCAATTGAATTTAAGCCATAAGTCCTATCAATCTTATTTGGGAAATAGACAGTATGCTCCTTATCATTAATATTAAAAGTCACCTTTCCTTGATTACAATTAATAACAGCTCCTGTAGTATTAAGAAAAGGTCTCCCAAGAATAATAGACATATTATCATCTTCAGGCATTTCAAGCACAACAAAATTAGTTAATATCAAGCAATTATGAGCCACTTGAACAAGTACATCCTCACATATACAAATAGGAATAGTAGTAGATTTATCAGCCATTTGCAAAGATATATCAGTTGGTATTACTTTTTTGCAATTGAAGTCTCTTAAAGAGAGAAAAAGGCATAACACTAACTCCTGCTCCCAAATCACACAAAGTAGTTCTAACATAACTATTTTTAATAGAGCAAGGAATAGTTGGAATCCCTGGGTCTCCAAGTTTCTTTGGAACCTTACCATTAAATGAATAATTAGCAAGCAAAGTAGAAATTTATTCATTAGGGATCTTCCTTTTATTAGAGACAATATCTTTCATATACTTTGAATAAGGTGACAATTTAATAGCATCAGTCAAAGGAATTTGCAAGAATAAAGGTGTCATCCACTCACAAAACTTATTATAGTGTTTGTCTTCCTTTGACTTGTGTTTCTTATCAGGAAAAGGCATAGGTTTTTGGACCCAAGGCTCTCTTTCACTACCATGTTTCTTAGCAACAAAATCTTCTTTAGTGTATTTAGTATTCTTAGTGTGCATTTCAGGTTCTTCTTCAGCTTTTTATTTATCAGGAGCATCATTTTCCTTATTACCACTTTCAGTTTCAGCATCAGAGACAGATATATTAGGATCTTTAGCAGGTTTAGAAGGTTCTACAATAGTTTTATGTTTCCTTTTCTTAGGAGTAGTACCACTATTTTTAGTTTGTTGAGAATCCTGCTTAATTATTTTAGGATGCCCTTCAGGATATAGAGGATCCTGGGTGGCAGCACCACTTCTAGTTCTAATTTCATAAGCATGTTTTTCCTTAGCAGCATTAACTAGCAAGTCTTTTTGTACCTTAATAAGCTGATCAATTTGAGTTTGAACCATTTGAAAATGTTTGACAAGTAGTTTAACATCATTAGAGGTTCTTTCCACAATATCCTTCAACTCAACAATAGCTCTAGAGTTGTCCATTAGATGATTTTGCACCCTTTTATGAAAATTATCTTGCTTAACAATAAAATCATCAAATTCTTCTAAGCATTGTTCAGGAGGTTTAGAGTAAGGAATATCACCTTCATCAAAATGTTGGAGAGAGTGTACCTCAATAGTGGATGAGTGGGAGATTGGCTTACATAATTCTTCTATAGGAGGTAACTTCTTCACATCTTCAGCTTTAATTCCCTTCTCCTTAAGACATTTCTTAGCTTCCTTCATCACTTCATCATTTAGTTCAATAACTCCCCTCTTCTTTGATGTTGGTATAGGCGCAGGCACAATTAACTCAGGTGTAGTTGTCTTAGGTATAGTTAGTTCAGATGAAGTCCAGTCTTCATAATTCTTGCTTATTTTAGCCATTAATTCCTCAGCTTCCTTGGGAGTTCTATTCCTGAAAACATAATCAGCACAACTATCTAGGTATGTCCTAAATTCTTCAATTAGTCCAATATAATATATATCAAGAAGCTCATTTTTAGGTAATGGACATCCAGCCTGTGCATGAATCAAAACACAAAACCTTGCCCATGATTCAGGCAATAACTCTTTCTCTCCCTTTTTAAAATCAAAAAGTTCCTGCAAAATAGCATGTCTAACACTAGGAGGGAAATATTTCTGAAGGAAGGTACTAATCAAGCAATCAGGGCTATCAATAGATCCAGGAGGTAAATTATTAAACCAAGTTTTAGCTTCTCCTTTCAGCAAAAAAGGGAAAATTTTAGCAACAAAGTAGGTGCGCATCTTAATATCATCAGAAAACAGGCCACTCATGGTAGAAAGCTCAGTCATATGTGCTACAACACTTTCATTCTTATTCCCACAAAAAGGTTCTTTCTCAACAATAGTAATGTAAGATAAATCAAGAGAGAAATCATAATCCTTATCTTTTATGGGAGATGCAGCAAACTTAACATTAGGAGACAATTTGGGTTTTATAGTACGCCTCTCAAGGAGACTCTTAATAGCACTCCTATCATGGGTGTTTTGACATTCTTTAATAAATTCATCAGTCATTTCTATATATCTGTCTTCAATATCACAGCTCTCTCTAGACTCAGGTGAACTGAGAGGTGAAGTAGTGTCTTCATTAGGAGTTTCAGTATTTCCAGCTATAGTTCTAGCAATCGTAGAATCTAGGAAAGGACCTAATGAACCACTCTTATCAAGCACAGTAGAAGCAGCATCATAATTATCAGAAGTTTCAGAATCAATAGTAGTAGTAGTGTGTGTAGCATGTGTATGTGGTGGTGTAAGAAACTTACTCATAATAGATGGTGAATCAAGAGCAACTGAGGTGTTCAGAACTGTACCTCTTCTTGTAGTGGATGGTAAAATAGGAACCTTGCCATCAAGAGACTTACCCATGATGGATGGATGGTAGCGAACAATAGTGATTCCAAGTGAACTTGATAAATAAAGCTATGCTCCCCGGCAACGATGCCATAAAATAGTCTTGATGACCCACAAGTATAGGGGGTGTATCGCAGTATTTTCGAGGGAAGTGAAACCCAATTTATTGATTCAACACAAGGGGAGCCAAAGAATATTTATAAGCCTTAACAACTGAGTTGTCAATTCAGCTACACCTGGAAACAATCTTGCTGACAGCAGTTTATCAGTAGCAACAACTTTGTAGTAGCAATATGAAAGTAATAGAAGTAGTAAAAGTAAAGACAGTAGAAACAATTGCAGTAAACAGTAGGATTAAAGCGCGGTAGGCATAGGGATGGATGGACGGGCGTTGCATGGACAAGACAATTCATATGGCAATCAAGACATAGGGCATTTGCAGATAACTAAGATAAAGCATCCAAGTACTAAATAATCATAAGCATGTGTTCCATATATAGTCATACGTGCTCGCAATGAGAACTTTCACAACATATTTTGTCCTGCCAGCCCATTTGCAGCGGGGCCTCAAGGGAACTACTGGCAATTAAGGTGCTCCTTTTAATAGAGAAACGGAGCAATTAACACTCTGTGAACACATGTGATCCTCACATCAAAGCCATCCCCTCCGGTTATCCCGATTGCTGTCACTTCGGGGCCTTTGGTTCCGGACAACAATATGTGTATACAACTTGCAGGTAAGACCATAAACAATACTATCATAATGAATCAATAACATGTTCAGATCTGAAATCATGGAACTTGGGCCCTAATGACAAGCATTAAGCATAACAAGTTGCAACAAAGTCAAAAAGCACTAATAATATATACTAGGCACCATGCCCTAATAATCTGATGCCATTACATGAAAGATCTCATCCAATCCCTACCATCCCCATAGCCTACAGCAGGGGATTACTCACTCATAGATGGGGGAAACAGGATGGTCGATGGAGAAGCGATGGTGATGATGATGGCGATGATCTCCTCCAATTCCCCATCTTGGAAGGGTGCCAGAACGGAGTTTTTGGTTCCGAATCGCGGAATCTGGTGGTGGCGGCGCAACGGAACACTTTCTGGAAAAACGTCGAACCCCCTTGGTTTTTAGGTCAAGAGGCAACTTATAGGCGAAGAGGGAGGCCGAGGGGGTGACCGAGGAGGCCACACCACCCCCAGGCACGGCCTGGCCTGGCCCGCGTGGCCAGGTGGTGTGGGCCCCTCATGGCCCTCCTCCTTCTCATCTTCTGGCTCCGTGAGTCTTCTGGTGAAATAGGATTTTGGCATATTTTCCGGGATTTTTCCCGATAGTTGATTTTCTACACAAAATCTAGACACCAAGGTAATTCTGCTAAAAACAACGTCAGTCCGTGTTAGTTGTATCCAAATCACATAAGTTTAGAGAAAAAAAAATAGCAAAAGTGTTCGGGAAAGTAGATACGTTTTGGACGTATCAATATGCTCCACCGTATTCTGCTCCACCAAGGGGATTCCGTATTATGTATCTTCCTCACCTTCTCTGTTGTTGAAGTCCATAGATTCACTAATACAGAAGATAAAACAGTACTAATGAAACAATAAGTAAATTTATTACATCTCCAATAATCTAGTTAATGCAACAATAATATCAGATCCCTGAAGAAACAATAAGTAAATTAATACATCTTGAATAAGACATCACTAATACATATCTATCTCAATCAAACTAGACGTTGATTCCCGGGTCCCGAGCCGCGAGCAGTGAACACCCAAAGAGAAGGAACCATCATAGGAGCATAGCTCAGGTGAGATCCCCGAAGAATCTTCTAGGTATTAGAGACCCTGACGTCCAACGCATCCATATAATGATGGACGTGCTCGTCCTCCTCCCTGACACGATTCTATACCACCTCCTCGGGGCCTGGCTCTCTCTGCACCGCTAGTGGACCATGTGACCACCACCAAAGAAGCTCCAGGTCGATGATGGAACCCGGATTCCTCACCAACTTACGCATCTTGGAAGGTAGCACCTCCCAGGGCCAGCCCGGCGGAGCCTAGTCTCGGACATGCCCGCATAGCCTAGTACTCCATCTATGTGCTGAGTCGACGACGAGGATGCGAGATGGGCATCACCGCCGATAACAAATTCCAATCGAAATAAAATCAAATTTATACTAAATAATCCATAAAGTAAGTAAAATAACTAAGTAAACAACTAAGTAACTAAACAACTATCTAAACTAAAATAACTAAGTAACTAAGATAACTAGGTAACTAAGATAACTAAGTAACTAAAATAACTAAACAACTAAAGTAACTAAACAACTAAGAAAATAACTAAACAACTAATTAAGAAAATAACTAATTAAACATATGAAAGAAAATAACTACTAATATAACTATACTACTACTACTACTAATATTACTACTAGTACTACTAATATGCCTACTATTATTACTAATATTAATACCACTACCAATATACTAATACTACTAATATATACTACTACTAACGTAGACTAATTACCTAGCTAATTGCCTATCTAATACAACTATTAACCATGGGGCAGGAGTTCGAGGGACACATCTACCTGCTGGGGCCGGCGGCGGCGATCGTCGGTGGTGACAGTGGCGGAGGGGTGGCGCGACGGCCGAGCGCGAGGATGGCGCGGCGACAGAGAGGAGGACGACGCTGCGGACAGCGACAACAACGACGGACAGCGGACGACGACAGAGAGGAGGACGACACGACAGAGTTGGGCAGCGTGCCGGCATCGATCGATCTTCAACGCCGCCTCCTGTGCGTCGTAACTTTGCGAAATTGAGATATGGGGGGTGGGAGAAGAGAGCAGGGCGCGCGCGAAATTTATAGGGCTAGGACCTTTAGTCGCAGGTCGTGTAGTAAATTGGGACTAAAGGTTGGTCCTTTAGTCCCGGGTCATGCCATGACCCGGGACTAAAGGTTTTTGTCAGCAGCATATGGCACCAAAACCGCCCCCTTTTGGTCCCGGTTCCTGGCATGAACAAGGACTAAAGGTCCTTTTGGAAAAAAATTGACTTTTTTTGCTACAAACTATATATATGGTTCCCTCCTTATATACAATGTTAAATAAAAGAATATCTATCTAAAAAATATAAATATCATATCAAAATGTTCGTAAAAATATCTATCTAATAAAAGTATAATTTAAGGGTTTTGTGGGTTTAGTTTAGGAGTATTTTTTTGCAATAATAATATGAGATGAACCTGTATTAATTCGGATTCTATCTATCTTGTATTAATGTGATAAACTCCAAGCTCAATATCATTTTCAATATATGTGGATTCTATCTACACATTGTTTTGGCACATTAAAAATGTGGATTATCTCTATCTAACTATTAAAACTATTAACCATTTTGCCATTTTAAATTAAAAATGCATTATATCATATCTTTTGCATACTTTTGAATATGATAAAACTTTCAACATAAAAAGCTAGTTGCATCTACACTAACATTGCAACAAAAATAAGAACTAAAACTAGCATTTTAGTCATCGGCCATTGCAACAAAAATAAGAACCAAAACTATGAAGATCGGGTACTATAGGGGCCTCATACTTATGTTGGACACAGAAATTACAGGGACGGAGTGAGCGAGCCCTCTAGTCCCAGGCCGTATCACGAACCGGGAGTAGAGGTCCGGAACAACCTAGGAATAGAGTTGCCCTAGCCTCCTAGCCGTTGGATCCCGGACGAACCGGGACTAGTGTTAACACTAGTCCCGGCCCATAACCCACTCGGGACTAGACCCAGAATCGAGGCCGAACCAAAGCCCTTGTTTCTACTAGTGAGACAAGCAACATAATAGGCAACAAGTTCATTAAACGATGATGCATGAATAACAAGTATGTGGCCAGTAGTAGCATGGATATATCACAGAAGACGTTTGATGAAGGATAGTTTTTATGGTACCTCCGCAGTCACACTTCCGAGGAATGAAAGAGAGTTTATTTGTTCGCCGGTTGCCTCGGGTCGGTAGGTTTGGATATCTAAAGACAAAGACAAAGGTATATGTGTAATGGTGAGGATTCCCTCATAATTTATTCATAAGGTGATTGAGATATCATACAAAGTGTCTACAAGATGATCTCAATGGGTTTATAATGACATTGACGAGAGAGATGAGCCTATATTTCTATGACTAAGGTTAATGAGGAAGACTCGAGCAATTATGGCATGTCCTCTTTAGGTGAATGTCCTTGAGTACTTATAGGTGTCGATGGTGGCAGAGTCTTCCTTAGTCACGTTAGGTTTTCATCTTGTCTTGCACATAATATTGATCTTCGATCTCCCTTGTATGCACGTCTGGTCTTTGGGATCTCTAGAGAGCTGTCTTGCAGTCCCACATGTTAGGTCGGTTCAGAGCTTACAGATGTAGGCCTTCAGGTCTTTGATCGCAGAGGTAGGCATGGGCAAGAATCGTGGATTAAAGCCCATATGAGGTACATGCCTAAATCCACCCATCACCGACAAACCCCCTATCAGTAACTTTAATAAGACGACCTTCCTTTCAGTAGAGTTGCTTCAACTCATGCTCAATCTCCGCCTGGTGAGCTTGATGACTTATTCTTGGTCTTGAGGTGCGAGGTATTTAGCGATTGCCTGAGGTCTTGAAATAAGGTCTCTCGCATGTACTGACGTCTTGATGACGCAGACCTTTCCGCACACTCTTCTTCAGAGCTGTTCTAGTGAGCCTTCCCATCTCAGATGCCCCAGGGTAATGGGCTTACGACGAGGTCCTGCAAAAGGGTTAATAACAAAAGGGGAAACCAATCTTTTTGTGTAGGTGTTGATACCTTGGCAACCAGGGAAGGTCTAAGGGGGAGGTCCCTTATGTGACGTGTAATAATGAATCGAGAGGTCGAGAAGGTATCCATACATATATCTCTTATCATGTTGGAACCTTGCCTGTGGAACCATCTGACGTAGTGAAGTCGTAACGGGGTTTAGGTCTAGTCCAGGATGACGTAATCAGTATCGCTAACAACTGCTTTAACTTCTCTTGTGACCCGAGGAGGTCTGCTGAGAGGATCTTTTCCGTGGCCATGAGTACCTGAATCTGAACCAGTTGGAGAGGTATTTTCAATAACTGTTGCTTCTTAGAGCTCTTCTACCGAGTGGGAATCTGTTTCCTCCAGATAAATTGAAGGTGGTGATCATAATGATATTTATACCCACGAGGACAACTGGCGATTTGTTGTGAACGCGTGGGCACTTTATTCCCCACCATCCCCATCATAAAATCCATCCACCCAGCTTTTGGACAAGGGTAATTTCCTTTCACCTCCTTAGAGCTCAGCCATGGTCGGATCTCCTGATTCTCCTGGAGCTCTTCTCTCCTCCTTATTTATAGACTCCAACCCCATGGAGTCTCTCCACAATATCTTTGGCTCTGAGCCTGAGCCGTTGCCGATGGCCTCATCCACCAGAAATCCTCAGGAAAAGAGGTCCAAGAAGTGGCCGGTGTGCACCACCACCTCTGGATAGCTTGATGACCTTGTTCATGATGGGAAGCTTCCGGTGAACCATGGTCTAAGATCCACACTAGGGATACCTCCGTTGTTATTTTGGATGGGGAGACACTGGTTCTTCTCGACCACCTTGTTCGCAGGGCGTTGTTTCTCCTTTTCTCTTTTGTCCTAGAAGTTTTGAACCATTTCTAGATCCAGTTCCTCCATCATGGCCCTAACTCCATTACTATCTTCCCAATCTTTTCAAATATCTGTCGACCTTTCCTAAAGATTGACCCTTGACTTGATCTGTTCCTCCACTTTTACCACCTCAAATCCTCCAACAACATGGCTGGCAAACTGTGCACCAACATTTATTTCTGTGTCTGTCCTAGGTTCGCCGGATCCTACATTCCCATGGGGTTGAAGGAATCATGGGCAATCTGCCGGAGAAGTGGCTGATCGGAGCTAGTGGAAAGTCATACCCGCCATTCATGGACACACCTGCGGAGGCCTTCGCCGGATGGACAGCGCCTCCTAGCTCTAGGGATGAAGTTTTGTAAGTCACTGAGAAGATTAATTCCTTGAGGGGTCAGGGGGTGTCCAGCGTCACCAAAAGTTCCCCCTCAGCGATCCGCCCTCTGTTCTTGCATTCGAGCCAGGTATGTGTCCTTGCAAATTCATTCTTCTTTACTAAGCGCATCACCTTTGATCCTCTCACATAATCTTGACTGCCTCTCTTCTTCCGTATAGCTGTTGAACCCCTCAGCGATGAACACGTTAACTCCTGAATCCTGCATCTGTTCAAAGGGAAGAAGCGTCCATCCAAAGGCCCGAGGGGGCAATATACTTTAAGGATTTACCCACTCCCTTATTAGAAGGACAATAACATCATATCCATCCATCTTCCTATCTTGATAACCTTCCGTTCTTCCATAAGATTCAGGCAAGACGTCCAACGATGATCCTCCATGAAGGAAGAGCTCCTCGGCAGAGCAAGGGATGCTATCATAGAAACAGGTCCGTGTAGCCATCCCTGAGTCGGCACTAGCCAATCCCTCGCCTAAAGATGACTAGGGAACGCTACAATCCATTGTCTCGCAGGCTAATCCAGCGGCATCCGTCGAGGCTACTCCTCCGTAACTACACCATTTGTACATTTCTTACTCCTTCACATTCCTTCCTCGCTTGTTTAGTAGCTTGTCCTTAATCAGGCGACCCATTGGAATTATCGCCCTAGGTCCAAACGTTAGAGGAGGCTTCAATCTTCTGCAGCAACAAGCACGATCACGACCCGTGTGATCGCGTCTGTAGCCATAGGGAAGGCTATCACACCGCCGCTGTACAACCTTCTTGAGGACATAGTGGCCTTGGCCTAGAGGATTGAGGATGCATCGGCCTTAGCCCATGTAATGACACAAACTCTCCTTTATGCCAGAACTACCCCTGATTTAGTACTGACCTATATATATGCCCACACCTTCTTATGTAAAGCCTAGAATGAATATTGATTAGAATGGGCCTAGCCTCCATCTTCCCATAGAGGGAACCTCTCTAGGATCTAAATAAAGAACTAGGTTACACAAGACCCTCACCATATGAGCGTTCATTCTATCTCGTGATCTATATTGTGTTGATCTCTCCCTTTCTGTCTCTATCAATTGCAATCTCTTCTCGACTGGATTCTAGCGGCTTTGGATTCAATCTTTCTTTTGTGGATCTCTACCTAGTGGTCTCTTCCACAAGGATTCTATCGAGTTGGTTATTTGGGCCAACAAGGACAAACAAAGTGTGTGTGTGTTTGTGTGCGTTTGTATCTTTACTTTGCATTCGAGTGAGTTCATCGCGTTCATCGGGTTTTCCCTTACTCCCCGCCTCAAATCTGTGAAGACTGGGCCAACCCAAGGGTAAATCCACAAGGAGACCCATAACATCTAGCATTCAGATCCTAACATCTGGTATCATAACCTTTTGGTTGCCACGGATTTGACTTTGTTCAGCGATTTCCACCATAAATTAAAAAATACCAAAAAATATTGCCACAAATTGCTTTTGGATTGATCTCTCGTTTTGGTGAGTTGATTGTGGTTTTGATCCATGAGAAACTTGTCTTTGGAGTTGGTTGACCATTTGCCCGTGTTTCCTAGCCCAATTTGGTCGAAAATTTCTGGATTTTAGGTTTGAAGGGCCGAATTTCCACTCAAGAACATGATCTGTTCGTCACGCTGGCCTCGACACCGGAGTCTCCACACCTCGAACCACAGAGTCTCCGCCACCTGTACCCCGGAGTCTCTGGCCCTGACCCTAATTTTCACCTCTTTTCCTTTTCAACTGATTTCCTTTTGTTGTTTGTGTTTTGTGTGTGTGTTTGTCATCTAACAAAGCTTCCACAACAACTCTTCGCACTCGACATCAACATTGCGGAACTCGAACCATCCCTCCACCAATGGTTGCAAGTACGATATCAACACAAGGTATAACTTCCACCACCCTTGTAAACCTCCATTCTTCCTTTGTGTGTTACCTAACCTATCGAGAGTAGCTCATTTTGTGTTTGTCGAAGCATTGCATGCTTTCTCTTGAAAAGTGATAGCGCATAGGCAATAGCAAAAGTCGACTCCATAGAATAGAAAGAGAGAAAATATCAAAAAAAGAGAGAAAAAAGAAAAAGAAAAAAAGAAAGATACCAACCTCAGTTGCATATATAGAGAATTTACCTTTGCGTCAAACCTAAATTGAAAAATAAGTAAAATTTGGAGTAGCACCTATTCACCCCCCCTCTAGGTGCCCATACGATCCATTTCACAAACGAAATGGTTATTGTCAAAAGTGGGTAAAATCCAAAAAAACAAAGGAAAAGGAAAAGGTCAAAATAGGTGATGGGAACCTACGACTATAAACACACGGTGGAGATTAATGTGGCTAGCACGACTATGGAAAATGAGCAACGAACAAATATGGTCCTAACAAAGACTAATGCTTGGTGTCGTGCCAACGCTAGGAGAGACTGTAGCCTGTTTGCCAAAAGATTGAGAAGAAACCGATTTTCGCGCTTGCCTTGCTCTTGCTCGCCCCTCTTTCTTAGAAGCTTTGAACCTATATGACAACCTAGATACTAGCACAATAGAAGTAAAGGAACAATAAGAGGAAAGAGGTAACGAGAGTGAAGCACGCGGGGACAAGGGATTTGATTCACCATAGTTCCTTCCCATTTAGGGGAAGTACATCTGTGTTGGAGGGGTGGGAGGTACTAAGACCACCACGCCGCAAAGGCCTCACCCTATTCTCTAGTGAACTTTCGCCACAAAAGGCCTAGTCCACTTTTCCACTATCAGTACCCTTTGAGGCGGGAACCGACGCCTTTACAACAAGCTTGAAGCAACTTCCACAAAGTAACGGAGGCTTCCAAGTACAAGGATAGCTTCCAAAATGACAACATGCAAGTTAGAACTAAAAACACGACCTAGGGTTTCCTAAGAAACACTAGAACAAGGGGCCCCTCAAGTGAATGAGGGAGAAATGCAAATCACTTCAGTGAAGATGTAGATCGGTGTCTCCTCCTTAGATTCTCCAAAGATCAATGACTTTGGATGGTTGAGTGATGAGATATTGTAGATTTGGTGGCTCAGCTTCTAGGGTTCATGAGGTTGGGAATGAGTAGCTGTCCAAGGTAGAAGAAGGGGCCTTTATATAGCCCACCCAAAAAAGTAGCCGTTGGAGCCACTTAACCTAGAGTGTCCGGTGGAAACACCCCGGACTTTCCGGCCTAGGCCGGACACTCTGGGCACGCAATCCCGGACATTCCGGCCTGGCAAAGTATCTTCAAAGAATCTAGCTAGAGTCCGGGTGGACTCCGATATGGGCATCGGAATGGAAACAACCTCCTGGATAAAACTCGAATAAATCCAAGGCCGGACATTCTGGCCAGCACAAACCGGACACTCTGGCCAAAATTAGCCAGACAGTCCGGCAGAACTGAGTTCTGCACACTTTAAAAACCCGGAATCCTTTTTGAATTAATTCACCTAGAACCCTCATTTCCCTTTGAGGTAGCAAAATATAATAGTATGCTGACAAGATAATTATTCCATGAAACACTTTAGCACACGATTAAACTTTCCTAGTGTTGTCAACAACATCAAAACATATGAAGGGTAAAAATGCTCTTTCAGTCTCCCCCTTTTTGGTGTTTGATGACAACCCAACGATTTGCATAGATGATAAGAAATAAGCATAGCAACAATTAATTTACAAATAATAGAGAGGCTCCCCCTAGATGTGTGACCATATTAAGTTTGCATTTGAATACAAGATCACACTAAATAGGATCAAGACCCACTCTAGAGTTTATAAATTGATGAGGTAATACAAGATACTAGGATAAATACTAGACTAAAACATCATAGGCATAACATAGTCTTTAACAAGATAAAGATACTGGGCACGCATGTCTTACCACACACAAAGGAGTTCAACACGACATAGTTCACATATGGATAAAATAAAGACACAAGCTTCAAATAGGAAAATTGAAAGAACAAGAAGCTTGTGTACCCATGCAAATCCCCTCTAGCAACCTAATATGGGGCTACTTCTCCCCCTTTGTCATCGAGATGCCAAAAAGGGAAAAGAGCAACACTAAAGCGTCCAAACCGACTCTAGCCACTGAAGTCCTCGTACTCCTCATCGTCCTCGTCTCCATCCTCATCCTCAGCATCATCTTGAGCAGTCTCCTTACCGCGAGGGCGATAAGGGGAGGATACATTCTCAAACAAAGACCAATCCACATGGACCTGGATCCAATGACCATAAGAGAGTGTACCATCTGAAACCTGCTGGGAGGAGTCAATGTCGATGGGTTGGTTGATCTTCTTGAGCTCCTTCATGACATTTATATTGGCCTTGTAGGCATCATACTGACAATGGCGGATATCGATGTTCTGACATAGGAGTAGCTTCTTCCACCAAGAAGCTTTCTTCACCTTTTGATGCACCTCCGCACGAGTGGTGTCAAAACGGTATGCATTGCTAGCATGCTTCATGCTAGGGCCACGTGTCACAACTTCCTGCATTTCCTCAGACTCATCAGCACTATCATCATCATCTTCATCCCCATGCTCAAAAATATCATGGGACGAGGGATAGACACGAGGTGCCTTGGAGGAAGGAGCCTTCTTTCTCTGAAGCTTGGCTGGCTTGTGCCTCACGAGGTCGGAGTGGAGCAAAGGAGTTGGAGGAGCTTGAGCAAGGATGAGATTCATCACATAAGGGGCATAGAGAGGACACTTCTTGTCCATAATGCACTTGTACATATCCTGGTAGATGAAGTCCATGACATTAATAGCAGCACCTTCATGGTTTGGACCAAGAGCATAAACTAAGTGAGCATGAGCCATGAGGTTGATTTTAGCACCTCTCATCTCATCCTTTTTGCCTGCCTTGGGAGTAAGAGTGTGGTGGAACATGCGAAGTAGAATGTTTTAGAGGAGCTTCATATTGGTGGTTTGGCCAACCACACCATTCTGTGAATAAATAGGAGCCAACTTCTAGGCCTGACCATGAACATGCATCCTTGCACCACTAGGAGCATTGGGGTTGAAGGGAAAACCAAGGATACCTGCAAACTGCATCATGCTGGAATGCCACCTTGTGTTGCCTGACATCCACTCAAGAGGAATGTCCACTGAATCACCAAACACCACTGCAGCATAGAACTGCTGGACCAAGTTAGTGTTGTAGTCTTCCTTGGCTTGAAAGATGGTGTGTGGTCCCATATTCTCGGTCACCCATAGAGCTTCATCAAAATACGAGAAAGCCCACAGTTTTTCAAGATCCAACCATTGCATGGGAACCACAAGAGTCTTGAAGGTACTCATCACCTCGGTGAGAAGAAGTAGCTGCTTATTCCTCCAGAAACGAGCATCAGGGGAGGTTTGAGGCTGATCATAGAATGGTTGAATCCGCATCTCCACAAACTCTTTGGTGCTCATCCCTTTCAAAGTAGTCAAAGATTAAAACTTGATACACTTGCCTTCATCCCTTTTCAGTTGCCTGATCTTTTCTTGCTTTGCTGCTGCACACTCATGAGCTGACTGCCTGACCACAGCTGGATCAACATGAATAACATGCTCTTCGTCATATTGGAACATGCGAGGACGAGCCTTTTAACTTACCCGAGACCAGCGAGGACAAGAACCACCTGTGAAACCAGAGGAGGGAGGTAGCATAGGGGATAGGCACATTTGTCTAGGAGTTTCCAAATAGATGGCAGCAATCGAAGAAAAACAGAACTGAGCTGACAGATTTTCACCGGACTGTCAAAGAAAAACACCCCCGAGACTCCACTAGCACCGGGCATTTTGGTGTGTACACACCAGATATTCTGGCTCGACCAGAATGTCCTACGCGTACGCACCGGAGACTCCGGCTAGAGCCTTGGTGTTTCCTGGGCAGTGCGTGGAAGATCAATCGGAACAAATTAGCTTTGCTAAGATTACTGCTATGGGGTGCATTGCACGCAGGGTAGATAATGGCATGGATTCTAGCATTGAAATGCCCTCTACAATTCAGCTAGGGTTTGCCTAGAGAAGGAGAGAGGGAGAGAAGTACCAACATCCATGGAGAGCTCCACCGGTGGGGAAGAGGGCCCATCGACGGAGGGGTGGAGATCACCGACGGCAGTGGTAGGATCCGGGTCAGAGGGGCCTTCCTGGTGGCATCCTTGGAGGAGGGGCAGCAGGTTGGGAGGTAGTGGGAGTCGAGGGGAGGAAGAAGGACTGAACCGTTCTCTTCTCCTCGGCTCCTAAATCCCGATTTTGAAACTACTTAGGCTAGACAGTCCGGGCGAAACACATCGGAGTGTTTGGGCTGGCCGGATAGTCCGGGGTGTACAGATCGGAGAGTCCGGGTGAGCCGGATACTCCGGTTTGTATACAGCGGACTATCCGGCCCCTTGATCAAGAACTCTAGGAAAAGTTTGTTGGACAAATGTGTGGAAAGATGATCAGGTTTTGGGGTGGAAACTGGTCTGGGATGGAGAAAACTTCTAAGGATAGACTAAAAAACAAGGGAAATCCAAATAAATGCCAAATGAACTTTCACTAAGATTTGAACAACCAACTCTTCATAACAAAGAGGGCGGTGGCCGAGGCCACCATGTAAGAGTGTGTGGCATGACACCGCTAAGATTTATCTTGGGTTCATAGCCAGTACTCATCAATAAAGCTCACATATCACTAAATGATATAAAGAAAATTGAAAAACTTAATGTTGGCATTATGGTGGAGGAATAGCCCAATTGATTAGGACCGCACTCCCCCTATCTCCATGCCCACACTTAAACCAAATAACACATCAAGATATAGGTGAGTATGCAAAGTGGTCAAGTCAAGCTCCTTGAATCTATGATATTTAGCTCATTCCTCAAATAGCAAAATCTTGCTTCATCAAGAGGCTTCGTGAATATATCCGCGATTTGATCCTTGGTGCCTACATATAGTAGCTCAATATCTCCATGGGCAACATGATCTCTAATGATGTGATTCCGAATCTCAATATGCTTGGTTCTTGTATGTTGCACCGGGTTGTAGGCAATCTTGATAGCACTTTCATTATCGCACAAAAGAGGCACTTTGTCATAAATAACACTGTATTCCTTTAAAGTTTTCCTCATCCATAATAATTGAGTGCATCCACTTGCGTATGCCACATACTCAGCTTCGGCGGTGGAGAGACATACACAGTTTTTCTTCTTAGAAGACCAACACACCAAGGACCTACCAAGAAATTTGCAAGCTCCAGAGGTTTATTTCCTATCATCCTTATCACCAGCCCAATCCGAGTCCACGTACCCACAAAGAGATAAACTTGAGCCTTTTGGATACCACAAACCATAGTTTGGGGTATGAACTAAATATCGAAAGATTCTCTTGACCGCCACCAAGTGGCTTTCTTTAGGAGCCGCTTGATACCTTGCACACACTCCTACACTCAAAACAATATCGGGTCTAGATGCACAAAGGTAAAGAAAAGAACCAATCATGGACCGGTATACCTTTTGATCCACATATTTACCATTGGGATTTAGCTCAAGATTACATTTGGTTTTCATTGGTGTAGAAACCCCGTTGAGATCCTTCATCTTGAACCTCTTGAGCATGTATTTGATATATTTGGCTTGGTTGATGAAGGTTCCTCCAAATAATTGCTTGATCTCAAAACTAAGAAAGAACCTCATATCTCCCATCATAGACATCTCAAACCTATCGGTCATAAGCTTTGCAAATTCATCATTAAAAACGTTGTTAGTAGACCCAAAGATAATGTCATCCACATAAAGTTGGCAAATCAAAAGCTCCCCATTAACATTCTTAGTAAAAAGAGTGGGGTCGATTTTCTCAACCTCAAACCCACGGTCTAACAACAACTCTCTAAGGTGCTCATACCATGCACGAGGTGCTTGTTTAAGACCATAGAGCACCTTATCGAGTTTGTAGACATGGTTAGGGAAGTTGGGGTCCTTAAAACCCGAGGTTTTCTTAACATAAACCAACTCATGCAAAGGACCATCAAGAAAAGCACTTTTCACATCCATTTGTTGCAACTTAAAATTATGATGTGATGCATATGCAAGAAGGATACGAATGGACTCAAGGTGAGCCACGGGAGCATAGGTTTCACCAAAATCAATGCCTTCAACTTGGGAGAATTCTTGAGCTATCAATCTTGCCTTGTTCCTCACAACAACGCCATTCTCGTCTTTCTTGTTCTTGAACATCCATTTAGTGCCTATGACATTGCAGCAATCTTTGGGCTTCTCTACTAACCTCCAAACCTTGTTGCACTTGAAGTTATTGAGATCTTCATGCATGGCATCCAACCAATCCGGATCTTCAAGAGGATCAAACACTTTTTGAGGTTCCACAAAAGAGATGCGATCTTGATGATTATTAAAACTTTCCAATTCTCTTCTACTGGACACACTCCTTCTTACATCACCAATGAACTTGTCTAGAGTGTGTTCTCTTAATCTCATATTTCTTTCCACTCTAGCTTAATGATGGTCCTCGATATCCTTGTTGTTTCTTAGAGGAGGATATTGATCATCATGATCATTTTGGTCCCCGTCATAACCTTCAACCTGACCTTGATCACCACTGGATGTATCTTCTTCAACATGAGACTCTTGATGATCTTGGTCAAGATCAAGGCTCCTTTCACTTGATATTTCTTGTAATGCATTCTCAGCTTGATCATCATGAGGAGGGTCTTCATATTGTTCTTGGATAGGTACATCATTTGCTTCAAGTGATGGAGCTTGTTGATCTTGTGAAGATCAGGGATCTATTTGAGTGGAGAATAGTTCTTCACGAGATGCCATAAGGGGTTCCTCAATGGGGCTGAAGAATCCCACACCCATTCTTCTTATGGCGTGTTGAAGTATTTCATTATCTACATCACAAACATCAACTTGCCCCACTTGGGAGCCATCATTTTCCTCGAATACCACAATACAAGATTCTATAACGCACCTAGTGGTTTTGTTATAGATTCTATAAGTGTGGGATTCGACACCATAACCAACAAATATTCCCTCAATTGCTTTGGACTCAAATTTAGACAAACGAACTCCTTTTATGAGATAGAAACACTTACAACCAAACACTCGAAAGTAGGAGATATTGGGCTTGTTACCGGTAAGTATTTCATATGGAGTCTTGTTCAACAACTTACGGAGGTAGAGCCAGTTAGATGAGTGACAAGCATTGGAGATGGCTTCGGCCCAAAAGCTGCACGGAGACTTAAACTCCGCCAACATGGACCTAGCCATATCCATCAAAGTCTGGTTCTTCCTCTCGGCAACAGCATTTTGTTGAGGGGTGTACACAGCGGAATATTGATGTTGAATCCCCTCTTCACTAAGAAACTCATTCAATGTATAGTTCTTGAACTCGGAGCCATTGTTACTTATTATCACCAATATGGGGACATTGTGTTGGCGTTGAACAAGGTTGGAGAAGTCGATGACAATTTGTTGAGTTTCACTCTTCAACTTGAAGAAATAAACCCATGTATATCTTGAATAGTTATCAACAAGCACCAAGCAATATTTCTTCCCACCAAGACTTGGATGAGATGGAGGACCAAGGAGATCCACATGAAGGATCTCTAGGATCCTCTTTGACTTGATCTTGGTAGTCTTTGGATGTAGAGAATCATGCATCTTCCCTTCAACACAAGCCCTACAGACACGATCTTTGGCAAAACAAACATTGTCTTTTAGTCCCACAATATGGCCACCCTTGTGAAGACTTTGCAAAGTTCTCATATTGACATGGGCTAGCCGGTGATGCCATAACCATCCCACACCGGCCTTTCAGAATAAGCACATTAAGCTTGTAGTGGTTTTCCTCGAAAATTCCACCACATACAAGTCATTCTCAACATACCCAATGAAAGCAACCTTTAGAGTCTTGCTCCACAAGAGCACCACAATATAATCATCAATAAAGATGGAAAACCCATCTTTCTAAGAGCACGAACTGAAAGTAAATTATAACCAAGGGTCTCAACAAGCATGACATTCACAAGGGATATATCATGTGCGACTACCAACTTGCCAATACCTAATACATTAGATTTTGATTTATCACCATAGGAGACGGTTATATTGTTGACATTAGGCCTCATATCCGACATGATCGCTTTTCTCCTGGTCATATGACTTGTGCATCTACTATCAAGCACCCATATAACCACCGGAAGCATAGCCCTATAAGGAATTAAGACTTTGTTTTAGGTACGCATTTTTCAATGGGTCCTCTTTTGTTAGTAATAAGGGTCTTTGGAACTCAAACATACCAAGCAACAAAACCATCATAAGTCCCAACATATTTTGCATAAACATCACCATAATAATCATGAAATAGAACATAGTGAGGGTTAGCAATTATCCCAAAGTAATCATGAGCAGTTTTGCCTTTGGTGTCACTGATACGTCCATTTTGCATGACTATTCTATATCATAATTTACTATTATTCATTGATATATTTCATATTAAGGGATGATACTTATGTTATTTCATCTGTTTTTGCATGGTTGATGACTTTTGGAGCATGGATCGCTGTAGTCAGGATTCTGATGGAAAAGGTGCTGTTTGGAGGCAAAATTCGTGAAGATCAGAAAATCCGGGAAAATAAATGGAAAATACTATTTTTCTAGAAGACGAAGATTGCCAGAAGGGGGAGTGGAGATGGGCCACAGGGGGCCCATACCACCCCCTGGCGCGAGCCACCCCTGGCCGCGCCACCAGGTGGTGTGGCCACCCTGGCCCACTCCAGGCTCTCCCCTCTTGCATATATTATCCTCCCGAAACCCTAAAACTCGGGGAGCGACCACAGAAAGATTCCGTTGCCTCTGTGGGGCGGAAAATACCGAGAGAGAAAGATCTCTCCGGCAGACAGAATTCTGCCGGGGGAATTCCTTAATGGAGAGGGAGATCGTCGCCATCAACACCACCATCAAGATGGACTTCATCGGGATCATCATCATGATCACCACCATCATCATCACCAGCACCATCATCACCACTTCATACCGCTGTAACAATTGGGTTGAATCTTGCATAGTTCTTAGGGGAAACATTCACGGTGTTGATTACTCCTTGTAGTTGATGTTGTTGAGTGAAACATTGAATTATCGTTTATGTTCAGATTGTTACACATCATTATTTCATCTCTGATCATGATCCATATGATGTATTGTGAGTAGTTCTTTAAGTTCTTGAGGACATGGGAGAAGTCATGTTGTTAGTAGTGGAATTGTGTTGAGAAAGATTCAATGGTTTGATATTTAAGTTGTGGTGTATTTCTTCTAGTGGTGTCATGTGAACGTCGACTACATGACACTTCACCTTTATGGGCCTAGGGGAATGCATTGTGTATTTGGCTAATAATCATAGGGGTTGCCAGAGTGAAAGAAACTTGAACCCCCGTTAGGAAACCTTTGCACAAGGGACGTTAGGGTCTTAGAGTTTAAAGCTGTGGTTAGGTTTCTACCTTAATTACTTTCTTGTACTTGCGGATGCTTGCAAGGGGTATAATCACAAGTATGTATTAGTCCTAGGAAGGTACATTAGCACAGGTTCACCCACACAACACTTAGCAAACTAAAGAAGAATAATCAACTATACGAAGCGAAAGCACTTGATGATATTCCCATGTGTCCTCGAGAACGTTTGGTCATCTCAAGTAATACAACCGGCTTGTCCTTTGCTAAAGAAAGGATTGGGCCACTTGCTTCATTTATTCTTATTGTCTTTTATTTACTCGTACTTTATTTACCTACATTATAAAAAACCCCTAAAAATCCATTTGCTAAGTATTTACAGAGAATTCCTGCTCCTAGCCACTCGCCAGCACCTTCTTCTCCTTGTTGGCTTCGACACTCTTACTTATCGAAAATACTGCGATACACCCCCTATACTTGTGGGTCATCAAGACTATTTTCTGGCGCCGTTGCCGGGGAGTGAAGCGCTATTGGAGAGTGGAACTGGTAAAGGAAACTTCTACAGTGAGTATTGTTTACTTCTGTTAGTTGCTTTATTTCAATATGGACAATTCGCTGAGTTCCTTATTTCGTAATGCTACTACAACTTCTAAGGTAGTAGATGAACCATCACCTATTGAGAATGATACTTTTAAAATACCAACAAGAATTATTGATCGTGTTATGGATAACTATTATGTTGGAGATGGAACTGTCCATCCTGGTGCTCATTTGATCTTTATACACGAATTATGCGGGTTGTTTAAGTGTGCAGGTATTACAACAGATCAACTCAAGAAGAAGTTATTCTCATTATCACTGAAAGGAAGAGCTGAAGAATGGTATAAGATGCTGAAGAATGGTCAAGCTCTTGAATGGGAGGAACTAGTACCTCTCTTTTATTCAAAGTTTTATCCTCCTAGTGAGATTCATAAAGATCGAAATCAAATATACAACTTTTGGCCTCTTGATGGAGAGAGTACAACTCAAGCTTGGGGGAGATTGAAGTTACTAATGCTCAAATGTCCTATTCATGAGCTCCCTCACAATATTATTATCAATAACTTTTATGCAAGGCTTTCTCTTCATGATAAGGATTTATTGGATGCTTCTTGTGCTGGATCATTTACACGCATGGAAGAAGAAGCTAAATGGGATCTTATAGACCGTATTCAAGACAATGCTGAAGCATGGGAGAATGACAAAGGAAGAAAGTCAGGTATAAATTATGATTATGAATGCATTGAATCTTTTATGGGAACTGATGACTTTCAAAATATTAAAAATGCTTATGATCTAGACTCTCAAGCTATTGCTACTTATTTTAAGGCCTTTGCTTCCTATATTGAAGTGCCTAAAAAGAAGTGGAATAAGTATCATGAACCATATAAAGATGTTGCTAAGAGTGTTCCTGCAAGAAATACTGAAGTTTATACCGCTAATCATGTTTTACCTGAACCTTACATTGAGAAAATGCCTTTCCCAGTTAAGATAAAGGAATATTCTATGATAGCTAGTATGGTTAATGCAAGTACAAATAAAGCTGTTGAACCTGATAAACAAATGGATGATGAACCTATAATATCAAATGTGAAAGGTTTTGTCACTAAATATGTAGAAGAGGGACACACTATCCTTTGTAAGGATATCTCTAATATTGTTTCACAAAGTAGTGCTATGAGAGCTAGTGTCCCTGTGTTTTCTGATAGGATAAGGATCATTGCTACAATGGTTCTTGTGATAGTTATATAATTAAGTTTATGCATGATACTGAAAGTTATTATGAGATAGGAAAGACTATCCTAATGCATCTCAATAATATTAAGTTTCCTCGTTTTATGCTTAAAGTCTTTATGTTGCACTTGTTTTGCCTTCCTATGCTTGCAACTTCTGGTTTCAACAACTTGTTTGTTTATAAAATTCCCTTGCATAGGAAGTGGGTTAGACTTAAACATGTATATTTTTGCTTCTTTATTCTCTATTTTACTTCAATTCATATCTTATGTGAGCTTCATTGAAATTGTCATGCCCATCTTAATGGCTATAAAGAAAGAGCTTTTTGGGAGACAACCCAATATATTCTTGCTTTCAGTTTGTTTTTGTTTCTTTCAGTCTTGGAAGTTATTACTTTGGTAATAACCTCTCCTTATCCTTTTTTGTTTGGTTTTTGTGTCAAGATCAACCTCTAATGAGAGAGAAGTAAGATTTGGGGAAGTTGCTGTCCTGAAACAGATTTTTGTGCTTCACCGTAAAAATTCATGAGAAATATCTGTATGTCGGATTGAGCTGTAATTTTTTGTGCTTCTGCCCCAGGTCGTTATTTAACTTTCGTTAGTTTTGCACTTTTTGATTTGAGCAATAGAAAATGTTCGAAAAAGTTGATCTTTACCTGCTTGTCTGTTTTGACAGATTTTGCCACTCTTGCATTTGCTTCTTAAGTCGATTTCCTTTTTGAATTCTTTTTGGGTTTTCGGGAGGAGTTGCTACAATAGCTTATGATTTGATGGATTTCAGTTGAAATTTTAATTAAAAGGTTTATTACCGCGCTTACACTAATGTTGCTGATGAGAATTGTGTGAAGTTTTGTGTGAAGAAATTTTCAGGTTAGTGGAGAAAATGGTGTAATAAGATAGAGAAAGGTTTCATGAATCGGGCAATATGAGTATGAAGAGGAAGATATTGATGTTATTCAAGTGGTGACTCCGGAAGAATCTACCAAAGACCAAATTCAGAGACCAGCAAACTCCGTTTTCGAATAGGTAACAGTTCTGGTAAGAAAAGTTCCGCGAAAATTCTATCCAGTTATATTTTTGCACTTTTTATCCAACAAGGAAAGCTACGAAGTGAAAGAGGGACGGAAACGGAGCCAGGGTGGCTCACACCACCCCCTGGCGCAGGCCCCCTGGCTGCACCAGTAGGTGGTGTGGCCACCTCGGACTCCGTCTTCGACCCGTTTTCTCCTAGTACCTTCCTTTTGTTGTAAAACTTCGTAATATATAATCCCCCGGATCCCCCGAGGTTCGTACATCGTGTTCTTGTCGTGTTTTCGTTTCAATCTGTTTCTGCTAGGAACTATTCTTAAAAGTTTAGAAGCACAATGGTCTCCGCCAAGGATAAGGGAAAGGAGCCTATGGAGGAAGATCTCCAAGACCACGGGGAGGAGAAGGAGATCAAGAGTGAAGATGAAGATGAGGCAAAGAAAAGCCAGCATTCCCACACCGGCACTACCATTGCAAGCATTAGAGTGTTGGAAAACCCTACCAAGATCAAAAAGACTGCATGGATGTCAGCTGGAGGGAAGCCTCCACGTCACTGTTTGGCTCCACGGTCACTTCCTCCATGCACCAAGAATCCCTTCCATACCCTTATCCATGAGCATCAATTCCAGAATATGCCGAAGGAGAAACTACCCTCCAATTGGGATATGCCTCGTTCTAACCATGCAAGAAAACAAGACTTCAAGGAGGAAGAGTTGGAAAGAATCACTAGAGCTGGAATTCGCAACCCGACATGATCATGATCCGCATTGAGAAAAACTCGGAGTTGATTCATTCTCTCACCTTCGAGATTGAGGACTTGGGAAAATTGATCAAAAATCTCATCGAGAGAATACCACCACCACGGAAGGAGTAATTCGTCATCAGGTTTTGGCATCCCCTTGGTTTGTTCCAAGCTTGGGGGAGTGTCGCGGTATCAAATCTCTATCTTCTATCTTTTTACCTTTTTAGTAGAGTCATATCATGAATATAGAAGTTATCATGTAGGATGGTTTGCATTATGGAAGTGTCCCCCCTCTCGTTAGATATCTATGTATCCCTTGGTGTGAGTTGTCGTTATGTAATATTAATGAGAAGTTCTATCATTTACTCTTTTGCATATCTTATTTTAGTTTTCAATTCATGGTTATATGATTGATCTTGTCATTAGTATTGGTATCACTGTGGGATCATTGAGTTAATTTAGTTGGTTCTGGCAAACCTGGCTCGATTAGTAACAACACAATTTTGAGAATTTTATGAAAAAGATAAAAGTACTCCTAAGAAATATAATTTCATCATCTTTCTTTCTTGATTTTCTCATAAGTTTAGTATTCTCTAGTGAAGATCTTTTGTGCTTCCAAGGAAGATTGCATGTTTGTTTTTATCACTTGTATGCTTGTTTGTTTCCTTCAACTCTTATGCTTGCTACCCAGCCTTGCTAGCCAAAAACCTGTACTGAGAGGGAATGCTTCTCATGCATCCAATCCTTAAACCAAAACCTATGCCATTTGTGTCCACCATACCTACCTACTAGCACTATTGCTATTCCAAGTAAATTCATGTTTTTATCTACCTTCCGAATTAAACTTGTTCTATGAAAATTAGTGAATAAAGCTCTCACGAACTTGATGGCACTAATACGTTAAAAACGTATCTATAATTTTTGATGTTCCGTGCTTGGTTTTATCTACTTTCTTATGTTTTGCCCACACTTTGGAGTACTTTTCATATGATTTCTTGGACTAACCTAATAACAAGAGCTATAGTGCCAGTTGCCTATTTTCTGCTGTTTTTGGTTCCAGAAAGTCAGAAAATGAATATTCTCGGAATTGGACTGGACAAAAGCCAAAGTTGTTATTTTCCCGAAAGATTCACGGAGCCAGAAGGAGAGACGAAGGGGGCCACAGGATGGCCAAACCACCCCTAGGCGCGGGTCCCGCCAGGCCGCGCTAGGGCATGGTGTGGGCCCCCTCCGCCTATAAGATGCCTCTTGATGCAAAAACCCTAAATCGTTTAGCCTCCAGCCATGAAAAGTTCCGCAGCGCCGCCGCCACCGAAGGGGAGATTCGGGGGACAAAAAGTCTCTGTTCCGACATCCTGCCGGGACGGGGAAGTGCCCCCGGAGCCATTTCCATCGATCTCCACGACCATCTCCATCACCGTCGCTGATTCCCATGATGAGGAGGGAGTAGTTATCTCTCGAGGCTAAGGGTTCTACCGGTAGCTATGTGTTCATCTCTCTCTCTATGCATGATCATATTGTGATCATGAGCTTTGTAATCAAGTAGATCTACCTTGCTACTCAAGTGCTTATATAGATCTCTGCTCTCCCCATGTGTGTGAAGTTGACAGTGTGCACACCATGGTTGCACTTAGGCTAGAGATTTCAAATACTTGTTATGAGTTATATTTGGTGTTGGATGTTTCTATGAAATTGTGGTGTTTGTTTGAACCATCTAGTGCTCAAGGTGACAGTGTGGGGTTATGTAGATGTGGAAAGCGAACTTTGAGGTGTGCTGTTATAGCCCTACCATGGATTAGAGTGTCCAACCGGAGAGTAGTTTAGAGTAGTATCATGAAGAGAAGATATTTATATGAGAGTGTTCACTAGTGAAAATATGATCCCTAGGCCTTGTTTCTAAGCACTAAAACACCGTTAGCTATTAGATCTATTACATGTCTGCTTTCTTCTATCTTTATTTAAGTTTTACTTTAGCCTCTTCCACGCCATTAAGCTATTTTCTGGCACCATTGTCTTATATCTATACCACTTGTATTTCACTATCTCTTCACCTAATTAGTGCACCTATACATCTGCCAAGTGTATTGGGTGTGTTGGGGACACAAGACTTCTTGTATCTTGATTGCAGGGTTCCTTGAGAGGAGATACCTTTGACCACTTCCTCCCTAAGTTCGATAAACCTTGGGTAATCCACTTAAGGGAAAACTTGCTGCTGTTCTACAAACCACTACACTTGGAGGCCCAACAACTGTCTACAAGAATAGAAGTGCGTAGACATTAGGCACACTTTACTTTCTTGCATTTAATAAACTTGAACCATTGTGGCCATCTATGTTGCATATATGCTTGCACTTTGTAAGTTGTGAATTAGCAGAACCATGCTGTCGTTGGGAATGCTTTCAACATTGCACTGATACTTTATACCTAGTTGATATCAAGCTCTTTTGTCTATGGATGTCGTCGGTGTGAAATGAAAGGGGAGCTTGTAAGTCCATGGAGTTATGTATGTGTGTTAGAGAAACGCCTGGGCCACCGGTCTAATCCATGCCTAATCATGGTGCAAACCTGTAGCGTAACCATAATGAGCATCTATGATGAGAAAAGAGGAAAGAGAGGAAAAAGCACCATATTCCCATGGTAAGTAAGAAGATTGCTGAGATGCTTGTTGTCTGCTTGCCTTGTCATTTTGATATGGGCATTCTTCCGTATCATCGGACAAGGGGTACCCCGTTGGCGGTTCTCTATGATACACATGCACTTACTATGACAAGAACTTACCGGTAACTAAACTTGAGTAGCATGAGGAGCGACCCTCGTATTCAAGGGACATGAGATTTTCAACTTACAACTTGTCAAGCATATCCTGATATTTGATTACTTTAACCTTAATCACCTAAAGATGCCTGTGATAGGGGAAATGAGAGCTGAAAGCTAATAAGTACCATACTTTTTGGAAGCTCTTTATGAAACTTGAAATCCCTGCTTCCCTCTACGAAGGGCCTATCTTTTATTTTTAGTTGAGTCAGTAAACCTATTCCCTTGTACCTCAGCAATTATTTTGAATTGTTGTGTTTCATTCATTCATATGATGACTTATTCAATCATGTTTCTTATGTTCTTTGTTTTGCACATTGCTCTTATCTTAGTGTCTACTACTTTGAAAGCTATCATTGAAAACCAGTTATTTGTGAACTCCTGCAAATTGTCAACTATTCTTCGACCAAGAGCTAAGTTTGCCATTACCAATTATGATTTACTTTATGTATCTTTATTGTGCTTCCTTTACTTATTGCAAGTTAAGTTATATAATAGTGAGTTGTCTTCTATTATGATTTGTGTATTGATGAATGTGATGCTTCTTGTTCGTATTCTTTTATCGACTCTTCACTCCATAAACCGGAGGTCATGTTTATTGAGCTCAGTTTTTGCTTGGGGACAAGTGAAGTCTAAGCTTGGGGGGAGTTGATACGTCCATTTTGCATCACTATTCTATATCATAATTTACTGTTATTCATTGATATATTTCATATTAAGGGATGATACTTATGTTATTTCATCTGTTTTTGCATGGTTGATGACTTTTGGAGCATCGACCGCTATAGTCAGGATTCCGATGTAAAAGGTGCTGTTTGGAGGCAAAATTCGCAAAGATCAGAAAATCCGGGAAAATACATGGGAAATCCTATTTTTCCAGAAGACGAAGATTGCCAGAAGGGGGAGTGGAGATGGGCCACAGGGGGCCCACACCATCCCCTGGCGCGGGCCACCCCGGGCTGCGCCACCAGGTGGTGTGGCCACCCTGGCCCACTCCAGGCTCTCCCGTCTAGCATATATTATCCTCCTAAAACCCTAAAACTCGGGAGCGACCACAGAAATATTCTGCCGCCTCACAAGGGAAAACACCGAGAGAAAGATCTCTCCGATGCATGTAATTCTACCACGGGAATTCCTTACCAGAGAGGGGAGATCGTCGCCATAAACACCACCATCAAGCTGGACTTCATCGGGATCATCATCATCATCACCACCATCATCATCACCAGCACCATCATCACCACTTCATACCGCTGTAACAATTGGGTTGAATCCTGCATAGTTCTTAGGGGAAACTTTCCTGGTGTTGATTACTCCTTGTAGTTGATGCTATTGAGTGAACCATCGAATTATCATTTATGTTCAGATTGTTACACATCATTATTTCATCTCTAATCATGATCCGTATGATGTCTTGTGAGTAGTTCGTTTAGTTCTTGAGGACATGGGAGAAGTCATGTTGTTAGTAGTGGAATTGTGTTGAGAAAGATTCAATGGTTTGATATTTAAGTTGTGGTGTATTTCTTCTAGTGGTGTCATGTGAACGTCGACTACATGACACTTCACCTTTATGGTCCTAGGGGAATGCATTGTGTGTTTGGCTACTAATCGTAGGGGTTGCCGGAGTGACAGAAACCTGAAACGTGATACATTGCAAATGTATCTATAATTTTTTGATGTTCCATGCTTGGTTTTATCCACTTTATTGTGTTTTGTTCTAACTTTGGCGTACTTTTCATATGATTTCTTAGACTAACCTATTAACAAGAGCCATAGTACCAACTGCCTGTTTTCTGCTGTTTTTGGTTCTAGTAAAGTCAGAAAATGAATATTCTCGGAATTGGACGGGACAAAAGCCAAAGTGCCTATTTTTCCAAAAGGGATCAAGTGCCAGAATACGAGACGAAGAAGGGCCAGGGAGCCACCACACCACCTCGGCCTCTCCTTCCGCCTATATATTGCCCCCGGGACGAAAACCCTAAGTACCCGATCAAAAATCCACGAAAGAGTCTGTAGCCGCTGTCATCTCCATCCCTAGATCAGGAGGGATCTAAAGCTCTCCCTGGCACCCTGCCGGAGAGGGAAATTCACCCTAGAGGACTTCTTCATCACCATGCAAGCCTCCGGTGTGATGCGTGAGTAGTTCATCCTTGGAATACGGATCCATGTAGTAGCTAGATGGCTGGTTCTCCTCCTTTGTGCTTTCATGTTTAGATCTTGTGAGCTCCGTTCATGATCAAGATCATCTATTTGTAATCATACATGTTGTGTTTGCGGGGATCCGATGGATATTGAGATGCTATTTCAGATTTATTATTGATTCTGTCATGTCTTTGTTATTTGTGATCTTGCATGCTTTCCATTGTTAGTAGCTATCTTGGCCAAGTAGATGCTAGCAACTCCAAGAGTTAGTATTTATGCTCGATAGTGGGTTCATGCCTCTGTTGCTTGCAACTTAATACTGGAGGGGGTTCAGATGATAACCTGAAGGTGGATTATTAGTCATAGATGCAGTTGGATGGCGGTCTATGTATTATGTTGTAATGCCCAATCAAGTCTCAAAGGAGTCAAGATGATTAGTATATGCATGTATTGCTTTCTCGGTGTTTGCAATTGCCCCGCTATAATTTGTTCACCCAACATGTTATCTATCTAAGGAGAGCCACCTCTAGTGAACTATGGATCCTGGTCCTTTTCTTTACATACAATCTATAAACTGTTTCTGCTTTGTGTTTACTTTCTGCAAACTTTTACTTCTTTCCATTCGATACGTTTAATCCTTTGTTTTCCGCAAAAGACGGTGAGATTGACAACCTAATCGCAAGTTGGGGACAAAGTTCTGTGGTTGTGTTGTGCAGGTCTCCATGTTGCTACTAGCACCGGTAGTGCGCCCTGCCAAAGCTCATCTAGTAACACCTTTGGGGTGTTTCCTTGCTCCTACTGGTTCGATTAAACCTTGGTTTCATAACTGAGGGAAACTTGCTGCTGTGCTCATCATACCTTCCTCTTGGGGTTCCCAACAAGCTCTACATCAACACCGAGCCATCAGACATTTTTCTAGGCGCCGTGCATTGAGCCATCAAGCATTTTTCTGGCACTGTTGTCGGGGAGTCAAGGACATCTTCACAAAGGGAGTCCCTCATAACCAATCTCTTTACTTTATTGGTTTTGCTTTGCTTAGTTTCTTTTTGCTTTGTTTGCTTGTTTTGTTCTTTCAAAAACACAAAAAAAAATAGTTTTACAAGTTTGCTTTCTTATTTGAAAACCCAAAAAAAATGACTACCCTTGAAAATACTAAGTTGTGTGACTTCAGTAGCACCAACAACAATGATTTTATGAGCACACCTATTGCTCCACCTATGGCTGAAAATACTTTCTTTGAGATAAAACCTGCTTTACTCAATCTTGTTATGAGAGAGCAATTTCCTAGTATTGGTAATGAAGATGCTGCTTCCCATCTAAATAACTTTGTTGAACTTTGTGAGATGCAAAAGCATAGGGATATAGATGGTGATATTATTAAGCTGAAATTGTTTCCTTTCTCTTTGAGAGGAAAAGCTAAAGAATGGTTGAATTCCTTAACTAGGAATAGTATTGATTCTTGGACTAAGTGCAAAGATGCTTTTATTGGAAAATACTATCCTCCTGCTAAGATTATATCCATGAGAAGTGAAATAATGAAGTTTAAACAACTTGATAATGATCATGTTGCTCAAGCTTGGGAAAGAATGAAATCTTTAGTAAAGAATTGTCCCACTCATGGACTGACTGCTTGGATGATCATCCAAAATTTTTATGCAGGATTGAACTATTCTTCAAGGAAACTATTGGATTCTGCTGCTGGAGGTACCTTTATGACCATCACTTTGGGTGCTGCAACAAAACTTCTCGACAATATGATGGTTAATTATTCTGAATGGCATACTGAGTGAGCTTCACAAGGTAAGAATGTAAATTCTATTGAGGAAACCTCCTCCTTGACTAATAAGATTGATATAATTATGTCTGTGCTTGTTAATGCGAAAGCCCATATTGATCCAAATAATGTTCCTTTGGCTTCTTTGGTTGCTCAAGAAGAGCAAGTTGATGTGAACTTCATAAGAAATAACAACTTTGGCAACAATGCTTATGGTAATAATGCTTATAGGAACAATTTTGGTAACAACAATTATAATCCATATCCTCCCAACAATGGTAATGCTTATGGGAATTCTTACAACAATAATAAGAGTGCTCCCTCTGAACTTGAAGTTATGTTTAAAGAGTTTATTAGTAAACAAACTGCTTTTAATAAAACTATTGAGGAAAAACTCTCTAATGATGAAAGAAATATAGCATCTTTGTCTGAAGCTCAATCTTCATTGATTAATAAAATGGCTACTAAACCTGAAACTAATGAGAATCCCTTTGCAACTACTAATGCAATACAAGTAAGAATTGATGAAAATGTTAGACTATTAGCTGAATTACATGCTAAGTGGGAAAGAGAAGATGAAATTGCTAGAAACATTAGTGTTTTTACTATCACCACCACTAGTGTTGAGGCTAGTAATAGTTTTACTACTTTAGACGATAAAGTTGATTTTGATCTTGATGGTTGCAATATCTCTGAAGTTATTAAGTTCCTACAAAAGCTTGCTAAAAGTCCTAATGCTAGTGCTATGAACATGGCTTTTACAAAACACATTACTGACGCTCTCTTAAAGATTAAAGAAGAAAAGATGAAACATAAAGCTTCTATTCCTATAAAACAAGAGGATGGTTGGGAACCCATCATTAATATGAAAGTGAATGAATTTGATTTCAAAGATTTGTGTGATCTTGATAGTAGTGTTTCCATCATGCCTAGAAGGATTTATGATATGCTTGATTTTCCACCTCTTGAAGATTGTTATTTGAATGTCCCACTTGATGATAATTCTAAAAAGAAACTCATGGGGAGTCTTAATGATGTTCTTATTATGGTTAACAATTCCTATGTCCCCGTTGATTTCTATGTTTTGGATGTTGAATACAATGCTTCTTGTTCTATTACTTTGGGAAGACCTTTTCTTATAACTGTTGGTGCCATCATTGATATGAAAGAAGGCACCATTAAATATCAACTCCCAGTCAAGAAAGGTATATAACACTTCCCTAAAAGGAGAGAAAAGATTTCTTTTGCTTCTCCTATGAAAACAAAATTTGGTCTTAATGCTTCTTCACTTGAGAACACTTGATTCTTTCTTTGTTTCTTATGCCTAACTTAAAGGCGTTAAAGAAAAGTACTTATTGGGAGATAACCCAAAAGTTTTAGATGAGTCTTAGAAGTTATTAATTCAGTAATAACCGCTCCTTATCCTTTTTATTTGCTTTTTGTGCCAAGAGTAACCTCTAATGAGAGTGAAGTAATGATTGGGAAAGTTGTTGTCCCGAAACAGATTCTTGTGCTTCACCGTAAAAATTTGTGAGAGAGCTCTGTATGTCAGATTGAGCTGTAATGTTTTGTGCTTCTGCCCCAGGTTGTTATCTAACTTTTGCTAGTTCAACACGTTTTGATTTGAGGAACAGAAGGTCTTCGAAAAAATTTGTCTTTACCTGCTGGTCTGTTTTGACAGATTTCTGCCATTTTCTGCATTTGCTTCTTGTGGGTTCCTTCTTGAGTTCTTTTGGGGAATTGAGCTTTTTGAGGGAAGTGCTACAGTAGATAGTGTTCTAATGGAAGTTTATTTGGTGTTAGAACCGAACCTTAAGACTTATTTATCTTAAGTGCACTAATGTTGCTAATGAGATTGTGTGAAGTTTTGTATGAAGGAAAAATTTCAGGTGTATGGAAGGAATGAGTAATGAGATGAAGGATGGACTAAAGCTCAAGCTTGGGGATGCCACGGATGTCACCCCAAGAAATATCTAAGAAGTACAAGCATCAAAGCTAGGGGATGCCCAAGGCATCCCCTCCTTCATCAATAAAAATCCCAGGTTTCTTCCAAATGCTTCATTTTTATTGTTTCATGCACATTTGTGTTTTTCTTGGAGCATCTTCTTTTTTGTTTTCATTTTGGTTTTTAGTTTGCTTGGTTTGCTTAGTTTTCTGAATAAATTGGTTGTACCCCCTCTTTCATACATTGGTTTGCAAATAGTTTGGTTTGGTTTGGAAAAGAGTAGGAAAGTTCATACTTTTGTGGTAAAAAGAGCTCGTTTTTTACTGTGGCCTATGCTTTGTCATGCCATGCTTGATATTGTTTTGGCTTTATTCTTAGTATTCTTTTTTTCTGTAGCATGACTTGTTATAAACAATTGAGATTGCTTAATGTGCCTTGGATGAATCATGCGTTGTTTTAGCATATTAAAGCATAGTATAGTGGTATTCTCCTTTGATGCTTTATTTGGGTTGACTTGGCGCATGCTCACACCATGTTATGACTATCCAAAGTCACCATAGCCTTTATGATCCTTTAGTTTTCAACTTGTAGTATCACTTTATGCTTTGATCAATGATGTTTTGTCGCTCTACATGATTATGGCCATTATTGCTCTCTTAGTTTGTCGCTCCCAGTCTTCTGCTAGCCTCCACAACCCAGTATGAGTTCCACTCATGCATCCAACTCCCTAAACCAAGTTATTCCAAAGAGTACACCATACTACCTACTAGCTTATGCTATTCCAAGTATATTCATGCTTTCGTTTACCTTCCACTTATTATGAGAAAACTAGTGATTAAAGCTCTCACGAACTTGATGGCACACTTTACTTTTTTGCCTCTAATAAACTTGAACCATTGGGTCCTTCTTTGTTGCGTATATTCTTGCACTTTATAAGTTGAAATTAGCAGAACCATGTACCATGGGGAACGCTTTCAACATTGCACTTGTACTTTGTACCCCGTTGATATCATGTTCTTTTGCTTACGGATCCCGGCGGTGTGAAATAAAAGTGGAACTTGTAAGATCATGGAGTTTGTATGTGTGTTATTGAAACGCCTAGGCCGCTAGCCTAAGCCATGCCTAAGCATGGTGGAAACTTGCAGCATCACCATAATGAGCACTCTATGAAGCATCCTCAATAAAAACCTATGCAAATAGCAAATAAAAAGATCGCTGAGATGCTCATTGTCTGCTTGCCTTGTCATTTTGATTAGGGGAAAGCTCCTGTATCATGTGCAAGGGGTACCCCGTTGGCGGTTCTTAATGATATACATATACTTACAATGACAAGAGCTTACTCGTGACTGAAGTTGAGTAGCATGAGGATCGGTCTTCGTAAGTAAGGGGCATGAGATTTCGGTTTATAACTTGTCAAGCATATCCTCTTAGTTGTGTCACTTTAACCTTAATCACCTTCAAGATGCTTATGATAGGGGCAATGAGAGCTGAAAACTACAAGTACCAAATTTTTGGAAGCTCTTTATGAGACTTGAATCCCTACTTCCTTTTACAAAAGGCCTTTCTTCCACCATTATATTGAGTCTCCACCTTCTATCTTTATGCACCTACTTTGAGAGCATAGTGGCCATTCTTAGTTCTATGTGCATTGTCCCAAGACTAGTTGATTGATGCATAACTTAATATTGCTTGTTTTAAACTATTGTATCTAGTCACTCTTATGAACTTTGAAGGTGTCCTATGCATTTATATTTGCTACTCTATTGAGGGACAAGCTGAATACTATTATTCTATGTTATCTTTATGTGAAACAAACAAACGTCTTGCAAAGCATGCTATTCATGAATCTTTTGTTTGTGCCTTTTCATGTTGCATCATAGTTTCTTTGCTTATTGCTAGAACTTTTTCTTTCATGTTATGATTGAAGTACTATGATCCCAGCTTTGAATGTTTTGCAAATACTTTGATCAAGTCTTTGATGGTGCATGTCACCTCAAATATTATTCTTTCTTTTTATCACTTACCTACTCGAGGACGAGTAGGAGTTAAGCTTGGGGATGTTGATACATTGCAAATGTATCTATAATTTTTGATGTTCTATGCTTGGTTTTATCCACTTTCTTGTGTTTTGTTCCAAATTTGGAGTACTTTTCATATGATTTCTTGGACTAACCTATTAACAAGAGCCACAGTGCCAGCTGCCTGTTTTCTGCTGTTTTTGGTGCCAAGAAAGTCAGAAAATGAATATTCTCGGAATTGGACAGGACAAAAGCCAAAGTGCCTATTTTTCCGGAAGGGATCAAGTGCCAGAATACGAGACAGAGAAGCGCCAGGGAGCCACCACACCACCTGGCCGTGCGGCCAGGCCTGGCCCGCGCCAGGGGGTGGTGTGGCCGCTCCTGGCACCCCCTCGGCCTCTCCTTCCGCCTATATATTACCCTCGGTACAAAAACCCTAAGTACCCGATCAAAAATCCACGAAAGAGTTCAGAGTCAGCCATCTCCATCCCTAGATCGGGAGGGATCTGAAGCTCTTCCCGGCACCCTGCCGAAGAGGGGAATTCACCTTGGAGGCCTTCTTCATCTCCATGCAAGCCTCCGGTGTGATGCGTGAGTAGTTCATCCTTGGACTATGGATCCATGTAGTAGCTAGATGGCTGGTTCTCCTCCTTTGTGCTTTCATGTTTAGATCTTGTGAGCTCCGTTCATGATCAAGATCATCTATTTGTAATCATACATGTTGTGTTTGCGGGGATCCGATGGATATTGAGATGTTATTTCAGATTGATTATTGATTCTATCATGTCTTTGTTATTTGTGATATTGCATGCTTTCTGTTGTTAGTAGCTATCTTGGCCAAGTAGATGCTAGCAACTCCAAGAGTTAGTATTTATGCTCGATAGTGGGTTCATGCCTCTGGTAATCCGGGGAAGTGACAGAAATCTCTAAGGTACTAGATGTGCTGTTGCTACTAGGGACAAAACAACAATCCTTTGTTCATAGAACAATCATATTGTTTATTTTACACGCAGTTCATAAAGCAATAATCTGTTGCTTGCAACTTAATACTGGAGGGGGTTCGGATGATAACCTGACGGTGGATTATTAGTCATAGATGCAGTTGGATGGTAGTCTATGTATTATGTTGTAATGCCCAATCAAGTCTCAAAGGAGTCAAGATGATTAGTATATGCATGTATTGCTTTCTCGGTGTTTGTCCATTGCCCCGCTGTAATTTTTTCACCTAGCATGTTATCTATCTAAGGAGAGCCACCTCTAGTGAACTATGGATCCCGGTCCTTTTGTTTACATACAATCTATAAACTGTTTCTGCTTTGTGTTTACTTTCTACAAACTTTTACTTCTTTCCATTCGATACGTTTAATCCTTTGTTTTCCACAAAACACGGTGAGATTGACAACCTCATCGCAAGTTGGGGACAAAGTTCTATGGTTGTGTTGTGCAGGTCTCCACATTGCTACTAGCACCGGTAGTGCGCCCTGCCAAAGCTCAGCTAGTAACACCTTTGGGGTGTTTCCTTGCTCCTACTGGTTCGATTAAACCTTGGCTTCATAACTGAGGGAAACTTGCTGCTGTGATCATCATACCTTCCTCTTGGGGTTCGCAAAAAGCTCTACATCAACACCGAGCCATCAACCATTTTTCTAGGCGCCGTGCATTGAGCCATCAAACCCCCATTAGGAAACCTTTGCACAAGGGACGTCAGGGTCTTAGAGTTTAAAGCTGTGGTTAGGTTTCTACCTTAATTACTTTCTTGTACTTGGGGATGCTTGCAAGGGGTATAATCACAAGTATGTATTAGTCCTACGAAGGTCGGTACATTACCACAGGCTCACCCACACAACACTTAGCAAACAAAAGAAGATTATTCAACTATATGAAGCGAAAGCACTTGATGATATTCCCGTGTCTCCTCGAGAACGTTTGGTCATCTTAAGTAATACAACCGGCTTGTCCTTTGCTAAAGAAAGGATTGGGCCACTTGCTGCATTTATGCTTATTGTCTTTTATTTACTCATACTTTATTTACCTGCATTATCAAAAACGCCTAAAAATCCGTTTGCTAAGTATTTATAGAGAATTCCTGCTCCTAGCCACTCGCCAGCACCTTCTGCTCCTCGTTTGCTTCGACACTCTTACTTATCGAAAATACTGCAATACACCCCCTATACTTGTGGGTCATCAGTCACCACCCACAATGGTGCTCTTCATAGAATGAGCGGGCTTGGCCTTATTCTTTTTGTTTTTCTTCTTCTTCTTCTTTGTCTTGGAGACATAGCCAATACCCTCCTTCCCATTTTTTGACCTTTGATTACTCAAAAGGTCATCTAGGATACCATTACCTTTGGGTGGGGGGGACTTGGCAAGCACAACCTTCAACCTATCATTTTCTTCAATGATATTTGTATGATCACAAGTAGTAGTAGAGGTGCTAGGAGCATGAAATTTAGCTAGTCGAGTTTGAAGTTGTTCAAGAGACTTGATAAGGATAGATGTTCACCATCCAAGGCCTTATGAGCCTTTTCAAGTTTCTCTAGCTCATCGGTTAGTCTAGTTTGAACAACACCAAACTCAACCTTTTCTTTCTTAAGAACCTTGACCTTAGCAAGAGCATGGTCACTCTCTTTAATGAGTTTATAGGTAGCTAAATTATGTGACTCATCAATGCCTTCAAGCCTCTCCTCAAGAGAAACTCGAAGCTCTTCCTCTTCCTCAAGAGCATTTTTCAAGGATGCTAGTTCAATAGCGTCCTCTCTTTCAATTTTAAATTTCTCCTCAAGAAGCCCTTCCATATGAACAAGTTGACCCAAGAGGGCCTCAAAGTGCTTCTTGTGTTCACCTTGCAAGTTAGTCACATAATGATCCAAAGAAACCATTTGTTCCTTAACTTTAATACTAGCAAGGTCATCTGTATCATCATTCAAGATTATATGAGAGGAGGGGACAGATGATACCTCGGATGCCCTTGCCATAAGGCAATTGACATTCTTGTTGGGGAGATTCTCATTTGGAGAGTCAAATAAGGAGTAGGTGGGTGTAGAGGTGGTGGCAATGGCTGCCACTTGACTTGTGGACTCTTCTTCTTCTTCCTCACTCCCCAAAACATACTCCTCATGGGTAACCAAAACAATATCTGGAGATTTATTGTAGGTGGCATTCTTCTTGTTGAAAGGCTTCTTGCGAGGAGGAGCCTTTGAATTGTCCTTGAGAATGAGTCTTCCACCATGATATTCTCTCTTCTCATACGGGCACTCGACAACAAAGTGAAAGCGATCACCACAACTGTAGCACGATCTAGCTTTTGGACCACCATCTCTTCTTCCATTTGAGTTGTTCTTGCGGTTTAGCTCCAACTTTCACTTCGCGGGATTCTCCCAAAAGTTTCTTGCATAGAAATCCATATACTCACCATGAGCATGTTTGACTTCCTCGGGGAAACTCATTGCATTGATCGCATCACTTATTCCTTCATCCTCATATTCCACCACATGTGCCTTTAAGGAAAGGTTCACACCTTTTTGCATTACTATGCCCCGAGCACGAGCATCTTCGGCATTCTTGGTGGCAACCTTGAAGGCTTGCATTTCTTGCACAACTTCATTGGATGTCATGAGATGGTAGTTGTGTCTTGCTTGGAGACTCTTCAAGTCGGTGGGATCAAATGGAATGAGAGAGCTCACATAGTTTCTTTTGATCCAAGCATCATCCACATGAGAGGCACCAAGTTTCCTAAATGCGGTGGCAATAGACTTGAGTCTTCGATACATGTCCTCATGATTTTCTCCTTCAATCATGAAGAAACCTTCTGCTTGATTGTTCAAGGCATCATATTGGTTTCTCCTCATACTTTCATTCCCACAAATCGATCGGTGAGAGCATCCCATGCTTCCTTGGCGGTGTAGAGATGTTCAATGGAGGGAAATTCTTTGGCCCTACACCGAGTTGAACCATGTGCAAAGCGGTGGCATTGAGTTTACTATCAATAACTTATCTTCTTGTCAAGCTGGATGCATTAATAATAGATAGTCCTTCTTCAATAATTCGACATAACTCGATGCAAGAGCTGCAAATATGAGATTTCATCAAAGTTTGTGATGGGGGAATACCAATCCGGGTATACCCACGAAGCGGAATCACCAACCGGATTGAGCCGACTGAAGCCAAGCCCAGAGCGGGTCGACTCGATGAATACGGCGACTGGCTCATACTATACCTGGACGACTCGCCGACTGGAGGCCCAAGACGACGCCTCCAATAGAAAGCCCATTAGTGCACTTGTAAATCCTAACTGGCTGTATATATAAAGCCACCAGGGGCACCCCTTGGCAGGGGTTCTCTCACGTCATATTAGATCTCATTAGACAGATCCATCTCTCTCAGTCTCCCCCTCCGCCTCCGGCGGCTCCACGTAAACCAATCTATGATCATATACTGGATTGATAGCAGGATGTAGCGATTTTCCATCGAGAGGACGCGAACCTGGGTACATCGTGTTTCAATCTCGCTCCTAGATTATCCTATGTCGCCTTGCCTCCTCTACGTAAACTACCCCGTAGTATCTGCCGTGGTGAATACCACGACAGTTGGCGCCCACCGTAAGACAAGCAGGACTTGGAGGTGATGATGCAGACGGGATCCCTCGTCATCGACGGATTCATCTGCACCACCAGGCTAGGCACCGGATGCTTTGAATTTTTGGGCATCGCCATCACTACTCGGTCCCTAATCTACGCATGCATGCACCGTACAAGGGGAGACGAAAAGGATACGTACTCTGATCAATCTATGGTCAAGATGCAGTACCATGTTCTGAGATTAAAAAAAAATCTAATCAAATCTGCACACGTGACTGCAACACCAAGTCTCGGGAAGGAAAAATCGTATGATGAAGCTCTACGATTTATGCACCCGCGCATGAGTACCAGATCAATTTGCTCTGCTTCAAGCCAGCACCATGGATTAATGAAGGACACCGATCCCTTCGCCTCAGAGCTGCACAACACGACAACTTGTCATGGTCAACGGTGCGCAATCGTGTGCTTACACGTTGCACAGTCGACCTACCCAGCGGCGCATCTCGCATGCGCACAATAGCGGGGTGCTCGGCAACTCGTACAGTCCACCGACGCACCGATCTCGGCAGTCTCGGGTTACGTGAAAATTAAGAGAAGGGTTTCAGGTCGACCGATCAGCCGCGTAAACATCAAACTTGTCTTCGATCTCCCAGTCCCCTGGCTAATATTCAAGCAAGCGACACATCCATCTTCCATATAAGGTGCTATTTTCTAATTATTTATCACATTCTCCAAGTCTCAATCGATAAATATTTTTCTCTCTCCCGTTTGTACCGCTTCCTGTGTGCAGAATCATGAATCGAAGCCATCACAAAAATCAGTACAAAAGATGGATAAATGCAGCCGGATCGCGTGGATTGGAGTCATCCCGCAAGCCAATTGAATCAAGCGTTGTTGTGACTCCCCCGTGTTGGCTTCAAGTATCACGCGACTCCATGACCTCCACGTCATCTCCAAGCACAACGTGACTCTCTATCCATCGCGCCGACTCCATCAAAGCGCAACCAATGTCTGCCACATCGACTCCTTTGGGATAAATGCCTCACCAGCCATTGCGGACTCGTCACGCTAGGGAACTCACCCTCGCGTACTCTCCCCTCACGGGCTCTCCCCGTGGACTCACCCCCGCGGACTGGCCATCGCGGGCTCGCCCTCGTGGACTCACTATCGCGGACTCGCCCTCGCGGATCCTCCTACCGGGGACTCGCCACGTTCGGCGACTCGCCCGCCGCGAACTGGCCATGCTACCTGCTAAACACCGCACAACCTTTGTCCGTTGTGTCGACCCCGTGCCCGCTGCGTCGACTTCGTCTTAGCGTGACCTCTGTCCACCGTGTCGACCCCGTGTTCGCCGCGTTGAATTCTCCATAGCGAGACCTCCTCCGCCGTGTCGACCCCGTGTCCGCCGCGTTGACTTCGCCATAGCACGACCTCCATCCGCCGCGTCGACCCCGTGTCCGCCGCGTCGACTTCGCCATATCGCTACCTCTGTCCGCCGCGTCGACCCCATGTCCGCCGCGTCGACTTCGCCATAGCGTGATCTCTGTCCAGTGTGTCGACTCCGTGTCTTCCGCGTCGACTTCGCCATAGCGCGACCACCGTCCGCCACGTCGACCCTGTGTCCGCCGCGTCGACTTCGCCATAGCGCGACCTCCGTCCGCCACGTCGACACTGTGTCCACTGCGTCGACTTCGCCATAGCGCGACCTCCCTCCGCCGCGTCGACCCCGTGTCCGCCATGTCGACTTCTCCATAGCGCGACCTCCGTCCATCCGCCAAGTTCTAAGTAACAAGATAAAATGCGAGTATTGTGTAAAAAAATGTTTTTAGATTTTTGGTATAAGAGAACAGTAAGTAAAGTAAAACAATTGAACACAGAAAGTAAGTACCGCGTATGTAAAAGAGATTTCAAATTGGAATGGGAAAAAGCGTTCTCAGGGAGTAGCGAATACACCTCTAGCATTATAAAGAGTTAAGGTAAATATTATTATCATGGACATTCTCAACTATGTATGTGTGGGAGGAACTCCGTATCTGGACAGATAGGTAGTAACTAGTGCTCACATGATCCTCATAACCACATCAGACAGCAATCGACATCAATCAAATTACTACGCTATTAAGGGACTTAATCCTGTAGGACGTATCCCATGGCATGGATAGTGTTTCGAGATTTTCCTCGGTTCCCAAGTTGATACGTAAGGAGTGCCAATAGCTTTATAGTCACTCTAAGTGCTAACACACCTCTGTCTACTAACATGTAGTTCCCTCCATCAAGTCCCCACAAGAGGAAAATATTGAGAGGTTGACTTCTCCCAACATCAAGATGAAGACAATCTAACACATGGTCACAGCGATGAATATCATAATAAACTTTATCTTATTTCAATCTCATACTAGGGTTTCTCCATGTCCCCAAGAACTAATGATCTACTCAGACATGGAGGCAATCAACATCATGGCAATAACAATGGAATCTATCATAGATGAATAGTACTTGTATAAATCCACAACCAGTACGGAAATTACAACAAGATCTAGACAAGATGTAGATGGGATGGATGGAGATGGTGGTGATGCGGCGGTTGATGATGAAGATCGATGCCTTAGCCTCCTGGATCTGCACAGGGCGAAGATGGATCTCCGGTGGACGAGTTCCCCATCTAGATGCCTTCCAGAGGTGAGGTTTTGGCTATTTCTGGTTGTTCTGTATGTCGTCTCTCTGATCCAGTTGCACGGGGTGAAACTATTTGAGGAGGCGGTGGCGGCGCCAACTATACGGCGAGAACTATACGGCCGAAAAATTAATTCCCACCAGGTTTTCTTCTAGTGTTATTGATATTTCCCAAATAAGCGATTTACGTTGTTTTTGACTCCTTTTCTCCCTAATACAACTGCTCCAAGAATTGTGTCCATTATATCCATCATCTGTCCCGATCCTGGTGAAAATAGACATAAAATGTGCGTGCGAACGCCGTAAAATACCAAGATCCTACAAATACAGTGCAAAATAATAATATAAAACATGATAGAAATATGCATTCATCAACTTTCCCAAGCTTAGACTCTTGCTCGTCCTAAGCAAGTTTAGCTTAATGGATGTGATCCTCATATTCATGAAGCTGAGTCGATAAAATAAATGAGGCAGTTACAACATGTGTTTATCATATATGATACATATGAATAAGTTCATGAATAGTACCTAACTCGAACCATACGAATAATATTAGTAGGCTTCCACACCTTAGCATTTAACAGTTCACAAAAGATTACTGTCAATATGATGTAAAAGTATTCAGTTCAACCAAATGAGTTAGCGAGGTGGTCCCAAGTGTTTTTGGATTAACATATTCACTTGGGATTTAAAATCTCAAACGCTTCTTTGTCATACTACAATATAGTGGTGTATGCCTATTTTCTCTTTGCACATTCGCTCTTTTTCTTCTCTCTTTTCTTCTTTTATATATATATATATATATATATATGCTCACACTTTTGTTTAAGTGCTATGCAAAGGAGCTAGGCATACATTCCGCTTCATGTAGGAATTCAAAGTGTAACGATCTCAATTACCAAATTCCAATTGTATATGAAGCAATATTTAGAGCTTGAATATTATACCTTGTCTTGTTCTCACTCTAATTTGATAGCACTTTTAATTTTCCTTTGTTCAAGGTTTCTTTTTCAACTTAACTGTTTAGATAATTTTTTTTGTAAATGAAACCATGAACTTACAAAATATTGACCAAATTACCTTTGTATGTTCCATTAATACCAATGGTGTGGAAGACTGCTATTTCTATCATCAAGTGCAAGTAAAATTATACTCAAGCCATTCATATATCCAATAGGACAAGCACAAACTCAATAATGCTCCATATATGATAATAAACTCGGAATTTCATAAAAGGGATCGACTATTCCTAAAGGGAATTCTAATGATGCAACTTTATTTCTAATTTGAACTAATGGAAAACTAAAATAGTAATGTAAAGCTTATAAGATAGATTACAAGGTCTTAAAGATCTCCCCAAGCTTGGAATCAAGCCAGGCGGGATCAAATAATCCCTTGCGATTATTTGATACCGTGATTATTGTAGATCACTGTGGCGCCATGGCACGCGGTATTTTCTCTTCACGGGCCAGCCAGAGACGGAGGGATTGATTGACAGCCTCTAAATCTTTAACACGCAGCTTGTAGAAAAGATTATTCCTCTCCAACACTTTCACTTGTTATTTAATGAGCTCATTGTTATCTTGAAGGGTTTGTATCGGCTTAGGACTCATAGAAAAACCTAATTCGGTTGTCTTCTCAATATCTTCATTAAGTTTATCAAGATAAAGTCGCAACAACCGAAGATGTTTGGGTGTCCCCGGTGTCTCCTTGTCCATCTCTTCAATCTTCAGCTCGAGGGCTTTCAACTCCCTCTTCTGGCGTTCATTGTCAGCGTCGAGAACTCCATAGGGACGATCTTAATATCCTTGACTTGCTCGCTATTGCTTCCGTTCTCCATAGGAACTTCTCTCCTTGGCTTCTGTCCTTGGTTGCATGTCCTCATGTATGAATAAGAGGTAGATTGGTTTCTGGAGATTATGATTAGAGAGAGACATAATGGCAGTATATAAGAAGGGTTAGAGGTCGGTAAAACTCACGAGAAACACCAAATTTACGCCCAAGAAAAGAATCTTAACGAAACAGGGAAAGAAAACACGGATTTGTAGGAGTCCTGCCGCGTAACGACCAACTATACGGGCGCGACCCATATAGCTCCGGCCGTATAGTTTGTTTCAGGAAGATATTTCCAAATATCTCGAGTCCAGGTCGATTAAGTTATCGACTCGGAACCGACAAAACCATTTTTTTGAATCTAAAATGAAAAAGGAATCGAAAATGTCTGAGAGTTTAAAGACCAACTATACGGCGGGAGGGTTTTGTCCGGCCGTATAGTCTACGACCTATATGTTGTCCTAGAGTTACTCCTACAGCATCATCACTAGCTTCACATATTAAGTCAAAAGTCATATTCCAGATAGTGGGTTTAATGATAGGAGCATGGGATAAAGCATATTTAAGTTTATCAAAGGCTACAAGACATTTATCATCAAAATTAAATATTACTCCCTTTTGCAGAAGGTTAGTCAAAGGTTTAGATATTCTAGAGAAATTCCTAATGAACCTTCTATAAAAACCCACATGACTAAGGAAACTTCTTATACTTTTTATATCCCTAGGTTGTGGAATTCTCTCTATGGCCTCAACCTTAGATCTATCCACTTCAATTCCCTTACCCGATACCTTATGTCCAAGGACTATACCTTCTTTGACCATAAAATGGAACTTCTCCCAGTTTAGAACAAGATTGGTTTCTTCGCAACGCTGCAAAACTCTTTTGAGATTATCCAAGCAACTAGTAAATGAAGTTCCATAGATAAAAAAGTCATCCATAAATACTTCCATTATTAGTTCTATAAAATCCGCAAAATAGAAGTCATGCATCTTTGAAAAGTAGCTGGAGCATTACATAAACCAAAAGGCATACGACTATAAGCATGTAAACCATAAGGACTAATGAAAGTTGTTTTAAGTTGGTCATCAGGATGAAAAACTATCTGAGAAAAACCAGAGTATCCGTCCAAGTAGCAAAAATGAGTGTGGTTTGCTAACCTCTCTAAAGTTTGTTCTATGAATGGTAAAGCATAGTGATCTTTCCTAGTTTTTTATTCAATTTACTTAAATCTATACACATCCTATGTCCAACAATAGTTCTAGTAGGTATCAATTCATTGTTTTCATTAGGACCAACAGTAAAACCGCCCTTCTTAGGGACACAATGAACAAGACTTACCCATTCACTTTATTTTACATGATAGATTATACCTACGTCCAATAGGCGTACTATTTCTTTTCTTACCACTTCCTTCATTTCGGGCTTCATTCGTCTACTAAATTCCACAACTGGTTTAGCACCTTCCTCTATGAATATTTGATGGAAGGTTATCATGGGACTAATGCCCTTTAAATCATCCATTGAGTACCCAAATGCCCCACGATGCTCCATAAGTATTTTCATGAGTTCTTCTTCTTCATCTCCTGAAAGTTTAGCACTAATAATAACATGAAATTTATTTGTATCATCTAAAAATCTGTATTTAAGATTATCTGATAGAGTCTTCAATTCTAGGGGTGGTAATTCCTTGCCCCCTCTCTTTTCTGGCTCTTCAAAAGCCTCATTAGTTGGAGGCCTTATAATGGGAAGTGAATCGAATTCACCTTCTAGTTCTTCTAGGGACTTGTCCTCCATAACTCTTTCTTCATAATTGGAGTCTTCATTTATTTCTTCTTCTTGATCTCTAAAGAAGAGAGCTACCATTTCGTTAATAGTTTTCTCTTTCTCTTCTTCTTGTATTTGTAGAGGTCTGTCTTTAAATTTGGAAAAGTGGAATTCTTTTTCTGCTTCCCCAAGCTTAAGAGACACAGTCCCCCTTTTGAAATTAACTTTGGCACCTACATCACTCATTTTTTCCAAATATAATTGGGCAAAGAGTGTCAGCTGGCATATCAACAACTACAAAATCGATAGGTATGTTTTTATTACCAATTGTGACAGTTGTATCTTCAACCACTCACATTGGAATTCTAAGAGTTTTATTGGCTAACATGATTGTCATATCAGTATTTTCAATTATAGCTGGTTCTATTTATTCTTTTATTTTTAAATAAAAATCATAAGATATAACATTAACTTCGGTGCCAAGATCGCATAAACCATAATGCGAGGTTTCCTTAAATATGCAAGGAAGAATAGGCTTACCCAAATCTTTTACCTTTGTTTTACCTTCAACCAATACAGTAGTCTCTTTATCATGTTCAACTATGTTACAATGTGCATACATAGCCATAATTGATTTCTTGGTTACCTCTTCATCTTTGGTTTCTTCCAAATGTTCCTCAACTTCTGGCATAGTTTCCTCTTCCTTCTTCTCCTGTACTACTTTGACCAGTTCATATTCAAAAATATGCTTCTGTGCAATGTTAGGGAAAGGTATCTCATATATTGGTTCTAGAGAGGCCAGTGTTGCTTTAACTTCTCTTTTCTTCTTAGGTTTGTGTGGTGGATCATACATGACCAAACCCTCTTTTGGAGCTTTCATGTGTTCTGTAAAATCTTTAACAACATGCAACACAAGATCTGAATCCAAATAAAGTTCTTTTGATAATTCGTTAACATGGCCCTTTTTATTATATGAATACAATCATAATCTATTTCTATGCCTCCTTCGCTTCCTAGACCAAAATTCCATGAAACTCTATGATCACAAATTCTATTAAGTAAAGCCCAAGGTTTAGTTATAGGAAGATTCATAAAAGCTCCTGTTGTAAAAGAGTCTAGTTCAACTTTATTAGGTTCAATTAAACCGCCATAAAATATATGCAATAAATACCATTCAGGCAAATCATGATGATGACTTTGATTAAGTATATCTTTAAATCTGATATAATCTCTTACTAGTCCTTAATTAGGACGGTTCCTCCAAGTCATTATAAGACGCCTGATTCAAAAAGATTTCTATAATGGATAATATTTTGCTAGAAACTCACAGGCTAAATTATCCCAAGTAGTAGTGGCTTCTGGGGGTTGAGATCTATACCATGAGAGAGTCGTACTAGTGAAAGTCTGACTAAAAAGTTTAACCCTTACCTCATTAGCAGTATATCCCGGTAATTTCAAAGTGCCACATATATCTTTGAAACATGCAATATGCTCATATGGATCAGGATCTTCATCTCCAGTAAATTGCTTCTTGTGTATAATACCAAGTAGTAGAGGATTTATTTCAAACCCCCTTGTCTTCTTGTTGGAGTTGTCTCTTTTATTAATTTCATAGGGTTGCCCAAAGTGGTTGAGTGGGTTAGCACTAGCCATATGCTAAAACTTCATCATCTTAGTGGAAACCTGTAACTCAAAAAAAAACTTAGCAAGACAAAAAGAAATAAGCAAAAACTAAAATACCTACAACGCTTAGCTCCCCGGCAACGTCGCTAGAAAATAGCTTGATGACTGCAAGTGCACAGATCATTTGTAGCTAGTTTCAAAATAAAGGTATCGATCCCACATGGATCAGGAGTATGAAGTCTAATAACTCTTGAATTAAATACTAAAATAGAAATGCTAAATAAAATTCTAAGTAACAAGACAAAATGCGAGTATTGTATAAAAAGGTGTTTTGGGTTTTTGGTAGAAGAGAACAATAAGTAAAGTAAAACAACTAAACATAGAAAGTAAGTATCGAATATGTAAAAGAGATTTGAAACTGCAATAGGAAAAAGCATTCTCACGGAGTAGCAGATACACCTCTAGCATTATAAAGAGCTAAGGTAAAGATTATTATCATCAACATTATCAACTATGTATGTGTCGGAGGAACTCCGTATCTGGACAAATAGGTAGCAACCACTGCTCACATCATCCTCATAACCACAACAGATAGCAATCGACATCAGTCGAATTACTACGCTATTAAAGGACTTAATCCCGTAGGACGTATCCCATGGCATGGATAGTGTTCCATGAGTTTCCTCGGTTCCCAAGTTGATACGTAAGGAGTGCCAACAACTTTATAGTCGCTCTAAGTGCTAACACACCTCCATCTACCAACTGGTAGTTCCCTCCATCAAGTCCCCACAAGAGGCAAATATTGAAAGGTCGACTTCTACCAACATCAAGATGAGGACAATCTAACACATGGTCACATGGATGAATATCATAATAAACTTTATCTTATTTCAATCTCATACTAGGGTTTCTCCATCTCCCATGAACTAATGATCTACTCAAACATGGAGGCAATCAACATCATGGCAATAATAATGGAACCTATCATAGATGAATAATACTCGTATAAATCCACAACGAGTACGGAAATTATAACAAGATCTAGACAAGATGTAGATGGGATGGATGGAGATGGTGGTGATGCTGCGGTTGATGATGAAGATCGATGCCTTAGCCTCCCGGATCTGCGCAGGGCAAAGACGAATCTCCGGTGGACGAGTTCCCCCTCCAGATGCCTTCTGGAGGTGAGGTTTGAGCAATTTCTGGTTGTTCTGTATGTCGTTTCTCTGATCCAGTTTCACGGGGTGAAACTATTTGAGGAGGCGGTGGTGGCGCCAACTATACGGTAGGAACTATATGGCCGGAAAATTAATTCCCGCCGTATAGTTGGTCGTTAAACCTTCTGGATGCCTCGACCGCTTCCGGTTTTCTTCTAGTGTTATTGATATTTCCCAAATAAGTGATTTACGTTGTTTTTGACTTCTTTTCTCCCCAATACTACTGCTCCAAGAATTGTGTCCATTGTATCCATTATCTGTCCTAATCCTGGTGAAAATAGACATACCACCAAAAGTGAGAAGAGAGAATTGAGTGTGACGCATGCTAACAACCCAACATACATTTATCTTTCTTTATTATAAATTTTGCAAGGTACCCAAGATAGACCAACACCTCCAAGGAACATACTACAAACTCTCCAACCGTACCTTGAAGATAAGCACAACTACAAAATCTTCTATAACTGGGCACAAGGCTTCGACACCGGTGACCCAAACGCTCAAGACCAAGGGACATCTCTTTCCTTGCATGATGAAGGAAAATCATCGAGGTCGACTCATTTTTAGTCGGGGGAGATGATGTATCCCAACACATGGCAATCACCATTTGCCCATATCATACTACACCAACCACTCTTACTAAGGTGAATTATTTCCATTCCTTGTCTTCCTTTGGTCAACATTTGAATGGGATCCTAATTGAGCCAAGCACCTATCGTATGACTAGGCCTATGACCATGATGCCAAGAGGAGGAGAAAAGGATGCCATAAGAGCCAAGAACCCCAAGCAAGAGGCCTAGAAGATAAGAAGGAAGAAGTAGCTGTGGCAACAACAGAGTCTCCATCTTTTGACTCCCAGAGTCTCCGGCATGCGCACGCCAGAGTCTCTGCACCAGGTATCTGACCCAGTCTCCGGTCCAACTTCCATGAGTTACAGCGAGTACACCAGAGTCTGCCCTAGAGATGACCTGGAGTCTCTGGCCCTCGCATCTCGGAGTCTCCGGCCTAAGTATGGGCCTGCATGCCTTGGAGTTGGGCCTTAGCCCATGTAACGCCCCAAAACCCACCTCCTTATGTAAACCCTAGAACGAATATTGAGTAGAATTGGCATAGCCTCCATCTTCCCATAGGGGGACCTCTCTAGGATCTAAATCAAGACCTAGGTTGTACAAGACCCTCACCGTATGAGTGCTCTTTCTACATCATGATATCTATTCAATTATCTATCCCTTTGGGTCTCTATCAATTACAATCTCTTCTCAAGTGGATTCTAGCGGCTCCAGATTAGATCTTTTGTGGATCTATACCTAGCGGTCTCTTCCACAAGGATTTTATCGAGTTGGTGATTCGGGCCAACAAGGACAACCGAAGTGTGTGTGTGTTTGCATGTGTTTGTATATTTACCTTGCATTCAAGTGAGTTCATCACGTTCATCGGGTTTCCCTCACTCTTTGCCTCAAATTCGTGAAGGTCGGGCCACCCCAAGGGTAAATCCACAAGGAAACCCATAACGTCTAGCATTCAGATCCTAACAATCAAGCTGGAGGAGGAGGTCACTTCCATGAAAGGGAAGCTTTCCTGAGCCCATGAGGAGAATGCCCACCTACTAAAGCTTCTAGAGGAGGTCATGACCCATACATGGAGCTTGAAGGAAGGAACCACCCTTGTTCAAACCGTGCTCCTCAAGGTGTTCACCGACTCCCTAATAATCTCACAATGTCCCTCCTTCCAATCCCAGGTACCATTCTTCTCGGAGAGGCATGTTGAAGAGATCATCACTCCATACGAGAAGGTGGTTTCTGAAATTTCTACTAGTGTCCCTGATTAGGATGAGGCGAGGGAGCTAGTCGTGAAGGTCCTCGCTAGCACTTTTTCCAAGATTAACGTGTCCGAAGGTCTTGAGTCCAACTTCCTAGAGTGTCCCATTTCTCCAACTATGCCACATGAGCTGTGATATGGGAGGGAGGACCTCCACCTCACGATATGGAAGGATAAGGCCGTGGCATTTATCAACCGTCAATTGTAGCCCCCGAGCTCTCTGAAAGAGTGAGCCAAGTGAAGGAGACATGCCCGAGAGGCAAATAATAAAGTGGTTTTATTATCATATATCATTAGTTCATAATAGTTTTATATCACGCTATAACTGTATCAAGCGGAGATATTGATACAGGTGTGTTATATAAACAAACCCAGGTCCCTAGTAGCCTCTATTCAACTTATTCATTGGGAAACTAATGAGCAAGGTTTCCTGATCATGATGCTTTTATAGCCAACTAATAATGAAGTCATATCATCTGGAGATGGTATGATGGACATTTCCCATAGTTCACAATTCCAATTGTCTGAAACATAATATCCTAATCTGAGACCATGATATCATATTAATCACTGTCTCCCGAGGATTATTTTAACTGCATCAACCATCATGTCATAACTAGGTGACCATAAGGTGCATGTTGGGTATTCCAAAGGGGCATGTTGAGGCCATGTATCAAGATCGGGATTTGTTCTACTGTGTATCAGGAATATACACTGGGCCCACTCAGTGAATTACATCCATAAGTTGTGCAGCGTATGACTAGGTCATGGGGATGATATTTCATGTGAATGATTAAAACAATACTTGTTCGAAACAAGATTGAACAAGGTATCATGATACCAATGATCATATCTCAGACAAGTCTAGTATTAAAATAACAAAGGGAGTTGGATATTCGTTTAAGGTTTGACACGAAAGGTGATTCGTGGAGTGCATGGGGGTCATTATGGGCATCCCGGTCCCGCTATTAATTATTGATCAGAGATGTTATTGATCATGTCTGTGACATTCCTGAACCGTAGAGAAACACACTTAAGGGCACAACGACACTTATAGATCTTCCTGTACGATGGAATCACAAAAGAGGGAGAAACCAAAATCATTCTGAAGAGATTCCAAAGTTGTTCGGAGAAAGAAAGAAAGGAAAAGACCGAAAGGTGTTTCAAATAAATAGCAATTTATAATATGAATTTATTATATGTTATTTGTGAATTAATATATATTAAATAAATATTTAAATTAATATTTTAGGGCACTTCCACAAGAGGGCCAAAACCCCGGAGGGAATCGACCTAGGAGGAAATCACCGGAACACTGCAAGGAATGTGCTAACTGGTGACCCCAAATATTGGTCATAGAAAGGTCATGGTAATTCATCTATGACCTTTCTATGACCAAAAACAGTAGGTCACATAGCGAGGGTCACTATAGACAGTTAACGACCTTTTTTGAATTGGTCATGGACCATTATGACCAAACTAGATGGTCATAGTGTCTATGACCAAACAATTTGGTCACATGCTATCTTCTTAGTCCACGTCAACCAATCCTACATGGAAGATTTCTGTGACCAAATCAATTGGTTGTGGATTAGATTCAGCCCAGTCCAATTCACCCTTCTAAATGGGCCAAGCCCAATAATTCAGCCTATGTAATTGTCTTTTTTAGGCTAACTATTTTAATTCTATAAGTTGTGGCCATTTTACTGTCCATTTCCTTTTGGGCCAAATCTTTTCTACACTCTAACTCCTTTTGGTCCTTGGCCATTTTACAGGATGATGGTTTTTTAATCTTGGCCCTTTTATAGTCCAATTGATTGATAATTTTCAAATTTTTTTTTTTTCAAAATATGTCCATTATTTCTTGGGTAATGGCCTTTTAACAACCCACTTATTTGTCTAGTATTTGGGCCATTTCACTTCCATAGTATTCGGGCCAAGTATTTGTAAATATAAAACACTATTTTACTTCACATACTGTGGGGCCCTCGGATTAATCCTCCGAGAATCCCTATTATGCATGCAACCATGATCCCATGATCAGTTAGTCGTGGCACATAACCGACAAGTATCAAAGTAAACATCCAATACATAATGAATACCTGTCATACCTTATTTGCCATTATGGCTACATCGATCAACATCAGCGGAACTTCATTAAGCGTAGAGCCCGAGCCATGCCTTAACCTACAGGCAACTGACTGGGAGAACGTCCTAGCTCACATAGTCGTCCACTTCACCTTCTTCTTGATATCTGACCAAGTTAATAGCCAGGGACAATGCCAGTGAGTACTGAATGTAATCCCAAACCACCTTAAGATAACAATAATAACAAAAGGATATGCATTATGGTTGTGGTAGTAGGAGGGCTCCAAGAGAGGTTCTTTTCTCAATTAGTTTCTCTTGTAGATATAGCATCTACATATCTTTGTTGAATTTTTTTGTAAAATGTTTTGGAAACCCTTTTGAAAAGTTTTGTAAATACTAGGATTGGGGTACCCATTTGTTCCCATCTTCAGGTCGTCCCACGACCAAACTCCTTTCTCCTCCTTCCGATCATCCCATGGTCAAAACCTTTCTCCTTTACGACCATCCCATGGTCAAAACATTTCCAAAGCCATTTATTTTCCGAAATCCTTTTTGAAATCAAAACCAGCACCGCTCTACATCAACCATCCATACCGTCCATGACCGTGGACATGAATATTTGAATAGATTTACACTCTGCAGAGGTTGCACACTTTACCCACACCATCCGCGTACACTACCCTGATCTACACCGATCGTAGGTCGAGTAACCGATCAAGACTCTCCGGATGCCCACTGCAATATAAGTGCCTACCCTATGAGTTTTACTCCCCTCAAAACAGGGACGTCGTGTACCGAGGACGAACCAGAGCGCTTTTTACACTTTACACAGTGGGCGCTTTCAATGAGGGGCTCATAGTAACGCCTGGCTGTCCGCAAACAGTTCGTTCCTTCTCCAGGTCGATGTCCCACATGGACCATTATGGGAGAAGGCCCAGCCTCCAGGGATCATGATCCCCTGTAGTAGTTGCGAGGCAGCTTATACCAGAATAGACAAACATCAAATCCAGCCCTGTCCCATTTCAGAGTAATGTGGTTGCACAGGGTTAATTCTTCTAGCAAAACTGCAAAGAACCGGGTGCGTTTTTGTAAACCTTTTTCCTGCATCTTTTCTTTAGCATTTTCTAAAACAAAACACTTTTCTTTCTCAACATCTCTTGGGAGGTCCCACCTCACTAAGGTTTTATCAGAAAACATTTGGTAAACTTTTGCCAGGGTCTTCCCATCCTCTAGCTTCGCTTTGGCTAAAACAGGGTCTCTAGAGGGTTATGGTGATATACACCATCTATTCTACTAGGGACAAGTAGGTGTCACCAAGGGGGTTTGTACTTAGTAGTACCAAAGTGTAATAGTTTGGAGGAGCCAAACCACTATCCTATATACATCCACATATAGTAAAACAATGCAGTTTTAATAAACAGTAGATAAAACATGCGTAAGTAAAATATTAGGATAAGGCTTATGAGCAAGAAGGTGGCTTGCATGATGATCAACAATATGGCAATATGTCCCTAGACTTCTTCTTAGAATACCCAATAATATACAATAATATTCATCTTCTTCTGACCTCCGAGATAATTGCAACTATCGTCGTCAGGGAGCACACATGCAACAAGCAAGAGCACAATCAACACAAGGAATACAAGCAACAATACATACATCAAGCACTGAACAAAACAAGTTTACACATCGGTAGTGGTGTTGAGAAAATGGATTAGAAGGATTGGGAGCATGTCTTGGAACATTTGAAGGAAACCATACGGGTTTCATAGTCTAGAAACTAGGGATGAGAGGGTTTTGGACCAATGACTTATTCTATAAGATACCATTGTAAAAACATGATACCAACAGATAGGTATTGATAAAAGGAAACCAACAAAAGTGGTTTCACTATTTTATCACTTTTCTTTAATCTCTTAATAATTTTCTAGTGAAATAAACTCTAGTTTTAGGAGATAAATCACCAGAAAAGTTCTAGAGCTCCAAAAATTATTTCCTTGGATGGTTAGGTAGGGATTGATGTGCTTGATCACTGAGAGTTAAAATCATGCCAAAATATTTACCATAATGCCCTCAGGAAATTCCAAAAGGCAGTTATGTATACAACTTGTCTTTTCACCAGATTTAATCTACAATAGCTTTTGATTTTATTCCAAGGACACATGGTAGGTATTTATAATACCTTTATGTAGAAATTGGAATCACCTTATTTGGATTTACATAACTCCTGTAGTGATTTTATGGATGGAGAAACCATGCACATAAATGTTTATTTCACCAAAACTCAACAGAAGTTCCAAAAATTATGATCTCCTTTTGTTAGATATGGAAGTAGATAATATATTAAAGTTAGAATTAGGGTAAAAGCTATTATGGTTTGTACTAGAGAAATTCTTAAAGATAGATATGATTTGTTTTTGTTATTTTTGCTACAGCCAAACTAGAGTTCACCTTGACCTGAGGTAAAGGTCAAATTGAAGTCATAGGGACACACTTTCAGTGGGATTCGGTTTCATCTCTTTTGGGAATGTGTAGCCTATTGAGGAAATTATTTAGTGCCAAAGAAGACCTTTAATGGATTAATTGCCAATAAATAATGAAAATTATTTTTGGCAAAAGACCAGTTCTGCATGTTGCACAAAACACACATGAACATGTTAAAAATTTTATTTGGACAAAATACCCTATTTTCCATTTTTGTAGAGATTTAAACTAGACGGCTATTTAACAGACCGGGAAATATAGGAAAAAGAAAAAGAAAAAGGGCACTGTGGGCCAGATCTGGGGGAGATGGGCCTTGGAGAGGGGATTTTGCCCACGACGGCAGGGCACGCGCACGAGGCGTGGTGGGTTTGAAACTGACACGTGGGGCCCAATGGTCATAGGAAGGCAGGCGCGAAGGGGTAAGAGGAGACGCAGACCGTCTGATTAAGTGAAGATGGATGGCCCCGCGTCGTCTTCGTCCCCGCGACAGATCACCAGTGAGGGAAACCCTAGGGAGGGTGCCGGCGGCGCAGTGGTTTACCTGGGCGGTCCTTCGGTACCAGCGAGGTGACAGGAAGGAGCGTCGCGACATGGGCTCTCTGGAGATGGGAGGCATCGATGTTCTCCGTGTAGGGAGCTTGCTCGCGCGTGCGAGCCCGCGGAGCACACTCAAGAGGTTCTTGATGGCGTTGCCTGGGGCAGTCCTGGGAGAAACAGATATAATGGTTAGGTAGCCCATGCTCATTCGAGCTCAAGGAGATGACATGCAGCGCGAGGGGTGCAGAGGAGAGAGCACCTAGCTCGACTTTGGAGATGACCGAGAAGGGAGGTTCTTCCTCTCCTAGGACGAGATAGGGGCGAGGCTCTGTGGGAAGGGGGGAGTGAGTGGAGGTGGAGAGGTTGTGAGGGGGATTGGAAATGAGGGCTGCACAGGGCTTTGGGAGCCTGGGGCCTTTTTAACCCGAAGGGGATGGACCATTGTGGACCTTGTCCATCGGAAGGGTTGGAGGAGGTTGTAGACGGGGGATTGGTCAGGAGGGTCGGTTGCGCTTAAGCAGAGAGGTGTGGGGCCAGTTTACAGAGGAGGGGCGGTATTCTCGGCTGCAAGAGCTCATGAGGCTCTCCTCCTTTGCTTCGGGTGAATAAAGAAAAGGAGAGGGAGGGGAAGCTATGGTTAGCTAGGGGAGCTAGGGAGCCTCTCAGTGGTGCAGAGGGGAGGGAAGTGGGGTCATGAATTGACTAGATAGGGAGTGGGGCGTGCTGCAGCTGCTATGGTGATTACTCCACAAGATATGCAAGATATGGTGTTTCTCTAACTTGCTTGCTCCAAGAGCTAAAGACAAAAGGGTGGCCTTGCTAAAGAGTAGAGCTACAGGGATCACGACCAGGGGTGTGATGGGTGCTGGAGAGAGGTGCTGGTCAAGCTTTTGATGAGGGTTGGAGGCGGTTTGAGTAGTGGATTTGATTAGTTGGCATAATTGGTCAATTTAAATGTTATGAAGGAAGTACAGGGATGTAGCCTTTGTAAAATGAGGGAGTGCTACTAGTGGGTAGATACAGTCAAGGTACCCCTCATAGAATTATTTGAGATTTTTCAAAGGAGTTTTAGTCCACATAAATCCATTTATTCAAAAACTGCAGAAGTGAAGTATTGGAGCTCATTTGATATTTTTACATTGGACCTTGTTGGATTTTGATGTGAGGTGTTCCCAAATGTGAATACGCACTTAGGAGAATTTTCCCGTGATTTATTGAGGATTAAAAGTATTTAAAATAATTATTATTCCAAATCAGCCATTTAAGAAAATGGGCAAAAAGAAATAATAAAGATCTTCAAAAATATTTATTTTTGAAGTGGGAAGATGGGGTATGATATTTGGATCTCGAGTGAGCCAAAAGTTGGGGAGGTGTTTTGGCAAAAACCAAACTTTCCATTGTGGATGAAGTTTTGGGGATTTTGTCTATTAAAGGAATTAAATAGACTTGGTCCATAATAATTATGGATAGTATTTGATAAATCTTGATGATCAGGGTAGATGATGTAGACAAGGTGTAGCAAGCATGTGCAACCTTGGGAATTGGAAATCCAACTTGAATTAGATGGAAAACAAGGAGTTGTGGATCTAGGGTGATGTTATTTTTATACCACCAAAACCTTGTTGGATCTTGGGGCTCAGAGCTCACCTTGATGCATGGGATATATGGATAGCTAGACCAATTCATATAGATGATCAGGGTAGAAGGATTTTGGATTGGTTACATTTTAGGTGGTCTGGAAGTGATGGCAAACTTTGTTGAAAATAAGGCTGCCATACCAGATGAGTCATGATGCCTTATAAACCATGTGGGTTTAAGAAGCACAAAGATCCACTTGGAACAAGTGAAGTATATGTTGATAGACCTATATGAGTAGAACACAACCATGCAAATAGTTAGTCCAGATAAGGTGGGATGGTGGTGTGAGCTTCTATCAAAGTAGGCATGTTGACTAGATTTGCAGGAATAGTTATTTTCTTGTCTGCAAAACCATCAAGAACAAGTGGGTTAGAAGATGTTCTAACCAAGGGCAAGAGTGGGACTTGGTAGTCCTTAGGATGGTTAACAAGTTGGTTCAACTGCATTACCAAAAAGGCACAAGGGTTGAGAAAGGAAGACATCCAAAAAGGTAATGTTGAAACAGATTCCATAGCCAAATTTGGCAGATTTAGGGTTTTTGACTAGAATATGAGAGGGGGGGGATGTTTTTGAGGGTTTGCAAGGTATCAAAGCATCATCAAGTGGATGATGATGAAGGGTACATTGGGTAGAATATATCCATGCTTGATATTGGTCTTCATTGACTTGGAAACTTCTAGAATGGATCACTTCAGAATTGATCTAGTTAAGGGTTTTAGATGATCACCTAGTGGCTAGAGATCAGATCCATCTGGTATTCTTGCTTAGGGTTTGGGGATTTTAAATTTTCTTGATCCTAGAGGATGAGCTCCTAGAGTAGCTCATACTACTTCTAACAAATCAAGTCAAACAACAGACCAAGGCAACACATCTTAGAAACAAAGCAACTACCACTAGGGTTACCATCAAGTCTAGCTTGAGGTAAGGATGGGCAATTTTTAAAGGTTGGAGTTTGAATAAGGTAAGAGTCCTTGGTATCCCTACCAAGACTATAATTCAGAAGTTTTATACAAGGTTTTGGAACTCCTAGAGATAAGAATGGTTGAAGGATCTATCTATAAAACATAACAAGATTATAATAGGTTGCTCTCCATAGATTAGGGACATAGAAAGTACTAAAATAGTAGGTTTGCAAAGGCTTCTTGGCTCAGGTTTTGAAATGCCAGAACATTTGAGAATATGGAAATTAAGTCAAGACTGTTTTGAGAAGTAGCTTTTGTCAACTGGTGTTAAGGTAAGGAGTATATCTTCTAATACACAATCATAAGTATAAGCATAGTCAAACAATAGGCAAACACTTCATCACTAAACAGGAAAAAGTTTCTGTTCCCCCTGATTTTTGCATTCTGGACAACTAATCCGGGTTGCTAGAATTGGGATGTTACAGACCTTTCACCCTTAAAAGAATCTCGTCCCGAGATTCAGGAGAGTACGGTTAGGGGATTTTGAGTCAGGTTGACACTGGGTTTTTTACGGATCCTATCTTTACAGACTCCGTCTTTGAAAGTGAATATTCTGTCGATGAAGTTGAGCTTCAGTCTTCCGGGATGCACAGAGAGTTGAGCAGAGTCTAGTCCCGATTGCGAGGGATGACCTTCTTTTCCATCTGGACTCTAAACCTAGAGGGCTTAGACCGGGCAGACTATCTCGATGATGAACTTCATGGGGTACTCGTCGGAGGATAGAATCTACGGATCGGTATACCTTTCTCTGGGGGTCCACGACTCTTCTTTAGGGGCGTAACATATCCTAATTAAAGATTTTACAGTCGATACTCCTGGGTTTGCTTCTAGTGAAGGTTACTCTATTTTGGTGGGAAAGACGTAGTCTTCCCCCCTTAGGATTAAACTAGGGTAGAATTCTTGGAGTGGCATTAATCCTTCCTTCTTGGAGTCACAGATGGATATTCTGAAAGCTGTCGCCCATCTTCCTCCGGGAGTTGGAAGCTTCCGATGACGTTCGCGAAGGTAGGTCCTACGGGGCTTATGTACTATGATTATTCATACTTAGCTAGTAGGAGTCTCAAATCCTCTAAGTGATTGGAACTGAGCGGTTAGTGATCATGTGGCTTTTCCGGTGGGTCTTCAGCTACAATGGCAGAGGGACTTCGTAGGATCTTCAGTTAGTTTCTCCTCTGATAACTCCCGGGTTGTTGTTTGGAGGGAAGGCGTCCAATTCTAGAGGTCTTCTGGGGTATCCGCTGATAGACAGTCTTCTGAGGATTGAGTGGAAGGATGTAGTCTTTCCACCTTAGAAATTCACTAGGTTGTTTTTAGGAGTGATGCCGATCTTCCGTTTTGAAACGCTGGCATGATGTTAATGGAGGTTGTACCTCCTTGGGTCTTGGTGTGAGGTCCTTGTCTTCAGGGAACTGAAGTATTTGGGCCTTATGGTGCGGAACTTCCCGTTGGTTTGGGAAGGTTTGACTATAGTAGGTAGTCTCCTAAGGTGGTCAGAAGTTCTAATGTACTGAAGGTCAGCGTAGTTAGGTCTTCACTTATTGTCTTGGTTGACTTATCGGGTGGTTTCGTGTGGATATCGAGGATCCTTCGGTGATCAACATCCGGCTTCAACGGTATTCTTGCTGTAGTAGACTGAGGAACAAGGGAGTGTGGTGCTATTGACGAGTCTTGCGAGGTGAGTCTGACGAGGTATGCCGTCCTGCTGAGATGAAATCTTCGAGTTTATTCTGACTTGACGATGTCGAACTCCTGGTTCTTGTGATGCTTTTCCTCTCATATACTCTCGAGGTTAGTCTGGGTCTCATTACCGACATCTAGCATAGGGGCTTCCTGAGTTACTAGGTGGGTTATCGCTCCTCGAGTCACATTTTTAAAGAGGTCAAAGCAAACCATAACATGCAAACAAGGCGAACAGAGCGAGGGGATCGCAATGTCCTCGGCAAACAATCACACATCAAGCAACACATGTGGCACTTAGGCAAGCAAACACGGTCAACGTTAGGGACCAAGGGGTTAACTACTCGCGATGTAGGGACATCCTATTCTTTGGACTATCGACCCTAGATATCGTTTTTCTTCAGGTCAGAGTCACTATCTTGCAGATGAAGCCTTCGTCGTATCTTGGACGCTTTTTGATACTGCAACACTTGATGTCTTCTAATTATGAGGATTCCGCTGGTAGAGTGATATTGTAGTCTCCTTGTGTTTGCTGGTAGTTGCTTGTCCTCATCTTGTTCTCATTGTCTTCACCGGGTTCTAGATCCTAGTTATTTAAAATCCGTAGGTTTGAAGTTTGGACAAGAGTTAGGGTAAACCATTTTCGAAAGCATTTACTTAGAGTAAGAGAAGAAGTAGAACTTTTTGAAACTCAGTGGGAAACTAGTTTTTGAAAGCCGGTGTTTTCAATATAGTGTTCCTGCCTAACGTCCATGCTAACTAAGGTTCTCCTAGAGTCAGGATGGCTCTGATACCAAGTCTGTGGGGCCCCCGGATTAATCCTCCGAGAATCCCTGTTATGCATACAACCACGATCCCATGATCAGTTAGTCGTGGCACATAACCGACAAGTATCAAAGTAAACATCCAATACATAACGAATACTTGTCATACCTTATTTGCCATTATGGCTACATCGGTCAACATCAGCGGAACTTCATTAAGCATAGAGACCGAGCCATGCCTTAACCTACAGGAAACTGACTGGGAGAACGTCCTAGCTCACATAGTCGTCCACTTCACCTTCTTCTTGATATCTGACCAAGTTAATAGCCAGCGACAATGCCAGTGAGTACTTTGAATGTACTCGCAAACAACCTTAAGATAACAATAATAACAAAAGGATATGCATTATGGCTGTGGTAGTAGGACGGCTCCAAGAGAGGTTCTTTTCTCAATTAGTTTCTCTTGTAGATATAACATCTACATATCTTTGTTGAAAACTTTTGTAAAACATTTTGGAAACCCTTTTGAAAAGTTTTGTAAACACTAGGATTGGGTACCCATTTGTTCCCGTCTTCAGGTCGTCCCACGACCAAACTCCTTTCTCCTCCTTCCGACCATCCCATGGTCAAAACCTTTCACCTTTACGACCATCCCATGGTCAAAACATTTCCAAAGCCATTTCTTTTCTGAAATCCTTTTTGAAATCAAATCCAGCACCGCTCTACAGCAACCTTCCCAACCGTCCATGACCGTAGACACGGCTATTCAAATAGATTTACACTCTGTATAGGTTGCACACTTTATCCACACCATCCGGGTACACTACCCTGATTTACACCGATCGTGGGTCGAGTAACCGATCAAGACTCTCCGGCTGCCCACTCCAATATAAGTGCCTACCCTATGAGTGTTACTTCCCTCAAAACCGGGACGTCGGGTACCGAGGACCAACCAGAGCGCTTTTTACACTTTACACAGTGGGCGCTTTCAATGAGGGGCTCATAGTAACGCCTGGCTGTCCGCAAACAGTTCGTTCCTTCTCCAGGTCGATGTCCCACATGGACCCTTATGGGAGAAGGCCCAGCCTCCAGGGATCGCGATCCCCTGTAGTAGTTGCGAGGCAACTTATACCAGACAAACATAAAATCCAGCCCTGTCCCATTCCAGAGTAATGTGGTTGCACAGGGTTAATTGTTCTAGAAAAACTGCAAAGAACCGGGTGCATTTTCGTAAACCTTTTTCCTCCATCTTTCCTTCAGCATTTTGTAAAACATAACCTTTTTCTTTCTCAACATCTCTTGGGAGGTCCCACCTCACCATGGTTTTATCAGAAAACATTTGGTAAACTTTTGTCGAGGTCTTCACCTCCTCTAGCTTTGCTTTGGCTAAAACAGGGTCTCTAGAGGGTTATGGTGATATACACCATCTATTCTACTAGGTACAAGTAGGTGTCACCAAAGGGGTTGTACTTAGTAGTACCAAAGTGTAATAGTTCGGAGGAGCCAAACCACTACCCTATATAGATCAACATATAGTAAAACAATGCAGTTTTAATAAACAGTAGATAAAACATGCGTAAGTAAAATAGTAGGATAAGGCTTATGAGCAAGAAGGTGGCTGATGATCAGCAATATGGCAATATGTCCTTGGACTTATTCTTAGAATACCCAATAATATACAATAATAATTATCTTCTTCTGACCTCCGAGATAATCACAACTATCGTCGTCAGGGAGCACACATGCAACAAGCAAGAGCACAATCAACACAAGGCATACAAGAAACAATACATACATCAAGCAATGAACAAAACAAGTTTACACATCGGTAGTGGTGTTGAGAAAATGGATTAGAAGGATTGGGAGCATGTCTTGGAACATTTGAAGGAAACCATATGGGTTTCATAGTCTAGAAACTAGGGATGAGAGGGTTTTGCACCAAGGAATTATTCTATAAGATACCATTGTAAAAACATGATACAAACAGATAGGTATTGATAAAATGAAACCAACAAAAGTGGTTTCACAATTTTATCACTTTTCTTTAATCTCTTAATAATTTTCTAGTGAAATAAACTCTAGTTTTAGGAGATACATCACCAGAAAAGTTCTGGAGCTCAAAAAATTATTTCCTTGGATGGTTAGGTAGGGATTGATGTTCTTGATCACTGAGAGTTGAAATCATGCCAAAATATTTAGCGAAATTCCATCTGGAAATTCCCAAAGCCAGTTCAATATACAACTTGTTTTTTCACCAGATTTAATCTACAATAGCTTTTGATTTTATTCGAATGACACATTGTAGGTATTTATAATACCTTTCTGTAGAAATTGGAATCACCTTATTTGGATTTACATAACTTCTGTAGTGATTTTATGGATGGATAAACCATGCATATAAATGTTTATTTCACCAAAACTCAACAGAAGTTCCAAAAATTATGATTTCCTAGGTTTTGTTAGATATGGAAGTAGATAATATATTAAAGTTGGAATTAGGGTAAAATCTATTATGGTTTGTACTAGAGAAATTCTTAAAGATAGATATGATTTGTTTTTGTTATTTTTGCTATAGGCAAACTAGAGTTCACCTTGACCTGAGGTAAAGGTCAAATTGAAGTCATAGGGACACACTTTCAGTGGGATTCAGTTTCATCTCTTTTGGGAATGTGTAGCCTGCTTAGGAAATTATTTAGTGCCAAAGACAACCTTTAATGGATTAATTGCCTATAAATAATGAAAATTATTTTTGGCAAAAGACCAGTTCTACATGTTGCACAAAACACACATGAACATGTTAAAATTTTTATTTGGACAAAATACCCTACTTTCCATTTTTTGTAGAGATTTAAACTAGACAGCTATTTAACAGATCGGGAAATATAGGAAAAAGAAAAAGAAAAAGGGCACCGCAGGCCTGATCTGGGGGAGATGGGCCTTGGAGAGGGGATTTGGCGCACAATGGCAGGGCACGCGCACGGGGCGCGGTGGGTTTGAAACTGACACGCGGGGCCCGATGGTCATAGGAAGGCAGGCGCGAAGGGGTAAGAGGAGACGTGGACCACCTGATTAAGTGAAGATGGACCGCCCCGCGTTGTCTTCATCCCCACGACAGATCACCAGCGAGGGAAACCCTAGGGAGGGTGCCATCGACGCAGTGGTTTACCTGGGCAGTCCTTCGGTACCAGCGAGGTGACAGGGAGGAGCGTCGCGATGTGGGCTCTCCGGAGATGGGCGGCATCGATGTTCTCTGTGTAGGGAGCTTGCTCGCGCATGCGCGCCTGCAGAGCACACTCGGGAGGGTCTTGATGGCGTTGCCTGGGGCGGTCCTGGGAGAAACATATATAGTGGTTAGGTAGCCCGTGCTCGTTCGAGCTCAAGGAGATGACATGCAGCGGGAGGGGTGCAGAGGAGAGAGCACCTAGCTCGACTTTGGAGATGACCGAGAAGGGAGGTTCTTCCTCTCATAAGACGAGATAGGGGCGATGCTCTATGGGGGGAGGAGTGAGTGGAGGTGGAGAGGTTGCGAGGGGGAGTGGAAATGAGGGCCGCACAGGGCTCTAGGAGCATGGGGCCTTTTTAACCCGAAGGGGATGGTCCATTGTGGACCTTGTCCATAGGAAGGGTTGGAGGAGGTTGTAGACGGGGGATTGGTCGGGAGGTTGTAGAGAGGTGTGTGGCTAGTGTATATAGGAGGGGAGGTATTCTTGGCTACGAGAGCTCATGAGGCTCTCCTCCTTTGCTTCAGGTGAATAAAGAAAAGGAGAGGCAGGGGAAGCTATGGTTAGCTAGGGGAGCTAGGGAGGATCTCAGTGGTGTAGAGGGGAGGGAAGTGGGGTCATGAATTGACTAGAGAGGGAGTGAGGCATGCTACAGCTGCTATGGTGATTACTCCACAAGATATGCAAGATATGGTGTTTCTCTCACTTGCTTGCTCCAAGAGCTAAAGACAAAAAGATGGCCTTGCTACAGTGTAGTGCTATAGGGATCACGACCAGGGGTGTGATGGGTGCTGGAGAGAGGTGCTGGTCAAGCTTTTGATGAGGGTTGGAGGTAGTTTGAGTTGTGGATTTGATTAGTTGGCATAATTGGTCAATTTAATGGTTATTAACGAAGTACAGGGATGTAGCCTTTATAAAACGAGGGAGTGGTACTAGTTGGTACATACAGTCAAGGTACCCCTCCTAGAATTATTTGAGATTTTTCAAAGGAGTTTTAGTCCACTTAAATCCATTTATTCAAAAACTACAGAAGTGAAGTATTGGAGCTCATTTGGTATTTTTACATTGGACCTTGTTGGATTTTGAGGTGAGGTGGTCCCAAATGTGAATACAGACTTAGGAGAATTTTCCCGAGATTTATTGAGGATTAAAAGTATTTAAAACAATTATTATTCCAATTCAGCCATTTAAGAAAATGGGCAAAAATAAATAATAAAGATCTTCAAAAATATTTATTTTTGAAGTGGGAAGATGGGGTATGATATGTGGACCTCTACCGAGCCAAAAGATAGGGAGGTGTTTTGGCAAAAACCAAACTTTCCATTGTGGATGAAGTTTTGGGGATTTTGTCTATTAAAGGAATTAAATAGATTTGGTCCATAATAATTATGGATAGTATTTGATATATCTTGATGATCAGGGTAGATGATGTAGACAAGGTGTATCAAACATTTGCAATCTTGGGAATTTGAAATCCAACTTGAATTAGATGGAAAACAAGGAGTTGTGGATATAGGGTGATGTTATTTTTATACCACCAAAACCTTGTTGGATCTTGGGGCTCAGAGCTCACCTTGATGCAAGGGATAGATGGATAGCTAGACCAAGTCATATAGATGATCAGGGCAGGAGGATTTTGGATTGCTTACATTTGAGGTGGTCTGGAAGTGATGGCAAACTTTGTTGAAAATAAGGGTGCCATACCAGATGAGTCATGATGCCTTATAAACCATGTGGGTTTAAGAAGTACAAAGATCCACTTGGAACAAGTGAAGTATATGTTGATAGACCTATATGAGTAGAACACAACCATGCAAATAGTTTGTCCAGAGAAGGTGGGATGGTGGTGTGAGCTTCTATCAAAGTGGGGATGTTGACTCGATTTGCAGGAATAGTTATTTTCTTGTCTGCAAAACCATCAAGAACAAGTGGGTTAGAAGATGTTCTAACCAGGGGCAAGAGTGGGCCTAGGTAGTCCTTAGGATGGTTAACAATATGGTTAAAGTGCATTACCAAAAAGTCACAAGGGTTGAGAAAGGAAGACATCCAAAAAGGTGATGTTGAAACAGATTCCAGACTTAGCCAAATTTGGCAGATTTAGGGTTTTTGACTTAAATATGAGGGGGGGAGGGGTGTTTTTGTTGGTTTGCAAGGTATCAAAGCATCATCAAGTGGGATGATGATGAAGGGTAGATTGGGTAGAATAAATCCATGCTTGATATTGGTCTCCATTGACTTGGAAACTTCTAGAATGGATCACTTCAGAATTGATCTGGTTAAGGGTTTTAGATGATCACCTAGTGGCTAGAGATCAGATCCATCTAGTAATCTTGCTTAGGGTTTGGGGATTTTAAAGTTTCTTGATCCTAGAGGATGAGATCCTAGAGTATCTCATACTACTTCTAACCAATCAAGTCAAACAACAGACCAAGGCAACTCATCTTACAAACAAAGCAACTACTACTAGGGTTACCATCAAGTTTAGTTGAGGTAAGGATGGGCAATTTTGAAAGGTTGGAGTTTGAGTAAGGTAAGAGTCCTTGGTATCCCTACCAAGACTAGAAATCGGAAGTTTAATACAAGGTTTTGGAAATCCTAGAGATAAGAATGGTTGAAGGATCTATCTATAAAACATAAGGAGATTATAATAGATTGCTCTCCATAGTTTAGGGACATAGAAACTACTAAAATAGTTGGTTTGCAAAGGCTTCTTGGCTCAGGTTTTGAAATGCCAGAACATTTGAGAATATGGAAATTAAGCCAAGACTGTTTTGAGAAGTAGCTTTTGTCAACTAGTGTTAAGGTAAGGAGTATATCTTTTAATACACAATCATAAGTATAGTCAAACAACAGGCAAACACTTCATCACTAAACAGGAATTTTTCCCCCCCTGAATTTTGCATTCTGGACAACTAATCAGGGTTGCTGGAATTGGGATGTTACACATGTAAACAATAATAATAAAAGCATATATTATTTTAGCAAATAATATTTCAGCACAACACATATCTGTTTAGCACATAATTAATATTATTCTCATCACTTGATTCACAATTTAGTAGGAAAGATATTCAACATGGCAAAGATATTACAAACAACATCCAAAATGACATCCACACACGACATCCAAACTGACAGCCAAAAATTACCAATGCACACCCACACACGCCATCCAAAATAACAAACAAAAAATGATAGCCACACAAAAAATCATCATACCAAAGATTGAGCTACCACCCAGTAGACTTAGCTCCAAGCAGTTCCATTAAGTGGGAGAACTTCTCATCCTGCTCTTGATGCTTCTTCAGAAGCAGTTCATACTTCTCGTCTCGAGCAGCTTGTGCGGCTTTAATTTATTAGGACTTCTTCTTCAATGCAGCAACTTCTTATCGCATAGCTTCACCTTTCAGTTTGGACCTTGCCAGCTGCTCCTTGAGGTCTTGAACATGGGAAGCTATAGCAGTAGACTTAGTGCCATAATACTTTGACTGTAGCGCAACATTGCCGAAGAATGTGCTTGACTGACATTCCTTTCTCAGCAGTTCACCAACAACTTGGACATCGGACGTTGATTCTTAACCAATAGGTACATGGGAATCCATCATCCTCTCTATCTCAGTCTACCGTGAATAGATATAAGATGCAAATAAGATGAATCAAACATCAAATGTATTTATTAGAAGAGAACACAACAGTTAAAATGACTTATAATAGCGATCTTAGCTGACTCTGAAAAGCCATTCTTTAGGCTGTTGTGTGTGGCCTTGAACAAGTCAACCACGTTCAGTTCCTCACCATTGCGCTCCTCCTTCTGAAATGTCATTCAATCGGGAATCAAAATGCAAGCTTTCGAGACAACGGTTATTTGGGCCTAAAAAGATAAAACATGCTTTGTTCTTATAGTGGCATAGATGTGTGCTGCGTAGGATCTCAAACTGGTCTACTGCTAAAACTTCACCTTCATTCTATTCTCTTTGTTTGATTCACAGGTTTTCTACAAAAAACATAGATTGTTACCATGGGATAGCACTAGAAATATAGACTAACAAATACATGCTAAAAATATGCCACACATATACATCAATGAAGAATAGATGATCACATACATGTGAACAAAAGTTGAGAGCATGTACATGCAAACCGTAGCAGATACATCAAAGATGGTACATGTAATGAGGCCAAGATAAAATGTCGAGACATACCATGCATCGTCTTGTGGAGCACAACTTCACAACAAATTGCCATTCATCATCCGACATGCCTTTCACAGGAGACTTGATGCTAACTTCGTTAGCATTTACATTGTCAAAAAAAGCTTCATGATCTAGTGCCGCCTATTCTTTGTTATTCTTTGTAGCTTAATGGTGCTTGCTTCTTGAATGGTCCGCGAGTTGGTGTCCATATCAAAATTTCCATTTGCAAGCCATTTGTCAACATTGGTGCGACTATCTTGACCAATTAGATCTTCCTTGCACAAACTACAATGCCAACGAAAATATATAGTTAATTAAATGTACATAAGGGGTAAAATGTACCAAGAAAAAATATATTGACTGCATAAGAGATAACATACTTGATATATTATAGAACCTCAGGGCAACATATGAGCACATACCGGTGCATATTGTCATAGTCATCACCACTAGCCTTCAAGTATTGTGACCCTCCAAGGAAGTTGACACCATGGTTGCACACTGAGACATCAACACTGGAATTTATTTTTCGAGTCTTTCAAGAACATATAGCTTAAGTGTTTTGTAGCACAACTCTCTGAAGAAATTCCCTAGCTCAACAACCGCTTCGTACATTTCTTTATCCATTATTCCACGTAGTCGAGCGGGTAAAATCCTTTAGAGGAGGATGTGACAATGATGAGTTTTCATACCTTGAAGTTTGCATCCATCAGGAGACATACATTTTGCAAGATTAGAGGCATACCCATCTGGAAATCTCGCCGCTCTGATAAATTCATAGAATGCAAGATTTTCTTCTTTAGTCCTTGTATACCATGCTTGTGGCATATCAAATGACTCACCACTTCAACATGTCGTAGATGCAATTATGCCCATATCATCTAAATCAAGCCTCGAGTTAAGTGTATCCTTTGACTTCCTGTCAATGTTCATAAATGTCCCAAAACGATTATCACATATGGTTTTCTCGATGTGCATTACATCGATATTATGCCTCAACTTGAGATCTTCCCAATTCGGGAGGTCCCATAAGACACACCTCCGGTCCTAACATTGACCGTCCTCCTGCTTCCTTTTTCTTTGATTCTTTCCCGGTCTCACATCTTTCACCTTGTCAAGTTGCTACTCGAGCTCTTCTTTAGTGAACTCCATAGACACGTCACGGTTTTCAGTCTTCCCATTGAAATCTCTACTTCTTCGCCAACGATGGTTGCGAGGAAGAAAATGGCGGTTCCCTATCCAGCACAACTTTTTCCTTATTCTTTTCGAGCACGGGTTCTTGTCACACCGAACACATGCTTGATAACGAGCTGTGAGCCTCCCTGATAGAGTGTGTAGCGCCAGGAAATCATGGATGCACCATATTACCGTAGCCTACAAATCAAACTTATCAGGACTCAGGGGATCATAGGTACGCACACCCTCCCATAGCTTCACCAATTCTTCAACAAGGGTCTCCATGAAGACATCAAAATCCTTTCCTGGAGAAGATGGACCCGGGATCAACAAAGCCATCTTGAAATTTGATTGATCCATAAATGCCCAAGGTGGAAGGTTGTATCGAACGACAAATACAGGCCACATGTTATATTTGTTGCTCATTCCAAAAGGGTTAAAGCCATCTATCGCAAGCCAAGTCTTATGTTCCTCGCATCGGTGACAAACTCTTTATGTTTACCATCAAAGTATTTCCATGCCTCTCCGTCAGCTGGATGGCTAAGATCATTATCCATAGGTTGCCGCTTTAGCTTATGCCATTGTACCTCCTCATATTGCTTATTTGAAAAAAAAACATCCTTTGCAACCTTGGAATAATAGGAAAGTACCTCAACACCTTCTCCGGAATCTTCGTCCTCCCATATGCATATTTCCACCTAGAGGCATCACATTTTGGGCACTTGTCAAGGTTGGCATATGTCTTCCGAAACAAGACACTGTTGTTTGGGCAGCCATGGATTGAATCATAACCAAGCCCCAGTCTATGGATTACACTCAATGGTTCTTCATAATTTTTGGGAATTGAGATTTTAGGGTATTGGATGGTCAAGAAACGGAGTATTCCATTGATGGCAACGTTGCTTATCCAGTAGAAGGACTTGACATGGAGTAACTTCATAGTGAAAGCAAATCTGGACATTGTACCACCATCACTAGATGGACGCTTCGCCTCCTCTATAAGCTCGGCTTAGATTGTATCCTTTCCCTCACCTTGTGGTTTAGACTAGTATAGATCCTTAAACAGACCAGAGATTCTATCATCTTCATTCCCATCCTTCTCCTCCAAATCAACATCCTCTTGCTGATCACCATCTTATACAAAATCACCACCTTGGCATGCATCAGGTTCATTTTCAGGTTCATATCTAGGTTCTGCATGTAAAGCCTCTCTATCATACGTGGATGCCATCCCACGCATCAGAAGATGATCCTCTACATCATGTAGAGTTTGGTGATCACGGTTATTACAGCTGGGGCATGGGTAAAGAACTTGAGCACCCTCGGCAACACTTGTGCAAACAAACCGCATGAACTCATCCACTCCCCTTATATGCTCATAAGAAAGCCTTCTAACTCCTTTTTTAATCCAGCGTCTATCGATCTGCATGCAAAAGACCAAAGAATTGTTAGTATTCAACTAAAGCTACTAAATATCAAACCAAACCAGAAAATTCCATAGCTAAGCTTAGAGTAACATCATAGTAAAATTGCTACATATTACATGTAGAATTGCTACAGGCAACATTTTACTGAATTGCTACAAGGAGCATTTGACTAAAGAAAATTCCATAGCTATAGGGAGCATTTGACTAAAGAAAATTTCATAGCTATGAACTGAAGAACATGACTAAAATCATGCATCAGCACAGATCTACAGGGTAGAGGGGAGGGGCACAAACCTGGAGGTTCTCACTGCAGAAGCTGCCCCTTTGCTCGCCTATTGACGAGGAGTTCCGGCGGCGGGAGGGATGTCGTTGCAGAAGGGGGCGGTGTCGTCGAGCAGCACCACCGCCAGACATCATCGAGCAGAACACTATAAGAAAAGTGTCCATCTACAACTACTTCGACCGATGGTCCTCATAGAAGGCGTGTCTTCTGTGATGAATTTCTCGGCTCGACCCTGGCCGATGGAATTATTTTTTTCTAGTTTCATGGCCCTCTACTATGATGAAACCACTAAAAATATGGAGGAAGCTTAGCAGCGCATGGTAGAAGCAAGATTTTTGGTTCCTCTCTCGATGTTGACTTGCCAAAGTCTTTTGAGTCGTGTGGGTCCCGGACGTCAGTGTCTCTAGCGGAGCATACTTTTTGGTCGTGCCTCCCTGATTTGAACAACGTTGCTCGATGTGTATGCCGTTTAGTTAGGCTGCTGGGACACACATGTCAGCCTCTCATTAGAAGAATCGTGTGTATGATGGAAACTTTTTCCTTTACTCGTGCTACCTTATTCCGAACTTGATAGCTTTGCCTGATGCATCTACCGTTTAATCAGGCTGCTGGGGCCCACATGTCATCCTCTCATTAGGAGAAACATGTGTATGAAGGAATTTTTACCTTCGCACGCGCTACCCTGTTCCGAACTTGATAGCACTGCTCGATGCATCTACCATTTAATCAACCTCCTGGGCCCCACATGTCATCCTCTTATTAGAAGAAACATGTGTATGATAGAATTTTTTCCCTTGGTCGCGCCTCCATGTTCCGAACTTGATAGCGTTGCTCGCTGCATCAGCCATTTATATAGGCTGGTGGGCCCCACATGTTAGCCTCCTCTATGTAGGAAACGTGTGCATGCTAGACTTTTTTCTTCGATTGCACCTCGCCGTTTGGAACTTGGCAACATTGCATGATATAGCACATGTATAATGTCTCCCTACTGGGTCCACATGTCAGCCTCCTCTATAGAGAAAACATGTGTATGTTGGACATTTTTTTCGGTCGTGTCCACCGGTTTGACCTTGGTAACGTTTCTTGATACGGCAGTCGTATATGGTCTTGCTACTGGGGCCCACGTGTTAGCCTCTGGACAAGAAACGTGTCTATCTTGGTGTTATTTTTTCCGATCATGATTGTTGTACAAGTACTTTTTAAACCCACTTGTTAAACTTGATCTCTTGTATGGTAAGGTTGATGGGCGCTAGCTGCAGGCAGGTGGGTCGGCCATTTCAGCCTCCCAGTATAGAAATATTGCTACAGAGAAACTGCATGCCTTGCCACTACACAAGAAATTTTTTATCCTTTTATAAAACTTAAAATGTATACTAAGATCATATATAACTTATTTATTTTTGTTCTGCTACGTGTGATTACTGGCAGCTCAACTAAAAAATGCTATAAATAATTTAGTAGGTAGTACTTAAAAACATGAATAGGCGGAGTTTTTTTAGGGGTGGGTGGACAGTGCCCAAAAAAGGACGAATTGAAGAAAAATGGGCCAAGAAGGGATTGATGAGCTATTATCCATGGGATATTTTTCATGGGCTCTCACCCAAACTAATTGGGCTATTTGCCACGGATGAATGACCCAAAACATGGCTGAATTAGAAGGTCTTGGGCTATAATGAGGCCGGATGGGCTTGATAGTTAAAATCCCAAGGTACGTGCTAGGGCTTGGCCAGATTCGAAACAAGGACATAAAAAAGGAAAAAAGGTATAAAATATGAGCGCCTAGATCTCAGGCATTTGAGAACTTGTTATGTTAAGTTACTGACATCACCCTACTAATTGTGCTAATTCTCAGTTGCAACCTAGTAGTTGCAACTAATTAAATTGCCAGTTACAACATAGTTGCAACAAATGTGTAACCCTCACGTTGCATGAATCGCGAGGTAAATCTAATGGTGAGAGAGGTGACTAAGAACTGGCAAATCTAATGAAATATTCATAGATATGTCTGTGAAAATTGTGGGCAAACACCCCGCGCTCGCCAAAACATTCCGCCGAGACCCCGAACTTTCATAAGCGTGCCCTCAATGGAACAACCAGCTCCTGTCTCTTCAAATTTTGCGCCGTTCTTATGGGAGATGCATCAGATTATTACCAGGCCGAAAACTTCTCCACGCCTTAAAAAACTTCTCGAAGTTTTTCTATCAACAGTGCTGCTTATCACCATTGGATACATCGTTCTTCACGAGATGCACCGGCCGGTGGTTGGCTGGGAGATCCCCATGCTTCGCCTGCTAGATTCAGGCACTGGACATTCTTCTTAGCTTTGGTTTGTTCTCCACCTCTCCTAGAAATAGTTAAAGCTTGTGACCATCTAGATTTACAAGGTTCTTGCATATTTGGGTAGGTATGTTCTTTAGGTAAATCTATAGTAAAGCTCTGGACCGAAGAGTTGGAAAACATCTTAAAAAGGACTTGGCAGAGATCCTGTACAAGCTTTGGACCTGATATATTCCCCATCCTTCTTTGATATAATGGAGCATTTGGCTATTGATGTACCTGACGAGGAAGTACTTAGAGGTACAATACATTATAGGTGGATGTACCCTATAGAACGTTGACTTCGCATTTCCATCTAGTAGGAAGATATCTGTAGACAGTTTGATAAGTGAGTGTTATGCAAAGATATCTTCACAATATAGACTGTAGAAAAGTTAGATATGTTCAAATGTCTGACTTGGCTATCTTCTGCAGGTTCTTCGTAGAAATAAAAGTACCAGAAAATTTTCTTCCACCAATAAAAAGACCGGACGGACTAAGATCTAAGGATCATGTAAGACGCTCAAATTGCACTACGAATTGTCTATGAATTGTCTAGATGGGATAACCTCTTGTCTATTTTGTACCGCTAGATTTAGGAGCTTGAATTTCTGACCCTTATTTGTGGTCCCGATAGGAGTATAACAATAGCTTCATCTTGCATTTCCAACGATGTCTGCCATAGAGCCGATGTACCATTTGTGGAGACTGATGCAGCTAGAGGTTCTCCTGATGAACATGCACTGGATTGCGTTTCGACTCGAAATCCTGCACTTGAAATTGTCGTCCCAAGGAAAAGACGGTTGTGGATCTGGTAATACCGCCTTTTGTAGAACAAGATACTAGAGGTGATGATTTCCTATGACAATCCCTACAATTCTATTACTTGTACGAGTAGTTATCGTAATGTAATTTAATTGCATGTCCCTCTCTATCAATGAAAATGGCAAATATTTTGCCTTGTTTAAAAAAAATATTTGCATGTCTCATTGTGTTAGTCGATGCAAAGAAGATACTATTTTCTTTTCAAGTCATGTGAACAAATATGTTTGTATGTAGAGACATAACTGTGGATTGGGTGATAAAATCAGCATAAAATTTCCAGATCAATAACACAAGCATAATGGCATTACAAGAAAAGGAGCATAACCATCTTTTCACCGTGCTTGTGAAAAGGAGATGAGCCGGGAACCACAGCTGGAAGTGGCATAGGACAATTCTCGTGCATCTCAGCTAGCATTGGTTTATCATTGATAATACTTAAGCATCCGAATATGATAACATGCTAGGAGTAGTTCTAGTTCCACACTTCAGTTCAACAGGCAAAAGTGTAAGAAATGCGTAATGTAGCTCCATAATACAGGTTCCATAGAAAATCATACAAATCATAAGAAAGATAGCTCCACATCATAGTTCACCATCTTCAGGTGCAACAGTCTCTACAGATTGTAAACCCAATTCACCACCTTCTTCAGGTGGCACGATGATTTCAGGAGCAGGATCAACAACACCGACAGCAACACCAGTACTGGTAGCATGAGTCTCCATGATAGGTGAACTATCGAGCACCACAATTTCCTATGGAGGATCTTCACTGCCAGCTCCAGTCGCACAAGTCTCCGCCGATGGTAAAACCAATCCACCACCTCCATCATCTGGCACGACGATGGCAGGTAAAGGCTCATCAGTACTAGCTGCAGCCGCAGCTGCATCAGTCTCCACAGAAGGTAAACAAGGTGGCGTCTTAGGTGTAGCGATCTAACATCAATTTTCTACTCCATCATCAGGAAACTGAGAGTCTTCTTCAACTTCGTGCTTCTATAGTTACAAGATAAACAGAGATTATAGCGAAAGCATCTTCGCGGGACGAAAAGAACATACATCATTCTATTAATTTACCTTGTCATCTAGGATAGAAAAAGTCATAGAATTTGAACCTATTTCATCAAGAATCCTCTTTTGCTCTCCTTCCCCTATCTCCTTCTATAGTAAGTTGTAATATTGATTACATGATGTTGATTGTCAAATATATGCAAATGTTGAAAAGTTTGCGCTGTCGAACTACCAACTTGGAATGAATCCCCATTGTTCTTAGTTATGGGATCTATCCCAGAAGACAAGCTTCGATGCAATCCTAGTCTATAAAAAGGATGCATACCCGAGATAAGAACTACTCTACACATGACAATGCTGCACAATCGATAATAAAAATTTAACCACATCATCAATTCTATCATCGTAAGTTTGGAGTGAATCTAGATACACTCATTTCACATAAGATAAAACATCTTATATTATGAAATGGAGGGAATATGTATGAGTGTTCTAGTATTTCACAAACTTCCATTGCTGCCGCAGGACAGGGATGACAGATGCGCCACCCCCCTACAGAAGGTTGCCGCGCCAATCTTGATGCCACCTGTAGAGGATGGAGTCGAGGAGCTGGTCGGCAACAATATGGAGCGAGAGGTCAGGGGGAGGTAGTGGATGGGAAGAAGGGACTGAGTAAAAGAGGCTGTGTGTGCATGGGGGAGGCCGACGAGGGACTTAAATCCAGCTTGTCTCGGAAGGAACACGCTGCCACGTGCACCGACGTGTGCAAAACTCCCTCCCTCTCTATTTTGCGGTAGATACTGACATTAGTACTCCAACTAGCTTCATCGAATTCTCTGGTACTAGTAGAACTTTATTACTACTACTACTAGGTAGACTAGCAGTACTTGTTCAGAAGAAGAAAAAAACTAGACTACCAGACTGTCGTACAATATTGCCTTGTCAAATCACTGGTGATGCCATGATGAGCGACATGTTTTTATTGGTAAACCTGGAAACATCGTGTTCCTTCCACCGCATGCAGTTTCTAAGTACCAACACGTCCAACTTACCTACAATATCTTGTTACAGGACCCAAACTATAGTGAAAAGGAAATAAAACTATGGAGCTACTAGGATTAATACTAATAGTACTACTAGTATACAACATTCTAGAAGAAATTATGTAGTAGTAGTAGAGTACAACTGTACTCCTAACAAGGTTCTTTTACCAGCTTGGTGAAACATACATACTGGAGAAACTACCAAGTGTACAAAAGGGGTTTGGTCATATGGAGTACTTTACAAGCTGGACCGGGTGCAAAACTAAATGCTGAGTACTCGCACATTAGCTAAACCAGCCAAAAGAAAGAGTTCAATAGAAGGCCGAGACCAAATGCGTTATCCTTGAACCGGCTCGTTCCACTCCAAGGCGTTTGAGAAGCTTTGGATGAACCAAAACGAAGTCTCCATATCAAGCGAGTGTTGGTGTGGAAACCAACAACTACATCACCATTCAGACTGAAGCGGCAAATTTCAAGACGCGGTCTGTACTCGTAGCCAATTTCTTGGTGTGATGTGTAAACACAGTTCTTTCTCATCAGATGTCCTGGCAGATCATTTGCATCGCCTACTGCAATGTTAATCGGATAGTTCACACAAAGGAAAATGGAATATGATCCAAGGTCAGTAACCCTTTTCCATTGGTTAGCTGCAGTTAACTGGCTTGTGTCCATCGCGAACACCTTGCACCCAAACCCAGAAGGATAGGTGTGAACAGTGCGACCATAGTGAACAACACTAGTATCATCAGCAATTGTATTGCCTGAGACACCATATGTATAGACCAAAAGAAGTCTTGAACCATGGACAGATCTTGCTAACCATGACCTACCAGGATAATCCTTCTCATCATCCTCAGCAAACCCATGTGTCAGGTAAAGCACATCGCGTGGCGACAGGATAAGGAAAGGACCTTCAAAGGGAAAGGAAATGTAACATGGCAATAATACTGATATTGATCTGACATTTTCGAAGTTGATATAAAGTTTATTTGCAAAAATCTTTATTATACTTAAGATGTTTGATTGCATAAAAAAATGCTTACCTAGGGAGATGCTATGGAAATTCTCCTTCTTTTTGAAATGGGGATATGGTATGTAAATTCTCCTACATACATGTTTTGATTCATAGGATCAAATGAAATAGGAAATAATCCTATAGGACCTTGCAATGTAAAGTTCATAGGAAAAAAGCAAGGTTCGATCCTACACAATTTTTGTGTGTTATATACCAAAGGAAAACCAACAAGGATTATTTCTTGGAGGTTTAATATCTTATCTTACCACTATATAGTGTACGAATAACTTTGAATATTAACTGTTGGAGCAGGACTTGCGAATCCCAATATTGCCAGTCGTTGGATCTTGTTTTCCATTCTACTCCCTCTGTTCAGAAATATAAGACATTTTTAGCTTTGTGAAATGAATGTATCTAGACGATTTTTAGTGTATAGGTTCACTCCAAACCTATACGAACTTATGAACTAAAATACGTCTATATACATTCGATTCACAAATCTAAAACGTCTTATATTTCTGAACGGAGGGAGTAGCATCTACTTGAAGATTCTATTTGTAGTCTTTAGAACAATGAACACTATGCACAATCCTCAAAACACACTTCTCCATCATTCTAGAATCTTCTCCTTCATTTCTCAAGACCATGTTAACAAAGTTTACAAGTAGTACCTATTAAACATTGACTTCTACATGATACAAAATACAAGAACTAAATATGCACCCATACATTATAGGTGTCGATCAAATTTCTTTTTTTTGAGATTTACCTAGTATTATAATTCTATAGAGTGATGATATGTCATATATCTAGTATCTGACTCTCATGTAAGTACTACTAGTAGATATCATATTTTCCATGGATGTACTAGTACTAGGAGACAAGGCAATACTATCAGGATAACTCAATCCTATGAATCAAATTACTTATATGTAAGAAAACTTAGTAATGATTACATTCCTATGAAATTCCTAGGGAATTCCTACGAATCAAAGAGGCTAAAATTCCTATGAAATTCCTACTAACCAACGAAAGTTTATAAAAAATAGCTTACATCGATTCAGGAATAATATCTGAGTCTCACATAAGTACTACTAGTAGGTACCATATTTTCCATGGGATGTACTAGGAGACGAAGCAATACTATTAGCAGAACTCAATCATATGAAACAAACTACTTATATGTAATAAAACTTCCTAAAGATTGCATTCCTCTGAAATTACTAGGGAATTCCTTCGAATCAAAGAAGCTAATTTTTTATGGAATTTCTAGTAACCAATGAAAGTTCAGAAAAATTAGCTAACATTAATTCAGGAATAAAGCTAATTAAATACTTAGAGAGGACAATTTACCAAGTTCTAGAGGCTTCATGCATAAAGACAGTCATTCTCGGTCACGGGGAACACACAATCGTGTTGGATAATAGCATCACAATATCTGAAGTAGCCCTGGAACTCGTTCACACAAACTGACCATCCATGACTATCATTCCCCTTAAGGACAACAATCTTGAATTTGAAAATGGCGACAAGAGAGAAATCTTTGTAACCCCTAGCAGTTCTCGAAACTTGGCAAATGACTATCTTCTGCAGTTTAGTACGTCAACATTCATAAGCATCACCCTGGAATGTAAGTGCAGAACCTTCGGTCGGTTCAAAGCCCAACACTTGCGGAATAACAATCTTGCGATGAGTGTACATGTTGACAAGGTCCCACCTGAAATCGGCCCCAACCGTGATGATCCAATCTCCATTGGCACCTGCTTTCTGCTCATCAAAACCATTTGTAATCACAGCATCGGAGGAGAACCTGTCCAACAACGTCAACTTGCACGGGCTTCCCGCCATTGAACCAGTCTTTGAATTCCCACAATCTCACCGTCAGGTGAGAATGAAGAACACATGGGAGGCAAAACGGATGAGGAGAAGGCATAGTTCCGCTCTCTTTTGCTGACTGAAGAATATGTTTGGACGAACCGACGTGGCTTGTGGTTGTGGTGGCATCACAATGGTTGATGAGTACTTGATGTGAGTTCATTTTGTTGGGTTGTGACTCACTGTGATATACAACAATGGATGTGAGTTCATTTTGTTGGGTTGTGACTCACTGTGATACTAAAGTTGGGATACCTTCTATTGAGGTGATGTTAATATTTGCTTGTGAAGCAATGGTGTGCTTGGCCTCAGGATTTACTCCTACAACTATGTAAATCTTATGTTCCTAAAGCTAAATTGGTTGTGTGATTCATGAGGAAGTAATTTATGTAGAGATGATTTAGAAAGATGATTGATTCATATCTTTCATTATAGGAAGATGATTTACTTAATGGTCTCTGTCAAGTGTGGCGTAATGATAGAAAGTATTATATTCACTGTCTTTTCTGAATCAAATGTCGAATATGATTCCTAAATTGATTTAGGAAAGTGATTATATGATTTTAATAGATATAGATGAATTTGTTGGTATAGAGGTGCTACCCAGTTGGGATGTGCCCTGTACCAGTAGCGTCATAAGTATAAATCTAGTTAGAACTAGATCCATTGGTCTGTGATCCTAGTCAGAGACCACCTTAACTAGAAACCACAAGTTTTCTACTTGATGCTTCTTATTCATGTGTTTACCATGCTCTTGTAAGATCAGATCCATGATAGCATATATGAACATGTCTAAAATAAATATTTGATTCAAAAGGTTGGTTTGTACCCTTGTAGCTTTGTTCTTGTTGCTGTTGCCTTCCCCTTCGCTTGATCTTGCTCAACTGGTACTTCAAATCCCATGCAACCTTGTTGTCCACCTCACTCCATCCTCTCCTTAGGTCAACATCTTGGCTGATGCTTTCCTAGTTTTGTTGTGCCAAAAGGTGGCTGTGTTTGTGACGGCTTTGGCATGAACCCGTGTGTTCCTGTGTGGCATGTGATGAACTATGCTTGGCTCTGTGAAAATGAGTGGAAAATCCCTGCTTTGCACTGTGCTGCTGGCTTTAACCCACTCTCCTACTTCCCTGTCGACACCTCAATGCATGCATTTAGGTGTGTGAGCAGCTTCACTGTTGTTGGATGTGGATGAGCTCAAATGCTTTTGACTTTGAACTCCCTAGCTTTTCCTTAATTCCATCCTTGGTGAAACTTTCCCCCTTTGCTAATGAAGTTGTATTGAGGCTGTTTGTGAAAAAAACAGATTCTACATTTGATGGTTTTTCCCCTTCTTTGAAAAGAATACACTCTATGATGTTAGGAAACAATGCACTTCACTGTTAATGACTGAGAGTATTCTAATACTAACCCTCACTTTGTTTTATTCTAGTTTTGTCTCTTTTGTAGGTATAGACTTAAATGAATCTTAAGAAGATTTAGACTAGGTTTAGTCTATTAGCTTTTAATTTTAATCTTTTTTCATTCCTCTTTTTGTAAAGACAATGTGTCGTGTATGTAGTGTTAAAAAAGCTTTTCTTTTCCTTCAATATTGTCTTTGTAAAGTACTTTATTCAATATATATGTGTTCATTTATTGTTTGAAGAATAAAGGAAAGAAATAAGAAAGACTTGTTTGAATTATCTACTTGTATTTTGTCCATTTCCTTTATAATTTGATAATTGATTAATATTCAAACAATAAGAACAACTAAATTCTTTTTTGAATTCAAATAAACTCTTACACTTCTAATTCACTAATCTAATTTAAATTATTTAAAATTATTCAAATTTCAAAGTTGATTTCAAATTATCCACCCAAATTCATAATGTCTCCTAAGGTTCATGTCAGAATTCATAGCAAATACTTCTAAGAGCTAAACCCTAACTCAAAGCAATGAAAGAGACTCTGATCCCCTAGGGTTTTATTTGGTGAAAAAATATCCCAAATTTTACAGATGAATGCATGCGAATGCACAATTTCTATTTCTACCCTTTGTTTGTTCCTAAATGCTGGGATGTTACAGTCTCCCCCCCCTTAAATTAAACTTCGTCCCGAAGTTTGCTGTTGTGTACCTGAATATTCTAGATAACCTCCTCGTAGATCATCCTCTTTCTCCCGAGTTGCTTCTCGTTTAGGATGATGTTCCCATTGTACTTTGTAGTATTTAATAACTCTGTTTCATAACCTTTTCCAGTTCTCTTCCAGAATTTTGCATGGCTTCTCGACATAGGTCAAGTCTAATTGTAAATCAATCTCTTGATGTGTAACTGTGTCATCTGGAACTTTAAGGCATTTACGGAGTTGTGACACATGGAAAACGTTATGAACTTGAGCGATACTTTTTGGTTACTCTAGAGCATAACCTACTGTTCTGTTTTGACTAAATATTTTGAATGGTCTAATATATCTTGGACTAAATTTTCCTTTTACTCCGAATCTCTTGACTCCCTTCATTGGACTAACTTTGAGATAGGATGCCATGATCTTCGACTTTGATCAGCATAACTCTTTTGTCGACTTTGAGCTATATTCAATCGATCTCTAATAATATCGATGATATCTTGCTTCTCTTTGATATAGTCTGGTGCAAATTCTTTGCTACTGCCAGGTTCATACCAACATATTGGTGACCTACACTTTCTTCCATAAAGTACTTGATATGGAGCTACCTTCATACTACTCTGATAGTTATTGTTGTAAGAAAATTCTGCCAACGGTAAATGATCTTCCCATGAACCTCCAAAGTCTAATGCACAAGCTCTAGGCATATCTTCTAAGATTTGATTAGTTCTTTCTATCTGACCTCTAATCTTTGGATGATAAGCTGTGCTAAAATCCTGTTTCGACCTGAGTGCTTCATGTAATTGTTTCCAAAATGCTGAAGTAAAAATATATCCTCTATCTGATACAATTTTCTTGGGTACTCCGTGCTTACTCACTATCTCTTTGACGTATATTTCTACTAATTTCTCAGCATTATCCTTTTGGTTTACAGGAATAAAGTGTGCACTTTTGGTAAGTCTGTCCACTATTACCCATATCATATATTTTCTCTTCAGAGTCATTGGTAATCCCGTAATGATATCCATTCCAATTTCTTCCCAGTTCCATTCCAGAATCTCCAAAGGCTATAATGGTCTTGCTGGACTTTGATGTTCTGCCTTAACCCTTTGACAAGTGTGGCATTCAGATACATACTTTGCAATGCCCCTCTACATGTTATTCCACTAGAATAATTCCTTAAGATCCATGTACATCCTCGTACTCCCTGGATGAATTGAATATGGTTTCTCATGTGCTTCTTGGAGTATCACCTCTCTGATCTCCGGTACATCTGGTACACAAAGCCGGTTTTGGAACCATAAAGATCCATAATCTCCTACGTGAAAAACAGATTTTTGACCTTCAGAAATTCTTTTGATTTCTTTAGCAATGAATGGATCATCACGTTGATGTCAGCAGATCTCATTACGAAGATCACTGCTTCACTCTTCCATAACCCTCATGGTAGCTGTGCCTACACGAACTTCTTTCCTTAGGAATTGTATTTCTAACCTTTCCAAATCCATTTGCAACTCTTTTGGCAGTTCTCTATTGATGGGTTGAGTATTCATACTCTTCTGGCTTAAAGCATCTGCTACTACATTGGCCTTTCCTGGAGTATAGTTAATTGTAAGGTCATAGTCCTTAATCAACTCCAACCATCTTTTCTGCCTCATATTCATCTCCTTCTGAGTGAAGAAATATTTGAGACTTTTATGATCAGTGTATAGTTCACACCTTGCTCCATAGAGAAAAGAAAATGCCTCCATCCTTTTAAAGCAAAGACTACTACTGCTAACTCCAAATCATGTGTTGGGTAGTTGACTTCATGAGGTTTGAGTTGTCTAGACCCATAATCAATTACCTTGCGATATTGCATTAGCACACATCCTAATCATTCCTTGGATGCATCACAATATACTATGTAATCCTTTCTAGTTTACGGTATAGCTAAGATTGGTGTGGTGGTTAGTCTGGTTTTCAACTCCTGAAAACTTGCTTCACACCTCTCATCCCATATAAATGGTGCATTCATTCTTAGCAATTTGGTCATTGGTTCAGCTATCTTGGAAAAACCTTCAATGAATCTCCGATAATAGCCTGGCATGCCTAAGAAACCTTAGATTTGTTTCACATTAGTTGGTGCATTCCATTCTAACATTGATTGTACCTTGGACGGATTTACTGCAATTCCATCCTTACTGATCACATGACTAAGAAATTCTACCTTGTCCAACCATAATTCACACTTGCTAAATTTAGCATATAGCTTATGTTCTCTCAAGATTTGCAATGCTATCCTCAAATGATCTGCATGCTCTTCCTTATCCTTAGAGTATATCAAAATATCATCAATGAAAACTATGACAAACTTGTCCAAATATGGCATGCATATTTTGTTCATCAGATTCATGAATATTGCTGGTGCATTGGTCAATCCAAAAGGTACGACCAAATACTCATTATGTCCATACCTTGATACAGATGCTATTTTTGGAACATCTTCAGGTTTGATTTTGATCTGATGGTAACCTGATCTCAGATCAATCTTGGAAAACACTCCGGCTCCCTTGACTTGATCAAATAAATCTTGAATTCTTAGCAATGGATACTTGTTCTTTATGGTGACGTTGTTTAGATTTCTATAATCTCCACACATCCGTCGTCCTCCATCTCTTTTATCAACAAAAATCACTAGAGTTCCCCATGGGGATACACTTTCCTGATGAATCCTTTCCCGGCCAACTTATCAATTTGTTCTTTAAGCTCCTCTAGCTCTTTAGGACCCATATGTATGGTGCTTGAGAAATAGGTGCTTTACCAGGTATTAGGTCAATAGTGAACTCTATTTCCCTATCAAGTGGCATTCCTGGTAACTATGCGGGAAATACATCTTGAAACTCATTTACCATGATATGACTATGTTTATCTGTCTGATAGACTATCCTTCCTCCACTTGGAGACTTAATTGAAATGGTTTTATCCTAACAATTGATCTGGGATCCAAACTCAGTCATCCAATACATTCCCAGTACTACTGCCATTCCCCTTAATGGAATCACATAAAGATCCGCATAATAGGTTTGACCACAGATTGAGATAAGTTGGTTTAATTTAATGTTTCTCACTACCATGATCCCTCTAGTGCTAACTATGGTCACAGGTTTTTCTAACGGTGCCCTTCTAATCCTGAACTTATCACAAAATTGTTCTGATATGAATGAAGTAGTTGCACCAGTATCAAATAGAACTTTTCCAGGGTTTGTGAGAATATTGAGCGTACCTATCACCGCTTGATCCGAGTTATCCACCTCCTCCAAGGTTGCGTAATTCAACTTTCTGGTAGGTTTGCCTCTCTTGCCATTGTCGTTCTTGACATAACTTCCACCTCTCTTAGGCTGTCCACCTCCACCTCTTGCTTGACCACCGCCTGATGTAGGCCAACCACCTGGTGGTTTCTTGGGACAATCGGCATTTCTGTGCCCCTTATGACCACAACCATAGCATATGATTACTGGCTTTTGACATTCACTCTGAAAATGCCCGGGTAACCCGCAATTGTGGCAGATAACATTCCTCTGAGATGATGATGCCCCACGATTGGGATGATTGGAGGTTCTAACCCGTGTTTCAAATTCTAGGTTTGATTTAGGATTACTGGCTTGAACTCTTTTAGTTTCTTTCTTCGCCCTCTTCCTCCTATCTTCTTAAGCATTCTTATAATCATCCTCAAAAGTTATGGCTGCATCAAGTAACTGTTGGAAAGTTTGCTTATTGGCCAGCCTCAGCTGCATCTTCAGAAATGGATTTAAACCACGTAGAAAACGTTTCTTTATTTTCTCCTCAGTGTTCACCTCATCCTTAGCATAACGAGATAGTTGACTGAATTCCCGGATGTACTTCATGACACTAGTGTATCCTTGCTGAAGTTCTTCAAACTCCCTACACTTCAGTTCAATAACACTTTTCAGTTCACCTCATCCTTAGCATAACGAGATAGTCATGGAATCTCTATTTAAACTCCTCCCAGGTATACTCCCTACCTCGAGGTTGCATTGCCAACTGATTCTCCCACCAAGATGCTGCAGGTCCAGTTAAAAGATATGTTGCACACCTTAACCTCTCCTCATCATTGCATCCTATAGTCTTGAGCTTTCTCTCTGTATCTGCCAACCAATCCTCTGCATCAATTGGTTCTGGAGCTGATGCAAAAGGTAATGGCCTGGCATTCTGGAAATCTGAAAGACTTACACCACGACCTTCCGGTTCCCTTTGGTGTCCAACTCGATCCATCAACCCTTACATAAACTTATTCTGGGATTTTTGCATCATCTGCATGTATTGCATGAAATTTTGCTCCATCAATGGCCTCATTGGTGGTGGTAATTCTGCCTGCATTCTGGCGTCTTCATCCGTCTTTCCCTTAGCTTCGCGCTCCATGCGCTGCTGTTCGGTCTCGTCCTCTACACCTGTTTCCATAACCCCCTAGTCCTGTAACATCAAGCGAAACTCATAATTACATCATGCCATGCTTTTTGAGCTCAACTTCATGCCCAGAAATAGTCACTCAATGGAAATCAAGATCCAAATAAGAACCAAATATGCAACACATATAACATACATTACATTCACATAGGTGGTACAGTACATTACAACCCATATTATACGGTGCCACTTCTCCATATGAGCGCTACCTCACTTATTTAATTACATCAAGATCTAAAACTCTACCATATGCATTACCCAACTAGAAATACTTCACCTCAAGTGGTCACACTCCCTACAAGTTGCGATGTTCGTCGTACATATCTGGAGTACAACCGTGCTAACGTGAAGTACAATGCACTGTCTGTGGAACGACTTGCCTCTTTGATGGACGATACTTAGTATCAGAAGTATTCGGACTCAATACGTCATCCAGCTGAAGTGTGTCCATACCTTCCAACTCATCTGAGGTGTCTTCAGAAACATCCTCTTGTCTATCCTCTTCAAGCGACTCCTGCATCCCGGCGCCAAAGTAATCAACAGAATATAACACTTTCGGTGCTCCCCAAGTACTCTGCTAGGTACGATAGTCCTTAGCTATAATTGGATAGCGCACATTATCTGGTGTAGGATAATGTTCCGGTGACTCAAACACCCTTTCTTCAGGATCTTCCTCATTGGACTCTACATCCTCCACATGGACATCCCTTCCATCAACGGAACAAGACCTCACTCCCATCAGACTAGTTTGCCCGGTATTGCCAACAAAATCTTCTACAGGAATAGGATTCCCAGTAGATCCATCCATTGATCCATACCTCCATCCTTCAAAGTTTCCAATAGGCATTTTCGAATCTTCGGTTCCCCGAGAATTATGTGGTACCAGATAACTAGTACCCTTATCCAGATATCTGGTGGGTTCTGGCATGGGTGAATAAGGATATGGTGTATAGGATACTAGATCTATAGGTATATCCTTAAAATTTGGGCTAACCCTACCCACTAATTCATTATCTAGTTGAGATGCTAACTTCTCCCTCCTTCCATGATTAGTTAAATCCTCTAGCATATCATTCTTATCCTCCACTATGACTTGATGTGTCTTATACAAAGACCCAACTATTAGCCGATATCGATCCATAAACTTGGAAGCTAATTTTGGATGCTTATTTACTAAAGCAAGATTATTCGGGACTGGCTCCATGTCTATAGAGTCATGAGGAATCACAGCAAATGTTCTTCCTACTAGCTCTTGGGCTTTGTGCTCCCAAACATTGGATATTGCCTCCAGAATAACAACATGATATGCTGCTAGGTGACTTCTACCTTCACCCATAGGTAAATCATGATATAAACCAAGCTTTTTTGGTAGATGGAAACTAACACTGTATTTGGCTAACATTCGCCCATCATAGTATGTCAAGGTACTAACTAGTATAGTAGTTATACAACCAAAAGCCTCAAAAGCTATCGAAGTTGTTTAGTTAAAGTCCCCTAATAATCATCGAGAGTCTCTTCCTTCCTTTCCAAAGTTTGTTCTGGAAACTTTGGTGCCATTTTCACTGTATACAAGACATTCATAATTAGTAACCATTAATTGTAATGATGCATCATAATAAATAATTATCTCACTAAAAGATATAACGAAATATTCCCAATTGAATACTCATTATATAATCTAGAGAACTCTTCACTATTGCTCCTAGACTCCTACATGTAATTCCTGTTACTAGGTTTCCAACCTAAGGTCAAAGCAATTGCTCTGATACCAGCTGCACTGACCCAACATACCACATCATGTTGTATTATACTATAGTCATTGACATAACACTCACGGAACCCATTCCGCAAATATTACATCCCTCAGAGTGGTACAACAGAAACATTGCGGGTCCATATTACAAACATACACATATTATTACAATACCAAAAGATCGAGATATTTGAAAACTTACAAACCATACAACTTATTTAATAAGTTCAGAGGAAGAACGAAAAACACAACAATAAGAAAGACGTGAGCTTAATAGCTTATTATATAGGGTTTGTGCTTCTCGGCTCAACCTAGATAACTATGTTCTGGCGTGACAACTACTCTGACTCGTTGTCTTCAGCTCCATAGTGTATACCATAGTCCACCCCTTTGATTCCATTGGACAAGTCCGGCTCTTCGTAGTAGACGTCGTTCTGTACTTCTGTAGCAAACACCTGGTTATCCTTCTGCTCCTCAAAGTCTAGCAAGGGGTTCAAAGGAAAGGGTGAGCAACATCGTTACCCAGCAAGTTCATTATATGCACGATGGGAAGTTTGATGTTCTAACTACCAACTCGGACTATAAGTCCTTGGTACTATGCACTTTTTGTAAACATTTCTTCAGAGATTGATTTTATTATCAAAAACTATGCCCATCAGGCTTCACAGGTTGACAAGAACTTCATGGAGTTCCTTTCCTGCTGCGTTCGTAGCTCCTTCCCAGAACAGGCAGTAACATGTGCCACTCTTTTACACTCTGCAGAGGTGCTTTGCTTTACCCATAAGAGACCAAATCCTTGTTGCACAACCGGACGTACTTTCCCATCCACAATTCCTTGATGTGGGGCACAGAAGTTGATCCAAGCCAATCACATCCCTACTCCGTGACCCCGCATGAAGACATGATCCCCCAAGAAGGTTTACCACGAGTGCAGTCCGGGTAGCCTCTCGAAGACTCTGTAATCAGCTCTGCCTGGCATCCACCATCAACTATGGTGAACCTCCACCAAGACAGCTATGCATAGATAATGTAGACACCAATATCGCGGGGACATAAGGTTCCCACCCATGTGCTGGATTCTCCACGAGAAATCTGCAACTTCACGATAAGGTCATCCGTCCATGCGAAAGGAAGAAGATCTAGCTGACTTCTCTGTCCCATTCCAAATCTTATGGTTAATGCGTATTATACATCGCTAGAATCACTAATGTCATGGGTTATTAAGTCCTATCTGTTCTGCAACTGGAATCTTAGATTTCTCTGTAATTCTTAGTATTTATCACCACTTAGGATGATAATAGCATTTCAATTGTTTGGGAAATACTTATTTTCTATATCTTTTAGAACATAGGTGATAACACACAATTTTCCAATACTTTCATAAAGCCTTGTCAAAGGACATGAGCAAGTGATTTAACTTGCCTTGCGACTACAAGGTAGTGAAGTCGGATACTTCCACCAGACCTTGAGCTCCGGTTTCTACAGAAGACCATTATTGCCTGGTAAGGACAATATTTAAAGAAGCAATATGCAATGCATAGTAATGTCATGCAATGATTTATTATTTTCTTATTTGCGTGTTTTACCCACCTTATAAAGGTTTACTATTTTCTTTAATTAATAAAAGGAAATTATTACTCAAAGTCTTTTAAATTAACATACAATTATATCTAGTATTTTTTTATAATTACTAGTATTATTCTAAGAGTTTAAAAATGAGTTAATTTAATTTTTTAACTCTTTTAAATGTTTTCTTAAAATTCCATTAAGGAATAAATACTTTATTGTTATCACACTTGATTTGTTTTACAAAGATACAAACTAGTATTTTTCTATATCAGTATAACTATTTAGGATCTTAAAAGTGCATTTTATTCAATTTTAAGTGTTTTATATATTTTTCTAAAATTCCCAATGGAATATATACAATAATAATAGTTCTAAATTTAATTACCTAAAGTTCTATTTATTATTTTTCTTGAGTAGAGGACATTTTTGTGAGTTCATATATATATTATTTGTATTTTTAGGATTTTTCTTTCTTTTTGTACAAGTGTTTTTGTTTTAGGGGCATAATTTTAAATATATATTTTTAGATAAGTCTTTTAAAATACGGGCCCGACCCTCTAGGATGGCCCGGTCCAACTAGACTCAGCCTACCCGGCCTGGTCAAAGGACCACCTGGGCGGTATTGGGCAGCCCACCGGCCCAGTGCCGCCATGCTCACTCTCTCTTCCCCTCTTTCTCTCTCTTGCTCTCGCTCTCGCCTCACTCGATGCCGACGCTGTCGCGCTCGATTCCGGCTTGGCCCCACCGCCATAGCCATCGCTGTGGTGCAAGACTACTAAGTTGACATCACCGCACGGTCCTATCCGAGCCGATTTGTCGATGGGGTCTTCTCTCGACCGCGCTGACCCTCGCCCGAGGTTAGGGTTTGGCCGCCTCGATGCTTCATTGATGCCGTGCTGGGTTGCTCATTGCGCTCACCCCTTCTCCTCTGGCTGCTCCTGACGTGTGGCAGGCGCGGATTGCAGCGCCCCTCCGGGGTGCTCCCTGTGCCACCGCCTCTTCATCACCACCGGCCAATTCTCTACTTTCTCTTCTAACTTCTTGCGAGGACCTATCAACACCCGGATTTTTAATCCTAGATGCCTGTTATGTCATACATCGCAATCCCAGGATTACCATTTTTGCGAGACATAACAGATTGGATATCACAGTACATCATCCATTACAAACCATACATGAGGTCTTACACAAATAAGGATCTCATGATCCAGTCTTAATACAACAAGCAGCGGAATAAATAATAAGCATAGCGGTGGGGTCCATCTTCAAGGGCACAAGCAATGCTGACGAAGGAAGATAGTCCTAGTTATCATAGCCGTCCTGCTGGCCGTCATCTAGGTAGTCTCCTTTTTAGTCTGGCCATGAGAATAGCCAGGGACAAAAGCCATGAGTACTCTTTAAGTACTCTCAAACTACCATTAACAAGTAAGATAGTTCTAGTGTAAATGCTAACTCTAAGTTTATTTATAAAGTTAAGTTTGAAACCTAAGCTGAGTTCAGAAACAAAGAAAGATAAAATAAAGTTCTAGAATCACTTAAGTTGGAAGCTAGTGTCATAGTCACAACCCTGTTGTGGTCAAGTCAAGATTCATCATTCATTTCCTAAGCCATTTTGAAAACATCGGACAACAAAACAGTATGGCCACTCCAACTGTCCATAACCGCGGACGAGGCTATTCAAATAGTTTGACACTCTGTAGAGGTGGTACACTTTCACCACAAGATTCGATACATCTGTTAGGGATAACCCTGAATCATCATACTTAGTATGCATATAATCAAACATAACCTTTCCTTTACACACCCTAGTATAAGCACCTCTCCTATGAGCATGGCCTCCCAACCATGACCATCTGTCATCTTGGGCACTGCATAGGTGGACAACATTGAGAGGTAGCCGTAGCTCAAACCTCTCCCGCGAGGGAACTAATACTAATGCATATAAACTTCCGGCTAAGCCTTACCCAATTCAGGTATTGTGGTTGTACGGTAAATTTGGAATGGTATAGCATCCGAATCCAACCATCAGTTTTGTAAAAGGGTTAAGGCTCATGCCTCAACATTTTCATCATGATAAACCATTTGTGTTTCTCAACACATGTCAAAACATCTCAATAGAATGACTCATCATTCAAAGGTTTTCATAATTCATTTTCACCAAGTGTTCCCATCTAAAGTGACTCAAGTTTTGATCTAGCTCTAAGCTACTAAGTTAAGATTGTTCACTAGGGTGGAATGCTAGGATCAATCTGATGCCATAGAATGACATCTAAGGTTATCTAGATAGGTCAAGTTTTATACTCTTTATGCTACCATCTAAACAAGTAAAGGACTTTGGTAAAGTAAAGAAAGTAAAGTTTGGAAATAACACATGGGGTAGGTACTAGTCAAGTGGTATAACCAAAGCATGTCTAATGTCTTTGCTTGGGTTATCTAGATTGCAAGGGTTAACTTTCATTGTTAATGATGGCTTGCTAGTATAATACTTGCAAGTGTTAGCTTTCCTTGGGTAGTGCAGTGGTTGAAGTTTTCTTCCTCCTCCTCTTGGTAGAAATCCTCCTCCTCGAAAGCTTGGTCGGTACTATCATCTATAAATACATACGGAGTACACAATCACCAAACAATGCTTAACTAGTCTACTTAGCACTCTAAGGAACACATTGGATGATCTATTATCATCATAAGCATCACAACATTTTATTAACTAGTTTCATTCTTTTTATTTAAGAAAAGTAATTTCTACTCATTGAAAATAACTAAGACTTAATATTCTCCACTTAAAATATGGGATCATGTGGACACATGTCATCACCACATATTCTAACATATGGGAATGTGGTTTAAGGGTTGGTTCATATTTACTTTGGTTTAAGTTCATTATTTAATGATTTAAAGTGACTAGAAATGATTATATAACATTATTTTGGTACTAATACAAAGTCACTACATGTAAAACTTAATATTATTACATATTTAGATAGGTATGGTTAAATGTGATTTTTGAGAGTTGGAATCAACTCAAAAGCTATTATGGTTGATTTTATAAAAATGTTTGAATGTGCAAAAGCTTCTATCTTGGTATTTTTACTCGGAGAGATCTCTAACTCTAAATGAATTAAATCTAACGGGCTTGGATAGATCTTTGCAGTAGCTTTCTAACAAAATTTGAATCACTCAATTTGGTTCAGTAGATCTTCTTGAATTGATTTTTGAACTAAGGGACAGAAGTGAGTTCAAACTAAAATGGAAAAAACTATATTTGAATTTCTGGGTTAGCGCGGGAAAGGAAATGGGCTGGCCCAGTGGCGCTCCGCGATGCGAATGACAACTGACAGGGGGGTCCCGCAGGTCAGCGGCACATCAAACGCGAAGCGTTACGAGGCAACGTGGACCGTGCGATTAAAAAAAAGATCTACGGCTGAGGATCGTCGTCCCCGGCGAACAGGTCCCCGACGAGAGCTAACCCTAGCGGCTCGGTGGGCGTGCAATGGGGGCATACTGGGGCTCTATCTACCGCGGTGAGGCGGGCAAACGAACTGGTGGATGATGGCAAGCTCAGGCGAGGTCGCGACAGCTCCTGGGGTGGACGAAATCGACGGCGCCTCTCCTTCTCTGCTGCGGCAAGCTCCGGCTAAATTCCGGCAAACGGCGGCTCGCCGTGCTCCGGGGATGGGGTGGAAGGATCAGTGGAGACATGGGAGTGAGATGGTGTGAGGAGTTTGTGCTGGGGAGGGCTCCTTTTATAGGGCGACGAGGGGACCGAACGACACGACGGTGAGCTCGCCGGTGACGCTGATACAGGCGGCGTAGGTGGACGATGTCCTGCCTCCTGGCGGTGCTCCACGGCTTCAATGCGCGGCTAGGGGCGGTGGCGTTTGGTCGGGAGTGTCCTGCGCTCTGGAAGACAGAGGCGATGCTCGACACGGCGCTCTACAACTGTGGGCCGCGCGGCGGCGCACGACCGTGTCTGGCGGGTTGCTGGGGTCGAGGCGGAGCGGCGTGCACGGGATTAGGTTGGGGGACGGTCTGTGGTGTGCTGGCAGCTAACACACTCTAGCGCGCTCTGGCGAGCTCGCAGAGAGAATGGGCGGCGGTGTTGGGGGTGTGGTCCAGGGGCTTGCTGGGCTTGGGGAAGGGGCAGGGAGGTTCGGTAGGGTTAGGCGGAGCTAGTGGTGGTGCTGGAACGACGCGGCGTGGTGTGTGGCACTTTGCCCTCTTCTGGCCAGCGGCGACCACAAAGTGGCGGCGCTCCACTTCTGCTACGGCTTAGGGGTAGGCTGGTGAGGGTTTGGTTGGTGTCAGGAGAGACATGAGTGATCAATGCAGCTCTAATTGCTCAGTAAAGATTTTATCAAAACAATATAAGTTAGGCTTAGTTTGATTCTGCCTGCAAGGTGTTCGACACAATGGCCGCATGAAAATTTTATTTGAATTTTGGTGGAGTGGTTGATCACATGTTTGAGCTTCTAGGTGTGCTTTGGTTTTGAAAGTAGCAGTCATTTGAGTGGTTTTTGAATAAGTGGGATCTTCTCATATGAACTACATTCAATTTTTAAATGCCATTTAAAATTAGTGTTTGAAAGTTTTTGGTAGATTACAAAGTGGGCCTTGGTACATCACTACATGTACTAGCAAGGGGTGCAAAGATCCACATTTGTTTCTGTTAGGTTTTGAGTTCTAGGAATAGCTAAAGTAGGTATGTTGATTAAAATGGCACAAATGACCATGTGGTTATTTTATTCATTTTGATTTGTTTTTCTTTGGGATTTGTTTGGGAATGATCTAGATGATGTTTATTTCACCTAAGAATCATTTTACAAGCAATGGATCACTTAATCATGGCAATTCAAAATAACTCCTAAAATATATGCACACACATATGAATGCTTTAATATTTTTAATTTGGAAAACTTTTTGTTAACTCTAAATTTGATGATTTGGACCTTGATCACTTGGATTAATGTTTTGGGATGTTACAAACCTTCCCCCTTAAACAAAATCTCGTCCCGAGATTTACGAAAGAAAACTAGGAACTAAAGAGATCTGGGAACTCTGTCCTAATGTAATCTTCTCACTCCCAAGTGGCTTCCTCTTCGGTATGGTTGCTCCATTGAATCTTGAGAAACTTGATACTCCTGGTTCTGGTGGTTCTGTAAGCTTCCTCCAGGATACGGATGGACACTTCACGATATGTCAGGTCATTGTTGATCTCAACAGCTCGGTGATCGATGTTCTTGAAAACTTCAGTCTTCTCCGGCACTTCCAGGCATTTGCGAAGTAACGAGATATGGAACACATTGTGGATGGCTGACATCTCTTCTGGCAGTTCCAGTTGATACGATACTTCTCCTCGGCGATTCAGAATCTTGAAGGGCCCGATATATCTAGGGGCTAACTTTCCTTTCAGACTAAAGCGTTGGGTTCCCTTCAATGGCGAAACCTTGAGATATACAAAATCTCCGACAATGAAGGTCAGGTCTCTTCTTCTCTTGTCAGTATAACTCTTTTGTCTGGATTGGGCGGTCTTGAGGTGCTCACGGACTTTGTGAACTTTCTCTTCGGCTTCTCTGAGAATGTCGGGTCCAAAGATCTGACTCTCTCCTACTTGCGACCAATTCAAAGGGGTACAACACTTTCTTCCGTATAGGAACTCAAATGGTGCCATCTGCAAACTAGCTTGATAACTGTTGTTATGTGAGAATACTGCGAAAGGCAGGCAGTCTTCCCATTTTGATCCATACTCTAACACACAAGCTCTCAACATATCCTCTAGGATTTGGTTGACTCTTTTAGTCTGTCCATCAGTTTGCGGGTGATAAGCGGTGCTGAAATTCAAGTTGGTTCCTAATCCTTCCTGGACTTTCTGCCAAAATCTCGAGGTAAACTGGGTTCCTCGATCTGATAATATGGTCTTGGGGGTTCCATGCAGACTAACAATTCTAGCAATATACCACTCTACTAGCTTCGAACTTTGGTAGGTTGTCTTGACAGGTATAAGGTGAGCTACCTTGGACAGTCTATCAACGATGACCCAGATTGAGTCATTTACCCTACTAGAAGTAGGCAAACCGGTGATAAAGTCCATTCTGACGGAATCCCATTTCCATTCCGGAATTTGCAAAGGTTGCAACAGTCCTGCGGGTCTCTGATGCTCTGCTTTGACTCTTTGACAGATGTCGCACTTGGCGATGTAGCTTCCGATTTCTCTTTTCATCTTGTGCCACCAAAATTCCTCTTTCAAGTCTTGATACATCTTTGTTCCTCCGGGGTGGATAGAATAAAGAGTATCATGAGCTTCCTTCATGATAACCTACTTCAGTTCCAAATCTGCTGGAACATAGATACGTTCTTTGTACCACATAACTCCTTCTTCGTCTTCAGTGAATCCAGGTACCTTTCCTGTACCAATATGCTGTTTGATTCCGTCGATACTTTCATTTATCTTCTGGGCTTCCTTGATTTGGCTGATTAATCTGGGTTGAAGTTGAATATTAGCTAAGAATCCTTTGCTAACCAGCTCAGTTCTAAACTGCTCCAACTCCTCATACAAACTTGGCTGCTTCTCCTTGATCATGTTGTTTAGCCTACATGGTAATCTGCTAAGAGCATCCGCTACCACATTCGCTTTGCCGAGGTGATAGTGAATGTCAAGTCATAATCCTTGATTAACTCTATCCACCTTCTTTGCCTCATATTCAGCTCCTTCTAAATGTAAATATACTTCAAGCTTTTGTGATCTGAGTAAATCTCACAGCGATTACCCATCAGATAGTGACGCCATGTCTTCAATGCCAAAACTACGGCTGCTAACTCAAGATCATGGGTCGGATAGTTCTGCTCATGCTGCTTCAGTTGTCGAGACAAATAGGCGATGACTTTGCCTTCTTGCATCAATACACATCCGAGACCAATCTTGGATGCATCACAATACACATCAAACGGCTTCTTGATATCTGGCATCATCAGTATTGGGGCTGATATCAATCTCTTCTTCAGCTCCTGGAAACTGGCTTCACACTTGTTGGTCCATTCTAACTTCTTGTCCTTCTTAAGTAATCGGGTCATGGGTCTGGCGATGCTCGAGAATCCTTCGACGAACTTGCGGTAATATCCCGCTAATCCGAGAAATGCACGGACTTGGGTTTGAGTGGTTGGGGCTTCCCATTCTTCGACATCTTTGATTTTGGCAAGATCAATAGAGACTCCTCCGGCAGACACAATATGTCCTAGGAATCCTACTTCTTTTAGCCAAAACTCACACTTGTTGAACTTGGCATATAACCGATGCTCTCTCAGGGTTTCTAGGATGATTCTCAGATGTTGCTCATGCTCTTCTTCTGACTTGGAGTAGATAAGGATATCGTCGATAAACACAACGACAAACTTATCTAGGAAATTCATAAAGATCTTATTCATGAGATTCATGAAATAAGCATGGGCATTGGTTAATCCAAAAGACATAATCGTATACTTGTATAAACCATAGCGAGTAGTAAAGGCGGTCTTTAGAATATCCGTTGCACGAATCTTAAGTTGGTGATAACCAGTCCTAAGATCAATCTTTGAGAATACCTGAGCTCCAGTCAACTAATCAAATAGATCCTCTATCTTTGGCAACGGGTACTTGTTCTTGATGGTGACATCATTCAACTTTCTGTAATTGGTGCACAGACGGTTGCCTCCATCTTTCTTGTCGACGAATAACACTAGTGATCTCCATGGTGATGCGCTTGGTTGAATCAAGCCTGTTGCTAACATGGCATCCAACGGCTTCTTCAATTCTACTAACTCTGAGGGGTTCATGCTATAGGGTCTCTGGGCTATGGGTCTGGTTCCGGGGATTAGTTTGATAATGAACTCAATATCCCTATCCGGGGGCATACCTGACAATTCATCTGGGAATACGTCGGGGTATTCACAGACTACTCGCACTTGGTCAAAGGTGGGTAGGGCTAGACTCTTGTTGCACTTGAATTGACGGGGTAAGGTTTCAGATATATGCTCTACTGTTACTCCAGAGCTACTGGTCATGGTGATGGCTTTCTTAGCACAGTCTATTAGTCCTTTATGCCTTGACATCCTGTCCATACCTAGTACTACTTCCAATCCTTTGGTTCCAAGTACTATGAGGTTGGCATAAATATATATCCCATGTATTCTGATAGGCACAACTTTGCAAATTTTCCTAGCTTTTGTAGTTGATCCAGGGATTTGAACTATCATGACATGCTTCAAGTTGGTTGGATGGATCTTACTAGTGCATGCAAAATCTTCGGTGAAAAATGAATGTGATGCTCCCGAATCAAACAATACTCTTGCTAAAACTGAGTTGACAGAAAACATACCCAGCACTACATCTGGCGCTTCTTGGGCTTCTTCGGCGTTCATGTGGAAGAGACGGCCGTTGCGGTTGTGAGGGTTCCCTGGGGAAATTCTTCCCCCTAGTTGAACACGACGCTACTGTTGAGCTGGGGCGTTCACATTGGCAGTGGCTGCAATCTTCTTGGGACACTCATTGGAATAGTGACCCTTAACTCCACACTCGAAACAAGTTATCTGAGACTTGTATTTTGCTGCGACAGGCACAACATTGCTGCCAGTTCTGGGTGCAGTGTTGTTGTTGTTTTTGTTGCTCTTGGGAGGGGCACGGTTGAAATTGTTGGTGTTGCCGGAGTTGTGGTTGTTTCCTTCGGACTTCACATTGCCTCCGCTACGGGTTGGGGTAGCTTGGGCGAGACATTGGGGGTCGGTTGTTCCTTGGTGCATATCCTGGTGAGGGGTTGGGACGGTACTTATGGTGACTACTGGATCCAGTTCATACAACGTTTGCCTGGTTAATCTTCCCTTCCATCTGAATGGCAGAGTCGACTAGCTCTTCGAGATCTTGGAAACAGATGTTGACGAGGATAGTCTGTATCTCATCATGCAATTCGTTCAGGAATCTCTCCTTCTTCCTGGCCTCCGTGTTGATCTCATCAGGGGCGTACCTTGCAAGGGACAGGAATCTGTCACGGTACTCTACCACAGTCATTCTACCTTGCTTCAACTCTCGGAATTCATCCCTCATTCTGGTGACTAAGCCCTGCGGCACGTTGGTGCAGATGAACTTGATTTTGAAGGCTTCCCATGTCATCACTTGACCATGGTTCATCAGGCGGATGCTGTTCCACCATGCTCTTGCATCTCCTGCCAAGTAGTGGGTGGCAAAGAGAACTTTCTCGTTGTCATCAACTCTGGCTACTTCCAGATTGTTCTCCATCGTCTGCAACCAGTCATCCGCATCTAATGGGTTCTCTGAAGTGCTAAAGATTGGGGGATTGGTGTTCTGGAAGTTCTTCATCTTGGATCCTTGATGATCCTGATTTCCATGGTTCTGATTGTTGAGAGCCATCTGGGCGATTTGTTGCAGTGTTGCTAGATTAGCTTGGCACTCTGCCCTGCTCGCTTCTCTGTCTGCGATGAGATTCTGCAAGATCTGTAGCATTGGGTCTTGTGACGATCTGCTCCCTCCTTGGTGTCCACGAGTCATCTGAAGATTGAGGTAGATAAAGGGGTAAGAGGGAAAGTTCTAAGATTCATGGTTTTGGTTTCAAGACTAAAACTTTGAGTTTGACTCAGGTTTTCCAACTAACTTCATTTCATTCATGCAAGCAAGCACACGATACAAACACACACACACCACAACAACAAGGAAAACATATGGTTTTAAGAACCATTCTGCAAGCTACAATATAGTGGGACCGATACATCTCATGCTACGACAGTTCTCTAGTGCATCTACTCATCGTCGATGAAGTCGGAGTCCTCATCGTCAGTGTAGAAGTCCACGACGTCCTGCTCCAGAAAGTCATCATCATTGCTGAGGTAAGAATCCATATCTCCCTGGATGTCTTCACCCTCCTCTTCTTCCTCCTTTGCTGCAAGCTGAGCTTCTTGCTCCTTGACGGTCTTCTCGAGGTCGGCCTCCTTCTTGCGAAGACGGGCGATGGTGCGATCCTTATTATCGCTTTGTAGGCGAAGAGACTGATGGTCCTTGACAAGCAGTGAGAAAGTCTGGGCCTTCTGGGCGGCAATGGCATAGTTGTGGTTGGCGAACTCCCTAGCATTGTCCAATTCCTTTTGGCGATCGTACAGTAGGAAGTCAAGGTTCTCCACTTGACGCTTCAGCTCCGGGTGACTGGGCATCTCCATCGGCATTCCCATGAAGTCACGTCTTGCATATTGAGCAAAACAGGTTCCTTGGATTTGGTTGACATTATGGGCACACAGACGTGCGAGAGCTTCATGCATTTCCCTGGCTAATCCATCTAGCCATTTGTTCTCTCTCATGGAGAACTGGATTCTCCCGGATGTTGGGGCTTCTATGCTTCCTCGAAGATCAGTGGTGACTAGCCACTGTAAATATCCTCCTGGGGGTCTTGGAAGTTGAGCTCCAAAAAACTCCGGATGTGGGCATCCCAGTAACTCAGACAGTGAATCCAGATCCCTCTCGAAGATCAGCTGGCCTCCATTACCCAATTGGTAGAACTTGCTGAACCGAGTCTCCATCTACGAGAATTAAGGATGAGGAAGTTAGTGAAGTGATCAAGTGTGTCAAATTTTAGGTAGTAATGTAAGAATTTGAGGAACATGGATTTTTGAGAAAGAATGAATTCCCAAGGATAAGATAGGAAATAGTTTTTCATAAATACCCACTTTGGTTTTTGAAATTAAATTTTTGTTCGGACGTCCATTCTAACTAGGGTCTCCTATGGTCAGGATGGCTCTGATACCATCTTGTGAACACCCGGATTTTTAATCCCAGATGCCTGTTATGTCATACATCGCAATCCCAGGATTACCATTTTTGCGAGACATAACAGATTGGATATCACAGTACATCATCCATTACAAACCATACATAAGGTCTTACACAAATAAGGATCTCATGATATAGTCTTAATACAACAAGCAGCGGAATAATAATAAGCGTAGCGGTGGGGTCCATCTTCAAGGGCACAGGCAATGCTGATGAAGGCAGATAGTCCTAGTTATCATAGTCGTCCTGCTGGCCGTCATCTTGGTAGTCTCCTTCATAGTCTGGCCATGAGAATAGCCAGGGACAAAAGCCATGAGTACTCTTTAAGTACTCGCAAACTACCACTAACAAGTAAGATAGTTATAGTGTAAATTCTAACTCTGAGTTTATTTATAAAGTTAAGTTTGAAACCTAAGCTGAGTTCAGAAACAAAGGAAGATAAAATAAAGTTCTAGAATCACTTAAGTTGGGAAGCTAGTGTCATAGTCACAACCCTGTTGTGGTCAAGTCAAGAGTCATCATTCATTTCCTAAGCCATTTGAAAACATCTGACAACGAAACAGTATGGCCACTCCAACTGTCCATAACCGCGGACGCAGCTATTCGAATAGTTTGACACTCTACAGAGGTGGTACACTTTCACCACAAGATTCGATACATCTGTCAGGGATAACCCTGAATCATCATACTTAGTATGCAGATAATCAAACATAACCTTTCCTTTACACACCCTAGTATAAGCACCTCTCCTATGAGCATGGCCTCCCAACCATGACCATCTTTCATCTTGGGCACTTCATAGGTAGACAACATTGAGAGGTCGCCGCAGCTCAAACCTCTCCCGCGAGGAAACTAATACTAATGCATATAAACTTCCGGCTAAGCCTTACCCAATTCAGGTATTGTGGTTGTACGGTAAATTTGGAATGGTATCGCATCCGAATCCAACCATCAGTTTTGTAAAAGGGTTAAGGCTCATGCCTCAACATTTTCATCATGATAAACCATTTGTGTTTCTCAACACATGTCAAAACATCTCAATAGAATGACTCATCATTCAAAGGTTTTCATAATTCATTTTCACCAAGTGTTCCCATCTAAAGTGACTCAAGTTTTGATCTAGCTCTAAGCTACTAAGTTAAGAGTGTTCACTAAGGTGGAATGCTAGGATCAATATCATGCCATAGAATGACATCTAAGGTTATCTAGATAGGTCAAGTTTTATACTCTTTATGCTACCTTCTAAACAAGTAAAGGACTTTGGTAAAGTAAAGAAAGTAAAGTTTGGAAATAACACTTGGGGTAGGTACTAGTCAAGTGGTATAACCAAAGCATGTCTAATGTATTTGCTTAGGTTATCTAGATTGCAAGGCTTAGCTTGCATTGTTAATGATGGCTTGCTAGTATAATACTTGCAAGTGTTAGCTTGCCTTGGGTAGTGCAGTGGTTGAAGTTTTCTTCCTCCTCCTCTTGGTAGAACTCCTCCTCCTCGAAAGCTTGGTCGGTACTATCGTCTATAAATACATACGGAGTACACAATCACCAAACAATGCTTAACTAGTCTACTTAGCACTCTAAGGCATGCATTGGATGATCTATTATCATCATAAGCATCACAAGGTTTTATTAACTAGTTTCATTCTTTTTATTGAAGAAAAGTAATTTCTACTCATTGAAAATAACTAAGATTTAATATTCTCCACATAAAATATGGGATCATGTGGACACATGTCATCACCAAATATTCTAACATATGGGAATGTGATTTAAGGGTTGGTTCATATTTACTTTGGTTTAAGTTCATTATTTAATGATTTAAAGTGACTAGAAATGCCTATATAGCATTATTTTGGTACTAATCCAAAGTCACTGCATGTAAACCTTAATATTATTACATATTTAGATCGGTATGGTTAAATGTGATTTTTGAGAGTTGGAATCAACTCAAAAGCTATTATGGTTGATTTTATAAAAATGTTTGAATGTGCAAAAGCTTCTGTCCAAGTATCTTTCTAATGAAATTTGAATCTCTCAATTTGGTTCAGTAGATCTTCTTGAATTGATTTTTTAACTAAGGGACAGAAGTGAGTTCAAACTAAAATGGAAAAAATATATTTGAATTCCTGGGCTAGCGCGGGAAAGGAAATGGGCCGGCCCAGTGGCGCTCCGTGGTGCGAATGACAACTGACAGGGGGGTCCGACAGGTCAGCGGCACATCAAACATGAAGTGGTATGGGGCAACGTGGACCGTGCGATTAAAAAGAAGATCTACAACTGAGGATCATCGTCCCCGGCGAACAGGTCGCCGGCGAGAGCTAACCCTAGCGGCTCGGTGGGGGTGCAATGGTGGCATACCAGGGCTCCAGCTACTATGGTGAGGTGGGCAAACGAATTGGTGGACGACGGCGAGCTTAGGCGAGGTCGCGACAGCTCTTGGGGTGGAAAAAATCGACGGCACCTCTCCTCCTCTGCTGCAGCAAGCTCTGGCTAAATTCCGGCGAACGGCGGCTCGCCGTGCTACGGGGATGGGGTGGAAGGATCAGTGCAAAGAGGGCAGTGAGATGGTGTGAGGAGTTTGTGCTGGGGAGGGATCCTTTTATAGGGCGATGAGGGGACCAAACGGCACGATGGTGAGCATGTCGGTGACGCTGATACATGCGGCTAGCAGCATGGGAGGCATAGGCGGACGGTGGCCTTCCTCCTGGCGGTGCTCTACGGCTTCAATGCGCGGCTAGGGGCGGTGGCGTTTCGTCGGGAGCATCCCGCGCTCTAGAAGACAGAGGCGGTGATGGACGCGGCGCTCTGCGACTATGGGTCGCGCGGCGGCGCATGACTGTGTCTGGCGGGTTGCTGGGGTCGAGGCGGAGCGGCGTGCACGAGATTAGGTCGGGGGACGGTCTGTGGCATGCTGGCGGCTAACGCGCTCTGGCGCGCTCGCAGAGAGAATGGGCGGCGGTGCTGGGGTGTGCTCCAGTGGCTTGCTGGGCTTGGGGAAGGGGCAGGGAGGTGCGGTAGGGTTAGGTGGAGCTAGTGGTGGTGCTGGAACGGCGCGGCGTGGTCTGTGGCGCTTTGCCCTCTTCTGGCCGGCGGCAACCACAAAGTGGCGGCACTTCACTACTGCTGCGGCTTAGGGGTAGGCCGGTGAGGGTCTGGTTGGTCTCAGGGGAGACAAGAGTGATCAATGCATCTTTAATTGCTCGACAAGATTTGATCAAAACTGTATAAGTGAGGCTGAATTTGATTCTGCCTGCAAGGTGTTCGACACAATGGCCGCATGAAAATTTTATTTGAATTTTGGGCTAAATTTTGGTGGAGTGGTTGATCACATGCTTGAGCTTCTAGGTGTGCTTGGGTTTTGAAAGTGGCAGTCATTTGAGTGGTTTTTGAATAAGTGGGATCTTCTCATATGAACTACATTCAATTTTTAAATGCCATTTAAAATTAGTGTTTGAAAGTTTTTGGTAGATCACAAAGTGGGCCTTGGTACATCACTACATGTACTAGCAAGGGGTGCAAAGATCCACATTTGTTTCTGTTAGGTTTTGAGTTATAGGAATAGCTAAAGTAGGTATGTTGATTAAAATGGCACAAATGACCATTTGGTTATTTTATTCATTTTGATTTTTTTTCTTTGGGATTTGTTTGGGAATGATCTAGATGATGTTTATTTCACCTAAGAATCATTTTACAAGCAATGGATCAATTAATCATGGCAATTCAAAACAACTCCTAAATTATACGCACACACATATGAATGCTTTAATATTTTTAATTTGGAAAAGTTTTTGTTAACTCTAAATTTGATGATTTAGATCTTGATCACTTGGATTAAAGTTTTGGGATGTTACAGGACCTCAGGTAAGTGTGCTTCCCCCTATGTGCTCCTCTCTATGCTCTATCTACCTTGCCATGTCAAGTGTGCTTGTTGTGATTACCCCCTATCTAGGGTTCATCTCTTAACCTAGGGTTCATACCCTCTGTAGTGATATTCAGTTAAATTCTTCTGGTTCATCCTACCAGTGATATTCTTCTAGGTGTTAATCTGCTAGTGGTACCTATTGCACCCTAATGATCTTAGCCTGTTGATCTTCTTTCTGTTAGTTAGTACTCGCCAAAATGTTGTTGCCACTCTGTTCTCAGTTAGAGAACCTTCTGCGAATGTGTACTTAATTTGTATGTGGATGCTTATACAATAGTGGACGTGAGTTCATTTTGTTGGGTGGTGACTCACTGTGCTACTAAAGTTGGGATACCCTCTGTTGAGGTGATGTTAATATTTGCTTGTGAAGCACTGATGTGCTTAGCCTCAGGATTTACTCCTGCTACTGTGTAAATCTTAAGTTCCTAAAGCTAATCTGGCTCTATGATTCATGAGGAAGTAATTTATTCATAGATGATTGAGAAAGATGATTGATTGCTATCTTTTTTTATAGGAAGATGATTTACTTAATGGTCTCTGTCAAGTGTAGCTTAATGATAGACAGTATTATATTCATTGTCTTTTCTGAATCAAATGTCTAATATGATTCCTAAATTTATTTAGGAAAGTGATTATATGATTTTAATAGATATACATGAACCTATTGGTACAATGGTGCTACCCAGTTGGGATGTGCCCTGTACCAGCAGTGTGATGAGTATAAATCTTGTTAGAACTAGATCCATTGGTCTGTGATGCTGGTTTGATACCACCTTAAGTAGAGACCACAAGTTTTCTACTTGATGGTTCTTATTCATGTGTTTACCATGCTATTGTAAGATTAGATCCATGATAGCATATATGAATATGTCAGAAATAAATATTTGATTCAAAAGGTGGGTTTGTACCCTTGTAGTTTTGTTCTTGTTGCTGTTGCCTTTCCCTTGGCTTGATCTTGCTGAACTGGTACTTCAGATTCCTTTCAACCTTGATGTCCACCTCACTCCATCCTTTCCTCAGGTCACCATCTTGGCTGATGCTTTCCTGGTTTTGTTGTGCCGAATGGTGGCTGCGTTTGTGATGGCTTTGGCAAGAACCCGTGTGTTCGTGTGTAGCGTGTGATGAACTGTGCTTGGCTCTGTGAAAATGAGTGGCAAAGCCATACTTTGCACTATGCTACTGGTTTTAACCCACTCTCCTACTTCTCGGCTATCGACATCACAATGCATGCATTTAGGTGCGTGAGCAGCTTCACTGTTGCTGGGTGTGGATGAGCTGAAATGCTTTTGACTTTGAACTCCCTAGCTTTTTCTTAATTCCATCCCTGGTGAAACTTGCCTCCTTTTCCAATGAAGTTGTACTGATGCTGTTTGTGAGAAGAACATATTCTACATTTGATGGTTTTGCCCCTTCAATGAAAAGAATAGACTATGTGATTATAGGAAACAATGCACTTCACTATTAATGACTGAGAGTATTCTAATACTAACCCACACTTTGTTTTATTCTAGTTTTATCTCTTTTGCAGGTACAGACTTAAATGAATTTGAGGAACATTTAGACTAGGTTTAGTCGAGGTTTAGTATGTTAGCTTTTAATTCTAATCTTTTTCCTTTCCTCTTTTTGTGAAGACAATGTATCGTGTATGTAATGTTAATAATGCTTTTCTTTTCCTTAAATATTGTCTTTGTAAAGTACTTTCTTCAATATATATATGTGTTCATTTATAGTTTGAAGTATAAAGGAAATAAATAAGAAAGACTTATTTGAATTATCTACTTGTATTTTGTCCATTTCCTTTATAATTTGATAATTGCTTAATATTCAAACAATAAGAACTAAATTCTTTTTGGAATTCAAATAAACTCTTACACTTCTAATTCACTAATCTAATTTAAATTGTTTAAACTTATTCAAATTTCAAAGTTGAATTAAAAATATTCACCCAAATTCATAATGTCTCCTAAGGTTCATGTGAGAATTCATAACAAACAGTTCTAAGAGCTAAACCCTAACTCAAAGTAGTGAAAGAGACTCTGATCCCCCTAGGGTTTTATTTGGCGAAAAAATAACCCCAAATTTTACAGATGAATGCATGCGAATGCACAATTTCTATTTCTACCCTTCGTTTGTTCCTAAATGCTAGGATGTTATAGATCGGGATTTGGTTCCACCACCATAGCTCGACGAACAGTCGCAACAATTGCTAGTAGTTCTTGGTAAGACCTTTTGTCTTGCTCTTCCCACCCTAATCGATTCAGTTCTCGTAATTTTCCTCGATATTGCAGGTGCAATTTAGTCCTCAATGTCTGGTTATAGCGGGTACACCTGCGAGGGTGGGGAATCTATCGTGTCGTGACCACATTCTCCTTCTCCTACCACGTTGGAAGTGCATGTAGCTCCTTCTCTTTGTACTACTGTTGAATTTGAAGTGCTGCCATGGCCTATCGGACTATTTCAATTGGGTTTGTTTTGGGATTGTTATAGTGTGCTATGCAGGCCGATGATCCATGGTACATTGCATACCAAGAGGAATCAACCCAGTGGTCTAGCCAGAGGATGGATTTGGACGAGATGGTTGCCAAGTTAGGTGATGAATTGGCCCGTAAAAACCTGTTGATATCCGAGCTGAAGTGTACCATCAAGGAAGAATTCAGAGCTTATTCGCAAATAGAAGTTGACACTTGAGGCTGATCTTGCCGTATCTGATCAAGTGGTAGAAAATCTAAAGCATGAACTTAAAGTGAAGGGGGAGGAGAATAGTAGATTCATGTGGGTAGTTTTAGTAGTTGTCATCTGCGTCCTAGAAGTTACAGTATGAAGTTGTGGTAAAGGTTGGTATGTGTAATGATTAGTTGAATAGATAGATAATTTAGAGAGTAGAATTGTTATTCAATAGATGGTTGTGAGTTCCTGCTAATTTAATCACTTTGCGGTCCCAAAGTTGTTGTGAGAATGCATTGCGGGGCCTGAGTTGCTTGCCATTGGATCTAGCAGTCCCAAAGTGGCCGAGAGAATGCATTGCGGTGCCCGAGTTGCTTGCCATTGGATCTAGCGGTCCCAATGTTTTCGAGAGAATGCATTGCAGGGCCCGAGTTGCTTGCCATTGGATCTAGCTGCCCATAGTTGGCGTGCCAAATGCCTAGAGGGTCAAGTTGGGGCCTATCAGTTTTGAACGTTCTGTCGCTACCATCGTGCTGCCATGTAGACTTGCAGCGTTGGCGCCAACATCAATTCCCCATTCCAAATTAGTGGCTGAGATTGTCAATCCAAGTTAGTTGACTCAAATTCGTCAAGATACAATCAAATCTAGATAAGTCTAAATAAACTAATTTGGCCCGGAGGGAGTACTACTTATGAATCAGCTTTAGAGCATATCCACCATCCTCACAGCTCAAATACATATAAATTTTGATTCCAATCATACATATTTTGATCAAATTTATACAAGCCCACCGGACATTGTCAAAGAAAGTACTACTACTTGTCAATCAGCTTTAGAGCATATCCACCGGTCTCACGGCTCAAATACATATCAAATTTATTCAAATCATACATATATTTTAAGTCACCGAATTTTGGTTCAAATTGGGTTCAGATTTATCCCAATTTTAAGTGGATGGTGAGCTAGACGCCCTCCCTGCCGTATGTTTACTCCAAGAAGTACGGTCAAAGTGCTCCCATCCGGCCACGGGGTACATCCGGACTTCATCGTCGAAGTGCACCTCGACATGCCAGCCATGGCCATGGCCTGCCTCCCACAACTTTGGTTCACGAGGGCTTGATCTGCGGAATCATAGTAATGTTGCGAATGATGGCTTCAATCGTCTTGGCATCAATGACCATTATAGGCACCACCGCCGTCACACTGATGTTGCGGATGATGGCTTCCATCGGTGTCTCTCATCGATGACCACTCTCAGCACCACCACCATCACACTGATGTTGCGGATGATGTCTTCCATCGGTGTCTTTCATCAGCAATGGATCTGAGGATGGGAATGGAAGTGAGATAGACAGAGATAGAAATTTCAGACGGTTAGATCCTCACCACCGCATGCCGTTCTAGTCGCCACGCCTAGATCCACGCCACCGCAAGCTGTTTCGACCCCCACGCGTAGGTCTGCCGCCACACACCGTTCCGACCGCCATGCTTAGGTCCATGCCGCCGCCTGTCGTTCAGACCACCACACTTAGATCCGCACAACTGCACGCCATTCGGACTGCCGTGCCACCATACATCTATAGGAGGGAAGGAAGATGCGGCTAGTATACGTGTGACAGGGAAAGGGAGTGAGAGACATCTAGCCCGTCGGGCTCTCCTCTCTGTAGCCCAACGGGAGAGATAGACCTCCAGCCCATCAGATCATAATGTATCCAATGGTAGTTGGCCAAGATCCGTGTGACATACATCTCGACCAATCATAACACAACCAAATTGAGCACTAGCTGATGTGGCTAGTATACATGAGAAAAGTAAAGGAAGGGATAGACATCCAACCTATCAGGCTCTCCTCTCCGTACAAGGTTAGGTGCACCCATCGAGAGACCTCTAGCCCGTCGGATCATGATGTATCCAACGATGGTTGGCCAAGATCTGTGGTAAATACATCTCGACCAATAAGAGAACAGCCAAACTGAGACATGAGAGAGGGGAAAAGTGAGGAAAACTTTACTGGGAGGGGAAAAGTAAGGAAAATTTTAGTGGGAGGGGAAACTAAGGAAAACTTTAGCAGGTGGGGAAAACTCAGTAGAGCTAAGGAAAACAAGGGCACTCAGATAAAAAAATGACTAAGTGAAATTCAGGATTTGAACAAAATAATCCATGCAAAGGTTGCACTATGGAAAATGTGTTATTTGAACAAAATAATCCCTCTTCGCCGACATTATATTGTTTGCAACTCAAAGATACACAAGTGTTCCAAATTTGGCCTCATTTAGGCAAAGTATGTTTTGGGATGGGTTATTTTGAAGTTGATTGAGTAGAAAGCCATGAATATTCATAGCTAGTAGCTCATTCCAAGAAGGGTTTAAGAAGTGGTTTTGGGGATAAGTCCATTTCTCTTTATTTCCGTTTCCTTTATTATTCATGCTAGGTTGTAGGTAACATAACAAGACTCCATGCCAAGGTTGCACTATGTTTTGACTTTTTTGAATTAAACTAACCCTAGAACCATTTTTTTGAATTTAATCACTTAGAAAAAGAAAAATCTGGCTGATTATAAGTAAATCCAAAATTTCCAATTTCATATGGTAAATCAATCCAAGATACACAAGTGTGCCAAATTTTGGATCAATTGGTCAATGTTTTCTATGGTTTAAGCCATGAACTAGCTAAACCCCATGTGTTGACCACATGTCGAGGGCAAAACTGAGTAGTGCTAAGCAACTAGGTGGATGACCATAGAAACTTGCAATAACACATACATTATGGGATTATAAAACATACAAACTTGGGAGTGTCACACTAGTTCGAATTCAATACAAACATTAACAGTAGTTCAAATTCATCATACTAATTCAAATTAATAATTCAAATTCATTTTTTCTTGCTCCTAGTGGTTTTCGCTGGGTTCACCACCTTCTTCTAGGTGACCCTAGCTAGAATATTCGCGGAGTCCACCATCAGCTTCTTCCGTTTGTTCTATTTGTTCTTTTCTCTTCATCCAATGAATCAAGTGCTTCAGTCTGTCATACAATTGGTTCAATCATGTTTCGATCCATTGGTTCATATGGTTCAAAATGCATTGGCATCATTTCTTCAATATTTCTTGTGTAATTCCTTTACTTTTAAACTCTGCTTCCAATGAATAAATTGCTTTATTCTCCTCTCGATCCATTGGTTCAAACTCCTTTCGATCCATTGGTTCAATCTCCTCTCAATCCATTGGTTCAATCTCCCCTGCATTTGGTTCAATCTCCTCCACATCCATTAGTTCAATCTCACCTGCATTTGGTTCAATCTCATATGCATTTGGTTCAATCTCCTCTCGATCATTGGTTCAATCTGCAATTTATCCATTGCTTCATTTTCCTCTCATTCAAATACTTCATTCTCATGTGCATTTGCTGCTCCCGCCTGATCATCCATTCCATAAGCTAGGTCTAGTGCATTTTTACAAAGCCTAGCAATGTGCCCTAGGATCCCACAATGTTTGCACTTATGTCATCGAGATGGTGCCCCACCCTCTGCACTAGCTCTCATCCTATTCTTCCTTGGCCTACCTGCTGGTCTAGTAAATACTGGAGGGTATAGCTTGAAGCCTGGATCCACTTCCATCCATTGGTATTTTCCCAACAAGGCTGGAACATTCTGAGCATATGTTGCCCTAAATTTGGCAACGGAGAAATACTTCGACACATGCTGATCAACTTCACCCTCTTGACCTCCTAGAACACCCATGAAAAACAATGCATGTATGCAGGGTTTCCCATGGAGCTACCATTGCCTGCAATGGTAGCTCCTATCAACCAAACTCACTGGATACCTCCATTGCCTATCTTTACTATCAATGTATGTTACCTCATCCTCTATTCCTCTTCTAATGTATTTCATATTCAATTGTTTTGCCCTGGCATGCAAAGCCTTAATCAAAGATGGGAGGATGAGATGGTCGGCATATACTATTGATGCAATTCTTTGACGCAAATCGATCTTTATCATGATCATCCGCCTATTCTTATCAAATATTTGCCACATCATAAGCCCTTTCAATGAATTGACCTTTGCATTGAAACTCTCTGCAAGGTTACCTGTTACACAGTCTACCTTGCAAATTTCATTGAAATGGCTTCTTGACCACACCATCCCATGATGTGCATCCAAGTACTACTTCACCACAGGTTTTTGTTTATACAACCCTTCCAAATGATATAGATACTTCCTCAAACTGCATGTGTATGAAGCTAGCCATAGGTTGTCAGTATAAACTTGACCCTTTAATATCTTTGTAAAATTCTGTAGTAAGTGTCGCATACATTCCATATGCTCCACTCCGGGGAATACTGCTTCTTCATCTTTCTCCAAACCTTTGCAAGCGTCCGTGTGGATAGTAAGTCCTGGTGGATGACTGATCAGGTCACGCAAATTCTCCAGAAACCAAGTCCAACTTTCCTATGACTTAATCTCCAAAACTCCAAAAGAAACAGGGAACGTCCAATTGTGGCCATCAACTACAATAGAAGCTACTAGCTGTCCTTTAAATTTGCCATGAAGAGCTGCTGCATGCACGACCAAATAAGGCCTGCAACCATCCAGAAACCCTTGCCGACAAGCTTTGAAACAAACAAAAGCCCTTCTAAAGCACTCCTTCTCCATCGTGTTCCCTCTTATTTTGTACTGAACTTTATGCATGTCTATCTATACAACACTACCTAGACTAGCCATCTCCACTTCAGCTTTGAAGTTGTAAAGCAACCGAAAACTTCCATTCCATGGACCATTGATCCTATCAAGAGCCATTTCCTCATGTAAGGTACTGTAATATTGAACTTTTGAGAAACTTCTTTTATGAGCGATGTTGCACCAAGTGATGGGTTTGCTCTCATCCAATCCATGATTGCATCTGCCAAGCACCTAATCTTAGCTAGTTTTGTTTTGTCCTTTGGCCATCCCCTTGAGGTGGACAAGAATGTTCGAAGCTATTACTTTTTATCTGAAACATAATTAAAATGTTAGGTACAGTTAACAAACTCTACACAATGATCTAAAATACACAACTAGTTGTAATACCTGAACCAAACTGCTCCTGAGCATAGTGGATGCATGCATCTAATGACTGCATGTGCACAAATCGTTTGTAGCTAGGTTCAAAATAAAGATATTGATCCCATGGGGAGCAGTAGGCGAAAGACTAAAATTCTTTTAACTGAAACTAGATGAAGTACTTAAGGAATAACTTTGAGATGCAAGAAAAGTAGAATTATTTTTGATTTTTTGTTTGAATGAAGCAATTAAAGTAAAGTAAAACTTAATGCAGAAAGTAAGAATTGCGTGTGTAAAAGAGCTTGGAACTACAATAGGGAAAGAGGTGTTCTCAAGGAGTGGTGGATACACCACTAGCAATTTAGACTAAGCAATCAAGATTATTATAAAAAATATTCTCATGATATGTATGTATGTGGGAGGATCTCCATATATGCACAAATAGGCAGCAACCACTTCTCACATCATCCTTCATAACCACAGCTGACAGATAAACGACATCAATCGTATTATCCTGCTATTAAGGGATTTCTCCCGTGGCATGGACATGGCTTTATGAGTTCTGCTTGTTTCCCCAAGTTAGTAAGTAAAGAATGACAACAACTTTATAGTCACAGTAAGTTCTATCATCCCTCTGTCTACCAACAAGTAACCCCCTTCATCGTGTCCTCATAAGAGGCAAATATTAAGGAGGTGCACAACTCCCAACATCGAGATGAAGACAATTAACACATACACATAATGATGTATAACATAATAATCTCTATCTCATCTCAATCATATGCTAGGGTTTCTCCATCTCCCCCAGAACTAAAGATCTACTGAGACATGGAGGCAATCAACATCATGGCAATGGTAATGGAAACAATTGTAAATGAATAGTTCTTGTATGAATCCACAACGAGTACTGAAATTAAAAACAAGATCTAGATGGGGTGAAGATGGGATGGATGGAGATGATGGTGGTGCAGCGGTTGATGAAGATGAAGATCGATGCCCTGGCCTCCCAGATCTGCATGGGGCGAAGATGGATCCCTTGGGCAAGTTCCCTCTCAAGATGCCTTCTAGAGGTGAGGTTTTGGTGATTTTTGGGTGTTCTGTATGTCGTCTCTCCAAACGAGTTGCACAGGGTGAAACTATTTGAGGAGGAGGTGGTGGCGCAAACTATACGACCGGAACTATACAGCCGTAAAATTAATTCCTGCCGTATAGTTGGTCGTTAAACCGTCTGGATGCCTCGATCACTTTAAGTTTTCTTCTGGTGTTATTGATATTTCCCAAATACTCGATTTACGTTGTTTTTGACTCCTTTTCTCCCCAATACAACTTCTCCAAGAATTGTGTCCATAGTATCCATGATTTGTCCTGATCCTAGTGAAAATAGACATAAAACGTGCATGCGAACACCATAAAATACCAAGATCCTACCACTATAATGCAAAAAAATAATGTAAAACATGATGCAAATATGCACTCATCAACTTCCACAAGCTTAGACTCTTGCTCGTCCCAAGCAAGGATGGCTTAGTGAATGTGATCCTCATATTCATGAAGCTGAGTCGATAAAATAAATGAAGCAATTGCAGCATGTGTTTGTCATATAAGATATATAGGAATGAGTTCATGAATAGTACCTTACTCAAACCATCTGAATAATATTAGCAGGCTTCCACACCTTAATGATCAATAGTTCACAAAAGATGAATCTCAACATGATGTCAAAGTATTCGGTTCGACCGAATGAGTTAGCGAGGTAGTGCCAAGTGTTTTTTGGGATTAACATATTCACTTGGGATTCAAAATCGCAAAACGTCTCTTTGTCTTACTACAATATAGTGGTATATGCGTATTTTCTCTTTGCACATTCGCTCTTTTTCTTCTCTTTTTTTATATATATGCTCACACTTTTATTTAAGGGATGTGTAAAGGAGCTACCATACATTCCACTTCATGTAGGAATTCAAAGTTTAACGATCTCAATTACCAAATTCCAATTGTATATGAAGCATATTTATGACTTGAAGACTCTACCTCGACTTGTTCTCGCTCTATTTTGATAGCACTTTTAATTTTTTCCTCTGTTTGAGGTTTCTTTCTCAACTTGACTAATCAGATTATTTTTACTTTGTAAATCAAACCATGAACTTAGAACATATCGATTAAATTATCTTTATATGTTCCATTAATACCAATGGTGTGGAAGACTCCTATTGCTATCATCAAGTGCAAGTAAAATTATACTCAAGCCATTCATATATCCAATAAGACAAGCACAAACTCAATAATGCTCCATATATGATAATAAACTCGGAATTTCACAAATGGGATCGACTATTCCTTAAGGGAATTCAAATGATGCAAACTTTATTGCTAAGCTCAAACTAATGCAAAACTAAAATAGTAATATAAAACTTATAGGATAGATTACAAGGTCTTAAATAACTCCCCAATCTTGGAATCAAGCTAAGCGGGATCAAATAACTCCTTGTTGGTACCTATTCCTCCTCCTGGGTAGGAAGAGTATTGCCTTCTTCCCCTGTGTTGCAAATTTTAGCTATGCTCTCGAGGCAGATGCTGAGCTCGGCCATGTCATATTGAAGCTTCAAAATTTTCTTCTAGAGGAATTTCTTCTCATCTGTCAACTAAAAAATAGTTTTAATGAAGAAACCAACTCTACCATCGATGTCATTGACCTTTTTCTCAAGGTCTTTGCTCATCATCCAGTAGGAGTCAATCCCTTCTCCAATTGTTTCAACACATGCTTTCGAAGCTTTTTCCAACTAATAGATCTTATCATGAATCTCATCTTGCCGCACCTTCTTAGGTTTAAGAGGCAACGGACCGAGAGGTGGTTTATAATAGGATCCTATGATGTGATGATAGGGATTAGGGAGTTACTCATCTTTGCTGTTTCCCCACTCTACTTGCCACATCATCTCCATCCTTTGCGAGAACATGTCCTCCTAGTTTGGGAGAGGCTTGATCTCCGGGCTGGACGATGATGATGATCCTTTAGGTTCTACTTCTTCGATCCTCTTCACGGGCTTCTCTTCTTTCTTCCTCCAAATCTTGTTGACATGGAAGGGCCGCATAGCTTTGCTGCACGGATATTGTTAGAAGGGGCTCGCATAGGGATGTCGAGGATTTTTCGAGGCTGGAGGCTGTAGCTCTGCAAAAACTTAATGAAAAAGGTTAGATGCGATCAGCTTTAAAAGGGGAGGTAGAAAACCCTAGCCGCCAATCGTAATGAGCAACTATATGGGCGCGGCCCGCATAGGTCCCGCCGTATAGTTATGAACCGACTATAGATTTCCTTCTACCGTGGAACCAACTATACGGCCGAAACTATACGGGCAGGAATTTTTATTCCCACTGTATAGTTGGTCATTAAACCTTCAGTACTCCGTATAAAATTTTTGGAGACTGGTCGTTAACTATACGATGGCAACTCTGGCCGCCGGCTGCGTAGGGGCCTCCCTCTCCACCTCCACGGGCTCCTCCACCTGGTAGGCGGCAGAACCCGCCTAAACCCGGCTCGGAGAAAGGAGCAGATTAGCAACATGGGTGGTAGCAGAGGCCCGATGCAGGACCAAAGATCCAGCCGGCACCACCATCTCCGCCGCATCCATCGCGACCTCGGCCGCGTTGGCAGCAGAAGCTACATCCTCAACCGGCTTCACAATAGAGGATGTAGCCTCAACCGCCTTGGCAGCAGAGGCATCAGCCTCAGCCGCCTTAGCAGTAGAGGTAGCAGCCTCGTCCACCTTCGCAGCAGAGGTAGTAGTAGGCCCCTCAGCTCCAGCCAGAGCATGGTTGGACACAGTGGCGATGGTCGCGGAGCTGGTCAAGGACATGGCGTCAGTGAGAGAAGGGCAAGCAGAGCACAATAAGTAAAGGCGAGGGTAAAAAAGCACGCCGATCAAGGGAAATAAGGGCACATACCCGCCAATGCTCGGCACGACAGCTGCTGCCATTGGGCGGTGGCTCCTCTTCGCCCCTCCCCTAGTCGGAGCGACGCTGGTTGAGGCAGCCCACTTCCCGCGAGCCTTTGACATGGTGGCCTCAGCTAGGTCCGCATCCTTGCCGTGGGCGGCTATGCCAAGTCATGGAAACGACATCAGACTTATGACAAAATAAGAGCAAGCAGAATCTAGGCACAAAAAGCAGCTCACCGGGTGGAAACTCGCAGTCCTCATCGGCCTAGGTAGGGAACCTGTCCGGCTCCATCGGCGGGAACCTCGGCGGCTTGCAGTCGATGGTGAACTCGAGAAGATCACCCTCCCCCATGCCGTCTTCCGCCAGCTGCACCGTAAAAAGCTATTCAACAAGGAACATAAGAAGCAAGGAGAGAAATTATTCGGGAAAGGTCTACCCGAAGAAAAGAAAGAGAGCCTGACCTTTGGGGGCAGCCAACCTCGGTGATACGGCCGACTGGAGAAGACCTAGTCCTCAATCAGCGTCTCCTTAGAGATGGTGGCAAGCCATTTTCGAAGGGCCACGAATGGCACCTCCAGCTAGGATACCCGGGTGGGATCCAGCGGCCCGGACAAGTGGCAGATCTTGTGCGAACGCTGCTGCAGTGGAAGCACGCAACTCGTCATCTAGAACAGTAGGATGTCCCGGGAAATGAGCCACTCCTTCTCCACCAGCACCATCACCCAGGTGGCCATCCGCTCCATGTCCGCCTGGGCGCCCAAGTTTTGGATGGTCCAAGCCTTCCGGCTGGAGAGGACATTGGCAAACACCGGCGCCTTGATCCAGTCAATGGCGGTGTTGTTGCGCACATAGAAGTATGAGTTGCCACAACTTGACGGTGTCGGGGATGTCTAGCCGTGGCATCGATGATGTCACCCGGGGGTAGATGGCGCAGCAGCCGGTCTCCGTGAGGGGGCCTCCCTTCCCCACCACCTGGACCTTGAAGTAAAATAACTTCAAGAAGTTCGCCGCGTCCGCGCGAACCCCCAGGTAGGCCTCACAGCAGGACGCGTGATACGACAGATACGCGACAGTGTTGGTGCCGAGGTGGTGGAGCTGGAGGTCGAAGGAGACCATCAACTCCAGGATGAACCTGCTCAGAGGCATGCCGAGCCTAGGGGCGAAGTGGGCGAGGAAGACGACAACCTCCCCTGGCCGAGGGTTGGGGACCCACTTCCCCTCCGGTGCCAGGCGATGCTTCACCAAGCACTCCGACGGGATGAGCTTCCCTCGCCGGTACTTCTGCACCAGGTCGTCGGTGACATATGAGCTGCACTAGCCTCCCGCCTGATCAGGAAGCATCTCAGCAGGCATGGCAGCCATGTTGGAGAAGCGGGGTCCCGTCGTCACAACGAAGGAACGGTGATGCTGGTGGTCAAGGAGAACGGTGGCGCAAGGTGGTGGCAAGAAGGCAGAAGCGCAAAGGGCAAAGGGCGCATGAAGAAGGTGAAGTAGGGGAGAAGCCCTCCCCTGACGCCCCTATTTATCGAGGCAGGGCAACCGAGCCTCCTGCACTCCCCAATGCCACCTGGCGCAAGAACTGCTCCACTACCCCCACGACGCTTTGGTGCCAGATCGTTTGCGCTGAAGGAAATACCATGGAAGACCCCATGGGCGTTACCGCGAAGGCCAAGCGCATGGACGATCCTCGAGAAACCTCTATGAGGAAGGCGTGGGCCCGGTTACCAAAACTGCAGCGACAGGCCAAGAGGCACAACAGAGGAAGCAGGCATGCCTAATGATAGCATTGACGTCATCAACTGGCCGATTTGCCTCCCTAGCCTGGCGTGGCAGCCCAGGAGGTGCAATCGCCTCTCACACCTTGTGGGTGGGCCACTGGACCCGTAGCCGGTAAACTCCAGCCGGGAAAGTGGGCATCTCGAGCCAGAAAACGACAAGCACTAAAAGACAAATTCGCAATACAGTCTTCACCAGCAATCATTTCAAGAGCAGCCAATAAGCACACAGGAACTTTTCCACAAGGCCAAGTCCCAACGCGCTTGCAGACTAGTGTCGGGGGGATGACCCCCGGGTAGGCCAAGCCAGGATCAACTTGCCGGCTCAAGGGAAAGCTGGCCGGATGGCCACCAGACAAAGAACCTCAGCCGAGTGATACGCTTCACCTGGTACGCATCAAGATTCCTAGATAGCCCGTCTAGCCAGGGGCCAGGATAGCCGGCTAGGTGTCTACCTCTACCCGGCCTCCTCGGATCCATTGGCTAGAAGTACGGGAGGGGGTGATGCTCCTTGCTGAGCGCACCCTTGACCGGACAGGCTGGCACGTCACCCCACCAGCACTACCAAACGAGGGCGCCCAAGCGCTAAGGCTGGGAGGTGACGAGTAAAGCTCCGAGTAACGGATAAAGCACCAATCTGATGGTTAAAGCGTCGGGTGACACCCAAAGCAGAGACGCTGAGGCGCTGTGACGCTGTCCCCACCTGTAGTGAAGCTTGACTGGGTCCTAGAGCACCGGTTGGATCCGATCAGCTGGCCCGCTTTCTAAACCCAAAGCCCAAAACAGTAAACCCTGGAACCCACATTGTAACCTACCCTTCTACCAATATATAAGGAGGGGTAGTGCTAGGGTTCTAGTAAGGCATTACGAGTTACAAGTTAGCCAGAATCACCAAGTCAAGTGGTTTATCTTCCTCTAGCTCCTGATAGTAGCTAAGGAAACAGCTCAAGGAACACTTGTACTGACCATTCGCTCCCCATATAGTAGATTCTTGCAGGAGTAGGAGTGTTACCTGGACAAGAGGGCTCCGAACCTGGGTACATCACCGTGTCTGCAGTATCTGTGGCGCCCCGCTAAAACCACTACTAGAAAATCGCAGTGTTTTTGCACATTGCATCATCATGACCGCATGCTCATGTCATCATGCCACATTGCATTTGAGCATCGTCATCATCATGCATGGTTTTGTCTAAAACTATTTTTGAAATGTCTGGTTTTATTTTCTAAACGCCCCGTCTTTATTTCAAATCAAAACTCCGGTCTTTTCCAGATAGTTTTATTTGTCTAAAATTATTTACAAAAGCCTAGTTTAAAATAAAAATAAAAGTTTAAGTTGTTTTTTTTGGAGGCAGCCATCCAGGCCCAAAGCCCTGCCGGCCACCTCCTTCCTAGCCTAAACCCTAACCCCACCTACTCCTTCCACCAACTGCCTGGCCCCATCTCCTCTGCCACACCTGCACACCACCCCGTCCATCCCCGCACACTCCCCGCCCCAGCCTCCACCTCAGCTCGCCTAGCCAGCCCCACCCCGCAGTCAACACTCGCCCCAGCCCGCACGTCACCACGCGCCGCTCCCCTCGATCGCCACCAACCCCCGCCTGGCTCCATCCCCCAACGCCACCTACCCCCTAGTACCCGCGCCTGGACCCACTCCCCACTGCCCCTGGCCACCTACCCCGTGCTGACAACTCCCTCCTCGGGATCTCCGCCGGCCCCTGGCCCACCACTCCCGCTCGTCCCGCTCCTCTCTCCCCACGCGTGACCCACCTCCCCATCGACCGAGCACCGCCGCCAACCTCGCCCAGGTGTCGGCCTCTGTCCGTCGCCACCGCGTCACCTCGTCTCTGGCCCAAGCGCCGCTCGCCTCGCCTCTGCCTGTCGCCCTCCTCTCTCTGCCCCGGCTACCCTTCCTCGACCCTGACCGCAAGCACGCCATGACCGGCCACGCCGCTCCTGCACGACCAAGCTCGTCTGCCAGCCTCACCTCACTCTCCTCTCCGGGCCGCAGCATGGACGCCCCCTGCTCCCTCTCTGCAGGTCACCGCTCCGCGGCAAGCTCACCGTCCTCCCAGGCCAGCGCCCTGCTCGTCCGTGCTCCCATCTCTGACCTCGCCTCTGCTGCGACGCCCTCTGCCCTGAGTGCGGCCTCCTCCCCACCCAGTCGTCTGCAAGTTTTTCTGCTCCTCCTCGCGTCCAAGCTTCGCGCTGTCGCGGCACACCAAGTTCTTCGGTTGCAGCACGGACGGAAGGTGTTCGAGGGTACGTCCGTATGGGACATGGCCTTGTAGCAATGTTGTGTGCTTGCTGGGCTTGTGTCCCGTTGCCTGTACAAGTGTTGAGGCTGTAGTGCGAGGCGTTTCCAAGTGGAGTTGTTGGCGAAAGCCTTCCGAGGCTTTTGACACGGAGCGTCGAGACCCCCGGACCCGGAGAACCCCTAGACACCAAGATCTACCGGCGCCGAACCCAAGATCGACAACGCCACCCGAGAACTCCGACAAGGACACCAAGTACTTCGTCATGAAAGCTCGCAAGGACTTTGGCATTCCCAAGATCTACGCGATGAACCGATCACCGCAAACGAAGTCCGGCACCGGCAAATGAAGTCGGAACCGCCAAGTTCTTCATTCCGGACGCCATGACCGTCGACATGACCCGAAGGCCGTGGATGTGACAAGATCTACCTATCGTTGTCTGAAGATCGATCCCGCCAAGTCCAAACTCGATCCCCGTCGAACCCTATCGAACCCCGAACCCCCGGAACCCAAGATCTTCCGAACCAAGCTGTGTGCCCCTAAGCCCCTATTTTTATAATATGACATTATCAACTGTCGCATATTAATTGTTCATCTCGCATGCATATCATGTGGGTTGGGGGCATTATGCCGATTCACCTCATAATTAAATATGGAGACCATATGCGGGCTATTCTAGTCTTATAATGGCCTCCATATAAATTTGTGTAGCGAACCGATGCCATGTTTCGCCCTGTTAATACAACATTTAATTTGCGGGGTAGTCAAACAACTTGAACCATATAATTATTTGTCGGGACCCCATTTTCCACTTCATATTGCCTAATTGTACCGCATCTGTGCCATGCCATGCATCATATCATAAGCATGCCAGATCTTCTGCCGTAGTATTAAATATTGCATCCGCTGTTTCTTCTAGTGTTTGCTTCTTCGCGGACTAGGCCGATGAGTGGATGCGAGTATCGACAAGTTCTCCGGATGAATCTCTGGCAGTGTTAACCAGGCGAGCATCTCTCCCCTTCTACCTATTTTGCATTTATAGTCTTTACTTCCTCCTGTTGATCTATTGCTATCCGTGTCGCGATGCTTTAGTTTCGTACACCAGTTATATTCCGTGCAGCCTCTATATTGCCATGGACACCTCCTAATACCTGTGTTTGGTAAATAGCTGGCCTTGCGAGTCGTAATTGCGTGCTCAGGTGTGATCTCATGTTGTCAAGTACCACAGTTGTTGGAATGCTGGCAGATTTTTATGGTGGAAATGCTTAATGGTGGAGATGATCATGACTTTAAATACAACTATTAAATTGCTGGCATAACTAATGAAAGAGGCACCAATGGACAATATATGCTATTTGGTTTTTATGTCCACTTGTGTCCCATAGGCCCCGAGTACTTGATACCTGTTCCTTGACTATTCACACTATCCACATACGGGAGACTCTATGAATCCCCCTTAGCCAGAGCTTGATTCTTTATTATTTCTTGGGGACACAAAGTAGTTTGGGGCTTTATTACTATCCTGTACTTATGCCATGCTTTACTGCTTTATTTAAGATTGTGCATGTAGCACCTGTACTATTTAGGATTGCGGAGTGTTTTCGCGGTATCGACAAGCCCAGTCACACTTTCAGGTTCCTAGTCGTTTAGAGCCATTGGCGCAAACCTTGGGTCCGTCTCGGATCCGGCCAACTTCGTTGCGGGTAGCTTAATGGGGTGGCCCCCTGACATATTTTATGAATCCTGTGATTGCTTTGTCGTGAAAGCCTCGTTGGGTTTTGATTTGGTTTTTCCGAGGTTGATCGTGTGTGTGTTGCTATTTGTGCACCCCTGTAGGGTAAATCTTTCTGAAAGTCATGTCCGCGGTTATGGACGACTTGGAGCACAGTATCTCGATCATAGACAAGCATAACTATCGTAGTGCTATAAATTTGACTTAATACGTGACTAGTAATCAGCTTTACTACAATGGAATGGATAATAAAAGTGCCAACAACTGGTGGAGCTAGTGTGTATCGTGTCATGTTATACCTGTCTAGTAAGTATCGCAACTCCAATGAAATGAAATAAAAGTGCCAACAACTGCTGGGTTTGGGACGTCACATGCTAATTGTATCTGACTAGTAAGTACTGCAACTACCACTAAATGGTTAATTAAAACTGCCCACTACTTATGCTATCAGGATGACTCATGCTTTCTATATTTGAATAGTAAGAGCTTCAACTATAATGGAATGAATAAAACTGCCAACTGTGTGAGTTCCTCGGTTTTGACTTCCTCGTTTGGTATCGAGGGGGAAATGCCAGGATGGGTATGTTTGGTGTTAGTATCAGGTTGGATCCGAATAGGTCTTTCTTATCCCTCTCTAATAGCCGCCAGTTTTACTGATTCTCTATAGGTTGTTTAGTGTCATACCGCCGCTTCACCACCATACCTATGTAGGCGAGAGCCGCCAATTCTAGCCTCGCTGTATCGCCTCAAGATCGACGCTCCTCTTTTCCCTCGCCTTTGTCGGCACCCCTTTTGTTTAGCAGGTACGAGTTCGACGTTGTTAGCAGGGTTACCCTTCCGGCTTGGCCTGGGCATGGTTATGGACGCCATTGGTTATTCTTCAGGGCTCTTAGCCCCATTTGCATCTTGTCCGTACTCGGACGTTGTATCGTTTTCAAGGTGATTTGGATCTTTGTATTGTATATCTGTATTCTTGACTCATGGAGTCGTGTTGTATATATATATTTGTTCTGTGGGTTCCATCGTGGACTATTGTGTAATGGTATTACTTCGTTTTCCACTCGCACGAAAGTGCCTGGTGGGCGTCCTTGAATCGTTTCTATGCGGGTTTGGCGGGAAGCGCTGAAACTTGCATAGGGCCGATTCGAGGGTGTTACAGTATCTGTGCCCAACCCGTTGCGAGTAGGCACCGATAGCATATTGATTGTCCCCTCTCATGATGTCCCCGATGGCACTGCCGTGTTCCACACCACGACAATCTTATAGTGCTACCAAGGAAATCAAATACTACCTAGGCGATCAAATCAACGCAAAATTAGATGCATCAAAGGATAAACATCACATGCATATATAATGTGATATGATATGGTCCTTCTTGCATTCGATCTCCATCTCGTGCATCATGGCATGATCTCCATCATTCCACCGGCGTGTCACCAAGGTCCATGGTGCCACCATCAAGGTTGTTCTCCACTAATCTAATTACATGAATTTCCATTTTTTGGCACGCGTGCCATAAAATAAAATAACAACCATATGGCTCCTGCCGGTTGTTTTACAATAAAACAAATTGCATACAACAACATTTGTATCATAGACCATATCACATCACATGCCCTGCAAAAACAAGTTAGACACCTCTAATTTATTTTTGCATATTTTACGTGGCTATGGGCTTTCTAGGATAGAACCGTTCTACCTACGAACTTTAGCCACAATGGTGATAACCAAGTTATTAAGAATCTCGTAGTAAATCAGATATCAACTATAGTGGGAGAGATAGACACCCGCTAGCCACTTATGTAAAATGATTTGCATGTCAAGTGTGTAACAGGTCTCATGTGCGAGGACATGTACAGTTTGTCCAGGACGCTTCATCCCACTATGCCACCAATATCCGAAATACAAGAGATTTGCAATAACAAGAATTATCAACGCCCACATGTCCATGTGTTCTAATTGTACAAAGCATCTACATATAGACATAGCTCTTATACCACTGATGGGGTTCACTGCATAAAATACAAAAAAATTCCTACGGTTTGCAACTACCAAGATCGAATCTAGGCGATACTTTGTAAATATTATAGATGGACTCACCCTCATAGACCGTAAGCGGATAACATTCCTGCAAACAAACATTGTTTATCTAGATGGTACACGACTGTCCTCAAGGACGTGCAGACGATCAGTGCCACAGATAGGCAGCGCCTCCATAATCGGTCACACGTTCTGTCTACCGACGACTCCAAATCTCTTGCTCCAGCCGGGCAGCAGAAGTAGTGGATCCCCAGGAACTCCAATTGCGCTACGCCATGGTAGTGGTGGTGGAAGGGAGGGTTTAGAGCAGGGCTTCGCTGAGCACCTTTTCTAGTGGCAATGGACAAGGCAAGCAAAAGGGAGCATATGCCAACCTTGGGGCATATGAGAGAGTGTGTGGAGAGGAGGAGGAGTCCACCTCCTTTTATAGGCACCATGGGGCTGCCCCCTCCCCTCCTCTCATTCAATCTCCATTAAAGCACTTTAATTCCCTTAAAGGTCTATCCATTAAAGCACTTTAATTCCATTTTAATGCAACTCAATTTAATGAACACTTCATTTAATGAGTACTTCATTTAATGAACACTTCATTTAATGAACATATTAAAATTTTGATCCCTTGCTTTGTTTCGATACCCCAAAACTATTTCGTAAGATTCAGCATAACACATTTCTGCAGCAGAACAATTTTCTACAATGTCCATTAACTTCCCTGTGTTACCTATCTTCTCAAACGCATCGGTTAACCTTAAGTGTGTCTCCCTACGGGTTCGAGAACTATGTAGACATGATAGAGACTTTCTCCGATCAATAATCATTAGCGGGACCTGGAGATCCATAATGATTCCCAGTAGTTCCATGAAAATCAGATGATCGTCTAAACCTCTTTCGCTGCAATCATGTTCCTTTTGTCTCGCGATATATTACCTTTCCGAGATTCGATCACTCGGTATCATCTATACCTTGTTTAATCTCGTTCCCGGCAACTACTCTTTTCTCGTTCCTATGATATTACATTCTAGTGATCGAAGAACTTGATTGCAAGGCTATGTCAATGTGATATCACCAAGAGGTCCCTAAGTATATCTCTCTATCATTCGTATGGACAAATCCCAATCTTGATCCACGAGCCTCAATTAACACTTTCCAAATACCTGATGACACATTTATAATCACCCTGTCATGGTGTGATGTTTGATGTAATCAAAGTACTCTTTCGGTGAAAGTGATTGACGTGATCTCATGTTCCATGGTCATTGAGTTAAAACAAATGTGATAGCAATTTAAACTTGATGACGTGATCTTATTACTACAGCTACTATGGGTGACTATTCATCATATCATTCTCTAATGATATGACCCTGTTATTAACAACATCCAATGTTGATGACCAGGAAACCTTTGATCATTTGTTAATCAACGAGCTAGTATAAAGAGAGGCTTTACTAGGAACCTTATCTACTTATAATTCACACATGTATTAACGTTTCCTTATTAATACAATTCTAGCATGAAAAATTAACATCTTTATAAACCTGGAATAACATAATAACCATTTCATTACTGCCTCTCAGGCATATTCCTTTCAAATTCTTCTTGTCAATGAAAACAAATAAGAGTTTTACTCCGGTGTCCTCCCGTACTCCCAAACATAGAAAACCGAAAACATAAGAATGACCATGGTTGGCTGATACCCCTTCATGTCCTCCAAGCCGAAGAGGCATTGGTTAATCCTACCCTCCTTGTGTTTTCAGTTTCTTAAATTTTAGAAAAGGAGGAGGCACTACTAGGAAACAACTTATCTGTGGCGCATGGAAATGAAACTTCTGTGGCGCATATCCTAGTCGCCACTTTTACCTCGCCTGTGATAATTGCTTCCTGTGGCGCATATAGATATGCGCCACAGAAGTCTGGAGCATTTCTACCTAAGCGCTAGAGGAGCAAGTTCAGTGGCGCATTCCTTAATATGCGCCATAGAAATCATATGCGCCATTGACTATATTTATATATGTGCCACTAACTATATAACATGTATTCAAAGTAAAATACGTTCCTGGTGTATAATCAGGTATTTATACAGGATTTATACAGTATTTATCCAGATGAGTATAAACACTACGTTGCACAAGTAGTAGATGCATGAAGACCAACATATATATAATACAAACACTTAGAGCCCGATCGAGATACATATATAGTGTCAAGTGCCAAATTTTTACACAAGTGCAGAATACAAAGTTCATATCATCTCACATTACAAATATGAAGTGGTCACCACCGCCTACACTAGGATCAAATAGAATACAACTGTGATGATGGTGAGCAAGAGCATGAGACCGACCAATATCTTCATTTGGTTCTTCTTCCACAGGTGGTTCCTCCACTTGGCTACCGCCTCCTCTCTAGTCGCGTATCATTTGTAGATGTTGCCACTGAACTTGTTCACTTGTTTGTGACAATCCTCCCACTCCTCGTAGACTCCTGGAACCCTACCCATGTACACTACATACCACCTCGTCTCCATCTCTATATATGACAAGGCATATTAGTAAAAATACAACTAAAAGAATTAATAAAGGGTTCACATCCATATATATATATGTGTTCACAAAATATAAAACAAAGGATCCATAAACCTAAAAGATAGCATCTCACGATCATCATAGAAGCAATAAGTTCAACGACAACACGACCACAAGGTAGTTTAAGTCTAACAACAATGACCATTTCGACCACAAGATAGTAAAGTTTATGACACACACTACAACAGACGTCCATCAAGAATATACACACACTAGATCATGCTAGAGGCACACATCGATCATGAAGACTTCTTCTCGCTCGGCTTTGGTAATGGTAGCTAACCCTCTTTCGTCATCCACATCCTTGTGTCACCCTGCTTACGGAGGCGTTCTCCAATCTCCCTCTTACTCAACCCTCTGGCTTGTTGTAGGCCCCCCCTTGTGTTGACATCATCAATGATGATTTGCGACAACTTCATCTGAATGCGATGGAAGTCTTCTCTAAGATCATCATCGTTGATTCGCGTCAAAGTTTTGGACCATCCTTGGAGACTAGATGGCAGCGTTAGGTTCTGGCAATCCCGAACATAGCCTTTAAGGTGATGGAGGACGTAGAAGGCCTCCTTGGCACCAGTAGTCAACTTCTTGACGCAGGGGAACTCGAGCACGTGCTTGAACATGTGTTTGCCATCCTTGATACATTCCCCCTTATCTACGAAGGTGCATTCCTTCTTGGCATAGCCCTCAAGAGCCTCATTGAGAACACCCCTTCTTCTGGTGTAGTCTTTCTTCTTCGTCAAACTCCCCGAGTCAAAATACGTGGCTAGCGAATACCTCAGGGCAAGGACGATGAGTGTGCAGTATTTGTCTCTACGCAACACAATTGGAACGGAATGTTGGAAAAAGAGCAAAGGAAGAAATATATAAGAAATGCATAAGTTACGGCGGCGATGAGCGAGTGTGTGTAGTTACTCAGGAAAGAAAGGCAAAAGAAGTGTGTCCTTCCTCTTGTTGTCCATAATGAACTTCTCGAGGTACGCCATTACCTTGGTCCATGTCTCTGATCCTTCAACCAACTGGCTGTCTTGCATGTAGTAGGGATCCATTATCGCGATTTCCAGGGTACTCTCTCTCTTAATCTTGATCGCCATATTGAGAGCGTATAGGCAGACCAAGTTACAGTCTAGCCATTTCATGAGAAACAGCTTGAATATGTCCTTGTACGTTATGAAGAATATATCCACGGGGGGTTCATCGATGAAGCCCACGTCCAATGGCACCTTGGCCGTGAAAACCGGGTAATTTGGATCTTTGTCTTTAAGAAGGAGGCCCTCTAGTGTCTTGACACCCTCGTGAAAAGTCAACATGGCTCCAACCGCCATGTGGAGCATATTCGGAGTCAATATCGGATCACTAGCTACATGCACTCAGGGCAAGCCATATTGTGTGGATGGTACGATGACGATGTCCTGAGCCTGGATCCTCTTTGGAAGAGGCTGGCTCGCACCCTTATTATTATTATTACCTCTCTTCCTGTAGTGCTTATTCTTCACAATAGTGTCAGCCACTATTATCTGCTCATCAGCCGCCTTTCGGAGTGTGTTGGGGCTGAAAACCAATACCGGTTTCTCCTGTGGTGGATCGGCGGCCGGATGCGTCTCTTGAGAAAGACCATGGAAGACCAGGCATTGCGTGCATGTATTGGGCCGACCAGCTTGATGGTCGCGAGCTGTGACAGGTTCTTCATCCACGGAAGGCATATACAATCCTTTGTCAGTGCCGGTGTTGATGAAGGTGTCAACATTGACCAATTCATCATCATCTTCATGGGTTCCATCATGTGGTGGTGGTAGCGGGGGCGACGGTAGTTGCAGCACAACATCTTTGCCATGTGGCGGTACACACACTACCAAGAGTTGCTGGTGACGGCTGGTGGTGGCGACGACGGTGGCTGCTCGCTTCCGAGGTGGTGGCCGGGCAATCGATCGAGAGGTGGCGCCGGTGCTCCTTCCCGCAAGATGAATCTGGGTCTTTGGCCATGTCAAGGGCCAGTTGTAGCATTCTCCAAGGGTCTTGTGTTCGTTAGCTCCCTGAGGTTGAAAGGGGAGGTCCCTGTCATCGCACCCTGGCAACACCCGAGCCAACCTGACCCTCGTCACGTCATCATCCATTGGATTGTTGTGCATCGTGCGACTCGTCAGTTGTATGAGAGTGCCCTTGGAAACATCCTTCAACTCACCGCCGATATCTTTAAGCAGGAGTACACAAGAAGTGTCTTGAGGCAAAACATGTTGTTGGGCATCATGAGATGGCAGCAGTCATGCATCAAAGGCATAAAGGAGATGACGTGCACTAACTAATTAGTTACCTTGGTGATGGCGTGGAGCTCGGCTAATGTAGAGACACGGCCGATGCCGGCGGCCGGCCTATCATCATCTGCAATCTCCTGCTCGGGTGCCTCACGAAGCACCACCGACGTGGGTTGCTCCTTACTAGTATCTTTGGTGGGAGGGGGCGTCAGTGTGACCAAAGCGAGCGGCTACGTTCCGACGTTGATGGCCGGCAGGGTCACCAGGTCCGGCGACACGGTAACATTGATGCCCGAGTTGCTACCGCTTAAGTTGGGCAGATGTATCAGCCCCTGTCGACCTCACGCATTCCAAGTAGTAAGCCCCTCGAAAAACTCAGGGGGGATCATCACGCAGAGCTTCTCTTCTACTAACTTGTCCACCGTTTTCTCGTCCACCGCCTTCTCCTCCAGTGTGTGCACCTTCATCTTTAGCTCTTCAATAGTGGCTTTATCCTTAGCCGCCGACTGGTTCTTCCTCTCCCTTCTTTTCTTGGCGTCTTCTTTGTAGTACTCCTTGAACTTCATGCTCGTACCGAAGCCGGACACACGGCCAGCTGAGGACGGAGGCAAACCCTTGTCACTCTTCTTGTAAGCATTCGTCGCCCTATTGAAAACCGTGTCCCACGGCTCCGTCGAATCCTGGGACAACTCTGTGGCAGGAGCGTTCAGTTCCTCCTCCTCAGAGACAAGGAAAGGTTAACCCATTTAGATTCTTGGCTTCATTATTTTAATTAGAACGCAATAGACTTGAGATCAGCGATAAATTCCTTACCATCTTCTTCTCGAATTCCTTCACCTCCGGATCGTCGGTGATGAACTCCCCTGTTTCCTTGTCTAGGTAGTAGCAGGCCCGGACAAATTTCCTAAGCTGCAAGTCCGTGATTTTAAGCCAAGGGTTGTCTTTACCAAGGCGTTCAAGCTCGGTGTCCTCCTTGTCCCAAATGGCCTGTTTCCCCCTGTAACCACCGCTTCCAAGGTGGTGGTTACCTATGTTCTATTCCCGCATAGCCTTGCCCTAGTTAGTCCAATGTATAGCGTCAGCGGTAGCTATATCCTCCTTGAATATCTTAAACTTCTCTTCGTCGAGCATCGGATTTTTCTTACTAATAACCTCCCAGCTTTGACCTTTGTCAATGCTATTCTTCACCCGGTTTTTCTAGCTGCTCAAGGCATTGCTCATCGTCGTGAGGGCTAGTTTGTTCACCAGGTTCTTTGTCTCGAGGTTTCTAAACCACTCTGGGAATCTGTATCGCTTGTGAAGCTTCTTAAGGAGGTTATCGACCAAAGCTGCATTGTCAGCATGTCTGATGTACTTCGTGTTGATCGACATGATTTCCCAAATGATGCACCCGAGTTGCAGGCCGTAACCTTTAGCAACCGCCTCTGGTGCAATGGGTTGGCCACTTTCTATGACCTCAGTGAACTCATCACAAACGGTGGCGAGCACTGGCACCTTCCTCTCCTTATTTTCCTTCTTCTTCTGAGAAGCGGATGGGTTGCCGCTATCGCCATCCGTGCGCTCGCTGCCATCGGTGCAGGCGCCACCATCGGAGGTGTCATCCTCTTCACTGCCGCCTTCACTAGTTCCATCGTAGTCATCTTTGTCCCCCTCGTATTCAGGATCTCCTCCCTCATTAACCCCAACAGCTCTGGCGACCGTCGCCTCCTCCTCCGGTGGTGGTGTCATCCTCATCACCTCCTCCTCCTCCTCCTCCTGTTGGGACCCCCGCCAGAATGACTGGTTGGCATCTCTAGCTTGTTCTTCAACGCTGATCATGTGCATAAAAGGGCCGCTCTAGTTGTTGCCCGACATTTTTGCACTACTCTATGAAAAAGAGGCAAAAAATTAGCACAAATCTCGGCCAAAAAATTTGGCATGACCTTTGCTAATTTTTTGACCTAGGAGTGCCCATTTCTCAACCGAAACGGAAGTGAATCGACACTTCGGGAGAAATGGGCAACTCAATTGAAACCCTGGAATATTTACACACGAGAAAACAACCCCAGCCCCATCCACAGCCCCAGCAACAGTAATAACCATATAGTACCAATATTTGTAGTAATAGCAGCACCATATAGTACCAATATTTTAAGTAACAGCAACACCATATAGTAACCCTCCTAGGATATGTTTAATCATCCTATATTACATCTTCAAGCAAGGAACCAGGTCCTTATCAAAACATACATCAATACCATCCTCGAATTGCTCTTTATCTGTAATCAAGTCATACAGGAATATGCAGTATATACAACAGCAAACTAGGTCCAAATAGCAGTAGAAACTATTAGTGATGTATATACAACATTATATACATCAGTATATACAACATTATATACATCAGTATATACAACAATATATACAACAGTATATACAGAAGTAGAAACTATTAGTGATGTGATAATTAACTACACAAGTACTACAAAATAGTTAACATGTGGCTAAAGTTTATTTAGGTCACTAGGCAATCATTCAGTAAAATGGAAATTAGATTTTATGACCAAGTAGCATTATCGGCTATAAATTAAATATATATGCCACACTATCAATTAAACAGCTTAATCTCAGTGGCTTATACAAATACATGAACTAACAGGGGAGAAGGATTTCACAGAATAGATTCCCGCATCATCAATTTCGAGCAAGCCAGAGGCATATGATCTCATTTGCACCAACAATCAAATAAATCAGTGTGCAAACAGGAAATAAGATAACACCATAGATAATATGATGGAATCTTTTATTTGCCATTAGCAGAGATTCTATTATGAGACTCTAGTGCTTATATCACAAACTAAAGAAACTAAAGAATCAGGTAGAATCAGCAAGGACTACGAGCATTAATAATTCAGCACCACTACTATAATTTTTTGAAACTAAATAAACCAGAACAGTCTCTGAATATCCATGACAACTTTCAATATCCAGCCTGCAAGCAATTTAACAGTACTCTGAATTTAACAGTACTCTGAACACCCAACCTGCAAGCAATTAATCTCAGTAGTACAACTCTAAATCCATGCATGTACTCTGCATCCATGTACTAAAAAATACTACTGAAAAACACACAGTAACATATTCGGTAGAATTTCTTCAGTACTGACAACTAGGAATAATGAAAATCACATGTCTAACACACATATTCTAATTGGCAATAATGAAGATGGACATGGTGTCGAGGGTACCTGCTGCTGCTGCGGTGGTCGTCGATGACGAGGGTGGTGGCGGTGCTCCTGTTGTGGGCGGGGCGGCGGCGGGCCTCCTCCTCCACGGGCTCTAGCGCGGTGGTAGCAGGCCTCCTCCTCCACGGGCTCCTCCTCTTGCGTGCTACGGACGGGCTCCTCCTCCATGGGCTCCGGCGATGGGGCCCTCCTCCTCCACGAGCTTCAGCGTGGTGGCGGCGAGCCTCCTCCTCCATGGGCTCTAGCGCGGTGGTGGTGGGCCTCCTCCTCCACGGGCTTCAGTGCGGCGGTGGCGGCTCCGACAGCGAGGGATAGCGCGGCGGTGGCGGCTCCGATAGCGAGGGCTAGGGTTTGCGCGTGGCGATCGAGCGAGACTGAATCGAATGGGGAGAAGGGGAATAAAAGGCCGAACCGTTTATTTCGCTAAGTCCACAGGTTCTGTCGTGCATTTCGGCAATATGCGCCACAGAAGTTGGAACTTCTATGGCGCATATTGCCAAAATGCGCCACGGAACCTGTGGACTTAGTACAAAACGTGGCGCGCGTGGTAGTATGACAAGATCACACACTTTCCTTAGTGGTATCTGCTTGCTTGTGCCATTATAAACTTGGGGCAGCCAAGTTCGAATCCTGACTGTCTCACACTTTTTTTCTGTTTTAAAAACACATTTTTAATTATAGATCTGTTTAAAATAAAGCAAGAACACATACAAAAATTCATATTTATTCAAAAAACTCTCTCCCGGAACATACACAATCATGTGATGTTTTTTAATTATATATGTTTAGAATAAAGCAAGAACATATACAAACATTCATATTTATTCAAAAAACTCTCTCTCCGAACATATACAATCATGTGATTTGTCGAGCTAGCGTCTCTTCACAATAATCTTGACCTTTTTCGTCGCGGTTGAATACTTTAGCCCGTGCACTTTGAGATTTCTTCTTGTAAACTGACAACCTTTAGTAGGTAGTGTGGTCTTCCTTCTTACTTTAGTAGTAGTAGGCATGTCGAAGTACTTGTCAAATTCCTCTTCGATCTTTGGGTCGCTGTTTTTGTCGAAGTTTTGCTTGTTGGCGGCTCCTTCCATTTCGATGATGCTCCTCTTGCCCCTCCTAACTACAACATGGTTGGGCTTTGACAGTTCGGTAATAAAAAAGCATTGATCAACTTGGCTAGCGAGTACCCAAGGCTCATTTTTTGCGGAGGTGTTTTCGTCGATTTGGCATCTGGTATAACCATTGTGGTGAAATACCGGCCCTCTTTTTCCATGTTCTTGGCCCATCTAACACGGAACATCGATACGATCTCTCCACAATAGTCGAGCTCCCATATCTCCTCGATCCTTCCGTAGAATCATTCCATGACAGTAGTCTCGTCATCAGCAAAGGATAACATAGTTACTCCTGAGTTTTGGTATTCTCTATTCCTATCCTTTTCCTCGGTGTAGAATCTATAACCGTTTATGTCGTATTACTGATAGGTCCTTAGGTTGTGCCCTGGGCCCTGTGACAAGGAGAATATGAGTTTTTGATATTCCATAGAAGGCATCTGTGGGAGATTGTCCAGTTGCCTTTTCTTGAACCAACCTGTGAAGCTGGAGTTGTGCTCTCTCGTTACGTCTCCCTTCTTCCTCGGATGGCCCTAGTCGATGTACTCCTGCTCGATTAAGCTTCTATTCTCTTCCACCCAAGGGCCGACCACTTCAATGTGTTGTAGCGTGACTCGGTGTGCCTTGTCAAAATCGGTGCGTCAACCATCAATGCCGACATGCAGTGAGCAGTAGCCCTCGCGATGACCATATCCACCGAGCCTGCCGAGGTGCTTCTTGGTGGGTATTCCAACATCCTCATTCTTGGTCGTTAGATAATTCTGGCAGAAGGAGATGTACTCGTGGATCAAAAAGCCCTTGGCTATGCTTCCATCTGGACGGGACCTGTTGCGAACAAATCCTTTGATGAAACCGTTTATCCTTTCAAACGACATCATGTTGTGCAGGAATGTCGGCCCGAGCTGGATGATGTCGTCCACGACATGTACAGGCAGATGCACCATGATGTCGAAGAATGCGGGCGGGAAGTAAATCTCAAGCTCGCATAGTATCATCACAATCTCTTCCTGTAGCCTGTTGAGCTGCTTCACACCGATCGACTTCCTAGTTATGACGTCGAAAAAGTTACAGAGGCCACACAGCGTCAAATGAACATGCTCGTCCATTATCCCACTGATCGCAACAGGGAGTATCTATGTCATCAGCACATGACAGTCGTCAGACTTCATACCGCTGAACCTCTTCTTCACCATGTCCAGATATGTGCTTATCTGCCCCGAGTAACCGTGAGGAACATTCACTCCTAGGAGCCACCTGAAAAACTGCTCGAGCTTCTCCAGACTCAGAGTGAAGCAGGCAGCACGAAGCACCACCTCATTCTTCTTAACTCTTTTGCGGTGACCTTGAGTCCCTTCCGTCTGATCATCATCATCATCACTATTAGGGTACTAAAGATCTTTCTTGATGCCAAGCAATTTAAGGTCCTTTCTTGCCTTTGGCCCATCCTTGGTCCTCTCTGGCATGTTTAGTAGAGTGCCAAGCAGACTCTCGGTAACGTTCTTCATGATGTGCATTACATCGAGGCTATGTGGAGTGTGAAGGACCTTCCAATACGGCAGGTCCCAGAAAAGAGACCTTGCTTTCCATACACCTATCAGCGGCTTTGTCCTCGGTCATTTTTTTCATGGCGCAGGGCAATCTACCCAATTATTCAAAAGATCCTCAATTTCTTCGCCGCTCCTCGGAAACGGGGATCTTTCGAGCTCATCCTTACCATTGAACAGGTCACCACATTTTCTCTACGGGTGATCCATGCGGAGCCACTTTCGAGTACCTTGGAACACGGTTTTCGAAGACCCGTGATCCCTTGGTAGATGGAGATGTGGTGTCTCATCCATGCACTTGACGCATGCATTGTGTCTATGGTTCACCTGGGCCGATACATATGCGTAACCAGGATAGTCCTACACGGTCGTGAGTAACACGACTCTCAGATGGAAATATTCTTTAGTGTAGGCATCCCACGTACGGGCCGACGTCTCCCACAATCTGGCTAACTCCTCTCTCAATAGCCTGAGATACAGATGCATACCGATACCTAGTTGTTTCGGCCCCTAAATAAGAATGCTCATGTGTACGTACCTTTGCTTCGTGCATAGCCACGAGGGGAGGTTGTAGAGCCATACAAACACGGGCCAGGTGCTACGCGTGCTACTCTGGTTTCCAAAAGGATTGAGTCCATCGGTGCTCATACCCAGCCTGACGTTCCTTGCATCACCCCCGAACTCTTCGAACTCGATGTCTAATGCATTCCACTGGCTAGCGTCTGAAGGGTGTGTCAGGATCTTGCCCTGCTCTGGATCATCTTCGGGTTTCTCTCTTTCCGCATGCCATTGCATGAGCTTTGCTTCCTTAGGATATATGAAATATCGCTGCAGACAGGGGGTGATAGGAAAGTACCATACCACTTTTCGAGGAACATTCTTGTTCCCTCTCTTGTACCGTCCTTGGCCACACACCGGACATGTTGTTCTATCCGCGTACTCGTTCCGATAAAGTGCGCAATCAATGATGGATGCGTGGTATTTAATGTGTGGTAGGTCGAGAGGGCACACAATTTTCTTTGCCTCCTCGATACTTGTTGGCAATGTGTTCCCCTTAGGAATTCGGTCGTGCCAGTATTCCATGTTCGCGTTGAAGCTCACATCGGTCCATTTGTGTTCGGCCTTCATCTCCAGAGCCTTGAGCGTTACACTCAAACGTGTATCCTCGGGGCGACACTCAGGATACAATGGAGTCATCCCGTCTACCTCCATTTGGGCCAGCTTGGCTTTCTCTCTGGCTGCAGCTTTGTCGTTGCTCGTGTCCTCGAGGAGCAGTTCTTGAACATGAGGGTCCTGCATGACCGAAGTTAGCAGCGTCTATGTGTTCGCGTCTTCTCCTCCTTCATGATGATCATGCCCATCGCCATCTCCTTCTCCATGATGATCATGCTTGCCAACATCTCCTTCGTCATGATGATCATGCCTGCCGGCATCTCCTTCGTCATGATGATCATGCTCGGTAGACTCTTCGTCTTCTCGCCCGCCCATGTCTTCGTGACCACCATGTCCTGCCGGCGCCTCATTGAGGTCGCGCATGAAACCGCGCCTGAGCAGGTGACCCTCCAATTGTCCAGAATCAGGGTCGATCCAGCGATGGAGTTTGCATGTTTGACATGGACATCTTATCATGGTCTTGTTGTTCAGAATCATGTCCTCCTTCACGTCTTTCTTGTACCTAGCAATTTGACCTTCGCTCATGGTGAGGACCATGGTTGCCTGAGCGGTCAAAACAAAGAGTATAGGTGAGAACCACACCATATGCATACACACATGCATGAATGCTAGCCGGAAAAATTTGGCATGACCTTTCCTAAAATTAGGACATATGGGTAGTGCAAAAATTTGCAGAAATGGAAATGAATCAACATTTCGGCAAACATCCATGCACCACACCGGCCGGGACAACAACAAGGAAGCAACAAAAAACTTCCTCCCAATGCAAACATTCATGCACCACACAAGCATCGTATTTCCATGGATCGCACACACACCGCCCGCGTGACAAGCTTCACCTACATGTTCAGGGCCAAGTACTCACCTAGTAGACACAATAATAGCGAGACCAGACCGCGCGATGAGAGAGTGTGGACAAATAGATCTACAAATTGGTGGAGAGGAAATTAGTAGACAAATAGAGATGTGAGAGAGAAAATTAAGGAACTTTTAGATCTACAAGTTGGAGGGAAGCTTCCACTTACCAATCCATGGACTAAAGTATGTTTAGTTACAAGAAAATGGAGAAACTATGGGCAAAATGGGGTGTGAGGGAGGAGGAAGACGAGCTGGGAGGAGGTAGAAAGGAAGAGATGTGAAATGGGTGGTGGTGGATAGATAGGGTGGGAGCTTGTCACCTTTTTCACATGGATCTGGACGCCCTCATCTGTGGCACATATGGCAGAAATGCGCCACAGATGCTCAAACTTCTGTGGCGCATACGGCCATATGTGCCACAGAACATATGGTGCACGTTAAAGTGGTGGGACCCAGGGTTAGGTTTCTGTGGCGCATGTGTGGATATGCGCCATGGTGAAACATATATCTATGCATACCACACATGCGCCACAGATCGTGGGTGAAAAAGTATCCATGGTGGGGGCCCGCCTCCAAGTTATGTGGCGAATAGTGAAATATGCGCCACAGAAGAGGCAACTTTTGTGGCGCATATCTCATTATGCGGCACAGAACTTGGATCGCCCCACCCCGGCTGGCGGGTCCCACCAAACATCTGTGGCGCATGTTGTAGGCTCCCCGGATTATTTGTCCGAGAAATCCCCGTTACGCATATTTCCACATTCCCATGATAAGTGAGCCGTGGAACATAACCGACAAGTATCATTACAACATCCGAAACGTAACGAATTTACAAGACTTACATAAATGCCATTATGGCTACACCATCCTTAGCAGCGGAGTATCACCATGCGTAGAGCCCCATCGTGCCTCAACCTACAGGCAACTGACGGGGAAGACGACCTAGCTTGCTGGACGTCACCTGAATCTTCCGAAGTCGAACCTCTGAAAGTCTGGCCAAGTAAATAGCCAGGGACAAAGCCGTGAGTACAATGAATGTACTCGCAAACCACCAAGATAAGTGAAACAAGGAAATGCAATTCTGGCTGTGGCGAGATAGCTCTATCTGGGTATCGTTTTGAAAATCCTAAACTAACTTTTGAAATTATGGCATCTCCATATTTTTGTTGAAAAAGAGTTTTGAAAACATGCTTATGTTTTATAAATCAAGACATCTCCACATCTTTATTGAAAAGAGTTTCGGAAACAGTTTTGGAGTAAAAACCCTTTTTAAATCTCTTCGACCACCTCGGGTCAAAACAAAGCTTTCGGACTCGGGTTCCCCTGGAACCTTAGTCCACTTCGTACTTGTTTCCCAAACAAGCACAGTTTGGGTACTCCTAGCCAACACCTTTACAACCGTCCTTGACCGTGCACACGGCTATTCGAATAGATTATACTCTGCAGAGTTTGCGCACTTTCCCCACAAGAATCAATACATCCGCCGGGATACAACCACGGCACACTACCACTGTAGATGGGGTGGTCCGGATAATCAAACCTAACCTTTCGCTTGTCTACTCTAGCAAAGGCATGCTTTTCCTCTTGAGTTTGTTCTCCCCGGTAACGAGTATGTGGCTCCCAGCCATAGTCCTTCCTTCCGTACATGCGCATACCAAAGCCGCAACTTGGCGTATACCTTAAAACTGGTGACTCCACTTCCTTCTGTACTCCAAGTCATGTCGTCCGCGGGAGACCCAATTGTTGCACCGGCCTCCTGCCAGTTCAGGCTCACTCTTGCCGGAGCAAGCGACAGGCTTCAGATCCTCGATCTGGTGGCGCCTGCCCAGACTTCCAGGGATTTCTCCCTAGAAGCTGCCTCGGCTAATGCGGACAAACTATGAGTTGAACCCCAGCACCTAGGGTAATGTGGTTGCGCGGATAAAATTGTTCTAGTAAAGGCGTAGAACATCCCATCACATTCTCACCTCTCATCATCACCATTTCTTTCGTTAAAACATCCGCTTGGAATGATTCCTTCTTCCAAGGGTTTTACAAAAGGGTTTTGAAACTTTAGTAGTGGGGTAAATCCCAAAACACTTTATTTTCTCAAAACCGGGGTTTCCAAGTAGGTAGGATGCTAACCATCGTACTCTCGGTCTAGAGGGGATAAAATGATAGGTTCAACAGAGTGGTGCCTCGAAGGACACAAATTTATAACTTGGAGGAGCCAAGTTAGTATCACAGTATTTGTAAAAACAAACATGTAGGTAGATAATGCAATTTATAAAGAGGATACAAAATAGGTAACAGAGAGTAGGACATATATCAGAGTTTGGGAAATGGTGGCTTGCCTGTGGTCAGCGATAAGTCCTTGGACTTCTTTAGATAACCAAAATACCCAATATACAATTAACTAGAATTCCCTTCCTTCTTGTCATGAGACACTCACACTATCGTCGTCATCGGGTATACATGCAAACAGACAATACCACAATCCATACAAGGCATACTTGCATCAAACCATACAGCGAGCAAACATACTGAACCCTACTGAACTTGGGAGGTTTTGGAGATGTGGGGTTTTATTGGTGGAATTACTAAATTGCCATTGTATGGTTTTTCTCTTGGAAGATAGTTGTCAAGGCTAGATACAAAGCATTTGGAGTAGGGTTGTGAGGTCAGTAGGATACCAATGTGCAAAAGTGATATCCTCAGATAGGTCTTGACAAGACAAAACCATCACAAGTGGTTTCACTTGATTATCACTTTTCTAGATTTAATTATGCTTTTTATAGTGGATTAAACTCTAGTTTGAGGAAATAATTCACCAGAAATGTTCTGGAGCACCAAAAATTATTTCCTTGGATGGTTCGGGATTATTTGATGTACTGAATCACCTAGAGTTAGAATCAAGTCAAAAGAGTGGCCAGAATGCCCTTAGGAAATTCCCAAAGGCAGCTTTGTCTAGTTTTTCTCTTTAGAACCAGATTAAATCTACAGGGTCTATTGAGTTTTTTCCAAGGGAATGCGATAGGAATTCAGAGTACCTTTCTGTATAAATTGGACTCACTCTTTTGCGAGTTGCCATACTCCTGGAGTGAGTTCTTTAGTGAAAATAGCATCACAGAAGTACTTAAATCACTAAAAATCAACCAGAGCTCAATAAATTATGAGCTGCTCGGGTTTGGTAGATATTGGTACTGGGGTGTACTGGGCGGTGGAATCAAGTCTAAGACAGAAAGTTGCTGTTTTTGTTATTTTTTCTAAAGGCAGTATGTTGTTCAACTACCTAGGGACCTGTGCTGGATGATAGGTATGTCAAATACCTTCCAGTAGGACTTTGCTTCATCTCAAATGGAGATGTGAAACACTCTGAGGAAATTAATTAGTGCAAGGTATACATGCTAGAAGAATAATTACCAGTAATTAAAGAAAGTTATTTTGGACATGGGGTTGCCTCTACATGTTTGAGAAAACATCAGGGAACCCCCACAATTTTGAATCTTGGCATTTGGACTTCATTTTCATTTTCAAAAGGAATTAATCCTACTGGCATAACTCTGGATCTGAAATAAAAAGAAAAGAAACAGAGCAGCTGGGCTGGGATCTGGGGAGGCTGGGCCGCACAGAGGAAGGCCGGCCCAAGGCGGGGCAACACGACGTGCAGGAGCCTGCGCTTAAACCTGACGAGTGGGGCCCGGCGGTCAGCGGGAGGGGGAGGCTGAAGCGGTACCGGCTAGATCTGGCCGTCCGTTTTAGGCGCGATGGACGGCCCACGCTCGTCGTTGTCGCAGCGACAGAGCGCCAGGGACAGGACCCTAGGATGCGGCGGAGGGGATGGCACGGTCTCACCAGAGGGCTCAGGAGGCGCGCGGAGGGTGCAGGGCGACATGGTGGTCGACGACGAGCCGAACGATGGGCAGCACGGGGTGGTGTGACGCCGGGAGGTAGCTTGTGTGTCGGAGGCCGAGAGTAGACTCATCGGAGCTCGACGGCGATGGCGGAGGAGCTGGTCCTGGACAGAAACAAGACTAGGGTTAGGTAGAGGAGAGTTAGGTGATCCCGTGGGCAGACATGCAGAAGAAATGGAGCAGAGGGGAGAGAGCCTTGCTCGATTTTTGGGAGAAGGCTGAAGCTTCTCCTCCTTCTTTTCTCGAGCAGATCCGAGCATGGGAGGGAGAGTGGAGCTAGGGGAGTGAGAGGGGAAGTGTGAGGGGGCAAATGAGGGGCAGAGGCTGGCTGGGGATGGCCTCTGGCCATATATACCAAGAGGTAGGAGTAGATGATGTAATTTACCCATTTGGGCATGGGGAGAGGGGATGCTGGCCAGGGATTGGTCCAGGGGGAGGTGGAGAGGGGTAGCATGGGTATTTGACTCGTGCAGGGGCAGAGTGGGGAGCTGTGGTGATTAAATGGACAAGATTCTTGTATGATTTTTATTGCAACTCTCTCTCTCTTACTACTAGTACGAGGGCAAAATAGGGATATGATGGGGTGGAGCTATAGTGCTGGTCAAACAGTGGGGTGTCCTGGTGCTGAGGATGAGTTTTGATGAAACGTGGAAGTGATTGGGGTAGTGGTTTGCTTAATTGACAATTTTGATCCAACTAGAGGTTTATGAAGGAAGTCCAAAATCTTGCATTGGACCAGAGGAGAAAATGGCACTGGTGAGTAGGTGAGATAAAGGTGGACTCCTATGATTTATTTGAGATGTTTCAGAGGAGTTTTAGTCCTCCTAAATCCTATTACTCAGAAAGGACATAAATGATTTCTAGAAGATCATTTGATAAGTTTCCATTGGTCAAGGTTGGGTTTTGATGTGGAAGGGTCCCAAATGTGAATACACACTTAGGGGAATTTTCCCAAGATTTATTGAGGCATAAAAGTAATTAAAACAATTATTATTCCAATTCAGCCATTTAAGAAAATGGGCAAAAAGAAATAGTAAAGCTTCTCAAAAATAATTATTTTTGAGGAGGGAAGGTGTGGTTTGATAAATGGAACTCACTTGAGCCACAAGTTAGGGAAGTGTTTTGGTAAAAACCAAACTTTCCTTTATGGAGGGAGTTTTGGAGATTTTGACTATTTAAGGAATTAAATAGTTTTGGGGCCATAATAATTATGGATAATTATTGTTAAATATTGAGGATCAATGAAGATGGGATAGACAAGGTGTAGAAAGAATTTGCATCCTTGTGGAACGGAATTCCAACTTGAAAGGATGGAAAATAAGGAGTTGATGATCTAGGGTGGTGTTATTTTTATACCACCACAACATGCTCGCATCTTGGAGCTCAGAACTCACCTTGGTGCAAGGGATAGATGGATAGGTAGACCAGGTCATATAGATGGTCATGGCAGAGAGAGTTTGAATTAAGTTTATTTTAGGTGATCTAGAAGTGATGGCAAACTTTGTTGAAATTAACGCTGCCATGCAATATGAGTCATGATGCCTTATAAACCAGGTGGGTTTAAGAAGCACAGAGATCCACTTGGAGCAAGTGAAATAGGTTTTGATAGACATCAATGAGTAGATCACAACCATGCAGAGAGTTGGTCCATAGGTGTTGGGGGATACCCCGGGTAGGGTCACGCCGGGGTATAATGGCCGAGTTAGCCGAGGTACGGCAAGGTCAAAGTGAATGCTGGCCGAGTCACCTCAAGGCAGGCCGAATCACGGAGTAACCCGGACCTGAGGATGTCCGCCTAACTAAGTCCCAGCCGACTTATGTCATATGCCGGGAGGATTTATGTAACTTGTATGCAAGTACAGGTGTGGCCGGATCAACTAGGCACGATCCGGGTTATATCAAGCTTGCAAGAAAAGGAAGGTATCTCGCTAGTCAAAAGGTGACCACTGTATGCAGAGGTGAGCGAAGCGGACAGAGGCCAGGACCACCGAGGCGTGGCTAACAAGGGTGACGATGCCTGTGTCGGATGACGCGGGCGCCGCAGAGGCTCACGTAGCCTCTACAGGGATGACGCTGGGCAAAAGTGACCCGGTCGGCTTACTATTTTAGGAAGAGGCATATTCCATGGAATATGCCTCCACGTATGCCCTAATTGGAGACCTAGCCTCCCCTATATAAGAAGGGCTAGGGCATTTGTAGAAGGGGTTGGTCTTTGACTGGTAGATCTTTAGTTGGTTGAGTTTTACTAGTTTGTTCCCGAGGGAAAGCTAGTGGAGAGAGTAAGAGAGTTCCTTCTTCCTCCTCTCCCCAATACAGCTCAAGGAGCACTTGTAAACCTTTGAAGTGAATCAAATACAAACATCTGTGAGTGGAATCACCACACTATCCCTCCCTGGATTCCTCTAGTGCATCTTGTCCCCACCTTTAGCCTATCCATGGCATCTGCCGTGACACCACCATGACAGTTGGCGCCCACCGTGGGGCTAGCGGCGCTAGTAGGAGTGAAGATCCGGACGGTAACCCTCATCGGCACCGGCGAACGCATCGTCTCCGGGCTTGTTCAGTGCTTTGGAGCGCTGGACTTTGTCAGCGACAACGCTGGCTGCTTCGGCAAGCGACCTCTCCTGTGCAACGGCCTCTTCGTCAAGCTCGACGCGCATAAGATCTACGTTGCTGTCGATGTGTCACGCGTTCACCTGCGGCACGTCGTTGAGGGAGGCGAGCCACCCCTTAGCATGGTTCACGGGGCGCGTATCACTCACTCCCCTGACCGCCCCAAGGTGATGATGACAGCGCCTGGCGCTAGCGCAAGCCAGGATCCGGCACCATATCCGGAGGTAACACCAAAGGCACCAAGGAAAAGTAGAGGTCCTCCACTAGAGAGGCCTGAGAATGTGCTACAGCAGGCGATAAACAGCCTAGAGAGCCCCATAGCACCTGCAGTAGATCTGGCTCAGGCACATGCCAAGTTAGAGGAGACTAGGCAGAAAATACTAGAGGGTGTGAAAAAGAGAGTCGCCGCTCAGCAGTCATTGAACATGACACTGCGTGAGTATGCGAGAGCAAATAAAGTAGATGCTGTAAAAGTAAAAGGGAAAAACCTCATCAGTGAAATGAACAAAGAGGGTGATACTAGAGTTGAGGAGTCAGAGAACTTTCTGTCCGCGGGGCTGCCGAAGTACAGTACCCCGACAAAGAACCTCAGAGCAGCGGATGCAGCTGCATCCGAGTTAGAGGGTTTGACGGGTGAAGCCCGGCAAAGACAGCAGGAAAGAGTCAATGAGCTAGTTCAGATCACGAACAGACAAAATGAAGAGTTGCTCATGGAAAACCCGGCAAGGGCTGGGGTATCCAAAGTTGTTCAGTCAGCTGTAGGTAACCCGGAGAAATCAGCTGGAGCAGCGTCATCCCCTCACGGAGACCCAAGAAGAGAAGAAGTGGTAACCTCGGCGAGGAGAAACAAACAGATAGTCCCATATGACCCGGCAAGGGCAGGGAAAGGAAAAGTAGTGCAGCGAAATGATGATCGACGAAGTGTCAGCCGAGGTGAAGCTGGCTGAGGTAACCGCAATCAAGGCAATGCCAGTCAAGGAAACGCTGTAAACGGCAATGCCGGACAACGCAACTCGGCGGGAGCAGGGCAACCGCAGCAGCGGAATATACCACGGCAAGAGCAAAGTGCGGGGGAGGTATGCAACAGAGAGGCACTCCACGAGAGCAAGACAGATATAATGATGGTGATTCGGAGATGGTGAACGTAGGATACCCAAGGCCGGACTATCACGTGATAGGGTCAAGATTGGGAAGCAGGGACTTGATGCCTGACGATGCTAGGTTGAAGCTGGATCGGCTTTATAGGCCGGAGCAAATTGAGTGTCAAGGTCCTCGGGGTCCGGCGTGTTTTGGGCCCCGGATCATGAAGGAGCCTCCGGTACCAAACTTTCAGTTACCTAGAGGCATGAAAACATATGACAGCAGCACAAAGCCGGAGGATTGGTTGATCAACTACGCTACGACGGTGAAAATTGCTACAGGTAACTTGAGATGGGCTGTGAGATATGTACCACAAATGCTGGAGGGGCCAACAAGGGTATGGCTAAACAATTTGCCACCCGGAAGTATCAACTGTTGGATTGATTTTGAGGAACTGTTTGTAAGCAACTTCTCGAGCACGTATCAGAGGCCAAATAGGCCACAGACCCTAGCAATGTGCAAGCAGAGACCGAATGAGACGGACCAGCAGTTCTTAACCTAGTGGTGCACAGTGCAAAATTCATGCGAGGGCGTGATCGAGTCGCATGCCATAGCCTGGTTTGTGCAGGGATGTAGATATGCAAGCATGTTCTGGCAAAGGCTACAAAGGGATATGCCCACCACACTGGTAGAGACAATCCGGATTGCAGATTCATATGCCTTGGGTGATCCGACTCAACCTAGGCTTGTGTCAAACGAGTCAAATGAGGAGTACTACTAGAGGGATGGAGCCGGATCATCCCGGCGAAATGATTACCGGGGTAAGAGAAGAGATGATAGACTGGATTATAGATACAATTCGCGACAAGTTGCTGCTGTGAATTAGGATCAACCTGGAGCAGGGAGTAATCAGCGTCAGAAAACTGGAGGACAACAATGGACTCCAAGAAATGATGGCAAGAAAACTTGGACGCCAGAGCAGAAGAAACAGTGGCAAGAAAAGAAGGATCGTCCGAGGTATACCTATGAAGCAATGCTGGATCAGCCGTGTAAGTTTCACACGACTCGGCAATGTGAGTGGATGAGGAAGATAGAACAAAGTGGTTCGGGGAATGCTCAGGCACCTCGGAATGATCTACCTCGGCAGGAGTTACCCCGGCAGCAATTGATCTCCGAAGCGAACACACAACAGTTAATGATGCCTTCCCCCTCCGCCGAGGTATGAAAATCATGAAAGAAGATATGCGGTGCATCAGGTAGAAAACCAACCTCAGCCAGTTCAGAGGTATCCCGGAAATGAGGGGAGAAATGAATACAGAGAGCATCACAAGAGTTATTGTATGTTTACCACAGAGGAAACAGATAGAAAGAGTTTGCAGCACCGACATATGGAGGTGAATGCGGTAATGCCCACAGTAACAAGGTATATGCCTTGGTCGGATCAGGAAATCACCTGGAGTATCAAGTATCACCCCAAGCTTATGCCTAGCCCCGGTTCCTATGCATTAGTGCTGGACCCAACGGTCATCGGGCCAAATATCAATGTGAGATTTTCTAAACTGCTGATCGACAATGGCAACAGCATCAATATCATGTATGTGGATATAATGAGCATGTTGGGTATCTCGGAGAACATGCTCTAGGCTACCAGAACAACGTTTCATGGTATTGTGCCAGGCTTATCCTGTGAGCCCATTGGCAAAGTTCGGGTCGATGTGTTATTCGGCACGCGAGATAACCGCCGAACTGAGAATTTGGAGTTTGAAGTGGTGAACTTAGAAAGTGCATATCACGTGTTACTCGACAGGCCAGCACTGAACAAGTTCATGGCAAGTTGTCACATCAGTTACTCGAAGATGAAGTTGGCCGGGCCAAATGGGGTAATTAACATAGCTGGAGATTTCCGACGTTCCATTGAGTGTGCATCAGCCAGGTCTAACCTAGCCGAGTCACTCGTTATTGCGCAAGAGAAAAGAAAGATACAGGAAGTGGCGGCACTGGCTCAATCCGCACAGCAGTATATGCCGGCGCTGAGTAACCCGCATGGAAGTGTTTCGTTTCAAGCAACGAAGGATACGAAGAAAGTGCCTGTTGATGATATGTTCCTAGAACGCACCGTAACAATTGGTGTCGGGTTAAATGACAAATAGGAAAGCGAGCTCGTCAACTTCCTCCGTGAGAATCGGGATATCTTTGCTTGGTCCACACAAGACTTGCAAGGTGTTCCGAGGGAGTTGGCCCAGCACTCTTTGAATGTGAGACCCGGAGAAAAGCCGGTGAAGCAACCACTCCGCCGCTTCGCCGAAGATAGGAGAAAAGTCATTGGGGATGAGATAGCTCGGCTCCTCGCAGCCGGGTTTATCATGGAAGTGCTTTACCTGGATTGTCTATCTAATCCGGTGCTTGTGGAAAAGAAGAAAGATGATCCGAATGTGGTTGTGGTTTGGCGTATGTGCATCGATTACAAGAAGCTGAATAAGGCGAATAAGGCGTGACCAAAAGATCCATTCCCACTGCCAAGGATAGATCAGGTCATAGATTCAACTGCTTGGTGTGAACTGTTGTCATTCATAGATGCATATTCTAGTTTCCACCAGATACCCCTGAATCCGAATGATCAAATAAAGACTGCATTTATCACCCCGTATGGGGCTTATTTCTATCGCACCATGCCTTTTGTTTTACGTAATGCAGCGGCAACGTACCAAAGATGTATGCAAAAATGTTTGCACGATCAAATTGGTGGAAATGTGAAAGTATATGTGGATGATGTGGTTATAAAGACCAAGGAAAGCAAAACACTCCTTGATGATATCAGGTAAACATTCGCGAACCTAAGACGATTCCGGATGAATCTTAACCCGGAAAAATGTACCTTCGGTGTCCTGGATGGAAAATTACTCGGATTTCTTGTATCCAGCCGAGGTATCGAAGTTAACCCAACTAAAATGCGAGCCATAAAGCAAATGGAGTTGCCGAAGTTTCTTATTGATGTCTAGAAGTTCACTGGGTGCCTGGCATCTTTAAGTCAGTTTGTATGTCGAATGGGAGAAAAGGCATTGCCTCTCTATCAACTAATGAAAAAAGCGGATAAGTTCATATGGACGCCGCAGGCCAATGAAGCCTTTGTCCAATTAAAGAAAATGTTAGCCACTGCACCAGTGTTAGCCTCCCCACTATCAAAAGAGCCAATGTTGCTCTATATAGCCGCAACCAACCGAGTGGTAAGTGCAGTGGTAGTGGTAGAGCGCGACGAAGAGGGTAAGTCGATGCAGAAGCCAGTCTATTATGTGAGCGAGGTGTTATCCGCATCAAAACAAAACTATCCTCACTATCAGAAAATGGCATATGGCGTATACATGTCAGCAGAGAAGCTAAAGCACTACTTTGAAGAACACCCCATCAAAGTGATATGTGAAGCCCCCATATCTGAGATAATGAGTAACAAAGATGCAAGCGGCCGAATCGCAAAATGGGCAATTGAGCTAGCCCCTTATGCTCCACAATACGACAGGAGAGATGCGATCAAGTCTCAGGCTGTGGCCGACTTTTTCGTAGATTGGGCCGAGATGCAATACGAACCACCATTGCCAGATCCCAACTACGAGAGAATGCACTTTGACGGATCAAAAACGAAAACCGAATTAGGCGCCGGAGCGGTGCTTACCTCGCCAAAGAATGACCAGCTGAAGTATGTGCTACAAATCCATTTCGCCGCGTCAACCAATGTCGCTGAATATGAAGCATTTGTGCATGGGCTCAAAGTGGCAAAGGAAATTGGAATACGTCTGATCCAATGCTTTGAAGTAGTTTAGCAAGTCTCGGGACAGTGGGACGCTCTTGATCCAAACATGGCATTGTACAGATTCCATGTGCAAAAGATATCTGGGTACTTTGAGGGATGCGAATTTCACCATGTACCCCGGATGGAAAACGAGGCTGCCGACGTATTGTCGAAGCTCGGATCAACCCGACAAGCAATTCCACCGGGTGTAGCACTAGAGCACCTCAGAAAACCATCTATCAGGCCGTCCCCAGAAACCGAGTCAATCTATCTCCTTACAGATCCGGAGTCTGGAGCTGTACCCATGGACATTGACATGGGAAATGGTGGCTTGCCTGTGGTCAGCGATAAGTCCTTGGACTTCTTTAGATAACCAAAATACCCAATATACAATTAACTAGAATTCCCTTCCTTCTTGTCGTGAGACACTCACACTATCGTCGTCATCGGGTATACATGCAAACAGACAATACCACAATCCATACAAGGCATACTTGCATCAAACCATACAGCGAGCAAACATACTGAACCCTACTGAACTTGGGAGGTTTTGGAGATGTGGGGTTTTATTGGTGGAATTACTAAATTGCCATTGTATGGTTTTTCTCTTGGAAGATAGTTGTCAAGGCTAGATACAAAGCATTTGGAGTAGGGTTGTGAGGTCAGTAGGATACCAATGTGCAAAAGTGATATCCTCAGATAGGTCTTGACAAGACAAAACCATCACAAGTGGTTTCACTTGATTATCACTTTTCTAGATTTAATTATGCTTTTTATAGTGGATTAAACTCTAGTTTGAGGAAATAATTCACCAGAAATGTTCTGGAGCACCAAAAATTATTTCCTTGGATGGTTCGGGATTATTTGATGTACTGAATCACCTAGAGTTGGAATCAAGTCAAAAGAGTGGCCAGAATGCCCTCAGGAAATTCCCAAAGGCAGCTTTGTCTAGTTTTTCTCTTTAGAACCAGATTAAATCTACAGGGTCTATTGAGTTTTTTCCAAGGGAATGTGATAGGAATTCATAGTACCTTTCTGTAGAAATTGGACTCACTCTTTTTCGAGTTGCCATACTCCTGGAGTGAGTTTTTTAGTGAAAATAGCATCACAGAAGTACTTAAATCACTAAAAATCAACCAGAGCTCAAAAATTATGAGCTGCTCGGTTTTGGTAGATATTGGTACTGGGGTGTACGGGGCGGTGGAATCAGGTCAAGACCACATTTGGTTAGACCTGGGGAGTTTATCTAAGACAGAAAGTTGCTGTTTTTGTTATTTTTTCTAAAGGCAGTATGTTGTTCAACTACCTAGGGACCTGTGCTGGATGATAGGTATGTCAAATACCTTCCAGTAGGACTTTGCTTCATCTCAAATGGAGATGTGAAACACTCTGAGGAAATTAATTAGTGCAAGGTATACATGCTAGAAGAATAATTACCAATAATTAAAGAAAGTTATTTTGGACATGGGGTTGCCTCTGCATGTTTGAGAAAACATCAGGGAACCCCCACAATTTTGAATCTTGGCATTTGGACTTCATTTTCATTTTCAAAAGGAATTAATCCTACTGGCATAACTCTGGATCTGAAATAAAAAGAAAAGAAATAGAGCAGCTGGGCTGGGATCTGGGGAGGCTGGGCCGCAGAGAGGTAGGCCGGCCCAAGGCGGGGCAACACGACATGCAGGAGCCTGCGCTTAAACCTGACGAGTGGGGCCTGGCGGTCAGCGGGAGGGGGAGGCCGAAGCGGTACCGGCTAGATCTGGCCGTCCGTTTTAGGCGCGATGGACGACCCACGCTCGTCGTTGCCGCAGCAACAGAGCACCAGGGACAGAACCCTAGGATGCGGCGGAGGGGATGGCACGGTCTCACCAGAGGGCTCAGGAGGCGCGCGGAGGGTGCAGGGCGACATGGTGGTTGACGACGAGCCGAACGATGGGCGGCACGGGGTGGTGTGATGCCGGGAGGTAGCTTGTGTGTCGGAGGCCGAGAGTAGACTCATCGGAGCTCGACGGCGATGGCGGAGGAGCTGATCCTGGACAGAAACAAGACTAGGGTTAGGTATAGGAGAGTTAGGTGATCCCGTGGGCAGACATGCAGAAGAAATGGAGTAGAGGGGAGAGAGCCTTGCTCGATTTTTGGGAGAAGGCCGAAGCTTCTCCTCCTTCTTTTCTCGAGTAGATCCGAGCATGGGAGGGAGAGTGGAGCTAGGGGAGTGAGAGGGGAAGTGTGAGGGGGCAAATGAGGGGCAGAGGCTGGCTGGGGATGGCCTATGGCCATATATACCAAGAGGTAGGAGTAGATGAGGTAATTTACCCATTTGGTCATGGGGAGAGGGGATGCTGGCCAGGGATTGGTCCAGGGGGAGGTGGAGAGGGGTAGCATGGGTATTTGACTCGTGCAGGGGCAGAGTGGGGAGCTGTGGTGATTAAATGGACAAGATTCTTGTATAATTTTTATTGCAACTCTCTCTCTTACTACTAGTACGAGGGCAAAATAGGGATATGATGGGGTGGAGCTATAGTGCTGGTCAAACAGTGGGGTATCCTGGTGCTGAGGATGAGTTTTGATGAAACGTGGAAGTGATTGGGGTAGTGGTTTGCTTAATTGACAATTTTGATCCAACTAGAGGTTTATGAAGGAAGTCCAAAATCTTGCATTGGACCAGAGGAGAAAATGGCACTGGTGAGTAGGTGAGGTAAAGGTGGACTCCTATGATTTATTTGAGATGTTTCAGAGGAGTTTTAGTCCTCCTAAATCCTATTACTCAGAAAGGACAGAAATGATTTCTAGAAGATCATTTGATAAGTTTCCATTGGTCAAGGTTGGATTTTGATGTGGAAGGGTCCCAAATGTGAATACACACTTAGGGGAATTTTCCCAAGATTTATTGAGGCATAAAAGTAATTAAAACAATTATTATTCCAATTCAGCCATTTAAGAAAATGGGCAAAACGAAATAGTAAAGCTTCTCAAAAATAATTATTTTTGAGGAGGGAAGGTGTGGTTTGATAAATGGAACTCACTTGAGCCACAAGTTAGGGAAATGTTTTGGTAAAAACCAAACTTTCCTTTATGGAGGGAGTTTTGGAGATTTTGACTATTTAAGGAATTAAATAGTTTTGGGGCCATAATAATTATGGATAATTATTGTTAAATATTGAGGATCAATGAAGATGAGATAGACAAGGTGTAGAAAGCATTTGCATCCTTGTGGAACGGAATTCCAACTTGAAAGGATGGAAAATAAGGAGTTGATGATCTAGGGTGGTGTTATTTTTATACCACCAAAACATGCTCGCATCTTGGAGCTCAGAACTCACCTTGGTTCAAGGGATAGATGGATAGGTAGACCAGGTCATATAGATGGTCATGGCAGAGAGAGTTTGAATTAAGTGTATTTGAGGTGATCTAGAAGTGATGGCAAACTTTGTTGAAATTAAGGCTGCCATGCAATATGAGTCATGATGCCTTATAAACCAGGTGGGTTTAAGAAGCACAGAGATCCACTTGGAGCAAGTGAAATAGGTTTTGATAGACATCAATGAGTAGATCACAACCATGCAGAGAGTTGGTCCATAGGTGTTGGGGGATACCCCCGGGTAGGGTCACGCCGGGGTATAATGGCCGAGTTAGCCGAGGTACGGCAAGGTCAAAGTGAATGCTGGCCGAGTCACCTCAAGGCAGGCCGAATCACGGAGTAACCCGGACCTGAGGATGTCCGCCTAACTAAGTCCCGGCCGACTTATGTCATATGCCAGGAGGATTTATGTAACTTGTATGCAAGTACAGGTGTGGCCGGATCAACTAGGCACGATCCGGGTTATATCAAGCTTGCAAGAAAAGGAAGGTATCTCGCTAGTCAAAAGGTGACCACTGTATGCAGAGGTGAGCAAAGCGGACAGAGGCCAGGACCACCAAGGCGTGGCTGACAAGGGTGACGATGCCTGTGTCGGATGACGCGGGCGCCGCAGAGGCTCACGTAGCCTCTACAGGGATGACGCTGGGCAAAAGTGACCCGGTCGGCTTACTATTTTAGGAATATGCCTCCACGTATGCCCTAATTGGAGACCTAGCCTCCCCTATATAAGAAGGGCTAGGGCATTTGTAGAAGGGGTTGGTCTTTGACTGGTAGATCTTTAGTTAGTTGAGTTTTACTAGTATGTTCCCGAGGGAAAGCTAGTGGAGAGAGTAAGAGAGTTCCTTCTTCCTCCTCTCCCCAATACAGCTCAAGGATCACTTGTAAACCTTTGAAGTGAATCAAATACAAACATGTGTGAGTGGAATCACCACACTATCCCTCCCTGGATTCCTCTAGTGCATCTTGTCCCCACCTTTAGCCTATCCATGGCATCTGCCGTGACACCACCATGACAGTTGGCGCCCACCGTGGGGCTAGCGGCGCTAGCAGGAGTGAAGATCCGGACGGTAACCCTCATCGGCACCGGCGAACGCATCGTCTCCGGGCTTGTTCAGTGCTTTGGAGCGGTGGACTTTGTCAGCGACAACGCTGGCTCCTTCGGCAAGCGACCTCTCCTGTGCAACGGCCTCTTCGTCAAGCTCGACGCGCATAAGATCTACGTTGCTGTCGATGTGTCATGCGTTCACCTGCGGCACGTCGTTGAGGGAGGCGAGCCACCCCTTAGCATGGTTCACGGGGCGCGTATCACTCACTCCCCTGACCGCCCCAAGGTGATGATGACAGCGCCTGGCGCTAGCGCAAGCCAGGATCCGGCACCATATCCGGAGGTAACACCAAAGGCACCAAGGAAAAGTAGAGGTCCTCCACTAGAGAGGCCTGAGAATGTGCTACAGCAGGCGATAAATAGCCTAGAGAGCCCCATAGCACCTGCAGTAGATCTGGCTCAGGCACATGCCAAGTTAGAGGAGACTAGGCAGAAAATACTAGAGGGTGCGAAAAAGAGAGTCGCCGCTCAACAGTCATTGAACATGACACTGCGTGAATATGCGAGAGCAAATAAAGTAGATGCTGTAAAAGTAAAAGGGAAAAACCTCATCAGTGAAATGAACTAAGAGGGTGATACTAGAGTTGAGGAGTTAGAGAACTTTCTGTCCGCGAGGCTACCGAAGTACAGTACCCCGACAAAGAACCTCAGAGCAGCGGATGCAGCTGCATCCGAGTTAGAGTGTTTGACGGGTGAAGCCCGGCAAAGACAGCAGGAAAGAGTCAATGAGCTAGTTCAGATCACGAATAGACAAAATGAAGAGTTGCTCATGGCAAACCCGGCAGGGCTGGGGTATCCAAAGTTGTTCAGTCAGCTGTAGGTAACCCGGAGAAATCAGCTGGAGCAGCGTCATCCCCTCACGGAGACCAAGAAGAGAAGAAGTGCTAACCTCGGCGAGGAGAAACAAACAGATAGTCCCATATGACCCGGCAAGGGCAGGGAAAGGAAAAGTAGTGCAGCGAAATGATGATCGACGAAGTGTCAGCCGAGGTGAAGCTGGCTGAGGTAACCGCAATCAAGGAAATGCCAGTCAAGGAAACGCTGTAAACGGCAATGCCGGACAACGCAACTCGGCGGGAGCAGGGCAACCGCAGCAGCAGAATATACCACGACAAGAGCAAAGTGCGAGGGAGGTATGCAACCGAGAGGCACTCCACGAGAGCAAGACAGATATAATGATGGTGATTCGGAGATGGTGAACGTAGGATACCCAAGGCCGGACTATCACGTGATAGGGTCAAGATTGGGAAGCAGGGACTTGATGCCTGACGATGCTAGGTTGAAGCTGGATCGGCTTTATAGGCCGGAGCAAATTGAGTGTCAAGGTCCTCGGGGTCCGGCGTGTTTTGGGCCCCGGATCATGAAGGAGCCTCCGGTACCAAACTTTCAGTTACCTAGAGGCATGAAAACATATGACAGCAGCACAAAGCCGGAGGATTGGTTGATCAACTACGCTACGACGGTGAAAATTGCTACAGGTAACTTGAGATGGGCTGTGAGATATGTACCACAAATGCTGGAGGGGCCAACAAGGGTATGGCTAAACAATTTGCCACCCGGAAGTATCAACTGTTGGATTGATTTTGAGGAAATGTTTGTAAGCAACTTCTCGAGCACGTATCAGAGGCCAAATAGGCCACATACCCTAGCAATGTGCAAGCAGAGACCGAATGAGACGGACCAGCAGTTCTTAACCTAGTGGTGCATAGTGCAAAATTCATGCGAGGGCGTGATCGAGTCGCATGCCATAGCCTGGTTTGTGTAGGGATGTAGATATGCAAGCATGTTGTGGCAAAGTCTACAAAGGGATATGCCCACCACACTGGTAGAGACAATCCGGATTGCAGATTCATATGCCTTGGGTGATCCGACTCAACCTAGGCTTGTGTCAAACGAGTCAAATGAGGAGTACTACCAGAGGGATGGAGCCGGATCATCCCGGCGAAATGATTACCGGGGTAAGAGAAGAGATGATAGACCGGATTATAGATACAATTCGCGACAAGTTGCTGCTGTGAATTAGGATCAACCTGGAGCAGGGAGTAATCAGCGTCAGAAAACTGGAGGACAACAATGGACTCCAAGAAATGATGGCAAGAAAACTTGGACGCCAGAGCAGAAGAAACAGTGGCAAGAAAAGAAGGATCGTCCGAGGTATACCTATGAAGCAATGCTGGATCAGCCGTGTAAGTTTCACACGACTCGGCAATGTGAGTGGATGAGGAAGATAGAACAAAGTGGTTCGGGGAATGCTCAGGCACCTCGGAATGATCTACCTCGGCAGGAGTTACCCCGGCAGCAATTGATCTCCGAAGCGAACACACAACAGTTAATGATGCGTTCCCCCTCCGCCGAGGTATGAAAATCATGAAAGAAGATATGCGGTGCATCAGATAGAAAACCAACCTCAGCCAGATCAGAGGTATCCCGGAAATGAGGGGAGAAATGAATACAGAGAGCATCACAAGAGTTATTGTATGTTTACCACAGAGGAAAGGATAGAAAGAGTTTGCAGCACCGACATATGGAGGTGAATGCGGTAATGCCCACAGTAACAAGGTATATGCCCTTGGTCGGATCAGGAAATCACCTGGAGTATCAAGTATCACCCCAAGCTTGTGCCTAGCCCCGGTTCCTATGCATTAGTGCTGGACCCAACGTTCATCGGGCCAAATATCAATGTGAGATTTTCTAAAGTTCTGATCGACAATGGCAACAGCATCAATATCATGTATGTGGATACAATGCGCATGTTGGGTATCTCGGAGAACATGCTCTAGGCTACCAGAACAACGTTTCATGGTATTGTGCCAGGCTTATCCTGTGAGCCCATTGGCAAAGTTCGGGTCGATGTGTTATTCGACACGCGAGATAACCGCCGAACTGAGAATTTGGAGTTTGAAGTGGTGAACTTAGAAAGTGCATATCACGTGTTACTCGGCAGGCCAGCACTGAACAAGTTCATGGCAAGTTGTCACATCAGTTACTCGAAGATGAAGTTGGCCGGGCCAAATGGGGTAATTAACATAGCTGGAGATTTCCGACGTTCCATTGAGTGTGCATCAGCCGGGTCTAACCTAGCCGAGTCACTCGTTATTGCGCAAGAGAAAAGAAAGATACAGGAAGTGGCGGCACTGGCTCAATCCGCACAGCAGTATATGCCGGCGCTGAGTAACCCGCATGGAAGTGTTTCGTTTCAAGCAACGAAGGATACGAAGAAAGTGCCTGTTGATGATATGTTCCTAGAACGCACCGTAACAATTGGTGTCGGGTTAAATGACAAATAGGAAAGCGAGCTCGTCAACTTCCTCCGTGAGAATCGGGATATCTTTGCTTGGTCCACACAAGACTTGCAAGGTGTTCCGAGGGAGTTGGCCGAGCACTCTTTGAATGTGAGACCCGGAGCAAAGCCGGTGAAGCAACCACTCCGCCGCTTCGCCGAAGATAGGAGAAAAGTCATTGGGGATGAGATAGCTCGGCTCCTCGCAGCCGGGTTTATCATGGAAGTGCTTTACCTGGATTGTCTATCTAATCCGGTGCTTGTGGAAAAGAAGAAAGATGATCCGAATGTGGTTGTGGTTTGGCGTATGTGCATCGATTACAAGAAGCTGAATAAGGCAAATAAGGCGTGACCAAAAGATCCATTCCCACTGCCGAGGATAGATCAGGTCATAGATTCAACTGTTGGGTGTGAACTGTTGTCATTCATAGATGCATATTCTAGTTTCCACTAGATACCCCTGAATCCGAATGATCAAATAAAGACTGCATTTATCACCCCGTATGGGGCTTATTGCTATCGCACCATGCCTTTTGGTTTGCGTAATGCAGCGGCAACGTACCAAAGATGTATGCAAAAATGTTTGCACGATCAAATTGGTGGAAATGTGCAAGTATATGTGGATGATGTGGTTATAAAGACCAAGGAAAGCAAAACACTCCTTGATGATATCAGGTAAACATTCGCGAACCTAAGACGATTCCGGATGAAGCTTAACCCGGAAAAATGTACCTTCGGTGTCCTGGATGGAAAATTACTCGGATTTCTTGTATCCAGCCGAGGTATCGAAGTTAACCCAACTAAAATGCGAGCCATAAAGCAAATGGAGTTGCCGAAGTGTCTTATTGATGTCTAGAAGTTCACTGGGTGCCTGGCATCTTTAAGTCAGTTTGTATGTCGAATGGGAGAAAAGGCATTGCCTCTCTATCAACTAATGAAAAAAGCGGATAAGTTCATATGGACGCCGCAGGCCAATGAAGCCTTTGTCCAATTAAAGAAAATGTTAGCCACTGCACCAGTGTTAGCCTCCCCACTATCAAAAGAGCCAATGTTGCTCTATATAGCCGCAACCAACCGAGTGGTAAGTGCAGTGGTAGTGGTAGAGCGCGACGAAGAGGGTAAGTCGATGCAGAGGCCAGTCTATTACGTGAGCGAGGTGTTATCCGCATCAAAACAAAACTATCCTCACTATCAGAAAATGGCATATGGCGTATACATGTCAGCAGAGAAGCTAAAGCACTACTTTGAAGAACACCCCATCAAAGTGATATGTGAAGCCCCCATATCTGAGATAATGAGTAACAAAGATGCAAGCGGCCGAATCGCAAAATGGGCAATTGAGCTAGCCCCTTATGCTCCACAATACGACAGGAGAGATGCGATCAAGTCTCAGGCTGTGGCCGACTTTTTCGTAGATTGGGCCGAGATGCAATACGAACCACCATTGCCAGATCCCAACTACGAGAGAATGCACTTTGACGGATCAAAAACGAAAACCGAGTTAGGCGCCGGAGCGGTGCTTACCTCGCCAAAGAATGACCAGCTGAAGTATGTGCTACAAATCCATTTCGCCGCGTCAAACAATGTCGCTGAATATGAAGCACTTGTGCATGGGCTCAAAGTGGCAAAGGAAATTGGAATACGTCGGATCCAATGCTTTGAAGTAGTTCAGCAAGTCTCGGGACAGTGGGACGCTCTTGATCCAAACATGGCATTGTACAGATTCCATGTGCAAAAGATATCTGGGTACTTTGAGGGATGCGAATTTCACCATGTACCCCGGCTGGAAAACAAGGCTGCCGACGTATTGTCGAAGCTCGGATCAACCCGACAAGCAATTCCACCGGGTGTAGCACTAGAGCACCTCAGAAAACCATCTATCAGGCTGTCCCCAGAAACCGAGTCAATCTATCTCCTTGCAGATCCGGAGTCTGGAGCTGTACCCATGGACATTGACATGGGAAGTGGTTCAGGAAACCCGGGGACTGCTTCGCAGAACCCGGGGACTACGCAGCATGATCCGGCCGATGTTATGCCGGTGGAGCAAATGGAAGTGGATGAGGAGTTGTTTCCAATGAGAGATATACCAGCTTGGGCGCTACCCATATTTCAATTCCTAAAGGATGGAACTTTGCCTAGTGAAGAGGTGCTTTCCAGGCAAATTCAGAGGCCCGCAAAGGCGTACACAATCATCAACGCCGAACTATACAAGAGAAGTGTCACTAATGTCCTCGAGCGATGTGTTGACCCGGAAGAAGGGCTGGATATCCTCCGGGATATACATCAAGGGGAATGTGGGCATCATGCCTCATCCAGAGCGTTGGTGGCAAAAGCTTTTCGGCATGGATTCTACTGGCCAAGTGCCTTAGAACAAGCTGAAGATTTGGTGAGAAAATGCAATGGCTGTCAGAGGTATGCAACCAAGACACATATGCCAATGTCGGAGCTCAAGACCATACCAATCACCTGGCCATTTGCCATATGGTGTTTGGATATGGTTGGCCCGTTCACACCAGCAAGGGGAAAAATTACCCATATCTTGGTTATGGTGGACAAGTTTACAAAGTGGATTGAAGTGAAACCAATAAGAAAATGCGATGGAGCTACGGCCGTAACATTCCTCAACGATATCATCTTGAGATACGGCTATCCTCATAGTATCATAACAGATAATGGCACAAATTTTGCCGAAGGAGCATTTGCACGATTCTGCCGAGATAAAAAGATTCGGTTGGACGTTGCCTCAGTAGCCCACCCTGCATCAAAGGGACAAGTGGAAAGATCCAACGGATTAGTATTATTCGGGATAAAACCTCGGCTCACTGAGCTGCTTCAAAGATCAGCGGGGTGCTGGATAGAAGAACTACCAACGGTATTGTGGAGTTTAAGAACAACTCCGAATCAATCAACAGGCTATACGCCATTCTTTCTGCTATATGGGGCAGAAGCTGTATTACCAGCCCACATAGAGCATGATTCGCCTAGAATCACCCAATACACAGAAGCCGAAGTGCGAGAAGCCCGGCAAAATGATTTTGATCTGCTGGAAGAAGCGAGAGAATTGGTATTGTCCAGATCTGCCATATATCAGCAAAATCTCCGACGCTATCACAGCCGGAAAGTTAACCCCCGAGTCTTCCGGGAAGGTGTTCTGGTACTCCGGTTGGTACAACGTACTGCTGGCACGCATAAGCTATCCCCCCATAGGAAGTGCCATTCATTGTGAGCAAAGCATTGCACAATGACTCATATTATCTCATCGATGCAAAACCACAGGAGAAGAACAAGGCAGACATGTCCGGCGAGGAATCTAAGCGTCCATGGAATGTAGCCCTACTTCGATCATTCTACACTTAGCAAAGAAATGTGTGTATCCGAGTCTCTCATATGTCGGTATGTATGTCGGCAATGAGCTTATCAATGAAATCTTGGCACCTCAAGCAGTAACTCGGGGACTGCCATAGTGGTATTTGTTGTTTCCTGTATTTGTTATTTTTTTATGTCGGCTAGCGCAAGTTGTTTCTACCTAAGCCGGATTAGTAGTGTGTGAGCACCAAAAACTCAACTCTTCGATTTGCTGTTGTCCAACAAGTTTGGAATTGTGTAGCACACGAAAAACGACTGAGGAAAAAAACTTAATCGAGCGGACATTTGTTATTTCGATTAACTTTATGTTTACCCTGTTTTTATTATGCTGAATTATTTTGAGCTAATCCTAAAGTTTCCAAGTATTGTTAAATCAATTTTTGAAACTCGGACTCGTAAGTCATAAAACCGAACCAAGGTAGACACGAGCCGAGCCAAGAAATTGGAGGAACAAGAAAATGAAACTCGGGGACTACGCCCAAGTTAATCCGGCACAAACAACTTAGTAGCAAAATATAACTGATGTGCTTAATACATTTGCACCCGGCATACCGGGGGTCTGATAAACTGCAAAGTGTTTCTAATCAAGGCGAAGCAGGAGGAGGTAACTCGGCGCCAGCAAGTGCAGCTCCAGCCTCGGCCTCAGCATCATCTTCGTCTTCTTCGATGTGTGAGGCTTCGTCCTCTTCTTCATCACCCAAACCTTCTTCGACATATTCGTCATTGACAGCGCCAAGGAAGCTTGGTCCCTCATTCCATTGATGGATGGGGGCGTATTGAATGAGGCTATGGGCACAAGCCTTGCGCCGAGCAATCCAATCCGGGTTAGTAGACCACCTTGATCCGGTGCGCATGCGCTCGAGAAGCTTCAAGTTTATATTTTCATACGATGTGAGCACATAGTGGAGGACGATTTCAGCTCTGGCGCATCCAGCGGATTCCCTCCAAAGATTGAGCTAGGTCTCGCACTCCATTAGCTTGGCAATAAGAGCTGTAGCTCCCTCTAGAGTATCTTCTTCAGGCCAAAAGGCATTGAAGATCCGGATTGCTACATCCAAGATATCCTTGCCGTAGTTCTTCATGATCTTGACTCGGGACGATGAGCTGACTATCAAATCCTCCAGATCAAGAGGAATGGTGCCAAACCCGGAAAGATCAATGTCGGTTGAAGGAAAAGAGCTTATGATAAATATGGCTGTGGATCCGGGTCAGCTCCTTAGTGTCGTTGTCGCGCCTCTCCCGGAGTTGCACAAGTTTAACATTCGCCGACTCAAGCTTAGTGTCGGCCTCTTTCAACAATTCTTGATCCATGGCAATTTAGAGCTTCAGACGCTCTTGCTCTTCGGAGAAATCTTGGCCAGCTTTATCCATCTCGGATTTGTGGTGCGCCTTGAGTTTCTTCATCTCTGCCTTAAGCTTGGCAATTTCTTCATCCTTGGTCCGGAGGAGAGCAAGCTCATCATCCTTCTTCTTGAGTTTGGCCTGGTGCTGTCCTGCTTGTTCGAGAAAATGCAGCATCATATCAGGCACGGGCACACTATCTTCAAGAGATGCTAAAATAGTTTGTTGATCCGGCAAAGCCGAGGTATGAAGATTTGCCGAGCCAAGAAGAAAAGAAGATAGGGCGCAGAGGGAGATTGAGCAAAATGACTTACCCCTTATCTAATCCAAATTTTTTCGCATAAGGATGTTCTCAGCCTCCACTCCGGCTGCACAATCCGAATATCAGATTAGTTCGGCTAAAAAAGACAAAGAGAAATGGGAAAATACCATGGAGAAAACTTACCCCTTTTCTCGTATTCATCAAGAAGCGTAGTATGTTTCGTGCGCAGCATCTTGTGAGTATCCAAGAGACGCTAAAACTCAGTGCTCCGGCGTTTGGTGGTCACCTGAAAAGAGTACAAAAGTATAGCTTAGTCATGTGCATATTCGAAGTGTACAAGATCCGAGCCAAGTGGAACTTAACCCCGCTCTAGGTGTGTGCATATTCGAAGTGTACAAGATCCAGGCCAAGTGGAACTTAACCCAGCTATAGGTATGTGCATATTCGAAGTCTACAAGATCCGGGCCAAGTGGAACTTAACCCGGCTCTAGGTGTGTGCATATTGGAAGTGTACAAAATCCGGGCCAAGTGGAACTTAACCCGGCTCTAGGTGTGTGCATATTTGAAGTCACTAAGGAGCTACGCTAGTTCTCCAAGGAGCATCCGGCCGAGTAACAAGTTACTCCCCCAGAGGCTCGGGGACTAATGGTTATATCACTAATATCTAGTACATGTTAAGGAAAAGGCGAAGTAGCGTACCTCCATCATCTGACCTGCAAGGTTGATTGCCTTGGCAGCGGTGTTCATCTGCGCAGCAAACTCGGCAGGCCCAAACTTCTCCGGGAGATCGTCATTATGGACGAACTCCGCCTTGTTCCAGTTGTTAACAAACTCGATCAAGGTCGGAGGATAGCGTTCTCCGCTAAGCATGTCGGGCGCAACCAAACCCTTAGCATGGGCTTCCCTCCTTTTAACCTGGGCAACAGTGGGGCTCGTGTGCAAAACGAGTTCCGCATCAGCTGACCCGGCAGGAGTGTCCTTCGTCGGCGGGGTCTTCTTCGAAAGCATAGACGCAAGTGTGCGCTGTCCATCCTCGATAGATGCTGCCTTGGCCGTGTCAGGAACCTTTTTGCCCTTGGGCTGCTACTGAGAGGTTAAAGTTGCTGCGACGGATTTGCCTTTGGGAGCTGCCTTGGTGCTAGCCTTGGTACTAGTTGGGTCTTCTCGCCGAGTCTTAGAAGACTCGGACGAGGCGGAGGGACTTGGTGTTGTTGCTGATGCTGTTGGTGCTAGCGCTGATTCTGGTGCTGATTTTTGTTTTGGCGGAGGTGCTGTTGGAATCTCGGATGAAGCTGGTTGCGACAGAGCCAAAGTGGTGGTTCCCGCTGCCTCGGCAGAGCCAGTTCCCCCTGCTCCGAGGTTTCCCTCCTCTGGACGAGGTGGGCTAGAACCCGGAGCAGCTACTGAACCCTCCTGAATGGGGCTCAGCGGGCGAGAATCATCGCCATGAGGGGGAAAAGGGCTATGTCGGAGCGGCGAGGCAATGCCAGATCCGCTCTGAGGAACCTCCATCGTGGCCCTGCCGAATCAAATGATGAGTGATAAGAAACTATAGCAAAGGAAGAACATCTGAATAGCAAATCACGAAGCAGAAAATTGGATAAGGAAGAATTGACTTACTCGTTTGAGGTCAAAGGCTCCTTGGGTTTGCGAGCCCTCCGAGTTATGGCCTTAGTCGTAGGCTTGGTGGCAGCTCTGTCTGTAGACTTCTTTCCTCTCTTAACTGGTTTGGAAGGTTCGGAAGAGAAGTAGATGCAACTCCCCTTTTCTTTGGCGCGACCGGGACAGGCTCGACCGTAGCGAGGGGAGGAACTTCATGGATCTACCCACCGGGGTTAGCTGATGCCGGAAAAGCATAAGAAAGGGGGACAACGTCAAATGCTTCCATCAACTAAACATCGGAATCATCTTCATCCTCAGGCTAATCTCTAATAGAAGAGAGTTTACCGGTATGTCGCTTGGTCACATCAGGGAACCGAAGGAACATCTCCTGATCCGGCTCCTCCTCGTCCGGGACATCTCGATCCGGCGACCACTTGAGAGAAGGCTCGGTGCCGTCCTCAAGAGTTTGCTGAAGAAACATCTAAGAGAGAAAATGCGAAAGGATCAAACATACAATAAATTCTGACATATAATTTGACTCGGGAAAGGATTGGAGCACGAGATTTACCGCCGGAGGAAGCCTATCTCGGCAGAAGTGCTCGATCCGCCACACCCATTCAGCGGTGAACTTTTTGTTGGTGGTGAAGAGGGCCTTGACCCGATAGAAAATCTCGGTGTTGCTCAACTCGAATGAGGAGGTCCGGTTGGGGTCAAGGCGCCAACTCATGTGGCAGAGCTTATGAGTGTGTTTCTGGAGAGGGGAGATCCGGTTGCGGACGAATGTGATCATTGCGTCCTGGTTGCACAATCCCAGATCCTTCAGCTCCTAGAACCTTTTGTTGACTTGGTTCGCTAGGACGGTGGGCTTCTTGGGGATCTGGTCCCAGAGATCCAGATTAGGAGGACCCGGAGCATAGGGGCGCAGCCAGATCAGATCTTTAGTTGTGAAATTTCTGACATAAAAGAAGGTTCGGGCCCATCCCTTGCAAGATTCAAGCCCCATGACTCGGGGAAAGACGGACTGTTTCCGAGGAGAGATAGAAGCTGCGCCGAACTGTGTGAGCTGCTTGTCCTCCGGGTCAAGCTCTCTATTCGGAATCACGTTCCGGCGGAGGCCAAAAAACCGGATCCAGAGATCCTTGGTGGGCCACAATCCGGTGTAGCCCTCGATGGTGGAAGCAAAGGAAGAGAGAGAAGTGATGGCATTCGCCGGAAGATGATGCAGCTAAAGCTCGTAGGTGTTCAGCCAGTCGTGGAAAAAGTCGCTGACAGGGAGGCCAAACCCACGCTAGAAGTGGGAGAGGAATACTACAAACTCACCCAGATTGGGTGAGGGATCTAGTTCCTCAACGGCGAGGCGGGCGATGACGTCCTCCAGGATACGGCGCATGCGATACAGCCAGTCGAGATCGTCCTGGCATACCCAGGACCCTGTCTAGGCGCGGCGCTCGGCGTTCTCCGTGTCCTCGTCCATCTCCTGTTCCACGACGGTGAGTTCCTCCTCCGTCATTTCTAGGTCACTGTCCTCACTGGCCCTATCGGCGGTGGGGGGCAGTGGCCTAGACTGGCGCGGACCCGTGGCGGTGGGGATGCGCGGGAGTGGCGGCGACGCCGGTGCGAACGGCACGGGGCAGCGGCGGCGCAGCTAAGCAGGTGCGGCGGCGGCGGCGCAGTTGCTGGGAAGAAGAAGAAGAAGAGGCAGAGGGGCGCGAGAATGGGGAAAAGACCCAAGGAGCATGCCCCTCCCCTATTTAACCACGCCCTTGAGGGGTAGTGGGATCGCGCTGTGCAGATGGGCCACACGACGTGGCCGTGTACAATCCGGATCAGCCAATCAGCGATGAGCCATAGGAAGGGCCACAGGGCGCAGGGGATCCCACGACGTGACGTGGTGATACAGTTAACGAGGAGACAGACACGATGTGACGTGGGCAACAGTAATATCTGACAATAACTGCGGCGGTTAGTGGCGCATGTCCTTAAAATGAGGCAAAATAATGATTACCCTCCACATAGGACGTGGGGAAGCGTACGAGAGAAGGAAGAGTAACCCGGATAACTATGGGCTGACCCGGCCAGCGAGTAAAAACTCGGAATGTGCCAAGGGAAAAGATAGTTAATGAAATCCGGGATATGATGTAACTCGGAGCAAAAGGTTCAGTGAAATTGAACCTGTTGTGGCCTTAGCGGCTAAGGCAACTAAGACCGCACCAGCTTCGGGGACTAATGTTGGGGGGATACCCCGGGTAGGGTCACGCCGGGGTATAATGGCTGAGTTAGCCGAGGTACGGCAAGGTCAAAGCGAATGCTGGCCGAGTCACCTCAAGGCAGGCCAAATCAGGGAGTAACCCGGACCTGATGATGTCCGCCTAACTGAGTCCCGACCGACTTATGTCATATGCTGGGAGGATTCATGTAACTTGTATGCAGGTACAGGTGTGGCCAGATCAACTAGGCACGATCCGGGTTATATCAAGTTTGCAACAGAAGGAAGCTATCTCTTTGGTCAAAAGGTGACCACTGTACGCAGAGCGTGAGCAAAGCGGACAGAGGCCAGGACAACCGAGGCGTGGCCGACAAGGGTGACGATGCCTGTGTCGGATGACGCGGGCGCCGCAGAGGCTCACGTAGCCTCTGCGGGGATGACGCTGGGAAAAAGTGACCCGGTCAGCTTACTATTTTAGGAAGAGGCATATTCCCTGGAATATGCCTCCACGTATGCCCTAATTGGAGACCTAGCCACCCCTATATAAGGAGGGCTAGGGCATCTGTAGAAGGGGTTGGTCTTTGACTGGTAGATAGTGGAGAGAGTAAGAGAGTTCATTCTTCAGGGCAAGCTAGTGGAGAGAGTAAGAGAGTTCATTCTTACTATTTTAGTTGGTTGAGTTTTACTAGTATGTTCCTTAGGGCAAGCTAGTGGAGAGAGTAAGAGAGTTCATTCTTCCTCCTCTCCCCAATACAGCTCAACACTACTAGGAAAACGGCTATAGGTAATCAGCACATCCGTGGCTCACATGGTTGAAGTGCCCCACGGCTAAAACAGGCGTGGCTCACCTGTGGGCAGTGCCCTACTAGTAACTAGAACAACCGTGGCGCACATGACTGTAGTGCGCCACAGATGTGTGTGGGCCAGGGGCCTGTTGGCCGCATGCCAAACATATGTAGCGCACTACGGTCATGTGCGCCACGGTTGTTAGTCTCATATGTGGCGCACATGGGTGGGGTGCGCTACGCCTAAGCGCATGCCCCCCTCTGCTGTGAAACGGCCACAACTCATGGCGATTCGGCCTAGTGCGCCATGTGAGTAGGAGCATCTGGCGCACATGGCCTAGTGCCCACAGCTGTCTACTCACATGGCGCACTAGGGCCGTGTGCGCCACGGATGTGTCGATGTTTTTAGGACAGCACTTTATGTGCACATGTGTGACCACATATCCACCACCCCACACTTCACTTTCCCCTTCTTCTTCCTCCTTAGATCTAGTCGGGATCTTCTCCTTCCCACCTCAATTTCTCCACCCATTCACCATTTTTAGCATGTAAAACTTGCTTTGGATGTTACATAAGTAATAGAGGAGGTCTCCGGTCTCTCATCTCCTTCTCCGGTCGACGCGCGCACCTCTCCTTTCCATCTTTTCTCACGATCGGTCTCTCATCTCGGTAAGTTGTCCATGTAAGGATGTGTTCATGTGTATATGGATGATGTGCTCATATGTATGTAGATGATCGATGCTCATGATGTGTGTATGTGGAGAGGATGGTCATATGTGTGTGTGTATATGGAGAGTATCGATGATGCTCACGCATGTGTGTATGGAGAGGATAATGATATGTTCATGTGTGTATGGATCGGTTTCGATCTCTCTCTCTTGTGTTTGTATGTGAACAAGTTGCCATTTGTTTTGCCAAAATGTTGATTCATTTCCATTTTAGCAAGATTTTGGCATTTCGCAAAGGTCCTAATTTTAGGATAGGTCATGCCGAAATTTTCTATCGACCATTGCATGCATGCATTCATTATGTGGTTCTAATAGACTTCAAAATTGTACCGTGTACACCGTGCAGGCAAAAATGGTCCGCATAATGAGCGAAGGCATTGTGGCTAGATTTTTGAAATGTGCGACGGCCGACATGATACGAAATAACAAGACGGATATAAGATGTCCGTGCAGAAGATGCAAACTCAACTGGGTGATCGACCCAGATTTCGGGAATCTGCAGGCGCACCTGCCCGCCATGGTTTCATGGATGGATACACTCGTTGGATAAGCGGCGACGATGATGGAGACGGTGAAGGTGGCCAACATGACGATGATCATCATCACGCCGAGAACGGGCGAGATGATGAAGAGTCTCCTGGAGATGGTGAAGGTGCGGAAGCAGACCGGGATGATGATGATCTAGATGCCGGAGGAGCAGACGACGATGGAACAACATCAGGCTGGGTGCGGGACCCTTATGTGCAAGAGTTGCTTCTCAAGCAGACGAGTAACGCCAGGGCTGCCGCTAGAGAGAAAGCCAAGCTTGCGCAACTTGAGAAAGACGCGGTTACTCCATTGTATGAAGGATGTAGGCCCGATGATACCCGGTTGAATGTAACGCTCAAGGCTATGGAGATGAAGGCAAAGCACAAATTGAGTGACGCAAGCTTCGACGATATGATGGCATTCTGGCACGATCGTCTCCCGAAGGGGAACACATGTCCAACTAGTATCAAGGATGCCAAGAAAATCATCTGTCCTCTCGATCTACCGCACGTTAGATATCACGTATGCATCAACAATTGCATCATTTATCGCGGCGAGGACGTGGAGAAAACCACATGTCCGATGTGCGGCGTGAGTCGATACAAGAAAGGGAAGAAAGCACCTCGAAAAGTGGTATGGTACTTTCCTATCACTCCTCGTCTGCAGCGCTATTTCGCGGACCCTAAGGAAGCGAAGCTCATGCGATGGCATGCGGAAAGGAAGAAGCCAGAGATGATGATGACCCGAAAAGGATGAGTCCGACGCACCCTTCGGATGCTAGCTAGTGGAAAGCATTGGACCTCGAATTCCCGAATTCGGTGGAGATTCGAGGAACATCGGGCTTGGTGCGAGCACCGATGGACTCAATCCGTTCGGTAGCAAAGACGCACAAAGACTTGGACCGTGTTTGTATGGATGTACAACCTACCTCCATGGTTGTGCATGAAGAAGAAGTACATACAAATGAGTATGCTAATTCAAGGACCGAAACAACCTGGTACCGACATCAATCTGTATCTCGGGCTGTTGAAAGAGGAGCTAGCCACGTTATGGGAATCTGGAGCCAATACTTACGACGCCGTCGCACAAGATTATTTCACTATGAGAGCCGCGTTGGTCACTACGGTGCAAGACTATCCAGGTTGCGGGTATATCTTGGGGCAGGTTATCCAAGGATTCTGCACATGCGTTAGGTGCATGGAGAACACAAGCTATCTCGAACTAGAGAAAGATCCAGGGTCATCGAAAACCGTGTTCATGGCGCACCGGAGGTAGCTCGGCAAGAATGATCCATGGAGAAAACATGGAGACCTGTTCGATGGCAAATCAGAGACCCGAGGAATCCCAGAGCGTAGGAGCAGCGAAGAAGTGGAAGAGTTGCTGAAAAACTGGAAAGATTGTCCTAAGCCAGAAAAGAAGCAAAAGAGGCAGCAACAAGACAAGCCGCTGATGAAGGTATGGAAAACAAGGTCTGTTTTCTGGGAGTTGCCATACTGGAAGTTTCTCCGCACGCCTCATAGCCTCGACATCATGCATATCACGAAAAACGTGTGCGAGAGTCTGGTCGCCACCATAATCAACATGCCAGATAGGACGAAAGATGGTCTGAAAGCAAGGCACGACCTGATATGCTTGGGTATCCGGAAGGAGCTTCACGGAGGACGCACTACTCCTGATGATCAGGAAGATGACGATGATCATGAGTCGGAGACGACACAAGGTCGTCGGAAGGGTAAAAAGTTCAAGAAGAACGAATATTACTGCCCTCCTTCTTGCTGCACTCTAAGACAGGATGAGATCAAACAGTTTTTCAAGTGCCTTCTAGGAGTCAAATTTCCTTACGGCTACGCGGGCAAGATAAGCAGATACCTAGACGAGGCGAAGCAGAGGTTCATGGCATGAAGTCTCACGACCGTGCTGCTAATGACGCAGTACTTCCGGTCGCACTAAGAGGGATAATGGACGAGCACGTCTGCGAAACGTTATTTGCCTATGCAAGTTTTTCGACGTCATCTCTAGGAAGTCGATTGGCTTGAATCAGCTCGGAAGGCTAAGGTGGAGGAGATCGTGGTGATACTATGTGAGCTTGAGGTCTACTTCCCACCCGCATTCTTCGACATTATGGTGCATCTGCTGGTCCATGTCGTGGAGGACATGGTACAACTCGGGCCGATGTTCCTCCGCAGCATGATGGCGTTCGAAAGGATGAACGGACACATCAAAGGATACATTCGCACCAGGTCCCGGCCCAGATGGAAGCATAGCCAAGGGCTTTCGGCAAGAGTGCATCTCTTTCGCACGAATTATCTAGACATCGAGAACCCCGCCGGTCTTCCGTCAATAGACACCTTGGCAAGCTCGACGGATCTGGTCACCGAGAGGGTCATCGACATCGCATGCGACTTGATTTTCGACGCGCAGACTTTGATCGAGCAAACCTCGTCGCGCTACAGCATTTAGAACTGGTCGATCCTTGGGTACAGAAGCACAAAAGGTTAATCGAGAAGAAGTATAGTGACCGGGGCATATAGAGGACGCAGGGAGAAATAATCAAAGAGCACAACTCAGATTTCACGCGTTGGTTTAGGCAGACGCTCCTTGATAATCCCCCGCGCTCGCATTCTTCTGACACGGAAAAGATCATATTCACCTTGTCGCAGGGACCGATGCAAAACCTGGTGACCTATCAGGCGTATGATATCAACGGCTACACATTCTACACGGAGGAAAAGGACAACAAGTGTGATTATAAGAACTCAGGCGTAACGTCAGAATTCTACACCGATGACAACGTGAAGGAAAGATTCTACGGAAGAATCGAGGAGATCTGGGAGCTCGACTACTATGGAGAAAAGGTGTCGATGTTCCGTGTCAGATGGGAAAAGAGCGTCGAAAGAGAAGACCGGTATTTCACAACCATGGTTATACCCGAAGCAGCCAAATCCAAGGCCACCGGTGCAAACGTGGCCGCGAAAAATGAACCGTGGGTACTGGCTACCAAAGTGGACCAATGTTTTTCATTACCGACCCGACAAAGCCTAGCCGTGTTGTCGTGAGGAGAGGAAAAAGAAACATCATCGGAATGGATGGAGTCGCCAACGAGCAAGACTTGACCAAGACGGCGATCCAAAGATTGAAGATGATGGCGACTACGATGCGACAAGAACATACATCACAAGAAGAAAAAGGACAACCCTACCCAAAAAAGGTAGCCCGTTCGAAAGAAGAAACATTAAAGTGCCGGGGCTAAATTATTCAACCGTGACAAAGAAGGGAAAAAAGTTTGTAAAACGCTAGCTCAAAAAATATTGTAAAACGCGTGGTCGAAAAAGATTGTAATATTTATGGACAAATTATTATGACATATTTGAATCATGTACAAATTATTATGACATATTTTGAATCCTATTTGTACCACTTTTATGACATATATTATCACCTTTGGGAATTTTTGGAATATTTAAAAGTATTTTAAAAACAAAACAAAACTTTTATGGCATATATCACCACTTTTGGGCATTTTTTGGAACATTTAAAAATATTTTTAAAATAAAAATAAAAAAGGTGGGCACTAGGATTCGAACCTAGGTGCTCACAGGTTTATAGAATAAAGGAGTGGTTGGAACCAGTGGGATAAGGCGAGCTAGTGGTAACTATCGGGGTGGCAGCCCTCTTATCGGCTAGTCCTACCCACTTAGGCGTAGCGCACCCTGGCCAAGTGCGCTACGGTTATCCGTAGCGCACTTGGCCAGGGTGCGCTACACCTATGTGGGTAGGACTAGTTGAGCCACGCCCTCCCCATCATCCTCAGACACAGCTAGATCATCTAAGTCCCTCCCCGCATCGTCCCCATCCCCATCGACGCGCCGCCGCCGCTTCATCCCAGGAGGAGGAGGCCGCCGCCGCCGCATCCCAGGAGGAGGAGACCGCCACGTCAGGAGGAGGAGGAGGCCGCCACGCTAGGAGGAGGCCGCCTTGCCCACGCGCTCGTTCCGTGGAGGAGGAGGTTGGTGGTGGCGAGGTTCCTGCAGCGTCGGCTCCGCTCCTCCGGCGGCAAGGTGCTCTTCCGCTCCCTCCTCCTCGTTACCTCGTCCGCCAGCCCTCGTCGTCCTCATCTCATAGGTGAGTGCCGCCCCTCCCCTCTCTCCTTCTCTTCCTCTCTCCTCGAGCAATGGTTAGGGTTAGCACCTGATGATTTAATTGATGCCTCTGATGGTTAGGGTTAGCAATGGTTAGGGTTAGGGTTAGCACCTGATGGAATTGACATTTTTTCCTAATGATTGGTGGTTGTTTGACAAAATGAGATGGCCATGGGAGTTCAAAGAAGTCCATGAATTTCATCACAAAAACGAGCAAACATGGGAATCTAGCAAAGCACATGTAGGTGTCCCTGGCTGGCTAGATCAGTAACACAACATGAACATTTGGCTAGATCAGTAACAAAAATGAAGAACTAAACAGGTACCAAGTAGCTAAGAATTGACATTATGTTTGACAGTGAGCTTACAGTGATCTTCCACTGTGTTAGATAAATCTTGATGGTCGATTGGATGTTAGATAAAATTTGGCCTAACATGTTACTTTCATCATACAGTGGGTATACTGTTATCTTTCACAAGTAGATAAATGACCCATGATCTAAGACATGTTACTGTCGAGGCAATGTAGATGCTACTGTCATAAAATCTGGAGCTTTGGGTTCTACTTGGCCAAATTTAGAAATCTAGAGCTTTGGGTTCTACTTAGGGAAGGGGAATTGGGAAACAATGGCTCATCTGCTCATGTAGCTCTAGATTTTAATTGTTGGTGCTTAATCATCACTTGATGTTGCCATTGCCGTCGTGTTTGTATGAGGTCTCAGTCAGATGTAGTTAAGTCTGGATGCAGTAGTTTGCTCCTCTACTAGTCAAGCACATGCCAAGGTTAAGAGTAGCAAGCTGAAGGTTAGGGTCCTGAGTTTATTCTGTGTAGCAAGCTTCAGGTTAGGTTCAAGTTAGGTTCAGAGTAGCAAGATTCAGGTTAGAGGTTTAGGTTAGGTTCTTCTATTGTATATCTGCTTGATAAAATAATTAGGCCTAGTGTATGTGGTCTGGAATAGCCTGGTTCAGCTGCATTGATTGGGCAAGGTGATGTTTTAGGTGATGCCGGTTTATGGTTTGGAAGCATGGTGTGTGAATTGGTGCACTAAACTTGTTTTCCTGGGATATTAGCTCGTTTGCCACCACTATAATTGGGTCATCATGAAATAGAGGAACTTAGGAAATAGGGGTCATCACCATAATGATTATGCAATGAGTAATCTTGATAGAGCAATGATGCAAAGCAATGCGATTAGAAGTAATTTGACATATATAAAATTGACACTGGGGCCACATGATGCTTCACCATAAATACACTCTGTGATGTCTGATTAAGCCCAGCCCCAAGTACAAAGATGGCTATTCAGGAGGAAACTCCTCTATAGTTGGGCAGTCAATAAAATCATGAGTATTTTACTTACATGAGTGATCATGCAAATTATGAATACTATGGTTTTAGTACTGATCCTGGTGATGGTCTAGTAGTGCTGAAAAGGCACTACTGCAAACAATATGTTGCAGTGAATATATAAAATGAATATGTGCTGAACCAAATGTGTGAATATAAACTTGTATTTGCTTCTTTGTCGCGGTTGTGTATTTGCTTGCTGTCATATTTATTATCATATAAACTTGTATTTGCTTGATGCCATATAATGACAGGTGCTATAATCTGCATGTATTTGCTTGATGTCATCAATGATAGGTGATATAATATGTGGTGATATAATTTTAGCACTTGAAATTGTGCTTGTGCTTGTATGAAACACTTTATTATGTGTGTATGCAGGTTCTTGTATGAAACGAGTCCCGATTTTTGCCGGAATGTTGATTAACTTCCTTTTCGGCAGAAATCGGGCACTCCTAGTTTAAGAAAATTAGCAAAGGTCATGCCGGATTTTTCCGTGCATTTAACCAATTATTTGTTTTTTATTAGTGCAAAGATGTGTGACAACGACGAGGCTAGATGTTCTAAGCGCATCAGCGCTGAAGGAGAACTCAGACCTCCGAATAAACAATTGACATTCTGGGAGGCGGCCCAGTGGCTAGAAGACGATGAAGAATACCATCCTTCGGAGAGCGAGGATGATGAGATGGAAGACGCGGAGGAAGAAGCCGAAGGAACGGTAGACGATGAAACCACTGATGGCGGCGAGGGCACAGGGAGTGGTAGCAACCCTCCTAAGAAGAAGAAGAAGCCGAAGGACTGGCGCCCGAACACGGTCGGCACGGTTCCTTTGGAGGAAACCCTCCTAAGAGGAAATTACCGAAGTGAGCCCATCAGGGGTTCCTTTGGAGCCCGCCCTTGTCGTCAAAAGGTACGGTGGGCAAGTGGCGGCGATCACCCGGACAACCATCTCGATCAACACCGAGAATCTCCGGCATAAAGATAATGGCCACTTGCGCACACTCCTCTTCGAGAAGCTGCACGCAAGATACAAGTTCCCCGCATGTCGTAACACAAATTATCATGGGAATGAAGTAAAAAATCCTCCTCACAAAGATGAGCACCGCCTGGCCACCGGAGAACCCGGATAAAGAAGAAGATCTATAAAGAAGGCAAAAGTCTCGAGGAGATCCAGAAGATTGACCCGCAGATCACCAAGATCAGTTCGCGGGAGTTCAAGGAGAGGTGTGAACCGAAAGAGCCCCGCCGAGTAATCGGGAAAGGTGCCGCAGCGATGAATATAGGTCATCACCATCTCGGATCTGGTGGATACAGAACCGCGGAGGCCAAATGGAATAAGGAGGACGAAGAGTATAAATCCAAGGGGATAGAAAACCCCTTTGCTAAATTCGAACCCGAGCAGGTTCAAAACTTCATCAGGGCCCGTTACCATGTGGACCCAAAAACCAAACAACTCACCGCGGATCCTGCGGTGAAGGAATTCGAGGAAATTGTGGTAAGTATAATCTAATTACCGCGGATCAACACGATTGCAATCTAATCGATGATCTAAATGATTCACTATTTCTTCTACAGGAGGAGGAAATTGTTGCTAGTCATGGATCCTGTGGTTCCTCATCCTGTGGGTCGACGGGCGCCACCGTGGATAACCCTTTTAACAGGGCGATGAACCGGGCCAAGAAAATAGAGCCGGTTACGAAGAGGTCGTCGTCGGCTGGCCGTCTGGACGGCCTCGGGGGTAAGAATTGGGTGGATCATTTTGGTCCACCGCCGAGGACGCATGTGGCGCCGTCGGGAAGGAGCGAGGAGGAAAACCGTGAGGTTCAAGAACTTAAGGCACAAGTGGCGCGGATCCCGCAGATCGTCCAAGACAACCTGGCAATCACCCTCACGTCCTTCCTGCCTACCTTGGTGGAGTCAATAGCGAACTGGAGTGCGGGTGGTCGAGTAGGGCCGTGCCCGATTCCAAGCATGGTCAGCAGCCACTCGAACAACGCGGCACCGACGAATCAGGCGAACTACGTGTTCGTGACTCCGCCCGCTAGCACCGCGGCGCCGCAAGTGTTGGTGACTCCCCCTGCCATCACCGCGGCGGCGGAGTACATGTTGGTGCCCCCCCTGCCATCGTCGCGGCGGCACCGGAGCTCCAAGCACCCGTCGGTAGGGAGAATACACCGGCGGCCAACACCGCGCCATCAAGCAGCCCTTCCGTCTCTTGCACGCCCGTCGCCGTATGCGGTGCATCGACATTAGCCGATCTCGACGCCATCACGGTAAACAAATTGCTTTAATTACCGCCTTTCATGCCATCTATTACTCTTATGGCATCTCGCTCTGACGATGCCGTACATGTTTTCCGCAGACGGATGTTCCTTGCACTCTCTTATGCTACGTGAACAACGAGCTGAGGTATGTTGCCAAGGGTACCATCGTTCAACCCTTGCAGCGCATGTTCCACTCAAAGCCGATGCCAGATAGCGTGCACAGGGTTAAATTAGTCGGGTGCTAAGGGGCTACGACGACCTGGAACCTCCCATTCAACCCCCAGGAGCGGATGAAGAAGAGCCGTCTGTCCTCAGAACTTGCTTCGTCTTATTCTTGCTATGGCCAAAGAGCATGATCCGTTTGGGGACGGCGGGGGCCATCACGCCACAGACAACAGCACCGCCTGTCATGCCAGCGACAAGCGGTGGCAAGGCGTCCTCCCGTTCCCTAAGCCTAGCCAGAAGGCTTGATGTTGGCCTAGTTGTAGTTACAAACTATAGATGACCTTTGTGTGTGTGTGGACGACAAGTGAACTTATTTTGCTTATTATTATTATATATCAATCAATGCTTGGTTTTTTTGCTTACTCTTTGGTCCTTTGCTCAATTTGGTCCTTCTTTTTTTCCTTACTCTTTTTTCGAGAATAATGCCGATGATTGAAAGTCGTGGCACACTATATATGTGAATGTGCTACGATGGGACTGTGAGCCTTGTGATATGCACAAGTCCAGGTCTTGTGCATCCTACTTGGCTCACAGTTCCATCGTAGCATATTCCTGTGTCCAACGACCTATGTATATATAAGAGGCATTCTTTTCGAGTTATTTTGTCTTTTTCGATAATATGCCGATGATTGAAATGTCGTGGCACAATATATATGTGAATGTGCTATGATGGGATAGTTAGCCTTGTGATATGCACAAGTCCAGGAATTGTGCATCCTACTTGGCTAACTGCGTTCCATAGCATATTCCTGTGTCCAACGACCTAGCTAGTTATATATGAGGCATTCTTTTCGAGCTACTTTGGTCTTTTTCGAGAATAATGCCGATGATTGAAATGTCGTGGCACACTATATATGTGAATGTGCTACGATGGGATTGTACGCCTTGTGCTATGCACAAGTCCAGTGTGTCATGCATCCTACTTGGCGACGGTTCCATCGTAGCATATTCTGTGTCCAACGACCTATGTATATATATGAGGCATGCTTTTGAGTTACTTTGGTCTTTTCGAGAATACTGCCGCAGATTTAAATGTCGTGTCACTCTATATGTGAATGTGCTGCGATGGGATTGTTCGCCTTGTGCTATGCACAGGTCCAGGTGTTGTGCATCCTACTTGGCGAAGAGTTCCATCATTGCATATTCCTGTGTCGAACAACCTAGTTATATATGAGGCATGCTTTCGAGTTTGGTATTTTGATTTAGGAGTACTTTCTATAAGTGTATCTTCATATGCGACTTTAATTATATATGTTTTTTCAATAGTCGGTTAATTATTATTGTCAACTTATAGATGACGTGGTACGTCAGGTACAAGGGACGGGTTCCTGAGTCTACGATGATTGGAAAGACTGCTTGGAGACAGGTGCACCGCTTCAGCGCAATAGCTACAAAGGGTACAACACTATGGCGGAGGAAGCTAGATACACCGCTATCTAGCGGAGTTAGGACAAGGAACCGATGAAGACCTACACCTTCGTGTGGCGGTGATCATGCTTATCTTCTTTGGTTATTTATCCCGCTTGTGTCTAGCTAGCTAGTTTAGATGTCTAGGCGAGCTGAGCTCTAACTTGTTCGATCGACACATGTATTAGCATGTCACCAACTACTACTTTGTAACATGATCGAAACAATGTAACTTAGACTATGTATTCATGTATGAGACTTATCTATATGTATTTGTTTCAATCTTGTTTTTCATATTGAGTATTTATATATATAATTGTATATCTTGTATCTGTGTGTGTATATCTGCTGTAATATTGTATATAATCTGTATTGCATATAATCTGCTCGAAATTAAAAAAACAAAAAATACAACTGTGGCGCACATGGTCTACCTTCTGTGGCGCACTACACCTAAAGCGCACTATGGAAGTTTAGTGGCGCATCAGGTAAACGCCACGTAAGATCCCAGTGTAGCGCACCATCCCAAACTTCGTGGCGCACTAGGAGGTGCCACGCCTATCTATACACAACCGTGGCGCACTAGGCAGTGCGCCACGGCTGAGAGATAGCCGTAGCGCAAGGCCCGTGGCGCACTGCTAGTGCGCCACGGATGAGCATTTCTGGTGCGCCACTAACAGCCTGTTTCCTAGTAGTGCAAGGAGCACTTCTAAACCTTGGAAGTGAATCAAATACAAACATCTGTGTGTGGAATCACCACACTATCCCTCCCAGGATTCCTCTAGTGCATATTGTCCCCACCTTTAGCCTATCCATGGCATCTGCCGTGACACCACCACGACAATAGGGGTTGTATGAGGGTGTGAGCTTCTAGCAAAAAAGGCATGATGGCTAGTTTTGCAAGAAATGTTATTTTCTTGTCTTCAAAACCAACAAGGACCAGTGGGTTTGAGGAGGATCTAACCAGAGGAAAATGTGGGGCTTGGTAGTCCTTAGGATGGTTAACAAGATGGTTGAAGTGCATTTCCAAAAATGCACATGGTTTTGAGAAAAGGAGGCATTCAAAAAGATGATGCTGAAATTATTTCTAGACTTAGTCAAATTTGGCAGTTTTGAGGAAATTGACTAGAGTATGAGGGGGAATGTTCTTGGAGGAGTTGCAAGGTATCAGAGCATTAGGAAGTGGATGATATTGAAGTGTAGAATGAGTAGAAGAGATCCATGCTTGATATTGGTCTCCATGGACTTGGAAACTTCTGGAATTGAATTCCTCATTATTGATCTGGTTAAGGGTTTTGGGATGATCACCTAGTGGCTAGGGATCAGATCTAGGTTGGCATTCTTTCTTAGGGGTTGAGGAGTTAGAGACATCTCGATCCTAGTGATGAACTCCTAGAGTAGCTCATGCTACTTCCTAAGCAAACAAGTGAATCAGCAGATCAGAACAAATCATCAGACATCAGATCAAGGCAACTCATCTTATAAACCATCAACTACTCTAGGGTTACCTTCAAGCTTAGCTTGAGGTAGGGTTGGGGAATTTTGAAGAGGTTGATTTTTTGAATAAGGTGAGAGTCCTTGGTATCTCTACCAAGAGTAGGATTCAAATGCTTTGAACAAAAGTTTTGGGAAAACTAGAGGTAAGATTAGTTGAGTGTTCTGTCTTGAAAACATAAGGAGATTGTATTATATGTCTCCATAGTTTTGTCAATAGAAGCTACCAAAAATAGTATTGGTTACATAGGCATCTTGGCTCATGTTTTGAAATGCCAGAACGTTTGAGAATATGTAAAGTAAGCCAAGATAGTTTTGGTAAATAGCTTTTGTCAACTGAGGGTGAGTTAGGGAGTATCATAAGTTACACTCTCTTAGGCACAAGTGCAAACACACCACAAGCAAGCACTGCACCAAAGCACAAGAAAAAGTTTTTGTTCCCCCTATTTTTTGTATTCTAGACACCTAATCAAGGTTGCTAAAATTGGGATGTTACTGACCTTTCCCCCTTAAAAGAATCTCGTCCCGAGATTCGGGAGAGTAAGGTTAGGGGATTTGTCTTAGTAAGTGCTATGGGTTTCTTGCTGACTTTGCCTTCGAACTAGGAACACGTTGACAGCAAGGTTGACTTCAATCTTCTGGAAACTCGGGGGAGGGGGGGTGGGTCGAGCTGGCTTCAACCCTGGTTGTGGGGAGGGATCTTCCTTCTGGAAGGATCTAAGGTGCTTCTCTTAAGTGGGTTATTGCATCCAAGGTCTGCGTCTTCAAATCTGGTGTCTTCGGGTCACACGGTCGGGTAGAGAGGTCATCTATTTGCGGGAAAGATGTAGTCTTTCCCCCTTAGGATTGGACTTGGGTAGGTCGGAGAGTCCTAAGTCGGGGGTATCCTTATACGGGTGGAAAAAGACGGTTCTTAAGGTAGCGGAGGACAACAAGAGGGAGGATGGCTTCCTAGCTGTATTTCCAGGAGGACATGGGCTAGTGTACTATAGGTTGCCCTCGTCAACTTCTGGGGAGTCCTAGAGTGGGTGAAGGGGCTTCTCTCTTGACCTTTACTTCCACGGGGTGTTGTAGCCTATCGAAGCGTGGGAAATCTTCAGTCTTGAGCTGAGGGGCAGAGAGCGGTAGGGTGACCATCTTTTATGAGGGAGGAGACCTTGGATGTCTTCGGGCTCCTCTTTCGCGGAAGTCTTGCCGGGCTTACCCTCGGGGCATTCTCTGCTGAAGTGACCGGGTAGTCCACACGTGAAGCAGGTACCTAGCCTTCGGCTTAACCTTTTTGACGCCTTGCCTTTGTTGGTACCGGGAGGTTGACGGGCTATGCCAATGAGGGGATATACTGGAAACTTTATGGGAACATGGTCTTGGCCTTCACAGATGAATCAAGTGATAAATCGAGTTGGGTAAACTTTGGGCGAATGGGGTTCTCCGCAGTTGGGGCAGTGGTCGGAACATATGTTGGCTTGGTGCCCTTCGTCTCCGTAGTGGCTACATGCCTCCTTTGAGCTTTCGGACTCCATGGCCATCCTGGGGAAATCTCCGGTTGAGGGTACGCGCTCCGGGTTGGGGTCTATTGCAACGACTTGGGTAAAACACGCCAGAAGGAAAAACAGTTCAAGTAACCATAGCAATCAAGGAAGTCATTACATACCAACCAAATCTGCATCCAAAGGTGCTAATAGTACTTAAGCATTACAAAACGCGTTTGGGGACGATACATGACTCTACCCTATTGCTAAACGGGCGAGTACCGCAACACAGGTGTTACTCGGAGGGTGCATCTGTGAAGTCGTGGCTAGCTTCGGGGTCTCCAACTACTGCAGATACTCGGGGGTTTGCGGGATATTCCGCTCGTCTTCGGTGAAGGTGAGAGTGGTGCCTTCCCATGGTGCAGGGTTGGATGTTGACTCGATCAGAGGAGGTGACGGGACGATGGGTGATACTCATTGAGGAAGGAGAGTTCATCGTCAGTCCCTGGGTTCTCGTCTTCAGCGGTTGGGGGTACTTCAATGATCAGCTTTCTTGCCAAGCGGGCATTGGTGGCTTGGAGACTTCTTTCGCGCTTACAGAGTAGGTTGATATCCATCTTTAGAAGCATATTCTCGCGTCTGGCCTTGTCTAGATCTTCCTGGGAGCGTTGGAGTAGGTATTCCATATTTTCTAGCTGATTCCCGATGCAGCAGGTAAGGAAAGACTCAGTAGGTAGTCCATCTTCATCTCTCTTTCCAAACAAGTGGTAGGGAGTTTCTTTCAACTCATCTTCGTGGATCTTGCAGAGGCGCGCCATGATTTCCTGTATGGCTCGCACCACTCCATCAACCCATTTACTATCGAGGAAGGTGAAGATTGTGGGCACGGTGTCCTCATCGGGGGAAGGAATAACAACCTTGATGACCCATTGCATCACATTGGTGTTACTGCGAGGAAGTTCGGTTCCTTCAATAGTTGGCGCGGGCCTCTTGACTATCTTCAGTAGGTTGTGAAGTTGTTCTTCAAAGGGCCAGAAACTGTCTCCAACTATGATGCGCTCTTAGCGGAAGGAGGCCATCTACAGCAGATTTGTGAGATGAGTTTAGGTTAGTGACAGTGTGCAGGTTTTTAAGCATATGAAATCATATTAATTCAAGTAGCTTTTTCGAAATAGAGGGGGAGAAGACATAAGCATTTTTGCAAATAATCAACTTTTCTCCCTTGTCTTTTAGAAAATAGGTTTGTCGTTTTCCTGTCTAACATCCATGCTAACTAAGGTCTCCTACAGTCAGGATGGCTCTGATACCAAGTCTCTGGGCTCCCCGGATTATTCGTCCGAGAAATCCCTGTTATGCATATTTCCATGTTCCCATGATCAATGAGCCATGGAACATAACCGACAAGTATCATTACAACATACGAAACATAATGAATTATGTGGTTGCTTTTGAAGAGCCTAAACTAACTATTGAAATTATGGCATCTCCATATCTTTGTTGAAAAAGAGTTTTGAAAACACGCTTCTGTTTTATAAATCAAGGCATCTCCACATCTTTGTTGAAAAAGAGTTTCGAAAACAGTTTTGGAGTAAAACCCTTTTTAAATCTCTTTGACCACCTCGGGTCAAAACAAAGCTTTCGGACTCGGGTTCCCCCGGAACCTTCGTCCACTTCGTACTTGTTTCCCAAACAAGCACAATTTATGTACTCCTAGCCAACACCTTTACAACCGTCCTTGACCGTGGACACGGCTATTCGAATAGATTATACTCTGCAGAGTTTGCGCACTTTCCCCACAAGAATCAATACATCCGCCGGGATACAACCACGGCCCACCACCACTATAGATGGGGGTTCGGATAATCAAACCTAACCTTTCGCTTGTCTATCCTAGCAAAGGCATGTTTTTCCTCTTGGGTTTCTTCTCCCCGACAACGAGTATGTGGCTCCCAGCCGTAGTCCTTCCTTCCGTAGACGTGCATACCCAAGACCCAACTTGACGTATACCTTAAAACTGGTGACTCCACTTCCTTCCGTACTCCAAGTCATACCGTCCGCGGGAGACCCAATTGTTGCACTGCCTCCTGCCAATTCAGGCTCACTCTTGCCGAAGCAAGCGACAGGCTTTAGATCCTCGATCTGGTGGCGCCTGCCCAGACTTCCAGGGATTTCTCCCTATAAGCATTGTAGAAGCTGCCTCGGCTAATGCGGACAAACTACGAGTTAAGCCCCAACACCTGGGGTAATGTGGTTGCACAGATAAAATTGTTCCAGTAAAGGCATAGAACATCCCATAACATTCTCACCTCTCATCATCACCATTTCATTCGTTAAAACATCCGCTTGGAATGATGCCTTTTTCCAAGGGTTTTACAAAAGGGTTTTGAAACATTGGTAGTGGGGTAAATTCCAAAACAGTTTATTTTCTCAAAACCGGAGTTTCCAAGGAGGTAGGATGCTAACCATCGTACTCTCGGTCTAGAGGGGATAAAATGATAGGTTCAACGGAGTGGTGCCTCGAAGGACACAAATTTATAACTTGGAGGAGCCAAGTTACTATCGCGGTATTTGTAAAACAAAACATGCATGTAGATAATGCAATTTATAAAGAGGATACAAAACAGGTAAATGAGAGTAGGACATATATCAGAGTTCAGGAAATGGTGGCTTGCCTGTGGTCAGCAATAAGTCCCTGGACTTCTTTAGATAACCAAAATACCCAATATAGAATTAATAAGAATTCCCTTCCTTCTTGTCGTCATCGGGTATACATGCAAACAGACAATACCACAATCAATACAAGGCATACATGCATCAAACCATACAACTAGCAAACATACTGAACACTATTGAACTTGGGAGGTTTTGGAGATGTGGGGTTTTATTGGTGGAATTACTAAATTGCCATTGTAGGGTTTTTCCCTTGGAAGATAGTTGTCAAGGCTAGATACAAAGCATTTGGAGTAGGGTTCTGAGGTCAGTAGGATACCAATGTGCAAAAGTGATATCCTCAGATAGGTCTTGACAAGACAAAACCATTACAAGTGGTTTCGCTTGATTATCACTTTTCTAGATTTAATTATGCTTTTTATAGTGGATTAAACTCTAGTTTGAGGAAATAATTCACCAGAAATATTCTGGAGGTCCAAAAATTATTTCCTTGGATGGTTTGGTAGTATTTGAGGTACTGAATCACCTAGAGTTGTAATCAAGTCAAAAGAGTTGCCAGAATGCCCTCAGGAAATTCCGAAAGGCAGTTCTTTCTGGTTTTTCTATTTAGCACCAGATTAAATCTAAAGGGGATATTGAGTTGATTCCAAGGGCATGTGATAGGAATTTAGAATGCCTTTCTGTAGAAATTGGACTCACTCTTTGTGGAGTTGCCAAACTCCTGGAGTGATTTCTTTAGTGAAAATACCCATCACAGAAGTATTTAAATCACTAAAAATCAACCAGAGCTCAATAAATTGTGAGCTGCTGAGGTTTCGTAGATATTGGAACTGGGGTGTACTGGGAGGTGGAATCAGGTCAAGAACACATTTTCTTAGACCTAGGTAATTTATCTAAGAGAGAAAGTTGCTGTTTTTGTTATTTTTGCTAAAGGCAGTATATTGTTCAACCTGGCAAGGGACCTATGATGGATGATAGGTATGTGAAATACCTTCCAGTAGGACTTTGGTTCATCTCAAATAGAGATGCAAAACTCTCCGAGGAAATTAATTAGTGCAAGGTATACTTGTCAGCAGAACAATTACCAGTAACTAAAGAAAACTATTTTGGACATGGAGTTGCCTCTACAGGTTTGACAAAACATCAGGGAACCCCCAAAAATTTGAATCTTGGCATTTGGACTTCATTTTCATTTCAAAAGGAATTAATCCTACTGGCATAACTCTGGATCTGAAATAAAAAGAAAAGAAACAGAGCAGCTCGGCCGGGATCTGGGGAGGCTGGTCCGCACAGAGGCAGGCCGACCCAAGCCAGGGCATCACGATGCGCGGGAGCCCGCGGTTCAACCTGACGAGCGAGGCCTGGCGGTCAGCAGGAGGGGGAGGCCAAAGCAGTACCAACCAGATCTGGCCGTCCGTTTTAGGCGCGATGGACGCTCCGCGCTCGTCGTCGTCGCAGCGACAAAGCGCCGGGGACAGAACCCTTCTTTGGGAGAAGGCCGAAGCTTCTCCTCCTTCTTTTCCCGGGCAGATCCGAGCAGGGGAGGGAGAGTGGAGCTAGGGGAGTGTGAGGGGAAGTGTGAGGGGGCAAATGAGGGGCAGAGGCTGGCTGGGGGTGGCCTCTGGCCATATATACCAAGAGGGAGGAGTAGATGAGGCAATTTACCCATTTGGGCATGGGAGAGAGGGGATGCTGGCCAGGGATTGGTCCAGGGGGAGGTGGAGACGGGTAGTATGGGTATTTGACTCGTGCAGGGGCAGAGTGGGGAGCTGTGGTGATTAAATGGACAAGATTCTTGTATGATTTTTGTTGCAACTCTCTCTCTCTCTTACTACTAGTACGAGGGAAAATGGGGATTTGATGGGGTGGAGCTATAGTGCTGGTCGACCAGTGGGGTGTCCTGGTGCTGAGGATGAGCTTTGATCAAGTTTTGATGAAACGTGGGAGTGATTGGGGTTGTGGTTTGCTTAATTGACAATTTTGATCCAACTAGAGGTTTATGAAGGAAGTCCAAAATCTTGCATTGGACCAGAGGAGCAAATGGTACTGGTGAGTAGGTGAGGTAAAGGTGGACTCCTATGATTTATTTGAGATTTTTTAGAGTAGTTTTAGTCCTCCTAAATCCAATTACTCAGAAAGGATCAAAATGATTTCTAGAAGATCATTTGATAAGTTTCCATTGGTTAAGGTTGGGTTTTTATGTGGAAGGGTTCCAAATGTGAATACACACTTAGGGGAATTTTCCCAAAATTTATTGAGGAATAAAAGTAATTAAAACAATTATTATTCCAATTCAGCCATTTAAGAAAATGGGCAAAAAGAAATAGTAAAGCTTCTCAAAAATAATTATTTTTGAGGAGGGAAGGTGCTGTATGACAAATGGAACTCACTTGAGCCACAAGTTAGGGAAGTGTTTTGGTAAAAACCAAACTTTCCTTTATGGAGGGAGTTTTGGAGATTTTGACTATTTAAGGAATTAAATAGTTTTGGGGCCATAATAATTATGGATAATTATTGATAAATATTTAGGATCAATGAATATGAGATAGACAAGGTGTAGAAAGCATTTGCAACCTTGTGGAATAGAATTCCTACTTGAAAAGGATGGAAAACAAGGAGTTGATGATCTAGGGTGGTGTTATTTTTATACCACCAAAACATGCTTGCATCTTGGAGCTCAGAGCTCACCTTGGTGCAAGGGATAGATGGATAGGTAGACCAAGTCATATAGATGGTCATTGAAGAGATAATTTAAATTAATTGTATTTGAGGTGATCTAGAAGTGATGGCAAACTTTGTTGAAATTAAGGCTCCATGCAATATGAGTCATGATGCCTTATAAACCAGGTGGGTTTAAGCAGCACAGAGATCCACTTGGAGCAAGTGAAATAAGTTTTCATAGACATCAATGATTAGGTCACAACCATGCAGAGAGTTGGTCCATAGGGGGTTGTATGAGGGTGTGAGCTTCTAGCAAAGAAGGCATGATGGCTAGTTTTGCAGGAAATGTTATTTTCTTGTCTGCAAAACCAACAAGGACAAGTGGGTTTGAGGAGGATATAACCAGAGGAAAATGTGGGCCTTGGTAGTCCTTAGGATGGTTAACAAGATGGTTCAAGTGCATTTCCAAAAATGCACATGGTTTGAGAAAAGGAGGCATTCAAAATTTGATAGTTTTGAGGAAATTGACTAGAGTATGAGGGGGAATGTTCTTGGAGGAGTTGCAAGGTATCAGAGCATGAGCAAGAGGATTATATTGAAGTGTAGATTGAGTAGAAGATATCCATGCTTGATATTGGTCTCCGTGGACTTGGAAACTTTTGGAATGGAATTCCTCAGTATTGATCTGGTTAAGGGTTTTGGGATGATCACCCAGTGGCTAGGGATCCGATCTAGGTTGGCATTCTTGCTCAGGGGTTGAGGAGTTGGAGACATCTTGATCCTAGTGATGAGATCCTAGAGTAGCTCATAGTACTTCGTAAGCAAATAAGTCAATCAGTAGATCAGAACAAATCATCAGACAGCAGATCAAGGCAACTCATCTTATAAACAATCACCTACTCTAGGGTTACCATCAATCTTAGCTTGAGGTAGGGTTGGGGAATTTTGAAGAGGTTGAATTTTTTAATAAGGTGAGAGTCCTTGGTATCTCTACCAAGAGTAGGATTCAAATGCTTTGAACAAAAGTTTTGGGAAAACTAGAGGTAAGATTAGTTGAGTGTTCTGTCTTGAAAACATAAGGAGATTGTATTATATCTCTCCATAGTTTTGTCAATAGAAGCTGCCAAAAATAGTTTTGGTTACATAGGCATCTTGGCTCATGTTTTGAAATTCCAAAACGTTTGAGAATATGTAAAGTAAGCCAAGATAGTTTTGGTAAATAGCTTTTGTCAACTGAGGGTGAGTTAGGGAGTATCATAAGATACACTCTCTTAGGCACAAGTGCAAACACGCCACAAGCAAGCACTGCACCAAAGCACAAGAAAAAGTTTTTGTTCCCCCTAATTTTTGTATTCTGGACAACTAATCAACGTTGCTAAAATTGGGACGTTACACATGTTGTACAAAATGCGCCACAGAACTTCTAAGTTTTTGTGCCGCATGTTTCCTAATGCGCCACTGACAAGTCTTTGTGGCGCATGGATTTACATATGCGCCACAAAGTAACTTGTCTACCTATAAGCTGTTTCCTAGTAGTGAGGAACCGAACCAAGCCTGAACACTAAAAAACGCCTCTTCGTCATCTCGGACGTTCCAACAATAGTGGTATTGTACCGCGTAGGCACCGTGAGGAACGTGAGATCTTTGAGGGCGACCCTACCCCAAGATGCGTATCTCGTAGGCTCGATTACCGCATATGGGTGGTCGTGATGTCTGTCGGCATACCGCAACACACAGAAGGTATACCATTTTGCTTTACCGGACAAAAACTATGATCAAAATCATCAATGTATTTATGGCATGTACTCACGAACAGTATGAGCTTGTGCTCGATGATCACATGAAACACACAACATTCTCCACCATGCTGCATCCTCACGTAGATCGCAACCATGCATGGTCGTTTGATTATGCATGGTCCATGGAGTGTTAAACAAAAGCAATCATTATACTTGTGTGTGGGGCTCAATTTAGCACTCCAACTCATGATTAGCACTTATCAACATTACTAAATTTATTTGTAAGCGAGGTTTGTAGTCAAAATTATGTAAGTCTAGATGACACGTGAACATTTGTCATGCATGCAGTAGAGCATCTTCCCTATAACATTGCACCTAGCGCCTCTCGTATAATAGACAGTTGGGGTGAGCTAATCTCCTGCAAGATTGATTTCGTGAAACTGACATGTCAGATAATTATAAGATATGTTCTCTTCCAAATATCAAACATACCTAACATAGTTCAATTGTTTTTCCCTTGGCTCGTGCCCTGATCTTCCCACGCAAGAACATCTCATGGTTGGAGCTCAAGTATTGAGAGTGGCGGCTCTAGTGGTTCGAGCTCGAGTCCGAAGGAGTAATGTGTTCCCTATATAGAGCTGCTCATCGTTAAGTGTGACCAATGCAAGCATCATTTCTTGAAGTACACCACCTAGACCAATGTCCACGGGAAACTGAACGGTATTTCTTCAAGTGTCCTTGTCATAGGGTTAGTGAGGTGGGCTGCTTTGGATTTGCCTCTAGTTTTTTCACGTGTTTGAGCTGAATTTCCTTCTTAATATGGATGTTGAGATAATTTTGTTTTTTGGTAATGTAACCCAATGGGTGTAATATGTTGAATTGGTCTAAGCATCACTTTGTTTCCTTCTCTCAAACAAAACAAAAATAAAGTGGCATGGAGGTGAAAACGACGTGGTGTTTCTTACCCAAAAGGATGTGCGGGGAGGGAAAAGTGGCATTTGATATGTAAATATTGGGCCTATTGTTTATTATTCCAGATGCGGGATGTGCTACGTGCAAAATTCCAGGGCATCCTATCCTGCACGCTGGACCCATGTCGACGTGTCGTCCACACCAGCGCAATTTCAACGGCAATCTTGGTTCAAGACTTAAATCAAGTCGAATTGACAAGTTTGGGCATAAAATATCATAATCACTAAGTTAGATGACTAAATCTAAGCACCGTATGAATGGTTAGTGTGTTTATCTCTAGTCCATGCTGTAGAACTGAACAATTACATAAAAGTAGTAATAAACCCCTAAATACTCCATGATAACATTAGCAACAAACTTAGTTTACATCCAAAATGCATCCTTCCTTGTGCCAAAAGAGAACCTACATGCGACTACTACTAGTAAACTGGAGTAGTAAAATAGTACTACTACTAGTAGTACTACTTATCTGCAAATACACAATTACAGTCTTGATTATTAGCCGTAGTTTAAGATCATTTTTTTCCTGTCGATGAAAATCTAGAAAGATACATGGGTGGACTGTCCAGCCTACGTCAGGAACCATGGCGGCACCCCGAGGTACGTCGTGAGCTTGTCTGACGGGAAGTTGGCCGGCGATGAGCTGCTTGTCATCTTGATTACCGTATTAAGGCTCTCGACCATCGAGAAGTCCATCGACCCTGGTGGGCCAGGCGCACATACTTTCACCGTGTACCACGACAACAAGCACTTGTCCTGGCTGATGCACACCAAGGACATGATGGCGGCCAGGCCAAGCACGCTGATGGTCAGGCCAAACATAGTACCATAATCCCCTCGTGCTTGCTGGTGGTAGAATCAGGATCGGGCAAAATAAGGCGTTGTTGTAGATGGCACTGGTTACTATGAGCCCGTTGGCCTCCTTCATGTGGGGAAGGATCCCTGCCGGCAAGGCAATGAAATCACAGGCGGGATCGATGCAGGAGCACAGGCCATGCGAGCACGTGATCTTGTGCTCGTTGAGTTTGTTGAAGGCTCCCAAGTTAAAGCAGCCATCATAGGGGCACTCAATCATTGGCTCAGACTCGATAGCGTGCATAGCAGCCGACTCATGGTCGAATCCGCCAAAACGGTACACACACTTGTGGAATTGGTTATAGTGGGAAGATTGGCTCACCAACCAGAAACCCGGTTGGGTGGGTATACTAAAAGTATACTGGTTGAGTTGCATATTGTACTGGTACGAGTTTACAGGAATACACTAGGCATCGGCACGCAAGCAGCGGCTGAGGCTCTGCACTTGCCCACTTGCCTCTGCCTCTATACATACATAGTAGTACAACACTACAACGCAAGATTTTAAGCATAGCGTTGCAAGAATAGGGTGTCTAAGAACATCTTTTCCTTCCAAGTTGTGTCTAGCACGGTGGAGAGGGTGGTGCTAGCTAGAAAATTCTTAGTCCTATGTCTAGTACAAGGCACGAGTGTCTAAGAAAAAAGCAACTAATTGCCCCACTTGGCAGTGTATAACCAAGCTGCAAAAGTACTTCTAGTATCTTATGTTTAGTAGACCCCACAAGTTTTGTTAGACACTGTCTAAACAATGGAGCTTATTCCTTTTCTTAGACACATGCACAATTTTTTATTAGACAGTGTCCACATGTTGTACATGCGCACTGCATCGTCAAAACAAAAAGGCTGCAGAAAGTTGACAGGTGGGTAAAGCAGGTGTCACGCTATACTGTACCAGACAAACAGATCCATGTGAGAAGCAAGAAGATCTACTGCAGGAGAGAGACAGAAAAGCTTGTGCCCTGGTGTAGGGTGTACAGTGCGGCAGGGGAGAGACCAAGTACTGCATGCATGTCTTCGACACTGATACATTGCAAATGTATCTATAATTTTTGATGCTCCATGCTTGGTTTTATCTACTTTCTTGTGTTTTGCCCACACTTTCGAGTACTTTTCATATGATTTCTTGGACTAACCTATTAACAAGATCCACAGTGCCAGCTGCCTGTATTCTGCTATTTTTGGTTCCAGGAAAGTGAGAAAATGAATATTCACGGAATTGGACAGGACAAAAGCCAAAGTGCCTATTTTTTCCGGAAGACATCTGATGCCAGAATACGAGACGGAGAAGAGCTGGGGGCCGGCCACACCACCTGGCCGCGTAGCCAGGCCTGTCCTGCGCTAGGGGGTGGTCTGGCCGACCCCAGCACCACGTCGGCCTCTCCTTCCGCCTATATATTGCCCTCGAGACGAAAACCCAAAGGACCTGGTCAAAAATCGAAGAAAGAGTCTGTAGCCACCGTCATCTCCATCCCTAGATCGGGAGGGATATGAAGCTCTTCCCGGCACCCTGCCGGAGAGGAGAATTCACCCTGGAGGCCTTCTTCATCATCATGCAAGCCTCCGGTGTGATGCGTGAATAGTTCATATTTGGACTACGGGTCCATGTAGTAGCTAGATGGCTGGTTCTCCTCCTTTGTGCTTTCATGTCTAGATCTTGTGACCTCCGTTCATGATCAAGATCATCTATTTGTAATTCTGCATGTTGTCTTTGTGGGGATCCGATGGATATTGAGATGCTATTTCAGATTGATTATTGATTCCATCATGTCTTTGTTGTTTGTGATCTTGCATTATTTCCGTTGCTAGTAGCTATCTTGGCCAAGTAGATGCTAGCAACTCCAAGAGTTAATATTTATGTTCGATAGTGGGTTCATGCCTCTGGTAATCTAGGGAAGTGACAGAAATCTCTCATGTACTAGATGTGTTGTTGCTACTAGGGAGAAAACAACAATCATTTGTTCATATAACAATCGTATTGTTTACATTACACGCAATTCGTAAAGCAATAATCTATTGCTTGCAACTTAATACTGGAGGGGGTTCGGATGATATCCTGAAGGTGGATTATTAGTCATAGATGCAGTTGGATGGCGGCCTATGTATAATGTTGTAATGCCCAATCGAGTTCCAAAGGAGTCAAGATGATTAGTATATGTATGTATTGCTTTCTCGATGTTTGTCAATTGCCCCGCTGTAATTTGTTCACCTAGCATGTTATCTATCTAAGGAGAGCCACCTCTAGTGAACTATGGATCCCGGTCCTTTCTTTTACATACAATGTACAAACTGTTTATTGCTTTGTGTTTACTTTCTGCAAACTATTACTTCCTTTCATTCGATACGTTTAATCCTTTGTTTTCAGCAAAACCGGTGAGATTGACAACCTCATCGCAAGTCGAGGGCAAAGTTCTGTGGTTGTGTTGTGTAGGTCTCCACGTTGCTACTAGCACCGGTAGTGCACCCTGCCAAGGCTCAGCTAGCAACACCTTTGGGGTGTTTCCTTGCTCCTACTGGTTCGATTAAACCTTGGTTTCATAACTGAGGGAAACTTGCTGCTGTGCTCATTATACCTTCCTCTTGGGGTTCCCCAACGAGCTCCACATCAACACCGAGCCATCAAGCACTTTTCCGGCGCCGTTGTCGGGGAGTCAAGGACATCTTCACAAGGGGAGTCCCTCATAACCAATCTCTTTACTTTGTTATTTTTTTTGCTTAGTTTATTTTTGCTTTGTTTGCTTGCTTCTTTATCAAAAACACAAAAAAATTAGTTTTACATGTTTGCTTTCATTATTGAAAACACAAAAATTTTTAGTTCCTATCTTAAGTTGCCTTTATGTCTAGCCTTTCTCCAATCACTATGTCACCCGAGGAAATGATTTTCACTTTTAAACAAGGAATTGAGGAAAGCTTCAAGGAAGCTTGGTCTAGAATCTCTAATCTACATGAAAAAACTGAGCCTAAAATTACTCAAGGCTTGTTCTTAGCAGTTTTTACCTTGGAATTGCTCTTTGCTATAGATATGCTTTAGATGCTGTTGTGGGAGGAGATTTCCTCCAATGCAATGAGGATGATGCTATTAATGCTATAAAGAAATTGATCTTTACTTACAATTTGCCTAGCAAAACTCATATTTCCTTCGCAAACATATTTGCTAAATTGAACACTCTTGAGACCCGCACTACTAGTTTAAAATATTGCTACAATACGCTTAGGGAGCATCATGATTATGTTCCAATAAATTCTGAACCATCAAAGTGTCTCCCCATAGTAAAGATTGATATAAATACTGAAACTTTTCAAGCTCACTGTGATATCATGTTTGAATTTTGTCTTATGCTCAAAGATATTTATGAATCTTTGAATCTATGGGGGCTTACTGAAGGAGGAAAAGAAATATCTCTTCCTAATAATGCTACCATATTACCTATTGGAATAGCTGAAGGAGTGTTTACAAAGATCCTTGGGAAAATGATTTCTACTGATTATCTTGTTATTGAATGTGCAGGAAATGGACAAATTACACTTGGAAGGTCCCTATTAGAACTCCTTGGAGCAATAATAGATGTGGGAAAGGGGAACATGCACCTTTCTTCACCAAACAATCATATTTTCCCAAAGGTTAAGAATAAAAGTAAGAGAGGTAAGGGCAAGAAATTTAGTTTTAATGCTTCTTCATTTGAGAACACTTGATTCTTCTTGCTTCTTATGCCTAACTTAAAGGCGTTAAAGAAAAGTACTTATTGGGAGATAACCCAAAAGTTTTAGATGAGTCTTGGAAGTTATTATTTCAGTAATAACCTCTCCTTATCCTTTTTATTTTCTTTTTGTGCCAAGAGTAACCTCAAATGAGAGAGAAGTAATGATTGGGAAAGTTGCTGTCCCGAAACAGATTTTTGTGTTTCACCGTAAAAATTCTTGTAAAATCTTTGAACGTCTTTTTGAGGCGTGAATTTTTTTGCTTCTGAACCAGGTTGTTATCTAACTTTTGTTAGTTCGACACTTTTTGATTTGAGCAACAGAAGGTCTTCGAAAAAATTCTTCTTTACCTTCTGGTCTGTTTTGACAGATTTCTGCCATTTTCTGAATTTGTTTCTTGTTGGTTCCTTTTTGAGTTCTTTTGGGGAATTGAGCTTTTTGAGGAAAGTGCTACAGTAGCTAGTGTTTTAATGAAAGTTTTATTTGTTTTATAACTGTACCTAAAGACTTATTATATTGAGTGCACTAATGTTGCTAATAAAGATTGTGTGAAGTTTTGTATAAAGGAAAAATTCAGGTGTATGGAAGAAATAAGTAATGAGATGAAGGATGGACTAAAGCCCAATCTTGGGGATGCCACGCGTGTAACCCCAAGAAATATCCAAGAAGTACAAGCGTCAAAGCTTGGGGATTCCCAAGGCATCCCCTTCTTCATCAATGAAAATCCCAGGTTTCTTCCAAACGCTTCATTTTTATTGTTTCATGAACAGTTGTGTTGTTCTTGGAGCATCTTCTTTTTCGTTTTTGTTTTGGTTTTTTGTTTGCTTCGTTTTTTTAGTTTTCTGAATAAATTGGTTGTACCCCTTCTTTCATACATTGGTTTTCAAATAGTTTGGTTTGGTTTGGAAAAGAGTAGGAAAGTTCATGCTTATGTGGTAAAGAGAGCTTGTTTTTTACTATGGCCTATGCTTTGTCATGCCATGCTTGATATTGTTTTGGCTTTATGCTTAGTATTGATTGTTGTAGCATGACTTGTTATAAACAATTGAGATTTCTTAATGTGCCTTGGATGAATCATGCATTGTTTTAGCATATTAAAGCATAGTATAGTGGTATTCTCCTTTGATGCTTTATTTGGGTTTACTTGGCACATGCTCACACCATGTTATGACTATCTCAAGTCACCATAGCCTTTATGATCCTTTAGTTTTCAACTTGTAGTATCACTTTATGCTTTGATCAATGATGTTTTGTCTCTCTTCATGTTTATGGCCATTAGTGCTCTCTTAGTTTGTCGCACCCAGTCTTTTGCTAGCCTCCACAACCAAGTATGAGTTCCACTCATGCATCCAACTCCCTAAACCAAGTTATTCCAAAGAGTTCACCATACCTACCTACTAGCATACGCTATTCCAATTATATTCATGCTTTTGTTTACCTTCCGAATTAAACTTGTTATGAGAAAACTAGTGATTAAAGCTCTCACGAACTTGATGGAACACTTTACTTTTCTTCCCCTTAATAAACTTGAACCATTGTGTCGTCTATGTTGTATATGCTTGCACTTATTTGTTGGGAATTAGCAGAACCATGCTGTCATGGGGAACGCTTTCAACATTGGATGGGTACTTGTACGTAGTTGATATCATGCTCTTTTGTATATGGATGTCATTAGTGTGAAATGAAAGGGGAGCTTGTAAGTCCATGGAGTTATGTATATCTGTTAGAGAGACGCCTGGGCCGCTGGTCTAATCCATGCTGACATGGTGGAAACCTGCAGCGTAACCATAATGAGTTGTCTATGAAGCATTCTTCTTATAAAAAAATGAGTCCTATATTGAGAAAAAAAGAGAAAAAAAGAGATTATGAAAAGAGGAAAGAGAGGAAAAAAGCACCACATTCCCATGGTAAATAAGAAGATTGCTGAGATGCTCGTTCTCTGCTTGCCTTGTCATTTTGATACGGGGATTCTTCCGTATCATCGGGGCAAGGGGTACCCCGTTGGCGGTTCTCTATGATACACATGTACTTACGATGACAAGAACTTACCGGTAACTAAACTTTAGTAGCTTGAGGAGCGGCCCTCGTATTCAAGGGACATGAGATTTCTGACTTAAACTTCGTCAAGCATGTACACCATAGTTTGTTCACTTTAACCTTAATCACTTCAAGATGCTTATGATAGGTGAAATGAGAGTTGAAAGCTATAAGTACCATAATTTTTGGAAGCTCTTTATGAGACTTGAATCCCTGCTTCCTTCTATGAAGGCCTTTCTTCCACCATTATATTGAGTCTCCACCTTCTACCTTTATGCACCCACTTTGAGAGCATAGTGGCCATTCTTAGTTCTATGTGCATTGTCCCAAGACTAGTTGATTGATGCATAACTTGATATTTCTTGTTTTAAACTATTTGTATCTAGTCACTCTTATGAACTTTGAAGGTGTCCTATGCACTTATGTTTGCTACTCTATGAGGGACAAGCTGAATACTACTGTGCTATGTTTTCTTTATGTGAAACAAACAAACGTCTTGCAAAGCATTGTTATTCATGAATCTTTTGTTGTGCCTTTTCATGTTGCATCATAGTTTCTTTGTCTTATTGCTAGAACTTTGTCTTTCATGTTATGATTAAAGTACTATGATCCCAGCTTTAAATGTTTTACAAGTACTTTGATCAAGTCTTTGATGGTGCATGTCACCTCAAAAATTATTCTTTCTTTTTATCACTTACCTACTCGAGGACGAGCAAGAGTTAAGCTTGGAGATGTTGATACATTGCAAATGTATCTATTATTTTTTATGCTCCATGCTTGGTTTTATCTACTTTCTTGTGTTTTGCCCACAATTTGGAGTACTTTTCATATGATTTCTTGGACTAACCTATTAACAAGAGCCATAGTGATAGCTGCCTGTTTTCTGCTTTTTTGGTTCCAGGAAAGTCAGAGAATGAATATTCTCGGAATTGGACGGGACAAAAGCCAAAGTGCCTATTTTTCCGGAAGACATCTGATGCCAGAATATGAGACCGAGAAGAGCTAGGGGCCGGCCACACCACCTGGCAGCTTGGGCCAGCCTGGCTAGGGGGTGGCCGACCCCAGCACCACCTCGGCCTCTCCTTCCGCCTATATATTACCCTCGGTACCAAAACCCTAAGGACCCGATGAAAAATCCACGAAAGAGTCTATAGCCGCCGTCATCTCCATCCCTAGATCAGGAGGGATCTGATGAAGCTCTTCACGGCACCCTGCCGGAGAGTGAAATTCACCCTAGAGGCCTTCTTCATCATCATGCAAGCCTCCGGTGTGATGCGTGAGTAGTTCATCTCTGGACTACGGGTCCATGTAGTAGCTAGATGGCTGGTTCTCCTCCTTTGTGCTTTCATGTCTAGATCTTATGAGCTCCGTTCATGATCAAGATCATCTATTTGTAATTCTGCATGTTGTGTTTGCGGGGATCCGATGGATATTGAGATGCTATTTTAGATTGATTATTTATTCTAACATGTCTTTGTTATTTGTGATCTTGCATGCTTTCCGTTGTTAGTATCTATCTTGGCCAAGTAGATGCTAGCAACTCCAAGAGTTAGTATTTATGCTCGATAGTGGGTTCATGCCTCTGGTAATCTAGGGAAGTGACAGAAATCTCTAAGGTACTAGATGTGCTATTGCTACTAGGGAGAAAACAACAATCCTTTGTTCATAGAACAATCATATTGTTTACATTACACGCAATTCGTTGCTTGCAATAATCTGTTGCTTGCAACTTAATACTAGAGGGGGTTCGGATGATAACCTGAAGGTGGATTATTAGTCATAGATGCAGTTGGATGGCGGTCTATGTATAATGTTGTAATGCCCAATCAAGTTCCAAAGGAGTCAAGATGATTAGTATATGCATGTATTGCTTTCTCGATGTTTGTCAATTGCCCTGCTGTAATTTGTTCACTCAGCATGTTATTTATCTAAGGAGAGCCGCCTCTAGTGAACTATGGATCTCGGTCCTTTCTTTTACATACAATCTACAAACTGTTTACTACTTTGTGTTTACTTTCTTCCAACTATTTCTTCCTTCAATTCGATATGTTTAATCCTTTCTTTCCAGCAAAACCGGTGAGATTGACAACCTAGTCGCATGTTGGGGGCAAAGTTCTGTGGTTGTGTTGTGCAGGTCTCCAAGTTGCTACTAGCACCGGTAGTGTGCCCTGCCAAGGTGTCACATCCCAAGATTTTCCAAATCTTGTAATGTGAAAATTAAATAAACAAAATAAATCTTTGTTGAAAATCAGGGTGAAAAGAAACTTTTGTTTCTAAAAGGAGACTTAAAATCCCATCTTGAACAAACTTTGGTAAAAGTTTGAATTCAACAAAAATCCAAATCAAGGGAAATGCATTCCCCAATGAATGTATCTGGAAATTTGAACACTTGGAACATAAAACCAAATCCCTAAACCCTAATGGAAGGAAATCATTTTCCAAAGTATCTCCAAATCTATGGCTTTGATCCATACCAAAGTTGATCAACAAATATTCACAAAGGATCAAGAAAGACCTTGGAGATTGGTTTCACTTAGTTTGGAACCTTAGACAAAATCTTGTGGATACAATAAGAGAAGGAAATTGAATTTCCAAAGCCAATAAAGCCCTTACCAAAAGCCCACACCAATTGGTGATCAAGAAATCCTAAAGGGATCAAAAAGATAAACCTTTGTTAAAGGAAAAATAAATTGTTTTGGAAATACAAATTTAGATCTTTTAATAAAAGACTTTGGGTTCAAATGAAAAGGTGAGCCAAATTAATTTTGGCCAAGCTTTTGTAATAAAATATTTTGTTTTGATAAAATGAGTAAAGGTTTATTTAAATAAAATAATAAAGGATTTAAATATCCAATTTTATTTAAGTAAAAGCTTTTCCCATTTTAAATGAACACCAAATATTTTATTACTACTTTGAAATCTTTTATTAAAAGGTTTTGCTTTGATTAAAATGAGTAAAGGATTATTTAAATAAAATAATAAGGATTTAATTATCCAATTTTATTTAAGTAAAGGCTTTCCCATTTTAATTAAACACCAAAACTTATTTATTTATTTAAATAAGTTTCCAAGTATTCTTTTATTTTTCAAATTAAACCTTCTGGTTTGGTTTTGAAAATAATTGGATTCCAAATGGAAATTTTATTTAAAATAAATCAAACACTATTAATAAATCAAAGATCCATTTTATTTAAATTATAAATGGATCTTAAAAATAAATAAAAATATTATTATTTCATTTTGGATTTGGATTATGTTGTCAAACAGAACCAAATTCAAATGAAAAGTTGAGTGCTTGTTTGAATGTTTGAATCTTGATTGAATTGTTTGAATAATTGTTTGGAAATTGAAAACAGAAAAAGAATTAGAAAAAGAAAAAGAAGGCAGACAGGAAAAAAAAATAGTGGAAACAGGCCCAGCCCACTAAGCCAGTCCAGCCCAGTACTCCCTCCCTCGAAGTGTTTCTTTTCTCACTCGGGAACAGACCCGCAAAGAGACTGACAGCCCGGACCCACTTCTCCCTCTCCCTCTCTCGCTGACAATGACCCCACCTCCACTTATTCTTCCTCGAACCGTTTTTCTGTACCGTGAAAGAAACCCACACAGCAGCTGACCGGTGGACCTCCCCCTCCTTTCTTTTTTCCCATCGACGTCGGTCCCACTTCTCTAGCCATCGTCTTCCCATGACTTCTTCTCCCCAGACAGCCTGCCGTTCTGCCCGTTGAAAGCTTCGCATCAATTGGCGTAACGCTGCGTTAATCCTCGCCACGACGCCTCACTTAAACGCCTTCCTCTCTCTGTCTTTTCCTCAAACCCCTTCTCCAAGCTCGCCCCCAGGCCGCCCCAATTTCTCCTCGAGCTCCTCTGTTCCGACCACCGTCTCCGGCCGATTCCAGCCAGCACACGCTGCCCCTTGACCTCTCGACCACGCACACATACTACACACTCCCTGGCGCTTCTGTCCGTGCCTCCCATTCGACCGCGGGCGCCCCAGAGCAACGCCTGCATCAAGCTTTGAGCAACACCGCCATCTGCCGTTTCTCCGGTGAGCTTTCCAGGTGAACTCCGTCCGCCCCACATGAACCCCATGGTCGCCCGCATCTTCGTGCCTTTGTTTTGCCTTAGGGTGATTCATGGCGGCGACTCCGACAAGCCGCAGGCGCGCGTGTTCCGCTTCTTCTCCGCAACGCGTTTCCCGGTAAGCCTCGACCGCCCCGAGCCTTCTCGTTCACGCTCACAACTCCTCTAAGATCTCCTGCGTCTAACCCTGCCCTCGGTCTGTCCTCTCTTGATCTGTAGCACCGTCTTCGATGGATGAACCGTCCGTCGCCGTCCTCTACTCCGCGAGGAATTGCGGCCTTACAGCGCCCTCGTCGAACCGTCGGTACCTTGAGCTTCGCCGTGACCCCGAGCCCGGTGAGCAACCCTCCTTCTCCTCGCTTTACGCATCGCGGCACGTCAACGACCGATCACTCACGCCGCCCGTCGCCGCCGCTTAGTGGTCAAACGCCTAGCTACCGTTAGATGCAGATCCATCGATTCGATAGATCACCTAACCAAGAGGTACGCTACCTAAGCCGCACGATCTAACTTAGATCTAACGCACGCAGCACTCGATCCGGCCGAACCGGTATCGACCGATAAGAACACGCCAGCCGTGATAGATCTGAATTAGAATTTGAAAACAGAAACTTGTGCCATTTTCAAACCCTTGTATCTTTTGATCCACACGTCCAAATTTTACAAATTTGATGTCGTTGGAATCAGCAAGACAAGACCTAACCAAACCTACCCTTAGTTTAGTAAATAGGATTGGATAGAGTGATTGATTATGCAGAAACATTTGAGTGCTTGCTAACATTAGAAAAATCATTTAAAATGATTTTAAAGTTAAAACCTTTGCCAAATAGTTTGTTGTGACCTTACTGACCATAGGAACCAACCCATAGTTTGGAAAATGATTTTTGAAAAGATTAGAATGGATTAATTGGGTTAGTCCATTTCTAGCTAATTAAAAACCATTGTTTTGTTTATGAAAATGCTTTCATAAAGAAAACTTTGAGAAAATGTTTTGGACCAAACCTCTGACCCAAAACCAAGTTTTGCAATAGCAACTCATTTGGTGGAACCTATAGGTTAATACCCTAGTAGAAATATTTCTACACCACATAGAGTGACACTATGTTTTGCAAATGGTTTTGAAGTGAAACCTCTTTGCAAATGACTTGCCACTTTGGTAAATGACCAATTTGGAACTTACAAAGTTTAGAAGCCTAGTGAAGATCATCCCTACAATAGAACCAACCTTTGCATGCTTATGCATGACTTTGCCACTTTACAAAATGACCATTAGGTATACCCAAATGTCTATGACCCACTAGGAACCACTTTTGCAAACAAAGCAAAGCTTGGCATGCTTGCATGCATTTCTTTGACTTTGTTATTTTATGTGTGAGTTGTTTTGCTTGATTGGTAGATTGAGTTTGTACCTTGCTTGATTGATTGTAGTGACTTAAAGAGTGTGAGTGTTGCAAGGACAAGGAGTGAACCTATACCTTCTACCAAAAAGGCAAGTGATGCTTCATATCATTATCCCATTATTTTCAATATGCATTAGTGTTTTTGCTAAGTAAAACTTGCATGGTTTTATTTTGCTAAGAATAGACTTTGCTATAGGAAAACTAGTAGAATGAATCCTTAGAAGGATTTACCTAAGTTAAGAATCCTATTACTATCAAGCTTAGCCTAGCTAATAGAAAACCTGGGTGGGATATATATATAATCATGCTATGAAAATTCCTAAGTCTATGGACTTGTGTTTTGTTTAATAAAACAACTAAGTTAATAAATCACCTGGGTGGAATGGATGGAATGGTTTATGTTGAGTGGTTCACAAGGCCATGGACTTGGCTTGTGTATCTCACTTGTGGATGGCCACCCAGGAAACAAAGAGATTTGAGATGTCAAATGTTGAGAAGCTTCAAGTGCAACCACTTGGCAATATGGGCTTTGCCATGATCATATAGGTTGCAAGAACTTAGCCACATGGACAGTGGGTGGTAGTGATTGATAGGTTGGAGCGCGTCCATGTTGGTCTAAGGGAAAGCTTCTGAAAGATTTTGTCTTGGGAAACCAAGGCTTGTGGGAAAAGTGCACCACCTCTGCAGAGTGTAAAACCTAAGTACTTAGCCATGTCCCTGGTAAAGGACAATTTGAGCATCAAAACATGGAAGCAATCAAGAATCTCATCACTCCAATTTCTAAATTAAAACTTGTGGGTGAACAAGGGTTGTGTGAAATTCTTTAATCTTTGATGGAGAGATGGCTTGGTACAAGGATCTCAAAATCTTAGATTGGGAAATTGTTTTTACTAAGAAAATCTTCAATCTTGATTGGAAGATGCCTTGAGAGGATCTTCAGTCTTGTTGATAGATGCCTTGGTGGTTTTTGTCAAAACAAAACTTGTATTTTCAAAATGATAGGAAAAATCTATTTTGAGCAATGCAAAGCCTCAACTCCACTTAGCCAAATGCATATAGATGATAGACTCCACTATACTCCCAAAGTATCACTTGCCAATACAATTCAAATGTATTGACCCTTGTGGCTGTAACTTATTATGTTGCAGGTTTGATTGTTTTAGTGAAGATTTATTGATTAGGATTACAAAGTCTACAACCAACATCTGCCTGTGGCACTTTGAAGATGAAGGACCCATGACTATAGTTATTCCGCTGCAATGTAATGTAAATAGCCAATGAGCTATGTTTGATGTAATAAAATTATGTTATTCCTGGTTATAAAGTTGTATTATGACCTTTGTTTCTCGATATTACATCTGAACTGTGGATGCTAGCTATTGATCCAGGGACTAGCATTGTAAACACAGGGGACCCTACCTTATTAAAGGCAGGGGATGCTACACAAGGCTCAGCTAGCAACACCTTTGGGGTGTTTCCTTGCTCCTACTGGTTCGATTAAACCCTGGTTTCATAACTGAGGGAAACTTGTTGCTGTTCTCATCATACCTTCCTCTTGGTGTTCCCCAACGAGCTCCACATCAACACCGAGCCATCAGACACCAACCTGTAATTAAATTTTTTGGTATTATCAAATTTAAATGGCCTTAATAATCCCAGTGAGAGGAAGTACTAGTAGTAGTACTAGTACATCTTAGAAAAAATCAGACAAACTAGTACTGCATTTATTAGTGATACTTTTTTTGAGACATTATTAGTACTACTTAGATATGTGAACAACCAATCCAAGTTACTACTCCAATCGAGAGTATGATCACTATGTTTTATGTGTGCTTGTTTACTTTGTACTAGTAGTAAAAGCTAGAATGTAGATTATTTTAGAACAAATTTTGGCTCTACAATATCTAGAATATGCGTAAACCTTAGAAGACACATCATTTCTTAGTTTCAGGGATCTTGTGCTAAATGCATGGACTTGGATGTAATTTTCATTTTTATGAGGTCCTTGATATAACTTGTACTTCCACTGAACGCGTGTTAACTAAAGCACCTCGCTCCTACGGGACCTACCATAATGAAAAGAAAATTACACTGCCCCAAATATTAGACTTTTTGCCGATTTAAAGAAATTAGGTCAAACTTTTTCTACACAACTAAGGGCAATAGATTTCTCTTGAATTAAATGTATTTTCAGAGGTATATGGGTGCATCTTCATGTAGTAAACAATGTCGTCGGTTTGAGTTTCCAACTATCACGAAAGAACATTAAATTCTCAATTTTTCAAGTGATGACGAGATTGTTCTTTTATGTAAGGAAACTCAAAAAAATATGGATCTAAATACCACAAGCCAAGTTCATAGACATATATAGTGGGTTAACAGCATGCTGTACCTGCGATTCCCATGTTTTATGAGTTTTCAAGCTTCCTAGCTAACCCCACCCATTTGAATGACTCTATGTGGATTTATCGAAATTAGGTCAAATTTGAAACAACAAGTAAATTGTAGGTTTTGCTCTGATAGTTTTACGAAAAAACTTTTGGAGGTACCCATCGAAGGGTCAAATTAATATATCAGAAACCATCGAGTGTTTTGAAGATAGGTTCAACTTCTTGCTAAGATTTTGCATCTTGATAGTTTGACAAAATTAGGTCAAATTTGAATGACTCTATGATAGATCGCTCTTGAATTAAATGTCTGTCGATATTTGAATGACTTCCTAGCTAATTATGCCCATTTGAATGACTTTATGTTGATTTATCAAAATTAGATCAAATTTGAAACTACAAGTAAATTTTAGGTTGCTTTGAAAGCTCTATGAAAATGCTTTTGGGGGTAACCATCGGGGGATCACAATAAATATATCAGAAACCAACGAGAGTTTTGACGATAATTTCAACTTTTTGCTAAGATTTTGTATCTTGACAATTTAACAAAATTAGGTAAAACTTGAGCTACAAGCAAGTAAGCGTGATACATTTATCTTGAATTAAATGTCTTTTCGGAGGTAGATGCGTACATCTTCTTGTAGTAAACAATGTTATCAGTGTGAGTTTCCACCTATCAGGAAAGAACATTCTCAATTTTCCAAGTGATGGCGAGATTATTGTCTCCCCTAAAGCAAGTCCAAAGAATATGGATCTGAATGCCTCATGCCAAGTTTGCACACATATATAGTGGACCAACATATTATACTTATGATTTCCCGTGTTTTATGAGTTCTCAAACTTCCTAGCTAATAACTCCACCCACTTGAATGACTTTATGTCGATTAATCAAAATTAGGTCAAATTTGAACTACTACAAGTAAATTGTAGGTTGCTCTGAAAGTTTTATGAAAAAGCTTTTGGAGTTACCCATGGGGGGTCACAATCAAAATATGAGAAACAACCGAGAGTTTTGATGATAGGCTCAACTTCTTGCTAAGATTTTGCATCTTGACAATTTAACAAAATGAGGTTAAACTTGAGCTACAAGTAAGCGCCATAGTTTGCTCTTGAATTAAATGTATTTTTAGAGGAAGATTGGTGCATCTTCTTGTAGTAAACAATGTTGTTAGTGATCAGGAAAGAACATTTAATTCTACATTTTTTGAGTGAAGACAAGCGAGGTTGTTCTTTTCCTTAAAGAAAAGTCCGAAGAATATTGGATCGGAATGCCACAAGCCAAGTTCACAGACATATATAGTGGATCAACATCATGTTGTACTTGCGATCCCATGTTTTATGAGGTTTCAAGCTTCCTAGCTAACCCCACCCATTTGAATTTCTTGATGTCCATTTATCGAAATTAGGTCAAATTTTAAACTACAAGTAAATTGTAGGTTTTGCTTTGAAAGTTTGAGGAAAAACTTTTGGAGGTACCCATCGAGGGGTCAAAATTAATATATCAGAAACCAACGAGAGTTTTGATGATAGTTCAACTTCTTGCTAAGATTTTGCATCTTGACAATTTAACGAAATTAGGTCAAACTTGAGATACAAGTAAGCGCCATAGATTGTTCTTGAATTAAATGTCTTTTCAGAGGTAGATCGGTGCATCTTCTTGTAGTAAACAATGTCGTCAGTGTGATTTCTCCCTATCAGGAAAGAACATTCAATTCTACATTTTCCGATTGAAGACGAGCGAGGTTATTCTTTACCACAAAGAAAAGTCCGAAGAATATTGGATATGAATGCCACAATCTAAGTTTACAAACATATATATTGCACCAACATGTTGTACCAATGATTCCCATGTTTTATGAGTTTTCAAACTTCCTAGCTAACTCTGCCCATTTGAATGACTTTAGGTTAGCTTATCGAAATTAGGTCAAATTTGAAACTACGAGTAAATTGTAGGTTTCTTTGAAAGATTTATGAAAAAGCTTTTGGGGGTACCCATCGGGGGGTTACAATTAATATATCAGAAACCACCACGAGTTTTGATGATAGTTTCAACTTCTTGCTAAAATTTTGCATCTTGAAAATTTAATGAAATTAGGTCAAACTTGAGCTACAAGCAAGTAAGCGCGATAGATTTCTCTTGAATTAAATGTCTTTTCGGAGGTAGATGGGTGCATCTTCTTGTAGTAAACAATGTTGTCTATGTGATTTTCCAACTATCGGGAAAGAACATTCTCAATTTTCCGAGTGATGGCGAGAATATTCTCTCCCGTAAAGGAAGTCAAAAGAATATGGATCTGAATGACACAAGACAAGTTTTCACACATATATAGTGGACCAACATATTCTACTTATGATTTCCTGAGTTTTATGATTTCTCAGACTTCCTAGCTAATAACTCTTCCAACTTGAATGACTTTCTGTCAATTAATTGAAATTAGGTCAAATTTGAACTACTACAAGTAAATTGTAGGTTCGTCTGAAAGTTTTACGAAAAAGCTTTTGGAGGTACCTGATGTCTACGCATGCTTATATTCTTGTAGACAGTGTTGGGCCTCCAAGTGCAGAGTTTGTAGAATAGCAGCAAGTTTCCCTTAAGTGGATCACCCAAGGTTTATCGAACTCAAGGAGGAAGTGGTCAAAGGTATCCCTCCCAAGCAACCATGCAATCAAGATACAAGAAGTCTCTTTTGTCCCCAACACACCCAATACACTTGTCAGGTATATAGGTGCACTAGTTCGGCGAAGATATAGTGAAATACAAGTAATATGGATGGTTATAAGTGGTAATTGCAATCTTAATTAAGAGTGGTAGCAAACAAACATGTAACAAGACTGATTGTAAACGGTGTTTCAATGCTTAGAACCAAGGCCTAGGTATCATACTTTCACTAGTGGACACTCTCATATAAATATCTTCTCTTCATGATTCCACCCTTAACTACTCTCCGGTTGAATGATGTAGGGCTATAACATCACACCTTAAAGTTCGCATTCCCCATCTAGATAACCCCTCACTATCACCTTGAGCGCTAGATGGTTCCAACAAACACCGCAATCTCATAGAGACATCCAACTCAAATTATACTCATGATAAGTATTTATATAACCTTAGCCAAAGAGCCACATGGTGTGCACACTGTTAACTTCACACACGTGGGGATAAGGAGAGATTAATTAAAGCACTTGAGTAGCAGAATAGATCCTAGATTACAAAGCTCATGATCTCAATAAGATCACGCATAGAGAGAGAGATGAACACATAGTTACTTGTAGAGCCCTTAGCCTCGAGAGAGAACTACTCCCTCCTCATCATGGGAGTCAACAACGGCGATGGATATGGCACTTCCCCGTCCTAACAGGGTGGTGGAACAGAGACTTATGTCCCCTGAATCTCCTCTTCGGTGGCGGCGGCGTTGCGGAACTTTTCGTGGAATTCTGATCTGGTGCCGAGGGTTTTCGTCCGGGGTACTTTTATAGGCGAAAGGGCAAGGTCGGTGGAGGCCTTAGGGGCCCACACCACCCCTGGCTTGGCTTGGCCTGGCCCGCACCACCAGGTGGTATGGCCAGCCCCTGGCACCTCTCCATCTCGTCTTCTGTCTCCATGAGTCTTTTGGTAAAATATTGACTTTGGCTTTTGTTTGGTCCAATTCCGAGAATATTTCTTTTCCAGCTTTTCTGAAACCAAAAACAACAGAAAACAGGCAATTGGCACTGTGGCATCTTGTTCATAGGTTAGTTCCAGAAAATGTATAAAAATACCTCAAAGTATGAATAAAACATAAGAAAGTAGATACTAAACAAGCATGGAACATAAAAAATTATAGATACGTTTACAACGTATCAGTACCCATCAGGGGTGACAATCAATATATGAGAAACAACCGAGAGTTTTGAAGAAATGTTCAACTTCTTGCTAAGATTTTGGATCTTGATAGTTTAACAAAACTAGGTCAAACTTGACCTACAACTAAGCACGGTAGATTGCTCTTGAACTAAATGTCTTTTCAGAGGTAGATAGGTGCATCTTCTTGTAGTAAAAAATGTCATCGATGTGAGTTTCCAACTACCTCAGTAAAGAACATTCTGAATTTTCCTAGTGATGACAAGATTGTTCTTTCACATAAAGAATGTCCGAAGAATATGGATATGAATGGCACAAGCCAAGTTTTCAGACATATATAGTGTACCAACATGATGTACTTACAATTTCTCATGTTTTATGAGTTCTCAAATTTCCTAGCTAACTTTGCCCACTTGAATGACTTTTTGCAGATTTATCGAAATTAGGTAAAATTTGAACTACTACAAGTAAACTGTGTAGGTTGCTTTGAAAGTTTTACGAGAAAGCTCTTGGAGGTACCCGTCGGAGGGGCGGTCAATTAATATATCAAAAACCATCGAGAGTTTTGACGACAGGTTCATCTTCCTTCTAATATTTTGCATCTTGATAGTTTAATGAAATCAGGTCAAACTTGAGCTACAAGTAAGAGCGATAGATTGCTCTTGAATTTAGTGAAATTAGGTTAAACTTGAACTAGAAGTAATAAAATGTAGGTTTCTTTGAAAGTTTTATGAAAAAAGCTTTCAGAAACCACAGAGAGTTTTGATGACTTGTTCAACTTCTAGCTAAGATTTTGTATCATGAAAATTTTGAAACCCTTTTGAAAATGATCACATGAAATAGGGAGAGAGGGGAAATGATTTTTCTATTCTCCATGGGCAACCCACAAGCTTGAGGTGCACCTTAGGCTTAAATATAACTTTATTATCTCCACTATGTATATGGTGAGCCTTAGCGGGTGCCACATACTAGGACTTAAGGTGTGCTTTTGTACACATTATTGATGCCCTTATTAGGGAAAAGGAAAATTCTATTACACTATAGTATATTTCTTAGCTTAAACATATGCTCACCTCTGTCCACATGATATACACGACGAGAGAATAAAACATAGGCATGGGAAGAGGGTAGCAACGAATAGGAGTTGAAGGTGGTTAGAGGTTAGAGGAAAGTTATGATCGGTTCCTGACACGAGGTACTCCTTCAGCCAGTCTACTAGTAGTAAATTTCTGGAGCTATGCAAACAAAAAAATTGGTGTTTTCTCTCTCCTACGCTACCCCTCACCATCTCCCCTCCCCTTTACCCTCGCGCCTCGGCCTGGTTGATCTCTCCCTCGTCCACACCATGGTGATCCACACGTGTGCCTTGGTATGGCGGCTCTGTGTCCCTTGCGTGTTCCACAACCGTGTTGGTGTGGAGTAGGGACGAGGAGTACATAGGAAGGAAACCACTTTGGTCCTTGGCGGCGAAAAAATTCAAACTTTTCTGGTTTTCAAAATTTTCACTTTGTTCCCAAACATCGAGAGGGAAGGTTACTCAAAAGATCGGCCATTCGTTGTACTTATTATCTTATATTTATATCGTCTTATCTCTTACAATACCATACCATTGGATAAATTTGAACATTGACCGTTGGATCAAGACTGGCAATTCCAAACATTGCTAACCGTTGGATCTTCTTTTCCATTCTTTATTGGGACCGTAGTATAGAAAAAAAAAATCCTACGGTGTGAACTACACGCCAAGATCTATCTACTAGGTACAAAGCAACGGGTGGACATACATCCAAAGAGAACTTACCCTCGTAGACAACGAGCTTTGTTAATGAGTAGGAACTCGTGGTTGAGGTAGTCGTACACTTGACGATCTCAAGATCGTGATGAAGTCCAGCAGGTCCGGCTCCAGCACCACCAAGTCCAGCACCGCAAAGGAGCGGTGCATCCGTGATCGCACACACTTCCGGTACCCCGACAAACTCCATCCCTCGCTCCAGCAAAGCAGCGGAAGCAGCAACTCCTTTCCAGATAAAGCCACCGGGAACATGTATCTCGCTAATCCGAGACCATGGGGAATAATACTAGAGGGGGAGAGAGATCCTTCACGAGGAGGTGTGTGTGAGAAGTGAGGAGAGGGGGCCTTTTATAGGAGGAGGAGGTACTGCATGGTCGGCGCCCATGGAGGTGACCCTTCACCTCCCCCATTCATGTGGTGGTAACCCCCTCCACATAAATTTGCCTCTTCACATTCTCCATTAAAGTCTCCACTTTAAATGCATTAAATTTCTCCAAATTTAATGCTCTCTCATTTAATAAAACTCTTTTATTAGTTTTATTCAGAATTTTGTTAATTACTTTAATTAACAAACATTCACATAAAACCCCCTGCAACATTTCAATATTACATGCAGAACCAATTTCAGCAATTTCACCCGAAACAGTTTCGGTGTCTATTGAAATAATTCCAGCGCTTTCTTATATCTTTATCTGAAACATATTTGCTCCAAATGGTGTCGGTATCCCTTAAGTGTGTCACCCTACGGTTCGCGAATAATGCAGACATGATCGAGACCCCTCTCAGATCAATAATCAGAAGCGGGACCTGGAGATCCATACTGACTCCTACACATTCAACGATGACTTCTGTGATCGTGAGAATCTTTTACGCTAGTAACTAAATCCCTTTGTCCCACGATATATTACATGTCCGAGATTCGATCATCGGTATCTCCATACCTAGTTTCATCTCGTTACCGACATGCACTCTTTTCTCGTTCCCGTGATATAACATTCTAGTGATCACATCACTTGCTTGGAAGCTATTTCAATGTGATATCACCGAGAGGGCCCAGAGTATATCTATCCGTCATCGGGATGGACAAATCCCACTCTTGATCCATGAGCCTCAACATAACACCTTCGTAGCACTGAACACACCTTTATAGTCACCCTGTTACGGTGTGACGTTTGATGTTATCAAGATACTCTTCCGGTGTTAGCAATTAACATGATCTCATGGTCTAAGGATAAAGATTACTTCGTATGATGTTATAGCAATATAAACATAATGACTTTGATCGTAATGCTATACTTCGGATGAATGTTCATCACATCATTCCACCAATGTTGTGACCTTGTTATTTACAACATCCAATGTCCATGATCAGGAAACCTTGATCATCTTGTTAATCAACAAGCTAGTCTATAAGAGAGGCATAACTAGGAACCCTTTTTTGTTTATTAAACACACATGTATTGATGTTTCCGATCAATACAATTCTAGCATGTAAAATAAACATTTATCATAAACATGGAATAAGATAATAACCACTTTATTATTGCCTCTCGGGCATATTCCCTTCAGTCTCCCACTTGCACTAGAGTCAATAATCTAGTTTGAAAAACTTTGCGTATTGAACACCTATGGCTTTTTGGTGTTGCATATACGCTATTGCCAGTGGTTAACATAATCTATGGATCTGACAGTTTCAGGTCCGTGTGTATTTGCATGTCTTTGCGTCTCTACGCATCACTCATTCTCAGATGAGATGGCATTGTATAAATTTGGTCCTCTAGTGAGACCTTTAGTTCGTTCGGCTCAAAATATGTCGATATTATTGTCACGCAATATATCTTCGTAGTATTAGCCTACTTTGAACCACACCTAGTTTGATAACAAACTACTTAACACAAATGCCCTCCTATGCTGCTACTATAGCAGTCATATACTTAGCCTTTTGTTGTAGTATCCGTCACAATATATCAACTTTGGAACTCATCCAAATCCATCATGGAACATCCTTTCCATTATATTGTGCCACCCATAGTCTAAATTGAGATAAATTTAATTTGTATCTTGTGACAAAACTAGTATCAATGTAACACTTTACAATGAACTACCTTTAACTATTTGTCACTTATACATTATATATTCTTAGTTCTTGAAAAGCTCATAAGAATATCTTTACTATTGTCCAATGATCATCTTATGAATCATTCTGGTATATGCTCATAACATTTAGAGCATACGACATTCTGGATATATACATATCATGGTATAATCGATCAAAATCTTCATGTGATTTTACTCACCAAGTGTTGAAACACTTGAATCTTGATACAATCCTTTCATGCAGCAAGAACCTTTCTTGTTGTTTCCATATTGAACCCTTTCAATATCTTATATATGTATGTCTGGCACAATCATATTAGCGCCTTAATCTATCCATATAGATATTGATGCCTAATATTCTGGGTTTTCCCAAGTCTTTCATCGAAATCTTATTTTAATGAAATCCTTAACTTGTGTCAATTCAAGGTACATCATTTCCAATCAACAATATGTCCTCTACATAATGTATTAGAATTATGTCTCATCGCTCCCACTTAATTTCTTGCAAATGCAAGCATCTTCATCATCTCCGATGAATTTAAACTCTTTTAACAGTTTCATCATGGTGAAGATTCCAACTCCGCTATGCTTACTTCAATGATTGAAGTTTACATGCCCTTTTAGCACCCTTTGAATTAACAAAACCCTTCGGACCATGTCATTTACATGTCCTAGGTTACCGTTCTATTAGAAGAACCTTGTTTTGTTTATTCAACTACCATATACCAAATTATATGTAGTGGTTGCTACATTAATCCGTCAAGACTATATATCACTATGAAAGATCAAATCTTGTCATAGTCAACTCCTTGAACATTGTCGTAAATTTATTTTTGACATGTCGACTATTTCATAGATGTTAAACATGCATGTCTTATTTCTTTATAGATCCAAACACGACCGATAGGCTTCACGCCTTTCCGGAGGGTATTCCATGTTTAGAAACTTGATTTCTCGTGTATGGATACTATCACGGATTCTATGACTTCTAGTCATTTTATGGAGTCAGGGCCCATCATCGCTTCTTTGCATGTAGTCGGTTCATCATTGTCAAAACAATAACGACTTGCTTATCAAATCTTACTATTTGATTCTTCTGACCCTGCGGTTCTATAGGAACTCTAATCTCGAGATCACACCTTTTGTAATCACGAGAGCCATGAGCATTGTGGCCGCCAACGGGACACTTTCTTGCCGCTACTTTTAGCACATATAGCTAAGGTTCAACAACCTTATCAAAGTTCTATTGTCCTCCCACTTAACTTTTCACGAAAAATTCCTTCTCAAGAAACTTGACGTTCCAAGTAACAAACTCTTTTGTCCTCGGTGTTATGGAGAAATTCCCAACAAATTCTTTGGGATAACCTACAAAGACGTGCTTATCCGACTTTGGTTGTAAACTATTTACTTACGCATAGCATACCAAAATTTAAGAAAAGACAATTCGGGTTTTATCCCAAACCATAACTCATATGGTGTCATTTCAACGGATCACGATGGTGCTCTTTTCAGTGTAAAAGCGGTAGTCTCTAAAGCTTCAATCTTTAAAACATAATGGCAGTTTTATAAATGACACCATTGATCTTACCATGTCAAACATGGTTTGATTTTATCTCTCGAATATGCCATACTCCTATGGTTTATCGGGAAACACAAATCATGGAACAATTCCTCAAGTCTTAGGTGTTTTTGCTAAACATGTAACTCAAATATCTTCCTTTATGATCGAATCATAAACTCTTTATTTTCTTGTTACAATGATTTTCCACTTCATCTTGAAAGTCTTTGAACAATTTTCAAATGTTCCATACTTCTTCCTTATTAAGTAAATATACAGATATATTCACTCAAATTTTTGGAGAAAGCATATGAAGCAAAAAGATCCATCGCATATGGCTACACATAATGGACTATGCACATCAGCATGCACAATTTCCAATAAGCTAGTCATCCGTTCCTCTGTGGCCTATGGACGGAGTTTCAATTATCTCGAGGAAAGTCTCACATGCGTCAATTGATCAAAATCAAAGACTCCAAAAATCCATCAACATGGAGTTTCTTCATGTTTTCTTTCAAATATAATTTAAACAGTGATGTCACTTCATAAGTGATCTTTCAATCATTTGTCTTGAGACATTTTAGCAATAGTGTTTATGGATGTGATTTCTCCAACTAGAGTTGTAAAAGTTCATCCATCCTTTATGGAATACGGTAATTATTTGAACAGCCATTGTTCTCATTATACCGGAACAAAATAACAATTATTTAAACAAATCTTGAAGGCTTGGTTTGATGACAACGAAAAACACAATAACACTATATTTGTTTTCGATGAACATCATCACTCATTCTCTTGCTGGTTACTTAGGCCATTGTAGTTCATGAATTGTGTTGTCCTGTATGACACTTCATACCAACCAATTCGGTATCCAATACCTAAGAACCACATTGTTTAACAAGCAAGGAATATAGCCATATCATGTATATCTTCTATATACCTAAGTTGGACATCTCCAACCTTTTATTTTCTGCCAAATATTTTATAGATTCTCTTTCAGCAATTCCTTTTCTTTTTAAAAGAATCAATCAACATCAATAGTGGTGTCATCAACATGACACATGGTACAAAGCATATATAGTCAAATACTAATACCTTTGGACTTGCACTTTGAAGTGGATCACCATCATCAAATGTTTGGTATTCTTTCAAAAATCCATTCTTTAGTAATCTATTAGTGTAGTAAACATTTTACTTACATCTCATATTCATCCTTATCATGAAAAACTATCATGATCAAGCTACTATAGCCTATAAGGAAGAATCGCGGGTATAATATCAGTTTCCAAAACCTTTTTGGTAGATTCGGATGCCTAGCATCTCCATCCTTCACAAATTCTCATACAATATGAGAACAAGTATTTTCCTAAATTATACTCTATCATAATGCAACCAAAAACATTGTTTCAGATATCACAATATCTTTCACACATGATGGTTTCTGAAACAATTTTCAGCTCCAATATAATATTGATATTAAAACAACTTTTGAATATCAATAATCATGGAGGCAAACATGATACTTTAGATACTAAAATTGGAATTCTTACTCTTGATTTAATACTACTTATTAAACTTCATGGAGTAAATAGAGTTTGCTGAAAGTTTGCAATAGGACTTATAAACTTTAAATTGACATTCAAAACAATACGATACCAGTTCGTAAAGTAAATATCCAGAATTCTGTAGTTCTATTATCTCAAATAAAAACTAAGCATAAGGTAGTGAATGAATGCCAATGACTACAACAAATTATGCAAATTCACTTTGATTTATTTATGACAAATTTGGTTCGACTAATACAAATTAGAAATGAACTCCCACTCAAAAACGACATCCCTCGTGCCCTTTTGGTGATTACATGAACCAAATCCACTACACCAAGTCCGATCATCACGTGAGTCGATGTAGCTTCAAAGGCGAGCATCAATATGGTCATCACATCAACTATATGACTCATGATTAACCTTTCGGTCCGTGTTCCGAGGCCATGTCTATACATGCTAGGCTCGCCAAGTAAGAACCTTAGTATTCGCGTGTGTAAAACTGTCTTACACCTGTTGCATGAAAGCGTAGAGTTGAGAACACCCGATCATCACGTGATGTCTCGAAACACGATCCATAGAACGGTGCATACTTAAGGAAGTTATTAGCAACTCGTTGTAAATCAGATATTGACTATAGTAGGAGAGACAGACACCCGTCAGCCACTTATGCAAAACAAGTTGCATGTCAGTCGTGGAACCAGTCTCATGTACGATGACATGTAAGGTTGGTCCGGGCCTCTTCATCCCACTATGCCACCAATATCCAAAATACATGAAAGAAGCAATAACATGATCATCATCGCCCACATATAAACATATGTGTACTACCCGTGCAAAGCACCTACGCATAGATCAGGCTCTGATACCACTGTTGGGACCGCAACATAGAAAACAAATTTTTTCCTACAGTGTGAACTACACGCCAAGATCTATCTGCACGCCAAGAGAACTTACCCTCGTAGACAACGAGCTTTGTTAACAAGTAGGAACTCGTGGTTGATGTAGTCATACACTTGCCGATCTCAAGATCGTGATGAAGTCCAAAGGTCCGCCCAAAGACCACCAAGTCCAGCACAAAGCAGCGGTGCATCCGTGATCGCACACTTCCGGTACCCGACTACCTCCATCCCTCGCTCCAGCAAAGCAGCGGAAGCAACTCCTTTCGGATAAAGCCACCGGGAACATGTATCTCGCTAATCCGAGACCATGGGGAATAATACTAGAGGGGGAGAGAGATCCTTCACGAGGAGGTGTGTGTGAGAAGTGAGGAGAGGGGGGCCTTTTATAGGAGGAGGGGAGGGTACCCCTCCCATGGCCGGCGCCCCATGGAGGTGACCCTTCACCTCCCCCATTCATGTGGTGGTAACCCCCTCCACATAAATTTGCCTCTTCACATTCTCCATTAAAGTCTCCACTTTAAATGCATTAAATTTCTCCAAATTTAATGCTCTCTCATTTAATAAAACTCTTTTATTAGTTTTATTCAGAATTTTGTTAATTACTTTAATTAACAAACATTCACATAAAACCCCCTGCAACATTTCAATATTACATGCAGAACCAATTTCAGCAATTTCACCCGAAACAGTTTCGGTGTCTATTGAAATAATTCCAGCGCTTTCTTAAATCTTTATCTGAAACATATTTGCTCCAAATGGTGTCGGTATCCCTTAAGTGTGTCACCCTACGGTTCGCGAATAATGCAGACATGATCGAGGCCCCTCTCAGATCAATAATCAGAAGCGGGACCTGGAGATCCATACTGACTCCTACACATTCAACGATGACTTCTGTGATCGTGAGAACCTTTAACGCTAGTAACTAAATCTCTTTGTCCCACGATATATTACATGTCCGAGATTCGATCATCGGTATCTCCATACCTAGTTTCATCTCGTTACCGACATGCACTCTTTTCTCGTTCCCGTGATATAACATTCTAGTGATCACATCACTTGCTTGCAAGCTATTTAAATGTGATATCACCGAGAGGGCCCAGAGTATATCTATCCGTCATCGGGATGGACAAATCCCACTCTTGATCCATGAGCCTCAACATAACACCTTCGTAGCACTGAACACACCTTTATAGTCACCCTGTTACGGTGTGATGTTTGATGTTATCAAGATACTCTTCCGGTGTTAGCAATTAACATGATATCATGGTCTAAGGATAAAGATTACTTCGTATGATGTTATAGAAATATAAACACAATGACTTTGATCGTAATGCTATACTTCGGATGAATGTTCATCACATCATTCCACCAATGTTGTGACCTTGTTATTAACAACATCCAATGTCCATGATCAGGAAACCTTGATCATCTTGTTAATCAACAAGCTAGTCTATAAGAGAGGCATAACTAGGAACCCTTTTTTGTTTATTAAACACACATGTATTGATGTTTCCGATCAATACAATTCTAGCATGTAAAATAAACATTTATCATAAACATGGAATAAGATAATAACCACTTTATTATTGCCTCTCGGGCATATTCCCTTCATTATTAGCATCTAGAAAGATTCTATTGATAGTATTTAGCACGATGAACGCTAGTATGTGCAATCCTTAAAACACACACTTCATTGCTCAGTTTTAGGGTCCTTGTGCTAAATGCATGGACTTGGATGCAATTTTCATTTTTATGAGGTCCTTGTTGTAACTTGTACTTCCATCGACCGTGTTAACTCTCAAGCACCTCGCTCCTATGAGAGCTACCACAGTTAAAAGAAAATGCAATTGCCCCAATTATCACAAAAACTAGAGCACATTTTCTTATATGTAATACCCAAGTTTTTAGAACTAGGATTTTTCAAGCTTCCTAGCTAACTTCGCACACTCCAGCGACTTCTTGTTAATTTAATGAAATTAGGTCAAACATGAGCTACAAGTAAGCATGATAGATTTCTCTTTAATTAAATGTCTTTTCGGAGGTAGATCGGTGCATCTACTTGTAGTAAACAATGTCGTCAGTGTGAGTTTCCAACTATTAGGAAAGAAAATTCTCAGTTTTCCGAGTAATGATGAGATGGTCCTTTTCCATAAAGAAAGTCCAAAGAATATGGATCTCAATACCATAAGCCAAGCTTCTAGACATATTACGTGGACCAACGTGTTTTACTTATGATTCCCATATGTTTTATGAGTTGTCAAACTCCTTAGCTAATTAACTCTGCCCACTTCAATGACTACATGCCGATTTATCGAAATTAGGTTAAACTTGAACTGCAACTAAATTGTGGTTGGTTTTGAAGATTTGAAGAAAAACTTTTGGAGGTACCCATCGCGTGGTCAATTAATATATCAGAAACCACCGAGAGTTTTGACAGCAGGTTTAACTTCTTGCTGAGATTTTGCATCATGACTACTTAACGCAATTGGGTCAAACTTGAGCTACAAGTAAGTGCGCTAGATTGCTCTTGAAATAAATGACTTTTTAGAGGTATATGGGTGCATTTTATTGTAGTAAATAGTGTCGTCAGTGTGATTTTCAAACTATCAGGAAAGAACATTCAATTCTCAATTTTCCGAGTGATGACAAGCGAGGTTGTTCATTTCCGTAAAGAAATGTATGAAAAATATTGGATGTGAATGCCAGAAGCCAAATTTACCGACATATATAGTGGACTAACATGGTGTACCAATGATTCCCATGTTTTATGAGTTTTCAAACTTCCTAGCTAACTCTGCCCATTTGAATGACTTTATGTTGATTTATCGAAATTAGGTCAAATTTGAAACTACAAACAAAACTGTAGATTTTTCTCTGAAAGTTTTACGAAAAGCATTTGGAGGTACCCATAGGGGTGTCACAATTAATATATGATAAAGCACTGAGAGTTTTGACGATAGGTTCAACTTCTTGCTAAGATTTTGCATCCTGATAGTTTAACCAAATTAGGTCAAACTTGAGCTACAATGCAAGTAAGCGCGATTGGATGCTTTTGAATTAAATGTCTTTTCGGAGGTAGATAGGTGCATTTTCTTACAGTAGACAATGCCGTCAGTGTGAGTTTCCCTGTAAAGAAAGTATGAAGAATATGGATCTAAATTCCACATGCCTAGTTTTCAGACAAATATAGTGGCCCAACATGCCGTACTTATGATTTACCATGTTTTATGAGTTCTAAAATTTCCTTGCTAACTTCACCCACTTGAATGACTTCATGCTGATTTATCAAAAGTAGGTAAAATTTGAATTACTATAGGTAAACTATAGGTTGCTTTGAATGTTTTATGAAAAATCTCCTCGAGGTACCCATCAGGGGTCAATTAATATATCAGAAACCACCAAGAGTTTTGACGAGAGGTTCAACTTGTTGCTAAGATTTTGCATCTTGACATATAATGAAATTAGTTCAAGCTTGAGCTACAAGCAAGCGCGATAGATTGTTCTTGAATTAAATGTCATTTTAGAGGTAGATGGGTGCATCTCCTAGTACTAAGTAGTGCCGTGAGTCTCAGTTTCCAACTACTAGGAAAGAACATTCTCAATTTTCTCAGTGATGATGAGATCGTTCTTTTTTTCATAACGCGAGTGCGAAGAATATTGGATTTGAATGCCACAAGCCATTTTTTAGACATATCTAGTGGATTAACAGCATGTCGTACTTGCAATTCCCATGTTTTAGGATTTTTCAAGCTTCCTAGCTATATAACTCCACCCACTTGAATTACTTTATGTCGATGTATCGAGATAAGGTCGAATTTGAACTACAAGTAATAAATTGTAGGTTGCTTTGAAAGTTTTATGAAAAATCTTGTGGAGGTACCCATCAAGTGGTCAGTTAATATATGAGAAACCACAGAGAGTGTTGATGACTGTATAAGGTTGAAAATGGTCAAGTGGTCAGTTGACTTATAGCTAAGATTTAGAATCTTGAAATTTTAGAACCCCTTTTGAAAATGGTCACATGAGAAACAAGGAGAGAGGGGAAATGATTTTTTCTATTTTCTATGGGCAACCCACAAGCTTTTGAGGTGCACCTTAGGCTTAAAGATAACTTTATTTTCTCCACACTGTATAAGGTGAACCTTAATTAGCGTATGCCACATAGGTCTTAAGGTGTGCCTTTTTACACACTGCGGATGACCTTAGGGCATTACCTATGTATGTGAAAAAACTTGTTGATAATATGGCTCCCCAATACTACACCATAATAAGCTAATTGATTGCACCACTGCACAATGTATGTAGACAAACTTGTCCAAAATCTAGGACCCACATGTAAGAGATAACAACATACATTCTTGTGAATGAAATTAGTTTAATATTGCTATGTGTACTTGATATTATTATCTAGTGCTTGTGGACTACCCATAAGCTTATGGGTCACCCTTAAGATTTGTGGCTTGTGTGGACAACCTCCACTATGTATATGGATAGCTCTTAAGGTGTACTTTTTTTTGCTTATGGTGTGGGTTTTTGCACGTTGTGCGAAAACAGAAATAGTACAGTGTAGTATATTTATTTGCTTAGACATATGCTCACCTCTGGCCACACATTGTACATGCTGAGAGAACAAAATGTAGGTAGTGGAAGAGGGAAGCTACCAAGAGGAGTTGAAGGCTATTCAATGTTAGAGCAAAGTAATGATGGGATCCTGACACGAGGTACTCATGTGGCCTTACAGTGGAGTACACTCTAGTAGTAGTATAAATTTCAGGACCTATGCACGCAAACACAAATTGTGTGTTTTCTCTCTCCTTTGCTGCCTCTCACCATCCATCCTCCATCTCTCCTCCTCTTTCCCCTTGCGTAGTGGCCCGACTGATCTCTCCCTCGTCCACAGCATGAAATTGCACACATGTGCCTTAGTACGGTGGATCTGTGTCTCTGGCATGTTCGGTAGCCGGGTTGGTGTGGAGTAGGAGTAGTACATAGGAAGGAAGCCACTTTGGTCCTGCTTGGCGGCAAAAAATTCAAACTTTTCTGGTTTTCAAAATTTTCACTTGCTTTCCAAACATCAGGAGGGAAGGTTATTCAAAAAATCAGCTATTCGCAGTACTTCTTATGTTATCTTTATCTTGTCATGTCTCTTATAGTACCATACCACCATATAGTGTACGGATAACTTTGAACATTGACCATTGGATCAAGACTGGCAAATCCAAACATTGCTAAGTGTTTGATCTTATTTTCCATTCTTAGCATCTAGAAAGATTCTATTGATATAATCTTTAGCACAATGAACACTAGTATATGTGCAAACCTCAAAACACACTTCATTTCTTAGTTTCAGGTTCCTGCTTGTGCTAAATGCATGGATTTAATTTGATGCAATTTTCTTTTTTATGAGGTCCTTGATGTAACTTGTACTTCCAGTGACCATGTTAACTCAAGCACCTTGCTCCTGCGGGACCTACCACAGTTAAAAGAAAATCTAACCGCCCCAATTATCAAAAAAATTGGACCATGATTTCTTATACGTAATACCTAAGTTTTTAGTACTATGATTTTTCGAGCTTCCTAGTTAACTTCGCACATTTCAGTGACTTCTTATCGATTTAAAGAAATTAGGTCAAACTTGAGCTACAAGTAAGCGCGATAGATTGCTCTTGATGAATTAAATCTCTTTTCGGAGGTAGATGGGTGGTTCTTCTTGTAGTAAACAATATTGTCAGTGTGAGTTCCCAACTATCATGAAAGAAAATTCTCAGTTTTCTAAGTGACGACGAGATTGTTCCTTTCAGTAAAGAAACTTCAAAGAATATGGATCTCAGTGCCATAAGCCAAGCTTCTAGACATATTAAGTATGGACCAACATGTTTTACTTACGATTCCCATGTTTTATGTGTTTTCAAACTCCCTAGCTAATTAACTCTGCCCACTTGAATGATTTTATGCCGATTTATCGAAATTAGGTTAAATTTGAACTACAATTAAATTGTAGGTTTCTTTGAAAGTTTTACGAGAAAGCTTTTGGAGGTACCTATTGAGGGATTAACTAATATATCAGAAACCACCAAGATTTTTGACAATAGCTTTGATCTTTAACACAATGGAACCATGCATAGAGCTCAAAGCACACTTCTCTAACCATTATACAATATTTTATGCTTGAAATATTCCAACTTACTTTTTGAATAGAACTGCCATTGTTTTATTTTTTCCTGAACTTGTGACGAGACTATATGTGGGTCCCCCGGATTAATCCTCCAAGAATCCCTGTTATGCATACACCATGATCCCCTAATCAGTTAGTCGTGGCATATAACCGAAAAGTATCAAAGTAAACATCCATTACTTAAGAGGATGCATGCCATTATAGCTACATCAATAATCATCAGCGGAACTTCATCAAGCGTAGAGCCCGAGCCATGCCTTAACCTATAGGCAGCTGACTGGGAGAATGTCCTAGCTCGCATAGTCGTCAATGTCACCTTCTTCTTGATATCTGACCAAGTTAATAGCCAGGGACTGTGGTAGTAGGAGGGCTCCAAGAGAGGTTCTTTTCTAGAATAGTTATTCTTGTAGATATAGCATCTACATATCCTTGTTGAAAACCTTTGTAAACATTTTGGAAAGTTTTTTTTTGAAATGTTTTTGAAAACATTAGGAGTTGGGGATATACTTTCCGGGTATCCTCACAGTTCCTCGCTGACCAGGGTGGCCCACTTCAGGTTAGAGCTTTGCTTCACGGGCAGCCCAGTCAGGGAGAAAGACAGAGTCCAATGCGGCTACGGGATGGCCCAGAAGACTTACCGACCTAGGCCCATAGTGTTACTTGTAGTTCAAGATGTACTCTGTAACCGACTCTTAGTAGTAGCCGGATAGATCTCCCCTGTAAACCCTAGGCCGGATATCTATATAAGCCGTCCTAGGGAGATCCTTTAGGACACACCTCAATAGTCTACAATCTCAACTCGCACAGGCGATACCCTTGTAACCCATATTCCGGCTCTACCGTATTACTGGATTGCTAGCAGGAGTAGGGTCCGTCCAAAGCCGGCAGATTCGAACCTGGGTAAACTTGTGTGCTCACTGTCCCGGAACACCGTACGTCTCACACCCCTCTCTTTCGCACACCTCGAGGACCCCCTCATGGCGTACTTGTCCTCAATCCGACAACAGTTGGCGCCCACCGTGGGGCAAGTGAGCTTCGGATCTGCGTTCCGAGCGAAATCTGCAAGAATCAGAATCGGCGAGACTATCACCGTCAGTCGCATCCTCTACGCCAGCGACGTCCCTCTCATCGTTCTCGACGAGACGTGGATTCCGGCTAGGGAGGCCGTGACTGCCTACACAATCATGTCTTTTCGGAAGATCGATGTTTACATCGGTTTTGCTGAACCTGCCCCACCCACCCCAGCAGTGATGATAGAGGCAAAAGAATCTTCGGAATCCCCTTTGTCCGCGGAGGCGACAGAAATCCGGATCTCAGAAAACCCTAAACCCACCTAGCCCGCACCAGTTGCGGAGATAGTGGAGAAATCCGAGCCTGAGGAAGACCTAGCGGCCCAAGTCGAAGCTGGAGTGGATCTCCTTGGAGAAGCCGAATCCCAGATCGACCCACCCGTGGAAGTCGAAATCCAGGAGGAGCACGTCAACGACACTGATTCCGGCTCTGATGATGCCGGGACAGACAAGCCTTTCCTAAGGTACACACTGCGACGTACGATAATGCAAGATGCAAGCGCAGATGCAATTCTCGAGACCATCAAAAGTTTCGACATGGCTAATCGCGAGAGCCGCAGGTACCTCAGGAAGCACGCGTCGCACTTCTTCGGTTACGTGGGATCTGGATCCGGCTCTACCGATGCTGGTGAAAACACCGACTCTGTGCTGGAGGCAATTGGAACAAACGCCGACGTACCCGCATCCTCAAATGAATCGATGACGTCAGCAGATTTCTGAAAGTTCTCCACAGAATACGAAGAGGAGTACAACTCCAAAACTATAGAAGAAGGAGAAGCCATGGATGAAGGATCCGGGGAACACTCTCCCAAAGCGCAGGATGACATGGACGTCGGAGATAATCCCGAGATCCAGATGTCCGAAAGTACCGAACAGAGCTTGACTCCGGGAAACGGACCCAAAGCCGTCTTTGCTACCGGCGCTGCCAAGAAGGCAAAGAAGAAGAACAAGACTCCGGCAAAAGACCCTCTGATAGAGGAGGTGATTGCCAAGGAATATGAGGAAGACTCGGATGGAGCACTTATCCTAGAAGAGCCGAAAAAGAAGAATCGGTGGATGGACACGTGATCACTGAAGGTGCCGTAAACTCGTCGATGCTGCAGAACTCACTACAGCTGCAGAACTCATTGCTGAAGAGCTGGACGAAAGGGCCCAGGCCCTAGAAGCGCGTCATTAACAACTCCTGGATCAAGCTAAAAACATCGAGGGAGAAAATAAACGCATGGCAACTAAAGATTACATGTCTCGGTTGCATCAGAAGACCCGGAAACATTACATAGGTGATGGTAAATTTCTAGAAGTAAACAGGGTACTCTTTGAAGGAGATCCAGGGATGCCTCGTCTCGACAGCAAAGGAGACCTGGTGTACCCAATACCGGTACAGAACACTGTCGCAGCTCGAGATATTCTATCAAACAACCCAGGCCCATAACAGGTTCCATTGGGCATCAAGCTACTCACCAAGGGTCTGGACCAACAGATAGCTGTGAAATCCAGAAGTGGAAAACTGGTCTCGAAATCCGACCAATGTCACACGGACTCAGCCTGGAATGATATAAGGCCCCAGCGTGTTCCGGAACAGCGTCACCGTTCTGACCGACGGGAAGATAACTACTCCAGAACCGGATCATCAGGACAGCATCACAGAACCGCACGTGACTGGAGCAACGTCGTTCCAGCGATGGAGCAGATGCCATTGCTGCACTGTATCCGAGGAATCCTCCCCGACGAGAGTCGAACGATCGAAGAGGAGAAGATAAAGAGAAACGTCGGGAGGAGGATCGTCAAAAAATGCCACCTCCTAGACATGCAAGCCGTCCGGCTGGGCCTCACCGTAGTGGGAACAACAGACGAAGGAACGACAGAAACCATGCTGGTACAAGCCGGCTGGGGGCTCGTTGTAGTGAAGACCGTCCCCGGAACCGGAATAATGACGCTCCGGACGGAGGCCGACGATCAGCCATAAACAATTCGGCTGCCCCACCCTCTCCACCAAGTAGTCATCACAACGGCTCTCAAGGGGGACAAGGAGAACCATGTGGCGAAGGAGGTGGTGGCAGGAGCCGAAGTCCGGCTCCAGGGCACCGTAGCCACAGTCGACATTCGGGACGATCTCTATCCCCGAACGATGCAAGGCACAGAATCAACTCCAACATAGAGGCGCGGTGCTACGAAAACGATGATATCTACGTGGGCCCAAAGTGCTTCGGACCATGCATCAGAGCTACAAAATTCCCGGAAGGATTTGCTACCTCAAGACACATCCAAGCATATGACGGCATTGCTCAGCCAGATACCTGGCTACAGGACTTCTTCCAAGCGTGCTGCATCGCCAAAGGCGGAAACAGTCTGGTCGCAACCCGATATCTCCCACTCATGTTGCGGAAGATGGCACGATCATGGCTTAATGAACTTCCAGAGAACACCATCCACAACTGGTATGACATGCAAAGTTCGTTCTTTTGGAATTTCGAAGGCACATATCGGAGGCTCTGTACGGTCAGAGACCTACAGCGTTGCACCCAGAAGGCCAGAGAAACTTGCCGGGATTACCTCGGACGATGGATCGACACCAGGAACTCCTATGAAGGGGTAAACAATAAAACTGCGATTGAAGCTTTCATTGCAGGTCTCCCAATTGGTCTACTGCGCCATCGCTTGAAGTGTGACAAGGTCACTGATTTGGGAGAGATGATAGAAACAGCGAGCAAGTATGCAGATGCCGACGACGATGCAGAGGGATTACTCAATGGCCTAGCTGTGCCACAGTCGGCAAAACAACCAAAGCAACAACCTCGGAAGCGTAAAAATTCCTCGAAAGAAAAACCCAACACGGAAACGGCAGTGGTCACTGCTACTTTCGGGTCTGGGGGACAAGGACGACGCGGTGGAGGCCGCAGGCATGGGCGTGGAACTTCAAGAGTCCAAGGTAGAGGAGACCAGTAACCAGGCAAAACCTACTCTTGGGCCGATATTGCTAATAACCTATGTGTGCATCACCTAGACGACATCAAAAGAGATGACACCGTGGGCTACAAAGCTAAGCGGAAGAAGGGAAAGAAGAATCCTGAAAAAGAAAAAGAGACCAAGGAAGATTCCGACATGGAGGAAGCTGATGCTTCAAATCCCAAGCCAGAAGGGAAGAAAAAATTTCCCACCAAGAAGGACACTTATGTCACTTTCCTCGGATCTCAACCAGCAAAGGTCAAGAAAGCAGTTCTTCATGAGCTCAATGCAACAGTTCCGGCTGTCCCCTAATACCTGGACTGGTCGGAAATGGAAATCACATTTGACCGCACTGATCATCCGGTTAAGTTGCACAGGCGAGGAAAATACGCCCTAATCGTTAATCCACTTATTGACAGTTATGGTTTCTCCAAGACCCTCATGGACGGTGGTAGCAGTATCAATATTCTCTATGTCGTAACGCTACGCTGTATGAAGATCTCGGAAACCCAGCTGAACCATCGCTCTGTGATCTTTCACGAAGTTGTCCCAGGAAGACAAGCCAATTCCCTGGGAGAGATCACTTTGGACGTTACCTTTGGAACTCCAAAGACCCATCGGACAGAGGCACTTTCCTTCGAAGTGGTCCCGTTCAAGAGCACATACCACGCTATATTCGGACGTCCGGCTTACTGGGAATTTATGGCTCATCCATGTTACATTTACAATATGATGAAAATTCCAGGTCCCAACAGCGTGATCACAATCAGGGGAGACCCGAAGAAAGCATGAGAGTGCGAGGATGGAAATGCCGCCTTTGCCAAAGTTGTACTGCACGCCCAAGAGTACTAGGAGATCAATAAGAGCATACATCCGTCCGAGATGCCCGCAACAAAGAAGGAGGTGAAAAAGCCAAATCCGGAGTTCAAGGCATGAGAAGAGACGATGAAGACGCCGTTGAAGGATGATGACCCCTCCAAGGTGACCCAGATAGGCGTAGGCCTAGGTAGCGCATAGGAAAGCACGCTCGTCAAGTTCCTCCAAGCAAATCAAGATATCTTCGCATGGCAGCCATCTGACATGACCGGAGTACCTAGGGAACTTGTCGAGCACTCTTTCAATGTAAACCCGAATGCTAAACCCGTCAAACAGTCCTTACGACGTTTCGGCGATGAAAAGCGTAAGGCAATAGCTAAGGAACTAGCATGGCTCGAGTTAGTCGGATTCATAGAAGAGGTCATCCACACTGAGTGGTCGGCCAATCCTGTAATGGTCCCTAAAAAGGACAACACTGATGTAAGGATGTGTGTTGATTATACTGCGTTGGACAAGGCTTGTCCAAAAGATCCGTTCACTCTGCCTAGAATTGATCAAGTTATCGATTCTATGGCAGGCTCGAAACTCCTCTGTTTTCTCGACGCATATTCCGGCTATCACCAAATTCGGATGAAGGAATCTGACAAAGTCAAAACTGCATTCATAACCCCTTCGGACCTTCTATTTTGTTACGATGCCCTTTGGGCTAAAGAACGCAGGAGCTACGTACCAGCGCACGATGCAGCGTTGCCTCCATGACCAACTCGGATGCAATGTACATGCATACGTGGATGATATCGCAGTGATGTCCAAAAAGAAGGAAACGCTGATTTCTGGCTTGGAGGAAACATTTGTCAATCTACGAAAATACAACATCATGCTTAACCCAAAGAAATGTTCCTTCGGAATACCAGCCGGAAAATTGTTAGGTTTCATCGTGTCTCAAAGAGGCATATAGGTGAACCGGGACAAAATCAAGGTTGTACTCAATATTTCCAGGCCAACTCGCCTGAAGGACGTACAAAGATTAACTAGTTGCATCGCTGCGGTCAGTCGATTTCTAAGCCGGCTTGGTGAAAGAGCAGCACCATTATATAAACTCCTGAAAAAGACCAAAGATTTTGTTTGGACTGATGAAGCTGAAGCTGCACTACAAGACCTGAAGAAAGTACTCTCCTCTGCTCCTATCCTTGCAGCACCGGAACCTCAAGAACCGATGTTGCTTTATCTTGCTGCGACAAATAAGGTCGTTAGTATCGTCATGGTGGTGGAGAGACCGGAGGAAAATCAGGAGCACCTGGTGCAGCGTCCGACTTACATTGTCAGTGAAGTCCTGATAGAGTCAAAACAGCGGTATCCGCACTATCAAAAGTTGGCTTATGGTGTTTTTCTAGCATCTCGCAAGTTATGACACTATTTTTAGGAGCATCCAATTACCATGGTGAGCACAACTCCCATGAGAGATATAATCAAGAACAGTGACGCCACAGGACGCGTCGCCAAATGGGGCATAGGAGTTTCAGCTTTTGATATTGAGTATAAACCTCGGACAGCAATCAAATCCCAGATCCTTGCTGACTTTGTCGCTGATTGGACAGAGACAAAGGAGAACATGATCCTCCCTGAGTCGGAATATTGGACCCTCTATTTTGATGGGTCTAAGGCTCGCGGGGGCTCGGGGCTAGCGTGGTGCTCAAATCACCCCAAGGAGATAAACTTCTATACGTGCTGCAGATCCACTTCACAGCGACAAACAATATTGCCGAGTATGAAGCACTGCTACATGGAATCCGGATTGCTAAGGATATTGGCATCCGACGTTTGATGTGTTACGGAGATTCGGATCTTGTTGCTCAACAAGTGTCAGATATTTGTAATGCAAATAAGCACATGGCAGCGTATAAAGCTGTCGTGGATGATCTATCTAAATCGTTCGAAGGGTTTGAAGTTGAACACATCCCTCGAGCAGAAAATGAGGAAGCAGATGCATTTTCTCGGATAGGCTCTACAAGGAAAGAGGTCCCGGATGGCGCTTTTTTGGAGCACCTTAAAGTTCCCTCGATAAAGGGAGTAGATGAGGAATATCCGACCAAATCCGACTCACCTTTGATAGCAGTTCTGGCTATAATTCCCAGCTGGACTCAACCCTACCTCGATTATTTGGTAGATGGCAAATTACCCGAAGATGAGGTTCTGAGCTGGCAGATTATCCGACGAGCGAAAGCCTACACTATAGTTAAAGGTGAGCTCTATAAGCGGAGTATCTTTGGGGTTTTTCAGCGCTTTGTGTCTCCGGAAGAAGGAGTGGAAATCTTAAGGGAAATCCACGAAGGCGAGTGTGGACACTACGCTGCAGCCAAATCTTTAGTGGCAAAAGCTTTTAGACACGGATTTTTCTGGCTTACAGCTCAGGCAGATGCCGAACGATTAGTCAAGACGTGCAAAGGCTGCCAAAAGTACGCCAAACAAGCTCATGTTTCGGCTGATCAGTTGCGAACAATACCTATAACATGTCCCTTTGTGGTCTGGGGGCTTGATATGGTAGGACCATTTAAACGAGCTCCAAGTGGATTTACTCATATCTTAGTGATGGTGGATAAATTCACCAAATGGATTGAGGCTAAACCTGTCACTAGTTGTGATAGAGCAACATCCAAAAGATTTGTTGAGAATGTCATAATCTGATATGGTTATCCGCATAGCATTATCACGGACAAGGGGAGTAACTTTTCTATGGGAGAATTGGCCGAATTCTGCAACGAACAAAATGTCCGGCTTGACATTGCGTCAGTCGCACATCCACATGCTAACGGACAAGTTGAAAGAGCAAATGGTTTAATCCTACAAGGCCTAAAACCGAGACTCGAAGCACCACTACGACGTGTTGCGGGGGCTTGGGCAGAGGAATTACCCTCTATAATATGGAGTTTACGAACAACTCCGAATAGGTCAACTGGATACACACCTTTCTTCTTGGTCTATGGCGCAGAAGCAGTTCTTCCTAGTGATTTGATTCACACTTCTCCTAGAGTGGCCGCGTATATCGAAGAGGATACCGAGATTTCTCGACAAAATGATCTCGACTTAGTCGAAGAAGTTCGCTCATTGCTGAAATGAGATCAACAGCCTATCAGCAGAAGTTATGCAAGTATCATAGCCAGAGAGTCAGAAACAGATCTTTCAATAAAGGAGATTTGGTTCTCCGGCTTGTGCAACAAAGAAAGAACAAACTTTCCCCAATATGGGAAGGGCCCTTTTTAGTTAGTCGAGTATTGCACAATGGTTCATATTACTTAACTGACATGAGGCCAGTCAAAGAAAGACCTGCTACTAAGAAGAGAAAGAGAGCTGGAGGCAGTACAAATCCGGATGAGTTAGACAGATCATGGAATATTGCTCAGCTACGTCCCTTTTATTCTTAGTTTATCCTTCTTTGTAATCATATATATGTACATGTTCTGTGAGAAATAAAAGTTTTGGTTGCCTCAAGTTTTTTTTCTGAGAAGTTTTTACCATCTTATTTCCGAATGATCATGTCATAGTCGAAAATCCCAGAATGCTTGAAAGTACTTTATGCTCATGTTCGTTCTGGTCTAAAATTGCTACCCTCGGGTATAACTCTAAAGTTTCTAGTCTTTACTTTGGTTATTTGTCTGATTGCTGGATGCGGGCATTTTCCGAGTAGTGAATTGTTGGTACTGGAAGCCGGCTTTGTTTCCAAGTTTAAACTGGTTTAGCAATTGAGCTCCGTTGCTCGACAAAGTTTACGGCAGAAGGTTTAGCCGGCTCACAAAAGGGACGAGGCGGAAAGCCAGATAAATGATAAGTATAGATGAAAAAATACAAGTTCTTATGTAAACATTCCAGGCACACGAAAATTTAAAACCAAAAGTGCTGAATAGATCAAAAGCTTAGCACTAGCAAAATCATAGTACTGCATATTTACAGGCCCATCATGTTTTTCAAAATAATACAAATATTTTTGGTAATCTATGATGCAGGAGAGGAAGGAGCTGCCGGCTGGATACACCGCCTTGGTATCGTTCCGAGATATCCACATCCGAAACGGTGCGGTCATCGTCGGAAACTTCTGCTAATTCTTCTGGAGGCGGAGGCGCAGTGTCCACGCGGGTGAAGAAAGGGGTTTCGTAGTTGGTCAAATCAGCCACGTGACACCCATATCCGGCACAGGAGTGCATGATGGCTTGAAGGTCCTGCTCCTGGCCGTCTTCATCTACTTTGGAGTACCCTCTGGTCACTTGCCATATTTCCATGTTTCCATGGTGGCTCATGACCATGGTAAGAGCATTCTGCGTCGTAGTCCGCGCGTAGGACATGTTCTAATCCTGGACAAGTTGTGGCATCTCCTTTGCCTTGTCCCGCACCTGAAAATCTGACATGATGTGCATGTCTGGAATCTTGAGTGCTTCGCCAATGTCCTCAAGGGATTGGCGGAAGTCATGAAGCAGGTCACCGACTTGGGTAAGCCAGTGGGTGCGGGGCTCGGTGGAAGAAGAGTCCATCAAGTTGAGAGGATCTATACACAAAACAAGTTAAGAAAATCATACATTGAAAGAAGTCGAAGAAAGTGGAAAAGTCAGACAGATGGAACGTACTGAAAATGACGTCATCAATTTTGGTCTTCTCTTCCCGAAGACTCTGGAGTTCAGCCCGGAGCGCCTCGGAAAGGTCCCTCTCTCTGTTAAGCTCATTATTGAGGTCCGAGATTTTTTGACCTTGAGCAATGATCTTGCGATCACGCTCATCAGTAGCCATGGAGGAGGATTCAAGGATTTGGGCGATGCTTTTTTCACCAGTGCTATAAGTCAAAAAGAACAACAGTCCAGCGAAAAATTCGACTATGAAAACGCAAATACAAAGTTTGAGTCTTGAAATGTTTAACTTCGGCCTCATCCTTGGTAACTTTAAGCTCAACATTTTTAAGTTGGAGAGCCTTGATCTCTCTCTGCTTGTCACATACATTTTTCAACAAATCCTGGTTATAGGAACATACTTTCTGTAAGTCTGAATACCCAAAGTCAGAAAGCTACTAAAGACTCGGGCTAATATTTTTACTAATATCAGCACGAGCCTTGGGGGCTACACTAGTTCGTTCTTTGGCATCCTAAGGAAGCATAAACCCGGATTATTTATCCTACTTCATGCTTGGGGGCTAGAGGATATGGTATGAAATAAAGGAAAAACATGAGTTAGAATTCTGACTTACATATTGTTCGCGAGTAAGTTTATCCAAATTCGCGTTCACTTCAACAGCAAACTTCTTAGCGAGAGTCAGAGGGGTCACAGGAGCAGTTGGAAGCTCCCTGGACCTGATCCTCTCCTTGCAAAGAAGCACTTGTTCAAGAAGATTAGAGTGTTTGACGTCCTCTTCTTCTTGCGCTTCTTCTTCGGCAGATAAGGTACTTTTCTCCAGGCATTGCCTGGCCAGCCGCTGGATCTCTTCAGTAGATTTCCGGGATAGACCAAACTTGGCAAGTCCCGGATTGCTGAGAAGGTTTTCAGCGAAGGTTTCTGCCATGGGATCATTACCCAAAGAGGGTTCACCCTTATCTAAACCTGACTCACCCATGGTGACATCAGTTTGTGATTCAAGGATCACAGGCTCCGATGAAGGAGCCAGATTTTCTGCGACGGCCGGAGAAGGGATGACCACCGGCGTTGCGGAAGGTTGAGGGGTAGGAGTCGGAGGAGCCACGGCAGGAGAAGCTATGGTAAGCTTCGTCTATCGCAGGGGCTTCGAAGAAGTTCCCTTCCCCTTGCCCTTGATGAGCTGTTTAGCTCTGAGAATGTGATAAAGTCGGAAACATTATATCTCAGAAGAGAATTCGAATAAAGTACAAAGGTGGAAGTTGTGATTGAATGTTACCTCTTCACGACGAGCACCTCCTTTGTGCCAATAGCCACTGTCGGAGCTTTGCGCTTCTTGAGCGCAAAGATCCGCAATGGTACCACTCTCCCCGAGAAAACTCTGGAGGATATCCTTCGAGCGGAGCGAATTCCGACTCGGGGAGGTCAGCAAGCTGAAAAGAAGAAAACATATCAGTATTGCAATGTAACTCAAAGATTGAAACACATAAAAATGTGTAATCATAGAAGCTTACTGGGACTACGGGGTTTTCCGCCGTATGCATATCCAGAGAAACCTCTGGGATCCTCCTCTCAATCCGCTCCCTGATCAGCCACTTGATCTGGCTTATATAGCCCTGTGTGGTGTATGCTTTGGGGCTGATGCAGAGGGAGTCTTTTTTGGACGACGTGATGGAGTGCATCAGTCGGTTTCCATGGTACTGAAGGGGCTGGATCCGGCGTGAGACCCAGCATTGAACCAAGTCGGATCCCTTAAGTCCTTTGTGTTTGATCAAGTATTCGATCCGCCTCTTAGCGAGAATCAGATCGTCAGTGAGAGCCGGAGGAGCCTTGTCCCAAGACGGTTGGGCCGTGGCAGCTCCATCGATGAAAGCCGGCAAAGCAGTGTCTTTGCCAGGAGCCGGAATATCCTTATGATAAAAGAATGTAGCTGGCCATTGTTTGACCGAGTCACTAGCTAGGATTTTTGGATATGCGTGCTCGCGTCTAAGTGAAAAACTAATAGTACCGGTGATGTAAGGAACACCGGCAGTGAAGAGTTTCTCCAGACATGAAAATAGTACCGGAATAAGGTCAAACTCGGCCTAATGCCGAGAAATCCCTCACACAAAGAAGCGTAAGCGCTCATATCTAGTAGAGAGTTGGGAGGATGATGGTGGAGTTGGACACCAAAATGGTCAATCACCTCGAAGAAGAACTCCGAGGGAGGGAATGACAAACCTCTGTTGAGGTGGGTGCCGAAGTGGACCCGCTCACCGGCGCGCGGGTTGGGGACGGTTTCCTCGAAGCCGCTCCGCCAGTCGCCGGCGTGGAGGAGCCCTTCTGTCTCCACCTTCTGGAGCTTCTCATCATCGAGTACGCAGGGGATCCAGTCCCCGTGGAAGCTTTCCTTCTCCGCCGCCGCTTTCGTCGCCGCCGTCACCGCCGCTGCCGCCAAGCCGGAAGAGGAAGAAGAAGCCATTTCTCCGGCGAGCAATTGACCTAGGATGGGCGGTGCTGTGAGTTTTTTGGGGGAAAGTAGAGGAGCTCTGTGCACGCGGGGGAGATTGGGAGGAGAGGAAAAGGCAAAGGATAGGTGAAGAGAAGAGGAAAAGAATCCTCACCCCTTATATCCACCTAACCGCGCCAAGATTCGTACAAATGCTACAGTGTAACCACCACGCGTCGTGGAAGGAACTAGGAAGGACCCACGTGATGATTACGTCCCCTCGATATCCGCGCACGCATTGAAATGGCGCCGGTTCGCGAATCATGACCCACCAACGGTCGTAAGCAAGGATGTCTGTCAGATGACGTGACCTGACCATGACTTATGCCAGGTGGCGTTAGAGACCAAATTCCGGATTAGTTTGAAATCAAGCTGGAAAATCCGAGTAACCTGTTGATAGGTCCGACTTATTTTTATGACCCGGATCGTATTTTGTTGTGAAGTTTCAGGAACCCTTTAAGATTCTGCAAGCCGGAGATCAAGCTAGACGAAGATAAATACGACTTTGGATCTTGGAGACTTCTGGGGGCTGCTGTTGGGAATATACTTTCCGGGTATCCTCACAGTTCCTCGATGACCAGGGTGGCCCACTCCTGGTTATAGCTTTGCTTCACGGGCGGCGCAGTCAGGGAGAAAGACGGAGCCCAATCCGGCTATGGGAAGGCCTAGAAGACTTACCAACTTAGGCCCATAGTGTTACTTGTAGTTCAAGATGTACTCTGTAACTGACTCTTAGTAGTAGCCGGATAGTTCTCTCCTGTAAACCCTAGGCCGGATATCTATATAAGCCGTCCTAGGGAGAGCCTTTAGGACACACCTCAATAGTCTATAATCTCAACTCGCACAGGCAAAACCCTTGTAACCCATATTCCAGCTCTGCCGTATTACTGGATTGCTAGCAGGAGTAGGGTCCGTCCAAAGCCGGTGGATTCGAACCTGGGTAAACCTGTGTGCTCACCGTCCCGGAACACCGTACGTCTCGCACCCCTCTCTTCTACACGCTTCGAGGACCCCCTCATGGCATCCTTGTCCTCAATCCGATGGCATTAGGACTAGGTCACCCATTTGTTCCTCCGTCCGATCATCCCATGACCAAACTCCTTTCCTTCCTTTCCGACCATCCCATGGTCAAAAAATTTCCAAAGCCATTGCTTTTCCGAAAACATTTTGGAAATCAAAACCAGCACCGCTCTACATCAACCTTCCCTACCATCCATGACCGTGGACACGGCTATTCGAATAGATCTACACTCTACAGAGATTGTACACTTTAGCCACACCATCCGGTAACCCTACCCTGATCTACACCAATCGTGGGTCGAGTAACCGATCAAGACTCTTCTGCATGCCTCGAGGACCCCTCATGGCATACTTGTCATTAATCCGACGACAGTTGGCGCCCACCGTGGCGCAAGTGAGCTTCGGATCTGTGTTTCAAGCGGAATCTGCAAGAATCGGAATCGGCGAGACTATCGCCGTCGGTCGCATCCTCTATGCCAGCGACGTCCCTCTCATCGTTCTCGACGAGACCTGGATTCCGGCTAGGGAGGATGTGACTGCCTACACCATCATGTCTTTTGGCAAGATCGATGTTTACATCGGTTTTGCTGAACCTGTCCCACCCAACCAGCGATGATGATAGAGGCAGAGGAAATTTTTGGGTCACCTAATCCCACCCAGCCCGCACCAGTTGTGGAGATAGTGGAGAAATCCGAGACTGAAGCAGACCTAGTGGTGCAAGTCGAATCTGGAGTGGATGTCCCTGGAGAGACCGAATCCTAGATCGACCCACCTGCTGAGGTCAAAATCCAGGAGGAGCAAAATAACAAATACGGTTCCGGCTCTGACGATGCCAGGACAGACAGGCCTTTCCAGAGGTACACACTAAGACGAATGATGACGCAAAACTCAGGCGTAGATGCAATTCTCGAGACCATCAAACGTTTCGATGAAGCCTACTATGAAGACCGCAGCTATCTCAGGAGGGGCACATCACACTTTGTCGGATATGTGGGATCCGGATCCGGCACTGCCGATGCTGGAGACAACACCGCCTTTGTGCTGGAAGCGATCGGAACAAACGCCGACATAACCGCATCCTCGGATGAGTCGATGACGTCGGCAGATTTCCGAAAGTCCTCCACGGAATACGAGGAAGAGCTTAACTCCACAACTGCAGCAGAAGGAGAAGACATGGACGAAGGATCCGGAGAAAACTCTCCCAAAGCACAGGACTACATGGACCTCGGAGACGATCCCGAGAACCAAATAGCCGAAAGTACCGATCAGAGCCTGACTCCGGGAAACAAACCAAAAGCCGTTTTTGCTATCGGCGCTGCCAAGAAGGCAAAGAAGAAGAACAAGAAGAAAAAGACCCCGGCACAATATCCTCCGGCAGAACATGTGATTGATGAGGAATATGAGGAAGACTCGGATGGAGCACTTATCCCAGACGAGCCCAAAAAAGAAGAATCGGTGGATGGACACGTGATCACTGAAGGTGCACGTAAACTCCTCGATGCTGCATTAACCACACCTATTCCTACAACTGCATAACTTACTGCTGAAGAGCTGGACGAGAGGGCATAGGCCATAGAAGCGCGTCGTCATGTACTCCTCGATGAATCCAAAAAAATTGAGGAGGAGAAAAAACGCATGGCATCTGCAGAAAAATACAACTCCAGGCAACATCAGAAGATGAGGAAACGTCATACTGATGACAACCAATTTCCACAGATTCACAAAGTCCTTTTTAGAGGAGAACTTGGGATGCCTCGACGTGACAGCAACGGGGATTGGGTGTATCCAACGCCAGATGTAACACCGCTATGCTCGAGAAATCCTATCGGCTAATCCAGGCCCAGAGCAGATCTGGTTGGGAATCAAACTACTCAACAATGGGCTGGAGCAGCAAAAGGTCGCCCTGTCCAGAAGACAAAAACTGGTCTCAGATTCTGACCAATGTCGCACAGATCCTGCATGGGTTGACGTAAGACCCCAACGTGTTCCGGAACAGCAGCGTCGTTCTGACCGTTGGGAAGATAACCACTCAAGAATCGGATCTTCAGGACAACGCCACAAAGCTGCGCGTGTCTGGTGCAACGTCAACCCAGTCGCGGAGCAAGAGGCAATTGCTGCACTAAATTTGAGAAACCCTCCCTAGCGAGAGTCAAAAGACCACAAGAAAGAAGATAAAGAGAAACGTCGGGAGGAGGACCGACAAAGAATGCCACCTCCTAGACATGCAAGCCGTCCGGATGACGGACGAAGGAACGGCGGACACCATGCCGAGACAAGCCGGCAGGGGGCTCGTCATAATGAAGACCCTCCCGGGAACCGGAATAATGACGCTCCGGAATGAGGCAGGCGATCAGCCGGAAATAACCTAGCTTCTCCACCCTCTCCGCCAAGTAGCGTTGATACAATGAAACCGGCAGATTCTTTATGATACCATGGTATAAAAATGATACCAATAGATAGGTGTTGATACAATGAAACCAGCAATTGTGATTTCACTATTTTATCAAATTCCCTTCATTTACTATGCATTTCGTAGTGAATAAAACTCTAGTTTTAGGAAATAATTCACCAAAAAAATTATGTGTGTTCAAATATTATTTCCTTGTGTGGTTAGGTAGGACATGATGGACTGGTTCTGTGGGAGTTGTAATTACATCAAAATATTTAACAGAAAGCCCTCAGGAAATTTCCAAAGCCAGTTATGGAGGGTTTTTGTCTTTTTCACCATATTTATTATACAGGAGCTATTAATTTTATTCCAAAGGCACATGGTAGGTATTTAGAATACCTTTCTATAGAAACTGCAGTCACCCTTTTTAGATTAACATAACTACTGATATGATTTATTTAGTGATAAAACAACTAGCAGAAGGTTTCAATTAATTAAAAATACTCATAAGCTCAGTAATTCGTGTACTCCTGGATTTAGAGGTACCTTTAGGTACTACATCACTGAGAGTTGGATTGAGACCAGTCCAATTAGTGGTTTGTCCTAGGGAATTTTAATAAGGCAGATATGAGGTTTATTTGTTAATTGCACTACTGTAGATTTATGACTCCAAGTACCATGAGGCCAAGGTATAAGGCAAGGTATATTAGATACCTTTCAGAACAAAATGGTTCTACTCAATTTGGACTTACTAAACTCTCTGAAGGATTTTACTTGTGAAAAGGACACATTTAGGTATTTAAATTATTATGATTAATATAGTCATTATTTTGGTCCACTTCTTGTACTGCATGTTGGGGAAAACATGTGGGCATATACCAAAATACATATATGGGAATTTGTTGTGGGTTTCCAATTTCAAATAGATTTAAACCAGACAGCTACTAGACAGATCTAGTGGAAAAGATTAAAAATAGAGGATATTGGGCAGGATGACGTGTGGGGCCACGATTCAAACAGCCCAGGCGGGCCCGATTCGGCAGACCCAGTGGCAGCGGCGAGCGGTAAGGTGGGATGGGGGCCATCTGATTAGAGGGCGATGGATGACCCTAGCTCATCCTCTTTGTCTCGACACCGGCAGAGGGCTCAAACGCTAGCAGAGGCTAGTAGGGGTGCGGGGAGCCTTACCAGAGGGCGAGGAGGCAACGTGGTGGGGACAGGGCGAAGCGGAACTCACCGGTGACCTCAAGACGTCGTAGGGTGTCGCGCGCATCTGTGTCGGTGCAGGTCACATCGGTGCCCGCCGGGGCTCTCTCCATTGTGCTGCATGCCGACGCAGACGGTGTATGGCGGGTGTGGAGGTCACGTCAAGACGAGCGATAGGCGGCCCAGGGATCCTTGGCGCCTAGGAAGGGCTCGTGTGGAGATGACCGAGGGAAACCTCGTCGGAGCTTGTCGTCATCCTCGATGGAGTCATTCCTAGGAGAGAAAAGGACAGGATCAGATGCGGCAGAGACAGGGGATCCCAGTACGACGACATGCAGAGGAAGAAAGGCCGAGGATGGAGCACCTAGCTCAAGTTTTGGAGATGGACGATGCTTCTTTCCTTCTTCTTCTCGGGCTAGACAGGTCAGGGTAGAGGGATTGGAGTGCATGGGAGGTGAGTGAGGACGAGAGGGGCAAATGAGCCAGGAAGGGGTGCTAGGGGTGGCCTGTGGGCTTGTAAGCCGAAGAGGGGTGGTGTTTGATGGACTAGGTCCATGTGAGCTTGGAGGGAGGGAGGTGGCCATCCATTGGGCAGGATGGGTGGTGGAGAGGTGGTGGGTGTACTCTAGGGTCTTGCCTAGGGCAGAAGGACAGTAGGGGTGTTGGTGCTCCCTTCTTTCTAGGCCTTGCTTTAAAGGCCATGTCTCTCTCCTTTTAAACATAAGGCAACATAGGTGTGGTGGTGGTGCTATACTAATTTGCTACAGTGAACACGATCGGGGGTTGTTAGAGTTGTTGTGGTGGTCAGACGTCCACATTTGGTGAGGGTTTGGTTGAGTTTTGGTTTAAGGTTGATGAAAGTTTAAATCTGCCATATAGACTGATCATGGTCAAGTTATCCAAATTTGATCTTCGCAAGGTGATTTAAGGGTACTGGTAGTGGGTAGGGTCAATATACATGTCCCTGATTTATTTGGGAATTTTCTGAATTGCTTACATGCCCTTTTTATTAATTCTCCAAAAAGTGTTGAATGGGTTTTATTGGGTTCATTTGATATTTTTGAATGGGGCATGATCAGTTTTTTTTGTGATATCGTCCTAGATATGAATACATACTTTGAGAAATTTAACCATGATTTTTTGATGAATAAAAGTAATTAAAGTATTTATTTTCTTCTTTCTGCCATTTAAGAAAAAGGGCAAAAAGAATTATTAAGACTCTTCAAAAATAATTATTTTTGTAGTGGGAGGATAGGGTACGGTTTATAGGCATGCAATGTGCATTAAGTTGGGAAAGTGTTTTGGAGGAAAACAATCTTTCCTATATGGAGGGAGCTTTTAAGTTTTATCAAAAGAAAGGAATTTAATTCCTTCAGGGTCAAAAGAATTATAGATATTATTGGATAAAATTATATCTCTATGGTAGATGATGTCCACCATCTGTATCCATCATTGGGAAACTTGGATTATGGAAATCCAACTTGATTTTGGTAGAAAACAAGGATAAGAGGATTTTGGGCAAAGTTAACATCATACCATCAAAACCTTGCTGGATCTTGGAGCTCAGGGCTCCCCTAGGGTCATGGAATATAAGGATAGATATACCAATTGATGTAGATCACCATGGTATAGAGGTTTGAGCTTGATCATTCTTGAGCTCTCCAAGGATTGATTCCAAACTTTGAATAAAATAAGCCTGCCAAAGCAGATTATCAAATAGCCTTCAAAACCATGTGGGTTTTAGAAGCACAAGGGTCTAATTGGAACAAGTGAAGTAGGGTTTGGTATACCTTTATGAATATAACAAAATCATGCAAAGGTTTTGTGAAAAGGAGATAACATGAAGGTGTGAGGTACCAAGTAGGCTAGTTGATAAGATTTGTAGAAAAAGTTATTTTCTTGCCTGCGAAACCATCAAGAAGAAGTGGGTTAAAAGGTGATATATCCAAGGACAAGAGTGGGCCTTGGTAGTCCTTATGATGGTCTACAAGATGGTTCAAGTGCATTTCCAAAAATGCACAAGGGTTGAGAAAGAGAGGCATTCAAAGAAGTGATGTTGAAACAATTTCCAGACTGGTCAAATTTAGCAGATTTTGGTTTTTTACTAGAATACGAGTGGGGCTGTTTTTGATGGGTTGCAAAGTATCAAAGCATCATCAGGTGGATGGGGTTAAAGTATAGATTGAGTGGAAAGGATCCATGCTTGGGGTTGGTCTTCATTGACTTGGGAGGTTCTAGAATGGATCACTTCATAAAGGATCTGGTTAGGGGTTTTAGATGATCACCTAGTGGCTAGGGATCATATTCTTCTTTTATTCTTGTTTGGGGTTTGATGATCTTAAATTATCTTGATCCTAGAGGATGAGCTCCTAGAGTAGCTCATTTAGTTCCTAAGCAAACAATTCAAACAACAGATCAAGGCAACTCATCTTACAAGCAAAACAAATCTACTACTAGGGTTACCATCAAGCCTGGCTTGAGGTAAGGATGGGTAGGTTGCAAGGTTAGACTTTGAATAAGATGAGAGTTCCTGGTCTCTCTACCAAGAGTGGAGTTCAAAAGCTTTATGAAAAGTTTTTGGCAAAACCTAGAGGTAAGAGTAGTTGAAGGTTCTGTCTTGAAAACATAAGGAGATTATGTTATATAGATCTCCATAGTTTGGTCAATATAAGATACTAAAATAGTTAAGGTTTCCAAAATAATATTGGCTCAGGTTTTGAAATGCCAGAACATGTGAGAATATGTAAAATTAGCCAGGATAGTTTTGTTAAATAGCTTTTGTCAACTAGTGTTGAGGTAGGGAGTATATCATATGTTATACATTCAGATGCATAAGCATCGACAAACAAGCAAGAAAGTACTGCATGAATACACAAGAAAAAGTTTTTGTTCCCCCTAATTTTTGCATTCTGGATACCTAATCAGGGTTGCTGAAATTGGGATGTTACAAACCTTTCCCCCTTAAAAGAATCTCGCCCCGAGATACGGGGGAGTAGGGTTAGGGGATTTTGAGTCGGGTTGATACTAGGTGTCTTAAGCGTACCAACTTATGAACTTCATCTTTGAAAGTGGTTACTGTGTCGGTGAAGCTTGGGCTTCAGTCCTCTTGGATGCACGGAGAATTGAGCAGACTTGAGTCCTGATGGTGATGGATGGTCTTCCTTCTGTAAAGCTTTACGACGTTTCTCTTAAGGGTTTATCGGATCATAGTTCCCGACTTCGAGTCTACTCCTGAGGTTGCTTCTGATAGATGGTTAGTTTATTTTTGGTTCCCCCTTAGGGTTAGAATAGGGTAACTCGAAGGTGACACCGGCTCTTTCTTCTTGGAGTCGCAGGGTGATGTTTTGAAGACGGTCTTCAACCTTTCTGTATGGAGTGGAAAACTTTAGATGTCGTCTGCAAGCTGGGTCCTACAAGGTGCAAATTCTACTATATCCCCCTTAGCCTATTCGAAACTATAATCTTCGTGGACTGTACAAAATGGTTGGACTGATGGGGATTAGTGAATCTGCGATCCTTCGGGTATGTCTTCAGCTGAAGTAGCAGAGTGACTTAGTAGAATCTTTAGTTATTTTCTCCTCTGATGACCCGCGAGTTGCGGTTTGGAGAGAAGATGTTGGATCTGGAGATCTTTTCTGAAGTATTTTCTGGTAGACAGTCTTCACGAGATTGAGTGGAAAGACGCAGTCTTTCCACCTTAGAGTTTTACTTAGGTTCCTCGAGGAGGGTGAAGATCTTCTGTCTTGAAGCGCAGGCGTGATGCTAAAGAAGGTTGTATTTTCCCTGGGTCTTGAGTTGAGGTCTTCGAGTGATGCCCTATTTCGCAAACCCTGGGTGGGGGTGGGTTCCTAATGAAGCTTTAAGTAGTTAGTTCGGAGAAAGTTAGTGGTTTACGACACGTCTTGATAGTCTTTTGTCGAGGTAGGGAAGCTAACTTCAGAGAGACGTCTTCACTTGAATTCTTTGTGTTGCTTCTGCTCGATGGTGGGGTGGAGTCATTGTCATCAAGCTTCCTTATCATCCGGATTTAGGGGTATTTCTAACCTTCTAGGGAGGAACATCCCGTCGTTTTGGGTAGGGTTGACTAGAATAGTTAGTCTCTTGTGGTGGTCGGAAGCTCTAGTATACCAAAGGTTAGTGTAGTTAGGTCTTCACTTCTTGGCTTGGTAGGTAAGTCTAGTGGTTTCTTTCGGATAGTGAAGATCCTTCGGAGATCGACTTCCGGCTTCAATGGGATTCTAGCTATAATAGACGATGTATAATGGAGCACTGCACTATCGATGGGTCTTGTGAGGTGAGTTGGACGAGGTATGCCATCCTGCCGAGGTGAAGTCTTCGACTTGTTCTGACTTGTTGAGGTCGAACTCCTGGTTCTTGTGATGCTTTTCCTCTCATACACTCCTGAGGTTAGTCTAGGTTCTCGCTAGCTACAACTAACAGGGATTTCCGAGGTACTAGGTGGGGTATCGATCCTCGAAACACGTTTGGCATGGGGAAATCAAGACAGAACATACATACAAGGTGAATAGAGTGAGAGGGTCACACTGTCCTTCGCCAACATCACACATCAAGCAACACAATATGCACTTAGGCAAGCACACACGACCAACTATGGGGACCAAGGAGTTAACTACTCGCGATATAGGGAAATCCTATCTTAGGATTATTAATCCTAGATGTGATGTTGTTGAGGTCCGGATCACTATCTTGCAGATGAAACCTCTGTCGTATCTTTGGGCGCTTCTTGATAGTGTAGCACTTGATTTTCTTTGGATTAGGAGGATTCCGCTGGAAGGGCAATATTGTAGTCTCCTTGTGTTTGCTAATAGTTGCTTGTCTTCATCTCTTTATCATCGTCTTCTCCTAGTTCCATATCATATTTGTTTGAAATCTGTAGGTTTGAATTTTTGGACGAGAGATAGAGGATACCATTTTTGAAACAATTTAAACTGGGAGGAGATAACAGATAGAACTTTTCAAAAGGCTTTTGAGAAAATAGTTTTCGAAAGACGGTGCTTCCTTAATAGTATTTCTTGCCTAATGACCATGCTAACTAAGGTTCTCCTACAGTCAGGATGGCTCTGATACCAAGTCTGTGGGGCACCCGGATTAATCCTCCTAGAATCCTTGTTATGCATACACCACGATCCCCAGATCAGTTAGTCGTGGCATATAACCAACAAGTATCAAAGTAAACATCCATTACTTAAGCGGATACATGTCATACCTTACATGCCATTATAGCTACATCAATAATCATCAGCGGAGCTTCATCAAGCATAGAGCCCGAGCCATGCCTTAACCTACAAGTAGCTGACTGGGAGAACGTCCTAGCTCGCATAGTCGTCAACATCACCTTCTTGTTGATATCTGACCAAGTTAATAGCCAGGGACAATGCCAGTGAGTACATTGAATGTACTCGCAAACCACCTTAAGAGAACAATAATATTAAGAGGATATGCATTATGGCTATGGTAGTAGGAGGGATCCAAGAGAGGTTCTTTTCTACAATAGTTTCTCTTGTAGATACAACATCTACATATCCTTGTTGAAAACCTCTGTGAACATTTTGGAAACTCTTTTTTGAAACGTTTTGGAAAACATTAGGACTGGGTCACCCATTTGTTCCTCCTTCCGGTCATCCCATGACCAAACTCCTTTCCTTCCTTTCCAACCATCACATGGTCAAAACATGTATTCCTTCAGACCATCCCATGGTCAAAACATTTCCAAAGCCATTTCTTTTCTGAAAACCTTTTTGAAATCAAAACCAACACCGCTCAATAGCAACCTTCCCAACCGTCCATGACCGTGGACACGCCTATTCAAATAGATTTACACTCTGCAGAGGTTGTACACTTTACCCATACCATCCGGGTACCCTACCCTGACCTACACCGACCGTGGGTCAAGTAACCGATCAAGACTCTCTGGATTCCCACTCCAATATAAGTGCCTACCCTATGAGTGTTGTTTCCCCTCAACACCGGGACACCCTATATAGTTCCCAAGCCAACCGGAGTGCTTTTTGCACTGCACAAAGTGTGCGCTTTCAACGAGGGGCTCATAGTAACGCGAGGAGGCTCGTAGACCCTTCGTTCCTTCTCCAGGTCCATGTCTCACAATGACCTTTACAGGAGAAGGCCCACCCTCTAGGATTTTTAAATCGCAAATAGTAGTTGTAGGAAGCTTATACCAGGGTAAACAAACATCAAGCCTAGCCCTGTCCCATTCCAGAGTAATGTGGTTGCACATGTTAATTTTTCTAGCAAAACTACAAAGAACCGGGTGCGTTTTCATAATCCTTTTTCCTCCATCTATCTACCATTTCAGAAAAAGGGCAAAAATAATTATTAAGACTCTTAAAAAATAATTATTTTTGAAGTGGGAGGATAGGGTATGGTTTATAGGTACCAAATGTGCATTAAGTTGGGAAAGTGTTTTGGAGGAAAACAATCTTTCCTATATGGAGGGAGCTTTTAAGTTTTATCAAAAGAAAGGAATTTAATTCCTCTAGGGTCAAAAGAATTATATATATTATTGTATAAAATTATATCTCTATGGTAGATGATGTCCACCATCTGCATCCATCATTGGGAAACTTGGATTATGGAAATCCAACTTGATTATGGTAGAAAACAAGGATAAGAGGATTTTGGGCGAAGTTAACATCATACCATCAAAACCTTGCTGGATCTTGGAGCTCAGGGCTCCCCTGTGGTCATGGTATATATGGATATATATATATACCAATTGATGTAGATCACCATTATATAGAGGTTTGAGCTTGATCATGCTTGAGATCTCCAAGGATTGATTCCAAACTTTGAATAAAATAAGCCTGCCAAAGCAGATTATCAAATAGCCTTCAAAACCGTGTGGGTTTTAGAAGCACAAGGGTCTAATTGGAACAGGTGAAGTAGGGTTTGGTAGACCTTTATGAATAGAACACAATCATGCAAAGAGTTGGTGAAAAGGAGATAACATGAAGGTGTGAGCTTCTGACCAAGTGGGCTAGTTGATAAGATTTGCAGAAAAAGTTATTTTCTTGCCTGTGAAACCATCAAGAACAAGTGGGTTAAAAGGTGATCTATCCAAGGGCAAGAGTGGGCCTTGGTAGTCCTTGTGATGGTCTACAATATGGTTCATGTGCATTTCCAAAAATTCACAAGGGTTGAGAAAGAGAGGCATTCAGAGAAGTGATGTTGAAATAGTGTCCCCTCAACACCGGGACACCCTTTATAGTTCCCAAGCCAACCAGAGTGCTTTTTGCACTGCACAAAGTGTGCGCTTTCAATGAGGGGCTCATAGTAATGCGAGGAGGCCCGTAGACCCTTCGTTCCTTCTCTAGGTCGATGTCTCACATGGAACTTTACAGGTGAAGGCCCACCCTCCAGTATTTTTAAATCCCATGTAGTAGTTGTAGACAGCTTATAACAGAGTAAACAAACATCAAGCCCAACCCTGTCCCATTCCAGAGTAATGTGGTTGCACAGGTTAATTTTTCTAGCAAAACTACAAAGAACCGGGTGCATATTCATAATCCTTTTTCCTCCATCTTATTTTATCATTTTGTAAAAAAAAACCTTTTTCATTTCTCAAACTTCTCTTGGTAGGTCAAAGCTCACCAAGGTTTTGTCTTAAACATCTGTAAAACTTTTTCAGGGTCTTCCCATCCTACCACTTTGCTTCGGCTAAAACAGGGTCCCAAAGGGGTTATGTGTATTACACCATCTACCATACTAGGGACAAGTAGGTGTCGTCAAGGGGGTTGTACTTAATAGTACAAAAGTGTAATAGTTCAGAGGAGCTAAACCACTACATATATACATCAACATATAGTAAAACAGTGCAGTTTTCATAAACAGTAGATAAAACATGCATAAGTAAAATAGTAGGACAATGCTTACGATCAAGAAGGTGGATTGCCTGTGATCAACAATATGGCATATATGTCCATAGACTTCTTATTTAGATAACCAAAAATACCCATACCAATAATAATAAGGTATCTTCTTCTCGCCGTCAATATAAACGTAGCTATCGCCGTCATCGAGTATACATGCAAACAGGCAAGGCCACAATCCAAAAAAGGCATACAAATTGACATACATACAACAAGGTAGTGAACAATATAAGTTTACGATTCAGTAGGTTTTGAGAAGATTGGATTTAGAAGATTGAAATTATCTTAGAAGCATTTGAAGGAAATCCTATGGAACTTATAGTCTAGAAAATTATTCAGGAGAGGGCTTTTAGGTCAAGGCCATATTCTGTATGATACCATGGCAGAAAAATGATACCAACATATAGGTTTGATACAATGAAACCAACAAAAGTGGTTTCACTATTTTATCAAATTCCCTTGATTTACTATGCATTTCCTAGTGAATAAAACTCTAGTTTTAGGAAATAATTCACTAGAAAGTTATGTCCGTACAAAAATTATTTCCTTGGGTGGTTAGGTAGGACTTGATGGACTAGTTTAGTGGGAGTTGGAATTACTTCAAAATATTTAACAGAAAGCCCTCAGGAAATTCCCAAAGCTAGTTATGGAGGGTTTTTTGTCTTTTTCACCATATTTATTATACATGAGTTGTTGATGTTATTCCAAAGGCACATGGTAGGTATTTAGAATACCTTTCTGTAGAAACTGGATTCACCCTTTTTCCATTACCAGAACTACTGATATGATTTATTTAGTGATAAAACAACCAACATAAGGTTTTAATTAATTAAAAATACTCATAAGCTCGGTAATTCCTGTACTCCTGGATTTAGAGGTACCTTTATGTACCACATCACTAAGAGTTGGAATGAGACCAGTCCAATTAGTGGTTTGGCCTGGGGAACTTTTATAAGGCAGATATGAGGTTTATTTCTTAATTGCACTACTATACATTTAGGACTCCAAGTACCATGAGGCCAAGGTATAAGGAAAGGTATATTAGATACCTTTTAGAACATAGTGGATCTACTCAATTTGGACTTAGTATCCTCCCTGAAGGATTTTTCTTATGAATAGGACACCTTTAGGTATTTAAATTATTATGATTAATATAGACATTATTTTGGTCCACTTCTTGTACTGCATGTTGGGGAAAACATGTTGGCATATACCAAAATACAATCTGGGCATTTGGTGTGGGTTTCCAATTTCAAATAGATTTAAACCAGACAGCTACTGGACAGATCTAGTGGAAAAGATTAAAAACAGAGGATATTGGGGTGGAATCTAGGGGCAACTAGGCCACGATGAGCGAATATGGCCCACAGCGGCGGGACGACATGCGGAAGCGCGCCGATTCTAATGGCCCAGGCGGGGCCCGCATGGCAGCCGCAGCGGGCGGCAAAGCGGTACGAAGGACGGGGGCCATTCGATTAGAGGGCGATGGACGGCCCTAGCTCGTCCTCTTCCTCTTGACGCCTGCAACGGGAGAAAACCCTAGCAGAGGGTGGCAGGGGCGCGGAGAGCCTTACCAGAGGGCGGGGAGGCGACCTGGCGGGGATAGGGTGAAGCGGAACTCGCTGGCGACCTCAACGGTGGGCGGCAAGCTGGGGGTTTATCGTCGGAGGGTGTCGCTTGATTGCCTGTTGGGCTCTCTCGGTTGTCACTGCATCTTGGCCTTGACGCGGTGCAGGCAGCACGGAGGTCACGGCGACACGGGCGGTGGGCGGCCCAGGGATCCTTGGCGCCCGGGGAGGGCTCGCGTTGAGACGATCGAGGGAAACCTCATCAGAGCTTGTCGTCATCCTTGGTGGAGTCATTACTAGGAGAGAAAAAAACAGGATTAGATGAGGTAGAGACAGGGGATCCTAGTACGGTGACATTCAGAGGAAGAAATGCCGAGGAGGGAGCACCTAGCTCGAGTTTTGGAGATGGCTAAAGCTTCTTTCCTTCTTCTTCTCGGGCTAGACAGGTCAGGGGAGAGGGAGTGGAGTGCAGGGGAGGTGAGTGAGGAGGAGAGCAGGCAAATGAGCCAGGAAGGGGTGCTGGGGTGGCCTGTGGGCTTGTAAGCCAAAGAGGGGTGGTGTTTGATGGACTAGGTCCATGTGAGCTTGGAGGGAGAGAGATCGCCATCCATTGGGAAGCATGGTTGGTGGAGAGGTGGTGGGTGTGCTCTGGGGTTGTGCCTAGAGCAGAGGGACAGTGGGGGTGTTGTCGCTCCCTTCTTTCTAGGCCTTGCTTTAAAGGCCATGTCTCTCTCCTTTTAAACATAAGGCAACATAGGTGTGGTGGTGGTGCTACAGTATTTTCCTACAGTGAACACAACCGGGGGGTGTTAGAGTTGCTGTGGTGGTCACACGTCCACATTTGGTGAGGGTTTGCATGAGTTTTGGTTTAAGGTTGATGAAAGTTTAAATCTACCATATAGACTGATCATGGTCAAGTTCTCCAAATCTGATATTGGCAAGGTGAGTTAAGGGTACTAGTAGATGGGTAGGGTCAATATACATGTCCCTGATTTATTTGGGAATTTTCTGAATTGCTTAGATCCCCTTTTTATTAATTCTCCAAAAAGTGTTGAATGGGTTTTATTGGGTTCATTTGATATTTTTGAATGGGACATGATCGGTTTTTATGTGATATGGTCCTAGATATGAATACATACTTTGAGAAATTTAACCATTATTTATTGATGAATAAAAGTATTTAAAGTAATTATTTTCTTCTTTCTGCCATTTGAGAAAAACGGCAAAAATAATTATTAAGACTCTTCAAAAATAATTATTTTTGAAGTGGGAGGACAGGGTAAGGTTTATAGGCATCAAATGTGCATTAATTTGGGAAAGTGTTTTGGAGGAAAACACTCTTTCCTATATGGAAGGAGCTTTTAAGTTTTATCAAAAGAAAGGAATTTAATTCCTCTAGGGGCAAAAGAATTATATATTATTGGATAAAATTATGTCTCAATGTTAGATGATGTCCACCATCTGCATCCATCATTGGGAAACTTGGATTATGGAAATCCAACTTGATTTTGGTAGAAAACAAGGATAAGAGGATTTTGAGCAAAGTTCACATCATACAATCAAAACCTTGCTGGATCTTGGAGCTCAGGGCTCCCCTGTGGTCATGGTATATATGGATATATATACCAATTGATGTATATCACCATTATATAGAGGTTTGAGCTTGATCATGCTTGAGATCTCCAAGGATTGATTCCAAACTTTGAATAAAATATGCCTGCCGAAGCAGATTATCAAATAGCCTTCAAAACCATGTGGGTTTTAGAAGCGTAAGGGTCTAATTGTAACAAGTGAAGTAGGGCTTGGTAGAACTTTATGAATAGAACACAATCATGTGAAGAGTTGGTGAAAAGGAGATAACACGAAGGTGTGAGCTTCTGACCAAGTAGGCTAGTTGATAAGATTTGCAGAAAAAGTTAGTTTCTTGCCTATGAAACCATCAAGAACAAGTGGGTTAAAAGGTGATCTATCCAAGGGCAAGAGTGGCCTTGGTAGTCCTTATGATGGTCTACAAGATGGTTTAAGTGCATTTCCAAAAATTCACAAGGGTTGAGAACGAGAGGCATTCACAGAAGTGATGTTGAAACAGTTTCCAGACTTTGGTTGACTAGAATATGAGTGGGGATGTTTTTTATGGGTTGCATTGTATCAAATCATCATCAGGTGGATGGGGTTGAAGTATAGATTGAGTGGAAAGGATCCATGCTTGGGGTTGGTCCTCACTGACTTGGGAGCTTCTATAATGGATCACTTTAGAAAGGATCTGGTTAAGGGTTTTAGATGATCACCTAGTGGCTAGGGATTAGATCCTTCTTGTATTCTTGCTTAGGGTTTGGTGATCTTGAAGTATCTTGAGTAGCTCATTTAGTTCCTAAAGTAGCTCATTTAGTAGATCAATGCAACTCATCTTACTAGCAAAACAAATCTACTACTAGGGTTACCATCAAGCCTAGCTTGAGGTAAGGATGGGTAGGTTGAAAGGTTGGACTTTGAATAAGATGAGAGTTCTTGGTCTCTCTACCAAGAGTGGAGTTCAAAAGCTTTATGAAAAGGTTTTGGAAAAACCTATTGGTAAGAGTAGTTGAAAGTTCTATCTTGAAAACATAAGGATATTATGTTATATAGCTCTCCATAGTTTGGTCAATAGAAGCTACTAAAATAGTTAAGGTTTACAAAAGAATCTTGGCTCAGGTTTTGAAATGTCAGAACATGTGAGAATATGTAAAATGAGCCAGGATAGTTTTTTTAAATAGCTTTTGTCAACTGGTGTTGAGGTAAGGAGTATATCATATGTTATACATTTAGATGCATAAGCATCAACAAACAAGCAAGCAAGTACTGCATGAATACACAAGAAAAAGTTTTTGTTCCCCCTAATTTTTGCATTCTGGATAACTAATCAGGGTTGCTGAAATTGGGATGTTACACTATATTTTTGTAAATACTCATTTTTGTTTTGCATATGGAGGTAAAAAACGAGGTACTTAATTATAAGAGACATCTTTTGAATGATATGTCATACTTTCAATATATGAGTTCTGTCGTGCAAGGAACATGTAACTTACTAGTATGGCTTAGAATGCTACAACCCCAATTTCACACAAAGTGGATCATGTTTTTTGGATAATCCCCAAGTTTTATTAAATTTCCAATAGCTACGCTACATGGGACATGATCTTAATTGAAAGTATGGATGGGAGTTTCTTAGAATAGTTGTGCGAATTATTTTGTGGGAAATAGGGGTGCCAAGTAGATTAGAAATGGAACTTACCACCATCATACAATAAAATAAAGGGTCTCCTCTTCGATCAAAGAAAGTCGTCCAACCCTTTCTCTATCTCTCTCACATCCTTTTTGAATAGAATAGGCCTCGAGAGGCCCAGAAGATGTATTAAAAAATCGGTGGCTACAAGTTTACAGGGAAACCCATAACATTCCTTTTCCAGAAAAACCAAAAAATTAAGGATCAGGCCTCTCACTTTACATAAAGGACCCTACCATGACAAATCAACTGTGTTTACACCCTTGTCTCCTCTGCAACTCCACAACTATAGCTACCAGTTGTAGCTCGGGCTTTTAGGTTCATTCTGTAAGATGTCTGTTTGTTATGTGGGTTTGTGTTTATGTGATGAAATTGTAATGTCATTTACCACTTATTTGTAAACATGTCTTGCCAAAACGTTTAACTAAATCCTTCCACCCTTATTTGCTAAAAAGGCTTATATTGTGGAACTAAGAGAGTATATTTGAAGTTGTTGCTGCTGTTGTGTGCGGGTCCGTTTGTGCGTGCGGGTGTGTTATGGTAGTTTGCCTCAGTATTTGTTTTGCCTCATTTTTGTGTGGAGATTTGCCTCATATTTACATCTGATTTGTGTAACTACTAATTAATTAGCCCTTGGCAATGGCTGCATAGTATAAAGAGAAAATCATCCGGTGAAAACCAACTTTCAGTGGAAGCCAGTGAAAACCACTTAAAAATGATGTTTAGATTTTATAGAAACAATCAAAAAATATGCATTGTATTTGGGCGATAGAGTTCTATAGACATGTAAAATTTCAATTTGAAACTCAAAATTATTTAGGACCTATGAAAATGCCAAATTGAGCAATCAATAGTAGAATATAGTAAACTCTAGTATTCATTGCTGAATTTGTCTTTTATATGACCGTGAAATGAATATGAGTTGGAACTTGCAAATTTGCATGATTGTATAACATCATCCTCCCAACATGATGTAATTTATCGAATAATTTTTTCGATGCATCTTCTTGTAGTAAACAATTTCATCAGTATGAGTTTTCAACTATCAAGAAAGAACATTCAATTCTATATTTTTGTGTGAAGATGAGCAAGGTTTTTCTTTTCCGTAAAGAAAAGTTTGAAGAATATTGGATCTGAATGCCACAATCCAAGCTTATAGACATATATAGTGGATCAATAACATGTTGTACTGGCGATTCCCATGTTTTATGAGTTTTCTAGCTTCCTAGCTAAGCCCACCCATATGAATGACTTTATGTTGATTTATCGAAATTAGGTCAAATTTTAAACTACAAGTAAATTGTAGGTTTTGCTTTCATAGTTTTATGAAAAAGTTTTTGGAGGTACGCATTGAGGGGTTAAAATTAATATATCATAAATCAGCAATATTGGCCATTCGTACTACTTCTTATCTTATCTTTATCTTGTCTTATATCTTACAATACCATACCACTTTATAGTGTATGGACAACTTGGAACATTGACCGTTGGATCAAGACTGGCAAATCCAAACATTGCAAACCCTTGGATCTTATTTTCCATTCTTAGCATCTGGAAAGATTCTACCGATAGTCTTTATCATGATGAATGCTAGTATGCGCAAACCTCTAAACACACACACTTCATTGCTCAGTTTCAGGGTCCTTGTGCTAAACGCATGGACTTGCATGCAATTTTCATTTTTATGAAGTCCTTGATGTAACTTGTACTTCCACCGACCGTGTTAATTCTCAAGCACCTCACCCCTATGAGACCTACCAAAGTTTTAAAAAATGCAACCGCCCCAATTATCACACAAACTAGATCACGGTTTCTTATATGCAATACCCAAGTTTTCAGTACTAGAATTTTTCAAGCTTCCTAGCTAACTTCGCACACTTTAGTGACTTCTTGTCGATTTAACGAAATTAGGTCAAACTTAAGTTACAAGTAAGCACGATAGATTGATCTCTAATTAAATATAGTTTCAGAGGTAGATGGGTGCATTTTCTTGTAGTAGACAGTGTCGTCGGTGTGATTTTCCAACTATCAGGAAAGAACATTCAATTCTCAAATTTTCGAGTGATGACGAGCGAAGTTGTTTTTTCGAAAAGAAATGTTCGAAGAACATTGGATCTGAATGCCAGAAGCCAAGTTTATCGACATATATAGTGGACCAACATGTTGTACCAACGATTTCCATGTCTTATGAGATTTCAAACTTCCTAGCTATCTCTGCCCATTTGAATGGCTTGATGTCGATTTATCAAAATTTCGTTAAATTTGAAACTATAAGTAAATTATAGATTTCTTTGAAAGTTTGATGAAAAATCTTTTGGATGTAGCCATCGAGGGGTCACAATTAATATATCAGAAAACACCGATAGTTGTGACTATAGGTTCAACTTCTTGCTAAGATTTTGCATCTTCAAATTTAACGAAATTATGTCAAACTTGAGCTACAAGTAGGCTCAGTAGATTGCTCTTGAATTAAATGTATTTTTAGAGGTGGATCAGTGCATATTCTTGTAGTAAACAATGTCGTCAGTGTGAGTTTCTAGCTATCCGGAAAGAACCTTCAATTCTACATTTTCCGAGTGAAGATGAGCGATGTTGTTCTTTTCCGTAAAGAAAAGTCCAAAGAACATTGGATCTGAATGCCACAAGCCAAGTTTACAGACATATATAGTGGATCAACAACATGTTATACTTGCAATTCCCATGTTTTATGAGTTTTCAAGCTTCCTTGCTAACACCACCCATTTGAATGATTTTATGTCAATTTATTGAAATTAGGTCAAATTTGAATGTACAAGTAATTTGTAGGTTTTTCTTTGATAGTTTTATGAAAAAGCATTTGGAGGTACCCATCAAGGGGTCAGAAGAAACCAGCGAGAGTTTTGACGATAGGTTCAACTTCTTGCTAAGATTTTGCATATTGACAATTTAACGAAATTAGGTCAAACTTGAGATACGAGTAAGAATGATAGATTGCTCTTTAATTAAATGTCTTTTTAGAGGTAGATGGCTGCATCTTCTTGTAGTAAACAATGTCGTCGGTGTGAGTATCCAACTATCAGGAAATAAATTCTCAGTTTTCTGAGTGATGATGAGATGGTTCTTTTCCGTAAAGAAAGTCTGAAGAATATGGATCTCAATGCCATAAGCCAATCTTGTAGACATATTACGTGGACCAATGTGTTTTACTTACGATTCCCATATGTTTTATGAGTTTTCAAACTCCTTAGCTAATTAACTCTGCCCATTTGAATGACTACATGTCGATTTATCGAAATTAGGTCAAACTTGAACTACAACTAAATTATAGGTTGGTTTTAAAGATTTACAAAAAAACTTTTGGAGGTACCCATCGTGGGGTCAATTAATATATTAGAAACCACCGAGAGTTTTGACAACGGGTTTAACTTCTTGCTGAGATTTTGCATCATGACTATTTAACGCAATTGGGTCAAACTTGAGCTACAAGTAAGCGCGATAGATTGCTCTTGAAATAAATGACTTTTCAGAGGTAGATGGGTGCATTTTCTTGTAGTAATCAGTGTCGTCGGTATGATTTTTAAACTATCAGGAAAGAACATTCAATTCTCAATTCTCCAGGTGATGACAAGTGAGGTTGTTCATTTCCATAAACAAATGTACGAAGAATATTGGACGTGAATGTTAGAAGCCAAGTTTACCGACATATATAGTGGACTAACATGTTGTACCAATTATTCCCATGTTTTATGAGTTTTCAAACTTCCTAGCTAACTCTGCCCATTTGAAAGACTTTATGTTGATTTATCAAAATTAGGTCAAATTTGAAACTACAAACAAAATTGTAGATTTTGCTCTGAAAGTTTTATGAAAAGCTTTTGGAGGTACCCATAGGGGGGTCACAATTAATATATGATAAACCACCGAGAGTTTTGACCATAGGTTCAACTTCTTGCTATGATTTTGCATCTTGATAGTTTAACTAACTTAGGTTAAACTTGAGCTACAATGCAAGTAAGCGCGATTGATTGCTTTTGAATGAAATGTCTTTGCGGAGGTAGATAGGTGCATTTTATTACAGTAAACAATGTCGTTAGTGTGAGTTTCCAACTATCTCAGGATAGAACATTCTCAATTTTCCAAGTGATGATGAGAGATTGTTCTTCCCTATAAAGAAAGTATGAAGAATATGGATCTAAATTCCACAAGCCTAGTTTTTAGACAAATATAGTGGACCAACATGCTGTACTTATGATTTACCATGTTTTATGAGTTCTAAAATTTCTTTGCTAACTTCACCCACTTGAATGACTTCATGCCGATTTATCAAAAGTAGGTAAAATTTGAACTACTATAGGTAAACTATATGTTGCTTTGAAAGTTTTATCAAAAAAATCTTTGAGGTACCCATCGGGGGTCAATTAATATATCAGAAACCACCAAGAGTTTTGACGAGAGGTTCAACTTCTTGCTAAGATTTTGCATCTTGACATTTAATGAAATTAGGTCAAGCTTGAGCTACAAGTAAGCGTGATAGATTGTTCTTGAATTAAATGTCATTTCAGAGGTAGATGGGTGCATCTCCTAGTAGTAAGTAGTGTCGTGAGTGTCCAACTACGAGGAAAGAACATTCTCAATTTTCTCAGTGATGATGAGATCGTTCTTTTTTCGTAACGGGGTGCAAAGAATATTGGATTTGAATGCCACAAGCCATTTTTCGGACATATATAGTGGATCAACATCATGTCGTACTTGCAATTCCCATGTTTTAGGACTTTTCAAGCTTCCTAGCTATATAACTCCACCCACTTGAATAACTTTATGTCGATGTATCGAAATAAGGTCAAATTTGAACTACAAGTAATAAATTGTAGGTTGCTTTGAAAGTTTTATGAAAAAGCTTTTGGAGGTACCCATCAAGCGGTCAGTTAATATATGAGAAACCACATAGAGTTTTGATGATTGGTTTGACTTCTAGCTAAGATTTAGAATCTTGAAATTTTTGAACCCCTTTTGAAAATGGACACGTGAGAAATAAGGAGAGAGGTGAAATGATTTTTCTATTTTCTATGGGCAACCCACAAGCTATTGAGGTGCACCTTAGGCTTACAGATAACTTTATTTTCTCCAAACTATATAAGGTGAACCTTAATTAGCGAATGCCACATAGGTCTTAAGGTGTGCCTTTTTACACATTGCGGATGACCTTAGGGCACTACCTATGTATGTGAAAAAACTTGTTCATAATATGGCTCCCCAATACTACACCATAATAAGATAATTTGTTGCACCACTGCACAATGTATGTAGACAAACTTGTCCAAAATCTAGGACCCACATGTAAGAGCTAACAACATATATTCTTGTGAATGAAATTAGTCTAATATTGCTATGTGTATTTGATATTATTATTTAGTGCTTGTGGACTACCCATAAGCTTATGGGTCATCCTTAAGATTTGTGGCTTGTGTGGACAACCTCCACTATGTATATGGATAGCTCTTAAGGTGTACTTTTTTTCTTATGGTGTGGTTTTTTGCACATAGTGCGAAAACGGAAATAGTACAATGTAATGTATTTATTTGCTTAGACATATGCTCAGCTCTGGCCACACGTTGTAGGCAGGGGAAGAGGGAAGCTGCGAAGAGAATAAAATGTAGGCAGGGGAAGAGGGAAGCTGCGAAGAGGAGTTGAAGGCTATTCAATGTTAGAGAAAAGTTATGATGTGACCCTGACACGAGTTACTCCTGCGGCCTTACAGTGGAGTACACTCTAGTAGTAGTATAAATTTCAGGACCTATGCGCGCAAAACAAATTGTGTGTTTTCTCTCTCCTTTGCTGCCTCTCACCATCCATCCTCCATCTCTCCTCCTCTTTCCCCTCGCGCAGCGGCCCGACTGATCTCTCCCTCATCCGCAACATGGCATTGCGCACGTGTTCCTTGGTACGGCGGATCTGTGTCTCTAGCATGTTCGGTAGCCGCGTTGGTGTGGAGTAGGAGTAGTACATAGGAAGGAAACCACTTTGGTCCTGCTTGGCGGCAAAAAATTCAAACTTTTCTAGTTTTCGAAATTTTCACCTGCTTTCTAAACATCAGGAGGGAAGGTTATTCAAATGATCGGATATTCGCAGTACTTCTTATGTTATCTTTATCTTGGCGTGTCTCTTACAATACCATACCACCATATAGTGTACGGATAACCTTGAACATTGACCATTGACTCAACACTGGCAGATCCAAACATTGTTAACTATTTGATCTTATTTTCCATTCTTAGCATCTAGAAAGATTCTATTGATATAATCTTTAGCACGATGAAAAATTATAGATACATTTGCAATGTATCAACATCCCCAAGCTTAACTCCTGCTCGTCCTCGAGTAGGTAAGTGATAAAAAGAAATAATTTTTGAGGTGACATGCACCATCAAAGACTTGATCAAAGTATGTGCAAAACATTCAAAGCTGGGATCATAGTACTTCAATCATAACATCAAAGACAAAGTTCTAGCAATAAGCAAAGAAACTATGATGCAACATGAAAAGGCACAAACAAAAGATTCATGACTAACAATGCTTTGCCAGACATTTGTTTGTTTCACATAAAGAAAACATAGCATAATAGTATTCAGCTTGTCCCTCAATACAGTAGCAAATATAAATGCATAGGACACCTTCAAAGTTCATAAGAGTGACTAGATACAAATAGTTTAAAACAAGCAATATCAAGTTATGCATCAATCAACTAGTCTTGGGACAATGCACATAGAACTAAGAATAGCCACTATGCTCTCAAAGTAGTGCATAAAGATAGAAGATGGAGATTCAATATAAAGGTGGAAGAAAGGCCTTTGTAAAAGGAAGTAGGGATTCAAGTCTCATAAAGAGCTTCCCAAAATTATGGTACTTATAGCTTTCAGCTCTCATTGCCCCTGCCATAAGCATCTTCAAGGTGATTAAGGTTAAAGTGACACAACTAGGAGGATATGCTTGACAAGTTATAAACCGAAATCTCATGCCCCTTACTTACGAAGACCGATCCTCATGCTACTCAACTTCAGTCACGAGTAAGCTCTTGTCATTGTAAGTATATGTGTATCATTAACAACCACCAACGGGGTACCCCTTACACATGATACGGGAGCTTTCACATAATCAAAATGACAAGGCAAGCAGACAATGAGCATCTCGGCGATCTTTTTATTTGCTATGTGCATAGGTTTTTATTGAGGATGCTTCATAGAGTCCTCATTATGGTGATGCTGCAAGTTTCCACCATGATTAGGCATGGCTTAGGCTAGCGGCCCAGGCGTTTCTCTAACACACATACAAACTCCATGATCCTACAAATTCCACTTTTATTTCACACCGCCGGGATCCGTAAGCAAAAGAACATGAAATCAATGGGTACAAAGTACAAGTGCAATGTTGAAAGTGTTCCCCATGAAACATGGTTCTGCTAACTTCAACTTATAAAGCGCAAGCATATACGCAACAAAGAAGGACCCAATGGTTCAAGTTTATTAGAGGCAATAAAGTAAAGTGTGCCATCAAGTTCGTGAGATCTTTAATCACTAGTTTTCTCATAACAAGTGAAAGGTAGACAAAAGCATGAATATACTTGGAATAGAATAAGCTAGTAGGTAGGTATGCTGGACTCTTCGGAAAAACATGGTTTAGGGAGTTGGATGCATGAGTGGAACTCATACTTGGTTGTGGAGGCTAGCAAAAGACTAGGAGAGACAAACTAAGAGAGCAATAATGCCCATAATCATGCAGAGCGACAAAACATCATTGGTCAAAGCATAAAGTGATACTACAAGTTGAAAACTAAAGGATCATAAAGGCTATGGTGACTTGTGACAGTCATAACATGGTGTGAGCATGTGCCAAGTCAACCCAAATAAAGCATCAAAGGAGAATACCACTATACTATGCTTTAATATGCTAAAACAACGCATGATTCATCCAAGGCACATTAAGCAATCTCAATTGTTTATAACAAGTCATGCTACAGCAAAGAATACTAAGCATAAATCCAAAACAATATCAAGCATAGCATGACAAAGCATAGCCATAGTCAAAAACAAGCTCCTTTTACCACAAAAGCATGAACTTTCCTACTCTTTTCCAAACCAAACCAAACTAAATGCAAACCAATGTATGAAAGAGGGGGTCCAACCAATTTATTCAGAAAACTAAGCATACTAAAAACCAAAACAAAAACAAAAAAGAAGACTCTCCAAGAAAAACACAACTGTGCATGAAACAATAAAAATGAAGCGTTTGGAAGAAACCTGGGATTTTTATTGATGAAGAAGGCGATGCCTTGGGCATCCCCAAGCTTTGACGCTTGTACTTCTTGGATATTTCTTGGGGTGACACGGGTGGCAACCCCAATCTTGAGATTTAGTCCATCCTTCATCTCATTACTCATTCCTTCCATACACCTGAAAATTTTCCTTCATACAAAACTTCACACAATATCATTAGCAACATTACTGCACTTAAGATAAATAAGTCTCAAGGTTCAGTTATAACACCAAATAAACTTCCATTATAACACTAGCTACTGTAGAACTTCCCTCAAAAGCTCAATTCCCCAAAATAACTCAAAAAGGAACCCACAAGAAGCAAATGCAGAAAATGGTAAAAATCTGTCAAAACAGACCAGCAGGTAAAGACGAATTTTTTCGAAGACCTTCTGTTGCTCAAATCAAAACGTGTTGAACTGACGAAAGTTAGATAACCACCTGGGTCAGAAGCACAAACAATTACAGCTCAATCCGACGTACAGAGATCTCTCAGGAATTTTTACGGTGAAGCACAGAAATCTGTTTCGGGACAGCAACTTTCCCAATCATTACTTCACTCTCATTAGAGGTTACTCTTGGCACAAAAAGCAAATAAAAAAGGATAAGGAGCGGTTATTACAGAGGTAATAACTTCCAAGATTCATCTAAAACTTTTGGGTTATCTCCCAACAAGTACTTTTCTTTAACGCCTTTAAGTTAGGCATAAGAAGCAAAGAAAGAATCAAGTGTTCTCAAATGAAGAAGCATTAAGACCAAATTTTTTTTTCATAGGAGAAGCAAAAGAAATCTTTTATCTATTTTTAGGGAAGTGTTCTATAACTTTCTTGAGTGGGAGTTGATATTTAATGGTGCCTTCTTTCATATCAATGATGGCACCAACAGTTCTAAGAAAAGGTCTTCCCAAAGTAATAGGACAAGAAGCATTGTATTCAACATCCAAAACATAGAAATCAACGGGGACATAGGAATCGTTAACCATAATAAGAAAATCATTAAGACTCCCCATGAGTTTCTTTTTAGCATTATCGTCAAGTGGGACATTCAAATAACAATCTTCAAGAGGAGGCAAATCAAGCATATCATAAATCCTTCTAGGCATAATAGAAACACTACTATCAAGATCACACAAAGCTTTGAAATCAAAGTCATTCACTTTCATATTAATGATGGGTTCCCAACCATCTTCTTGTTTTATAGGAATAGAAGCTTTATGTTTCATCTTTTCTTCTTTAATATTTATGAGAGCATCAGTAATGTGTTTTGTAAAAGCCATGTTCATAGCACTAGCATTAGGACTTTTTGCAAGCTTTTGTAGGAAATTAATAACTTCAGAGATGTTCCAACCATCAAGATCAAAATCAACTTTATCATCTAAAGTAGTAGAACTATTAGTAGCCTCAACACTAGTGGTGGTAATAGTAGAAACACTAATGTTTCTAGCAATTTCATCTTCTCTTTCCCACTTAGCATGTAATTCAGCTAATAGTCTAACATTTTCATCAATTCTTACTTGTATGGCATTATTAGCTGCAAAGGGATTCTCATTAGTTTTAGGTTTAGCAGCCATTTTATTAATCAATGAAGATTGAGCTTCAGATAGAGATGATATGTTTCTTTCAGCATTGGAGAGTTTCAATTGTAAACCAGGAATTTCCCTATTTAGACTCTCAAGTTGATTGCTAATGTTCTTCAAAATGATAGATTGTTCCTCCATAGTTTTAGTAAATAGCTTATTTTGCTCATATTGCATTTTCATGAAGTTTATAGTGGCTCTTTCAACTTCTAAAATTCTTCCTTCACTAGGTAATTCAGATTTACCATTATAGCCATAAGTAGTATTAGGAGGATAAGGCTTATAATTGTTGTTACCAAAATTGTTCCTATAAGCATTATTACCATAAGCATTGTTGCCAAAGTTGTTATTTCTTATGAAGTTCACATCAACTTGCTCTTCTTGAGCAACCAGAGAAGCTAGAGGAACATTATTTGGATCAATATGGGCTTTCCCATTAACAAGCATAGACATAATAATATCAATCTTATCACTCAAGGAGGAAGTTTCCTCAACAGAATTTACCTTCTTACCTTGTGGAGCTCTCTCAGTATGCCATTCAGAATAATTAACCATCATATTGTCCAAAACTTTTGTTGCAGCACCCAAGGTGATGGTCATAAAGGTACCTCTAGCAGCTGAAGCCAATAGGTTCCTTGAAGAATAGTTCAATCCTGCATAAAAAGTTTGGATGATCATCCAAGCAGTCAGTCCATGAGTGGGACAATTCTTTACCAAAGATTTCATTCTTTCCCAAGCTTGAGCAACATGCTCATTATCAAGTTGTTTAAACTTCATTATTTCACTTCTCATGGATATAATCTTAGCAGGAGGATAGTATTTTCCAATAAAAGCATCTTTGCACTTAGTCCAAGAATCAATATTATTCCTAGTTAAGGAATTCAACCACTATTTAGCTTTTCCTCTCAAATACAAAGGAAACAATTTTAGCTTAATAATATCACCATCTATATCCCTATGCTTTTGCATCTCACAAAGTTCAACAAAGTTGTTTAGATGGGAAGCATCATCTTCATTACCAATACCAAAAAATTGTTCTCTCATAACAAGATTGAGCAAAGCAGGTTTTATCTCAAAGAAAGTATTTTCAGCCAGAGGTGGAGCAATAGGTGTGCTCATAAAATCATTGTTGTTGGTGCTAGTGAAGTCACACAACTTAGTGTTTTCAAGAGTAGTCATTTTTTTGGGTTTTCAAATAAGAAAGCAAACAAGTAAAACTAATTTTTTTGTGTTTTTTGAAGAACAAAACAAGCAAAAAGAAAACTAAGCAAAACAAAAACAACAAAGTAAAGAGATTGGTTATGAGGGACTCCCCTTGTGAAGATGTCCTTGACTCCCCGGCAACAGCGCCAGAAAACGTCTTGATGCGCTCGACGATCGACGTAGAGCTCGTTGGGAACCCCAAGAGGAAGGTATGATGAGCACAGCAGCAAGTTTTCCCTTAGTTATGAAACCAAGGTTTAATCGAACCAGTAGGAGGAAGGAAACACCCCAAAGGTGTTACTAGCTGAGCTTTGGCAGGGCGCACTACCGGTGCTAGTAGCAACGTGGAGACCTGCACAACACAACCACAGAACTTAGTCCCCAACTTGCGATGAGGTTGTCAATCTCAATGAGTTTTGCGGAAAACAAAGGATTAAACGTATCGAATGGAAAGAAGTAAATGTTTGCAGGAAGTAAACACGAAGCAGAAAGAGTTTATAGATTGTATGTAAAAGACAAAGGACCGGGATCCATAGTTCACTAGAGGTGGCTCTCCTTAAGATAGATAACATGCTGGGTAAACAAATTACGGCGGGGCAATTGACAAACACCGAGAAATCAATACATGCATATACTAATCATCATGACTCCTTTGAGACTTGATTGGGCATTACAACATAATACATAGATCGCCATCCAACTGCATCTATGACTAATAATCCACCTTCAGTTTATCATCCAAACCCCCTCCAGTATTAAGTTGCAAGCAACAGATTATTGCTTCTTAATCGTGTAAAGTAAACAAGACGATTGTTCTATGAACAAAGGATTGTTGTTTTCTCCCTAGTAGCAACAGCACATCTAGTACCTTAGAGATTTATGTCACTTCCCCAGATTACCAAAGGCATGAACCCACTATCGAGCATAAATACTAACTCTTGGAGTTGCTAGCATCTACTTGGCCAAGATAGCTACTAACAACGGAAAGCATACAAGATCTCAAATAACAAAGACATGATAGAATCAATAATCAATCTGAAATAGCTTCTCAATATCCATCGGATCCCCGCAAACACAACATGTATGGATTACAAATAGATGATCTTTATCATGAACGGAGCTCACAAGATCTAAACATGAAAGCACAAAGGAGGACAAACCAGCCATCTAGCTACTACATGGATCCGTAGTCCAAGGATGAACTACTCACGCATCACACCGGAGGCTTGCATGGTGATGAAGAAGGCCTGTGGTGAATTCCTCTCAGTGGTGCCGGAAGAGCTTCAGATCCCTCTCGTTCTAGGGATGGAGATGACGGTGGCTACAGACTCTTTCGTGGATTTTTGATCGGGTACTTAGGGTTTTCGTCCCGAGGGCAACTTATAGGCGGAAGGAGAGGCCGAGGGGGTGCCGGGAGCGGCCTCACCACCCCCTGGCGCGGGCCAGGCTAGGCCACGCGGCCAGGTGGTGTGGTGGCCCCCTGGCCCCTCTCCGTCTCGTATTCTGGCACTTGATGACATCCGGAAAAATAGGCACTTTGGCTTTTGTCCCATCCAATTCCGAGAATATTCATTTTCTGACTTTCCTAGAACCAAAAACAGCAGAAAACAGGCAGCTGGCACTGTGGCTCTTGTTAATAGGTTAGTCCAAGAAATCATATGAAAAGTACTCCAAAGTTGGAACAAAACACAAGAATGTGGATAAAACCAAGCATGGAACATCAAAAATTATAGATACATTTGCAATGTATCAACATCCCCAAGCTTAACTCCTGCTCGTCCTCGAGTAGGTAAGTGATAAAAGGAAATAATTTTTGAGGTTACATGCACCATCAATGACTTGATCAAAGTATTTGCAAAACACTCAAAGCTGGGATCATAGTACTTCAATCATAGCATGAAAGACAAAGTTCTAGGAATAGGCAAAGATACTATGATGCAACATGAAAAGGCACAAACAAAAGATTCATGAATAACATGCTTTGCAAGACGTTTGTTTGTTTCACATAAAGAAAACATAGCATGATAGTATTCAGCTTGTCCCTCAATAGAGTAGCAAATATAAATGCATAGGACACCTTCAAAGTTCATAAGAGTGACTAGATACAAATAGTTTAAAATAAGCAATATCAAGTTATGCATCAATCAACTAGTCTTGGGACAATGCACATAGAACTAAGAATGGCCACTATGCTCTCAAAGTAGTACATAAAGATAGAAGGTGGAGACTCAATATAAAGGTGGAAGAAAGGCCTTTGTAAAAGGAAGTAGGGATGCAAGTCTCATAAAGAGCTTACAAAAATTATGGTACTTATAGCTTTCAGCTCTCATTTCCCCTGTCATAAGCATCTTGAAGGTGATTAAGGTTAAAGTGACACAACTAAGAGGATATGCTTGACAAGTTATAAACCGAAATCTCATGCCCCTTACTTACAAAGACCGATCCTCATGCTACTCAACTTCAGTCACGAGTAAGCTCTTATCATTGTAAGTATATGTGTATCATTAAGAACCGCCAACGGGGTACCCCTTTCACATGATACGGGAGCTTTCCCATAATCAAAATGATAAGGCAAGCAGACAATGAGCATCTCAGCGATCTTTTTATTTGCTATTTGCATAGGTTTTTATTGAGGATGCTTCATAGAGTGCTCATTATGGTGATGCTGCAAGTTTCCACCATGATTAGGCATGGCTTAGGCTAGCGGCCCAGGCGTTTCTCTAATACACATACGAACTCCATGATCTTACAAGTTCCACTTTTATTTCACACCGCCGGGATCCGTAAGCAAAAGAACATGATATCAACGGGGTACAAAGTACAAGTGCAATGTTGAAAGCGTTCCCCATGGTACATGGTTCTACTAATTTCAACTTATAAAGCGCAAGCATATACGTAACAAAGAAGGACCCAATGGTTCAAGTTTATTAGAGGCAATAAAGTAAAGTGTGCCATCAAATTCGTGAGAGCTTTAATCACTAGTTTTCTCATAACAAGTGAAAGGTAGACAAAAGCATTAATATACTTGGAATAGCATAAGCTAGTAGGTAGGTATGGTGGACTCTTTGGAAAAACTTGGTTTAGGGAGTTGGATGCATGAGTGGAACTCATACTTGGTTGTGGAGGCTAGCATAAGACTGGGAGCGACAAACTAAGAGAGAAATAATGGCCATAATCATGGAGAGCGACAAAACATCATTGATCAAAGCATAAAGTGATACTACAAGTTGAAAACTAAAGGATCATAAAGGCTATGGTGACTTATGACAGTCATAACATGGTGCGAGCATGTGCCAAGTCAACCCAAATAAAGCATCAATGGAGAATACCACTATACTATGCTTTAATATGCTAAAACAACGCATGATTCATCCAAGGCACATTAAGCAATCTCAATTGTTTATAACAGGTCATGCTACAGCAAAGAATACTAAGCATAAAGCCAAAACAGTATCAAGCATGGCATGACAAAGCATAGCCACAGTCAAAAACAAGCTCTTTTTACCACAAAAGCATGAACTTTCCTACTCTTTTCCAAACCAAACCAAACTATTTGCAAACCAATGTATGAAAGAGGGGGTCCAACCAATTTACTGAGAAAACTAAGCAAACCAAGCAAACTAAAAACCAAAACAAAAACTAAAAAGAAGACGCACCAAGAAAAACACAACTGTGCATGAAACAATAAAAATGAAGCGTTTGGAAGAAATCTGAGATTTTTATTGATGAAGAAGGGGATGCCTTGGGCATCCCCAAGCTTTGACGCTTGTACTTCTTGGATATTTCTTGGGGTGACACGCGTGGCATCCTCAAGCTTGAGCTTTAGTCCATCCTTCATCTCATTACTCATTCCTTCCATACACCTGAAAATATTCCTTCATACAAAACTTCACACAATATAATTAGCAACATTAGTGCACTTAAGATAAATAAGTCTCAAGGTTCAGTTCTAACACCAAATAAACTTCCATTAGAACACTAGCTACTGTAGCACTTCCGTCAAAAACCTCAATTCCCCAAAATAACTCTAAAAAGAACCCACAAGAAGCAAATGCAGAAAATGGCAGAAATCTGTCAAAACAGACCAGCAGGTAAACACGATTTTTTTGAAGACCTTCTGTTGCTCAAATCAAAACATGTTGAACTAATGAACGTTAGATAACAACCTGGGGCATAAGCACAAAACATTACAGCTCAATCCGACGTACATAGCTCTCTCAGGAATTTTTACGGTGAAGCACAAAAATCTGTTTCGGGACAGCAACTTTCCCAATCATTACTTCACTCTCATTAGAGGTTACTGTTGGCACAAAAAGCTAATAAAAAGGATAAGGAGAGGTTATTACAGAGGTAATAACTTCCAAGACTCATCTAAAACTTTTGGGTTATCTCCCAATAAGTACTTTTCTTTAACGCCTTTAAGTTAGGCATAAGAATTTTTGAGAAGATGCTCTCATAGGAAATATGAATTGAAGTAAAAGAGAGCATCAAGAAGCAAATTCAAAACACATTTAAGTCTAACCCACTTCCTATGCATAGGAATCTTGTATGCAAATAAATGCACAAAGAACAAAGTGACAGGCATAGGAAGATAAAACAAAAGTAACTTCAAAACTTTCAGCACATAGAGAGGTGTTTCGTTACCATAAAAACTTCTACAACCATATTTTCCTCTCTCATATTAATTTTTAGTTGCCTCATGAATAAACTCAACAATATAACTATCACATAAGGCATGCTATTCATGATCTACAAGCACTAGAGCTTTATTATAAACATTTTCAAAAGAATCCTCGGGAACATAACATTCACCCTCATTTGATAAGCATGGGGGACAATCAAATAATGTAAGGGATAAAGAGTTACTCTCATTAGAAGGTAGGCATGGGTAGATCCATTCTTCCTCCTTTTGTCCATCGCTCTCCTCCTCTTTTTTATCTAATGAGCTTTCAGGTTCAGTGATTTCTTCTTCCATGAAGGTTCTAGCAGGTGGTGGTTCATCTATTACCTTAGCAGTCATAATACTATTCCCAAATAGGAAACTGAGTGAGCTATCCATAATGAAATAGTGATTGGAGCAGAGCTAGTCATAAAGGCAACTTAAGAAAGGAACTAATTTTTTTGTGTTTTTCCAATAAGAAAGCAAACTAGCAAAACTATTTTTTTTGTGTTTTTTGAAGAACAAAACAAGCAAACAAAGCAAAAATAAAACTAAGCAAAACAAAAACAACAAAGTAAAGAGATTGGTTATGAGGGACTCCCCTTGTGAAGATGTCCTTGACTCGCCGGCAACGGTGCCAAGCTTAACTCCTATGATGTAAATATTCTCAGCAACCTTGATCAGAAAATATGCTGAAAGTAGGCCCAACAACTGTCTACAAGAATAGAAGTGCGTAGACATCAAGCTATATTCTGGCGCCGTTGCCGGGGACGTAAGGTAAAAGGTATTCACACCGGAGGATTAAAGAAGAAGAACCTCCCACGGTAAACGCCTATTTTCTGGCGCTGTTGCCGGGGAGGTAAGGTAAAAGGTACTCACATCCTCTGGTGTGAGTGCTTGAAATTATTTCCTTTAGATTCTGCAATTTTGTCTTTTTCTTTCTTGTTTTCACTAGTTAGGCTTAATGGAAAATAACAAAAAATTAGAGAGCTTTATAGTATTTATCTTGAGTTAGGACATGAAGTGTTTGAAGAGAAAATTAAAAAACCTATGGAACTTTATTTGCGTGTTAATAGCAATGTTATTAGTATGAATTCTTTGAACACCATTATTGCTAATGCTATGGAAAAGTCTAAGCTTGGGGAAGCTGGTTTTGACGAGTATGCTATTTTAGTCCCCCAAGCACGGAGGAGAAAATTTACTTTGATGATACCAAACCTCCAATATATGATGATTGCAATGATGAACATGATATTTTCAGTCCACCTACTATTGAGGAGAAAATTAATTATGATTACAATATTCCTCCTATATTTGATGATTATGGTGATGAGAATAATAATGATAGCTATTTTGTTGAATTTTCTCCCACTACAATTAATAGGAATGACTATGTTTATGTGGGGAGTATTAATTCTTTTATTCATGTGGCTCATGATAAGAATGTTTTATGTGATAGTTATATTGTTAACTTTATTCATGTTGCTACTGAAAGTTATTATGAGAGAGGAAAAGATGGTTTTATGCATCTCAATAATATTAAGTTTCCCCTCTTTATGTTGAAAGTCTTGAAGTCGCACTTGTTTTGCTTTCCTATGATTATTTCTTTGTGCTTTCATGACTTGTTTCTTTACAAGATTATTTTGCATAGGAAGTGGGTTAGACTTAAATGTGTTTTGAATTTGCTTGTTGATGCTCTCTTTTACTTCAATTCATATTTCTTATGTGAGCACCTTCTCAAACTATCATGCCTAACTTAAAGGCGTTAAAAAAGTACTTATTGGGAGATAACCCAAAAGTTTTAGATGAGTCTTGGAAGTTATTACTTCATGAACAACCTCTCCTTATCCTTTTTATTTGCTTTTTGTGCCAAGAATAACCTCTAATGAGAGTGATGTAATGATTGGGAAAGTTGTTGTCCTGAAACATATTTTTGTGCTTCACCGTACAAATTCGTGAGAGAGCTCTGTATGTCGGATTGAGCTGTAATTTTTGTGCTTCTGCACCAGGTTGTTATCTAACTTTCGTTAGTTCAACAACTTTTGATTTGAGCAACAGAAGGTCTTTGAAAAAATTATGATACTATTTTTATCAAAATTATAATATGCTTGGTTCCATGTGTTGATACATTGCAAATGTATCTATAATTTTTGATGTTCCATGCTTGGTTTTATCCACTTTCTTGTGTTTTGTTCCAACTTTGGAGTACTTTCCATATGATTTCTTGGAATAACTATTAACAAGAGCCACAGTGCCAGCTGCCTTTTTTCTGCTGTTTTTGGTTCCAGGAAAGTTAGAAAATGAATATTCTCGGAATTAGACGGGACAAAAGCCAAAGTGGCTATTTTTCCGGATGTCCTCAAGTGCCAGAATACGAGACGGAGAGGGGACAGGGGGCCACCACACTACCTGGCCGTGCGGCCCAGCCTGTCCCGCGCTAGGGGGTGGTGAGGCCAGCCCTAGCACCCCCTCGGCCTCTCCTTCCGCTTATAAGTTTCCCTCGGGACGAAAACCCTAAGTACCCGATCAAAAATCCACGAAAGAGTCTGTAGCTGCCGTCGTCTCCATCCCTAGATCGGGAGGGATCTGAAGCTCTTCCCGGCACCCTGCCGGAGAGGGGAATTCACCCTAGAGGCCTTCTTCATCACCATGCAAGCCTCTGGTGTGATCCGTGAGTAGTTCATCCTTGGACTACGGATCCATGTAGTAGCTAGATGGCTGGTTTCTCCTCCTTTGTGCTTTCATGTTTAGATCTTGTGATCTCCGTTCATGATCAACATCATCTATTTGTAATCCATACATGTTGTGTTTGCGGGGATCCGATGGATATTGAGATGCTATTTCAGATTGATTATTGATTCTATCATGTCTTTGTTATTTGAGATCTTGCATGCTTTCCGTTGTTAGTAGCTATCTTGGCAAAGTAGATGCTAGCAACTCCAAGAGTTAGTATTTATGCTCGATAGTGGGTTCATGCCTCTCGTAATCTGGGGAAGTGATAGAAATCTCTAAGGTACTAGATGTGCTGTTGCTACTAGGGAGAAAACAACAATCCTTTGTTCATAGAACAATCGTATTGTTTACTTTACACGCAATTTGTAAAGCAATAATCTGTTGCTTGCAACTTAATACTGGAGGGGGTTCGGCTGATAACCTGAAGGTGGATTATTAGTCATAGATGCAGTTGGATGTCTGTCTATGTATTATGTTGTAATGCCCAATCAAGTCTCAAAGGAGTCAAGATGATTAGTATATGCATGTATTGCTTTCTCGGTGTTTGTCAATTGCCCCACTGTAATTTGTTTACCCAGCATGTTATCTATCTTTAGGAGAGCCACCTCTAGTGAACTATGGATCTCAGTCCTTTTTCTATACATATAATCTATAAACTGTTTCTGCTTTGTGTTTACTTCCTGCAAACTTTTACTTCTTTCCATTTGATACGTTTAATCCTTTGTTTTCCGCAAAACACGGTGAGATTGACAACCTCATCGCAAGTTGGGGACAAAGTTCTGTGGTTGTGTTGTGCAGGTCTCCACGTTGCCCTATGTTCTGATTGCTATGTGAATTGTCTTGACCATACAACTCCCATCCATCCATCCCTATACCTACCGCACTCGAATCCCACTGTTTAGTGCTTTTGTTATTACTGTCTTTTCTTTATTACTGCTGTTACTTTACTATTCCTACTAATAAACTGCTGTGAGCAAGATTGTTTCCAGGTGCAGCTGAATTGACAACTCAGTTGTTAAGGCTGATAAATATTCTTTGGCTCCCCTTGTGTCGAATCAATAAATTGGGTTTCACTTCCCTCGAAAATACTGCGATACACCCCCTATACTTGTCGGTCATCAAGACTATTTCCTGGGGCCGTTGCCAGGGAGCATAGCTTTATTTATCAAGTTCACTTGGATTCTCTATTGTTCGCTACTATCCATCCATCATTGTAAGTCTATTGATGGAAATGTTCCTATTTTACCATCCACTACAAGAAGAGGTACGGTTCTGAACACCTCTGTTGCTCTTGATTCACCATCTGTTATAAGTAAGCTCATTACACGACCACATACACATGCTACACACACTGCTACTACTGCTGAATCTGAAACTTCTGATGCTTATGATGCTGCTTCTACTGTGCTTGATAAGAGTGGTTCATTAGGTCCTTTCCTAGATGCTACGATTGCTAGAACTATAGCTGGAAATACCGAAACTCCTAATGAAGACACTACCACACCTATTAGCTCATCTAAGTCTAGTGAGAGTTATGATATTGAAGAAGATTATGTTGAGATGACCGATGAGTTTATTAAAGAATGTAAGAACACCCATGATAGGAGCGCTTCAAAGAGTCTCCTTGAGAGGCGTACTATTAGACCCAAATTATATCCCGCTGCTAAGTTTGCTGCTTCTCCCATAAACATTACATATGAAGATTATGATTTCTCTCTCGATCTATCTTACATAGCTATTGTTGAGAAAGAACCTTTTTGTGGGACTAAGAATGAAAGTGCGGTAGCACATATGAATGAACTTTCTACCATGAGTGGCTTGTTTTCTGATGATATTGAGATGCGTAGTTACTTTGTTGCTAAATTTTTTCGCTTTTCACTACAAGGAGAAGCTAAAACTTGGTTTAGTAATTTACCTCCTGGATCTATTTATAGCCCTAAGTGCTTGATTAGTACTTTCCTGCGGAAATATTTTCCTCCTAGTGCTAGACATGCTATTTTGCAGGAACTTTTTTATTTTAAACAGGGAGAAAAAGAGGTATTGCCCGAATCTTGGGCAAGGTTTTGTGCTTTGATTCATGCACAGGCTGGAAGTCCATTACCTAAGAATGAGCTTCTTGATATATTTTATAATGGACTAACTGAGGAATCTAGGACATACCTAGATAGCTGTGCTGATTGTGTTTTCAGGAATATGACTCGTAAGGAAGCTGAGGAATTAATGGCTAAAATAATCAAGAATTATGAAGATTGGACTCCTCTTAAACAAGCTATACCTGAAGTAATTGTACCTGAACCATCTATTCCTATGCCCATTCCAACATCAAAGAAGAGGGGCGTTATTGAATTAAATGATGAAGTGATGAAGGAAGCTAAGAAATGTCTTAAGGTGAAGGGAATTAAAGTTGCCGATGTCAAGAATTTACCTCCTATAGAAGAATTATGTAAGCCTATTCCCTACTCATCCACTATTGAGGTACACTCCCTCCAACACTTTGATGAAGGTGATATCCCTTACTTGAAACCTCCTGATCAATGCTTAGAAGAATTTGATATATTTATTGTTAAGCAAGATAACTTTAATAAGAGGGTGCAAAATCATCTAATGGAAAACACTAGAGCTATTGTTGAGTTGAAATATATTGTGGAACGAACCTCTAATGATGTTAAAATGATTGTTAAACACTTTCAAATGGTTCAAACTCAAATAGATCAACGCGTTAAAGTGCAAAACGACTTGCTAATGAATGCTGCTAAAGAAAAACATGCTAATGAAATTAGAACTAGAAGTGGTGCTGCTACCCAGGATCCTCTATATCCTGAAGGGCATCCCAAAAGAATTGAGCAGGATTCTCAATAAGCTGAAAATAGTGGTTCTACTCGTAAGAAAAGGAAAAAGAAACATAAAACTGTTGTAGAACCCTCTGAACCTGCTATAGATCCTAATAGTATATCTATCTCTGATGCTGAAACTAAAAGTGGTAATGAAGAAAATGAAGTTCCTAATGAAGAAAAAGTTGAAGAAGAACCTGAAATCCACACTAAGACTACTAAATACACCAAAGAAGATTTTATTGCTAAGAAACATGGTAGTAAAAGAGAACCTTGGGTCCAAAAACCTATGCCTTTCCCTTATAAGAAACACAAGTCAAAGGAAGATGAACACTATAATAAGTTTTGTGAGTGGATGAAGCCTTTATTCTTGCAAATTCCTTTGACTGATGCAATTAAATTGCCTCCTTACTCAAAGTATATGAAGGACATTGTCAAACTAAAAGGAAGATCCCTAATGAAGAAATTTCTACTTTGCTTGCTAATTATTCCTTCAATGGTAAGGTTCCTAAGAACTTGGACACCCAGGGATTCCAACTATCCCTTGCTCTATTAAGAATAGTTATGTTAGAACTGCTTTGTGTGATTTGGGAGCTGGAGTTAGTGTTATGCCTTTCTCTCTCTATAAGAGGCTTCAGCTTGAAAAGTTGATACCAACTGATATATCTTTTCAAATGGCTTATAAATCTACCACTATTCCTGTGGGTATATGTGAGGATGTACCTGTTCAGGTGGCTCACAATTGCTTGATATTAACTGATTTTGTTGTGCTTGAAATGCCTGAAGATGATAATATGTCTATTATTCTTGGGAGACCTTTTCTTAATACTGCAGGAGCTGTTATTAATTGTAATCAAGGAAAGGTGACCTTTAATGTTCACGAAAAAGAACATATTGTCTATTTCCCCAAGAAGATTGAAAGGACTTATGGTTTGAATTCAATTGAACATGTTGAAGGCATTCAAGTTGGAGAAATATATTGTCCCATACCAAGAGAAACATTTGAAACTATTATGATTGGGACCATTGCTATCAAGATTAAGGTAACATAATCATTAGTGGAGTACAAAGTTTTGTCTCATATGCAATTGTTTTGGTAGCATGACTTGATCAACCTTGCTAACAAAAGGATTCCATTGAATAAAACAATGTTTTCACTATGATTATCTCCGTTTATCTCTATCCTTTGCATTTTAGTTTTTCTTTCGTTTAGTTTTCTTTGTGTTGTTAGTTTGCTTGCATGATAGAACTTCTGTAGTTCTAGCCTTGTTTTGTCCTTGTATCATGTTTCCAAAAAAATCTGTCTATCAGAAAAATCATTCTTTTATTTCTGAAAACAGCCCAAAAATAAAGTGTCTCGAAAAATTCCAGAAAATTCATATTAAATTTTTACGTGAAAAAAGGGGAAGAGGAGTACCTGGTAGGTACCAGGGGGGCCCACCAGGCAGGCACACCATGTGGTGGCGAGGCCAGCCCTAGGTGGCGCCATGCCCTGGTGCGGGCCACCCCTGCCCCCACTACTTCTCTCACCTGCCACTTTCTTCTCTCTCCCGAGTAAGCCCCAGTTCATTGCTCAAAATCGTGTTCTTTCTGTACTTGCTCTCGATATTTTCGATCTCCTTACTTAGCCCATCTTTCTTGCTAAAATTTGGAGCAATTGTTCCTTGGTATGCGACTCCTCCCCTTGTCCAAGTAGATTTGTGTTTAGTGAATTATATGTTGAGTATTTTGCTACTATAGGTGAATGGTTATGAGAGCTTATAAGCTTGTTTGATGCTTAGAGATATAGTTTTGTTGCATGTTTAGGCCTCTTGCAAGTCCCTATGAGTACAATCCTTCATTATATTTACTTTGCAATCACTTGTTTAATAGGCGTTTAAATTTCAGAATACCAAGCATGAACAATCATACTTTTGGAGAGATATTTGAGAGTGATGCACCTAGGAGGTCGAGGCCCTCAAGAACAACCTCTCAAGCTAGGCCTTCATACAATGAAGATCTCATTGCAACTTGTATTGGTAGTGAAAGGGATGATGGGGATGCTCACCCATCCTCTTTTCCTTGTTTTACTTTCTTGCAAGCTGTAGTTATTCTTGATGATTTCTTGCTACTGATTGAGAGGGTTGGCTTAACCTCTTATATTCAAGATGAGAGTGCACAATACGCTATGCTCACCAAAACTTTTGTTGAGAGCTTCTCATTTACTAACACACCTTATCAATCTACTGTCTCTTTTAAAATCTATGATATGCCTTTCACCATGCCTTTGGAGAGATTTTGCAGTATTGCAGGTGTGCGTATGACAGGGACCGTGAATAAAATTCAAGGGCGATCCGCTGATTTGTTGGAGCTTTACCGAGAGGTGACCAATGATGATGACCGCGTGGCGCAGTGCGGAAAGATAGAAAATATCCAACTCCTTGCTCTTAGATACTTTGCATATTATCTTGCCACTAGTGTATTGGGTAGGGAGAACACTAGTAATATCTCCAACTACCACTTAGCTTTCCTTGCTACTGCGCTCAACAATGATACTTGGTACAATCTTGGATCTCTTATTGCTCGCCGCCTAGCTGCTAGGGGGCCTATCTATGGGGGCATCATTGCCTCACGTGTAGTCAATGCATTAGGTCTTTTAGTGGATCCCGATGATGCTATGCTAGCACCACAGAGGCTTGACCTTGTTGCCATGAAAACTCATCACTTTGTCACTGCTACCTCTGATTTGAATAATCTAGTATATAGGATGCTTTTCACTGACGAGGATGAAAGGGAGATCCTTTTGCCACAGCCTGCTTTGTTTAGTGTTGACAGGAGACCGTGGTCGCGCTCCAAGGAGGAGGTGGACGAGAAGGTTCGCTTGCTGGGTTTCCACGAGTAGCACCAGGAGGATGTGCCCTCCTATGATTACTCCGCACAATACAGGGGGATGTACTCGAGCTCGCACCAGGATGATGGTACCTCCGCGTCGTACCCCGGTGACACTTCATCCTGGCCAGCTTTGGATTGATACCCACTTAAATAGGTTTATCGATACGATGAGGAGTTTTGATGCAAAGAATTGTTCTTAGCACGTAATTTTTGAACACTGACCGTTGGCTCAATATTAAACTTGTGGGGCAATTCACAAGCTTGGGACGTTTTCTTGATAGCCAGCACCTTTCACTATTTTCACTATTGCAAATGTATCTATAATTTTTGATGTTCCATGCTTGGTTTGATCCACTTTCTTGTGTTTTGTTCCAACTTTGGAGTTCTTTCCATATGATTTCCTGGACTAACCTATTAACAAGAGCCACAGTGCCAGCTACCTGTTTTCTGCTGTTTTTGGTTCCAGGAAAGTCAGAAAATGAATATTCTCGGAATTGGACGGGACAAAAGCCAAAGTGCCTATTTTTCTGGATGTCATCAAGTGCGAGAATACGAGACGGAGAGGGGCCAGGGGGCCACCACACCACCTGGCCGTGCGGCCAGGCCTGGCCAGCGCCAGGGGGTGGTGTGGCCGCTCCCGACACCCCCTCGGCCTATCCTTCCGCCTATAAGTTGCCCTCGGGACGAAAACCCTGAGGACCCGATCAAAAATCCACGAAAGAGTCTGTAGCCGCCGTCATCTCCATTCCTAGATCGGGAGGGATCTGAAGCTCTTCCGACACTCACGGAGGGGAATTCACCCTAGAGGCCTTCTTCATCACCATGCAAGCCTCTGGTGTGATGTGTGAGTAGTTCATCCTTGGACTACGGATCCATGTAGTAGCTAGATGGCTGGTTTCTCCTCCTTTGTGCTTTCATGTTTAGATCTTGTGAGCTCCGTTCATGATCAAGATCATCTATTTGTAATCCATACATGTTGTGTTTGCCAGGATCCGATGGATATTGAGATGCTATTTCAGATTGATTATTGATTCTATCATGTCTTTGTTATTTGAGATCTTGCATGCTTTTCGTTGTTAGTAGCTATCTTGGACAAGTAGATGCTAGCAACTCCAAGAGTTAGTATTTATGCTCGATAGTGGGTTCATGCCTTTGGTAATCTGCGGAAGTGACAGAAATCTCTAAGGTACTAGATGTGCTGTTGCTACTAGGGAGAAAACAACAATCCTTTGTTCATAGAACAATCGTATTGTTTACTTTACACGCAGTTCGTAAAGCAATAATCTCTTGCTTGCAACTTAATACTGGAGGGGGTTCGGATGATAACCTGAAGGTGGATTATTAGTCATAGATGCAGTTGGATGGCGGTCTATGTATTATGTTGTAATGCCCAATCAAGTCTCAAAGGAGTCAAGATGATTAGTATATGCATGTATTGCTTTCTCGGTGTTTATCAATTCCCCCGCTGTAATTTGTTTACCCAGCATGTTATCTATCTTAAGGAGAGACACCTCTAGTGAACTATGGATCCAGATCCTTTGTCTTTTACATACAATCTATAAATTGTTTCTGCTTTGTGTTTACTTCCTGTAAAACTTTTACTTCTTTCCATTCGATACGTTTAATCCTTTGTTTTCTGTAAAACACAGTGAGATTGACAACCTCATCGCAAGTTAGGGACAAAGTTCTGTGGTTGTGTTGTGCAGGTCTCCACGTTGCTACTAGCACCGGTAGTGCGCCCTGCCAAAGCTCAGCTAGAACACCTCTTGGGTGTTTCCTTGCTCCTATTGGTTCGATTAAACCTTTGTTTCATAACTGAGGGAAAACATGCTGCTGTGCTCATCGTACCTTCCTCTTGGGGTTCCCAACGAGCTCTATGTCGATCGTCGAGCGCATCAAGACGTTTTCTGATGATTTTCTATTTTTCACTATTATTGATACGTCCATTTTGCATCACTATTCTATGTCTTAATTCACTATTATTCATTGATATATTTTGTATTGAGAGGTGATACTTATGTTATTTCATCTATTTTTGCATGGTTGATGACTTTTGGAGCATGGACCACTGCAGTCAGTATTCTGATGGAAAAGGTGCTATTTGGAGGCAAAATTCACGAAGATCAGAAAATCCGGGAAAATATACGGAAAATCCTATTTTTCCAGAAGACTCAAGATGCCAGAAGATGGAGTGGAGGTGGGCCACAGGGGGCCCACACCACCCCATGGCGTCGGCAGGCCTAGGCCGCGCCTGGGAGTGGTGTGGCCACCCTGGCCCACTCCAGCCTCTCCCCTCTGGCGTATATCAACCTCCCAAAACCCTAATACTCAGGGAGCGCCCACAAAAATATTTCGCCGCCTCTGCGGGGCGGAAAACACCAAGAGAGAAAGATCTCTCCAACAGACAGATTTCTGCCAGGGGAATTCCTTCCTGGAGAGGGGAGATCGTCGCCATCAACACCACCATCATGCTGGACTTCATCGGGATCATCATCATCACCACCACCATCGTCACCATCAGCACCCTCATGACCATCTCCATATTGCTGTAACAATTGCGTTGAATCTTGCATTAGTTCATAGGGGAAACTTTCCCGGTGTTGATTACTCTTTGTAGTTGATGCTATTGAGTGAACCATTGAATTATTGTTTATGTTCAGATTGTTATACATCATTATTCCATCTCTGATCATGATCCATATGATGTCTTTTGATTAGTTCGTTTTGTTCTTGAGGACATGCGAGAAGTCTTGTTGTTAGTAGTGGAGTTGCGTTGAGAAAGATTCAATATATTATTATTTAAGTTGTGGTGTACTTCTTATAGTGGTGTCATGTGAACGTCGACTACATGACACTTCACCTATATGGGCCTAGGGGAATGCATTGTGTATTTGGCTACTAATCGTAGGGGTTGCGAGAGTGACAGAAACCTAAACCCCCATTAGGAAACCATTGCACAAGGGACGTAAGGGTCTTAGAGTTTAAAGCTGTGGTTAGGTTTCTACCTTAATTACTTTCTTGTACTTATGGATGTTTGCAAGGGGTATAATCACAAGTATGTATTAGTCTTGGATGGGGCGGTACATTAGCACAGGTTCACCCACACAACACTTAGGAAGCTAAAGAAGATTAATCGACTATATGATGCGAAAGCACTTGACAGTCTTCCCATGTGTCCTCGAGAACGTTTGGTCATCTATAGAAATACAACCGGCTTGTCCTTTGCTGCATAAAGGATTGGGCCACTTGCTCCATTTATTCCTACTGTCTTTTATTTACTCGTACTTTGTTTACTTGCTTTATCGAAAACCCCTAAAAATCCATTTGCTAAGTATTTGAAGAGAATTCCTGATCCATACCACTAGCCAGCACCTTCTGCTCCTCGTTGGGTTCGACACTCTTACTTATCGAAAATACTGCGATACACCCCCTATACTTGTGGGTCATCAAGATGTTTTAAATAGAAGTGCATAGACATCAAGCTATTTTCTGGTGCCGTTGCCGGGAGTAACGACTTGATACACCATCAACTTGAGCGTCCAAAACGTATCTACTTTCACGAACACTTTTGCTATTGTTTCTCCTCTATACTTGTGTGATTTGGATGCAACTAATGCGAACTAACGCTGTTTTCAGCAGAATTGCCTTGGTGTCTACTTTTTGTGCAGAAAATCAACTATCAGGAAAAATCCCGGAAAATATGCCAAAAATCCTATTTCACCCGAAGACTCCAGGAGCGAATCTGAGGCGGAGAAGAGCCACAGGGTGGCCACACCACAGTGGCGCAGGCCAGCCGTGTGGCGAGGATGGTGTGGGCCCCCCAGGCACCGCCTCGGTCTCTCTTTTCACCTATAAGGAGCCTTCTGACCTAAAAACTCTGGGGGGTCGATGTTTTTCCAGAAGGAGTTCCGCTCCGCCGCCACCACCAGATTCCACAGCACCGTAAACTCCGCTTCGGCACTCGCCGGACGGGGAATTGGAGGAGATCATCGCCATCATCATCACCATCGCTTCTCCATCGACCATCCATGTTTCCCACATCTATGAGTGAGTAATCCCCCGCTATACGCTATGGGGATGGTAGGGATTGGATGAGATCGTTCATGTAATGGCATCAGATTGTTAGGGCATCGTGCCTAGTATCTTTTATTAGTGCTTTATGACTTTGTTGCGACTTGTTGTGATTAAGGCTTGTCACTAGGGCCTGAGTGCCATGATTTCAGATCTGAACTTATTATTGATTCATGATGATAGTATTGTTCTTGGTCTTATCTACAAGTTGTATACACACGTCGTTGTCTAGAACCTATGGCCCCGAAGTGATAGAAATCGGGATATCCGGAAGGGAAAGGCTTTGATGTGAGGATCACATGTGTTCACGGAGTGTTACTACTTTGCTCTGGTGCTCTATTAAAAGGAGCACCTTAATTGCCAGTAGTTCCCTAGAGGCCCCGTTGCAAACGGTCTGGCAGGACAAAAGATGTTGTGCAAGTTCTCATTGTGAGCACGTATGACTATATATGGAACACATGCCTAGGATTTTCTAGTACTTGGAAGCTTTATCTTATTTATCTGCAATTGCCCTATGTTCTGATTGCTATGTGAATTGTCTTGTCCATGCAATGCCCGTCCATCCATCCCTATGCCTACCGCACTCGAATCCCACTATTTTCTGCTTTTGTTATTACTGTCTTTTCTTTACTACTGCTGTTACTTTACTATTCCTACTATAGAACTGTTGCTACTGATAAACTGCTGTGAGCAAGATTGTTTCCAGTGCAGCTGAATTGACAACTCAGTTGTTAAGGCTGATAAATATTCTTTGGCTCCCCTTGTGTCGAATCAATAAATTGGGTTTCACTTCCCTCGAAAATACTACGATACACCCCCTATACTTGTGGGTCATAAGACTATTTTCTGGCGCCGTTGCCGGGGAGCATAACTTTATTTATCAAGTTCACTTGGATTCTCTATTGTTCGCTGCTATCCATTCATCATGGGTAAGTCTTGTGATGGAAAGGTTCTTATTTTACCATCCACTACAAGAAGAGGTACGGTTCTGAACACCTCTGTTGCTCTTGATTCACCATCTGTTATAAGTAAGCTCGTTACACCACCACATACACATGCTACACACACTGCTACTACTGCTGAATCTGAAACTTCTGATGCTTATGATGCTACTTCTACTGTGCTTGATAAGAGTGGTTCATTAGTTCCTTTCCTAGATGCTACGATTGATAGAACTATAGCTGGAAATACCGAAACTTCTAATGAAGACATTACCACACCTGTTAGCTCACCTGAGTCTAGTGAGACTTATGATATTGAAGAAGATTATGTTGAGATGACCGATGAGTTTATTAAAGAATGTAAGAACACCCATGATAGGAGCGCTGCTAAGAGTCTCCTTGAGAGGCGTACTATTAGACCCAAATTATATCCCGCTGCTAAGTTTGCTGCTTCTCCCATAAACATTATAGATGAAGATTATGATTTCTCTCTTGATCTATCTTACATAGCTATTGTCGAGAAAGAACCTTTTTGTGGGACTAAGAATGAAAGTGCGGTAGCACATATGAATGAACATTCTACCATGAGTGGCTTGTTTTCTGATGATATTAAGATGCGTACTTACTTTGTTGCTAAGATTTTTCCCTTTTCACTACAAGGAGAAGCTAAAAATTGGTTTAGTAATTTACCTCCTAGATCTATTGAGAGCCCGGAGTGTTTGATTAGTACTTTCCTGGAGAAATATTTTCCTCCCAGTGGTAGACATGCTATTTTGCAGGAACTTTTTGATTTTAAACACGGAGAAAAAGAGGCATTGCCCGAATGCTAGGCAAGGTTTTGTGCTTTGATTCATGCACAGCTGGAAGTCCATTTCCTAAGAATGAGCTTCTTGATATATTTTATAATGGACTAACTGAGGAATCTAGGACATACCTAGATAGCTGTGCTGATTGTGTTTTCAGGAATAGGACTCCTAAGGAAGCTGAGGAATTAATGGCTAAAATAAGCAAGAATTATGAAGATTGGACTCCTCCTAAACAAGCTATACCTGAAGTAACTCTACATGAACCATCTATTCATGTGCCCATTCCAACATCAAATAAGATGGGAGTTATTTAATTAAATGATGAAGTGATGAAGGAAGCTAAGAAATGTCTTAAGGAGAAGGGAATTAAAGCTGCAGATGTCAAGAATTTACCTCCTATAGAAGAATTATGTAAGCCTATTCCCTACTCATCCACTATTGAGGTACACTCCCTCCAACACTTTGATGAAGGTGATATCCCTTACTTGAAACCTCCTGATCAATGCTTAGAAGAATTTGATATCTTTATTGTTAAGCAAGATAACTTTAATAAGAGGGTGCAAAATCATCTAATGGAAAACACTAGAGCTATTGTTGAGTTGAAAGATATTGTGGAAAGAACCTCTAATGATGTTAAAATGATTGTTAAACACTTTCAAATAGTTCAAACTCAAATAGATCAACTCTTTAAAGTGCAAAACGACTTGCTAGTGAATGTTGCTAAAGAAAAACATGCTTATGAAATTAGAACTAGAAGTGGTGCTGCTACCCAGGATCCTCTATATCCTGAAGGGCATCCCAAAAGAATTGAACAGGATTCTCAACAAGCTGAAAATAGTGGTTCTACTCGTAAGAAAAGGAAAAAGAAACATAAAACTGTTGTAGAACCCTCTAAACCTGCTATAGATCCTAATTGTATATCTAACTCTGATGCTGAAACTGAAAGTGGTAATGAAGAAAATGAAGTTCCTAATGAAGAAAAAGTTGAAGAAGAACCTGAAAACCACACTAAGACAACTAAATACACCAAAGAAGATTTTATTGCTAAGATGAAGGGAATATGCCCGAGAGGCAATAATAAAGTGGTTATTATCTTATTCCATGTTTATGATAAATGTTTATTTTGCATGCTATAATTGTATTGATCGGAAACGTCAATACATGTGTGTTTAATAAACAAAAAGGTTTCCTAGTTATGCCTCTCTTATAGACTAGCTCATTGATTAACAAGATGATCAAGGTTTCCTGATCATGGACATTGGATGTTGTTAAAAACGAGGTCACAACATTGATGGAATGGTGTGATGAACATTCATCCAAAGTATAGCATTACGATCAAAGTCATTATGTTTATATTGCTATAACATCATACGAAGTAATCTTTATCCTTAGACCATGAAATCATGTTAATTGCTAACACCGGAAGAGTATCTTGATAACATCAAACGTCACGCCGTAACAGGGTGACTATAAAGATGGGTTCAGTGCTACGAAGGTGTTATGTTGAGGCTCATGGATCAAGAGTGGAATTTGTCAATCCCGATGATGGATAGATATACTATGGCCCTCTCGGTGATATCACATTAAGATAGCTTGCAAGCAAGTGATGTGATCACTAGAATGTTATATCACGGGAACGAGAAAAGAGTGCATGTCGGAAATGAGATCCAACTAGGTATGGAGATACTGATGATAGAATCTCGGAAATGTAATATATCGCGAGACAAAAGGATTTAGTTACTTGCGTTAAAGGTTCTCACGATCACAGAAGTCATCGTTGAATGTGTAGGAGTCAGTATGGATCTCTAGGTCGCGCTGCTGATTATCGATCGAAGAGGGGTCTCGATCATGTCTGCATTATTCGCGAACCGTAGGGTGACACACTTAAGGGATACCGACACCATTTGGACAAAATATGTTTCAGAAAGATTTAAGAAAGCGCCGGAATTATTTCAATAGACACCGAAACTGTTTCTGGTGAAATTGCTGAAATTGGTTCTGCATTTATTAGTGAAATGTTGTAGGGGGTTTTATGTGAATGTTTGTTAATTAAAGTAATTAACAAAATTCTGAATGAAAATAATAAAAGAGTTTTATTAAATGAGAGAGCATTAAATTTGGAGAAATTTAATGCATTTAAAGTGGAGAGTTTAAAAGGGAATGTGAAGAGGCATTTTAATGTGGAGGGGTTACCACCACATGAATGGAGGAGGTGAAGAGGCACCTCCTCCATGCGCCGCCCATGAAGGAGGGGCACCCCCTCCTCCTATAAAAGGCCACCCTCTCCTCACTTCTCACACACACCTCCTTGTGAAGGATCTCTCTCCCCCTCTAGTATTATTCCCCCATGGTCTCGAATTAGCGAGATACATGTCCCCGGTGGCTTTATCTAGAAAGGAGTTGTTGCTTCCGCTGCTTTGCTGGAGCGAGGGACGGAGGTTGTCGGGGTACCGGACGTGTGTGCGATCACGGATGCACCGCTGCTTTGCGGTGTTGGACTTTGTGGTGCCGGAGCTGGATCTGATGGACGTGCTGGAGCCGGACCTGCTGGACATCATCACGATCTTGAGATCGGCAAGTGTATGACTACATCAACCACGAGTTCCTACTCATTAACAAAACTCGTTGTCTTTGAGGGTAAGTTCTCGTTGGATGTATGTCCACCCATTGCTCTGTACCTAGTAGATAGATCTTGGCGTATAGTTCTCCTCGTAGGAAAAATTTTGTTTTCTATGTTGTGGACCCAACAGTGGTATCAGAGCCTGATCTATGCGTAGGTGCTTTGCACGGGTAGTACACATATGTTTATATGTGGGCGATGATGATCATGTTATTGCATCTTCTATGTATTTTGGATATGTTGGCATAGTGGGATGAAGCGGCCCGGACCAACCTTACATGTCATTGTACATGAGACCGGTTCCACGACTGACATGCAACTTGTTTTGCATAAGTGGCTGGCGGGTGTCTGTCTCTCCTACTATAGTCAATATCTGATTTATAACGAGTTGCTAATAACTTGGTTATCCTCGCTGTGCTTCATGTTCGTAGGTGAGAACGGTTCTATCTCCGAAAGCTCTAAGCCACGTAAAACTTGCGATTGATAAATTAGAGGCATCTAGTTTAGATCGTTGCTGGGCTAGTGTCTTGATATGGTATTGTTGTAAGTAGATGTATGATAGATACTCTTACAACACACTCAACGTGTAAGTTCCATAGACCTTGGCCTTACACACAAAGGAATGATAGAGATCATACCACGATGCAAGTGATAGAGATCAAATGCATGGACCATATCATCTCACTTTACACATTAGATGTTAGCATCTTATACTGCTAGTTTGGCGCTTTTTGTAGCATTGTAAGATGATCCCTCTTTTAGATATCAAGATAAAAATGTGTTCTTCCTTAAGTATGCACCGTTATGTGGATCGTGTTTCGAGACATCACGTGATGATCGGGTGTACTCGAATCTACGCTTTCATAGGAACGGGTGTAAGACAGTTTCACACACGCGAATACTAAGGTTCTTACTTGGCGAGCCTAGCATGTACAGACATGGCCTCAGAACACGGACCGAAAGGTTAAGCATGAGTCATATAGTTGATATGATGCCCATATAGATGCTCACATTTGAAGCTACATCAACTCACGTGATGATCGGACTTGGTGTAGTGGATTTGGTTCATGTAATCACCAAAAAGACATGAGGGATGTCGTTTTTGAGTGGGAGTTCATTTCTAATTTGGATTAGTCGAACCAAATTTGTCATAAATTAAATCAGAGTGAATTTGCATAGTTTGTTGTAGTCATTGGCATTCGTTTTCTACCTTATGCTTAGTTTTTATTTGAGATAATGGAACTATAGAATTCTGGATATTTACTTTACGAACTGGTATCATATTGTTTTGAATGTCAATTTAAAGTTTAGAAGTCCTATTGCAAACTTTCAGCAAACTCTATTTACTCCATGAAGTTTAATAAGTAGTATTAAATCAAGAGTAAGAATTCCAATGTTAGTATCTAAAGTATCATGTTTGCCTCCATGATTATTGATATCCAAAAGTTGTTTTAATATCAAGATTATATTGGAGCTGAAAATTGTTTCAGAAACCATGATGTGTGAAAGATATTGTGATATCTGAAACAATGTTTTTTGGTTGCATTATGATAGAGTATAATTTAGCAAAATACATGTTCTCATATTGTATGAGAATTTGTGAAGGTTGGAGACGCTAGGCGTCCTAATCTACCAAAAAGGTTTTGGGAACTGATATTATACTCGCGATTCTTCCTTATAGGCTATAGTAGCTTGATCATGAAAGTTGTCATGATAAGGATGAATAGAAGATTTAAGTAAAATGTTTACTACACTAATAGATTACTAAAGAATGGATTTTTGAAAGAATGCCAAACATTTGATGATGGTGATCCACTTCAAAGTGCAAGTCCAAAGGTATTAGTATTTGACTATATATAAGCTTTGTACCATGTGGCATGTTGATGACACCCCTATTGATGTTGATAGATTCTTTTAAAAGAAAAGGAATTGCTAAAAGAGAATCTATAAAATATTTGACAGAAAATAAAAGGTTGGAGATGTCCAACTTAGGTATATAGAAGATATACATGTTATGGCTGTATTCCTTGCTTGTTAAACAATGTGGTTCTTAGGTATTGGATACCAAATTGGTTGGTATGAAATGTCATACAGGACAACACAATTCATGAACTACAATGGCCTATGTAACTAGCAAGAGAATGAGTGATGATGTTCATCGAAAACAAATAAAGTGTTATTGTGTTTTTCGTTGTCATCAAACCTAGCCTTCAAGATTTGTTTAAATAATTGTTATTTTGTTCTGGTATTATGAGAACAATGCCTGTTCAAATAATTACCGTATTCCATAAAGGATGGATGAACTTTTACAAGTCTAGTGGGAGAAATCACATCCATAAACATTATTGCTAAAATGTCGCAAGACAAATGATTAAAAGATCACTTATGAAGTGACATCGCTGTTTAAATTATATTGGAAAGAAAACATGAAGAAACTCCATATTGATGGATTTTTGGAGTCTTTGATTTTGATCAATTGATGCATGTGAGACTTTCCTCGAGATAATTGAAACTCCATCCGTAGGCCAGAGAGGAACGGATGACTAGCTTATTGGAAATTGTGCATGCTAATGTGCATAGTCCATTATGTGTAGCCATATGCGATGGATCTTTTTGCTTCATATGCTTTCTTCGAAAATTTGAGTGAATATATATGTATATTTACTTCATAAGGAAGAAGTATGAAACATTTGAAAGTTGTTCAAAGACTTTTAATATGAAGTGAAAAATCATTGTAACAAGAAAATAAAAGAGTTTATGAGTTGATTGTAAAGGAAGATATTTGAGTTACATGTTTAGCAAAAACACCTAAGAGTTGATGAATTGTTCCATGATTTGTGTTTCCTGATAAACCATAGGAGTATGGCATATTCGAGATATGAAATCAAACCATGTTTAACATGGTAAGATCATGTATGTCATTTATAAAAGTACCATTAAGTTTTAAGGATTGAAGCTTTGGAGACTACCACTTTTACACTAAAAAGAGCACCATCGTGATCCGTTGAAATGGCACCATATGAGTTATGGTTTGGGATAAAACCCGAATTGTCTTTTCTTAAGTTTTGGTATGCTATGCATAATTAAAATGTTTACAACCAAAGTCGGATAAACATGTCTTTGTAGGTTATCCAAAAGAATTTTTTGGGAATTTCTCCATAACACCGAGGACAAAAGAGTTTGTCGCTTAGAACGTCAAGTTTCTTGAGAAGGAATTTTGCATGAAAAGTTAAGTGGGAGGACAATAGAACTTTGATAAGGTTGTTGAACCTTAGCTATATGTGCTAAGTAGCAGGCTTAGGAAAGTGTCCCGGTGGCGGCCATAATGCTCATGGCTCTCGTGATTACAAAAGGTGTGATCTCGGAGATTAGAGTTCCTATAGAACCGTGTGGGTCAGTAAGAATCAAATAGTAAGATTTGATAAGCAAGTCGTTATTGTTTTGACAATGATGAACCGACTACATGCCAAGAAGCGATGATGGGCCCTGACTCCATAAAATGACTAGAAGTCATAGAATCCGTGATAGTATCCATACACGAGAAATCAAGTTTCTAAACTTGGAAGACCCTCCGGAAAGGCGTGAAGCCTATCGATCATGTTTGGATCTATAAAGAAATAAGACATGGATGTTTAACATCTATGAAATAGTCGACATGTCGGAAAGAAGTTTACGACAATGTTCAAGGAGTTGACTATGACAAAATTTGATCTTTCATAGCGATATATAGTCTTGACGGATTAATGTAGCAACCACTACATATAATCTGGTATATGGTAGTTGAATAAACAAAACAAGGTTCTTCTAATAGCACGGTAACCTAGGACATGTACATGACATGGTCCGAAGGGTTTTGTTAATTCAAAGGATGCTAAAAGGGCATGTAAACTTCAATAGTTGAAGTAAGCATAGCGGAGTTGGAATCTTCACCATGATGAAACTGTTAAAAGAGTTTAAATTCATCGGAGATGATGAAGATGCTTGCATTTGCAAGAAATTAATTGGGAGCGCTGAGACATATTTCTAATACATTATGTAGAGGACATATTGTTGTATCTTGTATTGACACAAGTTAAGAATTTCATTAAAATAAGATTTCGATGAAAGACTTGGGCAAACCCAGAATATTTGGCATCAATATCTATATGGATAGATTAAGGAGTAAATATGGTTGTGCCAGACATACATATATGAGATATTGAAAGGGTTCAATATGGAAACAACAAGAAAGGTTCTTGCTGCATGGAAAGAATTGTATCAAGATTCAAGTGTTTCAGCACTTGGTGAGTAAAATCACATGAAGATTTTGATCGATTATACCATGATATGTATCCAGAATGTCCTATTCTCTAAATGTTAAGAGCATATACCAGAATGGTTCATAAGATGATCATTGGACAATAGTAAAGATATTCTTATGAGATTTGGAAGAACTAAGAATATATCATGTATAAGTGACAAATAGTTAAAGGTAGTTCATTGTAAAGTGTTACATTGATACTAATTTTGTCACAAGATACAAATTAAATTTATCTCAATTTAGACTATGGGTGGCACAATGTAATGGAAAGGATGTTCCATGATGGATTTGGATGAGTTCCAAAGTTGAGACATTGTGACGGATACTACAACAAAAGGCTAAGTATATGACTGCTATACCAGCAGCAAAGGAGGGCATTTGTGTTAAGTAGTTTGTTATCAAACTAGGTGTGGTTCAAAGTGGGCTAATACTATGAAGATATATTGTGTGACAATAATATCAACATATTTTGAGCCGAACTAACTAAAGGTCTCACCAAAGGACCAAATTTATACAATGCCATCTCATTTGAGAATGAGTGATTCGTAGAGACGCAAAGACATGCAAATACACATGGACCTGAAACTGTCAGATCCGGAGATTATGTTAACCACTAGCAATAGCATATATGCAACACAGAGAAGCCATAAGTGTTCAACACGCAAAGTTTTTCAAACTAGATTATTGACTCTAGTGCAAGTGGGAGACTGAAGGGAATATGCCCGAGAGGCAATAATAAAGTGGTTATTATCTTATTCCATGTTTATGATAAATGTTTATTTTGCATGGTATAATTGTATTGATCGGAAACTTCAATACATGTGTGTTTAATAAACAAAAAGGTTTCCTAGTTATGCCTCTCTTATAGACTAGCTCGTTGATTAACAAGATGATCAAGGTTTCCTGATCATGGACATTGGATGTTGTTAAAAACAAGGTCACAACATTGCTGGAATGATGTGATGAACATTCATCCAAAGTATAGCATTAAGATCAAAGTCATTATGTTTATATTGCTATAACATCATACAAAGTAATTTTTATCCTTAGACCATGAGATCATGTTAATTGCTAAGACCGGAAGAGTATCTTGATAACATCAAACGTCACGCCGTAACAGGGTGACTATAAAGATGGGTTCAGTGCTACGAAGGTTTATGTTAGGCTCATGGATCAAGAGTGGAATTTGTCAATCCCGATGACGGATAGATATACTCTAGGCCCTCTCGGTGATATCACATTAAGATAGCTTGCAAGCAAGTGATGTGATTACTAGAATGTTATATCACGGGAACGAGAAAAGAGTGCATGTCGTAAACGAGATCAAACTAGGTATGGAGATACCGATGATCGAATCTCGGACATGTAATATATCGCGAGACAAAAGGATTTAGTTACTAGCGTTAAAGGTTCTCACGATCACAGAAGTCATCGTTGAATGTGTAGGAGTCAGTATGGATCTCCAGGTCCCGCTGCTGATTATCGATCGAAGAGGGGTCTCGATCATGTCTGCATTATTCGCGAATCGTAGGGTGACACACTTAAGGGATACCGACACCATTTGGAGAAAATATGTTTCAGATAAAGATTTAAGAAAGCGCTGGAATTATTTCAATAAACATCGAAACTGTTTCGGGTGAAATTGCTGAAATTGGTTCTGCATGTAATATTGAAATGTTGTAGGGGGTTTTATGTGAATGTTTGTTAATTAAAGTAATTAACAAAATTCTGAATGAAAATAATAAAAGAGTTTTATTAAATGAGAGAGCATTAAATTTGGAGAAATTTAATGCATTTAAAGTGGAGACTTTAAAAGGGAATGTGAAGAGGCATTTTAATGTGGAGGGGTTACCACCACATGAATGGAGGAGGTGAAGAGGCACCTCCTCCATGCGCCGCCCATGAAGGAGGGGCACCCCCCTCCTCCTATAAAAGGCCACCCTCTCCTCACTTCTCACACACACCTCCTTGTGAAGGATCTCTCTCCCCCTCTAGTATTATTCCCCCATGGTCTCGGATTAGCGAGATACATGTTCCCGGTGGCTTTATCTAGAAAGAAGTTGTTGCTTCCGCTGCTTTGCTGGAGCGAGGGATGGAGGTTGTCGGGGTACCGGACATGTGTGCGATCACAGATGCACCGCTGCTTTGCGGTGTTGGACTTGGTGGTGCCGGAGCTGGATCTGATGGACGTGCTGGAGCTGGACCTGCTGGACTTCATCATGATCTTGAGATCGGCAAGTGTACGACTACACCAACTACGAGTTCCTACTCGTTAAAAAAACTCATTGTCTTCGAGGGTAAGTTCTCGTTGGAAGTATGTCCACCCGTTGCTCTGTACCTAGTAGATAGATCTTGGCGTATAGTTCTCATCGTAGGAAATTTTTTGTTTTCTATGCTGCGGACCCAACATAAGAAACATGGTAGTGAAAGAGAACCTTGGGTCCAAAAACCTATGCCTTTCCCTGATAAGAAACACAATTCAAAGGAAGATGAAAACTATAATAAGTTTTGTGAGTGGATGAAGCCTTTATTCTTGCAAATTCCTTTGATAGATGTTATTAAATTGCCTCCTTACTCAAAGTATATGAAGGACATTGTCTCAAATAAAGGGAAGGTCCCTAATGAAGAAATTTATACTTTGCTTGCTAATTATTCCTTCAATGGTAAGGTTCCTAAGAAACTTGGAGACCCAGGGATTCCAACTATCCCTTGCTCTATTAAAAACAGTTATGTTAGAACTGCTTTGTGTGATTCGGGAGCTGGAGTTAGTGTTATGCCTTTCTCTCTCTATAAGAGGCTTCAGATTGAAAAGTTGATACCAACTGATATATCTTTGCAAATGGCTGATAAATCTACCACTATTCCTATGGGTATATGTGAGGATGTACCTGTTCAGGTGGCTCACAATTGCTTGATATTAACTGATTTTGTTGTGCTTGAAATGCCTGAAGATGATAATATGTCTATTATTCTTGGGAGACCTTTTCTTCATATTGCAGGAGCTGTTATTAATTGTAATCAAGGAAAGGTGACCTTCAATGTTAATGACAAAGAACATACTGTCTATTTCCCCAATAAGATTGAAAGGACTTATGGTTTGAATTCAATTGAACATGTTGAAGGCATTCAAGTTGGAGAAATATATTGTCCCATACCAAGAGAAAAAATTGAAACTATTATGATTGGGACCATTGCTATCAAGGTTAAGGTAACATAATCATTAGTGGAGTACAAAGTTTTGTCTCATATGCAATTGTTTTGGTAGCAAGACTTGATCAACCTTGCTAACAAAAGGATTCCATTGAACAAAACAATGATTATCTTCGTTTATCTCTATCCTTTGCATTTTAGTTTATGCTTTCGTTTAGTTTTCTTTGTGTTGTTAGTTTGCTTGCATGCTAGAACTTCTGTAGTTCTAGCCTTGTTTTGTCCTTGCATCATGTTTCCAAAAAAAATATTCTGTCTGTCAGAAAAATCATTCTTCTATTTCTGAAAAAAGCCCAAAAATAAAGTGTCTCGTAAAATTCTAGAAAATTCATATTAAATTTTTACTTGAAAAAAGGGGCAGAGGAGTACCTGGTAGGTATCAGGGGGGGCCTCCAGGAAGGCACACCATGAGGTGGCGCGGCCAGCCCTGGGTGGCGCCATGCCCTGGTGTGGGCCACCCCTGGCCCCCCACTACTTCTCTCACCTGCCACTTTCTTCTCTCTCCCGAGTAAGCTCCAGTTCATAGCTCAAAATCACGTACTTTCTGTGCTTGCTCTCGATTTCTTCGAAATCCTTGCTCAGCTCATCTTTCTTGCTGAAATTTGGAGCAATTGTTCCTTGGTATGTGACTCCTCCCCTTGTCCAAGTAGATTTGTGTTTAGTGGATTATATGTTGAGTATTTTGCTACTGTAGGTGACTGGTTATGAGAGCTTGTAGGCTTGTTTGATGCTTATAGATATAGTTTTGATGCATGTTTAGGCCTCTTGCAAGTACCTATGAGTAGAATCCTTCATTATATTTACTTTGCAATCACTTGTTTAATAGGTGTTTAAATTTCAGAATAGAAGATGAGTGAACACCACCTAAAGCAACATGAGCTTTGGGTGCCTAAGGTCATGAAGGTCCATAGGGAGGAGGAAGTTTTTCCCTCCATTTATCCATCCCGAGTTCATGAGAGCTGCAGGAATTCTACAAGATTTCCACACTTTGGTTTCTAATGCAGGGTTAGAGCGCTTCTTGGAAGACGAAGCTTGTCAATTTGTGAAGCTAACCATGTCTGTGGTGCAGGATTTACAATTTAGTCACTCTTTGCCTAACCCCATGGTCCATTACAAAATTTACAATATTGTTGTCAATCTTCCTCTTGATGATTTTTGTGCAGCAATTAAGGTACCTCAATGGGGAACATGTAGGAAGATTAAAGAGAGACCAGAACCACTCATGGATTTATATGCAGAAATTTGTCAAGTGAGTAGATTCTCAAAGGAAAATGGAAAAATCCGTAACATTCATCTTCCCTCCATTCGCTACTTTGCCTACTTTATTGCCAAGTGTGTTCTTTCTAGGAAAACTACCAATAAGTTATCTTCGTTTGATCTAGCATTTATCTCTGCTGCTCTTAGACGAGATAGGTCTTACAACTTCGGTGCTTTGATAGCTTTCCGTCTTGCTGCTAACCGCGAGAAAAGTGGAATTTGTGGAGGCCTCATTGCTTCTCGTTTACTAGCATTGCATGGTTTAGTGCCTCATCATCTAGACCTATAGTTTCCTATATAGAGGCTTGATTTTAATTCCATGATACATCATAAATTTATTTCCTCGTTGGCTAGTTTGAGTGAGTTGTCTTATGAAATAACCTTTCTCAAAGCTGGTTGGAGAAAGACCATGTCCGAGCATGTCGTTCTTTTGCCTGCACCTGTCTTGTTTAACCTTGATAACAGGGAAGGATGGTCCCTCACTGAGGAGGAGTTTGACACGTACTTGGGAGAGCTCTCCCAACAGGAGCAGGACACTAGAAGGGAGGTCACGGATGATTCTGTCCAGCCCTCGAATGAGGGAGAATCTTCATATCAGCAGCCCGCTTATGATTGGGGAGCTTCCTCCTCTTCTCATGGGCCCAGCTAGGACTATTCTTACCAAGATCAGCCCGCTTGGAACCCCTATTCATACATGGATTGATACCCACTTAGGCCAAAAGCCTAAGCTTGGAGGGAGGTACGCCAACACCGCACTCATCTCCATATCATGTTGCGTCGGTACTTTGTATATTCATGTTTTCGTTCTCTTTTTAGTTTTCGTTCTTCTTTGCTTTTGCTTTCTAAAAAAACACAAAAAGACCAAAAATATTTTTGTTGTTTCTCTTTGGTTTGCTTCTTCTTTTTGCCTTGGTTTGTTTTTCCCTTTTTGCTTTGTTTGAACTATTCGAAAAAACCAAAAAGATTTTGCTTTGCTTGTTTTTCTCTTTTGGTTCTTGTTTAAAAATCAAAAACACCAAAAATATTTGTTGTTCTTCGTTGGTTTTTGCGAGTTTGCTACAGGGTTCGGCAGTTCTCAGTGGATTATTGGTTTCATATTATTATTCAAGCCACACAAGTGAAGAGCAATAATGAGGATTAATGACAACTTGAGGCGTTGTAAGAGGATGGTAACAAACTCTATTTGTCTTCATTTTTGTACATATACTCATCATTGTGAGCTTGCTTAGTCCGTTCATGTAGGGTGTATGTTATCTTTGGATGCTTAGTAGTTCTTGCTTTCTTGTGATTAGCTCCAGCCCGCTAATAGTTTGTAGCATGTCTCATGAATGTTTGCTTGCATTACTCTATTCATAAATTGGTATGACACTGTGGTATCCTCCTCTGAATGTTTCATTTGATTGACTTGGCACATGCCCACGCATGCACATGACTGTAATAATCAGTTAAGCCTCGATGAATTATTTTTCCTTGAGGATCTTGAATCACTTTCATGCCATGAGTAGTCTTGTTTTGTTGCAAGCATGATAATGACAACTATTGCTCTCTCGTTTGTCGCTCCCTTACTATTGCTAGCCTTTACTTTTTCTGAGTATGTTTTACTCAAGTTTCTAACTCCCTAAACCAAATGTTTCCAAAGTGTCCACCATACCTACCCATTTGCATCATTTGCTACTTCCGTGCATATTCAATATGCCTTGTTTTCTTCCGAATAAAATGTTTGCTTGTTATGAGAAAGTTAGTTAGTAAATCTCTCACGAACTTGATGGCACACTTTATTTTCTTGCACTTAATAAACCTGAACAATTGCGTCCTTCTTTGTTGCGCATATGCTTACGCTTTATGAGTTGAACTTAGCAGAACCATGTATCATGGGGACCGCTTTCAACACTTCATAGGTACTTTGTACCTAAGTTGATATCATGTTCTTTTGCTTACGAATCTCGGCGGTGTGAAATAAAAGTAGAACCTGTAAGATCATGGAGTTTGTATGTATGTTAGAGAAACGCCTGGGTCGCTAGCATAAGCCATGCCTAATCATGGTGGAAACTTGCAGCATAACCATAATGAGCATTCTATGAAGCATCCTCAATAAAAATCTATGCACATAGTAAATAAAAAGATCGCCGAGATGCTCACTGTCTGCTTGCCTTGTATTTTGATCATGGGATAGATCCCGTGTCATGTGCAAGGGGTACCCCGTGTCATAGTTGTCATTCTTTGTGTTTTCTCCATTACTTGATTATTTGTGTTATGACTTTGATGCTTGTATCATTGATATCTTTACTTCTAGTCATCACTTGAACTTCAGAGGTGCCTTAACATTCATAATCAAAGGGAAAGCGAGATACCACTCTATCATACCTTTTCATGAGCATTGTAATGTTGCTTATGTTTGTGACTCATGCTACTTATTATTCTTGAGTTGCAATCTCTTCATAGCTTGCAACGACTATTAAGTAGACTTGGTTGCATACTCTTTATTATGAATTGTCCAAGTAGTTGATCACATTGCTGAGAATATTTACATCATATGAAGCAAATGTGTTAGTGAAAGTTCTTTTATCGCACTCAGATTTCAACTGAATTTCTTGAGGATTGGCGCCAAGCTTAACATCTCCCGAAACAGATTTTCGTTAGTTAAATGTGTTTTGAATGTATCTTTCTATGCATAGGAATCATATAATTATGGAAAAGGTGCTGTTTGGAGGAAAAATTTGCGAAGATCAGAAAATCCGGGAAAATATACGGAAAATCCTATTTTTCCAGAAGACTTAGGATGCCATAAGATGGAGTGGAGGTGGGCCACAGGGCGCCCACACCACCCCATGGCGCGGGCAGGCCTAGGCCATGCCTGGGAGTGGTGTGGCCACCCTAGCCCACTCCAGCCTCTCCCCTCTGGCATATATCAACCTCCCGAAACCCTAAGACTCGAGAAGCAACCACAGAAAGATTCCGCCGCCTCTACGGGGCGGAAAACACCGAGAGAGAAAGATATCTCCGGCAGACAGATTTCTACCGGGGGAATTCCTTCCCGGAGAGGGGAGATCGACGCCATCAACACCACCATCAAGCTGGACTTCATCGGGATCATCATCATCATCACCACCATCGTCACCATCAGCACCCTCATCACCATCTCCATGTTGCTGTAACAATTGCGTTGAATCTTGCATTAGTTCATAGGGGAAACTTTCCCGGTGTTGATTACTCTTTGTAGTTGATGCTATTGAGTGAACCATTGAATTATTGTTTATGTTCAGATTGTTATACATCATTATTCCATCTCTGATCATGATCCATATGATGTCTTGTGAGTAGTTCATTTTGTTCTTGAGGACATGGGAGAAGTCTTGTTGTTAGTAGTGGAGTTGTGTTGAGAAAGATTCAATAGATTGTTATTTATGTTGTGGTGTACGTCTTCTAGTGGTGTCATGTGAACGTAGACTACATGACACTTCACATATATGGGCCTAGGGGAATGCATTGTGTATTCTGCTACTAATCGTAGGGGTTGCCGTTAGGAAACCATTGCACAAGGGACGTAAGGGTCTTAGAGTTTAAAGTTGTGGTTAGGTTTCTACCTTAATTACTTTCTTGTACTTACGGATGTTTGTAAGGGGTATAATCACAAGTATGTATTAGTCTTGGATGGGGCGGTACATTAGCACAGGTTCACCCACACAACACTTAGCAAGCTAAAGAAGATTAATCAACTATATGAAGCGAAAGCACTTGATAGTCTTCCCATGTGTCCTCGAGAACGTTTGGTCATCTATAGAAATACAACCGACTTGTCCTTTGCTGCATAAAGGATTGGGCCACTTATTGCATTTATTCCTAATGTCTTTTATTTACTCGTACTTTGTTTACTTGCTTTATCGAAAACCCCTAAAAATCTGTTTGCTAAGTATTTGCAGAGAATTCCTGATCCATACCACTAGCCAAAGACGCTCCTCGTTGGGTTCGACACTCTTACTTATCGAAAATCTGTGATACACCCCTATACTTGTGGGTCATCAAGACTATTTTCGGCGCCATTGCCGGGAGTGACGCTATTGGAGAGTGGAACGGTAAAGGAAACTTCTCGTGAGTATTGTTTATACGCTAGTTGCTTTATTTTCGTTATGGATAATTCACTGAGTTTGTTATTTGGTAATGCTACTACCACTTCTAAGGTAGTAGATAAGCCACCACCTGCTGAGAATGATGTTTTCAAAATACCTACAAGAAATATTGATCGTGTTATGGATAACTACTATGTTGGGGATGGAACTGTCCATCCCGGTGATCATTTACTCTTTATACACGAATTATGCAGGTTGTTTAAGTGTGCAGGTATTACTACAGATCAAGTTAAGAAGAAGTTATTCTCATTATCACTAAAAGGAAGAGCTGAGAAATGGTATAAGCTGCTGAAAAATGGTCAAGCTCTAGAATGGGAGGAAATAGTGCCTCTCTTTTATTCATAGTTTTATCCTCCTAGTGAGATATATAAAGATCGGAATCAACTATACAACTTTTGGCCTCTTGATGGAGAGAGTACAGCTCATTCTTGGGGGAGATTGAAGTTACTAATGCTCAAATGTCCTATTCATGAGCTCCCCAACAATATTATTATCAATAACTTTTATGCAAGGCTCCCTCTACATGATAATGATTTATTGGATGCTTCTTGTGCTGGATCATTCACTCGTATGGAAAAAGAATCTAAATGGGACCTTCTGGATCGTATTCAAGACAATGCTGAAGCTTGGGAGAATGACAAAGGTAGAAAGTCAGGTATAAATTATGATTATGAATGCATTGAATCTTTTATGGGAACTGATGACTTTCAAAATATTAAAAATGCTTATGGTGTAGACTCTCAAGCTATTGCATCTTATTTTAAGGCTTTTGCTTCTTATATTGAAGTGCCTAAAAAGAAGTGGAATAAGTATCACGAACCTTATAAAGATGTTGCTAAGAGCGTTCCTGCAAGAAATACTGAAGTTTATACTGCTAATCATGTTTTACCTGAACCTTATATTGAGAAAATGCCTTTTCTAGTTAAGGTAAAGGAACATTCTATGATAGCTAGTATGGTTAATGAAAGTATGAATAAGGCTGTTGAACCTGAAAAACGAATGGTTGATGAACCTATAATAGCAAGTGTGAAAGACTTTGTCACTAAGTATGAGGAAGAGGGACACCCTATCCTTTGTAAGGATACCTCTAATATTGTTTCACATGGTAGTGTTATGAGAGCTAGTATTCCTGTGTTTTCTATTAGAATAAGTGATCATTGCTATGATAGTCCTTGTGATAGCTATATTGTTAAGTTTATGCATGATACTGAAAGTTATTATGAGAGAGGGAAAAGTGTTCTTATGCATCTCAATAATATCAAGTTTCCTCGTTTTATGCTGAAAGTTTTTATGTTGCACTTCTTTTGCCTTCTTGTGCAAGTTGCCTCTAGTTTCAACAACTTGTTTGTTTACAAAATTCCCTTGCATAGGAAGTGGTTTAGACTTAAATGTGTGTTTTTTGCTTCTTAATGCTCTCTTTCACTTCAATCCATATCCCTATGAGAGCTTCTTCAAAATTATCATGCCCATCTTAATGGCTATAAAGAAAGAGCTTTATGGGAGACAACCCAATTTGTTTTTGCTTTTAGTTTGTTTTTGTTTCTTTGAGTCTGGGAAGTTATTAATTCGGTAATAACCGCTCCTTGTCCATTTTGTTTGTTTTTTGCACCAGGGGGTGGTGAGGCAAGCCCTAGCACCCCCTCGGCCTCTCCTTCCGCCTATAAGTTTCCCTCGGGACGAAAACCCTAAGTACCTGATCAAAAATCCACGAAAGAGTCTTTAGCCGCCGTCAACTCCATCCCTAGATCGGGAGGGATCTGAAGCTCTTCCTGGCACCCTGCCGGAGAGGCGAATTCACCCTAGAGCCCTTCTTCATCACCACGCAAGCCTCTGGTGTGATGCGTGAGTAGTTCATCCTTGGACTATGGATCCATGTAGTAGCTAGATGACTGGCACTCCTCCTTTGTTCTTTCATGTCTAGATCTTGTGAGATCTGTTCATGATCAAGATCATCTATTTGTAATCCATACATGTTGTGTTTGTGGGGATCCGATGGATATTGAGATGCTATTTCAGATTGATTATTGATTCTATCATGTCCTTGTTATTTGTGATCTTGCATGCTTTCCGTTGTTAGTAGCTATCTTGGCCAAGTAGATGCTAGCAACTCCAAGAGTTAGTATTTACTTTACACGCAGTTCGTAAAGCAATAATCTGTTGCTTGCAACTTAATACTGGAGGGGGTTCGGATGATGCAGTTGGATGGCGGTCTATGTATTATGTTGTAATGCCCAACCAAGTCTCAAAGGTGTCAAGATGATTAGTATATGCATGTATTGCTTTCTCGATGTTTGTCAATTGCTCCGCTGTAATTTGTTTACCCAGCATGTTATCTATCTTAAGGAGAGCCATCTCTAGTGAACTATGGATCTCGGTCCTTTTTCTATACATACAATCTATAAACTGTTTCTGCTTTGTGTTTACTTCCTACAAACTTTTACTTCTTTCCATTCGATACGTTTAATCCTTTGTTTTCCGCAAAACACGGTGAGATTGACAACCTCACCGCAAGTTGGGAGCAAAGTTCTGTGGTTGTGTTGTGCAGGTCTCCACGTTGCTACTAGCACCGGTAGTGCGCCCAGCCAAAGCTCAGCTAGTAACACCTTTGGGGTGTTTCCTTGATCCTACTGGTTCGATTAAACCTTGGTATCATAACTGAGGGAAAACTTGTTGCTGTGCTCATCATACCTTCCTCTTGGGGTTCCCAACGAGCTCTACGTCGATCGTCGAGCGCATCAAGATGTTTTTTGGCGCTGTTGCCAGGGAGTCAAGGACATCTTCACAAGGGGAATCCCTCATAACCAATCTCTTTACTTTGTTGTTTTTGTTTTGCTTAGTTTCTTTTTTTTTGCTTTGTTTTCTTGCTTTGTTCTTCAAAAAACACAAAAAAATTAGTTTTACTTGTTTGCTTTCTTATTTGAAAACCCAAAAAATGACTACTCTTGAAAACACTAAGCTGTGTGACTTCACTAGCACCAACAACAATGATTTTATGAGCACACCTATTGCTCCACCTGTGGCTGAAAATACTTTCTTTGAGATAAAACCTGCTTTGCACAATCTTGTTATGAGAGAACAATTTTCTGGTATTGGTAATGAAGATGTTGCTTCCCATCTAAACAACTTTGTTGAACTTTGTGAGATGCAAAAGCATAGGGATATAGATGGTGATATTATTAAGCTGAAATTGTTTCCCTTCTCTTTGAGAGGAAAAGCTAAAGAGTGGTGGAATTCCTTAACTAGGAATAGTATTGATTATTGGACTAAGTGCAAAGATGCTTTTATTGGAAAATACTATCCTCCTGCTAAGATTATATCCATGAGAAGTGAAATAATGAAGTTTAAACAACTTGATAATGAGCATGTTGCTCAAGCTTGGGAAAGAATGAAATCTTTGGTAACGAATTGTCCCACTCATGGACTGACTGCTTGAATGATCATCCAAACTTTTTATGCAAGATTGAACTATTCTTCAAGGAACCTATTGGATTCAGCTGCTGGAGGTACCTTTATGACCATCACTTTGGGTGCTGCAACAAAACTTTTGGACAATATGATGGTTAATTATTCTGAATGGCATACTGAGAGAGCTCCACAAGGTAAGAAGGTAAATTCTGTTGAGGAAACCTCCTCCTTGAGTGATAAGATTGATATTATTATATCTATGCTCGTTAATGGGAAAGCAGATTTTGATCCAAATAATGTTCCTTTAGCCTCTTTGGTTTCTCAAGAAGAGCAAGTTGATGTGAACTTCATACGAAATAACAACTTTGGCAACAATGCTTATGGTAATAATGCTTATAGGAACAATTTTGGTAAGAACAATTATAAGCAATACCGTCCCAACAATGGCAATGCTTATGGAAATTCTTACAACAATAGTAAGAGTGCTCTCTCTGAACTTGAGGTTATGCTTAAAGAGTTCATTACTAAACAAACTGCTCTCAATAAAACTATTGAGGAAAAACTCTCTAATGCTGAAAGAAATATAGCATATTTGGCTGAAGCTCAATCTTCTTTGAATAAAATGGCTTCTAAACCTGAAACTAATGAGAATCCCTTTGTAGCTACTAATGCCATACAAGTAAGAATTGATGAAAATGTTAGGCTATTAGCTGAATTACATCCTAAGTGGGAAAGAGAAGTTGAAATTGCTAGAAACATTAGTGTTTCTACTATTACCACCACTAGTGTTGAGGCTACTAATAGTTCTACTACTTTAGATGATAATGTTGATTTTGATCTTGATGGTTGCAACATCTCTAAAGTTATTAAGTTCCTACAAAAGCTTGCTAAAAGTCCTAATGCTAGTGCTATGAACATGGCTTTTACAAAACACATTACTGATGCTCTCATAAAGATTAAAGAAGAAAAGATGAAACATAAAGCTTCTATTCCTATAAAACAAGAAGATGGTTGGGAACCCATCATTAATATGAAAGTGAATGACTTTGATTTCAAAGCTATGTGTGATCTTGATAGTAGTGTTTCTATTTTGCCTAGAAGGATTTATGATATGCTTGATTTGCCTCCTCTTGAAGATTGTTATTTGAATGTCCCTCTTGATGATAATGCTAAAAAGAAACTCATGTGGAGTCTTAATGATGTTCTTATTATGGTTAACGATTCCTATGTCCCCGTTGATTTCTATGTTTTGGATGTTGAATACAATGCTTTTTGTCCTATTACTTTGGGAAGACCTTTTCTTAGAACTGTTGGTGCCATCATTGATATGAAAGAAGGCACCATTAAATATCAACGCCCACTCAAGAAAGTTATAGAACACTTCCCTAAAAAGAGAGAAAAGATTTCTTTTGCTTCTCCTATGAAAACAAAATTTGGTCTTAATGCTTCTTCATTTGAGAACACTTGATTCTTTCTTTGCTTCTTATGCCTAACTTAAAGGCGTTAAAGAAAAGTACTTGTTGGGAGATAACCCAAAAGTTTTAGATGAGTCTTGGAAGTCATTACCTCTGTAATAACCGCTCCTTATCCTTTTTATTTGCTTTTTGTGCCAAGAGTAATCTCTAATGAGAGTGAAGTAATGATTGGGAAAGTTGTTGTCCCGAAACAGATTTCTGTTCTTCACCGTAAAAATTCCTGAGAGAGCTCTGTACGTCTAATTGAGCTGGAATTGTTTTTGCTTCTACCCCAGGTCGTTATCTAACTTTCGTTAGTTCAACACATGTTTATTTGAGCAACAGAAGGTCTTCGAAAAAATTCGTCTTTACCTGCTGGTCTGTTTTGACAGATTTCTGCCATTTTCTGCATTTGCTTCTTGTTGGTTCTTTTTTGAGTTCTTTTGGGGAAGTGAGCTTTTTGAGGGAAGTGCTACAGTAGCTAGTGTTCTAATGGAAGTTTATTTGGTGTTAGAACTGAACCTTTAGACTTATTTATCTTGAGTGCACTTATGTTGCTAATAAAGATTGTGTAATGTTTTGTATGAAGGAAAATTTTCAGGTGTATGGAAGGAATGAGTAATGACATGAAGGATGGACTAAAGCTCAAGCTTGGGGATGCCACGCGTGTCACCCCAAGGAATATCTAAGAAGTACAAGCTTCAAAGCTTGGGGATGCCCAAGGCATCCCCTTCTTCATCAATAAAAATCCCAGGTTTCTTCCAAACGCTTCATTTTTATTGTTTCATGCACAGTTGTGTTTTTCTTGGAACGTCTTCTTTTTCATTTTCGTTTTGGTTTTTATTTTTCTTGGTTTTCTTAGTTTTCTGAATAAATTGGTTCGACCCCCTGTTTCATATATTTGGTTTGCATTTAGTTTGGTTTGGTTTGGAAAAGAGTAGGAAAGTTCATGCTTTTGTGGTAAAAAGAGCTTGTTGTTGAGTGTGGCTATGCTTTGTCATGCTATTCTTGATATTGTTTTGGCTTTATGCTTAGTATTCTTTGCTTACCATGACTTGCTAGAAACAATTGAGATTGCTTAATGTGCCTTGGATGAATCATGCGTTGTTTTAGCATATTAAAGCATAGTATAGTGGTATTCTCCTTTGATGCTTTATTTGGGTCGACTTGGCACATGCTCACACGATGTTATGACTGTCACAAGTCACCATAGCCTTTATGATCCTTTGGTTTTGAACTTGTAGTATCAATTTATGCTTTGATCAATGATGTTTTGTCGCTCTGCATGATTATGGCCATTATTGCTCTCTTAGTTTGTCGCTCCAAGCTGTTGCTAGCCTCCACAACCAAGTATGAGTTCCACTCATGCATCCAACTCCCTAAACCAAGTTTTTCCAAAGAGTCCACCATACCTACCTACTAGCTTATGATATTCCAAGTATATTCATGATTTTGTCTACCTTTCACTTGTTATGAGAAAACTAGTGATTAAAGCTCTCACGAACTTGATGGCACACTTTACTTTTTGCCTCTAATAAACTTGAACCATTGGGTCCTTCTTTGTTGCGTATATGCTTGCGCTTTATAAGTTGAAGTTAGCAGAACCATGTTTCATGGAGAACCCTTTCAACATTGCACTTGTACTTTGTACCCCGTTGATATCATGTTCTTTTGCTTACAGATCGCGGCGGTGTGAAATAAAAGTGGAACTTGTAAGATCATGGAGTTTGTATGTGTGTTAGAGAAACGCCTGGGCCGCTAGCCTAAGCCATGCCTAATCATGGTGGAAACTTGCAGCATCACCATAATGAGCACTCTATGAAGCATCCTCAATAAAAACCTATGCAAATAGCAAATAAATCGATCGCTAAGATGCTCATTGTTTGCTTGCCTTGTCATTTTGATTATGGGAAAGCTCCTGTATCATGTGCAAGGGGTACCCCATTGGAGGTTCTTAATGATACACATATACTTACAATGACAAGAGCTTACTCGTGACTGAAGTTGAGTATCATGAGGATCGGTCTTCATAAGTAAGGGGCATGAGATTTCGGTTTATAACTTGTCAAGCATATCCTCTTAGTTGTGTCACTTTAACCTTAATCACCTTAAAGATGCTTATGACAGGGGCAATGAGAGCTGAAAGCTATAAGTACCATAATTTTTGGAATCTCTTGATGAGACTTGAATCCCTACTTCCTTTTACAAAGGCCTTTCTTCCACCTTTATATTGAGTCTCCACCTTCTATCTTTATGCACCTACTTTGAGAGCATAGTGGCCATTCTTAGTTCTATGTGCATTGTCCCAAGACTAGTTGATTGATGCATAACTTGTTGTTGCTTGTTTGAAACTATTGTATCTAGTCACTCTTATGAACTTTGAAGGTGTCCTATGCATTTATTTTTGCTACTCTATTGAGGGACAAGCTGAATACTATTATGCTATGTTTTCTTTATGTGAAACAAACAAACGTCTTGCAAAGCTTTGTTATTCTTGAATCTTTTGTTTGTGCCTTTTCATGTTGCATCATAGTTTCTTTGCTTATTGCTAGAACTTTGTCTTTCATGTTATGATTGAAGTACTATGATCCCAGCTTTGAATGTCTTGCAAATACTTTGATCAAGTTTTTGATGGTGCATGTCACCTCAAAAATTATTTCTTTTTATCACATACCTACTCGAGGACGAGCAGGAGTTAAGCTTGGGGCATAGGAAGATGGGTTAGATAACAACCTATTTCTTATTTCTATGTGCATTGTCCCAAGACTAGTTGATTGATGCATAACTTGTTATTCCTTGTTTGAAACTATTGTATCTAGTCACTCTTATGAACTTTGAAGGTGTCCTATGAATTTAAATTTGCTACTCTATTGAGGGACAACCTGAATACTATTATGCTATGTTTTATTTAGTGAAACAAAGAAACGTCTTTCAAAGGATTGTTATTCATGAATCTTTGGTTTGTGCCTTTTCATGTTGCATCATAGTTTCTTTGCTTATTGCTAGAACTTTGTCTTTCATGTTATGATTGAAGTACTATGGTCCCAGCTTTGAATGTTATGCAAATACTTTGATCAAGTCTTTGATGGTGCATGTCACATATAAAATTATTTCTTTTTATCACTTACCTACTCGAGGACGAGAAGGAGTTAAGCAAAAGGCCTAGGAAGATGGGTTAGACTTAAATGTTGACCAATACATCCCCAAGATGTTGATACATTGCAAATGTATCAATAATTTTTGATGTTCCATGCTTGGTTTTATCCACTTTCTTGTGTTTTGTTCCGACTTTGGATTACTTTTCATATGATTTCTTGGACTAACCTATTAACAAGAGCCACAGTGCCAGCTGCCTGTTTTCTGCTGTTTTTGGTTCCAGGAAAGTCAGAAAAATGAATAGTCTTAGAATTGGACGGGACAAAAGCCAAAGTGCCTATTTTTCTAGATGTCATCAAGTGCCAGAATACGAGACGAAGAGGGGCCAGGGGCCACCACACCACCTGGCCGCGCGGCCCAGCCTGCCCCGCGCCAGGGGGTGGCGAGGCCAGCCCTAGCACCCCCTCGGCCTCTCCTTCCGCCTATAAGTTTCCCTCGGGACGAAAACCCTAAGTACCCGATCAAAAATCCACGAAAGAGTTCAGAGCACCGTCATCTCCATCCCTAGATCGGGAGGATCTGAAGCTCTTCCAAGACTCACGGAGAGGGAATTCACCGGAGGCCTTCTTCATCACCATGCAAGCCTCCGGTGTGATGCGTGAGTAGTTCATCCTTGGACTACGGATCCATGTAGTAGCTAGATGACTGGTTTCTCCTCCTTTGTGCTTTCATGTTTAGATCTTGTGAGCTCCGTTCATGATCAAGATCATCTATTTGTAATCCATACATGTTGTGTTTGTGGGGATCCGATGGATATTGAGATGCTATTTTAGATTGATTATTGATTCTATCATGTCTTTGTTATTTGAGATCTTGCATGCTTTCTGATGTTAGTAGCTATCTTGGCCAAGTAGATGCTAGCAACTCCAAGAGTTAGTATTTATGCTCGTTAGTGGGTTCATGCCTCTGGTAATCTGGGGAAGTGACAGAAATCTCTAAGGTACTAGATGTGCTTTTGCTACTAGGGAGAAAACAACAATCCTTTGTTCATAGAAGAATCATATTGTTTACTTTACACGCAGTTTGTAAAGCAATAATCGGTTGCTTGCAACTAAATACTAGAGGGGGTTCGGATGATAACCTGAAGGTGGATTATTAGTCATAGATGCAGTTGGATGGCGGTCAATGTATTATGTTGTAATGCCCAATCATGTCTCAAGGGAGTCAAGATGATTAGTATATGCATGTATTGCTTTCTCGGTGTTTGTCAATTGCCCCGCTATAATTTGTTTACCCAGTATGTTATCTATCTTAAGGAGAGCCACCTCTAGTGAGCTATGGATCCCGGTCCTTTGTCTTTACATACAATCTGTAAACTGTTTCTGCTTTGTGTTTACTTCCTACAAACTTTTACTTCTTTCCATTCGATACGTTTAATCATTTGTTTTCCGCAAAACACGGTGAGATTGACAACCTCATCGCAAGTTGGGGACAAAGTTCTGTGGTTGTGTTGTGCAGGTCTCCACGTTGCTACTAGCACCGGTAGTGCGCCCTGCCAAAGCTCAGCTAGTAACACCTTTGGGGTGTTTCCTTGCTCCTACTGGTTCGATTAAACCTTGGTTTCATAACTGAGGGAAAACTTGTTGTTGTGCTCATCATACCTTCCTCTTGGGGTTCCCAACGAGCTCTACGTTGATCGTCGAGCGCATCAAGACGTTTTCTGGCGCCGTTGCCGGGGAGTCAAGGACATCTTCCCATGGGGAGTCCCTCATAACCAATCTCTTTACTTTGTTGTTTTTGTTTTGCATAGTTTTCTTTTTGCTTTGTTTGCTTGTTTTGTTCTTCAAAAAACACAAAAAAAATAGTTTTACTTGTTTGCTTTCTTATTTGAAAACCCAAAAAAAATGACTACTCTTGAAAACACTAAGTTGTGTGACTTCACTATCACCAACAACAATGATTTTATGAGCACACCTATTGCTCCACCTATGGCTGAAAATACTTTCTTTGAGATAAAACCTGCTTTGCTCAATCTTGTTATGAGAGAACAATTTTCTGGTATTGGTAATGAAGATGATTCTTCCCATCTAAACAAATTTGTTGAGCTTTGTTAGATGCAAAAGCACAGGGATATAGATGGTGATATTATTAAGCTGAAATTGTTTCCTTAATCTTTGAGAGGAAAAGCTAAAGAGTGGTTGAATTCCTTAACTAGGAATAGTATTGATTCTTGGACTAAGTGCAAAGATGCTTTTATTGGAAAATACTATCCTCCTGCTAAGATTATATCCATGAGAAGTGAAATAATGAAGTTTAAACAACTTGGTAATGAGCATGTTGCTCAAGTTTGGGAAAGAATGAAATCTTTGGTAAAGAATTGTCCCACTCGTGGACTGACTACTTGGATGATCATCCAAACTTTTTATGCAGGATTGAACTATTCTTGAAGGAACCTATTGGATTTAGGTGCTGGAGGTACCTTTATGACCATCACTTTGGGTGCTGCAACAAAACTTTTGGACAATATGATGGTTAATTATTCTGAATGGCATACTGAGAGACCTCCACAAGGTAAGAAGGTAAATTCTGGTGAGGAAACCTCCTCCTTGAGTGGTAAGATTGCTATTATTATGTCTATGCTCGTTAATGGGAAAGCCCATATTGATCCAAATAATGTTCCTTTAGCCTCTTTGGTTGCTCAAGAAGAGCAAGTTGATGTGAACTACATAAGAAATAACAACTTTGGCAACAATGCTTATGGTAATAATGCTTATAGGAACAATTTTGGTAACAACAATTATAAGCCATACCCTCCCAACAATGGTAATGCTTATGGAAATTCTTACAACAATAGTAAGAGTGCTCCCTCTGAACTTGAGGTTATGCTTAAAGAGTTCATTAGTAAACAAACTGCTCTCAATAAAACTATTGAGGAAAAACTCTCTAATGCTGAAAGAAATATAGCATCTTTGGCTGAAGCTCAATCTTCTTTGAATAAAATGGCTGCTAAACCTGAAACTAATGAGAATCCCTTTGCAGCTACTAATGCCATACAAGTAAGAATTGATGAAAATGTTAGACTATTAGCTGAATTACATGCTAAGTGGGAAAGAGAAGATGAAATTGCTAGAAACATTAGTGTTTCTACTATTACCACCACTAGTGTTGAGGCTACTAACAGTTCTACTACTTTAGATGATAAAGTTGATTTTGATCTTGATGGTTGCAACATCTCTGAAGTTATTAAGTTCCTACAAAAGCTTGCTAAAAGTCCTAATGCTAGTGCTATGAACATGGCTTTTACAAAACACATTACTGATGCTCTCATAAAGATTAAAGAAGAAAAGATGAAACATAAAGCTTCTATTCCTATAAAACAAGAAGATGGTTGGGAACCCATCATTAATATGAAAGTGAATGACTTTGATTTCAATGCTTTGTGTGATCTTGATAGTAGTGTTTCTATTATGCCTAGAAGGATTTATGATATGCTTGATTTGCCTCCTCTTGAAGATTGTTATTTGAATGTCCCACTTGATGATAATGCTAAAAAAACTCATGGGGAGTCTTAATGATGTTCTTATTATGGTTAACGATTCCTATGTCCCCGTTGATTTCTATGTTTTGGATGTTGAATACAATGCTTCTTGTCCTATTACTTTGGGAAGACCTTTTCTTAGAACTGTTGGTGCCATCATTGATATGAAAGAAGGCACCATTAAATATCAACTCCCACTCAAGGAAGGTATGGAACACTTCCCTAAAAGAGAGAAAACATTTCTTTTGCTTCTCCTATGAAAACAAAATTTGGTCTTAATGCTTCTTCATTTGAGAACACTTGATTCTTTCTTTGCTTCTTATGCCTAACTTAAAGGCGTTAAAGAAAAGTACTTGTTGGGAGATAACACAAGAGTTTTAGATGAGTCTTGGAAGTTATTACCTCTGTAATAACCGCTCCTTATAATTTTTATTTGCTTTTTGTACCAAGAGTAACCTCTAATGAGAGTGAAGTAATGATTGGGAAAGTTGCTGTCCCGAAACAGATTTCTATGTTTCACCGTAAAAATTCCTGAGAGAGCTCTGTACGTCGGGTTGAGCTGTAATTTGTTGTGCTTCTGCCCCAGGCTGTTATCTAACTTTCCTTGGTTCAACACTTTTTGATGTTATCAACAGAAGGTCTTCGAAAAAATCCGTCTTTACCTGCTGGTCTATTTTGACAGATTTCTGCCATTTTCTGCATTTGCTTCTTGTTGGTTCCTTTTTGAGTTATTTTGGGGAATTGAGATTTTTCAGGGAAGAGCTACTGTAGATAGTGTTCTAATGGAAGTTTATTTGGTGTTAGAACTTAACCTTGAGACTTATTTATCTTGAGTGCACTAATGTTGCTAATAAAGATTGTGTGAAGTTTTGTATGAAGGAAAATTTTCAGGTGTATGGAAGGAATGAGTAATGAGATGAAGGATGGACTAAATCTCAAGCTTGGGGATGCTACACGTGTCACCCCAAGAAATATCCAAGAAGTAAAAGCGTCAAAGCTTGGGGATGCCTAAGGCATCACTTTCTTCATCAATAAAAATCCCAGGTTTCTTCCAAACGCTTCATTTTTATTGTTTCATGCACAGTTGTGTTTTTCTTGGAGCGTCTTCTTTTTTCTTTTTGTTTTGGTTTTTAGTTTGCTTGGTTTCGTTAGTTTTCTGAATAAATTGGTTGGACCCCCTCTTTCATACATTGGTTTGCATTTAGTTTGGTTTGGTTTGGAAAAGAGTAGGAAAGTTCATGCTTTTGTGGTAAAAAGAGCTTGTTTTTTACTGTGGCTATGCTTTGTCATGCCATGCTTGATATTGTTTTGGCTTTATGCTTAGTATTATTTTCTGTAGCATGACTTGCTATAAACAATTGAGATTGCTTAATGTGCCTTGGATGATTCATGCGTTGTTTTGGCATATTAAAGCATAGTATAGTGGTATTCTCCATTGATGCTTTATTTGGGTTGACTTGGCACATGCTCGCACCATGTTATGACTGTCATAAGTCACCATAGCCTTTATGATCCTTTAGTTTTCAACTTGTAGTATCACTTTATGCTTTGATCAATGATGTTTTGTCGCTCTCCATGATTATGGCCATTATTGCTCTCTTAGTTTGTCGCTCCCAGTCTTATGCTAGCCTCCACAACCAAGTATGAGTTCCACTCCTGCATCCAACTCCCTAAACCACGTTTTTCCAAAGAGTCCACCATACCTACCTACTAGCTTATGCTATTCCAAGTATATTCATGCTTTTGTCTACCTTTCACTTGTTATGAGAAAACTAGTGATTAAAGCTCTCACAAACTTGATGGCACACTTTACTTTATTGCCTCTAATAAACTTGAACATTGCACTTACACTTTGTACCCCGTTGATATCATGTTCTTTTGCTTACGGATCCCGGCGGTGTATAATAAAAGTGGAACTTGTAAGATCACGGAGTTTGTATGTGTGTTAGGGAAACGCCTGGGCCGCTAGCCTAAGCCATGCCTAGTCATGGTGGAAACTTGCAGCATCACCATAATGAGCACTCTATGAAGCATTCTCAATAAAAACATATGCAAATAGCAAACAAAAAGATCGCTGAGATGCTCATTGTCTGCTTGCCTTGTCTTTTTGATTATGGGAAACCTCCCATATCATGTGCAAGGTGTACCCCGTTGGCGGTTCTTAATGATACACATATACTTACAATGACAAGAGCTTACTTGTGACTGAAGTTGAGTAGCATGAGGATCGGTCTTCGTAAGTAAGGGGCATGAGATTTCGGTTTATAACTTGTCAAGCATATCCTCTTAGTTGTGTCACTTTAACCTTAATCACCTTCAAGATGCTTATGACACGGGCAATGAGAGCTGAAAGCTATAAGTACCATAATTTTTGGAAGCTCTTTATGAGACTTGAATCCCTACTTCCTTTTACAAAGGCCTTTCTTCCACCTTTATATTGAGTCTCCACCTTCTATCTTTATGCACTACTTTGAGAGCATAGTGGCCATTCTTAGTTCTATGTGCATTGTCCCAAGACTAGTTGATTGATGCATAACTTGTTATTGCTTGTTTGAAACTATTGTATCTAGTCACTCTTATGAACATTGAAGGTGTCCTATGCATTTATATTTGCTACTCTATTGAGGGACAACCTGAATACTATTATGCTATGTTTTCTTTATGTGAAACAAACAAACGTCTTGCAAAGCATTGTTATTCATGAATCTTTTGTTAGTGCCTTTTCATGTTGCATCATAGTCTCTTTTCCTATTGCTAGAACTTTGTCTTTCATGCTATGATTGAAGTACTATGATCCCAGCTTTGAGTGTTTTGCAAATACTTTGATCAAGTCTTTGATGGTGCATGTCACCTAAAAAATTATTTCTTTTTATCACTTACCTAATCGAGGACGAGCAGGAGTTAAGCTTGGGGATGTTGATACATTGCAAATGTATCTATAATTTTTGATGTTCCATGCTTGGTTTTATCCACTTTCTTGTGTTTTGTTCCAACTTTGGAGTACTTTTCATATGATTTCTTGGAGTAACCTATTAACAAGAGCCACAGTGCCAGCTGCCTGTTTTTTGCTGTTTTTGGTTCCAGGAAAGTCAGAAATGAATATTCTCGGAATTGGACGGGACAAAAGCCAAAGTGCCTATTTTTCCGGATGTCATCAAGTGCCATAATACGAGACGGAGAGGGGCCAGGGGGCCACCACACCACCAGGCCGCGCCGACCAGCCTGGCCCGCGCCAGGGGGTGGTGAGGCCAGCCCTAGCACCCCCTTGGCCTCTCCTTGCGCCTATAAGTTCCCCTCAGGACAAAAACCCTAAGTACCCGATCAAAAATCCATGAAAGAGTCTATAGCCGCCGTCATCTCCATCCCTAGATCGGGAAGGATCTGAAGCTCTTCCCGGCACCCTGCCGGAGAGGGGAGTTCACCCTGGAGGCCTTCTTCATCACCATGCAAGCCTCATGTGATGCGTGAGTAGTTCATCCTTGGACTACGGATCCATGTAGTAGCTAGATGGCTGGTTTCTCCTCCTTTGTGCTTTCATGTTTAGATCTTGTGAGCTCCGTTCATGATCAAGATCATCTATTTGTAATCCATACCTGTTGTTTTTGCGGGGATCCAATGGATATTGAGATGCTATTTCAGATTGATTATTGATTCTATCATGTCTTTGTTATTTGAGATCTTGCATGCTTTCTGTTGTTAGTAGCTATCCTGGCCAAGTAGATGCTAGCAACTCCAAGAGTTAGTATTTATGCTCGATAGTGGGTTCATGCCTCTGGTAATCTAGGGAAGTGACAGAAATCTCTAAGGTACTAGATGTGTTGTTGCTACTAGGGAGAAAACAACAATCCTTTGTTCATAGAACAATCGTATTGTTTATTTTACACGCAGTTCGTAAAGCAATAATCTGTTGCTTGCAACTTAATACTGGAAGGGGTTTGGATGATAACCTGAAGGTGGATTATTAGTCATAGATGCAGTTGGATGGCGGTCTATGTATTATGTTGTAATGCCCAATCAAGTCTCAAAGGAGTCAAGATGATTAGTATATGCATGTATTGCTTTCTCGGTGTTTGTCAATTGCCCCGCGGTAATTTGTTTACCCAGCATGTTATCTATCTTAAGGAGAGCCACCTCTAGTGAACTATGGATCCCGGTCCTTTGTCTTTTACATACAATCTATAAACTGTTTCTGCTTTGTGTTTACTTCCTGCAAACTTTTACTTCTTTCCATTCGATACATTTAATCCTTTGTTTTCCGCAAAACATGATGATATTGACAACCTCATTGCAAGTTTGGGACAAAGTTCTGTGGTTGTGTTGTGCAGGTCTCCACATTGCTACTAGCACCGGTAGTGCGCCCTGCCAAAGCTCAGCTAGTAACACCTTTGGGGTGTTTCTTTGCTCCTACTGGTTCGATTAAACCTTGGTTTCATAACTAAGGGAAAACTTGTTGTTGTTCTCATCATAACGTCCTCCTGGGGTTCCCAACGAGCTCTACGTCGATCGTCGAGCGCATCAAGACGTTTTCTAGTGCCGTTGCCGGGGAGTCAAGGACATCTTCACAAGGGGAGTCCCTCATAACCAATCTCTTTACTTTGTTGGTTTTGTTTTGCTTAGTTTCTTTTTGCTTAGTTTTCTTGTTTTGTTCTTCAAAAACACAAAATAATTAGTTTAACTAGTTTGCTTTCTTATTGGAAAAACACAAAAAAATTAGTTCTTTTCTTAAGTTGCCTTTATGACTAGCTCTGCTCCAATCACTATTTCATTATGGATAGCTCACTCAGTTTCCTATTTGGGAACAGTATTATGGCTACTAAGGTAATAGATGAACCACCGCCAGCTAGAACCTCCATGGAAGAAGAAATTGCTGAACCTAAAAGCTCATTAGATGAAAAAGAGGAGGAGAGTGATGGACAAAAGGAGGAAGAATGGATCTACCCATGCCTACCTTCTAATGAGAGTAACTCTTTATCCCTTACATTATTTGATTGTCCCCCATGCTTATCAAAGGAGGGTGAATGTTATGTTCCCGAGGATTCTTTTGAAAATGTTTATAATAAAGATCTAGTGCTTGTAGATCATGAAAAGCATGCCTTATGTGATAGTTATATTGTTGAGTTTATTCATGAGGCTACTGAAAATTATTATGAGAGAGGAAAATATGGTTGTAGAAGTTTTTATGGTTATGAAACACCTCTCTATGTGCTAAAAGTTTTGAAGTTACTTTTGTTTTATCTTCCTATGCCTGTCACTTTGCTCTTTGTGCATTTATTTGCATACAAGATTCCTATGCATAGGAAGTGGGTTAGACTTAAATGTGTTTTGAATTTGCTTCTTGATGCTCTCTTTTACTTCAATTCATATTTCCTATGAGAGCATCTTCTCAAATTTTCATGCCTAACTTAAAGGCGTTAAAGAAAAGTACTTATTGGGAGATAACCCAAAAGTTTTAGATGAGTCTTGGAAGTTATTACCTCTGTAATAACCGCTCCTTATCCTTTTTTATTTTCTTTTTGTGCCAAGAGTAACCTCTAATGAGAGTGAAGTAATGATTGGGAAAGTTGCTGTCCCGAAACAGATTGATGTGCTTCACCGTAAAAATTCCTGAGAGAGGTCTGTACGTTGCATTGAGCTGTAAGTTTTTGTGCTTCTGCCCCAGGTTGTTATCTAACTTTCGTTAGTTCAACACTTTTTGATTTCAGCAGCAGAATGTCTTCAAAAAAATTCGTCTGTACCTGCTGATCTGTTTTGACAGATTTCTACCATTTTCTGCATTTGCTTCTTGTGGGTTCCTTTTTGAGTTCTTTTGGGGAATTGAGCTTTTTGAGGGAAGTTCTACAGTAGCTAGTGTTCTAATGGAAGTTTATTTGGTGTTAGAACTGAACCTTGAGACTTATTTATCTTAAGTGCACTAATGTTGCTAATGATATTGTGTGATGTTTTGTATGAAGGAAAATTTTCAGGTGTATGGAAGGAATGAGTAATGAGATGAAGGATGGACTAAAGCTCAAGCTTGGGGATGCCACGCGTGTCACCCCAAGAAATATCCAATAAGTACAAGCGTCAAAGCTTGGGGATGCCCAAGGCATCCCCTTCTTCATCAAAAAAATCCCAGGTTTCTACCAAACGCTTCATTTTTATTGTTTCATGCATAGTTCTGTTTTTCTTGGAGCGTCTTCTTTTTCGTTTTCGTTTTGGTTTTTAGTTTCTTGGTTTGCTTAGTTTTCTGAATAAATTGGTTGGACCCCCTCTTTCATACATTGGTTTGCATTTAGTTTGGTTTGGTTTGGAAAAGAGTATGAAAGTTCATGCTTTTGTGGTAAAAAGAGCTTGTTTTTGACTATGGCTATGCTTTGTCATGCCATGCTTGATATTGTTTTGGATTTATGCTTAGTATTCTTTGTTGTAGCATGACTTGTTATAAACAATTGAGTTTGCTTAATGTGCCTTGGATGAATCATGCGTTGTTTTAGCATATTAAAGCATAGTATAGTGGTATTCTCCTTTGATGCTTTATTTGGGTTTACTTGGCACATGCTCACACCATGTTATGACTGTCACAAGTCACCATAGCCTTTATGATCCTTTACTTTTCAACTTTTAGTATCAATTTATGCTTTGATCAATGATGTTTTGTCGCTCTGCATGATTATGGCCATTATTGCTCTCTTAGTTTGTCGCTCCCAATCTTTTGCTAGCCTCCACAACCAAGTATGAGTTCCACTCATGCATCCAACTCCCTAAACCAAGTTTTTTTAAAGAGTCCACCATACCTACCTACTAGATTATGCTATTCCAAGTATATTCAGGCTTTTGTCTACCTTTCACTTGTTATGAGAAAACTAGTGATTAAAGCTCTCACGAACTTGATGGCACACTTTACTTTATTGCCTCTAATAAACTTGAACCATTGGGTCCTTCTTTGTTGCGTATATGCTTGCGCTTTATAAGTTGAAATTAGCAGAACCATGTACCATGGGGAACCCTTTCAACATTGCACTTGTACTTTGTACCCCGTTGATATCATGTTCTTTTGCTTACGGATCCGTGATTGTGAAATAAAAGTGGAACTTGTAAGATCATGGAGTTTGTATGTGTGTTAGAGAAACGCCTGGGCCGCTAGCCTAAGCCATGCCTAATCATGGTGGAAACTTGCAGCATCACCATAATGAGCATTCTATGAAGCATCCTCAATAAAAATCTATGCAAATAGCAAATAAAAAGATTGCTGAGATGCCCATTGTCTGTTTGCCTTGTCATTTTGATTATGGGAAAGCTCCCGTATCATGTGCAAGGGTTACCCCGTTGGCGGTTCTTAATGATACACATATACTTACAATGACAAGAGCTTACTCGTGACTGAAGTTGAGTAGCATGAGGATCGGTCTTCGTAAGTAAGGGGCATGAGATTTCGGTTTATAACTTGTCAAGCATATCCTATTAGTTGTGTCACTTTAACCTTAATCACCTTCAAGATGCTTATGACAGGGGCAATGAGAGCTGAAAGCTATAAGTACCATAATTTTTGGAAGCTCTTTATGAGACTTGAATCCCTACTTCCTTTTACAAAGGCCTTTCTTCCACCTTTATATTGAGTCTCCACCTTCTATCTTTATGCACTACTTTGAGAGCATAGTGGCCATTCTTAGTTTTATGTGCATTGTCCCAAGACTAGTTGATTGATGAATAACTTGATATTGCTTGTTTTAAACTATTTGTATCTAGTCACTCTTATGAACTTTGAAGGTGTCCTATGTATTTATATTTGCTACTCTATTGAGGGACAAGCTGAATACTATTATGCTATGTTTTCTTTATGTGAAACAAACAAACGTCTTGCAAAGCATTGTTATTCATGAATCTTTTGTTTGTGCCTTTTCATGTTGCATCATAGTTTCTTTGCTTATTGCTAGAACTTTGTCTTTCGTGTTATGATTGAAGTACTATGATCCCAGCTTTGAATGTTTTGCAAATACTTTGATTAAGTCTTTGATGGTGCATGTCACCTCAAAAATTATTTCTTTTTATCACTTACCTACTCGAGGACAAGCAGGAGTTAAGCTTGGGGATGTTGATATTATAATATTTACATGGAACATCACACCGGAGTCTTGCATGGTGATGAAGAAGGCCTCCAGGGTAAATTCCCCTCTCGAGCAAGGTGCCGGGAAGAGCTTCAGATCCCTCCCGATCTAGGGATGGAGATGACGACAGCTACAGACTCTTTCATGCATTTTTATCGGGTACTTAGGGTTTTCGTCTCGAGGGCATCTTATAGGCGGAAGTGGAGACCGAGGGGGTGCCAGGGGCCATCACACCACCCCCTGGCGCAGGTGGTGTGGCCGGCCTCTGGCCCCTCTCCGTCTCATATTGTGGCACTTGATGACTTCCGGAAAAATAGGCACTTTGGCTTTTGTCCTGTCCAATTCCGAGAATATTCATTTGCTGACTTTCCTGGAACCAAAAACAACAGAAAATAGGCAGCTGGCGCTGTGGCTCTTGTTAATAGATTAGTCCAAGAAATCATATGAAAAGTACTCCAAAGTTGGAACAAAACACAAGAAAGTAGATAAAACCAAGCATGGAACATCGAAAATTATAGATACATTTGCAATGTATCAACAGGAGCAAAGCATTAACACTCCATGAACACATGTGATCCTCACATCAAAGCCTTTCCCTTTCGGTTATCCTGATTTCTGTCACTTCAGGGCCATAGGTTCCGGACAACGACGTGTGTATACAACTTGTAGATAAGACAAAGAACAATACTATCATAATGAATCAATAATAAGTTCAGATCTGAAATCATGGCACTCGGGCCCTAGTGACAAGCATTAAGCACAACAAGTCGCAACAAAGTCATAAAGAACTAATAAAAGATACTAGGCACCATGCCCTAACAATCTGATCCCATTACATGAACGATCTCATCCAATCCCTACCATCCCTATAGCCTACATCGGGGGCTTACTCACTCATAGATGGGGGAAACATGGATGGTCGATGGAGAAGCGATGATGATGATGATGATGATGGCGATGATCTCCTCGAATTTCCCGTCCCGGCAGGGTGCCAGAACAGAGTTTCTGGTGCTGTTTCATGGAATCTGGTGGTGGCGGCAGAGCGGAACTCCTTCTGGAAAAACGTCGAATCCCCTAGAGTTTTTAGGTCAGAAGGCTCCTTATAGGCGAAGAGAGAGGCCGAGGGGGTGCCTGGGGGCCCACACCACCCCCTGGCGTGGCCTGGCCTAGCCGGCGCCACCAGGTGGTGTGGCCACCCCCTGGCTCTTCTCCGCCTTGTATTCTGGCTCCTGGAGTCTTTGGGTGAAATAGGATTTTTGGCATATTTTTTGGGATTTTTCCTGATAGTTGGTTTTCTGCACAAAACATAGACACCAAGGCAATTCTGCTAAAAACAGCGTCAGTCCGCATTAGTTGCATCCAAATCACACAAGTTTAGAGGAGAAACGATAGCAAAAGTGTTCGGGAAAGTAGATACGTTTTGGACGTATCAACTCCCCCCCAAGCTTAGCTTATTGCTTGTCCTCAAGCAATTTAGTTGAAAACTGAGTGCGATAAAAGAACTTTCACAAACACATTTGCTTCATGTGATGTAAATATTCTCAGCAATGTGATCAACTACTTAGACAGTTCATAATAAAGAGTATGCAACCAAGTCTACTTAATAGTCATTGCAAGCTATGAAGAGATTCCAACTCAAGAATAATAAGTAGCATGAGGAACAAACATAAGCAACATTACAATGCTCATAAAAAGGTATGATAGAGTGGTATCTCGCTTGCCCTTTGATTATGAATTTTAAGGCACCTCTGAAGTTCAAGTGATGACTAGAAGTAAAGATATCAAGGATACAAGCATCAAAGTCATAACACAAATAATCAAGTAATGGAGCAAACACAAAGAATGACAACTATGCTCTGAAGAAGGTTCTCAAAGAATATGTGGAGACTCAAACAAGTAGAAGAAAAGGTTTTGTATAATTTTGAAAGGCTTCCAAATGCTGAAAGTATGGTACTCGTTAGCTTTGAGCTCTCATTGCCCCTATCATAAGCATCTTAAATGTGGTTAAGGTGAAAGTGACACAACTAAGAGGATATGCTTGACAAGTTATAAATCGAAGTCTCATGCCCCTTACTTACGAAGACCGATCCTCATGCTACTCAACTTCCGTCACAAGTAAGCTTTTGTCATTGTAAGTGCATACGTATCATAGAGAACCGCCAACGGGGTACCCCTTGCACATGACACGAGAGTTATCCCATGATCAAAATACAAGGCAAGCAGACAATGAGTGTAACACCCTCGAATCGGCCCTATGCAAGTTTTAGCCCTTTCCGCCAAACCCGCATAGAAACGATTCAAGGACGCCCACCAGGCACTTTCGTGTGGGTGGAAAACGAAGTAATACCATTACACAACAGTCCTCGATGGGACCCACAGAACAGATATATATATACAACAGCGACTCAACGAGTCAAGAATACAGATATGCAATACAAAGATCCAAATCACCTTGAAAACGATAGAGCGTCCGACTACGGACAAGATGCAAATGGGGCTAAGAGCCCTGAAGAATAACCAATGGCGTCCATAACCCTGCCCAGGCCAAGCCGGAAGGGTAATCCTACTAACGACGTCGATCTCAAACCTGCTAAAACAAAAGGGGTGCCGACAACGGGCAAAGGAAAAAGAGGTGCGTCAGTACTGAGGCCAGTACACGATGAGGCTAGAATTCGGCGGCTCTCGCCTACATAGGTATGGTGGGCTGAAGCGGCAGCGCAGCGGCACTAAACAACCTATAGAGACTCGATACAACTGGCGGTTATCAGAGAGGGATAAGAAAGACCTATTCGGATCCAACCTGAAGCTAACACCAAACAAACCCATCCTGGTATTTCCCCCTCGAGACCAAACGAGGAAGTCGGACCAAGGAACTCACACAGTTGGCAATTTTACTCATTTTGTTATAGTTGCATCAATAACTAATCAGATATAGATAGCATGAGTCATCCTGATAGCATAAGTAGTGGGCAGTTTTAGTTAACATTCCATTGTAGTTGGAACATTTACTAGTCAAATATAATTGTCCTAAGGAAACCCAAAACCCAGCAGTTGTTGGCACTTTTATCACATTCCATTGGAGTTGCAATACTTACTAGGAAGATATAACAAACATCCCAGATCTAGCAGTGGTTGGCATTTTTAATATCCATTCCGTTATAGTGAAGCTGATTACTAGTCAGATATATTAAGTCAAATTTATAGCACTACTTTAGTTATGCTTGTCTATGATCGTGATACTGTGCTCCAAGTCGTCCATAACCGCGGACACGGCTTTCAGAAAGTTTTACCCTGCAGGGGTGCACAAATAGCAACACATACTCGATCAACCTCGGAAAAACCAACTCAAAACCCAACGAGGCATTCACGACAAAGCGATCATAGGATTCAGAAATATTTCAGGGGGCCACCCCACTAAGCTACCCGCAACGAAGTTGGCCGGCTCCGGAATGGACCCAGGGTTTGTGACAACGGCTGTAAACAACTGGGAACCCAAAAGTGTGACTGGGCTTGTCGATACCACGAAAACATTCCACGATCCAAAATAGTACAGGTGCTCCACCCACAATCTTAGATAAAGCAGTAAAGCATGGCATAAGTATAGGATAGTAATAAAGCCCCAAACTACTTTGTGGCCCCAAGAAATAGAAATGAATCAAGCTCTGGCTCAGGGGGGTCCATAAGGCCCCCCGGATGTGGATAGTGCAAATAGTCAAGGAACAGGTATCAAGTACTCGGGGTCCTACGGGACACAAGTGAGCGTGGAAGAACCAAATAACATCTATTGCCCACCGATGCCTCTGCATTAGTTGTATCTAGCATTTTAATAGTTGTATTTAAAGTCATGATCATCTCCACCAATAAGCATCTCCACCATTAAGCACCTGCCAACCTTCCAACAACTGTGGTACTTGACAACACGAGATCGCACCTAAGCAAGCAACTACGACTCGCAAGGCCAGCCAGCTACCAAACACATGTAATAGGAGGTGTCCAAGGCAATATAGAGGCTGCATGGGAGATAACTGGTGCACGGAAACCAAAGCATCGCGACACGGACAGCAATAGATCAACAAGAGGAAATAAAGACTCTAAATGCAAAATAGGTAGAAGGGGGAGAGATGCTCGCCTGGGAAACACTGTCGAACGATCATATCCGAAGAACTTATACTCGCATCAGCTCATCGGCCTAATCCGCGAAGAAGCAGACACTAGAAGAAACACCGGATACAATATTTAATGCTAGAGCAGAAGAATCGGCATGTTCATGGTATGATGCATGGCATGGCAAAAGTGCGGTACAATTAGGCAGTATTAAGCGGAACCGGGGTCCCGACATTTAATTAGACGGTTCAAGTTATTTAGATACCCTGCAATTTAAATGTTGAATTAACAGGGCGAAACATGGCATCGGTTCGCTACACCACTTCAAATGGAGTCCGGAATAAGACTAGAATAACCCGCATATAGACTCCATATTTAATTTAGGTGAATTGGCTAAAAGCCCCCAAACCACATGATATGTGTGCAAGCATGACAATTTAAATGCAACAAGTTTATATATAGCATTTATAAAAATAGAGGCTCGGATCGGGGTCACACATCGGGTTCGGAAGATCTTGGGTTCGGGGGTCGACGGAATCGGGTTTGGTATCCGGGAAGGAGGCCTTGGTGTTCCGGTTCGGTCTTCGGGTCCGGAGAGGAAGAAGAGAGCATCATGTATGATCCTCGGACTTGGGATCGGGGCTTAGGATTCGGGAAGGAGTATTTGGGGTTCCGACTTCTCGCATCGGTACCGGTCCACGATAGTCTTTGCCTCAGAGATCTTGGCATCCTTTGGTTTCCAACATCACGAACACCGATACTGAAGGTTTTGGTGGGATGGTCTCAGGGTCTCGACTTGGCAGACCAAGGGCGGAAACAAGACAAACTTGACTTCGGAAAGGGAAACAATGGCATCGACTAGATGAGCCGAGCAACACCATCTTCACATCCACTTGCTCGAGCACCTACTGAGAGCCAGAGGCACAAAACACAAAACACAAACAGGTGAGGCAGGGAACAACACGATGGAGCTAATGAAGTGGCCGATGCGGTCACAGCTGCACCTATAGTGGCGATGAGCCGAGTAGAGAAAGAAGTTTGGGAGGCCAAGTGATGCAGGCTTGATGCGGGGCGGAGGAGATCACACGGCAAGGTGGTCGTCGACGCAGGCGCGCGATGGGGAAGGACCTTTTGGCAGTGCTCCATGGAACCGAGCCGGCTCGCGGGAGGAGGCGTCGGGGTGGAGGAAACACGGTCGGAGGTCGCCTAGGGCCAGCCAAGGCGAGCGAGGCGAGGTGGAGAGGCAGGGCGACGAGGAGCTTGACGTGGGGCGGCGTGACACGGTCGCTGGGGTCGGGGTCCTGGCGATGGCAACCGGTGCGGGGTAGGGGCTGACGCAGTGACCGGGCGCGTTGACAGCACCGCTCGCAGGCGAAGGTGGAGCGGACAGAGGCCGACGGCGGCGGGGTCGTGTGGTTGTAGACGAAGGGGCGGCTCGGCGAGGTCGGCAAAGCTCTGCAGAGAGGAGCGGGAGGTGGGGCCGCGCCGGCGCCGGGCTCTGGTGGAGGGCGGGGAGGAGCTCCGGCGGAGGCACGGACCGCGGCGAAGAGGTGGGACGCATCGGCGCTTGCGAGGGGGAGGCGAGCAGAGGAGGGAGAGGATCGGTGGAGACGAGGCTTGGTAGTGGAGGCCGGCGCCGGTGAGGGGAGGAACGGCGACGGGGTTGGTGGATTGAGACGGGGGAGGAGGAATAGCGAGAGGGGGTGCGGGGATCATGGGCGAGCGAGGGGCGCGGGGCAGAGGGAGGAGATGGTGGGAGAGAGAGGCTGCGGGGTGGGGCCGGCTCGCGGGGCGTGTCGGTCAGCAAGGGTGTCTTGGGACGCGTGCAGGGGAGGGAGCGGTTGCAGGGGGAAGCGGCTGGTGGACCTGGTCGGTCTGGCAGTGAGGAGGAGACGTGCAGTGGGGGTATTGTGGCGTACGCATGCTATGTGCGTGCGCGGGAAGGAGTTGGTCGAGGCGTCTGGTGCGAGGCGGGATGGTGCGGGGCAGGTGGCGTGCAGGGGGTGGGGTTGGTGAGTGGGTCGGGCAGGAGGCGGGAGAAACGAGCAACACGTGGCGACGCGGGAAAGAGGAGGTTGGGGAGCGCACCCAGGTGGCGGCGGCTGGGAGGGATTGGCGGCAGGGTAGGGTTGGCTGGTGGCTGGGTGAGAGGGAGGTGTGGGTTAGGGTTTTCGAGTGTGTGGGGTGGTAGGTAGCTGGCTGCTGGCCTTGGGCCTGGCGGCTGGCTGCCTCCCCGACTAAAAAAATATATTTTATTTTTATTTAACTTTTAAAGTATTTTATAAATAGCTTTTAGACAAATAAAAGATCCGGAAGAGACCGGGGTTTCATTTGAAATAAAGACGGGGGATATTTAGAGAACAAAGATAGGCTTTTCGAAAATAGTTTTTGGAAAAAAATATGCATGAGGACATGACGATGCTCAAATGCAGTGTGGTATGATGACATGAGCATGCGGTCATGACGATGCAATGCACAAAAACAACGCGATTTTCTAGTAGTGGTTTTGCGGGATGCCACAATTCGACACCACTAACAATGGATCTCGCCCTCGAGATCCGCCTCATGGTACCGGGAAGAAGGTCGGCGATCTGAGTCTTCTCGCTTCGTTCAGACGCTCGCGACACCACTAACAAGAGGTCGTTGTCCGTGATCATCGAGAGGACACTCCGGTAACAAAGGACGAAGGTAGAGGTATCAACAAATAAAGCCACCTCTATCTTCGATAGAAGGAGAGAAACGACGCATTCTCATCCACTTCAAGGTACAAGAGCAAATATAATGAGTAGTCGGCATGGGGGCCAATCCATCACGCACCCAAAATATTACTCCACACAATCAGTAGAAAAGCATGCAGCCATTCTCAGAATCAGACTGAAGATCTCGACAATCGAGGTTCGGAAAACGAAGGAATGATGCAGACTCTGCATCGGATCTGGCTTAGATGAGGTCGTCGCGTCGGAAAACACCGGAAGTCACAAACAAGGAACAAAGAATGATACCACAGATAAAGTATCACTCAGATAGCATGAAGACCGGAGGTAGAAACACCGTTGCTAAAGGAGGAAGCGACACCCTGAAGGTACAACGGAACCCAACCACGAGAAATCCTGGACTTGAGGAAAGGTAAGAGAGCAGATTTAAAAATCGCAAAGTTAAGAGAAGAATAGCATAGGGTAAGGAGTAAAAACAGACCTAATCAGATCTACCCAACTGATTTTCCAAAATAGTTTTGACACTCTACTTCGGTCGTTAGCTAGGTTATCCTACAGGCTGGACTTGTGGGGTATCGTAACTGGTGGGCTCTGATACCACTCTGTAACACCCTCGAATCAGCCCTATGCAAGTTTTATCCCTTTCCGCCAAACCCGCATAGAAACGATTCAAGGACGCCTACCAGGCACTTTTGTGCGGGTGGAAAACGAATTAATACCATTACACAACAGTCCTCGATGGGACCCACAGAACAGATATATATACAACAACGACTCAACGAGTCAAGAATACAGATATACAATAAAAAGAACCAAATCACCTTGAAAACGATAGAGCGTACGACTACGGACAAGATGCAAATGGGGCTAAGAGCCCTAAAGAATAACCAATGGCGTCCATAACCCTGCCCAGGCCAAGCCGGAAGGGTAACCATGCTAACGACGTCGATCTCAAACCTGCTAAAACAAAAGGGGTGCTGACAAAGGGAAAGGACAAAGAGGAGCGTCAGGACTGAGGCCAGTACACGGCGAGGCTAGAATTCGGCGGCTCTCGCCTACATAGGTAATGTGGGCTGAAGCGGCAGCGCAGTGGCACTAAACAACCTATAGAGACTCGATACAACTGGAGGTTATCATAGAGGGATAAGAAAGACCTATTCAGATCAAACCTGAAGCTAACACCAAACAAACCCATCCTGGTATTTCCCCCTCGAGACCAAACGAGGAAGTTGGACCAAGGAACTCACACAGTTGGCAATTTTACTCATTTCGTTTAGTTGCGGCAATTACTAATCAGATATAGATAGCATGAGTCATCCTGATAGCATAAGTAGTGGGCAGTTTTAGTTAACATTCCGTTGTAGTTGGAACATTTACCAGTCAGATATAATTGTCCTGAGGAAACCCAAAACCCAGCAGTTGTTGGCACTTTTATCACATTCCATTGGAGTTGCAATACTTAATAGGAAGATATAACAAACATCCCAGATCCAGCAATGGTTGGCATTTTTAATATCCATTCCGTTATAGTGAAGCTGATTACTAGTCAGATATATTAAGTCAAATTTATAGCACTACTTTAGTTATGCTTGTCTATGATCGAGATATCAGGCTCCAAGTCGCCCATAATCATGACACGGCTTTTAGAAAGTTTTACCATGCAAGGGTGCACAAATAGCAACACACACTCGATCAACCTCGGAAAAACCAACTCAAAACCCAACGAGGCATTCACGACAAAGCGATCATAGGATTCAGAAATATTTCAGGGGGCCACCCCACTAAGCTACCCGCAACAAAGTTGGCCGGCTCCGGAACGGACCCAGGGTTTGTGACAATGGTTGTAAACGACTGAGAACCCGAAAGTGTGACTGGGCTTGTCGATACCGCGAAAACATTCCATGATCCAAAACAGTACAGGTGCTCCACGCACAATCTTAAATAAAGCAATAAAGCATGGCATAAGTACATGATAGTAATAAATCCCCAAACTACTTTATGGCCCTAAGAAAAATAAATGAATCAAGCTCTGGCTCAGGGGGGTCCATCAGGCCTCCTGGATGTGGATAGTGCGAATAGTCAAGGAACAGGTATCAAGTACTCGGGGTCCTACGGGACACAAGTGAGCGTGGAAGAACCAAATAACATCTATTGCCCACCGATGCCTCTGCATTAGTTGTATCTAGCATTTTAATAGTTGTATTTAAAGTCATGATCATCTCCAACGATAAGCATCTCCACCATTAAGCACCTGCCAACCTTCCAACAACTGTGGTACTTGACAACACGAGATCGCACCTGAGCAAGCAACTATGACTCGCAAGGCCAGCTATCTACCAAACACAGGTAATAGGAGGTGTCCAAGGCAATATAGAGTCTGCACGGGAGATAACTAATAGCAATAGATCAACACTGCGACACGGATAGCAATAGATCAACAGGAGGAAATAAAGGCTATAAATGCAAAATAGGTAGAAGGAGGAGAGATGCTCGCCTGGGAAACACTGCCGAAGGATCATATCCGAAGAACTTGTCGATACTCGCATCAGCTCATCAGCCTAATCCGCGAAGATGCAAACACTAGAAGAAACACCGGATGCAATATTTAATGCTACATTAGAAGAATCGACATGTTCATGGTATGATGCATGGCATGGCAAAAGTGCGGCGCAATTAGGCAGTATTAAGCGGAACCGGGGTCCCGACATTTAATTAGATGGTTCAAGTTATTTAGATACCCTGCAATTTAAATGTTGAATTAACAGGGCGAAACATGGCATCGGTTCGCTACACCACTTCAAATGGAGTCCGGAATAAGACTAGAGTAGCCCACATATAGACTCCATATTAAATTTAGGTGAATCGGCTAAAAGCCCCCAAACCACATGATATGTGTGCAAGCATGACAATTTAAATGCAACAAGTTTATATATAGCATTTATAAAAATAGAGGCTCGGATCGGGGTCACACATCGGGTTCAGAAGATATTGGGTTCGGGGGTCGATGGAATCAGGTTTGGTATCCGGGAAGGAGGCCTTGGTGTTCCGGTTCGGTCTTCGGGTCCGGAGAGGAAGAAGAGAGCATCATCTATGATCTTCGGACTTGGGATCGGGTCTTATGATCCGTGAAGGAGTGCTTGGGTTTCCGACTTCTTGCATCGGTACCGGTCCACGATAGTCTTTGGCTCAGAGATCTTGGCGTCCTTTGGTTTCCAACATCACGAACACCGATACAGAAGGTTTTGGTGGGATGGTCTCAGGGTCTCGACTTGGCAGACCAAGGGCGGAAACAAGACGAACTTGACTTCAGAAAGGGAAACAATGGCATCGACTAGATGAGCCGAGCAACACCATCTTCACATCCACTTGCTCGAGCACCTACTGAGAGCCAGAGGCACAAAACACAAAACACAAACAGGTGAGGCAGGGAACAACACGATGGAGCTACTGAAGTGGCCGATGCAGTCACAGCTGCACCTGTAGTGGCGATGAGCCGAGTAGAGAAAGACTTTGGGGAGGCCGAGTGATGCGGGGCTCGATGCGGGGTGGAGGAGATCCCACGGCGAGGTGGTCGTCGACGCAGGCGCGCGATGGGGAAGGACCTGGTGGCGGCGCTCCATGGAACCGAGCGCGGGAGGAGGCGTTAGGGTGGAGGAAACGCGGCCGGAGGTCGCCTAGGGCCGGCCGAGGCGAGCGAGGCAAGGTGGAGAGGCAGGGCGACGAGGAGCTCGACATGGGGCGGTGTGACGCGGTCACTGGGGTCGGGGGTCCTAGCGACGACGGCCGATGCGGGGGCCGAAGCGTGATGGCTGCGGACAAGACCGCTGCATGAGGCGAGGCGGGCGGATGAGGCCGACGGCGGGGTCACGTGGTTGCAGACGAAGGGGTGGCTCGGCGAGGCCGGCAGAGCTCTGCAGAGAGGAGCGGGAGGCGGGGCCACACTGGCGCTGGGCTCTAGCGGAGGGCGGGGAGGAGCTCCGGCGAAGGCAGGGACCGCGGTGAAGAGGGCGGACGCATCGGCGCTTGCGAGGGGGAGGCGAGCAGAGGAGGGAGAGGACTGGCGGCAACGGGGCTTGGTGGCGGAGGCCGGCACCGGTGAGGGGAGGAGCGGCGGCGGGGTTGGTGGATTGAGACGGGGGAGGAGGAATAGCGAGAGGGGGCGCGGGGATCGTGGGCGAGCGAGGGGCGCGGGGCAGAGGGACGAGATGGTGGGAGAGGGAGGCTACGGGGTGGGGCCGGCTCACGGGGCGTGTCGGTCATCCAGGGTGTCGTGGGACGCGTGCAGGGGACGGAGCGGTTGGTGGGGAAGCGAGCCAGGGTGGACCTGGTCGGTGCGGCAGGTGAGGGAGGAGACGTGCCGGGGCAGTGCGACGACGCTGCGTGTGTGTGTCTGGAAGGAGTTGGTCGACGCGTCTGGTGCGAGGCGGGATGGTGCGGGGCAGGTGGCGTGGAGGGGGTGGGGTTGGTGAGTGGGTCGGGCAGGAGGAGGGAGAAACGAGCAGCGTGGGGCGACGCAGGAAAGAGGAGGTTGGGGAGCGTGCCCAGGTGGCGGCGGTTGGGAGGGATTGGTGGCAGGGTAGGGTCGGCTGGCGGCTGGGTGAGAGGGAGGTGTGGGTTAGGGTTTTCGAGTGTGTGGGGTGGGAGGTAGCTGGCTGCTGGCTGCCTCCCCCACTAAAAAAATATATTTTATTTTTATTTAACTTTTAAAACATTTTATAAATAGTTTTTAGACAAATAAAAGATCCGGAAGAGACCGGGGTTTGATTTGAAATAAAGACGGGGGATATTTAGAGAACAAAGATAGGCTTTTCGACAATAGTTTTAGGAAAAAAATATGCATAAGGATATGACGATGCTCAAATGCATTGTGGCATGATGACATGAGCATGGGGTCATGACGATGCAATGCACAAAAACAACGCGATTTTCTAGTAGTGGTTTTGCGGGATGCCACAATGAGCATCTCGGCGATCTTTTTATTTTCTATGTACATAGATTTTTATTGAGGATGCTTCATAGAATGCTCATTATGGTTATGCTGGAAGTTTCCACCATGATTAGGCATGGCTTATGCTAGCGGCCAAGGCGTTTCTCTAATATACATACAAACTCCATGATCTTACAAGTTCTACTTTTATTTCACACCGCCGGGATCCGTAAGCAAAAGAACATGATATCAACTTAGGTACAAAGTACCTATGAAGTGTTGAAAGCGGTCCCCATGATACATGGTTATGCTAACTTCAACTCATAAAGAGCAAGCATATGCGCAACAAAGAAGGACGCAATTGTTCAGGTTTATTAAGTGCAGGAAAATAAAGTGTGCCATCAAGTTCGTTAGAGCTTTACTAACTAACTTTCTCATAACAAGCAAACATTTTATTTGGAAGAAAACAAGGCATATTGAATATGCACGGAAGTAGAAAATGATGCTAATGGGTAGGTATGGTGGACACTTTGGAAACATTTGGTTTAGGGAGTTAGAAACTTGAGTAAAACATACTCAGAAAAAGTGAAGGCTAGCAATAGTAAGGGAGCGACAAACGAGTGAGCAATAGCTGTCATTATCATGCTTGCAACAAAACAAGACTACTCATGGCATGAAAGTGATTCAAGATCCTCAAGGCAAAATAATTCATCGAGGCTTAACTGATTATTACAGTCATGTGCATGCGTGGGCATGTGCCAAGTCAATCAAATGAAACATTCAGAGGAGGATACCACAGTGTCATACCAATTTATGAATAGAGTAATGCAAGCAAACATTCATGAGACATGCTACAAACTATTAGCGGGCTGGAGCTAATCACAAGAAAGCAAGAACTACTAAGCATCCAAAGATAACATACACCCTACATGATAGGACTAAGCAAGGTCACAATGATGAGTATATGTACAAAAATGAAGACAAATAGAGTTCGTTACCAGCCTCTTACCACACCGCAAGTTGGCATTCATCCTAATTATTGCTGTTCACCTGTGTGGCTTGAATAATAATATGAAACCAATAATCCAATCTGCCGACTCAGAGCAAACTCAAGAAAAACCAAAGAAGAACGAGAAATATTTTTGGTGTTTTCGATTTTTAAACAAGAACCAAAAGAGAAAAACAAGCAAAGCAAAATCTTTTTGGTTTTTTCGAATAATTCAAACAAAGCAAAAAGGGAAAAACAAACCAAGGCAAAAAGAAGAAGCAAACCAAAGGGAAACAACAAAAATATTTTTGGTCTTTTTGTGTTTTTTTAGAAAGCAAAAGCACAGAAGAACGAAAACTAAAAAGAAAACGAAAACATGAATATACAAAGTACCGACGCAACATGATATGAAGATGAGTGCGGTGTCGGCGTACCTCCCCCCAAGCTTAGGCTTTTGGCCTAAGTGGGTATCAATCCCAAGCTGGCCAGGATGAAGTGTCACCGGGGTACGACGAGGAGGTACCCTCGTCCTGGTGCGAGCTCGAGTACATCCCCCCGTAATGTGCGGAGTAATCATAGGAGGGAACATCCTCCTGGTGCTGCTCGTGGAAACCCAGCAAGCGAAGATGCTCGTCCACCTCCTCCTTGGAGCGCGACCACGGTCTCCTGTCAACACTAAACAAAGCAGGTTGTGGAAAAAGGATCTCCCTTTCATCCCCGTCAGTGAAAAGCATCCTATATACTAGATTGTTCAAATCAGAGGTAGCAGTGACAAAGTGATGAGTTTTCATGGCAATAAGGTAAAGCCTCTGTGGTGCTAGCATAGCATCATCGGGATCCACTGAAAGACCTAATGCATTGACTACACACGAGGCAATGATGCCCCCATAGATAGGCCCCCTAGCAGCTAGGCGGCGATCAATAAGAGAGCCAAGATTGTACCGAGTATCATTGTTGAGCGCAGCAGCAAGGAAAGCTAAGTGATAGTTGGAGATATTACTAGTGTTCTCCCTACCCAATACACTAGTGGCAAGATAATATGCAAAGTATCTAAGAGCAGGGAGTTGGATATTTCTTATCTTTCCGCGCTGCGCCACGCGGTAATCATCATTGGTCACCCCTCAGTAAAGCTCCAAAAAATCAGCGGGTCGCCCTTGAATTTTCTTCACGGTCCCTGTCATATGCACACCTACAATACTGCAAAATCTCTCCAAAGGCATGGTGAAAGGAATAACATAGATTTTAAAAGAGACAGTAGATTGATAAGGTGTGTTAGTAAATGAGAAGATCTCAACAAAAGTTTTGGTGAGCATAGCGTATTGTGCACTCTCATCTTGCATATAAGAGGTTAAGTCAACCCTCTCAATCAGTAGCAAGAAATCATCAAGAATACCTGTAGCTTGCAAGAAAGTAAAACAAGGAAAAGAGGATGGGTGAGCATCCCCATCATCCCTTTCACAACCAATACGAGTTGCAATGAGATCTTCATTGTATGAAGGCCTAGCTTGAGAGGCTGATCTTGAGGGCCTCGACCTCCTAGGTGCATCACTCTCAAATATCTCTCCAAAAGTATGATTGTTCATGCTTGGTATTCTGAAATTTAAACGCCTATTAAACAAGTGATTGCAAAGTAAATATAATGAAGGATTCTACTCATAGGGACTTGCAAGAGGCCTAAACATGGATCAAAACTATATCTCTAAGCATCAAACAAGCTTACAAGATCTCATAACCAGTCACCTACAGTACCAAAATACTCAACATATAATCCACTAAACACAAATCTACTTGGACAAGGGGAGGAGTCACATACCAAGGAACAATTCCTCCAAATTTCAGCAAGAAAGATGGGCTGAGCAAGGAGATCAAAGAAATCGAGAGCAAGCACAGAAAGAACACAATTTTGAGCTATGAACTAGAGCTTACTTAGGAGAGAGAAGAAAGTGGCAGGTGAGAGAAGTAGTGGGGGGTCAGGGGTGGCCCACACCAGGGCATGGCGCCACCCAGGGCTGGCCGCGCCACCACATGGTGTGCCTGCCTGGTGGGCCCCCTGGTACCTACCAGTACTCCCGCCTTTTTTCACGTAAAAATTTAATATGAATTTTCTGGAATTTTTCGAGACACTTTATTTTTGGGCTTTTTTCAGAAATAGAAGAATGATTTTTCTGACAGACAGTTTTTTTTTGGAAACATGATGCAAGTACAATACAAGGATAGAACTACAGAAGTTCTAGCATGCAATCAAACTAACAACACAAAGAAAACTAAACGAAAGCAAAAACTAAAATGCAAAGGATAGAGATAAACGGAGATAATCATAGTGAAAACATTGTTTTGTTCAATGGAATCCTTTTGTTAGCAAGGTTGATCAAGTCTTGCTACCAAAACAATTGCATATGAGACAAAACTTTGTACTCCACTAATGATTATGTTACCTTAACCTTGATAGCAATGGTCCCAATCATAATAGTTTCAAATTTTTCTCTTCGTATGGGACAATATATTTCTCCAACTTGAATGCCTTCAACATGTTCAATTGAATTCAAACCATAAGTCCTTTCAATCTTCTTGGGGAAATAGACAGTATGTTCTTTGCCATTAACATTTAAGGTCACCTTTCCTTGATTACAATTAATAACAGCTCCTCCAGTATTAAGAAATGGTCTCCCAAGAATAATAGACATATTATCATCTTTAGGCATTTCAAGCACAACAAAAATAGTTAATATAAAGGAATTCTGAGCCACCTGAACAGGTACATCCTCACATATACCCACAGGAATAGTGGTAGATTTATCAGCCATTTGCAAACATATATCAGTTGGTATCAACTTTTCAAGCTCAAGTCTCTTATAGAGAGAGAAAGGCATAACACTAACTCCAGCTCCCAAATCACACAAAGCAGTTCTAACATAACTGTTCTTAATAGAGCAAGGGATAGTTGGAATCCCTGGGTCTCCAAGTTTCTTAAGAACCTTACCATTGAAGGAATAATTAGCAAGCAAAGTAGAAATTTCTTCATTAGGGATCTTCCTTTTATTCGAGACAATGTCCTTCATATACTTTGAGTAAGGAGGCAATTTAATAGCATCAGTCAAAGGAATTTGCAAGAATAAAGGCTTCATCCACTCACAAAACTTATTATAGTGTTCATCTTCCTTTGACTTGTGTTTCTTATCAGGGAAAGGCATAGGTTTTTGGACCCAAGGTTCTCTTTCACTGCCATGTTTCTTAGCAATAAAATCTTCTTTGGTGTATTTAGTAGTCTTAGTGTGGTTTTCAGGTTCTTCTTCAACTTTTTCTTCATTAGGAACTTCATTTTCTTCATTACCACTTTCAGTTTCAGCATCAGAGATAGATATACTATTAGGATCTATAGCAGGTTCAGAGGGTTCTACAACAGTTTTATGTTTCTTTTTCCTTTTCTTATGAGTAGAACCACTATTTTCAGTTTGTTGAGAATCCTGCTCAATTCTTTTGGGATGCCCTTCAGGATATAGAGGATCCTGGGTAGCAGCACCACTTCTAGTTCTAATTTCATAAGCATGTTTTTCTTTAGCAACATTCACTAGCAAGTCGTTTTGCACTTTAAAGAGTTGATCTATTTGAGTTTGAACCATTTGAAAGTGTTTAACAATCATTTTAACATCATTAGAGGTTCTTTCCACAATATCTTTCAACTCAACAATAGCTCTAGTGTTTTCCATTAGATGATTTTGCACCCTCTTATTAAAGTTATCTTGCTTAACAATAAAGATATCAAATTCTTCTAAGCATTGACCAGGAGGTTTCAAGTAAGGGATATAACCTTCATCAAAGTGTTGAAGGGAGTGTACCTCAATAGTGGATGAGTAGGGAATAGGCTTACATAATTCTTCTATAGGAGGTAAATTCTTGACATCTGCAGCTTTAATTCCCTTCTCCTTAAGACATTTCTTAGCTTCCTTCATCACTTCATCATTTAATTAAATAACTCCCATCTTCTTTGATGTTGGAATGGGCACAGGAATGGATGGTTCAGGTATAGTTACTTCAGGTATAGCTTGTTTAGGAGGAGTCCAATCTTCATAATTCTTGCTTATTTTAGCCATTAATTCCTCAGCTTCCTTAGGAGTCCTATTCCTGAAAACACAATCAGCACGGCTATCTAGGTATGTCCTAGATTCCTCGGTTAGTCCATTATAAAATATATCAAGAAGATCATTCTTAGGTAATGGACTTCCAGCTGTGCATGAATCAAAGCACAAAACCTTGCCCAGCATTCGGGCAATACCTCTTTTTCTCCGTGTTTAAAATCAAAAAGTTCCTGCAAAATAGCATGTCTACCATTGGGAGGAAAATATTTCTGCAGGAAAGTACTAATCAAACACTCCGGGCTATCAATAGATCCAGGAGGTAAATTACTAAACCAATTTTTAGCTTCTCCTTGTAGTGAAAAGGGAAAAATCTTAGCAACAAAGTAAGTACGCATCTTAATATCATCAGAAAACAAGCCACTCATGGTAGAAAGTTCATTCATATGTGCTACCGCACTTTCATTCTTAGTCCCACAAAAAGGTTCTTTCTCGACATTAGCTATGTAAGATAGATCAAGAGAGAAATCATAATCTTCATCTGTAATGTTTATGGGAGAAGCAGCAAACTTAGCAGCGGGATATAATTTGGGTCTAATAGTACGCCTCTCAAGGAGACTCTTAGCAGAGCTCCTATCATGGGTGTTCTTACATTCTTTAATAAACTCATCGGTCATCTCAGCATAATCTTCTTCAATATCATAAGTCTCACTAGACTCATGTGAGCTAACAGGTGTGGTAGTGTCTTCATTCGAAGTTTCGCTATTTCCAGTTATAGTTCTATCAATCGTAGCATCTAGGAAAGGAACTAATGAACCACTCTTATCAAGCACAGTAGAAGCAGCATCATAAGCATCAGAAGTTTCAGATTCAGCAGTAGTAGTAGTGTGTGTAGCATGTGTATGTGGTGGTGTAACGAGCTTACTTATAACATATGGTGAATCAAGAGCAACAGAGGTGTTCAGAACCGTACCTCTTCTTGTAGTGGATGGTAAAATAGGAACCTTTCCATCACGAGACTTACCCATGATGGATGGTTAGTAGCGACCAATAGAGAATCCAAGTGAACTTGATAAATAATTCTATGCTCCTCGGCAATGGCGCCAGAAAATAGTCTTGATGACCCACAAGTATAGGGGGTGTATCGCAGTATTTTCGAGGGAAGTGAAACCCAATTTATTGATTCGACACAAGGGGAGCGAAAGAATATTTATTAGCCTTAACAACTGAGTTGTCAATTCAGCTGCACTGGAAACAATCTTGCTCACAACAGTTTATCAGTAGCAACAGTTTTGTAGTAGGAATAGTAAAGTAACAGCAGTAGTAAAGAAAAGACAGTAATAACAAAAGCAGTAAACAGTGGGATTCAAGTGCGGTAGGCATAGGGATGGATGGACGGGCGTTGCATGGACAAGACAATTCACATAACAATCAAAACATAGGGCAATTTTAGATAAATAAGATAAAGCATCCAAGTACTAGACAATCCTAGGCATGTGGTCCATATATAGTCATACGTGCTCGCAATGAGAACTTGCACAACATCTTTTGTCCTGCCAGCCCGTTTGCAGTGGGGCCTCTAGGGAACTACTGGCAATTAAGGTGCTCCTTTTAATAGAGCACCGGAGCAAAGCATTAACACTCCGTGAACACATGTGATTCTCACATCAAAGCATTTCCCTTCCGGTTATCCCAATTTCTGTCACTTCAGGGCCATAGGTTCCGGACAACGACGTGTGTATACAACTTGTAGATAAGACCAAGAACAATACTATCATAATGAATCAATAATAAGTTCAGATCTGAAATCATGGCACTCGGGCCCTAGTGACAAGCATTAAGCACAACAAGTCGCAACAAAGTCATAAAGCACTAATAAAAGATACTAGGCACCATGCCCTAACAATCCGATGCCATTTCATGAACGATCTCATCAAATCCCAACCATCACCATAGCCTACAGCAGGGGATTACTCAATCATAGATGGGGGAAACATGGATGGTCGATGGAGAAGCGATGGTGATGATGATGGCGATGATCTCCTCCAATTTCCCGTCTCGGCAGGGTGCCAGAACGGAGTTTCTGGTGCTGTTTCGTGGAATCTGGTGGTGGCAGCGGACCGCTTCTGGAAAAACGTCAAACCCCCCGGAGTTTTTAGGTCAGAAGGCTCCTTATAGGCGAAGAGAGAGGCCGAGGGTGTGCCTGGGGGCCCACACCACCCCTGGCGCGGCCTGGCCTGGCCCGCGCCACCAGGTGGTGTGGCCACCCCCTGTCTCTTCTCCGCCTCGTATTCTGGCTCCTGGAGTCTTCGGGTCAAATAGGATTTTTGGCATATTTTCCGGGATTTTTCCTGATAGTTGGTTTTCTGCACAAAAAGTAGACACCAAGGCAATTCTGCTAAAAACAACATCAGTCCGCATTAGTTGCATCCAAATCACACAAGTTTAGAGGAGAAATGATAACAAAAGTGTTCGGGAAAGTAGATACGTTTTGGACGTATCAACTCAGAAAATAGTCTTGATGACCCACAAGTATAGGGGGTGTATCGCAGTATTCTCGATAAGTAAGAGTGTCGAACCCAAAGAGGAGCATAAGGTGTTGGCTAGTGGTATGGATCAGGAATTCTCTTCAAATACTTAGCAAATGGATTTTTAGGGGTTTTCGATAAAGCAAGTAAACAAAGTACGAGTAAACAAAAGACAGTAGGAATAAATGCAGCAAGTGGCCCAATCCTCTATGCAGCAAAGCACAAGCCGGTTGTATTTCTATAGATGACCAAACGTTCTCGAGGACACATGGGAAGACTGTCAAGTGCTTTCGCTTCATATAGTCGATTAATCTTCTTTAGCTTGCTAAGTGTTGTGTGGGTGAACCTATGCTAATGTACCGCCCCATCCAAGACTAATACATACTTGTGGTTATACCCCTTGCAAACATCTGTAAGTACAAGAAAGTAATTAAGGTAGAAACCTAACCACAGCTTTAAACTCTAAGACTCTTATGTCCCTTGTGCAATGGTTTCCTAACGGGGGTTCAGGTTTCTGTCACTCCAGCAACCCCTACGATTAGTATCCAAATACACAATGCATTCCCCTAGGCCCATATAGGTGAAGTGTCATGTAGTCGACGTTCACATGACACCACTAGAAGAAGTACACCACAACTTAAATAACAATCTATTGAATCTTTCTCAACGCAACTCCACTACTAACAACAAGACTTCTCCCATGTCCTCAAGAACAAAACGAACTACTCATAAGACATCATATGGATCATGATCAGAGATGGAATAATGATGTATAACAATCTGAACATAAACAATAATTCAATGTTTCACTCAATAGCATTAACTACAAAGAGTAATCAACACCGGGAAAGTTTCCCCTATGAACTATGCAAGATTCAACGCAATTGTTACAGCAATATGGAGATGCTGATGAGGGTGCTGATGGTGCTGATGGTGGTGGTGATGATGATGATGATGATCCCGATGAAGTCCAGCTTGATGGTGGTGTTGATGGCGATGATCTCCCCTCTCCGGGAAGGAATTTCCCGCCGGGAGAGATCTTTCTCTAGAGAGATCTTCTCTCGGTGTTTTGCGCCACCACGTGGCGCTGCCTAGGCTGCACTGTGTTATGGGGTGTGGGCACCCGTGGCCCACCTCCACTCCATCTTCGGCATCCCAGTCTTCGAAAAATAGGATTTTCCGTATATTTTCCCGGATTTTCTGAGCTTCGCGAATTTTGCCTCCAAACAGCACCTTTTCCATCAGAATCCTGACTGCAGTGGTCCATGCTCCAAAAGTCATCAACCATGCAAAAATAGATGAAATAACATAAGTATCACCTCTCAATATGAAATATATCAATGAATAATAGTGAATTAAGACATAGAATAGTGATGCAAAATGGACGTATCAACTCCCCCCAAGCTTAGACTTCGCTTGTCCCCAAGCGAAACTGAGCTCAATAAACATGACCTCAGGTTTATGGAGTGAAGAGTCGATAAAAGAATACGGACAAGAAGCATCACATTCATCAAATACATATATCATAATAGAAGATAACTCACTATTATATAACTCAACTTGCAATGAGTAAAGGAAACACAATAAAGATACATAAAGTGAATCATAATTGGTAATGGAAAACTTAGCTCTTGGTCAAAGAATAGTTGATAATTTGCTCGAGTTCACAGATAGCTGGCTTTTTCAATGATAGCTTTCAAAGTAGTAAACTTCAAGATCAGAGCAATGTGCAAAGCAAGGAACATAAGACATGATTGAATAAATCATCATATGAATGAATGAAACACAACAACTCAAAATACTTGCTGAGATAGAAGGGAGTAGGTTTACTGGCTCAACTACAAAGTAAAAGAAAGGCCCTTCAAAGAGGGAAGCAAGGATTGCAAGTCTCATAAAGAGCTCCCAAAAATTATGATACTTACTAGCTTTCAGCTCTCATTGCCCCTATCATATGCATCTTTAGGTGATTAAGGTTCAAGTGACACAACTAAGAGGATATGCTTGACAAGTTATAAGTTGAAATCTCATGCCCCTTACTTATGAGTACCGATCCTCATGCTACTCAACTTCAGTCACGAGAAAGCTCTTGTCATTGTAAATACATGCGTATGATCGAGAACCGCCAACGAGGTACCCCTTGCACATGACACAGGAGCTATCCCATAATCAAAATGACAAGGCAAGGCATGTTGAGCATCTCAATGATCTTTTATTTACTATTTGCATAGGTTTTATTGAGGATGCTTCATAGAATGTTCACTATAGTTATGCTGCAAGTTTCTACCATGATTAGGCATGGCTTAGGCTAGCTACCAAAGTGCTTTCTAACACACATATAAAGTCCATGATCTTACAAGTTCCACTTTTATTTCACACCGTCGGGATCCATAAGCAAAAGAACATGATATCAACTAGGTACAAGTACCAATGAAGTGTTGAAAGAGGTCCCCATGATACATGGTTCGGCTAACTTAAACTAATAAAGCGCAAGCATATACGCAACAAAGAAGGACCCAATGGTTCAAGTTTATTAAATGCAAGAAAGTAAAGTGTGCCATCAAGTTCGTGAGAGCTTTAATCCCTAATTTTCACATAACGAGTTTAATTTGGGAGGTAGATAAAACAAGAATTTACTTGGAATAGCAATAATGCTACTAGGTAGGTATGGTGGACACAAATGGCAAAAGTTTTGGTTTAAAGGAGGTGGATGCATGAGATGAATACCCTCTCGGTACAGGTTTTTGGCTAGCAAGGCTGGGTAGCAAGTATAAGAGTTGATGGAAACAACAAAACATACAAGTGATAAATACAAACATGCAATCTTCCTCGGAAGCACAAAATATCTTAACTATAGAATACTGGACTTATGAGCAAATCAAGAAAGAAAGATGATGAAATTATTTTTCTTTAGAGTACTTCTATCTTTTTCTTTCAACTCTCAAAAAGGTGTTGCTACTGACTGAGCCAGGTTTGCCAAAACCAACTAAATTAACTCAATGATCCCAGAGTGATACCAATACTAACCACAAGATCAATCATATAACCACGAATTGAAAACTAACATAAGCTACGCAAAAGGGTGAATGATAGAACTTCTCATTAATATTCCATAACGGAAACTCACACCAAGGGATACAAATCTAACAAGAGAGGGGACACTTCCATAATGCAAACCATACTACAAAATAACTCCTTTATTCATGATATGACTCTACTAATAAGGTAAAAAGATAGAAGATAGTGATGTGATACCGCGACACTCCCCCAAGCTTGGAACAAACCAAGGAGATGCCAAAACTGATGACGAATTACTCCTTTGGTGGTGGTATCCTTTCTTTGTCCGTCTTCCAGGGTAAGGGCTTCCCATCAACAAAGGACATTGTGGTCTCCAGCATCCTGAAACTTGCAGCAGCACTTATGTGTTTAAATCTAGCCTCATACTCACAATTTTGATTTTGAACGTCATAGAACTGTGCTTGTAGTTCGTTGGTTGTTTGGCAGAGTGAGAGGACTTCATATTTGAGTTCAGCAGTCTCCTTATGGTGCTCGATGATGAGTCCAGAACAAATTTTATGGATGATATCCACTTCGCGCTCCGCCATCTTCCTATACCTAAAGACTTCATGCTCCAGTGCTTCCATCCTGTCCTCTAGACTTCCTTCACCTTTGGGGCCTTAAACCTCTTTGATCCGGACCTCCCGACCTTCGAGCAACAACTCCTTGGGATGAATCTTCAATTCTCTCATGTATGGGTTGATGATATCTTCTAAGGAATCTCCCTTGGATGATCCAGAGGAAGACATCATGGCTCCAAATCTGGGATTTTAACTGGCAGAAATAGATCGAAACAAAAACACGACGAAAACATGATATACGGACCTCGGGGGATCTAGGGGGTTATATATTACGAAGTTTCATATCAAAAGGAAGGTTGGGAGAAAACAAGTTGGAGGCGGAGTCCTGGGTGGCCTCACCACCTGGTGGCACGGCCAGGGGTGGGCCCGCGCCATGGGGTGGTGTGGGCCACCCTGGCTTTGGTTCTGTCCCTTTTTCGCTTCGAAACTTTCCTTATTGACTGAAAACTGTAAAAATATTGTTGGATTGTATTTTCACAGAACTTTTCTTACCAGAACTGTTACCTAGTTGGAAACAGACTCTGTAGGTCTCTAAATTTGGTCCTCAATGAATTTCTCTGGAGTTATAACTTGAAAGGCATCAACATCTTCATTGTAAGAATCTCCAGCAATATAGTGTTTGAGTCGCTGTCCATTCACTACTTGTGTAGTATTATCTTTTAGAGAAGAAATTTTTATTGTTCCTGAACGGTATACTTCTTCAACAATGAAAGGTCCTTCCCATTTTGATAGTAGCTTACCTGAAAAAAATCTGAGATGAGACCTATACAATAGAACCTTCTCACCAACATGAAATTCTCTCTTAAGTATTCGCTTATCATGCCATCTTTTAACTTTTTCTTTAAAGAGCCTAGCATTCTCGTAGGCTTCACTCCTCCATTCATCTAAACAACTTAAGTCAAATAATCTATTCTCATCAGGGAGCTTACAATCTCTATTTAGTTCTTTCACTGCCTAGTAAGCTTTGTGTTCTAACTCTAAGGGTAGGTGGCAAGCTTTCCCATAAACCATTTTATAAGGAGACATTCCCATAGGATTTTTATAAGCAGTTCTATAAGCCCATAAAGCATCATTCAACTTCTTAGCCCAGTTTTTTCTAGACCTATTAACAGTCTTTTGTAAGATAGTTTTAATTTCTCTATTTGATAACTCTACTTGCCAGCTAGTTTGGGCGTGATAAGCTGAAGCAATTCTATGATTAACATCATATTTAGCGAGGGTCTTCCTAAAACCGCCATGAATGAAATGAGAACCCCCATCAGTCATGAGATACCTAGGCACTCCAAACCTCAGAAAGATAACATCTTTAAGCATTTTTAGAGAGGTTTCCCCGTCAGCACTTTTTGTAGGAATGGCTTCTACCCACTTAGTAACATAATCTACGGCAACAAGAATATGAGTGTAGCCTTTTGAAGGAGGGAAAGGACCCATAAAGTCAAATCCCCAACAATCGAAAGGTTCAATAACTAGAGAGTAGTTCATAGGCATTTCATTGCATCTAGAAATATTAGCAACACGCTGACATTCATCAGAAGATAAAACAAATTTTCTTGCATCTTTAAAAATGGGTAGGACAGTAGAAACCTGATTGTAGTACCTTTTGTGCAGTTCTATCTCCTGCATGATGTCCTCCATAGGCACTACCATGCCATTTACGCAATATCTCTTTTTGTTCATATTCTGGAACACATCTTCGCATAATACCTTCAACTCCTTCTTTGTATAAGTGTGGGTCATCCCAAAAATAATTTATCAGATCATAGAAGAACTTTCTCCTTTGCTGAGCTATAAAAGTTGGAGGCAAATACTTGGAGACAATAAAGTTAGCATAATCAGCATACCAAGGGCTTCCCCGCGAGCTCACCCCTACTGAAGCTAACAGTTCATTCGGGAAACTATCATTAATAGGCATAGGGTCAAAAGAGATGTTTTCCAAACGAGATAAATTATCAGCTACAGGATTTTTAGCACCCTTTCTATCTACTATATGTATATCAAACTCTTGTAAAAGCAGTACCCATCTAATAATACTAGGCTTAGCGTCCTTCTTCGTCATAAGATATTTAATAGCACCATGATCAGTATGAATGGTTACTTTTGAGTCCACAATATAAGGCCTAAACTTATCACAAGCAAAAACAACAGCTAGAAATTCCATTTCAGTAGTAGGATAATTCCTTTGAGCAGCGTCTAGAGTCTTACTAGCATAATGGATAACGTTTAGCTTTTTATCAATATGTTGCCCAAGGACAGCACCTACAGCAAAATCACTAGCATCACACATTATTTCAAAGGGTAAACTCCAATTAGGTGGTTGAACAATAGGGGTTGTAGTTAAAGCCTTCTTAAGAGTTTCAAAAGCTTCCTTACAATCATCATCAAAAACGAAGGGTACATCTTTTTGAAGGAGATTAGTAAGGGGTTTTGATATCCCAGAAAAGTCTTTAATAAACCTTCTATAGAAACCAGCATGACCAAGGATACTACAAATACCTTTGATGTCTCTTGGGCATGGCATCTTCTCAATTGCCTCAACTTAGCTCTATCAACTTCTATTCCTCTTTCATAAAATTTATGAACAAGAACAATCCCTTCATTAACCATGAAGTGGCATTTCTCCTAATTAAGAACAAGATTAGTTTCTTCACATCTCTGCAAAACTTTATCAAGGTTGTGAAGACAATTATCAACAGAAGTTCCATAGATAGAAAAGTCATCCATGAACACTTCTACAATCTCCTCACAAAAGCCATGAAAGATAGCAGACATGCACCTTTGGAAAGTAACAAGAGCATTACATAAACCAAAAGGCATACGTCTATAAGCATAAGTTCCATAAGGGCAAGTAAAAGTAGTTTTTTCTTGATCTTGTTGTTTAACAGCAATTTGAGAGAAACCAGAATAACCATCAAGAAAACAAAAATGGGTCTTTTTAGACAACCTTTCCAACATTTGATCAATAAAAGGAAGCGGGTAGTGATCTTTCTTAGTGATTTTATTGACTTTCCTAAAATTGATGCACATCCTATAGCCTACAACTATTCTTTGAGGAATAAGGTCATCATTATCATTAGGGACAACGGTAATACCTCCCTTTTTAGGAACACAATGAACAGGACTAACCCATTCACTATCAGCAATAGGGTAAATAATACCAATATCAAGGAGTTTCAATACCTCATTCCTTACCACTTCCTTCATCTTAGGATTTAAACGTCGTTGGTGCACCACTACTGGCTTCGCATCTAGTTCTATGTTGATAGAATGTTGACATATAGTAGGTGAAATCCCTTTCAAATCATCCAGAGTAGAGCCCATAGCTCCTCGGTGTTTCCTCAAAACCTCCAATAATCTTTCTTCTTCCTCCCCTGAAAGTTTAGCGCTAATAATAACAGGATATATCTTTTTATCATCAATAAAAGCATATTTAAGATCATCAGGGAGAGGTTTTAGATCGAAACCCGGATCCTTTTTAGGTGGCATCGTGGTACCCAAGTCTTCCACAGGCAAGTCGTGCTTAAGCATCTTAGGTTGATCATGGAGGATCCTGTCAATCTCATTCCTTTCTTCCATGAAGATTCCACTTTCATGATCTTCCATAAATTGCTGCAAAGCATTGTTAGGAGCAGGAGAAATAGAAGCAAGTTGTTCAACCCTAAAATCCTCATTATGGGTTTCCTCTTCTCAAGGTTCTTTAGTAAATTTCCAAAAATTAAACTCATAAGATTCCCCATCAAACTTAGTCAAGATTTCTCCCTCTTGCAATCAATGATAGCTCCACAAGTACTCAACAAAGGTCTACCAAAAATGATAGGGTAGGTTTTACTAGCAGCCGAACCAAGTACTAGAAAATCAGCAGGGTACTTAATTTTACCACAAAGAACTTCCACGTCTCGTACAATACCAATTGGAGAGATGGTCTATCTATTAGCAAGGTGAATAACCACATCAATCTCTTCCAACTCGCAAGGACTGATTTCATGCATAATTTCTCTGTAAAGCTCATAAGGAATAGCACTGGAACTTGCACAAATATCACATAAACCATAATAGAAATGATCACCAATCCTAATAGAAAGCACAGGAACACTAGCCTTTTTAGTTCTATTGGGATGTGAAACAATATTAGAAGCATCCTCACAAAAGACTATGTGCCCATCTTCTACGCTTTTGGTGACAAGGTCTTTCACAATTGCTACCACAGGTTCAATGTTTATTTGTTCATCAGGTTTTACAGTTCTTTTTTCACTTTTGGTGATTACATTAGTTATCATAGGATGATCCTTTACCTTTTCGGGGAAAGGAATCTTCTCGATATAAGGTTCAGGTAAAATGGGGTCAATAATGCAATACTCAGCACTTCCAATAGGAGCATAGTCAACAATATCTTTGTAAGCTGCATGGTATTTGTTCCATCCCCTTTTTGGAATTTCGATATAGGAAGCAAAAGCTCTAAAGCAATTCATAATAACTTGCAAGTCAAGACCATAAATATTACTAATATTTTGAAAGTCATCAGTTCCCATAAAAGATTCAATGCATTCATAATCATAATTTATACCTGACTCTCTACCTTTGTCATTCTCCCAAGCTTCAGCATTGTCTTGAATACGATCCAGAAGATCCCATTTAGCTTCTTCTTCCATACGAGTGAATGATCCAACACAAGAAGCATCCAATAAATATTTATCATGTAGAGGGAGCCTTGCATAAAAGTTATTGATAATAATATTGTTGGGGAGCTCATGAATAGGACATTTGAGCATTAGTAACTTCAATCTCCCCCAAGCTTGAGCTGTACTCTCTCCATCAAGAGGCCAAAAGTTGTATATTTGATTCCGATCTTTATGAATCTCACTAGGAGGATAAAACTTTGAATAAAAGAGAGGCACTATTCCATTCCAGAGCTTGACCATTCTTCAGCAGCTTATACCATTCCTCAGCTCTTCCTTTCAGCGATAATGAAAATAACTTCTTCTTAACTTGATCTGTAGTAATACCTGCACACTTGAACAACCCGCATAATTCATGTATAAAGAGTAAATGATCACCGGGATGGACAGTTCCATCCCCAACATAGTAGTTATCCATAACACGATCAATAATTCTTGTAGGTATTTTGAAAACATCATTATTAGCAGGTGGTGGCTTATCTACTACCTTAGCAGTGGTAGTAGCATTACCAAATAAGAAACTCAGCAAATTATCCATAACGAAAATAAAGCAACTAGCAGAAGTAAACAATACTCACAGTAGAAGTTTCCTTTACCAGTTCCACTCTCCAATAGCGCTTCACTCCCCGGCAACGGCGCTAGAAAATAGTCTTGATGACCCACAAGTATAGGGTGTGTATCGCAGTATTTTCGATAAGTAAGAGTGTCGAACCCAATGAGGAGCAGAAGGTGTTGGCTAGTGGTATGGATCGGGAATTCTCTGGAAATACTTAGCAAATGAATTTTTAGGGGTTTTTGATAAAGCAAGTAAACAAAGTACGAGTAAACAAAAGACAGTAGGAATAAATGCAGTAAGTGGCCCAATCCTTTATGCAGCAAAGGACAAGCCGGTTGTATTTCTATAGATGACCAAACGTTCTCAAGGACACATGGGAAGACTGTCAAGTGATTTTGCTTCATATAGTCGATTAATCTTCTCTATCTTGCTAAGTTTTGTGTGGGTGAACCTGTGCTAATGTACCGCCCCATCCAAGTCTAATACATACTTGTGATTATACCCCTTGCAAACATCCGTAAGTACAAGAAAGTAATTAAGGTAGAAACCTAACCACAGCTTTAAACTCTAAGACCCTTACGTCCCTTGTGCAATGGTTTCCTAACGGGGCTTCAGGTTTCTGTCACTCCGGCAACCCCTACGATTAGTAGACAAATACACAATGCATCCCCCTAGGCCCAAATAGGTGAAGTGTCATGTAGTCGACGTTCACATGACAACACTAGAAGAAGTACACCACAACTTAAATAACAATCTATTGAATCTTTCTCAACGCAACTCCACTACTAACAACAAGACTTCTCCCATGTCCTCAAGAACAAAACAAACTACTCACAAGACATCATATGGATCATGATCAGAGATGGAATAATGATATATAACAATCTGAACATAAACAATAATTAAATGGTTCACTCAATAGCATCAATTACAAAGAGTAATCAACACCGGGAAAGTTTCCCCTATGAACTATAGCAAGATTCAACCAATTGTTACAACAATATGGATATGGTGATGAGGGTGCTAATGGTGATGATGGTGGTGATGATGATGATGATCCCGATGAAGTCTAGCTTGATGGTGGTGTTGATGGCGACGATCTCCCCTCTGCGGGAAGGAATTCCCTGGCAGAAATCTGTCTGCCGAAGAGAGCTTTCTCTCTTGGTGTTTTCCGCCCCGCAGAGGCGGCGAAATCTTTCTGTTGTCGCTCCCTGAGTCTTAGGGTTTCGGGAGGTTGATATACGCCAAAGGGGAGAGGCTGGAGTGGGCCAGGTTGGCCACACCACTCCCAGGCGCGGCCTAGGTCTGCCTGCGCCATGGGGTGGTGTGGGCCCCCTGTGGCCCACCTCCACTCCATCTTCTGGCAACCTGAGTCTTCTGGAAAAATAGGATTTTCCGTATATTTTCCTGAATTTTCTGATCTTCGCGAATTTTGCCTCCAAATAGCACCTTTTCCATCAGAATACTGACTGCAGCGGTCCATGTTCCAAAAGTCATCAACCATGCAAAAATAGGTGAAATAACATAAGTATCACCTCTCAATACAAAATATATCACTGAATAATAGTGAATTGAGACATAGAATAGTGATGCAAAATGGACGTATCAACTCATAAAAATCTATTTGCTAAGTATTTGCAGAGAATTCCTGATCCATACCACTAGCTTGCACCTTCTGCTCGTCGTTGGGTTCGACAATCTTACTTATCGAAAATACTGCAATACACCCCCTATACTTGTGGGTCATCAAGACTATTTTCTGGCGCCGTTGCTGGGGAGTGAAGCGCTATTGGAGAGTGGAACTGGTAAAGGAAACTCTACTATGAGTATTGTTTACTTCTTCTAGTTGCTTTATTTTCGTTATGGATAATTCGCTGAGTTTCTTATTTGGTAATGCTACTACCACTGTTAAGGTAGTAGATAAGCCACCACCTGCTGAGAATGTTGTTTTCAAAATACCTACAAGAATTATTGATCGTGTTATGAATAACAACTATGTTGGGGATGGAACTATCCATCCCGGTGATCATTTACTCTTTATACACGAATTATGCGGGTTGTTCAAGTATGCAGGTATTACTACAGATCAAGTTAAGAAGAAGGTATTTTCATTATCGCTGAAAGGAAGTGCTGAGGAATGGTATAAGCTGCTGAAGAATGGTCAAGGTCTGGAATGGGAGGAAATAGTGCCTCTCTTTTATTCAAAGTTTTATCCTCCTAGTGAGATTCATAAAGATCGGAATCAAATATACAACTTTTGGCCTCTTGACGGAGGGGGTACAGCTCAAGATTAGGGGAGATTGAAGTTACTAATGCTCAAATGTCCTATTCATGAGCTCCCCAAGAATATTATTATCAATAACTTTTATGCAAGGCTCTCTCTACATGATAAAAAGAATTATTGGATGCTTCTTGTGTTGGATCATTCACTCGCATGGAAGAAGAATCTAAATGGGATCTTCTGGATCGTATTCAAGACAATGCTGAAGCTTGGGAGAATGACAAAGGTAGAGAGTCAGGTATAAATTATGATTATGAATGCATTGAATCTTTTATGGAAACTGATGACTTTCAAAATATTAGTGATATTTATGGTCTTGACTTGCAAGTTATTACGAATTGCTTTAGAGCTTTTGCTTCCTATATCGAAATTCCAAAAAGGGGATGGAACAAATACCATGCACCTTACAAAGATATTGTTGACTATGCTCCTATTGGAAGTGTTGAGTATTGCATTATTGACCCCATTTTACCTAAACCTTATATCGACAAGATTCCTTTCCCAGAAAAGGTAAAGGATCATCCTATGATAACTAATGTAATCACCAAAAGTGAAAAAAGAACTGTAAAACCTGATGAATAAATAAACATTAAACCTGTGGTAGCAATTGTGAAAGACGTTGTCACCAAAAGCATAGAAGATGGGCACATAGTCTTTTGTGAGGATGCTTATAATATTGTTTCACATCCCAATAGAACTAAAAAGGCTAGTGTTCCGGTGCTTTCTGTTAGGATTGGTGATCATTGCTATTATGGTTTATGTGATATTGGTGCAAGTTCCAGTGCTATTCCTTATGAGCTTTACAGAGAAATTATGCATGAAATCAGTCCTTGTGAGTTGGAAGAGATTGATGTGGTTATTCACCTTGCTAATAGAGAGACCATCTCTCCAATTGGTATTGTACGAGACGTGGAAGTTCTTTGTGGTAAAATTAAGTACCCTGCTGATTTTCTAGTACTTGGTTCGGCTGCTAGTAAAACCTACCCTATCATTTTTGGTAGACCTTTGTTGAGTACTTGTGGAGCTATCATTGATTGCAAGAGGGAGAAATCTTGACTAAGTTTGATGGGGAATCTTATGAGTTTAATTTTTGGAAATTTACTAAAGAACCTTGCGAAGAGGAAACCCATAATGAGGATTTTAGGGTTGAAAAACTTGATTATATTTCTCTTGCTCCTAACAATGCTTTGCAGCAATTTATGGAAGATCATGAAAGTGAAATCTTCATGGAAGAAAGGAATGAGATTGACAGGATCCTCCGTGATCAACCTAAGATGCTTAAGCACGACTTGCCTGTGGAAGACTTGGGTACCATGATGCCACCTAAAAAGTATCCTGTTTTCGATCTAAAACCTCTCCCTGATGATCTTAAATATGCTTTTATTGATGATAAAAAGATATATCCTGTTATTATTAGCGCTAAACTTTCAGGGGAGGAAGAAGAAAGATTATTGGAGGTTTTGAGGAAACACCGAGGAGCTATGGGCTATAGTCTGGATGATTTGAAAGGGATTTCACCTACTATATGTCAACATTCTATCAACATAGAACCGTATGAAGCCGATGGTGGAGCACCAACGATGTTTAAATCCTAAGATGAAGGAAGTGGTAAGGAATGAGGTATTGTAACTCCTTGATGCTGGTATTATTTACCCTATTGCTGATAGTGAATGGGTTAATCCTGTTCATTGTGTTCCTAAAAAGGGAGGTATTACCGTTGTCCCTAATGATAATGATGAGCTTATTCCTCAAAGAATAGTGGTAGGCTATAGGATGTGCATCAATTTTAGGAAATTCAATAAAGTCACTAAGAAAGATCACTACCCGCTTCCTTTTATTGATCAAATGTTGGAAAGTTTGTCTAAAAAGACCCATTTTTGTTTTCTTGATGGTTATTCTGGTTTCTCTCAAATTGCTGTTAAACAACAAGATCAAGGAAAAACTATTTTTACTTGCCCTTATGGAACTTATGCTTATAGACGTATGCCTTTTGGTTTATGTAATGCTCCTGCTACTTTCCAAAGGTGCATGTCTGCTATCTTTTTTGGATTTTGTGAGGAAATTGTAGTAGTGTTCATGGATGACTTTTCTGTCTATGGAACATCTTTTGATAATTGTCTACAAAACCTTGATAAAGTTTTGCAGAGATGTGAAGAAACTAATCTGGTTCTTAATTGGGAGAAATGCCACTTCATGGTTAATGAAGGGATTGTTCTTGCTCATAAAGTTTCTGAAAGAGGAATAGAAGTTGATAGATCTAAAGTTGAGGCAATTGAGAAGATGCCATGCCCAAGAGACATCAAAGGTATTCGTAGTATCCTTGGTCATGCTGGTTTCTATAGAAGGTTTATTAAAGACTTTTCTGGGATATCAAAACCCCTTACTAATCTCCTTCAAAAAGATGTACCCTTCGTTTTTGATGATGATTGTAAGGAAGCTTTTGAAACTCTTAAGAAGGCTTTAACTACAGCCCCTATTGTTCAACCACCTGATTGGAGTTTACCCTTTGAAATAATGTGTGATGCTAGTGATTTTGCTGTAGGTGCTGTCCTTCGGCAACGTATTGATAAAAAGCTAAACGTTATCCATTATGCTAGTAAGACTCTAGACACTGCTCAAAGGAATTATCCTACTACTGAAATGGAATTTCTAGCTATTGTTTTTGCTTGTGATAAGTCTAGGACCTATATTGTGGACTCAAAAGTAACCATTCATACTGATCATGCTGCTATTAAATATCTTATGACGAAGAAGGACGCTAGGCCTAGGCTTATTAGATGGGTACTGCTTTTACAAGAGTTTGATCTACATATAGTAGATAGAAAGGGTGCTGAAAATCATGTAGCTGATAATTTATCTCGTTTGGAAAACATCTCTTTTGACCCTATGCCTGTTAATGATAGTTTCCCAAATAAACCCTTGGTATGCTATAGTGGGGGTGAGCTCGCGAGGAAGCCCTTGGTATGCTGATTATGCTAACTTTATTGTCTCTAAGTATTTGCCTCCAACTTTTACAGCTTAGCAAAGGAGAAACTTCTTCTATGATCTGAGACATTATTTTTGGGATGGCCCACACTTATACAAAGAAGGAGTTGATGGTATTATGCGAAGATGTGTTCCAGAATATGAACAAAAAGATATATTGCATAAATGCCATGTTAGTGCCTATGGAGGACATCATGCAGGAGATAGAACTGCACAAAAGGTACTACAATCAGGTTTCTACTGTCCTACCCTTTTTAAAGATGCAAGAAAATTTGTTTTATCTTGTGATGAATGTCAGCGTGTTGGTAATATTTCTAGATGCAATGAAATGCCTATGAACTACTCTCTAGTTATTGAACCTTTCGATTGTTGGGGATTTGACTTTATGGGTCCTTTCCCTCCTTCGAAAGGCTACACTCATATTCTTGTTGCCGTAGATTATGTTACTAAGTGGGTAGAAGCCATTCCTACAAAAAGTGCTGACGGGGAAACCTCTCTAAAAATGCTTAAAGATGTTATCTTTCTGAGGTTTGGAGTGCCTAGGTATCTCATGACTGATGGGGGTTCTCATTTCATTCATGGCGGTTTTAGGAAGACCCTCGCTAAATATGATGTTAATCATAGAATTGCTTCAGCTTATCACGCCCAAACTAGCTGGCAAGTAGAGTTATCAAATAGAGAAATTAAATCTATCTTACAAAAGACTGTTAATAGGTCTAGAAAAAACTGGGCTAAGAAGTTGAATGATGCTTTATGGGCTTATAGAACTGCTTATAAAAATCCTATGGGAATGTCTCGTTATAAAATAGTTTATGGGAAAGCTTGCTACCTACCCTTAGAGTTAGAACACAAAGCTTACTGGGCAGTGAAAGAACTAAATAGAGATTGTAAGCTCGCTGGTGAGAAAATATTATTTGACTTAAGTTCTTTAGATGAATGGAGGAGTGAAGCCTATGAGAATGCTAGGCTCTTTAAGGAAAAAGTTAAAAGATGGCATAACAAGCGAATACTTAAGAGAGAATTTCATGTTGGTGAGAAGGTTCTATTGTATAGGTCTCGTCTCAGATTTTTTGCAGGTAAGCTACTATTAAAATGGGAAGGACCTTTCATTATTGAAGAAGTATACCGTTCAGGAGCAATACAAATTTCTTCTCTAAAAGATAATACTACACAAGTAGTGAATGGACAGCGACTCAAACACTATATTGCTGGAGATTCTTACAATGAAGATGTTGATGCCTTTCAAGTTATAACTCCAGAAAAATTCATTGAGGACCAAATTCAGAGACCTGCAGAGTCCGTTTCCAACTAAGTAATAGTTCTGGTAAGAAAAGTTTCACGAAAATACAATCCAACAATATTTTTATAGTTTTCAGTCAATAAGGAAAGTTTCGAAGCGAAAAAGGGACGGAACTGAAGCCGAGGTGGCCCACACCACCCCATGGCGCGGGCCCACCCCTGGCCGCGCCACCAGGTGGTGAGGCCACCCAGGACTCCGCCTCCGACTCGTTTTCTCCCACTACCTTCCTTTTGATATGAAACTTCGTAATATATAACCCCCTGGATCCCCCGAGGTCCGTATATCGTGTTTTGTCGTGTTTTTGTTTCGATCTGTTTCTACCAGGTAGAATCCCAGATTTGGAGCCATGATGTCTTCCTCTGGATCATCCAAGGGAGATTCCTTAGAAGATATCATCAACCCATACATGAGAGAATTGAAGATTCATCCCAAGGAGTTGTTGCTCGAAGGTGGGGAGGTCCGGATTAAAGAGGTTCGAGGCCCCAAAGGTGAAGGAAGTCTGGAGGACAGGATGGAAGCACTGGAGCATGAAGTCTTTAGGTACAGGAAGATGCCGGAGCGCGAAGTGGATATCATCCATAAAATTTGTTCTGAACTCATCACCGAGCACCATAAGGAGACTGCTGAACTCAAAGACGAAGTCCTCTCACTCCGTCAAACAACCAACAAACTGCAAGCACAGTTCTATGACGTTCAAAATCAAAACTGTGAGTATGAGGCTAGATTTAAACGCATAAGTGCTGCTGCAAGTTTCAGGATGTTGGAGACCACAATGTCCTTTGTTGATGGGAAGCCCTTACCCTGGAAGACGGACGAAGAAAGGATACCACCACCAAAGGAGTAATTCTTCATCAGGTTTGGCATCCCCTTGGTTTGTTCCAAGCTTGGGGGAGTGTCGCGGTATCACATCACTATCTTCTATCTTTTTACCTTATTAGTAGAGTCATATCATGAATAAAGGAGTTATTTTGTAGTATGGTTTGCATTATGGAAGTGTCCCCTCTCTCATTAGATTTGTATCCCTTGGTGTGAGTTTCCGTTATGGAATATTAATGAGAAGTTCTATCATTCACCCTTTTGCATAGCTTATGTTAGTTTTCAATTCGTGGTTATATGATTGATCTTGTTGTTAGTGTTGGTATCACTCTGGGATCATTGAGTTAATTTAGTTAGTTTTGGCAAACCTGGCTCGGTCAGTAGCAACACCTTTTTGAGAGTTGAAAGAAAAAGATAGAAGTACTCTAAAGAAAAATAATTTCATCATCTTTCTTTCTTGATTTGCTCATAAGTCTAGTATTCTCTAGTTAAGATCTGTTGTGCTTCTGAGGAAGATTGCATGTTTGTCTGTATCACTTGTATGTTTGGTTGTTTCCTTCAACTCTTATACTTGCTACCCAGCCTTGCTAGCCAAAAACCTGTAATGAGAGGGTATTCTTCTCATGCATCCACCTCCTTTAAACAAAAACCTTTGCCATTTGTGTCCACCATACCTACCTAGAAGCATTATTGTTATTCCAAGTAAATTCCTGTTTAGTCTACCTCCCAAATTAAACTTGTTATGTGAAAATTAGTGATTAAAGCTCTCACGAACTTGATATCACACTTTACTTTCTTGCATTTAATAAACTTGAACCATTGGGTCCTTCTTTGTTGCGTATATATGCTTGCGCTTTATGAGTTGAAGTTAGCGAACCATGTATCATGGGGACCGATTTCAACACTTCATTGGTACTTGTACCTAGTTGATGTCACGTTCTTTTACTTATGGATCCCGGCGGTGTGAAATAAAAGTGGAAATTGTAAGATCATGGAGTTTATATGTGTGTTATAGGAACGCCTGGGCCACTAGCCTAAGCCAAACCTAATCATGGTGGAAACTTGCAGCATTCTATGAAGCATCCTCAATAAAAACCTATGAAAATAGCAAATAAAAAGATCATTGAGATGCTCACTGTCTGCTTGCCTTGTCATTTTGATTATGGGATAGCTCCTGTGTCATGTGCAAGTGGTACCCCGTTGGCGGTTCTCGATGATACGCATGTATTTACAATGACAAGAGCTTTCTCGTGACTCAAGTTGAGTAGCATGAGGATCGGTACTCATAAGTAAGGTGCATGAGATTTTGGTTTATAACTTGTCAAGCACATCCTCTTAGTTGTGTCACTTTAACCTTAATCACCTTCAAGATGCTTATGACAGGGGCAATGAGGGCTGAAAGCTATAAGTACCATAATTTTTGGAAGCTCTTTATGAGACTTGAATCCCTACTTCCTTTTACAAAGGCTTTTCTTCCACCTTTATATTGAGTCTCCAACTTCTATCTTTATGCACTACTTTGAGAGCATAGTGTCCATTCTTAGTTCTATGTGCATTGTCCCAAGACTAGTTGATTGATGCATAACTTGATATTGCTTGTTTTAAACTATTTGTATCTAGTCACTCTTATGAACTTTGAAGGTGTCATATGCATTTATATTTGCTACTCTATTGAGGGACAAGCTGAATACTATTATGCTATGTTTTCTTCATGTGAAACAAACAAACGTCTTGCAAAGCATGTTATTCATGAATCTTTTGTTTGTGCCTTTTCATGTTGCATCATAGTCTCTTTGCCTATTGCTAGAACTTTGTCTTTCATGTTATGATTGAAGTACTATGATCCCAGCTTTGAATGTTGTGCAAATACTTTGATCAGGTATTTGATGGTGCATGTCACCTCAAAAATTATTTCTTTTTATCACTTACCTACTCGAGGACGAGCAGGAGTTAAGCTTGGGGATGTTGATACATTGCAAATGTATCTATAATTTTTGATATTCCATGCTTAGTTTTATCCACTTTCTTGTGTTTTGTTCCAACTTTGGAGTACTTTTCATATGATTTCTTGGACTAACCTATTAACAAGAGCCAAATGTTTTGTTACAGAAAGTCGGAAAATGAATATTCTCGAATTGGACGGGACAAAGGCAAAGTGCCTATTTTTCGGAAGGATCAAGTGCGAATCTGAGGCGGAGAAGGGCCAGGGAGCCACCACACCACCTGGCCGCGCGGCCAGGCCTGGCCCACACCAGGGGGTGGTGTGGCCGCTGTCGGCACCCCCTCGGCTTCTCCTTCCGCCTATAAGTTGCCCTCGGGACGAAAACCCTAAGTACCCGATAAAAAATCCACGAAAGAGTCTATAGGCACCATCATCTCCATCCCTAGATCGGGATGGATCTGACTCTTCCGGCACCTGGAGAGGGGGGATTCTACAGAGGCCTTCTTCATCACCATTCAAGCCTCCGGTGTGATGCGTGAGTAGTTCATCCTTGGACTACGGATCCATGTAGTATCTAGATGGTTGGTTTCTCCTCTTTGTGCTTTCATGTTTAGATCTTGTGAGCTCCGTTCGTGGTCAAGATCATCTATTTGTAATCCATACATGTTGTGTTTGCGGGGATCCGATGGATATTGAGATGCTATTTCAGATTGATTATTGATTCTATCATGTCTTTGTTATTTGAGATCTTGCATGCTTTCCGTTGTTAGTAGCTATCTTGGCCAAATAGATGCTAGCAACTCCAAGAATTTATTTTTATTTCGATAGTGGGTTCATGCCTAGAAATCTCTAAGGTACTAGATGTGATGTTGCTACTAGGGATAAAACAACAATCCTTTGTTCATAGAACAATCATATTGTTTACTTTACACGTTGTTCGTAAAGCAATAATCTGTTGCTTGCAAGTTAATACTAGAGGAGGGTCGGATGATAACCTGAAGGTGGACTATTAGTCATAGATGCAGTTGGATGGCGGTCTATGTATTATGTTGTAATGCCCAATCAAGTCTCAAAGGAGCCAAGATGATTAGTATATGGATGTATTGCTTTCTCGGTGTTTGTCAATTGCCCCGCTCTAATTTGTTTACCCAGCATGTTATCTATCTTAAGTAGAGACACCTCTAGTGAACTATGGATTCTGGTCCTTTGTCTTTTACATACAATCTATAAACTGTTTCTGCTTTGTGTTTACTTCCTGCAAACTTTTACTTCTTTCCATTCGATACGTTTAATCCTTTGTTTTCCACAAAACACGGTGAGATTGACAACCTCATCGCAAGTTGGGGACAAAGTTCACTGGTTGTGTTGTGCAGGTCTCCACATTGCTACTAGCACTGATAGTGCGCCCTGAGAAAACGTCTTGATGCGCTCGACAATCGACGTAGAGCTCATTGGGAACCCCAAGAGGAAGATATGATGAGCACAGCAGCAAGTTTTCCCTCAGTTATGAAACCAAGGTTTAATCGAACCAGTAGGAGCAAGGAAACACCCCAAAGGTGTTACTAGCTGAGGTTTGGCAGGGTGCACTACCGGTGCTAGTAGCAACGTGGAGACCTGCACAACACAACCACAGCACTTTGTCCCCAACTTGCGATGAGGTTGTCAATCTCACCGTGTTTTGCGGAAAACAAAGGATTAAACGTATTGAATGGAAAGAAGTAAAAGTTTGCAGGAAGTAAACACAAAGCAGAAATAGTTTATAGATTGTATGTAAAATACAAGGACCGGGATCCATAGTTCACTAGAGGTGGCTCTCCTTAAGATAGATAACATGATGGGTAAACAAATTACAGCGGGGCAATTGACAAACACCGAGAAAGGAATACATGCATATACTAATCATCTTGACTCCTTTGAGACTTGATTGGGCATTACAACATAATACATAGACCGCCATCCAAATACATATATGACTAATAATCCACCTTCAGGTTACCATCCGAACCCCCTCTAGCATTAAGTTGCAAGCTACAAATTATTGCTTTACGAACAGCGTGTAAAGTAAACAATACGATTGTTCTATGAACAAAGGATTGTTGTTTTTTCCCTAGTAGCAACAACACATCTAGTACCTTAGAGATTTCTGTTACTTCCCCATATTACTAGAGGCATGAACCCACTATCGAGCATAAATACTAACTCTTGGAGTTGCTAGCATCTACTTGGCAAAGATAGCTACTAACAACGGAAAGCATGCAAGATCTCAAATAACAAAGACATGATAGAATCAATAATCAATCTGAAATAGCATCTCCATATCCATCGGATCCCCGGAAACACAACATGTATGGATTACAAATAGATGATCTTGATCATGAACGGAGCTCACAAGATCTAAACATGAAAGCACAAAGGAGGAGAAACCAGCCATCTAGCTACTACACGGATCCGTAGTCCAAGGATGAACTACTCACGCATCACACCGGAGGCTTGCATGGTGATGAAGAAGTCCTCTGTGGTAATTCTCCCTGGTGCCGGAAGAGCTTCAGATCCCTCCCGATCTAGGGATGGAGATGACGGCGGCTATAGACTCTTTCATGGATTCTTGATCGGGTACTTAGGGTTTTCGTCCCGAGGGCAACTTATAGGCGGAAGGAGAGGCCGAGGGGGTGCTAGGGCTGGCCTCACCACCCATCGGGCGCTGGCTGGCTGGCGCGCCAGGTGGTGTGGTGGCCCCCTGGCCCCTCTCCGTCTCGTATTCTGGCACTTGATGACATCCAGAAAAATAAGCACTTTGGCTTTTGTCCCGTCCAATTCCGAGAATATTCATTTTCTGACTTTCCTGGAACCAAAAACAGCAGAAAACATGCAGTTGTCACTGTGGCTCTTGTTAATAGGTTAGTCCAAGAAATCATATGAAAAGTACTCCAAAGTTGGAACAAAACACAAGAAAGTGGATAAAACCAAGCATGGAACATCAAAAATTATAGATACATTTGCAATGTATCAACATCCCCAAGCTTAACTCCTGCCGCCCTCCAAGAGAGGTAAGTGATAAAAAGAAATAATTTTTGAGGTGACATGCACCATCAAAGACTTGATCAAAGTATTTGCAAAACATTCAAAGCTGGGATCATAGTACTTCAATCATAACATGAAAGACAAAGTTCTAGCAATAATCAAAGAAAGTATGATGCAACATGAAAAGGCACAAACAAAAGATTCATGAATAACAATGCTTTGCAAGACGTTTGTTTGTTTCACATAAAGAAAACATAGCATAATAGTATTCAGCTTGTCCCTCAATAGAGTAGCAAATATAAATGCATAGGACACCTTCAAAGTTCATAAGAGTGACTAGATACAAATAGTTTAAAACAAGCAATATCAAGTTACGCATCAATCAACTAGTCTTGGGACAATGCACATAGAACTAAGAATGGCCACTATGCTCTCAAAGTACTGCATAAAGATAGAAGGTGGAGACTCAATATAAAGGTGGAAGAAAGGCCTTTGTAAAAGGAAGTAGGGATTCAAGTCTCATAAAGAGCTTCCAAAAATTATGGTACTTATAGCTTTCAGCTCTCATTGCCCCTGTCATAAGCATCTTGAAGGTGATTAAGGTTAAAGTGACACAACTAAGAGGATATGCTTGACAAGTTATAAACCGAAATCTCATGCCCCTTACTTACGAAGACCGATCCTCATGCTACTCAACTTTAGTCACGAGAAAGCTCTTGTCATTGTAAGTATATGTGTATCATTAAGAACCGCCAATGGGGTACCCCTTGCACATGATACGAGAGCTTTCCCATAATCAAAATGACAAGGCAAGCAGACAATGAGCATCTCAGCGATCTTTTTATTTTCTATTTGCATAGGTTTTTATTGAGGATGCTTCATAGAGTGATCATTATGGTGATGCTGCAAGTTTCCACCATGATTAGGCATGGCTTAGGCTAGCGGCCCAGGCATTTCTCTAACACACATACAAACTCCATGATCTTACAAGTTCCACTTTTATTTCACACCGCCGGGATCTGTAAGCAAAAGAACATGATATGAATGGGGTACATAGTAAAAGTGCAATGTTGAAAGCGTTCCCCATGGTACATGGTTCTGCTAATTTCAACTTATAAAGCGCAAGCATATACGCAACAAAGAAGGACCCAATGGTTCAAGTTTATTAGAGGCAAAAAGTAAAGTGTGCCATCAAGTTCCTGAGAGCTTTAATCACTAGTTTTCTCATAACAAGTGAAAGGTAGACAAAAGCATGAATATACTTGGAATAGCATAAGCTAGTAGGTAGGTACGGTGGACTCTTTGGAAAAACTTGTTTTAGGGAGTTGGATGCATGAGTGGAACTCATACTTGGTTGTGGAGGCTAGCAAAAGACTGGGAGCGACAAACTAAGAGAGCAATAATGGCCATAATCATGCAGAGCGACAAAACATCATTGATCAAAGCATAAAGTGATACTACAAGTTGAAAACTAAAGGATCATAAAGGCTATGGTGACTTGTGACAGTCATAACATGGTGTGAGCATGTGCCAAGTCGACCCAAATAAAGCATCAAAGGAGAATACCACTATACTATGCTTTAATATGCTAAAACAACGCATGATTCATTCAAAGCACATTAAGCAATATCAATTTTTTATAGCAAGTCATGCTACATCAAATAATACTAAGCATAAAGCCAAAACAATATCAAGCACGGCATGACAAAGCATAGCCACGGTAAAAAACAAGCTCTTTTTACCACAGAAGCATGAACTTTCCTACTCTTTTCCAAACCAAACCAAACTAAATGCAAACCAATGTATGAAAGAGGGGGTCCAACCAATTTACTCAGAAAACTAATCAAACCAAGCAAACTAAAAACCAAAACGAAAATTAAAAAGAAGACGCTCCAAGAAAAACACAACTGTGCATGAAACAATAAAAATGAAGAGTCCGGAAGAAACCTGAGATTTTTATTGATGAAGAAGGGGATCCCTTGGGCATCCCCAAGCTTTGACGCTTGTACTTTTTGGATATTTCTTGGGGTAACACACGTGGCATCTCCAATCTTGAGCTTTAGTCCATCCTTCATCTCATTACTCATTCCTTCCATACACCTGAAAATTTTCCTTCATACAAAACTTCACACAATGTCATTAGCAACATTAGTGCACTTAAGATAAATAAGTCTCAAGGTTCAGTTCTAACACTAAATAAACTTCCATTAGAACACTAGATACTGTAGCACTTCCATCAGAAAGCTCAATTCCCCAAAAGAACTCAAAAAGGAACCCACAAGAAGCAAATGCAGAAAATGGCAGAAATCTGTCAAAACAGACCGGCAGGTAAAGACGAAATTTTTCGAAGACCTTCTGTTGCTCAAATCAAAAAGTGTTGAACTAACGAAAGTTATATAACAACCTGGGTCAGAATCACAAAAAATTACAGCTCAATATGACGTACAGAGCTCTCTCAAGTATATTTACGGTGAAGCACAGAAATCTGTTTCGGGACTGCAACTTTCCCAATCATTACTTCACTCTCATTAGAGGTTACTCTTGGCACAAAAAGCAAATAAAAAGGATAAGGAGCGGTTATTACAGAGGTAATAACTTCCAAAACTCTTGGGTTATCTTCCAACAAGTACTTTTTTCTTTAACGCCTTTAAGTTAGGCATAAGAAGTAAAGAAAGAATCAAGTGTTCTCAAATGAAGAAGCATTAAAACCAACTTTCTTGCCCTTACCTCTCTTATTTTTATTCTTATCCTTTGGGAAAATGTGATTGTTTTGTGGAGAATAAAGGTGCATGGTCCCCTTTACCACATCTATTATTGTTCCAAGGAGTTCTAATAGGGACCTTCCAAGTGTAATTTGTCCTTTTCCTGCACATTCAATAACAAGATAATCAATAGAAATCATTTTCCCAAGGATCTTTGTAAACACTCCTTAAGCTATTCCAAGAGGTAATATGGTAGTATTATTAGCAATAGATATTTCTTTTCCTCCTTCCGTAAGCCCCCAAAGATTCAAAGATTCATAAATATCCTTGGGCATAAGGCAAAATTCAGACATGATATCACAGCGGGCTTAGAAAGTTTTAGTGTTTATCTCGATCTTTACTGTAGGGAGCCACTTTGATGGTTCAGAATTTATTGGAACATAATTGTGATGCTCCCTAAGTGTATTGTAGCACCCTTCTAATCTAGTAGTGCTATCCTCAAGAGTATCCAACCTCGCAAATATTTTTGCGAAAGAAGTATCAGTTTGTCTAGGCATGTTGTAAATGAGGATCAATTTCTTTATAGCATTAATAGCATCATCCTCATTACATTGGAGGAAATCTCCTCCCACAATAGCATCTAGGGCATATCTATAGCAAAGAGCAATCCCAAGGTAAAAACTGCTAAGGAACAAGCTTTGAGTCATTTTAGGCTCAGTTTTTTCATGTAGATCAGAGATTCTAGACCAAGCTTCCTTAAAACTTTCCTCAATTCCTTGTTTAAAAGTGAAAATCATTTCCTCGGGTGCCATAGTGATTGGAGCAAGGCTAGACATAGTGGCACACAAGATAGGAACTAATTTTTTTTGTTTTTCCAATAAGAAAGCAAACAAGTAAAACTATTTTTTTTGTGTTTTTTGAAGAACAAAGCAAGCAAACAAAGCAAAAAGAAAACTAAGCAAAACAAAAACAACAAAGTAAAGAGATTGGTTATGAGGGACTCCCCTTGTGAAGATGTCCTTGACTCCCCGGAAATGGCGCCAGAAAACGTCTTGATGCGCTCGACGATCGACGTACAACTCGTTGGGAACCCGAAGAGGAAGGTATGATGAGCACAACAGCAAGTTTTCCCTCAGTTATGAAACCAAGGTTTAATAGAACCAGTAGGAGCAAGGAAACACCCCAAAGGTGTTACTAGCTGAGCTTTGGCAGGGCGCACTACCGGTGCTAGTAGCAAGCTGGAGACCTGCACAAAACAACCATAAAACTTTGTCCCCAACTTGCGATGAGGTTGTCAATCTCACCGTGTTTTGCGGAAAATAAAGGATTAAACGTATCAAATGGAAAGAAGTAAAAGTTTGCAGGAAGTAAAGACACAACAGAAACAGTTTATAGATTGTATGTAAAAGACAAGGACCGGGATCCATAGTTCACTAGAGGTGGCTCTCCTTAAGATAGATAACATGCTGGGTAAACAAATTAGAGCGGGGCAATTGACAAACACCGAGAAAGCAATACATGCATATACTAATCACCTTGACTCCTTTGAGACTTGATTGGGCATTACAACATAATAGATAGACCGCCATCCAACTGCATCTATGACTAATAATCCACCTTCAGGTTAACATCCGAACCCCATCTAGTATTAAGTTGAAAGCAAAAGATTATTGCTTTACGAACTGCGTGTAAAGTAAACAATACGATTTTCCTATGAATAAAGGATTAATGTTTTCTCCCTAGTAGCAACATCACATCTAGTACCTTAGAGATTTCTGTCACTTCCCTAGATTACCAGAGGCATGAACCCAGTATTGAGCATAAATACTAACTCTTGGAGTTGCTAGCATCTACTTGGCCAAGATAGCTACTAACAACGGAAAGCATCCAAGATCTCAAATAACAAAGACATGATAGAATAAATAATCAATCTGAAATAGCATGTCAATATCCATCGGATCCCCGCAAACACAACATGTATGGATAACAAATAGATGATCTTGATCATGAACGGAGCTCACAAGATCTAAACATGAAAGCACAAAGGAGGAGCAACCAGCCATCTAGCTACTACATGGATCCGTAGTCCAAGGATGAACTACTCACGCATCACACCGGAGGCTTGCATGGTGATGAAGAAAGCCTCCAGGGTGAACTCCCCTCTCTGGCAGGGTGCCGGGAAGAGCCTCAGATCCCTCCCGATCTAGGGATGGAGATGACAGCGCCTACAGACTCTCTCTTGGATTTTTGATCGGGTACTGAGGGTTTTCGTCCCGAGGGCAACCTATAGGCGGAAGGAGAGGCCGAGGGGGTGCTTGGGCTGGCCTCACCACCCCCTGGTGCAGGCCAGGCTGGGACGCGCGGCCAGGTGGTGTGGTGGCCCCCTGGCCCCTCTCCGTCTCATATTCTAGCACTTGATGACATCCGGAAAAATAGGCACTTTGGCTTTTGTCCCGTCCAATTCCGAGAATATTCATTTTCTGACTATCCTGGAACCAAAAACAGCAGAAAACGGGCAGCTGGCACTGTGGCTCTTGTTAATAGGTTAGTCTAAGAAATCATATGAAAATTACTCCAAAGTTGGAACAAAACAAAAGAAAGTGGATAAAACCAAGCATGGAACATCAAAAATTATAGTACATTTGCAATGTATCATGATGCGCTTGACGATCGACGTATATCTCGTTGGGAACCCCAAGAGGAAGGTATGATGAGCACAGCAGCAAGTTTTCCCTCAGTTATGAAACCAAGGTTTAATCGAACCAGTAGGACCAAGGAAACACCCCAAAAGTGTTACTAGCTGAGCTTTGGCAGGGCACACTACCGCTGCTAGTAGCAATGTGGAGACCTGCATAACACAACCACAGAACTTTGTCCAAAACTTGCGATGAGGTTGTCAATCTCACCGTGTTTTGCGGAAAACAAAGGATTAAACGTATCGAATGGAAAGAAGTAAAAGTTTGCAGGAAGTAAACACAAAGCAGAAACAATTTATAGATTGTATGTAAAAGACAAGGACCGGGATCCATAGTTCACTAGAGGTGGCTCTCCTTAAGATAGATAACATGCTGGGTAAACAAATTACAGCGGGGCAATTGACAAACACCGAGAAACGAATACATGCATATACTAATCATCTTGACTCCTTTGAGACTTGATTGGGCATTACAACATAATACATAGACCGCCATCCAACTGCATCTATGACTAATAATCCACCTTCAGGTTATCATCCGAACCCCTCCAAGATTAAGTTGCAAGCAATAGATTATTGCTTCTGAACTGCGATGTAAAGTAAACAATACGATTGTTCTATGAACAAAGGATTTTGTTTTCTCCTAGTAGCAATAGCACATCTAGTACCTTAGAGATTTCTCACTTCCCAGTTACGAGGCATGAACCCACTATCGAGCATAAATACTAACTCTTGGAGTTGCTAGCATCTACTTGGCCAACATAGCTACTAACAACAGAAAGCATGTGAGATCACAAATAACAAAGACATGATAGAATCAATAATCAACCTGAAATAGCATCTCAATATCCATCGGATCCCCACAAACACAACATGTTTGGATTACAAATAGATGATCTTGATCATGAACGGAGCTCACAAGATCTAAACATGAAAGCACAAAGGAGGAGAAACCAGCCATCAAGCTACTACATGGATCCGTAATCCAAGGATGAACTACTCACGCATCACACTGGAGGCTTGCATGGTGATGAAGAAAGCCTGTGGTGAATTCCCTCTCGGCGGTGGGAAGAGCCTCAGATCCCTCCCGATCTAGGGATGGAGATGACAGCGGCTACAGGCTCTTTCGTGGATTTTTGATTGGGTACTTAGGGTTTTCGTCCCGAGGGCAACTTATAGGCGGAAGGAGAGGCCGAGGGGGTGCTCGGGCTGGCCTCACCACCCCATGGCATGGGCCAGGCTGGGCCGCGCGGCCAGGTGGTGTGGTGGCCCCCTGGCCCCTCTCCGTCTCATATTCTGGCACTTGATGACATACGGAAAATAGGCACTTTGACTTTTGTCCCGTCCAATTCCGAGAATATTCATTTTCTGACTTTCCTGGAACCAAAAACAGCAAAAAACCGGCAGCTGGCACTGTGGCTATTGTTAATAGGTTAGTCTAAGAAATCATATGAAAAGTACTCCAAAGTTGGAACAAAACAAAAGAAAGTGGATAAAACCAAGCATGGAACATCAAAAATTATAGTACATTTGCAATGTATCATGATGCGCTCGACGATCGACGTAGATCTCGTTGGGAACCCCAAGAGGAAGGTATGATGAACACAGGAGCAATTTTCCCTCAGTTATGAAACCAAGGTTTAATCGAACCAGTAGGAGCAAGGAAACACCCCAAAGGTGTTACTAGCTGAGCTTTGGCAGGGCACACTACCGCTTCTAGTAGCAACGTGGAGACCTGCATAACACAACCACAGAACTTTGTCCAAAACTTCGATGAGGTTGTCAATCTCACCGTGTTTTGCGGAAAACAAAGGATTAAACGTATGGAATGGAAAGAAGTAAAAGTTTGAAGGAAGTAAACACAAAGCAAAAACAGTTTATAGATTGTATGTAAAAGACAAGGACCGGGATCCATAGTTCACTAGAGGTGGCTCTCCTTAAGATAGATAACATGCTTGGTAAACAAATTACAGCGGGGCAATTGACAAACACCGAGAAACAAATACATGCATATACTAATCATCTTGACTCCTTTGAGACTTGATTGGGCATTACAACATAATACATAGACCGCCATCCAACTGCATCTATGACTAATAATCCACCTTCAGGTTATCATCCGACCCCCCTCTAGTATTAAGTTGCAAGCAACAGATTATTGCTTTACGAACTGCGTGTAAAGTAAACAATACGATTGTTCTATGAACAAAGGATTTTTGTTTTCTCCCTAGTAGCAACAGCACATCTAGTATGTTAGAGATTTCTATCACTTCCCCAGATTACTAGAGGCATGAACCCAGTATTGAGCATAAATACTAACTCTTGGAGTTGCTAGCATCTACTTGGCCAAGATAGCTACTAACAACGGAAAGCATCCAAGATCTCAAATAACAAAGACATGATAGAATCAATAATCAATCTGAAATAGCATGTCAATATCCATCGGATCCCCGCAAACACAACATGTATGGATTACAAATAGATGATCTTGATCATGAACGGAGCTCACAAGATCTAAACATGAAAGCACAAAGGAGGAGAAACCAGCCATCTAGCTACTACATGGATCCGTAGTCCAAGGATGAACTACTCACGCATCACACCGGAGGCTTGCATGGTGATGAAGAAAGCCTGTGGTGAATTCCCTCTCCCGGAAAAGCCGGAAGAGCCTCAGATCCCTCCCGATCTAGGGATGGAGATGACAGCGGCTACAAACTCTTTTTTGGATTTTTCATCGGGTACATAGGGTTTTCGTCCCGAGGGCAACTTATAGGCGGAAGGAGAGGCCGAGGGGGTGCTCGGGCTGGCCTCACCACCCCCTGGCGCGGGCCAGGCTGGGACGCGCGACCAGGTGGTGTGGTGGCCCCCTGGCCCCTCTCCGTCTAGCATTCTGGCACTTGATGAGATCCGGAAAAATAGGCACTTTAGCTTTTGTCCCGTCCAATTCCGAGAATATTCATTTTCTGACTTTCCTGGAACCAAGAACAGTAGAAAACAGGCAGCTGGCACTGTGGCTCTTGTTAATAGGTTAGTCTAAGAAATCATATGAAAAGTACTCCAAAGTTGGAACAAAACAAAAGAAAGTGTATAAAACCAAGCATGGAACATCAAAAATTATAGTACATTTGCAATGTATCATGATGCGCTCGAAGATCGACGTAGATCTCGTTGGGAACCCCAAGAGGAAGGTATGATGAGCACAGCAGCAAGTTTTCCCTCAGTTATGAAACCAAGGTTTAATCGAACCAGTAGGAGCAAGGAAACACCCCAAAGGTGTTACTAGCTGAGCTTTGGCAGGGCACACTACCGCTGCTAGTAGCAACGTGGAGACCTACATAACACACCCACAGAACTTTGTCCAAAACTTGCGATGAGGTTGTCAATCTCACCATGTTTTGCAGAAAACAAAGGATTAAACGTATCGAATGTAAAGAAGTAAAAGTTTGCAGGAAGTAAACACAAAGCAGAAACAGTTTATAGATTGTATGTAAAAGACAAGGACCGGGATCCATAGTTCACTAGAGGTGGCTTTCCTGAAGATAGATAACATGCTGGGTCAACAAATTACAGCGGGGCAATTGACAAACACCGAGAAAAAAATACATGCATATACTAATCATCTTGACTCCTTTGAGACTTGATTGGGCATTACAACATAATACATAGACTGCCATCCAACTGCATCTATGACTAATAATCCACCTTCAGGTTATCATCCGAACCCCCTCCAGTATTAAGTTGCAAGCAACAGATTATTGCTTTACGAACCGCGTGTAAAGTAAACAATCCGATTGTTCTATGAACAAAGGATTGTTGTTTTCTCCCTAGTAGCAACAACACATCTAGTACCTAAGATATTTCTGTCACTTCCCTAGATTACCAGAGGCATGAACCCACTATCGAGCATAAATACTAACTCTTGGAGTTCCTAGCATCTACTTGGCCAAGATAGCTACTAACAACGTAAAGCATGCAAGATCACAAATAACAAAGACATGATAGAATCAATAATCAACCTGAAATAGCATCTCAATATCCATTGGATCCCCGCAAACACAACATGTATGGATTACAAATAGATGATCTTGATCATGAACGGAGCTCACATGATCTAAACATGAAAGCACAAAGGAGGAGAAACCAGCCATCTAGCTACTACATGGATCCGTAGTCCAAGGATGAACAACTCACGCATCACACCGGAGGCTTGCATGGTGATGAAGAAGGCCTGTGGTGAATCCTCTCCCAGGTGCCGGGAAGAGCTTCAGATCCCTCCCGATCTAGGGATGGAGATGACGTCAGCTACAAACTCTTTCGTGGATTTTTGATCGGGTTCTTAGGGTTTATGTCCCGAGGGCATCTTATACTCGGAAGGGGAGGCCGAGGGGGTGCCTGGGCTGGCCTCACCACCCCCTGGCGCGGGCCAGGCTGGGCCGCGCGGCCAGGTGGTGTGGTGGCCCCCTGGCCCCTCTCCGTCTCATATTATGGCACTTGATGACATCCGGAAAAATAGGCACTTTGGCTTGTGTCCCGTCCAATTCCAAGAATATTCATTTTCTGACTTTCCCGGAACCAAAAATAGCAGAAAATAGGCAGCTGGCACTGTGGCTCTTATTAATAGGTTAGTACAAGAAATAATATGAAAAGTACTCCAAAGTTGGAACAAAACACAAGAAAGTGGATAAAACCAAGCATGGAACATCAAAAATTATAGATACATTTGCAATGTATCAACATCCCCAAGCTTAACTCCTGCTCGTCCTCGAGTAGGTAAGTGATAAAAAGAAATAATTTTTGAGGTGACATGCACCATCAAAGACTTGATCAAAGTATTTGCAAAACATTCAAAGCTGGGATCATAGTACTTCAATCATAACATGAAATACAAAGTTCTAGCAATAGGCAAAGAGACTATGATGCAACATGAAAAGGCACAAACAAAAGATTCATGAATAACAATGCTTTGCAAGACGTTTGTTTGTTTCACATAAAGAAAACATAGCATAATAGTATTCAGGTTGTCCCTCAATAGAGTAGCAAATATAAATGCGTAGGTCACCTTCAAAGTTCATAAGAGTGACTAGATACAATAGTTTCAAACAAGCAATAGCAAGTTATGCATCAATCAACTAGTCTTGGGACAATGCACATAGAACTAAGAATGGCCACTATGCTCTCAAAGTAGTGCATAAAGATAGAAGATGGAGACTCAATATAAAGGTGGAAGAAAAGCCTTTGTAAAAGGAAGTAGGGATTCAAGTCTCATAAAGAGCTTCCAAAAATTATGGTACTTATAGCTTTCAGCTCGCATTGCCCCTGTCATAAGCATCTTGAAGGTGATTAAGGTTAAAGTGACACAACTAAGAGGATATGCTTGACAAGTTATAAACCAAAATCTCATGCCCCTTACTTACGAAGACTGATCCCCTTGACAAGTAAGCTCTTATCATTGCAAGTATATGTGTATCATTAAGAACCGCCAACCGTGTAGCATCTCAACGATCTTTTTATTTGCTATTTGCATAGGTTTTTATTGAGGATGCTTCATAGAGTGCTCATTATGGTGATGCTGCAAGTTTCCACCGTGAATTGGCATGTCTTAGGCTAGCGGCCCAGGCGTTTCTCTAACACACATACAAACTCCATGATCTTACAAGTTCTACTTTTATTTCACACCGCCGGGATCCGTAAGCAAAAGAACATGATATCAACGGGGTACAAAGTACAAGTGCAATGTTGAAAGCATTCCCCATGGTACATGGTTCTGCTAATTTCAACTTATAAAGCGCAAGCATATACGCAAGAAAGAAGGACCCAATGGTTCAAGTTTATTAGAGGCAAAAAGTAAAGTGTGTCATCAAGTTCGTGAGAGCTTTAATCACTAGTTTTCTCATTACAAGTGAAAGGTAGACAAAAGCATGAATATACTTGGAATAGCATAAGCTAGTAGGTAGGTATGGTGGACTCTTTGGAAAAACTTGGTTTAGGGAGTTGGATGCATGAGTAGAACTCATACTTGGTTGTGGAGGCTAGGAAAAGGTTGGGAGCGACAAACTAAGAGATCAATAATGGTCATAATCATGCAGAGCGACAAAACATGATTGATCAAAGCATAAAGTGACACTACAAGTTGAAAACTAAAGGATCATAAAGGCTATGGTGACTTTTGACAGTCATAACATGGTGTGAGCATGTGCCAAGTCAACCCAAATAAAGCATCAAAGGAGAATACCACTATACTATGCTTTAATATGCTAAAACAACACATGATTCATCCAAGGCACATTAAGCAATCTCAATTGTTTTTAACAAGTCATGCTACAGCAAAGAATACTAATCATAAATCCAAAACAATATGAAGTATGGCATGACAAAGCATAGCCACAGTCAAAAACAAGCTCTTTTTACCACAAAAGCATGAACTTTCCTACTCTTTTCCAAACCAAACCAAACTAAATGCAAACCAATGTATGAAAGAGGGGTCCAACAAATTTATTCGGAAAACTAAGCAAACCAAGCAAACAAAAAACCAAAATGAAAACGAAAAATAAGACACTCCAAGAAAAACACAATTATGCATGAAATAATAAAAATGAAGCGTTTGGAAGAAACCTGGGATTTTTATTGATGAAGAAGGGGATGCCTTGGGCATCCCCAAGCTTTGACGCTTGTACTTCTTGGATATTTCTTGGGGTGACACGCGTGGCATACCCAAGCTTGAGGTTTAGTCCATTCTTCATCTCATTACTCATTTCTTCCATACACCTGAAATTTTTTCCTTCATACAAAACTTCAGACAATCTTTATTAACAACATTAGTGCACTCAAGATAAATAAGTCTTAATGTTCAGTTCTAACACCAAATAAACTTCCATTAGAACACTAGCTACTGTAGCACTTCCCTCAAATAGCTCAATTCCCCAAAAGAACTCAAAAAGGAACCCACAAGAAGCAAATGCAGAAAATGGCAGAGATCTGTCAAAACAGACCAGCAGGTAAAGACGAATTTTTTCGAAGACCTTATGTTGCTCAAATCAAAAAGTGTTGAACTAACGAAAGTTAGATAACAACTTGGGTCAGAAGCAAAAAACATTACAGCTCAATCCGACGTACAGAGGTCTCTCAGAAATTATTATGGTGAAGCACAAAAATCTGTTTCGGGACAGCAACTTTCGCAATCAATACTTCAATCTCATTAGAGGTTACTCTTGGCACAAAAAGCAAAAGAAAAGGATAAGGAGAGGTTAGTACAGAGGTAATAACTTCCAAGACTCATCTAAAACTTTTGGGTTTTCTCCCAATAAGTACTTTTCTTTAACGCCTTTAAGTTAGGCATGAAAATTTGAGAAGATGCTCTCATAGGAAATATGAATTGAAGTAAAAGAGAGCATCAAGAAGCAAATTCAAAACACATTTAAGTCTAACCCACTTCCTATGCATAGGAATCTTGTATGCAAATAAATGCACAAAGAGCAAAGTGACAGGCATAGGAAGATAAAACAAAAGTAACTTCAAAACTTTCAGCACATAGAGAGGTGTTTCATTACCATAAAAACTTCTACAACCATATTTTCCTCTCTCATAATAATTTTCAGTAGCCTCATGAATAAACTCAACAATATAACTATCACATAAGGCATGCTTTTCATGATCTACAAGCACTACAGCTTTATTATAAACATTTCAAAAGAATCCTCGGGATCATAACATTCACCCTCCTTTGATAAGCATGGAGGACAATCAAATAATGTAAGAGATAAAGAGTTATTCTCATTAGAAGGTAGGCATGGGTAGATCCATTCTTCCTCCTTTTGTCCATCACTCTCCTCCTCTTTTTCATCTAATGAGCTTTCAGGTTCAGCAATTTCTTCTTCCATGGAGGTTCTAGCAGGCGGTGGTTCACCTATTACCTTAGCAGTCATAATACTTTTCCCAAATAGGAAACTGAGTGAGCTATCCATAATGAAATAGTGATTGGAGTAGAGCTATTCATAAAGGCAACTTGAGAAAGGAACTAATTTTGTTGTGTTTTTTGAAGAACAAAACAAGCAAACAAAGCAAAACAAAAACAACAAAGTAAAGAGATTGGTTATGAGGGACTCCCCTTGTGAAGATGTCCTTGACTCCCCGTCAACAGCGCCAGAAAACGTCTGGATGCGCTCGACGATCGACGTAGAGCTCGTTGGGAACCCCAAGAGGAAGGTATATTAAGCAGAGCAGCAAGTTTTCCCCAAGTTCTGAAACCAAGGTGTTACTAGCTGAGCTTTAGCAGGGCGCACTACCGGTGCTAGTAGCAACGTGGAGACCTGCACAACACAACCATAGAACTTTGTCCCCAACTTGCGATGAGGTTGTCAATCTCACCGTGTTTTGCGGAAAACAAAGGATTAAACGTATCAAATGGAAAGAAGTAAAAGTTTGCAGGAAGTAAACACAAAGCAGAAACAGTTTATAGATTGTATGTAAAAGAAAATGACCGGGATCCATAGTTCACTAGAGGTGGTTCTCCTTAAGATAGATAACATGCTGGGTAAACAAATTACAGCAGGGCAATTGACAAACACCGAGAAACACTTTTAGCCGCTAATAGAAAACATATAATAATTGTAGTTTTTGATGTGCCTATTATTTTGATGTACTTTGATAGAATGATAAAATTATAGGCACTTGATAGAAGGAACATCATATCATCTATAATTTTGATGACCCACAAGAATAACTAGCCACATAAAACCACTTTCTTGTGATTTGATAGAATGAACATTTTATCATATTATATGTTGATACATTGCAAATGTATCTATAATTATTGATGTTCCAGGCTTGCTTTTATCCACTTTCTTGTGTTTTGTTGCAACTTTGGAGTACTTTTCATATGATTTCCTGGACTAACCTATTAACAAGAGCCACAAAGGCCACCGCCTGCTTTCTGCTGTTTTGGTTCCAGAAAGTCGAAAAATGAATATTCTCGAATTGGATGGGACAAAAGCCAAAGTGCCTATTTTCCGAAGGGATCAAGTGCGAGAATCTGAGACGGAGAAGGGCCAGGAGCCACCACACCACTGGCCACGCTGGCAGGCCTGCCCGCACTGGGGGTGGTGTGGCTCCCGCACCCCTCGGCCTTTCCTTCCGCCTATAAGGTGCCCTCGACGAAAACCCTAAGTACCCGATCAAAATCCAGAAAGAGTCTCAGAGCCGCCATCTCCATCCCTAGATCGGGAGGATCAAGCTCTTCCCGACACCATGCCGAGAGGGAATTCACCGAGGCCTTCTTCATCACCATGCAAGCCTCCGGTGTGATGCGTGAGTAGTTCATCCTTGGACTACGGATCCATGTAGTAGCTAGATGGCTGGTTTCTCCTCCTTTGTGCTTTCATGTTTAGATCTTGTGAGCTCCGTTCATGATCAAGATCATCTATTTGTAATCCATACATGTTGTGTTTTCGGGGATCCGATGGATATTGAGATGCTATTTCAGATTGATTATTGATTCTATCATGTCTTTGTTATTTGAGATCTTGCATGCTTTCTGTTGTTACTAGCTATCTTGGCTAAGTAGATGCTAGCAACTCCAAGAGTTAGTATTTATGCTAGATAGTGGGTTCATGCCTGTGGTAATCTAGGGAAGTGACAGAAATCTCTAAGGTACTAGATGTGTTGTTGCTACTAGGGAGAAAACAACAATCCTTTGTTCATAGAACAATCGTATTGTTTACTTTACACGCAGTTCGTAAAGCAATAATCTGTTGCTTGCAACTTAATACTAGAGGGGGTTCAGATGATAACCTGAAGGTGAATTATTAGTCATAGATGCAGTTGGATGGCGGTCTATGTATTATGTTGTAATGCCCAATCAAGTCTCAAAGGAGTCAAGATGATTAGTATATGCATGTATTTCTTTCTCGGTGTTTGTCAATTGCCCCGCTGTAATTTGTTTACCCAGCATGTTATCTATCTTAAGGAGAGCCACCTCTAGTGAACTATGGATCCCGGTCCTTTGTCTTTTACATACAATCTATAAACTGTTTCTGCTTTGTGTTTACTTCCTGCAAACTTTTACTTCTTTCCATTCGATACGTTTAATCCTTTGTTTTCTGCAAAACATGGTGAGATTGACAACCTCATCGCAAGTTGGGGACAAAGTTCTGTGGTTGTGTTGTGCAGGTCTCCATGTTGCTACTAGAACCGATAGTGCGCAATGCCAAAGCTCAGCTAGTAATACCTTTGGGGTGTTTCCTTGCTCCTACTGGTTCGATTAAACCTTGGTTTCATAACTGAGGGAAAACTTGCTGCAGTGCTCATCATACCTTCCTCTTGGGGTTCCCAACAAGCTCTACATCGATCGTCGAGCACATCAAGACATTTTCTGGCGCTGTTGCCGAGGAGTCAAGGACATCTTCACAAGGGGAGTCCCTCATAACCAATCTCTTTACTTTGTTGTTTTTGTTTTGCTTAGTTTTCCTTTTGCTTTGTTTGGTTATTTTGTTCTTCAAAAAACACAAAAAAAATTAGTTTTACTTGTTTGCTTTCTTATTTGAAAACCCAAAAAAATGACTACTCTTGAAAACACTAAGTTGTGTGACTTCACTAGAACCAACAACAATGATTTTATGAGCACACCTATTGCTCCACCTGTGGCTGAAAATACTTTCTTTGACATAAAACCTGCTTTGCTCAATCTTGTTATGAGAGAACAATTTTCTGGTATTGGTAATGAAGATGCTGCTTCCCATCTAAACAACTTTGTTGAACTTTGTGAGATGCAAAAGCATAGGGATATAGATGGTGATATTATTAAGCTGAAATTGTTTCCTTTCTCTTTGAGAGGAAAAGCTAAAGAGTGGTTGAATTCCTTAACTAGGAATAGTATTGATTCTTGGACTAAGTGCAAAGATGCTTTTATTGGAAAATACTATCCTCCTGCTAAGATTATATCCATGAGAAGTGAAATAATGAAGATTAAACAACTTGATAATGAGCATGTTGCTCAAGCTTGGGAAAGAATGAAATCTTTGGTAAAGAATTGTCCCACTCATGGACTGACGGCTTGGATGATCATCCAAACTTTTTATGCAGGATTGAACTATTCTTCAAGGAACCTATTGGATTTAGCTGTTGGAGGCACCTTTATGACCATCACTTTGGGTGCTGCAACAAAACTTTTGGACAATATGATGGTTAATTATTCTGAATGGCATACTGAGAGAGCTCCAAAAGGTAAGAAGGTAAATTCTGTTGAGGAAACCTCCTCCTTGAGTGATAAGATTGATATTATTATGTCTATGCTCGTTAATGGGAAAGCCCATATTGATCCAAATAATGTTCCTTTAGCCTCTTTGGTTGCTCAAAAAGAGCAAGTTGATGTGAACTTCATAAGAAATAACAACTTTGGCAACAATGCTTATGGTAATAATGCTTATAGGAACAATTTTGGTAACAACAATTATAAGCCATACCCTCCCAGCAATGGTAATGCTTATGGAAACTCTTACAACAATAGTAAGAGTGCTCCCTCTAAACTTGAGGTTATGCTTAAAGAGTTCATTAGTAAACAAACTCCTTTCAATAAAACTATTGAGGAAAAACTCTCAAATGCTGAAAGAAATATAACATCTTTGGCTGAAGCTCAATCTTCTTTGAATAAAATGGCTGCTAAACCTGAAACTAATGAGAATCCCTTTGCAGCTACTAATTCCATATAAGTAAGAATTGATGAAAATGTTAGACTATTAGCTGAATTACATGCTAAGTGGGAAAGAGAAGATGAAATTGCTAGAAACATTAGTGTTTCTACTATTACCACCACTAGTGTTGAGGCTACTAACAGTTCTACTACTTTAGATGATAAAATTGATTTTGATCTTGATGGTTGCAACATCTCTGAAGTTATTAAGTTCCTACAAAAGCTTGCTAAAAGTCCTAATGCTAGTGCTATGAACATGGCTTTTACAAAACACATTACTGATGCTCTCATAAAGATTAAAGAAGAAAAGATGAAACATAAAGCTTCTATTCCTATAAAACAAGAAGATGGTTGGGAACCCATCATTAATATGAAAGTGAATGACTTTGATTTCAAAGCTTTGTGTGATCTTGATAGTAGTGTTCTATTATGCCTAGAAGGATTGATGACATGCTTGATTTGCCTCCTCTTGAAGATTGTTATTTGAATGTCCCACTTGATGATAATGCTAAAAATAAACTCATGGGGAGTCTTAATGATGTTCTTATTATGGTTAACGATTCCTATGTCCCCGTTGATTTCTATGTTTTGGATGTTGAATACAATGCTTCTTGTCCTATTACTTTGGGAAGACCTTTTCTTAGAACTATTGGTGCCATCATTGATATAAAAGAACGCACAATTAAATATCAACTCCCACTCAAGAAATGTATAGAAAACTTCCCTAAAAAGAGAGAAAAGATTTCTTTTGCTTCTCCTATGAAAACAAATTTTGGTCTTAATGCTTCTTCATTTGAGAACACTTGATTCTTTCTTTGCTTCTTATGCCTAACTTAAAGGCGTTAAAGAAAAGTACTTGTTGGGAGATAACCCAAGAGTTTTAGATGAGTCTTGCAAGTTATTACCTCTGTAATAACCGCTCCTTATCCTTTTTTATTTGCTTTTTGTGCCAAGAGTAACCTCTAATGAGAGTGAAGTAATGATTGGGAAAGTTGCTGTCCCGAAACAGATTTCTGTGCTTCACCGTACAAATTCCTGAGAGAGCTCTGTACGTCGGATTGAGCTATAATTTTTTGTGCTTCTACCCCAGGTTGTTATCTAACTTTCTTTAGTTCAACACTTGTTTACTTGAGCAACAGAAGGTCTTCGAAAAAATTAGTCTTTACCTGCTTGTCTGTTTTGACAGATTTCTGCCATTTTCTGCATTTGCTTCTTGTGGGTTCCTTTTTGAGTTCTTTTGCGGAATTGAGATTTTTGAGGGAAGTTCTACATTACCTAGTGTTCTAATGGAAGTTTATTTGGTGTTAGAACTGAACCTTGAGACTTATTTATCTTAAGTGCACTAATGTTGCTAATGATATTGTGTGAAGTTTTGTATGAAGGAAAAATTTCAGGTGTATGGAAGGAATGAGTAATGAGATGAAGGATGGACTAAAGCTCAAGATTGGGGATGCCATGAGTGTCACCCCAAGAAATATCCAAGAAGTACAAGCGTCAAAGCTTGGGGATGCCCAAGGCATCCCCTTCTTAATCAATAAAAATCCCAGGTTTCTTCCAAACGCTTCATTTTTATTGTTTCATGCACAGTTGTGTTTTTCTTGGAGCGTCTTATTTTTTCTTTTTGTTTTGGTGTTTATTTTGCTTGGTTTGGTTAGTTTTCTGAATAAATTGGTTGGACCCCCTCTTTCATACATTGGTTTGCATTTAGTTTGGTTTGGTTTGGAAAATAGTAGGAAAGTTCATGCTTTTGTGGTAAAAAGAGCTTGTTTTTGACTGTGGCTATGCTTTGTCATGCCATGCTTGATATTGTTTTTGCTTTATGCTTAGTATTATTTGCTGTAGCATGACTTGCTATAAACAATTGAGATTGCTTAATGTGCCTTGGATGAATCATGCGTTGTTTTAGCATATTAAAGCATAGTATAGTGGTATTCTCCTTTGATGCTTTATTTGGGTCGACTTGGCACATGCTCACACCATGTTATGAGTGTCACAAGTAACCATAGCCTTTATCATCCTTTAGTTTTCAACTTCTAGTATCACTTTATGCTTTGTTTGCTAGCCTCCAGAACCAAGTATGAGTTCCCCTCATGCATCCAACTCCCTAAACCAAGTTTTTCCAAAGAGTCCACCATACATACCTACTAGCTTATGCTATTCTAAGTATATTCATGCTTTTGTCTACCTTTCACTTGTTATGACAAAACTAGTGATTAAAGCTCTTACGAACTTGATGGCACACTTTACTTTATTGCCTCTAATAAACTTGAACCATTGGGTCCTTCTTTGTTGCGTATATGATTGCGCTTTATAAGTTGAAGTTAGCAGAACCATGTTTCATGGGGAACGTTTTCAACATTGCACTTGTACTTTGTACCCCGTTGATATCATGTTCTTTTGCTTACGGATCCCAGCGGTGTGAAATAAAAGTGGAACTTGTAAGATCATGGAGTTTGTATTTGTGTTAGAGAAATGTCTGGGCCGCTAGCCTAAGCCATGCTTAATCATGGTGGAAACTTGCAGCATCACCATAATGAGCACTCTATGAAGCATCCTTAATAAAAGCCTATGCAAATAGCAAATAAAAAGATCGCTGACATGCTCATTGTCTGCTTGCCTTGTCATTTTGATTATGGGAAAGCTCCCGTATCATGTGCAAGGGGTACCCCGTTGGCGGTTCTTAATGATACACATATACTTATAATGACAAGAGCTTACTCGTGACTGAAGTTGAGTAGCATGAGGATCGGTCTTCGTAAGTAAGGGGCATGAGATTTCGGTTTATAACTTGTCAAGCATATCCTCTTAGTTGTGTCACTTTAACCTTAATCACCTTCAAGATGCTTATGACAGGGGCAATGAGAGCTAAAAGCTATAAGTACCATAATTTTTGGAAGATCGTTATGAGACTTGAATCCCTACTTCCTTTTACAAAGGCCTTTCTTCCACCTTTATATTGAGTCTCCACCTTCTATCTTTATGCACTAGTTTGAGAGCATAGTGGCCATTCTTAGTTCTATGTTCATTGTCCCAAGACTAGTTGATTGATGCATAACTTGATATTGCTTGTTTTAAACTATTTGTATCTAGTCACTCTTATGAACTTTCAAGGTGTCCTATGCATTTATATTTGCTACTCTATTGAGGGACAAGCTGAATACTATTATGCTATGTTTTCTTTATGTGAAACAAACAAACGTCTTGCAAAGCATTGTTATTCATGAATCTTTTGTTTGTGCCTTTTCATGTTGCATCATAGTTTCTTTGCTTATTGCTAGAACTTTGTCTTTGATGTTATGATTGAAGTACTATGATCCTAGCTTTGAATGTTTTGCAAATACTTTGATCAAGTCTTTGATGGTGCATGTCACCTCAAAAATTATTTCTTTTTATCACTTACCTACTCGAGGATGAGCAGGAGTTAAGCTTGGGGATGTTGATACATTGCAAATGTATATATAGTTTTTGATGTTCCATGCGTGGTTTTATCCACTTTCTTGTGTTTTGTTTCAACTTTGGACTACTTTTCATATGATTTCATGGACTAACCTATTAACAAGAGCCACAGTGCCAGCTGCTTGTTTTCTGCTATTTTTGGTTCCAGGAAAGTCAGAAAATGAATATTCCCGGAATTGGACGGGACAAAAGCCAAAGTGCCTATTTTTCCGGAAGGGATCAAGTGCCAGAATACGAGACGGAGAAGGGCCAGGGAGCCACCACACCACCTGGCCGCGCGGCCAGGCCTGGCCCGTGCCAGGGGGTGGTGTGGCCGCTCCCGGAACACCCTCGGCCTGTCATCTGCCTATAAGTTGCCCTCGGGACGAAAACCCTAAGTACCCGATAAAAAATCCACGAAAGAGTCTGTAGCCGCCGTCATCTCCATCCCTAGATCGGGTGGGATCTGAAGCTCTTCCCGGCACCCTGCCAGAGAGGGGAATTCACCCTAGAGGCCTTCTTCATCACCATGCAAGCCTCCGGTGTGATGCGTGAGTAGTTCATCCTTGGACTACGGATCCATGTAGTAGCTAGATGGCTGCTTTCTCCTCCTTTGTGCTTTCATGTTTAGATCTTGTGAGCTCCGTTCATGATCAAGATCATCTATTTGTAATCCATACATGTTGTGTTTGCAGGGATCCGATGGATATTGAGATGCTATTTCAGATTGATTATTGATTCTATCATGTCTTTGTTATTTGAGATCTTGCATGCTTTCCGTTGTTAGTAGCTATCTTGGCCAAGTAGATGCTACCAACTCCAAGAGTTAGTATTTATGCTCGATAGTGGGTTCATGCCTCTGGTAATCTAGGGAAGTGACAGAAATCTCTAAGGTACTAGATGTGTTGTTGCTAATAGGGAGAAAACAACAATCCTTTGTTCATAGAACAATCGTATTGTTTACTTTACACGCAGTTCGTAAAGCAATAATCTGTTGCTTCCAACTTAATACTGGAGGGGGTTCGGATGATAACCTGAAGGTGGATTATTAGTCATAGATGAAGTTGGATGGCGGTCTATGTATTATGTTGTAATGCCCAATAAAGTCTCAAAGAAGTAAAGATGATTAGTATATGCATGTATTGCTTTCTCGGTGTTTGTCAATTGCCCCGCAGTAATTTGTTTACCCATCATGTTATCTATCATAAGGAGAGCCACCTCTAGTGAACTATGGATCCCGGTCCTTTGTATTTTATATACAATCTATAAACTGTTTCTGCTTTGAGTTTACTTCCTGCAAACTTTTACTTCTTTCCATTCGATACTTTTAATCCTTTGTTTTCCGCAAAACACGGTGAGATTGACAACCTCATCGCAAGTTGGGGACAAAGTTCTGTGGTTGTGTTGTGCAGGTCTCCACGTTGCTACTAGCACCGGTAGTGCGCCCTGCCAAACCTCAGCTAGTAAAACCTTTGGGGTGTTTCCTTGCTCCTACTGGTTCGATTAAACCTTGGTTTCATAACTGAGGGAAAACTTGCTGTTGTGCTCATCATACCTTCCTCTTGGGGTTCCCAACGAGCTCTACGTCGATCGTTGAGCGAATCAAGACGTTTTCTGACCCACAAGTATAGGGGGTGTATCGCAGTATTTTTGAGAAGTAAGAGTGTCGAACCAACGAGGAGCAAAAGGTGCTGGCTAGTGGTATGGATCAGGAATTCTCTGCAAATACTAAGCACATGGATTTTTAGGGGGTTTCGATAAAGCTAGTAAACATAGTACGAGTAAATAAAAGACAGTAGGAATAAATGTAGCAAGTGGCCCTATCCTTTATGCAGCAAAGGACAAGCCAGTTGTATTTTTATAGATGACCAAACATTGTCGAGGACACATGGGAAGACTGTCAAGTGCTTTCGCTAGCTTGCTAAGTGTTGAGTGGGTGAACCTGTGCTAATGTACCACCCCATCCAAGACTAATACATACTTGTGATTATACCCATTGCAAACATCCGTAAGTACAAGAAAGTAATTAAGGTAGAGACCTAAACTCTAAGACCCTTACGTCCCTTGTGTAATGGTTTCCTAACGGGCCTTCAGGTTTCTGTCACTCCGGCAACCCCTACGATTAGTAGCCAAATACACAATGCATTCCCCTAGGCCCGTATAGGTGAAGTGTCATGTAGTCGACGTTCACATGACACCACTAGAAGAAGTACACCACAACTTAAATAACAATCTACTGAATCTTTCTCAACGCAAATCCACTACTAACAACAGGACTTCTCCCATGTCCTCAAGAACAAAACAAACTACACACAAGACATCATATGGATCATGATCAGAGATGGAATAATGATGTATAACAATCTGAACATAAACAATAATTCAATGGTTCACTCAATAGCATTAACTACAAAGAGTAATCAACATCGGGAAAGTTTCCCCTATGAACTATGCAAGATTCAACGCAATTGTTACAGCAATATGGAGATGGTGATGAGGGTGCTGATGGTGATGATGGTGGTGATGATGATGATGATGATCCCGATGAAGTCCAGCTTGATGGTGGTGTTGATGGCGACGATCTCCCCTCCGGAAGGAATTCCCCGCAGAAATCATGCCGAGAGATATTTCTCTCGGTGTTTTCCGCAGAGGCAGCGGAATCTTCGTGGTCGCTCTATGAGTCTTAGGATTTAGGGAGGTTGATATCGCCAGTAGGGGAGAGCTGAGGGGCAGGTGGCCACACCAATCCTGAGCGCCCTAGGCCTGCCCGCGCCATGGGGTGGTGTGGGCCCCCTGTGGCCCACCTCCACTCCATCTTCTGACATCCTGAGTCTTCTGGAAAAATAGGATTTTCCGTATATTTTCCCAGATTTTCTGATCTTCGCGAATTTTGCCTCCAAACAGCACCTTTTCCATCAGAATCCTAACTGCAGCGGTCCATGCTCCAAAAGTCATCAACCATGCAAAAAAGATGAAATAACATAAGTATCACATCTCAATACGAAATATATCAATGAATAATAGTGAATTAAGACATACAATAGTGATGCAAAATGGACGTATCAACTCCCCCCAAGCTTAGACTTCGCTTGTCCCCAATAAGGTAAAAAGATAGACTCTACTAATAATTCCTCTATTCATGATATGACTCTACTAATAAGGTAAAAAGATAGAAGATAGTGATATGATACCGCGGAACTCCCCCAAGCTTGGAACAAACCAAGGGGATGCCAAACCTGATGACGAATTACTCCTTCGGTGGTGGTGGTAATATTTTATTAGTTGACGTGAGGACATCTTCCAGCATCTTGCGAAGCCTATTATTCTCCCATTGAAGCATGTCCACCTTCCTCCTCAAGTCTCGATACTTATCGTAGAACTCCTTAGTGACTCGTAGGGCTTCCGTCGATGCAGGGCAAGAGACTAAAGGTACCAGCCCCTGCTTGGGGTCTTGGAGATCTTCCTCCATATGATCCTTCCCTTTAGCCTTGGCAAACACCATTGTGCTTCTAAACCTTCAAAGAGTATGTCCTGGTAGAAACAGATCGAAACAAAAACACGACGAAAATACGATATACGAACCTCGGGAGATCCGGGGGATTATATATTACGAAGTTTGTCCTCAAAAGGAAGGTACTGGGAGAAAACGAGTCAGAGGCGGAGTCCTGGGTGGCCTCATCACCTGGTGGCGCGGCCAGGGGTGGGCCCGCACCATGTGATTGTGTGGGCCACCCCGGCTTCGGTTCCGTCCCTTTTTTGCTTCGAAACTTTCCTTATTGACTGAAAACTGTAAAAATATTGTTGGATTGTATTATCGCGGAACTTTTCTTACCAAAACTGTTACCTAGTTGGAAACGGACTCTGCAGGTCTCTGAATTTGGTCCTCAATGAATTTCTCTGGAGTTATAACTTGAAAGGCATCAATATAGTGTTTGAGTCGCTGTCGATTCACTACTTGTGTAGTATTATCTCTTAGAGAAGAATTTTTTTTTGCTCCTGTATGGTATACTTCTTCAATAGTGGAAGGTCCTTCCCATTTTTATAGTAGCTTACCTGCAAAAAATCTAAGACGATACCTATACAATAGAACCTTCTCACCAACATGAAATTCTCTCTTAAGTATTCGCTTGTCATGCCATCTTTTAACTTTTTCCTTAAAGAGCCTAGCATTCTCGTAGGCTTCACTCCTCCATTCATCTAAAGAACTTAAGTCAAATAATCTTTTCTCACCAGCGAGCTTACAATCTCTATTTAGTTCTTTCACTGCCCAGTAAGTTTTGTATTCTAACTCTAAGGGTAGGTGGCAAGATTTCCCATAAACCATTTTATAAGGAGACATTCCCATAGGATTTTTATAAGAATTTCTATAAGACCATAAAGCATCATTCAACTTCTTAGCCCAGTTTTTTCTAGACCTATTAACAGTCTTTTGCAAGATAGGTTTAATTTCTCTATTTGATAACTTTACTTGCCCGCTAGTTTGGGGGTGATAAGATGAAGCAATTCTATGATTAACATCATATTTTGCGAGGCTCTTCCTAAAACCGCCATGTATGAAATGAGAACCCCCATCAGTCATGAGATACCTAGGCACTCCAAACCTCGGAAAGATAACCTCTTTAAGCATTTTTAGAGAGGTTTCCCCGTCAGCGCTTTTTGTAGGAATGGCTTCTACCCACTTAGTAACATAATCTACGACAACAAGAATATGAGTGTATCCTTTTGAAGGAGGGAAAGGACCCATAAAGTAAAATCCCCAACAATCAAAAGGTTCAATAACTAGACAGTAGTTCATAGGCATTTCATTGCGTCTAGAAATATTACCAACATGCTGACATTCATCACAAGATAAAACAAATTTTCTTGCATCTTCAAAAAGGGTAGGCCAGTAGAAACCTGATTGTAGTACCTTTTGTGCAGTTCTATCTCCTGCATGATGTCCTCCATAGGCACTACCATGGCATTTATGCAATATGTCTTTTTGTTCATATTCTAGAACACATCTTCGCATAATACCATCAACTCCTTCTTTGTATAAGTGTGGGTCATCCCAAAAATAATGTCTCAGATCATAGAAGAACTTTCTCCTTTGCTGAGCTGTAAAAGTTGGAGGCAAATACTTGGAGACAATAAAGTTAGCATAATCAGCATACCAAGGGCTTCCTCGCGAGCTCACCCCCACTGCAGCTAACTGTTCATTCAGGAAACTATCAATAACAGGCATAGGGTCAAAAGAGATGTTTTCCAAACGAGATAAATTATCAGCTACAGGATTTTCAGCACCCTTTCTATCTACTATATGTAGATCAAACTCTTGTAAAAGCAGTACCCATCTAATAAGCCTAGGATTAGCGTCCTTCTTCGCTATAAGATATTTAATAGCAGCATGATCAGTATGAACGGTTACTTTTGAGTCCACAATATAGGGCCTAAACTTATCACAAGCAAAAACAACAGCTAGAAATTCCTTTTCAGTAGTAGCATAATTCCTTTGAGCAGCATCTAGAGTCTTACTAGCATAATGGATAACGTTTAGCTTTTTTTCAATACGTTGCCCAAGGACAGCACCTACAGCAAAATTACTAGCATCACACATTATTTCAGAGGGTAAACTCCAATCTGGTGGTTGAACAATAGGGGCTGTAGTTAAAGCATTCTTAAGAGTTTCAAACGCTTCCTTACAATCATCATCAAAAACGAATGGTACATCTTTTTGAAGAGGATTAGTAAGGGGTTTTGATATCCTAGAAAAGTCTTTAATAAACCTTCTATAGAAACCATCATGACCAAGGATACTACAAATACCTTTGATGTCTCTTGGGCATGGCATCTTCTCAATTGCCTCAACCTTAGCTCTATCAACTTCTATTCCTCTTTCAGAAACTTTATGACCAAGAACAATCCCTTCATTAACCATGAAGTGGCATTTCTCCCAATTAAGAACAAGATTAGTTTCTTCACATCTCTGCAAAACTTTATCAAGGTTGTGCAGACAATTATCAAAAGAAGTTCCATAGACAAAAAAGTCATCCATGAAAACTTCTACAATTTCCTCACAAAAGCCATGAAAGATAGCAGACATGCACCTTTGGAAAGTAGCAGGAGCATTACATAAACCAAAAGGCATACGTCTATAAGCATAAGTTCCATAAGGGCAAGTAAAAGTAGTTTTTGCTTGATCTTGTTGTTAAACAGCAATTTGAGAAAACCAGAATAACCATCAAGAAAACAAAAATGGGTCTTTTTAGACAACCTTTCCAACATTTGATCAATAAAAGGAAGCGGGTAGTGATCTTTCTTAGTGACTTTATTGACTTTCCTAAAATCGATGCACATCCTATAGCCTACTACTATTCTTTGAGGAATAAGCTCATCATTATCATTAGGGACAATGGTAATACCTCCCTTTTTAGGAACACACTGAACAGGACTAACCCATTCACTATCTGCAATAGGGTAAATAATACTAGCATCAAGGAGTTTCAATACCTCATTCCTTACCACTTCCTTCATCTTAGAATTTAAACGTCGTTGGTGCTCCACTACTGGCTTCGCATCTGGTTCTATGTTGATAGAATGTTGACATATAGTAGGTGAAATCCCTTTCAAATCATCCAGAGTATAGCCCATAGCTCCTCGGTGTTTCCTCAAAACCTCCCATAATCTTTCTTCTTCCTCCCCTGAAAGTTTAGCGCTAATAATAACAGGATATATCTTTTTATCATTAATAAAAGCATATTTAAGATCATTAGGGAGAGGTTTTAGATCGAAAACTGGACCCTTTTTAGGTGGCATCGTGGTACCCAAGTATTCCATAGGCAAGTCGTCCTTAAGCATCTTAGGTTGATCACGGAGGATCCTGTCAATCTCATTCCTTTCTTCCATGAAGATTTCACTTTCATGATCTTCCATAAATTGCTGCAAAGCATTGTTAGGAACAAGAGAAATAGAAGCAAGTTGTTCAACCCTAAAATCCTCATTATGGGTTTCCTCTTCGCAAGGTTCTTTATTAAATTTCGAAAAATTAAACTCATAAGATTCCCCATCAAACTTAGTCAAGATTTTCTCCCTCTTGCAATCAATGATATATCCACAAGTACTCAAGAAAGGTCTACCAAAAATGATGGGGTAGGTTTTACTAGCAGCCGAACCAAGTACTAGAAAATCCGCAGGGTACTTAATTTTACCACAAAGAACTTCCACGTCTCGTACAATACCAATTGGAGAGATGGTCTCTCTATTCGCAAGGTGAATAACCACATCAATCTCTTCCAACTCGCAAGGACTGATTTCATGCATAATTTCTCTATAAAGCTCATAAGGAATAGCACTGGAACTTGCACCAATATCACATAAACCATAATTGCAATGATCACCAATCCTAACAGAAAGCACAGGAACACTAGCCTTTTTAGTTCTATTGGGATGTGAAACAATATTAGAAGCATCCTCACAAAAGACCATGTGCCCATCTTCTACGCTTTTGGTGACAAGGTCTTTCACAATTGCTACCACAGGTTCAACATTTATTTGTTCATCAGGTTTTACAGTTCTTTTTTCACTTTTGGTGATTACATTAGTTATCATAGGATGATCCTTTACCTTTTTGGGGAAAGGAATCTTCTCGATATAAGGTTTAGGTAAAATGGGGTCAATAATGCAATACTCAGCACTTCCAATAGGAGCATAGTCAACAATATCTTTGTAAGGTGCATGGTATTTGTTCCATCCCCTTTTTGGAATTTCGATATAGGAAGCAAAAGCTCTAAAGCAATTCGTAATAACTTGCAAGTCAAGACCATAAATATTACTAATATTTTAAAAGTCATCAGTTCCCATAAAAGATTCAATGCATTCATAATCATAATTTATACCTGACTCTCTACCTTTTTCAATCTCCCAAGCTTCAGCATTGTCTTGAATACGATCCAGAAGATCCCATTTAGCTTCTTCTTCCATGCGAGTGAATGATCCATCACAAGAAGCATCCAATAAATCTTTATCATTTAGAGGGAGCCTTGCATAAAAGTTATTGATAATAATATTGTTGGGGAGCTCATGAATAGGACATTTGAGCATTAGTAACTTCAATCTCCCCCAAGCTTGAGCTTTACTCTCTCCATCAAGAGGCCAAAAGTTGTATACTTGATTCCGATCTTTATGAATCTCAATAGGAGGATAAAACTTTGAATAAAAGAGAGGCACTATTTCCTCCCATTCCAGAGCTTGACCATTCTTCAGTAGCTTATACCATTCCTCAGCTCTTCCTTTCAGTGATAATGAGAATAACTCCTTCTACCTTCACACTTGAACAACCCGCATAATTCGTGTATAAAGAGTAAATGATCACCGGGATGGACAGTTACATCCCCAACATAGTAGTTATCCATAACACGATCAATAATTCTTGTAGGTATTTTGAAAACATCATTCTCAGCAGGTGGTGGCTTATCTACTACCTTAGCAGTGGTAGTAGCATTACCAAATAAGAAACTCAGCGAATTATCCATAACGAAAATAAAGCAACTAGCAGAAGTAAACAATACTCACAGTAGAAGTTTCCTTTAACAGTTCCACTCTCCAATAGCGCTTCACTCCCAGGCAACGGCGCTAGAAAATAGTCTTGATGACCCACAAGTATAGGGGGTGTATCGCAGTATTTTCGATAAGTAAGAGTGTCGAACCCAACGAGGAGCAGAAGGTGCTGGCTAGTGGTATGGATCAGGAATTCTCTGCAAATACTTAGCAAACGGATTTTTAGGTGTTTTCGATAAAGCAAGTAAACAAAGTACGAATAAATAAAAGAAAGTAGGAATAAATGTAGCAAGTGACCCAATCCTTCATGCAGCAAAGGACAAGCCGACTGTATTTCTATAGATGACCAAACGTCCTCGAGAGCACATGGGAAGACTGTCAAGTGCTTTCGCTTCATATAGTCGATTAATCTCCTCTAGCTTGCTAAGTATTGTGTGGGTGAACCTGTGCTAATGTACCGCCCCATCCAAGACTAATACATACTTGTGATTATACCCCTTGCAAACATCCGTAAGTACAAGAAAGTAATTAAGGTAGAGACCTAACCACAGCTTTAAACTCTAAGAACCTTACGTCCCTTGTGCAATGGTTTCCTAACGGGGGTTCAGGTTTCAGTCACACCGGCAACCTCTACGATTAGTAGCCAAATACACAATGCATTCCCCTAGGCCCGTATAGGTGAACTGTCATGTAGTCGTCATTCACATGACACCACTAGAAGAAGTACACCACAACTTAAATAACAATCTATTGAATCTTTCTCAACGCAACTCCACTACTAACAACAAGACTTCTCCCATGTCCTCAAGAACAAAATGAACTACTCACAAGACATCATATGGATCATGATCAGAGATGGAATAATGATGTATAACAATCTGAACATAAACAATAATTCAATGGTTCACTCAATAGGATTAACTACAAAGAGTAATCAACACCGGGAAAGTTTCCCCTATGAACTATGCAAGATTCAACGCAATTGTTACAACAATATGGAGATGGTGATGAGGGTGCTGATGGTGACGATGGTGGTGATGATAATGATGATCCCGATGAAGTCCAGCTTGATGGTGGTGTTGATGGCGACGATCTCCCCTCTCCGGGAAGGAATTCCCCCAGGAGAAATCTGTCTGTCGAAGAGATCTTTCTCTCTTGGTGTTTTCCGCCACGTAGTGGCGACGGAATCTTTCTCTGGTCGCTCCCCGAGTCTTAGGGTTTCGGGAGGTTGATATACGCTAGAGGGGAGAGGCTGGAGTGGGCCAGGGTGGCCACACCAGTCCCAGGTGCGGCCTAGGCCTGCCCGCGCCATGGGGTGGTGTGGGCCCCCTGTGGCCCACCTCCACTCCATCTTCTGGCATCCTGAGTCTTTTGTAAAAATAGGATTTTCCGTATATTTTCCCGGATTTTCTGATTTTCGCGAATTTTGCCTCCAAACAGCTCCTTTTCCATCAGAATCCTGACTGCAGCGGTCCATGCTCCAAAAGTTATCAACCATGAAAAAAAGATGAAATAACATAAGTATCACCTCTCAATATGAAATATATCAATGAATAATAGTGAATTAAGACATAGAATAGTGATGCAAAATGGACGTATCAACTCCCCCCAAGCTTAGACTTCGCTTGTCCCCAAGCGAAACTAAGCTCAATAAACATGACCTCAGGTTTATGGAGTGAAGAGTCGATAAAAGAATACGGACAAGAAGCATCACATTCATCAAATACATAGATCATAATAGAAGACAACTCACTATTATATAACTCAACTTGCAATGAGTAAAGGAAACACAATAAAGATACATAAAGTGAATCATAATTGTTAATGACAAACTGAGCTCTTGGTCGAAGAATAGTTGATAATTTGCTGGAGTTCACAAATAGCTGGCTTTCTCAATGATAGCTTTCAAAGTAGTAAACTTCAAGATAAGAGCAATGTGCAAAGCAAGGAACATAAGACATGATTGAATAAATCATCATATGAATGAATGAAACACAACAACTCAAAATACTTGCTGAGATACAAGGGAGTAGGTTTACTGACTCAACTACAAAGTAAAAGAAAGGCCCTTCGCAGAGGGAAGCAGGGATTGCAAGTCTCATAAAGAGCTCCCAAAAATTATGATACTTACTAGCTTTCAGCTCTGATTGCCCCTATCATAGGCATCTTTAGGTGATTAAGGTTAAAGTGACACAACTAAGAAGATATGCTTGACAAGTTATAAGTTGAAATCTCATGCCCCTTACTTATGAGTACCAATCCTCATGCTACTCAGTTTTAGTCACGAGCAAGCTCTTGTCATTGTATATACATGCGTATCATCGAGAACCGCCAACAGGGTACCCCTTGCACATGACACAGGACCTATCCCATAATCAAAATGACAAGGCAAGCAGACAGTGAGCATCTCAGCGATCTTTTTATTTACTATTTGCATAGGTTTTTATTGAGGATGCTTCATAGAATGCTCACTATAGTTATGTTGCAAGTTTCCACCATGATTAGGCATGGCCTAGGCTAGCGGCTCAGGCGTTTCTCTAACACACATATAAACTCCATGATCTTACAAGTTCCACTTTTATTTCACATTGTCGGGATCCATAAGCAAAAAGCAAAAGAACATGATATCAACTAGGTACAAGTACAAATGAAGTGTTGAAAGCGGTCCCCATGATACATGGTTCGGCTAACTTCAACTCATAAAGTGAAGCATATACGCAACAAAGAAGGACCCAATGGTTCAAGTTTATTAAATGCAAGAAAGTAAAGTGTGCCATCAAGTTCGTGAGAGATTTAAACACTAATTTTCACATAACGAGTTTAATCTGGGAGGTAGATAAAAAAAGAATTTACTTGGAATAGCAATAATGCTACTAGGTAGGTATGGTGGACACAAATGGCAAAGTTTTGGTTTAAAGGAGGTGGATGCACGAGAAGAATACCCTCTCAGTATAGGTTTTTGGATAGCAAGGATGGGTAGCAAGTATAAGAGTTGAAGGAAACAACCAAACATACAAGTGATAAAGACAAACATGCAATCTTCCTTGGAATCACAAAAGATCTTAACTAGAGAATACTAGACTTATGAGCAAATCAAGAAAGAAAGACAATGAAATCATTTTTCTCTTTAGAGTACATCTATCCTTTTCATTCAACTCTCAAAAATAGTGTTGCTACTGACCGAGCCAGGTTTGCCAAAACCAACTAAATTAACTCAATGATCCTAGAGTGCCACCAATAATAACAACAAGATCAATCATATAACCATGAATTGAAAACTAATATAAGCTATGAAAATGAGTGGATGATAGAACTTCTCATTAATATTCCAAAACGGAACATCACACCAAGGGATACAAATCTAACGAGAGAGGGGACACTTCCATAATGCAAACCATACTAAATAATAATTCCTCTATTCATGATATGACTCTACTAATAAGGTAAAAAGATAGAAGATAGTGATATGATACCGCGGCACTCCCCAAGCTTGGAACAAACCAAGGGGATGCCAAACCTGATGACGAATTACTCCTTCGGTGGTGGTGGTAATATTTTCTTAGTTGACGTGAGGACAACTTCCAGCATCTTGCGAATCCTATTATTCTCCCATTGAAGCATGTCCACCTTCCTCCTCAAGTCTCGATACTTATCGTAGAACTCCTTAGTGACTCGTAGGGCTTCCGTCGATGCAGGGCAAGAGACTAAAGGTACCAGCCCCTACCTGGGGTCTTGGAGATCTTCCTCCATAGGCTCCTTCCCTTTATCCTTGGCGAACACCACTGTGCTTCTAAACCTTCAAAGAGTATGTCCTGGCAGAAACAGATCGAAACAAAAACATGACGAAAATACGATATACGAACCTCGGGAGATCCGGGGGATTATATATTACGAAGTGGTAAAACCTTTTGTGTCCAAATTCAACTGAAAACCATCAAAACAAAAGCTACTGAAACAACTCCTTCCAAAAACCCAAAAAGAATTCAAAAAGGAAATCGAATAAAGAAGCAGATGCAAGAGTGGCTAAATCTGTCAAAACAGACCAGCAGGTAAAGATCAATTTTTTATAAAATCTTCTGTTGCTCATATCAAAAAGTGCAAAACTAACGAAAGTTAAATAACAACCTGGGGCAGAAGCACAAAAATTTACAGCTCCATCCGACATACAGAGATCTCTCAAGAATTTTTATGGTGAAGGACAAAAATCTGTTTTGGGACAGCAACTTCCCCAAATCTTACTTCTCTCTCATTAGAGGTTGATCTTGACACAAAAAAAACAAAACGGATAAGGAGCGGTTATTACTGAAGTAATAACTTCCAAGACTCAAAGAAACAAAAACAAACTAAAAGCATAAAACAAATTGGGTTGTCTCGCATAAAGCTCTTTCTTTATAGCCATTAAGATGGGCATGATAATTTTGAAGAAGCTCTCTTAGGGATATGGATTGAAGTGAAAGAGAGCATTTAGAAGCAAAAAACACACAAATTTAAGTCTAACCCACTTCCTATGCAAGGGAATTTTGTAAACAAACAAGTTGAAACTAGAGGCAACTTGCATAAGAAGGCAAAAGAAGTGCAACATAAAAACTTTCAGCATAAAACTCTCATAATAACTTTCAGTATCATGCATAAACTAAACAATATAGCTATCACAAGGACTATCATAGCAATGATCACTTATTCTAACAGAACACACAGGAATACTAGCTCTCATAACACTACTATGTGAAACAATATTAGAGGTATCCTTACAAAGGATAGGGTGTCCCTCTTCCTCATACTTAGTGACAAAGTCTTTCACACTTGATACTATAGGTTCATCAACCATTTGTTTATCAGGTTCAACAGCCTTATTCATACTTTCATTAACCATACTAGCTATCATAGAATGTTCCTTTACCTTAACTAGAAAAGGCATTTTCTCAATATAAGGTTCAGGTAAAACATGATTAGTAGTATAAACTTTAGTATTTCTTGCAGGAACGCTCTTAGCAACATCTTTATAAGGTTCGTGATACTTATTCCACTTCTTTTTAGCCACTTCAGTATAAGAAGCAAAAGGCTTAAAATAAGAAGCAATAGCTTGAGTGTCTAGACCATAAACATTTTTAATATTTTGTAGTCATCAGTTCCCATAAAAGATTCAATGCATTTATAATCATAATTTATACCTAACTTTCTACCTTTGTCATTCTCCCAAGCTTCAGCATTGTCTTGAATACGATTTATCTATAATGAGGAGGGATTAGTTCTCGATGATCGATGTAGAGATCGTTGGGAAACCCAAGAGGAAGGTATGATGAGCACAGGAACAAGTATTCCCTCAGTTATGAAACCAAGGTTTAATCGAACCAGTAGGAGCAAGGAAACACCCCAAAGGTGTTACTAGCTGAGCTTTGGCAGGGCGCACTACCGGTGCTAGTAAAAACATGGAGACCTGCACAACACAACCACAGAACTTTGTCCCCAACTTGCGATGAGGTTGTCAATCTTAGCGTGTTTTGCAGAAAACAAAGGATTAAACGTATAAAATGGAAAGAAGTAAAAGTTTGCAGGAAGTAAACACAAAGCAGAAACAGTTTATAGATTGTATGTAAAGACAAAGGACCGAGATCCATAGTTCACTAGAGGTGGCTCTCCTTAAGATAGATAACATGCTGGGTAAACAAATTACAGCGGGGCAATTGACAAACACCGAGAAAGCAATACATGCATATACTAATCATCTTGACTCCTTTGAGACTTGATTGGACATTACAACATAATACATAAACCGCCATCCAACTGCATCTATGACTAATAATCCACCTTCAGGTATCATCCAAACCCCCTCCAGTATTAAGTTGCAAGCAGCAGATTATTGCTTTACGAACTACGTGTAAAGTAAACAATACGATTGTTCTATGAACAAAGGATTGTTGTTTTCTCCCTAGTAGCAACAGCACATCTAGTACCTTAGAGATTTATGTCACTTCCCCAGATTACTAGAGGCATGAACCCACTATCAAGCATAAATACTAATTCTTGGAGTTGCTAGCATCTATTTGGCCAAGATAGCTACTAACAACAGAAAGCATGCAAGATCACAAATAACAAAGACATGATAGAATCAATAATCAATCTGAAATAGCATCTCAATATCCATCGGATCCCCGCAAACACAACATGTATGAATTACAAATAGATGATCTTGATCATGACCGGAGCACACAAGATCTAAACATGAAAGCACAAAGGAGGAGAAACCAGCCATCAAGCTACTACATGGATCCGTAGTCCAAGGATGAACTACTCATGCATCACACCGTAGGCTTGCATGGTGATGAAGAAGGCCTCCAGGGTGAATTCCTCTCTCCGGCAGGGTGCCGGGAAGAGCTTTAGATCCCTCCCGATCTAGGGATGGAGATGACGGCGGCTACAGACTCTTTTGTGGATTTTTGATCGGGTACTTATGGTTTTCGTCCTGAGGGCAACTTATAGGCAGAAGGAGAGGCCGAGGGGGTGCTAGGGCTGGCCTCACCACCCCCTGGCGCGGGCCAGGCTGGGCCGCGCGGCCAGGTTGTGTGGTGGCCCCCTGGCCCCTCTCCGTCTCGTATTTTGGCACTTGATGACATCCGGAAAAATAGGCACTTTGCCTTTTGTCCCGTCCAATTCCGAGAATATTCATTTTCTAACTTTGCTAGAACCAAAAACAGCAGAAAACAGGCAGCTGGCACTGTGGCTCTTGTTAATAGGTTAGTCCAAGAAATCATATGAAAAGTACTCCAAAGTTGGAACAAAACACAAGAAAGTGGATAAAACCAAGCATGGAACACCAAAAATTATAGATACATTTGCAATGTATCAACAAGAAAATAGTCTTGATGACCCACAAGTATAGGGGGTGTATCACAGTATTTTCGATAAGTAAGAGTGTCGAACCCAACGAGGAGCAGATGGTGCTGGCTAGTGGTATGGATCAGGAATTCTCTGCAAATACTTAGCAAAATTATAGATACATTTTGAGGGTGCTGATGGTGACGATGGTGGTGATGATGATGATGATGATCCCGATGAAGTCCAGCTTGATGGTGGTGTTGATGGCGACGATCTCCCCTCTCCGGGAAGGAATTCCCCATGAGAATCATCTGCCGGAGAGATCTTTCTCTCTCGGTGTTTTCCGCCCCGCAGAGGCGGCAAAATCTTTTTGTGGTCTCTCCCCGAGTCTTAGGGTTTCGGGAGGTTGATATACTCTAGAGGGGAGAGGCTGGAGTGGGCTAGGTTGGCCACACCACTCCTAGGCGCGCCCTAGACCTGCCCGCGCCATGGGGTGGTGTGGGCCCCCTGTGGCCCACCTCCACTCCATCTTTTGGCATCTTGAGTCTTCTGGAAAAATAAGATTTTTCGTATATTTTCCCGGATTTTCTGATCTTCGCGAATTTTGCCTCCAAACAACACCTTTTCCATCAGAATCCTGACTGCAGCGGTCCATGCTCCAAAAGTCATCAACCATGCAAAAATAGATGAAATAACATAAGTATCACCTCTCAATACGAAATATATCAATGAATAATAGTGAATTAAGACATAGAATAGTGATGCAAAATGGACGTATCAACTCAGAAAATAGTCTTGATGACCCACAAGTATAGGGGGTGTATCGCAGTATTTTCGAGGGAAGTGAAACCCAATTTATTGATTCGACACAAGGGGAGCCAAAGAATATTTATCAGCCTTAACAACTGAGTTGTCAATTCAGCTGCACCTAGAAACAATCTTGCCCACATCAGTTTATCAGTAGCAACAGTTTTGTAGTAGGAATAGTAAAGTAACAGCAGTAGTAAAGAAAAGACAGTAATAACAAAAGCAGTAAACAGTCGGATTCGAGTGCGGTAGGCATAGGGATGGATGGACGGGCGTTCCATGGACAAGACAATTCAAATAGCAATCAGAACATAGGGAAATGGCAGATAAACAAGATAAAGCATCCAAGTACTAGACAATCCTAGGCATGTGTTCCATATATAGTCATACGTGCTCACAATGAGAACTTCCACAACATCTTTTGTCCTGCCAGCCCATTTGCAGCGGGGCCTCTAGGGAACTACTGGCAATTAAGGTGCTCCTTTTAATAGAGCACCGGAGCAAAGCATTAACACTCCTGAACACATGTGATCCTCACATCAAAGCCTTTCCCTTCCGGTTATCCCGATTTTTGTCACTTCGGGGCCATAGGTTCCGGACAACGACGTGTGTATACAACTTGTAGATAAGACCAAGAACAATACTATCATAATGAATCAATAATAATTTCAGATCTGAAATCATGGCACTCGGGCCCTAGTGACAAGCATTAAGCACAACAAGTCGCAACAAAGTCATAAAGCACTAATAAAAGATACTAGGAACCATGCCCTAACAATCTGATGCCATTACATGAACGATCTCATCCAATCCCTACCATCCCCATAGCCTATAGCGGGGAATTACTCACTCACAGATGGGGGAAACATGGATGGTCGATGGTGATGATGATGGCGATGATCTCCTCCAATTCCCCGTCCTGGCAGGGTGCCAGAACGGAGTTTCTGGTGCTGTTTCGTGGATCTGGTGGTGGCAGCGGAGCGGAACTCCTTCTGGAAAAACGTCCAACCCTGGGAGTTTTTAGGTCAGAAGGCTCCTTATAGGCGAAGAGAGAGACCGAGGGGTGCACTGGGGCCCACCACCCCTGTCATGACTGGCTCTGGCCGTGCCACCAGTGGTGTGGCCACCCCGGCTCTTCTCCGTCCTGATACGCTCCTGAGTCTTCGGGTGAAATAGGATTTTTGGCATATTTTCCGGGATTTTTCCTGATAGTTGATTTTCTGCACAAAAAGTAGACACCAAGGCAATTCTGCTGAAAACAGCGTCAATTCGCATTAGTTGCATCCAAATCACACAAGTATAGAGGAGAAACCATAGCAATAGTGTTCGGGAAAGTAGATACGTTTTGGACATATCAACTCCCCTCAAGCTTAGCTTATTGCTTGTCCTCAAGCAATTCAGTTGAAAACTGAGTGCGATAAAATAACATTCACGAACACATTTGCTTCATGTGATGTAAATATTCTCAGCAATGTGATCAACAACTTAGATAGTTCATAATAAAGAGTATGCAACCAAGTATACTTAATAGTCATTGCGAGCTATGAAGAGATTCCAACTCAAGAATAATAAGTAGCATGAGGCACAAACATAAGCAACATTACAATGCTCATAAAAAGGTATGATAGAGTGGTATCTCACTTGCCCTTTGATTATGAATGTTAAGGCACCTCTGAAGTTCAAGTGATGACTAGAAGTAAAGATATCAAGGATACAAGCATCAAAGTCATAACACAAATAATCAAGTAATGGAGCAAACACAAAGAATGACAACTATGCTCTCAAGAAGGTGCTCAAAGAATATGTGAAGACTCAACAAGTAGAAGAAAAGGTTTTGTATAATTTTGAAAGGCTTCCAAATGATGAAAGTATGGTACTCGTTAGCTTTGAGATCTCATTGCCCCTATCATAAGCATCTTTAAAGTGGTTAAGGTGAAAGTGACACAACTAAGAGGATATGCTTGACAGGTTATAAATCGAAGTCTCATGCCCCTTACTTACGAAGACCGATCCTCATGCTACTGAACTTCAGTCACAAGTAAGCTCTTATCATTGTAAGTACATACGTATCATAGAGAACCGCTATCCCATGACACAGGAGCTATCCCATGATCAAAATACAAGGCAAGCAGACAATGAGCATCTCGGCGATCTTTTTATTTACTATGTGCATAGATTTTTATTGAGTATGTTTCATAGAATGCTCATTATGGTTATGTTGCAAGTTTCCACCATGATTAGGCATGGCTTATGCTAGCGGCCCAGGCGTTTCTCTTACATACATACAAACTCCATGATCTTACAAGTTCCACTTCTATTTCACACCGCCAGGATCCGTAAGCAAAAGAACATGATATCAACTTAGGTACAAAGTACCTATGAAGTGTTGAAAGCGGTCCCCATGATACATGGTTCTACTAACTTCAACTCATAAAGCGCAAGCATATGCGCAACAAAGAAGGACACAATTGTTCAGGTTTATTAAGTGTAAGAAAATAAAGTGTGCCATCAAGTTCGTGACAGCCTTACTAACTAACTTTCTCATAACAAGAAAACATTTTATTCAGAAGAAAATAAGGCATATTGAATATGCACGGAAGTAGTAAATGATGCTAATGGGTAGGTATGGTGGACACTTTGGAAACATTTGGTTTAGGGAGTTAGAAACTTGAGTAAAACATGCTCAGAAAAAGTGAAGGATAGCAATAGTAAGGGAGCGACAAACGAGAGGGCAATAGCTGTCATTATCATGCTTGCAACAAAACAAGACTACTCATGGCATGAAAGTGATTCAATATCCTCAAGGCAAAATAATTCATCGAGGCTTAACTGATTATTACAGTCATGTGCATGCGTGGGCATGTGCCAAGTCAATCAAATGAAACATTCAGAGGAGGATACCACAGTGTCATACCAATTTATGAATAGAGTAATGCAAGCAAACATTCATGAGACATGCTACAAACTATTAGTGGGCTGGAGCTAATCACAAGAAAGCAAGAACTACTAAGCATCCAAAGATAACATACACCGTACATGAACGGACTAAGCAAGCTCACAATGATGAGTATATGTACAAAAATGAAGACAAATAGAGTTCGTTACCATCCTCTTACCATGCCTCAAGTTGTCATTAATCCTCATTATTGCTCTTCACTTGTGTGGCTTGAATAATAATATGAAACAAATAATCCACTAAGAATTGCCGAACCCTGTAGCAAACTCGCAAAAACCAAAGAAGAACGACAAATATTTTTGGTGTTTTCGATTTTTAAACAAGAACCAAAAGAGAAAAACAAGCAAAGCAAAATCTTTTTGGTTTTTTCAAATAGTTCAAACAAAGCAAAAAGGGAAAAACAAACCAAGGCAAAAAGAAGAAGCAAACCAAAGAGAAACAACAAAAATATTTTTCGTCTTTTTGTGTTTCTTTAGAAAGCAAAAGCAAAGAAGAACGAAAACTAAAAAGAGAACGAAAACATGAATATACAAATTACCGACGCAACATGATATGGAGATGAGTGCGGTATCGGCGTACCTCCCCCCAAGCTTAGGCTTTTGGCCTAAGTGGGTATCAATTCCAAGCTGGCCAGGATGAAATGTCACTAGGGTACGACGAGGAGGTACCCTCGTCCTGGTGCGAGCTCGAGTACGTCCCCCCCTAATGTGCGGAGTAATCATAGGAGGGCACATCCTCCTGGTGCTGCTCGTGGAAACCCAGCAAGCAAAGCTACTCGTCCACCTCCTCCTTGGAGCGCGACCCCGGTCTTCTGTCAACACTAAACAAAGCAGGTTGTGGCAAAAGGATCTCCCTTTCATCCCCGTCATTGAAAAGCATCCTATATACTAGATTGTTCAAATCAGAGATAGCAGTGACAAAGTTATGAGTTTTCAAGGCAACATGGTCAAGCCTCCGTGGTGCTAGCATAGCATCATCGAGATCCACTGAAAGACCAAATGCATTGACTACACGCGAGGCAATGATGCCCCCATAGATAGGCCCCCTAGCAGCTAGGCGGAGAGCAATGAGAGAGCCAAGATTGTACCGAGTATCATTGTTGAGCGCAGCAGCAAGCAAAGCTAAGGGATAGTTGGAGATATTACTAGTGTTCTCCCTACCCAATACACTAGTGGCAAGATAATATGGAAAGTATCTAAGAGCAGGGAGTTCGATATTTCTTATCTTTCCGTGCCGCGCCACGCGGTCATCACCATTGGTCACCCCTCGGTAAAGCTCCAACAAATCAGCGGGTCGCCCTTGAATTTTCTTCATGGTCCCTATCATATGCACACCTACAATACTGCAAAATCTCTACAAAGGCATGGTGAAAGGCATATCATAGATTTTAAAAGAGATAGTAGATTGATAAGGTGTGCCTGCATGGTGGCCCCCCCTGGTACCTACCAGGTACTCCTCTACCCCTTTTTTCACGTCAAAATTTAATATGAATTTTCTAGAATTTTTCGAGACACTTTATTTTTGGGCTTTTTTCAGAAATAGAAGAATGTTTTTTCTGACAGACAGATTTTTTTTGGAAACATGATGCAAGGACAAAACAAGGCTAGAACTACAGAGGTTCTAGCATGCAAGCAAACTAACAACACAAAGAAAACTAAACGAAAGCAAAAATTAAAATGCAAAGGATAGAGATAAACGGAGATAGTCATAGTGAAAACATTGTTTTGTTCAATGGAATCCTTTTGTTAGCAAGGTTAATCAAGTCTTTCTACCAAAAAAATTGCATATGAGACAAAACATTGTACTCCACTAATGATTATGTTACCTTAACCTTGATAGCAATGGTCCCAATCATAATAGTTTCAAAATTTTCTCTTGGTATGGGACAATATATTTCTCCAACTTGAATGCCTTCAACATATTCAATTGAATTCAAACCATAAGTCCTTTCAATCTTCTTGGGGAAATAGATAGTATGTTCTTTGTCATTAACATTGAAGGTCACCTTTCCTTAATTACAATTAATAACAGCTCTTGCAGTATTAAGAAAAGGTCTCCCAAGAATAATAGACATATTATCATCTTCAGGCATTTCAAGCACAACAAAATCAGTTAATATCAAGCAATTGTGAGCCACCTGAACAGGTACATCCTCACATATACCCACAGGAATAGTGGTAGATTTATCAGCCATTTGCAAAGATATATCAGTTGGTATCAACTTTTCAAGCTGAACCCTCTTATAGAGAGAGAAAGGCATAACACTAACTCCAGCTCCCAAATCACACAAAGTAGTTATAACATAACTGTTCTTAATAGAGCAAGGGATAGTTGGAATCCCTGGGTCTACAAGTTTCTTAGGAACCTTACCATTGAAGGAATAATTAGCAAGCAAAGTAGAAATTTCTTCATTAGGGATCTTGCTTTTATTCGAGACAATGCCCGTCATATACTTTGAGTAAGGAGGCAATTTAATAGCATCAGTCAAAGGAATTTGCAAGAATAAAGGCTTGATCCACTCACAAAACTTATTATAGTGTTCATCTTCCTTTGACTTGTGTTTCTTATCAGGGAAAGGCATAGGTTTTTGGACCCAAGGTTCTCTTTCACTACCATGTTTCTTAGCAATAAAATCTTCTTTTGTGTATTTAGTAGTCCTAGTGTGGTTTTCAGGTTCTTCTTCAACTTTTTCTTCATTAGGAACTTCATTTTCTTCATTACCACTTTCAGTTTCAGCATCAGAGATAGATATGCTATTAGGATCTATAGCAGGTTCAGAGGGTTCTACAACAGTTTTATGTTTCTTTTTCCTTTTCTTACGAGTAGAACCACTATTTTCAGCTTGTTGAGAATCCTACTCAATTCTTTTGGGATGCCCTTCAGGATATAGAGGATCCTGGGTAGCAGCACCACTTCTAGTTCTAATTTCATAAGCATGTTTTTCTTTAGCAGCATTCACTAGCAAGTCGTTTTGCACTTTAACGAGTTGATCTATTTGAGTTTGAACAATTTGAAAGTGTTTAACAATCATTTTAACATCATTAGAGGTTCTTTCCACAATATATTTTAGCTCAACAATAGCTCTAGTGTTTTCCATTAAATGATTTTGCACCCTTTTATTAAAGTTATCTTGCTTAACAATAAAGATATCAAATTGTTCTAAGCATTGATCAGGAGGTTTAGAGTAAGGGATATCACCTTCTTCAAAGTGTTGGAGAGAGTGTACCTCAATAGTGGATGAGTAGGAAATATGCTTACATAATTCTTCTACAGGACGTAAATTCTTTACATCTGCAGCTTTAATTCCCTTCTCCCTAAGACATTTCTTAGCTTCCTTCATCACTTCATCATTTAATTCAATAACTCCCCTCTTCTTCGATGTTGGAATAGGCACAGGAATAGATGGTTCAGGTACAATTTCTTCAGGTATAGCTTGTTTAGGAGGAGTCCAATCTTCATAATTCTTGCTTATTTTAGCCATTAATTCCTCAGCTTCCTTAGGAGTCCTATTCCTGAAAACACAATCAGCAGAACTATCTAGGTATGTCCTAGATTCCTCGGTTAGTCCATTATAAAATATATCAAGAAGCTCATTCTTAGGTTATGGACTTCCGGCCTGTGCATGAATCAAAGCACAAAACCTTGCCCAAGATTCGGGTAATACCTTGTTTTCTCCCTGTTTAAAATCAAAAAGTTCCTGCAAAATAGCATGTCTAGCACTGGGAGGAAAATATTTGTGCAGGAAATTACTAATCAAGCACTCAGGGCTATCAATAGATCCAGGAGGTAAATTACTAAACCAAGTTTTAGCTTCTCCTTGTAGTGAAAATATTAAAATCTTAGCAAGAAAGTAAGTACACATCTTAATATCATCAGAAAACAAGCCACTCATGGTAGAAAGTTCATTCGTATGTGCTACCGCAGTTTCATTCTTATTCCCACAAAAAGGTTCTTTCTCGACAATAGATATGTAAGATAGATCGAGAGAGAAATCAGAATCTTCATCTGTAATGTTTATGGGAGAAGCAGCAAACTTAGCAGCAGGATACAATTTGGGTCTAATAGTACGCCTCTCAAGGAGACTCTTAGCAGAGCTCCTATCATGGGTATTCTTACATTCTTTAATAAACTCATCGGTCATCTCAACATAATCTTCTTCAATATCATAACTCTCACTAGACTCAGGTGAGCTAACAGGTGTGGTAGTGTCTTCATTAGGAGTTTCGGTATTTCCAGCTATAGTTCTAGCAATCATAGCATCTAGGAAAGGACCTAATGAACCACTCTTATCAAGCACAGTAGAAGCAGCATCATAAGCATCAGAAGTTTTAGATTCAGCAGTAGTAGCAGTGTGTGTAGCATGTGTATGTGGTGGTGTAACAAGCTTACTTATAAGAGATGGTGAATCAAGAGCAACAGAGGTGTTCCGAACCGTACCTCTTCTTGTAGTGGATGGTAAAATAATAACCTTTCCATCACGAGACTTACCCATGATGGATGGATAGCAGCGAACAATAGAGAATCCAAGTGGACTTGATAAATAAAGCTATGCTCCCCGGCAACGGCGCCAGAAGCTAGCCTATTCTTTTCCAAACCAAACCAAACTAAATGCAAACCAACGTATGAAAGAGGGGGTCAAACCAACTTATTCATAAAACTAAGCAAACTAAGCAAACTAAAAACCAAAACGAAAACGAAAAAGAATACGCTCCAAGAAAAACACAACTGTGCATGAAACAATAAAAATGAAGCGTTTCGAAGAAACCTAGGATTTTTATTGATGAAGAAGGGGATGCCTTGGGCATCCCCAAGCTTTGATGCTTGTACTTCTTGGATATTTCTTGGGGTGAAACGCGTGGCATCCACAAGCTTGAGCTTTAGTCCATCCTTCATCTCATTACTCATTCCTTCGATACACCTGAAAATTGTCCTTCATACAAAACTTCACACAATATCATTAGCAACATTAGTGCACTTAAGATAAATAAGTCTCAAAGTTCAGTTATAACACCAAATAAACTTATATTAGAACACTAGCTACTGTAGCACTTCCCTCAAAAAGCTCAATTCCCCAAAAGATCTCAAAAAGGAACCCATAAGAAGCAAATGCAGAAAATGACAGAAATCTGTCAAAAAAGACCATCAGGTAAAGACGAATTTTTTCGAAGACCTTATGTTGCTCAAATTAAAAAGTGTTGAACTAACGAAAGTTAGATTACAACCTGGGGCAGAAGCACAAAACATTACAGCTCAATCCGACGTACAGAGCTCTCTCAGGAATTTTTACGGTGAAGCACAGAAATCTGTTTCGGGACAGCAACTTTCCCAATCATTACTTCACTCTCATTAGAGGTTACTCTTGGCACAAAAAGCAAATAAAAAAGATAAGGAGCGGTTATTACAGAGGCAATAACTTCCAAGACTCATTTAAAACTCTTGGGTTATCTCCCAACAAGTACTTTTCTTTAACGCCTTTAAGTTAGGCATGAAAATTTGAGAAGATGCTCTCATAGGAAATATGAATTGAAGTAAAAGAGAGCATCAAGAAGCAAATTCAAAACACATTTAAGTCTAACCCACTTCCTATGCATAGGAATCTTGTATGCAAATAAATGCACAAAGAACAAAGTGACTTCAAAACTTTCAGCACATAGAGAGGTGTTTCATTACCATAAAAACTTCTACAACCATATTTTCCTCTCTCATAATAATTTTCAGTAGCCTCATGAATAAACTCAACAATATAACTATCACATAAGGAATGCTTTTCATGATCTACAAGCACTAGAGCTTTATTATAAACATTTTCAAAAGAATCCTCGAGAACATAACATTCACCCTCCTTTGATAAGCATGGGGGACAATCAAATAATGTAAGGGATAAAGAATTACTCTCATTAGAAGGTAGGCATGGGTAGATCCATTCCTCCTCCTTTTGTCCATGACTCTCCTCCTCTTTTTCATCTAATGAGCTTTCAGGTTCAGCAATTTCTTCTTCCATGGAGGTTCTAGTAGGCGGTGGTTCATCTATTACCTTAGCAGCCATAATACTGTTGCCAAATAGGAAACTGAGTGAGCTATCCATAATGAAATAGTGATTGGAGCAGAGCTAGTCATAAAGGCAACTTAAGAAAAGAACTAATTTTTTGTGTTTTTCCAATAAGAAAGCAAACTAGTAAAACTATTTTTTTTGTGTTTTTGAAGAACAAAACAAGCAAACAAAGCAAAAATAAACTAAGAAAAACAAAAACAACAAAGTAAAGAGATTGGTTATGAGGGACTCCCCTTATGAAGATGTCATTGACTCACCGGCAACGGCGCCAGAAAATGTCTTGATGCGCTCGACGATCGACGTAGAGCTCGTTGGGAACCCCAAGAGGAAGGTATGATGAGCACAACAGCAAGTTTTCCCTCAGTTATCAAACCAAGGTTTAATCGGACCAGTAGGAGCAAGGAAACACCCCAAAGGTGTTACTAGCTGAGATTTGGCAGGGCGCACTGGTGCTAGTAGCAACGTGGAGACCTGCACAACACAACCACAGAACTTTGTCCCCAACTTGCGATGAGGTTGTCAATCTCACCGTGTTTTGTGGAAATAAAAGGATTAAACGTATCGAATGGAAAGAAGTAAAAGTTTGCAGGAAGTAAACACAAAGCTTAGTTTCATCATAACTTGTGGGTCATCAAAAAAACTATATTCTATGGTTGATACATTGCAAATGTATCTATAATTTTTGATGTTCCATGCTTGGTTTTATCTGCTTTCTTATGTTTTGTCCACACTTTGGAGTACTTTTCATATGATTTCTTGGACTAACCTATTAACAAGATGCCACAGTGCCAGTTGCCTGCTTTCTGCTGTTTTTGTTTCCAGGAAGTCAGAAAATGAATATTCTCGAAATTGGACGGGACAAAAGCCAAAGTTACTATTTTCCCGAAAGACTCACGGAGCCAGAAGGTGAGTCGAAGAGGGGCCACAGGGTGGCCACACCACCCCTAGGCGCAGGAAACCCTAGGCCGCACCAGGGCATGGTGTGGGCCCCCTGGCCACCCACCGATCTTGCCTCTTTCGCCTATAAGAGCCTCCCGATACCAAAACCCTAAATTGTCAAGCCTCCATCCCGCCACTGAAGGGGAGATTCGGGGGACAAAAAGTCTCTATTCCGGCACCCTACCAGGATGGGGAAGTGCCCCCGGAGCCATCTCCATCGATCTCCACCACCATCTCCATCACCATTGCTGATTCCCATGATGAGGAGGGAGTAGTTCTCTCTCGAGGCTAAGGGTTTTACCGGTAGCTATGTGTTCATCTCTCTCTCTATGCATTATCATATTGTGATCATGAGCTTGTAATCTATAGATCTACCTTGCTACTCAAGTGCTTTCATAGATCTCTGCTCTCCCCATGTGTGTGAAAGTGACAGCGTGCACACCATGGTGGCACTTAGGCTAGAGATTACAAATACTTGTTATGAGTTATATTTGGAGTTGAATGTCTTTATGAAATTGTGGTGTTTGCTGGACTCATCTAGTACTCAAGGTGACAATGTGGGGTTTCTACATGGAAAAGATGAACTTTGAGGTGTGCTGTTATAGCCCTACCATCGATTAGAGTGTTCAACCGGAGAGTAGTTAAGAGTAGTATCATGAAGAGAAGATATTTACATGAGAGTGTTCACTAGTGAAAGTATGATCCCTAGGCCTTGTTCTAAGCACTGAAACAGCGTTTGCTATTAGATATGTTACATATTTGCTTGCTTCCATCTTTATTTCATTTTGCCTTTAGTCTTTTCCATGCCTTCAAGCTATCTTCTATCACCGTTACCACTTATAATTATCCATACCACTTGTATTTCACTATCTCTTGGCCGAACTAGTGCACCTATACACGTGACAAGTGTATTGGGTGTGTTGGGGACACAAGAGACTTCATGTATCTTGATTGCAGGGTTGCTTGAGAGGGAATACCTTTGACTACTTCCTCCCTGAGTTCGATAAACCTTGGGTGATCCACTTAAGGGAAAACTTGCTGCTGTTCTACAAACCTCTGCACATGGAGGACGAACAACTATCTACAAGAATAGAAGTGCGTAGACATCAAGCTATTTTCTGGCGCCGTTGCCGGGTAGGTAAGGTAAAAGGTACTCACATCCTCCGGTGTCAGTGCTCGGAGTTATTTCCTTTAGATTCTGCAATTTTGTCTTTTTGTTTCTTGTTTTCACTAGTTAAGCTTTATGGAAAACAACAAAAAAATTAGGGAGCTTTTTAGTATTTTTCCTAAGTTAGAACTTGAATTGTCTGAAAAGAAAATTAAAAAACCCATGGAACTTTCTTTGCATGCTAATAGCAATGTTATTAGTATGAACCTTTTGAACACCTTTGTTACTAATGCTATGGAAACGTCGAAGCTTGGGGAAGTTGGTTGTTATGAAAATGATCTCTTTAGTTCCCCAGTTTTAAGGACGAAAATTTGCTCTGATGATACTTTATCTCCCATATGTGGTAATTCTAATGATACTTGTGATATTTTAAATCCACATACTGAAAGCATCCCTTTTAAAATACCTATAAAAATTATTGATCATGTTATGGATAACTACTATTTTGGAGATGGAACTGTCCATCCCGGTAATCATTTGCTCTTTATACACGAATTATGCAGGTTGTTCAAGTGTGCAGGTATTACAACAGATCATGTCAAGAAGAAGTTATTATCTTTATCACTTAAGGGCAAAGCAAGGAAGTGGTATGAGCTACTGGATGATCCTCATCATTTGGAGTGGAAGGAACTTGAATCTCTCTTTTACTCTAAATTTTATCCTCCTCATGAAATTCATAAAGATAGGAATTATATTTATAATTTTCATCCTCATGGTGGAGAAAGTATTGCCCAATCATGGGGGAGATTGAAGTCACTAATGCTCAAATGTCCCATTCATGATCTCCCTAGGAATATTGTTATTAGTAATTTCTATGCAAGGCTTTCAGGACATTACAAGGACTATCTAGATACTTGTTTAGAGGGATCCTTCATGAGTAAGGAGGTCAAAGCTAAGTGGGATCTTCTTGAAACAATTCAAAGCAATAATGAAGATTGGGATAACAACAAAGGTAAAGAACCAGGTATAAACTATGAGTATGATTGCATTATGTCTTTCGCTGAAACTGCTGATTTTTAAGAGCTTAGTGCTAAATATGGTATTGATCCTCAAATTCTTATTGATTGTTTTAAAACCTTTTCTTCTCATATTAATGCTCCTAAATAAAATTGGGACATGTATCATGAGCCTTTTAAAGACACTTGCATGGAAAATGAAATTGTTGTTAATGATAGCAATAAACATGATCAACTCTCTAAAAGTACTATTTCTTATAAGCATGTTAATTTTTGTGGAATACATAGACCTTGTGAGAATAATCAAATTGAAGAAGAATACTGTATCACCCACAGGAATGAAAAAACTAGAATGTGGTATAGGGCTTTAAATGATCTTGGTAAAAAAGTTTGTGCCCTTTATCCTTTCATTTGTGAACTTTGCTTTGAAGTGGGTCATTTCAATTTTCAATGCTCATGCCATAACAATATACCTTCTAATCCAATGACTACTGCAAGTTTGTATTGTGATGACATGATCACTCCTAATCAGCATGATGAACTTACATTATTTTTGGGATGTGAAGAGTTATCAAGAAAAACCTCTTTGGTAGATATGGGTGCTTTTGATATGAATAGTGTCATGCATGGTTGTCATCTTTATTGTGTTGATAATTGCCACACAAATACTTACATACAAAATATTATAAAAGATGATATCTTACCAGAATATGACATGACTAATATGTGTTTTGGTCTTATTAATGAAAAGGAGGAATCCTCCAAAGTTTCTTCTATTGTCTCTAACAATGAACCAGGGTATATGGAGAAGCTTCCTTTCAAGCCTCTCCCTCCTAAAGAGAAGAAGAAAAAGAAGAAAAGGAGGAGTAAAAGGAGGGAGGAAACGGTATTTTCCCCTAAGCATGTTGCTCCTATTATAGTTTTTCATGATTCTGAACTCGATGATGTTCCTATGCCTATTACCCATAGTAGTGATCATGATTGGGAAAAGCACACTTCTTTTGACATTAAAAATCTCTTTGGTACCAATTCTGAAAATGATGATATTAATAATTGTTGTACTATTAGTGCTATCCATGATCCTTCCAATGATAATATGTTTACAAATGAACACACTTGGGAAGATAACTATTCTATTGTTTATGATGATTCTATACCTCCAATATATGATGATTGCAATGATGAATATGATATTTTCAGTCCACCTACTATTGATGACGAAATTATGATTACAATATGCCTCCTATATTTGATGATTATGGCGATGAAAATAATAACGATAGCTATTTTGTTGAATTTGCTCTCACTATAATCAATAAGAATGACTATGTTTATGTGGGGAGTATTAATTCTTTTATGCATGTGGCTCATGATAAGAATGTTTATTGTGATAGTTATATTGTTACTTTTATTCATGATGCGACTGAAAGTTATTATGAGAGAGGGAAACATGGTTTTATGTGTCTCAATAATATTAGGTTTCCCCTCTTTATGTTGAAAGTCCTGAAGTTGCACTTGTTTTGCTTTACTATGCTTGTTACTTTGTTCTTTCATGACTTGTTTATTTACAAGATTCTTATGCATAGGAAGTGGGTTATACTTAAATGTGTTTTGAATTTGCTTCTTGATTCTCTCTTTTACTTCAATTCATATTTCTAATGTGAGCATCTTCTCAAACTATCATGCCTAACTTAAAGGCGTTAAAGAAAAGTACTTATTGGGAGATAACCCAAAAGTTTTAGATGAGCCTTGGAAGTTATTACCTCTGTAATAACCGCTCCTTATCCTTTTTATTTTCTTTTTTGTGCCAAGAGTAACCTCTAATGAGAGAGAAGTAATGATTGGGAAATTTGCTGTCCCGAAACAGATTTCTGTGCTTCACCGTAAAAATTCGTGTAAAATCTCTGTACGTCCTTTTGAGGCGTGAATTTCTGTGCTTTTGCCCCAGGTTGTTATCTAACTCTCTTTAGTTCAACACTTTATGATTTGAGCAACAGAAGGTCTTCGAAAAAATCCGTCTTTACCTGGTGGTCTGTTTTGACTGATTTCTGCCATTTTCTGCATTTGCTTCTTGTTGGTTCCTTTTGAGTTCTTTTGGGGAATTGAGATTTTTGAGGGAAGTGATACAGTAGCTAGCAATATAATGGAAGTTTATTGGTGTTAGAACTGAACCTTAAGACTTATTTATCTTGAGTGCACTAATGTTGCTAATAAAGATTGTGTGATGTTTTGTATGGAGGAAAACTTTCAGGTGTATGGAAGGAATGAGTAATGAGATGAAGGATGGACTAAAGCTCAAGCTTGGGGATGCCACGCATGTCACACCAAGAAATATCCAAGAAGTACAAGCATCAAAGCTTGGGGATTCCCAAGGCATCCCCCTCTTCATCAATAAAAATCCCAGGTTTCTTCCAAACACATCAATTTTATTGTTTCATGCACAGTTGTGTTGTTCTTGGAGCGTCTTCTTTTTCGTTTTTGTTTTGGTTTTTCGTTTTCTTTTGTTTGCTTAGTTTTCTTAATAAATTGGTTGGACCCCCTCTTTCATACATTTGTGTTCAAATAGTTTGGTTTGGATTGCAAAAGAGTAGGAAAGTTCATGCTTAAGTGGTAAAGAGAGCTTGTTTTTGACTGTGGCCTATGCTTTGTCATGCCATGCTTGATATTGTTTTGGCTTTATGCTTAGTATTCTTTGCTATAGCATGACTTGTTATAAACAATTGAGATTTCTTAATGTGCCTTGGATGAATCATGCGTTGTTTTAGCATATTAAAGCATAGTATAGTGGTATTCTCCTTTGATGCTTTATTTGGGTTGACTTGGTGCATGCTCACACCATGTTATGACTATCCAAATTCACCAAAGCCTTTATGATCCTTTAGTTTTCAACTTGTAGTATCACTTTATGCTTTGATCAATGATGTTTTGTCGCTCTGCATTATTATGGCCATTATTTCTCTCTTAGTTTGTCGCTCCCAGTCTTTTGCTAGCCTCCACAACAAAGTATGAGTTCCACTCATGCATTCAACTCCCTAAACCCAGTTATTCCAAAGATTCCACCATACCTACCTACTAGTTTATGCTATTCCAAGTATATTCATGCTTTTGTTTACCTTCCAAATTAAACTTGTTATGAGAAAACTAGTGATTAAAGCTCTCACGAACATGATGGCACAATTTACTTTACTTGTCCTTAATAAACTTGAACCATTGTGTCGTCTATGTTGTATATGCTTGCACTTATTTGTTGGGAATTAGCAGAACCATGCTTTCATGGGGAACGCTTTCAACATTGCACTTGGTACTTGTACCTAGTTGATATCATGCTCTTTTGTATATGGATGTCGTTGGTGTGAAATGAAAGGGGAGCTTATAAATCCATGGACTTATGTATATGTGTTAGAGAAATGCCCGGGTCACTGGTCTAATCCATGCTGACATGGTGGAAACCTACAGCGTAACCATAATGAGCTGTCTATGAAGCATCCTTCTTATAAAAAAAGAGTCCTATATTGACAAAAAAGAGAAAAGAAAAAAAAGATACTATGAAAAGAGGAAAGAGAGAAAAAAGCACCATATTCCCATGGTAAATAAGAAGAATGCTGAGATGCTTGTTGTCTGCTTGCCTTGTCATTTTGATCTGGCGATTCTTCCGTATCATCGGGCAAGGGGTACCCCGTTGGCGGTTCTCTATGTTACACATGTACTTACGATGACAAGACCTTACAGGTGACTAAACATGAGTAGCATGAGGAGCGACCCTCGTATACAAGGGACATGAGATTTCTGACTTATACTTCATCAAGCATGTACACCATAGTTTGTACACTTTAACCTTAATCACTTCAAGATGCTTATGATAGGGGCAATGAGAGATGAAAGCTATAAGTACCATAATTTTTGGAAGCTCTTTATGAGACTTGAATCCCTACTTCCTTTTACAAAAGGCCTTTCTTCCACCATTATATTGAGTCTCCACCTTCTATCTTTATGCACCTACTTTGAGAGCATAGTGGCCATTCTTAGTTCTATGTGCATTGTCCCAAGACTAGTTGATTGATGCATACTTTGATATTGTTTGTTTTAAACTATTTGTATCTAGTCACTCTTATGAACTTTGAAGGTGTCCTATGCATTTATATTTGCTACTATATGAGGGACAAGCTGAATGCTATTATGCTATGTTTTGTTTATGTGAAACAAACAAATGTCTTGCAAACAATTGTTATTCATGAATCTTTTGTTTGTACCTTTTCATGTTGCATCATAGTTTCTTTGTCTTATTGCTATAACTTTGTCTTTCATGTTATGATTGAAGTACTATGATCCCAGCTTTGAATGTTTTACAAATACTTTGATCATGTTTATGATGGTGCATGTCACCTAAAAAATTATTCTTTCTTTTTATCACTTACCTACTCGAGGACGAGCAGGAGTTAAGCTTGGGGATGTTGATACATTGCAAATGTATCTATAATTTTTGATGTTCCATGCTTGGTTTTATCTACTTTCTTATGTTTTGTCCACACTTTGGAGTACGTTTCATATGATTTCTTGGACTAACCTATTAACAAGATGCCACAGTGCCAGTTGCCTGTTTTCTGCTGTTTTTGGTTCCAGGAAGTCAGAAAATGAATATTCTCGGAATTGGACGGGACAAAAGCCAAAGTTACTATTTTCCCAGAAGACTCATGGAGCCAGAAGGAGAGTCGAAGAGGGTCCACAGGGTGGCCACACCACCCCTAGGCGCGGGCAACCCTAGGCCACGCCAGGGCATGGTGTGGGCCCCCTGGCCGCCCACTGACCTTGCCTCTTTCGCCTATAAGAGCCTCCCGATACCAAAACTCTAAATCGTCAAGCCTCCAGCCACGAAAAGTTTCATAGCGTGGCCACCACTAAAGGGGAGATTCGGGGGATAGAAAGTCTCTGTTCCGGCACACTGCCGGGACGGGGAAGTGCCCCAGGATCCATCTCCATCGATCTCCACCCCATCTCCATCACCATTGCTGATTCCCATGATGAGGAGGGAGTAGTCCTCTCTCGAGGCTAAGGGATCTACCGGTAGCTATGTGTTCATCTCTCTCTCTATGCATGATCATATTGTGATCATGATCTTGTAATCTATAGATCTACCTTGCTACTCAAGTGCTTTCATAGATCTCTGCTCTCCCCATGTGTGTGAAAGTGACAGCGTGCACACCATGGTGGCACTTAGGCTAGAGATTACAAATACTTGTTATGAGTTATATTTGGAGTTGAATGTCTTTATGAAATTGTGGTGTTTGTTGGAGTCATCTAGTACTCAAGGTGACAGTTTGGGGTTTCTAGATGGAAAAGATGAACTTTGAGGTGTGCTGATATAGCCCTACCATCGATTAGAGTGTTCAACCGGAGAGTAGTTAAGAGTAGTATCATGAAGAGAAGATATTTATATGAGAGTGTTCACTAGTGAAAGTATGATCCCTAGGCCTTGTTTCTAAGCACTGAAACACCGTTTGCTATTAGATCTCTTACATGTTTGCTTGCTTCCATCTTTATTTCAGTTTGCCTTTAGTATTTTCCACGCCTTCAAGTTATCTTCTATCACCGTTACCACTTATAATTATCCATACCACTTGTATTTCCCTATCTCTTCGCCGAACTAGTGCACCTATACACCTGATAAGTGTATTGGGTGTGTTGGGGACACACGAGACTTCTTGTATCTTGATTGCATGGTTGCTTGAGAGGGAATACCTTTGACCACTTCCTCCTTGAGTTCGATAAACCTTGGGTGATCCACTTAAAGGAAAACTTGTTGTTGTTCTACAAACCTCTACACTTGGAGGCCCAACAACTGTCTACAAGAATAGAAGTGCGTAGACATCAAGTTGATATGTCTAAAACGTATCTACTTTCCCGAACACTTTGGCTATCGTTTCTCCTCTAAACTTGTGTGATTTGGATGCAACTAATGTGGACTGACGTTGTTTTCAGCAGAATTGCCTTGGTGTCTACTTTTTGTGCAGAAAACCAACTATCAGGAAAAATCCCGGAAAATATGCCAAAAATCCTATTTCACCAAGACTCAGAGCGAATATGAGGCGGAGAAGAGCCGGTGGCCACACCACCGGTGGCGCGGAGCCAGGCCGCGCGCCAGGTGGTGTGGCCCCTGCACCTCGGCCTCTCTCTTCGCCTATAAGGAGCCTTCTGACCTAAAAACTCTGGGGGGGTCGACGTTTTGCCAGAAGGAGTTCCACTTTGTCGCCACCACAAGATTCCACGAAACAGCACCAGAAACTCCGTTCTGGCACCCTGCCGGGACAGGAAATTGGAGGAGATCATCGCCATCATCATCACCATCGCTTCTCCATCGACCATCCATGTTTCCCCCATCTATGAGTGAGTAATCCCCCACGGTAGGCTATGAGGATGGTAGGGATTGGATGAGATCGTTCATGTAATGGCATCAGATTGTTAGGGCATGGTGCCTAGTATCTTTTATTAGTGCTTTATGACTTTGTTGCAACTTGTTGTGTTTAATGCTTGTCACTAGGGCCCGAGTGCCATGATTTCATATCTGAACATGTTATTGATTCATTGTGATAGTATTGTTCTTGGTCTTATCTACAAGTTGTATACACATGTCGTTGTCCGGAACCTATGGCCCCGAAGTGATAGAAATCGGGATAACCGGAAGGGAAAGGCTTTGATCTGAGGATCACATGTGTTCACGGAGTGTTAATGCTTTGTTCCGGTGCTCTATTAAAAGGAGCTCCTTAATTGCCAGTAGTTCCCTAGAGGCCCCGCTGCAAACGGGCTGGCAGGACAAAAGATGTTGTGCAAGTTCTCACTGCGAGCACGTATGACTATATATGGAACACATGCCTAGGATTGTCTAGTACTTGGATGCTTTCTCTTATTTATCTGCAATTGCCCTATGTTCTGATTGCTATTTGAATTGTCTTGTCCATGCAACGCCCGTCCATCCATCCCTATGCCTACCGCACTCGAATCCCACTGTTTACTGCTTTCGTTATTACTGTCTTTTCTTTACAACTGCTGTTACTTTACTATTCCTATTACAAAATTGTTGCTACTGATAAACTGCTATGAGCAAGATTGTTTCCAGGTGCAGCTGAATTGACAACTCAGTTGTTAAGGCTGATAAATATTCTTTGGCTCCCCTTGTGTCGAATCAATAAATTGGGTTTCACTTCCCTCGAAAATACTGCGATACACCCCCTATACTTGTGGGTCATCAAGACTATTTTCTGGCGCCGTTGTCCGGGAGCATAGCTTTATTTATCAAGTTCACTTGGATTATCTATTGTTCGCTGCTATCCATCCATCATGGGTAAGTCTCGTGATGGAAAGATTCCTATTTTACCATCCACTACAAGAAGAGGTATGGTTCTGAACACCTCTGTTGCTCTTGATTCACCATCTATTATAAGTAAGCTCGTTACACCACCACATACACATGCTACACACACTGCTACTACTGCTGAATCTGAAACTTCTGATGCTTATGATGCTGCTTCTACTATGCTTGATAAGACTGGTCCATTAGGTCCTTTCCTAGATGCTACGATGGCTAGAACTATAGCTGGAAATACCGAAACTCCTAATGAAGGCACTACCACACCTGTTAGCTCACCTGAGTCTAGTGAGAGTTATGATATTGAAGAAGATTATGTTGAGATGACCGATGAGTTTATTAAAGAATGTAAGAACACCCATGATAAGAGCGCTGCTAAGAGTCTCCTTGAGAGGTGTACTATTAGACCCAAATTATATCCCGCTGCTAAGTTTGCTGCTTCTCCCATAAACATTACAGATGAAGATTATGATTTCTCTCTCGATCTATCTTACATAGCTATTGTCGAGAAAGAACCTTTTTGTGGAACTAAGAATGAAAGTGCGGTAGCACATACGAATGAACTTTCTACCATGAGTGGCTTGTTTTCTGATGATATTAAGATGCGTACTTACTTTGTTGCTAAGATTTTTCCCTTTTCACTACAAGGAGAAGCTAAAACTTGGTTTAGTAATTTACCTCCTGGATCTATTGATAGCCCTGAGTGCTTGATTAGTACTTTCCTGCAGAAATATTTTCCTCCCAGTGCTAGACATGCTATTTTGCAGGAACTTTTTGATTTTAAACAGGGAGAAAAAGAGGTATTGCCCGAATCTTGGGCAAGGTTTTGTGCTTTGATTCATGCACTGGCTGGAAGTCCATTACCTAAGAATGAGCTGCTTGATATATTTTATAATGGACTAACCGAGGAATCTAGGACATACCAAGATAGCTGTGCTGATTGTGTTTTCAGGAATAGGACTCCTAAGGAAGCTGAGGAATTAATGGCTAAAATAAGCAAGAATTATGAAGATTGGACTCCTCCTAAACAAGCTATACCTGAAGTAATTGTACCTAAACCATCTATTCCTGTGCCCATTCCAACATCAAAGAAGAGGGGAGTTATTGAATTAAATGATGAAGTGATGAAGGAAGCTAAGAAATGTCTTAAGGAGAAGGGAATTAAAGCTGCAGATGTCAATAATTTACCTCCTATAGAAGAATTATGTAAGCCTATTCCCTACTCATCCACTATTGAGGTACACTCCCTCCAACACTTTGATGAAGGTGATATACCTTACTTGAAACATCCTGATCAATGCTTATAAGAATTTGATATCTTTATTGTTAAGCAAAATAACTTTAATAAGAGGGTGCAAAATCATCTAATGGAAAACACTAGAACTATTGTTGAGTTGAAAGATATTGTGGAAAGAACCTCTAATGATGTTAAAATGATTGTTAAACACTTTCAAATGGTTCAAACTCAAATAGATCAACTCGTTAAAGTGTAAAACGACTTGCTAGTGAATGTTGCTAAAGAAAAACATGCTTATGAAATTAGAACTAGAAGTGGTGCTGCTACCCAGGATCCTCTATATCCTGAAGGGCATCCCAAAAGAATTGAGCAGGATTCTCAACAAGCTGAAAATAGTGGTTCTACTCGTAAGAAAAGGAAAAAGAAACATAAAACTATTGTAGAACCCTCTGAACCTGCTATAGATCCTAATAGTATATCTATCTCTGATGCTGAAACTGAAAGTGGTAATGAAGAAAATGAAGTTCCTAGTGAAGAAAAAGTTGAAGAAGAACCTGAAAACCACACTAAGACTACTAAATACACCAAAGAAGATTTTATTGCTAAGAAACATGGTAGTGAAAGAGATCCTTGGGTCCAAAAACCTATGCCTTTCCCTGATAAGAAACACAAGTCAAAGGAAGATGAACACTATAATTAGTTTTGTGAGTGGATGAAGCCTTTATTCTTGCAAATTCCTTTGACTGATGCTATTAAATTGCCGCCTTACTCAAAGTATATGAAGTACATTGTCTCGAATAAAAGGAATATCCCTAATGAAGAAATTTCTACTTTGCTTGCTAATTATTCCTTCAATGGTAAGGTTCCTAAGAAACTTGGAGACCCAGGGATTCCAACTATCCCTTGCTCTATTAAGAACAGTTATGTTAGAACTGCTTTGTGTGATTTGGGAGCTGGAGTTAGTGTTATGCCTTTCTCTCTCTATAAGAGGCTTCAGCTTGAAAAGTTGATACCAACTGATATATCTTTGCAAATGGCTGATAAATCTACCACTATTCCTGTGGGTATATGTGAGGATGTACCTGTTCAGGTGGCTCACAATTGCTTGATATTAACTGATTTTGTTGTGCTTGAAATGCCTGAAGATGATAACATGTCTATTATTCTTGGGAGACCTTTTCTTAATACTGCAGGAGCTGTTATTAATTGTAATCAAGGAAAGGTGACCTTCAATGTTAATGACAAAGAACATACTGTCTATTTCCCCAAGAAGATTGAAAGGACTTATGGTTTGAATTCAATTGATCATGTTGGAGGCATTCAAGTTGGAGAAATATATTGTCCCATACCAAGAGAAAAATTTGAAACTATTATGATTGGGACCATTGCTATCAAGGTTAAGGTAACATAATCATTAGTGGAGTACAAAGTTTTGTCTCATATGCAATTGTTTTGGTAGCAAGACTTGATCAACCTTGCTAACAAAAGGATTCCATTGAACAAAACAATGTTTTCACTATGATTATCCCCGTTTATCTCTATACTTTGCATTTTAGTTTTTGCTTTCGTTTAGTTTTCTTTGTGTTGTTAGTTTGCTTGCATGCTAGAACTTCTGTAGTTCTAGCCTTGTTTTGTCCTTGCATCATGTTTCCAAAAAAAACATATATGTCTGTCAGAAAAATCATTCTTCTATTTATGAAAAAAGCCCAAAAATAAAGTGTCTCGAAAATTCTAGAAAATTCATATTAAATTTTTACATGAAAAAGGGGCAGAGGAGTACCTGGTAGGTACCAGGGGGGCCCACCAGGCAGGCACACCATGTGGTGGCGCGGCCAGCCCTGGGTGGCGCCATGCCCTGGTGTGGGCCACCCTGGCCCCCCACTACTTCTCTCACCTGCCACTTTCTTCTCTTTCCCGAGTAATCTCCAATTCATAGCTCAAAATCGTGTTCTTTCTATGCTTGCTCTCGATTTCTTCGATCTCCTTGCTCAGCCCATCTTTTTTGCTGAAATTTGGAGCAATTGTTCCTTGGTATGTGACTCCTCCCATTGTCCAAGTAGATTTGTGTTTAGTGGATTATATGTTGAGTACTTTGCTACTGTAGGTGACTGGTTATGAGAGATTGTAAGCTTGTTTGATGCTTAGAGATATAGTTTTGATGCATGTTTAGGTCTCTTGCAAGTCCTTATGAGTAGAATCCTTCATTATATTTACTTTGCAATCACTTGTTTAATAGGCGTTTCAATTTCAGAATACCAAGCATGAACAATCATACTTTTGGAGAGATATTTGAGAGTGATGCACCTAGGAGGTCGAGGCCCTCAAGAACAGCCTCTCAAGCTAGGCCTTCATACAATGAAGATCTCATTGCAACTCGTATTGGTAGTGAAAGGGATGATGGGGATGCTCACCCATCCTCTTTTCCTTGTTTTACTTTCTTGCAAGCTGCAGGTATTCTTGATGATTTCTTGCTACTGATTGAGAGGGTTGGCTTAACCTCTTATATGCAAGATGAGAGTGCACAATACGCTATGCTCACCAAAACTTTTGTGGAGAGCTTCTCATTTACTAACACACCTTATCAATCTACTGTCTCTTTTAAAATCTATGATATGCCTTTCACCATGCCTTTGGAGAGATTTTGCAGTATTGTAGGTGTGCGTATGACAGGGAACGTGAAGAAAATTCAAGGGCGACCCGCTGATTTGTTGGAGCTTTACCGAGGGGTGACCAATGATGATGACCGCGTGGCGCAGCGCGGAAAGATAAGAATTATCCAACTCCCTGCTCTTAGATACTTTGCATATTATCTTTCCACTAGTGTATTGGGTAGGGAGAACACTAGTAATATCTCCAACTATCACTTAGCTTTCCTTGCTGCTGCGCTCAACAATGATACTCGGTACAATCTTGGCTCTCTTATTGCTCGCCGCCTAGCTGCTAGGGGGCCTATCTATGGGGGCATCATTGCCTCACGTGTAGTCAATGCATTAGGTCTTTTAGTGGATCCCGATGATGCTACGCTAGCACCACAGAGGCTTGACCTTCTTGCCATGAAAACTCATCACTTTGTCAGTGCTACCTCTGATTTGAACAATCTAGTATATAGGATGCTTTTCACTGACAGGGATGAAAGGGAGATCCTTTTGCCATAGCCTGCTTTGTTTAGTGTTGATAGGAGACCGTGGTCGCTCTCCAAGGAGGAGGTGGGAGAGCAGCTTCGCTTGCTGGGTTTCCACGAGCAGCACCAGGAGGATGTGCGCTCCTATGATTACTCCGCACATTACGGGGGGCCGTACTCGAGCTCGCACCAGGACGAGGGTATCTCCTCGTCGTACCCCGGTGAAACTTCATCTTGGCTAGCTTGGGATTGATACCCACTTAGGCCAAAAGCCTAAGCTTGGGGGGAGGTACGCCAACACCGCACTCATCTTCATATCATGTTGCTTCGGTACTTTGTATATTCATGTTTTCGTTCTCTTTTTAGTTTTCGTTCTTCTTTGCTTTTGCTTTCTAAAAAACACAAAAAGACCAAAAATATTTTTATTGTTTCCCTTTGGTTTGCTTCTTCTTTTTGCCTTGATTTGTTTTTCCCTTTTTGCTTTGTTTGAACTATTCGAAAAAACCAAAAATATTTTGCTTTGCTTGTTTTTCTCTTTTGGTTCTTGTTTAAAAATCGAAAACACCAAAAATATTTGTCATTCTTCTTTGGTTTTTGCGAGTTTGCTACAGGGTTCGGCAGTTCTCAGTGGATTATTGGTTTCATATTATTATTCAAGCCACACAGGTGAAGAGCAATAATGAGGATTAATGACAACTTGAGTCATGGTAAGAGGCTGGTAACGAACTCTATTTGTCTTCATTTTTGTACATATACTCATCATTGTGAGCTTGCTTAGTCCGTTCATGTAGGGTGTATGTTATCTTTGGATGCTTAGTAGTTCTTGCTTTCTTGTGATTAGCTCTAGCCCGCTAATAGTTTGTAGCATGTCTCATGAATGTTTGCTCGCATTACTCTATTCATAAATTGGTACGACACTCTAGTATCCTCCTCTGAATGTTTCATTTGAAATAATTGGCACATGCCCATGCATGCACATGACTGTAATAATCAGTTAAGCCTCGATGAATTATTTTGCCTTGAGGATCTTGAATCACTTTCATTCCATGAGTAGTCTTGTTTTGTTGCAAGCATGATAATGACAGCTATTTCTCTCTCGTTTGTCGCTCCCTTACTATTGCTAGCCTTCACTTTTTCTGAGTATGTTTTACTCAAGTTTCTAACTCCCTAAACCAAATGTTTCCAAAGTGTCCACCATAACTACCCATTAGCATCATTTTCTACTTCCATGCATATTCAATATGCATTGTTTTCTTCCGAATAAAATGCTTGCTTGTTATGAGAAAGTTAGTTAGTAAATCTCTCACGAACTTGATGGCACACTTTATTTTCTTGCACTTAATAAACCTGAACAATTGCGTCCTTCTTTGTTGCGCATATGCTTGCGCTTTATGAGTTGAAGTTAGTAGAACCATGTATCGTGGGGACCGCTTTCAACACTTCATAGGTACTTTGTACCTAAGTTGATATGATGTTCTTTTACTTACGGATCCCGGTGGTGTGAAATAAAAGTGGAACTTGTAAGATCATGGAGTTTGTATGAATGTTAGAGAAACGCCTGGGCCGCTAGCATAAGCCATGCCTAATCATGGTGGAAACTTGCAGCATAACTATAATGAGCTAAAAATCTATGCACATAGTAAATAAAAAGATCGCCGAGATGCTCATTGTCTGTTTGCCTTGTATGTTGATCATGGGATAGCTCCCGTGTCATGTGCAAGGGGTACCCCGTTGGCGGTTCTCTATGATACGTATGTACTTACAATGACAAGAGCTTACTTGTGACTGAAGTTGAGTAGCATGAGGATCGGTCTTCGTAAGTAAGGGGCATGAGACTTCGATTTATAACTTGTCAAGCATATCCTCTTAGTTGTGTCACTTTCACCTTAACCACATTTAAGATGCTTATGATAGGGGTAATGAGAGCTCAAAGCTAACGAGTACCATACTTTCAGCATTTGGAAGCCTTTCAAAATTATACAAAACCTTTTCTTCTACTTGTTGAGTCTCCACATATTCTTTGAGCACCTTCTTGAGAGTATAGTTGTCATTCTTTGTGTTTGCTCCATTACTTGATTATTTGTGTTATGACTTTGATTCATGTATCCTTGATATCTTTACTTCTAGTCATCACTTGAACTTTGGAGGTGCCTTAACATTCATAATCAAAGGGCAAGCAAGATACCACTCCATCATATATTTTTATGAGGATTGTAATGTTGCTTATGTTTGTGCCTCATGCTACTTATTATTCTTGAGTTGGAATCTCTTCATAGCTTGCAATGACTATTAAGTAGACTTGGTTGCATACTCTTTATTATGAACTGTCTAAGTAGTTGATCACATTGCTGAGAATATTTACATCACATGAAGCAAATGTGTTCGTGAAAGTTCTTTTATCGCACTTAGTTTTCAACTGAATTGCTTGAGGACAAGCAATAAGCTAAGCTTGGGGGAGTTGATACATCCAAAACGTATCTACTTTCCCGAACACTTTTGCTATCGTTTCTCCTCTAAACTTGTGTGATTTGGATGCAACTAATGCAGACTGACGCTGTTTTCAGCAGAATTGCCTTGGTGTCTACTTTTTGTGCAGAAAACCAACTATCAGGAAAAATCCCGGAAAATATGCCAAAAATCCTATTTCACCCGAAGACTCCACTGAACATGTGCCATGGAACACAAGTGAACATTTACATAACATTTCAAAAATTATCTAACTTTCTTTTACTTATGTATCAAAAATTATAGAAAATAGCTTGATGTCTACGCACTTCTATTCTTGTATACAGTTGTTGGGCCTCCAAGTGCAGAGGTTTGTAGAACAGCAGCAAGTTTTCCCTTAAGTGGATCACCCAAGGTTTATTGAACTTAGGGAGGAAGTGGTCAAAGGTATTCCCTCTCAAGCAACCCTGCAATCAAGATACAAGAAGTCTCTTGTGTCCCCAACACAGCCAATACACTTGTCAGGTGTATAGGTGCCCTAGTTTGGCGAAGAGATAGTGAAATACAAGTGGTAATGGTGATAGAAAATAGCTTGATGGCGTGGAAAATATGCTTGGTTTGTTATACTATTGCAAATGTATCTATAATTTTTGATGTTCCATGCTTGGTTTTATCCACTTTCTTGTGTTTTGTTCCAACTTTGGAGTACTTTTCATATGATTTCTTGGACTAACCTATTAACAAGAGCCACAAAGGCTACCCTGCTTTTCTCCCTGTTTTGGTTCCAGGAAAGTCAGAAAATGAATATTCTTGGAATTGGACGGGACAAAAGCCAAAGTGCCTATATTTCCGGATGTCATCAAGTGCCAGAATACGAGACGTAGAGGGGCCAGGGGCCACCGCACCACCTGGCCGCGCGACCCAGCCTGGACCGCACCAGGGGGTGGCGAGGCCAGCCCTAGCACCCCCTCGGCCTCTCCTTCCGCCTATAAGTTGCCCTCGGGACGAAAACCCTAAGGACCCGATAAAAAATCCACGAAAGAGTCTGTAGCCGCCGTCATCTCCATCCCTAGATCGGGAGGGATCTGAAGCTCTTCTCGGCACCCTGCCGGAGAGGGGAATTCACGCTGGAGTCCTTCTTCATCACCATGCAAGCCTCCGGTGTGATGCGTGAGTAGTTCATCCTTGGACTACGGATCCATGTAGTAGCTAGATGGCTGGTTTCACCTCCTTTGTGCTTTCATGTTTAGATCTTGTGAGCTCCGTTCATGATCAAGATCATCTATTTGTAATCCATACATGTTGTGTTTGAGGGGATCCGATGGATATTGAGATGCTATTTCACATTGATTATTGATTCTATCATGTATTTGTTATTTGTGATCTTGCATGCTTTCCGTTGTTAGTAGCTATCTTGGCCAAGTAGATGCTAGCAACTCCAAGAGTTAGTATTTATGCTCGATAGTGGGTTCATGCTTCTGGTAATCTGGGGAAGTGACAGAAATCTCTAAGGTACTAGTTGTGCTGTGGCTACTAGGGAGAAAACAACAATCCTTTGTTCATAGAACAATCGTATTGTTTACTTTACACGCAGTTCGTAAAGCAATAATCTGCTGCTTGCAACTTAATACTGGAGGGGGTTCGGATGATACCTGAAGGTGGATTATTAGTCATAGATGCAGTTGGATGGCGGTCTATGTATTACGTTGTAATGTCCAATCAAGTCTCAAAGGAGTCAAGATGATTAGTATATGCATGTATTGCTTTCTCGGTGTTTGTCAATTGCCCCGCTGTAATTTGTTTACCCAGCATGTTATCTATCTTAAGGAGAGCCACCTCTAGTGAACTATGGATCTCGGTCCTTTGTCTTTACATACAATCTATAAACTGTTTCTGCTTTGTGTTTACTTCCTGCAAACTTTTACTTCTTTCCATTTGATAAGTTGGGGACAAAGTTCTGTGGTTGTGTTGTGCAGGTCTCCACGTTGCTACTAGCACCGGTAGTGCGCCCTGCCAAAGCTCAGCTAGTAACACCTTTGGGGTGTTTCCTTGCTCCTACTTGTTCGATTAAACCTTGGTTTCATAACTGAGGGAAAACTTGCTGCTGTGCTCATCATACCTTTCTCTTGGGGTTCCCAACGAGCTTACGTCGATCATAGAGAACATCAAGACATTTTAATGAGAGTGATGGACAAATGGAGGAAGAATGGATCTACCCATGCCTGCCTTCTAATGAGAGTAACTCTTTATCCCTTACATTATTTGATTGTCCCCTATGCTTATCAAAGGAGGGTGAATGTTATGTTCCCGAGGATTCTTTTGAAAATGTTTATAATAAAGCTCTAGTGCTTGTAGATCATGAAAAGCATGCCTTATGTGATAGTTATATTGTTGAGTTTATTCATGAGGCTACTAAAAATTATTATGAGAGAGGAAAATATGGTTGTAGAAGTTTTTTTGGTAATGAAACACCTCTCTATGTGCTGAAAGTTTTGAAGTTACTTTTGTTTTATCTTCCTATGCCTGTCACTTTGCTCTTTGTGCATTTATTTGCATACAAGATTCCTATGCATAGGTAGGGGGTTAGACTTAAATGTGTTTTGAATTTGCTTCTTGATGCTCTCTTTTACTTCAATTCATATTTTCTATGAGAGCATCTTCTCAAATTTTCATGCCTAACTTAAAGGCGTTAAAGAAAAGTACTTATTGGGATATAACCCAAAAGTTTTAGATGAGTCTTGGAAGTTATTACCTCTTTAATAACCTCTCCTTATCCTTTTTATTTGCTTTTTGTGCCAAGAGTAACCTCTAATGAGAGTGAAGTAATGATTGGGAAAGTTGCTGTCCCGAAACAGATTTTTGTGCTTCACTGTAAAAATTCCTGAGAGATCTCTGTATGTAGGATTGAGCTTTAATTGTCTGTGCTTCTGTCCTAGGTTGTTATCTAACTTTATTTAGTTCAACACTTTTTGATTTGAGCAACAGAAGGTCTTCGAAAAAATTCATCTTTACCTGCTGGTCTGTTTTGATAGATTTCTGCCATTTTCTGCATTTGCTTCTTTTGGGTTCCTTCTTGAGTTATTTTGGGGAATTGAGCTTTTTGAGGGAAGTGCTACAGTAGCTAGTGTTCTAATGGAAGTTTATTTGGTGTTATAACTGAACCTTGAGACTTATTTATCTTGAGTGCACTAATGTTGCTAATAATGATATTGTGTGAAGTTTTGTATGAAGGAAAATTTTCAGGTGTATGAAAGGAATGTGTAATGAGATGAAGGATGTACTAAAGCTCAATCTTGGGGATGCCACGCGTGTCACCCCAAGAATATCCAAGAAGTACAAACGTCAAAGATTGGGGATACCCAAGGCATCCCCTTCTTCATCAATAAAAATCCTAGGTTTCTTCCAAACGCTTCCTTTTTATTGTTTCATGCACAGTTGTGTTTTTCTTGTAGCGTCTTCTTTTTCATTTTTGTTTTGGTTTTTAGTTTGCTTGGTTTGCTTAGTTTTCTGAATAAGTTGGTTGTACAACCTCTTTCATACATTGGTTTGCAATTAGTTTGGTTTGGTTTGGTTTGGAAAAGAGTAGGAAAGTTCATGCTTTTGTGGTAAAAAGAGCTTGTTTTTGACTGTGGCTATGCTTTGTCTTGCCATGCTTGATATTATTTTGGCTTTATGTTTATTATTGTTTGTTGTAGCATGACTTGTTATAAACAATTGAGATTGCTTAATGTGCCTTGGATGAATCATGCGTTGTTTTAGCATATTAAAGCATAGTATAGTGGTATTCTCCTTTGATGCTTTATTTGGGTCGACTTGGCACATGCTCACACCATGTTATGACTGTCACAAGTCACCATAGCCTTTATGATCCTTTAGTTTTCAACTTGTAGTATCACTTTATGCTTTGATCAATGATGTTTTGTCGCTCTACATGATTATGGCCATTATTGCTCTCTTAGTTTGTCGCTCCCAGTCTTTTGCTAGCCTCCACAACCAAGTATGAGTTTAAACCAAAGCTCAGCTAGTAACACCTTTGGGGTGTTTCCTTGCTCCTACTGGTTCGATTAAACCTTGGTTTCATAACTAAGGTAAACTTGCTGCTGTGCTCATCATACCTTCCTCTTGGGGTTCCCAACGAGCTCTACATCAACACCGCCATCAAGCATTTTTCTAGGCGCCGTGCATTGAGCCATCAAGCATTTTTCTGGCGCCATCAAGCTATTTTCTATCACCGTTACCACTTGTATTTCACTATCTCTTTGCCGAACCAGTGCACCTATACACCTGACAAGTGTATTGGGTGTGTTGGGGACACAAGAGACTTCTTGTATATGCGCAAACCTCAAAACACACTTCATTTCTTAGTTTCAGGGTCCTTCTTGTGCTAAATGCATGGATTTAATTTGATGCAATTTTATTTTTTTATGAGGTCTTGATGTAACTTGTACTTCCACCGACCGTGTTAACTCAAGCACCTCGCTCCTGCGGGACCTACCATAGTCAAAAGAAAATCTAACTTCCCCAATTATCATAAAAATTGGACCATGATTTCTAATACGTAATACCTATGTTTTTAGTACTAGGATTTTTCGAGCTGCCTAGTTAACTTCGCACACTTTAGTGACTTCTTGTCAATTTAAAGAAATTAGGTCAAACTTGATCTACAAGTAAGCACGATATATTGCTCTTGATGTATTAAATCTCTTTTCGGAGGTATATGGGTGGTTCTTATTGTAGTAAACAATATTGTCAGTGTGAGTTCCCAACTATCACGAAAGAAAATTCTCAGTTTTCTAAGTGATGACGAGATTGTTACTTTCTGTAAAGAAAGTTCGAAGAATATGGATCTCAATGCCATAAGCCAAGCTTCTAGACATTTTAAGTATGGACCAGCGTGTTTTACTTATGATTCCCATGTTTTATGTGTTTTCAAACTCCCTAGCTAATTAACTCTGCCGTTGAATGACTTTGTGCCGATTTATCGAAATTAGGTCAAATTTGAACTACAACTAAACTGTAGGTTTCTTTGAAAGTTTTACGAGAAAGCTTTTGGAGGTACCTATTGAGGGATTAACTAATATATCAGAAACCACAGAGAGTTTTGACAACAGCTTTAACCTTTTCCTCAGATTTTACCTTTAACACAATGGAACCATGCATAGAGCTCAAAACACAATTCTCTAACCATTATACAATATTTTATGCTTGAAATATTCCAACTTACTTTTTGAATAGAACTACCATTGTTTTATTTTTTCCTTATCTTGTGACGAGACTATATTTTTGTAAATAGTCATTTTTGTTTTGCATATGGAGGTAAAAAACGAGGTACTTAATTATAAGAGACATCTTTCGAATGATATGTCATACTTTCATTATATGAGTTATCTCGTGCAAGGAACATGTAACTTACTAGTATGTCTTAGAATGCTACCACCCCAATTTCACACAAAGTGGACCGTGTTTTATGGATAATCCCCAAGTTTTATTAAAATTCCAATAGCTATGCTACATGGGACATGATCTTAATTGAAGGTATGGATGGGAGTTTCTCAAAATAGTGGTGCGAATTATTTTGTGGGAAATAGGGTTGCTAGGTAGATTCGAAATGGAACAGACAACCATCATACAGTACAATAATGGGTCTCCTCTTTGATCGAACAAAATCGTTCAACCCTTTCTCTATCTCTCTCACATCCTTTTTTGAATAGAATAGGCCTCGAGAGGCCCAGAAGATGTCGTGAGTACAATTACAGGGACACCCATAACATTCCTTTTCCAGAAAAACCAAAAATTGAGGATAAGGCCTCTCACTTTACATAAAGGACCCTACCACGACAAATCAACTGTGTCTACACCCTTGTTTGCTCTGCAACTCCATAACTGTAGCTGCCAATTGTAGCTCGGGCTTTCAGTTTCTTCTGTAAGATGTCTGTTTGTTATGTGGGTTTGTGTTTATGTGATGAAATTGTCATGTCATTGACCACTTATTTGTAAACCTGTCTTGCAAAAATGTTTAAATAAATCCTTCCACCCTTATTGGCTAAAAAGGCTTATATTGTAGAACAAAGAGAGTATATTGGAACTTGTTGATGTTGTTGTGTGCGGGTCCGTTTGTGCATGCGGGTGTGTTATGATAGTTTGCATCAGTATTTGTTTTGTCTCATTTTTGTGTGGAGATTTTCCTCATCTTTGCATTTGATTTGTGTTATTACTAATTAATTAGCCCTTGGCAATGGCTGTATAGTATAAAGAGAAATTTATCTGGTGAAAACCAACTTTCAGGGGAAACCAGTGAAAACCACTTAAAATGATGTTTAGATTTTCTAAAAAAAATCAAAAAATATGCATTGTATTTGGGCGATAGAGTTCTATAGACATGTAAAATTTCAAGTTGAAACTCAAAATTATTTAGGACCTATGAAAATGCCAAATTGATCAATCAATAGTAGAATACAGTAAACTCTAGTATTCATTGCTGAATTTGTCTTTTATATGACCATGAAATGAATATGAGTTGGAACTTGCAAATTTTCATGATGGTATAACATCATCCTCCCAACATGATGTAATTTATCAGATAATTTTGTGAAACTCCTAAGTATGATATCCATTCTTCTTCGAGATCCTGAACATTGGGAGTATGACCATGGATGATCAGTTGAGGTGTTAGATTGAGGGAGTACGGCCTTGGATTCGTGAAGATAGAGGGAGTACGGCCTACCAATTTTCTATTATTACATGGCCATGACCAAATTCAAAACCAAAATAAAGCTATAAAATATCTCACGAATTCGGACATACTTCGTGCCCCAAAATTTCAGATTCTTCATGACGAGGGGTTAACTCATCAATGTCCATCGTTGATGGACTTAGGTTCGAGGAATTGGGGAGCGCTAGAAGAATAGACTGGCTAGCAAACAAGCACATAGGGGACACGAGGTTTTTACCCAGTTTCAGGCCTCGAAGAGGACCCTACTCCTCCTTGTCTGCTATTGATTATCGGGATGTCGAAAGTTACAAGGGATGTGCAGATGAAATCTGGCGAAGTGTATGTAAGGGTTGTGGATTATCCTCCTCGCCGCCCCCTCCTAGCCTTTATATAGGAAGGCTAGGTCCCGGGATAGCAGGCCGAGTCGCATACAGATTAGGGTTTCCCTTCAAGTTTCTATCTATTCTTTACAGTGTTCTTCAAGAAGTCGTGTTCCTATGGGACACCCAAATCCTTTTTGGGATTCGTATGCACCGTGGACTCCTCTTGGGATGGACTGTAGAGACTACCCTCGAGTACCTGTAAGGCATACCCATGTCATTAGCCCGTGAGTGTCCAGCCAAATCGTAGATTTGGGTGGAGACTATAATTCTTCGACTGTATGGAATGTAGGCGCATCTGAAGTTCTTTAGGGTGCCTCAGTTTTTGTCATAGGGATTGTCAATATGCATGCCTGATTCATCCAACAGATCAGAATCAGTTAACTGCCTTAGGGAAGAATAACACTATCTACTCAAACTTGAGTATCTAGACTCAAATTTGGAACATTGTTGGCGTAATTCGACTCCTATCGTGGAGGTCTTATAGAGTCAAATTCCATTGTTTTGATGTGAGCACTCGATGCGTCTGTCAAGGATTTTCATCGTGCCTGTATGCACGGATTATTTCTGGTAGAGTGCATTAAGTGTGTTTCCAGGCCTTCCGCATGTCTTATCTTCACGTTGTAAATGCGACATCCGAAGGTTTATTCACCGCGGAGGTGATTCGGGTGACCCAGGAGACATTGTCTCTTTGTAGGGTATGTTCAGCGATTATGAGGCGGAGTCGGTGAATGTTTTGAATGCTCATGGTGCGGAGATGGTCAACGCTTTTTTCCATGTACATATATCTTTTCTTTTCATAGGGTGCTCTACCAGGGCTCCCTATGGGAGTATCCCCTGACTGCCTACTCGAGTCACAAACTTGAGTGGAGACTTTGAACAGTTGTCGATTATTGTCGTTATTTTTATCTTTGTTGATTGTGCTTCTAGTGCTCCCTATGGGAGGAGCCCTCGAGTCCGCAATCAAATCGCTGATTCGAAAGAGTGGATTGACATGTAAATATCTCCGTATGTTTGCCAAGGAAATTCTATGCCCTCTTTTAGAAAAAATTGGGTCCGCAGCCAGTGGTCCTATGAGGAGTAGCCTCTGAGTGTTTGGTCGAGTCATAGAGTCGACCAAGGACTAGACAGTTGAAGAAGAACTCCTACTTGAGTGCATATCTTGATGACGTCAGTGCTGATGATCTGATGAGGTTGGTTGCCTGCATAAGCGGTGTTGATGGGACGTGACAGAAGTGGGGCCCCAAGTCTGACTAGGATTTGACCAGTCATGCGTATTTTTCGATTTTAACTACTCCTTGATTCTCGCACGAAGTCGAGATCATTCAGCAACGGTTTAGTGTATGCACTACCACGCATCTTTGTCGATGTGTGCCACACGTCTAGATGAAGGTTTGTGGGCCATTGGATGGCATTCTTCGGTGCTTAAGTAGGGATCTTGTGTGGTAATTTTTGCACCAAGCTTCTTCCTCCTTTGCGCACTACTGCCATTGTCGTTCTCCTCTTCTCCACTGCACCCATATCTTCCACTGCACTGGACGTTCTCAGAGCCTTTCCTAGCTACTTCCTCTGATCCCTTCGCGGCCGAAAGATAGGGAAGAAGAGAAGCGCTGCTGCCGGTGGATCTACTGTTGCCACCGCCGTGGCGAAGAAGAGGGGCACCGCCACCACTGGGTCCAACGCTGCTACCATGGCCACGAAGAAGAAGGGTGCAGGGACCCGCATGACCAACAGGTCGTGGAGGCGCAACTCCTTGAAGGAGCATGAGCTCCAGACGCATTGCCAAGACGGTCTGCTTTCAGCCAACGAAGAATATTGCAAAATGCCTGGACCAGAGGTAATCCCCGATCCCCCCGTTGGATTTCAGGTGATGTTTCTGGCATTTATCCTCTAGGGTCTCTCTCTTCCCCTCCACAAGTTTGTGTGAGGGTTTCTTTGTTTTATGGGCTTCAGCTGCACCAGCTGACCCCCAACTCCATCTTGCACATCGCGTGCTATGTTACCCTCTATGAGTGTTGTCTTGGAATCGAGCCACACTTTGGTCTTTTCAAGAAACTGTTTAAACTGAAGAGGCCGTTGGGGTCTGGCTCTGTAGTATATGATATTGGTGGATGCGGCATATACGTGGACTCCAATGTCCAGTACTTTAGCCTCAATATTGTCGAGTCTGACCAATGATGGAGGGGAAAACGGTTTTATATTCGGCACAAACATGTTGATGGTGAAATATTTGGACTTGGTCCTTTTGATCCGAATGATGAGCTGAAGAGAAGGAGGTCCTGGGAAGAATGTTGTGATGCTGGGAAAAGTAGAGGAAGTAGAAGTCTTTTACAAGCGTGTCTATGAACTTCATCTTGTTCGAGGCCAAGAAGTCATCGACATAGAACTCATCCACACATTTTTTTGCATCGGGTGCAGCCTCTATAGGCCAGCGCACACCCAATGTCTTGCTGGACCAGCGTGAATGACTCCACTCACATTTCTCCTTCAGATCTTTCATCAGTGGAGGTGGATAGAAAAGTTCGGGCGCTAACCAAGTTCACCGCGAAGGATGTCCTTCCTGGATATTCAACCATGCTTCCCTTTCGTGCGAGTAATTCTCCACCTGAGGTAAGGTTTCCACCGACTCCTCTTATTCCTTCATGTCCGTAGGATTGTCTTCTGATTGTATTTGATGTTTTCACTAGGATTGGAAAGTTGCGAGTGTGTTGTCGCCTCAACCGGAAGGAATACTTCCTCCCGAGGCTAAAGAAGAAGATGAATCAGGGTTGACTGTTCCCATCGTTGATGCACAGGAAATCACTGATTCTAGTGAAGATGACACTTGCAAGCGGTCCTGGAGCAAAGACTCAGATGCATCCACGCCGGAGACGCCGAGGGGTCCTTCGGCTGAGGTGGGAAGTTCTAATCCAATTCCAGCGGTGCCTGTCCGCAGTATGGCCCCTTTCCCGCTAAAGAAGCCAGGGAGGCTGAAGAAGAAACTTGATGATGACTTTGACCTCGATAGATTTGATGGGTGAGTCTTTGCTACTTAATGCATATGAATATCAGTCTTGGCTGTAGTGTTTTTGCGTTGAATGTCTCCTTATTCTCGTGACAGTCTGACTGTATCGTCATCGTATGGCACTGATCGTGTCCTAGAGGACATTGGAGTCTTGGACTCAAAGGGTAAGGTTGAAGATGAGTTTGAGCCCTCCCCAAAGATAGCGGCCCACTCTAGCGCAAGTTCCTCGAGTTCTCCCAATTAGGGAGAACATAGGGTTCTTGCCTAGACATCAATGCAAAAAGAACCTTCAGAGTCTTTGGGCAACCACATAAGTGTAGATGAGCTTGTGATTCTAAAGCTCCTTGGCATCGTCTTTGTCTTTTACACATTTATTGTTGTATACAGCCTATCCTTCAGGACGCTGTTCATCTTGGTGAGCAGATTATGAGCCTTGGCCAACAACACGCTCGACTGGGCACTGACCATCGCCAGCTGCAAAGTAAGTTCTCTATTTTGATCATAATTTGCAAGGTGAAGTTTTCGATTATGTTTGACACGCCTGATTTTTCAATTAGTCGAAAACTATGACCTTCTTCATCGGCTGAGCTCCCTTGAAAAAGGACTCAGCACGGCAGAGACCAAGCGGGACGAGGCACTCGGAGCCCTCGAGCGCCTCAAGCAGGACTCGAAGAAATGCAAAGAGAACCTGTTGGCCGCCGTAGCCGCCCAAGCACTTTCTTCTTTGCTTTGTCTTTCCTTGGTCCTTTGCTGATTCGCACGAGTTAATCGCAGATGCCGCCGGAGTGGATTCGACTGCCAGCCACTAGCCCACGAGGATGTCCTGGCTGGTGATGTTGCAGCAATTGAAGATCATAGCGTCTCCATCCAGGACTCACTCACGAAGGCCAAAGCTGTGCTTGGATGTCTGCGAGAGGAGATGCTTCCCAAGGACAACCTCATTGAAGACATTGACGGCCTGGTCAAGACCTTCGTTGGGGGCGTCCCTATGGACTTCAAGAATGCGCAGAAGGGAGCCGATGCTTCCTTAGGGCTGGCGATGGCACAGCCTATGGTGCTGACCTGAACGTGAGCAAGATCACATTGAGAATGTCGATGACCGCGAAGGCCGAAGAGGTAGCTTTTGGCCCATTTGCTACTCGCTGCCATAAGTACGGGGCTCGTCTGATAGAGACACTCGCAAACTACTCCGCGGAGCAAAAGCGTTAGAGCACAGCGAAGGTCACCGCGTCCGGGGATGCTGCTGCTAAGGCCGTGATGTTGAATGTTGCCGCAGAGTCTGCGAAGCCCCTGAGTACCGGTGCATAGGCATAGAATGCCATTCTTGTTTTGTTTGTAGCTATACTAGGACCCTAGGCTTGTCGTGAACTTACTTTTGTGGGGGTGCCCCTATTGAAACTTGTTGCTAGTCTTGATGTATAAATCGGCTTATTTCTTCTGTCACTCGAAATCCATGTGCAATGTCTCTTATTCTTCAAATCTTTTGCTTGGTTAGGGGTCTTCAAGTGGCATGCAGGATGTGCCTGTTCCTGATGTGCCTGTGACCTAGCCACGTTGGAAAGTGGAGGAGCTATCACTTTTTTCTCGCCCGCGCGATCGTGGTGATTCGTGGCAATGCTAATGTCTAGAAGTCGAAGGCAGAAAAAGCTGCAAAGCGAGAAGCTTATCTTCTTGGTGAAGTGGCTCTGATCAACGAGGAGTTCCAATGTGGGTGTTTTTGAACTCCCTTTGGACCAATGTGAGTTCCAACGAGGAGCAGCTGGAAGTTGGTGGGTTCTTCTGGACTGACCGAAATGGTGTAGTTCTTCTTGCAACATTGTAGGATCGCGTGTCGCAGGTACTGCACTTCCTGAAGAAGGCCCCGTCATGCTTAAGGCATATATTTGTGGCGATGTACCCGTTGGACACTGTCCCGGCGAGCCTGCTGGCTCTGCTCTGTAAGTTTCAGAATGCTGGTGTTGTACGCGAGTGCGTGCATCAGCAGCTTGTCGCGGGTGCTAAGGCGGCGCTAGCACTTGTGTGTATGCAGCGTCCATATGTGGATTTGGAGGGGATCGCGGAAGGTCCGCCAGCACCTCCAGAAGGAATGGCATGGAACATGGTGCTGCATTATCGAGCGGTCGCCGGGCCTTTGGAGAGGATTATAAATTTGTTCGACGAACGCACCAATGTACTCCTTCAGCGTCAGTTGAATAGTTTTGCCCTGCCCAAAATGTATAGGTGTTGTAAATCTTGTATAGTGTTTCGACTTGGTGTTTGGATACCCGTGCTATATGTAAAGCTTGTTACCCTATGTGTTTTGCGATTGTGTTTATTATGAAATGCCTTTTCGTTAGCATGACACTTGCGGATCTCAGCACCTTTCCTCCTTTTAGTTGCGTTAGAACTGGGTTGGGATTATCAATGGTTCAATTGATAGGACGGTCAGCTACTCGGGTTATTGCGTTGTGAGATCGTGTATGTGACGAGGTCGTCAAGGAGGCGCAGCCCCTAAGTGCAGAAAAGTAATGAAAGTAAATGTAACAAGACACATAGTTTGAGGCACTTAGCTTTATTTATTCGAAGAATATCAGGAGGTACAATGTTTGGCTAAGTAGCCTAGCTGAGTAGCTTTATTGTAACGTAAAAAAGTCTAGGGGTAGAAATGTTGCGGCTACACGATGTTCCATGGGTTGGAGTATTCGACACCGCTCTCTACGTCCTTTAGGTCATAGGCGTCACCTGGAATTACTTCAGTAATCACGTAGGGTCCCTCCCAGGGAGGACTCGAACTTGAGGTGCCCTTTCTGTTTCATACACATGATGAGGTCTCCTTTGCCGAAGGACCTTGGGCGCAGCCAACGGCTATGGTAATTGTGGACACTCTACTGGTAGATCATTGATCATTCTACCACGATCTCGCGTGCTTCGTCGAGGAGGTCGACGGAGTCTTCGAGTGTGGCCGTAGATTCGGCCTTGCTGTATGCAACAACCCTTGGGGCCTTGTAGCGCACTTATGCTGGTAACACCACCTCACCGCCATGCACCATGAAGAACGTGGTGTAGCCTGTGGTGCTGCCTAAAGTCGTGCGCAGGCTCCATAGTATAGAGGGCAACTCCTCAGCCCAACAACCAGCTCCCCGGTCGAGTGGTTGAAGGATTCTCTTCTTGATGCCATTACAGACGAGAACGTTGGCCTTCTCGACTTGACTGTTGGTCTGGGGATGTGCCACTAAGGCATAACTGATGTTGATTCCCACGTTTTCGCAAAAATCCTAGAACTCGTTCGAGGTGAAGTTTGTCCCGTTGTCGGTGATGATGCTATGCGGCACCCCGAACCTGAAGACGATGGACTTGTAGAACATGACAGCGGTGGCACCTATCTGGTTAGTCACCGGCATGGCCTTGATCCACTTGGTGAATTTGTCGACTACGACGAGGAGGTAGATGTATCCTCTAGGTCATGATTTATGCAGCTTGCCGACCATATCAAGTCCCCATTGCACGAAGAGCCAAGCCACAGGTATTGGCCTGAGTTCTACGCCTGGTGCGTGTGGCTTATCCACGAATTGTTGGCAAGCATTGTACTTATGTACGATGTATTTGGCGCCGCGCATCGCGGTAGGCCAATAGAATCCAGCTCAGAGAGCTTTAGCGACAAGGATGCGACTGCCAACGTGATGCCCACCGGTGCCCTCGTGTATCTCGAGGAGGATGCCTCTTCCGTCGTCGTTGGTGACACATCACTGGAGCAAGCTCGTGATGTTGCGCTTGTACAACTTGTTGTTGATGATGGTGAAAGCCTTGGAGCGCCATGCTATGTGTCGTGCATCTGTTAGGTCATCTGGCAATCTTTTGGTGAGAAGGTATGTGATGTATGGCTGCGTCCAGGATGGCTCGATGAGCATGACCTCCATGGGACCTTTGGGTGTGGATCCCTATTCTGTATTGCTGGGACCTTCGACTTCTTCTGGTGACGCGGCCCCCGAGTCCGTTGAGGTGCTAGATGGTCCTGCAGGATTCTTCGGCTTGATGAAGCGCTTGCAGATCTACTCGAGGAATACTCCTGGTGGCACCGGGGTGCAGGTGGAGCCTATGTTGGCGAGCGTGTTAGCCTCCTCATTGCTTTCATGGCCTATGTGCCACAACTCGCAGCCGTCGAAGTCTCCTTCGGGTCACTCAAAGCATCGCATTGGTTCATGGTTTGGTTCACCACGAGCTTGGAGTTGCCATAGATGACGAGTGGTGTTGCGCCACAGGATTTGGACATCCGCATCCCGTGGAGCAGAGCCTCGTACTCCGCCACATTGTTGGAGGCACAGAACTTCATCCGCAGAACATACCTCATCTTGTCACCCTGTGGTGACGTCAGGATGATGCTAGCGCTAGCTCCCACCCGACGCTTGGATCCGTCAAATGCATTGTCCATAGGTAGGATATGTCCGGTGTATCTGGGAACTAGTTCTCCATCCAGTGGATAGGGAAGTCCGAAAGAACTTGCAACTTGATTGCCACTCGCCGCCCGTATGTGATATCCCGCTGGGACAACTCGATTGCCCAAAGGGTGACTCGCCCCGTGGCATCCAGGTTGTTGATGATGTATCCCAGCGGGCATCGTTCACCACAATTATGGGGTGCTCCTGAAAGTAGTGGCGTAGTTGTCGCACTGTCATGAAGACACTGTATCCCAGCTTTTGCTAGTGCGGGTACCACTGCTTTGTTGGCGTTAGTACCTCGCTGAGTTAATAGGCTGGGCGCTATACTCCGTGGACTTTGTTATCTTCATCTGGTTCTACCACCAGTACAGTAATGACCACTTGGTTGGTGGCGGATATGTATAGCAACATTGGCTCCTTTTCTCTGGAGTCACCAACACGGGTGAGGTGGAGAGTAGGCGCTTGAGGTCTTCGAATGCATTCTGCACCTTGTCCGTCTAGTCAAAAAATTTAGTTTTGTGGAGGAGCTGGTAGAACCCTAGTGCCTTCTCGCCCATTCGACTGATGAATCGACTGAGCACCACGATTCTCCCAGCCAGTTGTTGGACGCCATTGACATTCTTCGGCTTTTCCATGGCCAGTATGGCCCTTATCTTCTTCGTGTTAGCCTCGATTCGCCTGGCGGATATGAGGTACCCGAGTAATTGCCCGAATGGCACACCGAAGGCGCACTTCTCCGGATTCATCTTGATCCGCGGTCGACGTTGTCAAAGGTCTCGCAGAGATCATCGATGATTGTGGCTTCCTCTGTTTTAACGATGATGTTGTTGACATGAACTTGAATGTTCCGGCCAAGCTGGTTTCTGAGGCAGGCCTGCATACACCATTTATAGGTGGCTCCTGCGTTCTTCAGCCCGAAAGGCATTGTTTTGTAGCAGTAAACGCCGAAGGGCATGATGAAGGCCGTCTTCTATTGGTCCTCCTCCTTCAATCGAATATGATGGTAGCCTGAGTAGGCGTCGACGAAGCAGAGGAGTTCGCATCCCGCGGTGGAGTTGATTATCTAATCGATCCGCGGTAATGAGAAGTGGTGCTTTGGGCAGTGCCTGTTGAGAGAAGTGAACTCCACGCACATCCGTAGGATATCTTTGTCCTTTTTAGGAATGAGCACGGGGTTAGCTACCCAGGTGCTTTCCTTTATTTCGCATATAAAATAGGCATCGAGGAGTTTGTTGACTTCCATGCTGACCGCCTTTGCCCTTGGTTCTGATAGTCGACGCATCACCTTCTTGACTAGCCTTGCATCTAGATTCACGTTGAGTGCATGCTCGGTGAATTCCCTAGGAACTCCTAGCATGTCTGCTGGACACCAGGCGACGATCTCCCAGCGCTCATGGAGGAATTCGTTGAGCGCGAGTTCCTATGCGGGACTCAAGTTGTTGGCGATGAGGGTCGTCTTGGTCGAGTCCGTTCGGTGGACCTGGATCACCTTGGTCTTCACCGACGAGTCGAAGGACTGGTAAGGTGTGTTTGGGTTGCTATAGGAGACTGTTGTCAGCCGACCCCTTGAGTCTTGCCATCTCTTCTTGCATGCCAAAGGATTAGGAGATTCTGTTGAATTCCCTGTCGCAGCTATCTGACTTGGCAAAGCTCCCACTAACGGTGATAATGTTGTTGGGTCCTGGCATCTTCATCTACAAGTAGGCTTACTGAGGGGCCGCCTTGAACCTCGCTAACGCGACACATCTGAGGATTGTGTGGTATTGCGAGGGCCAGTCGACCACCTCGAATTCGAGGCGCTCTCGCCGAAAGTTTGCGAGCATGCCAAAGATGACGTCTAGGTTGATTTTGCCCAAGGGGTATACGCCTTTCCCTAGGACGATGCCGTGAAACATTGTTTCGTCGCCTCCAGGCAGGAGAGGGGATCGGCATGGCGCGCAAGGTGATGGCGAACATCAGGTTGATGCCCCTTCCGCTGTCCATTCCGGTTGGTGGAGGGGGCAGTGGTGGGTTGCTGTTCATCGTCTGCTCCTGACGTGGCTGGCCCGTGCGGCCTGAGTCGTGACGCCTACTGCAGGGATTCTCCGGCGGCGGAGAGGATGCCTGTTGGGTCTCGCGGGGTGCACCCTTAATGTAGTCGGGTGGCTTGCTCCCCCTCGAGTCGTTGAGGTCCTCGTCCATATGCCGGATGTCATCCGCTTGCTCATCCACTATCCGGAGGAGCTCCTTTACCCGGGCATGTTGTCGGTCTCGTGCCTCGCCCTCGAGGTTGGGCATCTCATCTGCTACGGCTCGCGCCACGCGCAGGTTCTTGATGGGAGTGCTATAGGCGGGCCAGCCAAGGAGAGGTGGTGGATCCGACTCGCTGTCCCTCTCTAGCCTTCCGCCTAACTCACCGCCCCAGTGTCTCACCTGTCCATGCCGGCTGGGTTCCTTGGTAGCTGGAGTGTGGCCGTGAGCACGGTCGTACTTGCGCATGGTGATGTCGACTTGCTTCTTGGCGGTGGCTAGCTCGATGGACTCCTGTAGGAGGAGCTGTCTCTCCATGGTGAAGGTCGCCTCAACCTCCTCTGGGTTGTCCCTGAGGGTAACCGGAGTGAGGATCCGGTCGATGGCTTCTTCCACCGGGTACTCGTCGCCGCCCTGCTCCCAAGGACGGCGAGGCTGGGTGCTGGAGCCGGCCATCATGACCTAACGCCGCGCGGAGCGATGGAGATGCCACTGCCGGGCAGAAGCGACCGCAAGACAGAGACGATCTCCCTAGGGAAATGCTCTGGCATGGTGGCGACATAGACAGGAAGGTCACCGAAGAGCAGGATGGAGCCGTTTGCTAGAAAGGTGCGTCCGGCGAAACACGACCCGTTGTCGATGATGCAATCAAACTTGCCGAGCGTAAGCACAAGGCCGGAGGCCACACGCTCACAGGCAGAAGTACAGGGTCATATGCGGAAGTGACTCCGGTCGAGGCCATGAACGCCCCACGGTGCGTGCCAACTATCGTTGTATTGGGAACGACAATACCTAAGAAGGTTAGATAGAGGTGTTGGCGACTAGCAGGGAAGCTATCGACGCCGTCCACAGGTGGTATTGGGTACGAGCAAGTGTAGCGAGACACAAGAAGTACCGAGGTTCAGAGCCCTCATGGTGAGGTAAAACTCCTACTCCTGCCGATCTGACTATGAGTAGAATACAAAGTACAATCGCTCTTCGAGCTGTATGAACTAGCTACCTCTCAAATTCCTAGCCCCTGCTACGAGAGCCTTGCCCCTCCTTATATAGGCAAAGGGGCAACGGTCTAACTGGCCAGGCCGGCTGGCGGGTCCAAAGGGCGAGACCCAGCCGGCTGATCATCTACATCATCTGGTACTGTTTCTCGCGTCGAAGTACACGTCGTGCGGGTCATCGTGGTTACCGTGAATGCCGTGCAAGCCTTTCGTTAGCAACCGGCCACTATGCCCGCGTCACCCACAAAGTCTTTGGTATGGCCTTGTAGTTGTGGGTCTTGTCGTTGTACCAGGGCGTACCGTGCACTGTGCCGCACGTCGCCCTGTCCTCCTGATTGCGCCCGGCTATGTCCGTGTAGCCGGCTTCGTGGCTTGCCACCCTTCCTGGTTCCGACTACCGACTGGTAGCCGGTATGAAGTGCCTGCGTCTGGCTATGATCTGCTAGCTGGACGTGGGCCGCCTGCTTCCGTTCTTGCCTTGTTGGGGTATCCGGGGGTCATCCCCCTGACAGACATCTTGTCAACTTTACGCTGTGTAATTTCGTCCCACGCGTCGCAATCACGATCGTGTCGCCGTGAGCTACGGCGTTGCCATGACAAATCATGCTCTTCCTCGCTAGAACATAGCGAGTAGTACTTGTGTGGATCCTTGATTTTCTTCGGCTCCGATGTTTGCTCCTTGTCTAGCGTAGCCTCGACCAGTCTGAGTCTAGCGATAGTGGATCGGTGAATGGAAGCTCGTGGATCTCTAGCCGGTGGCTGGTTAGTGAGCAGGTACATGGTGGCTGCAGTCACTGCTGCGTGTGTTGTTTTCGGGAGCACGTTGCCCCGCGAGTCCATTATCATGAACAACAAGTCGAGGGCTTTAGTGGCTTCTTCTCACTCTTTGTCATTGAGTTGGTCCACTTGAGAGCGCCATTTGGCGGCTGCATGGTCATTACCCTTGGAAGAGGATCTTCCGATAGAGGAGAGCACCGCCCGTCGAAAGCTCGACCCGTCCGTGGCCCTCCCACGCTCATCAAGTTGTGCGCTCACCGCCTGCTGGCGCTTTCACTCCTAGATGATTAGGTAATGATAACCCATCACCATCTGTTGTGATGAGTTTGGTGGTTGGGGGTTTCCCTGTAGGGCCTCCCTGCATCGCGCCCACTCTGCATCGTTGAGGTGGCTCTCCTTCTGCCTCGTCTCGTTGTTGACGCGTTCGCCCTCGGGGTTGGGTGGTTGTTAATCGTTATCAACGGGGTCGCTAGTAGGGTGTCGATTGGTCAGCCCGTTGTTCGTGGGTCCGCTGTTGGCCTTGTCCCTTTGAGTGCCTCTATCACTGGTATTGATGATGGTGCACATGTAGTGGTTTGGGAAACCATTGATCCCGCAGCTCTCAGATCCGGAGACGTAGGCGCCATCCTCTGACGCCGGATTGCATAGATTGGACTCACAACTATTGTTGCTATCCGAGTCCTCGACTGATACTGAGGCGTTGATCTTTCTTAGGGTACCGATCGGTGGTGGGAACGACGAAGCAGGGGCAATCAAAGGAGCCTGTGGGTGATCTTGGAGGCAAAGCGTGCCGATCTGACCTACCTAAAAGCGTAAGCTTCCGATTGCTAGACCAATTCCATCGCCCACAGACACGAAATACGGGCGAGTCACCGGCGAGTGGACGATGAACTCAAAAGCGCTGAACAGGAGGCGAGTCTCCACTGCAGCGGAGTTGTAGATCACAGATGATGGGGCCGAGGAAGCCGCAACATCAGCACTCCCGTTTTCCACAGACGACGCCAATTGACGAGGGGTTAACTCATCAATGCCCATCATTGATGGACTTAGGTTCGAGGAATTTGGTAGCACTGGAGGCATCAATCGGCTAGCAAACAAGGACATAGGGGGACACGAGGTTTTTACCCAGGTTCAGGCCTCGAAGAGGACCCTACTCCTACTTGTCCGCTCTTGATTATCAGGGAGTCAAAAGTTACAAGGGGTCCATAGATGCAATCTAGCGAGGTGTATGCGAGGGTTGTGGATTATCCTCCTCGGCATCCCCTTCTAGACTTTATATAGGGACGCTAGGTCTCAGGATAGCAGGCCGAGTTGGTTACAGATTAGTGTTTTCCCTTCAAGTTTCTATCTATTCTTGGTCGTGTTCTTCAAGAAGTCGTGTTCCTATGGGCCACACGAATCCTTATTGGGCTTCGTCTGCACGGTGGACTCCTCTTGGGATGGATCGTGTAGTCTAACCGCGAGTACCTGTAAGGTATACCCATGTCACTTAGAAATTCCCATTTGACCCTACTGAATTTGGTGGGTGGGGGTATTTACTCGTATTTTCCCATTATAGTACTAGTAGTACCTCTAAACCCTACCCCCTCTCTCTTCCAGGAATACGTCACCGGCCGGAACATACCTATTGCACTTTAGCCAGCATACCTGCCACACCTCATATGCTCAATGAACCCTCTAGATCGGCGAGCTGAGCACATCATCTACCGCCCGGTATCTGCTCCATGGATGTTGTGGTCTAGCACTCTGCTCGTATCCTCGCCCGCCCAAGATCTACTTCCCCGTCATCGACACCCACTATGACCATAGCACCTTCGGCGACCTCGACGTTACCTGTGAGGATGTGGAGGAGGCATAGACGCTACCCCGACCGAGGTAACCAGATTTCCCTGCGTGATTTTTTTGTTTGCAATGTACTGTATTCATGATAAATTTGCTAACTAACAGGTTCTTTACTTGATATACATGTTATGTACTAAATTAACCTGTTGTGGTTAGGCTTAAACTCCATGCATTGAACTGTTTTTATGTATATTTTTTTGTGAATTATTAGTCACTTAACATATTTGTTTACATTCTCTGCTATACCTGTCCACATGAGATATGATTATATAATATCTATCTCATTTGCTGATTTATGAACTATAGTATTTCCATCCTGCTATTGTCCTTCTATCCTATACTACACGTTTACACACGTCATACTATTTGACCATTATATACTGTCGATTTGATCCCTATTAACCCGCGGCTCTAACTGTTTGCAATTATTATGCAAGGAGTAGCCTCGGTTTGCACACAATATCATAGAGTGAATGGCTCCTATAATATCGTAAGACCCCATCACTTTTGTTTCACTTCATGCCAATGTATATCATGTTGGAACCAGTTTGTATTTACAGTTGGCCTTCCATTTATGAAGAGGAGCAACAATGGAGTACATACTCCGCCTGTCCACACGAGCCGCCGTAGAACTCGTGTAACACCTATCGTAAGGCCCCCCACGTGAAGTTGGGCAGCCAAAGTTTGGTCCTTGTCACATTTTTTTGCTTAAATTTACCATTTGTCTTTCTTGTTTTCATTTTTCCAAAGATTGGCGTCAAACATTTCGTCCCCACTATGGTTTGCTTTTGTTCCATATGCTTAGTTCAATTTGCTAGATATGCAGAGTCCGGGTGTATTGCATCTGAGTTGGCTGATAATAAGAACAAGGACACACTAGAGATTAGATCATGTATAATACACATGTATCATAAGGAACTCTATGCACTTCATCTCACTCTTGTATCTACTGTGTATCATAGTTACATGAACTGGATATTTTAATACGAGGCATATGATGGTTCAGTTTGTTGTTCTCATGCTGCCGAACCGTTGAAATTATCTGGCTATTCATGAATAACTTAATGTATGATTGCTTGTTTCATTGTTTATCTAAAATTATCTGGCTAGTATATTCGAGGCACACAATTGATGTGTTTTGTTGACTGTGTTACTCTTTTTTGTCTATGATTAAATCAATGGAAGATTTCATTGCGTAGTGCCTAGCTAGTTTATATACGAGAAACATAACGGCTTAGTTTTCATATTAGTTTTATTCGTGTTCTGCACATTCTAGTTTGAGCAGTCTGCATTAGGTACTTTGGTTGATTGCTTGCATGTTATTCGAAATGAACTTGTAGTTTGTTTCCCAAGTCTATTGTTTAAGTTACTTGTTTTGTCTTGGTCTCATCCATCTTCAAGTAGAGCAATCATTTCAAAGAGCAGCACATGCTTGCATCGCTCCATGGAGCCAACTGGTCCAGTTATTCAAGAAGAAATAGATGTATGAGCCACCACAGTTAATTGCTTCCTTTCTTATATATTACCGTATTGACACATTTAAAATTCATGGTGGTGTGATTGCATGGTAGTGATGTTATAACTTGTTTTGTGTTTGTTTCAGGCTGCAAATAACCCTCTGAATGCCGAAGAAAGATCCGCTTCTCCAAGTTTAGATTTTGTGTCACACAGCAACAATGACAATACCTATTGCTCATGGCACACCGCTTCGACTGATCCTCTTATTCCAGCCAAAAGATTATTTGTGGATGCCCTCAAAGATTCCCGTGATATTGTTGAGAAAGAAGCCAACAAAACAGATTCAGTAATCACCATAGCACGCAAAGACTTATACGAATTGAAAAATAGGCAAGCTTTGACGTAGAACATAATTAATAATCTCATCTGCAGCTCTCATGGGAAGCTAGTTGTTACATGTCTCATGATGCAAGCTCATTAGGGACCTTTTCTGTAACACCAGTTATGGTGTTTTTTCAGTTGTTTGGACTCTAATGCAACTTCTATGCTTCATTTTATTACTGTCAAGTTTCACTACAAGAAAAGTTTCCTTCCACAACGAAATTCTCGGCTCGGCCGTGGCCGATGGAAACTTTTTTTTCCGGTTTCGCGGCCCTCTACTACGACGGATCTGCTAAAAACATGGAGGAAGCTTGGCCAGGATCGTGTGTATGATGGAATTTTTTCCTTCGCTTGTGCTACCCTGTTCCGAAGTTGATAGTGCTTCTCGATGCATCTATCATTTAATCAACCTCCTGGGACCCACATGTTATCCTCTCATTAGAAGAAATCGTGTGTATGATGGAATTTTTTCCTCCGCTGGTACCCCATTCTGAAGTTGATAGCGCTGCTCGACGCATCTACCGTTTAACCAACCTCCTGAGCCCCACATGTCATCCTCTCATTAGAAGAAATGTGTGTATGATGGATTTTTTTCCTTTGCTCCCGCTACCCTATTCCGAACTTGATAGCGTTGTTCGATGCATCTACCATTTAATCACGCTTCTGGGCCCCACATGTCATCCTCTTATTAGAAGAAACACGTGTATGATGGATTTTAAACCCTCCATCGTGCCTTCGTGTTCCGAACTTGATAGTGTTGCTCGCTGCATCAGCTGTTTATTTAGGCTGGTAGGTCCCTTATGTCAGCCTCACATTAGAAGAATTGTGGGTATGATGGAATTTTTTCTTCTCTAGTGCTACCATGTTCCGAACTAGATAGCGTTACTCGACGAATTTGTCGTTTACTCACACTGCTAAGTTTCAAAAGAAAAGCAAGACAAGCTGATGCACTTCATCTAAACAAGTACCAGTACATCACAGTTCGTTCTACAAATATTGTACTAATAGTAACGATAGAGCATTTGAAAGATTCAGTAGCATTTGAAAGATCCAGTAGTACATAATAAGACCGTGAAAATATCAGACAGATTCCTGGTTGATATTCAGCAGCACTTGACAGAGTCATCATAGCATTCAAAGTGACCGGTTGGCAGTACACAGAAAGGGACCAAAAGAATTGATAGATTCAGCAATGCAGACATTGAAATTCAATAGATGTAGCAAGGCCTGATTCAAAAGGAAAGCGAGACCATATTCTGCACTCAGCCGGTCGATCTGAACAAGTACCGAACAAAACTTTTGACAAGTTCAGTAGCATTTGAAAGATTCAGCAGTACATAATAAGAAAGAAAAATATTCACAGATTCCTAGTTCACATTCAATGTCACTTGGACATATTCGACATCATTTCAAAGTGACAGATTCAGTTTTCCCTTTTCTCCGAACACTCGTCATTGGAACAAACAAAACTAACGATCAAGTCTGCATTTGTGTGCATGCCTCCTTCTCACATCAATGCCTGTGTGTGACCTCCATAGGCAACTCAAAATGCCCAAAGCCTTGTCTAGATTATGAGTTTATGACAAGGCCAAGTTACAAAAGAAAAGCAAGACCTTCTACTTCACTTGATCTAAACTAAGATATTCTATTACATAGTATTACGATTACTTATGGTAGTTTGGTTCCAATCGTGGGAATTGGCGAAGCTCGAGATGAACCATAATGGAGTCTCCGAAGATTTCCATGCAACGTTGGTTGAGAAACCAACAACTACTTTTTCGGTATTTAGACTAAAGTAGCATATTTCAGGGAACGACGTATATCCAAGTCCTATTGCATGGTGGGAGGTGTAGACACAGTTGCTTCTCGTCAGATATCCTTGGGCAACATCTACACTGCCTACCGCAATATTAATTAGATAGTTCAATCCAAGGAAAAGGGAATATGCTCCCATGTCAGCAATCTCTATCTATGGCTTAGGTGGATACAAGTAAGCAGTGTCCTTCGAGTACACCTTGCAGCTAAATCCAGTAGCATAGGTGCAACAAGTGCGAGCACAACGATCAACACTATGATCAGCAACATGATTTCCATGACCATAATAAGTACCGCCATAAAATTCCTCATCAGTAACTCCCACGGTATGGATAAGAAGAATTCGAGATTCATCTGCAAATATTGCTAAGAACAGTAAACTAGGTTCATGCTCGTCATCATCTATGGCATCAAGGTTACCCTCCTCGAGATGCGCGACAGGTGGTGATGGCAGCAGAATAGGATCTTCAAAGAGAAATGATGGCCAAATCAGCCAACACTAGTTTACATCCATTAAAACTGAAGCTAGTGTTAAGGACAAGAATGGATCAAACTTACCAAAATACAGATGATTCTAAACATAAACCAGACCCTTGTGGATAAGTGCATCCCTGTATCTGAAATAGCACTGGAACTGGTTCTCAAGAATTGTCCATGCATATTCATCACCATCAAGGGTAGCAATTGAGTAGTCGAAGATAGCGACAAGAGAGAAATTTAAATAATCTGCTGCAGCTGTGGGAGCTTGGCAAATAGCAATCTTCTGGAGGAGAATAGGGTGATCATTATGCATGAATGTAAACGGATTGTTGGTGGGTACAAACTCATTGACATGTGGGAGAGGAAAGCGTTGATGAGTGTACACATTGACAAGATCCCACATGCACTCGGACCCAACAGTGGCGATCCAATCTCGATTGGCACCTACCCACTGCTTACCCATACCATTTGGGAACACAGCGTTGGAGGAGAACCTGTCCAGCAGCGTTAGCTTGCATGTCGTGCCCTTGCCCTCGAAGTACTCGTTGCATTCCCATGGTTTCTTAGTCGGGTGAGAATGAAGAACACAGGGGAGGCCAAACAGCTAAGAAGCATGTAAAGTTGCATTATATTTTGCCGAGTCAAGAAGATGTTTGGACGAACCAGCGAGGCTTGTGGCGGTGATGATGTCGCATCTGGTTATGAGTTCTTCAAGTGGGCCTTCGATAAAAACATCCTATAGAATCAACACTATCCTTGCTTGGTCCTGCCATTGCATGGGAGCTAATGAAAGTTGGGACAGTGGCTTGATTTGGTTTTTTGGAAAAGTGGGAAGATCGATGGCGGCATATGGGACAGGGAGAAGATAAAGCACTCTTATACTGTGTGGTGAATAGGATCGGAAAGCGGCATTGTGGAGGAGTAGAACAACGACACTTGTCCTAGAGGTAGGGTAATGGGGAAGTGGGGATAGAGCGTATATGCGAGGTTGAATAAAATGAAAACGGATGCATGTTCATCTGCTCTAGTTCCCTTCAGAATAGTACTACTCTGCTCTAGTTCCCTCCACAATAAATCTTTCTTGTAAATCAAAGAGGAAGTAGTATGAAGAGTAGGGTTTGGCTCCTCGAGATAGTAGATGATGGGTCCCTACTATTCATACTACTTCCTCTTTGATTTACAAGAAAGCCGTACACGTATGTTTGAGAAGGAGCCGTACACGACTGTTTTCCTTACTTAACTATGATGGGAGAGACAGACACCCACAAAGCCACTTGTGTAATGCAAGTTGCACGTCAACCGTGGAGCAAGTCTCATGTACGAGGACATGTAAGGTTAGCCTAAACCGCTTCATCCCACCATCCCGCAAGATGCAAAGTACACGTGAAGACAACAACAACAAAAGCATCAACACCCACAATAACCATTGTGTTCTACTCGTGCAACAGATCTACGCATAGACATGGCTCTGATACCATTGATCTACGGATAGACACGGCTCTGATACCACTGATGGGTTCGTAGCAGGGAAAACAAAAAAATTCTACCGCAAGAACAAAAAGAACCAAGATCTAATATATTAGATAAGTGCAATGAGATAGATCTGTACTAATCCTTGTAGATCCGAAAGCCTTGTGCAATATCGGATCTCGTAGTTGATGTAGACGATCACTTGCCGATCCCAAGATCGAGTAGACGATCCTTTCGGCGCCGCGTTTCGGCAACGCTTCCGTAGACGATCACACGTGCGAAGTCGATGTAGACCTTCCTCTCCCTGTTCTAGCGAGCAGTGGACATAGTAGATCTCCACGGAATCCCAGCAGCACGACGCCGTGGTGGTGGCCGTGGAGAGAGATTGCTGCAGGGCTTTGCCTAAGCCGGAGCAGGAGGGTGGTGGAGGAGAGAGGTGGCCAGGGTTTGGGTTGGAAGGTGCAAGGGGGGAGGCGCCCCACCCCTCCTTTATATAGAGGGGGAGGCGGCCTAGGGCTGTCCCCTTTCCCCGTAGGGTTTGGCGCGCCAAGGGAGGGGGGATTTTTCTTCCCCCCCAAGTATTCCCTTTTCTTTCTTGGTTTTCAAGGAAACACTATGGAACCTTTTGGAACTTTTCGGAACATTCTGAAACCTTCTAGAACCTCCATATGAATACTCCGGAACATTCCCGAAACCTAGGAAATGATCTCCATTATATGAATCATATTCTCCGGACAATTCCGGATCTCCTCGTGATGTCCTGGATCCAATCCGAGACTACGAACAACATTCGGTCTCCAACGCATATTCCATATCTACCTAAACAATAGCGAACCTTAAGTGTGTCACCCTACGGTTCGCGAATATGTAGACATGATCGAGACACCTCTCCGATCAATAACCATCAGCAGGATCTAGAGATCCATAATGGCTCCCACATACTCAACGATGACTTCGTGATCGATAGAACCATTAACATATGAAACCAATTCCCTTTGTCACACGATACTCTACTTATCCGAGGTTCGATCATTCGTATCTCCATACCTTGTTCAACCTCGTTACCGATAAGTACTCTTTACTCGTTCTGTGATATGTCATCCCTTGTGACCAAGTCACATGCTTGCAAGCTAATTAGATGACATTCCACCGAGAGGGCCCAGAGCATATCTATCCATCATATGGATGAACAAATCCTAGTCTTGATACATTCCCTTCAACACATACTTTCAGAATACCTAATGCCACCTTTATAACCACCCAGTTACGAAGCAGCGTTTGATGTCATCAAAGCACTCATCCGGTGATGGTGATTAACACAATCTCATGGTCGAAGGATTAGGTTACTATGTATTTCAAAGCTTATAGCAAAACGAACTTAATGACTTGATCTTATGCTATGCTTACTATGGGTGCGTGTCATCACATCATTCTCCTAATGATATGATCTTATTATCAATAACATCCAATGTCCATGATCAGGAAACCATGATCATCTATTAATCAACAAGCTAGTCTTAACAAGAGGCTTACTAGGGAGTCTTTTATGTTTACGAAACACACAAGTATTAGTGTATCCTAATAATACAATTATAGCATGGGATGTAAACATTCATCATAAACAAAAACATATAATAATAATAATTTTATCATTTCCTCTTGGGCATATCTCCAATAGTAGTATGAAGAGTATGGCTTGAACATCTGCTCTCTCGAGAAGGAGCCGAACCTGACTGTTTTCTTTACTCAATTTTAAGGGTCCTTTATGTATTTTTTCCTTTTTAGGTCCTTTATGTAGAATGTACTTTATGCTTATGATCCCATATCCAAGAATTTGCATGCCAACAAATTTGGCCATCTTTTGAAAACAATCAAAGATATTAAAAACAAAAAATAATCAATTTCATTTTTCCAAGTGACAGGAATTTATTTTCTGAAAAAGCAAGTAAGAAGATTTTGTCGATCAACTGCTCTCTCGAGGAGCCGTACCTGACTGTTTTCAATTCCTTGTTTGGTTTTAGGGTCCTTTGTGCTAAATGTATGGACCTCGATGTAATTTTCCCTTTTTTTTAGGTCCTTGATGTGAAATGTAGTCCCACCATCCGTGTAAAATTCTAACCAAAAAGTGTAAGTGGTGAAATTTAAACGAATTTAAGCTTACTTGTCAACGAGTATGAACATTCTTGGATTTCAAGTCGAACGACCAAGGTCAAGGCCATATCATTATCATACTTTATGTTGATGGTCCCATATGAGAGAATTTGCATGGCAACTGATTTGGCCATGTTATGAAAACAATCGAAGAGGAAGTAGTATGAAGAGTTTAGCTCAGATCAGCTGATCTCTCGAGAAGGAGCCGAACCAGAAAGTTTTCCTTTTAGGTCCTTTGGGCTAAATGTTTGGACCTCCATGTAAATTTCCCCTTTTTAGGTCTTTGATGTAAAATATGCTCCCACTGATCATGTAAAATGCTAACCTAAAAGTAAGTGGTGAAATTTAAACAAATTTAAGCTTAGCTGTCAACGAGTATGAACTTTCTTGGATTTCAAGCTGAACGACCACAAGGTCAAGGCCATATCTCTACATCATACATTATGATCTCATAGCCAAGAAATAGCACGGTGACTGTTTGGTCATAGTTCTAAAACAATCGAAGAGGAAGTAGTATGAAACGTATGGCTCAATCAGCTGCTCTCTCGAGAAGGAACCGAACCCGACTACTACTCCCTCTGGCCGAAATTAATTGACTTGCATTTATCAGATTCAAATGCATCTAGCACTAGAACCTATTTATATACATCCGAATCTAGACAAATTCGATTCATGTAACTTGAGGAGGTACAATAGAGTAGCAATTCAAACTTTTCCAGTTTCGAAATTTTCACTTCCTTCACAAACATCCGGGAGGAAGGATATTCAATACATCGTCATTCGCAGTACTACTAGTACTACAGGGTACAATGAGTAGTAACAAAAGAAACTTTTTTGACGATAGTACCAAAAGAAAGAACGTCCCAAAAGAAACTTCATTCAACCATTAACATAACAACACAAGTTTATATATAAAGGACTCGCTGCTGAACTAGTGCAGGTCCGGCGTGTCGTAGCACCTAGTCCGCGCCACCAGCGGCAGCTCGTGGCATCGGCACCAACGCCAGCTCCAGGGACACAGTCGGCTCCCTACTCATCGGCACCTCCAGAAAACGTGGCGGCAGCTCCGGATAACATGGCGGCACCTCCTGAGCCATCAGTGGCACCTCATGAGCCATCGGCGGCACCTTCGGATAACGCGGCGGCACCTCCAGATAAGGCGGCGGTACCTCCTGAGCCATCAGCGGCACCTCCGGATATGGCGAAGGTACCTCCGGAGCCATCGGCAGCTCTAGGAGGACACTATGGATGAAGTTGCCGTTGTGGGGAACTGGTCCTAGTAGTTGGTGAAAATGTTGGTGCCGGTGAACACCATCTCGCAGCCGCAGTGGAAGGCCTGACCAAAGAGGAGACCGGTGTCCCTGAAGTTGACGAACTTGACCTTCAACGTCCCCTCTGTATTGTCGTGGAGGTGATACATATGGTACTTGCAGCGACCGTACCAAGCGTCAAGGAAGGCGCAAGCGAGCTGCCACTTTGTTCTCCGCAGGGAGAAGGCCCAAATGCACAAGCCATTGTCCCCCTGTGTGGTGATGTTGGGGTCTTTGTGCTCTAGTACAGCAGGCGGCAGCCGGAAGGTGTCCATGGATGACAAACACGGACGGAGATGGTTGCTGGAAGCAGGGGATTAGAGATGGATTGGTGCGGGGAAGGGGAGAGCATAAATAGGAAGGAGATGATCTGAGAGTAATGTGGCAGATTACCGAAGCGAGGGGACAATCAATGTCGCTGATGAAGCCGATGCATGTAGCAAATATCGATGACGATGACTAGGGTTAGCGATTGGACGGAACGCCGACTCTGCTTCCCGCACTCGATGGCCCAATCATAATTTTGTGGTGTGTCCAAGGCGACCTCGACCTCCCCAATCTGTGGGCCCTACGTAGATGATTGAGTTGATGGGTGAAAACAAATTGATAAAGTGTGCTCTTTCCTACTCCCTCTAGTCCTATTTTTTACTTTATTACTCAATATATCCCACTTTATTGGAAGTTGATATGAATACCATCGAACTTGTATTCATCAAGGCATTCGAGGAAGCAAGAAGGATCCTGACAAGCTACTGTACTTAGTACTACTAGCCACTATTGCACCTGGATGGAACTATGGAACTTTTATAGGAGTAGCAACTAGAAGTACTAGTAGTAGTAGTCAAGTATTAATCCTGTTTGTGTTATTAGTACTGAGCTTTTAGTGCCTAGTCGATCTCGTGAATCTAGCGTGGCATCGATGTTTGAAACACCGACTAGTACCTATCAGCATTTGAAATACCGACTAGACCTATCAACATTTGAACTACCAACTGGGCTCTCTTTCCGTTGTTAAGGACAAGATGATGACATGTGTGGTCAGTATTTCAAATGCTGATAGGGACTGGTCGGTATTTCAAACACCAATGCCACGCCAGATTTGCAATTCCTTGAATTCGTGTATTATCCGTGAAATTTGTTAAACAGATCGTATTATGTTAAAAAAATTAGCCGTACTGCTGGCAAGGCGAGCAAGGGCTCCTTCCACCGCAAATATTTTTCCTTCTTTTTAAAAAAATGCTCCTCCACCCAAAATTTTGTCTTGTTGCTGCCTTTCGTGAGAGAAAAGGCTCCTGGATGAAGGAGAATCATCCTCCCTCCCTCCTCCTCAATGCGACATTGGCTACTATGCTCCAGTCATACATCTATGCCTGGCACTTATTCAGGTGGGAAGCATCACATCAGTCACCTCTTCCTTCCCATGTAAGCTTTCGCGCAATGGAGTACAACCATGCAGGCGCAACAGTCTAGAAAAAATTGGGGCCCGTGGTGGTCTAGCCCAACTTTCCATCTGTTTTCCTTGTGCTTCCACCCAAAAATGAGCTCTGGATGGATGTTTTATTTCTCTTCCATATCATGCTGCTCTTCATAGTGATTAATAATGTAGGCTAGTAAAACTTTCACATGTTACTACAGTACCTTCAAAGTGTATTGGGTGAAAAAAAATATACATTGTTACTTTTTATAGATGTGGCATACTTTATTATTAGGTTATATTGGGTGAAAGAATAGTGATGATATGTCATACTTTATTATTATGTGGGTCTCACGTGCCAACTTACTAATAAAAGGGTGGTGCACAAATACAAAGAGGCTGCTAATCTTGTCAAATTAAACCAGGAATTTGTAGATAATAGGCCTCAAAATATAGAAAAAGGACTCTGGTACATAAAGGAAAGGTGCAATCAGGTAGAACTTCATTGATTATCAGCGGTGGTATATAAAAGAAGGGCACGGCTCGAGGCCGGATCAGAGAGTCCTCATTTCCCCCACCCAAATCGCAATGCTTGGGATGGTCACTTTGAAGATGGAAGCTACCGTTCTCAACTGTTCCTCCTGCTCCCAGCCCCTCAAGCCTCGGAGGGTCTACAAGGTCTCTCCATTTCTCCCTCACAATCCATTGATTTTTCTTTTGTCGGTTCATCCGTGCAACTATTTTTATTTTCGAACTTCCATTTCTACAGTGCGTGGATATTCATCTAGTCTACCACCGCTGTGTCCACAAGATCACCTCCTGCCAGAAGTGCGAGCAACCTAGCGGCGGATTCACCCACGAGCCCGCCATGGACGCCGTCCTATCAGCGGCTACGGTCGACTGCGCACAAATAGGTGCAGTAGTTTTCTCCTTGCCCTTGCATGAAATCATGTGCCAGTATGCTCCTTGCCCTTGCACGGAGACTGGCTACGACTTCGTCGTCCCGCCGCCAATGCTCGTCGCCCACCTCAAAGAGGTCCACTCGATCCAGGTGCACAAGATCCAGTATGCCACCACCAAAGCTTTCCAGGAGCTGGTGCTGCTGCTAGGCGAGGCGTCCCGCCGGCTCATCCTCGTTGGGGAGCAAGACGGTGCCATGTTCATCCTGATGATTGGCACGGTAAGCACGGTCCCCCACATGTCCGTGGTTTGTGTTAGGGCCGCGATGTACGACTTGCTGGTGTAGAGGGTGAGGATGTGGACGGAATGCCTGCTGCTACTCTCCTAGATGGACGACAAGAGGAGGACAAGTACCATGATGGTGGAGCTCAACGCGTCAAGCTCCGCTAAGCCGGGCGACGTCATGTTTCAAGATCTTACGTCTAACCTGGCGGCGCCGCCTCATTACCTGGTCGGTCCTGCTACTTCTTTTCCGTCGAGTTTTAGTAGTGATGTAAGATGTTGTTAATTGGTTTAATTGCAGAAAGATCGTTTGCATACCATGAATGGTGGATTTTGTGGTAGCAGTACTGTATCTCTGTCACAAGAAATAAGGCTCCCTTATTTTTCTTGTTTTTTATTTGACCAAGATTTACTCTAAATATATATAAAGAATGTTGGTACTGTACAAATTTAGCATCATTGGAAAATGTGTTTCAATACAAATTCAACGATTTTTTTTACACAATATAAGTAAATTTTAGTTCCTCATTCGGTCAAACTTTACTTTGGAGCATGCATGCGCCTTATTCCTTGAAACGGAGGTAGATGGGTTCGGTGGATGTACTCTCCTAAGTATTTTTCATGGAGTCTTAACTTCTGATGGGTTGGGTGGATGTACTCTGCTAAGTAGTAAGCTAAATAGGATTAAGGCTCTATGTTTAGGAAGGCCAGAGGGCCAATTCGCAATACTACCAAGTAGATGAATTATTCAGTCTAATTAATTTAGGCATGCACCACTAGTTTTCCATACATGAGACGCTAGATAAAAAAAGGGGACATGATGAGAGATGAAACAACATGCATTGGGAGATTGAGAGAAAATATATATAAATTAATTAGTCACGTGAATTAAAACAATAAATAAGATAGGTCTTATAATTTCTAACAATTTTAAAAAGCTCTATGGCCTAATAATCCCAAACAGAGGTAGGAGTACTGGTCGACATACATCGGGGGTACCAGTATGTACTACTCGGTAGTAGTAGTACTCCCCTCCGATTCATATTAATTGTCACTGGATTGGATGTACTCGTATCTAGCACTAAAACATGTCTAGATACATCCATTTGTATGACAAGTAAATATAGCCATTTTTTGAGTAGTACTAGTTTGGTTGGAAGAAATCATATTTTTCCGTAGTAAGGATGGTGGTGTTTTGCTAGTAGTAGTACTAGTACATAGCAGGTAGTAGTAATATATATGTTTATACTACACGAACTCAACATACATTCGGGCAATCGACAAAATTTCATCTTGTGGGTCTGCTGCTAAAGTGCTACTAGCAGTTTTTCAGGTGCCCATTCACCGTCTGTCTTTCAGTAGTACTCCGCCCTTAAGCAGCATAAATGAAATTACTCAGAGAAAGTCTCTACCATTATAAAATTATAATCTGCCATGGCTGTTGATTGACAAGACAATTCATTGAGGTGGGGTGGGCTGTTGACGTGCCATGATGCCTACTCCTACTATCACTCTGCAGTCTACTATCACTCTGCAGTCAAATAAAAGAAACAACTGTGATTCCTTGCATTAATTCTTGCCTCCACCCATTGCATGCCTGTAGTATACACATGCATTAACTTATGCGAATAATAGTACAAGTAGGAGTAGTATCAAGCAAGGATATACAGAAACGCAAAGATATAGTCGTAGGTCACATGGTGTACCATTCTAAGTCTTCGTCTTCTTCTTCTTTGGTCTCCTTGCCCTTGCCCTTTCCCTTGTTCCTTAGTTCTTTTTTTGGTTGTACATTTAGAGAGTTCGTTGACCCCTCTCAAAGTTCACTATCCACCTGTATACCTCGTAGGTCACGTAGGCATCGAGGCTTGCATACTTGAACTCCTCTTCGGTCAGGGGCATGTTACCCCACTTCTTGTGGTCCACATCCTTCTTCTTCTTCTGCATGACTTTGTAACGGATGTCTATGAGGGACACCACGTAGTCATCTAGAGAATCCTTCTCATTCGTGGAGCCAGCAGGCTTCCACCTCTTCTGGATATCCACGAAGTTCGTCACTCGTACTAGAGAACGCCTAAGCCTGATATGGTCATTGCCGATGTCGACACCTGCAAAGGAAATGTTAGGGTTGGCGAGGAACTCTGCTAGCTTGGAGCATGGATGGTCAGCCTGACATATATGGTAGACCAGGCAAACCATTCCCACACATAGCTGGACGACAGCAGCCTTCCATCTCAATGATTGCTCGTTGGTGTACTCGATGTTGAGGCCAACAATCTTCTCGTCTGTTTCCTCTAGGATCTTTTTGATTTTCTAGATGTAATCGTTCACCACTGATGCTCTGTTGGTATACGCCACCTGTAGTGTGGTGTTGCCAGGGTGCACGAAGTAGTACATCTTGTGCAACGGCGCCGCCATGGACTGTGACTGGCGCCTTATTTTGTTTTGCAGAGGTCCGGCCGAGGGACAGAAAAGGAATGGGATAGAGAAGAAAGGAACCGCTAGGAAGATCGGGAGATGCATGCATGAGCGGTTCTGGAGACGAAAGGGCATGTAGTTTCCCTCCTGCCCGGCCCATGTACTCCTATAGAATATAATTTATTTACGGATCAGTTTTATGGACGCATATTATTTCCAGCTATAGGTTGATTTCTAGATTATACAGAAAGTACAAGAATTTATGAACGTGGATCGAAAGTATAAATATTTTTGGAGTTTCACCTACTACTATAATTTTATATAAAAAATGATATGTCATACTTATATTATCTGATTCTCACGTGCAAGGGACTTGCAAGTCACTAGTGTTGGGTCCGCAGCATAGAAAACAAAAAATTTCCTACGGTGTGAACTACACGCCAAGATCTATCTACTAGGTACAAAGCAAACGGGTGGACGTACATCCATAGAGAACTTACCCTCGAAGACAACGAGCTTTGTTAACGAGTAGGAACTCGTGGTTGATGTAGTCGTACACTTGCCGATCTCAAGATCGTGAGGAAGTCTGAGCGCCGCAACTCAGCAGCGCATCCGTACTCGCACACATGTTCAAGCCACCGGACAACCTCCACCTCCTCGCTCCAGCGATCCAGTGGAAGCAGCAACTCCTTCCAGACAAAATTCCACCGGGAACATATATCTCGCTAATCCGAGACCATGGGGGAATAATTCTAGAGGGGGAGAGAGATCGTTCACAAGGAGGTGTGAGGATGAAGGAGGGAATGGGTGGCCTTTTATAGGAGGATGGGGGGTGCCCCCTCTCTCCATGGCCGGCGCATGGGGGGTGACCCCTCACCTCCCCCATTCATGTGGTGGTAACTCCTCCACATTAAAATGCCTCTTCACATTCCCTTTTAAAGTCTCCACTTTAAATGCATTAAGTTTCTCCAAATTTAATGCTCTCTCATTTAATAAAACTCTTTTATTAAATTTATTCAGAATTTTATTAATTACTTTAATTAACAAACATTCACATATAGGCCCTTGCAATATTTCAATATCACATGCAGAACCACCTTCTGCAATTTCACCCGAAACAATTTCTGGTTTCTATTGAAACAATTCCTGCGCTTTGCAATTCTTTCGTCTGAAACATATGTGCTCCAAAATGGTGTCCGGTAACTCTTAAGTGTGCCACCCTACGATTCGCGAATAATGCAGACATGATCGAGACCCTTCTCCGATCAATAATCAGCATGGGACACGGAGATCCGTCATCGACTCCTACACATTCAACGATGACTCCTGTGATCGTGAGAACCTTTAAAGCTTGTAACTAAATCCCTTTGTCTCTCGATATATTACATGTCCAAGATTCGATCATCGTTATCTCCATACATAGTTTTATCTCGTTACCGACATGCACTCTTTTCTCGTCCCCGTGATATAACATTCTAGTGATCACATCACTTGCTTGCAAGATATCCTAATGTGATATCACCGAGAGGGCCCAGAGTATATCTATCCGTCATATGGATTGACTAATTCCACTCTTGATCCATGAGCCTCAACATAACACCTTCGTAGCACTGAACCCATCTTTATAGTCACCCTGTTACGGTGTGACGTTTGATGTTATCAAGATACTCTTCCGGTGTTAGCAATTAACATGATCTCATGGTCTAAGGATAAAGATTACTTCGTATGATGTTATAGCAATATAAACACAATGACTTGATCGTAATGCTATACTTCGGATGAATGTTCATCACATCATTCCACCAATGGTGTGACCTTGTTATTAACAACATCCAATGTCCATGATCAGGAAACCTTGATCATCCTGTTAATCAACAAGCTAGTCTATAAGAGAGGATGACTAGGAACCCTTTTTGTTTATTAAACACACATGTATTGATGTTTCCTATCAATACAATTATAGCATGCAAAATAAACATCTATCATATACAAGGAATACATAATAACAACTTTATTATTGCCTCTCAGGGCATATTTCCTTCAGTCTCCCACTTGCACTAGAGACAATAATCTAGTTCACATAGTGATAAATCTAACACCCATGGAGTTCTAGTGTTGATCATGTTTTGCCCTAGGGAGTACTTTAGTCAACGGATCTGCTACATTCAGGTCCGTGTGCACTTTACAAATCTTTATATCTCCATCCTTGACATGCTCGCGGATGTAGTGAAACCGGCGCTTAATATGCTTGGAATTATTGTAAGACCTTGGTTCCTTTGCGTTGGCTATGGCTCCATTGTTGTCACAATAGATCACCATCGGGTCCAATGCACTAGGAACCACACCCAGTTCCGTTATGAACTCCTTCATCCAAACCGCTTCCTGCCTCCGTTGTTGATCCAGCCACCACAGGTTGTTTGGAGCTCCTCCAACTAACTGCTGCTCCGTTCAAGAGAAATACGTATCTGGATTGAGACTTAGAGTCATCCAGATCAGTGTCAAAGCTAGCATCGACATAACACTTAGCGACTAGCTCTTCTTCACCTCCGTATATAAGAAACATATCCTTAGTTCTTCTCAAGTACTTAAGGATATTCTTGACCGCTATCCAGTGTTCTGAACAAGGATCAGATTGGTACCTACTAGTCAAACTAATAGCATGAGCCACATCCGGTCTTGTACATAGCATGGAATACATTATAGAGCCTGTGGCTGAGGCATAGGGGATCCTATCCATTACTTTCTTCCGCCGTAGCCGGACTTTGAGTCTTACTCAATGTCTTGCCTTGCAACATAGGTAAGAACCCCTTCTTACTTCCGTCCATATTAAACTTCTTTAATATCTTATCAAGGTACGTACTCTGCGATAGCCCAATTAGGCGTCTTGATCTATCTCTATAGATTTTAATGCCTAATATATATGAAGCTTCACCAAGGTCCTTCATCGAAAATTTGCTGTTTAGATAACTTTTAACATTGTTTGAAAGGTCTAAATCATTTCCAATCAATAATATGTCATCCACATATAATATCAGAAATGCCACATTGCTCCCACTCACTTTCTTGTAAATACAAGCCTCTCCATAAGTTTGGACAAATCCAAACTCTTTGATCACCTCATCAAAGCGGAGATTCCAACTTCGTGATGCTTGCTTCAGTCCATAGATGGATCGCTGAAGTTTGCACACCTTATTAGCATCCTTAGGATCGACAAAACCCTTAGGTTGTATCATATACAACTCTTCTTCAATATTACCATTGAGGAACGCAGTTTTGACATCCATCTGCCATATTTCATAATCGAAATATGCAGCAATTGCTAACATAATCCTAACCGACTTAAGCATCGCTATGGGAGAGAATGTCTCATCGTAGTCAACTCCTTGAATTTGTCGAAACCCCTTTGCGACAATTTGAGCCTTATAGATGGTCACATTACCATCAGCATCAGTTTTCCTTTTGAAAATCCATTTATTCTCAACGGCCTTTCGGTCGTGAGGTAAGTCCACCAAGGTCCAAACCTGGTTTTCGTACATGGATTCCATCTCGGATTTCATGGCTTCTAGCCATTTGTTGGAATCTGGGCTCATAATCGCTTCTTCATACGTCGCAGGGTCATCCATTTCATCAACCATGAAATTCACAACAGGATTGCCGTACAGTTTAGGAGTTGCACGTGTCCTGCTCGACCTGCGAGGTTTGGTAGGGTCCTCTTTCGGAGTTTCATGATCAATATCATTAGCTCTCTCTTCATTAGGTGAAGTCAACTCCGAAACAACTTCCGGTGCTGCGCCACTAGCCATTCCATGAAGAGAAGGTTTAATAACCTCTTCGAGTTCTACCTTCCGACTACTCACACCTTTCGCGAGAAACTCCTTCTCAAGAAAGGATCCATTCTTGGCAACAAAAACCTTGCCCTCGGATCTGTGATAGAATGTATACCCAATCGTTTCCTTAGGGTATCCTATGAAGACGCATTTTTCCGCTTTGGGTTCGAGTTTATCCGGTTGAAGTTTCTTCACATAAACATCGCATCCCCAAACCTTAAGAAATGGCAACTTAGGTTTGTTTCCAAACCATAATTCATACGATGTCATTTCAACGGATTTAGATGGTGCCCGATTTAAAGTGAATGCATCTGTTTCCAGTGCATAACCCCAAAATGACAGTGGCAAGTCAGTCAGAGACATCATAGATCGAACCATATCCAATAAAGTACGATTACGACGTTTTGACACACCATTATGTTGTGGTGTTCCGGCAGGCGTGAGTTGTGAAACTATTCCATAGTCTTTCATATGTGTGCTAAACTCGTAACTAAGATACTCTCCTCCACGGTCGGACCGCAGAAATTTGATCTTTCTGTTATGATGATTTTCCACTTCATTCTGAAATTCTTTGAACTTTTCAAAAGTTTCAGACTTGTGTTTCATCAAATAGATATACCCATATCTACTCAAATCATCCGTGAAAGTAACAAAATAACGATATCCACCTCGCGCTCACACACTCATTGGTCCACACACATCAGTATGTACGATTTCCAATAGATCTGTCGCCCGTTCCATTGAACCGGAAAACGGCGTTCTAGTCATCTTGCCCATAAGGCATGGCTCACATGTATCAAATGATTCAAAATCAAGTGATTCCAAAAGTCCATCAGAATGGAGTTTTTTCATGCGTTTAACGCCAATATGACCTAGACGTAAGTGCCACATATATGTAGATATATCATTATAAAGTTTAATCCTTTTAGCATCAACATTATGAATATGCGTAATACTGCTATCGAGATCCAACAGAAATAAACGATTCAACATAGGTGCATGACCATAAAATATTTTATTCATATAAATCGAACAACCATTGTTTTCAGACTTAAATGAATAACCACTTTGCATCAAACACGATCCGGATACAATGGTCATGCTCAGTGCAGGCACCAAATAACAATTATTTAGGTTTATAACTAATCCCGATGGCATATGGAGAGGCAGCGTTCCGACGGTGATCACATCAACTATTGATCCATTGCCAACCTGCAACGTGACCTCATCCCTTGCTAGTTGTCGATTGTTCCGCAGCCCCTGAACCGAGTTGCATATATTAGCAACCAATCCCGTATCAAATACCCAGGTGCTACTGCGAGTACAAGTCAAGTACACATTAATAACATGTATATCACATATACCTTTGCTTTCCTTGCCGGACTTCTAATCCGCCAAATACTTGGCGCAGTTGCGCTTCCAATGGCCAGTCCCCTTGCAATAGTAGCACTCGGTGTCAGACTTAGGGCCATCTCGGGGTTTCTTTTCAGGCGTGGCAACATACTTGCCACCCTTCTTTCCCTTGTGCTTGACTTTCTTTTCCTTCTTGAAACCGGTGGTCCTATTGATCATCAACACTTGATGTCCTTTCATAATCTCCACTTCTGCAGTCTTAAGCATTGACAGAAGCTTGAGAAGAGACTTCTTCATGCCTTGCATATTATAGTTCATCATGAAGCTCTTGTAGCTAGGTGGCAGAGATTGGAGAACACGATGTATGCCTAAGTCAATGGGAATCGTTATTCCCAAGGAGACAAGCTTATCGGCGTACCCAGACATTTTGAGTACGTGCTCACTAACGGAGTTGTTTTCCTCCATCATGCAGCTAAAGAACTTTTCTGTAGCATTATAACTCTCTACGGCAGCATGGGTATCGAAAATCATTTTCAATTCTCCCATGGTATCAAAGGCATTGCCATTTTCGAAACGTTTTCGAAGTTCTGGCTCTAGCCCATATAGTATGTCGCAATGAACTTAGTTGTGGTCCTCCTAACAAGTTATATAGACGTTCTTTTCCTCGTCAGGGGCATTAGGAGCTGGTGGGGGGCCTAGCGGCGCATCTAGCACATATTGCTTTTGTGCAGCAGTGAGGAGAATCCTCAAATTCATAGCCCAGTTGGTGAAGTTGCTACCATTTGCAGCAAGTTTTTCTTTCTCCATGAACACATTGAAATTAAAAGAAGGTGGTGCCATCTACAACAGAATTTGTAAAGTACATTTAGACTAAGTTTATGATAGATTGAGTTCAACTAATCCAAATTACTAATGAACTCCCACTCAAAAACGACATCCCTCGTGTCCTTTTGGTGATTACATGAACCAAATCCACTACACCAAGTCCGATCATGACGTGAGTCGGTGTAGATTCAAAGGCGAGAATCTATATGGGCATCATATCAACTATATGACTCATGCTTAACCTTTCGGTCTGTGTTCCGTGGCCATGTCTATACATGCTAGGATCGTCAAGTAAGAACCTTAGTATTTGCGTGTGTAAAACTGTCTTACACCCGTTGTATGAAAGCGTAGAGTTGAAAACACCCGATCATCACGTGATGCCTCAAAACACGATCCACAAAACGGTGCATACTTAAGGAAGAACACATTTTATCTAGATATCTAAAAGAGGGATCATCTTATAATGCTACCAAACGCGCCAAACTAGCAGTATAAGATGCTAACATCTAATGTGTGATATGGTCCATGCATTTGATCTTGAGATCGGCAAGTGTACGACTACATCAACCACGAGTTCCTACTCGTTAAAAAAGCTCGTTGTCTATGAGGGTAAGTTCTCGTTGGATGTATGTCTACCCGTTGCTTTGTACCTAGTATATAGATCTTGGCGTGTAGTTCACACCGTAGGAAATTTTTTGTTTTCTATGCTACGGACCCAACAGTGGTATCAGTGCCTGATCTACGCGTAGGTGCTTAGCACGGGTAGTACACATATGTTTATATGTGGGCGATGATGATCATGTTATTTCTTCTTTCATGTATTTTGGATATTGGTGGCATAGTGGGATGAAGCGGCTCAGACCAACCTTACATGTCATCGTACATGAGACCGGTTCCACGACTGACATGCAACTTGTTTTGCATAAGTGGCTGGTGTCATCTCTCCTACTATAGTCAATATCTGATTTACAACGAGTTGCTAATAACTTAGTTATCCTCGTTGTGGTTCATGTTCGTAGGTAAGAACGGTTCTATCTCCGAAAGCCCTAAGCCACGTAAAACTTGCAATTGATAAATTAGAGGCGTCTAGTTTAGAACGTTGCTGGGTTAGTGTATTGATATGGTATTGTTGTAAGTAGATGTATGATAGATACTCTTACAACACACTCAACGTGTAAGTTCTATAGACCTTGGCCTTACACACAAAGGAATGATAGAGATCATACCACGATGCAAGTGATAGAGATCAAATGCATGGACCATATCATCTCACTTTACACATTAGATGTTAGAATCTTATACTGCTAGTTTGGCATTTTCTGTAGCATTGTAAGATGATCCCTCTTTTAGATATCAAGATAAAAATGTGTTCTTCCTTAAGTATGCAATGTTCTATGGATCGTGTTTCGAGACATCACGTGATGATCGGGTGTTCTCAACTCTACGCTTTCATGCAACGGGTGTAAGACAGTTTTACACACACGACTACTAAGGTTCTTACTTGGCGAGCCTAGCATGTACAGACATGGCCTCGGAACACGGACCAAAAGGTTAAGCATGAGTCACATAGTTGATGTGATGACCATATTGATGTTCGCCTTTGAAGCTACACCGACTCACGTGATGATCGGACTTGGTGTAGTGGATTTGGTTCATGTAATCACCAAAAAGGCACGAGGGATGTCGTTTTTGAGTGGGAGTTCATTTCTAATTTGGATTAGTCGAACTCAATTTGTCATAAACTAAATCGAAGTGAATTTGCATAATTTGTTGTAGTCATTGGCATTCGTTTTCTACCTTATGCTTAGTTTTTATTTGAGATAATAGAACTATAGAGTTCTGGATATTTACTTTACCAACTGGTATCGTATTGTTTCGAATGTCAATTTAAAGTTTATAAGTCCTATTGCAAACTTTCAACAAACTCTATTTACTCCATGAAGTTTAATAAGTAGTATTAAATCAAGAGTAAGAATTCCATTGTTAGTATCTAAAGTATCATGTTTGCCTCCATGATTATTGATATTCAAAAGTTGTTTTAATATCAAGATTATATTGGAGCTGAAAATTGTTTCAGAAACCATCATGTGTGAAAGATATTGTGATATCTGAAACAATGTTTTTGGTTGCATTATGATAGAGTATAATTTAGCAAAATACATGTTCTCATATTGTATGAGAATTTGTGAAGGATGGAGATGCTAGGCATCCGAATCTACCAAGAAGGATTTGGGAACTGATATTATACTCGTGATTCTTCCTTATAGGCTATAGTAGCTTGATCATGAAAGTTGTCATGATAAGGATGAATAGAAGATGTAAGTAAAATGTTTACTACACTAATACATTACTAAAGAATGGATTTTTGAAAGAATGCCAAACATTTGATGATGGTGATCCACTTCAAAGTGCAAGTCCAAAGGTATTAGTATTTGACTATATATGCTTCGTACCATGTGTCATGTTGATGACACCACTATTGATGTTGATAGATTCTTTTAAAAGAAAAGGAATTGCTGAAAGAGAATCTATAAAATATTTGGCAGAAAATAAAAGGTTGGAGATGTCCAACTTAGGTATATAGAAGTTATACATTTTATGGCTATATTCCTTGCTTGTTAAACAATGTGGTTCTTAGGTATTGGATACCGGTATTGGATACCGAATTGGTTGGTATGAAGTGTCATACAGGACAACGCAATTCATGAACTACAATGGCCTAAGTAACCAGCAAGAGAATGAGTGATGATGTTCATTCAAACAAATAAAGTGTTATTGTGTTTTTCGTTGTCATCGAACCAAGCCTTCAAGATTTGTTTAAATAATTGTTATTTTGTTCCGGTATCATGAGAACAATGGCTGTTCAAATAATTATCGTATTCCATAAAGGATGGATGAACTTTTACAAGTCTAGTTGGAGAAATCACATCCATAAACACTATTGCTAAAATGTCGCAAGACAAATGATTGAAAGATCACTTATGAAGTGACATCGTTGTTTAAATTATATTGAAAAGAAAACATGAAGAAACTCCATGTTGATGGATTTTTGGAGTCTTTGATTTTGATCAATTGACGCATGTGAGACTTTCCTCAAGATAATTGAAACTCCGTCCATAGGCCAGAGAGGAACGGATGACTAGCTTATTGGAAATTGTGCATGCTGATGTGCATAGTCCATTATGTGTAGCCATATGCGATGGATCTTTTTGCTTCATATGCTTTCTCCGAAAATTTGAGTGAAGATATCTGTATATTTACTTAATAAGGAAGAAGTATGAAACATTTGAAAATTGTTCAAAGACTTTCAAGATGAAGTGGAAAATCATTGTAACAAGAAAATAAAGAGTTTATGATTCGATCATAAAGGAAGATATTTGAGTTACATGTTTAGCAAAAACACCTAAGACTTGAGGAATTGTTCCATGATTTGTGTTTCCCAATAAACCATAGGAGTATGGCATATTCGAGAGATGAAATCAAACCATGTTTGACATGGTAAGATCAAAGGTGTCATTTATAAAACTGCCATTATGTTTTAAAGATTGAAGCTTTAGAGACTACCGCTTTTACACTGAAAAGAGCACCATCGTAATCCATTGAAATGACACCATATGGGTTATGGTTTGGGATAAAACCCGAATTGTCTTTTCTTAAATTTTGGTATGCTACGCATAAGTAAAATGTTTACAACCAAAGTCGGATAAGCACGTCTTTGTAGGTTATCCCAAAGAATTTGTTGGGAATTTCTCCATAACACCGAGGACAAAAGAGTTTGTTACTTGGAACATAAAGTTTCTTGAGAAGGAATTTTTCGTGAAAAGTTAAGTGGGAGGACAATAGAACTTTGATAAGGTTGTTGAACCTTAGTTATATGTGCTAAGTAGCGCAGCGCCGGAAAGTGTCCCGGTGGCGGCCACAATGCTCATGGCTCTCGTGATTACAAAAGGTGTGATCTCGGAGATTAGAGTTCCTATAGAACCGTGTGGGTCGGTAAGAATCAGATAGTAAGATTTGGTAAGCAAGTCGTTATTGTTTTGACAACAATGAACCGACGACATGCAAAGAAGCGATGATAGGCCCTGACTCCATAAAATGACTAGAAGTCATAGAATCCGTGATAGTATCCATACACGAGAAATCAAGTTTCTGAACATGGAAGACCCTCCGGAAAGGCGTGAAGCCTATCGGTCGTGTTTGGATCTATAAAGAAATAAGACATGGATGTTTAACATCTATGAAATAGTCGACATGTCGGAAAGAAGTTTACGACAATGTTCAAGGAGTTGACTATGACAAGATAAGATCTTTCATGGCGATATATAGTCTTGACGGATTAATGTAGCAACCACTACATATAATTTGGTATATGGTAGTTGAATAAAGAAAAAAAGGTTCTTCTAATAGAATGGTAACCTAGGACATGTACATGACATGGTCCGAAGGGTTTTGTTAATTCAAAGGGTGCTAAAAGGGCATGTAAACTTCAATAGTTGAAGTAAGCATAGCGGAGTTGGAATCTTCACCATGATGAAACTGTTAAAAGAGTTTAAATTCATCGGAGATGATGAAGATGCTTGAATTTGCAAGAAATTAAGTAGGAGCGCTGAGACATATTTCTAATACATTATGTAGAGGACATATTGTTGATTAGAAATGATGTACCTTGAATTGACACATGTGAAGGATTTCATTAAAATAAGATTTCGATGAAAGACTTCGGCAAACCCAGAATATTAGGCATCAATATCTATATGGATAGATGAAGGCGCTAATATGGTTGTGCCAGACATACATATATAAGATATTGAAAGGGTTCAATATGGAAACAACAAGAAAAGTTCTCGCTGCATGGAAAGAATTGTATTCAGATTCAAGTGTTTCAACACTTGTTGAGTAAAATCACATGAAGATTCTGATCGATTATACCGTGGTATGTATATATCCTGAATTTCCTATGCTCTAAAGGTTATGAGGATATACCAGAATGATTCATAAGATGATCATTAGACAATAGTAAAGATATTCTTATGAGCTTTGGAAGAACTAAGAATATATAATGTATAAGTGACAAATAGTTAAAGGTAGTTCATTGTAAAGTGTTACATTGATACTAGTTTTGTCACCAGATACAAATTAAATTTATCTCAATTTAAACTATGGGTGGCACAATATAATGGAAAGGATGTTCCATGATGGATTTGGATGAGTTCCAAAGTTGAGATATTGTGACGGATACTACAACAAAAGTCTAAGTATATGACTGCTATAGTAGCAGCATAGGAGGGCATTTGTGTTAAGTAGTTTGTTATCAAACTAGGTGTGGTTCAAAGTGGGATAATACTATGAAGATATATAGTGTGACAATAATATCAACATATTTTGAGCCGAACGAACTAAAGGTCTCACCAAAGGACCAAATCTATACAATGCCATCTCATTTGAGAATGAGTGATGCGTAGAGACGCAGAGACATGCAAATACACACGAACCTGAAACTGTCAGATCCGGATATTATGTTAACCACTAGCAATTGCGTATATGCAACACCAGAAAGCCATAGGTGTTCAATACGCAAAGTTTTTCAAACTAGATTATTGACTCTAGTGCAAGTGGGAGACTGAAGGGAATATGCCCGAGAGGCAATAATAAAGTGGTTATTTTCTCATTCCATGTTTATGATAAATGTTTATTTTACATGCTAGAATTGTATTGATTCGAAAACATCAATACATGTATGTTTAATAAACAAAAAGGGTTCCTAGTCATGCCTCTCGTATAGACTAGCTTGTTGATTAACAAGATGATCAAGGTTTCCTGATCATGGACATTGGATGTTGTTAATAACAAGGTCACACCATTGGTGGAATGATGTGATGAACATTCATCCGAAGTATAGCATTACGATCAAAGTCATTAAGTTTATATTGCTATAACAGCATACGAAGTAATCTTTATCCTTAGACCATGAGATCATGTTAATTACTAACACCGGAAGAGTATCTTGATAACATCAAACGTCACACCGTAACAGGGTGACTATAAAGGTGGGTTCAGTGCTACGAAGGTGTTATGTTGAGGCTCATGGATCAAGAGTGGGATTTGTCCATCCCGATGACGGATAGATATACTCTGGGCCCTCTCGGTGATATCACATTGAAATAGCTTGCAAGCAAGTGATGTGATCACTAGAATGTTATATCACGGGAACAAGAAAAGAGTGCATGTCGGTAACGAGATCAAACTAGGTATGGAGATACCGATGATCGAATCTCGGACATGTAATATATCGCGGGACAAAGGGATTTAGTTACTAGTGTTAAAGGTTCTCACGATCACAGAAGTCATCGTTGAATGTGTAGGAGTCAGTATGGATCTCCGTGTCCATTGCTGATTATTGATCGGAGAGGGGTCTCGATCATGTCTGCATTATTCGCGAACCGTAGGGTGACACACTTATGGGATACCGACACCATTTTGAGCAAATATGTTTCAGATAAATATTTAAGAAAGCGCTGGAATTATTTCAATAGACACCGAAACTGTTTCGGGTGAAATTGCTGAAATTGGTTCTGCATGTAATATTGAAATGTTGCAGGGGGTTTTATGTGAATGTATGTTAATTAAAGTAATTAACAAAATTCTGAATAAAACTAATAAAAGAGTTTTATTAAATGAGAGAGCATTAAATTTGGAGAAATTTAATGCATTTAAAGTGGAGACTTTAATGGAGATTGTGAAGAGGCAAATTTATGTGGAGGGGGTTACCACCACATGAATAGGGGAGGTGAAGGGTCACCTCCATGGGGCGCCGGCCATGAGAGGGGTACCCTCCCCTCCTCCTATAAAAGGCCCCCCTCTCCTCACTTCTCACTCACACCTCCTTGTGAAGGATCTCTCTCCCCCTCTAGTATTATTCCCCCATGGTCTCGGATTAGCGAGATACATGTTCCCGGTGGCTTTATCTGGAAAGGAGTTGCTGCTTCCGCTGCTTTGCTGGAGCGAGGGATGGAGGTTGTCGGGGTACCGGACGTGTGTGCGATCATGGATGCACCGCTGCTTTGCGGTGCTGGACTTGGTGATGCTGGAGCTGGATCTGATGGACGTGCTGGAGCCGAACCTGCTGGACTTCATCACGATCTTGAGATCGGCAAGTGTACGACTACATCAACCACGAGTTTCTACTCGTTAACAAAGCTCGTTGTCTACGAGGGTAAGTTCTTGTTGGATGTATGTCCACCCATTGCTTTGTACCTAGTATATAGATCTTGGCGTGTAGTTCACACCGTAGGAAATTCTTTCTACTACTACAATGGAACAATTTTGAATTGGATCCATAGCACCAATCCTGGTCATTGGGCTGTTAGATCCAATGGTTCAGAGCAGCTGGATTCGTGTTGAATAGTACCTAGAGCAAACTCCAACATGTTCTAGAACCATCATGTCACCACCCCCAAAATTTCATAGCACTGTAGGATATATTCTCAATATGGGTAGATAGTTATTACTAATAGACTTAATGTATGCATTTTTTTCTAACAAGAATATTGGTTAATAACAACTTAACATTTGTTAAATCACATTTCATATAGTATATACGTGTGTGGCATGTCCCTTTTGATTAACACATGAGACTCAGATAATAGACGTCTGACATATCACCACTATATAAAAATTTAATAGGTAAAGCATAAAAAAAAATTTGATCAACATCTATAAAGTCTGGGTGTATATTTGGTTCTTGTACTTTGTATATCATTTAGAAGTCAACGATTATTAGCTATCTAAAACTTGAAAATTCTGGTAACATGCTCTAGAGAAATGAGGGAGAAAATTCTAGAATGATGGAGAAGTGTGTTTTCAGTTTTGTGCATACCATTCATTGTGAATAATATCAATATAATCTTCTATATGCTCGATTGGAAAATAAGATCCAATGGCTGGAAATGTTGGGATTCGCGAGTCTTGGTCCAACAGTGAATATTCATAGTTATTCGTACTTATTTCTAGCGTTGGATCAAGACTCTCGAATCCCAACATTTCCAACAGTTGGATCTTCTTTTCCATTTTAGCATCTACAAAATACTACTCCTTCCATCCATAAATAACTTACTTGGGTTTGTCTAGATTTTAATGTATCTATACAATAAAATGCGTCTAAATACATTCGAATCTAGACAAATCAAACTCAGTTATTTCTTGACGAAGGAAGTACTTTTGATAGTCTTTAGCACAATGTATGCATATTACTACTCCGGGTTACTTACCACCCAGACCAGCCTTAGAGCATCTCTAGCATGGAAAAAATAGTGCACTATTTCACGCTATGCAGCGTGATATAGCTTATTTGGAGAGTCCACGATATTTTTTAAAGATTTTTCTTGCTATGGCGCTATTTTTAAATAGCATGCTATATCGCGCTAAAACATCATAGTGTTAGCGCTATTTCAAGTATAGGACGTTATTTTGTTGTTGGCGGGTATGGAGTAAGATAACATGTGATGAATGTGTCGAGTAAGCAAACATACAATGAAAATTTGATTGTTAAACTTAAGTGATCGTGTCAAGCCGCCGCCTCCTCCTGCAGCACTTGGCGATGTACCTAGATTCATCCCTTCCGGTTATCCTCCAACTTGGATGGCGTCGGAATCGATTATGCATGTACAAGTATTACTCTAGGCAATTCCTTACATGCTAAAATCGTTTATATTCATGATATACATGTTATATCTTTAATTTTTACAAAAAGATGTTTTGTAAAATAGCGCGTTATTAGCACGCTATAAATTTCATATCGTCTGGAGAAAAGCCACGCTAAATTCAATAGCATGCTAGTATTGTTTGCCTTGATCTCTAGTGGCTTGTCTAAATTTGGTAGTCTCTTAGAGCATCTCTAGTGGCTTGTCTAAATTTGGTAGTCTAGATCTTCACATTATAGATAATGGTGTAAAAAGATTCCTTTTTACACGACTTTAGTTCCCTAGTGGATAGTCTAAACTTGATAGTCTATATGTCCATCTGCACACAAATAGTCAATACACTTAGCAAATCAGTACAACAAATGATATGATTTGGCGCGGGAGCAAGCTCGCGAGCAACCAACTTTGTTTTAGACATGGTGGCTCGGTTGTCCAAATATGGACAACGAGTAGCCTGTTTGGAGGATGTCTAGATTTTAGACCACAGGATACGCAAGCCACCGGAGGCATTTTTTGGTCCATGATGGTCTATATTTGGCTTAGACTACCAGATACACTAGCCACTAGAGATGCTCTTAGACTGGTCATAGTGGGAATCATACTAGTTCATGTTACTACATACCTTCATGTGTGTATGTAATTGAGCCGATGGTACAGACCTTATTTTTGCATAAATGGCTCTGGAAATACTCCTTACCTAGAAAGGCTAGGACATTACAATAAACTATTTTTTCTAGTCATTCTACTATAGCTACTCCTATGTAGGATAGGATATTATTATTCTATATCTTTTTAACTGTATATCCAAATTCAAAATCCCAGAGCGGCAAATTCCCCCGCCTCATCTCCACCGAAATATTTCGAGTGGTCACATGCCCCAAGTTGTAGCCGTACGAAATTCCTTGTATACCCCTGACAATGGCCTATCTACTAATGTTGGGGCGTGGGTATGGTTCGTAATACCCCTCCCCCCTGGGGCCAGGGGTCCCCATAGCTCTGAAGCTAGGTAGTCCACCTTCCACCGACGCCATTTACCCCATAGCACTCCAAAAAATTCTAAGTCCTTTCTCACCTCCGGCTCCTGCACCACCGCACCAGCTCATCCCCGTAGCGCTTTGCCGACCTACACGCCACCCAACCCCCTCTCACCTCTAGCACCTGCATCACCGCACTATAATCATATCCACCTCACTTCGCCCGCCTACACGCCACGCAACCCCTATATCACTTTCAGCTCCTGCACCACCGCACCGGAACATCACAGCCGCACTTCGCTGGCCAACACACCACCCCAAACCCCCTATCCCACCTCCGGCTCCTGCACCACCGCACTTTGCTGTCCTACACTCCATACCTCGATACCATATACTCCTGACAAGTCTATGGGATCATTCAACGTCCACCTTACTGAACCTAGTTCGTTGACACCCTCTTCCATACAACCGTGTTAGTTTTGCCGACTCGCTAGTCCACAACACCTGACTTGCTTCACCTACGCTGGTGTGCGCTGCATTAGATCTTCTTCACGGACTCAACAATCCACTACACCAGATATGCTTCACTGACGCTCTTGTGCAGCACCTCGAATCCATAATCGGTCGTAACAGATCTACTTCACCGACAATGTCGTGCACTACACCGGATCTCATTCACCGGCGATCTTGTCAAGCAAGCCAGACCCATCAACAACCTCCACAGATCTGCTTCACATATGCCACTGAGATTTATCTGCTTCAGCCTGACTCACCACTACCGGGCACCCTTAGCGTCCTTTATGTCACCTGCAAAGATGCCGTGTATGCGTCAACGAAGCCATGGCCTAGGAAAACCAGTCCTGCTTGTTCGTTCATTTCAATATAGAAGCTATAAGCCCGTGATAGTGAACTGCATTTCTATATTGGCGGCAAATTCCTACCTCAATACTGGCTTAATTCATATCCCACTCTCCCTTGATAAATTTGGTGTAGTCTATGTTAAATCCATGCGTTAAACTACTCCTTCTGTTTTGAGGTATAAGGCGTCCTTGTTATGCTTGTTTTTTCTTTGACCAACAATTACTCTTAATATACATAAACAATTTTGGTAGGACACAACAAACATCATTAGAGTTCATTGGTATTATGCAGTTCATGGCAAATGTTAATTCACTAAACATCTAAAGCTGCCTACCTGTTCTACAAGTTCACAAGTTATGTCATCATAATGTGCACTTGCTTTTTCTGTTGCTACCATACTGACTGCATGTAATTTTGGAGTTCATTGGTAGTTTTAATACACTAAACAACATTCCCTTCTCTACAAGTTCAGAATTTATGCTATTTTAATTTCAATCTGGTTGTTCTAAGCAACCACAGTAAGTGCCTTCTCTTATGTAATTCATCGCAGATGTTATGTCATTGAACTTGTTGGTTTTGCATTCCCTCTGCAAGTTATGCCATTATTATTTGTTTCAATTAAGCTATGATAGTAGCTCCCTCCTATTGTGTACTACTCCCTCTATTTCAAAATATAAGATGTTTTAGCTTTATGATAGGAGTGTATCTAGACACCATTCAGTGTGTAGGTTTACTCCAAACCTACATGAACCTACACACTAAAAGTGGTCTAGATGATGACTTATACTCTTTGAAATGGAGGTAGTACATCCATTCCGTAAAAGAAGGCCTATACTTTTTTAAAGTCAAAGAATGATGAATTTTACCAAGCTCATAGGAAAATATATTTAGGTTAATTTGTGGCATTTGCGTCTATGAAAACATATGCCTAGATGTATCAAATTGCATTGGTTTGGCATGGTAGGTGTTCCTGGTATGTTCTACAAACTTGGTCCAATTTTGCGTCTATTGACTTGCGAAAAATTTATACGCCTTATTTACTTTGGATTGGATGTATTATTACATGGCATGTTTTAAGGCACTTAACATGGTTATCTACATGCCCTGCTCTATAAATTCAAGTTTCTCAATTTTAATTTCTGTAGTAGCGGTATCTACCTTCTATTATGTAGTTCATGGCATTTTAAGTCACTTCACAGATGCGTTAGCATTCTCTGCTCTATAAGTTCATGAGATATACCATTGTAATGCCTATCTTGTTCATCCAAATGTTAGTACAGTAACTGCCTGCTCTGTAGATGGTGACACATTTTACGGCACTTCTAATATTTGTTTGCAATCCTATTTCACAAGTTAAATCATTCTTATTTCTCTCTTGTTCGTTCTAAGGAGTGACTGTAACTGCATTCTATTTTTGTCGCCATGGCAATCTTTATGTCATTTAAATGTTTGTTTATATTCCGCCATTCCCTGCTCTACGTGTTCACAAGTGATTATAATATAATGTCTATCTAGTTCTTGTAAACAACAACAACCATTATCTGTTATTATTTCCTCTCATAGGGGACACGGAGAATCGTAGAGTGAATCTCCCCTGGAATCTTGTAAGTACTTGTTGCTTTGTATTGCTGAATGCAAACCTGTTTTATGTGAATGAGTGGCCGAAACCTGTAAGCAGAGGAGCAATAATAAAGTAGATGGATCGTCTATCCAAGTACTAGATGTGGTGGATGTCTTCAAAGAACGAACTGACAACAGGATGTCCTCCAACGGGACTGAACAAAAAGAAATAGTAAGTCTCTTGTTTTTACTGAGATGTGCTTAGTGTCAGATGCTTGTTTGTACGAGGTACCACATGATTCAGCTAATGATTAGAACAAGGTTGACCTTAAACAAGACTGGACAAAAAACGAAACATAAATCCCTCGATTTATAATTCAATGTGCTAACTTGATTTTGGTGATGATCTATTATTTCTATATTTGACTTGTGTTCATCTATCTATATATCGATCTATTTGTCCATTTGTCTATCTATCTATCTATCTATCTATCTATCTGTTAACTAGAACATGATTAGGTGGTGGTGATTTAAGTATATCCACTTTTCTACTATGTAACAAAGACCAATTGTAAATCTCTCGATTTATAATTCATTTTTCTCACACAATCATCGTGATGATCTATTCTTTGCTATATTTGGCTCAACATCATATCTATATATCTATCTATCTACATATGCATCAACTAGACTATGATTATGTGGTGGTAATTTAAGTATATCCACTTTTATGCTAATTTACAGTCTATTATTGTATTTTTCTGCTATAATTAAGAGTTTGTATGCACTCTGGAGGTAGTCACATTGTCTAGTGTCGGCACCACATGAGTTGGCCAATGATTAGAACAAGATGACCTTTAACGATACTGCACAAACACCAAACATAAATCCCTTGATTTATAATTCAATTTGCTCACTCAATCATGGTGGAGATGTCTTTTTGCTATATTTGACTGATGATCTTCTGTCTATATATATACGTTAACTAGACCATGATTAGTCCATGGTGATTGAACTATATCCACTTTTATTCTAATATATTTTCTATTATAATATTAGAGATCGCCACCATGATTGAGCTTATATGCACTATGGAGGTAGTAACATAGTCTAGTGTTATATGTATGAGACTAGTATAAATTACATGGTCTTGGTGGGGAGTAACTTGGACTAGTAAAAATGCATACAATAATAGTCCATGTTACTCTACCAATACTAAAGGGTGTCTAGATACATTGTTTCACAAAAGCCATAACATCTTATATTTTGAAATGGAGGGATTTCTATCTAGACTAATCATAGTGAGATTGTCATAGCTATTATCATCTAATATGATCCCTAATTACTATATATATGTACTCTAACCATTTAATATGATCTGGAAGTCTATTGTGCACCTGTTGTTTGATTGCTTAATTCATTACCTCAATAGCTACTCTACATGATGCACATATAGAATCTATTGGCAATTTGATTCTTTAGTTTGCTCGGGATTAAAGCAATGTAATGATTTTCTTAACATAAACGGTCAAAGCATCACCCTGTCAAGGCAGAAGCTATGGGTTTGAGCCCCATCAGTCCCAAACTAGGAATGGCAATTTCAATTTCTATGAGAAATACAATGTTTGATTAATAACAAACAAGATATTTTCATCTATACATGATCATATGATCTTGCGAGTTTAATATTAGCCACCATATGGTTCAATTGGTTATGGTTCCTATGATTTTTTAGTTGATTTGTGATTGCACCAATGCTATATTCTGACGTGGTTCCTAGACATACATTGTTTAAATACTTCATTGACCTTGCAAGGTGCATAATGTATCATTTGCTTGTTTGTCTATTGGATCTTCTTGCCTGGTTATATGTACAATGATACAGTCAGCAGTTGGAAATACAATAGCTGTAGGCATTACAAAGAAGGTTTGTGCTACTTTTTGGATGCATCCAACTATTGTTTTGGCAGCAAATGACCCATCTGTTTGTTTCTCTTCTTTTTTAATATACTGGCCTGACGATCAAAATATTTGAATGATCTGGCTACTGAAAAGGAATGGTTGATATATTGCGTGTCTTGAATGATTCTGGTAGTCTATTTAAGACACTTGATCTATCGCTTGTTTTTCCAAGGTCCTATCATAGTTCCCTGATGATTAAAGCAATACAACCTGTGGTTGGAGGTCACTTTTTTGGATAGTTCATACTATAAACCATTTTTAAACGATATTCATATATTTTAGGTTAATGCCTTGTTGTCCCGACCAGATCTAAGCAGCTGAAGGAATCTCATGCACCTATTTTTGTTATATTTCTATGTTTCCATTATGCAGTGATATGATTAGTTTATGCGGGAAAGAGTCGAGTTGCTTGATTCCCTACCTTTATTGCCACACTAGTTTAATTAATCTTCATGAGACACACATGTTGATGGCTTGATTTGTTATATTAGGACAATGCTAATTTTGAAATTCTTTGACCACAAACATGGTGTTTTTTCGCCTGCTTTGCTGCGCTAACTTAATATGTCTTAGTTTCACCATGCAAATAACCTGTACTGTTTGTTCCAGAGTGGCTATGATACTAGCATATGTACGTATCAGTCCAGGACATTGATAGCTCATGTTATTCCAGAAAGAGATGTACGAGAAACATCATTGATTGTTCCTAGCCAATGATGAATTAGAATTATTTTACATATAAGATGGCCGCCAGTTAGCTGATACGCCGTGCTGAATTGTTTTCTTTGTTTCGGGCTGCACATGAAGCTATGGGGGCAGAAGGTAGGAATCCTATATTAAGTATTGAGGTCATTTCACAAAGCAGCAGGAATAGTGATTATTGCTTGCATCGGCTCATAGTTTCAGTTTTTCTAGCAGAAAGAGGTGTTACAGCTGCAATCCAAGCAATTGATTTAATTGAACAAGAAATAGAGCAAATAGATGGTATAATCATGATTACACGTGAACATATACAAGAACTAAAAGATCGATAAGATTTGATGGACTATCTACTTGATAATCTCTTATGCAGCTATCATGCTATGCTAGTTGTTACTTGTATGGGGATGTAAGCTCCGTAGCAGAAACCCTTTTTCCACACATGTCTAGCGATGTCTCTGTAATGCTTCATCTTATTTTTGTTGAAATTCTAGTATATAATAAATTTCAAAAAATATTTGTTGATGTAATAGGGTGATCCTAGCGCGGCCATTAGCGGGCCGAAATATTAACGGATTATTTAAAACCAGAATTGCGCCATAGTTATAGAATACGCAAATATGTTGGCCAGTAGATGGGCCAAATAAACAGTAAAAGGCCGTAAGTGGAAGGTCAGAATATCGGTGGGCCCCATAAGCGGACAAGGCCCTGAAAACATACAGGGCTAAACAACAACAGGCCAGAATAGTAAAAAGCCCGAACTGTAATGGGCCCGAATATTAATACAGCCGAAAAGTAAAGAGATGAAATAGTAAAAGGCTTGAACAGTAAAAAGCCCGCGCAATAAAGGGCCCGTAGAGCAAAACGGACAGAAGAGTAAAAAGGCTTGAATAGTAAATGGCCGGAACAGTAGAAGGACATAGAGCAAAAGGCCTAAACAGTGAACGACCAGAATAGTAGAAGAACATAACAGTAAAGGATCCTAACACTAGCAACCTAGAAATGTAAAAGGCCATAACAGTAAATGGGTAGAACAGGAGCGGACCCCACGGGCCGTAGGAACAGTAACAGGCTGCCTGCAGGCCTTAACAGTGCCTGACCTTCTGGCGCAGGCCCCTAATGGGCCGCATATTATTCTACCAAAGTGGGCCTTCTTTAGGACAAAACTGTAACAAGCCTGAAATCGTACGGGCCCTATATGGATTCATTAATGGGCTACGTCAAACAGTACACGACGTGAGAGTAATGGGTCGTAATCTTATTGGGCTCTCCTCGTGGGCCGGCCTACTTAACAATTAGCAGGCCTTGTCTAGGCTAGGCTTCTGCCATGGTTTCTGTGACCGTTAACAGTGGTAACCGGCCGTTAACGTCGGGTGCCACATGGCATTTAGCATGACGTCAGCAGTCAATGTGGCTGGCAAACAAATCTACGACGGAACAAGTTTTCATGGCTGAAAGGTGCGATCTGCCACGGTCAGAAAAAACCATGTTAGATTCTTTTGTGACAGGGCTTTTACCACGAGGGGCATCTGTTGTAAAAATCGTCCGTTGTAAAAGCGAACTTTTCTTGTAGTGTTTATTTAGGATTGTAATAATCTAATGTAATTTGCAGTTGTATGTTGTTTGAGGATTGTTACAAAGTGAGCATCTATTAGAATTACTACACGTACATGAGAAAACAGTGAAATTGTAAGAGGTACAACACACGATCTTCTATCATAGGGAGAACATCGATTGTATTACACGGGCACCGTAGAACTTGCAAAATTCAAAGATGTTCACTCAACAAAGTGAACACGCAAAGAGCTGACCAAAAGAGAATACATCAGGAGCAGACCTACACAATCCATCAATCTTACGGATAGCCGTTGTAGTAATCATAGTGGGTGGTACCATCCTCGCCATAAGGCGGCAACATCTGCAACTTAGAATGCTCGATAATTCTGCAATACTCTGCCAGCAGTCGATCCAGTTTGAAAGGATGGTCATTCATCCATAATCCTCCTACTTCATACCCATATACAACCCTTGGCTCCTCTTCCCACGCAAGATAGGTCCGCATAGTATATGCTACCGGCCTGCACTGGGTACGAAACGAAGAAAGCACGAGAGCACTTCCGATGCCTCGACTTTGAAGGACATGGTTATGGGTATCAACGCGGTAAACCACCGGCCTGCATCCATAGATCGGTCCACTCACAACGAACAGAAAATCCTCATCGAACTCGATGATGTAAAAACGATTCTCTGGGAAATGGCTGCCCGGAACAGGGCTTGCAATGGTGGGATGCATCTCCAGGGTTCGTGCGGAGCACTACAGCTGGACATCTCCCTGAGCAGTATCTCGCATAGTCGAGAGGAGAGACACATATCGGTCTATGACGAAAACATCACATGCATAAGAAGTCATGCTCCGGAGTTCCATGAAGTCATACGACGAGTACCACCCTTCCCCACAGATCGGAGACTCCCTTCCTCCATGCCCTCATCCGCCCACCAAATGGTGGTGTTCTGATGGTTTGATGTAAACACCATCAATGACGGGAACATCTTCATAGCGACAGATGCCACCTTCTCGGTCTGTATCTCCGAGTTCAGACGCTTGATAGTGCCCAAGAAGGGGTTGTACAACCGGGTCTTGTACGGCTGCACCCTCTATCCAAGCACAAGGAGGCCACCGGTTGTGCTACCGACATAAAAGTACCTTCCAGAGAGAGAGAGGAGAAGCAGAGATTCAGTTAAGGTAACGCCCGTCAAGTTGGGCCCCCTGTCAGTTTTCGGCATGAATTCAACATAACGTTTCAATACAAAATATCAAGGTAACGCCCGTCAAGTTGGGCCCCCTGTCAGTTTTCGCTATGATGTCGCTGTCGTCGCATAGGCGTCGTGGCTTTCACATAGGCTTGCAGCGCTGGCGTAGTGGATAGGACAACACGACCGATAGCCGTATTGACGTGACAACACAGGGCCCTCGTTATTCATATTTTTAATCTTTGTTTACTTAGAAGCTGGAACAGCCTCCACCACATGTCTCTCTATTGGACTTCTGTCCCCGTTGTTAACCACTACCTTAGAAACGCATTGACGGTTCCACTGTTCACCTATCTCACACAAACCAATCTTCTTCTTCATGTCATGTCTTCTTTTCGTCTTCTCCTTTCCTCCATGGAAGGTCGTCGCACTATAGGGACAAGCTTCATTGCACATGACAATAAGAAGATCGACATCTTCTACACCAACAAGGAGGACACAGTGGTGCGAGTCCTGAGGATGTACGAGGATTGGCTTGTGGAAGACGAGGACAAGTTCGTAGGATTGGACCTCGAGTACACCTCGGAGGACCCAAAGTTGGAGAATGAAGTCACCCTCGTTCAACTGGCCATGAGGAAACACGTCCTCGTTTACCATTACTCCTGGTTTGTAGGTCTGCTATCTGTAGTTAACCCCTTTTAGGGTTTTCTCCTCTTGTTCTTTATCCATTTTATCATCTTGCAACTACTGAATTTTATTAGGACCAAATAAATCATGGCAAGCCAATGTTGAGAGTCTTGATCTTGCATTTACTAATATTTTTAAAATTATATTCATATGATGATCTTGCATTGACAAAACATTTGTAGTTAGAAATTTTGGTGATGACAAACTACATACTTTCAGGACTGACAAGAAGTGTCCGGCGCTGCGCTAGTTCCTTGTAGAAAAAGGAATTGTTTTCAGCACTATCGATAGAAGAACTGATTTTTAAAAAAATTGCCTTCAGGGAATTACAATTCCTATGCACAAGTGATCGATATTTAGAGTCTTGTCAAGATCATAGGGGGCTCGAAGAAGGATGGAATGGCTAAACTCAGAACTAGAATCCTCGATGAGTCATACGACAGAATGAAGGAAAATTTCCCAACGGATAGGCACAATTTATGTGAGGAGAGGCCGTTGTCTCAGATAAATCTGATGTATGCAGCCATAGATGCTTATGTGACCTACCATCTATACGTTAAGATCCATTTCTTTCTATGTTTGCTCGTGTTTTTCCCCAGTTGCAAGAGGGAAGACGAGCTTATGAGAGCCCTTTGTACCAAATGTAGTATAGCTGAGTTTGATGCTGCATATGCAAAGGAAATGGCTGCATCTGAAGCAGCTGACAGAGAGGTTGCAGCTGAAACAGCAAATAGAGAGGCAGCATCTTCTAGCAACAACAACCAGGCCTGTGATGCACCACGAATTGTGTCGCAGGATACTGAAGATAGGGAAGCCAAGGAAGATTCCAGGTGGGAAGAACTTGCATTTCATGAGCTGTGGATGGCCAATAATGTAAGAAATAGCTGGAATGATCACAATTGGTCACCTAGGAACGATGGCAAGTGATGCGCTCGACAATCAACGTAGAGCTCGTGGGGAACCCCAAGAGGAAGGTATGATGAGCACAGCAGCAAGTTTCTCTCAGTTATGAAACCAAGTTTTAATCGAACCAGTAGGAGCAAGGAAACACCCCAAAGGTGTTACTAGCTGAGATTTGGCAGGGCGCTAGTAGAACGTGGAGACGCACAACACAACCATAGAACTTTGTCCCCAACTTGCGATTAGGTTGTCAATCTCACCGTGTTTTAGGAAAACAAAGGATTAAACGTATTGAATGGAAATAAAAGTTTGCAAAGTAAACACAAAGCAGATTGTATGTAAAGAAGAAGGACCGGGATCCATTGTTCACTAGAGGTGGCTCTCCTTAGATAAATAACATGTTGGGTGAACAAATTACAGCGGGGCAATTGACAAACACCGAGAAAGCAATACATGCATATACTAATCATCTTGAATCCTTTGAGAATTGATTGGGCAATACAACATAATACATAGACCGCCATCCAACTGCATCTATGACTAATAATCCACCTTTAGGTTATCATCCGAACCCCCTCCAGTATTAAGTTCCAAGCAACAGATTATTACTTTACGAATTGCGTGTAAGGTAAACAATACAATTGTTCTATGAACAAAGGATCGTTGTTTTATCCCTAGTAGCAACATCACATCTAGTACCTTAGAGATTTCTGTCACTTCCCCAGATTACCAGAGGCATGAACCCACTATCGAGCATAAATACTAACTCTTGGAGTTGCTAGCATCTACTTGGCCAAGATAGCTACTAACAACAGAAAAAATGCAAGATCTCAAATAACAAAGACATGATAGAATCAATAATCAATCTGAAATAGCATCTCAATATCCATCGGATCCCCGCAAACACAACATGTATGAATTACAAATAGATGATCTTGATCATGAACAGAGCTCACAAGATCTAGACATGAAAGCACAAAGGAGGATAAACCAGCCTTCTAGCTACTACATGGATCCGTAGTCCATGGATGAACTACTCACGCATCACACCGGAGGCTTGGATGGTGATGAAGAAGGCCTCTAGGGTGAATTCCCTCTCGGCGTGCCGGAAGAGCTTCAGATCCTCCCGATCTAGGGATGGAGATGACATCTGACTCTTTCGTGGATTTTTGATCGGTGCTTAGGGTTTTCGCCCGAGTGCAACTTATAGGCGGAAGGAGAGGCCGAGGGTTCTTTGGGTCAGCCGGACCACCTGGCGCGGGCTGGCCTGGCTGCAGTGAGGTGGTGGTCGGCCCCCGGCCCTTCTCCATCTCGTATTTTGGCACTTGATCCCTTCCGGAAAAATAGGCACTTTGGCTTTTGTCCCGTCCAATTCCGGGAATATTCATTTTCTAACTTTCCTGGAACCAAAAATAGCAGAAAACAAGCAGCTAGCACTGTGGCTCTTGTTAATAGGTTAGTCGAAGAATCATATGAAAAGTAGTCCAAAGTTGGAACAAAACACAAGAAAGAGGATAAAACCACGCATGGAACATCAAAAATTATAGATACATTTGCAATGTATCAACATCCCCAAGCTTCACTCCTGCTCATCCTCGAGTAGGTAAGTGATAAAAAGAAATAATTTTTGAGGTGACATGCACCATCAAAAGACTTCAATAAAGTATTTGCAAAACATTCAAAGCTGGGATCATAGTACTTCAATCATAACATGAAAGACAAAGTTCTAGCAATAAGGCAAAGAAACTATGATGCAACATGAAAAGGCACAAACAAAAGATTCATGAATAACAATGCTTTGCAAGACGTTTGTTTGTTTCACATAAAGAAAACATAGCATAAAAGCATTCAGCTTGTCCCTCAATAGAGTAGCAAATATAAATGCATGGGACACCTTCAAAGTTCATAAGAGTGACTAGATACAATAGTTTCAAACAAGCAATAACAAGTTATGCATCATGCACTTTGTTTCAAAGTCACAAGAAGAAAATTGCTAAACCAATCAGAATCCAGCTGAGTTTTCACACCTCTGAAGTTTTACTAAAGCACAAAAATCTGTTTAGATTGTTTTTCAATCATTACTCATTACATAATAAATAATCTTAAAGACTCATCTAAACTTGGCTATTCTCAGTACTTTCTTTAACGCTTTTGCTAGGCATATAGGCGTTAAAGAAAAGTACTTATTGGGAGATAACCCAAAAGTTTTAGATGAGTCTTGAAGCATACTCTGTAATAACCTCTCCTTATCCTTTTTATTTGCTTTTTGTGCCAAGAGTAACCTCTAATGAGAGAGAAATAATGATTGGGAAAGTTGCTGTTCCGAAATCTACCGTAAAAATTCGTGAGAGAGCTCTGTATGTCGGATTGATCTGTAATTGTTTGTGCTTCTGACCCAGGTTGTTATCTAACTTTCGTTAGTTCAACATTTTTTGATTTGAGCAACAGAATGTCTTCAAAAAAATTCGTCTTTACCTGCTGGTCTGTTTTGACAGATTTCTGCCATTTTCTGCATTTGCTTCTTGTTTGTTCCTTTTTGAGTTCTTTTGGGGAATTGAGATTTTTGAGGGAAGTTCTACAGTATCTAGTGTTCTAATGTAAGTTTATTTGGTGTTAGAACTGAACCTTGAGACTTATTTATCTTGAGTGCACTAATGTTGCTAATAAAAATTGTATGAAGTTTTGTATGAAGGAAAAATTTCAGGTGTATGGAAGGAATGAGTAATGAGATGAAGGATGGACTAAAACTCATTCTTGGGGATGCCACGCATGTCACCCCAAGAAATATCCAAGAAGTACAAGCGTCAAAGCTTGTGGATGCCCAAGGCATCCCCTTCTTCATCAATAAAAATTCCAGGTTTCTTCCAAACGCTTCATTTTTATTGTTTCATGCACAGTTGTGTTGTTCTTGGAGCGTCTTATTTTTCGTTTTAGTTTTGGCTTTCGTTTGCTTTTGTTTGCTTAGTTTTCTGAATAAATTGGTTGGACCCCCTCTTTCTTACATTGGTTTGCAAATAGTTTGGTTTGGTTTGGAAAAGAGTAGGAAAGTTCATGCTTATGTGGTAAAAAGAGCTCGTTTTTGACTGTGGCCTATGCTTTGTCATGCCATGCTTGATATTGTTTTGGCTTTATGCTTAGTATTCTTTGTTGTAGCATTACTTGTTATAAACAATTGAGATTTCTTAATGTGCCTTGGATGAATCATGCGTTGTTTTAGCACATTAAAGCCTAGTATAGTGGTATTCTCCTTTGATGCTTTAATTGGGTTGACTTCGTGCATGATCACACCATGTTATGACTATCTCAAGTCACCATAGCCTTTATGATCCTTTAGTTTTCAACTTGTAGTATCACCTTATGCTTTGATCAATGATGTTTTGTCGCTCTGCATGATTATGGCTATTATTGCTCTCTTAGTTTGTCGCTCCCAGTCTTTTGCTAGCCTCCACAACCAAGTATGAGTTCCACTCATGCATCCAACTCCCTAAACCAAGTTATTCCAAAGATTCCACCATACCTACCTACTAGCTTATGCTATTCCAAGTATATTCATGCTTTTGTTTACCTTCCAAATTAAACTTGTTATGAGAAAACTAGTGATTAAAGCTCTCACGAACTTGATGGCACACTTTACTTTATTGCCTCTAATAAACTTGAACCATTGGGTCCTTCTTTGTTGCGTATCTGCTTGTGCTTTATAAGTTGAAATTAGCAGAACCATGTTTCATGGGGAACGCTTTCAACATTGCACTTGTACTTTGTACCCCGTTGATATCATGTTCTTTTGCTTATGGATCCCGGCGGTGTGAAATAAAAGTGGAACTTGTAAGATCATGGAGTTTGTATGTGTGTTAGAGAAACGCCTGGGCCGCTAGCCTAATCCATGCCTAATCATGGAGGAAACTTTTAGCATCACCATAATGATCACTCTATGAAGCATCCTCAATAAAAACCTATGCAAATAGAAAATAAAAAGATCGCTGAGATGCTCATTGTCTGCTTGCCTTGTCATTTTGATTATGGGAAAGCTCCCGTATCATGTGCAAGGGGTACCCCGTTGGCGGTTCTTAATGATACACATATACTTACAATGAAAAGAGCTTACTCGTGATTGAAGTTGAGTAGCATGAGGATCGGTCTTTGTAACTAAGGGGCATGAGATTTCGGTTTATAACTTGCCAAGCATATCCTCTTAGTTGTGTCACTTTAACCTTAATCACCTTAAAGATGCTTATGACAGGGGCAATGAGAGCTGAAAGCTATAAGTACCATATTTTTTGGAAGCTCTTTATGAGACTTGAATCCCTACTTCCTTTTACAAAAGGCTTTTCTTCCACCATTACATTGAGTCTCCACCTTCTATCTTTATGCACCTACTTTGAGAGCATAGTGGCCATTCTTAATTCTATGTGCATTGTCCCAAGACTAGTTGATTGATGCATAACTTTTTATTGCTTGTTTCAAACTATTGTATCTAGTCACTCTTATGAACGTTGAAGGTGTCCTATGCATTTATATTTGCTACTCTATTGAGGGATAAGCTGAATACTATTATGCTATGTTTTCTTTATGTGAAACAAACAAACGTCTTGCAAAGCATGTTATTCATGAATCTTTTGTTTGTGCCTTTTCATGTTGCATCATAGTTTCTTTGCTTATTGCTAGAACATTGTCTTTCATGTTATGATTGAAGTAGTATGATCCAGCTTCAAATGTCTTGCAAATACTTTGATCAAGTCTTTGATGGTGCATGTCACCTCAAAAATTATTCTTTCTTTTTATCACTTACCTACTCGAGGACGAGCAGGAGTTAAGCTTGGGGATGTTGATACATTGCAAATGTATCTATAATTTTTGATGTTCCATGCTTGGTTTTATCCACTTTCTTGTGTTTTGTTCCAACTTTGGAGTACTTTTCATATGATTTCTTGGACTAACCTATTAACAAGAGCCACAGTGCTAGCTGCCTGTTTTCTGTTGTTTTTGGTTCCAGGAAAGTCAGAAAATGAATATTCATGGAATTGGATGGGACAAAAGCCAAAGTGCCTATTTTTCCGGAAGTCGTCAAGTGTCAGAATACGAGACGGAGAGGGGCCAGAGGGCGGCCACACCACCTGGCCGCACGGCCAGGCCTCGCCCTTGCCAGGGGGTGGTGTGGCCAGCCTAGGCACCCCCTCGGCCTCCCCTTCCGACTATAAGATTCCCTCGGGACGTAAACCCTAAGTGCCCGATCAAAAATCCACGAAAGAGTCTGTAGCCACCGTCATCTCCATCCCTAGATCGGGAGGGATTTGAAGATCTTCCCGGCACCCTGTCGGAGAGGGGAATGCACCCTAGAGGCCTTATTCATCACCATGCAAGCCTCCTGTGTGATGCGTGAGTAGTTCATCCTTGGACTACAGATACATGTAGTAGCTAGATGGCTGGTTCTCCTCCTTTGTGCTTTCATGTCTAGAACTTGTGAGCTCCGTTCATGATCAAGATCATCTATTTGTAATTCTGCATATTGTGTTTGCGAGGATCCGATGGATACTGAGATGCTATTTCAGATTGATTATTGATTCTATCATGTCTTTGTTATTTGTGATCTTGCATGCTTTCCGTTGTTAGTAGCTATCTTGGCCAAGTAGATGCTAGCAACTCCAAGAGTTAGTATTTATGCTCGATAGTGGGTTCATGCCTCCGTAACTGGGAAGTGATGAAATCTCTAAGGTACTAGATGTGTTGTTGCTACTAGGGAGAAAACAACAATCCTTTGTTCATAGAACAATCATATTGTTTACTTTACACGCAGTTCGTAAAGCAATAATTTGTTGCTTGCAACTTAATACTGGAGGGGGTTCGGATGATAACCTGAAGAGGATTATTAGTCATAGATGCAGTTGGATAGCGGTCTATGTATAATGTTGTAATGCCCAATCAAGTCTCAAAGGAGTCAAGATGATTAGTATATGCATGTATTGCTTTCTCGGTGTTTGTCAATTGCCCCGCTGTAATTTGTTCACCCATCATGTTATCTATCTAAGGAGAGCCACCTCTAGTGAACTATGGATCCCGGTCCTCTTTCTTTACATACAATCTACAACTGTTTACTACTTTGTGTTTACTTTCTGCAAACTTTTACTTCTTTCCATTCGATACATTTTATCCTTTGTTTTTTGCAAAACACGGTGAGATTGACAACCTCATCGCAAGTTGGGGATAAAGTTCCGTGGTTGTGTTGTGCAGGTCTTCACGTTGCTACTAGCACCGGTAGTGCGCCCTGCCAAAGCTCATCTAGTAACACCTTTGGGGTGATTCCTTGCTCCTACTGGTTCGATTAAACCTTGGTTTCATACTAAGGGAAACTTGCTGCTGTGCTCATCATACCTTCCTCTTGGGGTTCCCAACGAGATCTACATCAACACCGCCATCAAGCATTTTTCTGGGCGCCGTGCATTGAGCCATTAGATGTCCATGCATATGTGTTCTATTCCTAAACCACATGGATCCACTAGAGTCACTGGATGTGTGTCTATTAGTGTGCATCATTGTGGTTTTGGAAAAGAGCACATGCAATGATCCCACTAGAACATGTGTTTTCTTCACATAAACCACATGGATCCACTAGAGTCATTGCATGTGTGTTATTTTCCTAAACCACATGGATCCACTAGATGTCATTGCATGTGTGTTATTTTCATAAACCACATGGATCCACTAGATGTCATTGGATGTGTGTGTGTATCAGTGTGCATCATTGTGATTTTAGGAAAAGAACACTTGCAATGATTTCACTCCAGCATGTGGTTTCTTCTCATAAACCACATGGATCCACTAGAGTCATTGCATGTGTGTTCTTTTCCCAAACCACATGGATCCACTAGATGCCATTTTATGTGTTTTCTTTTCATAAACCACAGGGATCCAAAAGAGTTCATTGCATGTGTGTTCCTTTCATAAACCACATGGATCCACAAGATGTCATTGGATGTGTGTATCAGTGTGCATCGTTGTGGTTTTGGGAAAAGAGCACATGCAGTGATGCCACTGCGGCATGTGGTTTCCAACCATGTCCAAGAACCCTAGCAGCATGCTGGGATTCAACTGCAGACATTCTACTACCAACTTGAAAGTTGTTGCATCACCACACCCAATTGGATGTTTGTGTATCAGTGTGCATCATTGTGGTTTAAGGAAAAAGAACACATGGAGCGATGCCACTCCAGCATATGGTGTCCAACCATGTCCAGGAACCCTAGCAGCATGCTGGGATTCAACTATAGCATGCATTCTACCACTAGCTTGAAACATGCTGCATCACCACACCCACTTGGATGTGTGTTCTTTTCGTAAAACACATGGATTCACTAGATGTCATTACATGTGTGTTCTATTCCTAAACCACATGGATCCACTAGAGTCATTGGATGTGTGTGTGTTTATCAGTGTGCATCATTGTGGTTTTGGAAAAGAACATATGAAATGATGCCACTACAACATGTGTATTCTTTTCCTAAAACACATGGATTATCTAGAGTTCATTGGATGTCTGTTCTTTTCATAAACCACATCGATTTGCCAGAGTTCATTGGATGTGTGTTCTTTTCATAAACCACATGGATCCACTAGAGTTCATTGCATGTCTGTCTTTTCCTAAACCACATGGATCCACTAGATGTCATTGGATGTGTGTGTGTATTAGTGTGCATCATTGTGGTTTTAGGAAAAGAACACATGCAATGATGCCACTCCAGCATGTGGTGTCCAACCATGTCCAGGAACCCTAGCAGCATGCTGGAATTCACCTGCAGCATGCATTCTACCACTAGATTGAAGGATGTTGCATCACCACACCCACTTGGATGTGTGTGTGTATCAATGTGCATTATTGTGGTTTTAGGAAAAGAACACATGCAGTGATGTCACTCTAACATGTGGTGTCCAACCATGTCTAGGAACCCTAGCAGCATGATGGGTTCAATTGCAACATGCATTCTACCACCAGCTTGAAAGATGCTGTATCACCACACCTCAATGGATGTGTGTGTATCAGTGTGCACCATTGTGGTTTTGTAAAAGAACATATGCAATGATACCACTATAGCATGTGTGTTCTTTTCATAAACCAAATGGATCCACTAGATGTCATTGGATGTGTGTTCTTTTCATAAACCACATGAATCCAATAGAGTTTATTGTATGTGTGTTCTATTCCTAAACCACATGGATCCACTAGATGTCATTGGATGTGTGTTCTTTTCATAAACCACATGTATCCACTAGATGTCATTACATGTGTGTTCTTTTCATAAACCACATGGATCCACTAGAGTTTATTGCATGTGTGTTCTTTTCATAAACCACATGGATCCACTAGATTTCATTGCATGTATGTTCTTCTCATAAACAACATGGATCCACTATAGTTCATTGCATGTTTGTTCTTTTCATAAACCACATGGATCCACTAGAGTTTATTGCATGTGGGTTCTTTTCATAAACCACATGGATCCTCTAGAGTTCATTGCATGTGCGTTCTATTCCTAATCCACATGGATCCACTAGATGTCATTGGATGTAGGGTTAATTGGATAGATGCCACTACAATTTATGCATATTTGAGAAATGCCACTACAACTTTTATCTTTTGAAAAACGCTACGGCAATTCTTGATATATTCCATAAACACTATTGTGCCGACTTAAACACATATAACAGCCAATATACACGCGTATTTCTGCTGTACATACGTATACATGGTGGGCCCCATCCTAATAAACTAAGGAAGGTAACTGTGATGAAATAAAATAGAAAAAATAATAAGAGTGGTGTAAATTGTATCACATCATTTTATTATCTGTTTGCAATATCGTACAATGAATTTTTTTATATCATAATCAAACCCGAATATAAAACAAAACAACACACGGGGAAGAACATCTGAACTTTCTAGTTTTCATTAACAATTTAACATGCAAACCAATGTATATTAGGAAAAAATTCCATTGCACTAGTAGTGTATAAATGTGAGTTATTCTGTCCATCGGTGTTGCATTGTACTAATGAGAGTTTGTTTTTTGTGCAATTCCTCAAATGATGGTGGTGAATCCCTGTTCTTGCCGAAGATTTGTACTTCATTGTTATTTAATGCTAAATTAATTCTGAATATTAAGGAACCAGTGTTAATTCATATGATAGCTGTTTAACTGCTAATTACACTACTAGTGCAATGAACTTTCTTCCTAACATACATTGGTTTGCATGTTAAATTGTTAATGAAACTGAAAAGTTTCAGGCGACCTGCCCCATGAGTTGCTTTATATTTGGGGTTGATTATGATATGTAAAAAATTATTGTACAACATTGCAAATAGATATTAAAAAGATGTGATACTGTTTACACCACTCTCATTATTTTATCCAATTTTAATATGTCATAGTTACCTTTCATATCTTATTAGGGTAGGTCCCACCTTGTATACATATGTACGGCAGAAATATGAGTGTATATTGGCCGGTATATATGTTTAAGTGGGCATAATGGCATTTATGGAATGTATCCAGAATTGTAGTGGTGGTTTTCAAAAGATGGAAGTTGTAGTGGCATTTCTCAAATAGGCAGAAATTGTAGTGGCATCTATCCAATTAACCCTTGGATATATGTGTGTGTGTATCAGGGTGCATCAATGTGGTTTTGGAAAAGAACCTATGCTATGATGCCACTACAACATGTGTTTTCTTTTACTAAACCACATGGATACACTAGAGTTCATTGGATGCATGTTCTTTTCATAAACCACGTGGAACCACTAGAGTCATTGCACGTGTGTTATTTTCATAAACCACATGGATCCACTAGAGTCATTGCATGTGTGTTCTTTTTATAAACCACATGGATCCACTAGATGTCATTGCATGTGTGTTCTTTTCATAAACCACATGGATCCACTAGAGTCATTGGATGTGTGTATTAGTGTGCATCATTGTGGTTTTGGAAAAGAACACATGTAATGATGCCACTCCAGCATTTGGTTTCTTCTCACAAACCACATGGATCCACTAGAGTTTATTGCATGTGTGTTCTTTTCCTAAATCACATGGATCCACTAGATGTCATTGCATGTGTGTTCTTTTCATAAACCACATGGATCCACTAGAGTTCATTGCATGTGTGTTCTTTTCATAAACCACATGGATGCACTAGATGTCATTGCATGTGTGTTCTTCTCATAAACCACCTGGATCCACTAGAGTTCATTTCATGTGTGTTATTTTCATAAACCACATGGATTCACTAGAGTTCATTGCATGTTTGTTCTTTTCATAAACCACATGGATCCACTAGATGTCATTGCATATCCACTAGATGTCATTGCATGTGTGTTCTATTCCTAAACCACATGGATCCATTAGATGTCATTGCCTATGTGTTCTTTTCATAAACCACATGGATCCACTAGAGTTCATTGGATGTGTGTTCTAATCCTAAACTACATGGATCCACTAGATGTCATGGGATGTATGTGTGTATCAGTGTGCATCTTTGTGGTTTTCGAATAGAACATATGAAATGATGTCACTACATCATGTGTGTTATTTTCCTAAACCACATGGATCCACTAGAGTTCATTGGATGTGTGTTCTTTTCATAAACCACATGGATCCACTAGAGTTCATTGCATGTGTGTTCTTTTCATAAACCACATGGATCCACTAGTCATTGCATGTGTGTTATTTTCATAAACCACATGGATCCACTAGAGTTCATTGCATGTGTGTTCTTTTCATAAACCACATGGACCCACTAGAGTTCAATGCATGTGTGTTCTTTTTCTCAAACCACATGGATCTACTAGAGTTCATTGCATGTGTTTTCTTTTCATAAACCACATGGATCCACTATAGTTCATTGCGTGTGTGTTATTTTCATAAACCACATGGATCCACTAGATGTCATTGCATGTGTGTTCTTTTCATAAACCACATGGATCCACTAGAGTTCATTGCATGCGTGTTCTATTCCTAAACCACATGGATCCACTAGATGTCATTGGATGTGCGTGTGTGTATCAGTGAGCATCATTGTGGTTTTAGGAAAACAACACATGCAATGATGCCACTCTAGCATGTCGTGTCTAACCATGTCTAGGAACCCTAGAAGCATGCTGGGATTCAACTGCAGAATGCATTCTACCACCAGGTTGAAAGATGTTGCATCACCACACCCACTTGGATGTCTATGTGTATCAGTGTGCATCATTGTGGTTTTTCCTAAACCACATGGATCCAATAGAGTTATGAACCATGTGTGTTCTTTTCATAAACCACATGTATCTACTAGATTTCATTGCATGTGTGTCCTTTACTTAAACACATGGATCCACTAGAGTTCATTGGATGTGTGTTCTTTTCAAAAACCACATGGATCCACTAAAGGTGGCGGTTAGATCGAGTCTTCTAGAATGCATACCCCAACACACTTGTTCTGCATTATGATTGTAACATACCGTTCGATCGGGGCGCTTGGACGATTGGGATGGTTCTTCGTAAGAGCGATCTGCGAGTAGGCTGTTCTGCAGCATGATTGGCCACACTTACTGTCCGCTTGCTCTGGACAAAATGGCAACACCGCGAGCTCCCCTTTTGCCAGTGTCACGTGTTCCTTGGTACACCTGCCAGTGTCACGTCCCCTTTACTTCTCTTCCTCCCCATACTTCTCTTCCTGCCCCTCAAAGCCACTTCCCCACTTCTCTCCCATCCTGCCATAGCCGCAAGCCGACAGGGCCTCCAGTAATCTCTTCCGCAGCCACCCCAGTCCCCCACCCCTATTTCGCCATGGGTTCAAGGGGAGACGATGAGGAAATGCATCATGACGACAGTGACGGTGATTTCGATGTGAGTCGTCTCATCTCTAACGTTTGTGGCCATTTATCTATTTTGAGCTAGATCTACTCTAATTACTCATGCACGTATAATGTGTTAGGGCAACCAGACACTGTACGACTCCGACTATCACGATTTAGCATTGAAAGACAGTCCTCCGCTATGTCAACATGGATATGTGCCCGCTAAATTTGTAGCGCTCGAAGGACGAAACGTAGGTAGGAGGGTTTTAGGGTGTAAAGGACATGGTGCAATGTTGGCATGCGGAAGTTGCGGTGTTGTCAAATGGGTAGATCCAGAGTGGCCCAAATCGATGCAGAAAACGCTAGACAAAATATGCGATATGACTGTGGAGTTGAAAGAATCCATAGTTAGATCACTTCTTGAGACTTCTGAGATGAAGTTATTTGACCATGTTGACACAACCAAGCTTAACCGAGATCTTAGGAGGGTGCAAGATAAGGTTAGGAAAGTCGAGAAGGAGAGGGACTTGGTATTGGCCCTACAGGCTAAAGCAGAGCAAGAACTAACTGAAGCAAGGAATGAACTTCACCAGGCCAAAGTCCTGCAGTTCAGAACTATAGGTTTTAACAAGTGGATGAGGATAAATACAGAGAAAAAATTGAAGTTGTACAAGGAAGATGCTAAAAGGACAGAGCAAATGATCCGATCCTTGCTCTCGTAGGAAGATGCACATCGGGCTAAGATTAGGAAGATCAAGGAGATGTGTGATAATTAGTTCTATTTAGCTTGAGCTCCTTACTTTTTTAAGTTGCATTAGTAGTATTTGTTAACCTAGAGATCTGAACTAGTGGTCTCGGAGTTTTGGGAGAAAACAATTGGCCGCCCGTTAATCTGTCTTAGCCCTCCATTCCTTCCTTTTTTCTGATGATGATGGTATTTTGACTTTGGTGGTTTGTTTAAACGTAATCTACATGGATTCTGCCGCATGCAAATGGTACAGCCATAATTTATAAAGTGGAAGCATGTACACCCTATTCCTGGAGATCCGGGAGCTTCGCCAAACGTTCTCAAGATTAGGCCAAAAAGTGGTGCCGATTTCCTCATTATCTAGGAATTATCGATTTCCATTGTTGTTTATGTTGCCATGTCGTTGTGCAGTAGCTGAAATAAGTTGCTACTTCATGGAGTGTAGCAGCTTAAATAATTTATTTCTGTGCCACTAACATTCCATCGAATTTGGAGAGCTCTTGACCCTCAACAATCGTGGAACCGGTGTTGCGTGTTTTCAGATAGTAGTGGCACAATCACAATTTCGAATTTAACTAGTGACTCGGTCGTTTCCAAACCTCAAGTCGTGGTACATTTTACTCCGAGAACATCGGTAGATTGTTTTTCCCAACAAGTTCCATGCACAGAGCTCCAGAATTTAACCGAATTACATATATAGGTTCAAGTTGAACACATTATTATGCATCTTCATTGCCAGCAGCCTTCTTCCCCTGCCTGGGTGCCAAGCCTTCACATCCACTCGCTTCTTCATTTCCTGCCTTCTTCGTCTTCCTCGGTGCAAATTTTCTTAGCTTCATGCACTCTGCATCGTTGGGACAATCAGCACCAGAATCGTGTCCAGCATCATCACTCCACTCATTTTTATTTTCTTTTAGAAGCAAAATGACTGACACGGCAGTCATATTTCTAACCTTGCGGCGCTTCCTGCCAAAGAAACATGACTGCTGCATAACTGCCTAATATCTATAGAGTAAACAAAACAAAAATTACAATTCAGCACAAACATGCGAACCCCAAGAGACTTTTTCTTACCAGGAGCTAATTGGGTTCGAGCGACCACCCTGTCCAAGAATAGCAGGGTGCGACTCCCAGTTGCAGCAGCTTCAACATCCAGTATATCACAATTCAGCATAAACATGCAAGTCAAAGAATACCTTTTCATCAACCCAATTAGCTAACTGTCACACATTAGAGGAACCATGATGCCTCATTCATCCATGAAGATGAACTTTGCAGTCTACTTCGGCTCTATTTCAGCATGTTTATGCATAGCATCAACCATACTAGGGATAGTGCAGATCTGCACAGGCGCTTCTTCCATCGTGAGATAATGGTATCCATACCACTTGCCCTTCACCCCTTATGATTTAGAGTCATAGCTGAAGAGGGCTACTGTAACTAGGTAAGGGTGGTCCGGAGATCCCACGATAGAAAACTTTGGACAAAAAATGTTTGTCAATGTTGGGCTAGATAAAGAAATGGTTCAATAGCCAGCTAGCAGTTATAATTAGTGCGAATAGCACATAAAAGAGTAGCTCAACCGCATGTAGCCAGAACTTCTTCCTCCTTGGTAGTATGATCTACCATCCACCATGCTGCTCAGCTCGTCGGCGACGGAGGCAGGCTAGAGCCTCACAGTGGCAGCTACGACATGTGGCATTGGAGCTCGGGATCAACGAATGGGTCCAGCAAATTGGCGCCAGAAGTCAAATGTTTGAAGGGTCGTTCTGCTTGGAGGGTGGATTTCGACGCTGCCGATGTTAGGGGAAAGGAGGGAGTGGATTTGTTAAATTGGTCAACACACCAAGCCAATAGGTTCCTCGACTTTCCTAAGAGGTTGCCGCATTGTCACTCGCGTCCCAGACAGATTACTGACATGTGGGTCCTGACCATCTACTTCACGAGGTAGTTTAACAGAATGTTTGAATTTGGTAGGGCTGAGATGAGTTTGCCTCGAAATGGCCCCTCTCCATAGTTGGCAGCCAAACTTTGCGAAACACGGCAATTACAGGCAAGTCGGGTACCGCGATGCACTCGCCCGAGAATTTTGTGGTTGATGTCTGCAAGTGCACAGATCATTTGTAGCTAGTTTTAAAGTATAGATATCGATTCCACAGGGATCCCAAAGGTAAGTATTTATGACTGAAGTCTCTGTCACACTCAAAGTTGTCATAGGTCTTCGAGTGAATTGACTGCAAGTATGGGAATAAGAATCAAATTTGGATTAAACTGGATGTATTTAAAGAAAACTAAAATGTAAACTTTAGGAATAAAAAGCATAAAAGTAACGAACGATTTAATTGTTTGTGGTTTTCTGCAGATGACAAAGAAGGCGCAGGGACATAGAGTTCATGGCGACAGTGACTATGCCAGGTGGATGAATGATAAGTGTAGCAATTATAATCTTATAAGTATGTGTGTAGGAGAGCAACCCATAATTAGTCAGAACTCCTCTTGGTAGATTTCATTCCAACTTCAATAATCCTACTAGTCTGTTACCAAAACCATGGTCAGTCACTAGACGATTAAGATCCTTCAGGTTGCTTAGCAATTAAGATCCTTGGATCGGACTAATGCAACAAGCACAGTGGTTCCTCGTGATCCTCGATTCAAACTAGTTTCCCATTGATATCCCTATGTCACTCGGGGGTCATCGGTCTGCTAGTGAAAAAGATGCTATCTATGTAGAACAAAGCATCATATTGTCTGGGCCCTTAATTGGACAACAAGCATTAGGCATCCCATAGATAGTCAAGTACACATAATATAGTAATTAAAATCAATCACAAACTAATGGAAAATATATGGAGGCACATCACATCTGACCAATCCCTTACATCTCCCACTCCCAAGGAACTTACTCACACATGAGAGAAGAAAGCATCATCGATATAATTAAATAAAGGGAGTTCTTCTCGATATTACCGTGGAGATCCATAATAAGAATAGAAAAGTAATCCAACACAATTCAAGATAGGACGAAACAATCTCAAACCCTAATGTAGCAAAGTGAGGATCCCTCTCTCTCTCTCAAGAACAAGTAATGGATATGAGGGTGTGATGGCTAGGAGGTCGAAGATTGTGGAGCAAGATGAAGAACATCTTCTCCTCCTTCTCTGGACCTCTTCTTTCTCCTTTCTGGATGGGATGGTGGCTGATGTGTTATGATTTTGTCCCCAGCTTCTTCACGAAAGTTGTCCCTTTTGACAAGATGGAGGCGGCGGCAACTATACGTCGGGAACTATATGGCTGAAAAAATATTCCCACCGTATAGTTGCTCGTTAAAGCTTCTGTTTTCCTCCCTTGCTTACTTCCAAGAAGAGACTTGCTTGTTTTCGCCTGAATATTCTGTTTCTCATGTTAAAACCTTCTGTTGATGTTCAGAACCTGAAACACACATTAAAAACCAAGTTCGGTAAAGCTATAAAACAATCAAAACTAGAAGAAAACCATCAATAAAAATCATCAAAAGTATGCCGAATCTCACAGCTATCAACTCCCCCAAGCTTAGATGTTGGTTTCTATCGAGTGAGAAGAAAATAAGAAAGAATGGCAGAGATTCGAGACTGAAATAGAAGAACTTACAAGATCAAATTGGTGTCAAATTCTTTTCTTCACAATTCCTGCAATCTTAAACATGAGCATACAAGTATTCACAAGATTGCACTGAGTCCACTTCCTAACCACGTATATCTTGCTAGCAAATAAATAATATGCATGAGAAAGTGTGAAAAGTTTAGATAAGAAAGTGAAACAAATTCTTTTGTTGTCTCCCTTTGTTGAGAGATGAAAACTTTTTGCTCTTGTTTCTTTAATCAATTAAGAGTACTCAAGTTGGCACCAAAAACATTCAATTTAAGAATAACTCATCTATTCCCACTTCAAAATTTCAAGACTCCCAAAGCACCTTTTTCCTTTCCCTTTTTTTCAAAAACTTGAGCCCTTTCATAGAGAAATCATGCCACTGTGTTTAACATGTTAATTGGGACAGTGTTATGCACTCGTGACCATGCCAATAGATAACTGTTGAGCAATAGTGGGTCAGAGGAGTACTACAACTTCACTTGGAACGTGAAACCATGAGAAGACTAAAATTTTACCCGTCATAGCATTGTAGCTACAGACGCTTACATAACTCAATAGCCGAAGTCAAGTAGTTTCCCACATTTAGATCGTTTGTTGGCTAGCAGATTTAATAGTTCCCCATGGAGCACGACAGTATTGTAATGACACGCGTAAAGCAATATCTTACGGTAATTATTAGAAAAAGTAGTGGCATAATCTCTACTACTTCGAAGCATCCATTTTATTAGACAATTTCATTCAAGAGTGCTATCGAGTCTATTTACATTAAGCTCAAATCGGGTTGAGTAGTTCTAAAATCAAATCCTTTGGGCTAAACATGGAATCAAGTCAGCTTTTGGATGCTTTTTCTTGTTGTAAAAATGTCATAAATACTTTTAACCAAGTTCATTTCTCATTATTTCAAAGGTAAAAAGGAGACACTAGCAAATGAATAGAATTTATAAGATAACAAGCTAAGTGGGGAGTGGCTCGAGTGCAAGCGAGTAAATAATTGTAGGGTCAATTTAAAGTTGCAGAAAAGGTGATGAAAGGAATGTGATAACTCCTCTTGCTTGCTTCGTTCTCGTACTTGAGTTGAACCCCCTCTATATTTCCCTATTGCCAAGTCACCTAAAATTGAGCAATGTCCAAGAGAAACAAAGAAACAAATTTGCAATAAAGGTTACAACTAATTTTTTTGTGTTTTTGGTTTAGAAATGAGAACTGAAAGTAAACATGGAATTTTGAAGAAGCAAAATAAATAGAAGAAATAAAATATGAATGCAAAGTTTGGAGGTTTTTAAACCTCCCCCAAGCTTAGGTTGTTGCCAGGCTCTGTTGTTGCCATCGTTCGGTGGTGGGTGCGGATACTGTTGGTAGTAGTCACGGAAGTGGGTCATGAAGTGACTGAAGTTGTGAGTTAAGGGACTAACATCCTCATTCACTCCTTGTAGCATGTTGTCAATCTCCCTGACGCGCTGGTTGAGCTGCTGAAATTCTTGATAGGGGACGTAGTTAAACACCTACTGCTGCTGATTGGGCCATGGGTCCTAGGATCCCCCTTGTTGCTGAAGCTGTCCCTCCTAAGCAGGATTGTATTCCTGCGCCTTCTCCTTCTCATCCTCATCCTTCTGCTCTCCTTCTTCATATTCTTCTTGATCAGGCTGGAATTCAGCCATGATCTCCACCACCAGATCCTTGGTGAGGATCCAGTTGTCCTTCTCCACAATCGTGAAGGCTTGTGGATAGGGCAACGAAAGCTGCTCAACTTGTGCATCATAGATAACCAAATTGATATGCTCGGATCCTCTTGTGAGCTCGGTAAACACCGAGTAAACCACAAGCAGTCATATATTTGACATCCATAAGTTTGGAGCCATCAACAGGTTGCATCATAGGTAATGTAATGTTCAATGCTACGGCAAGGTGGGTTACCAATCCACCAATGCGAATGTCACCTTTCTTTTTGTTGCTCTGGCGGCGAAGGTGTTGGAGGAGTAAAGTCGCAGGATTGGGGCTTTGTGGTGCATTGGGGAAGAGTGCCCTGGTGATCATGGCCATGTCCGCATTAGCCATGGAACCGGTATCTCCTCTTCCCAACAGTGTATTGTTGGGTTTTGAATGGTGGACATCTTCTTCTGGTAGAAGTTCCTGCCACCGTTAACAGAAATAACCTCCCAAGTTTCTCCACTTGAGAGGCTATATAAATTTGTAACAGTTGATGATACGTCCATTTTGCATCACTATTATATATCATAATTAACTGTTATTCATTGATATATTTCATATTAAGAGATGATACTTACGTTATTTCATCTGTTTTTCCAAGGTTGATGACTTTTGGAGCATGGAGCGCTGCAGTCAGGATTCTGATGGAAAAGGTGCTGTTTGGAGGCAAAATTCGCAAAGATCAGAAAATCCGGGAAAATATACGGAAATTCCTATTTTTCCAGAAGATGAAGGAAGTCAGAAGAGGGGAGTGGAGATGGGCCACAGGGGGCCCACACCACCCCTGGCGCGGGCCACCCTAGGCCGCACCACCAGGTGGTGTGGCTGCCCTGGCCCACCTCTAGCTCTCCCCTCTGGCGTATATATTCCTCCTGAAACCCTAAGACTCGGAGAGTGACCAGAGAAATATTCTGCCGCCTCTGCGGGGTGGAAAACACTGAGAGAGAAAGATCTCTCCGGAAGACAGATTTCTGTCGGGGGAATTCCTTCCCGGAGAGGGGAGATCGTCACCATCAACACCACCATCAAGTTGGACTTCGTCGGGATCATCATCATCAGCAGCAGCAGCACCCTCATCACCATCTTCATATTGCTGTAACAATTGCGTTGAATCTTGCATAGTTCATAGGGGAAACTTTCCCGGCGTTGATTACTATTTGTAGTTGATGCTATTGAGTGAACCATTGAATTATTGTCTATGTTCAGATTGTTATACATCATTATTCCATCTCTGATCATGATCCATATGATGTCTTCTGAGTAGTTCATTTTGTTCTTGAGGACATGGGAGAAGTCATGTTGTTAGTAGTGGAATTGGGTTGAGAAAGATTCAATAGTTTGATATTTAAGTTGTGGTGTACTTCTTCTAATGGTGTCATGTGAATGTCGACTACATGACACTTCACCTATATGGGCCTAGGGGAATGCATTGTGTATTTGGCTACTAATCGTAGGGGTTGCCGGAGTGACAGAAACCTAAACCCCCGTTAGGAAACCATTGCACAAGGGACGTAAGGGTCTTAGAGTTTAAAATTGTGGTTAGGTTTCTACCTTAATTACTTTCTTGTACTTATGGATGTTTGCAAGGGGTATAATCACAAGTATATATTAGTCCTAGGAAGGTCGGTACATTAGCATAGGTTCACCCACACAACACTTAGCAAGCTAAAGAATATTAATCAACTATATGAAGCGAAAGCACTTGACAGTCTTCCCATGTGTCCTCGAGAACTTTTGGTCATCTTAAGTAATACAATCGGCTTGTCCTTTGCTGCATAAAGGATTGGGCCACTTGCTGCATTTATTCCTACTATGTTTTATTTACTCGTACTTTGTTTACTAGCTTTATCAAAAACCCCTAAAAATCCGTTTGCTAAGTATTTGCAGAGAATTCTTGATCCATACCACTAGCCAGCACCTTCTGCTCCTCGTTGGGTTCGACACTCTTACTTATCGAAAATACTGCGATACACCCCCTATACTTGTGGGTCATCAAGACTATTTTCTGGCACCGTTGCCGGGGAGTGAAGCGCTATTGGAGAGTGGAACTGGTAAAGGAAACTTCTACTATGAGTATTGTTTACTTCCATTAGTTGCATTATTTTTGTTATGGATAATTCGCTGAGTTTCTTATTTGGTAATGCTACTACCACTGCTAAGGTAGTAGATGAACCACCACCTGCTGAGTATGATGCTTTTAAAATACCTACAAGAATTATTGATCGTGTTATGGATAACTACTATGTTGGGGATGGAACCGTCCATCCCGGTGATCATTTACTCTTTATACACAAATTATGCAGGTTATTCAAGTGTGCAGGTATTACTACAGATCAAGTTAAGAAGAAGTTATTCTCATTATCGCTGAAAGGAAGAGCTGAGGAATGGAATAAGCTGCTGAAGAATGGTCAAGCTCTGGAATGGGAGGAAATAGTGCCTCTCTTTTATTCAAAATTTTATCCTCCTAGTGAGATTCACAAAGATCGGAATCAAATATACAACTTTTGGCCTCTTGATGGAGAGAGTACAACTCAAGCTTGGGGGAGATTGAAGTTACTAATGCTCAAATGTCCCATTCATGAGCTCCCCAACAATATTATTATCAATAACTTATATGCAAGGCTTTCTCTTCATGATAAGGATTTATTGGATGCTTCTTGTGCTTGATCATTCAGTCGCATGGAAGAAGAAGCTAAATGGGATCTTCTGGACCATATTCAAGACAATGCTGAAGCATGGGAGAATGACAAATGTAGAAATTCAGGTATAAATTATGATTATGAATGCATTGAATCTTTTATGGGAACTAATGACTTTCAAAATATTAAAAATGCTTATGGTCTAGACTCTCAAGCTATTGCTTCTTATTTTAAGGCTTTTGCTTCCTACATTGAAGTGCCTAAAAAGAAGTGGAATAAGTACCATGAACCTTATAAAGATATTGCTAATAGTGTTCCTGCAAGAAATACTGAAGTTTATACTGCTAATCATGTTTTACGTGAACCTTACATTGAGAAAATGCCTTTCACAGCTAAGATAAAAGAACATTCTATGATAGCTAGTATGGTTAATGAAAGTACACATAAAGCTTGTTGAACCTGATAAACAAATGGTTGATGAACCCATAATAGCAAATGTGAAAGACTTTGTCACTAAATATGAAGAAGAGGGACACACTATCCTTTGTAAGGATATCTCTAATATTGTTTCACATAGTAGTGTTATCAGAGCTAGTATTCCTGTGTTTTCTGTTAGAATAAGTGATCATTGCTACGATGGCCCTTGTGATAGTTATATTGTTAAGTTTATGCATCATACTAAAAGTTATTATGAGAGAGGGAAAAGTGTTCTTATGTATCTCAATAATATCAAGTTTCCCCGTTTAATGCCGAAAGTTTTTATGTTGCACTTGTTTTGCCTTCCTATGCTAGTGGTTTCGGGTTTCAACAACTTGTTTGTTTACAAAATTCCCTTGCATAGGAAATGGGTTAGACTTAAATGTGTGTATTTTTTTTCTTCTTAATGCTCTTTTTCACTTCAATTCATATTCTTGTGTGAGCATCATCAAAATTTATCATGCCCATCTTAATGGCTATAAAGAAAGAGCTTTTTGGGAGACAACCCAATTTATTTGTGTTTTCAGTTTGTTTTTGTTTCTTTGAGTCTTGGAAGTTATTACTTCTGTAATAACCTCTCCCTATCCTTTTTGTTTGGTTTTTGTGTCAAGATCAACCTCTAATGAGAGAGAAGTAATATTTGGGGAAGTTGCTGTCCCGAAACAGATTTTTGTGCTTCACCGTAAACATTGGTGAGAGATCTCTATATGTCGGATTGAGCTGTAATTTGTTGTTCTTCTGCCCCAGGTTGTTATTTAACTTTCGTTAGTTTTGCACTTTTTTATTTGAGCAACAGAAGATTTTCTAAAAAATTGATCTTTACCTGCTGGTCTGTTTTGACAGATTTTGCCACTTTTGCATTTGCTTCTTTATTTGATTTCCTTTTTGAATTTTTTTTTGGGTTTTGGGAAGGAGTTTCTACAGTAGCTTATGTTTTGATGGTTTTCAATTGAAGTTGAACTCAAAAGGTTTTATCTCTTCACTTATACTAATGTTGCTAATGAGAACTGTGTGAAGTTTTGTGTGGAAGAAATTTTCAGGTAGTGGAGAAAATGGTGTAATGAGGAAGTGAAAGGTTTTATGACTCAAGTATTAAGTGCATGAAGATGAAGATATTGATGTTATTCAAATGGTGACTCTGGAAGAATGTACTAAATACCAAATTCAGAGACCTGCAGAGTCCATTTCCAAATAGGTAACAGTTCTGGTAAGAAAAGTTCGGCGAAAATACTATTCAATTATATTTTTGCAGTTTTTAGACAATAAGGAAATCTACGAAGCGAAAGAGGGACGGAAATGGGCCCTATGGCGCGGGCCCACCCTTGGCCGCGCCACCAGGTGGTGAGGCCACCCCGGACTCCGTCTCCGACCCGTTTTCTCCCAGTACCTTCCTTTTGTTATGAAACTTCGTAATATATAATCCCCCGGATCTCCCGAGGTTCATATATGATGTTTTCGTCGTGGTTTTGTTTCGATCTGTTTCTGCCAGGAATTATCTTTGAAAGCTTAGAAGGACAATGGTGTTTGCCAAGGATAAAGAAAAGGAGCTTATGGAGGAGGACCTCCAAGACCCCAAGCAGGGGCTGGTACCTTTATTCACCTGCCCTGTCAACAGAAGCCCTACGAGTCACTAAGGAGTTCTGCGATAAGTATCGAGACTTGAGGAGGAAGGTGGACATGCTTCACTGGGATAATAATAGGCTTCGCAAGATGCTGGAAGATTTCCTCACGTCAACTAAGAAAATATTACCACCACCACCGAAGGAGTAATTCGTCATCAGGTTTGGCATCCCCTTGGTTTGTTCCAAGCTTGGGGGAGTGCTGCGGTATCACATCACTATCTTCTATCTTTTTACCTTTAGTAGAGTCATATCATGAACAGAGAAGTTATTATGTAGGATGGTTTGCATTATGTAAGTGTCCCCTCTCTCGTTAGATATGTATCCCTTGGTGTGAGTTGTCGTTATGGAATATTAATGAGAAGTTCTATCATTTACTCTTTTGCATAGCTTATATTAGTTTTCAATTCGTGGTTATATGATTGATCTTGTTGTTAGTATTGCTATCACTTTGGGATCATTAAGTTAATTTAGTTGGTTTTTGCAAACCTGGCTCAGTCGGTAGCAACACTATTTTTGAGAGTTGAATGAAAAGATAAAAGTACTCTAAAGAAATATAATTTCATCATCTTTCTTTCTTGATTTGCTCATAAGTCTAGTATTCTCTAGTTAAGATCTTTTGTGCTTCCAAGGAAGATTGCATGTTTGTTTTTATCACTTGTATGTTTGTTTGTTTCCTTCAACTCTTACACTTGCTACCTAGCCTTGCTAGCCAAAAACCTCTACTGAGAGGGAATTCTTCTCGTGCATCCACTCCTTAAAACCAAAACCTTTGCCATTTGTGTCCACCATACCTACCTATTAGGATTATTGCTATTCCAAGTAAATTATTTTTTTATGTACCTTCCAAATTAAACTTGTTATGTGAAAATTAGTGATTAAATCTCTCACGAACTTGATGGCACACTTTACTTTCTTGCATTTAATAAACTTGACCCATTGTGCCCATCTATGTTGCGTATATGCTTGCGCTTTGTGAGTTGTGAATTAGCAGAACCATATTGTCATGGGGAACACTTTCAACATTGTACTGGTACTTTGTACCTAGTTGATATCATGTCCTTTTGTCTATGGATGTCGTCGGTGTGAAATGAAAGGGGAACTTGTAAGTCCATGGAGTTATGCATGTGTGTTAGAGAAACGCCTGGGTCGCTGGTCTAATCCATGCTGACATGGTGGAAACCTGCAGCGTAACTATAATGAGCATATATGAAGCATTCTTCTTATAAAAAAAGAGATAGATATTGAGAAAAAGAGAAAAAGAAAAAAAAGAGATATTATGAAAAGAGGAAAGAGAGAAAAAAGCACCATATTCCCATGGTAAATAAGAAAATTGCTGAGATGCTTGTTGTCTGCTTGCCTTGTCATTTTGATATGGGGATTCTTCCGTATCATCGGGCAAGGGGTACCCTGTTGGCCTGTCCTCTATGATACACATATGCTTACGATGACAAGAACTTACCTGTGACTAAACTCGAGTAGCATGAGGAGCGGCCCTCGTATTCAAGGGACATGAGATTCTCAATTTACAACTTGTCAATGCATATCCTCATATTTGATCACTTTAACCTTAATCACCTAAAGATGCCTATGATAGGGCAATGAGAGCTGAAAGCTAATAAGTACCATAATTTTTGGGAGCTCTTTATGAAAGTTGAAATCCCTGCTTCCCTCTGCGAAGGGCCTTTCTTTTACTTTTTAGTTGAGTCAGTAAACCTATTCCCTTCTATCTCAGCAAGTATTTTGAGTTGTTGTGTTTCATTCATTCATATGATGATTTACTCAATCATGTTTCTTATGTTCCTTGTGTTGCACATTGATCTTATCTAGATGTTTACTACTTTGAAAGCTATCATTGAAAATCAGTTAATAGTGAACTCCAGCAAATTATCAACTATTCTTCGACCAAGAGCTAAGTTTGCCATTACCAATTATGATTTACTTCATGTATCTTTATTGTGTTTCCTTTGCTTATTGCAAGTTGAGTTATATAATAGTGAGTTGTCTTCTATTATGATCTATGTATCGATGAATGTGATGCTTCTTGTCCGTATTCTTTTATCGACTCTTCACGCCATAAACCTGAGGTCATGTTTATTGAGCTCAGTTTCGCTTGGGGACAAGCGAAGTCTAAGCTTGGGGGGAGTTGATACGTCCATTTTTCATCACTATTCTATATCATAATTTACTATTATTCATTCATATATTTCATATTAAGAGATGATACTTACGTTATTTCATCTGTTTTTGCATGGTTGATGACTTTTGGAGCATGGACCGCTGCAGTCAGGATTCTAATGGAAAAGGTGCTGTTTGGAAGCAAAATTCGCGAAGATCAGAAAATCCGGGAAAATATATGGAAATTCCTATTTTTGCAGAAGACGAAGGAAGCCAAAAGAGGGAGTGGAGATGGGCCACAGGGGCCCACACCACCCCCTGGAGCGGGCCACCCTAGGTCGCGCCACCAGGTGGTGTGGCCGCCCTGGCCCACCTCTGGCTCTCCCCTCTGGCGCATATATTCCTCCCGAAACCCTAAGACTCGGGGAGCAACCACAGAAAGATTCCACCGCCTCTGCGGGGTGGAAAACACCGAGAGAGAAAGATCTCTCCGGCAGACAGATTTCTGCTGGGGGAATTCCTTTCCGGAGAGGGGAGATCATCGCCATCAACACCACCATCAAGCTGGACTTCATCGGGGTCATCATCACCACCATTATCACCATCAGCACCCTCATCACCATCTCCATATTGCTGTAACAATTGCGTTGAATCTTGCATAGTACATAGGGGATACTTTCCCGGTGTTGAGTACTCTTTGTAGTTGATGCTATGGAGTGAACCATTGAATTATTGTTTATGTTCAGATTGTTATACATCATTATTCCATCTCTGATCATGATCCATATGATGTCTTGTGAGTAGTTCGTTTTGTTCTTGAGGACATGGGAGAATTCATGTTGTAAGTAGTGGAATTGGGTTGAGAAAGATTCAATAGTTTGATATTTAAGTTGTGGTGTACTTCTTCTAGTGGTGTCATGTGAACGTCGACTACATGACACTTCACCTATATGGGCCTAGGGGAAACCCGAACCCCTGTTAGGAAACCATCGCACAAGGGACGTAAGGGTCTTAAAGTTTAAAGTTGTGGTTAGGTTTCTACCTTAATTAGTTTCTTGTACTTACGAATGTTTGCAAGGGGTATAATCACAAGTATGTATTAGTCCTAGGAAGGTCAGTACATTAGGACAGGTTCACCCACACAACACTTAGCGAGCTAAAGAAGATTAATCAACTGTATGAAGCGAAAGCACTTGACAGTCTTCCCATGTGTCCTCGAGAATATTTGGTCATCTTATGTAATACAACCAGCTTGTCCTTTGCTGCATAAAGGATTGGGCCACTTGCTGCATTTATTCCTAATGTCTTTTATTTACTCATACTTTATTTACTTTCTTTATCGAAACCCCTAAAAATCCGTTTGCTAAGTATTTGCAGAGAATTCCTGATCCATACCACTAGCCAGCACCTTCTGCTCCTCGTTGGTTTCGACACTCTTACTTATTGAAAATACTATGATACACCCCCTATACTTGTGGGTCATCAGTTGACTCCCCACCGTGAGGGAGGCCAAAAGCATCACAAAATTGTTGGAAAGTTATTTCATATGGCTGTTGGTTTATGGTGAAGCTTACCGTGCACGCATTACCTTTCTCCTTGTTGTCATCATAGAAAGAGGCGAGGAACTCATACGTGAGCTCGGTGTAAGTATTGTGGCTTGCGTAGGAGAGTAGTGATAGCCCTTCTTTTTCACACATGAGGTCGAAGTCCGCCCTCAACCCTATAGCAGTAAGAAAGCTATCATCGGCCCAACGTGTGGGCATCACCCTCCTTGATGTAACCATGGCCATCTTGATGTTGAGCTCGGCCCAAAGCCCCCAGCTCTCTCCACGTTGGCGCTTGCTCTTGCGAAAAATGCTACCAATTTTGTTCATCTTGATGCACTGAAAAAATTCACCTTGAAACCTTAGGCATATAGTTTCTACATGATATACGAATGATTCTACGTGGAAAAATTTAATCCTAACATGAGAAATCAAAAGGAAAAATGAAATAAGCTTGAGTTTATCCACTAGATCAATGTGAGAGTTTCAACCATGGAATTATGAAAATAATGCATCGATAGGGAGAGAAACATACCGATCTGTTGATTCCCCAACTCAAACAAACGAAATCCACGAAGAATCAAGAATCCTAGGTGGGTTTTAAGGGGTTTGGAGAGAGAATATGAGAGAAAAAGTGAGGAAGAGGAGGAACCCTAGCTTCCCCGATGCGATTAAGTGGTCGCGCCGAACTATACGGCCGCTACTATACAGGCTAGATAAGTAGTTCCTGCTGTATAGTTGTGGCGGCGTCGATAATTAGGGTTTCTTTATGCTAGATCACAGCTATACGGGTGTAACTATACGGCCGGATCAAAATGGTCCCACCGTAAAGTTGGTCGTCAAACCTTCTGGAACCTTGAGATAAATTTTTATGAAATAGGCATCGATAACTATACGGCAAGAATTTTTATTCCCGTCGTATAGTTGGTCGTCAAACCTTCAGTATCCTGGAAATTTTTTTTGATGAGGGCATCGATATCTATACGGACAGAACTATACGGCCGCAATTTTTATTCCCGCCGTATAGTTGGTCGTTAAACCTTCTGCACCTAAGAAAGAAAATTTGTCGATGGCAAATATATCTATACGACCAAACTATACGGCCAAGTTTTTTTATTCCTGCCGTATAGTTGGTCGTTAAACCTTCAGTAGTCATCAAAAAATCTATTTCTTAGAGAATTCTTTATTACCCTGAAACTTAGTGAAACACCTTGTTTTTGATAGAAAAAATGACAGTAAAAATTGTCGACCAACATCAGCATGTATAGAGCAGAATTTTTAGTACTATCGAACTTCTTCTCCTCAACTAGAGATTCACTTTTTAATCTAGACAAAATGATTAAACTAGTTTTTGTAGATAAAACTCAAACTTTTAGTTTTATACTTATTCTACGCTTGTTCAATTGATATTTCTACTACTTTTTGACAGCTCCATCTTCACGGGCGTGCTTCTGCTAGAATGTCTATGAAAAACGTGCAGGAAGGCGATGAACATTCTATTCTTTAATTTGTTTTTCCCATTAAGCATTTTATTAAAAATGGTTAAATAATTCAACCCCTTCTCTATTCTCAAATTCTTACCTTGGGTTGCCCCTTATCAAAGGCACTTACCACATGAACATGTTTTGTCGGTGGATTATATCTTTCTCCTTCTTCTACCTTCTTTGGAAAATATCGGATGATTTCAGCATTATAAACATTGAAGATTATTTTCCCTACATCACAATCAACTGACGCTCTTGTAGTACTAAGGAAAGGTCTTCCAAGTATTATGAGTAATTTTTCATCTTCTGGCATTTCAAGAATAATAAAATCAGTGGGAATAACATGCTCATCTATTCTAAGTAGAACATCCTCAATCATACCAATGGTTTGTTAAGTGGACTTGTCAGCCATCTGTAAATTAATAGTAGTGGGGGAATACTCCCCTAATCCTAACCATTTATAGAGGGAATATGGCATTACACTAACTCCTGCACCTAAATCACACAAGGCATTGTGAATATCTGTTTTGCCATTTGAGCATGAGATAGTTGGTATTCCGGGATCTCCTGATTTAGGCAATAGCTTCCCATTAGTAGGATAACTAGTCACCATGGTAATGGTTTCAATTATTTCTTTCTTTGTACTAAGAATATTGTCAACACCCGGATTTTTAATCCCAGGTGCCCGTTATGCCATACCTCGCAATCCCAGGATTACCATTTTTGCGAGACATAACAGATTGGATATCATAGTACATCATCCATTACAAACCATACATAAGGTCTTACACAAATATGGATCTCATGATCCAGGTCTTAATACAACAAGCAGCGGAAATAAAAGATAGCGTAGCAGTGGGGTCCATCTTCAGGGGCACAGGCAATGCTGACGAAGGCAGATAGTCCTAGTTATCATAGCCGTCCTGCTGACCATCATCCTGATAATCTCCTTCATAGTCTGGCCATGATAATAGCCAGGGACAAAAGCCATGAGTACTCTTTAAGTACTCGCAAACTACTACTAACAAGTAGTAATATCCTAAATTAAAATACTGAATCTAACTTAACTATCAAGTTAAGTTTGAAGCCTAAGCTAAGTTCGGCTTAAGAAAGATAAAATAAAATTCCAGAGTCACTTAAGTTGGGAAGCTATTATCATCAACACAACCCTGTTGTGGTCAAGTCAAAGATCATCGTTCATTTCAAGTTATTTGGAAAACATCTGACAACGAAAACAGTATGGCCATTCCAACTGTCCATAACCACGGACACGGCTATTCGAATAGTTTGACACTCTGCAGAGGTGGTACACTTTCACCACAAGATTCGATACATCTGTCAGGGATAACCCTGAATCATCATACTTAGTATGCAGATAATCAAACATAACCTTCCCTTTACACACCCTAGTATAAGCACCTCTCCTATGAGCATGGCCTCCCAACCATGACCATCAGTCATCTTGGGCACTGCATAGGTGGACAACATTAAGAGGTAGCCTCAGCTCAAACCTCTCCCGTGAGGGAACTAATACTAATGCATATAAATTTCCAGCTAAGGCTTACCCAATTCAGGTAATGTGGTTTATGCAGTAAAATTTGGAATGGTATCGCATCCGAATCCAACCATCAGTTTTATAAAAGGGGTTAAGGCTCATGCCTTATCATTTTCCACATCATAAACTAGTTGTGTTTCGTAACACATGTCAAAACATCTCCATAGAATGACTCATCATTCCAAGGTTTTCATAACTCATTTTCACCAAGTATTCCCATCTAAAGTGACTCAAGTTTTTGATCTACTCTAAACTACTAAGTTAAGAGTGTTCACTAAGGTGGAAAGATGGGATCAATCTCATGCCATAGAATGATATCTAAAGGTTTCTAAGTAGGTCAAGTTTTATACTTTTTATGCTACCTTCAATTTTAAATAGAGAACTTTGTATAATCTAAGGTGGGGTAAAACTTGTCCATGAGACTTGGGGCATTAATAGTGAAAAGGGGTGTGATTAAAGCATGCTTAAGGCATCTTTGCTAAACCATCTAGTTTATTTTAGCTTGCTAACCATAGCTTGCTAAGGTAAGTTTGCAAGGGTTAGCTTGCCCTGCTAATAGTGGCTTTCCTTGGTTGGTGCAGTGGTTGAAGTTGTCTTCTTCTTCTTCTTCTTGGTAGAACTCCTCCTCCTCGAGAGTTTGGTCGGTGCTATCGTCTAGAAATACATAGGGAGTGCACAATCACCAAACAATACTTAACTAGGCTAAGTAGCATTCTAAAGCACACAATTGATGATCTATTATCATCACAAACATTACAAGTTTTAATTCAATAGTTTCAATCTTTTTATTTTAGAAAAGTAATTTCTACTCATTGAAATGTTAACTAAAATTTAATATTCACCACCAAAATATGAGATCATGTGGACACATGTCCTCACCACATATTCTACAGGTGGGAATGAGATTTAAAGGTTGGATCAATATTACTTTAGTTTAAGTTTATTATTTAATGATTTAAAGTGACTAGAAATGCCTATATAGCATTATTTTGGTACTAGTCCAAAGTCACTGCATGTAAACCTTAATATTATTACATATTTGGATATATATCATGAAATGTGATTTTTGAGAGTTGGAATCAACTCAAAAGCTGACTTGGTTGATTTTATAAAAATGTTGCAAGTTGTAAAAGCTTCTGTCTTCTCATTTTTATTAGGAGAGATCTATAGATCTATAAATCTAATTGAATTATATCCAACGGGCTTGGATAGAGCATTTCAATACCTTTCAGACAAAATTAGTTTCATGCAATTGGGATTTGTCAAACTCACAGAATTAATTTTTGAGTCACAGGACAGAAACTATATTCTAACTAAAAAGAAAAATCCTAATTTGAATTTTCAACACGCGCGGGAACGAAATGGGCCTGCTGGCTGACTTAAGCGAGGACCCCACCCGTCAGTGGCACAGGGGGGTGCGAAGCGATATGGGCGAACGGTGGCCGTGCGATCTGGTTCTAATCCAAAGGCTGAGGGTCATCATCGACGTTGGGCAACGCCTGCGAGACAGAACCCTAGAGCGGCCAGTGGGGGTTGTTGGGGGCTCATCGGGGTTCAGGCAAGGGTCGGCGAGGCGGGCAAACGACGAAGTCGACGATGGCGAACCTCCTGGTACCGGCAGCTCCTCCTGGGGCGGCCTGGATCAACGACGCCCTTCTCCTCCCGAGGCGGCGGCTCCGGCTGCAATTCCGGCGCTCTGGTGCTCGAGCGGCTCCGGCCGGTGGGGGAGTGAGTGAGAGGTGGTGAGTGAGATGGTGTGCTCAAATCGGCTGGGGTGGCCTCTATTTATAGTGGCGAGAGGACCGGAAAGGCGCCACGGCTACATGAGCTTCGTCGATGGTACAGACGGCTATCAGCATGGGCGACGGTAGGGGCGGTGCGGTGCTCCCTGGCGATGCACAATGACACGGTGGCGAGACGTGGGGCGGTGCGGTTTGGTCTGGAACACGCGATGCTCTGCGTGGCAGAGGCGGCGTCTTCGACGACGAGCGGTGGCTGTGCGTCATGGGGCGGCGAACGGGATGTCCGCGGTCTCGGTCGGTGGCGATCATGTATGCAAGCAGCGAGGCGGCGCGCGGCGTGGGGTGTTTGGCCGAGGGTGGCGCTCTAGCGCATGCTCGGCATGGTTGGCGGGCTGGGCGGTCCGTGCGTGTGGTCCAGGGGTTGGCAAGGTTCGGGCGCTGGACAGGGAGTGGCGATGGACGGTGGGCTGCCTCCTAGACAAGGTTGGCACGGCTAAATCTCCTCCTAGCTTGCTGTCTCCACTGGGGTGGCATGGTGAGCTTCGGCTGTTTACCATTGATGTCATTGCCCAGCTTACAGTGAGTCTAGTGCTTGGTTTAACTTGCTAGCTGATCTACTGAGATGATTGTGAGCTAGAGAGGGAACAAGTTAGGCTTCAATCACTGCTCATAATAGTGTTTGGTTTTTGTTTGATTTGTGTCAGCCACCTGTTCGATGAAATGGCCGCAAGAACTCAAGTTTTGAATTTTGAAAAGATTTTTGGTGAGTGTGCTAAGTTGGTGCTGGTGAGTCTGCAGATGCTTGGGTTTTCAAAGTTGAGCTTGTTTGAGTGGTTTTTGAAAAAGTGGGATCTTCCCATATGATAAAGATTCAATTTTGAACTGTTATTTAAAATAGTTTACAGAAGGTTTTTAGAAGATCAAAAGGTGGGCCTTGGTACCTCATTATGTGTACTAGCAAGGGGTGCAAAGATCAAGAATTGTTTCTGTTAATTTTTGAGTACTAGGAATAGCCAAAGTAGACATGGGAGTTAATTTTGGCAAAATGACCATTTCTCCATTTTAAATCTTTTTGATTTGATTTTCTTTAGAAAAAGTTTGGGAATGATGTAGATGATGTTTAAATCACCTAAGAAACATTTTACAAGCATTGGATCACTTAATCATGGCAATTCAAACAACTCCTATTTAAATGCACATAATATGAATGCTTTCATTTTAAAAATGGAAAAGTTTTTGTTAACCCTATTTTTGGATGATTGGATCTTTGATAAACTTGGATTGAAGTTTTGGGATGTTACAAACCTTCCCCCCTTAAACAAAATCTCGTCCCGAGATTTACAAAGAAAACTAGGAACTAAAAAGATCTGGGAACTCTGTCCTAATGTAATCTTCGCGTTCCCAAGTGGCTTCCTCCTCGATATGGTTGCTCCACTGAATCTTGAGAAACTTGATACTCCTGGTCCTGGTGGTCCTGTAGGCCTCTTCTAAGATACGGATGGGTACTTCCCGATAGGTCAGGTCGTTGTTGATTTCCACAGCTCTGTGATCGATGTTCTTGAAAACTTTGGTCTTCTCCGGCACTTCTAGGCATTTGCGGAGTAACGAGATATGGAACACATTGTGGATGGCTGACATCTCTTCAGGCAATTCCAGCTGATACGATACTTCTCCTCGACGGTTCAGAATCTTGAAAGGTCCGATATATCTGGGGGCTAACTTTCCCTTCAGACTAAAGCGTTGAGTTCCCTTCAAGGGTGAAACCTTGAGATATACGAAATCTCCGACATTGAAAGTCAGTCTCCTTCTCTTGTCAAGATAGCTCTTCCATGCGGATTGGGCGGTCTTGAGGTGCTCACGGACTTTGTGAACTTTCTATTCGCTTTGAGAATGTCGGGTCCAAAGATTTGACTCTCCTACTTGCGACCAATTTAAGGGGTATGACATTTTCTTCGTATAGGAATTCAAATAGTGCCATCTCAAACTAGCTCGATAACTGTTGTTATATGAGAACTCTGCGAATGGTAGGCGCCTTCCCATTTTGATCCGTATTCCAACACACGGGCTCTAAGCATATCCTCAAGAATCTGGTTGACTCTCTCGATCTGTCCATCTGCTTATGGGGTGATAGGCGGTACTGAAATTTAACTTGGTTCCTAAACCTTCCTGGACTTTCTGCCAAAATCTTGAAGTAAACTGGGTTCCTCGATCTGATACAATGGTCTTGGGGGTTCCATGCAGACTAACAATTCTAGCAATGTACAGCTCTGCTAGTTTTGCACTTTGGTAGGTTGTCTTGACAGGTATGAAGTGGGCTACCTTAGATAGTCTATCAACTATGACCCAGATTGAGTCATTTCCCCTACTAGAAGTAGGTAAACCTGTGATAAAGTCCACCCCGATGGAATCCCATTTCCATTCCAGAATCTGCAATGGTTGCAACAATCCTGCAGGTCTCTGATGCTCTGCTTTGACTCTTTGACAAATGTCACACTTGGCGATGTAGCTTCCGATCTCTCGCTTCATCTTGTGACACCAAAATTGCTCCTTCAAATCTTGATACATCTTTGTTCCTTCGGGGTGGATAGAATAAAGGGTATCATGAGCTTCCTTCATGATAACTTCTTTCAGTTCTGAATCTGCTGGAACACAGATACGTCCTTTGTACCACAAGACTCCTTCTTCGTCCTCGGTGAATCCAGGTACTTTGCCTATACCAATACGACGTTTGATCCCGTTGATACTCTCATTTCCCTTCTGGGCTTCCTTGATCTGGCTAAACAAAGTGGGTTGAAGTTCAATGCTAGCTAGGAATCCTTTGCTAACTACTTCAGTCCTGAACTGCTCCAGCTCCTCATACAAACTTGGTTTCTTCTCTTTGATCATGGTGTTAAGCCTACACGGCAATCTGCTAAGAGCATCCGCTACCACATTGGCTTTGCCGGGGTGATAGTGACTGTCAAGGTCATAATCCTTGATTAACTCTATCCATCTTCTTTGCCTCATATTTAGCTCCTTCTGGGTGAAGATATACTTCAAGCTTTTATGATCTGAGTAAATCTCACAGCGATTACCCATCAAATAGTGATGCCATGTCTTCAACGCCAGAACCACGGCTGCTAGCTCAAGATCATGGGTCGGATAGTTCTGCTCATGTTGCTTCAGTTGTCGCGACAGATACGCGATGACTTTGCCTTCTTGCATCAATACACATCCTAGGCCAATCTTGGATGCGTCACAATACACATCAAATGGCTTCTTGATGTCTGGCATGATCAAAATTGGGGCTGATATCAATCTCTTCTTTATCTCCCGGAAACTGGCTTCCCACTTGTCCGTCCATTCAAACTTCTTGTCCTTCTTCAACAATTGGGTCATTGGTCGGGCTATGCTCGAGAATCCTTCTACAAACTTGCGATAATATCCCGCTAATCCAAGGAATGAACGAACTTGGGTTTGATTGGTTGGGGCTTCCCATTCTTCTACATCTTTGATCTTGGTAGGATCAATAGAGACTCCTCCGGCAGACACAACATGACCTAGGAATCCTACTTCTTTCAGCCAAAACTCACACTTGCTGAACTTGGCATATAACTGATGCTCTCTCAGGGTTCCTAGGATGATTCTCAGATGTTGCTCATGCTCTTCTTCGGACTTGGAGTAGATAAGGATGTCGTCGATAAACACAACTACAAACTTATCTAGGAAATTCATAAAGATCTTATTCATGAGATTCATGAAATAAGCAGGGGCATTGGTTAATCCAAAAGACATAACGTATACTCGTATAAACCATAGCAAGTAGTAAAGGCGGTCTTCGGAATATCCGTTGCACGAATCTTAAGTTGGTGATAACCAGTCCTAAGATCAATCTTTGAGAATACCCGAGCTCCAGTCAACTGATCAAATAGATCCTCTAGCTTTGGCAAGGGGTACTTGTTCTTGATGGTGACATCATTCAATTTCGTAATCTGTACCTGACGGTTGCCTCCATCTTTCTTGTCGATTTAATAACACCGGTGATCTCCACATGGCGCGCTTTGAATCAAACTGTTGCTAACATGGCATCCAATCGCTTCTTCACCCACTAACTCTGAGGGGTTCATGGTATAAGATCTCTGGCTATAGGTCCGGTTCGGGATTAGTTCGATAATGAACTCAATATCCCTATCCGGGGCATACGCAATTCATCCGAATACGCCGGGTATTCACAGACTACTCTGACTTGGTCAATGGTAGGCAGGGTTACACTCTTGTTGCACTTGAATTGACGGGGCAAGGTTTCAGAGATATGTTCTACCGTTACTCCAGAACTACAGTCTATCAGTCCTTGATGCCTTGACATCCAGTCCATTCCTAGTACTACTTCCAATCCTTTGGTTCCAAGTACAATTAGGTTGGCATAAAAATCTATCCCATGTATTCTGATAGGTACAGCTTTGCAATTTTTTCTAGCTTTGATAGTTGAGCCGGGGATTTGAACTATCATGACATGCTTCAAGTTGGTTGGGTGAATCTTACTAGTGCATACAAATTCTTCGGTGACAAAGGAATGCGATGCTCCAGAATCAAACAATACTCTTGCTAAAACTGAGTTGATAGAAAACATACCCAGCACTACATCTAGCGCTTCTTGGGCTTCTTTTGCGTTCATGTGGAAGAGACGACCGTTGCGGTTGTGCGGGTTCCCTAGGGCAAACATCCTTCCTGGCTGAACACGACGCTGCTGCTGAGCTGGGGCATTCACATTGGCATTGGCGGCAGCCTTCTTGGGACACTCATTGGAGTAGTGACCTTTCACTCCACACTCGAAACAGGTGATCTGGGACTTGTCTTTGGCTGCGACCGGTATAGCATTGCTGCCAATTCTGGGTGCAGTGTTGTTGTTGTTACTCTTGGGAGGTGCATGGTTGAAATGATTGGCATTACCGGAGTTGTGATTGTTTCCTCCGGACTTCACATTGCCTCCGCTACGGTTGGGGTAGCTTGGGCGAGAATTCGAGGGTCGGTTGTTCCTTGGTGCATATCCTGGTGAAGGGTTGGGACGGTACTTCTGGTGACTGTTAGATCTAAACTATTGCATCATACGATGCTTGCGGTTGTCGTTTGCCTGGTTAATCTTCCCTTCCATCTGAATGGCAGAGTCGACTAGCTCTTCGAGATCATCGAAACGGATGTTGACGAGGATACCGCATCTCATCATGCATGCTGTTCAGAAATCTCTCCTTCTTCTTGGCCTCCGTGTTGATCTCATCGGGTGCATATCGGCAAGTGACGAAATTTGTCACGGTACTCTACCACCGTCATTCTTCCTTGCTTCAACTCACGGAATTCATCTCTCATCCTGTTGACAAGACCTTTGCGTGGGTGCTGCTGAACTTGACCTTGAATGCTTCAGTCATCACTTGACCTTGGTTCATAGTGCGGATGCTATTCCACCAAGCTCTTGCATCTCTGCCGGATAGTGGGTGGCGAATAGAACTTTCTCATTTGCATCCACTCCGCAAACTCTAAGTTGTTTTCTATGGTCCGCACCCGGTCATCAGCATCTAGTGGGTTCTCGATTGGTTGAAGATTGGGGATTTGTGTTACGAAAGTTTTGAGTTTGGATCCTTGGTGATCCTGATTTCCATGCCCTTGGTTGTTGAGAGCCATCTGGCGATCTGCTGCGATGTTGCTAAGTTGGCTTGACGTCGCTACCTGCTTTCTTCACGATCCGCTATGAGATGCTCGTAAGATCTGCGGCATTGGGTCCCGCGACGAGCTGCTTCCTCCTTGGTTTCCACGAGGCATCCGAGATTTAGATAGATATAGGGGTAAGAGGGAAATTCTAAGGTTCATGGTTTTGAGGTTTTCAAAGCTAAAACTTTGAGTTAGACTCAGGTTTCTCAACTAACTGCTTTTTCATTCATGTAAACAAGCTGATACAACACACACCACAACAATAAAAGGGAAAACAGATGGTTTGAAGAACCATTCTGCAAGCTACGATACAATGAGATGATACATCTCATGCTACGACAGTGCTCTAGTGCATCTACTCATCGTCGATGAAGTTAGAGTCTTCATCTTCAGTGTAGAAGTCCACGGCATCCTCCTCCAGAAAGTCATCATCGTTTCTGAGGTAAGAATCCATATCTCCTTGGATGTCTTCACCCTCATCTTCTTCTTCTTTTGCTACAAGCTGAGCTTCGCCTTCCTTGACGGTCTTCTCGAGGTCCGCCACCTTCTTGCGGCGGGCGATGGTGCGATCCTTCTTATGTTGGCGGCGATTAAGAGGCAAGCGGTCTTGGACAAGTCGAAAATCGGGCCTCAGTCAATCGGTGACGGTTCTGGTTGGCTAACTCTCAGGCATTGTCCAGTTCCTGCTGTCGGTCATGAAGCAAGAAGTCAAGGTTCTCCACATGACGCCTCAACTCGGGGTGATCTGGCATCTCCATTGGCATTCCCATGAAGTCACGTCTCGCATAGTGGGCAAAACAGGTTCCTTGGGTCTTGTTGACGCTGAGGGAACATAGACGTGCGAGAGCTTCATGCATTGCCCTGGCTAATCCATCTAGCTAGTTGTTCTCTCTCACAGAGAACTGAATTCTCCGGAAGTTGGTGCCTCGATGCTTCCTCAAGTCTGCGGTGACTAGCCCAGTATGTCTCTCCTCCGGGAGTCCTGGAAGTTGAGCTCAAGAAACAGAAACTCCGGTGCAGGCGTCCCAAGAATCTCCGACAAAGTGAATCGAGATCCTCATGAAGATCAATTCCTGCTTCCCAACCGTAAAACTTGCTGAATTGAGTCTCCATCTACAAGAATTTAGGATGAGGAAGTTAGTGAAGTGATCAAGTGTGTCAAAATTTTAAGTAGTAGTGTAAGAATTTTGAGTAACATGAATTTTTTTGAGAGGAAGAAATTTCCAAAGGTAAGAGAGGAGATAGTTTTTCATAAATACTCACTTTGGTTTTGAAGCTAAGTTTTTGGGTTTGACGTCCATTCTAACTAGGGTCTCCTATGGTCAGGATGGCTCTGATACCAACTTGTCAACACTGATTTTTAATCCCGTGTGCCCCTTATGCCATACCTCACAATCCCAGGATTTTTACCATTTTTGCGAGACATAACGGATTGGATATCATAGTACATCATCCATTACAAACCATACATAAGGTCTTACACAAATATGGATCTCATGATCCAAGTCTTAATACAACAAGCGTGGAAATAAAAGATAGCGTGGTGGGGTCCATCTTCGGGCACGTAATGCCGACGAAGATAGTCCTAGTTATCATAGCCGCCCTGCTGTGACCATCATCCCGATAATCTCCTTCATAGTCCTGCCATGATAATAGCCAGGACAAAAGCCATGAGTACTCTTTAAGTACTCGCAAACTACTACTAACAAGTAGTAATATCCTAAATTAAAATACTGAATCTAAGTTAACTATCAAGTTAAGTTTGAAGCCTAAGCTAAGTTCGAAGCGAAGAAAGATAAAATAAAATTCGAGTCACTTAAGTTGGGAAGCTATTATCATCAACACAACCTCTGTTGTGGTCAAGTCAAAGATCATCGTTCATTTCAAGTTATTTGGAAAACATCCGACAACGAAAAAGATGATATTATTCCAATCGCTCCATAATCATGACGCTGCTATTCAAATAGTTGTGATTGTTTCCTCGGACTTCACATTGCCTCCTTCTGGTTAGAAAATCTGATTGGGGAGGAAATTCGAGGTGGTTGGAAAAAAAAGGAGAATTATATCTGGTGAAGAAGTTGGAAGGACGGTACACTTACGGTGACCTGGTAGATCTAAACTATTGCATCATACGATGCTTGCGGTTGTCGTTTGCTGGTTAATCTTCCTTCCATCTGAATGGCGAGTCGACTAGCTCTTGAGATCGCCGAAGCGGATGTTGTGACGATGCATCGCATCTCATCATGCGATCTGTTCAAGAATCTCTCCTTCTTCTTGGCCTCGTGTTGATCTCATCGGGTGCATATCTCGGCAAGTGACAGGAATTTGTCACGGTACTCTACCAATCATTCTTCCTTGCTTCAACTCGAATTCATCTCATCACATTGACAAGACCTTGCGGCACGTGGGTGCGGCTGAACTTGACCTTGAATGCTTCCAGGTCACTTGACCTGACCTTGGTTCATAGTCGCGGATGCTATTCCACCAAGCTCTTGCATCTCTGCGGATAGTGGGTGGCCGAATAGAACTTTCTCATTTGCATCCACTCCTGCAACCTCTAAGTTGTTTTCTATTACGCCAGTCATCAGCATCTAGTGGGTTCTCCATTGGTTGAAGATTGGGGGATTTAATGTTACGAAAGTTTTTGAGTTTGGATCCTTGGTGATCCTGATTTCCATGCCCTTGGTTGTTGAGAGCCATCACAGGCGATCTGCTGCGATGTTGCTAAGATTGACTTGGCGTTGGCCTGCTTTCTTCACGATCGCTATGAGATTACGCAAGATCTGCAGCATTGGGTCTGACAGCTGCTTCCTCCTTGGTTTCCACGAGGCATCACGAATTTAGATGAATATAGGGGTAAGAGGAAATTCTAAGGTTCATGGTTTGAGGTTTTCAAAGCTAAAACTTTGAGTTAGACTCGGGTTTCTCAACTAAGCGCTTTTTCATTCATGTAAACAAGCACGATACAACACACACCACAACAATAAAAGGAAAGCAGAGATGGTTTGAAGAACCATTACGCAGCTTCTGATACAATGAGATGATACATCTCATGCTACGACAGTGCTCTAGTGCATCTACTCATCGTCGATGAAGTTAGAGTCTTCATCTTCAGTGTAGAAGTCCACGGCATCCTCCTCCAGAAAGTCATCATCGTTTCTGAGGTAAGAATCCATATCTCCTTGGATGTCTTCACCCTCATCTTCTTCTTCTTTTGCTACAAGCTGAGCTTCCTGCTCCTTGACGGTCTTCTCGTGCGCACCTTCTTGCGAGGCCAGGCGATAGTGCGATCCTTCTTAACTTGGCGGCGAAGAGGCTGGCGGTCTTGGACAAGCGGTCTGAAAGTCGGGCCACAGTGCTAATGGCGCGGTTACGGTTGGCTAACTCTCGGGCATTGTCCAGTTCCTCGCCGGTCATGAAGCAAGAAGTCAAGGTTCTCCACATGACGCCTCAACTCGGGGTGATCTGGCATCTCCATTGGCATTCCCATGAAGTCACGTCTCGCATAGTGGGCAAAACAGGTTCCTTGGGTCTTGTTGACGCTGAGGGAACATAGACGTGCGAGAGCTTCATGCATTGCCCTGGCTAATCCATCTAGCTAGTTGTTCTCTCTCACAGAGAACTGAATTCTCCCGGAAGTTGGTGCCTCGATGCTTCCTCGAAGGTCTGCGGTGACTAGGCATATGTATGTCTCCTCACAGGAGTCACGGAAGTTGAGCTCCAAGAAACTCGGGTGAGGCGTCCAGTGCTTTCTGGCGGTGAATCGAGATCCCTCGCGAAGATCAACTGACCTCTGTTTCCCAACTGGTAAAACTTGCTGAATTGAGTCTCCATCTACAAGAATTTAGGATGAGGAAGTTAGTGAAGTGATCAAGTGTGTCAAAATTTTAAGTAGTAGTGTAAATTTTGAGTAACATGAATTTTTGAGAGGAAGAAATTTCCAAAGGTAAGAGAGGAGATAGTTTTCATAAATACTCACTTTGGTTTTGAAGCTAAGTTTTGGGTTTGGCGTCCATTCTAACTAGGGTCTCCTATGGTCGGGATGGCTCGATACCAACTTGTCAACACACTGGTTTTAATCCCGGTGCCCGTTATCTCATACCTCACAATCCCAGGATTACCATTTTGCGAGACATAGGATTGGATATCATAGTACATCATCCATTACAAACCATACATAAGGTCTTACACAAATATGGATCTCATGATCCAAGTCTTAATACAACAAGCGTGAAATAAAAGATAGCGTAGCGATGGGGTCCATCTTGAGGGCGCGAGCAATCTTGTGAAGGCAGATAGTCCTAGTTATCATAGTCCTGCGACCATCATCTGATAATCTCCTTCATGATGCAGCCATGATAATAGCAGGGGGACAAAAGCCATGAGTACTCTTTAAGTACTGCAAACTACTACTAACAAGTAGTAATATCCTAAATTAAAATACTGAATCTAAGTTAACTATCAAGTTAAGTTTGAAGCCTAAGCTAAGTTCAAGCGAAGAAGATAAAATAAAATTCGAGTCACTTAAGTTGGGGAAGCTATTATCATCAACACAACCTGTTGTGTCAAGTCAAAGATCATCGTTCATTTCAAGTTATTTGGAAAACATCGACAGCAAACAGTGGCCATTCCAAGCATCCATAACATGACGCTGCTATTCAAATAGTTTGACACTCTCTGAGGTGGTACACTTTCACCACAAGATTCGATACATCATCGGGGGATAAGCGTGAATCATCATACTTAGTATGTAGATAATCAAACATAACCTTCCTTTACACACCCTAGTATAAGCACCTCTCTTATGAGCATGGCCTCCCAACCATGACCATCAGTCATCTTGAGCCTTTTGCATAGGTGGACAACATTAAGAGGTAGCCTCAGCTCAAACCTCTCCCGTGAGGGAACTAATACTAATGCATATAAATTTCCAGCTAAAACACCCAATTCAGGTAATGTGGTTATGCAGTAAAATTTGGAATGGTATGCATCGAATCCAACCATCAGTTTATAAAGGGGTTAAGGCTCATGCCTTATCATTTCCACATCATAAACCAGTTGTGTTTACGTAACACATGTCAAAACATCTCCATAGAATGACTCATCATTCCAAGGTTTTCATAACTCATTTTCACCAAGTATTCCCATCTAAAGTGACTCAAGTTTTTGATCTACTCTAAACTACTAAGTTAAGAGTGTTCACTAAGGTGGAAAGATGGGATCAATCTCATGCCATAGAATGATATCTAAAGGTTTCTAAGTAGGTCAAGTTTTATACTTTTTATGCTACCTTCAATATTAAATAGAGAACTTTGTATAATCTAAGGTGGGGTAAAACTTGTCCATGAGACTTGGGGCATTAATAGTGAAAAGGGGTGTGATTAAAGCATGCTTAAGGCATCTTTGCTAAACCATCTAGTTTATTCTAGCTTGCTAACCATAGCTTGCTAAGGTAAGTTTGCAAGGGTTAGCTTGCCCTGCTAATAGTGGCTTGCCTTGGTTGGTGCAGTGGTTGAAGTTGTCTTCTTCTTCTTCTTCTTCTTGGTAGAACTCCTCCTCCTCGAGAGTTTGGTCGGTGCTATCGTCTAGAAATACATAGGGAGTGCACAATCACCAAACAATACTTAACTAGGCTAAGTAGCATTCTAAAGCACACAATTGATGATCTATTATCATCACAAACATTACAAGTTTTAATTCAATAGTTTCAATCTTTTTATTTTAGAAAAGTAATTTCTACTCATTGAAATGTTAACTAAAATTTAATATTCACCACCAAAATATGAGATCATGTGGACACATGTCCTCACCACATATTCTACAGGTGGGAATGAGATTTAAAGGTTGGATCAATATTACTTTAGTTTAAGTTTATTATTTAATGATTTAAAGTGACTAGAAATGCCTATATAGCATTATTTTGGTACTAGTCCAAAGTCACTGCATGTAAACCTTAATATTATTACATATTTGGATAGATATGATGAAATGTGATTTTTGAGAGTTGGAATCAACTCAAAAGCTGACTTGGTTGATTTTATAAAAATGTTGCAAGTTGTAAAAGATTCTGTCTTCTCATTTTTATTAGGAGAGATCTATAAATATAATTGAATTATATCCAACGTGCTTGGATAGAGCATTTCAATACCTTTCAGACAAAATTAGTTTCATGCAATTTGGATTTGTCAAACTCACAGAATTGATTTTTGAAACACAGGACAGAAACTATATTCTAACTAAAAAGAAAAATCCTAATTTGAATTTCCAGAGCAGAACGCAAAATGGAGGCCGGCCAGCAAAGGTTCTTGTGATGACTGAGCGAGACCCCACCGATGGCATAGGGGGGGCAAAGCGGTGGCGTGTATGAAGTGGTCGCGTACAATCTGGTTCTAATCCAGCGGTGAGGTCATCGTCGGCGTTGAGCATGGGCTGGCGAGCGAACCCTAGCGCGGCCAGTGGGGGTCGTTGGGGGCTCACCGGGGTTCAGGCGAGGGTCGGCGAGGCGGGCGAACGACGAAGTTGACGACGGCGAACCTCCTGGTACCGACAGCTTCTCCTGGGCGGCCTGGATCAACGGCTCCCTTCTCCTCCCGAGGCGGCGGCTCCGGCTGCAATTCCGGCGCACTAGTGCTCGAGCGGCTCCGGCTGGCGGTGGGGAGTGAGTGTGAGAGGTGGTGAGTGAGATGGTGTGCTCAAATCGGCTAGGGGTGGCCTCTATTTATAGTGGCGAGAGGGGACCGACGGGGCGCATGGTGAGCTCGTCGTGGTCGATGGTACAGACGGCTATCGGCATGGGCTACGGTAGGGGGCGGTGCGGTGCTCCCTGGCGATGCTCAACGACACGGTGGCAAGACGTGTGGCGGTGCGGTTTGGTCTGGAACACGCGATGCTCTGCGTGGCAGAGGCGGCGTCTTCGACGACGAGCGGTGGCTGTGCGTCATGGGGCGGCGAACGGGGATGTCTGGCGGTCTCCTCGGTCGGTGGCGATCATGTATGCAAGCGGCAAGGGTGGCGCGCGGTCTGTGGGCGTCGGTCGAGGGTGGCGCTCTAGCGCATGCTCGGCATGGTTGCTGGCCGGCTGGGCGCGGTCCGTGCGTGTGGTCCAGGGGTTGGCAAGGTTGAGCGCTGAGGAGTGGCGGTGGATGGTGGGCTGCCACCTAGACAAGGTTGGCACGGCTAAATCTCCTCCTAGCTTGCTGCCTCCACTGGGGTGGCATGGTGAGCTTCGGCTGTTCACCATTGATGTCATTGCCCAGCTTACAGTGAGTCTAGTGCTTGGTTTAACTTGCTAGCTGATCTACTGAGATGGTTGTGAGCTAGAGAGGGAACAAGTTAGGCTTCAATCACTGCTCATAATAGTGTTTGGTTTTTTCTTGATTTGTGTCTGCCACCTGTTCGATGAAATGGCCGCAAGAACTCAAGTTTTGAATTTTGAAAAGATTTTTGGTGGGTGTGCTAGGTTGGTGCTGGTGAGTCTGCAGATGCTTGGGTTTTGAAAGTTGAGCTTGTGCAGTGGTTTTGAAAAGTGGGATCTTCCCATATGATAAAGATTCAATTTTGAACTGTTATTTAAAATAGTTTACAGAAGGTTTTTAGAAGATCAAAAGGTGGGCCTTGGTACCTCATTATGTGTACTAGCAAGGGGTGCAAAGATCAAGAATTGTTTCTGTTAATTTTTGAGTACTAGGAATAGCCAAAGTAGACATGGGAGTTAATTTTGGCAAAATGACCATTTCTCCATTTTAAATCTTTTTTATTTGATTTTCTTTAGAAAAAGTTTGAGAATGATGTAGATGATGTTTAAATCAACTAAGAAACATTTTACAAGCATTGGATCACTTAATCATGGCAATTCAAACAACTCCTATTTAAATGCACATAATATGAATGCTTTCATTTTAAAAATGGAAAAGTTTTTGTTAACCCTATTTTTGGATGATTGGATCTTTGATAAACTTGCATAGAAGTTTTGGGATGTTACAAATATCATGGAGGAATTTAGATGTAGGAACTTTTATTGCATCCACAATTGGAATTTCCAAACGAAGATCGACAAGTGCCTTTTTAAAAGAATCATAGGTTACCTGATTGAGTGCTTTCTTTTTTCGATCTCGTGATTACCTGATCCACAATTGTTTACCTCAAATTGGTGTAAAATTCTTTTCTTCACAATTCCTGCAATCTTAAACATGATCATACAAGTATTCACAAGATTTCACTGAGTCCACTTCCTAACCACGTATATCTTGCTAGCAAATAAATCATATGCATGAGCAAGTGTGAAAAGTTTAGATAAGAAAGTGAAACAAATTCTTTCGGTGTCTCCCTTTGTTGAGAGATGAAAAATTTTGCTCTTGTTTCTTTAATCAATTAAGAGTACTCAAGTTGGCACAAAAACATTCAATTTAAGAATAACTCATCTATTCCCACTTCAAAATTTCAAGACTGTCAAAGCACCTTTTTCCTTTCCTTGTTTTTCAAAAACTTGAGCCCTTTCATAGAGAAATCATGCCACTATTTTGTAACATGTTAATTGGGACCGTGTTGTGCACTCGTGACCATGCCAATAAATAACTGTTGAGCAATAGTGGGTCAGAGGAGTACTACAACTTCACTTGGAACGTGAAACCATGAGGAGACTAAAATGTTACTCGGCATAGCATTGTAGCTACAGACGCTTACATAACTCAATAGCCGAAGTCAAGTGGTTTCCCACATTTAGATCGTTCCTTGGCCAGCAGAGTTAATAGTTCCCCATGGAGCACGACAGTGTTGTAATGACACGCGTAAAGCAATATCTTACGGTAATTATTAGAAAAATTAGTGGCATAATCTCTACTACTTCGAAGCATCCATTTTATTAGACAATTTCATTCAAGAGTGCTATCGAGTCTATTTACATTAAGCTCAAATCGGGTTGATTAGTTCTAAAATCAAATCCATTGGGCTAAACATGGAATCAAGTCAGCTTTTGGAGGCTTTTTCTTGTTGTAAAAATGTCATAAATACTTTTAACCAAGTTCATTTCTCATTATTTCAAAGCTAAAAAGGAGACACTAGCAAATGAATAGAATTTATAGGATAACAAACTAAGTGGGGAGTGGCTCGAGTGCAAGCGAGTAAATAATTGTAGGGTCAATTTAAATTTGCAGAAAAGGTGATGAAAGGAATGTGATAACTCCTATTGCTTGCTTCGTTCTCGTACTTGAGTCGAACCCCCTCTATATTTCCCTATTGCCAAGTCACCTGAAATTGAGCAATCTCCGAGAGAAACAAAGAAACAAATTTGCAATAAAGGTTACAACTATTTTTTTTGTGTTTTTGGTTTAGAAATGCGAACTGAAAGTAAACATGCAATTTTGAAGAAGCAAAATAAATAGAAGAAATAAAAATATGAATGCAAAGTTTGGAGGTTTTTAAACCTCCCCGAAGCTTAGGTTGTTGCCAGGCTCAGTTGTTGCCATCGTTCAGTAGTGGGTGCGGATACTGCTGGTAGTAGTCACGGAAGTGGGTCATGAAGTGACTGAAGTTGTGAGTTAAGGGACTAACATCCTCATTCACTCCTTGTAGCATGTTGTCAATCTCCCCGACGCGCTGGTTGAGCTGCTGAAATTCTTGACAGGGAACATAGTTGAACCCCTACTGCTGCTGATTGGGCCATGGGTCCTAGGATCCCCCTTGTTGCTGTTGTTGTCCCTCCTAAGCAGGATTGTATTCCTGCTCCTGCTCCTTCTCATCCTCGTCCTTTTGCTCTCCTTCTTCATATTCTTCTTGATCAGGCTGGAATTCAGCCATGAGCTCCACCACCTGATCCTTGGTGAGGATCTAGTTGTCCTTCTCCATAATCGTGAAGGCTTGTGGATAGGGCAATGAAAGCTCCTCAACCTGTGCATCATCAAGATAACCAAATTGATATGCTCGGATCCGCTTGTTAGCTTGGTAAACACCGAGGAAACCACAAGAAGTCATATATTTGACATCCATAAGTTTGGAGCCATCAACAGGTTACATCATAGGTAATGTAATGTTCAATGCTAGGGCAAGGTGGGTTACCAATCCACCAATGCGAATGTCACCTTTCTTTTTGTTGCTCTGGTGGCGAAGGTGTTGGAGGAGTAAAGTCGTAGGATTGGGGCTTTGTGGTGCATTGGGGAAGAGTGCCCTGGTGATCATGGCCTTGTCCGCATTGGCCATGGAACCGGTATCTCCTCTTCCCAACAGTGTATTGATGAGGAAAAAGGCGTAGTAGTGAATTGTTGGGTTCTGAATGGTGGACATCTTCTTCTGGTAGAAGTTCCTTCCACCATTAACAGAAATACCCTCCCAGGTTTCTCCACTTGAGATACTATATAAATTTGTAACAGTTGACTCCCCATCGTGAGGGAGGCCAAAAGCATTGCAAAATTGTTGGAAAGTTATTTCATATGGCTGCTGGTTTATCGTGAAGCTTACCATGCACGCATTACCTTTCTCCTTGTGTTCATCGTAGAAAGAGGAACTCATAGGTGAGCTCGATGTATGTATTGTGGCTTGCGTAGGAGAGTAGTGATAGCCCTTCTTTTTCACACATGAGGTCGAAGTCCGCCCTCAGCCCAGTAGCAGTGAGAAAGCTATTATCATCCAACGTGTGGGCATCACCCTCCTTGATGTAACCATGGACATCTTGTTGTTGATCTCGGCCCAGAGCCCCCAGCTCTCGCCACGCTGGCACTTGCTCTTGCGAAAAATGCTACCAATTTTGTTCATCTTGATGCACTGATAAATTTCACCTTGAAACCTTAGGCATATAGTTTCTACATGATATACGAACTATTCTACGTGGAAAAATTTAATCCTAACATGAGAAATCAAAAGGAAAAATAAAATAAGCTTGAGTTTATCCACTAGATCAATGTGAGAGTTTCGACCATGGAATTATGAAAATAATGCATGGATAGGGAGAGAAACATACCGATATGTTGATTCACCAACTCAAACAAACGAAATCCGCAAAGAATCAAGAATTTTAGGTGGGTTTTGAGGGGATTGGAGAGAGAATATGAGAGAGAAAGTGAGGAGGAGGAGGAACCCTAGCTGCCCCGATGCGATTAAATGGCCGCGCCGAACTATACAGACGCAACTATACGGGCTGGATAAGTAGTTCCCGCCGTATAGTTGTGGCGGCCTCGACAATTAGGTTTCTTTATGATAGATCACAACTATACGGGTGCAACTATACGGCCGGATCAAAATGGTCCCGCCGTATAGTTGGTCGTTAAACCTTCTGGAACCTTGAGATAAATTTTATGAAACAAGCATCGATAACTATACTACCAAACTATACGGCAAGAATTTTTATTCCCATCGTATAGTTGGTCGTCAAACCTTCAGTATCCTGGAAAATAATTTTGATGAAGGCATCGATATCTATACGGCCGGAACTATATGGCCGCAATTTTTATTCCTACCGTATAGTTGGTCGTTAAACCTTCTGCACCTAAGAATGAAAATTTGTCGATGGCAAATATATCTATACAGCCGATTTTTTTTATTCCTACCATATAGTTGGTCGTTAAACCTTTAGTAGTCATCAAAAAAATCTATTTCTTAGATAATTCTTCATTACTCTGAAACTTAGTGAAACACCTTGTTTTTTACAGGAAAAATGACAGTAAAAATTTTCGACCAACATCAGCATGTATAGAGCAGGATTTTTAGTACTATCGAACTTCTTCCTCAACTAGAGATTCACTTTTTAATCTAGACAAAATGATTAAACTATTTTTTGTATATAAAACTCAAACTTTTAGTTTTATACTTATTCTACGCTTGTTCAATTGATATTTCTACTATTTTTTGACAGCTGCATCTTCACGGGCGTGCTTTCGCAAGAATGTCTGTGAAAAAGTTGCAGAAATGCGATGAACATTTTATCCTTCAATTTGTTTTATTAATGTGATGGGTTGATTCCCATTAAGCATTTTATTAATAATGGTTAAATAATTCAACCCCTTCTCTATTCTCAAATTCTTACCTTGGGTTGCCCCTTATCAAAGGCACTTACCACATGAACTCGTTTTGCCGGTGGAATATATCTTTCTCCTGCTTCTACCTTCTTTGGAAAATACCGGATGATTTCAGCATTATAAACATTGAAGATTATTTTCCCTACATCACAATCAACTGACGCTCCTACAGTACTAAGGAAAGGTCTTCCAAGTATTATGGATAAACTTTCATCTTCTGACATTTCAAGAATAATAAAATCAGTGGGAATAACATGCTCATCTATTCTAAGTAGAACATCCTCGATCATACCAATGGGTTGTTTAGTGGACTTGTCAGCCATCTGTAAATTGATAGTAGTAGGGGAATACTCCCCTAATACTAACCATTTATACAGGGATCTTGCATCATTTTGTTCCTCCATAGTTTGATCTTGTGTTTCTTGAGCAGTTTCATCTTGAGGATCCACCAGTGTATCATCTTCTTGGCTTTCTTTGAGAAAGGCTTTTTCCTTTCGACCTTTTTTAGCTTCATATTCTAGTGGTCCTAATGGTCCTGTAACAACTGCACCTCCCCTTGTAACAACATTAGTAGAAACTGGAATATCTATATCATCTTGAAGAAAAAATTGATAACCAGATGCTATTTGTTCAAATTGGGTTTCAATCATACTAAGGTACTTGTGAAATAATTTATTTCTTGGCCAGTCTCATCATAATTTTCCGTGAGTTCCGCCAAAATCTTCTTATTTCTTTGGAATTGCTTATGCAGGTTATTATGAGATTTTGCTTGTCGATGTTTTAATTCTTAAAAACCTCTTATAGTTTCATCTTCTTCAGTAAAAACTTGTAACGAGTCTCCTTTGTTTTCCTTAACAAGTTCAGAAGGTATACCTTTTTCTTTCATTGTTTTGTATACTTTAGGCATAAGATCAAGAGTTATACGAAGTATGCAGGTTATTTAAAATCATTCTTAGCCCTAGTAGACATCAATTCCAAACATGGTTTAACAGTTAAAGTATTTATTGATCCTCGTGTTGAGAAGTCAAGCAACTCTCTTCATTGAGTATTAAGACCATGGTAAAATAAATGGCAAATAGTTAATTCAGAATAGCCATGATTAGGAATACTATTGATCATTCCAAAGAATCTATCCCAGGCTTGTGGGTAGTTTTCTCCCACGCTCTTACTAAAGTTTCCTATATTCGTTCTAATTTCAGTTACCTTTTTAAAAGGATTAAAGTTTCCTATATTCTTTCTATGCAGTTTTCCCAACATTTAATGTAATGACGAGGGAGAGAATATAACCAGTCTAGAGCCTTACCGTTAAGAGAACAACGAAATAATTATAGACGAGATAAGTCTCTTGGCAAACCTTTTGGTCCAAGTGATGTTATCACATCGTTGAACTCTCTAAGATGTCTTCATGGGTCTCCATCTTCCCTTCCACTGAAATCTTTTTCCTGCAAATTTTTAATAATCCCACCATCAGATCGATATTCTCTAACTCTAGGATTAGGAAATTCTATTGGTTGTTTAAGAAAATCGGAACTTGGAGCACTATAATCTCTGAGAGTTTTCTCAGGTTTCTTCGGAGTTGTCCTGTGAATGGACATGATTTCCATAAACTCACTCAGGTTTTCAACTTCAACCCTATTTGATCTTAAAATTTTTTCAATAATTTCCTCGCGCCTTTGAAAAGGAACGCACTCAATATAATCTGGTAAATAGGTCCGATCAGAGAGTGTAGACCCTTTGTCTCCTAAGGAGACCATTTTGTAATTGTAACACCTGAATAGTCAAGAGACAAACACTTCGCACTTACCTCCCCGGCTGACATGGGTATACCCTACAGGTACTCGAGTTTGGTATATACGGCCTGAATACTGCGGAAGCCCACGACGTTGCTAAGGCCCAAATGGAGAACTCGAGTGGCCCATGGACTCTTGGTTGCTTGCGGGACAAGAAGAAGCCAAAGATAGAAAGTTTAAAGGGAAAACCCTAACCTGTAACCAACTCGATCTTCTACCCGAGACCTAGCCTATCTATATAAAGGCTAGGAGGGGGCAGCGAGGTGGACACATGCAACTCTAGTTTCCACAACTCTCGCCAAATTGCATCTGCGCGCCCCAATAATCTTTGATTCCTTCGTTAATTCCAAGAGCAAACAAGCAGGAGTAGGGACCTCTACGAGGCCTGAACCTGGGTAAACCTTGTGTCCCTGTGTGCTTGTTTGCTAGCCGACTCATGCCTCCAGCGCTCCCTCTTTGTCCAAAACCCAAGTCCATAACAATGGGCATTGATGAGTTAAACCCTCGTCAATTGGCGCCGTCTGGGGAATTGGGAGTGCTGATGTCACGGCTTCTTCAGCCCCATCAACCGCGATCTACAACTCCACAACAGCGAAGATTCACCAGCTCTTCGGCGTGTTTGACTTCACCGTCCACACACCAGCCACTCGCTCGGCTTTCGAGTCCATAGGCAATGAAATCAGCCTGGTGATTGGGAGCTTCCGCTTCTAGGTTGGTCAGATGGGCACGCTTCGCATGCCTGACTAGGCAACTGCACCAGCGATCGCTCCATCGTCGTTGTTCCCGCCACCAATCGGTACCCTCAGCGAGCTCAACAGCTCAGCAATAGCTGGGAGCACGGACAGCGACAACAGTCATGGAGCCGATCCAGGTGACCTAGCAACGGAAGATGGAGTCTGCGGCTCCAGATCTGAAAGTTGCGGAAGCAACAGCTTCCCCAACCACTTCATGTGTGTTGTCATCAACGTTGGCGACACCGCCGCCAATCACTAAAACGGTGGCAATGGATCTGGCACCGATCCGCCCAACGGTAGCATTCCTAATGGCGGACCATCCAACGGAGGCCCCACCAACGGTGGCAATGGTGCGCCCGTCAACAACGGAGGGGCAGTCGAACCTCCAACCATGGTGAAGGAGCACACTAGTGAACGTGTCGTGATTAGACTCAACGACAATGAGTGGGCCCGCTGCTGAGAAGCTCTATGAGGCAATCCTCTGCCTCCCGGCATGCCGCCGGACATGCTGATGGGCTACCATTGTATATTAAAGGAGGAGTACAGACGCCATCTACACGCAATCGCGCAACTCGAAGCACGTAAAAAGGCGGCAGATGAGTCGAGTCTTCGTCGAGCTGGGCTCTCCTCCCATGGAGGATCCTCCTCCAAGGGTAACGAGTACGTGGCAAACAAGAGACCATCTCGGATGGCCCATCTCACCGAGCAAGAACGTATAGAAGCCGCCAAAGTCCTTGACTTCGGCTCTATAATAGTCGACACATGGGGCAACGTGGTCCCAAAGACACTGCAAGCTGCGGTGACAGCGGCCACCATGTACCTCCTCAACAACCAGCCACCAGCTGGAGATCCGCAAGCCACCATGCACTGATCTACGACCGCTGGATTGGGATTAGTTGAGGCTGCTCACGGCGGCATGATCTCACGGTGCGCAAAATCGACAAATCAAGGGCAAGACGCGCTCGTTCGACTGACTCTGAAGAGGACGAGAAGGAACTCTACGGGGCCAGATGCTTTAGCAGGGCCATCAGGCAGAAGCGAATGCCTAAAGGGTCCAAACTCCCGTCGAAGAATCCAAAATTCGACGGCCTACAAGACCCAAAGATCTGGTTGGAGGACCACATCTCCTCCGTCAGGCTACATGGCAGGAGTCGAAGCACGACCATGCAATGCCTGCAGCTACAGCTGCAGGGCGCCGCCCGGGCATGTCTCTACAACCTCCCGCGCGGATCCATTCGCAGCTGGGAAGAGCTTGTTTATAGCTTTGTAGGCAACTTCAAGGGCACTTACAAAAGGCCCTCATCAATCGAAGAGCTGAGGAGCTGCCAGCAAAGGTCAGGCGAGTCGCTACGCTCATACATCCAGAGGTGGTCCATCATCAAGAACTCCACAGAAAACATCTCAGAGGACCACGCAATCGACGCATTTAACGGCGGTGTTTGCCGCATAGAGCTCAAGGAGGAGCTGGGCCGCTCGAAGCCCAAGACAATCGACCACCTGATGGAAATTGCGAATCGGTGGGCCGATGGAGAGGATTTGGTGAAAAACCATACCTACTCCGATGACGACGACGACCTCGGGCGGAGACGCGGACGTCTAGGAAAGCGGCGAATGCGCGTCTATGATGACCGCGACGATGTCAACATGGTCGCAGCCGGCTACACCGACAAACGCGACGACAACCGCAATAGCGGCTATCGCAGCGGTGGATACCGCGAGTCTGGGAAAACCACGCAGGTGTGGCAGTGTCGCACTCACGAGGAGGCACTCGCAACAACCATCAAGGACAAACTGTCCGGACCATGCAACATGCACTTCTACATTGACAAGCACGACGGCAAGAAAAAATCCAGCCACCATCTCAAAGACTGCTGCGAGTTTCTCAAGCTCCACGAGGTTCTGGCTCGGATGAATCGCGACATAGTCAACAGGGGCTATGGAGCTCCTCCACCACCGCCCGGAATACCACCACCCGCGGCTGAACCGGTCTAGAATCATGGTGGCGAACCATACCCACGACCTGTGGGCTACATGGGGATGATCCAAAAGGGGCGTCCCTCAAATCGAGTGCAGAAGGCCATCACTCGCCAAGTAAACTTGGCGATCAACTCTCCACCTTCCACCACTGAGTACCTCAGTGGAAGCGACTCCTGCATCACATTCGACCGGCGTGACCACCCGCGCCAAGTCCCTTGTCCAGGCCACTGTCCCCTCGTACTTGAGGCGTAGATTGGGGGCTTTGACATGAGCCACGTCTTCATGGACAGTGGCAGCAGCATCAACCTAATGTTCGTGAGTACCTTGCGTGCAATGAGGATCCCTCTGACGTGTCTGGAATTTTCAACACAACGTTTCACGGCATCATCCTAGGGAAAGGTGTATATTCCCTGGGCAAAATCAACCTCGACGTCATCTTCGGCACCCCGCAAAATTTTCGGCGAGAGCGCATCGACTTCGAGGTCGTCGATTGGCCTTCACAATATCACTGCATCCTCGGATGTGTCGCGTTCGCAAGGTACATGGCGGTGCCACACTACGCCTACCTGCAGATGAAGATGCCGGACCCAAACGGTGTAATCACAATCAACGACAACTTCGAGAGGTCCGGTAGTTGCGACAGGGAATTCAACAGAATCTCCTAGTACTTCTGAATGCAGGAGGAACTTGCAAGATTAAAGGAATCGATAGACAATAGTCTGCCTCCTCTGAGCTGGCCAAGTTCACCCGACTTGTCCTTCGACTCGTCGGTGCACACGAAGAAAGTCCAGGTCCACCCAATGGACCCGACCAAGACGGCCCTCATTGCCAACAACTTGAGTTCCACATAGGAACTCGCGCTCATCGAATTCCTCCGTGAGCACTGGGAAATCTTTGCTTGGTCTCCAGCGCATATGCTAGGGGTTCCCAGGGAATTCGCCGAGAACGCACTTAACGTCAACCCAAACGCAAGGCCAGTCAAGCAGACAATTCGGCGATTGTCTAAACCAAGGGAAAAGGCGGTCGGAATGGAGATCAACCGACTCCTCGATGCCAAATTCATATGCGAGATCAAGGAAAGCACTTGGCTCGCCAACACGGTGCTGGTACCTAAAAAAGACACGGATATCCTACAGATGTGCGTGGATTTCACCTCCCTGAACAAGCACTACCCAAAGGATCACTTCTCGCTGCCGCGAATCGACCAAATCATTGACTCCACCGCGGGAAGTGAGCGTCTATGCTTCCTCGATGCCTACTCAGGCTATAACCAGATTCTAATATAGGAGGAAGACTAAGAGAAAACGGTGTTTACGACGCCTTTTGGTGTGTTCTGCTACAGCACAATGCCCTTCGGGCTCAAAAACGCAGGAGCCACCTATCAACGGTGCATGACGGCTTGCCTCAAGAACCAACTTGGTCGCAACATCCAAGTCTACGTTGATGACATTGTCATCAAAACAAAAGAGGAAGCCTCGCTAATCGATGATTTACGCAAGACCTTCGCCAACCTCGAACGCTACCGGATCAAGCTCAATCCGGACAAATGCGCCTTCGACGTACCATCTGGGTAACTACTCGGATATCTCATCTCCACGAGAGGGATTGAGGCGAACCCGAAGAAAATAAAAGCCATACTAGCTATGGAGAATCCAAAAAACGTAAGAGGTGTCCAACAGCTGGCTGGGCGAATCGCGGCGCTCAGTTGATTCATCAGTCGAATGGGCAAAAAGGCACTGCCCTTCTACCAACTTCTCCGCAAAACTGACAAGTTCGAGTGGACCGACGAGGTGCAGGAAGCATTCAAAGACCTCAAGCGTCTACTATCTACCTCGCCAGTACTGGTGACTCCACGCGAAAAAGAACCATTGTTGCTATACATCTCCGCCACCAACCAGGTGGTCAGCATAGTGCTCGTGGTGGAACGAGCCAAAGAAAACAAAGTCCAAGGGGTGCAGCGCCCTGTCTACTACCTCCGCGAGGTGCTCACGCCAACAAAATAGCGGTACCCGCACTATCAGAAGCTGGCATACGACATCTTCATGATAGCAGGCGACTGTGCCACTACTTCCAAGAGCACCCAATCGTGGTGGTCAACGACGCCCCGCTTGGTCATATACTGAACAACCCCGATGCCATCGGACGAGTCGCGCTTTGCGGAATCGAGCTATCTCCACGAGACATTACATACGAAAAGCGCGAAGCGGTCAAATTGCAAGTACTCCCTGACTTCCTCATGCATTGGATGGAGAACCAGCTCCCCGAAAAGCCAGATATGTCTTACCTCTGGACGATGCACTTGGATGGATCCAAGCGTAAGGACGTGGCTACGCAGGCGTCGTACTAACATCTCCCCAGGGAGACAAGCTGAAATACATTCTGCAAATGCAGTTCACTGCATCCAATAATGAAGCAGAAGACGAGGCCCTATTGCACGGGATGCGGATGGCAAAATCATATGGTGCCAAGAGGCTCATTATCTACGGCGACTCCAAGCTGGTCGTCAACCACACAATGCATGAGTGCGACGCGCTCAACGATAATATGATTGCCTACCGCGACCTCTACGAGACACTCGAAGGGGACTTCAATGGCTGTGAGCTGCGGCACGTAGGCTGTGAAAGCAATGAAGAGGCGGACACACTCGCCAACATTGGCTCCACCTCTGCCCCCATACCACCTGGGGTATTTCTCGAGAATATTTGCGAATGCTCCATCAAGCCAAAGGCCGTAGAGAAGAAAACAAGCGCAACAACGGACTCGGGGGCTATGCCACCAAATGAGCCAATGGCACTCGACGACCTGGAGCTTGAAACAGGACTCGAGGGACCAATGGGGGTCATGATGATCAAGCCATCTTGGACTCAACCCTACATCACATATCTTCTCAGCAAGAGGCTGCCGGACGACTCGACTGACGCGCGACACATCGCACGACGATCCAAGGCATTCGCCGTCATCAACGGCGAACTATACAAGCGTAGCATCATAGGAGTACTCCAACGGTGCGCCTCCAACGCGGATGGAAGAGCCGTCCTCCTCAACATCCATGAAGGGACTTGTGGGCACCATGCCGGCAGTCCCGCCCTTGTCGTGAAAGCTCTACGAGCTGGATTCTACTGGCCCATGGCCATGCGTGACGCCAAGGACATCGTCCAGAGATGCAACGCTTGTCAACGATTCGTGGACAAACCGCACGCACCTGGCGTGGAACTCCGGCGAATACCATTGGCTTGGCCCTTTGCGCAATGGGGACTCAACATGGTCGGCAAGCTCCCAAAGTCCTCGCAAGGAGGCTACATCTACCTCCTGGTCGTAGTCGACAAATTCACCAAGTGGATAGAGGCCATGCCGGTGACAAACCAGTCAGGAGCCAGTGCCATCAAGTTCTTCGAGTCCATTGCCTATCGCTTCGGAGTGCCACACAGCCTCATCACGGACAATGGAATGAACTTCACCTCTAAGGAGTTCCAGGGTTTCTGCGAGAACCTGGGAATCAATGTAAGCTATGCCTCCGTAGCTCATCCACAGACCAACGTTCAAGTCAAAAAGGCCAACGGCCTCATCTACGGTGGAATCAAGAAGCGACTACTCTGGCCACTCGAGAAAGCCGCTGGTTGTTAGCCAGACGAGCTGTAGTCCGCACTTTGGAGCCTGCGCACAACCCCAAATAGTGCCACGGGATATACCCCGTTCTTCACGGTGCACGGCACCGAAGCAGTGATACCTGCAGATGTATGCTTTAAAGCCCCATGGGTAGTCGCATACCGCGAACAAGAGTCAACGCTTGCACTCGAAGACTCCGTCAATCTCCTTGACGAGGCATGGGATATCGCAGTAGAAAGAATGACGATCTACCAGCAGAACTTGCGCAACTACCACAGCAGAAGGCTACGCCCCAGATTCTTCGTCGAAGGAGACCTAGTCCTGCGACTGAAGCAGCAAGGGCACCTCAAGCTCGAGTCCCCTTTGGAAGGACCATACTTGATTACAGAAGTAATCCCAGGTGGCGCCTATCGCCGCAAAGATTTCGAGACAGGAGTCGCATACTCCAACCCTTGGAACGTCACACAGCTGTGGCGCTTCTACCCCTAGTCGTTTAAGCTAGGCTATTTAGCCACACATTGTACCTCTTACTGTTCTGCGAATAAATAAAGCTAAGTGCCCTGAAACTCTGTGTTCCTCTTTATTTTTCTGGCAATATTTTCACTCGCGGGCTACACCACCCTTTACATATTCGCTCTACAAACAAATCGCAGTATCCCGAGTAGCTGACACAACACCAATCGAACCCTTGATAAAACACCTACCCAGTTGCAACGAACCTGACAGGTTGGCAAGGTGCTGAGATAAAAACAAGTCAGGCTAACGAAAAGGAACTGCCGAGTACAAATACACTCGCAAAACACATAAGCTAGCAAGCTCTTTACACGCGAACTTTTACAACACTGGTATACTTATGTGCAGGATACAAATCATACTACTACTGCAGCAGAAGAACGTTCGTCTGTTCCTCAAAGAAATCGACAATTTCTTCTGTGGGACGATCCACCGCCTGGTAATGTGGAACCATGTTCCAGGTCGAACATGCTGGTGGAGTCGGCGGTCCAGCAGCAATAGTCGCAACGTCTACATCAGGCCTATGCAGTCGCACCAGCGACAAAGCAGCCTTGGCACCAACCACCAACTGCTGCCGCACGCACTCGCGAACTGCACTCAAATCCTGGAATCTCGCCAGAAGGGCCAACAGGCTTGAAGGGACAGCGTCCAGCGGAAACATTGTCTGATAGATGTGCCTGAGGCATGAATGTGCCTTCTTCAGAAAATGAAGCACTCGAGAAGCACGATCCTGCAGAGTCACAAGTGTAATTGCACGGTCATGATCCACCCAGAAGTACCCACTCGCCTGTAGTTGCTCCTGGGTCAAATCATGCCTTCGAATAGCGATCTGATCTTTTTCATCCTGTGGATGACGAGCACTGACAACTACACCACACAAAAGGAAAGTGTGAAATATAGGCATCGCTGTGACTGACTAAAGGAAAAGATAAGAGGATAGAAGGCTAACACTTGAACTGCTCACTCAGCTGGGCCACCTCCTCCAATAGGTACTTATCGCGAGCAGAGGCTTTCTCCGCCTTCGACTTCCATACATCGGCGCTACCACGGAGGATGGGCAACTCACGCTCCAGTTGTTTAATACGGTCGCGCAGTCGCGAAAGCAATGCCAACTCCTCCACCTTCGAACGAGCCTGCGCCAAGTTCTCATCGGCAGAAGGAGGATCACAAGGATCACTCGAAGGAGCACTCGATGTACCCTACCACGAATCAAGCAAATAAGAGACCAATAATACATTTGGCAAAGGGCATATATGCATTCAGACATAGGAAAAGTTTCGTTTGGGACAACCCCACAAAATCATTATTCCATAAAGCAAAAGGCTAAGACACTGCAGCTATTACAGATGAAGACTAAGGCGCAACTTGTTTCTTCGACTTGGACTTAGGCCTCGGGGGCTTCATCGCATCTGTGGCAGTCTCCGACACCACGGACTTGCCAGTAGTAACCCTAGAAGCCGCAGCCTCTGCAGCCTTCACTTGATGTCGCTCCTCGGAGTACTTGGCGAGGGTCTCGGTAAGCTGGGGACTGTAATTCTTGCATTAACAGCATAGGGAGCAAAAACTACCTGCTGGCCTCCAGCGTTGACAGGCATCGCCTCAGAGATAGCTGCGGGATCCATCTCCACGCCATGGGCCTGCACCATTGCGAGTGCCATGGTGGCGCCGACGGAGCACTGCGAATTTTTGAAGTTTGCGGGGATTCCTCCAGCTAGGGATTCCACCCGGTCGCCGAGGTTGTCGATCGTCCCAGCCTTGGGAGTCAAGTCCTCACAGATGCGAATGAGCACATCCTTGGCCTTCCCCAGCATCTTCTAGAGGGAAATGTTGCAGGCCTTGACTACATCGATGGCACTAGCCGAAGCATCCGTGTGGCACAAAGATTGGGCATCGAAACTCAAGCCGCTAGCATCTGCATATAAAATCATTAGTACAACAATCACACGTCAAAGCACAGAAGAGCAAGACACATCCAGATGAAAAATTCATACCTGCGACGGACTTGGCAATCGAGAGAAGCTGCTCCTTGAACATCTTCTCCCTCTTAGTAGTGGAGGCAAGGAGATCCTACTCTCGCTTCCGCGACTCCTCCAAGGCTGCGACTGCCTCGTCACGATTCTTCGTCACCATGGCCAATGTCTTCTCCAATGCAGCAGCATGGCGAAGTAATTCATTGTGCTCAGCTGCAACAAACAGAGAGTGTTACAAAATTGAATCAAATAATATTTGCAAAAGACAAGGACAAAGTCAAAACTTACTTTCAACAATGCGATGGCGATCGTCCAGTCGCGCATGTTGTCGACACATGTTAAGGACCTTCTCCGCCAGGCGGGCAACTTCCTTCACGATGAGCTGCATCAGAGACATTCCAAGTTAAAATAAAGCACGCCAAGAATAAATTCGACTGCCAACTACAAGATACTTACATGATCCTCCACAGACTCCGAAGAATTCTTTTGCACAGTCATCCGGGTAACCATCTGATGCTCCCCAGCATGCGGGGAACTCGATGAGTTATGCCCGGAGTTGGCTACCAATGGAGGAGAAGGAGACCGCGAAGCCACCTTCTTGGACTGCTCCTCTCAAACAAGAGCTTACCAATAAAACACAAAATCAAAAGACGACGTCGCCACTTGACTAAAACACAAAATCAAAACACCGCGCAGCCACCTTCTTGGACTGCTCCTCTCAGTACACGACGTCGCCACTTGACTAAAACACAAAATCAAACAAGAGCTTCAAGACAGATGACAACTCAAAGAAGAAACCAAAACGAATTCACGAATACAGAACTTACCAATAAAATCTATCAAGATCGAAGGACTGCTCCTCTGACTCCGATGATTCCTTTGGCAGTCGAAGCTTCTTCCGAGCAGGAGGAGCCATAGAGCGCACAGGAATAGCGGGTATCGGCTCCTCCGCACCGATAGATGGGCCCTCTGGAGTCGAAGGAGACGAAGCATCCGAATCCTTGCTGCGAGAACGCTTGCGAGTGTCCGGACCGCTGGACTCGGGGGCTTCCTCCTCCTCTTCAAGTGGGACGGTCGATTCCGACTCGTCATCTTCATCTACTTCACGAGGAATAACCCCCTTACGAAGAGGGTGCAAACTGGGAGACACCTTCCAATCTTGCATTCATAAAACAACTCATTATACATCAAGAAACTAGAAGAAATAGACAAATCAAGCTACTTCATAGCACAATTCTACCTCGGGAGGAGGGTTAGAGGCATCGAAGGAAGGTATGACTAGTTCGCCTGGGAGAACCTCCTTGGTGGTGTACTTTGTCAACAGTCGCAACCTCTTATCTACTTCACCCGTGGAAATGCCATCGGCAGATACGCGAGTGGCATCGTCTGCACTAGCCCATTGGAACATGGGGTGGACTCTGGCCTTCAGAGGCTGGATGCGACGACGCAACCATGTGCGAATGAGGGCGGCGCCTCCCTCTTCTTTACCCATGCGGATCTCGAGGTCGTAGACGCGCTTGTACAACACTTCCGTCTCCTCGGACTCGCCAGGCATCACCACGTTCTTCCAAGAACGCCTCCTCCTGCACGGTGTCGCAGGATCGAAGGGCGCGAGTCCGTAGTGCGCTCCATCGGCCTTCTGGTAGCGGATGTAGAACCACTTGTCTCTCCACCCTTGGACGGACGCCAAGAGCTTGATATCGAAATATGTGGCGGAGGAGTTGACATGGATCCCGCAGCCTCCTACGTCGTAGACTACGGAACCAGATGCTGACTTGCGCTTCAGCATTAAAATCCTCTTAAAGAGGCCAAAGTGTGGCTCGATTCCGAGACAGCACTCGCATGCGTAATATAGCAGGCGATGTGGAGAATAGAGTTGGGGGACAGCTGATGCAGCTGGAGCCCATAGAAGCAAAGGAGTCCCCTGAAGAAAGGATGCAGGGCCAGAGAAAGACCGCGGATGATGAACGCTAGGAATATCACCCGAAAACCAGCAGGAGGACAAGGAGTTACCTCGCCACCTGGCACTCGCGAGTCATCCACTACGGGTAACAGAACTCCATCTTGACGCAGGAGACGGAGCTCGGAGGATTTGATGATGGATGCATGCCACGCACCATTGGTGACGCGAGTACCCGCACCCTTCTTCTTCCTGGCGATGGCAGTGCTGGTGCCTACAGTGGTGGAGCCGCCCTTCTTCTTGGCAGTAGCAATGACGGCGGCGGACTAAGCGGCGGGGCCTCCCTTCTTTTTCCCCATCTTGCGATGGTGGTGCGAGCAGAGGAAGTAGCTCGGGAACACACGGAGTTTGTCCAGTGCCATGAAAAGGACGAGCTCTAGGAAGGAGAGAGCAGCAGCAATGGCGATGGAAGCACAAGCAGAGAAAGGGCAGACGGGAAAATTACCGCAGCTGCGCTGCTACTTAAACCCCTTGCGGATGTCATCCAACGGCCAGCAGAAACCCTACTAGACGCGTGGCGCACATCGCGGTTCACACGTGGAGAGGCCAAACCAAGAACCGTCCCCCACTATCTCCATTACACATGAAAATCGGGGAGACGCAGTTAAAACGAAAGAGTACACACGCACGGTCAAATCAAAGTTAGAAAGTGGGACCCACCGCTCGTCACGTCCCGTCAAAGTCGCTCACACAGGCAACTGAGGTCATCACATTGTCAGCATTGATGTCATCAAGATGAGCACTAGAAGAGTTCGACTACTTTAGTCCTTGCTCGAGTCTTCGACTCCACCAAGCACTCGGGGGCTACTCCCATAGGGAGCGCTGGTCGCGCACCCTACGATTTTGTTTTTATGCAGGAATATGAACATTCAAAGCATAACCAACCAGTCGAATCTACGATTCAACTATGGATCATGGATTACTCCCATAGGGAGCCCCAGAAGCAAATTCGACTGAAACAAGCAACAAAAGACGACAGCAGTCGCAAAAATTTTAGTCCCTGCCTGAGTCTTCGACTAAACCAGGCACTCGGGGCCTACTCCCATAGGGAGCGCTGGTCGTGCACCCTATGATTATTTGTACACTGTATTGTTTGTTGATAACATCCACACTTGAATGTTGTGGCGACTCCACCTCATATTTTCCCTACAAAGAGACTGCATCTCCTGGGCCACCCGAATCATCTCCGTGATAACCAAAAATTCAGATGTCGCGCTTACAGCGTGAACATAAGACCTGAATAAGGCCTGGCAAGGCATCTACTGTGCACTACCATAAACATATCCGTACCTACAGGTACGATGAACATGCCTTGATGGACACGTCGAGTGATCACACCCATACACTGGAATTCAACTCCTGTAAGACCTCTGTGGCATGAGTTGAATTATGCCAGCACTTTTCTAAATTCGAGTCCGAGAACTCGGGTTTGAGTACATTGCGTTGTTTTGCCCTAAGGCAGTTAACTAATAATGATACATCGGTTAAATCAGGCACGCATATCGCTAATCCCTATGATATGAACTGAATAGTCGGAAAAATACCCAATCATGCATTCGAATGTCTTCATAAAGTCCCTAGTCGAATCTACGATTCCACTGGACACTCGGGGGTTACTGACATGGGTATACCCTACAGGTACTCGAGTTTGGTATATACGGCCTGAATACTGCGGAAGCCCACGGTGTTGCTAAGGCCCAAATGGAGAACTCGAGTGGCCCATGGACTCTCGGTTGCTTGCATGACAAGAAGAAGCCAAAGATAGAAAGTTTAAAGGGAAAACCCTAACCTATAACCGACAGGAACTGCTACCCGGGACCTAGCCGATCTATATAAAGGCTAGGAGGGGGCAGCGAGGAGGACACACCCAACCCTAGTTTCCACAACTCTCGCTAGATTGCATCTGTGATTCCTACATTAATTCCAAGAGCAGACAAGCAGGATTAGGGACCTCTACGAGGCCTGAACTTGGGTAAACCTTGCGTCCCTGTGTGCTTGTTTGCTAGCCGACTGATGCCTCCAGCGCTCCCTCCTTCTCCAAAACCCAAGTCCATAACAATGGGCATTGATGAGTTAAACCCTCGTCACCGGCAATGGTACCACAAAATAGCTTGATTCTACAAGTGCATAGATCGTTTGTAGCTAGTTTCGAAGTATAGATATTGATCCCACAGGGAGCCCAAAGGTAAGTGTTTATGAATGAATTCTCTATCACACTCAAAGTTGTCACATGTCTTCGAGTGAATTGACTACAGGTATTGGAATAAGAATGAAATTTGGATTAACCTAGATGTATTTAAATAAAACTAAAATGTAAACTTCAGGAATAAAAAGCATAAAAGTAAAGAACGATTTGATTGTTTGTGGTTTTCTACAGATGACAAATAAGGCGAGGGAGATACAGTTCATGGTGATAGTGACTGTGCCAGGTGGACGAATGATAAGTGTAACAATTATAATCTTATAAGCATGTGTGTAGGCGAGAAACCCATAATTAGCCAGAACTCCTCTTGGTAGATTTCATCCCAACTTCAATGATCCTACTAGTCTATTACCAAAACCATGGTCAGTCACTAGACGATTAAGATCCTTTAGGTTGCTTAGGAATTAAGCTCTTGGATCGAACTAATGCAATAAGCACAGTGGTTCCTCGTGATCCTTGAGTCAAACTAGTTTCCCATTGATATCCCCGTGTAACTCGGGGGTCGCCAGTCTGCTAGCGAACAACATCCTATCTATGTAGAACAAAGCATCATGTTGTTTGGGCCCTTAATTCGACAACAAGCATTAGGCATCCCACAGATACTCAAGCACACATAATATAGTAATTAAAATCTATCACAAACAAATGGAAAATATATGGAGGCACATCACATCTCACCAATCCCTTAAATATCCCTCGCACAAGGAACTTACTCACACATGAGAGAAGAAAGAATCATCCATATAATTAAATAAAGGGAGTTCTTCTCAATATTACCATGGATATCCACAATAAGAATAGAAAAGTAATCCAACACAATTCAAGATAGGAAGAAACAATCTCAAAACCTAATCTTGCAATGTGAAGATATCTCTCTCTCCCACTCAAGTACAAGTAATGGCTACGAGGGTGTGATGGCTAGGAGGTCGAAGATCATGGAGCGAGATGAAGAACATCTTCTCCTCCTTCTCCGGATCTCTTCTTTCTCCTTTCTGGATCGGATGGCGGTTGTTGTGTTATGATTTCGCCCTCGGCCTCTTCATGAAAGTTATCCCTTTTAACAAGACGGAGGCAGAGGCAACTATACGGCGGGAACTATATGGCTGAAAAAAATATTCCTGCCATATAGTTACTCGCTAAAGCTTATGTTTGCCTCCCTTGCTTGATTCCAATAAGAGACTTGCTTGTTTTCTCCTAAATATTCTGTTTCTCGTGTTAAAACCTTCTATTGATATTCAGAATCTGAAACACACATTAAAAACCAAATTTTATTTGCTACCGAAGTATTAGCGTTTGGTAAAGCTAGAAAACGATCAAATCAAGAAGAAAACCATCAGAAGTATGTCAAATCTCACAGCTATCAGGGGACGCATAGGAACAAGCCCAAACCATGGAGCAAATCCCAGGGCAATAAGTAGCCAAAGAAACGGAACTTAAAAAACAGATAGTATAGAATGTGAATGCAAAAAACGATCACATATATACTGTTGAATATCAAGAAAGCACCTGTGAATAACATGGCTAATCTTCTTCTCAAGGTGGCGGCCACTTCTCATGCTCAGCAACGTGATGACGGCATCGTCGACCAGATACTCCTCCAAAAACTGGTGCTCTAGAACAATCCATTTGGCTAGCATAAAGCGCTCCTCCGTGAAGCCGCACCAGGCGCTGCAGACTACTAGGAAGGCGGTGTAGTAGTCGAAGTCATCTGTCAAAAGGAAGATGTCACTTATCTTCTGGACGAGTCCCTCTAGGAGACTAGCTACATAGGTATGATTACTCGGGTCCTTATGATTTTCTACCTAGGACCTTGCGGAGAAGATTGCGGCCGATGAAGAGTCAAGATGAAGATCCAAAAGAGCAACTGATGAAGGTTATAGTTATAGTAAGAAAGAGGAATAAAGACCGACCTAGAGTTGGTATTGTAATTATGTAACCTATCCGCATACAGCTTTGAGACCTGACCTATTATATATAGGACGGGAGAAGCATAGGCGAGATCACTAGACAATCCCCAAGCGATTTGTAACCAAGCAATCTCTCGTAATATTCAGGTGACTTTGATCCCATTATTTCCTGACTTCCGATGAAATCCCCAGCATTCTCTTTTCTGCAAAAACCCTAAGGCCTTCTTTATGGACATTGTCGAGATCTCCCCTCGTCAATTGGCACCGTCTGTAGGAAACATCAATGCTGGAACCATGGATTCGGCAGAATTCTTTTCACCAAGCAGCAACCCCACTAGAGGAGATCCACGCCCGCCCACCCATGTGGAAGTACCTGCCAATTTCAACGGCGGATCCAATCTAATCATCGGAAGTTTCCACTTCCAAGTTGAAAACCCTCAAGGGCCACGCCCTTCAGCCCTGATTGCATCAGAACTATCGGTAGGGTAAACTACGTTTACAGCGATTCCAACATCTTCTGTCGGATCTTCCATGGATGCCACGGTGGAAATTGAAGCACCCGACGAAAACAAGCAAGATGAGATGGATTTGGGGGACCATGATGGTCTTTACGACAATCTCTCCTTCGGATCAGATTGCCCACTAACTCCACCATGCGGAACAAGCCCAGCAAACTCTAAACCCGAAGAAAGCAGCGAAAGCATCGACTTTGGAATAAAGATGGTAGAAATATACCCAGAGAAAAAATTTATGGACTTCGCTAATCCACGTGATAGTGTCTCCCCCAATTTGGATGACGACGCCACGAGTCAACTACCCCACACCAAGTATACGTGATCATAAGCGACACATCGGCCGAACAAGATTCCAACGGTAATCCTATTTTAACCCTGATGATATCCTATCAAGCGACAATACAGGAAACCATAGAAATGAAGGAAATCATAGAAATGGGGAAGTCCCAGCAAACAACTGCATAACCCAAGGAGGAGGAGAGCCACGCGGAGGCGAGAGGCAATCTCTCCGACTGCCATCTGAAGCATGGGAAAAAGCAAGGGCAGCAATTTCGGGTGCAATTACCATGACCACTGATGCCACGCGCGAGGATCTACTAGAATCCCAATATTTGCTCCATCACAAAAAAGGGACCTGCTAAGGATGCAGAGGCAACTCGATGAAAGAAAGAGGCTTGCCGATGAATCAAGCCTATGACGGGCCCAACTAAGCTCTACTGATAGGAGGAGCACTGTCAAGAAGGGGAACATCTCAAATACAGAACATCCCTGAAGGAGACAGAAGTGAACTAATCCGAGATTTGGATCTGTCTTTCATGTCAATAGATCGAGCAGGAAATCTCTAGGCAAAACCAGCTCAGGCAGCAATCATGGCTGCACAAACATATCTGATAACAACTCAACCTACACCCGACGATCCTCGCGTGGCCCTCCACCACTCCGTCCTGATGAACCTCAGCATGGTAGGAGCATATCTCACACAATCAGAGGAGGGAACCATACGGGAACCCGATAGATCGCCGTGCCATCGCAGCAGCCCTCGGCAAGTAAGTCACACCTGACAATCACGATCGCCATAGCGGTTCCACTTATCGAGATCTAAACCGCGAAATGATGCAAGAAACAACATTAAACAGCGAAGGATTGATCAATCCAGGGAAGAGCGTAGCTACCGAAGGTATTATGACGGTGAAAGCGAGGAAGCGCAAGAGCTATGTGGAGCCAGTTGCTTTACCTGACAGGTTTGTAGGACTCTAGTACCAAAAGATTTCAAATTACCTCATGATCGTCAGAAATATGACGGCCTCCAAGAGGCCGAAGCTTGGTTGACAAATTATCTGGCCACAGTTAAACTACAAGGCGGCTTTAAGGCCACCATGATGCAAAGTCTACAACTATATTTAATTGGCGTGGCTCGCTCTTGGTTAAGACAATTACCCAAAGAATCTATCAACAGCTGGAACGACCTGGAGGATAAGTTTATCAGAAATTTCAGTTCCACTTTCAAGCGACCCGCATCTCTAGAACAACTACGAGCCTGTAATAAAAAGCCACGAGAAATAATACGAGCTTTCATCCAACACTGGAGCATTATCAAAAACTCGGCTGAGATGATATCCGATGAAAGAGCAATTAACGCTTTCAACGATGGACTTCGGCGACAATAGTTCATTGAAAAACTAGGACGGATCAAACCAAAGACAATTTCGCAGCTGATGGAAATAGCCAATCGTTGGGCTGATGGAGAATATGCATTACATAACAAAAGAGCCTGCTCACCCAACGAAGATAGGGAGCAGCGCAATAATGATAGAAGGTGACGAAACAACGATGGGTATAGCACACCAAGTTATGTGGCAGACAGTTTTTCTAGAGGGGACAACCGACGAAGCGATGACTACAATAGCGGGTACCATAGTTACAGGGACAGCATCGGAGGAAGCCAGCCACAACAATGGTACCATCAAGCAAATCAAGACCCACCTATGTCAGCAGGACAAATGTTGGAAGGGCCATGCAATATGACGTAGACTCAATGGGGAAAATGAGATCCAATCACTTCCTAAAGGATTGCCGAACATTCATAAAAATGCAGGAGATATGCAATGCAAGGGCAACCGAAGCAACAAACAGAGGCTATTTTACTACACCTGGCGCTTTTGCTACCGGTGCACCACCACCAGCGCCGGGGCATCCACCTGGCTGGACAACCAAAAAACACAACGAACCAAGAGGATGAGTACCCCAGGTCAAAAGGGGCTTGTCGATGATTCAGAAGGGGCGACCATCTAATAGAACACAGAAGATGATCACTAGACAAGTAAACATGGCAGAAACAACACCACGACCTACACCAGAGTATCTTCATTGGTCAGAACAAGAGATAACCTTCAACAGAGCTGACCACCCACTTCGGATATCACGACCTGGTCAATTAGCACTAATAGTGGAGGCACAAATTGGCGGTTTTGACATAAGCAAAGTTTTTTTGGATGCAGGAAGCAGCATCAACCTCATCTATGCCAAAACTATACGGGCAATGAATTGGTCCCTGACAAATCTAGCACCGACATATACAACTTTCCATGGAATAGTCCTAGGCAAAGCTGAAACTCCTCTGGGCAAAGTATACCACGACATAGTCTTCAGAAAAATAAGCAACTTTAGGCGCGACAAACTGGAGTTCGAAGTCATGGATTGGCCATCACAGTACCATGCGATCCTAGGACGACTAGCTTTCGCTCGATTTATGGCAGTACCCCACTACGCATACCTGGTATTGAAAACGCCAGTACCCAATGCGGTCATAATAGTAAATGGAAGATTTAGCCGCTCGGACAGCTATGATCGTGAATTCAACAAAATATCAGAATCTTTTGGGGTGGAGGCGGAATGTGGCCAGCAAAAAATAGAGGATGAAGAACTACTACACGATGAATGCAGTGAGCAACATCCAGAAAATCAAGAGCACCACGCATCCGTAAAAGCTACCTATTCGGCCTCCATGTCCGGTCTTATGTAGGAACAAGCACTCGTCAGGTCTCCCAAGTACAAGAAACCCAGAAAATCAACTACTTTTCTCTCTGGTCCGCCGTACATACACGGCGCCCCCAGTCGAAAAAATACACTTACGGTGAAGAAGAATAATGGAGCACCTCAAGCAAGAAGCCGCACTTTTTAGGAAAATTCGTTACTTTTATATAAAATAAGGCCAGTGGCCAGGCGATTACGCCTATGCATTGTATCCATTTATACTCATCAATGAATAACGAAATTACTTCTCGGCATAGAAATTTCTAAGACACATATAGGCAGTCGTGCAAAGAAACATTAGTCCGTCGGATCCTCAACAAAAAGAATACAACGTGCAATCAAAATCTCGTAAAGCATATGACCTATTTGACGAGTATAAAAGAAGATCTATACAGTATCTACCCTACCAAAGTACAAAGCTACACAATAGAAGGAGAATTGATTAGATGGAAAAATTTATAAAAAACTCCTCGTCTGCGTCTAGGTACTTTCGAACAATTCTAATTGCAGGTCTATGGGTGGCAGCATAATGAGGTGCCATGTCGATAAGACTGCCATTAGCAGGAGGAGGCAGCTTTGATGATATGACATCCAAATCTAGTGTCGGATGATGCACATGCACCCAAGACAGTGCAAGTTTGGCACCAGACACAAGTTGAAGCTTCACAAAATGATGAATCCATTCACCCTGCCAAAATTTCACCATCAAATCAGCCAAAGTCTAAGGCTGGGGATCCTGAGGAAACATGGCATTATAAATAATAGCCAGTGATCTGCGACAACAATCGACAAACAGATCCACCTCGCAAACATGTTCTTAAAGCAAGGCCACGGCATAAGCGCCACGATGATCAATCCAGAAATCCATCCTGAAATTTTGAGAAGCAGACACAAGAGGTTGCATTTGGTTGCGCAGACGCTGTGTTTCTTCTCTCTTGCACAATCGAATGCCTACAAAGAGAAAGAAAAGAGAAGACAAATTGGCATCCACAAAAAGTAAGAACACCAGAAAGCAAAAACTTAAAGACTTACACAACATCTTTTCACTCGCCCTAGAAATCTCATCCAGGAAGTACGCCTCACGATCAAGGGCCTGGCGACTCTTCGACTAGGCGGCATCCACCATTGATTGAACAACTCAAAGTTTTCCTTCAAGTTTCTTCACCTGTTCAATTTTTTCAGCATATAAAGGCGGGTTTACTATACATACGATGGCAGTCTTGGCTGCACCCAGTCCAGATGAGGATGCAGTCACATCTGACGTTTGCGCAGACACGGGAGGGGCAGACGAATCATTCAGAATATGGCAAGACATATGAAAGATCGAAAATCTTTAGCAAAGAATAGAGCCATTCATAGACATATATACAAAAATATTCTTCTCATCAAAAGGAGACCTTTCCAGCAACATGATAAAATTAACATCATTACAAATGGCAGCAGAAATACAGGGAACTATAGAACAAGACTACAGAGCTGATTTCTCCAAAGATAACGTTGTGCTTGCAGAAGGAACACAAGCTATGGCAGGGGCTACAGGCAAAGAAGGAGCAGCAGCCGAAGAAGAACCATCAGCAGAGGAAGGAGCAGTTGATCCCTTTGGATCTGACTTGATACCCAGAAGCAGCCGAGATAATTTCTTTGCCCTCTTAATAAAAGGCTTCAAATCAACTAGTTATACTTTGAAGTTGACTGGGACATTGGAGCTAACCTTCTCCCAGTCGACCTTCTCGCCAAGCGCCATCACCAACGCCATTAAAGTTTCCACACCAAATTTCAACTAAGTCACGCTGTATCCAACAAGCGGACTTGGGTCGGCACCAAAAATAGCGACAAGATCGTTTAGGTTGGCGCGCACTTACTTCGATGGAAAAACTTCAGCATGCAAACCCTTGAAGGCACGGCGAGATCGAACAAGGAGGTTGCATAGACGAACACTATTAGCCTCCAAGGTGCTAACAGCACCCGATAAGGGGTCGACCTTGTTGTCTTCATCAAGTAGCAAGTTTTGGCCTGATAGCTCTGCACATACCAAAAAAAGGAGGTACGAGCAGAACGCAGAAAGAACGAGGACTAAAATGAAAATTCTCCCCTGACAAACAGAAAACTTACGAGCCAAGGAAGCGATGAGGGTCTCCAAGTGCTTCCACAAATTCTCATCTAAGATAGGGGCTTGTTTGGCTCTCTCTTCAGCAACGGCACTGGCTTTCTGAATGGCACACTCGAATGCCTGGTCCTGGATGACCTCGAACTCCTTGACAGCGGCTGAAGAAATCAGAACATAATGCAAAAAGTTAAGAAAGTAAGAGGAAGTGCAGATATCGGAAAATAAAAAATGATGATGAAAGTATACCTTTCAGACATTCGGCTTCATTACTGATCTTGATGAAGTGAGAGGCCATATTGACAATCTGACGCATCACAGGCTGTGGCAAAATAAGTACATTAGGAAGGCAAATCAAAGGAGAATCAGTGATTAAATTAAAAGGCCATAGATGCACTTACGTCCTGCATATCCACATCGATAGGGCGCTCGGATATCACCACGCCTTTTCCATCCAGTTTTCTTCTTTTTGGCACCAGAGGCTTTGACACAACAGCCGCATCCTTCTGGACGAGTGGATCCACAGAAGACGTGGGTAAAATTTTCGGGTCCTTGGTAGAAGGAGCAAAGGAAGTGCCAAGAGGAGACAAAGGCGGGTCTTCCGCATCATCGCCACTACAAGGGTAAAGACAAAGAATAAAGAAGAATCAGTGAACCGAATCACCTGAAAAAGCAGTAAACAGAAAATAAATACTTACGAAGATACGTCTTGCGCAAAGTGGAAAAGGTTCTTCTGGGAAGGAGCCGAAGAAAATGGTATGGCACCTGAAGGTTTCGAGGCTGTAGAATCATCTGAATCTTCAATGGTTTCCGCAGCGTCCAAACGTTTCCGTTTATCGCCAACAGGTGCAACACGGAAATCCTCTAAACAAATGATAACCCACAAGTATAGGGGATCGTGAGTAGTCTTTTCGATAAATAAGTGTCGAACCCAACGAGGAGCTAAAGGTAGGATAAATGTTCTCTCAAGTTCTATCAACCACTGATACAACTCTACGCACACTGAACATTTGCATTATCTAGGAAATAAAACTAGAGCAACAATACGAGCAATAGAGATAAATTTGCATGATAATAAATAACAAGAAAGTAAAGCTAGTTTCTGCAGCAATAAAATACACTAAACTAATAGAACCATGAGTGTGGAATAGTGGTGGTAATTCTGGTGGCTTTGTCCAAGTTCAAATAGCGAATAGATCAGGTTCATTTTCTTCGATGCAGTTTTCTACGTGGGAGAGGCTAAATATACATGCTCTTTACTACTTGGAATTACATGTACTATATGATTGGATTGTTAGCAAACATCCGTAAGTACTAATCAATGGTTTAAGGTTTCCCCAACCATAGCCTTAAGTTTAATGGTCCTCTTACTCCCATACGTGCAACGTTCTGGTTCATATCCTCAGGTTTCTGTCACTCCGGCAGAACTCCTCCTTTTTTTACACATACTACAAACCCTATGATGTTTAATCCATGCGCACACGAGTATAATGGACACTAAAGGACTATACCATATCAACATACAGCCCTAATGAACAAAAGACATTCAACCATTCAATCTAAGAACAAAGAAACTACACAAACATGACATAGATCATAGGATTATAACTTATAGCATCATACAGCATGTTTACGTAGGACGGTACAGAGGTGTGTGGGAGGATGAACCACTACATACTAGGAGGATTAGGTGATGGAGACGGTGGTGAAGATGGTGAAGAAGGCGGCGGAGGCGCCGGTGGCAGCGTGGGGACTCCTTCCCTGCTGCCGGTATCATGGGGGAGCACCGCCCCTTAGCCCCCTTCCTTCATGGCTTTTTGGGAGCCCTCCCCATGGAGATGGTATCCATGGGGGAAGTAAAAACATGGCTTTGGTGCTGCAAATTCGTGGGTGGAGATGCCCTGGGCGAATTAGGTTTCCTCTCTTTATATAGCTGCTCGGATTCCCGTCACCCCATCTTGGGCTGTAGTAAATCAGGCCTAGAAGGCCCATCCGGACTCGGAATCAGCTAAATTTTATATCTAGAATGTTTTCCGTGAAATTTCCAACAACTTTGAAATTGGAGAGTTTTCCGTTTGACGCCGTCTTCTCCCTGAAACGTGACCATCTTTAAAACGAGTTCTGAGACGGATTTCTGAAAAATACTAATTTGACTCCAACAAGGTTTCCACTTGTATTCTTGGTGATTCCTACATATCAAAATGTAAAACAAGAACATTGTGCACTTTGCAACTATTAGTAGTTAGTCCAAATACATTCTGAACTTTATACAAAAAAGAGTGTCAAAATCATATTATTAGCATAAAACCATCCACAATTATAGATACGTTATGGACGTATAAACATTTCCAAGCTTAGTTCCTGCTCGTCCTCGAGTAGGTAAACGATCAAAACAATATAATTTTTGAGGTGACATGCAGACAACACAATCTTGATTATCATTTTTGTAAAAGCATTGATAGCTGGGATTAAGGTACTCCAAACATGAATCATGAAAGATAGAGTTCTAACAATAAGACAAAGCAACTATGTTGTAACATGAAAAGGCACAAACAAAAGATTTATGAATAACAATGCTTTGCAAGACGTTTGTTTGTTTCACATAAAGAAAGCATAATGAGAATTGTATTCAGCTTGTCCCTCATAGAGTAGCAAAACATAAATGTATAGGACACCTTCAAAGTTAATAAGGGTGACTAGATACAAATAGTTTAAGAACAAGCAATATCAAAGTTATGCATCAATCAACAAGTCTTGGGACAATGCACATTAAACTAAGAATGATAACTATGCTCTCTTAATAGGTAGTTAAAATCTTATTTCCTTAAAGGAATTTTAGTTAAACATTCAAAAGAGTTAAAAATTAAATAAATCCATTTTTAAACTCTTATAATAATACTAAGTTATCATAACAATACTAAATATATAAAAAAATGAATTTGATGATTTTTGAGTAATACCTTTCTTTTAAGTAAAAGAAACATAAAACCTTTATAAGGTGGGTAAAACACGCAAAGAAGGAAGATAATAAATCATTGCATGGCATTACTATGCATTGCATATTGCTTCTTTAAATATTGTCCTTACCAGGCAATAATGGTTTTCTGTAGAAACCAGAGCTCAAGGTCAAGTGGAAGTATCCGACTTCACTACCTTGCAGTCACAAGGCAAGTTCATCACTTGCTCATGTCCTCTGAAGAGTCTTTATGAAAGTATTTAAAAATTGTGTGTTATCATCTATATTCTAAAAGAGACAGAAAATAAGTATTTCCCCAAACAAATGAAATCCTATTATCATCCTAAGTGATGATAAATATTAAGAATTGCAGTGGAATCTAAGATTTCAGTTGCAGAACAGATAGGACTTAATAACCCATGACATCAGTGATTCTAGCGCCATATATTACGCGTTAACCATAAGATTTGGAATGGTATGGAGAAGTCTAGATTATCTCGAGGCTGAGGATTTCTTGTGGAGAAACCTAGCACATCGGTGGAACCCCTTAGTTTCCCATGATTTTGGTGTCTAGATTATCTTGAGAGGCTGTCAGTGGTTTAGCTGGTCCTTTAAGGGAGCTTGCCAGGGCATAATCGTCTCATAGAGTCTTCAAGTGCCTACCAAACTTATAGACGGTCCTATAAGGATCTTGATAGAAGTGGGGCATGTCCTGGAGGGTCGTGTCTTCATGCGGGGTCACAGAGAGGGGCAATGATTGGCTTGGAGCACCTACTGGGCCCCACATCACGGAATTGTGGACGGGAAAGTACGCCTAGTTGTGCAACAAGGAGTTGATCTCTCATGGGTAAAGAAACACACCTCTACAGAGTGTAAGAACTGTAACTTGTTACTCCCTATTCCAGGAAGGAGCTACGAACGCGGCAAGAAAGGAACTCCATGAAGTTCTGGTCAACCTGTGAAGGCTGATGGGCATAGTTTTTTGCATAATAAAATCAATATTTGAAGAAATGTTTACTAAAACTACATAGTACCAAGGACTTATAGTTTGAGGTGGTAGATAGAGCATTAAACATCCCACCTTGCATATAGTGAACTTGCTGGGTAACGTTGTTACTCACTCTTTCCTTTGAACCCCTTCCTAGAATTTGAGGGCCAAAAGGATGACCAGGTGTATGCTATGGAGGTCCAGAACAATGTCTACTATGAAGATCCGGACCTGTTCGGTGGAATCGAAGGGCGTACTATGGGATACACTATGGAGCTGAAGAGAACAAGTTAGAGTAGTTGTCAGGCCGGAGCATAGTTACCTAGGTTGAACCGAGCAGCACAAACCCTATTGAATAAGTTGTTGAGCTCACATCTTTCTTATCGTTGTGTCTTTCGTTCTTCCGCTGAACTTATTAAATAATTTATATGTTTTGTAAGTTTGAATCACTTGAAGTTTCGAACTTCTGGTATTGTAATAATAATGAAGTGTGTATGTTTGTAATATGGACCCGGAATGTGTCTGTTGTACCACTCTGAGGAGTTGATATATACAGAATGGTGTTCTGTGGATGTCATGTCAACGACTATAGTATACTACACATGCAGTAGTATGGTGGGTCACCACAGCTAATATCAGAGCAATTTCTTTGACCTTAGGTTGGAAACCTAGTAAAGGGTATTACCTGTAGGAGTCTAGGAGCAACGGTAAAGAGTTCTCTAGAATATATGATGAATATTCAATTGGGAATATTTCGTTATATTTTTTATTGCGATAATTCTTTACTATGATACATCATTATAATTACTGGTTACTAATTATGAATGTTTTGTATACAGTCGAAATGGCACCAAAGTTTCCAAAACGAACTTTGGCAAGGAAAGAAGAAACTCTCGATGATTATCAGGGGACTTTAACTGAACAGCTTCCAGAACTTCTGAGGGTTTTTGGTTGCACAACTACTATTCCAGTTAGTACCTTGATATACCATGATGGACGAATCTTAGCCAACTATCGTGTTAGCATCCAACTACCAGCAAAGCTTGGTTTATATCACAATTTACCTATGGGTGAAGGTATAAGTGACCTAGCAGCATACCATGTTGCTATTCTGGAGGCGATATCCAATGTTCGGGAGCACAAAGAACAAGAGTTAGCTGGAAGCACATATTCTGTGATTCCTCACTACTCTATAGACATGGAGCCAGTTCCGGATCATCTTACTTTAGTAAAGAAGCATCCAAAATTAGATTCCAAGTTTATGGATCAGTATCCACTCATAGTTGGATCTTTGTATAAGACACATCAGGTTATTGTGGAGGATCAGATTGATATTCTAGAGGATTTAACTAATCCTAAACAAAGGGATAAGTTAGCATCTCAACTGGAGAATGAAGCAGTGGGTAGAGTTAGCCCAACTTTTAAGGATACACCGATAGATCCAGTATCTTTTACACCATACCCTTAATCACCTATGCTAGAACCCACTAGATATCCAAATGAGGGTACTAGTCATCCAGTACCATAGAATTCCTGGGGAACCGAGGACTCGAAAGTACCTATTGGAAATTCCGAAGGATGGAGGTACGGATCGATGGATGGATCTGTCGGAAATCCTATTCCTGTGGAAGATTCAGTTGGTGATACCGGGCAAACTAGTCGGATGGGAGTGAGGTCTTATTGCATTGATGGAAGGGATATCCATGTGGAGGATGTAGAGTCTAATGAGGAAGATCCTCAAGAAAGGGTGTTTGAGTCACCAGAACATTATCCTACTCTAGATAACATGCACTATCCAATTACACCTGAGGACTATCGTACCCAGCAGAGTACTTGGGGAGCACCGGAAGCAGAATATTCTGTTGATTACTCTAGAGTCGGGATGCAAGAGGCGATTGAAGAAGACAGTGATGAGGATGTTTCTGAAGATACCTCAAATGAGTTGGAAGGAATGGACGTACTTCAGCTGGATGATGTGTCAAGTCCGAATAATTCTGATACTAAGTATCGTCCATCGAAGAGGCAAGTCGTTCCACTAACGATGCATCGTACTTCACATCAGCACAGTTGTACTCCGGGTATGTACGATGAACGTCGCAGCTTCTGGGGAGCGTGACCTTGAGGAGGAGTATTCCAGTGGTGATACAGAAGTTAGAGTCTGGGCACTTGATGTAACTAAATAAGTGGGATAGCATCCACGTGAGTTTGTAATACCTAAATGGGCTGGGTTTGTAATGATGTTGTACTAACTATGTTGTTTGTAATGTATAATATGTGAAATGCATATTTGGTTCTTATTTGGATTTTGTTTTCCATTATGTGACTAGTTTTGTGCATGAAGTTGAGCTAAGAGCACATATGCATGATGTAATTATGAGTGTTCGCTTTATGTTACAGGACTAGGGGGTATGGAAACGGGTGTAGAGGACGGGACCAAACAACAGCACATGGAGCACGAAGCTAAGGGAAAGGTGGATGAAGACACCATAATGCAGGCAAATTTACCACCACCACCAATGAGGTCATTGATGGAACAAAACTTTATGCAGTACATGCAAATGATGTAAGAGTCCTAGGATAAGTTTATGGAGGGGTTAGTGGATCAAGTGGGACATCAGAGGGAACCTAAAGGACGTGGTGTGAGTCTTTCTAACTTTAAGAATGCAAGGCCTTTACCTTTTGCATTAGCCCATAAGCCAATGGATGCATAGGATTGGCTAGCAGATACCGAGAGAAAACTTAAGACTGTAGGTTGCAATGATGAGGAAAAGTTGAGGTATGCAACACATCTCTTAACTGGACCTGCAGCATCATGGTAGGAGAATCAGTTAGCAATGCAACCTCATGGAAGGGAGTATACCTCGGAGGAGTTTAAGAAGAGAGTTCGTGAATATCATGTTGTGCAAAGTGTTATTGAACTGAAGCGTAGGGAGTTTGAAGAACTTTAGCAGGGATACACCAGTGTCATGTAGTACATCTGGGAGTTCAGTCAACTATCTTGTTATGCTGAGGATGAAGTGAGCACTGAGGAAAAAAGGAAGAAACGATTCCTACGTGGTTTAAATCCATTTGTGAAGATGCAGCTGAGGCTAGCCAATAAAGCGACTTTTCAACAGCTACTTGATGCAGCCATCACATTTTAGGATGATTATAGGAATGTCCAAGAGGACCGATGGAAGCGCAAAGAAGGAAACCAAAAGGATCCAAGCAAGTAAACCTAAACCCAATATGGAGTTCAAAGCTCGAAATAGGTCCTTTAACAATGGTAAGAACCCCAATCGTGGTGCAACCACAACTAGGAGGAATGTCATTTGTCACAATTCTAAGCTTCCAGGGCACTATAGTAGGGATTGACTAAAGTTGGTGATCATATGCTATGGGTGTGGTCAGAAGGGGCACATGAAGTCCGATTGTCCCAAGAAACCACCAGGTGGTGGGCCTACATCAGGCGGTGGTCAAGCAAGAGGCGGAGGTGGACAACCTAATAAAGGAGGAAATTTTTTCAAGAATGACAATGGCAAGAGGGGCAGACCTACTAGAAAGCTGAATTGCACAACCTTGGAGGAGGTGGATAACTCGGATCAAGCGGTGATAGGTACACTCAATATTCTCACAAATCCTGGAAAAGTTATATTTGATACGGGTGCAACTACTTCATTCATATCTGAACAATTTTGTGATAGGTTCGGGATTAGAAGAGCACTGTTAGAAAAACCTATGACCGTAGTTACTGCTGGAGGGATCGTGGTAGTTAGAAACATAAAATTAAAGCAAGTCATCTCAATTTGTGGTCAAACCTATTATGCGGATCTTTATATGATTCCATTAAGGGGAATAGCTGTAGTGTTGGGAATGGATTGGATGACTGAGTATGGGGCTCAGATCAATTGTGAGGATAAAACTGTTTCAATGAAGTCTCCAAGTGGAGGAAGGATAGTCTATTAGGCAGATAAACATATTCATATCATGGTAGATCTACAATTGAACTCAATGAAGGAGGTCAAATTTCAAGATATTCCTGTAGTGAAGGAATTTCAAGATGTTTTTCCACCAGAATTACCAGGAATGCCACCTGATCGAGAAATAGAATTCACCATTGATTTAATAATGGGTACAACACCAATAGAACAAGCACCGTACAAGATGGGACCACAAGAATTAAAAGATCTTAAGGAGCAAATTGATGAGTTAGCTAGAAAAGGATTTATTCAGGAAAGTGTATCCCCATGGGGAACTCCAGTAATTTTTGTGGATAAAAGAGATGGAAGACGAAGAATGTGTGCGATATATCATAAACGTATCTATAACTTTTGATGCTCCATGCTTGTTTTGTATCAACTTTCTTATGTTTTTTATACACTTTGAGGTATTTTTATACATTTTCTGGAACTAACCTATTAACAAGATGTCGCAGTGCCAGTTGCCTGTTTTCTGCTGTTTTTGGTTTCAGAGAAGCTAGTAAGGAAATATTCTCGAAATTGGATGGGACAAAAGCCAAATTCAATATTTTACCAGAAGGAACACAGAGTCTAAAGGGCAGCCAAAGTTGGGCCACGAGGTGGCCACACCTAGGGCTGGCGCGGCCACCCCTAGGGTGCGCAACCCTATGGTTTGGGCCCCTCGAGCAACCATCGACCTTGGCTCTAATACCAATTGAAAGGGAAATGGATGTCGTCTAGAGGAGGGTGAATAGGTGTTTTAAAATTATTACGGTTTAGGCTCTAATAATTGTGGAATAAAACTTAACGTTTAATTTCTCAAGCCAAAACCTATATCCACTAGTTTCACTAAGTGCACCAACAACCTATGCTAAGCAAGACAAGCAACAAGGTGATAGCAAGATATAGTACTTCAAGCACGATGGCTATCACAATGTAAATTGCATAAGAAAAGGGCTCGTTTGAGAGATAACCGATGGGCACGGAGACGATGATTTGTTTCCCGAAGTTCACTTCCAAAGACGCTACGTCTCCGTTGGAGAGGTGCAGGGGCGCAATGTACTTAGAACGCCACAAATGGCTCACCTCGAGGTGTGGTGGCTCGATGCTCACCCAACGCCACACAAGGCCTCACCAAGGATGCGAAGCCACGCGACTCATCGACGCCACAAAAGGCTCACCCTATTCTCCCACGAGCTCGCCACAAAGGCCTACTCACGTTCCACTATGGGACACTTGAGGGCGGTCACCGAACCCGTACAAGGCTTGGGGCAATCTCCACAACTCAATTGGAGGGCTCCTAAGAAACGCCACAAAGGCTCCACAATGCCACAAAAGGCCAACAAGCTTGGGGAACCTCCACAACTCAATTGGAGCCCCAAGAACAATGCCACAAAGGCTACAAAGCCACAAAAGGCAACAAGGCCACAAAAGGCTACAAGACCACAAAAGGTCAACTATCCAACCACACAATCGTCTAGGGTTCCAAGAACCCAAGAGAAACAATCCCAAGGGGTTGAACTCACCGAATCTCCGAGGAGAACTCAAACCTATGCACCAAATGCAAGAGGCAAGTCCTTCACTATCAAATTCCACCAAAGCTACAAAAGCTATTGGGGGAATAAGGGAGGAAGAACACAAGAGGAGAACACAAAACTTTCCAAGATCTAGATCCCAAGGATTCCTTCACCAAGAAGGGATTTTGCTTGGTGGGGCTTGTAGATCTAAATCTCCTCTCTCAAATCCCTCAAAAAGATGCAAGAATCATAGGAAGGGAAAGGGGAGAGGGCAAGCTCTTCAAGGTCAACAATGGAGGAGAGAGAGAGCAAGAACCAAGTAAGAGCAAGTTAGGGCCGAAGGGGAAAGGGGAGCTCCTTTTAAAGGGCTCCCCGATCTGCCCGTTACCCACAAAATCGCGCACGGCCGATAGTACCGGTGGGTGGCCGGTACTACCGATGGAACCCAGCCAACGGTTAGAAAACAGCAAGAGAAAGACCAAAAACACGAGCCTGGCCGGTACTACAGACGCTTCGCCAGAACAACCGGTGGCAAGAATGTCCTAGAGGTACTACCGCCTAAAATACCGACAGAAGTACCGTCAAATAGCACAAACCAGGCAGAGAGAGTACTGAACCAAAATTGGGGTTGCCGGAAGTTGGGACGGAATTAACATCGGTACTACCGGTGGCAAACTGCCCTGGCGGTACTACCAGGGGCCCGCCGGAACTACCGGTCAGGCAAAAACTTCAGAACCAGAACTGCCACAACTTTTGCATCCGAACTCCAAACGAGATGAAACCAATTTTGTTGGAAAGATAACGACGCGTAGAATCCAACAAAAAGGGAGAAAATTTTGTTCGAAAGATAACTCGAAATATTGGTTATCACCAAGGGAGAAAATACCATGAATATATATGTGAGATACCTCCCAATGTGTGGAGCCGGAAAACCCGCAAGATCAAAAACGCAATAAGATATGCAAGGGAAATCCGTTTTTGATGAACTAGAGCTTGTTATGAAGATAACCACAAGCTCTAGATCCTCACATGGACAAGAACCAAACAATAACCAAGAAAGATGATGATATGTATGCAAAGGTTTGAGCTCTCTCTGAAAGATACGAATGAGTCACCCACTCGAGAGCCCCTCTTGATAGTACGGCTATCTACCCTAAACCCGGTCTCCCAACACTACAAGAACACTACAAGAGACCGGTAAAATAGAAACCCTATCAAGATCATACCTTTGCCTTGAGCATCCCACTTGAGCTTGATGTACACGATCTTGTCACCTTCAAGATGGAACACCTTTCTTGGTAGCACTTACTTGCACTTGCTTGATGAAGTCTTGAGACATGCTCCCCCATACTCCATGGGGAATCTTCTTCTTCGAACTTGACTTGATCATTCCATGATTGCCGAGGATGGCAAGCTTCGAGCAAGAGATCTTCTAGAGATGACGCATCTTGAGCTTGCACTTCAATTCTTGATGATGTCTTGAAGATGGCCATGAGGAACTCCATCTTCTTCTTCTTCTTCAAGACAAACTTGATCTTCTTCTTCTTCTTCTTTTTCTACTTGATTCCAATAGGCAAAAGCCCTTGGATGATGCTTCTTCAAGACAAACTTGATCTGCTTCTTCTTCTTCTTTTTCATCCTTGAAACAAACACATGGTCCAAGCGATGCCAATGGACAAACCTACAAGTGAAACTCAATTTGCACATTAGTCCATAGGGATTGTCATTAATTACCAAAACCACACATGGGGCATACATGCCCTTTCACCTATAAAAGTACCCCGATGCAGAAACCCTAAGGACCCGATCAAAAATCCACGAAAGAGTCTATAGCCGCCGCCATCTCCATCCCTAGATCGGGTGATCCGAAGCTCTTCCCGGCACCCTTCCGGAGGGGAGAGATCATCCCAGAGGCCTTCTTCATCACCATGCCAGCCTCCAGAGTGATGCGTGAGTAGTTCACCCTTGGACTATGGGTCCATACAGTAGCTAGATGGTTGGTTCTCATCCTTTGTGCTATCATGTTTAGATCTTGTGAGATCCGTTCATGATCAAGATCATTTATTTGTAATCCTATATGTTGTGTTTGCAGGGATCTAATGGATATTGAGATACTGCATAAGATTGATTATTGATTCTATCATGTCTATGTTATTTGTGATCTTGCATGCTCTCCATTACTAGTAGCTATCTTGGCCAAGTAGATGCTTGTAACTCCAAGAGGGAGTATTAATGCTCAATAGTAGGTTCATGCCTCTAGTAATCTGGGGAAGTGACAGAAATCTCTAAGGTTGTAGATGTGCTCTTGCTACTAGGGAGAAAACAACAATCCTTTGTCCATGGGGAAATTGTATTGTTTACTTTACACACTTTGCTTAATGTAATTATCTATTGCTTGTAACTTAATAATGGAAGGGGTTCGGATGATAACCTGAAGGTGGATTATTAATCATAGATGTAGTTGGATTACGGTCTTTGTATTATGTTGTAATGCCCAATCAAATCTCATAGGAGTCAAGATGTCTAGTATATGCATTGTTATGCTTTCTCAATCTGTCAATTGCATCGCTATAATTTGTTCACCCAACATGCTATTTATCTTAAGGAGAAACACCTCTAGTGAACTATGGACCCTAGTCCATTCCTTTACCATTGATATACCATCTACTGTTTATTGTTTACTGTTTAATTTTTGTAAGCAATTACTATCTTCCACACTATACGTTTAATCCTTTGTTTTCAGCAAAACCAGTGAGATTGACAACCTCACTGTAAGTTGGAGAAATGTTCTGTGGTTGTGTTGTGCAGGATAACAAGTTACTAGCAACACCTTGGAGTTGTTTCCTTACTCCTACTGGTTCCATAACGTTGGTTTCATAACTGAGAGAAACTTGCTGTTGTGCTCATCATACCTTCCTCTTGGGGTTCCCAATGAGCTCTACATATTTTGAGCCATCGGTGTGGTGATTACAAAAATATGAACAATGTCACCATCAAGAACAAATTCCCATTGCCAAGAATTCAAGATATATTTGATCAAGTCAAAGGAGCTAGAGTATTTTCGAAAATTGATCTAAGATCAGGGTACCATGAGATAAAAATCAAACCTGAAGATGTTCCAAAAACAGCATTTGTGTCAAGGTATGGACATCATGAGTACCTCGTTGTCCCTTTTGGATTGACCAATGCACCAGCAATATTCATAAATTTGATGAACAAAATCTTCATGCCTTATCTGGATAAGTTTTTCATAGTGTTTATTGATGATATTTTGATATACTCAAAGGATAAAGAAGAGCATGTTGATTATTTGAGGATAGCATTACAAATCTTGAGAGAACATAAGCTTTAAGCTAAATTCAGCAAGTGTGAATTTTGGTTGGACAAGGTAGAATTTCTTGGTCACGTGATCAGTAAAGATGGAATTGCGGTAAATTCGTCCAAAGTAGAATCAGTGCTAGAATGGAATGCACCAACTAATGTGAAACAAATATGAGGTTTCTTAGGCATGGCAGGCTATTATCGGAGATTCATTGAAGGATTTTCCAAGATAGATGGACCAATGACCAAATTGCTAAGAAAGAATGCGCGATTCATATGGGATGAGAAGTGCGAAGCAAGTTTTCAGGAATTGAAAACCAGATTAATAACCACACCAATCTTAGCTATACCGGAAACAGGAAAAGATTACACAGTATATTGTGACGCATCCAAAGAATGACTAGGATGTGTGGTAATGCAAGATCGCAAGGTAATTACTTATGGGTCTAGACAACTCAAACCTCATGAAGTCATCTACCCAACACATGATTTGGAGTTAGCAGCAGTGGTCTTTGCTTTAAAGGGATGGATACATTTTCTCTATGAAGCAAGGTGTGAACTATACACGGATCATAAAAGTCTCAAATATTTCATCACTCAGAAGGAGCTGAATATGAGGTAGAAAAGATGGTTGGAGTTGATTAAGGATTGTCCTTACAGTTAACTATACTCCAGGAAAGGCCAATGTAGTAGTAGATGCTTTAAGTCGGAAGAGTACGGATACTCAACCCATCAATAGAGAATTACCAAAAGAGTTGCAAATGGATTTTGAAAGGTTAGAGATACAATTCCTAAGGACAGAAGTTCATGTAGGCTTAGCTAGCATGAGGGTTGTAGAAGAGCAAAGCAGTGATCTTCGTCATGAGATCTATCAACATCAACTTGATGATCCAAACATTGCCAAAGAAATCAGAAGAATTTCCGAAGGACAAAAATCAGGTTTTCACCTAGGAGATTATGGAACTTTATGGTTTCAAAACCGTCTTTGTGTACCATATGTACCAGAGATCAGAGAGGTGATACTCCGAGAAGCACATGAGACACCATATTCAATTCATCCAGGGAGTACGAAGATGTACATGGATCTTAAGGAATTATTCTGGTGGAATAACATGAAGAGGGACATTGCAAAATATGTGTCTGAATGTCATACTTGCAAAAGGGCAAAACCATGACATCAAAGTCCAATAGGACCATTACAACCATTAGAATTTTCGGAATGGAAATGGGTGGAAATTGTTATGGATTTTATCAAAGGATTACCTATGACACCGAAGCGGAAGGATATGATATGGGTAATTGTGGATAGATTCACAAAAAGTGCATATTTTATTACGGTAAATCAAAAAGATAATGCTGAGAAGTTAGTGGAAATCTATGTCAAAGAGATAGTAGGTAAGCACGGAGTACCCAAGAAAATTGTATCAGATAGAGGATATGTGTTTACTTCAGCATTTTGGAAACAATTACATGAAGCATTTGGGTCAAAATTGGATTTCAGCACCGCCTATCACCCCGAAACTGGAGGCAAGATGAAAAGAACCAATTGTTGGGGATATACTTTCCGGGTATCCTCACTGTACCTCACTGACCAGGGTGGCCCACTTCGGGTTAGAGCATTGCTTCACGGGAGGCCCAGTCAGGGAGTAGAGACGGAGTCTAGTCCAGCTACGGGAAGGCCCAGAGGACTTACCGACATAGGCCCATAGTGTTACTTGTAGTTCAAGATGTACTCTGTAACCGACTCTTAGTCGTAGCCGGATAGATCTCTCCTGTAAACCCTAGGACAGATATCTATATAAGCCGTCCTAGGGAGAGCCTTTAGGGCACCCTCACAATAGTCTACAATGTCAACTCGCATAGGCGAAACCCTTGTAACCCATATTCCGGCTCTGCCATATTACTGGATTGCTAGCAGGAGTAGGATCCATCCAAAGCCGGCGGATTCGAACCTGGGTAAACTTGTGTGCTAACCGTCCTGGAACACCATACGTCTCACACCCCTCTATTTTGCACGTCTTGTTGACGCCCTCATGGCGTACTTCTCATCAACCGACAACAGTTGGTGCCCACCGTGGGGCAAGTGAGCTTCGGATCTGCGTTTCGAGCGGAATCTGCAAGAATCGGAATCTGCGAGACTATCGCCGTTGGTCGCGTCCTCTACGCCAGCGATGTCCCTCTCGTCGTACTCGACGAGACCTAGATTCCGGCTAGGGAGGTCGTGACTGCTTAAACCATCATGTCCTTTGGCGAGATCGATGTGTACATCGGTTTTGCTGAATCTGTCCCACCTACCCCAGCGGTGATGATAGAGGCAGAAGAAAACTCTAGGTCCACTTTGTCCGTGAAGGCGACAGAGGTCCCGATCTCAGAAAACCCTAACCCCACCAAGCCCGCACCCGTTGCGGAGATAGTGGAGAAAGCCGAACCTGAAGCAGATCTTGAAGTTCAAATCGAATCTGGAGTGGATCTCCCTAGCGAGGCTGAATCCCAGATTGATTTACCCACCGAAGTCAAAATCCACGAGGGGAAGGATAATAACCTTGGTTCCGGCTCTGCCAACGCCGGAACAGACCAACCTTTCTTGAGGCATATGTTGAGGCGCATGATGTGGCAAGGCCAAACGTGGATGAGGTTCTCGAAACCATCAGCATTTTCGAGGAAGCCCAAAAGGAGAGCCGCAACTACCTCAGGACACACATGTCGCACTTTGTCGGATATGTTGGATCCGTATCCGGCTCTGCCGATGCTGGAGACATCAAAGAGTCGGTGCTGGAGGCGATCGGAACAAACACCGACTTACCCGAATCCTCGGATGACTCGATGACGTCGGCGGATTTCAGAAAGTTCTCCACGGAATATGAAGAGGAGTTCAACTCCAAAGCTACAGAAGAAGAAGAAGCCATGGATGAAGGATCCTGAGAAAACTCTCCCAAAGCGCAGTATGACATGGATCTCGGAGATAATCCTGATGTCCAGATGTCTGAAAGTACCGATTAGAGCCTGACTCCGGGAAGCGGACCCAAAGCCGTCTATGCTACCGGCACTGCCAAGAAGGCAAAGAAGAAGAACAAGAAGAACATGACCCTGGCAAAAGAACTTCCGACAGAGGAGGTGATTGCCGAGGAATATGAGGAAGACTCGGATGGAGCACTTATCCTAGACGAGCCCAAAGAAGAGTTGGTGGACGAACACTTGGTCACTACAGGTGCTCGTAAACACATCGATGATGCGTTAACCACACCTATCCCTACTGCGGCAGAACTCACTGCCGCGGAATTGGAAGAAAGGGCCCAGGCCCTAGAAGCGCGTCGCCAAGTACTCCTAGATGAAGTCAAAAACATCGAGGAAGAGAAGAAGCACATGGCTACGGCGGAGAATCCCATCTCTCTGCAACATTAGAAGAACCGGAAAGGCCACGTACATGCCGACAAATTTCTGGAAGTATGCAAGTTTCTCTTTGAGGGAGATCCGGGGATGCCTCGGCTAGACAGTAATGGAGATCTGGTGTACCCAACACTAGTGCAAAACACCACCACAGATTGAGATATCCTGGCAAATAATATAGGCCTAGAAGAGGTTCGATTGGGCATTAAGCTACTCACCAAGGGTCTGGAGCAGCGGAAGGTCGCGAAATCCGGAAGCGGAAAACTGGTCTCTTAGTCGGACCAATGTCGCACGGATCCGTCCTGGAACGACGTAAGACCCCAACGGGTTCCAGAACAACATCACCGTTTTGACCGTCGGGAAGACAACCACTCAAGAACTGGATCTTCAGGGCAGCACCACAGAACTTCACATGACTGGCGCAATATTGCTCCGGCCACCGAGCAAGAGGCAATTGTTGCACTGTATCCGAGAAACCCTCCCCGGCGAGGGTCGAACAATTGTAGGGAAGAAGACAAAGAGGAACGTCGGGAGGGGGTCGGACAAACGAAGGAACAACGGACGGCAAGCCGTCTGGCTGAACCCCATCATGATGGGAACTACCTCAGGACACCATGCCGAGTCAAGCCGGCAGGAGGCTCGTCGCAATGAAGACCCTCCCCGAAACCGGAATAATGACACTCCGGACAGAGGTCGGCGATCATCCGGAAACAATCCACCTTCTGCACCAAGTATCCACCACAACGGTTCCCAAGGAGGCCAAGGAGGGTGTCGTGGTGGAGGAGGTGGTGGCAGAAGCCGAAGCCCGGCTCTAAGACACCGTAGCCACAACCATCAATCAGGACGACGATCTCTATCACCAAGTGACATGAGACATCGGATCAACTCCAACATAGAGGCGTGGTGCTACGAGAACGACGAAATCTATGTGGGTCCAAAATGCTTCGGACCATGCATAAGAGCAACAAGATTTCCGGAAGGATTTGCTATCTCAAGGCACATCCAACCCTACGACGGTGTAGCCAGGCCAGATACTTGGCTCCAGGATTTTATCCAAGCTTGCTGCATCGCCAAAGGCGGAAACAGCTTGGTCGCAACCCGATATCTCCCACTTATGTTGCGGAAGATGGCGCGGTCATGGATCAATGAACTTCTAGAGAACACCATCCTCAACTGGTATGACATGCAAAGTGCATTCTTTCAGAATTTCGAAGGCACATATCGGAGGCCCTGTACAGTAGGAGACCTACAACGTTGCACCCAGAAAGCTGGAGAAACTTCCTGAGATTACCTCCGACGATGGATTGACACCAAGAACTCCTGTGAAGGAGTAAATGACCAAACTGCAATTGAAGCTTTCATTCCAGGACTCCCAATTGGTTTACTACATCATCGCTTGAAGTGTGACAAAGTCACTGATCTGGGAGAAATGATAGAAATAGAGAGCAAGTATGCAGATGCTGATGACAACACAGAGGGATTACTAAACGCCCTAGATGTGCCATAGTCGGCAAAACAACCAAAGAAGCAACCTCAGAAGCGCAAGAACACGTCGGAAGAAAAACCCAACACGGAAACGGTAGTGGTCACTGCTACTTTCAGGTCTAGAGGACGAGGAGGACGTGGCGGCGGCCGCGGACGCGGTCATGGGACATCAAGGGTCCAGGGTAGAGGAGACCAGCAACCTGGCAAAACCCACTCCTGGGCCGACATTGCTAATAACCCATGTGTGCATCACCTAGATGCCAGTGGGGGCTCGTCTCACACAAACACCGAGTGTCGTTTTAATGACGACATCAAAAAAAGACGATACCACTGGCTATAGGGCTAAGCAGGAGAAGGGAAAGAAGAATCCTGAAAAAGATAAAGAGACCTAGGAAGATTTCTACATGGAGGAAGATGATCCTTCAAATCCCAAGCCGGAGGGAAAGAAAAACTTCCCAACAAAGAAAGACACTTACGTCACCTTCCTCGGATCTCAACCAGCTAAGGTCAAGAAAGCAGTTCTGCATGGGCTCAACGCAATTGTTCTGGCTGTCCCACAATTCCTGGACTGGTCGGAAGTGGCAATCACCTTTGACCGTGCTAATCATCCACCTAAGTTGCACAAGCGAGGAAAATACACCTTAGTCGTCAACCCACTTATTGATGGCTATGGTTTCTCCAAGACTCTCGTGGACGGCGTTAGCAACATTAAAATCTTGTATGTTGAAACGCTACGCCGGATGCGGATCTCGGAGACCCAGCTGAATCACAACTTTGTGATCTTTCACGTAGTTGTCCAAGGAAGACAAGCAAATTCCCATGGGAGAGATCACTTTGTTACCTTTGGAACTCCAAAGAACTATCGGACGGAGGAACTTTCCTTCGAAGTGTTCCCGTTCAAGAGCGTGTATCACGCCATATTCGGACGTCCGGCTTACTGGCTTTTATGGCTCGTCCGTGTTACATTTACAATGATAAAAATTCGAGGTCCCGAAGGCGCGATCACAATCAGGGGAGACCCGAAGAAGGCGCGAGAGTGGGAGGACGGAAATGCCGCCTTTGCTGAAGCCGTGCTGCATGCCTAGTAGTACCAGGAGATCAAGAAGACCATTGATCCGTCCGAGATGCCCACAATGAAGAAGGAGGTGACAAAGCTGAATCCAGAGTTCAAGGCATCAGAAGAGACGAAGAAGACACCGTTGAAGGATGGTGACCCCTCGAAGGTGACCCAAATAGGTGTAGGCCTAGATAGCGCATAGGAAAGCGCACTCGTCATGTTCCTCCAAGCAAATCAAGATATCTTCACATGGAAGCCATCTTACATGACCAGAGTACCTAGGGAACTTGCCGAGCACTCTCTAAATGTACACCCGAACGCTAAACCCGTCAAACAGTTCCTACGACATTTTGGCGATGAAAAGCATAAGGCAATAGCTAAGGAACTAGCCCGGCTCTAGTTAGCCGGATTCATAGAAGAGGTCATCCATACTGATTGGTCGGCCAACCCTGTAATGGTCCTTAAAAAGGACACCACTGATTTAAGGATGTGTGTTGATTATACTGCCTTGAACAAGGCTTGTCCCAAACATCCGTTCGCTCTTCCTAGAATTGATCAAGTTATCGATTCTATGGCAGGCTCGGAACTCCTATGGTTTATCGACGCATATTCCGGTTATCACCAGATTCAGATGAAGGAGTCATACCAAGTAAAAACTTCATTCATAACCCCCTTCAGAACCTTCTGTTTTGTTACGATGCCCTTTGGGCTCAAGAACGCAAGAGCTACGTACCAGTGCACTATGCAGCATTGCCTCCACGACCAAATCGGACGCAATGTACATGTATACATGGACGGCATTGCGGTGATGTCCAAAGAGAAGGAAACACTAATTTCTGACCTGGAGGAAACATTCGCCAATCTACGAAAATATAACATAATGCTTAACCCAAAGAAGTGTTTCTTTGGAATACCAGCCGGAAAATTGTTAGGTTTATCGTGTCTCAAAGAGGCATAGAGGTAAACCGAGACAAGATTAAGGATATACTCAATATTTCCAGGCCAACTCGCCTGAAGGACGTTCAAAGACTAATTGGTTGCATTGTTGCAGTCAGTCGGTTTGTAAGCCGGCTCGAAGAAAGAGCCACACCACTATACAAGCTCCTGAAAAAGACCAAAAAGTTCGTTTGGACTGACGAAGCTGAAGCTGCGCTACAAGACCTGAAAGTAGTACTCTCATCTGCTCCTATCCTTGCAACACCGGAACCACGAGAACCGATGTTGCTCTATCTCGCTGCGACAAACAGAGTCGTCAGTGTCGTCATGGTGGTGGAGAGACCAGAGGAAAATCAGGAACACCTGGTGCAGCGTCCGACTTATTATCTCAGCGAAGTCCTAATTGAATCAAAGCAGTGGTAGCCGCACTATCAAAAGCTGGCTTATGGTGTATTTTTTGCATCTCGTAAGTTAAGGCATTATTTTCAGGAACATCCCATTACTGTGGTCAGCAGAGCTCCCATGAGAGATATAATCAACAATAACGATGCTATAGGACGCGTCGCAAAATGGGGCATAGAGCTTTCAGCTTTCAACATTGAGTATAAACCTCGTATAACAATCAAATCCCAAATCCTCGCTGACTTTGTCGCTGATTGGACAGAGACAACGGAAAATATGACCCTACTAGAGTCAGAATACTGGACCTTACATTTTGACGGGTCTAAAGCACTCGGGGGCTGGCGTGGTACTCAAATCACCCCAAGGAGACAAACTTTTCTATGTGTTGCAGATCCACTTCACGGCGATGAATAACATTGCCAAGTATGAAGCACTACTGCATGGAATCCGGATTGCTAAGGATATCGGCATCCGACGTTTGATGTGTTATGGAGCTTCGGATCTTGTTGCCCAACAAGTGTCAGATATCTGTAATGCGAATAAACACATGGCAGCATATAGAGCTGTCGTGGATGAACTATCTAAATCGTTCGAAGGGTTTGAAGTTCAACACATTCCTTGAACAGATGCACTATCTCGTATAGGTTCTGCACGGAAAAAGCTTCTGCATGGCGCTTTTTTGGAGCACCTCAAAGTTCCCTCTATAAAAGGAGTAGACAAGTAATATCCCACCCAATCCGACTCACCTTTAGTAGCAGTTTTCGCTGTAATTCCCAGCTAGACGCAACCCTACCTGGATTACTTGGTAGATGGCAAATTACCCGAAGACGAAGTTCTGAGCCAGCAGATCGTCCGACGAGCAAAAGCCTACACTATAATTAGTGGTGAGCTCTATAAGCGGAGCGTCTCTGGGGTCTTTCAGTGTTGTGTATCTCAGGAAGAAGGAGTGGAAATCTTACGAGAAATCCAGGAAGGCGAGTGTGGTCACCATGCTGCAGCGAAATCTCTAGTGGAAAAAGCTTTCCAACACAGTTTTTTCTGGCTTACAGCCAAGGCAGATGCCTAATGGTTGGTCAAGACGTGCAAAGGATGCCGAAAGTATGCCAAACAAGCTCACGTTTCGGCTGATCAGCTGCGAACAATACCTATAACATTGCCTTTCACGGTCTAGGGGCTTGACGTAGTAGGACCATTTAAACATGCTCCAAGTGGATTTACTCATCTCTTAGTGATGGTGGATAAATTCATAAAATGGATTGAGGCTAAAATCGTCACTAGTTGTGATGGAGAAACAGCTAGAAGATTTGTTGAGGATGTCATAATCCGATATGGTTATCCGCATAGCATTATCACGGACAATGCGAGTAACTTTTCTATGGGAGAGCTTGTCGAATTCTGCAATGAACAAAATATCCAGCTTGACATTGCGTCAGTCGCACATCCGCAGGCTAATGGACAAGTCGAAATAGCAAATGGTTTAATCATATAAGGCCTAAAACAAAGACTCGCAGCACCACTACGACGTGTTGCGGGGGTTGGGCAGAGGAATTACCTTCTGTAATATGGAGCTTTCTTCTTGGTCTATGGCGCAGAAGCAGTTCTTCCTAGTGATTTGATTCACACTTCTCCTAGAGTTGCCGCGTATATTGAAGAGGATGCCGAAATTTCTCAACAAAATGATCTCGACTTAGTCGAAGAAGTCCGTGTCGTTGCTAAGATGAGATCAATAGCCTATCAACAGAAGTTACGCAAGTATCATAGCCAGAGAGTCATAAACCGGTCTTTCAATAAGGGCAATTTGGTTCTCCGGCTTGTGTAGAAAAAGAAAGCACAAACTTTTCCCAGTATGGGAAGGGCCATTTTTAGTTAGCCTAGTATTGCACAATGGTTCTTACTATCTAACTTATATGCGGCCAGTCAAAGAAAGACCTGCTACTAAGCAAAGAAAGAGAGCTGGAGGCAGTACAGACCCGGAAGAATTAGAAAGACCATGGGATATTGCTCAGCTACGTCCCTTTTATTCTTAGTTTATCTTTCTTTTGATCATATATGTGTACATGTTCAATAAGAAATAAAGTATTGGTTGCCTCAAAAAAAATCTGAGAAGTTTTTTACCATCTTATTTTCGAATGATCATGTCACAGTCGAAAATCCCAAAATACTTGAAAGTAATTTATGCTCATTTTTGTTCTGGTATAGATTTCCGATTCTAAAATTGATACCTTCAGGTGTAAATCTAAATTTTGTAGTCTATACTTTGGTTATTTATCTGATTGCCGGATGCAGGCATTTTCTGAGTAGTGAATTGTTGGTACTGGAAGCCGGCTTTGTTTCCGAGTTAAAACTGGTTTAGCAATTGAGCTCCATTGCTCGGCAAAGTTTTTGTGTTGAAGGTTGGTCGGCTCACGAAAGGGACGAGACGGAAAGCCAGATAAACGATAAGTACAGACAAAAAACATAAGTTCTTATGTCAAGATTGCAGGCACGATACTTATAAAAACAAAAGTGCTAAATAGATAAAATAAAACTTAGCACCAACAAAAGTATTATACTACTTATTTACAACCCGAATTGTTTTCAGAATAACATATTGTTTGTTCTGATGCTCTATGATGCAGGGGGGAAGAAGGAGCAGCCGGCTCACTTGAGACATCAGCCTCGCCTCGATATCTTTCCGAGATGTTCAAATTTGAGATGGTTTGTTCGTCGTTGGAAACTTCACCAGTTTCTTCGGTGGGCGGAGGCGGCGTCTCTACGCGAGTGAAGAAGGGAGTGTCGTAGCTGATCAAGTCATCTACGTGGCACCCATATCCGGCACAGGAGTCCATGATTGCTTTGATGTCCTACTCCGGACCATCTTCAACCATAGTAGAATACCCTCTGGTCACTTGCCAGATTTCCATGCTTCCATGGTGGCTCATAACCATGGTCAGAGCGTTGTGCGCTACGGTCCGCGTGTAGGACATGTTCCAGTCCTGGATGAGCTAGGGCATCTCCTTTTCCTTATCTCGCACGTCAAAGCCGGACATTCTATGCATGTCTGGAACCTTGAGAACTATGACGATCCTCATCAACTTACACTGCTTTCCCTTTTCCTCCCTTTACCGGATCATATGGGACCATCTGTTTGTCTCGTCTCCCCGAGGTTACCACTTCCTCTCTCCTAGGACCATGACCTGGGGACGACGCGGCTCTAACATATTTTGCCAGGTTATTCCTTACCGAATGAACTACGTGAGATGCTCTGGGCTGTGCCTGGTTTGCCTTGTTTATTTCCTCATTCTCCTGACATGCTACCCTCAAAGGTGGTTAACTCTTTCATGTTGCCTCTCTCGGGCTTCTCCGGTTAAGCCTTCTAACTCGGAGGCAGCTGCATTGGTATCCCTGAGGGTCCTAGCCGGGGTACTGTATCTCTCCAGCCCTGCAGTTACTATCGTATCTATCTGACCCGACCTAGGCACATACTCCCTGTCAATCTCTGTAATCAGGATTCTACCCAGGATTTTTATTCCATCTATGCGGTTTGCCTTCGCATACTACGGAAGAGTGATATTCAGTGACTGCTGCAACTCAGCTACTTTTTCGCACCAGCTAGCATTTTCTGCCTAGTTTCCTCTAACTCAGCATGTGCCTGAGCCGGATCTACTACTGCCGCAATGGGTGTTGCTAAGCTATCGATTGCCTGCTGTATTACATTCTCTGGCCTCTCTAGTGGAGGGAATCTAGACCTTGACTGCTTTGGCGTTGCCTCCGGCTCTGGCGTCGGATCCTTGCTTGCTCCTGCTTCTAGGGTCGTCATCATGACCTCAACGTAGATTGCGGGGCGAGTGATACGCGTGCCGTGATCCGCACTGAGAGGTGGCTCGCCTCCCTCGTCGACGTGTCGGGGGTGTACGCAGGACTCGTCGATGCCGACGTAGATCTTGTGCGCTCCAAGCTTGATGAAGAGGATGTTGCATGGAGGAGGGTTCCTGCCGAAGCTCCACCAGCCTTACCTAACTGAGCTAGTGCATGTGCAACAACATTGCCTAAACGACCACCTTTAACTAGTGTGATCCCATCATAAACCCTAATGGTTTCCTGGGCCCAAAGACACAAGCTCCATCAGTCAGATAAATCTCTCTTTGGATCATAGATAGCTTGTACGACACGCAGACAATCGGTCTCTATAGTTCCTCTCCTTGAAAAATTCTGAATTAGAGTATTGAAGCCCTCCAAAGATGCCAGCACTTCAGCCTCTTTCGTACTTGCACACGTGGAAATAAACTTCCACTTCATAATTAGCACATGACCATGTTCATCTCTAGCTATCACACCAATACTAGTTCTTCTTGTCAGCGGGTCCCAGCCAGCATCAACATTGATCTTAATTTGTCCTGCTGTCATCGCCATCTAAACAGAGCATCTAGACGAGACCAAAGGCTCATGTGGTTTTGATCCAATATTTGCCTTTCCTTTGGCATCAGTGCTAGTAGGACCTTTCCCTTTTGTATCATATCCTGGGAGCTTACACGCTCGAAAGGATTCACAATAATTCCGAAGGTAAGGCATCGATGCAGTAACGGAAGTCTTGTCATCCCCATGCACCAAGTTATTCCGATGGTACCACACTCTCCTGAGTAGAAAAATGACTTTGTCTCTGTCCTTTGGGGCTGATTGATCGAGCAACCTAAGCACCCACTCCCTCCCTGAATTCTGAAAGGCACTCTCTGGCGGCAGAGTCCAATGGTCCCTCATGCCGTCACGGAGGACTCAGTGCTAGAGTGCATGTAACGAGTGCATGATGGGAGTCTTCGATGCTGTTGCCGCAGATGGTACACATGGGATCGACCGATTCAATACGTCGATGTAGTGCTTCACGAACAACAAGAGTATTACACGCCGCTCTCCAGGCGAAAATACGGAGCGTTGGTGGTACCTCCGCTTTCCAAATAATGTCCCAAATTTTTCGTTCTCCATATGGTGATGCATTGGATTGCCCAGGGCTCATCGCTGACAATGTTGGCTGGAGACCAAGGCGATAAGCTGATCTTACAGTAAACACGCCGTCTTTCTCTATTAGCCAAGCTACAAAATATTTCGTCTGTCTTAATGGTAACTTGATGCTAAGAATTATATTTACATCCATTGGCACACATAACTCCCTGACCAACTAGGCGTTCCAGGTATGTGTAGTAGGATCAATCATCTCTGATATCCAATGCCTCCTTGAGTTAGCTCGCCAGGAAGTGGCCTTTGGAGCATCCTCGTGGCGGCCAGTTGTCACGAAATATAGGTACACTTGTTCCTGACCCAATTCTCCATATGACTCTTTTTTTAAGTAGCTCCAACCCATAAACAATGCCTTGCCACATTGCCGAGCCGATCTGAATAAAATCCGTGTCCAATATATTAGCTAAGGGGTAATATCTTGATTTTAATAATCGAGCACATAGACTGTCAGGGAACTGAATAAGACGCCACGCCTGCCTTGCTAGTAAGGCCTCGTTAAAAATCTTGAGGTCCCGGAACCTAACACCTCCATGGTATTTCAGCCGAGCCAGCTGGTCCCATGCCATCCAGTGTATGCGTCTCCTGTTTTGCTTATCCCCCATCAAAAATCTCGAACAATCTTTGTTAACTCTTCTAATAGTGCGGCTGGAAATTTAAAAACCCCCATAGCGTAGGTAGGATGAGATTGTAAAATAGTTTTAATAAGAGTTTCTATGGCCGCCAAGGACATATATTTTTCTGCTCAGTATGTAGCCCTCTTCCTGAACCTTTCTTTGGTAGGCTTGAATTTACCAGTCTTAATGCATCCCTCGGGGGTTGGAAGACCCAAATATTTTTCTTCAAAACAGGATGTTTCATACTGCAAAATATCCTTTATTTCATGTTGCACATCAGACGACCAACTCTTCCCATAAATTATGGAACACTTGCCAAGGCTTACTTGTTGTCCTCTAACTTTTTCATAGTCATTTAGTAAGCTTTTCACAACAGTAGCTCATTCAACCAATCCTTCAAAAACATCAAGAAATCGTCTGCAAATAAAAGATGGGAGATGTGCGGAGCTCTTCTGCATATATGTAATTCCCTAAGAGCACCTGCTTCTATTTTCTTTTTTATCAAACAAGATAAACCGTCAGCAACAAATATAAATAAGTATGGCGATAGGGGATCACCTGGGCGTAGCCCACGTGGTGGAGTGAAAGAGTCTAATAGATGACCATTGAAGCGAATAGAACAGCAGAAGGTGGTGAAACAAGCCATAACCCACCGAATCTATTGACTATGAAAACCTAATTTCGCCAGAAATCCCTCCAAAAACCTCCAATCCATCCGGTCATAAGCCTTGGCCATATCCAATTTGTATGCATTGTACTTTGATCTCGCCGTTGAGCCAGTCTAAATAGCATGAATGCACTCGAATGCCACCAGCGCATTATCCGTAATTAATCTTCCCGGAATGAAAGCGCTCTGAGTAGGGGAAATAATAACTTGGAGAAACGGCCTCAACCGATTCATCAGGCACTTTGAGACCACTTTATATATTACATTGTATAATTGATTGGCCTGAAGTCTCTTAGCGCTCCAGGATCATTTTTCTTTGGAATCAGCACTATCGCCGTGTCATTCACCTCATCGGGCATGATACCCTGCGCAAAAAACCGTTGCACAGCAGCAACAACATCATGGCGCATGATATCCCACTTGCGTTGGAGGAACCTTGCTGGGAAACTATTGGGTCCAGGCGCCTTTAACGGTCCAATCTGAAATAGAGCATCAATTATTTCTTTTTCAGTAAAAGGGGCACACAGTTTGTCATTGATATTCTGGTCCACACACTCCTCCATCTGATCAAGCACAATACTAGGATCCTTGCTCTCCTCCCTAGTATAGAGGCCCTGGAAAAACTCTCTTGCCATGTTCTCCATCTCAATGGGATCCGACGTCTAGGTGTCGTCCCCCCTCTTCAGTCTTTGAACCTTGTTTTCCTTGTGTCTCCAAGAGGCTTTACGGTAATTTTTTTAGTATTGCAGTCCCCCTCTCTCAACCATGAAATACGAGACTGCTGCATCCATTGGATTTCCTCTCGATAAAGCATTTCATCTATCTCACGCATCAGCCTTTGTTTCTCCTCGGAGCTCTCTAGATCACTTTTATCTTGAAGATCTTGTATCATATGCATCGAACAATCGAGCTCTTTAGGGACTGATTTGAATTGTTACTTTTTCCATCCATACAATTTTGTCATAACCTCCCTCAGCGACACATTAACATCACCTAGGTCGCTGCATGGTACTCGCCTGGACCATGCCTCCTCCACTGCGACAGCAACGGTCGGCTCCCTCTCCTAGGCCATCTCGTAGCGCCTGATTGGCTGCTCAGCACGGCAACTAGGAACCTGCTCGGCCTCTAGCAAAAGCGGATAGTGGTCCGATCGTGACGATGTTAGGTGCCTCAGCCGAAACTCCGGGAACCTCGCTGACCAAGCTGGAGAAGCTACCGCTCTGTCCAGCCTCACCTTCACATTTCGCTCCCCTTTTTTCTTATTATCAAATGTCCACGGAACACCTACAAAACCAATGTCATGGAGGTCATAGTGTGATAGAGCGTCATGGAAATTAGCCATAAGCCTCTCCGATCTCTTGCTTCTAGAAAAGTGTTCTTCCTACCACATAGCCTCGTTGAAGTCACCAAACATCAGCCATGGTTCTGAGGATCTGGGCTTTAGATCATGCAACAAGTTCCACATGTGATGACGCTCAGTAGGCTTTGGTTCTCCATATACGAAGATGCCTCTCCACATGCAATCATACGGTCCTCCACTAATATGAACGCCAATGTGCCTCTTACTGAAAGAGAGAAGATCAATTGTGATTCCCTCCTGCCAGTATAACACAAGACCGCCTCCTTTTCCATCCCCTTTAACATGAAAACATCCACTCATACCAATACAAAATCGCAGATTCTTTACGCGCTCCTCACTTTGCCTAGTTTCACAAAGGAAAACCAGGTAGGCCCTGTAGGACTACACAAGGTAGTCAAGCTCTCGAGCTGTCGCTAGCGACCCCGCCCCGCGATAGTGCCAGCCTAGAAGACTCATTTGGCCCAGCGGTCCTCCTCGCTGGAGGCCGCCGATGTTGCCATATCATATTTGTTGTCACCCATCTTCCTTAGTTTTGAACGATCCCTTGGATCAATATACGGCGGGGGAGGAGGAGGGACCTCCCCGAGTGTGATTGCTGCACCATTAGCATCTAGAGCTGCACCATTAATATTACCATTATCAAAATTTAAGTTCCTCCGTGTATTAGTGTCATGACCGCTACCATCCTCCATCCCTATAGCTCTTGGCTTCAGTGGGCTTGTGATAGTTTCACCTGCCTCCTCCTCATCATCGAGCTCCGCCTCCTACGACGATCGCTTCCTGGGCTGTAAAGTGTTCGCTCCTCTACCCGACCAGTTGCCACGATCACGCTCCCTACCACGCTCGTGGTTAACAAACCTCCTCGGCTCAGGTTGTGGAAGAGTGGTGCGTCACGCAGCCAGCATCCATGTGCCATACTATAAATCTTTCTCCTCCCAGTCTCCATCCCCACACTCCTCGTGATCATGTTCATTGAGCCCGCAGTGCCGACAAAAGTATGGTAGTTTTTCATACTTGACAAACAACATCTTTCGCCCCTGTCCCTCTATGTTCAAGAACACAAACCTGGACAAGGGATTTGCAACTTCAATCAAAAACACGTAGACGGACGTAATTTCCTTCAAACAGCAGTTTTGGGGACAACTGTACTTTCTTTGTTTTGCTGATTCTTCTGGCCAGGTCATCAACAATAAAGTTCTTCCTATACAATTCAGGTATTCCATGGATCTTCGCCCAAGTGTGCATGCCACCAAAAACCACTTTCTCCGGATCTTCACAACCATCATAATCCTCAATGAGAACCGCCCAGCCGCGAAACGTCCAAGGCCCCTAATGAACGACCTTCTTCCATTCGCTGAGGCAGTGCATCTGGAAGATGAACAAGTTCTTCCCTGCCTCCTTGCAATTTGGTTCTCTAGAAAAATTCCAAATAGCCTTCATCTTGCCGAATAGGGCCTCTGTGCTGAACGATCTCGACATGTGCACTTTCGCGACTGCCATCCAACATGCCTCCTTGTTCATTTCTTTCACCTGCTCAAATCTGACCACAACGTCGACCAATTCGTCCTCCCTCAAGACCAGATGCTTGAGCATATCTTCAATACTGGTTTCTTTCCTCGTCGACGACTCCGCCGCCGACGCATCCCTCCACGCCGCGAAAACCCCCAGACTGCAGCACCGCGAGGGTTAGGGCACCCGCGAGAGAACCAGGGACACGGACTCCTGCAGATCGATGGGAAAACTCGGTGGAAATAGACTCGGAAACGCCGATCTCACGGGGGACTCGCGTCGCCGCCGGAGCCCTAAAACCCCAAATGAGAGGGTGCGCACTAGGAACGTCCTGTGAACTCTACGTCAATGCTGCTTGATGCTGTGTTTACAGCTTTTATTATTCTTGTTGTGTCAACTGTCAATTATACTTTCTGGTGAAGCGTTTTCAAGAACAAAACCTTTATCCAGTGAAACTGAAGTTTATTTATTTATATGTAGTCGTCCTTTATACAGTGAAACTGAAGTTATGTCACAGTTGGATCCTTTTTTTTTTAATTGCAGGGTTAACAATGCTCCAGGAATAATGAAGCAGATGGCGCCCCTCACTGTAAAGTTGAATGAAGATCTGGCAAGCTCTGTGTTGCCCAGGCCTCCACAGCCCCGTAACTGATGGTGTGCAGTAGTCAGCTCACTCAATTATCTTTGCATGAAGATCAGGGTCGAAAGCTGGGCCATTTATCTTAAGCAAAACTGCTCTAGTTCCTGTTTGTGCCGTCCTAATGTTAGACTCGGCCTTCCGACAACTTATCCTTTATTATACCTTGTTCTATCCGAACAGCTCATGTCCCAGTTTAAAACTCCTTATTAGTGCTTGTCAACCAATCTAAAGGAAAGCATTTCAGTTGTTATGTTCAGCATTGTCGTTCCATTCAGCAAAGTGTTCAGAAAGTGTCAGCACATGATATTACATGCAGTATAAAAAATTGATATAAACTGATCACTCCGTGATTATGTTGATTATATACTTGGGAGAAATTACGAAAGGTCCTCAGATCTAGTGTTGTAGCAAACGGGGCTTTTGAATATCGCATTTGAACCCGCCTGGGGACAACTGGGTGCTCTGATCTTGCCACCTCTCGTAAGCATTGGATGAAACCGAGCTGAACCTGAAACGAGGATTGCACTGCTCCAAAGCCGGATCGGATCAGATAGTGACCGTTGCGTATTCGAACATATATACGGATTTGGGACGTAAACAAAATAAATCAGATCGATTCGTGCATAAGTAGATTGGCAAACTGGACGACCAAAATTAATTGATAAAACAAGTTTAACAATGCACTCAAAGATTAAATAATTATAACACGATTGAATTAATAAATATAACATGAACACATAAGTCGCAATAACCCAAACACAAGGGCTAAAGAAAAAATCGGAACATGTTTTGTCCCGGTATATTAATATAGCAACCATCCGATAAAACTATTACTGTAACACTGCTGATGGGCAGAACAACACAAACCAAACCCAAAAGAAGCAAAAAGGCAAAAATAAGAGAAAATAATACCGACACCGGCGCGGTTCGATGCAAAACGGAGATGACTCATATGTGGGCCCCCGGATTATATGTCCGAGAATCCCTGTTATGCATACATTTCACATTTCCATAATCAGTGAACCATGAGCATAACCGACAAGTATCATTGCAATATCCATAATATAACGGAAACAAGACTTACATTGTGCCATTATGGCTATAGAAATCATTAGAAGCGGAACTTCATCCATCGCAAAGCCCAAACCATGCTTTAACCCAATAGGCAGTTGACTGAGAAGGCAGCCTAGCTCGCATAGACGCCAACATGTTCTTCATCCTTCATGCTTCTGAAAGTCTGGCCAAGTAAATAGGTAGGGATAACGCTAGTGAGTACTTTTGAATGTACTTACAAACCACCAAGATAAGGTAAACAAGATAATGCAATTGGCTGTAGCGAAATAGTTCTAGCTATGGTTGTTTTGAAAAGCCTAGTTTCTCTTGTAGATATGACATCACTATATCTTTGTTAAAAAAGACTTTGGAAAACACGAATCCTTTTTAAAAGCTGGACATATCTATATCCTTGTTGAAAACCTTTTTGGAAATCCTTTTTGGGATGAAACCTTTTTATGGTAAACCCTCTTTAAAACATCCTCAACCATCTATGGTCAAAATAAAATCCCAATCTCAGGCCATCCCATGACCACTACACTTCCTTTTATCTTTCCAAGACCATCACTTGGGTCCTTCTAGTAGTCACCCTTTCCAACCGTCCTTGACCATGGACACAACTATTCGAATAGATTATACTTTACAGAGTTTGTACACTTTCCCCACAAGAATTAATACATCCACTGGAATTCAACCACGGCCCACTACACACGGTACACAGGGGTTCGGATAATCAAACATAACCTTTCATTTGTCGATCCTAACAAGGGAACATTTCCCTCTTGGGTATGATCTCCCCGGAAAAAGTACACCATAGCGTAAACGCCATATTTCCTTCTATACTACCATGATAGCAAATCCCGGATTTGCCTATCATTTACAATTCTTCCTTATGCACTTTCTAAATCGTACCGTCCGCGGGAGACCCAATTGTTGCGCCCGACCATTGTTAGAGACATCCGCCAACCCCAGTCTGTAGCCCTTCTGTGGGAAAGCCTGGTTTCTAGGGATTTCTCCCCTAAAGCACTTGGTAGGGGCTGCCCATGCTAAGGAGATCAAACTACGAGTTAAGCCCCATCACCTAGGGGTAATATGGTTGCACAGATAAGTTATACTAGTAAATACATAGAACATCCGCTTGTAAATGATTCCCAAGGGCATTTCAAAACCTTTGATAGTAGGGTAATCCCCAAAACAGTTTTGTTCCCAAGATCCGAGGTTTCCAACAAGGTAGGATGTGAACCATCATAAACTCGGTTTAAGGGGATGATAGGTGTCAACATGATGGATGTCTTACTAGGCATCATGTCATAACTTGGAGGGGGAAAGTTACTAGCGCAGTAGTAGTAAAACAAAACATATAGGTATTCATGCAATTTATAAAGGAGATATAATTCAGGTATATAAAAAGGAGTAGGACAGTATCAGAATTCAGGAAGGGTGGTTTTCCTGTACTGAGCAACATGTCCCTGGACTTCTTCTTAAAAAACCAATAATAATATAAAGGACATTCTTCTTCTCGATGTCAACGCAATCGCAACTATCGTCATCACAGAGCATACATGCAAACCAGCAAGATACCAAAATTAACACAAGTCAAACAAGCACCAGTACCATTCAGCAAAAAGTAGACAAGACCCCCATGTACTTTAGTGGTTTGGTAATTTGGAGTTCAAAGCAATTGGAATTGTCTTATTTGCATTTATAAAACTTCTTTTATGATTTAAATGTCAAATACTACTTAATTAAGGGGTTTTATTGCAAGACCAGGTTTTGTATGATACCAATGTACAAAAATGATATAACGAAATAGGTACTGAAATAACAAGGTGACCAGAAGTGGTTTCATTATTTCATCATTTTTCTTTATTTAGTTATGAATTTTCTAGTGGAATTAACTCTTGTCTTGATTATTAAATAACCAGTAAATATTGGTAAGTCAATTTAATACTTCCTCTTAGAGTTAAGAGGGCCTTTTAGTACTGGTTCACTAGGAGTTGGTTTGACTTCAAAATAATTATCAGAATGCCCTTGGAAAAATCCCAAAGTCATTACTGCAAGAAATTTTCTTTTTTCACCAGATTTATTCTACAGATCCTTTTGGTATGAAACTAAGGACACATGGTAGGAGTTACAAATTCCTTTCTATAGAAATTGGTTTCATTATTTTTAGATATGTAAAACTCCTATAAATATTTTCTTAGTAAAACAACCACATGGAGATGGGTTTAATTCACCAAAAATCCTTAGAGGTTCAATAAATCTGGATAATCCAGGACAAGATAGATCTTGGGGTGCATGTGTACAGTGAATTGGAATTAAATCAAAATAATTTATATTATGACCTGTAGAAATTCTTAAAGACATATTTTAATTGTTTTTGTTATTTTTACCAAGGTAAAACTATGGGGCTTTTTGGAATGGGGCCAATGTGATATGCAAGGTAGCACAGATACCTCACAGTACCAAGTGATTTCATCCCATTTATATTTATACAACTCCCTGGAAAAATTATTGTGTGAAAATGACACATCTAAGCATTTAATTTACTAGGAAAATCCTAGATATCATTTTGGTCAAAAACTTGTTCTACATGTTGGAAAAACATGCAGAGATATATGGTAATTTCGATCTAGTCACTTTCATGTATTTTCCATTTTATTTGGCTATTATTCCTATAATCAAATATTAGAGCTAAATTTGTAAAAGAAAATGAAAAGAAGATGGACCCATAGGGCCAAATCCGGTTCGGAAATAGGCCGGGAGGAGAAGATCTGGCCCACGCCAGGAGACGCCGGGCACAGGAGCTAGTGCGTTCGAACACGCGGGCGGGCTCACCTGTCAGCGGCACCAGAGTGCGAAGGGTTATGGGGATCTCTCTACCGTAGATCTAAGCGGATATCTATGACATGGTCACCTCGTGCACCTCGCGATTTTAGGCGGCGGTGACGAAACCCTAGCAGTAGCAAAGGGTTGCGAGGGAGCTCAACAGAGGCACGAAGATGCGTTGGCAATGGGCGGAGGCAACACATGAGTGGATGACGAACCCAATGATGGGCAACACGACCTGCTTCACCTCCAGACAAGAGCTCGCGCGAAGACGACTATGAGCTCAGGTCGGAGCTCGATCCTGGTGAAGCTTGGGGCAAACTTGAGCAGAAGAAAGGGATAGGGTTAGATGCACTGTAAGACAAAAATGAGAGGGGTGAGCTATAGTACTAGCTAAAGTGCATGACCAGAGAGATGAGATGGACGTGTTGTGGTGATTAAGGCAAGGATTAGTGAGGACTTGATGGTTTTGGCAAAGTAGGATTAGGGTTGATGATAATTAGTTGATTTATTCTATCTCAGTTTCCCCCATGAGCAAGTGATGATGGGTGGTCGATAGTGTTGTGTATGGTAAAGGGTGAGTGGGAATGTTAGTGAGGACCACTGGTGGGATTTGAAAAGAATTCAAATGGAGAAACATGAAGTTTGAGTGAGATTAGTGATCTAGAATCTTATTATTATCACACCAACTTGATCAAGATTTATTAGGTGACTCAAGGCTTCAATTAGATCAAGAGTCACATGGATGGATAGACCAAGTGATGTAGGTCATCATGGTATAGGGAGTTGATCCTGATCATGCACTACAAGAAAAGTTGGCTTTTATAATGGACGATTTTCGTGGTTGAAGGTCCATTTTTCGTGGCTAAGAAGTCTTCTATGACGGATGCCCTTCGTGGTAAAAGCCCCATCACAAAAGAATCTACCACAGTTTTTTCTGACCATGGTAGATCGCACCCTTCAGCCATGAAAACATGTTTCGTCATAGATCTATTCGCCAGCCGCGTTGACTGCCAACGTCATGCAAAATCCCACGTGGCAAACACCATTAACACCCAGTTACCGCCATTAACAGCCACATAAACCGTGGTAGAAGCCAGGCCCAGCCAAGGCCTACTAAATATTAAGTGGCCGTCCCATTAGGAGAGCCCAATAAGATTACGACCCATTATTGTTTCGTCTGGCACTGTTTGAAATGGGCCCAAAAAATGTAGCCAGCAGCGGCCCATGAATGTGAGGCATGTTACTGTTTCAGCCTACAAAAGCCCACATTGGTCAAATACTATGCGGCCCATTAACAACCTACATCAAGTCGGCCCGATACTGTTAAGGCCTACGGTCAGTCCATCACTATTCTCACAGCTCGTCCTAGGCCGCCTACGAACGGTCCACCTTTGAGAAGGTCCGATACTGTTCTGGCCATTTACTATTCTGGCTCGTTACTGTGCTGGCCATCTACTGTTCAGGTCTGTTACTGTTGTGGTCCTTTACTGTTCCTTCCTACCATTTTTCTGGTCTCATCGCTTCGCCTGCATCGCGGCTGGTTGCCATTGTTCGCCTCGCCGCATTCTGGCCTATTTCTGTTCTAGCCTGTTACTATTCTAGCCTATTCCTTTTCTGGTGTGTTACTGTTCTGGCCCGTTATTGTGCTGGGTTGCCGCTGTTCTGGCCTGTTACTATTTTGGCATGTTACTGTTTTGGCCTAAAAACTATTTTGGCATGTTATTGTTTTGGATTGTTACTGTTTTGGATGTTACTGTTTTGGCTTGTTACTATTCTAGCCAGTTACCATTATTATTTCGGCCTTTCTAAATCCCATGCAAGGATCATAAAAGGAGTATAATTAGCGAGCATCTTTAACTGTTCATAGAAGGCGCAATACAAGAAGGACAAATAACAAAACCCTATACTATTACCTTATCGACCTGGCTGTCGCAGTTATGGTACTGCCATGCATGGACGGTGTCAACTAAATGCCTACATGTCCTATGCAAGTTATCTAGATATTAATCAGCTGCAAACTTCTTAAAAATAGTACATAATATGAACCAAAGGGAAAGAAACTTAAGAATTTCAGTTGCCAATCAAGTTGATATCATAGTCCTCAATTTGCTTTCTCAATCCATCAACTGCATCTCCCTTTGAGTGTGACAGCTAAATTGGAAAACCACCTTGAGACATGATCTTGTAGTCCCCTCTTTGGTGGCGATAGAAATAATTGTAGTCTGAAACTAAGTAATAACAAGTTAATACAGCAAATAAGACAAACTAATCATAGCTAAGAATGAACCAGATAGGAATTATAACTGCATAATATGAACTCGTAGAGCAGGAATGCAAACCATGAATGAACTATATAGTAGAGGATAGTTATGTCGTTACCTAGGACGAACCAGAACTACATACGAGATATAATGGTGTGGCTTGTGAACCTGTAGAACTGGACAAACAAGCATTAGACAAGTATGCCCATAATGAAATGATCAATCAAACAAAGTGTTTCTTAGAATTTCAGTATAAACTAGCTAGGTCATTTCAGCAAATATATATGGAAGCAGTGGTATCTCCTGGAATGCAAGAGAGGTTGGGTGACTCGTAATTTGCGGTGAGCTACACAATCACATGCAGTTAGTGTCCTAGCTAAGAATGAACCACATAGAAATTATAACCACATCATACCAGAACTTGTCGAGCAGGAATGGAAAACACGAATGAACTATATAGTAAAGAATAATTATGCCATTGATTAGGACGAACCAGCACCAGATACAGAAAATATATAATGACATCGTTGGTGGTTGTGCAAGCCAACATGTTCAGTGTTTCCTTTTTGAGATCTATGCAAAGAAAAACAAAATAGTCAGTGTTGCAGCTTTTCAAGAACAAGATGGCAACAACAAAATTATAATCAAACTAGTACGAAGAGTTTGAACGGGTACTACAGGATAACAAAACGATGCCAGGGAGAAAATAATACCAGGAACTTAGCTCAGGAATAACTAGATAGAGTCCGTAACTATGGAGCAGGGAATCCACACTAATATTTTTCACTCACATTACATTTTGCAAGAACTAGACAATAGGAGGCAATTACTGGTGTACGGAGCAGCTAAGATACGAACATGTGCATGACAAAATAACAGACATGTGCATGACCTGAAATTTATAGAGCAGCGAATGCAAACCAACATGTCTAATGACCTTGTATGTACTAGCACGAAGAACATGCGTGCCCAGTGACTTGTATGTACTAGCACGATTACAAAAATGCAGTTCACTGCGATAGGCTTGAACCTGCTATACCGCTTACAAAACAAAAACGGGTTGGAGATTTGGTTACCTTGGTCGGAGAGGCGTATAAGCATTGTCGGTACCATGTGAGTGACGTCCAGGTCATCGAGGGTGCTACGGTTGTGGTGGTTGTTGGCGTCAAGGAGCAGATCTTGGGCGGTCGATGTCGGTGTAGTCAACGGCGACAACCGTGTAGCTGGCCTGGAGAAGTGGACATGGAACTCGTTGAACTAGATCCCGTCTGGTGGAAAATGGTGAAGCTACTCCGGTACGGTTGGGTAGCTTTCGGCGACAGGGAAGCAGAGTGTGGGCGGTCGACGACGCCATAGGCGCAGTCAGTGAGACCACAACTCTGGTGGAGTGGCAGAGAGACCTGGTGAACTTTATCCGATGGGGTAGGCATCAATGAAGTGGAACTGGCAGCCGTGGAATTGCCACCAGGTTGTGCGCGTGGTGGTCATGGAGGTGAGGGCGTGGGAGAGAAGCCTAGGATTTTGGGAGGGCCAGCTGGAAAAACTGCACGAATCGGGACTATGGAGGTGAACACAAAAAATAATTACGATTGTTCGCCCAAGGTACCGACTTTAGCATGCCCATAGGGCGTCTGAACTATGGGTCGAATGGGAATTTTAAAGTCAAAAGTTTTTGAAATGGAGGGACGCGAAATGCTTCAAAGTCGGTGTGTGATTTTGCCGTTCGACGGAGATTTTGAATTTGGCTACCGACCAAATAATAATAATAGATAAGTGGTACTCCCCGGTGGGAGATTTTGCCTCAAAGTTTTTGAAACAGTGGGGCGGGAAATGCTTCAAAGTCGGTGTTTGGTTTTTTTGCGCGACAGATATTTTGAATTTGGCTACCGGCCAACTAATAATTAATAGAAAAGTGGTACTCCCCGGTGGGATATTTGGCCTCAAAATTTTTGAAACGGTGGGGCAGGAAATGCTTCAAAGTCGACGTTTTATTTTGCCGCTCGACAGGGATTTTGAATTTGGCTATCAGCCAAATAATAATAATATAAAAATGGTACTCCCCAGTGGGAGATTTCGGCTCAAAGTTTTTGAAACAATGGGTCGGGAAATGCTTCAAAGTCGATTTTTTATTTTCCTACTCAACAGATATTTTGAATTTGACTACCGACCAAATAATAATTAATAGAAAAGTGGTACTCCCTAGTGGGAGATTTGGCCTCAAATTTTTTGAATTGTTGGCGCAGGAAATGCTTCAAAGTCGGTGTTTGATTTTGCCGCTCGACAGAGATTTTGAATTTGGCTACCGGCCAAATAATAATAATAATAATAGAAAAGTGGTACTCCCCGGTGGGAGATTTTGCCTCAAAGTTTTTGAAATAGTGGGGCGGGAAATGCTTCAAAGTCAGTGTTTGATTTTTTCGCGCGACAGATATTTTGAATTTGGCTACCGGCCAAATAATAATTAATAGAAAAGTGGTACTCCCCGGTGGGATATTTGGCCTCAAATTTTTTGAAACAGTGGGGCGGGAAATGCTTCAAAGTCGGCATTTGATTTTGCCGCTCGATAGAGATTTTGAATTTGGCTATCAGCCAAATAATAATAATATAAAAATGGTACTCCCCGGCGGGAGATTTCGGCTCAAAGTTTTTGAAACAATGGGGCGAGAAATGCTTCAAAGTCGATTTTTTTCCTGCTCAACAAATATTTTGAATTTGACTACCGACCAAATGATAATTAATAGAAAAGTGGTACTTCCCAATGGGAGATATGGCCTCAAGGTTTTTTAAATGGTGGGGCGGGAAATGCTTCAAAGTCGGTGTTTGATATTGCCGCTTGATAGAGATTTTAAATTTGGCTACTGACCAAATAATAATAATAGAAAAAATAGTACTCCCCGATGGGAGATTTCGCCTCAACGTTTTTGAAACGGAGGGCGTGAAATGCTTCAAAGTCGGTGTGTGATTTTGCCGCTCGACAGAGATTTTGAATTTGGCTACCGACCAAATAATAGTAATAATAGAAAAGTGGTACTCCCCGGTGGGAGATTTCTCCTCAAAGTTTTTGAAATAGTGGGGCAGGAAATGCTTTAAAGTCGGAGTTAGATTTTGTTGCATGGCATATATTTTGAATTTAGTAACCGGCCAAATAATAATTAATAGAAAAGTGGTACTCCCTGATGGCTCGGTGTTGATGTAGAGCTCGTTGGAAACCCCAAGAGGAAGGTATGATGAGCACAACAGCAAGTTTCCCTCAGTTATGAAACTAAGGTTTAATCGAACAAGTAGGAGCAAGGAAACACCCCAAAGGTGGTACTAGCTGAGCCTTGGCAGGGCGCACTACTGGTGCTAGTAGCAACGTGGATACCTGCACAACACAACCACAGAACTTTGTCCCCAATTTGCGATGAGGTTATCAATCTTACCATGTTTTTCTGAAAACAAAGGATTAAACGTATCGAATGGAAGGAAATAATAGTTTGAAGAAAGTAAACACAAAGTAGTAAACAGTTTGTAGATTGTATGTAAAAAAAGGACCAGGATCCATAGTTCACTAGAGGTGGCTCTCATTAAGATAGATAACATGCTGGGTGAATAAATTACAGCGGAGCAATTGACAAACATCAAGAAAGCATACAAGCATATACTAATCATCTTGACTCCTTTGACATTCGATTGGGCATTACAACATTATACATAGACCACCATCCAACTGCATCTATGACTAATAATCCACCTTCAGGTTATCATCCGAACCCCCTCCAATATTAAGTTGCAAGCAACAGATTATTGCTTTACGAATTGCGTGTAATTTAACAATATGATTGTTCTATGAACAAAAGATTGTAGTTTTCTCCCTAGTAGCAACAGCACATCAACCTTAGAGATTTATGTCACTTCCCTAGATTACGAGAGGCATGAACCCTCTATCGAGCATAAATACTAAATCTTGGAGTTGCTAGCATCTACTTGGCCAAGATCGCTACTAACAACGGAAAGCATGCAAGATCACAAATAACAAAGACATGATAGAATCAATAATCAATCTGAAATAGCATCTCAATATCCATCGGATCCCCGCAAACACAACATGCAGAATTACAAATAGATGATCTTGATCATGAACGGAGCTCACAAGATCTAAACATGAAAGCACAAAGGAGGAGAACCAGCCATCTAGCTACTACATGGATCCGTAGTCCAGGGATGAACTACTCACGTATCACACCGGAGGCTTGCATGGTGATTTGGCCGCTCGATTGAGATTTTGAATTTGGCTACCGGCCAAATAATAATACAAAAAGCTAGTAGACCGTACGCTATCTATCTAGGAATTGAAGTCCTAGAGTCACATTAACTAATCGTCCATGAGCATAATAATTGCGCGGACTGATATTTTGAATTTGGCTTGCATCCAAGCAATATTTGGATAAAAGGTGTACTCCCTATTCAGGAATTGAATTCCGAGAGTGACATTAACTTATCATCCATAATGAAAATTGGATAACTTCGATTCAAACAGGGTTGGCTGCAGGTTTTGCCGCTCAACTGATATTTTTTAATTTTGTTAATGGTACTCCTTCGGTACGAATTTAAGGCTGAGTCACATCAACTGATCGTCAAAATACTGACCATATTGGCAAAGAAATTGGATACATAATCTCTGATTCAAACGGGGTAGGCGGTAGGATTTGTTGATGGACTGAGATTTTGAATTTGGCGGTTGTCCAAAGAAGAAAAACTTTGTGAGGTTCATGAATCCAAGAATGAGAGACTGAGGTTCTGGCATAGGATTTTTGTGCATCTAGCATACGGTAAACAAATAAAAGAATGATGCGAAACAAATACTCCCTCCGTTTTGTTGCATGGCCCCAAACACAACCCGGGCTCTTAGCAGGAATCATTTCACAGGACCATTGTACTCACCTATCATTGTCAGGGTTCATCTTCAATTTAGAAGAGTCTCTTCATCTACGGGCTCTCGAGAATTCCACTGATCTCGTAACATCTTCAACTCCACATCACTTGCTAATGCTTTCTGTCTCATATCATCGATTGCTTGTCTATGCACTTCCTATTCAGCCTGTAGTGCTACAATTTCTTCCTGACTAGACAAATACAACGACTTTGACTTGGACTTGGACTTGCACTATGACAACCCAGCATTACATAAGAACATGATTTTACGATGACATTCGCCTTTTAGTACCATTTTAAATGTTTCTAGACATTCTTCTTGGGTTTGTTCCAAACCATCTTTCCCAGGTTATTAGTTGGTAGACATGGGTGAGAGAAGAAAAGCTAATACAGAGAAACATGCAGACAACACATATAACCTGTCTATGTAAATCTTACAAGTTGGCATGGATGATTACGCACCATATATATTATAGTAAAAGTATAGCTATCTGATCATACCGATAATAATTTTATCACTAGCACGCAATAATAGGACTATGCCAACATGGCATATGTCTGTTTCTTCATCGCCGGGTGCATGTTATACACAAGACAACTCTTTGTACAGTGAAAACCTGAAACTCACACTAGTTGGAAATCATCTACTTAAACTAAAAAGAAAACTGGGCAGCAGTTCGGGAAGTGTTACACATCTAACTATACATATAAATCAATAAGGGTGTGTCATCACAAAATATCAATCGAACAGAAGACTTACAATAACACTCTTAGCAGAGGGATTGAGCCCTTCTTTTTTGCTCATTTGGCATGCCTGGAATTTTTGCTGCAAACTTACCGCACCTTTCTAAAACATGGGCGGTACACATGATCAAAATATAAGAAGCACAAAGTCTGTAGAAGATTAAAAACTAATTATTCTTACTATTGTGCTCAGGTGGCCAACCAATGCACGAGATCTAGTTCGGTTTGTTAAGCATTGTGCGACATGGTTTGTCTTGTTTTGTCAGTGTTCATCTGCAAAAAGAGACTAGTGGTACATATGTGTAAATAGGAATTTCGAATGTGATATGGTATCAGTCTTCATAAACCATACCATAATCTTTGGATCATACTAGTGGCCGAGAAGATCTATCCAAAGTTGTTTAGTCATAGTGTGTTCCATAGGAGTCGTTCTTTGAATATCCTTGCTTTCCTTACCATCAAAGTATTTACTCTTTAGCCTATAGCACTGCTAGCGCAAATAACAGGAGAACATGTATATGCGAACATACTCTACATCCTCATTATCCTGATCGAAGTTGAATTTTTTCTGTCGGTAAGAATGGAACATTTGATGTGTTATGTGGCTTAGAATAGAACCAAGACCAAGCTTGAATGCATGGGATAGAGCACCATGACTTACATGTAACTTCTACAGTAATGAATTGTAATGGTTAGGGGTCTGTTTGTCGAGCCTAAACAATGCAAAGATGGGAATATCATTCCTGACAAAAATGCCTATTTCGGATACTAGAAGAGTAGATTATTCTGGATTTTCTGGCCTTCGCTTGCCAGGCACAATAGAATTTATGCAATATCTAGTTTGTGTTCCAGAAATTTTAGCTTCAAGCTTCTTTCCTACCGTTGGCCCCCTTTTCTTAAATCTTTGTGTAGTTGCCAATTCAACCGTTACATTAAGCTTCCACGATATATATAAGGAAGCATGCATCGATAATGCTTGGAACAAATACCTTGTTTGGCGACGGACAGATCAACAAGTTGGTGATCATCGCTAGCTTGTTGGTGTTGTGCTAGAAGTGATAGGCAAGTAGAGGTCAAAATTGGTTTGGCTATCAATTGTTGCTGGGTTACTTGATTGGCAATTGGTGATTGTGGAATGTGTGGGGTGGTATTTGCTGCGTCTACTACTGTTGGAACCTGTGGTGTGCCACCAAGATGACACTTTTTAGCCGTATGTGAGTTTCCTTATTTTAGTTTATTGTATTTCCCGGCGTGTGTTTGTGTTCCACAAGTAGCATTAGCAGGACGGCTTGTCGACGCTTCACATTTGGTACCTGAACGTGTCTTACATGAACCAGCTGATTCCTGACACACATAAACAATACTTCAATCTATTATAGTTCTATATGTAATGAGATGCATATGGAACAGAAGAATAGTAAGGCAAAATGTGCTCTATATATATGATGCATGAACTAGGCAGAGGGAATTGCAAAATATTTGGTGGGATTGAGATACAAAACATGGAAGATGCAATAGACATCACAATTAAAAAATAGAGCAAGCACCTTGGGGGTGGACAAGTGGGCGTATTAGCAGGGAGGTCCTCGACGAGTCCAACTTCCTGAGTCAGGTTTCCCTCGAAATATTGTTTATCAACAGAAACCAATGCTGAATCAGACACTTGCTGATCATAGTTTTTGTCCCTGCTGGTACCTAGAAGGGTCATAGGTCAACCAGTTGATTCCTGACACACATAAGCGATACATTAATCTATCAAAGTCCTGGGTAAAATGAGATGCAGATAGAACAGAAGAATAGTAAGGCAAGATATGTTGAACCTATATGATGCATGAACTAAGCAGATGACATTGCACACCATTTGGTGGGAATTGAGGTACAAAACATGGAAGATGAAACAAATATCACAATTATAAAATAGAGCAAGAACCTTGGGGGTGGACAAGTGAGCGGACTAGTAGGGATGTCCTAGACGGGTCCAACTTCCTTAGTTAGGTCTCCCTCAAAATATTGTTCATCAACAGAAACCAATTCTCAATCAGACACTTGCCGATCATACTTTTTCTCCCTGCTGGTACCTAGAAGGGTCTTAGGTGAACCAGCTGATTCCTGACACACATAAGCGATACATTGATCTATCAAAGTCTTATGTAAAATGAGACGCGGATAGAATAGAAGAATATTAAGGCAAGATATCAGGGGACCTATGATCTGTTGAAACATGCCACTGAATATTATAAAAAGTTGTTTGGCCCTGCTGATGGTTTTGCTATTAGACTGGCAGATAATAACTGGACTGCTGAGGAAAAACTTAATGAAGAAGATAGAGTTAGCATGGGAAGACCTTTCTCAGAGGAGGAAATTAAATATGTAATTGAACTGATGGAAAAAAATAAGGCTGCTGGTCCTGATGGTTTGCCTGTAGAATTCTATCAATTCTGCTGGTCCTGATTATCAAACAGGACATTATGGATGTTTCTGATGATTTTCATTCTCACAAAATTGATTTGGCAAGAATCAATTATGGGATCATCACTTTGCTGCCCAAGAGTGAGGAGGCTGACATTATATAGACATTTAGGCCTATATCTTTGCTACAGGTGATTTTCAAGATTTTTACAAAGGCTTTGACAGTCAGAGTTGAACCTATGATGCAGAAACTAATTGAAACTTGTCAGACAGCTTTCATTAAAGGAAGGTATATATCTGATGGGGTCACCCTGCTGCATGAAATTTTGAGAGAGGCTAAATTTCAGAAGCAACAAGGGGTGGTTCCGAAGTTGTATTTTGAAAAAGCATATGACAAAGTTAACTGGGAATTCCTGTTTCATTGTTGTAAACAGAAAGGGTTCGATAATGATTGGCTGATTTGGTTGAAAATTGCTGTTACTCAAGGGACTCTCAGTGTGAAAATCAATGATGAAGTTCGACCATATTTTGGGAGTTATAAAGGTGTGAGGCCGGGTGATCCTTTTTCTCCTTTCCTATTTAATATGGCAGGGGATTGTTTGGCCAAGATGGTGCTGAATGCACAGGCAGGTGATTTGTTACAGGGCTTGCTGATAATCTATTTGTGAAAGGAATAACCATTCTGTAGTATGCTGATGATACCATTCTGTTCATTAAGGATGATGTGGAGGGTGCCAGGAATTTGAAACTATTATTATACTTGTTTGAAGCAATGTCTGTGCTCAAGATCAATTTTGAGAAAAGTGAATTGATGATGGTTCTGGAAGATGATACAAAGCAGGAGAATTATGCTACTCTGTTTAATTGTCAAACAGGTGAATGGCCTATCAAATATCTGGGTCTTCCTGTGGGTAGTAGGAAATGTTCTGTATCTGATATGAGATTCATTGGAGATAAACTGGGTAAAAAGATGGATGGATGGATGGGAGGTGCACTTTCCGTGGGTGGCAGATTCATCAAAATTACTTCTTGCATTTCCAGTGTGGCAGTGTATCCCATGTCTATGTTCCTCTAACATAAGACAAATGTGGAGGAAGTGGAAAAATATACCAGGTCTTTCTTCTGGTATGGTAAAGTAGGAAAAAAGAAATATTAGTTTGTTAAGTGGAAATATGTGTGCAGACCTAAGAAAAAAGGGGGCCTAGGGATAAAGAACATTAGAATTTTTAATATCAACCTGATGTGCATGTGGTGGTGGAGGTTGGAGTCTGAGAATGGTCCATGGAAAATGTTTGTGAGGAAGAAATACCTGGGCAGTGGAGGAATCTTTTCAATCAGGCATAAACAAAGAGATTCTGCTTGCTGGGCTGATTTGCTGAAGGTCAAAGAAATCTATATGTTTGGGAGAAGAATGGTGGTGGGGAATGGGGTGAGGACAGATTTCTAGGGGGATGCATGGTGCTTGGATATACCTTTGAAAAGTAAATTCCTGAGCTATTTGAGATATGTCGACAGCAAAGTGTGACTGTTGCTAAGATGGCTGGAAGATACTAGCAATATTCATTTAGAAGATGGTTGGACAAGGATAATCAGGTGCAATACAGAAATATGCAGGGGCTATTGGCTGGCATTTCACTATCTAGAGATGATGATAAACCAAGATGGCTGTGGACAAAGTCAGGGTTGTTTAGTGTTAAATCGATGTATAACCATCTGGCGAATGGGGGATGGATAGGAGCTTTAAACATCTGTGGAAGGCAAAAATCCCTCTGAAAATTAAAATTTGGCTGTGGCTTATTTGGCATAATGCCATCCCATCCAAAGATAATATGAAGAGAAGGAAATGGAAGGGTGACACATTATGTAGGTTTTGTGACTAGGAGGAGTCGATAGGGCCTCTATTTTTTCCTGTCTTGTGGCCAAATATGTTTGGAGTGTGGTGGAAAGATCTGTGGGTGCTGATACCATGCCTGGATCCTTCTACCAATATTTTCGGTGGATAATTAGGTTTTTGGCTGTGTGTCGTAATATTCAGATAACAGCTATTGCTGCTATCTGTTGGGCTATCTGGAAGCTAAGAAACAGAGCTTGTTTTGAACATAAACTAATCAAGTCCCCTGTGGATCTAGTGATGTATGCTTGTGTTTTTATGAAACATTGGGCAGGTCTTCATGATGCTGAGGAAGGGGAGATGCTGCGGGAAGGAGCAGAGATATTGCAGAGAAATGTGCTGGGTGACACAGAAGGCATGGATAGGGCGAGGGTGCCTCTGCTGGGGCTACCGTCAATTAGCCGCAAGAAACCTAGATCCCCATCTGATGAGCAGGAAGAAGACTGAAAAAAGGATCCAACTGCCATTTGTAGAATCTCTCATGGTTTCAGTATGGAGAACCTTTTGTCATATGATTGCCTTACTTTGGTCCTGGTATTTGTGGTGTTAGTTGTGTCAGCTTAAAAACACTAGCCTTGTCTATGGCGGTGATCTTGCGTCTCCCTCTCTTTCTTTTGTGTAGCTAGCTGAAGAAAACATCTCTGTTGGTGGTAGTGGCTCCCAGGAGCATGAACCTGAGGTCGTGGTTATGGTGGTGACTTTTGTTCTGTTATCAGTTGATAGTGGAACCCGACCCCTATGTGATGGGGGTTATATGGAAAAAAAGTAAGGCAAGATATGCTGATCATATATGGTGCATGAACTAAGTAGATGACATTGCACAAGATTTTGTGGGAATTGAGGTACGAAACATGTAAGATGAAAAAAATATCGTAATGACAAGACAGAGCAAGCACCTTGGGTAGTGGACAAGCAGTCGGATTAGGGAGGGGGTTCTCGACTGCTCCATCTTCCTGAGTCAGGTTTCCCTCAGGGTTTTGTTGATCTTGAGGATCAAATTCTGCATCAGAATCCTGGACTTCATGATTGGTGGTGGTAGCTATGAAAGATCTAACTCTTTCTGGGCCGAGCGACCTTGCATATCTGGAGTTCTTTAATAATCTATCTTTCCTAATCTTTCTGTTCTCTCACATCAGTCAGCCGCAAATCACCTTAGATGCATCAGCAAAAAATATATCTTATGAGATTTAATAGCGAGGTGTGTGTAGAAGAGCAAGTTAGTATAGTGCTAGCAAGCAATTGAAAGCTCTAATGGAAAATTGACAGACATATGCATATATGATGCCTCGACAAGAAATGTTGGCGAGATAAAAAACTCTGTGCGAGAATGCAGTGAAACAAGCAATGAACTACTTTCAGACATCAAATGTGCAAAGAGCATATGAAGTGTATGGTGGCAACCTTTGTGACCGTGATTACGCGATTTCCTTCCTGTGCCTTTGTCGGACTTATGGTGAGCTATGACATCGCCATTGCCCTTGAGAGGATTTGCCTCCCCATCTCTCTGGCGTCATGCATAAGGTCGAGGAAGCAAATCCGGTGCCGTGGAGTCAGGGAAGTGGATCCAACAAAGTTGCGACAGTGTTGCTAAGACTGCTCCGGCGCCGTGGACCTCATGTACAGAGGAGTTGATCTGGTGCGAGCCGGTTTCGGGAGCTGGTAAAACGTCTTCGGTTGCTATGGTGGCATGCTGGTGGAGATGTTGTGAAGGGGAGATGGTACGGAAGGAACACGACCGTGGTCGTGCAAGGTGATATCGAGGGATTCGGCCCAAAGGGCGCGTGACATAGGTGTGATTACTTGGATGCTAATGATTTGCTACCATATGCTGGGTCAAAGGATTACGGCCCATGAAGATTTCAGATGATAGCCCAAGGAAGCAACCAACAAAGACTTTGATTGTATTAGGAAAGAATCTCTGAATCGACAATGTGTTGGTATTGCAATCACACGTATGTAAAACCTATCCGCATACGGCTTTGAGACCCGGCCTATTATATATAGGACGGGAGAAGCCCAAGCGAGGGTAACTAGAAAATCTCCCAAGCAACTTGTAATAGGCCGATTACTCAATATTCAGGCGACTTTGACTTCATTGTTTACCTGACATCCGATGAAATCCCCAGCGTTCTCTTTTCCGCGAAACCCTAAGTCCTTCACCATGGACATTGCCGAGGTTACCCCTCGTCAATTGGCGCCGTCTGTGGGAAACCTGAATGCTAGAACCATGGATTCAGTGGACCGCTCTCCACCAAGCATCAACCCGACAAAAGCAGATCCACGCCCGCCCACCCCTATATTGATACCCGCCAATTTCAACGGCGGATCCGATCGAATCATCAGAAGCTTCCACTTCAAAGTAGAGGACCCGCAAGAATCACACCCTTCGGCCCTGATCACATCAGAACCGTCGGTGCAAAAACGTACACCTACAGCAGTACCAGCATCTTCCGCCGGATCCTCCATGGACGTCACAACACAGATCGAAGCAGGCGAAGAAAGCAAGCAAATAGAGACGGATCTGGGGGACCTTGATGGCCTTCATGGTAATCTCTCCCTCAGGACAAGGCCTCATCCAACTCCACCACATGAAGCAAACCCGGCAAATTCAGAACCCGAAGAAAGTAGTGAAAACATCAACTTCGAAGAAAGGATGGCGAAGATCTATCCAGAACAACAATCTCAGAATACTATTGGCAAATCCTTTGAAGCAGAAGATGACATCATCGTGCCACGCATAACACACCACCAAGTGTGCATGATCAACGGCAATACCTCAACACCACACGACTCTAACGATAATCCTATCCTCAATCCCAATGATATTTTATCAGATGACAATGCAGGAAACCATGACAATGAATGAGACCATGGAAACGGAGGAGAAACAGCAGATAACCGCATAGTCCAAGGAAGATATGGAGAACCGAATGGAGGAGAGAGGAAAACTCTTCGGCTACCAGCATCAGCATGGCAAAAAGCAAGGGAAGCAATTTCAGGAGCAGTTCCGATGACAGTGGATGCTTCACATGAGAATCTATTAGCATACTAGTATCTGCTCCATCACAAGAAGAGAGACCTACTTAGGATGCAGAGGCAACTCGACAAAAGTAAGAGATTACTCGATGAATCCAGCTTACGATGGGCATAGTTAAGCTCTACCCGAGGATCAGGGATCGTAACAGGAGGAGAACCATCGACAAGGGCAACATCTCGACTGTAGCATATCCTTGAAGCAGAAAGAAGTGGACTCATCTGAGATCTTGACCTATCATTCATGTCGATTGACCAAGCAGGAAACATCAAGGCAAAAACGGCTCAGGCAGCCATTGTGGCCGCACAAACATATCTGATCTTAACTTAGCCCGCACCCAAGGATCCGTGTGCGGCCCTCCACTGCTCCACCCTGATGAACCTTGGCATGGTGGGAGACTCTCTTTACGGAAGCAGAACAAGGAACCACGTGACAGCCCGATAGATCCCCACACCATCGCAGTAGCCCTTGGCAAGTGGGACACATCCGACGATCTCGATCGCCACACCAAGCACACCTTGTAGGACCCGATCCACGAAACAACAAAAGGAACGACAACACGCAACATAGGAATGATGGATCAAGAGATGAAAACCGCAGCCCGCGATACCATGATGGATGCAACAAGGACGATTACGAGCTATGCGGGGCTAGCTGTTTCACTCAGCAAATTCGCAAAACCTTAGTACCCAAGGACTTCAAACTTCCACATGTTGAGCCACGCAGAGATAAACAAAATATTTTTCCTCTACGCGGTGCTCCCAAGATTCAGCTCAGGTGATAGGCCACGAGATTTACCACTAGACGCGCTGGTGCGGATTGTTGATGAAGCGCGTCAATTGATGTCGTGCCGAACGAGCCCCGTACATCACGTCTAGATCACCACGGACCTCCTTGTCTCCAATGCCGCACGTGCAACGCCTCTACCGGTATCCACACGAACAGGAAGGAGCTCTAGGCAGAGGACTGCTAGATCCCGTCTAGCCCAAAATGGTAGTGGAGAAAGTGATGGCTAGGTCAGGGATAATCCCTTGTCACTCCACTTATATACACTCCTAGCTGGGCTCAACGCTTGAGGCCCATCTAGGCCGTACCCCAATCTCCACATGGATCGAATCCACATGGGCTCCTTACACTTAAGTGTGTGACCATAGGTTTACGTACACCTGGACATGACACGAGTCACCACTCTGAGTCAATAGTTGGTAGCGGCCTCTAGCGAGACGTGCCAACTCCCAAGCACCGTAAAGTCAGAAGACAAACCTTTCTTAATGTGACTTTCGTCCAAGTCCCTTTGCCTCACGATATATGTTGTCCAGCTATAGGCGAGTTGTTGCCATCCCTTTAATAGCTCAACTCTCTCTTCTCGTTCTGTGATATACGATTCACTGGACTAACATTTAGTCCAACTCCTTGGTTAACACTTAACCAAGTCGCGCATGGCCATGCTTCCAAATCATATCACACGAGAGGGCCTAGAGAATATCTCTCCATTACGAAGGGGCAAATCCCATGTTGGTAATCCACGTCACGTAGCTTGCTTCACAACCAATCCGAACCCTACCTTTATAACTGCACATTTAACAAAAACGTTTGATAGGACCTAAGATGGCGATCCACAACTCGGATCATGCGATCACCTCAGATCGAAGGATTCCATTGCTTGAGAATACAAATGCCAACATGATCGTTGCATCTCAACTGTGGGTCAGTCTGATTCGCTAATCTCTTTAGTTGAATCAGTGTAAGTCATAATAGCATCTCCATGCCCATGACAAGTGGAACCGAGTCATCAGCCGACTTTCACATTAGTCTCAGATGTGTGTCCGGCACAACCTCAACGACCAAGGACAATTAGTATGAACAACATGAATATATAGTAACAAAATCGAATCACATATTCAATGATACGTATCAGTAGTTCATACATGGACAATAACTTTTTGAATACTTTGGGAATAACATCATACATGATTGCCTCTAGGGCATATTCCCAATAGTCTCCCACTTGCACTAGAGTCAATCATCCGACATCACATGTCTAGGTATCTAATGCCCATAGATCTCAGGTACGCCTCATGCTTCGGCTGTGGCAGAGGCTTTGTCAACTGATCCACAATATTTGCATCTGTGTGTATGTTGCATAACTTGATATCACCTTGATCCATTAACTGGCGAATCATGTGGTATCGCATGAGTATATGTTTGTTCTTCTTGTGTTGTCTAGGTTCCCTGGCTTGTGTGATAGCACCATTGTTGTCACAATACACGTCTAACGGATGGGACGAGCCCTAAACCACACCAAGATCCATGAGGAAATTCCTCATCCAAACAGCTTCTTTTGGCGCCTCCGAGGCAGCAATATACTCCGCCTCTGTCGTAGACACGGACACCGTATCTTGCTTTGAACTCTTCTAGCTCACAGCCCCTCCGTTTATAACAAACCCATATCCAGATTGCGAACAAGAATCATCCGAGTAAGTGATATAACTCGCATCCGTGTAACCCCTTACACTGAGTTCATCCTCACCTCCATAAACCAGGAACATATCCTTAGTCCTTCTCAAGTACTTAAGGATATTTTTAGCCGCTGCCTAGTGGATCTCTCTATGGTCAGCCTGGTATCTGCTCACAACACTTAGAGCATAGGAAACATCTGGCCTAGTACAAATCATAGCGTACATGATGGATCCGACTGCAGAAGCATACGAAACTGCACTCATCTGACTTCGCTCATCAGTTGTCGAAGGACACTGAGTCTTGCTAAGTTTTAAGCCATGGGACATAACTGAGAACCCCTTCTTAGACGATTCCATGTTGAACTTCTTCAACACATTGCCCAAATATGTACTCTGTCTCAATCCAATGAGCTGCTTTGATCTATTTCCATAGATCTGGATTCCTAGTATGTAAGTCGCCTCACCCAAGTCTTTCATCAAAAAACTCTTTTCCAATGATTCGTTGGTTTATTGCAACATCTGGACATCATTTCCAATCAGTAATATGTCATCCACATATAAGATCAGAAACTTTACTTTGATCCCACTAAACTTCTTGTATAAATAAGAATCATGATCACTCTTGATGAAGCCAAACAATTTGACTACCTCCTCAAAGTGAATGTTCCAACTCCGAGATGCTTGCGTCAACCCATAAATGGATTTCTGAAGCTTGCATACCTTGTCAGCATTAGCTGGATCGACAAAACCCTCGGCATGTATCATATACACGTCCTCGGTTAAATTTCCATTAAGGAAAGCCGTCTTGACATCCATGTGCCATATCTCATAGACGAAATAGGCTGCTATAGCTAACAGGATCCGAACTGACTTATGCATTGCCACGGGAGAGAAAGTCTCATCGTAGTCCACTTCTTGAACCTGCCGGAACCCCTTCGTGACAAGCCGTGCTTTATAGATAGAAATATTTCCATCCATATCAGTTTTCTTCTTAAAGACCCATTTTGCACTCGACGGGTCTTGCACCGTCTGGCAGATCCACCAAGTTCCGAACTTGATTTTCATCCATGGACTTTAACTCGGATCTCATGGCTCCAAGCCACGACTCAGAATCAGATCCCACCATCGCTTCCGAATAAGTTGTCGGCTCATCACCGTGCAACACTAATACATCATGAACACTTCATAATCTTTCCGATCTTCACAGTGTAGGTGCAGCTGCCGGCTCAGCTACCACGACTGGCTCAACCTCCAAGGCTTTCACCAAATCGCTACTGACTAGTTCCTCTCGAACTTCTTTGAGCCGCACTATACTCCCACTGACTTCCTGACTGAGAAACTCTTTCTCAAGGAAGACACCATTCTGAGTGACAAACACTTTGCCCTCTTCTCGGTTGTAGAAGTAGTAACCCAAGGTTCCCTCGGATACCCAACAAAAATGCACTTATCTGACTTGTTTGTAAGCTTGTCCGACTAAAGTCGCTTCACAAAAGCTTCAGAACCCCAAATCTTAAGAAAGGACAAATTGGGCTTGTTGCCAGTATACATCTCATGCGGTGTCTTCTCTACCGATTTTGATGGTACTCTGTTTAGTGTGAACGATGAAGTTTCTATACAATAACCCCAAAATGATAAAGGCAGATCTGTCTGACTCATCATTGATCGTAGCATGTCTAACAAGGTCCGATTCCGCCTTTCCGACATACCGTTTCTCCGCGGTGTTCCTGGTGGAGTGAGTTGGGGAATTATTCCACAACTCTTTAGATGGTCATCAAACTCATGGCTCATGTACTCGCCTCCTCGGTCTGACCGAAGAAACTTTATTTTCTTGTCGAGTTGATTCTGTACCTCATTTTGGAATTCCTTGAACTTTTCAAAGGCTTCCGACTTATGTTTCATCAAGTAGATATATCCATACCTACTCAAATCATTAGTGAATGTAATGAAGTACTCATAACCACCTCTGGATGTTGTGCTCATCGGGCCACATACATCACTATGTACTAGTCCCAATAAGTCGGATGCCTTTTCACAACTCTTTGCAAAAGGTGTCTTGGTCATTTTACCGAGTAGGCAGGATTCTCATGTCTCGAACGACTCCAAGTCGAACGAAGTTAGGAGTCCATCATCATGGAGCTTCTTCATGCGGTCCCAACTTATATGACCAAGCCGACAATGCCAAAAGTAAGTCATATTCAGATCATTTGGTTTCAACCTTTTCATATTTATGTTATAGACAGATTCACCTTCAAGATTCAAAATGAATAACCCGTCCTGGACGGGTGTAAAGCCGTGAAACATATGATTCAAATATAAAGAACAACCATTATTCTTAATATTCGACTCATAGCCTCGTCTCATCAACCATGAGGCAGAAATGATGTTTTGACTAAGCACCGGAACATAATAACAATTATTTAGCTCCATTAAGAATCTAGAAGGTAAATGAACATGCATCGTTCCAACTTCCAACGCAGTGACTCTCGCTTTGTTGCCGACTCGAATGTCAACCTCGCCTCTCGCCACGCTCCTAGTTCTTACCAGTCCCTGCAACGAGTTGCAGATGTGAATAACTGGTCCGGTATCATATACCCAAGAACTACCTGGTGCATCCGCAAGATAAATGTCTATAACATTGCAAACAAGCGTACCTGAGCCGGAAGTCACACCTCCACTCTTGGCTTTATCAGCCAGATACTTGCTGCAATTCCTCTTCTAGTGGTCATCCGCCTTGCAATAGAAGCAAGTGGATCTGGCTGCAGGAGATGGCTTAGTTCCTGAGGAAGCACTTTGGAACGGGTCCTCGGCCTTACCTCCCGACTTTGCCTTCTTCTTCTTAGACCAAGAACTCTTCTTGAACTTAGCCTTATTCTGCACCATCAACACTTCACTAGCGCCTTTCGTGAGATCCGCCTCAGCCTACTTGAGCATCCCATGTAATTCAGTGAGCTTCTTATCCATACCATGCATGTGGTAGTTTGATATGAACTGACCATATGCACTAGGAAGAGAGTTCAAAATTATGTCAGTAGTGAACTCTTCGCTAATGGGGTAGCCCAGACTTTCTAGAGACTGCACGTAACCAACCATTTTGATCACATGCGGACTCAGTGGATCGCCATCCTTAAGCTTGCAGCTCAACAAAGCCTGAGAGACATGATACCTCTTAGTCTTCGCCTGAGCCTGGAACATACTTTTGAGGCTTTCGATCATATCGTAGGCCTCAACATTCTCGAACTGCTGCTGCAAGTTCGGTTCCATGTGAGCAAGCATAAGACAACTAATCTCCGTGGACTCATCACATGTCCTACGGTAGGCATTGGTGGCTTCGACACTCGCATTCTCATTCAGCTCATCTGGAAGTGGGTTGTCTAGGACATGCTCCCTCTTTTCTTGCTTGAGAACAATTCTCAGATTACGATACCAGTTGGTGAAGTTAGTTCCATTTAGCTTATCTTTCTCCAAGATGGTTCTCAAAGCAAAACTGGAAATCTGAGGGAGACTGCTAGGTGCCATTGATCTACAACAGAAAAATATGCAAAAACACTTAAGACATGTATCCATAAAAGAGCAAACATATTAAACACTTTAATATTTATGCTCCCACTAGAACCAACACCCCTTCGATGGTTACTTAGTGATTCAGTATCCTAAATAAACAAGCCTACTAGTGAGCTTTAGCATCACCGCTAGTCGTCAAGTGATCAAGATGGACAACTCCTTGTCAATCGTATCTCATATGACTCATGTTGGATGGGTGGCATCACATGCCCCGGCTCCCACCCGACCTTTCCCCGAGTCCCACAACCGTTGTGATAGACCTGTCTACATTACCGAGTGCTTCTTCTATAAGAGTCCGACTCGAACCCATCTAGTCGGAAAGAATTGATAGCACCTCAATTTTATGAGCCCAGTACCAAAAATGTCCGACTTGTGATGGTGGAGCACTGGCGGGGAAACCGACTAGACCTTCTTTGAGGGATTACTTTTTACCAACTATGTAACAGAGATGAAACAGAGACATAACAATAACACAAAATAAAGCAATTATAATGTGAAATGGTATGGCTCTTTTCATGGTGATCACCATCTCCAGAAAGTTTGTAATTCGACTCGTGTCAACTCTTATCACGTGCCGTCTTACACCATGTAGCCGACTTGCACATCGACTTGCATGCCATCCGGGTTCTCCAAACAACTACACTAGCTAGTAATGTAAATTACATAGAGAATCCGACACGCAGATCGTTATACAATAAAATGACAGCACCTAGGCTCCAGCCGTCTGACAAAAACCGTGATACACAGATCACGTATGGATTACACATATCACATGCACATAAGCCATACCATTCACAACATCATCCTGCAAAAACAAGTTATGCATAGATACGATATCTACCGGCGTTGTGAAACGCGGAACGACATCTAAGGAGCTACGACAGGGCGAAGCCGGCGGTCCCATCTGAAAACGCAGATCTCATCTACCTTCTGCACATGGATTTCATCATCAGATAAAAAAAATTTACCCATATCAGATCCGTACTCCGATTCGACCAAACTCTTTGATCTTCAATCACCGCATCCGGATTTACATGTCACAGTCTACCCCGATGGCGGAAGCCGACCGGTAGGGGTATGTTGTTCCAAGACCTTAGCTGTTAGATCACAGAAACCAGATCATCCATTCTGCCGAGTACATTTTATCCAATCAACTTCGTACAAAACCGATCTATCTCATAGATCAACCACCAAAACTGTAATTAGATCCAATCTAACGCCAACCGCATATCACATATGCAAGATCTCGAGCCTAAAACTAGAAGCTAACGCTCTGATACCACTGTTGAGCCACGCAGACATAAACAAAAACTTTTTCCCCTACGCGCTGCTCCCAAGATCCAGCTCAGGTGATAGGCCACGAGATTTACCACTAGACGTGCAAGTGCGGATTGTTGATGAAGCGCGTCAGTTGATGCCGTGTCAAACGATCCCCGTACAGCACATCCAGATCCCCACGGACCTCCCTGTCTCTAGCGGCGCACGTGCAACGCCTCTACCGGTATCCACACGTACATGAAGGAGCTCCAGGCAGAGGACTGCTAGATCCTGTCTAGCCCGAAATGGGAGTGGAGAAAGTGACGGCTAGGTCAAGGATAATCCCTTGTCACTCCACTTATATACACTCCTAGATGGGCTCAATGCTTGAGGCCCATCTAGGCCGTACCCCAATCTCCACATGGATAGAATCCACATGGGCTCCTTACCCTTAAGTGTGTGACCCTATAGGTTTACATACACATGGACACGACACGAGTCACCACTCCGATTCAATAGTTGGTAGCGGCCTCTTGCAAGACGTACCAACTCCCAAGCACCGTAAAGTCACAAGAGAAACCTTTCTTAATGTGACTTTCCTCCAAGTCCCTTTGCCTCACGATATATGTTGTCAAGCTCTAGGTGAGTTGTTGCCATCCCTTTAATAGCTCAACTCTCTCTTCTCGTTCCGTGATATACGATTCACTGGACTAACACTTAGTCCAACTCCTTGGTTAACACTTAACCAAGTCGCGCATGCCCATGCTTCTGAATCATATCACACGAGAGGGCCCCGAGAATATTTGTCCATTATGGAGGGGCAAATACCATCTTGGTAATCCACATCACGCAGCTTGCTTCACAGCCAGCCCGAACCCTACCTTTATAACTGCCCATTTATGGAACAACGTTTGATAGGACCTAAGCTGGAGATACACAACTCGGATCATGCGATCACCTCCGGTCGAAGGATTCCATTGCTTGAGAATACAAATGACAACATGCACGTTGCATCTCAACTGTGGGTCAGTCCGATTCGCTAAACTCTTTAGCCGAATCAGTGTAAGTTGGAATAGCATCTCCATGCCCATGACAAGTGGAATCGAGTCATCAGACGACTTTCACATTAGTCTCAGTTGTGTGTCCGGCACAACCTCAACGACCAAGGACAATTAGTATGAACAACATGAATATATAGTTCCACAATCGAATCACATATTCAATGATACATATTAGTAGTTCAGACATGGACAATAACTTTATGAATACTTTGGGAATAACATCATACATGATTGCCTCTAGGGCATATTCCCAACACCACAAGACCGCCACAAGTACAATGGACTCCAGGAACCCGAAGCATGGTTAGCAGATTATCTAGCCACTGTCAATTTACAAGGCAGCTCCACAACTACAGCAATGCAAAGCTTACAACTACATATCACCGGTGCCACAAGATCATGGCTTAGACAGTTACCCGAAGATTCCATCGGTAGCTGGAAAGACCTGGAAGATAAGTTCATCCGGCACTTCTAACCTATGTTCAAACGACCTGCATCCTTGGAGAAGTTGTGGGCATGTAAACAAAAATTTGGGGAATCAATAAGAACATTTATCCAGTGATGGAATATCATAAAAAACTCAGCTGAGTCCATATCCGATGAAAGGTCGATCAATGTCTTTGACAACGGCCTCCGTCGCTAAGAATTCATAGAAGAACTGGGACGGGTTAAACCCAAAACAATCTCACAATTAATAGAAATAGCAAATCATTGGGCTGATGAAGAAGACGTGTTGCATAATAAGCGTGCGCTATCACTCGAAGAAGACATGGATAAGCGTGGCAATGATAGAAGAAGAAGGAACAACAATGGAAACACGGGACCAAGTTATGTCGCAGCAGGTTTTTTGGGTGAAGGTAACAACAGAAGCAATGACTACAATGGCGGATACCGCCAGAATATGGACGACGTTGGAGGAAGCCAGTCAGCACAACGTTATCAGCCAAGAGCGCGAGACCCACCCGTGTCCGTGATGCAAATGCTGGAAGGACCCTATAATATGCATTTTTACGTCGACATAGCAGGCAGACGACAATCCAAACACCTCATGAAAGACTGCCGAACATTCCTGAAGATGCAGGAGCTATGTAATGCAAAACCAACTGAAGCAGTAAACCGAGGATACACGTCCACGCCTGGCACATTAGCCATCGGCACTCCACCACAAAACACAAATGATCAAAACAATGAGTACCCTAGGTCAAAAGGAGCAATGTCCATGATTCAGAAAGGGCGTCCATCCAACAGATCTTGGAATCTCATCACAAGACAAATTAATATGGCGGAAATAGCAACATCAACCACACCCGAATATCTCCACTAGTTAGAGCAAGAAATCACATTCAGCAAAGCTGATCACCCGCTTTGGGTACCACGACCAAGTCACTCGGCCTTGATAGTCGAAGTACAAATTGGCGGGTTCGATATGAGCAAGGTCTTCATGGATGTAGGAAGCAGCATAAATCTGATCTACGCAAAAACACTAAGAACAATGAGCTACCCCCTAGGCAATCTCGCGCCAACAGAAACATCTTTGCATGGAATAGTACCAGGTAAAGGCGAAATTCGTTTAGGCAAAGTATTTCTTCACGTTGTTTTTGGTTCCAAAGTAAATTTCAGGCCAAAAAAACTCGAATTCAAAGTCATGGAATGACCATCACAATATCATGCGATCCTGGGACGACCAACCTTCGCACGGTTTATGGCAGTGCCGCATTATACGTACCTAGTTACGAAAATGCCAGCACCAAAGGGAATCATCACGGTAAAAGGAAGCTTCACATGTGCAGACAATTGCGATCAGGAGTTCAACAAAATTTCTGAATCTTTCGGGATGGCAACAGAGTTCGAACAACTCAAAACTTCAGAATCTTTCGGGATGTTAACGGACTTCGAACCACTAGAAGTAGCGTGTGTTATTCCCGATTAGGCTTTTAACACGGCAAAAGACACAAAAGAATTGCAGATCCACCCTGTCGACCCGACGAAAACAACATTTGTGGCTTACAATCTTGGTACCGCATAGGAAAGCACGCTCATTGAGTTTCTCCGTGAGCACTGGGAGATCTTCACATGGCTACCTTTTGACATGCCGGGAATTCCTAGGGAACTCGCTGAGCATGCATTACATTTGGATCCAAAGGCGAAGCCGGTAAAACAACCGCTTCATCATTTCGCAGAACCAAAGGGTAAAGCTATTGGAAAGGAGCTCCATCTCCTTAATGATGCCAACTTTATCAAAGAACTAACAAAATCAGAGTGGGTCGCAAACCTAGTATGTGTTCCAAAGAAAAATACTATAGAACTTCGGATGTGTATCGACTTTACTGCACTGAACAAATATTGTCCAAAAGATCACTTCCCATTGTCGTGAATCGACCAAATAATCGATGCAACCGCGGGATGCGAACATCTTTCTTTTTTGGATGCTTACTCAGGATACCACCAGATTAGGATGAAAGAATAAGATCAGGAGAAAACGGTATTTATTACGCCTTATGGTATATTTTATTACACAACAATGCCCTTTGGCCTCAAGAACACCGCCGAAACATATCAGCGGATGATGCAGAAATGTTTGAGAAGCCAAATAGGCACAAACATACAAGTATACATCAATGACGTTATAGTTACGACAAAACAAGGATCCACACTCATCAAGGACCTCGAAGAAACATTTAAAAATCTCGACAAGTTTAGCATCAAATTGAAACCGAAGAAATGTTCCTTTGGAGTCCTGGCATGGCAAGTCCTCGGATATTTGGTATCAGCAAGACGAAACGAGGCTGATCCTAAGAAAATACAAGAAATTTTAACAATGAAGAAGCCAACAAATCTATGTGGCGTATAGCAGCTGGCGGGGCGAGTAGCGGAACTCAGTCGTTTAATTGCCAGGCTAGGAGAAAAAGTGTTGCCTTTCTATGCCCTCATGAGGAAATCAGAGAATTTCGAATGGACGGAAGAAGCTCAACATGCCTTTGAAGATCTTAAAAAGACACTTTCGACATCCCCAGTTGTCGTGTCTCCAAAGGAGAAGGAGCCTTTACTACTTTATATCGCTGCCACAAATTAGGTGGTTAGCACGGTCCTGGTCGTGGAATGTCCCGAAGAAGGAAAAACCCATGATGTACAGAGGCCAGTCTACTTACTGAGCAAGGTACTATCACCATCCAAACAAAGGTACCCACATTATCAAAAACTAGCATACGGGGTATTTATGACAACACGAAAACTATGGCATTATTTTTTGGAACATCCAATCATAGTGGTCAATGAAGCACCTTTGTCAAACATCCTCAACAATCCAGAAGCAACGAGGCGTGTCTCTCTATGGGGAATTGAATTTTCCCCTCAAGACATCATGTATGAGAAGCGCAAGGCAATCAAGTCACAACTTTTGACGGATTTGATCACAGAATGGACAGAGTTGCAATGTGCGGGTCCACCTAACCTTTCTAGTGCCTGGACAATGTACCTCGATGGATCAAAAAGAACAGAAGGAGCAGGAGTCGTACTAGTATCACCACAAGGCGAAAAAATGCGCTATAGACTTTGGATGAGCTTTGCAAACGCATCCAATAATGAAGCTGAATATGAGGCCTTGTTGCACGACATGCGAATGGCTAAAGCTTGTGGTGCGACTCGCCTCAAAATCTTTGGAGATTCCAACCTTGTGGCATAGCAAGCAATGAACAAGTGCGACACTATTAGTGATAATATGGTTGCTTACCGCGATCTATATGGCGTTATGGAAGCTTAATTTGATGGATGCGAAGTATCGCACATAGGAAGAACAAGCAATGAAGAAGCCGACAATCTAGGAAACATCGAATCCTTGTGCTTACCAGTGCCACCTAGAGTTTTTTGGGATGAAATAATGGAGCAATCTACCAAAGCTAAAAGAGTCTCTGAGGTCGTAGCACCAAAAAAGGGAAAAAGCAAACATCCGCAAAAAGACTCGGGGGCTTCAACGGCGACCAAGAATATAGAAGAGGCCATCGAAGAAGAAGAAGAACAGGAAATTGGAGAGGTCATGCTAATTGAACCTACCTGGATGCAACCATATGTAGCATATATGACTAATGGAGAACTACCTGAAGATGTGATAGAAGCCCGGCGGATCACCCGAAGATCGAAGGCCTTCAGAATAATCAAAGGGGAGCTGTATAAGAGAAGTATTCCTCCTCTTATTCATCCAATGAGCTTCCAGTTTCAGCAATTTCTTCTTCCATAGGCTCCTGCAAGTCATTAGTCTCTTCCGTTGGTGGAGAGAAACTATTAAGATATTGAAGAATATAGCCATTTTCTTCCTTGTAATTATCAAAGAAAAATTTAATTATATCATAAACCTCTTATTTATAAGGTGCATCATCAGTATTTTCAAGCAAACAAGCAAGTTCGAATGCAGCCTTCCAAGCAATAAATTCTTCAATTTGTTCCACATCATAAAATTTATAATTTTCCTTAACATAAGAAGATATGGTAACATCATCATTATACTCACACTGAAAAGGGAGGTGTTTATACCTCTTACAGCAACAAGATTTATCAAAGGAATAAGTAACATTATAAGTAGAGCACATGTTTCTAGCAATGGTATAGAATTTATTAATTTGTTCCCATAAGTGTTTCCCTTTTTGTGACAAGCGGTGTTCCTTATAATAATATTTTTGTTCTTCCATGAACCCACCCTGCCAATAAGATCTAGTTTCAAAGAAACCAACCATTGATAGAAAGCATGATAAAGCAAGACAATAAAAGACCAACGAAAATAACAACTATAGTAGGAACTAAATTTTTTTGTGTTTTTGATAAGGGAAGCAAACTAGTACAACTAATTTTTTTTGTGTTTTTTATAAAAATAAACAAGCAAACAAAGCAAAAATAAACAAAGCAAAACAAAAACAAAGTAAAGGGATTGGTTGTGAAATACTCCCCTTGTGATGTTGTCCTTAACTCCCCGGCAACGGCGCCAGAAAAAGGCTTGATGGCTCAGGATAAGTTGAGCTCATTGGGAACCCCAAGAGGAAGGTATGATGAGCACAGCAGCAAGTTTCCCTCAGTTATAAAACCAAGGTTATCGAACCAGTAGGAGCAAGGAAACAACCCCAAGGTGGTGCTACCAACTTGGAATCATACACAACACAACCACAGAACATTGACCCAACTTACAGTGAGGTTGTCAATCTCACCGGTTTTGCTGAAAACAAAGGATTAAACGTATTTTGTGGAAGATAGTAATTGTTTGTAGAAAGTAAACAGTAAACAGTAAATAGTAGATGATATAGTAATGGTAAAAGATTGGTATACCTTAGATATTCCTGTCACTTCCCTAGATTACTAGAGGCATGAACCCACTATCGAGCATAAATACTCCTTCTTGGAGTTTCTACAATCTACTTGGCCAAGATAGCTATGAACAACGGAAAGCATGCAAGATGACAAATAACATAGACATGATAGAATCAATAATGAATCTGAAATAACATCTCAATATCCATCAAATCCCTGAAAACACAACATGTAAGATTACAAATAGATGATCTTGATCATGAACGGAGCTCAAGATCTAAGCATGATAGCACAAAGGAGGAGAACCAACCATCTATCTACTACATAGACCCGTAGTACATGGATGAACTACTCACGCATCACACTGGAGGAAGTCATGGTGATGAAGAAGGCCTCTAGGGTGATCTCTCCCCTCCGACAGGATGCCAGGAAGAGCTTCGGAACCCCGATCTAGGGATCGAGATGGCGGTGGCTATAGACTCTTCGGTGGATTCTGTTTGGGTATTGGATCGTGTACTTAGGGTTTTCATCCCAGGAGGGTTTTATAGGTGAATGGGCAAGGTCGGTGGAGGCTCGAGGGGCCCACACCAGGTGGCAGCCAGCCTAGGGCTAGCCACGCCACCCTAGGGTGTGGCCGCCTCGTGGCCCCTCTTCGGCTCCCCTTCGGACTCCGTGTTGCTTCGGGTAAAATATTGATTTTGCCTTTTGTCTGGTCTAATTCCAAGAAAATTTCCTTACTAGCTTTTCTAAAACCAAAAACAGCAAAAAATAGGCAACTGGCACTGTGGCATCTTGTTAATAGGTTAGTTACATAAAATGTATAAAAATACCTAAAAGTGTGGATAAAACATAAGAAAGTAGATATTAAACAAGCATGGAACATCAAAAATTATAGATACCTTTATGACGTATCAATAAGACCTTAGTAGCCCGAACTTAATTACGCCAGTAGTAAATTCCGAGTTCAGGCCTAGGGACTTGAATTTGATGTAGGACAACCTTGTTTTTGCCCAGGACAAACTAACTGATTCCCGATTCATCGGAAGCATCAGACTTGTTGTACCAAATCCCTATAAAACACAAACAGTGATAGAAATAAAGGAAAAGAAAATTTGAGACTCAACCTAAAACTACGGTTCATGTAGAGTCTCGGGGGCTACTGACATAGGTATGATTACCGGATGCTTATGATTTTATGCCATATGTTTGGTAAAAGGATTATGACCCATGAAGATTTCAGATGATAACTCATGGAAGCAACCGACAAAGACTTTGATTATATTAGGAAAGAATCTCTAAATCGACAATGTGTTGGTATTGTAATCACGCGTATGTAAAACCTATCCGCATACGGCTTTGAGATCCGGCCTATTATATATAAGACAGGAGAAGCCCAAGCGAGGGTAACCAAAAAATCTCCCAAGCAACTTGTAATAGGGCGATTACTCAATATTCAGGAGACCTTGACTTCATTGTTTTACTGACATCTGACGAAATCCCCAACGTTCTCTTTTCCGCGAAGCCCTAAGCCCTTCACCATCGATATTGCCGAGGTTACCCCTTGTCAGCGCAGGTGGTACTAGTATGGTTGAAACTTTGAATTGTGTGGCGCGTGGGAATTTACAAGAGAAACCATTTAGAGGAATGGCCTTTGGCACATTGTTTCTGGACCGAAGGGCGAGATGAAAGTTTCATACCGTTTGAATTTTGGACGTAGGAGCCCATTGCGGCGGGTGTTTCTGGCACACTGCTTGGCGGAAGAGGTGATTTCGGCTTGTGGTTTCTTTCTCAGATGATTTTTTTGTACTCGATCTACTACTGCAGGCTAAAAGTTTGACTTTAGGGCCACACAAGTATATAGTGCATGAATTTATTCACGATAATGGGCACATGAACATGGTCATTCTCGAACTACCTTTCATGGTAATGTGTTAATTTTCAGCAAAACGTGGGTCTACAGATCTAAACAAAAGTGCAAAATAAGATTTCAACTTTATCACGGGAAAATGTTGTTTTTCCATTTTTCAAATGGCTAGAACAAGACTGGGATACATTCTCTAGATGTAACAAGTAGGTACAGTACAATCTCATACAGCCTGCCAAAGAAAATAGCAGGCTGACAACACAAGGAAAGTCATCCTCATTATTTGAAATAATAATCTATTCGCATGGCGGCTCTTCAATCACCCTTCAAAAATCTGCCTGCAAAGATGCGCGGAGAATCTCTGCTCGTGCTTTCACATGTTCCAAAACTTTCACATTGATCTCATTGACATACGCATCAACCAAATTGGGAACACGAGTTTTAGCGACCAACTTCTAAAGATCAGTAGAAGTATCAAGGCCATCTTCAATAGTATAAATCGATCTTCAGTTCAATTCTTAGATCCACCGAGTGGCGTGTCCAAATCCTTTTGGAGAATCCTAATCTTAGCTTCGGCCATGCACCATACTTTGGTTTGGTTCCTATAAATGGTTGTATCACTGACACGCTGAATATCTATGCTGCGAACCTCCTTAGCAGGGACATGATAATGCACTTGCTTCTGCAAATTGCACTGCAGTAAATCAATCAGTAAATAACACAAGAAATATGCAACAAATAGCCATGTTTAGGGTGCTCAACTAGGCCATGTTTCTGTACCAGTTGTGTTGTGCCGAGCGGGGCTAGATCTGCATGTCCAAAACTCTTCAGGATTCGTTGGCATTGATTATCTGCATAGTCATTCGGCAATACATCTCCCATGCCTTACAAAAAATATATACTAGTATGACAAGACAGGACAAGCAAATGCCGAATTACTCTCACAAATAAAAATAATAACGATAGCGCGTATATATGCAAAATGGAGGAAAACCATTGTTTGGGGAGGATTGTTGGGGGTTATCATTGGGCTGGCGAGTCTTCGTACTAGTGCAAGATAACCAATTTGGCTTGACGACTAGCAGTTGCCATCTTTTCTCTTTGAACCGTTCCTGCAGTACTGCAACTAGCATGCATTTTAAATAATTGGCAACAAGAAGGCACAACAAGGAAGCGACGAAATACATTCAAAAGTAGTAGTAAAGTGCCAGGAATACGGGCATAGGAAGTGTGCAACAACCTTCGTCTTGGTTGTATGGAGTTTTAACCATCACCTGGTGAGGGGTCCGCGTGGCGTACGCATCTCTCGGTTGCGGTGGTGGGGAAGATGACACTCTGAGTGGGGGAAGCAGATGCGATGAAGCAATGACGGTAGCATGGATGACGTCGTCTCCCAGTAGACTCCGGTGACCTAGAAGTCGTCTAAGGAGGGATGAGATAGAGGATGATGTGAGATGGATTGGGGAGTCGGCGGGCGAGCGAGCGAGAAGTGAAGGAAGGGTTAAATTTTGCGAAAGTTAGAAGGAAGGGTCCCGCTAATAATCCTCTAAAATTTTGACCTATAAGATCCCGCCAATATCACACAAAAATTTAGTGCTGAATCTCGCTTGGCTGACCTCCTGAGTAGTATTAAAAGGAAGGCTTCAAAAGTAGCATGCATCAAATGCGATGGGACAGTGGCGGGTGCAGCTTGTGAATAAATGTGGGAGTCTAGTACGGTGGCGGATAGATGAAAAAATAATTGGGGTGGTGCTTGCTGCCAGCCGTGGCCCTCATAAAAAATAAATAAATATTTCAAATGCGTGTAAATACATCAAATAATTTATCCAATGGTAAGCATTCAAAGTTATTAATATGAGTGGGGCCCATATACTGTAGTGAGCTAAACGGCTGAGTGAACTTGGGTTTCTTAGCTAAACGGTGTGCATATGCATAGGCTGACTCATTTGACCTAATTTAGGTAGATAATATTGTAATTTAAGTGTTTGAATTTATCTAGGAACCTTAAAAACTCATAGAACCTAGGAATCACAAGGAAAACATGCATGCTCCGCAATGTCCGAAAACATGGCGCGCTTGTCGCATTTTGAGCCAAATTCTTCTGATTTTGTTTACTACTACTAAACATCCCTGTAATCACTTGGAAAAGTGAAAAATGTTCTTTCATAATTGTTCGAAACACTCATGGTCAACATTTTTTACTACGCCAAGACACACCCATCTACCCGATGTGAGAACCGTATCATTAAGTGTAGCTAGGGCATCGATATATATGGCCATGACCTTATTGGTCCTTCGGAATGAAACCCAAGAATGTTCATACATTATGGACCACTAGTAAATTGCACGTGCCATGCACGTGAGGCTCATATAATAGACATATGACATGTGATCATTATATAAAATTATAATAGGTAAAGCAGAAAAAATTATAAATTTGATCAACATATATAAAGTATGGGTGGATATTTGGTTCTCGTACTTTGTATCATCATGTAAAAGTCAAAGATTATTAGCTACCTAACACTTGAAATTTTAGGTGACATGGTCTAGAGAAACGAGGGAGAGGATTGTAGGAGTATGATAGAAAAGTGTGTTTTGAGGTTTGTGCATAGCATTTATTATGCTCAAACTATCTATAGAATTTTCTAAAAGGTGGAATAGAAAACAAGATCCAATGGTTGGAAATATTTGGATTCACGAGTCTTGATCCAACTGTTAGCATTCAAAGTTATTCGTATCTTACCACTATTAGTAAATTGCACGTGTCCTGCACGTGAGACTCAGATAATAGACGTCTGACATATCATTACTATATAAAATTATATAATAGGTAAAGCAGAAAAAATATAAATTTGATCAACATCTATATAATATGGGTGTATATTTGGTTCTTGTGCTTTGTATATCATGTAGAATGGAAAATAAGATCCAACGGCCGGAAATGTTGGGATTCGTGAGTCTTGATCCAACGGTCAATATTCAAAGTTATTCGTACACTATATAGTGGTAAGACTAGTAAGCTGCACGTGCCCTGCACGTGAGACTAAGATAATAGACGTCTAACATATCATCTATACAATATTATAATAGGTAAAGCAGAAAAATATATAAATGTGATCAACATCTATAAAATATGGGTGTATATTTCATTCTTGTACTTTGTATATCATATAGAAGTCAATGATTATTACCTATCTAAAACTTTAAAAAATTGGGAACATGGTCTAGAGAAACGATGGAGAAGATTTTAGAATGATGGAGAAGTGTGTTTTGAGTTTTGTGGATAGCATTAATTGGGATGAAGACTATCAATATATTCTTCTAGATGCTAGAATGGAAAACAAGATCCAACAGTTGAAAATGATGGGATTCGGGAGTCTTGATCCAACAGTCAATATTCAAAGTTGTTCGTACAATATATAGTGGTAAGATCATGTAGAAGTCAATGATTATTAGCTATCTAAAACATGAATTTTTTTTAACATGGTCTAGAGAAACGAGGGAGAATATTCTAGAATGATGGGGAAAGTGTGTTTTGAGTTTTGTGCATAGCATTCATTGTGATGAAGACTATCAATAGAATCTTCTAAACCGTTCAAAAAATAGAATCTTCTAGATGCTAGAATGGAAAGAAGATCCAATGGCTGGAAATGTTGGGATTCATGAGTCTTGATCCAACGGTCAATATTCAAAGTTAGTCGTACACTCTATAGTGGTAAGATTATAATAGGTAAAGCAGAAAACATATAAATTTGATCAACATATATAAAGTATGGGTGTATATATTTGGTTCTTGTACTTTGTATATCATGTAGAAGTTAATGATTTTTATCTATCTGAAATTTTAAAATTTTGGTAAAATGGTGTACAGAAACGAGGGAGATGATTCTAGAATGAGGGAGAAGTGTGCTTTGAGTTTTGTACATAGCATTTATTATGATGAAGACTATCAATAGAATCTTCTACATTATAGTATAATGGAAAAGAAGATCCAATGGTTGGAAATGTTGGGATTCGCGAGTCTTGATCCAACGATCAATATTCAAAGTTGTTCATACACTATATAGTGGTAAGATCATGTAGAAGTCAGTGATTATTAGCTACTAGTAAGTTGCACGTGCCTTGCACGTGAGACTGAGATAGTAGACATATGACATATCATCACTATATACAATTAAAATTGGTAAAGCACACAAAATTATAAATTTGATCAACATCTATAAAGTATTCTTGTACTTTGTACCATAATGTAGAAGTCAAAGATTATTAGCTACCTAACACATAAAATTTTTGATAACATGGTCTAGAGAAACAAGGGAGAAGATTCTAGTATGATGGAGAAGTGTGTTTTCAGGTTTGTGCATAACATTCATTATGTCGAAGACTATCAATAGAATCTTCTAGATGCTAGAATGGAAAAGAAGATCCAATGGCTGGAAATGTTGGGATTCACGAGTCTTGATCCAACGGTCGATATTCAAAGTTATTCATACACTATATCTCTACTACTATAATGGGGCAGTATTGAATAGGATCCATAGCAGCAATCCTGATCGTTGGGCTATTAGCTCTAATGGTTTAGAGTAGCTGGATTTGTGTTGAATAGTACCTAGAGCAAACTCCACCATGTTCGAGAACCATCATGTAACCACGCCCAAAATTTCAAAGCACAGTAGGTTGTATTCCCAATAGTACCTAGACTTAATTTATACATTTTTTCTCTAACAAGACTTAAAGTATGATTGTCCTAGAACATGGTGGAGTTTTCTATAGGTACTGTTCAACATGAATCTAGCTGCTCTAAACCATTGGATATTATAGCCCAACGGTCAGGATTGGTGCTGTGTATCCACTTCAAAACTACTCCATTATAACAGTATAGATAATGGAGCAGTTTTGAATTGGATCCATAACACCAATTGTGACCGTTGGGGTGTTAGATCCAATGGTTCAGAGTAGCTAGATTCATTTTGAATAGTACCTAGAGCAAACTCCACCATGTTCTAGAACCGTCATGTCACCACCCCCAAAATTTCATAGCATAATAGGTTGTATTCTAAATATGTGTGGATAGTTATTATTAATATACTTAATGTATGCATTTTTCTCTAACAAGACTATTGGTTAATAACAACTTAATGTTTGTTAAATCACATTTCATACAGTATATACGTGTGTGGCACGTGCCTTTTACTAGTTGTGGTAAGAGGTAAGATTATAATAGGTAAAATAGAAAAAATATAAATTTGATCAACATGTACCAGTAAAAATACTTGAAAAACTCACTTCATGGTATGGCCTACTATATCATGTACTCCTATGTATGAACTTTATTGGGATTCAAGCCAAATGACCAAGGTCATGGACATACTCTATCTTCATTAAGATAATGACGGTGTGCCCAAATTCCAGTATGAGTAGGTGCATCTGTTAGCATGGCAAAGAAGTAATAGTAGTTTTGGAAGGAATTACAATTAATATGGCTTAGAGTTCATAGCATGTTCCATTTATTTACTATAGTACATAAAGGGATTGGATAAATTGCATGTTATATGTTTCAAGCTTAATTTTCTAGCTAATTTCACCCACTCGGATGGCTTTCCGTTGATTTGTCGAGTTAGGTCTAAATTAGTATTCTACAAGTGTGTGTGAGCAAGTTTAATAGTATAACCGAGTCTTAGGTATAACAAGTGATACACCATGCATTTCCGGCCTAATACTAGCATGTATAATACCTAGCAATTGAACTATAATATAGCTAACATTATATTGCAGCAACCTCATCAAAAAAACAGAATATTAAACATGAATAAAATGAAAAACATATCTATGCCCGCTTGAAAAATCCTAAAACTTGAGATGTAAGAAAGCATGATACACTTTGCCTAAAAATTGGGGCGGTGGCATTGTTTATTTCTTTTTTAGAACCGGGGCACCATGGGTCTTGAATGAGCGAGACTCTCCAATTATCATCCTAGGGTTTATAGTCGTCGCAAGGTGGTCTGAGGACCTTTTTTTAATTATTATTATTACTTGTGAGACTTTTTCTAGTGGTGTTGATGATTATTAATCTAGTACTAGATCGCTTGAATTTCGTTGGAAAAAACAGTTGCTGGAAGTAGATTGGTGTTGCGTACCAAGGCACATGTGCGCAGCGCCACGCTATGGACGAGGAAGAGACAAGCCGGACTGTGCGCCCATGGCTGTAGAGAAGCAGAGATCGATGGAAGATGGCTAGTGGAGTGTACCCTATACCTCGTGTCAGCAGCGCATCATAGCTTTGCTCTGACATCACACCGCCTTCTACTTCTCTTCTTCACGGCTTTCGCCCTGCCTCCCTTTTGGAGTAGTAGTACGGAGTAAAAACTATGCTCATTTCGAGCACTATTCTTCCTACGAAGTAGTGGAGTACTTTCTTTACATGAAAAACATTTATATTGCTTAGAAAATTGGAGTTGTTTCTTTTCCTACTATTTGGAAACTCTCATTGGCAAAACTATTTACCAATGCCAAGATGTGCACATCTACTTTCTTATAGTACTACCAAATATGGGAAATTTACCATAAACTATGTTGTGGATATATCCATGACCTTGCTTGGTTGCTCGGCATCAAACTTTTTCATACTTACACAGTAGTCTAGTTTTTTGAAGCGGGTTTTTTATAAGTTGTGAAAACTCATGTTTATCTTGTTCATGGCAGGTAATACACGCAAAACGACGGCATGCATGCATTTTTTTTGCCTATTTCTCTTTTTTTCAAAGCAGGGTCAACTTTAATTTGTCGGCATGCAAAGGCTAGAAAGAAGTTAAATCTTTGAAAACTCTTGGACATGCACGATATATTGGTTGTCTGGTGGGAAACTTCAATAGATTTTTGTAAAATTTAAAGCGCAATTAGCCACTCTCATGTAGTTCGAAATAATTTGACCTAATTTTGACAGACAACCTCCAATCCATATTAATGTTCATAGATTCATCTGGATTCAAATGTATCTAGTCATGTTTCTTTGCTAGATACATATCCGAATCTAGAAAAATCTGAGAATATTAATTTGAATCAGAGAAAGTAGTGTAATTTAATTGGGTTAATTTATCTACGAACCTTGAAAACTTAAAGAACCTAGGAATCACAAGTAAAACATGGATGGTTCGCTATGTCCGGAAACATGGCGCGCTTCTCGCATTCCGAGCCACATTCTTCTGATTTTCTTTACTGCTAGTACAAAACATCCCTGTAATCAGTTGGAGAAGTGAAAAATATTATTTCCTAATTGTTCAAAACTCCCATGGGAAACATTGTTTAGTAGGCCAAGACGCACCCATCTACCCAATGTCAGAACCCTATGTAAAAGTATAGCTAGGGTATACATCGATATAGAATGCCATGACCTTATTGGTCGTTCGTGCTGAAAACCAAGAATAATGTTACATCTAGTGGGCTATAATGTGAATCCGTTTTACTAAAAGTTGTCGAACCTCATGTTTATCATTTTTCTTGGCAATTAATAATACTAGCAAAAGTAGCCCAATCATAATGAAGTCTCACGTTTTTGTTTTACGCTTTATTTTGTTTGAATGTTTTCCATATGCGGTCAAATTTGTTGGTATGAAAATACTAATCAGTAATGGCATTTCTCAAAACTATTGTTGGCCCATGATATATTGGCTGCCTGGGTACCTTCAAAAGAATTTTGGATATTTTCAAGAGTAATAGTCTATTACGCTCGCATGTATTCAAGTTTGACCTAATTTCGTTAAATCGACATAGAGTCATGCATTTAAGTGCACGTGAAGCTTTAGCTTGGAAGTTTGAATAATACTTAAACCTAGGAACTATAAGAAAGAATTGTCCACTTTGTATGAAAATTTGGTGGGGGCATTCTTTTTTTTTTATACCAGTAAAAGTACTTGAAAAACACACACTTCTGGTATTGCCTACTATAGCATGTACTATGTATGAACTTTGTTTCGTTTCAAGCCAAATGACCAAGGTCATGGATATACTCTGTCTTCATCAAGATAATGACGGTGTTCCCAAATTTTGGAATAGCTAGGTCGGTGCATGTTAGCATGCACGGTAAAGAAGTAAAAATATTATTTGGAAGGAAGTGCGATCAATATAGCTTCAAGTTCATAGCATGTGCCATTTATTTACTATAGTACATAAAGTGGTTGGATAAATTATATGTTATATTTTTCAAGCTTAATTTTCTAGCTAATTTCACCCACTCAGACAACTTTACGTCGATTTGTCGTATTAGGTCTAACTTAATATTCTACAAGTGTGTGAGAGCTAGTTCAATAGTATAACCGAGTGTTAGGTATAACAAGGTGTCACGTCATCTATTGCCGGCTTTATACCAGCATGTAAAATACCTAACATTTGAACTATAGAAAAACTAGCATTACATGCAGAAACCTCATCAAAAAGCAAGAAGATTAACAAAGCAGAGTCCACTTTGTCGGCATGCAAATTTTATAAAGAAGTTGAATCTCTCAAAACTCTCGGTCGTCTTCTCGATATATTGGTTGTCTGGTGGCAAACTTCAAAAGATTTTTGTAAACTTTTTAGAGAAATCGGTAGCTCACATGTGGTTCGAATTAATTTGACCTAATTTTGACAAACTACTCTGATCCATATTAATGTTCATAGATTCGTCTAGATTCTAATGTGCATAGTCATGTTTCTATGCTAGATACATATACCTGAATCTAGACAAATATGAGAAAATTAATTTGAATCGGAGACAATAGTGTAATTTAAGTGGGTTAATTTATCTACGAACCTTGAAAACTCAAAGAACCTAGGAATCGCAAGTAAAACATGCATGGTCCACTATGTCCGAAAACATAGCGCGCTTGTCGCATTCCGAGCCACATTCTTCTGATTTTCTTTACTGCTAGTACAAAACATCCCCGTAATCACATGGAGAAGTGAACAAAGTTTGTTTCTAATTATACGAAACTCTCACAGGCAACATTGTTTACTAGGCCAAGACTCACCCATATCTACCAAATGTGAGAACTTTATCTAAAAGTGTAGCTAGGGTATATCTTATCTTACCACTATATACTAGTCAGTTGCACGTGTCCTACACGTTAGGTAATAGACGTCTAACACACCATCACAATATAAAATTATAATAGGTAAAGCAGAAAAATATAAATTTGATCAACATATATAAAGTGTGGGTGTATATTTGGTTCTTCTAGTTTCTATCGTCATGTGTACGAGTCAAATATTATTAGCTACCTAACACATGAAATTTTTGTTAACATGGTCTAGAGAAATGAGTGATAAGATTCTAGTATGATGGAGAAGTTGTAGGGGTTCTGCGTATGAAAACAATAAATTTTACTCTACACCCCAGAACCGCTAAAGCTGCCAGGACCTATCTATTAGTAATACAGTAACGGGAGGGGCTTTTCACGAAGTTACCCTTGAAGACCAAAAAGCATTGTCAACGCTCAGGAGAGCATGGTTGATGTAGACGAGCTGAAGCAAACCTCAAGGTCGTGATGAAGTCCTTGCGCTCCTTGGATCCAACGACTTGAGTGCCTCAAGTGCGACACCTCACGGGGATTACACACGTCCGGTGCCTGAGGATGACTCCCGCTTCCCCGATCCAGCAGCAGTTGCGGAAGTAGAGCTCCCGTATCTGAATCCCATAGCGCGACGGCGCTCCGCGGTGAAGATGTCTCTCGTTCGCGCAGTCCAGTCTTGGGACCACGGTCAATAGAAAGAGAGGGGGAGAGAGAAAATATCAACTGGAGGTCCTCCCAGAAGTGAGAAGACCTTTATTGATTATTGGTCTATTTAAATTGGCCAAATACCCTCACTATATATAGGGGGGAGGTACTACCTCCCTCAAAGTCCCGGGGTGGGACTAAAGGAGAGGAGGTGGGAGGGGAGGCCACCACCCACCCTAAATGGCCCCGCGCGAGCGGCTAGGCCCAGCCGGACAGCCCCCTTGCCCCTTCTCCCTCTCTCCTTTCCCCTAATGGGCCCTCTCCCTCCGGAAATTGGCCCATTAAGCCTTTGACCATTTAAATTGATTTTTCTTTTTATTAAATAATTATGTATAAATGATTAAATCAACATTTAACATTCATTCACACATTATTCAATCTCCATGGCTATGGAACACCTTCCACCTCCATTCCGGACATCCTCCGGACTTACCGAAACCCATTTGGTTTTCTCTCTACTATTCTTCAGCGATTCCACCGATCCTATAAACACTCTCTAAGCATCATCAAGCCTGTAAGCATGATACCCAACGGTTCGGGAACACTACAGACATGGTCGGGACACTCCCGCACCAATGATCAATAGTGGGACCTGGATGGCCATGTCACCCCTCTGCGTTCCACGAAGATCTTTCATCGTTTGAACCGGGACAGTCGTGTCTTATTCCCTTTGTCACTCGATACTTGCATTGCGCGGGATCTGATCAGTGACATCACCATGTCGCGTTCAATCTTGTTACCGAACAATTCTACTTGACTCATTCCGACAAGTGATATCCCTGTGATCAAATCACACGCTGCGCAGCTATTGGATACAACTTCTCCGAGTGGGCCCTTGAGTATCTTCCCGTCACATGGACGGACAAATCCCGCTCTTGATATATATTGTCTCTTTGGTTTCCTCCGAGTACCTGAACACACCTTTATAACCACTGTATTACCGAGTGGCATTTGATGCTATCTAAGCACTCTCGGGAGACAGTGATTGATATAGCCTCACGGTCTAAGGAATAGTCTACGAGGATCCATTAATAATCATCGTAACTTGAACTTCGTGACATGATCGGGTCACGATGTTTCGGTTGGGTATTGGTTCATCATCTCATTCTCGGAATGAGATGACTCCATTTCCAACTGGCATAAATGCCACATGATCAGGAAACATGATCATCTGTTGACCAATGAACCAGTGACTAGAGTTTCACTGGGAACCCCTGGTTGTTTGTATATCACACGTGTATTGATGTTCCAGTCAATACTATTATAGCATGATATAAAACTTAATCATAAACTATATGAAATACAATAATAATCCTTACTATTATTTGTCTCTAGGGCATATTTCCAACAGAAGTGTGTTTTGAGGTTTGTGCATAGCATTAATTATGCTGAAGACTATCAATAGAATCTTCTAGATGCTAGAATGGAAAAGAAGATCCAACGGCTGGAAATGTTTGGATTCGCGAGTCTTGATCCAATGGTTAATATTCAAAGTTATTCGTATTCGTACAGAATATAGTGGTAAGATAAGTTTGTACGAATAACTTTCAATGCCGACCATTGCATCAAGACTCGTGAATCCCAATATTTTCAACTGTTCGATCTTCTTTTTCATTCTAGCACCTAGAAGATTGTATAGATAGTCTTCAGTATAATGAATGCTATGCACAAACCTCAAAACACACTTATCCATCATACTAGAATCTTCTCCCTCATTTCTCTAGGCCATATTACCAAAAAAATCTAGTGTTTTAGGTAGCTGATAATATTTGACTTCTACATGATGATACAAAGTATAAGAACCAAATATACACCCATACTTTATGTATGTTGATCAAATTTATAATTTTTTTGTGCTTTACCTATTATAATTTTATATAACGATGATATGTCATACGTCTATTATCCGAGTCTCACGTGCAGGACACTCCTCTCGCTGCTCTCGTGTTGCCTACCTTTTGGAGGAGCAGTACGAAATGAAGTGGAGTAGTTTGCTTTACAGAAAAAATATTTCCATCGCTTAGAAATACAGAGTTTTTACTTTTCCTAGTATTTGGAAACTCCCATTGGCAGAACTGTTTACCAATGCCAAGATGCACATATCTACTTTCTTGTAGTACTACCAAATTACCGTAAACTATGATGTGGATATGTCCATGACCTTGCTTGGTCGCTCGTCCTAAAACCTATTCATACTTATACATGGTAGGTCATTTTTGTGAAGAGGGTTTCTTCAAAAGTTGAGAAAACTCATGTTTATTATTTTTCATCGCAGGAAATACTAGAAAAAGGACGCCATGCATGAGTCCCCTTATTTTTGTTGCCTATTTCTCTCTCTTTTTTCAAAGCAGAGTCAACTTTGCCGGCATGCAAAGTCTAGAAAGAAGTTGAATCTATGAAAACTCTTAGTCATGTTCTTGATATATTGGTTGTCTGGTGGGAAACTTGAAAAGATTTTTGTGAAATTTAAAGAGCAATTGGTAGCTCACATGTGGTTTGAAATAATTTGACCTAATTTCGACAGACTCCCTCCAATCCATATTAATGTTCATATCTTCATCTAGATTCAAATGTATCTAGTCATGTTTCTATGCTAGATACATATATCCGAATCTAGACAAATCTGAGAACATTATTTTGAATCGGAGATAGTAGTATAATTTATTTGGGTTAATTTATCTACAAACCTTGAAAACTCAAAGAACCTAGGAATCGCAAGTAAAACATGGATGGTTCGCTATGTTTGGAAACAAGGTGCGCTTCTCGCATTCCGAGCCACATTCTTCTGATTTTCTTTACTTCTAGCACAAACCATTCCCATAATTACTTAGAAAAGTTAAAATTGTTTTTTACTAATTGTTTGACACTCCCACGGGGAACATTGTTTACTAGGCCAAGACACACCCATCTACCCGATGTCAGAACCCTATGTAAAAGTTTAGGTAGGGTATACATCAATATAGAAGGACGTGACCTAATTGGTCGTTCGTGCTGAAAACCAAGAAGAATGTTACATCATGGTGGGCTATAATGTGAATCCATTTTTCCTAATTATAGAATCTCATGTTTATCATTTTTCTTGGCAATTAATAATACTAGCAAAAGTACCCCAAGCGTAATGAAGTCTTATGTTTTTTTTACGCTTTATTCTGTTTGAATGTTTTCCATACGTGGTCAATTTTGTCGGTATGCAAATACTAATCAGTAATAACATTTCTCAAAGCTATTGTTGGCCCATGATATATTGGCTTCCTGGGTACCTTCAAAATAATTTTGGATATTTTCAAGAGTAGTAGTCTATTGCGCTCACATGTATTCAAGTTTCACCTAATTTAGTTTAATCGACATAGAGTCATGCATTTAAGTGCACATGGAGATTTAGCTTGGAAGTTTGAAAAATACTTAAACTTGGGAACTATAAGAAATAATTGTCCACTTTGTACGAAAATTTGGTGGGGGCATTCTTTCTTATTTTTCTACCAGTAAAAGTACTTGAAAATCTCACACTTCTGGTATTGCCTACTATAACATGTACTATGTATGAAGTTTCTTGGGTTTCAAGCCAAATGACCAAGGTCATGAACATAATCTGTCTTCATCAAGATAATGAGGTGTTCCCATATTTTGGTATAGCTAGGTCAGGGCATGTTAGCATGCATGGTAAAGAAGTAAAAGTATTTTGTGGAAGGAAGTGTGATCAATATGGCTTAGAGATCATAGAATGTGCCATTTATTTATTATAGTACATAAAGTGGTTGTATAAATTACATGTTATATTTTTCAATCTTAATTTTCTAGCTAATTTCACCCACTTAGACGACTTTCCATTGATTTTTCGAATTAGGTCTAAATTAATATTCTACAAGTGTGTGAGAGCTAGTTCAATAGTATAACCGAGTGTTAGGTATAACAAGGTGACACGTCATCTATTGCCAGCTTTATACCAACATGTACAATACCTAACATTTGAACTATAGAAAAACTAGCATTACATGCAACAACCTCATCAAAAAGCAAGAATATTAAACATGAATAAAATGAAAAACATTTCTATGCCCGCTTGAAAAATCGTAAAACTTGGGAATTATAAGAAAGCATGGTACACTTTCTCTAAAAATTGGAGCGGTGGCATTCTTTATTTATTTTTTTGGAACTGGGGTACCGTAGGTCCCACAGGAGCGAGATACTCCAATTGGCGCACTAGGGTTTGTACTCATCGCAATATGGTCTGAGGACCTTTTTGTAATTATTATTATTACTTTTGAGACTTTTTGTATTGGTGTAGATGATTATTAATATAGTATATCGCTTGAATTTTGAAAAAACGGTTGCTGGAAGTAGATCGGTATGCCTAACCAAGGCACACGTGCGCAGCACCACGCTGTGGACGAGGAAGAGAGAAGCCGGACTGTGCACCCGCGGCTATAGAGAAGAGATCGATGGAGGATGGATGGTGAGAGCCATCAAAGGAGAGAAAAAAAACTTGTTTTGCGTGCATATTACTAGTAGTAGGTCCATATATTTACCACTAGTGGAGTGTACCCTGTACCTCGTGTCAGCATCCCATCATAGCTTTGCTCTGACATTGCACCGCCTTCGACTCCTCCTCTCGCTGCTCTCGCACTGCCTCCTTTTTTTGCAAGGAGCTGCCTCCCTTTTCGAGTAGTACTAGTACAAAAGTGGAGTACTTCTCTTTACAGCAAAAATATTTCCTTTGCTTAGAAAATTGGAGTTGTTACTTTTCCTAGTATTTGGAAACTTCCATTGGCAAAGCTGTTTACCAATGCCAAGATGCGCACATCTACTTTCTTGTAGTACTACTACCAAATTCCCATAAACATGGATATGTCCGTGACCTTGCTTGGTCGACCGGCCTGAAACCTGTTCATACTTATACATGGTAGGCCATTTTTGTGAAGCCGGTTTTTTTCAAAAGTTGTGAAAACTCATGTTTAATATTTTTGATGGTAGGTAATACAAGTAAAAGGACGCCATGCATGAGTCCTCCTGTTTTTGTTTGCCTATTTCTCTCTCTTTTTTCAAAGCAGGGTCATATTTGTCGGCATGAAACTTTTAGATAGAAGTTGAATCTCTCAAAACTCTCGGTCGTCTTCTCGATATATTGGTTGTCTGGTGTGCAACTTCAAAAGATTTTTGTAAAATTTTAAGAGCAATCGGCAGCTCACATGTTGTTCGAATTAATTTGACCTAATTTCAACAGACTCCCTCCAATCCATATTAGTGTTCATAGATTTGTCTAAATTCAAATGTATCTAGTCATGTTTCTGTGCTAGATACATATACCTGAATCTAGACAAATATGAGAACATTAATTTGAATCGGAGACAGTAGTGTAATTTAAGTGGGTTAATTTATCTACGAACCTTGAAAAATCAAAGAACCTAGGAATCGCAAGTAAAACATGCATGGTCCGCTATGTCCGAAAACATGGCCCGCTTGTTAGCATGGTAAAGAAGTAAAATTATTTTCAGAAGGAATAACATTTAATATGGCTTTGAGTTCATAGCATGTGCCATTTATCTTATCTTACCTCTTACCACTATTTAGTGTACGAATAACTTTGAATATTGACCATTGTATCAAGACCCGTGAATCCCAACATTTCCAGCCGTTGGATCTTCTTTTCCCTTCTAGCAACTAGAAGATTCTATTGATATTCTTCATCACAATGAATGTTATGCACAAAACTCAAAACACTTCTCTATCATTCTAGAATCTTCTCCCTCGTTTCTCCAGACCATGTTACCAAATTTTGAAGTTTTAGATAGCTAATAATAATTCACTCTACATGATATACAAAGCACGACAACCAAATATACACCCATACTTTATAGATGTTGATCAAATTTATATTTTTTTCTCCTTTACCTATTATAATTTTATATAGTGATGATTTGTCAGACGTCTATTATCTGAGTCTCACGTGTAGGGAACGTGCAACTTACTAGTTTACTATAGTACTACATGAATTGGTTGAATAAATTACATGTTATATTTTTCAAGCATAATTTTATAGCTAATTTCACCCAAAAGTGCATCATGCTTCAATCAACACGTTCAGTGGAATTAAAGGTTACATCAAAAAATAGAAAATTACATCCAAGTCCATACAATTGGCACAAAGGCCCCTAAAATTTAGCTTGGAAAGGCAGTCGGGTCCGGCTCAATTTCAACCGAGCAGCCGAGCCATACTCTTCCTACTATTGTTTGCTTCACACACAAAACACAGTGCACTCTTGCATGTTGATCATGGTCGAAGGGACAAGATTGCTCGGAACGAGGATAGGAGCACAACCAAGAATCTGGTAAAACGAATTCAAGGACTGAAGTTAATGTTGTACATGGTTAACGTTAGGCGAAGGTCCGAAGAGGTCGACCTTCCCCCCTACCGAGTTGATTCCCCTAGCCGCACCTTCGCCGGCCGTAGGTTCTTCGCGCTCGAGCTCGAACTCGAGCATATCCTGATGGTAAGAAAGGGCCAACATAGGATCGATAGGCTCGAGGGGACCCAGGATGGCGTCATCTGCCATGGCCACGATGACCTGGCGCCCACCCGAGTTGTCTGCCCCGGTCGCTTGCTCGCTGGCCACAGGTTCCTCGCACGTGAGCTCGAACTCGAGCATGTCCTGATCATAAGCAAGTGCCAGCATAGGATCGATAGGCTTGAGGGGACCCAAGACGGTGTTGGCCACGGCCACGACAACCTGGCGCCCACCTGAGTTGTCTGCCCCGATCGCATTATCGCTGGCAAAGGATTGGCCGCTGTCTCGCACAGGCTTAACTTGGCCACGGTTGATCTCCAGCTAGAGTGCCTGCCCGGACACAGCTCCGTCACAGTCAAAAGGGAGGCACATTGGGACCGACACTTTGTCGTAGAGGTCCACTTTTGTTCGCCTACCATGTTGACGGCTCCGTGACGCGGCTAGCACAGGATCGGTAGCCTCGAGGGGGCCCAAAATCGCGTCGTCGCCTGGCAGGGCCAACCCACGTTTACCACGGGAGACTAGGTGCTCTACAGAGGTGGCTCCAATGATGTCATGTTTCCGCCGGATGAACTGTTCTCGAGAATAGCCTCGAGCCAAAGAAGACCTCCGAGGACGACGCATCCAATCCACTGGGATTCCTTCAAGTATTTGTGAGGGATTCCTTCAAGAAGAAAGAAATTTCACCGGAGAGTAGAATGAAGGAGAAGTTGAACCGCTTTTTAGGAAGGAATAGTATACTACTAGTAGTACTACTAGTGGTGCTACTCAGTTTTACTCCCACCTCTACAATGAATAGTAAACAATAAGGGGACCTGTTTTCGGTGTTTTTTCTTTGACCAAGCATTTCTCCAAGGAGTACTTTTTTAGATGCTCCAAGGAGTATCTAGAGCGACCACTTGGCGACCAATGAGTTTTTTCGCAGTCGGTGGTTGTCCGGGGCATTAATTCACAAGAGAAATGTCATATCGGTACTTGTAGAGGCCATACTTTTAGCTGGCTGCATTCTAATCAGATAGTAGGAGTACTATACACTCTCGAAACAGAGGTGGCTAGCAACTGGCAGCTCGAGCAACGAGTCTGGTAAATTCTTGTAGTATGTACACCAGTATATAGTACTAGTATAGTAATAATTTGCACATGTCTTAGTGCTCCGGCACATGATAGAACTATAGAAGTATGTCATATTATCACTATATAGAAGTACTCCTGCACGTGACAATCGATCATATTCATAATTTTTTGAGCTTTACCTATTATATAAACTTACCACACTATATTGTGTACGCCGTACTTTGAACTTTTAAAAATCGATCAAGCCTAGCAAATCCCAATATTGCAAACTGCTGGATCTTCTAGCCATGCTAGCATATAGAATATTCCATTAATAGTCTTTAGCATAGTGAATGCTATGCACAAACCTCAAAACACAGTTCTCAATAATTCTAGAATCTTCTTCGTCATTTCTCTCGATAATATCGAGTAATAGGTAGCTAATAGTAGTAGGTTGATTTATACATGACATAAGGTAAAAGAACCAATTATACACCCTATACTTTATGGATGTGGCTCAAAATTATAATTATGTTTCAGCGTCACCTATTATAGTTTTATAAAAATAAAAGATGACATATCATATGGCACTTCTATTACTATCTAATTCTCACGTGCAAGGGACATGCAACTTACTATAGTCCTAGGACTACATGCAAGGTACACATTACTCTATCCCGGAGTATTCCTCCCTCTGTTTTTGATTATAAGGCCAGAGACCTTTTTAAAATTACTTGAGATTATAAGCCATGTCTCATTAATTGTTCTCCCTTCACTAATAATGCATTTTTTTCTCTCTCTCTTTTCTATGATGCAAGTAAAAATATTTGTGCACAAGGCAATAATGAGGTAGAGTAATTAACTTCTCTTGGTTTTATTAACTTGGCTCTATGGCATAACGCTGGTCACAGGCGGGAGTAAATTAGTGTACTCCCTCCGTTTCGGTTTACTAGTCCTGTGCGTATATCTAGGTTCTCAATTTGACCTATATTATTTGAATTATATAATATACAAATTATATCATTAGAAATACAAAGTTTAAAGTTTCCGGTGATAATTTTTTTATGATATATACCTTATACTAAGTTGCTCAATTTGGCGACATAGAAGTACGTGCTGGACCTGTCAACGAAACGGAGGGAGTAGTACCATATTACTACTACTCTAAGTTACTACCTGCATACTAGTGGGTAGTGTTATAAGTGTAGTAACATAAGTAGCAAATCTTATTTATTATTTCGTAGAGTCATTATGCATTGGAAAGTGTGATGTGATGTTATCGTATTACTTATGTTACTCTACTCCTTCTGTCCTAAATTACTCTGCATTCTAGGTTTGGTCAAAGTCAAACATATTAAAACTTGTCTAAGCATATTCTATAAAATACCAACATTTATAAAATCAATTTTATGCAATAGAAAAGTATGTTTTATGGTGAGTCTAATTATAATTATTACATATTTTAGATGTTGATATTATTTTGATATACACAGTCAAAGATTATAAAGTTTGACTTTGACTAAACCCAGAATGCATAGTAAATTGAGAGGATGGAGTATTTGCTTCGGTCTTTATTAATTGCTTACCACATCATCTTTTTGCATAGGATGCATCTATGTAACTCCGCCTGTCCTAGTTTATTAGGCACACACACGTAGTTTAAGAACAATTTTGACCATTAATTTTTGTCAATTTTTTAACATAATATGTCACAAGAATTATACCATCGGATTTATTTTCAAAATAAGTTTTCAATGGTATATCTTTTGAGACACATATTGTATATTTTATTGGCTAAAATTGATAGTCAAACATTTTCTATACTACGTGCATGCCTAATACTCCCACTATGACTAGCCTTGGACTAGTCACAATGGAGAGGAGTATGATACAGTAGTATCTCGTACTACTCCCTCTGTCTAGAAATAACTCTATTACCGTTGTCTAGATTCAAATATATTTAGTCATGTTTTAGTGTGTAAATACATTCAAATTACAAATCCAAGTCAGTTATTTTTAGACGGAGGGAGTATATTATGATACTAGTATTTGATACCATCTCCACAATGTGTAGTACTACTATCATGTACTGTACGGTACTTAATACTAGTAGTATCATAGTATTAGTATATTTATTGTTTTGTAATGTCAAGGTAAAATTGTGTGCAAGATTTATTTGAGATTTTTTTTCTATGATACTCTACCTGTGATACCAACACAATCTCTTTTATCATTAATTGTCGTGACACATAAGAATTTTCCATGCATGTAATAATGCATGATACGTACCACCTGATACCCCCATTAGGGCTACTCTCATCCCAAACAAAGGTAGAGTAGTAGTACTAGTACCTCCATCCCGGAGTAGTACTGGAGTACAGTTTCTAGTCTTCCATGTAGCCCTAGGTAGTCAAAGCGACGTGTACACCAGGTTAGAGGGAGATAATTACTCGGGGACCAGAGCGCTTCCCTATTTTTCTCCGTGCTAGTCTCTTACCAAAGAGATAAGGTATCAGTTCATGGCCACTGAATTTAGATAGACGAACGATATTGCCTAGAGAGAGATGAGGAGTCTAGTGCTCCTAGTATTTAACTATAGTACCAGTATCTCTCGCTCGCTCTCATCAACCCTCTCAGATCTGCGCTCCTCTTTCTTCTCTCTCGCTCGCTCTCAAAATCCCTCTCAGATCCACCGCAGTTGAAGAAGGCGGCTCTATGGCGGATGAGTGGTTTGAAGCTACGATTGACATGAGTGCAATGAGGCAGGTCTTAACCTACAGGTTGCGTTCTCTAATTGTTCGTCGTCCTAAATACCTAGTTATTACTTCTTTCTTCAGGATGTTTTCCACACTAGTTTGACACAACTCTTGTTTTTGGGCTAAATCTCTTTTCCTTGCATGAGCAATGCTTTGGCAAGGCCACGACGCGCATTGCACGCGCACAATGTGTTTGAAAATTGTCCGATGGCCAGTGCCCGGGATGTGAATACAAAGGTGTCTTCGAACCAACCACTACCGTGGATTAGATGTCCTCGGGAATGAGGCTCAAGTGCAGCAAAAAAGGTTGCGACATGGCTAGCAACTTCCTTGAGTTCATAGAACACTAGATGACGTGCCCGCACGGGGAGAGGGCGACGTAGGTTCTTGATAAAAAAGAACCGTATGATATTCGGGTGTCTATGTGTGTGTTGATTCCGTCTAGAGTACGGTTTAGTTTTTGTCGTGGTTTTGTTGTACCTATACTAGTTATGTTATATAAATAAATTGAATAATCATCGCATCCGCATAGTTTCTCTCTTGTACCGATATCAAGGGGAAGTACCACCAGCCTGTTCATCTAAAGAGTTGCTCTCTTTTAGCCAAAAATCTTGGAAATCCATAGAACATTGGGTGCCCGCCACAGTGTATGCAAATATCGGTGCCCAAACCGCTTCTCATCCATCCGGCACCGGTGCCTACGCTACATAGCCAATTCCATGAAAAATTCAAGGAACCAGAGCAGCTACTTGCTCTGATGCCCAAACTCAGCATATGTTAAAATATTGGTCTTTCCTGTCCAGCTCAACAACCCTTCCTCTATTTAACACAGATACACCAGCCATCCCTCTCGTCAGGGGGGAGTAACTTATTACTAGTTAGTAAATTGCATGTACATGAAATGCCAACTAAGCAAATTGGTGACATGGCATGATAATTAATGACGAAAGAGAGGGAAGTATTACCATAACATCTCACATACCAATACTATATGAGTCTAGAACCTAATTAATTAGATCTCACATGACACCACACACATGTGATCACCCACTATGAAGGTAGTAACATCTGCAAGTTACTATATTTAGCACTATGACCAGCCTAAACAGAACCATGAAGAGAGGACGAGCCAGGGCTGACGTTAGGGAGTGACGAGGTAGCATGGCCCTGCCTTTTGTTCGAGCAGTCCATGATACGTCCATTTTGCATCACTATTATATGTCTTAATTCACTATTATTCATTGATATATTTCATATTGAGAGGTGATACTTATGTTATTTCATCTATTTTTGCATGGTTGATGACTTTTGGAGCATGGGCCGCGTCAGTCAGGATTTTGATGGAAAAGGTGCTGTTTGGAGGCAAAATTCATGAAGATCAGAAAATCTGGGAAAATATAAGGAAAATCCTATTTTTCCAGAAGACTAAGGATGCCAGAAGATGAAGTGGAGATAGGCCACAGGGGGCCACACCACCCCATGGCACGGGCAAGTCTAGGCCGCGCCAAGAGGTGGTGTGGCCACCCTGGCCCACTCCAGCCTCTCCCCTCTGGCGTATATCAACCTTCTGAAACCCTAAGACTCGGGGAGCAACCACCGAAAGATTCCACCGCCTATGCAGGGCGGAAAACACCGAGAGAGAAAGATCTCTCCAGCAGACAGATTTCTGGCGGGGGAATTCCTTCTCGGAGAGGGGAGATCGTCGCCATCAACACCACCATCAAGCTGGACTTTACCGGGATCATCATCATCATCACCACCATCATCACCCTCATCACCATCTCCATATTGCTGTAATAATTGTGTGGAATCTTGCATAGTTCATAGGGGAAACTTTTCCGGTGTTGATTACTCTTTGTAGTTGATGCTATTGAGTGAACCATTGAATTATTGTTTATGTTCATATTTTTATACATCATTATTCCATCTCTGATCATGATCCATATGATGTCTTGTGAGTAGTTCGTTTTGTTCTTTAGGACATGGGAGAAGTCTTGTTGTTAGTAGTGGAGTTGTGTTGAGAAAGATTTAATAGATTGTTATTTAAGTTGTGGTGTACTTCTTCTAGTGGTGTCATGTGAACATCGACTACATGACACTTCACCTATATGGGCCTAGGGGAATGCATTGTGTATTTGGCTACTAATCGTAGGGGTTGCCGGAGTGACAGAAACCTGAACCCCCGCTTGGAAACCATTGCACAAGGGACGTAAGGGTCTTAGAGTTTAAAGCTGTGGTTAGGTCTCTACCTTAATTACTTTCTTGTACTTACGGATGTTTGCCAGGGGTATAATCACAATTATGTATTAGTCTTGGATGGGGCGTTACATTATCACAGGTTAACCCACACAACAGTTAGCAAGCTAAAGAAGATTAATCAACTATATGAAGCGAAAGCACTTGACAATCTTCCCATGTGTCCTCGAGAACGTTTGGTCATCTTAAGTAATACAACCGGCTTGTCCTTTGCTGCATAAAGGATTGGGCCACTTGCTGCATTTATTCCTACTGTCTTTTACTTACTCGTACTTTGTTTACTTGCTTTATCGAAAACCCCTAAAAATCCATTTGTTAAGTATTTGTAGAGAATTCCTGATCCATACCACTAGCCAGCACCTTCTGCTCCTCGTTGGGTTCGACACTCTTACTTATCGAAAATACTGCGATACACCCCCTATACTTGTGGGTCATCAAGACTATTTTTTGGCACTATTGCCGGGGAGTGAAGCGCTATTGGAGAGTGGAACTGGTAAAGGAAACTTCTACTGTGAGTATTGTTTACTTCTGTTAGTTGCTTTATTTTCGTTATGGATAATTCGCCGAGTTTCTTATTTGGTAATGCTACTACCACTGCTAAGGTAGTAGATAAGCCACCACCTGCTGAGAATGATGTTTTCAAAATACCTACAAGAATTATTGATCGTGTTATGGATAACTACTATGTTGGGGATGGAACTGTCCATCCCGGTGATCATTTAATCTTTATACACGAATTATGCGGGTTGTTCAAGTGTGCAGGGATTACTACAGATCAAGTTAAGAAGAAGTTATTCTCATTATCTCTGAAAGGAAGAGCTGGGGAATGGTATAAGCTGCTGAAGAATGGTCAAGCTCTAGAATGGGAGGAAATACTGCCTCTCTTTTATTCAAAGTTTTATCCTCCTAGTGAGATTCATAAAATCGGAATCAAAGATACAAATTTTGGCCTCTTGATGGAGAGCGTACAGCTCAGTCTTGAGGGAGATTGAAGTTACTAATGCTCAAATGTCCCATTCATGAGATCCCCAACAATATTATTATCAATAACTTTTATGCAAGGCTCCCTCTACATGATAAAGATTGATTGAATGCTTCTTGTGCTGGATCATTCACTCGCATGGGAGAAGAAGCTAAATGGGACCTTCTGGACCGTATTCAAGACAATGCTGAAGCTTGGGAGAATGACAAAGGTAGAAAGTCAGGTATAAATTATGATTATGAATGCATTGAATCTTTTATGGGAACTGATGACTTTCAAAATATTAAAAATGCTTATGGTCTAGACTCTCAAGCTATTGCTTCTTATTTTAAGGCTTTTGCTTCTTATACTGAAGTGCCTAAAATGAAGTGGAATAAGTATCATGAACCTTATAAAGATATTGCTAAGAGTGTTCCTGCAAGAAATACTGAAGTTTATACTGCTTATCATGTTTTACCTAAACCTTACGTTGAGAAAATCCCTTTCCCATCTAAGGTAAAGGAACATTCTATGATAGCTAGTATGGTTAATGAAAGTACAAGTAAAGCTATTGAACATGATAAAGAAATGGCTGATGAACCTATAATAGAAAATGTGAATGACTTTGTTACTAAATATGAAAAAGAGGGACACACTATCCTTTGTAAGGATACCTCTAATATTGTTTCACATAGTAGTGTTATGAGAGATAGTATTCCTATGTTTTCTGTTAGAATAAGTGATCATTGCTATGATGGTCCTTGTGATAGCTATATTGTTTAGTTTATGCATGATACTGAAAGTTACTATGAGAAAGGGAAAAGTGTTCTTATGCATCTCAATAATATAAAGTTTCCTCGTTTTATGCTGAAAGTTTTTATGTTGCACTTCTTTTGCCTTCTTATGCAAGTAGCCTCTAGTTTCAACAACTTGTTTGTTTACAAAATTCCCTTGCATAGGAAGTGGGTTAGACTTAAAAGTGTGTGTGTGTGTTTTGCTTCTTATGCTCTCTTTCACTTCAATTCATATTCCTATGAGAGCGTCTTCAAAATTACCATGCCCATCTTAATGGCTATAAAGAAAGAGCTTTATGGGAGACAACCCAATTTGTTTTTCCTTTCAGTTTGTTTTTGTTTCTTTGAGTCTTGGAAGTTATTACTTCGGTAATAACCGCTCCTTATCCGTTTTGTTTGGTTTTTGTGTCAAGATCAACATCTAATGAGAGAGAAGTAAGATTTGGGGAAGTTGCTATCCCGAAACATATTTTTGTTCTTCACCGTAAAAATTCGTGAGAGATCTCTGTATGTCATATTGAGCTGTAATTTTTTGTGATTCTGCCCCAGGTTGTTATTTAACTTTTGTTAGTTTTGCACTTTTTGATTTGAGCAACAGAAAATTTTCGAAAAAATTGATCTTTACCTGATGGTCTGTTTTGACAGATTTTGCCACTCTTGCATTTGCTTCTTTATTCGATTTCCTTTTTGAATTCTTTTTGGGTTTTCGGAAGGAGTTGCTACAGTAGCTTATGTTTTCATGGTTTTCAGTTGAAGTTGGACTCAAAACGTTTTATCACTTCACTTTTACTAATGTTGCTAATGAGAACTGTGTGAAGTTTTGTGTGAAAGAAATTTCCAGGTAGTGGAGATAATTGTTTTATGACTCAAGTAATAAGTGTATGAAGATGAAGATATTGATTTTATTCAAGTGGTGACTCCGGAGAAATTCATCGAGGACCAAATTCAGAGACCTGCAGAGTCTGTTTTCAAATAGGTAACAGTTCTAGTAAGAAAAGTCCCGTGAAAACACTATCCAACTATATTTTTGCAGTTTTGAGTCAATAAGGAGAGCTATGAAGCGAAAAAGGGACAGAACCGGAGCCAGGGTGCCTCACACCACCCTGTGGCGCAGGCCCACCCCTGGACGCGCCACCAGGTGGTGAGGCCACTCCGGACTCCGTCTCCGACTCATTTTCTCCCAGTACCTTCCTTTTGATATGAAACTTCGTAATATATACCCCCGGATCTTACGAGGTTCGTATATCGTGTTTTCGTCGTGTTTTTGTTTCGATCTGTTTCTACCAGGACATACTCTCTGAAGGCTTAGAAGCACAATGGTGTCCGCCAAGGATAAAGGGAAGGAGCTCATGGAGGAAGACCTCCAAGACCGTGGGAAGGAGAAGGAGATCAAGAGTGAAGGTGAAGAGGAGCAAGGCCAACATCCGCATACCGGCACTACCATTGCAAGCATTGGAGTGGTAGCAAACCGAGCCATTGGAAGGAAACCTCCTCATCACCATTCAGATCCCTAGTAACTTCCTCCATGCACCAAGAATCCTTTCCATACCCTTATCCATGCGCATCAATACCAGAATATGCCCAAGGGGAAATTACCCTCCAATTGGGATTTGCCTCAATCTATCCATGCAGGAAAAGAATACTTTAAGGAGGAAGAGTGGGGAAAGAATAGCAAGAGCTGGAATTCTCAACATGACATGATCTTGAGCCGCATTGAGCAAAACTCACAATTGATTCATAATCTCACTTTAGAGATTGAGGACTTGGGGAAACTGATCAGAGAGCTCATTGAGAGGATACCATCACCACCTAAGGAGTAATCATCAGGTTTGGCATCCCCTTGGTTTGTTCCAAGCTTGGGGGAGTGCCGCGGTATCACATCACTATCTTCTATCTTTTTACCTTTTTAGTAGAGTCATATCATGAATAGAGGAGTTATTATGTAGTATGGTTTGCATTATGGAAGTGTCCCCTCTCTCGTTAGATATGTATACCTTGGTGTGAGTTGCCGTTATGGAATATTGATGAGATGTTCTATCATTCACTCTTTTGCATAGCTTATATTAGTTTTCAATTCGTGGTTATATGATTGATCTTGTTGTGGTATTGGTAACACTCTAGGATCATTGAGTTAATTTAGTTGGTTTTGGCAAACCTGGCTCGGTCAGTAGCAACACTATTTTTCAGAGATGAATGAAAAAGATAAAAGTACTCTAAAGAAAAATAATTTCATCGTCTTTCTTTCTTGATTTGCTCATAAGTTTAGTATTCTCTAGTTAAGATCTTTTGTGATTCCAAGGAAGATTGCATGTTTGTCTTTATCACTTGTATGTTTGTTTGTTTCCTTCAACTCTTGTACTTGCTACCCAGCCTTGCTAGCCAAAAACCTGTACTGAGAGGGAATTCTTCTCGTGCATCCACCTCCTTTAAACCAAAACCTTTGCCATTTGTGTCCACCATACATACCTATTAGCATTATTGCTATTCCAAGTAAATTCTTGTTTTATCTACCTCCCAAATTAAACTTGTTATGTGAAAATTAGTGATTAAAGCTCTCACGAACTTGATGACATGCTTTACTTTCTTGCATTTAATAAACTTGAACCATTGTGCTCACCTATGTAGCGTATATGCTTGCGCTTTGTAAGTTGTGAATTAGCAGAACCATGCTGTCATGGGGAACGCTTTCAACATTGCATTGGTACTTAGTACCAAGTTGATATCATGTTCTTTTGTCTATGGATGTCGTCGGTGTGAAATGAAAGGGGATCCTGTAAGTCTATGGAGTTATGCATGTGTGTTAAACAAACGCCCGGGCCGCTGGTCCAATCCATGCTGACATGGTGGAAACCTGCAGCGTAACCATAACAAGTATCTATGAAGCATTCTTCATATAAAAAAAGAGATAGAGATTGAGAAAAAGAGAAGTGAAAAAAAGAGGTTATGAAAATAGGAAAGAGAGAAAAAAGCACCATATTCCCATGGTAAATAAGAAGATTGTTGAGATACTTATTGTCTGCTTGCCTTGTCATTTTGATATGGGGATTCTTCCGTATCATCGGGCAAGGGGTACCCCGTTGGCGGTTCTCTATGATACACATATGCTTACGATGACAAGAACTTACCAGTGACTAAACTTGAGTAGCATGAGGAGCGGCCCTCGTATTCAAGGGACATGAGATTCTCAACTTACAACTTGTCAATGCATATCCTCATTTTTGGTCACTTTAACCTTAATCACCTACAGATGCCTATGATAGGGGCAATGAGAGCTGAAAGCTAGTAAGTATCATAATTTTTGGGAGCTCTTTATGAGACTTGCAATCCCTGCTTCCCTCTTTGAAGGGCCTTCTTTTACTTTGTAGTTGAGTCAGTAAACCTACTCCCTTCTATCTCAGCAAGTATTTTGAGTTGTTGTGTTTCATTCATTCATACGATGATTTATTCAATCATGTTTCTTATGTTCCTTGTTTTGCACATTGCTCTTATCTTGGTGCTTACTACTTTGAAAGCTATCATTGAAAACCAGTTATTTGTGAACTCCAGCAAATTATCAACTATTCTTCGGCCAAGAGCTAAGTTTGCCATCACCAATTATGATTCACTTTATGTATCTTTATTGTGTTTCCTTTACTTATTACAAGTTGAGTTATATAATAGTGAGTTGTCTTCTATTATGATCTGTGTATTTGATGAATGTGATGCTTCTTGTCCGTATTCTTTTATCGACTCTTCACTCCATAAACATGAGGCCATGTTTATTGAGCTCAATTTCGCTTGAGGACAAGCAAAGTCTAAGCTTGGGGGAGTTGATACGTCCATTTTGCGTCACTATTCTATGTCTTAATTCACTATTATTCATTGATATATTTCATATTGAGAGGTGATACTTATGTTATTTCGTCTATTTTTGCATGGTTGATGACTTTTGGAGCATGGACCACTGCAGTCAGGATTCTGATGGAAAAGGTGCTGTTTGGAGGCAAAATTCGCGAAGATCAGAAAATCCGGGAAAATCCTATTTTTCCAGAAGACTAAGGATGCCAGAAGATGAAGTGGAGATGGGCCACAGGGGGCCCACACCACCCCATGGCACGGGCAGGCCTAGGCCGCGCTAGGAGGTGGTGTGGCCACCCTGGCCCACTCCAGCCTCTCCCCTCTGGCGTATATCAACCTCCCGAAACCCTAAGACTCGGGGAGCGACCACCGAAAGATTCCGCGCCTCTGCGGGGCGGAAAACACCGAGAGAGAAAGATCTCTCCGGCAGACAGATTTTTGCCGAGGGAATTCCTTCCCGGAGAGGAGAGATCGTCGCCATCAACACCACCATCAAGCTGGACTTCATCGGGATCATCATCATCATCACCACCACCATCATCACCATCAAAACCCTCATCACCATCTCCATATTGCTGTAACAAATGCATTGAATCTTGTATAGTTCATAGGGGAAACTTTCTCGGTGTTGATTACTCTTTGTAGTTGATTCTATTGAGTGAACCATTGAATAATTGTTTATGTTCAGACTATTATACATCATTATTCCATCTCTGATCATGATCCATATGATGTCTTGTGAGTAGTTCGTTTTGTTCTTGAGGACATGGGAGAAGTCTTGTTGTTAGTAGTGGAGTTGTGTTGAGAAAGATTTAATAGATTGTTATTTAAGTTGTGGTGTACTTCTTCTAGTGGTGTCATGTGAACGTCCACTACATGACACTTCACCTATATGGGCCTAGGGGAATGCATTGTGTATTTGGCTACTAATTGTAGGGGTTTTCGGAGTGATAGAAACCTGAACCCTCGTTAGGAAACCATTGCACAAGGGACATAAGGGTCTTAGAGTTTAAAGTTGTGGTTAGGTATCTACCTTAATTACTTTCTTGTACTTACGGATGTTTGCATGGGGTATAATCACAAGTATATATTAGTCTTGGATGGGGCGGTACATTAGCACAAGTTCACCCACATAACACTCAGCAAGCTAAAGACGATTAATCAACTATATGAAGCGAAAGCACTTGACAGTCTTCCCATGTGTCCTCAATAACGTTTGGTCATCTTAAGTAATACAACCGGCTTGTCCTTTGCTGCATAAAGGATTGGGCCACTTGCTGCATTTATTCCTACTGTCTTTTATTTACTCGTACTTTGTTTACTTGCTTTATCGAAAACGCCTAAAAATCTGTTTGTTAAGTATTTGCAGAGAATTCCTGATCCATACCACTAGCCAACACCTTCTGCTCCTCGTTGGGTTCGACACTCTTACTTATCGAAAATACTGCGATACACCCCCTATACTTGTGGGTCATCAGTCCACTCTCACCCATTTCCCCTGGCCTCTTCCCCTCATACATGCCAGCACCATCGACTAGCCGCCGCCCCCTCCCCTCCCCTCCCCCCACGCGCCAAAATAATCTCCAAATGGCGGCACTGTGGGAACTGGAGCGCTCCTCATAGGAGCGCATCATCGAGTCTGGCCACCATGTCTTCCGTGCCTGCCACGTCTCCACGGCCACAACCAACTTCTCCGTTGTCGAGCTGCAATTAGTTAACGAGGCGATGCCATACACAATGATATTGAAGATGTTCTTCTCGAGGATGTACAAGCTGAGGAGGATGCCTAGCTCCATCCCTGCCCCTCTTGAGGAGGACGATGTCGGTACCACACCCTGCGAAGTGGAGGTGTTAAATCTTAGCATGCCTCCCACCAAGCTGCGAAGAGCGAGCAAGGTCGTGGGAACTATGCACAAGGTTCTTGGCTATGTATGGCTGTTGAAGAACCGACAACTCACAGCGGAGGAGTGGGACATCATCATTGTAACATCCCAATTTCAGCAACCCTGATTTGTTGTCCAGAATGCAAAAATCAGGGGGAACAAAAACTTTTTCTTGTTCATGGGTGCAGTGTTTGCTTGTTGTTTGTTTGCACTTGTGCGTGTGAGTGTATACCTTACGATACTCCTTACCTCACCATCAGTTGACAAAAGCTATTTACCAAAACCATCCTGGCTCAATTTACATATTCTCAAATGTTCTAGCCTTTCAAAACCTGAGCCAAGATGCTTATGCAACCAAAACTATTTTAGTAGCTTCTTTTGACAAAACGATGGAGAAATATTTAATATAACCTCCTTATGTTTTCAAGACAGAGCCTTCAACTAGTCTTACCTTTAGGATCCCCAAAACCTTTCTGAAAGCTTTTGATTTCTACTCTTGGTAGAGATACCAAGGAATCTTACCTCTTTCAAACTCCAACCTTTCAAAATTACCCCTTCTTAGCTCAAGCTAAGCTTGATGGTAACCCTAGTAGTAGTTGATTAGTTTATAAGATGAGTTGCCTTGATCTACTATCTGATGAGTTGCCTTGATCTGCTGTTTGACTTGTTTGCTTAGGAAGTATTATGAGCTACTCTAGGAGCTCATCACTAGTATCAAGTTGTTTCCAAATCATCATCCCTCAAGAAAGAATACAAACCTGGATCTGATCCATAGCTACTAGGTGATCATCCAAAACCTTTAACCAGATCAATTCAGAAGATTTCCATTCTAGAAGCTTCCAAGTCCATGAAGACCAATATCAAGCATGGATCCCTTCTACTAAATCTACACTTCAACATCATCCACTTGATGATGCTTTGGTACCTTGCAACCCCTCCAAAAACATTCCCTCTCATACTCTAGTCAAAATCCTCAAAACTGCCAAATTTGACAAAGTCTGGAAACTATTCCAACATCACCCTTTTAATGCCTCCCTTTCTCAACCCTTGTGCATTTTTCAAAATGCATCTGAACCATGTTGTTAACCATCCTAAGGACTACCAAGTACCACTCCTGCCCTTGGATATATCACCTTCCAACCTACCTGTTCTTGATGGTTTTGTAGGCAAGAAATAACTTTTCCTGCAAATCTAGCCATGATGCCTACTTTGACAGAAGCTCAAGCCATCACCCAACCTTCTATTGACCAACTCTTTGCATGGTTGTGTTCTACTCATAAAATTCCATCAATATCTACTTCACTTGTTCCAAGTGGATCTTCGTGCTTCTTAAACCCCCAAGTTTTTGAAGGCTAGTTGACAATCTGCTTTTGCAGGCTTATTTTATTCAAAGTTTGAAAGCCTGTCTTGGTGAGATCAAGCAGGATCAAGCTAAAACCCCTACACCATTGCAATCTACATCACTAGGTCTATCCATCCATATAATCCATGCCCCAAGGGGAGATCTGAACTCCAGGATAAAACCATGTTTTGATGGTATGAAAATAACACCACCCTAGATCCCTAATCTAGGGTATTCCACCAAAATCAACTTGGATTCTCCAATCCTAGGTTGAAAATGCTTGTTACAACTTGTCTACATCATCTACCTTGATCATCAAAATTTATCAAATATTATCCATAATTATTATGGCTCCAAATCTATTTAATCCCTTTAATAGACCAAATCTCAAAAAACCCCTCCGCAATAGAAAGTTTGGTTTTTGCCAAAACACTTCTCCAACTCTTGACTCCTTTAAGATCCATCTATCATCCTCTACCCTCCCATCTCAAAATAAATATTTTTGAGAAGCTTTAGTATTTATTTTTGCATATTTTCTTAAATGGCTGAATTGGAATAATAATTGTCTTAAATACTTCTAAGCCACAATAAATCTTGGGAAAATTCCCCTAAGTGTGTATTCACATTTGGGACCATCTCAAACCAAAAAACCAACCTTGTCCAATGTGAATTTATCAAATGACCTTCCAGAATCTACTTCTGCCCTTTTTGAATAAACAGGGTTAAGTGGACTAAACCTCCTCTAAAAAATCCCAAATAATTCCTGGATATCTACATTAACCTCATATATCTCCCAGTACCATTTCCTTCTCTGGTCCTATGCAAATTTTTGAACTTCCTTCACAACCACCTATTTACTCAATTTGGCAAATCTATCTCGTATTGAGATAAATCAAGATCAAATCGTCTCAAGCAAGCTTGTACATCACACTTCTCTCCTCTGGTAGACCAGCACTGTGGCTAAGCTACTGTAGCACTGACATCTTGGGCCCATGTGCTACTATGAGAGAGGGAGAGGCATATCTTGCAAAATATCTTACACATTAAAAGTTTCCACAACCAACCACTGCCCCTCTCTGCCCCTACACGACACAAATCCCACTCTTACCCCTCCCCACCGCCCTCTAGGCTAATCGCTGGCCAACCCTACCCTTTCCCCATGTCCAAATTGGACATTTACTCCATCTAGCTCTCCTCCTTGGTATAAAGGCCAGAGGCCACCCCTAGCGAGCCCATGCCCCTCATTTGCTCCCTCCCACCTCCACTTACCTCCCCCAGCACTCCCTCTTCTCTCCCTGCCTTGCCCTGCCCGAGAAGAAGGGAGAGAGAGCTCTCGGTCTCTCTTAGAAAAATGAGCAAGCCTCCCTCTCCCCTGATCCCCTTCCTCTGCACGTTGGCCCTCGAGTTCCCCTCTTCCTCCTCTATCTAACCATAGTCTTCTTTTTCTCTAGTATTGTCTCCTCCGTCGTCCCCAGTGAGCTCTGACGAGGTAGCTCTCGGTCATCGTCGCGCGAGCTGTTTCCTAGGGACCACCACCGCCGTGCCGCCCCTCGATCTGCTCGCCGTCGTCCACCACATCGCCCCGTCGCCTCCCCAACCTCCCCCGAACCCCTGGTAAGCTTCCTCGGTGAGCTCCGCCGTCCCCTAGGGTTCCGCTGTCGGCTGCTCTGTTTCCCGTAGACGGCGACCATGCACCGTCCATCGTGACTTGATCCGACGGCCACCGTCGCCCAATACCCCTTCGTGCCCCCGCTATCAATGACCGCCGCGCCCCGCCTGGAAGGTTCAAGCCGCTGGCTCCCGCGCGTCGCCCCGTGCACCGTGGGCCGAAAGTCCTCCAGCCGGCCCAACAGCCCCAGATCCCAGCCCACAAATCCTCTTATTTTATTCATTTTGTCCAAGATCCAGATTTTGTCCCTCAGTTTAAATCATTTTAAAAATGGAAACCAAATTCAATTGACCAGAAATAGTTTTCATCATGTTCTCAGATGTTTTGTGCAATCTGCAGAAGTGGTCCCTTGCCAAAAATATTTTTTATTATTTATTGGAAATTAATCCACTAAAGCTTGCCCTATGCACTAAATAAATTCCGCGGAGAATTTTATATCTCCATTTGGGGAGAACCAAGGCTCTACTGGAAGGTATTTGATACACCTATCATCTAGCATAGGTCCTATGTAAGGGTGAACAGTAGTTTTCCATTAATAAAAATAACAAAAATAGCCTTTATCTGTCTTAGGAAATTTCTCTAGGACAAACCAAATGCGGTATTGACAAGATTCCAACTCCCAATACCCCATAATATCAGCATCTATCTAATCCCAGCAGCTCAGATTTTATTGAGCTCTAGTTGAGATTCAGTGATTTAAATACTTCTGTAGGTGGTGTTTTCACTAAATAAATCACTTTAGGAGTTTGACAACTCCAAAAACGGTGAATCCAATTCCTACAGAAAGGTATTCCAAATACCTACCCCATGCCCTTGGAGTCAACTCAATAGCTTCTATAGAATTAATCTAATGAAAAAGAGAAAAACCTTAAAGAACTGCCTTTGATGAATTATTAAAGGAATTCTGGTAATTGTTTAGACTTGATTCTAACTCTATGTGGTTCAGTACATCAAACACTACCTAACCACCCAAGGAAATAATTTTTGGAAACTAGAGTTATTACCACTATAAAAATCATAACTAAATCTAGGAAATTCATAATAAAGTGAAACCATTGGGGTTGGTTTTGTTTTGTCAAGACCTATCTGAGGATATCATTGTTGCACATTGGTACCCTACAAACCCCAGAACCCCACTCCAAGTTCATGGTATTTAGCCTTGACAACTATCTTCCAAAGGGAAAAACACCTCTATGGCCATCTATTAATTCCACTACTAATACCCCACTCCCCCAACACCTACTAAGTTAAGTAGGATTCAGTATGTTTGTTTGCTGTATGGTTTGATGCATGTATGCGTTGCATTGATTGTGGTATTGTCTGCTTGCATGTATACACGATGATGGAGATAGTGTGAGTGTTTGACGTCAAGAAGGAAGGGACTTCTTATTATTATTTACTGGGTATTCTTGGTTATCTAAAGAAGTCCAGGGACTTATTGCTGATCGCAGGCAAGCCACCATTCCTGAATTTTGATACTTGTCCTACTCTCTTTATTACCTGTTTTGTATCCTCTTTATAAATTGCATTATTTATCTGCATGTCTTGTTTTAGAAATACTGCGCTAATAACTTGGCTCCTCCAAGTTATGACTTTGTGTCCCTCGGGGCACCACCCTAATGTACCTACCATTTTATACCTTTAGACCGAGAGTAAGATGGTCAGCATCCTACCTCGTTGAAAACCCTGGCTTTGAGAAAATTAACTGTTTTGGGATTTACCCTACTACAAATGTTTCAAAACTGCTTTGTAAAACCCTTGGGAAGAGGCATCGTTCCAAGCGGATGTTTTAACGAAAGAAATGGTGTTGATGAGAAATGAGAAAGTGAAAGGATGTTCTACACCTTTACCGGAACAATTCTATCAGTCCAACCACATTACCCTAGGTGCTAGGGCTTAGCACGTAGTTTGTCTTCATTAGCCGAGGAAGCTTGTACAATGCTTACGGGGAGAGATCCCTTGAAGCCCGGGCAGGCGCTAACAGATCTACGATCTGGAGCGTGTAGCTTGCTTCGGCAAGAGTGAGCCTGTTCTGGCAGGAGTGCCAGTGCAACAATTGGGTCTCCCGCGGACGGTATGACTTAGGTGGTACAGAAGGAAGTGGAGTCACCATATTAAGGTATACACCAAGTTGCGGCTTGGGTATATGCATGTACGGAAGGCAGGACTATGGCTGGGAGCCACATACTCGTTGCCGGGGAGAACAAACCGAAAAGGAAAAGCAGCCTTTGCTAGGGTCGACAAGCGAAAGGTTAGGTTTAATTATCCGGACCCCATCTACAGTTGGTAGTGGGTCGTGGTTGTATCCTGGCGGATGTATTCATTCTTGTGTGGAAAGTGCACAAACCCTGCAGAGTATAATCTATTCGAATAGCCATGTCCATGGTCAAGGACGGTTGGAAAGGTGTTGGCTAGGAGTACCCAAATGGTGTTTGTTTGGAAAGAACGGATGAAAGAATGAAGGTTCCGGTCGAACCTGAGATTAAAGTGTGGTTTTGACCAGAGGTGGTCAAAGAGGTTTACAAAGGGTTCTTAGTCCAAAACTGTTTTCAAAAAGGTTTTCAATAAAGATATGAGAATATCTTGACTTATAAACAGAGGCATGTTTTCAAAACTCTTTTTCAACAAAGATATGGAGACACCATAACTTTAAGAGGTAGTCTAGACTTTTCCAAAAACAACCCTAGCTAGAGCTATCTCGCCATAGCCAGAATTTGCATTTCTTTACTCTACTTATCTTGGTGGTTTGCGAGTACATTCAAAAGTACTCATGGCTTTATCCCTGGTTATTTACTTGACCAGACTCTCAGAGGTTCGACATTGGAAGATTAAGATGACGTCCAGCAAGCTAGGCCGTCTTCCCAGTCAGTCGCCTGTAGGTTGAGGAACGATTGAGCTCTGCGCGTAATGGTGTTCCGCTGCTAAAGTGTTGTAGCCATAATAGCATTCTTGTAAGTCTTGTAATTCGTTATGTTTCGGATGTTGTAATGATACTTGTCAGTTATGTTCCAGGGCTCACTGATCATAGGAACATGGATATATATACATAATAGGGATTTCTCGGATGGGTAATCTGGGGAGCCCACAATCATGCCATATGACATTCTACACCCGCTTTGGCATGAGGCGTGTATGTGGGTCGAAGGGTTCCACTTCGACCTAACCCTCAGCATGGATATCCGGTTCATCGTCAACCTGTCGGCGCTTCAAGATAGTTGGTACCTGGTTGAGCACGAGGATGGCCACTGCAACATATGGATGTAGGCACTATCGAAGCGCACAACGGTGCATCTCCGGGGATGCAACCATCCATACCACCGCAAGTGCATCTTCACTTGGTTTTAGACCAACACCAGATGCCCTATCTGCCGAGACAATGTGCTCGCCCATCTCTACTGACACGAGGTGCATATGCCCCCTTCTATATGAAACCTAGTCCTATGGTTGATAATTAATTAATGTACTGAACCAATGTATCTGTTGGACGCCAAGTGAACCTGTTCTACATATGTTTGTACTTTTTGAATTCAGCTTAATCCAAGACAGGGAAAACAATTAGTCTAGGATTACAATCCAACAGGAAATTTTCATCATGTCTCATACATTTTACAAATAGAAAACCAATACGAATCATTATCATCATATCACTACATAATATGAAACAACAGTGTAATCATCGTCACCATCATCGCTTTCAGCATCGCTGCATTCTAGATCCACATATTCCGACTGGGTTGGATCTTCTTCCCCTTGCCATTCATCATACATGTCCTAAGATTCATCAGGTAGAACCAATTTATTCCTGTCTTTGTGGACTACACTAACATCGACAGTGAAATCTACTTGTCCATCATGCTTAGAGCCGCCTCTAGCAATCAAATTTTCATCGACGTGAGCCAGTTCAGTTACTATACAACCACTAGGATCATCTTGGTGGGCAAGATCAATGGTGACTGGCTCGTCATACTCATTCACATCATAGGTGATCCTTGCCTCAAAGTTCTGCACATATTTCCAGTCCTTATTATCTCTGTCATCCAAGAATATTACCTTGGAAGCTTGAGTTACCAAAATATAAGGTTCCTCAATGTACCACTTAGCAATAGTATTGATTGATATGAAATTCCCATCATTTCTAGGGCCACTTTTCTTGTTCGGATCTTGGTCATACCAATAAAACTTGAATAGAATCACAGATCGACCGCCAATCTTGTCATTATAATTCAACTAAATAACCTCTTTTATGCGAACATAATGATCATAGTCATCTGGCTTCTTCATTTTGGCTATCAAGTGCTCTCCACTGGTCGTGATGCCACTGTTTTGTGTCTTCAGATGTTTATCATGCTCATAAGTGCTATAGTGGATACCATCATCATTGAAAGTTGAAGTTGGCTGCACCCTCTTTGCCGGACCACGTGATAGGGCATAGAGACCATCACTAACATCGCTCGGATTCTCTTCAGGTAGCTTCCTGATCTACAGTTATACAAAATAATTAAGAGGTCATCTCATGTGCACAATTTATATGCAATTCAAAGTTCAATTAACCATCTTACATGATTCCTAAACCATTCCTGAAACTCACCCCCACATACTGGTGCAGCATAATGTTTTCCTTTGGTTGCTTTAAATAACATACAAAAACGATACTCAAGTAAGACATCAGAACATATCTTGCTACAAGTTTCATTTCATATACGTGAGGATGTGTATGAATAGTACTCACACAATAAATTTTTCAGCCTCATCAGCGTTATTCAGCAATTACCAAGTAAGTTGGTCATATTCGTGCTGCATTAATGTTCTATGTACCTTCTTTCCTACTAGGCGAACACCATGGTTAAAAACAGATTTTTCAACTTCTTCAATTCTGCCACCCAGATTGGATCTCATTTTACGATCAGGAATGTATCTTGAGAAAAATGCAAATGCTTCAGCAGCAATGTATGCCTTTGCAATGCAAGCCTCTACTCTAGCCTTGTTCCTAACAGTACCCTTGAAAGTGCAAAGTCAATGTTCTATAGGGTACATCGATCCGTATTGTACGTGACCTCTATAAAGTGCATCTTCAGTCAGATGAACAGCCAAATGCACCATCACATCAAAGAAGGCTAGTGGATATATCAGCACAAGCTTGCACATGATTTATACTATGTCCATCTGAAGATGCGCTACAACTCTTCTGTCCAGAGTTTTGCTATAGATTTCCATAAAGAACTTTCCCAACTCTGCAAGCACGTTGTACAAATCCTTGTTCACTAAACCTTTAACGCCGAGAGCTAAAAGCCTTTGTAGTAGGATGTGGCAATTGTAAGTTTTCAACCCTTGGAGCTTGTTCCCCTCTGCATTCATACATTTTGCAATGTTGGAAGCAAATCCAGATGGGAACTTCACACCTTAGAGGAAGTCACAAAATAGTACCCTTTTATTCATGGGCAAGGTAAATTCTCCACCTCAAAATTTGTAATGTTTTTCACCGCCCTTATCAACCGTATCTTCAGGATGCAGCTTCAAGTTGTTGTTAACATTGAGTTTTTCGCAGTCAATCCTAGCATTATAGCTATCTTCTGTCTTAGATGGAATGTTGAGTAATGTGCCTACAATGCTGTCACATGTATTTTTTCCATGTGCATGACATCAATATTATGTCGAAGTGTCTTACCAGCCCAATATGGCAAGTCCCATAGTGTGGATCTGCACTTATAAAATATTCTCGGTTCCTTTTCCTTCCGTTGGGCATCTGCTACTACTTCTTCCACTCTCTTCCTTTTGGGGACTTCTCCTACTATCGGTGCATCTTATGTATTCTTTCTTTTACCTCGTCTAGCAGATGGTTGTTGTCCTGGTTTGACATTTCTGACCTTTTGTAAATGCGCCTACAACTCAGCTGAAGTGAACTTTTGTGTTGCAGTGCCATATTCAGTCCTCTTTCCATAAAACTGCAATTTTTTTAAGTTTTTCAGAATTTTTGGCCTTGAGGAAACAAAAAACCAGTGGGCAAGGAAAAAAGTCTTATTTTAAATCCTCACTATGACCTGTTTTGTCTCACAGCGAACACATGTGTTATAACCTGCTGTCACTCTGCCTAACATAGTGCCAAGAGCTGGGAAATTATGGGTGCATAATAGCAGAGCAGCAATCATAGGGAACTTGACATCTTCAGGTTTGTTGGCAAGGATATCAGGAGTCATGACACCCTTCCATAGTTCCTACAGGTCTCGTATAAGAGGCTGCATGAATAGATCAAAATCCTTCCCAAGTGATTTGGAACCTAGGATGAGTAAAGCCAGCAAGCTGTTCGACTGATCAGTGCATGACAAGGGAGACAGGTAGTAAATTGTAACAAGTACTAGCCACATGCTGTACGAATTACTCATGTTTCCAAATGGGTTAAATCCATTTGTAGCTAGGCCAAGTCCCAGGTTCCTTGGATCTGCTGCAAATCCTGGATGAGCCTTGTCCAAGTTCTTCCATTCATCGCCATCAGCTGGATGTCTGAGTAAGTAATCGTCTACTTGAGAATACCTTTGTGACATCTTGTTTCCTTAGATGTTTGTTCTGATTGAAATTACCTCTTCAATCTATCTATAATTGAAAAATATCTCTGAACCTAACAAGGCTCTTTCTTCTTTTTATCATTATTTTTCCATCTTGATTCGTTACATACTAGGCATTCATCGAGGTTTTCATAATCCTCCCAGTATAGTGCATAGTTATTTGGACAAAAATGGATCTTCTCATATGATAGTACAAGTACCTTGATGTACTGTTTCATCTCATAAAAGGATTTTGGCAGTCCTTCCCTAGGGATTTACTCGCTGTACACCTTAATCACTGAATCGAAAGCTTTGTTGGTAATCTGGTTGAATGACTTCTCCTTTAGTAATTTCATTACCAGTTCGAATCTTGAGATACCAGAATCAGGGTCCACTGAACAATTGGCATCTTCTATCAGGTCAGAGAAAAGTGATCTTTTAAGAGAAGGAGCGCCTTTTTTTGCTTGTAGTGGGGTACAAGTCCCTTAACAAACCAGAAAGGTACCTATCCTTGATATGATGAGCTTCAGGCGGACCAGCATCAGCTAGAGGATCAAGAATAGGCTGATCATATGGTTCACCATGTTTAGTCCACCTAATATATGTGTGTTGCATCCTATTAACGAGTGTATGCTCTACGACTGTGCTCTAACTCAACTCTTTATAATTAAGGCATTGTCGGCATGGGAAAACCACATCAGAGTCATTGTTATGCTGTCTAACAAACTTCATGAAGTCATTAATACCTTCCCAATATGAAGGTGTTGCTTTTTTTCCATTTAGTATCCAATATCTGTCCATCTGTTGAGGATAGAGATAGTCAGAAGCTTTCAAGATATTTCACCGAACATGTTGATTACAGATCTAATTAAGCCAAGATATCTGAGCAACCTGATTGAATATAGAACTATAAATGCCACGTAATTTTAGCTTATTTCAGAAATTGAGTGCAGAACTATGTTGCATATTTGAGAGAACATATCGATCGAGCACAAAATGACAACCAATTCGAACAAACAGATCAAGTGCAGAACAATGTAAAATAAACAGATCGAGTACGAAACTACTTCTAGGGAATGATTCAATGAACTAAGGATATTATAAGCGTACCATGGGGATCGACCAGCTGACTGTCGGCCTACGTGCGTCTCGAAAAGAATGGTGCCGCCAGCAATAGTGTCATGCCGTCCTGTCTGATAGACGGAGTGTGAATGTTTTGGTGCGCGACCTGTGGTTTTGACCGACTGCGTGTCTCTAGAAGAATGGTGCAAAGAGACAGTAGCTGGCTGCTAGAGTGAAGGCACAAGTGGGGTATGTGTCCTGGTTGTAATCAATTTTCACGCGAAATATTGGCCAAAATTTTCTCCCTCGTTTTTTTCTTCCTTGTAGAGGTCTGGAATTTTTATTACTGAGCTCATGAAATTAGTATATCAGGCCCAAGCATAGCCCAAAACCTTCCAATTTGGCCTTTTCATTGTCTTGTGGCCGTTGACCATATCGCATTCAATTTCAGAGTGAGCCCATGAAGAATAGGACATCCGCCCCCAGTTAGCCCAGAAGCTTTTTAATTCGGCATTTATGGTCATCCCCTTCCCCAGCCTCCCAAAAAAAGCTTCGCCTACCTATGTTTTTTTTGTACAAACTACTTCATTACTAGTAAGTTCCATGTACCATGCACTTGAGACCCAGATAATAGACATTTGATATATCATCACTATATAAAATAATAACAGATAATGTTCAAAAAAATATAATTTGATCGACATCTATATAGTATGGGTGTATGTTTGGTCCTTTACTTTGTACCATGTATATTTAGACCTAGCGACGGACCAATGTCAAAACAACGGACGGGGCTGAAAAAAAGTCCGTCATGCGCACGTTTCATTTACAGAGAGGCTGATACATGGGACCCAGCAGCGCGGCCTTATAGAGATGTTGCATCGAGCAACATTGCCAAGTTCGAAATAGGGAGGCGCGAGAGAGAAAAAAGTCCAGCATGGTGAGAGGATAACATGGAGGACCTAGCAACATTATCAAGTTCGACCTGAAAAAGCAGTCCAACATACACACACCTTTTCGGAGTCAGGGAACTGCTTTTTTTAGCGCAGGGTCAGGGAACTACTGAGCACAGGCCAGTGAAATTTGAGAAAGGATCGAGCATAGGCAAGAACATTTTAATTCGGCCTTGTCAGGGTCAAGGGACTGCTTAGCATAGCCCAGCCAAATTTAAGAAAGGAGCCCATGGAGTATAGCGCATGTAGATGGACCATGTAGAATAGCCCAAAATATTTTTAATTCGGCCTTTTGAGCATTGATCCCACCTCTTAAAAAACTCCATCTCCACCTCTTAAAAAAACTCCGCCATATTTTTAAGAAACTAGTCCATTATATATGTGGAATTTTATAAATTGAAATGCCAGGAGGCTGCCCTTTTATTTTTTTTAAAGAAACACATACACACGATATCTTTTTTAAAACATTAAAACATAACTTGAAGGTACTAAGGAATGTTTAATAATATATTTTCTATAGATATCTTTGGCATAGTGGCATCACACACAGTTTAGATCTATTGGAATTCTTGAGTTTTTTTCTTCTACTTTAGTAATATTGCATTACAGAGAGGCTGACATCACAGACTCACCAACCAGCAATATCCCTCGAGCTTATTGGTCGGGTTTGGAAAATAGTTAAATACTTGTATAGAGAGGCTAGCATCGGGGACCTACCCGCCAGAACATAAAAGGCTACATCGGGGACCACAATCCAGAACATACCAAAAATCTAACATGGGGGCCCCAGCAGCAAGAACATATAGGGCTGCCACATGGAGCAATGTTGCAAAGCTCAAAACAGCAGACACAGCCGAAAAAAGGTCTATCACACACATTTCATTTAAAGAGAGACCGACATGTGGGTCCCACCAGCGCGGCCTTATATAGGTTATGTATTGAGCAACATTGCTAAGTTCGAAATAGGGATGCGCGAGCGAGAGAAAAGTCCATCATGCACACATTTGTTCTAATGAGAGGCTGACATGTGGGGACCCAGCAGCCTAAAAAAACTGCTGATGCAGTGAGCAACGTTATCTAGTTCGAAACATGGAGGCGCGACCAGAGAAAAAAGTCAATAATACAACCGGTCCTTCTAATGAGAGGCTGTCATGTGGGACCCAGCTGCGTGACCAAATGGCAGATTCGTCAAGCAACACTCTCTAGTTAGGAACAGGGTAGCACTAGAGTAGAAAAAAAAGTCCGTCATACCCACGATTCTTCTAATGTGAGAATAACATAAAGAACCCACCAGCACAGCTAATGCAGCGAGCAACATTATCAAGTTCGAAACACGAAGGCGCGACAGAGGGGGAAATTTTCATCATACACACGTTTCTTCTAATGAGAGGATGACATGTGTGTCCCATCAGCGTGATTAAATGGTAGATGCATCGAGGAACACTATCAAGTTCGGAACAGGGTAGTGCAAGCGAAGAAAAAAATACCATCATACACACGATTCTGGTAATCAGAGGCTGACCTGTGGGACACATCAGCCTGACTAAATGGTAGACGCATCAAGCAACGTTATCAAGTTCAAATCAGGGAGGCGCGAGCGAAAAGTATGGTCCGCTAGAGACACTGACGTCTGGGACCCACACGCCTCAAAACACTTCGGCGAGTTAACATCGAGCGATGAACCGAAAATCTTGCTCCTGCCATGCGCCGGCCGAGATTCCTCCATGTCTTTAGGGGTTCCGTCATAGTATAGGGCTATGAAACCAGGAAAAAATTTCCATCGGCCATGGTCGAGCCGAGAATTTCATCGCGGAAGACGCGCCTTCTATGATGACCGTTGGGACAAGTCGTTGCGAAAGGAAACTTTTCGTGTAGTGATGATTGAGTGCTCCTAGAATTGACGCCAAACTTTTTTGAAAATAAAGGTGTCAAAATAGTCAACTTGCCTTCAAACCTATGAGAGTTTAAGAAGTACAAGACTCCAATTGGAACAAGGGAATGAGGGGTTGATATACAAGGTTGAGGAGGTCACATTCATGCAAATATTTGACCAAGAAAGGGTGAAATGGAGTTGGGAGCTTCTGCCAAAGTAGGCATGTTGAAACCGTTGGCAGAAACATATTATTCTCTTGACTAAAAAACCATCAAGGATGAGTGGGTCAAGAATGGTTTAGAGAACGTAAAAGAGTGGGGTTTGCAAGTACTCATTATGGTGTACAAGATGGTTCAAGTGCATTTCCCAAAAAGGTAGAGGCCTAAAGATAGGAGGCTGATAATAGTTTCATACTAGAGTTTTGATGGGATGCAAGGTTCCAAATCCATCATCAAGGACATTATGTTGAAGGGTAGGTTGGGTATAAGATATCCATGGTTGGATTTGGTCTCCTTTGCCTTGTAAACTACACAAAAGAAGTGACTCAAAGCCGAATTTGATAAGGAAAACAGATAGTTTATTAGATGGCTACAGATAAAGACAAGCTTGGAAAACTTGGTGAACTGGTATATTCATCAAGAGGGAGTATGGGTGATGGTAGAGCACATCACTAAGATGAGTGTAGAGGAGGCATATTGCTTCGTGAGCAGAGGTAAGGGTAATAACTTGGGATCTACAAAGTGTGCAAGATAGCAAGGAGGAAGGTAGTGTTCCTACTTAGGGTTTGATGATTTCTCCTCAAGAGTTTAGAGGTTTCATTGTTGGTTTGGTTTAGCTATCAGAGGATGAGATCCTAGGGTAGCTCATATCAACAAGCCATTCAGGACAGACAAGCTTACAAATAGCAGATCAAGGCAGTTCATATTAACAAGCAGACCAAGGAAATTCATACCAAAAATCTCAAAACTACTACTATAAACACATCCAAGCCTTGATTAAGGTCTAGGGAAGCATTTTCAAGGGTTTGAGTTTTGTTGTTGCAAAGGCATCTTGCCTCTTGTTTTGCAAATTCTGGAACATTTGAGAATATGTCAAATAAGCCAAGACATATCTTTTGTTAAATAGCTTTTGCCAACGGAGGCCGAGGTAGGGGGTATCTTAGCTACTACACCATCAAAACCATAAGCACACGAAAGCAAACAACTGCCACACCTCAAGGCAAGAAAAAGTTTTTATTCCCCCTTATTTGTACACTTTGGACAACTAATCTAGGTAACTAAAAATTGTATGTTACAGACCTCCCCCCTCAAAATAATCTCGTACTGAGATGCCGGAGGGTAGTGCAAAGGGAGTCTAGAGGTCTATCAATACAGCCTTACCTTTGGGTGATTTTTCACATCGGAGAGTTGCATATTCGGCTTCTCGGTTGAAGGTAAAATAGTGGAGCATAGTGTTGAGTAGGCTTCCGAAGTTGTTCGGGATGATTGGCCTTGGTTGCATATGAATTTGGATCTTGACGAGGGAAACATGTTTTGCGTTCTTCTAGAGGTACCTTTTGAAGGGCATCTATAGCTTCCTTATGTTTCTAATAAATTTATTGGGGAGGTGCTTCGAAGGGGAAGTCAATTGATACCAATTCTGTTTCTGTGGTATCGTTGGGTATAAGCCTGTTACTTACAACTTCATATTTATGATGCAATGGGGATGCCCGTTGGTGGAAGCTTGTGGTAGCGAGTCTTGGGCTTACTACCATGCCTAATGACGCGGTGGCGATGTTGGGAGTGCTGCACTTAGAACTTCGAGGAGGCAGGAAGTTTCCTATCACTAGTAGTAAAAAGCTTATAGCAGTCATTTTTCTAGTGACGTGTGGCATAATATGGGCGGCACCACTCTAGGGGAAAATAGTCGTGGTGTGCAAGGAATGTCGAACACCGGTACAAACCCGTAGTCCTAGCGCTCGAGGAAATGCGAACATCGATACTAAGTGGGGGCCAGGATGCAAGCCATGACAAAAATACCCTAGGCTTTCAGTAGAAGTGAACATCACTACTACGAAAAATACTAACGGTGTTCAAAAATTTTCAACGCCATAACAACCTCTCAACTAGTAGCAGTGTTTGCCTAATGCCAAACGCCACTACAATGGTAGGACCCACAATTAACTAATATTCGTCCATAGGTGCATCTAATATTAATATTTTTTCTTCTCGGTGTTCCTATATGGCCTACGCAAACACAAAACAAGAGAACATTCCATTGGTGGACCCGTGTTCGATGCGATTTGAAGGGGGACAAGGCGGCGATAATCGATATTCATCGGAGAAGGCGGTTCGAGTGTCAGAATCCATCCAAAACCTTGTATTTGGTAAACCAAATTATTTTTTATAAACAAACCTAGTTCAATGGAATGTTCAAACAAAAAGGAAAACAACATATAGTTATGTTTTTAATTACAAATATTATTTTTGATAAAAATTTAGTGGTGGCATCCCCTCTGGTTTTGAACGCCTCAACTACATCGTAATGGTGGTGTCTGTTGTAAATTAAACGCCTCCACTAGTTTGTAGTGGTGCCGTCTAGTAAAGTTTACATGCCACCACTGTAACATCCAAAAATTTAGAGGCGCCACCCGCCCTGCACGATTTGGGTGGTTCCTGCTGCTATCTTTTTGTTCCCCGCCCCTGCACCATAGTTCTGCTCACTCGTTCCCCCCAAAATCACCGCTGCCATCACCCCGGTCCAGTCTGCTGCCACCACACCCCAGTCGAGCATGCCGCCGCCGGCCGAGTGTCAACACCCGGATTTTTAATCCCAGATGCCTGGAATGTCATACCTCGCAATCCCAGGATTACCATTTTTGCGAGACATAACCGATTGGATATCATAGTACATCATCCATTACAAACTATAATAAGGTCATACAAATAAAGGATCTCATGATCCAGTCTTAATACAAATCAAGCAGCGGAAAAGAAACGTAGTAGGGGCTCCATATTCAAAGTCACAGGCAATGCTGACGATGGGAGATGATCCTAGTTGTCGTAGACGTCCTGCTATCCGTCATCCTAATAGTCCTCCTCATAGTCTGGCCACGGGAATAGCCAGGGACAAAGCCATGAGTACTCTTTAAGTACTCGCAAACTATCACTAATAAGGAAGGTAGTTCTAGTTGGAATCTTAAGCTCTAGATTTATTTGCAAAAAGCCAGATTTATCTAAAATGAGTTTAGAAGTAAAGAAAACTAAGTTAATGTTCTAAATCACTTAAGTGTGAACCTAGCTTTCATATCCACAACCCTGTTGTGGTCAAGTCAAAGTCACATTTCATTTCATAAGTCATTTTGAAAACATCTGACGATGGAACAGTATGGCCATTCCAACTGTCCATGACCGTGGATGCGGCAATTCGAATAGTTTGACACTCTGGTGAGGTGGTACACTTTCACCACAAAATGCGATTCATTCGTCAGGGATAACCCTAAATCATCATACTTAGTATGCAGATAATCAATCATAACCTTCCAATTACACACTCTAGTATAGGAACCTCCCCTATGAGCTTGGCCTCGCAGCCATGGCCATCTACCATCCTGGGCACTGCATAGGTGTACATTCACACTCACGAGGTAGCCTCAGCTCAAACCACTTCCGCGAGGGAACCCATACTAATTCATATAAACTTTCAGTTTAGCCCTTCCCAATTCAGGTATTGTGGTTGTATGGTAAAATTGGAATGGTATCGCATCCTAACCCAGCAATCAGTTTTTATAAAGGGCTAAGGCTCATTCTAAGGCTTATAAAGCATCATTCTAAGGTTTTCATAATCCTTTTTCACAAAGTATTCTCATCTAAAGTGATCAACTTTTATGCTTAGCACTGGCCACTAAAGTTAAGAGTGTTCACTAATGAGGGGTGCTAATCTCCAATCTCATGCCATGGAATGACATCTAAGTATAGGCCTAGTTTTATACTATTTATGCTATCTATACTAAATTTTCCAATGCTCACAAAGCACTAACTAAAAGTAAAGAACTTTGTTCAAGTAAAATAATAAAGCTTGCAAGTAAAACTTGGGATTGGTATAATCAAAGTTATATAACCAAGCATGCCTAATGCATATTGCTTAGGTTTATCTTGAAATTAGTGATGGCTTGCATAGTTAACTTGTAGTGTTAGGCTTGCCTTGAGTAGTGAAGTGGTTGAAGTTTTCTTCTTCTTCTTGGTAGTACTCCTCCTCCTCGTATCCCGTGTCAGTACTATCGTCTATAAATGAATACGGGGTGCACAATCACCAAACAATACTTAACTAATTCTATTTAGCACACTAATGGTCACACTTGATGATCTAGCATCATCACAATCATCATATGGAATAAAGACTTAGTTTTATTTATCTTATTTTAGAAAAGTAATTTCTACTCATTGAAAATAATTAAGATTTAATATCCTCAAATTAAAATATGGGATCATGTTGACACATGTCATCACCACATATTCTAATTCATGGGAATGTGATTTAAAGTGTTGGCCATATTTTATAAAGTTTAAGATTATCATTTAATAGAATTAAAGTCACTAGAAATGCCTATATAACATCATTTTGGTACTATTCCAATGTCACTACATGCAAACCTAAATATTTTTATATATTCAGATAGACCTGATCAAATGTGATTTTTGAGAGTTGGAATCAACTCAAAATCATTTATGGTTGATTTTTGAAAAATGTTTTAATGTGGAAAAGTCTCTGTCTTGTTATTTTTGGTATAGGTGATCTCTAGCTCCAAATGATATAAATCCAACGGGCTTGGATAGATAATTTAAATACCTTTCTAAAAAAATTGGAATCATGCAATTTGGTTTAGTGAATCTCTCTGAATGGATTTTTGAATCTACTAATAGAATGTGGTTTTAACTATATTGGAATATACTTATTTGAATTGACTGGGTTGCACAGGAAAGTAAACGGGCCGGCCCAATCTGCACAGCACAGTGCAACGGGCTACTAACGGGGTGGACCACTAGTGAGCGACTTAAACTAACTAAAACAATATCGTTAAATCTAGGTCGTGCAATTAAAAGATGATCTAGCGGCGGTAGTTTATCGTCGACGACGAACAACTCCGGTGAGGAATTAAACCTAATGCGACCATGGGGGTCTGGTGAGGCTCACCTGGGATCCAACTAGGGTTGGTGATGGGGGCGAACGACGTGGTAGATGACTGCAGTTCGAATGGTGGTCGAGGCAGCTCCTAGGGCGTCTCCAATCGACGGCGCCCTTCTCCTCCTGCAGGGGCGAGCTCTGGCCAAATTCCAGCGAGGAAGAGCTCGCCTTGCCCCGGGGAAGGGTGTGGGAGGCTCAGTGAGGAGTGGGGAGTGTGTTGGTGTGGATAATAGAGCTAGAGGGGGTCTCTATTTATACAATGGCAAGGGGGCTGAGCGGGATTGGCTCGGGCTCGTCGGTGACAATCTGATGACTAATGCTAATGGTGAGGTAGGGGCGATGTGGTGTTCCTTGGCGATCATCACTGTCTTAATGGCGAGGCACGGGGCGGTCTTCGGCGCGTTCTATGCTCTACATGGAGCGGCGGTGTTTGCGATGGTGCACGGGTGCTACGGGTCACGCGGCGGAGAACGGGGGTGTTTGGGAGGTGGTGGTGATCATGGCGAGTGTGCGTGTGCATGGAGACAGCGAGGCGCGGTCTATGTGAGCCGGTAGGGTGCGGCACACTGGCGTGTTCTCGGCACAGTGCAAAGAAACTAGGCACTGCATTGCTGGGGTGGTCCAGGGCTCTCCTGTGGTCGTGGGCTGGACAAGGGGTGGCGGTGGATGGTGGCGTGTCTGGTGCGCTTCGTGGGAGAGGCTGGCGTGGCCTATGTCGCTCTGTCCACGGTCGGCCGACGAGTGTGGCTTCGGGCAGTGGCGCACTAGTGCAAAACAGCAAAGGGGGAGAGTGGTCTGGTGCTGCTCGACACTGGGGGAGACAGGGGAGTGAAGAGGGAACCAATTGGTCGAGTGATCACTGCTCAAATAGTGAAGTTAGGAAGATGTTAATTATTGTGTGCAAGGTGTTTGTCTTAATGGCCGCAAGAAATTTAGTTTGAAAATTTTGAAGGAAATTTGTTGAGCGTTTGGATCTTATGCTTGAGTATCTATGGTTGCTTGGAAAAGTTAAGTGGAATTGGTTTGAGTGGTTTTTGCAAAATGGTGATCTTACCATATGAACTAGATTAAATTTTGAACTGTCCTTTAAATTGATTTGTAAATAGTTTTTATGAGTTTGTAAAGTGGGCTTGGATTCACTTTTACTTGGTCTAGCAAGGGGTGAAAAGAAGTGGAATTATTTCTGTTAGAATTTCTCTTCTAGGAACACTCAAAGTGGCCTAGTGATTAACTTTGGCGAAAATGACCATTTGCTTATTTAATTCGTATATGATTTCTATTTCTTTGGATTTTGTTTGTAATTGGCCTAGATGATGTAGTATTCATGTTTAAACCATTTCTCATCATTTGTAGCAATCAAACATGGCAAATTCAATCAACCATACACTAATGCAAATCACACATGCATTCATATAGATTTTTGGAATAAAAGTTTTTGTTAACCCTAAACTTGGGTGATTAGAACTTGATAAACTTGATTAACATTTTTGGGGGTGTTACAAACCTTCCCTCCTTAAACAAAATCTTGTCCCGAGATTTAAGAAAAACTAAGAACTAAAGAGATCTGGAAACTCATTCCTAATGTAATCTTCTCGCTCCCAAGTATCTTCTTCTTCGGTATGGTTGCTCCACTGGATCTTGAGAAATTTGATACTCTGGGTCCTGGTGGTTCTGAAGACTTCTTCCAAAATACGAATGGATACTTCCCAATACATCAGATCCTTGTTGATATCAATGGCTCGGTGATCAATGTTCTTGAACACTTCGGTCTTCTACGGAACTTCTAGGCATTTGCTAAGTAACGAGATATGGAATAGATCATGGATGGATGACATCTCCTCTGCCAGTTCCAGTTGATATGATACTTCTCCTCAGCGATTCAAAATCTTGAAGGGTCCAATATATCTGGGAGATAACTTTCCTTTCAGTTGAAAATGTTGCATTCCTTTCAAAGGCGACACTTTGAGATACACAAAATCTCCGACATTGAAAGTCAGGTCTCGATGTCTCTTGTCAGCAAAACTCTTGTGTCTGGATTGGGCGGTCTTGAGGTGATCATGGACTTTGTGAACCTTCTCCTCGGCTTCTCGTAGGATGTCGGGTCCGAAAATCTGATTCTCTCCTACTTGCGACCAATTCAAGGGGGTACGAAACTTCCTTCTATACAGAAATTCAAATGGGGCCATTTGTAAACTGGCTTGATAACTGTTGTTGTATGAGAATTCTGCGAAAGGAAGACAATCTTCCCATTTTGATCCATATTCTAGCACACAAGCTCTCAACATATCCTCCAAAATTTGGTTGACTCTTTTAGTTTGTCAATCAGTCTGCGGGTGATAAGCTGTGCTGAAGTTCATCTTGGTTCATAATCCTTCCTAGACTTTCTACCAAAATCTTGAGGTAAACTGGGTTCCTCGATCCGACACTGTGGTCTTAGGGGTTCCATGCAAACTGATGATTCTAGAAATCTACAGCTCTGCTAGCTTCGAACTCTGGTAGGTGGTCTTGACAGGTATAAAATGGGCTACCTCGGACAGTCTATCAACTATGACCCAAATAGAGTCATTTCCCCTACTAGAAGTAGGCAAACCGGTGATAAAGTCCATTCCGACATAATCCCATTTCCATTCCGGAATCTGCAATGGTTGCAAAAGTCATGCGGGTCTCTGATCATTTCTTCACTTCATCGATCTGACTGATCAAAGTGGTTTGAAGTTCAATGCTAGCTAAAAATCCTTTGCTAACTAGCTCTGTTCTAAAGTGCTCCAACATTTCATGCAAACTTAGCTGGGCTTCTTTGATCATGGTGTTTAACCTACACGGCAATCTACTAAGAGCATCCGCTACCACATTTTGCCGGGGTTATAGTGAATGTCAAGGTCATAATCCTTGATTAACTATCCATCTCTGTTGCCTCATATTCAGCTCCTTCTGGGTGAAAACATACTTCAGACTCTTGTGATCCAAATAAATCTCACAGCGGTTACCCATCATGTAATGACGCGATGTCTTCAAGGCTAAAACTACAGCTGTTAGTTCATGATCTGGGTAGGGTAGCTTTGCTCATGCTGTTTCAGTTGTCTGGACATATATGCTATGACTTTGCCTTCTTGCATCAACACACATCCGAGACCAATCTTGGATGCATCACAATACACATCAAACGGCTTCTTGATATCTGGCATAATCAGAATTGGGGCTGAAATAAGTCTCTTCTTGAGCTCTTAAAAACTTGCTTCACATTTGTCCGTCCATTCAAACTTCTTATATTTCTTCAACAATTGGGTCATCGGTCTTGCGATGCTCGAAAATCCTTGAACAAACTTGCGGTAATATCCGCTAATCCAAGAAATGCACGGACATGGGTTTGAGTGGTTGGGGCTTTCCATTCTTCAACATCTTTGATCTTGGCGGGATCGATAGCGACTCCTCCTACCGACACAATATGTCCTAGGAATCCTACTTCCTTCAACCAGAACTCACATTTGCTAAACTTGGCATACAACTGATGTTATCTAAGGGTTTCAAGGATGGTTCTCAGATGTAGATCATGGCCTTCTTCTGACTTGGAATAGATCAGAATATCATTGATAAACACAACGACAAACTTATCCAGGAAGTTCATAAAAATCTTATTCATGAGATTCATGAAATAAGCGTAAGCATTGGTTAATCCAAAAGACATGACCGTATACTCATACAATCCATATCTAGTGGTAAAGGCGGTCTTTGGAATATCCGTTGCACGAATCTTGAGTTGGTGATAACCAGTTCTAAGATCAATCTTAGAAAACACTCTGGCACGAGTCAACTGATCAAACAGATCCTCAATCTTTGGCATTGGGTACTTGTTCTTGACGGTGACATCATTCAGCTTCTGGTAATCCGTACATAAACGGTTACCTCCATCTTTCTTATCCACAAACAAAACAGGTCATCTCCATGGCGATGCGCTTGGTTGAATCAGACCTTTCTCCAACATAGCATCAAGTTGCTTCTTCATCCCCACTAATTCAGATGGGTTCATACTATACGGTCTCTGAGCCATGGGTCCAGTTCTAGGAATCAGTTCTATGATGAACTCGATATCCCGATCTAGAGGCATACCGGGCAATTCATCTGGGAATACGTCGCGGTATTCATAGACTACTCTAACTTGGTCTATGGTTGGTTGGGCTAGACTCTTGTTGCATTTGAATTGACGGGGCAATGTCTTGGATACATGCTCTACTGATACTCCAGAGCTACTAGTCATGGTTATGGCTTTCTTGGCACAATCGATCAATCCTTTATGTTTTGACATCCAATCCATTCCTAGTACTACTTACAAACCTTTGGTTCCAAGTAATATTAGATTGGCATAAAAATCTATTCCATGGATTTTGATAGGTACAGCTTTGCAGATTTTTCTAGCTATGGTAGTTGAACCAGGTATTTGAACTACCATAACATGCTTCAATTTTGTTGGTTGAATCTTACTAGTGCATGCAAATTCTTCTGTAACAAACGTGTGTGATGCTCCAGAATCAAACAACGCTCTTGCAAGTACTGAGTTAACAGAAAACATACCTAGCACGACATCGGGCGCTTCCTAAGCTTCTTCAACATTCATGTGGAATAGACGGCCGTTGCGGTCGAGCGAATTCCCGGGGGAAAATCTCCTTCCAGGCTAAACACGGCGTTGCTGTTGAGCATGTGCATTCACATTGGTGGTGGCAGCAAGCTTCTTGGGGCACTCGTTGGAGTAGTGACCCTTTTCTCCACATTCAAAGCAAGTAATCTGGGACTTGTCTTTGGTTGCAATAGGAATAACATTGCTTCCAGTCCTTGTGGAAGTATTGTTGTTGTTTTTGTTGTTGTTGGACTTGGGCGGTGCATGGTTGAAATTCTTGGAGTTACCGGGGTTATTGTTGTGCTTTCCTCCAGACTCCAGGTTTCCTCCGCTACGATTGGGATAGTTTGGACGGGACATAGGGGGGTCTGTTGTTTCTTAGGGCATATCCTGCAGACGGGTTGGGGCGATACTTCTGGGCATTGTGGGATCCAGTCTGGTGCATCATGGGACGCTTGCGGTTGTCATTGGCTTGGTTGTTCTTCCCTTCCATCTGGATGGAAGAGTCTACTAGCTCTTTTAGATCTCCAAAATGGATGTTGACTAACACGGTCTTCATCTCATCATGCACTCCATTCAGGAACCTTTCCTTCTTCTTGGATTCAGTGTTAATCTCATTAGGGGCATATCTAGCTAGGGACAAAAATTTGTCACGGTACTCAACTACCGTCATCCTTCCTTGCTTCAGTTCCCTAAACTCATCTCTCATCCTGGTGACCAAACCTTGTGGCACATGGGTGAACTTGACCTTGAATGCTTCCCAAGTCATCATCTGACCGTCGTTCATGGTATGGGTGCTATTCTACTAGGATCTTGCATCTCCTACCAGATAATGGGTGGCAAACAATACTTTCTCATTGGCTTCAACTCCTGCGACCTCTAGTTGTTCTCCATGGTTTGCAGCCAGTCATCAGCATCTAAGGGATCCGCAGATTTATTAAAGATAGGTGGGTTGGTATTCTGAAAGTTCTTGAGCTTGGATCCATGGTGATCCTGATTTCCATGGCCTTGATTATTGTGGGCCATATGAGCTATCTGTTGAAGAGTGGCTAGGTGGGCTTGGCGTTTGGCTCTACTAGCTTCACGGTCAGAAACTAGCATTTGCAGAATCTGCAACATCGGGTCCTGAGATGAGATGCTTCCTCCAGGATTTCCATGAGTCATCTCAAGATTGAGATAGATAATGAGATAAGAGGGAAATTTCTAAGGTTCATGGTTTTGTTTGAAAAGCTTTAAACTTTGAGTTTGACTCAGGTTTGGCAAACTAACAACTTCTTCTCATTCATTCATTCATAGCACACCATACAAACACACACCACACACAAATAGAAAACAGATGGTTTTAAGAACCATTCTGTGAAGCTACAATACAAAGGGACCGGTGCAATATCATTTTACGGTAGTGCTCAAGTGCTCTAATCATCATAAATGAAGTTGGAATCATCATCATTATTGTGGAACTCCATGGCATCATCATCCAAGTAGTCATTGTCATCACTGAGGTAAGAGTAAAGATCTCCCTGGATATCTTCACCTTCCTCCTCCTTTGTTTCAACCTAGACTTCCTGTTCATGGATGGTCTTCTCGAGAGCGGCCACCTTCTTGCGAAGACGATCGATGGTGTGATCCTTCTTGTCACGCTGACGACGAAGTGATTGGTGCTCCCTGGCGAGGATGGCGAGGGTCTGGTCCTTCTTGACTGCAATGGCATGGTTGTGGTTGGCGTAGGCACGGGCGTTGTCCAACTCCTTCTGCCTATCGTACAACATGAAGTCAAGATAATTCACCAGGTGCTTCACCTCTGGATGGCTTGGCATCTACAAGGGAATTCCCATAGAATCATGCCTTGCATAGTGAGCAAAGCGAGTTCCTTGAATCTGGTTGATGTTTTGCCCACACAGACGGGCCAGAGCTTCTTGCATAGCCCTGGCTAATCCATCTAGCCAATTATTCTCCTGAATGCTTAATTAGATCTTCTATGAAGTGGGCTCTTCCATCTTACCTCTGAGATCTGCAATTATCAGCCATGATAGCTCTCCTCCTTGTTGATCATTGAGTTGTGCCTCGAAGAATTCCGGATGCGGGCGCTCAAGATACTCCGACAGTGCATCTAGATCCCTCTCAAAGATCAGTTGGCCTCCATTGCCCAGCTGGTAGAACTTGCTATAGGCGACTTCCATCTATAAGAATTTAGGATAAGTAAGTTAGTGAGGTGATCAAGTGTGTCAAATTTTATGTAGGAATGTAAGAATTTTTTAGGAACATGATTTTTTTTGAAAGAATCAAGGATAAGAGTGGGAATAGGTTTTCATAACTAATCACTTCTTTTGTTTTGAAACTAAGTTTTTGTTCGGACGTCCATTCTAACTAGGGTCTCCTATGGTTAGGATGGTTCTGATACAAACTTTTCAACACCCGGATTTTTAATCCCAGATGCCTATTATGTCATACATCGCAATCCCAGGATTACCATTTTTGCGAGACATAACAGATTGGATATCATAGTACATCATCCATTACAAACCATAAATAAGGTCTTACACAAATAAGGATCTCATGATCTAGTCTTAATACAACAAGCAGCGGAATAAATAATAAGCATAGTGGTGGGGTCCATCTTCAGAGGCACATGCAATGCTGACGATGGAAGATAGTCCTAGTTATCATAGTCGTCCTGTTGTCCTTCATCTTGGTAGTCTCCTTCATAGTCTGTCCATAGGAATAGCCAGGGACAAAAGCCATGAGTACTCTTTAAGTACTCGCAAACTACCACTAACAAGTAGTATAGTTCTAGTGTAAAATGCTAACTCTAGTTTTAACTATAAAGTTACGTTTGAAACCTACGCTGAGTTCTAAAACAAAGAAAGATAAAAAAAGTTCTAGAATCACTTAAGTTGGGAAGCTAGTGTCATAGTTAGAACCCTATTGTGGTCAAGTCAAGATTCATCATTCAATTCATAAGTCATTTTTAAAATATCTAACAACGAAACAGTATGGCCACTCCAACTGTCCATAACCGCGGACGCGGCTATTTCAATAGTTTGACACTCTGCAGAGGTGGTACACTTTCACCACAAGATTCGATACATCTCTCAGGGATAACCCTGAATCATCATACTTAGTATCCAGATAATCAAACATAACCTTTCATTTACACACCCTAGTATAAGCACCTCTCCTATGAGTATGGCCTCCCAACCATGACCATCTGTCATATTGGGCACTGCATAGGTGGACCACATTGAGAGGTAGCCTCAGCTCAAACTTCTCCCGCGAGGGAACTAATACTAATGCATATAAACTTCTGGCTAAGCCTTACCCAATTCAGGTATTGTGGTTGTACAATAAAATTTGGAATGGTATCGCATCCGAATCGAACCATTAGTTTTTTTAAAGGGGCTAAGGCTCATGCCTCAACATTTTCATCATCATAAACCATTTGTGTTTGTCAACACATGTCAAAACATCTCAATAGAATGACTCATCATTCCAAGGTTTTCACAATCCATTTTCACCAAGTGTTCCCATCTAAAGTGATTCATGTTTTGATTTAGCTCTAAGCTACTAAGTTAAGAGTGTTCACTAAGGTGGGATGCTAATATCAATCTCATGCCATAAAATGACATCTAAGGTTATATAGATAGGTCAAGTTTTATAATCGTTATGCTACCTTCAAAACAAGTAAAGGACTTTGGTAAAGTAAAGGAAGTAAAGCTAGTAAATAAAACTAGGAGTAGGTATAAGTCAAATGGTATAACCAAAGCATGCCTAATGCCTTTGCTTAGGTTATCTAGATTACAAGGGTTAGCTTGCATTGTTAATGATGGCTTGCTTAGTGCTAGCTTGATAACAATAGCTTACTCAGTTTACTTGAGGTGCTAGGCTTGCCTTGGGTAGTGTAGTGGTTGACGTTTTCTTCCTCCTCCTCTTGGTAGAACCCCTCCTCCTCGTAAGCTTGGTCGGTACTATCGTCTATAAATACATACGGAATACACAATCACCAAACAATGCTTAACTAGTCTACTTAGCACACTAAGGTCCACATTTGATGATCTATTATCATCACAAGCATCACAAGGTTTAATTAACTAGCTTCATTCTTTTTATTTGAGAAAAGTAATTTCTACTCATTGAAATTAACTAAGATTTAATATTCTCCATTTAATATATGGGATCATATGGACACATGTCATCACCACATATTCTAACATATGGGAATGTGATTTAAATGTTGGATCACATTAAATTAAGTTTAAGTTTACTATTTAATGATATAAAGTGACTAGAAATGCCTATATAGAATTATTTTGGTACTAGTCCAATGTCACTACATGCAAACCTTAATATTATTACATATTCAGATAGGTATGGTGAAATGTGATTTTTGAGATTTGGAATCAACTCAAAAGCTATTAGGGTTGATTTTATAAAAATGTTTGAATGTGCAAAAACTTCTGTTTTGTTATTTTTACTACGAGAGATCTCTAACTCTAAATGAATTAAATCTAACGGGCTTGGATAGATCTTTTCAGTAGATTTCTAACAAAATTGGAATTACTCAATTTGGTTCAGTAAATATTCCTGAATTGATTTTTAAACTAAGTGAAAGAATTGAGTTCAAACCTAAATAGAAAAATCTATATTTGAATTTACTGGGTCGCACGGGAAAGGAAATGGGCCGGCCCAGTGGCACTCTATGACGCAGAGGGCAACTGACAGGGGGTCCCGCATGTCAGCGACACATCAAACATGAAGCGGTACGGGACACTCTCAGCGCTACGATTAAAAGCTGGATCAACGGCTGAGGATCGTCGTCCCCGGCGAACAGGTCGCCGGTGAGAGCTAACCATAGCGGCACGGTGGGGGTCTACTAGGGACGTACCAGGGCTCCAGCTAGTGTGGCGAGGCGGGCGATCAAACTGGACAGCAACGGCGGACTCAGGCGAGGTCACGGCAGGGGCTATGGTGGACGGAATCGACGATAGCGTCTCCTCCTCTGCAGCAGGCTCCTCCGGTGCAATTTCGGTGAACTATGGATCGAGTGGCTCCGGCGAGAGGTGCAAAGGATCAGTGGTGGGAGGGGAGTTGAGTGGTGTGAAGAAATGGTGCCGAGGAGGGCTCCTTATATAGGCTCGACGAGGGGGCGACGGTGAGCTCGTCGGTGATGACGATACAGGGCGCTATCGGCATGGGCTGCGTAGGCGGACAGTGGCTTGCCTCCTGGCAGCGCTCTACGGCTTAATGGTATTTGGTCGGGAGCGTTGCGCGCTCTAGGAGATAGAGGTGATGCTCGACGCGGCACTTTCGGCGGGTCGAGGCGCGGCTGTCTGGCCTGGCGGTGAGGGTGCTCTGGCGCGCTCTGGTTGCGCGCAAAGAGAAAGGGCGACGAGGCTGGGGAGTGGTCTAGGGGTTAGCAGCGGCGCAGAGGGGCTGGCGGTCTGCTGCTGCGTTGGCAAGGTTGGCCGGCGCGCATGGCGTCAGGGCGGCATGGAACTGGTGCCACAGGAATAGAGATAGGGTTGGTTTTGGTCTGGTTGGACTTGGGGGAGACAAGGATGATCAATGCACACCAAATGGCTTGACAAGATTTGATCAAAAATAGTAATAGTTAGGCTAATTTGATTCTGTCTACAACCTGTTCGATCAAATGGCCGCCAAAGAAACATGTTTGAATTTTGGGCTGATTTTTGGTGGAGTGTTGTATCTTATGCTTGGGCTTCTAGGTTTGCTTGGGATTTGAAAATGGAGTTAATTTGAGTGGTTTTTGAATAAGTGTGATATATACATATGAACTACATTCAATTTTCAAATGTCATTTAAATTTAGTGTTTGCAAGTTTTTGGGATGAAACAAAGCGGGCCTTGGCACATCACTACTTGTACTAGCAAGGGGTGCAAAGAACCACAATTGTTTCTGTTAAGATTTGAGTCCTAGGAATAGCCAAAGTAGGCTAGTTAGTTAAAATGGCACAAATGACCATTTCCTTATTTTATTCTCTTTGATTTCTTTTTCTTTGGGGATTTGTTTGGGAATTAGCTAGATGATGTTTAATTCGCCTTAGAATCATTTTACAATCAATGGATCACTCAAACATGGCAATTCAAAAGAACTCCTATTTAAATGCATACACATATGAATGCTTAATCATTTTAAATGGAAAAGTTTTTGTTAACCCTAAATTGGATATGTTTGATCTTAATAAACTTGGATTAGAGTTTTGGGATGTTACATTAGGTAGACGGAGGCTATGTAGGACCAATGCCACAATTTTCCCATGTGTCAAATGCTAATTCTAGTGTCGATGGAGAGATTGCGCCTGGCCAAGCTCATCATAGTAGTCCATCCGTCTCTTTTGGCACTAGTATGTTTCCAAGGGCTGACCTAGACGCCATAACGTTAAGCGTCTCTAGCTAAGTACGTGCATGTTTGTAGCAGGAAACTTCGTGCCCTCTCCTCACAATGATGAATGGTGAGTTGAAGGACGTTGCTTTAGTCCGAGTCATTCAACCTTATCAGAACCAGCTAAACAATCATAAGATGGCTACTGACGTCCTTCGGGTTAATGTGCATGTGGTCCATGATGATTTTGAGGAGATCGATCCTCCGATTCAACATCTCAATGTGGACTCCCACATGAACCTCTTATAGTGCAAGGGTGGTTGGATGCTAGAGTGGCCTAAGACATACATTCGTTTGGGTACCAGCAGCAACCCATTGATAACACCGCCAATATTGCCGAGAAATACTTCAGTGATGCCATCTCATTTGGGTCAGAGTCACCCCACTGGCCCTAAAAGTAGCAATTCCCAGCCCAGAGTAGATCATTCTAACAAGATGTTGTATGACAACAGTGGCTACTTGGAAAATGAGGAGGGTAATGTGTATACATGCTTCGGTCCCATCGATATTCTTGCAGCTAGCAGACCACCATTCTTACCTTAAGCACCATCATCCCAACCAAAATTTCTCTCCCAAACCAATGTACCATCACAACAACCAGAATTTCTCACCTAGCCTGAAGTACCAACAACTGACTGTGTTAAAACTTGTGCGAAAAATCCGTTTGATGATCATACACCGGAGCAGTACACCCAGTAGGACACCCAGCGGAACAAGATCATCAGTCCAAACACGTTTATGAACACTATCAAGGAGCACTGGGAGAACAACCAGTGGAACCGATGAAGAAGTACACGAAGCGGCCAAAATATGCCAAGCTACCCAAGGCGAGCAGCACTAGCCAGCCAGCTCCTAAGCGTCCGTCTTGTCTCCCCACTGGATTAGGTAAATCAGAGGGTCATCTACAGGAAAAGGCGATCATGCATGTAGCCAGACAGAGCATCCTTTCGAAGGATATATACAGCAACGCCGACATGGAACTCAGAATTCTGAATGATACGGTTCTCAAAAAGAAGAGGGCGACACCAAAGTCAGGACATGTCCTCTCGGTCTTTCCTGTGCGTGTGCCGTCGTCGGCTATTCATTGGAACACTACATTCCCCGTGGAAAAGTTCTACAAACGTTACAATGATATCTTCAAGATGATGCACCTAAAGCCCCTGGATAGTGACTTTGTCCTCCTATGTGCACTCCAAATGGCCTCCGTCACCATCACCACTAAGGACAAAAATAACTTCGTGGTGGCAGAACCCTACAGATTCAACGAGAACAACTTGAAGGAACTAGAGGTCCACCAAGCAGTTAGGAAGTACCTTATAGATTTCTCCTTACCTACAAGAATAAGAACACAATTCTACTTACTCTCCCCTGTAAGTCATTATATATATTTGTTAGCTACGCTAATTAAGATATGCTTTCATGATACATTGCAAATGTATCTATAATTTTTGATGCTCCATGCTTGGTTTTATCCACTTTCTTGTGTTTTGTCCACACTTTGGAGTACTTTTCATATGATTTCTTGGACTAACTTATTAACAAGAGCCACAGTGCCAGCTGCCTGTTTTTTCTGTTGTTTTTGGTTCCAGGAAAGTCAGAAAATGAATATTCTCGGAATTGGACGGGACAAAAGCCAAAGTTTTTGGCCACCCCCTAGGCGCGGGCTGGGCCTGGCCACGCCAGGGCATGGTGTGGTGTCCCCAGGCACCCCCTCGGTCTCCCTCTTTGCCTATAAGAAGCCTTCTGACGTAAAAACTACGGGGGGGGGGGGGTTCGATGTTTTTCCAGAAAAAGTTCCGCAGCACCGCCACCACCGTAGGGGAGATTCGAGGGATAGAAAGTCATCTCCATGAATCTCCACCATCAGCTCCATCGACCATCCATGTTTCCCCCATCTATGAGTGAGTAATCCCACGCTGTAGGCTATGGGGATGGTAGGGATTGGATGAGATCGTTCATGTAATGGCATCAGATTGTTAGGGCATGGTGCCTAGTATCTTTTATTAGTGATTTATGACTTTGTTGCGACTTGTTGCGCTTAATGCTTGTCACTAGGGACCGAGTGCCATGATTTCAGATTTGAACATGTTATTGATTCAGTATGATAGTATTGTTTTTGGTCTTATCAGCAAGTTGTATACACACGTTGTTGTCCGGAACCTATGGCCCCAAAGTGACAGAAATCAGGATAACCGGAAGGGAATTGCTTTGATGTGAGGATCACATATGTTCATGGAGTGTTAATGCTTTGCTCCGGTGCTCTATTAAAAGGAGCACCTTAATTCCCAGTAGTTCCCTAGAGGCCCCGCTGCAAACGGGCTAGCAGGACAAAAGATGTTGTGCAAGTTCTCATTGCGAGCACGTATGACTATATATGGAACACATGCCTAGGATTGTCTAGTACTTGGATGCTTTATCTTATTTGTCTGCAATTGCCCTATGTTCTGATTGTTATGTGAATTGTCTTGTGCATGCAACGCCCGTCCATCCATCCCTATGCCTACCACACTCGAATCCCACTGTTTACTGCTTTTGTTACTATTGTCTTTGCTTTACTACTGCTGTTACTTTACTATTCCTACTACAAAACTGTTGCTACTGATAAACTGCTATGAGCAAGATTGTTTCCAGGTGCAGCTGAATTGACAACTCAGTTGTTAAGGCTTATAAATATTCTTTGGCTCCCCTTGTGTCGAATCAATAAATTGGGTTTCACTTCCCTCAAAAATACTGTGATACACACCCTATACTTGTGCGTCATCAAGACTATTTTTTGGCGCCGTTGTCGGGGAGCATAGCTTTATTTATCAAGTCCACTTGGAATCACTATTGTCCAAGCTAAGTTTATTTCTTCCTTGTTTGCTTCTTTCTTTATTGAAAATACAAAAAAATAGTTCCTACTCTAGTTGTTATTTTCGTTGGTCTGTTATTGTCTTGCTTTATCATGCTTGTTGTCAATGGTTGGTTTCTTTGAAACTGAACCTTATTGGCAAGGTGGGTTCACGGAATATCAAAAATATTATTATAAGGAACACCGCTTGTCACAAAAAGGGAAAAACTTATGGAACAAATTGATAGATTGTATACCATTGCTAGAAACGTGTGCTCTACTTATAATGTTACTTATTGCTGTGATGAATCTCGTTGCAGGAAGAGGTAGAAACACCTCCCTTTTCAACGTGAGTATAATGATAATGATACCATATCTTCCTATTCTAAAGGAATTTATGACTTTTATGATGCGGAACAAATTGAATAATTTATTGCTTGAAAGGGTGCTTTTGAACTTACTAGTTTGCTTGAAAATATTGATGATTCACCTTACAAATATGAGGTTTATGGTATACTTAAATTTTGCTTTGATAATTACAAGGATGAAAATGGCTCTATTCTTGAGTATTTTAATAGATGCTTTCCACAAATGGAAGAGACTAATGCCTTGCAGGATCCTATGGAAGAAGAAATTGATGAACCTGAAATCTCATTAGATGACAAAAAGGAGGAGAGTGATGAACAAAAGGAGGAAGAATGGATTAGCTACCCATGCCTACCTTCTAATGAGAGTAACTCTTTATCCCTTACATTATTTGATTGTCCCCCATGCTTACTAAAGGAGAATGAATGTTATGTTCCTGAGTTTTCTTTTGAAGATGTTTATGACAAAGCTCTAGTGCTTGTAGATCATGAAAATCATGCTTTATGTGATAGTTATATGGTTGAGTTTATTCATGAGGCTACTGAAGATTATTATGAGAGAGGAAAATATGGTTGTAGAAGTTTTCATGGTATTGAAACACCTCTCTATGTGCTGAAAGTTTTGAAGTTACTCTTGTTCTATCTTCCTAGGCATGTCACTTTGTTCTTTGCAAATTTATTTGCATACATGATTCCTATGCATAGGAAGTGGGTTAGACTTAAATGTGTTTTGAATTTGTTTCTTGATGCTCTCTCTTACTTCGACTCATATTTCTTATGAGAGCATCCTCTCAAACTATTATGCCTGAAGATGATATTATGTCTATTATTCTTGGGAGACCTTTTCTCAAATACTGCAAGAGCTGTTATTAATTATAATCAAGGGAAGGTGACCTTCAATGTTAATGACAAGGAACATATTGTCTATTTCCCCAAGAAGATTGAAAGGAATTATGGCTTGAATTCAGTTGAATATGTTGAGGGCATTCAAGTTGGAGAAATATATTGTCCCATACCAAGAGAAAAATTTGAAACTATTATGATTGGGACCATTGCTATCAAGGTTGAGGTAACATAATTATTAGTGGAATACAAAGTTTTGTATCATACGAAATTGTTTTGGTAACAAGACCTGATCAAACTTGTTAACAAAAGGATTTCATTGAACAAAACAATGTTTTCACCATGATTATCTCCGCTTACTTCTATTTTATCCATTTTCAGTTTTTGCTTTTGCCTAACTTAAAGGCGTTAAAAAAAGTACTTATTGGGAGATAACCCAAAAGTTTTAGATGAGTCTTGGAAGTTATTACTTCAGTAATAACCGCTCCTTATCCTTTTTATTTGCTTTTTGTGCCAAGAGTAACCTCTAATGAGAGAGAAGTAATGATTGGGAAAGTTGTTGTCCCGAAACAGATTTCTGTGCTTCACCATAAAAATTCGTGTAAAATCACTGAACATCTTTTTGAGGCGTGAATTTTTTTTTCTTCTTCCCAGGTTGTTATCTAACTTTCCTTAGTTCAACACTTTTTGATTTGAGCAACAGAAGGTCTTCAAAAAAATTCGTCTTTACCTGCTGGTCTGTTTTGACAGATTTCAGCCATTATTTGCATTTGCTTCTTGTTGGTTCCTTTTTGAGTTCTTTTGGGGAATTGAGCTTTTTGAGGGAAGTGCTACAGTAGCTAGTGTTTTAATGAAAGTTTATTTGGTGCTATAACTGAACCTTAAGACTTATTTATCTTGAGTGCACTAATGTTGCTAATAAAGATTGTGTGAAGTTTTGTATGAAGGAAAAATTTCAGGAGTATGAAAGGAATGAGTAATGAGATGAAGGATGGACTAAAGCTCAACCTTGGGGATGCCACGAGTGTCACCCCAAGAAATATCCAAAAAGTACAAGCGTTAAATCTTGGGGATGCCCAAGGCATCCTCTTCTTCATCAATAAAAATCCTAGGTTTCTTCCAAACACTTCATTTTTATTGTTTCATGCACAGTTGTGTTGTTCTTGGAGCGTCTTCCTTTTCGTTTTGGTTTTGGTTTTTAGTTTGCGTAGTTTGCTTAGTTTGCTGAATAAATTGGTTGGACCCCCTCTTTCATACATTGGTGTTCAAATAGTTTGGTTTGGATTGGAAAAGAGTAGGAAAGCTCATGCTTAAGGGATAAAGAGAGCTTGTTTTTGATTGTGGCCTATGCTTTGTCATGTCATGCTTGATATTGTTTTGGCTTTATGCTTAGTATTCTTTGCTGTAGCATGACTTGTTATAAACAATTGAGACAGCTTAATGTGCCTTGGATGAATCATGCGTTGTTTTAGCATATTAAAGCATAGTATAGTGGTATTCTCCTTTAATGCTTTATTTGGGTTGACTTGGCACATGTTCACACCATGTTATGACTATCTCAAGTCACCATAGCCTTTATGATCCTTTAGTTTTCAACTTCTAGTATCACTTTATGCTTTGATCAATGATGTTTTGTCGCTCTGCATGATTATGGCCATTATCTCAAGTCATCTCCATCGATCTCCACCATCATCTCCATCGACCATCCATGTTTCCCCCATCTATGAGTGAGTAATCCCCCGCTGTAGGCTATGGGGATGGTAGGGATTGGATGAGATTGTTCATGTAATGGCATCGGATTGTTAGGGCATGGTGCCTAGTATCTATTATTAGTGCTTTATGACTTTGTTGCGACTTGTTGTGCTTAATGCTTGTCACTAGGGCCCGAGTGCCATGATTTCAGATCTGAACATGTTATTGATTCATTATGATAGTATTGTTTTTGGTCTTATCTGCAAGTTGTATACACACGTTGTTGTCCGGAACCTATGGCCCCGAAGTGACAGAAATCAGGATAACCGGAAGGGAATGGCTTTGATGTGAGGATCACATGTGTTCACGGAGTGTTAATGCTTTGCTCCGGTGCTCTATTAAAAGGAGCACCTTAATTGCCAGTAGTTCCCTAGAGGCCCCGCTGCAAACAGGCTGGTAGGACAAAGGATGTTGTGCAAGTTCTCATTGCGAGCACGTATGACTATATATGGAACAGATGCGTAGGATTGTCTATTACTTGGATGCTTTATCTTATTTATCTGCAATTGCCCTATGTTCTGATTGTTATGTGAATTGTCTTGTCCATGAAACGCCCGTCCATCCATCCCTATGCCTACCGCACTCGAATCCCGTTGTTTACTTCTTTTGTTCTACTGTCTTTGCTTTACTACTGCTGTTACTTTACTATTTCTACTACAAAACTGTTGGTACTGATAAACTGCTGTGAGCAAGATTGTTTCCAGATGCAGCTGAATTGACAACTCAGTTTGATAAGGCTTATAAATATTCTTTGGCTCCCCTTGTGTCGAATCAATAAATTGGGTTTCACTTCCCTCGAAAATACTGCGATACACCCCCTATACTTGTGGGTCATCATTTCATCATATATATTTTCATTTATATGATTGGTTTGTTCAACTATTTGTGGAGCAATCTCCATGTTCTCATCGTTATGCACCCACTGATTTTCCAAGCTTATATCTTGGATTCATCAAGAAGTAAGAAGAAAGACTACACATTAACACACAAGGAAATGGATTAAGCTCTCTTCCACTTCCGAACCCATGGAGGACACATACTAGTGGCAGCAACTTACCAGGATTCTGCATCAAAGAATCATTCCCTTGCGTGCAGCAACAGGATCACGATACTTTCCACAGTTGTATTATGGACTGCTAGTTTGTCATGCATCACATTAGCGCATATGTATGTGTGGCTAGGACCTTTGACTTGACCAAAGATATCGAGAAATGGACCATAAGACTGAAGAAGAAGGGATGTAATGATCATATGGACGAGCTCAAACGCATCCAAGTCAAACTTGCAGATATCCTCAACAAAGACGTCATATATGATCAAGGTGCGTTCCATAGAGGTTTAGAAGAATCGGAGGAGGTGACTGATTGCTTGGCTCGACGGCATGATGGATAGGTGCCGTTCTTCATGACCTATGACGGCGTTCTTCCATTTCATCCATTGAAGGAGAAGTAATTCTCGAGCATTGCATAAAAACTTTGTTAATCAAATATTGGGTGTGCCTTTATATATTGTAATAATTAAGGTCTCTAGACCGATCATACTATGTTACTTTCTAACCCAGTATGCAAATAGTTCTTGCAAATTTTCTTAATTAATTATCTATCAACTTTCGGTCGTCTATTATTTTTGTGTTCTTTAATCAAATAATTTATTATATACTTGCCTGAAACCCTGCCACGACAACATTTTGACATATTTCCCTGCCAGAGCAGTGTCTGCCGTGGCAGTGAAATACGTTGAAATGCTACCGTGGCAGGCAAAAATGAGCTACTAGTGCTCTACCATAGGCGTTCAGACTAACTCACTACTGGCGTCCGAAGAGAACACCACGACAAGGAGATATAATGGTGGCGTTAAGGTTGAATGCCACCAGTATGATCCATAGTGGTGGCGTTCCATGAAGACGCTGATACATTGCAAATGTATCTATAATTTTTTATGTTCCATGCTTGGTTTTATCTACTTTCTTTTGTTTTGCCCACACTTTGGAGTACTTTTCATATGATTTCTTAGACTAACCTATTAACAAGAGCCACAGTGCCAACTGCCTGTTTTCTGCTGTTTTTGGTTCCAGGAAAGTCAGAAAATGAATATTCTCGGAATTGGACGGGACAAAAGCCAAAGTGCTTATTTTTCCGGAAGACATCTGATGCCAGAATACGAGACGGAGAAGAGATGGGGGATGGCCACACCACCTGGCCACGCGGCCAGGCCTGGCCCATGCCAGGGGTGGTCTGGCCGACCCCAGCACCCCCTCGGCCTCTCCTTCCGCCTATATATTGCCCTCGGGACCAAAACCCTAATTACCCGATCAAAAATCCACAAAAGAGTCTGTAGCCACCGTCATCTCCATCCCTAGATCGGGAGGGATCTAAAGCTCTTCCCGACACCCTACCAGAGAGGGGAATTCACCCTGGAGGCCTTCTTCATCATCATGCAAGCCTCCGGTGTGATGCGTGAGTAGTTCATCTCTGGACTACGGGTCCATGTAGTAGCTAGATGGCTGGTTCTCCTCCTTTGTGCTCTCATGTCTAGATCTTCTGAGCTCCGTTCATGATCAAGATCATCTATTTGTAATTCTGCATGTTGTGTTTGCGGGGATCCAATGGATATTGAGATGCTATTTCAGATTGATTGTTGATTCTATCATGTCTTTGTTATTTGTGATCTTGCATGCTTTCCGTTGTTAGTAGCTATCTTGGCCAAGTAGATGCTAGCAACTCCAAGAGTTAGTATTTATGCTCAATAGTGGGTTCATGCCTCTGGTAATCTGGGGAAGTGACAGAAATCTCAAAGGTACTAGATGTGCTGTTGCTACTAGGGAGAAAATAACAATCCTTTGTTCATAGAACAATCGTATTGTTTACATTACACGCAATTCGTAAATCAATAATCTGTTGCTTGCAACTTAATACTAGAGGGGGTTTGGATGATAGCCTGAAGGTGGATTATTAGTCATAGATGCAGTTGGATGGCGGTCTATGTATAATGTTGTAATGCCCAATCAAGTTCCTAAGGAGTCAAGATGATTAGTATATGCATGTATTGCTTTCTCGATGTTTGTCCATTGCCCCGCTGTAATATGTTCAGCCAGCATGTTATCTATCTAAGGAGAGCCACCTCTAGTGAAATATGTCCATTGCTTTCTCGATTCTTTTACATACAATCTACAAACTGTTTACTGCTTTGTGTTTACTTTCTGCAAACTATTAGTTCCTTCCATTCGATACATTTAATCCTTTGTTTTCATCAAACCGGTGAGATTGACAACCTCATTGCAAGTTGGGGGCAAAGTTTTGTGGTTGTGTTGTGTAGGTCTCCACGTTTCTACTAGCACTGGTAGTGCGCCCTGCCAAGGCTCAGCTAGCAACACCTTTGGGGTGTTTCCTTGCTCCTACTGGTTCGATTAAACCTTTGTTTCATAACTGAGGGAAACTTGCTACTGTGCTCATCATACCTTCCTCTTGGGGTTCCCCAACGAGCTACACATGAACACCGAGCCATCAAGCACTTTTCTGGCGCCATTGCCGGGGAGTCAAGGACATCTTCACAAGGGGAGTCCCTCATAACCAATCTCTTTACTTTGTTATTTTTGTTTTGCTTAGTTTTTTTTGCTTTGTTTTCTTGTTTCTTTATCAAAACACACAAAAATTAGTTTTACAAGTTTGCTTTCTTTATTGAAAACACAAAAAAATGACTACTCTTGAAAACACTAAGTTGTGTGACTTCACTAGCACCAACAACAATGATTTTATGAGCACACCTATTGCTCCACCTGTGCCTGAAGATACTTTCTTTGAGATAAAACCTTATTTACTCAATCTTGTTATGAGAGAACAATTTTCTGGTATTGGTAATGAAGATGCTTCTACCCATCTAAATAACTTTGTTGAACTTTGTGAGATGCAAAAGCATAGGGATATAGATGGTGATATTATTAAGCTGAAATTGTTTCCTTTCTCTTTGAGAGGAAAAGCTGAAGAATGGTTGAATTCCTTAACTAGGAATAGTATTGATTCTTGGACTAAATGCAAAGATGCTTTCATTGGAAAATACTATCCTCTTGCTAAGATTATATCTATGAGAAGTGGAATAATGAAGTTTAAACAATCTGATAATGAGCATGTTGCTCAAGCTGGGGAAAGAATGAAATCTTTGGTTAAGAATTGTCCCACTCATGGACTGATTGCTTGGATCATCATCCAACTTTTCATGCAGGATTGAACTATTCTTCAAGGAAGCTATTGGATTCTACTGCTGGAGGTACCTTTAAGACCATTACTTTGGGTGCTGCAACAATGCTTCTGGATAATATGATGGTTAACTATTCTGAATGGCATACTGAAAGAGCTTCACAAGGTAAGAAGGTAAATTCTGTTGAGGAAACCTCCTCCTTGAGTGATAAGATTGATCTTATTATGTCTATGCTTTTTAATGGGAAAGTCCATATTGATCCAAATAATGTTCCTTTAGCCTAGATCCAGTAATTTTGGCCTTCAGTTTAAATCGTTTTGAAAAATGGAAACGACCATATTTTATCTAGATCTAAATTTCCACTTTTTCCCACCTATTTTGTGCAACATGCAGAACTGGTACTTTTCCATATATAAGTTTCAGTATTTACTGTCATTAAATCCTCTAAAATGTATCTTTTTTACTAATTAAATTCCACAGTGAGCTATACATACCCAAATGGTATGAATCTAAGTCCCTATGAAACTCAATTGAGATACCTGTCAGTTAGCCTAGGTCCCCTGCCAAGTGGAGCCACAATTTTTCTGTAACAAAAATGACAAAATCCACACAAATCTCACTTTAGAAAATTCCTTAAGAAAAACTATAATATGTTTTGAGTTGATTTCAACTCTCTTGATGTGGTACACTAAGGCCAATCAAATTCCAGGAGATCAAATTTTATTGAGGCTCTATTTAATTTTGGTGAATTAATCATCTCTGCCTAGGGTAGTCTCAGTAGATAAATCACTAAGGGAGTTTGACAACTCCAAAAAGAGTGAATCCAATTCCTACAGAAAGGTATTTAAAATACCTACCATGTGGCCTTTGTTTCCTATCAAAATCTACTGTAGATTAAATCTCGTGAAAAAGACAAGTTGTGTACGGTACCGCCTTTGGAAATTTTCTGAGGGCATTCTGGTAAATATTTCAGCATGATCCCAACTCTAAGTGAACAAGTACATCAGTCCCTACCTAAACATCCAAGGAAATCATGTTTGGAGCTCCAGAACTTCTCTAGTGAATTATCTCCTAAAACTGGGGTTTATTTCACTAGAATATTCATAAGAAATTAAAGAAAAGTGATAAAATCTTGAAAAACCACCTTTGTTGGTTTTGTTTTGTCAAAATCTACGTGATGGCATCATCTTTGCATATTGATATCATACTGACCCAAGCCTAGTTCTAAAACCCCTTAACAGGTGGTATTTGGACAAATACATCCTAAAACAAAGACCACAAGGGCAATTAAAGTAATTCCAATTACAACCCACTCAATTTATCAATACCCACTGATTTGAGTAATGTATGGTATGTTTGTTGTATTGTAATGATGCTTGTATGCCCTGTGTTGATGGTACTCTTGCTTGTTTGCATGTGTGCTCCCTGACGACGATAGTTGTGATTATCTCCGAGATCAGAAGAAGATGGTTATTATGGTTATTATTATGGTATTCTAAGAAGAAGTCTAGGTACATTTATGCCATATTGCTGATCGCAGGCAAGCCACCTTCTTGCTCATAAGCCTTGTCCTACTATTTTACTTATGCATGTTTTATCTACTATTTATTAAAACTACATTGTTTTACTATATGTTGATGTATATAGGGTAGTGGTTTGGCTCCTTTGAACTATTACACTTTTGTAATATTAAGTACAACCCCCTTGATGACACCTACTTGTCTCTAGTGTGGTAGATGGTGTAATACACCTTATCCTTTTGGAGACTGTGTTTTAGCCAAAGCAAAGCTAGAGGATGGGGAGACCCTGGAAAAAGTTTTACCAAATGTTTTATGATCAAACCTTGGTGAGGTGGGACCTCCCAAGAGATGTTGAGAAAGAAAAGATTTTGTTTTACAAAATACAGAATGAAAGATGGAGGAAAAGGTTTACAAAAACACACCCGGTTCTTCGAAGTTTTGCTAGAACAATAAACCATGTACAACCACATTACTCTAGAATGGCACAGGGCTGGATTTGATGTTTGTTTATTCTGGTATAAGCTGCCTTGCAACAACTACAAGGGATAAAAATCCCTGGAGGGTGGGCCTTCTCACGTAAGGGTCCATGTGGGACATCGACCTGGAGAAGGAACGAAGGGTCTGCGAGCCTCCACGCGTTACTATGAGCCCCTCATTGAAAGCGCCCACTGTGTGAAGTGTAAAATGCGCTCTGGTTGGTCCTCTGCACCCGACGTCCCGGTGTTGAGGGGAACAACACTCATAGGGTAGGCACTTATATTGGAGTGGGCATCCGGAGAGTCTTGATCGGTTACTCAACCCACTAATGGTGTAGATCAGGGTAGTGTACTCGGATGATGCGGGGAAAGTGTGCAAACTCTGCAGAGTGTAAATGTATTTGAATAGCCGTGTCCATGGTAATGAACGGTTGGGAAAGTTGCTATAGAGCGGTGCTGGTTTTGATTTCAAAAAGGATTTCGGAAAAGCAATGACTTTGGAAATGTTTTGACCATGGGATGGTTGTAAAGGAGAAAGGTTTTGACCATGGGATGGTCGGAAGGAGGAGAAAGGAGTTTGGTCGTGGATGACCTGAAGACGGGAACAAAGGGTACCCCAATTCTATTGTTTACAAAACTTTTAAAAAGGTTTCCAAAATTTTTACAAAATTTTTCAACAATGATATGTAGATGCCATATCTACAAGAGAAACTAATTGAGAAAAGGACCTCTCTTGGAGCCCTCCTACTACCACAGCCATAATGCATATCCTCTTGTTATTATTGTTAACTTAAGGTTGTTTGAGAGTACGTTCAAAGTACTCACTTGCATTGTCCCTGGCTATTAACTTGGTCAGATATCAAGAAGAGGATGAAGTTGACGGCTAAGCGAGCTAGGACGTTCTCCTAGTCAGTTGCCTGTAGGTTAAGGCATGGCTCGAGCTCTACGCTTAATGAAGTTCCGCTGATGTTGATCGATGTAGCCATAATGGTAACTAAGGTATGACATGTATTCGTTATGTATTCGATGTTTACCTTGATACTTGTCTGTTATGTGCCACGACTAACTGATCATGGGATCGTGGTTGTATGCAGAACAGGGATTCTCGGAGGATTAATCCGGGGGCCCCACTGACTTGGTATCAGAGCCATCCTGACTGTAGGAGAACATTAGTTAGCATGGTCGCTAGACAGGAACCTTATTTTGAAAACCCCGGCTTTCGAAAACTAGTTTCCCAATGAGTTTCAAAAAGTTCTACTTCTTCTCTTACTCTAAGTAAATGCTTTCGAAAATGGTTTCCTCTGACTCTCGTCCAAACTTCAAATCTACGGATTTTAAATAACTAGGATCTAGAACCCGGTGAAGACAATCAGAACAAGATGAAGACAAGCAACTACCAGCAAACACAAGGAGAGTACAATATCACTCTACCAGCGGAATCCTCATAATCAGAAGACATCAAATGTTGCACTATCAAGAAGCATCCAAGATACGACGAAGGCTTTATCGGCAACATAGTGACTCCGACCTGAAGAAGGACGATATCTAGGGTCAATAGTCCTAAGAATAGGATTCCCCAACATCGTGAGTAGTAAACTCCCTTGTCCATAACATTGACGGTGTTTGCTTTCCTAAGTGCATTATGTGTGGCTTGATGTGTGTTGTCTGCCGCGGACATTGTGATCCCCTCGCTCTATTCGCCTTGTTTATATGCTCTGGTTTGCTTTGACCTCCTTAAAAATATGACTCGAGGAGCGATAACCCACCTAGTAACTCAGGAAACCCCTGTGTTAGATGTCGATAATGAGACCTAGACTAACCTCGAGAGTATATGAGAGGAAAAGCATCGCAAGAACTAGGAGTTAGACATCGTCAAGTCAGAATCAACTCGAAGAGTTCACCTCAGCAGGACGGCATACCTCGTCACACTCACCTCGCAAGACTCGTCAATAGCACCACACTCCCTTGTTCCTCAGTCTACTACACCAAGAATCCCGTTGAAGTCGGACGTCGATCACCGAAGGATCCTCAATATCCACAGGAAACCACCCGATAAGTCAACCAAGACAAGAAGTGACGACCTAACTACACTGACCTTTGGTATATTAGAGGTTCCGACCGCCTCAGGAGACTACCTATTATAGTCGAACCTACCGAAACAGACAAGGAGTTCCTCCCAAGAAGGTCAGAACTACCTTATGGGTTCGTAGCATGGAAAACAAAAAATTTCTACCGCAAGAAAGATCAAAACCCAGATCTAATCTAGATAAAAGCCAAGATCTAATCTATTAGACATGTGCAACGAGATAGATCTGTACTAACCCTCGTAGATCCGAAAGCGTTACGAGATTGGATCTCGGGGTTGATGTAGTCGATCACTTGCCGATCTCAAGATCGTGTGGACGATCCTTCCGACGCCGCGTTCAGCGCCTTCGATCGGTCACACGTGCGGAGTCGAAGCAGACCTTCCTCTCCCCGTTCCAGCGAGTAGCGGAGGTAGTAGAACTTCTCCACGGAATCCCAGCAGCACGATGGTGTGGTGGTGGTGGAGTAGAGAATTCTGCAGGGCTTCGCCTAAGCCAGAGCAGAGGGAAGGAGGAGGAGAGAGGCGGCTAGGGTTTGCGGATTGTGAGGGGGGTAGGGGGTGGCGCCCCGACCCCTCTATTTAAAGGAGGGAGGCGCCATGGGATGGGGAGTAGGACTCCCCTCCCTTCCTTGGCCGGCGGATTGGGAGGGGGAGGAGTCCTCCTCCCCCATGACTCCTTGTCTTGCCCCACAAGGACTCCTTGATCCTTTCTTGGTTTTCAAGCAAACTCCAAGAAATCTCCTAGAACCTTCCGGAACATTCCGAAACCTTCTAGAATCCCCATACAAATACTCCGGAACATTTCCTAACTTATAAAATGATCCCCAATATATGAATCTTATTCTCCAGGCAATTACGGATCTCCTCGTGATGTCCCGGATCCAATCCGAGACTCCGAACAACATTCGGTCTCCAACGCATATTCCATATCTACTTAAAACAACTTCGAACCTTAAGTGTGTCACCCTACGGTTCGTGAATATGCAGACATGATGAAGACACCTCTCCGATCACTAACCATCAGCGGGATCTGGAGATCCATAATGGCTCCCACATAATCAACGATGACTTCGTGATCGATAGAACCATTAACATACGAAACCAATTCCCTTTGTCAGGCGATATTCTACTTATCCGAGGTTTGATCGTCGGAATCTCCATACCTAGTTCTACCTCCTTACTGATAAGTACTCTTTACTCGTTCCATGTTATGTCATCCCTTGTGACCTAGTCACAAGCTTGCAAGCTAACTAGATGACATTCCACCGAGAGGGCCTAGAGCATATCTATCCGTCATATGGATGGACAAATCCCAATCTTGGTCCATGCGCTTCAACACATACTTTCAGAATACCCAATGACACCTTTATAACCACCCAGTTACGAAGCGGTGTTTGATGTCATCAAAGTACCCATCCGGTGATGGTGATTAACATAAACCTCATGGTCGAAGGATTAGGTTACTATGCATTTTAACGCTTATAGCAATACGAACTTAATGACTTGATCTTATGCTAAGCTTACTATGGGTGTGTGTCCATCACATCATTGTCCTAATGATATAACCTTGTTATTAATGACATCCAATGTCCATGATCAGGAAACCATGATCATCATTTAATCAACAAGCTAGTTCCACAAGAGGCTTACTAGGGACTCTTTTATGTTTACAAAACACACATGTATCAGTGTTTCCTTATAATACAATTATAGCATGGGATGTAAACATTCATCGTAAACACAAAGATATAATAATAACCACTTTTATTATTGCCTCTTGGGCATATCTCCAACAGTCTCCCACTTGCACTAGAGTCAATAATCTAGATTACATGGTAATATACCTAACACCCATGGCGTTCTGGTGTTGGTCATGCTTTGCTCTAGGGAGAGGTTTAGTCAACGGATCTGCCACACTCAGATCAGTGTGTACTTTGCAAATCTTTATGTCACCATCTCGGACATACTCGCGAATAGCATGGAAACGTAGCTTGATGTGCTTCAGCTTGCTATGTGACCTTGGCTCCTGTGCATTAGCTATGGCACCTGTGTTGTCACAGTAGATGGCCATCGGGTCCAACGACCGGAACCACGCCAAGTTCAGTAATGAACTCCTTCATCCATATGGCTTCTTGTGCAGCCTCCAAGCATCTATGTATTCCGATTGATTAAAGATTTCGCCACAACGCTTTGCTTGGCACTCCTCCAGCTCACTTCAGCACCATTCAAAATAAATACGATCCAGGCTGACTTGAGTCATCTGGATCGGTGTTCCAACTAGCATCAGTGTAACCGTTTACAACAAGCTGTTCATCACCTCCATAAGAAAGAACCATATCCTTAGTCCTTTTTAGGTACTTTAGGATATTCTTGATCATGTCCAAAGGTTCCATTCAGGATCACTTTGATATCTGCTAGTCAAACTAATAAAGATGTGCTATATCCGGTCTTGTACACAGCATGGCATACATGATAGAACCTATGGCCGAGGCATAGGGAATATTAGTCATCTTTTCTCTATCTTCTGCCGTAGCCGGACTTTGAGTCTTACTCAAGGTCTTACCTGACAACATGGGCACGAACCCCTTCTTGCTCTCTTCCATTCTAAACTTCTTTAGAACTTTGTCTAAGTATGTACTTTGTGAAAGCGCTATTAGGCGTCTTGATCTATCTCTATAAATCTTGATGCCTAGAATATATGCCGCTTCGCCAAGATCCTTCATTGAAAAACTATTATTCAAATAGGTTTTGACGTTATTAAGAAGATCTATATCATTCCCAATCAACAATATGTCATCTACATATAGTACTAGGAATGCTATAGAGCTCCCACTCACTTTCTTGTAAATACAAGCTTCTCCATAGGTTTGTATAAATCCAAAGTTTTTGATTACTTTATCAAAAGGTTGATTCCAACTCCGGGATGCTTGCTTCAGTCCATAAATGGAGCGCTGAAGTTTGCATACCTTGTCAGCATCACTAGGATCGACAAAACCCTTGGGTTGTACCATATACAACTCTTCCTCAATGTCACCATTAAGGAACGCCGTTTTGACATCCATTTGCCAAATTTCATAATCGAAATATGCAGCGATTGCTAACAAAATCCTCACAGACTTTAGCTTCCCTACTGGTGAGAAAGTCTCATCGTAGTCAACTCCTTGAATTTGTCGGAACCCTTTTGCGAAAAGTCGAGCTTTATAGACGGTAACATTACCATCAGCATCTGTTTTTCTTTTGAAAATCCATTTGTTCTCGACAGCCTTACGGCCATCCAGTAAGTCCACCAAAGTCCATACTTGGTTTTCGTACATGGATCCCATCTCGGATTTCATGGCTTCTAGCCATTTGTCGGAATCTGGGCTCACCATAGCTTCTTCATACGTCGCAGGGTCATCAGTGTTGTCCACCAACATGACGTTCAAGGCAGAGTCATACCAATCAGGAGTGGTACGGACTCTCGTTGACCTGCGAGGTTCAGTAGTAACTTTGTTCGAAGTTTCATGATCACCATCATTAGCTTCCTCTCCAATTGGTGCAGGCGGCACAAAAACATCTTCCGGTGCTGCGCTACTCTCAACTCCGAGAGAAGGTTCAATAACCTCGTCGAGTTCTACTTTCCTTCTAGTCACTTCTTTCGAGAAAAACTCCTTCTTAAGAAAGGATCCATTCTTGGCAACAAAAACTTTGCCATCGGATCTATGATAGAAGGTCTACCCAATTGTTTCTTTAGGGTATCCTATGAAGACGCATTTCTCTACTTTGGGTTCAAGCTTATCAGGCTGTAACTTCTTTACATATGCTTCACAACCCCAAACTTTAAGGAACGACAATTTAGGTTTCTTACCAAAACACAATTCGTACGTTATCGTTTCAACGGATTTAGATGGTGCCCTATTTAAAGTGAATGCGGCTGTCTCTAATGCATAGCCCCTAAGCGATAGCGGTAAATCTGTAAGAGACATCATAGACCGAACTATATCTAAGAGAGTTCGATTATGACGTTCGAACACACCATTACGCTGTGGTGTTCCCGGCGGTATCAACTGCGAAAATATTCCACATTTCTTTAAATGCATGCCAAACTCATAACTTAGATATTCACCTCCGCGGTCAGAACGCAGAAACTTAATCTTCTTGTTACGATGATTTTCCACTTCACTTTGAAATTCCTTAAACTTCTCGAAAGTTTCGGACTTATGTTTCATAAAGTAGACATACCCATATCTACTTAAGTCATCCGTGAAAGTGATAACATAACGATATCCACCACGCGATGCTACACTCATTGGACCGCACACATCGGTATGTATTATTTCCAATAAGTCTGTAGCTCGCTCCATTATTCCAGAGAATGGAGTCTTAGTAATTTTTCCCATTAGAGATGCTTCGCATCTTTCAAGTGATTCAAAATCAAGTGACTCAAGAAGTCCATCAGAATGGAGTTTCTTCATACGCTTCACTCCAATGTGACCAAGACGACAGTGCCACATGTATGTAGAATTATCATTCAATTTTGTTCGTTTAGCATCTATGTTGTGAACATGTGTATCACTACTATCGAGATTCAATAAGAATAAACCATTCATCTCAGGTGCATTACCATAAAAGATATTACTCATATAAATCGAACAACCTTTATTCTCAGACTTAAAAGAGTAACCGTCTCGCAAAGAACAAGATCCAGATATAATGTTCATGCTTAACGCAGGCACCAAATAACAATTATTCAAATTTAAAACTAATCCCGAAGGTAGATGTAGAGGGAGCATGCCGACGGCGATCACATCAACCTTGGAGCCATTTCCAACGCGCATCGTCACCTCGTCTCTCGCCAGACTTCGTTTATTCCGCAGCTCCTGTTTCGAGCTACAAATATGAGCAACCAAACCAGTATCAAATACCCAGGCACTACTACGATTAATAGTAAGATACACATCAATAACATGTATATCAAATATACCTTTCTTCTTGATGTTGCCGTTCTTCAGATCCGCCAGGTACTTGGGGTAGTTACGCTTCTAGTGACCAGCACCCTTGCAGTAGAAGCATTCAGTTTCAGGCTTAGGACCAGCCTTGGCATTCTTAGCAGGTGCGGCAGCTTTCTTGCCGTCCTTGTTGAAGTTGCCCTTTTCTTAGGGTTGCCCTGTTTCTTGAAATTGGTGGTCTTATTGACCATCAACACTTGGTGCTCCTTCTTGATCTCCACTTCAGCGGTTTTCAGCATGGACGATAGTTCAGGCAACGTCTTGTTCATGCAGTGCATATTGTAGTTCATCACAAAGTTCTTATAACTCGGTGGAAGTGATTAGAGGACACGGTGAATCCCTAACTCATTAGGAATCGTTATCCCCAACTCTTGGAGCTTGTTTGCGTGCCTAGAAATGGTGAGCACGTTCTCGCTAACGGAGCTTCCCTCTTCCATCTTACAGGTAAAGAACTTTTCGGGGGCCTCATAGCTCTCCACGGTCGCGTGAGTCTCAAAAATGAGCTTGATCTCCTTAATGATCTCGAACGGGTCGTGGTGCTCAAAACGCTTCTGGAGCTCTGTTTCTAAACCGTACAGGATGGCACACTAAATTGTGGAGTAATGATTTTTCCGAGTGGCGTAAACATTTTTTATGTCATCGGTGGCATCTTCTGCAGGTGGGTCACCTACCGGTGCTTCGAGCACATAGGTCATCTGACCAGCCCTGAGGACAATCTTCAGACCACGGAGCCAGTCCGTGAAGTTCCTTCCATTGTTCTTAAGCTTTTCTTTCTCTAGGAACGCATTGAAATTGATGGAGAGGTTCGCCATAATCTACAACAAATTTGCAAGTAGTTTAGACTAAGTTTATGATAAATTGAGTTCAATTTTAATTCTTAAATTAACTAGGTGAACTCCCACTCAAAACAACATCCCTCACATTGTCTTAGTGATTACACGAACCAAGTCCACTACACCAAGTCCGATCTTCACGAGAGAAGATGTAGTTTCATCGGCGAACAATCTTCATGTTCATCATATCACTTGTATGATTCATGCTCTACCTTTCGGTATTCCGTGTTCCGAGACCATGTATGTACATGCTAGGCTCGTCAAGATTAACCTTAGTTTCCGCATGTGCAAATCTGGCTTGCACCCGTTGTATGCACACATAGAATCTATCACATCCGATCATCACGAGATGCTTCGAGACGACGAGTCTTAGCAACGGTGCCAACTAAGGATGAACACTTTATTACTTGAAATTTAGTGAGAGGGATCATCTTATAATGCTACCGTCGTGATCTAAGCAATACAAGATGCATAAAGGATTAACATCACAGGCAATTCATAATTAGTGTGATATGATATGGCCCTTTCTTCTTATGCCTTTGATCTCCATCTCCAAAGCACGGACATGATCTCCATAATCACCAGCATTAAGGCCAAGGTCGGGCGCCGCTTCATGGTTGTCCATCATCACCAGCAACTATTACAACTACTTGGAATAAAGCTATTACAAGATGAATAGACACGCAGGTCTTAACAGAATTAAAGACAACCATTAGGCTCTTGCCGGTTGCCATATTACAACAAGGATCATTGCATACATCAAATATAATCACAATCACATGATGGCCATATCACAACACAAAACCCCTGCAAAAACAAGTTAGACGCCTCTAATTTTGTTTGCATGTTTTACATGGTTTGGGGCTTTCGAATAAGAACGGATCTTACCTACGAAACTTAACCACAACATTGATACAAGTGCTATCGAGTGCAAAGTGTAGATTGGATCTATACTATGGTGGGAAAGACAGATACCCGCAAAGCCACTTGTGCAAAGCAAGTTACACGTCAAGCGTGGAGCAAGTCTCATGTGCGATGACATGTAAGGTTAGCCCGAGCCACTTCATCCCACCATACCGCAAGATGCAAAGTACACAAAGCAAAAGACGGCACGAGCACCAACGCCCACAAAACCATTGTGTTCTACTCGTGCAACAGATCTATGCATAGATACGGCTCTGATACCACTGATGGGTTTGTAGGATGGAAAACAAAAAAATTCTACCGCAAGAACGAACAAAACCTAGATCTAATCTAGATAAAAGCCAAGATCTAATCTATTAGACATGTGCAACGAGATAGATCTGTACTAACCCTCGTAGATCCGAAAGCATTACGAGATTGGATCTCGGGGTTGATGTAGTCGGTCACTTGCCAATCTCAAGATCGTGTGGACGATCCTTCTGGCGCCGCGTTCCGGCAGCGCTTCCGCAGTCGGTCACACGTGCGGAGTTGAAGCAGACCTTCCTCTCCCTGTTCCAGCGAGCAGCGGAGGTAGTAGATCTTCTCCACGGAATCCCAGCAGCACGACGGTGTGGTGGTGGTGGTGGAGTAGAGAATTCTGCAGGGCTTCGCCTAAGCCAGAGCAGAGGGAAGGAGGAGGAGAGAGGCGGCTAGGGTTTGCGGATTGTGAGGGGGCTAGGGGGTGGCGCCCCCACCCCTCTACTTAAAGGAGGGAGGCGCCATGGGAGGGGGAGTCCTAGTAGGACTCCCCTCCCTTCCTTGGCCGGTGGATTGGGAGGGGGGAGGAGTCCTCCTCCCCCACGACTCCTTGTCTTGCCCCACAAGGACTCCTTGATCCTTGCTTGGTTTTCAAGCAAACTCCAAGAAATCTCCTAGAACCTTCCGGAACATTCCGAAACCTTCTAGAATCCCCATACAAATACTCTGGAACATTTCCTAACTTAGAAAATGATCCCCAATATATGAATCTTATTCTCTGGACAATTCCAGATCTCCTCGTGATGTCCCGGATCCAATCCGAGACTCCGAACAACATTCGGTCTCCAACGCATATTCCATATCTACTTAAAATAACTTCGAACCTTAAGTGTGTCACCCTACGGTTCGTGAATATGCAGACATGATGAAGACACCTCTCCGATCAATAACCATCAGCGGGATCTGGAGATCCATAATGGCTCCCACATACTCAATGATAACTTCGTGATCGATAGAACCATTAACATACAAACCCAATTCCCTTTGTCACACGATATTCTACTTATCCGAGGTTTGATCGTCAGTATCTCCATACCTAGTTCTACCTCGTTACTGATAAGTACTCTTTACTCGTTCCATGTTATGTCATCCCTTGTGACCTAGTCACATGCTTGCAAGCTAACTAGATGACATTCCACCAAGAGGGTCCAGAGCATATCTATCCGTCATATGGATCGACAAATCCCAATCTTGGTCCATGCGCTTGAACACATACTTTCAGAATACCCAATGAAACCTTTATAACCACCCAGTTACGAAGCGGTGTTTGATGTCATCAAAGTACCCATCCGGTGATGGTGATTAACATAACCTCATGTTCGAAGGATTAGGTTACTATGCATTTGAAAGCTTATAGCAATACGAACTTAATGACTTGATCTTATGCTACGCTTACTATGGGTGTGTGTCCATCACATCATTCTCCTAATGATATAACCTTGTTATTAATGACATCCAATGTCCATGATCAGGAAACCATGATCATCATTTAATCAACAAGCTAGTTCCACAAGAGGCTTACTGGGGACTCTTTTATGTTTACAAAACACACATGTATCACTGTTTCCTTATGATACAATTATAGCATGGGATGTAAACATTCATCATAAACACAAAGATATAATAATAACCACTTTTATTATTGCCTATTGGGCATATCTCCAACACTACCCCTAAAGTCAAATGATTAGGAAGTGTGAAGACAATGAGTCCACTCCGCCATCAAGCAGAAGCAACGCAAGAAATGCCAACGAAGACAGCTTACCCGATGCTGACTGCTTCAACCTTGACTAACTACTAGCAAGAAGAGACATAAACTGCTAACTTGTGCTAAGATAACTCCTTAAAGCTTCATTAAGAAACCACCCCCGATAAGGCGTAAGCGATAAGACGTCACTCGAAGACCCTAGCTCAAGACTCCGGGAAGATACAGCCTTCCGCTAACATCAGGTCATCACTCCCAGACAGAAGATCTGCACCACTCCTAAAGCACCTTAGTGAAGCTCTAAGGTGGACAGACTGGGTCTTTCCACTCAATCCTCAGAAGACTATCTACTAGAGGAAACTTCAGAAGAGATATTCAGATACACCGTCATTCCGCCAAACAACCAGCCGCTAGTTACCAGAGGAGAAACTAACTGAAGATCCTATGAAGTCCCTCCGCTAATTCAGCTACAGACATACAAAAAGGACCACAGCATCACCAATCCCTCGGTTCCAATCACTTAGAGGACGTAAGTCCCTGATGGCTTCATCAGGCTAAGTATGAATAAATGTAGTATATAAGCCTCATAACACCTAGTTTGCGGACATCATCGGAAGGTTTCAACTCCGGGCGGAAGATTGCGATATCCACCTAACATCATCTGATGACTCCAAGAAGGAAGGACTGCATTAACTCTGAGCCACCCTAGTTTAAACCTAAGGGGGAAAGGCTGTGTCTTTCCCACAAAATAGAATAACCCTCTGCCATAAGTAATCGAATAGCTAGACCCAAAGACGTAAACTAGGATACGATAATCCCTTAAGAGAGACGCCATAGATTCTTACAGAAGGAAGATCACTCCTCACAATCCCGATTGAAGCTCACTCAACACCCATGCATCCAAGACAATTGAAGTTTAACATCACCGTTGCAATGACCCTGCTCAAGGACAAATCCGACAAGTTAGTATGCGAGAAGCACATGACGCTAACTCCAACACAACATCCCCTAACCTTACTCTCCCGAATCTCGGGACGAGATTCTTTTAAGGGGGAATGGTCGGTAACATCCCAATTTCAGCAACCCTGATTAGTTGTCCTAAATGCAAAAATCAGGGGAAACAAAAACTTTTTCTTGTTAAGTGTTGCAGTGTTTGCTTGTTGATTGTCCGTGCTTATGCTTTTGACTATAAAGCTTATGACATACTCCTTACCTCAACATCAGTTCTCAAAAAGCTATTTAACAAAACTATCCTGGCTCATTTTACATATTCTCAAATGTTCCGGCATTTCAAAACATGAGCCAAGATACTTATGTAACCAAAACTATTTTAGTAGCTTCCATTGACAAAGCTACGGAGAGATATATAATATAATCTCCTTATGCTTTCAAGACAGAACCTTCAACTACTCCTACTTCTAGGATCCTCAAAACCTTGTATAAAGCTTTTGAATTATACTCTTGGTAGGGATACCAAGGAATCTTACCTTACTCAAACTCCAACCTTTCAAAATTTCCCATCCTTACCTCAAGCTAAGCTTGATGGTAACCCTAGTAGTAGTTGATTTGTTTGTAATATGAGTTGCCTTGATATGCTGTTTGACTTGATTGCTTAGAAGTAGTATGAGCTACTCTAGGAGCACATCCACTAGGATAAAGATACTCTAAAATCACCAAACCCTAAGCAAGAATACAATCAGGATCTAATCTCTAGGTGATCATCTAAAACCCTTAACCAGATCAGCTATGAAGTGATCTAATTCTAGAAGCTTCCAAGTCAATGAGGACTAGTATCAAGCAAGGATCCTTCCTACTCAATCTACAGTTCAACATCATCCACTTGATGATGCTTTGGTACCTTGCAACCCAACAAAATCATCACCACCCACATTCTAGTCAAAAACCATAAATCTGCCAAATTTGGCTAAGTCTGGAATCTGTTTCAACATCACCTTTTTGGATGTCTCCCTTTCTCAACCCTTGTGCATTTTTAGTAATGCACTTGAACCATCTTGTTAACCATCCTAAGTACTACCAAGGCCCACTCTTTAACCTGATTAGATCATCCTCCAACCCACTTGTTCTTGATGGTTTTGCAGGCAAGAAAATAACTATCCCTGCAAATCTAGTCAACATGCCCACTTTGATAGAAGCTCACACCACCATCCCACCTTCTATGGACCAACTATTTGCATGGTTGTGTTCTAATCATATATGTCTATACATATACTTCACTTGTTGAAAGTGGGTCTTTGTTCTTCTTAAACCCACATGGTTTATAAGGCATCATTACTCATCTGGTATGGCAGCCTTATTTTCAACAAAGTTTGCCCTCGCTTCCAGACCACCTCAAATGTAACCAATCCAAACTCCTTCTGCCATGATCATCTATATGATTTGGTCTAACTATCCATCTATCCCTTTTATCAAGGTGAGCTTTGAGCTCCAAGATCCAATAAGGTTTTGGTGGTATAAAAATAACATCACCCTAGATCCACAACTCCTTGTTTTCCATCTAAGTCAAGTTGGATTTCCAATTCCCAAGGTTGCAAATGCTTGATATACATTTCCTACATCATCTAACTTGATCATAAAGATTTGTCAAATATCATCCATAATTAATATGGCTCCAAATCTAATTAATCTGTTAAGTAGACAAAATCTCCAAAACTCCTTTCCCAAGGGAAAGTTTGGTTTTTGCCAAAGCACTTGCCCAACTTTTGGCTCAATTGAGATCCATATATCATACTCTATCTCCCCACCTCAGAAATAAATATTTATGAAGACTTTTATTAATTCTTTTTGCCTACTTCCTTAAATGGCAAAAATGGAATAGTAATTATTTTAAATACTTTTAAGCCACAATAAATCTTGAGAAAATTCCCCTCAGTGTGTATTCACATTTGAGACCTTATCACATCAGAAACTAACCTGGTACAAGGTAAAAATATCAAATGAGCTTCTAGAAACTACTTCTGCACTTTTTGAATAAATGGTCTTAAGTGGACTTTAAATCCTTAGAAAAATCTAAAACAAATCCTAGAGAGGTACCTCGACTCCATATACCTACCAGTATCATATTACCACATTGCTACATGCAAATTATCAAACTTCCTTCATAACTATCTTTTTGATCAAACTTGGCAAACTAGCAAAACACTTGAGCTAAATCAACTCAAATCCTTATCAAAGCTTCGCTAGCACCGCTCTCCAGCACCCATCACACCCTTGGTCGTGTACCACTGTAGCATCTTCCCTCCCATTGTCTGTTGCCCTTGGAAAGAGAGGAAGAGAGATATGGCATATCATTCAAAATCTTGGATATATTGTGCAGCAGCCTCCACCACTCCCTCCCTGTCTCCCTACTCGACTTAGAGCCCACCACTCACCTCCCCACCACCCATTCGACCAACCAGAGGACCCCTACCTCTCTCCCATTACCCCCATGGGATTTGTCCACCATGAACCACCCCTTTTCGGGATAAATAGTCCAGAGGCCCTCCCCACATGCCTCTTCCCCTCATTTGCTTCCTCTCCCTTCCACTCATCACCCCCTAGCTCCACTTCCCCTCCCTCGCCCTGTACTGACTAGGAGGAGAGAAGAAAGGCCTCCTAGGCCATCTGAAAGATCTGAGCCCTGAGCTCTCTCCCCAGCCTTTTATCCTCTCCATGTCATTGTACCACAACCCCCTCGTCCTCCTCCATCTAACCCACCTAGATTTTTGTCTAGGAACTGCTGCTCCAGACGGCACCGTCGAGCTCCGGCGAAGCTCGCCTCGGACGTCATCGCGAGAGCGAGATCTTGGCGTCAAACCCTGCCTTCCCGCCCCTCGCCGGACTCGGCGTTATGCACCACGTCGCTTCCGCCACCTTTCTGTCACCGACAAGCCTCAGGTGAGCCTGCCTGCATGCTCCCGCCGCCAGCTAGGGTTTTAAAAGCCGCCAGTAGCCACGTGGGAGACGATGCCCCACAGTCGTCGGATGCCCTCTAATCGGATGGCCAGCCCGCCTCGATACCCCTTCTTCCTCGCCAAGTCGCCGATAAATCGCCTCATGTAGTGGGCGAATCCCCCAGACGGCCCAGTAAACCCCAGATCCCAACCCGCGTCCCCTTTTGATTTTATTCTTTTGCCTAGATCTAGTAATTTTGGCCTTCAGTTTAAATCATTTTGAAAATGGAAATGACCATATTTTATCCAGATCTAAATTTCCACTTTTTCCCACCTATTCTGTGCAACATGCAGAACTGGTACTTTTCCATATATAAGTTTCAGTATTTATTGGCATTAAATCCTCTAAAATGTATCTTTTTTGACTAATTAAATTCCACAGTGAGCTGTATATACCCAAATGGTATGAATATAAGTCCCTATGAAACTCAGTTTAGATACCTGTCAGTTAGCCTAGGTCCCCTGCCAAGTGGAGCCAAAGTTTTTCTGTAACAAAAATGATAAAATCCACCCAAATATCACTTTAGAAAATTCCTTAAGAAAAACTACAATATGTTTTGAGTTGATTTCCACTCTCTGTGATGTGGTACACTATGGCCCATCAAATTCCAGGAGATCAAATTTTATTGAGGCTCTATTTAATTTTGGTGAATTAATCATCTCTGCCTAGGGTAGTCTCAGTAGATAAATCACTAAGGGATTCTGACAACTCCAAAAAGAGTCAATCCAATTCCTACAGAAAGGTATTTAAAATACCTACCATGTGGCGGTGGTTTCATATGAAAAGATACTATATATTAAATCTGGTGAAAAAGACAAGTTGTCTACGGAACTGCCTTTAGGAATTTTATGAGGGCATTCTGGTAAATATTTTGGCATGATCCCAACTCTCAGTGAATATGTACATCAGTACCTACCTAACCATCCTAGGAAATAATTTTTGGACCTCCAGAACTTCTCCGGTGAATTATCTCCTAAAACTATGGTTTATTTCACTAGAATATTCATAAGAAATTAAAGAAAAGTGATAAAATCTTGAAACCACCTTTGTTGGTTTTGTTTTGTCAAAATCTACCCGATGGCATCATCTTTGCATATTGATATCATATTTACCAAAGCCTAGTTCTAAAACCCCTTAATAGGTAGTATTTGGACAAATACATCCTAAAACAAAGACCATAAGGGCAATTAAAGTAATTCCAGTTACAACCCACTCAATTTATCAATACCTACTAATTTGAGTAATGTATGGTATGTTTGTTTGCTGTATTGTAATGATGCTTGTATGCCTTGTGTTGATGGTGGTCTTGCTTGTTTGCATGTGTGCTTCGTGACGATGATAGTTGCAATTATCTCCGAGATCAGAAGAAGATGGTTATTATGGTTATTATTATGGTATTCTAAGAAGAAGTCCAGGGACATTTAGGCCATATTTCTGATCGCATGCAAGCCACCTTCTTTCTCATAAGCCTTGTCCTACTGTTTTAATTATGCATGTTTTATCTACTGTTTATTAAAACTGCATTATTTTACTATATGTTGATGTATATATGGTAGTGGTTTGGCTCCTCCGAACTATTACACTTTTGTACTATTAAGTACAACCCCCTTGATGACACCTACTTGTCTCTAGTGTGGTAGATGGTGTAATACACCTTATCCTTTTGGAGACCCTGTTTTAGCCAAAGCAAAGCTAGAGGATGGGAAGACCCCGGAAAAAGTTTTACAAAATGTTTTATGATAAAACCTTGGTGAGGTGGGACCACCCAAGAGATGTTGAGAAAGAAAAGATTTTGTTTTACAAAATGCTGAACAAAAGATGGAGGAAAAAGGTTTAGGAAAACGCACCCGGTTCTTTGTAGTTTTGCTAGAACAATTAACCATGTGCAACCACATTACTCTGGAATGGGACAGGGCTGGATTTGATGTTTGTTTATTCTGTTATAAGCTGCCTCGCAACAACTACAGGGGATAAAAATCCATGGAGGGTGGGCCTTCTGACATAAGGGTCCATGTGGGACATCGACCTGGAGAAGGAAGAAGGATCTACGAGCCTCCACGCGTTACTATGAGCCCCTCATTGAAAGCGCCCCACTGTGTGAAGTGTAAAATGCGCTCCGGTTGGTCCTCTGTGCCTGACATCCTGGTGTTGAGGGGAACAACACTCATCGGGTAGGCACTTATATTGGAGTGGGCATCCGGAGAGTCTTCATCGGTTACTCGACCCATGAGCGGTCTAGATCAGGGTAGTGTACCCAGATGATGTGGGGAAGTGTGCAACCTCTGCAGCGTGTAAATCTTTTCGAATAGCCGTGTCCGCGGTCATGGATGGTTGGGAAGGTTGCTATAGAGTGGTGCTGGTTTTGTTATCAAAAAGGATTTCGGAAAAGCAATGGCTTTGGAAATGTTTTGACCATGGGATGGTCGTAAAGGAGAAATGTTTTGACCATGGGATGGTCAGAAGGAGGAGAAAGGAGTTTGGTCATGGGACGACCTAAAGAAGGGAACAAATGGGTACCCCAATCCTAGTGTTTACAAAACTTTTAAAAAGGTTTCCAAAATGTTTTACAAAAGTTTTCAACAAAGATATGTAGATGCCATATCTACAAGAGAAACTAATTGAGAAAAGGACCTCTCTTGGAGCCCTCCTACTACCACAACCATAATGCATATCCTCTTGTTATTATTGTTAACTTAAGGTGGTTTGCGAGTACATTCAAAGTACTCACTGGCATTGTCCCTGGCTATTAACTTGGTCAGCTATCAAGAAGAGGATGAAGTTGACGGCTAAGCGAGCTAGGACGTTCTCCAGTTAGTTGCCTGTAGGTTAAGGCATGGCTCGGGCTCTATGCGTAATGAAGTTCCGCTGATGTTGATCGATGTAGCCATAATGGCAACTAAGGTATGACATGTATTCATTATGTATTGGATTTTTACCTTGATACTTGTCTATTATGTGCCACGACTAATTGATCATGGGATCGTGGTTGTATGCATAACAGGGATTCTCGGAGGATTAATCCGGGGGCCCCACACCTTTCTTTTACTTTTATGTTGAGTCTCCACCTTCTATCTTTACGCACCTACTTTGAGAGCATAGTGGCCATTCTTAGTTCTATGTGCATTGTCCCAAGACTTGTTGATTGATGCATAACTTGATATTGCTTGTTTTAAACTATTTGTATCTAGTCACTCTTATGTACTTTGAAGGTGTCCTATGCATTTATGTTTGCTACTCTATGAGGGACAAGCTGAACGCCACTATTCTATGTTTTCTTTATGTGAAACAAACAAACGTCTTGTAAAGCATTGTTATTCATGAATCTTTTGTTTGTACCTTTTTCATGTTGCAACATAGTTGTTATGTCTTATTGCTAGAACTTTATCTTTCATGCTATGTTGAAGTACTATGATCCCAGATATCAATGTTTTACAAATACTTTGATCAAGTTTATGATGGTGCATGTAACCTACAAAATAATTCGTTCTTTTTATCACTTACCTACTCGAGGACGAGTATGAGTTAAGCTTGGGGATGTTGATACATTGTAAATGTATCTACAATTTTTGATGTTCCATGCTTGGTTTTATCTACTTTCTTGTGTTTTGTCCACACTTTGGGGTACTTTTCATATCATTTCTTGGACTAACCTATTAACAAGAGCCATAGTGCCAGCTGCCTGTTTTCTACTATTTTTGGTTCTAGGAAAGTCAGAAAATGAATATTCTCGGAATTGGACCGGACAAAAACCAAAGTCATTATTTTCACGGAAGATTCACGGAGCTAGAAGGAGAGACGAAGGGGGCCTACAGGGTGGCCAAACCACCCGTAGGCACGGGTCCCCTAGGTTGTGCCAGGGCATGGTGTGGGCCCCCTGGCTAGCCACCGACCTTGCCTCTTTGCCTATAAGATGCCTCCCGATGCAAAAACCAAAAATTGTCAAGCCTCCAGCCACGAAAAGTTCCGCAGCGCCGCCGCCACCGAAGGGGAGATTCGGGGGATAGAAAGTCTCTATTCCGGCACCCTGCAGGGACGGGGAAGTGCCCCCAGATCCATCTCCATCGATCTCCACCACCATCTCCATCACCGTTGCTGATTCCCATGATGAGGAGGGAGTAGTTCCCTCTCGAGGCTAAGGGTTCTACTGGTAGCTATGTGTTCATCTCTCTCTCTATGCATGACCATATTGTGATCATGAGCTTGTAATCTATAGATCTACCTTGCTACTCAAGTGCTTTAATAGATCTCTGCTCTCCGCATGTGTGTGAAGTTGATAGTGTGCACACCATGGTGGCACTTAGGCTAGAGATTACAAATACTTGTTATGAGTTATATTTGGAGTTGGATGTCTTTATGAAATTGTGATGTTTGTTTGAACCATCTAGTGCTCATGGTGACAGCGTGGGGTTATCTAGATGTGGAAAGTGAACTTTGAGGTGTGTTGTTACAGCCCTACCAATGATTAGAGTGTCTAACCGGAGAGTAGTTTAGCGTAGTATCATAAAGAAGAATATATTTATATGAGAGTGTTCACTAGTGAAAGTATGATCCCTAGGCCTTGTTTCTAAGCATTGATACACTGTTTGCAATTAGATCTGTTACATGTTTGCTTGCTTCCCTAGGCCTTGCTTCCATCTATGGCATGGAAAAGACTAAAGTAAAACTGAAATAAAGATAGAAGCAAGCAAACATGTAATAGATCTAATAGAAAACGGTGTTTTAGTGCTTAGAAACAACTCCTAGGGATCATACTTTTGCTAGTGAACACTCTCATATAAATATCTTCTCTTTAGCCTCGAGAGAGAACTACTCCCTCCTCATCATGGGAATCAGCAATGGTGATGGTGGTGGAGATCGATGGAGATGGCTTCGGGGGCACATCCCCATCTTGGCAGGGTGCCGGAACAGATACTTTTTATCCTTCGAATCTCCCCTTCGGTGGCAGCGATGCTGCGGAACTTTTCATGGCTAGAGGCTTGACGATCTAGGGTTTTTGCATCAGGAGGCATCTTATAGGCGAAGAGGCAAGGTCGGTGGGCGGCCAGGGGTCCCACACCACCTGGTGGCACGGCCAGGGCTATCCCGCGCCACCACATGGTGTGTACACCCTGTGGCCCCTCTCTGTCTCGTCTTTTGGCTCCATGAGTCTTCCTGTAAAATATCGACTTTGGCTTCTGTCCGGTCCAATTCCGAGAATATTCATTTTCTAACTTTTCTGGAACCAAAAATAGAAGAAAACAGGCAATTGGCACTGTGCCTTTTATTTGTAGGTTAGTCCAAGAAATCATATGAAAACTACTCCAAAGTGTGGACAAAACATAAGAAAGTAGATAAAACCAAGCACGGAACATAAAAAATTATGGATACGTTAGCAACGTATCAAAGCCCTACTCAAGATATTGTCCACCACCATGTCCACCATGTCATAGTGTTGGCAGAGTTCCCGAGGATCCCCTACTTCTACTGCTGAGCTGGAGCGAGGGATGCAAGTCATCGACACACCATACGTGTGACCGATTATGGAGGTGCTGGACTTGTGGTACTGTCATTGCGTCCTTGAGGACAGTCATGTACAGTATACAACATCCACATTTGTTTGTGGGAACATTATCCCGCGTTACATTCTTCGAGGGTGAGTCCATCTGAAACTGTTATATGTATCTCCTAGGTATGATCTTGATGGTTGCAACCATATGATTTTTTTGTTTCCATGCAACGAACCCCTTCAGTTGTATCAGAGCCATGTCTATGCGTAGATACTTTGTACGGTTAGAATACATATGAATACGTGCGTGCCGATGATCATGTTATTACATCCTTCATGTATTTTTGATATTGGTGGCATAGTGTGATGAAGCGGCCCGGACAAACTTTACATGTCCTCGCACATAAGACATGTTCCACGCTTGACATGCAAATAGTTTGCATAAGTGGCTAGCGGGTGTCTTTCTCTCCCACTATAGTTGATATCTGATTTAGAACGGGTTGCTAATAATTTCATTATCATCATTGTTGTTCCTTGTTAGTAGGTAAGATTGATTGTATCTTCGAAATCCCAAAGCCACGTAAAATGTGCAAAAGATAAATTAGAAGCATCTAGTTTTATTTTTGATGGGCATGTGTCATGATATGGTAAATGTTATAATTTTAGTATGGTGAGATACTCTCGGGAATTACAACAAGTGGGAGTGCCATAGAACTTGGCTCTACACAAATGGAATGATAGGGATCATACCATTATGTACAAGATAGTGATCAAGTGCAAGAACCGTATGATATCACTTTATGCATATGATGTTTGTTTGCATCTTATTTTTCTTGTGTCTAGCTTAGAACATGGCAGTAGCATTGTAAGATGATCCCTCTCACTAATACGGAGATAATAATATGTTCTTCATTAGTATGCACCGTTAAGAAAGTTCGTCGTTTCAAAGCACCACATGATGATCGGGTGTGATAGAATCTATGTTCGCATACAACGGGTGTAAGACAGTTTTACACACGCGGGTACTAAGGTTCTTACTTGGCGATCCTAGCATGTATAGAAATGCCTCGGAACATGAACCGAAAGGTAAATAACGAGTCATATGAATGATATGATGTCCACATCATGCTCATCATTGGAGCTGCACCACCACTCGTGATGATTGGTCGTGGTCTAGTCAATTTGGTTCGTGTAATCACCAAAACTACTCGAGGGATTAATTTGGATTAATTTTAACTCAATTTATCATAAATAAATCAAAGTGAATTTTCATAGTTTGTTGTAATTACTAACATTCGTTTACTACCTTGTATTTAGATATAATTGAGATAATAGAACTATATGATTTTGGATGTTTTACTTTACAAACTAGTATCGTATTGTTTTATGAGTGTCAATCTAAAGTTTTAAAGTACTATTGCAAACTTTCAGCAAAACCTCCAATACTCAGTGAAATTCAATAAATAGTATTGAATCAAGAGTAACAAATTCCAGCATTAGTATCTATGTATCATGCTTGCCTCCATGATTCTTGATATTGAAATTCTTTTAATATTAATGTTATCTAGGAGCTGAAAATTGTTTCAGTAACCATCATCATTAGAATATATTATGATATCTGAAACAATTCTTGGCTACAATATGATAGAATATAATAAAATACATATTCTCGCATTGTATGAGAATTTACAAAGGTTGGAGACGCTAGGCGTCCTAACATTATATTCACGATTCGTCCTTCTGAGCTATAGTAGCTTGATCATGAAAGTTTTCATGATAAGGATGGATAGAAGATGTAGGTAAAATGTTTACTACATTAAAATGATTACTAAAAGGAATGAAATTTTGAAAGAATGCCAATCATTTGATGGTGGCGATCTACTTCAAAAGTGCAAGTCCAAAGGTATTAGTATTTGACTATACACGCTTTGAACTATGTGTCATATGTATGGCACCACTACTGATGTTGATAGTTTCTTTTAAAAGAGAAAATGAAATGCTGAAAGAGAATCTTGGAAATATTTGGCAGAAAAGAAAAGACTAGAAATGTCTAGCATAGGTATATAAATGATAAACATGATTATGGGTGTATTCTTTGCTTGTTAAACAATGTCGTTCTTGGGTATTGGATACCCAATTGGTTGGTGTGAAATGTCACACAAAACAACACAATTCATGAACTACAATGGCCTAAGTAACTAGCAAGAAAATATGTGATGGTGTTCATCGAAAACAAATAAAGTGTTATTGTGTTTCTCATTGACATCAAAGCTTCCCTTCAAGATCTGTATTTCAATAATTGTTATTTTGTTCCGATATTATGGGAATGGTGGTTGTTCAAATAATCACCGTATTCCATTGAAGATGGATGAACACTTACAAATCTAGTTGGATAAATCACGTCCATAAACACTAATGCTAAAGTGTTGTAAGACAAATGATTAGAAGATCACTTATGAGTAACAATGTAGTTTAAATCATATTGGAAAGAAAACATGAAGAAACTCCATGTTGATGGAATTTTGGAGTCTTTTTGAATTTTGAATCAATTGACGCTTGTGAGGATTTCCTAGAAATGATTTAAATATTGTTCATAGGCCAAAGAGGAACGAATGACTAATTTATTGAACATTATGCATGTTGATATATACAATTCATTATGTGTAGCCATATGTGGTGGATCATGCAAACTTCATATACTTTAACCAAAGATTTGAGTGAATATATGTATATTTACTTAATCAGGGAGAAGTATGGAATGTTTGAAAAATGTTCAAATGATTTCAAGATGAAGTGGAAAATTATTGTAACAAGAAAATAAAAAAATTATGATTGGATCATAACGAAAATATTTGAGTTACAAGTTTAGCAAAAACACCTAAGATTCAAGGAATCGTTCCATGGATTTATGTTTCCCGATAAACCATAGGAGTATGGAGTATTCAAGAAAAGTAATCAAACCTTGTTTGAAATGTAGGATCAACAGTCTTATTTATAAAATTTCCATTATATTTTTGAAGATTAAGCTTTAGTGACTACCGCTTTTACACTGAAAAGAGCTCCATCATAATCCGTTGAAATGACACCATATGATTTATGGATTGGGATAAAACCCAAGTTGTCTTTTCTTAAAATTTGGTATGCTATGCATATGTAAACTGTTTACAACCAAAGTCGGATAAGCATGTCATTGTAGGTTATCCCAAATAACCGTTGGGTATTCCTCCGTAACACCAAAGACAAAAGTGTTTGTCACTTAGAACGTTAAGTTTCTTGAGAAGGATTTTTTGCGAAAAGTTAAGTGGGAGGACAATAGAACCATGATTAGGTTATTGAACCTTAGCTATATGTGAAGAGTTAAGCAACACCAAAAAGTGTCCTGGAGGCAGCCATAATGCTCATGGCTCCCGTACCTCGAAGCTTTTGATCACAGAGATCTAAGTTCCTATTGAACTGCGTAGGTTGGGTAAACAATCAAATACTATGATTTGAGACTAAATCATTTTGTTTGACAATGATGAACCAACTACATGCAAATAAGATATGATGGCCCCTGACTCTGTCAAATAGCTTGAAGCCATAAAATCCGTGATAGTTCCATACACGAGAAACCAAGTTACTGAACTTGCAAGACCCTCTAAAAGACATAAAGCCTATCAGTCGTAGTTGGATCTATAACGAATATACATGGATGTTTTAGATCTATGAAATAGTTGACATGTCGCTAAAGAGTTTACGACAATGTTCAAAGAGTTGAATATGAAAAGATTTGATCTTTCGTAGCGATATTTAGTCTTGATGGATTAGTGTAAAAACCACTACATATGTCAATTGTTGTATATGCTAGTTGACCAAACAAACCAATGTTCTTCTAATAGAATGGTTACCTAGGACATGTATGTGACACAGTCCGAAGGGTTTTGTTAAATCAAAGGATGCTAAAATGGCATGCAAACTTCAATAGTTGAAGTAAGCATAGTGGAGTTGGAATCTTCATTGTGATGAAAATGTTAAAAGGTTTAATTTCATCTAAGACGCTGAAGATGCTCGCATTTGCAAGAAATTAAGTGGGAGTGCTGAGACATATTTCTAATACATTGTGTATAAGACATATTGTTGATTAGAAATGATGTATCTTTTATTAACACGAGTTAAGGTTTTCATTAATATTATATTTAAATAAATGATTTGGGCAAAACCAGAATATTTGGCATCAAAGTCTATTTGGATAGATTGAGACGTTAATATGTTTATGTGAAATGTACATAGATGAAATATTGAATGAGTTCAATATGGAAACGGAAAGAAAGGTTCTTGCCACATGGAGAAGCTTGAATCAAGATTCAAGTATATTGATTCTTGGTGAGTGAATCAAGATTCAAGTTTTTTGACACTTGGTGAGTAAAATCACATGAATATCTTGATAAACGAGATTCAAGTGTTTTGACACTTAGTGAGTAAAATCACATTAATATCTTGATAAACGAGATTCAGGTGTTTGGACACTAGGTGAGGAAAATCACATGAATATCTTAATCAATCATACCGTGATATGTATGTATCCAGATATGTGCTATGCTCTCAATGTTATGAGCATATACCAGGGTGACTCATAATATGATCATTGGACGATAGTAAGGATATTCTTATGATCTTTGGAAGAACTAAGAATATATTTTGTATGAATAAGTGATAAATAGTTCATTGTAAAGTGTTACATTGATGCTAGAAAGATAGTTCATTGTGAATTGTTACATTGGCACTATACAAATAGTTCATTGTAAGTGTTACATTGATACTTGTTTTGTCACAAGATACAAAATAAGTTTTTCTCAATTTAGGCTATAGGTTATGGTGGCATAATGTAATGTAAGGAAGTTCCATGATGGATTTGGATAAATTCCAAAAGTCTAAGGACATTGTGATGGATACTACAACGAAAGACTAAGTATAAGACTGCTATAGTAGCAGGATAGGAACTAGGTATGGTTCTCCATGGGCTAGTAATATGAAGATCTATTGTATGACAATAGTGTCAACATGTTTTCAGCTCCAGGAACTAAGGTCTCACCAAAGTACTAAATTTATACAATGCCATTTCATTTAAGAATAAGTGGTGCATAGAGATGCAAAGACATGCAAATACACATGGACATGAAAGCGTCAGGTTCGGAGATTATGCTAGACACTAGAAAATGCGTATATACAACACTAGAAAGCCTTAGGTGTTGAATGCGTAAGTTTTTCAAACTAGATTATTAACTCTAGTGCAAGTGGGAGACTGAAAGGAATATGTCCGAGAGACAATAATAAAGTGGTAATTATATTATATTCCATGTTTATGATAAATGTTTATTTCTCATGCTATAATTGTGTTAATCGTAAAAGTTAATACAAGTGTGTTTAATAAACAAAGAAAAGGTTCCTAGTAATGTCTCTCATTACACTAGCTTGTTAATTAACGGATGTTGAAGGTTTCCTGATCATGACATTCGATGTTATTAATAACAAGGTCACAACATTGATTGAATGATGTGATGACCATACTCCAAACTAGTAGTAACACGATCATGCCATTATGTTTACACTACTATAACGTCATTCGAAGTAACTCTAATCCTTAGACCATGAGATCACATCAATCAATGACTCATGAAGAGTACTTTGGTTACATCAAATATCACTTTATAACTGGGTGATTATAAATGTGTCGTCAGGTACTTGGAAAGTGTTAGTTGAGGCTCGTGGATCAAGAGTGGGATTTTTCTATCCTGATGACGGAGAGATATACTCAGGCCCCTCTCTGTGATATCACATTGACATAGCTTGCAAGCAAGTGATAATGATCACTAAGAATGTTATATCACGGGAACAAGAAAAGAGTACTTGTTAGTAATGGGATCGAACTAGGTATGAATTATACCAAACGATCGGATCCCGGACAATTAAAATATCGTGAGATAAAAGGAATTTGTTACTACGAATAAAAGGTCACATAATCACTACGAATAAAAGGTCACATGATCACTAAGTTATCGGATGAAATAGTGGGAGTGATTATGGCCTTTAGGTCCTGCTAATGATTATTGATTAGAGAATGTCTCAATCATGTCCACAAAGTTTGCGACCCGTAGGGAGACACACTTAATGTTAGTCGACACATTTGAGTGGATAGGGAACACCAGCGAAGATAATGGATATCGCAGGAATTGTACTGATAAATCTGCCGGAATTGTTTTAATGTATCGGAATATCATCGGGGATTGAATTGTTACTGTGTTCATTAAATGAAGTGCTCATTAAATGAAGTACTGATTAAATGAAGTGTTCAATAAGTGAGTGACATTAAATTAGGTGAATTAAAAGTGGTTTTAATGAAGAGACTTTTTATTTTTGAGAGGAGAATAGATGGGAGAAAGTGGAGAGTGTTTTTATGTGAGTGGAGAGTCCACCCACATAATTGGCGAAGAGGTGGGGGAAGCCTAATGGCTGTGCTCCATTCCCCCTTAGGCTTCCCCTCACCCATAAAAGTCCCCCTCCTCTCCTCTCTCACACACACCATTCAACCTTCCTCTCATATGCCCTCTGTTGGCATATTCCTCCCCCTCTAGACTTGTCCATTGTCACGAGTATGGTGCTTAGGCAAAGCCCTACTCAAGATATTCTCCACCACCATCACTCGTTGGCACACTATACGTGTGACCAATTATGGAGGTGCTGCACTTGTGGTACTGTTATCAGGTACTTCAGGATGGTCATGTACACTATAATAGCCACGTTTGTTTGTGGGAAGATTATCCTGTGTTATGGTCTTTGAGGGTGAGTCCATCTGGAACCGTTACATGTATCTCCTAAATATGACCTTGGTGGTTGCAACCGTAGGAATTTTTTCCATGCAACGAACCCCTTCAAGGGGATATTCAGCTGTTCAGCGTCAATGGTGAGGGTAGTGCCTTCCCAAGTGGCATAATCGATGATTTGTCCCTCTTAAGAAGGTGGCTGAGTCATGGGGTGGTACTCTTGTGGCGAGAGGTGATCATCTTCAGTCTCTCGGTCAGCAGTTGCAGAGTTGGAAGTCACGACAGCTGCCATCTTCTTTTCTAGGAGGGCATTGGAAGATCTCAGACTCTTATCCCAAACTCAGAGTATTTCGAGATCCATCCTCATAAGAATATTCGGGTGATGGGCTTTGTCGAGATCTTCCTGGTGGTGCTACAGGAGGTACTCCATGTTCTCTAGCTGATTTCAAATACAGCAAGTGTAAAATGACTTGGTGGGTAGTCCATCTTATACCGCTTCCCAAATAGGTTGTAGGGGGTGTTTATTAGATCGTCTTCATGAATCTTGCGAAGGCGTGCCATGATGTCCTGCATTGCTAGAATGAAGCCATCAACCCAGCTTTGGTCGAGGAACTCCACGATGATATACTCAGAATTGGCTTCTCATGCGGGTATGAGGATCTCGATGACCCATAGTGTCGTGCTAGTGTTTCTGTGGTGAAGCTCTGTCGCTTCAATCACAGGTGGGGCGGTATGTGGACGATCTTCAACAAGTCATGAAGTTGCTCTTCAAAGGGCTAGAAACTTTCTCCAATAACGATGTTCTCTGAATGAGGAGGGACCATCTACATCAATTTTTAAGCTAGGGATGTGTTAGTGACATCTGTGAAAAATTTTAAGGATTTAAAACTTATCTTAGTGCAAGTAGTTTTCAAAAAAAAATACCTAGGTTAGGGCCGCCCTTTAGCTAACAACCCTACATCCTGCTTTGGTGGATTATCTAGGGTGGATCGAGGTATAAGAAGATGATCTCTATGGTGCCGGGGAGACGCTTTCTCTCTAGCTTCTACACTTCCCGGTCTTCCTCTTTGTTTCGTCTCTCACTTTTCTACCTCTCTACCTGCTCTTCACAAGGTCACATCGCCTATGACTACTCTTGAACCCTTTGATTCCTGAAAACTCCAGCCCCCTTCTTCTATGGCCAAGTGCCTCCTTTTATACTCCAAGGGGTCACTACAAGGGCCGGTGCAGAACACTGCTAGGGGTGTTCCCAGGCTCAATCGCAGTGTGCCACGCTGATACCTTCGATCCGAATTACAGATGTTGTGTAGCTTCTTTTTCCCTAGTAGACCTAGGTTATCGAATCTTCGGGAAGCAAATGCATAGTGAAGTTACTTTAACGGGCCTTCGGTAGTTTTAGAATTCCTTTTGTGTTTTTACCGGACCATTAGCTTGCATCTTTTTGTTGTTGTCGATGATGGATAGAGAGGGCCTAGGGTGTTTGGTTTCACCTGTAGCTGTGCAGAACATCTGATGGGAATAAAAGATAGAAATAAACTATGCATGTACTTGTTAGAGCAAGATAAATTATATGTGGGTAGTGCATCCATAATTGATATTGCCTCCGCAACAGCTTGTAGCAATAACCTACTAGTCTCATCCATAGAAGAAATATAACTAATGATATGCATAGTGATGTCACCGTAAATCCCAAGTAAATCCCTCACATACAGCCGTACTACCCCTTCTGTCACGGGGTTCCCCACCTGCAGATCAGTCATTACTCATACTCCCTATACCTGGATCAACCCTCTGGGTCTTGGGTCCTGACAAGTCCTTGGATTAAGGCAAGAGAAGATACAATAATCATCATGTCATACCAACTAACATGCACAATTGCTACATGGCTAGGCCAAAGCCCTTAGCCCAAGGAGAATTACTCACACAAAGATATGAGATCAACAATCACAAACATTGTAATGAAAATCATAAGATTGATAGCAATAGTCTTACAATGTCGCCAATCGAAGAAGATATATACTATTACAAGTGGTGGAATATGGCTATGGAGATTGAGAAGGGTTTTGAAATCTGGAGGCGGCTGGTGATCTGTGGCAGAGGCTTTTTGGCAAGGTCTAGTTTGTTTTCTCATCACCCGAGTCTTCTTTATATAAGGGTCCCTTCACGAAAGTTGTCTTGTTTGACGTAAGAGTGGTGGCAACAACTATATGACCGGAGTTATACGACCGGAATTTTTTGCTCCGGTCGTATAGTTGGTCATTAAAGCGTCTGCCCCATCTTACGGCTCCTGGATTCTTCTGGTTGTTGGAATTCTCGTATATTTGACTTTAATGTAGTGATTCCCTCTTTTAAACGACATTATATGCATAGGAAAAATATAAAAGAAAGGATTGCATACCCCTCTGAATATTAGCATTAGTGGCAGGGTTTAGAGAGATATTTCATCAAAATTATGAATAATATCCAGTTTAAATGTGGACGTAGATGGCTATAATTTAGAGCCATCAACCTCCCCAAGCTTAAACTTGATCGTCCCCGAGCAAGAAAACCAAAATCAAAAAGGAACTCAACATTTAAACTTAAATAACGAGATTGTGATCTTACTCATGATTGGCAGACTCATGTTTCCTCAATAATTGCTAGAGGAGTGATTCCGTTATGATTACAGCTACTTGGGAGTGCCAAGAATCTTACCCACTATAGCATTGCTTCTTCAAGTGTTTAATCAACTCATAGCCAATATCTAGGAGTTTCCTCCACGAAGATCGTTCGTAGGCCAGCGGAGTTGTTGGCATCCCATGAAGTTTAACACGCGTAAAGCTATAACATTCTTATGATTAACAAGTCAAACTTTGGCATGCTCACAAAAAATGCTAAACATTAATTCAATCGAAAAAATTCTTTTAATGAGAGATATCAAGTTAATCAGCATTTTCAGTCGTGTTGAGTGTCTCTAGGAATAACCTTCAAGACCAATCACTACAACACCCAAGCCTTCAATTGTGAGACTTTTCTTATTACAAATGTTTAGACATTTTTAGGAAAGACTTGGTTAATTACAAGAGCTGAAACAAAATGTACCCAATTAAATACCCATGCAAACGAAAAATCTTACTACGATACAAAGACTCACTCCACCAATATAATATCTTAACATTTACTACTAACTAGCATGGGTTTCTCAAACTTCAAAACTGGAGAGTCATAAGGCATACCTCTCATGTTTGATTCTGCTTCTCTCTTACTTTTTATTTTCTTCTTGGAAACTCGAAGGCGATCACTCTCCTACAAGCATATGAAGACCTCGAGGCAGAAAGAAAAGAAAGAGGGAAAATAAGGAAAAATGGAGAAATATTTTTGTGATTTTTAAGAGAGGGAATTTAAAGAATAGAAAATTGGCGGCAAAGCTCGGCTAGAAAATCTCGAAAGCAAATAAAGAACTTAGAAAATAAAGTGTTGGGGAAACCAACACGAGTGCTTATAAACTCAAAGAAAAATGCAACCTCAAAAGAAATAAAAGAAAATAAACGCCAAATAAAGATACACGAGGAAACTTCCCCAACTTAGGCTTTTGTAAGCCCTTCAAATCATTGTGGTGGTGGGAAAAAGTCGTTACTCCAGTTCACAAATTGAGTTGAGAGGTTACTAGTTGATTCTCGGAGGTTCAAAGAGAGGCTATGTGTCCTCTCCACAACCCCTCCAAGTCCTTGGAAATCTTGGTATGTGGCCAACCGGGTTTGTGGCTGCTCCTCTTGGTAAGGAACTTCTTGCTCCTCCTCTTGGTCCTCATACTCTTTCGAAATCTCTTCCTCGGCTTGGTGTTGCTCAACCTGCAAATCATATAGCAAACGTCCTTCCTCGATAGAGAAAATACCATTAGGCAAAGGAGCAGGGTAGAGACGCCCAGCTCCAGCAATATGCAGATAATAAAAACCACCTCTCCTAGTGAGCATTCCATGGGCTCTCAAAGTGGAGAAACCAACACGTGTCTCACCTAGTATGGGTTTCAACTCACCTAGGTTGATGTCTAGGGTAGTGGCAAGCATGGTGATGACGCCTCCGCCTGTGATTGGTCCTTGGCTTTGGGAGGCTTGGTGCTCTAGGTAGCGCACAAGGATGGCGCCCAAGTTGAGTGATAGGTTGCAGTTGATGTAAGTAGCCTTTGCAAGGACTAGGATGTCCTCCTCGTTGAGTCTTGTGAACTCATTATGTGCCTGCAAGCTGTTAGCAATAACATAGAACAAATAGAAAATTGTAGGATGTTGAATATTCTTCCCCTTGATCACTCTAGTAGTGAAACTCATTCCATTATAGTATTCTTCATGGGGAAGGACTTAAGCCTGTAAAGGATGCGTGTAAGGCCTGAACATCATTGTTTGGCAAATTAAAACATTTGCACCATTCATCTAATGTTAAGGTGTAGTTCTTGTTCATGAGACGGAAAGAAATAGTGTCCTCTCCTTGCCATTGTTTAATGGTGCTTTGCAACGAACTTAGGAATTCAATGGTTATGCGGTGATAAGTAGGTACATCATTGTACACAAAGTTTTGCAGGCCAGCTCTATTGCAAAGTAAATTAAAGTCACCAGAAATACCGAGTTGGTTCAATATAATGGGGCAAGCCCACTTGGTGGCCTTCACTTCGCGTTTCTTGATCCCGATGAAGCGATCACGATGGGCCTCATCCCTAAACCGTATCCCCATGCGTTCCTGAGCGGCAGCCCGAGAAGCACTAGCGGTGGCACAAGCACGAGTTTGGCTCCTTTGTGTTCATCATCTAAAACATTGAAGAAAGGCAAAAATAAAACTTTTTGATCCAACAATAGTAAGTATAATATATTCCTCATCTAAACACACTAAAAAATCTCCTCAAAATAATAATCTAGGCAAGAAGATCATGGCAATTGGTTCATAGTAGGTCTCTCCCTAGATTTGTAATGACAATAGATCTAAGATGAATTTGTGAAAAGTAATTGGGGGACTGGAGGAGAAACATACGGTAGATCACTCGTGTGCGAGGAAATCGAACGAAATTGAGTGGAGATGAAGTTCTCTTGAAGTTTTGAGAGAGTTTAGAGGTAGAAGAAAGAAAAAGGATTGAAGTTTTGGAGTTGGAGGTACCTTCCCGTGTGATTTTTGTGGTCGGACGCAACTATACAGGCGCAACTATACGGGCGGAACATGTGTTCTTGCTGTATAGTTGGCTTTCTGTCAAAATATCAGTGTTTCCTCCTAGCGGTGCAGCTATACGGACGCAACGATATGGCCAGAACGAAATGTTCCTGCCGTATAGTTGGTCGTTAAACTGTCTGTCCCTACAAAAGAAAATATACAAATTTATCGATATCTATATGACCGGAACTATATGGCCAAAAAATTTATTCTTGCCGTATAGTTGGTCGTTAAACTCCCCGTACATATGAAAAGAAAATTGTCGATCGCAAAGATATCTATATGACCGGAGCTATACAGCTGGAATTTTTATTCCCGCCATATAGTTGGTTATTAAACTCCTAGTACATATGAAAAGAAAATTGTCGATGGCAAAGATACCTATACGACCAGAGCTATACGGTCGGAATTTTTATTCCCGCCGTATAGTTGGTCGTTAAACTCTCTATGTGCATCAAAAAAAGTATGTTTCTTTGAAAACCATTTCTTTTCCTGTAACTTAGTGATATACCTTGTTTATGACAAAGAATTCACAGTAAATATTATCGACCAACAATAGCATGAATAAAGCAAAATTTCAAGTACTACCGAACTTCTTCTCCTCAAATGGAGTTTTCTAGCACTATTTATTAAACATGAACTTAAACCAAAACTAAAAACTTAACTCAAACCTTTATTTAACATGGGTTGCCTCCCATGGAGCACTCTTTTATGTTCAATAGCTTGACCTTAATGATACTCAGTTGCTACAGATGAGTGGAACACCCACTCCAAAGTAATTGGCCTTCAAAGTGATGGCCTCCTTCTCGTCATGTTTGGCTTTCTTTTTCTTGGGGAAATGGATAACAAAAGGATCCCGCGAAGGCAACTGCAACTTCATGTTTCCTTCATGAAGCTTAATTAAAGCCTTTATAGTTCTCAAGAAAGGACGACCTACTTTATAGGAGCAATAGTATCTTCAGGCATGTTAACAATAATGAAGTCAATTAGAGCAGGACAACCTTTGAATGAAACTAAAGTGTTCTCCTTAATTCCTACAACTTGTTTGTAGGTAGAATCTGCTAGATGCAATTTTAATTCAGTGGTTTCAAACGAGCCAAGATTTAACTTGTTAAAAAAACTCTTTGGGATTGTTGAGACGCTTTCACCTAGATCACAAAGTGCAGCTATCTCATTAGTCCCAATCTTTATCTTGATAGTAGGCTCAAATATGTCATCTAGTTTAACAGGTAACTTTTCAACGATTTTATTGTATTCCTCTTCAAGCCCGCGTACCTTAATTGCTACTTGATCAACAAAGTGTTGATACATGGCTTCACAGTTACCTTCACTTACCGGAATTTTAACGTTGATCCTCTTTACGAGATCTTCAATGGTGTAGCTTGGTGAAGGGGCATTGCTATAATAAAGTTCTTCAGGCTCCTCCCTTTGGATCCTCATCATTTTGAGTTCTTCGACAGGATTCGGCTTAGCTTTACCTCCAAATTTAGCTAGAATGAGAGTTTGACTCTTGGTTATCTTACCTAGTTGTGCCTCAACAATCCTTGTCCTTTCTTGGAGGGCCTGCAAATCATTTCTCAAACTAATAGCTTGGTTAGATAATGTACCAAGCATGTCATCATGGTTCTCCGTTATTTTAGCAAGAATATTGTTTTGTTCATTTTTTGAGTCTATAAAAGACTTGAGTGTTTCTTGGAGACTACCATTACTAGTTTCCATATTATTATTAGAATTACCTGCAAGACTAGAATAATGTTTTTGAAAGTTAGGATTGTAACTCTTCTTCCAAACAGGGTTATAATCATTGCGAGCTACAAAGTCTATTTCTTCAATATTTGTTTTCAGGGGTGGCTCTTACCTGGGTTTCCTTACCATTTACGGCTAGTATGAGCTCATCCAACTTAGCATTGAGTTCTTCGTTTTCTTATGGTGAAATAGCGTTCACCTTTTTCGTGTCGATCTTTCCACATGCCATTTGGCATGGTTGTCTTGCATATTTTCTAATAGCTGCTTTGCTTCGGTAATATGTTTACCCATGAATGTTCCTCCAGCTGCAGTATCAAGCATATACTTAGATACATGATTAAGAGCATTATAAAATAAATGGAGGATTAACGAATCTTCCATCCCAAGACTAGGCCAATTTCTTAGGCATTCTTTCATCCTCTCCCATGCAAGAGCTAGTGGCTCACGCTCTTCCTGTCTAAAACCAGTAATATTAGATCGGAGTTGCATAGTCTTTGCAGGTCGGAAAAATTTAGTCATAAATAATGAAGTACATCCCACCCATTATGTAATAGTATATCTAGGCAAATATAGCAACCATTCTTTTGCTCTTCCTCTTAGAGAGAAAGGAAATAAACGCAATTTGACCGCATCAGGGTCAACGTCTTTTATACGCATCATATCACATATTTTAGTTAAATATTTAAGAGCATACCTGTGTCTTGAATAGTAGAGCTTCCAAATTGATTATGTTGAACCAAACTTAAATAATGGGGCTTAATTTCATAGTCATCAGCAGCAATTGCTGGATGAGTAATAGGAGTATGCAAATAATCATTGTTGGGAGTAGCAAACTTCCCAAGCTTCTTTTCCCTGATATTTCCTATGTTTTTTGATTTTCTTAAACAAAGAATCATAATAGTAAAAGAAAGAATTTAAAGGCTAACTAATTTTTTTGGTTTATCTAATAAATACTGAAAGCAAACTAACAAAATTAAAAACAAGAATAAAGACTAGCAAGGTTCCTAATAACCTCACTAGGGTAGCTATTGCTTCCTCGGCAACGGCGCCATAAAAAGGGTTGATACCTTCGATCCAGATTACGGATGTAGTGTAGCTTCTTTTTCCCTAGTAGACCTAGGTTATCGAATCCTCAGGAAGCGAATGCATAGTGAAGTTACTTTAACGGGCATTCGGGAGTTTAAGAATTACTTTTGTGTTTTTACCAGACCAATATCTTGCGTCTTTTTGATGTTGTCGATGATGGAGAGAGAGGGCCTAGGGCGTTTGGTTTCACCTATAGCTATGCAAAACATCTGATGGGAATAAAAGATAGAAATAAACTATGCATGTACTTGGTAGAGTAAGATAAATTATATGTGGGCAGTGCATCCATAATTTCTATTGCCTCCACAACCTCTTGTAGCAGTAACCTACTAGTATCATCCATAGAAGAAAGGGAACTAATTATATGCATAGTGATGTCACCATAAATCCCAAGTAAATCCCTCACATATAACCATACTACCCCTTGTGTCACTAGGGTTCCCAACTTGCAGATCAGTCATTACTCATACTCCCTATACCTGGATCAACCCTCGGGGTCTTGGGTACCTGACAAGTCCTTAGATTGAGGCAAGATAAGATACAATAATCATCATGTCATACGAACTAATACATGATCCCATCTATGATAAATAACATGCACAATTGCTACATGGCTAGGCCAAAGCCCTTACCCTAGGAGAATTACTCACACATAGAGATGAGATCAACAATCACAAGCATTGTAATGAAAATCATAAGATTGATAGCAAGTCTTACGAAGTCGCCAATCAAAGAAGACATCTACTGTTACAAGTGGTGGAATATGGCTATGGAGATGGAGAAGGGTTTTGAGATTTGGAGGTGGTTGGTGATCTGTGGCAGAGGCTTTTTGGCGAGGTTTGGTTTTTTTTTCTCGTCGCCCGAGGCTTCTTTAAATAGGGGCCCCTTCATGAAAGTTGTTCTGTTTGACCTAACGGTGGCGGCACCAACTATACGACCGGAGCTATATGGCTAGAATTTTTGCTCCAGTCGTATAGTTGGTTGTTAAAGCGTCTGCCTCCATCTTACGGCTCCTGGTTTCTTGTAGTTGTTGGAAATCTCATATCTTTGACTTTAATATAGTGATTCCCTCCTTTAAACGACATTATATATGCAGGAAAAAAATAAAAGAAAGGATTGCATACCCCTCTAAGTATTAGCATTAATGGTAGGGTTTAGAGAGATATTTCATCAAAATTATGAATAATATCTAGTTTAAATTTGGACGTAGATGGCTATATTTCAGAGCCATCACATGCAATCTTCAGTCAGACTGGTGGTGCCTATGGACAATGGATGGCCAAGGGCGGTGCTTAGGAGCACTTGATGGCTGAGTGACAACTCAGGATCCGAGCTGTCACTCCTGTCGGTGGCGCACTGCAGCATACTATGGTGCCATGATGATGTCCAGCGGTGCTAGTGCATCGCCTGTTCCCAAGGCCAGGCCTGACACGTCTTGTCAGGCTCAGTTGACTCCTGTTCTCTAGCCGTGGCTGGCCTAGGAGAAGATTTCCCATGGTCCTTCCAGGACTTAGTCGAGACCGCTCCCTGGCTTTGTTGGCCCCAACCATGCCTTTACCCTCCTTCCGGGGCAGCCCCCAAAAGGAGGGATCGGACTACCTCGCCCATGTCATCGTCTTTTTCTCCTTGTCCATGCCTGGCTGGCGGATCGAGGCTCATCTTGTAGCATTCGTCTCATCCATAGGCTCATCATCTAGCTGACACTCAGTATCTATAGGTTCACCATGCCAAGTCCATACCTTCTTGGAGCATACGGTGCTCGCATCCTCGCGACGCTCTCGGCGTCCTAGCCTTGACCGCCGAACTGATGACTGGTGGGTGTAGGGCCCACACACCAGGGCGTAATGCTAGGGACAACTTGTAACACCTAAGTTTTAGTTAATGAGTAATTTGGGTTTGTTTGTGCATTGATGAGCATCATATTTTGCTACGACAAAATGCAAACAAGAAAATATAAAACCTTGAAACCCTAGTGTCCTCTCTGTCTCAAACCTATTCAAATGGTTTTAAAATATTTGAAAACCACAAAACACGTGGAGCCCAATCTGAATAAAAGGGCCTCTGCAATATTTTCTATAGTTTTGGACTGAGAATACAAAGAGGCAAAGAGAAAACAACATGGAAAAATATTGTTAGGAAAAAATAGAATTCCAAGCTAATCTGGGCCACAACCCACCTCCTCCCCCTGCTAGCCACCGCTCAGTGCATGCCAGCAGCCGCCTTGTTCACCTCTCCGCAGCCCAGCAGTCGGCCCACCCTGGCCCAACCTGGCCCGTACCTCTTCGCTTGTCATCTTCCTCATGACGGAAGCAGCTCTATGTCGCTGCCTTTGCCGCTTGCCGGCATCGCGCTGCCCGCCTAGCACCATGATGCATGCCACCATCCCCAGAAGCCTATAAGACCCCCTGGTCGACACTAGACGAACCCTAGATGCCATTCTCCCCTTCCTCTTCTTCCTGCGAGGCAAACCCTAACCCTAGCCGTTTAGACGCCGATGAGTTCCGTCGTCCCCAGACACCCCAAGTCGCACTGAGGCCACCATTAGAAGCGTCCTGTCGCCGTCATTGAGCCATGTAAGCCTGGAGGACCTCGTTTGTCCGAAATCAAGCTCAACCCCAAGTCCGGCTCCCGCGGTTGCCACAGTCGATTCTGTGTCGTCCATGTCTGCCTCGCCTCCCCATCACCACCGTCGCGTTCATGGTGAACCGGTGGTCCTCGCAGACCCCTCCATTCCATCTCTTCCTATTTGTATTGCCACCGCCCCATCTAACCGTCATCGGCCACCAAAAGTGCTCGACGTTAGTCGTGTTCTGGCAACCATCTGAGAGCGGCGCCGCCACCTTTTGGCTCTGCACGCAAGCCTGAACCCCACGTGCTACTCCTCGACGTCCCGCGTGCTACTCCTCGCAGTCCCGCGCGCTTGCAATCGCCAAGTCCACCACCGATTTAAGAGGTGCACCATTGCTGATGTCAGCATGTCGTCAGCGTGATGCAATAATTCCTTTTCCCTTTTATTAATTGTTTTGTATTTGTTTTCTGGATTTAATAGATACCCCTTTGGGCCATGTTTGTCAGGAATTTATTAATTTCTAAAAATGCTTTCAGTAATTATTAAAACTATGACAAGTGGGTCCAGATGGAAAAAATATTTAATAAATTCCAAAAATGTTTAATTGTTTTAAAAATGGATTTAAAATGGGACAAATCATAACTAATTCTTTTTATAATTCAAAAAAATATGTATAATCTATCAAAATGTTTAGAAAAATGAGATATTTACAATATCTTCATCATCATGCATTGATAATCAACTTTAACTAACAAGTTCAGTAGAATAACAAATCAACCCCCGCAGGTGATTCCGGGGTCTCCCCTGTATTAGTGTTTGCACCCCTCGGACACCGCTTAAATTGCCAAGAAAGCTTTAGGGGTACATTTCAACTCTATTTATCTTGTCATATCATCATATTTCTTGAGAATTGCATCTATGCCATGTGTTGATTGTTGTTTCTCTTTCTTTCCGGTGTTTTGCTTCTTCGCGGTAGAATACGATATCAAAATCGAGATCGAACACCGAGATCAACACCATCGAAGATCGACAAACAATACTTGATCAACTATAATCAAGTCAAGCACAAGGCTTCCGAATATCTTCTTATTGGCTATCAACAAACAAGGCAAGCATATCCCCACCATTATACAATCCTATGTTTTCAAAAGTATTTCATTCTTGCCATGATGCATATGATTCTACTGTGGTCTTTTTTCGATAGATAGAGTATCCTATCTATTGCATTACTCCCTTTGAGCTTATATTACCTGTTCCACTGCTCCTAGCATAACTAGGTTTGACTTGTGTGCACTACTAGAGCTTATATATGTGTCTGGCTTAGCCATGCTTAGCTATCAGTGTTGGTTCATCTAGATGATGTATCAGATGTAGAGAATCTAGTATGATAGGAGAACATGGTATACGGATGAGGTAAGATCAGTGGTAATGGTTAAACATGCTAAGGCTTGTATGGGTGGCCGCGGTGGGATGTGTTTTTGTAATCCCATGACCGCCACCATTAGGAACCGAGTTCTTGCCTTTGGAACCAAGACGAGCGTTGATGGCTCATAATATATTCGAGCTTGTTGGGGAACCCCAAGAGGAAGGTATGATGAGGACATCAGAAAGTTCTCCCTCAGTTATGAAACCAAGGTTAGCGAACCAGTAGGAGCAAGGAAACACCTCCAAGGTGTTGTTTCCAACTTGGAATCCTGCACAACACAACCACAGCACTTTGCCCCCAACTTATAGTGAGGTTGTCAATGTAGGGGTTCCGCGTATGAATACAATAATTTTTACCGTACGCCCCTGAACCCCTGATGGTGCCTGGACGTATCTATTAGTAATACAGTAATGGGAGGGGCTTCTCTCGAACTTACCCTTGAGGACCAAAAAGCATTGTCAACACTCAGGAGAGCACGGTTGATGTAGATGAGCCGAAGCCGACCTCAAGGTCGTGATGAAGTCCTTGCACTCCAACGGCTCCAATGACTTGGGTGCCTCAAGTGTGACACCTCGCGGGGAGTAACACACGTCCGGTGCCTGAAGATGACACTCGCTTTCCCGATCCAGTAGAAGTTGCGGAAGTAGAGCTCCTGGATCCGAATCCCGCAGCATGACGATGCTCCGTGGTGAAGATGTCTCTCGTTCGCGCAATCCGAACTTGGGACCACGGTCACGAGAGAGAGAGGGAATATAATTTGGAGGACTTCCCAAAAGTGAGAAGACCTTTATTGAATAGTGTGTGTATTTATCTGGCCAAATACCCCCACTATATATACAGGAAGGGGAGGTACTACCTCCCTCAAAGTCCCGGGGTGGGACTAAAGGAGATGAGAGGGGGAGGGGTGGCCATGCGGGCCACCCCCATGGGCCCCGCGCGCGGGGGTGGGGGGGCTGGCCCACTAGGGTGCTTGCCACCCCCTCTGGCCCTTCTCCCTCTCACCTTTACCTAATGGACCCTCTTCCCTCCGGAATTGGCCCATTAAGCATTTTGACCTTTAACTTGATTTTCTCTTTTATTAAATAATTATGAATAAATGGCTAAATCAATATTTAACATTCATTCATATATTATTCAATCTCTGTGGTTATGGAACACCTTCCACCTCCTCTTCGGACATCCTCCGTACTTACCAAAACCCTTCCGGTTTTCTCTCTACTATTCGTCAGCGATTATTCTAATCCTATAAACACTCTCTAAGCATCATCAAACCCTTAAGAGTGAAACCCTACCTTTCAGGAATACTCCATACATGGACGGGACACTCCCGGACCAATGATCGACAGAGGGACCTGGATGGCCATGTGACCCCTGTGCGTTCCATGAAGATCTTTCGTTGCTTGAACCAGGACGGTCATGTCTTATTCCTTTTGTCTCTCGATACTTGCATTGCCCAAGATCTGATCAATGAAATCACCATGTCGTGTTCAATCTCGTTACTGAACAATGCTACTTGACTCGTTCCAACAAGTGATATCGCTCTGGTCAAATCACACGTTGCACGGCTATTGGATATATCTTCTCGGAGTGGGCCCTTGAGTATCTTTCCGTCACGTGGGCGGAAAAATACCGCTCTTGACATATATTGCCTCTACAGTTTCCTCCGAGTACCTAAACACACCTTTATAACCACTATAATACCAAGTGGCGCTTGATGCTATCTAAGAACTCCCAGGAGACAGTGATTGATATAGTCTCACGGTCTAAGGAATAGTCTACGAGGATCCATTTCTAATCATCATAACTTTAACTTCATGACAGGACCGGGTCATGATGTTTAGGTTGGGTATTGGTTCATCATATCATTCTCAGAATGAGTTGACTAGCATAAATGCCACATGATCAGGAAACTTGATCATTAGTTGACCAATGAACCAGTGACTAGAGTTTCACTGGGAACCCCTGGTTGTTTATATGTCACACGTGTATTGATGTTTCCACTCAACACAGTTATGGCATGATATAACACTTAATTATAAACTTTATGAAATATGATAATAGTCCTTATTTCTATTTGTCTCTAGGGCATATTTCCAACAGTCTCCCACTTGCACTAGAGTACAAATACACTAGCTGCATTTGTTCTTAATCATTGGCACCATATTTCCAGTACCCTGAACATGCTTGCTCATGGAAGAGGTTGAGTCTTGGGTGTGTACTTTACAGCCCCAAATCCTTTGCAACTTACTAATGTCACCTTGATTAACATTAATACTTTATCATCACATGACAACATATGTGTGTATGCATTGTTGCTATGGCAGCAGAGCGAGGCCTGATTCTAGGAGCCTACAATGACTTTAGATCAAACTCGAGGGCTTTCTCGTGGGCACTGTTCCCTGGGACACATCATTATACGTTAAAAGCGAACTAGCCCCGCCTAACATTATACAACACTTTAGATGGTACCCTTATCTATTATTATAAATGTATTCATCGAAACACTAGTGCACTCTGTGGAACTTTCGATGTTTTTGTTCACCTCGCTTCCTACTTAACTCTAATCGGTATTACGGGAGTTTCCAACATATTCCCTTATAACCTAACCCTTTATGCTTTAAGATATGTCATCATTTATGGATTTTGGAAAACATGTCTATAGTTCTCTATTAGACACTGCGGACAAACTTAGCTTAAGATTCAGTTATTCGAACTTAATCACTTTTAAATGTTCCTTATTGGATCATATATTATGTTAAGTTATCATCATGGTTTTCTAAGATAGAACCTATGTCTCAACATAGTGGATGATGATCATCCTTTTTCTTTCTTTCAACCATTGATGTTAAACTTAATACTATTCCTATCTTGTGTTATTAAGGACCAGTTCCTTAATTAACTTCCATTCTGAAACCCTTTTTAGAATCCCTTAAGGAATACTACATAATATCATAATACACTTATTATCAACTTCTACACCTTATAAATCATTATTTATTGGTACTTGCTCTTTTATTCTTAACACACTTAAGAATCACTCCTATAAGCTCCCACTCAAAATATGTTTAACATATTTGGGTATGAGTCACTACTCTTACTCAAACTATGTTCCTACATATTTGAATTTGACACTTATATTGCTCCCACTCAAAAATATGTCATTCACATATTGTTTTAGGAAGACTTTTATAGCTCCCACTCAATTTCAAACAAATTGCATATCCCCTCACTATTTTTAACATTTTCAAAATCCTTTGATCAAATAACAAACTTGGAGTTTTACTATGAGATACTAGTACTTTTACTACATTTAAATCCACCGGAAATTTAGCACACTTGGATCAAATTCATTTGAATTCATCCAATACTTGACAAATTGTGCTTTTGTCATTCACCCCCTTTTCCACAATGGCTTTGCAGTCATTTGGGAAAATTCAAAGTAACTCCTTTTACTTGTGAGATTCAGCAATGATTTGCTTTCTAATCTCAAGGAAATTTTTCTTTGGGATTTCTCATAATTTTAGTTTACCATTATTGACTTAGTAGTTCATAGGTATGTCATATTCCAAGAATCATGACAAATGATTCACAAATGTCTCCATACAAGATATGGGATGAATTTTGAATCCTACTTTATTTAGTGAAAACACCAGTGGGGAAAACACAATGATTATTATCATTGATTCTTTCCTTTGTGAAGAGAATCGTTCAGGAACATTTTCCGTTGCGCTTATCAACACTCTAATGCATGGTTTTGAATCCTCATCATGTTTTTTACTATCTTCCAATTGCTCCATAATCAACAAATATCACTGAATGCGAACTTTATCAAAAATGTACAAAAATACAAGCAATACTAGTTTTGCTTCCCTTTTGGCTTCAGCTATGGATTCCGTATTCAAAGTTTCCAATGAATACTCTACAAGGACTTATTCTCTATTGTTTTGGTTATATCGAATAACCCCAAAACTTTTACGAATTCAAATGGTTCACAATATATCCTAATTGAGTGCTAACTATTTCTAACTAATGGTCTCTACATCTACACTACAACGATTTATTTGGTGCCATCTATTCACCAATTTTGATATCTAATATCATATTGTGATGCTTTGCATTTTGACGTTTCAAAATGCTTTGAATTCCACAATTTCTTTTATGCCATTCTTATAAAGTCGAACTTCATTAATATTGATCAAATAATAGTAATTAGATTCTCTTTTATATTTATACCCTTTGTTGATGAAACACTTTGATCATTTCAAATAGTTTCATACTTATGTTTCCTTTGGTAAACTACTTTACACATTTAAACAATCATATAATGATAATTACCATTTTTCAAAACACAATACATCGAATACGTATTTACTTTTAACAATTCATTAAAACACTTTGTATTCAAGTAATACACAGTGTTCAAGTTATTTTGCCGAACTTAGGCATGATTCATATGTGACAAGAAATCGAATGACTTTTCACATATTATCAACATAACTTTTGATTTAAACAATGGTTTCATTCATTAATGAATATATCATTAAGTTGGGTATTTTAAGGCATTTCAATATTTTACAAATGTTCATGCATTATCAATTAGTTTCAAACAACAAGGATAATTCACATATAATCAAACAAGATATGAACACAACTAGAAATCATTCATAAAAGTTGAACAACTGTTTGTTACAAGCTCATATGAATGACCGTCTCACAAAGTGTGAGACACACTAAAGAAGTTCACAATCTTTTGATTACAATAATCATCCTAAACACAAACTAAGTGATAAATGTTGAGGGAGAGTGTCGTTGGCCATCATCATCATGCTCTCTATCAACATGCAACGTCACCTCCTCTCCAGCAAGCACCTCTCATCCAGAAGGACCTGTTTTTAGTAAAATAGAACAAGTATCAAATATACTTAACACTGCAATTGTGTTTGCAAGATTATAACATTTATAAAAATTGTATATCAAATATATACCTTTGTCATTAATGACCTCAGTGACAATGGGTTCAGCCGTGACATTCATGAGATGTGATATGAACCTGTGGAAATCATGTTTTTCCACGTCGCCTCTCATAATGCAACTCCTGACTTGTGCTTGTTAGCTTGGTGGCAGCGACCGGAGCACAATGCCATTTGCAAAAGAGCCCGTCATCCAGCTATCCAGGAAGTATGCAGGCCTGATGTACGCATCATGCATGCGCTCCAAGTGGTCGTCAAGTGATGAGTTCTCCTCCATCTTAATGGAGAGAAAGTCTCCCATCAACTCATGCTCCCATATGCGTGTGTGTTCCACAAAATGTGTCCTAAGCTGTACCATCGTCGCCTGAGGGTCAAGATTTCCCATGATTGGCCACAGCTCATCCACAATCCCGTAGCACATTATAACTTATATGAAGGTGGACATCTCACGACGGTAATAGTGGTCTTCCCGCTGTTCTGGGGTGTCTAGGTCAATGGGATGATCCAAATCCATCTCGTCGAGTATGTAGTCGACCACGTCATTCTCGCCAAGGAGAACATGGAGACGCACAACCCACATAGAGAAGTTTGATCCATCTAGTCTGAGCTTCTCTCCTTCTAACCAATCGTCAACAGGAAAGGTAGCATCGGGGAGAATCATATTTTACATTTATAATTGCAAAAGGAATTTAGAATAAGTTTATAATTAAATGAGTTAATAATAACTCCACCCAGAAACACCTATCCCATGAATGGTTCCTAGTGATAACACGAACCCTTTTCCCCACATATCCCCCGATCGTCATGCCATCAATGTGGGTTCAAGGGTGGACTCTAAACGTCGGTCACGTCATTCATGCGACTCGTGGTCGATCTTTCGACAATCTGCGTTCCGAGGCCATGTCTACACATGCTAGGCCCGCCAACTCAACCTTAGTGTATTCGCTGTGCAAAATGGCTTAGACCCACTGTATTCGAACGTAGATATGTCTGACACCCGATCATCATGGCCTGCCTTATACCGAAGAACTTTCATTGGTAATTTTAATAGGGATCATCTTATTAGGCTACCGTTGAGTATCTAATACTAGCACACAATAAGATATACAAAGAATAACATTGAATGTAAATGCGATGTGATATGGTACTTCATGTCATGATCTCCATCCGTCGTCACCGGATTCCGGCGCCAGGGTTTTGGCGTCGTAGACACCAGGGTACCGATATCCTTCCGGTGTGGTAGTCCGTCACCTCCATGACTATCTACTACTACGTAACATAAGGTAATCACTTTATCTTTGCCACAACCATATGACAAAGCAACGCCCCCGGCAAAACAAAGTTAGACGCCTCTACTTTATATTTGCATATTTTACGTGGCTGAATGGTCTTTCGCATAAGAACCGTTCTTACCTACGAACTTTCAGCACAATGCTGATCAAGTAGTTGTCTCTACTACACCCCTTTTAGGGCCCTCTGTTGTAAATGGGATACCAAATAATGGGAGAGAGACAAACACCCCCCTAAGCCACTTTATACTGTACAAGCCGTATGTCAAGCGTGGACCAGTCTCGCGAATGAACGCGTAAAGTCTGTTGGGGGCCGCTTCATCAAGCATTACTGCGGTGTACACAAGTACATGTGGGAGGGTAACAACTAAAAGATCAACGCCCACACGCTACATCTCGTGTGTTCTAACCGTACTAGCACTACTATGCATAGATCTAGCTCTGATACCACTGTAGGGGTTCCGCGTATGAAAACAATAATTTTTACCCTACGCCCCTGAACCCCTGATGCTGCCAGGACCTATCTGTTAGTAATACAGTAACGGGAGGGGCTTTTCATGAACTTACCCTTGAAGACTGAAAAGTGTTGTCAACGCTCAGGAGAGCGTGGTTGATGTAGACGAGCCGAAGCCAACCTCAAGTTCGTGATGAAGTCCTTGTGCTCCAACAGCTCCAGCCACTTGAGTGCCTCAAGTGTGACACCTCGTTGGGAGTTACACACGTCCGATGCCTGATGATGACCCCCGCTCCCCGATCCAGCAGCAGTTGCGGAAGTAGAGCTCCCGGATTCGAATCCCGCAGCACGACGGCGCTCCGCGGTGAAGATGTCTCTCGTTCGTGCAGTCCAAACTTGGACCACGGTCACGAGAGAGAGAGAGAGAATATCAATTGGAGGTCTTCCCAAAAGTGAGAATACCTTTATTGAATATTGTTTGTATTTATCTGGCCAAATACCCCCACTATATATAGGGGAAGGGAAGGTACTACCTCCCTCAAAGTCCCGTGGTGGGACTAAAGGAGAGGACAGGGGAGAGTTGGCGCCACTAGCCACCCCTATGGGCACCGCGCGGGGGGCTGGCCCACTAGGGCGTCTGCCACCCCCTCAGGCCCTTCTCCCTCTCACCTTTCCCTAATGGGCCCTCTTCCCTCCGAAATTGGCCCATTAAGCCTTTTGACCTTTAAATTGATTTTCTCCTTTATTAAATAATTATGAATAAATGACTAAATCAATATTTAAATCCATTCATATATTATTCAATCTCCGTGGTTATGGAACACCTTCCACCTCCACTCCGGACATCCTCCTGACTTAACGAAACCCTTCCGTTTTTCTCTCTACTATTCTTCGGTGATACTTCTGATCCTATAAACACTCTCTAAGCATCATCAAACCCTTAATCATGATACCCTACGGTTTGGGAACACTCCAGACATGGTCGGGACACTCCCGGACCAATGATCGATAGAGGGACCTGGATGGCCTTGTGACACCTGTGTGTTCCACGAAGATCCTTCGTCGTTTGAACTGGGACGGTCGTGTCTTATTCCCTTTGTCTCTCGATACTTGCATTACCCGAGATCTAATCAATGACATCACCATGTCATGTTCAATCTCGTTACCAAACAATGCTAGTTGACTCGTTCCGAAAAGTGATATCCCTATGATCAAATCACACGCTGCGCAGGAATTGGATATATCTTCTCCGAGTGGGCCCTTGAGTATCTTTATGTCACGTGGACAGACAAATCCCGCTCTTGACATATATTGCCTCTACGGTTTCCTCTGAGTAACTGAACACACCTTTATAACCACTGTATTACCAAGTGGCTTTTGATGCTATCTAAGCACTCTCGAGAGATAGTGATTGATATAGCCTCACGGTTTAAGGAATAGTCTACGAGGATCCATTTCTAATCATCATAACTTGAACTTTGTGACATGATCAGGTCATGATGTTTAGGTTGGGTATTGGTTCATCATCTCATTCTCGGAATGAGTGCAGTCCATTTCCAACTGGCATAAATGCCACATGATCAGGAAAGTTGATCATCTGTTAACCAATGAACGAGTGACTAGAGTTTCACTAGGAACCCCTGGTTGTTTATATATTACATGTGTATTGATGTTTTCACTCAACACAGTTATAGCTTGATATAAAACTTAATCATAAACTTTATGAAATATGATAATATTCCTTATTACTATTTGTCTCTAGGGAATATTTCCAACAGTCAATCTCACCGGTTTTGCTAAAAACAAATGATTAAACATATTGTGTGGAAGATAGTAATTGCTTGCAGAAAGTAAACAGAAAACAGTAAATAGTAGATTGTAGATTAATGGTAAAAGAAAGGACCGGGGTCCATAGTTCACTAGTGGTGATTCTCCTTAAGATAGATAACATGTTGGGTGAACAAATTACAGCGGGGCAATTGATAAACATCGAGAAAGCATACATGCATATAATAATCATCTTGACTCCTATGAGATTTGATTGGGCATTACAAGATTATACATAGACCATAATCCAATTGCATCTATGACTAATAATCCACCTTCAGGTTATCATTCGCACCCCCTCCAGTATTAAGTTGCAAGCAACAGATAGTTGCATTAAGCAAAGTGTGTAAAGTAAACAATACGACTGTTCTATGAACAAAGGATTGTTATTTGCTCCCTAGTAGCAACAACACATCTAGTACCTTACAGATTTCTATTACTTCCCTAGATTACTAGAGGCATGAACCCAATATCGAGCATAAATACTCCCTCTTGGAGTTACTAGCATCTACTCGGCCAAGATAACTACTAACAACGGAGAGCATGCTAGATCACAAATAACAAAGACATGATAGAATCATTAATCAATCTGAAATAGCATCTCAATATCCATCGGATCCCCACAAACACAACATGTAGGATTACAAATAGATGATCTTGATCATGAACAGAGCTCACAAGATCTAAAAAATGTAGCACAAAGGAGAAGAACCAACCATCTAGCTACTACATGGACCCGTAGTCCAGGATGAACTACTCACGCATCACACCAGATTGGGGCATGGTGATGAAGAAGGCCTCCAGGGTGATCTCTCCCCTCCGGTAGGGTGCCGGGAAGAGCTTTAGATCCCTCCCGATCTAGGGATGGAGATGGCAGCGGCTACAGACTCTTTCGTGAAATGGCACTCTGTCATCTTGTTAATAGGTTAGTTCTAGAAAATGTGTAAAAATAATCCAAAGTGTGGGCAAAACATAAGAAAGTAGATATAAAACAAGCATGAAACATCAAAAATTATCGATTCTTTTGCAACATATCAACATCCCCAAGCTTAACTCCTGCTCATCCTCGAGTAGGTAAGTGATAAAAATAAAGAATAATTTTTTAGGTGACATGCACCATCATAATCTTGGTCAAATTATTTGTAGAACATTGATAGCTGGGATCACAGTACTTTAACATAGCTTGAAAGATATAGTTCTAACAATAAGACATACCAATTATGTTGCCGCATGAAAAGGCACAAACAAAAGATTCATGAATAACAATGCTTTGCAAGACGTTTGTTTGTTTCACATAAAGAAAACATAAAGATAATGGTATTCATCTTGTCCCTCATAGTGTAGCAAACATAAATGCATAGGACACCTTCAAAGTTCATAAGGGTGACTAGATACAAATAGTTTAAGAACAAGCAATATCAAAGTTATGCATCAATCAACAAGTCTTGGGACATTGCACATTAATCTAAAAATGGCCACTATGCTCTCTTAATAGGTGCATAACGATAGAAGATGGAGACTCAATCTAAAAGTAAAAGAAAGGCCTTTATAGAAGGAAGCAGGGATTCAAGTGTCATAAAGAGCTTCCAAAAATTATGGTACTTATTAGCTTTCTGCTCTCATTTAAGCATCTTGAAGTGATTAAGGTTTAAAGTGAACAAACTATGAAGTATATGCTTGACAAAGTATAAGTTGGCAATCTCATATCCCTTGAATACGAGGGTCGCTCCTCATGCTACTCAAGTTGAGTTACTGGGAAGTTCTTGTCATAGTAAGTACATGTGTATCATAGAGAACTGCCAACAGGGTACCCCTTGCCCGATGATACGGAAGAATCCCCATATCAAAATGACAAGGAAAGTAGACAATGAGCATCTTAGCAATCTTCTTATTTACCATGGGAAATGGTGCTTTTTTCTCTCTTTCCTCTTTTCTCATATTTTTTTCTTTTTCTCAATCTCTATCTATTTGTTTATAATAAGAATGCTTCATAGATTGCTCATTATGGTTACGCTGCAGGTTTCCACCATGATTAGGCATGGATTAGACCTGCGGCCCATGCGTTTCACTAACACACATACATAACTCCATGGACTTACAAGCTCCCCTTTCATTTCACACCGATGACATCCATAAACAAAAGAGCATGATATCAACTGGGTATAATGTACAAGTGCAATGTTGAAAGCGTTCCCCATGACAACATGGTTCTGTTAATCCCCAACATATAAGTGCAAGCATATACAACATAGATGACACAATGGTTCAAGTTTATTAGGGGCAAGAAAAGTAAAGTGTGTCATCAAGTTCGTGAGAGCTTTAATCACTAATTTTCACATAACAAGTTTAATTCGGAACGTAGATAAAAACATGATTATATTTGGAATAGCAAACGCTAATAGGTAGGTACAGTGGACTCTTTGGAATAACTTGGTTTTATTTGGAGTTGGATGCATGAGTGGAAATCATAGTTGGTTATGGAGTCTAGCAAAAGACTAGGAGCGACCAACTAAGAGAGCAATAATGACCATAATCATGCAAAGCGACAAAACATCATTAATTAAAGCATAAAGTGATATTACAAGTCGAAAACTAAAGGATCATAGAGGCTATGGTGACTTGGGATAGTCTTAACATGGTGTGAGCATGCACCAAATCAACCCAAATAAAGAATCAAAGGAGAATACCACAATACTATGCTTTAATATGCTAAAACAATGCATGATTCTTTCAAGGCACATTAAGCAATTTAAATTGTTTATAACATGTAATGCCACAGCAAAAATCACTAAAAATAAAGCCAAAACAATATCAAGCATGAAATGACAAAGCATAGGCCATAGTCACAAACAAGCTCCTTACTACCACTTAAGCATGAACTTTTCCTACTCTTTTCCAATCCAAATCAGCTTTATATGAAAACTAATGCACGAATGAGGGGGTCCAACCAATTTATTCAAGCAAACTAAGAAAACTAAAACCAAAAACAAAAACAAAGATGCTCCAAGAACAACACAACTGTGCATGAAACAATAAAAATGAAGTGTTTGGAAGAAACCTGAAATTTTATTAATGAAGAAGGGGATGCCTTGGGCATCCCCAAGCTTTGACGCTTGTACTTCTTGGATATTTCTTGGGGTGACATGCGGTGCCATCCCCAAGCTTGAGCTCTTGTACATTCTTCATCTCATTACATCATTCTTCCTTACACCTGAAATTTTTCATTCATACAAAACTTCACACAATCTTCATTAGCAACATTAGTGTACTCAAGATAATAAATATTTCGGTTCAGTTCCAACGCAAGTAAAACTTTCATTAAAACACAAGATACTGTAGCACTTCCTTTAAAAAGTTAAAATGATCAAAGAGAACTCAAAGAGAAAGAGATTAAGAGGAAAATGCAAATAATGTCAGAAATCTGTCAAAACAGACCAGCAGGTAAAACCAATTTTTTCGAAGACCTTCCATTTCTAAAATCAAAAAGTGTTGAACTAACGAAAGTTGGATAATAACCTGTGGCAGAAGCACAAATAATTATAGCTCAAACTGACGTACAGAGATTTTTCACGAATGTTTACAACGAAGCACAAAAATCTGTTTCCGGACAGCAACTTTCCCAAGCATTACTTCTCTCTCATTAGAGGTTACTTTTGGCACAAAAACCACACAAATATGATAAGTAGAGGTTATTACTTAAGCAATAACTTCCAAGACTCAACTAAAACTTTTGGGTTATCTCCCAATAAGTACTTTTCTTTAACGCCTTTAAGTTAGGCATAAAAAGCAAGAAAACAATCAAGTATTCTCAAATGAACAAGCATTAAGAGGAATTTTTTAATAAGAGAGGCAAAAGGAATCTTCTCTATCTACTTAGGGAAGTTATCTATACCTTTTTGAGTGGGAGTTGTTATTTAATGGTGTGGGGTCCCCTGGATTCAACATCCGAGAAATCCCTGTTATGTAAATATCCACGTTCCCATGATCAGTGAGCCGTGGAACATAACCAACAAGTATCATTACAACCTCCGAGGTATACCAAATTACAAGTCTTACATAAATGTCGTTATGGCTATACCATCTTTAGAAGCGGAACAACATCACGCGCAAAGACCAATCATGCCTCAACCCACCAGCAACTGACTGGGAGAACGTCCTAGTTCGCATAATCATCATCACCGCCTTCTTCTTGAAATATGACAAAGTTAATAGCTAGGGACAATGATAGTGAGTATGTTTGAATGTACTCCCAAACCACCAAGATAAGTTAAACGAGGTAATGCAATTTGGCTGTGGCGAGATAGCTCTATCTAGGGTTGCTTTTGAAAAACCTAGATCATCTCTTGTAGTTATGGCATATCTATAACTTCGTGGAAAAAGGAGTTTTGAAAACATGCCTCCGTTTGATAATTTAGAGTATCCCCATACCCTTGTTGAAAACCTTTTTGAAAACAGTTTTGGAGAAAAACCCTTTTTAAACTTCTTTGACCACCTATGGTCAAAACAAAACTTTAAACTCAGGTTACCTCGGAACCTCCATGCTTTCATCCATTTTTCCAAACACCACCATTTGGGTACTCCTAACCCTCACCTTTCCAACCGTCCTTGACCGTGGACGCGGCTATTCGAATAGATTATACTCTATAGAGTTTGCGCACTTTCCCCACAAGAATCAATACATCCGCCGGGATAAAACCACGGCCCACTACACACAATAGATGGGGGTTTGGATAATCAAATCTACCCTTTCGCTTGTCGACCCTAGCAAAGGCTGCTTTTCCTTTTGGGTTTGTTCTCCCCGACAACGAGTATGTGTCTCCTAGCCATAGTCCTGCCTTCCATACATGCGTATACCCAAACCGTATCTTGGTGTATACCATAACTTGGTGACTCCACTTCCTTTCGTACCACCTAAGTCATACTGTCCGCGGGGGACCCAATTGTTGTACTAGCACTCCTCCCAAGACAGGCTCACTCTTGCCGAAGCAAGCTATAGGCTCCAGATCCGTAGAACTGTTAGCGCCTGCCCAGAATTCAAGGGATTTCTCCCAATAAGCATAGTACAAACTGCCTCGGCTAAACAAGACAAACTACGAGCTAAGCCCCAACACCTGGGGTAATGTGGTTGCAAGGATAAAAATTATTCCGGTAAAGGCGTAGAACATCCCTTCTCTTTCTCTTATCCATTTTGTCATTTATCATCACCACTTCTTTCGCTAAAACATCCGCTTGGAAAGATGTCTCTTCCCAAGGGTTTTACAAAGCAGTTTTGAAACATTTGTACTAGGGTAAATCCCAAAACAATTTATTCAACAAAAATTCGTGGTTTCCAACGATGTAGGATGCTAATCATAATAACCCCGATCTAAAGGGGAGTAAATGGTAGGTTTACATCTAGGTGGGTGCCATGATGGACACCAAGTCATAACTTGGAGGAGCCAAGTTATTAGCGTAGTGTTTATAAAACACGACATGTAGATAAATAATGCACTTTATAAAGGAGGTACAAAACAGGTAGTAAAAAGAGTAGGACAAGTATCAGAATTCGGGAATGGTGGCTTGCCCGTGATTAGCGATAAGTCCTTGGAATTCCTTAGATAACCAAGAATACTTGATAAATAATAATAAGAAGTCACTTTCTTCTCTTCGTCAAACAAACACACTATCACCATCATCGAGTATACATGCAAGCAGAAAATACCACAATCAGTATAAGGCATACAGGCATCAAACCATACAACAAGCAAACATAAATCATACTACTTAATTAGTAGGTTTTTGGAGAAGTTGGGTACTAGTAATGGATTTACTAGATTGCCATATTAGAGTTTTCCCTTGGAAGATAGTTGTCTGGGCTATTTACCGAGGACTTGGGATGGGGACTGAGGTCTGTAGGATACCAATGTGCAACAATGATAGCCTTAGGTAGGTCTTGACAAAACAAGACCAACACAAGTGGTTTCACCATTTTATCACTTACCTGATTTAGTTATGCTTTTTATAGTGGACTAATTCTAGTTTGAGGAAATAATTCACCAAAATTTATCTGGAGTCCCAAAAATTATTTCCTTGGGTGATTAAGAAATGTTTGATATACTGAACCACATAGAATTGGAATCTGGTCAAAAGAATTAATAGAACCCCCTTAATAAATCATCAAAGGCAGTTATGTAAGGTATTTGTCTTTTTCACCAGATTTCTTTTACAGAAGGTTTTATTGGGATTCCAATTTTACATGGTGGGTAGTGGAATTACCTTTCTGTAGAAATTGGAATTACCCATTTTGGATATCCAGAACTAATGGAGGGATTTATCTAGTGAAGTTGGTGTATATAGAATAGTTTAATTCATTAAAAATTCAACCAGAGCTCAATAAAATCGGAGCTGCTGGGGTTTGATAGAAGCTGGTACTAGGATGTACTGGGAGGTGGAATTAGGTCAATACCAACTTTTGTTTGACCTAGAGAAATTCCCTAAGGCAGATATTCTCTGTTTTTGGTAATTTTGCTAAAGGGTGCCCTTAGTCCACCTTGACTTGGGATAAATGCTAGATGGTACCTATAGTTATGCTATCAGAGGAACTTGGTTTCATCCTTGTTGGAGATGTGTATCTCACTCAGGAATCTATTTACTGGAAAAGGTCCATTTTAGTAGATTTAATGTCAGTAAATAATGGCATTTACTTTTGGCAAGCTACCAGTTCTGCATGTTGAAGAAAACAGTCAGGAACGCTAGGAATTTTAGATCTGCGCAAGGTGAATTATTTTCCATTTTCTTTTGCATTTAAAGTAAATGGTTAATTATAGATCTAGAAAAGAAATAATAATAAAAAGAGAGGATAGGGATTATTGGTCCGGATCTGAGAAGATCTGGGCCACGTGGTGAGAAAACGGCCCACCCGAGCAGGTGACACGCGCGGGAGGCTTGGTTCAAAGGCCCCGGGCGGGGCCCAGTCATCAGTAGGAGAGGGCGGCGAAGGGGTACGGTGGCTTCTCGTCTGTTGGATTAGGTGAGGATGGATAGCGCCGAGGCCGTCTCCCTCCTCTTGACGGGGGGTTCCGGGGACAAAACCCTAGCAGAGGGCGCCGGGGGAGCTCACCGTTGCACGGGAGAAGTGGCGGGATGGTGATGAGGAGGCGCGGCGTACCGCGACGAGCCCTGCAAGGGGCAGCAAGGTGGGTTTCGTCGCAGGAGGGAATTCCCGCTCTGACGCCGGCGAGCTCCTCCTTCGGTGCTTGCCGGAGTGGGTGCCGGTGGTGCATGCGTGCCAAAAATCAAAATAGGGTTAGATAGAGAAGAGTATGGGGATTCTGTTTCGGTGATATGGAGCGGAGGAAGGATAGAGGAGAGAGCAGAGTGAACAGATGTTGTGAAGGGCCGAAGGGGGGCTTCCTTTTCTTATCTCGACCAGTGCAGAGCGAGGGGGAGGAAATGGAGCTCGGGGTGGTAAGTGTGAGTAGAGAGGAGAAAATGAGGGGTAGTGGGAGGCACTTTGGTTTGCTATGACCTTATAACCGAGTTGGGGTGGTTCATCATGGTCATGGTCCATGGGAGGAGTTGGGGAAGGGCCAGTGCTCTAGTTGGAAGGCTTGGGCGGTGGAGCTCGTGCAGATGAGTCAAAAAGAGCGGAGGACTCGCAGGAGGAGTCTTACACAGCAAGGTGCTGGTCCTCTACTCCACTCAGGTGCGGTAAAGTAGTAGGAGGGGGAAGGGCTAGGGCAAGCTTGAGAGGCTGTCATGTGGGGTGTGGGGGGAGAGAGAGGGTGGTGCTTTGGTCGTGTGTAGTGGTAGGGAGGGAGACGGGTGGCTGCTGCAGCAAGTTTGAAGAGAACTTTGTCATATTATGGTTGTCTCTCTTCTCTCTACCCGTCTTCCAAACACAAGAGACAAGAGAGGGGAACCTAAAGTGGTCGTGCTATAGTGATGATCGACCAGAGGAGGGGTGGGTGCTGTAAAAGCTTGCTTGGTAAGGTCAGAGAGAGGGTTTGGTTTGGTTTTTGATACAAAAATGACTAAATGCTCAAATCTGCCATAATGGATGATCAAGAGTTATTGCTTGATTCTTGATCTTGACCAAGCGAGATAAGGATGCTGGTAGATAGGTGTGATCAAGATGCCTCTCCAGGGTTTATTTGGGATTTTTCATAAGATTAGAAGTCCACTTAAACCTATTTATTCAAAAAATGCAGAAGTAGTTTGTGGAAGCTCATTTATTATTTTTACATTGTACCTTGTTGGATTTTTATGGGATAAGGTTCCAAATATGATTACACCCTTAGGGGAAATTTCCCAAGATTTATTGAGACCTAAAAGTATTTAAAACATTTATTTTATTATTTCTTCCATTTATTAAAAAGGGCAAAAAGAATTATTAAGACTCTTCAAAAATATTTATTTTTGAGGTAAGAGGATAAGGTATGATGTATGGACCTCAATTGAGCCAAAATTTGGGGGAGTGTTTTGGAAAAAGCAAACTTTCCTTTATGGAAGAAGTTTTGGAGATTTTGTCATTTAAAGAGATTAAGTAGATTTGGAGCCATAACAATTATGGATAATATTTGATAAATCTTCGTGATCAAGGTAGATGATGTAGAAAAGGTGTAAAAAGCATTTACAACCTTGGGATTGGAGAATCCAAGTGGATTTTGGTGAAAACTAGAGATTTAAGGATCTTGGGTAAGATTGTTTTCATGCCACCAAAACCTTGTTGGATGTTGGAGATCAAATCTCCCCTTGGGGAATGGGATAGATGGATGGATATACCAAGTGATGTACATCAACATGGTATAGAGGTTTAAGCTTGATCTTGCTTGAGTTCACCAATAATTGATTTCAAACTTTGAATAAAATAAGCTTGCCAAAGCAGATTATCAGATTGCCTTCAAAACCATGTGGGTTTAAGAACTACCAAGATCCAATTGGATTAAGGGAACTAGGTATTGGTATACCTATATGAGTAGATCACAGCCATGCAAAGAGTTGGTCAGTAGAAGTTTGGATGGTGGTGTGAGCTTCTGTCAAAGTAGGCATGTTGTCTAGATTTGCAGGAATAGTTATTTTCTTGCGGGCAAAGCCTTTAAGAGCAAGTGGGTTGGAGCATGATCTAACCAAGGCCAAGAATGGGCCGTGGTATTCCTTAGGATGGTTAACAAGATGGTTTAAATGAATTTCCAAAAATGCACCAGGGTTGAGAAAGGGAGACATTCAAAAAGGTGATGTTGAAACATATTCCAGACTTAAGCCAAATTTGGCAGATTTAGGGTTTTTTGACAAGAATGTGGGTGATGATGATTTTGAAGGGTTGCAAGGTACAAAGGCATCATCCAGTGGATGATGTTGAAGTGTAGATTGAGTAGGAAGGGATCCATGCTGGGTATTGGTCTTCATTAACTTGGAAACTTCTAGAATGGATCACTTCAGAGCTTATCTGGTTAGGGTTTTAGATGATCACCTAGTAGCCAGGGATTAGATCCATCTTTGTATTCTTTCTTAGGGTGTGGTGATTTGGAAACATCTTTATCCTAGGGATGAGCTCCTAGAGTAGCTCATACTATCTCCTCAGCAGACAAATCAAGCAGCAGATGAAGGCAGTTCATTAGATAGCAGATCAAGGCAACTCATCTTACTAACAAAACAAATATACCACCATGGGTACCTCCAAGCCTAGCTTGAGGTAGGGATGTGTATTTTGAAATGGTGGAATTTCAATAAGGTGGGAGTCCTTGGTATTTCTACCAAGAGTGAAATTCAAAAGCTTTATAAAAATGTTTTAGAAAAACCTAGAGGTAAGAGTAGTAGAAGGTTCGTTCTTGAAAACATAGGGAGATAGTATTCTATAGCTCTCCATAGTTTTATCAATAGAAGCTACTAAAGTAGTTGGTTTGCAAAGGCTTCTTGGCTCAGGTTTTGAAATGCCAAAACATTTGAGAACATGGAAATTAAGCCAAGACAGTTTTGGGAAGTAGCTTTTGTCAACTGGTGTTGAGGTAAGGAGTATATCATCTAATACACATTCATATGTATAAGCATATCCAAACAACAATCAAACGCATCAGCATTAAACAATAAAAAGTTTTTGTTCCCCCTGATTTTTGCATTCTAGACAACTAATCACGGTTGCTGAAATTGGGATGTTACAAATGGTACCTTCTTTCATATCAATAATGGCACCAACAGTTCTAAGAAAAGGTCTTCCCAAAGTAATAGGACAACAAGCATTGCATTCAACATCGAAAACATAGAAATCAATGGGGACATAGGCATTGTTAACCATAATAAGAACAACATTAATTCTCCCCATGAGTTTCTTTTTAGCATTATCATCAAGTGGGACATTTAAATAACAATCTTTCAATGTTGGCAAATCAAGCATTTCATAAATCTTTCTAGGCATAATAGAAACACTACTATCAAGGTCACATAAAGCTTTGAGATCAAAATCATTCACTTTCATATTAATGATGGGTTCCCAACCATATTCTAATTTCATAGGAATAGAAGCTTTATGTTTCATCTTTTCTTCTTTAATTTTTATGAGAGCATCAGTAATGTGTTTTGTAAAGGCCATATTCATAGCACTAGCATTATGACTTTTAGCAAGCTTTTGTAGGAACATAGTTACTTCAGAGATATTGCAACCATCAAGATCAAAATCATAACTATCATATAAAGTAGTAGAGCTATTGTTTCCCATATTTCAAAGAATTTTAGCATTTTTATTAGAGAAGGTTCCATTGGGTTTACTAGCTTCAACATTAGTGGTAGTGATAGTAGAAATACTAATTTTTCTAGCAATTTCATCTTCTCTTTCCCACTTAGCATGCAATTTAGCTAATAGTCTAACATTTTCATCAATTATTACTTGTAAGGCATTAGTAGCAGCAAAAGGATTTTCAATAGTTTTAGGTTTAGCAGCCATTTTGTTCAAAGAAGATTGTGCTTCATATAATGATGTTATATTTCTTTTAGCATTAGAGAGTTTTTCCTCAGTAGTTTTATTGAAAGAAGTTTGTTTACTAATAAAATCTTTAAGCATGACTTCAAGTTCAGAGGGTGCACTCCTATTATTGTTGTAGGAATTTACATAAGCATTACCATTATTGGGAGGATATGGCCTATAATTATTATTACCAAAATTGTTCCTGTAGGCATTGTTGCCAAAATTATTATTTCTTATAAAGTTCACATCAACTTGCTCTTCTTGAGCAACCAAAGAGGCTAAGGGAACATTATTTGGATCAATACGAGCTTTTCCATTAACAAGCATAGACATAATAACATCAATTTTATCACTCAAGGAAGAGGTCTCTTCAACAGAATGTAGCTTCTTACCTTGTGGAGCTTTCTCACTATGCCATTCAGAATAGTTAACCATCATATTATCCAGAAGTTTGTTGTAGGACCCAAAGTAATGGTCATAAAGGTTCCTCCAGCAGCAGAATCTAGTAGATTCCTTGAAGAATAATTCAGTCCTACATAAAAGGTTTGGATAATCATCCAAGCAGTCAGTCCATGAGTGGGACAATTCTTTACCAAAGATTTCAATCTTTCCCAAGCTTGAGCAACATGTTCATTATCAGATTGTTTAAATTTCATTATTTGACTTCTCATAGATATAATCTTAGCAGGTGGGTAGTATTTTCCAATGAAAGCATCTTTGCATTTACTCCAAGAATCAATACTATTTCTAGTTAGGGATTGCAACCATTCTTTAGCTTTTCCTCTCAAAGAGAAAGGAAACAATTTAAGCTTAATAATATCTCCATCTATATCCCTATATTTTTGCATCTCACAAAGTTTAACAAAGTTATGAAGATGAGAAGCAACATCTTCAGTACCAATACCAGAAAATTGTTCTATCATAACAAGATTGAGTAAAGCGGGTTTAATTTCAAAGAAAGTAGCTTCAGGAACAGGTGGAGCAATAGGTGTGCACATGAAATCATTGTTGTTGGTGCTAGTGAAGTCACACAACATAGTTATTTCAATAGTAGTCATTTTTTGTGTTTTTAATATAAAGAAGCAAACTAGTACAGCTAAATTTTTTATGTTTTTGATAAAGAAACAAGCAGACAAAGAAGAAATAAACTAAGGAAAATAAATCAAACAAAGTAAAGAGATTGGTTATGTGGGACTCCCCTTGTGAAGATGTCCTTGACTCCCCGACATCGGCGCCAGAAAAATAGTTTGATGGCTCAAAATATATCCGAGCTCGTTGGGGAACCCCAAGAGGAAGGTATGATGAGCACAACAACAAGTTTTCCCTCAGTTATGAAACAAAGGTTATCGAACCAGTAGGAGCAAGGAAACACATCCAAGGTGTTGTTTCCAACTTGGAATCCTGCACAACACAACCACAGAACTTTGCCCCCAACTTACAGTGAGGTTGTCAATCTCACCGGTTTTGCTGAAAACAAAGGATTAAACGTATTGTGTGGAAGAGAGTAATTTCTTGCAGAGAGTAAACAAAAAATAGTAAATAGTAGATTGTAGATTGATTATAAAATAAAGGACCGAGGTCCATAGTTCACAAGTGGTGATTCTCCTTAAGATAGATAACATGTTGGGTAAACAAATTACAGTGGGGCAATTGACAAACATCAAGAAAGCATACATGCATATACTAATCATCTAGACTCCTATGAGATTTGATTGGGAATTACAACATTATACATAAAACGTAATCCAACTGCATCTATGACTAAGAATCCACCTTTAGGTTATCATCCGAACCCCTCCAGTATTAAGTTGCAAGCAACAGATAATTGCAATAAGCAAAGTGTGTAAATTAAACAATACGATTGTTCTATGAATAAAGGATTGCTGTTTTCTCCCTAGTAGCAACAACACATTTAGTACCTTAGAGATTTCTATCACTTCCCCAGATTACTAGAGGCATGAACCCACTATCGAGCATAAATACTCCCTCTTGGAGTTGCTAGCATCTACTCGGCGAAGATAGCTACTAACAACGGAGAGAACGCAATATCACAAATAATAAAGACATGATAGAATCAATAATCAATCTGAAATAGTATCTCAATATCCATCAAATCCTCGCAAACACAACATGTAGGATTACAAATAGATGATCTTGGTCATGAATGGAGGATTACAAATAGATGATATTGGGCATTACAAGATTATACATAGACCATAATCCAATTGCATCTATGACTAATAATCCACCTTCAGGTTATCATTCGCACCCCCTCCAGTATTAAGTTGCAAGCAACAGATAGTTGCATTAAGCAAAGTGTGTAAAGTAAACAATACGACTGTTCTATGAACAAAGGATTGTTATTTGCTCCCTAGTAGCAACAACACATCTAGTACCTTACAGATTTCTATTACTTCCCTAGATTACTAGAGGCATGAACCCAATATCGAGCATAAATACTCCCTCTTGGAGTTACTAGCATCTACTCGGCCAAGATAACTACTAACAACGGAGAGCATGCTAGATCACAAATAACAAAGACATGATAGAATCATTAATCAATCTGAAATAGCATCTCAATATCCATCGGATCCCCACAAACACAACATGTAGGATTACAAATAGATGATCTTGATCATGAACAGAGCTCACAAGATCTAAAAAATGTAGCACAAAGGAGAAGAACCAACCATCTAGCTACTACATGGACCCGTAGTCCAGGATGAACTACTCACGCATCACACCGGAGGCAGGCATGGTGATGAAGAAGGCCTCTAGGGTGATCTCTCCCCTCCGGCAGGGTGCCGAGAAGAGCTTCAGATCCCTCCTGATGTATGGATGGAGATGGCGGCAGCTACAAACTCTTTCGTGGAATTTTTATCAGGTACCTAGAGTTTCTGTATCAAAGGCTTCTTATAGGAGAAAGGGAAGGCCAAGGGGTGCCCGAGGAACCTGCACCACCCCTAGGCGCAGACCAGGCCTGGCCATGCGGCCAGGTGGTGTGGCCGGCCCCTGGCCCCTCTCTGTATTGTCTTCTAGCTTCGTGTTCTCCTCAGTGAAATATTGACTTTGGCTTTTGTCCCGCCTAATTCCGAGAATATTCATTTTCTGGCTTTTCTGGAACCAAAAACAGTAGAAAACAGGCAACTAGCACTATGGCATCTTGTTAATAGGTTAGTTCCAGAAAATGTGTAAAAATAATCCAAAGTGTTGGCAAACATAAGAAAGTAGATATAAAACAAGCATGGAACATCAAAAATTATAGATACGTTTGCAACGTTTGAAGCGTACAACCACACGGGGCCTAGAAAACCTCACGAGTAACTAACTTGCCTAGTAGATTCCATGAGTCACATAATTGGGGTGTTCTATTCGACATATGCATAGAAAATGTTTTGAAAGATTTGGCGGGTGAAGGTGCATCATAATAGGTAGGTAAGCGTGGCAGAGGTTGCTTGAGGCGGTCCCTCTAGTAAACCAACCTCGCCCACATCTCTTGGGAATGGTTTCGGGATTTGATCCGTTATGGTGGAACCATCCTTAGGGCGTGACTCATGGTCTCGGTGAAAGCAAGGTAAAGGTCATGTCCAAGCAGCCTCTGGCAGCCTTCTAAGGAAGAGGGCTAATATCTTGGCATTAAGAGTCGGTTGGTACGTGTGGGTAAAGTTGTACATCCCTGCAGGGTTAAATATTTTTGAAAAGCCGTGTTCACTGTTATGAACGCTTCGTGACCGAATTCGAAGATCATAGAGAACATTAACCTAATCATAAAACTTGGCAGAACAACTTATGTTTAAGGATGCTTCCTCATGGGTATGAGGGGGTGATCCTAGTTGTGAGATGAGGATGATACTTTGGTGGATATCAAAGGATGATGATCAATTCTTCGAATATGTCGCTCTCTTATCCCCTTTTAAAATATTCTGATTAGATGAGCTTCTTCTCCCTCCTTTTTATAAACAAAGATGGCTTTCTGCAAAATAACCCCAGCAGCCATAAGTCTTGCGGAGTACACCCTGTACTCACCCTTGATTTGTTGATACTTCTATAGAAGAATAAGTGTTCCCTTGAAGACAAGTTTGGTACGACATCGACACCGACGAGTAGCTTGTGGTTCCCAGCCGGCAGCTTGGAATCTATGGGCTGGGATGTCATCGTTATGCTTCAGGCCTCTTAGGACATTTGTTAAGTTATCTATACTTAATAGCATAATTTTCCTTCCGTTGTTTGATGTTTATGGTTAGTGACCTCTGCTTGTAATATTTTGGTTCTTCGCTCAGTTATGAGCTTCCTGTAATAATTTTTGTGTCGTAGGGTTACTATTGTGTTACCGATTTCTCACTGAATATCCTTGAGCTCTAGGTTAAGCCTATGTCAGGCTATGGTCTAGGATTAGTTTAAACCTGATCTCGGGGGTGTTATAGTTTTTGGTATCAGAGCATTACCCACCGCAGGAAAACCTTGCTATTGGTCAATGTTGAGTCTAGTGTTTGTGAAAACTATTTCAAAGATGAAAAGTATTTGCAAAAACTCTGGTATTCTTCTTGTGCTCCTCATCTAGTGTCGCTCTAATTCAGGGTCATCTTACCTTGTTTTGATTTGGAAAAAAGTTTTGATATCTCTTTTGGTCTTTCAAAACCTAGGTGCCTTTTGGGCATGTCGTTTCTCAACCAGTTGACCTAGTGTAGAGTTCTATAGAGTTATGTGCGTTGTGAATTCCTTGTTTCCCCTTGATCTATTTCAATTGAGAGATTCCTTTCCATCATGATCTCTACATCGTTTGGGCCCACAATATAATATTGTAGGCATCATAGTGTTCTGTTCTAGGCTTTGAGGTTTCCTTTCGCCTCGTGTGCCTCCTTTTTAATTATTTGGGTACTTCATCAGTTGTTCCTTCTCTTGAAAGATACCTCATGGTTACTATCTTGTAGTGTACGTTGTGTCACTCAAATAGTAGTTACTTCTTTCTCACGTTTTAACCCTTGGACTTGAACCGAAGATCCTGAATTGTACCAGATTCTTGTAAATGAAGTTGATCTTTAACCCAAGGTCCATTCCATTGATCCGTATCGTTAATGTTTACGCATTACCTCAGGATGGCTGGTATTACAATTCTAGCTTTCAAGCTTGTGGATATTGTCTCTATTGAATCATGACAATTAAGGACTTCCCCTACCACTAGCTATGGCAGATGTTCTTTAATGGAACCAAATAGATCACGACAAGAGTACTGTTGAGTCTTGCCTCTATATTCGTGACTCTGCCACACCCTCCCTTCTATGCATTGGTTTTCGGATGATTGATAATCTATGCATCCACATCTCGGGATTCTATCCTGAGCATGTTACTTTTCCCCTTGTTGTTTGACCTTTGTCTAACAATTGGTAGGCAAGTAGTAATGTGCATTGGTGTCTTCTGATGCAAGATACTCTTGTCACTACAACAAAAACCTACCATAGAGACATTATCCTTGAGACACTTATATTTTTTCTCTTTAAAAAGCAGGTAGAGACACATTTCGAGGCACTTAAGGATGTGCCTCAAATATAGAGACACTAGTTAAGACATTTTTCTAGAAGAATGGAATTTTCATTCTATAGACAACTTTTGAGGCATTCTAAATTGTGTCAACACGTTATATATAGGCAATCATTGAGAAACATTAAAAAAGGTGTTTACATTTTTTGTAAAGACACTATTGGAAGCATTTTGCTTGATCTCTAGAGGCATTTGTTTTAAGTTTTAGTCAGGTTGTGCAATACTCAAAAGAAATTAATTATAGGTATAAACAATATCTTGTGTAAGGTTGAGATGGTTGGAGGAATAAGTCTTTATCATTAAGGTCAAGAGTTCAAGGATTGCTTTTGACATGTTTTTCATTGTATTTTTTACTCTACATGTTGAGATATAATATAATGCCTCTTTGTTGTGTCTTATAAGATGTATAGACAGTCTTACTAGTGTCCTTAGCGCATAAGAGACACTACCCATAGTGACACTTTTTCGACAAGGTGTAAAATGCCTCTATAAATACGTAAAGTCAATAAAAGTGTCTCTAAAGGGCCAAAATAGTGCCTCTACGGGACAATTATCTTGTAGTTTGTGGTCCATCATGACAAACCATTTCGGTATGTCAGGAGAAATAAACTCCAGTACCTCGTCATATCTTGGAATAGGTCAAAGTGTTGTAATACACAAATCAAAAGGCACCCTACGAGTATCGCACCCTTTCACACTAAGAGGTCGTGTTGAGTTTCATCACCCCTTAATGAAGTGATGCTCTCACACATATTTACCCACCCTTCCTCCGAGCCTTCGCACTCAAAAGTCATGCGTGTGCGTAATAATGTGGTCATATGAGATTCTTAGCAATTCCCTTACTTTGAACTACAAGGACATTTAAATCATTCTTATCCTGATGGTCAACCCTATCACTAAGCAAAGGATGATTGTGCTACCAAGTCCGTTATTATATTGCACCCTCTTCAGTCAAAGAGTTAGGCTCGTGCCAAAGCTCTGAGACTATGTATTCTTGCCTTACCAATCAAGTTTCCTCTCAAACTAAGTGATATATCGGTGGTTCGTGATATTATAGATGTCTCTATAGACGTATCGCCATGTTGCCACATGACCATGTTGTCAAGTTCTTGAGCAAGAAAGTTCTCTGAACTACTCCTTTCTCCAAGGATCCATACTAGATACCCCTGGACTTGTTGGTTCAGCTTAAACAACAACTTGGAGAGTTGTAAGTACAAAAGTTCTATCCGACCTAGTTCATCTTAAAAGGGATGTCTAGTTGTTTCCATTCTGAAGAAAGATAGTATTTCCTTCGTGGATATGTTATCTTCCCCACCTTTGATTTGATTTGGGTTATCGTCAAATCAAACTCAATTACAAGGACCATAGTGATGATATTGCTACTTGTGATGTCTCACTTGAGTACATCCTCATGTTCTCTGGTCTGACCAATACTTGCCTCGTTCATACAACATATTAGTCAATCTTCCTAGAGTATCTCGATAAGTTTGATATTGAGCCCATCGATTACATCCTTACCTTCTACATGCTCAAATAGATTCATATGGGACATTTGACATCCTTGTTTTATATCTACTTTCTTATGTTTTGCCCACACTTTGGAGTATGTTTTATACATTTTCTTGGACTAACCTATTAAGAAGATTTCATAGTGCCAGTTGCCTGTTTTCTACTGTTTTTGGTTCCAGCAAAGTTAGAAAATGAATATTCTCGGAATTGGATGGGACAAAAGCCAAAGTCAGTTTTTCACCGAGGGGGACATGGAGCCAGAATACGAGACGGAGAGGTGCTAGAGGGCCGCCATACCACCTGTCAACACCCGGATTTTTAATCCCAGATGCCCGTTATGCCATACCTCGCAATCCAAGGATTACCATTTTTGCGAGACATAACGGATTGGATATCATAGTACATCATCCATTACAAAACCATACATAAGGTCTTACACAAATAAGGATCTCGTGATCCAGTCTTTAATACAACAAGCAGCGGAAATAAAAGATAAGCATAGTGGTGGGGTCCATCTTCAGGGGCACAGGCAATGCTGACGAAGGCAGATAGTCCTAGTTATCATAGCCGTCCTGCTGGCCATCATCTTGATAGTCTCCTTCATAGTCTGCACATGAGAATAGCCAGGGACAAAACCCATAAGTACTCGCAAACTACCTCTAACAAGTAGTATAGTGCTAAGTTAAAATGCTAAATCTAAGTTTAACTATACGGTTAAGTTGGGAAGCTATTGTCATAAACACAACCCTGTTGTGGTCAAGTCAATATTCATCATTCACTTCAAGTTATTTAAAAAAAACATCTGACAACGAAACAGTATGGCCATTCCAACTGTCCATAACCGCGGACGCGGCTATTCGAATAGTTTGACACTCTGTAGAGGTGGTACACTTTAACCACAAGATTCGATACATTTGTCAGGGATAACCCTGTATCATCATACTTAGTATGCAGATAATCAAAGATAACCTTTCCTTTACACACCCTAGTATAAGCACCTCTCCTATGAGCATGGCCCCCAACCATGACCATCAGTCATCTTGGGCACTTCATAGGTGGACATCATGAGAGGTAGCCTCATCTCAAACCTCTCCCGCGAGGGAACTAATACTAATGCATATAAATTTCTAGCTAAGCCTTACCCAATTCAGGTAGTGTGGTTGTATAGTAAATTTGGAATGGTATCGCGTCCGAATCCAACCATTAGTTTTATAAAAGGGTTAAGGCTCATGCCTCAACATTTTCATCATCATAAACCATTTTTGTTTCTCAACACATGTCAAAACATCTCAATAGAATGACTCATCATTCTAAGGTTTTCACAATTCGTTTTCACCCATTGTCCCCATCTAAAGTGACCCAAGTTTTTGATCTACTCTAAACTACTAAGTTAAGAGTGTTCACTAAGATGGAAGTGATGGGTTCAATCTCCTGCCATAGAATGACATGTAAAGTTATCTAAATAGGTCAAGTTTTATACTTTTTATACTACCTTCAAAATAAGTAAAGAACTTTGGGTAAAGTAAAGGAAGTAAAGCTTGAAAATAATACTTGGGGTAAATACTAGTCAAAGTGGTATAATCAAAGCATGCCCTAAGCATCTTTGCTAAACCATCTAGTTCAATCCTAGCTTGCTAATAGTAGCTTGCCTTGGTTGGTGCAGTGGTTGAAGTTTTCTTCTTCTTCTTCTTGGTAGAACTCCTCCTCCTCGTAGACTTGGTCGGTACTATCGTCTATAAATACATACGGAGCGCACAATCACCAAACCATACTTAACTAGTCTGATTAGCATCCTAAGACACATATTTGATGATCTATTATCATCACAAGCATCACAAGTTTAATTCAATAGTTTCCTCCTTTTTATTTTAGAAAAGTAATTTCTACTCACTGAATTATTAACTAAGATTTAATATTCACCATTTAAAATATGGGATCATATTGACACATGTCATCACCACATATTCTAACATGTGGGAATGAGATTTAAAGGTTGGATCATAATTACTCTGGTTTAAGTTCATTATTTAATGATTTAAAGTGACTAGAAATGCCTATATAGCATTATTTTGGTACTAGTCCAAATTCACTGCATTTAAACCTTAATATTATTACATATTTAGATAGATATGGTGAAATGTGATTTTTGAGAGTTGGAATCAACTGAAAAGCTGACTTGGTTGATTTTATAAAAATGTTGCAAGGTGCAAATGCTTTTGTTTTGTTATTTTTATTAGGAGAGATCTATAACTCTAATTGAATTAAATCCAACGGACTTGGATAGATCATTTCAATACCTTTCAGAAAAAATTGGTTTCATGCAAATTGGATTTATGAATCTCTCTAAATTGATTTTCAATTTAGGGGACAGAAACTAGATTTAAACTAAAAAGAAAAATCCAAATTTGAATGGCTAGGCTAGCACGGGAACGAACATGGGCCGGCCCAGTGGTGATCCGTGGCGCGGGGCTCAGCTGATAGGGGGTCCCGCTTGTCAGTGGCGCTTAACACGCAAAACGGTACGCGCGCTGTGGGTCGTAGGATTAGAACTGGGATCTACGGCTGAGGGTCGTCGTCGACGACGAACAGGTCGCCGACGAGCTCGAACCCTAGAGGCCCGATGGGGGTCTATCGGGGACATACCATGGCTCCAGCAAGGTCGTCGAGGCGGGCAAACAAACTGGAAGACGATGGCGAGGCGAGGCGCGGTTGCGGCGGAGCTTGGGGTGCCCTAAATCGCAGGCACCCTTCTCCTCCTGCTGCGGCTGCTCCGGTTCCAATTTCGGCGAGGCAGAGCTCGAGGGGCGTCGTCTAGAGGTGGGTGAGGTTCAGTGAGAGGTGGGGAGTGAGTGCGTGTGCTTCAAACGACTGGGGGTGGCCCCCTTTTATAGGCCCGACGGTGAGACCGAGCGGGATGGGCAGGCGACGGTGGCGACATGGCTACGGCCGGCTAGAGGCATGGCGGAGGGTGGCGATCGACATGCGGTCTCCTGGCGGTGCTCTAGGAAGTGAATGCGGGCCTAGGGATGTGGTATGCGGTCAGGGCGAGCTCGCGCTCTGAGCGGCAGAAGCGACAATGTCCACGGCGAGCGGTGGCGGTGGTGCATTGGGCGGCGAACGGGGGTGTCCGTCGTGTTCCCTAGGTCAAGGCGGAGCGATGAGCACGGGCTACGGTCGAGGGGCGGTCTAAGCACGCGTGCCGGACGTGGTGCTCTGGAGCGTGCTCGGAATGGTGCGGTGGCACTGGGCGCGTGCTCTCCTTGGTGGTCCACGGCGGGGCTTCGCTCGGGCAGGGGACAGAGGGTGGCGGTGAGCTCCTGGCTACCTCCTAGACAGGGTGAGAGAGGGGGAAGTGGTCTGCTACAGCGGGGCAAGGTTTGGCCGGCGACTAGGTGCTCGGTTGGCATGGCATGGTTGCTAGGGACAAGGGAGAGGGGTGCTAAGGGCCTGGTTAGATCAAGAGGGGACAGAGGGATTAAATGGGGATCAAATGGGGGCAAAAACCTGTGCACAACAGTAAGCTAGTTTTAGATTAGATTCTTGCCTGCCAAGTGTTTGATTAAATGGCCGCAAGAAATAAACTTTTGAATTTTGGTTTCAAATTTTTTGGGTGATCTACACTAGTGCTAGGTAGTGTCTGGTTGCAAGGGTTTTGAAAGTGGAGCTTGTTTGAATGGTTTTTGAAAAAGTGGGATCTTCCCATATGAAATAGATTCAATTTTGAACTGTCATTTAACATTAGCATTTGAAAGATTTTTGCAGATCACAAGGTGGGCCTTGGTACCTCATTATGTGTACTATCAAAGGGTGTAAAGATCCACACATGTTTCTGTTAAGAAATGAGTGCTAGGAACACTCAAAGTTGTGTAGTGGATTAAAATGGCCAAAATGACCATTCGTCCTTTTTAATTGTTTTTTATTTGATTTTCTTCAGTAAAAATTTGGGAAATGATGTAGATGATGTTTAAATCACCTAAGAAACATTTTACAAGCAATGGATCATAGAACCATGGCAATTCAAATCAAATCCTAAATTAAATGCACATACACGTGAATGCTTTTATTTTCAATTTCGAAAAGTTTTTGTTAACCCTATTTTTGATGATTTGGATCTTGATAAGCTTGGATTAAAGTTTTGGGATGTTACAAACCTTCCCCCTTTAAAAAAAATCTCGTCCCGAGATTTACAAAGAAAACTAGGAACTAAAGAGATCTGGGAACTCTGTCCTAATGTAATCTTCGCGCTCCCAAGTGGCTTCCTCCTCGGTATGGTTGCTCCACTGAATCTTGAGAAACTTAATGCTCCTGGTCCTGGTGGTTCTATAGGCTTCTTCTAAGATATGGATGGGTACTTCCTGATAGGTCATGTCATTGTTGATTTCCACAGCTCTGTGATCGATGTTCTTGAAAACATCAGCCTTCTTAGGCACTTCCAAGCATTTGTGAAGTAACGAGATATGGAACACATTGTGGATGGCTGACATCTCTTCAGGCAGTTACAGTTGATACGATACTTCTCCTCGACGGTTCATAATTTTGAATGGTCCGATATATCTGGGGCTAACTTTCCCTTCAGACTAAAGCATTGAGTTCCCTTCAATGGTGAAACCTTCAGATATACAAAATCTCCGACATTGAAAGTCAGGTCTCTCCTTCTCTTGTCAGCATAACTCTTCTGTCTGGATTGGGCGGTCTTGAGGTGCTCACGGACTTTGTGCACTTTCTCTTCTGCTTCCCGGAGAATGTCGGGTCCAAAGATCTGAGTCTCTCCTACTTGCGAACAATTCAAAGGGTACGACACTTTCTTCCGTATAGGAATTCAAATGGTGCTATCTGCAAACTAGCTTGATAACTGTTGTTATATGAGAATTCTACGAAAGGCAGGCAGTCTTCCCATTTTGATCCGTATTGCAACACACAAGCTCTAAGCATATCCTCTAAGATATGGTTGACTCTCTCAGTCTGTCCATCTATTTACGGGTGATACGCGGTGCTGAAATTCAACTTGGTTCCCAATCCTTCCTGAACTTTCTGCCAAAATCTCGATCTGATACTATGGTCTTGGGGGTTCCATGTAGACTAACAATCCTAGCAATGTACAGTTCTGCTAGTTTCGCACTCTGGTATGTAGTCTTGACAGGTATGAAGTGGGCTACCTTGGACAGTCTATCAACTATGACCCAGATTGAGTCATTTCCCCTACTGGAAGTAGGTAAACCGGTGATAAAGTCCATTCTGACAGAATCCCATTTCCATTATGGAATCTGCAATGGTTGCAACAGTCCTTCAGGTCTCTGATGCTCTGCTTTGACTCTTTGACAGATGTCACACTTGGCGATGTATCTTCCGATTTCTCTCTTCATCTTGTGCCACCAAAATTGCTCTTTCAAATCTGAATACATCTTTGTTCCTCCGGGGTGGATAGAATAAAGAGTATCATGAGCTTCCTTTAGGATAACTTCCTTCAGCTCCAAATCTGCTCGCACACAGATACGTCCTTTATACCACAGTACTCCTTCTTCGTCTTTAGTGAAACCAGGTACCTTTCTTGTACCAATACGACATTTGATTCCGTCGATACTTTCATTCCCCTTCTAGGCTTCCTTGATTTGGCTAATCAAAGTGGGTTGAAGTTCAATGCTAGCCAAGAATCCTTTGCTAACTAATTCAGTCCTGAACTGCTCCAACTCTTCATACAAACTTGGTTTCTTCTCCTTGATCATGGTGTTTAGCCTACACGGCAATCTGCTAAGAGCATCCGCTACCACGTTGGCTTTGCCGGGGTGATAGTGAATGTCAAGGTCATAGTCCTTGATTAACTCTATCCATCTCCTTTGCCTGATATTCAGCTCCTTCTGAGTGAAAATATACTTTAAGCTCTTGTGATCTGAGTAAATCTCACAGTGATTACCCATCAGATAATGACGCCATGTCTTCAATGCTAGAACCACAGCTGCTAGCTCAAGATCATGGGTCGGATAGTTCTGCTCATGCTGCTTCAGTTGTCGAGGTAGATACGCGATGACTTTGCCTTCTTGCATCAATACACATCCTAGACCAATCTTAGATGCATCACAATACACATCAGACAGCTTCTTGATGTCCGGCATGACCAATATTGGGGTTGATATCAATCTCTTCTTCAGCTCCTAGAAACTAGCTTCACAGTTGTCAGTCCATTCAAACTTCTTGTCCTTCTTCAACAATTGGGTCATGGGTCGGGCGATGCTTGAGAATCCGTCTACGATGTTTTGGTAGTATCCCGCTAATCCGAGAAATGCACGGACTTGGGTTTGAGTGGTTGGGGCTTCCCATTCTTCGACACCTTTGATCTTGGCGGGATCAACAGAGACTCCTCCGGCAGACACAATATGTCCTAGGAATCCTACTTCTTTCAGCCAAAACTCACACATGCTGAACTTGGCATATAACTGATGCTCTCTCGAGGTTTCTATGATAACTCTCAGATGTTGCTCGTGCTCTTCTTCTGACTTGATAAGGATGTCGTCGATAAACACAACTACAAACTTATCTAGGAAATTCATAAATATCTTATTCATGAGATTCATGAAATAAGCAGGGGCATTGGTTAATCCAAAAGACATAACCGTATACTCGTATAAACCATAGCGAGTAGTGAAGGCAGTCTTCGGAATATCCGTTGCACGAATCTTAAGTTGGTGATAACCAGTCCTAAGATCAATCTTTGACAATACTTGGGCTCCAGTCAACTGATCAAATAGATCCTCTATCTTTGGCAAGGGGTACTTGTTTTTGATGGTGACATCATTCAACTTTCTGTAATCTGTACACAGACGGTTGCCTCCATCGTTCTTGTCGATGAATAACACTAGTGATCTCCATGGCGATGCGCTTGGTTGAATCAAGCCTTTCTCTAACATGGCATCCAACTGCTTCTTCAGTTCCACTAGCTCTGAGGGGTTCATGCTATAGGGTCTCTAGGCTATGGGTCCGATTTCAGGGATTAGTTCGATAATTCACTCAATATGCCTATCCGGGGGCATACCTGGCAATTCATCTGGGAATACGTCGGGGTATTCACAGACTACTCTGACCTGGTCTATGGTGGGCAGGGCTACACTCTTGTTGCACTTGAATTGATGGGGTAAGGTTTCAGAGATATGCTCTCATTACTCGAACTACTGGTCATGGTGATGGCTTTCTTAGCACAGTCTATCAGTTCTTTATGGCTTGACATCCAGTCCATACCTAGTACTACTTCCAATCCTTTGGTTCCAAGTACAATTAGGTTGGCATAAAAATCTATCCCATGTATTCTGATAGGCACAACTTTGCAAATTTTTCTAGCTTTAGTTGTTGAGCCGAGGATTTGAAGTATCATGACATGCTTCAAGTTGGTTGGATGAATCTTACTAGTGCATGCAAATTCTTCGGTGACAAATGAATGCGATGCTCCCGAATCAAACAATACTCTTGCTAAAACTGAGGTGACAGAAAACATACCCATCACTACATCTGGCGCTTCCTGGGCTTCTTCTGCGTTCATGTGGAAGAGACGACCGTTGCGGTTGTGAGGGTTCCCTGGGGCAAATCTTCTTCCTGATTGAACACTATGCTACTGTTGAGCTGGGGCATTCAAAGGGGCATTGGCGGCAGTCTTCTTGGTACACTCATTGGAGTAGTGACCGTTCACTCCACACTCGAAACAAGTGATATGGGACTTGTACTTGGCTGCGACAGGCACAACATTGGTGCCAGTTCTGGGTGCAGTGTTGTTGTTGTTGTTCTTGGGAGGTGCACGGTTGAAATTGTTGGCATTGCTAGAGTTGTGATTGTTTCCTCCGGACTTCACATTGCCTCCGCTACGGTTGGGGTAACTTGGGCGAGACATTGGGGGTCGGTTGTTCCTTGGTGCATACCCTGGTGAGGGGTTGGGATGGTACTTCTGGTGACTGCTAGATCCAGACTACTGCATCATACGATGCTTGCGGTTGTCGTTTGCCTGGTTAATCTTCCCTTCCATCTGAATGGCAGAGTCGACTAGCTCTTCGAGATCCTGAAAACGGATGTTGACGAGGACAGTCTGCATCTCATCATGCAGTCCGTTCAAGAATCTCTCCTTCTTCTTGGCCTCCGTGTTGATTTCATCGGGTGCATATCTGGCAAGTGACAGGAATCTATCACGGTACTCCACCACAATCATTCTTCCCTGCTTTAATTCGCGGAATTCATCTCTCATCCTGTTGACTAGACCTTTCGGCACGTGAGTGCGACTGAACTTGACTTTGAATGCTTCCCATGTCATCACTTGACCATGGTTCATATTGCGGATACTATTCCACCAAGCTCTTGCATCTCCTGCCAGATAGTGGGTGGTGAAGAGAACTTTCTCATTTTCATCAACTCCTGCAACTTCGAGGTTGTTTTCCATGGTTTGTAACCAGTCGTTAGGATCTAATGGGTTTTCAGATTGGTTGAGATTGGGGGATTGGTATTCTGATTTTTTTTGAGTTTGGATCCATGGTGATCCTGATTTCCATGCCCTTGGCTGTTGAGAGCCATTTGGGCGATCTGCTGCAATGTTTCTAAGTTGGCTTGGCGGTCATCCCTGCTTGCTTCACGGTCTACGATGAGATTCTACAAGATCTGCAACATTGGGTCTTGCGATGAGTTGCTCCCTCCTTTGTTTCCACGAGTCATCTAAAGATTGAGATAGATATAGGGGTAAGAGGGAAATTCTAAGGTTCATGGTGATGGTTTTGGGGTTTTCAAAGCTAAAACTTTGAGTTAGACTCAAGTTTTTCAACTAACTTCATTTTCATTCATGCAAGCAAGCACACGATACAACACACACCACAACAAACAAAGGAAAGCAGCTGGTTTGAAGAACCATTCTGCAAGCTACGATACAGTGGGACCGATACAACTCATGCTACGACAGTGGTCTAGTGCATCTACTCATCATCGATGAAGTCGGAGTCCTCATTGTCAGTGTAGAAGTCCACAGCATCCTCCTCCAGAGAGTCATCATCGTTGCTGAGGTAAGAATCCATGTCTCCCTGGATGTCCTCACCCTCATCTTCTTCTTCCCTGGCGGCAAGCTGAGCTTCCTTCTCCTTGACGGTCTTCTCGAGGTCGGCCACCTTCTTGCGAAGACGGGCGATGGTGCGATCCTTCTTGGCACACTGGCAGCAAAGAGACTGGCGGTCCTGGTCAAGCAGTGTGAAAGTCTAGGCCTTCTGGTCGGCAATGGCACGGTTCTGGTTTGTTAACTCCCTCGCATTGTCCAGTTCCTGCTGTCTGTCGTGAAGCGAGAAGTCAAGATTCTCCACTTGACGCCTCAACTCTGGGTGACTTGGCACATCCATCAGCATTCCCATGAAGTCACGTATTGCATAGTGAGCAAAACGGGTTCCTTGGATCTTGTTGACGCTGAGGGCACATAGACGTGCGAGAGCTTCATGCATTGCCCTGGCTAATCCATCTAGCCAGTTGTTCTCTCTCACGGAGAACTGAATTCTCCCGGAAGTTGGCGCTTCGATGCTTCCTCTAAGATCTGCGGTGACTAGACACTATAGGTCTCCTCCTAGGGGTCCTGGAAGTTGAGCTCCAAGAAACTCCAGATGTGGGCGTCCCAGTAACTCCGACAGTGAATCTAGATCCCTCTCGAAGATCAGCTGACCTCCGTTTCTCAACTGGTAGAACTTGCTGAACTGGGTCTCCATCTACAAGAAATAAGGATGAGGAAATTAGTGAAGTGATCAAGTGTGTCAAGTTTTAAGTAGTAATGTAAGAATTTTGAGGAACATGAATTTTCTTGAGAAAGAATGAGTTCACAATGATAAGAGAAGAGATAGTTTTTCGTAAATACTCACTTTGGTTTTGAAACTAAGTTTTTTTTGTTCGGACGTCCATTCTAACTAGGGTCTCCTATGGTCAGGATGGCTCTGAAACCAACTTGTCAACACCCGGATTTTTAATCCCAGATGCCCATTATGCCATACCTCGCAATCTCAGGATTACCATTTTTGCGAGACATAACGGATTGGATATCACAGTACATCATCCATTACAAAACCATACATAAGGTCTTACACAAATAAGGATCTCGTGATCCAGTCTTTAATACAAGCAGCGGAAATAAAAGATAAGCATAGCGGTGGGGTCCATCTTCAAGGGAACAGGCAATGCTGACGAAGGCAGATACTCCTAGTTATCATAGCCGTCCTACTAGCCATCATCTTGATAGTCTCCTTCATAGTCTGGCCATGAGAATAGCCAGGGGCAAAAGCCATGAGTATTCTTGAAGTACTCACAAACTACCTCTAACAAGTAGTATAGTGCTAAGTTAAAATGCTAAATCTATGTTTAACTATACAGTTAAGTTTGAAACCTAAGCTGAGTTCTGAAGCAAAGAAAGATAACATAAAGTTCTAAAATCACTTAAGTTGGGAAGCTATTGTCATAAACACAACCCATGTTGTGGTCAATTCAAGATTCATCATTCACATCAAGTTATTTAAAAAAAACATCTGACAACGAAACAGTATGGCCATTCCAACTGTCCATAACCGCGCACGCGGCTATTCGAATAGTTTGACACTCTTCAGAGGTGGTACACTTTCACCACAAGATTCGATACATCTATCAGGGATAACCCTGAATCATCATACACCACAAGATTCTATTATCATCACAAGCATCACAAGTTTAATTCAATAGTTTCCTCCTTTTTATTTTTGAAAAGTAATTTCTACTCATTGAAATATTAACTAAGATTTAATATTCACCATTTAAAATATGGGATCATATTGACACATGTCATCACCACATATTCTAACATGTGGGAATGAGATTTAAAGGTTGGATCATAATTACTTTTGTTTAAGTTCATTATTTAATGATTTAAAGTGACTAGAAATGCCTATATAGCATTATTTTGTTACTAGTCCAAAGTCTCTACATGTAAACCTTAATATTATTACATATTTAGATTGATATGGTGAAATGTGATTTTTGAGAGTTGGAATCAACTCAAAAGCTAACTTGGTTGATTTTATAAAAATGTTGAAAGGTGCAAATGCTTCTGTTTTGTTATTTTTATTAGGAGAGATCTATAACTCTAATTGAGTTAAATCCGATGGTCTTGGATAGATCATTTCAATACCTTTCAGACAAAATTGGTTTCATGCAATTTGGATTTATGAATCTCTCTGAATTGATTTTCAAACTAGGGAACAGAAACTAGATTTAAACTAAAAAGAAAAATCCAAATTTGAATGGCTGGGCTAGCGCGGGAACGAATATGGGCCGGCCCAGTGGTGCTCGGCGGTGCGGGGCTCAGCTGACAGGGGGTCCCGCTTGTCAGTGGCGCTTAACACGCGAAACGGTACGCGCGCTATGGACCGTAGGATTAGAACTGGGATGGACGGCTGAGGATCGTCGTCGACGACGAACAGGTCGCCGGCGAGCTCGAACCCTAGCGGCTCGGTGGGGGTCTATCGGGGACGTACCAGGGCTCCAGCAAGGTCCGCGAGGCGGGCAAACGAACTGGAAGACGACGGCGAGGCGAGGCGCGGTTGTGGCGGAGCTTGGGGTTCCCTAAATCGCAGGCGCCCTTCTCCTCCTACCGCGGCTGCTCCGGCTCTAATTCCGGCGAGGCAGAGCTCGAGCAGCATCGGCTAGAGGTGGGTGAGCTTCAGTGAGAGGTGGGGAGTGAGTGGGTGTGCTTCAAACGGCTGGGGGTGGCCTACTTTTATAGGCCCGACGGTGAGACCGAGCGGGATGGGCAGGCGACGGTGGCGACATGGCTACGACCGGCTAGAGGCATGGCGGAGGGTGGCGATCGACAGACGGTCTCCTGGCGGTGCTCTAGGAAGTGAATGTGGGCCTAGGGGCGGTGGTATGCGGTTGGGGCAAGCTGGCGCTCTAAGCGGCAGAAGCGGCAATGTCCACGGCAAGCGGTGGCTGTGGTGCGGTGGCACTGGGCGCGTGCTCTCCTCGGTGGTCCATGGGGGGGCTTGGCTCGGGCTGGGGACAGAGGGTGGCGGTGAGCTCCTGGCTACCTCCTAGACATGGCGAGAGAGGGGAAAGTGGTCTGCTACAGCGGGGCAAGGTTTGGCTGGGGACTAGTTGCTCGGGTTGTCATGGCATGGTTGCTAGGGACAAGGGAGAGGGGTGCTAAGGGCCTGGTTAGATCAAGAGGGGACAAAGGGATTAAATGGGGATCAAATGGGGGCAAAACCCTGTGCAGAACAGTAAGCTAGTTTTAGAGTTAGATTCTTTCCTACCAAGTGTTTGATTAAATGGCCGCATGAAATAAACTTTTAAATTTTAGTTCCAAAATTTTTGGGTGATCTCCACTAGTGCTAGGTAGTCTCTGGATGCAAGGGTTTTGAAAGTGGAGCTTGTTTGAATGGTTTTTGAAAAAGTGGGATCTTCCCATATGAAATAGATTCAATTTTGAACTGTCATTTAAAATTAGCATTTGAAAGATTTTTGCAGATCACAAGGTGGGCCTTGGTACCTCATTATGTGTACTATCAAGGGGTGTAAAGATCCACACATGTTTCTGTTAAGAAATGAGTGCTAGGAACACTCAAAGTAGTGTAGTGGATTAAAATGGCCAAAATGACCATTCCTCCTTTTTAATTGTTTTTTATTTGATTTTCTTTAGTAAAAGTTTGGGAAATGATGTAGATGATGTTTAAATCACCTAAGAAACATTTTACAAGCAATGGATCATAGAACCATGGCAATTCAAATCAAATCCTAAATTAAATGCACATACACATGAATGCTTTTATTTTCAATTTGGAAAAGTTTTTGTTAACCCTATTTTTGATGATTTGGATCTTGATAAGCTTGGATTAAAGTTTTGGGATGTTACACAACATGGACGCACGGCCAGGCCTGTCCCGCGCTAGGGGGTGGTGTGGCCGCCTAGGGCACCCCCTCGGCCTCCCCTTTCGCCTATAAGATGCCTCCGATACAGAAACCCTAAGGACCAGATCAAAATTCCACGAAAGAGTCTGTAGCCACCTTCATCTCCATACCTAGATTGGGAGGAATCTGAAGCTCTTCCCGCACCCTGCCAGCAGGGAGAATTCACCCTGGAGGCATTCTTCATCACCATGCGAGCCTCCGGTGTGATGCATGAGTAGTTCATCCTTGGACTACGGGTCCATGGAGTAGCTAGATGGCTGGCTCTTCTCCTTTGTGCTACCATGTTTAGATCTTGTGAGCTCCGTTCATGATCAAGATCATCTATTTGTAATTCTACATATTGTGTTTGCGGGGATCCAATGGATATTGGGATGCTATTTCAGATTGATTATTGATTCTATCATGTCTTTGTTATTTGTGATTTTGCATGCTTTCCGTTGCTAGTAGCTATCTTGGCCAAGTAGATGCTAGAAACTCCAAGAGTTAGTATTTATGCTCGATAGTGGGTTCATGCCTCTAATAATCTGGGGAAGTGACAAAAATCTCTAAGGTACTAGATCTGTTGTTGCTACTAGGGAGAAAACAGCAATCCTTTGTTAATAGAACAATCATATTGTTTACTTTACACGCAATGCGTAATGCAATTATCTATTCCTTGCAACTTAATACTGGAGGGGATTCGGATGATAACCTAAAGGTGGATTATTATTCATAGATGCAGTTGGATTACGGTCTATGTATAATGTTGTAATTCCCAATCAAATCTCAAAGGAGTCAAGATGATTAGTATGTGCTTGTATGCTTTCTCGATGTTTGTCAATTGCCCCGCTGTAATTCATTCACCCAACATCTCATCTTTCGTAAGGAGAACCACCACTAGTGAACTATGGACCCCGGTCCTTTCTTTTACCATCAATCTACAACTGGTTACTGCTTTCTGTTTACTTTCTGCAAGCTTTTACTATCTTCCACACAATACGTTTAATCCTTTGTTTTCAGCAAAACCGGTGAGATTCACAACCTCACTATAAGTTGGGGCAAAGTTTTGTGGTTGTGTTGTGCAAGATTCCAAGTTGGCATCAACACCTTGGAGGTGTTTCCTTGCTCCTACTAGTTCGATAACCTTGGTTTCATGAACGAGGGAAACTTAATAATGTGCTCATCATACCTTCCTCTCGGGGTTCATCAACGAGCTCGATATCAACCTCGAGCCAGCAAGTATTTTTCTGGCGCCGTTGCCGGGGAGTCATGGACATCTTCACAAGGGGAGTCCCTCATAACCAATCTCTTTACTTTGTTGTTTTTGTTTTTCTTAGTTTATTTTTTCTTTGTTTGCTTGTTTCTTTATCAAAACACAAAAAAAATTGTTGTACTAGTTTGCTTTCTTTATTAAAAACACCAAAAAAATATTATTAGTTCCTTTCTTAAGTTGCCATTATGTCTAGCATTCCTATAGCTACTATGTCACCTGAGGAAATGATTTTCACTTTTAAGCAAGGAATTGAAGAGAGTTTCAAAGAAGATTGGTCTAGAATCTCTGATCTACATGAAAAAACTGAACCTAAAATGACTCAAAGCTTGTTCCTTAGCAGTTTTTACCTTGGAATTGCTCTTTGCTATAGATATGCTTTGGATGCTGTAGTGGGAGGAGATTTCCTCCAATGCAATGAGGATGATGCTTTTAATGCCATAAAGAAGTTGGCCTTTACTTACAACTTGCCTAGGAAATCGGATTCTTCCTTCATAAACATAGTTGCTAGATTGAATACTCTTAAGACCAACACTTATAGTTTGAAAGATTGCTATAATACACTTAGAGAACATCATGACTATGTTCCAATAAATTCTGAACCCTCAAAATGGATTACCACAGTAAAGATTGCTATAAATAATGAAACTTTTCATGCTCGCTCTGATACCATGTCTGAATTTTGTCTTCTGCCTAAATATATCTATGAATCTTTGAATCTTTGGGGACTTTCTGAAGGAGGAGAAGAAATATTTCTTGCTAATAATGCCACAATATTACCAATTGTAATAGTTGAAGGAGTGTTTACAAAGATCCTATTGAAAATGGTTTCTACTGATTATCTTGTTATTGAATGTGTAGGGAAAGGACAAATTACACTTGGAAGATCCCTATTGAAACTCCTTGGAGCAATAATAGATGTGGAAAAGGGCACCATGCACTTTGCTTCTCCACCAAACAATCATATGTTCCCCAAAGTTAAGAATAAAAGTAAGAGAGGTAAGGGCAAGAAATTTGGTTTTAATGCTTCTTCATTTGAGAACACTTGATTCTTTTTCTTGCTTCTTATGCCTAACTTAAAGGAGAGGTAAGGTGAAGATTCTTTTTCTTGCTTCTTCATTAAAGGAAAATACTTATTGGGAGATAAACCAAAAGTTTTAGATGAATCTTGGAAGTTATTACTTCAGTAATTACCTCTCCTTGTCCTTTTTATTTGCTTTTTGTGCGAAGAGTAATCTCTAATGAGAGAGAAGTAATGATTGGGAAAGTTGTTGTCCCGAAACAGATTTTTGTGCTTCACCGTAGAAATTCGTGTAAAATTTCTGTACATCATTCTGAGGCGTGAATTTTTGTTCTTTTGGCACAGGTTGTTATCTAACTTCCGTTAGTTCAACACATTTTGATTTGAGCAACAGAAGGTCGTCGAAAAAATTGGTTTTTACCTACTGGTTTGTTTTGATAGATTTTTGCCATTATTTGCATTTGCTTCTTGTTGGTTCCTTTTTGAGTTCTCTTTAGGGAATTGAGCTTTTTGAGGGAAGTGCTACAGTAGCTTATGTTTTAATGGAAGTTTATTGGTGTTGAAACTGAACTTAAAGACTTATTATCTTGAGTGCACTAATGTTGCTAATAAAGATTGTGTGAAGTTTTGTATGAAGGAAAAAAATTCAGGTGTATGGAGAGAATGATGTAATGAGATGAAGAATGGACTAAAGGTCAAGCTTGGGTATGCCACCCCGTTTCACCCCAAGAATTATCCAAGAAGTACAAGCGTCAAAGCGTGGGGATGCCCAAGGCATCCCCTTCTTCATCAATAAAAATCCTAGGTTTCTTCCAAACACTTCATTTTTATTATTTCATGCATAGTTGTGTTGTTCTTGGAGAGTCTTTGTTTTTGTTTTTGGCTTTCGTTTGCTTGGTTTTCTTAGTTTGCTTGAATAAATTGGTTTGACCCCCTCTTTCATGCATTGGTTTTAAATTAGTTGGTCTGGATTGGAAAAATAGTAGGAAAGGTCATGCTTAAGTGGTAAAGAGAGCTTGTTTTTGACTGTGGCCCAAGATTTAGCATGCCATGCTTGATATTGTTTTGTCTTTATGCTTAGTGATCCTTATTGTAGCATGACTTGTTATAAAAAATTGAGATTGCTTAATGTGCCTTGGAAGAATCATGCGTTGTTTTAGCATATTAAAGCATAATATTGTGGTATTCTTCTCCTTTGATGCTTTATTTGGGTTGACTTGGCGCATGCTCACACCATGTTATGACTATCCCAAGTCACCATAGCCTTTATGATCCTTTAGTTTTTTACTTGTAGTATCACTTTATGCTTTGATTAATGATGTTTTGTCGCTCTGCATGATTATGTCCATTATTGCTCTCTTAGTCGGTCGCTCCCAGTCTTTTGCTAGCCTCGATAACCAAGTATGAGTTCCTCTCATGCATCCAACTCCTAAAACCACGTTATTCCAAAGATTCCACCATACCTACCTATTAGCATTTGCTATTCCAAGTATATTCATGGTTTTATCTACCTTCTGAATTAAACTTGTTATGAGAAAACTAGTGATTAAAGCTCTCGCGAACTTGATGGTACACTTTACTTTTATTTCCGTTTATAAACTTGAACCATTGTGTCGTCTATGTTATATATGCTTGCACTTATATGTTGGGGATTAGCCGAACCATGCTGTCATGGGGAACGCTTTCAACATTGCACTTGTACTTTGTACATAGTTGATATCATGCTCTTTTGTCTATGGATGTCATCGGTGTGAAATGAAAGGGGAGCTGATATGTCCATGGAGTTATGTACGTGTGTTAGAGAAACGCCTAGGCCGCCGGTCTAATCCATGTTGTCATGGTGGAAACCTGCAGCATAACCTTAATGAGTTGTCTATAAAGCATTCTTCTTATAAAAAAAGAGTCAAGTATTGAGAAAAAGAGAAAAAGAAAAAAAGAGATATGAGAAAAGAGGAAAGAGAGAGAAAAAGCACCATTTTCCCATGGTAAATAAGAAGATTGCTAAGATGCTCGTTGTCTGCTTGCCTTGTCATTTTGATATGGGGATTCTTCCGTATCATTGGGCAAGGGGTGCCCTGTTGGTGGTTCTTTATGATACACATGTACTTACTATGACAAGAACTTACCGGTAACTAAACTTGAGTAGCATGAGGAGCAACCCTTGTATTCAAGGGACATGAGATTTCCAACTTATACTTTGTCAAGCATATACTCCATAGTTTGTTCATTTTAACCTTAATCACTTCAAGATGCTTATGATAGGGGAAATGAGAGATGAAGGCCATTTTATGCCAAGGCCGGCAGTGGCTTGCAGCCCTACAAGTAGGGCTTCATATTCTGCCACATTGTTGGAGGTTTCTCTTCATCCTTGAAGTCAAGGTGGACCGTGTACATGAGTTGATCCCCGGAAGGAGACACAATGACAGGAAGGGTGGCTTTTCCCGTACTGAGTAAAATGTTCCTGGACTTATTCTTAGAAAACGAATAATAATATAAAGGGATTTCTATTTTCGTGCCCCTTGTTCGTTAGTTGTACTCAGTTTTCCCCAGACCTTAACTTTTCCTTACTTTTGTGCCTCTCCATCTCGGAAACTCATCTAAGAGCTCGAACGACAGTTGTTGTCAGGTTGACCGTTGGCTGACGTGTGGGGCCGCGCGGTCTGGGACCACGTGGGGTCATATGATCAGGAACGCATTATGCCAACATGTGGGGCCGGTTTGTTGGGAACGCGTTATGGGGGACATGGTGTGGGACCATGTGGGGTGCGTTTGGTGGTTTACGTGCGTCCGGTCGACTATATTGGAAGTTTTCTTTTTTGTTATTTTTATGTTTGGCTTTTAAGAGAGCCTTTTCCCCTCTCTCGCTAACAATTCTGTTTTTGTTTTGCCTAGAAAGGTAGAGAATCTAGAGCAGCTTCTCTCTTCATTCATTGTTCCTTTTGGCCCTCGTTTTCCCCAATCTAGTAGCAAATCTATAGAAGCAAATCTAACCAGCAGATGTAGATAAAGTATCTAATAATATGATATGTAGTATGGTACTTAATGAGGTTCAACAATTAGGCTTCTCAGCAGCAGCAGAGGACAAGTTCAACACATACAAGACAAAAGAAGCTGCTTTACAGTAGCAGTAGTAGCAGCACAAGATCAGTGGCCCCTCATGGCCTCTGCCAGGAGGGCCTCCGCCTCCTCCCTCTAGTGCCTCCTCTACTTCTTGCTGCCCAGACCCTTGACCATGGGCGCCTTGGCCTTGATCAAGGGCATGCGACCCTCCTCGCTGGCCACCTTCTGGAGGTTGCGGAGGTGAAGACCGAGCGCCTGGTGCTTGGCTATGAAGGCGTGGATGTTCACGGACTGGCCGCAAGTCCTCACGTCCCTAGCATGCTTCATGAGGGAGTTGAAGTCGGTGGTGCGGAGCCTCATGGTGGTGCAGAAGGTGCACCTGTAGATGTCACCGGCGAAGAAGTTTTCGTACTGGTCAGACTTCAGCCTCCTCAGCACATAACGAGTCTTGGTGTCCTTGGACTCGTCGTTGCTACGGACGTCGCTCCTATCCTCCTGTTGGAAAAAATAGTAGAGTGCAATAAGCACATGAATTAATCGATTGAGATCTCCTGATTATTCCCCAAACCTCAAACCAAATCGCATACTGATCTGAACTACGAACAGTGGGATTCAAATACTAATAGGGGGAATCATCGAAATACGAATAGGGGGATTCATTGAAATATGAGATCTAACACAAGAGGATTAGCTACTATAAAAAAAGAATAGCCGAACCTAATAACATTCGATGTAGCATCCAATGATGGTAATGGAGGAAGAACAAGGGAAGGGGATAAAACCCTGGTTACCTCCCACCGTGGGTCGGCGATGCTGGTGTCGTAGGGGTTCTCCGGGCTTATGTAATCAACCTCCTCGTAGGGGTCCCAACCGAGCGGAATTTGCCCGAGACCGGCGGGGGCCTCCTCGCCGGCGGCTATAGAGGAAGCAGGGACGAGGGTCTGGACGGGGATGATGGCTGCCTTCGATGCCTCGACGGGGGCTTGTACGGGGACGGGGGCCTCCTCGACGTCGGTGTTGGAGGTGCCAGCGGCCATCACGCTGTTCTTCTCCATCACCGGCGTGGTTGGGGTTTTCTTGGGGGTTTGCAGAAGATGATGGGACAGTGGAGACAGTTGAGTCAGAGAGTGAGTGATGAGTGAGATTTATGGAGGCCTCTATAAAGGAGAAGGGAAGCAATGTTTCATTGCACCACCGTGCACCGCGTAACCGCGTACACTATTGCACCGTGCACGACCACATGTGTATGCTACCGCCTCGTGCACTGCACACGCGTACCGTGAGTCATATTTTTTCCCTCGTGTCTAACCCTGGCGACTTAGTTGTGCTCAGTTTTGCCCTCGAGTGTAACATTGGCAGTTTGGTTGTACTCAGTTTTGCCCTCCAGGACTAACACTGTCGTGTGCAATATACTCGTTTTTACCCTCCAGTGGCTGGTCAACAGATAGTCAACAAATGGCTTTTAGCTAGCTAATTGAGTCATTTTAAGCACAACAAATTCGAAAAGATCAAAACATAGTGGCATCTACCCAGGGAGTTTTATTATGTGACCTTCCACCATAAATCAAGCCTCTTCCCAAAACATCCCTCCCCAAAACATAGTTTGTCTGAATGAGGCAATAATTGTCAAACTGGTGTATATTTGAATTGCAAATAGTTTGATGTATGCCAACATGTATTTTATTGTGTAAAGACGCATTTTCCATTTTTTAAATCTCTTTCTATTTTCTATTTGAATCCCTTTGTCAGTTTTGCCCTTGGTCCTTAAGTTCTACTCACTTTTCCCTTGGTTCCTAAGTTCTACTCAATTTCCCCTCTCTTAGTCACAATCTCTCACACATGTGCTCATCTTGGTTGCTACGCTCTGATTGGTTGAGAAAGTTGTCACGCGGATCGTGCCCACCAACCATTGATCCTCTATGATCTAGCGGACAGTATAACCCCTATATCTCTCGGGGGCACCTCTCTATCCATGCAAAATAGCGAGTTTACCACCAGTACTTTAACTCCATAAACAAATGAATTTGAATATAATTTGATGGGAAAGTGTACAAAGGTGTATAATTTGTGCATTACATTCCACTATATGAAAATGATAATCTCTCAAGATTTTCTTAGCACAATATTATCACGTATTAAGTGTGATTTCAAAGAGTTCAAATGTGTATAATTTTTGTATACGCAAGTTTATACATTATATTCCGCTCAATGAAAATGGGGGTGAAAATGATAATCTATAAAAAATTTGCTAGCACATCATTAAATTGTTATTAAGTGTGATTTCACAGTGTTGAAAGGTTTAAAATTTTAGTATATACAAGTTTATGCATTATATTTCACTCCATGGAAATGATAAATGATCAGAATTTTATTAGCACAACATTATCATATCCTAAGTGCGATTTCAAAGAGTTCAAAGGTGTATAATTTTCATATATGCAAGTTTATGCATTATATTCCACTATATGAAAATGGCAATTTCTCAAGAGTTTCTTAGCATGCCATTATCATGTATTAAGAGCGATTTCAAAGAGTTCAAATGTGTATAATTTTCATATATGCAAGTTTATGGATTACATTCCACTCCATGAAAATGGGGGGATAAAATGATAATCTCTCAAATTTTTTGTTAGCACATCATTATCACGTATTTAGTGCTATTTCAAAGTGTTCAAAGTTTTATAATTTTCGCATATGCAGGTCTGTGCATTACATTCCACTCTATGAAAATGATAATCTCTCAACATTTTCTTAGCACATCATTATCATATATTAAGTGCGATTTCAAAGAGTTCAAAGGTGTATAATTTTCGTATGTGCAAGTTTATGAATTACATTGTACTCTATGAAAATGGGGAGAAAATGATAATCTTTCAAAATTTTGTTAGCACATCATTATCACGTATTATGTGCCATTGCACAGTGTTCAAAGGTTTATAATTTTCGTATACGCAAGTTTATGCATTATATTTCATTTCATGGAAATGATAAATGATCAGGATTTTATTAGTACAACATTATCATGTCCTAAGTGCGATTTCAAGGAGTTCAAAGGTGTATAATTTTCGTATATGTATTACATTTCATTGTATGAAAATCAAGTTAGACAAAGGGCCATTGTCGCTAGAGAAGAGGAAGAAATGGGAGGCAACGGCACGGGCGCGGGTGCGGGGCTGGCTCGGGGTCTCATCTTGCAATGCAACATGGGTAAGTTGTGATTCTGACGCTCACGTGGATAAGCTGTGGGTCCAGTGTTGACCTGGATAAGTGGAAAGAGGTGTCCACTATGGGAAGCGACTTAACATGGCCCCACTTGTTAGCATGTAATGACAGGGATCCACTACGGGACTCGACACAACGCGGCCCTACTTGTCCGCACGTAACAGCGAGGGTCCACTCTAGGACCCGACTAAATGCGGCCCCACTTGTTAGCACGTAACAATAAGACTAATGGACAGTGAGTTTTTAGACCATGTGAGAGTTTCGTACAAGGAGATAGGCAAAAGTGAGGAAGAGTTAAGCGTATGGGGAAAACTAAGTACAACTAACAAACCGAGGGTACAAAAATAGAAATCCCTAATATAAAAGACCTTCTTCTTCTCGATGTTAAAACAATCGGAAATATCATCGCTACAGAGCATACATGCAAATAAGAGAGATACCGAAATCAACACAAGGCAAACAAGCACTAGTACAATTCAGCAAATAAGTAGACAAGACCACCATACACTTCAGTAGGTTTGGTAATTTGGAATTCAAACCAATTGGAATTATCTTATTTGCATTTGTAAACTTCTTTTTTGATTGAAATGTCAAATACTAGTTAATTAAGGGGTTTTATACCTAGGCCAGGTTTTGGATGATACTAATGTACAAAAACGATATCAAAGATAGGTATTTAAATAACAAGGCCACTAGAAGTGGTTTCATTATTTCATCAATTTTCTTTATTTAGTTATGAATTTTCTAGTGGAATTAACTCTTGTTTTGATGATTAAATCACCAGAAAATATTGTTAAGTCAATTTAATACTTCCTATTATGGTTAGGAGGTCCTTTGAGTACTGGTTCACTAGGAGTTGGTTTCACTTCAAAATATTTATGAAAATGCCCTTGGGGAAATCCCAAAGTCATTACTGCAAGAAATTTGTCTTTTTTCACAAGATTTATTCTATAGATCCTTTTGGTATGGAACCAAGGACACATGGTAGGCATTACAAATACCATTCTATAGCAATTCGTTTCATTATTTTTAGATTTTTAAACTCCTGTAAAGATTTTCTTAGTATAATAACCACATGTAGAAGGGTTTAATTCACCAAAAATACGTAGATGTTAAATAAACCTAGAAACTCCAGGACAAGATAGATCTTGGGGTGCATGTGTACTATGAATTTGAATCAAATCAAAATAATTTATATTATGACTTGTAGAAATTCTTAAACTCATATTTGAATTGTTTTTGTTATTTTTACCATAGTAAAACTGTGGGGCTTTTTGTAGTGGGGCCAAGGTGATATGCAAGGTATCACAGGTACCTCATAGTACGAAGTGATTTCATCCCATTTATATTTATATAATTCCCTAGAAGAATTATTGGGTGAAAATGACACAACTTACCATTTAATTAAGTTGGAAAATCCTAGATATCAGTTTGGTCAAAAACATGTTCTGCTTGTTGGACAAAACATGCATAAACATAAGAAAATTTAGATCTAGTCACTTTCAGGTATTTTCTATATTATTTGGAAATTATTCCTGTAGTCAAATAGGAGAGATGAATTTGTAAAATAAAAGGAAAAGAAGCTGGGGCCACCGAGCCAAATCCGGAACAGAAATGGGTCAGGAGGAGAAGATTCGGTCCACGCCGAGCGAAGCAGCGCATGGGAGCCAACATGTTTGAACACACAGGTGGGTTCACCAGTCATCGGCACCAGGACACGAAGGGGTTTGGGGCTCTCTTGGACATAGATATAAGAAAATATCTATGACACGGGTTCCTCATGCACCTCGCAACAGCGGCGACATCGAGGGAACCCTAATAGCAGTGGATGAAAACACCAACAATGGGCGATATGACATGCTTTACCAGAGGCACGTGGAGGCGTTGGTGAGGTGCAGAGGCAACATAGGAGTGGAGAAAACCCCAACGATGGGCGATACGACCTGCTTTACGTTCGGACAAGAGCTCACATGAATAAGACTACGAACTCGGTCGGAGCTCGACCGTGGCGAGGCTTGGGGCGATCCTGAGCAAAAGAAGGGGATATGGTTAGATGCAGGAGGGAATGGGGATCTCCATAAAAGAGGAAAGAGAGCAAGGGGTTCTCTTCCGTGACGGCAAGATTCGAGGCAAGCTTGCAGTACCAAGGAGAGTTTCTTCTTCTCTTGGACATCAGAGGAGCAGGGAGATCCAGGTCTTCTAGGAGTGGAGAGAGGGATGGGGGGAAATAATGAAGCAGAGGAGAGGTGTTGTGGTGACCTATGGGTATTTATCCAGCAGGGGCATGGTCCATGGTGGTGTGAGTATATGGACAGGGTTGGGAGATTTCCATGGCTTTGGATGCCTAAGAGGGGCGATGGACCTCGTACATATGAGGAGAAGTAGTGTAGAGAGAGGTGATGATGCTATGTGCTACAAGTATGCTGCTCCACTTTCTTCCATGGCCAAAATAATAAAAAGGTGGGGAGAGGGAGCTAGGGTAAGGATTGGAGGAGAGGGGTGGTGGAGATAAGTGGTGGCGGGCCTGATGCATGACCATAGGTGACTAGGGAGGGGTGGTGGCTGCTGTGGCATTGATGCTACTTGAGTTTCTCAAGATTTGGTTTCCTCTCTCCTCTCTTCCCTTCCAAGCACTATAAGACAAAATGAGATGGGTTAGCTATAGTACTAGCTGTAGTGCACGACTAGAGAGAGGAAAGGGAAGTGTTGTGGTGATTAAGGCAAGGATTAGTGAGGACTTGATGGTTTTGGCAAAGTAGGATTATGGTAGATGATAATTAGTTGATTTATTATATCTCAGTGTCCCACATGAGCAAGTGATGATGGGTGCTGGATGGTGTTTTGCATGGTCAAGGGTGAGTGGGAATATTAGTGAGGACCACTTATGGGATTTGAAAGGAATTCAAATGGAGAAACATGAAGTTTGAGTGAGATTAGTGATCTAGAGTTTTATTATTAGCATACCAACTTGATCAAGCTTTGTTAGGTAGCTCCAGGCTTCAATTGGATCAAGGGGCACATGGATGGATATACCAAGTGATGTAGGTCGGCATGGTATAGGGAGTTGATCTCGATCATGATTGAGTGCTCGCAGAATTGATGCGAAACTTTGTTGAAAATAAGGGTGTCAAAATAGATAATCAACTTGCCATCAAAACCATGAGGGTTTAAGAAGTACAAGACTCCAATTGGAACAAGGGAAGCATGTGTTGATAGACAAGGTTTAGGAGGTCATATTCATACAAAGAGTTGGCCAAGGAAATGTGAAATGGAGTTGGGAGCTTCTACCAAAGTAGGCATGTTGAAATACTTGGTAGAAATAGATTATTTTCTTGACTACAAAACCATCAAGGATGAGTGGGTCCAAGAATGGTTTAGCCAAGGGCAAGAGTGGGGTTTGCAAGTACTCATGAAGGTGTACAAGATGGTTCAAGTGCATTTCAAAAAATGTCTAAGGATGTATATAGGTAGAGGCCTAAAGATGGGAGGTTGATAACAGTTTCAAACTTCGTCAATTTTTGATTGTTTTAGGGTTTTTGACTAGGACAAGATCTAGTGGTTTTGATGGCATGCAAGGTTCTAAACCCATCATCAAGGGATGATGTTGAAGCATAGGTTGGGTAGAATATATCCATGGTTTTATTTGGTCTCCTTTCCTTGGAAACTACAGAAATTAAGTGACTCAAAAATGAATCTGATAAGGAAGGCACATGGTCCATTTTATGGCTAGAGATGAAGACAAGCTTGGAAAACTTGGTGAATGGGTTTATTTATCAAGGAGACTGGGTGATGGTAGAGCACATCATCAGGAGGCACATTTCTTAGCTATTAGAGGATGAGCTCCTATGGTAGCTCATATCTACAAGCAAGTCAGGATAGTCAAGCTTACAAATAGTAAATCAAGGAAATTCATCTTAACAAGCAGACCAAGGAAATTCATACAAAACATCTCAAGACTACTACTATAAACACATCCAAGCCTTACTTAAGTTCTTGGAAAGAATTTTGAAGGGTTTGGGTTTTTAAAAATGTGAGAGTCCATTGGTACTTCTAACAAGAGTGGAAAACAAAAGCTTTATAAAATAATTTTGGAACGACAAGGTGTACCACACGAAAATCCCTCATACAAAATTACATGTTTTTATTTTGTGCATCATCATGCATAATTTTTCCTCTAAAAATATTTTGCTAAACCTATTTTTCTCTACACTACTTCCCCTATTTTACTTGTCTAAAAACAATTTTTACAAAATGGTTTTGTTTTGGAAAATAAAATAAAACTTTTTTATAAAAATTGGGGGAGGAAGCTTAGCCAGTCGGGCCCAAAGGCCTAGATGGACAAGCCACTTACCACCCCATAGCTAACCCTAACCTAAACTGGTCCAACCGCACACCCGACCACACACAGAGCAGCTGCCGCTGCACGCAATGCACACGTGCACACCACCAGGTCAACCAACACATGCGAAAAGCACCCATGGTCACGCACGCACTCAGCTAGGAAGCAACCGACCCTATCCATCTCACCCACACGCACCAACCTGATCCACCCTAACCCCCTGTCGCCTCGCTCTCCCCGCGCGAGTGCCTCCCCTTCTTGTGAGCCACCACCGCTGCAGCGAGTTCACCCATCGGCCCCATGCCCTGCCGCCATACTCCTCCTCCCACATGAGCGCGACCAACACAACTCTGAACTGCCTCTACTTCCCCTATAACACCGTTTGGCTGCCTCCTGCCGTTTGCCGTGCACGGCCGCCTCTCTAGCTCATCTGCACCGCCATTAGGACGGGCACCCCCACCATCGACCTTCGAGCGCAGCACCGCTCCTCCTGTATACAAGCGTCGCCGCCAGCTGTTCTACCTTGAACTCTCGTGCCTCTCGCTGCCAAGATCTATGGCACCGCCACACGCCCAGCCTCCTCCTGCCTAGTGCCACCATGGTCGGCCTCCTTCCGCTTGTCACCAACGCCTGCCTCGCTGGCCACTATCCATGCTTGCCTTGGCCTTCCTGCTCTTGACCTTGCCTGCTAGTTCCCTCTTTCCGTTATTGTCTGCAGTTCCACAAGTTCAATGGCAAGTGTTGCTGCCTGCTGCACGCTTGTCCGTGGGTTGCCAAGCTGCACTACGGAATAACTTTATACGCCGATGGCCGTATTCTACGTTGATGGCAAAATGTCGGGGCCATCGGCACAGCTTGATGGGCTTGACAGCCGGGCAGTGCGGCCGTCGGCCCAGTTTTGCCGTCGGCGTAGGATGAATAGGCCGATGGCAGCCGTCGCCGTAAACAGGACCGTAGGCATAAGCGATTAGGCTAACGGCAGAGCAACGACGTCAAGGCTACGCCGACGGGCGTAGCTATTTTACCTTTTTGCCACATTAATCTTAAAAAAATCATAACTAAATCATTTAAATTCAGAAAAATACATATAATATATCAAAATTTGCAGAAAAATAAGATCTATCTATATAAACTCAAATATTACATATTTTTGTTCGAAAAAATATATTTAATACAAATACTTTCATATAACATATTTTTCATTTTCCAAGTGCAAAAAAGGGCTGTTTTGTGTAGCAACCATCAAATCAAAGTTTTAAAATGATACCACCCTATTTTTTAAAAATACTAGATAACCTTAAATGGACAATGTCCGAACTGGGGTATCTCAAAACTTTCCGTCCACCCCTCGTGAAAAAGACAAATTCATGCCGAATCGGTAGGAAGTGAGTCAGATTTGAACTACAGGTACATGATCTAATGGTCATGATTTTTTGCAAAATCATTTTTAGCTTCACAATATGCTATTTCATCAGAGATACAATGCAAGTTTAGCGAGGCTAAGCCCCGAGCTAAGAATTTTCATGTCCGCCGATTTAGAAAGTTTGACGATAGTTTGAAACGGGCATAAAAAATTAAAAAATAGTCGAAACAATGTAAAACCTTAGCGTGGTGTCATATTATGTGATATAGTTGCAAGGAAAAATATCAAACTTAGTATATTGATTGTGTCTCAAAACAACATCTCAAAATGACCAATCTCAATGGAGGTTTTCTGGCTTTCAGGTCAAATAACCAATGTTATGGCTTGAATCGCGGTATAGTTTATGATAATGTGCCCATATTATGCATGCATGTGTATCGTGGGATGATGGACAATGTTGTAGGAGGAAGTTTTTATTTTTGTTGCATCAAAAAGCCATTTTTCATTTTCCGAGTGCAAAGAACGGCGTGTTTTGTGAAGTGACCACCAAATAAAAGTTTCAAAATGATACCACCCTATTTTTCATAAATACTAGACCACCTTGAATGAATAATGTCCCAACCGGGGTATCTCAAAGCTTTCTGTCCACCCCTCGTGAAAAAGTCAAATTCATGCCGAATCGGTAGGAAGTGTGACCGATTTGAATTACAGTTACATGATCAGATGGTCATGAATTTTTTGCAAAAATCATCTTTAGTTCACAATATGCTATTTCATCAGAGATCCAATGCAAGTTTAGCGAGGCTCTGCCTCGAGCTAAGAATCTTCTTGCCCGTTGATTTGGAAAGTTTGACGATAGTTTGAAACGGGCATAAAAAATTCAAAAATGGTCAAAAAAATGCAAAACCTTAGGGTGGTGTTATATTATGTGACATAGTTGCAAGGAAAAATATCAAATTTAGTATATTGATTATGTCTCGAAAAAACCTTCACAAAATGACCTATCTCAATCTAGGTTTTCTGGCTTTCAGGTCAAATAACCAATGTTATGGCTTGAATCGCGGTATAGTTTGTGATAATGTGCCCATATAATGCACGCATGTGTATCATAGGATGATGAACAATGTTGTAGGAGGAAGTTTTCCTTTTTGTTGCACCAAAAAGCCATTTTTCATTTTCTGAGTGCAAAAAGGGGTGTTTTGTGAAGCGACCACCAAATGAAAGTTTCAAAATGATACCACCCCATTTTTCATAAATACTAGACCAAATTGAATGAATAATGTCCCAACCGTGGTATCTCAAAGCTTTCCGTCCACCCCTCGTGAAAAAGACAAATTCATGCCGAATCGGTAGGAAGTGTGACAGATTTAAATTATAGTTACATGATCAGATGGTCATGATTTTTTTGCAAAAATCATATTTAGTTCACAATATGCTATTGCATCAGAGATCCAATGCAAGTTTAGCGAGGCTCAACCTCGAGCTAAGAATCTTCTTGCCCGCTGATTTGGAAAGTTTGACGATAGTTTGAAACGGGCATAAAAAATTAAAAAATGGCCAAAACAATGCAAAACGTTAGCGTGGTGTCATATTATGTGATATAGTTGCAAGGAAAAATATCAAATTTAGTATATTGATTGTGTCTCGAAAAAACCTTCACAAATTGACCTATCTCAATCGAGGTTTTCTGGCTTTCAGGTCAAATAACCAATGTTATGGCTTGAATCACGGTATAGTTTGCGATAATGTGCCCATATCATGCACGCATGTGTATCATGGGATAATGAACAATGTTGTAGGAGGAAGTTTTCCTTTTTGTTGCACCAAAAAGCCATTTTTCATTTTCCGAGTGTAAAAAGGGGTGTTTTGTGAAGCGACCACCAAATGAAAGTTTCAAAATGATACCACCCCATTTTTCATAAATACTAGACCAAATTGAATGAATAATGTCCTAGCCGTGGTATCTCAAAGCTTTCCATCACCCCTCGCGAAAAAGACAAATTCATGCCGAACCGGTAGGAAGTGTGACATATTTGAATTACAGGTACATGATCTGATGCTCAAGATTTTTTGGAAAAATCATTTTTAGGTTCATAATATGATATTTCATCAGAGATCCAATGCAAGGTTTTTCATTGCGTTGAACCAAAAAGCCATTTTCTATTTTTCGAGTGTCAAAAACGGGGTGTTTCATGAATCGGGGCATAGTTTCGGTTAGTGTAGTATTAAAAAGTTATGATACATAATTTAATAGATGATAGGGATGTCATATTTGGATTCCTCTAGTTTTTATGATCGATTTAGATATATTATTTGTCGAATTACGTTTTACGAATTTGTATATATGAATTATTCAATTTTAAATGGAAAAAGGCAAAATAAATAAAATTTATTTTATTTTTATTTGAATTTAAGATTATTATTACTTATTTATTATTTTTTACTTAAATAATTATATGGAGTGTAAAAAATAAAGACGTCTAACATTATAGTCCAATGGTTAATAGAATTGATATGATAGTATTTACAACAAGTTCTAATTTCTTTGTCAGAAGGTCATGTGGAAGGAATGGAGAAGTTAAGCGTGCTGGGGCTGGAGTAGTGTTAGGATGGGTGACCGATCGGGAAGTTTGACTACTAGTGCAATTTGACGTGAGATTAAGTGTACTTAGAATTAAAAATGTGTGCGTGATATTAATGAGTAAAACAATTAAAAATGGTTAAAAAAAAATAAAAAAAATTGAAACAAAAGTTGGAAAATCTAGGCCGACGGCTTTGCCGTCGCCATAGCCAAACGGCCGTTAGTCATTTAGGTGGGTCCTATATGGCAAAGCCGTCGGCATAGCTATATACACCGACGGCTTTTCTACGCCGACTGGTAAAGGGTCTACGCCTACGGGCATGTACGCTGACGGCCATACGCCGACGGCAACCGTCGGCGCAGCCTACGCCGACGGGATTTTGGGGCTACGCCTACGGGACCCGGCCGTCGGCGTATCTGTCTTCTCCCGTAGTGCTGGGTTGCCTCTGATTCTGCAAGTGAGATGTTTCTCTCCATGTTAGTCACGTCTTGTTCAAGCACATTAGGGCACTGATGCTTCGACTAGTTTATGTCTTATGCAATGTTTGGCTTCCCACTGTTGTGCTACTAGTGATGTGTGTGGTGGATTGAGGCGATGTTGATGATGAATTTGTTCTACCACCGCAAAGTCGCACCATCCACATCCGAGGAGCTATGTACTCGTGTATTTGTCAAGATCTTCGAAAGACAGTGACACCGGTACAAGATCATAAACGTCGCTTGAAGCCGGGACTCCAAGATCTCCAACACTTCAACCTGGAGCACGAGGTAGCACTCCAAGGCCTCCATGATAGATTAGATGGAACCACACGATCGTAGACATGGATCCAATGGCCGAGGTCCCGAAGACATCTCCTTCACGGATACGGTGACGCCGGAACCTCAAGACCTCCTTCATGGACCCAAAGACCCAAAGATCTACTACCCCGAATCCGAAGACTGAACCCGAACCCCTTCGAACCCAAAATGTGTGACCCTTTTTGATACCCTATTTTGATAAATATAATATACAACTTGTGCATGCTTGCATTTATATCTTGTTGATTGTGGGTATTTTGTCAAACCACCTCATAATCACATATGGAGTTTATATGCGGGATATATTTGTCTTATCTTGACTCCATTTAAATTTTTGTAGAGAACCGAAGACATCTTGAATTCATATCATAAGCATGCCAGATCTTTTTTCATAGTATTAAATTGTACATCCCATGTTTCTTTTAGTTCTTTGATTCTTCCGGATATGACGATGAGATGTTGTGAGTTTCAACAAGTTCTTCGGATATATCTTCGGCAATGGTTCCTAGGCGAGCATCTTCCCCCTTCTACATATTTTCGCTTTATGGATTTATTTCTCTATATTGTTATCCGTGTTGCGATGCTTTAGTTTTCGTACCATTTATATCCCCTGCCACCTATATTGCCTTGGTCACTTCCTACTGCCTGTTGTTTGGTAGACAGTTGGCCTTGCGAGTCGTAGTTGCTTGCTTAGTTGTTTGTTCGAGTCATCGAGTTCCATAGATGTTGGGAGGTTGCCACATTCTTAATGGTGGAGATGATCATGATTCTAATTACAACTTGATAATAAAATGATGGGAATAGATATAACTCATAAAGAGGCACCGGTGGGTAATAGTTGAGATTTGGCTTTTATCCGGCCCACTTGTGTCCACATAGGACCCGAGTACTTTATGCATGTTCCTTGGCTATCGCACTATGAACATGTGGGCGACTTTATGGATCCCCCTTCGCCTGATCTTGATTCACACTTATTTCTTTGTGCCCCAAACTAGGTTGGGGATTTATTACTATCCTGCAATTATGTCATGCGTTTTTGCTTTATTTACTACGGTTGCCCGAGGAGAGCGGTTTACTACTGTACTGTTTCGTAAAGCATAATGTTTTCATGATATCGACAAGCCCATTCACACTGTCGAGTTCCCAATCATTCACATCCATTGACGCAAACTCTGGGTATGCTCGGAGCCCGACCAACTTCGTTGCAGGTAGCTTAGTGGGGTGTCCCCCTGAAATTGTTTTTGAATCTTGTGAATGCTTTGTTGTGATGCCTCGTTACTTTTTATTTGGTTCTTCCTGATGTTGATCGTGCGTGTGTTTCTATTTGTGCACTCCTGCAGGGTAAATATTTTTGAAAAGCATTGCCCGCGGTTATGGACTACTTGGAGCATAGTGTCTCGACCATAGACAACTCAAACTAAAGTAGTGTTAAAAGTGCCAATAATTGGTGATATTGGAATGTCTTATGTTATATATATATAAGTAGAAACTTCAATGGAATGCTTAAATAAAACTACCAACTATGTGAGTTCCTCAGAAGAACTTCCTTGTTTGGTGTCGAGGGGGAAACTCTAGGATGGGTATGTTTGGTGTTAGTATAAGGTTGGATCCGAATATGTCTCTCTTCTCTCTCTTTGATATAAGATAGTTGTATTGAGTCTCTGTAGGTTGTTTAGTGCATGCTTTGCTGCCGCTTCAGTCCACCATACCCATGTAGGAGAGAGCCACCGAATTCTAAGACACTGGCCTCAGTAATGACAGCTCCCTTTTTCCTTTGCCCTTTGTTGGAACCTCTTTTGCTCTGACATGTATGAGTTCAACGATGTTAGCAAGGTCACCCTTCCGACTTAACATAGGCAGGGTTATGGATGCCATTGGTTATTCTTTAGGAATCTTAGTCCAATTTGCATCTTATCAGTACTTGGATGTTGTATCCTTTTCAATGTGATTTGGATATTTATAATGTATATATGTATTCTTGACTCACTAAGTCGTAGTTATATATATATGTTCTTGTGGGTTCCATCGCTAACTATTGTGTAATGGTATTACTTTGTTTTCCACCCGCACACATGTGCTTGGGGGGCACCTTTGAATCGTTTCTATGCGGGTTTTGCAAGAATCTCTAAAATCTTCATAGGGCCAATTCGACGGTGACATGGACCCAATGGCCGAGACCCCGAAGACATCTTCTTCATGGATCTGATGATGCCGGAACCACAAGACCTCCTTCACGGACCTGATGATCTAGTACCTGGAATCTGAAGACTAAACCAGAACCCCTTCGAACCCAAGTTCTTCGAACCCCAAATGTGTGACCCTTCCCGATACCCTATTTTGATAAATATGGCATAAAACTTGTTGCATATTAAATTGTGCATGCTTGCATTCATATCTTGTTGATTGGGGGTATTTTTCAAATCACCTCTTAATCACATGTGGAGTGTATATGTGGGATATTTTTGTCTTATCTCGACTCCATTTCAATTTGTGTAGTGAACCGAAGATATGTTTTGTCTTGTTAATACAACATTTAAATTGTGGGGTACCTAAATAACTTGAACCGTCTAATTAATTGCTTGGATTCCTATTCCACTTAATATTGATAAGTTATACTGTATATTTCCATGCACTGCATCGTATCATAAACATGCCAGATCTTTTGCCGTAGTATTAAATATTACATATTGTGTTTCTTTTAGTACTTTGCTTCTTCTCGGATAGGACGATGAGATGTTGTGATTTTTGGCAAGTTCTTTGGATACATCTTCAGCAATGGTTCCCGGGAGAGCATCCTCACCCTTCTACCTATTTTCACTTTATGGCTTTATTTCTCTCTATTGCTATCTGTGTTGTGATGCTTTAGTTTCCGTACCATTTATATCCCTTGCAGCTTATATTGCCTTAGTCACTTCCTATTGCCTATTTTTTGGTAGATAGTTGACCTTGTAAGTCGTAGTTGTTTGCTCAGGTGTTTGTTCGAGTCATCGAGTTAACCATTTGTTGGGAGGTTACCACATGCTTAATGGTGGAGATGATCATGATTCTAATTTCAACTTGATAATAAAAATGATGTGAATAGATATAACTAATAAAGATGCACCAGTGGGTAATAGTTGAGATTTGGATTTATCCCGCCCACTTGTGTCCACCAAGGACCCAAGTAGTTGATGCATGTTACTTGACTATCGCACTATCCACATGTGGGAGAATTTCTGGATCACGCTTCGCCTAAGCTTGATTCACATATTATTTCTTGGGACCACAAACTAGTTTGGGGCTTTACTACTGTCCTATACTCATGCCATGCTTTACTAATTTATTTACTACGGTTGCTCGAGGAGAGAGGTTTACTACTCTAATGTTTTGCAAAGCGAATTTTTTTCGCGGTCTCGACAAGCCCAATCACACTTTTGGCCTCCCAGTCGTTTAAAACCACTGACGCAAATCCTGGGTGTGTCTAGAAGCCCGACCAACTTCGTTGCAGGTAGCTTATTAGGGTGCCCCCTTAAATCATTATTGAATCTCGTGAATGCTATTTTTTGATGCCTTGTTGCTTTTTATTTGGTTTTCCCAAGGTTGATCGTGCGTGTTGTTGCTATTTTGGCACCCCTACCGGGCAAATATTTTTGAAAAGCCGTCTCTATGGTTATGGGCTACTTGGAGCACATTTGCCTCGACCATAGAAAAATCACCCTAAAGTAGTGCTGGCATGACTGGTAATCAGCTCCACTACAATAGAATGGTTAATTAAAAGTGCCAACAACAGGTTAAATTGGAATGTCTTATGCTATCTATATCTGACTAGTAAGTGCTTAACTAAAACTGCCAACTTTTTGAGTTCCTCGGAAGAACTTCCTCATTTGGTGTCTAGGGCGAAACTCTACGATGGGTATGTTTGGTGTTAGTATAAGGTTGGATCCAAATATGTATCTCTTCTCTCTTTGATAGCCGACAGTTGTATCGAGTCTCTACATGTTGTTTAGTGCATTTTTTTCTTCCACTTCAGTCCACCATACCTATGTAGGTGAGAGCTTATGAATTCTAATACACTGGCCTCGGTACTAACCACTCCCTTTTTTCCTTTTCCCTTTGTCGGCAACCCTTTTGCTATGACAGGTATGAGTTTGATGATGTTAGAAAGGTTACCCTTCCAACTTGCCCTGGGAAGGGTTACGGATGCCATTGGTTTTTTCTTCAGGACACTTAGTCCAATTTGCATCTTATTCGTACTCGGATGTTGTATCATTTTCAATGTGATTTGGATCTTTGTAATGTATATCTATATTCATGACTTGTTGGGTTGTTGTTATATATATATATGTTCTCATGGGGTCCATCGCGAACTATTGTGTAATGGTATTACTTTGTTTTCCACCCAAACACAAGTGCCTGGTGTGCATTTTTTAATCGTTTCTATGCAGGTTTGGTGGGAGTCGCTAAAATCTGCATACGGCCAATTCGAGGGTGTTACACAAGGGGTAAGGTTATTTGGAACTTCTGTCTTGAAAACATAAGGAGATAATATCTTATAGATCTCCATAATTTTGTCAATAGAAGATACTAAAACACTTGTTGTTGCAAAGGCATCTTGGCTCCTGTTTTGGAAATTCTAGAACATTTGAGATTATGTAAAATAAGCCAAGACATATCTTTTGTTAAATACCTGTTGCCATTGAGGGCGAGGTAGGCAAGAATCTTAACTACTACACAATCATAAACATCAACACAGGCAAGCAAACCACTACCACACCTCAAGGTAAGAAAAAGTTTTTGTTCCCCCTAATTTTTGCACTTTGGACAACTAATCCAGGTAACTAAAAATGGGATGTTACATCGTAGTCGCTGCGCCCTCCGAAGAATTTCCACCACGCTCCTAGCACTTTGAACCAAGAAGAACCTCCAAGAAGGGAATCTACAACAATGACGACACTACTACCCGGACGTTTCCTAGGGTTACCCTCGGTACACATCCTAGGGCTTCTGCCGACACGCTATGAGGGTGGAGAAGAGGTAGAACCTACGCCCTTCAGGACGAACGGTGACATCGCAGGCATCACCGTGCTGGTTCCGGGATGACAAGGATTTGTGATGACCCCCAACGAACCACAACCTTGGGTGCTCCATATCGCTCCACCAAGCTTGCCACCCACGAGAACACGCCACCACGGTCTTGCAATCACCACCACTCACTGTGGCCCATGTTGCTAGGCTGGTAAAACCTAGTAGCAGAAACTCCAGTAAGGGTCAGTGGAGCGGGACACGAGAGGAATCTACCTCCACTATCGGGAGGTGGTAGCTGCTGGATGCAGCAGCAGGACAAACTAGGCCCTTACCGGCCCGGCTAAGCACGAGAGGGCCCGTGAAGTCCTGTCGTCGCACTGTAGCAGGGGAACCACCAACACCCCCATCTCAGCACCATCCACCACTTCTCACGCCACCTGATCATGAGAGGTCACGCTACCGAGCTAGCCCGCTTCCTACCGAGGTACTCCACTGCCATCAGGAGGCCCGTGTTAGTGATGGGTGGATTTCAGCCTGGACATAACACGGGCCTTAATCCATGATCAATGCCCACGAAGACCTCAATGCTTAAGACTCCAAGGACTGTGCCCATATGCTCATAACCAACCTGACCTGTGAGGCGGGAAGTCGGTGCTCTAAAGACTCCCGAATACCATACATGTATCCAAGGGTGATCGAAGATCCACTTAACATGCAAGACAAGGTGAAGACCTAACGTGACTAAGGGAAACTCTTACACCAACGATGACTATATATACTTGAAGACACTAACCTGAAGAGGCCACGCCATAATTGCCTAAGTCGTAGCCATTAGCCTTGATCATATACCCTATATTCATCTAGTATTACCGGGTCCTATATTATAAACCCACCGAGATCACCTTAGCCACATTGTAAGATCTCTTGATCACCTTATGAATAATGTCTACGGGAATCCTCCCATATTAGAAATATCCTTGTCTTTTAGATCCAAAACTTTTGACCTGAGCTAATTGACAAACAAATGATCTACCATTCGATCTCCAGAAGTGAGGCTGCCTTGGGATCGTGAGAACAATCCTTCGTCAGTTGGCATGCCCATAACGGGATGCCCATGTCATGCATAGTGGATCCTCTACGGGGGTTCCTAATGGTGGCAACAACCAAGCCAGAAGGATTTCACCTAGCATGGACTATGGCGAGAAAAGTCATGGAGGCCCAGATCGGAGTATTGGGGCTGGACGACTGATCTACAACTACTATCTTGAAGAAATGGTCATCTTTGGCCGATGGGCAATGAGATTTTTCCTGCTTGACATCGGACAGGTAGGTTGCCGCCTGGAAATCTCTAGCGATGGCGCAAACGGACACATGGGCATCAGGTCATTCTAACCCGTCGTGAAGGGATGTTATGAAGATGGAGGCTAACAAAGGATAAAAACATAATATGTCAACATTATAGGACATGCATATGACATCTGCGTACTGCGATCACATCATCGGGAAGCTCGACACATCATGTCAAGGAGCCCCACACCCCTCTCTTGTAGCTGAAGGAGCACAGGCATACGGGCTTCACATGGAGGTAGGGTGCCTCGGGTACCCTGGTGCAAGGACTTCATCTAGGAGAACTGTGGTCGAACCTCTTCACATGTCGATTTAGGTCGCCAAAGAGAAGCAATACAGGTAGAGGACCCAGAGTTGGAAGAGGACAAATTGCACGTGGTGTTGCTCCTCTGTCGTGCATGACGTCCTAGGCCTTGTAGGGATACATCAAGACCTTACATGACTATGTGAGCGTGTTCACTAATAGAACGCTCGTCGGGGCTTGACCAACCAGATCAGAACTACACGAGGTAGATAACGGTATCACAGCACATGAAGTACAACAGGTGCGGGTTTTTTCGGGGTCCAGGCAACCAGGGTGCCATGCCCTGACGGTCGACAGGCCCATCGCCTGAGCGACAACACCCTCTGGAGTCAATGCCACGAGGAGTGGAGCCTCGGGAGGGAACGCTCGGGGACATCTCCTCAAGAGCCTCAGGCCTCAACTCCACCTGACCCAGCTTCAGAAGGCCATCCCGTGAACGGAAGCCTAGCGAGGCTCTTTTAGCTTGCTCCTGGCCTCGGATACCTTGGTAGGTGCTTCAGGGGCACGCCTGTAATCACACAGAAAAGGTGGTAAGGACAATCCAACCCGACAAGAGGCAGAACTGGATCGTGGACCCCCCGGACCGCCTCAGTAAAGAGGAGCCGGTCTGGTCCCTTAGGTGCAAAAGCGGGGTGGATGACCTCAGCAGCAGGACATATCTCCTTTTCCGTTTCAGTGCAAGGGAGTCAGCGGGCGGCTTCAGACAGCGACAAGCGATGTCGAAGGAGTCGGCTTTATTTATTAGAAAGCGGAGAACCCCGGGAAGGAGGACCGAGTCCATACAAAGTGGTCTTGTATACCTGGACTTTGAGGGGCGGCTATGTGGTAACCCTTCCCGCCCAAGAATGGGGGAAGAGGCCTGATGCCACTATATAAGGATGCTTTCTCCTACCTTAGAAAGGGGTCGATCCCTGTGATCTCAAACCCTAGGATTCGTCCACCATTGTAACCTCGTGAGACACCGCGAGCAATACAACAAAGAAGGTGTAGGATTTTACCTCCTCACGAGGGTCCTGAACCTGGGTAAAAAAACCCGTGCCACTCTTTGTCGTGCTGCCACTCCGTCATTGTCGTCGTTGTTGAGTAGCTTAGAGCATGTGTCCAGCACCCTCATGAACTCAGGGTTTGTTGGACCCCTTGTTCCTTCACGGGAGAAATTCTCCCACATTTGGCGCGGCATGTAGGGGCTGAGGAACATTTCCATGACCTTTGCCAACCTCGTCGGCAGGTAGGCTCGCACCGAGACACAAACCGAACATACCCTCCGCCACGCGGTGAGCAAGGCTCAGATGGAGCCCGCCCCTGAAGCACCACCATGGAGAAAACTCCATGGACGGAGGACAATCAAGGCTCCTCCTTTGTCCATAATGGGAGCGCCATCTCTCCTCGCGTGGTAACCATTCGCTCTCCCACACCGTGTCCTCTTGCGGCTAGACCAACTGGCCCACATCGGAGGCTGCCATGCGCATGGTGCAGGACCTGCTGCACCACTCACCGGCTGATCCTGGCAGGAAGAAGTGGTGCGAGCGCCTTGCCGAGCTCCTCGACATCGCCACCCTCACCTTGCCGACACAGGGGCTCAAACTGCAGACAAGGCACCAGGGGTTGTGGGCCCGCATCCGTCATAGGGCTCCGACGGTGCTCCCAAGCTCAGCGATGTGTGAACACCCGAATTTTTAATCCCAGATGCCCATTATGCCATACCTCGCAATCCCAGGATTACCATTTTTGTGAGACATAACGGATTGGATATCACAGTACATCATCCATTACAAACCATACATAAGGTTTTACACAGATAAGGATCTCATGATCCAGTCTTAATACAACAAGAAGCGGAAATAAAAGATAGCGTAGCGGTGGGGTCCATCTTCAGGGGCACAGGCAATGCTGACGAAGGCAGATAGTCCTAGTTATCATAGCCGTCCTGCTGACCATCATCTTGATAATCTCCTTCATAGTCTTGCCATGAGAATAGCCAGGGACAAAAGCCATGAGTACTCTTTAAGTACTCACAAACTACTATTAACAGGTACTATAGTTGTAAGTTAAAGTGCTAGAGCTAAGTTTAACTATAAAGTTAAGTTTGAAACCTAAGCTGAGTTCTGAAGCAACGAAAGATAAAGTAAAGTTCTAGAATCACTTAAGTTGGGAGCTATTGTCATAAACACGACCCTGTTGTGGTCAACTCAAAGTTCATCATTCATTTCAAGGTATTTAGAAAACATCTAACAACGAAATAGTATGGCCATTCCAACTGTCCATAACCGCGGACGCGGCTATTCGAATAGTTTGACACTTTGTAGAGGTGGTACACTTTCACCACAAGATTCGATACATCTGTCAGGGATAACCCTGAATCATCATACTTAGTATGCAGATAATCAAACATAACCTTCCCTTTACACACCCTAGTACAAGCACCTCTCATATGAGCATGGCCTCCCAACCATGACCATTAGTCATCTTGGGCACTGCATAGGTGGACAACATTGAGAGGTAGGCTTAGCTCAAACCTCTCTCGTGAGGGAACTAATACTAATGCATATAAATTTCCAGCTAAGCCTTACCCAATTCAGGTAATGTGGTTGTACGGTAAATTTGGAATGGTATCGCATCTGACTCCAACCATCGGTTTTATAAAAGGGTTAAGGCTCATGCCTCATCATTTTCATCATCATAAACCAGTTGTGTTTCTCAACACATGTCAAAACATCTCCATATAATGACTCATCATTTCAAGGTTTTCACAATTCATTTTCACCAAGAGTTCCCATCTAAAGTGACTCAAGTTTTTAATCTACTCTAAAATACTAAGTTAAGAGTGTTCACTAAAGGCGAAAGATGGGATCAATCTCATGCCATAGAATGACATCTAAAAGTTTCTAAGTAGGTCAAGTTTTATACTTTTTATTCTACCTTCAAATTAAGTAAGGAACTTTACAAACTAAGTGGAGTAAAACTTGTAAGTACGACTTGGGGTACTAATAGTTAGAAGGGGTGTGATCAAAGCATGCCTAAAGCATCTTTGCTCATTCATCTAGCTTACTTCTAGCTTGCTAACAATAGCTTGCACTGTTAATGGTGGCTTGCTAAAGTATGTTTTGCAAGGGTTAGCTTGCCAATAATAGCTTGCCCGTGTTGGTGCAATGGTTGAAGTTTTCTTCTTCTTCTTCTTCTTCTTCTTCTTCTTGATAGAACTCCTCCTCGAAAGCTTGGTCGGTACTAGCGTCTATAAATACATAGGGAGTGCACAATCACCAAAAAATACTTCACTAGGCTAAGTAGCATTCTAAGACACACAATTGATGATCTATTATCATCACAAGCATCACAAGTTTAATTCAATAGTTTCAACCTTTTTAATTTAGAAAAGTAATTTCTACTCATTGAAATATTAACTAAAAGTTAATATTCACCACAAAAATATGGGATCATGTGGACACATGTCCTCACCACATATTCTAACATGTGGGAATGAGATTTAAAGGTTGGATCAATATTACTTTAGTTTAAGTTTATTATTTAATGATTTAAAGTGACTAGCAATGCCTATATAGCATTATTTTGGTACTAGTCCAAAGTCACTGCATGTCAACCTTAATATTATTACATGGTTAGATAGATATGATGAAATGTGATTTTTGAGAGTTTGAATCAACTCAAAAGCTAACTTGGTTGATTTTATAAAAATGTTGCAAGTGGCAAAAGCTTCTGTCTTCTTATTTTTATTAGGATAGATCTATAACTCTAATTGAATTAAATCCAACGGGCTTGTATAGATCATTTTAATACCTTTCAAACAAAATTGGTTTCATGCAATTTGGATTTGTAAACTCTCTGAATTGATTTTCAAACTAGGGGATAGAAACTAGATTTAACTAAAAAGAAAAATCTAGATTTGGATCTATGGGCTAGCGCGGGAAAGGACTTGGGCCAGCCCAGTGGCGCTCTGCGGCGTGGGGCTCAGCTGACAGGGGGTCCCACTTGTCAGCGGCACTTAACACGCGAAACGGTACGCGCGCTATGGGCCGTAGGATTAGAAGCGAGATCAACGGCTGAGGGTCGTCGTCGACGACGAACAGGTCACCGGTAAGCTCGAACCCTAGCGGCTCGATGGGGGTCTACTAGGGGCGTACCAGGGCTCCAGCGGGGTCGGCTAGGCGGGCAAACGACATGGAAGACGATGACGAGGCGAGGCGCGGTTGCGGCGGAGCTTGGGGTGGTCGAAATCAACGGCGCCCTTCTCCTCCTGCCGCGGCTGCTCCGGCTCCAATTCCGGCGAGGCAGAGCTTGCCTTGCTCCAGCTAGAGGTGGGTGAGGCTCAGAGAGTTGAGGGGAGTGGAATGGTGTGGAGAGAAGACCATGCAAGTGTGGCAACACCGCACTCGCGATGAAGCGCCCGCGGCCTCCATCGAGGAAAAACTGTCCGGGTCATGCACGGTACACTTCTACATCGACAAGCATGATGGCAAGAGAAAGTCTAGCCACCTCCTCAAGGACTGCCGCGAGTTCCTGAAGCTACACGAGGGATTGGTTCGGATGAACCGCAATGCAGTTGAAAGAGGCTATGGAGCCACTCCAGGCGCCGTGGAACATGGCGCACCACCACCACCACCTGGGCCACTCCCGAACGGAGCTGCACTGGACCAGCACCACGGAGGCGAATTGTACCCGTGGGCCATCGGTACCATGATGATCCAAAAGGGGCGCCCCTCCAATAGGGTGCAGAAGGCCATCACTCGCCACCATCCACCACTGAGTACCTCAGTGGCACTGAGTCGTGCATTACCTTCGACAAACGCGACCACCCACCTCAAGTACCTCGCCCAGGTCATTGCCCCCTCGTACTTGAGGCGCAAATTGGAGGTTTCGACATGAGTCGCGTCTTCATGGATGGTGGAAGCGGCATCAACCTCATATTTGCGAGTACCTTGCGAGCAATGAGGATCCCTCTAACTTGCTTGGAGGCATCGGACACAATGTTCCACGACATCGTCCCAGGGAAAGGCGTATATCCCCTGGGAAAAATCAACCTCGACGTCATATTCGGCACGCCAAGGAACTTCCGGCGCGAGCGCATCTACTTTGAGGTCGTCGACTGGCCCTCACAATACCACTGCATCCTCGGACGCGTCGCGTTCGCTAGGTTCATGGCGGTACCCCACTACGCCTACCTGCAGATGAAAATGCTAGGTCCCAGCGGCGTCATCACGATCAACGGGAGCTTCAAGCGATCGGCGATTGCGGTGGAAAATTCAGCGAATCTCCCAGTCCTTCGGCATGCAGGAGGAGCTCACAGGATTGAAGGAAACGACAGACAACAGTCTGCCCCCCTGATTAGGCCAAGCTCACCTGACCTCTCCTTCGACTCATTTGTGCACACAGAGAAGGTGCAGGTCCATCCATCAGATCCCGCCAAAACGGCCCTCATCGCCAACAACTCGAGTCCCACGTAGGAACTCGCGCTCGTCGAATTCCTCCGTGAGCACTGGGAAATTTTCTCTTGGTGTCCTGCGGACATGCCAGGAGTTCCTAGGAAATTTGCCGAGCACGTACTCAACGTCAACCCCGACACAAAGCCGGTCAAGCAAACAATCAGGCGACTGTCTGAGCCACGAGCGCAGGCAGTCGGAATGGGGATCAACAGACTCCTCGAGGCCAAATTCATACGCGAGATCAAGGAAAGCACTTGGATCGCCAATACGTTGCTGGTACCAAAAAAGGACACGGATATCCTACGCATGTGCGTGGACTTCACTTCTTTAAACAAGCACTGCCCAAAAGATCACTTCCCGCTACCACGGATCAATCAAATCATCGACTCCACCGCTGGATGCGAGCGCCTCTGCTTCCTCGATGCCTACTCAGGCTATAACCAAATTTGAATGAAGGAGGAAGACCAGAAGAAGACCGTGTTTACAACGCCCTTCGGTGTGTTCTGCTACAACACAATGCCCTTCGGGCTAAAAAATGCGGGAGCTACATACCAGCGGTGCATGCAGGCTTGCCTCAAGGAGCAACTAGGTCGCAACATCCAAGTCTATGTCGACGACATAGTAATCAAATCCAAGGAAGAAGCCTCGCTAATCGACAACTTGCGCGAAACATTCGCCAATCTCGATCGCTACCGAATAAAGCTCAATCCGGACAAATGCGCCTTCGGCGTACCATCTGGGCAGCTGCTCGGGTATCTCATCTCCACGAGAGGGATTGAGGCAAACCCGAAAAAGATAAAGGCCATACTGGCCATGGAGAAGCCAAAGAACATAAGAGGCATTCAGCAACTAGCCGGACGAATCCCGGCCCTCAGTCGATTTATCAGTCGAATGGGAGAAAAGGCGTTGCCCTTCTATCAGCTCCTCCGCAAAGCTGACAAATTCAAGTGGACTAATGAAGCAAAAGAAGCATTTGAAGACCTCAAGCGCCTGCTATCCACCTCGCCAGTATTGGTGACTCCACGAGAAAGGGAACCACTGTTGCTGTACATCTCTGCTACCAACCAAGTGGTTAGCACAGTGCTCATCGTCGAGCGGGCCGAGAAAACAAGGTCCACAGCGTACAACGCCTGGTATACTACCTCAACGAGGTCCTCACGCCAACAAAACAGCGGTACCCGCACTACCAGAAGCTGGCGTACGGCGTTTTTATGACTGCCCAGCGACTGCGCCATTACTTCCAGGAACACCCAATCGTGGTAGTCAACGATGCCCCATTGGGACATATCGTCAATAACACCGACGCCACGGGGCGAGTCGCGCTTTGGGGAATCGAACTGTCTCCACGAGACATCACATACGAAAAGCACGACGCAATCAAGTCGCAAGTTCTCCCTGACTTCCTCGTACATTGGATGGAAAACCAACTCCCGGACAAGCCAAATATGTCCTACCTCTCGACAATGCACTTCGATGGGTCCAAGAGGAAAGATGGAGCACGAGCAGGTGTCATACTGACATCACCTCAAGGGGACAAGCTGAAATACATCCTGGGAATGCAGTTCACAGCCTCAAACAACGAGGTTGAATATGAGGCCCTGTTGCATGGGATGAGGATGGCAAAAGACTGCAACGCAAAGAGGCTAATCATATATGGCGACTCCAAGCTGGTCGTCAACCAAACAATGCACGAGTGCGACACACTGAATGACAACATGATCGCATACCACGACCTCTACGACACACTTGAAGGAGACTTCGATGGGTGCGAGTTGCGACACATAGGTCGCGAATCAATGAGGAGGCGGACGCACTCGCCAACACAGGCTCCACCTGCACACCCATACCACCTGGGGTGTTTCTCGAGCGCATATGCGAACGCGCCATCAAGCCAAAGGCCGCAGAGAAGAAAACAAGCACAGCAACAGACTCGGGGGCTACGCCACCCAATGAGCCAATGGCACTCGATGACTTGGAGCTGGACACAAGACTCGAGGGACCAATGAGAGTCATGATGATCGAACAATCTTGGACTCAGCCATACATTACGTACCTCCTCAACAAGCGCCTACCGGACGACCCGACGGACGCACGACACGTCGTGCGACGCTCCAAGGCATTCGCCGTTCTCAACGGCGAACTATATAAACGCAACATCATAGGAGTGCTACAACGAGGCGTCTCCATGGCCGATGGAAGAGCAGTCCTCCTCGACATCCACGAAGGGACCTGCGGGCACCACGCCGGCAGTCGCGCCCTCATTGCCAAAGCTCTACGAGCTGGATTTTACTGGCCCACGGCCAAGCGCGACGCCAAGGATATAGTCCAAAAGTGCAACGCTTGTCAACGATTCGTGGACAAGCCACACGCACCAGGCACAGAACTACGGCCCATTCCATTGGCCTGGCCCTTTGCACAATGGGGGCTTGACATGGTGGGCAAGCTCCCAAGGTCCTCGCAAGGAGGCTACGTCTACCTCTTGGTCACAGTTGACAAGTTCACCAAATGGATCGAGGCCATGCCAGTGACCAAGCAATCAGGGCACAGCGCGGTCAAGTTCTTCGAATCCATTGTCTACCGCTTCGGCGTGCCGCACAGCATCATCACTGACAACGGGACGAACTTCACATCCAAGGAGTTCCAAGAATTTTGTGGAAACCTGGGGATCAACATCAGTTACGCCTTAGTCGCGCATCCACAGACCAACGGTCAGGTGGAAAAAAGCAAACGGGCTCGTCTGCACCGGCATCAAGAAGCGACTCCTTCGACCACTCGAGCAAGTCGCGGGTTGCTGGATAGATGAGCTCCAATCCGTACTCTGGAGTCTACGAACAACCCCAAACAGCACCACGGGCTACACACCATTCTTTATGGTGCACAGAGCAGAAGCAGTACTACCCGCTGAAGTGCGATACAATGTGCCGCGTGTAGTCGCTTACAGCGAACAAGAGTCGTCTCTTGTACTCGAAGACTCCGTTGATCTCCTCGACGAGGCAAGAGAAATTGCCGCAGCAAGATCCACGATCTACCAGCAGAACCTGCGCAACTACCATAGTAGAAGGCTTCGCCCCAGATCCTTCGTCGAAGGTGACCTGGTCCGGCGACTGAAGCAGCAGGGACATCTCAAGCTCGAATCCCCCTGGGAAGGACCGTACGTGATTACAAAAGTAATCCTAGGTGGCGCCTATCGCCTTCAAGATTTAGAGACAGGAGTCGCACACTCGAACCCTTGGAACGTCGCACAACTGCGATGCTTCTACCCTTAGTCGTTCTTTCTTTACTTTTACATCGCAAATAAGGCTATTCAACCAAGGCTACTTAGCAGCACATTGTACCTCGTACTATTCTCCGAGTAAATAAAAGCTAAGTGCCCCGAAACTCTGTGCCCTCCTTTACTTTGTCAATTTTCATAATCGGGGGCTACGCCACCCTATACACATACGTTCTTCGAACAAAAAAGCGACATCCTAGGTAGCTGGCATATCAATCGAACCCCTTAACACAAACTCAACCCAGCTGCAACGCACCTGACAGGTTGACAAGGGAACGAGATACAAAGATGGCCAGGCTAACGAAAAGGACTCGCATATGTGCAACGCACCCGACGCTTATAAAGCTATTTGTACACATTCAACAGTAAATTATCTACAAATATGTATGAGCTTTACAACACTAGTACACTTATGTGCAGGATACATATTTGGCTACCCTTGCAACAGAAGAACATTAGTCTGTTCCTCGAAGAAGTCGACGACCTCCTCGGCTGGACGGTCCACCTCCTGATAGTGCGGCACCATGTTCCAGGAAGATCCTGCTGGTGGCACCGGTGGCCCAGATGCAATGGTGGCGACATCAACGTCAGGACTATGCAAATGCACCATGGAAAGGGCAGCCTTGGCACCAGCCACCAACTGCTGCCTCACGCACTCGCGAACCGCGAACATATTTTGAAATTTGGTCAGGAGAGCCAGCAGGCTTGAAGGAATATCATCTAGCAGCACTCACGAGGCGCGATCCTGTAGGGTCGCCAACGCAGTTGCACGATCATGATCTATCGAGAAGTATCCACTCTCCTGTAGTTGCTCCTGGGTGAGATCATGAAGGCGGATGGCAATCCTATCCCTCTCCTCCTGCGGATGGCTTGCGCTAACAACTACACGAAGAAACATCAACAGCATGATTACAACGTACCATTGCGACTAACTACAAAGGAAAAGACGAGGATGAGCAAACTAACACTTAAGCTGGTAGCCCAACTACGTCACCTCGCCAAGCAGATATTGCTCGCGGGCAGCGGCTTTTTCAGCCTTTGACTTCCACACGTTTGCGCTACCATGGATCACGGGCAACTCACGCTCCAGTTGCTTAACGCTATCACGAAGTCGTGAAAGCAAGGACAACTCCTCTACCTTGGAGCGTGGTGGTGTCATTGTATCCTCAAGAGATGGCGAGTCCCGGGTTCCCCCCACAGGACCACTTGATTACCCTACCAAAAATCAAGCCAGAGGAAAATAAGGCGACCAACTCAAAAGTCAAAAGTAACAGATGCATTCAGGAACAGCATAAAGTATTCACAAAACACACTCGCCAACAGGCATGTTCTCAAGTCAAAAGGGAAATTCATCAACTATTACAAGAAACTAACTATGAAGCAGCTGGCTTCTTCGACTTCGATGACCTCGGGGGCTTCATCAAATCCGTGGCAGTATCAGATGCCACTGACTTTCCGCCGGCCCCTGAGGCCGAAGCTTTCGCCGCCTTCTTCGCACGATTGAGCTCCTCCGAATACTTTGCAACATTATTTATCAAGGAATGGCCATATTTGGCACATGCAGTCGCAAAGGGAGCGAATACTACCTGCTGACCATCCGCGCCAACAGGCATCATCTTCGACACCACAGAAGGATCTACTTCGACTCCGTGGGCCTGCACCATGGCAAGTGACATGGTCGCGCCAGCTGCATGGAGGGAGTTCTTGTACGTGGCAGGCACACCCCCAGCAAGCGACTCCACCAGCTCTTCCACATTGTCGACCAGCTACGCCTTCGGCATCAACTCCTCCCGGAGGCGACTCCGGGTGGCCTTGGCCTTGGACAACGTATTTTGGACAGTGGCGCTATGATCCTCGACCGCAGACACCATGCCCGCCAGAGCGTCATCGCGACAAAGGGCATGTGGATCAAAACTCAAGTCGCTAGCATCTACACCAAAATACACACATGGATCAAACTTCTAGTGCCACCGGCACTCCAGATGCAGAGAAGAACATCAATAAAACATCTACCAGTAAAGGTACCTGAGAGGGCCTTGGCGACTGAGAACAGTTGCTCTTCAAACAACTTCTCCTTGCCCACAAAGGAGGCGCGCAGATCCTCTTCGCTCTTCTGGGCATCATCACGAGCCGCGATTGCCTCGCCGCGCCCCTTCACAGCTGCGGCTAGTGTCTTCTCCAACGTGGCGACATCGCGCAGTAAAGCGTTATGCTCAGCTACATGGCAGTCAATAATTGGCTGTCAGTCGATTATACCAAAACAGAGAGAAGGCAAAAATAATAAGTATAGAGCACTCACTCTCGACCACGCGGTGGCGCGTCTCCAGCATCGCATGCTGGCGACCCATCGCCATCACCTGCTCCGCCACCTGCGCGGCTTCCTTTACAAGGAGCTGTCGCACAAAACAAGGAGTCAGCAGAGGGCAGCAGAAGGCGTTGACTACCACATTAAAAAACAAAGAAAGATATACTTACATGGTCCTCCAGCGACTCCGAAGAAGTTTGCTGAACCATCATCCGAGCAACTACTCGATGCTCCCCCACGTGAGGAGAGCTCCAAGAATTGTGCCCGGAGTAGGCCGTCGCCGGAGGAGAAGGAACGCGCTCGACCTCTACCATGGCCCTTGAAGTCGCGATTCCCGATTCCTTCAAAACCTCGACGTCGCCAGAAGATGACGACGCCTCTTGACTGCAAGACAAAATCCACATCGATAAAAGGGCAAACTCTAGGGCAAAAACCAACAAGAAGAAAATAGAAAAAAATGAATAACCCAGCAAACTTACCAGTTAAAGTTGTCAAGATCAAACGTGGCAGCCGCTGATTCTGACGAAGACTCCTTGGGCAATCGCATCTTCTTGCGAGAAGATGGTGCCACAGCCCTCACAGGAACAACTGGAATTGGCGACTCCGCTAACAGCCGCGCCTCCTGGAGTTGAAGGAGTTGACGCGTCGGAGTCCCCGCTACGCGAACGCTTGCGAGTATCCGGGCTCTCGGACTCGGGGGCTTCCTCTTCAACATCAGAAGGGACAGTCGACTCAGACTCGTCCTCTTCCAAAGCTTCATGAGGAATAATCCCCTCAGGGAGGGGAGGCATACAAGTTGACACCATCCACTCCTGCATACAAACAAGAAAGATCAGCAAACATAACAGGTAAGCAACAGAAAACGCAATCGCGAAAATAAGCTACTGCGTAGCACAACTGTACCTCAGGAGGAGGATTCGAAGCATTGAAAGGAGGAACGACTGGCTCGTTCAGAAGCACATCCTTGAGCGTGTACTTCGTGACCATTCGCACCCTCTTATCTACCTCACCCGTGGACATGCCATCAGCAGACACGCGAGTGGCATCATCAGCGCCACCCCATTGAAACATGGGATGGACCCTAGCCTGGAGAGGTTGGACGCGACGACGCAACCAAGTCCTGATAAGGGCGCAGCCTCCCTCTTCTGCGCCTATACGACTCTCGAGGTCGCAGACGCGTTGATATAGCACATCTGTCTCTGCGAGTTCGGAAGACATGATCACGTTATTCCAAGAACGCATCTTCTTGCAGGGAGTCGCGAGATCGAAAGGGGCGAGTCCAAAGTGCTCGTCTTTGGCCTTCTGGTCGCGAACATAGAACCATTTGTCCCTCCATCCCTGGACGGACTTGGTAAGCTTGATGTCGAAGTAGGTGGCGGATGGGTCGACATGGATTGCGCAACCACCTACGTCATAAACTAAAGAGCCAGATGCGGACTGACGCTTCAATTTAAAGATGCGCTTGAAAAGGCCAAAGTGTGGCTCGATTCCGAGCCAGCACTCGCAGAGAGTGATGAAACAAGTGATGTGGAGGAGCGAATTTGGGGACAACTGATGGAGCTGGAGCCCATAGAAACAAAGAACACCCCTAAGAAAGGGGTGAAGAGGCAAGGAAAGACCGCGAATGATGAATGCAAGAAACATCACTCGAAAACCAGCGGGAGGAGCAGGAATGGTCTCACTGCTGGGGACGCATGCATCGGCGACTGCTACGGAGATCACTCTATCTTGGCAAAGAAGACGGAGATCCGACGCCTTGATGATGGAAGGACGCCTTGCACCATTTGTCACGCGGGTGCCCACAATTTTCTTCTTCTCGCCGGCGGTGGTGCTGGTGCCCGCAGCAGCGGAGCCACCTTTCTTCTTCGCTGCAGCGACGGTGGCCGCGGAATCAGCGGCAGCGCCTCCCTTCTTCTTCCCCATTGCGCGGCGGCGATGTGAGTGAAAGAAGTAGCTCGGGAACGAACAGAGCTAGTTCAGCGTCGTGGAGAAGATGGGCGCAGGGGAAAGCAGAAAAGCAGCAGCAAGGAAGAAAGAGCGTAGATGGGAAATTACCGCTGCAGCACCGCTACTTAACCCCTGGGAGATGCAATCCAATGGCTGACAAAAACCCTATTTCTACGCGAACCGTCCCCCCACTTCTACCATTACACGCGGAAATCGAGGTGGCGTAGTTAAAAATAAGACTATGCATGCCCAGTCAAATCAAAGTCGAAGTGGGACCGCCACACGTCCCACAAACCGCCACGCTGGGCAACTAAGGTCATACAAGCGTCAGTACTAACGTCACCAAGGCTACGCAGTGGAAAACTTCGACTATTTTTAGTCCTTGCTGGAGTGTTCGACTCCACCAAGCACTCGGGGGCTACTCCCATAGGGAGCGTTGGCCGCGCACCCTACGACTCTTCTTTTTCTTGTTGTAGGTACATGGACAATCACAAAAGCAAACCCAATCACTCGAAACACAGTTCGATTATGGGCATGGGTTACTCCCATAGGGAGCGCCGGAAACAGATTCGATCAAAACAAGGTGCAAAAGACAACAAATGTGAAAGTTCTTTGGTCCCTGCCTAAGTCATCGACTGAAACAAGTAAGAAAAAAAGACGATAGCAGTCGCAAAAGTTTTTGTCCCTGCCTGAGTCTTCGAATGAACCAGGCACTCGGGGGCTACTCCCATACGGAGCGCTGGTCGCGCACCCTATGATTATTTGCACAAAAACTGTGTATTGATGACATCCGCACTCACAACCTTTGGCGACACCGCCTCATAAATTTTCCCAACAAAGAGACTACGTCTCCTGGGACGCCCGTATCGTCTCCGCGATGATAAAATTCGGATGCCGCGCCTACGGCGTGAAGGTAAGACCTGAATAAGGCCTGGCAACACATTTAACTGCACACTACCAGAAACATTTCCGTGCCTACAGGCACGATGAACATGCCTTGACGGACGCGTCGAGTGCTCACACCCATATAAATGGAATTCGACTCCTGTAAGACCTCCACGGCCTGAGTCGAATTACACCAGCACTTTTCCGGATTCGAGTCCGAGGACTCGAATTTGAGTAGATTGCGTTGTTTCACCCTAAGGTGGTTAACTGATACCGATACTTCGGTTATATCAGGCACGTATATCAACAATCCCTATGACATAAATAAAAGCAGTCGAAAACGTACTCATTCAGGCACTCGAAGACTTCAAAAAATTCCCCAGTCGAATCTGCGATTCCACTGGACACTCGGGGGCTACTGACATGGGTATACCCTACAGGTACTCGAGCTTGGTATATACGGTCCAAATACGTACATGCCCACGGTGTCGCCAAGGCCCATATAGAAGGACTCGAGTAACCTGCGGACTCTCGATTGCTTGAAGATCAAGAGAAAGCTGAAGATAGAAAGTTTGAAAGGGGAAAAGCCTAACTTGTAACCGACTCGACCTGCTACCCGAGACCTAGCCTATCTATATAAGGGCTAGGAGGGGGGGGCGAGGATGACACACGCAACCCTAGCTTCCATAAACCCTCGCCAGATTGCAACTGCGCACCGTTGTAACTTTCGACTCCCTCAATAATTCCACGAGCAGACAAGCAGGAGTAGGGACCTCTACGAGGCCTGAACCTAGGTAAATCCTTTGTCCCCTGTGTGCTTGTTTGCTAGCCGATAGATGTCTCCAGTGCTCCCTCCTTCTCCAAAACCCAAGTCCATAACAATGCGCATTGACGAGTTAAATCCTCGTCACTAGGATTACCATTTTTGCAAGACATGACGGATTGGATATCACAGTACATCATCCATTACAAACCATACATAAGGTTTTACACAAATAAGGATCTCATGATCCAGTCATAATACAACAAGCAGCAGAAATAAAAGATAGCGTAGCGGTGGTGTCCATCTTCAGGGGCACAGGCAATGCTGACGAAGGCAGATAGTCCTAGTTATCATAGCCGTCCTGCCGACCATCATCTTGATAATCTCCTTCATAGTCTGGCCATGATAATAGCCAGGGACAAAAGCCATTAGTACTCTTTAAGTACTCGCGAACTACTATTAACAGGTACTATAGTTCTAAGTTAAAGTGCTAGAGCTAAGTTTAACTATAAAGTTAAGTTTGAAACCTAAGCTGAGTTCTGAAGCAAAGAAAGATAAAGTAAATTTCTAGAATCACTTAAGTTGGGAGCTATTGTCATAAACACAACCCTGTTGTGGTCAAGTCAAAGTTCATCATTCATTTCAAGGTATTTAGAAAACATCTGACAACGAAACAGTATGGCCATTCCAACTGTCCATAACTGCGGACGCGGCTATTCGAATAGTTTGACACTTTGTAGAGGTGGTACACTTTCACCACAAGATTCGATACATATGTCAGGGATAACCCTGAATCATCATACTTAGTATGTAGATAATCAAACATAACCTTACCTTTACACACCCTAGTAGAAGCACCTCTCCTATGAGCATGGCATCCCAACCATGACCATCAGTCATCTTGGGCACTGCATAGGTGGACAACATTGAGAGGTAGCCTCAGCTCAAACCTCTCCCGTGAGGGAACTAATACTAATGCATATAAATTTCCAGCTAAGCCTTACCCAATTTAGGTAATGTGGTTGTACGATAAATTTGGAATGGTATCGCATCTGAATCCAACCATGAGTTTTATAAAAGGGTTAAGGCTCATGCCTCATCATTTTCATCATCATAAACCAGTTGTGTTTCTCAACACATGTCAAAACATCTCCATAGAATGACTCATCATTCCAAGGTTTTCACAATTCATTTTCACCAAGTGTTCCCATCTAAAGTGACTCAAGTTTTAATCTACTCTAAAATACTAAGTTAAGCGTGTTCACTAAAGGGGAAAGATGGGATCAATCTCATGCCATAGAATGACATCTAAAGGTTTCTAAGTATGTCAAGTTTTATACTTTTTATGCTACCTTCAAATTAAGTAAGTAACTTTGCATACTAAGGGGAGTAAAACATGTAAGTACGACTTGGGGTACTAATAGTTAAAAGGGGTGTGATCAAAGCATGCCTAAAGCATCTTTGCTCATTCATCTAGCTTGCTAACAATAGCTTGCACTATTAATGGTGGCTTGCTAAAGTATGTTTTGCCAATAATAGCTTGCCTTGGTTGGTGTAGTGGTTGAAGTTTTCTTCTTCTTCTTCTTCTTGGTAGAACTCCTCCTCCTCGAAAGCTTGGTCGGTACTAGCGTCTATAAATACATAGGGAGTGCACAATCACCAAACAATACTTCACTAGGCTAAGTAGCATTCTAAGACACACAATTGATGATCTATTATCATCACAAGCATCACAAGTTTAATTCAATAGTTTCAACCTTTTTAATTTAGAAAAGTAATGTCTACTAATTGAAATATTAACTAAAATTTAATATTCACCACCAAAATATGGGATCATGTGGACACATGTCCTCACCACATGTTCTAACATGTGGGAATGAGATTTAAAGGTTGGATCAATATTACTTTAGTTTAAGTTTATTATTTAATGATTTAAAGTGACTAGAAATGCCTATATAGCATTATTTTGGTACTAGTACAAAGTCACTGCATGCCAACCTTAATATTATTACATGGTTAGATAGATATGATGAAATGTGATTTTTGAGAGTTGGAATCAACTCAAAAGCTAACTTGGTTGATTTTATAAAAATGTTGCAAGTGGCAAAAGCTTATGTCTTCTTATTTTTATTAGGAGAGATCTGTAACTCTAATTAAATTAAATCCAATGGGCTTGTATAGATCATTTTAATACCTTTCAGACAAAATTGGTTTCATGAAATTTGGATTTCTAAAACTCTCTGAATTAATTTTCAAACTAGGGGACAGAAACTAGATTTAACTAAAAAGATAAATCCAGATTTGAATCTATGGGCTAGCACGGGAAAGGACTTGGGCCGGCCCAGTGGTGCTCCACGGCGCGGGGCTGAGCTGACAGGGGAGGTCCCGCTTGTCAGCGGCACTTAACACGCGAAACGGTACGCGCGTTGTGGGCCATAGGATTAGAAGCAAGATCAATGGCTGAGGGTCGTCGTCGACGACGAACAGGTCGCCGGCGAGCTCGAACCCTAGCGGCTCGGTGGGGGTCTACTGGGGGCATACCAGGGCTCTAGCGGGGTCGGCGAGGTAGGCAAACAACGTGGAAGACGACAGCAACGCGAGGCACGGTTGCGGTGGAGCTTGGGGTGGTCGAAATCAACGACGCCCTTCTCCTCCTACCGTGGCTGCTCCGGCTCCAATTCCGGCGAGGCAGAGCTCGCCTTGCTCCAGCTAGAGGTGGGTGAGGTTCAGAGAGGTGAGGGGAGTGGAATGGTGTGGAGAGAAGAGGCTGGGGAGGGCTCCTTTTATAGGCCCGACGGTAAGATCGAGCGGGATGGGCAGGCGACTCCGGCGACAAGGCTACGGTGGGGTAGAGGCATGGCTGGGGGTGGCGATCGATGGGCGGTTCCCTGCCGGTGCTCTAGAACTTAAATGTGGCCGTAGGGGTGGTGGCATGCGGTCTGGGCGAGCTGGCGCTCTGCACGGACGAAGCGCGGTGTCCACGGCGAGCGGTCGCTGTGAGGCTTTGGGCGGCGAACAGGGATTTCTAGGGGGTTCTCTAGGTCTAGGTGGAGCGGCGAGTGCGGGCTGGTGCCAAGGGATGGTCTGTGCGAGAAGGGACAACACGTGCTCTGAGGGCGGCGTCGACATGCTCGACAAGCTCCGGGCGCGGCGGTTCCTGGCCGCTCTGCTCTCTGTCTCTGGCCTGGGGCTGGTTGGGCGGTGGAGGTGGACCACTGGCAAGCTGCTAGACATGAGGAGAGGGGCTGGAGAGAGCTACTGCTATGAGTGCCCTGTAGGCCGGTGAAGTGGTGCTCGGCATGGCATGGCAGTGCAGCTACGGGGTAGGGGAGATGCTGGTTAGGCTCTGGTTATATCAAGAGGGGACAAGGGGATTAAATGGGGATCAATTGGGGGCAGAACCCTGTAGTAAACAGTAAGCTAGGATTAGAGGTGATATTATGCATGCCAAGTGTTTGATGAAATGGCCGCATGAAAGAAAGTTTTGAATTTTGGTTTCTAATTTTTTGAGTGATCTCCACTAGTGATAGGTAGTCTCTGGTTGCAAGGGTTTTGAAAGTGGAGCTCAAATAGATGGTTTTTGAAATAGGGGTGATCTATGCATATGCATTAGATTCAATTTTAAACTGTCCTTTAAAATAGTTAACAGGATGTTTTTAGCAGATCCAAAGGTGGGCCTTGGTACCTCATTATGTGTACTAGCAAAGGGTGCAAAGATCAAGAATTGTTTCTATTAAGAATTGAGTACTAGGAATAGCCAAAGTAGGCATGAGAGTTAAATTTGCCAAAATGACCATTCCTCTTTCTTAATTCTTTTTTATTTGATTTTCTTTAGGAAAAGCTTGGGAATGATGTAGATGATGTTTAAATCACCTAAGAAACATTTTACAAGCATTGGATCAATTAATCATGGCAATTCAAACAACTCCTATTTTAAATGCATACACATATGAATGCTTTCATTTTAAATTTGGAAAAGTTTTTGTTAACCCTATTTTTGGATGATTTGATCTTGATAAGCTTGGATTAAAGTTTTGGGATGTTACACGATGCCGCTCCCCCGCCAGGCAATAGCTGCCAGATCATCTCGCCTCCCGGGGCCACACACTTGGCCATTCTGCCCCCCCCCCCCTCACATGGGCGGGAGGATCGCATCGTTGAGGAGATTGCCGCGGCAGGTCGGTAGAACCGCGAAGCCGTTGCAAGAGGCAAGGAGGTGCAAGGCAATGGTTGTATCTCCTTCACCAAAGAACTTCGATGCGTGGTGTGGCTACACAAGTTCCGCTCGGAGATACCGTCACGCTACGATGGAGCCACCAACCCGTGCGAGTTCTTGCAGCTCTATACCACGGGCATCGAGAAGGCAGGAGTCAATGAATATGTCATGGAGAATTGGTTCCCCCTGAGCCTAAAATTTGAGGTTCGAACCTAGCTGATGAACCTCCCCGAGGAATCCATCAGGTCATCGTCGGCCCTCCGCTCGCTCTTCATCGCCAACTTCAAGGGGACTTACGAGCGCCCGCTCACCTACTACGACATCCTCTAGGTATGCCAGCAACATGGCGAGACCCTGTTTAGGTTCCTGCAGAGGTTCCGCCAGGTCCGTAACAAGATTCCCACGATCTCGAACTCCAACATCATTAGAGCCTTCTCCGGGGGAGTGAAGGATGTCAGGATGAGGGAAAAGATCGGCATCCGGGGTTAGAACCTCACCATGGTCGGTGATCTTTTCTTCATGGCAGAGAAATGCGCCAAAGCCGAGGCGGATCAAGTGTTCGGCCTTGCTGTGATGGAGACCACGCCCAAATCCTCAAGTTCCTTCCTCCAAGAGCAAGAGCAAGGACCCCAAGCGAAGGCCCGCCGTGATCCTCGCCACTAAGCCTGAGCGGTAGAGTCCTCACGAGGGCAACGGAGAAGGTGAGAATGAAGACCTCTCGTGTTGTATCTTCCACAAGAAGCATGGGCATCCCACTGATGACACCTATGAGATCAAGAGGCTCCACGACCAGCGCAGCAGTGAGATTAAGGGAGACATGGCGGCAAACGGGGCAACGTTCCTGGCAGCAACCAAGGAGGGGGACACTAGAACAACAACCATGGTGGCCAAGAAACCGACTACACGGGTCACCAAGACAATGTTGTGCAACAGCATCATCGCGCCCCAAAGAAAGTCTAGGCCGAGGAGAACACCAGGGGCTACCAGGAGACGAAGGTTCTCTAGCTTGCATCCTCAGCGGCTCCCAGGCCCCAGCGTCCAACAGGCACTTCAAGAAGCTCACCCGCGAGGTGGCTGCTGCTCGGCCTGGGACTCCATCTCCGAGACTCAAGTGGGTGTAGTATGCCATCACTTTTGATGCCGGACACCACCCTGTCTCCACCAAGGATATGGGAACTCTACCCATGATTTGGACACCCACAATCAACAACATCGCAGTCGCCAAGACACTCATCGATGGTGGTGCTAGCCTTAACGTGATCTCCACAAAGACGTTCGCCAAGCTGCAGGTGCCGTAGGACTTGCTGATGCCAACCATGCTGTTCTCCGAGGTCACCAATAGCACCACCATAGCCAATTGCATGTGCACCTATCCATCATGTTCAGGTCTTGCGACAACTACCAAACCAAGCTCATCGATTTTGACGTGGCGCATATCGGTCACCTCGACAGCGTCATCCTGGGATACCCTGCTCTAGCCAAGTTTATGGCAGCCACCCACCACGCCTACAACATCATCAAGATGTCGGGATGCAATGTCGAGGTCATCACCATCCGCTGCAATGAAAAGGAGACCATGCGCTCCCTTGAGCATGCCTACAAAACCGCGGACACTGCCTACCCTGAGGAGGTGGATGCCCTTGACTTCATCGGGGGCACCATAAGGAAGAAGCAAATGGTGGCCCAAGAGAACGCCATGGTGAAAAGGGTGTCTGTCGCCTTATATCCTGTCGGCAAGGGCCTTGTCACGACTACCACCCACAACCATGGGAAGTCCTCATGGAAGCGCCAGCTCACCCTCGCTAGCACTAGGGAGACTCACGAGGGTGGCATGGGAACGGGGGCTCCTGACTTCCCTGTGGATTATACCCAACATGCATACCACATCAACCGCCTCCCCGACAACGCTTGAAGGCCGCTGTCCCAAGAACGTAGCAAGGCATCAAGAAGGCAAACAAGCTTCTCCAAGCGACGCATCTGGCTGCCCTGCTTTTTTCAAGGTGACTCTCAAAAATCTCATCCTATGCACCCTTATCTCTCGTAAGGCCCCGTGCAGATCATGGCGGCATTGTAATAAGCTTGGACCTCTTTGGCGTATTATTCGGATTTTGTGCCTGACACCAGTTTTGCCATTTGCTTCTCTTTCGAGAAAACATTTTTAAAGTTATGCATGGCTGAAATTGCCCTACATATGCCACATGAGTGGGGGGGTAGGCACAGTGTCCATCGCGGGGCCACTCCTCGTCAACCCCATGGCCTAAAGTGTCGAGCTCTGAACTTACGGACTAGATCCGGCGATAAGTCGTCTCACCCACGATTCCATGTTCTTGAGACCCTCGCATGACACATGTACAGAATCTCAGTAGTGCATGTTCCCTATGGCCTTCTCCTCGAGAGGCTTACGGGGCGGCTCATGAGGGAACCCCCCTCTAGCGGCTAAATTTCATGCTAGACCTACGGTCTGCTCCTCGAGGGACCAACAAGATAAATATTTGTCGCATGGCCTTCTCCTCTAGAGGCTTAAGGGGCCGCTCGTGAGGGAACCCCCTCCAGCAGCCAAATTTCATACTAGATCTACTGTCTGCTCCTCGAGGGACCAATAGGATAAGAATTTTCCCTATGAGCTTCTCCTCCCGAGCCTTACGAGGCGGCTCATGAGGGAACCCCCTCTAGTGGCCAAATTTCATGCTAGACCTTCTCCTCCTCGAGGGACCAACAAGATAAGCATTTGCTCTACAGCCTTCTCCTCGAGAGGCTTACGAGGAAACTTGTGAGGGAACCCCCCTCCAGCGGCCAAATTCCATGCTAGATCTATGGTCTCCTCCTCGAGGGGCCAACAAGATAAGTATTTTCCCTACGGACTTCTCCTCTAGAGGATTACAGGGCAGCTCGTGAGGGAACCTCCCTCGAGTGGACAAATTTCATGCGAGTCCTACGGTCTCCTCCTCGAGGGACCAACAAGATAAGCAATTTCCCTATAACCTTCTCCTCGAGAGGCTAACGTGGCGGCTCGTGAGGGAACCCCCCTTCAGCGGTCAAATTTCTAGCTACACGCACATCCCACTTTCTTACAGAGCCTACACGGCCAGCGTCTGCCACACGTTTCCCTCTTCGGGAGACACCTCACGATACTGATGCATGTAAAATGCATACATGAACGTTGTAGTTTGTTAACATGTTTTCCCACATATTTGCATCATATATATTGTTATATCCCAGTTTTAAATTGATTTTGGGGGATTTACTAATTATCCCCTTTATTTTGGCTATAACCAGGTGATATGTTGCTAACGTATCCATAATTTTTGATGTTCCATGCTTGGTTTTATCTACTTTCTTATGTTTTGTCCACACTTTGGAGTACTTTTTATACACTTTCTTGGACTAACCTATTAACAAGATGCCATAGTGCCAGCTGCCTATTTTCTGCTATTTTTGGTTCCAGGAAAGTCAGAAAATGAATATTCTCGGAATTGGACGGGACAAAAGCCAAAGTTAGTTTTTCACCGAGGGGGACACGGAGCCAGAATACGAGACGGAGAGGGGCCAGAGGGCCGCCACACCACCTGGCCGCGCGGCCAGGCCTGACCCATGGCAGGGGGTGGTGTGGCTGCCTAGGGCACCCCCTCGGCCTCCCTTTCGCCTATAAGATGCCTCCGATACAGAAACCCTAAGTACCCGATCAAAATTCCACGAAAGAGTCTGTAGCCGCCGTCATCTCCATCCCTAGATCGGGAGGGATCTGAAGCTCTTCCCGGCACCCTGCCGGAGGGGAGAATTCACCATGGAGGCCTTCTTCATCACCATGCAAGCCTCCGGTGTGATGCGTGAGTAGTTCATCCTTGGACTACGGGTCCATGTAGTAGCTAGAAGGTTGGTCCTTCTCCTTTGTGCTACCATGTTTAGATCTTGTGAGCTCCGTTCATTATCAAGATCATCTATTTGTAATCCTACATGTTGTGTTTGCGGGGATCCGATGGATATTGAGATGCTATTTCAGATTGATTATTGATTCTATCATGTCTTTGTTATTTGTGATCTTGCATGCTCTCCGTTGTTAGTAGATATCTTGGCCGAGTAGATGCTAGCAACTCCAAGAGGAAGTATTTATGCTTGATTATGGGTTCATGCCTCTAGTAATCTGGGGAACTGACAGAAATCTCTAAGGTAATAGATTTGTTGTTGCTACTTGGGAGAAAACAGCAATCCTTTGTTCATAGAACAATCGTATTGTTTATTTTACACGCAATGTGTAATGCAATTATCTGTTGCTTGCAACTTAATACTGGAGGGGGGTCGGATGATAACCTGAAGGGGGATTATTAGTCATAGATGCAGTTGGATTACGGTCTATGTATAATGTTGTAATGCCTAATCAAATCTCATAGGAGTCAAGATGATTAGTATAAACATGATTGCTTTCTCGATGTTTGTCAATTTCCCCGCTGTAATTTGTTCACCCAACATGTCATTTATCTTAAGGAGAGCCACCACTAGTGAACTATGGACTCTAGTCCTTTATTTTACCATCAACCTACAATTGTTTACTATTTTCTGTTTACTTTCGGCAAGCTATTACTTTCTTCCATACAATACGTTTAATCCTTTGTTTTCAGCAAAACCGGTGAGATTGACAACTTCACTGTAAGTTGGGGGCAAAGTTCTGTGGTTGTGTTGTGCAGGATTCCAAGTTGGCAAACACCTTGGAGGTGTTTCCTTGCTACTACTAGTTAGATAACCTTGGTTTCATAACTGAGGGAAACTTACTGTTGTGTTCATCATACCTTCCTCTTGGGGTTCCCCAACGAGCTCGATATTACCCATGAGATAGTAAGTATTTTTCTGGCGCCATTATCAGGGAGTCAAGGACATCTTCACAAGGGGAGTCCCTCATAACCAATCTCTTTACTTTGTTATATTTGTTTTGCTTAGTTTATTTTTGCTTTGTTTGCTTGTTTCTTTATCAAAAACACACAAAAAATTAGTTTTACTAGTTTGCTTTCTTTATTAAAAACACAAAAAAATTTAAGTCTTTCTATAGTTGTTACCTCTTTCTTAGCTCACCATGTTGATCCCAAAATTCACTTTGAAATACCTTTCAATAGGTAGTGGCTCTATAATTGGAAAAGATAATATTGAAGAATTCTTTAATCATGTTAGTAATCATGAGGATATTGAGGATAGATCCCTTACAGAACTTGCTCCAAATTATGAAATTGCTGCAGCTTCTTTGGTTCACATGTTGGAAGCTAGGTTTGTTAACCTTAATCCCTAATGCAAGTAATGTTTCTGAAACTTAAAGAAATCGAGGACCCTAAAAAGAGAGATTTTATTCTAGAAACTCTGCTTAAAGAATTCTATGATGTTGCCAAGGAAGCTAGAAAAGTATTTGAACATTTTAATATGCTAGGCTCATGTGTAGATGTTGTTGGTACATGAGAAAATATGAACAAAACCGAACCTAATGGGGAGGAAATTAAGATACCAATACCTTTCAAACTTGTAGCAATGCATGAAGCCATAGAAAAGAATCTTGATTGGATTGTTCCTGAAAACCTGTTTGATGAAAGTAGTAAACCCAAAAGCATTGAGAGAGGATCCTATAGAACTTATTTGGATGAGATACCTTGCCTTTTTTAGGATATTTCTGGAATTAATCTTAATGCTTCTTCATTGTAAAATACTTGATTCTTTTTCTTGCTTCTTATGCCTAACTTAAAGGCGTTAAAGAAAAGTACTTATTGGGAGATAACCCAAAAGTTTTAGATGAGTCTTGGAAGTTATTACTTTAGTAATAACCACTCCTTATCTTTTTTATTTGCTTTTTGTGCCAAGAGTAACCTCTAATGAGAGAGAAGTAATGCTTGGGAAAGTTGCTGTCCCGAAACAGATATTTGTGCTTCACCGTAAAAATTCGTGTAAAATCTCTATACGTGTTTTTGAGGCGTGGATTTTTGTGCTTCTGCCCCAGTTGTTATCTAACTTCCGTTAGTTCAACACTTTTTGATTTGAGCAATAGAAGGTCTTCGAAAAAATTGGTTTTTACCTGCTGGTCTGTTTTGACAGATTTCTACCATTATTTGCATTTGCTTCTTGTTGATTCCTTTTTGAGTTCTCTTTATGGAATTGAGCTTTTCAAGGGAAGTGCTTAAGTATCTTGTGTTTTAATGGAAGTTTTATTTGTGTTGAAACTGAACCCAAAGTCTTATTATCTTGAGTGCACTAATGTTGCTAATAAAGATTGTGTGAAGTTTTGTATGAAGGGAAAAATTTTAGAAGAATGGAGATAATGATGTAATGAGATGAAGAATGGACTAAAGCTCAAGCTTGGGGATGCCACCCCATGTCACCCCAAGAAATATCCACTAAGTACAAGAGTCAAAGCTTGGGGATGCCCAAGGCACCCCCTTCTTCATCAATAAAAATCCCAGGTTTCTTCCAAACACTTCATTTTTATTGTTTCATGCACAGTTATGTTGTTCTTGGAGCGTCTTCGTTTTTTGTTTTTGGTTTTCGTTTGCTTGGTTTTCTTAGTTTTCTGAATACATTGGTTGGACCCCCTCTTTCATGCATTGGTTCTCAAATAGTTTGGTTTGGATTGGAAAAGAGTAGGAAAAGTTCATGCTTAAGTGGTAAAAGGAGCTTGTTTTTGACTATGTCCTATGGTTTGTCATGCCATGCTTGATATTCATTTGGATTTATGCTTAGTGATCTTTGTTGTAGCATGACATGTTATAAACAATTGAGATTTCTTAATGTGCCTTGGAAGAATCATGCATTGTTTTAGCACATTAAAGCATAAGTATTGTGGTATTCTCCTTTGATGCTTTATTTGGGTTGACTTAGCGCATGCTCAAACCATTTTATGACTATACCAAGTCACCATAAGCCTTTATGATCCTTTATTTTTAGAGTTGTAATATCACTTTATGCTTTGATTAATGATGTTTTGTCGCTCTGCATGATTATGGCCATTATTGCTCTCTTAGTTGGCTGCTCCTAGTCTTTTGCTAGCCTCCATAACCAAGTATGAGTTCCACTCATACATCCAACTCCTAAAACGAAGTTATTCCAAAGACTCCACCATACCTGCCTATTAGCATTTCCTATTCCATGTATATTCATGTTTTTATCTACCTTCCGAATTAAACTTGTTATGTGAAAATTAGTGATTAAAGCTCTCACGAACTTGATGGCACACTTTACTTTCTTGCACTTAATAAACTTGAACCATTGCATCCATCTATGTTGTTTATATGCTTGGGCTTTATAAGTTGAAGTTAGCAGAACCATGTATCACGGGGAACACTTTCAACATTGCACTTGTACATCCTACCTAGTTGATATCATGTTCTTTTGCTTATGGATCCCGACGGTGTGAAATAAAAGGGGAACTTGTAAGATCATGGAGTTTGTATTTGTGTTAGAGAAAGGCCTGGGACGCTAGCCTAAGCCATGCCTAATCATGGTGGAAACTTGTAGCATAACCATAATGAGAACTCTATGAAGCAACCTCAATAAAAACCTATGCAAATAGAAAATAAAAAGATCGTTGAGATGCTCATTGTCGGCTTGCCTTGTCCTTTTGATTATGGGATAGCTCCGGTATCATGTGCAAGGGGTACCCCGTTGGCGGTTCTCTATGATACATATGTACTTACAATGACAAGAGCTTACTTGTGACTGAAGTTGAGTAGCATGAGGTTCGGTACTCGCAAGTAAGGGGCATGCCATTTCAACTTATAACTTGTCAAGCACATCCTCTTAGTTGTGTCACTTTAACCTTAATCACCTAAAGATGCTTATAATAGGGCAATGAGATCTCAAAGCTAATAAGTACCATAATTTTTGGAAGCTCTTTATGAAACTTGAATCCCCACTTCCTTCTATGAAGGCCTTTCTTTTACTTTTATGTTGAGTCTCCACCTTCTATCTTTACGCACCTATTTTGAGAGCATAGTGGCCATTCTTATTTCTATGTGCATTGTCCCAAGACTTGCTAATTGATGCATAACTTTGATATTTCTTGTTCTTAAACTATTTGTATCTAGCCACCCTTATAAACTTTGAAGGTGTCCTATGCATTTATGTTTGCTACTCTATGAGGGACAAGCTGAATGCCACTATGCTATGTTTTCTTTATGTGAACAAACAAACGTATTGCAAAGCATTGTTATTCATGAATCTTTTGTTTGTGCATTTTCATGTTGCAACATAGTAGCTATGTCTTATTGTTAGAACATTATCTTTCATGTTCTGTTGAAGTACTATGATCCCAGCTATCAATGTTTTACAAATACTTTGATCAAGTTTATGATGGTGCATGTCACCTCAAAAATTATTCTTTCTTTTTATAACTTACCTACTCGAGGACGAGCAGGAGTTAAGCTTGGGGATGTTGATACGTTGCTAACGTATCCATAATTTTTGATGTTCCATGCTTGGTTTTTATCTAATTTCTTATGTTTTGTCCACACTTTGGAGTACTTTTTATACACTTTCTTGGACTAACCTATTAACAAGATGCCACAGTGCCATCTTCCTATTTTCTGCTATTTTTGGTTCCAAGAAAGTCATAAAATGAATATTCTCGGAATTTGACGGGACAAAAGGCAAAGTCAGTTTTTCACCGAGGGGGACACGGAGCCAGAATACGAGACGGAGAGGGGCCAAAGGGCCACCACACCACCTGGCCCCGCGGCCAGGCCTGACCCATGGCAGGGGGTGGTGTGGCCGCCTAGGGCACCCCCTCGGCCTCCCCTTTCGCCTATAAGATGCCTCCGATACAAAAACCCTGAGTACCCGATCAAAATTCCACAAAAGAGTTTGTAGCTGCCATCATCTCCATCCCTAGATCGGGAGGGATCTGATGCTCTTCCTGGCACCCTACTAGAGGGGAGAATTCACCCTGAAGGTCTTCTTCATCACCATGCAAGCCTCCGGTGTGATGCGTGAGTAGTTCATCCTTGGACTACAGGTCCATGTAGTAGCTAGAAGGTTGGTTCTTCTCCTTTGTGCTACCATGTTTAGATCTTGTGAGCTCCGTTCATGATTAAGATGTTGTGCTACCATCTATTTGTAATCCTACATGTTGTGTTTGCGGGGATCCGCTGGATATTGAGTGGGTTCATGCCTCTAGTAATCTGGGGAAGTGACAGAAATCTCTAAGGTACTAGATGTGTTGTTGGTACTAGGGAGAAAACAACGATCCTTTGTTCATAGAACAATCATATTGTTTAATTAACACACAATGCGTAATGCAATTATCTCTTGCTTGCAACTTAATATTGGAGGGGGTTCGGATGATAACCTGAAGGTGGATTATTAGTCATAGACGCAGTTAGATTACGGTCTATGTATAATGTTGTAATGGCCAATCAAATCTCATAGGAGTCAAGATGATTAGTATATGCATGATTGCTTTCTTGATGTTTGTCAATTTCCCCGCTATAATTTGTTCACCCAACATGTCATCTATCTTAAGGAGAGCCACCACTAGTGAACTATGGACCCCGGTCCTTTCTTTTACCATCAATCTACAATTGTTTACCGTTTTCTGTTTACTTTTTGCAAGCTATTACTTTCTTCCACACAATACGTTTAATCCTTTGTTTTCAGCAAAACCTCTGAGATTGACAACCTCATTGTAAGTTGGGGGCAAAGTTCTGTGGTTGTGTTGTGCAAGATTCCAAGTTGGCAACAACACCTTGGAGATGTTTCCTTGCTCCTACTAGTTTGATAACCTTGGTTTCATAACTGATGGAAACTTACTGCTGTGCTCATCATACCTTCCTCGTGGGGTTCCCCAACGAGCTCGACATCAACCACGAGCCAGCACTCGACAGGGCGGAAACACCCTGTTTTCAATGTTTTTGATGTTTTAGGACCTATACAAAGTCAAATGGACCTGCACTTTTGGGAATGCCAAATTTTATCCATGAGAAGCATCTGGATCACAAGAATCCCACTAGGAGGGCTAGGAGGGCCAAATGAGCCCAGGCGGGAGCGCCTCCCACGCTCGTTTCCTCCTCGGTCGTCCGATCGCCTTGATTCTTTTGCCCACGGAGTTCCCTTGACCTAACAATACCTATATAGGGACCACCAGGGCGTCCTCAGAATAGAAGCCACCAGAGACAAAAACACCACCAAATAGAGTCATATCTAGCAAAGATTGTCGGGGTAAACTTCGCCGAAGCCACCTCTGGGGAGATCTCCACCCTCTCCAACATCTCTAGCATCATCACCATGATGAACAAGCAGTCTTCCACCTCTAGGCTATGGGTTTGTGGTAGTAGCTTGTTCTATTTCTCTCTTGTTCTTCATAGATCTAGTACCATATGAGCTACCCACCATGATTATGGTCATATTTGTAATTCCTATGTGGTGGATCTTTGTTCTATGATTTGATATTTGAGATTGGAATCTATTTTGTGTAAGATGTTTTAATGGACGCATATGATGCACCATGTTCTTCATTGCTTGTTTTGATCCAACTTGTATGCAAGAACTTGTATGGGGACAAGTGTGTGTTAGATGGAGTAGCTGTTGGAAATATGCTCTAGAGACAAATAGTAGTAAGGACTATTATCATATTTCATATAGTTTATGATTAAGTTTTATATCATGCTATAACTATGTTGAGTGGAAACATCAATATACGTGTGATATACAAACAACCAGGGGTTCCCAGTGAAACTCTAGTCACTAGTTCACTGGTCAACAAATGATCATGTTTCCTGATCATGTGGCATTTATGCCAGTTGGAAATGAGGTCATCTCATTCTGAGATTGATATGATGAACCAATACCCAACATAAACACCGTGACCCGATCATGTCACGAAGTTCAAGTACGATGATTAGAAATGGATCCTCGTAAACTATTCCTTAGACCGTGAGGATATATCAATCACTATCTCCCGAGAGTTCTTAGATAGCATCAAACTCCATCTTGTAAAACAGTGGTTATAAAGATGTGGTCAGGTACTCGTAGGAAATCGTAGAGTCAATATATGTCAAGAGCGGGATTTATCCGGCCATGTGATGGGAAGATACTCAAGGGCCTAGTCGGAGAAGTTATATCCAATAGTTGCGCAGCGTGTGATTAGATCACGGGGATATCACTTGTCGGAATGAGTCAAGTAGCATTGTTCAGTAACGAGATTGAACACGGCATGGTGATGTCATTGATCAGATCTCGGGCAATGCAAGTATCGAGTGACAAAGGGAATAAGACACGATTGTCCCGTTTCAAACGACGAAAGATCTTCGTGGAACGCACAGGGGTCACATGGCCATCCAGGTACCTCTGTCGATCATTGGTGCGGGAGTGTCCCGACCATGTCTGGAGTGTTCCCGAACTGTGGGGTATCACGCTTAAGGGCTTGATGATGCTCAGAGAGTGTTTATAGGATCGGTGGAATCATCGAAGAAAAGAAGGGAGAAAACCGGAAGGGTTTCGGCAAGTCTGGAGGATATCCGGAGTGGAGGTGGAAGGTGTTCCATAGCCATGGAGATTTAATAATATGTGAATGAATGTTTAAATGTTGATTTAATCATTTATTCATATTTATTTAATAAAGTGAAAATGAATTAAAGGTCAAAAAGGCTTAATGGGCCAATTCCGGAGGGAGAGGGCCCATTAGGGGGAAGGAGAGAGGAAGAGGGGCCAAGGGGGCTGGCCGGCTGGGCCTAGCCCCCCCGCGGGGCCCACTAGGGGCTGGTCGGCGGCCACCCCACCCCCTCCTCTCCTTTCGTCCCACCCTGCGACTTTAGGGGAGGTAGTACCTCCCCTCCCCCTATATAAAGTGGGGTATTTGGCCTAAAAAATACACCAATAATCAATAAAGGTCTCCCCACTTTTGGGAGGACCTCCAATTGATATTTTCTCTCTCCCCCTCTCTCTCTCGTGACTGTGGTCCCAAGTCTGGACTGCGCGAGCGAGAGACATCTTCACCGCGGAGCGCCGTCACGCTGCGGGATTTGGATCCGGGAGCTCTACTTCCGCAACTGCTGCTGGATCGGGGAAGCGGGAGTCATTTTTAGGCACCATACGTGTGTAACGCCCCGCGAGGTGTCGTACTTGAGGCACTCAAGTTGTTTGAGCCAGAAGGAGCGCAAGGACTTCATCACGACCTTGAGGTCGGCTTCGGCTCGTCTACAGCAACCACGCTCTGCTGAGCGTTGACAATGTTTTTCGGTCTTCAAGGGTAAGTTCGTGAAAAGCCCCTCCCATTACTGTATTACTAATAGATAGGTCATGGCATCTTCAGGGGTTCAGGGGCGTAGAGTAAAATTTATAGTTTTCATACGCGGAACCCCAACAGTAGCATGGTGCTAGAGATTGAACTATGACACGTAATATTCAAGATCTACTTTGGTTTATACCTTTCTTTTGCTGCCTCACTAGGGATAAAGTGAAATCATGTGCTATAGTTATGATGTGACAGTGTGATGAGCTTGTTATCAAGGTAGCATATTTGTATTTCAAACATCATATAATATTGCTTAAAGATATACTCTGATTTGTTCTTAAATCAAGATTGCATGGAGATTTCCATTTCTTGAGGAGTACAAGAGAGATATGTATTCCATCTCAATATTATAATGTGATGCCCATATTAATTCCTTTTATCGAGCACATATAGAATTTCCATGAATATTTATCATTGATGAATTTGTTTTGTGATCACTACAACTTAAAAACAGAGTAGACAAGTGAACCCATGAAACTCGGTCCGATTTTTATCATAAGAAACACCTTTACATTATATCTATTATCCTTTACATTTTTTTGAAATTTAATATTTCTAAAATACAAAAATACTTTGCTTACTTGCAATCACTCATAAAAACCCAAAAAACAACTTTATCTTCACATATCTCATCTAGTTTGCATTACTTTACATTATTTACTGCTTTTATTTTATTTCATATTACTAATACGAAACCTTGTGCTTGACAACCACTTGGTGGAGTTGGGGACATAAGAAAAATTATTTTACTTTATAGGTTGTTTGAAGAGGAGAAGACAAACATCCTTCCATAACCAATTCCCCAAGAGTTCGATATAAACTCTCGAGTCACCCTTGTGGGGAAAAGAAGATTGCTAAAACAGTCTGCACTTGGAGTCCCAACGAAAAGTGGTCACGTTTGTTGCCATTGGATACCACATCGTACTAGGCAAGTAAGGATTCACACAAGGCCCAAAATTACACACCCTGGAAAACCAGCTTTGGGAAAAGTCCCATGAGGGTAATGCCTCTCAACGGCCGAGACCCGAGCACGCACAACGATTCTCCTCCGGGGTCTGGAGCGAACAAGGAAACCCGCCCTTCCGGGCACCTTCCTCATAGGGGCTGGCATAGTGTCCCCCCGGGCCAGGGAGCCGCTCGTGCGAAAGTGCATGAACCCCATGGTCGCCTCCACAAGGAGCTTGCAGTGTGGCCCCTAAGGGTCACCACCAACTAGGAGAACCGTACCTATGTTCTATTTGGGGATTTCCTCACGAGGAAGCCAACATGACAAGCTCAGGTCCTACGATCCTCTCCTCGAGAGAGTCTACGGGGCGTGATGCGCGAGGCCCATGGTCATCTCTTTTAGAGGATCACAGGGACATGCGAGTCCCACATAAGAGGAGCCCAACATAGCCCATGAGAGAATTCACCTCCTCAGGCGGCTCAAGCACTCCACAGCTGCTGCAATTTCCGTGCAACTGGGTTTAGAGCTACCAGCGCTTCACCGCGTGTGGTGCCGTTTTTCCCTCCCTAGTAGAGAGTGTTTTCCTGAAACTACCAAAGGCACGGCCCGATGAAAATGTGCAGGGCCGCACAAAACACTTCGACTGTGCAAATCAAGCAAGTGGCACACGCCGTAATACCAGGCACGGCCTCACACAGGGCTGGCACCTCTATGGGATGCGCATAAAAAAGGAAATTAGCACGGAGATCTGCTAAAGGATGTCCGTTATAGACGGGCTTACAAGGCAAAAGTCTAGTGAACACTATGACATCACACCTATGCCGACAAAGGATCTACTGCCCCGTTGGCACAACGGCGGCCCTAGGAGAATCCCGGCTATGACCTACATGAGGTGGCGCAGGTAGCCGACGGGGCACATCATGGGGCCCAACACTGACACGGAGAAACCCCTGCGTGTGTAGTGGAACCGCAGCACAGAGCCATGTTGGATGTGGTGCTCGTTGAGGAAGCGATTCCAACCATCGGTGAGGAACATCTCGCCTGGAGTAAGGGTCTCGACTCTCACCTCCCACCTCTCATGGCCCTCCGGGAAGGTCATTCATGATCCCAAGAGTGAAGCACGGGGGAAGCTTCACCCTCGCAAACCAGTCCAGGTCCCCTAGAATGACGACCAAGTCCATGACCCAGACGGGCTCGGGGTCGTCCTCAATATTGATCATGACCGGCGGAGGAGGCGGAGAAGGAAGCAACACAGGCTCTGGGACACCGCCTGGCCCTCCACCGCGTGTCACACATCGCCCTCGGCTGCTGCCGCGAGGGCGGTGTCGGCCATGCTTTGTCGACACCTCCCCTCTAGCCAACACGACGACCCAAGAAGAGGAGAGGCGATTGGGGTGTCACATCTCTCCTATGCTAACATCAGGAATGTTGGACACCCCCTATTTGTTCGATAGTGGGAATGAAGGCATTCCGGCCTCAACATCGATGAAGGAACCCGCTGATTTGAGCATAGAGAACACATAGAGCACACACACAGTCATTTTTTACCCAGGTTTGGGCCACCCTTTGGCTAACAACCCTACGTCCTGCTTTGGTGGATTATCTAGGATGTGTCGAGGTACAATAAGATGACCTCTATGGTGCTGGGAGCCGCTTTCTCTCTAGCTTCTACACTTCTCGGGCTTCCTCTTACTTTCTTCTCTCACTTTTCTACCTCCCTTCCTTCTCTCTGGCATGGAGGGGATATCAACTCTCTCTCTCCCTTCTCTTTGCGAGCTCTCTTACCCTTTGATCTCTCAGCTCTCTCCTATCCCCTCTCTAGATAACCCCCCTCTTGCTTATCTTCCAAAATCCTTCTCTCTAGTTTGCCCTCCAAAAAACCCTCTACCTTTCCTTCCACCAAGTGACTCCTTTCACTACAAGGGACAGCATGGAGTGCTATCAAGAGCGTTCCCAGGATCAATCTCGGTGTGCCATGCGGTCTTCAGGCAGACGAGCGGTGCCCATGGCCAATAGATGGCCAGGGGCGATGCACATGTGCACTTGATGGATGAGTACAGCTAGGGCTCTGAGATGTCACTCATGTCGTTGCACGCTGCAGCGTACTGTAGTGCCATGATGATGTCCAGCAGTGCTAGCGCGTCACCAGTCCCTAAGGCAGAGCCTAACACGCCTTGTCAAGCTCAGTTGACTCCGGTTCTGAGGCCGTGCCTGGCCCAGGAGAAGCATTCCGGAGGTCCTTCCGAGGCTTAGTCGAGGCCGCTCCTTGGCCTCGCTTCCCCCAATTATGCCTTGCACACGTCGTTGTCCTTTCTTCCTTGTCTGCGCCAGTTTGGTGGATCGAGTCTCATCGTGTAGTGTTCGTCTCATCCATAGGGACCTAGATCATAGCTGATACTTAGTCTCCATAGGCTCATCATACCAAGACTATACTTGCTTCCCCCAATCGTGCCTTGTGCATGGTGCTCGCATCCTGGTGACGCCTTTGTCGCCGAGGCCATGCATTCGCTAAGTCGCTGGCTAGTTGGTCCTAGCCCACGCGCTACAGCGCAATGCGAGTGATCCCCGATCTCATTATGCTTACTCTCCACCTCCTGCATAGCCTCTCCATTCCAACTCCCTGCTTGGTGGCGAAGATGATGGCGTCAGGCGGCTCCAGTGACGATGATCCTCCTTCTCTAGTGGGGGAGATGGCTCTGGCCTCATAGGAGAGGCCGCGGTGCAGGTCCAGGTGCCGAGGCCACCATGTCTCATCTGCTATTGGCAGAGATATCCCACAACCACACACTGAGGCCCCACCTTCCACAGCCACCGGGGAGACAGTAGCGGATGGGGAGGCCCTCCTGGTCGTTGTTCTCCTCCTCCAAGGTGCAGACGCATCCCGCCTTGCTAGCGACATAGTGGAAGACCCTCACTTTCCTGCCCGGCCCCTTCAATCTCCACGTCTCACTCCCGGGAGGAGTATATGGTGGACTTGGTGGGTTCTAAATTCTATGTCATCCTAGGTGTAGGGTTCAGGAAGCGGTTGGTGCTTACCCATTCCCTGGCCGAGGATTTGAATGGTCTTCGTGCATGCGATGTAGAATTGTGCAAGGCGTGGCCCTTATTCGCAGATTGGTACAAGCTATGGGCCAGCCATGTGCTGAAATTACACTATCGCGGCGGGGGCAGGCTCATAGTAAAGGTCTTCGACAACACCATGTGATACCGTCTCTACCCCCTACCTACCCAATGATGGGTGGTCGAGGGGGCTGTCCTCCTGATGCAGGCGACTGATACGTCGTAAACGTATCTATAATTTTTGAAGTTCCATGCCTGTTTTATATCTACTTTCTAATGTTTTGTCCACACTTTGGAGTATTTTTACACACTTTCAGGAACTAACCTATTAACAAGATGCCATAGTGCCAGTTGCCTGTTTTCTACTGTTTTTGGTTTCAGAAAACCTAGTAAGGAAATATTCTCGGAATTGGACCGGACAAAAGCCAAAGTCAATATTTTACTCAAAGCAACACAAAGTCCGGAGGGGAGATGAAGAGGGGCCACAAGGCGGCCACACCCTAGGGTGGCGCGACCAGCCCTAGGCGCACCGCCACATGGTGTGGGCCCCTCGAGCCTCCACTGACCTTGCCCTTCCGCCTATAAAAGCCTCCCGGGACGAAAACCCTAAGTACCCGATCAAAATTCCACGAAAGAGTCTGTAGCCGCTGTCGTCTCCATCCCTAGATCGGGAGGGATCTGAAGCTCTTCCCGGCACCCTGCCGGAGGAGAGAGATCACCTTGGAGGCCTTCTTCATCACCATGACTACCTCCGGTGTGATGCGTCAGTACTTCATCCCTGGAGTACGGGTCCATGTAGTAGCTAGATGGTTGGTTCTCCTCCTTTATGCTACCATGATTGGATCTTATGAGCTTCGTTCATGATCAAGATCATCTATTTATAATCTTACATGTTGTGTTTGCGGGGATGGATATTGAGATGCTATTTTAGATTGATTATTGATTCTATCATGTCTATGTTATTTGGGATCTTGCATGCTTTCCGTTGTTAGTAGCTATCTAGGCCAAGTAGATGCTAGCAACTCCAAGAGGGAATATTTATTCTCGATAGTGGGTTCATGCCTCTAGTAATCTGGGGAAGTGACAGGAATCTCTAAGGTACTAGATGTGTTGTTGCTACTAGGGAGAAAACAACAATCCTTTGTCCATGGGGAAATCGTATTGTTTACTTTACACACTTTGCTTAATGCAATTTTCTGTTGCTTGCAACTTAATACTGGAGGGGGTTCGGATGATAACCTGAAGGTGGATTATTAGTCATAGATGTAGTTGGATTACGGTCTATGTATAATGTTGTAATGCCCAATCAAATCTCATAGGAGTCAATATTATTAGTATATGCATGTATGCTTTCTCGGTGTCTATCAATTTCCCCGTTGTAATTTGTTCACCCAACATGTCAACCATCTTAAGGAGAATCACCTCTAGTGAACTATGGACCCCAGTCCATTCTTTTACCATAAATCTACCATTTATTTACCGTTTACTGTTTACTTTCTGAAAGCAATTACTAACTTCCACATAATATGTTTAATCCTTTGTTTTCAGCAAAACTGGTGAGATTGACAACCTCATTGTATGTTGTGGCAAAGTTATGTGCTGTGTTGTGGAAGATTCCAAGTTGGAAACAATAGCTTGGAGTTGTTTCCTTTCTCCTACTGGTTCGATAACCTTGGTTTCATAACCGAGGGAAAACTTGTTGTTGTGTTCATCATACCTTCCTCTTGGGGTTACCAACGAGCTCGAATATATTTTGAGCCATCAGCGACAACTAGGCATCGCTAGGAGTGAGAGGGCGTGACACTTGCCCCTTTCCCCAGCATGCAACATTTCACCCGCACCTTTTCGTCAAGCATCCTCTGTGCACCGGTTGCTGCACTGTACATTTCTCAAATGTAATGCAATTGGCTATTAGCAATGTATTTACCTTTGCCTTTGCGTCATTTGCTCTTTTTCAATGTTGTGTCGTTCTCATGGCTACCCTTGATTCGTCTGTTCCTTGCCACCTTAATTCCACCGTGGGACCCGTGGGGGCATTGTTCATCGTCTCAAGCGCTTTGCTCCTGTTCCCTTGGTTCCAGCCTTGCGGTCGACTCATGTATTTCTTGTGGGGCCAACTTTCCCTGGAAGCCGCGTGGTCGCTACTACTCTCACCCGACGGTGAGCCTTACACCCTCGCCGAGACCTTGCCTTTGGCCTCTTCTTCCACATCCATCTGCTGCTCACCCTGAAACACGATGAACACACCTTACGACATCTTACCCATGACTCAAGTTTTAAACAGGGTGTCGTGCGCTTGTTTAGGGCGCACGGCGTTGCCAACTCGAGGGCCTGACATGGGAGGTGTGTCTTCATGATTTAGTGCTGGTCATCAATGCCTAGACCATAATGCTCATACCTTAGAGAGGACCATGAGAGTATGATGTTTCCTGGCCTAACAGTCTTTGTTACTCACATCCGGTCCTGAGAAAATCTAAAGTGTTGGGGATATGCTAAATGGGTATCACCATGGCACGTCCTTATTCCGGATAATCCGGGTGGCCCATAATTTGTAGCAGGGCCTATGGCCTGCTTGGTGGCTCAGTTAGATGGATACAGAAGGGAGGCCCATGCTGGATAAAGGAATGCTACGTAGGAGTCACCGACGTACTCAGAGCCTTGGAGTGCAAGACACGAAATACTAGTTCGTATTAGTGTAGGACTCTTTACCTTCTCCAGCAAGGACTTTTCCCTGTAACCCTAGGATCCAGTGCCTTTATAAACCAGACCTGTTGGAGCCTTTAGGGATTAACCTAGATTGCTACGTACAACATGCAACACATCGCACAGCGAACCTATCTCTGTTACTCGGGGTATTGCCATTATAGTGATTTATAGGACGAGTAGAGTTCCACCACTGTTGTGGGACTTGAACTTGGGTAAGCTGTGTTACCTTATACCCGCCAACTCTCTGCCTTTCCCCACATCTCTAAACACGCACTGTGAGGACCCCTCCATGGCATACTCGTTGGCAATACCACGAAAATTGGCTCCCACTGTGGGGCAAGATGCGCTTCGAGATCTACACCGGGTGAAGTCCAATCTCTTCACAGGAATCGGTGACACCGTAGCCATCGGACACGTTCTATTCTCTGGCAACATCCCGATCATCCCTCCAGATGAGTTCTGGGTGCCAGCGAAGACAAACCCTACACGATGTTCTGTCATCCCCTTTGGAGACATCCACATCTTCATCGGCGAAAGTGACTCGGGTCCTAGCTCTAAGGAACTCGGAAACTCATCAAGCCCCGCACGGACCGCCTACGGGCAGGACACGTTCGCGGGAGTATTCTAGCCGTACCTCTCTCTGGAGTATGGCTGCTGAGATCAGGAAAATTCAAGGCCCACCCAAACCACCCCTGTGCAAGATATAAAAGTGGAAGGACCCCGCAAATCCGCTTGGCTTCCTCGAGCGTTAGAGATGTGCAGGACACACATTGTCGGTGTTGTCATCGTCTTCGATCTGGCCAAATGTGTTCAAAGGGACGGAGAACGTCCCCGCGAATACCTCACTAGATGGATGAGGGTGAGGGAAATACTAGAGGGAAACCATGCCGACGAGCTCATTTACCACTTCGTGGAAGTGCTCACACCCGGAACACTCCTTGGGCATACCCTCCAAAGGTGGAAGGCCGCGGGTCCTATCACCCTTAGTGAGGTAGTCACAATCGTCAATGAAGACGCGGACACCAATGAGGAGGCTGAGGCCACGATCACCGTTGTAGCTAGAGGGGGAAACAACAACAACAACGGCCCGCCTCCATCACCCTCCACGTCCGCTGTCAACAACACCAAAGCCAACTCTGACTCCGTCCTTGACGCACTATACGCCGACATCAATATGGATGGCGGTGGCTCGGACGCTAACTCAGAGGAATACGATGTTGTTATGAGGGAGATCGAGCAGGAGATCGATAAGGAGAAGCGCGCCGAGAAGGCCAACACATCCCACCAGGTGCTAGTCGCCATTGGGAGTGTGATGGAATAACACGGATAGGAACCGGAGCGTGAGAGAGCTCCACCCACGCCAGCGGTTACCAGAGCGGCAGAAGCGAAAAAAGTTGCCGAGCCTCCATCTCCGGCCAAGGCCATGCTTCCTCCGGCTATTCGCTCGTAACCGGCACAGGAACTCACCACTGCCCTGTCAACACCCGGATTTTTAATCCCAGATGCCTGTTATGCCATACCTTGCAATCCCAGGATTACCATTTTTGTGAGACATAACAGAATTGGTACCATAGTACATCATCCTTTACAAACCATAATAAAGGTCTTACAAATAAAGGATCTCATGATCCAGTCTTAATACAATCAAAGCAGCGGAGAGTAAACGTAGTAGGGGCTCACTCTTCAGGGTCACAGGCAATGCTGACGATGGGAGATGATCCTAGTTGTCATAGACCTCCTGCTATCCATCTTCCTAGTAGTCCTCCTCATAGTCTGGCCATGGGAATAACCAGGGATAAAGCCATGAGTACTCTTTAAATACCCACAACTATCACTAACAAGTAAGGGAGTTCTAGTATGAATCTTAAGCTCTAGGTTTATTTGCAAAAAATCTAGGTTTCTTTCATAAGAGTTCAAAAGTAAAGAATCTAATTTAATCACTTAAGTGGAACCTAGTTTTCATGTCCACAACCCTATTGTGGTCAAGTCAAGGTCATACTTCAATTCACAGGTAATTTTGAAAATATCTGACAACAGAACAGTATGTCCACTCCAACTGTCCATGACCGCAGACGCGGGTATTCGAATAGTTTGACACTCTGAGAGGTGGTACACTTTCACCACAAAATTCGATACATCTGTCAGGGATAATCCTGAATCATCATACTTAGTATGCGGATAATCAATCCTAACCTTTCAATTACACGCTCTAGTATAGGCACCTCCCCTATGAGCTTGGCCTCCCAGCGATGGACATCTGCCATCCTAGGCACTGCATAGGTGGACATTCACATTCATGAGGTAGCCTCAGCTCAAGCTCTTTCCGCGTGGGAACCAATACTAAGGCATATAAACTTCCAATTAAGCCCTACCCAATTCAGGTATTGTGGTTATACGGTAAAATTGGAATGGTATCACATCCGAACCCAACCATCAGTTTTTATAAAGGGCCAAGGCACATGCCTCATCATTTTCATCATCAACCATTGTGTTTCTCAACACAAGTCAAAACATTTCAATAGAATTAACCATCATTCCAAGGTTTTCATAATCATTTTCACCAAGTATTCCCATCTAAAGTGATCAACTTTTATGCTTAGCACTAGCCACTAAAGTTGAGGGTATTCACTAATGAGGGGTGCTAATCAAGTGTAACTATCCAAATCTAGTTTTATGCCTTTTGATGACATCTAAGTTTAACTACTTAGGCCTAGTTTTATACTCTTTATGGTATCTATCCTATTTTTCCAATACTCACAAATCATTAGCTAAAGGTAAAGAACTTTGGTAAAAGTAAAAGAATAAAGCTTGCAAGTAAAACTTGGGATTGGTATTATCAAGGTTGCATAACCAAAGCATGCCTAATGCATCTTGCATAGGTTATTTTGCATAGGTATGAAGCTTGCAAGTGTTAGCTTGCAATAAGTGATGGCTTGCCTTAAGTACTGTAGTGGTTGAAGTTTTCTTCTTCTTCGTAGTACTCCTCCTCCTCGTATCCCGGGTCGGTACTAGCGTCTATAAATGAATACGAGGTACACAATCACCAAACAATACTTAACTACTTCTATTTAGCACACAAAGGATCACACTAGATGATCTAGCATCATCACAATCGTCACATGAAATAAAGACCTAATCTTATTTTTCTTATTTTAGAAAAGTAATTTCTACTCATTGAAAATACTTAAGATTTAATATTCTCCAATTAAAATATGGGATCATGTTGACACATGCATCACCACATATTATAATACGTGGGAATGTGATTGAAAGTGGTGGTCATATTTTATAAAGGTTTTAAATTACTATTTAATACAATTAAATGGACTAGAAATGCCTATATAGCATTCTTTTGGTACTTGTCCAAAATCACTTCATGTAAACCTACATATTTTTGCATATTCAGATAGATCATGTCAAATGTGATTTTGAGAGTTGGAATCAACTCAAAAGCATTTATGGTTGATTTTTGAAAAATGTTTGAAGGTGAAAAACTCTATGTCTTGTTATTTTTGGTATAGGTGATCAATAATTTCAAATGATTTGAATCCAACGGGCTTGAATAGATAATTTGACTAACTTTCTACTAAAATTGGAATAATGCAATTTGGTTCAGTGAATCTCTTTGAATTGATTTTTGAATCTACTGACATAATCTAGTTTTAACTAAATTGGAAAAATCTATTTGAATTGATGGGCTCTAGGCGGGAAAATAAATGGGCCGGCCAGCTACACAGCACGCACGCAGCGGCTGCTGATAGGCGGGTCCTACTCGTCAGCGAATCAATTAACACGAAGCGGTAAGTTTCAATCTGGGTCGTGCGATTACACTAGGATCTACGACTATGGTTCGTCGTCTTCGACGAATAGCTCCGGTTAGGAATGAACCCTAACATGACGGTGGGGGTACGTGGGGGCTCACCTAGGCTCCAGCTAAGGTCGGTGATGTTGGCGAATGGGGTTGTCATGGACGGTGAGTCGAATGGTGGTCGCGGAGGCTCCTGGGTCGGCTCCTAGCTCTAGTTCCTCTTCTCCTCTGCAGCAGCAGGCTCTGGTGAAATTCCGGCAATGTGGTGCTTGCCTTGCTCCGGGGAGAGGTGTGGGAGGTTTCTGAGAGAGAGGGGAGTCAGAAGGTGTGGCGAATGAGGGCTAGGGTGGCCTCTATTTATACACCGGCGAGAGGGACAGAGCGGGATGGCTCGGGCTTGTCGGCGACGTTGTTGTAGTGAGCTAGCGGCATGGCTAAGGGCAGTGGTCGACGTGGTGCTTCAGGGCGGTCGTCGTGCGAGTCAAATGTCTTCCATGTGGAGAACGGTCGGGAGAGGTCCATGCTCTGTGTGGTAACGACGACATTCGAGACAGCGCACAGTGGCTACAGTCCACGCAGCGGCGAACGGGCATGTCTGGGGGTAGCTGGGGTCACGGTGAGTGTAGGCACGCGCGAAGAGGGTGAGACACGGCGTGTGTGCGAGTGTCGGCTGTGGTGCTCTGGCACGCTCTCGGCATGGCAGACAGAGAGGTGGGCCCGACAATCACGGCTGGTCCATGGCGTGTCTCTGGTCTAGGGGTGGACAGTGGGTGGCAGTGGTGTGGCGCCTGTCTCTTTGGCGTCGTGGGAGAGGGCAGCGCTGGCTGTGGCGAGTGGGTGTGGTTGACCGGCACGGTGAGCTCGGGTGGCACGACACTGGTGCAAACAGCAAAGGGGGAGTGTGTCCACTGCAATGCTAGGTGCTAGGGGGACCAGGGGATAGATTTAAGGCACTAGGGGCGATTGATCACTGCTCAGAACAGTAGAAGTTAGGCAGTGGTTTATCTGTGTCTACAAGGTGCTCGGCCAAATGGCCGCATGAATTTAAGATTTGAATATTTGGATGAATTTTGAGTGTTCTGAGTAGTTTCTTGATAGTCTATGGTTGCGTCGGTTTGCCAAGGTGAATTGATTTGGGTGGTTTTTGAAAAATGGTGAACTATGCATATGAACTTGATTCAATTTTGCAATGTCCTTTAACTAGATTTGGAATTTGTTTCTGTTGGGTTCACTTTTACTTGGTCTAGAAATCCTTTAATAGGGAAAAGAATTGGGAAAGTTTCTGTTAGAAATCCTTTACTAGGAACACTCAAAGTGGTCTAGAGGATAATTTTGTCCAAAATGACCATTTGCTTATATGATTCATATTCTATTTTCTTTTCTTTTGATTTTGTTTCTAAATGGACTAGATGATGTAGTATTCATCTTTAAACCATTCCTTATCATTTGTAGAAATCAAACAATGGCAATTGTACTCATTCATACACTAATGCAATTCACACATACACTCATATTAAATTTAAAAAGAAAAGTTTTGTTAACCCTAAACTTAGGTGATTTGAACTTGATAATCTTGATTAATATTTTTGGGTTGTTACAAACCTTCCCTCCTTAAACAAAATCTCGTCCCGAGATTTAAGAAAAACTAGGAACTAAAGAGATTTCAAAACTCGGTCCTAATATATTCTTCTCGCTCCCAAGTACCCTCTTCTTTGGTATGGTTGCTCCACTAGATCTTGAGAAACTTGATACTCCGGGTCCTGGTTGTCCCGAAGGCTTCTTCCAAAATACGAATGGGTACTTCACGATAGGTTAGATCCTTGTTGATATCTATGGCTTGGTGATCGATGTTCTTGAACACTTCGGTCTTCTCTGGAACTTCTAGGCATTTGCGAAGTTACGAGATATGGAACACATTATGTATGGATGACATCTCTTCTGACAGTTCCAGTTGATATGATACTTCTCCTCGGCGATTCAAAATCTTGAAGGGTCCAATATATCTAGGGGCTAACTTCCCTTTCAGTTCAAAATGTTGCATTCCTTTCAAAGGTGATACTTTGAGATACACAAAATCTCTGACATTGAACGTCAGGGCTCGACGTCTTTTGTTAGCATAACTCTTTTGTCTGGATTGGGCGGTCTTGAGGTGTTCACGGACTTTGTGAACCTTCTCTTCGGCTTCTCGTAGGATGTCGGGTCCGAAAATCTAACTCTCTCCTACTTGTGACCAATTCAAGGGGGTATGACACTTCCTTCCATACAGAAATTCAAATGGGGCCATTTGCAAACTGGCTTGATAACTATTATTGTATGAGAATTCTACGAAAGGCAGACATTCTTCCCATTTTGATCCATCTTCTAGAACACAAGCTCTCAACATATCTTCTAAGATTTGGTTGACTATTTCAGTTTGTCCATCGGTTTGCGGGTGATAAGTTGTGCTGAAGTTCAGCTTGGTTCATGATCCTTCTTGGACTTTCTGCCAAAATCTTGAGGTAAACTGGGTTCCTCGATCCGACACTATGGTCTTAGGGGTTCCATGCAAACTGACGATTCTAGCAATGTACAGCTCTGCTAGCTTTGAACTCTAGTAGGTGGTCTTGACAGGTATAAAATGGGCTACCTTAGAAAGTCTATCCACTATGACCCAAATAGAGATATTTCCCCTACTAGATGTAGGCAAACCGGTGATGAAATCCATTTCGACAGAATCCCATTTCCGCTTTGACTCTCTGACAAAAGTCCCGCGGGACGCTGATGTTCCGCTTTGACTCTCTGACAAATATCACACTTGGCTATGTAGCTTACGATTTCTCTCTTCATCTTGTGCCACCAAAATTGCTCCTTCAAATCCTGATACATCTTCGTTCCTCCGGGATGGATATAATAAAGACTATGATGAGCTTCCTGCATGATGAATTGTTTCAACTCTGAATCTATTGGCACACAGATACGTCCTTTGTACCACAAAATTCCCACTTCATCTTCAGTGAATCCGGGTACCTTCCCTGTACTAATATGATGCTTGATTCCGTCGATACTTGCATTTCTTTTATGGGCTTCCTTGATCTGATTGATCAAAGTATGTTGAAGTTCTATGCTAGCTAAAAATCCTTCGCTAACTAGCTTCATTCTAAACTGCTCCAACTCTTCATGAAAACTTGGCTGGGCTTCTTTTATCATGGTATTTAATCTACATGGAAGTTGATACGTTGCTAACGTATCTATAATTTTTGATGTTCCATGCTTGTTTTATATCTACTTTCTTATGTTTTGTCCACACTTTGAATTATTTTTATACACTTTCTTGAACTAACCTATTAACAAGATGCCACAGTGCCAGCTGCCTGTTTTCTGCTGTTTTTGGTTCCAGGAAATTCAGAAAATGAATATTCTCGGAGTTGGACGGGACAAAACCAAAGTAAATATTTCACCGAGGGGGACACGGAGCCAGAAGACAAGACAGAGAGGGGCCAGAGGCTGTCCACACCACCTGGCGACACGGCTAGGCCTGGCCCGCACCAGGGGGTGGTGTGGCCGTCTAGGGCACCGCATCGGCCTCCCCTTTCCCCTATAATATGCCTCCGATACAGAAACCCTATGTACCCGATCAACATTCCACGAAAGAGTCTGTAGCCACCGTCATCTCCATCCCTAGATCGGGTGGGATCTGAAGCTCTTCCCGGCACCCTGCCGAAGGGGAGAATTCACCCTAGAGGCCTTCTTCATCACCATGCCTACCTCCGTTGTGATGCGTGAGTAGTTTATCCCTAGACTACGGGTCCATGTAGTAGCTAGATGGTTGGTTCTTCTCCTTTTTGCTACCAAGTTTAGATCTTGTGAGCTCCATTCATGATCAACATCATCTATTTGTAATCATAGATGTTGTGTTTGCGGGGATCCGATGGATATTGAGATGCTATTTCAGATTGATTATTGATTCTATCATGTCTTTGTTATTTGTGATCTTGCATGCTCTCTGTTATTAGTAGATATCTTGGCCGAGTAGATGCTAGCAACTCCAAGAGGGAGTATTTATGCTCGATAGTGGGTTCATGCCTCTTGTAATCTGGGGAAGTGACAGAAATCTCTAAGGTACTAGATGTGTTGTTGCTACTAGGTGGAAAACATCAATCATTTGTTCATAGAACAACCATATTGCTTACTTTACACGCAATGCTTAATGCAATTATCTATTGCTTGCAGCTTAATACTGGAGTAGGTTCGGATGATAACCTGAAGGTGGATTATTAGTCATATATGCTATTGGATTACAGTCTATGTATAATGTTGTAATGCCTAATCAAATCTCATAGGAGTCAAGATAATTAGTATATGCATGTATGCTTTCTCGGTGTCTATCAATTGCCCCACTGTAATTTGTTCACCCAACATGTCATCTATCTTAAGGAGAATCACCACTAGTGAACTATGGACCCCGGTCCTTTCCTTTACCATCAATCTACAATCTATTTACCATTTTTCGTTTACTTTCTGCAAGCTACTACTATCTTCCACACAATACGTTTAATCCTTTGTTTTCAGCAAAATCGGTGAGATTGACAACCTCACTTTAAGTTGGGGGCAAAGTTCTGTGGTTGTGTTGTGTAGTATTCCAAGTTGGAAACAACACCTTGGTGGTGTTTCCTTGCTCCTACTGGTCCGATAACCTTGGTTTCATAACTGAGGGAAAACGTGTTGTTGTGCTCATCATAGCTTCCTCTTAGGGTTCCCCAACGAGCTCGATATATTTTGGGCCATGAAGCTATTTTTCTGGCACCGTTGCCGGGGAGTCAAGGGCATCTTCACAAGGGAGTCCCTCATAACCAATCTCTTTACTTTGTTGTTTTCATTTTTCTTAGTTTATTTCTGCTTTGTTTACTTGTTTCTTTATCAAAAACACACAAAAAACAACTTGTACTAGTTTGCTTTCTTTATTAAAAACACAAAAAATGACTACTCTTGAAAACACTAAGTTTTGTGACTTTACTAGCACCAACAACAATGATTTCATGTGCACACCTATTGCTCCACCTGTTCCTGAAGCTACTTTCTTTGAGATTAAACCTGCTTTACTCAATCTTGTTATGAGAGAAGAATTTTCTAGAATTGGTACTGAAGATGCTGCTGCTCATCTAAATAACTTTGTTGAACTTTGTGAGATGCAAAAGCATAGGGATATAGATGGAGATATTATTAAGATTAAATTGATTCCTTTCTCTTTGAGAGGAAAAGCTAAAGAATGGTTGCAATCCCTAACTAGAAATAGTATTGATTCTTGGACTAAATGCAAAGATGCTTTCATTGGCAAATACTATCCTCCTGCTAGGATTATATCTATGAGAAGTGAAATAATGAAATTTAAACAATCTTATAATGAACATGTTGCTCAAGCTTGGGAACTAATGAAATCTTTGGTAAAGAATTATCCCACTCATGGACTGACTGCTTGGATGATTATCCAAACCTTTTCTGTAGGACTGAATTATTCTTCAAGAAATCTACTAGATTCTGTTGCTGGAGGTACCTTTATGACCATTACTCTGGGTGTTGCAACAAAAGTTCTTGATAATATGATGGTTGACTATTCTGAATGGCACACTGAGAGAGCTCCACGAGGTAAGAAGGTAAATTATGTTGAAGAGACCTCTTCCTTGAGTGATAAAATTGATGTTGTTATGTCTATGCTTGTTACTGGGAAAGCTCATATTGATCCAAATCATGTTCCCTTAGCCTCTTTGGTTGCTCAAGAAGAGCAAGTTGATGTGAACTTTACAAGAAATAATAATTTTGGTAACAATGCTTATGGTAATAACAATTATAGGCCTCACCCTCCTAATAATACTTATGGTTATCATGGCAAACCTAGAATACCTAGTGAAGGAGGAATTTTAGAAGTTGAAAGATGTGGGGCCCCCGGATTAATCCTCCGAGAATCCTTGTTATGTATACAACCACGATCCCATGATGAGTTAGTCGTGGCACATAACCAACAAGTATCAAAGTAAACATCCAAAACATAACGAATACATGTCATACCTTATTTGCCAGTATGGCCACATCGATCAACATCAGCAGAACTTCATTATGCGTAGAGCCCGAACCATGCCTTAACCTACAGGCAACTGACTGGGAGAACGTCCTAGCTTGCATAGTCGTCAAGGTCACCTTCTTCTTGATATCTGACCAGGTTAATAGCCAGGGACAATGCCAGTGGGTACTTTGAATGTACTCACGAACGACCTTAAGATAACAATAATAACAAGAGGATATGCATTATGGTTGTGGTAGTAGGAGGTGTCGTCGAATTGCTGACAAGTACGCCATGAGGGGGTCCTCGAGGCGTGCGGAAGAGAGGGGTGTGAGACGTACGGTATTCCGGGACGGTGAGCACACAAGTTTACCCAGGTTCGAATCCGCCGGCTTTGGACGGATCCTACTCTTGCTAGCAATCCAGTAATATGGCAGAGCCCGGATATGTGTTACAAGGGTTTCGCCTGTGCGAGTTGAGATTGTATACTATTGAGGTGCCCTAAAGGCTCTCCCTAGGAAAGCTTATATAGATATTCGGCCTAGGGTTTATAGGAGAGATCTATCCGGCTACGACTAAGAGTTGGTTACAAAGTACATCTTGAACTACAAGTAACCTTATGGGCCTAAGTCGGTATGTCTTCTGGGCCTTCCCGTAGCCGGATTGGACTCCGTCTTTCTCCCTGACTGGGCCGCGCATGAAGCAAAGCTCTAACCCGAAGTGGGCCACCCTGGTGAGTGAGGAACTGTGAGGATACCCGGAAAGTATATCCCCAATAGCAGCCCCCGGAGGCCTCCAAGATCCAAAGTCGGATTTATCATCGTATAGCTTGATCTTCTGCTTGCAGAATCTTGAAGGGTTCCTGAAACTTCACAACAAAAAATACGATCCGGTTCTTAAAAGTAAGTCGGACGTATCAGTAGGTTACTCGGATTTTCCAGCTCGATTTCAAACTAAGTCGGAACTTGGTTCTCGACGCCACCTGACATAAGTCATGGTCAAGTCATGTCATCTGACAGGCATTCTGTCAGCACGACCGTTGGTGGGTCCGCGGTTCACGGAACCGAGGCGCCGTTTCAATGCGTGTGTGGAGATCGAGGCAACGCAATCATCGCGTGGGTCCTTCCCAGTTCCTTCCATGACGCGTGGCGGTTACACTGTAGCATTTGCACGAATCTTGGCGTAGTTAGGTGGATATAAGGGGTTTGGATTTCTTCTTCTCCTTTCCACCAGTCCTTTGTCGTTTTCTTTTCCTCCCAATCCTCCCGTGTGCACAGAGTCTCCTCGTCCTTCCCCCACAGAACTCCCACCGTCGCCCCTTTCAGGTCATCTTTTCAGCAGAGAAATGGCTTCATCTTCTTCCTCCGGTTTGGCGGCAGACGGAGCGGCGGCGACGGCGGAAGTAGCAGCAGAGAACGAGAGCTTCTGGGGAATCGGGATCCCCTGCGCCCTCAACGAGGAGGACCTCAAGAACGTGGAGAAGGAGGGGCTTCTCGCTGCCGGCGACTGGCGGAGCGGCTACGGGGAAACTGTCCCCAACCCGTGCGACGGCGAGCCGGTCCACTTCGGCACCCATCTCGACCGAGGTCTGTCTTTTCCTCCCTCGGAGTTCTTCTCCGAGGTGATAGATCATTACGGAGTTCAACTCCACAATCTTCCTCCCAACTCTCTCTTAGAGATGAGTGCGTATGCTTCGCTTTGTGAGGGCTTTCTCGGCATTAGGCCGCGTTTGACTCTCTTCCGGTACTACTTTCATGTTTGGAGAAACTCCATCACTGCCGGTGTTCCTTACATCACCTACAATATCAGCTTTTCACTTAGACGCAACCGGGCTTATCCCAAGATTCTAGCCAGTGATTCGGTCAAACAATGGCCGGCCACTTTTTTCTATCATAGGGATATTCCAGCTCCCGACAAAGCTACCGCTTTGCCGGATTTTGTCGACGGAGCCGCCACGGCCCAGCCTTCCTGGGACGAGGCTGCTCCGGCTCTTTCCGACGATCTGATCCTCGCTAATAGGCGGATCAAATATTTGATTAAGCACAATGGTCTGAAGGGATCCGACTTGGTCTAGTGCTGGTTCTCACGTCGGATCCAGCCACTTCAGTACACGGAACCCGACTGATGCACTCCATCATGTCGTCTCCAACCGACTCCCTCCGCATAAGCTCCAAAGCCTACACCACTCAAGGCTACATAAGCCAAATCAAGTGGCTGATCAAGGAGCGGATCGAGAGGAGGATTCCGGAGGTTTCTCTGTACATGCACATGGCGGAAAACCCCGTGGTGCCGGTAAGCTTCCATCATCACACCTTTTATGTGTTTCAATCTTCGAGTTATACTACAATACTGATATGTTTTCTGGTTTTCAGCTTGCTGACCTCCCCAAGTTGGAACTTGCTCCGCTCGAAGGATATCCCCCTGAGTTTTCTCAGGGGACAGAAGTGATCCCATTGCCGGACCTTGCTCTCAAGAAGCGTAAAGCTCCGACAGTGGTAGTTGGCACAATGGAGGTGCCTGTTGTGAAGAGGTAACTTTCAGCCACAACTTTCCGCCTTTGTTCCTTATTCGAATTTCTTTCCGAGATGTAATGTTTCCAACTTTACTACATTCTCAGAGCAAAGCCGCTCATCAAGGGTAAGGGGAAAGGGATTCCTTGAAGCCCTCGATGCATTTAAGCTCACCATAGCTTCCCCTGCCGTGGCTCCTCCGACTCTTGCCCCTCAACCTTTTGCAATTCCGGCGATTACTCCTTCTCTGGTGGTTGTAGAAGACCAGGCTCCTCCAACAGAGGCTACGATCCTTGGGTCGCAAACTGACGTCACCATGAGTGCGTCAGATCAAGATAAGGGTGAACCCTCTTCGGGTAATGATCCCTTGGCAGAAACCTTCGCCGAAAACCTCATGAGAAATCTGGGTCTTGCCAAGTTTGGCCTGACCCAGAAATCTGCCGAAGAGATCCAGCGGCTCGCCAGGGAAGTCCTAGAGAAAAGCCATCTATCTTCCGAAGAAGAAGCTCAAGAAGCAGAGGACGTCAAGTTCTCTGACCTTCTTGCTCAAGTCCTCCTTCACGACGAGAGGATTAGGACTGGCGAGCTTCCAACAGCCCAAGTGATCCCTCTTACTCTTACCGACAAGGTGACCGCTGAAGTGAACGCGGGTTTGGATAAACTTACCCGCGAGCAATATGTAAGTCGGAATTCCAACTCCTGTTTTTCCTTTATTGTATTTTATATCATATCCTCTAGCCCCCAAGCATGAAGTAGGATAAACAATCTGGGTTTATGCTTTATTAGTATGCCAAAGGACGAACTAGTGTAGCCCCCAAGGCTCGTGCTGATATTTTAGAAAAAATATTAGCCCGAGTCTTAAGTAGCTTTCTGACTTTGGGTATTCTGACTTACAGAAAATATGTTCCTATAACCAGGAATTACTGAACATTGTCTGCGATAAGAGGAGAGAGATAAAAGCTCTCCGGCTTCAAAGTGCTGAGCTTAAAGTTGCCAAGGATGAGGCCGACGGTAAATATTCCGAGAGTCAAACCTTGTCCTTGTTATTTTCAATGTCGAATTTTTCTGAACTTTTGTTATTTTTGTCTTACAGCGCTGGTGAAACAATCCGTCGCCATGATTGAAGAGGCCGAGAACCTCAAGACCCTGGTGGTGGAGAACAAGGGACTTCGCCAAGAGCTGGATAAGCTCAAGGCGGATCATGAAAGGAGTATAGCTCAAGTCCTTGAATCCTCCTCCATGGCCACTGATGAGCGTGATCGTAAGATCGCTGCTCAAGATAAAATAATCTCGGATCTCAAAAATGAGCTTGGCAGAGAGAAGGATATGTCTCAGGCGCTCCGGGCTGAACTCTAGAGTCTCCGGGAGGAGAAGACCAAAATTGACGACGTCATTTTTGGTACGTTCCATCTATCTGACTTGTCTCTTTCTTCGACCTTTATCAATGTCGGATTTTACTTAACTTGTTTTGTGTGTAGGTCCTCTGAACTTGACGGACTCTTCCTCCTCCGAGCCTTGCACCCACCAGCTTTCCCAAGTCGGTGACCTGCTTCATGACTTCCGCCAGTCCCTTGAGGACGTTGGCATAGCTCTCAAGATTCCGGACATGCCAAGCATGTAGGATTTTTAGGTGCAGGACAAGGCCAAGGAGATGTCGCAGCTTGTTCGGGACTGGAATATGTCCTACGCGCGGACTGCTGCGCAGAACGCTCTCACCATGGTCATGATCCACCATGGAAACATGGAGATATGTCAAGTGACCAGAGGGTACTGCAAGGTAGACGAAGACGGCCATCATGCACTCTTGCGCCGGATACGGGTGTCACGTGGCTGATCTAACCAGCGACGAGATCCCCTTCTTCACCCGCGTGGATACTCTGCCTCCTCCTGCATAGGAAACCGAAGAAGTTTCCGACGATGAACGCACCACGTCAGATGCGGACATCTCGGAACGATATCAAGGCAGAGTAACAAGCGAGCCGGCAGCTCCTTCATATCCTCCTGCATCGTAGACCAGAAACTTATGTATTATTCCGGAAAAAACATGATGCGTTTGTAAATATGTAATACTTTAACTTTGCTAGTGCTAAGCTTTTGATCTATTCAGCACTTTTCGACTTTGAATTTTTTTTGTGTGCCTGAAATGTTTACATAAGAACTTGTACTTTTTCGTATCTACTTATCGTTTATCTGGCATTCCGCCTTGTCCCTTTCGTGAGCCGGCTAAACCATCCGCCGGAAACTTTGCCGAGCAATGAGCTCAATTGCTAAGCCAGTTCAAACTCGAAAACAAAGCCGGCTTCCAGTACCAACAATCCACTACTCGGAAAATGCCCGCATCAAGCAATCAGACAAATAACCAAAGTAAAGACTAGAAACTTTAGAGTTATACCCGAAGGTAGCAGTTTTAGAATCGGAAATCTAAACCAGAACAAACATGAGCATAAAGTACTTTCAAGCATTCTGGGATTTTCGACTATGACATGATCATTCGGAAATAAGATGGTAACAACTTCTCAGAAATTTTTTGAGGAAACCAAAACTTTTATTTCTCACAGAACATGTACATATGTATGATTACAAAGAAAGGTAAACTAAGAATAAAAGGGATGTAGCTGAGCGATATTCCATGGTCTGTCTAACTCATCCGGATTTGTACTGCCTCCAGCTCTCTTTCTCTTCTTAGTAGCAGGTCTTTCTTTGACTGGCCTCATGTCAGTTAAGTAGTACGATCCATTGTGCAATACTTGACTAACTAAAAAGGGCCCTTCCCATACTAGGGAAAGTTTGTGCTTTCTTTGTTGCACAAGTCGGAGAACCAAATCACCTTTATTGAAGGATCTATTTCGGACTCTCTGGCTATGATATTTGCGTAACTTCTGCTGATAGGCTGTAGATCTCATTTCAGCAGCGACGCGAACTTCTTCGACTAAGTCGAGATCATTTTGTCAAGAAATCTCGGCATCCTCTTCGATATACGTGACCACTCTAGGAGAAGTGTGAATCAAATCACTAGGAAGAACTTATTCCGTGCCATAGACCAAGAAGAAAGGTGTGTATCCTGTTGACCTGTTTGGAGTTGTTCGTAAACTCGAAATTACAGAGGGTAGTTCCTCTGCCCAAGCCCCCGCAACACGTCGTAGTGGTGTTTCGAGTCTCGGTTTTAGGCCTTGTAAGATTAAACAATTTGCACTTTCGACTTGTCCGTTAGCTTGTGGATGTGCGACTGACGCAATGTCAAGCCGGATATTTTGCTCGTCATAGAATTCAGCCAATTCTCCCATAGAAAATTTATTCCCGTTGTCTGTGATAATGCTATGTGGATAACCATATCGGATTATAACATCCTCGACAAATCTTTTGGCTGTTGCTCCATCACAACTTGTGACGGGTTTAGCCTCAATCCATTTGGTGAATTTATCGACCATCACTAAGAGGTGAGTAAATCCACTTGGAGCTCGTTTAAAAGGTCATACCATATCAAGCCCCCAGACCGCAAAGGGCCATGTTATAGGTATTGTTTGCAGCTAGTCAGTCGGAACATGAGCTTGCTTGGCGTACTTTTGGCTGCCTTTGCACGTCTTGACTAATCGTTCGGCATCTGCCTGAGCTGTAAGACAGAAAAATCCGTGTCGAAAGGCTTTTGCCACTAAAGATTTGGCTGCAGCGGTGTGACCACACTCGCCTTCATGGATTTCCACTCCTTCTTCCGGAGATACACAGCGCTGAAAACCCCTAGAAACACTCTGTTTATAGAGCTCACCTTTAACAATAGTATAGGCTTTAGCTCGTCGGATAATCTGCTGGCTCAGCATCTCGTCTTCGGGTAATTTGCCATCTACCAAATAATCGAGGTAGGGTTGAGTCCAGCTGGGAATTAGAGCCAGAACTGCGATTAAAGGTGAGTCGGATTTGGTCGGATATTCCTCATCTACTCCCTTAATTGAGGGAACTTTGAGGTGCTCTAGAAAAGCGCCATCCAGGACCTCTTTCCGCATAGAACCTATTCGAGATAGTGCATCTGCTTCCTCAATTTCTGCTCGAGGGATGTGTTGTACTTCAAACCCTTCGAACGATTTAGATAGATCATCCACGACAACTTTATATGCTGCCATGTGTTTATTTGCATTACATATCCGACACTTGTTGAGCAACAAGATCCGAATCTCCGTAACACATCAAACGTCGGATGCCAATATCCTTAGCAATCCGGATTCCGTGCAGCAGTGCTTCACACTCGGCAATATTGTTTGTCGCTGTGAAGTGGATCTGCAACACGTATAAAAGTTTATCTCATTGGGGTGATTTGAGCACCACGCTATCCCCCAAGCCACCTCGAGCCTTAGACCCGTCGAAAAAGAGGGTCCAATATTCCGACTTAGGGAGGATCATATTCTCCTTCGTCTCTATCCAATCAGCGACAAAGTCAGGAAGGATCTGGGATTTGATTGCTGTCCGAGATTTGTACTCAATATGGAAAGCTGAGAGCTCTATGCCCCATTTGGCGACGCGTCCTTTGGCGTCGCTGTTGTTTATTATATCTCTCATGGGAGCTTTGCTCACCACGGTAATTGGATCCTCCTGAAAATAGTGTCGTAACTTACGAGATGCTAGAAAAACACCGTAAGCCAACTTTTGATAGTGCAGATATCGCTGTTTTGATTCTGTCAGGACCTCGCTGACAAAGTAAGTCAGACGCTGCACCAGGTGTTCCTGATTTTCCTCTGGTCTCTCCACCACCATGACGATACTAATGACCTTATTTGTCGCAGCAATATAAAGCAACATCGGTTCCTCAGGTTCCGGCACTGCAAGGATAGGAGCAAATGAGAGTACTTTCTTCAGGTCTTGTAGTGCATCTTCAGCTTCGTCAGTCCAAACAAAATCCTTGGTCTTTTTCAGGAGTTTGTATAATGGTGCGGCTCTTTCCGCAAGCCGACTTACAAATCGACTGACTGCAGCAATGCAACCATTTAATCTTTGTACGTCCTTCAGGCGAGTTGGCCTGGAAATATTGAGTATAGCCTTGATTGTGTGTCGGTTCACCTCTATGCCTCTTTGAGACACGATAAAACCTAACAATTTTCCGGCTGGTATTCCAAAGAAGCATTTCTTCAGGTTAAGCATGATGTTGTATTTTCGTAGATTGGCGAACGTTTCCTCCAAGTCGGAAATCAGTGTTTCCTTCTTTTTGGACATCACCGCGATATCATCCACGTATGCATGCACATTGCGTCCGAGTTTGTCGTGGAGGCAATGCTGCATCATGCGCTGGTACGTAGCAAAACAGAAGGTTTCGAAAGGGGTAATGAATGAAGTTTTGACTTTGTCAGATTCCTTCATCCGGATTTGGTGATAACCGGAATATGCATCGAGAAAACAGAGGAGTTCCGAGCCTGCCGTAGAATCGATAACTTGATCAATTCTAGGCAAAGCGAACGGATCTTTTGGACAAGCCTTGTTCAAGGCAGTATAATCAACACACGTCCTTAAATCAGTGGTGTCCTTTTTAGGGACCATTACAAGATTGGCCGACCACTCAGTGTGGATGACCTCTTCTATGAATCCGGCTAACTCGAGCCGTGCTAGTTCCTTAGCTATTGCCTTACGCTTTTTGTTGCCAAACGGTCATAAGGACTGTTTAACGGGTTTAGCGTTCGGGTTTACATTTAGAGAGTGATCGGCAAGTTCCCTAGGTACTCCGGTCTTGTCAGATGGCTGCCATGTGAAGATATCTTGATTTGCTTGGAGAAACTTGACGAGCACGCTTTACTATGCGCTATCTAGGCCTACGCCTATCTGGGTCACCTTGGAGGGGTCATCATCCTTCAACGGTGCTTTCTTCATCTCTTATGATGCCTTGAACTCTGGATTTGGCTTGGTCACCTCCTTCTTTGTTGCGGGCATCTCTGACGGATCTATGCTCTTCTTGATCTCCTGGTATTCCTGGGCGTGCAGCACGGCTTCGGCAAAGGCGGCATTTCCATCCTCACACTATCGCGCTTTCTTCGGGTCTCCCCTGATGGTGATCACGCCGTTGGGACCTGGAATTTTCATCATATTGTAAATGTAACACGGACGAGCCATGAAAGCCCAGTAAGCCGGACGTCCGAATATAGCATGGTATGCGCTCTTGAACAGGACCACTTCGAAGGAAAGTGCCTCCGTCCGATAATTCTTTGGAGTTCCAAAGGTAACATCCAAAGTGATCTCTCCTAGGGAATTAGCTTGTCTTCCTGGGACAACTCCATGAAAAATCACAGAGCTATGGTTCAGCTGGGTCTCCGAGATCTTCATCCGGCGTAGCGTTTCGACATAGAGAATATTGATGCTGCTACCACCGTCCATGAGGGTCTTGCAGAAACCATAACCGTCAATAAGTGTGTTGACGATTAAGGCGTATTTTCCTCGCCTGTGTAACTTAGGCGGATGATCATCGCGGTCAAATTTGATTGCCACTTCCGACCTCCAGATACTATGGGACAGCCGGAACTATTGCATTGAGCTCGTGTAGAACTGCTTTCTTGACCTTTGCTGGTTGAGATCCAAGGAAAGTGACATAAGTGTCCTTTTTGGTGGGAAAAGTCTTCTTCCCTTTCGACTTGGGATTTGAAGCATCGACTTCCTCCATGTCGGGATCTTCCTTGTTCTCTTTGTCCTTTTAGGGATTTTTCTTTCCCTTCTTCCACTTAGCTTTGTAGCCCGCGGTGTCATCTCTTTTGATGTCGTCATTGAAACGACATTCAGCGTTGGTGTGGGACGAGCCCTCATTGGCGTCTAGGTGATGCACACATGGGTTATTGGCAATGTCGGCCCAAGAGTAGGTTTTGCCTGGTTGCTGTTCTCCTCTACCTTGGACCCTCGAAGTCCCACAGCCACGCCCGCGGCCTCCGCCACGTCCTCCTCGTCCTCCAGACCTGGAAACAGTAGTCACCACCGTTGTTTCCATGTTGGGTTTTTCTTATGATGTATTTTTGAGCTTCTGAGCTTGTTGCTTTGTTTTTGCTGACTGTGGTACAGCCAGGACGTTGAGTAGTCCCTCTGCATCGTCGTCAGCATCTGCATACTTAATCACTATTTCTAACATCTCTCCCAAATCAGTGACCTTGTCACACTTTACGCGGTGACTTACTAGACCAATTGGGAGCCCTGCGATGAAAGCTTCAATCGCGGTTTGATCGTTCACTCCTTCACAGGAGTTCTTGGTGTCGATCCATCGTCCGAGATAATCTCGGCAAGTTTCTCCGGCTTTCTGGGTGCAACGTTGTAGGTCTCCGACCGAATAGGGCCTCTGATATGTGCCTTCGAAATTACGAAAGAATGAACTTTGCATGTCATACCAGTTGGTGATGGTGTTCTCCGGAAGTTCATTGAGCCATGATTGCGCCGTCTTCCGCAACATAAGTGGGAGATATCGGGTTGCGACCAGGCTGTTTTCGCCTTTGGCGATGCAGCAAGCTTGGAAAAAATCCTGTAGTCAAGTGTCTGGCCGAGCAATGCCGTCGTAGGCTTGGATGTGTCTTGAGATAGCAAATCCTTCCGGGAATCTTGCAGCTCTGATGCGTGGTCAAAGCACTTTGGGCCCACGTACATGTCATCGTTTTCATAGCGCCGCGCCTCTATGTCGGAATTCTTCCTGTGCCTTGCGTCGTTCAGCGATAGAGATCGTCCTGAATGCCGTACATTGCGGTGTGGAGCCGGATTGCTTCTGCCACCACCTCCTCCGCCATGTCGTCCTCCTTGCCCTCCATGGGGGCTGTTGTGATGACTGTGTGGTGGAGAGGGTGGTGCAGCCGGATAGTTTCCAACTGATCGCCGGCCTCCGTCCGGAGTATCATTATTCCGGTTCCGGGGAGGATCTTGACTATGTCGAGCCCCCTGCCGGCTTGTACCAGCATGGTTTCCGTCGTTTCTTCGTCCGTCGTTCCCACCATGGTGAGGATCAGCCGGACGGCTTGTATACTTAGGAGGTGGAATTTTTTGACGATCATCCTCCCGTCGTTTTTCTTTATCCTCTCCCCTTCGATCCTTAGATTCTCGTCGGGGAGGGTTCGTCGGATTCAGGGGAGCAATGGCGTCTTTCTCGGCCGCTGGGGCGACGTTGCTCCAGTTACGTGAAGTTCTATGATGCTGTCCTGAAGATCCGGTTCTTGAATAGTTGTCTTCCCGGTGTTCGGGGTGATGATATTGCGCCCGGACGTAATGGGATCTTACGCCAGCCCATGCCGGATCCGTGCAACATTGGTCAGAATCTGAGACCAGTTTTTGACTTCCGGACAAGGCGACCTTTTGCTGCTCCAGTCCATTGTTGAGTAGTTTGATACCCAAACTTATCTCCTCTGGTCCTGGATTAGCCGATAGAATTTCTCGGGCTGCCACGGTATTCTGTACTGGTGTTGGGTATACCCAATCTCCATTGCTATCTTTTCGTGGCTTCCCCATCTCATCTCCAAAAAGGACGACATGGACACGTGGGAATTGGTTGTCATCTATGTGACGCTTCCGTGTCTTTTGATGCAAACGAGACATGTATTCCTTGTTTGATATGCGTTTCTTCTCCACCTTGATGTTTTTGGCTTCATCGAGGAGTTGTTGATGACGCGCTTCTAGGGCCTGCACCCTTTCGTCCAGCTCATCCGCAGTAAGTTCTGCGGCTGTATGGATAGGTGTGGTTAATGCGGCATCGATGAGTTTACGCGCATGTTCGGTGATCACGTGTCCATCCACCGATGCTTCTTTTTTTGGCTCTTCTGGGATAAGCGCTCCATCCGAGTCTTCTTCGTATTCCTCGGCAATCACCTCCTCTGTCAGAGGGTCTTTTGTCGGGGTCTTGTTTTTCTTGTTCTTCTTCTTTGCCTTCTTGGCAGCGCCGATAGCAAAGACGGCTTTGGGTCTGTTTCCCGGAGTCAAGCTCTAATCGGTACTTTCGGACATCTGGACTTCAGGATTGTCTACGACGTCCATGTCATCCTGCGCGCTGGGAGAGTGTTCCCCGAATCCTTCATCCATGGCTTCTCCTTCTTCTGCAGCTTTGGAGTTGTATTCCTCTTCATATTCCGCGGAGAACTTTCGGAAATTTGCTGACGTCATTGATTCATCCGAGGATGCGGGTACGTCGGCGTTTGTTCCAATTGCCTCCAGCACAGAGTCAGTGTTTTCTCCAGCATCGGCAGAGCTGGATCCGGATCCCACGTATCCGACGAAGTGCGACGCGTGCTTCCTGAGGTACCTGCGGCTTTCGCGATCAGCCATATCGAAACTTTTGATGGTCTCGAGGATTGCATCTGCACTTTCGCCTTGCAGTATCATACGTTTTAGTGTGTACCTTAGGAAAGGTCTATGTGTCTCGGCATCGTCAGAGCCGGAATCAGTGTCGTTGATATGCTCCTCCTGGATTTCGGCTTCCACGGGTGGGTCGATCTGGGATCTGGCTTCTCCAGGGAGATCCACTCCATATTCGACTTGGACCATAAGGTCTTCTTCAGGGTCAGATTTCTCCACTATCTCCGCAACTAGTGCGGGCTGGGTGGGATTAGGGTTTTCTGAGATCCAGAACTCTGCCGCATCCGCGGACAAAGGGGACCCAGAAGATTCTTCTGCCTCTATCATCACCGCTGGGGTGGGTTGGGCAGGTTCAGCCAAACCGATGTAAACATCAATCTCGCCAAAAGACATGATTGTGTAGGCAGTCACAACCTCCCTAGCAGGAATTCAAGTCTTCTCGAGAACGATGAGAGGGATGTCGCTGGCATAGAGGATGTGACCGACGGCGATGGTCTCGCCGATTCCGATTCTTGCAGATTCCGCTCGGAACATAGATCCGAAGCTCACTTGCCCCACGGTGGGCGCCAACTGTCGTCAGATTGATGACAAGTACGCCATGAGGGGGCCCTCGAGGTGTGCGGAAGAGACGGGTGTGAGACATACGGTATTCTGGGATGGTGAGCACACAAGTTTACCCAGGTTCAAATCTGCTGACTTTGGATGGATCCTACTCCTGCTAGCAATCTAGTAATACGGCAGAGCCGGAATATGGCTTACAAGGGTTTTGCCTGTGCTAGTTTAGATTGTAGACTATTGAGGTGCCCTAAAGGCTCTCCCTAGGACGGCTTATATAGATATCCGGCCTAGGGTTTACAGGAGAGATCTATCCGGCAACGACTAAGAGTCAGTTACAGAGTACATCTTGAACTACAAGTAACATTATGGGCCTAAGTCGGTAAGTCTTCTAGGCCTTCCCGTAGCCGGATTAGACTCCGTCTTTCTCCCTGACTGGGCCGCCCATGAAGCAAAGCTCTAACCCGAAGTGGGCCACCCTGGTTAGTGAGGAACTGTGAGGATACCCGGAAAGTATATCCCCAACAGGAGGGCTCCAAGAGAGGTTCTTTTCTCAATTAGTTTATCTTGTAGATATAGCATCTACATATCTTTGTTGAAAACTTTTGTAAAACATTTAGGAAACCTTTTTGAAAAGTTTTGGAAAACATTAGGACTGGGTCACCCATTTGGTCCCGTCTTCATGTCATCCCACGACCAAACTCCTTTCTCCTCATTACGACCATCCCATGGTCAAAACATATCCAAAGCCATTTCTTTTCCGAAATCCTTTTTGAAAAAAAAACCAGCACCGCTCTCCAGCAACCTTCCCAACCGTCCATGACCACGTACGCGGCTATTCGAATAGATTTACACTCTATAGACGTTGTACACTTTACCCACACCATCCGGGTACACTACCCTGATCTACACCGATCGTGGGTCGAGTAACCGATCAAGACTCTCCGGATGCCCACTCCAATATAAGTGCCTACCCTATGAGTGTTGTTCCCCTCAACACAGGGACGTCGGGTACCGATGACCAACCGGAGCGCATTTTGCACTTCCCAAGTGTGCGCTTTCAATGAGGGGCTCATAGTAACGCGTGGAGGTCCATAAACCCTTCGTTCCTTCTCAAGGTCGAAGTCTCACATGGACCCTTATGTGAGAAGGCCCACCCTCCAGGGATTTTTATCCCCTGTAGTTGTTGCGAGGCAGCTTATACCAAAATAGACAAACATAAAATCCACCCCTGTCCCATTCCAGAGTAACGTGGTTGCACAGGGTTAATTGTTCTAGCAAATCTGCAAAGAACTGGGTGCATTTTTGTAAACCTTTTTCTTCCAGCTTTCCTTCAGCGTTTTGTGAAACAAAACCTTTTCTTTCTCAAAATCTCTTGGGAGGTCCCACCTCACCAAGGTTTTCTCATAAAAGATTTGGTAAAACTTTTTCCGGGGTCTTCCCATCCTCTAGCTTTACTTCGGCTAAAACAAGGTCTCCAAAAGGTCATGGTGATATACACCATCTATTCTACTAGGGACAAGTAGGTGTCACCAAGGGGGTTGTACTTAATAGTACAAAAGTGTAATAGTTCGGAGGAACCAAACCACTACCATATATACATCAACATATAGTAAAACAATGCCTTTTTAAATAAACAGAAGATAAGACATGAATTAGTGAAACAGTAGGACAAGGCTTATGAGCAAGAAGGTGGCTTTACTGATGATTAGCAATATGGCATAATTTTCCCTGGACTTATTCTTGGAATACCCAATAATATACAATAATATCCCTCTTCTTCTGATCACTGAGATAATCTCAACTATCGTCGTCAGGGAGCACACATGTAAACAAGCAAGAGCACAATCAACACAAGGCATACAAGCAACAATACATACAATAAGCAAATCACAATACAAGTTTACAAATCCGTAGTGGTGTTGAGAAAATGGATTAGAAGGATTGGGAGCATGTCTTGGAACATTTGAAGGAAACCATATGGGTTTCATAGTCTAAAAACTAGGGATGAGAGGGTTGTGGGAAAAGGACTTATTTTATAAGATAACATTGCAAAAACATGATACCAACAAATAGGTATTGATAAAATGAAACCAACACAAGTGGTTTCACTATTTTGTCACTTTTCTTTAATTTCTTAATAATTTTCTAGTGAAATAAACTCTAGTTTTAGGAGATAAATCACCAGAAAAGTTCTGGAGATCCAAAAATTATTTCCTTGGATGGTCAGATATAGTTTGATGTACTGAATATCTGGGAGTTGGAATCACTCCAAAATAATTACCAGAATGCCCTCGGGAAATTCCCAAAGGCAGTTCTATGGGGTTTTTTTCTTTTTAACCAGATTAAATCTACAAAAGCTTATGATTTGATTCCAGAGACACTTGTAGGTATTTAGAATATCTTTCCGTAGAAATTGGAATCAACCTTTTTGGAGTTGCAGAGCTACTGTAGTGATTTATCTAGTGATAATACTACATAGAGAAATATTTAATTCACTAGAAATCCTCAGAATCTCAATAATTCTTCAGCTCCTGTATTTTTATAGGTATGTGTGTGCCACCTCATAGAGAGTTGAAATGAGGTCAAAACAACTCATGGTTTGGTCTTGGGAATTTTCTAAAGTTAGAACAGAGTTGTTGTTGCTATTTTTGTTAAGGATAAACTACTGTTCACCTTGGCATGGGACAAGGTCTAGATGGTGGGCCTATAGTTATGCTATGAGTGGAACTTCATTTCATACCTGTTGGAGATGTGTATTTCACTTAGGAATGTATTTACTGTAAATGGTACATTTTGGTAAATAAATCTTCAGAAAAGATACTGGTAGTATTAGGCCAAACTTTTGTTACAGCAAGATTGGCAAAATAGGTGGTTAGATAGGTAAATTTAGATATGGGCATAACCTGGTATTTTTCCATTTTTAAAATGATTTAAAGTTGTGCATCTAAATTTGGAAAGAATAAAATTGGAATAAAGAAAAGGGGAGGAGAAGCTCGCGGGCAAGATCCAGGGCGGACGGGTGGGCTCCGCCCGTGAGCCGTAGCGAGGTAGTGAAGCGGTACGGGGGCGCGTGGGCCGTTGGATCTAGTATGATTGAACGACTACCCGTCGTCGTCCCCAGACAGGCGATCCGGCAGTGGCGGAACCCTAGCTGGGCTAGGGGAGCGGCGGCGGGGCTCACATGAGAGTCTGGAGTGGCCGTGGAGTGACGGAGGTGAAGCGGTTCTCCGCGGCGACTCCAGAGAGGGGGGCATGAGGGGTGTCCCGGTCGGAGAGCAGCTCACGCAGCAGGACCCAAGAGGGAGCTCGCCGGAGCTCGACGGTGCCACCGGAGCAGAGGTTCCTATGCAGAAACAAGGGGTGGGTTAGATGCAGGGCATATAGGATATCAGGGCAAGGTGACATGCAGGAGGGAAGGCTTAGAGGAGAGGGAGTTTAGCTCGAGGGATGGGGGGTGGCCGAAGCTTTTCCTCCTCCCTCTCACAGGCAGCATAGAGGAGGGGAGAGGCTGGGGAGCTCGAGGGTGATAGATCAGGCATAGGGGAGCCCGGTGAGGCCACATGCAGGTGGAAGAGCTCGGGAGATGGCACCTCGAGCTCGAGCTCATCAATGGCCGAGAGGAGTTTTCTCTCTTCTCCTGGCCAGTAGAGAGCGAGGGAGGTCAAGTGGAGTTAGGGGGTGGTGAGTGGAAGGGAGAGGAAGAAAATGAGGGGCAGAGGCATGCGAGGAGGGCCTCTGGCCTATTTAAACTGAGGTGGAAGCTCAAGAGGGGAAATGTCCATTTTGGAAATGGAGGAGGGGGGTGCTGGCAAGGGATTGGTCGAGGGGGGAGGTGGAGGCGGTGTGGTGGGTCTCAGAGTCGGGCATGGAGGTAGGGAGGGAGTGGTAGAGGCTGCTACTGCTTTTAATACCAAGATCTTTGCAAGATATGCCACTCTCTCTCCCTCTCTCACATGCTTCAAGAGAAAAAGGGCAAGGGGGAGGGATTGCTACAGTGTATTTCGACTAGACGGATGAGAGGTGTGTTGTGCAAGTTTGTTTTATCAAAATGGTGTAGGTTTGGTGGGTTTTTGATTTGAGGATTTACTTACTTGGCTATTTTGATCAAATAGGTGGTTATGAAGAAAGTCCAAAAACTTGCATTGGACAAGATGATGAAATGGTACTGGAAGATATATGAGGTTAAGGGACCTCTGTAGGAGTTATTTGGGATTTTTTAGATGATTTTTATTCCACTTACAATTATTTATTCAAAAAGTACAGAAGTAGTTTCTAGAAGATCATTTGATAATTTTACATTGTACAAGGTTGGTTTTTGCTTTGACATGGTCCCAAATGTGAATACACACTTAGGGGAATTTTCCCTAGATTTATTGGAAGATAAAAGTATTTAAAACAATTATTATTCAAATTCAGCCATTTAAGAAAATGGGCAAAACGAAATAAGAAAGCTCTTCAAAAATATTTATTTTTCAAGTGGGAAGATAGGGTATGATATTTGGGCCTCAAAAGTGCTTAGAGTTGGGGAAGTGTTTTGGCGAAAACCAAACTTTCCTTTGGGAAAGCAGTTTTGGAGATTTTGACTATTAAAGAGATTTATTAGATTTGGAGCCATAATAATTATGGATAATATTTTATAAATCTTGATGATCAAGGTAGATGATGTAGACAAGGTGTACAAAGCATTTTCAACCTTGGGAATTGTAAATCCAACTTGAATTATGTGGAAAACAAGGAGTTGTGGATCTAGGGTGATGTTATTTTTATACCACCAAAACCTTGTTGGATCTTGGAGCTCAGAGCTCACCTTGATGCAAGGGATAGATGGATAGTTATACCAAGTCATATAGATGATCATGGAATAAGGAGTTTGGATTGGTTACATCTGAGGTGGTCTGGAAGTGATGGCAAACTTTGTCGAAAATAAGGCTACCATACCAGATCAGTCATGATCCCTTATAAACCATGTGGGTTTAAGAAGCACAAATATCCACTTGGAACAAGTGAAGTAGATGTTTATAGACCTATATGAGTAGAACACAACCATGGAAATATTTGGTCCATAGAAGGTTGGATGATGGTGTGAGCTTCTGTCAAAGTAGGCATGATGACTAGATTTGCAGGAATACTTATTTTCTTGCCTGCAAAACTAGCAAGAACAAGTAGGTTGGAGGATTATATAACCAAGGGCAAGAGTGGCCCTAGGTAGTCCTTAGGATGTTTAACAAGATGGTTCAGATGCATTTTCAAAAGTGCACAAGGGTTGAGAAAGGGAGGCATTCAAAAAGGGGATGTTGGAAATAGTTTTCCAGACTTTAGGGTTTTTGACTAGAATGTGGGTGGTGATGACTTTGATGGGTTGAAAGGTACCCAAGAATCATCAAGTGGATGATGTTGAAGTTTAGATTGAGTAGGAAGGATACTTTCTTGATACTGCTCTTCATTTACTTGGAAACTTCTAGAATGGATCACTGCAGAATTGATCTGGTTAAGGGTTTTAGATGATCACCTAGTGGCTAGGGATTAGATCCAGATTGTATTCTTGTTTAGGGTTTGGTGATTGGGAAACATATTGATCCTAGTGATGATCTCCTATAGTAGCTCATACTATCTCCTAAGCAGAAAAATCAAGCAGCAGATCAAGGCAATTCATCAGGCAGCAGATCAAGGCAACTCATCTTATAAACTAAGCAAACCTACTACTAGGGTTACCATCAATCTTATCTTGAGGTAGTTATGGGAAGTTTTGAAAGGTTGGAGTTTTAATAAGGTAAGAGTCCTTGGTATCTCTACCAAGAGTAGAATTCAAAAGTTTTAAAAGGGGGTTTTGGGAAACCTACAGATAAGAATGGTTGAAGATTCTGTATATAAAACATAAGGAGATTATAATAGGTTTCTCCCCATAGTTTAGGGTAAATAGAAGCTACTAAAATAGTTGGTTTGCAAAGGCTTCTTGGCTCAGTTTTTGAAATGCCAGAACATTTGAGAATATGGAAATTAAGCCAAGACAGTTTTGGGAAGTAGCTTTTGTCAATTAGTGTCAAGGTAAGGAGTATATCATCTAATACACATTCATATGCATAAGCATATCCAAACAACAAGCAAACACTTCAGCATTAAACAAGAAAAAGTTTTTGTTCCCCCTGATTTTTGCATTCTGGACGACTAATCAGGGTTGCTGAAATTGGGATGTTACAAAAGAGCCACTAAAAACTTCATGCAAATGCAATATGAACAAAATAAATTATTTACTAAAACTATGGAGGAACAATCTACTAGTCTGGAAAATATTAGTAATCAACTTGAGAGTTTAAATAGGGAAATTCCTAGTTTGCAATTAAAACTTTCTAATGCTGAAAGAAATATATCATCTTTGTCTGAAGCGCAATCCTCTTTGATTAATAAAATGGCTTCTAAATCTGAAACTATTGAAAATCCCTTTGCTTCTACTAATGCCATACAAGTTACAATTGATGAAATTCCTAGAAATACTACTGTTTGTACTATCACTACCACTAATGTTGAAGCTAGTAAACCCAATGGAACCTTTTCTAATAAAAATGTTGAAATTCTTTGAAATATGGGAAACAATAGCTCTACTAATTTAGATAATAATTATGATTTTGATCTTGATGGTTGCAATATCTCTGAAGCAATTATGTTCCTACAAAAGCTTGCTAAAAATCCTAATGCTAGTGCTATGAATATGGCCTTTACAAAACACATTACTGATGCTCTCATAAAAATTAATGAAGAAAAGATGAAACATAAAGCTTCTATTCCTATGAATTTAGAAGATGGTTGGGAACCCATCATTAATATGAAAGTAAATGATTTTTATTTCAAACCCTTATGTGATCTTGATAGTAGTGTTTATATTGTGCCTAGAAGGATTTATGAAATGCTTGATTTGCCACCATTGAAAGATTGTTATTTAAATGTCCCACTTGATAATAATGCTAAAAAGAAACTCATGGGGAGTATTAATGATGTTATTATTATGGTTAACAATGTCTATGTCCCCGTTGATTTCTATGTTTTGGATGTTGAATGCAATGCTTCTTGTCCTATTACTTTGGGAAGACCTTTTCTTAGAACTATTGGTGCCATTATTGATATAAAAGACGGTACCATTATATATCAACTCCCACTCAAGAAAGGTATAGAACACTTCACTAAGAAGAGAGAGAAGATTCCTTTTGCCTCTCCTATTAAAACAAAATTTGCTCTTAATGCTTCTTCATTTGAGAATACTTGATGCTTTTCTTGCTTCCTATGCCTAACTTAAAGGTGCTAAAGAAAAGTACTTATTGGGAGATAAACCAAAAGTTTTAGATGAGTCTTGGAAGTTATTGCTTCAGTAATAACCTCTCATTATCCTTTTTTATTTGCTTTTTTTGACAAGAGTAACCTCTAATGAGAGAGAAGTAATGCTTGGGAAAGTTGCTATCCCGAAACAGATTTTTGTGCTTCACTGTAAAAAATTGTGTAAACTCTCTATATGTCGGTTTGAGCTATAATTGTTTGAGATTATGACCCAGGTTGTTATGCAACTTTCGTTAGTTCAACACTTTTAGATTTGAGCAACAGAAGGTCTTCGAAAAAATCAGTTTCTATCTGCTGGTCTATTTTGACAGATTTCTGCCATTATTTGCATTTGCTTCTTGTTGATTCCTTTTTGGGTTCTCTTTTGGGGAATTGAGATTTTTGAGGGAAGTTCTACAGTAGCTTGTGTTTTAATGGAAGTTTTACTTGCGTTGGAACTGAACCCAAAGACTTATTATCTTGAGTGCACTAATGTTGCTAATGAAGATTGTGTGAAGTTTTGTATGAAGGAAAATTTTCAGGTGTAGGGAAAGAATGATGTAATGAGATAAAGAATGGACTAAAGCTCAAGCTTGGGGATGCCACTCGTGTCACCCCAAGAAATATCCAAGAAGTACAAGCGTCAAATCTTGGGGATGCCCAAGGCATCCCCTTCTTCATCAATAAAAATTCCAGGTTTCTTCCAAACACTTCATTTTTATTGTTTCATGCACAGTTGTGTTGTTCTTGGAGCGTCTTTGATTTTGTTTTTGTTTTTTGTTTGCTTGGTTTTCTTAGTTCGCTTGAATAAATTGGTTAGACCCCCTCTTTCATATAGTTTTCAAATAAGTTTGGGTTGAATTGGAAAAGAGTAGGAAAAGTTCATGCTTTAAGTGGTAAAAGGAGCTCGTTTTTGACCGTGGCCTATGCTTTGTCATGTCATGCTTGATATTGTTTTGGCTTTATTCTTAGTAATTTTTACTGTAGCATGACATGTTATAAACAATTGAGATTGCTTAATGTGCCTTGAAAGAATCATGTGTTGTTTTAGCATATTAAAGCATAGTATTGTGGTATTCTACTTTGATGCTTTATTTGGGTTGACTTGGCGCATGCTCACACCATGTTATGGCTATCCCAAGTCACCATCGCCTCTATGATCCTTTATTTTTCGACTTGTAATATCACTTGATGCTGTAATTAATGATGTTTTGTCGCTTTGCATGATTATGGCCATTATTACTCTCTTAGTTGGTCGCTCCTAGTCTTTTGCTAGCATCCATAACCAAGTATGAGTTCCACTCATGCATCCAACTCCAAATAAAACCAAGTTATTCCAAAGAATCCACCATACCTACCTATTAGCATTTTCTATTCCAAGTATATTCATGTTTTTATCTACCTTCCTAATTAAACTTGTTATGAGAAAACTAGTGATTAAAGCTCTCACGAACTTGTTGGCACACTTTATTTTCTTGCACTTAATAAACTTGAATCATTGTGTCCATCTTTGTTGCGTATATGCTTGCGCTTTATAAGTTGAAGTTAGCAGAACCATGTATCATGGGGAACGCTTTCAACATTGCACTTATTATTCCATTGATATCATGATTCTTTTTCTTATGGATCCCGACGTTGTGAAATAAAAGGGGAACTTGTAAGATCATGGAGTTTGTATGTGTGTTAGAGAAATGCCTAGGCCGCTAGCCTAAGCCATGCCTAATCATGGTTGAAACTTGCAGCATAACCATAATGAGCACTCTATGAAGCATCCTCAATAAAAACCTATGCAAATAGTAAATAAAAATATCGTTGAGATGCTCATTGTCTGCTTTCCTTGTCATTTTGATTATACGATAGCTCTTGTCTCACGTTCAAGGCGTACCCCATTGGTGGTTCTCTATGATACATATGTACTTACAATGACACTTACTTGTGACTGAAGTTGAGTAGCATGAGGTTTGGTACTCGTAAGTAAGGGGCATGAGATTTCAACTTATAACTTGTCAAGCATATCCTCTTAGTTGTGTCACTTTAGCCTTAATCACCTAAAGATGCTTATGATAGGGCAATGAGAGCTGAAAGATAATAAGTACCATAATTTTTGGAAGCTCTTTATGAGACTTGAATCGCTGGTTCCTTCTATGAAGGCCTTTCTTTTACTTTTATGTTGAGTCTCCATCGTCTATCTTTATGCACCTATTAAGAGAGCATAGTGGCCATTCTTAGTTTAATGTGCACTGTCCTAAGACTTTTTGATAGATGCGTAACTTTGATATTGCTTGTTCTTAAACTATTTGTATCTAGTCACCCTTATGAACTTTGAAGGTTTCCTATGCATTTATGTTTTGCTACTCTATGAGGGACAAGCTGAATACCGTTCTCACTACGTTTTCTTTATGTGCAACAAACAAACGTCTTGCAAAGCATTGTTATTCATGAATCTTTTGTTTGTGCCTTTTCATGTTACAACATAGTTGCTACGTCTCATTGTTAGAACTATATCATTCATGCTATGTTAAAGTACTATGATCCCAGCTATCAATGTTTTACAGATACTTTGATCAAGTTTATGATGGTGCATGTCACCTCAAAAATTATTCTTTCTTTTTATCACATACCTACTCGAGGACGAGCAGGAGTTAAGCTTGGGGATGTTGATACGTTGCTAACGTATCTATAATTTTTGATGTTCCATGCTTGTTTTATATCTACTTTCTTATGTTTTGTCCACACATTGGAGTATTTTTATACACTTTCTTGGACTAACCTATTAACAAGATGCCACAGTGCCAGCTGCCTGTTTCTATTGTTTCTGGTTCCAGGAAAGTCAGAAAATGAATATTCTCAGAATTGGATGGGACAAGAGCCAAAGTCAATATTTCACCGAGGGGGACACGGAGCCAGAAGACGAGACGGAGAGGGGCCAGAGGCCGGCCACAGCACCTGGCTGCATGGTCAGGCCTGACGTGCGCCAGGGGGTGGTGTGGCCGCCTAGGGCACCCCCTCTGCCTTCTCTTTTGCCTATAAGATGACTCCGATACAGAAACCCTAAGTACCTGATCAAAATTCCACGAAAGAGTCTGTAGCCGTTGTCATCTCCATCCCTAGATCGGGAGGGATCTGAAGCTCTTCCTAGCACCTACCGGAGGGCAGAATTCACCCTGGAGGCCTTCCTCATCACCATGCCTGCCTCTGGTGTGATGCGTGAGTAGTTCATCCCTGGACTATGGGTCCATGCAGTAGTTATATGGTTGGTTCTTCTCCTTTGTGCTACCATGTTTAGATCTTGTGAGCTCCGTTCATGATCAAGATCATTTATTTGTAATCATACATGTTGTGTTTGCAGGGATCCGATGGATATTGAGATGCTATTTCAGATTGATTATTGATTCTATCATGTCTTTGTTATTTGTGATATTGCATGCTCTCTGTTGTTAGTAGATATCTTGGCCGAGTAGATGCTACCAACTCCAAGAGGGAGTATTTATGCTCGATAGTGGGTTCATGCCCCTAGTAATCCGGGGAAGTGACAGAAATCTCTAAGGTACTAGATGTGATGTTGCTACTAGGGAGAAAACAACAATCCTTTGTTCATAGAACAATCATATTGTTTACTTTACACGCAATGCTTAATGCAATTATCTATTGCTTGCAACTTAATACTCGAGAGGGTTCGGATGATAACCTGAAGGTGGATTATTAGTCATAGATGCAATTTGATTACGATCTATGTATAATGTTGTAATGCCCAATCAAATCTCATAGGATTCAAGATGATTAGTATATGCATGTATGCTTTCTCGGTGTCTGTCAATTGCCCCGCTGTAATTTGTTCACCCAACATGTCATCTATCTTAAGGAGAATCACCACTAGTGAACTAAGGTCCCCGATCCTTTCCTTTACCATCAATCTACAATCTATTTATTGTTTTCTGTTTACCTTATGCAAGCTACTACTATCTTCCATGCAATACGTTTAATCCTTTGTTTCCAGCAAAACCGGTGAGATTGACAACCTCACTGTAAGTTGGGGGCAAAGTTCTATGGTTGAGTTGTGTAGGATTCCAAGTTGGAAACAACACCTTGGAGGTGTTTCCTTGCTCCTACTGGTTAGATAACCTTGGTTTCATAACTGAGGGAAAACTTGTTGTTGTGCTCATCATACCTTCCTCTTGGGGTTCCCCAACAAGCTCGATATATTTTGGGCCATCAGCAATCTTCTAAGAGCATCCTCTACCACATTGGCTTTGCTGGGGTGATAGTGAATGTCAAGGTCATAATCCTTGATTAACTCTATCCATCTCCTTTGCCTCATATTCAGCTCCTTCTGGGTGAAATTATACTTCAGACTCTCGTGATCCAAATAAATCTCACAGCGGTTACCCATAAGGTAATGACGCCATGTCTTCAAGGCTAAAACTACGGCTGCTAGTTCTAAGTCATGGGTAGGGTAGTTTTGCTCATGTTGCTTCAGTTGCCTAGATAGATATGATATGACCTTGCCTTCTTGTATCAACACACATCCGATACCAATCTTGGATGCATCACAATACACATCAAAAGGCTTATTGATATCTGGCATAATCAGAATTGGGGCTGAAATCAATCTCTTCTTGAGTTCTTGAAAACTTGCTGCACATTTGTCTGTTCACTCAAACTTTTGATCTTTCTTCAACAACTGGGTCATTGGTCTTACGATGCTTGAAAATACTTCTACGAACTTGCGGTAATATCCCGCTAATCCGAGAAATGCACGAACTTGGGTTTGAGTGGTTGGGGCTTTCCATTCTTCAACATCCTTAATCTTGGTGGGATCGACAACAATTCCTCCTGCCGACACGATATGTCCTAGGAATCCTACTTCCTTCAACCAGAACTCACATTTGCTAAAGTTGGCATAGAACTGATGTTCTCTAAGGGTTTCAATGATGATTCTCAAGTGTAGCTCATGGTGTTTTTCTGACTTAGAATAGATCAGAATATCATCGATAAAAACAACAAAAAACTTATCCAGGAAGTTTATAAAAATCTTATTCATGATATTCATGAAATAAGCGGGGCCATTTGTTAATCCAAAAGACATGGCAGTGTACTCATACAATCCATATCTTGTGGTGAAGGCGGTCTTTCGGATTTCCGTTGCATGAATCTTGAGTTGATGGTAACCAGTTCTAAGATCAATCTTAGAAAACACTCTGGCACCAATCAACTGGTCAAACAGATCTTCTATATTTGGCAGTGGGTACTTGTTTTTGATGGTTACATCATTCATCTTCCGGTAATCTGTGCACAAACGGTTACCTCCATCTTTCTTATCCACAAACAAAACAGGCGATCTCCATGGTGATGCACTTGGTTGAATTAGAGCTTTCTCCAGCATAGCATCAAGTTGCTTCTTCAGCTCCACTAACTTAGATGGGTTCATACTATAAGGTCTCTGAGCTATGGGTCTAGTTCTAGGAACTAGTTCAATGATGAACTCGATATCCCGATCTGGGGGCATACGAGGAAATTCATCTGGGAACACGTCGGGGTATTCACAGACTACTCTGACTTGGTCTAGGTTTGGTTGGGATAGGCTCTTGTTGCATTTGAATTGACGGGGCAGTGTTTCAGATATATGCTCTACTGATACTCTAGTGCTACTGGTCATGGTTATGGCTTTCTTGGCACAGTCGATTAATCCTTTATATTTTGACATCCAATCCATTCCTAGTACTGCTTCCAAACCTTTGGTTCCAAGTACTATTAGATTAGCATAAAAATCTATTCCATGGATTCTGATAGGTACAACCTTGCAAAATTTTCTAGCTTTGGTGGTTGAACTAGGTATTTGAACTATCATAACATGCTTCAATTTTATTGGTTTAATCTTACTAGTGCATGCAAATTATTCTGTAACAAATGAGTGCGATTCTCTAGAATCAAGCAACACTCTTGCAAGTACGGATTTAATAGAAAACATACCCAGGACAACATCTGGCGCTTCCTGAGCTTCTTCAGCATTCATGTGGAACAGACGGCCGTTGCGGTTGAGCGAGTTCCTTGGGGCAAATCTCCTTCCAAGCTGAACACGGTGTTGCTGTTGAGCAGGTGCATTCACATTGGTGGGTGCTGCAAGCTTCTTGGGGCACTCGTTGGAGTAGTGACCCTTGACTCCGCATTCAAAGCAAGTAATCTGGGACTTGGCTTTTCCTACAATAGGCACAACATTTCTTCTAGTCCTTGGGGTGGTATTGTTGTTGTTGGTGTTGTTGCTGTGGTGCACGGTTGAAGTTATTGGAGTTGCCGGGGTTATTGTTGTGGTTTCCTCCAGGCCTTGGGTTTCCTCCTCCACGGTTGGGATATCTCGGATGGTTCATAGGGGGTTTGTTGTTTCTCGGGGCATATCCTGCAGATGGGTTGGGGCGATACTTCTGGGTATGGTGGTATCCAGGCTGGTGCATCATCATACGCTTGCGATTGTCATTGGCTTGGTTTATCATCCCTTCCATCTGAATGGCAGAGTCCACTAAAGCTTCAATATAATCAAAGGGAATGTTGACTAGCATGGTTTGCATCTCATCATGTAGTCCATTCAGGAATCTCTCTTTCTTCTTTGCTTCTGCGTCAATCTCATCAGGGGCATATCTAGCTAGTGACAGAAATTTGTCACGGTACTCAACCACAGTCATCCTTCCTTGTTTCAATTCTCTGAACGCATCCATCATCCTCTTAATCTAACCCGGGGGCACATGGGTCCAGCTGAACTTGATTTTGAACTCATCCCATGTCATCATCTACCCTTAGTTCATGGTACGGGTGCTATTCCACCAGGCTCTTGCATCACCTACCAGATAATGGGTGGCGAACACTAATTTTTCATTGGCCTCAACTCCTACGACCTCTAAGTTGTTTTCCATGGTTTGCAGCTAGTCATTCGCATCTAAAGTCTCCTTAGACTTACTAAATATAGGTGGGTTGTTATTCTAAAAGTTCTTGAGCTTGGATCCATGGTTATCCTAGTTTCCGTGGCCTTGATTATTGTGGGCCATTTGAGCGAGTGGCTAAGTTGGCTTGACATTCGGCTCTACTGGCTTCACGGTCAAAAACTAGCATTTGCAGAATCTGCAGCATTGGGTCCTGAGATGAGCTGCTTCCTCCGGGGTTTCCACGAGTCATCTGAAGATTGAGATAGATAATGAGATAAGAGGGAAATCTCTAAGGTTAAAGGTTTTGTTTCAAAAGATTTAAACTTTGAGTTTCGACTCAGGTTTTTGAAAACTAACAATCTCCTCTCATTCATTCCTTCATTCATTCATATCACACAATACAAACACACACCACAACACAAATAGAAAACAGATGGTTTTAAGAACCATTCTATGCAACTACGATATAGTGGGACCGGATACAACTCATTCCTATGGTAGTGATCAAGTGCATCTAATCATCATCAATGAAGGCGGAATCATCATCATCAATGTCGAAATCCATGGCCTCTTCCTCCAGGTAGTCATCATCATCATCAATGAGGTACGAGTAGAGATCTTCACAGATATCTTCACCTTCCTCCTCCTTCACTTGTTCACGGATGGTCTTCTCGAGGGTGGACACTTTCTTGTGAAGACGATCGATGATGCGATCCTTCTTGTCACATTGATGACGAAGTGAATGGAGCGCCTTGGCGAGGATTGCGAGGGTCTGATCCTTCTTGACTACAATGGCATGGTTGTGGTTAGCGTTGGCACGGGTGTTGTCCAACTGCATCTGTCTATCATACAACATGAAGTCGAGATTATCCACTTGGTGCTTCAGCTCCAGGTGTCATGGCATCTCCAAGGGAATTCCCATAGAACCACGCCTTGCATAGTGGCCAAAGTGAGTTCCGATGATCTGGTTGATGTTCTGCGCACACAGACAGGCAAGAGCTTCCTACATGGCCGTGGCTAGTCCATCTAGCCAGTTGTTCTCCCTTAAGATGACTTGGATCTTCTCCGAGGTGGGTGCTTCCATCTTGCCTCTGAGATCTGCAACTATCAGCCACTATAGATCTCCTCCTACGTGATCGTTGAGTTGTGCCCCGAAGGACTCCGGGTGTGGGCGCTCAAGATTCTCTGCAAGTGCATCTAGATCCCTCTCAAAGATCAGGTGGCCTCCGTTGCCCAGCTGGTAGAACTTTCTATACTTTACCTCCATCTATAAGAATTTAGGGTGAGAAAATTAGTGGGGTGATCAAGTGTGTCAAATTTTATGTAGGATTGCAAGAATTGTTTTGAGGAATATGATTTTTTTTGAAAGAATCTCAAGGATAGGAGTGGGAATAGGTTTTCATAAATACTCACTTCTTTTGTTTTGAAACTAAGTTTTTGGGTCAAGCGTCCATTCTAACTAGGATCTCCTATGGTCAGGATGGCTCTGATACCAACTTGTCAACACCCGGATTTTTAATCCAAATGCCTATTATGCCATACCTCACAATCCCAAGATTACCATTTTTGCGAGACATAACAGAATTGGTACCATAGTACATCATCATGTACAAACCATAATAAAGTCTTAGAAATAAAGGATCTCATGATCCAGTCTTAATACAATCAAAGCAGCGGAAAGTAAACGTAGTAGGGGCTCCATCTTCAGGGTCACTGTCAATGCTGATGATGGGAGATGATCCTAGTTGTCATAGACCTCCTGCTGTCCATCTTCCTGGCAGTCCTCCTCATAGTCTGGCCATGGGAATAGCTAGGGATAAATCTAGAGCACTCTTTAAGGACTGGCAAACTATCACTAACGAATAAGGGAGTTCTAGTAGGAATCTTAAGCTCTAGGTTTATTTGCAAAAAAGCCAGGTTTATTTCATAAGAGTTCAAAAGTAAAGAATCTAATTTAATCACTTAAGTGGAACCTGTTTTTCATGTCCACAACCCTGTTGTGGTCAAGTCAAGGTCATAGTTCAATTCACAAGTCATTTTGAAAACATCTGACAACAGAAAAGTATGGCCACTCCAACTGTCCATGACCATGGACGCGGCTATTCGAATCGTTTGACACTCTACAGAGGTGGTACACTTTCACCACAAAATTCGATACATCCGTCAGGGATAACCCTGAATCATCGTACTTAGTATGCGGATAATCAATCCTAACCTTTTAATTACACACTCTAGTATAGGCACCTCCCCTATGAGCTTGGCCTCCTAGCCATGGCCATCTGCCATCCTGGGCAGTGTATAGGTGGACATTCACATTCATGAGGTAGCCTCAGCTCAACCACTTTCCGCGAGGGAACCCATACTAAGGCATATAAACTTCCTGTTAAGCCCTACACAATTTAGGTATTGTGGTTGTACGGTAAAATTGGAATGGTATCGCATCTGAACCCAACCATCAGTTTTTATAAAGGGCTAAGGCTCATGCCTCAACATTTTAATCATCAACCATTGTGTTTCTCAACACATGTCAAAACATTCCAATAGAATGAACCATCATTCCAAGGTTTTCATAATCATTTTCACCAAGTATTCCCATCTAAAGTGATCAAATTTTATGCTTAGAACTAGCCAATAAAGTTGAGGGTATTCACTAATGAGGGGTGCTAATCAAGTGTAACTATCCAAATCTAGTTTTATGCCTTTTGATCACATATAAGTATAACTACTTAGGCCTAGTTTTATACTCTTTATGGTATCTATCCTATTTTTCCAGTACTCACAAATAACTAACTAAAGGTAAAGAACTTTGGTAAAAGTAAAAGGAAAAAGCTTGCAAGTAAAACTTGGGATTGGTATAATCAAGGTTGCATAACCAAATCATGCCTAATGCATCTTGCATATGTTATCTTGCATAGGTATGAAGCTTGCAAGTGTTAGCTTGCAATTAGTGATGGCTTGCCTTGAGTAGTGAAGTGGTTGAAGTTTTCTTCTTCTTCTTTGTAGTACTCCTCCTCGTATCCGGGTTGGTACTAGGGTCTATAAATGAATACGAGGTACACAATCACCAAACAATACTTAACTACTTTTATTTAGCACACAAAGGCTCATTCTAGATGATCTAGCATCATCACAATCATCACATAAAATAAAGACCTAATCTTATTTTTCTTATTTTAGAAAGGTCATTTCTACTCATTGAAAATACTTAAGATTTAATATTATCCTATTAAAATATGGGGTCATGTTGACACATGTCATCACCACATAGTCTAATACTTGGGAATGTGATTTAAAGTGGTGGTCATATTTTATAAAGTTTCAAATTACTATTTAATACAATTAAAGGGACTAGAAATGCCTATATAGTATTCTTTTGGTACTAGTCCAAAATCACTGCATGTAAACCTACATATTTTTACATTTTCAGTTAGATCTTGTCAAATGTGATCTTTGAGAGTTGTAATAAACTCAAAAGTATTTATGGTTGATTTTTGAAACATGTTTGAAGGTGAAAAAAACTCTGTCTTGTTATTTTTGGTATAGGTGGTCTATAATTTCAAATGATTTGAATCCAATGGGCTTAGATAGATAATTTGAATACCTTTCTAAAACAATTGGAATCATGTAATGTGGTTTATTAAATCTCTTTGAATTGATTTTTGAATCTACTGACAGAATATAGTTTTAACTAAATTAGAAAAATCTATTTGAATTGACGGGCTCTACACGGGAAACTAAATGGGCCGGCCCACCTACACGGCATGCGTAGTGGGCTGTTGATAGGTGGGTCCTACTTGTCAGCGACTCAATTAACTCTAAGCGTAAGTTTCAATCTGGGCTGTGCGATTAGACTAGGATCTACGGTTGTGGTTCGTCATCTCCAGCGAATAGCTCTGGCGAGGAACGAACCCTAACACGATGGTGGGGGTACATGGGGGCTCACCTAGGGTCCAGCTAGGGTCGGCGATGGGGAAGAATGGGGTTGTTGTGGACGGCGAGTCGAATGGTGGTTGCAGCAGCTCCTGGGGCGGCTCCTAGCTCCAGTTCCGCTTCTCCTTTGCAGCAGCGGGCTCCGGTGAAATTCCGGCGATGTGGTGCTCGGCTTGCTCCGGGGAGAGGTGTGGGAGGTGTATGAGAGAGAAGGGAGTGATATGGTGTGGCGAATGAGGGCTAGGGTGGCCTCTATTTATACATCGGCGAGAGGGACAGAGATGGATGGCTCGGGCTCGTCGGCAACGTCGTTGCAGTGAGCTAGCGGCATGGCTGAGGGTAGGGGTCGACGCGGTGCTTTAGGGTGGTCTTCATGCGAGTGATGGCGCGGCAAGGGGCGGTCGAGAACGGTCAGGAGCGGTTTGTGATCTGTGCTGGAATGGCGGTGTTCGAGATGGCGCACAGTCGCTACGGTCCACACGGCGGAGAACGGGCGTGTCTAGGGGGTAGTTGGGGTCATGGTGAGTGCGGGCACGCGCGGAGAGGGAGAGGCGCGGCATGTGTACGTGCATCTGCTGCGGCGCTCTGGCGTGCTTTCAGCATGGCAGATAGAGAGGTGGGCGCGGCAATCATGGTTGGTCCATGGCGTGTCTCTGGTCTAGGGGTGGACAGAGGGTGGCAGTGGTGTGGCGCCTGTCTCCTGGGCGTCGTGGGAGAGGGCGGCGCTGGCTGTGGCGAGTGGGGCATGGTCGACCGGCTTGGTAAGCTTGGGCAGCGCGGCACTGGTGCAAATGGCAAAGGGGGAGTGTGTCCACTACAATGCAAGGTGCTAGGGGAGACCATGGGAGATATTTAAGGCACTAGTGGCGATTGATCACTGCTCAGAGCAGTAGAAGTTAGGAAGTGGTTTATCTGTTTCTGCAAGGTGCCCGACCAAATGGCTGCATGAATTTAAGATTTCAATTTTTTGATGAATTTTTGTGAGTGTTCTGAGTACTTGCTTGATAGTCTATGGTTGGTTGGGTTTGCCAAGGTGAATTGATTTGGGTGGTTTTTGAAAAATGGTGATCTATGCATATGAACTTGATTCAATTTTGCAATGTCCTTTAACTAGATTTGGAATTTGTTTCTGATTGTTTGTAAAGTGGGCTTGGGTTCACTTTTACTTGGTCTAGCAAGGGGTGAAAAGAACTGGGAAAGTTTCTGTTAGAAATCCTTTACTAGGAACACTCAGAGTGGTCTAGAGGATAATTTTGGCCAAAATGACAATTTCCTTATATGATTCATATTTGATTTTCTTTTCTTTTGATTTTGTTTCTAAATGGCCTAGATGATGTAGTATTCATCTTTAAACTATTCCTTATCATTTGTAGCAATCAAACAATGGCAATTGCACTCATACATACACTAATGCAATTCACACATACAGTCATATTAAATTTAAAAAGAAAAGTTTTTGTTAAGCCTAATCTTAGGTGATTTGAACTTGATAATCTTGATTAATATTTTTGGGGTGTTATAGGCCCCCAGTACTGCCAAGAAGTCAAACCAGCCGCTAATGCCACCATCAACGTCTGCAGCTGGCAACCCATTGGTTACTCTTGCGGACAAGGCAATCTATGGCGCACTCCTCGTTGATCCAATTACGGTCGCCACTATTTGGAGCGTTACAGAGCTTGATGAGAAGCGTGTGGAAATCCTAGCCGAGTCCAAGTGCATTGCAGAGCAGGGCGCTAAGCTAGACGAAGATATTACCAAGGCGCAGCAATCTATCAAGGCGACAAGAGCTATGGAGGCTGAGTACAAATAGTTGTTGCTGAAGCACAATGCAAAGAAAGCACCATCTCACGTCATCGAAGATCCCGGCGTTCGGGCAAGTTGGGATATGAGGGATCCATGCCAGCAAAAGCCAGCCTGTACATTGATTCAGAGGGGAGGCAAGTAATGCCAACTCCCGCCCTCAACATTGCCATCACCAAGACCCTCCTAGAGCAGGACAGGTTGCCAGAAGCAGTTGCTCAGGTATATGACCTCGTCACCAAAGCATGCAAGCAACAGGAAAGGGCTACCTCGCAGAGGGTTGAGTCCAACCCGGAGCTTTGCCAGTCAACCCTGAACAACCACAGAAGGGCAAAATCTCCCCGTGACGAGGGATCCCATACAGGCTCCACAGAGCGAAGACGGAGGGACGCGCGTAACAGGGCTGATGCCATACCCATATCCTCTGATCACGGAGAAAAGGCTCGCCCTCATTGGTAACCGCCCCGCCACCATCTCAGTGTCACGAGGAACCACAACCGCGCCACCTCCTAGGTGTCCCAGGTTGGCATCATTATACGCGACCAGGGCGAACAACCCCGTCATGCCGGAGAGCGTAGCAGCGTTGAAGGACATAAAAGCATGTCCTACAAGGAACCGCCACGTCCGATAAGCAACCGCGATAGGCGTGAGGAGTCGCATGAGGTTAAAAGCAAGAAGGCGAACCCACCGCCTCCATCTCCACCATCGCTGCCTTGCAGCCATCATGGCAGCGGACACAGTGGATCTCATAGATCACACCGCAACTCCCCTCCCCATGATGAAAAAGGGAAGCAACCAAAGCCGTACGACGCACGTTCATGGCTGGACAAGATCCAAGAAGCTTAGGAGCTCCCATACCTTGGGCCACGTTTTTTTGGACCTGTAATACGGGCCACAACCTACCCCTAGGGCCTCCGGGTATACAATACTATCAAGCCCTATGATGACACCGCTATACTAGTTACATGGTTGAAGGACTACAGTGAAGCGATTCACATCGCAGGGGGAAACCCTAATGTCACCGTCAAGTACCTCCCACTTATGCTCACTGGTACCGCCCTACAATGGACTGACGACTTGCCGGAGAAATCAATATGCAATTGGTTGGACATGAATGATGTGTTTACCAAGAACTGCGAGGGTACGTACAAACATCCCTGCACTGTCGGCGACCTACAGTGGTGCGTACAAGAAAATGATGAAACCTCTCGTGCCTACCTCTCTCGCTGGCTGGATATGAAAAATTCCTGCGCAGGGGTGCACGAACAAACCTCTATGGCCGCCTTCATCGACGGTCTGGAGAAGGGAACTCTGCTCCGGCATACATTGAAGCACAAGCAAGACAACAATGATCTCAACCACAATGTGATGACTGCCATGGCTAGCGAGTTCGCCACTGCTGATGACGACACGCGCAGATTGTTGCCGACAACAACAATCCCTACCTAGGCTAGAAAAAAAACAATAACAAGTGGAAGACTCCGCCTGCAGAAAACCAAACAACCGACATGGTCGCCACAACATTCACTGGTAGAGGAGGAGGCGTACAACATGGACGTGGCCGGGGGGCTAGCCATGGCCAGCTGAGGAGTGATTCTACACCCTCAACGCCCCGCGTTCCCCAAACATATGAAGAGTACAGCGATATGTCGTGTTTCATCCACCTCGATGCAAAAGGCAAAGCCACCCACACCAACCACCAATGCAAGTTTGTCAATGACCTAAAGGAAGACCCTGAGTCCGGCTACAAGCAAAGTCGGAACAACAGACCCTGCACAAAAGGCAAAGCGAAGAAGGAGGAATCCAAGGAATCCAGAGATATGGATGAAGACGTGGAACCCAAGTCTTCCGACAAGGGAGAGGGTAAAGGGAAAAATCCCTTCGAAAAGAAGGCTCCATGTTACCATAACTTCCTTGGTACCCCCACCGTCCGGGCTCAGAAAACCTCACTAAGGATACTGATGGCTACACTCCCTCCGGTTCCCCAGTATGTTAGGTGGTCAGATATTCCAATTACTTGGGATAGGAAGGATCACCCAGACCTTATCCCAATAGAGAACCAATATGCCATGGTCACCAACCCTTTGATTGAAGGCACAGAGTTCACCATGTGCCTCGTGGATAGTGGAAGCAGCATCAACATCATGTACCTGGATACACTACACAAGATGAACTTGACGGAGACTGAGCTAAGGAAGAGCAACACCATGTTCGATGGGGCTGTCCCCGGCCGACAAGCAAATTCCCTGGGGTGCATCACCCTTCCCATCGCTTTTGGCGATGTCAACAATTACCGCCAAGAACGCATGACCTTTGAAGTGGTGCCTTTCAAGAGTGTGTACCACGTCATCTTTGGACATGACATCTTCCACTCCTTCCTTGCAAGGCCATGCTTTGTCTACAACAAACTCAAGATACCCGGACCAAACGTCATCATCACTGTTGATGGAAGCTTCACCAAGGCACGGGAGTGCGAGCTCAGTGAAGCCGCCTTCTCCAAAGTAGTTCTCTACATTGAGGAATTCAAGGAGATCTAGAACAAGGTCGACACCTCGGAGATGCCGGCTTCGAAGAAGCAGATCACTACTGCCAAACCCACATTCTAGGTCGCCATCGAGACCAAGTAGGTGGAGCTTGTTGAAGGAGATGCCTCCAAGACCACCACCATTGGCTTGGACCTGGATCCCAAATACGAAAGAGCGCTCGTCAAATTCCCCTGTGAGAATTGGGATATCTTCTTGCAACCAGCCAACATGAAATGTGTACCTAGGGAACTTGCCGAGCACAGCTTGAAGATTGATCCTAATGCCAAACCGGTGAAACAACCTATACGATGCTTTGGTGACGAAATACGAAGGGCTATAGGCAAAGAAATAGCTAGGTTACTTAAGGCTAGCTTTATCCGAGAAGTTATTCACACCCGATGGGTGGAAAATCCTGTACTTGTCCCCAAAAAGGGAACCAATGAATTAAGAATGTGCATTGATTACACCGTCTTGAAAAAAGCATTTCGGAAGGATCCGTTTGCTTTGCCTTGTGTTGACAAAGTCATTGATTGGACGGTTGGCTCGGAACTTCTCGATGCCTACTCAGGTTACCAGCAAATCCGGATGCGAAAGTCGGACAAATTGGCCACTTCGTTCACCACACCCTACGACACGTACTGATATGTCATGATGCCCTTTGGGCTAAAAAACGTTGGTGCTACCTACCAGCGGACAATGCAATGTTGCCTACACGACTAAATAGGTCGCAACATACACACTTAAATGGACGATATCGCGGTAATGTCAAAGAAATCAATTGATCTTATCACCGACTTGCAGGAAACCTTTGAAATCTCCAAAAATACAACATGATGCTGAACCCTAAGAAGTGTGTCTTCGGGGTACCATCCGGCAAGCTGTTGGGCTTCATCGTTGTGCACCGTGGAGTCAAGGTGAACCCGGAGAAAATCAAGGCCATCCTCGACATCATGCGTCCAACATGCCTGAAGGACATACAAAGGCTCACATGGTGCTTAGCAGCAGTAAGACGGTTCATCAGTCGACTTGGGGAGAAGGCTATGCCGCTCTACAAGTTACCCAAGAAGGCAGAGAAATTCATATGAACAGACAAAACTGATGCATCACTTTAGGAGTTGAAGAGAATACTCTCCTCCCCACCAATACTTGCAGCACCAGTGTCAAGGGAGCCTGTGTTAGTTTACATGGCGGCAGCCAACCGAGTAATCAACATTGTCATCGTGGTGGAGCGCAATGATCCAACGCATGAATACGGTGTTCAGGGACCAGTTTACTACATAAGTGATGTCTTGATGGAATCCAGGCAGCATTACCCGCACTACTAGAAGATATCTTATAGAGTTTTCCTTGCTTCACGAAAGCTAAGGCATTACTTCCAAGAGCACCCCATCATTGTGGTGAGCAAAGCTCCACTATCCGACATCATCAACAATAGCAATGCTACAGGAAGAGTGGAAAAGTTGGGCATTGAAGTTGCCACCTTTGAAATCACTTACAAGAGATGTAGCGCTATCAAGTCACATGCATTCGCGGATTTTATTGTAGATTGGACAGAACTGCCAGAAGACACTCTGATGCCAGAGCCAGAGTATTGGGTCATGCAGTTTGACGGATCGAAGCTACTCAACGGCTCGTGGGCTGGTGTATTACTACAATCACCAACAGGGGAGAAGTTGCAATACGTCCTGCAAATCCACTTCAACACTACCAACAACATGGCGGAGGATCAGGCCCTCATTCATGGACTTCGTGTGGCCAAGGATATTGGCATCAAGCGCATAGTTTGTTGTGAAGAGTCTGACTTGGTTACCCAGCAAGTAGCTGGCACCTAGAACACACGGAACCCTATGATGGCGACATATCGGGATGAAGTAGATGAAATAGCCTAGTGCTTCGATGGCTACGAAGTCAAGTACGTCAAAAGGGAGGAGAATGAGGCGGCAGATCTGCTGTCAAAGCTCGGATCAGCTCGCCGACCAATTCTGCCAGGCATTTTCCTAGAGCATTTACGGACCCCATCCGTGAAGGGAGCAGACCCTGAAAACCCCAATAGAGTGACCTCATTCGTTAACAGAGTAACAGTGACCTCTCCGGCTTGGATGAAACCGTTCATAGACTATCTACAAGACGAAACTTTGCCCGCCAACAAAGTCGAAAGCCGGCAAATAGTACGCATAGCAAAAGGTTACGTCATCATTGACGGCCAACTATACAAAAGAAGTATCACATGAGTTTTCGTTCGATGCGTCTCGCAGCAGCAAGGTATTGAAATCCTTAGAGAGAGATATCTGAGAAATTGCGGGCATCACGCCGCTCCCTGATCGTTGGTGGCTAAGGCCTTCCAACAAGGATTCTACTGGCTAACTGCCAAGACGGACACCGACAAGTTGGTACAAACATGCCTTGGGTGTTAGTTCTATGCAAGACAACCACGTGTTCTAGCTGAAGAATTGCGAACAATACCAATAACTTGGCCATTTGCAGTCTCGGGGCTGGACATGGTGGAACCTTTGCAGACATCACCCTGTGAATTTACAGACTTGCTAGTAGTAGTGGATAAGTTCACAAAATGGATTTAAGCTAAACCCATTAGAAAGCTTGATGGGGAAACAAGCCTAAAATTTGTCTAGGATCTAGTGGTGAGATTTGGTCTCCCACATAGCATCATCATCGACAACGGCAGAAATTTGTCTCTCGAAGAAGTTGAGGAGTACTGTCATGAAAAAAGGCATCTGCCTTGACCTAGCATTTGTGGCACACCCACAGTCAAATGGGCAAGTTGAAAGGGACAATGGACTAATTTTGCACGGAATCAAGCCACGCTTAGAAGCACCACTACAAAGAGTAGCTGGAGCCTACGTGGAGGAATTACCATCTTTCTTGTGGAGTTTAAGAAAAACACCCAATAGATCCACCAGCTTGACTCCTTTCTTGATGGTTTTTGGAGCAGACGTCGTCGTTCCATCCAACATCCTCCATGATGCACCAAGAGTAGCCGCTTACGAAGAAGATGACACTAAAGAATCTAGATGCCTACCAGTAGAAGCTACATGGCTACCATAGTCACCGTGTTAAGCATCGCTCGTTTAAGGAAGGGGATCTGGTGCTTAGACTAAAGGAGGAGAAATCACACAAACTATCCCCGCATTAGGAAGGACCGTTTGTCATAAGAAAAACATTGCTCAATGGTTCATATTACCTTGTCGGTATCCGCGAGTCGAAATATAGGCCAAAAAATAGCAAGCGCAAGCAATGTGACTCGGATGATGATTACCCGGAGACAAATCGGCCATGGAACACAGCACAACTACGTCCCTTTTACATTTAGCACATTTATATTATGTAATAAGTTTCTTATATGATCAATGAAATAAAGAATTTGGTTTAATCATATTCTATTAGACTTTTACCTCCTTTAGTTGTTCATTTTTGGATCATATAAACCCTTTATGTGCAAGTTTGCATTTGCATTTGTGAAAATTCCGCCTACGGTCGTTAGCTTAAGTTTTATGGTATACACGTTTTCTGAAGTTTTTATGTGGATTCTGGAGTAGTGACTTCTCGGCACTCAAAGCCGACAATTTTGCTCTTACCTTTTTTACGGTGCTATTAAGCATCATCACCTAGGATCATAGTTCTGCATTGCGAGTCTTCCGTCTCATGAAAGGTCAAGCATATGAACCAGAATAATGGATAAGCCAGCACTTGCTTAAAAAATATATACATGTTGGAAATAGAAAAGTAGAAGGAAACTTGAGTACAAGTTTTTCCGCCTTACAAAACACATAAGTTTTTCCCCATACATATCACAAAGATACATTTAATACAAATATTGTTTTTCATGGCTCTACTACAGGAGAGCTCAGCAACAGGAGAGCAAGGCCGAGATAGATCATCAAACTCAGAAGGAGATGGGCTAGACTCAGAAGAAGCCATGTCTTCATCAAGAATCTCGGCAGGCACGAAGACGTTTGCCGCCTTGATGTTTATTCCTAGAGGCTGGGTTATCTCCTTGCCCTGGGCAATGGAGGTGCTGACGAAGTTGCTGCCAAGAATCATGCACTCCTTGGGATCCGGAGCACCTTCACCCAAGTTGGCCAAGACAATGGGAGCAATGGTTTGCAGAAGATACAATGATCATGAGTATAAACACATCAAACATTTATCCAAAGTATAGAATTGACCAAGATGGGGGAAAGTTACCGAAGATCCTCATCTCAGCTTGCTTGCATATCTCTGCCAAGACATCCCGCTCCTTATGAACTACCTTGTACACCTCAAGGTTCCTCTCATTCTGCTCTTTGGCAGCTTGGTTCTGTTCCTTTAGTTGTGCAATTTCGTTCTTCAGGCGCTGCATCTCAGCGTTAGCAGACTCTTGCAGCACCTTCATCGCCTCCTGATGGCCCTTAACAGCATCATCTAGGTCTTTCTTCAAGATTTCATTCTCATCGTCAAGCTCTTGTATATGCTTGGATTGCTCGACGATGCTATTGGCCTTGGCAATGGACTCTATAAGATGGAAAATGGAAAGCACTATGAGAAGACGACATAAATAAATCCATGAGGAAATGTAAGGAGCTGTTAAAAGAAATAGACTCTGGCTATTTTGATCTGTTGCTTCAGGAAGGATGTTTTACCATGTTCAAGGTCCAGTTCCTTCCACATAGCAGCAAACCTCTAATTGGCAGCAATCCTCCGTCTATTATCATTCTGCAAAAAGTAAACATGCTTAGTTTCTCTAGAGCATCTAGTCAAAAATATCTAGTTTCAACTACACGCTCGGGGGCTACAGTATGAGATTTTAATCAACAAAGTATGCTACTCTTAGAGCATCTAGCCGGAACTTTTTCTAGTTTCACCTAGATGCTTGGAGGCTACACTATCAATTTCTACTCTTAGTTCTCTAGATCACATAGGCCAATAACTTTTGTTTATCTGCCTAAGAGCTCGGGGGCTACAGAGGGATATGTCATACAAAGTAAAATAAGTGAAGTTTAAAGACTTACAATGGCAATAAGTTTGAGATTGTTGGCCAGATTGGCATATGCAGTATGGAAGACGCCGACATTTTTATACACGACATCTGCTTGTGCAATGAGGACATCCAGGCACAACGTCGGAGGTCAGCCAACACCCACATTCATGGTAAACACACCAATGATGGCGGCGTCCTTCGCCTCCAGGATAGTTGTGTGGTCTGCGAAAATCACAGCATGAAGTCTCGTAACCCGTCACCATGCCCTTGGACCACTGTGTGGAGCTGAATGAGTGCTCCTGGGAGCTTGAAGGCTCCCTGGAACACGCTCACAAAGCGAGTACACAACTCAGCCTAGGAACAAATGGACTCCTTAGGTAGATGCATGAGACAGAACAAGGTCATGCCCATTAGGGCCATCGGAAACCAATTGGCCATGACCTTCTCATCTGCACCGCAACCACCATTTCGGTGGAGTAGATACCAGAAACTCCTTCTGGTTTGTATTGCCTTAAAAACTTGACGTGGACAATGGGATGGAATTTTTGTAGCCACTTCCATATCCCAAAGCCATGCTCCCTACCTCAGCTGCGCCCTACGGGTTAGGGACGGCCGCACGCGCAACCTGTTGATGCAGCTACAACAGGTAATCTCGAACCAGTGCCTCGTTTGCCACAGCGGAATTACCTTGGCGCCCTTCAGCGTTCCTATGTGCGGGGTTAGAAGATGACCCCGTAGAGACGTGATCTTGTTTTGCAGGTCTCAGGGCGCCAGCCCCCAAGTGACCCGTGTCATGGTTGTTGGTTCTCCTTCCACCGTCGCGGGGTCTAGCAGCCCTCGGCCCGCGGGCAACATTTCGGGAACACGGCCTCGAGGCAGGGTTTTGGATGGGCCTTGTGGCGGCGGAGGGAGTGCGCTCCTCCACACCCCTCGGCCCCATGTTGGATTAGAAACAAGCGCGGGCAGACTCCTGATGCAGCCTGATGAACTACAGCTACATGTCGAGGTCGTCCCAGGAGCTGTTGGGTGTCGAGCTATGGCACGGGCAGCAGCGACTACTTCCCCCAAAGTTCGGTTCCTAGAGCGGTAGGACTAGGGTTGGCGGCTAGTACTTGGCGCGGTGAGGCGAGTCCCGGCGCGAGCTGGGGTCACGGCCTGATGCTTCGGCTCGGGGTCGGCTCCTCTGGCCCCGACCGGTGCAATTCCTCCTGACAACTGGCCTCCTCCGGTGGTGTCTCCCACGACACTGGGAGAGGAACCCCAACGGAGGTGCCTCCTGTGTCACTAGTGATGGGGTCTTCGAGCATGACGCCTCCTTCGTCGCCTAGTGGTTGTACCTCTTGCGTAGCGGCGCCTCCGCAAGCATGCTCGCTGTAGCACCCGGGGTAAAACCACTACTAGAAAATCGCTGTGTTTTTGTTTTGTGCATCATCATGACTGCATGCTCATGTCATCATGCCACATTTCATTTGAACATCGTCATGTCATCATGCATATTTTGCCTAAAACTATTTTCTAAAAGCCTACCTTTGTTTTCTAAATATCCCTTGTCGTTGTTCCAAATTATAAAAATGGTCCTTCCGGATATTTTGCTTTGTCTAAAAAAGTATTTCTAAAACTAAAAAAATAAATAAATTTTTTTTTATAAACTAGGGAGGCAGCCACTAGTCAGGCCTGAGGCCCAACCAGCAGCTATCCTACAACCTGAATAAAACAAAACCCTAACCCTAGCTAAGACCAAACCTTAACCCTAAAGCCCCACCTACCCAGCCGCCACCACTGTAACACCCTCGAATCGGCCCTATGCAAGTTTTAGCGCTTCCCGCCAAACTCGCATAGAAACGATTCAAGGACGCCCACCAGGCACTTGCGTCCGGGTGGAGAACAAAGTAATACCATTACACATTAGTCCACGATGGAACCCACAGAACAGATATATATACAACACGACTCCATGACTCAAGAATACCGATATACAGTACAAAGATCCAAATCACCTTGAAATTGCTACAGCGTCTGAGTACGGACAAGATGCAAATGGGGCTAAGATCCCTGAAGAATAACCAATGGCGTCCATAACCCTGCCTAGGCCAAGCCGGAAGGGTAACCCTGCTAACGACATTGATCTCGAACCTGCTAAAACAAAAGGGGTGCTGACAAAGGGCAAAGGAAAAAAGAGGAGCGTCAGTACTGAGTCCAGTACACGGCGAGGCTAGAATTCGGCGGCTCTCGCCTACATAGGTATGGTGGACTGAAGCGGCAGCGCAACATTACTAAACAACCTATAGAGACTCAATACATCTGTCGGCTATTAGAGAGAGATAAGAAAGACCTATTCGGTTCCAACCTGATACTAATACCAAACATACCCATCCTGGTATTTCCCCCTCGAGACCAAACGAAGAAGTCAGACCAAGGAACTCACACAGTTGGCAATTTTACTCATTCCGTTATAGTTGCAGCACTTACTAATAAGATATAGATAGCATGAGTCATCCTGATAGCATAAGTAGTGGGCAGTTTTAATTAACCATTCAGTTGTGGTTGCAGTATTAACTAGTCAGATACAATTAGCATGTGACATCCCAAACCCAGCAGTTGTTGGCACTTTTATATTATTCCATTGGAGTCGTGATACTTACTAGGCAGGTGTAACATGACACGATAGACCCCAGTTCGAATAGTTGTTGGCACTTTTATTATCCATTCCATTGTAGTGAAGCTGATTACTAGTCACATGTTAAGTCAAATTTATAGCACTACTTTAGTTATGCTTGCCTATGATCGTGATACTCTGCTCCAAGTCGTCCATAACCGTGGACACGGCTTTCAGAAAGATTTACCCTGTAGGGGTGCACAAATAGCAACACACACACGATCAACCTCAGAAAAACCAAATCAAAACCCAATGAGGATTTCACGACAAAGCAATCACAGGATTCATAAAATATTTCAGGGGGTCACCCCACTAAGCTACCCGCAACGAAGTTGGCCGGCTCCGAGATGGACCCAGGGTTTGTGACAATGGTTGTAAACGACTGGGAACCCGAAAGTTTGACTGGGCTTGTCGATACCGCGAAAACATTCCATGTTCCAAAACTGTACAGGTTCTCCACGCACAATCATAAATAAAGTAGTAAGCATGGCATAAGTACAGGATAGTAATAAAGCCCCAGACTACTTTGTGTTCCCAAGAAATAAGAAATGAATCAAGCTCTGGCTAAGGGGGATTCATAGACTCTCCCGGATGTGGATAGTTCGAATAGTCAAGGAACAGGTATCAAGTACTCCGGGCCGGCGGGACACAAGTGGACATAAAAGCCAAATAGCATATATTGCCGTCCGGTGCCTCTTTCATTAGTTATCCCAACAATTTAATAGTTGTATTTAAATTCATGATCATCTCCACCATAAACATCTGCCAGCATTCCAACAACTGTGGTACTTGACAACACGATATCGCACCTGAGCACGCAACTACGACTCGCAAGGCCAGATATCTACCAAACACAGGTAATAGGAGGTGTCCAAGGCAATATAGAGGCTGCACGGAATATATCTGGTACGGAACACTAAAGCATCACGACATGGATAGCAATAGATCAATAGGAGGAAATAAAGACTATAAATGCAAAATAGGTAGAAAGGGGGAGAATGCTCGCTTGGGAAACACTGCCGACGGATCATATCCGGAGAAGCAAACAGTAGAAGAAACACCGGATGCAATATTTAATACTACGGCAAAAGATCCGGCATGATTATAATATGATGCATGACATGGCAAATATGCAATGCACTTAGGTAATATTAAGCGAAACCGGGGTCCCGATATTTAAGGTTCATGTTGATTAGCTACCCCGCAATTTAAATGTTGAATTAACAAGACAAAACATGGCATCGGTTCGCTAAACCAATTTAAATGGAGTCCGGAATAAGTGTAGCATCCCATCTGTCTAACATATGTAATGCTACATGGTCTAGTAATATAATGACTACTTCCTACATATAATTGTTGCATCATAATTATATCATGCTCATGTCATCATGCCACCTTGCATTTGAGCATCATATAAAACCCCTTTTTTTTGGTTCTTCTCTCATATGCATTAGTAATTGTATTTGGCTCTTCATACATTGTATTTGGTTCTTGATAAAATGCTTGATGCCCAAGTTGAGTTGGGGGCATATCTTTTATTCAACTCAATCACCTTTCTTTGTCACCACCTTATATTCCACCATCCTAATTACCCATGAGCTTTTACTTCTTTTGGCATTTAAGCTAGCTCATGTGGGTTGGGATGGATCCAATTCTATTTTACTTTAGCTTGGCCTTACTCCATATCTTTGGAATGCATGTGCATAAATTCCATAATCATTGTTTTGTTTTCACAAGATAAAACATGGCATTTAAAGCCCATGCATGGGCCATGCAAATCACCACCATTCTATTCTTTTGGGATTTACTTGGACTTTTGAGTGGAGCATGGTTCTTTGAGAATTAATTCATGTTGGCTCTATTCTCTTGCTTCTACCATAAAACCTTACCCCTTGTTTGATCTCTCCTTGCCTTATGCATCAAGCTCTCCACCCTCATCCATCCCACATGTGCATGCTTCCATGCATGATCATGTAAGATCTTTTACCATAAACCCCACATCTCTCTCTCTCTTGAGTTTTTCTTCACCATCACCTTGGACTAAACCAAAAACCCTCACCCCTCCATCTCCTTCCAATGTTTCTTGATCTTGGTGGATCACCACTAAACCCTAAAACTAGCCTCTCCCTCTAATCTCTCTCTAAAACCCTAGCCTAATCCACCCCATGATCTAACCTCTCTCCATGCCGAGCACTCCTAGATGCTCTCCCTCTCTCATTCTCACTCCCTCTCTCTGCCAACGGGGACCCACCCCTTGCCATCTACCCCTCTATCTCTAACCCTAACTCGAGCCCTCTACCCTAGCTACCCGACCCTCTCTTCTCTCGGTTCCTCTCTCTCCCTGCCAAAGGGGCCCCACACCCGAGCCTCTCCTCTCTCTGGCCCTCCTGCAGTCACACCATGCACCTGCCCTGGTCTGCCCACGCCGAGCACGTGAGAGAGAAGGAGGAAAAAGTGACCGACGCCACCTTTTTCTCTACCCCGATCCCCCACGGCACCTCTCCCCTCTCCCTCTCTTTATCTACTTCCCCTCTGTCCTGGCATCGCCTAGATCCAACCAGGGTCGTGCCCTTCCTCCTCTCCCACCCCTTCTACCCCACAGCCACCATCGGCCTCCACTTCCTCTTGGCGTTACACAGCGGCAGGCGTGGCGTTGGGCGTCGAGGAAGACCAAGTAGAATCCCAGGAGCCTGCCTGCACCCGGAGTCGAGGAGGAGAAGGGCAGGAACCACCAGAAACACCGACGCGCCGCACGAAACCCTAGCTTTGCCGGCCGTCTGCTTCGTCGTCGTCCTGCTGCTCCCCGGCCTGATCCATCACCACCGTCCTCTCCGCGGTGAGCCTCCCTCCCCTTGTGACACCCTCTCTCTCGTTGTCGCTGCCTAGCCTCGCCGGACATTGTGCCGAGCACTCTCGGTGCACCGGCAAGCGCAAGCATCTGCCCGTCTCCGTGCCGCATCGCACCTTATCTAGCCCCCTACCGCCCTCCTGTCAACACCCCCACACCCACCGCACTGGTTACACCCATGACGCGCTGGTCGCGATCGATCTCAGCAGCTCTGCTTGCCGAGCACCATCCCCTCGTCAGTAATTTCAGAGAAGAAGTACAGTAGAAGTGGCTACTTTGCAATTCCCCCTAAACCTTTTTACTGCTCAACCCGCAATCCATCAAGCCCCACCAGTCAGCCCCTCTAACTTTTTGCAGAAAAACACCCCAGGTTCCAAAACCCTCAACCCGCCGTCCCTGTCCGAGCCACGTGGCTGTGCCTCGTTCGCCCGCCTGCGTGTGGGTCCACGCGCACGCCGGTCCCGCTTGTCAGTGGCTGTGGCTGTGGCTGGCTGAGCCCGCGGTATAAAATGTTTCCACCACGCACCGTGTCGCCCAGTCAGCATGGTCCCACATGTCGGTCACTGTGGCTAAGTTTAGCTGGGTATAAAAAGTCTGGCTGTTTTCTGTTTAAGTAAAACATTTTCAAAAATGATTTAAATATGATTTCAAATCTGTTTTTAATAACTTTTGAATTACAATTCCAAATAGTACAAATGGTATATGTTTTGGAATCAGAAAAATGTGAGGAATTCAAATATGCTATTCAAAATATTATCTGAACAGTTTAAATTTTCGAGATGATTAAAATTACAACAAAATGCCCTTTTCTTAATTAATTAATAACTTTAATTCTACAACTCCAAATTCGACAAGTAATATGTCTAAATCGATCAGCGCGACAAGCCCGTTCTATCTATACACTCCATGTTCTGAATTGCAGCATGCAGAATATAAATATAAAGTATACATCAACTTATATGCGAGCAAAACATGACTAAAACTTAATAAAATGCTTTATTCTTGTATCCCACACCTCACCCATGCCATGCTACTTTATTGCCATGTAAATTGTGCATCATTCATCATGGCATGTTTGTTTGCTTGTCGCATTTTAATTCATATGCTTGTGCACTTTATTTATGTTGGCCCTTGTTTGTTTGGTTCTTCTTCGAATAGACGTCGAGCAGGGGATATATCAGGAATCCCAGGAGCACTACCCAGATCCGACTCTCGCTTCAACTGAGATGCCAGGCAAGCACTACCACATGCTTACATACATATAACACCTATTGCCTCTATCTTATTCTTGCATCATTGAGTCGTGATTGCATTAAATTGAATCCCAAGTACTGCATAGCCTTTACTTTTAAACCCCACCGAAGCTTGTTCTTGCATCCCATGAGCCATTACTACAGGAGTTGTTTGAGCCATGCGTGTCATAGAACTGCATGTGTAGGGTATGTGAGTGTCTGATGGATAACGAGGTACCTAAACAACTTAACCTGAGTAGTAATGGGATAACTAATGAAAGAGGCACCGGTGGGCAATATCTGCTATTTGGCTTTTCATGCTCACTTGTGTCCCTAGGACCCCGAGTACCTGATTCATGTTCCTTGACTATTCGCACTACCACATCCGGGAGGCCTTATGGACCCCCCTGAGCCAGAGCTTGATTCATTCTTATTTCTTGGGGCCACAAAGTAGTTTGGGGGTTTATTACTATCCTGTACTTATGCCATGCTTTACTGCTTTATTTAAGATTGTGCGTGGAGCACCTGTACTATTTTGGATCGCGCCACGTTTTCGCGGTATCGACAAGCCCAGTCTCACTTTTGGGTTCCCAAATAAGCATACCGTCGTCGCAAACCCCGGGTCCGTCTCGAGCCGCCAACTTCGCTATGGTAGCTTATTGGGGTGGCCCCCTGAAATGTTTCTAAATCCTGTGATCGCTTTGTCGTGAATGCCTCGTTGGGTTTTGATTTGGTTTTTCCGAGGTTGATCGAGTGTGTGTTGCTATTTGTGCACCCCTGTAGGGTAAATCTTTCTGAAAGTTGTGTCCGCGGTTATGGACGACTTGGAGCACCATTTCTCGATCATAGACAAGTATAACTAAAGTACCGCTTTTAATTTGACTAAGTACTTAACTAGTAAATAGTGAAATACACATGGAATGGTTAATAAAACTGCCAACGGATGGGTTGTTCGTCCGCTTTCTCGTTGGTAAGCGAGAAGGAGGATGGATATGTTAATTATACTGTTATAACTATTGTTACTAATTAACGCACATCCGTCTATCATTGGTTAGGCGGATGGTTAGCGAGTATCTATAGACTTGTTAGTTATTATCTTTTGCTGCAATTGCGTCACCCCAGGTATATGTCCCCTTTAGAGGCATAAAGACTTGCTGAGTACCCCTAGGGTCTCACACGATAAATTGTTTGATTCAGATGAACAGGTGTACTCGCAAGATGGATACTGGGTGGAGGAGACGGACGATGTTGGCAATGATCACTCGGTGTAGAGATTCTGGGAACGGGGATCCGTGAGATCTGTGGGCGGGATGTGTTTCTTTATATGGCATCTTATGCCAATTTGCTGCTTATCCGTACTCGGTCCTTGTTTTCCGCTTTCGCCTGATACTTTGATGTTTGATGCATGAGGAGATATCCTAAACTATTATCCCTATCTAGGATATTTGGATCTTGCCGTATGGTGTTGCAATATTTCTATTTCTTTTAGATGGAATGGCTCTGTGAATAGTTGTATGGTGGATTGCATACATACTCACTTATGTATGTAGTTGATCCCTTCGCCTGACGATTACGCTGCTCGTTCTTGTCCCAATGTTCTGAAAGTGGTTAGGACGGCCGAAAGGTCTACTTGTGAGTGGCCCCTGGGCCCCACCGTACTATTTTAACCACTTTAACTCATCCAGGCATGCAACTAAGAGCGTAATTCACCGAGGTAGTTACAATTGGTATCAGAGCCAAACCTCCCTTAAGGGTCTCAGCCAAATGGTCATTGTCAGTCTAACAAATATTTTTGGTAGCTATGTATACTAGGTAAAAACAAAACGTGATAGTAGGTCTGCTTCCATTTTTCTTCTTACCCACCCACCCACCCTTTTCTGGCAAGGAAGTGTAACATTTTCAATCCTCTTCTAAAATTCAAACTAGGATTGACGTGTTCTGGGTTCCGTAGTACCATAGGTTGAGTGTGTGTGTGTGTGTAAATTCCTTGTCTATCTGTTGCATCCAACATGTTATCACTATCTGCCTTTTGGTTATCAATTGTTGGTACATTCCATACCGACAGGCCTTTGTAAACCGACGCGATCTATCTGATTCGTTGTATCCGGTGCGATCTGTCTTACTTTTGTTATCCAACGTTATCTTGTTTGGGGTGTTTGTTTCCGTATTTGTTAATCTTTAGGTTCGTTTTAAAAAAGAAGGTGTTGGGATATGTGGTTTACTTATTCATGTGCGGAGTAATGATTTGAGTGCGGGATGGAGTCGCGACCATACCACTACTTTTATCATTCGCTCTTGTATATTGAATTGGTAGAGTTACTAATCTTGATTCGTTAAGTGGTTTTGCGCATATAGTGGTGTTTTAATGCCGAAATTTGCGGAATTTTTTTTCTTTGATAGCTTTGCGTACCACACTCCTTGTTTAGTCGTGTGCGATATGCTTAATATCTTCTAGGTGCTTTGAACTTTTTTGATATTTTAATATCATCTTAGTAATTTGTATCCTTTAATCTTGGTTAATTCCATTTGGTACTATTTTGGATTATTATTATTCTCCGTTATGGTACTGACTTGTGTTTTATATCAATCGCAGGATGGCACCACCACGCCGTTCTGAGGAGGACATACCACCTGAACTAGGGGCTGCGTTGGCAAGCATTGCTAATGCCTTGGGAACAATGCAGCAGAACCATCAGCGATTCGAATAAAGTGTTAGGAGGAATGAGTTTGTACCGCTACCTCCACCTCCCAAGCGAGGAGACATCAAGAGTTTTCTGAAGTTCAACCCGCTCCACTTTGAGGTGTCTGATCAGCCTCTGGATGCAGATGATTGGGTGCGTGAGATGTCAAGGTTGCTGATGACTGCTGATGTTCCTGAGCAAGAATGGGTAAAATGTGCCACTCACCTTCTGAAGGGAGATGCAACTCTGTGGTGGGAGAATTACCTGAAGGCAAACCACTCTTAGTTTCACCCTACTTGGGAACAGTTCACTGGAGCTTTCAAAGAGCAATATCTTTCAGAAATTGTCATGGAAAGGATGAAGGAAGTGTTTCTCAACCTCAAGCAGGGCAATTACAATGTCAATACCTATATCAGAAACTTCATGAATCTTTCTCGGTATGGTGGCGATGAGATCTCTGATGACAAGAAGAAGCAAAAGAGGTTCAGACAAGGGATCAATGCATCAATCAAATATGCAATCACTCATGCAAGGCCGGGGTATTTTCTGGAACTCCATCATACAGCTCTGCAGGAGGAAGCAAGTAGGCAAGTGTTTGAGGAGTCCAAGAAACACAGCCACAATGCAGCAAGCTCTTCAGCTATGTCAGCTCCTTCTAAGCACCGTGTGTGGGTTCCTAACACCCCACCGTTGCTCCCGGCTCCACCAAGACCGTCAAGCTACGTGGCAAGGCCACCAAACTCCTTCACTACTGCTCCCAGGGGCTACAATCACAACTACCCTAGAGCGCCTGGCGGAGTCCTTGGCTATGCTCCTCCACGTCCACCTGGTGCTTGTTACACTTGTGGAAACACTGGGCATCAACACTGGAATTGTCCAATGAACAACAAAGCTCTTCCACCACCACCTCCAAGACCTGCGGCAAGTTCTTCTATGGTTCGTGCACCTTCACCTCGGGCTCTCAACATCAACACGAAGCCCGGGTCTACCATTGCTCGTGCCAACTGTGTCAACGTCGCTCAAGCTGAGCATGCACCTGGAGTTGTGATGTTTATGCTTCCTGTTAACTCAGTTCCTGCACGAGTTTTATTTGATTCTGGTGCATCACATTCTTTCGTGTCATACAAGTTTGCGGAGAGTAATGGGTTACCTTCTGATGCTTTAACAACTCGCCTCATGGTGCAATCTCCTGGATCAAACATGAGGGCTTCTAAAATCAGCCATGGCAATCAAATTGAGATTGGTGGTTCTTCGTTCCCGGCTTCCTTAATTATTCTGGGCAATTCTGACATTGAAGTTATCTTGGGCATGGATTGGTTAACAACAAATGCAGCTGTGATTGATTGTGCTGAACGCTCGGTTTCTCTGAAAATTCCTGAAGGCCATATAGTCTATTCTCCAAGTCTGACTCCTGCAATTCAGCTTTTCTCTTTGGCGGCTCTTAATGATGATGCTATGGAAGCTATTCAGAGTGTTCCGGTGGTCTGTGAGTTCCCAGATGTTTTTCTTGAAGAGTTACCGGGTATGCCTCCTGACCGAGAGGTCGAGTTTGTGATTGAGCTTGAACCTGGTATCGCTCCTATCTCCAAGCGGCCTTATAAAATGGGTCCTGCTGAATTGGCTGAACTCAAACGTCAGCTTTATGAACAAGAGAAGTTGGGTTTCATTTAGCACAGTACTTCTTCTTGGGTTAGCCCAATCATCTTTGTGAAGAAGCGACACAAGACTGATAGACTTTGTGTTGACTATCGGGCTCTCAATGCTAAAACCATCAAGAATAAATATCCCCTTCCGTGGATTAATGACCTCTTCGATCAACTAGCTGGAGCTGTGGTATTCTCTAAGCTTGACTTGAGAAGTGGATATCATCAAATCAAGATTCGCAAATAAGATGTTCCCAAGACAGCTTTCACCACCCGCTATGGCCTGTATGAGTACACGGTCATGTCTTTCGGTCTCACCAACGCACCTGCCACCTTTTCAAGGCTTATGAACTCGGTTTTCATGGAGTATCTTGATAAGTTCGTTGTGGTCTATCTGGATGACATCCTAGTCTATTCCAAGTCAAAGGAAGAACATGAAGAACACCTTCGGTGTGTCCTAAACAAGCTTGGGAGAACCGTCTGTATGCAAAGTTCTCCAAGTGTGAGTTCTGGATGCCTGAAGTCACCTACCTTGGTCACGTTATCTTTGCGAAGGGCATTGCCGTCAACCCAGAAATTGTTAAGACAATTATTGACTGGCTTCCACCCATAAAGTCAAAGAAGTCCGGAGTTTCCTTGGTTTGGCTAGTTACTACCGTCGCTTCGTTCAGAACTTCTCGAAGATTGTGAAGCCTCTTACCGATCTCCTCAAGAAAGGCAAGAAATACCTTTGGACTCCTGCATGTCAAGCAAGCTTTGAAACACTCAAAGAGAAGCTCACTTCCACACCAGTCTTGATTCCTCCAGATACATCAAAGCCTTTCCAGATATCCTGTGACGCCTCCTCGCAAGGATTGTGTGCGGTCCTTATGCAAGAAAAGCAAGTTGTTTCTTATGCCTCTCGACAGTTGAAGACGCATGAGGTCAACTATCCTACACATGACCTTGAGCTCGCAGCAGTTGTCTTTGCTTTGAAAATATGGAGGCACTACTTGCTTGGCAACCGTTGTGAGATGTTTTCTGATCACAAGAGTCTGAAGTATATCTTCACACAGCCTGATCTCAACCTTCTTCAGAGGAGGTGGATTGAAGCAATTAATGATTTTGATTTGACCATCAACTACACTCCGGGCAAAGCTAATGTGATGGCCGATTCTCTTAGCCGAAAAGCTTATGTCAACAACCTCATGGTGGAAGAACAACAACCTCTCTTGTGCGAGGAATTCCACAAGCTCAACCTTGAAATTGTGGAACAAGGGTATCTTCTGAACCTTCTGGCAACACCTCTCTTGGAAGAAAAAGTTCGCTCCATTCAACTTGGTGATCCTTACACTAAAAAGATCATCTCCAACATACAGCTTCCAAAGTATGAGTCCTTCCACGTCGACGACCAAGGCGTTCTTTTCTTTGAACACCGGATGTTTGTTTCGAACTACCCGGGTTTAAGAGAGCAAGTTCTCAAGGAGGAGCTTGATTCTGTTCTTTGTATCCACCCTGGCAGCACTAAGATGTACATGGACTTGAAAACATAGTATTGGTGACCTGGGTTGAAACGATATTGTGTCAAGTATGTCTCGGAGTGTGATGTCTGCCGTAGAGTTAAAGCTGTCCATCAGAAACCTTCCGGTCTTCTACAGCCATTGAAGCCTCCGGAATGGAAATGGGAGAAAGTAGAGATGGACTTCACAACTGGCTTTCCAAGGTCGCAGAAGGGCAACAATGCAACCTTTGTTGTCATCGACAGGCTTTGTAAAGTGGCTCACTTCTTTCCAGTCAAGGAAACAATTTCTGCAATTCAGTTGGCTGAGCTCTATATCAATAGAATTGTCTCTCTGTATGGAGTACCTCTTGAGATCAGTTCAGACCGTGGAAGCATCTTCGATTCCAAGTTCTGGGGAAGTTTCCAAAATGCTTTGGGAACAAAATTGATCTTCAGCACAGCTTACCATCCTCAGTCGCAAGGACAAGTTGAAAGGATCAATCAGATTCTAGAAGATATGCTTCATGCTTGCGTTATCTCTTTTGGCATGAAGTGGGAAGAATGCCTTCCTTATGCTGAATTCTTTTACAACAACAGCTTCCAGAAAAGTCTAAAGATGGCACCATTTGATGTTCTCTATGGTCGCAAATGCCGAACTCTGATTGGTTGGTCGGGCGCAGGTGAAAGAACATTGTTTGGCCCCGACATTGTAACTCAAGCGGAGGAGAAGGTTCACATCATTCTTGAAAATCTGAAGGTTGCTCAAAGTCGCTAAAAGAGCAATTATGACAGAAAGCACACGGACATGGAGTATGTCCCTGGTGATCTCGTTTACCTTCATGTCACTCCCATGAGAGGCATGCACCGGTTTGGTATCAAAGGAAAGCTGGCTCCTAGATACATCGGTCCCTTCAAAGTTCGTGGAAGAAGAGGAGAAGTTGCTTATGCTCTTGAGCTCCCTGAAAAACTCAAGGTCCATGATGTTTTCCATATCTCTCAACTCAAGAAGTGCTTCAAGGATCCCGTCAGGACCGTGGACCATGAGCTTATCATTCTCCAAGAAGACCTGTCTTATCAAGAACACCCCATAAAAATCCTAGAAGTCGCAGAAAGAAGGAGTCGCAACAAGTCCATCAAGTTCTGCAAGGTGCAGTGGTCGCACCATTCTGTTGATGAAGCCACTTGGGAACGCGAGGATGAGCTCCGTGCCAAGTATCCTACCCTCTTCGTGTCTTCTTCTTCTTCCTAGAATCTCGGGGCGAGATTCCTGTTTAGTGGGGGAGAGTTGTAGCATCCCATCTGTCTAACATATGTAATGCTACATGGTCTAGTAATATAATGGCTACTTCCTACATATAATTGTTGCATCATAATTATATCATGCTCATGTCATCATGCCACCTTGCATTTGAGCATCATATAAAACCCCTTTATTTGGTTCTTCTCTCATATGCATTAGTAATTGTATTTGGCTCTTGATACATTGTATTTGGTTCTTGATAAAATGCTTGATGCCCAAGTTGAGTTGGGGGCATATCTTTTATTCAACTCAATCAACTTTCTTTGTCACCACCTTATATTCCACCATCCTAATTACCCATGAGCTTTTGCTTCTTTTGGCATTTAAGCTAGCTCATGTGGGTTGGGATGGATCCAATTATATTTTCCTTTAGCTTGGCCTTACTCCATATCTTTGGAATGCATGTGCAGAAATGCCATGATCATTGTTTTGTTTTCACAAGATAAAACATGGCATTTAATGCCCATGCATGGGCCATGCAAATCACCACCATTCTATTCTTTTGGGATATACTTGGACTTTTGAGTGGAGCATGGTTCTTTGAGAGTTAATTCATGTTGGCTCTATTCTCTTGCTTCTACCATAAAACCTTACCCCTTGTCTGTTCTCTCCTTGCCTTATGCATCAAGCTCTCCACCCTCATCCATCCCACATGTGCATGCTTCCATGCATGATCATGTAAGATCTTTTACCATAAACCCCACATCTATCTCTCTTGAGTTTTTCTTCAGCATCACCTTGGACTAAACCAAAAACCCTCACCCCTCCATCTCCTTCCAATGTTGCTTGATCTTGGTGGATCACCACTAAACCCTAAACCCTAGCCTCTCCCTCTAATCTCTCTCTCTAAAACCCTAGCCTAATCCACCCCATGATCTAACCTCTCTCCATGCCGAGCACTCCTAGCTACTCTACCTCTCTCATTCTCACTTCCTCTCTCTGCCAACGGGGACCCACCCCTTGCCATTTACCCCTCTATCTCTAACCCTAACTCGAGCCCTCTACCCTAGCTACCCGACCCTCTCTTCTCTCGGTTCCTCTCTCTCTCCCTGCCAAAGGGGCCCCACACCCTCTCCTCTCCTCTCTCTGGCCCACCTGCAGTCACACCATGCCCCTGCCCTGGTCTGCCCACGCCGAGCACGTGAGAGAGAAGGAGGAAAAAGTGACTGACGCCACCTTTTTCTCTACCCCGATCCCCCACGGCACCTCTCCCGTCTCCCTCTCTTATCTACTTCCCCTCTGTCCTGGCATCGCCTAGATCCAACCAGGGCCGTGCCCTTCCTCCTCTCCCTTCCCTTCTACCCCACAGCCACTGCGGCGGACACCATCGGCCTCCACTTCCTCTCGATGTTACACAGCTGCAGGCGTGGCGTTGGGCGTTGAGGAAGACCAAGTAGAACCCTAGGAGCCTGCCTGCACCCGGAGTGGAGGAGGAGAAGGGCGGGAACCACCAGAAACACCGACGCGTCGCCCGAAACCCTAGCTTCGCCGGCCGTCTGCTTCGTCGTTGTCCTGCTGCTCCCCGGCCTGATCCGTCACCACCGTCCTCTCCGCGGTGAGCCACCCTCCCCCTCTGACACCCTCTCTCTTGCCGTCGCTGCCTAGCCTCGCTGGACGTTGTGCCGAGCACTCTCGGTGCGCCGGCGAGCGCAAGCGCCTGCCCGTCTCCGTGCCGCATCGCACCTTATCCAGCCGCCTACCGCCCTCCTGTCAACACCCCCACACCCACCGCACTGGTTACACCCCGCTGCGCGCACGCCGCGGGTCGCGGGATCGATCCCCCGCGCCGCGCTCTGCCGCTGTCGAGCACCATCCCCTCGTCAGTAATTTCAGAGAAGAAGTACAGTAGTAGTGGCTACTTTGCAATTCCCCCCAAACCTTTTTACTGCTCAACCCGCAATCCAACGAGCCCCACCAGTCAGCCCCTCTAACTTTTTGTAGAAAAACACCCCAGGTTCCAAAACCCACAACCCGCCGTCCCTGTCCGAGCGACGTGGGTATGCCTCGTTCGCTCACAGCGTGTGGGTCCGCCAAGACGGCGGTCCCGCTTTGTCGTGGTAGGTGCTGAACCATGTATAAAATGTTTCCACCGCGCACCGTGTCGCCCAGTCAGCATGGTCCCACATGTCGGTAACTGTGGCTAAGTTTAGCTGGGTATAAAAAGTATGGCAGTTTTCTGTTTAATTAAAACATTTTCAGAAATGATTTAAATATGATTTCAAATCTGTTTTTAATAACTTTTGAATTACAATTCCAAATAATACAAATGGTATATGTTTTGGAATCAGAACATGTGAGGAATTCAAATATGCTATTCAAAATATTATCTGAACACTTTAAATTTTCGAGATGATTAAAATTACAACAAAATGCCCTTTTCTTAATTAATTAATAACTTTAATTCTACAACTCCAAATTCGATAAGTAGTATGTCTAAATCGATCAGCGCGACGAGCCCGTTCTATATATGCACTCCATGTTCTGAATTGCAGCATGCATCATATAAATATAAAGTATACAGCAACTTATATGAGAGCAAAACATGACTAAAACTTAATAAAATGCTTTATTCTTGTATCCCACACCTCACCCATGCCATGATACTTTATTGACATGTAAATTGTGCATCATTCATCATGGCATGTTTGTTTTCTTGTCGCATTTTAATTCATATGCTTGTGCACTTTATTTATGTTGGCCCTTGTTTGTTTGGTTCTTCTTCGAATAGACGCCGAGCAGGGGATATATCAGGAATCCCAGGAGCTCTACCCAGATCCTACTCTCGCTTCAACTGAGCTGCCAGGAAAGCACTACCACATGCTTGCATACATATAACACCTATTGCCTCTATCTTATTCTTGCATCATTGAGTCGCGATTGCATTAAATTGAATCCCAAGTACTGCATAGCCTTTACTTTTAAACCCCACTGAAGCTTGTTCCTCCATCCCATGAGCCATTACTACCGGAGTTGTTTGAGCCATGCGAGTCGTAGAACTGCATGTGCAGGGTATGTGAGTGTTTGATGGATAACTAGGTACCTAAACAACTTAACCTGAGTAGTAATGGGATAACTAATGAAAGAGGCACCGGTGGGTAATATCTGCTATTTGGCTTTTCATGCTCACTTGTGTCCTATAGGACCCCGAGTACTTGATTCCTGTTCCTTGACTATTCGCACTATCCACATCCGGGAGGCCTTATGGACCCCCTGAGCCAGAGCTTGATTCATTCTTATTTCTTGGGTCCACAAAGTAGTTTGGGGCTTTATTACTATCCTGTACTTATGCCATGCTTTACTTCTTTATTTAAGATTGTGCGTGGAGCACCTGTACTGTTTTGGATCGCGCCACATTTTCGCGGTATCGACAAGCCCGGTCTCACTTTCGGGTTCCCAGTCGTTTGCAGCCGTCAGAAACCACGGGTCCGTCTCGAGCTGCCAACTTCGCTATGGTAGCTTATTGGGGTGGCCCCCTGAAATGTTTCCGAATCATGTGATTGCTTTGTCGTGAATGCCTTGTTGGGTTTTGATTTGGTTTTTCCGAGGTTGATCGAGTGTGTGTTACTATTTGTGAACCCCTGCAGGGTAAATCTTTCTGAAAGCCGTGTCCGCGGTTATGGACGACTTGGAGCACCGTTTCTCGATCATAGACAAGTATAACTAAAGTACCGCTTTTAATTTGACTAAGTAATTGACTATTAAATAGTACAATACTCATGAAATGGTTAATAAAACTGCCAACGGATGGGTTGTTCGTCTGCTTTCTTGTTGGTAAGCGAGAAGGAGGATGGATCTGTTAATTATACTGTTATAACTATTGTTACTAATTAATGGACATCCGGATATCATTGGTTAGGCGGATGGTTAGCGAGTATCTATAGACTTGTTAGTTATTATCTTTTGCTGCAATTGCGTCACCCCAGGTATATGTCCCCTTTAGAGGCATAAAGACTTGCTGAGTACCCCTAGGGTCTCACACGATAAATTGTTTGATTCAGATGAACAAGTGTACTCGCAAGATGGATACTGGGTGGAGGAGACGGATGATGTTGGCAACGATCACTCGGTGTAGAGATTCCGGGAACGGGGATCCGTGAGATCTGTGGGCGGGATGTGTTTCTTTATATGGAATCTTATGCCGATTTGCTTCTTATCCGTACTCGGACCTTGTTTTCCGCTTCCGCCTGATACTCTAATGTTTGATGTATGAGGAGTTATCCTAAACTATTATCTCTATCTAGGATATTTGGATCATGCCCTATGGCGTTGCAATATTTCTATTTCTTTTAGATGGAATGGCTATGTGAACAGTTGTATGGTGGCTTGCATACATACTCACTTGTGTATGTAGTTGATCCCTTCGCCTGCCTATTACACCGCTCGTTCTTGTCCCAATGTTCTAAAAGTGGTTAGGACGGCCGAAAGGTCTACCTGTGAGTGGCCCCTGGGACCCACCGTACTATTTTAACCACTTTCGCTCATCCAGGCATGCAACTAAGAGCGTAATTCACCGAGGTAGTTACAATAAGACAAAGATATCCCGCATATAGACTCCATATTTAATTATTAGATGACTCGGCATAATGCCCGCAAACCACCAAGCATGTATGCAACATGAACAAATTAAATGCCACAAGTATATATCATTTATAAAAATAGGGGCTCGGAAAAGGGGACACACTTTAGGCCGAAGATCTTGGTTCGGAGGGGTTCGGGGCTTCGGAATCCACGAAGAAGAACTTGGTGTTCCATCTTGACCGGTTCCGAGAAGGAGAGCTTGGCGTGCTAGGGTTCAGGTTCGGATATGGGGTCTTCGATTCCATGATGGGGCCTCGGCGTCCGGGGTCTCGGTCATCGGATCCCCAAAGGAGGACTTGGCGTCCGTGGAGGTCTTCAGGTTCAGGCCTCGGCCATCTTGTCCATGTCGGAGATCTTGTCACTCGGTGTCCATGTAGAACTTATTGATGATCGCCGGTACCGGAACTTCAATCAGCATGGGTCTTGGCATATTACAATTGAGCCGAGACAGAAAAACACAAACAACAACACGTGGATCAGTGGGTCACTCGAACACGGCCACGCGACACACTGGTACCAAGCAGAGCAGAGGATACAGTGGCAGTGCTGGTCGAAGCAGAGGTGGCGATGGAGCTCACGGGTTCCTGTAGGAGAGCGACATTGAGGGCGGAGCAGGGAATCCACCGGTGAGCACCTGGGAGGAGATCGAGATGCCGGCGCGGCCGGAGGCTGACGCCCAGAGAGGAAGGACAGCAAGGAGGGGAGCAGAGTCGTGGCCCTGGGCGGTTGCAGGAGGGACCGGTGGCGAGGTTGACGTGGGCCGGGACAAGCAACGCGGGTGGGGACGCACGGCCTCAAGGGGAGCTTCGGCCAGAGGCGGCTCGCTGGCGACGGGGTCTGCAGTCAGAGGCAGGGCAGGTCACGCGGGCGCATCCGTGGGGAGGAGCTCGAAGGGAGAAGGAGGCGTGCCTCGAGGCTTGCGGGGTGGCACCTGGGAAGCCGACCAGAGGATGGGTCCAGCGGTGACGCTCGAGGAAGGAAGACGAGGTAGGGCTAGGGAACACGAGGAGGTTGGGGCGGCCGTCCCTGGCGACGGGGACCTCGGTTGGCGGTGAGCCCGTCGGCGGCCACAATGGGAAGGAGACGGGGCGGAGATGAGGTCATGGCGGCGGCGGTTGGTTGAGAAACGGGGATGAGGGGATCGCAGGGGGAAGGAGAGGAGGTAGAGGGTCCCGATCACAAGGATGAGAGTGGCGGCGAGGTTCTAAATGCAAAAAGGCAGGGGTTGGTGGTGGTTGTCAACGTGTGCAGGTGGGCGCGTCCCTGTGCGTGCGTTGCCATGCATTGCAACGTGACAGGGTGTGGCGGCTGTGTGTGTTGGTGGCGGCAGGTGGAGGCGTGTGTGTATAGCGGGCAGGGGCGACGTGGTGTTTGGTTGGATCGGGTGCGCTCAACGCGGGCTAGGTAGGTGGCGGTGACAGAGGTGGGGCTGGGGTTGGTTTGCTGCACGCGTTGCAGCGTGTGTGCGTGCGTGGGGTGCTAGGGTTTGGGGTGGTTCTGGGCTAGGTTCAGTTTAGCTGGGCCGGGTTGTAGGTGGCCTGGCCTAACGGCTGGGCTGCCTCCCCAGTCCGAAAAATAGTTTTATTATTTATTTTATTTTGTCTGAAATAGACTTTTGTAATTGTTTTGTAGACAAAAGAAAATATCTGGAAGAGGCCGGGGTTTTAATTTGAATTAAAGACGGGTATTTAGAAAACCAAAAATAGACTTTTTGTAAATAGTTTTTAAACAAACCATGCATGATGATGACGATGCTCAAATGCAATGTGGCATGATGACATGAGCATGCAGTCATGATGATGCAATGCACAAAACACAGCGATTTTCTAGTAGTGGTTTTACCGGGGTGCTACAACCACCCACACTTGCCGCCACCACCCCCTAGTTACATCCGCGCGTGCACACACAACCACATGCCGTCCCGCTACCTACCACAGCAGCGACGCGACACGCGCAGCGTGACCGACCGTGCCCCACCCTAGTCCACCCCGCTCGCCGCCGCTATGCGACAACCCGAACCCACCACGATCTCACCGCATCCACCCCGCGTCGCCCACCTACCCCCATATACCCAATCCCGAGCCTGCAACCTCCCTCTCGCTTGCCTCCTTCCCATCGCAGGCCCCACCGCCTCTCTCCTTTGTAGGCCACGTGCCGCCTGGGCTCCCCCTCTCCCTTTCGCTGCTGAGCCGCCTCGATCTTTATCAGCCGCCGCCTCGGAGCTCGGGCCTGCCTCTCCTCCACCAGGATGCCCCCTCTTCTCCCGGGCCGACACTTCTCCGGTCACGCCAAGCTCGCCAGTGGACACTGCTGTCCCTGCTCCGGCTGTCTACACCGACCCTAGGATCCGAACCCTCTAAGCTCCTTCCTGAACGGATGTCATCGCCTTTCCTCTGCTGTACCACTCCGGCCCTCTGTGGCCCCTCCACTTCCATGTGAGCGCCTCCCAACTGCATTAAGCGCCCCGCTCCCTCTTCGTGTCGCCTCCTTCCTGGCTGGTCGCCGCTCGAGTCCGCCATCTACAGTATCGCGGCCTCTACCCGAGTTCGCCAGCGCACCCAAAGTCTGATGACCTCAGTATCTGATGCCCGGCCGTGAGCCTACAACACCTCTGTTAGCTGCGCCTCCGTTTTACCGCTCTGACCAGCTCGAGCACATTGCCTCGCGTACGCGTATCTGCAGAAGTTGTTGCCACAAGCGTGCCACTCTGTATGTTGATGCCTGTGTGTGGACTCGCTAGGCTCTTCGAGCCTTGATTCTGCCCGTGTTGTGGTGTTCTTATGCTTCTCTTTGTGCTCACTAGGACGAATGCTCAAGTGCCAAGCTCTTCAAGAATCCGTGTATCCGTCCAGAGTCCACACCTTCATCGAAGCCGATCTGAAGACCCCCTACCCTAAGACCTTCGATGCGAAACACCAAGATCTCCTTCCCAGGGTCACCAAGTGCTCCGTCACGGGTGCGATGGACGAGACCCTGAACACCCGATCCCGCCGAGACCGAACCCGAAAATCTCCAAGCCCCCAAGATCTTCGATCCAAAATGTGTGACCCCTAACCAAGACCCCTATTTTATAAATGCATCTATATAAATTGTTGCATATTAAATCTTCATGCTTGCATACATATTGTGGTTTGTGGGCATTATGTCGAATCACCTTATAATTAAATATGGAGACCATATGCGGGCGAATCTATTCTTATATTGGCTCCATTTAAATTTGTGTAGCAAACCGATGACATGTTTTGTCTTGTTAATCCAATATTTAAATTGCGGGGTATTAAATACCGTGAAACTTATAATTCATTGTCGGGATGCCGGTTCCGCTTATTATTGCCTAATTGCACCACATCTTTGCCATGCCATGCATCATATCATAATCATGCCGGATCTTCTGCCGTACTATTAAATAGTGCATCCGGGGTTTCTTCTAGTGCTTTGCTTCTTCATGGATTAGGCTAATGAGTTGATGAGAGTGTTGACAAGTTCTTCGGATATGAACCGTCGGCTATGTTTCCCATGCGAGCAATCTCCCCCTTTCTACCTATTTTGCGTTTTTAGTCTTTATTTCCTATTGATCCATTGTTATCCGTGTTAGGATACTTTAGTTTCCGTGCACCATTTATATTCTTTGCAGCCTCTATATTGCCTTGGACACATCCTATTGCCTATTGTTTGATAGACAGTCGGCCTTGCGAGTCGTAGTTGCTTGCTCAGGTGCTGCTTCGCATCGTTGTCATTCCATCGTTAATAGAAGCTTGGCACGTGCTCAATGGTGGAGATGTTTAATTGCGAAAATGATCACGACTTTAATTACAACTTGATATTAATATGCTGGGAATAGATATAACTAATGCAGAGGCACCGCTGGGCAATAGCTAATATTTGGTTCTTCCACGCTCACTTGTGTCCCGTAGGCCTCGAGTACTTGATACCTCTTCCTTGACTATTCACACTATCCACATACGGAGACTCTATGAATCCCCCTTTGTCTCAGCTTGATTCACACTTTATTTCTTGGGGCCACAAACTAGTTTGGGGCTTTATTACTATCCTGTACTTATGCCATGCTTTACTGCTTTATTTACGATTGTGCCTGGAGAACCTGTACTTTTTTGGAACATGGAATGTTTTTGCAGTATCGACAAGCCTAGTCACACTTTCGGGTTCCTTGTCATTTACAGCCATTGGCACAAACCCTAGGTTCGTCTCAGAGCCGGCCAACTTCGTTGCGGGTAGCTTAGTGGGGTGGCTCCCTGAAATAATTTATGAATCATGTGAATGCATTTTTGTGAGGCCTCGTTGCTTTTTATTTGGTTCTTCCCGAGGTTGATCGTGTGTGTGTTGCTATTTGTGCACCCCTGGAGGGTAAAACTTTCTGAAATCCGTGTCCGCGGTTAAGGACGACTTGGAGCACAGTATTTCGATCATAGACAACTATAACTAAAGTAATGCTATAAATTTGACTTTAACATGTCTAGTAATCAGTTTGACTACAACGGAATAAGTAAATAAAAGTGCCAACAACTACTGGATTTAGAATGTATTATGCTAATTGTATCTGACTAGTAAGTGCCACAACTATAATGGAATGAATAAAACTGCCAACTGTGTGAGTTCCTCGGTTTGACTTCCTCGTGTGGTCTCGAGGGGGAAATACCAAGATGGGTATGTTTTGGTGTTACTATCAGGTTGGATCTGAATAGGTCTTTCTTATCCCCCTGTAATAGCCAACAGTTGAATCGAGTCTCTATAGATTGTTTAGTGCATGATGCGTTGCCGCTTCAGTCCACCATACCTATGTAGGTGAGAGCCGCTAAATTCTAGACTCGCCGTGTACTGACCGCTCTGTTTTTCCTTTGCCCTTTGTCGGCACCCCGTTTGTTTTAGCAGGTATATGTCGACGTCGTTAGCAGGGTTACCTTTCCGGATTGGCCTTCTCTGTTTCTATGGGCTCCAGCTGCATCAGCTGTCCCCCAACTCCATCCTCCATGTAGCTTGCTACATTACTCTTTGCGAGTGCTGGCTCGGAATCAAGCCACACTTTGGTCTTTTCAAACGCTTCTTCAAGCTGAAGCGCCAGTCGGCTTCTAGCTCCGTAGTCTACGATGTAGGAGGCTGCAGTATCCACGTCGACTCCTCCGTCACGTACTTCGACATCAAACTCATGCCGTCCGTCCAAGGGTGTAGGGACAAGTGGTTCTACATCCATGACCAAAAGGCCGACGGAGACCACTTCGGACTCGCGCCTTTCGATCCCGCGACGCCGTGCAAGAGGAGGCGCTCCTGGAAGAATGTAGTGATGCCCGGTGAATCTACGGAGACAGATGTGATGTACGAGCACGTTTGCAACCTCAAGAGTCGCATGGGAAAATAAGAGGGAGGCTGCATGCTCATTCGCACGTGGCTGCGCCGTTGCGTCCAACCCCTGCAGGCTAGAGTCCACCCTATGTTCCAGAGGTACGGTTGTGCTACGAAGTAGCTTTGTTTATCGAATGCTTATTTTTTCTTGACTTGCTCTGACTTGTTTCCCGTATGCAGGATTGGAGGGTGTCGCCTTGTATGCCCCCTCTTCCTGAGGGGGTTATTCCTCATGAAGCCTTGGAAGAGGACGAGTTGGAGTCGACTGTCCCATCTGATGTGGACGAGGAAGCCCCCAAGTCGAGCAGTCCAGACACTTGCAAGTATTCGCGCAACGAGGATTCGGATGCATCATCTCCTTCAACTCCGGAAGGCACAGTTGCTGGTGCGGAGTCACCGATACCTTCCGTTCCTCTGAGTGCCGTGGCACCATCTTCTCGCAAGAATATGCGGCTGACGAAGGAGTCATCGTCGGAGTCGGCGGATCAAACCTTTGATTTTGACAAGTTTGATTGGTAGGTATACGGGTCTTCCTTTTGGTCCTTCTTTGGAGTTGCATTCTCTTGATGTTGGTTTTGTTCTACAGTCAGCCGGCGTCGTCATCTTCTGGCGACGTCCAATTTTTGAAAGAATCTGGAGTCGCGACCTCCAAGGCCAAGAAAGTGGTTGAGCGCACTCCTTCTCCTCCATTGGTGGCTAATTCCGGGCATAATTCATCGAGTTCTCCCCATGATGTGGAGCACCAGATGGTTACCTGGACGACTGCACGTCAATCGACTTCGGAGTCATTGGAGGATCTTGTATGTAAAGTGTTGCTTCTTCTGATTTTTGTAGTCGAATTTTTTCATCCATACCATCTGCCGATCCTTTACTATTTATTTTGTCGCAGCTCATTGTGAAGGAAGCCGCTCTCCTAGCGGAGCAAGTTCTTGCGATGGATCGCCAGCATGCAATGCTGGACAATCACCATCGTGTGGTTGAAAGTGAGTTTGTTTGCTTCTTCTTCTTCATCTTTGTGATATATTCTACTGAAGGTCTTTCTTTGTTTGTTTCACAGCTTAGCATAATGCACTCCTTCGCGATGCTGCTTCCCTAGAAAAGATGCTTGCCGCGGCCGTGAAGAGTCGCGATGAGGCCATCGCAGCACATGACAAATCGCGGAAACGCGAAGAGGATCTGCGTGCCTCCATCGTATCTAGGGAGAAATTGTTCAAAGAACAGCTTCTCTCGATTGCCAAGGCTCTCAGGTATTCCCTTGTCTAGATTTTTGCCGTGCCTTCTTCTTTCGAATTTGTTGTTGTGCTGACTTTTGTGCCAATGCTTGATTCTTGTGTAGATGCCAACGGTCTGAGATACGATGCCCAGGCACTTCGTCGTGATGATGCCTTGGCAGGCGCCATCTCGACAGTCGAAGATCGCAGTGCTACCGTTCAGGGGACGCTCACCAAGGCCAGGGGCATGCTCAGTCACCTCCGTGAGGAGCTGGCGTCCAAGGCTGAGATAATTGAAAATGTAGACGATCTGGTGGAGTCTCTTGGCGGAGGCATTCCTACAGGCTTAAAGAACTCACTCCGTGTAGCTGGCGCTTCAATGTCACTCGCGATGGTTCAAGACAATGGAGTCGAGGTTGATCCTGCTGCGGTCTCCAAGGCAATGCCTGTCAACGCGGATGGCCAACAGGTAGTCTCAGCTCCCTTCACAACTGTCTGTGGCAAGTACGGGCGGCAACTGATCAATACAGTTGCGAAGTATTCTGAGGAACTGCAGCGAGCCAAAAAGGCGGCGAAGGCTGCGGCGTCAGGGGCCGGCGGAAAGTATGTGGCGTCTGATACTGCCACAGACTCGATGAGGCCCCCAAAACCAAAGACTAAGTCGAAGAAGCCAGTTGTTCCTTAGTAGTCATGTTTGTTATAGTTAAATAGCCTATCTCTTTTGTCTAGAACATGCCTTTGGCGAATGTATATGTTGATACTTTGATTATGCCTGAATGCACTCGAGTCTTTTGTCTATGCATCGCCTTAGTCTTCTTATTGTCTCTTGCTTGGCTTGTGATAGGGCACATCGAGTGGTCCTTCGAGTGAACCTCGGAATATGCCACCCACTGATGATACTTTGGCACAGTCGCGCTCAAGGGTGGATGAGCTGTCTCTGCCCTCGCGACTCCGTGACCGCGTGAAGCAGTTGGAGCACGAGCTGCCTGTGCTTCGTGGTAACGCGGATGTATGGAAGTCGAGGGTGGAGAAGGACGTCGCCCGAGAGCAATATCTGCTAGGGGAGGTGACGCAGCTGGACGACCAATTTAAGTGTTAGCTCTCTTCTTCCTTATCTTTTCCTTGTAGTCACTCGCAGTAGTTCGTTGTCTTCTTATTTTTTCTTTTGCTTGCTATTGTTGTCAGTGCATGCCATCCGCAGGATGAGAAGGATAGGATTGCCATTCGCATGAATGGTCTGACCCAAGAGTAGCTTCAGGCGAGTGGATACTTCTGGGTGGATCATGATCGCGCAATCGCACTTGTGACCCTGCAGGATCGTGCGTCACGAGTGCTTCACTTTCTGAAGAAGTTGCAATCGTGTTTGAAGAATTTTTATCAGACGATGTTCCCGCTGGACGTCATTCCATCGAGCCTGATGGCCCTTCTTGCCAAATTTCAGGACTTGAGTGCAGTCCGCGAGTGTGTACGGCTGGTGCCAAGGCTACTCTATCGCTGGTGCGACTGCATAGGCTAGATGTGGATGTTACAGCAGTTGCTGCCGGACCGCCAGCGCCACCAGCAGGTTCGACTTGGAATATTGTTCCTCACTATCAAGCGGTTGATCGCCCAGCAGAGGAAATCGTCGACTTCTTCGAGGAGCAGACAAACGTTCCTTTGCTGCAACAGTAGTTTAGTTTGTATCCTACACATAGTTGCGCCAGTGTTGTAAAGTTCATATATATATGTACTGTGTATAATTGATTGACATTGATGTATATACAGAGCAGATTAGCGTGTATGCTTTGCGAGTGCGTTGCACTATGCGATTCCTTTTCGTTAGCCTGACTTGTGTTTATCTCAGCACCTTGCCAACCTGTCAGATGCGTTGCAATTTGGTTGGTGTTTGTCAAGGGTTCGATTAGTATGTCAGCTACTCAGGATATCGCGTTGGTTCGTAGAACAGATCTATATAGGGTGGCACAGCCCTTGAGTGGATAATTTGCAAAAATAAAAGGAAACACAGAGTTTTGGGGCACTTAGCTTTATTTATTCGCAGGATAGTATGGGGTACAATGTGTGTCTAAGTAGCCTTGGTTGAGTAGTTTTATTTGTAATGTAAGAATAAAAGACCACTAAGGATAGAAGCGCCACAGCTGCATGACGTTCCAGGGGTTGGAATACGCGACTCCTGTCTCGAAATCTTTGAGGCGATAGGCGCCACCTGGGATCACTTCTGTAATCACGTATGGTCCCTCCCAGGGGGAGTTGAGCTGAGATGCCCTTGCTGTTTCAGTCGCAGGACCAGGTCTCCTTCGACGAAGGACCTGGGGTGTAGCCTTCTATTGTGGTAGTTGCGCAGGTTCTGCTGGTAGATCGTTGATCTTTCCGCGGGGATTTCCCGTGCCTCGTTAAGGAGGTCGACGGAGTCTTCGAGTGCAAGAGTTGACTCCTGATCGCTGTAAGCGACCACTGGCGGTGCTTTGTATCGTACCTCTACGGGTAGCACTGCTTCAGCGCCGTGCACCATGAAGAACGGGTTATAGCCCGTGGCACTGTTTAGAGTTGGGGGCAGGCTCTAGAGTACCAATTGCAACTCATCTGGCCAGCAGCCTGCGGCTTGTTCGAGTGGCCGGAGGAGTCGCTTCTTGATGCCGCCGCAGACGAGCCCATTGGCTTTTTTGACCTGATCGTTGGTCTGTGGATGTGCTATGGATGCATAGCTTATGTTCATTCCCAGAATTCTTGGAACTCCTTGGATGTGAAGTTTGTCCCATTGTCCGTGATGACGTTGTGTGGTACTCTGAAGAGATAGACGATGGACTCGAAGAACTTGACTGTGTTGTATCCTGACTGGTTAGTCACTGCGTTGTATCCTGACGATGGACTCTATCCACTTGGTGAATTTGTCAACTGCGACCACGGGGTAGACTTAGCCTCCTCGTGAGGACTTTGGGAGCTTGCCGACCATGTCGAGACCCCATTGCGCGAAGGGCCAGGCCAATGGAATTGGCCGGAGTTCCGTGCTAGGGGCGTGTGGCCTGTCAGCGAAACCCTGGCAAGCGTTGCATTTTGGACAATGTCCATGGCGTCACGCATGGCCGTAGGCCAGTAGAATCCATCTCGTAGAGCTTTGGCGACAAGGGCTCGACTACCAGCGTGGTGCCCGCAAGTCCCCTCATGGATGTCGAGTAGAATAGCTCTTCCATCGGCATTGGAGACGTATCATTGGAGTACTCCTATGATGTTGCATTTGTACAGTTCGCCGTTGATAACAGTGAATGCTTTGGATCGCCGCGCAATGTGTCGTGCGTCAGTCGGGTCGTCCGGTAGCCTTTTGCTGAGAAGGTATGTGATGTATGGTTGAGTCCAAGATGGCTCGATCATCATGACGCTCATTGGTCCTTCGAGTCCTGTGTCAAGCTCCAGGTCGTCGAGTGTTGTTGGCTCATTGGGCGGCGCAGCCCCCGAGTCCATTGTTGCGCTTGTTTTCTTCTCTGCGGCCTTTGGCTTGATGGAGCGTTCATAGATGGGCTCGAGAAATACCCCAGGTGGTATGGGGGCGCAGGTAGAGCCAATGTTGGCGAGTGCGTCCGCCTCTTCATTGCTTTCACGGCCTATGTGTCGTAGCTCGCAGCCATCAAAGTCCCCTTCGAGTGTGTCATAGAGGTCGCGGTAGGCGATCATGTTGTCGTTTAGTGCGTCGCACTCATGCATTGTCTGGTTGACAACCAGCTTGGAGTCGTCGTATATTGTGAGCCTCTTGGCGCCGCAGGCTTTTTCCATCCTCATCCCGTGTAGCAGGGCCTCATATTCAGCTTCATTGTTGGAGGTGGTGAACTACATTCGCTGGTGATGTTAGTATGACACCTGTGCCAACTCCATCATTTTGCTTGGATCCGTCAAAGTGCATTGTCCAGAGGTAGAACATATCTGGTTTTTCAGGGAGCTATTTTTCCATCCAGTGCACGAGGAAGTCGAGGAGGACTTGCGACTAGATTGCATCGCGTTTTTCATATGTAATGTCTCGTGGAGACAGTTCGATTCCCCAAAGCGCGACTCGTCCGGTGGTGTCGGGATTGTTGAGGATATGCCCAAGCGGGGCATCGTTGACTACCACGATTGGGTGTTCCTGGAAGTAGTGGCGCAGTCACCGGGTTGTCATGAAGACGCCGTACACCAGCTTCTAGTAGTGCAGGTACTGCTGCTTTGTTGGCATGAGTACCTCGCTGACGTAGTAGATTGGGCGCTGCACCTTCTGGATCTTGTTTTCCTCAACTCGTTCCACCATGAGCACCGTGCTGACCACCTGGGTGGTGGCAGAGATGTATAACAATAGTGGTTCCCTTTCACGTGGGGTCACCAGTACTGGCGAGGTCTTCGAATGCTTCCTATGCCTCGTTGGTCCATTTGAACTTGTCAGCTTTGCAGAGGAGTTGGTAAAAGGGCACTGCGTTTTCGCCCATTCGACTGATGAATCGACTGAGCGCCACGATTCACCAGCCAGCTGTTGGACGCCTCTTATGTTCTTAGGCTTCTCCATGGCCAGTATGGCTTTTATTTTCTTTGGGTTCGCCTCGATCCCTCTTGCGGAGATGAGGTACCCGAGTAGTTGCCCAGATGGTACGCTGAAGGCGCACTTGCCCGGATTGAGCTTGATCCGGTAGAGGTCGAGGTTGGTGAAGGTTTCACGCAAATCATCGATTAGTGAAGCTTCCTCTTTGGTCTTGATTACGATGTTGTCAATATAGACTTGGATGTTGCGACCAAGTTGGTTCTTGAGGCAAGCCTGCATGCACCACTGCTAGGTGGCTCCTGCGGTTTTTAGCCCGAAGGGCATTGTGTTATAGCAGAACACACCAAAAGGCATTGTAAACGCCATTTTCTCATGATCCTCCTCCTTCATTTGAGGAGACAAGCCTCAGTGGAGTCGATGATCTAGTCGATTCGTGGTAGCGGAAAGTGGTCCTTCGAGCAGTGCTTATTCAGAGAGGTGAAGTCCACGCACATCCGCAGGATATCCGTGACCTTTTTTGGTACTAGCACCGTGTTAGTGAGCCAAGTGCTTTCCTTGATCTTACGTATGAATTTGGCATCGAGGAGTCTCTTGATCTCCATTTCGACTGCCTTTTCTCTTGGTTCAGACAGTCGGCAAATTGTTTGTTTGACTGGCCTTGCGTCTGGGTTGACATTGAGTGCGTGCTCACCAAATTCCCTGGGAACTCCTGGCATGTCCGCTGGACACCAGGTGAAGATTTCCCAGTGCTCACGGAGGAATTCGACGAGCGCGAGTTCCTATGCGGGACTCAAGTTGTTGGCGATGAGAGCCGTCTTGGCGGGCTCCGATGGGTGCACCTGAAATTTCTTCGTGTGCACTGACGAGTCGAAGGAAAGGTCGGGTGAACTTGGCTGGCTCAGGGGAGGCAAACTATTGTCTGTCGACTCCTTCAGTCTTGCGAGCTCTTCCTGCATTCCGAAGGACTGGGAAATTCTGTTGAACTCCCTGTCACAACTGTCGGACCTCTCGAAGCTCCCGTTGATTGTGATGACACCATTAGGGCCTGTCATTTTCATCTGCAGATAGACGTAGTGTGGCACTGCCATGAACGTAGCGAACACGATACGTCCGAGGATGCAATGGTATTGTGAGGGCCAGTCGACGACTTCGAAGTTGATGCGCTCGCGTCGAAAGTTTTTCGGCGTGCCAAAGATGACGTCGAGGTTGATTTTGCCAAGAGGATTTACGTCCTTGGCTGGGCGGATGGCGTGGAATGTCGTGTCCGAGGCCTCTAAGCAGGTCAGACGGATCCTCATTGCTCGCAAGGTACTCGCGAACATAAGGTTAATGTCGCTTCCGCCGTCCATGAAGACACGGCTCATGTCGAAGCCTTCGATTTGCACCTCGAGTACGAGGGGACAGTGGCCTGGACAAGGTACTTGGCGTGGATGGTCGCGCTTGTCGAAGGTGATGCAGGAGTCGCTTCCATTGAGGTACTCAGTGGTGGATGGTGGTGAGTTCGTCGCCAGATTCACTTGGCGAGTGATGGCTTTTTGCACCCGATTGGAGGGGCGGCCCTTTTGGATCATCATGGTACCCATGGCCCGTGGGTACGGTTCGCCTCTATGGTGCTGGTCCGGCGTAGCTGCGTTTGGTGGAGGAGGAGCTCCATGTGCCATAACGCCTGGGGCGGCTCCGTAGCCCCTGTTGACTGCGTCGCGATTCATCCGAGCCAGGCCCTCATGTAGTTTGAGGAACTCGCGGCAGTCCTTGAGGAGGTGGCTGGATTTCTTTTTGCCGTCATGCTTGTCGATGTAGAAGTGCACCGTGCATGGCCCAGACAACTTATCCTCAATGGATGTTGCAGGTGTCTCGTCGCGAGTGCGGTGCTGCCATACTTGCGTGGTTTTTCTGGAGTCGCGGTGTCCACCGCTGTAGTAGCCGCTGTTGCGGTTGTCGTCGCGTCTGTCGGCGTAGCCAACTGCGACCATGTTGACGTCGTCGCGGTCATCGTAGATGCGCATTCGACGTTTTCTTCGGCGGTCACGTCTGCGCTCGAGTTTTGCTTCATCGTCAGAGTGGACGTGATTTTTTATTGAATCTTCTCCATCTTCCCACTGATTCGCGATTTCCATCAGGTGGTCAATGGTTTTGGGCTTCGAGCGGCCCACCTCCTCCCTGAGCTCTATGTGGCAAACGCCGCCATTGAATGCGTCGATTGCACGATCCTCCGAGATATTTTCCATGGAGTTCTTGATGATGGACCACCTCTGGATGTACGAGCATAGCGATTTCCCCGACCTTTGCTGGCAGCACCTCAATTCTTCGATTGATGCAGGCCTTTTGTAGGTGCCCTTGAAGTTGCGCGCTAAGTTGTAAACCAACTCTTCCCAACTGCGAATGGATCTGCGTGGGAGGTTGTTGAGCCATGCCCGGGCGGTACCCTATAGCTGTAGCTGCAGGCATTGCATGGCCGTGCTTCGACTCCCGCCGTGGAGCCTGACGGAGGAGATATGGTCCTCTAACCAGATTTTCGGGTCATGCAGACCATCAAACTTTGGGTTCTCTGATGGGAGCTGAAACCCCTTGGGCATTCGCTTTTGCCTGATGGCTCTGCTGAAGCATCTAGCGCCACAGAGCTCCACCTCTTCGTCTTCTAAGTTAGTCGATCGGGCACGTCGCGCCCTTGGTTTGTCGATCTTGCGCTGTGTGATGTCATCACGCGCGTCGTAGTCATGGTTGTGTCGCCGTGAGCGGCGGCGTTGAGACAGGTCGTCGCTGGATGAGGGTGAGGAATAGCGTTTTTCCAGAGCCTTGCCTTTCTTCGGCTCCGGTATCGGCTCTTTGTCGAGAGCAGCTTCGATTAACCTCAAGCCTTCGAACGTAGATCGGTGCATGGCAGCTCGAGGGTCTCCAGCTGGCGGCTGGTCGTTGAGGAGGTACATGGTGGCCTTCGTCACCGTGGCTTGTGGCGTTTTTGGAAGCACGTTGCCACGCATATCCACTGTCATGGAGCCAAAGTCGAGGACCTTTGCGGCTTCTACACGCTCTTGTTCGGTGAGGTGGGCTAATCGAGATCACCTCTTGTTAGCGACATACTCGTTACACTTGGAGTAGGATCCTTTGTGGGAGGAGATCCCAGCTCATCGGAGGCTCGACTCTTCCGCCGCCTTTTTACGTGCCTCGAGTTGCGCGATTGTTTGTAGTTGGCATTTGTATTCCTGTTTCAGGAGCCAATGGTAGCCCATCAGTAGTTCTTGTGGGGAGCCAAAACGCAGAGGGTGGCCTCATAGGGCTGCTCGGCAGCGGGCCCACTCGAGATCGTTGAGTCTGATCACGACGCGTTCGCCGGTTTGCTCGTTCACCATGGTGGGGGGTTCAGTTGCCCCTCCATTATTGACGGGGGCGCTGTTGGTAGGTCCGCATTGGGTGGTCCGCCATTGGGTATGCCACCGTTTGGCGGGTCGGCTTCATGGCCACTGTTGCCCATGTTGTCGGGATTGGCGGAGGAATCGCCTGCGTTGATGACGGTGCACATGAAGTGGATGGGGAAGCTGCTGCTCCCACAACTTTCAGATCCGTAACCGTAGGCTCCATCTTCAGTTGCCAGATCGCCCAGATCAGATTCGCGACTGCTGTCGCTGACCGTATTCTCAACTATTGTCGAGGCATTGAGATCATTGAGGGTGCCGATCAGTGGAGGGAACCACGATACTGGAGCAATCGATGGTGTTTTTGGCTGGTCAGACATGTGAAGCATGCCCATCTGATCAACTTAGAAGCGGAAGCTCCAGACCGCCAGGCTAATTCCGTTGACCACGGACTCGAAAGCCGGGCGAGTGACCGGCATGTGGACGGTGAAGTCGAACACGCCGAAGAGCTGGCGAATCTCCGCTGTTGCGGAGTTGTAGATCGTAGTTGATGGGGCCGAAGAAGCCGCAACATCAGCACTCCCAATTCCCACAGATGGTGCCAATTGACGAGGGTTTAACTCATCAATGCACATTTTTATGGAGTTGGGTTCTAGAGAAGAAGGGAGCGTTGGAAGCATCAATCGGCTAGCAAACAAGCACACAGGGGACTCGAAGACTTTCCCAGGTTCAGGCCTCGTAAAGGTCCCTACTCCTGCTTGTTTGCTCATGGAATTAACAGAGGAACCGAAGGTTACAATGGTGCGCAGATGCAATCTGGCGAGGGTTGTGGAAACTAGGGTTGCGTGTGTCCTCCTCGCCACCCCTCCTAGCGTTTATATAGATAGGCTTGGTCTCGGGTAGCAGGTCGAGTCGGTTACATTTTAGGGTTTTCCCCTTTGAACTTTCTATCTTTAGCTTCTTCTTGTTCCTCAAGCAATCGAGAGTCTGTAGATTACTCGAGTTCTCTACTTGGGCCTTGGCGACACCGTGGGCTTCCGCTGTATTCAGGCCGTATATATGAAGCTCGAGTACCTGTAGGGTATACCCATGTCACACATGATAACTATAGCACATTATTTCACTTTATCCCTAGCGAGACAACAAAAGAAAGTAAAAAACCAAAGTAGATCTTGAATACTGTTTGTCACAATTCAATCACTACCACCATGCTACTCCATCTAATACACACTTCTCCCCATACAAGTTCTTGCATATAAGTTGGATCAAAACAAACAATTAAGAACGGGGTACATGATATGCATCTATCAATACATCTTACACAAAATAGATTCCAATCCCAAATATCAAATCATAGAACAAAGATCCACCACATAGGAATTACAAATATGACCATAATCATGTAGGATAGCACATATGATACTAGATCTATGAATAACAAGAGAAAATAGATCAAGCTACTGCCACAAACCCATAGCCGAGAGGTGGACTACTCCCTCTTCATCTGGTGATGATGCTAGAGACGTTGGACAGGGTGAAGTCCCCCCGGAGGCGGCTCCAACAGAATTTCCCCCTCCAATCTTTGCTCGATCTGACTCTGTTTGGCGGTGCTTCATTCTCTGGTGTCTTTTCTCGAGGACTCCCCAGGGGATCCTTATTTAGGGGTTTTTAGGTCAAGAGAACTCTGTGGGTGAAAGAATCAATACGATCGGGCGGTCGAGGAGGAAACAAGGGTAGGTGGCGTGCCCACCTGGGCTGGGCGCGCCACCCATCCTCATTTGGGCCTCTTGGCCCTCTAGGTGGAAAATTGGTATTCCCAAAAGTTCAGGTCCATTTGACTTCATATAGTTGCTGAAACATTGAAAACAGGGTTTTCCTGCCCTGCCAGGTTATAGCCAAAATAAAGGGGATCATTGGTAAATCACCAAAAAATCAATGTAAGACATGGATATAACATTATATATGATGCAAATATGTGGGAAAGCATGTTAACAAGCTACAAACATCATGTATACATTTTACATGCATCAACATCCCCAAGCTTAACCTATGCTCATCCTCGAGCATGAAGGTGATAAAAACTAAACATGGACTTTGGAGTTTGTTACCTTTGCTTATTTCATTGTCATGTAAAGTTCATAGGATCAATTCCTTTCAATGAAACATAATATGCAAGTGTACTATCAAGTTGTATATTTTAGACATCTATGAACATGTTAAACAATAAGTAATGGTGTGATAAAACAAATGATGAACAAAACAAACCTTCAAGCACACTTTGATGAAACTATAGAATAAGAGACTCTTTTCATGATTGGCATTGGTGTTTTGTGCCTTTATTTTGGGCTACTTCTTAGTTTCATGCCCTTGACTGGAAGACTCACTTCTTAGTTTCATGTCTTCCCTTTAGATATTTTGCATCTCGTATCGAAAGTAAGCATTGAATACATATGTTAATCCTCAATAAATAATGTAAAAATAATGTTTTGAGCTATATAGTTCATGTCAACAATACTAATAAGGATGGGGTTCCAAGTATCTTTTATTTCAAAGCTTCATATGGTTTATGTTCTAAACACCATACCCTTGACCTTGCACTCCTCATGATACCAAACGTAGGCATGTCATTGTATGCACATGTTGGTCTTAAAACCACATCATTGAAGTACCTCTTGCTCCATGTATAGCTATATGCCCCCCTTTTTGTATTTATTTGTTTATTTATTTAGCATAGGAGTTAATATAATTCCTTGGTCATGTTCAAGGTGGGAGGGGGCAGTATCTCTACTCCAGAAGAACAAGAAAAATAGACATATGAATCATATCAACAAGGATCATCATGATGTAAGTTTCCACCATGTGTTTCCGCACAACGCATGGATTTGACTTGCGGTTTAGGAGAGGTTCATCTAACATGCCTACTACAGTATGCACACTTTATTTCACATCGATGAAATCCATAGGACCAACTTTAACATGATTAATTATCAACATTCAACATTGAAATCTTTTGCCATGATAGCATGGTTTGGCTGACATCAACTAATAAGATGTAAAGCACAAAAATTCCATAGTGGTATCACCCCAAACCTTAATTTCTTATGAGATTTAAAATTCATGAAAAAGGTGTTTTAAGAATGTTTGGAGGATTAACATACGTACTATACTTGAAAGTACATTTTTCCACAAATAGGTGAATATTCATAGTCTAGTTTATGGGGTTTGGAACAAGTCTTAGCTTGTATTGTGAAGGCTTAGTAAAAAGAGATCTAAAGAGTGTGCAATCTAATTCATAGTGCCAAAATTTATTTTCTCACATTTCTCCTTAATGTTGAACATGAATATACACAAGAACAGTATACAAATTAATAGGCACAAAACAAATCAAACTTCATATAACTACTTGAGCTTAAGAACTAGACACAACTTGAATTTCAGCCTTTTGCTTTTATCTCCCCTTTTCTTTTATTTCAAGGAATTCTTATTCATTTTTAATCTCATTAAGGGAAAGTTTATTTTCAGTAGCTCTATCATAAACATTTATAATAGTGGTGGCGGTCCTTTTAATGCAAAACAAACGTAAAATAAAGAAAACAGACGCTCCAAGTTTCAACGATAGTTTTATGTTACTCCAAAAACAAAGTTTAGAGGTTTGCAAACCGAGAGTTTAATAGGTCCAGTGAGGTGCATTGGGCATCCCCAAGCTTAAGGTTTTCAACATCCTTGGATTTCTCTTGGTGTGATGTTCCTCTATTCTCTGTCAAAAAACATCAACACGAAACTTTTTCTCTCATCTCTTTTCTGAGTGGTGACATTAGTGGCACAAAAGTATAATAGTTGCTGCATATATATCAAACACAAAATTCTTTCTAAATGTTCCATCAAGCATATAATATTTCTACATATCGCTAGCATATAATATGACTCATAACAATCATTTTAGAACACTTGGTAATGGTTAAAACAAAACATGGCAGAATCTGTCCAGATTTACAGTAGCAGCAAAACGATTTTTTCTTGCCCACTTAAACATGTCATAAATTTTGTCAAATTTTATTTCACACATAGGATGAAATTTTTTAAATAGAATTGGAATTACATAACAAAATATAAAATTCCTGCACTAAAAAATGTTCTGCAGAAATTTGCTAATTCATATATTTAGCAACTTTTTAACATCCAAAATGGGTTCTTGGTACTTTATTAAAAATTATAGAAAGAAAACCAAAACAAAACTCTATTTCTACATCAAGAGTTCAAAGCAAAAATCCAAAAGAAAATAAGTAGGTTGCCTCCCGCAAAGCGCTTTCTTCATAGCCATATAGCTAGGCTTTACTTACTTGGTTTAAGTGATGTGGAACTCATGGATAGATTGGGCTTATTTGCTACCTCCTTATTCCTTGGAAAGTGTTCCATACATTTCTTGTGAGAAAACTGAAACTTCACATTTCCTTCTTTTGTATCAATGACTGTACATGTTGTTCTCAAAAAGGGTCTACCATGTATTATAGGACTTGAGGTATTGCTCCCCATGTCCATGTCAATAAAATAAACAAGTACAAATGTCATATGAACTTCAACCATGATATATTTATATTTTCCTAAAGCATGTTTAGTTGAGTTATCAGCAAGTAAAATATCTGTAGAGCATTTTTCCATGGGTTTCAAATCAAGTAAATTATATAGATCTTTAGATAAAACTGAGACACTAGATCCTAAATCTAGAATAACATGATGTGTATATTTTCCAATAGTGATTAGGATCTTGGGGAGCCATACATCCCCAAGCTTAGGTGGTATCATAGCTCCATTATTATATCTTTCAATCTTTTCGTTTATAACATAATTTGCTAGGTAGGAACAAAATCATGCTTAATGACTAGTAAAAGATGGATCATTAGAATTTTTTGCAATAAGTTAATGAGTTCATGCAAGCTACATTAATCAAGATCAAGTAGAGGTTATTTTGTTTCACTTAGCATTTTGACTTCTTCTACTTGGTTATCATTTGTTATCATTAGTGTTTTACTTTCCTCCATAGTAGTTTCTCTATCGTCATTAGTGTTTTAATAGATTCTCTATCAACGGATGTGTTTGCAAAGCTCATCCGAAGTATATAGCGCATTTTCTCGCCTTGTGGTGATACTAGCACGACTCCTGCCCCTTCTCCTTCCGTTCTTTTTGATCCGTCGAAGTACATTGTCCAAGCGCTAGACAGGTCAGGTGCACCCGCACATTGCAACTTTGTCCATTCTATGATGAAATCTGGCAAAACTTGTGACTTGATCGCCTTGCGCTTCTCATACGTGATGTCTCGAGGGGATAATTCATTTCCCCATAGAGAGACACACCTAGTTGCTCCTGGATTGTTGAGTATGTTTGACAAAGGTTCTTCATTCACCACTATGATCGGATGTTCCGAAAAATAATTTCATAGTTTTCGTGCTATCATAAATACCCCATATGCTAGTTTGGATGGCGATAAGACCTCGCTCAGGAAGTAGACTAGCCTCTGCACACCATGGGTTTTCCCTTCTTCGGGTTGCTCCACGACCAAGGCCGTGTTGACCACCAGATTTGTGGCAGAAATATAAAGTAGTAAAGGCTCTTTCTCTTTTGGCGACACGACAATAGGAGATGTCGAAAGTGTCCTCTTAAGGTCTTCAAAGGTGCGCTGAGCTTCTTCCGTCCATTCAATTTTTTCCGATTTCCTCATGAGGGCATAAAATGGAAGCGCTTTTTGTCCTAACCGTGCGCTGAAACGACTGAGTGTCGCTACTCGTCCTTCCAGCTGTTGTACGCCATGTAGATTTGTTGGCTTCTTCATTATTAGCATTGCTTGTATTTTCTTAGGATTACCCTCGATTCCTCTGGCTGATACCAAATATCCGAGGAGTTGCTCTGCGGGGACTCCAACGAAACATTTCTTTGGGTTCATTTGATGCTAAACTTGTCAAGATTTTTGAATGTTTCTTCAAGGTCCTTGATAAGCGCATATCCTTGTCTTGTTGTAACTCTAACATCATCGATATATACTTGTACGTTTCTGCCTATTTGGCTTCCCAAACACTTCTACATCATCCGCTGATATGTTGCTCCAGCATTCTTGAGGCCAAAAGGCATTGTTATGTAGCAGAATACACCATAAGGTGTGATAAACGTCGTTTTCTCATGATCTTCTTCCTTCATCCTAATCGGGTGGTATCCTGAGTAAGCATCCAAGAAAGAAAGACGACTGCATCCCGCGGTTCCATCGATTATTTGGTCGACGCACAACAATGGGAAGTGATCTTTTGGACAATGTTTGTTCAGTGCAGTAAAGTCGATGCACATCCGAAGTTTTGTAGTATTTTTCTTTGGAACACATACTGGGTTTGCGACCCACTCTGCTTTTGTTAATTCTTTGATAAAGTTGGCATCAGTAAGGCGATGGAGCTCCTTCCAATGGATTTACGCTTTGGTTCTTCGAAGCGATGAAGCGGTTGGTTTACTAGTTCCTCCTTTGGATCTAAATTTAATGCGTGCTCACCATGTTCACTGGGAATCCTCGGCATGTCAAAAGGTAGCCATGCGAAGATCTCCCAGTGCTCATGGAAGAACTCGATGAGCGCGCTTTCTTATGCGGGATCAAGATTGGAAGCCACAAATGTTGTTTTCATCGGGTTAACGGGGTGGATCTGTCCTTCTTTTGTGTCCTTTGTTGTGTCAAAAGCCTGATCGGGATTGGCACACGCTACTTCCAGTGGTTCTCCGTTTACTGAAGTTTTGAGTTGTTCAAATTCCGTTGCCATCCCGAAAGATTCTGAAATTTGAACTCCTAATCGCAATTGTCTGCACGTGTGAAGCTTCCTTTTATCGTGATGATTCCCTTTGGTGCTAGCATTTTCCTGAATAGGTATGCATAATGTGGCACCGCCATAAACCATGCGAAAGCTTGTTGTCCCAGGATCGCATGATATTGTGATGGCCAGTCCATGACTTCGAATTCGAGTCTTTCTCGCCTGAAATTTATTTTGGAACCGAAAACAACGCCAAGAAAAACTTTGCCCCAAGGAATTTCGGCTTTACCTATTATTATTCAATGTAAAGATGTTCCTATTGGCGCGAGATTGTCCAGGGAGTAGCCCGTTGTTCTCAGTGTTTTTGCGTAGATCAGATTTTGTTGCTTCCTGCGTCCATGAAGACCTTGCTCATATCAAACCTGCCAATTTGTGCTTAGACTATCAAGACTGAGTGACCCGGTCGTAGGACCCGAAAAGCGGGTGACCGGCTCTGCTAAATGTGATTTCTTGCTCTAACCAGTGGAGATATTCGAGTGTGGTTGATGTTGTTGTTTCCGCCATATTGATTTCTCTTGTGATGAGCTTCTGAATTCTATTGGATGGACGCCCTTTCTAGATCATGGACATTGCTCCTTTTGACCTAGGGTACTCGTTGTTTTTATCATTTGTGTTTTGTGGTGGTGGTTTGCCAATGGTTAATGTGCTAGGTGTAGATGCATATCCTTGATTTGCTGCTGTGGTTGCCTTTGCATTATATAGCTCCTACATCTTCAGGAATGTTCGGCAGTCTTTCATGAGGTGGTTAGATTGTCATCTGCCTACTGAGTCGACTTAGAAATGCATATTACAGGATCCTTCTAGCATTTGCATCACAGACATGGGTGGGTCTTGTGCTCTTGGCTGATACCGCTGTGCTGACTGGCTTCTTCCAACGTTGTCCCTGTTTTGGTGGTATCCGCTGTTGTAGTCGTTGCTTCTGTTGTTACCTTCACCCGAAAAACCTGCTGAAACATAGTTTGGTCCCGTGTTTCCATCGTTGTTCCTTCTTCTATCGTTGCCGTGCTTGTGCATGTCTTCTTCGGGTGATCGCGTATGATTATCATGCAACGCGTCTTCTCCATCAGTCTAGCGATTTGCTATTTCCATTAGCTGTGAGATTAATTTGGGTTTAACCCATCCCAGTTCTTCTATGAATTCTCGGTGACGGAGGCCATCGTTGAAGGCGTCGATGGCCCTTTCATCGGATATGGACTCATCTGAGTTTTTTATGATATTCCATCGTTAGATGAATGCTCTTATTGACCCCCCAAATTTTTGTTTGCACGCTCGCAACTACTTCAAGGACGTTGGTCTTTTAAACATGGATTGGAAGAGTCGGATGAACTTATCTTCCAGGTCATTCCAGCTACCGACGGAATCTTCGGGTAACTGCCTAAGCCATGATCTTGCGGTGCCGGTGAGATGTAGTTGTAGGCTTTGCACTGCGGTAGTTGTGTAGCCGCTTTGTAATTTAACAGTGGCCAAATAATCTGCTAACCAAGCTTCGGGTTCATGTAGTCCATCGTACTTGTGACGGTCGTGTGGAAGTTTGAAGTCCTTGGGTACTGAGGTTTTGCAAACCCGCTGCGTAAAACAGCTGGCTCCGCAAATCTCGTAATTGTCTTTATTGTATCCATCTTGATATCGTCGGCTGCGGTTTTCATCTCTTGATCCATCGCTCTTGTGTTGCGTGTTGTCGTATCTTGTGTTGCTTCGTGGCTCGGGTCGTACGAGATGTGCCTGGTGTGGCGATCAAGATCGTCGGGTGTGTCCCACTTGTCGAGGATTGTTGTGACAGCGTGGGGATCTATCAGGATGTCGCGTGATTTCTTGCTCTGCTTCCGCTAGAGAGGCTCCTACCATGACAAGGTTCATCAGGGCGGAGCGGTGGAGGGTCGCACACAGATTGTCGGGTGTGGGCTAAGTGGTGAATAGATATGTTTGCACAGCCACAATGGTTGCCTAAGCTATTTTTGCCTTGATGTTTCATTCTTGGTCAATCGACATGAATGATAGGTCGAGATCTCGGATGAGTCCACTTCTTTCTGCTTCAGGGATATGCTGCAGTCGAGATGTTGCCCTTCTTGGTGGTGCTCCTCCTGTTATGCTCCCCGATCCTCGAGTAGAGCTTAACTGCACCCGTCGTAAGCTGGATTCGTCGACTAATCTATTTCTTTCGTTGAGTTGCCTTTGCATCCTAAGTAGGTATCTCTTCTTGTGGTGAAGAAGATACTGGTATGCTAATAGATCCTCATGTGAAGCATCCGCTGTCATCGGAACTGCTCCTGAAATTTCTTCCCTTGCTTTTTTCCATGCCGATGCTGGTAGCTGAAGTCTTTGCCTCTCTCCTCCATGCAGTTCTCCGCCTCTTCCTTGGACTATGCAATTATCTGTTGTTTCTCCTCTGTTTCCGTGTTCTCCTTCACTATCGTGTTTCCTGCATTGTCATCTGGTAAAATATCATCGGGGTTGAGGATAGGATTATCGTTAGAGTCATGTGGTGTTGATGTATCCCCGTTGATCATGCACACTTGGTGGCGTGTTGTGTGTGGGATGATAGCGTCATCTTCTGCTTCAAAGGATGTGCTGATAGTATTCTAAGATTGTAGTTCTCAATAGATCTTCGCCATCGTTTCTTCGAGGTCAACATTTTCCCTTCTTTCTTCAGGTTCTAAGTTTGTCGGGTTTGATTCACGTGATGGAGTTGGCTAAGGACCTGATTCAAGGGAGAGATTACCATGAAGGCCATCAAGGTCCCCTAGACCCATCTCGATTTTCTCGCCTTCTTCGATCTGTGTTGTGACGTCCGTGAAGGATCCGACTGAAGATGCTGGTACCGCCGTAGGCGTAGGTTTTTGCTGATGAAGAGGGCACATCTATAGGAGAAGGTTGTGGCTAAGCTGAAGAACTGGGGAGGTCCGGCATAGCCATACCCTCGGCAGTCCCACTGCCCCCGCACCGATGTTACCCTCCTCATGACTAGGTGGGCTCAGATCCGGTGCGGCCGCTGAGTCCTCTTGGATAGGGCTCGGTGAGCAACGCCATCACACGGGGGTGAGATGGAGCACTCTGGATGGGAGAGGAGATGTTGGGGCCTCTCTAGGGAATCACCCTTGCAGCGCTGCAGAATCAGATAACAAACAACAATTTAGGAGGAGAAAGAGAAACAAGTAAAATGCAAATATAGTGAAGAAAGACCTGGAAACAATCAAGGAAGGAGAAAAAGGACTTAGTCGGCCGAGGTTGGAGGTTCCGGGGCTCTCTAGACAGTGGTCTTGGGCACGGGCTTACCGGCACCCTTAACCCTGGATCTCTTCTGCCTCTTCTTGGGCGGGGGCACCTCCGAAGCTGCGACCGAGGTTGCGGGACGCTTCTAGGAAGGGGTAGGAGCCGGATCATCCATGGCGAGAGGAGGATCCTCGTGGACCTAACCGGCCGGGTTAGCTGAAGATTCAGACGTAACTGGAAACAGTGAGAGATGGGCACCGGATCATGTACCTCCATAACCTCAACATCGGTGTCATCATCATCCGGCCAATCCCTTAAAGAAGAGGCCTTACCAGAGGTTCGTGTGGTGCTGTCCGGAGTAGGCAAGAATCTCTCTAGGTCAGGCCCATCTGCGTCCGGCTCTGAGCGTTCCTACATCCATTTGAGGGCTGGCTCCTTGCCATTTTCAATTGTCTGCTGGAGAAACAACTAAGAACAAAAATACTAAAGGATCAAATTAGGATTCAATCTGACATACCACGAGACTCGGAAAGAGTATCAGGATAAGAACATACCTTAGGTGGAAAGTTGGCCCGGGTGAAGTGCTCAAGCCCCCACTTCCACGCCTCGGTGAACTCCTTATCTATCATAAAGATAACCTTAACCCGGTGGGATATGTCGGAGTTGGTAAGCTCGAAGGAGGAGGTGTGATTGGGGTCAAGAGGACCACTCAAGTGGCAAATCTTATTCGAGCGTTTCTGTAGAGGGGAGATCCGGCTGCGTACGAAGGAGATGATAACATCCTCGCTACGCAACCCCAGCTTGACTAGGTCCTTAATTCAGTCTACCTCATTCGCCAGGGTAGTAGGCCGCTTCGGGATCTTCTCCCACAAGGAGGTGTCCGGAGGACCCAACTTGAAGGGGAGCAGCCAGATCAAGTCTTCCTCGAGTTATTCCTAACATAGAAAAAGGTTCGGGTCCATCCTTTGCAGGATTCAAGGCCGGTAACCCGGGGAAGGTAGAGTTTTTGCGGGGAGAAATTGAGGCACCACTGAACTGGGTCAAGAGTTTGTTGGTCGGGGCAAGAAGAGGGTCAGGAATGACATTTTTGTGTAGACCAAAGAACTTGATCCAAAGTTCTTTGGTGGGCTAGAGGCTAACATATCCCTCTATGCCATATGCGAAAGAAGAAAGTGAGGTAATGGCATTGGCCGTTAGATGGTGTGGCTGAAGTTGGAGGTGTCTCGTACCTGGATTGAGGGAGGGAGCAATCTCCAAGGTGGCGAGGCGGCACGTGATGCCTGCGGGGATGCGGTGGGTCTCGTAGAGCTAGTAGATGTCATCTTGACATACCCACACGCCTTCCCAAGTGCCGTGCTCTTGCGCTCCTTCTTCCCCCTCCTCTTCCTCTGCAACGATGGTAATTTCCTCTTCAGTCATGTCCAAGTCGATGTCTTCGAGAGGCCAATCTGCGGTGGCAGGCAGCAACTTGGAACGGTAGGGCCCCGTAGCGGAGAGCTTGTGCAGGATCAGCGGCACGGATGCGAAAGAGCAGCGAGGCATGGCAGTGCTGGTGCTACGATAAGCGGAAGTGGCGGCGGCGGCAGCGTTGCTGTGGAGAAGAAGAAGTAGAGGGCAAGGGCGCGTGCGAAGTGGGGAAATCCCCAAGGGCCACCCATGTCCACTATTTAACTGTGCCTCTGGGAGGTGTAGTGGGATCAACCGCTGCGGAGCAGCCACACGATATGGCCGTGTATCCGCCAAGCCAGCCAATCAGGAGCAAGCCACACCAAGGGCCACATGAAGCAGGGAATCCCACGACACGACGTGGTTATACAGTTAATGAGGGGGTTGCCATGATGTGACGTGCGCATCAGTTATTCCTGAAAATCAATATAGTAACCGGCGCAGTAACTGGCGCGACCCTTAAAATGAGGCAAGATGATGTGGGGAATCATATGAGAGAAGGAGAGATGACTCAGATGTACGGACAATAACCCAGCTAACAAGAAGTAACTCGGATTGAGCCAAGGGAATGTCAAACCAAAGAGACCGGGTTATAGGATGAATCGGCAAGGAAAGTGCAGATCTTGATAAATGGAATCTGTTGTGGCCTTATCAGCTGAAGTTGCTAAGACCGCACCATCTTTGGGGACTAATGTTGGGGGGATACCCCTGGGTAGGGTCACGCCGGGGTAAAAAGGCCGAGTTAGCCGAGGTACGGCAAGGTCAAAGCGAATGCTGACCGAATCACCTCAAGGCAGGCCGACTTATGAAATGACCCGGTCCGGTGGCTGTCCACCTAACGTTAATCCGGCCGGCATAAAACATAAGACATCAATGTTTGGTTTGTCTTATTTGCAGGTACCCTCGTAGCCAGGTTAGCCAAGCGCTAGCTGGGTTACCACTTTTCTTCCAAGAGAAGGAAGGAATCTCCTGCTGGTCAAAAGGTGGCCTCTGTCCACTGTAGCGTGAGCGAACCGAGCTGAGGGAATGACCCACGGGGCATGGCCGACAAAGATGACGCAGGCAATGATGGCTAACAATAGTAGTGTCTGGTGATGTAATACCACAGAGGGGCTCAGGGATGCTTACGCCCTGAGTCCGGACTAGCCGTTTAAAGTGTAAAAAGAGGCATCTTTCTTTAACCAAAGGGCATATTCGGGGAATATGCTTCCACGTGTGCCCTATATTTGTAACCCGGGCTCCCCTATATAAGGAGCACCAAGGCCTCCATAGAAGGGGATCGATCATTCTGTTAAGGAAGAACCCTAGGGCTTTCTAGTGGGGAGTAAGAGAACTAGTCTCCTTCTCACGAACATCTCGAGGAGCCCTTATAATCCACGTCTAACAAGAGAGAAATACAAACACCTATGTGTGGAATCACCACACTATACCTCCCTGGATTCCTCTAGTGTACATTGGCCCCATCTTTAGCCTAACCATGGCATCTGTCGTGCCACCACCACAACAGTGTGCTCACCATGGTTGCAGTGGTGGACACGACAAAGAGCGGAGAGGCCGAAAGACGGTGAATCGACAACAACTACTACAGCGACCGGTTAGGTGTTGAGCTCAATTCCATGGAGGGAACGACTCGTGGGCCTGCGTGGCTAGACGGAGAGGTAGAGGACGGCACGATGGAGCTCCCAACAAGGTCTACAGGGACGAGGGAGGCCTAGGACAGCGGGGCGCTGACGGGGTCTAGGCGGCTAGGATTTGGCTCGGGCTGTGAAATGAGAGGGAGATCACCAGGGATGGATGAGAGAGGATGAGGATGGGCGAGGCCTCCACGACGGTCTTATCCTCTCCCCTTGAGCGACAACGGCGATCTTGGCACACGCCGACGTCTCTCTTTCAGCCAGCGAGCTGCTTCAGGTGACGGCGCGAGGTTGACAATGGGGATCAGCAGGACAGAAGGATAAGGTGGGCTGGGCCTTGGTGGTTTGCTGCTGGGCCACGAGCTACAGCACGCAAGTAACGAATAGTAGGGACAGTGAGGTGGGATGAGGCCTGATTGCCTCTGCATTTTTTTCTTTGGAATCCTTTTTCTTTTCTATTTTCATTTTCCTTGTTGTAATTTCAAATCCAAAGCTATTTTGGATATTTCAAAAAATACCACCATGTAATAGTTTGGGCTTCACAAACTTTTGTACTTTTCAAATTATTCTAAACTCTTTTGAATTGGTTTGAGAGAGGGAGGAAACTATGGTTTTAGAGTTTTTTCATTATTTTCTTTGCATGCATTTTAAGGGATGATGCTCATGAATGCACAATCAAAACCATAATTAGGATTAACAAAAACTAGGGTGTTGCATGAAATAAAGATAGCAAATAAAGAAAAGTATTACAAACTAGATGATATGGAAGATAGTAGAGTTGTTTTTGGTTTTTATGAGTGATTGCAAGTAGAGAAAGTATTTTTGTATTTTCGAAATAATAAATTGCAGAAAATATAAAAGATAGTAGATGCAATGGAAATGTGTTTCTTATGATTAAAATTGAACAGGGGTTCATGGGTTCACTTGTCTACTCTCTTTTTATGTTGTACTAATCACAAAACAATTCATCAATGATAAATTTTCATGGGAATTCTATATGTGTTTGATAAGGAATCAATATGGGCATCATGTTCTAACATAGATATGAAATACCTTGATCTAACAAGATTATCCCTAGTGAGGGAAACTCCATGCAATCTTGAATTAAGAACAAATTAGAGTATACCTTGATCTAACAAGATTATCACACTATCACATGATAACTACAGCATATGATTTCACTTTATCCCTAGTGAGGCAGCAAAAGAAAATAAAAAACCAAAGTAAATCTTGAATACTGTTTGTCACAATTCAATCACTACCACCATGCTACTCCATCTAATACACACTTCTCCCCATACAAGTTCTTGCATATAAGTTGGATCAAAACAAACAATTAAGAACGGGGTACATGATATGCATCTATCAATATATCTTACAAAAAATAGATTCCAATCTCAAATATCAAATCATAGAACAAAGATCCACCACATAGGAATTACAAATATGACCATAATCATGTAGGGCAGCTCATATGGTACTAGATCTATGAAGAACAAGAGAGAAATAGATCAATCTATTGCCACAAACCCATAGCTGTAATATCCCAAAACTTTAATCCAATCTTATCAAGATCAAATCATCCAAAAATAGGGTGAACAAAAACTTTTCCAAATTTAAAATGAAAGCATTCATATGTGTGTGCATTTAAAATAGGAGTTGTTTTGAATTGCCATGATTGTGTGATCTCATGCTTGTAAAATGTTTCTTAGGTGATTTAAACATCATCTACATCATTCTCAAACTTTTCCTAAAGAAAATCAAATAAAAAAGAATTAAAAAGAAGGAATGGTCATTTTGGCAAATTTAACTCTCATGCCTACTTTGGCTATTCCTAGTAGTCAATTCTTAACAAAAACAATTCTTGATTTTTGCACCCCTTGCTAGTACACATAATGAGGTACCAAGGCCCACCTTTGGATCTGCTAAAAACATTCAGTTAACTATTTTAAATGACAGTTTAAAATTGAATCTAATGCATATGCATAGATCACCCCTATTTCAAAAACCATCTATTTGAGTTCCACTTTCAAAACCCTTGCAACCAGAGACTACCTATCACTAGTGGAGATCACTCAAAAATTTTGAACTCAAAATTCAAAACTTTTTGTCTTGCAGCCATTTCATCAAACACATGGCAGGCAGAATCAAACACAAATAGCTAGCTCACTGTTTCTACAGAGTTTAGCCACCCATTTGACCACAAAACACTCCCTCTGTCTCCACTTGATCAAACTATGCCATTACCACCCCAACCCCTACACCCTAGTGGCCAGGCCAAGCCATGCCGAGCACCAACTCGCCGGCCAACCTTGCCCTCACCCCAGCCGACCACCTCCTCCTTCCTCTCCATGTCTAGGAGGTAGCCAGCACCTCACCGCCCCTCTCTGTCCCCTGCCCGAGCCAGGTGCTGCCATGGACCACCGAGGAAAGCCCGCGCCTAGTGCCACCGCACCATGCCGATGCCGCCTGTAGAGCACGCTCTGTCCGCGCGTGCACAAGCCGCTGCTCGACCGCAGCCCTCGCCCGCCGCTCCGCCTCGACCTGGCGAACACTCCAGACATCCCTGTTCGCCGCCTAAAACCTCACAGCCACCGCTCGCCGTGGACACCGCCGCTTCAGCCGCACAGAGCGCCACCTCGCCCAGACCGCGTACCACTGCCCCTACGGCCGCATTTAAGTCCTAGAGCACCGCCAGGGAACCGCCCATCGATCTCCACCCCCAGCCATGCCTCTAGCTCGCCGTAGCCATGTCGCCACCATCGACCGCCCATCCCGCTCGGTCTCACCGTCGGGCCTATAAAAGGAGCCCTCCCTAGCCATTCTTATCCACACCATTCCACTCACCTCACCTCTGTGAACCTCACCCACCTCTAGCCGGAGCAAGTGGAGCAGCAGCTCGCCGGAATTGGAACCGGAGCCACCGCCTCTAGAGGAGAAGGGCGTCGTTGATTTCGACCGCCCCAAGCTCCGCCGCAACCGTGCCTCGCCTCGCCGTCGTCTTCCACGTCGTTTGCCCGCCTCGCCGACCCCGCTGGAGCCCTGGTACGCCCCCAGTAGACCGTTGGATTTATTTCAATTAGAGTTATAGATCTCTCCTAATAAAAATAACAAAACAAAAGATTTTGCAACTTGCAACATTTTTATAAAATCAACCAAGTTAGCTTTTGAGTTGACTCCAACTCTCAAAAATCACATTTCATCATATCTATCTAACCATGTAATAATATTAAGGTTTACATGCAGTGAACTTGGACTAGTACCAAAATAATGCTATATAGGCATTTCTAGTCACTTTAAATCATTAAATAATGAACTTAAACTAAAGTAATATTGATCCAACCTTTAAATCTCATTCCCACATGTTAGAATATGTGGTGAGGACATGTGTCGACATGATCCCATATTTTGGTGGTGAATATCAAATTTGAGTTAAAATTTCAATGAGTAGAAATTACTTTTCTAAAATAAAAAGGTTGAAACTATTGAATTAAGATTTTGATGCTTGTGATGATAATAGATCATCAATTGTTTGTTTTAGAATGCTACTTAGCCTAGTTAAGTATTGTTTGGTGATTGTCTACTGCCTATGTATTTATAGACGCTAGTACCGACCAAACTTTCGAGGAGGAGGAGTTCTACCAAGAAGAAGAAGAAGAAGAAAACTTCAACCACTGCACCAACAAAGGCAAGCTAATGTTAGGAGGCTAGATTTAAAACTAGATGGTTTAGCAAAGATGCCTTAAGCATGCTTTGATCACACCCCTTTAACTATTAGTACCCCAAGTCTTATTAACAAGTTTTACCTACCTTAGTTCACACAAAGTTCTTTACTTGTTTTGAAGGTAGCATAAAAAGTATAAAACTTGATCTACTTAGAAACCTTTAGATGTCATTCTATGGCATGAGATTGAAACCATCTGTTCCACCTTAGTGAATACTCTTAACTTAGTATTTTAGAATAGATCAAAAACTTGAGTCACTTTAGATGGGAACACTTGGTGAAAATGAATTGTGAAAACCTTGGAATGATGAGTCATTCTATTGAGATGTTTTGACATGTGTTGAGAGACACAACTGGTTTATGATGATGAAAATGATGAGGAGCCTTAACCCTTTTATAAAACTGATGGTTGGATTCAGATGCGATACCATTCCAAATTTACCGTACAACCACATTACCTGAATTGGGTAAGGTTTAGCTGGAAGTTTATATGCATTAGTATTAGTTCCCTCATGGGAGAGGTTTGAGCTGAGGCTACCTCTCAATGTTGTCCACCTATGTAGTGCCCAAGATGACTGATGGTCATGGTTGGGAGGCCATGCTCATTGGAGAGGTGCTTGTACTAGGGTGTGTAAAGGGAAGGTTATGTTTGATAATCTGCATACTAAGTATGATGATTCAGGATTATCCCTAATAGATGTATCGAATCTTGTGGTGAAAGTGTACCACCTCTGCAGAGTGTCAAACTATTCGAATAGTCGCGTCCGCGATTATGGATAGTTGGAATGGCCATACTGTTTCCTTGTCAGCTGTTTTCTAAATAACTTGACATGAATGATGAACTTTGACTTGACCACAACAGGGTTGTGTTGATGATAATAGCTTCCCAATTTAAGTGATTCTAGAACCTTATTTTATCTTTCTTTGGTTCTGAACTCAGCTTAGGTTCCAAACTTAACTTGATAGTTAACTTAGAATTATACTCCTTGCTAGTAGTAGTTTTCGAGTACTTAAAGAGTACTTATGGCTTTTGTCCCTGGCTATTATCATGGCCAGACTATGAAGGAGAATATCAAGATGATGGTCAGCAGGACGGCTATGATAACTAGGACTATCTGCCTTCGTCAGCATTGCCTGTGCCCCTGAAGATGGACCCCACCGCTACGCTATCGTTTATTTCCGCTGCTTGTTTTATTAAAGACTGGATCATGAGATCCTTATTGTGTAAAACCTTATGTATGGTTTGTAATGGATGATGTACTGTGATATCCAATCCGTTATGTCTCGCAAAAATGGTAATCCTGAGATTGCGAGGTATGGCATAACGGGCATCTGGGATTAAAAATCCGAGTGTTGACAAGTTGGTATCAGAGCCATCCGGACCATAGGAGACCCTAGTTAGAATGGACGTCCAAACCAAAAACTTAGCTTCAAAACCAAAGGGAGTATTTATGAAAAACTATTTCCCCTCTTACCCTTGTGAACTCATTCTTTCTCAAAAATGAATGTTCCTTAAAATTCTTACATTACTACTTAAAATTGGACACACTTGATCACTTCACTAACTTCCTCATCCTAAATTCTTGTAGATGGAGACTCAGTTTAGCAAGTTTTACCAGTTGGGAAACGGAGGTCAGCTGATCTTCGAGAGGGATCGGGATTCGCTGACGGGGTTACTGGGACGCCCACATCCGGAGTTTCTTGGAGCTCAACTTCTAGGACCCCCAGGAGGAGACCTACAGTGGCTAGTCACCGCGGATCTTCGGGGAAGCATCGAAGCACCAACTTTCGGGAGAAATCAGATCTCAGTGAGAGAGAATAACTGGCTAGATGGATTAGCCAGGGCAATGCATGAAGCTCTCGCACGTCTATGTGCCCTCAGCGTCAACAAGATTCAAGGAACCCGTTTTGCCCACTATGCAAGACGTGACTTCATGGGAATGCCGATGGAGATGCCAAGTCACCTAGAGTTGAGGCGTCAAATGGAGAACCTTGACTTCTTGCTTCATGACAGGCAGCAGGAACTGGACAATGCCAGAGAGTTAGCCAACCAGAACCGTGCCATTGCCGACCAGAAGGCCCAGACTTTGCACTGCTTGTCCAAGATCGCCAGTCTCTTCGTCGCCAGCGTGCAAAGAAGGATCGCACCATCGCCCGTCTTTGCAAGAAGGTGGCCGACCTCGAGAAGACCGTCAAAGAGCAGGAAGCTCAGCTTGCCGCCAAAGAAGAAGAAGATGAGGGTGAAGACATCTAGGGAGATATGGATTCTTACCTCAGCAATGATCATGACTTTCTGGAGGAGGATGTTGTGGACATCTACACTGATGATGAAGACTCCGACTTCTTCGACGATGAATAGATGCACTAGAGCACTATCGTAGCATGAGATATAGCATCTCATTGTATCGTAGCTTGCAGAATGGTTCTTCAAACCATCTGCTTTCCTTTGATTGTTGTGGTGTGTGTTGTATCGGGTGCTTGCTTGCACGAATGAAAATGAAGTTAGTTGAAAAACCTGAGTCTAACTCAAAGTTTTATCTTTGAAAACCCAAAACCATGAACCTTAGAATTTCCCTCTTACCCCTATATCTATCTCAATCTTTAGATGACTCGTGGAAACCAAGGACGGAGCAGCTCGTCAGTAGGACCCAATCTTGTAGATCTTGCGTAATCTCATCGGACCGTGAAGCAAGCGAGGATGACGTCAAGCCAACTTAGCAACATTGCAGCAGATCGCCCAAATGGCTCTCAACAACCAAGGACATGGAAATCAGGATCACCAAGGATCCAAACTCAAAAACTTTCAGAACACCAATCCCCCAATCTTCAACCAATCTGAAAACCCATTAGATGCTGATGACTGGTTATAGACCATGGAAAACAACTTAGAGGTTGCCAGAGTTGATGAGAATGAGAAAGTTCTCTTTGCCACCCACTATCTGGCGGGACATGCAAGAGCTTGGTGGAATAGCATCCACAATATGAACCATGGCCAGGTGATGACCTGGGAAGCATTCAAGGTCAAGTTCAGCCGCACCCACGTGCCGCAAGGTCTTGTCAACAGGATGAGAGATGAATTTCGTGAATTGAAGCAAGGAAGAATGACTGTGGTGGAGTACCGTGATAGATTTTTGTCACTTGCTAGATATGCACCAGATGAGATCAACACGGAGGACAAGAAGAAAGAGAGATTCTTAAACGGACTACATGATGAGATGCAGACTGTCCTCGTCAACATCCGTTTCGATGATCTCGAAGAGCTAGTCGACTCTGCCATTCAGATGGAAGGGAAGATTAACCAGGCAAACGACAACCGCAAGCACCGTATGATGCAGTAGTCTGGATCCAGTAGTCACCAGAAGTACCGTCCCAACCCTTCACCAGGATATGCACCAAGGAACAACCGACCCCCAAATTCTCTCCCAACCTACCCCAACCGTAGCAGAGGAAATGTGAAGTCCGGAGGAAACAATCACAACTCCGGCAATGCCAACAATTTCAACTGTGCTCCTCCCAAGAGCAACAACAACAACACTGCACCAAGATTTGGCAGCAATGATGTACCTTTCGCAGTCAAGGACAAGTCCCAGATCACTTGTTTCGAGTGTGGAGTGAAGGGTCACTACTCCAATGAGTGTCCCAAGAAGACTGCCGCTAATGCCCTTGTGAATGCCCTAGCTCAGCAGCAGCGTCGTGTTCAACCAGGAAGGAGATTTGCCCCAGGGAACCCGCACAACCGCAACGGTCGTCTCTTCCACATGAACGCAGAAGAAGCCCAGGAAGCGCCAGATGTAGTGCTGGGTATGTTTTATGTCAACTCAGTTTTAGCAAGAGTATTGTTTGATGCTGGAGCATCGCATTCATTTGTCACCGAAGAATTTATATGCACTAGTAAGATTCGCCCAACCAACCTGAAGCATGTCATGATAGTTCAAATCCCCGGTTCAACAACAAAAGCTAGAAAAATTTGCAAAGCTGTACCTATCAGAATACATGGGATAGAATTTTATGCCAACCTAATTGTACTTGGAACCAAAGGATTGGAAGTAGTACTAGGTATGGACTGGATGTCAAGGCATAAAGGACTGATAGACTATGCTAAGAAAGTCATCACCATGACCAGTAGTTCTGGAGTAACAGTAGAGCATATCTCCAAAACCTTACCCCGTCAATTCAAGTGCAACAAGAGTGTAGCCCTGCCTACCATTAACCAAGTCAGAGTAGTCTGTGAATACCCCAACGTATTCCCAGATGAATTGCCAGGTATGCCCCTGGATAGGGATATTGAGTTCATTATCGAACTAATCCCCAGAACTGGACCTATAGCCCAGAGACCCTATACCATGAACCCCTCAGAGTTAGTGGAACTGAAGAAGCAGTTGGATGCCATGTTAGCAACAGGCTTGATTCAGCCAAGCGCATCGCCATGGAGATCACAAGTGTTATTCGTTGACAAGAAATATGGAGGAAACCCTCTGTGTGCAGATTATAGAAAGTTGAATGATGTCACCATAAGAACAAGTACCCTTTGCCAAAGATAGAGGATCTATTTGATCAGTTGACCGGAGCTCAGGTATTCTCAAAGATTGATCTTAGGACTGGTTATCACCAACTTAAGATTCGTGCAACGGATATTCCGAAGACCGCCTTTACTACTCGCTATGGTTTATACGAGTAGACAGTTATGTCTTTTGGATTAACCAATGCCCCTGCTTATTTCATGAATCTCATGAATAAGATCTTTATGAATTTCCTCGATAAGTTTATAGTTATGTTTATCGACGACATCCTTATCTACGCCAAGTCAGAAGAAGAGCATGAGCAACATCTGAGAATCATCCTAGAAATCTTGAGGAAGCATCAGTTATATGCCAAGTTCAGCAAGTGTGAGTTTTGGCTGAAAGAAGTAGGATTCCTAGGCCATATTGTGTCTGCCGAAGGAGTCTCTGTTGATCCCACCAAGATCAAAGATGTCGAAGAATGGGAAGCCCCAACCAATCAAACCCACGTTCGTTCATTTCTCAGATTAGCGGGATATTACCGCAAGTTGGTAGAAGGATTCTCGAGCATAGCCCGACCAATGACCCAATTGTTGAAGAAAGACAAGAAGTTTGAATGGACAGAAAAATGTGAATCCAGTTTCCAGGAGCTGAAGAAGGGATTGATATCAGCCCCAATTTTGATCATGCTAGACATCAAGAAGCCGTTTGATGTGTATTGTGATGCATCCAAGATTGTCCTAGGATGTGTATTGATGCAAGAAGGCAAAGTCATCGCGTATCTGTCTCGACAATTGAAGCAACATGAGCAGAACTATCCTACCCATGACCTTGAGCTAGCAGCCGTGGTTCTAGCGTTGAAGACATGGCGTCATTATTTGATGGGTAATCGCTGTGAGATTTACTTAGATCATAAGAGCTTGAAGTATATCTTCACCCAGAAGGAGCTGAATACGAGGCAAAGAAGATGGATAGAGTTAATCAAGGATTATGACCTTGACATTCACTATCACCCCGGCAAAGCCAATGTGGTAGCGGATGCTCTTAGCAGATTGCCGTGTAGGCTTAACACCATGATCAAAGAGAAGCAACCAAGTTTGTATGAGGAGTTGGAGTAGTTCAGGACTGAGTTAGTTAGCAAAGGATTCCTAGCTAGCATTGAACTTCAACCCAATTTGATTAGCCAAATCAAGGAAGCCCAGAAGGGAAATGAGAGTATCGACGGAATCAAACGTCGTATTGGTATAGGAAAGGTACCTGGATTCACCGAAGACGAAGAAGGAGTACTGTGGTACAAAGGACGTATCTGTGTGCCAGCAGATTCGGAGCTGAAGGAGGTTATCATGAAGGAAGCTCATGATACTCTTTATTCTATCCACCCCGAAGGAACAAAGATGTATCAGGATTTGAAAGAGCAATTTTGGTGGCACAAGGTGAAAAGAGAGATCGGAAGCTACATCGCCAAATGTGACATCTGTCAACGAGTCAAAGCAGAGCATCAGAGACCTGCAGCACTATTGCAACCATTGCAGATTCGGGAATGGAAATGGGATTCCGTCGGAATGGACTTTATCACCGGTTTACCCACTTCTAGTAGGGGAAATGACTCAATCTGGGTCATAGTTGATAGACTGTCCAAGGTAGCCCACTTCATACCAGTCAAGACAACCTACCAGAGTGCAAAGCTAGCAAAGTTGTACATTGCTAGGATTGTTAGTCTGCATGGAACCCCCAAGACCATCGTCTCAGATTGAGGAACCCAGTTTACTTCGAGATTTTGGCAGAAAGTTTAGGAAGGCTTAGGAACCAAGTTGAATTTCAGTACCGCGTATCACCCGCAAACAGATGGACAAACTGAGCGAGTCAACCAGATCTTGGAGGATATGCTTAGATCTTGTGTGTTGGAATATGGCTCAAAATGGGAAGACTGCCTGCCTTTCGCAGCATTCTCATATAACAACAGTTATCAGGCTAGTTTGTAGATGGCACCATTCGAATTCCTATACGGAAGAAAGTGTCGTACCCCTTTGAATTGGTCGCAAGTAGGAGAGAGTCAGATCTTTGGACCCGACATTCTCCGAGAAGCAGAAGAGAAAGTTCACAAAGTCCGTGAGCACCTCAAGACCGCCCAATCCAGATAGAAGAGCTATGCTGACAAGAGAAGGAGAGACCTGGCTTTCAATGTCGGAGATTTCGTATATCTCAAGGTTTCACCATTGAAGGGAACTCAATGCTTTAGTCTGAAGGGAAAGTTAGCTCCCAGATATATCGGACCTTTCAAGATTCTGAACCGCCGAGGAGAAGTATCGTATCAACTTGAACTGCCTGAAGAGATGTCAGCCATCCACAATGTGTTCCATATCTCGTTACTTCGCAAATGCTTGGAAGTGCCTGAGAAGACTGAAGTTTTCAAGAGTATAATCACAGAGCTGTGGAAATCAACAATGACCTGACCTATCGGGAAGTACCCATCCGTATCTTAGAAGAAGCCTACAGAACCACCAGGACTAGGAGTATCAAGTTTCTCAAGATTCAGTGGAGCAACCAAACCGAGGAGGAAGCCACTTGGGAACACGAAGATTACATTAGGACAGAGTTCCCAGATCTCTTTAGTTCCTAGTTTTCTTTGTAAATCTCGGGACGAGATTTCGTTTAAGGGGGGAAGGTTTGTAACATCCCAAAACTTTAATCCAATCTTATCAAGATCAAATCATCCAAAAATAGGGTTAACAAAAACTTTTCCAAATTTAAAATGAAAGCATTCATATGTCTGTGCATTTAAAATAGGAGTTGTTTTGAATTGCCATGATTGTGTGATCCCATGCTTGTAAAATGTTTCTTAGGTGATTTAAACATCATCTACATCATTCTCAAACTTTTCCTAAAGAAAATCAAATCAAAAAGAATTAAAAAGAAGGAATGGTCATTTTGGAAAATTTAACTCTCATGCCTACTTTGGCTATTCCTAGTACTCAATTCTTAACAGAAACAATTCTTGATCTTTGCACCCCTTGCTAGTACACATAATGAGGTACCAAGGCCCACCTTTGGATCTACTAAAAACATTTTGTTAACTATTTTAAATGATAGTTTAAAATTGAATCTAATGCATATGCATAGATCACCCCTATTTCAAAAACCATCTATTTGAGCTCCACTTTCAAAACCCTTGCAACCAGAGACTACCTATCACTAGTGGAGATCACTCAAAAATTTTGAACTCAAAATTCAAAACTTTTTCTCTTGCGGCCATTTCATCAAACACATGGCAGGCAGAATCAAACACAAATAGCTAGCTCACTGTTTCTACAGAGTTTAGCCACCCATTTGACCACAAAACACTCCCTTTGTCTCCACTTGATCAAACCATGCCATTACCATCCCAACCCATACACCCTAGTGGCCAGGCCAAGCCATGTCGAGCACCAACTCACCGGCCAACCTTGCCCTCACCCCAGCCGACCACCTCCTCCTTCCTCTCCATGTCTAGGAGGTAGCCAGCACCTCACCGCCCCTCTCTATCCCTTGCCTGAGCCAAGTGCTGCCATGGACCACCGAGGAAAGCCCGCGCCCAGTGCCACCGCACCATGCCGACGCTGCCCGCAGAGCACGCTCTGTCCCCGCGTGCACAAGCCTCCGCTCGACCGCAGCCCGCGCCCCCCGCTCCGCCTCGACCTGGCGAACACCCCAGACATCCCCGTTCGCCGCCCAAAGCCTCACAGCCAAGGCTCGCCGTGGACACCGCCGCTTCGGCCGCACAGAGCGCCACCTCGCCCAGACCGCGTACCACCGCCCCTACGGCCGCATTTAAGTCCTAGAGCACCGCCAGGAAATCGCCCATCGATCTCCACCCCCAGCCATGCCTCTAGCTCGTCGTAGCTATGTCGCCACCGTTGACCGCCCATCCCGCTCGGTCTCACCGTCGGGCCTATAAAAGGAGCCCTCCCCAGCCATTCTTATCCACACCATTCCACTCCCCTCACCTCTCTGAACCTCACCCACCTCTAGCTGGAGCAAGTGGAGCAGCATCTCGCCGGAATTGGAACCGGAGCCGCCGCCTCCGGAGGAGAAGGGCGCCGTTGATTTCGACCGCCCCAAGCTCCGCCGCAACCGTGCCTCGCCTCGCCGTCGTCTTCCATGTCATTTGCCCGCCTCGCCGACCCTGCTGGAGACCTAGTATGCCCCCAGTAGACCCCCACCGAGTCGCTAGGGTTCGAGCTTGCCGGCGACCTGTTCGTCGTCGACGACGACCCTCAGCCGTTGATCTCGCTTCTAATCGCACGACCCACAACGCGCGTACCATTTCGCGTGTTAAGTGCCGCTGACACGTGGGACACCCCTGTGAGCTGAGCCCCGCGCCGCGGAGCGCCAGTGGGCCGGCCCATTTCTTTTTAAGGACTAGCCCACCCATTCAAATCTGGATTTTTCTTTTTAGTTAAATCTAGTTTCTGTCCACTATTTCAAAATTCAATTCTGTGAGTTTGACAAATCCAAATAGCATGAAACAAATTTTGTCTGAAAGGTATCGAAATAATCTATCCAAGCCCATTAGATTTATTTCAATTAGAGTTATAGATATCTCCTAATAAAAATAACAAAACAGAAGCTTTCGCAACTTGCAATTTTTTTATAAAATCAACCAAGTTAGCTTTTGAGTTGAGTCCAACTCTCAAAAATCACATTTCATCTTATCTATCTAACCATGTAATAATATTAAGGTTGAAATGCAGTGACTTTGGACTAGTACCAAAATAATGCTATATAGGCATTTCTAGTCACTTTAAATCATTAAATAATGAACTTAAACTAAAGTAATATTGATCCAGACTTTAAATCTCATTCCCACATGTTAGAATATGTGGTGAGGACATGTGTCCACATGATCCCATATTTTGGTGGTGAATATTAAATTTTAGTTAAAATTTCAATGAGTAGAAATTACTTTTCTAAAATAAAAAGGTTGAAACTATTGAATTAATCTTGTGATGCTTGTGATGATAATAGATCATCAATTGTGTGTTTTAGAATGCTACTTAGCCTAGTTAAGTATTGTTTGGTGATTGTCTACTCCCTATGTATTTATAGACGCTAGTACCGACCAAACTTTCGAGGAGGAGTTCTACCAAGAAGAAGTAGAAGAAGAAAACTTCAACCACTGCACCAACAAAGGCAAGCTAATGTTAGCAGGCTAGATTTAAAACTAGATGGTTTAGCAAAGATGGCTTAAGCATGCTTTGATCACACCCCTTTAACTATTAGTACCCCAAGTCTTATTGACAAGTTTTACCTCCCTTAGTTCACACAAAGTTCTTTACTTGTTTTGAAGGTAGCATAAAAAGTATAAAACTTGATCTACTTAGAAACCTTTAGATGTTATTCTATGGTATGAGATTGAAACCATCTATTCCACCTTAGTGAATACTCTTAACTTAGTATTTTAGGATAGATCAAAAACTTGAGTCCCTTTAGATGGGAACACTTGGTGAAAATGAATTGTGAAAACCTTGGAATGATGAGTCATTATATTGAGATGTTTTGACATGTGTTGAGAGACAGAACTGGTTTATGATGATGAAAATGATGAGGCATGAGCTTTAACCCTTTTATAAAACTGATGGTTGGATTCGGATGCGATACCATTCCAAATTTACCGTACAACCACATTACCTGAATTGGGTAAGGTTTAGCTGGAAGTTTAAATGCATTAGTATTAGTTCCCTCACGGGAGAGGTTTGAGATGAGGCTACCTCTCAATGTTGTCCACCTATGTAGTGCCCAATATGACTAATGGTCATGGTTGGGAGGCCATGCTCATAGGAGAGGTGCTTGTACTAGGGTGTGTAAAGGGAAGGTTATGTTTGATTATCTGCATACTAAGTATGATGATTCAGGGTTATCCCTGATAGATGTATCGAATCTTGTGGTGAAAGTGTACCACCTCTACAGAGTGTCAAACTATTAGAATAGCCACGTCCGCGGTTATGGACAGTTGGAATGGCCATACTGTTTCGTTGTCAGCTGTTTTCTAAATAACTTGACATGAATGATGAACTTTGACTTGACCACAACAGGGTTGTGTTGATGATAATAGCTTCCCAACTTAAGTGATTCTAGAACCTTATTTTATCTTTCTTTGCTTCTGAACTCAGCTTAGGTTCCAAACTTAACTTGATAGTTAACTTAGAATTATACTCCTTGCTAGTAGTAGTTTGCGAGTACTTAAAGAGTACTCATGGCTTTTGTCCCTGGCTATTATCGTGGCCAGACTATGAAGGAGATTATCAAGATGATGGTCAGCAGGACGACTATGATAACTAGGACTATCTGCCTTCGTCAGCATTGCATGTGCCCCTGAAGATGGACCCCACCGCTACGCTATCGTTTATTTTCGCTGCTTGTTGTATTAAAGAATGGATCATGAGAACCTTATTTGTGTAAAACCTTATGTATGGTTTGTAATGGATGATGTACTGTGATATCCAATCAGTATGTCTCGCAAAAATCGTAATCCTGGGATTGCGAGGTATGGCATAACGGGCATCTGGGATTAAAAATCCAGGTGTTGACAATAGCCAAGAGGTGCACTACTCCCTCTTCATCATCATGATGATGCTGGAGATGTTGGAGCGGGTGGAGATCCCCCGGAGGTTGCTCCGGTGGAGTTTCCCCCTCTAATCTTTGCTGGATCTGACTCTATTTGGTAGTGTTTTTGTCTATGGTGTCTTTTTTCTCAAGGACTCCATGGGGGGATCTTTATATAGGGGTTTTTAGGTCAAGAGAACTCCATGGGAAAAAGAATCAAGGCGATCTGACGACCGAGGAGGAGACGAGGGTAGGTGGCGCGCCCACCTGAGCTGGGCGCGCCATCCATGCTCATTTGAGCCTCCTAGCCCTCCAGGTGGGATTCATGTGCTCCAGATGCTTCTCGTGGATAAATATTGGCATTCCTAAAAGTTCAGGTCCATTTGACTTCGTATAGGTCCTAAAACATCAAAAACATTGAAAACAGGGTTTTTCTGCCCTGTCGGGTTATAGCCAAAATAAAGAGGATCATTGGTAAATCCCCAAAATTAATGTAAAACATGGATATAACATTATATATGATGCAAATATGTGGGAAAACATTTTAACAAACTACAAAGTTCATGTATGGATTTTACATGCATCAGGGGACAAGTCGTGGCTTAGCCATTTCCCAAGCCATAGCACCGCCACCACCCAAAACCCTAGCCGTGCACGCCACCGGTCGCCCGCGCGCGCCGCCGCCTTGTGAACCACCGTAGATACCTCTCTCTCTCTCTATCTCTCGATCTCCTACATGGTGATGATCTAAATCCTAGGACGAGCGTACCCTAGGTTCTTCTTCTTCTACGATGTCAGAGCATTGTCCGAGTTCTAGCTCCGTTTAGATGCAATCTACATTGGACTGCAGAAGCGCTGCTAGATTTTTATCGACAAATTCCGCTTCAACCGTGTGCTTTACCACACCTCCAGATGGTGTGACTGATCTTGTACGTGTGTATACCCTTGGAGGTGCTACACTTTGATCACTTGATCGTGTGGATATTTGCAAAGGACAAATCTTCTCGTGGCTAATCAACTAGCTACGGGAATCGACGCATCGATTACTTCGACAATAATAGCTTCATTGGTGCATGTTTGTGGGATATATCTATGGGATAATACATCTCCTTGCGACTAACTAAGGCTTGTTCTGGGGATCGACGGTCGTTCAACCTCATCATCAACAACTTCCGCTAGTTCGATCTTCGAGGGTATGATCTATTCCCTCTCCTTTTGCATATAATCCTAGTTATGCGCTAGAAAATTTTGTTTTGCGTAGCGCGTTCCCCAGCATTCCCATAACTTGATTAAATAATCGCATGTCCTTGAATCTCATACCGACCTAGTCCTTTGATCGTAGCATGTTGTCCCAAGAAAATAGTATGTCTTCCTCTAGTTGTTCTCCACGCCCCACAAAAATTCATGGATCATTTTGGTTAACTCATCGAGAAGGCTAAATGGTAACTTGAAGATTCTCATAACGTATGTAGGAATAACTTGTGCGATGGCCTTACTGATCACCAAGAAGAACAAACGATGTGCTAATTAAGGCCATCACGCAAGCTATTCATCTATACATTATGGGCATCTTTAAGTTACCATTTGGCCTCCTTGGTGAGTTAACCAAAATGATCCATGAATTCTTGTGGGGCATGGAGAACAGGAAGAGGAAGACGCATTGTTGTATTGGGACAACATGCTACGGTCAAAGGACCACGGTGGTATCAGACTCAAGGACATGTCTTTTTTTAACTAAGGTATTGGCACGATAGGCCTGGCACTTACTGCAACATCCAAATACCCTCTATGCGCATGTTTTGAAGGCAAAATACTTTACCTAGAGGCTTCTAACTGACACTGTCTTTACAGATAACAAATGTCTCCCAAGTGTAGGAGATCTATTGTAGTACCTTCCAATATATAAAAGGGTGTCAAACCCACGAGGAGCTGAATGTATTGTTTAAAAATTTCAATGAGTAAAACAATAAAATATGGAGGAATTTTATGTTTTGGATTAATGGTTTGCAAAAAGTAAATTGATGTAAATTAAATTGTAAGAAAGTAAATGCTCTTTTCAGAGAAATCTCAATTATCTATACAGCAAGAGGACAAGCTTAAGTGTATGTTCTTGTATGTGACAAATGTTCCTGAGGGCAGCATGTGTTCACTTAGTATAAATATTTCTAAACAATATGGATTCACGTATAATGTTTTATTCTCATTGGACATAGCCTAAATTAGGTGTAGCCATATACATGTGCAAGTACACCCCTAATGATTGCTCTTAAGGTCATTTTCATGTGCAATCGAATGATTTATTAAGACATAAATGTCTAACCATTGCTTAAAGTTCTAAGGTATCCAATCAAGAACACTCCTACTACAACTCAAAGTCTGAGGAAATCCTTGTTGTCATTTCGTCTCTCCCTACTCTCTTCATTACACTAAGTTGCAGCCCTATGATCCCATCAAGGTGAAGTAAAATGTAGCCGACGTTCGTATATTACCATCATAGTACGACATAAAAGATCATAACTTCACCAAATACTCATTTTATACTATATGGAAATCATAGCCAATTTATCGCCCTTAGGAACATGGGGAACTACCCACAACGGTGAAATATGGCACAAAATTGTAGCATATGGATTACAACACAATCTTAAAGTATAGCGTCACCACAAAATAATGACAAGTTACCAAGAACAATCATGCACACAAAACTTAAACAATATTCCAAGGTTCAATTTTCCACAAACTATGAGGTGGATGATGTTGATCTTGAGATGGAGATGGTGCTAATTTTGGGGAGATGGAGATGGGGATGGAGAGACTCCCCCTATGCCCAGGAGGAGTGGTGGTGACAATGCCTTCGATTTCTCCCTCTCGAGTAGCCTTGGAGCAGCAGTATCTTCCCTCTCCTAGAGTAGTAGAAGACTTTTGCCTCCATCGATGCATTTGTAAATCATGGAAAAAATAAGGTTTAGGTTTTCTATCGAAGCAAATGCGTATGAAAAAAAGAGGAGCCAAGACGATGCTCGAAGATGGAATGGGCTCATGTGGAATGGCCTAGGGTATGGTCCACACCACTTGGTCTTGTTGGTCCCTCGTGTCTCCTCTCGTGTGTATCCAATTCCCAATATTCTTCTCCTGATTAAAAACTTTCGTGGTATTTTTTCCCAAATTAATTGATGTTCGTAAAGTTCCTAATACTTCAAAATATGAAAAAGGAGGTTTCCTGCCTTTCAGAAATTAAATACCAAAATATGGGACTTTGTAGGAAAGTCCCATAAATCATCTAAAACGCATAAATAATGATGTTTCAATGTAAATAACAATATAAACTAGTCCTATATATGGCTATTATGATGATACAAAATGCATGTATCGAATCCCTAAGCTCAAACATTTGCTCGTACTCGAGAAATAAGCGAATAGATCATCTCATCCATCAATGAGCTTATGGTTTATAAAATAAATACAAACATTGTATCTTCAACTTATGCGTGTTCAATTATCTATAAAGTTTAGAAACTAAAAGGCATCGAAATGATGACAACATAAATAGAATCTCTAGCAACTACATCTTACTTTTAAACTAGAATAACCATTGCATGTTGGACAATTGAGTCATCTTTACTTTCGCATTAACTTTTACAAGTAATCATTATACTATTCAAAATTTACTAGTCAAATTTTCAAAAGATATAAACTCTCCTAGGATAACCAACTAAAAGGGGAGAATAGCGAAAACAAGATATACATGAAGTTCAACCATAGGCCCACGTCTATTTCGACAGTTGAACACCTTCCCCACAAAACATGGTATCATTCAATAGTCTAATCATTGATAACCTCAACGGCATGCCTATTATTCTAAGATCTTCCAATAGATCTTTATTTTTGTTACTTTCCCTTTCTATTATTTTTTCATTTTATTTTCTTTATCTTATAGTGTATTGCAAGATCCTTAAATAACTTGGTTCACCTGTTGTGGTTAATAATGAATTGGAATATCTCATGCCCCCTTGTTAACATCTCTTCAAAACTTTTCAGACTAAAAGCCCAAATATTTCCTAAAAAATCTAAATTTAATATTCAACCAATAGTGACTTCCCATTTATTTATTGATATTCATTAATTTACTTCCCATTTATTTATTGATATTGATTATATTCTTGTCCAATATGCTTAAGTTAATTTGTTTCAATGCAAGATGTAATATAAACTTCTATGCATGGAGTAAGCATCTAGATGAGTGTTATCCATAAATATCCAAGTAATGGAACCATGGATGACACCGTACTTTATATTTTTGTTACAAACCACTCAACCAAGGATAGATGATAATTCTCTAAGAGCTTGCGTAAACTAAGATAAAATATAGATAAAATATAAAAATACTCCCAAACAAAATGATTATTAGATGTATTATGATGAACTAGAAAGCATAAAAGAACTTAGTAAAGCTTAGATTGTTGTTGCAGGTTCCTCCTTTTGAGCATTGTTTGCCTCATATTTAGCATCCCACTTTTTGAGATTCCAGAGGTAAGGCACCCCATTGTAAAATGATAGCGGTGGATCATTGAACTTAGAGAAAGATGCCCCATCGATATTTTGGAAGAGGTATTCATATCCATGATTCTAATTCTCCACATCCCACCTGAAAGCTTAGAACATGCCTAGCTATAAGAGGATATATATGCATACTTCTCCAAATCCTTGATATTTCCTTCATACGATTCAAACTTATTCTCCATCTCGAGATTCATGTGGTGATGAGCATGAAGGATACAGGTAAGCCTCTCCTCGAGAGTGCCTTCGATCTTGGGTGCCTTTGTCGGTAATGGGTGGAGTTAGGCCTATACAATACATGGGCCTAATCCACGATTCCTGCCCACATTGACCTCCACGTACAAGACTCAAAGGCATGCAAATATAAGCTCTCAACCAACCTAACATGTGGGGCTACAAGATGACTCTCTACAGGTTCCCAAAAACCATATGTATGTCCAAGGTAGATTGAAGATCGACTTAACATGCAAGGCAAGATGAAGATCTATCGTGACTAAGGGAAACTCTAACACCACCAGTGGCTATATATACTGGAATAAGTGTGTCACCCAAGGTTTATCGAACTCAGGGAGGAAGTGGTCATAGGTATCCCCTCTCAAGCAACCCTGCAATCAAGATACAAGAAGTCTCTTGTGTCCCCAACACACCCAATACACTTGTCAGGTGTATAGGTGCACTAGTTTGGCGAAGAGATAGTGAAATAGAAGTGGTATAGATGATTATAAGTGGTAACGGTGCCAGAAAATAGCTTGCTGGCGTTTGGTTGACGTGGGAAAAGACTAAAGTAAAACTGAAATAAAGATGGAAGCAAGTAAACATGTAACAGATCTAGTTGCAAACGGTGTTTCAATGCTAAGAAACAAGGCCTAGAGATCATACTTTCACTAGTGAACACTCTCATATAAATATATTCTTCTTTATGATACAACGCTGAACTACTCTCTGATTGGACACTCTAATCCATGGTAGGGCTATAGCAGCACACCTCAAATTAAGCCTTTACCATCTAGAAAACCCCACACTGTCACCTTGAGCACTAGATGGTTCGTCCAACAAACACCACAATTTCATAAAGACATCCAACTCCAAATATAACTCATAATAAGTATTTGTAATCTCTAGCCTACGTGCCACCATGGTGTGCACGCTGTCACTTTCACACACATGGGGAGAGCAGAGATCTATTAAAGCACTTGAGTAGCAAGGTAGATCTACTTGATTACAAAGCTCATGATCACAATATGATCATGCATAGAGAGAAAGATGAACACATAGCTACCGGTAGAACCCTTAGCCTTGAGGAAGAACTACTCCCTCCACATCATGGGTATCAGCAACGGTGATGAAGATCATGGTGGAGATCGATGAAGATGGCTCCGGGGGCACTTCCCCGTCCCGGCAGGGTGCTGGAACAGAGAGTTTCTATCCCCCGAATCTCCTGTTCGGTGGCGGCGGCGCTGCGGAACTTTTCGTGGATTTCTGATTGACTATCTAGGGTTTTTGCCTCGGGGAGAATATATAGGCGAAGGAGGCAAGGTCGATGGCCAGCCAGGGGGCCCACACCATGCCCTGGAGCGGCCTGGGGGTACCCGCGCCTGGGGGGTGTGGCTAGGCCCTGGACCTCCTCCATCTCGTATTCTGGCTTCGTGAGTCTTCCGGTAAAATAGGAACTTTGGCTTTTGTCCCGTCCAATTCTGAGAATATTCATTTTCTGACTTTCGTGGAACCAAAAACAGCAGAAAACAGGCAACTGGCACTGTGAAATATTGTTAATAGGTTAGTCTAAGAAATCATATGAAAAGTACTCCAAAGTGTGGACAAAACACAAGAAAGTAGATAAAACCAAGCATGGAACATCAAAAATTATGGATACATTTGCAATGTATCAGTACCTACTAGTCAAACTAATAACATGTGCCACATCTGGTATTATACATAGAATGGGGTACATTATAGAGCCTATGGCTAAAGCATAGGGGTTCTTATCCATTATTTGTCTTTCTTCCACTATAGCCGGACCTTGAGTCTTACTCAATGTCTTGCCTTGCAACATAGGTAAGAACCCCTTCTTACTTCCGTCCATATTAAACTTCTTTAAGATCTTATCAAGGTATGTACTTTGTTATAACCCAATTAGGCGCCTTGATCTATCTCTATAGATCTTAATGACTAATATATATGATGCTTCACCAAGGTCCTTCATCAAAAATTTGCTATTTAGATAACTTTTAACACTGTTTAAAAGATCTATATCATTTCCAATCAATAATATGTCATCCACATATAATATCAGAAATGCCACATTGCTCCCACGCACTTTCTTGTAAATACAAGCCTCTCCATAAGTCTGGACAAATCCAAACTCTTTGATGACGTCATCAAAGCAGAGATTCCAACTCCGGGATGCTTGCTTCAGTCCATAGATGGATCTCCGAAGCTTGCATACCTTATCAACATCCTTAGGATCGACAAAACACTTAGGTTGTATCATATACAGCTCTTCTTCAATATTACCATTGAGGAATGCAGTTTTGACATCCACATGCCATATCTCATAATCGAAATATGCAACAATTTCTAACATAATCCTAACCAACTTTAGCATTTCTATGGGAGAGAATGTCTCACCATAGTCAACTCCTTGATTTTTGTGAAACCCCTTTGCAACAAGTCGAGCTTTATAGATGGTCACATTACCAAGAACATCAGTTTTTCTTTTGAAAATCCATTTATTCTCAACGGCCTTTCGGTCATGAGGTAAGGCCACCAAGGTCCAAACCTGGTTTTCGTACATGGATTTTAATGGCTTCTAGCCATTTGTTGGAATCTAGGCTCATCATTGCTTCTTCATACGTCGCAGGGTCATCTATTTAATCAACCATGAAATTCACGACAAGATTTCCATACAGTTTAGAAGCTACACGTATCCTGCTTGACCTGCGAGGTTTGGTAGTATCCTCTTTTGGAGTTTCATGATCTTTATCATTAGTTCCACCTTCATTTGTTGAAGTCAACTCCGGAACAACTTCCGGTGCTGCACCACTCGCCATTTCATGAAGAGAAGGTTCAATAACCTCTTCGAGTTATAACTTTCGGCTACTCACACCTTTCGCGAGAAACTCTTTCTCTAAAAAGGATACATTCTTGGCAACGAAAACCTTGCCCTCGGATCTGTGATAGAAGGAATACCCAATTGTTTCTTTAGGGTATCTTATGAATACGCATTTTTCCGATTTGGGTTCGATTTTATCAGGGTGATGTTTATTCACATAAACATCGCATCGCCAAACTTTAAGCAATGACAACTTAGGTTTGTTTCCAAACCACAATTCATATGGTGTCATTTTAATGGATTTAGATGGTGCCTGATTTAAAGTGAATGCAGCCATTTCTAGTGCATAACCCCAAAATGACATTGGCAAGTCAGTCAGAGACATCATAGATTGAACCATATCCAATGAAGTACGATTACGACGTTCCAACACACCATTACATTGTGGTGTTCCGGGAGGCGTGAGTTGTGAAACTATTCCACAATATCCCATATTTGCGTTAAACTCGTAAATAAGATACTCACCTCCATGGTCAGACCATAGAAATTTAAACTTTCTATTACGATGATTTCCCACTTCACTCTGAAATTCGTTGAACTTTTCAAAGGTTTTAGACTTGTGTTTGATCAAATAGATATACCCGTATCTAATCAAATCATCCATGGAAGTAACAAAATTATGATATCCACCTCGCGCCGACACACTCATTGGACCACATACATCAGTATGTATGATTTCCAATAAATCTATTGCCCGTTCCATTGAACCAAAAAACGGTGTTCTAGTCATGTTGCCCATAAGGCATGGCTCACATGTATCAAATGATTCAAAATCAAGTGATTCCAAAAGTCAATCAGAATGGAGCTTCTTCATGTGTTTTACACCAATATGACCAAGACGGCAGTGCCACATATATGCAGATATATCATTATCAAGTTTAATACTTTTAGCATCAACATTATGAATATGCGTAACACTATTATCCAGATCCAACAGAAATAAACCATTCAACATAAGTGCATGACCATAAAAGATAAAATTCATATAAATCGAATAACCATTGTTTTCGGATTTAAATGAATAACCACTTCGCATCAAACATGATCTGGATACAATGTTCATGCTCAGTGTAGGCACTGAATAACAATTATTTAGATTTATCACTAATCCCGACGGTAGGTGGAGAGGTAGCGTTCTGATGGCGATCACATCAACTCTTGATCCATTACCGACACGCATCTTGACCTCACCCCTTGCTATGGATCGCTTATTCCGCAGCCCCTGATTCGAGTTACATATATTAGCAACCAATCTAGTATAAAATACCCAGGTGCTACTGCGAGTACTAGTCAAGTACACATAAATAACATGTATATCACATATACCTTTGTTTGCTTGCTGGCCTTCTTGGCCGCCAAATATTTAGGGCGGTTGCCCTTCCAATGGTTAGTCCCCTTACAATAATTGCACTAGGTATCAGACTTAGGGCCATCTTGGGATTTCTTTTCAGGCACGGCAACAAATTTGCTACCCTCTTTCCTGTCTGTTTACCCTTCTTGTCTTTCTTGAAACTAGTGGTCTTATTGATCATCAACACTTGATGTTCTTTCTTGATCTCCACTTCTGTAGTCTTTAGCATTGACAGAAGCTCGGGGTGAGACTTCTTCATGCCCTGCATATTATAGTTCATCACGAAGCGCTTGTATCTAGGTGGAAGAGATTGGAGAACACGATCTATGCCTAAGTCGATGGGAATCGTTATTCCCAAGGACACAAGCTTATCGGCATACCTAGACATTTTGAGTACATGCTCACTAACGGAACTGTTCTCTTCCATCATGCAGCTAAAGAACTTTTTAGAAGCATTATAACTCTCTACGGCAGCATGGGTATCGGAAATCATTTTCAATTCACCCATGGCATCAAAGGCATTGCCATTTTTGAAACGCTTTCGGAGTTCCAGATCTAGCCCATACATTAAGATGTCATGAACTAAGTTGTGGTCCTCCTGACGAGTCAAATAGACATTATTTTCCTTGTTAGGGGCAACAGGAGATGGTGGGGGGCCTAGCTGCGCTTCTAGCACATATTTCTTCTATGCAGTAGTGAGGATAATCCTCAAATTCATGGCCCGTTTGGTAAAGTTGCTACCATTTTCCGCAACTTTCTCTTATTCCATGAACACATTGAAATTAAAAGCAGGTGGTGCCATCGACAACAGAATTTGTAATTTAGACTAAGTTTATGATAGATTGAGTTCAACTAATCCAAATTAGAAATGAACTCCCACTCAAAAACAACATCCCTCATGTCTTTTTGGTGATTAGATGAACCAAATCCACTACACCAAGTCCGATCATCACATGAGACGGTGTAGCTTCAAAGGTGAGCATCAGTATGGGCATAATATTAACTATATGATTCATGCTTAACCTTGCGGTCCGTGTTCTGAGGCTATGTCTGTACATGCTAGGCTCGCCAAGTAACAACCTTAGTACTCGCGTGTGTAAAACTGTCTTACACCCGTTATACGAACGTGGATTCAAGTACACCCAATCATCATGTGATGTCTTGAAGAGTCGAAACATAAAACAGTGCATACTTAAGGAAGAACACATTTTTATCTTGATATCTAAATGAGGGATATCTTATAATGCTACTAAAATGCCAAGAAAGCAATATAAGATGCAAACATCAGGTGTAAAGTGAAATGATATGGTTCTTGCACTTGATCACTATCATGTGCATTGTGGTATGATCTTTATCATTCCTTTGTGTTTAAGGCCAAGGTCAATGGAACTTACACGTTAGGTGTGTTGTAAGAGTATCAACTATACATCTACTTACAACATTACCATATCATGACACTAGCGAAGTAAGTTCTAATTAATACTCTGATGTTTGCATTGTAATTAATAAATTGCATGTTTTACGTGGCTTAGGGCTTTCGAAGATAGAACCTGTCTTACCTACGAAAATGGAACCACAACGCTGATAACCAAATTATTAGCAACTCATTATGAACCATCTATTGACTATAGTAGGAGAGACAGACACCCGCTATCCACTTATGCAAAACTAGTTGCAGCATGGAACAGGTCTCATGTGTGAGGACATGTAAAGTTAGTCCGGGTCGCTTCATCCCACTATGCCACCAATATCTAAAATACATATAATATGCAATAATATGATCATCGTCGCCCACATACTCATATGTGTACTACCCGTTCAAAGCATCTACGCATAAATCAGGCTCTGATACCACTATTGGGTTCGCAGCATAGCAAACAAAAAATTCCTATGATGGGAACTACTAAGCGCCAAGTTATATCTACTAGATACAAGCAACGAGTGGATATACATCCATAGAGAACATATCCATGAAGACCGACAAAGTTTAACAAGGTTGGACTCGTGGATGATGTAGTCGTTCGCTTGCTGATCTCAAGATCGAGAGGAAGTCCTAGCGCCGCAAATCAGCAGCGCATCCGTGCTCCCACACACGTCTGGTCCACTGAACAACCTCCGCCTCCTTGCTCCAGCGATGCAGCAGAAGTAGCAACTCCTTCCAGACCAAAATCCATTGGGAACGTGTATCTCTCTAATCCGAGACCATGGGGAAATAATTCTAGAGGGGGAGAGAGATTCTTCACGAGGAGGGGTGATTCGTGAGGAGGAGAGGGATGCCTTTTATAGGGAAGAGGGCATCCCCTCCCATGGCCGGCGGCCATGGAGGATCCACTCCACCTCCTCTCATTCATGTGGGTGAAGCTCACACTCACATAAAAATCCTCCACTCAAAAATCCTACTCACATGCATTAAATTTCCACCAAAGTTATATGCAACTCTCAGTTAATAAAACACTTTTATTTATTTTAATTAACAAACGTTAACAAAAAAACCCTGCGAGATTTCAATATCACATGCAGAACCAATTTCAGCAATTTCACCTGAAACAACTTCGATGTCCATTGAAATAATTCCAGTGCTTTGTCAATCTTTACTCTAGAACACATTTGCTCCAAATGGTGTCGCTATCCCTTAAGTGTGTCACCCTATGATTCGCAAATAGTGCAGACATGATCAAGACCCTTCTCAGATCAATAATTAGCAGCGGGACCTGGAGATCCATACTGACTCCCACACATTCAACAATGACTTATGTGACCATGAGAACCAACTCAATCCCTTTGTCTCGCGATATATTACATGTCCAAGATTTGATCATCGGTATCTCCATACCTAGTTTGATCTCGTTACCGACATGCACTCTTTTCTCGTTCCCGTGATATAACTTTCTAGTGTTCACATCACTTGTTTGCAAGGTAACTAATGTGATATCACCGAGAGGGCCCAGAGTATGTATATCCATCATATGGATGGAAAAAATCCACTCATGATCCATGAGCCTCAACATAACACATTCGGAGTATCTGAATCCATATTTATAGTCACCCTATTACGGTGTGATGTTTGATGTTATCAAGTTACTCTTCTAGTGTTAGCAAATAACATGATATCATGGTCTAGGGGTTAAGATTACTTCGTATGATGTTATAGCAATATAAACATAATGACTTTGATCGTAATGCTATACTTCGGATGAATGTTCATAACATCATTCACTAATGCTATGACCTCATTATTAACAACATCCAATGTCCATGATCAGGAAACCTTGATCATCTTGTTAATCAATGAGCTAGTTTATAAGAGAGGCATAACAAGGAACCCTTTATTTGGTTATTAAACACACATGCGTTAACGTTTCCATTCAATACAATTATAGCATGCAAAATAACTATCTATCATATACTTGGAATACGATAATAAAAACATTATTATTGCCTCTTAGGGCATATTCCCTTCAGAGCTCCTGTCATCAAAGACTCGGGGGTTGCCTCCAGTGCTTGGGGTGTAGATGCCCTGAAAATCCCCGCATAAGGGTAGGAATATACCCCAAGAAATTTGTTGACCTCGTGCAAGAGCTACTTAGATAACGTTGAAGCAGTCTTCCGGACCGCGTACGACCGCCATATAGAGACCTACTACGCAGCACCGGAGGATGACTACTTCAACCCCAGCTTGGTGTCACCGACAAATGTTCCGTACCTCGGGTACGCGGTACCCTCCTACAGATACCCTAGGGAGGCGTACGTGTATATCCCCATAGAAGGGTATCCTTGTGTCCTAGTGTTAGGTGCCTACATAGGTTATCCTAGTTTCATGCCTTTGGGATATTATGTAACCAGTCTCTCTCCCACCTATGGCACATGTTACATGGAAGGCATGATGTTCTTTGACACGACTAAGATGTCAACAAGCTAGGGGTACTCACGGGAGAACATCACTCCCTACAACTCGCAAGCCGCATGGGACGCCCGAACCTATGAGTTCTTCATTAGTGCTAGAACCCATACTACTGGATTGGCAGTGGGAAAATCAGTTTGATGCCTCATGTAGATCCAAGACCTCCAGAGACGATTGGTGGAGGCACCCGAGGCTGAAAAGTCCAACCTGGAGGCAGAGCTCAAGACCGCTTATGAGTTGGCTGCCAAGGCAGGGGCAGATCTGGATAAATAGGTCGAAGAGTACATGGCTCGCAACCACGCGCAAGTCCCATGAAAACATAACCGCCAACATGACAGATCAACTTCTAGCAGCATCTCCAGCTCGAGGAATTGTGGGATCTGGCTTTGGTATAACCCCAATGCCGAGAAGCACAACCTCCACAAGGGAACATACTCACGATACCCATGGTGAATATATAGTTATCCCAGCTGCCAGACATCGCCTCCCCGCACAAACGACCCAGCGGATCGTATCACCGCTTGATATGACCCGAGGAATGAGGAAAAATAGGATCCAAAAGGTCACAACAACAGGGAACCACCACTAGACCGTGAAGACACTGATGAGGCTTAGCACTAGGAATAAAGACACAATCACCGAGAAAGGCGTCCCGAGCGGTGCCACCGTGAAATGGAAGACGGATCTTTGATCCACATTCATAGAAACCACCAGCCTCAAAATACCACGCTAGAGAGGGATCTGGAGGAGGAACTAAGTGAAGGGAAAAATCCTTGCTGCTATGCGGATCATCAAAGGACATCATATCATCCCCTTAATCATCAACCACTGCATCTGCATCAACATTACCATTCCCTTTTCCATATGTTATATCTAATTGTAATTCCAAATACAATTGTGGTTTGTAGTAGATTTATCTTCAAACTTTTATCCATCCATTTGAATATGATGATGTTGTTGATTTCTTCTATGTGTGAGTAGTTCCCTTTGGTCTTGGGGAGATGGAGATACCCTAGAAATATTATGAAATGAAATAGAGATGTTCTATTACTTTGTTCCATGATCCATTGATCTATGATGTTGTGTTTGATCTCTCTCTCTAGATGGTATATGTAGTCGGCCACGTATCATTTGCCTCCAGGTCAAAAAAGAGGGTGATAGGGGAGTATGTACAGTGCATAGTCGTGATAGTAAACATTGCCTTATAACCTGCACGGTCAAAGGGGGAATAAATAGAGACTCACTAAGCTTATTATGATATCCCTGGAAAACCTCTTAATTGTGGTGGTCTATATGAATGATTGCTCTTAGGCATCATAGTGGTTATTTAGAGGTGACCTCATTACCTGACTCAAGAAAGAGATTTTCCATGAGTCTTGTAGTGAACATCTTATTACTGAGCTTTGTCCACACATATCATTATGAAAGAAATAGGTTATCCTTATGATTAATTACTCGATGCTAGCGGTGTATCCTAAATCCCCGAGAATATTTTAGCCTTGTGGAGTTCCAACATCTTTCTCCAATGCCTTTTTAACTTGTTTTACTTTACTTGTTTTTATTACTTTCTTGAACCCAAACACAAAAACTTTCAAACACCCTTTACTTGAGATCAAAGGCACCTTACAAGTATCCTTTGATAGATAGTGACTAGGGGAATAAAGACCTAAAACCAATTGATACTCTTTGTGGGTTCGATACTCTTATTTTGAAATTAGATACAATCGATCTATGCACTTGCAGTCATCAAAGACTCAGACCAAGGTGATGGAGACTATGGAGCGTGTCTCATCAGCGGATGCAAATCCCTATCTCATGACCTGGTCAGTGTCGAGCTCTCCTTGGCCATGCGTACTAGGAATTATGAAGAGTATGATGGGTACCACAATCCGATCGCCTACCTGAGAAGTTTGCACAACCTGTCAACATGATGGGTGGGGAATCGCAGCATATGGCGGATCTTCTTCCTACTTTCTTGAAGGGATATGCCTTGCAGTGAATCCGAAACTAAGTCATGAGGTCAATCAAGACTGGGACGACTTCACCCGTGGGAGGATCCAGGCATTCTCCACGGACTACAACGCTAACATACTGCACGAGGAGTTCAAGAACACCAGGAAGTACCCTAGGGAAACGCTAAAAAACTTCATGAAGCGCTGATGCATGTAAAATGCATAAATGAACTTTGTAGTTTATTGACACATATTTTCATGTATTTACATCTTATAGAATGGTATATCCATGTTGTTCATTGAATTTAGGGATTTTCTAAACAATCCCCTCTCCTCTGGTTTTAACTCTATAGGATATGAAAACCCTTTTTTATGTATTTTTATCTTTCAGGGACCTAAACAAATTCAAATGGCCTGGGGATTTTTCTTGGAGTATTTTTTCATGAAGAGAAGCAACTAGAGCACCTAGAGATCTCCAGGGGCCTCATGGGCTAGGAAAGAGGCCCGATGGCGTGATCACCATAGTGGGATGCGCCACCTACCCTCATTCAGATCTCATTGTTCGGACGTCGTAATTCCATCACCATCCTCTCAGTCTTGACCTAAAACCTTCTATAAAAAGGGTCCCGATGTGATCTCAGAACAGACACAGGCGGAGATCAAAAACACAAAAACAGAGAGTCTTTAGGCCACCATCGGTGGAGATCGAAGGGGGAACCGCTGCCAGAATTGCCTCCGGTTGCTTCCACCCTCCTCCGGCGTGATCACAATCAACATCCACAGTGAGATCCTCTCCATTTATCTATTGTAATATCTTGGAAAACATGATGTGTGATGCAATCTATTGTTTTCGAGTGATCCATTGTCTCTCTATGTGTATGTTTCACTACAAGAAAAGTTAGCTTTTACAAAGGAAGGTTATCATGGTTGAATGCCCATTTTGCATGGTGACAAAAACTTCTGCGATGGATGGGTCCCATGGTAAAAGCCTCATCACCAAAGAATCTATTGATGGCTGCAAGTGCATAGATCGTTCGTAGCTAGTTTTCAAATAAAGATATCGACCCCACTAGGAGCAGGAGTCTGAAGTCTAATACTTCTTAAAATAAATATTATGATAGAAATTCTAAATAAAGTTCTAAATAACAAGAGAAAAATGCGAGTATTATGTAAAAGGTGTTTTTGGGTTTTAGGTATAAGAGAATAAGAAAATAAAGTAAAATAACTGAATACAGAAAGTAAGTATCGCGTATGTAAGAGAGATTGGAACTGCAATAGGGAAAAACACGTTCCTAGGGAGTAGCAGATACACCACTAGCATTTTAAGGAGCTAAGGTAAAGATTATTATCATGAACATTCTTAACCATGTATGTGTGGGAGGAACTCCATATTTGGACAAATAGGAAGCAACCGCTCCTCGCATCCTCCTCATAACCCCAATAGTCAGCAATCGACATCAATCGATTTACTGCGCTATTAAGGGATGTAATCCCGTAGGACGTATCCTATGGCATGGATAGTGTTCTATGAGTTTCCTCGGTTTCCCAAGTTGATACGTAAGGGGTGCTAACAGATTTATAGTCAGTATAAGTGCTAGCACAACTCCGTCTACCAACTAGTATTTCCCTCCATCAAGTCCCCATGAGATGCAAATATTGAGAGGTCGACTTCTCTCAACATCAAGATGTAGAAAATCTAACACATTGACACAGTGATGAATATCATAATACACTTTATCTTATTTCAATCTCATACTAGGGTTTCTCCATCTCCCCAGGAACTAGTGATCTACTCAGACATGGAGGCAATCAACGTCATGGCAATAACAATGTAATCTATCATAGATGAATAGTACTTGTACAAATCCACGATGAGTATGGAAATTACAACAAAATCTAGACAAGATGTAGATGGGATGGATGGAGATGGTGGTGATGCAGGGGTGGATGATGAAGATCGATGCCTTAGCCTCCTGGATCTACGCAGGGTGAAGATGGATCCTCGGTGGATTATTTCCTCTTACAGATGCCTTCCGAAGGTGAGGTTTCTGCGATTTCTGGGTCTTTTGCACAGGGCGAAGATGGACCGGAGCAAATTTTTCCAAATTTTCCGAAGGTGAGAGTTTGATCCACTATGGCTGTGAAAAAATCGTGATAGATGATGAGTGCATATTTGCATCATGTTTTACATTATTATTTTGCATTGTAGATGTAGGATCTTGGTAATTTAGGGTGCCCGGGCGCACATTTTATGTCTATTTTCACCAGGATCAGGACATATGATGGATCTAATGGATATAATTCTTGGAGCAGTTGTACTAAGGAGAAAAGGACTCAAATACAACGTAAATCGCTTATTAATGATACCAGAAGAAAAGCAGAAGCGAACAAAGGAGGTAGAAGGTTCAATGACCAACTATACAATCAGAGCAAATTTTCCCAAATATGTGTAATACATAAACAATATGTTTGTGAGCATTGCATACATGCTTTACATTTGCACTTGGTTTTAATCAATAGAAAAAATAAAACCCCAATGTACTATTTTTCCCTTCCTTGTACCCTCTCTAAAAATGGGTTCTATTTCAAAAAAATCCAAAATGTTTTGGACTTTGACTTGAACTAGGGCTCAATTATGACTTTGGGAAATGAATTCAAGTTTTGGTCATATTTTGAAATTGTTCAAAACAGAGTTTTGTTTAAAATCCAAATAGAAATGGGAAAAGAGAAAAAGAATTTCAGAGAAAAAAATATGAAAAACCACCTTGGGCCTTCTCTCTTCCCCGGGACTTTCTGCAGCCCAGCAGCAGCCCACCCACAGCCCTATACCGCTTTGGCCAGCATCGTCTTCATCGACGGCGAAGCGGTGATCCACTGTCGCCGGTGATGCCGTCCACCGTCGCGGTCGTGCCAAGATCCGTGTCACTGCCCCTGGAGCCTACAAGTACCCACCGACGCCACCAGGAGAACCCTTGCATTCCACTTCCCCCTCTCCTTCCTCCTCCTTGCCATGGACGCTGAACCCTAGCTTTGGGTCGCGGCCGTGCTCGCCGTTTGCGACCACCCCAGGTGAGATCGAGGTCACCGCTGGCTCCGTCGTTCTTGACTTGTTCATCCTATCCACCTCACATCCGTGCATGCGTCCCCTTTCGCCCGAATCGACATCTTCGACCACCGCCAGTCACCTTCGATCCCCATCATTCCGGTGCTCGCCTCGCCGTCAATCCCAACACGATCCTGGTGAGCTTTCGATCTGCGTGCTGCTCTCTGATTCGTCTCTCGTCCTCTGTAGCACCCTGCCACAGTAGCTCGCCGTCGGCCATGCTCTGGTGACCAATATGTGGTGGCGTTGCCACAGTTCAAACCAACACAGCAGAGTGGTTCTAACGCGCCCAACCACATAACCAGGGGTGCCCTGGTTCGCCACCGGCAACCATCGTCTGGTGCCTCCGCCGTGGATGATGTGGCGCCCACGTGTCCACCACGTGGCCCTGACATGGCCACGGCATGGCAGTGATGTGGCCAGGGCCACGATGACATCATAGTGATGTCATGCTAGCATCATAATCCTTTTTATTTTCTGTTTTATTTAAAAATCATATATGACAGGTGGGTCCTACTTGTCAGATATTTAATAATTTCATAAATTTTTTTAGATTGGGAATTTGAATTAAATCTTTGTAAATTCATAACTAATTCAATTTAAATTAGAAAAATATGTTCGGAAAAATCAGTTCCGACATTTAAAAATATAAGCATTCATATTCATACAACTTAGAACTACACTTTACATAGAGGAACACCGACACCCCTAAGTACCATGGGTTAGATGTTTTGTCCACCGAGGGCATTCCAAACCCATTTAAATTGATGTGGCACCTAGGGCTATTCTAATACATGCAATTCATCATATCATCCATATTGTATGAGCATTGCACGTGCCATGTCTTGATTGCTGTTTCTTCTTTCCGGTGCTGGCTCTTCGCAAATAGGAACCGACTCTGATTCTGAAGTCAACGCCAGCGAAGAGCAGTACCGTTCCAGCGATGGAAAAGGCAAGCATAGCCCCATCATTTTGAACCTATGTTTTCAAAGTATTTCATTCTCGCTATATGCATACGATTCCAATGTGGTCTTTTGTTATGATAGAGTATCCTATCTGTTGCATGTTCTATGTTGTATACCAAGATACAGATCCACTGCTCCTAGCATAACTAGGGTTGAGCTTATGAGCGTTGCTAGTGCTATATATCAGTCAAGCTTAGCCATGCATATGAGTCAAGACCGATCCATCCATCCATATGATGCATCGAAGATGCAATGAACCTAGTTTGATAGGATGTTGATATATGATCGGAAATGGTTAATAAACATGCTAAGGCAGGTATGGTAGGCCATGTTGGGTGTGGTTTTTGTAGTCCCATGCTAACCACCCCTAGGACCCCAGTTCTTCCCTCTTTAACCAAGACTAGCGTACAACCACCGAGGGGCCTGGTAACCCCCTCGACTCACTAACTTTCCTAGTAGGTTCCATGAGTCACATAGTTCGGGCGTTCCATTTGACATACGCATTCTGGTTGTTATCAAAGACGGTGTAGTAGATGCTTTCATACAGGTAGGTAAGCGTGGCCGGGAACAAGAGAGGCACGACCTCCGTAATCTTGAACCCTGCACACATCTCTGGGGTCCAGCTTCGGGACAAGACCCATTACGGTGGCATCTCCTTATGGCATGACTCATGGTCTCGGCAAAATCAAGGTAAAGGTCATGGTCAACCACTCTATGCCGGCCTTCCAAGGAAGAGGCTAATAATTTGGCATTAAGAGTCGGTTGGTACGTGTGGGTAAAGTTGTGGACCCCTACAGAGTTATAATCTTTTCGAAAAGTCGTGTCCATGGTTATGGACGACTTGGGAACAGACGTGATGATCATAGAGAACTATAACCAATGTTAAAACTTGGCAACTAATGAGTGTTCTGGAATTACTTCGTCAGGGTCCTTTGATGGGGTGTTCTGAGTTGAAAGGTTTAGATGATAATGGAGGCTATCTGAAGGAGCTAGAGTTGTAGTCTTCTTACCTCTTTTGGTAATGATCTGATTAGACGAGCCTCTTCTCTCACTTGTTTTCAAACAAAGCTGGCTTTTGCAAAGTAACCACAGAGAGCCTTTCTAAACCAAGCATGTACCGTAGGTTATTAAGTCTTGCGGAGTACATCATGTACTCAGCCTTGCCTCGTTGATGTTTTATATAGATGAAGCTATTCCAACTGAAGGTGGTTTCTATGTTGACGTCGATGAGTAGTTGGGGTTCCTGGGCAGCAGCCTATGATCTATAGAAGGGTCGTTTGGTTATATTTATGGCCTCTTTGGCCCTTTGCCAAGTTTGTTGTTTAGAACAACTTATCTTATTATGTTGCTTGGTGTTTGATGTGTCTCTGACCCCTGGTTTGTAATGCTTGTATGCATCTCTTCTAAGAGCATTCTTTATTAATGTATGGTTTGTATGTTCAGTAGTGTTACCGAATTATTCCCTGCATGCTTCAAGATCGAGGTTAGGCTTATGCCAGGTGAAGATCTGGTATTTGTCTAGCCCTGATCCCGGGTCATAATAGTAAATCCTGTCGATTTCCATTCATTGCGGTCCTTTTGTCGAAAGCCATGTTACTGTTCAGGCCTTCCTCCAATCTGTACTTTGACTATTGCGGCATGTTATTATTCTATCTTGTCACTATTTTGGTCTGTTATGATTTGGGCATGTTACTGTTCTAGCCTGTTACTATTCTGGTCTTTTACTCTTCTAACCATTTACCGTTTTGGTAATTTATTGTTTTGTACTGCTATGGTTCCAACCTTTTATTGTTTAGGCCTTTTACTGTTTGGACCTCTTATTGTTTAGGCCTATTACTCTTCATAGGATCCCTCTCATGGTTCATCGATCATGACCTTTCCCTATTCCGCATGTTACTGTTTTGGCCTTTCACTGTTTGGCATGTTACTATTCTGGCCTTTTTGGTAGCATCGACGTTTTGTAGAACAACACAAGAATGTCAACAAGTTGATTAATAAACATGAAAAATTTAAACTTCTCTCTCAAAAATGAGATATTCAAACTACTTATTACACAATGATAAAAGTTTGATACACATAACCCAACAGGGTCTCTGATACCTTCGATCCGGATTACGGATGTAGTATAGCTCTTTTTCCCTAGTAGACCTAGCTCATCGAATCCTCGGGAAGCAGAAAGCATAGTGAAGTAACTTTAATGGACCTTCGGTAGTTTTAGAATTCATTTTGTGTTTTACTAGACCAAGAGTTTGTTGTCTTTTGTTGTTGTCGATGACGGAGAGAGAGGGCCTAGGGCTTTCAGTTTCACCTATAGCTGTGCAAAACATCTGATGGGAATAAAAGATAATAATAAAGTATGCATGTAACTGTAAGAGCAAGATAATTATATGTGGGCAGTGCATCCATAATTGCTATTGCCTTCGCAACCACTTATAACAATAACCTACTAGTCTCATCCATAGAAGAAAGAGAACTAATGATATGCATAGTGACGTAACCATTAATCCCAAGTAAATCCCTCACATACAACCATACTACCCCTTATGTCACTAGGGTTCCCAACCTGCAAATTAGTCATTACTCATACTCCCTATACCTGGCTCAATCCTCGGGGTCTTGGGTACCTGACAAGTCCTTGGATTGAGACAAGAGAAGATACAATAATCATCATGTCATACAAACTAATACATGATCGCATCTATGATAAATAACATGCACAAAAGCTACATGGCTAGGCCGAAGCCCTTAACCCAAGGAGAATTACTCATGCATAGAGATGAAATCAACAATCATAAACATTGCAATGGAAATCATGAGATTGGTAGCAAATAGTCTTACAATGTCATCAATCAAAGATGAGATCTACTATTACAAGTGGTGGAATATGGCTATGGTGGTGGAGAAGGGTTTGGAGATTAGATCTAAGTCTATTCATACGGCGGCTCTTCGGTGTGGTGGATGCAGGTTTATGGGGGCGGCTGGTGATCTGGCGAGGCTGTTTCTCGTCGCCCGAAGCCTCATTATATATGGCCCCTTCACGAAAGTTGTTCTATTTGACCTAGCGGTGTCAATGGCAACTATATGACCAGAACTATACAGCCAGAATTTTATTCCCACTATATAGTTGGTTGTTAAAGCGTCTGTCTCCACTTCACGACCCCTGGTTTCTTCTGGTTTCTCCCATCATCAAACATCATTATCTGCACAGGGAAAAATAGAAAGAAAGGATTGCATACCCCTTTAGTCATTAGGCATTAGTGGCAGGGTTTAGAGAGATATTTCATCAAAAATATGTATAATATCAAGTTTAAATGTCGACGTAGATGGCTATATTTCACAACCATCAACCTCCCCAAGCTTAAACTTGATCTTCCTCGAGCAAGAAAACAAAAATAAAAAAGGAACTCAACATTTAAACTGAAATAATGAGATGATGATCTTACTCATGATTGGTAGTCTCATGTTTCCTCTACCTTATAAATCTGAAAAACTTCAGCATAGATAGAGTAATGGAAAGCATATCATACGGGTTTTTATGCATTCTTATAGTGCAGCAAAATTATTGTTAACATGGATGATTCAAATGAGTAAACTTTATTCCAATTCATGTAATCAATTCATAGGCTTGCCTTTGAACAATAAAGTATAATCATGTAAAATTGAGAGTGTGAGAGTTGTCATGAAAAACATATACACTATAGTATCTTAATTCTCCCACATCAATAAGTCAAGACTTTTCAAGCGCTACTTTTCTATTCATTGTCCTTCAAGAATTTCAGTTCTTAAGTATTTGAGCATGCCAAAAAAAAATAGTTAATCAGGCTATGATGGACGCTCGTGGCATCACCAAGTTTTTTGTTCCTTTTGAATAATGATTACTCATTTCATCCAGAGGAGTGATTCCATCATGAACACAACTACCCAAGATTGCCAAGAATCTTACCCATTATAGCATTGCTGCTACATTTGTTTAATCAACTCATAGCCGAAATCTAGGAGTTTCCTCCATGAAGACCGTTCGTAGGCTAGCGAAGATGTTGGCATCCCATGAAGCTTGACACACATAAATCTATATCATTCTTATGATTCACATGTCAAACTTTGGCATGCTCACAAAAACATCTAAACATTAATTCAATTGAACAAAACTTTTTAAAGAGAGCTATCAAGTCAATCATTATTTTATGTGGTGTTGGGTGTCTCTAGAAATAAGCCTTCAAGACTAAACACTACAACACCCAAGCCTTCAACTGTGAGACTCTTTCTTGTTACAATTGTTTAGCAAATTTTTAGGCAAGACTTGGTTAACAACAAGAGCTGGAATAAAACGTACCCAACGCCATTTTACTAAAAAAATACCCATGCAAACAAAATTTTACTACAATATAAAGACTCACTCCACCAATATAATATCTTAACATTTACTACTAACTAGCATGGATTTCTCAAACTTAAAAAGTGGGGAGTCTTAGGACATACCTCTCATGATTGGTTCCACTTCTCTCTTCCCTTTTGAATTGCTTCTTGGAAACTCGAAGTCGATAACTCTCTTGTAAATATGTGAAAGCCACAAAGAGAATATAAAGGAAGGAAGAGGGAAATAAATATAAATGGAAAAATCTTTTTGTTGCTTTTAAGAGAGGGAATTAAAGAATAGAAAATTGGTGGCAAAGCTCGGCTAGAAAAGATCGTAAACAAATAGAAATAACTAAAGATAAAGTGTTGGGGAAACCAACACGAGTGCTTATAAACTCGAATTAAAAACATAACCTCAAAATAAATAGAAGGAAATGAATGCCAAATAAAGATAATGAGGAAACTTCCCCAATCTTAGGCTTTTGCAAGCCCTTCAAATCATTGTGGTGGTGGGAAAAAGTCACAACTCCAGCTTGCAAATTGAGTGTATAAATTACTAGTTGTTTCTCGGAGGTTCAAGGAGAAGTTCTGCATCCTCTCCATAGTTCCTCCAAGTTCTTAGAAGTCTTGGTATGTAGCAAACCGGGTTGGTGGCTTCTTCTCTTGATAACGAACTTCTTGCTCCTCTTCTTTGTCCTTATCCTCATCCAGAATCTACTCCTCGGGTTGGTGTTGCTCAACCTCCAAGTCATATAGCAAACGTCGTTCCTCGATAGAGAAAGGACCATTAGGAAAAGGAGCAGCGTAGAGACGCCCATCTCTAGCAATATGAAAGTACTAAACAGAGTCCTTAATTTGCTTTCTCAATCCATCAACTGCTTCTCCCTTTGAGTGTGACAGCTACATTGGAAAACCACCATGAGACATGATCTAGCAGTCTCGTCTATAGTGGCGATAGCAATAATTGTAGTCTGAAACTAAGTAATAATAAGTGAATACAACAAACAATACAAACTACTCATAGCTAAGAATGAACCAGATATCCTCATCTAGAATCTACTCCTCGGGTTGGTGTTCCTCAACCTACAAGTCATATAGCAAACGTCCTTCCTCGATAGAGAAAAGACCATTAGGAAAAGGAGCGGAGTAGAGACGCCCAGCTCCAGCAATATGAAAGTACTAAACAGAGTCCTCAATTTGCTTTCTCAATCCATCAACTGCTTCTCCCTTTGAGTGTGACAGCTACATTGGAAAACCACCCTAAGACATGATCTAGCAGTCCCGTCTTTAGTGGGGATAGCAATAATTGCAGTATGAAACTAAGTAATAACAAGTTAATACAGCAAACAATACAAACTACGCATAGCTAAGTGTTGGAGATAGGCCCAAGAGGCAATAATAAAGTGGTTATTATTATATCTTTATGTTTATGATAAATGTTTACATCCCATGCTATAATTGTATTAACTGGAAACTCTAATACATGTGTGTTTTGTAAACATAAAAGAGTCCCCAGTAAGCCTCTTGTTAAACTAGCTTGTTGTTTAATTGTTGATCATGGTTTCCTGATCATGGACATTGGATGTGATTAATAACAAGGTTATATCATTAGGAGAATGATGTGATGGACACACACCCATAGTAAGCGTAGCATAAGATCAAGTCATTAAGTTCGTATTGCTGTAAGCTTTCAAATACATAGTAACCTAATCCTTCGACCATGAGGTTATGTTAATCACCATCACCGGATGGGTACTTTGATGACATCAAACGCCGCTTCGTAACTGGGCGGTTATAAAGGTGTCATTGGGTATTCTGAAAGTATGTGTTGAAGCGCATAGACCAAGATTGGGATTTGTCCATCCATATGACGGATAGATATACTCTGGGCCCTCTCGGTGGAATGTCATCTAGATAGCTTGCAAGCATGTGACTGGGTCACAAGGGATGACATAACATGGAACGAGTAAAGAGTACTTATCAGTAACAAGTTAGAACTAGGTATGGAGATACTGACGATCAAACCTCGGATAAGTAGAATATCGTGTGACAAAGGGAATTGGTTTCGTATGTTAATGGTTCTATCGATCACAAAGTCATCGTTGAGTATGTGGGAGCCGTTATGGATCTCCAGATCCTGCTGATGGTTATTGATCGGAGAGGTGTCTTCATCATGTCTGCATATTCACGAACCGTAGGGTGACACACTTAAGGTTCGAAGTTGTTTTAAGTAGATATGGAATATGCGTTGGAGACCGAATGATGTTCGGAGTCTCGGAATGGATCCGGGACATCACGAGGAGATCCGGAATGGTTCGGAGAATGAGATTCATATATTGGGGATCATTTTCTAAGTTAGGAAATGTTCCAGAGTGTTTGTATGGAGATTCTAGAAGGTTTCGGAATGTTCTGGAAGGTTCTAGAGGATTTCTTGGAGTTTACTTGAAAACCAAGGAAGGGATCAAGGAGTCCAAGTGGGGCAAGACACGGATTCGTGGGGGAGGAGGACACCTCCCCCCTTCCCACCGCCGGCCCTAGGAGGGGAGTCCAACTAGGACTCCCCCTCCCCAGGCGCGCCTCCCTCCCTTAAATAGAAGGGAGGGGGCGCCCCCTCTTGGCACTCTACCATAACACCCAATCTCTGCCGCCTCTCTCCTCCACCTTTCTTAAGACAGCAGGCGAAGCCCTGCAGAATTCTATACTCCACCACCACCACCACGCCATGCTGCTGGGATTCCGGAGAAGATCTACTACCTCCGTTGCTCATTTGGAACGGGAGAGGAAGGTCTCAACTCAACTGCGATGTGGCGATGAAGCTGCCGTAACACGGCCGGAAGGATCGTCCACATGATCTTGAGATCGGCAAGTGATCGACTACATCATCCATGAGATCTAATCTCGTAACGCTTTCGGTTCTACGAGGGTTAGTACCGATCTATCTCGTTGCTCATGTCTAATAGATTAGATCTTGGCTTTTATCTAGATTAGATCTGGGTTTTGTTCGTTCTTGCGGTAGAATTTTTTTGTTTTCCATGCTACGAACCCATCACTAAGACCACTCCAAAGCCACCATCAGTTATAGAAACAATTATATATCAATGATTAAGAATGATAGTGGGCAAGAATTCTTTACTCACTCTGACAAGGCTGACATTCTATGGAATGACTTCAAAGCTAGAATGGGTTCATCAAACAAAACTGAGATGCATTTCAATCTTGAATATTTCTATGGAAATGGTATGACTGATGAGATGAAGGACTCACTTGAAAGACCTTTTCTTGACAAAGAAATTGAGGAGGTTATATCTGATTTGCCAAATGACAAGTCTCCTAGACCTAATGGTTTTAACAATGAATTTATCAAAAGCTGCTGGTCAATCATTGGTAATGATATCAAATTGTTGATTCATGACTTCTACAATGAGAAGGTCTCTCTTGAAAGTATCAACTCTTACATTACTCTCATTACTAAAGTATCAAACCCTCTTACCTGTCCTGATTTCGGACCAATATCCTTATTAAACTGTGTGTTCAAAATCATTACCAAACTACTTGCAAACAGGCGTCAACCTGTTATTCTGGATTTGGTGCATAAAAATCAATATGGTTTCCTCAATAATAGATCTATTCAGGATTGCCTTGGATGGGCTTTTAAATACCTATTCCAATGCCACAAATCAAAGGAGGAAATCCTAATTATAAAATTAGACTTTGAAAAGGATTTTGATGTAGTTGATCACTCATCCATCATAAATATCCTCAAGGCTAGAGGATTTGGCAGGAAATGGATCAAATGGATTGAGATGATTTTTTAGTCCGGCTCCTCTGAAATTCTACTAAATGGAGTGCCTGGGAATTTTTTTACTGCAGGAGAGGTATGAGATAAGGAGACCCCCTTTCACCACTTCTTTTTGTTCTTGCTACAGACCTACTTCAATCTATCCTGAATAAAGCCATGCACATACAACTTCTGACCCCCCCAATAGAGGGACCTCCTAATAGTGACTTTCCTGTGATTCAATATGCTGATGATACTTTGGTGGTACTTAAGGCAGATGCTAGTCAATTATTGTGCTTGAAAGCCCTTCTTCAAACTTTTGCACTCTCCACTGGACTCAAAGTCAACAATTTGAAGTCAAGCATGATGCCAATAAATTTATGAAATGATAGGTTGATCCACTTTGCTCAGACAATCAATTTTCAAACTGGCAGCCTCCCTTTCACTTATCTGGGATTACCACTAGGCTTATCAAAGCCATCCATGGAACATTTTCTGCCTATTGTTCAAAAAATTGAAAGAAGACTGTGTGGTATAGCAGACTTCTTGAATTATGGAGGAAAACTACAACTGGTAAAATCTATACTTTCCTCACTTCCTCTATTTTTCATGAGTTGTCTGGAGGTGCCAATTACCATCAAAGATCAAATCATAAAATATATGAGACACTGTTATTGGAGAAAAAAGACTGAAGATGTTCAAGCCAAAGGACAAGCACTGGTAGCATGGGATAAAATTTGTCGTCCTAAAAATCAAGGGGGACTTGGAGTCCTAAATCTCTAGATTCAAAATACTGCCCTCCTTTTAAATAACCTGGACAAATTCTACAATCACCATGATATCCCTTGGGTTCATCTCATTTGGGAAACCTACTATAAGAATGGAAAATTACCTGGAAGAAGCATGGAAGGATCATTCTGGTGGAAATCTCATATCAAATTAATTGATATTTTTAAAGGCATGGCTAAGTGCAATCTGAATTCTGGAAAATCAGCCTATTTTTGGTCTGATCTTTGGCAAGATGAGTGCTTTAAGAATAAATTCCCGCATCTGCTCTCTTATGCAAAGTCTTCAAATATCAGTGTTCATGAATTTTTACAGGCTGATTTCTTGGAGGATAAGTTTCACCTACCTCTTTCCCAACAAGTCTACTCTGAGTTTTTAATCATGGAAGAAAGATGCTAGGAAATCATTCCAACCATTCAGGAGAATCTCCATGATAATTGGAGTTACATTTGGGGGTCAGATAAATTTGAAGTGAGAAAGGCCTACTCATCCATGATTGGTTACTCCCCTACACCACCTCATTTCTCTTGGCTCTGGACATCCTCTTTCCAGAATAAACACAAATTCTTCTTCTGGCATTTGCTTCTGGACAGACTGAATACAAGGAATCTTCTGAAAAGGAAACAGTTTATTCTGCCTGACTACAATTGTGCATTTTCCACCTGCTACTTGGAAGAATCAGTTAACCATTTATTCTGGGAATGTTCATTTGCAAAAAAATGCTGGGATCATATTTGCAGAAACAGAACAGCAAACTTATCAGGATTGGAGGCTTTTTCAGAAATCAAAGAAAAATTACACCTGCCTTTTGCAATGGAAATCATTGTCATGACTACCTGGGGTATCTGGATCTGCAGAAATGAGAAATTTTTTAATGACAAAAGACCCACACTCGAAAGATGGAAAGCAATCTTATATCAAGAGATGAGATGGATACAGTTCAGAATCAAGAGAAAAAACTAGGAGAAATTCAAAACCTGGCTGAATCAACACTTAGATCAGTGATAGAGTAGATCTTTGCCCTCTTTAGAGGTGACACTTTTTCTCTTTTTGATCTGCCTTAGGTCAATAGACTCATCTGTAATCTTCTCATTGTAACATACTCATACCCATATAATGAAAAAAATTGCAGTGGGGATTTTCCCTACTGTTTCACCTCAAAAAAAGATACGAATTATAACTGCATAATATGAACTTGTAGAGCAGGAATGCAAACCATGAATGTACTATATAGTAGAGGATATTTATGTCGTTGCCTAGGACGAACCAGAACAAGATACAAGATATAATGGTGTGGCTTGTGAACCTGTAGAATAGGATAACAAGCATTAGACAAGTATGCCAACAATGAAATGAGCAATCAAACAAAGTGTTTCTTAGAATTTAAGTATAAACTAGCCCGATCATTTCAGCAAATACATATGGAAGCAGTGGTATCTCCTGGAATGCAACAGACGTTGGGTGACTCGTAGTTTGTGGTGAGCTACACAATGGCATATAGTTACTGTCGTAGCTAAGAATGATCCACATAGAAATTATAACCGCAACATACCAGAACTTGTCGAGAAGGAAAGGAAAACACGAATGAACTATATAGTAAAGAATAATTATGTCATTGATTAGGATGAACCAACACCAGATACAGAAAATATATAATGGCATCGCTGGTGGACCTGTAGGCTGTTCAAACCAACATGTTCATTGTTGCCTTTTTGAGCTCTACACAAAGAAAAATAAAATAGTTACTGTTGCAGCTTTTGAAGAACCAGATGAAAACAACAAAACTATAACCGAACTATCACAACGAGTTTGAATGGGTACTACAGGATATTAGAATGATGCCAGGGAGGAAATAATAGCAGGAACTTAGCTCAGGAATAACCAGATAGAGTTAGTAACTATGGAGTAGGGAATTCACACTAATATTTTCCACTTACATTACATTTTGCAAGAACTACACAATAGCAGGCAATTACTGGTGTACGGAGCAACTAAGATAAGAACATGTGCATGACTTGAAATTTGTAGATCCGTGAATGCAAACCAACATGTCTAATGACCTTGTATGTACTAGCACAAAGAACAGGCATACCCAGTGACTTGTATGTACTAGAACGATTACAAAAATGCAGTTCACTGCGATTGGCTTGAACCAGCTATACCGCTAAAAAATAAAAACGGGTTGGATATTTGGTTACCTTGGTCGGAGAGGCGTCTAAGCATCGTGGGTACCGTGCAAGTGACGTCCAGGTCACTAAGGGTGTTGCGGTTGTGGTGGATCTTGGCGTCGTGGAAGCAGATCTTGGTCGGTCGATGCCGGTGCGGTCAACTGCGATGACCGTGTAGCTAGTCTGGACTAGTGGACATGGAACTTGTTGATCTAGATCCCGTTGTTGGACAACGGTGAAGCTTCTCCAGTATGGTTGGGTAGCTTTCGGCGGATGGAAACCAGAGCATGGGCTGTCGACAATGCCATAGGCACGGTCAGCGAGACCATAGCTCTAGTGGAGTGGTAGAGAGACCCGATGAACTAGATCCGATGGGATGGGCGTCGATGAAGTGGCTCCTGCAGCGGTGCAATTGCCGCTGAGCGGTGCGCGTAGTGGTCATGGAGGTGAGGGCGTGGGAGATAAGCCTAGGATTTTGGGAGGGCCAGCTGGAAAAACTGCACGAATCGGGACTATGGACGTGAACAGAAAAATAATTATGATCGTGCCCCCAAGCTACCGACTTCAAAGTAAGTGTGTGATTTTGCCGCTTGACAAAGATTTTGAATTTTGATACCGGTCAAATAATAATAATAATAGAAAAGTGGTACTCCTTGGTGGGAGATTTCGCCTCCAAGTTTTTGAAACTGTGGGGCAGAAAATGCTTCAAAGTCTGTGTTTGATTTTTCCGCTCGATAAAGATTTTGAATTTGGCTACTGGCCAAATAATAATTAATATAAAAGTGGTACTCCCTGGTGGAAGATTTGGCCTCAAAGTTTTTGAAATGGTGGGGCGGGAAATGCTTTAAAGTCGGTGCTTGATTTTGTCGCTCGATAGAGATTTTGAATTTGGCTACTAGCCAAATAATAATAATAGAAAACTGCTACTCCCTAGTGGGAGATTTTGCCACAAAGTTTTTGAAATAGTGGGGTGGGAAATTCTCCAAGGTCAGTGTGTGATTTTGCCATTCGATTGAGGTTTTAAATTTGGCTACCGGCCAAATAATAATAGAAAAAAGCTAGTAGACTATACGCTATCTATCCGAGAATTCAAGTCCTAGAGTCACATCAACTAATCATTCATCACCATAATAATTGCGCAGACTGATATTTTGAATTTGGATAGCATCAAAGCAATATTTGGATAGAAGGTGTACTCCCTATTCAGGAATTGAAGGCCTAGAGTGACATTAACTTATCATCCATAATGAAAATTGGATAACTCCGATTCAAACAGGGTTGGCTGTAGGGTTTGACACTCGACTGAGATTTTTTAATTTCATTAATGGTACTCCTTCGGTACGAATTTAAGGCTGAGTCACATCAACTGATCATCAAAATACTGACCATATTGGCAAAGAAATTGGATACATAATCTCCGATTTAAACGGGGTAGGCGGTAGGATTTGTCGATGGACTGAGATTTTGAATTTGGTGGTTGTCCAAAGAATAAAGAACCTTTGTGAGGTTCATGAACCCAAGGCTGAGAGAGTGAGGTTTGGGCACATGATTTTTGTGCATCGAGCATACGGTAAACAGATAAAAGCATGATGTGAAACAAATACTCCCTCCGTTTCTGTTACATGGCCCCAAACACAACGCGGGCTCTATAGGAGGAACCATTTCACATGACCATTGTACTCAACTGTCATTGTCAGGGTTCATATTCAATTTAGAAGAGTCTCTTCATCTATGGGATCTCGAGAATTCTGCTGATCTCATAACATATACAACTCTGCATCACTTGTTAATGCTTTTTGTCTGATATCATCGATTGCTCGTATATGCACTTCATGTTCAGCCCGTAGTTCAACAATTTCTTCGTAGCTAGACAAATACGACGACTTGGACTTGGACTTGTACATGCACTGTGACAACCTAGCATTACGCAGGAACATGCTTTTACAATGACCTTCACCTTTTAGTACCATTATAAATGTTTCCAGACATTTTTCTTGGGTTTGTTCTAGACCATCTTTCTTAGTTTTTTCCATCTCCTCATTAAATTTAATCTATAAGGTTATCAGTTGCTAGACATGGGTGACAGAAGAAAAGTCAATACGAAGAAACATGCAGGCAACACATTTAACCTGTCTATGAACAAATCTTACAAGTTGGCATGGCTGATTACTCATCATATATATTGTAGTAAAAGTATATCTATCTGATCATACTGATAAGAATTGTATCACTAGCATGCAATAACAACACTATGCGGACATGGCATATGTCTGTTTCTTCATCGCCGGGTGCATGCTATACATAAGACAACTCTTTGTACAACTGAAAACTAAAACTCACACTAGTTGGAAATCATGTACTTAAATTAAAAAGAAAACTAGGCAGTAGTTCAGGCAGTGTTGCACATTTAACTAAACATATAAATCACTGAGGGTGTGTCATCACAAAATATCAATCCAACATCAGACTTACAATAACACTCTCAGCGGAGGGATTGAGCCCTTCTTTTTTGCTCGTCTTGCATGCCTGGAATTTTTGCTGCAGACTTACCGCATCTTTCGACAACATGGGCAGAACACTTGATCAAAATATAAGAAGCACAAAGTCTGTAGAAGATTAAAAACTAATTATTCTAACTATTGCGCTCAGGTGGCCAACCAATGCATGAGATCTAGTTCGGTTTGTTAAGCGTTGTGCAGCACAGTTTCTCTTGTTTTTTTAGTGTTCATCTGCAAAAGTAGACTAGTGATACATATGTGCAAATAGGAATTTCGAATGTGATATGGTATCAGTCTTCACAAACCATACCGTAATCTTTGGATCAAACCTGTGGGCTCCCCGGATTATTCATCCGAGAAATCCCTGTTATGCATACATCCACGCTCCCATGATTAGTGAGCCGTGGAACATAACTGACAGGTATCATTACAACATCCAAAACATAATGAAATACAAGACTTACATAAATGCCATTCTGGCTACATCATCCTTAGCAGCGGAATATCATCATACGTAGAAACTCACTGGGAAGACGGCCTAGCTCGCTGGACGTCACCTGAATCTTCCGAAGTCGAAACTCTCTAAGTCTAGCCAAGTAAATAGCCAGGGACATAGCCGTGAGTACATGGAATGTACTCGCAAACCACCAACATAAGTGAAACAAGGAAATGCAATTCTGGCTGTGGCGAGATAGCTCTATATGGGGTTGCTTTTGGAAAGCCTAAACTAACTTTTGAAGTAATGGCATCTCCATATCTTTGTTGAAAAAGAGTTTTGAAAGCATGCTTCTGTTTTACAAATCAAGACATCTCCATATCTTTGTTGAAAAAGAGTTTCGAAAAGAGTTTTGGAGTAAAAACCCTTTTTAAGCCTTCTTGAGCACCTCTGGTCCAAAACAAAACTTTCAAACTTGGGTTCCCCTGGAACCTTCGTCCTCATAGTACTTGTTTCCCAAACAAGCACAGTTTCGGTACTCCTAGCGAACACCTTTACAATCGTCCTTGACCGTGGACACGGCTATTCGAATAGATTATACTCTGTAGAGTTTGCGCACTTTCCCCACAAGAATCAATACATCCGCCGGGATACATCTACAGCCCACTAACACTATAGATGGGGGTCCGGATAATCAAACCTAACCTTTCGCTTGTCGACCCTAGCAAAGGCATGCTCTTCCTTTTGGGTTTGTTCTCCTCGACAACGAGTATGTGGCTTCTGAGCCATAGTCCTACCTTCCGTACACTCGCATACCCAAGCCACAACTTGGCGTATACCTTAAAACTAGTGACTCCACTTCCTTCCGTACTCCAAGTCATACCGTTCGCGGGAGATCCAATTGTTGCACCGGCCTCCTGCCAGTTCAGGCTCACTCTTGCTGAAACAAGCAATAGGCTTCAGATCAGAGATCTGGTAGTGCCTGCCCGAAATTCCAGGTATCTCTCCCTATAAGCATGGTAGAAGTTTCCTCGGCTAATATGGACAAACTACGAGTTAAGCCCCAGCACCTAGGGTAATGTGGTTGCGCGGATAAAAATTGTTCCGGTAAAGGCGTAGAACATCCCATCACCTTCTCATTGCTTATCATCACCATTTCTTTCTTTAAAACATCCGCTTGGAACGATGCCTCTTTCCAAGGGTTTTATAAAGCAGTTTAAAACCTTTGTAGTGGGGTAAATCCCCAAAACAGTTTATTTTCTCAAAACCGGGGTTTCCAACGGGGTAGGATGCTAATCATCATACTCTCGATATAAAGGGATAAAATGGTAGGTACATCGGGGTGGTGCCTCGAAGGACACTAAGTCATAACTTGGAGGAGCCGAGTTACTATCGTAGTATTTGTAAAACGAGACATGCAGGTAGTTAATGCAATTTATAAGGAGGATACAAAACAGATAAAACAGAGTAGGACATATATCAGACTTCAGGAATGGTGGCTTACCTATGATCAGCAATAAGTCCCTGGACTTCTTTAGAAAACCAAGAATACCCAATAAACAATTAATAAGAAGTCCCTTCCTTCTTATCGTCAGACACTCACAATATCGTCGTTATCGGGTGCACATGCAAGCATACAAGTCCACAATCAATACAAGGCATACAAGCATCAAACCATACATCAATCAAACAAAAGGATTACTACTGAACTTGGGAGGTTTTGGAGAAGTTGGGTTTTATTAGTGTGAATTTACTAGATTGCCACTGTAGTGCTTTCTCTAGAATGATAGTTGTCTAGGATAGAGATCTTGAACTTAGATTGGGGTTCTGAGGTCTGTAGGATACCAATGTGCAAAAGTGATATCCTCAGATATGTTTTGATCAGACAAAACCATTACAAGTGGTTTCACTTGAATATCAATTTCCTAGATTTAATTATGATTTTTAAGGTGGATTAAACTCTAGTTTGAGGAAATAATTCACCAGAAATTATCTGGAGCTCCAAAAATTATTTCCTTGGACTTCATTTACATTTTTAACAGGATTTAAACCAAACAACATTCTAGCAGATCTGGTGGAAAAACAAAAGAAAAAGGCAAGCTATGTTGACTGGGCTTGATTTGCGCGAGGCGGTGGGCCGCCGAGCCAATTCGGCCCAGCAGGGGAGGGGTCACCGGTGGGAGTGGAATTTGAATCCCGCTGGGCGGGGCCCAGTGGTCAGTGAGGGCGGCGGGTGAAGAGGTACCGGAGGTTCCTAGCCGTTAGATTAGAGAGGGGATCGACGACTGGGAGCTCGTCGTCCACCTCCGACGAGCGGCGGCGTGCAGAAACCCTAGGTGGCGACGAACGGTGTAGGGAGATCACCTGAGGCTGTCTCTGGCAAAGGGGAAGGGCGTAGGCGACGCGGCGGTCCTCGACGATCCTGGGGATGGACGGCAGGGGCATGTGCTACCTCCGTAGTATCCTCGCGCGATGAGGATGGCGGTGCTCACTCGGCCACTCTCAGATGCCTCTACTGGGGTGCCTGCATGTCGAAGAGGAGGGACGGGGAGGTTAGGGTTGGCTCCGAGGAGGCTAAGAACGCCAATGTAGATAGTAGGGGAGTAGGAGGGAGACCACCAGGTCGAGTCCTTGGATAAAACCGAGAGGAGGCTCTCTCCTTCTCTAGGCCGAGATAGGTGCTGGGAGGAGTTCTAGAGCTTGGGGAGGTGGATCTGGGGTAGTGGGTTGCTGTGAGGCCACATGCAAGTGGAGGGGAGAAGGTACTGCAAGCTCGAGCTCAAAAATGGCCGAGAAGGGTGGTTCTTCTTCTTGTGGCCAGAGGAGAGGGAAGGAAGGGATGGGGAGCTCGGGGGAGGTGAGTGAGGAGGAGAGGGGGCAAATGAGGGGTAGGGGCATGTTGAGGAGGGATGTTGGCCTTTATACCAAGTGGGAGGAGTATATGGTGTAAATGTCCTTTTTGGACATGGTGGAGAGGGAAAGCTGGCCAGGGATTGGTCTATGGGTCGGTGGAGAGGGGTAAGAAGGGGTTTTGGTCGTGCTGGATCAGAGAGTGAGGTGGTGGTAGCCGTGGTAATTAAGTGAAGTAGATCCTTGTAAGATTTTGTTGTTTCTCTCTCTCTTCCTACTAGTACAAGGGCAAAATGGGAAGGGCTGAAGTGGTGCTACAGTGCTGGTCGACCAAGGATGTGTCCTGGTGCTAAGGATAAGCATTGAACAAGTTTTGATGGAATTTGGAAATGGTTGGAGTAGTGGATTTGTTTAATTGGAAGTTTGATCCAATTGATGGTTGTGAAGGAAGTCCACAATCTTGCATTGGAGCAGAGGAGGAAATGGTACTGGTAGATAGATGAGGTCAAGGTAGACTCCTAGGATTTAATTGAGATTTTTATGTGGGGTTTTAGTCCACCTAAATCCATTTACTCAAAAAGGACAAATGTGATTTCTAGAAGATCATTTGATATTTTTACATTAGACAAGGTTGGTTTTGATGTGGGAGGGTCCCAGATGTGATTACACACTAGGGGAATTTTCCCAAGATTTATTGGGACACCAAAGTATTTAAAACAATTATTATTCCAATTCAGCCATTTTTCAAAATGGGCAAAAAGAAATAATAAAGCTCCTCAAAAACAATTATTTTTGAGAGGGAGAGATGAGGTATGATATATGGAACTCACATGAGCCAAAATTTAGAGAAGTGTTTTGGCAAAAATCGAACTTTCCTTTATGGAGGGAATTTTGGAGATTTTGACTATTTAGGGAATTAAATACTTTTGGGGCAATAATAATTATGGATAATTATTGATAAATCTTGCGGATCAATGGAGATGACATAGACAAGGTGTAGCAATCATTTTCAACCTTGTGGAATGAATTTCCAACTTGAAAAGGATGGAAAACAAGGAGTTGATGATCTAGGGTGATGTTATTTTTATATCACCAAAAAATTCTTGCATCTTGTAGCTCAGAGCTCACCGTTGTGCAAGGGATAGATGGGAAGGTATACCAAGTCATATAGATGATCATGGAAGGAAGAGTTTGAATTAATATAATTTGAGGTGATCTAGAAGTGATGGCAAACTTTGTTGAACTTAAAACTGCCCTGCAAAATGAGTCATGATGCCTTATAAACCATGTGGGTTTAAGCAGCACAGAGATCCACTTGGGGAAAGTGAAGTAGGTTTTGATAGAGATCACTGTGTAGATCACAACCATGCAGAAAGTTTGTCCATAGGAGGTGGTATGTTGGTGTGGGCTTCTACCAAACTAGGTATGATGACTAGTTTTGCAGGAAATGTTATTTTCTTGTCTGCAAAACCATCATGGACAAGTGGGTTGGAGGGGGATCTAACCAGGGGACAATATGGGCCTTGGTAGTTGTTAGGATGGTTGGCAAGATGGTTCAGGTGCATTTCCAAAAAATGCACATGGTTTGAGAAAAGGAGGCATTCAAAAAGGTGATGTTGAAACTATTTCCAGACTTGGTCAAATTTGGCAGTTTTGAGGATTTTGACTAGAGTAGGGGAGGAAATGTTCTTGGAGAAGTAGTAAGGTATAAGAGCATGAGCAAGTGGATGATATGGAAGAGTAGATTGATTGGAAGGGTTCCAAGCTGAATATTGGTCTTCATGGACTTGGAACATCTAGAATGGAAATCCTCAGAATTGATCTGGTAAGGGTTCTGGATGATCTCTTAGTACCTAGTGAGTTGATCTTGCTTTGTTATATTGCTTAGGATGTGACGGAATGGAGACCTCTTGATCCTAATGATGAGCTCCTAGAGTATCTCAGACTACTTCCTAAGCAGACAAGTCAAACAGCAGATCAAAGCAACTCATCAGATAGTAGATCAAGGCAACTCATCGTATAAACTATCCAACTACTACTAGGGGTTACCATCAAGCTCAGCTTGAGGTAAGGTTGTGGCATTTTTAAGAAGTTGAGTTTTGAATAAGAGGAGAGTCCTTGGTATCTCTACCAAGAGTGGAATTCAAATGCTTTGAAAAGAGGTTTTGGGGAAACTAGAGATAAGATTAGTTGAGTCTTCTCTCTTGAAAACATAAGGAGATTGTATTATACAATAGAAGCTACCAAAATAGTTTTGGTTACATAGCCATCTTGGCTCATGTTTTGAAATGCCGGAACGTTTGAGAATATGTAAAATGAGTCAGGATAGTTTTGGTAAATAGCCTTGTCAACTGGGAGTGGGGTAAGGGTTATCATAAGATACACTCTCATAAGCACGAAGGTAGACAAACAATAAGCAAGCACTGCACCAATGCACAAGAAAAAGTTTTTGTTCCCCTTGATTTTTGCATTCTGGACAACAAATCTGGGTTGCTGAAATTGGGATGTTACAAAACCAGTGGTCGAGAAGATCTATCTAGTGTAGGTCATTCATAGTGTGTTCCATAGGAGTCGTTCTTTGAATATCCCTGCTTGCCTTACCATCAAAGTATTTACTCTTTGGCCTATGGTGCTGCTGGCACAAAGAATAGGAGAACATGTCCATGAGAACATACTCTACATCCTCATTATCTTGATCGAAGTTGAATTTTGTCTATCAGCAAGAATGGAACATTTGATGTGGTATGTGACTTAGAATAGAACCAAGAGCAAGCTCAAATGCATGGGACAAAGCACCATGACTTACATGTAACTTCTGCAGTAGTGAATTGTAATGGTCAAGGGTCTGTTGGTGGAGCTTCAATGATGCGAAGATGGGAATATCATTCCTGACAAAAACGCCTATTTCGGATGCTAGAAAAGCAAATTCTTTTGGATCTTCTAGCCTTTGCTTGCCAGGCACAATAGAGTTGATGCAATATCTAGATTGCGTTCTAGAAATTTTAGCTTCAAGATTTTTTTCCTACCGTTGGCCCCCTTTTCTTAAATCTTTGTCTAGCTGCCAATTCAACCGTTACATCAAGCTTGCGCGCTATATATAAGGAAGCATGCATCAATAATCCTTGGAACACGTACCTTGTTTGGCGACGGGCTGATCAACATGTTGGTGATCATCGCTAGCTTGTTGGTGTTGTGCCAATAGTGTTAGGCAAGTAGAGGTCGAAACTGGTTTGGCTATCAATTGTTGCTGGGTATCTTGATTGGCAATTGGTGATTGTGGAATGTGTGGTATGGTATTTGCTGTTTCTACTACTGTTGGAACCTGTGGTGTGCCTCCAAGACGACACTTTTTAGCCGTATGTGAGTTTCCTGATTTTCGTTTATTGTATCTCACAACGTGTGTTTGTGTTCCACCGATAGGATTAGCAGGACGGCTTGTTGACGCTTCGCGTTTGGTACCTGAACGTGTCTTACATGAACCAGCTGATTCCTGACACACATAAACAATACTTCAATGTGTTATTGTTCTATATGTAATGAGACACAGATGGAACAGGAGAATAGTAAGCCAAAATGTGCTATATATATATGATGCATGAACTAGGAAGAGGGCATTACAAAATATTTTGTGGGATTGAAATACAAAACATGGAAGATGCAACAAATATCATAATTAAAAAATTGAGCAAGCACCTTGGGGGGTGGACAAGCGGACAGACCAGCAGGGATGTCCTCGACGGGTCCAACTTCACGAGTCAAGTCTCCCTCAAAATATTGTTCATCAACACAAAAAAAATGCTGAATCAGAAACTTGCCGATCATAGTTTTTCTCCCTGCTAGTGCCTGGAAGGGTCTTAGGTGAACCAGCTGATTCCTAACACACATAAGCGATACATTAATCTATCAAAGTCCTATGTAAAATGAGACGCCGATAGAACAGAAGAACAGTAAGGCAAGATATGCTGAACATATATGATGAATGAACTAAGAAGATGTCATTGCACAACATTTGTTGGGAATTGAGATACGAAACATGGAAGATGAAACAAATATCATAATTAAAAAATAGAGAAAGCATCTTGGGGGTGGACAAGCGGGCGGACTAGTAGGGAGGTCCTCGATGGGTCCAACTTCTTGAGTCAGGTCTCCCTCGAAATATTCTTCATCAACAGAAACCAATTCTGAATCAGACACCTGCCGATCATAGTTTTTCTCCCTGCTGGTACCTGGAAGGGTCTTAGGTGAACCGGCTATATCCTGACACACATAAGCGATACATTAATCTATCAAAGTCCTATGTAAAATGAGAGGCGGATAGAATAGAAGAACAGTAAGGCAAGATATGCTGAACATATATGATGCATGAACTAAGAAGATGGCATTGCATAGCATTGGGTGGGAATTGAGGTACGAAACATGGAAGATGAAACAAATATCGCAATGAAAAGATAGAGCAAGCACCTTGGGTAGTCGACAAGAAGGTGGAATAGGGAGGGGTTCTCGACCAGTCCATCTTCCTGAATCAGGTCTCCCTAGGGGTTTTGCTGATCTTGAGGATCAAATTCTGCATCAAAATCCTGGACTTCATGATTGGTGGTGGTAGCTATGAAAGATCTAACTCTCTGCGGGCCGGGCGACCTTGCATATTTGTAATTCTTTAATAACCTATCTTCCCTAATCTTCCGTTCTCCCTCATCAGTCAGCCGCAAATCACCTAACATGCATCAGCAAAAAATATATCTTATGAGATTTAAGAGAGAGGTGTGTGTAGAAGAGCAAGTTAGTACAGTGCTAGCAAGAAGTTGACAGCTCTGAAGGAACAATGATAGACAAATGCATATATATGCCTCGACAAGAAATGTCGGAGTACAATATAAAAAACTCAGTGCGAGAATGCAGTGAAACAAGTGATTAACTCCTTTCAGACATCAAATGCGTAAAGAGCATAAGAAGTGTATGGCGGCAACCTTTGTGACCGTGATTAGGCGATTTCCTTATCGTGCCTTTGTCGGACTTATGGTGAGCTACGACCTTGCCGTTCGCCCTTGAGCGGATTTTCCTCCCCATCTCTCCGGTGCCATGGACAAGGTCGAGGAAGAAGATCCGGTGTTGTGGATTTCGGGATGTGGATCCAACAAAGCTAATATAGCGTTGCTGAGTTGGCTCCGACGCCATGGACCTCGTGTATAGAGGATCTGATCTGGTGCGGCTCGGCATCAAGAGCTAGTAAAACTTCTTCAGTCGCTACGATGGCATGCCGATGGAGAGGCTGTGAAGGGGAGATGGGACGAAAGGAGCACGGCCGTGGTCGTGCAAGGTGATCTCGAGGGATTCGGCCCGAAGGGCGCGAGTGGTACCAGTATGTTTGAAACTTTGAATTGTGTGGTGCGTGGGAATTTACAAGAGAAACTATTTTGAGGAATGGCATTGGCGCGTTGTTTCTGGACCGAAGGGCAAGATGAAAATTTCGTACCGTTTGAATTTTGGATGCAGGAGCCCATTGCGACAGGTGTTTCTAGCGCACTGCTTGGTGGAAGAGGTGATTTCGGCCTGTGGTTTGTCGCTCAGTTGATTTTTTTTGTACTCGATCTACTACTGAAGTCTAAAAGTTTGACTATAGGGCCACATAAGTATAAAGTGCACGAATTTATTCACGATAATGGGCACATGGACATGGTTATTCTTGAACTACCTTCCATGGTAATGTGCTAATTTTTGGCAAAACGTGGGTCTAGAGATCTAAACAAAAGTGCAAAATAAGATTTCAAGTTTATCATGGGAAAATGTTGTTTTCCATTTTCTGAATGGCTAGAACGAGACCGGGATACATTGTCCAAATGCAGCAAGTAGGTACAATACAATTTCATACAGCGTGCCAAAGAAAAAATCAGGCTGACAACACAAGGAAAGTCATCCTCATTATTTGAAATAACAATCTATTTAGATGGCGGCTCTTTCATCACCCTTCAAAAATCATCTGCCTGCAAAGATGCATGGATAATCTCTACTCGTGCTTTCACCTGTTCCAAAACCGTCATGTTGATCTCATTGACATCTGCATCAGCCATATTGGGAACACGATTTTCAGCGACTAACTTCTGAAAATCATCGGCAGCATCAAGGACATCTTCAATAGTAGAAATCCATCCTCGGTCCAATTTTTTGATCCACCGAGTGGCTATGTTCAAATCCTTTTGCAGAAGCCTAATCTTAGCTTCGGCCAAGAACCATTCTTCGGTTTGGTTCCTAGCTGCGAACATCCTTGGTAGGAACATGATCATGCAAAAGATAGCCATATTTAGGGTACTCGACCATGCCATATTTTTGTACCATTTGTGTTGTACCGAGCGGGGCTCGATCCGTATGTCCAAAACTCTTCATGATTCGTTGGCATCGATTCTCTGCATAATGATTCGGCAGTACATCATCTTCCATGCCTTACAAAAAATATATACTAGTATGACAAGACTGTACAAGCAAAGGCTGAACTACTCTCGAAATTAAAATGCATAACGACAGTGCGCATATATGCAAAATGGAGGCAAACCCTTGTCTGGGGAGGATTGTTGGGGGTTATCATTGGGCTGGTGAGGCTTCATACTAGTGCGAGATAACCAATTTGGTTTGAAGACTAGCAGTTGCCTTATTTTCTCTTTGAACCGATCCCGCAGTACTGCAGGAAGTATGCATTATAAATAATTGGTAATGAGAAGGCACAACAAGGAAGCGATGAACTACATTCGGAAGTAGTAGTAAAGTGCAAGGACAGCGGGCCGAGGATGTGTAAAGCAACCTTCTTCTCAGTTGTACGAAGTTTTAACCATCGCCCTAGTGATGGGTCCGCTTGGTGTACGCATCTCTCGGTTGCGGTGGTGGGGAAGCTGACACTCTAAGTAGGGGAAGCAAATGCGACGAAGCAACGATGGTAGCGGGGATGACGGTGTCGTTGAGTAGACTCCAGTGACTTGGAAGTGGGCTAAGGAGGGATGGGATAGAGTATGATGTGAGATGGATTGTGGAGTCGGTGGGCGAGCGAGCGAGAGGCCCCGTCAGTATGGACATAGCTAGCGTTTGCCGAGAAGTGAAGGAAGGGTTAAATTTTGGGAAAGGTAGAAGGGAGGGTCCCGCCAATAATCCTCTAAAATTTTAAACTACAAGATCCCGCTAATATCACACGAAAATTTAGTGCTGAATCGCGCATGGCTTACCTCCCGAGTAGTATTAAAAGGAAGGCTCAAAAACGAACACTTATCGAATGTGATGGGACGATGGTGTGTGCAGCTTGTGTAGAAAGGTGGGAGTCTATTACGGTGGAAGATAGATGAAAAAAATTCGGGTGGTGCTAGCTGCCAGCTGTGGCCCTCATAAAAAATAAATAAATATTTCAAATTCGTGTAAATACATCAAATAATTGATCCAACGGTCAGCATTCAAAGTTATTCGTATGAATGGGGCCCATATAGTGTAGTGAGCTAAACAGCTGAGTGAACTTGGGTTTCTTAGCTAAACGGTGGGCATATGCATATGCCAGCTCATTTGAACTAATTTAGGCAGACAATATTGTAATTTAAGTGGTCTAATTTAGCTACGAACCTTAAAAACTCATAGAACCTAGGAATCACAAGGAAAACATGCATGCTCCGCAATGTCCTGAAACGTGGTGTACTTGTCGTATTCCAAGCCAAATTCTTCTGATTTTCTTTACTAGTACGAAACATCCCTGTAATCACTTGGAAAAGTGAAAAATGTTCTTTCATAATCGTTCGAAACTCCCACGGTCAACATTGTTTACTACGCCAAGATGCACCCATCTACCCGATGTCAGAATCGTACCTTAAAGTGTAGCTAGGGTATCGATATATATGGCCTTGAACTTCTTGGTCCTTCGGACTGAAACCCAAGAATGTCCATACATTGTAGGCTAATAGTAAATTGACGTGCCATGCACGTGAGACTCAGATAATAGACATATGCCATATCATCATTATATAAAATTATAATAGGTAAAAAACAAAAAATTATAAATTTGATCAACATATATAAAGTATAGGTGTATATTTGGTTCTTGTACTTTGTATCATCATGTATAAGTCAAATATTATTAGCTACCTAACACTTGAAATTTTTGGTGACATGGTCTAGAGAAACGAGGGAGAGGATTCTAGGAGTATGATGGAGAAGTATGTTTTGAGGTTTGTCATAGCATTCATTATGTTGAAGACTATCTATAGAATCTTCTAAATGTTGGAATGGAAAAGAAGATCCAACAGTTGGAAATATTGGTATTCGCGAGTCTTGACCCAACGGCCAGCATTCAAATTTATTCGTATCTTACCACTATTACTAAATTGCACGTGTCCTGCACGTGAGACTTAGATAATAGACATCTGACATATCATCACTATATAAAATTATATAATAGGGAAAGCATAAAAAATATAAATTTGATCAACATCTATAAAGTATGGGTGTATAATTGGTTCTTGTACTTAGTATATCATGTAGAAGTCAGTGATTATTAGCTATCTAAAACTTGAAAATTTTGGTAACATGCTCTAGAGAAACGAGGGAGAGGATTCTAGAATGATGGAGAAGTGTGTTTTGATTTTTGTGCATACCATTCATTGTGATGTAGACTATCTATAGAATCTTCTAGATGCTACAATGGAAAAGAAGATCCAATGGCTGCAAATGATGGGATTCAGGAGTCTTGATCCAATGGTCAATATTCAAAGTTATTCGTACACTATATAGTGGTAAGATCATGTAGAAGTCAATGATTATTAGCTATCTAAAACATTAAATTTCTGGTAACATGGTCTAGAGAAATGAAGGAGAAGATTCTAGAATGATGGGGAAAGTGTGTTTTGTGTTTTGTGCATAGCATTCATTGTGATGAAGACTATCAATGGAATCTTCTAGACCATTCAAAAAATTGAATCTTCTAGATGCTAGAAGGGAAAAGAAGATCCAATTGCTGGAAATGTTGGATTCACGAGTCTTGATCCAACGGTCAATATTCAAAGTTATTTGTACACTATATAGTGGTAATATTATAATAGGTAAAGCAGAAAAATATAAATTTGATCAACATCTATAAACTATGGGTGTATATATTTGGTTCTTGTACTTTGTATATCACGTAGAAGTCAATGATTATTAGCTATATAAAACTTTAAAATTTTGTTAACATGGTCTAGAGAAATGAGGGTGAAGATTTTAGAATGATGGAGAAGTGTGTTTTGAGTTTTGTGCATAACATTCATTGTAATGAAGACTATCAATAGAATCTTCAATATGCTAGCATGGAAAATAAGATCCAACGACTAAAAATGTTGGGATTAGCGAGTCTTGATCCAATGGTCAATATTCAAAGTTGTCCGTACATTATGTGGTAAGATCATGTAGAAGTCAATGATTATTAGCTACTAGTAAGTTGCACGTGCCTTGCATGTGAGATTCGGATAGTAGACATTGACATATCATCACTATATACAATTATAATTGGTAAAGCAAAAAAAATTATAAATTTGATCAACATCTATAAAGTATGGGTGTATATTTGGTCCTTCTACTTTGTAACATCATGTGGAAGTCAAAGATTATTAGCTACCTAACACATGAAAATTTTGATAACATGGTATAGAGAAACAAGGGAGAGGATTCTAGTACGATGGAGAAGTGTGTTTTGAGGTTTGTGCATAGCATTCATTATGCCAAAGACTATCAATAGAATCTTCTAGATGCTAGAATTGAAAAGAAGATCCAACGGCTAGAAAAGTTTGGATTCACGAGTCTTGATCCAACGGTTAACATTCAAGTTATTCGTACACTATATAGTGGTTTGTAATGAATACTATCAATAGAATATTTAAGATGCTAGAATTGAAAATAAGATCCAACGGCTCGAAATGATGGGATTTGCTAGTCTTGATCCAACGGTCAATATTCAAAGTTGTTTCTACACTATATAGTGGTAACATCATGTAGAAGTCAATGATTATTAGCTACTAGTAAGTTGCATGTTCCTTGCACGTGAGACTCAGATAGTAGACGTATGACATATCATCAATATATACAATTATAATTGGAAATCACAAAAAAATATAAATTGGATCAACATCTATAAAGTATGGGTGTATATTTGGTCCTTCTACTTTGTATCATCATGTAGACGTCAAAGATTATTAGCTACCTAACACATGAAATTTTTTATAACATGGTCTAGAGAAACAAGGAAGAAGCTTCTAGTATGATGGAGAAGTGTGTTTTGAGGTTTGTGCATAGCATTCATTATGCCGACGACTGTCAATAGAGTTTTCTAGATGCTAGAATGGAAAATAAGATCCACCGGCTGGAAAAGCTGGGATTCGCGAGTCTTGGTCCAACGGTCAACATTCAAAGTTATTCGTACACTATATAGTGGTTTGTAATGAATAATATCAATAGATTATTTAAGATGATAGAATTGAAAATAAGATCCAACGGCTGGAAATGATGGGATTTGCTAGTCTTGATCCAACGGTCAATATTTAAAGTTGTTTGTACACTATATAGTGGTAACATCATGTAGAAGGCAATGATTATTAGGTACTAGTAAGTTGGACGTTCCTTGCACGTGAGACTCAGATAGTAGACGTATGACATATCATCACTATATACAATTATAATTGGAAAGCACAAAAAAATATAAATCTGATCAACATCTATAAAGTATGGGTGTATATTTGGCCCTTCTACTTTGTATCCTCATGTAGAAGTAAAAGATTATTAGCTACCTAACACATGAAATTTTTTATAACATGGTCTAGAGAAACAAGCGAGAAGCTTCTAGTATGATGGAGAAGTATGTTTTGAGGTTTATGCATAGCATTCATTATGCCAAAGTCTGTCAATAGAATTTTCTAGAAGCTAGAATGGAAAAGAAAATCCACCGGCTAGAAAAGCTGGGACTCGCCAGTCTTGATCCAACGGTCAACATTCAAAGTTATTCATACACTATATAGTGGTTTGTAATGAAGACTATCAATAGAATCTTCAAGATGCTAGAATGGAAAAGAAGATGCAACGGCTGGAAATGTTGGGATTTGCTAGTCTTGATCCAACAGTCAATATTCAAAGTTGTTTGTACACTATATATGGTAAGATCATGTAGAAGTCAACGATTATTAGCTACTAGTAAGTTGTGCGTGCCTTTCATGTAAGACTCAGATAGTCCACGTATGACATATCATCACTATATACAACTATAATTGGTAAAGCAAAAAAATATAAATTTGATCAACATCTATAAAGTATGGGTGTATATTTGGTCCTTGTACTTTGTATCATCATGTAGAAGTCAAAGATTATTAGCTACCTAACACATGATATTTTTTATAACATGGTCTAGATAAACAAGGGAGAAGCTTCTAGTATGATGGAGAAGTGTGTTTTGAGGTTTGTGCATAGCATTCATTATGCCGAAGACTATCAATAGAATATTCTAGGTGCTAGAATGGAAAATAAGATCCAACGGCTAGAAATGCTGGGATTCGCGAGTCTTGATCCACCGGTCAACATTCAAAGTTATTCATACACTATATAGTGGTAAGGTAAGACCATTTAGAAGTCACTGATTATTAGCTATGTGGGAGAGGATTCTAGGAGTATGATGGAGAAGTGTGTTTTGAGGTTTGTGCATAGCATTCATTATGTTGAAGACTATCTATATAATCTTCTAAATGTTGGAATGGAAAAGAAGATCCAACAGTTGGAAATATTGGTATTCGCGAGTCTTGACCCAATGGCCAGGATTCAAAGTTATTCGTATCTTACCGCTATTAGTAAATTGAACATGTCCTGCATGTGAGACTTAGATAATAGACGTCTGACATATCATGACTATATAAAATTATATAATATGTAAAGCAGAAAAAAATATAAATTTGATCAACATCTATAAAGTATGGGTGTATATTTGGTTCTTGTACTTTGTATATCATGTAGAAGTCAACGATTATTTGCTATCTAAAACTTTAAAATTTTGGTAACATGGTATAGAGAAACAAGGGAGAGTATTCTAGAATGATGGAGAAGTGTGTTTTGAGTTTTGTGCATAACATTCATTGTGTTGTAGACTATCTATAGGATCTTCTAGATGCTACAATGGAAAAGAAGATCCAACGGCTAGAAATGATGGGATTCGCGAGTCTTGACCCAATTGTCAATATTCAAAGTTGTTTGTACACTATATAGTTGTAAGATCATGTAGAAGTCAACGTTTATTAGATATCTAAAACATGAAATTTTTGGTAACATGGTCTAGAGAAACGAGGGAGAAGATTCTAAAATGATGGGGAAAGTGTGTTTTGAGTTTTGTGCATAGAATTCATTGTGATGAAGACTATCGATAGAATCTTCTAAACCATCCAAAAAATTGAATCTTGTAGATGCTAGAAGGGAAAAGAAGATCCAATGGCTGGCAATGTTGGGATTCGCGAGTCTTGATCCAACGGTCAATGTTCAAAGTTATTTGTACACTATATAGTGGTAACATTATAATAGGTGAAGTAGAAAAATATAAATTTGATCAAAATCTATAAAGTATGGGTGTATATATTTGGTTCTTGTACTTTGTATATCATTTAGAAGTCAATGATTATTATCTATCTAAAACATTAAAATTTTGGTATCATGGTCTAGAGAAACGAGGGTGAAGATTCTAGAATGATGGAGAAGTGTGTTTTGAGTTTTGTGCATATAATTCATTGTAATGAAGATTATCAATAGAATCTTCAATATGCTAGAATGGAAAAGAAGATCCAATGGCTGAAAATGTTGGGATTCACGAGTCTTGATCCAACGGTCAATATTCAAAGTTGTTCGTACATTATTTGGTAACATCATGTAGAAGTCAATGATTATTAGCTACTAGTAAGTTGCACGTGCCTTGCATGTGAGATTCAGATAGTAGACATTATCATATCATCACTATATAAAATTATAATTGGTAAAGCACAAAAAATTATAAATTTGATCAACATATATAAAGTATGGGTGTATATTTGGTCCTTCTACTTTGTATCATCATGTGGAAGTCAAAGATTATTAGCTACCTAACACATGAAATTTTTGATATCATGGTCTAGGGAAACAAGGGAGAAGCTTCTAGTATGCTAGAGAAGTGTATTTTTAGGTTTGGGCATAGCATTCATTATGTCGAAGACTATCAATAGGATCTTCTAGATGCTAGAATGGAAAAGAAGATCCACCGGCTAGAAAAGCTGGGATTCGCGAGTCTTGATCCAACGGTCAACATTCAAAGTTATTCGTACACTGTATAGTGGTTTGTAATGAAGACTATCAATAGAATCTTCAAGATGCTAGAATGGAAAAGAAGATACAATGCCTGGAAATGTTGGGATTTGCTAGTCTTGATCCAACAGCCAATATTCAAAGTTGTTTGTACACTATATAGTGGTAAGATCATGTAGAAGTCAATGATTATTAGCTACTAGTAAGTTGTGCGTGCCTTGCATATGAGACTCAGATAGTAGACGTATGACATATCATCACGTATACAACTATAACTGGTAAAGCAAAAAAATAATATAAATTTGATCAACATCTATAAATTATGGGTGTATGTTTGGTCCTTGTAATTTGTATCATCATGTAGAAGTCAATGATTATTAGCTACCTAACACATGAATTTTTTTATAACATGGTCTAGAGAAACAAGGGAGAAGCTTCTAGTATGATCGAGAAGTGTGTTTTTAGGTTTGTGCATAGCATTCATTATGCCAAAGGCTATCAATAGAATTTTCTAGATGCTATAATGGAAAAGAAGATCCACCGGCTAGAAAATCTGGGATTCGCGAGTCTTGATCCAACGGTCAACATTCAAAGTTATTCGTACACTATATAGTTGTTTGTAATGAAGACTATCAATAGAATCTTCAAGATGCTATAATGGAAAAGAAGATGCAACGGCTGGAAATGTTGGCATTTGCTATTCTTGATCCAACAGTCAATATTCAAAGTTGTTTGTACACTATATAGTGGTAAGATCATGTAGAAGTTAATGATTATTAGCTACTAGTAAGTCGGGCGTGCCTTGCATGTGAGACTCAGATAGTAGACGTATGACATATCATCACTATATACAACTATAATTGGTAAACCACAAAAAAATATAAATTTGATCAACATCTATAAAGTATGGGTGTATATTTGATCCTTGTACTTTGTATCATTATGTAGAAGTCAAAGATTATTAGCTACCTAACACATGAATTTTTTTATAACATGGTCTAGATAAACAAGGGAGAAGCTTCTAGTATGATGGAGAAGTGTGTTTTGAGGTTTGTGCATAGCATTCATTATGCCGAAGACTATCAATAGAATTTTCAATATGCTAGAATGGAAAATAAGATCCAACGGCTGCAAATGTTGGGATTCGCGAGTCTTGATCCAATGGTCAACATTCAAAGTTATTTGTACACTATATAGTGGTAAGGTAAGACCATGTAGAAGTCAATGATTATTAGCTATGAGGGAGAGGATTCTAGGAGTATGATGGAGAAGTGTGGTTTGAGGTTTGTGCATTGCATTCATTATGTTGAAGACTATCTATAGAATCTTCTAAATGTTGGAATGGAAAAGAAGATCCAACAGTTGGAAATATTGGTATTCGCTAGTCTTGACCCAATGGCCAGCATTCAAAGTTATTCGTATCTTACCGCTATTAGTAAATTGCACGTGTCCTGCACGTGAGACTTAGATAACAGACGTCTGACATCATCACTATATAAAATTATATAATAGGTAAAGCAGAAAAATATAAATTTGATCAACATCTATAAAGTATGGGTGTATATTTGGTTCTTGTACTTTGTATATCATGTAGAAGTCAATGATTATTAGGAATCTAAAACTTGAAAATTTTGGTAACATGGTCTAGAGAAACAAGGGAGAGGATTCTAGAATGATGGAGAAGTGTGTTTTGAGTTTTACGCATAGCATTCATTCTGATGTTGACTATCTGTAGAATCTTCTAGATGCTACAATGGAAAAGAACATCTAACAGCTGGAAATGATGGGATTCGCGAGTCTTGATCCAATGGTCAATATTAAAAGTTGTTCATACACTATATAGTGGTAAGATCATGTAGAAGTCAACGATTATTAGCTATCTAAAACATGAAATTTTTGGTAACATGGTCTAGAGAAACGAGGGAGAAGATTCTAGAATGATGGGGAAAGTGTGTTTTGAGTTTTGTGCATAGCATTTATTGTGATGAAGACTATCAATAGAATCTTCTAGACCATTCAAAAAATTGAATCTTCTAGATGCTAGAAGGGAAAGAAGATCCAATGGCTGGAAATGTTGGGATTTGCGAGTCTTGATCCAACGGTCAATATTCAAAGTTATTTGTACACTATATAGTGGTAAGATTATAATAGGTAAAGCAGAAAAATATAAATTTGATCAACATCTATAAATTATGGGTGTATATATTTGGTTCTTGTACTTTGTATATCATGTAGAAGTCAATGATTACTAGCTATATAAAACATTAAAATTTTGGTAACATGGTCTAGAGAAACGAGGGTGAAGATTCTAGAATGATGGAGAAGTGTGTTTTGAGTTTTATGCATAGTGTTCATTGTAATGAAGACTATCAATAGAATTTTCAATATGCTAGAATGGAAAAGAAGATCCAACGGCTAAAAATGTTGGGATTCACGAGTCTTGATCCAACGGTCAATATTCAAAGTTGTTCGTACATTATTTGGTAAGATCATGTAGAGGTCAATGATTATTAGCTACTAGTAAGTTGCACATGCCTTGCATGTGAGATTCAGATAGTAAACGTTGACATATCATTACTATATACAATTATAATTAGTAAAGCACAAAAAAATTTAAATTTGATCAACATCTATAAAGTATGGGTGTATATTTGGTCCTTCTACTTTGTATCATCATGTGGAAGTCAAATATTATTAGCTACCTAACACATGAAATTTTTGATAACATGGTCTAGAGAAACAAGGGAGAGGATTCTAGTACGATGGAGAAGTGTGTTTTGAGGTTTGTGCATGGCATTCATTATGCCAAAGAATATCAATAGAATCTTCTAGATGCTAGAATGGAAAAGAAGATCCAACGGCTAGAAATGCTGGGATTCGCGAGTCTTGATCCAATGGTCAACATTCAAAGTTATTCATACACTATATAGTGGTAAGGTAAGACCATGTAGAAGTCAATGATTATTAGATATGAGGGAGAAGATTCTAGTATGATGGAGAAGTGTGTTTTGAGGTTTGTGCATTGCATTCATTATGTTGAAGACTATCTATAGAATCTTCTAGATGCTAGAATGGAAATATTACGATTCGCGAGTCTTGATCCAATGGTCAGCATTCAAAGTTATTCATAAAGTATATAGTGGTTATATCTCTACTGCTATAATGGAGCAGTTTTGAATTGGATCGATAGCACCAATCCTGACCATTGGGCTGCTAGATCAAATGGTTCAGAGAAGTTGGATTCATGTTGAATAGGACCTAGAGAAAACTCCACCATGCATGTTCTAGAACCATCATGTGACCACCCAAAAATTTCATAGCATAGTAGGTTGTATTCTCTCTACTACTATAATGGAGAAGTTTTGAATTGGATCCATAGCAACAATCCTGACCGTTGGGCTGTTAGATCCAATGGTTCAGAGCAGATAGATTCGTGTTGAATAGTACGTACCTAGAGGATGCCCCACAATGTTCTAGAACCATCATGTCACATTAGGCTATATTCTCAATATGTGTAGATAGTTATTATTAATAGACTTAATGTATGCATATTTTTCTCTAACTAGACTATTGGTTAATAACAAGTTAATGTCTGTTAAATCACATTTCATACATTATAGAAAAAATGCATAAATTAAGTCTATTAATAATAACTATATACACATGTTGAGAATACATCCTACTGTGCTATGAAATTTTCTGGGTGGTGACATGATGGTTCTAGAACATGGTAGATTTTGCTCTAGGAAGTATTCAACAGGAATCCAGCTGCTCTGAACCATTGCATCTAACAGCCCAACTATCACGATTGGTGCTATGGATCCAATTCAAAACTACTCCATTATAGTAGTGGAGATCTAAAACATGAAATTTTTGGTAATATGGTCTAGAGAAACGAGGCAGAAGATTCTAGAATGATGGAGAAGTGTGTTTTGAGTTTTGTGCATAGCATTCATTGTGATGAAGACTTTCATAGAATCTTCTAGACCATTCAAAAAAAAGAATCTTCTAGAGTCTTGATCCAACGATCAATATTCAAAGAAGATCTAATAGCTGGAATTGTTGGGATTCGTGAGTCTTGATCCAACGATCAATATTCAAAGTTATTCGTACACTATATAGTGCTAAGATTATAATAAGTAAAGAAGAAAAAATATAAATTTGATCAATATCTATAAAGTATGGGTGTATATATTTGGTTCTTGTACTTTGTATATCATGTAGAAGTCAACAATTATTAGCTATCTAAAACTTCAAAATTTTGGTAACATGGTCTACAGAAACAAGGGAGAAGATTCTAGAATGATGGAGAAGTGTGTTTTGATTTTTGGGCATAGCATTCATAGTGATGAAGATTATCAATAGAATCTTCTAGATGCTAGAATAATGGAAAAGAAGATCCAACGACAGGAAATGTTGGGATTCACGAGTCCTGATCCAACGGTCAGTATTCAAAGTTTTTCATACACTATATAATGGTAAGATCATGTACAAGTCAACTATTATTAGCTATATAAACATGAATTTTATGGTAACATGGTCTAGAGAAACGAGGGACAAGATTCTAGAATGATGGAGAAGTGTGTTTTGAGTTTTGTGCATAGCATTCATTATGATGAAGACTATCAATAGAATCTTCTAGAATGTTCAAAAAAATAGAATCTTCTAGATGCTAGAGCAAACTCCACCATGTTCTAGAACCATCATGTAACCACCCACAAAATTTCATAGCACAGTAGGTTGTATTCTCAATATGTCTAGATAGTTATTATTAATAGACTTAATGTATGCATTTTTCTCTAACAAGACTTAAGATATGATGGTTCTAGAACATGTTGGAGTTTTCTCTAGGTACTGTTCAACACGAATCTAGTTGCTCTGAATCATTGGATCTTACAGCCCAATGGTCAGGATTCGTGTTATGTATCCAATTTAAAAGTGCTCCACTATAATAGTAGAGATAATGGAGAAATTTTGAATTCGATCCATAGAACCAATCATGACTGTTGGGCTGTTAGATCCAATGGTTTAGAGCAGCTGGATTCATGTTGAATAGTACATAGAGAAAACGCCACAATGTTCTAGAACCATCATGTCACCACCCCCAAAATTTCATAGCACAGTAGGTTGTACTCTCAATATGTGTAGATAGTTATTATTAATAGACTTAATGTATGCATTTTTTCTCTAACAAGACTTAAGGTATGATGGTTCTAGAATATGGTGGAGTTTTCTCTAGGTACTGTTCAACACGAATCTAGTTGCTCTGAACCATTGTATCTTATAGCCCAACGGTCATGATTCGTGTTATGTATCCAATTCAAAACTGCTCCATTATAATAGTAGAGATATTGGAGCAATTTTGAATTCGATCCATAGCACCAATCGTGACCGTTGGGCTATTAGATCCAATGGTTCAGATCAGCTGGATTCGTGTTGAATAGTACCTAGAGAAAACGTTACAATATTCTAGAACCATCATGTCACCACCCCCAAAATTTTATAGCACAGTAGGTTGTATTCTCAATATGTGTAGATAGTTATTATTAATACACTTAATGTATGCATTTTTTATCTAACAATACTATTGGTTAATAACAACTTAATATTTGTTAAATCACATTTCATACAGTATATACATGTGTGGCACATGCCTTTTACTAGTTGTAGTAAGAGTTAAGATTATAATGGGTGAAGCACAAAAAAATACAAATTTGATCAGCATCTACTACTAAAAATATTTGAAAAACTCACTTTACGGTATGGCCTACTATATCATGTACACCTATGTATGAACTTTATTGGGTTTCAAGCCAAATGACCAAGGTCATGGACATACTCTGTGTTTATCAAGATAATGACGGTGTGCCCATATTCTGGTATGGGTAGGTGTATATGTTAGCATGGTAAATATGGCTTACAGTTCATAGCATGTGCAATTTAGTTACTATAGTAAATAAAGTTATTGGATAAATTACATGTTATATTTTCAATCTTAATTTTCTAGCTAATTTCACCCACTCGGACGGCTTTCCGTGTGAGCATGTTGTCGAGTTAGGTCTAAATTAATATTCTACAAGTGCGTGTGAGCAAGTTCAATAGTATAACTGAGTCTTAGGTATAACAAGTGACACACCATGTATTTCTGTCCTTATACTAGCATGTACAATACCTAGCAATTGAACTATAATATAGACAACATTATGATGCAGTAACCTCATCAAAAAACAAGAAGATTAAACATGAATAAAATGAAAAACATATCTACGCCTACTTGAAAAATTCTAAAACATGAGAATTTTAAGAAAGCATGGTACACTTTGTCTAAAAATTGGGGTGGTGGCATTGTTTATTTATTTTTTGGAACCAGGGTACCATAGGTCCTGAAGGAGCGAGACTCTCCAATTATCTCCCTAGGGTTTGTAGCCATCGCAAGGTGCTCTGAGGACCTTTTTGTTATTATGATTATTACTTGTGAGCCTTTTTGTATTGGTGTTGATGATTATTAATCCAGTACTAGATCGCTTGAATTTTGGTGGAAACAAATGGTTACCAGAAGTAGAATGGTGTGGCGTACCAAGGCACACGTGCGCAGTTCCACGCTGTGGACGAGAAATAGACAAGCCGGCATGTGCGCCTGCAGCTGGAGAGAAGCAGAGATCGAAGGAAGATGGCTAGTGGAGTGTACCCTGTACCTCATGTCAGCAGCCCATCATAGCTTTGTTCTGACATCACACCACCTTCTACTTCTTTGCTTCGCTGATACCACCCTGCCTCCCTTTTGGAGTAATAGTACGTAGTAAAAACCTATGCCCATTTCGAGCACTATTATTCCTACGAAGTAGTGGAGTACTTGCTTTACATTAAAAACATTTTCATCACTTAGAAAATTGGTGTTTTTTCTTTTCCTAGTATTTGGAAACTTCCATTAGCAACACTATTTACCAATGGCAAGATGTGCACATCTACTTTCTTGTAGTACTACAAAATATGGGAAATTTACCATAAACTATGATGTGGATATGTCCATGACCTTGCTTGGTTGCTCGGCCTGAAACTTGTTTATCAAAAAACAAGATGATTATTAATCCAGTAGATCGCTTAAATTTCAAGAGTAATAGTCTATTACGCTCACATCTATTCAAATTTGACCTAATTTCGTTTAATCGACGTAGAGTCATGCATTTAAGTGCACGTGGAGATTTAGCTTGGAAGTTTGAAAAATACTTAAACTTGGGAACTATAAGAAAGAATTGTCCAGTTTGTACGAAAGTTTGGTGGGGGCATTCTTTCTTCTTTTTCTACCAGTAAAAGTACTTGAAAAACTAACACTTCAGGTATTGCCTAATATATCATGTGCTATGTATGAACTTTCTTGGGTTTCAAGCCAGATGACCAAGGTCATGAACATACTCTATCCTCATCAAGATAATGACGGTGTGCCCATATTTTGGTATAGCTAGGTTGGTGCATGTTAGCATGCATGGTAAAGAAGTGAAAGTATTTTTTGGAAGGAAGTGCGATCAATGTGGCTTCGTGTTCATAGCATGTGCCATTTATTTACTATAGTACATAAAGTGGTTGGACAAATTACATGATATATTTAATTTCACCCACTCAGACGAGTTCAATAGTATAACCGAGTGTTAGGTATAACAAAGTGACATGTCATCTATTGCCGGCTTTATACCAGCATGTACAATACCTAACATTTGAACTATAGAACAACTAGAATTACATGCAGCAACCTCATCAAAAAGCAAGAAGATTAAACAGGAATAAAATGAAAAACATTTCTATGCCCGCTTGAAAAGTCCTAAAACTTGGGAATTGTAAGAAAGCATGGTACACTTTGTTTGAAAATTGGGGAAGTGGCATTTTTTTTGGAACCGGGGTTCCGTAGGTCCTGAAGGAGCGAGACACTCCAATTAGCACACTAGGGTTTGTAGTCGTCGCAATGTGGTCTGAGGACCTTTTTGTAATTACTATTATTATTACTTTTGAGACTTTTTGTATTGGTGTAGATGATTATTAATCCAGAAGATTGCTTGAATTTCAGGAAAAAAACGGTTGTTGGAAGTAGATCGGTGTGTCCTACCAAGGCACACGTGCGCAGCGCCACGCTGTGGACAAGAAAGAGACAAGCGAGACTGTGCAACCGCGGCTGCAGAGAAGAGATCGATGGAGGATGGATGGTGAGATCAAGCGAAGGAGAGAGAAAACATAACTTGTTTTGCGTGCATATTACTAGTAGTAGGTCCATATATTTACTACTAGTAGAGTGTACCCCGTATCTCGTGTGAGAAACCCATCATAGCTTGGCTCTAACATCGCACCGCCTTCCGACTCCTCCTCTCGCTGCTCTCGCGCTGCCTCCTTTATTTTCTGGAATGACCCGCCTCCCTTTTCGAGTAGTACTAGTACGGAATTGGAGTACTTTTATTTACATAAAAATATTTCCATCGCTTAGAAAATTGGAGTTGTTACTTTTCCTAGTATTTGGAAACTCCTATTGGCAAAGCTATTTACCAACGCCAAGATGCGCACATCTATTTTCTTGTAGTACTACTACCAAATTCCCGTAAACATGGATATGTCTGTGACCTTGCTTGGTAGCTTGGCCTAAAACATGTTCATACTTATACATGGTAGGCCATTTTTGTAAAGCAGGTTTTTTCAAAAGTTATGAAAACTCATGTTTATTATTTTTCATGGCAGGTAATACAAGCAAAAGGATGCCATGCATGAGTCCCCCTATTTTTCTTGCCTATTTCTCTCTCTATTTTTCAAAGCAGGGTCAACTTTGTCGGCATGCAAATTTTAGAAAGAAGTTAAATCTCTCAAAACTCTCGGTCGTCTTCTTGTTATATTGGCTATTTCGTGGGCAACTTCAAAAGATTTTTGTAAAATTTTAAGAGCAATCGGCGGCTCACATATGGTTCAAATTAATTTGACCTAATTTCGACAGACTCCCACGGATCCATATTAATGTTCATAGATTCGTCTAGATTCAAATGTATCTAGTCATGTTTATGTGCTAGATACATATACCTGAATCAAGATAAATCTAAGAACATTAATTTGAATTGGAGACAGTAGTGTAATTTAAGTGGGTTAATTTATCTACGAACCTTGAAAACTCAAAGAAACTAGGAATCGCAAGTAAAACATGCATGGTCCGCTATGTCTGGAAACATTGCGCGCTTGTTAGCATCGTAAAGAAGTAAAATTATTTTCAGGAAGAATAATGTTTAATATGGCTTAGAGTTCATAGCATGTGTCGTTTATCTTATATTACCTCTTACCACTTTTTAGTGTACGAATAACTTTCAATATTGACCACACGAATCCCAACATTTCTAGCCATTGGATCTTCTTTTCCATTCTAGCAACTAGAAGATTATATTGATAGTCTTCATCATAATGAATGCTATGCACAAAACTCAAAACACTTCTCCAGCATTCTATAACCTTCTCCTTCGTTTCTCTAGACCATGTTACCAAATTTTGAAGTTTTAGATAGCTAATAATTGTTCACTCAACATGATATACAAAGTACGAGAACCAAATATACACCCATATTTTATAGATGTTGATCAAATTTATATTTTTTTCTGCTTTACCTATTATAATTTTATATAGTGATGATATGTCAGAAATCTATTATCTGAGTCTCATGTACAGGGCACGTGCAACTTACTAGTTTACTATACTACTACATGAATTGGTTGGATAAATTACATGTTATATTTTTCAAGCTTAATTTTATAGCTAATTTCACCCGTAAGTGCATCATGCTCCAATCAACACGGTCGGTGGAATTAAAGGTTACATAAAAAATAGAAAATTACATACAAGTCCATATAATTGGCACAAATGCCCCTAAAATTTAGCTTGAAATGGCAGTCAGGTCCAGCTCAATTTCAACCGAGCAGCTGAGCCATAATATTCCTACTACTGTTTGCTTCACACACGAAGCACATCGCGCTCCTGCGTGTTGGTCATGGTCAAAGGGACGAGATTGCTAGGAACGAGTAGAGGAGCACAGCCAAGAATCTAGTAAAACCAATTCGAGGACTGAAGTCACTGCTATTCGTGGTTAACATCAGGCGAAGGTCCAAAGAGGTCGACCTGCCCTCCTATCGGGTCAATTCGCCTAGTCACACCTTCACCGGCCATAGGTTCCTCGCGCTCGAGCTCAAACACGAGCATGTACTGATGGTAAGCAAGGGCCAACATAGGATCAATAGGCTTGAGGGTACCCAGGATGGCATCGTCTGCCATGGCCACGGTGACCTGGCGCCCACCCTACTTGTCTTCCTCGGTCGCATGCTAGCTGGCCAAAGGTTCCTCGCGCGCGAGCTCAAACTCGAGCATGTCCTGATCATAAGCAAGGGCCAGCATAGGATCGATAGGCTCGAGGGGACCCAGGACAATGTCAGCCATGGCCACGGCAACCTATAGCCCACCAGAGTTGTCTGCCCCGGTCGCATTATCGCTGGTTGTAGGTTCCTGACAGAAGGATTGGCCGTTGTCTCGCACGGGCTTAAATTGGCCACGGTTGATGTCCAACCAGAGCACTTTCCCATAGGCAGCTATGTCACAGTAAAAACGGAGGCACGCCGGGACCGACGCTTTGTTGTAGAGGTCCACTTTTGTTCGCCTCCCATGTTGACGCCTCCGTGACGCAGCCATCGCATGATCGGTATCCTCTAGGGGGCCCAAAATCGCGTCGTCGGCCAGCAGGGCCAATGCATGTTTACCGCGGGCGACGAGCCATGTTACAGAGGCGGCTCCAACGGTGGCATGTTCTCGCCAAATGAACTGTGCCCGGCCTAGCCTCGAGCTGAAGCAGACCTCCGAGGACGACGCAACCAATCCACCGGGATTCTTTCAAGTATTTTCGAGGGTAACATGCCTTTCATGCAAGAAAGAAATTTTGCCGGAGAGTAGACTGAAGGAGAAGTTGAACTGCTTTTTGTGAAGTAATAGTATACTACTATTAGTACTACTAGAGGTGCTACTCAGTTTTACTCCCACCGCTACAATGAGGAGACCTCTTTTTCGGTATTTTTTCTTTGACGAAGCATTTCTCCAAGGAGTACTTTTTTTAGATGCTCCAATGAGTATGCAAAGCGACCGCTTGGCGGCACGTGAGTTTTTTTGCAGTCGATGGTTGTCCGGGGCATTAACTCACAAGAGAAATGTCATATCGGTACTTGTAGCGGTCGTACTTTTAGCTGACTGTAGTCTAATCGGATAGTAGGAGTACTATACACTCTCAAAACAGAGGTGGCGAGCGGCTGGCAACTCGAGCAACGAGTCCGGTAAATTCTTGTACTATGTACTCTAGTATACAATATTAGTAATTTGTACATGCCTTAGTGCTCCAGCCCGTGATAGAACTATAGAAGTATGTCATATTATCACTATATAGAAGTACTCCGGCATGTGTGACTTGCATATTCATATTTTTTTGAGCTTTCCCTGTATTATATAGTCTTACCACACTATATTCTGTACGTAGTACTTTGAACTTTGAAAAATCGATCAAGCCTAGCAAGTCCCAACATTGCAAACCGCTGCATTTTCTATCCATGCTAGCATATAGAATATTCCATTGATAGTCTTTAGCAAAGTGAACGTTATGCACAAACCACAAAACGCACTTCTCAATAATTCTAGAATCTTCTTCATTATTTCTCTGGATAATATCGAGTAGTAGGTAGCTAATAGTAGTAGGTTGATTTCTACATGACACAAGGTACGAGAACCAATTATATACCCTATACTTTATGGACGTGGCTCAAAATTATAATTATTTTTCACCGTCACTGTTTATACATTTATATAAATAAAAGATGATATGTCATACGGTACTTCTATTACTATCTAATTCTCACATTCAAGGCACGTGCAACTTACTAGTGTAGTCCTAGGACTCCGTACAAGGTACACACTACTCCATCCCGGAGTACTCCTACCTTTGTTTTTGATTATAAGGTACTCCATCCCGGATACTAGTATCTTATGATGGAGGGAGTATATTATGATACTAGTATCTGATACTAAGTCAGTTATTTCTAGGCGGAGGGAGTATATTATGATACTAGTATCTGATACCATCTCCACAATGCGTTGTACTACTATCATGTATTGTACGGTACTTAGTACTAGTATTATCATAGTCTCAGTGTATTTATTGTTTTGTAATCTCAAGGTAAAATTGTGTACAAGATTTATTTGATATTATTTTTTTATGATACTCTACCTGTGATACCAACACAATCTCTTTCATCATTAATTGTCGTGACGCATAAGAATTTTCCATGCATGTAATAACGCATGATACGTATCACCTGATACCCCCATTGGGGCTAGTCTCATCCTAAATAGAGGTAGAGTCGTAATACTAGTACCTCCATCCTGGAGTAGTACTAGAGTATATTATTTAGTCTTCCACGTAGCCCTAGGTCATCAAAGCGACGTGTACACCGGATCAGAGGGAGATAATTACTCGGGGAACATAATGCTTCCCCAGTTTTCTCCACGCCAGTCTCTTGCCAAGGAGATAAGGTATCAGTTCATGGCCATTAAATTTGGATGGACGGACGATTTTGCCTAGAGTGAGATGAGGAGTCTATTACTCCTAGTCTTTAACTATAGTACCAGTTGATGAGTGCATATTTATATCATGTGTTTATATTATTACTTTGCATTGTAGATGTAGGATCTTAGTATTTTACGGCACTCATGCGCACGTTCATGTCTATTTTCACCAGGATCAGGTTAGATGATGGATCCAATTGACACAATTCTTGGAACAGTTGTATTGGGGAGAAAAGGAGTCAAAAACAACGTAAATCTCTTATTTGGGAAATATCAGTAATACCAGAAGAAAACACGAAGTAATCAAGGCATACAGACGGTTCAACGACCAACTATACAACCAAAATACTTTTTCCGGCCGTATAGTTCTTGTCATATAGTTGACTCCACCACCGCCTCCTCAAATAGGTTCACCCCGTGCAACTGGATTGGGAGACGACATACAGAACACCCAGAAATCACCGAAACCTCACCTCTGGAAGATATCTAGAGGGGGAACTTGCCAAAGGGATCCATCTTCATCCTACACAGATCTGGGAGGCCAAGGCATCGATCTCCATCTGCATCAACGACTGCAGCATCACCATATCCATCCATCCCATCTTCACCCCATCTAGATCTTGTTGTAATTTCCGAACGAGTTGTGGATTTATATAAGAACTATTCATTTACAATTGTTTCCATTACCATTGCCATGATGTTGATTTCCTCCATGTCTGAGTAGATCTCTGGTTCTTGGGGAGATGGAGAAACCCTAGCATTTGATTGAGATGAGATAGAGATTATTATGTTTTACATCATTATGCGTATATGTTAAATGTCTTCATCTTGATGTTGGGAGTTCTTAACCTCCTTAATATTTGCCTCCTATGGGGACTCGATGAAGGGGGTCACTTATTGGTAGACGAAGGGATGATAGCACTTATTGTGACTATAAAGCTATTGTCATTCTTTATGTACTAACTTGGAAAATCAAGGAGAATTCATAAATCCATGTCCATGCCACGGGAGAAATCCCTTAATAGTGGGATAATACGATTGATGTTGTTTATCTGTCAGTTGTGGTTATGAAGGATGATGTGGGCAGTGGTTGCTGCCTATTTGTCCATATATGGAGCTCCTCCCACATACATACATATCATGAGAATATTTGTTATAATAATCTTGATTACTTAGTCTAAATTGCTAGCGGCGTATCCATTACTCCCTGAGAACGCCTTTTTCCCTATTGCAGTTCCAAAGTTCTTTTAAACACGCGATTCTTCTTTTCTGCATTAAGTTTTACTTTACTTTAAATTTCCTCGTTCAACCAAAAACCCAAAAATAACTCTACTTTTCTTGCATCTTAAAGTTATTCCTTAAGTACTTCTTTTAGTTGTAGTTAAAAACATTTTATTCTTCTGCCTACTACTCCCTATGGGATCGATATCTTTATTTTGAAACTAGCTACAAACGATCTGTGCACTTACAGTCATCAAGCTATTTTCTGGCGCCATTGTCGGGGAGCTGAGCTCTATAAGTGACTTTACTTTTAGTTATTTACTGTCATTGTACTAATTTTTATTTATGTTGCAGGACCGCAACAATGGACAACACTCAACATTTAAACCAGCTTGAGGCAGTAAGGAAAATGGGTTCTCCCATGGACGCTTTTATAACTGTCAATAAGAGCATAAATCCGGACGGAATTGTGATCCACCCTTCATTATTTGAACTACTACACTCTAAGAAATTTGCAGGAACCAATGAAGAGAGTCCATATGGACACTTACAATTCTTTGAAGACGTTCTTAGTTCCTTTATATTTGATGACTGTAATCTTGATATGGTTAAAATAGTTGTTTAGACAAACTCTCTCTAATAATGTTTGTGACTGGTATAGATTTTTTTTGTGTAGAAGCACCGAGGACTTGGAAGGAATTGACAACCAATTTCCTATCAACATATTACTCAGAAAGAAAAGCACACATGATGAGGGTTATTATTATTAGTTTCAAAATAATCCTGGTGAGGGTTTTTATGAAGGATATCTAAGGTCCAAAAGCTACCTAGATAATTTCCCCCATCATTGTTTTCCTGATTGCTTAATCACTCACACATTTTATGGAGGGCTTAATATTGAAAATAGAATGAATCTAGACACTGCTTCTAATGGAAGTTTTCAATTTTATACATATGATGAAGCTTGGAATCTAATAATAAAAATGAGGGAGGCAACAGAAAATCTTAAAAATGAGGAGAACATTACAAATAGTTTTTCTAAATATGCTTGTGTTAACAATTTCCTTGCAGATGAAAGGACTTGTGCAATGATTAAAACCATCAGTATTGATTCTTACTCAGTGAAGAAAATCATTCAGAATGATGCAGGGCATTTGCAGGTACATACAGAATGGGAACCCCATAAACCTCTCGAAGAAAAGAAGCATGCAAGGGGGCTCATGGAAGAGTTCTCGGTAGCACGTATTCAAGAGATCATCAAGAGAAGGAAAAAGGAGGAAGAACAAATAAAGAAGAGACTAAAGAAACCAGAAAAGAACCCTGAAGCTACCAATATAAATAATGTTATATTAAAGGATCTTATGGAAGCACGAATAGTGAACAATGAAGTGGTTATGCTAGACATTTAAACTTCAAAGTTCATCGAAGGTAAGGTACAAGGTAACGAAACTTCTAAACCTACGACTCCTATATATTGTGGAGAAACTTCCTTATACGGAATTTGTGAGCCGATTTCCACTATAAATATTATGCCTTCATCCGTTTATGAGGAACTTCGCTACAATTTATATAATATAGATGTGGAACCGGTAGACACTACTATTAAATTGTCTAATAGGACCAATATAAAACCGGAAGGTCTAATCAGAAATATCTTTGTCTTTATTGGATCACTCATGTACCCCCTTGATTTTCATATTGTTGATATGCCTCGATATTCTTGTTGTCCTATTCTTTTAGGCAGGCCTTTTGTTTCCATAACCAAAGCTCGAGTTGATAATAAGAAGGAGACTTTTTCAGTGACGTTTGGTGAAGAGGATATGACATTCCACTTCACTAAGCTAAAGAAGAGGCCATATGAAGTGGAAGATATTAAGGAAGAGAAAATGATTGTTGAGTTGGCCGCAATTCTTTTTAGTACTCCACAAGATGAATTATAGAGGAGCCTAATTAATTGGGAGGGAGCACCAGATGATGAGGAGAGAGAATACATGTATGATTACCTTGATTTAGTTCCGGAAGCACAAAATCCACATGACTATGAAGAATTGGTAAGAAAAGGAGATGAAGAGCCTCCACCAATTGAATTGAAACAATTTCCAGACGATTTGAGGTACGAGTTTTTAGATAATAAAAATAAATGTCCTGTTATTATTAGCAATAAATTATCAGAGAATGAAAAAAATAAACTCATTCCGGTCTTGGTTAAGCATCGTGAAGCCTTTGGATATACTCTAAGTGATATTAAAGGAATAGATCCATATATTGTAACACGTAAGATTACCATGCTTGATGATGCTGAACCTGTAGTGGATACACAAAGAAGGCTTAATCCGAAAATGAAGGAAGTAGGAAGAAAAGAGGTTATATGCTTATTAGATGCTGGCATAATATATCCTATTTCTGATAGTAAGTGGGTTAGCCCAGCTCATTCCATACCAAGACAAGGTGGTCTTGATGCTGCTATGAATGAGGATGGTGAGGTAGTTCCTGCAAGGCCTATTGTTGGATGTCGTATGTGCATTGATTTCAGGAAGCTAAACCGCGAGACACAGAAAAATCATAAACCTATACCATTCATGGATAAAATTTTAGAAATACTTAGTAATAATTCTTATTTGTGTTTTCTTGATGGTTATTTTGGATATTCACAAATTGCAATACAACCGGAAGATCAAGAGAAAACAACTTTCACTTGCCCGTATGGCACATATGCTTATAGATTAATTCCGTTTGGCTTATGTAACATAGTGGCAACTTTTCAAGAATGTGTTCTAAAGATCTTTGATGATTTTGTTGAGAAGACTATGGAAGTTCTAACAAATGATTTTGTTGTTTGTTGGACAACCTTTGATAATTGCCTCTACAATCTAACCAAAGTCTTGCAGAGATGTACGCAATCAAATTTGGTTTTGAATTGGGAACAATGCCCTTTTATGGAAAGAGAAGTTAAAGTTTTTGGGCATAAGGTTTCGGAGAAGGGAATATAAATAGATAAACTAATATAAATGCTATATAAAATCTTCCAATACCTCAGGACATTAAAAACTTAAAAATGTTTTTGGGACATGCAGGTTTTTAGAAGCGTTTTATATAAGATTTTGCTAAAATAGCTATGCCTCTCACCAACCTTCTTGATAAAGAAACTCCATTCTACTTAGATCATGACTTCATTGTAGCTTTTGAGAACCTTGAAAATAAATTAGTTTCAGCACCTATAATGCAATCTCCAAAATGGGACGAACCTTTCGAGATCATGTGTGATGCTAGTGTCTATGCTTTAGGGGTTGTATTGGGGCAACGAGACGGAAAGAATTTAAATGTTATATATTACGTAGTAGAACTCTTAATAAGATTCAGAAACATTACGCTACTACAGAAAAAGAGTTCCTAGCTCTAATTTTTTCTTGTGATAAGTTTAGATCTTAAATCATTAATTCTAAGGTAATAAACCATATGAATCACCAAGCTTTGTGTCACCTCCTTGTGAAAAAGGATGCGAAGCCCAGGTTGATTAGGTGGGATTTATTACTACAATAATACGATTTGCAAATAGTAGATAGGAGGGGTAAGGTTAATCCGATAGCATATCATCTCTCTAGGATGGAGGGAAGAATTACCGACCCCGTACCTATAAATGAGTCATTTCCGGGAGAGTATTTAGCAAATGTTGAAATCGTTGATCCTTTGTATGCAGACAATGTAAACTATCTCGCAGTGAAATTTATACCTCCTGGTATGACAAGAAATCAAAGGATGAAATTATTTAATGAACTTAAATATTACTTTTGGGATGATCCGTATCTATATCATCATGGACCTGGCGGAATGATTCGGAAGTGTGTTCCTAACCATGAAATGAATGCAATATTGCAATCTTGTCATGATAGTCCATATGGAGGACATCACGCAGGTAAGCGAACCACAACGAAGGTACTTGAATCTGAATTCTATTGTCCGACCTTGCTCAAGGACACACACTGGTATGTGGAATACTGCGATGCTTTCTAAAGAAGAGGTCACATAGGTAGGAGAAAACACATGTCAATGAATCATAGTCTCATAATTGAACCCTTTTATGTATGGGGAATGGATTACATGGGACCTTTTATAGAATCAAATGGTTATACTCATATTCTTGTTGTTGTTGATTATGTTACTAAATGGGTTAAAGCTATTCCGACAAGTCATGCAGATGCAGCCGCCTCAGTGAAGATGATCAAGGATGTCATATTCCCTAGGTTTGGAGTTCCTGGATTTTTAATCACTGATGGTCGTTCTCATTTTATGAAAGGAACATTCAGGAAAATCCTCAGCAAATATGGTGTAACACACTGCATTGCTTCACCATATCATCCTCAAACAAGTGGTCAGGTGGAACTCTCTAATAGAGATTTAAGGACCATACTCGAGAAGACGGTGGACAAATCAAGAAAAGATTGTTCATACAAGTTGAATGACACTCTATGGGCATACCGTACTGTGTATAAAAATCCAATGGGTATGACACCTTATAAGATGGTGTACGGTAAGACATGCCATTTACCTTTAGAATTGGAGCACAAAGCTTTTTGGGTAATCAAGAACCTAAATTATGATCTTAAAGTAGCTGGAGAAAAACGTTTATTAGATATTCATGCTTTAGATGAGTTTAAAAGTGAGGCCTATGAGAATGCTAGATTGTTTTAAGAAAAAGTGAAAAGATGGCGTGATAGAAAAATAGAGAATAAGACTTTTAAAAATGGAGACAAAGTGTTCCTCTATAATTCTCGTCTCAAGTTGTTTCCAGGAAAGCTCAAATTAAAGTGCGAAGGCCCATATATAGTTGAAGAAGCTTATTCATCGGGAGGGGTGAAGCTCCAGGGAAAAACACCCTCTCTTTCATGGGTGGTAAATGGACAACGCTTGAAGCATTATCGAGTAAAAGAAGATATTAGTGCAGTCACCATAGAAGTGATCACCCTAGGAGAAGTGATTAAGGAAAGATATACAAGGAATGGCAACTGCAACAAGAATGGACTCGAGACAGAATGAGCAACACTATCGTCAAGCTATTTACAATAAAAGAGCGCTTCATGGGAGGCAACCCATGCAAAGTAAAGGTTTGAGTGAATTTTTAAATTTTTAATTAAAGTTTTACTTGATCATTGTGTTAAATAAGGAACAATTGATGCTCTAGCGAAGAAGAAGGAAGATTGATAATGCCAAAATTGGTCAAAAATTTAAGCTGTCCTTTTTCTGTCAAAACTAGATATTTTGTTAAGTTTCAGATTAATAAAGAATCCTTGGAGAAGAAGGAAAGTTTTGGTTGATCTAGAGGGTTTAACGACCAACTATACGGCGGGAATAAAAATTCCGGCCGTATAGCTGTGGTCGTATAGTTGTCTCGACATCACCCCTTCCATCCACGAAAGGTAATGATACTTTAACGACCAACTATACGGCAGGAATTAAAATTCTGCCCATATAATTTCCGTCGTATAGATATTGATGCCTTTGAAAATATTATTTTCTGGGTACTGATAGTTTAACAACCAACTATACGGCGGGAATTAAAAATTCCGCCCGTATAGCTGTGGTCGTATAGATATCGACCCATCTCCAAAAAATTTATTCAGAGTACAGAGAGTTTAACGAGCAACTATATAGCAGGAATAAAAATTCCCGCCCGTATAGTTCTGGCCGTATAAGTTAGTTCCACTTTAGAAGAAATTCTACAGTCGATTCATACCTATACGGTGGGACCTATATGGGCAACGCCCGAATAGTTGCTCATTACAAAAGGCGGCTAGGGTTTTTGACCTCCCCTTTTAAAGTTGATCACATCTAACCTTTTTCATTAAGTTTTCGGAGAGCTACAGCCTCCAGCCTCCAAAAAATCCTCACCATCCCTATACATGCCCCTATAACAAAATCCGTGTAGTGAAGCCATACATCCCTTCCATGTCAACAAGATCTGGAGGAAGAAAGAAGAAAAGCCCATGAAGAGGATCGAAGAAGTAGAACCTAAAGGATCATCATCATCCGGCCCGAAGATCAAGCCTCACCCAAACTGGGAGGACATGTTCCCGCAACGGATGGAGATGATGAGGCAAGCTGAGCAGGGAAAGACCAAAGATGAGTATCTCCCTAGCCCTATCGTCACAACATAGGATCCTATTATAAACCTCCCCTTGGTCCATCACCTCTTAAACCTAAGAAGGTGTGGCAAGATGAGATTCATGATAAGATCTATGAGTTGTAAACATCTTCGAAGGCATGTGTTGAAACAATTGGAGAAGGGATTGACTCCTACTGGATGATGAGCAAATACCTTGAGTAAAGGTCGATGACATTGATGGTAGAGTTGGTTTCTTAATTAAAACTATTTTTGAGTTGACATATGAGAAGAAATTCCTTAATAAGAAAATGTTGAAGCTTCAATATGACATGGCCGAGCTCAGCATTCGCCTCGCAAGCATGGCTAAGGTTTGAAATATAGAGGAAGAAGGCAATACTCTTCCTACCTAGGAGGAGGAATAGGTACCAGCAAGGAGTTATTTGATCCCGCCTGGCTTGATTCCAAGCTCGGGGAGATCTTTAAGACCTTGTAATCAATCTTATAAGTTTTATATTACTATTTTAGTTTTGCATTAGTTCGAGTTTAGAAATAAAGTTTGCATCATTTAAATTTCCTTAAGGAATAGTTGATCCCATTTGAGAAATTCCGAGTTTATTATCATATATGGAGCATTATTGAGTTTGTGCTTGTCTTATTAGATATATGAATGGCTTGAGTATAATTTTACTTGCACTTGATGATAGCAATAGCAGTCTTCCACACCATTGGTATTAATGGAACATATAAAGATAATTTGGTCAATATATTGTAAGTCTACAGTTTGATTTATGAAGAAAAATTATCTATGAAGTTAACTTAAAAAGAAAACCTTGAACAAAGAAAATAAAAATTGCTATCAAAATAGAGTGAGAACAAGTCGAGGTAGAATCTTTAAGTCATAAAAATGTTTCATATACAATTGGAATTTGATAATTGAGATCGTTAAACTTTGAATTCCTACATGAAGTGGAATGTATGGCTAGATCCTTTGCACAACACTTAAACAAAAGTGTGAGCATATACACAAAAGAGAAGAAAAGAAAGAAGAAAGAGAGAGTGTGCAAAGAACAAATAGGCATACCCACAATATTGTATTATGACAAAGAGACGCTTTGAGATTTTGAATTCCAAGTGAATATGTTAATCTTAAAACACTTGGGACTACCTCGCTAACTCATACGGTTGAACTGAATACTTTTACATCATATTGAGAGTGATCTTTTGTGAACTATTAAATGCTGAGGGGTGGAAGCCTGCTAATACTATTCAGATGGTTCGAGTAAGGTACTATTCATGAACTTATTCCTATGTATCATATATGATCAACACATGCTGCAACTGCCTCATTTATTTTATCGACTCATCTTCATGAATATGAGGATCACATCCAATAAGCTAAACTTGCTCGGGATGAGCAAGAGTCTAATCTTGGGGAAGTTGATCAGTGCATATTTGCGTCATGTTTTATATTATTATTTTACATTATAGATGTAGGATCTTGGTATTTTACGGCGCTCCCGTGCATGTTTTATGTCTATTTTCACCAGGATCAGGACAAATGATGGATCCAATGGACACAATTCTTGGAGAAGTTGTATTGGGGAGAAAAGGAGTCAAAAACAACGTAAATTGCTTATTTGGGAAATATCAATAATACCAGAAGAAAACCCAAAGCAATCAAGACATACAGACGGTTCAACGACCAACTATATGACCAGAATAATTTTTCCGGCCGTATAGTTCCAGTCATATAGTTGGCGCCGCCACTACCTCCTCAAATAGTTTCACCCCATGCAACTGGATCGGGAGACGACATACAGAACACCCAAAAATCGTCGAAACCTCACCTCCGGAAGGCATCTGGAGGGGGAACTTGCCCAGGGGATCCATCTTTGCCGTACACGTATCTATTAGGCCAAGGCATCGATCTCCAACTTGATCAACCACTGCACCATCACCATCTCCATCCATCCCATCTTCATCCCATCTATATCTTGATGTAATTTCTATACTCGTTGTGGATTTATACAAGAACTATTCATTTACAATTGTTTCCATTACCATTGCCATGATGTTGATTGCCTCCATTCCTTAGTAGATCTCTAGTTCTTGGGGAGATGGAGAAACCCTAGCATTTGATTGAGATGAGATATATATTATTATGTTAACATCATGATGTGTATGTGTTAATTGTCTTCATCTTTATGTTGGGAGTTGTGCACCTCCTTAATATTTGTCTCCTATGGGGACTCGATGAAGGGGATTATTTGTTGGTAGACGGAGGGATGATAGCACTTATTGTGACTATAAAGATGTTGTCATTCTTTGTGTACTAACTTGGGGAATAAAGGAGAACTCATAAAGCCATGTCCATGCCACGAGAGAAATCCCTTAATAGTGGGATAATAAGATTGATGTCGTTTATCTGTCAGCTGTGGTTATGAGGGATAATGTGAGCAGTGATTGCTGCCTATTTATCCATATATGGAGCTCCTGCCACATACATACATATCATGGGAATATTTTTTATAATAATCTTGATTGCTTAGTCTAAATTGCTAGCAATGTATCCACTACTCCCTGACAATACCTTTTTCCCTATTGTAGTTCGAAAGTTCTTTTACACATGAGATTCTTACTTTCTGCATTAAGTTTGACTTTACTTTAAATTGCCTCGTTCAACCAAAAACCCAAAAACAACTCTACTTTTGTTGCATCTTAAAGTTCTTAAGTACTTCAGTTAGTTATAGTTAAAAGCATCTTTGTCTTGCGCCTACTTCTCCCTGTGGGATCGATATCTTTATTTCAAAACTAGCTACAAGCGATCTCTGCACTTGCACTCATCACCAATCTCTCTCGCTATCTCTCATCAACCCTCTCAGATCTGCGCTCCTCCCTCTACTCTCTCGCTCAGTCTCAAAATCCCTCTAAGATCCGCCGTAGTTGAAGAAGGCGGCTCTATGGCAGACGAGTGGTTTGAATCTACGATTGACATGAGTGCAATGAGGCAGGTCTTCATCTATAGCCTGTGTCCTCAAATTGTTCGTTGTCCCGCGTACATGGTTATTACTTCTTTCTTCATGATGTTTTCCATACTGGTTTGATACAACTCTTGTTTTTGTGCTATATGTAAAACCTTCGCGTGGTATCATATTATGTGATATAGTTGCAAGGAAAAATATAAAACTTGGTATATTGATAATGTCTCAAAAAACCTTCACAAAATGACCTATCTCATTCGAGGTTTCCTGACTTTCTGGTCAAACTACCAATGTTATGGCTAGAATCGCGACATAGTTTGTGATAATTTTCCCATATTGTGCATTCATATGCATCGTGGGATGGCGAACAGTGTTGCAGGAGGAAGTTTTCCTTTTCATCGCATGGAAAAGCCATTTTCTATTTTCGGAGCACAAAAATTGGGCATTTTGTGAAGCAACACCAAACGTTAAATACAAAAATTCTACCACCCCATTTTTCAAAAATACTAGAACACCTTACATGAACGATGTCCCAACCGGGAATTCGTAAACCTTTCCGTCCACCCCTACTAAAAAGACAAATTTCTGCCGAATCGGTAGTTTGTGGGTCAGATATGAACTGCAGGTACATGATCTGATGCTCATGATTTTTTGAAAAAATCATTTTTAGATTCACAATATGATGTTTCTTGAGAGATCCAATGCAATTTTAGTGAGGTTCAGCCCCGAGCTAAGAATCTTTATGCCTGTCGTTCGATTAGGCTTTGACGATAGTTTCAAATGACCATAACTAAATCAAAAAAATCAAAAAAATGCGAGACCTTTGCGTGGCGTCATAATCAAACTTGTTATATTGATTACGTCTCCCAAAAACCTTCACAAAATGACCTACCTCATTCGAGGTTTCCTGGCTTTCGGCTCAAATGACCAATGTTATGGCTAGAATCAAGGCATAGTTTGTGATAATGTGTCCATATTGTGCATACATGTGCATCATGGGATGGCGAACAATGTTGTAGGAGGAATTTTTCCTTTTCATTGCACCAAAAAACATTTTCCATTTTTAGAGCGCATAAAATAGGGGGGGGTTTGTGAAGCAACCACCAAATGGGTAATTCAAAATGCTACCACCCCATTTTTCTAAAATACTATACCACCTTAGATGGACAATATCCCAAAAGGGGGATCTGAAACCTTTCCATCTATCCCTAGTAAAAAGACAAATTCCTACTGAATTGGTAGGAAGTGGGTCAGATATGAACTACAGGTGAGATATGAGCTACGAATCTTTATGCCTCCCGGTTTAAACAGGAAAATGAAATTATAGCTAGAATCATGACATAGTTTGTGATAAGTTGATATGGATATCATATTTGGATTCCTATCATTTTTATGATCAATTTAGACATATTATTTGTCGAATTCCGATTTACGGATTTAAAGATATTAATTAATCCATATTAAATAGAAAAATACAAAAAAATAAAATCATTATATTTTTATTTGAATTCAATAATATTTTTACTTATTAATTATTGTTTATTTAAATAATTGTTTGTAATTTAAAAAAATACAAACATGTGACATGATGATATAAGAGTTAATAGGATTGATATCATAGTATTGACAACAAGGTATAAACTGCTTTGCCGATACAAATTATGAAGGAACGGATAAGTTAAGCGTGCTAGGGATGGAGTAGTGAGGATGGGTGACCGAATGGGAAGTTTGACCAATACTGCAATTTGATCAAGGATTAAGTGTAAAATATGACCAAAGTGAGAGATTAACGAGTCAAATAATTCAAATATTTAAAAAAGTTGAGAAAATTTTTTTTTTTTAAATTTTTTTAAAACAAATATTTTTGCAACCGGTCGTTAGGCTATTGCGACGATAGCTATGCCGAGGGCAGCTGTCGGTGTAGCCTATGCCAATGGCTTTTGATCTGGCGACTATGCGCTTTCTTAGGGAGGTCTTTCGAGGAGCTATCGAGGCGACCCTCAGCGGTAGCCTCGTGATGGGGATCGAACTCCGATGGCTTTTGGCCCTCGGCGTAGCTTGCCGTTCCTGTAGTGTGCAATGTAGACTCATTTTGTCTTGAAATTCTACCACAAGCACACTGTATAGTTAGGAGAGAGAAATAATGATTTTCTAGTTCTTATGGCCGGGTCATACTGGTATGGTTGACCACAAGGTTTATTAGCTTAAGACCGAGTGCTATAATGTTTAAATTCCACTAAGGTCGACCACAAGTGTCTTATGTCTGACTTTATTTTCACATTGGAGACGCCCTTATGGTAACATAACTAGTTACCCCAAGGCTCTCTTTCATTATTTAATTGCATGACATGTCATCTAAATGCTTAGTTGGCAATACATGTAGGACTATGTTACTACCCAAAATACTCCCACTAGCACTATGACCAACCTAAATAGAACCATGAAGAGAGGACGAGCCAAGTAGACGTTGGGGAGTGACGAGGTAGTGCGGCCCTGCCTTTTGTTCGAGCAGTCCACTCTGACCCATTTACCCTAGTCTCTTCCCCCTCATCTGGGAAAGCACCATCGACTAGCCCCCACCCCCTTCCCTCTCCTACCCTCCCCCAAATCCCCAAATGGTGGCGCCGCCAGAACTGGAGTGCTCCTCACAGGAGCACATCATCGAGTCTGGCCCCCATGTCTTCCATGCCTGCCGCATTTCCGCAGCCACAACCGACTTCTCCATCGTCAAGCCACAGTCAGTTAACGAGGCAATGCCGTACACAATGACACTGCAGATACTCTTCTCGAGGATGTACGAGCTCAAGAGGATGCATGGCTCCATCCTAGTACATCTGGAGGAGGATGATTTCGTGACCACGCCCTGCAAAGAGGAAGTGGTGAATCTCAACCTGCCTCCCAGCAAGCTGCAAAGAGCGAGCAAGGTCATGGGAACTATGTGCAATGTTCTTGGCCGTGTATGGATGCTGAAGAACCTGCAACTCACGATGGAGGAGTGGGACATCATCATGCTTTACGACATTCTGCACTGGCTCTAGCATGAGGCGTGTATGTGGGTTGACGGGTTCCACTTCTACCTAACCCTCAGCATGGATCTCTGGTTCATCGTCAACCTGCCGACGCATCAAGACAGTTGGTACCTGGTTGAGCAGGAGGATGGACACTGCAGCATATGCATGCAGGCATTCTCGAAGCGCACAATAGTGCGTCTCTGGGGATGCAACCATCTGTACCACCGCAAGTGCATCTTCACTTGGTTTGTGACCAACGCTAGCTGCCCTATCTGCCGAGACAATGTGCTCGTCCATCTCTACTGACATGAGGTTCATATTCCCCCTTTTGTATGAAACTGGTCTAGTGGTTGATAATTAATTGAACCTGTTCTACATATGTTTACACTTGTCGAATTAAGCTTAATCCAATTTAGACAGGGAAAACAATTAGTCTAGGATTACAATCCAACATGAAATTGTCATCATGTCTCATACATTTTACAAATAGAAAACCAATACGAATCACTGTTCAGCATATCAGTGCATAATATGAAACAATAGTCTAATCATCGTCACTATCATCGCTTTCTTCACCGCCGCGTTCTAGATCCACATATTCCCACTGGGTTTGATCTTCTTCCCCTTGCCATTCATCATACATGTCCTGAGATTCATCAGGTAGAACGAGTTTATTCCTATCTTTGTCTACTACACTAACCTCGACAGTGAAATCTACTTGTCCATCATGTGCAGAGCCACCTCTGGCAATCAAATTTTCATCGATGTCAGTCAGTTCAGTTAACATAAAACCACTGGGATCATCTTAGTGGGCAACATTTATGGTGACTGGCTCATCATACTCATTCACATCATAGGTGTTTCTTGCCCCAAAATTTTGCACATATTGCAAGTTCTTATTATCTCTGTCATCCAAGAATATTACCTTGTACCACTCAGCACTAGTATTGATCGATATGAAATTCCCATCATTTCTGGGGCCCGTTTCCTTGTTCGGATCTTGGTCATACCAATAACACTTGAATAGAACCATAGATCGACTACCAGTCTTGTCATTATAATTAAACTCAATAACCTCTTTTATGTGACCATAATGATCATAGTCATCTAACTTCTTCATTTTGGCTGTCAAGTGCTCTCCAGTGGTCGTCATGCCACTGTTTTGTGTCTTCAGATGTTTATCACGCTCATAAGTATTGTAGTGGATACCATCGTCATTACAAGCTAAAGCTATCTACACCCTCTTTGCCGGACCATGTGATAGAGCTTAGAGACCATCACTAACATCGCCTGAATTCTCTTCACGTAGCTTCGTGATCTGCGATTATACAAAATAATCAAGACGTCATCTCATGTGCACCATTCGTATGCAATTCAAAGTTCAATTGACCATCTTACATGATTCCTAAACCATTCCTGAAACCCACACCCACATACTGGTGCAGCATAATCTTTTCCTTTGGTTACTTTAAATAACCTACAAAAACGATACTCAAGTAAGACATCTTAACATATCTTGCTACAAGTTTCATTTCATATATGTGAGGATATGTATGAATAGTACTGATGGATCTGAAATATAGCCATCTACGTCCACATTTAAACTAGATATTAATCATATTTTTGATGAAATATCTCTCTAAACCCTGCCACTAATGCTAATATTCAGAGGGGTATGCAATCCTTTATTCTTGTATTTTTCCTGTGCAGATAATGTCTTTTGAGGAGGGAATCACTACATTAAAGTCAAAGATATGATATTTCCTTCAACCAAAAGAAACTAGGAGCCGTCCAACAAAGGCAGACGCCGTAACGACCAACTATACGACCGGAGCAAAAATTCTGACCGTATAGCTCCGGTCCTATAGTTGGCGCCGCCACCGTTAGGTCAAACAGAACAACTTTCATGAAGGGACCCCTATATAAAGAAGCCTCACACAATGGGAAAATCTCTCTCGCTACGCCCCAGACCCCGAAGAAGCCATACATCGCCAGAAAGCCACCTCCAAATCTCCACATCCTTTTCCATCTCCATAGCCATACTCCACCACTTGTAATAGTAGATCTCTTCTTTGATTGGCGACATTATAACACTATTGCTATCAATCTTATGATTTTCATTACAATGTTTGTGATTCTTGATCTCATCTCTATGTGTGAGTAATTCTCCTTGGGCTAAGGGCTTCGTCCTAGCCATGTAGCAATTGTGCATTTGATTTATCATAGATGGGATCGTGTATTAGTTTGTATGACAGAATGATTATTATATCCTCTCTTGCCTCAGTCCAAGGACTTGTCAGGTACCCAAGACCCCGAGGGTTGAGCCAGTATAGGGAGTATGAGTGATGAATGATTTGGAGTCTAGGAACCCCAGTGACAAAAGGGGTAGTACGACAATATGTGAGGGATTTGCTTGGGATTAATGGTGACATCACTATGGATATCATTAGTTATCTTTCTTCTATGTATGAGACTAGTAGGTTATTGCTATAAGCGGTTGCGGAGGCAATCGCAATTATGGATGCACTGCCCAAATATAATTTATCTTGCTCTAACAAGTACACGCATACTTTATTTCTATCTTTTATTTCCACCAGATGTTTTTGCACAGCTACAAGTGAAACCGAACGCCCTAGGCCCTCTCTCTCCATCATTGACAACAACAAAAACACTCAAGCTACTGGTCCAGTGAAAACACAAAAGGAATTATAAAACTCCCGAAGGTCCATTAAAGTAACTTCACTATGCATTCGCTTCCCGTGGATTCGATAACCTAGGTCTACTAGGGAAAAAGAGTTATACTACATCCGTAATCTGGATCAAAGTTATGAAGTACTCATGCAACAAAGTTTTCCACCTCATCAGTGTTATTCAGCACATACCAAGTAAGTTGGTCATATTTGTGATGCATTAATGTTCTATGTTCCTTCTTCCCTACTAGGCGAACACCATGGTTAAAATCAGATTTTCCAACTTCTTCAATTCTACCACCCAGATTGGATCTCGTTTTATGATCAAGAATGTATCTTGAGAAACATGTAAATGCTTTAGCAGCAATGTATGCCTCTTCAATGCAAGCCTCTGATCTAGCCTTGTTCCTAACAGTACCCTTGAAAGTGCAAAGTCAACGTTTTATAGGGTACATCCATCCGTACTGTACGGGACCTCTATAAAGTGCATCTTCAGTCAGATGAACAGCCAAATGCACCATCACATCAAAGAAGGCTGGTGGATATATCAGCTCAAGCTTGCACAGGTTTTCTGCTATGTCCGTCTGAAGATGCGCTACAACTCTTCTGTCTAGAGTTTTGCTACAGATTACCCTAAAGTACTTTCCCAACTCTGCAAGCATGTTGTATAAATCCTTGTTCACTAAACCTTTAATGCCAAGAGCAAAAAGCATTTGTAGTAGGATGTGGCAATCGTGAGTCTTCAACCCATGGAGCTTGTTCCCCTCTACATTGATACAATTTGCAATGCTGGAAGCAAATCCAGATGGGAACTTCACACCTCAGAGCAAGTCACAAAATAGTACCCTTTTATTCATCGGCAAGGTTAGTTCTGCACCTCGAAATTTGTAATGTTTTTCACCACCCTTATCAACCGTATCTTCAGGATGTAGCTTCAAGTTGTTGTTAACATTGAGTTTTTTGCAGTCAAGCCTAGAATTATAGCTATCTTTTGTCTTAGATGGAATGTTGAGTAATGTGCCTATAATGCTGTCACATATATTTTCTCCATGTGCATGACATCAATATTATGTTGAAGTGTCTTACGAGCCCAATAGGGCAAGTCCCATAGAGTGGGTCTACGTTTATAAAATATTCTCGGTTCCTTTTCCTTCCCTTAGGAATCTACTGCTACTTCTTCCACTCTCTTCCTTTTGGATGTTGCTCGTACTGTCGGTGCATCTTCAGTAGTCTTTCTTTTACCTCATCTAGCAGCTGGTTGTTTTCCTAGTTTGACATTTCTGACCTTATGTAAATGCGCGTGGAACTCAGCCGCAGCAAACTTTTGTGGTGCAGTGCCATATTCAGTCCTATTTCCATAGAATTGCAAATTTTTCAAGTTTTTTTGGAATTTGTGGCCTTGAGGAAGAAAAACCCGGTGGCCAAGGAAACCAGTCTTATTTTGTAGCCTCAAAGTGACCTATTTTGTCTCAAAGCAAACACATGCGTTATAACCTCCTGTCACTCTGCCTGACATAGTGCCAAGAGCTAGAAAATCATGGGTGCAGAATAGCACAACAACACGCATAGGTAACTTGGCATCTTTAGGTTTTCTGGCAAGGATATCAGGAGTCATGACACCCTTCCATAGTTCTTACGAGTCTCGTATAAGAGGCTGCATGAGCATATCAAAATCCTTCCCCGGTGATTTGGGACCTGGGATGAGTAAAGCCAGCAAGCAGTTCGACTGATTAGTGCATGCCTAGGGAGGTAGGCTGTAAATTGTAACAAGTACTGGCCACATGTTGTATGAGTTACTCATGTTGCCAAATGGGTTAAATCCATATGTAGCTAGGCCAAGTCCCAGGTTCATTGGATCCGCTGCAAATCCTGGATGTGCCTTGTCAAAGTTCTTCTATTCATTGCCATCAGCTGGATGTTTGAGTAAGAAATCTTCTAGCATGAGAATCTCTTTGTGCCATCTTGTTTCCTTAGATGTTTGTTTGACTGAAACAACCTCTTTATTCTATCTATAATTGAAAATATCTCAGAACATTACAAGGATCTTTATTCTTTTTATCACCAATTTTCCATCTTGACTCATTACATACTGGGCATTCATCAAGGTTTTCATAATCCTCCCACAACAGTACATAGTTATTTGGACAAAAATGGATCTTCTCAAATGATGGTCCAAGTACCTTGATAAACTGTTTCATCTCATAAAAGGATTTTGGCAATCCTTCCCTAGGGATTGACTCGCTATACACCTTAATCACTGAATCGAAAGCTTTGTTGGTAATCTTGTTGAACAACTTCTCCTTTAGTAATTTAATTACTAGTTTGAATCTTGAGATACCAGAATCATGGTCCACTGAACGCTTGTCATCTTCTATCAGGTCAGAGAAAAGTGATCTTTTAAGAGAAGGAGCACCTTTTTTTGTTTGTAGTGGGGTATAGGTACCTTAACAAACCAGAAAGGTCCTCATCCTCGATCTGATGAGCTTCAGGCGGATCAGCATCATCTAGAGGATCAAGATTAGGCTGATCATATGGTTCACCATGTTTAGTCCACCTAATATATGTGAGTTGCATCCAATTAACGAATGTATGGTCTACGACTGTGCTCTAACTGTAACATCCCAAAACTTAATCCAAGGTTAATCAAGATCCAATCTACCCAATGTAGGGCTAACAAAAATTTTTCCATTTAAAATGATTAAGCATTCATATGTGTGTGCATTTAAATTAGAAGTTGTTTTGAATTGCCATGTTTGAGTGATCCATTGGTTGTAAAATGATTCTAAGGTGAATTAAACATCATCTAGATCATTCCCAAACAAATCCCAAAGAAAAAGAAATCAAAAAGAATAAAATAAGGAAATGGTCATTTGTGCCATTTTAACTAACTAGCCTACTTTGGCTATTCCTAGAACTCAAATCTTAACAGAAACAATTATGGTTCTTTGCACCCCTTGCTAATACAAGTAGTGATGTGCCAAGGCCCACCTTGTTTCATCCCAAAAACTTTCAAACACTAAATTTAAATGACATTTGAAAATTAAATGTAGTTCATATGTATAGATCACACTTATTAAAAAACCACTCAAATGAACTCCATTTTCAAATCCCAAGCAAACCTAGAAGCTTAAGCATCAGATGAGTCACTCCACCAAAAATCTCCCAAAAATTCAAAAACTTACCTCATGCGGCCATTGTGTCGAACAGGTGGCAGACAGAGATCAAACTGCCTAACTAACACTGCTCCTAGTTAAACCCTTGTCCCCCATTGGACCCTCTATACTCTCCTCTATCCCCCCTGAGTCCAACCAAGTCCCCAACCAGCTTCCCCCTTAGCCATTACAGAAGTGGCGCGCCGCCCGAATGAGGTCACCACCGGCCAGAAGCGGGCAACACGCCAGGGACCATGTCGTGCCAAACCAGCGTGCCCACTAGCTCCGCCCAACCCTACCGCCGCCCACGGTCCACCCCTCGATCAACCCCATCCCTGGACCACTCCCCAGCATCGCCGCCCTTTCTCTCTGCGAGCCATCCATAGCACGCTAGAGCGCGATCACCGACAGCACGCAGGAGACCGCCCCTTGACTCCATATCGTGCATGCCGCTCCGCCTCGACCCTAGCACCCTACCAGACACGGTCGTGCATCGCCACGTAACCCACAGTCGCCTGCTCGCCGTCGAGCACCGCCTCTGTTCCCTAGAGCGCGTGAGGCCCCCGACAGTTAGGCACCACCCCTAGTGTCGCCATTACACCATAGAGCACCGCCAGGGAACTGCCCACCATCCGCCTACCTTTCCCTCGCCGGAGACGCCTGCCCACACCCGTCTGTCCCCTCGTCGTGCCTATATAAGAGGGCCTCCCCAACATGAATTCCTCACACCACTCCACTCTCCTCTCTCCCCTGACCATTTCCCCTCTCTCGTCGGAGCCGCTCGAGCCGCCGTTCGCCGGAATTGCACCGGAGGAGGCCACTTCAAAGGACGATAAGCTATCGTCGATTCCGTCCACCTTAGCCCCTGCCGCGACCTCGCCTGAGTTTGTTGTCGCCGTCCAGTTCAATCGCCCGCCTTGCCGCACTAGTTGGAGCCCTGGTACATCCCCAGTAGACCCCCACCGGCCGTTTAGGGTTCGGTCTCGCCGGCGACGAGTCCATTGTCGATGACGACTATGAGCCGCTTATCCGCGTTATAATAATGTGGCCCAGATTGCTAGATGCCATTTCGGGTTTTAAGATTGCTGACAAGCGGGACCAACCTGTTAGCCGCCCTCTGCGCCACTGAGCGTCACTGGGCCGGCCCATTTCTTTTCCCGCGCTGACCCATTAATTCAAATTAGAATTTTTCTATTTAGGTTTTAACTCAATTCTGTCCCTTAGTTCAAAAATCAATTCAGGAAGATTTACTGAACCAAATTGAGTGATTCCAATTTTGTTGGAAAGCTTCTGAAAAGATCTATCCAAGACCGTTGGAATTACTTCATTGAGAGTTAGAGATCTATCCTAATAAAAATAACAAGACAAAAGCTTTTGCACATTCAAACATTTTTATAAAATCAACCATAATAGCTTTTGAGTTGATTCCAACCCTCAAAAATCACATTTAACCATACATATCTGAATATGGAATAATATTAGGGTTTACATGCAGTGACTTTGGACTAGTACCAAAATAATGCTATATAGGCATTTCTAGTCACTTTAAATCATTAATTATAAAACTTAAACTTATTAAAATGTGATCCAACCCTTAAATCACATCACCATATGTTAGAATATGTGGTGATGACATGTGTCCACATGATCCCATATTTTAATTGGAGAATATTAAATCTTAGTTAATTTCAATGAGTAGAAATTACTTTTCTCAAATAAAAAGAATGAAGCTAATAAATTAAACCTTGTGATGTTTGAGATGATACTAGATCATCAAATGTGTGCCTTAGTGTGCTAAGTAGACTAGTTAAGTATTGTTTGGTGATTGGGTATTCTGTATGTATTTATAGACGATAGTACCGACCAAGCTTTCGAGGAGGAGGAGTTCTACCAAGAGGAGGAAGAAGAGAACTTCAACCACTGCACTACCCAAGGCAAGCCTAGCACTTCAAATAAACTGAGCAAGTTATTATTGGCAAGCTAACACTTGCAAGTATTATACTAGCAAGCCATCATTAACAATGCAAGCTAACCCTTGCAATCTACATAACCTAAGCAAAGGCATTAGGCATGCTTTGGTTATACCACTTTGACTTATACCTACCCCAATTTTTATTTACAAGCTTTACTTCCTTTACTTTACCAAAGTCCTTTACTTTTTTAAAGGTAGCATAAAGAGTATAAAACTTGACCTATCTAGTTAGACTTAGATGTCATTCTTTGGCATGAGATTGACATTAGCATCCTACTTTAGTGAACACTCCTAACTTAGTAGTTGGAACAAAACTCAAAACTTGATTCACTTTAGATGGGAATACTTGGTGAAAATGAATTGTGAAAACTTTGGAATGATGAGTCATTTATTGAGATGTTTTTACATGTGTTGAGAAACACAAATGGTTTATGATGATGAAAATGTTGAGGCATGAGCTTTAGCCCTTTTAGAAAACTGATGGTTGGGTTCGGATGCGATACCATTCCAATTTTATCGTACAACCACAATACCTGAATTGGGTAAGACTTAGCCGGAAGTTTATATGCATCAGTATTAGTTCCCTCGCGGGAGAGGTTTGAGCTGAGGCTACCTCTCAATGTTGTCCACCTAGGCAGTGCCCAAGATGACAGATGGTCATGGTTGGGAGGCCATACTCATAGGAGAGGTGCTTATACTAGGGTGTGTAAACGAAAGGTTATGTTTGATTATTTGCATACTAAGTATGATGATTCAGGGTTATCCCTGACAGATGTATCGAATTTTGTGGTGAAAGTGTACCACCTCTACAGAGTGTCAAACTATTTGAATAGCTGCGTCCGCGGTTATGGACAATTGGAGTGGCCATACTATTCTGTTGTCAGATGTTTTCAAAACAACTTATGAAATGAATTGTGACATGACTTGACCACAACAAAGTTGTGATTATGATGATTAAGTTCCCACTTAGGTGTTTTCAAACCTTATTTATCTTTCTTTGCTTTTGAACTTAGCTTAGGTTTCAAACTTAACTTTACAAGTAAACTTAGAGTTAGCATTCCAAATAGAACTATATTACTTGTTAGTGATAGTTTGCGAGTACTTAAAGAGTACTCATGGCTTTTGTCCCTGGCTATTCCTATGGCCAGACTATGAAGGAGACTACCAAAATGAAGGATAGCAGGACGGCTATGATAACTAGGACTATCTCCCATCGTCAGTATTGCCTGTGACTCTGAAGATGGACCCCACCGCTACGCTATTTATTCCGCTAGTTGATTATACTAAGACTGGATCATGAGATCCTTATTTGTGTAAGACCTTATTTATGGTTTGTAATGGATGATGTACTATGAGATCCAATCTGTTATGTCTCACAAAAATGGTAATCCTAGGATTGCGAGGTATGGCATAACAGGCATCTGGGATTAAAAATCCGGGTGTTGACAGCCGAGTAGATGCTAGCAACTCCAAGAGGGAGCATTTATGCTCGATAGTTGGTTCATGCCTCTAGGAATCTAGGGAAGTGACAGAAATCTCTAAGGTACTAGATGTGTTGTTGCTACTGGGGAGAAAACAATAATCCTTTGTTCATAGAATAATCGTATTGTTTACTTTACACACTTTGCTTAATGCAATTATCTGTTGCTTGCAACTTAATACTGGAGGGGGTTCGGAGGATAATCTAAAGGTGGATTATTATTCATAGATGCAGTTGGATTACGGTCTCTGTATAATGTTGTAATGCCCAATCAAATCTCATAGAAGTCGAGATTATTAGTATATGCATGTATGCTTTCTCGATGTTTGTCAATTGCCCCGCTGTAATTTGTTCACCCATCATGTCATCTATCCCAAGGAGAGTCACCTCTAGTGAACAATAGACCCTGGTCCATTCTTTTACCATCAATCTACAAAGCTATTTACTATTTTCTATTTACTTTCTACAAGCATGTCATCTTCCACACAATATGTTTAATCCTTTGTTTTTCAGCAAAACTGGTGAGATTGACAACCTCACTGTAAGTTAGGGGCAAAGTTTTGTGGTTGTGTTGTGCAGAAATCCAAGTTGGAAACAACACCTTCGAGGTGTTTCCTTTCTCCTACTGGTTCGATAACCTTGGTTTCAAAACTGAGGGAAAACTTATTACTGTGCTCATCATACCTTCCTCTTGGGGTCCCCCAACAAGTTCTACATATTGAGCAGGCAAGACTTTTTATGGCGTCGTTGTCGGGGAGTCAAGGACATCTTCACAAGGGGAGTCCCTCATAAGAAATCTCTTTACTTTGTTTTATTTGTTTTGATTAGTTTATTTCTGCTTTGTTTGCTTGTTTCTTTATCAAAAACACACAAAAAAATTAGTTGTACTAGTTTGCTTCTTTATATTAAAAAACACAAAAAAATGACTACTCTTGAAAACACTAAGTTGTGTGACTTCACTAGCACCAACAACAATGATTTCATGTGCACACCTATTTCTCCACCTGTTCCTGAAGCTACTTTCTTTGAAATTAAACCTGCTTTACTCAATCTTGTTATGAGAGAACATTTTTCTGGTATTGGTACTAAAGATGCTGCTGCTCATCTTAATAACTTTGTTGAACTTTGTGAGATGCAAAATCATAGGGATATAGATGGGGATATTATTAAGCTTAAATTGTTTCCTTTCTCTTTGAGAGGAAAAGCTAAAGAATGGTTACAATCCCTAACTAGAAATAGTATTGATTCTTGGACCAAATGCAAAGATGTTTTCATTGGAAAATACTACCCTCCTACTAGGATTATATCTATGAGAAGTAAAATAATGAAATTTAAACAATCTAATAATGAACATGTTGCTCAAGCTTGGGAAAGAATGAAATCTTTGGTAAAGAAGTGTCCCACTCATGGACTAACTGCTTGGATGATTATCCAAACCTTTTATTTAGGACTGAATTGTTCTTCCAGAAACCTACTAGATTCTGCTGCTGGAGGTACCTTTATGATGATTACTTTGGGTGCTGCAACAAAGCTTCTGGATAATATGATGGATAACTATTCTGAATGGCACACTGAGAGAGGTCCACAAGGTAAGAGGTAAATTCTGTTGAAGAAATCTCCTCCTTGAGTGATAAAATTGATGTTATTATGTCTATGCTTATTAATGGGAAAGCTCATATTGATCCAAATCATGTTCCTTTAGCCTCTTTGGTTGCTCAAGAAGAGAAAGTTGATGTGAACTTTATTAGAAACAGTATCCTCCCAATAATGGTAATGCTTATGGAAATTCCTACAACAATAATAGAAGTGCACCCTCTGAACTTGCAGTTATGCTTAAAGATTTTATTAGTAAACAAACTGCTTTCAATAAAACTATTGAAGAAAAACTCTCTGATGCTGAAAGAAATATAGCATCATTGTCAGAAGCACAATATTCTTTGAATAAAATGGCTGCTAAATCTGGAACTATTGAAAATCCCTTTGCTGCTACTAATGCCATACAAGTTAGAATTGATGAAAATGTTAGACTGTTAGCTGAATTGCATGCTAAGTGGGAAAGAGAAGATGAAAATTGCTAGAAATATTAGTATTTCTACTATCACTACCACTAATGTTGAAGCTAGTAAACCCAATGGAACCTTTTCTAATAAAAATGCTGAAATTCTTCGAAATATGGGAAACAATAGCTCTACTACTTTAGATGGTAATTATGATTTTGATCTTGATGGTTGCAATATCTCTGAAGTAATTATGTTCCTACAAAAGCTTCCTAAAAGTCCTAATGCTAGTGCTATGAACATGGCCTTTACAAAACACATTACTGATGCTCTCATAAAAATTAAAGAAGAAATGATGAAACATAAAGCTTCTATTACTATGAAATTAGAAGATGGTTGGGAACCCATCATTAATATGAAAGTGAATGATTTTGATCTCAAAGCTTTATGTGATCTTGATAGTAGTGTTTCTATTATGCCGAGAAAGATTTGTGAAATGCTTGATTTGCCACCATTGGAGGATTGTTATTTAAATGTCCAACTTGATGATAATGCTAAAAAGAAACTCATGGGGAGTATTAATGATGTTCTTATTATGGTCAACAATGCCTATGTCCCCGTTGATTTCTATGTTTTGGATGTTGAATGCAATGCTTTTTGCCCTATTACTTTGGGAAGACCTTTTCTTAGAACTATTGGTGCCATTATTGATATGAAAGAAGACACCATTAAATATCAACTCCCACTCAAGAAAGGTATAGAAAACTTCCCTTAGAAGAGAGAGAAGATTCATTTTTCCTCTCCTATTAAAACAAAATTTGCTCGTAATGCTTATTCATTTGAGAATACTTGATTCTTATGCCTAACTTAAAGGTGTTAAAGAAAAGTACTTATTGGGAGATAACCCAAAAGTTTTAGTTGAGTCATGGAAGTTATTGCTTCATTAATACCCTCTACTTATCATTTTTGTGTGGTTTTTGTGCCAAGAGTAACCTCTATTGAGAGAGAAGTAATGCTTGGGGAACTTGTTGTCCTGAAATAGATTTTTGTGCTTCGATGTAAACATTCATGAAAAATATCTGTACGTCGGTTTAAGCTGCAATTGTTTGTGCTTTTGCCCCGGGTTGTTATCCAACTTTTGTTAGTTCAACACTTTTCGATTTCGAAACAGATTTCTGCCATTATTTGCATTTGCCTCTTTATCGATTTCTTTTTGGGTTGTCTTTGGTGAATTGAGATTCTTGAGGGAATTGCTGCAGTAGCTTGTGTTTTTAATGAAAGTTTTGTTGTTTTCAAACTAAAACCCAAAGGTTTATTATCTTTTGAATGCACTAATGCTGCTAATGAAGATTGTGTGAAGTTTTGTATGAAGGAAATTTTAAAGTGTAGGGAAGAGTAATGTGATAAGATGAAGAATGGACAAAAGACCAAGCTTATGGATGACACCCTGATACATTGAAAATGTATCTATAATTTTTGATGTTCCATGCTTGGTTTTATCCACTTTCTTGTGTTTTGTTCTAACTTTGGAGTACTTTTCATATGATTTCCGGGACTAACCTATTAACAAGAGCCACAGTGCCAGCTACCTGTTTTCTACTATTTTTGGTTCCAAGAAAGTCAGAAAATGAATATTCTCGGAATTGGATAGGACAAAAGCCAAAGTGCCTATTTTTCCGGAAGGGATCAAGTGCCAGAATACGAGACGGAGAAGGGCCAGAGAGCCACCACACCACCTGGCCGTGCGGCCAGGCCTGGCCCGCGCCAGGGGGTGGTGTGGCCGCTCCTGGCACCCCCTCGGCCTCTCCTTCCACCTATATATTGCCCTTGGGATGAAAACCCTAAATCGTCAACCAGAAATCCACGAAACGTTCCATAGTGCCGCCGCCACTTAAGGGGAGATTCGACGGACAGAAAGTCTCTGTTCCGGCACCCTGCTAGGACAGGGAAGTGCCCCCGGAGCCATCTCCATCGATCTCCACCACCATCTCCATCACCATTGCTGATTCCCATGATGAGGAGGGAGTAGTTCTCTCTCGACGCTAAGGGTTCTACCGGTAGCTATGTGTTCATCTCTCTATCTATGCATGACTCTTATTGAGATCATGAGCTTGTAATCTATAGATCTACCTTGCTACTCAAGTGCTTTAATAGATCTCTGCTCTCCCCATGTGTGTGAAAGTGACAGCGTGCATACCATGGTGGCACTTAGGCTAGAGATTACAAATACTTGTTATGAGTTATATTTGGAGTTGGATGTCTTTATGAAATTGTGGTGTTTGTTGGAACCATCTAGTGCTCAAGGTGACAGTGTGGGGTTTTCTAGATGAGAAAGACTTACTTTGAGGTGTGCTGATATAGCCCTACCATCGATTAGAGTGTCCAACCGGAGAGTAGTTAAGAGTAGTATCATGAAGATAATATATTTATGAGAGAGTGTTTACTAGTGAAAGTATGATCCCTAGTCCTTGTTTCAAAGCACTGAAACACCGTTTGCTATTAGATGTATTACATGTTTGCTTGCTTCCCTCTTTATTTCAGTTTGCCTTTAGTTTTTTCCATGCCATCAAGTTAATTTCTAGCACTGTTACCACTTGTAATTACCTATACCACTTGTATTTCATATCTCTTCGCCGAACTAGTGCACCTATACACCTGACAAGTGTATTGGGTGTGTTGGGGACACAAGAGACTTCTTGTATCTTGATTGCAGGGTTGCTTGAGAGGGGATACCTTTGACCACTTCCTCCCTGAGTTCAATATACCTTGGGTGATCCACTTAAGGGAAAAACTTGCTGCTGTTCTACAAACCTCTGCACTTGGAGGCCCAGCAACTGTCTACAAGAATAGAAGTGCGTAGACATCAAGCTATTTTTTGGCGCCGTTGTCTGGGAGGTAAGGTAAAAGGTATTCACACCGGAGGATTAAAGAAGAAGAACCTTCCACGGCAAACGCCTATTTTCTGGTGTGAGTGCTCGAAGTTATTTCCTTTAGATTCTGCAATTTTGTCTTTTTGTTTCTTGTTTTCACTAGTTAGGCTTAATGGAAAACAACAACAAAATTAGAGAGCTTTATAGTATTTATCTTGAGTTAGGACATGCTAATAGAAATGTTGTTAGTATGAATTCTTTGGACACCATTATTGCTAATGCTATGGAAAAGTCTAAGCTTGGGGAAGCTTGTTTTTATGAAGATGATCTTTTTAGTCCCCCGAGCATGGAGGAGAAAATTTACTTTGATGATACTATGCCTCTAATATATGATGATTACAATGATGAATATGATATTTTCAGTCCACCTACTATTGAGGAGAAAATTAATTATGATTACAATATGAGGAGTAATGATAGCTATTTTATTGAATTTGCTCCCACCACAATTAATGAGAATGACTATGCTTATGTGGAGAGTAATAATCATTTTATGCATGTGGTTCATGATAAGAATGTTTTATGTGATATTTATATTGTTAATTTTATTCATGATACTGCTGAAAGTTATTATGAGAGAGGGAAACATGGTTTTATGCATCTCAATAATATTAGGTTTCCCCTCTTTATGTTGAAAGTCTTGAGGTTGCACTTGTTTTGCTTTCCTATGATTGTTGCTTTGTGCTTTCATGCCTTGTTTCTTTACAATATTCCTATGCACAGGAAGTGGGTTAGAATTAAATGTGTTTTGAATTTGCTTCTTTATGCACTCTTTTACTTCAATTCATATTTCTTATGTGAGCATCTTCTCAAACTATCATGCCTAACTTAAAGGCGTTAAGGAAAAGTACTTATTGGGAGATAATCCAAAAGTTTTAGATGAGTCTTGGAAGTTATTACTTCAGTAATAACCACTCCTTACCCTTTTTATTTGCTTTTTGTGCCAAGAGTAACCTCTAATGAGAGAGAAATAATGATTGGGAAAGTTGTTGTCCCAAAACAGATTTCTATGCTCCACCGTAAAACTTCGTGTAAAATCTCTGAACGTCTTTTTGATGCGTGAATTTTTGTGCTTCTGCCCCAGGTTGTTATCTAACTTTCGTTAGTTTAACACTTTTTGATTTGAGCAACAGAAGGTCTTCCAAAAAATTCGTCTTTACCTGCTGGTCTGTTTTGACAGATTTCTGCCATTTTCTGCATTTGCTTATTGTTTGTTCCTTTTTTGAGTTCTTTTGGGGAATTGAGCTTTTTGAGGGAAGTGCTTCAGTAGCTAGTGTTTTAATGGAAGTTTATTGGTGTTAGAACTGAACCTATGTACTTATTATCTTGAGTGCACTAATGTTGCTAATAAAGATTGTGTGAAGTTTTGTATGAAGGAAAAAATCTAGGTGTATGGAAGGAATGAGTAATGAGATGAAGGATGGACTAAAGCTCAAGCTTGGGGATGCCACGCGTGTCACCCCAAGAAATATCCAAGACGTACAAGCGTCAAAGCTGGGGGATGCCCAAGGCATCCCCTTCTTCATCAATAACAATCTCAGGTTTCTTCCAAACGCTTCATTTTTATTGTTTCATGCACGGTTATGTTGTTCTTGGAGCGTCTTCTTTTTCGTTTTGGTTTTTGTTTGCTTTGGTTTTCTTAGTTTGCTGAATAAATTGGTTGGACCCCCTCTTTCATACATTGGTTTTCAAATAGTTTGGTTTGGTTTGGAAAGGAGTAGGAAAGTTCATGCTTATGTGGTAAAAAGACCTTGTTTTTGACTGTGGCCTATGCTTTGTGATGCCATGCTTTATATTGTTTTGTCTTTATGCTTAGTATTATTTTCTGTAGCATGACCTGTTATAAACAATTGAGATTGCTTAATGTGCCTTGGATGAATCATGCGTTGTTTTAGCATATTAAATCATAGTATAGTGGTATTCTCCTTTGATGCTTTATTTGGGTTGACTTGGCACATGCTCACACCATGTTATGACTATCCAAAGTCACCATAGCCTTTATGATCCTATACTTTTCAACTTGTAGTATCACTTTATGCTTTGATCAATGATGTTTTGTCGCTCTGCATGATTATGGCCATTATTGCTCTCTTAGTTTGTCGCTCCTAGTCTTTTGCTAGCCTCCACAACAAAGTATGAGTTCCACTCATCCATCCAACTCCCTAAACCAAGTTATTCCAAAGAGTGCACCATACCTACCTACTAGCTTATGCTATTCCAAGTATATTCATGCTTTTGTTTACCTTCCACTTGTTATGAGAAAACTAGTGATTAAAGCTCTCACGAACTTGATGGCAGACTTTACATTACTTGCCCTTAATAAACTTGAACCATTGTGTCGTCTATGTTGTATATGCTTGCACTTATTTGTTGGGACTTAGAAGAACCATGCTTTCATGGGGAACGCTTTCAACATTGCACTTGGTACTTGTACGTAGTTTATATCATGCTCTTTCGTATATGGATGTCGTCGGTGTGAAATGAAAGGGGAACTTGTAAGTCCATGGAGTTATGTATATGTGTTAGAGAAACGCCTGGGCCGCTGGTCTAATCCATGCTGACATGGTGGAAACCTGCAGCGTAACCATAATGAGCTGTCTATGAAGCATTCTTCTTATAGAAAAAAGAGTCCAATTCTGAGAAAAAAGAGAAAAGAAAAAAAAGGAGATACTATGAAAATAGGAAAGAGAGAAAAAAGCACCATATTCCCATGGTAAATAAGAAGAATGTTGAGATGCTCGTTGTCTGCTTGCCTTGTCATTTTGATATGGGGATTCTTCCGTATCATCGGGCAAGGGGTACCACGTTGGCGGTTCTCTATGATACACATATACATACGATGAAAAGAACTTACTGGTGACTAAACTTGAGTACCATGAGGAGCGGCCCTCGTATACAAGGTACATGAGATTTCGGACTTATACTTCGTCAAGCATGTACACCATAGTTTGTTCACTTTAACCTTAATCACTTCAAGATCCTTATCATAGGGGCAATAAGAGCTGAAAGCTATAAGTACCATAATTTTTGGAAGCTCTTTATGAGACTTGAATACCTACTTCCTTTTAGAAAAGGCCTTTCTTCCATCATTATATTGAGTCTCCACCTTCTATCTTTATGCACCTACTTTGAGAGCATAGTGGCCATTCTTAGTTCTATGTGCATTGTCCCAAGACTAGTTAATTGATGCATAACTTGATATTGCTTGTTTTAAACTATTGTATCTAGTCACTCTTATGAACTTTGAAGGTGTCCTATGCATTTATATTTGCTACTCTATGAGGGACAAGCTGAATACTATTATGCTATGTTTTCTTTATGTGAAACAAACAAACGTCTTGCAAAGCATTGTTATTCATGAATCTTTTGTTTGTGCCTTTTCATGTTGCAACATAGTTTCTTTGTCTTATTGCTAGAACTTTGTCTTTCATGCTATGATTGAAGTAATATGATCCCAGCTATCCATGTTTTACAAATACTTTGATCAAGTCTTTGATGGTGCATGTCACCTCAAAAATTATTCTTTCTTTTTATCACTTACCTACTCGAGGACGAGCAGGAGTTAAGCTTGGGGATGTTGATACATTGCAAATGTATCTATCATTTTTGATGTTCCATGCTTGGTTTTATCCACTTTCTTGTGTTTTATTCCAACTTTGGAGTACTTTTCATATGATTTCTTGGACTAACCTATTAACAAGAGCCACACGATTACTGTTTTTACATTGCTTTTGGTTCAAGGAAAGTCAGAAAATGAATATTCTCAGAATTGGACGGGACAAAAGCCAAAGTGCCTATTTTTCCGGAAGGGATCAAGTGCCAAAATACGGGACAGAGAAGGGCCAGGGAGCCATCACACCACCTGGCCGCGCGGCCAGGCCTGGCCCACACCAGGGGGTGGTGTGGCCGCTCCCGGCACCCCCTCGGCCACTCCTTCCGCCTATATATTGCCCTCGGGACGAAAACCCTAAATCGTCAACCAGAAATCCACGAAATGTTCCACAGCGCCGCCGCCACCGAAGGGGAGATTCGGGGACAAGTCTCTGCGGCACCACACGGGACAGGAAGTGCCCGGAGCCATCTCCATCGATCTCCACCACCATCTCCATCACCATTGCTGATTCCCATGATGAGGAGGGAGTAGTTCTCTCTCGAGGCTAAGGGTTCTACCGGTAGCTATGTGTTCATCTCTCTATATATACATGACTCTTATTGAGATCATGAGCTTGTAATCTATAGATCTACCTTGCTACTCAAGTGCTTTAATAGATCTCTACTCTCCCCATGTGTGTGAAAGTGACAGCGTGCATACCATGGTGGCATTTAGGCTAGAGATTACAAATACTTGTTATGAGTTATATTTGGAGTTGGATGTCTTTATGAAATTGTGGTGTTTGTTGGAACCATCTAGTGCTCAAGGTGACAGTGTGGGCTTTCCTAGATGGGAAAGACTTACTTTGAGGTGTGCTGTTATAGCCCTACCATCGATTAGAGTGTCCCACCAGAGAGTAGTTAAGAGTAGTATCATGAAGATAATATATTTATGAGAGAGTGTTCACTAGTGAAAGTATGATCCCTAGGCCTTGCTTCTAAGCACTGAAACACCATTTCCTATTAGATCTATTACATGTTTTCTTGCTTCCCTCTTTATTTTAGTTTGCCTTTAGTGTTTTCCACGCCATCAAGTTATTTTCTGGCACCGTTACCACTTATAATTATCTATACCACTTGTATTTCATATCTCTTCGCCGAACTAGTGCACCTATACACCTGACAAGTGTATTGGGTGTGTTGGGGACACAAGAGACTTCTTTTATCTTGATTGCAGGGTTGCTTGAGAGGGGATACCTTTGACCACTTCGTCCCTGAGTTCGATAAACCTTGGGTGATCCCCTTAAGGGAAAACTTGCTTCTGTTCTACAAACCTCTGCACTTGGAGGCCCAACAACTGTCTACAAGAATAGAATTGCGTAGACATCACACCCGTGTCACCCCAAGAAATATTCAAGAAGTACAAGCGTCAAAACTTGGGTATGCCCAAGGCATCCCCTTCTTCATCAATAAAAATTTCAAGTTTTCTTCCAAACACTTCATTTTTATTGTTTCATGCACAGTTGTGTTGATTCTTGGAGCGTCCTTGTTTTTGTTATTAATTTTTTGTTTGCTTAGTTTTCTTAAATAAATTGGTTGGACCCCCTCATTCATGCATTAGTTTTCAAATAAAGTTGGTTTGGACTGGAAAATAGTAGGAAAAGTTCATGCTTAAGTGGTATAAAAGGAGTTTGTTTTTGACTGTGACTTAGACCTTATCATGTCATGCTTGATATTGTTTTGGATTTATGCTTAGTGATTTTTCCTGTAGCTTGACATGTTATAAACAATTGAGATTACTTAATGTGCCTTGAAAAAATCATGCGTTATTTTAGCATATTAAAGCATAATATTGTGGTATTCTCCTTTGATGCTTTATTTGGGTTGACTTGGCGCATGCTCACACCATGTTAAGACTACACCAAGTCACCATAGACTCTATGATCATTTAGTTTTCGACTTGTAATATCTAACACCCCAAAAATATTAATCAAGATTATCAAGTTCTAAATCACCCATGTTTAGGGTTAACAAAAACTTTTATTATTAAATCTAATATGAGTGTATGTGTGAATTGCATTAGTGTATGAATGAGTGCAACCGCCATGTGTGATTGCTACAAATGATAAGGAATGGTTTAAAGATGAATACTACATCATCTAGGCCATTTACAAACAAAATCAAAAGAAAAGAAATTCAAATATGAATCAAATAAGCAAATGGTCATTTTGACCAAAATTAACCACTAGACTACTTTGAGTGTTCCTAGTAAAAGATTTCTAACAGAAACTTTCCCAATTCTTTTCACCCCTTGCTAGACCAAGTAAAAGTGAACCCAACCCCACCTTGCAAACTAATAGAAACTAATTCCAAATCTATTTAAAGGACAATGCAAAATTGAATCAAGTTCATATGCATAGATCACCATTTCTCTAGAACTGTTGGGGGGATACCCCCGGGTAGGGTCACTCCAGGTATAAAGGCCGAGTTAGCCGAGGTTCGGCAGGGTCAAAGAGGATGCTGACCGGGTCACCTCAAGGCAGGCCGGATCACGGAGTAACCCGGACCAGGGGGGTCGCCTAACATTGTCTCAGCCGACTTAAGGAGTAAGTCGGAAATGCTTGACTAACTTGTACGCAAGAACAGGTGTGGCCGGATCTACCAAGATCCGGGTCCCGTTTAGCTTCTGGGAGAAGGAAGGAATCTCTCTGGTAAAAAAGAAGGCCCAGTACGCACTGCATGAGTGAAGCAAGCAAGGGAAGGACCACCGGGTCATGGCCAACAAGGGTGACGACGCTCGTGTCGGCTGACGCGGGCGCCGTAGAGGCTCACGTAGCTAAAGCATGTATGACGCGGGGGAAAAGCACGCCGGTCGGGTTACCACTTTGAGAGGAATATGCCTCCACGTATGCCCTAGGCAGAGACTGAGCCCCCTCTATATAAGGGGGGCTAGGGTTTCAGTAGAAGGGGTTGGTCTTTCCTCGATACTGATTTTGCTAAGGTTCTAGGAGTGAACTGTAGTTGAGAGTAAGAGAGCTTCTTCTTCCTCCTCTCGCCAATACAGCTCTAGGAGCACTTGTAAACTTGAAAGGAATACAATCTTCTGTGTGGGGAATCACTCCACTATCCCTCCCAGGATTCCCCTAGCGTGTATTAGTCCCCACCTTTAGCCTATCCATGGCATCTGCCGTGACACCACCATGACAGTTGGCGCCCACCGTGGGGCTAGCGGCGCTAGCAGGGGTGAAGATCCGGACGGGAAACCTCATCGGCACCGGTGAACGCATCGTCTCCGGGCTCATTCAGCGCTTTGGAGCGCTGGACTTCGTCAGCGACAACGCTGGATGCTTCGGCACGCGCCCACTTCCGCGCAATGGCCTCTTCGTCAAGTTGGGTGCACACAAGGTCTACGTTGCTATGGACGTATCATGCGTTCACCCGCAGCGTGTCGTCGAGGCAGGGGAACCACCCCTTAGCGTGGTTCACGGGGCGCGTATCACTCGCTCCCCGGACTGCGCCGGGGGCAGGCGCAAGCAAGGATCCGGCACTGGACCCGGAGGTAACACCTAAGGCACCGAGGAAAGGTAGAGGACCTCCACTAGAGAGGCCTGAAAACGTACTGAGAGAAGCTATGGATAGCTTGGCAAACCCGGTAGCAGCAGTGGTAGATCTGGCTCAGGCACATGCCAAGCTAGAGGAAACTAGACAAAAGATACTAGAAGGCGCAAAGAAAATAGCCGCGGCTCAGCAGTCGCTGAACATGACGCTGCGTGAGTATGCAAAGGCAAACAAAGTTGATACGGTAAAAGTAAAAGGGAGAAATCTCATGTGCGAGATGAACAGAGAAGGTGATGATGGAGCCGAGGGATCGGAAAACTATTTGTCTGTGGGGTTGCCGAAGTATATTACCCCGGCGAAGAACCTCAGAGCAGCGGATGCGGCTGCATCCGAGTTAGAGGGTCTGACGGGTGAGGCCCGTCAAAGACAGCAAAATAGGGTTAACGAGTTAGTTCAGATCGCAAATAGACAGAACGAAGAGCTGCTTAGAGCTAACCCGGAGAGAGCTGGAGCTTCCAAAATCGTCCATTTGGTGATGGGTAACCCGGAGAAATACCCTGGAGCCGCATCGTCACCTCATGGTGGTCCAAGGAGAGAAGAGGTAGTAACCTCGGCTAGACGGAACAAACAGATCATCCCGTATGACCCGAAGCGTGCAGGAAAAGAAAAAGAAACGCGGAAAAATGATGATCGACGAAGTGTGAGCCGAGGTGAAGCTGGCAGAAGTAAACATGACCAAGGCAATGCCGGTCAAGGGAATGTTGTCAATGGCAATGCCGGACAGCGAAACTCGGCAGGAGCAGGACAACCGCAGCAGCGGAATATACCAAGGCAAGAGCAAAGTGTCGGCCGAGGTATGCAACAGAAAGGTGCGCCCCAAGTGCAAAACCGATACAATGACGGTGATCCGAAGATGATGAAGGCGGGGTACCCGAGACCGGACTATCATGTGATAGGGTCAAGATTGGGAAGCAGGGATTTAATGCCGGATGACGCAAGATTGAAACTGGATCGCCTGTATAGGTCGGAACAGATCGAATGTCAAGGTCCCCCGGTTCCAGCGTGCTTTGGACCCCGGATCATGAAGGAGCCACCGGTACCCAACTTCCAGTTGCCCAGAGGCACGAAGACGTATGACGGCAGTACCAAGCTAGAGGATTGGCTGATAAACTATGCTACGACTGTGAAATTGCCACTGGCAACTTGAGATGGGCTATACGATACGTACCCCAGATGTTGGAAGGTCCGGCCAGAGAATGGCTGAATAATTTGCCACCCGGAAGCATCAACTGCTGGATAGATTTTGAAGAAATGTTTATCAGCAACTTCTCAAGTACGTATCAGAGGCCGAATAGGCCGCAGACCCTAGCAATGTGCAAGCAAAGACGTAGTGAGACAGACCGTGAATTCTTGACCCGGTAGTGCACCGTGAGAAACTCGTGTGAGGGTGTCATAGAATCACAGGCCATAGCATGGTTTGCGCAAGGGTGCAGATATGGCAGCGAGCTGTGGATGAAGTTGCAAAGGAAAATGCCAATTACATTGGCAGAGATGATCCGGATTGCTGATTCGTATACCTTGGGTGATCTGACTCAACCTAGGCTCGCGTCAAACGAGTCAAAGGAGGAATTCTATCAAAGGGATGGAGCCGGGTCATCTCGGAGGAACGATTACAGAGGAGAAACAAGAGATGATAGACCGGATCATCGCTACGGTTCGCAACAAGTTGCGGATGTGAATCAAGATCAACCCATAGCAGGGAGTAACCAATGCTAGAAAACGGGAGGGCAATGGACTCCGAGAAACGATGGCAAGAAAACGTGGACCCTAGAGCAATAGAAACAGTGGCAAGAAAGGAAAGATCATTCGAGGTATACCTATGAGTCGATGTTGGACCAGCCGTGTAAGTTTTACACGCCAAATCCAAATAGCCCGGTGGGTCACACAACGAGGCGTGAGTGGATGCGTAAGATAGAACAGGGAGGTTCGGGGAATGCTCAGGCACCCCGGAATGATCAACCTCGGCAGGAGTTACCTCGGCAGCAATTGCTCTCCGGAGCGAACACGCAACAGCTAATGTTGCCTCCCCCTCCGCCGAGGTATGACAACAATGAGAGAAGGGATGCAGTGCATCAGGTGGAAAATCAGCAACAGCCGGATCAGAGGTATTGTGTGTTCACAACTGAGGAAATAGATAGATAGAGCTTGCAACACCGACATATGGAGGTCAATGCGGTAATGCCAGCAGTGACGAGGTACATGCCTTGGTCGGACCAAGAAATCACCTGGAACATCAAAGATCATCCTAAGCTTATGCCGAGTCCAGGCTCGTATGCGCTAGTGCTGGAACCGACATTCATTGGACCGAACATCAATGTGAGGTTCTCCAAGGTACTGATTGACAATGACAATAGCATTAACATCATGTATGTGGATACAATGCGCAAGTTGGGTATCTCGGAGAACATGCTCCAGGCTACACGGACAACTTTCCATGGCATTGTACCAGGCATTTCTTGTGAGCCCATAGGCAAAGTCTGGGTCGATGTGCTATTCGGCACAAGGGATAACTGCCGAACTGAGAATCTAGAGTTTGAGGTGGTGAACTTGGAAAGTGCGTATCACGCGTTGCTCGGAAGACCAGCATTGAACAAGTTCATGGCAAGCTGCCACATCAGTTATCTAAAGATGAAGTTGCCCGGGACAAATGGAGTGATTACCATTGCTGGAGATTTCCGACGTTCCATTGGGTGTGCCTCAGCCAGGTCTAAAAAACCGAGTCACTCATGATTGCGCAAGAGAAAAAAAAAATCCAAGAGGTGGCAGCATTAGCTCAGTCCGCACAGCAGTATAAGCCGGCATTGAGTAACCCGCATGGTAGCGTTTCATTCCAAGCTGCAAAGGACACCAAGAAGGTTCCAGTTGATGACATGTTCCCGGAGCGCACCGTAACAATTGGTGCCGGGTTAACTGATAAATAGGAAAGCGAGCTCGTCAACTTCCTCCGTGAGAATCGGGACATTTTTTCTTGGTCCACACAGGATTTGCAAGGCGTTCCGAGGGAGTTGGCCGAGCACTCTTTGAACGTAAGACCCGGAGCAAGGCCGGTGAAGCAACCTCTCCGCTGCTTCGCCGAGGATAGGAGAAAGGTCATTGGAGACGAGATAGCTCGATTGCTAGTAGTAGGATTTATCATGGAAGTACTGTATCCGGATTGGCTCTCTAATCCGGTGCTGGTAGAAAAGAAGAAGGATGATCCGAACATGGTAGTGGTTTGGCGTATGTGTATCGATTACACCAACCTGAATAAGGCGTGTCCAAAAGATCCATTTCCACTGCCGAGGATAGATCAGGTCATAGACTCAACCGTGGGATGTGAACTGTTGTCATTCATTGATGCATATTCTGGTTTCCACCAGATACCTCTGAATCCGGATGATCAAATAAAGACCGCGTTTATTACCCCGTATGGGGCTAATTGCTATCGCACTATGCCGTTTGGTTTACGTAATGCAGGTGCAACGTACCAAAGATGTATGCAAAAATGTTTGCACGACCAAATAGGTCAAAACATACAAGTATACGTGGATGATGTGGTTATCAAGACCAAGGAAAGCAAAACGCTCCTTGACAACATCAGGCAGACATTCGCGAACTTGAGAAGGTTCCGGATGAAGCTTAACCCAGAAAAATGTACCTTTGGTGTCCCGGCTGGGAAGTTACTCGGATTTCTTGTCTCCAACCGAGGTATCGAAGTTAATCCAACTAAGATTCGGGCCATTGAACGAATGTAGCTGCCGAAGTGTCTTAACGATGTCTAGAAGTTCACTGGATGCCTAGCATTGTTGAGTCGGTTTGTATGTCGATTGGGAGAAAAGGCATTGCCTCTATACCAACTCATGAAAAAGTCGGATAAGTTCGTTTGGACACCACAGGCCGATGAAGCCTTTGCCCACTTAAAAAAGATGTTGGCCACTACACTAGTGTTAGCCTCTCCACTATTAAAAGAGCCAATGTTGCTCTACATAGCCACAACCAAACGAGTTGTAAGTGCAGTGATTGTAGTAGAGCGCAATGAAGAAGGTAAGTCGGTGTAGAGGCCAGTGTATTACTTGAGCGAGGTATTATCTGCCTCAAAACAGAACTACCCGCACTTTCAAAAGGTGGCATATGGTGTCTATATGGCGGCAAAGAAGTTAAAGCATTACTTTGAGGAACACCCCATCAAAGTGATATGTGAAGCTCCCATATCCGAGATAATGGGTAACAAAGATGCGAGTGGTAGAATTGCAAAATGGGCAATTGAGCTAGCCCCTTATGCACCCCAATACGACAGAATAGAAGCAATCAAGTCTCAGGGTGTGGCGGACTTTTTTGTAGAGTGGGTCGTGGTACAATACGAACCACCGCCACCAGATCCAAACTACTGGAGGATGCACTTTGACGGGTCGAAAACCAAAACCGGATTAGGCGCCGGGGTTGTGCTTACCTCGCCAAAGAAGGACTAGCTAAAATACGTATTGCAGATCCATTTCGCGACATCGAACAATGTCGCTGAGTACGAGGCTCTTGTGCATGGGCTCAAAGTAGCAAAAGAGATTGGCATACGACGGATAATATGCTTTGGCGACTCGGATTTGGTGGTGCAGCAAGTGTCCGGAGTGTGGGATGCCCTGGATCCAAACATGGCACTGTACAAGTTTCATGTGCAGAAGATATCTGGTTACTTTGAGGGGTGTGAATTTCACCATGTACCCCGAGTGGAAAACAAGGATGCCGACATGCTATTGAAGCTCGGATCAGCCCGACAGGAAATTCCACCGGGTGTAGCATTGGAACACCTCAGAAAACCATCTATTAGGTCGTCCCCAGGAACCGACTCGATCTATGTCCCGGAAGATACGGAGCTGAGCCCATGGACATTGACATGGGAGGTAGTACGCGAGACCCAGGGACTGCATCAGCAAACCCGGAGACTGCCTCAGCAAACCTGGGGACTACCTCGCTTGACCCGGGGACTGCTCAGCGTGATCCAGCTAAAATTATGCCGGTAGATCAGATGGAAATTGATGAGGACGTGTTCCCTACACGAGTGATACCAGCTTGGGCACTGCCTATATTCCAATTCCTGAAAGACGGAACGTTACCCACTGAGGAGGTGTTAGCCAGGCAAACTCAGAGGAGAGCAAAAGCATACACAATTATCAATTCCGAGATGTACAAACAGAGTGTAACCAATATCCTTCAGAGATGCGTTGACCCGGAAGAAGGGCTTGACATCCTCCGAGATATACACCAAGGAGAATGCGGGCATCATGCTTCATCTAGAGCCTTGGTGGCAAAAGCATTCCGACATGGGTTCTACTAGCCAAGTGCCTTAGAACAAGCAGAAGATCTGGTGAGAAAGTGCAATGGTTGTCAAAGATATGCTACTAAGACACATATGCCGATGTCGGAACTCAAGACCATACCAATTACATGGCCATTTGCCGTATGGTGCTTGGATATGGTTGGCCCGTTCAAACCAGCGAGGGGAAACATGACACACATTTTGGTCATGGTGGATAAGTTTACAAAATGGATTGAAGTGAAGCCTATAAGAAAATGTGATGGAGCTACGGCCGTAACATTTCTCAAAGACATTATCTTGAGATACGGTTATCCTCACAGTATCATAACTGATAATCGCACAAATTTTGCTGAAGGAGCATTTGCGTGATTCTGCCGAGATAAGAATATCCGGCTGGACGTAGCCTCGGTAGCCCACCCCGCATCGAACGGACAGGTAGAAAGATCCAATGGATTAGTATTATCCGGGATAAAACCCCGGCTCATTGAGCCGCTGCAAAGATCAGCGGGGTGCTGGATAGAAGAACTACCAGCGGTGCTGTGGAGTTTAAGAACAACTCCCAATCGATCAACAGGCTATACGCCGTTTTTTCTGGTATATGGGGCAGAAGCTGTATTACCAGCCGACATAGAGCATGATTCGCCTAGGGTCACACAATACTCAGAAGCCAAAGTGCAAGAAGCCCCGCAAAATGATGTTGATCTGCTGGAAGAAGTGAGAGAACTGGCATTGTCCAGATCCGCCATATATCCGCAAAATCTCCGACGCTATCATAGCCGGAAAGTGTGCCCCCGAGTCTTTCGGGAAGGCGATCTGGTGCTCCGGTTGGTACAACGTACTACTGGCATGCATAAATTATCCCCCCCATGGGAAGGGCCATTCATTGTGAGCGAAGCATTGCACAATGATTCTTATTATCTTATAGATGCAAAGCCACAGGAAAAGAACAAGGCGGACAGGTCCGGAGAGGAATCTAAGCGACCGTGGAATGTACCACTACTTCGTCCCTTCTACACTTAGCTAAGAAGTGTATGTATCCGAGTCATCTCATATGTCGGTATGTATGTCGGCAATGAGCTTATCAATGAAATAGTAGCGCCTCGAGCAAATAACTCGGGGACTGCCTTAATAATTATTGTTGTTGTCTCTCGTACGTTAGCTGGAATAAGTTGTTCTACTTAACCCGGATTAGTAATGTGTGAGCACCAAAAACCCAACTCTTCGACTTGCTGCTGTCCAACAAGAATTGGCTTCATGGCAAGCAAGAGAACAAGTTTGGAATTGCGTAGCACATGAAAAACGACTAAGAAATGAATTTATTCGAGCTAACATTTTTTTCGGACTAACCCTGTATTTATTTTCAAGTTACTATGCAGCTTTATTTTTTGAGCTAAGTTTGAGAGTTTCTTAGTATTGTTAAGACGATTTTTGAAGCTCAGGTTCGTAAGTCATAAAACCGAATCAAGGTAGACACGATCCGAGCCAAAAGATTGGACGAACAAGAAAAAGAAACTCGGGGACTACGCCCAAGTTAACTCGGCATAAAAACTTAGTAGCAAAATATCACATATACGGCATACAGTTGCACCCGGCATACCGGGGATCTGATAAATTTTCAAGTTTTTTGACCTAAGGAGCAGCAAGAGGAGGAAGTTCGGTGTCGTCTTCGCTGTCTTCAATAGCTGAGGCATCACCTTCTTCGTCCCCATCCGACCCGTCTTCAGCGTTCTCAGCGTTCTCGTCTCCAGTGGATTCCAGGAAGCTCGGTCCCTCAACCCAGTCATGGATAGGAGAATATTCGATGAGGCTGTAGGCGCAAGCCTGGCGCGGAGCTACCCACTCCGGGTCATCAGTCCATCTGGATCCGGTGCGCCGGCGTCTAAGGTGGCTGAGGTCGATCTTCTCATACCATGTGAGTATGTGGTGAAAGATAGTATCAGCTGCGGCACACCCAGCGGACTCCCTCCAGAGGTCGAGCTGGGTCTCAATATCTGAGAGCTTTTCAGCAAGAAGTGGGATTCTCTTCGGAGCGCTCTCACCGGGCCAAAACGTGTTGAAGACTCGGACGGAAACGTCGAGGAGATCCTTGCCGTAATTCTTGATGATTTCCACGCGAGATGACAGGCTGACCAATAGGTCCTCCATGTCCAAGGGAATGCTCTCACCGTCAAGAGCGATGGGAGTACCCCTCTCTCGGCGGAAATTGGCAACAACAACGCTCGCAATAGGAGTAACCTCTGGAAAGTGTCCTAGAAACAAGGCAAAGGAGGAAGCTGAAGAAAAGACATATGAAATAACCCGGATAATTAGGTCGGATAAGGGAAAGGAATTTACGTGAAATGTGGCTGTGAATCTGGGTCAACTTCTAGATGCAATCATCGCATCTCTTGCGAAGTTGCCCAAGCTCAGCGTTTGCCGACCCAAGCTGGATGTCGGATTCTTTGAGTAGGTCCTGGTCCTTGGAGATCTGGAGAGTAAGGCGCTCGCGCTCTTCTGTGAAGTTCTGGCCAACCTTTTGGAGCTCGGTTTGGTGCTGGGCCTTCATCTTCTCCATCTCAGCCTTGAGCTTGGCAATCTCGTTGTCCTTAGTCCGGAGGAGAGCGAGCTCATCATCTTTTTTCTTCAGCTCAGCTTGATGTTGTCCTGCTTGTTCAAGAAAATGCAGCATCATATCAGGCACGGGCACACTAACCTCAAGCGATGCTGAAATAGTATGTTGACCCGGCAGAGCCGAGGAGTGAATGTTTGTCGAGCCAAGGAGAAAATGAAATGGAAAACAATACAAGGTCAGACAAAAAAGGACATACCACGGATTTCCTCCAAGTTCTTCCGCATTATCTTGTTCTCAGCCTCCACCCTAGCTGTAGAAACCGAATGAGGAAATTAGTTCGGCAGAAGAAGGTGAAGAAAAACGGAGAAGTGCCAAGGGAGAAACTTACCCCTTTTTTCATGTTCTGCAATAAGCGCAACGTGCTTTGCGCGTAGCATCTTGTGGGTATCCAGCAGGCGTTGGAATTCAGCACTCCGGCGATTGGTGGTTACCTGAGAAAAGTAAAGAAGCGTAAAATTATCTTGGTGCATATTCGAAGTGTACAAGATCCGGGCCAAGTGGAACTAACCCGGCTCTAGATGTGTGCATATTCGAAGTGTACAAGATCCGGGCCAAGTGGAACTTAACCCGGCTCTAGGTGTGTGCATATTCGAAGTGTACAAGATCCGGGCCAAGTGGAACTTAACCCGGCTCTAGGTGTGTGCATATTCAAAGTGTACAAGATCCGGGCCAAGTGGACCTTAACCTGGCTCCAGGTGTGCGCATATTCTAAGTGTACAAGATCCGGGCCAAGTGGAACTTAACCCGGCTCTAGGTGTGTGCATATTCGAAGTGTACAAGATCTGGGCGAAGTGGAACTTAACCCGGCTCTTGGTGTGTGCATATTCGAAGTATACAAGATTTGGGCCAAGTGGAACTTAACCCGGCTCTAGGTGTGTGCATATTCGAAGTGTACAAGATCCGGGCCAAGTGGAACTTAACCCGGCTCTAGGTGTGTGCATATTCGAAATGTACAAGATCCGGGCCAAGTGGAACTTAACCTGGCTCTAGGTGTGTGCATATTCGAAGTGTACAAGATCCGGGCCAAGTGGAACTTAACCCGGTTCTAGGTGCGTGCATATTCGAAGTTCACATGGAGCTACGTTAGTTTTCTAATGAGCATCCGACGGAGTAACAAGTTACTCCACCGGAGGCTCGGGGACTAATGGTTATTATCTACAGCATGTAAAGGAGAAACGACATACCTCCATCATCCGCCCCGCGAGGTTAATTGCCTTAGCAGCGGTATTCATTTGGGCGGAAAATTCTGTGGGGCCGAATTTTTCTGGGAGATCGTCGTTGTGGATGAACTCCGCCTTGTTCCAGTTCATGACGAACTCAATCAGGCTCAGAGGGTACCGCTCACCGGTGGGCATATGGGGTGCCACCAAGCCCTTCGCGTGCACTTCTTTCCTCTCAACCAACGCAAGGGCTGGGCTGGTATGCAGAACCATCTGCTGCACATCAGTTGGCTCGGCAGGAGCATCCTTCGCTGCTGGAGCTTTCTTGGGAAGCATCGACGCTATGGTTCGCTGCCCAGCCTCGACGAATGCAGACTTGGTAGCATCCGGAGCCTTTTTGCTCTTAGCTTGTTGGGAAGAAGTAACTGCAGCGGATCTCCCCTTAGAAGCTGTTAGAGTAGTTCCTCGCCGAGGTTGAGATGACTCAGACGAGGCGGAAGAACTAGGTGCTGGACTCTTGTAGCTGGACTTGGAGCGGTTGTTGATTTCCTTGGTGCTGGAACGGGTGCTGGTGCTGATTCGGTCGCTGGTACTGGAACTGCTGCCGGTGCTAGGGGCGGTGCTGGTGTTGAGGTAGACTCGGTGGCTGCTGGTTGCGGCGATGCCGAAGTTGTGGATGTCGTCGCCTCGGCTGGACCAACTCCTCCTGCTCTGAGGTTGTGTTCCTCTCGACGAGGTAGTACGGAACCCGAAGCAGCCGCGGAACCCTCTGGAATAGGGCTCAGTGGATGTGAATCGTCGTCATGAGGAGGAGAAGGGCCAGATCGAAGTGGTGAAGAGATGCTTGATACGCTCTGAGGGACCTCCACCGGAGCCCTTAAGAAGAGAATAATGTCAGAAGAGAAATTACCACGCTGCAAGGAGAAGTGAGTTGCGCAACAAAAAATGACGTACGCATCCGAGGTTTGGGCCTCCTTGGGTTTCCGGGCCCTTCATGCCGGGGCTTTGCCTGCCGGCTTGGAGGCAGTCTTGTCTCCGGCCTTCTTTCGCCTTTTTGTGGGCTGAGAAGGTTCGGAGGAGGAACTTGGTGCGGCTCCGCGCTTCTTCTTTGACGCCACCGGAACCGGTTCACCCGTAGCAAGTGGAGGATCCTCATGGATATGCCCACCGTGGTTAGCTGATGCCGGAAAGGTAAAAGAAAGAGGGACAGCCTCAACAGGTTCAATCACGTCGACATCCGAGTCATCCTCATCATCGGGCCAGTCTCTAAGAGAAGGGAATTTACCGTTGGATCATTTTGTAGCGTCGATCATAGGGAGAAACATCTCCTAGTTCGGCTCCTCCTCATCCGGGATTTCTCGGTCCGGCGCCCACTTAAGGGTCGGATCCGTGCCATCCTCAAGAGTTTGCTGAAGGAATAGCTGAGTGAAAGCATGAAGAATAGAGTAAAAAATACGACAAAACCGACGCATATTTGATCCGAAGTAAGTTTGCCTTGAAGCTTACTGGCGGGAGGAGCTTTATCCTGACGAAGTGCTCAATGCTCCATGTCCATTCAGCGGAGAAATCCTTGTGGGTGGTGAAGAGAGCCTTAACCCGGCGAAAAATCTCCGTGTTGCTCAGCTCGAAGGAGGAGGTCCGGTTGGGGTCGCGGCCGAAACTCATATGGCACACCTTCTGGGTGCGCTTCTGGAGGGGAGAGATTCGGTTGCGCACGAACGTGATCATAGCATCCTCGTTGCGCAATCCGAGATTCTTTAGTTCCGTGAACCTCTTGTTATCTTGGTTGGCCAGAGCCGTGGGCTTCTTGGAGACCTCCTCCCAGAATTCTGGATCAGGTGGACCCAGAGTGTAGGGGAGCAACCGAATCAAATCTTCAGTGTCTGAGTTCCGGACATAGAAGAAGGTCCGGGCCCATCCTTTGCAGGAGTCAAGCCCGGTGACCCGGGGGAAAACGGAAGTCCTCCGGGGTGAGATGGACGCAGCTCCGAACTGGGTGAGCTGCTTATCCTCCGACTCAACTTGGATATTGGGGATGACGTTACGATGAAGGCCGAAGAACCGGATCCACAGCTCCTTCGTGGTCCGCAGTCCGGTGTACCCCTCGATCGTAGAAGCAAAAGCAGAGAGAGAGGTGATAGCGTTGGCTGGAAGATGGTGCGGTTGCAGGTGGTAGGTGCTAAGCCAATCCCGAAAAAGTCACTCACCGGCAAGCCGAATCCCCGTTGAAAGTGGGACAAGAACATGACGAACTCACCCGGATTGGGTGAGGGGGCCAGTTCGGCGGATGGAAGACGAGCGGCGACGCAGGCAGGGATGCGTCTGATCTGCTAGAGCCAGGCAAGGTCATCTTGACAGACCCATGATCCGGCCCACGCGCCACGGTCCGCCGCAGCGGCGTCCTCCTCCATTTCATGCTCGGCGACGACGAGCTCCTCCTCCATCATCTCGTGCTCGCTACCCTCGCTGGCGCTGGCGGTGGTGGGGATCTGAGGCCTGGATTGGTGAGGACCCGTGGCGAGGAAGTTGCACAGCGGTGGCTGCGATGCAGAGGCACGGGGAAAAGTGTGGCAGCGGCGCTGCTGCTAGGGGCACTGGCGGCGGCACGGTCGCGAGGAAGATGAAGAAGAAGAGCAACGGGCAGAGGGGCGCAGAAGAGGAAAAAATTCTAAGGGGTGCACCCCTCCGCTACTTAACCACCCATTTAGAGGGTGAGTGGGATCGCGCTATGCCAATGAGCAACATGGTGTGGCCGTGTATCACATGCCTCAGCCAATCGTAGAGGAGCCACACAGAGGGCCACAAAGCAGAGACGATCCCGTGACATGACTCACTGATGCGGTAAACGAGGAGGCAGGCGTGACGTGACCCTCGCAGTGATAACTGACGATTACTGCGGTGGTTACTATGCAGGCCTTTAAAATAAGACGACGTAATGATTAGCCTCCACGTGGGTTGGCGTATGAAAGAAGGAAACAAGGCCCGGATCGAACCGTGGTAACCCGGACGACGAGTGAAAACTTAGAATGTGCAGAGGGAAAGTAAAACCATGAGATCCGAGTCAAAGTGGTAACCCGGTCAGAAAGTGAAAACTTGGAACGTCCGAAGGGAACGTAAATCCACATAATCCGAGATAAAGGGCTAAATCGGAAATAACGTCCAAGGCTCAAACATAAATGAACCTGATGTGGCCTTAGTGGCCAAGGCAGCTAAGACCGCACCAGCTTCGGGGACTAATGTTGGGGGGGGGGGTCCCCCGGGTAGGGTCACTCCGGGGTATAAAGGCCGAGTTAGCCGAGGTTCGGCAGGGTCAAAGCGGATGCTGGCCGGGTCACCTCAGGGCAGGCCGGATCACGGAGTAACCCGGACCAGGGGGGATCGCCTAACATTGTCTCAGCTGACTTAAGGAGTAAGTCGGAAATGCTTGACTAACTTGTACGTAGGAACATGTGTGGCCGGATCTACCAAGATCCGGGTCCCGTTTAGCTTCTGGGAGAAGGAAGGAATCTCTCTGGTCAAAAATAAGGCCCAGTACGCACTGCATGAGTGAAGCAAGCAAGGGCAGGACCACCGGGTCATGGCCGACAAGGGTGACGACGCCTGTATTGTAGCCGTAGTAAGGCTCACGTAGCTAAAGCATGCATGACGCGGGGGAAAAGCACCCCGGTCGGGTTACCACTTTGAGAGGAGGCATATTCTTAGGAATATGCCTCCACGTATGCCCTAGGCAGAGACCGAGCCCCCTCTATATAAGGGGGGCTAGGGTTTCAGTAGAAGGGGTTGGTCTTTCTTCGATACTGATTTTGCTAAGGTTCTAGGAGTGAACTGTAGTTGAGAGTAAGAGAGCTTCTTCTTCGTCCTCTCGCCAATACAGCTCTTGGAGCACTTGTAAACTTGAAAGGAATACAATCTTCTATGTGGAGAATCACTCCACTATCCCTCCCTGGATTCCCCTAGCGTGTATTAGTCCCCACCTTTAGCCTATCCATGGCATCTGCCGTGACACCACCACGACAAGAACCCCTCAAATCAATTTACCTTGACTTTTCCAAGCAACCTTGGACTATCAAGCAAGTACTCAGAACACTCACCAAAATTTAGCCAAAAATTCAAATCTTAGTTTCATGCAGCCATTTGGTCGAGCACCTTGTAGACACAGATTAAACCTTGCCTAACTTCTACTATTCTGAGAAGTGATCAATCGGCACTCGTGCCCCATTTCTCTCCCCTCTCTCCCCCCAGTGCCTAGTAGTGCAGTGGACAGCTCCCCCCTTTGCCTTTGCACCAGTGCAGCGCCGCTAGAAGCTCACCGTGCCGGTTGACCAAGGACCACTCCCCACAGCCAGTGCCTCCCTCTCCCACGATGCCTAGGAGACAGGCGCCACACCACCGCCACCCTCTGTCCACCCCTTGACCGCAGGCAAGCCGTGGACCGGCCGTGATCGCTGCACCCACTTTTCTGTCTACCATGCCGAGAGCGCGCTAGAGCACCTCAGCCGACACGCGCACACACGCTGCGCCTCGCCCTCACCACACGTGCATGCACTCACCGTGACCCTAGCTAACCCTAGACATGCCCATTAGCCGCCACGTGGACCGTAGAACCTATGCACCATCTCGAATGCCGCGGTTCCCGCCCAGAGCATGGACCATTCTCGACCGCCCCTTGCCGCGCCATCACTCACATGACAACCTCCCTAAAACACCTCGTCGACCCCTACCCTCAGCCATGCCTATAGCCCCCTATATCTACATTGCCGATGAGGCCGAGCCATCCCGCTCTGTCCCTCCTCACCGGTGTATAAATAGAGGCCGCCCCAGCTCCAATTCGCCACACCATCTCACTCCTCTCTCTCTCAGACACCTCTCACAGCTCTAACTGGAGCAAGCCGAGCACCACATCGCCGGAATTTCACCGGAGCCTTCCGCTTCAGCGGAGAAGAGGAACCGGAGCTAGGAGCCGCCCCAGGAGCCGCCGCGAGCACCATTCAAACCGCCGTCATCTACAACGTTGTTCACCCCCATCGCCAACCTTAGTTGGAGCCTTGGTGAGCCCCCACGTACCCCCACCTTCGCGTTAGGGTTCGTTCCTCGTCGAAGCTATTCACCGGAGACGACGAACCACATTGACTAGTGGGATCCTAGTCTAATCGCACAGCCCAGATTGAAACTTACCGTTTTGGTTAGAATAAGTCACTGACTAGTGGACTTTACATCGTGACCCTCTGCTTGTGTTATGCAGATTGGGCACCTTGATTAGTTTCCCACAGAGCCCATAGATTCAAATAGACTTTTTCTATTTTAGTTAAAACTAGATTCTGTCAGTAGATTAAAAAATCAATTTGAAGAGATTCACTAAACCAAATTGCATGATTCCAAATTTGTTAGAAAGGTATTCAAAATATCTATCCAAGCCTGTTAGATTCAGACCATTTTAAATTATGGATCAATTATACTAAAAATAACAAGATAGAGACTTTTCCAACTTCAAATATTTTTCAAAAATCAACCATAAATGCTTTTGAGTTGATTCAAACTCTCAAAAATCACATTTTACAAGATCTATCTGAAAATGTAAAAATATTGAGGTGTACATGCAGTGATCTTGGACTAGTACCAAAAGAATGCTATATAGGCATTTCTAGTCACTTTAATTCTATTAAATAGTAATATTAAACTTTATAAAATGTGACCACCACTTTAAATCATATTCCCAAGTATTAGAATATGTGGTGATGACATGTTTCAACATGATCCCATATTTTAATTGGAGAATATTAAATCTTGAGTTTTTCAATGAATAGAAATTACTTTTCTAAAAATAAGATAAATAAGACTAGGTCTTTATTTCATGTGATGATTGTGATGATGCGAGATCATCAAGTGTGATCCTTAGTGTGCTAAATATTAGTTAATTATTGTTTTGGTTGTTGTGTACCTCGTATTCATTTATAGACGATAGTACCAACCCAGGATACGAGGAGGAGGAATACTACAAAGAAGAAGAAGAAGAAGAGAACTTCAACCACTGCACTACTCAAGGCAAGCCTAACACTACAAGTTAACTATGCATGCCATCCTTGCAAGATAACCTATGCAAGATGCATTAGGCATGCTTTGGTTATGCAACTTTGATTATACCAATCCCATGTTTTACTTGCAAGCTTTATTCTTTTACTTTTACCATAGTTCTTTACCTTTAGTTAGTAAATTGTGAGTATTGGAAAAATAGGATAGATACGATAAAGAGTATAAAACTAGGCCCAAGTAGTTATACTTACATGTCATCAAAAGGCATAAAACTAGACCTAGATAGTGACTCTTGATTAACACCCCTCATTAGTGAATACCCTCAACTTTAGTGGCTAGTGCTAAACATAAAAGTTGATCACTTTAGATGGGAATACTTGGTGAAAATGATTATGAAAACCTCGGAATGATGGTTCATTCTATTGAAATGTTTTGACATGTGTTATGAACACAAAATGATTTGATGATGTTGAGGCATGAGCCTCGACCCTTTATAAAAACTGATGGTTGGGTTCAGATGCAATACCATTCCAATTTTACCGTATAACCACAATACCTGAATTGGGTAGGGCTTAACTGGAAGTTTATATTCCTTAGTATGGTTTCCCTCGCGGAAAGAGGTTGAGCTAAGGCTACCTCGTGAATGTGAATGTCCACCTATGCCGTGCCTAGGATGGCAGATGGCCATGGCTGGGAGGCCAAGCTCATAGGGGAGGTGCCTATAATAGAGTGTGTAATTGAAAGGTTAGGATTGATTATCCGCATACTAAGTATGATGATTGAGGGTTATCCCTGACGGATGTATTGAATTTTTTGGTGAAAGTGTACCACCTCTACAGAGTGTCAAACTATTCGAATAGCCACGTCCGCGGTTATGGACAGTTGGAGTGGCCATACTGTTCCGTTATTAGATGTTTTCGAAATGACTTGTGAACTGAACTATGAATTTGACTTGACCACAACAGGGTTGTGGACATGAAAACTAGGTTCCCACTTAGGTGATGTAGAAGTTTTAATTAGTTTCTTTACTTCTGAACTCAGTATGAAATAAACCTGTCTTTTTGCAAATAAACCTAGAGCTTAAGATTCCTATTAGAACTACCTTACTTGTTAGTGATAGTTTGCAAGTGGCCAGACTATTCCCGTGGCCAGACTATTCCCGTGGCTAGGTTCCCACTCATGGCTTTGTCCCTGGCTATTCCCGTGGCCAGACTATGAGGAGGACTACCAGTAAGATGGACAGCAGGAGGTCTATGAGAACTAGGGTCATCTCCCATCGTCAGCATTGCCTGTGACCCTGAAGATGGAGCCCCTACTACATTTACTTTTGGTTGCTTTGATTGTATTAAGATTGGATCATGAGATCCTTTATTTGTAGGACATTTTTTATGGTTTGTAATGGATGATGTACTGTGGTACCAATCTATTATGTCTCGCAAAAATGGTAATCCTGGGATTGTGATGTATGGCATAACTGGCATCTGGGATTAAAAATCCGGATGTTGACAAGTTGGTATTAGAGCCATCCTGACCATAGGAGACCCTAGTTAAAATGGACGTTTGAACAAAAAAACATAGTTTCAAAACAAAAGAAGTGAGTATTTAGCAAACCTATTCCCACTCTTATCCTTGAGATTCTTTCAAAAAATCATGTTCCTCAAAAATTCATGCAATCCTACATAATTTGACACGCTTGATCACCCCACTAACTTGCTCATCTTAAATTCTTATAGATGGAGGTCAAGTATAGAAAATTCTACCAGCTGGGAAACAGAGGCCACCTGATCTTTGAGGGGGATCTAGCTGCACTTGCAGTGTATCTTTAGCGCCCGCACCCGGAGTTCTTCGGGGCACAACTCAACGATCACGTAGGAGGAGATCTATAGTTGTTCATAGTTGCAGATATCGGAGGCAAGATGGAAGAACCCACATCGGAGAAGATCCAATTTAGCTTGAGGGAGAACAACTGGCTAGACGGACTAGCCAGGGTAAGGCAAGAAGCTCGTGCCTGTCTGTGTGGGCAAAACATCAACCAAATTAGTGGAACGCACTATGCAAGGCGTGATTCTATGGGAATGCCCTTGGACATGCCAGCACACCTGGAGCTGAAGCACCAGGTGGATAATCTCGACTTCATGTTGTATGATAGACAAATGGAGTTGGACAACGCCCGTGCCTACGCCAACCACAACAATGCCATTGCAGTCAAGAAGGACCAGACCCTCGCAATCCTCGCCAAGGAGCGCCAATCACTTCGTCGTCACCGGGACAAGAAGGATCGCATCATCGATCGTGTTCGCAAGAAGGTGGTGTTAACACCCGGATTTTTAATCCCAGATGCCTGTTATGTCATACATCGCAATCCCAGGATTACAGTTTTTGTGAGACATAACAGATTGGATATCAGTACATCATCCATTACAAACCATAAATAAGGTCTTACCCAAATAAGGATCTCATGATCTAGTCTTAATACAACAAGCAGCATAATAAATAATCAGCATAGCGGTGGGGTCCATCTTCAGGGGCACAGACAATACTGACGAAGGCAGATAGTCCTAGTTATCATAGTTGTCCTGCTGGTCGTCATCTTAGTAGTCTCCTTCATAGTCTGGCCATGAGAATAGCTAGGGACAAAAGCCACGCGTACTCTTTAAGTACTCGCAAACTACCACTAACAAGTAGTATAGTTCTAGTGTAAAGTGCTAACTCTAAGTTTATTTGTAAAGTTAAGTCTGAAACCTAAGCTGAGTTCAGAAACAAAGTAAAATAAAATAAAGTTCTAGAATCACATAAGTTGGGAAGCTAGTGTCATAGTCACAACCCTGTTGTGGTCAAGTCAAGATTCATGATTCATTTCATAAGTCCTTTTGAAAACATCTGACAACGAAACAGTATGGCCATTCCAACTGTCCATAACCGCGGACGCGGCTATTCGAATAGTTTGACACTCTGTAGAGGTGGTACACTTTCACCACAAGATTCGATACATCTGTCAGGGATAACCCTGAATCATTATACTTAGTATGCAGATAATCAAACATAACCTTTCCTTTACACACCCCAGTATAAGCACCTCCCCTATGAGCATGGCCTCCCAACCATGACCATCTTTCATCTTGGGCACTACAGTGGTGGACACATTGAGAGGTAGTGTTGGGGGGATACCCCCGGGTAGGGTCACTCCGGGGTATAAAGGCCGAGTTAGCAGAGGTTCGGCAAGCTCAAAGCGGATGCTGACCGGGTCACCTCAAGGCAGGCCAGATCACGGAGTAACCCGGACCAGGGGGGTCACCTAACATTGTCTCAGCCGACTTAAGAAGTAAGTCGGAAGTGCTTGTCTAACTTATATGCAGGAACAGCTATAGCCGGATCAACTATGATCCGGGTCCTGTTTAGCTTCTAGGAGAAGGAAGGAATCTCTCTGGTCAAAAAGAAGGCCTGGTACGCACTGCATGAGCGAAGCAAGCAAGGGCAGGACCACCGGGTCTTGGCCGACAAGGATCCAACACCGGACCTAGAGGTAACACCTAAGGCACTGAGGAAAGGTAGAGGACCCCCACTAGAGAGGCATGAGAACGTACTGAGAGAAGCTATGGATATCTTGGCAAACCCGGTAGCAGCAGTGGTAGATCCGGCTCATGCACAGGCCAAGCTGGAGGAAACTAGGCAAAAGATACTAGAAGGTGCAAAGAAAATAGCCGCGGCTCAGCAGTCGCTTAACATGACGCTGCGTGAGTATGCAAAGGCAAACAAAGTTGATACGGTAAAAGTAAAAGGGAGAAATCTCATGAGCGAGATGAACAGAGAAGGTGATGATGGAGCCGAGGGATCGGAAAACTATTTGCCTCTGGGGTTGCCGAAGTATAGTACCCCGGTGAAGAACCTCAGAGCAGCGGATGTGGCTGCATCCGAGTTAGAGGGTGTGACGGGTGAGGCCCGTCAAAGACAGCAAGATAGGGTTAACGAGTTAGTTCGGATCGCGAACAGACAGAACGAAGAGCTACTCAGAGCTAACCCGAAGAGAGCTGGAGCTTCCAAAATCGTCCATTCGGTGATGGGTAACCCAGAGAAATCCGCTGGAGCCGCATTGTCACCTCATGGTGGTCCAAGGAGAGAAGAGGTAGTAGCCTCGTCCAGACGGAACAAACAGATCGTCCCGTACGACCCGACGCGTGCAGGAAAAGAAAAAGAAACGCGGAAAAATGATGATCGACGAAGTGTGAGCCGAGGTGAAGCTGGCCGAAGTAAACACGACCAAGGCAATGTCGGTCAAGGGAACGTTGTCAATGGCAATGCCGGACAGCGAAACTCAGCAGGAGCAGGACAACCGCAGCAGCGGAATATACCAAGGCAAGAGCAAAGCGCCGGCCGAGGTATGCAACAGAAAGGTGTGCCCCAAGTGCAAAACCGATACAATGACGGTGATTCGAAGATGGTGAACGCGGGGTACCTGAGACCGGACTATCATGTGATAGGGTCAAGATTGGGAAGCAGGGATTTAATGCCGGATGACACCAGGTTGAAACTGGATCGCCTGTATAGGTCGGAACAGATCGAATGTCAAGGTCCCTCGGGTCCAGTGTGCTTTGGACCCCGGATCATGAAGGAGCCACCGGTACCCAACTTCCAGCTGCCCAGAGGCACGAAGACGTATGACGGCAGTACCAAGCTGGAGGATTGGCTGATAAACTATGCTACGGCTGTGAAAATTGCCACTGGCAACTTGAGATGGGTAGTACGATACGTACCCCAGATGTTGGAAGGTCCGGCCAGAGTATGGCTGAATAATTTACCACCCAGAAGCATCAACTGCTTGATAGATTTTGAAGAAATGTTTATCAGCAACTTCTCAAGTACATACCAGAGGCCGAATAGACCACAAACCCTAGCAATGTGCAAGCAAAGACCTAATGAGACGGACCATGAATTCCTGACCCGGTGGTGTACCATGAGAAACTCGTGTGAGGGTGTCATAGAGTCACAGGCCATAGCATGGTTTGCGCAATGGTGCAGATATGGCAGCGAGCTGTGGATGAAGTTGCAAAGGAAAATGCCAATTACGTTGGAAGAGATGATCCGAATTGCCGATTCGTATGCTTTGGGTGATCCGACTCAACCTAGGCTCGCGTCAAACGAGTCAAACGAGGAATACTATCAGAGGGATGGAGCTGGGTCGTCTCGGAGGAACGATTACAGAGGAAAAAGAAGAGATGATAGACCGGATCATCGCTACGGTTCGCAACAAGTTGCAGCTATGAATCAAGATCAACCCGGAGGAGGGAGCAACCAATGCCAGAAAACGGGAGGGCAATGGACTCCGAGAAACGATGGCAAGAAAACATGGACCCCGGAGCAAAAGAAATAGTGGCAAGAAAAGAAAGACCACTGAGGTATACCTATGAGTCGATGTTGGACCATCCGTGTAAGTTTCACACGCCAAATCCGAATAGCCCGGCGGGTCACACAACGAGGCAATGTGAGTGGATGCGCAAGATAGAACAAGGTGGTTCGGGGAATGCTCAGGCACCCCGGAATGATCAACCTCGGCAGGAGTTACCCCGGCAGCAATTGCTCTCCGGAGCGAACACGCAATATCTAATGTTGCCTCCCCCTCCGCCTAGGTATGACAACAATGAGAGAAGGGATGCAGTGCATCAGGTGGAAAATCAGCACCAGCCGGATCAGAGGTACCCTGGAAACGAGGGGAGGAATGAGTATAGAGAACATCACCAGAGCTATTGTGTGTTCACAACTGAGGAAACAGATAGGAAGAGCTTGCAGCACCGACATATGGAGGTGAATGCGGTAATGCCAGCAGTGACGAGGTGCATGCCTTGGTCGGACCAGGAAATCACCTGGAACATCAAAGATCATCCCAAGCTTATGCCGAGTCCAGGTTCGTATGCGCTAGTGCTGGACCCGACTTTCATTGGGCCGAACATCAATGTGAGGTTCTCCAAGGTACTGATTGACAATGGCAGTAGCATTAACATCATGCATGCGGATACAATGCGCAAGTTGGGTATCTCGGAGAACATGCTCCAGGCTATAAGGACAACTTTCCATGGCATTGTACCAGGCATTTCTTGTGAGCCCATAGGCAAAGTCCGGGTCGACGTGCTATTCGGCACAAGGGATAACTACTGAACTGAGAATCTTGAGTTTGAGGTGGTGAACTTGGAAAGTGCGTAGCACGCGTTACTCGGAAGACCGACATTGAACAAGTTCATGGCAAGATGCCACATCAGTTATCTGAAGATGAAGTTGCCCGTGCCAAATGGAGTGATTACCATTGCTGGAGATTTCCGACGTTCCATTGAGTGTGCCTCAGCTGGGTCTAACCTAGACGAGCCACTCGTGATTGCTTAAGAGAAAAGAAAAATCCAAGAGGTGGCGGCATTAGCTCAGTCCACACAGCAGTATATGCCGGTGTTGAGTAACCCGCATGGTAGCGTTTCATTCAAAGCCGCAATGGACACCAAGAAGGTTCCAGTTGATGACATGCTCCCAGAGCGCATCGTAACTATTGGTGCCTGGTTAACTGATAAATAGGAAAGCGAGCTCGTCAACTTCCTCCGTGAGAATCGGGACATTTTTGCTTGGTCCGCACAGGATTTGCAAGGTGTTCCGAGGGAGTTGGCCAAGCACTCTTTGAACGTAAGACCCAGAGCAAGGCCGGTGAAGCAACCTCTCCGCCGCTTCGCCGAGGATAGGAGAAAGGTCATTGGAGACGAGATAGCTCGATTGCTAGCAGCAGGATTTATCATGGAAGCACTGTATCCGGATTAGCTCTCTAATCCGGTGCTGGTAGAAAAGAAGAAGGATGATCCGAATGTGGCAGTGGTTTGGCATATGTGTATCAATTACACGAACCTGAATAAGGCGTGTCCAAAAGATCCATTTCCACTGCCGAGGATAGATCAGGTCATAGACTCAACCGCGGGATGTAAACTGTTGTCATTCATTGATGCATATTCTGGTTTTCACCAGATACCTCTGAATCTGGATGATCAAATAAAGACCGCATTTATCACCCCGTACGGGGCTTATTGCTATCGCACTATGCCGTTTGGTTTGCGTAATGCAGGTGCAACGTACCAAAGATGTATGCAAAAATGTTTGCACGACGAAATAGGTCAAAACGTATAGGTGTACGTGGATGATGTGGTTATCAAGACCAAGGAAAGCAAAACTTGAGAAGGTTCCGGATGAAGCTTAACCCGGAAAAATGTACCTTCGGTGTCCCGGCTGGAAAATTACTCGGATTTCTCGTCTCCAGCCGAGGTATTGAAGTTAATCCAACTAAGATTCGGGTCATTGAACGAATGGAGCTGCCGAAATGCCTTAACAATGTCCAGAAGTTCACCGGGTGCCTAGCATCATTGAGTCGTTTTGTGTGTCGGTTGGGAGAAAAGGCATTGCCTCTATACCAACTCATGAAAAAGTCGGATAAGTTCGTTTGGACACCACAGGCCGATGAAGCCTTTGCCCACCTAAAAAAGATGTTGGCCACTGCACCAGTGTTAGCCTCTCCACTATCAAAGGAGCCAATGTTGCTCTACATAGCCGCAACCAACCGAGTTGTAAGTGAAGTGATTGTAGAAGAGCGCAATGAAGAGGGTAAGTCGGTGAAGAGGCCAGTGTATTACTTGAGCGAGGTATTGTCTGCCTCAAAACAGAACTACCCGCACTATCAAAAGGTGGCATATGGTGTCTATATGGCGGCAAAGAAGTTAAAGCATTACTTTGAGGAACACCCCATCAAAGTGATATGTGAAGCTCCCATATCCGAGATAATGGGTAACAAGGATGCAAGTGGCAGAATTGCAAAATGGGCAATTGAGCTAGCCCCTTATGCGCCCCAATACGACAGAATAGAAGCAATCAAGTCTCAGGCTGTGGCGGACTTTTTTGTAGATTGGGACGAGGTACAATACGAACCACCGCCACCAGATCCGAACTACTGGAGGATGCACTTTGACGGGTCGAAAACCAAAACCGGATTAGGCGTCGGGGTTGTGCTTACCTCGCCAAAGAAGGACCAGCTGAAATACGTATTGCAGATCCATTTCGCGACATCGAACAATGTCGCTGAGTACGAGGCTCTTGTGTGTGGCGCCCCGCAAAACCACTACTAGAAAATCGCGCTGTTTTTGTGCATTGCATCATCATGACCGCATGCTCATGTCATCATGCCACATTGCATTTGAGCATCGTCATGTCATCTTGCATTTGTTTGCATAAAACTATTTTCAATAAGCCTATTTTTGTTTTCTAAAAATACCCTTCTCTTATTTCAAAATAAGTCTTATAATTATCTGTTAAATTAATTGCCTAAAAATTATTTGCTAAAAAGATTTAAAACAAAACAACACCATAAATATTTTACAAATAATAAAAACCAACCTAGACCCTTTTTCTACCCCAACCTAATCTACCCAGCCACTCCCAGCCCTCCACCTCACCTCCCCAATCCACCTCACCCCTGGACCTATTCCCTACCCACCTGCCACCTCAGCAATCATCCCCTCTCCCCCTCTCTCTTTTTTCACCCAGCCCTTTCTTACCCCTCTCTCCTCTCTCTCTGCAGTCCGGGCCCCCCACAGCCCCACTCCCTCCTCTCACACGCCAGCCCCAACCACAGCCCTCCCTCCCTGGCCACACACGCACACAGAACCACCCTACCCGTCGGGTCCCTCTCTCTCTGCCACCCGGGCCCACCCCACCGACACGCCCCACCACGCGCCCGCTCCTCTCTCTCTCTCCCTGGCTCTCCCCGACGCGCCTCCCTCACCGCCACCGCCCTCTGCCTCTCCTGGCGCCGAGCGCCTCCCCCGACAAGCGACCCGGCCCACCGCCTCCTCAAGCTCCTTCCCAAGCTCCTCCCTGTCTGCCTTCCCCAGAGCCTCGCCATGTGACCCCTCCCGTCGGCCTCCCTTGGCCGCCTCCATCTTGAGACCGCCGCCTTCGACCGCCTCCCTCCGGCCAGGACTCGCCCACCGCTGCGTCCACCTTCCCGAACCTGCCTCGCCACTGCCTCACGCCACCGCCGCCAACCTCTCCGCCTCGGCCCGCCTGAGCCCCACCCATGAGCCACCTCTCCGCCTCCGCTGCTCGCCTCGCCGTCCCGACCTCCGCCGCCAGCCTCAACTCGCCAAGGCCGCCTCCTCCTCCCCGGTCCGCCAGCTCATGATCCCGCCTCTGCCTCCGCGACCAGCCGCTTCGCCGCCTCCGGCAACTAGCGCCGCCTTGGCCTCCCTGTCAGCTCCTTCCGCTGCTGTCGCGCCTCCGCTGTCTGGTGTTTGCCGCCTCGCAGAGTACCACCGGCCACCACCTCCCCGGACCGAGAGCGCGCGTTCCGTCGGCCATGCCTCTACCCGTTTTTAGACAAGTGCTTCTGCAACATCCTTCTTCGACAACCGCCTCGTTCGGAATCTGTCCACGCCAAGCTCTGCGTGTTGGTCCCAAGTTTTTCCCGAAGACCGCGATGATGTCGAACCAAGATCCCCACCGAACAAGATCTACCACATGGACGCACCACGGACTCGGAGAAAACCCTCGGACGCCAAGATCGCCCACATGGAACTGAAGGTGTCGAGACCCTAAAAACCGATCCTCCCGGAGTCGGAGACCGAACCCTGGCGTGCCAAGTTCTTCGACCCTAAGGCCACAGATGCGACAAGTGCTCTTTCCTGAACGCCGAGCTCGCCGAGAACCCGGATGCGACAAGATCTGCCCCGTTGTTCGAGAATGTTCCTGCCGAGACCGATCCCATCGAACCTCGTCCCCGTCGGACCCTGAGACCGACCCCGAACCCCGGAACCCCAAGTTCGTCGAGACCCCCTAATGTGTGAACCTTTTTCCCGAGCCCCTATTTTATAAATGCTAAATATATACAACTGTTGCATATTAATCATTCACCTCGCATGCATATTTGTGTGGTTTGGGGGCCTTACGCCAATTCACCTAATAATTAAATATGGGGCCCATATGCGGGCAAATCTAGTCTTATATTGGCCTCATTTAAATTTGTGTAGCGCACCGGTGCTATCTTTTGTCTTGATAATGCAACATTTAATTTGCGGGGGTAGATAAATAACTTGAACCATATAATTAATTGTCGGGACCCCGGTTCCACTTAATCTGACCTAATTGCATCGCATCCTTTGCCATGTCATGCATCATACATGCATCATGCCCGATCTTCTGCCGTAGTATTAAATAGTCCATCCGATGTATCTTCTAGTGCTTTGCTTCTTCACGGATTAGGCTGATGAGTTGATGCGAGTGTCGACCCGATCTTCGGATGAACCTTCGGCAATGTTTTCAGGCGAGCATCTCCCCCTTTCTACCTATCTTACTTTTATAGTATTTATTCCCTCCTGTTGATCTATTGCTATCCGTGTTGCGATGCTCTAGTTTTCATAACCGTGATATCCCTTGCAGCCTTATATTGCCTTGGACACCTCCTATTACCTGTTGTTTGGTAGATAGTTGGACTTGCACGTCGTAGTCGCTTGCTCAAGCGCCGTTGCGTGTCGTCAAGTACCACAGTTGTTGGAGTATTGACGTGTGTTTATTGTTGGAGATGATCAAGACTTTAATTATTGTTTAACAACTAAAATTGAAGTAGGTAAGCAGAGGCACAGGTGGGCAATAGATGTTATTTGGTTGTTAACCGTCCACTTGTGTCCCGTAGGACCCCGAGTTCTTGACACCTGTTCCGAGATCGAGCGCGCTAACCACAGGTGGGGAGATATGGGCCCCCCATCGATTAGTACCTGATTTCAAAGTATTGTACTGGGGGCCACAAACTAGTTTGAGGTTTTATTTACTATCATGTACTTATGCCATGCTTTACCGCTTTATTTAAATTGTGCGATGGATAGCACCTGTACTGTTTAGGATCGGGACACGATTTCGCGGTGTCGACAAGCCCAGTTTTGGGTTCCCAGTCGTTCACAGCCGTCTACCCAAACCCTAAGTCCGTCTCGGAGACCGGCCGACTTCGTTGCGGGTTCGACTTAGTGGGGTGGCCCCCATGTACTTGCTTTGGATCTGGAAACGTCATGACTTAGGCCCCGCCGACATACCGATGGGTGTATGTTAACTGATCTGGCAAAAAGGGTCGAAGTGCTTGTGGATACTTTGGTGCACCCCTGCAGGGTTTAATCTTTTCGAAAAGCCGTGTCCGCGGTTATGGACGACTTGGAGCACAGTGCTTGATCATAGACAACTATAACTAAAGTTTACTGTTATAATTTGACTTGTATCCGATGTGACTAGTAATCAGCTCAACTACAACGGAATGGCTAAATAAAAGTACCAACAACTGCTGGGTTTTGGGATATCTCATGCTAATTGTATTTGACTAGTAAGTGTTGCAACTACAACGGAATGGTTAAATAAAACTGCCCACTGCTTATTTTATCAGGATGACTATCTATACTTGACTAGTAATTGCTGCAATGATAACTGAATAAATAAAACTGCCAACTGTGTGAGTTCCTCGGTTGACTTCCTCGTTTGGTGTCGAGGGGGAAATACCAGGATGGGTATGTTTGGTGGTAGTATCAGGATGGTTCCGAATAGGTCTTTCTTATCCCTCTCTGATAGCCAACAGTTATATCGAGTCTCTATAGGTTGTTTAGTGCATGCTGCGCTGCCGCTTCAGTCCACCATACCTATGTAGGCGAGGACCGCCGAATTCTAGTCTCGCCGTGTACTGGCCTCAGTACTGACGCTCCTCTTTTTCCTTTGCCCTTTGTCGGCACCCCTTTTGTTTTAGCAGGTTGAGATCGCCGTCGTTAGCAGGGTTACCCTTCCGGCTTGGCCTGGGCAGGGTTATGGACGCCATTGGTTCTTCTTCAGGGCTCTTAGCCCCATTTGCATCTTGTCCGTAGTCGGACGCTCTATCGTTTTCAAGGTGATTTGGATCTTTGTATATTATATCTGTATTCTTGACTCATTGAGTCGCTGTTGTATATATATCTGTTCTGTGGGTCCCATCGAGGACTGTTGTGCAATGTTATTACTTCGTTTTCCACCCGCACGCAAGTGCCTGGTGGGCACCTTTGAATCGTTTCTATGCGGTTTTGGCGGGATTCGCTAAAACTTGCATAGGGCCGATTCTGAGGGTGTTACATTGTGCATGGGCTCAAAGTGGCAAAAGAGATTGGCATACGTCGGATAATATACTTTGGCGACTCGGATTTGGTGGTGCAGCAAGTGTCCGGAGTGTGGGACGCCCTGGATCCAAACATGACACTGTACAAGTTTCATGTGCAGAAGATATCTGGTTACTTTGAGGGGTGTGAATTTCACCATGTACCCCGAGTGGAAAACGAGGCTGATGACATGCTATCGAAGCTCGGATCAACCTGACAGGCAATTCCACCGAGTGTAGCATTGAAACACCTCAGAAAACCATCTATCAGGCCGTCCCCGGGAACCGACTCGATCTATGCCCCGGAAGATACAGAGTCTGGAGCTGAGCCCATGGACATTGACACGGGAGGTGGTACGCGAGACCCGGGGCCTACATCAGCAAACCCGGGCACTGCCTCAACAAACCCGGGGACTACCTCGCTCGACCCGGGGACTGCTCAGCATGATCCGGCTAAAGTTATGCTGGTAGTTCAGATGGAAATTGATGAGGACGTGTTCCCTGGACGAGCAATACCAGCTTGGGTACTGCCTATATTCCAATTCCTGAAAGATGGAACGTTACCCACTGAGGAGGTGTTAGCCAGGAAAACTCAGAGGAGAGCAAAAGCATACACAGTTATGAATTCCGAGCTGTACAAACAGAGTGTAACCAATGTCCTCCAGCGATGTATTGACCCGGAAGAAGGGCTTGACATCCTCCAAGATATACACCAAGGAGAATGCGGGCATCATGCCTCATCCCGAGCCTTGGTGGCAAAAGCATTCCGGCATGGATTCTACTGGCCAAGTGCATTAGAATAAGCAGAGGATCTGGTAAGAAAATGCAATGGTTGTCAGAGGTACGCTACCAAGACACATATGCCAATGTCGGAACTCAAGACCATACCAATTACGTGGCCATTTGCCGTATGGTGCTTGGACATGGTTGGCCCGTTCAAACCAGCGAGGGGAAACATGACACACATTTTGGTCATGGTGGATAAGTTTACAAAATGGATTGAAGTGAAGCCTATAAGAAAATGTGATGGAGCTACGGCCGTAACATTTCTCAAAGACATCATCTTGAGATACGGTTATCCTCACAGTATCATAACTGATAATGGCACAAATTTTGCTGAAGGAGCATTTGCGCGATTCTGCCGAGATAAGAAGATCCGGCTAGACGTAGCCTCGGTAGCCCACCCCGCATCGAACGGACAAGTGGAAAGATCCAACGGATTAGTATTATCCAGAATAAAACCCCGGCTCATTGAGCCGCTGCAAAGATCAGCGGCGTGCTGGATAGAAGAACTACTAGCGGTACTGTGGAGTTTAAGAACAACTCTGAATTGATCAACAGGCTATACGCCATTTTTTCTGGTATATGGGGCAGAAGCTGTATTACCAGCCGACATAGAGCATGATTCGCCTAGGGTCACCCAATACACAGAAGTCGAAGTGCAAGAAGCCCGGCAAAATGATGTTGATCTGCTGGAAGAAGCGAGAAGGCTGCATCTAGATCCGCCATATATCAGCAAAATCTCCGACGCTATCATAGCCGGAAAGTGTGCCCCCGGGTCTTTCGGGAAGGCGATCTGGTGCTCCGGTTGGTACAACATACTACTGTCATGCATAAATTATCCCCCCCATGGGAAGGGCCATTCATTGTGAGCAAAGCATTGCACAATGATTCTTACTATCTTATAGATGCAAAGCCACAGGAAAAGAACAAGGCAGACAGGTCCGGAGAGGAATCTAAGCGACCGTGGAATGTAGCACTACTTCGTCCTTTCTACACTTAGCTAAGAAGTGTATGTATCCGAGTCTTCTCACATGTCGGTATGTATGTCGGCAATGAGCTTATCAATGAAATAGTAGCGCCTCGAGCAGTAACTCGGGAACTACCTTAATAATTTTTGTTGTTGTCTCTTGTGCGTTAGCTAGAATAAGTTGTTCTACTTAACCCGGATTAGTAATGTGTGAGCACCAAAAACCCAACTCTTCGACTTGCTGTTGTCCAACAAGAATTGGCTTCATGGCAAGCAAGAGATCAAGTTTGGAATTGCGTAGAACATGAAAAGCGACTAAGGAAACGAATTTATTCGAGCTAACGTTTGTTTTTCGGACTAACCCTGTATTTATTTTCAAGTTATTATGCAGCTTTATTTTTTGAGCTAAGTTTGAAAGTTTCTTAGTATTGTTAAGACGATTTTTGAAGCTCGAATTCGTAAGTCATAAAACCGAATCAAGGTAGACACGATCCGAGCCAAAAGATTGGACGAACAAGAAAAAGAAACTCGAGGACTACACCCATGTTAACTCTGCATAAGAACTTAGTAGCAAAATATAACATATACAGCATACACTTGCACCCGGCATACCGGGGATCTGATAAATTTTCAAGTTTTTTTACCTAAGGACCTAAGTCTTCGCTGTCTTCAATATCTGAGGCATCACCTTCTTCGTCCTCATCCGACCCGACTTCAGCGTTCTCAGCATTCTCGTCTCCAGCGGATTCCAGGAAGCTCGGTCCTTCAACCTAGTCATGGATATGAGAATATTCGACGAAGCTGTATGCGCAAGCCTGGCGCCGAGCTACCCACTCCGGGTCATCAGTCCATCTGGATCTGGTGCGCCGGCGTGTAAGAAGGCTGAGGTCGATCTTCTCATACCATGTGAGTATGTGGTGAAGGATAGTATTAGCGGCGGCACGCCCAGCGGACTCCCTCTAGAGGTCGAGCTGGGTCTCAATATCTGACAGCTTTTCAGCAAGAAGTGTGATTCTCTTCGGAGCACTCTCATCGGGCCTAAACGTGTTGAAGACTCGGACGGAAACGTCGAGGAGATCCTTGCCGTAATTCTTGATGATTTCCACGCGAGATGACAGGCTGACCAATAGGTTCTCCATGTCTAAGGGAATGCTCTCACAGTCAAGAGCGACGGGAGTACCCCTCTCTCGGCGGAAATTGGCAACAGCAGCGCTCGCAATAGGAGTACCCTCTGGAAAGTGGCCTGGAAACAAGGCAAAGGAAGAAGCTGAAGGAAAGACATATGAAGTAACCCGGAGAATTAGGTCGGATAAGGGAAAGGAATTTACGTGAAATGTGGCTGTGAATCCGGGTCAACTCCTTGATGCAGTCATCGCGTCTCTTGCAAAGTTGCTTAAGCTCAGTGTTTGCTGACCCAAGCTAGATGTCGGATTCTTTGAGTAGGTCCTGGTCCTTGGAGATCTGGAGAGTAAGGCACTCGCGCTCTTCTGTGAAATTCTGGCCAACCTTTTGGATCTCGGTTTGGTGCTGAGCCTTCACCTTCTCCATCTCAGCCTTGAGCCTGGCAATCTCGTTGTCCTTAGTTCGGAGGAGAGCGAGCTCATCATCTTTTTTCTTCAGCTCGGCTTGATGCTGCCCTGCTTGTTCGAGAAAATGCAGCATCATATCAGGCACGGGCACGCTATCCTCAAGCGATGCTGAAATAGTATGTTGACCCGGCAGAGCCGAGGAGTGAATGTTTGCCGAGCCAAGGAGAAAAATAAGATGGAAAGCAAAGCAGGGTTGAACAAAAAGGACTTACCCTTGATCTGCTCCAGGTTCTTTCGCATGATCTTGTTCTCAGCCTCCACCCCAGCTGCACAAACCAAATCAGGAGGTTAGTTCGGCAGAAGAAGATGAAGAGAAATGGAAAAGCACCAAGGGAGAAACTTACCCCTTTTTTCATGTTCTGCAATAAGTGCAACGTGCTTTGCACATAGCATCTTGTGGGTATCCAGCAGGCGTTGGAATTCAGCACTCCGGCGATTGGTGGTTACCTGAAAAAAGTACAGAAGCATAAAGTTAGCTTGGTGCATATTCGAAGTGTACAAGATCCGGGCGAATTGAAACTTAACCCGGCTCTAGGTGTGTGCATATTCGAAGTGTGCAAAATCCGGGCCAAGTGGAACTTAACCCGGCTCTAGGTGTGTGCATATTCGAAGTGTACAAGATCCGGGCCAAGTGGAATTTAACCCGGCTCTAGGTGTGTGCATATTCGAAGTGTACAAGATCCGGGCCAAGTGGAACTTAACCCGGCTCTAGGTGTGTGCATATTCGAAGTGTGCAAGATCCGGGCCAAGTGGAACTTAACCCGGCTCTAGGTGTGTGCATATTCGAAGTGTGCAAGATCCGGGCCAAGTGGAATTTAACCCGGCTCTAGGTGTGTGCATATTCGAAGTATACAAAATCCGGGCCAAGTGGAACTTAACCCGGATCTAGGTGTGTGCATATTCGAAGTGTACAAGATCCGGGCCAAGTGGAATTTAACCCGGCTCTAGGTGTGTGCATATTCGAAGTATACAAGATCCGGGCCAAGTGGAACTTAACCCGGCTCTAGGTGTGTGCATATTCGAGGTTCACATGGAGCTACGTTAGTTTTCTAATGAGAATCCGGCCGAGTAACAAGTTACTCCACCGGAGGCTCGGGGACTAATGGTTACTATCTACAGCATGTAAAGGAGAAGCGACATACCTCCATCATCCGCCCCGCGAGGTTAATTGCCTTAGCGGCTGTATTCATTTGGGCGGAAAATTCTGCGGGGCCGAACTTTTCCAGGAGATCGTCGTTGTGGACGAACTCCGCCTTGTTCCAGTTCATGACGAACTCAATCAGGCTCGGAGGGTACCGCTCACCGGTGGGCATATGGGGTGCCACAAAGCCCTTCGTGTGCGCTTCTTTCCTCTCAACCAAGGCAAGGGCTGGGCTGGTATGCAGAACCATTTGCTGCGCATCAGTTGGCTCGACAGGAACATCCTTCACTGCTGGTGCTTTCTTGGGAAGCATCGACGATAGGGTTCGCTGCCCAACCTCGACGAATCCTAACTTGGTAGCATCTGGAGCCTTTTTGCCCTTGGCTTGCTGGGAAGAAGTAACTGCAGAGGATTTCCCCTTAGGAGCTGTTGGAGTAGTTCCTCGCCGAGGTTGAGATGACTCGGACAAGGCGGAAGAACTTGGCACTGGAGCTCTTGTAGCTGGACTTGGAGCGGTTGTTGATTTTCTTGGTGCCGGAACAGGTGCTGGTGCTAGTTCGGTCACTGGTACTGGAACTGCTGCTGGTGCTGGGGCTGGTGCTAGTGTCGAGGTAGTCTCAGTGGCTACTGGTTGCGGTGATGCCGAAGTTGTGGACACCGTCACCTCGGCTGGGCCGGCCTCTCCCGCTCCGAGGTTGCATTCCTCTCGATGAGGTAGTGCGGAACCCGGAGCAGCCGCAGAACCCTCTGGAATAGGGCTCAGTGGACGTGACTCATCGTCACGAGGAGGAGAATGGCCAGATCGAAGTGGTGAAGAGATGCTGGATCCGCTCTGAGGGACGTCCACCGGAGCCCTAAAGAAGAGAATAATGTCAGAAGAGAAATTAGCACGATGCAAGGAGAAGTGAGTTACGCAACAAAAAATGACTTACGCATCCGAGGTTTGGGCCTCCTTGGGTTTCCGAGCCCTTCATGCCGGGGCTTTGCCTGCCAGCTTGGAGGCAGTCTTGTCTCCGGCCTTCTTTCGCCTTTTTGTGGGCTGAGAAGGTTTGGAGGAAGAACTTGGTGCGGATCCGCACCTCTTCTTCGACGCCACCGGAACCGGTTCGCCCGTAGCAAGCGGAGGATCCTCGTGGATATGATCACCGGGTTAGCTGATGCCGGAAAGGCAAAAGAAAGAGGACAACCTCAACAAGTTCAATGACGTCGACATCTGAGTCATCCTCATCATCGGGCCAGTCTCCAAGAGAAGAGAATTTACCGCTGGGTCGTTTTGTAGCGTCAGTCATAGGGAGAAACATCTCCTGGTCCGGCTCCTCCTCATCCGGGGTTTCTCGGTCCGGCGCCCACTTAAGGGTCGGATCTGTACCATCCTCAAGGGTTTGCTGAAGGAATAGCTGAGAGAAAGCATGAAGAACAGAGTCAAAAATACAACAAAAACCGACATATATTTAATTCAAAGTAAGTTTGCCCCACGAAGCTTACCGCGGGAGGGAGCCTGTCATGACAGAAGTGCTCAATTCCCCACATCCTTTCAGCGGAGAAATCCTTGTGGGTGGTGAAGAGAGCCTTAACCCGGCGGAAAATCTCCGTGTTGCTCAGCTCGAAGGAGGAGGTTCGGTTGGGGTCGCGGCCGAAACTCATGTGGCACACCTTGTGGGTGCGCTTCTGGAGGGGAGAGATTCGGTTGCGCACGAACGTGATCATAGCATCCTTGTTGCGCAATCCGAGTTTCTTCAGTTCCGCGAACCTCTTGTTAACCTGGTTGGCCAGAGCCGTGGGCTTCTTGGAGACCTCCTCCAAGAATTCTGGATCAGGTGGACCCGGAGTATAGGGGAGCAACCGAATCAAATCTTGATTGCCGCGTTAGGACATAGAAGAAGGTCCGGGCCCATCCTTTGCAGGAGTCAAGCCCGGTGACCCGGGGGAAAACAGAAGTCCTCCGAGGCGAGATGGACGCATCTCCGAATTGGGTGAGCTCCTTATCCTCCGACTCAACTTGGATATTAGGGATGACGTTACGACGAAGGCCGAAAAACCGGATCCACAGCTCCTTCGTGGGCCACAGTCCGGTGTAGCCATCGATCGTATAGGCAAAGGCAGACAGAGAGGTGATAGCACTGGCTGGAAGATGGTGCGGCTGCAGGTGGTAGGTGCTAAGCCAATCCCGGAAGAAGTCGCTCACCGGCAAGCCGAACCCCTATTGGAAGTGGGACAAGAACACGACGACCTCATTCGGATTGGGTGAGGGGCGATTCGGCGAGGAGACGGCGGCGATGCGGCGAGGATGCGTCTAGTTCGGTAGAGCCAGTCAACGTCATCTTGACAGACCCATGACCCGGCCCATGCACCACGGTCCGCCGCAGCGATGTCCTCCTCCATTTCTTGCTCGACGATGACGAGCTCCTCCTCCGTCATCTCGTACTCGCTACCCTCGCTGGCGCTAGCGGCGGCGGGGATCTAAGGCCTGGATTGGCGAGGACCCGTGGCGATGAAGTTGCACAGCGGTGGCTGCGACGCATAGGCACGGGGAAAATTGCGGCGGCGACGCTGCTGCTAGGAGCAGTAGCGGCGGCGCGGTCGCGAGGAAGACGAGGAAGAAGAGCAATAGGCAGAGGGGCGCAGAAGATGAAAAAATTCTAAGGGGTGCGCCCCTCCGCTACTTAACCACCCCCTAAGAGGGTGAGTGGGATCGTGCTATGCCAATCCACATGGTGTGGTCATGTATCACCTGCATCAGCCAATCGGAGAGGAGCCACATAGAGGGCCACAGAGCAGAGGTAATCCCGTGACGTAACGCGCTGATGCGGTAAACGAGGAAGCAGGCGTGACGTGACCCTCGCATAGTGATAACTGGCAATTACTGCGGCGGTTAGTGTGCAGGCCCTTAAAATAAAACGACGTAATGATTAGCCTCCACGTGGGTTGGCGTATGAAAGAAGGAAACAATGCCCGGATCGAACCATGGTAACCCGGACGGGGAGTGAAAACTTAGAATGTGTAGAGGGAAAGTAAAACCATGAGATCCGAGTCAAAATGGTAACCCGGTCAGCAAGTAAAAACTTGGAACGTGCGAAGGGAACGTAAATCCACATAATCCGAGATAAAGGGGTAAATCAGAAATAACGTCCAAGGCTCGAACATAAATGAACCTGATGTGGCCTTAGCGGCCAAGGCAGCTAAGACCGCACCAGCTTCGGGGACTAATGTTGGGGGGATAACCCCGGGTAGGGTCACTCCGTGGTATAAAGGCCGAGTTAGCCGAGGTTCGGCAAGCTCAAAGCGGATGCTAACCGGGTCACCTCAAGGCAGGCCGGATCATGGAGTAACCCGGACCAGGGGGGGTCGCCTAACATTGTCTCAGCCGACTTAAGAAGTAAGTGGGAAGTGCTTTTTTAACTTATATGCAGGAACAGGTATAGCCGGATCTACTATGATCCGGGTCCTATTTAGCTTCTGGGAGAAGGAAGGAATCTCTCTGGTCAAAAAGAAGGCCTGGTACGCACTGCATGAGCGAAGCAAGCAAGGGCAGGACCACCGGGTCTTGGCCGACAAGGGTGACGACGCCCGTGTCGGCTGACGCGGGCGCCGCAGAGGCTCACGTAGCTAAAGCATGTGTGACGCGAGGGAAAAGCACCTCGGTCGGGTTACCACTTTGAGAGGAGGCATATTCTTAGGAATATGCCTCCACGTATTCCCTAGGCTGAGGCCAGGCCGCCTCTATATAAGGGGGGCTAGGGTTTCAGTAGAGGGGGTTGGGTTTTCTTCTATACCGATTTGGCTAGGATTCTAGGAGTGAACTGTAGGTGAGAGTAAGAGAACTCCTTCTTCCTCCTCTCGCCAACACAGCTCTAGGAGCACTTGTAATCTTGAAAGGAATACAATCTTCTGTGTGGAGAATCACTCCACTATCCCTCCCTGGATTCCCCTAGCGTGTATTAGTCCCCACCTTTAGCCTATCCATGGCATCTGCCGTGACACCACCACGACAGGTAGCCTCATCTCAAACCTCTCCTGCGAGGGAACTAATACTAATGCATATAAACTTCCGGCTAAGCCTTACCCAATTCAGGTATTGTGGTTGTACGGTAAATTTGGAATGGTATCGCATCCGAATACAACCATCAGTTTTGTAAAAGGGTTAAGGCTCATGCCTCAACATTTTCATCATCATAAACCATTTGTGTTTCTCAACACATGTCAAAACATCTCAATGGAATGACTCATCATTCCAAGGTTTTCACAAGTCATTTTCAACAAGTGTTCCCATCTAAGTGGCTCAAGTTTTATTTTGGCTCTAAACTACTAAGTTAAGAGTGTTCACTAATGTGGGATGCTAAGATCAATCTCATGCCATAGAATGACATCTAAGGTTATCTAGATAGGTCAAGTTTTATACTCTGTATGCTACCTTCAAAACAATTAAAGGACTTTGATAAAGTAAAGAAGGTAAAGTTTGGAAATAAAACTTGAGGTAGGTACTAGTCAAGTGGTATAACCAAAGCATGTCTAATGTCTTTGCTTGGGTTATCTAGATTGCAAGGGTTAGCTTGCGTTGTTAATGATGGCTTTCCTTGTGTAGTGCAGTTGTTGAAGTTTTCTTCCTCCTCTTCTTGGTAGAACTCCTCCTCCTCGAAAGCTTTGTCGGTACTATCGTCTATAAATACATACGGAGTACACAATCAACAAACAATGCTTAACTAGTCTACTTAGCACTCTAAGGCACACATTGGATGATCTATTATCATCATAAGCATCACAAGGTTTTATTAACTAGTTTCATTCTTTTTATTTAAGAAAAGTAATTTCTACTCATTGAAAATAACTAAGATTTAATATTCTCCACTTAAAATATGGGATCATGTGGACACATGTCATCACCACATATTCTAACATATGGGAATGTGATTTAAGGGTTGGTTCATATTTACTTTGGTTTAAGTTCATTATTTAATGATTTAAAGAGACTAGAAATGCCTATATACCATTATTTTGGTACTAATCCAAAGTCACTCCATGTAAACCTTAATATTATTACATATTCAGATAGGTAGGGTTTAATGTGAGTTTCGAGAGTTGGAATTAACTCAAAAGCTAGATTTTATAAAAATGTTTGAATGTGCAAATGCTGCTGTCTTGTTATTTTTACTAGGAGAGATCTCTAACTCTAAATGAATTAAATCCAACGGGCTTGGATAGATCTTTTCAGTAGCTTTCTAACAAAGATTGAATCACTCAATTTGGTTTAGTAGATCTTCTTGAATTGATTTTTGAACTATGGGATAGAAGTGAGTTCAAACTAAAATGGAAAAATCCATATTTGAATTCACGGGCTAGCGCGGGAAAACTAACGGGCTGGCCCAGTGGCGCTCCGCGGTTCGAATGACAACTGACAGGAGGGTCCCACAGGTCAGCGACACATCAAACAGGAAGCGGTACGGGGCAACATGGATCGTGCGATTAAAAAGAAGATCTACGGCTAAGGATCGTCGTCCCTGGCGAACAGGTCGCCGGAGAGAGCTAACCATAGCGACTCGGTGGGGGTGCAATGGGGGCATACCAGGGCTCCAGCTACTATGGTGAGGCAGGCAAACGAACTGGTGGATGACGGCGATCTCAAGCGAGGTCGTGGCAGCTCCTGGGGTGGACGAAATCGACGGCGCCTCTACTCCTCTACTGCGGAAAGCTCCGGCGAAATTCCTGTGAACGGCGACTTGCCTTGCTCCGGGGATGGGGTGGAAGGATCAGTGGAGAGAGGGGAGTGAGATGGTGTGACTAGTTTGTGCTAGGGAGGGCTCCTTTTATAGGGCGACGAGGGGACCGAACGGCACGACGGTGAGCTCGTCGGTGATGTTGATACAGGCGGCTAGAGGCATGGGCGGTGTAGGCGGACGGTGGCCTGCCTCCTAGCGGTGCTCTACGGCTTCAATGCGCGGCTAGGGGCGGTGGCGTTTGTTCAGGAGCATCCCGTGCTCTGGAAGACAGAGGCGTTGCTCGACGCGGTGCTCTGTGTTATGGGTTGCAGCGCGCCGCAGACGTGTCTGGCGAATTCTTTGGGGTCGGCGAAGCGGCGTGCAGTATTAGGTCAGAGGATGCAGTGGCGTCTTTGGCGGTGAAGAAGCGAATTGGGATGGTCTTTGAGGAGTAGTCAGTGGATGGCAGTGGCCGTGGGATGGACCGTGGGCAGTGGTAGGATGGCGCCTAGCTTCCTAGAGCGGCGGAGAGGGGCTGGCGGTCTGCTGCTGCGTTGGCAACATTGGCGGGCGAGCATGGCGTCGGGGCGGCGTTGCACTAGCACCAGGGGCTAGAACTAGGGTGGGTTTTGGTATGGTTGGGCTCAGGGGAGGCAAGAGTGATCAATGCAAACCAATTGGCTCGACAAGAATTGATCAAAACAGTATTAGTTAGGCCAAAGTTGATTCTGTCTGCCAGGTGTTTGTCGAAATGGCCGAAAGAAATTAAGTTTTGAATTTTGAGATGATTTTTGGTGGAGTTGTTTGTCACCTGCTTAAACATCTGTGGTTGCTTGGGTTTTGAAAATGGAGGTCATTTGAGTGGTTTTTGAATAGGTGGGATCTTCTCATATGAACTACATTCAATTTTCAAACGCCATTTAAAATTAGTGTTTGAAAGTTTTTGGTAGATCACAAAGTGAGCCTTGGTACATCACTACTTGTACTAGCAAGGGGTGCAAAGATCCACATCTGTTTCTGTTAGGCTTTGAGTTCTAGGAATAGCCAAAGTAGGTATGTTGATTAAAATGGCACAAATGACCATTTGGTTATTTTATTCATTTTGATTTGTTTTTCTTTGGGATTTGTTTGGGAATGATCTAGATGATGTTTATTTCACCTAAGAATCATTTTACAAGCAATGGATCACTTAATCATGGAAATTCACAACAACTCCTAAATTATATGCACACATATGAATGCTTTAATATTTTTAATTTGGAAAAGTTTTTGTTAGCTCTAAATTTGATGATTTGAATCTTGATCACTTGGATTAAAGTTTTGGGATGTCACAAACCTTCCCCCCTTAAACAAAATCTCGTCCCGAGATTTACGAAAGAAAACTAGGAACTAAAGTGATTTGGGAACTCTGTCCTAATGTAATCTTTTCGCTCCCAAGTGGCTTCCTCTTCGGTATGGTTGATCCATTGAATCTTGAGAAATTTGATACTTCTGGTCCTGGTGGTTCTGTAGGCTTCTTCCAAGATACAGATGGGCACTTCAAGATATGTCAGGTCTTTGTTGATATCAACATCTCGGTGATCGATGTTCTTGATAACTTCAGTCTTCTCCAGCACTTCTAAGCATTTGCGAAGTAACAAGATATGGAACACATTGTGGATAGCTGACATCTCCTCTGGCAGCTCCAGTTGATACGATACTTCTCCTCGATGGTTCAGAATCTTGAAGGGCTCGATATACCTGGGGGCTAACTTTCCTTTCAGACTAAAGCGATGCGTTCCCTTCAATGGCGAAACCTTGAGATATACAAAATCTCCGACATTGAAGGTCAGGTCTGTTCTTCTCCTGTCAGCATAACTCTTTTGTCTGTACTGGTTGGTCTTGAGGTGCTCATGGACTTTGTGCACCTTTTCTTCGGCTTCTCTGAGAATGTCGTGTCCGAAGATATGAATCTCTCCTAGTTGCGACCAATTCAAAGGGGTGCGACACTTTCTTCCGTATAGGAACTCAAATGGTGCCATTTGCAAACTATCTTAATAAATGTTGTTATATGAGAATTTTGCGAAAGGTAGGTGGTCTTCCCATTTTGATCCATATTCTAACACACAAGCTCTGAGCATATCCTCTAAGATTTGGTTGACTCTCTCAGTCTGTCCATCAGTTTGCGGGTGATAAGCGGTGCTGAAATTCAACTTGGTTCCTAATCCTTCCTGGACTTTCAGCCAAAATCTCGAGGTAAACTGGGTTCCTCGATCTGATACTATGGTCTTGGGGGTTCCATGCAGACTAACCATTCTAGCAATATACAACTCTGCTAGCTTCGAACTTTGGTAGGTTGTCCTGACAGGTATAAAGTGAGCTACCTTGGACAGTCTATCAATGATGACCCAGATTGAGTCATTTCCCCTACTAGAAGTAGGCAATCCGGTGATAAAGTCCATTCCGACGGAATCCCATTTCCATTTCAGAATCTGCAAAGGTTGCAACAGTCCTGTGGGTCTCTAATGCTCTGCTTTGACTCTTTGGCAGATGTCACACTTTGCGATGTAGATTCCGATTTCTCTCTTCATCTTGTGCCACCAAAATTGCTCTTTCAAATCTTGATACATCTTCGTTCCTCCGGGGTGGATAGAATAAAGAGTATCATGAGCTTCCTGCATGATAACTTGCTTCAGCTACGAATCTACTAGCACACAGATACGTCCTTTGTACCACAGAACTCCTTCTTCGTCTTCAGTGAATCCAGGTACCTTTCCTATACCAATACGACGTTTGATTTTGTCGATACTTACATTTCACTTTTGTGCTTCCTTGATTTGGCTAATCAACGTGGGTTGAAGTTCAATGCTAGCTAAGAACCCTTTGATAACTAGCTCAGTCCTAAACTTCTCCAACTCCTCATGCAAACTTGGTTGCTTCTCCTTGATCATGGTGTTTAGACTGCAAGGCAATCTACTAAGAGCATCCGCTACCACATTGGCTTTGCCGGGGTGATAGTGAATGTAAGGTCATAATCCTTGATTAACTGTATCCATCTTCTTTGCCTCATATTCAGCTCTTTCTAAGTAAAAATATACTTAAAAATTTTGTGATCTGAGTAAATATCACAACGATTACCCATAAGATAAGGATGCCATGTCTTCAGTGCCAACACTACGACTGCTAATTCAAGATCATGGGTCGGATAGTTCTGCTCATGGGTCGGATAGTTCTGCTCATGCTGCTTCAGTTGTCGAGACAAATAGGCGATGACTTTGCCTTCTTGCATCAGTACACATCCGATACCAATCTTGGATGCATCACAATACACATCAAACGGCTTCTTGATATCTAGCATGATCAAAATTGGGGCTGAAATCAATCTCTTCTTCAGCTCTTGGAAACTGGCTTCACACTTGTCGGTCCATTCAAACTTCTTGTCCTTCTTAAGTAATTGGGTCATGGGTCTGGCGATGCTCGAGAATCCATCGACAAACTTGCGGTAATATCCCGCTAATCCAAGAAATGCACGGACTTGGGTTTGAGTGGTTGGGGCTTCCCATTCTTCGACATCTTTGATTTTGGCGGGATCAATAGAGACTCCTCCGGCAGACACAATATGTCCTACGAATCCTACTTCTTTCATCCAAAACTCAAACTTGCTGAACTTGGCATATAACCGATGCTCTCTCAGGGTTTCTAGGATGATTCTCAGATGTTACTCATGCTCTTCTTCTGACTTGGAGTAGATAAGGATATCGTCGATAAACACAATGACAAACTTATCTAGGAAATTCATAAAGATCTTATTCATGAGATTCATGAAATAAGCAGGGGCATTGGTTAATGCAAAAGACATAACCGTATACTCGTACAAACCATAGCGAGTAGTAAAGGCGGTCTTCGGAATATCTGTTGCACGAATCTTAAGTTGGTGATAACTAGTCCTAAGATCAATCTTTGAGAATACCTGAGCTCCAGTCAACTGATCAAATAGATCCTCTATCTTTGGCAAGGGGTACTTGTTCTTGATGGTGACATCATTCAACTTCTTGTAATCGGTGCACAGACGGTTGCCTGCATCTTTCTTGTCGATGAATAATACTGGTGATCTCCATGGCGATGCGCATGGTTGAATCAAGCCTATTGCTAACATGGCATCCAACTGCTTCTTCAATTCTACTAACTATGAGGGGTTCATGGTATAGGGTCTCTGGGCTATGGGTCCGGTTCCGGGGATTAGTTCACTAATGAACTCAATATCCCTATCTGGGGCATACAGCAATTCATCAGGAATACGTCGGGTATTCACAGACTACTCGACTTAGTCAATGGTGGGCGCTAGACTCTTGTTGCACTTGAATTGACGGGTAAGGTTTCGATATATGCTCTCATACTCCAGAGCTACTGGTCGTGGTGATGGCTTTCTTAGCATAGTCTATCAATCCTTTATGCCTTGACATCCAGTCCATACCTAGTACTACTTCCAATCCTTTGGTTCCAAGTACTATGAGGTTGGCATAAAAAACTATCCCATGTATTCTGATAGGCACAACTTTGCAATTTTTTCTAGCTTTTGTAGTTGATCCAGGGATTTGAACTATCATGACTTGCTTCAAGTTGGTTGGATGGATCTTACTAGTGCATGCAAATTCTTCGGTGACAAATGAATGCGATGCTCCCGAATCAAACAATACTCTTGCTAAAACTGAGTTGATAGAAAACATACCTAGCAATACATCTGGTGCTTCTTGGGCTTCTTCGAGGTTCATGTGGAAGAGACGGCCGTTGCGGTTGTGAGGGTTCCCTGGGGCAAATCTTCTCCCTGGTTGAACACGATGCTGTTGTTGAGCTGGGGCGTTCACATTGGCAGTGGATGCAATCTTCTTGGGACACTCATTGGAATAGTGACCCTTAACTCCACACTCGAAACAAGTTATCTGAGACTTGTCTTTTGCTGTGACAGGCACAACATTGCTGCCAGTTCTGGGTGCAGTGTTGTTGTTGTTATTGTTGTTGCTCTTGGGAGGGGCATGGTTGAAATTGTTGGTGTTTCTGGGGTTGTGGTTGTTTCCTCCGGACTTCACATTGCCTCCACTACGGTTGGGGTAGCTTGGGCGAGACATTGGGGGCAGGTTGTTCCTCGATGCATATCCTGGTGAGGGGTTGGGACGGTACTTCTGGTGACTGCTGGGTCCAGTTTGCTGCATCATATGACGTTTGCGCTTGTCGTTTGCCTGGTTAATCTTCCCTTCCATCTGAATTGCAGAGTCGACTAGCTCTTCGATGTTGATGAGGACAGTCTGCATCTCATCATGCAGTCCGTTCAAGAATCTCTCCTTCTTCTTGGCCTCCGTGTTGATCTCATCAGGTGCATACCTTGCAAGGGACAGGAATTTGTCATGGTGCCTTGCTTCAACTCTGTGAATTCATCCCTCATTGTGGTGACTAAGCCCTACAGCACGTGGGTGCGGCTGAACTTGATTTTGAAGGCTTCCCATGTCATCACCTGACCATGGTTCATCAGGCGGATGCTGTTCCACCATGCTCTTGCATCTCCTGCCAAGCAGTGGGTGGCAAAGAGAATTTTCTTATTGTCATCAACTTTGGCTACTTCTAAATTGTTCTCCATCGTCTGCAACCAGTCATCTGCATCTAATGGGTTCTCTGAAGTGCTAAAGATTGGGGGATTGGTGTTCTGGAAGTTCTTCAGCTTGGATCCTTGATGATCCTGATTTCCATGCCCTTCGTTGTTGAGAGCCATCTGGGCGATGTGTTGCAGTGTTGCTAGATTAGCTTGGCGCTCTGCCCTACTTGCTTCTCTCTCCGCGATGAGATTCTGCAAGATTTGCAGCATTCGGTCTTGTGACGAGCTACTCCCTCCTTGGTTTCCATGAGTCATCTGAAGATTGAGGTAGATAAAGGGGTAAGAGGGAAAGTTCTAAGGTTCATGGTTTTGGTTTCAAGACTAAAACTTTGAGTTTGACTCAGGTTTTGCAACTAACTTCATTTCATTCATTCAAGCAAGCACATGATACAAACACACACACACACCACAACAACAAGAAAAACAGATGGTTTTAAGAACCATTCTTCAAGCTACGATACAGTGGGACCGATACATCTCATGCTATGACAGTGCTCTAGTGCATCTACTCATCGTCGATGAAGTCGGGGTCCACATCGTCAGTGTAGAAGTCCACGGCATCCTCCTCCAGAAAGTCATCATCATTGCTGAGGTAAGAATCCATATCTCCCTGGATGTCTTGACCCTCCTCTTCTTCCTCCTTTGCTACAAGCTGAGCTTCTTGCTCCTTGACAGTCTTCTCGAGGTTGGCCACCTTCTTGCAAAGACAGGCGATGGTGCGATCCTTCGTCTCGCATTGGAGGCGAAGAGACTGACGGTCCTTGACAAGGAGTGAGAAAGTCTGGGCCTTCTGGGTGGCAATGGCACGGTTGTTGTTGGCGAACTCCCTAGTATTGTCCAATTCCTTCTGGCGATCGTACAGCAGGAAGTCAAGGTTCTCCACTTGACGCTTCAGCTCCAGGTGACTGGGCATCTCCATCGGCATTCCCATGAAGTCACGTCTTTCATAGTGAGCAAAACGGGTTCCTTGGATTTGGTTGACACTAAGGGCACATAGACGTGCGAGAGCTTCATGCATTTCCCTGGCTAATCCATCTAGCCAGTTGTTCTCTCTCATGGAGAAGTGGATTCTCCCGGACGTTGGTGCTTCTATGCTTCCTCGAAGATCAGCAGTGACTAGCCACTGTAAATCTCCTCCTGGGGGTCCTGGAAGTTGAGCTCCAAGAAACTCCGGATGTGGGCGTCCCAATAACTCCGACAGTGAATCCAAATCCCTCTCGAAGATCAGCTGGCCTCCATTGGCCACCTGGTAGAACTTGCTGAACTGAGTCTCCATCTACAAGAATTAAGGATGAGGAAGTCAGTGAAGTGATCCAGTGTATCAAATTTTAGGTAGTAATATAAGAATTTGAGGAATGTGAATTTTTGAGAAAGAATGAATTCCCAAGGGTAAGATAGGAAATAGTTTTTCACAAATACTCACTTTGGTTTTGAAATTAAGTTTTTGTTCAGATGTCCTGTGGGGCCCCCGGATTAATCCTCCGAGAATCCCTGTTATGCATATAACCACGATCCCATGATCATTTAGTCGTGGCACATAACCGACAAGTATCATTACAACATCCGAGTCATACCGAATATACAGGACTTACATAAATGTCGTCATGGCTACATCAATAATCATCAGCGGAACTTCCTTAAGCGTAGAGCCCGAGCCATGCCTTAACCTACAGGCAACTGACTGAGAGAACGTCCTAGATCGCATAGTCGCCATCCTCGTCTTCTTCTTGAGATCTGGCCAGGTTAATAGCCAGGGACAATGCCGGTGAGTACATTGAATGTACTCGCAAACCACCTTAATAAAATAATAATAACAAGAGGCTATGCAATATGCCTGTAGTAGTAGGAGGGCTCCAAGAGGGGTTCTTTTCTAAATAGTTTCTCTTGTAGATATAGCATCTACATATCTTTGTTGAAAACTTTTGTAAACCATTTTGGAAACCTTTTTGAATAGTTTTGGAAAACAGTAGGACTGGGTCACCCATTTGCTCCCGTTTTCAGGTCGTCCCATGACCAAACTCCTTCCATACCTCTTTGACCATCCCATGGTCAAAACAGGTATCCTTCCCGACCATCCCATGGTCGAAACATTCCCAAAACATTTCTTTTCCGGAATCCATTTGGATGGGGTCAACCATTTGTGTTCCTTCTGGTCATCCCATGACCAAACTGCTTTCCTTCCTTTCCGACCATCCCATGGTCAAAACATTTCCAAAGCCATTTCTTTTCTGAAGTCCTTTTTGAAAGAAAAACCAACACCGCTCTACAGCAACCTTCCCAACCGTCCATGACCGCGGACACGGCTATTCGAATAGATTTACACTCTGCATAGGTTGTACACTTTACCCACACCATCCGGGTACCCTACCCTGATCTTCACTGATCGTGGGTCGAGTAACCGATCAAGACTCTCTGGATGCCCAGTCTAATATAAGTGCCCACCCTATGAGTGTTAATCCCCTCAAAACCGGGACGTCGGGCGAGGTGTAAAATTACCAATGTGGCCATGGGAGAGAGCAATGCTGGCCAGTGATTGGTCGAGGGGGAGGTGGAGAGGGGTAGGATGGTAATTGGGTCATGCTGGATCAGAGAGGGAGGGGGTGGCATCAGTGGTAATTTAATTAGATTTATCCTTGTAAGAATTGGGGTTATTTCTCCTTCTTTTTACTAAGGTAAGGGCAAATGGGGAATTGTGTGGGGTGGAGCTTGCAATGGTGGTCGACCAAGGATGTGTCTAATCCTAAGGAGGTACATTAAGCAAGGTTGAAAGAAATTTGGAAGTGAATTGAGGAATGGATTTGCTTAGTTGACAAGTATTGATCTAATAGATGGTTGTGAAGGAAGTCCACAAACTTGCATTGGACCAGAGGATGAAATGGTACTGGTGGGTAGATAGGGTCAAAGTAGACTCCTAGGATTTATTTGAGATTTTTCAGAGGAGTTTTAGTCCTCCTAAATCCAATTGCTCAAAAAGAACAGAAATGATTTTTCGAAGATCATGTGATAAACCTTCATTGGACAAGGATGGATTTTGGTTTGAGAGTGTCCCAAATGTGAATACACACTTAGGGGAATTTTCCCAAGATTTACTGGGGATTAAAAGTATTTAACACAATTATTATTCCAATTGAGCCATTTAAGAAAATGGACAAAAATAAATAATAAAGCTTCTCAAAAATATTTATTTTTGAGATGGGAAGAGAGGGTAAGATTGGTGGGACTCACATGAGCCAAAATTTGGGGAAGTGTTTTGGTAAAAATCAAACTTTCCTTTATGCAGGGAGTTTTAGAGATTTTGACTATTTAAGTAATTAAATATTTTTGGGGCCATAATAATTATGGATAATTACTAATAAATATTGGAGATGAGGGTAGGGGATGTGGAAAAGTTGTAGCAAGCATTTTAAACCTTGAGGAATGAAATTCCAACTTGAGGAAGGATGGAAAACAAGGAGTTGACGATCTAGGGTGGTGTTATTTTTATACCACCTAAACAGGCTTGCATCTTGGAGCTTAGAGCTCACCTTGGTGCAAGGGATAGATGGGTAGGTAGACCAGGTCATATAGATGACCATGGAAGAAAGAGTTTGAATTAATTGTATCTGAGGGGATCTAGAAAGGATGGCAAAGTTTGTTGAAACTAAGGCTGCCATGCAGAAAGTGTCATGAAGCCTTCTAAATCAAGTGGGTTTAATAAGCTCGAAGGTCCACTTGGGACAAGTGAAATAGGGTTAGATAGACATCACAGAGTAGAACACAATCATGCAGAGAGTTGGTCCATAGGAGTTTGTATGAGGGTGTGAGCTTCTACCAAAGTAGGCATGATGACTAGTTTTGCAGGAAATGTTATTTTCTTGTCTGCAAAACCATCAAGGATGAGTGGGTTGAGGGATGATCTCACCAGAGGAAAATGTGGGCCTTGGTAGTCCTTAGGATGGTTAACAAGATAGTTCAGGTGCATTTTCCAAAATGCACAAGGTTTGAGAAAAGGAGGCATTCAAAAAGATGATGCTGAATCTGTTTCCAGACTTAGCCAAATTTGGCAGTTTTGAGGATTTTGACTAGAGTATGAGAGGGAATGTTCTTGGAGGAGTTGCAAGGTATCAGAGCTTTACAAAAGGGTTGATATATAAGTGTAGAGTGAGTAGAAGATATCCATGATTGATGTTGGTCTTCAAGGACTTGAGAACATCTAGCATGGAAATCCTCAGAATTGATCTGGTTGAGGGTTTTAGATGATCACCTGGTGGCCAGGGATCATAACAAGGTTGGCTTTCTTGCTTAGGGATTGATGATTGGGAAAACATCTTGATCCTAGTGATGAGCTCCTGGAGTATCTCATACTACTTCTAAGCAATCAATTCAAACAACAGATCAAGGCAACTCATCTTACAAACAAATCAACTACTACTAGGGTTACCATCAAGCCTAGCTTGAGGTAAGGTTGAGGAATTTTGAAGAGGTTGGATTTTGAAAAGGATGAGGATCTCTTGGTATCTCTACCAAGGGGAGAATTCAAATGCTTCATAGAAAGGTTTTGTTAAATATAGAGATAAGAGTAGTAGAAGGTTCTGTCTTGAAAACATAAGGAGATTATTATATAACTCTCCATAGTTTTGTCAATAGAAGTTACAAAAATAGTTTTGGTTACATAACCATCTTGGCTCATGTTTGGAAATGCAAGAACATTTGAGAATATGAAAATTAAGCCAAGACTGTTTTGGGAAGTAGCTTTTGTCAACTAGTGTTAAGGTAAGGAGTATATCATCTAATACACATTCATATGCATAAGCATATACAGACAACAAGCAAACACTTTAGCACCCAACAAGAAAAAGTTTTTGTTCCCCCTGCTTTTTGCATTCTGGACAACTAATCAGGGTTACTGAATTTGGGATGTTACACGTCCATTCTAACTAGGGTCTCGTATGGTCGGGATGGCTCTAATACCAACTTGTCAACACCCGGGTTTTTAATCCTAGATGCCTGTTATGTCATTTTTGCGAGACATAACAGATTGGATATCACAGTACATCATCCATTACAAACCATAAATAAGGTCTTACACAAATAAGGATCTCATGATCCAGTCTTAATACAACAAGTAGCGGAATAAATAATCAGCGTAGTGGTGGTGTCCATCTTAAGGGGCATAGGCAATGCGGACGAAGGCAGATAGTCCTAGTTATCATAGCCTTCCTGCTGGCCATCATCTTGGTCGTCTCCTTCATAGTATGGCCATGAGAATAGCCAGGGACAAAAGCCATGAGTACTATTTAAGTACTCGCAAACTACCACTAACAAGTACTATAGTTCTAGTGTAAAGTGCTCACTCTAAGTTTATTTGTAAAGTTAAGTCTGAAACCTAAGCTGAGTTTAGAAACAAAGAAAAATAAAATAAAGTTCTAGAATCACTTAAGTTGGGAAGCTAGTGTCATAGTCACAACCCTGTTGTCATCAAGTCAAGATTCATCATTCATTTCATAAGTCCATTTGAAAACATCTGACAACGAAACAGTATGGCCATTCCAACTGTCCATAACCGCGGATGCGGCTATTCGAATAGTTTGACACTCTGCAGAGGTGGTACACTTTCACCACAAGATTCGATACATCTGTCAGGGATAACCCTGAATCATCATATTTAGTATGCAGATAATCAAACATAACCTTTCCTTTACACACCCTAGTATAAGCACCTCTCCTATGAGCATGGCCTCCCAACCATGACCATTTGTCATTTGGGCACTACATAGGTGGACACATTGAGAGGTAGTCGCAGCTCAAACCTATCCCGCAAGGGAACTAATACTAATGCATATAAACTTCCGGCTAAGCCTTACCCAATTCAGGTATTGTGGTTGTACGGTAAATTTGGAATGGTATCGCATCTGAATACAACCATCAGTTTTGTAAAAGGTTTAAGGCTCATGCCTCAAATTTGTATCATCATAAACAATTTGTGTTTCTCAACACATGTCAAAACATCTCAATGGAATGACTCATCATTCCAAGGTTTTCACAAGTCATTTTCAACAAGTATTCCCATCTAAAGTGGCTCAAGTTTTAGTTTAGCTCTAAACTACTAAGTTAAGAGTGTTCAATAATGTGGGATGGTAAGATCAATCTCATGCCATAGAATGACATCTAAGGTTATCTGGATAGGTCAAGTTTTATACTCTTTATGCTACCTTCAAAACAAGTAAAGGACTTTGATAAAGTAAAGAAGGTAAAGTTTGGAAATAAAACTTCAGGTAGGTACTAGTCAAGTGGTATAACCAAAGCATGTCTAATGTCTTTGCTTGGGTTATCTAGATTGCAAGGGTTAGCTTGCATTTTTAATGATGGCTTGCCTTGTGCAGTGCAGTGGTTGAAGTTTTCTTCCTCCTCTTCTTGGTAGAACTCCTCCTCCTCGAAAGCTTGGTCGGTACTATCGTCTATAAATACATACGGAGTACACAATCATGAAACAATGCTTAACTAGTCTACTTAGCACTCTAAGGAACACATTGGATGATCTATTATCATCATACGCATCACAAGGTTTTATTAACTAGTTTCATTCTTTTTATTTAAGAAAAGTAATTTCTACTCGTTAAAAATAACTAAGATTTAATATTCTCCACTTAAAATATGGGATCACCACATATTCTAACATATGGGAATGTGATTTAAGGGTTGGTTCATATTTACTTTGCTTTAAGTTCATTATTTAATGATTTAAAGTGACTAGAAATGCCTATATAGCATTATTTTGGTACTAATCCAAAGTCACTGCATATAAACCTTAATATTATTACATATTCAGATAGGTAGGGTTTAATGTGATTTTTGAGAGTTGGAATCAACTCAAAAGCTATTATGGTTGATTTTATAAAAATGTTTGAATGTGCAAATTATTTTGTCTTGTTATTTTTACAAGGATACATATCTAACTCTAAATGAATTAAATCTAACGGGCTTGGATAGATCTTTTTAGTAGCTTTCTAAGAAAATTAGAATCACTCAATTTGGTTTAGTAGATCTTCTTGAATTGATTTTTGAACTAAGGGACAGAAGTGAGTTCAAACTAAAATGGAAAAATCCATATTTGAATTCACGGGCTAGCGCGGGAAAACTAACGGGCCGGCCCAGTGGCGCTCCGTGGTGCTAATGACAACTGATAGGGGGGTCCCGCAGGTCAGCGACACATCAAACGCGAAGCGGTATGGGGCAACATGGACCGTGCGATTAAAAAGAAGATCTACGGCTGAGGATCGTCGTCCCCGGCAAATAGGTCACCGGCGAGAGCTAACCCTAGCGACTCGGTGGGGGTGCAATGGGGGTATACCAGGGCTCCAGCTACTAGAGTGAGGCGGGCAAACGAACTGGTGGACGACGGCGAACTCAGGCGAGGTCACGACAGCTCCTGGGGTGGACGAAATCAACGGCGCCTCTCCTCCTCTGTTGCGGCAAGCTCCGGCGAAATTCCAGTGAATGGCGGCTCGCCTTGCTCCAGGGATGGGGTGGAAGGATCAGTGGAGAGAGGGGAGTGAGATGGTGTGAGTAGTTTGTGCTAGGGAGGGCTCCTTTTATAGGGCGACGAGGGGACCGAACGGCACGACGGTGAGCTCATCGGTGACGTTGATACAGGCGGCTAGAGGCATAGGCGGCGAAGGCGGACGGTAGCCTTCCTCCTGGCGGTCCTCTACGGCTTCAATACACGGCTAGGGGCGGTGGCGTTTGGTCGGGAGCGTCCCGCGCTCTAGAAGACAGAGGCGGTGCTCGACGCGGCGCTCTGCGACTGTGGGTCGCGCGGCGGCGCACGGCCGTGTCTGGCGGGTTGCTGGGGTCGAGGCGGGGCGGCGTGCACGGTATTAGGTCAGGGGACGGTCTGTGGCGTGCTGGCGGTGAGGGCTCTCTGGCGCGCTCTGGCTGCGCGCAGAGAGAATGGGCGGTGGTGCTGGGGAGTGGTCTAGTGGCTGGGAGTGGCGGTGGGGTGGACCGTGGGCGGAGATAAGATGGCTCCTAGCTTCCTGCAGCGGTGGAGAGGGGTTGGCGGTCTGCTGCTGCGTTGGCAACATTGTCCGGCGAGCATGGCATCGGGGCGGCGTTGCACTGGTGACAAGGGCTAGAACTAGGGTGGGTTTTATTCTGGATGGGCTCAGGGGAGGCAAAGGGTGATCAATGCAAACCAATTGGCTCGACAAGAATTGATCAAAACAGTATTAGTTAGGCCAAAGTTGATTATGTCTGCCAGGTGTTTGTAGAAATGGCCGAAAGAAATTAAGTTTTGAATTTTGAGTTGATTGTTGGTGGAGTTGTTTGTCACCTGCTTAAACATCTGTGGTTGCTTGGGTTTTGAAAATGGAGGTCATTTGAGTGGTTTTTGAATAGGTGGGATCTTCTGATATGAAATACATTCAATTTTCAAATGCCATTTTAAAATTAGTGTTTGAAAGTTTTTGGTAGATCACAAAGTGGGCCTTGGTACATCACTACTTATACTAGCAAGGGGTGCAAAGATCCACATTTATTTTTGTTAGGTTTTGAGTTCTAGGAATATCCAAAGTAGGTATGTTGATTAAAATGGCACAAATGACCATTTGGTTATTTTATTCATTTTGATTTGTTTTTCTATGGGATTTGTTTGGGAATGATCTAGATGATGTTTATTTCACCTAAGAATCATTTTACAAGAAATGGATCACTTAATCATGGCAATTCAAAACAACTCCTAAATTATATGCACACACATATGAATGCTTTAATATTTTTAATTTGGAAAAGTTTTTGTTAGCTCGAAATTTGATGATTTGGATCTTGATCACTTGGATTAATGTTTTGGGATGTTACAGGTGGACACTCTCGAGAAGACCATCCGTGAACAAGAGATCAAGCTTGAAGCAAAGGAGGAAGAAGGGGAAGGTATCCGTGGAGATCTCTACTCTTACCTTAGTGATGATGACGACTACCTGGAGGACGATGCCATGGAGTTCCACACTGATGATGATGATTCCATCTTCATTGATGATGATTATATGCACTTGAGCAATATCATAGGAATGAGTTGTATTCGGTCCATCTGTATCATAGTTTCATAGAATGGTTCTTAAAACCATTTGTTTTCTAATTGTGTTGTGGTGTGTGTTTGTTGGGTGCTATGAATGAATGAATGAGAGGAAGTTGTTAGTTTACAAACCCTGATTCAAAACTCAAAGTTAAATCTTTTAAAACAAAACCATGAACCTTAGAGATTTCCCTCTTATCTCATTATCTATTTCAATCTTCAGATGACTCATGCAAATCCCGGAGGAAGCAGTTTATCTCAGGACCCAATGCTGTAGATTCTGCAAATGCTAGTTTCTGACCGTGAAGCTAGTAGGGCCGAATGTCAAGCCAACTTAGCCACTCTTCAACAGATAGCTCAGATGGTCCACAATAATCAAGGTCACGGAAACCAGGATAACTGTAGGTCCCCCGGATTAATCCTCCGAGAATCCCTGTTATGCATACACCACGATCCCATGATCAGTTAGTCATGGCACGTAACCGACCAATATCAAAGTAAACATCCATTACTTAAGCATAAACACTTCATACCTTATTTGCCATTATGGCTACATCGATCATCATCAGCGGAACTTCATCAAGCGTAGAGCCTGAGCCATGCCTTAACCTATAGGCAACTGACTGGGAGAACATCCTAGCTCGCATAGCCGTCAACTTCATCTTCTTCTTGAGGTACTTCTCGAATCTGACCAAGTTAATAGCCAGGGACAATGCCAGTGAGTACTTTGAATGTAATCGCAAACCACCTTAAGAGAATAGTAATAACAAGAGGATATGCAATATGGTTGTGGTAGTAGGAGGGCTCCAAGAGAGTTTCTTTTCTCAAATAGTTTCTCTTGTAAATATAAGATCTACATATCTTTGCTGAAAACTTCTATAAACCTTTTTGGAAACATTTGTAAAACTTGTAAACTATTTGGATGGGGTCAACCATTTGTGTTCCTTCTGCTCATCCCATGACCAAACTCCTTTCCTTCCTTTCCGACCATCTCATGGTCAAAACATTTCCAAAGCCATTTCTTTTCCGAAGTCCTTTTTGAAATCAAAACCAGCACCGCTCTACAGCAACCTTCCCAACCATCCATGACCGTGGACATGGCTATTCGAATAGATTTACACTCTGCAGAGGTTGTACACTTTACCCACACCATCCGGGTACCCTACCCTGATCTACACCGATCGTGGGTCGAGTAACCGATCAAGACTCTCCGAATGCCACTCCAGTATAGGTGCCTACCCTATGAGTGTTGTTCCCCTCAACACCGGGATGCCCTATATACTACACCAGCCAAGTGTGTGCATTCAATGAGGGGCTCATAGTAACGCGTGGAGGCCCGCATACCCTTCGTTCCTTCTCCCAGTCGATGTTTTACATGGACTCATCTAGAGAAGGCCCACCCTCCAGGGATATTTATCCCCGGTAGTCATTGCGAGGCAGCCTATACCAGAATAAACAATCATCAAATCTAGTCCTGTCCCATTCTAGAGTAATGTGGTTGCACGGGTTAATTGTTCTAGCAAAACTGCAAAGAATCGGGTGCGTTTTCGTAAACCTTTTTCCTCCAGCTTTACTTCAGCGTTTTGTAAAACAAAACCTTTTTCTTTCACAACATCTCTTGGGAGGTCCCTGAAGGGAATATGCCCGAGAGGCAATAATAAAGTGGTTATTATCTTATTCCATGTTTATGATAAATGTTTATTTTGCATGCTATAATTGTATTGATCGGAAACGTCAATACATGTGTGTTTAATAAACAAAAAGGGTTCCTAGTTATGCCTCTCTTATAGACTAGCTCGTTGATTAACAAGATGATCAAGGTTTCCTGATCATGGACATTGGATGTTGTTAATAACGAGGTCATAACATTGGTGGAATGATGTGATGAACATTCATCTGAAGTATAGCATTACGATCAAAGTCATTATGTTTATATGGCTATAACATCATACGAAGTAATCTTTATCCTTAGACCATGAGATCATGTTAATTGCTAACACCGGAAAAGTATCTTGATAACAACAAACGTCACACCGTAACAGGGTGACTATAAAGATGGGTTCAGTGCTACGAAGGTGTTATGTTGAGGCTCATGGATCAAGAGTGGAATTTGTCAATCCCGATGATGGATATATATACTCTGGGCTCTCTCGGTGATATCACATTGAAATAGCTTGCAAGCAAGTGATGTGATCACTAGAATGTTATATCACGGGAACGCGAAAAGAGTGCATGTCGGAAACGAGATCAAACTAGGTATGGAGATACCGATGATCGAATCTCGGACATGTAATATATCGCGAGACAAAGGGATTTAGTTACAAGCGTTAAAGGTTCTCACGATCACAGAAGTCATCATTGAATATGTAGGAGTCAGTACGGATCTCCAGGTCCCCCTGCTGATTATTGATCGGAGAGGGGTCTCGATCATGCCTGCATTATTCGCGAACCGTAGGGTGACACACTTAAGGGATACCGACACCATTTGGAGCAAATATGTTTCAGATAAAGATTTAAGAAAGCGCTAGAATTATTTCAATAGACACCGAAACTGTTTCGGGTGAAATTGCTGAAATTGGTTCTGCATGTAATATTGAAATGTTGCAGGGGGTTTTATGTGAATGTTTGTTAATTAAAGTAATTAACAAAATTCTGAATAAAAATATAAATGCGTTTTATTAAATGAGAGAGCATTAAATTTGGAGAAATTTAATGCATTTAAAGTGGAGACTTTAAAAGAGAATGTGAAGGGGCATTTTAATGTGGGGGGTTACCACCACATGAATGGAGGAGGTGAAGGATCACCTCCCCCATGTGCCGGCCATGAAGGAGGGGTACCCTCCCCTCCTCCTATAAAAGGCCCCCCTCTCCTCACTTCTCACTCACACCTCCTTGTGAAGGATCTCTCTCCCCCTCTAGTATTATTTCCCCATGGTCTCGGATTAGTGAGATACATGTTCCCGGTGGCTTTATCTAGAAAGGAGTTGCTGCTTCCGCTGCTTTGCTGGAGCGAGGGACGGAGGTTGTCGGGGTACCGGACGTGTGTGCGATCACGGATGCACAGCTGCTTTGCGGTGCTGAACTTGGTGCTGCTGGAGCTGGATCTGGTGGACGTGCTGGAGCCGGATCTGGTGGACGTGCTGGAGCCGGACCTGCTGGACTTCCTCACGATCTTGAGATCAGCAAGTGTACGACTACATCAACCACGAGGTCCTACTCGCTAACAAAGCTCGTTGTCTATGAGGATAAGTTCTCGTTGGATGTATGTCCACCTGTTGCTTTGTACCTAGTAGATAGATCTTGGCGTGTAGTTCACATCGTAGGAAATTTTTTGTTTTCTATGCTGCGGACCCAACAGTGGTATCAGAGCCTGATCTATGCGTAGGTGCTTTGCACGGGTAGTACACATATGTTTATATGTGGGCGAAAATGATCATGTTATTTCATCTTCTACGTATTTTGGATATTGGTGGCATAGTGGGATGAAGCGTCCCGGACCAACCTTACATGTCATTGTACATGAGACCGGTTCCACGACTGACATGCAACTAGTTTTGCATAAGTGGCTGGCGGGTGTCTGTCTCTCCTACTATAGTCAATATCTGATTTACATCGAGTTGATAATAACTTGGTTATCCTCGTTGTGGTTCATGTTCGTAGGTAAGACCGGTTCTATCTCCGAAAGCCCTAAGCCACGTAAAACTTGCAATTGATAAATTAGAGGCGTCTAGTTTAGATCGTTGCTGGGCTAGTGTCTTGACATGGTATTGTTGTAAGTAGATGTATGATATATACTCTTACAACACACTTAACGTGTAAGTTCCATAGACCTTGGCCTTACACACAAAGGAATGATAGAGATCATACCACGATGCAAATGATAGAGATCAAATGCATGGACCATATCATGTCACTTTACACATTAGATGTTTGCATCTTATATTGCCAGTTTGGCACTTTTAGTAGCATTATAAGATGATCCCTCGTTTAAATATCAAGATAAAATGTGTTCTGCCTTAAGTATGCACCATTTTATGGATCGTGTTTCGAGACATCACGTGATGATCGGGTGTACTCAACTCTACGCTTTCATACAACAGGCCTAGCATGTAAGATAGTTTTACACACGCGAATACTAAGGTTCTTACTTGGTAAGCCTAGCATGTACAAACATGGCCTCGGAACACGGACCGAAAGGTTAAGCATGAGTCATATAGTTGATGTGATGACCATATTGATGCTCGCCTTTGAAGCTACACCGACTCACGTGATGATCGGCCTTGGTGTAGTGGATTTGGTTCACGTAATCACCAAAAAGGCACGAGGGATGTCGTTTTTGAGTGGGAGTTCATTTCTAATTTGGATTAGTCGAACTCAATTTGTCATAAACTAAATCGAAGTGAATTTGCATAATTTGTTGTAGTCAGTGGCATCTGTTCACTACCTTATACTTAGTTTTAATTGAGATAATAGAACTATAGAATTCTGGATATTTACTTTACGAACTGGTATCGTATTGTTTTGAATGTCAATTTAAAGTTTATAAGTCCTATTGCAAACTTTCAGCAAACTCTATTTACTCCATGAAGTTTAATAAGTAGTATTAAATCAAGAGTAAGAATTCCAATTTTAGTATCTAAAGTATCATGTTTGCCTCCATGATTATTGATATTCAAAAAGTTGTTTTAATATCAATATTATATTGGAGCTGAAAATTGTTTCAGAAACCATCATGTGTGAAAGATATTGTGATATCTGAAACAATGTTTTTGTTTGCATTATGATAGAGTATAATTTAGCAAAATACATGTTCTCATATTGTATGAGAATTTGTGAAGGATGGAGATGCTAGGCATCCGAATATACCAAAAGGGTTTTGGGAACTGATATATTACTCGCGATTCTTCCTTATAGGCTATAGTAGCTTGATCATGAAAGTTGTCATGATAAGGATGAATAGAAGATGTAAGTAAAATGTTTACTACACTAATTGATTACTAAAGAATGGATTTTTGAAAGAACACCAAACATTTGATGATGGTGATCCACTTCAAAGTGCAAGTCCAAAGGTATTAGTATTTGACTATATACGCTTTGTACCATGTGTCATGTTGATGACACCACTATTGATGTTGATAGATTCTTTTAAATGAAAAGGAATTGCTGAAAGAGAATCTATAAAATATTTGGCAGAAAATAAAAGGTTGGAGATGTCCAACTTAGGTATATAGAAGATATACATGTTATGGCTATATTCCTTGCTTGTTAAACAATGTGGTTCTTAGGTATTGGATACCGGTATTGGATACCAAATTGGTTGGTATGAAGTGTCATACAGGATAACGCAATTCATGAACTACAATGGCCTAAGTAACCAGCAAGAGAATGAGTGATGATGTTCATCAAAAACAAATAAAGTGTTATTGTGTTTTTCATTGTCATCAAACCAAGCCTTCAAGATTTGTTTAAATAATTGTTATTTTGTTCCGGTATCATGAGAACAATGGCTGTTCAAATAATTACCGTATTCCATAAAGGATGGATAAACTTTTACAAGTCTAGTTGGAGAAATCACATCCATAAACACTATTGCTAAAATGTCGCAAGACAAATGATTGAAAGATCACTTATGAAGTGACATCACTGTTTAAATTATATTGGAAAGAAAACATGAAGAAAGTCCATGTTGATGGATTTTTAGAGTCTTTGATTTTGATCAATTGACGCATGTGAGACTTTCCTCGAGATAATTGAAACTCCGTCCATAGGCCACAGAGGAACGGATGACTAGCTTATTGGAAATTGTGCATGCTGATGTGCATAGTCCATTATGTGTAGCCATATGCGATGGATCTTTTTTCTTCATAAGCTTTCTCCGAAAATTTGAGTGAATATATCTATATATTTACTTAATAAGGAGGAAGTATGAAACATTTGAAAGTTGTTCAAAGACTTTCAAGATGAAGTTGAAAATCATTGTAACAATAAAATAAAGAGTTTATGATTCGATCATAAAGGAAGATAATTGAGTTACATGTTTAGCAAAAACACCTAAGAATTGAGGAATTGTTCCATGATTTGTGTTTCCCGATAAACCATAGGAGTATGGCATATTCGAGAGATGAAATCAAACCATGTTTGACATGGTAAGATCAAAGGTGTCATTTATAAAACTGCCATTATGTTTTAAAGATTAAAGCTTTAGAGACTAGCGCTTTTTCACTACAAAGAGCACCATCGTGATCCGTTGAATGACACCATATGAGTTATGGTTTGGGATAAAACCCGAATTGTCTTTTCTTAAATTTTGGAATGCTATGCATAAGTAAAATCTTTACAACCAAAGTCGGATAAGCACGTCTTTGTAGGTTATCCCAAAGAATTTGTTGGGAATTCCTCCATAACACCAAGGACAAAAGAGTTTTCGCTTAGAACGTCAAGTTTCTTGAGAAGGATTTTTTCGCGAAAAGTGAAGTGGGAGGACAATAGAACTTTGATAAGGTTGTTGAACCTTAGCTATATGTGCTAAGTAGCACAGCGCCGGAAAGTGTCCTGGTGGTGGCCACAATGCTCATGGCTCTCGTGATTACAAAGGGTGTGATCTTGGAGATTAGAGTTCCTATTGAACCATGTGGGTCAGTAAGACTCAAATAGTAAGATTTTTAACAGAAGTCATTATTGTTTTGACAATAATGAACCGACTGCATGCAAAGAAGCGATGATGGGCCCTGACTCCATAAAATGACTAGAAGTCATAGAATCCGTGATAGTATCCATACACGAGAAATCAAGTTTCTGAACTTGGAAGACCCTCCGGAAAGGCGTGAAGCCTATCAGTCGTGTTTGGATCTATAAAGAAATAGACATGGATGTTTGACATCTATGAAATAGTCGACATGTCGGAAAGAAGTTTACGGCAGTGTTCAAGGAGTTGACTATGACAAGATATGATCTTTCATAGCGATATATAGTCTTGACGGATTAATGTAGCAACCACTACATATAATTTGGTATATGGTAGTTGAATAAACAAAACAAGGTTCTTCTAATAGAACGGTAACCTAGGACATGTACATGACATGGTCCGAAGGGTTTTGTTAATTCAAAGGGTGCTAAAAGGGCATGTAAACTTCAATAGTGGAAGTAAGCATAGCGAAGTTGGAATCTTCACCATGATGAAACTATTAAAAGAGTTTAAATTCATCGGAGATGATGAAGATGCTTGCATTTGCAAGAAATTAAGTGGGAGCGCTAAGACATATTTCTAATACATTATGTAGAGGACATATTGTTGATTGGAAATGATGTATCTTGAATTTACACAAGTTAAGGATTTCATTAAAATAAGATTTCGATGAAAGACTTGGGCAAACCCAGAATATTAGGCATCAATATTCTTATGGATAGATTAAGGCGCTAATATGGTTGTGCCAGACATACATATATAAGATATTGAAAGGGTTCAATATGAGATATTGAAAGGGTTCAATATGGAAACAACAAGAAAGGTTCTTGCTGCATGGAAAGAATTGTATTCAGATTCAAGTGTTTCAACACTTGGTGATTAAAATCACATGAAGATTCTGATCGATTATACCATGATATGTATATATCCAGAATGTCCTATGCTCTAAATGTTATGAGCATATACCAGAATGATTCATAAGATGATCATTGGACAATAGTAAAGATATTCTTATGAGCTTTGGAAGAACTAAGAATATATCATGTATAAGTGACAAATAGTTAAAGGTAGTTCATTGTAAAGTGTTACATTGATACTAGTTTTGTCACAAGATAAAAATTAAATTTATCTCAATTTAGATTATGGGTGGCACAATATAATGGAAAGGATGTTCCATGATGGATTTGGATGAGTTCCAAAGTTGAGATATTGTGACGGATACTACAACAAAAGGCTAAGTATATAACTGCTATAGTAGCAGCAAAGGAGGGCATTTGTGTTAAGTAGTTTGTTATCAAACTAGGTGTGGTTCAAAGTGGGCTAATACTATGAAGATATATTGTGTGACAATAATATCAACATATTTTGAGCCGAACGAACTAAATGTCTCACCAAAGGACCAAATTTATACAATGCCATCTCATTTGAGAATGAGTGATGCGTAGAGACGCAAAGACATGCAAATACACACGGACCTGAAATTGTCAGATCCGGAGATTATGGTAACCACTAGCAATAGCGTATATGCAACACCAGAAAGCCATAGGTGTTCAATACGCAAAGTTTCTCAAACTAGATTATTGACTCTAGTGCAAGTGGGAGACTGAAGGGAATATGCCCGAGAGGCAATAATAAAGTGGTTATTATCTTATTCCATGTTTATGATAAATGTTTATTTTGCATGCTATAATTGTATTGATCGGAAACGTCAATACATGTGTGTTTAATAAACAAAAAGGGTTCCTAGTTATGCCTCTCTTATAGACTAGCTCGTTGATTAACAAGATGATCAAGGTTTCCTGATCATGGACATTGGATGTTGTTAATAACGAGGTCATAACATTGGTGGAATGATGTGATGAACATTCATCCGACGTATAGCATTACGATCAAAGTCATTATGTTTATATTGCTATAACATCATACGAAGTAATATTTATCCTTAGACCATGAGATCATGTTAATTGCTAACACCGGAAAAGTATCTTGATAACAGCAAACGTCACACCGTAACAGGGTGACTATAAAGATGGGTTCATTGCTACGAAGGTGTTATGTTGAGGCTCATGGATCAAGAGTGGAATTTGTCAATCCCGATGACGGATAGATATACTCTGGGCCCTCTCGGTGATATCACATTGAAATAGCTTGCAAGCAAGTGATGTGATCACTAGAATGTTATATCACGGGAACGAGAAAAGAGTGCATGTCGGAAACGAGATCAAACTAGGTATGGAGATACCGATGATCGAATCTCGGACATGTAATATATCGCGAGACAAAGGGATTTAGTTACAAGCATTAAAGGTTCTCATGATCACAGAAGTCATCGTTGAATGTGTAGGAGTCAGTACGGATCTCTAGGTCCCGCTGCTGATTATTGATCGGAGAGGGGTCTCGATCATGCCTGCATTATTCGCGAACGGTAGGGTGACACACTTAAGGGATACCGACACCATTTGGAGCAAATATGTTTCAGATAAAGATTTAAGAAAGTGCTGGAATTATTTCAATAGACACCGAAACTGTTTCGGGTGAAATTGCTGCAATTGGTTCTGCATGTAATATTGAAATGTTGCAGGGGGTTTTATGTGAATGTTTGTTAATTAAAGTAATTAAAAAAATTCTGAATAAAAATAATAAATAGTTTTATTAAATGAGAGAGCATTAAATTTGGAGAAATTTAATGCATTTAAAGTGGAGACTTTAAAAGAGAATGTGAAGGGGCATTTTAATGTGGAGGGGTTACCACCACATGAATGGAGGAGGTGAAGGGCACCTCCCCCATGCGCCGGCCATGAAGGAGGGGTACCCTCCCCTCCTCCTATAAAAGGCCCCCCTCTCCTTACTTTCTCACTCACACCTCCTTGTGAAGGATCTCTCTCCCCCTCTAGTATTATTTCCCCATGGTCTCGGATTAGCGAGATACATGTTCCCGGTGGCTTTATCTGGAAAGGAGTTGCTGCTTCCGCTGCTTTGCTGGAGCGAGGGACGGAGGTTGTCGGGGTACCGGACGTGTGTGCGATCACGGATGCACCGCTGCTTTGCGGTGCTAGACTTGGTGCTGCTGGAGCTGGATCTGATGGACGTGCTGGAGCCGGACCTGCTGGACTTCCTCACGATCTTGAGATCGGCAAGTGTACGACTACATCAACCACGAGTTCCTACTCGTTAACAAAGCTCATTGTCTATGAGGGTAAGTTCTCGTTGGATGTATATGCACCTGTTGCTTTGTACCTAGTAGATAGATCTTGGCGTGTAGTTCACACCGTAGGAAAAAAAATTGTTTTCTATGCTGCGGACCCAACAGTCCCACCTCACCAAGGTTTTATCATAAAACATTTGGTAAACTTTTTCGGGGGTCTTCCCATCCTCTAGTTTTTCTTCGGCTAAAACGGGGTCTCCAAAGGGCTATGGTATAATAAACCATCTATCATACAAGGGTTAAATAGGTGTCATCAATAGGGTTGTACTTAATAGTACAAAAGAGTAATGGTTTGGAGAAGCCAAGCCACTACCAAATAGAGATCATCATATAGTAAAACAATGTAGTTTTCATAAAGCAGTAGATAAAACATGCATAAGTAAGATAGTAGGGCAAGTGTTATGAGCAAGAAGGTGGCTTCCCTAAGATCAGTAATATGGCAATATGTCCCTGGACTTATTCTTTAGATAACCCAGAATACCAATACCAATGATAATAAGATCTCTTCTTCTCGGTGTCAATACAAGCGCAACTATTGTCATCATCGAGTATACATGCAACAAGCAAGGCCGCAATCAAAACAAGGAATACAATTGGGATTACATACAGCAAGTATGTGAACAATACAAGTTGACGATTCGGTGGGTTTTGAGAAGATTGGACTTAGAAGATTAAAAATGTCTCAGAGGCATGAATGAATATCCCTTAAGATTTATAGTCTAACAACTACCTAAGAGAGGGGTTTTGGACCAAGGACAATTTCTGTATGATACCATGGTATACAAATGATACTAACAGATAGGTAGTGATAATATGGAGTCAACAAAAGTGATTTCACTAATTTACCCTTTTTCTTTGATTTATTAAGCATTTTCTAGTGATAAAGGCTCTAGTTTTATAAAATAATACACCAGGGATGTTCTCTATGTTCAAACATTATTTCCTTGGATGGTTACGTAGAGTTTGATGTACTGATTCACCGTGAGTTGGAATCATGTCAAATTATTTACCAGAATGTCCTCAGTAAATTCCCAAAGTTAGTTCTGTATGCAATTTGTCTTTTTAAACAGAATTAGTTTACATGTCTAAACAGTATGAGATCAAAGGCATTGGATAGGTATTATAGATATCTTTCTTTAGGAATTTGAAACACTATTTTTGGAGTTGTATAACTATAGATGTGATTTATCTAGTGAAACAGTCCTAGATAGTATGGTTTAATTCCCCAAAATCCAACAGAAGCGCAATAAATAGTGATCTCCTAGGTTTTGATAGGTATTGACATAACTCATCCCTGAGAGTTAGAATTAGGGTAAAATAGGTCATGGATTGGCCTCGAGAATTTTCTAGATACTTAAAAGAATTGTTTTTGTTATTTTCTCCAAGGGTAAACCAGAGCTCCATTTGGCATGAGACCAATGCTAATAGATAGGTAATTCAGACACCTTTCTGAGAGCATTTTATTCATATCATTTAGGTATGTATATCTCCCTGAGGGATTTAATTATTCGAAAATACACTATTTAGTAGATTAAATCTCAGAAAATACTAACATTTATTTTGGACCTGGGGTTGGTTCTACATGTTATACAAAACATATAGGAACATGTAGTAATTTATATCTAGACATTTCAAATAGTTTTCCGTTTTTGTTTTGAATTAAAGCTAACAGGCAAAAAAGTAGATCTGGGGTTCTAATTAAAAAGAAAATGAAAGAACAAAGGGGGCACGAGCCAGATCTGCTTGGAAATGGGCCGCATTGGGGCAAAAACGACCCAACCGGGCGAAGACAGCATGCAGGCGGTGCATTTGAATCCGCCCAGCGGGACCCGCTGGTCAGCAATAGCGGCGGCCGAAGGGGTACGGGGCCTCCTGGGCCGTTGGATCAAGAGGAGATCCACGACCCTGGGTCGTCTCCCTCGCTGAGACACTACCGGTGACGGGGGAAACCCTAGACGCGTCGGGCGGCAGCGGGGAGCTCACCTTGGGCGCCGGGAGGCGATGAGGAGCAGCGGTGATGAAGCGGTGCTCGAGGGCGAGCAGGCCTGAGCTAGGCGGCCGGGCTTTTGTCATGAGGTAGCTCATGACATTGGCCAGGAGGTGCTTCGGGAGCTCGCCAGAGACGACGATAGGAATGTTCCTGGGAAAGAATAAGACTAGGGTCAGGTAGGGGAGAGCGAGGGGGGGTCCCACATGATGACATGCAGAGGGAGAGAGCAAGAGGAGGACGAACCTTGCCTGGTTTTTGGGGTGGCCGAAGCTTCTCTTCTTCCTTCTCTCGGGCTGTACCAAGCAGGGGAGAGGGAGAGGGTACTCAGGGGAGGTAAGTGGAAGGGAGAGGAAGCAAATGAGGGGCAGTGGCATGCTGGGGGTGGCCTCTTGCCTTTAAACTGAAGGGAGAGGGTCTATGGTGGACCAAGTCCAACAGAGGACATAGGAGGGGTCCTGGCTGCTGGTTGGGAAGAGGGGCGGTGGAGAGGTTAGTGGGGAGGACAGGAGACAGAGGGTGGTCATGGCTCTGGGTTTAATAGGCAATAGATCTCTCTTTCTTCACCTCGGGTGAAAAGAAAAGAGGGGAGGGAGAGGGGGCTAGGGAGAGCTAGGGTAGCTTTCAGTGGTGTAGAGGGAAGGGGAGTGGGGCCATGCATGACCATAGAGGTGGAGGAGGTCTATTGTAGCTGGGGTGTGAAGTAAAGATCAGGATTTGGTGGGATATGCTTGGTCTCTCTCTCTCTTTTTCTTCATACTCCAAGCACTAGTGTTAAGGAGAGGAGAGTACTATAGTGTATGTCGACCAGGGGTGAGTGTGGTGGCTCCGGAGAAGTATAGTTCAAGCTTTGAATGGGAATTGGAGGTGGTTTAGATAAGTGTTTTGCACATAGTCATAAAATGGCCAAAATGATGATCATAAAGAACTTCTTAGATTTGGATCTTGTCTAGCTGATTCAATGCTTCTGGTAGCTAGGTATGGTCAAGATGTCTCTCTAGGAATTATTTGAGATTTTTCCAAGCATTTAATGTCCTTTTAATCTCATTTAATCAAATAGTGCAGAAATGGTTTATAGAAGCTCATCTAATATTTTCACATTGGTCAGGGTTGGTTTTTGACATTATATGGTCCTAGATATGGATCCATACTTGGAGGAATTTTCCCATGATTTATTTGGGATTAAAAGTATTTAAAACAATTATTATTCCATTTCTTCCATTTAAGAAAAAGGGCAAAAATAAATAATAAAGCTCTTCAAAAATAATTATTTTTGAAGTTGGAAGATGGGCTAGGATAAAAAGGCATCAAAAGTGACCTAAGTTAGGGAAATGTTTTGGCAAAAACCAAACTTTCCTTTATGGAGGGAGTTTGGGGGTTTTTGCCCATTAAAAGGATTTAATAGGTTTTGAGTCATAATAATTACGGATAATACTTGATAAATATTTATAAGCAAGGTATATGATGTACACAAGGTGTATCTATTCATTACAACCTTTGGTGTTGAGAATCCAACTTGATTTTGGGAAGAAGCAAGGAAGAAAGGATCTAGGGTGATGTTATTTTCATACCTTCAAAACATGGTTGTATCTTGAAGCTCAAGGCTCCCCTTGGTTCAAGGGCTACATGGATAGATAGAACAATTTATGTAGATCACCATGGTACAGAAGTTTGTGCTTGATCATGCTTGAGCTTACCAAGGATTGATTCCAAACTTTGAATAAAATAAGCATGTCAAGGCAGATTATCAAATAGCCTTCTAAACCATGTGGGTTTTAGAAGCGCAAGGATCCAATTGGAACAAGTGAAGTAGGTATTACTAGACATTTATGAGTAGAACACAATCATGCCAATAGTTGGTCCAAACAAGGTAGGATGAAGGTGGGAGCTTCTGACCTAGTAGGCTAGTTGATAAGATTCGCACAAAATGTTATGTTCTTACCTGCAAAACCATCAAGGACAAGTGGGTTAAAATATGATCTAGCCAAGGTAGAGAGTGGGCCTTGGTAGTCCTTAGGATGGTTTACAAGATGGTTAAAGTGCATTTCCAGAAATGCACAAGGATTGATAAAGGGAGGCATTCAAAGAAGTGATGTTGAAACAGTTTCTAGACTAGAATAGGAGATGGAATGTTTTTTATGGGTTGCAAGGTATCAAAGCATCATCAAGTGGATGATGTTGGGGTATATATTGAGTAGAATAGATCCATGCTTTATATTGGTCTTCATTGACTTGGAAACTTCTAGAAGGGATGACTTCAGAATTGATCTGGTTAAGGGTTTTAGATGATCACCTAGTGGCTAGAGATCAGATCCATCTTGTATTCTTGCTTAGGGTTTGGTGACCTTATAGTATCTTGATCCTATGGGTTGAGCTCCTAGAGTAGCTCACTTTAGTTCCTAAGCAAACAGGGTAGACAACAGATCAAGGCAGTTCAACGTAACAGATCAAGGCAACGTATCTTTACACACAAATCAACTACTACTAGGGTTACCATCAAGCCTAGCTTGAGGTAAGGATGGGAAATTTTGAAGGGCTGGAGTTTGAATAAGATGAGAATCCTTCATATCCCTACCAAGAGTAGAATTCAAAAGTTTTATACAAGGTTTTGGAAATCCTAGAGGTAAGAGTAGCTGAAGGTTCTGTCTTGAAAACATAAGGAGATTATAGTTCTCCATAGTTTGGTCAATAGAAGCTACTAAAATAGTTTTGGTTGCAGAAGCATCTTGGCTCATGTTTGAAAGGCCAGAACATTTGAGAATATGTAAAATGAGCCAGGATAGTTTTGTTAAATAGCTTTTGTCAAATGAGGTGGAGCTAAGGAGTATATCATATGTTGCACATTTAGAGGCATAAGCACAGACAAGCAATCAAGCAACACTGCATCAATCAACAAGAATTTTTTTTGTTCCCCATGATTTTTGCATTCTGGACAACTAATCGGGTTTGCTGAAATTGGGATGTTACAATAACCATGGATCCAAACTTAAGAACTTTCATAATACCAACCCACCTATCTTTAGTAAGTCTGAAGAGCCCTTAGTTCGCAGGAGTTGAAGCCAATGAAAAAAGTATTGTTTGCCACCCATTATCTGGCAGGTGATGCAATATCCTGGTGGAATAGCACCCGTACCATGAACGGAGGTCACATGATGACTTGGGATGAGTTCAAAATCAAGTTTAGTCGGACTCATGTGCCCCTAGGTCTAATTAAGAGGATGAGGGATGAGTTCAAGGAATTGAAGCAATGAAGGATGACTGTGGTTGAGTACCGTGACAAATTTCTATCACTAGCTAGATATGCCCCTGATGAGATTGACAGAGAAGCAAAGAAGAAAGAGAGATTCCTGAACGGACTGCATGATGAGATGCAAACCATGCTAGTCAACATTACATTTGATGATATTGAACCTTTAGTGGATTCAGCCAACCAGATGGAAGGGAAGATCAACGAAGACAATGACAACCGCAAGTGTCGCATGATGCACCAGCCTGGATCCCACCATACCCAGAAGTATCGCCCCAACCCGTCTGCAGGATATGCCCCAAGAAACAACAGACCCCCTATGTCCCGTCCAAGCTATCCCAACAATGGAGGAGGAAACCCTAGGTCTGGAGGAAACCACAACAATAACCCCGACAATTCCAATAACTTCAACCGTGCAGGGCCCAAGTCCAACAACAACAACAACAATACTGCCCCAAGGACTGGAAGCAATGTTGTGCCTATTGCAGGAAAAGACAAGTCCCAGATTACTTGCTTTGAATGTAGAGTCAAGGGTCACTACTCCAACGAGTGCCCCAAGAAGCTTGCAGCAGCCACCAATGTGAATGCACCCGCTTAGCAGCAACGCTGTGTTCAATATGGAAAGAGATTTTCCCCAGGGTACTCGCTCAACCGCAATGGTCGTCTGTTCCACATGAATGCTAAAGAAGCTCAGGAAGCGCCAGATGTCGTGCTAGGTATGTTTTCTATTAACTCGGTACTTTCAAGAGTGTTGTTTGATTCTGGAACATCGCACTCGTTTGTTATAGAAGAATTTGCATGCACTAGTAAGATCCAACCAACAAAATTGAAGCATGTTATGATAGTTCAAATACCTGGTTCAACCAGCAAAGCTAGAAAAATATGCAAGGTTGTACCTATCAGAATCCATGGAATAGATTTTTATGCAAATATAATAGTACTTGGTAACCAAAGGTTTGGAAGTAGTACTAGGAATGGATTCAATGTCAAAACATAAAGGATTAATCGACTATGCCAAGAAAGCCATAATCATGACCAGTAGCAGTGGAGTATCAGTAGAGCATGTATATGAGACATTGCCCCGTCAATTCAAATGTAACAAGAGTCTATCCCAACCAACCCTAGACCAATTCAGAGTAGTCTATGAATACCCCGACGTGTTCCTAGATGAATTTCCCGGTATGCCCCCAGATCGGGATATCGAGTTCATCATTGAACTAGTTCCTGGAACTGGACCCATAGCTCAGAGACCTTATAGTATGAACCCATCGGAATTAGTGGAGCTGAAGAAGCAACTTGATGCTATGCTGGAGAAAGGTTTGATTCAATCAAGTGCGTCGCCATGGAGATCGCCTGTTTTGTTTGTGGATAAGAAAGATGGAGGTAACCATTTGTGCATGGATTACCGGAAGATGAATGATGTCACCATCAAGAACAAGTACCCACTTCCGAAGATAGAAGATCTCTTTGACCAGTTGACTGGTGCCAGAGTGTTTTCTAAGATTGATCTTAGAACTGGTTATCATCAACTCAAAGATTTGTGCAATGGATATCCGAAAGACCGCCTTCACCACCAGATATGGATTGTATGACTACATTGTCATGTCTTTTGGATTAACCAATGCCCCCGCTTATTTCATGAATCTCATGAATAAGATTTTTATGAACTTCTTGGATAAGTTTATCGTTGTTTTTATCGATGATATTCTGATCTATTCCAAGTCAGAAGAAGACCATGGGCTACACCTGAGAACCATCCTTGAAACCCTTAGAGAGCATCAGTTGTATGCCAAGTTTAGCAAATGTGAGTTCTGGTTAAAGGAAGTATGATTCCTAGGACATATCGTGTCAGCAAGAGGAATTTTTGTCGATCCCACCAAAATTAAGCATGTTGAAGAATGGAAAGCCCCAACCACTCAAACCCAAGTCCACACATTTCTCGGATTAGCGGGATATTACCGCAAGTTTGTAGAACGATTTTCGAGCATTGCAACACCAATGACCGCGTTGATGGAGAAAGATCAGAAGTTTGAATGGACAGACAATTGTGAAGCAAGTTTTCAAGAACTCAAGAACAGATTGATTTCAACCAAAATTTTGATTATGCCGAATATCAAGAAACCTTTTGATGTGTATTGTGATGCATCAAAGATTGGTCTCGGATGTGTGTTGATGCAAGAAGGCAAAGTCATATCCTATCTATCCCGACAACTGAAGCAACATGAGCAAAACTACCCTACCCATGACTTAGAACTAGCAGCCGTAGTTTTACCTTCGAAGACATGGCGTCATTAGCTTATGGGTAACCGCTGTGAGATTTATTCGGATCACAAGAGTCTTAAGTATATTTTCACCCAGAAGGAGCTAAATATGAGGCAAAGGAGATGGATAGAGTTAATCAAGGATTATGACCTTGACATTCACTATCACCCCGGTAAAGCCAATGTGGTAGCGAATGCTCTTAGCTAATTGTCGTGTAGATTAAACACCATGATAAAAGAAGCCTAGCCAAGTTTGCATGAAGAGTTGGAGATGTTTAGAACGGACCTAGTTAGCAAAGGATTCCTAGCCAGTATTGAACTTCAACCACTTTGATCAGTCAGATCAAGAAAGCCTAGAAAGGAAATTCAAGTATCGACGGGATCAAACGTCGTATCGATACAGGGAAGGTACCCGGATTCACCGAAGATGAAGAAGGAGTTTTGTGGTACAAAGGACGTATCTGTGTGCCAGTAGATTCAGAATTAAAGCAAGTCATTATGGAGGAAGCTCATGATACTCTTTATTCTATCCATTCCGGAGGAACGAAGATGTATCAGGATTTGAAGGTGCAAATTTGGTGGCACAAGATGAAGAGAGAAATCGGAAGCTACATAGACAAGTGTGATGTTTGTCAGAGAGTCAAAGCGGAACATCAGCGACCCGTAGGACTTTTGCAACCATTACAAATTCCGGAATGGAAATGGAATTCTGTTGGAATGGATTTCATCACCGGTTTGCCTACATCTAGTAGGGGAATTGACTCTATTTGGGTCATAGTTGATAGACTATCCAAGGTAGCCCATTTTATACCTGTCAAGACCACCTACAAGAGTTTGAAGCTAGCAGAGTTGTACATTGCTAGAATTGTTAGTTTGCCTGGAACCCCTAATGCCATAGTGTCGGATTGAGGAACCTAGTTTACCTCAAGATTTTGGCAGAAAGTCCAAGAAGGATTAGGAACCAAGCTGAACTTCAGCACAACTTATTACCCGCAAACCGATGGACAAACTAAAAGACTCAAGCAAATCTTAGAAGATATGTTGAGAGCTTGTGTGCTAGAATATGGATCAAAATGGTAAGATTGTCTGCCTTTCGTAGCATTCTCATACAACAATAGTTATCAAGCTAGTTTAGAAATGGCCCCATTTCAATTTCTGTATGGAAGAAAGTGTCGTACCCCCTTGAATTGGTCGCAAGTAGGAGAGAGTCCGATTTTTGGACCCTACATCCTACGAGAAGCCAAAGCGAAGGTTCACAAAGTCCGTGAACACCTTAAGACATCCCAATCGAGATAGAAGAGTTATGCTGACAAGAGACGTCGATACCTAACCTTCAATGTCAGAGATTTTGGAGACCTAACCACGAGATCGCACGAGCGAGCGGTCGTGCGTATCTAACACGTGTCGTCGCGGAATCATCCCGGGAAACTACTCTCGCAGATGTCGCCGGTTTTTTCTCTTTTCCGGTTTTTTCTCTTTCCTGTGTTTTCTCTTTGTACGCTGTTGTCCGCTCCGCATGTTAGGTATACACTTTCTCTCACTTCTGTTTTTAGTGTGTTTTCTTTTTTATTATCGTTTATTTTGATTCTTATCTTTTTCATTTTTCGTTTATTTTTATTATCTTTATTTTCTCTTTACGGGCAATGGAGATTTTATGGGGTGTAATGGGAGGGCTCTGGTTTGTACAACAGAATGTATTGACTTAGAACGGATTACAGTAACGCAGTGCATTTGTATATTAAGAGCAGTACACAGATGATTCAGCGCAGCAGAATGTATTGACTTTGAATGGATTACAGCAACGTAGTGTATTTGTATATTAAGAGCAGTACACAGATGATTCAGTGCAGCAGAATGTATTGACTTCGAACGGATTACAGTAATGCAGTGCATTTGTATATTAAGAGCAGTACACAGATGTATTTCGGAGTGCCTTGTATTTCGGAACACCGTGTATTTCGAAGCGCCGTGTATTTCGGAGTGCCTTGTATTTTTGAGTGTGTGTTGCGGGCTCCACCCATAGCACGGCGCCTTCGGCGCATCAAGCATTCATATAGATCTTGAAGCTCCGTGTATTTTGGAGCACAGTGTATTTCGAAGCGCCTTGTATTCGTAGCGCCTTGTATTTCGGCGTGTGTGTTGTGGGCTCCGCCCGTGGCACGGCGCCTTCGGCGCATCAAGCATTCATATAGACCTTGAAGAGCCGTGTATTTCGGAGCGCCGTGTATTTCAGAGCGCCTTGTATTTCAGAGTGTGTGTTGCGGGCTCCGCCCGTGGCAGGGCGCCTTCGGCGCATCAAGCATTCATATAGATCTTGAAGCGCCGTGTATTTCGGAGCGCCTTGTATTTCAAAGTGTGTGTTCCGGGCTGTGCCCGTGGCACGGCGCCTTCGGCGCATCAAGCATTCATATAGATCTTGAAGCACCGTGTATTTTGTATTTCGTAGTGCCTTGTATTTCGGAGTGTGTGTTGCGGGCTCCACCCGTGGCACGACGCCTTCAGCGCATCAACATTCATATAGATCTTTAAGCGTCGTTTATTTCGGAGTGCCTTGTATTTCTTAGCGCCTTGTATTTCGAAGTGTGTGTTGCGGGCTCCACCCGTGGCATGGCGCCTTCAGCGCATCAAGCATTCATATAGATCTTCAAGCGCCGTGTAGTTCGGAGCGCCCTGTATTTCGGAGCGTCTTGTATTTCGTAGTGTGTGTTGTGGGCTATGCCCGTGGCACGGCGCCTTCGGCGCATCAAGCATTCATATAGACCTTGAAGCACCGTCTATTTTGGAGTGCCCTGTATTTCGGAGCCCCTTGTATTTTGTAGCGTTGTGTGCTTTGATGCACATAGGTTAACAGAGCAGTTTACCGGCTACCACATCTACAATTATAGAGCCGTACGCGCGTTCCTACAAAGCAGTTTCTCATTCAATATATTTTAGCTTGGATGCTAACTGATGGATACATCTAGCATAGGACGTTACGTCCTCATTCAATATATTCCTTCTTCCACAAAAAGAAACAAACCCTTCTTCTTCTGTCCGGAGCAAAAGAAAACAATCTGTTGAATAGCGATGGATTTTACTAGATCTGGTTCCTCAATCAGTCGCGTGGGTGAGGACCTAGATTTGATGCAGGAGATTGTTTTAAGATTAGCGTCTATGAAATCTTTGATCCGTTGCAGTATCCTCAACAAAGCTTGGTATACTGCACTCAAAGAGCCTGGATTTCTTTCGTGTTATATGAAGAAAAATTCGCCATCATGCCTAGGATTTCTTATTGATTATCATTGGATGCCTAAGGTTGGTAATAGGCTACAGGATCCTGAATATTCATCTAAAGATGAAACATCTCTAGCTATTTGTTCAAACTTAGATTCAACATATCTTCTAAGGGAATTGGTCGTCTGCTGTCAAAACGGAGCAGTCCTCATTCAGGTCTTTCCACATGGTTCTAGAGATCCTGGGTACTATGTTAATTATCCTTCCAGGTCTCCAGATTTGTTCACTTTCCTTGCCTCACCTGTTACACGAATGCCATCAATGTCGAAGAGTGATACAGATCGTTCATATGGGCAATTCTGTTTGATTCCAATTGCTGCTAGATCAGGAATGACATTCTTTCGTAGAAATATATTCAATGCTTGTAGGTTTCATATCATGGTGTTACTGCTAATACAACATCTGGAATATTTGTGCATGTCTATATTCAGCAAAAGGGTCAATGGGAGATGCATATTTTTGACCCAATTCATGTGCCAACACCAACCACTTACCTTCGTCAGCCTGAAGGAATCCTGATAGGCAAAGACCTGTTTATGGCGTATGTTGTAGTCCTTCTTCTGTGTTACAACATATCCACACATTTAACTTCTGTGATACAATTCCCTGAACCAGTCAGGCTAACAACAAAGGATCAGATGAATTATTGTATTTCAGAGGATAGACCAGGAAGCATTTTACTAGCTGCCTTTTCTAGTGGTGGTATACTGACAACTTGGCTCCTTGACTACAACAATGGTCAAAATAAGTGGTTCATCCAGACAATGTTAGATCTGCATGTTGCCTGCAAAACTGCTTTTAGCTTGGATATTGAAGATTACTGGAAGGAAAGACTTGGTAGTATCTATGAGAATTGCTATCTCCCAGTTTGTGGTGTGTTGCGTGTTATAACAATGTCAGGTGATGGTCGCTATGTTCTGATGACAGTTGATTTTGATGTAGGCTTGTTCTGTGGAGGCATGCTGAAGAAGATTGTATCAGTTTTATCCAAGTTATCTACACCATTAGTTGTCCGTAGTGCTTTTGCAATGTCTGAAGCCTGGCCACCTGCTTTATAGTGATTGACCGAAATGCAATAAAAATTAAATATCTCTTTGTAATGTGAGTACACTAAGCCTTTTGTTGCTTCTTTTGATCTTATAGCACTTTATTATGCCTCCAATTATGTACTATGTTGCTTTTTTGTAATCTTCTTGCACTGTATGCTAAATTTGGCGTCCTAATACTGCTATTGTAATTGCTAATTGATGCAGTGCAAATATTAGCCAGAGAAATGCATATATGAATATAGGAGAAGTGTACATAGATTGCACAATCGTTTCCCCTACTAAACTAAAGGCACTTTAGTAGTTTGAGTACAAGGTAGTGCACGTGGGGGTTAAATAGCGCAATGTTTCATAGTAAACTAATTTGGCTGTATCATTTCATAGAGCAGTGCATATATGAATTTCTAGGTAAGGCAGTGGATGTGGCTGAGGATAAATTGGGCAGTGCACGCAAGATAAATAGGCCAGTTCTTTGAAATAACATAGGTGTATCTGTGTACAAAGCAGTTCTCTTTATTACTATACGGGTAGTGCACTTAGAGTGCAGGGTTGTCCCGCATTCTTTAGGGGCCAATTTAGTGATGCCGGAATTTCTAGGTAATGCAGTGCATGTGGCTTAGGAAGCGTAGTGCTTTGAACAGAAACTAGTGTACCTGCAGCATTACATAGAGCACTGCAATTGTTGAACTGATGGTAGTGCATGCAGGATAAATAGGGCAGTTCTTCGAATGTACATAGGTGTATCTGTGTACAAAGTAGTTCTCTTTTTTACTATACGGGCAGTGCACTTAGAGTGCGGGGTTGTCCCGCATTCTTTAGGGGCTAGTTCAGTGATGGCTGAATTTCTAGGTAAGGCAGTGCATGTGGCTGAGGAAGCGTAGTGCTTCGAACAGAAACCAGTGTACCTGCATCATTACATAGAGCAGTGCAATTGTCGAACTAAAGATAGTGCACATAGGATAAATTGGGCAGTGCACGAAGGATAAATAGGTCAATTCTTCGAAAGTACATAGGTGTATCTATGTACAAAGCGGTTCTCTTTATTACTATACGGGTAGTGCACTTAGAGTGCAGGGTCGTCCCGCATTCGTTAGGGGCTAGTATAGTTTCTAGGTAAACCAAAGTGTACTGCAAAGCATTACATAGAGCAGTGCAATTGTCGACCAAAAGGCAGTGCACGCAGGATAAATAGGGGCAGTTCTTCAAAAGTACATAGGTGGATCCGTGTAGAAGGCAGTTTTCTATATGACTATACGGGCAGTGCACTTAGAGTGCAGGGTCGTCCCGCATTCGTTAGGGGCTAGTATAGTTTCTAGGTAAGGCAGTGCATGTGGCTGAGGAAGCACAGTGCTTCGAACAGAAACTAGTGTACCTGCAGCATTACATAGAGTAGTGCAATTGTCGACCTAAGGGCAGTGCATGCAGGATAAATAGGGGCAGTTCTTCGAAAGTACATAGGTGTATCCATGTAGAAAGCAGTTTTCTACATGACTATACGGGTAGTGCACTTAGGGTACAGGGTCATCCCGCATTCGTTAGGGGCTAGTATAGTTTCTAGGTAAGGCAGTGCATGTGGCTAATGAGGCGCAGTGCTTCGAATAGAAACCAGTGTACCTGCAGCATTACATAGAGCAGTGCAATTGTCGACCTAAGGGCAGTGCACGGAGGATAAGTAGGGGCAGTTCTTCGAATGTACATAGGTGTATCCGTGTAGAAAAGCAGTTTTCTATATGACTATGCGGGTAGTGCACTTAGGGTGCAGGGTCGTCCCGCATTCGTTAGGGGCTAGTATAGTTTCTAGGTAAGGCAGTGCATGTGGCTAATGAGACGCAGTGCTTCGAACAGAAACCAGTGTATCTGCAGCATTACATAGAGCAGTGCAATTGTCGACCTAAGGGCAGTGCACGCAGGATAAATAGGGGCAGTTCTTCTATCACATCCCAAAATTTTCCAAATTTTGAAATGTGAAAATTTTAAACAAAATGAAGAATCAAGTTCTTTGAAATTTAGAAGGAACAAAAACTTTTGGAACATTTAAATATAATGCCTCCAAAACCCAAGCCAAACAAAATGATTTTTTGTTTGTGAATTGGTGTGCATGTTTTAAAGTCCCAAATCATGAATCATGCATGAGCATCTTGACTTGGTTGCATTTTAAAAACCCAAGAGAAGTGAAAAATATCTCAAACCCTAAAACTCTAATTATTTGTTAACACTAAGAACAACACAATACTTTGGATATACTCCATATGTATATTAAACAAAAGAACTCCTATGAGGGCTAAAAAGATAAAGGACAAAATAATAAAACACTAGAAATTGGTTTCATCCAATTTGGAGCCATGGATAAAAAGATATGAATTATTTTTAGAATATATTTAATAAAGGCAATATTAGCTATTAAAACCAAAGTGAATAAATTTGGTTAGAAAATTTTGAGTTGGAAAGTAAATGAGTTCTATAATGCCCTAAAAACCTATTTTGAGTTTTACAAATTTTTAGAAATTTGTTTGATTCAAATTGGATCATTAAATCAAAAGATATTTAAGAAAACAGAAATAGAAAAAGAAAAGGGAGAAAAAAATAAAGCAGCAGACAGCTTCTGGCCTTTTGGCCCAAAACCAACCCACCAGCCCCACCCAGCCTTTTCCCTCTCCCCTATTTTTCTTACCGCGCCGCTTCCCACCCCCTTCCACTTACACCCCGACCCCACGCCCACGTCACCCGCCACCTCAGTTTTTTCAACCGAACGATGAACGGGTCCCCTCCTCTGCTTACTAAGTCCGCCGACCAAGGCTTCCGTGAATTAATCTCCACTCCGACCCCTGCCTCTTAATCCCCACCCCCTCCTCTTCGTTTTCCCCTCAGACACCGCCACCTTAGAGCCACTGGGCTGCTCGGAATCGAGCTCGAACCACTGCGGCCACCGACGAGCTCGGCGAGGATTCTGGCAAGAACTCACTGCCCCGCACCTTCCCCACTGTCATGTTAGCTTCTCCATGTCCTGGCGCATGTTTTAACCCCGGCTATGTGCCTTCTCGTGCTCCAGGTCGACGACACGGACAACCCCGGCGAACTCCCTCTGCCGCCGCCGTCCGTCGAGTTCTCCGGTGAGGTTAAGGTTCCCGCCCCCCCCCCTTTAACCTCTGTTAGATCATGCTGACCCAGGCGCCCCTCACTAACCCCTCTCTTTGCCTGTTCGAGCCCCAGATCATCGTCACCGACGAAGGAACACGAGCTCCGCCATCGACAGAGCTCCGGCGAGGAATCATGATCGAGGCAGAGCATCCCACCCTCTATCGTGACCTCCATCGAGACCGCCACGACCCCCTCGACCTCTGGTGAGAGTCCACGGACCACCTGCCCCTCTAGAACCACCGGAGCACCACCCATCCGACACGTCGCCGCATTGCCGCCGCCAGCCACCAGTGGTCGACACGCTGAGCGCCGTCCGATCCGTCGTCTGCGGCTAGGATTAGATCGGCGAGCGAAACGGTACGGGCTAATCTGGATCGCCCGTTGCCACTTATAATCCAATGGCCCATGTTGTTGATCTGCCCGAACCGGTACCGGCCAATAAGAACACGCCACGTCGCCAGACTATTTTGTTTAAATTAGAAAATAGACAGAATAAATCTTAAACTTAGAAATTCAATAACTTTTGATCCACAAATCAGAAAAATACAAATTTGGTGTCTATGGATTCAGAAAAATAACACCTTTATTATAGAGGCCTTGTTTCACACTTTTGCTTCTGGAAAATTTGAATTTTAGGCAGAACCTTTTTAGGAGTATTTTACCCATAAAAGTTGTTTTGTAAATTATTTTTGGGTGAATCTTTTTGCTATGGATTGCAAATTGAACCCTCTGTCCAGTATGACTAAAATATAGATTTGGTTGGCTATGCCTAATAGCATGGGAATTATTTAGGGAGTCTAGCCTTTCCAAATGCTAGAAATTATTGGTAATTGTTACAATTGCACAAATGGTTGTATTTGTAATCTTGCAAATGTAAAGTGTTTATAAAACACTTAGTATTGTTCAAAACCTTGTTATAACAATTTGTGCAATAAAATTTCCATCTTGCATGCTTGCATATTTTACATGATTTTTGTATTGCCATTAGTGTTGACTTTGTGCATGTTTTGTCTTGTTTGTTTTGTTTGATAGATTGTGTGGATTGCCAAGTGTGTTACTGCAAAGAGTGTACCAACACCACAAACTACTAAGGCAAGTGGCACTATCATCCATGTCCTACTATTTTTCATTACACTTAGCGGATTTTTGTAGTATGCATGATAGGACTACTATGATACTATGCTATGCTATATCCTATTAGGATATCCTTTATATATCCCTTAGTGGAAATACTGTAGTTGTAGTATGCTTAGCCCTACTATAGTTTCAGGTTGGAATATACCATATTGTGATTGTATGAGCTGTTGGAAAATATATGTTTTATATAATAAAACAAGGACTCAATGAATCACCTGGGTGGAGTGTGGATACTCGGTTGAGAATAAGGTGGCAACGAAGGGAACCATGTCTATGGCTATCTCTTTCGTGTGTGCACTAGAAGAATACAACCCAGGAACTTAGAGATTGAACATGTTTCTCGTACGGTGGCTTTCGTGTACAACCACATGCCAAATGGGCTCTGGCCTAGTCAATTACATAGTGGAAGACCCATGTATTGGTACCTCTTCAGGTTAACTGGAATTATGCATTGGAGGTTTATCCTTACATTGGTGCCTGGTAGATGTGCTGGCATTATGTATTGGGAGGACTTCTATGGAAAGACTTTGTCACATTCTCGATCTGCCGGTACTCCATCTTGGTGAGTACTAATCCAGCGGCCACTGGTGGCGTCAACATGAGATTGTGTCTTGTGGGTAAAGTGTACAACTTCTGCAGAAGATTAAATTCTAAGTACTTAGCCGTGTCCCCGGTTATGGAAAACTTTGAGCAACTAAGGCCTGAAGCTATGGAAGATCTCGACATTCTAATTTCTCAAAGTAAAACTTAATGGTGACAACAAGAGATTAGAAGAACTTGGAGTTTGCCAAGGAGTTCAGAAAGTTATTGAAAGATCAAAACTATTTTTACAAACATAGGATAAAACCATATTGCTTTCTACAAATGAGCCTAAGATCTACTTAGCCAAATGTGCATGTAGTGATAGTCCAACTTATATTCACAAACTTGTGACACTTGCCAATACATTCAAAGTATTGACCCTTTGTGGCTGCAACCTATCATGTTGCAGGTTATTCTATTGATGAGTATGGATTGATGATAGAGGTTATGAGTCTTTACCCAACATGTTTGCCTGTGGCACATGAAGATGAAGGATTGCATGCTTTACTTGTATTCTGCTGCTTTATAATAAGATAGCCTATGGCTATAGGTTTGTAATAAAGTATTCATATTCTGGATCATGCGATGTAATATGACCTTTGTATCTTGATATTACATCTTAAACTGTGGGTGCTAGCTATTCGATCCAGGGACTAGCACTGTAATCACAGGGATTCAAACCAAGCCAGGTTTGGGTTTTTACAGATGGTATCAGAGCATTGTGTTGCCTGTAGGTTCGTAACCCTAGGAATTGGACAAACCCCTTGTTAGGAGTGAACTTATATTTTTATACTTATTAGATTTTCTCGTATACCTTGATCATTCTTTACTGAATCTCTCCTCCTTCAAACATGTAGAGGACCAGCCTTTGCTTTCTCCAAGGACTTTGAAGATGGATCATGCCAACAAGGAGATCAAGATACAAGTTGGGACAAGTCCTCGAGCTTGCAAAATATGTGCAGAAGTAGGCCACACCTCTAAGGAACATCAAGATCAATGTCCCTTTTGTGATCACAACCATCCATTTGGAGAATGTCCCACATCTCAAGTTACTTGTTACCTATGTGAAGGAACTAACCACATTCCTGCCAAGTGCCATCTCGACTTCATAGTGCAACAAGTGAAAGGAGAAGTGAAGGATGGAATGTATCAAGCTCTTGGGAAGAAAGAAGAAAACCTTAGCCATATCACCTGCTCCAAATGCAAGAAAGAAGGACATAATATCAATGAATGCCCAGAGAAGGAAGTTCAAGAAAACCACAACAACACTTCAAGAAAAAGTACTCGAGACATGACAAAAGCGTTTTGCCATCCCTGCCGGAAGATAGGACACTTCATCGATGATTGCCGAACTCGAAAGAGAGCTCCCACTGATGTTATCATAGTGCGAACCATGAGACATTAGATTGCCTACCAATTATCATGTTCGAGTTATCGATATCGTGTTAGCGTATGGATCATGACGACCTATGTGGTATGACTATACTAGGTTGCTTGTTTCAAGAAAACTTGTTGTTTTCTTCTATAATGAGTTAAAGTCAGAAGTTGCTAAGTGATTGGTTGCTTGATGAACGTTTGATTAAACTGGTTTTTTTTGGGTTGAGTGTGTTAGAAGTCCCTTAAACCTATCTATCTATCTGTCTATCTAACCTTACTTATCCCTATTAAACCAACAGATGCCTCCAAGACGTGCCAACGACCATGATAACAATGGAGACAACAACAACAATGAAAATGAGATGCAATAGATGATGACTGCACAGACCCAGCTAATGCAGATGATGACACAATTCATGGCAACCATCAACAATCAGAATCAGAACAACAACAATAACAACAACAATCCACCACCTCTGGATATGCTCAATAGATTTCTGATGTTGAAACCTGCAAAGTTCTCTGGTACTTCTGATCCAATGGTAGCTGATGACTAGTTACGTTCAGTGAACAGAGACCTAGTGACTGTTGGATGCTCTGATGCTGAGAAAGTGAGATTTGCAGCGCACTTGCTTGAAGGCCCTGCAGCTACGTGGTGGGACAACTTTCAAGTCACTCACCCCACTGAAGAAGTGACTTGGGAAATATTTGAAGATGGTTTTCGCACTAATCATATCTCTTCAGGCGTGATGAGTTTGAAGAAGAAGGAGTTTCACAACCTTAAGCAGCGTCACCGCAGCATTGCTGAATATATTGAGGAATTCAATAATCTATCACGTTATGCTCCAGATGATACTGATACTGATGCTAAGAGTAAGGAAAAGTTCCTAGATGGACTGAATGATGAATTTTCCATGCAATTATCAGTCGCTTATGTTCCAACTTATCAATCACTGTGTGACAAAGCTAGAATTTTAGAGAGTAAGAATGACAAAGTTGAGAACAGGAAGAGGAAGCATAGCTTTGACAAATATCACTCAGGATCATCACAGAAGATGCGTTCATTCAGAAAGGACAATGGGGATTCTGGATCGCATCATCATGAAGGAAATGGACATAATCACCATCACCACAAGAATCACCACATCAACAATGGAAGTGGTAGTAACAATGTGAATGGTACTAACAATGGAGATAACCTTGGTCAGAATCAACATAATGATCCCAAGAAAGACATTAGCCAGTTGCAGTGTTACAATTGTAAGCAACTTGGACACTTTGTAGCAAACTGTCCTGAGAAGAAGAAGAAGAATGAGAATGTTGGAGATTCTAATGGGAGCAATTCCAATGTGACCCAGAAAGGAAATGTGAACCACATCAACATGTATGGAACCCTAGAAGAACTAGATGGTGTGGAAGGTAAGCTTTAGCTAACTTAATTTAGTGGTATAAAAATCTCAAGATGGAGAAATGTTAACAACCTTTGGATGTCAATCTTTTGGACCCTTAGCCAAGTGAATCGAATGCAACCCAACAAAGTTTCCTTTTAAGGGTGGTAGCACCCAAGTATCCTAAAACCCAACCTATTCTTTCTAGCCTTCTCGAATCTCGGGACGAGATTCCTTTTAAGGGTGGTAGTCTGTCACATCCCAAAATTTTCCAAATTTTGAAATGTGAAAATTTTAAACAAAATGAAGAACCAAGTTCTTTGAAATTCAGAAGGAACAAAAACTTTTGGAACATTTAAATATAATGCCTCCAAAACCCAAGCCAAACAAAATGATTTTTTGTTTGTGAATTGGTGTGCATGTTTTAAAGTCCCAAATCATGAAGCATGCATGAGCATCTTGAATTGGTTGCATTTTAAAAACCCAAGAGAAGTGAAAAATATCTCAAACCCTAAAACTCTAATTATTTGTTAACACTAAGAACAACACAATACTTTGGATATACTCCATATGTATATTAAACAAAAGAACTCCTATGAGGGCTAAAAAGATAAAGGACAAAATAATAAAACAATAGAAATTGGTTTCATCCAATTTGGAGCCATGTATAAAAAGATATGAATTATTTTGAGAATATATTTAATAAAGGCAATATTAGCTATTAAAACCAAAGTGAATAAATTTGGTTAGAAAATTTTGAGTTGGAAAGTAAATGAGTTCTATAGTGCCCTAAAAACCTAATTTGAGTTTTACAAATTTTTAGAAATTTGTTTGATTCAAATTAGATCATTAAATCAAAAGATATTTAAGAAAACAAAAATAGAAAAAGAAAAGGGAGAAAAAAATAAAGCAGCAGACAGCTTCTGGCCTTTCGGCCCAAAACCAACCCACCAGCCCCACCCGGCCTTTTCCCTCTCCCCTATTTTTCTTACCGCGCCGCTGCCCACCCCCTTCCACTTACACCCCGACCCCACGCCCACGTCACCAGCCACCTCAGCTTCTTCAACCGAACGACGAACGGGCCGTCCCCCTCCTCTGCCGTTACCAAGTCCGGCCGAATTCGTGCGTTTCCGCGAATTAATCTCCACTCCGACCCCTGCCTCTTAATCCCCACCCCCTCCTCTTCGTTTTCCCCTCAGACACCGCCACCTTAGAGCCACTGGGCTGCTCGGAATCGAGCTCGAACCACTGCGGCCACCGACGAGCTCCGGCGAGGATTCCGGCAAGAACTCACTGCCCCACACCTTCCCCTCTGTCATGTTAGCTTCTCCATGTCCTGGCGCGTGTTTTAACCCCGGCTATGTGTCTTCTCGTGCTCCAGGTCGACGACACAGACAACCCCGGCGAACTCCCTCTGCCGCCGTCGTCCGTCGAGTTCTCCGGTGAGGTTAAGGTTCCCGCCCCCCTTTTTAACCTCTGTTAGATCATGCTGACCCAGGCGCCCCTCACTAACCCCTCTCTTTGCCTGTTCGAGCCCCAGATCATCGTCACCGACGAAGGAACACGAGCTCCGCCATTGACAGAGCTCTGGCGAGGAATCGTGATCGATGCAGAGCATCCCACCCTCCACCGTGACCTCCATCGAGACCGCCACGACCGCCTCGACCTCTGGTGAGAGTCCACGGACCCCCTGCCCCTCTAGAACCACCGGAGCACCACCCGTCTGATGCGTCGCCGCCACGACTGCCGTCGCCAACATCGGCTACCGAGCACCGTCGATCCATCGCTTGCGGCTTAGGATTAGAGATCAAAAAAAAGCGTATCAAGCATCTGGATCGCCCGTTGCCACTTATAATCCAACGGCCCATGTTGTTGATCCGCCCGAACCGGTACCGGCCAATAAGAACACGCCACGTCGCCAGACTATTTTGTTTAAATTAGAAAATAGACAGAATAAATCTTAAACTTAGAAATTCAATAACTTTTGATCCACAAATCAAAAAAATACAAATTTGGTGTCTATGGATTCAGAAAAATAGGACCTTTATTATAGAGGCCTTGTTTCACACTTTTGATTCTGGAAAAGTTGAATTTTAGGCAGAACCTTTTTAGGAGTATTTTACCCATAAAAATTGTTTTGTAAATTATTTTTGGGTGAATCTTTTTGCTATGGATTGCAAATTGAACCCTCTGTCCAGTAAGACCAAAATATAGATTTGGTTGGCTATGCCTAATAGCATGGGAATTATTTAGGGAGTCTAGCCTTTCCAAATGCTAGAAATTATTGCTAATTGTTACAATTGAACAAATGGTTGTATTTGTAATCTTGCAATTGTAAAGTGTTCAGAAAACACTTAGTATTGTTCAAAATCTTGTTATAACAATTTGTGCAATAAAATTTCCATCTTGCATGCTTGCATATTTTGCATGATTTTTGTATTTCCATTAGTGTTGACTTTGTGCATGTTTTGTCTTGTTTGTTTTGTTTGATAGATTGTGTGGATTGTCAAGTGTGTTACTGCAAAGAGTGTACCAACACCACCAACTACTAAGGCAAGTGGCACTATCATCCATGTCCTACTATTTTTCATTACACTTAGTGGATTTTTGTAATATGCATGATAGGACAACTATGATACTAAGCTATGCTATATCCTATTAGGATATCCTTTATATATCCCTTAGTGGAAATACTGTAGTTGTAGTATGCTTAGCCCTACTATAGTTTCAGGGTGGAATATACCATATTGTGATTGTATGAGGTGTTGGAAAATATATATTTTATATAATAAAACAAGGACTCAATGAATCACCTGGGTGGAGTGTGGATACTCGGTTGAGAATAAGGTGGCAACGAAGGGAACCATGTCTATGGCTATCTCTTTCGTGTGTGCTCTAGAAGAATACCACCCAGGAACTTAGAGATTGAACATGTTTATCGTACAGTGGCTTTCGTGTACAGCCACATGCCAAATGGGCTCTGGCCTAGTCAATTACATAGTGGAAGACCCATGCATTGGTACCTCTTCAGGTTAACTGGAATTATGCATTGGAGGTTTATCCTTGCATTGGTGCCTGGTAGATGTGCTGGCATTATGTATTGGGAGGACTTCTATGGAAAGACTTTGTCACATTCTCGATCTGCCGGTACTCCATCTTGGTGAGTACTAATCCAGCGGCCACTGGTGGCGTCAAGACGAGATTTTGTCTTGTGGGTAAAGTGTACAACTTCTGCAGAAGATTAAATTCTAAGTACTTAGCCGTGTCCCCGGTTATGGACAACTCTGAGCAACCAAGGCCTGAAGCTATGGAAGATCTCGACATTCTAATTTCTCAAAGTTAAACTTAATGGTGACAACAAGAGATTAGAAGAACTTGGAGTTTGCCAAGGAGTTCAAAAAGTAATTGAAAGATCAAAACTATTTTTACAAACATAGGATAAAACCATATTGCTTTCTGCAAATGAGCCTAAGATTTACTTAGCCAAATATGCATTGTAGTGATAGTCCAACTTATATTCACAAACTTGTGACACTTGCCAATACATTCAAAGTATTGACCCTTTGTGGCTGCAACCTATCATGTTGCAGGTTATTCTATTGATGAGTATGGATTGATGATAGAGGTTATGAGTCTGCACCCAACATGTTTGCCTGTGGCACATGAAGATGAAGGACTCCATGCTTTACTTGTATTATGCTGCTTTGTAATAAGATAGCCTATGGCTATAGGTTTGTAATAAAGTTTTCATATTCTGGATCATGCGATGTAATATGACCTTTGTATCTTGATATTACATCTTAAACTGTGGGTGCTAGCTATTCGATCCAGGGACTAGCACTGTAATCATAGGGATTCAAACCAAGCCAGGTTTGGGTTTTTACATCTTCGAAAGTACATAGGTGTATCCATGTAGAAAGCAATTTTCTATATGACTATACGGGCAGTGTACTTAGAGTGCAGGGTCGTCCCGCGTTCGTTAGGGGCTAGTATTGTTTCTAGGTAAGGCAGTGCATGTGGTTGAGGAAGCACGTTGTAACAGAAAAGGTGTACCTGCAGCATTACATAGAGCAGTGCAATTGTCGAAGTAAGGGCAGTGCACGCAGGATAAATAGGGAAGTTCTTTGAAAGTACATAGGTGTATTCGTGTAGAAAGCAATTTTCTATATGACTATACTGGCAGTGCACTTAGAGTGCAGGGTCATCCCGAATTCGTTTGGGGCTAGTATAGTTTCTAGGTAAGGCAGTGCATGTGGATGAGGAAGCACAGTGCTTCGAACAGAAACCAGTGTACCTGCAGCATTACATAGAGCAGTGCAATTGTCGACCTAAGGGCAGTGCACACAGGATAAATAGGGGCAGTTCTTCGAAAGTACATAGGTGTATCTGTGTAGAAAGCAGTTTTCTATAAGACTATATGGGCAGTGCACTTAGAGTGCAGGGTCGTCCCGCATTTGTTAGGGGATAGTATAGTTTTTAGGTAAGGCAGTGCATGTGGCTGAGGAATCGCAATGCTTCGAACAGAAACCAGTGTACCTACAACATTACATAGAAAAGTGCAATTGTCAACCTAAGAGCAGTGCACGCAGGATAAATAGGGGCAGTTCTTCGAAAATATATAGGTGTATCCGTGTAGAAAGCAGTTTTCTATATGACTATACGGGCAGTGCACTTAGAGTTCAGGGTCGTCCCGCATTCGTTAGGGGCTAGTATAGTTTCTAGGTAAGGCAGTGTATCTGGCTGAGGAAGCGCAGTGCTTCGAACAGAAACCAATGTACCTGCAGCATTACATAGAGCAGTGCAATTGTCGACCTAAGGGCAGTGCACGTAGGATAAATAAGGGCAGTTCTTCAAAAGTACATAGGTGTATCCATGTAGAAAGCAGTTTTCTATATGACTATACGGGCAGTGCACTTAGAGTGCAGGGTCGTCCCACATTCGTTAGGGGCTAGTATAGTTTCTAGGTAAGGTAGTGCGTCTGGCTGAGGAAGCGCAGTGTTTCGAAAAGAAACTAGTGTACCTGCAGCATTACATAGAGCAGTGCAATTGTCGACCTAAGGGCAGTGCACGCAGGATAAATAAGGGCAGTTCTTCAAAAGTACATAGGTGTATCCGTGTAGAAAGCATTTTTCTATATGACTATACGGGCAGTGCACTTAGAGTGCAGGGTCGTCCCGCATTCATTAGGGGATAGTATAGTTTCTAGGTAAGGCAGTGCGTATGGCTGAGGAAGCACAGTGTTTCGAACAGAAACCAGTGTACCTGCAACATTACATAGAGCAGTGTAATTGTCGACCTAAGGGCAGTGCACGTAGGATAAATAAGGGCAGTTCTTCAAAAGTACATAGGTGTATCCGTGTAGAAAGCAGTTTTCTATATGACTATACGGGCAGTGCACTTAGAGTGCAGGGTCGTCCCACATTCGTTAGGGGCTAGTATAGTTTCTAGGTAAGGTAGTGCGTCTGAGGAAGCGATGTTTGAAAAAGAAACTAGTGTACCTGCAGCATTACATAGAGCAGTGCAATTGTCGACCTAAGGGCAGTGCACGCAGGATAAATAAGGGCAGTTCTTCAAAAGTACATAGGTGTATCCGTGTAGAAAGCATTTTTCTATATGACTATACGGGCAGTACACTTAGAGTGCAGGGTCGTCCCGCATTCATTAGGGGATAGTATAGTTTCTAGGTAAGGCAGTGCGTATGGCTGAGGAAGCACAGTGTTTCGAACAGAAACCAGTGTACCTGCAACATTACATAGAGCAGTGTAATTGTCGACCTTAGGGCAGTGTACGCAGGATAAATAGGGCAGTGCACGCGAGGGTTAAATAGCGCAGTGCCTCATAGTAAACTAACTTGGCTGGATCAAGTCGCAGAGCAGTGCATATATTTAAATAATGGCAGTGCAGAAAGAGTACACGATCATTGCATATTAGTTTGTGTTGGTAGAACACCATGGTTAATTGGTTTCACAGGCAGTGCATTTAGTGTACAAGCATAGTGGTTCTAATCTAAACCAGTGTACACTTGTAGTGCACTGTTACTTATGGTAATCCAGTGCACTCAGGATAAATAGGGTTGTTCTTCGAAAGTAAAGAGGTGTTTCTGCAGGATAAGTGAAAGCAATTTTCTATATGACTACAAGTAATTTCTTTACAAGGTGGTGCCCGCGGGTTAACAAGTGCAGTTACAGTGCTTCGAAATTAAACTAGGCTGCGTGTAGCATTACAGAGAGTATGGCATATATGAATATAATGGTAGTGCAGTTATAATACACAGTCGTAGCACATTAGTTCGTTGTTTCTATTGCGGTCGATGTATTACAGTCTAATATTCTTGATTTGTACATAATATAGTCCAATCGTCATCACCTTTATTTGATATTTTGGTCACACTGTATAAGACACTCTTAATTAAAAATGTATCTTATGCAGTGCATCAAAACATCACAGCAGCAATGGACTACAGAACAAATTGTGACTTGCTGCAATATGCTGCACCCTGTAGAGACAAAGGTAGAAAATAAATATATTAGTTTAAGCATATGAATTATATTTTTTGAGTGTTCAGTCATTTATTCTTCCCAGGTAAAACTCGCACCTCGGTATTCAAGGTCTGGGTTTGCAAGCATGCTGATATCCCTCTCATACAAAGGATTTCTTATATAGTGTGACCGAAATAATATACCTATTTTTAGATTTTGTAGCAGTGTTAGGTGTTTGTCTCATACACCAAGATTAGTATAAATCTATAGCATATTAACTTCTATATATCGCTATTTTATAGTAAACTTATACATAAAGTAGTACCTTGGGTGTGTAAAACGACTTGGACATGGCAGATGCACTTGACGAGATTGATTTTCTCTTGAATTGGTAGATCCCTTCCTATATGTAATTCTCTGGTTGGCTTCACCTCTAGCTGAACAATTTGATTTGTATCTAATATTTCCTGGACCTCTGATTTCATCTACAAGCATGTATTTTTTCATCGACCTGCGTAGCATGCTGCAAAATGGAAGGTGGCGGCTTCTGAGCTGTGTGAGACTAGGTGTGGTTGTTGTAGTCTTTATATACAATTCCTTGGTTGTTCTAGGGTTTTCGTCTAGTGGGCCTTGTTGGGCTAAACTATCAGTGTAGATGTTATAGTTCTTTGAAAACTTGGTTTGTACATGTACCGCTTGAGTTATATATTTTTCCATTGTATGGCTATACACTTATAGCAGATAATCATTATTTAATCTAATATTTTTTTCCATGGTAATTATAATATGTTCATGTTAAATATGTATATTGTGCACTAATCAAATCTCTAGGAGAACAATGTCTATTGTTTATATTCTGGTAATTTGATTCCACACAGAATTTATAACAGTCAGTGCATAGTTAAAGCATCGATAATTGTATTACGACATAAGAGCAGGACACAAACATTTCGTTTCAGTACATTGCAAATTCTAAACAGACATAAGAGATACTAAGTACATATTCTTAACAGACATAATAAATAAGCAAATTATCAATCGGAGTTTGATTCCGACGACTCTTCTAATGCCTGGCTACTATGAATAATGATGTTCATGACAAACATCATTTAAGGGTTAAGCTGTGAATCTTTTTTCGTTGTAATCTGTATTGCTTGTCCAACACTGATATTTCTAGTTTCAACGAAGTTCTTCCATGCGTCTTTGTTGAATGAGAAGCGGCCATCTTTTGTTGTTTTGTATGCCATGGTGTTGACATTACCACTTGCTCCTACACGTACTCCAACAAGACCTTCTTTAGCAATTTCAAGTGTAGAAATGAACTTCAATGGTAGTTTCTGAGTTGCAATAGAAGGAACACGTTTTTTAGGAATAACATTATGAATGTATTAAACCAATGTGAAATCAATAAACTAATAAATAAAGTTAAATTTAGAAACATACCATATTGTGTTGTTTAATGTTTGTTTTTCTCAAACCAGTCACAAATGACAACCCTACAAATGAATTGGTTGAGGGGAAGATATCGAATAAGTAATTTTCCTCCGAATCTGTAAGGGTGCATGTCCTAGAAAAAAATATAGAATTAAGCACTTGGACATTGCTGTTTTCATCATCACTGCTGCTATTACCTTCTTCAGAATCAAAATATATCACAGTGATCTTTGGACCTAGAGCTCCCAATGAAAAAAATAGGTGTGCTCCTGCACCGATCATGTTCTCTGTGACGAACCTTGTCCAACCTACACCTGTAATGCGAGTAATTGTGTGTTCTTTGTGGACTTCAACATAATATGTTTTTCCAAGAGTTTGGAATTCCACTCCAAGTACAGTTATGTCATTGAATTGCAATCTTAGATTGGATGGTATAGTCTGTGGAATGATTTAGTGAAGGAGAGGACTATTATGTTAACAAATATTAAGAAATGGATTTATATATATTGAAACGTAGTGTATACATACCAGTGAATGCTCAAACTGGCCTTCTACAAGACGAACAATGAATTCTGAGCCTGAATGTCCTAAATTTTTACCATAGAGACTGAAACAAACTTGACATGGCGCCATTTCTTCTGCAATAAAAATAGTTGTGTGTTATTAAATGTCTATACATATATAAAATAATTTATAATTTGTGCCTGAAATTTTTCTTATATTTTGTAATTATGCTGCTTCTACTAATCTGATTCTGTAGAAATGGTTCGTTTAGACTAGAACTAATAAGTAGGGTTAATCTAGTAATTAAACTACTATTGATGTTTGTCAAATTAAACAAATGAACATTCTCATCATACCATTAAAAAAGTATAAGAACTTTAGTGTTAGTTCAACATCATATAGATATATCGTGTTCTATCTTTAACTCATACTAATGGACTCATATTTGTGAAAATCTGGACAGTATAAATATCAGTACATTGATTTAGATCTAGAGGAATATAAGCACGCAAACATTTTTGCTAATGTTTGTACAATGTAAACGATTTGTTAGAAAATTAAACGATGTTGGTTGCTTACCGAAGACGCGGGAGTGGTGAATCGATGATCTTTCGTTGAAGGCGGCGGCAAATGTTCGGCTAGGAGTTGGTTTCTTGGCGGCGGAAGAAACGGGAACAAGCTTTAGAGGAAGTTGGAAAAGGAGTACTTAAATGGATAGGTTGCGTCGCTTTGTTTTATAGAAAGATACTATAATGCTAATTATTTCAACGAAACCCTTTGTGTACTTTCGTCTTATGCAGTTATCGGTAGATATGATAGGCAGTACAGAGAGACGGAATGTAGTGCGCCTGGTGCACAACAGTTTCAACATTTTGAACCGATTGCACAACAGTTTCATGGATGACGTCAATGCAGTGCGTATATGATTAACAAGCAGTGCGTGGTACTGTAAATTTTAGTTGTAGTTTATTACACGGTTATTTCTCTGCCTTGGCACCTTATTTTGCTCCATACGCGCGGTAATTTAACTAAGCATAAGAACACAGTGCATACTTATTTGTATGGTGCAATGTATTGCGACTGGTGTAGTCTTGCAATGCGAAGGTAATCGTTACCGCGGGTCCTTATCTTACACCGATCGCAAAGCTGCTTTAAGAAGCATAGCACCGCAGTGCATAGTTATTTCAAAGGCAGCGGGTATCAGTATTTTTTACAGGTGCAGTGCGTGGTAATTTAAATTTTAGGTGCAGGGCTATTGCTCTGCCTTGGCACCTTATTTTGAACCATACGCATGGTACCTTTATGAACCATAGGAACGTAGTGCATACTTATTTATTATGTGTAGTGTATTACAGGTACAGGTGTAGTGCGCTGCAGGTGAAGTGCATTGTATGGTCACTGCACTGTCACGGCATCTTATCTTTTCCCGTTCGCAAAGCAGCTTTAAGAAGCATAGGACCGCAGTGCATATTTATGTTGGAGGCAGTGTGTATCACTATTTGTTACAGGTGTAGTGCATTGCACGGTTATTGCTCTGCCGTGGCACTTTATTTTGCACATTAGGATCGCAGTGTACTATCAGCTTCACAGGCTTTGCTCGTCACTGTGCATTGTAGTTGGTGTGCACTACATGATCAATGCATTGCCGTGTAACCTTATGCTGAACCTTCTCACAACAACTTCAGTCGGGGACCATAATAACATAGTGCATACGTGTTGCATAGGCAATTTCAATTCAATGTGCATTGGGTGAGCAATGCATTGCACGGTCAGTGTACTGCCTCGGCATGTTAACTAGCACCGTACGCATAATAATTTTATGGACCATAGTAAGGCAGTGCATACCTGCTTCATAGGCAGTTCGTTTCTGTTTCTATTGTAGGTGGAGTGTAATGCATGTTCAGTGCAGTGTCGCGGCACCTTACGTTGCACCGTGCGCACATGTATTTTATGAAAATAGGAAAGCAGTGCATACGTCATACACACGCAGAGCCTGTCCATATACATTCAAAGTGCATATATTACTTGCATGTATTATTAACATATTGATACATACAAACATCTTAAATATAAGAAATATTTTATTTACATAGATTTACTGAACAACCTAGTGTATTAATATTATTACAAGTATCAATCTAATGACCATCTTCAGTCGGGGATGTCCTTCTCATTGACAGTAGGTGTGAATGCTCTCAATACTTCAGGAAGTTCATCAACTAGATCGTTTTCTATCCCGTATATCATCTTGTAGTTAAATTCTTCTCTCATTGTGGAAGGGGAGAACTGTTTAACAATCAGGAAATCGGTATGTTTTGAACGTCTGTTGCCAATAGAAAAATACGAAGTAGATTATATTGTAACATAAACAACGCGACTTACCTCTTCTTGGTTGCATTTTATTGTGTCTCCATTATACCACTTTATACTTCTTAGGATCGACTAAGAACACTCATTCTTTGTTTGCTTTGGACACCTAGGGACCTTTGCTTCACCGAACTTCTTTGCGAATTCTGGAAAATTGTGACTAGGATATGCCGCTTTAAGAAGTTCATCTATTCTTTTAAGTTGTTTTCATGAAACGCAACATTTATTGATCAGTATTCTAAATAGTGCAGTTGGAAGATTAATATGAAAGTAATGTTCTAACCATGATTGGTCCAATGTTGCTGTGATATTCTGCTCTTGTTTTAAACAAGTAATCCTTGGTGCATTTTCTTGAGTCAATTATGTCAAGGCGACCTCCACTGATATACATGTTGAGGGATAAACTGTAAAGTGAGAGCTGTAGACAACAGGAATTTCAATCTGCAATGAATACATAACAATAAGTCCATTAACAGAAAAATTTATGTCATTAATAGTAAGATCTCGAAATTTATTTTATAATCCTCTTTGAAATAGATGTTTTGAAAATTTAGAGAAACTTACCAGTTTTGCCATGTCTGTTTTAAAATTTGCCATCAATGATTTGAATTGCTTCACACGTTGTTCTATGCAGATCTAGTTTTCCTTCTCGAATTCATGGAAAGATATTGAAGAACTTGGAGAAATACTTAGGCATAGACTGCACAACACTTGGAAGGACTTCAAGTAAGAGAAGAAGAATACTCAAGACCTAGAGACTAAGGAAACACAACTTAGGAGGACCTTGTGACAAGATGACATAAGGACACCTTGATCTCATTCCTAATTCATTAGCTATGGAGAAGGATGGAATAATACCAAGGGAATAATATCAAGTAGAACCCTATAGTTGGACCACCACATTAGTTATTCGTTTAAATAATCAATTTTGTGATTGTTTATGGGTCATACCAATCTATGTGGTATGGCAATAATATTTTGTTTGCCTAAGTGATGATTGAACTTTGTTGTTGAATGCATGATTGATATTGCTTGCATATTGCTTTGTGTGAATTGTTGTGTATGAATATATCTTTCCCTAGGAATCTTTTGTCTATTCTAATCCCAATCCCAATCTAGCCCAAGCAGATGACTTATCCAAGAATCTATCCAAGAAACCAAAACTCCATCATCAATCTCGAGATGACCATTACAATGCAACCGCTAACAACTCAAACAAAGTTGACTCAAGTGACAACCCAGTTTTTAGCCAACAACCGCAACAACACTAAGTTAGACCTAGAAATGATAAAGTTCTTGGGATCCCAATCCCAATTATTGCAAAGGATGACCACTCGGATGAGTAACATGATCAACAACCCTTTCTAGAGAGACCATGACAACAATTACTTCAAGGATGACCTTGTGGAAAGACCACGATATTGCAAAATCTATGGAGACAGAGGACACTTATAAAGAGCTTATTGACCAATACCCTAATTGTGAGAATGCTCCATATCTCAAGTAACGTGTTGTCTATGTGAAGTCACTAATCATGTCCCTATCTAATGCCACATCTATCTTCGAGTTCAAAAGATAAAACATCAAGTCAAGGATGGAATACATCAAGCCTTCAGGAAGACCCATGAAGATCCAAGATCTAGGATAGTTGAAGCAATAGTCAAACCTTAAGATGTAACCTATCTAAATTCCTTTTAAGGGTGATAGTACCCTTGTTATCTTGAAACCAACATGTTGTTTCTAGCCTTCCCGAATCTCGGGACGAGATTCCTTTTAAGGGTGGTAGCCTGTCACATCCCAAAATTTTCCAAATTTTGAAATGTGAAAATCAAATAAACAAAATAAATAAAGGATGAAATTTAGGGGGAAAAGAAAACTTTTTGTTCCTCTATGTGAACCTTACTTAAACAAAAGGAGTTTTGAATGAGGAAGTGACAAACAAATTATCCAAAGATAAAATTCAATCATCCATGACATGTATCTTGTCAACCTCTGAAAAAAAAGATAGACCCAAAACCTAAACACTAATAAGGGAAATCACCATCAAGTTCAATACAAGACTATGGCTTTGTCCCATATAAAAATTGAGCAAGAGCATTCCTAAATGATCTATAAGGAAGAATAACAAAATTACAAAACCATAGGAATTGGTTTCACACTATTTGGAGCCATAGATAAAAAGATATGGTTTATTTAAGAAGAAAGGAAAAGAAATAAGAAATAAGAAAATTCCAAGGCCAATAAAGAACCTACCAAAAATCAATAACTAAATGAAATAAAAGTATTCTTAAATGGTTTATAAAGATAATTATTAAATAGAATTATACAAATGATAATCACATTTTTGTTTTTTGAAACTATAAATCAACATATATAATTTGTTGGTAAAGAGAAAAAGAAATGGGATTATATTACAAAGTAAAGATAAGCCATATCTAAAATCCATGTCTAAATGGAACAAAAGTATATTGAAATAAAATATAATGGTAAAGAATTATTTTATAAAACTCTGTAAATTGGTTTGACCCTTTTTGGAGTTTTAAATAAAAAGATATGAAGGAAAGTAACTAAACAAAACCATATAGGCCAAAGTAAATATTTATAAATAATCATGTTTGGATTGGATAATAAATAAGATAGATAATATCCTAAAATGATCTTGTTGATTTTACAAATTTTTGGAAATTTGAATGGATCTATTTAGAGCTCTAAATCAAAAGTTATTGAAGAAAACAGAAAAAAACGTTAAAAAAAAGAGACGTATACCTAACCCGGCCTAGTCCAGCCAGCCCCCTCCCTCTCATATTTTTTTCCTTCCTTTCAAAGTGGGCCGCACTTCCTGGCCCATCTAGCCAATCGAACTGAACCATCGATCTTTTTCCTCGTTCACATACACCTACAGAAACTCAAAACATCCATGAATGTACCTCTTCTCCTCCCTCTCCCATCAATTCTAGTGGATCTCTCCACTCGCAATAAACACAAAATTTGTTATATATCCAATGAATGTTTCGTTCAGGGTATTAGTTCCCCGTTTTATTGTGTTAATTGTCCAAACCGAAGCGGTGCACCGAATGCCATACGTCGGCATATGTCTCCCGATCTCCCTCCCTAGAGCATATCATGAAGAACCGAGAGAAGCAGCGCGTTCCTCTATTCCTCCTCCTTCACTTTCGTTCCTAAACTTTCTCGAGAGGATGTCTCCATGATCCATACCAGCGATGCCAAGATCATCCAAAAACCAGAGTTAATCGTTAGATCTTGTCGTCCACGGTGAGCAACTTGTCAATTCCTCAAACCAGAATACTCTCCTCATCGTTGCCTACCTCTAGGACATCATGGTTCACCTTCTTGTTGCAGTTGACCGCGCCGCCCGACTTCGTACGTCAGTCCAGCCGTGGATTTCCGCCAACACTGGAGAGGAACGAGCTATTCATCACGTCTCCAAGCACCTCCTCGACGTTCTCTACGCCGTCCACGTCTTCTTCAACTCTGGATACGTTCCTAGCGACAAAAACGGCAACGCCAAGCTCGTGCCCGCTATTTCGGCGATCTTTCCGGCGAGCTTTGCCGGTGAGCTAACCTGGTCCGTTTGATCTTCTCTAAAGGCCATCAAAAGATCACTTACCGAAGGGGTATCCTCCAATAGAAATCTGCCAAGTGTCATGTCTACTTGTATTTTCGGATTTTTAGACATATGAACCTACAAACATCAAAAATTCATAGATTAAGTTCTGCTTATCCAAATTTAGAAAATAATATGTCTATGGATTCACAAAAATGATTAGAACATATTAGAGCAACAATTCGGTACTTTTATGATGGTTAAGATCACATTTTATACAGAACCAATTGTGGAGTAATTTGGCTATAAAACATGTTCTAAAAATTATTTTAGAGTGGAACCTTTTGCAAATGGTTGTGTATTGAACCCTCTGACCATAAACATAAATACAAAAAATTAAACTTATAATTTTATGGCAGTAACAAATATCACATTGAATAAGCCTTATCCTAGTAAAAGAAAATACTTTAATTAACCAAATTGCACTAAAATGATTCCAATTTGAATTTCAATTATATAAAAGGACCAATAGGTGTTTGTAGTGTTCAGAACCTTGCTGTAACAACTTGTTCAAAAAAATCTCTTGTTGTATGCTTGCATGTATTTCGTTGTATTCGTGTGTTGTTTTGTGATGCTAGTTTTGAGAATGTGCTTTTTGCTTGATTGTATTGTTGTAGACTTTGAGGAGTGTAATCTTTAAAAGATCAAGAAGAGTACCTAAATATTCTACTACCAAGGCAAGTGACACTATCATCAAGTCCTACTGTTTTCATTATACTTAGTGGATTTTTGTACTATATGCATGATAGACTATATTATTGTGCCATGATATATCTCCTATGTAGAATAGGGAATGGTAGTTTCTACTTGGTAGGTGAAACATCGTAAGTTGCGAGAACCAACCAGACGGCTCAGTTTCTGTTTCATTGACTTCAACATCCTGCTCCTGGTCCCGTGTGCTACCAGAATCAAATTGTACCTCAGTCACAAATTGATGAACTTCATCTTTAGCGTGTTGAAGTTCATCGTTGTCATATTCAATCTGAATATCAGTAATCTCGTCTGTTAAATCATCATGACATGCATTTTTATCTGCTTTACCATAACAAGCATTTCTTTCTGATGGAATCTCAGGTGTAATCAGTGTATCACTGGGATCATTCATTCTCTGGTCGTTGTCTTCTTTCATTCCTTTGTCAACAAGTGCTTCTGACTTCTCACTGATAAGTTCAGCAACTTCTGTGCCAGGTGTACTTGATGATGGTACGGTGGTGTCTTCAGCATGTGAGGTGGAATTATCATCAGTGTTTTTCTCGACAGACCCAATAGGTGTTGTAACTTCAGACGCCGCAGTGTTTGCAGTTACTGTTATTTGAGTTGTTTCAATAACATTTGATGCATCCGACAGTTCTTCCAGATGAGCACTTGTCATTGAATATTCAGCATTGATACTGGTTTTGTCTTCTACTTGTCCTGCCTGCTTCTCTACTCATGTTTCATCGTGTTCCACATTATGATCATGGTTCCTTGTGGTTGTAATTAAAACTGTGCATAACTGAGGCACGCAAACATCAACTTCATCATTTCCATATTCAAGTTGTCTCTCATTGTTAACAACCTCCATGTTGTCTGTTAAATCTGTTTCACATACATTTGTATCTGTTGTACCAGAACAAGGCATGTTGCCTGCCGCAATCTCATGTGTAATTTTAGTTGTACTAGCATCATTCATTCTCAGGTCACTATATTCTTTTTTCCATCGTCCACAACTTCTGTAGCTCCTTTACTTAATTCCGTTAACTGGTCATTGATCAGTTCATTGACGTCTGTGCCAGGTGTACTCAATGATGGTATGGCGGTGTCTTTAGCATGTATGGCGGGGTGCTCCTCACTTGAATCTGCTTCTGGTTTAGATGAAGAGGGTTCAGTAGATTCATTTAGCACCACCTTCTCTGGTTTATCTGCTTCGTCCACTTCCTCCATTTGGTCTATGTTTACCAGAACTTATTCATACTGTGCATTTTGTATGATGATGTTTGATATGGCCATTTCCTTCTCCTTGGCCATAATATTGTTCTTTTCCACGAGGTCAACCTTCACAATCCTTAATCTAGCCATAGATACTTCCAAATCCTTCTTTCTTGACCGAACAATCTCATTGAGCTTACCAATCTCCTCTTGGTTAGATGCTTCATCATCTATGTTTTGTATCAATGGAGTGTTGTTACCAATTGTATTTATGGTTTTGGTTAAATCGATATTTGCTGTTTCAGAACCTGCGGCAGCATCTGAGCTTTGAAAACCGTTAGTCAAGTAGTGTTGACACATCTAATTAAATCTGAAAGTTGATAATCACTTATTGCCTGCAATATAAAATAATTAAATAAACATAGTCACACGGTATGTTCTTTATCGTAGATGTTTTGTTGCATTAGTGTAGATTTTTTCGTAGTAGTGATTAATTTTTTTGACTTGGATAATTAATATAGTTTAAATTTATTTGACTCAAAATGAACCGGAAAAATTCTTAGATGAAGATATAAACATGATTTTTATAATAAATACAACTTACCCTAAGGCTTTCATAGCTTCTAGTGTCACTGCTCCAGTCATCTGATCTGATTTCCTCCAAATATTCCAATTTGAGGTGACCAACTCTTGGTGCAAGGTTAGTCAAGTTTGCTTTCTTGTGTGCATGAGTGTCCAAATAATAGACCAGAGGCAATGCTGCTGGACCCTCAGCTGTGTTTTTATTTCCCTTCTTATCTTGGTATTTTCTCAGCCCCCTCCTTAGCTCATCAAGGAGAACTTTACAGAGGTTCAGCTGTTGAATTTTCTTGATATCGAGATCCATGACCATACCAGCCTCCCATCCTACACGTGCATTACTCATTGCGCATGTTGTCTTGATGAAGAATAGAAGAAATATGAGCTTTATTGCCAGATCTGATGTTCCACCATTCTTCACATGATCATAAAGCTTACTCGGTATAATGTTATCTGACTCACTCAAGCTGAGCTGCTGTTTCAACCACCGCAAAGCTTTTGTATCGCAGTCACTTGAAGGTCGTGGAGCATCAAACATATTCTTCTTTGGGAAACCATAAATTGCTTGCACCACATCTTCTGTTATTTCAAGCTCTTCCCCTTGTTCAAGAACAATTATTAGAGAACCAGGTCTGAATTTACCGTATAGCCATAGCATCATCTTCTTGGAAATGTTGACATTCAATTTGAAATCAACTATGAAACCACAGCCATGATTCCTCAAAAAAATATTCTGTTCATTTGTTACATAGTTTTCAAGAAAGTTGTGTAATTTTGAAAGTGACCCTCTCACTATGATCTCACCATCATTCATGTCTGCTAGTTCTTTGTGAACTGTGTCGCGTTTTTGCTTCTTGAAACTAGGTTTATCTATTGAAGCTTGAGCAACATTAGGGTTATCTTGAGTACCAGACCCAGCTTCTATGTTTTCATCCATACTGTTGTGTTTCCTCTTGGTTAATCGTCGTGTTCCATGAGATGAACAAATACTCAACTGTAGAAGGTTATGTTAAAAAAATTAAATGATGCATTATAATTTAATTTATATTTTACACTATGATGCTATTTAAAAATAATAATAACAGAGCAACAGTTAAACACATACATAATTTAAATTACTAGAATCAAGTGAATAAATTAAAAGATGTATAGTAAGCAAAGAGCTCATGAATCAAGAAGAATCAACTAGTACGAAATCAACACAGGTCAACAAAATTCCTGGCAGTGCATTTCAGTTACTAAATTGGTGCAGCAAAGGTGCAAACTTACCCACCAAAATTTGAACTATTAATCTGTGTACTCAGTAGAGGAGCAGTTCATTGAAGTTATAATTGGCAGTTCTTATCTAAAAACTATGTCATCGTTTCGAATTTCAACCATGTTGTTGAGAAAAATGTTACTTCACTACGGACATTAAAAACAATAAATCGAAAGAAACCCTAGATTAGTTTGATTAGTGGTTTTCTTTCTCGTGGTTTGTTATTCTCAAAATTGTTCAAACCATGTGCGTTGGCCATTTTTTAATATATGATTCACTCTAAACTATGGCCAGAAATAATCAAAATACCTACATTGAACCTTCGTGACCGCGATTTTCGTCAGCCATGAAATCAATGAATAAGTGTTTTGGGGATGAAAATTCCAGGAACCTTCTGTGCGCGATTTCGATCCGCGTTATATCTATCCTTTTTTGCCCTGAGAAAACCCTAATAAAACTTCAATTAGTGCTCGTAAAATCGTGTCCAAACTAAATGGAGAACGAGAGGAAAATACTTCGTGGAATTTCGGACAACACCAGGCCGAATCTGGGTTGAGAATGGAGAATCTGTGATACCTGTCTTGTCGCCATACCGCCAGTCAAGAATCTGGAGTAGCAGTAGTCCTTAGCGCTAGTGAAGCTTTTTGCCGCCAAGGAGTTGCCGCCGTTGCTTGCCCCTGTGCAGTTACGGTGGAGGAAGAGAGAGAAAGTGGAGCAGTGTCGGAGAAGAAGAGGAAAAAAGAGTAACAATGTAATCATAGCCGTCTGTTAGGATGTATTGCTGTATGCACGCATGTTAACCGTTAGCGGGTCGACACCACGTAGTTTACATATGAGCCCAACTAAGGAGCACTGCCTCTAGATGCGAAGGTGCACTGCTTGGAGATAGCTAAGTAATAAAATATATTCTCACACTTGATAAATGCAACATATAGTTCTTCAGGATCTATGGAAATTTAGCGCTGTGTAACACGGACACGTATATGAATTTATTTTATCGATATTCACCACAATGCAATAGTAGTACTAGAGGCAGTGCAAACAAACTACAGCGAAACAACTATATTAAAACGAAATAGGCATGGAAATTTGTGTTCACATTGCAGTTCACCCATGTTGAATGGTTGAATAATTACTAGCCACCTCGAAACTGTATTTCACCACAGTCGCTTGTTTTTTTTGTGTTATTACATTATGTGACCAGTGTTGTAGGACACCTAAGTATTGTTATTATCTTTATCCGTTATACAAGATTACCAGAAAACAATACTTTTAAAAATGGCCGTGCAATGTTTTGTGATTGCCAACAATATAGATAGATTCTACCTAATCAAAAATTGTCAGGACTGAACACAGAGCTATTGTATTATTTCAGAGCAGTGCAAACAAAATTAAGCGAACTTCAATATTAATAATTCCAGTGCATTGTTTTATGTCTAACAGAAATATAATAAGAAATATATCTTTTAGTACATATTACAGGCAGGAGGATATAAGTGAAACTGGGAGCGCATAAAGCCATACGAGAACCAACTATATTAGAATATCAAAAAAATTGAAATTCGTGCTCGGGTGGAAGTTCAGTTAACCTAATTGTCGGAGAAAACAATATACTACACATGAATATTGTCGCAATATTAAACGTAGTGCGATAGAACGTTCATAAGCAGTGCAAATAACTATACGCTAACAAAGTTAAGTATTATAACAAGAGCAGTGCATTGTGTGTTAATAAGGCAGTTATATGGTGCGGAAGAAAAGAATGCCCTTTATCAGCTCATCGTAAGCAAAATGGACATTGTGCACTTCGTGAGCACAGTTACATTTATATAGGCAGTTGGATGGAATAACCACGGACAGTGCAAATAACGATTAGATAAGAAATCATTAAAAAATGGAGAAAATAAAGCAGTACTCGGTCACAAGGCAGTGGACATCTATAAGAGCAGTGCACTATGTGTTTTGAAAGAAGTAGTATTTTTCTGTATAGAAATTTATTAATCACCTCATTCGATGCATTATAGACCCTTTGCACTACGTGAGCAAAGTAATATATATGGTTACGTCAAGAGTATAGACAGTCTTATATTTGTTCACAAGGCAGTGCTTAGGTTCGCAGTCAGCTACATCTATAGGAAGCAACTTTATGAAAAAATAAAATAAGAAGTGCAATTATTGGTCCGAAGCAGTGCACATATACAAAGGCAGTGGCTATGAATTGACGAGGCAGTAATACGTTGCCGTTAAAAAAAATTAAGCATCCCATCCAACGCAAAATGGACCCTGTGCACTGCATGAGGTAAGTCATATATCACTACGTCCATAGCACAGGCAGTGCAATATACCTTTCGAAGGCAGTGCAAACACCCTTTTCTGCAGAAATATCTGGATCGGCAACTTGTTCTTCTCCTGTGGTTGGTTCAACCACACCAGGATTATCTTCTGAATCTAGATTTTGTGAACCAGGCTCTTCCTGATCCTTTTCCTCATCATCTTGTTCTTCTTCTTCTTCTACTTGAGGTCCTTGTTGATTTTCTACTATTTCTGCTTCGGGCTCCACCGCTTCTCCGGCGACTCCTTCCTCCTGGATCTCCTCCTCCATTTGTTGTACTACTGGTGCGGGCAACTGAGATCTATTCACGTAGCATCTATTGGTTGATCGGAAAGGTGTAAAGCTAGCGGAGTTTCCTCCGTTTGGGTCTGGCGACAAGGGCTATGGTGGGTGGCGTTGTTGGCGACGGCGAAACATTCTGGATAGCTGTAGTTGCAGGTGGACAATGTTGAGCGCTATAAATAGAAATCCAGCGTTGCTAAATTTCCTTCATGGCGGGATAAATACATGTTAGTGGCGGGAAAGATTGATGAACTAATCGAGAAAGATGGCGGGAAAGATTGATGAAGTTATGGAGAAACACGTGATGCGCTAGGTCTGCGTGACAGCCAAGAAAAGGAAGTATACGGCAAATCAAGTAGTATATCTAATGGTGGTTAATCCATAAGATTCAAACGGAATATAAAATGTCTTTTACTGTAAACGATATCATTTAAAAAACCATTTACATGTTCATGGTCTGAACAGCAATCAGTTCTGCATGTTGAACTCAGGTAGGTTAGTTATATATAAAACTCTTATTGTAAACACGGAAGCACAGATTGTTCATATATATCTGCATCTGGCACGGCGGTGCCTATGTAATACACGGGGATAAGTTGTTTTTCTTTACCACAGAGAACTGCACTGCTTGGAAAATAGCAACTCTACTGCTACATAATAAAAAAAATAATTCATCGTTTTTATAACACCACACTACACAGAATCGTTGTTTATTTTCATCTCGACTTAGGTGCTAAAGCTCTCAGTTCTTTCGGTAGTTCATCTTTTGCTTGGTTGGCCTCGGAGAACAGTGCCCAAAACAGATACTCCTCCATGACTGAGCTCGCGTCCATCTGGTCGAATGGTTGAAACGAATCAAGAAGATATATTGATAGTATCAATCAAAAATTTGTATTTGGTAAAACTATTGATTCAAAACTGGCATTACTTACATCTTTAAGATCATGTACAAGTTGAATGCCGTTGTAGTTCTCAATGCTCTTTAGAATACAAAAACCATTCATGTCTTCAACTCTTTTTTGTACCTTCACATGTTTTGATATAGATACAATATTTCCCCACTTTGGAAGCTTGTTCTTCTGGTAGAGTTCGTCAACGAACTTGTCAAATCTCTTTAGCTGAAAAAACCAGTATGTAGAGCATAGTTAGTGACATAATTTTTTTCAAACTATGCATATTGTCTTTAGTTGTATTATAAAGTTATAAAAGTAAAAAAACCACACCATTTTCCCCAATTTGATTATGGTAAGCTGTTTTAGACAATACTTTTCTCAGTGTTCTGTAATCCCGTGTGTCAATAACTTCAACACGACCACCTTTGGGGTAGTTGTTTAGGATGTAAGTAGACACGTGATTGTCAAATGACACAGGCAAAAATATCTGTGGTGGGCAAGGAAAATAGTCACATTAATTATATGTTATAAATGAAAATACGGAATATTTTTGTATGTTATTAATGAATTATGTATTAAAAAACATACCATCTTAGCTTTGCTCAAATCTGCATTTCCAATTAGAAGTTTGAACTGTTCAATCCTGGAGACGGCTTCAAACTGATAAATTTCATCTTGTCCTCCAGAATTTGTGAAATTTTCTTTTTTCCCAATGTCACATAAACGAGTAACCCCTAGTGGCAGTACTATCCTTTGATTTCTGAACAGACATTTGTAGTCCGGGATATTGCGCTAGCTTGAAATTATGAAGTCAATCATGTCATCATCTAGCTTGCATTTTCCATTGAACGTGCTGCAAGCCTTGCCGTAGTCCAATATTTTGGTATTTCCAGGCCTTGTTCGAGAGTTGATGAATATTTCACCATAACCAGCCTGAGATTTTCCACAGACAAACAAAAAAAGGATCAAATATAAAAACTGGGACCATGATTGTGTGACAACATACACATATTTTTTACTAAAGGAATCAGAAAGCATAGTTTGGTGCTTACTCTTCATTCTTCTTCAGAAAATCCTTGCTTAGTACCAATCTACGAGCATATACGGCGTCTCCCTTGTACTTAAATGTGGGGGTACCGTACATAGGCAACTTAAGTTTTAAGATGTTTTGTAGAGGCCTCTTGTAAGATTTATATTATCTGGGGAATTATGACCAAGAGCCTTGCTCCTTGTAACAGGTGTTCTTAATCCTGGCTCTGGCAACAAAAATGTTTTAGTTGCATCTTCTCCGTGGCTTTTGATCCGATACACGAGGTGTCTGCATTGTCAATCTGTGTTCTAACATCAGCTGTGTCATGCGGATGTCCTTTCTGAATTGCTTTTTCAACAACAACGACCTCATGGTTAGAGGAACCTTCTTTGTGAGTAATTTATGGTAACAACATGGTCACACCTGAGCAAAATTTGTAAAAAACTGTGTTATTTCCTCATACATGTTATTAATTAAAAAACATCGTCTAATTTAAAAACCAAGCATCTTGAGAATGTGACAGTACAATTGTTGAACTGCGTGGTTAACCTGTCTTCCTTGGCTCCTACAGCGTCTTTGTTGCATCCTTGTACTTATTTAGACGAGTTTCCTCCCGTATCATTATTACAAGTAGTTTTCCTATCAAGCCCACTAGTAATTTTGCTACTAGCAGCATATCTATAGAATACAACAATACCATTGCTTAGCTGTGTCGTTGATGGCCGTTGGTCAGTTTCAAATTGCTTAGAATTGTCTTCTCCTTCTCCCGTAGTATGTGTTGTTACTGGTGTCGGTGTCGCCATGCACGCAGAACAACTCTGAATAACACATCAAATATATCAGTAAAAAATATAAAAAATGGACAAGTTGTTACATTACACTTCTATTTCATGGATTATTATTTGTATGTGCTCGTGTGATGGAAGTAGCTAAATACACGTCTAAGATGTAACATCCCAATTTCAGCAACCCTGATTAGTTGTCCCAAATGCAAAAATCAGGGGGAACAAAAAGTTTTCCTTGTGCATTGGTGCAATGCTTGCTTATTGTTTGTCTACCTTTGTGCTTATGAGAGTGTATCTTATGATAACCCTTACCCTACTCCCTGTTGACAAGGCTATTTACCAAAACTATCCTGGCTCATTTTACATATTCTCAAACGTTCTGGCATTTCAAAACATGAGCCAAGATGCCTATGTAACCAAAACTATTTTGGTAGCTTCTATTGACAAAACTACGGAGAGATGTATAATACAATCTCCTTATGTTTTCAAGACAGAACACTCAACTAATCTTATCTCTAGTTTCCCCAAAACCTCTTTTCAAAGAATTTGAATTCCAATCTTGGTAGAGATACCAAGGACTCTCCTCTTATTCAAAACTCAACCTCTTCAACATGCCCCAACCTTACCTCAAGCTGAGCTTGATGGTAACCCCTGGTAGTAGTTGGATAGTTTATAGGATGAGTTGCCTTGATCTACTGTCTGATGAGTTGCTTTGGTCTGCTGTTTGACTTGTCTTCTTAGGAAGTAGTCCGATCTACTCTAGGAGCTCATCATTAGGATCAAGAGGTCTACATTCCCTCACATCCTAAGAAAGCTAACAAAGCAAGATCAACTCACTAGCTACTAAGAGATCATACAGAACCCTTACCAGATCAATTATGAGGATTTCCATTCTAGATGTTCCAAGTCCATGAAGACCAGTATTCAGCTTGGAACCCTTCCAATCAATCTACTCTTCCATATCATCCACTTTCTAATGCTCTAATACCTTGCTACTTCTCAAAGAACATTCCCTCCCCTACTCTAGTCAAAATCCTCAAAACTGCCAAATTTGACCAAGTCTAGAAACAGTTTCAACATCACCTTTTTGAATGCCTCCTTTTCTCAAACCATGTGCATTTTTGGAAATGCACCTGAACCATCTTTCCAACCATACTAAGTACTACCAAGTCCAACATTGTCCCCTGGTTAGATCCCCCTCCAACCCATTTGTCCATGATGGTTTTGCAGACAAGAAAATAACATTTCCTGCAAAACTAGTCATCATGCCTACTTTGGTACAAGCCCACACCCTCATACCACCTCCTATGGACCAAATTTCTGCATGGTTGTGATCTACCTAGTGATTTCTATCAAAACCTACTTCACTTGCCCCAAGTGGATCTCTGTGCTGCTTAAACCCACATGGTTTATAAGGCATCATGACTCATTTTGCAGGGCAGCCTTAATTTCAACAAAGTTTGCCATCACTTATAGATCACCTCAAATGCTATTAATTCAAACTCTTCCTTCCATGATCATCTATATGACTTGGCCTACCTTCCCATCTATCCCTGGCAGCAAGCTAAGCTCTGAGCTCCAAGATGCAAGCATGTTTTGGTGATATAAAAATAACATCACTCTAGATCATCAACTCCTTGTTTTCCATCCTTTTCAAGTTGGAAATTCATTCCACAAGGTTGCAAATGTTTGTTACACCTTGTCTATCTCATCTACATTGATCCGCAAGATTTAGCAATAATTATTATGGCCCCAAAACTAGTTAATTCCCTAAATAGTCAAAATCTCCAAAACTCCCTCCATAAAGGAAAGTTTGATTTTTGCCAAAACACTTCAATAAATTTTGGCTCATCTGAGTTCCATATATCATACCTCATCTCTCCATCTCAAAAATAATTATTTTTGAGGAGCTTTATTATTTCTTTTTGCCCATTTTCTAAAATGGCTGAATTGGAATAGTAATTGTTTTAAATACTTTGGTGTCCCAATAAATCTTGGGAAAATTCCCCTAAGTGTGTATTCACATATGGGACCCTCCCACATCAAAAACCAACCTTGTCTAATGTAATAATATCAAATGATCTTCTAGAAATCACTTCTGCCCTTTTTGAGTAAATGGATTTAGGTGGACTAAAACCCCACATAAAAATCTCAATTAAATCCTAGGAGTCTACCTTGACCTCATCTATCTACCAGTACCATTTCCTCCTCTGGTCCAATGCAACATTGTGGACTTCCTTCACAACCATCAATTGGATCAAACTTTGCCAATTAAACAAATCCACTACTCCAACCATTTCCAAATTCCATCAAAACTTGTTCAATGCTTATCCTTAGCACCAGGACACATCGTTGGTCGACCAGCACTGTAGCACCACTTCAGCCCTTCCCATTTTTCCCTTGGACTAGTAGGAAGAGAGAGAAAGACAACAAAATCTTACAAGGATCTACTTCACTTAATTACCACAGCTACCACCACCTCCGTCTCTAAACCAGCACGACCAAATCCCCTTCTCACCCCTCTCCACTGACCCCTGGACCAATCCCTGGCCAACTTTCCCTCTCCACCATGTCCAAGAAGGACATTTACACCATCTACTCATCCCACTTGTTATAAAGGCCAGCAGCCCTCCCCAGCACGCCCCTGCCCCTCATTTGCCCCCTCTCCTCATCACTCACCTCCCCCGGGCTCCCCATCCCTTCCTTCCCTCTCCTCTGGCCACAAGAAGAAGAACCACCCTTCTCAACCATTTTTGAGCTCGAGCTTGCAGTACCTTCTCCCCTGCTCCCCTCCACTTGCATGTGGCCTCACTGCAACCCACTACCCCAGATCCACCTCCCCCAAGCTCTAGACCTCCTCCCAGCACCTATCTCGTCCTAGAGAAGGAGAGAGCCTCCTCTCAGTTTTCTCCAAGGACTCGACCTGGTGGTCTCCCTCCTACTCCCCTACTCTCTACATTGGCGTTCTTAGACTCCTCGGAGCCAACCCTAACCTCCCCGGCCCTCCTCTTCGACATGCAGGCACCCCATCAGAGGCTTCTGAGAGCGACCGAGTGTCAACACCCGGATTTTTAATCCCAGATGCCCGTTATGCCATACCTCGCAATCCCAGGATTACCATTTTTGCGAGACATAACAGATTGGATATCACAGTACATCATCCATTACAAACCATACATAAGGTTTTACACAAATAAGGATGTCATGATCCAGTCTTTAATACAACAAGCAGCGGAAATAAACGATAGCATAGCGGTGGGGTCCATCTTCAAGGGCACAGGCAATGCTGACGAAGGCAGATAGTCCTAGTTATCATAGCCGTCCTGCTGACCATCATCTTGATAATCTCCTTCATAGTCTGGCCATGATAATAGCCAGGGACAAAAGCCATGAGTACTCTTCAAGTACTCGCAAACTACTATTAACAGGTACTATAATTCTAAGTCAAAGTGCTAAATCTAAGTTTGACTATCAAATTAAGTTTGAAACCTAAGCTGAGTTCAGAAGCAAAGAAAGATAAGTAAGGTTCTAGAATCACTTAAGTTGGGAAGCTATTATCATCAACACAACCCTGTTGTGGTCAAGTCTAAAGTTCATCATTCGTTTCAAGTTATTTAGAAAACATCTGACAACGAAACAGTATGGCCATTCCAACTGTCCATAACCGTGGATGCGGCTATTCGAATAGTTTGACACTCTGTAGAGGTGGTACACTTTAACCACAAGATTCGATACATCTGTCAGGGATAACCCTGAATCATCATACTTAGTATGCAGATAATCAAACATAACCTTCCCTTTACATACCGTAGTACAAGCACCTCTCCTATGAGCATGGCCTCCCAACCATGACCATCATTCATCTTGGGCACTGCATAGGTGCACAACATTGAGAGGTATCCTTAGCTCAAACCTCTCCCGTGAGGGAACTAGTACTAATGCATATAAATTTCCAGCTAAGCCTTACCCAATTCAGGTAATGTGGTTGTACGGTAAATTTGGAATGGTACCGTATCCAAATCCAACCATCAGTTTTATAACAGGGTTAAGGCTCATGCCTCATCAAAACATCTCAATAGAATGACTCATCATTCCAAGGTTTTCATAATTCATTTTCACCAAGTATTCCCATCTAGAGTGACTCAAGTTTTTGATCTATACTAAGATACTAAGTTAAGAGTGTTCACTAAGGTGGAATTGATGGGTTCAATCTCATGCCATAGAATGACATCTAAAGGTTTCTAATTAGGTCAAGTTTTATACTTTTTATGCTACCTTCAAAACAAGTAAAGAACTTTGTGTGAACTAAGGGAGGTAAAACTTGTCAATAAGACTCGTGGTACTAATAGTTAAAGGGGTGTGATCAAACATGCTTAAGGCATGTTTGCTAAACCATCTAGTTTTAAATCTAGCTTGCTAACAATAGCTTGCCTTGGTTGGTGGAGTGGTTGAAGTTTTCTTCTTCTTCTTCTTGGTAGAACTCCTCCTCCTTGAAAGTTTGGTCGGTACTAGTGTCTATAAATACATAGGGAGTGCACAATCACCAAACAATACTTAACTAGGCTAAGTAGCATTCTAAAACACACATTTGATGATCTATTATCATCACAAACATCACAAGTTTTAATTCAATAGTTTCAACCTTTTTATGTTAGAAAAGTAATTTCTACTCATTGAAATTTCAACTAAAATTTAATATTCACCACCAAAATATGGGATCATGTGGAAACATGTCCTCACCACATATTCTAACATGTGGGAATGAGATTTAAGGGTTGGATCAATATTACTTTGGTTTAAGTTCATTATTTAATGATTTAAAGTGACTAGAAATTCCTCTATAGCATTATTTTGGTACTAGTCCAAAGTCACTGCATGTAAACCTTAATATTATTACATATATGGATAGATATGATGAAATGTGATTTTTGAGAGTTGGAATCAACTCAAAATCTAACTTGGTTGAATTTATAAAAATGTTGCAAGGTGCAAATGCTTCTGTTTTGTTATTTTTATTAGGAGAGATCTATAACTCTAATTGAAATAAATCCAACGGGCTTGGATAGATTATTTCAATACCTTTCAGAAAAAATTGGTTTCATGCAATTTGGATCTCCAAAACTCTCTGAATTGGTTTTTAAACTGGGGGACAGAAACTAGATTTAACTAAAAAGAAAAAAACCAGATTTGAATCTATGGGCTAGCGCGGGAAAAGAAATGGGCCGGCCCAGTGGCGCTCCACAGCGCGGGGCTCAGCTGACAGGGGGGTCCCGCTTGTCAGCGGCACTTAACACGCGAAATGGTACGCGCGCTGTGGGTCGTGCGATTAGAAGCGAGATCGATGGCTGAGGGTCGTCGTCGACGACGAACAGGTCGCCGGCGAGCTTGAACCCTAGCGGCTCGGTGGGGGTCTACTGAGGGCGTACCAGGGCTCCGGCAGGGTCGGCGAGGCGGGCAAACGATGTGGAAGACGACGGCGAGGCGAGGCGCGATTGCGGTGGAGCTTGGGGCGGTCGAAATCAACGACGCCCTTCTCCTCTAGAGGCGGCGGCTCCGGTTCCAATTCCGGCGAGCTGCTGCTCCACTTGCTCCGGCTAGAGGTGGGTGAGGTTCAGAGAGGTGAGGGGAGTGGAATGGTGTCGAGAAGAATGGCTGGGGAGGGCTCCTTTTATAGGCCCGACGGTGAGACCGAGCGGGATGGGTGGTCGACGGTGGCGACATGGCTACGGCGAGCCAGCGGCATGGCGGGGGATGGCGATTGATGGGCGGTTCCCTGACGGTGATCTAGGACTTAAATGCGGCCATAGGGGCGGTGGTACGCAGTCTGGGCGAGGTGGCGCTCTGAGAGGAAGAGGCGGCGGTGTCCACGGCGAGCGGTGGCTGTGAGGCGTTGGGCGGCCAGCGGGGGTGTCTGGGGTGTTCGCCAGGTCGAGGCGGAGCGGCGGGCGCGGGCTATGGTCGAGCGGCGGCTTGTGCACGCAGGGACAGAGCATGCTCTGCGGGCGGCATCGGCATGGTGCGGTGGCACTGGGCGCGGGCTTTCCTCGGTGGTCCATGGCAGCACTTGGCTCGGGCAGGGGACAGAGAGGGGTGGTGAGGTGCTGGCTACCTGCTAGACATGGAGGGGAAGGAGGAGGTGGTCGGCTGGGGTGAGGGCAAAGTTGGCCGGCGAGTTGGTGCTCGGCATGGCTTGGCCTGGCCACTAGGGTGTAGGGGTTGGGGTGGTAATGGCATGGTTTGATCAAGTGGAGACAGAGGGAGTGTTTTGTGGTCAAATGGGTGACCAAACTCTGTAGAAACAGTGAGCTAGCTATTTGTGTTTGATTCTGCCTGCCATGTGTTTGATGAAATGGCCGCAAGAGAAAAAGTTTTGAATTTTGAGTTCAAATTTTTTGAGTGATCTCCACTAGTGGTAGGTAGTCCCTGGCTGCAAGGGTTTTGAAAGTGGAGCTCAAATAGATGGTTTTTGAAATAGGGGTGATCTATGCATATGTGTTAGATTCAATTTTAAACGGTCATTTAAAATAGTTAACAGAATGTTTTTAGCAGATCAAAAGGTGGGCCTTGGTACCTCATTATTTGTACTAGCAAGGGGTGCAAAGATCAAGAATTGTTTCTGTTAAGAATTGAGTACTAGGAATAGCCAAAGTAGGCATGAGAGTTAAATTTGCCAAAATGACCATTCCTTCCTTTTAATTCTTTTTGATTTGATTTTCTTTAGGAAAAGTTTGGGAATGACGTAGATGATGTTTAAATCACCTAAGAGACATTTTACAAGCATTGGATCAATCAATCATGGCAATTCAAACAACTCCTGTTTTAAATGCACACACATATGAATGCTTTCATTTTAAATTTGGAAAAGTTTTTGTTAACCCTATTTTTGGATGATTTGATCTTGATAAGCTTGGATTAAAGTTTTGGGATGTTACAAACCTTCCCCCCTTAAACAAAATCTCATCCCGAGATTTACAAAGAAAACTAGGAACTAAAGAGATCTGGGAACTCTGTTCTAATGTAATCTTCGCGTTCCCAAGTAGCTTCCTCCTCGGTATGGTTGCTTCACTGAATCTTGAGAAACTTGATACTCCTGGTCCTGGTGGTTCTGTAGGCTTCTTCTAAGATACGGATGGGTACTTCCTGATAGGTCAGGTCATTGTTGATTTCCACAGCTCTGTGATCGATATTCTTGAAAACTTCAGTCTTCTCAGGCACTTCCAAGCATTTGCGAAGTAACGAGATATGGAACACATTGTAGATGGCTGACATCTCTTCAGGCAGTTCCAGTTGGTACGATACTTCTCTTCGGCGGTTTAGAATCTTGAAAGGTCCGATATATCTGGGAGCTAACTTTCCCTTTAGACTAAAGCGTTGAGTTCCCTTCAATGGTGAAACCTTCAGATATACGAAATCTCCGACATTGAAAGTAAGGTCTCTCCTTCTCTTGTCAGCATAGCTCTTCTGTCTGGATTGGGCGGTCTTGAGGTGCTCACGGACTTTGTGAACTTTCTCTTCTGCTTCTCGGAGAATGTCGGGTCCAAAGATCTGACTCTCTCCTACTTGCGACCAATTCAAAGGGGTACGACACTTTCTTCCGTATAGGAATTCAAATGGTGCCATCTGCAAACTAGCCTGATAACTGTTGTTATATAAGAATTCTATGAAAGGCAGGCAGTCTTCCCATTTTGATTCGTATTCCAACACACAAGCTCTAAGCATATCCTCTAAGATCTGATTTACTCTCTCAGTTTGTCCATCTGTTTGCTGGTGATAAGTGGTACTGAAGTTCAACTTGGTTCCTAAACCTTCCTGAACTTTCTGCCAAAATCTTGAAGTAAACTGGGTTCCTCGATCTGATACGATGGTCTTGGGGGTTCCATGCAGACTAACAATTCTAGCAATGTATAGCTCTGCTAGCTTTGCACTCTGGTAGGTTGTCTTGATTGGTATGAAGTGGGCTACCTTGGACAATCTATCAACTATGACCCAGATTGAGTCATTTCCCCTACTAGAAGTAGGTAAACTGGTGATAAAGTCCATTCCGACGGAATCCCATTTCCATTCTAGAATCTGCAATGGTTGCAACAGTCCTGCAGGTCTCTGATGCTCTTCTTTGACTCATTGACAGATGTCACATTTGGCGATGTAGCTTCCGATCTCTCTTTTCATATTGTGCCACCAAAATTGCTCTTTCAAATCCTGATACATCTTTGTTCCTCCGGGGTGGATAGAATAAAGAGTATCATGAGCTTCCTTCATGATAATTTCCTTCAGCTCCGAGTCTGCTGGCACACAGATACGTCCTTTGTACCACAGTAATCCTTCTTCGTCTTCGGTGAATCTAGGTACCTTTCCTATACCAATACGATGTTTGATTCCGTCGATACTCTCATTTCCCTTCTGGGCTTCCTTGATTTGGCTAATCAAAGTGGGTTGAAGTTCAATGCTAGCTAGGAATCCTTTGCTAACTAACTCAGTCCTGAACTGCTCCAACTCCTCATACAAACTTGGTTGCTTCTCTTTGATCATGGTGTTAAGCCTACACAGCAATCTGCTAAGAGCATCCGCTACCACATTGGCTTTGCCGGGGTGATAGTGAATGTCAAGGTCATAATCCTTGATTAACTCTATCCATCTTCTTTGCCTCATATTCAGCTCCTTCTGGGTGAAGATATACTTCAAGATCTTATGATCTGAGTAAATCTCACAGCGATTACCCATCAAATAATGACGCCATGTCTTCAACGCTAGAACCATGGCTGCTAGCTCAAGATCATGGGTCAGATAGTTCTGCTCATGCTGCTTCAATTGTCGAGACAGATACGCGATGACTTTGCCTTCTTGCATCAATACACATCCTAGGCAATTCTTGGATGCATCACAATACACATCAAACGGCTTCTTGATGTCTGGCATGATCAAAATTGGGGTTGATATCAATCTCTTCTTCAGCTCCTTGAAACTAGCTTCACATTTATCTGTCCATTCAAACTTCTTGTCCTTCTTCAACATTTGGGTCATTGGTCAGGCTATGCTCGAGAATCCTTCTACGAACTTGCGGTAATATCCCGCTAATCCGAGAAATGAACGAACTTGGGTTTGATTGGTTGGGGCTTCCCATTCTTCGACATCTTTGATCTTGGTGGGATCAACAGAGACTCCTCCGGCAGAAACAATATGTCCTAGGAATCCTACTTCTTTCAGCCAAAACTCACACTTGCTGAACTTGGCATATAACTGATGCTCTCTCAGGGTTTCTAGGATGATTCTCAGATGTTGCTCGTGCTCTTCTTCTGACTTGGAGTAGATAAGGATGTCGTCGATAAACACAACTACAAACTTACCTAGGAAATTCATAAAGATCTTATTCATGAGATTCATGAAATAAGCAGGGGAATTGGTTAATCCAAAAGACATAACCGTATACTCGTATAAACCATAGCGAGTAGTAAAGGCGGTCTTCGGAATATCCGTTGCACGAATATTAAGTTGGTGATAACCAGTCCTAAGATCAATCTTTGAGAATACCTGAGCTCCGGTCAACTGATCAAATAGATCCTCTATCTTTGGCAAAGGGTACTTGTTCTTGATGGTGACGTCATTCAACTTTCTGTAATCTGTACACAGACGATTGCCTCCATCTTTCTTGTCAATGAATAACACTGGTGATCTCCATCGCGATGCGCTTGGCTAAATCAAGCCTGTTGCTAACATGGCATCCAACTGCTTCTTCAGTTCCACTAACTCTGAGAGGTTCATGGTATAGGGTCTCTGGGCTATAGGTCCGGTTCCGGGGATTAGTTCGATAATGAACTCAATATCCCTATCCAGGGGCATACCTGGCAATTCATCTAGGAATACGTCGGGGTATTCATAGACTACTCTCACTTGGTCAATGGTGGGCAGGGTTACACTCTTGTTGCACTTGAATTGACGGGGTAAGGTTTCGGAGATATGCTCTACTGTTACTCCAGAACTACTGGTCATGGTGACGGCTTTCTTAGCACAGTCTATCAGTCCTTTATGCCTTGACACCCAGTCCATATGTAGTACTACTTCCAATCCTTTGGTTCCAAGTACAATTAGGTTGGCATAAAAATCTATCCCATGTATTCTGATAGGTACAACTTTGCAAAATTTTCTAGCTTTTGTTGTTGAACCAGGGATTTGAACTATCATGACATGCTTCAGGTTGGTTGGGCGAATCTTACTAGTGCATAAAATTTTTTCGGTGACAAATGAATGCGATGCTCCAGAATCAAACAATACTCTTGCTAAAACTGAGTTGACAGAAAACATACCCAGCACTACATCTGGCGCTTCCTGGGCTTCTTCTGCGTTCATGTGGAAGAGACGACCGTTCGTTGTGTGCGGTTCCTCGGGAAAATCTCCTTCCTGGTTGAACACGATGCTACTGCTGAGCTGGGGCATTCACAGGGGCATTAGCGGCAGTCTTCTTGGTACACTCATTGGAGTAGTGATCCTTCACTCCACACTCGAAACAAGTGATCTGGGACATGTCCTTGACTGCGACAGGTACAGCATTGCTGCCAGTTCTGGGTGCAGTGTTGTTGTTGTTGTTGCTCTTGGGAGGGGCAGGGTTGAAATTGTTGGCATTGCCGGAGTTGTGATTGTTTCCTCCGCACTTCACATTTCCTCCGCTACGGTTGGGGTAGCTTGGGCGAGAGTTTGGGGGTCGGTTGTTCCTTGGTGCATATCCTGGTGAAGGGTTGGGACGATACTTCTGGTGACTACTGGATCCAGACTGCTGCATCATACGGCGCTTGCGGTTTTTGTTTGCCTGGTTAATCTTCCCTTCCATCTAAATGGCAGAGTCGACTAGCTCTTCGAGATCATCGAAACGGATGTTGACAAGGACAGTCTGCATCTCATCATGAAGTTTGTTTAAGAATCTCTCCTTCTTCTTGGCCTCCATGTTGATCTCATCGGATGCATATCTGGCAAGTGACAAGAATTTGTCACGGTACTCTACCACAGTCATTCTTCCTTCCTTCAAGTCACGGAATTCATCTCTCATCCTGTTGACAAGACCTTGCGGCACGTGGGTGCGGCTGAACTTGACCTTGAATGCTTCCCAGGTCATCACCTGGCCATGGTTCATATTGCAGATGCTATTCCACCAAGCTCTTGCATCTCCGGCCAGATAGTGGGTGGCGAAGAGAACTTTCTCATTCTCATCAACCCTGGCAACCTCTAAGTTGGTTTCCATGGTCTGTAACCAGTCATCAGCATCTAATGGGTTTTCAGATTGGTTAAAGATTGGGGGATTGGTGTTCTGAAAGTTTTTGAGTTTGGATCCTTGGTGATCCTGATTTACATGTCCTTGGTTGTTGAGAGCCATTTGGGTGATCTGCTGCAATGTTGCTAAGTTGGCTTGACGCTCGGCCCTGCTTGCTTCACGGTCCACGATGAGATTCTGCAAGATCTGCAGCATTGGGTCCTCCAACGAGCTTCTCCCTCCTTGGTTTCCACGAGTCATCTGAAGATTGAGACAGATATAGGGGTAAGAGGGAAATTCTACGGTTCATGGTTTTGGGTTTTTCAAATCCACAACTTTGACTTAGATTCAGGTTTTTCAACTAACTTCTTTTTCATTCATGCAAGCAAGCACCCGATACAACACACACCACAACGATCAAAGGGGAAAACATATGGTTTGAAGAACCATTCTGTATACTATGATACAATGAGATGATACATCTCATGCTACGATAGTGCTCTAGTGCATCTACTCATCGTCGATGAAGTCGGAGTCTTCATCATCAGTGTAGAAGTCCACAGCATCCTCCTCTAAAAAGTCATCATCGTTGCCGAGGTAAGAATCCATATCTCCCTAGATGTCTTCACCCTCATCTTCTTCTTCCTTGGCGGCAAGCTGAGCTTCCTACTCCTTGACGGTCTTCTCGAGGTCGGCCACCTTCTTGTGAAGACGGGCGATGGTGCGATCCTTCTTTGCACGCTGGCAGCGAAGAGACTGACGATCTTGGACAAGAAGTGTGAAAGTCTGGGCATTCTGGTCGGCAATGGCAAGGTTCTGGTTGGCTAACTCTCTGGCATTGTCCAGTTCCTGCTGCTTGTCATGAAGCAAGAAGTCAAGGTTCTCCACTTGACGCCTCAACTATGGGTGACTTGGTATCTCCATCGGCATTCCCATGAAGTCACGTCTTGCATAGTAGGCAAAACAGGTTCCTTGGATCTTGTTGACGCTGAGGGCACATAGACGTGGGAGAGCTTCATGCATTTCCCTGGCTAATCCATCTAGCAAGTTGTTCTCTCTCATGGAGAACTAAATTCTCCCGGAAGTTGGTGCTTTGATGCTTCCCCGAAGATCCGCGGTGACTAGCCACTATAGGTCTCCTCCTGGGGGTCCTGGAAGTTGAGCTCCAAGAAACTCCGAATGTGGGCGTCCCAGTAACTCTGACAGCGAATCCAGATCCCTCTCGAAGATTAGCAGACATCCGTTTCCCAACTGGTAAAACTTGCTGAACTAAGTCTCCATCTACAAGAATTTAGGATGAGGAAGTTAGTGAAGTGATCAAGTGTGTCAAATTTTAAGTAGTAATGTAAGAATTTTGAGGAACATGCCTTTTTGAGAAAAAATGAGTTCACAAGGGTAAGAGGGGAAATAGTTTTTCACAAATACTCACTTTGGTTTTGAAGCTAAGTTTTTGGTTTGGATGTCCATTCTAACTAGGGTCTCCTATGGTGAGGATGGCTCTGATACCAACTTGTCAACACCCGGATTTTTAATCCCAGATGCCCGTTATGCCATACCTCGCAATCCCAGGATTACCATTTTTGCGAGACATAACGGATTGGATATCACAATACATCATCCATTACAAACCATACATAAGGTTTTACACAAATAAGGATCTCATGATCTAGTCTTTAATACAACAAGCAGCGGAAATAAACGATAGCGTAGCGGTGGGGTCCAACTTCAGGGGCACAAGCAATGCTGACGAAGGCATATAGTCCTAGTTATCATAGCCGTCCTGCTGACCATCATCTTGATAATCTCCTTCATAGTCTGGCCATGATAATAGACAGGGACAAAAGCCATGAGTACTCTTCAAGTACTCGCAAACTACTATTAACAGGTACTATTATTCTAAGTCAAAGTGCTAAATATAAGTTTAACTATCAAATTAAGGCTGAAACCTAAGCTGAGTTCAGAAGCAAAGAAAGATAAGTAAGGTTCTAGAATCGCTTAAGTTGGGAAGCTATTATCATCAACACAACCCTGTTGTGGTCAAGTCTAAAGTTCATCATTCGTTTCAAGTTATTTAGAAAACATCTCACAACGAAACGGTATGGCCATTCTAGCTGTCCATAACCGCGGATGCGGCTATTCGAATAGTTTGACACTCTGCAGAGGTGGTACACTTTCACCACAAGATTCGATACATCTGTCAGGGATAACCCTGAATCATCATACTTAGTATGCAGATAATCAAACATAACTTTCCCTTTACACACCCTAGTACAAGCACCTCTCCTATGAGCATGGCCTCCCAACCATGACCATCAGTCATCTTGGGCACTGCATAGGTGGACAACATTGAGAGGTAGCCTCAGCTCAAACCTCTCCCATGAGGGAACTAATACTAATGCATATAACTTTCTAGCTAAGCCTTACCCAATTCAGGTAATGTGGTTGTACGGTAAATTTGGAATGGTATCGCATCCGAATCCAACCATCAGTTTTATAACAGGGTTAAGGCTCATGCCTCGTCATTTTCATCATCATAAACCAGTTGTGTTTCTCAACACATGTCAAAACATCTCAATAGAATTACTCATCATTCCAAGGTTTTCATAATTCATTTTCACCAAGTATTCCCATCTAGAGTGACTCAAGTTTTTGATCTATACTAAGATACTAAGTTAAGAGTGTTCACTAAGGTTGAAGTGATGGGTTCAATCTCATGCCATAGGATGACATCTAAAGGTTTCTAAGTAGGTCAAGTTTTATACTTTTTATGCTACCTTCAAAACAAGTAAAGAACTTTGTGTGAACTAAGGGAGGTAAAACTTGTCAATAAGACTTGGGGTACTAATAGTTAAAGGGGTGTGATCAAAGCATGCTTAAGGCATATTTGCTAAACCATCTAGTTTTAAATATAGCTTGCTAACAATAGCTTGCCTTGGTTGGTGCAGTGGTTGAAGTTTTCTTCTTCGTCTTTTTCTTGGTAGAACTCCTCCTCCACGAAAGTTTGGTCGGTACTAGCGTCTATAAATACATAGGGAGTGCACAATCACCAAACAATACTTAACTATGCTAAGTAGCATTCTAAAACACACATTTGATGATCTATTATCATCACAAACATCACAAGTTTTAATTCAATAGTTTCAACCTTTTTATTTTAGAAAAGTAATTTCTACTCATTGAAATTTCAACTAAAAATTAATATTCACCACCAAAATATGGGATCATGTGGACACATGTCCTCACCACATATTCTAACATGTGGGAATGAGATTTAAGGGTTGGATCAATATTACTTTGGTTTAAGTTCATTATTTAATGATTTAAAGTGACTAGAAATGCCTCTATAGCATTACTTTGGTACTAGTCCAAAGTCACTGCATGTAAACCTTAATATTATTACATATTTGGATAGATATGATGAAATGTGATTTTTGAGAGTTGGAATCAACTCAAAAGCTAACTTGGTTGATTTTATAAAAATGTTGCAAGGTGCAAATGCTTCTGTTTTGTTATTTTTATTAGGAGAGATCTATAACTCTAATTGAAATAAATCCAACGGGCATGGATAGATTATTTCATTACCTTTCAGACAAAATTGGTTTCATGCAATTTAGATTTCTAAAACTCTCTGAATTGATTTTTAAACTAGGGGACAGAAACTAGATTTAACTAAAAAGGAAAAAACCAGATTTGAATCTATGGGCTAGCGCGGGAAAAGAAATGGGCTGGCCCAGTGGCTCTCCACGGCGCGGGGCTCAGCTGAGAGGGGGGTCCCGCTTGTCAGCGGCACTTAACACGCAAAATGGTACGCCCGCTGTGGGCCATGCAATTAGAAGCGAGATCAACGGCTAAGGGTCGTCGTCGACGAGGAACAGGTCGCCGGCGAGCTCGAACCCTAGCGGCTCGGTGGGGGTCTACTGGGGGCGTACCAGGGCTCCGGCGGGGTCAGCAAGGCAGGCAAACGACGTGGAAGATGACGGCGAGGCGAGGCGCGGTTGCGGTGGAGCTTGGGGCGGTCGAAATCAACGGCGCCCTTCTCCTCCAGAGGCGGCGGCTCCGGTTCCAATTCCGGCGAGCTGCTGCTCCACTTGCTCCGGCTAAAGGTGGGTGAGGATCAAAGAGGTGAGGGGAGTGGAATGGTGTGGAGAAGAATGGCTGGGGAGGGCTCCTTTTATAGGCCCGATGGTGAGACTGAGCGAGATGGGTGGTCGACGATGGAGACATGGCTACGGCGAGCCAGCGGCATGGTAGGGGATGGCGATCGATGGGTGGTTCCCTGGCGGTGCTCTAGGACTTAAATGCGGCCACAGGGGCGGTGGTATGCGGTCTGGGCGAGGTGGCGCTCTGAGAGGCAGAGGCCGCGGTGTCCACGGCGAGCGGTGGCTGTGAGGCGTTGGGCGGCCAGCGGGGGTGTCTGGGGTGTTCGCCAGGTTGAGGTGGAGCAGCGGCGCGGGCTGTGGTCGAGCGGCGACTTGTGCACACGGGGACAGAGCATGCTCTTCGGGCGGCATCGGCATGGTGCGGTAGCTATTTGTGTTTGATTCTGCCTGCCATGTGTTTGATGAAATGGCCGCAAGAGAAAAAGTTTTGAATTTTGAGTTCAAAATTTTTGAGTGATCTCCACTAGTGATAGGTAGTCTCTGGTTGCAAGGGTTTTGAAAGTGGAGGTCAAATAGATGGTTTTTGAAATTGGGGTGATCTATGCATATGTATTAGATTCAATTTTAAATTGTCATAAAAATAGTTAACAGAATGTTTTTAGCAGATCAAAAGGTGGGCCTTGGTACCTCATTATGTGTACTAGCAAGGGGTGCAAAGATCAAGAATTGTTTCTGGTAAGAATTGAGTACTAGGAATAGCGAAAGTAGGCATGAGAGTTAAATTTGCCAAAATGACCGTTCCTTCCTTTTAATTCTTTTTTATTTGATTTTCTTTAGGAAAAGTTTGGGAATGTTGTAGATGATGTTTAAATCACCTAAGAAAAATTTTACAAGCATTGGATCAATCAATCATGGCAATTCAAACAACTCCTATTTTAAATGCACACACATATGAATGCTTTCATTTTAAATTTGGAAAAGTTTTTGGTAACCCTATTTTTGGATGATTTGATCTTGATAAGCTTGGATTAAAGTTTTGGGATGTTACAAACCTTCCCCCCTTAAACAAAATCTCGTCCCGAGATTTACAAAGAAAACTAGGAACTAAAGAGATCTGGGAACTCTGTTCTAATGTAATCTTCACGTTCCCAAGTAGCTAAAGAGACAACCCCAAGTTCAAAATATTTTTTATTAGTTGCTGGTATTTATTCTGCTGCCAAGTATACCTTGCACTAAACATTTTCCTCTGTGAGTTAGCATTAATAATTTGAGTTGAAACAAAGTCCTACTGAGAGGTATATATTATACCTATCATCCAGCACAGGTCCTATGCCAAGGTGAATAGAAGGATGCCTTTAAGAAAAATAACAAAAATAGCAACTTTCTTCCTTGGAAAAATTCTCTAGGTCAAATCAAGCGTGGTACTGACCTTATTTCACCTCCCTGTACCTCCTAGAACCAGTATCTAGCAAATCCTAGCAGCTCAAAATTTATTGAGCTCTGGTTAAATTGTGGTGATTTTAATACTTCTGTAATGGGTATTTTCACTAAATAAATCACTCCAGGAGCTTGGCAACTCCAAACTGAGTGAATCCAATTCCTACAGAAAGATATTCCAAGTGTCTACCAAATGCCCTGGGAACAAACTCAATAGCTTCTGTAGAATTAATCTGGTGAAAAAGAGAAAAACTATACAGAACTGATTTGGGAATTTCCTAAGGGCATTCTGGTAATTCTGTTGACACGATTCCGACTCTAGGTGTTTCAGTACACCAAACCCTACCAAACCATCCAAGGAAATAATTTTTGGAGCTCTAGATAATTTCTGGTGAATTATTTCCTCAAACTAGAGTTTAATCCACCTTAAAAATCATAATTAAATCTAGGAAATTGATATTCAAGTGAAATCACTTGTAATGGTTTTGTCCTATCAAGACCTATCTGAGGATATCACTTTTGCACAGTGGTATCCTACAGACCTCAGAACCCTAATCTAATTTCAAGAACTCTATCCTAGACACCTATCCTCCCAGAGAAAGCACTACAGTGGCAATCTAGTAAGTTCAGTAGTAATCCTTTTGTTTGATTTCTGTATGGTTTGATGCTTGTATGCCTTGTATTGATTGTGGACTTGTCTGCTTGCATGTGCACCCGATGACGATGATAGTGTGAGTGTCTGACGACAAGAAGGAAGTGACTTGTTATTAATTGTTTATTGTGTATTCTTGGTTTTCTAAAGAAGTCTAGGGAGTTATTGCTGATCACATGCAAGCCACCATTCCTAAACTCTGATATATGTCCTACTCTCTTTTACCTCTTTTGTATCCTCCTTATAAATTGCATTAACTACCTGCATGTCTCGTTTTACAAATACTGTGATAGTAACTTAGCTCCTCCAAGTTATGACTTAGTGTCCTTCGAGGCACCACCCTGATGTACCTACCATTTTATCCCTCTAGATCGAGAGTATGATGGTTAACATCCTGCCCCGTTGGAAACCCTGATTTTGAGAAAATAAACTGTTTTGGGGATTTACCCCACTACAAAGGTTTTAAACTGCTTTATAAAACCCTTGGGAAGAGGCATCATTCCAAGCAGATGTTTTAAATAAAGAAATGGTGATGATGAGCAATGAGAAAGTGATGGGATGTTCTACGCCTTTACCGGAACATTTTTTATCTGTGCAACCACATTACCCCAGGTGTTGGGGCTTAACTCGTAGTTTGTCCGCATAGCCGAGGCAATTTCTACAATGCTTATGCGCAGAGATTCCTAGAATTCCGGGTAGGCGCTACCAGATCTCGGATCTGAAGCCTGTTGCTTGTTTCGTCAAGAGTGAGCCTGAACTGGCAGGAGGCCGGTGCAACAATTAGGTCTCCCGCGGAAGGTATGAATTGGAGTACGGAAGGAAGTGGAGTCACCAGTTTTAAGGTATACGCCAAGTTGCGGCTTGGGTATGCGCGTGTATAGAAGGCAAGACTATGGCTGGGAGCCACATACTCGTTGCCGGGGAGAACAAACCCAAAAGGAAGAGCATACCTTTGCTTGGGTCGACAAGCGAAAGGTTAAGTTTGATTATCCGTACCCCCATCTACAGTGGTAGTGGGCCATGGTTGTATCCCGCGGATGTATTGATTCTTGTGGGGAAAGTGCACAAACTCTATAGAGTATAATCTATTCGAATAGCCGTGTCCACGGTCAAGGACGGTTGTAAAGGTGTTGGCTAGTAGTACCCAAATTGTGCTTGTTTGGGAAACAAGTACTATGAGGACGAAGGTTCCGGGGGAACCCGAGTTCGAATGTTTTGTTTTGGACCAGAGGTGGTCAAGAAGGCTTAAAAAAGGTTTTTACTCCAAAACTATTTTCGAAACTCTTTTTCAACAAAGATATGGAGATGTCTTGATTTATAAAACAGAAGCATGTTTTCAAAACTCTTTTTCAACAAAGTTATGGAGATTCCATAACTTGAAAAGTTAGTTTAGGCTTTCCAAAAGCAACCCTAGATAGAGCTATCTCGCCACAGCCAGAATTGCATTTCCTTGTTTCACTTATCTTGGTGGTTTGCGAGTACATTCCATGTACTCACGGCAGTGTCCCTGGCTATTTACTTGGCCAGACTTTCAGAGTTTCGACTTCGGAAGATTCAGGTGACGTCCAGCGAGCTAGGCCATCATCCCAGTCAGCTGCCTGTAGGTTGAGGCACGGTTGGGCTCTATGTATGATGATATTCCGCTGCTAAAGATGATGTAGCCAGAATGGCATTTATGTAAGTCTTGTAATTCGTTATGTTTCGGATGTTGTAATGATACTTGTCAGTTATGTTCCATGGCTCACTGATCATGGGAACATGGATGTATGCATAACAGGGATTTCTCGGATGAATAATCCGGGGAGCCCATAGACTTGGTATCAGAGCCATCCTGACTTTAGGAGACCTTAGTTAGCATGGACGTTAGACAGGAAACGACAAACCTATTTTCTAAAAAGACAAGGGAGAATAGATGACTATTGGCAAAAGTGCTTATGTCCTTTCCCCCTCTGATTTTGGAGAAAACTACTTGAATTAATATGATTTTCATAATCTCAAAATCATGCACACCTGTCACTAACCCGACCTGAACCTAAACCCTTTTGTAGATGGAGCCTATTTATGAATAGTGGATGAAGATTGGATTTCCCCAAATCCTATGGGCCTCGATGCAACTGTGCGGTTACCATCAGATACCTACCTACACCCTCCACAAGGGACTGGAATCAGGAGATTATGTGGGACAGATTGTCACACTAGCCAAGCTAGGAACCAATGGAAGCCCTATCTACTCCATAGGACCTCGGATGCCTATTCCCATACTTGCTATTGACTTGGTAGCCAGAGAAGCTTTGATGCGCATCCGTAGTTCCCTCCCAGAGATGAGACAGCCCACAACCTTCCACCTCCCCATGAAGGGAAATGTCGACTGCATCGGAGGAACTCAAGACCCCAGCCTGGCGTATCCTGCTCTATCCTTTCAGACACGTTACAGCTACTCTAGCAATGAGGCGTTAACAACAGTTATTGACGAATACCTCCACTCCAAGATGGAGCTCCATCGCCTGCAAACCATTCTCACCCGTAAAGAAGCTCTGGAAACCCTGCAAAGGAATCAAGCACGGAGAACTGCAATTGAAGGAACCTTGAGGGAAGCCGCCCCTAGGAAAAGCAGGAAGTGCACCACCGCCAGTCAATAACTCTGTAGGTTCAAGCCCCTCAATATGGCGCAGGAAACCTCCACTGATCTGCCAGAAGCTAGCCACGACTCCACAGAGGCACCCTCCGAATAATCACCCACGTTGCGATACTCACCCGTTTAGCAATAGGGTAAATTCATGTATCGTCCCTGAATGTGTTTTGTAATGCCTAAGTACTATTGGCACCCTCGGGTGCGGATTGGTTGGTATGTAATAACTTCTCTGGATTGCTATGCTTGCTTGATTGTCCTCTTCTTGCGTGTTTTACCCAAGACGTTGCATCAGACCCAACCCGAAACTTCTGCCACCAATAGGACCCCCCAGGATGGCCATGGAGACAGGAAGCTCGAAGAAGGCATGTAGCCGTTGCGGAGATGGAAGACACCAAGCCAATAGATGCTCCGGCAACTTCCCAAACTGCAGAGAACCTCATTCGTCCAAAGTTTGCCCAACCCGACTTATCACTTGTTTCCTCTGCGAAGGCCAAGACCATGTTCCCATCAAATGCCCAATATATCCCCTCATTGGCAAGGCCCGTCAACCTCCCAGCGCCAGCAAAGGCAAGTCGCCAAAACAGTTATGCCGAAGTATAGGTACCTGCTTCACGTGTGGACTACCCGGTCACTTCAGCAGAGAATGCCTCGAGGGTAAACCCGTCAAGACTTCCTCGACAGACAAGCCCGAAGGCACCCAAGGTCCCCTCCTCCGGAAAAGATGGTCACCCTACCGCTCGGTACCCTGCAACTCAAGACTGAAGATTTCCTTTGCATCTACAGACGACAGCACCCCGTGCAAGTAAAGGTCACGAGAGAAGCTCCTTAACTCACCCTAGGATTCCCTGAACGTCAGCAAGTCCAGCTTGTAATAAACCTAGCCCATGTTCCCCTAGAACGACACCCCTGATGCTACCCTCTCTTAGGTCGGTGTCCGCTACCTTAAGAACCATCTTTTGCCACCCTTATAAGGATGCCCTCGACTGGTAACTCTCCGCTCTACCCAAGTCCAATCCTAAGGGGAAAAGACTGCGTCTTTCCCACAAAATAGATTACCTCACTGCCAAGAGAAAATACCACCCTAGGACCCGAAGACACATATTTTAAGACACAGACTTGGATACAATAACCCATTTAAGAGAAGCGCCGTAGACCCTTACAGAAGGAAGATCCCTCCCTGCAACCATGGTTGAAGCCAGCTCGACCCTCGAGTTTCAAGAAGATTGAAGTTCAACCTCACTATCAGAGTGTTTCCGTTCAAAGACAAAGTAGACAAGTTAGTACACAAAAAACCCCTCGTACTAACTCCGAGACAAATCCCCTAACCTTACTCTCTCGAATGTCGGGACGAGATTCTTTTAAGGGGGAAAGATTAATAACATCCCAATTTCAGCAACCCTGATTAGTTGTCCAGAATGCAAAAATCAGGGGGAACAAAATCTTTTTTCTTGTGCATTGGTGCAGTGCTTGCTTATTGTTTATCTACCTTTGTGTTTATGAGAGTGTATCTTATGATAACCCTTACCCCACTCCTAGTTGACAAGGCTATTTACCAAAACTATCCTGGCTCATTTTACATATTCTCAAACGTTCTGGCATTTCAAAACATCAGCCAAGATGCCTATGTAACCAAAACTATTTTGGTAGCTTCTATTGACAAAACTATGGAGAGATATATAATACAATCTCCTTATGTTTTCAAGACAGAACACTCAACTAATCTTATCTCTAGTTTCCCCAAAACCTCTTTTCAAAGCATTTGAATTCCACTCTTGGTAGAGATACCAAGGACTCTCCTCTTATTCAAAACCCAACCTCTTCAAAATGCCCCAACCTTACCTCAAGCTGAGCTTGATGGTAACCCCTGGTAGTAGTTGGATAGTTTATAGGATGAGTTGCCTTGATCTACTGTCTGATGAGTTGCTTTGATCTGCTGTTTGACTTATCTGCTTAGGAAGTAGTCTGAGCTACTCGAGGAGCTCATCATTAGGATGAAGAGGTATCCATTCCCTCACATCCTAAGCAAGATCAACTCACTAGGTACTAAGAGATCATCCAGAACCCTTACCAGATCAATTCTGAGGATTTCCATTCTAGATGTTCCAAGTCCATGAAGACCAATATTCAGCTTGGAACCCTTCCAATCAATATAATCTTCCATATATTCCACTTGCTAATGCTCTAATACCTTTCTACATCTCCAAGAACATTCCCTCCCCTACTCTAGTCAAAATCCTCAAAACTGCCAAATTTGACTAAGTCTGGAAACAGTTTCAACACCACCCTTTTGAATGCCTCCTTTTCTCAAACCATGTGCATTTTTGGAAATGCACCTGAACCATCTTGCCAACCATCCTAAGGACTACCAAGGCCCACATTGCACCCTGGTTAGATCCCCCTCCAGCCCACTTGTCCATGATGGTTTTGCAGATAAGAAAATAACATTTCCTGCAAAACTAGTCATCATGGCTACTTTGGTAGAAGCCCACACCCTCATACCACCTCCTATGCACCAACTTTCTGCATGGTTGTGATCTACTCAGTGTTGTCTAGCAAAACCTACTTCACTTGCCCCATGTGGATCTCTGTGCTGCTTAAACCCACATGGTTTATAAGGCATCATGACTCATTTTGCAGTGCAGCCTTAATTTCCACAAAGTTTGCCATCACTTCTAGATCACCTCAAATGCTATTAATTCAATCTCTTCCTTCCATGATCATCTATATGACTTGGTCTACCTGCCCATCTATCCCTTGCACCGAGGTGATCTATGAGCTCCAAAATGCAAGCATGTTTTGGTGATATAAAAATAACATCACCCTAGATCATCAACTCCTTGTTTTCCATCATTTTCAAGTTGGAAATTCATTCCACAAGGTTGCAAATGCTTGATACACCTTCTCTATCTCATCTCCATTGATCCGCAAGATTTATCAATAATTATCCATAATTATTATGGCCCCAAAACTATTTAATTCCCTAAATAGTCAAAATCTCCAAAACTCCCTCCATAAAGGAAAGTTTGATTTTTGCCAAAACACTTCTCTAAATTTTGGCTCATGTGAGTTCCATATATCATACCTCATCTCTCCCTCTCAAAAATAATTATTTTTGAGGAGCTTTATTATTTATTTTTACCCATTTCTAAAATGCCTGAATTGGAATAATAATTGTTTTAAATACTTTGGTGTCCCAATAAATCTTGGGAAAATTCCCCTAAGTGTGTATTCACATCTAGGACCCTCTCACATCAAAAAGCAACCTAGTGTAATGTAAAAATATCAAATGATCTTCTAGAAATCACTTCTGTCCTTTATGAGTAAATGGATTTAGGTGGACTAAAACCCCACATAAAAATCTCAATTAAATCCTAGGAGTCTACCTTGACCTCATCTATCTACCAGTACCATTTCCTCCTCTGGTCCAATGCAAGATTGTGGACTTCCTTCATAACCATCAATTGGATCAAACTTGCCAATTAAACAAATCCACTACTCCAACCATTTCCAAATTCCATCAAAACTTGTTCAATGCTTATCCTTAGCACCAGGACACATCCTTGGTCGACCAGCACTGTAGCACCACTTGAGCCCTTCCCATTTTGCCCTTGTACTAGTAGGAAGAGGAGAGAGAGAACAAAATCGTACAAGGATCTACTTCACTTAATTACGATAGCTGCCACCACTTCCCTCTCTGATCCAGCACGACCAAAACCCCTTCTTACCCCTCTCCACCGACCCCTGGACCAATCCCTGTCTAGCTTTCCCTCTCCACCATGTCCAAAAAGGACATTTACACCATCTTCTCATCCCACTCGGTATAAAGACCATCAACCCTCCCCAGCATGTCCCTGCCCCTCATTTGCCCCCTCTCCTCCTCACTCACCTCCACCAAGCTCCCCATCCCTTCCTTCCCTCTCCTTTGGCCATTTTTGAGCTCGAGCTTGCAGTACCTTCTCCCCTGCTCCCCTCCACTTGCATGTGGCCTCACTGCAACCCACTACCCAGATCCACCTCGCCCAATCTCTAGAGATCCTCCCAGCACCTATCTCGACCTAGAGAAGGAGAGAGCCTCCTCTCGGTTTTCTCAAAGGACTCGACCAGGTGGTCTCCCTCCTAGTCCCCTACTTTCTACATTGGCATTCTTAGCCTCCTCGGAGCCAACCCTAACCTCCTCGGCCCTACTCTTCGACATGCAGACACCCCAACAGAGGCATCTGAGAGCGGCCGAGTGAGCACCGCCATCGTCACCGTGCGAGGATACTGCCGAGGTAGCACCTGCCCCTGCCGCCCATCCCCGGGCTCGTCGAGGACCGCCGCGTTGCCTACGCCCTTCCCCTTCACCGGAGATGGCCTCATGTGAGCTCCCCGCACCGCCCCGTCGGCCCCTAGGGTTTCTGTGCGACGCCGCTCGTCGGAGGTGGACGACGAGCTCCTAGCCGTCGATCACCTCTCTCATCTAACGGCCAGGAACCTCTGGTACCTCTTCACCCGCCGCCGTCACTGACCACTGGGCCCCACCCAACGGGATTCAAATTCCACTCCCGCCGGAGACCCCCTCCCCTGTTGGGCCGAATTGGCTCGGCGGCCCACCGCCTCGCGCAAATCAAGCCTAGTCAACATAGCTTGCCTTTTTCTTTTGTTTTTCCACCAGATCTGCTAGAATGCTGTTTGGTTTAAATCCTGTTAAAAATGTAAATGAAGTCCAAACGCGAAGTTTCAAATTTCTGGTTGTTCCCCGATGTTTTCTGAAACATGCAGAGATAACCCCAAGTTCAAAATAATTTTTATTAATTGCTGGTATTTATTCTGCTGCCAAGTATACCTTGCACTAAACATTTTCCTCTGTGAGTTAGCCATACTCATTTAAGTTGAAACAAAGTCCTACTGAGAGCTATTTGGTATACCTATCATCCAACATAGGTCCTATGACAAGGTGAACAGAAGGATGCCTTTAAGAAAAATAACAAAAATAGCAACTTTCTGCCTTGGATAAATTCTCTAGGTCAAACCAAGTGTGGTACTGACCTGATTCCTACTCCCAGTACCTCCTAGATCCAGTATCTACCAAATCCTAGCAGTTCAAAATTTATTGAGCTCTGGTTAAATTGTGGTAATTTAAATACATCTGAAGTGGGTATTTTCTCTAAATAAATCACCCTAGGAGCTTGGCAACTCCAAACTGAGTGAATCCAATTCCTATAGAAAGGTATTCCAAGTTTCTACCACATTCCCTTGGAGCTAACTCAATAGCTTCTGTAGAATTAATCTGGTGAGAAGGAGAAAAACTATACAGAACTGCCTTTGGTAATTTCCTGAGGGCATTCTGTAACTCTGTTGACACAATTCCAACTCTAGGTGGTTCAGTACACAAAACCCTACCAAACCATCCAAGGAAATAATTTGTGCAGCTCCAGATAATTTCTGGTGAATTATTTCCTCAAACTAGAGTTTAATCCACCTTAAAAATCATAATTAAATCTAGGAAATTGATATTCAAGTGAAACCACTTATAATGGTTTTGTCTTATCAAGACCTATATGAGGATATCACATTTACACATTGGTATCCTAGAGACCTCAGAACCCCAATCTAAGTTCAAGATCTCTATCCTAGACACCTATCCTCCTAGAGAAAGCACTAAAGTGGCAAGCTAGTAAATTCACACCAATAAAACCCAACTTCTCCAAAACCTCCCAAGTTCAGTAGTAATCCTTTTGTTTGATTGTTGTATGGATTGATGCTTGTATGCCTTGTATTGATTGTGGACTTGTATGCTTGCATCTGCACCCGATGACGACGATAGTGTGAGTGTCTGGCGACAAGAAGGAAGGGACTTCTTATTAATTGTTTATTGGGTATTCTTGGTTTTATAAAGAAGTCCAGGGACTTATTGCTGATCACAGGCAAGCCACCATTCCTAAACTCTAATATATGTCCTACTCTCTTTTACCTCTTTTGTATCCTCCTTATAAATTGCATTAACTACCTGCATGTCTCGTTTTACAAATACTGCGATAGTAACTTGGATCCTCCAAGTTATAACTTAGTGTCCTTTGAGGCACCACCCCAATGTACCTACCATTTTATCCCTCTAGATCGAGAGTATGATGGTTAGCATCCTACCCCGTTGGAAACCCTGGTTTTGACAAAATAAACTGTTTTGGGGATTTACCCCACTACAATGGTTTTAAACTGCTTTATAAAACCCTTGGGAAGAGGCATCGTTCCAAGCGGATGTTTTACAGAAAGAAATGGTGATGATGAGCAACGAGAAGGTGATGGGATGTTCTACACGTTTATCGGAACAATTTTTATCCGCGCAACCACATTACCCCAGGTGCTAGGGCTTAACTCGTAGTTTTTCCGCATTAGCCGATGCAACTTCTACGATGCTTATAGGGAGAGATCCCTGGAATTCTAGGCAGGTGCTACCAGATCTCGGATCTAAAGCCTGTTGCTTATTTCGGCAAGAGTGAGCCTGAACTGGCAGGAGGCCGGTGCCACAATTGGGTCTCCCGCAGACGGTATGACTTGGAGTACGGAAGGAAGTGGAGTCACCAGTTTTAAGGTATACACCAAGTTGCGGCTTGGGTATGCGCCTGTATGGAAGGCAGGACTATGGCTGGGAGCCACATACTCGTTGCCAGGGAGAACAAACCCAAAAGGAAGAGCATGCCTTTGCTAGGGTCGACAAGCGAAAGGTGAGGTTTGATTATCCGGACCGCCATCTACAGTGGTAGTGGGCCGTGGATGTATCCCAGCGGATGTATTGATTCTTGTGGGGAAAGTGCACAAACTCTGTAGAGTATAATCTATTTGAATAGCCGTGTCCACGGTCAAGGAATGTTGTAAAGGTGTTGGCTAGGAGTACCCAAACTGTGCTTGTTTGGGAAACAAGTACTATGAGGACGAAGGTTCCGCGGGAACCCGAGTTCGAAAGTTTTGTTTTGGACCAGAGGTGGTTAAGAAGGCTTAAAAAGGGTTTTTACTCCAAAACTGTTTTCGAAACTCTTTTTCAACAAAGATATGGAGATGTCTTGATTTATAAAACAGAAGCATGTTTTCAAAACTCTTTTTCAACAAAGATATGGAGATGCCATAACTTCAAAAGTTAGTTTAGGCTTTCCAAAAGCAACCCCAGATAGAGCTATCTCGCCATAGACAGAATTGCATTTCCTTGTTTCACTTATCTTGGTGGTTTGCAAGTACATTCCATGTACTCACGGTTGTGTCCCTGGCTATTTACTTGGCCAGACTTTTAGAGTTTCGACTTCGGAAGATTCAGGTGACATCCATCAAGCTAGGCCGTCTTCCAAGTCAGCTGCTTGTAGGTTGAGGCACGGTTGGGCTCTACGTATGATGATATTCCGCTGCTAAGGATGACGTAGCCAGAATGGCATTTATGTAAGTCTTGTAATTTGTTATGTTTTAGATGTTCTAATGATACCTGTCGCTTATGTTCCACGGCTCACTAATCATGGGAACGTGGATGTATGCATAACAAGGATTTCTCGGATGAATAATCCGGGGAGGCTACATAAGATATACGAACCTGTTCATCCAAGGCTCTTGCGGTTACAATGTCGTGCTCCTCTTCTGGTGCTGCTATATTTTTTATTCTGTCCATGTACATGATTCCTCTATCGTTAAAATTCCAGGGCGTGTTGTTATCATCTGAATCCATTTTATTCACTATTACCGATGCTGACTTGCCTATAGTAGAGCATTTGTTCCCAACATTAATGTCATGAGTGGCTGCCTCGGCTGTATGCTTTGATTGATTGATTTGACTAGTGCTGGAAATGTTTGCAACGTTGGTCAGGTCATTCTCGCATCTATCAAAACATCTCAGCACGTCAGTTGCACTCTGATGGGATGCTCGAAAGCAGTTAGCCATTGCTTCCAGTTTACTTATTTTTAGATCCCTATGCTTCATGGTAAGTTCTTTATATATCGTTGCAACATTTGTATCATCACTTATGATTTCATCACCTACTTCTTCCTCTAGCAGTATATCTATATACTTGTCCATGCATTGATCTAGCCTCTGGGACTTTGTTCCCGAACCCTCTAATTCTCTGTTACAGGTTGAGGTTATCTTGTTACAAGTCGTTTCTACCACAGGAGGTTTCAAATAATAGCTTCTTTTGTCACAGCTTTTCTACTGCAAACAGTAAACAAATATTATTTCCATGGATCGTGAATAACTGCCAAAAGAGGTAATTTTAAAATAGTTCATTTCATAGAATGATTCTTTATGTGAAACAAGATGAGGTCAAGTAGAATACTTACATTCAGTCGTCCCTACCTCCCTTTGTCAATGACATCTACTTTCAATACAGCAAGCAGATCTGATTTGTCCAAGTATTTGATTCTGGGTGTTTCTTTTGTCATAAGTGATTTTCTGCACTTGAGCGAATCCAGGTATATTATTAGAGGAAGGACTGCGCAACCTTCGGCAACACTTTGATTCATATCATCAACATGAAACTTTATTGCTGCCCTCTTGATCTCGTCAATTACAAGCTGGCAAAAGTCCATTTTTCTAGAATTCTCGATATCAAGGATTTTCACTACCCCAACTTCCCGGATGATGTGGTTGTTTAAACTTGGACATATAAGCTTTGTGCAGATTACAAGTATTATGCATTTCATTGTAAACTTGTCCGTTGCACCCTTTTTGATATGACGGGTCAGGTGTTGCACCGTTGCAGTGTCCCTCTCTCCCAAACCCAATTTCTTCTTAAGCCATAGTAAAGCAAAGGTATCGCCGACTTACGAAGGCGGCGCCTTTATAATGGCGTTAGGTAGACCAAGGGCAGAATCTGATGCATCTGCATCGAGCTATAGTCCTACCACCGGCAAACTCCATTTTCAGAGTTTCTACATCAATCTTCTTGTATAGCTTAATAATCAGGGGCCTACTAATGTTTGAATCTAGCTTGTATTCCAGGATGAAACCCCAGCCAATCTTCACCAGCTCTACTTTTTGGAGATCGTACAGATTAGGTTTAATCAATCCGTTGAGCTCTTTGAGAGAGCACCTTACTGTGTCCCTTGTATATTTTTCAATTGTCATCAGTTGATTCTTGGACATATCCTGGTAGTTTATAGAAAAAATGTATCTAATATTCATAAACTTATTTCAAAATTTCTTAGTGCAGACTGTAGTCTCGATTAAGGAACATGACATGCATTAACATTACGTAACCTTACCATGACAACATTATTCTGGTTGTTCGGACTGCCATGTTGTTCTCCACCAATCTTTCGTTTCTTCTTACGTACACCGCCTTTGATGTTTGAACCTATTTTGCGTTTCTTTTTTAGCTCCAGCTTTATTTTTGTAATTCTCAATCTTTCTGTTAAGTTCATTTTCTGACACATCAAACTCATCGTTAGTCTGTGCTATACCATCGGAAGATTCTCCATCGCTAGCCATTGCAAGAGCTCATTTTTCCCTGGTGGAAGAGACATATCAATCTTATTACAGGTTATAATTTTTGAACCGACCACCTAAAGCACTTCAATTCGACGTGCTTAATTTAAACTTTAAATTATAACTACACCTAGATGTACAGTGTAACATCAAGTTGCAGAATAGGACAGGTGCAGTTGCAGGTGCAAGTAGTTATAAAATTATGCATGCAATAAAAACTGAGAAAAAATTATACTAACCAGAACGCATTACCAATCATTCATTGAATATCGGAATTGACTTGAAGTAACAGTAAAATATAATTTACTGAAGCTGATCCTACTTGTGAAAAATATTGTGTATGTTGTCCGAGTGCATAATAAATATATTTTTTACTTACTGTACGATTTATGGAACAGGATTTCTCATAGAAAAAATATGATGTAGAAATGAAATACTCCCTCTATTTCAAAATATAAGATGTTTTGGCTTTGTGACATGAGTGCATCTAGACCCCTTTTAGTATCCATGTTCACTCCACACCTTGATGAACCTACATACTAAAATAAGTCTAGATACACTTCATTCACAAAGCTAAAACATCTTATATTTTGAAACGGAGGAAGTATTAGATATAGAAAGCTATGGTTTCGATATTTAAATTTTATTAACCTATTCCCTCCGTCCTAAAAAGGATATCAAAAGTTTGTTTGAATTTGGATGTATCTATATACTCCCTCCGATCCAAATTAATTGACTTCGATTTATATAGATTCGGATGTATCTAGTACTAAAACATGTCTAGGTTCATCCGAATCTAGAGAAATCCAAGTAAATTAATTTGGATCGGAGGGAGTACTAAATACTGTCTAGAATCGTATTTTGTTGAAATTTTTCTGAAAAACTAATTTAGACTATAATAGTCTTTCAATTTATCGTGGACTTGATCTTAGTACCAAGGTTTCCATAGTATGGACAACAAATCAATGATTCTACAAGGAAATCTTTGCTATCAAGTAAGAGCGGTAAGTTATTCGTAATTGAGTAGTAGCAGGGATGATCTCGAATCCTTATCAATGGGGATGTTTTGTTAAGTAGCTATAGAGAATCCTTACCTCGGAAAGAGGACGGCGCAGCTGGTTCCTTCTACTGCAGATTTTCCGCAATCTGCGGAAGAGTTGCTTCTCTTCTGGGATGGGACCAAGTAAGAGCGGTAAGTTTTTCGCAATTGAGTAGTAGCAGGGATGATCTCGAATCCTTATCAATGAGTATGTTTTGTTAAGTAGCTATAGAGAATCCTTACCTCGGAAAGAGGACGGCGCCGCTGGTTCCTTCTGCTACAGATTTTCCGTAATCTGCGGAAGAGTTGCTTCTCTTTTGGGGATGGGACCAAGTAAGAGCAGTAAGTGCTTCGCAATTGAGTAGTAGCAGGGATGATCTCGAATCGTTATCAATGGGTATGTTTTGTTAAGTGGCTATAGAGAATTCTTACCTTGGAAAGAGGACGGCGCCGCCGGTTCCTCCTGCTGCAGATTTCCCGCAATCTGCGGAATAGTTGTTTTTCTTCTGCGGATGGATAATAGAGGAAGCAGATGAAGGCTAATTACATACAATAATGGAGAACCGTGTCTCCTGTCGTACATAATAACAGTTGTAATGCCTGATTTTATTAAGATTTTTCCAGGGCAGTGCAAATCTTTTTTTTAAAAGGGCAGTTCAATAGTAAACTAGTTGGCAGAACAATGATTCCTGTAAATCAATGTAGCAACGACAGGAAATCATTGTCATTTACGGCCCTGGACTTTATTATAGGTATACCATATAAATTGTACTCCTAACTATCTTCGAGTTATTATATATATATTATAATTTATAAAAACAAGATGCTAACGTATCCATCTAAATCTTGTTCCATTAATTTTACCCAGATTACTTGTCATGCTCTGATCGGAATTTCACGATGCATCATACAATTTTATTTAGTGCCGAAAGTTAACACATCCATTTGTTATGTACTATAAGTTGTAAACAATACTATTTATGATGCAACATACAATTCACGATGCAACATGCCTTCTACGGTAAGTGCACTGCCATCGCATGATATCTCGAACCTTTTTCACAGAGCAGCTTGCATAGCATTTCGAAGGCAGTTCATATATATTTCATGAGCGGTGCATCTTTGTGTGTATGGCATTATAATGACAGTACCACGATGCACTCAACGATCAGTGCATGATTGATATTCGAGCTGTGCATCACAGTGTATATAGCAGGTGGGATTAAATTGCATGTCTAGTACACTGCCATTTCATATTACCTTTCACCAAGCAGTACACAGTAGGTGAAAAACGAAAAGGTACTAATTATTGAACCAAGACCCAACATGTCAGAAGTATACATCGATCCAGATAACGTTCAGCAGTGCATACTACGTACACGTGCAGTGCACCTCGCTACGCATAGCAGATGGGGTGCATTGCACGGTCATTGAACTGCCATAGAATCTTGACTTGCACTGTGCATACAACACTTTATGAAGCATTTAGAAGGCAGTTCATATATACTTCATTGGCAGTGCATACATGTCTTTAACCGCATTGTATTAGTATTATCCTGAAGCGCTCCGAATTGTACTGAATGCTAGTTGCTTATTCGTCTGAACGAAGTGTTGTGTGATACATTGCAAATGTATATATAATTTTTATGTTCCATGCTTGGTTTTATCCACTTTCTTGTGTTTTGTCCACACTTTGGAGTACTTTTCATATGATTTCTTGGACTAACCTATTAACAAGAGCCACAGTGCCAGCTGCCTGTTTTCTGCTATTTTTGGTTCCAGGAAAGTCAGAAAATGAATATTCTCGGAATTGGACGGGACAAAAGCCAGAGTGCCTATTTTTCCGGAAGTCATCAGATGCCAAAATACGAGACGGAGAGTAGCCAGGGGGCCACCACACCACCTGGATAGACCGGGCACCCCCTCGACCTCTCCTTCCGCTTATAAGATGCCCTCGAAAAAACCCTAAGTGCAGATCAAAAATCTGAAGAGTGCAGCTTGCCGTCATCTCCATCCCTAGATCAGGAGGGATCTGAAGCTCTTCCCGGCACCCTACCGGAGAGGGGAATTCACCCTAGAGGCCTTCTTCATCACCATGCAAGCCTCTGGTGTGATGCGTGAGTAGTTCATATTTGGACTATGGATCCATGTAGTAGCTAGATGGCTGGTTCTCCTCCTTCGTGCTTTCATGTCTAGATCTTGTGAGCACCGTTCATGATCAAGATCATCTATCTGTAATTCTGCTTGTTGTGTTTGCGGGGATCCGATGGATATTGAGATACTATTTCAGATTGATTATTGATTCTATCATGTCTTTGTTATTTGTGATCTTGCATGCTTTCTGTTGTTAGTAGCTATCTTGGCCAAGTAGATGCTAGCAACTCCAAGAGTTAGTATATATGCTCGATAGTGGGTTCATGCCTCTGGTAATCTGGGAAGTGACAGAAATCTCTAAGGTACTAGATGTGTTGTTGCTACTAGGAAGATAACAACAATCCTTTATTCATAGAACAATCGTATTGTTTACATTACACGCAATTCATAAAGCAATAATTTGTTGCTTGCAACTTAATACTGGAGGGGGTTCGGATGATAACCTGAAGGTGGATTATTAGTCATAGATGCAGTTGGATGGTGGTCTATGTATAATGTTGTAATGCCTAATCGAATCTCGAAGGAGTCAAGATGATTAGTATATGCATGTATTGCTTTTTCGATGTTTGTCAATTGCCCCGCTGTAATTTGTTCACCAGCATGTTATCTATCTTAAGGAGAGCCACCTCTAGTGAACTATGGATCCCGGTCCTTTCTTTTACATACAATCTATAAACTATTTATTGCTTTTTGTTTACTTTCTGCAAACTATTACTTCCTTCCATTCGATACGTTTAATCATTTGTTTTCAGCAAAACCGGTGATATTGACAACCTCATCGCAAGTTGGGGACAGAGTTCTATGTTTGTGTTGTGCAGGTCTCCACGTTGCTGCTGTCACCGGTAGTGCGCACTGCCATCGTTCAGCTAGCTACACCTTTGGGGTGTTTCCTTGCTCCTACTGGATTGATAACCTTGGTTTCGTACTGAGGCAAAACTTGCTGATGTGCTCATCATACCTTCCTCTTGGGGTTCCCCAACAAGCTCGGTATATTTTGGGCCATCAAGCATATTTTATGGCGCCGTTGCAGGGGAGTTAAGGACATCTTCACAAGGGGAGTCCCTCATAACCAATCTCTTTACTTTGTTATTTTTCTTTTTCTTTGTTTGCTCGTTTCTTTATCAAAAACACAAAAAAATTAGTCTTACTAGTTTGCTTTCTTATTTGAAAACACAAAAAAATGACTACTCTTGAAAACACTAAGTTGTGTGACTTCACTAGCACCAACAACAATGATTTTATGAGCACACCTATTACTCCACCTGTTCCTGAAGATACTTTCTTTGAGATAAAACCTGCTTTACTCAATCTTGTTATGAGAGAACAATTTTTTGGTATTGGTAATGAAGATGCTGCTGCCCATCTAAATAACTTTGTTGAACTTTGTGAGATGCAAAAGCATAGGGATGTAGATGGTGATATTATTAAGCTGAAATTGTTTCCTTTTTCTTTGAGAGGAAAAGCTAAAGAATGGTTGAATTCCTTAACTAAGAATAGTATTGATTCTTGGACTAAATGCAAAGATGCTTTCATTGGAAAATACTATCCTCCTGCTAAGATTATATCTATGAGAAGTGAAATAATGAAGTTTAAACAATATGATAATGAGCATGTGGCTCAAGCTTGGGAAAGAATGAAATCTTTGGTAAAGAATTGTCCCACTCATGGACTGACTGCTTGGATGATCGTCCAAACTTTTTATGCAGGATTGAACTATTCTTCAAGGAACCTATTGGATTCTACTACTGGAGGTACCTTTATGACCATCACTTTGGGTGCTGCAACAAAACTTCTGGACAATATGATGGTTAATTATTCTAAATGGCATGCTGAGAGAGCTCCACAAGGTAGCAAGGTAAATTCTGTTGAGGAAACCTCCTCCTTGAGTGATAAAATTGATATTATTATGTCTATGCTTGTTAATGGGAAAGCCCATATTGATCCAAATAATGTTCCTTTAGCCCCTTTGGTTGCTCAATAAGAGCAAGTTGATGTGATCTTCATAAGAAATAACAATTTTGGCAATAATGCTTATAGGAACAATTTTGGAAACAATAATTATAAGCCATATCCTCCCAACAATGGTAATGCTTATGGAAATTCCTACAACAATAATAGGAGTGCACCCTCTGAACTTGAAGTTATGCTTAAAGACTTTATTAGTAAACAAACTGCTTTTAATAAAACTATTGAGGACAAACTCTCTAATGCTTAAAGAAATATAGCATCTTTGGCTGAAGCTCAATCTTCTTTGAATAAAATCCTGTTAAACCTGAAACTAATGATAATCCTTTTGTAGCTACTAATGCCATACAAGTAAGAATTGATGAAAATGTTAGACTATTAGCTGAATTACATGCTAAGTGGGAAAGAGAAGATGAAATTGCTAGAAACATTAGTGTTTCTACTATCACCACCACTAGTGTTGAGGCTAGTAATAGTTCTACTACTTTAGATGATAATTTTGATTTTGATCTTGATGGTTGTAATATCTCTGAAGTTATTAAGTTCCTACAAAAGCTTGCAAAAAGTCCTAATGCTAGTGCTATGAACATGGCCTTTACAAAACACATTACTGATGCTCTCATAAAGATTAAAGAAGAAAATATGAAACATAAAGCTTCTATTCCTATAAAACAAGAAGATGGTTGGGAACCCATCATTAATATGAAAGTGAATGCCTTTGATTTCAAAGCTTTATGTGATCTTGATAGTAGTGTTTGTATTATGCCTAGAAGGATTTATAATATGCTTGATTTTCCTCCGCTTGAAGATTGTTATTTGAATGTCCCACTTGATGATAATGCTAAAAAGAAACTCATGGGGAGTCTTAATGATATTCTTATCATGGTTAACAATGCCTATGTCCCTGCTGATTTCTATGTTTTGGATGTTGAATGCAATGCATCTTGTCCTATTACTTTGGGAACACCTTTTCTTAGAACTGTTGGTGCCATTATTGATATGAAAGAAGGCACCATTAAATATCAACTCCCACTAAAGAAAGGTATACAACACTTCCCTAAGAAGAGAGAGAAGATTTTTTTGCTTCTCCTATGAAAACAAAATTTGGTCTTAATGCTTCTTCATTTGAGAACACTTGATCCTTCTTCTTGCTTCTTATGCCTAACTTAAAGGCGTTAAAGAAAAGTACTTATTTGGAGATAACCCAAAAGTTTTAGATGAGTCTTGGAAGTTATTACCTCAGTAATAACCGCTCCTTGTCCTTTTTATTTGCTTTTTGTGCCAAGAGTAACCTCTATTGTGCTTCTGCCCCAGGTTGCTATCTAACTTTCGTTAGTTCAACACTTTTTTATTTGAGCAACATAAGGTCTTCGAAAAAATTTGTCTTTACCTGCTGGTCTGATTTGACAGATTTCTGCCATTTTCTGCATTTGCTTCTTGTTGGTTCCTTTTTGAGTTCTTTTGGGGAATTGAGATTTTTGAGGGAAGTGCTTCAGTAGCCAGTGGTCTAATGGGAGTTTATTGGTGTGGGAACTAAACCTTAAGACCTATTATCTTGAGTGCACTAATGTTTCTAATAAAGATTGTGTGAAGTTTTGTATGAAGGAAAAATTTCAGGTGTATGGAAGGAATGAGTAATGAGATGAAAGATGGACTAAAGCTCAAGCTTGGGATTCCACGCGTGTCACCCCAAGAAATATCCAAGAAATACAAGCGTCAAAGATTGGGGATGCCCAAGGCATCCCCCTCTTCATTAATAAAAATCCCAGGTTTCTTCCAAACGCTTCATTTTTATTGTTTCATGCACAGTTGTGTTGTTCATGGAGCGTCTTCTTTTTCGTTTTCGTTTTGGTTTTTCGTTTGCTTGGTTTTCTTAGTTTGCTAAATAAATTGGTTGGAGCCCCTCTTTCATACATTGGTTTGCAAATAGTTTGGTTTGGATTGGAAAAGAGTATGAGAGTTCATACTTATGTGGTAAAAAGAGCTAGTTTTTGACTGTGGCCAATGCTTTGTCATGCCATGCTTGATATTGTTTTGGCTTTATGCTTAGTATTCTTTGTTGTAGCATGACTTGTTATAAATAATTGAGATTTCTTAACGTGCATTGGATGAATCATGCGTTGTTTTAGCATATTAAAACATGGTATAGTGGTATTCTCCTTTGATGCTTGATATGGGTTGACTTGGCGCATGCTCACACCATGTTATGACTATCTCAAGTCACCATAGCCTTTATGATCCTTTAGTTTTCAACTTGTAGTATCACTTTATGCTTTTATCAATGATGTTTTGTCGCTCTGCATGATTATGGCCATTATTGCTCTCTTAGTTTGTCGCTCCCAGTCTTTTGCTAGACTCCACAACCAAGTATGAGTTCCACTCATGCATCCAACTCCCTAAACCAAGTTGTTCCAAAGAGTCCACCATACCTACCTACTATCTTATTCTATTCCATGTATATTCATGCTTTTCTTTACCTTCCAAATTAAACTTGTTATGAGAAAACTAGTGATTAAAGCTCTCACGAACTTGATGGCACACTTTACTTTTTTGCATCTAATAAACTTGAACTATTGGGTCCTTCTTTGTTGCGTATATGCGTGCGCTTTATAAGTTGAAATTAGCATAACCATGTATCATGGGGAACGCTTTCAACATTGCACTTGTACTTTGTACCCCGTTGATATCATGTTCTTTTGCTTACGGATCCGTGATTGTGAAATAAAAGTGGAACTTGTAAGATCATGGAGTTTGTATGTGTGTTAGAGAAACACCTGGGCTGCTAGCCTAAGCCATGCCTAATCATGGTGGAAACTTGCAGCATCACCATAATGAGCACTCTATGAAGCATCCTCAATAAAAACCTATGCAAATAGCAAATAAAAAGATCGCTGGGATGCTCATTGTCTGCTTGCCTTGTCATTTTGATTATGGGATAGCTCCTGTATCATGTGCAAGGGGTACCCCGTTGGCGGTTCTTTATGATACATGTGTACTTACAATGACAAGAGCTTACTCGTGACTAAAGTTGAGTAGCATGAGGATCGGTCTTTGTAAGTAAGGGGCATGAGAATTCGGGTTATAACTTGTCAGGCATATCCTCTTAGTTGTGTCACTTTAACCTTAATCACCTTAAAGATGCTTATGATAGGGGCAATGAGAGCTGAAAGCTATAAGTACCATAATTTTTGGAAGATCTTTATGATACTTGAATCCCTACTTCCTTCTATGAAGGCCTTTCTTCCACCATTATATTGAGTCTCCACCTTCTACCTTTATGCACCTACTTTGAGAGCATAGTGTCCATTCTTAGTTCTATGTGCATTGTCCCAAGACTAGTTGATTGATGCATAACTTGATATTTCTTGTTTTAAACTACTTGTATCTAGTCACTCTTATGAACTTTGAAGGTGTCCTATGCATTTATATTGGCTACTCTATGAGGGACAAGCTGAATACTATTATGCCATGTTTTCTTTATGTGAAACAAACAAACGTCTTGCAAAGCATTGTTATTCATGAATATTTTGTTTGTGCCTTTTCATGTTGCATCATAGTTTCTTTGTCTTATTGCTAGAACTTTTTCTTTCATGTTATGATTGAAGTACTATGATCCCAGCTTTGAATGTTTTACAAATACTTTGATCAAGTCTTTGATGGTGCATGTCACCTCAAAAATTATTCTTTCTTTTTATCACTTACCTACTCGAGGACGAGCAGGAGTTAAGCTTGGGGATGTTGATACATTGCAAATGTATCTATAATTTTTTATGTTCCATGCTTCGTTTTATCCACTTTCTTGCTTTTGTCCACACTTTGGAGTACTTTTCATATGATTTCTTCGACTAACCTATTAATAAGAGCCACAGTGCCAGCTGCCTGTTTTCTACTGTTTTTGGTTCTAGGAATGTCAGAAAATGAATATTCTCGGAATTGGACGGGACACAAGCCAAAGTGCCTATTTTTCTGGAAGTCATCAGATGCCAGAATATGAGACAGAGAGGAGCCAGGGGACACCATACCACCTGGCCGCGCAGGCCAGGCCTGGCCGTGCCAGGGGGTGGTGTGGCCAGCCCAGGCACCCCCTCGGCCTCTCCTTCCTCCTATAAGATGCCCTCGGGACGAAAACCCTAAGTACCCGATCAAAAATCCATGAAAGAGTTAGTAGCCGCTGTCATCTCCATCCCTAGATCGGGAGGAATCTGAAGCTCTTCCTGGCACCCTACCGGAGAGGGGAATTCACCATGGAGGCCTTCTTCATCACCATGCAAGCCTCCGGTGTGATGCGTGAGTAGTTCATATTTGGACTACGGATCCATGTAGTAGCTAGATGGCTGGTTCTCCTCCTTCGTGCTTTGATGTCTAGATCTTGTGAGCACCGTTCATGATCAAGATCATCTATTTGTAATTCTGCATGTTGTTTTTGCGGGGATCCGATGGATATTGAGATGCTATTTCAGATTGATTATTGATTATATCATGTCTTTGTTATTTGTGATCTTGCATGCTTTCCGTTGTTAGTAGCTATCTTGGCCAAGTAGATGCTAGGAACTCCAAGAGTTAGTATTTATGCTCGATAGTGGGTTCATGCCTCCAGTAACTGGGAAGTGGAAATCTCTAAGGTACTAGATGTGTTGTTGTTACTAGGGAGAAAACAACAATCCTTTGTTCATAGAAAAATCGTATTGTTTACATTACACGCAATTCGTAAAGCAATAATCTGTTGCTGGCAAATTAATACTGGAGGGGGTTCGGATGATAAACTGAATGTGGATTATTAGTCATAGAAGCAGTTGGATGGCGGTCTATGTAAAATGTTGTAATGCCCAATCGAATCTCGAAGGATTCAAGATGATTAGTATATGCCTGTATTGCTTTCTCGATGTTTGTCAATTGCCCCAATGTAATTTATTCACCTAGCATGTTATCTATCTTAAGGAGAGCCACCTCTAGTGAACTATGGATCCCGGTCCTTTCTTTTACATACAATCTATAAATTATTTACTGCTTTGTGTTTACTTTCTGCAAACTATTACTTCCTTCCATTCAATACGTTTAATCCTTTGTTTTCAGCAAAACTGGTGAGATTGACAACCTCATCGCAAGTTGGGGACAGAGTTCTGTGGTTGTGTTGTGCAGGTATCCACGTTCTTTGCTACTTGCAGTGCGCCTGCCATCGTTCAGCTAGCTACACCTTTGGGTGTTTCCTTGCTCCTACTAGATTGATAACCCTGGTTTCGTACTGAGGGAAAACTTGATGTTGTGCTCATCATACCTTCCTCTCGGGGTTCCCCAATGAGGTCGATATATTTTGGGTCATCACTGTGCAGTATAGATGACAATGTTATATTTATAGTATAGACAGTGCGTGCATTAGTACGTTTTTTCATTATTAAACACCTTTTTATTTCTCACAAACTGTGCACTGCTCGGTGCAAGATAATATGAAATGGCATTCCCACTTACTATGTACAGTGAGATGCACTGCCCGAATACTGATCATGCACTGCTCGTTGAGTACTTCGTGATGTTGTCATTATAATGCCATGCACATGAGATGCACTGTCCCAAAGCTGTAGATGAACTGCCCTAAAAATGCTTTGTAAACTGCTATCAAAACAAATTTATAAATTTAATGATCCGCTAGTGGTCTGAAATTTTAAATGTTAATAATCCCTATTACAATTAATTCGAACTATTTTTTGGAGTGCGAACAATTCCATCGATAAATTTCTAGTCATGCCGGAAACGCACGTCAGGAATTTATTTTTAAATGAAGAAGCATTATTCATCATATTCATCACTCCTGCGAATCAAACAAAAAACAAATAAAACTTCACTGAATGATGACAGACACTGAATAAATAGTTTTTATTTTGGTACAATTATAGAAGTACATACATCTGTATTGATTGACAAGTTCCTTAATCTTTCTTATGTACTTTTCATTGAACTTTGACAAAACCATGTCAAACGTCAGCTATTCCCGCAAGGCTTTAGTATCATTCTATACAAATAAAAGTTCATATCAAATAAATTATAATTTAATGTTGTTTTATACTAGTGCAAGTATGAAATTAAGTCTGCCTCGAAATTATACTTACAGACTGGAACCAATGGTCAACAACACCATCGTAAGATTTGAGCAACGTTAGCAAACCTACTCCGCTGTCTTTCCTGCTCATTTCATACAGACTCATATTTCAGTTGCTTGTTTGATATATAAATTTTAATAGGGCAAGGATCACACAGTGTTAACGATACTTAACTGGTTTTCATTGTCATATATCCACTGAACAGGTGTGGTTCTCATATTTCGAAATTCAACCCTGTACGAAAAACTATATGCTTCTTCAAACGCAAACTTGAAGTTGTTTATCACAATGACTGCTTCCTCTTCAACAGTCTCGTTCATGACATTCGAACAAACAATATCATATTTCCGACCTTGAAGGTTAGCAATCACATCATACCACACATCATTTGGCCGTAGAGGTATGATGATCTAAACAAACAAAGAGACGAAACAATTGACTTGCAGATCTAAAAACAATGTCACTAGAAAATAACGTAGACACTAAAATTTAAAAATTACCATTGATACATTTGCCAGGTTCCATCCAGTGTGATTCTATGATAAGTATCATTTGAACGATCTTGGATTAAATTCTGGCCTTATGAGCAAAAGCTAATAACATAATTTTTTAGAAAAAAACAAACCAGTTAGTAGATATCATAATTTCTGTGTTCATGGATCGATGTATGCGTGTTCAGCCGCACGTGAAAACATGTATAGATAGAATGGGTGTTACTAAAAAAACTTTGTAACTTTGCTTACCGCATCTTCGTGCATCATGATGTACCTGGTTGGGAACAATTCATGATTGTGTTGATTATTATCTAGGTTGTGTTTATGTTCTGTCATGACCAGCATTGCCATATAGTTCATTACGTGTGAATTCACACTTCCATAAACTTGCATTGATAAACCAAACACTCACTGGCAAGCCCATTTCCTCCTACACAGAAACACCTTGTCGCTGGTAGAATACATAAAAAATAGAATCAAAATACTCCATTATTACAATGCGATGAAAACAATTAAATATATTTTCATAGTAAAGTATGCGAGACAAAACGTCACCTTCTCTCCTTTTGATTCAGAGTGGTCTCTACTATGAATTAAAATAAAGCTACTTCAACATCTTTTGATTGTTTCACAGCAGGATAAGGAATTTGGCGGTGATTAATGCATGTTCTTGTTTCAGCATTGTCAGCACTGTTTGTTTGCATACCTGATCCAATGCTTCGTATAGATGCTGATGCAAAAGAGACATGTCTTATGCAAGCTTCCTGCTCAAATGATGGTCTAGCAGTGCGGAATGCTACATTATTATGCTGCAGTCTAGGGTCTCGAGAGTTTTCTCGTTCAGGACAGCTTCTTGTGTAGCTGGGTTGTTGGTTTCAAGTATTTCTCAAAATTGACCTAGGCATACTCGAGGATATTGTATTTTCGTTGTACATTTGACTGCTAGAAATGTTACACCGAGGACTGTAAGCTTGGTGCATTAGTCTTACAGAGTAACTACTTCCTGGTAGTTGTCTCTGAGATACTGCCATCCTAGTAGTAGCATGCGTTGCCTCATATTGCTGTTGCATTTGTATGCGCGAACATGAATTTGAATACTGACTGATGTATGAAATCCTCTATGATTTGTATGTCCTAGATTTTCAGAGTCATGGTCTTGCAATGTTGTTCTTGATTTTGTTCCGCTTCCTCCGTCCTGCTCTATGAAGCCTGATGACCCACAAGTATAGGGGGTGTATCGTAGTATTTTTGATAAGTAAGAGTGTCGAACCCAATGAGGAGCAGAAGGTGCTGGCTAGTGGTATGGATCAGGAATTCTCTGCAAATACTTAGCAAACAGATTTTTAGGGGTTTTTGATAAAGCAAGTAAACAAAGTACGAGTAAATAAAAGACAGTAGGAATAAATGCAGCAAGTGGCCCAATCCTTTATGCAGCAAGGGACAAGTCGGTTGTATTACTTAAGATGACCAAACGTTCTCGAGGACACATGGGAAGACTGTCAAGTGCTTTCGCTTCATATAGTTGCTTAATCTTGTTTAGCTTGCTAAGTGTTGTGTGGGTGAACCTAAGCTAATGTACCGACCTTCCTAGGACTAATACATACTTGTGATTATAGCCCTTGCAAACATCCGTAAGTACAAGAAAGTAATTAAGGTAGAAACCTAACCACAGCTTTAAACACTAAGACCCTTACGTCACTTGTGCTATGGTTTCCTAACGGGGGTTCAGGTTTCTGTCACCCCGGTAACCCCTACGATTAGTAGCCAAATACACAATGCATTCCCCTAGGCCCATATAGGTGAAGTGTCATGTAGTCGACGTTCACATGACACCACTAGAAGAAGTACACCACAACTTTAATATCAAACTATTGAATCTTTCTCAACACAACTCAACTACTAACAACATGACTTCTCCCATGTCCTCAAGAACAAAACGAACTACTCACAAGACATCATATTGATCATGATCAGAGATGGAATAATGATGTATAACAATCTGAACATAAACAATAATTCAATGGTTCACTCAATAGCATCAACTACAAAGAGTAATCAACACCGGGAAAGTTTCCCCTAAGAACTAATGCAAGATTCAACGCAATTGTTACAGCAATATGGAGATGGTGATGAGGGTGCTGATGGTGATGATGATAATGATGATCCTGATGAAGTCCAGCTTGATGGTGGTGTTGATGGTGACGATCTCCCCTCTCCGAGAAGGAATTCCCCGTGAAATCATCGTAGGAGATCTTTCTCTCTCGGTGTTTTCCGCCCCATAGAGGCGGCGGAATCTTTCTGTGGTCGCTCCACGAGTCTTAGGGTTTCGGGAGGATAATACACGCAAGAGGGGAGTGCCAGGAGTGGACCAGGGCGGCCACACCACCTGGTGGCACGGCCTAGGCTGGCCCGCGCCAGGGGGTGTTGTGGGCCCCCCTGAGGCCCATCTCCGGCCCCCCCTTCTGGTTTCCTTCGTCTTCTAGAAAAATAGGATTTTCTGTATAATTTCTCGGATTTTCTGATCTTCGCGAATTTTGCCTCCAAACAGCACCTTTTCCATCAGAATCCAGACTGCATCGGTCGATGCTCCAAAAGTCATCAACCATGCAAAAAACAGATAAAAGAACATAAGTATCACCTCTCAATACAAAATATATCAATGAATAACAGTGAATTATGACATAGAATAGTGATGCAAAATGGACGTATCAACTCCCCCCAAGCTTAGACTTCGCTTGTCCCCAAGCGAAACTGAGCTCAATAAACATGGCCTCAGGTTTATGGAGTGAAGAGTCGATAAAAGAATACGGACAAGAAGCATCACATTCATCAAATACACAGATCATAATAGAAGACAACTCACTATTATATAACTCAACTTGCAATGTGTAAAGGAAACTCAATAAAGATACATAAAGTAAATCATAATTGGTAATGGCAAACTTAGCTCTTGGTCGAAGAATAGTTGATAATTTGCTGGAGTTCACAAATAACTGGTTTTCAATGATAGCTTTAAAAGTAGTAAACATCAAGATAAGAGCAATGTGCAAAACAAGGAACATAAGAAACATGATTGAATAAATCATCATATGAATGAATGAAACACAACAACTCAAAATACTTGTTGAGATAGAAGGGAATAGGTTTACTGACTTAACTACAAAGTAAAAGAAAGGCCCTTCGCAGAGGGAAGCAGGGATTGCAAGTCTCATAAAGAGCTCCCAAAAATTATGATACTTACTAGCTTTCAGTTCTCATTGCCCCTATCATAGGCATCTTTGGTGATTAAGGTTAAAGTGACGCGACTAAGAGGATATGCTTGACAAGTTATAAGTTGAAATCTCATGCCCCTTACTTATGAGTACCGAACCTCATGCTACTTAACTTCGGTCACGAGTAAGCTCTTGTCATTGTAAATACACGTGTATCATTGAGAACCGCCAACGGGGTACCCCTTGAACATGACACAGGAGCTATCCCATAATCAAAATGACAAGGCGAGCAGACAGTGAGCATCTCAGCAATCTTTTTATTTTCTATTTGCATAGGTTTTTATTGACGATGCTTCATAGAATGCTCACTATAGTTATGCTGCAAGCTTCCACCATGATTATGCATGGCTTAGGCTAGCGGCCCAGGCGTTTCTATAACACACATATAAACTCCATGATCTTACAAGTTCCACTTTTATTTCACACCGCCGGGATCCATAAGCAAGAGAACATGATATCAACTAGGTACAAAGTACCAATGCAATGTTGAAAGCGTTCCCCATGATACATGGTTCTGCTAACTTCAACTCATAAAGCGCAAGCATATACGCAACAAAGAAGGACCCAATGGTTCAAGTTTATTAAATGCAAGAAAGTAAAATGTGCCATCAAGTTCGTGAGAGCTTTAATCACTAATTTTCACATAACAAGTTTAATTTGGGAGGTAGATAAAACAAGAATTTACTTGGAATAGCAATAATACTAATAGGTAGGTATGGTGGACACAAATGGCATAGGTTGGGGTTTAAAGGAAGTGGATGCACGAGAAGAATTCCCTCTCAGTACAGGTTTTTGGCTAGCAAGGCTGGGTAGCAAGTATAAGAGTTGAAGGTAACAAACAAACATACAGGCGATAAAGACAAACATGCAATCTTCCTTGGAAGCACAAAAGATCTTAACTAGAGAATACTAGACTTATGAGCAAATCAAGAAAGAAAGACGATGAAATAATTTTTCTTTAGAGTATTTTTATCTTTTCTTTCAACTCTCAAAAATAGTGTTGCTACTAACCGAGCCAGGTTTGCCAAAACCAACTAAATTAACTCAATGATCCCAAAATGCTACCAATACTAACAACAAGATCAATCATACAACCACGAATTGAAAACTAATATAAGTTATGAAAAAGAGTGAATGATAGAACTTCTCATTAATATTCCATAACGACAACTCACACCAAGGGATATATATCTAACGAGAGAGGGGACACTTCCATGATGCAAACCATCCTACATGATAACTTCTCTATTCATGATATGACTCTACTAATAAGGTAAAAAGATAGAAGATAGTGATGTGATACCGCGGCACTCCCCCAAGCTTGGAACAAACCAAGGGGATGCTAAACCTGATGACGAATTACTCCTTTGGTGGTGGTGGTATCCTCTCGATGAGCTTCTTGATCAGTTTCCCCAAGTCCTCAATCTTGAAGGTGAGATTACGAATAAGCTGCGAGTTTTGCTCAATGCGGCTCATGATCATGTCGGGTTGAGAATGCCAGCTCTTGTGATTCTTTCCCCACTCTACCTCCTTGAAGTCTTCTTTTCCTGCATGGCTAGAATGAGGCAAATCCCAATTGGAGGGTAATTTCCCTTTGGGCAAATTCTGGTATTGATGCTCATGGATAAGAGTATGGAAAGGATTCTTGGTGCATGGAGGAAGTGACCAGGGTTCTGAACGGTGATGAGGAGGCTTCCCTCCAATTGACATAGTCCTGGTAGGGTTGGCCACCACTCCAATGCTTGCAATGGTAGTGTTGGTGTGTGACGCGCTCGACGATCGACGTACAGCTTGTTGGGAACCCCAAGAGGAAGGTATGATGAGCATAGCAGCAAGTTTTCCCTCAGTTATGAAACCAAGGTTTAATCGAACCAGTAGGAGCAAGGAAACACCCCAAAGGTGTTACTAGCTGAGCTTTGGCAGGGTGCACTACCGGTGCTAGTAGCAACGTGGAGACCTGCACAACACAACCACAGAACTTTGTCCCCAACTTGCGATGAGGTTGTCAATCTCACCGTGTTTTGCGGAAAACAAAGGATTAAACGTATCGAATGGAAAGAAGTAAAAGTTTGCAGAAAGTAAACACAAAGCAGTAAACAGTTGTAGATTGTATGTAAAGAAGAAGGACCAGGATCCATAGTTCACTAGAGGTGGCTCTCCTTAGATAGATAACATGTTGGGTGAACAAATTACAGCGGGGCAATTGACAAACACCGATAATGCAATACATGCATATACTAATCATCTTGACTCCTTTGAGACTTGATTGGGCATTACAACATAATACATAGACCGCCATCCAACTGCATCTATGACTAATAATCCACCTTCAGGTTATCATCCGAACCCCCTCTAGTATTAAGTTGCAAGCAACAGATTATTGCTTTACGAACTTCGTGCAAAGTAAACAATACAATTGTTCTATGAACAAAGGATCGCTGTTTTCCCCTAGTAACAACAGCACATCTAGAACCTTAGAGATTTCATCACTTCTGATTACGGAGGCATGAACCCACTATCGAGCATAAATACTAACTCCTGGAGTTGCTAGCATCTACTTGGCCAAGATAGCTACTAACAACGAAAAGCATGCAAGATCTCAAATAACAAAGCCATGATAGAATCAATAATCAATCTGAAATAGCATCTCAATATCCATCAGATCCCCGCAAACACAACATGTATGAATTACAAATAGATGATCTTGATCATGAACGGAGCTCACAAGATCTAAACATGAAAGCACAAAGGAGGAGAAACCATCCATCTAGCTACTACATGGATCCGTAGTCCAAGGATGAAATACTCACGCATCACACCGGAGGCTTGCATGGTGATGAAGAAGGGCTCCAGGGTGAATTCCCCTCTCCGGCAGGGTGCCGGGAAGAGTTTCAGATCCCTCCCGATCTAGGGATGGAGATGATGGTGACTACAGACTCTTTCGTGGATTTTTGATCGGGTATTTAGGGTTTTTGACACGAGGGCATCTTATAGGCGGAAGGAGAGGCCGAGGAGGTGCTGGGGTCGGCTAGACCACCCCCTGGCACGGGCCAGGGCTGGCCACGCGGCCAGGTGGTGTGATCAGCCCCTAGACCTTCTCCGTCTCGTATTCTGGCACTTGATCCCTTCCGGAAAATAGGCACTTTGGCTTTTGTCCCGTCCAATTCCGAGAATATTCATTTTCTGACTTTCCTTGAACAAAAAACAGCAGAAAACAGGCAGCTGGCACTGTGGCTCTTGTTAATAGGTTAGTCCAAGAAATCATAATAAAAGTACTCCAAAGTTGGAACAAAACACAAGAAAGTGGATAAAACCAAGCATGGAACATCAAAAATTATAGATACATTTGCAATGTATCAGTGTGCTTTGCCTCCTCTTCATCTTCTCTCTTGATCTCCTTCTCCTGCCCGGGGTCTTGGAGGTCTTCCTCCATAGGCTCCATCCCTTTATCCTTGGCAGACACCATTGTGCTTCTAAACCTTCAAAGAGTATGTCCTGGCAGAAACATATCGAAACAAAAACACGATACACGAACCTCGGGGGATCTGGGGGTTATATATTACGAAGTTCCATATCAAAAGGAAGGTACTAGGAGAAAACGAGTCGGAGGTGGAGTCCGGGGTGGACTCACCACCTGGTGGGGAGGCAAGGCTGGGCCCGGACCACAGGGTGCTGTGAGCCACCCTGGCTCCGTTTCCGTCCCTCTTTCTCTTCATAACTTTCCATACTGGCTAAAAAGTGCAAAAATATAGTTGGATTATATTTTCGCGGAAGTTTTCTTACCAGAACTGTTACCTATTTGAAAACGGGCTCTACAGGTCTCTGAATTTGTTATCTAGTAGATTCTTCTGGAGTCACCACTTGGATAATATCAATATCTTCATCTTCATACCCTTATTAATTGATTCATAAAACCCTTCTCTTCTTTACTACACCATTATTTCCACTTCCTGGAAATTTCTTTCACACAAAAGTTCACACAGTTCTTATTAGCAACATTAGTATAAGTGAAGTGATAAAACCTTTTGAGTCCAACTTCAACTGAAAACCATCAAAACATAAGCTACTGAAGCAACTCCTTCCGAAAACCCAAAAAGAATTCAAAAAGGAAATCGAATAAAGAGGCAAATGCAAGAGTGGCAAAATCTGTCAAAAAAGACCAACAGGTAAATATCAATTTTTTAGAAAATCTTCTGTTGCTCAAATCAAAAAGTGCAAAACTAATGAAAGTTAAAGAACAACCAGGGGCAGAGTCACCAAAAATTACAGCTCAATCCGACATAAAGAGATCTGTCATGAATTTTTACGGTGAAGCACAAAAAAATCTGTTTCAGGACAGCAACTTCCCCAAATATTACTTCTCTCTCATTAGTGGCTGATCTTGACTAAAAAACCAAACAAAAAGGATAAGGGGCGGTTATTACCGAAGTAATAACTTCCAAGACTCAAAGAAACAAAAACAAACTGAAAGCAAAAACAAATTGGGTTGTCTCCCGAAAAGCTCTTTCTTTATAACCATTAAGATGGGCATGATAATTTTGAAGATGTTCACATAGGAATATGAATTGAAGTGAAAAAGAGCATTAAGAAGAAGAAATACACACATTTAAGTCTAACCCACTTCCTATGCAAGGGAATTTTGTAAACAAACAAGTTGTTGAAACCAGAGGCTACTTGCATAGGAAGGCAAAACAAGTGCAACATAAAAACTTTCAGCATAAAACGAGGAAACTTGATATTATTGAGATGCATAAGAACACTTTTCCCTCTCTCATAGTAGCTTTCAGTATCATGCATAAACTTAACAATATAACTATCGCAAGGTCCATCGTAACAATGATCACTTATTCTAACAGAAAACACAGGAATACTAGCTCTCATAACACTACTTTATGAAACAATATTAGAGGTATCCTTACAAAGGATAGTGTGTCCCTCTTCTTCATATTTAGTAACAAAGTCTTTCACATTTGCTATTATAGGTTCATCAACCATTTGTTTATCAGGTTCAACAGCTTTGCTTATACTTTCATCAATCATACTAGCTATCATAGAATATTCCTTTATCTTAATTTGGAAAGGCATTTTCTCAATGTAAGGTTCAGGTAAAACATGATTAGCAGTATAAACTTTAGTATTTCTTGCAGGAACACAGTCAACGATATCTTTATAAGGTGCATGGTACTTGCTCCATCCCCTTTTTGAGATTTCAATATAAGAAGCAAAAGCCCTAAAGCAATTCGTAACAACTTGTAAATCAAGACCATAAGCATTACTAATATTTTGAAAGTCATCAGTTCCCATAAAAGATTCAATGCATTCATAATCATAATTTATACCTGACTTTCTACCTTTGTCATTCTCCCATGCTTCAGCATTGTCTTGAATACGGTCTAGAAGTTCCCATTTAGCGTCTTCTTCCATGCGAGTGAATGATCCAGCACAAGAAGCATCCAATAAATTCTTATCATGTAGAGGGAGCCTTGCATAAAAGTTATTGATAATAATATTGTTGGGGAGCTCATGAATGGGATATTTGAGCATTATCAACTTCAATCTCCCCCAAGCTTGAGCTATACTCTCTCCATCAAGAGGCCAAAAGTTGTATATTTGATTCCGATCTTTATGAATCTCACTAGGAGGATAAAACTTTAAATAAAAGAGAGGCACTATTTCCTCCCATTCATGAGGTTGACCATTCTTCAGCAGCTTATACCAGTCCTCAGCTCTTCCTTTTAGTGATAATGAGAATAACTTCTTCTTAACTTGATCTGTAGTAATACCTGCAAACTTGAACAATCCACATAATTCGTGTATAAAGAGCAAATGATCCCCGGGATGGATAGTTCCATCCCCAACATAGTAGTTATCCATAACACGATCAATAATTCTTGTAGGTATTTTAAAAACATCATTCTCAACAGGTGGTTGTTCATCTACTACCTTAGCAGTGGTAGTAGCATTACCAAATAAGAAACTCAGTGAATTATCCATAACGAAAATAAAGCAACTAACAGAAGTAAACAATACTCATAGTAGAAGTTTCCTTTACCAGTTCCACTCTCCAATAGCGCTTCACTCCCTAGCAACGGTGCCAGAAAATAGTCTTGATGATCCACAAGTATAGGGGGTGTATCGTAGTACTTTAAGAGTGTCGAACCCAACGAGGAGCAGAAGGTCCTGGGTAGTGGTATTGATCAGGAATTCTCTACAAATACTTAGCAAACGGATTTTTAGGGGGTTTTGATAAAGCAAGTAAACAAAGTACAAGTAAATAAAAGACTGTAGGAATAAATGCAGCAAGTGGCCCAATCCTTTATGTAGCAAAGGACAAGCCGGTTGTATTACTTAAGATAACCAAACATTCTTGAGGACACATGGGAAGACTGTCAAGTGCTTTCGCTTCATATAGTTGATTAATCTTCTTTAGCTTGCTAAGTGTTGTGTGGGTGAACGTATGCTAATGTACCGACCTTCCTAGGACTAATACATACTTGTGATTATACCCCTTGCAAACATCCTTAAGTACAAGAAAGTAATTATGGTAGAAACCTAACCACAGCTTTAAACTCTAAGACCCTTACGTCCCTTGTGCAATGGTTTCCTAACGGGGGTTCAGGTTTCTGTCACTCCGGCAACCCTTACAATTAGTAGTCAAATACACAATGCATTCCCCTAGGACCATATAGGTGAAGTGTCATGTAGTCGACGTTCACATGACACCACTAGAAGAGTACACCAAATCTTAAATCTCAAACTATTGAATCTTTCTCAACACAACTCCACTACTAACAACATGACTTCTCCCATGTCCTCAAGAACAAAACGAACTACTCACAAGACATCATATGGATCATGATCAGAGATGGAATAATGATGTATAACAATTCGAACATAAACAATAATTCAACGGTTCACTCAATAGCATCAACTACAAAGCGTAATCAACACCGGGAAAGTTTCCCCTAAGAACTAATGCAAGATTCAACGCAATTGTTGCAGCAATATGGAGATGGTGATGAGGGTGCTGATGGTGATGATGGTGGTGAGGATGATGATCCCGATGAAGTCCAGCTTGATGGTGGTGTTGATGGCGACGATCTCTCCTCTCCGGGAAGGAATTCCCTCGGCAGAAATCTGTCTGCCGGAGAGATCTTTCTCTCTCGGTGTTTTCCGCCGCGTAGAGGCGGCGGAATCTTTCTGTGGTTGCTCCCCGAGTCTTAGGGTTTTGGGAGGATAATATATGCTAGAGGGGAGTTCCAGGGGTGGACCAGGGCGGCCACGCCACCTGGTGGGGCGACCTAGGCTAGCCCGCGCTAGGGGGTGGTGTGGGCCCCCTATGGCCTATCTCCGGCCCCCCTTCTGGCTTCCTTCGTCTTCTGGAAAAATAGGATTTTCTGTATATTTTGCCGGACTTTCTGATCTTTGCGAATTTTGCCTCCAAACAGCACCTTTTCTATCAGAATCCAGACTACAGCGGTCCATGCTCCAAAAGTCATCAACCATGCAAAAAACAGATAAAATCACATAAGTATCACCTCTCAATACGAAATATATCAATGAATAACAGTGAATTATGACATAGAATAGTGATGCAAAATGGACGTATCAAAGCCACGTCCATCCATTGATTTGTCATGTTCTGTAGTCTTATCCGATCTTGCTATCTCTGTATACCTTCTGTTGTTCAAAATGTTAGGCCCCTGTGTGGATGCCTGCTGCATAACGTGCTGCGATTGCACATATTTCTCTCCTGATCCAGCATTCCAATAGAAGGTTGGATGGCAGGCTGTGCTACTATTTGACTTGTTAATAGTATCGACCAAACATTGCGCGTGTTTAGCAGAGATGTTTTCACTAGGAGTGATGCTGCTGACTCTTGGTTTCTGAATTGCAAAATTAGGAGTTGTCGTACCATTGTAAATGAATCTCTTATGCTGGAATTGATTCCTCCAGATAAATGATCGGTACTTAAACCTCTTATGCTAGAATTGGTTTCTCTAGAGAAATTTTTCGTGGCATAAGCTCCACTAATTGGTGTATAACTTTTGGAAGACTACTAAAGCTGCACAGAATGGGAGAATGTTCTCGCATCGCCATTGTCATTGCCTAGGTTTATATTTTTCAGTATCATAGACATGTCTACCACTGACGTGCTTCCACTTATTGATATAGAACCATACGAATCATAATTATGAGAGACTTGTCCGTCGTGCTGAATACCAGATGAATGCACATTTGCAGATGCTCGTTCGTATGTTTCACTTGTCAAATAGTTAAGTTGTGTTGGATTAGCTTCTATTTCAGGTTGCGCTGCTAAAGTGATAACAGGTTTTTCTTTCGCTCTCTGCATAAGGTCAGCTAGATCTGAAACTTCCCAAAAAGAAAACGAATCATCACTGTTATCTTCTGTCTTCTGTTTCTTTGAAATGCGATCATCAGAAACAAGATCAAACTCAAATTGCAGTGATCTCGCAACCACCCGTTTTTCACCGAGACAGTTGGAGTTCTATAAGAGCTGAAATGTATCTGTACCGTTTGCAGCAGGCTGCCTCTCTTCTTCTTGATCACTTGCATGATGACTTGGTCCTGCTTCCGCACTTGGAATGCAAAAGCTTGCATTCAAGCGGTTGAAAACATCCGGACCAGGCACATGAACATGTTGTGGGTTGGAAATTTGTAGTTGTCTTTTGTAATTTCCAATACCCAGTTTTGGCACGGGAACCGTAACTAGATTAGTAATGTCAAATGGTGCAGCATGCACCGAACCAGCAACTTCTGCACCGACCTGTACCTTAAGGTGGTTCAAGCCCATCTTTTGAGCATCACGAAATGGATGTTCAAAACCAGGCAGGCTCTCATCAAAATTATCTTGTGCACAATGAGTTGCTGACTTAGAATGTAAAAAATGGCTATGATCGAAACCACGTGTTTGCACCTGAATTGTTGATCTGTCTTCATTATCAAATGTATTTGACACGCCATTGGAAACAACCAACACGGCAATCTGTGCATTAGTTCTGTTCCATTGAGATGCTGCTTCTGACACATGAACTGTATCTGCAGTGTCCATCTCGTTCATTGCATGCTCTGTACACCTTGTTCCTGACGAAAGCTCTGCCCGGGATTCATTATCAGTACATGTAAGGGAAGTCGATGTATATACTGTACTAGTGTTGCCCTGAACAATAACTGTATGAACTTACTAATTTCCGACTGAAGTTGCACTTGTTTCTACACAATTTGTAGCTGTAGCAGGCTTAGCGATCATCCCGTTACCAGAACCCTGACCTGCATATTCTGTGACAGATTGCATGGATTGCGTTGAATTTGTGACAGGAATTATCACTTCATCTGATCGTAGGACGTCATCAGTAGCACTACAATCTGTTGGTTCAGAGTTCATCTTTGGTAATTGTTCAATTCTGGACAAATTATCACGTGTTGGTAACATATGTACCAGGGCCTTGCAACAAGATTCCAACTCCTGCATATATTTCATATTTTCAGGGGATCCATAACTTTGGTCCGCAGAAGTTAACTTGACAAGCAGCTCATAGTCTTATGCTAGCCTTCTACATACAGATGTTAGCCCATATGTTGATTTGTCCAGCACACTGCCTTTGTCTTCAACATCGCGCTCATTATCTTCTCTTACGTATAGGGACCCTTGAGGTGTAGAGTACATACCCCTGTTCTCATGATTGAGCATTGATATTCTAGAAATCTTTCTAATATTTCTCTTCATATTGAGATTCATCGCAGACACCATGTCAGCATACATGTCCATCACTATGGCCTGTATTTCTCTAGCAGCCTAGAAGTTTTGACATTATAAGCATTATCGCTATCGCCTATTTTTAATATCATAAATATAACAGTGCACTGCTGAGATAACTGAATAGGTAACAGTATGATCAAACACCAGTAGTATGGTTACCAAATTAAACCTAGTAGAACATCCAGCTATAGAAAGAAGATTCATCCTGGTAGGAAGTAGCTAAAGCAGGCAGAAAAATCGTATAATGAAACGATGAGAGAATTTAATACTCTACTACAACAAGGTCGAGAAATAAAAAACATGAATACTTAAGGTCAAGTAGGCAATGTATATGTAGAACACAAACACAAGAAGATTCATCATGATCACGAATAAAAGAATTGGGAAGATTATAAAAATTCTTACCTCCGCATGCATAAGTGGGTCTGTTACAAACTTTTCAATGAAAGTTTTAACATTTTGAACTATCTCTTCGTTCAGCTCGGCATTAGAAAACACAGTTTCATTTATATCCTTCAACTATATATCCAACATGGACAAAAAAGAAAATACAATACAATAATATGAGTAAGAAGCAACAAGACTGTAGCAATAATTGCACATAATATGAATAACTATGGGAGTCTTACCTTGTGAACATCGTAAATGTTTTGTTGATGAGGCATCTGGTCAAGACTCTCATATAACGCCATATTTTCAGTTGACCAGAAAGATATTCTAGGAAGTGCATGGCCTAGAAGCAGAGCATTTGTGTCCAGTAGTTCAAAGTACATTACCTGCATTAAAATTATTACAACCATATTAAAACAACAAATCCACAGAAACTACTGACAACTAATATTATAGAAAATAATTATCACGGTGGGTAACTAACCGGGATAATTGGAAGGAAACCACCAAGTGCACCTTTCAAACCATTTTTCTGGAAATTGTCAATACAGCCAATGAGCTTGTTGAATGCAGCAAGACACTAGTCATAGGAGGCAATCTCATCAGACACTCCAATTGCAGAGAAGTAGTCCGGGTTGGCTCCATCATATGTGCTCGGACACAGCATAATAGTGTTTGCAAATAGAACAAAACATGTTTTGAATTGTGATCCTACCAAGTTAGGAGTAATCATCTTTTCGAGCTCACTGATAGTTGGTGTTGGCCCTGCACAATGAGTTAATTCTCTGACCATATCGCGTATTCATTGCGGACATGCCTTCTTTATGGTTCTACGCCCAAAGGGGATGCCAAGTATCTTGTTGAAGTGAAAGGGCTTCAGTTCAAAGCCGCATCCGTTGGGAAATTCAAAAATTCTTGTAGTAACGTTAAAGTGAGCAACAAGCCACAAAACTAGAGACCTTGGTAACTCTTCACAACACATACCAAGCATACCATCAAATTGTATGCTCCTTAGCAAAACCTTCTGGTCATTTATCAGCCTTTTCACCAGTTTTATAAACTTTGGAAGAGATAACTGTGTGGTGAAAACATGATCAGCCATTTCTGTATGAGAATTTTTTTTCTGTCGACAGGGTAAAAAAAGTTATCAGTTAACGAGGTATAGATTTTTTAGTAAGTCATATATGTCATATTTTAAAGTTATACATTCGACGCAGCACACAGGATAGAACCAATACAAAAAAATAATTTGAAATTAAAAAAAATCACTTCGAAAACACTATACAATGATCATAAAATGAAATTATAAATAGAAATTGAAGCGTGCTTAACCAACAATCATCCTATATCGTTCTTAATTATGGATGTGCAAGTAATATATCGCTAGCTACAAACACTTTCGTCGTGAGCGCGGAAAGATTTATATGAAGTAGCTAAACATATGCATAATACAGAGATCTACAAGTGAGCTAGACGGAAAATTAACCTTCTGAAATACGACGAATCACATAGACATGGAGGGATGCAAGATGAATAGATGAACTTTGCCAGTAAAAGTAGATTTGAAAATGTGGAAGAACAACCCTGAAATAAGAACGAGGAGAGAGCAGCGTTCGTTAAACGCTATACCCGCCTGCCACAACCCGTGATTGTTGAGAAACAAGAAGGTCCTTATTAATGAACCAAGGTCGCACATGTCAGAGCTCTACTTTGTTTACCAGCATTATATTAGTAGTATCCTGAAGCACTCCGTAGGCCATGCATTTTCTGTTTACAAGTAGTACACTGCCATTTCATATTGAAACAAGACCCCACACGTCAAATGTCTAGGTCGATACAGATAACGTTACGCAGTGCATACTACGTACACTGCCAGTGCACATCGCTGTGCATAGCAGGTGGGGTGCATTGCACGGTTATTGAACTGCCAAAGAAACTTGTCTTGCACCGTGCGTGCAACACTTTATGAATCATTTGGAAGGTAGTTCATACGTATTTCAATGACAGTGCTTTACCTGTTTTTAACCGCATTATTGTAGTAGTATCCTAAAGCGCTCCGTGAGCAGTGCATACCTTGTTTACCTGCAATGCATATGAGTGTGCGTAGCATGCGGGGTGCACGGTATGTGCACTGTCCTCGCATGTTATCTTGGACCTTTGCGCACAACAGTTTACAAAGCATTTCTAAGGCAGATCATACAGATTTTCAGCATAGTGCATCTCATGTGCATGGCATTATAATGACAGTATGACGATGCACTCAACGAGCAGTGCATATCAGTGTATATAGCTGGTGGGATTGAATTGCACGGCTAGTACACTGCCATTTCATATTATCTTTCACCGAGCAGTGCACAGTAGGAGAAAAACGAAAAGGCCTCGTTATTGAAACAACCCCACACGTCAAAAGTGTACGTCGATACAGATAACGTTACGCAGTGCATACTACGTACATGGGCAGTGCACATCGTTGTGCATAGCAGGTGGGATGCATTGCACGGTCATTGAACTGCCATAGAAACTTTTCTTGCACCGTGCGTACATCATTTTATGAAGCATTTGGAAGACAGTTTATACGTATTTCAATGGCAGTGTATACCTATTTTTAACCGCATTATTGTAGTAGTATCCTGAAGCGCTCCGTGGGTAGTGCATACTTTGTTTACATGAAGTGCATATGAGTGTGCGTAGCATGCGGGGTTCATTGTATGGTAAGTGCACTGCCATCACATGTTATTTTAGACCTTTGCGCACAGAAGTTTATAAAGTATTTCTAAGGCAGTTCATCTACATCTTTAGGACAATGCATCTCGTGTGCATGACATTATAATGACAGCATCACGAAGTACTCGACGAGCAGTGCATGATTTGTATTCGAGCAGTGCATCTACATATAAAAGCAGTATCACAAAGCTAAGATGGTACATTTTTTAATACATAACTCATTAATAACATACAGAAATACTCCGTATTTTCATTTATAACATATAATAAATGCTACTTTAAACTCCTTTAAAAGGAGTATCACAAAACTGGTGGGGTGTATTGCAAGGTGAGTGCACTGCCAAAGATTGTTATCTTGCACATGCGTACAGCACATAGGCAGCTCATCTTTTTTGTTGATCAGTGCATTATGAAGCACTTGTAAGGGACTTCATATATAGTTCACGGGCACTGCATCTCGTTGTCCATGGAATTATAAAAGCAGTATCACAAAGCACTCATGGTCAGTGCATCCATTGTATACGAGCTGTGCATCTCGGTGCACATTGTTGGTTGTATATGAGCAGTGCAAAACGGATAAACAAAGCCACAAAACCCAGTACAAATGTACTGCCTCTCCCCTGGCGAAGAACTTGTTCGATAGTAGACCCCGCATATATGTCGCCATCAAGTGTTCTTCTTGGAAAAGGGGTAATGCATTTTCGTACTGAATTATGACCCACCCGATAGACAACTTGTTTTCGGGAGATAATACCTTCCCACCCTTCGTTGGTGTTTAAAGAAGGAAGGGAAGGTAGAAAAACGTATCTTCTTCAAACTATTATAACCAGCTAATGTTGGAACAATCCAGAACTTTCTCAGCCACCGCCGCCTGCATGTCGATCTAAGGAAAGTTTCAACCATGCTTCAAAATAAGAAGTAAGATATTTCCATCTCAGCAAGGCAAGGCAATGGAGAGAGACGTCGTCATCACTTGTGCCACAAATCAGGTAACCAGATATCGAACCTGCTCAAACGATTGAAATTCTAGGGATATATGTGATGAGGCGATTCAGCTTGTACTTTGTCTCTACATGGTAGACATGGTAGACATGGCCGGCAGCTACATTGTAGCGACACCGCAACAGTTTTTTTTTAAATTTTTTTTGCCAACAACGTAGCTGATTTTTATCTCGAGATTCAACGGAGATATAACTTCCTAGTTTTAAAGCACGGAGCATAGTTTCTACAGTGATGGGAATAGTTTAATAACGATCATAGTGTAGTACAATTGATATAGCGAAAATAGTTATATACGAAACTACATGACCATTTGCTACGCATGTAGTTTGAGCAGCAGATAGCACTATGTGTAATCACAAAAACTTTTTCACAGTCGATCACATCAATTGAAGGCTACTTCAATTTTCGTTCATTTTCTATCAAAGTAATGTATTACTCTATATACTTAATAGCAAGAGATTATACAATACATTGAGAAGTTCAGTCATGTACAATAAAACTATGCTCTAAATATAATTTAGCTATTCATGACAAATACTATTTATTATTATGTATATAATCAGCAAGGTTGTTGGTGGTTGTTGCAAAAAAGGTAAAAGGAGGAAATAATAACATAGTAAATTTCAAAATATTTCGGCATACATATTTCAACTGATTGTTTTTGCATCCAAGCCTACCTATATAAGTTATATAGCAGATAGATTATTATTGATGATGTTACAGATACGCAAGAAGAGTGTTGCTTTTTTATCTGTGAGTTATTTTTTCACTAAATCTAGAGAATGCGATATATGCTGCATTACACCAAAATGCAAAATTCAGCAGGGACCCAGATTATCTCATTTGAATGATCGTACATTGGCTGAAATAGAGATGCTGAAAAGTGCGAAATTCCAAGCTCCAGGCGTAACAGAATATGTTGCACATCAATTCAGGATGGTATATATACTTTTAAGAATAATATATGAATTTTATTTATTTTTATTTAAATGCTTTAAAAATCAAAAGATTGACCGTGAATAATTACGGTGCTACTATATTCATTATATCATGGCAGAGACGTCTTAGAGCACTACATGATAAGTGGGATAAAGAGCGTGAGCAGAAACTGATAGCTCTCGCGGTGTCAACAGAAATTGTACGAAGATGTAACGCAGCACGCGCAAACTTGAAGCCAAAGCTGGAAAAAATTAACATCACAATGTCTGCTTCACAAGTAATTTCCAGAGACCCTAGTAGTATAACAAAGCTACGATGCCAAGATCAATCAAGTGTTTCAGTGAAAGGCGACAGCGCAGTCAAGTCTAGTTGTAAATTGAAAGATGCAAATTGTAATGAGAATAGTTTGGTAAATTTAAAAATGAAAATAATTTTGCATGAGTACTGCTAACAATTATTTTATTCTATTTTTGTTTTTTCAGGTGCAAGTTGATGTGATGGTCTCAATGCAACAAAATAGTGGTACTACTGCAGCATCTTCTGCACAGACAAGGACATCAAAGGACACAGATGAAGTAACCAACATTCAGATCAGGTACAGCGATAAAAAATCAGATACAGTGCAAGCAGCTCCTGCAAGCCAGAGAATCCTCACGAATACTTCAACACAGAATGATCAGACACACGCAAACATCGACCTAAAGCTGTCAGAAAGGCAATGAGTGGCACAGAAGGAGAAGCTTTAGTAAGGTATGCTGGTAGCTCTGCAGAAGACAAAACAAAAACAATCATCACAACGAATGTACTCCAATCAAGCATGATTGTTCAAAATTGCCATGATAGGAGAGTGCTAAGCAACGATGAGAAAAAAATTGAAAGCAAGACAGTATATCCTGGATATGAGAGTAGCATAACAAATTCAGGAGAGAAGATCACACATGAACAGATTACACATGAGCAGAGTGTTGCAAGTGAACCAGTCAGCAACATTTTTTTTCCAGTGCAGCCAGCAACCATTGCTACAAGTACAGTAGAGTCACAAGCTGGAAGCATTGATAAACCTAATTGTTCTAATGAAGGCAAAAGATATTCAACCAGCATGCTGAACACACAAACAGAAGAGAATACAAGTCATCAGAATGTCAATTGTTCAGAGGAACTGGCAGAAACTGTATGCACTAACACCAACTCGGAAGCAATGAGCAATGAGCAGCCTGTGCCCCAGTGCGATGACACTATTCCTGAAAAAGAGATTAATCCAGGAGAACCTACGGAAGAAGAGTTAGAGATGGATAGAATGTTTAAGAATGAGTACCCAGCTGTGGATGAAATTGGTGATGCCACGACACCGGAAGAAGGAATGGAATTTCAGTCAAGGGAAAATGCTTTCCAATTCTTTGCACTGTATGCAAGGAAAACCGGTTTTTCTATAAGAAAATACACCAGCCTTAACTCCAAGAAAACAAGCGAAATGATTAAACAGACATTTGTTTGCACAAAACAAGGTCAGACTCAAATAAGTGAGAAAGTTGTAAAAGAAAGGAAAACAAGTTCTACTATAAGGTGCTCTTTCCCTGTATCCATTGTGTTAAAGAAAACAGAAAAGGAATGGATGTACAAAACAGTAAAACTAGACCACAATCACCCTTTGCACCCAACAGATTGGCTCATCAGGTTTTCAAAATGCCACATGTCAATGACACAGCAAGACAAGGAATTTATACGTATACTACAACTTGGAAAGATTCCACCAAGGAGAGTGATGCAAATATATAGTGGAATGAAACTTCTAACCAGAGGAGTTGGTTTTGACGGTAGAGACGTCTCAAACCTTAAGTATGCTGACAAGAAAGATAGAAGAAATAAAGATATAGAGGAATGCTTGAAGAGTTTTACCCGTCTTCAATCAAAGGTTCCTGGGTTCTTATATAAATTCGACACTGACCACACAAACGCCGTTTGTAGCATCTTCTAGACAGACGCAATGTGCAGGATGAACTATGAACTATACGGTGAATACGTGTCATTCGACACAACGTTCCAGACGAATTTATACAACATGCCTTTTGCGCCAATCATTGGCGTGAACAACCATGGAAACACAGTTTTGTTTAGCATCGGTCTCCTGCAGGACGAGTCAGCTGAAACGTTCAAGTGGCTGTTCAAAACTTTTGTCTTGGAAATGGGTGGTAAAGCACCAAAGTACATAATCACTGACCAGTGCAGAGCCATGAAGAAAGCAATTGATGAACTGGATATACTGCTTGACACAATCCACAGGTTCTGCCTGTGGCACATCATCAAAAAGATGCTAGAAAAGCTTGTTAGCATTTTAGCAAGAAATGAAGGCCTGTTGGAAGACCTAAGACATGTGATAAAGAACTCATTGACTGTAGAAGAGTTTGAAAAATGCTGGAGGCAAGTATTGGAAAAATACAGAATTGCAAACAACAAGCATCTGCTAGATTTATGGGATATCAGAGATCACTGGGTGCTAGCCTACTTCATGGACTGCTTCTATCCCTTTTCCTCGTCAACTACAAGAAGCGAGAGCACCAACTCCATGTGGAAAGACTATGTCGACCACACAGACACAATACTGAAATTCCTATATTCATATGAGGCAATTCAGGAGAAAAGGTTGAGTGCGCTCGACGAGAAAAGGAACAGGACTTCAGAGAAGACAGCACCAACTTGGAGCAGATATGGCCTTGAGACAGATGCAATAAACATTTACACTACAGACATATTTATCAAGTTTCAGAAGCAACTAGTAGATAACACAGCTTTCGAAATAACAAGGGAAGAAACAACTGACAGAGGAATGAAATACGGACTGACCAAAAGAAGTCATGTCACACATCCAGATTTCAACATAAATGTTTTTATAGTTGAAGTGGATAACGATTTTCTCATGCAACTGCAAAAAAAAATGTCAAGGGATGGAATCTAGTGCTGTCACGTCCTCAGGGTTGTGAACCCTAGATGGAAAAGATGCAACCCACATCACCCATCCAACTATGTTTTTCGTCTTCCTGACGGTAACAAGAGCAACGCAGCAGGTCCAATACGTTATGTGATTGAGTTGACTCGTTTTTCTAAGATCTTCTCAAAAGCATGAAGTATAGACAAATCATACCAAGTTCTGGTAGAGTGCATCGATGAAATTGATAAGAAAGTGAATGCTTCAGTAGACTAGGATGAGCAAAGAAACACAGAGGGAATGGAAGATGGCATTGATAACTTACATGAAACAATTCATACTGCGTTGATAGATCCCCCGATCATAAAAACAAAGGGTAGGAAAAAAGGACAGAGACTAAAACCAGGGTCAGAGAAGACGAAAAGAAAATGCGGTACCTACGGATAGAGAGGACACACAAAACCTAAATCTGATGTCTGGCTTAAGGAGAGAGAGGTATATATATATACACACATGAATATTTTTTATTATATTTTACAAAGTATCGTACCTAGCGACAAAGTATATCTATGTAGTTTTTACTATTGTAGATTGAGGTTATTAAACTATATAGTAAATTTTGTTTGCAGGCTATAATGATCCAGAAGAAGCGCAAGATAAGATCAAAAACTACAACAGAGAAAAGTCCAATTTCAAGAAGTGATTACGAGACGACTGATGCTACTGGTGTAAGTTTTCTTGTAAAAAAATAATAATATTCGATACATTAAGTCGAACTAATATTTTAACAAATAATCTTCAGGACGACCTGACACCACCCAAGAGAAGATTTTTTCATAAAAATACAAGCCATAAAAGTAAATCAAAATGTAGACGCAGTTATGTTGACAACACTAGTACAGATGAAGTAAGCTAATTTTACACAATGATACCTATTACAACATATCTTGAACCTGATTGTAACCAAGCAAGACTAACATTTTGTCTGGTTTTTCTAAAGAAAACTTTGATACCACAGAAAAGAAGAACAATATGGAAAGAGAAGGATCAACAAAGTCCATCAGCAACATCAAGTGATAGCAACTCAACTAATTCAGATAGAGTAAGTATTATATGAAATTTATAGTTGCTGACTTTGAAAATAGAATATTATTGGACATGATATTTGTTAAGTCGTGAAAATAAAATGCTTGATACATGTGATGCAGATGATATCAAAACCACAGAAGCAGATGAGAAGTTCAGTAGGAACACCATGAAAATCAAGAGAAGAAAGAAATTGTACACGAGGGATTGATGGACAAAAGTCTGACATCAGAAAAGAAAGATCTCATCCATATCCCACACGGAATGTTGTGAATATGTATGAAATCCCTTAGACAGATGCTAACCTCAGTGCTAATGATGGAAATGTTCTCCAAGTTATGGTCATACAGAACGAAGCTGCAGAACGGTAGAGGCAATGAACAATCCAAAGAGGAAGTGCAGTACAAAAATACAAATAAAAAGAATAGTGATTACAAGGAGCAGTCCAGTGCAGACATCTGTGTCAAACCACGAAAGACCTCAAGCATCAGTTGAGAGGAATGTACAAACAATAAGCAGTGTTATGAATTCCGTACAGTTCAATGTACATAAAAGGAATACTATGAAAAGTCCGGTGATTAGAACCGTCAAAACGAGACAAAGCACCATTCAAGATGAAGATCTTGACAGTGATCGATCCAGAAGCAATAATAAAAAGGAAGGCACAAGCAGTTTAAAAATCCCCAGAAAAGGACATGGCCGTCTACAATGGTATTTGACTGGACAAGTTCAAGAGCCAAGGCAAGTTTTAAATTTCATAATATTTAAAACATTACAATTAGGATTGCCCAAATAGTTTGCTCTACATACATGTTATAAAAAATGATTGCTAACAATGTTTCTTTATTTTATGTAGGAGAAGCAGCAGGATTAGGTCATGATACAAATATTGTTTTGTAGTAGACAGACTCAGAATTAAAAATTCACTCATAATAAATTTAAGAAATTATAGAGCAGATTTTTTATTCTTATCAACTTATCATAAAGTTATAGAGGAAAGTTTTTTTGTATCATGGCATCACTTGTTAGTTACCGGTATAAAAAGGATACATTGACTACAACCATACATAGCATTACACCGGTTTTTCAAATAAGATAAAAACATTAGACACAATAGCCATGACACTCTAGAACAATCTACTGTAGATATTCATGGAACAATGCTTTAAAAAAAATAATTGCACTACATATATATCATACAAACTTAACAACTAGAAATGTTTTATTTAACAAAAAAACTAGAACATTTACATATTATTCTTTTTTTGAAATAATTTACATATTATTCTTACAGACTATAAGATAGAACACTCGTACATCTATGCAATCACAATCTAACAGATGAATTAGGGAATTAAAAAATAAACAAGGAACCAGGGCAGTACATAACTAACATCACTGGCAGTACATGAACTGCATTAAAATACATCAGGATAAAACAAAATAAAGCAGTGCATAATCCTTTCAAGAGGCAGTGCTATGCTTCAAACAACAATGGGCCTGTGAAATGTATTAGTGGGCCTTTCTTGTATGGAAGCAACAATTTTATGGTTGGGAACTCTTAAGGTATCGTATGGACAATTTCGTAGTGGGCCTTAATTTTTATAACTACTAGCACGATTTGCACGATCGGTTGATTACAAGGATACGAGGAGTCATGGAAGCGGATGGGGCAAGTTGAAACAAGATCGCAGCAGTTCATCATTAACACTGACAAAACTCAAAAAAACCAAGGTGTCTCTCGAGCGTTGAATTACTTATTCCTTTTCTATTCCATCACATACTTGTTCTTAATAGATTCATCATTGTTCCCTACAGCAAGAAATCACAGATTCAAGGCGTGGTACGAGACATCTTCATCCCAGACATGATGGACGACGGGCTTCAGACCACAGAGAATCATAGCATTACTGTTCACGGAATGACGGTTCTTACTATGGAGTACACCAGCGAGGTATCAACGGTGGACATAATCCTCTCCATGTATGAGGCTTGGCTTGAAGAGGTTTGTACTGATCCAACTTACCGTCCGATTGTATTAAAATGATTGTCATATGAATTATGCATTACTACAACACAAATGAATTCAAGATTGTTTGATTCGTATAAAATAGTTTACCATATTAATTTGAACTAGTTTTTCCTAACAAGTCCTTTTCACTAGTTTACATACGAATCAAACATCAACCCATACATATTCTATCAGAATCCCTTGATTTTCCAACGGTAGAAACAAATATATTGTGTGTCATAGGAATCTCTACAGGATTAGAGTGGATATAGGAAATGTATTCCTACATTATCAATACTCCTACGTCTTTCATATCATAAGAATCAATAATACAAGTTCTAAAGTGTATCCTTCTTGTGTTCATTTCACCAGACTCTGGTACTAATAATCACATTTCAATTGACACCAGGATAAGAGCAGGTACATTGGACTAGACATTGAATATACTGCTCAAGGAAGTGAAAAAACCATCACCATCGTACAACTCACCGTGAGAGAGCACGTCCTACTTTATCATTATGCTAGGGCCACGAAAAAATGCCAGGGACTCTATGATTTTTTCAAGGAAAAATAGATCACCTTCATTAGCGTCGACAAGAGGATTGATTCAAAGATGTTGATGAAAGAAAAGTTTTTCATCCCTGAAGAGTACCATGTAGACATACAGGGAATATTCAATACATTCCAAAGTGACAATTACAGGTATCGTATGGCTAGTATTCCAGCAGTACTCATTGATTCATCATACAGTGAGATGAAGATAGCAGCAGGTGACTCAGTAATGCATAACAAATGGGAGTGGAAGGCAATGCCAATGGAGAATCTGCATTACTCAGCAAAAGATGGGTATGTAAAATACGAGTTGTACAAGAGAATAACATTCAGCAGCTACTGCCTCATTTTAGGAAGTCAAATTCTCAATGATAGGCTGTGCATCAAGTGTAAAGGAGGTAAAGGATATAAATCGTACAAACGTTTTTTGGAGGCAGGTCCATCAGCTGATAACAATAATAAGTGGGACGACGAATACACGATGTGTCTGGCAACAGATATTGACAGGTGGATGAAGAACGATGAATGGTGGACGAAGAGAGGCAACAAGCAAGAAGACTGAATTTAGCTAAACACTATGGTTATGTGAGTATGGTCTGCTAGCAATGTTTTAATTCAGTTTGTTAATTCAGTTACACAAAAGTGGTTATGATCTAGTATATTATATTAGGAGTACAATGTAATTAATGTGTGTGTGTGTATAAATTAAACTAGTTTTTATCATTATTCTGTAATGTTTGTAATTACAGCTTATGAATGTATACTTGTATTTCGTATGTACATTCCTAATTTATTCTCGAAGGCAGACAGGTTAATTGCAAATAAATAACCAAAATCCCATTAACAAGTTAAAATTTTCTAAAAAATTAATTGAACATTCGACAATTGAAACGAATTCTGATGCATCCAGTTGAATATTCACAACACATCAAACAAAATCAATAGAAATAACGAAATGCATTACCACATAACAAACAGTTCAAAACATACATCAAGCGGTTCATAACAACAAGCGATTCAACAAAACTTACATCTGCACTAATAAACAATCAGAAGGAACTATAGTCATCATATAAGATGATGTCAATGACAAACATTATCTCAATGTTTCGGTTTGAAGTGGTCCTGCCAATGAGGACAATGGCTTGCCCAACTTCAAGACATTTATGATGACATTCAACAAAGGTCTTCCACTCAGGGGTGCTGAAGATGATTCGACCATCACTCCCTGTCTTGTACGAAATGAAGATCACAACACCATTTGCACCAAGCCGTACTCCAGCCACGCCTTCTTCAGCAATTTCAAGAGAAAAAACCATTCTCGAAGGTAGTTTCTAATTAAGTTGCAGAAGTTAGAAATCTAATAACTAACAAGCAATAAAAAAATAAGCAAGTAGAAAAATAATGATATCTAATAACATACCATATCATGACGGCGAACATGCGTCCTGGTCAAGCGAGTAACAAGTGCTAGGCCAACGTACAATTCTTTTGAAGGAATGATGTGGACAAGATAGCACTTTTCACTCTTGGTAAGCTTGCATCTCTGAGCAACAATTGTATAATCCAATGGTCCTTCTTGCTGCCCATCCTCCCGATCCTCCTCATCAGACTCACCCTCTTCGCCCTCATCCTCGTCATCACGCTTATCATCCTCGGTCTCATCATCCTCGTCCTCATCCCCCTCACCATTCATATGCATAACAGTGATACTTGGACAAGGAGCTCCCATTGAAAATACCAGATACACACCAGAGTCGATTTGGTTTTCAGAAATAAACCTTCTCCATGAAGATTCTGCAAGGCGAGTCATTGCTCGCTCTTTGCACACGTCCACAACATAAATTCGCCCAAGATCTTGAAACTCAATGCTTTGTCCTGTTATTCTATTGAATTATCTCCTTATATTGCATGGGATAGTCTAAATTGAATAAAATAATTAAATAAATGACAATTGTATGGAAAGAAAATTCAATAAATGTAAAAAGCAAGAATTATATGCATACCAATGAACGCTCAAATCGACTATGTACAAGACGGACAAGGAATAGCGAGGATGATTTTGTTTCATCACTACAGTCTGTGAAACAAACCTGACACAGCGCCATGTCATAAAAATGAAAAGCACTCGTTAATTTATGATAAAGCTAGCTAAGATAAAAAAGGGCATCATATTTGGAATGAACATAAAGTAATTTTAGGGACGGAGTAAGTAAGGCAAGTAGGAAGCACAAATAAATAATTTTTTTTCATATACCAGAAGGCTAAATCACAACACCGAACCCTTCATTGCATAATCATATTGTAACTAATCAATAGGAAAATGGAAGTACAAAAGCATAATCAAGCTAAAAGTGTATCCTCATTGCATCATCACATTGAATGCTAACTAAAAAACCCATATCTCCATATATATACAAATTGACAAAAACTTAATATCTAAAACGCTGTCGAAATTTTTTTATCTATACAATTTATAATATGAATCGACCAAAAATATGAATCCATCTTATCTAGAACTATGGTTCGAAACAAACAAGACTAAAATGTGCAAGATTTATAGGATAAAAACGAGGGAATCAATTGAGCATACCTGAGAGGGAGATTGGGGAGCTAAACAACGACGAAATCCTTCAGATCCGATGGTTTTTAGGGGAGCAATTGAGAGGGACGGGAGATGGGAATAGGAGGTGAGCTCTCTCTGTTAGTCCTGGCGGCTGGGGATAACTAGGTCAGGATGGGAAGGGCAACCACGCGCCTGACGCTACATTTATAAGTGTATGGCCTTTATGCTAGGCGATACACTGCCAAACCACGTTGTATTGCACAGCTCCCTCAGCAGTACAATCTAAACTATAAGGGCAGTACTATGTATGTAGTGGATACATTTTGCAAATGCCTGTTTGCATCGAAAGTCGATTCCATTCCATGGTGAATGCACTGCTATTGCACGTTATCTTGCGTCGTCCACACATCACTATATCAAAGACTTAAAGAGCAGTGCACAAGATTTCCACAGGCAGTGCATCCGTTCTAAATGAATAGTACGTGTCTGTGTCCATCGCACGTGCCGAAAGTCTTGCACACTTGGCACTGCACTATATTGTAGCACACTACATGTAGTCCACATTGGCAGTGCATATACCGCACAACACTATATTATAGAACATGACATGCACTCCATAGAGCTAGTGCATATGGTAAGAAAGGGCGGTTCACTCCTGCCTACGGATGCAGTGCATAAGATTTCCACAGGCAGTGCATATGCGGCTACATGGAAGGTTCAGTGCATTCCAGCATAAGGATGCAGTGCATATGCTCTGCACAACCATACGTTCATCGCGGGTGGAGAACACACTACACAGACCGCACAGGCAGTGCAACCATAACTTATCAGGGTAGCACACGACATGCAGTCAACACAGCCAGTGCATATAGATGTCAATAGCAGTGCCTTCCTGGATAGCGAAGAGACGCAATGTATCTTGGTGTGCATGGTAGGTGTAGTCCATTCCACGGTCAGTGCACTACCTGCGCACTCATTAAAAACGGTCGGCCATCGTTATTAAAGATAGCGCAACACCCTAGCAACGAGGCATTATGGATTTGGTGTGAGCTGTATAAGCGTGCAAATTTTTTTTTTGAGGTGAAACACTAGGGAAAATTGCCCACTGCAATTTTTATTATAGATAAGAATAAGTTACAATGATAAATAAAGATCTAAGGTAGATCAAAACAGTAAAGTAAAATCATTCTAAGATGGGTAAAATCTACCCTATCCCTGATCTAATTGCTTGTTTAGCCAGGCTTTGAATTTCTCCTTGTATTTTCCTTTGATTCTGAATTGTAACCATCTCATTTCTTGATAGAATATTGCTTTCCATCTTTCGAATGTGGGTCTTTTGTCATTAAAAATCTTCTCATTTCCGCATATCCAAATATCCCAGGTAGTCATGATAATGATTTCCATTGCAAATGGTAGGTGTAACTTTTCTTTGATGTTTGAAATAGCTTCCAATCCTATTAGGTTTGTAGTTCTGTTTCTGTAAATATGGTCCCAGCATTTGTTTGCAAATGGACATTTCCAGAATAGATGATTTACTGATTCTTCCAAGTAACAGTTGGAAGTTACACATTTGTAGTCAGGTAGGATGAACTGCTTTCTTTTCAGAAGATTCCTTGTATTCAATATGTCTAGAAGTAAAAGCCAGAAGAAGAACTTGTGTTTATTTTGGCAAGAGGATGCCCATACCCAAGAGAATTGTGGTGGTGATGGTGAATATCCAATCATGATTGAGTAGGCCTTTTTTACTTCAAATTTATCTGACCCCCAAATATAGCACCAATTATCATGGGTATCCCCCTAAGTGGTATGCATGATATCCTGGCACCTTTCTTCCATGACTATAAACTCAGAGTATGCTTGTTGAGAGAGTGGTAGGTGAAAATTATCCTCTAAGTATTCAGCATGTAAGAAGTCATGTACACTGATATTTGAAAACTTAGCATATGACAGAAGGTGAGGGAATTTATTGATCAAGCACTCATCTTGCCAAAGGTTACACCTAAATTCAGATTGCACTTAGCCATGCCTTTAAAATTATCAATTAATTTGATATGAGATTTCCACCAGAATGATCCTTCCATGGTTCTTCCAGGTAGTTTTCCATGTTTGTAGTAAGTTTTCCATATGAGATGAACCCAAGGGATGTCATGGTGGTTGTAGAATTTGTCCAAGTTTTTTAGGAGGAGGGCAGTATTTTGAATCTGTAGGTTTAGCACCCCTAGACCCCCCCTGATTTTTAGGATGGCAAATTTTATCCCAAGACACCAGAGCTTGTCCTTTTGCTTGTACATCTTCAGTCTTCTTTCTCCATAGACAATATCCCATGTATTTTATAATTTGATCCTTGATGGCAATTGGTACCTCCAAACAGCTCATGAAGAACAGTGGGAGTTAGGACAGAACAGATTTTACCAGTTGCAATTTTCCTCCATAGTTTAAGAAATCAGCTATACCACATAATCTTCTTTCAACTCTTTGAACAATGGGCAGAAAGTGCTCCATAGATGGTTTTGAAATGCTTAGTGGTAAACCAAGGTAGGTGAAAGGGAGGCTACCAGTTTGACAATTGATTATCATAGAAAAATGCATTAACCTATCATTAAATAAGTTTATTGGCATCATGCTAGATTTCAAATTCTTGACTTTGAGCCTAGTGGAATTTGCAAATGTTTGAAGAAGTGCCTTCAAGCACAATAATTGATTAACATCTGCCTTAAGTATCACTAGTGTATCATCAACATATTGAATAACTGGGAAATCACTGTTGGGTGGTCCCTCTATAGGTGGTGTTAGAAGGTTCATATGCATGGCTTTATTCAGGATGGATTGAAGAAGGTCAGCAGCAAGAACAAATAGTAATGGTGAAAGGGGGTCTCCTTGTCTCACACCTCTCCTGCAATAGAACTTTTTACCAGGCACTCCATTTAGTAAGATTTCAGAGGTTCTAGATTGAAAGATCATTTCTATCCATTTGATCCATTTCCTTCCAAATCCTCTAGCTTTAAGGATATTTATGATGGCAGAGTGATCAATTGTATCAAATGCCTTCTCAAAATCAAGTGTTAGAATTAGAATTTCCTCCTTTGACTTGTGGCATTGGAATAGGTATTTAAATGCCCATCCAAGGCAATCCTGAATAGATCTATTATTGAGAAAACCATATTGATTTTTATGCACTAATTCTAGAATAACAGATTGCAGTCTATTTGCAAGAAGTTTGGTAATGATGTTGAACACACAGTTCAGTAAGGAAATTGGTCTGAAATCAGCAGAGGTAGAACGGCATGTGACTTTAGGAATGAGAGCAATGTAGGATGAGTTGATGCTTTCAAGGGAAACTTTCTCATTGAAGAAATCATGAATCAGTAATTTGATATCATTTCCAATGATAGGCCAGCAGCTTTTGATAAATTCATTATTAAAACCATCAGGCCCAGGTGACTTGTCATTTGGTAAATCAGAGATAAGCTCCTCAATTTCCCTGTCAAGAAAAGGTTTTTCAAGTGAACTCTTCATCTCATCAGTCATTCCATTTCCATAGAAATCTGCTAGGTTGTAATGCATCTCAGTTTTGATTGATGTACTCATTCTTGCCCTGAAGTCATTCCAAAGAATATCAGCCTTGTCATAGTGATTGAAGAATTCCTGGCCATTTTGATTTTTGATCATTGAGATATAATTGTGCCTATAACTGATGGTAGCTTTGGAATGAAAAAACTTTGTGTTTTCATCCCCAAGTTTCACCCATTTAATTTTTCCTCTTTGTTTCCAGTATGTGTTCTGGTTCTGGAGAAGAGAGATAATATGGGCTTTCAGGATATCTCTGAGGTGCCATTCATTGATGGTTAATGTTCTAGATTCTTCAAGTAGATCCAGAAGGTCAATATTGTCATTCAGCTTAGCAATTTGGTCCCTTAAGCATGGTAACTGCTTGGCCCATATCTTGATGCCTCTCCTCACATTTTTCAATTTGGCACATATTCTTTTTGCCAAGTCCTGATAATTCACTGGTATATTCCAGGCATTTTGCACAATCATCTTAAAATCAGAATGGTGAAGCCAGTAATTTTCAAATCTAAAAATTTGTGCCTTTGGAATGTTAGTTCCAATAGAGATGACACATGGTAGATGATCAGAAGTAGGCTTGGATAATGGGGTAACAAAAGTATAAGGGTATTTGGTTGTCCATGAGCTAGAAGTAAAGAACCAATCAAGTCTTTCTAGAAGTGGATCTTTTTGCATGTTAATCCAAGTGAATTTCCTTCCTTTCAGTGGTAGCTTAATAAGTCCTAGGTTGCTGATAGCATCATTGAAAAGGATAGTTTCATTAACATCCCCCCATTTTTATTTCTATCAATAAGTCTTCTGATAAGATTAAAATCCCCTAAGACAAGCCAGTCTACATTATCAGGCATAGAGATGTTGGAAAACCAGTCCAAAAATTCAATTTTCCTATCAGCTTGACATGGACCATAGATATTTGTAAGAGTCCAGGAGTCATTGGATAATTGTGAGGTGAAAGTTACAGAAGTGGAGAATTCATTTTGGCAAGCTCTGATGCCATTAAATAATGAACTGCACCAAATGATGATGATTCCTCCAGAAGAACCAATTGAAGGTAAGAAGTCAAAGTTGTCAAACTTATTTGGACATAATTTCTTTAAATAATTGGTATAAAAGTTTTCTCTCTTGGTTTCTTGTAGACAAATGATATCACATTCAGATTCCATGATTTTGCTTTTTAATGCGAACCATTTTTTCTCAGAGTTAATTCCTCTAAGGTTCCAGTTCAAAATCTTCCAATTTCTGTTGTTACTCATTAATAAACATGTTGAGTGAGTATTGTGGTGACACAATGTTTGTAGTCACACAAACAAGATTGAAAATCATAGGGTACTGAATTCATAACCATGCATAGTAGCATAAAGGTCTTTAACAACTCATAATAGACTCCAAAGGTAAATGATCCGTGCACTGCTGAACATACAAACAATAAACTGCCTCCTTGTCCTACAAGCAAGCCACTCGAACTCCTCCTGTAAGCACTGCATGGCCTCCTGATGCACATCACCGCATGCCATGCACTGCTCGGGATACAAGCTATGCATTGCCTCTATTTCCTACGAGCAAGTCACTTGAACTTCTACTCTAAGCAGTGCATGGACTAGCACAGCGCAGATGCTAAGCAATGCACTCCATAAACTGCTCAATCTACAACCGGTGCACTGCCTCCTTGTACTCCTGTAAGCAGTGCATGGCCTCCTGTAAGCAGTTCACGACTCAGTACAACGCAGAATCCTAGCACTACACGTCACGCACTGCTCAAGATACAACCAATGCACTGCCGCCCTGTGATACTAGCAAGCCACTCGAAATCCTACTGTTAGCAGTGCACTGCCCAACAAAGCGTAGATGATCAGCACTGCACGTCGTGCACTACTGAACATACAAACAATGAACTGCCTCCTTATCCTACAAGCAAGCCACTCGAACTCCTCCTGTAAGCAGTACATGGCCTCCTATAAGCAGTGCACGACTCAGTACAACGCAGATGCCCCGCATTACATGCCACGCACTGCTCAGGATACAAACAATGCACTGCCGCCCTGTGCTACCAGCAAGCCACTCAAAATCCTACTATAAGCAGTGCACTGCCCAGCAAAGCGTAGATGCTTAGCACTGCACGTCGTGCACTGTTAAACATACAAACAATGAACTGCCTCCCTATCCTACGAGCAAGCCACTCGAACTCCTCCTGTAAGCACTGCATGGCCTCCTGATGCACAGCACTGCACTCCATGCACTCCTCGGGATACAAGCTATGCACTGCCTTTATGTCCTACGAGCAAGCCACTCGAACTTATACTCTAAGCAGTGCACGAACTAGCACAGCGGAGATGTTGAGCAGTGCACTCCATGAACTGCTCAATCTACAATCAGTGCACTGCCTCCCTATCCTACCAGCAAGCCACTCGAACTCCTCACATAGCGATACATGGCCTCATGTGCAGTGCATGACTCAAGATAACGCAGATGCCCCTTTTACATGCCACCCTCGCTTAGGATACAAACAATGCACTGCCGCCCTGTGCTACCAACAAGCCACTCAAAATCCTCACAAGCGGTGATTGCTTGCCACCAAAGCGCAGATGCTCAGCACTGCACGCCATGCACTGCTGAACATACAAACAATGAACTGCCTCCCTGTCCTACAAGCAAGCCACTCGAACTCCTCCTGCAAGCACTGCATGGCCTCCTGATGCACAGCACTGCACTCCATGCACTGCTCGGGATACAAGCTATGCACTGCCTCTATGTCCTACGAGCAAGCCACTCGAACTTCTACTCTAAGCAGGGCACAGACTAGCACAGCGCAGATGCTGAGCAGTGCACTCCAAGAACTACTCAATCTACAACCGGTGCACTGCCTCCCTGTGCTACCAGCAAAACACTTGAACTACTCCTATAAGATAGTGCATGGCCTCCTGTAAGCAGTGCACGACTCAGTACAACGTAAATGCCCAACACTACATGCCACGCACTGCTCAGGATACAAACAATTCACTGCCACCCTGTGCTACCAGCAAGCCACTAGAAATCCTACTATAACCAGTGCACTGCCCAGCAAAGCGCAGATGCTCAGCATTGCACGCCGTGCACTGCTGAACATACAAACAAGGAACTGCCTCCCTGTCCTACAAGCAAGCCACTCGAAGTCCTCCTGTAAGCAGTGGATGACCTCCTGATGCATAGCACTACACGCCATGCACTGATCGGGATACAAGCTATCCACCGCCTCTATGTCCTACGAGCAAGCCACTCGAACTTCTACTCTAAGCAGTGCACAGACTAGCACATCGCAGATGCTGAGAAGTGCACTCCATGAACTGCTCAATCTACAACCGGTGCCCTGCCTCCCTATGCTACCAGCAAGACACTCGAACTACTCCTGTAAGCAGTGCATGGCCTCCTATAAGCAGTGAACAACTCAGTACAACGCAGATGCCCAGCACTAAATGCCACGCACTGCTCAAGACACAAACAATGCACTTCCGCCCTGTGCTACCAGCAAGCCACTCGAAATCCTACTGTAAGCAGTGCACTTCCTAGCAAAGCGCAGATGCTAAGCACTGCACGCCGTGCACTGCTGAACATACAAACAATGAACTTCCTCCCTGTCCTACAAGCAAGCCACTCGAACTCCTCCTGTAAGAAGTGCATGGCATCCTAATGCACAGCACTGCACGCCACGCACTGTTCGGGATACAATCTATGCACTTCCTCTATGTCCTACGAGCAAGCCACTCGAAGTTCTACTCTAGCAAAGGTACGGACTAGTACTGGTGCAGATGTCATGCGATGCACTCCATGAAACTCAATCTACAACCGGTGCCTTTGCCTCCTGCTACCAGCAAGACACTCGAACTACTCATGGCGTGCATGGCCTCACGTAAGCGATGCGGGACTCAAGATAACGCAGATGCCCAGCACTACACGCCACGCACTGCTCAGGATACAAACAATGCACGGCCGCCATGTGGTACCAGCAAGCCACTCGAAATCCTATTGTAAGAAGTGCACTGCCCAGCACAACGCAGATGCTCACAGTATAAAAAGATGAACTGCCTCCATTTCTATTAGACACTTCACTGCCTCACATTACTATTAAAAACACAATAGCATTGAAAACAGTACCCTTAAAAGACTTTGTTCAAAGTATAGATAAATAGGAGTTCAAAGTAGGACCCCTCCCATTACACCCCACAAAATCTCCATTGCCCATAAATAAAACAAAAGAAACAAAATTAAATAAAAGTAAAGAAATAAAAGCAGATACTAACTACCGACAAGAGAAAAAAAGACCGACAAAGAGAAAAACTGGACCAAAAAAGAGTAACAATAGCACTGCGCCACTGCCAAGACATATTATTGTGTACTGCCTCCTAGTCCTACGAGCAACTAGAACTCCTCCTACCAGCAGTGCACGCAACAGAAACCGCAGTTCATACGAACCGGAAAAGAGAAAAAACCGACAAACAATGAAAAAATCGGGCGACATCCCGCGACGGAAGAAAACCGCCGAACGCCCCACACCAAACATCTAGAAGCACTACAAGAACTACACATGTCGAGAAAACAAGACACCCCCGCTCGACGGGACGCACCAAAATCATCCACATACTGCCACGAGCAGCGTCATGAAGCGTACTCCCATGAGGGCGCCTTTTTCTAGCGTTTTCGGAGATTTTGTGTATCTCAAAGTATCACCCTTGAAAGGAATGTAGCATTTTCAACTGAAAGGGAAGTTATCCCCTAGATATATTGGACCCTTCAAGATTTTGAATCATCGAGGAGAAGTATCATATCAACTTGAACTGCCATAGGAGATGCCAGCCATACATAATGTGTTCCATATCTTGTTACTTTGCAAATGCTTAGAATTTTCGGAGAAGACCGAAGTGTTCAAGAACATCAATCACCGAGCCAAAGATATCAACAAGGATCTAACCTATCATGAAGTACCCATTCGTATTTTGGAAGAAGCCTTCAGAACCACCAGGACCTAGAGTATCAAGTTTCTCAAGATCCAGTGGAGCAACCATACTGAAGAAGAAGCTACCTGGGAGAGAGAAGATTACATTAGGACTGAGTTTCTAGATCTCTTTAGTTCCTAGTTTTTCTTAAATCTCGGGACGAGATTTTTTTTAAGGAGGGAAGGTTTGTAACACCCTAAAAATATTAATCAAGGTTATCAAGTTCTAAATCACCCAAGTTTAGGGTTAACAAAAAATTTTATTATTAAATCTAATATGAGTGTATGTGTGAATTGCATTAGTGTATGAATGAGTGAAAGTGCCATGTGTGATTTCTACAAATGATAAGGAATGGTTTAAAGTTGAATACTAAATCATCTAGGCCATTTACAAAGAAAATCAAAAAAAGAAATTCAAATATGAATCAAATTAGCAAAGGGTCATTTTGACCAAAATTAACAACTAGACCACTTTGAGTGTTCCTAGTAAAAGATTTCTAACAGAAACTTTCCCATATCTTTTCACCCCTTGCTAGACCAAGTAAAAGTGAACCCAAGCCCACCTTACAAACTAACAGAAACAAATTCCAAATCTATTTAAAGGACAATTGAAAATTGAATCAAGTTCATATGCATAGATCACCATTTTTCAAAAACCCCTCAAATCAATTCACCTTGACTTTTCCAAGCAACCTTAGACTATCAAGCAAGTACTCAGAACACTCACCAAAATTTAGCCAAAAATTCAAATCTTGATTTCATGCGGCCATTTGGTCGAGCACCTTGCAGACACAGATTAAACCTTGCCTAACTTCTATTGTTCTGAGCAGTGATCAATCGCCACTCGTCCCCCATTTCTCTCCCCCTATCTCCCTAGTGCCTAGCAGTGCAGTGGAAAGCTCCCCCCTTTGCTGTTGCGCCAGTGCAGCGCCGCCCGAAGCTCACCGCACCGGTCGACCAAGGACCACTCGCCACAGCCAGCACCGCCCTCTCCCACGACGCCCAGGAGACAGGCGCCACACCACCACCACCCTCTGTCCACCCCTCGACCGCAGGCAAGCCATGGACCGGCCATGATCGCCGTGTCCACCTTTCTGTCTGCCATGTCGAGAGCGCGCTAGAGCACCGCAGCCGACACGCGCACACAACCCACGCCCCGCCCTCACCACGCATGCCCGCACTCACTATGACCCTAGCTAACCCCCAGCGTTCGCCGCCGCGTGGACCATAGCCCCTGTGCACCGTCTCGAACGCCGTCGTTCCCGACCATTCTCGACCGCCCCTTGCCACGCCATCACTCGCATGATGACCGCCCTGAAGCACCGCGTCGACCCCTACCCTCAGCCATGCCTATAGCCCCCTGTATCAATGTCGCTGACGAGGCCGAGTCATCCTGCCCTGTCCCTCTCGTTGGTGTATAAATAGAGGTCGCCCCAGCTTCAATTTTCCACACCATCTCACTCCCCTCTCTCTTAGACACCTCTCACACCTCTCCCCGAAGCAAGGCGAGCACCACACCGCCGGAATTTCACCGGAGCCTGCCGCTGCAGAGGAGAAGAGGAACCGGATCTAGGAGCCACCGCGACCACCATTCGAACCGTCGTCGTCTACAATGTCGTTCGCCCCCATCGCCGACCTTAGCTGGAGCCCTGGTGAGCCCCCACGTACCCCCACCGTTGTGTTAGGGTTCGTTCCTCACTGGAGCTATTCGCTGGAGACGACGAACCACAACCGTAGATCCTAGTCTAATCGCACCGCCCAGATTGAAACTTACCGTTTAGGTTAGAATAAGTCACTGACTAGTGGGACCGTTCTATCAGCAACCCTCTGCGCAGCCCTGTGCAGATTGGACCGGTCCAGTTAGTTTCCCATGCAGAGCCCGTAGATTCAAATAGACTTTTTCCATTTTAGTTAAAACTAGATTCTGTCAGTAGATTCAAAAATCAATTCAAAGAGATTCACTATACCAAATTGCATGATTCCAATTTTTTTATAAAGGAATTCAAAATATCTATCCGAGCCTGTTTGATTCAAACCATTTGAAATTATAAATCACTTATACTAAAACTAACAAGACAGAGACTTTTCCAACTTCAAACATTTTTCAAAAATCAACCATAAATGCTTTGAGTTGATTACAACTCTCAAAAATCACATTTGACAAGATCTATCTGAATATGTAAAAATATGTAGGTTTACATGCAGTGATATTGGACTAGTACCAAAAGAATGCTATACAGGCATTTCTAGTCACTTTAATTCTATTAAATAGTAATATTAAACTTTATAAAATGTGACCACCACTTTAAATCATATTCCCAAGTATTAGAATATGTGGTGATGACATTTGTCAACATGATACCATGTTTAATTGGAGAATATTAAATCTTAAGTATTTTCAATGAGTACAAATTCTTTTCTAAAAATAAGATAAATAAGACTAGGTATTTATTTCATGTGATGATGTTAGATCATCAAGTGTGAGCCTTAGTGTGCTAAATAGAAGTAGTTAAGTATTGTTTGTTGATTGTGTACCTCATATTCATTTATAGATGCTAGTACCGACCCGGGATACGAGGAGGAGGAATACTACGAAGAAGAAGAAGAAGAGAACTTCAACCACTTCACTACTCAAGGCAAGCCTAACACTACAAGTTAACTATGCAAGCCATCCTTGCAAGATAACCTATGCAAGATGTATTAGGCATGCTTTGGTTATGCAACTTTGATTATACCTATCCAAGATGCCTTATTCTTTTACTTTTACCAAAGTTCTTTACCTTTAGTTAGTAAATTTGTGAGTATTGGAAAAATAGGATAGATACCATATGGAGTATAAAACTAGGCCTAAGTAGTTATACTTAGATATCATCAAAAGGCATAAAACTATATTTGGATAGTTGCACTTGATTAGCACCCCTGATTAGTCAATACCCTCAAATTTAGTGGCTAGTGCTAAGCATAAAAGTTGATCACTTTAGATGGGAATACGTGGTGAAAATGATTATGAGAACCTTGGAATGATGGCTCATTCTATTGAAATGTTTTGGCATGTGTTATGAACACAAAATGATTTTATGATGTTGAGGCATGAGCCTTGACCCTTTATAAAAATAGATGGTTGGGTTTGGATGCGATACCATTCCAATTTTATCGTACAACCATAATACCTGAATTGTGTAGGGCTTAACTGGAAGTTTATATGCCTTAGTATGGGTTCCCTCGCGGAAAGAGGTTGAGCTGAGGCTACCTCGTGAATGTGAATGTCCACCTATGTAGTGCACAGGATGGAAAATGGCCATGGCTGGGAGGCCAAGCTCATAGGGGAGGTGCCTATACTAGAATGTGTAATTGAAAGGTTATGATTGATTATCCGCATACTAAGTATGATGATTCAGGGTTATCCCTAATGGATGTATCGAATTTTGTGGTGAAAGTGTACCAGCTCTATAGAGTGTCAAACTATTGGAATAGCCGCGTCCCCCGTTATGGACAGTTGGAGTGGCAATACTGTTCTATTGTCAGATGTTTTCAAAATGACTTGTGAATTGAACTATGACTTTGACTTGACCACAACAGGGTTGTGGACATGAAAAGTAGGTTCCCACTTAGGTGATGTAGAAAATTTAATTAGTTTCTTTACTTTTGAACTCAGTATGAAATAAACCCGGCTTTTTGCAAATAAACCTAGAGCTTAAGATTCCTATTAGAACTACATTTCTTGTTAGTGATAGTATGCGAGTACTCATGGCTTTGTCCCTGGCTATTCCCGTGGCCAGACTTTGAGGACTACCAGGAAGATAGATAGTAGGAGATCTATGAAAACTAGGATCATCTCCCATCGTTAGCATTGCATGTGACCCTGAAGAAGGATCCCCTACTACATTTACTTTCCGCTGCTTTGATTGTATTAAGACTGGATCATGAGATCCTTTATTTGTAAGACCTTTATTATGGTTTGTAATGGATGATGTACTGTGGTACCAATCTGTTATGTCTCGCAAAAATGGTAATCTTGGGATTGCGATGTATGCCATAACAAGAATCTGGGATTAAAAATACGGGTGTTGACATAATATCACTTTATGCTGTAGTTAATAATGTTTTGTCGCTTTGCATGATTATGGCCATTATTGCTCTCTTAGTTGGTCGCTCCCAGTCTTTTGCTAGCCTCCATACCAAGTATGAGTTCCACTCATGCATCCAACTCCAAATAAAACCAAGTTATTCCAAAGAGTCCACCATACATACCTATTAGCATTTACTATTCCAAGTATATTCATGTTTTTATCTACCTTCTGAAATAAACTTGTTATGTGAAAATTAGTATTAAAGCTCTCACGAACTTGATGGCACACTTTACTTTTCTTGCCCCTAATAAACTTGAACCATTGTGTCATCTATGTTGTATATGCTTGCACTTATACGTTGGGGATGAGCAGAACCATGCTATCATGGGGAACGCTTTCAACATTGCACATGTACATTGTACCCAGTTGATATCATGTTCTTTTGTTTATGGATGTCGTCGGTGTGAAATGAAAGTTGAGCTTGTATGACCATGGAGTTATGAATGTGTGTTAGAGAAATGCCTGGGCTGCTAGCCTAAGCCTTGCCTAATCATGGTGGAAACTTGCAGCATCACCATACTGAGCAATCTATGAAGAATTCTTCTTATAAAAAAAGAGATATAGATTGAGAAAAAGAAAAAAGAAAAAAAGGAGATAAGAAAAGAGGAAAGAGAGAAAAAAAGCACCATTTTCCCATGGTAAATAAGAAGATTGCTGAGATGCTCATTGTCTGCTTGCCTTGTCATTTTGATTATGGGATAGCTCCTGTATCATGTTTAAGGGGTACCCCGTTGGCGGTTCTCTATGATACAAATGTACTTACTATGACAAGAACATACCGGTAACTAAACTTGAGTAGCATGAGGAGGGACCCTCATATTCAAGGGACACGAGATTTCCAACTTATACTTTGTCAAGCATATACTCCATAGTTTGTTCACTTTAACCTTAATCACTTCAAGATGCTTATGACAGGGGTAATGAGAGCTCAAAGCTAATAAGTACCATAATTTTTGGAAGCTCTTTATGAGACTTGAATCCCTGCTTCCTTCTATGAAGGCATTTCTTTTACTTTTATGTTGAGTCTCCATATTCCATCTTTATGCACCTATTGAGAGAGCATAGTGGCCATTCTTAGATTAATGTGCATTGTCCCAAGACTTGTTGATTGATTCATAACTTTGATATTACTTGTTCTTAAACTACTTGTATCTAGTCACCCTTATGAACTTTGAACGTGTCCTATGCATTTATGTTTTGCTACACTATGAGGGACAAGCTAAATACCATTCTCATTATGTTTTCTATATGTGAAACAAACAAACGTCTTGCAAAGCATTGTTATTCATGAATCTTTTGTTTGTACCTTTTCATGTTACAACATAGTTGCTATGTCTTATCATTAGAACTATATCTTTCATGCTATGTTAAAGTACTATGATCCCAACTATCAATGTTCTGCAATTACTTTGATCAAGATTATGATGGTGCATGTCATCTCAAAAATTATTCTTTCTTTTTTATCACTTACCAACTGGAGGACGAGCAGGAGTTAAGCTTGGGGATGTTGATACGTTGCAAATGTATCTATAATTTTTTATGTTACATGCTTGTTTTATATCTACTTTATTATGTTTTGTCCACACTTTGGATTATTTTTATACACTTTCTAGGACTAACCTATTAACAAGATGCCATAGTGCCAGTTGCATATTTCTATGATTTTTGGTTCCAGAAAATCCAGAAAATGAATATTCTCGGAATTGGACGGGACAAAAGCCAAAGTCAATATTTCACTGAGGGGAACACGGAGCCAGGAGACAAGACAGAGAAGGCCCTCGAGGGGGCCAGACCCCCTGGCGCGCGGCCAGGCCTGGCCCACGCCTGGGGGGTGCAGCCGCCTCGGGCTCCCCCTCGGCCTCCCCTTTCGCCTATAAGAAGCCTCTGATACAGAAACCCTAAGTACTCGATCAAACTTCCACTAAAGAGTTTGTAGCCGCCGCGATTTCCATCCCTTGATCGGGACGGATCTGAAGCTCTTCCCGGCACCCTGCTGGAGGGGAGAGATCACCCTGGAGGCCTTCTTCATCACCATGCCTACCTCCGGTGTGATGCGTGAGTAGTTCATCCCTGGAGTACGGGTCCATGTAGTAGCTAGATGGTTGGTTCTTCTCCTTTGTGATACCATGTCTAGATCTTGTGAACTCTGTTCATGATCAAAATCATCTATTTGTAATCCTACATGTTATGTTTGCGGGAATCCGATGGATATTGAGATGCTATTTCAGATTGATTATTGATTCTATCAAGTCTTTGTTATTTGTGATCTTGCATGCTTTCCGTTGTTAGTAGCTATCTTGGCCGAGTAGATGCTAGCAACTCCAACAGGGAGTATTTATGCTCGATAGTGGGTTCATGCCTCTAGGAATTCGGGGAAGTGACAGAAATCTCTAAGGTACTATATGTGTTGTTGCTACTAGGGAGAAAACAACAATCCTTTGTTCATAGAACAATTGTCCTGTTTACTTTACACACTTTGCTTAATGCAATTATCTGTTGCTTGCAACTTAATACTGTAGGGGGTTCAGATGGTAACCTGAAGGTGGATTATTAGTCATAGATGTAGTTGGATTACGGTCTATGTATAATGTTGTAATGCCCAATCAAATCTCAAAGGAGTCAAGATGATTAGTATATGCATGTATGCTTTCTCGATGTTTGTCAATTTCCCCACTGTAATTTGTTCACCCAGCATGTCATCTATCTTAAGGAGAATAACCTCTAGTGAACTATGGACCCGGTTCCATTCTTTTACCATCAATCTACAAAGCTATTTATTGTTTTCTATTTACTTTCTGCAAGCAATTACTATCTTCCACACAATACGTTTAATCCTTTGTTTTCAGCAAAACCGGTGAGATTGACAACCTCACAGTAAGTTGGGGCAAAGTTCTGTGGTTGTGTTGTGCAGGATTCCAAGTTGGAAACAGCAACTTGGAGGTGTTTCCTTGCTCCTAATGGTTCGATAACCTTGGTTTCATAACTGAGGGAAAACTTGTTGTTGTGCTCATCATACCTTCCTCTTGGGGTTCCCCAACGCTACATATTGAGCAAGCAAGACACTGCCGTCCGGGACCCACACGCCTCAAAAGACTTTAGCGAGGAAACAAAAATCTTGCTTGTGCCACGTGCCAGCCGAGCTTCCTCCATGTAACATCCCAAAACTTCAATCCAAGGTTATTAAGATCCAAATCATTCAAAATTAGGGTTAACAAAAACGTTTCCAATTAAAATTATTAAAGCATTCATATGTGTGTGCATTTAATTAGGAGTTGATTTGAATTGCCATGATTAAGTGATCCATTGCTTGTAAAATGATTCTTAGGTGAAATAAACATCATCTAGATCATTCCCAAACAAATCCCAAAGAAAAACAAATCAAAATGAATAAAAGAAGTGAATGGTCATTTGTGCCATTTTAATCAACATACCTACTTTGGTTATTCCTAGTACTCAAAACCTAACACAAACAAATGTGGATCTTTGCACCCCTTGCTAGTACACATAATGTGGTACCAAGGCCAACTTTGTGATGTGCCAAAAACATTCAAATACTAATTTTAATTGACATTTGAAAATTGAATCTATATCATATGGGAAGATCCCACTATTTCAAAAACCACTCAAACAATCTCAATTTTCAAAACCCAAGCACCCACAGAGTCTCAAGCTTAGTACTAGCACACCCACCAAAAATCTTTGCAAAATTCAAAAATAACTTTCTTGCGGCCATTTCAACAAACACATGGCAGGCAGGGTTTAAACTCTAAAACTAGGTCACTATTTGCAACAGGGTTTTGGCCCCAAATGATCTCCCTTTGTCCCCTCTTGATCAAACCAGACCCTTAGCACCCCATCCCCTACCCCCTAGTGGCAATGCCATGCCATGCCGAGCACATGCTGGCCGGCCGACCATGCCACCGCCGTAGCAGACCATCCCCCTCTCTCTCACCATGTCTAGTAGCTAGCTCACACCTCACCGCCACCCTTTGTCCCCTCCCTGAGCCGAGCCCGACCGTGGACCACCGCCAATGCTCCACGCACCAAGCGTCTGCACCATGCCGAGCACGCGCCAGAGCGTCGCGCCCGACACACATGCAGACGCCGCCCCTCGACCGCAGCCCGTGTCCACTGCTCCGCCATGACCCCAAGAGCACGCCAGACATGCCCCATTCAATCCGTAGAGCACCTCCAGGAGACCAGCCACCGTCCCCTACATCGAGCCACGCCGCTAGCACGCTGTGCAGCCCTCGCCGGAGCCGCCCGCCCATGCCTCTCAGTCGCGTCGTCGTCCTATAAATAGAGGCCATCCCCAGCCATTCTCTACACACCACTCACCTCCCCTCACCTCACTAGACCTTCCCCACTTCACCCAGAACCAAGGCGAGCAGCCATTCGTTGGAATTGCACCGGAGCTGGCCGCCTCTGGAGGAGAAGGGTGCCCCTGATTCTGACCACCCCCGGAGCTGCCTCGACCGTCCCTGAGTTCGCCGTCGACCACCAGTCCGTTTGCCTGCCTCGCCGTCATTGCTGGAGCCCTGGTACGCCCCCTGAGCACCCCCACCGAGCGACTAGGGATAGAGTTCACCGGCGACAGGTCCGTCGTTGCCGATGAGCCTCAGCCGTTGATCCCCGTTCTAATCGAATGGCCCACATCGCCCCGTACCTCTTCGCGCGTTATGAGCCTCTGACCGGTGGACCCCCCCTCTCAGCTGAGCCGCGCGCCGCGTACTGTCACTGGGCCGGCCTGTTAGCGTTTCCGCGCAACCCAGTTAGTTTGAATTAGGATTTTTCTATTTTAGTTTAAACCTAGTTCTGTCCCCTAGTTTGAAATTAAATTCAGAGAGATTTACAAATCCAAATGGAGTGATTCTAATTTGGTTAGAAAGCTACTGAAAAGATCTACCCAGGACTGTTGGATTTAATTAAATTATAGTTAGAGCTCCCTCCTAGTAAAAATAACAAAACTGAAGCATTTGCACCTTGCAACATTTTTATAAAATCAACCAAGATAGCTTTTGAGTTGATTCCAACTCTCAAAAATCACATTTAACCATACCTATCTGAATATGTAATAATATTAGGGTCTACATGCAGTGACTTTGGACTAGTGCCAAAATAATGCTATATAAGCATTTCTAGTCACTTTAAATCATTAAATATTAAACATTAACCAAAGTAATTATGAACCAACCCTTAAATTACATTCCCACATGTTAGAATATGTGGTGATGACATGTGTCCACATGATCCCATATTTGAAGTGGTGAATATTAAATCTTAGTTAATTTTTCAATGAGTAGAAATTACTTTTCTAAAATAAAAAGGATGAAACTAGTTAATAAAACCTTGTGATGCTTGCGATGATACTAGATCATCAAATGTGTTCCTTAGAGTGCTAATTAGACTAGTTAAGTATTGTTTGGTGATTGTGTACTCCGTATATATTTATAAACGATAGTACCGACCAAGCTTTCGAGGAGGAGGATTTCTACCAAGAGGAGGAAGACAACTTCAACCACTACACCAACCAAGGCAAGCTACTATTGGCAAGCTAACCCTTGCAAGAATTATATTAGCAAGCCACCATTAACAATGCAAGCTAACACTTGCAAGTATAATGCTTAGCAATCTAGGATTAAACTAGATGGTTTAGCAAAGATGCTTTAGGCATGCTTTGGTTATACCACTTTAACTAGTATTTACCCCAAGTATTATTTTCAAGATTTACTTCCTTTACTTTACCAAAGCCCCTTACTTGTTTTGAAGGTAGCATAAAGAGTATAAAACTTAAGCTATGTAGATAACTTTAGATGTCATTCTATGGCATGAGATTGATCCCATCTTTCCACCTTAGTGAACACTCTTAACTTAGTAGTTTAGAGTAGATAAAACCTTGAGTCACTTAGATGGGAACACTTGGTGAAAATGATTTATGAAAACCTTGGAATGATGAGTCATTCTATTGAGATGTTTTGACATGTGTTGAGAAACACAAATGGTTTATGATGGTGAAAATGTTGAGGCATGAGCCTTAGCCCTTTTATAAAACTGATGGTTGGATTCGGATGCGATACCATTCCAAATTTACCGTGCAACCACAATACCTGAATTGGGTAAGGCTTAGCCAGAAGTTTATATGCATTAGTATTAGTTCCCTCGCGGGAGAGGTTTGAGCTGAGGCTACCTCTCAATGTTGTCCACCTATGAAGTGCCCAAGATGACAGATGGTCATGGTTGGGAGGCCATGCTCATAGGAGAGGTGCTTATACTAAGGTGTGTAAAGGAAAGGTTATGTTTGATGGTGTGTAAAGGAGAGGTGCTTATACTAGGGCTATCCCTGACAGATGTATCGAATCTTGTGGTGAAAGTATACCACCTCTGCAGAGTGTCAAACTATTCGAATAGCTGCGTCCGTGGTTATGGACAGTTGGAATGGCCATACTGATTCGTTGTCAGATGTTTTCAAAATAACTTATGAAAGGAATGATGAATCTTGACTTGACCACCACAGGGTTGTGTTTATGACACTAGCTTCTGAACTTATGTGATTCTAGAACTTTATTTTATCTTTCTTTGTTTCAGAACTCAGCTTAGGTTTCAAACTTAACTTTATAGTTAAACTTAGAGTTAGTACTTCAACTTAGAATTATACTTCTTGTTAGTGGTAGTTTGCGAGTACTTAAAGAGTACTCATGGCTTTTGACCCTGGATATTCTCATGGCCAGACTATGAAGGAGACTACCAAGATGATGGCCAGCAGGACGGCTATGATTACTTGGACTATCTGCCTTCGTCAGCATTGCCTGTGCCCCTGAAGATGGACCCCACCGCTACGCTTTATATTTATTCCGCTGCTTGTTGTATTAAGACTAGATCATGAGATCCTTATTTGTGTAAGACCTTATGTATGGTTTGTAATGGATGATGTACTGTGATATCGAATCCGTTATGGCTCACAAAAATTGTAATACTGGGATTGCGAGGTATGGCATAACAGGCATCTGGGATTAAAAATCTGGGTGTTGACAAGTTGGTATCAGAGCCATCCTGACCATAGGTTACCCTAGTTAGAATGGACGTCCGAACAAAAACTTAGTTTCAAAACAAAAGTGAGTATTTATGAAAAACTATTTCCTCTCTTATCCTTGGGAATTCATTCTTTCTCAAAAATTCATGTTCCTCAAAATTCTTACATTACTACTTAAAATTTGACACGCTTGATCACTTCACTAATTTCCTCATCCTTAATTCTTATAGATGGAGACTCAGTTCAGCAAGTTCTACCAGTTGGGAAACGGAGGTCAACTGATCTTCGAGAGGGATCTGGATTCCTTTAGAGTTCTTGGGGCGCCCATATCCGGAGTTTCTTGGAGCTCAACTTCCAGGACCCCAGGAGGAGATTTGTAGTGGCTAGTCACCGCTGATCTTAGAGGAAGCATCGAGCACCAACGTCCGGAGAATTCAGTTCTGTGAGAGAACAAGCGGCGGATGGATTAGCCAGGGCAATGCATGAAGCTCTCGCACGTCTATGTGCCCTCAGTGTCAACCAACTCCAAGGAACCCGTTTTGCTCACTATGCAAGACGCGACTTCATGGGAATGCCGATGGAGATGCCCGGTCACCCAGAGTTGAGGCGTCAAGTGGAGAATCTTGACTTCTTCTGCGACGACGGAGAAGCGCACAATGCTAGGGAGTTAGCCAACAGAACCATGCCATTGCCGACCGGAAGGCCCGGACTTTTCGCTTTGCTTCGTCGGGATCGCGATCTCTTTATGCCAGCGTGCAAAGAAGGATCGCACCATCGCTCGTCTTTGCAAGAAGGTGGCCGACCTTGAGAAGACCGTCAAGGAGCAGGAACCTCAGCTTGCAGCAAAGGAGGAAGAAGAGCAGGGTGAAGACATCCAGGGAGACATGGATTCTTACCTAAGAAATGATGATGACTTTCTGGAGGAGGATAACGTGGACTTCTACACTGATGATGAGGACTCCGACTTCATCGACAATGAGTAGATGCACTAGAGCACTGTCGTAGCATGAGATGTATCGGTCCCACTGTATCGTAGCTTGTAGAATGGTTCCTAAAACCATCTGTTTTCCTTTGCTTGTTGTGGTGTGTGTTTGTATCGTGTGCTTGTTTGCATGAATGAAATGAAGTTAGTTGAAAAACCTGAGTCAAACTCAAAGTTTTTAGCTTGAAATCAAAACCATGAACCTTAGAACTTTCCCTCTTACCCCTTTATCTACCTCAATCTTCAGATGAGTCGTGGAAACCAAGGAGGGAGCACCTCATCGTAAGACCCAATGCTGCAGATCTTGCAGAATCTCATCGCAGACCGAGAAGCAAGCAGGGCATAACGCCAAGCTAACTTAGCAACATTGCAGCAGATCGCCCAGATGGCTCCGAACAACCAGAACCATGGAAATCAGGATCACCATGGATCCAAACTCAAAAAATTTCAGAATACCAATCCCCCAATCTTCAACCAAGCTGAAAACCCACTATATGCAGATGACTTGCTACAGATAATGGAAAACAACTTAGAACTTGCAGGAGTTGATGACAACGAGAAAGTTCTCTTCGCCAACCTCTATCTGGCGGATATGCAAGAGCTTGGTGGAGTAGTATCCACAATATGAACCATGGTCAAGTGATGACATGGGAAGCTTTCAAAACAAAGTTCAGCCGCACCCACGTGCCGCAAGGTCTAGTCACCAGACTAAGATATGAGTTTCGTGACTTGAAGCAAGGCAGAATGCCTGTGGTGGAATACCGTGACAGAATCCTGTCGCTTGCAAGATATGCCCCTGATGAGATCAACACAGAGGTGAAGAGGAAGGAGAGATTCCTGAACGGACTGCATGATGAGATGCAGACTGTCCTCGTCAACATCCGCTTTGAGGATCTTGAAGAGCTAGTCGACTCGTCCATTCAGATGGAAGGGAAGATTAAACAGGCAAACGACAACCGCAAACGTCATATGATGCAGCAATCAGGATCCAGCAGTCACCAGAAGTACCGTCCCAACCCCTCACCAGGATTTCCACCAAGGAACAACCGACCCCCAATGTCTCGCCCAAGCTACCCCAACCATAGAGGAGGCAATGTGAAGTCCGGAGGAAACAATCACAACTCCGGCAACACCAACAATTTCAACCGTGTAGCTCCCAAGAGCAACAACAACAACAACTCTACACCCAGAACTGGCAGCAATGTTGTGCCTGTCGCCACAAAGGACAAGTCCCAGATCACTTGTTTCGAGTGTGGAGTGAAGGGTCACTATACCAATGAGTGTCCCAAGAAGACTGCAGCCACTGCCAATGTGAATGCCCCAGCTCAACAGCAGCGTCGTGTTCAACCAGGAAGAAGATTTGCCCCAGGGAACCCTCACAACCGCAACGGTCGTCTCTTCCACATGAACACAGGAGAAGCCCAGGAAGCGCCAGATGTAGTGCTGGGTATGTTTTCTGTCAACTCACTTTTAGCAAGAGTATTGTTTGATTCGGGAGCATCGCATTCATTTGTCACCGTGGAATTTGCATGCACTAGTAAGATTCACGCAACCAACCTGAAGCATGTAATGATAATTCAAATCCCCGGATCAACTACAAAAGCTAGAAAAATTTGCAAAGATGTGCCTATCATAATACATGGGATAGATTTTTATGCCAACCTTATAGTACATGGAACCAAAGGATTGGAAGTAGTACTAGGTATGGACTGGATGTCAAGGCATAAAGGAATGATAGACTGTGCTAAGAAAGCCATCACCATGACCATTAGCTCTGGAGTAACAGTAGAGCATATCTCTGAAACCTTACCCCATCAATTCAAGTGCAACAAGAGTCTAGGCCTACCCACCATTGACCAAGTCAGAGTAGTATGTGAATACCCCGACGTATTCCCAGATAAATTGCCAGGTATGCCCCTGGATAGGGATATTGAGTTCATTATCAAACTAATCCCTGAAACCTGACCGATAGCCTAGAGACCCTATAGCATGAACCCCTTAGAGTTAGTGGAGTTGAAGAAGAAGTTAGATGCCATGTTAGCAACATGCTTGATTCAGCCAAGTGCGTCGCCATGGAGATCACCAGTGTTATTTCTCGAGAAGAAAGATAGAGGCAACCGTCTGTGCACAGATTATAGGAAATTGAATGATGTCACCATCAAGAACAAGTACCCCTTGCCAAAGATAGATGATCTATTTGATGAATTGACTGGAGCCCAGGTATTCTCAAAGATTGATCTTAGGACTGGTTATCACCAACTTAAGATTCGTGCAATGGATATTCCGAAGACCGCCTTCACTACTCGCTATGGATTATACGAGTATAAGGTTATGTCTTTTGGATTAACCAATGCCCCTGCTTATTTCATGAATCTCATGAATAAGATCTTTATGAATTTCCTAGATAAGTTTGTCGTTGTGTTTATCAACGATATCCTTATCTACTCCAAGTCAGAAGAAGACCATGAGCAACATCTGAGAATCATCCTAGAAACCCTGAGAGAGCATCGGTTATATGCCAAGTTCAGCAAGTGTGAGTTTTGGATGAAAGAAGTAGGATTCGTAGGACATATTGTGTCTGCCGGAGGAGTCTCTGTTGATCCCGCCAAAATCAAAGATGTCGAAGCATGGGAAGCCCCAACCACTCAAACCCAAGTCCGTGCATTTCTTGGATTAGCGGGATACTACCGCAAGTTCGTAGAAGGATTCTAGAGCATCGCCAGACCCATGACCCAAATGTTGAAGAATTACAAGAAGTTTGAATGGATAGACTGAGAGAGTCAACCAGATCTTAGAGGATATGCTTAGAGCTTGTGTGTTAGAGTTCGGATCAAAATGGGAAGACTACCTACCTTTCATAGAATTCTCATCTAACAATAGTTATCAAGCTAGCTTGCAGATGGCACCATTTGAATTCCTATACGGAAGAAAATGTCGTACCCCTCTGAATTGGTCGCAAGTAGGAGAGAGTCAGATCTTTGGACCCGACATTCTCCGAGAAGCCGAAGAGAAAGTTCAAAAAGTCCGTGAGCACCTCAAGACCGCCCAATCCAGACAGAAGAGTTATGCCGACAAGAGAAGGAGAGACCTGACTTTCAATGTCGGAGATTTTGTATATCTCAAAGTTTCACCATTGAGAGGAACCCAGCGCTTTAGTCTGAAAGGAAAGTTAGCCCCCAGATATATCGGGCCCTTCAAGATTCTGAACTGTCAAGGAGAAGTATCGTATCAACTGGAACTACCTGAAGAGATGTCAGCCATCCACAATGTGTTCCATATCTCGTTACTTCGCAAATGCCTTGAAGTGCCAGAGAAGACTGGAGTATTCAAGAACATCGATCACAGAGCTGTGGAGATCAACAATGACCTGACATATCGTGAAGTGCCCATCCGTATCTTAGAAGAAGCTTACAGAACCACCAGGACCAGGAGTATCTAGTTCCTCAAGATTCAGTGGAGCAACCATACCGAGGATGAAGCCACTTGGGAGCGAGAAGATTACATTAGGACAGAGTTCCCAGATCTCTTTAGTTCCTAGTTTTCTTTGTAAATCTCGGGACGAGATTTTGTTTAAGGGGGGAAGGTTTGTAACATCCCAAAACTTCAATCCAGGGTTATTAAGATCCAAATCATAAAAAATTAGGGTTAACAAAAACTTTTCCAATTAAAATTATTAAAGCATTCATATGTGTGTGCATTTAATTAGGAGTTGATTTGAATTCCCATGATTAAGTGATCCATTGCTTGTAAAATGATTCTTAGGTGAAATAAACATCATCTAGATCATTCCCAAACAAATCCCAAAGAAAAACAAATGAAAATGAATAAAAGAAATGAATGGTCATTTGTGCCATTTGAATCAACATACCTTCTTTGGTTATTCCTAGTACTCAAAACCTAACAAAAAATGTGTATCTTTGCACCCCTTGCAAGTACACATAATGTGGTACCAAGGCCCACTTTGTGATCTGCCAAAAACGTTCAAATACTAATTTTAATTGACATTTGAAAATTGAATCTATATCATATGGGAAGATCCCACTATTTCAAAAACCACTCAAACAAGCTCAATTTTCAAAACCCAAGCACCCACAGAGTCTCAAGCTTAGTACTAGCACACCCACAAAATTTTTTGCAAAATTCAAAAATAACTTTCTTGCGGCCATTTCAACACACATGGCAGGCAGGTTTTAAACTCTAACAGGGTTTTGCCCCCAAATGATCTCCCTTTTAATCCCTTTGTCCCCTCTTGTTCAAACCAGACCCTTAGCACCCCATGCCCTACCCCCTAGTGGCAATGCCATGCCATGCCGAGCACATGCTGGCCGGCCGACCATGCCACCGCCGTAGAAGACCATCCCCCTCTCTCTCACCATGTCTAGTAGCTAGCTCACACCTCACCGCCACCCTCTGTCCCCTCCCCGAGCCGAGCCAGACCGTGGACCACCGCCAATGCCACAAGCGTTGCGCACCATGCCGAAAACATGTCAGAGCCGCGCCCGACACGCATGCACACGCCGCCCCTTGACCGCAGCCCGCGTCCACTGCTCCGCCACACCCCAGGAGCACGCCAGACATGCCCATTCGCCGCCCAACACACCACAGCCACCGCTCGCCGTTGACACCGCCGCCTCTGCCACTCAGAGCGCCAGCACCTCCCGACCAAACGCCACCGCCCCTAGGCCCGCATTCAATACGTAGAGCACCACCAGGAGACCAGCCACGGTCCCCTACCTCGAGCCACACCTCTAGCACGCTATGCAGCCCTCGCCGGAGCCGCCCACCCATGCCTCTCGGTCGCATCATCGTCCTATAAATAGAGGCCACCCCCAGCCATTCTCTGCACACCACTCACCTCCCCTCGCCTCACAGGACCTTCCCCGCTTCACCCCGGAGCAAGGCGAGCCGTCACGAATTGCACGGGCTGCCGCCTCTAGAGGAGAAGGGCGCCGCTGATTCCGACCATCCCCGGAGCTGCCTCGACCGTCCCTGAGTTCGCCGTCAACCACCAGTCCGTTTGCCCGGCTCGCTGTTGTCGCTGGAGCCCTAGTACGCCCCCTGAGCACCCCCACCGAGCCGCTAGGGTTAGAGTTCGCCGGCGACAGATCCGTCGTCGATGACGAGCCCCAGCCGTTGATCCCCGTTCTAATCCAATGGCCCACATCGCCCCGTACTGCTTCACGCGTTATGAGCCTCTAACTAATGGACCCCCTGTCAGTTGAGCCCCACGCCGCGTAGTGTCACTGCGCCGGCCCGTTAGCGTTCCCGCGCAACCCAGTTAGTTTGAATTAGGATTTTTCTATTTTAGTTTAAACCTAGTTCTGTCCCCTAGTTTGAAATTCAATTCAGAGAGATTTACAAATCCAAATGGAGTGATTCCAATTTGGTTAGAAAGCTACTGAAAATATCTACCCAGGCCTGTTGGATTTAATTCAATCAGAGTTAGAGATCTATCCTAGTGAAAATAACAAAACAGAAGCATTTGCACCTTGCAACATTTTTATAAAATCAACCAAGATAGATTTTGAGTTGATTCCAACTCTCAAAAATCACATTTAACCATACCTATCTGAATATGTAATAATATTACGGTTTACATGAAGTGACTTTGGACTAGTACCAAAATAATGCTATATAGGCATTTCTAGTCACTTTAAATCATTAAATATTAAACTTAAACCAAAGTAATTATGAACCAACCCTTAAATTACATTCCCACATGTTAGAATATGTGGTGATGACATGTGTCCACATGATCCCATATTTGAAGTGGTGAATATTAAATCTTAGTTAATTTTTCAATGAGTAGAAATTACTTTTCTGAAATAAAAAGGATGAAACTAGTTAATAAGCCCTTGTGATGCTTGTGATGATAAATAGATCATCAAATGTGTGCCTTAGAGTGCTAATTAGACTAGTTAAGTATTGTTTGGTGATTGTGTACTCCGTATGTATTTATAGACGATAGTACCGACTAAGCTTTCAAGGAGGAGGATTTCTACCAAGAGGAGGAAGACAACTTCAACCACTGCACCAAGCAAGGCAAGCTACTATTGGTAAGCTAACCCTTGCAAGAATTACATTAGCAAGCCACCATTAACAATGCAAGCTAACACTTGCAAGTATAATGCTTAACAAGCTAGGATTAAACTAGATGGTTTAGCAAAGATGCTTTAGGCATGCTTTGGCTATACCACTATAACTAGTATTTACCCCAAGTATTATTTTCAAGCTTTACTTCCTTTACTTTACCAAAGCCCCTTACTTGTTTTGAAGGTAGCATAAAGAGTATAAAACTTGACCTATGTAGATAACTTTAGATGTCATTCTATGGCATGAGATTGATCCCATCTTTCCACCTTAGTGAACACTCTTAACCTAGTAGTTTAGAGTAGATAAAAACTTGAGTCACTTAGATGGGAACACTTGGTGAAAATGAATTATGAAAACCTTGGAATGATGAGTCACTCTATTGAGATGTTTTGACATGTCTTGAGAAACACAAATGGTTTATGATGCTGAAAATGTTGAGGCATGAGCCTTAGCCCTTTTATAAAACTGATGGTTGGATTCGGATGCGATACCATTCCAAATTTACCGTACAACCACAATACCTGAATTGGGTAAGGATTAGCCGGAAGTTTATATGCATTAGTATTAGTTCCCTCAAGGGAGAGGTTTGAGCTGAGTCTACCTCTCAATGTTGTCCACATATATAGTGCCCAAGATGATAGATGGTCATGCTTGGGAGGCCATGCTCATAGGAGAGGTTCTTATACTAGGGTGTGTAAAGGAAAGGTTATGTTTGATTATCTGCATACTAAGTATGATGATTCAGGGCTATCCCTGACAGATGTATCGAATGTTGTGGTGAAAGTGTACCACCTCTGCATGAGTGTCAAACTATTCGAATAGCCGCATCCGTGGTTATGGATAGTTGGAATAGCCATACTGTTTTGTTGTCAGATGTTTTCAAAACAACTTATGAAAGGAATGATGAATCTTGACTTGACCACAACAGGGTTATGTTTATGACACTAGCTTCCCAACTTAAGTGATTCTAGAACTTTATTTTATCTTTCTTTGTTTCAGAACTCATCTTAGGTTTCAAACTTAACTTTATAGTTAAACATAGAGTTAGTACTTCAACTTAGAATTATACTTCTTGTTAGTGGTAGTTTGCGAGTACTTAAAGAGTACTCATGGCTTTTGTCCCTGGCTATTCTCATGGCCAGACTATGAAGGAGACTACCAAGATGATGGCCAGCAGGACGACTATGATGACTAGGACTATCTGCCTTCGTCAGCATTGCCCGTGCCCCTAAAGATGGACCCCACCGCTACGCTTTATATTTATTCCGCTGCTTGTTGTATTAAGACTGGATCATGAGATCCTTATTTGTGTAAGACCTTATGTATGGTTTGTAATGGATGATGTACTATGATATCCAATTTGTTATGTCTCGCAAAAATGGTAATCCTGGGATTGCGAGGTATGGCATAACGGGCATCTAGGATTAAAATCCGGGTGTTGACACTCCACGTTTTGGCGGTTCCATTGTAGTAGAGGGCCGCGAAACCGGAAAAAAAAGTTTTCCATCGGCCACGGCCGAGCCGAGAATTTCATCACGGAAGATGCGCCTTTTACGATGACCGTCGGGCCAAGTCATTGCGGAAGGAAAATTTTATTATATTGATGTATGTACATTCATGCCTTTCTAACTAGATGACCAATTTCAAGGCCATATGTTTACCATACTTTATGATAATGTAACCATATTTGATAGATTGGTGCATACTAGCACACGTTTACAAAAAGAGCCTCCATATTTGAAGTTACTTTAAATTTTCCAATTAACAACAATGGCTTTTGTCATGAATTAACCACCAAGATTATTGATCGAAAGCACACCGCCCCAATTTTCACACAAAGTATAACCTATTGAATTGATAATTCTCATGTTTTATGGCTATAGTCGTGCAATAGAATGACTTTATGGCTATTTAATGAAAGTATCTCAAATTTTGGTCTGCAAGTGTATGATACCTGCTTGCTCATGATTTTTTTTAAATTCATTTGAAGGTACCCAAGTAGTAAAACAAGGGAGAACAACCAAGAGTTCTGAAAGATTCAAGTTCTTGATATGAATGCTAATGCCACCAAATTTGGGCCTTATGAATTAAAACAATCAAGAAATTAACTATAATTTGAAGGAATTCCTTTCTTTCACATGATGTCTTACCATTGCACTAGTTAGTTTCCATGAAATCTTTTAAACTTAAAATTTCACAATTTTGAAAAAACTTGTCAAATGATATGGCATACCATGTATGAATATGCATAGATGGTCATGGAAATATCTTTGCCATACTTTATAATAACCTATCCATATTTGGTGAATTAGTGCATATTTGTATTTAAACATTGTTTACAAAAAGAGCTTCCATATTTGAAGTTATTTTAAAATTTCTAGTTGACAACAATGGCTTTTGTCATAAATCGACCACAAAGATTATGGCTCGAAAGTACACCGCCCCAATTTTCACAAGTTTTACGGCCATATTCATGCAATACAATGACTTTATGCCTATTTAACGAAAGTATCTCAAAAAAAATTCCGCTAGTGCATGATACCTACTTTCTCATGATTTTTTTAAAATTCATTTGAAGGTACCTAACTAGTAAAACAAGGGAGAACTACCAAGAGTTCTGTAAGATTTATCTTCTTGATATGAATGTTAATACCGACAAATTTGGGCCTTATGAATGAAAACAATCAAGAAAATTAATAATAATTTGAAGTAATTTCTTTCTTTCGAATGGTGACTTACTATTGCACTAGTAGTTTCCATGAAAACATTTCAACTTAAAATTTGACAATTTTGGAAAAAATTGTCAAACAATATGGTGTACCATGTATGAATATGTATGGCTCAAACCAGATGACCAGGGTCATGTTAATATCTTTGCCATAGTTTATAATAACCTCTCCATATTTGGTAGATTACTAGGTATTTGTATATAAACATTGTTTACAAAAAGATCTTTCATATTTTAAGTTATTTTAAATTTTCCAATTCACATCAATGGCTTCTGTCATGAATTGACTACAAAGATTATGGCTCAAAGCACACCACCCCAATTTTCACACATAGTATAACCTATTTAATTGATAATTCTCAAGTTTGATGGCCATATTCATGTAATAGAATTAATTTATACCTATTTAACGAAAGTATCTCAAATTTTGGTCTGCAAGTGTATGATATCTCCTTGCTCATGAATTTTTTTAAAATTCATTTGAAGGTACCTAAATAGTAAAACAAGGGAGAACCACCAAGAGTTCTGCAAGATTCATCTTCTTGATATGAATGCTAATCCCTACAAATTTGGGCCTTATGAATGAAAAAAATCAAGAAAATTAAATATAATTTGAAGTAATTTCTTTCTTTTGGATGGTGTCCTAGTACTGCACTAGCTAGTTTCCATGAAATCATTTCAATTTAAATTTGATTTTTTTAAAAAAACTTGTCAAATGATATGGTGTACCATGTATGAATATATATGCATAGCTTTCAAACCAGATGAACAAGGTCATGGCAATATACTAACCTATCCATATTCGATAGATTGGTGCATATTGGCATGTCAAATATTATTTACAAAGGAAGCTTCCAAATTTGAAGTTATTTTCAATCTTCCAAGTGACAACAATGGCTTTTGTCGTGAAGGAACTACAAAAATATGGCTAAAATACCTATGGACCCAATTTGCACACAAATAATAACCTGTTTAATTGATAGTTCCCAAGTTTCAATATTTTAAGCTTTATGCCTATATTCGTAGAATAGAATCATGGTACGGCAATTTAACAAAAGTATCTCAAATTTGGATCTACAAGTGCATGATACCTTCTTTCTCATATTTTTGTTAAATTCATTTGAAGGTACCCAAGTACTAAAACAAGGGGGAACCAGCAAGAGTTCTACAAGATTCAATTATTTGATATGCACTCTAATGCAACCAAATTTGAAGTAATGACTTTCTTTCACATGGTTCCTAATAGTTTCACTAGCTTGTTTCCATGAAAAATATAAACTCAAAATTTGACAATTTTGGAAAAACTTGCCAAACGATATGGCGTACGATGTATTAATATGCATGGCTTTCAAACCAAATGACCAAGGTCGATCATGACAATATATTTTCCATAGATTATAATGAATTTTCCATATTTGGTAGATTGGTGCATGTTTGCATTTCAAACATTGTTTACAAAGGAAGCTTCTAGAATTGAGGTTATTTTCAATTTTGCAAGTGATAACAATGAATTTTGTTATTCAGCAACTACAAATTTTTGGCTCAAAATCCCACCGCACAAATTATACACAAAGTATAACCTATTTAATTGATAATGCTCAAATTTCAATAATTTTCAGGTTTTATTCCTATATTTGTGGAATAGAATCATGTTACGGCAATTTAATGAAAGTATCTAAAATTCGATTTACAAGTGCATGATACCTGATTGCTCATATTTTTTATTAAATTCATTTCAAGGTACCGAATTACTAAAACAAGGACAAACCAGCAAGAGTTATGTAAGACTCAACTTCTTCATATAAATGCTAATATCACCAAATTTGGGACATTTTGAAATTAAAAATCAAAGAAACTAAATATAAATTGAAGAAATGTTTTCTTTTGCACACTGTCTTGCTATGTGCACTCTAGTTTCCATGAAAAAGTATACTTAAAATTTCACAACTTTTGAAGAAACTTGTTTCACAATACGGCATACCATTTATGAACATTCATGGCTTTGGAACCAAATGACTAAGGTCATAGACATAAATTTTCCATTGTCTATGATAACCTATCCATATCTAGTAGATTTCTGCATGTTGGCATTTCAAACATTTTTTAGAAAGGAAGCTTCTAGAATTGAAGTTATTTTCTATTTTCCAAGTGACAATAATGGCTTTTTTCATGAAGAAACTACAAAAAATATGGATCAAAATCCCACCGCCCCAATTTCCATACAAAGTATAAAATATTTGATGCATAATTCCCAAAGTTTCATGAATTTTCAAGATTCTGGTCTAGTTTCACCAATTTGAACGAGTTTATCTAGGTTTAGTGAAAATTATGTGAATTTTGAACTACAAACAATGGCAATCTCTTCTCACCATAACTTTAGGTCACTAACATGCATGTCACGTGCATGGTGGGTCCAAAAAAGTCAGTGTAGGTTGGAGTGGGTGGAAGGTAATTAATAAGGACGGGTAGGAAAGCGGCGATGGGGTGATGAAGGTGGGAGATGCAAATTTACCACCTGTATCCATCTATTATTTTGGCGCTCCTCAAGTTCTTATTTCGAGATCAGGGATAGAAGAGGAATTTTTCACTCTATAAAAGGTGAAGTATGATTAAATGGATGCACGTGATATTTTAATGGATGAGCGTGATCTTTGGGTGTTGTACAAAAAAATTGAGGTTGAAGATTACGCTACTCTGATGCGGGGTCGCTTTGATGATGTCCCTGTCGAGACCCACATGCCAGTGAAAGTATGCTTTCCAATATTTTAATGAGTTTCTAGGAATTTGCTAACATTGCTGAACAATTCAAGGATTTCAAAAACATGACCAAGGTCATGGCCATAGTTAATGATAACGTGTATATATTTCCAAAGTAGGGTAAGTCAAAAATTCCAAAGTTAATCCCCCCACCCTTTCACGTTGTGTAATAACATGCACCCTCCGCTGACCAAACCCTCACCCCCTTGCCCAGAAAAACATACACACTCACCACTGCTCATCATCACAATTGTGTGCGCGAAGAAGCTTTCCCTACATGTCGGTCTTTTCGAGATGCACGGATGGTAAAGTCGATCGCACGGTAGTAGTTCTATCTCTAGCTCGATATGTTTGGCAATTTATTGCCCTTTCACCCGATCTACCTCCTCATGCTAAAATACATAGTTTAATTTGTGCTCATCTACATGAGCATAGGCATATATAGTTTGTGTACTCCATCTATATGTTTCCTGCTTTTTTTCAATAGGCTCCAATCATGTATGTCATAATTTTTAAACAGATTGACAGATTTTTGGATAGAGGTTGCTCCATTAAGAAGCGGTAGACATATTTGTGGTGTTCTATGATTTATGGATTTTGATAGAGATCATTGTGAGACCTCAAAAGTGCATTGCCCCTGTGGCATGTGTGTGAATCATCAGGTTCTACCTCAAAGTATATTGGACGAACATTTATTTACTTTTAGTATGCTCCGCACATATGTTAGATGGGTATTTCATTGTGAACCATATGATCTTCCATATGAACCAGGGAAGCACATCTTGATCATCCATATCAAGTAGGGAAAGAATATGTTAATCATCTAGATCAACTGACAGAGGAAGCTCCTGAGTATCTAGATCAACTTGGAGAAGGTTGAGGAGAGAAAAAGCACAAGCAGCATGAAACATGTTTCATATCGGGTACTTCCGCTATGCAAGATGGCAAGGTATATCTGTAGAACCACAAATGTTTAGGTTCTATGTCTTAGATGTTTCTCTATAAATGTATATGTTAATCTACTAATCATAGAAGCAGACAACCGAAGAGGACTTTGATGGTAATGACGATGATCGTTCATTGATGAGCCTGCACATGGGGTCATAGATCCTTCAGGAGGTTGTGGATCGGGTACCTTGCCTCTTGATGGAGTTGATGCAGGGCTATTGAGAATTAGGGATGTACTTTTTGTGCCATGTGTGTAGTCTCATGACCACTATCCTAGCTGCAAAACTCTTGGGGTGCACCTAAGAGATCTCTAATATGTAGAGACATCTCATGATTGGTTCGCTACTGTCATAGTACAGTAATATGGAGCTACCTTATAATTTGTAGGCTTTTGTTAGTAGAACTGTAATTGGAAACTATTCCATCTACACGTGTGTGTGTTTTTAGTACTCCCTCCGATCCAAATTAATTTTCTTAGATTTTGCTAGATTCGGATATTTCTAGCTCTAAAACTTGACTAGATACATTTGAATCTAGACAAATGTGAGAACATTAATTTGGATCGGAGGGAGTATGAAATCCTAGCTTATGCTTTTATCGGTTCCCAATTGGTTTTTGAGGTATCCATCACTGGTTCCTACGCTGCAACTACCACCGTCTTGTCCTCTACCTTCCCTTCCCCTCCCTCAATGCTCTGTGATCCAAATCAAGAGGATAAGCTAGGATCAATTTGATTCAAAGAGGGGCAATTTTGTCAGTCCTGGGAGTGGGACACGGGAGAACTCACACGAAGGCAATTTTGTTGGCACGGTCAAGTTTTTTGTGTAGACATGGGTCTCTCTTTAACTCACCCCCTTGAAAAAATAGTAGGCCACCACGCGAAGTTGGGTGTTGAAAATTCGGACCACACCTGGGATATAGTTCCCGCCACTGCCCATTAAACTTCTACTATAGAAAATAAGTACTCCTATTTTGTCTCCCCTACCCATGGGTTTCTACTGACTAGAAGCCACCATTATCTAGGTCCCATCTAGCAAAGTAAGCAAGTGTCGGAACTAGTGGAACAATTCATTCTCCCAATTTCCTCCGACTGGGGAGTTTTTTCTTATCTCAAATAGGTGGCTGTATTTGGTCACCTCGAAAATAGGCTTTGTTTGCTTCCGATTGGGCCATTGGGGGTACTATTTGGTATGTTTTGCTTGTGGACTTCTTGCTTCTCAAATAGGTGGGGTTAGTGCTCACCTCGAAATCGCCGAATCATGGTATTTTGCTCCACTCCCCTGATTGATTGGGACATTGGTATTTCGTATGCATTGGAGGTCGGGGCATGGTCACCTCCATTTTGATCGGGCATTTGTTCAAGTTTGATTTGGGTGTTCTTATCTCTTTACTGACTATTGTTACCTTTAATTTCTAGTAATGCTCAATGCATTTTTCATCAGATTTTGATGGAGAACTATGGGTCAATGACACGCATAGCCACTACGGATAGAGATGGTCCCACCAGTTCCCTAAAAAGTTGCCTAAAAAGGTACTGAGTAGTATATTCCTTGCATTCTTCCATTCTTTTCCATGTCGAAAGTGGTTGTCTGCAACCTGGATGTATCCATGTGTTATAAAAGTTGTCTCTGTCTACATCCTATTTTTGTGAAAGCCTCTATGACACCATCTTCTTCTTTATTTACTGTAGCAGGGTGGTACATATATGCGAACGTGCGGTCATCTAGGTGCGTCAAATAGGATGATATCCCCACAATTCCATGGGATCCGGCTAGTACCAATACTCACCAAACAAGCACAAGGCCACTGCCCACCTCGGAGGGCCCAACTACGTATTTTTTCTTAATACACATCCCATGGTGTAGTCTAATTTTATTCTTATATGCTTGGTTTCATGCATGCTTTAAGATGTTTAGAAACATATGTCTTATCCTATTAATCATGGCACTATGTTTATGTGCATTCATATCTAGATATGTTTGTCTGCCTGACTATCTGATACAGTCATATGGATACTACTATATTAAATTGTTGAGCTTTGTTGCTATTTATGCAGATTGAAGGTGTTGTTGCGGAGGATTAGGCTGCTGTAGAGGCCAGTAGATAGTTGATGCCCCCACCAACAGCGGATATCGTCTATATGTTTAGGAAGCGTAAACAGAGTACCCAAGTGGGCAGTGACCTCTCTAACAAGTGGGTACAATTTGGAAATCCACAATTTCATGTGTTATGATTTTTTGTGTTATTTTTATCAGCTTTAACTTTACGCTTATTAGAAGTTCACAAAAATCAAATTTGTTTTCTTTACATGCAATGATTCTATCTGATATTATTAGATTTACATGCTCTTTACATAATTTAACCTTTCCACTTAATTTCATTCAGTACCACACACCAGCTGCTCAGCCCTTTGTTCTGCCATCCTCTTGTCAAGCTTGTGAGTTCAAAGGGGGGCCCTTTATGCCCTTTGAAATGCAGAGGGAAGAAACATGGTGCATGTCCACCCTTCATGAAGGGTACCCATGGTATTAGGTATGGTTTCCAGTGGTTTAGAATGACTTGATGTAAGACCTTGTATCTCACTTTCTTTCTAACGTCTTACTTCTCTATCAATTTTCTCATGAAGGATATCACTTGTCTCACTTGCCCCATTATAAACAAGTTATGTGGAAACGACAAGCTTTTGACTCTATACAGTGAGGGCCCTAAAGGCACGACACAACTATATGATGTGGATGTCTCCCGGACAATGGCCACCACCTATTTGGGTAGACGAGGTTGAACCAAGTATGTCAGTGAGAATGATCTGAAGTAGGGGGATGTGGTGGCCCATGATTATAGCAAGCCTGGGAAGATACTTGGAAGTCATTGTACACTTGTTGACCTAAGGACCAAGAATAGAGGTAGTATTAACTTAATTTGCTTCTATACTCATCACAACCTATGATGACTTTCTTGCGAGTACCTTTTCTACACCATTGTCTTGTACTCATCATATGACTCTGAACACTTATGCAGTCCGCTTCCCCTTATGTACCCCTGAGAAGGAATCCAACATCAATCTTCTAGCACCGACATCGGCCCCAGTACCTACAATGGCACATGTTGACCTAGTTAGGAGAAAAAATAGAGGTAGTAATTTAATTTGCTTGTATACTCACCATATCCTCTGCTCACTGTCCTGGGAGTAACTGTCGTCGGGGATATGCCCCCAGGTATCCCAGAGTTGGGCAATAAAGGATTTGGTACAAGTCAAAGAAGAGACATAAGTTCAGATATTAGAAATGAGAATTAAATAATGGAAACGAGAAAGAAAACTCACTTGGGCCAATTTAAGGTAAAACCCGGCCTAGTCGAGTTCCTACTAGGCCGAAATTACGTCTCAGAGGCCAACTTAGGCTTTAACCCTACTAGGCAGATGCTCCATTCCCTTTCTGGGCTGGGATTGAGCTAACCTAGCCACCACGGGCCAACCTCCTCGCCACCGCTTTGCCAGCTCCCCTGGGTGGGCTGGCTCTACGGTGAATCGACCCACCACGGGTCACCTCGATGAGGCGCCACCTCGGTCACCTTCTCCCGATCCTGCCTTGATGCCAACTCCCTACCAACTCAACGACACTCCCCCAGGTGGGCCGGCACAAGGGCAACCTAGCCTACTACTGAAAACGCCATCGCCACGCTTCTTGACCCGGCTGGGCCGCTTCTATCTTGGTTCACCGCGGGGTAATACAATCACCTCCCTGCCTAAACTCGGCTGGGCTCCTTTTTCCTCCTGGTCCGAGTCAACTGCCCTCCAGACCGAATTTTTTCCAAAAATAGACAATTCTTAAAAAATGGATTTTCGAAATCTATTTTTATGTGTAGCAGAAAGGAGTTGTGGTTTTGTCTTATTCCTATAGAACATCTAGTAACAAGAATATAAAATCGTAAATAACAAAAAATTCTGGGCCCCTTTCTCTCATGCTGGGCCGAGTCAGCAGCCCCAAGACTAATTTCCCCAAGACGTTGTCCTCTGGGTCGATATATGCCACCCTAGGTGTCCTCTAAGGTCGATACGTGCCTACCTCGATGCCCTGGCTACACCTCCTACACTGCAATGAGTACGAAGCCAATCTCTTCATTGGCATACCATGGTCTACCATTGTAGTGACCTTGGATCGATAAAGATCCTAAGTCCTTGTGGTTAACATGCTAGTCTCTGGATCATTAGCTAGCACTCACAGTCGATGAAATATCATGTAAAACACAAGTCTTTATTACATGAATGGAATAATACAGAGTTTACATTATAACAACAGAAGTGAAACAAATACAACTTGGAGTCCCATCAATGCCACAGGCAGGTTGAGTGATGACCCGTGATCCTAGCGCACCTTTCAATGATCTCCAAATTCTGCACATGAAATGTGCAGCCAAACGAGTTACTCAATACTTTGAATGTATTGGCAAATTACACCAAGGAAAGAATAAGACTAACTCTACATGCAAGTCTTGAGTAGGCTTTGGGGTTCATTTGCATAAAGCCAATTTGGTCTAAGTGAGAAGAAAAGAGGGAGAGCTTTACCCTACTTTATAAACATTGATTAAATAGTATAGGGTCGAGTCGAACACGAGGATATTACGCACCAAGTGTCTAATCAACCTAGCAATTGGATATTACGCACCAAGTCCCCAAAATCCCACAAATTAGCGATATTACGCATGCCATGGGGTTTTAGAAAACTTTAACTTTGGAAAGAGAGAGGAAGGTCCTTCAGAGGCTCCATCCTTCATATGCTCAAAGTGTTCTTTTCCATGCACTCGGCTGATCGATCAGATTGCAATACTCTCCAGAGGTTGTGCACTTTACCCACAATCCATGATCAAGTCCTTTTACAGACAAGACCATGGCGAGGCTTTCCCTTAGTAGCCCCTCTACCATATGGATCCAACCGCGCCAAGAACCTCCAAATGTTGGTACCTAGTGAGTTTTCCCACTAAGAACTAGGCAAAGACAGATCTTATATGTAATGTGGTTGCACCGGAAGCTTCTGAATTCTGAAGCATGGCAGACTTCTTTGATTCTAGGGCGGCCATCCTCCACCAAATTCCATTCGTTGACTCGATAACCACTCCGCCGAGAAGAAAACTTAGTTTTATTTTGAAGGAGGTATTGAGAGGAAAAGATTCGCTCGAGAGAGCTTTATACTTAGAAAATTTTCAATCCTTCGAACTCCCCAACAATACAATATATATAGCATAGCAAGCAGAGTCATTGCATGTGTGTTATTTTCCCAAACCACCACCAGAGTCATTGCATGTCTCTACCTTTCCTAAACCACCACTAGAGTCATTGCATGTGTGTTCCTTTCCTAAACCACATAGATCCACCAAAGTCATTGCATGTGTGTTCTTTTCCTAAACCACCACCAGAGCCATTGCATGTGTCTTCTTTTCTTAAGACACATGGATCCATAAAATTCATTCCATGTGTGTCCCATTCCTATACCACCACCAGAGTCATTGCATGTGTCTTCTTTTCCTAAATCACATGGATCCACCAGAGTCATTGCATGTGTGTTCTTTTCCTAAACCACCACCAGAGTCATTGCATGTGTCTTCCTTTCCTAAACCACCACTAGATTCATTGCATGTGTGTTCTTTTCCTAAACCACATTGATCCACTAGAGTCATTGCATGTTTGTTCTTTTCCTAATCCACCACCAGAGTAATTGCATGTTTGTTCTTTTCCTAAACCACCACTAGAGTCATTGCATGTGTCTTACTTTCCTAAACCACCACTAGAGTCATTGCATGTGTGTTCCTTTCCTAAACTACGTAGAACCACTAGAGTCATTGCATTTGTGTTCTTTTCCTAAACCACCACCGGAGCCATTGCACGTGTCTTCTTTTCCTAAACCACATGGATCCACTAGAGTCATTCGATGTGTATTCCTTTCCTATACCACCACCATAGTTATTGCATGTGTCTTCTTTTCCTAAACCACATGGATCCACCAGAGTCATTACACGTGTGTTCTTTTCCTAAACCACCATCAGAGTCATTGCATGTGTCTTCCTTTCCTAAACCACCACTAGAGTCATTGCATGTGTGTTCCTTTCCTAAACCACATTGATCCACCAGAGTCATTGCATGTTTGTTATTTTCCTAATCCACCACTAGAGTCATTGCATGTCTGTTCTTTTCCTAAACCACCACCAGGGTTATTGCATGTGTCTTCTTTTCCTAAACCACATGGATCCACCGGAGTCATTCCATGTGTGTTTCTTTACTAAACCACCACAAGAGTTATTGCATTTGTCTTCTTTTCCTAAACCACATGGATCCACCAGAGTCATTGCATGTGCATTATTTTCCTATACCACCATCATAGTCATTGCATGTGTCTTCTTTTCCTAAACAACATGGATCCATCAGTAACAATGCATGTGTTTTATTTTCCTAAACCACCACCAGAGTCATTGCATGTGTCTTCCTTTCCTAAACTACCACCAGAGTCATTGCATGTGTCTTCTTTAACAAAACCACATGAATCCACCAGAGCCATTGCATGTGTCTTCCTTTCCTAAACCACCACTAGAGTCATTGCATGTGTCTTCTTTTTGTAAACCAGATGGATCCACCAGAGACATTGCATGTGTGTTCTTTTCCTAAACCACCACCAGAGTCATGCATGTGTCTTCATTTCCTAAACCACCACTAGAGTCATTGCATGTGTGTTATTTTCCTAAACCACATAGATCCACCAGAGTCATTCCATGTGTGTTCCTTTCCTAAACCACCACCAGAGTCATTGCATTTGTCTTCTTTTCCTAAACCACATGGATCCACCAGAGTCATTGCATGTGCGTTATTTTCCTATACCACCATCAGAGTCATTTCATATATCTTCATTTCCTAAACCTCATGGATCCATCAGAGTCATTGCATGTGTGTTCTTTTCCTAAACCACCACCAGAGTCATTGCTTGTGTCTTCCTTTCCTAAACCACCACCAGAGTCATTGAATGTGTCTTCTTTAACTAAACCACATGAATCCACCAGAACCATTGCATGTGTGTTCCTTTCCTAGACCACCAGTAGAGTCATTGCATGTGTCTTATTTTTCTAAACCAGATGGATCCACCAGAGTCATTGCATGTGTGTTCTTTTCATAAACCACCACTAGAGTCATTGCATGTGTGTTCCTTTCCTAGACCACATTGATCCATAAGAGTTGTTTCATGTGTCTTCTTTTCCTAAAAAACCACCAGAGTCATTGCATGCCTGTTCTTTTCCTAAACCACCACAAGAGTCATTGCATGTGTGTTCCTTCCCCATACCACCACCAGAGTGATTGCATGTGTCTTCTTTTCCTATACCACATGGATCCACCAGAGTCATTGCATGTGTGATCTTTGTCTAAACCACCAACTGAGTCATTGCATGTGTCTTCCTTTCCTAAACCACTACTAGAGTTATTGCATGTGTGGTCCTTTCCTAAACCACATTGATCTACTAAAGTCATTGCATGTGTGTTCTTTTCCTAAACCACCACTAGAGTCAATGTATGTGTGTTCTTTTCCTAAAACACCACCAGAGTCGTTCGATGTGTGTTCCTTTCCTATACCACCACCAGAGTCTTTGCATGTGTTTTCTTTTCCTAAACCACATGGATCCACCAGAGTCATTGCATGTGTGTTCTTTTCCTAAACCACCACCAGAGTCATTCCATGTGTGTTCCTTTCCTAAACCACCACCAGAGTCATTGCATGTGTCTTTATTTCCTAAACCACCACTAGAGTCATTGCATGTGTGTTCCTTTCCTAAACCACATTGAGCCACCAGAGTAATTGCATGTGTGTTATTTTCCTAAACCACCACCAGAGTCATTGCACAGGTCTTCCTTTCCTAAACCACCACTAGAGTCATTGCATGTGTGTTCTTTTCATAAACCACCACTAGAATCATTGCATGTGTGTTCCTTTCCTAGACCACATTGATCCATAAGAGTTGTTGCATGTGTCTTCTTTTCCTAAAAAACCACCAGAGTCATTGCATGCCTGTTCTTTTCCTAAACCACCACAAGAGTCATTGCATGTGTGTTCCTACCCTAAACCACCACCAGAGTAATTGCATGTGTCTTCTTTTCCTAAACCAAATGGATCCACCAGAGTCATTGCATGTGTGATCTTTTTCTAAACCACCAACTGAGTCATTGCATGTGTCTTCCTTTCCTAAACCACTACTAGAGTTATTGCATGTGTGTTCCTTTCCTAAACCACATTGATCTACTAGAGTCATTGCATGTGTGTTCTTTTCCTAAACCACCACTAGAGTCAATGTATGTGTGTTCTTTTCCTAAAACATCACCAGAGTCATTCGATGTGTGTTCCTTTCCTATACCACCACCAGAGTCATTGCATGTGTCTTCTTTTCCTAAACCACATGGATCCACCAGAGTCATTGCATGTGTGTTCTTTTCCTAAAATACCACCAAAGTGATTGCATGTGTCTTCCTTTCCTAAACCACCACCCGAGTCATTGCATGTGTCTTCTTTAACTAAACCACATGGATCCACCAGAGCGATTGCATGTGTGTTTCTTTCCTAAACCACCACCAGAGTCATTGCATTTGTCTTCTTTTCCTAAACCACATGGATCCACCAGAGTCATTGCATGTGCGTTATTTTCCTATACCACCATCAGAGTCATTGCATATGTCTTCTTTTCCTAAACCACATGGATCCATCAGGCATTGCATGTATGTTCTTTTCCTAAACCACCACCAGAGTCATTGCATGTGTCTTCCTTTCCTAAACCATGACCAGAGTCATTGAATGTGTCTTTTTTAACTAAACCACATGAATCCACCAGAACCATTGCATGTGTGTTCCTTTCCTAAACCACCAGTAGAGTCATTGCATGTGTCTTATTTTTCTAAACCAGATGGATCCACCAGAGACATTGCATGTGTTATCTTTTCCTAAACCACCACCAGAGTCATTGCATGTGTCTTCATTTCCTAAACCACCACTAGTGTCATTGCATGTTTGTTCCTTTCCTAAACCACATTGAGCCACCAGAGTCATTGCATGTGCTTTATTTCCTAAACCACCACCAGAGTCATTGCACGTGTCTTCCTTTCCTAAACCACCACTAGAGTCATTGCATGTGTGTTCTTTTCATAAACCACCACTAGAGTCATTGCATGTGTGTTCCTTTCCTAGACCACATTGATCCACAAGAGTCGTTGCATGTGTCTTCTTTTCCTAAAAAACCACCAGAGTCATTGCATGTGTGTTCTTTTCCTAAACCACCACAAGAGTCGTTGCATGTGTGATCTTTTTCTAAACCACCACCAGAGTCATTGCATGTGTCTTCCTTTCCTAAACCACCACTAGAGTTATTGCATGTGTGTTCCTTTCGTAAACCATATTCATCTACTACAGTCATTGCATGTGTGTTCTTTTCCTAAACCACCACTAGAGTCAATGCATGTGTGTTCTTTTCCTAAACCACCACCAGAGTCATTCGATGTGTGTTCCTTTCCTATACCACCACCAGAGTCATTGCCTGTGTCTTCTTTTCCTAAACCACATGGATCCATCAGAGTCATTACACGTGTGTTCTTTTCCTAAACCACCACCAGAGTCATTGCATGTGACTTACTTTCCTAAATCACCACTAGAGTCATTGCATGTGTGTTCCTTTCCTAAACCACATTGATCCACCAGAGTCATTGCATGTTTGTTCTTTTGCTAATCCACCACCAGAGTCATTGCATGTGTGTTCTTTTTGTAAACCATCACCAGAGTTATTACATGTGTCTTATTTTCTTAAACCACATGGATCCACCGGAGTCATTCCATGTGTGTTCCTTTACTAAACCACCACAAGAGTTATTGCATTTGTCTTCTTTTCCTAAACCACATGGATCCAATAGAGTCATTGCATGTGCATTATTTTCCTATACCACCATCAGAGTCATTGCATGTGTCTTCCTTTCCTAAACCACCACTAGAGTCATTGCATGTGTGTTCCTTTCCTAAACCACATTGATCCACCAGAGTCATTGCATGTTTGTTATTTTTCTAATCCACCACTAGAGTCATTGCATGTCTGTTCTTTTCCTAAACCACCACCAGAGTTATTGCATGTGTCTTCTTTTCCTAAACCACATGGATCCACCGGAGTCATTCCATGTGTGTTTCTTTACTAAACCACCACAAGAGTTATTGCATTTGTCTTCTTTTTCTAAACCACATGGATCCACCAGAGTCATTGCATGTGCATTATTTTCCTATACCACCATCATAGTCATTGCATGTGTCTTCTTTTCCTAAACAACATGGATCCATCAGTAACAATGCATGTGTTTTATTTTCCTAAACCACCACCAGAGTCATTGCATGTGTCTTCCTTTCCTAAACTACCACCAGAGTCATTGCATGTGTCTTCTTTAACAAAACCACATGAATCCACCAGAGCCATTGCATGTGTCTTCCTTTCCTAAACCACCACTAGAGTCATTGCATGTGTCTTCTTTTTGTAAACCAGATGGATCCACCAGAGACATTGCATGTGTGTTCTTTTCCTAAACCACCACCAGAGTCATGCATGTGTCTTCATTTCCTAAACCACCACTAGAGTCATTGCATGTGTGTTATTTTCCTAAACCACATAGATCCACCAGAGTCATTCCATGTGTGTTCCTTTCCTAAACCACCACCAGAGTCATTGCATTTGTCTTCTTTTCCTAAACCACATGGATCCACCAGAGTCATTGCATGTGCGTTATTTTCCTATACCACCATCAGAGTCATTGCATATGTCTTCTTTTCCTAAACCTCATGGATCCATCAGAGTCATTGCATGTGTGTTCTTTTCCTAAACCACCACCGGAGTCATTGCATGTGTCTTCCTTTCCTAAACCACCACCAGAGTCATTGCATGTGTCTTCTTTAACTAAACCACATGAATCCACCAGAACCATTGCATGTGTGTTCCTTTCCTAGACCACCAGTAGAGTCATTGCATGTGTCTTATTTTTCTAAACCAGATGGATCCACCAGAGTCATTGCATGTGTGTTCTTTTCATAAACCACCACTAGAGTCATTGCATGTGTGTTCCTTTCCTAGACCACATTGATCCATAAGAGTTGTTTCATGTGTCTTCTTTTCCTAAAAAACCACCAGAGTCATTGCATGCCTGTTCTTTTCCTAAACCACCACAAGAGTCATTGCATGTGTGTTCCTTCCCTAAACCACCACCAGAGTGATTGCATGTGTCTTCTTTTCCTATAGCACATGGATCCACCAGAGTCATTGCATGTGTGATCTTTTTCTAAACCACCAACTGAGTCATTGCATGTGTCTTCCTTTCCTAAACCACTACTAGTGTTATTGCATGTGTGGTCCTTTTCTAAACCACATTGATCTACTAGAGTCATTCCATGTGTGTTCTTTTCCTAAACCACCACTAGAGTCAATGTATGTGTGTTCTTTTCCTAAAACACCACCAGAGTCATTCGATGTGTGTTCCTTTCCTATACCACCACCAGAGTCTTTGCATGTGTCTTCTTTTCCTAAACACATGGATCCACCAGAGTCATTGCATGTGTGTTCTTTTCCTAAACCACCACCAGAGTCATTCCATGTGTGTTCCTTTCCTAAACCACCACCAGAGTCATTGCATGTGTCTTTATTTCCTAAACCACCACTAGAGTCATTGCATGTGTGTTCCTTTCCTAAACCACATTGAGCCACCAGAGTAATTGCATGTGTGTTATTTTCCTAAACCACCACCAGAGTCATTGCACATGTCTTCCTTTCCTAAACCACCACTAGAGTCATTGCATGTGTGTTCTTTTCATAAACCACCACTAGAATCATTGCATGTGTGTTCCTTTCCTAGACCACATTGATCCATAAGAGTTGTTGCATGTGTCTTCTTTTCCTAAAAACCCACCAGAGTCATTGCATGCCTGTTCTTTTCCTAAACCACCACAAGAGTCATTGCATGTGTGTTCCTACCCTAAACCACCACCAGAGTCATTGCATGTGTCTTCTTTTCCTAAACCAAATGGATCCACCAGAGTCATTGCATGTGTGATATTTTTCTAAACCACCAACTGAGTCATTGCATGTGTCTTCCTTTCCTAAACCACTACTAGAGTTATTGCATGTGTGTTCCTTTCCTAAACCACATTGATCTACTAGAGTCATTGCATGTGTGTTCTTTTCCTAAACCACCACTAGAGTCAATGTATGTGTGTTCTTTTCCTAAAACATCACCAGAGTCATTCGATGTGTGTTCCTTTCCTATACCACCACCAGAACCATTGAATGTGTGTTCCTTTCCTAAACCACCAGTAGAGTCATTGCATGTGTCCTATTTTTCTAAACCAGATGGATCCACCAGAGACATTGCATGTGTTATCTTTTCCTAAACCACCACCAGAGTCATTGCATGTGTCTTCATTTCCTAAACCACCACTAGTGTCATTGCATGTGTGTTCCTTTCCTAAACCACATTGAGCCACCAGAGTCATTACATGTGCTTTATTTCTTAAACCACCACCAGAGTCATTGCACGTGTCTTCCTTTCCTAAACCACCACTAGAGTCATTGCATGTGTGTTCTTTTCATAAACCACCACTAGAGTCATTGCATGTGTGTGCCTTTCCTTGACCACATTGATCCACAAGAGTCATTGCATGTGTCTTCTTTTCCTAAAAAACCACCAGAGTCATTGCATGTGTGTTCTTTTCCTAAACCACCACAAGAGTCGTTGCATGTGTGATCTTTTTCTAAACCACCACCAGAGTCATTGCATGTGTCTTCCTTTCCTAAACCACCACTAGAGTTATTGCATGTGTGTTCCTTTCGTAAACCACATTCATCTACTACAGTCATTGCATGTGTTTTCTTTTCCTAAACCACCACAAGAGTCAATGCATGTGTGTTCTTTTCCTAAACCACCACCAGAGTCATTCGATGTGTGTTCCTTTCCTATACCACCACCAGAGTCATTGCCTGTGTCTTCTTTTCCTAAACCACATGGATCCATCAGAGTCATTACACATGTGTTCTTTTACTAAACCACCACCAGAGTCATTGCATGTGACTTCCTTTCCTAAATCACCACTAGAGTCATTGCATGTGTGTTCCTTTCCTAAACCACATTGATCCACCAGAGTCATTGCATGTTTGTTCTTTTGCTAATCCACCACCAGAGTCATTGCATGTGTGTTCTTTTTGTAAACCATCACCAGAGTTATTGCATGTGTCTTATTTTCTTAAACCACATGGATCCACCGGAGTCATTCCATGTGTGTTCCTTTACTAAACCACCACAAGAGTTATTGCATTTGTCTTCTTTTCCTAAACCACATGGATCCACCAGAGTCATTGCATGTGTGTTCTTTTCATAAACCACCACTAGAATCATTGCATGTGTGTTCCTTTCCTAGACCACATTGATCCATAAGAGTTGTTGCATGTGTCTTCTTTTCCTAAAAACCCACCAGAGTCATTGCATGCCTGTTCTTTTCCTAAACCACCACAAGAGTCATTGCATGTGTGTTCCTACCCTAAACCACCACCAGAGTCATTGCATGTGTCTTCTTTTCCTAAACCAAATGGATCCACCAGAGTCATTGCATGTGTGATATTTTTCTAAACCACCAACTGAGTCATTGCATGTGTCTTCCTTTCCTAAACCACTACTAGAGTTATTGCATGTGTGTTCCTTTCCTAAACCACATTGATCTACTAGAGTCATTGCATGTGTGTTCTTTTCCTAAACCACCACTAGAGTAAATGTATGTGTGTTCTTTTCCTAAAACATCACCAGAGTCATTCGATGTGTGTTCCTTTCCTATACCACCACCAGAACCATTGCATGTGTGTTCCTTTCCTAAACCACCAGTAGAGTCATTGCATGTGTCTTATTTTTCTAAACCAGATGGATCCACCAGAGACATTGCATGTGTTATCTTTTCCTAAACCACCACCAGAGTCATTGCATGTGTCTTCATTTCCTAAACCACCACTAGTGTCATTGCATGTGTGTTCCTTTCCTAAACCACATTGAGCCACCAGAGTCATTACATGTGCTTTATTTCTTAAACCACCACCAGAGTCATTGCACGTGTCTTCCTTTCCTAAACCACCACTAGAGTCATTGCATGTGTGTTCTTTTCATAAACCACCACTAGAGTCATTGCATGTGTGTTCCTTTCCTAGACCACATTGATCCACAAGAGTCATTGCATGTGTCTTCTTTTCCTAAAAAACCACCACAGTCATTGCATGTGTGTTCTTTTCCTAAACCACCACAAGAGTCGTTGCATGTGTGATCTTTTTCTAAACCACCACCAGAGTCATTGCATGTGTCTTCCTTTCCTAAACCACCACTAGAGTTATTGCATGTGTGTTCCTTTCGTAAACGACATTCATCTACTACAGTCATTGCATGTGTGTTCTTTTCCTAAACCACCACAAGAGTCAATGCATGTGTGTTCTTTTCCTAAACCACCACCAGAGTCATTCGATGTGTGTTCCTTTCCTATACCACCACCAGAGTCATTGCCTGTGTCTTCTTTTCCTAAACCACATGGATCCATCAGAGTCATTACACGTGTGTTCTTTTACTAAACCACCACCAGAGTCATTGCATGTGACTTCCTTTCCTAAATCACCACTAGAGTCATTGCATGTGTGTTCCTTTCCTAAACCACATTGATCCACCAGAGTCATTGCATGTTTGTTCTTTTGCTAATCCACCACCAGAGTCATTGCATGTGTGTTCTTTTTGTAAACCATCACCAGAGTTATTGCATGTGTCTTATTTTCTTAAACCACATGGATCCACCGGAGTCATTCCATGTGTGTTCCTTTACTAAACCACCACAAGAGTTATTGCATTTGTCTTCTTTTCCTAAACCACATGGATCCACCAGAGTCATTGCATGTGCATTATTTTCCTATACCACCATCAGAGTCATTGCATGTGTCTTCCTTTCCTAAACCACCACTAGAGTCATTGCATGTGTGTTCCTTTCCTAAACCACATTGATCCACCAGAGTCATTGCATGTTTGTTATTTTTCTAATCCACCACTAGAGTCATTGCATGTCTGTTCTTTTCCTAAACCACCACCAGAGTTATTGCATGTGTCTTCTTTTCCTAAACCACATGGATCCACCGGAGTCATTCCATGTGTGTTTCTTTACTAAACCACCACAAGAGTTATTGCATTTGTCTTCTTTTCCTAAACCACATGGATCCACCAGAGTCATTGCATGTGCATTATTTTCCTATACCACCATCATAGTCATTGCATGTGTCTTCTTTTCCTAAACAACATGGATCCATCAGTAACAATGCATGTGTTTTATTTTCCTAAACCACCACCAGAGTCATTGCATGTGTCTTCCTTTCCTAAACTACCACCAGAGTCATTGCATGTGTCTTCTTTAACAAAACCACATGAATCCACCAGAGCCATTGCATGTGTCTTCCTTTCCTAAACCACCACTAGAGTCATTGCATGTGTCTTCTTTTTGTAAACCAGATGGATCCACCAGAGACATTACATGTGTGTTCTTTTCCTAAACCACCACCAGAGTCATGCATGTGTCTTCATTTCCTAAACCACCACTAGAGTCATTGCATGTGTGTTATTTTCCTAAACCACATAGATCCACCAGAGTCATTCCATGTGTGTTCCTTTCCTAAACCACCACCAGAGTCATTGCATTTGTCTTCTTTTCCTAAACCACATGGATCCACCAGAGTAATTGCATGTGCGTTATTTTCCTATACCACCATCAGAGTCATTGGATATGTCTTCTTTTCCTAAACCTCATGGATCCATCAGAGTCATTGCATGTGTGTTCTTTTCCTAAACCACCACCAGAGTCATTGCATGTGTCTTCCTTTCCTAAACCACCACCAGAGTCATTGCATGTGTCTTCTTTAACTAAACCACATGAATCCACCAGAACCATTGCATGTGTGTTCCTTTCCTAGACCACCAGTAGAGTCATTGCATGTGTCTTATTTTTCTAAACCAGATGGATCCACCAGAGTCATTGCATGTGTGTTCTTTTCATAAACCACCACTAGAGTCATTGCATGTGTGTTCCTTTCCTAGACCACATTGATCCATAAGAGTTGTTTCATGTGTCTTCTTTTCCTAAAAAACCACCAGAGTCATTGCATGCCTGTTCTTTTCCTAAACCACCACAAGAGTCATTGCATGTGTGTTCCTTCCCTAAACCACCACCAGAGTGATTGCATGTGTCTTCTTTTCCTATACCACATGGATCCACCAGAGTCATTGCATGTGTGATCTTTTTCTAAACCACCAACTGAGTCATTGCATGTGTCTTCCTTTCCTAAACCACTACTAGAGTTATTGAATGTGTGGTCCTTTCCTAAACCACATTAATCTACTAGAGTCATTGCATGTGTGTTATTTTCCTAAACCACCACTAGAGTCAATGTATGTGTGTTCTTTTCCTAAAACACCACCAGAGTCATTCGATGTGTGTTCCTTTCCTATACCACCACCAGAGTCTTTGCATGTGTCTTCTTTTCCTAAACCACATGGATCCACCAGAGTCATTGCATGTGTGTTCTTTTCCTAAACCACCACCAGAGTCATTCCATGTGTGTTCCTTTCCTAAACCACCACCAGAGTCATTGCATGTGTCTTTATTTCCTAAACCACCACTAGAGTCATTGCATGTGTGTTCCTTTCCTAAACCACATTGAGCCACCAGAGTAATTGCTTGTGTGTTATTTTCCTAAACCACCACCAGAGTCATTGCACATGTCTTCCTTTCCTAAACCACCACTAGAGTCATTGCATGTGTGTTCTTTTCATAAACCACCACTAGAATCATTGCATGTGTGTTCCTTTCCTAGACCACATTGATCCATAAGAGTTGTTGCATGTGTCTTCTTTTCCTAAAAAACCACCAGAGTCATTGCATGCCTGTTCTTTTCCTAAACCACCACAAGAGTCATTGCATATGTGTTCCTACCCTAAACCACCACCAGATTCATTGCATGTGTCTTCTTTTCCTAAACCAAATGGATCCACCAGAGTCATTGCATGTGTGATCTTTTTCTAAATCACCAACTCAGTCATTGCATGTCTCTTCCTTTCCTAAACCACTAATAGAGTTATTGCATGTGTGTTCCTTTCCTAAACCACATTGATCTACTAGAGTCATTGCATGTGTGTTCTTTTCCTAAACCACCACTAGAGTCAATGTATGTGTGTTCTTTTCCTAAAACATCACCAGAGTCATTCGATGTGTGTTCCTTTCCTATACCACCACCAGATTCATTGCATGTGTCTTCTTTTCCTAAACCACATGGATCCACCAGAGTCATTGCATGTGTGTTCTTTTCCTAAAATACCACCAAAGTGATTGCATGTGTCTTCCTTTCCTAAACCACCACCCGAGTCATTGCATGTGTCTTCTTTAACTAAACCACATGGATCCACTAGAGCGATTGCATGTGTGTTTCTTTCCTAAACCACCACCAGAGTCATTGCATTTGTCTTCTTTTCCTAAACCACATGGATCCACCAGAGTCATTGCATGTGCGTTATTTTCCTATACCACCATCAGAGTCATTGCATTTGTCTTCTTTTCCTAAACCACATGGATCCACCAGAGTCATTGCATGTGCGTTATTTTCCTAAACCACCACCAGAGTCATTCGATGTGTGTTCCTTTCCTATACCACCACCAGAGTCATTGCCTGTGTCTTCTTTTCCTAAACCACATGGATCCATCAGAGTCATTACACGTGTGTTCTTTTCCTAAACCACCACCAGAGTCATTGCATGTGACTTCCTTTCCTAAATCACCACTAGAGTCATTGCATGTGTGTTCCTTTCCTAAACCACATTGATCCACCAGAGTCATTGCATGTTTGTTCTTTTGCTAATCCACCACCAGAGTCATTGCATGTGTGTTCTTTTTGTAAACCATCACCCGAGTCATTGCATGTGTCTTCTTTAACTAAACCACATGGATCCACTAGAGCGATTGCATGTGTGTTTCTTTCCTAAACCACCACCAGAGTCATTGCATTTGTCTTCTTTTCCTAAACCACATGGATCCACCAGAGTCATTGCATGTGCGTTATTTTCCTATACCACCATCAGAGTCATTGCATATGTCTTCTTTTCCTAAACCACATGGATCCATCAGTCATTGCATGTATGTTCTTTTCCTAAACCACCACCAGAGTCATTGCATGTGTCTTCCTTTCCTAAACCACCACCAGAGTCATTGAATGTGTCTTCTTTAACTAAACCACATGAATCCACCAGAACCATTGCATGTGTGTTCCTTTCCTAAACCACCAGTAGAGTCATTGCATGTGTCTTATTTTTCTAAACCAGATGGATCCACCAGAGACATTACATGTGTTATATTTTCCTAAACCACCACCAGAGTCATTGCATGTGTCTTCATTTCCTAAACCACCACTAGTGTCATTGCATGTGTGTTCCTTTCCTAAATCACATTGAGCCACCAGAGTCATTGCATGTGCTTTATTTCCTAAACCACCACCACAGTCATTGCACGTGTGTTCCTTTCCTAAACCACCACTAGAGTCATTGCATGTGTGTTCTTTTCATAAACCACCACTAGAGTCATTGCATGTGTGTTCCTTTCCTAGACCACATTGATCCACAAGAGTCGTTGCATGTGTCTTCTTTTCCTAAGAAACCACCAGAGTCATTGCATGTGTGTTCTTTTCCTAAACCACCACAAGAGTCGTTGCATGTGTGATCTTTTTCTAAACCACCACCAGAGTTTTGCATGTGTCTTCCTTTCCTAAACCACCACTAGAGTTATTGCATGTGTGTTCCTTTCGTAAACCACATTCATCTACTACAGTCATTGCATGTGTGTTCTTTTCCTAAACCACCACTAGAGTCAATGCATGTGTGTTCTTTTCCTAAACCACCACCAGAGTCATTCGATGTGTGTTCCTTTCCTATACCACCACCAGAGTCATTGCCTGTGTCTTCTTTTCTTAAACCACATGGATCCACCGGAGTCATTCCATGTGTGTTCCTTTACTAAACCACCACAAGAGTTATTGCATTTGTCTTCTTTTCCTAAACCACATGGATCCACCAGAGTCATTGCATATGCATTATTTTCCTATACCACCATCATAGTCATTGCATGTGTCTTCTTTTCCTAAACCACATGGATCCATCAGAGTCATTGCATGTGTGTTATTTCCTAAACCACCACTAGAGTCATTGCATATGTCTTCCTTTCCTAAACCACCACCAGAGTCATTGCATGTGTCTTCTTTAACTAAACCACATGAATCCACCAGAGCCATTTCATGTGTCTTCCTTTCCTAAACCACCACTAGATTCATTGCATGTGTCTTCATTTTGTAAACCAGATGGATCCACCAGAGACATTGCATGTGTGTTCTTTTCCTAAACCACCACCAGAGTCATGCATGTGTCTTCATTTCCTAAACCACCACTATAGTCATTGCATGTGTGTTCTTTTCCTAAACCACCACAAGAGTCATTGCATGTGTGTTCCTTCCCTAAACCACCACCAGAGTCATTGCATGTGTCTTCCTTTCCTAAACCACCACCAGAGTCATTGCATGTGTCTTCTTTAACTAAACCACATGAATCCACCAGAGCCATTGCGTGTGTGTTCCTTTCCTAAACCACCACTAGAGTCATTGCATGTGTATTATTTTTGTAACCAGATGGATCCACCAGAGACATTTCATGTGTTATCTTTTCCTAAACCACCACCAGAGTCATTGCATGTCTTCATTTCCTAAACCACCACTAGAGTGATTGCATTTGTGTTCCTTTCATAAACCACATTAAGCCACCAGATTCATTGCATGTGTGTTATTTTCCTAAACAACCACCAGAGTCGTTGCACGTGTCTTCCTTTCCTAAACCACCACTAGAGTCATTGCATGTGTGTTCTTTTCATAAACCGCCACTAGAGTCATTGCATGTGTGTTCCTTTCCTAGACCACATTGATCCATAAGAGTCGTTGCATGTGTCTTCTTTTCCTAAAAAACTACCAGAGTCATTGCATGTGTGTTCTTTTCCTAAACCACCACAAGATTCATTACATGTGTGTTCCTTCCCTAAACCACCACCAGAGTGATTGCATGTGTCTTCTTTTACTAAACCACATGGATCCACTAGAGTCATTGCATGTGTGATCTTTTTCTAAACCACCACCAGAGTCATTGCATGTGTCTTCCTTTCCTAAACCACCACTAGAGTTATTGCATGTATGTTCCTTTCCTAAACCACATTAATCTACTAGAGTCATTGCATGTGTGTTCTTTTCCTAAACCACCAGTACAGTCAATGCATGTGTGTTCTTTTCCTAAACCACAACCATAGTCATTCGATGTGTGTTCCTTTCCTATACCACCACCAGAGTCATTGCATGTGTCTTCTTTTCCTAAACCACATGGATCCACCAGAGTCATTGCATGTGTGTTCTTTTCCTAAAACACCACCAGAGTGATTGCATGTGTCTTCCTTTCCTAAACCACCACCAGAGTCATTGCATGTGTCTTCTTTAAATAAACCACATGGATCCACCAGAGCGATTGCATGTGTGTTTCTTTCCTAAACCACCACTAGAGTCATTGCATGTTTCTTATTTTCGTAAACCAGATGGATCCACCAGAGACATTGCAGGTGTGTTCTTTTCCTAAACCACCACCAGAGTCATTGAATGTGTCTTCATTTCCTAAACCACCAGTAGAGTCATTGCATGTGTGTTCCTTTCCTAAACCACATTGAGCCACCAGAGTCATTGCATGTGTGTTATTTTCATAAACCACCACCAGACTCATTGCACGTGTCTTCGTTTCCTAAACCACCACTAGAGTCATTCCATGTGTGTTCCTTTCCTAAACCACCACCAGAGTCATTGCATGTGTGTTCTTTTCATAAACAACCACTAGAGTCATTACATGTGTGTTCCTTTCCTAGACCACAGTGATCCATAAGAGTCGTTGCATGTGTCTTCTTTTCCTAAAAAGTCTCCAGAGTCATTGTATGTGTGTTATTTTCCTAAACCACCACAAGAGTCATTGCATGTGTGTTCTTTTCCTAAACCACCACAAGATTCATTACATGTGTGTTCCTTCCCTAAACCACCACCAGAGTGATTGCATGTGTCTTCTTTTCCTAAACCACATGGATCCACTAGAGTCATTGCATGTGTGATCTTTTTCTAAACCACCACCAGAGTCATTGCATGTGTCTTCCTTTCCTTAACCACCACTAGAGTTATTGCATGTATGTTCCTTTCCTAAACCACATTAATCTACTAGAGTCATTGCATGTGTGTTCTTTTCCTAAACCACCAGTACAGTCAATGCATGTGTGTTCTTTTCCTAAACCACAACCAGAGTCATTCGATGTGTGTTCCTTTCCTATACCACCACCAGAGTCATTACATGTGTCTTCTTTTCCTAAACCACATGGATCCACCAGAGTCATTGCATGTGTGTTCTTTTCCTAAAACACCACCAGAGTGATTGCATGTGTCTTCCTTTCCTAAACCACCACCAGAGTCATTGCATGTGTCTTCTTTAAATAAACCACATGGATCCACCAGAGCGATTGCATGTGTGTTTCTTTCCTAAACCACCACTAGAGTCATTGCATGTTTCTTATTTTCGTAAACCAGATGGATCCACCAGAGACATTGCAGGTGTGTTCTTTTCCTAACCCTCCTCCAGAGTCATTGAATGTGTCTTCATTTCCTAAACCACCAGTAGAGTCATTGCATGTGTGTTCCTTTCCTAAACCACATTGAGCCACCAGAGTCATTGCATGTGTGTTATTTTCATAAACCACCACCAGACTCATTGCACGTGTCTTCGTTTCCTAAACCACCACTAGAGTCATTCCATGTGTGTTCCTTTCCTAAACCACCACCAGAGTCATTGCATGTGTGTTCTTTTCATAAACAACCACTAGAGTCATTACATGTGTGTTCCTTTCCTAGACCACAGTGATCCATAAGAGTCGTTGCATGTGTCTTCTTTTCCTAAAAGTCTCCAGTCATTGTATGTGTGTTATTTTCCTAAACCACCACAAGTCATTGCATGTGTGTTCTTTTCCTAAACCACCACAAGATTCATTACATGTGTGTTCCTTCCCTAAACCACCACCAGAGTGATTGCATGTGTCTTCTTTTCCTAAACCACATGGATCCACTAGAGTCATTGCATGTGTGATCTTTTTCTAAACCACCACCAGAGTCATTGCATGTGTCTTCCTTTCCTTAACCACCACTAGAGTTATTGCATGTATGTTCCTTTCCTAAACCACATTAATCTACTAGAGTCATTGCATGTGTGTTCTTTTCCTAAACCACCAGTCAGTCAATGCATGTGTGTTCTTTTCCTAAACCACAACGAGTCATTGATGTGTGTTCCTTTCCTATACCACCACAGTCATTGCATGTGTCTTCTTTTCCTAAACCACATGGATCCACAGTCATTGCATGTGTTCTTTTCCTAAAACACCACCAGAGTGATTGCATGTGTCTTCCTTTCCTAAACCACCACCAGAGTCATTGCATGTGTCTTCTTTAAATAAACCACATGGATCCACCAGAGAGATTGCATGTGTGTTTCTTTCCTAAACCACCACTAGAGTCATTGCATGTTTCTTATTTTCGTAAACCAGATGGATCCACGGAGACATTGCGGTGTGTTCTTTTCCTAAACCACCAGAGTCATTGAATGTGTCTTCATTTCCTAAACCACCAGTAGAGTCATTGCATGTGTGTTCCTTTCCTAAACCACATTGAGCCACCAGAGTCATTGCATGTGTGTTATTTTCATAAACCACCACCAGACTCATTGCACGTGTCTTCGTTTCCTAAACCACCACTAGAGTCATTCCATGTGTGTTCCTTTCCTAAACCACCACCAGAGTCATTGCATGTGTGTTCTTTTCATAAACAACCACTAGAGTCGTTACATGTGTGTTCCTTTCCTAGACCACAGTGATCCATAAGAGTCGTTGCATGTGTCTTCTTTTCCTAAAAAGTCTCCAGAGTCATTGTATGTGTGTTATTTTCCTAAACCACCACAAGAGTCATTGCATGTGTGTTCCTTCCCTAAACCACCACCAGAGTCATTGCATGTGTCTTCTTTTCCTAAACCACATGGATCCACCAGAGTCATTGCATGTGTGATCTTTTTCTAAACCACCACCAGAGTCATTGCATGTGTCTTCCTTTCCTAAACCACCACTAGAGTTATTGCATGTGTGTTCCTTTCCTAAACCACATTGATCTACTAGAGTCATTGCATGTGTGTTCTTTTCCTAAACCACCACTAGAGTCATTGCATGTGTGTTCTTTTCCTAAACCACCACCAGAGTCATTGCATGTGTGTTCTTTTCCTAAACCATCATCAGAGTCATTGCACGTTTCTTATTTTCCTAAACCACATGGATCCACCAGAATCATTCCATGTGTGTTATTTCCTAAACCACCACCAGAGTCATTGCATGTTTTTTTCTTTTCCTAAACCACATGGATCCAGCAGATTTATTGCATGTGTGTTCTTTTCCTAAACCACCACAATAGTCATTGGATGTGTCTTCTTTTCCTAAACCACCACTAGAGTCATTGCATGTGTGTTCCTTTCCTACACCACGTAGATCCACCAGAGACATTGCATTTGTTATCTTTACCTAAACCACCACCAGAGTCATTGCATGTGTGTTCCTTTCCTAAACCACATTCAGCCACCAAAGTCATTGCATGTGTGTTATTTTCCTAAACCACCACCAGAGTCATTGCACGTGTCTTCCTTTCCTAAACCATGACTAGAGTCGTTGCATGTGTGTTCTTTTCATAAACCACCACAAGAGTCATTGCATGTGTGTTCCTTTACTAGACCACAATGATCCATAAGAGTCGTTGCATGTGTCTTCTTTTCCTAAAAAACTACCAGAGTCATTGCATGTGTGTTCTTTTCCTAGACCACCACAAGATTCATTGCATGTGTGTTCCTTTCCTAAACCACATTGAGCCACCAGAGTCATTGCATGTGTGTTATTTTCATAAACCACCACCAGACTCATTGCACGTGTCTTCGTTTCCTAAACCACCACTAGAGTCATTCCATGTGTGTTCCTTTCCTAAACCACCACCAGAGTCATTGCATGTGTGTTCTTTTCATAAACAACCACTAGAGTCATTACATGTGTGTTCCTTTCCTAGACCACATTGATCCATAAGAGTCGTTGCTTGTGTCTTCTTTTCCTAAAAAGTCTCCAGAGTCATTGTATGTGTGTTATTTTCCTAAACCACCACAAGAGTCATTGCATGTGTGTTCCTTCCATAAACCACCACCAGAGTCATTGCATGTGTATTCTTTTCCTAAACCACATGGATCCACTAGAGTCATTGCATGTGTGATCTTTTTCTAAACCACCACAATAGTCATTGGATGTGTCTTCTTTTCCTAAACCACCACTAGAGTCATTGCATGTGTGTTCCTTTCCTAAACCACGTATATCCACCAGAGACATTGCATTTGTTATCTTTACCTAAACCACCACCAGAGTCATTGCATGTGTGTTCCTTTCCTAAACCACATTCAGCCACCAGAGTCATTGCATGTGTGTTATTTTCCTAAACCACCACCAGAGTCATTGCACGTGTCTTCCTTTCCTAAACCATGACTAGAGTCGTTGCATGTGTGTTCTTTTCATAAACCACCACTAGAGTCATTGCATGTGTGTTCCTTTACTAGACCACATTGATCCATAAGAGTCGTTGCATGTGTCTTCTTTTCCTAAAAAACTACCAGAGTCATTGCATGTGTGTTCTTTTCCTAGACCACCACAAGATTCATTGCATGTGTGTTCCTTTCCTAAACCACATTGAGCCACCAGAGTCATTGCATGTGTGTTATTTTCATAAACCACCACCAGACTCATTGCACGTGTCTTCGTTTCCTAAACCACCACTAGAGTCATTCCATGTGTGTTCCTTTCCTAAACCACCACCAGAGTCATTGCATGTGTGTTCTTTTCATAAACAACCACTAGAGTCATTACATGTGTGTTCCTTTCCTAGACCACATTGATCCATAAGAGTCGTTGCATGTGTCTTCTTTTCCTAAAAAGTCTCCAGAGTCATTGTATGTGTGTTATTTTCCTAAACCACCACAAGAGTCATTGCATGTGTGTTCCTTCCCTAAACCACCACCAGAGTCATTGCATGTGTCTTCTTTTCCTAAACCACATGGATCCACCAGAGTCATTGCATGTGTGATCTTTTTCTAAACCACCACCAGAGTCATTGCATGTGTCTTCCTTTCCTAAACCACCACTAGTGTTATTGCATGTGTGTTCCTTTCCTAAACCACATTGATCTACTAGAGTCATTGCATGTGTGTTCTTTTCCTAAACCACCACTAGAGTCATTGCATGTGTGTTCTTTTCCTAAACCACCACCAGAGTCATTGCATGTGTGTTCTTTTCCTAAACCATCACCAGAGTCATTGCACGTTTCTTATTTTCCTAAACCACATGGATCCACCAGAATCATTCCATGTGTGTTCTTTCCTAAACCACCACCAGAGTCATTGCATGTTTTTTTCTTTTCCTAAACCACATGGATCCAGCAGATTTATTGCATGTGTGTTCTTTTCCTAAACCACCACAATAGTCATTGGATGTGTCTTCTTTTCCTAAACCACCACTAGAGTCATTGCATGTGTGTTCCTTTCCTACACCACGTAGATCCACCAGAGACATTGCATTTGTTATCTTTACCTAAACCACCACCAGAGTCATTGCATGTGTGTTCCTTTCCTAAACCACATTCAGCCACCAAAGTCATTGCATCTGTGTTATTTTCCTAAACCACCACCAGAGTCATTGCACGTGTCTTCCTTTCCTAAACCATGACTAGAGTCGTTGCATGTGTCTTCCACCACAAGAGTGTTATTTTCCTAAACCACCACAAGAGTCATTCCATGTGTGTTCCTTTTCTAAACCACCACCAGAGTCATTGCATTTGTCTTCTTTTCCTAAACCACATGGATCCACCAGAGTCATTGCATGTGTGTTATTTTCCTATACCACCATCAGAGTCATTGCATATGTCTTCTTTTCCTAAACCACATGTATCCATCAGAGTCATTGCATGTGTGTTCTTTTCCTAAACCACCACCAGAGTCATTGCATTTGTCTTCCTTTCCTAAACCACCACCAGAGTCATTGCACGTGTCTTCCTTTCCTAAACCATGACTAGAGTCGTTGCATGTGTGTTCTTTTCATAAACCACCACTAGAGTCATTGCATGTGTGTTCCTTTACTAGACCACATTGATCCATAAGAGTCGTTGCATGTGTCTTCTTTTCCTAAAAAACTACCAGAGTCATTGCATGTGTGTTCTTTTCCTAGACCACCACAAGATTCATTGCATGTGTGTTCCTTCCCTAAACCACCACCAGAGTGATTGCATGTGTCTTCTTTTCCTAAACCACATGGATCCACCAGAGTCATTGCATGTGTGATCTTTTTCTAAACCACCACCAGTGTCATTGCATGTGTCTTCCTTTCCTAAACCACCACTAGAGTTATTGCATGTGTGTTCCTTTCCTAAACCACATTGATCTACTAGAGTCATTGCATGTGTGTTCTTTTCCTAAACCACCAGTAGAGTCAATGAACATGTGTTCTTTTCCTAAACCACCACCAGAGTCATTCGATGTGTGTTCCTTTCCTACACCACCAACAGAGTCATTGCATGTGTCTTCTTTTCCTAAACCACATGGATCCACCAGAGTCATTGCATGTGTGTTCTTTTCCTAAAACACCACCAGAGTGATTGCATGTGTCTTCCTTTCCTAAACCACCACTAGAGTCATTGCATGTGTCCTGTTTAACTAAACCACATGGATCCACCAGAGCTATTGCATGTTTGTTTCTTTCCTAAACCACCACTAGAGTCATTGCATGTGTCTTTTTTCGTAAACCAGATGGATCCACCAGAGACATTGCACGTGTGTTCTTTTCCTAAACCACCACCAGAGTCATTGTATGTGTGTTCATTTCCTAAACCACCAGTAGAGTCATTGCATGTGTGTTCCTTTCCTAAACCACATTGAGCCACCAGAGTCATTGCATGTGTGTTATTTTCATAAACCACCACCAGAGTCATTGCACGTGTCTTCCTTTCCTAAACCTCCACTAGAGTCATTGCATGTGTGTTCCTTTCCTAAACCACCACCAGAGTCATTGCATGTGTGTTCTTTTCATAAACAACCACTAGTGTCATTACATGTGTGTTCCTTTCCTAGACCACATTGATCCATAAGAGTCGTTGCATGTGTCTTCTTTTCCTAAAAAGTCACCAGAGTCATTGCATGTGTGTTCTTTTCCTAAAATACGACAAGAGTCATTGCATGTGTGTTCCTTCCCTAAACCACCACCAGAGTCATTGCATGTGTCTTCTTTTCCTAAACCACATGGATCCACCAGAGTCATTGCATGTGTGATCTTTTTCTAAACCACCACAAGAGACATTGGATGTGTCTTCCTTTCCTAAACCACCACTAGAGTTATTGCATGTGTGTTCCTTTCCTAAACCACATCGATCTACTAGATTAATTGCATGTGTGTTCTTTTCCTAAACCACCACTAGAGTCATTGCATGTGTGTTCTTTTCCTAAACCACCACCAGAGTCATTGCATGTTTTTTTCTTTTTCCTAAACCACATGGATACAACAGATTTATTGCATGTGTGTTCTTTTCCTAAACCACCACAATAGTCATTGGATGTGTCTTCCTTTCCTAAACCACCACTAGAGTCATTGCATGTGTCTTCTTTTCCTAAACCACATGGATCCACTAGAGTCATTCCATGTGTGTTCCTTTCCTATACCACCACCAGAGTCATTGCATGTGTATTATTTTCCTAAACCACATGGTTGCATCAGAGTCATTACACATCTGTTCTTTTCCTAAACCAATACCAGAGTCATTCCATGTGTCTTCCTTTCCTAAACCACCAATAGAGTCATTGCATGTGTGTTCCTTTCCTAAACCACATTGAACCACCAGAGTCATTGCGTGTTTGTTCTTTTCCTAGTTTACCACCAGAGTCATTGCATGTGTGTTTCTTTCCTAAACCACCACTAGAGTCATTCCATGTGTCTTATTTTTGTAAACCAGATGGATCCACCAGAGACATTGGATGTGTTTTCTTTTCCTAAACCACGACCAGAGTCATTGCATGTGTCTTCATTTCCTAAACCACCAGTAGAGTCATTGCATGTGTGTTCATTTCCTAAACCGCCAGTAGAGTCATTGCATGTGTGTTCCTTTCCTAAACCACATTGAGCCACCAGAGTCATTGCATGTGTGTTATTTTCATAAACCACCACCAGAGTCATTGCACGTGTCTTCCTTTCCTAAACCTCCACTAGAGTCATTAAATGTGTGTTCCTTTTCTAAACCACCACCAGAGTCATTGCATGTGTGTTCTTTTCATAAACAACCACTAGAGTCATTACATGTGTGTTCCTTTCCTAGACCACATTGATCCATAAGAGTCGTTGCATGTGTCTTCTTTTCCTAAAAAGTCACCAGAGTCATTGCATGTGTGTTCTTTTCCTAAAGCACGACAAGAGTCATTGCATGTGTGTTCCTTCCCTAAACCACCACCAGAGTCATTGCATGTGTCTTCTTTTCCTTAACCATATGGATCCACTAGAGTCATTGCATGTGTGATCTTCTTCTAAACCACCACAAGAGATATTGCATGTGTCTTCCTTTCCTAAACCACCACTAGAGTTATTGCATGTGTGTTCCTTTCCTAAACCACATTGATCTACTAGATTAATTGCATGTGTGTTCTTTTCCTAAACCACCACTAGAGTCATTGCATGTGTGTTCTTTTCCTAAACCATCACCAGAGTCATTGCATGTGTTATCCTTTCCTAAACCACGTAGATCCACCAAAGTCATTGCATGTGTGTTCTTTTCCTAAACCACCACTAGAGTCATTGCATGTTTTTTTCTTTTCCTAAACCACATGGATCCAGCAGATTTATTGCATGTGTGTTCTTTTCCTAAACCACCACAATAGTCATTGGATGTGTCTTCCTTTCCTAAACCGCCACTAGAGTCATTGCATGTGTGTTCCTTTCCTAAACCACGTAGATCCACCAAAGTCATTGCATGTGTGTTCTTTTCCTAAACCACCACAAGAGCCATTGTATGTGTCTTCTTTTCCTAAACCAGATGGATCCACTAGAGTCGTTCCATGGGTGTTCCTTTCCTATACCACCACCAGAGTCATTGCATGTGTCTTCTTTTCCTAAACCACATGGTTGCATCAGAGTCATTACACGTGTGTTCTTTTCCTAAACCACTACTAGAGTCATTCCATGTGTCTTCCTTTCCTAAACCACCACTAGAGTCATTGCATGTGTGTTCCTTTCCTAAACCAGATTGATCCACCAGAGTCATTGCGTGTGTGTTCTTTTCCAAAACCACCACCAGAGTCATGCATGTGTCTTCATTTCCTAAACCACCACTAGAGTCATTGCATGTGTGTTCTTTTCCTAAACTACATAGATCCACCAGAGTCATTCCATGTGTGTTCCTTTCCTAAAGCACCACCATAGTCATTGCATTTGTCTTCTTTTCCTAAACCACATGGATCCACCAGAGTCATTGCATGTGCGTTATTTTCCTATACCACCATCAGAGTCATTGCATGTATCTTCTTTTCCTAAACCACCAGGATCCATCAGAGTCATTGCATGTGTGTTCTTTTCCTAAACCACCACTAGAGTCATTGCATGTGTCTTCCTTTCCTAAACCACCACCAGAGTCATTGAATGTGTCTTCCTTTCCTAAACCACCACCAGAGTCATTGCATGTGTCTTCTTTAACTAAACCACATGAATCTACCAGAGCCATTGGATGTGTGTTCCTTTCCTAAACCACCAGTAAAGTCATTGCACGTGTCTTATTTTTCTAAACCAGATGGATCCACCAGAGACATTGCATGTGTTATCTTTTCCTAAACCACCACCAGAGTTATTGCATGTGTCTTCATTTCCTAAACCACCACTAGAGTCATTGCATGTGTGTTCCTTTCCTAAACCACATTGAGCCACCAGAGTCATTGCATGTGCTTTATTTCCTAAACCACCACCAGAGTCATTGCACGTGCCTTCCTTTCCTAAACCACCACTAGAGTCATTGCATGTGTGTTCTTTTCATAAACCACCACTAGAGTCATTGCATGTGTGTTCCTTTCCTAGACCACATTGATCCATAAGAGTCGTTGCATGTGTCTTCTTTTCCTAAAAAACCACAGAGTCATTGCATGTGTGTTCTTTTCCTAAACCACCACAAGAGTCGTTGCATGTGTGTTCCTTCCCTAAACCACCACTAGAGTGATTGAATGTGTCTTCTTTTCCTAAACCACATGGATCCACCAGAGTCATTGCATGTGTGATCTTTTTCTAAACCACCTCCAGAGTCATTGCATGTGTCTTCCTTTCCTAAACCACCACTAGAGTTATTGCATGTGTGTTCCTTTCCTAAACCACATTCATCTATTAGAGTCATTGCATGTGTGTTCTTTTCCTAAACCACCACTAGAGTCAATGCATGTGTGTTCTTTTCCTAAACCACCACTAGAGTCATTCGATGTGTGTTCCTTTCCTATACCACCACCAGAGGCATTGCCTGTGTCATCTTTTCCTAAAGCACATGGATCCACCAGAGTCATTACACGTGTGTTCTTTTCCTAAACCACCACCAGAGTCATTGCATGTGACTTCCTTTCCTAAACCACCACTAGAGTCATTGCATGTGTGTTCCTTTCCTAAACCACATTGATCCACCAGAGTCATTGCATGTTTGTTCTTTTCCTTATCCACCACCAGAGTCATTGCATGTGTGTTCTTTTCCTAAACCATCACCAGAGTTATTGCATGTGTCTTCTTTTCCTAAACCACATGGATCCACCGGAGTCATTCCATGTGTGTTCCTTTACTAAACCACCACAAGAGTTATTGCATTTGTCTTCTTTTCCTAAACCACATGGATCCACCAGAGTCATTGCATGTGTGTTATTTTCCTATACCACCATCATAGTCATTGCATGTGTCTTCTTTTCCTAAACCACATGCATCCATTAGAGTCATTGCATGTGTGTTATTTTCCTAAACCACCACAACAGTCATTGCATATGTCTTCCTTTCCTAAACCACCACCAGAGTCATTGCATGTGTCTTCTTTAACTAAACCACATGAATCCACCAGAGCCATTGCACGTGTCTTCCTTTCCTAAACCACCACTAGAGTCATTGCGTGTGTCTTATTTTTGTAAACCAGATGGATCCACCAGAGACATTGCATGTGTGTTCTTTTCCTAAACCACCACCAGAGTCATGCATGTGTCTTCATTTCCTAAACCACCACTATAGTCATTGCATGTGTGTTCTTTTCCTAAACCACATAGATCCACCAGAGTCATTCCATGTGTGTTCCTTTCCTAAACCAACACCAGAGTCATTGCATATGTCTTCCTTTCCTAAACCACCACCAGAGTCATTGCATGTGTCTTCTTTAACTAAACCACATGAATCCACCAGAGCCATTGCATGTGTGTTCCTTTCCTAAACCACCACTAGAGTCATTGCATGATTCTTCTTTTTGTAAACCAGATGGATCCACGAGAGACATTTCATGTGTGTTCTTTTCCTAAACCACCACCAAAGTCATTGCATGTGTCTTCATTTCCTAAACAACCACTATAGTCATTGCATGTGTGTTATTTTCCTAAACCACATAGATCCACCAGAGTCATTCCATGTGTGTTCCTTTTCTAAACCACCACAAGAGTTATTGCATTTGTCTTCTTTTCCTAAACCACATGGATCCACCAGAGTCATTGCATGTGCGTTATTTTCCTATACCACCATCATAGTCATTGCATGTGTCTTCTATTCCTAAACCACATGCATCCATTAGAGTCATTGCATGTGTGTTATTTTCCTAAACCACCACAACAGTCATTGCATATGTCTTCCTTTCCTAAACCACCACCAGAGTCATTGCATGTGTCTTTAACTAAACCACATGAATCCACCAGAGCCATTGCACGTGTCTTCCTTTCCTAAACCACCACTAGAGTCATTGCATGTGTCTTATTTTTGTAAACCAGATGGATCCACCAGAGACATTGCATGTGTGTTCTTTTCCTAAACCACCACCAGAGTCATGCATGTGTCTACATTTCCTAAACCACCACTATAGTCATTGCATGTGTGTTCTTTTCCTAAACCACATAGATCCACCAGAGTCATTCCATGTGTGTTCCTTTCCTAAACCAACACCAGAGTCATTGCATATGTCTTCCTTTCCTAAACCACCAGAGTCATTGCATGTGTCTTCTTTAACTAAACCACATGAATCCACCAGAGCCATTGCATGTGTGTTCCTTTCCTAAACCACCACTAGAGTCATTGCATGATTCTTCTTTTTGTAAACCAGATGGATCCACAAGAGACATTTCATGTGTGTTCTTTTCCTAAACTACCACCAAAGTCATTGCATGTGTCTTCATTTCCTAAACAACCACTATAGTCATTGCATGTGTGTTATTTTCCTAAACCACATAGATCCACCAGAGTCATTCCATGTGTGTTCCTTTTCTAAACCACCACAAGAGTTATTGCATTTGTCTTCTTTTCCTAAACCACATGGATCCACCAGAGTCATTGCATGTGCGTTATTTTCCTATACCACCATCATAGTCATTGCATGTGTCTTCTTTTCCTAAACCACATGCATCCATTAGAGTCATTGCATGTGTGTTATTTTCCTAAACCACCACAACAGTCATTGCATATGTCTTCCTTTCCTAAACCACCACCAGAGTCATTGCATTTGTCTTCTTTAACTAAACCACATGAATCCACCAGAGCCATTGCACGTGTCTTCCTTTCCTAAACCACCACTAGAGTCATTGCATGTGTCTTATTTTTGTAAACCAGATGGATCCACCAGAGACATTGCATGTGTGTTCTTTTCCTAAACCACCACCAGAGTCATGCATGTGTCTTCATTTCCTAAACCACCACTATAGTCATTGCATGTGTGTTCTTTTCCTAAACCACATAGATCCACCAGAGTCATTCCATGTGTGTTCCTTTCCTAAACCACCACCAGAATCATTGCATATGTCTTCCTTTCCTAAACCACCACCAGAGTCATTGCATGTGTCTTCTTTAACTAAACCACATGAATCCACCAGAGCCATTGCATGTGTGTTCCTTTCCTAAACCACCACTAGAGTCATTGCATGATTCTTCTTTTTGTAAACCAGATGGATCCACGAGAGACATTTCATGTGTGTTCTTTTCCTAAACCACCACCAAATTCATTGCATGTGTCTTCATTTCCTAAACAACCACTATAGTCATTGCATGTGTGTTATTTTCCTAAAGCACATAGATCCACCAGAGTCATTCCATGTGTGTTCCTTTTCTAAACCACCACCAGAGTCATTGCATTTGTCTTCTTTTCCTAAACCACATGGATCCACCAGAGTCATTGCATGTGTGTTATTTTCCTATACCACCATCAGAGTCATTGCATATGTCTTCTTTTCCTAAACCACATGTATCCATCAGAGTCATTGCATGTGTGTTCTTTTCCTAAACCACCACCAGAGTCATTGCATTTGTCTTACTTTCCTAAACCACCACCAGAGTCATTGCATGTGTCTTCTTTAACTAAACCGCATGAATCCACCAGAGCCATTGCATGTGTGTTCCTTTCCTAAACCACCACTAGAGTCATTGCATGTGTCTTATTTTTCTAAACCAGATGGATCCACCAGAGACATTGCTTGTGTTATCTTTTCCTAAACCACCACTAGAGTCAATGCATGTGTGTTCTTTTCCTAAACCACCACTAGAGTCATTCGATGTGTGTTCCTTTCCTATACCACCACCAGAGTCATTGCATGTGTCATCTTTTCCTAAAGCACATGGATCCACCAGAGTCATTACACGTGTGTTCTTTTCCTAAACCACCACCAGAGTCATTGCATGTGACTTCCTTTCCTAAACCACCACTAGAGTCATTGCATGTGTGTTCCTTTCCTAAACCACATTGATCCACCAGAGTCATTGCATGTTTGTTCTTTTCCTTATCCACCACCAGAGTCATTGCATGTGTGTTCTTTTCCTAAACCATCACCAGAGTTATTGCATGTGTCTTCTTTTCCTAAACCACATGGATCCACCGGAGTCATTCCATGTGTGTTCCTTTACTAAACCACCACAAGAGTTATTGCATTTGTCTTCTTTTCCTAAACCACATGGATCCACCAGAGTCATTGCATGTGCGTTATTTTCCTATACCACCATCATAGTCATTGCATGTGTCTTCTTTTCCTAAACCACATGCATACATTAGAGTCATTGCATGTGTGTTATTTTCCTAAACCACCACAACAGTCATTGCATATGTCTTCCTTTCCTAAACCACCACCAGAGTCATTGCATGTGTCTTCTTTAACTAAACCACATGAATCCACCAGAGCCATTGCCCGTGTCTTCCTTTCCTAAACCACCACTAGAGTCATTGCGTGTGTCTTATTTTTGTAAACCAGATGGATCCACCAGAGACATTGCATGTGTGTTCTTTTCCTAAACCACCACCAGAGTCATGCATGTGTCTTCATTTCCTAAACCACCACTATAGTCATTGCATGTGTGTTCTTTTCCTAAACCACATAGATCCACCAGAGTCATTCCATGTGTGTTCCTTTCCTAAACCAACACCAGAGTCATTGCATATGTCTTCCTTTCCTAAACCACCACCAGAGTCATTGCATGTGTCTTCTTTAACTAAACCACATGAATCCACCAGAGCCATTGCATGTGTGTTCCTTTCCTAAACCACCACTAGAGTCATTGCATGATTCTTCTTTTTGTAAACCAGATGGATCCACGAGAGACATTTCATGTGTGTTCTTTTCCTAAACCACCACCAAAGTCATTGCATGTGTCTTCATTTCCTAAACAACCACTATAGTCATTGCATGTGTGTTATTTTCCTAAACCACATAGATCCACCAGAGTCATTCCATGTGTGTTCCTTTTCTAAACCACCACAAGAGTTATTGCATTTGTCTTCTTTTCCTAAACCGCATGGATCCACCAGAGTCATTGCATGTGCGTTATTTTCCTATACCACCATCATAGTCATTGCATGTGTCTTCTATTCCTAAACCACATGCATCCATTAGAGTCATTGCATGTGTGTTATTTTCCTAAACCACCACAACAGTCATTGCATATGTCTTCCTTTCCTAAACCACCACCAGAGTCATTGCATGTGTCTTCTTTAACTAAACCACATGAATCCACCAGAGCCATTGCACGTGTCTTCCTTTCCTAAACCACCACTAGAGTCATTGCATGTGTCTTATTTTTGTAAACCAGATGGATCCACCAGAGACATTGCATGTGTGTTCCTTTCCTAAACCACCACCAGAGTCATGCATGTGTCTACATTTCCTAAACCACCACTATAGTCATTGCATGTGTGTTCTTTTCCTAAACCACATAGATCCACCAGAGTCATTCCATGTGTGTTCCTTTCCTAAACCAACACCAGAGTCATTGCATATGTCTTCCTTTCCTAAACCACCACCAGAGTCATTGCATGTGTCTTCTTTAACTAAACCACATGAATCCACCAGAGCCATTGCATGTGTGTTCCTTTCCTAAACCACCACTAGAGTCATTGCATGATTCTTCTTTTTGTAAACCAGATGGATCCACGAGAGACATTTCATGTGTGTTCTTTTCCTAAACCACCACCAAAGTCATTGCATGTGTCTTCATTTCCTAAACAACCACTATAGTCATTGCATGTGTGTTATTTTCCTAAACCACATAGATCCACCAGAGTCATTCCATGTGTGTTCCTTTTCTAAACCACCACAAGAGTTATTGCATTTGTCTTCTTTTCCTAAACCACATGGATCCACCAGAGTCATTGCATGTGCGTTATTTTCCTATACCACCATCATAGTCATTGCATGTGTCTTCTTTTCCTAAACCACGTGCATCCATTAGAGTCATTGCCTGTGTGTTATTTTCCTAAACCACCACAACAGTCATTGCATATGTCTTCCTTTCCTAAACCACCACCAGAGTCATTGCATGTGTCTTCTTTAACTAAACCACATGAATCCACCAGAGCCATTGCACGTGTCTTCCTTTCCTAAACCACCACTAGAGTCATTGCATGTGTCTTAATTTTGTAAACCAGATGGATCCACCAGAGACATTGCATGTGTGTTCGTTTCCTAAACCACCACCAGAGTCATGCATGTGTCTTTATTTCCTAAACCACCACTATAGTCATTGCATGTGTGTTCTTTTCCTAAACCACATAGATCCACCAGAGTCATTCCATGTGTGTTCCTTTCCTAAACCACCACCAGAGTCATTGCATATGTCTTCCTTTCCTAAACCACCACCAGAGTCATTGCATGTGTCTTCTTTAACTAAACCACATGAATCCACCAGAGCCATTGCATGTGTGTTCCTTTCCTAAACCACCACTAGAGTCATTGCCTGATTCTTCTTTTTGTAAACCAGATGGATCCACGAGAGACATTTCATGTGTGTTCTTTTCCTAAACCACCACCAAAGTCATTGCATGTGTCTTCATTTCCTAAACAACCACTATAGTAATTGCATGTGTGTTATTTTCCTAAAGCACATAGATCCACCAGAGTCATTCCATGTGTGTTCCTTTTCTAAACCACCACCAGAGTCATTGCATTTGTCTTCTTTTCCTAAACCACATGGATCCACCAGAGTCATTGCATGTGTGTTATTTTCCTATACCACCATCAGAGTCATTGCATATGTCTTCTTTTCCTAAACCACATGCATCCATTAGAGTCATTGCATGTGTGTTATTTTCCTAAACCACCACAACAGTCATTGCATATGTCTTCCTTTCCTAAACCACCACCAGAGTCATTGCATGTGTCTTCTTTAACTAAACCACATGAATCCACCAGAGCCATTGCACGTGTCTTCCTTTCCTAAACCACCACTAGAGTCATTGCATGTGTCTTATTTTTGTAAACCAGATGGATCCACCAGAGACATTGCATGTGTGTTCGTTTCCTAAACCACCACCAGAGTCATGCATGTGTCTTCATTTCCTAAACCACCACTATAGTCATTGCATGTGTGTTCTTTTCCTAAACCACATAGATCCACCAGAGTCATTCCATGTGTGTTCCTTTCCTAAACCACCACCAGAGTCATTGCATATGTCTTCCTTTCCTAAACCACCACCAGAGTCATTGCATGTGTCTTCTTTAACTAAACCACATGAATCCACCAGAGCCATTGCATGTGTGTTCCTTTCCTAAACCACCACTAGAGTCATTGCATGATTCTTCTTTTTGTAAACCAGATGGATCCACGAGAGACATTTCATGTGTGTTCTTTTCCTAAACCACCACCAAAGTCATTGCATGTGTCTTCATTTCCTAAACAACCACTATAGTCATTGCATATGTGTTATTTTCCTAAAGAACATAGATCCACCAGAGTCATTCCATGTGTGTTCCTTTTCTAAACCACCACCAGAGTCATTGCATTTGTCTTCTTTTCCTAAACCACATGGATCCACCAGAGTCATTGCATGTGTTATTTTCCTATACCACCATCAGTCATTGCATATGTCTTATTTTCCTAAACCACATGTATCCATCAGAGTCATTGCATGTGTGTTCTTTTCCTAAACCACCACCAGAGTCATTGCATTTGTCTTCCTTTCCTAAACCACCACCAGAGGCATTGCATGTATCTTCTTTAACTAAACCGCATGAATCCACCAGAGCCATTGCATGTGTGTTCCTTTCCTAAACCACCACTAGAGTCATTGCATGTGTCTTATTTTTGTAAACCAGATGGATCCACCAGAGACATTGCTTGTGTTATCTTTTCCTAAACCACCACTAGAGTCAATGCATGTGTGTTCTTTTCCTAAGCCACCACTAGAGTCATTCGATGTGTGTTCCTTTCCTATACCACCACCAGAGTCATTGCCTGTGTCATCTTTTCCTAAAGCACATGGATCCACCAGAGTCATTACACGCGTGTTCTTTTCCTAAACCACCACCAGAGTCATTGCATGTGACTTCCTTTCCTAAACCACCACTAGAGTCATTGCATGTGTGTTCCTTTCCTAAACCACATTGATCCACCAGAGTCATTGCATGTTTGTTCTTTTCCTTATCCACCACCAGAGTCATTACATGTGTGTTCTTTTCCTAAACCATCACCAGAGTTATTGCATGTGTCTTCTTTTCCTAAACCACATGGATCCATCGGAGTCATTCCATGTGTGTTCCTTTACTAAACCACCACAAGAGTTATTGCATTTGTCTTCTTTTCCTAAACCACATGGATCCACCAGAGTCATTGCATGTGCGTTATTTTCCTATACCACCATCATAGTCATTGCATGTGTCTTCTTTTCCTAAACCACATGCATCCATTAGAGTCATTGCATGTGTGTTATTTTCCTAAACCACCACAACAGTCATTGCATATGTCTTCCTTTCCTAAACCACCACCAGAGTCATTGCATGTGTCTTCTTTAACTAAACCACATGAATCCACCAGAGCCATTGCACGTGTCTTCCTTTCCTAAACCACCACTAGAGTCCTTGCGTCTGTCTTATTTTTGTAAACCAGATGGATCCACCAGAGACATTTCATGTGTGTTCTTTTCCTAAACCACCACCAGAGTCATGCATGTGTCTTCATTTCCTAAACCACCACTATAGTCATTGCATGTGTGTTCTTTTCCTAAACCACATAGATCCACCAGAGTCATTCCATGTGTGTTCCTTTCCTAAACCAACACAGAGTCATTGCATATGTCTTCCTTTCCTACACCACCAGAGTCATTGCATGTGTCTTCTTTAACTAAACCACATGAATCCACCAGAGCCATTGCATGTGTGTTCCTTTCCTAAACCACCACTAGAGTCATTGCATGATTCTTCTTTTTGTAAACCAGATGGATCCACGAGAGACATTTCATGTGTGTTCTTTTCCTAAACCACCACCAAAGTCATTGCATGTGTCTTCATTTCCTAAACAACCACTATAGTCATTGCATGTGTGTTATTTTCCTAAAGCACATAGATCCACCAGAGTCATTCCATGTGTGTTCCTTTTCTAAACCACCACAAGAGTTATTGCATTTGTCTTCTTTTCCTAAACCACATGGATCCACCAGAGTCATTGCATGTGCGTTATTTTCCTATACCACCATCATAGTCATTGCATGTGTCTTCTATTCCTAAACCACATGCATCCATTAGAGTCATTGCATGTGTGTTATTTTCCTAAACCACCACAACAGTCATTGCATATGTCTTCCTTTCCTAAACCACCAGCAGAGTCAAGGCATGTGTCTTCTTTAACTAAACCACATGAATCCACCAGAGCCATTGCACGTGTCTTCCTTTCCTAAACCACCACTAGAGTCATTGCATGTGTCTTATTTTTGTAAACCAGATGGATCCACCAGAGACATTGCATGTGTGTTCGTTTCCTAAACCACCACCAGAGTCATGCATGTGTATTCATTTCCTAAACCACCACTATAGTCATTGCATGTGTGTTCTTTTCCTAAACCACATAGATCCACCAGAGTCATTCCATGTGTGTTCCTTTCCTAAACCACCACCAGAGTCATTGCATATGTCTTCCTTTCCTAAACCACCACCAGAGTCATTGCATGTGTCTTCCTTTCCTAAACCACCACCAGAGTCATTGCATGTGTCTTCTTTAACTAAACCACATGAATCCACCAGAACCATTGCATGTGTGTTCCTTTCCTAAACCACCACTAGAGTCATTGCATGATTCTTCTTTTTGTAAACCAGATGGATCCACGAGAGACATTTCATGTGTGTTCTTTTCCTAAACCACCACCAAAGTCATTGCATGTGTCTTCATTTCCTAAACAACCACTATAGTCATTGCATGTGTGTTATTTTCCTAAAGCACATAGATCCACCAGAGTCATTCCATGTGTGTTCCTTTTCTAAACCACCACAAGAGTCATTGCATTTGTCTTCTTTTCCTAAACCACATGGATCCACCAGAGTCATTGCATGTGTGTTATTTTCCTATACCACCATCAGAGTCATTGCATATGTCTTCTTTTCCTAAACCACATGTATCCATCAGAGTCATTGCATGTGTGTTCTTTTCCTAAACCACCACCAGAGTCATTGCATTTGTCTTCCTTTCCTAAACCACCACCAGAGTCATTGCATGTGTCTTCTTTAACTAAACCGCATGAATCCACCAGAGCCATTGCATGTGTGTTCCTTTCCTAAACCACCACGAGAGTCATTGCATGTGTCTTATTTTTGTAAACCACATTCATCTATTAGAGTCATTGCATGTGTGTTCTTTTCCTAAACCACCACTAGAGTCAATGCATGTGTGTTCTTTTCCTAAACCACCACTAGAGTCATTCGATGTGTGTTCCTTTCCTATACCACCACCAGAGTCATTGCCTGTGTCATCTTTTCCTAAAGCACATGGATCCACCAGAGTCATTACACGCGTGTTCTTTTCCTAAACCACCACCAGAGTCATTGCATGTGACTTCCTTTCCTAAACCACCACTAGAGTCATTGCATGTGTGTTCCTTTCCTAAACCACATTGATCCACCAGAGTCATTGCATGTTTGTTCTTTTCCTTATCCACCACCAGAGTCATTGCATGTGTGTTCTTTTCCTAAACCATCACCAGAGTTATTGCATGTGTCTTCTTTTCCTAAACCACATGGATCCACCGGAGTCATTCCATGTGTGTTCCTTGACTAAACCACCACAAGAGTTATTGCATTTGTCTTCTTTTCCTAAACCACATGGATCCACCAGAGTCATTGCATGTGCGTTATTTTCCTATACCACCATCATAGTCATTGCATGTGTCTTCTTTTCCTAAACCACATGTATCCATTAGAGTCATTGCATGTGTGTTATTTTCCTAAACCACCACAACAGTCATTGCACATGTCTTCCTTTCCTAAACCACCACCAGAGTCATTGCATGTGTCTTCTTTAACTAAACCACATGAATCCACCAGAGCCATTGCACGTGTCTTCCTTTCCTAAACCACCACTAGAGTCATTGCGTGTGTCTTATTTTTGTAAACCAGATGGATCCACAAGAGACATTGCATGTGTGTTCTTTTCCTAAACCACCACCAGAGTCATGCATGTGTCTTCATTTCCTAAACCACCACTATAGTCATTGCATGTGTGTTCTTTTCCTAAACCACATAGATCCACCAGAGTCATTCCATGTGTGTTCCTTTCCTAAACCAACACCAGAGTCATTGCATATGTCTTCCTTTCCTAAACCACCACCAGAGTCATTGCATGTGTCTTCTTTAACTAAACCACATGAATCCACCAGAGCCATTGCATGTGTGTTCCTTTCCTAAACCACCACTAGAGTCATTGCATGATTCTTCTTTTTGTAAACCAGATGGATCCACGAGAGACATTTCATGTGTGTTCTTTTCCTAAACCACCACCAAAGTCATTGCATGTGTCTTCATTTCCTAAACAACCACTATAGTCATTGCATGTGTGTTATTTTCCTAAACCACATAGATCCACCAGAGTCATTCCATGTGTGTTCCTTTTCTAAACCACCGCAAGAGTTATTGCATTTGTCTTCTTTTCCTAAACCACATGGATCCACCAGAGTCATTGCATGTGCGTTATTTTCCTATACCACCATCATAGTCATTGCATGTGTCTTCTATTCCTAAACCACATGCATCCATTAGAGTCATTGCATGTGTGTTATTTTCCTAAAAAACCACAACAGTCATTGCATATGTCTTCCTTTCCTAAACCACCACCAGAGTCATTGCATGTGTCTTCTTTAACTAAACCACATGAATCCACCAGAGCCATTGCATGTGTCTTCCTTTCCTAAACCACCACTAGAGTCATTGCATGTGTATTATTTTTGTAAACTAGATGGATCCACCAGAGACATTGCATGTGTGTTCTTTTCCTAAACCACCACCAGAGTCAAGCATGTGTCTACATTTCCTAAACCACCACTATAGTCATTGCATGTGTGTTCTTTTCCTAAACCACATAGATCCACCAGAGTCATTCCATGTGTGTTCCTTTCCTAAACCAACACCAGAGTCATTGCATATGTCTTCCTTTCCTAAACCACCACCAGAGTCATTGCATGTGTCTTCTTTAAGTAAACCACATGAATCCACCAGAGCCATTGCATGTGTGTTCCTTTCCTAAACCACCACTAGAGTCATTGCATGATTCTTCTTTTTGTAAACCAGATGGATCCACGAGAGACATTTCATGTGTGTTCTTTTCCTAAACCACCTCCAAAGTCATTGCATGTGTCTTCATTTCCTAAACAACCACTATAGTCATTGCATGTGTGTTATTTTCCTAAACCACATAGATCCACCAGAGTCATTCCATGTGTGTTCCTTTTCTAAACCACCACAAGAGTTATTGCATTTGTCTTCTTTTCCTAAACCACATGGATCCACCAGAGTCATTGCATGTGCGTTATTTTCCTATACCACCATCATAGTCATTGCATGTGTCTTCTTTTCCTAAACCACATGCATCCATTAGAGTCATTGCATGTGTGTTATTTTCCTAAACCACCACAACAGTCATTGCATATGTCTTCCTTTCCTAAACCACCACCAGAGTCATTGCATGTGTCTTCTTTAACTAAACCACATGAATCCACCAGAGCCATTGCACGTGTCTTCCTTTCCTAAACCACCACTAGAGTCATTGCATGTGTCTTATTTTTGTAAACCAGATGGATCCACCAGAGACATTGCATGTGTGTTCTTTTCCTAAACCACCACCAGAGTCATGCATGTGTCTTCATTTCCTAAACCACCACTATAGTCATTGCATGTGTGTTCTTTTCCTAAACCACATAGATCCACCAGAGTCATTCCATGTGTGTTCCTTTCCTAAACCACCACCAGAGTCATTGCATATGTCTTCCTTTCCTAAACCACCACCAGAGTCATTGCATGTGTCTTCTTTAACTAAACCACATGAATCCACCAGAGCCATTGCATGTGTGTTCCTTTCCTAAACCACCACTAGAGTCATTGCATGATTCTTCTTTTTGTAAACCAGATGGATCCACGAGAGACATTTCATGTGTGTTCTTTTCCTAAACCACCACCAAAGTCATTACATGTGTCTTCATTTCCTAAACAACCACTATAGTCATTGCATGTGTGTTATTCTCCTAAAGCACATAGATCCACCAGAGTCATTCCATGTGTGTTCCTTTTCTAAACCACCACCAGAGTCATTGCATTTGTCTTCTTTTCCTAAACCACATGGATCCACCAGAGTCATTGCATGTGTGTTATTTTCCTATACCACCATCAGAGTCATTGCATATGTCTTCTTTTCCTAAACCACATGTATCCATCAGAGTCATTGCATGTGTGTTCTTTTCCTAAACCACCACCAGAGTCATTGCATTTGTCTTCCTTTCCTAAACCACCACCAGAGTCATTGCATGTGTCTTCTTTAACTAAACCGCATGAATCCACAAGAGCCATTGCATGTGTGTTCCTTTCCTAAACCACCACTAGAGTCATTGCATGTGTCTTATTTTTGTAAACCAGATGGATCCACCAGAGACATTGCTTGTGTTATCTTTTCCTAAACCACCACTAGAGTCATTGCATGTGTCTTTATTTCCTAAACCACCACTAGAGTCATTGCATGTGTGTTCCTTTCCTAAACCACATTGAGCCACCAGAGTAATTGCATGTGTGTTATTTTCCTAAACCACCACCAGAGTCATTGCACATGTCTTCCTTTCCTAAACGACCACTAGAGTCCTTGCATGTGTGTTCTTTTCATAAACCACCACTAGAGTCATTGCATGTGTGTTCCTTTCCTAGACCACATTGATCCATAAGAGTCGTTGCATGTGTCTTCTTTTCCTAAAAAACCACCAGATTCATTGCATGCCTGTTCTTTTCCTAAACCACCAAAAGAGTCATTGCATGTGTGTTCCTTCCCTAAACCACCACCAGAGTGATTGCATGTCTCTTCTTTTCCTAAACCACATGGATCCGCCAGAGTCATTGCATGTGTGATCTTTTTCTAAACCACTAACAGAGTCATTGCATGTGTCTTCCTTTTCTAAACCACCACCAGAGTCATTGCATGTGTGTTCCTTTCCTAAACGACATTGATCTACTAGAGTCATTGCATGCGTGTTCTTTTCCTAAACTAGCACTAGAGTCAATGCATGTGTGTTCTTTTCCTAAAACACCACCAGAGGCATTCGATGTGTGTTCCTTTCCTATACCACCACCAGAGTCATTGCATGTGTCTTCTTTTTCTAAACCACATGGATCCACTGGAGTCATTCCATGTGTGTTCCTTTACTAAACCACCACAAGAGTTATTGCATTTGTCTTCTTTTCCTAAACCACATGGATCCACCAGAGTCATTGCATGTGCGTTATTTTCCTATACCACCATCATAGTCATTGCATGTGTCTTTTTTTTCCTAAACCACATGGATCCATCAGAGTTATTGCATGTGTGTTATTTTCCTAAACCACCACCAGAGTCATTGCAGGTGTCTTCCTTTCCTAAACCACCACCAGAGTCATTACATGTGTCTTGTTTAACTAAACCACATGAATCCACGAGAGCCATTGCATGTGTGTTCCTTTACTAAACCACCACTAGAGTCATTGCATGTTTCTTCTTTTTGTAAACCAGATGGATCCACCAGAGACATTGCATGTGTTATCTTTTCCTAAACCACCACCAGAGTCATTGCATGTGTCTTCATTTCCTAAACCACCAGTAGAGTCATTGCATGTGTGTTCCTTTCCTAAACCACATTAAGCCACCAGATTCATTGCATGTGTGTTATTTTCCTAAACCACCACCAGAGTCATTGCACGTGTCTTCCTTTCCTAAACCTCCATTAGAGTCATTGCATGTGTGTTCCTTTCCTAAACCACATTGATCCACCCGAGTCATTGCATGTTTGTTCTTTTCCTTATCCACCACCAGAGTCATTGCATGTGTGTTCTTTTCCTAAACCACATTGATCCACCAGAGTTATTGCATGTTTGTTCTTTTCCTTATCCACCACCAGAGTCATTGCATGTGTGTTCTTTTCCTAAACCATCACCAGAGTTATTGCATGTGTCTTCTTTTCCTAAACCACATGGATCCACCGGAGTCATTCCATGTGTGTTCCTTTACTAAACCACCACAAGAGTTATTGCATTTGTCTTCTTTTCCTAAACCACATGGATCCACCAGAGTCATTGCATGTGCGTTATTTTCCTATACCACCATCATAGTCATTGCATGTGTCTTCTTTTCGTAAACCACATGCATCCATTAGAGTTATTGCATGTGTGTTATTTTCCTAAACCACCACAACAGTCATTGCATATCTCTTCCTTTCCTAAACCACCACCAGAGTCATTGCATGTGTCTTCTTTAACTAAACCACATGAATCCACCAGAGCCATTGCACGTGTCTTCCTTTCCTAAACCACCACTAGAGTCATTGCATGTGTCTTATTTTTGTAAACCAGATGGATCCACCAGAGACATTGCATGTGTGTTCTTTTCCTAAACTACCACCAGAGTCATGCATGTGTCTTCATTTCCTAAACCACCACTATAGTCATTGCATGTGTGTTCTTTTCCTAAACCACATAGATCCACCAGAGTCATTCCATGTGTGTTCCTTTCCTAAACCACCACCAGAGTCATTGCATATGTCTTCCTTTCCTAAACCACCACCAGAGTCATTGCATGTGTCTTCTTTAACTAAACCACATGAATCCACCAGAGCCATTGCATGTGTGTTCCTTTCCTAAACCACCACTAGAGTCATTGCATGATTCTTCTTTTTGTAAACCAGATGGATCCACGAGAGACATTTCATGTGTGTTCTTTTCCTAAACCACCACCAAAGTCATTGCATGTGTCTTCATTTCCTAAACAACCACTATAGTCATTGCATGTGTGTTATTTTCCTAAACCACATAGATCCACCAGAGTCATTCCATGTGTGTTCCTTTTCTAAACCACCACCAGAGTCATTGCATTTGTCTTCTTTTCCTAAACCACATGGATCCACCAGAGTCATTGCATGTGTGTTATTTTCCTATACCACCATCAGAGTCATTGCATATGTCTTCTTTTCCTAAACCACATGTATCCATCAGAGTCATTGCATGTGTGTTCTTTTCGTAAACCACCACTAGAGTCATTGCATTTGTCTTCCTCTCCTAAACCACCACCAGAGTCATTGCATGTGTCTTTTTAACTAAACCGCATAAATCCACCAGAGCCAATGCATGTGTGTTCCTTTCCTAAACCACCACTAGAGTCATTGCATGTGTCTTATTTTTGTAAACCAGATGGATCCACCAGAGACATTGCTTGTGTTATCTTTTCCTGAACCACCACCAGAGTCATTGCATGCGTCTTTATTTCCTAAACCACCACTAGAGTCATTGCATGTGTGTTCCTTTCCTAAACCAGATTGAGCCACCAGAGTAATTGCATCTGTGTTATTTTCCTAAACCACCACCAGAGTCATTGCACATGTCTTCCTTTCCTAAACGACCACTAGAGTCATTGCATGTGTGTTCTTTTCATAAACCACCACTAGAGTCATTGCATGTGTGTTCCTTTCCTAGACCACATTGATCCATAAGAGTCGTTGCATGTGTCTTCTTTTCCTAAAAAACCACCAGAGTCATTGCATGCCTGTTCTTTTCCTAAACCACCAAAAGAGTCATTGCATGTGTGTTCCTTCCCTAAACCACCACCAGAGTGATTGCATGTCTCTTCTTTTCCTAAACCACATGGATCCGCCAGAGTCATTGCATGTGTGATCTTTTTCTAAACCACTAACAGAGTCATTGCATGTGTCTTCCTTTTCTAAACCACCACCAGAGTCATTGCATGTGTCTTCTTTAACTAAACCACATGAATCTACCAGAGCCATTGGATGTGTGTTCCTTTACTAAACCACCAGTAAAGTCATTGCACGTGTCTTATTTTTCTAAACCAGATGGATCCACCAGAGACATTGCATGTGTTATCTTTTCCTAAACCACCACCAGAGTTATTGCATGTGTTATCTTTTCCTAAACCACCACTAGAGTTATTGCATGTGTGTTCCTTTCCTAAACCACATTGATCTACTAGAGTCATTGCATGCGTGTTCTTTTCCTAAACTAGCACTAGAGACAATGCATGTGTGTTCTTTTCCTAAAACACCACCAGAGGCATTCGATGTGTGTTCCTTTCCTATACCACCACCAGAGTCATTGCATGTGTCTTCTTTTTCTAAACCACATGGATCCACTGGAGTCATTCCATGTGTGTTCCTTTACTAAACCACCACAAGAGTTATTGCATTTGTCTTCTTTTCCTAAACCACATGGATCCACCAGAGTCATTGCATGTGCGTTATTTTCCTATACCACCATCATAGTCATTGCATGTGTCTTTTTTTCCTAAACCACATGGATCCATCAGAGTCATTGCATGTGTGTTATTTTCCTAAACCACCACCAGAGTCATTGCATGTGTCTTCCTTTCCTAAACCACCACCAGAGTCATTACATGTGTCTTGTTTAACTAAACCACATGAATCCACCAGAGCCATTGCATGTGTGTTCCTTTCCTAAACCACCACTAGAGTCATTGCATGTTTCTTCTTTTTGTAAACCAGATGGATCCACCAGAGACATTGCATGTGTTATCTTTTCCTAAAACACCACCAGAGTCATTGCATGTGTCTTCATTTCCTAAACCACCAGTAGAGTCATTGCATGTGTGTTCCTTTCCTAAACCACATTAAGCCACCAGAGTCATTGCATGTGTGTTATTTTCCTAAACCACCACTAGAGTCGTTGCACGTGTCTTCCTTTCCTAAACCACCACTAGCGTCATTGCATGTGTGTTCCTTTCCTAGACCACATTGATCCATAAGAGTCGTTGCATGTGTCTTCTTTTCCTAAAAAGTCACCAGAGTCATTGCATGTGTGTTCTTTTCCTAAACCACGACAAGAGTCATTGCATGTGTGTTCCTTCCCTAAACCACCACCAGAGTCATTGCATGTATGTTCTTTTCCTAAAACACCACGAGAGTGATTGCATGTGTCTTCCTTTCCTAAACCACCACCAGAGTCATTGCATGTGTCTTCTTTAACTAAACCACATGGATCCACCAGAGCCATTGCATGTGTGTTTCTTTCCTAAACCACCACTAGAGTCATTGCATGTGTCTTATTTTCGTAAACTAGATGGATCCACCAGAGACATTGCATGTGTGTTCTTTTCCTAAACCACCATCAGAGTCATTGCATGTGTCTTCATTTCCTAAACCACCAGTAGAGTCATTGCATGTGTGTTCCTTTCCTAGACCACATTGATCCATAAGAGTTGTTTCATGTGTCTTCTTTTCCTAAAAAACCACCAGAGTCATTGCATGCCTGTTCTTTTCCTAAACCACCACAAGAGTCATTGCATGTGTGTTCCTTCCCTAAACCACCACCAGAGTGATTGCATGTGTCTTCTTTTCCTAAACCACATGGATCCACCAGAGTCATTGCATGTGTGATCTTTTTCTAAACCACCAACGAGTCATTGCATGTGTGTTATTTTCATCAACCACCACCAGAGTCATTGCACGTGTCTTCCTTTCCTAAACCACCACTAGAGTCATTGCATGTGTGTTCCTTTCCTAAACCACCACCAGAGTCATTGCATGTGTGTTCTTTTCATACACAACCACTAGAGTCATTACATGTGTGTTCCTTTCCTAGACCACATTGATCCATAAGAGTCATTGCGTGTGTCTTCTTTTCCTAAAAAGTCACCAGAGTCATTGCATGTGTGTTCTTTTACTAAAACACCACGAGAGTGATTGCATGTGTCTTCCTTTCCTAAACCACCACCAGAGTCATTGCATGTGTCTTCTTTAACTAAACCACATGGATCCACCAGAGCCATTGCATGTGTGTTTCTTTCCTAAACCACCACTAGAGTCATTGCATGTGTCTTATTTTCGTAAACCAGATGGATCCACCAGAGACATTGCATGTGTGTTCTTTTCCTAAACCACCACCAGAGTCATTGCATGTGTCTTCATTTCCTAAACCACCAGTAGAGTCATTGCATGTGTGTTCCTTTCCTAAACCACATTGAGCCACCAGAGTCATTGCATGTGTGTTATTTTCATCAACCACCACCAGAGTCATTGCACATGTCTTCCTTTCCTAAACCACCACTAGAGTCATTGCATGTGTGTTCCTTTCCTAAACCACCACCAGAGTCATTGCATGTGTGTTCTTTTCATAAACAACCACTAGAGTCATTACATGTGTGTTCCTTTCCTAGACCACAATGATCCATAAGAGTCGTTGCGTGTGTCTTCTTTTCCTAAAAAGTCACCAGAGTCATTGCATGTGTGTTCTTTTCCTAAACCACCACAAGGGTCATTGCATGTGTGTTCCTTGCCTAAACCACCACCAGAGTCATTGCAATTGTCTTCTTTTCCAAAACCACATGGATCCACCAGAGTCATTGCATGTGTGATATTTTTCTAAACCACCACCAGAGTTATTGCACGTGTCTTCCTTTCCTAAACCTCCACTAGACATATTGCATATGTGTTACTTTCCTAAACCACATTGATCTAGTAGAGTCATTGCATGTGTGTTCTTTTCCTAAACCACCACTAGAGTCATTGCATGTGTGTTCTTTTCCAAAACCACCACCAAAGTCATTGCATGTGTGTTCTTTTCCTAAACCATCACTTAGTCATTGCACGTGTTTTATTTTCCTAAACCACATGGATCCACCAGAGTCATTCCATGTGTGTTCTTTCCTAAACCACCACCAGAGTCATTGCATGTTTTTTTCTTTTTCCTAAACCACATTGATCCAGCAGATTTATTGCATGTGTGTTCTTTTCCTAAACCACCACAATAGTCATTGGATGTGTCTTCCTTTCCTAAACCACCACTAGAGTCATTGCATGTGTGTTCTTTTCCTAAACCACGTAGATCCACCAGAGTCATTGCATGTGTCTTCATTTCCTAAACCACCACTAGAGTCATTGCATGTGTGTTCCTTTCCTATACCACCACCAGAGTCATTGCATGTGTCTTATTTTCCTAAACCACATGGTTGCATCAGAGTCATTACACGTGTGTTCTTTTCCAAAACCACTACCAGAGTCATTGCATGTGTCTTCCTTTCCTGAACCACCACTACAATCATTGCATGTGTGTTCCTTTCCTAAACCACATTGATCCACCAGAGTCATTGTATGTTTGTTCTTTTCCTAATCCACCACCAGAGTCATTGCATGTGTGTTCTTTTCCTAAACCACCACCAGAGTCATTGCATGTGTCTTATTTTCCTAAACCACATAGATCCACCAGAGTCATTCCATGTGTGTTCCTTTCCTAAACCACCTCTAGAGTCACTGCATTTGTCTTCTTTTCCTAAACCACATGGATCCACCAGAGTCATTGCATGTGTGTTCTTTTCCTAAACCACCACCAGAGTTATTGCATGTATCTTCCTTTCCTAAACCACCAGTAGAGTCACTTCATGTGTGGTCCTTTTTCTAAACCACATTGATCCACCAGAGTCATTGCATGTGTGTTATATTCCTAAACCACCACCAGAGTCATTGCATGTGTCTTCTTTAACTAAACCACATGGATCCACCAGAGTCATTGAATGTGTGTTCCTTTCCTAAACCACCACCAGAGTCATTGCATGTGTCTTATTTTTGTAAACTAGATGGATCCACCAGAGTCATTGCATTTATTTTCCTAAACCACCACCAGAGTCATTGCATGTGTCTTCATTTCCTAAACCACTAGTAGAGTTATTGCATGTGTGTTCGTTTCCTAAACCACATTGAGCCACCTGAGTCATTGCATGTGTCTTTCTTTCCTAAACCACCACTATAGTTATTGCATGTGTGTTCCTTTCCTAAACCACCACCAGAGTCATTGTGTGTGTTTTCTTTTCATAAACCAGCACTAGAGTCATTGCATGTGTGTTCCTGTCCTAGACCACATTGATCCATGATACATCCATAACATATCTATAATTTTTGATGGTTTTATGCTAATAATATGATTTTGACAGTCTTTTTTGTATAAAGTTTATGATTTATTTGGACTAACCTACTAATAGTTGCAAAAGTGCACAATGTTCTTGTTTTACACTTTGATGTGTAGGAATTACCAAGAATACAAGTGGAAACCTTGTTGGAGTCAAATTGGGATTTTTCTAGAAATCTGTCTCAAAACTCTTTTTGAAGATGGTCACGTTTCGGGTCGAAGACGGCATCAAACGGAAAACTATTCAACTACAAAGTTATTGGAAATTTCACGGCAAATGTTCTGGACATAAAATTTAGCTGATTTCGTGTACGGACGGCCCCGCTAGGCCTGATTTACTGCAGCCCAAGATAGGGTGACGGGAATTCGAGAAGCTATATAAAGGGAGGAAACCTAATTCGCCCAAGGTATATCCATCCACGAATTTGCAGCCACCAAACCCACGTTTTTGCCTCCCCCATGGATCCCATCTCCATGGGGGAGGGCTCCCAAGAAGCCATGAAGGAAGGGCACTAAGGGGCGGTGCTCCCCCATGATACCGGCGGCGGGGAAGGAGTCCCCCGCGCCGCCGCCGCCCTCTTCACCATCTTAACCGCCATCTCCATTACCTAATCCTCCTAGTATGCAGTGGTTCATCTTCCCACACACCTCTGTACCGTCCTATGTAAACATGGTGTTTGATGATATAAGTTATAATCCTATGATCTATGTCATATTTGCGTAGTTTCTTTGTTCTTAGATTGAATGGTTGAATGTCTTTGGTTCATTAGAGTTGTATGTTGATATGATACAATCCTTTGGTGTCCATTATATTTGTGCGCACATGGATTAAACATCATAGGGTTTGTAGTATGTGTAAAATGAAGGGGGGAGTTCTGCCGGAGTGATAGAAACCTGAGGACGCGAACCGGAATGTTGCACGTATGGGAGTAAGAGGACCATTAAACTTAAGGCTATGGTTGGGGAAACCTTAATGCATTATTAGTACTTAAAGGTGTTTGCTAACAATCCAATCATATAGTACATGTAATTCCAAGTAGTGAAGCGCATGTATATTTAGCCTCTCCCACATAGAAAACTGCATCGAAGACGATGAATTTGATCTATTCACTATTTAAACTTGGACAAAGCCACCACAATTACTACTACTATTCCACACTCATGGTTCTATTAGTTTAGTATATTTTATTGCTGCAGCAACTAGCTTTACTTTCTTGTTATTTATTATCATGTTAATCTATCTCTATTACTCGTATTGTTGCTCTAGTTTTATTTCCTAGATAATGCAAACATTTAGTGTGCGTAGAGTTGTATCAGTCGTTGATAGAACTTGAGAGAATATTTATCCTACCTTTAGCTCCTCGTTGGGTTCGACACTCATACTTTTTGAAAAGGCTACACACGATCCCCTATACTTGTGTGTTATCAGGACCTTTTCTTGCACCGTTGCCGGGGAGCAATAGCGTGTGGGTGAATATTTTTGTGTGCACTTGTTTGTTTTATCTCTAAGTAGTTTTTACTTTCAGTTTTAAGTTGTTTTCTATCTTAGTATGGATAGGGAATACGAATTACAAAAAAAACGTTTTCAAAAAGGAAAGTGATTGGAAAGATGAGTAATGGTTAAGTGGGGGTCGACCTTGAACACTTGTGCTCATGCCTATGAAACCAACACAAATCTTCCCATGGAAGCTCTTCAGTTAAAAACCGCAGGAAAGAATGGGAAAGTTTTTGTGTTGAAGTTTTTTCACAGTGAATAAGGAACAGCAAACAGAGAAATTGAAGAATGGCCAAAAGTTTCTTCAACAATCCCTCGGTTTGCAAACCTTTAAACTTTTTATTGAGCAGCATAGAAACTTGAATAAATTTGGAGCGTTTGTATATTTTTATTTATTTGTCTTAGCGTCAAACACTAGTTACATTTGTTTTCTTTGAGTCTTGGAAGTTGTTACCTCTGTAGCAACCTCTCCTTATCCTTTTTATTTGCTTTTTGTGCCAAGAGTAACCTCTACCGATAGAGAAGTAATGCTTGGGAAAGTTGCTGTCCTGAAACAGATTTTTGTGCTTTGATGTAAACATTCGTGTAAAATCTCTATACGTCGGTTTGTGCTGTAATTTTTTGTGCATCTGCCCCAGGTTGTTATACAACTTTCGTTAGTTCAACATTTTTGTATTTGAGCAACAGAAGGTCTTCAAATATAGTGAGCAACAGAAGCTCACTATTATATAACTTAACCTGCAATAAGTAAAGGAAACACAATAAAGATACATAAAGTGAATCATAATTGGTAATGGCAAACTTAGCTCTTGGTCGAAGAATAGTTGATAATTTGCTAGGGTTCACAAATAACTAGTTTTCAATGATAGCTTTCAAAGTAGTAGACACCAAGACAAGAGTAATGTGCAAAACAAGGAACATAAGAAACATGATTGAATAAATCATCATATGAATGAATGAAACACAACAACTCAAAATACTTGCTGAGATAGAAGGGAATAGGTTTACTGACTCAACTATAAAGTAAAAGAAAGGCCCTTCGCAGAGGGAAGCAGGGATTTCAAGTTTCATAAAGAGCTCCCAAAAATTATGATACTTATTAGCTTTCAGCTCAAATTGCCCCTATCATAGGCATCTTTAGGTAGTTAAGGTTAAAGTGATCAAATACGAGGATATGCTTGACAAGTTGTAAATTGAGAATCTCATGTCCCTTGAATACGAGGGCCGATCCTCATGCTACTCAAGTTTAGTCACCCGTAAGTTCTTGTCATCGTAAGCACATGTGTATCATAGAGAACCACCAATGGGGTACCCCTTGCCTGATGATACGGAAGAATCCCCATATCAAAATGACAAGGCAAGCAGACAACAAACATCTTAGCAGTCTTCTTATTTACCATGGGAATATGGTGCTTTTTTCTCTCTTTCCTCTTTTCATAATCTTTTTTTTCTCAATGTCGGACTCTTTTTTTTATAAGAGGAATGCTTCATAGATGCTCGTTATGGTTACGCTGCAGGTTTTCACCATGTCAGCATGGATTAGACTAGCTGCCCAGGAGTTTCTCTAACACACATGCATAACTCCATGGACTTACAAGATCCCCTTTCATTTCACACCGACGACATCCATAGGCAAAAGAACATGATATAAACTAGGTACAAAGTACTAGTGCAATGTTGAAAGTGTTCCCCATGATAGCATGGTTCTACTAATTCACAACTTACAAAGCGCAAGCATATACGCAACATTGATGGGCACAATGGTTCAAGTATATTAACTGTAAGAAAGTAAAGTGTGCCATCAAGTTCATGAGAGCTTTAATCACTAATTTTCACATAACAAGTTTAATTTAGAAGGTAGATAAAAACATGAATTTACTTGGAATAGCAATAATGCTAATAGGTAGGTATGGTGGACACAAATGGCAAAGGTTGTGGGGCCGCCGGATTAATCCTCCGAGAATCCCTGTTATGCATATAACCACGATCCCATGATCAGTTAGTCGTGGCACATAACAGACAAGTATCAAAGTAAACATCCAATACATAACGAATACATGTCATACCTTGTTTGCCAGTATGTCTACATCGATCAACATCAGCAGAACTTCCTAGCTCGCATAGTCGTCCACTTCACCTTCTTCTCGATATCTGACCAAGTTAATAGCCAGGGAGAATGCCAGTGAGTACTTTGAATGTACTCGCAAACCACCTTAGGAAAATAATAATAACAAGAGGATATGCAATATGGCTGTATTAGTAGGAGGGATTCAAGAAAGGTTCTTTTCTCAAATAGTTTCTCTTGTAGATATAGCATCTACATATCTTTGTTGAAAACTTTTGTAAACCATTTTGTAAACCTTTTGAAAAGTTTTATAAACACTAGGATTGGGGTACCCATTTGTTCCCGTCTTTAGGTCATCCCACGACCAAACTCCTTTCTCCTCCTTCCGACCATCCCATGGTCAAAACCTTTCTCCTTTATGACCATCCCATGGTCAAAACATTTCCAAAGCCATTTCTTTTCTAAAATCCTTTTCGAAAACAAAACCAGCACCTCTCTACAGAAGTTTGTCCAACCCGTCCATAACCGCGGACACGGCTATTCGAATAGATTTACACTCTACAGAGGTTTTACACTTTCCCCACATCATCCGGGTACACTACCCTGATCTACACCGATCGTGGGTCGAGTAACCGATCAAAACTCTCCGGATGCCCACTCCAATATAAGTGCCTACCCCATGAGTGTTACTCCCCTCAAAACCAGGACGTCGGGTACCGAGGACCAACTGGAGCGCATTTTAAACTGTACACCGTGGGCGCTTTCAATGAGGGGCTCATAGTAACGCCTGGCTGCCCGCAGACAGTTCGTTCCTTCTCCAGGTCGATGTCCCACACGGACCTTTAAGGGAGAAGGCCCAGCCTCTGGGGATCATGATCCCCTGTAGTAGTTGCGAGGCAGCTTATACCAGAATAGACAAACATCAAATCCAGCCCTGTCCCATTCCAGATTAATGTGGTTGCACGTGTTAAGTTGTTATAGCTAAACTGTAGTTTTGATAAACAGTAGATAAAACATGCATAAGTAAAATAGTTATACAAGGCTTATGAGCAAGAAGGTGGCCTGCCTGATGATCATAAATATGGCAATATGTCCCTGGACTTCTTCTTTAGATTACCAAGAATACCAATACCAATAATAATAAGATCTCTTCTTCTTAGCGTCAATACAAGCGCAACTATCGTCGTCATCGAGTATACATGCAAACAAGCAAGACCACAATCAAAACAAGTCATACAAGCATCGTTATAATATAGAAAACAAACATACCACACATTACTGAAAGCATTAGGTTTTGATAGATTGAGTGGGTTGTAATTGGAATTACTTTAATTGCCCTTGTGGTCTTTGTTTTAGGATCTATTGGTCCAAATACCACTGGTTAAAAGGATTTAGAACTAGGCTTGGGTCTGTGTGATGTACATAATCAAGGATGATACCATCAGGTAGGTATTGACAAAATAGGGCCAACAAAAGTGGTTTCACTATTTTATCACTTTTCTTTAATTTTGTATTTATATTCTAGTGATAAAAGGTCTAGTTTTAGGAAATAATTCACTAGAAAATTTCTGGAGCTCCAAAAATTATTTCCTTGGATGGTTAGGTAGAGTTTGATATACTGATTCACTGAGAGTTGGAATCATGTCAAATTAATTACCAGCATGCACTCTAGAAATTCCCAAAGTCAATTTTGTAACTATTTGTATTTTTCACCAGATTAATTCTACAGAAGATTTTGATATTATTTGAAGGGAAAATGATAGGTCCTTTGAATACCTTTCTGTAGAATTTGGAATCTCCTAATTTGGAGTTGTAAAACTTCTGTAGTGATTGTTCTACTTGAAATACCTTAGGCAGAGATGATTAATTCACCAAAGTTAAACAGAGCCTCAATAAAATTTGATCTCCTGGATTTTGGTAAACCATAGTGTGACACATCATAGGGATTTAGAATTAGGTCAATACATTTCATATATTGTCCTAGAGAATTTTCTAAAGACAGAATATAACTAATTCTGTCATTTTTATATCTTCAGATCTATAGCTCCACTTAGCTGGAGGCAAGGGCTACTAGATAAGTGTATAAACTACCTACCATATGGACTTTGATTTAAACCATTTTGGTATGTACAACTCACTTTGGAAATTATTTAGTGAAAAAGATACAGTTTAGTGGATTTAATGCCATTAAATAATGATATTCATATTTGGAAAAGTACTAGTTCTGAATGTTGCACAAAACACTAAGGTACTTGGTAAAAATTAGATATGGACAAAAAGTAGTACTTTCCATTTTTATTTGTATTTAAACCAGTAGGGGTTACTACAGATCTGGTGGAAAATAAAAATTAAAAGGCAGGGTAGCTAGGCTGGAATCCAGTCGATCTAGGCCGCCGGGATAAAAATCCGGCCGACCCGGAGAGGACCACGTGCAAGAGAGTGTTTGAATTCTAGCCTAGCAGGGCCCAGGCGTCAGCGGGGGTAAGGAGTGAAGGGGTAAGGAGCGTTGGGGGCCGTCCGATCCAGAGGTGATCAACGGCTCCCGCTCTTCTCCTTCCTCTGTCTCAACTCGACAGGAAGTAACCCTAGGGGCAGCGCCGACAGGGTCAGGGAGCTCACCTGGGAGCCTTATCCAGCCTCAGAGACGCGACGGGGAGACGGGGTGCTCTCTGTCGACCTCGGTGATGGGCGGCAGTGTTCGCTTTGGTGCAGATTCGAGGTCACGGGCTTCCACGACACAACCGACTTCGGGAGCTTGCTGGGGAAGGCTCGTGGGCCTGTGCATGTCCACGGAGAGGAGAAAGAGAGGACTAGGAGGGATGCTGAAGCCACGACGGAACCCTTGGGGGTGTGGAGAGGGCTCGGAGAGGGCGGACTCGGGAGTGTAACTCCGCTCGGGGGTGTCACCGGTGACGGCATACCGGGGTTCCTGCAGCGAAAGGAGAAGCACCGGGAGGTAGTTCAGGTCCAGGGAAGCGATGCAAAGAGTAGATAGAGAGCTGGGAGAGGCCGAGGGTGAGCACATGCGCTAACTCACGAAGGAGGCAGAGAGGAACTTTCCTCCTTTTCCATGGCGATGGTCAGCCAGGGATCTGGATCTGGAGCTCAGGAAGAGGTAGGTGGGAGTGTGGAGGCGAAATGAGTCCCGGGGGAGGAGGTGTAGTGGCTTCTAGTCCTTTATTTCGAGTGGGGGTGGTGCATGGGGCTTGTTCATATGTGGTACCAAAGTTGGCAGGCCAGCGCATGGCGGTACCTAAGTTGCCTAAAATTACCGCATTTCGAAAAGTTGGGCCGCCAACTACCGAGAGGGGCCATTTCGAGGCAAACTCGTCTCACCCCTGCCAAAGCCAAACATGCCGTGAAACTGCCCCATGAAGTAGACGGTCGGGACCCACATGTCGGTTATCTGTCCATGATGCAGGCGCCAACGCGGCAACCACGTAGGCGAAACGAGATACTAAAGGAGCATCGTGCGTTGACCAAATTCACAAGTCCACTCCCTTCCTCCTTTCGCATGAACCCTAGCAACGGCGGCATCGAAATCCCCTCTCCAACCAGAATGATCTCTTCGGGCATTTGACTTCTGGCACCAAGTTGCTGCGCCTACTCGCTGCTACCGAGCTCTAATGTCGAATACCGTGCCAGCCATTGCGACGATCTAGCCCGCCTCTACCGCCGACGAGCCGAGCAGCGCGAAGGATGGCAGATCAAGTTGCCGAGGAAGAAGTACTTCTGGCTAATTTCAAGTGAGCTACTCTTGTCTTTGCTATTCGCACTACCTATAACTGCTAGCTGCCTATTGGCATTACAGAGATATATCGAACATAGAATTGTTTTCTAGCACGACGATGACAAACAATTCTTATCTTTTGTCTCCAATTTTCTGTCAACTAGGATCTCCGCTGAACCCAAATACACGGTTCTGGTGAGCATCTGTGGCTACCTCGTTAAATTAGCACATGGGAAGAGCACGTGGAAACAGTCTCAGAGTTTGAGGATGGAAGTAGCGCCTGTGCAGTTATGCACTATCCCTAGTTTGGTTGCTGCTGTGCATGAACTTGCTGAAATGAGGCCAGAGCAGACTGCATGGTTCAGCATCGTTGATGAACAAGTCTTCAGGGTTCCTATAGCGTGTGACAGTCAGCTAATTGGGTTGATGAAACAGCATGTTAGGCTTCGCGTGGTTACGCTGGTGTGTAACATAGTGGATGAGGAAGCTCCTGCTACTGGGAGTCGCCCAGCTATTATTGGACAGGGAGGTCTAACTCGAACCCCTGTTTTTGTTGAGTAAAATGTGGTTCCTCGTCCGCGACATGCTTCTATCAGGCAACCTCCTCGTAGGAGTCCCCGTATTGCCGTTGTGGAAAACTCTGCTCTGGAATCTGCTGGTACTGGTCGTCCCCGTCCCCGTGCAAGTGTTGCTGCGGCTGCTGCTCACCCAATCCATGCCGCTGTTGAGCAAACTAAGGCGTCTGGAAGCTGCCCCGATGTTGTTGCCAAGACCGCCGCCTTGTGTGCTTCTCCTCCTCGAAACCGTCCTCAAGTTGTGCGAACCTGTGCTCTGGAATCTGCTCGTACTGGTCGTCCTCGTGTTGTTGTTGATCTGGACGCTGTTGACCCAATCCCTGCCGCCGTTGAGCAAACTAAGGATTCCGGAGGCTGCCCCACTGTTGTTGCCAAGACTGAACCATTTTCTCCTCCTCGAACCCGTGCTCGGGTTCAGCGAGCTGCTGGTCTGAAGCCAGCTCATGGTCTGGACTGTGCTAGCACTCGAAACACTTCTGTTGTCGGAACTGCTCCTGATTGTCGAGGTGGCATGGCAGCAGCTGATCCTATTGTGGCTGCCGTTAGAAGGGGCCCTGCCTGTCCACCATGTAATGTAGCTCCCGATGCTAAGGGCCCTCGCCTTGCTCGTGGTCATGGTACTTCCACCGAGGTTGATCCAGCTAACGATAACGCTGGTGATGGCGGCAGTGGCATTGGGGCTGGGTCTGATGGTGCCGCTCCATCTCTCGAACCTCTCCGAGGTTTCTATCCTGAAGAACCTGATGATGGCAAAGTAATCGTTCGTGTCGGTGTCGCGGATTATACTGCAAAATTAGATGATAGCACAGAAAAATTCTATGACGAGTTTGATGTAATCCTTGGCAGATACGACCCTGAAGTGGTAGAGTTATCTGACCTGATGGCATCGTTACATGTGAAGGTGCTGTGGGGGTCCTCCCAAGAAGCACATTTGTTATATTATGGTTACAGGAGCAAAAAGGCTATCGAAGTGAAAGATACCAGGGATTTAGTCGTACCGTTTACAAGGAAACATTATAGAGGTGAAGTTTACTTCCACTTGGTAGTGCTCACGGTTGGAGAGGAATGGGAACTCGACAATAGAGATGATGGACTTTTAGAAGGCATGCATGACCTGATCCATGGCATCACTGGGGCTGGTGCGACTGAGGGTGGCTTCGAACAGAGGAGAGTCTTACAGAGGAGCGTCATAAAGAGGAGCAGGAAGAGCATCCCCAGAAAGGGCACCCTGAAGAAGAACATCACCAAGGAGACCACGCCAGAGAAGAGTACGCCCAAGAGTCGCACGACAAAAGGCACCATGCCGCAGAGTACACCCCTGAGATCCAGTCAAAATGCCACATCGAACGGTAGCAGCAAAAATGCTAAGAGGGCTAGCACGGTGGTGAACACTCCTAGGAGTGGTAGCAAAGAGGGGAAGATGGCCAGCACAGAGGCTACCACACCCAGTGGGAGCAGAAAAAACACTAATTTGGAGCGGAACACGCCGCTGTTAGGGAATTATGCCAGCACGAAGGAGAACACACCCAGTAGTAGCAGCAAAAGGGCTAATTTGGAGCGGAACACACCACTGAGGTCAGGCAATAATGCCAGCATGAAGAAGAAGACGCCCAATAGTAGCAGCAAAAGGGCTAATTTGGAGCGGAACACGCTGCTGGGGTGAGGCAATAATGCCAGCATGAAGGTGAACACGCCCAATAGTAGTATCAAAAGGGCTAATTCGAAGAAGAACACGCCGTAGAGGTCGGGCAATAATGCCAGCACCCTGGAGCCAACACCCGTGAGGGGAGGCAGTAAGGAGATCACACCCAAGAGCGGCAGCAAAAGGCCTAGTTCAATGGGGAATGGAACGCGGATGTCAAGCCCTACTGATACCATCAGGAAAGATTACATCAGGAAGGAGGATGTACACATGAAGAGCAAGAGGGTTCTGTACACTCAAGATGAAATTGATTCTGACTGTTGTTTGTCCACTGAAGTACCTGGGATGCATGCAAACGTAAGACCACCCCATGTGGTTGCAGCACAACCAACCGAGTGTCTTGGAGAAAACATAGTTGCCGGTGAGGTGGACTGGGGCAATGTTCCTGTCCATCCGGGTGGAGACGATGGTGCAGCCCCACCCATGGGAGTTAATATGATGTGTGCAGTACTAGGCATTGGAGATGATGGCGGATATTCTGAATCCGATGAAGAAGCAGGCACTGTAGAGGATCAAGAATCTGGTGATGATGAAATAGACGAGGAACTTAACGGTGAGGCTGGTATTCCAGTCGATGATTTGGGTGTTGAAGTAGAAGAAATGAAACATGACCACGAGTATCCTATAATTTCGGTCGGCACCGAGTTCAGGAGCATGCGTGAGTTCAGGATGTCGTTCCGGCATTTTTGTATCAAGGGGGATTTTGAGGTTTATCGACTGAAGAACTCTGCCGAGAGGTATGAGGCCGTTTGCAAGTTAACGTGGATGAATGGACGGGCCGAGGTACATTGTCCATGGAGGATCACAGCAAGATCCTTACCTACGTCGACTGCAATTAGGGTATTGGGGCAATGAATGCAGCAAACCATTAGAACTCTCTTTCTCTCTTTTCACTCTATAACTACAATTGATGTGCGATATCTTTCTAGCAACTAGTCGACTCCGCTTATCTTTTAAATGAATCTGTGTTGCAGGTGAACAAAATGGGCCCTGCACACATGTGTCCGACAGGAAGCAAACTGAAATCCTCAATGGCTGATATGGAGTGGGTGGCTATGCAATCTATGTCCAAACTAAGGGATAACCCTAAGGACACCGCGAAGAATATTCAGACTAGCCTCGGTTCTAAATACAACATTGTCCTTCCATATTACACGGTTTGGAAAGGTAAACAGAAAGCTCTGGGGATCTTGCACAGGGATTGGACCAATAGCTTCTGGATGTTGTACAACTTCAAGGCGGAGGTACAAGCTAGGTGTCCGGGGAGTGTTGTGGAGATTGACATCGAATCAGTAGGTGGTAAAATATATTTCAAAAGATTTTTCATGGCGCTTAAACCTTGCATCGATGGATTCAAGGGCGGTTGTAGGCCGTATCTGAGTGTAGACAACACTGTCCTAACTGGCAAATGGAAAGGCTACCTGTCATCTGCCACAACACTTAATGGTCATAACTGGATGTTCCCAGTGGCATTCGGGCTGTTTGAAACAGAAACGGAGGAAAACTGGGTCTGGTTTATGAGGCAGCTCGGGAGATCAATTGGCTATATCCACGGATGCATGCAAAGGGCTGATGAATGCAGTGAAGGAGGTGTTCTAGCGAGCTGAAGGTATAGAATGCCATGCCCATATGATGCTCAACTTTTACTCACACTAAGCAGGCAGTGTATTTTGTTACATGTTTCCTGCTGCTAGAGTTTACAAACCTAGTAGCAGCGATTATTTCATGAGCAAGATTTTTGCCGAAGCCCCTGAACTTCCAGAGTACTTAGCCATCCATCATTCACAGCTATGGAAGAGGAGTCAATTCAACCCTGACATCAAAGTTGATTACATAAACAACAACCTTGCAGAATGCCCGAATAACTGGGTGATGGACATAAAAGTGCGTCCTGTTCATATCTTGATGGACAGGAGAGAAATCGGTAGGAGACTTAGAGGACATATGCTACCGCCAGTTGTACAGCAACTTCACAAGAGAAGCCGAGGACTTGCTCATCTTAAGGTTCTCTCGTCAACCAACAGAAGCTGTGAGGTGGTCGATATGTCCAAGAGTGGCAAAAGGGATGTTGTGAACATCCATCTGCGAGAACACACCTGCTTAGAGTGGCAGCATACTGGGAAACCTTGCGACCATGCCTTGGCCTTGTTGGTGAAGAAAAGAACTCTACCACATTTGGATCAGTATTTGTTAGACTACTACTCTATGGAAAAGTTCAGAGCTGCGTACGCTAGATCCATCGAGCCATGTACAAACCCATCTCAGTGGCCTCAAGTCCAACTGTCTTTCGAGCTTTGCCAGCCAGTTACAAAAAGGGGTAGAGGAAGACCCTAGGTGAATAGGTTTAAGAATTTTCTCGAGAAGAAGGGTTCGGCTTTTTGTGCTACAAAGAAGGGCAAAAACATATGCAAGACCTGCCATCTTATAGGCCATAGAGCAGCTAGATGTCCCCTTAAGGCTCCCAAACCTAGGTATGAGATGGTACATTCACACAAAAAAATTGTTTATAGTCTGTAGATATAAGGTAGTAATCCATGTACTGTTTTTTTTACAGGAAGCGCAAGGTAAGAAACAAGACAGTCGACTCAGTGATTTTGCTGCGGGAAGAAAACCAAAACGAGTGGAGTGATGATGCCGGACAAGATTCTAGTGCTGATTGGCCTGACTTCCCTCAGCCCGGAGATGCAGGGTATGTGAAGGTAAGAAAATTGGCACCCAGGAAGAGGAAGAAGGCAGGAGATGAAGAAGCCAGTGGACGTGAAGGAAAGAGGAAGAAAGTTGGCACCCAAGCAGAGAAACAGGGCTAGCAGTGTAGCAGCCTAATGATGTATTGAACTTGAACCTATATATGTAGTTTGGTTAAACTCTTGAGCTGTGTGCGTGGAACTTGTCGTAAACAATCGCCTCGTACTCGGAGTAAAATGTATCGTGACTTTAGGATTTGATACGGCCGAGGCCACTAGTTGAATCCAAAACTATGACTGTGCCACTACTATCTGAACAATCGTGATAGATGAGCAGTTAAATCCTCTCCAAAATCGATGGGTGTTAGTGGCACAGACATGATTTATTTATAGGCGCTTAATAAATCCCTGTTGTTGGCATTACACTTATGATAAGTTTCTGGGCTGGAAAACAAATTCTTAAGCTGGCTGCTATACTCCACGAAGCAGCAACTTATTTCAGCTGTTGGACAACGACATGGCAACATAAACTGCAAATACAACATATAATGCCTAGATAATGAGGAAATTGTGTCCACTATCTGGCCTAATCTTGAGCCCGTCTGTCTCACCACCTCCCTTCCCCTGCCTCCCCTACACCTGGTGAAGCTCCCGGATCTCTTGATCCATCGCACGAATCTCCTCTTTCTTGTCCCACACAGCATCACGCAGATCCTGAACAAGCTCTTTGTGAAAACCTGTCAGTGGCTTTTCGATCCACACAAACTTGTCACATCTAGTCCCCCTCCTTTCATGCATAGTAGATCGAAGCAAACAAAAAAAAGAATTACATTACGCTTTCCGGATCCGGGTTACCATTATACCTATAGGAGGAACTTACTGCTTTGATGCTGAAGTTGCTGAATTTTCCTGCAGTATTTTCGTCGGTCCACGAAATCCATCTCGGCATCTTCTCACCACACAAACACAACATATCAGGGTAGTAATCGTAGGTCGTCCTCCGGTACCTGATAGGGGCACCCGCCTGACGGCATTGAGCCGACCCTGATTCCGCCCGAGACGAATTGCACGAGCTGTGAGCCATGAGCGAGGGGAGCGAGGGCAGAAGAAAGAGGAGCCATTGGATGTCAGGGTAGTGGTGAAGCGTGATTTATCCCTACTTAATAACTCGGGCAGAATCCTACCGTCCACATTCGGCTCATAGGTGAGGGACCTAGCGTGTGGACTTGTCAAAAGAAACTCGCGCCTTCGTGGTTCAAAAGCCCTGTCGCGCGCATTGGACGGAATTTTTTGGTACCTTGTCCGCGTACATATCACTGGGAGGTCTTGCTTAGGAACCAGACACGCCTATCCCACAATCTTACTCCCTCCTAGGAACTTGTCATGGCTCGCGCCGGCAGATCCATCCGCTCCACCGCTTCCGGTAGGGCTCGCCGCGGTGGATCCACCCCAAGATCCTACCGTCGCAGTATCAAATGGCCATGGTTTCTTGAGAGGAGCGATGATGCTACGTATGCGAGCTCGGCCCCTCCTACCTGTAGAAGGACTGATGTGTCGTCGAGCTCGAGCAGGAGCCGCCAGGCGCGACGGCGCTCGGTCCACGCCAACCCCGTCACCTTCGTCATTGACGATTCTGATGTGGAGGGCGACGGGGACGAAGCTGTGCAGAACGCCATTGTTGCCTCCTTGGCGAAGGGCAAGCCACGAGCGGGAGTGGATGTCGCCGGGAAGGGCACAGCGGTGGCACCAATCGAGGTGGACTCCGACGACAGCTGTGTGATGTGGGTTTAGACGTTGTTTAGAATGGTTGCAATTTCGGTTGTGTTTAATGCGAGTACAATTATTGTAATGTGTTTGTCGAGCTATATGAAGAAATGTGTGCAATAGCAGCCGGTGAGTGCTTTGACTTTAGAAATTATGTCTGTGCCATTTGCATGTTGCATTGTCAATGAAGATTACTTGTAAACAATCTAACGAAAATCATCAGATTACAACCATCGGATGGGAGTGGCAGGATGGAAGAGAAGTTGGGACCGTGGCTTCGAGGGGAAGGACACTGGTAGGTGGGCCCTCGGAACACGTGACACTGACATGCGGGAGCGGGAGCACACGGTATTGTCGGTCTGTCCAGAGCAAGCGGACTTTGCAACGTGACAATAGCAAGCTGATTGTACCAATATAATAACTTGTCGAAGTATTAAGGAGTACTGAAAACTACAACGTGGGTACATTCGCACAACACGTATGCTCTAAGAACGTGAGAAGCATCGCTTAAGTCTAATAGTAACGACAGCACAAGTACTACACTTGTCTGTCGGTCTTCTCGATACAAATGTAGAAATGCATTTGCCTATTTGGTCCAGCACCGACAAGGTACTGAGATGGCACGCATAGGATCGACCTTAGGTCCACATACTCCACCTCCCGCGGCGTCGGCAGCTCGGCGCCTCGGCTAGCACAAGAATGCTATCTGACGATGGCGGCTGGGCGTTCGCCCACATGCGCACCGTGTATACAGGCCAGGCGCACGAGACCGACCTGACGCATACGGCACCCACGACGGTGGGCCTGACTCTGGTTCCCGGAACACCGGCGGTGATGGTCAGGATGAAAACAGAGCCATCCCCCTGCTCTTGGAGAAGTTGGGCTTGCCCGTACAAGATCCTAATCACTTCGATCGAGTGCCCATCTGCAAGGTGGATGATGAGCTCTGCCAGCGGGCTGGTGTAGTTGCAGCCCGGCTCCGTGCAGGCGCATGCGCCGTCTTGAAGCTCGTGGGCGGGAGCTTCATGGTAGGAGTAATGGCGAAAGCATCCTGGGTGGGAGCACACGAGCGGCAATGCCACTACGAAGTTGCGCGCGAGGATCTCCAGATTCTTGGGCTCCCAAATCTGCCACAACTGAAGTTCGTCGAGAAATCAGAAAAAAGATCAACAGTTAGATTGGCGAATAGCAGGAATGTGTAGGATAAGATCAAAAGCTTGTAAAATGATTTCTTACCATGAAGGTAGCAACCAGAGAATTGGCGGATGTCGTCGGCTTGAGGCTACGGCAGGATGGAAGTGAAGTGGGGAAAGTGGCTTCAAGGGGAAGGAAGAGAAGTACGGGGAGGAAGAGAAGTAACGGGGACGTGACACTGGGATATGGCCCACTGAACTCGTGAGTCGTAACACTCGCAACATGCCAGTTTGTCTAGAGCAAGCGTGGCCAATCATGCCGCAGAATATCCTACTCGAGGATCGCTCTCGCGAAGACCATCCCAATCGTCCAAGCGCCCCAATCGAACGGTATGTAACAATCGTCAATTAGAACAACTGTGTTATGGCGTGACTTCTAGAAGACTCGGTCTAACGGTGGATCCATTGGGCGGCAGTGCTAGTTTTAGTATAAGAACAAGCATGAAATGACTCAAATGGATCCATGTGTGGTTTGTGGAAATAACACACATGCAATGACTCTAGTGGTTGATCCATGTGTGGTTTGTGGAAATAACACACATGCAATGACTCTAGTGGTTGATCCATGTGTGGTTTGTGGAAATAACACACATGCAATGACTCTAGTGGATCCACATGTGTGGTTTGTGGAAAGAACACACATGCAATGACTCTGGTTGATCCATATGAGGTTTGTGGAAAGAACACACATGCAATGACTCTAGTGTTGGATCCATGTGTGGTTTGTGGAAAAGAACACACATGCAATGACTCTAGTGCTGGTTTGTGGTTTTAGTATAAGAACAAACATGCAATGACTCTAGTGGTTGATCCATGTGTGGTTTGTGGAAATAACACACATGCAATGACTCTAGTGGTTGATCCATGTGTGGTTTGTGGAAATAACACACATGCAATGACTCTAGTGGTTAATCCATGTGTGTTTTGTGAAAATAACACACATGCAATGACTCTAGTGGGTCCACATGTGTGGTTTGTGGAAAGAACACACATGCAATGACTCTAGTTGATCCATATGTTATTTGTGGAAAGAACACACATGCAATGACTCTAGTGGTGGATCCATGTGTGGTTTGTGGAAAAGAACAGACATGCAATGACTCTACTACTAGTTTGTGGTTTTAGTATAAGAACAAACATGCAATGACTCTAGTGGTTGATCCATGTGTGGTTTGTGGAAAGAACACACATGCAATGACTAGTGGTTGATCCATATGTGGTTTGTGGAAAGAACACACATGCAATGACCACTGGTGGATCCATGTGTGGTTTGTGGAAAAGAACACACATGCAATGACTCTAGTGCTGGTTTGTGGTTTTAGTATAAGAACAAACATGCAATGATTCTAGTGGTTGATCCATGTGTGGTTTGTGGAAAGAACACACATGCAATGACTAGTGGTTGATCCATATGTGGTTTGTGGAAAGAACACACATGCAATGACCACTGGTGGATCCATGTGTGGTTTGTGGAAAAGAACACACATGCAATGACTCTAGTGTTGGTTTGTGGTTTTAGTATAAGAACAAACATGCAATGACTCTAGTGGTTGATCCATGTGTGGTTTGTGGAAAGAACACACATGCAATGACGCTGGTTGATCCAGATGTGATTTGTGGGAAGAACACACATGCAATGACCACTGGTGGATCCATGTGTGGTTTGTGGAAAAGAACACACATGCAATGACTCTAGTACTGGTTTGTGGTTTTAGTATAAGAACACACATGCAATGACTCTAGTACTGGTTTGTGGTTTTAGTATAAGAACACACATGCAATGACTCTAGTGGTTGATCCATGTGTGGTTTGTGGAAAGAACACACATGCAATGACTCTAGTGGTTGATCCATGTGTGGTTTGTGGAAATAACACACATGCAATGACTGTAATGGGTCGACATGTGTGGTTTGTGGAAAGAACACACATGCAATGACTTTGGTTGATCCATATGTGGTTTGTGGAAAGAACACACATGCAATGACTCTGGTTGATCCATGTGTGGTTTGTGGAAAGAACACACATGCAATGACCATTGGTGGATCGATGTGTGGTTTGTGGAAAAGAACACACATGCAATGACTCTAGTACTATTTTGTGGTTTTAGTATAAGAACACACATGCAATGACTCTAGTGGTTGATCCATGTGTGGTTTGTGGAAATAACACACAAGCAATGACTCTAGTGGTGGATCCATGTGTGGTTTGTGGAAAGAACACACATGCAATGACCACTGGTGGATCCATGTGTGGTTTGTGGAAAAGAACACACATGCAATGACTCTAGTGGTTGATCCATGTTTATTTGTGGAAATAATACACATGCAATGACTCTAGTGGTTGATCCATGTGTGGTTTGTGAAAAGAACACACCTGCAATGACTCTAGTGTTGGTTTTAGTATAAGAACACATATGCAATGACTCTAGTGGTTGATTGATACATTGCAAATGTATCTATAATTTTTGATGTTCCATGCTTATTTTTATCCACTTTCTTGTGTTTTGTTCCAACTTTGGAGTAGTTTATTATGATTTCTTGGACTAACCTATTATCAAGAGCCACAGTGCCAGCTGCCTGTTTTCTGTTGTTTTTGGTTCCAGAAAAGTCAGAAAATGAATATTCTCGGAATTGGACGGGACAAAATCCAAAGTGCCTATTTTTCTGGAAGGGATCAAGTGCCAGAATATGAGACAGAGAAGGGCTGGGGCCGGCCACACCACCTGGCCCGCGCCAGGGGGTGGTCTAGCCGCCCCCAGCACCCCCTCGGCCTGTCCTTCCGCCTATAAGTTTCCCTTGGGACAAAAACCCTAAGTACTCGATCAAAAATCCATGAAAGAGTTTGTAGCCGCCGTCATCTCCATCCCTAGATCTGGGGGGATCTGAAGCTCTTCCCGGCACCCTGCCGGAGAGGGGAATTCACCCCGGAGGCCTTCTTCATCACCATGCAAGCCTCTGGTGTGATGCGTGAGTAGTTCATCCTTGGACTATGGATCTATGTAGTAGCTAGATGGCTGGTTTCTCCTCCTTTGTGCTTTCATGTTTAGTTCTTGTGAGCTCCGTTCATGATCAAGATCATCTATTTGTAATTCATACATGTTGTGTTTGCGGGGATCCGATGGATATTGAGATGCTATTTCAGATTGATTATTGATTCTATCATGTCTTTGTTATTTGTGATCTTGCATGCTTTCCGTTGTTAGTAGCTATCTTGGCCAAGTAGATGCTAGCAACTCCAAGAGTTAGTATTTATGCTCGATAGTGGGTTCATGCCTCTGGTAATCTGGGAAGTGACAGAAATCTCTAAGGTACTAGATGTGTTGTTGCTATTAGGGAGAAAACAACAATCCTTTGTTCATAGAGCAATCGTATTGTTTACCTTACACGCAATTCGTAAAGCAATAATCTGTTGCTTGCAACTTAATACTGGAGGGGGTTCGGATGATAACCTGAAGGTGGATTATTAGTCATAGATGCAGTTGGATGGCGGTCTATGTATTATGTTGTCATGCCCAATCAAGTCTCAAAGGAGTCAAGATGATTAGTATATGCATGTATTGCTTTCTTGGTGTTTGTCAATTGCCCCGCTATAATTTGTTCACCCAGCATGTTATCTATCTTAAGGAGAGTCACCTCTAGTGAACTATGGATCCTGGTCCTTTTACTTTACATACAATCTATAAACTGTTTCTGCTTTGTGTTTACTTTCTACAAACTTTTACTTCTTTCCATTCGATACGTTTAATCCTTTGTTTTCTGCAAAACACGGTGAGATTCACAACCTCATCGCAAGTTGGGGACAAAGTTCTGTGGTTGTGTTGTGCGGGTCTCCACGTTGCTACTAGCACCGTTAGTGCGCCCTGCCAAAGCTCAGCCAGTAACACCTTTGAGGTGTTTCCTTGGTCCTACTGGTTCGATTAAACCTTGGTTTCATAAATGAGGGAAACTTGCTGCTGTGCTCATCATACCTTCCTCTTGGGGTTCCCAACGAGCTCTACATCAACACCGCCATCAAGCATTTTTTTGGGCGCCGTGCATTGAGCCATCAAGCATTTTTCTGGCGCCGTTGCCGGGGAGTCAAGGACATCTTCACAAGGGAGTCCCTCATAACCAATCTCTTTACTTTGTTGTTTTTGTTTTGCTTAGTTTCTTTTTGCATTGTATGATTGTTTTGTTCTTCAAAAATCCAAAAAAATAGTTTTACAAGTTTGCTTTCTTATTTGAAAACCCAAAAAAATGACTACTCTTGAAAACACTAAGTTGTGTGACTTCACTAGCACCAACAACAATGATTTTATGAGCACTCCTATTGCTCCACCTATGGTTGAAAATACTTTCTTCGAGATAAAACCTGATTTGCTCAATCTTGTTATGAGAGAGCAATTTTCTGGTATTGGTAATGAAGATGCTGCTTCCCATCTTAATAACTTTGTTGAACTTTGTGAGATGCAAAAGCATAGGGATATAGATGGTGATATTATTAAACTGAAATTGTTTCCTTTCTCTTTGAGAGGAAAAGCTAAAGAATGGTTGAATTCCTTAACTAGGAATAGTATTGATTCTTGGACTAAGTGCAAAGATGCTTTTATTGGAAAATAATGAAGTTTAAACAACTTGATAATGAGCATGTTGCTCAAGCTTGGGAAAGAATGAAATCTTTGGTAAAGAATTGTCCCACTCATGGACTGACTGCTTGGATGATCATCCAAACTTTTTATGCAGGATTGAACTATTTTTCAAGGAACCTATTGGATTCAGCTGTTGGAGGTACCTTGATGACCATCACTTTGGGTGCTGCAACAAAACTATTGGATAATATGATGGTTAATTATTCTAAATGGCATACCGAGAGAGCTCCACAAGGTAAGAAGGTAAATTCTGTCGAGGAAACCTCCTCCTTGAGTGATAAGATTGATATAATTATGTCTATGCTTGTTAATGGGAAAGCCCATATTGATTCAAATAATGTTCCTTTAGCCTCTTTGGTTGCTCAAGAAGAACAAGTTGATGTGAACTTCATAAGAAATAACAATTTTGGCAACAATGCTTATGGTAATAATGCTTATAGGAACAATTTTGGTAACTACATTTATAAGCCATATCCTCATAACAATGGTAATGCTTATGGAAATTCTTACAACAATAATAAGAGTGCTCCCTCTAAACTTGAAGTTGTGCTTAAAGAGTTTATTAGTAAACAAACTGCTTTCAATAATACTATTGAGGAAAAACTCTTGATGTGTTATGTGACTTAGAATAGAACTAGGAGCAAGCTTGAATGCATGGTACAGACCCCATGACTTACATGTAACTTCTGCAGTAATGAATTGTAATGGTCAGGGGTCTGTTGGTGGAGCTTGAACGATGCGAAGATGGGAATATCATTCCTGACAAAAACGCCTATTTCGGATGCTAGAAAAGCAGATTCTTCTAGATCTTCTGGCCTTCGCTTGCCAGGCACAATAGAATTGATGCAATATCTAGATTGTGTTCCAGAAATTTTATCTTCAAGCTTTTTTCCTACCATTGGCCCCCTTTTCTTAAATCTTCGTGTAGCTGCCAATTCAACCCTTACATCAAGCTTGCACGGTATATATAAGGAAGCCTGCATCGATAATCCTTGGAACACATACCTTTTTTGGCGACGGGCTGATCAACAGGTTGGTGATCATCGCTAGCTTGTTGGTGTTATGCTAGAAGTGTTAGGAAAGTAGAGGTCAAAACTGGTTTGACTATCAATTGTTGCTGGGTATCTTGATTGGCAATTGGTGACTGTGGAATGTGTGGGATGGTATTTGCTGCGTCTACTACTGTTGGAACCTGTGGTGTGCCGCCAAGACGACACTTTTTAGCCGTATGTGAGTTTCCTGATTTTCGTTTATTGTATTTCATGATGTGTGTTTGTGTTCCACCGGTAGCATTAGCAGGACGGCTTGTCGATGCTTCGTGTTTGGTTCCTGGATGTGTCTTACATGAACCAGCTGATTCCTGACACACATAAACAATACTTCAATCTGTTATAGTTCTATATATAATGAGATGCAACATGGAACAGAAGAATAGTAAGGCAAAATGTGCTCTATATATATGATGCATGAACTAGGCAGAGGGCATTGCAAAATATTTGGTGGGATTGAAATACAAAACATGGAAAATGCAACATATATCACAATTAAAAAATAGAGCAAACACCTTGGGGGTGGACAAGCTGGAGGACTAGCTGGGAGGTCCTCGACGGGTCCAACTTCCTGAGTCAGGTCTCCCTCAAAATATTGTTCATCAACAGAAACAAATGCTGAATCAGGCACTTGCCGATCATAGTTTTTCTCCGTTCTGGTACCTGGAAGGGTCTTAGGTGAACCAGCTGATTCCTAACACACATAAGCGATACATTAATCTATCAAAGTCCTATGTAAAATGAGACGCGGATAGAATTGAAGAATAGTAAGGCAAGATATGTTGAACATATATGATGCATGAACTAAGCAGATGGCATTGCACAACATTTGGTGGGAATTGAGGTACGAAACATGGAAGCTGAAACAAATATCGCAATGACAAGACAGAGCAAGCACCTTGGGCAGTGGACAAGCAAGCGGATTAGGGAGGGGGTTCTTGACAGGTCCATCTTCCTAAGTCAGGTCTCCCTCTGGGTTTTGTTGATCTTGAGGATAAAATTCTACATCAGAATCCTGGACTTCATGATTGGTGGTGGTAGATATGAAAGATCTAACTCTCTGCGGGCTGAGCGACCTTGCATATTTGGAATTCTTTAATAATCTATCTTCCCTAATCTTCCGTTCTTCCTCATGAGGCAGCCGCAAATCACCTTACATGCATCAGCAAAAAATATATCTTATGAGATTTAAGAGCGAGGGGTGTGTAGAACAGAAAGTTAGTACAGTGCTAGCAAGCAGTTCAAAGCTCTAAAGGAACAATGACAGACATATGCTTATATGATGTCTCAACAAGAAATGTCGAAGTACAAGATAAAAAACTCAGTGCAAGAATGCAGTGAAGCAAGCGATGCACTACTTTCAGACATCAAATGCGTAAAGAGCATATGAAGTGTATGGCGGCAACCTTTGTGACCGTGATTACGCGATTCCCTTCCTGTGCCTTTGTCGGACTTATGGTGAGCTACGACCACGCCGTTCGCCCTTGAGCGGGTTTGCCTCCCCATCTCTCTAGCGCCGTGGACAAGGTCGAGGAAGCAGATCCGGTGTCGTGGAGTCAGGGAAGTGGATCCAACAAATCTGCGACGGCGTTGCTGAGCCGGCTTCGGTGCCGTGGACCTCGTGTACAGAGGAGCTGATCTGGTGCGGGACGGTGTCGGGAGCTGGTAAAACATCTTCGCGGTCTCTACGGTGGCATGCCGGTGGAGAGGCTGTGAAGGGGAGATGGGACAGAAGGAGCACGGTCGTGGTCGTGCAAGGTGATCTCGAGGGATTCGGCCCGAAGGGCGCGGGTGGTACTAGTATGTTTGAAACTTTGAATTGTGTTGCGTGTGGGAATTTACAAGATAAACCATTTTGAGGAATGGCTGTTGGCGTGTTGTTTCTGGACCGAAGGGCGAGATGAAAATTTAGTACCGTTTGAATTTTGGGCGCAGGAGCCCATTGCGGCGGTTGTTTCTGGCGCACTGCTTGGTGGAAGAGGTGATTTTGGCTTGTGGTTTATCGCTCAGTTGATTTTTTTTGTACTCGATCTACTACTGCAGTCTAAAAGTTTGACTTTAGGGCCACACAAGTTTATAGTGCACGAATTTATTCACAGTAATGGGCACGAACTACCTTTCAAGGTAATGTGTTAATTTTCGGCAAAACATGTTTCTACAGATCTAAATGAAAGTGCAAAATGAGGCTTTTCCATTTTTCGAATGGCTAGAATGAGACTGGGGTACATTTTCCAAATGAAGCAATTGGGTACAATACATTTTCATACTGCGTGCCAAAGAAAATATTCCCGACATTTTAATATAAAGTTGTAATTAAAGTCATGATCATCTCCAACATAAATCGTATGGTAACTTTCCAACAACTGTGGTACTTGACGACACGAAGCAACACCTGAGCAAGTGACTATGACACGCAAGGCCGACTATCTACCAAAAACAGGTTATAGGAGGTGTCCAAGGCAATATAAAAGGCTGCAAGGGATATCACGGGTACGGAAAACTAAAGCATCACAACACGGATAGCAATAGATCAACAGGAGGAAGTAAAGACTATAAATGCAAAATAGGTAGAAAGGGGGAGAATGCTCGCCTAGGAAACACTTCCGAAGATACATTATCTGAAGAACTTGTCGATACGGCCTAATCCGCGAAGAACCAAAGCACTAAAAGAAACACCAGATGCACTATTTAATACTACGGTAGAAGACCGGGCATGATGCATGTATGATGCATGACATGTCAAAGATGTGATGAAATTAGGCAACATTAAGCGGAACTGGGGTGCCGACAATTAATTATATGGTTCAAGTTGTTTAGATAAACCGCAATTTAAATGTTGTCTTAATAAGGCAAAAATATGGCATCGGTTCGCTACAAAACTTTAAATGGAGCCAATATAAGACTAGAATAGGCCACATATAGTCTTCATATTTAATTTAGGTGAATAATCTAATACACCCAAAACAACCACAATATGTATGCAACCATGGACAATTTCATATGCAACAAATTAAATATCATGTTATAAAAAATATAGGGGCTTAGGTTCACACAAAGGGTTCTGATGATCTTGGGGTTCGAAGGGTTGGAGGGATCGGTCTTCGAGGATTGGTCTTCGCATCCAGGAATGAGGCCTTGGCATCCGTGAAGAAGATCATGTCGTTCTGTGGGGTTCGGTCTTCGGGTCGACAAGATCAGTCTTCAAAGAGGAAGGAGAACGTGTCGAGGTTTGATCTTCGGCTCATGGATCGGGGCTTCGGGTCCAGGTTGATGTCAATGGATAACTCGTATTGTGTCAATGAAGATCCTCCGTTCCAAGAAGAAGGCCTTATCGTCGGTCCTGACAGGATTGGTGCTCTTGGTCTCCGGCGTCGATGACAAACTTGACTAGTAAGACCTTGGCGATGCAGAACTTTGCGATGCATAACTTGGCGTCAAACATGTTGCAGATAGCCTTACAGGAGAAATCGTCAATGCATACATCCGAGGCCAGAAGCAAAACAACTAAAGGAGTATGGGCTCGTAGGATTAGCTTTAGAGACGTGAGGCATCACACAGACGGTGCAGGACTCGACATGAATACAGGAGCAGGCCAAAAGTACTGCTGCTAGCTATAGATGGCAGAGACCAGAATCATAATGCCTCCCTTGTGCACGAGAGCGAGTGGAAGAAGTGGCCGGGCTTGGCGCCTATGGGGATCGTGACACTGTAGGGAGGATCGGGCGGCAGCCCATGGCAGGGCGCAGGGTCGACGGGCCCAGGGCGGCTGCAGGGTCGACGGACCCGGGGTGGCTGCAGGAGGAACCGGAGGCGAGGCCCAAGCGGGAGGGAGCACCGGGGTCAGGCGCGCGGGGACGTGCTGGCGGCGGGGACGACTAGGCGGAGGAGGACTCGCATGTTGCAGGGACGGCCAATTAGACGAGGTGCAGGGCCGGCTCGATGACGCGCGGCCACGGGGCCTGCTGGTGACGGGGTCATGGACATACCCTATCTTCATCAAGATAATGACCGAGTGCCCATATTTTAGTATAGCTAGGTTGGTGCATATTAGCATGCATGGTAAAGAAGTAAAAGTATTTTTTGGAGGGAAGTGCGATCAATATGGCTTAGAGTTCATAGAATGTTCCATTTATTTACTATAGTACATAAAGTGGTTGGATAAATTACATGTTATAATTTTTCAAGCTTAATTTTCTAGCTAATTTCACCCACTCAGACGACTTTCTGTTGATTTGTCGAATTAGGTCTAAATTAATATTCTACAAGTGCGTGAGAGCTAGTTCAATAGTATAACCGAGTGTTAGGTATAACAAAGTGACACGTCATCTATTGCCGACTTTATACCAGCATGTACAATACCTAACATTTGAACTATAGAACAACTAGCATTACATGCAGTAACCTCACGAAAAAGCAAGAAGATTAAACAGGAATAAAATGAAAAATATTTCTATGCCCGCTTGAAAAATCCTAAAACTTGGGAATTGTAAGAAAGCATGGTACACTTAGTCTGAAAATTTGGGTAGTGGCATTCTTTATTTATTTTTTGGAACCTGGGTACCATAGGTCTTGAAGGAGCGAGACACTCCAATTAGCGCACTAGGGTTTATAGTCGTCGCAATGTGGTCTTGGTCCTTTTTGTAATTATTATTACTTTTGAGACTTTTTGTATTGGTGTAGATGATTATTAATCTAGTAGATGGCTTGAATTTTGGGGAAAAACGGTTGCTGGAAGTAGATCGGTGTGCCGTACCAAGTCACACGTGCACAGCGCTACGCTATGGACAAGGAAGAGACAAGCCGTACTATGCACCCGCGACTGCAGAGAAGAGATCGATGGAGGATGGATGGTGAGAGCCAACGAAGGAGAGAGAAAACACAACTTGTTTTGTGTGCATATTACTACTAGTAGGTCTATATATTTACTACTAGTGGAATGTACCTCGTGTCAGCAGCCCATAATAGTTTTGCTCTGACATCGCACAGCCTTCCGACTCCTCCTCCCGTTGCTCTCGTGCTGCCTCCTTTTTTTGGAGAAGGAGCCACCTCCCTTTTCGAGTAGTACTAGTAGTATGGAAGTGGAGTACTTTGCTTTACAGAGAAAAATATTTCCATCACTTAAAAAATTGGAGTTGTTACTTTTCCTAGTATTTGGAAACTCCCATTAGCAAAGTTGTTTACCAACGCCAATATGTGCACATCTACTTTCTTGTAGAAATACTACAAAATTCCCATAAACATGGATATGCCCGTGACCTTGCTTGGTCGCTCGTCCTGAAACCTGTTCATACTTATACATGATAGGCCATTTTTGTGAAGCGGATATTTTCAAAAGTTGTGAAAAACTCATGTTTATTATTTTTCATGGCAGGTAGTACAAGCAAAAGAATGCCATGCATGAGTCCCCCTATTTTTTTGGCCTATATATCTCTCTTTTTTCAAAGCAGGGTCAACTTTTCCGACATGCAAAGTCTAGAAAGAAGTTGAATCTTTGAAAACTCTCGGTCGTGTTCTCCATATATTGGCTGTCTGGTGGGCAACTTCAAAAGATTTTTGAGGAATTTAAATAGCAATTGGCATCTCACATGTGGTTCGAAATAATTTGACATAATTTCGATAGACTCCCTCCGATCCATATTAATGTTCATAGATTCATCTAGATTCAAATGTATCTAGTCATGTTTCTGTGCTAGATGCATATACCCGAATCTAGACAAATCTGAGAATATTAATTTGACTCAGAGACAGTAGTGTAATTTAAGTGGGTTAATTTATCTACGAACCTTGAAAACTCAAAGAACCTAGGAATCACAAGTAAAACATGGGTGGTTCGCTATGTCCGGAAACATGGGAACCTCAAAACACTTCTCCATCATTCTAGAATCTTCTCCCTCGTTTCTCCAGACCATGTTACCAAAGTTTGAAGTTTCATTAGCTAATATCTTTCACTCTACATGATATACAAAGTACGAGAACCAAATATATACCCATATATTATAGATGTTGATCAAATTTATATGTTTTTCTGCTTTACCAATTATAATTTTATATAGTGATGATATGTCAGACGTCTATTATCTGAGTCTCACTTGCAAGGCACGTGCAAGTTACTAGTTTACTACTAGCACTATATGAATTTGTTGGATAAATTACATGTTATATTTTTCAAGCTTAATTTTATACTCCCTTCGACCCAAATTAGTTGACTTAGTTTTATCTAGATTCGGATGTATCTAACACTGAAACAAGGATAGCTACATGAATCTAGACAAATCTAAGTCAACTAATTTGGGTCGGAGGGAGTAGCTAATTTCACGTGAAAGTGCATCATGCTTCAATCAACACGTTCGATGGAATTAAAAGGTTACATCAAAAAATAGAAAATAACATCCAAGTCCATACAATTGGCACAAAGGCCCCTAAAAATTAGCTTGGAAAGGCAGTCGGGTTTGGCTCAATTTCAACCGAGCAACCGAGCTATACTCTTGCTACTATTGTTTGCTTCACACACGAAACACAGCGCGCACCTGCGTGTTGATCATGGTCGAAGGGACGAGATTGCTCGGAATGAGTACGGGAGCACACTGCCCCCTACCGAGTCGATTCCCCCAGCCGCACCTTCGCCGTCCGCAGGTTCCTCGCACTCGATCTCGAACTTGAGCATGTCCTGATGGTGAGCAAGAGCCAGCATAGGATCGATAGGCTCGAGGGGACCCAGGATGGCATCGTCTTCCACGGCCATGGCGACCTGGGGCCCACCCGAGTTGTCTGTCCCGGTCGCATGCTCGCTTGCCGCAGGTTCCTCGCGCGCGAGCTTGAACTCGAGCATGTCATGTTCGTAAGAAAGGGCCAGCATAGGATCGATAGGCTCGAGGGGACCCAGGACGGTGTAGGCCACGGTCACGGCAACCTGGCGCCGACCCGAGTTGTCTGCCCTGGTCCCATTATCGCAAGCTACAGGTTCCCGGTGGAAGGATTGGCTGTTGTCTTGCACGGGCTTAACTTGGCCACGGTTGATGTCCAGCCAGAGCACCTGCCCGGACACAGCTCCGTCATAGTCGAAAGGGAGGCCCACCAGTACTAGCGCTTTGTTGTAGAGGTCCACTTTTGTTCGCTTGCTGTGTTGATGCCTCCGTGACACGGCCAGTGCAGGATCCGTAGCCTAGAGGGGGCCCAAAATCGTGTCATCGGTCGGCAGGGCCACCACACGTTTACCGCGGGCGACTAGGCGCTCTATAGAGGTGGGTCCAATGGAAGCTCCAACTGTGGCATGTTCCCGCCGGATGAACTGTTTCGGCGCCTGGCCTCGAGCCGAATTAGACCTCCGAGGATGATGCAGCCAATCCACCGGGATTCCTTCAAGTATTTGTGAGGGTAACATTCCTTTGGTGGAAGAAAGAAATTTCGCCGGAGAGTAGATTAAAGGAGAAACTATAGTACTAGTAGTACTACTAGTGGTGCTACTCAGTTTTGACCCAACATTTCTCCAAGGAGTACTTTTTGAGATGCTCCAAGGAGTATGCAGAGCGACCGCTTGGCGGCGCGTGAGTTTTTTTCCAGTCGGTGGTTGTCCGGGGCATTAACTCACAAGAGAAATGACATATCGGCACTTGTAACGACCGTACTTTCAGCTGGCCACAGTCTAACCGTATAGTAGGAGTAGTACTATACACTCTCGTAACTAAGGTGGCGAGCAGCTGGTAGCTCGAGCAACGAGTCTGGTAAATTCTTGTAGTATGTACTCCAGTATACAATATTAATAAGTTGCACATGCCTGACCGTATATTATCTCTACTGCTATAATGGAGGAGTTTTGAATTGGATCCATAGCACCAATCCCAACCGTTGGGCTGTTAGATCCAATGGTTCAGAGCAGCTGGATTCGTGTTGAATAGTACCTAGATCAAACTCCACCATGCATGTTCTAGAACCATCATGTCACCATCCCAAAAATTTCATAGCACGGTAGGCTATATTCTCTCTACCACTATAATGGAGCAGTTTTGAATATGAATGATCCATAGCACCAATGCTTATCATTAGGATGTTCGATCCAATTGGTTAGAATAGCTGGATTCGTGTTGAATAGTACCTAGAGCAAACTCCACCATGTTATAGAACCACCATGTTGAATAGTACTAGAGTACAGTATTTAGTCTTCCACGTAGCCCTAGTTCGTCAAAGCGACATGTACAACGGGTCGGAGGGAGATAATTAATCAGGGAACACAGTGCTTCCCTTGTTTTCTCCACACAGGTCTCTTGCCAAAGAGATAAGGTATCGGTTCAGGGCCATTGAATTTGGATGGACGGATGATATTGCCTGGAGTGATATGAGGAGTCTAGTACTCCTAGTATTTAACTATTGTACCAGTCTCTCTCCCTCACTCTCATCAACCCTCTCAGATCTGCGCTCCTCCCTCTGCTCTCCTGCTCGGTCTCAAAATCCCTCTCAGATCCGCCGCAGTTGAAGAAGATGGCTCTATGGCGGACGAGGGGTTTGAAGCTATGATTGACATGAGTGCAATGAGGCAGGTCTTCAGCTGCAGGCTGTGTTCTCAAATTGTTCGTCGTCGCGCGTACATGGTTATTGCTACTTCTTTCTTCATGATGTTTTCCACACTGGTTCGATACAACTCTTTTTTTGGGCTAAATCTCTTTTCCTTGCATGAGCAGTGCTTTGGCAAGGCCGCAGCGCACATTACATGCGCTCAATGTGTTGGAAAATTGTCCGATGGCCACTGCCCGGGGTGTGAATACGGAGGCGTCTTCAAACCAACCACTTCTGTGAATCAGATGTCCTCGGGAAGGAAGCTCAAGTGCAGCAACAAAGGTTGTGACATGGCTAGCAGCTTCCTCAAGTTCATCGAACACCAGACGGCGTGCTCGGACGGCAGAGGGCGACATAGGTTCTTGACAAAAAAGAACTATATGATATTCGGGTGTCTATGTGTGTGCTGATTTTGTCTAGAGTATGGTTAAGTTTCTGCTTTGGTTGTGTTGTACCTATACTACTTATCTTATGTACAAATTGAATCATCATCGCATCCACATAGTTTCTCTCTTTTACCGATAGCAAGGGGAAGTACCACCAGCCTATGCATCTACATAGTTGCTCTCTTTTAGCTAAAAAGCTTGGAAATCCGTAAAACTTGGGTGGCCCTCCACAGCGTATGCAAATATCGGTTCCCAAACCACTTCTCATCCATCTGGTACCAATGCCTACGCTACACAGACGATGCCACAAAAAAATGAAGGATATGTTAAAATATTTCTCTTCCCTGTCCAGCTCAACAACCCTTCATCTATTTAACGCAAAGACAACAGCCATCCCTCTCGTCATGTGGGAGTAGTAACTTGCATGTATTGGTGACATGACATGATAATTAATGATGAAAAAGAGGAAGGTATTACCATAACATCACACATTTATATGAGTCTAGAACCTAATTAATTAGGTCTTGCATGACACCACACACATGTTATCACCCACAATGAAGACAATAACATATGCAAGTTACTACTAGTATATTTAGGATGGTCATGGTGGGGAGTAACTTAACATGCATATGTTACTAGTCTAAGTTACTACCTCCATTTTTGCAAAATAAAATAAAATAAGTTACTACCTCCATAGTGGAAAGTAACATAGGTGTGATGTCATGCAAAGTGTCATTTATTGCCATGTAGACTCATTTTGTCTTGAAATTCTGCCACAAGCACACTATGTACTACCCAAATTACTCCCACTAGAACTATGACAAACCTAAATACAACCATGAAGAGAGGACGAGCTAGGGATGATGTTGGGGAGTGACGAGGTAGCACGGCCCCGAGTTTTGTTCGAGTAGTCCACTATTAGGGTCCATTTGATTCCAAGGATTTGCCTAGGAATTTTGTAGGATTAAATCCTATAGGAAATTTTCCTATGACGATTGTTTGATTTGTAGGATTGATTCCCATAGGATTTTTTCCTAAGGTTTCCTTTGTACAGTACTAGTTTTCGTAGGAAATCAAACATTCACCCATACCTATTTTTAGATTCCTACTATGTTGGAATCAAACACACTTTGGTGCATATGAATTCCTATAGGATTGGAGTGAACATGACATACATTTTTCCTATTCCTACGATTTTCCTATCCTACTAATCAAACAGGCCCTCACCCATTTCCCTTGGCCTCTTCCCCCTCATGGACTAGCCCCTGTCCCCCTCCCCCCACCCCCCAAAAAAATCACCAAATGGAAGCGCCGCCAGAACTGGAGCGCTCCTCACAGGAGCACACCATCGAATCTGGCTCCCATGTCTTCTATGCCTGCCACGTCTCCGCAGCCACAACCGACTTCTCCGTCTTCGAGCCGTAGTTAGTTAACACGGTGATGCCGTACACAATGACACTGGAGATCTTCTTCTCGAGGACGTACGGGCTCAGGAGGATGCCTGGCTCCATCCTAGCCCCTCAAGAGGAGGACGATGTCATGACCACACCCTGCGAAGAGGAAGTGTTGAATCTCAGCCTACCTCCCAGCAAGCTGTGAAGAGCGAGCAAGGTCGTGGGAACTATGCGCAAGGTTCTTGGCCGTGTATGGCTGCTGAAGAACCTACAACTCACGGCAGAGGAGTGGGACATCATCATGTCATATGAAATTCTGCATCGGCTCTGGCTTGAGGCGTGTATGTGGGTCGACGGGTTCCACTTCGACCTAACCCTCAGCCTAAATCTCCGGCTCATCGTCAACTTGACAGCGCTTCAAGACAGTTGGTACCTGGTTGAGCAGGAGGATGGCCACTGCAGCATATGCATGCAGGCACTATCGAAGCGCACAACGGTGCGTCTCCAGGGATGCAACCATCCGTACCACCGCAAGTGCATCTTCACTTGGTTTGAGACCAACGCCATTTTCCCTATCTGCCGACACAATGTGCTCGCCCATCTCTACTGACACGAGGTGCATATGCCCCCTTCTATATGAAACTGGTCTTGTGGTTGATAATTATTTAATGTACTGAACCAATGTTTCTGCTGCATGCCAAGTGAACCTGTTCTACATATGTTTACACTTGTGGAATTAATATTAATCCAATTTAGACAGGGAAAACAATTAGTCTAGGATTACAATCCAACAGGAAATTGTCATCATGTCTTATACATTTTACAAAGAGAAAACCAATACGAATCACTGTTCGTCATATCACTGCATAATATGGAAAAACAGTCTAATCATCGTCACCATCATTGCTTTTGGCACCGCCACTTTCTGGATCCACATATTCCCACTGGGTTGGATCTTCTTCCCCTTGCCATTCATCATACATGTCCTGAGAGTCATCAGGTAGAACCAGTTTATTCCTGTCTTTGTCGACTACACTAACCTCGACAGTGAAATCTACTTGTCCATCATGCACAGAGCCTCCTCTAGCAATCAAATTTTCATCAACGTCAGCCAGTTCAGTTACCATACAACCACTGGGATCATCTTGGTGGGCTACATCTGTGGTGACTGGCTCGTCATACTCATTCACATCATAGGTGCTCCTTGCCTCAAACTTTTGCACCTATTGCCAGTCCTTATTATCTCTGTCATCCAAGAAAATTACCTTGGAAGCTTGAGTTACCAAAATATAAGGTTCCTCCTTGTACCACTCAGCCGTAGTATTGATCGATGTGAAATTCCCATCATTTCTAGGGCCTCTTTTCTTGTTCGGATCTTGGTCATACCAATAACACTTGAATAGAACCACAGATCGACCACCAGTCTTGTTGTTATAATTCAACTCAATAACCTCTTTTATGTGACTATAATGATCATAGTCATCTGACTTCGTCATTTTGGCTATCAAGTGCTCTCCACTGGCCGTGATGCCACTATTTTGTGTTTTTAGAAGTTTCCCACGCTCATCAGTGCTGTAGTGGATACCATCATCATTGCAAGCTAAAGCTGTCTACACCCTATTTGTTGTACCACATGATAGGGCTTAGAGACCGTCACTAACATCGCCCGGATTCTCTTGATGCAGCTTTGTGATCTGCGGTTATACAAAATAATCAAGAGGTCATCTCATGTGCACAATTCGTAGGCAATTCAATGTTGAATTTACCATCTTATATGATTCCTATACTATTCCTAAAACCCACCCCCACATAATGGTGGAGCATAATCTTTTCCTTTGGTTTCTTTAAATAACCTATAAAAATGATACTCAAGTAAGACATCTGAACATATCTTGCTATAAGTTTCATTTCATATATGTGAGGATATGTATGAATAGTGCTTACGCAACAAAGTTTTTAGCCTCATCAGCGTTATTCAGCACATACCATGTAAGTTGGTCATATTCCTTCTACATTAATGTTCTATGTTCCTTCTTTCCTACTAGGCGAACACTATGGTTAAAAACAGATTTTTCAAGTTCTTCAATTCTGCCACCCATACTGGAAATCATTTTATGATCAGGAATGTATCTTGAGAAAAATGCAAATGCTTCAGCAGCAATGTATGCCTCTGCAATGCAAGCCTCTGCTCTAGCCTTGTTCCTGTTAGTACCCTTGAAAGTGCAAAGTCGACGTTTTATAGGGTACATCCATCCGTACTGTACGGGACCTCTATAAAGTCCATCTTCAGTCAGATGAACAGCCAAATGCACCATCACATCAAAGAAGGCTGGTGGATATATCAGATCAAGCTTGCATAGGATTTCTGCTATGTCTGTCTGAAGACGCGCTACAACTTTTATGTCCAGAGTTTTGCTACATATTTCCCTAAAGAACTTTCCCAACTCTGCAAGCACGTTGTACAAATCCTTGTTCACTAAACCTTTAACACCAAGAGCTAAAAGCATTTGTAGTAGGATGTGGCAATCGTGAGTTTTCAACCCTTGGAGCTTGTTCCCCTCTACATTGATACAATTTTCAATGTTGGAAGCAAATCCATATGGGAACTTCACACCTCCGATGAAGTCACAAAATAGTACCCTTTTATTCATCGGCCTGGTAAATTCTGCACCTTGAAATTTGTAATGTTTTTCACCGCCCTTATCTACCGTATCTTCAGGATGAAGCTTCAAGTTGTTGTTAACGTTGAGGTTTTTGCAGTCAAGCCAAGCATTATAGCTATATTTTGTCTTAGATGGAATGTTGAGTAATGTGCCTATAATGCTGTCACATATATTTTTCTCCATGTGCATGAAATCAATATTATGTCAAAGTGTCTTACCAGGCCAATACGGCAAGTCCCATAGAGTAGATTTGCGCTTATAAAATATTCTCGGTTCCTTTTCCTTCCCTTGGGAATCTGCTGTTACTTCTTCCGCTCTCTTTCTTTTGGATGCTAGTCCTACTATCGGTGCATCTTCTGTATTCTTTCTTTTACCTCGCCTCGCAGCTGGTTGTTTTCCTGGTTTGACATTTTTGACCTTTTCAAAATGCGCCTGCAACTCAGCTGAAGTGAACTTTTGTGGTGCAGTGCCATATTCAGTCCTCTTTCCATAGAACTATAATTTTTTCATTTTTTCAGAATTTGTGGCCTTGAGGAAGAAAACCCCGGTGGCCAAGGAAACCAGTCTTATTTTGTAGCCTCACTGTGACATGTTTTGTCTCATAGAGAACACATGTGTTATAACATGTTGTCACTCTGACTGACACAGTGCCAAGAGCTGGAAAATCATGGGTCCAGAATAACACAGCAGCACGCATAGGGAACTTGGCATCTTCATGGTTGCTGGCAAGGATATCAGGAGTCATGACACCCTTCCATAGTTCCTGCAAGTCTCGTATAAGAGGCTGCATGAAAAGATCAAAATCCTTCCTAGGTGATTTGGGACCTGGGATGAGTAAAGCCAGCAAGCAGTTCGACTGATCAGTGCATGCCCAGAGAGGCAGGTTGTAAATTGTAATAAGTACTGGCCACATGTTGTACGAGTTATTCATGTTGCCAAAAGGGTTAAATCCATCTGTATCTAGGCCAAGTCTCAGGTTCCTTGGATCCGCTGCAAATCCTAGATGGGCCTTGTCAAAGTTCTTCCATTCATTATCATCAGCTGGATGTCCGAGTAAGTAATCGTCTGGCTTTAGAATTGCTTTGTGCCATCTTGTTTCCTTAGATGTTTGTTCTGACTGAAACAGGCTCTTCAGTCTATCTGTAATTGAAAAATATCTCAGAACTTTACAAGGATCTTTCGTCTTTTTATCACCATTTTTCCATCTTGATTCGTTACATACTGGGCATTCATCGAGGTTTTCATAATCCTCCAAGAATAGTACACAGTTATTTGGACAAAAATGGATCTTCTCATATGATAGTCCAAGTACCTTGATGCACTGTTTCATCTCATAAAAGGATTTTGGTAGTCCTTCCCTAGGGATTCACATGCTGTACACCTTAATCACTGAATCGAAATTTTGTTGGTAATCTTGTTGAACGACTTCTCCTTTAGTAATTTCATTACCAGTTCGAATCTTGAGATACCAGAATCAGGGTCCACTAAACACTTGACATCTTCTATCAGGTCAGAGAAAAGTGATCTTTTAAGAGAAGGAGCGCATTTTTTGCTTGAAGTGGGGTACAGGTCCCTTAACAAACCAGAAAGGTCCTCATCCTCGATCTGATGAGCTTCAGGCGGATCAGCATCAGCTAGAGGATCAAGAACAGGCTGATCATATGGTTCACCATGTTTAGTCCACCTAATATATGTGCGTTGCATCCCATTAATGAAAGTATGGTCTGCGACTCTGCTCTGACTCAGCTTTTTATAATTAAGGCACTCTCGGCATGGGCAAAACACATCCGAGTCACCATTATGCTGCTAACAAACTTCATGAATTCATTAACACCTTCCCAATATGAAGGTGTTGCTTTTTTCCATTTAGTATCCAATATCTGTCCATCTGTTGAGGATAGAGATGGTCAGAATCTTTCAAGATATTTCACCGAACAGATTTTTTACAGATCTAATTAATCTAAGATATCTGAGCAATCTCATTCAATATAGAACTACAAATGCCATGTAATTTTAGCTTATTTCAGGAATTGAGTGCAAAACTATGTTACATATTTGAGAGAACAGATCGACCGAGCACAAAATGACAACCAAATTGAACAAACAGATCAAGTGCAGAACAATGTCAAACGAGCAGATCGAGTACGAATCTACTTCTAGGGAATGATTGAGCGAACTAAGGATATTATAAGCGTACCGTGGGGATCGACCAGCTGACCGCCGGCCTGTGTGCGGCTCGAAAAGAACGGCGCCGCTAGCAATGGTGTTCGGCCACCCCGGCTGATAGACAGAGTGTGAATGTTTTGGTGTGCAGCGTGTGGTTTTGTCCGCCTGCGCGTCTCCAGAAGAATGGCGCCAAGAGACAATAGCTGGCTGCTGGAGTGAAGGCGCGTGTTGGAAGGCGCGAGTGTCAAAGTTTTGGCGCGCGCGGGGTATGTGTCCTGGTTGTCAATAATTTTCACGCGAAAATATCGGCCAAAATTTTCTCCCTCGTTTTTTTCTTCCTTGTTGAGGTCTGGAATTTTTATTACTGAGCTCATGAAATTAACCTATCAGGACCAATCATAGCCCAAAACCTTCAATTCGGCCTTTTCATTGTCTTGTGGCCACCGACCATAGCACATTCATTTTCAGAGTGAGCCCATGAAGAATAGGGCATCCGCCCTAGTTATCCTAGAATCTTTTTAATTCAGCCTTTATGGTCATCCCCTTCCCCCAGCCCCCCCCAGAAAATGCTCCGCATACCTATGTTGTTTTGTTGAAATTATTGCATTACTAGTAAGTTCTATGTACCCTGCACGTGAGAACCAAACAATAGACATATGACATATCATCACTATATAAAATTACAATAGATAATTTTCAAAAAAAATATAATTTGATCGACATCTATATAGTATGTGTGTATATTTGGTCCTTTACTTTGTACCAAGTATATTTAGACATAGCAACGGACCGATGTCAAAACAGCATACGGGGCTGAAAAAAAGTCCATCATGCACACGTTTCATTTACAGAGAGGGTGACACATGGGATCCAGCAGCGCGGCCTTATAGAGATGTTGCATCGAGCAACATTGCCAAGTTCGAAATAGGGAGGCGCGAGCGAGAAAAAAGTCCAGCGTGGTGAGAGGCTAACAAGGAGGACCCAGCAACGTTATCAAGTTCGACCCGAAAAAATAGTCCAACATACACACATGCCTTTTCGAGGTCAAGGAACTGTTTTTTTAGCGCATGGTCAGGGAACTGCTGAGCATAGACCAGTGAAATTTGAGAAAGGATTCCATGGAGCATAGGCAAGAACATTATAGTTCGGCCTTGTCAGGATGAAGGGACCTCTTAGCATAGCCCAGTGAAATTTAAGAAAGGAGACCATGGAGTATAGCGCATGTAGACGGACCATGTAGAATAGCCCAAAATATTTTTAATTCGGCCTTTTGAGCATTGCCCCCCATATCTTAAAAAAAACCTGCCTCCACCTCTTAAAAAAACTCCGCTATATTTTTAAGAAACTAGTCTATTATATATGTGGCATTTTATAAATTGAAATGCCATGAGGCTGCCCTTTTATTTGTAAAAATATAAACATGGACACACGACATCTTTTTAAAAACATTAAAACATAACTTGAAGGTACTAAGGAATGTTTGATAATATATTTTCTATAAATATCGTTGGCGTAGTTGTGACACACATAGTTTAAATCTATTGGAAGTCCAAAACAATAGACGCTGCTGAAAAAAAGGTCTATCATACATACACACATTTCATTTAAAGATAGACCGACATGTGGGTCCCACAAGCGCGGCCTTATACAGGTGTTGTATCGAGCAACGTTGCCAAGTTCGAAACAGGGAGGCGCGAGCGAGAAAAAAGTCCATCGTGAACACGTTTATTCTAATGAGAGGCTGACATGGGGGGACGTAGCAGCCTGAAAAAACGGCTGATGCAGCGAGCAACGTTAGGAAGTTAGAAACACGGAGCGCGAGCAGAGAAAAAAGTCAATCACCGATCCTTCTAATGAGAGGCTGTCATGTGGGACCCAGCTGCGTGACCAAACGACAGATTCGTCAAGAAACTCTATCTAGTTAGGAATAGGGTGGCGCTAGATTAGAAAAAAAAGTCCAGTCATACCCACGATTCTTCTAATGTGAGACTGACATAAGGAACCCAACAACACGGCTGATGTAGTAAGCAACGCTATCTAGTTCAGAACACGGAGGCCTGACCGATGGAAAGAATTCTATCATACACACGTTTCTTCTAATGAGAGGATGACTTGTGGGGTCCAGGAGTTTGATTAAACGGCTGATGCAGCGAGAAACACTATCAAGTTCGGAACACGAAGGCGCGATAGAGGGTAAAAAATCCATCATACACACGTTTCTTCTAATGAGAGGATGACATGTGGGGCCCAACATCGTGATTAAACGGTAGATGCATCGAACAACGCTATCAAGTTTGGAACAGGGTAGCGCGAGCCGAGGAAAAAAATCCATCATACACATGTTTCTTCTAATGAGAGGATGACATGTGGGGCTCAGGAGGTTGGTTAAACTGTAGATGTGTCGAGCAGCGCTATCAACTCGGAATGGGGTAGCGCCAGCGAAGGAAAAAATTCCATCATACACACATTTCTTCTAATGAGAGGATGACATGTGGGTCCCAGGAGGTTGATTAGACGGTAGATGCATCGAGCAGCGCTATCAACTCGGAATAGGGTAGCGCAAGCGAAGGAAAAAAATTCCATCATACACATGATCCTTCTAATGAGAGGCTGACATGTGGGACCTAGCAACCTGACGAAACAGCAGACGCCTCGAGCAACATTATCGAGTTCAAATCAGGGAGGCGCGACCAAAAAGTATGGTCTGCTAGAGACACTATCGTCCGGGACCCACATGCCTCAAAAGACTTCGGCGAGTCAACATCGCGCGAGGAAAAGAAAATCTTGCTTCTGCCACGCGCCAGCCGAGCTTCCTCTATGTTTTTACCAGACCCATCATAGTAGAGGGCCGCAAAACCAGAAAAAAAAGTTTCCCATCAGCCACGGTCGATCCGAGAATTTCGTCGCAGAAGACGCGCCTTCTACGAAGACCGTCGGGCCAATTCGTTGTGGAAGGAAACTTTTCTTATAGTGTACTTCATTAACCTGCTAGTGGTGCCAAACAGTCGGAAGATTAAAGAGCTAATCCTTCATGAAGCTCATGAATCGCCTATGTCCATTCATCCTGGTGGTACCAAGATGTATTGTGACCTTCGTCAAAGATTCTGGTGGAGTGGAATGAAACCAGAAATTGCACGCTTTGTTGCAGAATGTGACGTCTACTATCGTGTGAAGGCTGAACACAAAAGACCTGCTGGACTTCTATAGCCATTGCATGTGCCTGAGTGGAAAAGGGATGAAATTGATATGGATTTCATTACTGGACTTCCAAAAACATCCGCAGGAAATGATGCTATATGGGTAGTAGTTGATCGGTTATCCAAAGTTGCTCACTTCCTTCAAATTCCGGAAACTATTCATGCCAGTAAGATGGCTGATCTATACATTTCTCGGATCGTTGTCCTTCATGGTGTTCCCAAGAAGATCATCTCTGATCGCGTAAGCTTGTTTACTTATAGATTTTGGCAGAGTCTCCAAGAAGCAACGGGAACTCATGTCTCCTTCAGTACAGCTTACCATCCTAAAACCGGTGGTCAAACCGAAAGGGTGAATCAAATTCTTGAAGACATGCTTAGAGCGTGTGTTACATCCTTCAGCAAGAACTGGGAGTAATGTCTTCCATTTGCTGAGTTCTCCTACAAAAACAGTTTGCAATCCAGTTTGGGTATGGCGCCCTTTCCAGTTTCTATATGTAAGAACATGTCGAACACCGCTGAATTGGATAGAAACCTGCGAAAAACAGTTCTTTGGTCCGGATACGATCTAAGAAGCTGAAGATCAAGGTCGCATAATCTGAGAACGTCTGGAGGCTGCTCAATCTCGTCAGAAAACCAAATATGATCAACATCATCTTGAGGTTCATTATGAAGTTGGTGTCAAGTTTACCTCCGGGTCACTCCTCTGAAGGGTGTCCCCGCTTCGGTATCAAAGGCAAATTGGCTCCTCGCTACATTGGCCCCTTTCGCATTCTCTCCAAGCGAGGTGAGCTTGCCTACTTGTTGGGGCTACCATCCACCTTTCCAGATGTTTATGACGTCTTCCATGTGTCGCAACTCAAGCATTGCTTCAAAGATCCTATCTGTGGTGTGGATCTTCAAGAGGATCTAACCTACCGGGAATACCCAGTTAGTGTTCTCAGTGAAACTAAGTGCAAGACTCATTGTAAAACCATCAAGTTCCTGAAAGTTCAATGGTCCCATCACTCTGAGTCCGAAGCAACCTGGGAACGCGAAGATCGTCTTTGATCTGGGTATCCTGCCTTCTCTTCTAAAACCTAGGAATCTCGGGACGAGATTCTTGTAAGTGGGGTAGAGCTATAACATACCACCTCTACGTGTAATAAATAAACAACATGTTTGTGAGCATTGCATACATGCATTACATTTGCACTTGGTTTTAATAAAGAGATAAAATAAAACCCTAATGCACTATTTTCCCCCTTCCTTTTACCCTCTCTAAAAATGGGTTCTATTTCAAAAAAATCCAAAATGTTTCGTACTTTGACTTGAAACAGAGCTCAATTATGACCTTGGGAAATGAATTCAAGTTTTGGTGATATTTTGAAATTGTTCAAAACAGAGCTTTGTTTAAAATCTAAATAGAAATGGGAAAAGAGAAAAAGAAAAAGAATTTCAGAGAAAAAAGTAAGAAAAAAACAAGATGGGCCTTTTCTCTCTCTCCCTAGGCCTTTCTGTAGCCCAGCAGCAGCCTAATCCAGCCCACCCACAGCCCGATACTGTTTCCGCCAGCGTCGTCTTCGTCAATGACGAAGCTGTGATCTGCTGTAGCCAGTCATGTCGTCTGCCACCATGGTCGCACCAATATCCATGCCGTTTCTGCCTGTAGTCTACAAGTACCCCGCCGACACCACCAGGAGAACCCTCGCATGCCACTTCCCCCTCTCCCTTCCTCCCCCTCGCCATGGAAGCCGAACCCTAGTGTTGGCTCATGGTTGATATCGAGCTCATTGGAGAACCCCAAGAGGAAGGTATGATGAGCACAATAGTAAGTTTCCCTCAGTTATGAAACCAAGGTTATAGAACCAGTAGGAGCAAGGAAACACCTCCAAGGTGTTGTTGCCAACTTGGAATCATGCACAACACAACCACAGAACTTTGCCCCCAACTTAAAGTGAGGTTGTCAATCTCACCGGTTTTACTGAAAACAAAGGATTACACGTATTGTGTGGAAGATAGTAAAAGCTTGCAGAAAGTAAACAGAAAACAATAAACAATTGTACATTGATGGTAAAAGAAAGGACCGGGCTCCATAGTTCACTAGTGGTGGTTCTCCTTAAGATATATGACATGTTGGGTGAACAAATTACAGCGGGGTAATTGACAAACATCGAGAAAGCATACAAGCATATACTAATCATCTTGACTCCTTTGAAATTTGATTAGGCATTACAACATTATACATAGACCGTAATCCAACTACATCTATGACTAATAATCCACCTTCCGGTTATCATCCGAACCCCCTCCAGTATTAAGTTGCAAGTAACAGAAAATTGCATTACACATTGCATGTAAAGTAAACAATATGATTGTTCTATGAACAATGGATTGCTATTTTCTCCCTCGTAGCAACATCACATCTAGTACCTTAGAGATTTCTGTCACTTCCCCAGATTACTAGAGGCATGAACCCACTATCGAGCATAAATACTAACTCTTGGAGTTGCTAGCATCTACTTGGCCAAGATATCTACTCTTGGACTTGATTTGGCATTACAACATAATACATAGACCGCCATCCAACTGCATCTATGACTAATAATCCACCTTCAGGTTATCATCCGAACCCCCTCTAGTATTAAGTTGCAAGCAACAGATTATTGCTTTACGAACTTCGTGCAAAGTAAACAATACAATTGTTCTATGAACAAAGGATCGCTGTTTTCCCCTAGTAACAACAGCACATCTAGAACCTTAGAGATTTCTGTCACTTCCCCAGATTACCAGAGGCATGAACCCACTATCGAGCATAAATACTAACTCTTGGAGTTCCTAGCATCTACTTGGCCAAGATAGCTACTAACAACGGAAAGCATGCAAGATCACAAATAAGAAAGACATGATAGAATCAATAATCAATCTGAAATAGCATCTCAATATCTATCGGATCCCCGCAAACACAACATGTAGGATTACAAATAGATGATCTTGATCATGAACGAAGCTCACAAGTTCTAAACATGGTAGCACAAAGGAGAAGAACCAACCATCTAGCTACTACATGGACCCGTAGTCCAAGGATGAACTACTCACGCATCACACCGAAGGCTTGCATGGTGATGAAGAAGGCCTCCAGGGTGAATTCTCCCCTCCGGCAGGGTGCTGGGAAGAGCTTCAGATCCCTCCCGATCTAGGGATGGAGATGACGGCGGCTACAGACTCTTTCATGGAATTTTGATTGTTTACTTAGGGTTTCTGTATCGGAGGCATCTTATAGGCGAAAGGGGAGGCCGAGCGGGTGCCCTAGGCGGCCACACCACCCCCTGGCACGGGCCAGGCCTGGCCGCGCGGCCAGGTGGTGTGGCGGCCGTCTGGCCCCTCTCCGTCGCGTATTTTGGCTTCGTGTCCCCCTTGGTAAAAAACTGACTTTGGCTTTTGTCCCGTCCAATTCCGAGAATATTCATTTTCTGACTTTGCTAGAACCAAAAACAGCAGAAAACAGGCAGCTGGCACTGTGGCATCTTGTTAATAGGTTAGTCCAAGAAAGTGTATAAAAAGTACTCCAAAGTGTGGACAAAACATAAGAAAGTAGATAAAACAAAGCATGGAACATCAAAAATTATAGATACGTGAGCAATGTATCAACATCCCCAAGCTTAACTCCTGCTCGTCCTCGAGTAGGTAAGTGATAAAAAGAAAGAATAATTTTTGAGGTGACATGCACCATCATAAACTTGATCAAAGTATTTGTAAAAGATTGATAGCTGGGATCATAGTACTTCAACATAGCATGAAAAATAAAGTTCTAACAATAAGACATAGCAACTATGTTGCAACATGAAAAGGAACAAACAAAAGATTCATGAATAACAATGATTTGCAAGACGTTTGTTTGTTTCACATAAATAAAACATAGCATAGAGGCATTTAGCTTGTCCCTCATAATGTAGCAAATCATAATTGCATAGGAAACCTTCAAAGTTCATAAGAGTAACTAGATACAAATAGTTTAAGAACAAGATATATCAATGTTATGCATCAATCAACAAGTCTTGGGACAATGCACATAGAACTAAGAATGGCCACTATGCTCTCAAAATAGGTGCATAAAGATAGAAGGTGGAGAATCAACATAAAAGTAAAAGAAAGGCCTTCATAGAAGGAAGAAGGGATTCAAGTTTCATAAAGAGCTTCCAAAAATTATGGTACTTATTAGCTTTCATCTCTAATTTCCCCTATCATAAGAATCTTGTAGTGATTAAGGTTAAAGTGAACAAACTATGGAGTATATGCTTAACAAAGTATAAGTTGGAAATCTCGTGTCCCTTGAATACGAGGGCCGCTCCTCATGCTACTCAAATTTAGTTACCGGTAAGTTCTTGTCATAGTAAGTACATGTGTATCATAGAGAACCGCCAACGGGGTACCCCTTGCCCGATGATATGGAAGAATCCCCATATCAAAATGACAAGGCAAGCAGACAACGAGCATCTCAGCAATCTTCTTATTTACCATGGGAAAATGGTCCTTTTTATCTCTTTCCTCTTTTCTCATATCTCTTTTTTTTCTTTTTCTCTTTCTCTTTTTCTCAATATCTGACTCTTTTTTATAAGAAGAATGCTTCATAGACAGCTCATTATGGTTATGCTGTAGGTTTCCACAATGACAACATGGATTAGACCGGCGGCCCAAGCGTTTCTCTAACACACATACATAACTCCATGGACTTACAAGCTTCCCTTTCATTTCACACCGACGACATCCATAGACAAAAGAGCATGATATCAACTAGGTACAAAGTACAAGTGCAATGTTGAAAGCGTTCTCCATGACAGCATGGTTCTGCTAATCCCCAACATATAAGTGCAACCATATACAACATAGACGACACAATCGTTCAAGTTTATTAAGGGCAAGAAAAGTAAAGTGTTTCATCAAGTTTGTGAGAGCTTTAATCACTAGTTTTCTCATAACAACTTTAATTCAGAAGGTAGATAAAAACATGAATATACTTGGAATAGCAAATGCTAATAGGTAGGTATGGTGGACTCTTTGGAATAACTTGGTTTTAGGAGTTGGATGCATGAGTGGAACTCATACTTGGTTATGGAGGCTAGCAAAAGACTGCGAGCAACCGACTAAGAGAGCAATAATGGCCATAATCATGAAGAGTGACAAAATATCATTAATCAATGCATAAAGTGATACTACAAGTCGAAAACTAAAAGATTATAAAGGCTATGGTGACTTGGGATAGTCATAACATGGTGTGAGCATGCTCCAAGTCAACCCAAATAAAGCATCAAAGGAGAATACCACAATATGATGCTTTAATATGCTAAAACAACGCATGATTCTTCCAAGGAACATTAAGAAATATCAATTGTTTATAACAAGTCATGCTACAGCAAGGATCACTAAGCATAAAGTCAAAACAATATCAAGCATGGCATGACAAAGCATGGGCCATAGTGAAAAACAAGGTCTCTTTACCACTTAAGCATGAACTTTCCTACTCTTTTTCCAATCCAAACCAAACTATTTGAAAACCAATGCATGAAAGAGGGGGTCCAGCCACTTTATTCAAGTAAACTAAGAAAACCAAGCAAACCAAAACCAAAAACAAAACCAAAGACGCTCCAAGAACAACACAACTGTGCATGAAACAATAAAAATAAAGTGTTTGGACGAAACCTAGGATTTTTATTGGTGAAGAAGGGGATGCCTTGGGCATCCCCAAGCTATGACGCTTGTACTTCTTGGATAATTTTTGGGGTGACACGGGGTGGCATCCCCAAGCTTGAGCTTTAGTCCATTCTTCATCTCATTACATCATTCTCTCCATACACCTGAAATTTTTCCTTCATACAAAACTTCACACAATCTTTATTAGCAACATTAGTGCACTCAAGCTAATAAGTCTTTAGGTTCAGTTTCAACACCAATAAAACTTCTATTATAACACAAGCTACTGTAGAACATCCCTCAAAAAGCTCAATTCCCCAAAGAGAACTCAAAAAGGAACCAACAAGAAGCAAATGCAAATAATGGCAGAAATCTGTCAAAACAGACCAGCAGGTAAAAACCAATTTTTACGATGACCTTCTGTTGCTCAAATCAGAAAGTGTTGAACTAATGAAAGTTAGATAAAAACCTGGGGGAGAAGCATAAACATTCACGCCTCAAAAGTACATACAGAGATTTTACACGAATTTGTATGGTGAAGCACAAAAATTTGTTTCGGATAGGAACTTTCCCAATCATTACTTCTCTCTCATTAGAGGTTACTCTTGGCACAAAAAGAAAATAAAAAGGATAAGGAGAGGTTATTACTAAAGTAATAACTTCCAAGACTCATCTAAAAACTTTTGGGTTATCTCCCAATAAGTACTTTTCTTTAATGCCTTTAAGTTAGGCATAAGAAGCAAGAAAAATAATCAAGTGCTCTCAAATGAAGAAACATTAAGAGCAAATTTTGTTTTCATAGGAGAGGCAAAAGAAATCTTCTCTCTCTTCTTAGGGAAGCGTTCTATACCTTTATTGAGTGGTAGTTGATATTTAATGGTGCCTTCTTTCATATTAATAATGGCACCAATAGTTCTAAGAAAAGGTCTTCCCAAAGTAATAGGACAAGAAGCATTGCATTCAACATCCAAAACATAGAAATCAACAGGGACATAGGCATTGTTAACCATAATAAGAACATCATTAATACTCCCCATGAGTTTCTTTTTAGCATTATCATCAAGTGGGACATTCAAATAACAATCTTCCAATGGTGGCAAATCAAGCATATCATAAATCCTTCTAGGCATAATAGAAACACTACTATCAAGATCACAAAAAGCTTTGAAATCAAAATCATTCACTTTCATATTAATGATGGGTTCCCAATGATCTTCTTGTTTCATAGGAATAGAAGCTTTATGTTTCATATTTTCTTCTTTAATTTTTATGAGAGCATCAGTAATGTGTTTTGTAAAGGCCATACTCATAGCACTAGCATTAGGACTTTTCGCAAGCTTTTGTAGGAACTTAATAACTTCAGAGATATTGCAACCATCAAGATCAAAATCATAAATATCATCTAAAGTAGTAGAGCTATTACTAGCTTTAGCACTAGTGGTAGTGATAGTAGAAACACTAATGTTTCTAGAAATTTCATCTTCTCTTTCCCACTTAGCATGCAATTCAGCTAATAGTCCAACATTTTCATCAATTCTAACTTGTATGGTATTAGTAGCAGCAAAGGGATTATCAATAGTTTCAGGTTTAGCAGCCATTTTATTCAAAGAAGATTGTGCTCCAGCCAATGATGCTATATTTCTTTTAGCATTAGAGAGTTTTCCTCAATAGTTTTATTGAAACTAGTTTGTTTGCTAATAAAATCTTTAAGCATAACTTCAAGTTCAGAGGGTGCATTCCTATTATTGTTGTAGGAATTTCCATAAGCATTACCATTGTTGGGAGGATATGGCCTATAATTGTTGTTACCAAAATTATTCCTGTAGGCATTTTTGCTAAAATTGTTATTTCTTATAAAGTTCACATCAACTTGCCCTTCTTGAGCAACCAAAGAGGCTAAGGGAACATGATTTGGATCAATATGATCTTTCCCATTAACAAGCATAGACATAATAACATCAATTTTATCACTTAAGGAAGAGGTTTCTTCAACAAAATTTACCTTCTTACCTTGTGGAGCTCTTTCAGTGTGCCATTCAGAATAGTTAACCATCATATTATCCAGAACATTTGTTGCATCACCCAAAGTAATGGACATAAAGGTTCCTCCAGCAGCAGAATCCAATAGATTTCTTGAAGAATAGTTCAATCATGCATAAAAGGTTTGGATAATCATCCAAGCAGTTAGTCCATGAGTGGGACAATTCTTTACCAAAGATTTCATTCTTTCCCAAGCTTGAGCAACATGTTGATTATTAGATTATTTAAACTTCATTATTTCACTTCTCATAGATATAATCTTAGCGGGAGGATAGCATTTTCCAATGAAAGCATCTTCCCATTTAGTCCAAGAATCAATACTATTTCTAGTTAGGGATTGCAACCATTCTTTAGCTTTTCCTCTCACAGAGAAAGGAAACAATTTAAGCTTAATAATATCTCCATCTATATCCCTATGCTTTTGCATCTCACAAAGTTCAATAAAGTTATTTAGATGAGCAGCAGCATCTTCATTACCAATACCAAAAAAATTGTTCTCTCATAACAAGATTGAGTAAAGCAGGTTTAATTTCAAAGAAAGTAACTTCAGGAACAGGTGGAGCAATAGGTGTGCACATGAAGTCATTGTTGTTGGTGCTAGTGAAGTCACACAACTTAGTGTTTTCAAGAGTAGTCATTTTTTTGTGTTTTTAATAAAGAAAGCAAACTAGTACAACTATTTTTTTGTGTTTTTGATAAAGAAACAAGCAAACAAAGCAAAAATAAACTAAGAAAAACAAAAACAACAAAGTAAAGAGATTGGTTATGAGGGACTCCCCTTGTGAAGATGTCCTTGACTCCCCGACAATGGTGCCAGAAAAATACTTGTTGGCTCGTGGTTGATATTGAGCTCATTGGGGAACCCCAATAGGAAAGTATGATGAGCACAGTAGTAAGTTTCACTCAGTTATGAAACCAAGGTTATCGAACCAGTAGGAGAAAGGAAACACCTCCAAGGTGTTGTTGCCAACTTGGAATCCTGCACAACACAACCACAGAACTTTGCCCCCAACTTACAGTGAGGTTGTCAATCTCACCGGTTTTGCTGAAAACAAAGGATTAAACGTATTGTATGGAAGATACTAAAATCTTGTAGAAAGTAAACAGAAAATAGTGAACAATTGTATATTGATGGTAAAAGAAAGGATCGGGGTCAATAGTTCACTAGTGGTGGTTCTCCTTAAGATAGATGACATGTTGGGTGAACAAATTACAGCGGGGCAATTGACAAACATCAAGAAAGCATACAAGCATATACTAATCATCTAGACTCATTTGAGATTTGATTGGGCATTACAACATTATACATAGACCGTAATGCAACTTCATCTATGACTAATAATCCACCTTCAGGTTATCATCTGAACCCCCTCCCGTATTAAGTTGCAAGCAACAGATAATTGCATTATGCATTGCGTGTAAAGTAAACAATACGATTGTTCTATGAACAAAGGATTGTTGTTTTCTCCCTAGTAGCAATAGCACATCTAGTAGCTTAGATATTTCTGTCACTTCCCCAGATTACTAGAGGCATGAACCCACTATCGAGCATAAATACTAACTCTTGAAGTTGTTAGCATCTACTTGGCCAAGATAGCTACTAACAACGGAAAGAATGCAAGATCACAAATAACAAAGACATGATAGAATCAATAATCAATCTGAAAAAGAATCTCAATATCCATCGGATCCCTGCAAACACACATGTAGGATTACAAACAGATGATCTTGATCATGAACAGAGCTCACAAGATATAAACATGGTAGCACAAAGGAGAAGAACCAACCATCTAGCTACTACATGGACCCCTATTCCGAGGATGAACTACTCACGCATCACACCGGAGGCTTGCATGGTGATGAAGAAGGCCTCTAGGGTAAATTCTCCCCTCTGGCAGGGTGCCGAGAAGAGCTTCAGATCCCTCCCGATCTAGGGATGGAGATGACGGCGGCTACAGACTCTTTCGTGGAATTTTGATCGGGTACTTATGGTTTCTGTATTAGAGGCATCTTATAGGCGAAAGGGGTGGCCAAGGGCGTACCCTAGGCGGCCACACCACCCCCTAGCGCGGGCCAGGCCTAGACGCATGGCCAGGTGGTGTGGCGGCCCTCTGGCCCCTCACCGTCTCTTATTTCGGCTCCATGTCTCCCTCAGTGAAAAACTGACTTTGGCTTTTGTCCCGTCCAATTCCAAGAATATCCATTTTCTGACTTTCCTGGAACCAAAAACAGTAGAAAACAGGCAACTTGCACTATGGCATCTTGTTAATAGGTTAGTCCAAGAAAGTGTATAAAAAGTACTCCAAAGTGTGGACAAAACATAAGAAAGTAGATAAAAATCAAGCAACATATCACCTAGCTTTGGGTTGCCGCCGTCCTCGCCGTTTTCGACCACCCCAACTAAAACTAAGGTCAATGCTGGCTCTGGCGTGCTTGACGTGTTAATCCTAGCCACCTCACATCCGCGCGCGTCCCCTTTCACCCGAATCGACATCTCCAGCCGCCGCCAGTCGCTGTCGATCCCCATCGTTCTGGTGCTCGCCTCGCCTCACCGTCAATCCCAACACGATCCTGGTGAGCTTCTGATCCACGTGCTGCTGTCTGATTCGTCTCTCGTCCTCTGTAGGGCCCTTTCCGTGTAAGCCCGACCCCCGCCGCTGTAGTAGCTCGCTTCTAGCCATGCTCCGGAGCCCAATCCATTCGACCTATGAATTATGGTTGCTCTTGAAGGTGGTGTAGGAGGTGCATTCATACAGGTAGGTAAGCGTGGCCAGGAACAAGAGAGGCATGGCCTCCATAATCTTGAACCCTGCATAGATCTCTAGGGACCGGCTTAGGGACTTGACCCGTTACGGCGGCATCTCCTTAGAGCATGACTCATGGTCTTAGCAAAAGCAAGGTAAAGGTCGTGGTCAACCATCCTCTATCAGGCTTCCAAGGAAGAGGGCTAATAATTTGGAATTAAGAGTCGGTTGGTACGTGTGGGTAAAGTTGTGCACCCCTCTAGGGTTATAATCTTTTCGAAAACCCGTGTCCACGGTTATGGACGACTTGGGAACGGACGTGATGATCATAGAGAACTATAACCAATGTTAAAACTTGGAAACTAATGAGTGTTCTGGAATTACTTCGTCAGGGTCCTTTGAGGGGGTGTTCTGAGTTGAAAGGTTTAGATGATAATGGAGGCGATCTAAAAGATCTAGAGTTGTAGTATTCTTACCTCTTTTGGAATTGATCTGATTAGACGAGCCTCTTCTCTCACTTGTTTTCAAACAAAGCTAGCTTTTGCAAAGTAATCACAGAAAGCCTTTCTAAACCAAGCATGTATCGTAGGTTATTAAGTCTTGCGGAGTACATCCCGTACTCATCCTTGCCTCATTGATGTTTTTCTATAGATGAAGATATTCCAACTAAAGGTGGTTTCTACGTTGACGTCGATGAGTAGATGGGGTTCCCAGGCAGCAACCTAGGATCTATGGAAGGGTCGGTTGCTTATATTTATGGCCTCTTAGGCCCTTTGCAAAGTTTGTTGTTTAGAACAACTTATTTGCTTCTGTTGCTTGGTGTTTGATGGGTCTCTGACCCTTGGTTTGTAATACTTGTATGCAACTCTGCTAAGAGCATACTTTATTAATGTATGGTTTGTATGTTCAGTAATGTTACCGAATTATTCCCTACACACTTCGAGCTCGAGGTTAGGCTTATGTCAGATGAAGATCTGGTATTTGTCTAGCCCTGATCCTGGGTCGTGACATTCTTTCTCGAGAAGGAGCCAAACCTGACTATTTTCTTAATTTTAAGGCATGCTTCGTGCTATATTTATGTACCTCGATGTAATTTTCCCCTTTTAGGTCCTTGATGAAAACAAACGAAGAGGAAGTACTATGAAGAGTACGGCTCGATCAGCTGCTCTCTCGAGAAGGAGCCGAACACGAGTGTTTTTATTTGCTTAATTTTAGGGTACTTCATGCTAAATGTATGGACCTCGATGTAATTTCCCCCCCTTTTTAGGTCCTTGATGTAAAATGTACTCATACCATCCGTGTAAAATTCAAACCTACAAGTTAGTGGTAAAAGTTAAACGAATTTAAGGTTAGTTGTAAATGAGTATGAACAATCTTGGATTTCAAGTCGAACGGCTAAGGTCATGGCCATATCTATATCATACTTTACATCGATGATTCACGATCCCATATCCAAGAATTTACATGCCGCCAAATTGGGCCATATTTAAAAAAACAAAGAGGGAAGTAGTACGAAGAGTATGGCTCGACCAGCTGTTCTCTCGAGAAGGAGCTGACCTGACTATTTTCCCTGCTTAATTTTAGGGTGCTTTGTGCTAAATGTATAGATCTCAATGTAATTTTACCTTTATTAGGTCCTTGTTGTAAAATGTACTCCCACCGTCCGTGTAAAATTCGAATAGAAAAGCAAGTGGTAAAATTTAAACGTATTTAAGCTTATTAGTTATCAATGAATATGAATATTCTTGCATTTCAAGTCGAACGACTAGGATCATACATATCTACATCACACTTTATGCTGATGATTCATGATCCCATATCGAAGAATTTGCATGCCGCCAAATTTGGCCATAATTTGAAAACAAAGAGGGAGTAGTATGAAGAGTATGGCTTGATCAGCTTCTATCTCTAGAAGGAGCAAAACATGACTGTTTTACCTGCTTAATTTTAGGGTGATTTGTGCTAAATGTATGGACCTCGATGTAATTTAACCTTTTTTAGGTCCTTGATGTAAAATTTCCTTTGACCGTCTGTGTAAAATTCGAACCAAAAAGCAAGTTGTAAAATATAAACGTATTTAAGATTATTATTTCTCGATGAGTGAATATTTTTGGATTTCAAGACGAACAACCAACGTCATGGCCATATCTACATCATACTTTATGCTGATGATTCGTGATACCATATCCAAGAATTTGCATGCCACCAAATTTGACCATATTTTGAAAACAAACAAAGAGGAAGTAGTATGAAGAGTATGGCTCGATCAACTTCTCTCATGAGAAAGAGCAAAACATGATTGTTTTCCCTACTTAATTTTAGGGTGCTTTGTTCTAAATGTATGGACCTCAATGTAATTGTACCTTTTTTAGATCCTTGATTGATGTAAAATGTACTCCCACCGTCTATACGTGTAAAATTTAAACCTAAAAGCAAGTGATAAAATTTAAATATATTTAAGATTATTAGTTATTGATGAGTATGAACATTCTTGGATTTCAAGACGAATGACCAATTTCATGGCCATATCTACATCAGTCTTTACGCTGATGATTCATGATCCCATATCCAAGAATTTGCATGCCGGTAAATTTGGACATATTTTGAAAACAAACTAAGAGGAGAAAAACATGATTGTTTTCCATGCTTAATTTTAGGTTGCTTCATGCTAAATGTATGGACCTCGATGTAATTTTACCTTTTTTAGGTCCTTAACATAAAATGTACTCCCACCGTACATACGTGTAACCTTCGAACCTAAAAGCAAGTGGTAATATTTAAACGTATTTAAGATTATTAGTTGTCGATGAGTATATGAAAATTCTTGGATTTCAAGCCGAACAACCATGGTCATGGCCATATCTACACCATACTTTATGCTGATGATGATCGCATATCTAGGAATTTTCGTGCCGCCAAATTTAGCCATATATTTTGAAAACAAACAAAGATAAAGTAGTATGAAGTGTATGGCTTGATCAACTTCTCTCTCGAGAAGGAGCCAAACATTACTATTTTCCCTGCTTAATTTTAGGGTGCTTCATGCTAAATGTATGGACCTCGATGTAATTTTACCTTTTTAGGTCCTTGGTGTAAAATGTACTCCCACTATCTGTACGTGTAAAATTCGAAGATAAAAGCAAGTGGTAAAATTTAAACGTATTAAGCTTAGTTGTGAATGAGTATGAAAAATCTTAGATTTCAAGTCAAACGACCAAGGTCATGACCATATCTACATCACACTTTATACCGATGATTCATGATCCCATATCAAAGAATTTGCATGCCGCCAAATTGCGCCATATTTTGAAAACAAATGAAGAGGAAGTAGTATGAAGAGTATGGCTCGACCAGCTGCTCTCTTGAGAAGGAGCCGAACCCAACCATTTTCCCTACTTAAATTTAGGGTGCTTCGTGCTATATGTATGGACCTCGATGTAATTTAACCTTTTTAGGTCCTTCCTGTAAAATGTAAAATTCGTGTAAAATTCGAACATAAAAGCAAGTGCTAAAATTTAAACGTATTCAAGCTTATTAGTTGCCAATGAATATGAACATTCTTGCATTTCAAGCCAAACGACCAAGGTCATCGAAATATCTAAATCATACTTTATGCTGATGATTCATGATCCCATATCAAAGAATTTGCATGCCACCAAATCTGGCCATATATTTTGAAAACAAACAAAGAGAAAGTAGTATGAAGAGTATGGCTCGATCAGCTTCTCTCTCCAGAAGGAGCCAAACATGACTGTTTTCCCTGCTTAATTTTAGGGTGCTTCGTGCTAAATGTATGGACCTCGATGTAATTTTACCCGTTTTAGGTCCTTGCTGTAAAATGTACTCCCACCGTCCATGTAAAATTCGAACATAAAAGCAAGTGGTAAAATTGAAACGTATTAAGCTTATTAGTTGTCAATGAGTATGAATATTCTTGCATTTCAAGACGAATGACCAGGGTTATGGACATATGTACATCATACTTTATGCTGATGATTCATGATCCCATATCCAAGAATTTGCATCACGCACAAATTGGCCATATTTTGAAAACAAACGAAGAGGAAGTATTACCAAGAGTATGGCCTGGTCAGGTTCTTTCTCAAGAAGGGGCCGAATCCGACTATTTTCCTTTGCTTAATTTTAAGGCGTCCTTCGTGCTAAATTTATGTACCTCGATGTAATTTTCCCCTTTTAGGTCCTTCATGAAAAAACGAAGAGGAAGTACTATGAATAGTATGACTTCATCAACTGCTCTCTTGAGAAAGAGCCGAACCCGAATGTTTTATTGGCTTAACTTTAGAGTACTTCGTGCTAAATGTAAGGACCTCGATGTAATTTTCCCCCTTTTTAGGTCCTTAATGTAAAATGTACTCCTACCATCTGTGTAAATTTTGAACCTAAAAGTTAGTGGTAAAAGTTAAACGAATTTAAGGTTAGTTGTGAATGAGTATGAACAATTTTGGAACTAAAGTCATCATCTAATCCCTTAACTAGATCACCTTTTAATTCATCCCTTCTAGAAGTTTTCAAGTCTATAAAGACCAATATCAAGCATGCATCCTTCCTACTCCATCTACCCTTAAACATAGTCATTTCTATGATGCTTTGGTACCTTGCAACCAATCAAAAACATCTCCTCTTGTACTCAAGTAAAAAACCCTAAGTCTGGAAACGGTTTCAACATCACTTATTTGAATACCTCTCTTTCTCAACCCTTGTGCATTTTTGGAAATGAACTTGAACCATCTTGTGAATCATCCTAGGGACTACCAGGGACCACCCTTTCCCTTGGCTATATCACCTATTAACCCACTTGTTCGTGATGGTTTTGCAGGCAAGAAAATAATATTTCCTGCAAATCTTATCAACTAGCCTAATTGGTCAAAAGCTCACACCTTCATCCTACATTCTTTGGACCAAATCTTTGCAGGGTTGTGTTGTAATCATAAAGGTCTAGCAATACCTACTTCACTTGTTCCAAATGGATCCTTGTGCTTCAAAAACCCACAAGGTTTTGAGGCTATTTAATAACCTGCTTTGGCACCCTTATTTTATTGAAAGTTTGAAATCATTCCCTTGAGCTCTCAAGCATGATCAACCTCAACTTCTTATACCCTGGTGATCTATTCAACTTGGATATCCATCCATATACTCCATTCCCCAATGGCAGCTTTGAACTCCAATATCCAACAAGGTTTTGTTGGTATAAAAATAACATCACCCTAGATCCTTCCTTCCTTGCTTTATACCAAAAATCAACTTTGATTCTCAACACCCAAGGTTGCAAACGCTAGATACACCTTGTATATATCATCCACCTTATTTATAAAGATTAATCAAATATTACCCTTAATTATTATGGACCCAAACCTAATTAATCATTTTAAATAACAAAACCTCAAAACTCCTGCAAAGGCCAGTTTGTTTTTCTCCAAACTGCGTTGCCAGCTTAAGGAATATTTGATGCCTATATATCATACCCTATGTTCCCACTTCACATATAAATATTTTAGAATATCTTTAATAATTCTTTTTGCCCTTTTCCTAAATGGCAGAAATGATAAAAGAAATGTTATAAATAGTTTCCCTCTTTAATAAATACTAGGAAATTTTCCTAAGTGTGTAATCATATTTAAGACCTTATCACCTCAAAAACCAACCTTGTCCAATTCAAAAATATCAAATTAGCTTCTGAAAACCATTACAGCACTATTTGAATAAATGATTTTAAGTGGACTAATAATCCTTGGAAAAATCTCAAATAATTCTAGGAGGGATATCTGGACCATACCTATACACTAGTATAAATGCCCTAGCATGTCCTTTTCATAAATCAAGAGTTGATTCATGATCCAATAGTTTGGACAATATTTAAAATCATTCCAATTCATCCTTTAAACCTCATAAAACCTGGCCATCTGAACTCCACCAGCACCCAGCACTCTCCCTGGTCGACACCATTGTAGCTGGCCACTGTAGCAATGTATGCCCCCTTGTCTCTAGTGTTTAGCTAGGAAGGAGACCAAGATCTTTCAAATCTTACCATCTTTATTTTACTTGCAGCTGCTGCACTGTCCCTCTGCCCCTGTAGATGACACCAGAGCTCACACCCTCTCTCCGACCACCTCTAGCCACCAATGGGAAGGCCATGGACCAGCCCAAGGTCCTCCATGAGCCTAATCCACCATGGACCCTCACCGCTCGGGTTAAATAGGCTAGAGGCACTCCCCTCCACCTCTACCCGTCCATTTCACTTCACACCACTCCCTCATACCTCTAGAAACCACCCCGGTACAGTGGCTCCCCTTCCTCTATCCCACCTTGCCATTAAAACGAGGAGAGAGAGCCCTCTCGGGCATGCACGGGAAGGTGAATCTGCCCGCAACCCTGGACACCTCTCCCCTCCTCCTGACCTCCTTGTGTTCTCATGACCCTAATCCACCTACCTCTGCTCCCTATTATCTGCAGGTACGATGGAGATCGCCGCCCTGACTTCCTTCCTGAGGTGCACCTTGTTTCCGTGGCTGCTGACCTCGAGCACTTGCGGGCGACTCCCCCTCCACCCGGGGCCCTCCGCATATCCCCCTGACAACCCTCCTTCAGCATGGAGCGCCAAGGACTTGCCCCGGTAAGCTCTAGATCGGGCTCCGTTGGTGGTATCGCGTGGCACCCCCAGGATCTCCACCAAAAACGTCGCTCTCTCCGCTTGTTGAGGTCTTCGTGGTTCACCCCATCTCCCGTCCCCTCCTCATCTCCGGGGAAGGTCTCAGGTGAGCCCATGAGCCCCATTTTTCCCGCTGCTAGGGTTTCCCCTCTCGTTTCCGTGGCCTGAGGTGGAAGATAGCCCGGAACCATCGATGGAAACTGAATCCGACGGACCTCCTTGCTCCATACCCCTTTGCTCTCCCCTGGTGACTAATGAGCAGGCTCGGCTTGTCAGCAGTTCGAACTCCACCTACCGCGTAGTGTTTCGCCTGTTAGCTTGACCCAGTCCACCACGGGTCATTCCACTTTAGATTCAACACGTGGCTCTGTTCTTCTTATATTCATCCTTTTTCCATTTACTAGTTCTGTTAAATTTGACTACTAGGATTAAATCCAAAATAAAATGTAAAATACCTGAATTTAACTAGATATAAATATTGGTATGTTCTCTAAGGTTTTACCTAACATGCAGTACCAAAACGTAGGCAAAATATTATTTGTACAAATTATGAGAATTTATCTACCAATTAAAGTCATTTCAATTAAATAAATTCCCCAAGGATTTCCCTCGATCCAAATTGAATGAAACAAATCTCCTCTGGTATCTAATTGTTATACCAATCACCTGGATTTCGACTCATGCCAAGTGGAACCATTACACCCCTTAAGCAAAAATAACAACATACATCCATATATGACTTTACAAAAATCACAAGGTTCAATAGCACAAAATTTTGGGTTGAATGTAACTCTTAGTGATGTGGTACACTAAATCCTACCAAACCCCAGGAGATCCCGAATTATTGATATATTTATAATTTATGGTGATTTAAACATCTCTTCCTTGGGTTGTTTCTGTAGAAAAATCACCACAGGAGTTTTACAACTCCCACATTGATGAATTCAATTTATGCAGAAAGATATATCATATACCTAACTTGTGTCCTTGGTTTCATAACAAAATCCGCTGTAGATTAAATCAGGTGAAAAAGACAAATTTTCCTACAGAACTGACTTTGGGATTTTCCAAGGGCATTCTGGTTATTATATTGGGATGATTCCAACTCTAAAAAATCACAAACTAATTTATATATAACATACTCAGAGCACAAATTTATTGGAGCTATAAATCTGTTTTGGTGAATTATTCACTTAAACTAGGGTTATTTCCACTAAAATAATCATAACTAATTAAAGAAAATTGATAAAATCATGAAACCCCTTTTGTTGGCCTTGTTATTTCAATACCTATCTATTGATATCATCTTTGTACATTGATATTATCCAAACCCAAGCCTTAGACCAAAACCCCTTTATCAAGTAGTATTTGGCAAATAAGCCATAAGAGAAATTCCCCTAAGGCAATCTAAGTATTTCCAAGTGCTATGATCTCAATCTATCAAAATCCTTTGAAGTTATTAATGTGTTAAATGTATCTTTGTTGTATTGTATTGGTGATCGTATGCCATGTGTTGATTGTGACTTTGCTTGTTTGTATGTATTCTCTTTGACAATGATAGTTGCGCTTGTATTGACACTCAGTAGACGAGATCTTATTATTATTGGTATTGGTATTCTTGATTATCTAAAGAAGGAGTCCAGGGACATATATGCCATATTGTTGATCAGAGGCAAGCCACCTTCTTTCTCATAAGCCTTGTCCTATTGTTTTACTGATGCATGTTTCACCTACTGTTTATGAAACTACATTGTTAATATATGATGAGTTATCTCTGGTAGTGGTTTGGCCCCTCCATACCATTACACTCTTGTACTATTAAGTACAACCTCCTTGAGGACACCGACTTGACCCTAGTATGGTAGGTGGTGTATAATACCATACCCGTTGGAGACCCCGATTTTAGCCAAAGCAAAGCTACAGGATGGGAAGACCCGAAAAACTTTTACAAAAAGGTTTTATGGGAAAACCTTTGTGAGGTTTGACCTACAAAGTGAAGTTTGAGAAAAGAAAAAGGGTTTTGTTTTACAAAATGCTGAAAGATGGAGGAAAAAGGTTTAAGAAAACGCACCCGGTTCTTTGCAGTTTTGCGAGAACATTTAACCCGTGCAACCACATTACTCTGGAATGGGACAGGGCTGGACTTGAAGTTTGCTACTCTGGTGTGGGAATTCTCACAATTGCTTATAAGGGATCATCTCCCTCGAATTTTGGGCTTCATATACAAAAAGGGTCTACTATTAGACAATCAACTAGAGGAATGCAGGATCACCCATGTGAGAGACTAGGCGATACTATGAGCCTCTCATTGAAAGTGCCCACTCTGGAGGAGTCAAAATACACTCCGGTTGGCCCGTGGCCCCAATGTCCCAGTGTTGAGACGAACAACTCATAGGGTAGGTCCTATGCTAGAGTGGCATCCGGAGAGTCTTGATTGGTTACTCGACCCACGATCGGTGTAGATTAGGGCAGGGTACCCGGATGGTGTGCGTAGAGTGTAAATCTATTCGAATAGCCATGTCCACGGTCATGGATGGTTGGGAAGGTTGTTGTAGAGTGGTGCTGGTTTTTGATTTCAAAAATGACTTCAGAAAAGCAAAGGCTTTGGAAATGTCGTGACCATGGGATGGTCGAAAAGGAAGGAAAGGAGTTGGTCATGAGATGACCGGAAGGAGGAACAAATGGGTGACCCATACCTAGTGTTCTCCAAAACTTTTCAAAATGGTTTCCAAAATGTTTTACAAAGGTTTTCAATAAAGATATGTAGATGCTATATCTAAAAGAGAAACTATTTGAGAAAAGAACTTATCTTGGAGCCCTCCTACTACCACAATTATATTGCATATCATCTTGTTATTAGTATTCTCTTAAGGTGGTTTGCGAGTACGTTCAAAGTACTCACTGGCATTGTCCCTAGCTATTAACTTGGCTAGGTATCAAGAAGAAGGTGACGTTGACGACTATGCGAGCTAGGACGTTCTCCCAGTCAGCTGCCTGTAGGTTAAGGCATGGCTCAGGATCTACGTTTGATGAAGTTCCACTGATGATTATTGATGTAACCATAATGGCATGTAAGGTATGACATGTATCCTCTTAAGTAATGGATGTTTACTTTGATGCTTGTCGGTTATGTGCCACGACTAACTGATCATGGGATCGTGGTGTCTGCAAAACAGGGATTCTAGGAGGATTAATCTGGGGCCCACATTAAACATATTTAAGATTATTATTTGTCGATGAGTATAAACATTCTTGGATTTCAAGATGAACGACAAAGATCATGGCCTTATCTACATCATATTTTATGCCGACGATTCGTGATCCCATATCCAAGAATTTGCATGCCCCCAAATTTGGCCATATTTTGAAAACAAACAAAGAGGAAGTAGTACGAAGAGTATGGCTCGATCAGCTTCTCTCACGAGAAATAGAAAAACATGACTGTTTTCCTTGCTTAATTTTAAGGTGCTTCGTGCTAAATGTATGGACCTTGATGTAATTTTACCTTTTTTAGGTCCTTGATGTAAAATGTACTCCCACCATCCGTACGTGTAAAATTCGAACATAAAAGCAACTGTAAAAATTTAAACGTATTTAGGATTATTAGTTGTCGATAAGTATGAACATTCTTGGATTTCAGACGAACAACCAAGGTCATGGCCATATCTACATCATACTTTATGCCGATGATTCATGATCCCATATCCAAGAATTTGCAAGGCGCTAAATTTGGCCATATTTTGAAAGCAAACAAAGAGGAAGTTGTAAGAACAGTATGGCTCAATCAGCTTTTCTCTCAAGAAGGAGCAAAACATGACCGTTTTCCCTACTTGATTTTAGGGTTCTTCGTGCCAAATGTATGGACCTCGATAAAATTTTACCTTTTTAGGTCCTTGATTTAAAATATAATCCCTTCGTCCTTACGTGTAAAATTCTACCTAAAAGCAAGTGGTAAAATTTAAACGTATTTAATTTCATTAGTTGTCGATCAGTATGAACATTCTTGGATTTCAAGCCGAACGACCAAGGTCATGGCCATATCTACATCATACTTTATGCTGATGATCCCATGTCCAGGAATTTTCGTGCCGCCAAATTTGGCCATATATTTTGTAAACTATCGGGGGGATGACCCCTGGATAGGCCATGCCAGCGCTAACTGGCTGGCTCCAGGGAAAGATGGACAGATGGACACAAGATAAAGCACCTCAGCCGGGTGGTATGCTTCCCCGGATGGCCACAAGATTCCCTGGCTGGCCCGTCTACCCGGGGGCCAGGATAGCCGGCGGGCTGGCCACCTCTACCTGGCCGCCTCAGATCCGTTGGCCAATGGTACAGGAGGGGGTGACGCTTCCTGCTGAGCGCAATCTTGACCGGACAGGCTGGCGCTACCAGACAAAGGCACCAAAGCGCTAAGGCTGGGAGATGACAGACAAAGTCCCGGCTGACGTATAAAGCACCAAGCTAATGGTTAAAGCGCCGAGTGACGCCCAGAGGGGAGGCGAAATGCTGGGGCACTGCCCCCACTTGTACTGAAGCTTGACCAAGACCCTAGACCACCGACTAGACCCGGCCAGCCGGCCCTCTCTGTAAACCCAAGCCCAAAACTGTAAACCCTAGAACCCACAATGTAACCTACCCTTCTAGCAGTATATAAGGAGTGGTAGGGCTAGGGTTCTAGGTAAGAAATAACAAGTTAGAAGTTAGCCAGAATCCCTAGTCGTTGATCCATCTTCCTCTAGCTCCTAAGAGTAGCTAGGGAAACAGCTCAAGGAGCACTTGTATTGAGCACTTGCTCCCCATATAGTAGATCTTTGCAGGAGTAGGAGCATTACCTCGACCAGAGGGATCCGAACCATGGTACATCATTGTGTTTACAGTATCTGTGCCCAACCCGTTGCGAGTAGGAACCGATAGCATCCTGATTGTCCCCTCTCATGCCATCCCTGGTGGCACTGCCGTGTTCCACACCACGACAGCTGGCACCCACCGTGGGGCACAACACTTCGGCTGGGGTCATCTTTCGCAAGGGACTTCTGCTCGTCGCAGGTGAGCGAGTCGCCTCTAGCCTCGTCCTCATCTTCGTCTCGTTCGATTGCGTCCTCGACAACGCATCCTGCTTCAATGGGGAAACTTTCCCAAGTGACGACTCCATCATGCACTTCGGCGAGCACCGTGTCTACGTCGCCACCATCGCCAAGGAGTTCCCTCGCAAGGTCGTCACCGTCTCCGGTGCGCCTCCAGGATTCTCTGCCCCGATTCACGCGAGCGGCAGCATTGAGGTCATGATGGCCGATGTAGGCAAAGGATGCCGCCCACCTCTGGAGCGTGATGCGGGCGCCGAGGACCCCGCCCGCAAGGGCAAGGCGTAGACACACTGCTCGATTCCATCCAAAACCTTCACATCCCCATCGCCACTAAGCTGGATCCAGCTGCCGCGGCGGCTGCGCTGGAGACCACATGCCAGAGCCTCCTGGAGGAAGCCAACAGAGTCGCCGCACGCCAACGACGCCTGGATGCCACCGTGCGCGTGTACAGCACTGCGCATGGCTTTTCTCGCCTACTCGGCGCAAACCGACAGGTGTCGCCGCAAGGCCGTAACCTAGGCTCGGAGCTAGACCGTGCTGCTGACTCGCGCATGGTGACGCCTCGCCCGGTATATAGCACTCCGGCCAAAAACGGGAGGGCGGCGGAAGCTACTGCCGTGGAGCTTAGCCACCTCGTCGGTTGGGCGATCCGGCTGCATGCGGGAGCAAGGTCTCCTCCCCAAACATCATAAGGCAGGACAACCATCCACGTGGTGGGTTGGCAGGCCGTGGACAAGACCCACGCAAGGACACTAGCAAAAACCGCGACCCGGCCAACGAAGTTGGAAGGGAAAACGCGCCACCCAGGTCCTGCTTTTTAGGTCAGCTAGGCCCGGCCAAGCCAGAGTATCCACAAGACGCACTAAATGCATCGACCTGCTGGTCCAATCGTGTGCGCTAGAGGAAGAATGTCCGGCTGGACCAAGGTGATTCAGACCATGCATCCGGAACGAACTGTTTCTAAAGGGATTTTCGCTCCCAAGGGACACGCCAAAGTACAACGACACCGTCAAGCCGGAAGACTGGCTGTTGGATTATACCACTGTGGTGGCCATTGCAAACGGCAATCGCCGGGTGGCGGTGCGCTATGTCCCACTCATGTTACTGGATTCAGATAGAAACTGGCTCGACAGCCTCCCTGACAACAACATCGATGCTTGTATCGACTTCGAGCAGGCGTTCGTCAGCATCAAAACTGGCTCTGCGTCTCGGGCAAGGACGAAACCAACCGCTCATACATCACCCGGTGGACAAGCATGCACAACTCCTGCGGGCACCAGGCATTCGATTTCTTCATCAACGGATGTAGGGACGGAACAATGCTCAAGCACAAGCTTCACTGGGTAGATCATACCACCATGGCCAAGACCATGGAGATCGGGGACAAATATGCCACTGATGTCTACGTACTTCTATTCTTGTAGATAGTTGTTGGGCCTCCAAGTTCAGAGGTTTGTAGAACAGCAGCAAGTTTCCCTTAACTAGATTACCCAAGGTTTATCGAACTCAGGGAGGAAGTGGTTAAAGGTATCCCTCTCAAGCAACCATGCAATCAAGATACAAGAAGTCTCTTGTGTCCCCAACACACCCAATACACTTGTTAGGTGTATAGGTGCACTAGTTCGGCAAAGAGATAGTGAAATACAAGTGGTATGGATATAAGACAATAGTGCCAGAAATAGCTTGATGGCGTGGAAGAGACTAAAGGCAAAAAGATGGAAGCAAGCAAACATGTAACAGATATAGTTGCAAACGGTGTTTCAACGCTTAGAAACAAGGCCTAGCGATCATACTTTCACTAGTGAACACTCTCATATAAATATCTTCTCTTTATGATACTACTCTTAACTACTCTCCGGTTGGACACTCTAATCTATGGTAGGGCTATAACAACACTCCTCAAAGTTCTCTTTCCCCATCTAGATAACCCTACACTGTCACCTTGAGCTCTAGATGGTTCCAACAAACACCACAATTTCATAGAGACATCCAACTCCAAATATAACTCATAACAAGTATTTGTAATCTGTAGCCTAAGTGCCACCATGGTGTGCTTGTTGTCAGTTTCACACACATGGGGAGATCAGAGATATATTAAAGCACTTAAGTATCAAGGTAGATCCACTTGATTACAAAGCTCATGATCACAATATGATCATGCATAGAGAGGGAGATGAACACATAGCTACCCGTAGAACCCTTAGCCTTGAGGAAGAACTACTCCCTCATCATCATGGGAATCAGCAACGGCGATGGAGATAGTGGTGGAGATCGATGGACATGGCTCTGGGGGCACTTCCCCATCCCAGCAGGGTGCCGGAACAGAGACTTTCTCTGCCCCGAATCTCCCCTTCGGTGGTGGCGGTGCTGCGGAACTTTTCGTGGCTGGAGGCTAGTCGATTTAGGGTTTTCGTCCTAGGGGCTTCTTATAGGCGAAGGGGCAAGGTCGATGGCCGGCCAGGGGGCCCACACCATGCCTTGGCACGGCCTAGGGTTGCCCGTGCCAAGGGGTTGTGTGGCCGCCCTGTGGCCCCCCTCCGTCTCGTCTTCTGGCTCCGTGAGTCTTCCGATAAAATATAAACTTTGGCTTTTGTCCCGTCCAATTCCGAGAATATTCATTTTCTGACTTTCCTGGAACCAAAAATAGCATAAAATAGGCAAATGGCATTGTGGCATCTTGTTAATAGGTTAGTCCAAGAGAGTGTACAAAAATACTCCAAAGTGTGGACAAAACATAAGAAAGTAGATATAAAACTAGCATGGAACATCAAAAATTATAGATACGTTAGCAACATATCAACATCCCAAAGCTTAACTCCTGCTCGTCCTCGAGTAGGTAAGTGATAAAAAGAAAGAATAATTTTTGAGGTCGCATGCACCGTCATAAACTTGATCAAAGTATTTGTAAAACATTGATAGCTGGGATCACAGTACTTCAACATAGCATGAAAGATAAAGTTCTAACAATAAGACATAGCAACTATGTTGCAACATGAAAAAGGCACAAACAAAAGATTCATGAATAACAATGCTTTGCAAGACGTTTGTTTGTTTCTCATAAAGAAAACATAGCATAGTGGCATTCAGCTTGACCCTCATAGAGTAGCAAACATAAATGCATAGGACACCTTCAAAGTTCATAAGGTTGACTAGATACAAATAGTTTAAGAACAAGCAATATCAAAGTTATGCATCAATCAACAAGTCTTGGGACAATGCAAATAGAACTAAGAATGGCCACTATGCTCTCAAAATAGGTGCATAAAGATAGAAGGTGGAGACTCAACATAAAGTTAAAAGAGAGGCATTCATAGAAGGAAGTAGGGATTCAAGTTTCAGAAAGAGCTTCCAAAAATTATGGTACTTTTTAGCTTTCAGCTCTCATTGCCCCTATCATAAGCATCTTGAAGTTATTAAGGTTAAAGTGAACAAACTATGGAGTATATGCTTGACAAAGTATAAGTTGGCAATCTCATGTCCCTTGAATATGAGGGCCGCTCCTCATGCTACTCAAGTTTAGTTACCGGTAAGTTCTTGTCATAGTAAGTACATGTGTATGATAGAGAACTGCCAACGAGGTACCCCTTACCTGATGATACGGAAGAATCCCCATATCAAAATGACAAGGCAAGCAGACAATGAGCATCTCAGGAACCATCTTATTTACCATGGGAAAATGGTTCTTTTTTCTCTCTTTCCTCTTTTCTCATCTATTTTTTTCTTTTTCTCCTTTTCTCAATCTCTATCTCTTTTTTATAAGAAGAATGCTTCATAGATTGCTCATTATGGTTACGTTGCTGGTTTCCACCATGATTAGGCATGGATTAGACTGGCGGCCCAGGCGTTTCTCTAACACACATAGATAACTCCATGGACTTACAAGCTCCCCTTTCATTTCACACGGACGACATTCATAGACAAAAGAGCATGATATCAACTAGGTACAAAGTACAAATGCAATGTTGAAAGCGTTCCCCATGACATCATGGTTCTGCTAATCCCCAACATATAAGTGCAAGCATATACAACATAGATGACACAATGGTTCAAGTTTATTAGGGGCAAGAAAGGTAAAGTGTGTCATCAAGTTCACGAGAGCTTTAATCACTAGTTTTCTCATAACAAGTTTTATTCGGAAGGTAGATAAAAACATGAATATAGTTGGAATAGCAAATGCTAATAGGTAGGTATGGTGTACTCTTTGGAATTACTTGGTTTTATTTGGAGTATGGAGGCTAACAAAAGACTGGGAGCGACCAACTAAGAGAGCAATAATGGCCATAATCATGCAAAGCGACAAAACGTCTTTAATTAAAGCATAAAGTTATATTACAAGTTGAAAACTAAAGGATCATAAAGTCTATGGTGACTTGGGATAGTCATAACATGGTGTGACCATGTTCCAAGTCAACCCAAGTAAAGCATCAAAGGAGAATACCACAATACTATGCTTTAATATGCTAAAACAACACATGATTCTTTCAAGGCACATTAAGCAATCTCAATTGTTTATAACAAGTCATGCTACAACAAAGATCACTAAGCATAAATCCAAAACAATATCAAGCATGGCATGACAAAGCATAGGCCACAGTCAAAAACAAGCTCCTTTTACCACTTAAGCATGGACTTTCCTACTCTTTCCAATCCAAACCAAACTATTTGAAAACCAATGTATGAAAGAGGGCGTCCAACCAATTTATTCAAGCAAACTAAGAAAAACAAGCAAACGAAACCAAAAACAAAGACGAAGACGCTCCAAGAACAACACAACTATGCATGAAACAATAAAAATGAAGTGTTTGGAAGAAACCTAGAATTTTTATTGATGAAAAGGGGATGCCTTGGGCATCCCCAAGCTTTGACGCTTGTACTTCTTGTATATTTCTTGGGGTGAAACGCGTGGCATCCCCAAGCTTGAGATTAGTCCATTCTTCATCTTATTACAACATTCTCCCCATACACCTGAAAATTTTGCTTCATACAAAACATCACACAATCTTTATTAGCAACATTAATGCACTCAAGATAATAAGTCTTTGGGTTCAGTTTCAACACAAATAAAACTTCCAATAAAACACAAGCTACTGAAAAACTTCCCTTGAAAACCTCAATTCCCCAAAGAGAACCCAAAAAGGAACCAACCAGAAGGAAATGCAAATAATGGTAGAAATCTGTCAAAACAGACCAGCAGGTAAAAACCAATTTTTTCGAAGACCTTCTGTTGCTAAAATCGAAAAGTGTTGAACTAACGAAAGTTAGATAACAACCTGGGTCAGAAGCACAAAAATTCACGCCTCAAAACAATGTACAGTGATTCTAAACGAATTTTTACACTGAAGTACAAAAATCTGTTTCGGGACAGCAAATTTCCCAAGCATTACTTCTTTGTCATTAGAGATTACTCTTGGCACAAAAAGCAAATAAAAAGGATAAGGAGAGGTTATTACTGAAGCAATAAATTCCAAGACTCAACTAAAACTTTTGGGTTATCTCCCAATAAGTACTTTTCTTTAAAGCCTTTGAGCTAGGCATGATAATTTCGATGATGCTCACATAAGAAATATGAATTGAAGTAAAAGAGAGAATCAAGAAGCAAATTCAAAACACATTTAAGTCTAACCCACTTCCTATGAAAAATAATCTTGTAAATAAACGAGTCATGAAAGGACAAAGCAACAAGCATAGGAAAGCAAAACAAGTGCAACTTCAAAATTTTCAACATAAAGAGGGGAAACTTAATATTGTTGAGATACATAAAACCATATTTTCCTCTCTCATAATAACTTTTAGTAGCATCATGAATAAAATTAACAATATAACTATCACATAGAACATTCTTATCATGAGCCACATGCATATAATAATTATTACTCTCCACATAAGCATAGTCATTCTTATTAATTGTAGTGGGAGCAAATTCAACAAAATAGCTATCATTATTATTCTCATCACCATAATCATCAAATATAGGAGGAATATTGTAATCATAATTAATTTTCTCCTCACTAGTAGGTGGACTAAAAATATCATATTCATCACTGTAATCATCATATATTGGAGGTTTGGTGTCATCATAAGCAATAGAATAGCTATCTTCCAAAGTTGGGGAACTAAAAAGATCATTTTCATAAAAACTAGCTTCCCCAATCTTAGACTTTTCCATAGCATTAGGAATAATGGTGTCAAAATAATTCATACTAACAATATTGCTATTAGCATGCAAATAAAGTTCCATAGGTTTTTTAATTTTCTCTTCAAACACTTCATGTCCTAACTCAAGATAAATACTATAAAGCTCTCTAGTTTTGTTGTTGTTTCCATTAAGCCTAACTAGTGAAAACAAGAAACAAAAAGACAAAATTGCAGAGTCTAAAGGAAATAACTTCGAGCACTCACACTGGAGGATGTGAGTACCTTTTACCTTACCTCCCGACAGCGGCGCTTGGAAAATAGCTTGATGTCTACGCACTTAAATTCTTGTAGACAGTTGTTGGGCCTCCAAGTGCAGAGGTTTGTAGAATAGCAGCAAGTTTCCCTTAAGTGGATTACCCAAGGTTTATCGAACTCAGGGAGGAAGTGGTCAAAGGTATCCCTCTCAAGCAACCCTGCAATCAATACAAGAAGTCTCTTGTGTCCCCAACACACCCAATACACTTGTCAGGTGTATAGGTACACTAGTTCGACGAAGAGATAGTGAAATACATGTGGTATGGATATAAGACAACGGTGCCAGAAAATAGCTTGATGGCGTGGAAGAGACTAAAGGATGAAAGATGGAAGCAAGCAAACATGTAATAGATATAGTTGCAAATGGTGTTTCAATGCTTAGAAACAAGGCCTAGGGATCATACTTTCACTAGTGAACACTCTCATATAAATATCTTCTCTTTATGATACTACTCTTAACTACTCTCTGGTTGGACACTCCAATCCATGGTAGGGCTATAATAGCACTCCTCAAAGTTCGCTTTCCCCGTCTAGATAACCCCACACTATCACCTTGAGCTCTAGATGGTTCCAACAAACACCACAATTTCATAGAGACATCCAACTCCAAATATAACTCATAACAAGTATTTGTAATCTCTAGCCTAAGTGCCACCATGGTGTGCATGATGTCACTTTAACAAACATGGGGAGAGCAGAGATATATTAAAGCACTTGAGTAGCAAGGTAGATCTACTTGATTACAAATCTCATGGTCAAAATATGATCATGCATAGAGAGGGAGATGAACACATAGCTACCGGTAGAACCCTTAGCATTGAGGAAGAACTACTCCCTCATCGTCATGGGAATCAGCAACGGCGATGGAGATAGTGGTGGAGATCGATGGACATGGCTCCGGGGGTACTTCCCTGTCCCAGCAGGGTGCCGGAACAGAGACTTTCTGTCCCCTGAATCTCCCATTCAGTGGCGGCGGCGCTGCGGAACTTTTCGTGGCTGGAGGCTAGTCGATTTAGTGTTTTCGTCCCAGGGGCTTCTTATAGGCGAAGGGGCAAGGTCGATGGCCGTCCAGGCGGCCCACACCATTCCTTGGCACGGCCTAGGGCTGCCCGTGCCAAGGGGTGGTGTGGCCGCCCTGTGGCCCCCCTCCGTCTCGTCTTCTGGCTCCGTGAGTCTTCCGATAAAATATAAACTTTGGCTTTTGTCCCGTCCAATTCCGAGAATATTCATTTTCTGACTTTCCTGGAACCAAAAATAGCAGAAAACAGGAAACTGGCACTGTGCCATCTTGTTAATAGGTTAGTCCAAGAAAGTGTATAAAAATACTCCAAAGTGTGGACAAAACATAAGAAAGTAGATATAAAACTAGCATGGATCATCAAAAATTATAGATACGTTATCAACCTATCAGCCACCATGCAAGCGTCAATGAAAAGGTTCGTCCGACTGGACGACCAGGGCCAGATCGTCATGGAGGCCACAGTAGATCGACGCCAGCCAGACGAAAACATCCACAACTCCAGGCGGCATGATAACCGCCATGGAAAGAGGAAGGACCACCAGCTGGATAACCAATACGACCCCAGGCAGGTAGTAGCAGTCCAGGATGATCGGGCTGCGGGAGCCAGCCAGAGAAAAAAGCACGACGACCGGCCACCTTGTCCCAAGTACACCATCAAGTCGATGCTTGATGGCCCATGCAACTTCCATAGCAGTGGCAACAAGACGGCTACACATACAACCCGTCAGTGCACCTAGACGAAGAAAATGCTCGAAGTCTGCGGTCTACCACCACCCCCTCCTCTGCCAGCCAGTGGGCAACAGGACAACCGCGAATGCCAAAACCACCAGGACAAAGATGGTGGAGACTATCCTCCCCGGGTAGGGAACTAGCACATCTTGATTACCATGGAGCCGGAAATCAAGCATAGCAAGCGGCGCCGCGAGGCGGAGGTGAACGCAATCGCCCCTACCGTCCCCTAGTTCCTAAACTGGTCAGAGGAAGAGTTCAAATGTAGTCAGAAGGACCAGCCAGGCGTTCTACCGCACGCAGGCACATACGCTATGGTCCTGGACCCCATCATCATCTCAAAGAAACACTCATGAAGGTTCTCCCGTGTTTTGGTGGATGAAGGAAGCAGCATCAACCTCCTGTACCACAGCTCCCTCGACTGGCTTGGCATCAGCGAGTCTGAGCTAGAGCCGTCCACCACCTCCTTCCATGGGGCTGTTCCGAGTCCATCGCATTCACCCATTGGAAAGATCTGGCTAGAGGACAACTTCCGCTGCGAGCCTATCTGGTGCAAGGTGGTCAACCTCTGCAGCGCTTACCATGCCATCCTGGGACGCCCCGCGCTCACCAAGTTCATGGCGGTGCCACACTACGCATACCTCAAGATGAAACTCCCTGGGCCAAAGGGAGTAATCACCGTGGCGGGTGACTACAGGCGGTCGGTGGAATGCACAACAGACGGCTCCAAGATTGCTAAGGCCATGATCATTGCAGAAGAGAAATGCGTCATCATGCAGAACATGGCGGCCCTCCAGGCGGACATGCCGGCTGGCGAGCCAAAGCCAACTAGAGAGGCACAATTCAAGCCATCAAAAGGCACCAAGAAGATCCTAATGAATGAGGTCGAGCCGGACAAGTTCGTCTTGGTCGAAGACGTCCTTAACAACAAATAGGAAACCGCGCTCGTCTACTTCCTCCCTGAGAATCGGGATATCTTCGCATGGTCCCCCAAGGACATGTCTGGTGTTCCAAGGGAGCTCGCCGAGCACTCTTTACATGTCAAGACGGATGCAAAGCCGGTCAAACAGTCGCTACATCGCTTCACGGAAGAGAAAAGTCGGTCAATCGGTGAGGAGATCACTTAGATGCTCGTAGCCGGATTCATCATGGAACTATTCCACCCAGAATGGCTGACAAACCTAGTACTGGTTTTGAAAAATAACAAGACTTGGTTCTTGTGTGTTGACTACACTAGCCTCAACAAGGCAGGCCCCAAAGATCCGTTCGCCTTGCCATGGATGGACCAAGTGATCAACTCCATGGCCGGCTACAAACTGCTATACTTTCTGGATGCGTACTCCGGCTACCACAAGATCCGGCTAAACCCCGCTGATCAAATAAATACAACATTCATCACCCCATACAGGTCCTACTGCTACACCACCATGCCATTTGGACTAAAAAATGCAGGCGCCACATATTAGTGCTGCATGCAAAAGTGCCTATAGTCGCAAATTGGCAGAAACATGCATGCCTATGTCGATGACGTGGTAGTCAAGACAAAGGAGAAAAAGACCCTCCTCGAAGATCTGAAAGAAACCTTCACCATCCTTCGACGGTTCCAAATGAAGCTAAACCCAGAGAAGTGCGTGTTCGGCGTCCGAGCCGGCCATCTCCATCGTTTCCTCGTCTCAGAGCGTTGGATCGAGGCCAACCCGGAGAAAATCGGCGCAATCGAGCGCATGAAGCCGCCGCAGAACCTGCGTGACGTGCAGAAGTTCACCGGATGTCTGGCCACCCTCAGTTGGTTCGTCAGCCGGCTAGGCGAGAAGGCATTACCCCTGTACCAGCTCATGAAGAAAACATACAAGTTCATCTAGACTGCGTAGGTGGACGAGGCCTTCCGTGACCTCAAGCGCATCTTATCCTGTCCGCTGGTACTAGCGGCTCTAGCCGTGAAGGAGCCAATGCTGATGTACATTGCAGCCACTAACCGGGTCGTCAGCATCGTACTGGTGGTAGAGAGGCAAGAAGAAGGGAAAGCTCAGCCGGTCCAATGCCCGGTGTATTACTTGAGTGCGGTACTCTCGCTATCAAAGCAGAACTACCCCCACTACCAGAAGCTGGTGTACGGTGTGTATATGGCCGCCAAGAAGCTAAAGCACTACTTCCAAGAGCACTCCATTTGGGTAGTGGCGCTGTCCCCCATGGCGGAGATCATCAGCAATAAAGACGCCATAGGCCGGGTGGCAAAATGGGCGATAGAGCTCGCTGCGCACTGCATCCGGTACGAACCAAAAACGGCGATCAAGTCTCAGGACCTGGCAGACTTTCTCGTCGATTGGGCAGAGACGCAGTACCTTCCTCCGTGTCCCGACTCCACGCACTGGAAGCTGCAATTTGACGGCTCCAAAATGTACGGTGGGCTCCGAGTCGGGGTCATCATCACTTCCCAAAAAGGATACAAGCTAGAGTACGTGTTGTAGATCCATTTCCGCACGTCCAACAACGTCACCGAGTATGATGTGCTCGTTCATTACCTCAAGATGGCAAAAGAGATCGGCATGAGGCGCATCGTTTGCTTGGGCGACTCCGACCTGGTGGTGCAGCAAGTATCAGGTGATTGGGACGCCAAGGACACGAATATGGCACTATACCGCTTCTTCATACAGCAGATATGCGCCTGCTTTGAAGGATGCGAGTTCCACCACGTGCCTCGAGCAAACAACGAAGCTGCGGATGCACTCGCCCGCATAGACTCCACAAGAGCAGCAATACCACCTGGAGTAGCCCTCGAGCATCTGCGCAATCCCTCCATCACGCCATCACCGGAATTTGAATCCATCATGCTGGACGCAGACCCAGGGACTGTCGGCTCCATCCTGGGAACTACTAGGCCACACCCGAGGACTGCCACGCCGCACCCGGGGACTGCCGCCTCCACCCAGGGGACTGCCACGCCGCACCCAGGGACTGCAGCCTCCGTCCCGAGGACTGCCGCCTCCGGGCTCCCACCCGGTCGTCCACCTGATGAACCCGAGCCAGCCGGGAGCGAGGAAGTGAGGATGATCATGCAAATATTCCTCTCCATCAGGGAGACACCGTCATGGGGCAAGCCATTCATGGACTTCCTGGCCAAAGGGGAGCTGCCGGATGAAGAGGTGGTGGCAAGACAGCTGAAGCGCAGGGCAAGTGCTTACACCATCATCAACAATGAGCTTTACAAGCGCAGCGTGGGAGGGATATACCAGTGTTGCGTGAGCCAAGAAGATGGAATCAGTCTACTGGTGGACATTCACCAAGGAGAATGCGGCCATCACGCATTGTCCAGGGCAATAGTGGCAAAGGCATTATGTCATGGATTCTACTGGCCCACAGCACTAGAGGACCCCGAGCAGTTGGTAAAGGCATGCAACGGATGTCAGCGATTCACTCAACAGAAGCACACTCTGTCTGCAGCACTCAAGACGATCCCCATCACTTGGCCGTTCGCCGTCTGGGGCTTCGACATGGTGGGCCCATTCAGGACAGCGCGATCCGGCATGACACACTTGCTGGTGGTTGTTGACAAGTTCACCAAGTGGATCGAGGCAAAGCCAATCAAGAAGCTGGATGGACCAACTGTAGTCAAGTTCTTCATCGACATCATCACAAGGTTTGGCTACCCCAACAGCATCATCACAGACAACGACACCAACTTCGCCAAAGAGGCCTTTGCGCGTTTCTGTGGGGACAAGGGCATCCGCCTGGACCTGGCCTCCGTTGCACATCCCTAGTCCAATGGACAGTGCGAGCAAGCAAATAGCCTAGTCCTAGCCAGAATTAAGACAAGACTGATCGAGCCGCTGATGAGGACACATGGCTGCTAGATAGAGAAAATGTCGGTTGTACTATGAAGCCTGCGAACAACTCCCAACCACTCCACCGCCTTCACGCCATTCTTCCTCGTCTATGGGGAAGAGGCAGTGCTGCCAACCGACATCAAATTCGATGCACCAGGAAAGCTGTTGTACACAGAACAACAAGCGCAGGAAGCACGAGAAGACAATGTCGATCTCCTTGTGGAGGCTCGAGAGCTGGGCTTGTACAAGTCTGCCATCTACTAGCAGAGCCTGCGACGCTACCACGCTAGCCGGGTCCGTAACATCTCGTTCCGCAAGGGCGACCTCGTCTTGTGGCTGGTACAAGACACCAAGGGGATGCACAAGCTAGCTCTGCCTTGGGAAGGGCCATTCATCATCAGTCGGGTGCTGCATAATACCTCGTACTACCTGACCGACGCCCGCCAGCCGGCGAAGAACAAGATGGATCGCTCAGGCGAAGAAACTGAGTGCCTGTTGAATGCGAACCTGCTTCGTCCATTCTACACCAGATTATAGTACAAATGTATCTTACTTCTATGTAATGAACAAGATTAGGGGCATCGACATAGTCTCGGGGACTCCATAATAACTTGGCATTCTTTGCTGCACTCGTAATTTTCCAGCTACATTTTTTTTAACCCTGGACCCGGTAGTTTCCCTCGGAAACTTGTCGGATAGCCTAGACGGACACAAACTCCGAAAGGACGAATTACTGTACACAATCCCAAGAGACCCCTCTTCGATTTCGGCTGCAGACCACAAGCCGGCTGATAGACACGGCAAGAGCAGGCAAACTCGAAGGATAGTACATGAAAAGCCCAAGGAAAACCAGACGTCTGGACATCTCGGCTGCGCTTGCTCGCTCGAAGCCGGTAGTGAAAGACCAAAGTATTGCGAAAGTACGCCACCTATGCAAACCCTTGCATCCGGCCAAGAGCTGACAAGGGCATGGCTTTAAAGGCCAAAGCTCGCTATAAAATGACAAAGTTACCAGCCTTGCGCGAAAAGATAAAATTTTCAAACAAAATAAATGTAAAGAATATATTCATTTTACACATGACTAACATAGATTCTATTGACCATGTCTCACTTTTCACATGAGATGAAGTCCTGCAGCCGGAGGCCAACTCTGAGATTGCCTAGAAGGAGCTACGAGCCGCCTGGAATTTCCAGCTGGCACGAACCTCGGGGACTACACCCTGTGGGTGCGCTCGCATGCCCCCACACAGGAAACCTGCAGCAAACAAACATTCAAAGGAGCTTCAGCCCGCCTGGATTCTCCAGCCGGACCGAACCTCGGGGACTACACCCTATGGGTGCGCTCGCACGCCCCCACATAGAAGAAAGCACACCGCAAGTGGAAACACAAAGATAACATCACAAAAGGAGGGGAAGCTCCAAACAGAAATTGTCAAAACGACAAAGGTCAAGTATTTACCATAGAGTACCACAAGCAAACAAAGTTTTCACACAAGATACAGATACACCCAGTATTCTGGGGATCAGGCCTGAGGGTCATCAGAGGGTGGAGAGGCACCGACTAGGCATGGTTGCTAGATGCATCGTGGGTAAAGGCGGAGCTCGGCGCAGATGGGGCGTCGCTGTGCATTGGGCTATAATCATAGCCATCAGCGCCAGACGGGTCGGCAAAGTCCTGATCCAGCTGGACGAAGCTCCCGATCTTCATGCCGTAGGAGCGAATGTCAGAAACTTCTGCTCGGAGTTGGTCGTAGCTGGTCCCATGGTGAAACCCTCAAGAGAGACTCCATAGGTCCACATCTGGGTACCAGGACATCAACAGCGCCAAGAACATCTCACAACCGCCACGAGTAGCCTAGTCGCACGACACGTCCATGAGCTCTAGGGCACCGTCAAGCGTCCTAGCCAAGGCGACCATCGTACCCAGGCGATCGACTTCAGGCTAGACATAGTTAACGACCTCAAGGGTAGCGCCACGCAGCTGGTTGGCCTCCTCGCTTATGACCGTCACCAGCTCCACCGGGTGCAGGTCGCGGCCAACATCCACCTTGGGGATACTGAGCTTGGTTGGTCGCCTCAGGATACTGAGCTGAACAAGGAAAATATAAGGGCATAAAGTATCTGGCTGAAGCAAAGGAAGGAGCAGATTCGCCAAGCAGATCACTTATTGCCGACCATCTCGGTGATTTGGCACAGCTCCCCAAAGCCGCCTTCTCCCGGTCCCGGGCGGTCTTAAGGTCCTCCACCTAACGAGCATGAATCTGCTTGAGGTTCATCAGCGCCTCGGCCTGGGTATCGGCGGTCTTCTTTGCCTGGCCAGCCTTGATCTCCATCTACTGTTGGTACAATAGCAGCTGGTTGATCTGGCCCTAGTGCTCCTCATTGGACGCCTCCATCCGGGCGACCTCATCCTTCAGCCTCTCCACCTCGCGGTCCCTGTCTGCCAACAGAGCTGCAGGGGGGTACCCAATGGTCAATAAGAATTGCGAAAACTCGCGCAGCCGGGAAAACAAAGCAGAGAAAGCAATCTTACGCCCCAGGTCCTGCGAAGTCTTGGCGGCTTCAGCAAAGGCTTTCTGCACAAAATAGCAGATGGACTGAGAAGAGAACAGCAAGAAAGGCAGCAAAACAGCGACGGAGGAGTCACCTACCTCGAGAGAAGTCCCAAGCTCCCTAGCTTCATCGAGCCCCTGCTTCATCATGTCCACCAGGTGGCCAACCTGGCCGAGCGCGACGGGCACCGACTCGGAGAGCTGCGCCAGGATGGAGTCCGATGGTGGCGCAGCCGGAGCTGACTGGCTGCCGGTGATCTGAAGCTTGTCATCATCACCGGTAGTAGCGCGCGATGCCCCTGGAGCCTCTGAGCCAGAAACCATCTCCCGACCTCGGCCGTGTTGGCAGCAGAGGTTGCAACCATAGCCACCCTAGCGGCAGAGGCATCAGCCTCGGTCACCTTCGCCACAGAGGGAGTTGCCTCAGTCGCCTTCACCGCAGAGGCAGTAGACGCCCCCTCAGCCCTAGCCGAGGCAGGATCGGACGCAGTCGCGAAGGTCACGGAGCTGGTGTGGGACATCGCATTGCAGAGAGAATGGCAAGCGAGGCACAATAAGTAAAGACAAGAATAAACAAGCACGCTAGGCAAGGACAACAAGGGCACATACCCGGCGACGCTCGGCACAACGGTTGCAGCCCTCGTGTGGCGGCTCCTCTTCCCCCTCCCCCGGCTGGAGCGGTGCTCGACGAGGCAGCCTGCTTACCGTGAGCCTTCGATGCGGTAGCCTCCGCCAGGTCCACGTCCACGTCATGGGAAGCTTCGCCAAGACACAAGAGCAACATCAGCGGCATGACAAAAGGCAGGGCAGTAAAATTTTGGGTGCGAACAACAACCCACCGGGTGGAAACTTGCAGCCCTCGTTGGCCCGGGTGGGGAACCGCTCCGGCTCCTTCACCGGATACCTCGGTGGCTTGCGGTCGGCAGTGAACTCAGGGAGGTCATCCTCACCCATGACATCTTCAGCTAGCTGTGCCGTAAAAAGCTACTCAACAAGGAACATAAGAAGCAAGGAGAGAAGTTTCTTCGGGAAAGGATCTCCTGGAGAAGAAGGAGGAGGGCCTGACCTTTGGGGGCAGCTGGCTGCGGTGGAACGGGCAACAGGAGAAGACCCAGTCTTCCATCAGTGTCTCCTTCAAGATGGTGGCAAGCCACTCTCAAGGGGCCACGAAGGACACCTCCAACTAGGAAACCCGGGTGGGATCTAGTGGCCTAGAAAAGTGGAAAATCTTGTGTGACCGCTACTGTAGCGGAAGCACATGGTTCATCATCCAGGACAACAGGATGTCCCGGGCGACGAGCCGCTCCTCCTCCACCAGCACCACCACCCGGGTAGCCATCCGCTCCATGTCAGCCTGGGCGCCCAAGTTCTAGACGGACCAAGCCTTCTGGCTAGAGGGCACGTTGGAGAACACCGGCACCTTGATCCAGTCAACGTTAGTGTGGTTGCACACATATAAGTATGAGAGCTGCCACAGCATGAATGTATGCAGCATCTCCATCCACGGCATTTGCGACGACGGCCTGGGGTAGACGGTGCAGCAACCAGTCTCCGTCAGGGGGCCCCCTTTGCCAACCACCTGGACCTTGAAGTTGAAGAACTTCAGGAAGTTCGCCGCGTCGGGATGAACACCCAGGTAGGCCTCACAACAGGCTGCATGATGTGAGAACTGCGCGATGGCGTTGGTGCCGAGGTGATGGAGCTGGAGGTCGAAGGAGACCATCAGCTCCAGGAAGAACCTGCTCCAAGGCAGGCCGAGCCCATGGGCGATGTGGGCGAGGAAAACGATGACCTCCCTAGGCCGTGGGTTGGGGACCCGCTCCCCCTCCGTCATAATGCGGTGCCTCACCAAGCGCTCCGATGGGAAGAATGTTCACCGCCGGTACTTCTGCACCAAATCATCGGTGACGTACGAGCCACACCAAACACCTGCTTGCTCAGGGAGCATCTCGGTAGGCGCGGTGGCCGTGTTGGAGAAGAGAGGCCCCATTGTTGTGTCGAAGGAGCGGCGGCACCGGCGCTCAAAGGAAGCTGAAGCGCAAAGGGCAATGAGCACGTGGTGGCGAAAAGGAAGAGGGGGCACAAGAGGAACAAGCATAGGAAGAAGGCGAGATAGGAGAGAAGCCCTTCCCGGCGCCCCTATTTATTGAGGTAGGGCAAGCCGCGCCTTCTGCACTCCCCAATGCCACGTGGCACAGAAACTACCCCACTACCCCCATGACGCTTCGGTGCTGGATCGGTTGCGCCAAAGGAAACACCACAGAAGATCCCATGGGTGTTACTGCGAAGGCCAAGCGCGCGCACGATCCCCGAGAAACCGCTATGATGAAGGCGTGAGCATGGTTACCAAAATTGCGGTAGCAGGCCAAGAGGTTAAACCGACATGACGCATGACAGGCGGCATGCATGCCTAATGACATCATTGACATCATCAACTAGCCGATTCGTTTCCCTAGCCGGGCGGGAGACGGAATCACCACTCACACCATGTGGGTCGGCCACCGAACCCGTGGCCGGTGAACTCCAGCCGGGAAAGTGGGCATCTCAAGCCGGAAAATGACAAGCACTACCAGACATACTCGCGGTTAAGTCTTCAACAACAATCATTTCAAGAGTAGTCAATGAGCACGAAGGAACTTCTCAGCAAGGCCAAGCCCCAACGCGCTCGGGGAATAGTGTCAGGGGGATGACCCCCAGATAGGCCAAGCCAGCGCTAACTGGCAGGCTCTAGGGAAAGCTGGCTGGATGGCCACAAGATAAAGCACCTCAGCCGGGTGATACACTTCACCCGTCCCACATCAAGGTTCCCCGGCTGACCCATCTAGCCGGGGGCCAGGATAGCCGGCTGGGTGGCCACCTCTACCCGGCCGCCTTGGGTCCGTTGGCCAATGGTACGGGAGGGGGTGACGCTCCCTGCTGAGCGCACCCTTGATCGGACAGGCTAGTGCTACTAGACAAAGGTGCCAAAGCGCTAAGGCTGGGAGATGACGGACAAAGTCCCGGCTGACGGATAAAGCGCCAAGCTGATGGTTAAAGCGTCGGGTGATGCCCAAAGTGGAGGCGCTGAGACGCTAGGGCACTGCCCCCACTTGTACTGAAGGTTGACCAAGACCCTGGACCACATGCTGGACCTGGCCAGCCAGCCCGCTTTGTAAACCCAAAGCCCAAAACAGTAAACCCTAGAGCCCACATTGTAACCTACCCTTCTAGCAGTATATAAGGAGGGGTAGGACTAGGGTTCTAGGTAAGAAATAACAAGTTAGAAGTTAGCTAGAATCCCCAAGTCGTGTGATCCATCTTCCTCTAGCTCCCAAGAGTAGCTAGGGAAACAGATCAAGAAGCACATGCATTGAGTATTCGCTCCTCACATAGTAGATCTTTGCAGGAGTATGAGCATTACCTCCACCAGAGGGCTCCAAACCTGGGTACATTGATGTGTCTGCAGTATCTGTGCCCAACCCGTCGCGAGTAGCCACTGATAGAATCCTGATTGTCCCCTCTCATGCCATCCCCGATGGCACTGCCGTGTTCCACACCATGACAAAAACAAACAAAGAGAAAGTAGTATGAAGTGTATGGCTCGATCAGTTGCACTCTCAAGAAGGAGTCGTACCCGACTATTTCCCTTGCTTAATTTTAGGGTGATTCGTGCTAAATGTAAGGACCTCTATGTAATTTTCTCCATTTTAAGGTCCTTGATGTAAATTGTACTCCCACCGTCCATTATGTTCCCATATTTGGGAGTGAATGGGTGAATCATGTCATGGTAACAATGTTGCCACTTGGAGTTTCCAATCAGTAGATAAATCTAGCACTAAAACATGACTATATACATTCTAATCTAGATAAATCTAAGTACATTATATGGATTGGAGGGAGTAGTATATATGCATTCAAAACAAATTGTTATTTCTCTCTCCTTTAGTGCGGCATCACCATCCCCATATGCAAAACAAATTTGAGGACATTTTGATCTTTTTGTCTTCGGCACGGTGTGATTTTCTATCCCTAGCTACCTACCGGAAAAAACAGTAGCACCTCAAACTAGGGACCATTGTTGCGGCCTGGAGCATTTAAGAAATATATCTAATTTTCTGTTATTATTCCTTTTTTCATAAGCATCTATGTAACATCCCATGTTAGTTTTGCCCTAATATATCGGGCTGAAGTAGTCGATCCAACAACCTGAGGAGAACCACCCCGCGCTCCTCACCGTCTTCCTCTATCGCTCCGGCCGCTTGTGCACCATCGTAGCCCCTCTCCACCCTTACAAAAAGGTAGAAAACGCCAAACCATCCTGACTAATCTTCCGCAGTACTCTTCCCCGGAACGACATCTGGAGCGATGAAGCGTAAGATATCTAAGCGCTACAGCAAGGCAGTCGGATTTGACAACCTCCACTACGGACCACTAAGCAACATCACTGGTTGCACCGATCTTCTGAGCAGCGCTTTCCTGGGTCACGACATGGTTGGCATGCCTCGAGGGATTGCGGAAGATCCTGTTCTCCAGTTTGGTTTGTCCTACCTACTTCACTCTAACCCACAAACATGGCCACTAGACCGTGACGAGCAGGTAAAAAATAGTTTTGCATAATTTTTGTAGGATTCGAATCCTTAGATTCTTTCCTATGGGTTGCATTTGGATCAAAGGAATCATCATACGCAAATTCTTTTGAACTGCAACCCCCCACCCATTCTTAAATCCCATAGGAATTGGAACATCTACTTGAGGATCAACTCTCATCGCGTGCGTAGGATCGAAACATGTCATTCACGTAGGTAGTTTTCCTACGTTTTATAATCGCCTCTTTTTCACCGGCAAACCTGTGAAATTCCTATGTTCTCAATCCTGTGATCGAAAGAGGCCCAAGATCTCCTCCAAACATACTAATCTGAAAACACAAAAACGACCAAGATTGTTGATACCCGTAACGGAAGGTGTATTGGCTAATCAAGGATGGCGTTATGTTTTAAGTTTCATGTGTTTTACAGACACATGATTTCTGTAAAAAGTTGGCTGTTTGGCTTACCTGAATACAAAAACATAGGATTACTTTAAAACATGGTAAAATCAAAGTCAAACCTCATGGGAGAGTATATTTATGATGTTATCGTGTCTCTTGGGACCTCATTCTTGTTCTTTGCGTGCGTAGGAATTTTAAAATGAGGTCCAAGTTGGATAGGAAGAATTGCATATGAGTTTTGGAGGATTCTAACCCATAGGATTTTGGAAGATATCAAAATCCTATGGAGTCCCTTCTTAGATCCTACGCCCTCCATTCCATAAGAATCTAAACATGAGCTCCAACCTCATTCTATTTCTCCTTTGAGAAGTCCAATGTGATCACACTATATTCCTGCAAAACTCATGTGTTTGTTTCCTATTCACCATCCAAAGACACCTGTTACAAAATTCCTAATATGAATTTATAGTACCTACCATATCAAACCTATGTTTTTCCTATTCCTACGTTTTTTTAAAAACCATGGATCAAAAGAGGCCCCTAATCTTGTTAATCAATCGTAGGAAAATTGCCTACATTTTTTCCTCTGGTCCATTCCTCTGAACAATGCCAACATAGGAAACTTAACTATTCCTACACTTTTTCTTTGATGCAAACGAGACCTTATTCCAAGGTGTGTTTGTCTGCATGCATTCATGATTTATTCATCACGTTTCTACATCTTTCAGATAGTAGTTTTTCCGCAAAGCTAGCTAGCACTCCACCCTTTGTCAAACACCTTTCATACCCCTAGATATGAAGAAAATCTGTTACAGTGCATTGACGCATTGCTGATTCCACTAGACAATCCAACAGTAGAAGCATTTGTACCAGTTAATGATGACATACCCGGAACATGGGAAGATGAAGGATTTGAAAACAAGGGTCGCTGGATTGATGCCAACGGAGAATGGATTGCGATTGCGAAGCACCCGGGGCGCTGGTACCTCCAAAATGTCTATAGTATGGCACGTATCGAGCTGCCATAGGTGCAGTGTGTTGATATTGATCCATCAGGTAACCAGTGTTTCCCCGGCCCCCCATGCACTTACCGCTACAAGCATGTGAATATCGAGATGCTGAAGATACAAATAGCAAACAAACCGTAGATTTGACAACCAATGGCACTACAGCTCGATGGTGGTGTTTGACAAATTCATTGCCACCATAGATTTTCCTTGTGACAGGAACTAGATTATCCTTCGAAATGACTATCTTGCACCAGCAACGTATCTCGATGCCATTACCACATGACTAATCAGTGATTTTATTGATCGCATACATGCGGTGACAAAACCGCGAGGATATGTTCTTGTCTGGGAACCAGACAAGTGCAGTGAGTCCCATTATTTAAAAGTAAAATTTATAAATTACTTACAACTGCATTGTTCGTGATACTGTTGCTAACTGAAATGCACACACAGGTATACTTGCAGGCCCGCGTGTCATACATGATCCAACAATTGAAGAGCCAGCAAATGTCAAAGCTGGTGACAGTGCAAAGGCTAAAGATATTGCATTACACAACTAGTACTTGGTAGAGCTTGGCTGGGATATCCTATGGATTCACACCAGGGGTGCACGAACCAGCAGTCATGGTAATCCTGCATCATACATCGGTAGAGAACTGCTCTCTTATCCCTCGCTCCACTGCCACGTTTTCTAGAGGGACCTTAATTTGGATGACCCTGTAGCACCGGATTGGATCAGTAGGGATAATCTTGAAGGGAGGTTATTGTTTCTGGGAATCAACCATCCATTCATCCTCGAGCTCCCTAGAAACCCCGAACCTGGTGTTGTCGATGTTGACGAAGCTCTGCCAGTGTTCAGAGGAGACTATGTGTTTGCTACATATGTGCGATGTGAACATCGCCCACATCCAGTTCCAGATTGGAGACGCATGCACGTCAATGGGAGGGCTGCCATAGGTTCATCACTTAACTAAATTGGTGCGGAACATAGGGAGAAAATGTTCGAGACACCAATGTGGTTCGTGCTAACCCTGCCTCATTAGAACTATGTGAAGTTTGACCAAAATAACGGAAATTTCATTATGAGCACTCGCAACATCATTTCTGTAGCTAGTACGTGTCACTATGTAATGTATAGTACTACGTATGTATTGTAGTATCAGTACTTGCAACATCATTTCTACTATTTCTTGTACTAGTCACCATGTACGTAATAATATACTTTCAAAGTATGTGTTTGATGTTTCCCTATTCAAGCACTCAAGCTGTCGTGCCCAATTTTCTAGGCTATTCATTTTGGCATGACAATTAGTAGTACTGTATTGGTGGCAAGGTTTGTTTTGTCGATAGCATTCGTCTAACCTCGCCGCATTTATTCCCTCACCAGCCCTAGCCCTGGCCCCAGCCCTCTCTCACACAGCACTCCTTAATCACCATTGCGCTTCCCTCCATTGACGAACACCATCGCCGCAACTTACTTGTCTTAGGCGGGTCGGCTACAGACGGTGGGTGCTGCAACCTCATCTATAGAGCCGTCGCATCCCTCAGACATCGTCGTGGCAGTGCGGTATGTACATAATCACCGAAACCCTTGATCTTGATGATGAGATGCGGTCAAGCTTTTTTTAGCGCTTGGTTAACATTGGGTTGGTGTTGAGTATATTTCTCATCTAGTGCATTTAACCCGTTTGTATACTACAGTTCAGTTTTACACATGCAAGCTAGTTCCGGGGCTAGATCTACGGTGAACTCTAATAATAAGTTAAAATTTTGTATTGATTGATCCACGACTGTGATGATTTGGGAGGCCACTCGGCATGTTTTGCTTTAGGTTGGTCTCAGGTGCCGAGGTCCCTTTAATTTGGGGAAGTTAGGGCAGCTACTGCCCTATCCTAATTTTTTCCATAATTTCAAGTAGATGTATGCATCTCTAGCATCGGTAGCAGATAGAGCTCATCATGTTCGTCCGTTCGTCTGTTCCTGGGTGTTCGGTATCTGTACTGCTCGATGAAGAACTGTACTAATGTGATGCCTATACCTTGGAAGTAGTACTAATATAACCTGCTAGCTAGAGTTAAGACTTTAATTTGTATACTTAGATAAGAAAATTGCTCCACTTTACTTTCATAGCTGATCTTGTATTGTACTCTATCAGCTAATACTATACTATTTCACAATTATTGACAGCTGGTAGAGACATTATCTATCCACATGATTTTTTTGCAGTGTTCGGGCAAGAAGCTTAAGCTTGGAGAGACTCATCATCGAAGAAGACAAGAGAGCCCTGTGCAATCTAGATGGAGAGGTGAGCCAGGTACACCCGCAATCTAGACGAGTTCTACAAGATGATGTTAATACCAGGAGGGTTAGACGTGGGGAGTGTAACTACCTCGGTGAATTACGCTCTTAGTTACATGCCTGGATGAGCGAAAGTGGTTAAAATAGTACGGTAGGGCCTAGGGGCCACTCACAGGTAGACCTTTCGGTCGTCCTAACCACTTTCAGAACATCGGGACAAGAACGAGCGGCGTAATCGGCAGGCGAAGGGATCAACTACATACACAAGTGAGTATGTATGCAAGCCACATACAACAGTCCTCAGAGCCATTCCATCTAAAAAAATAGAAATATTGCAACGCCATACGGCAAGATCGAAATATCCTAGATAGATATAATAGTTTAGGATATCTCCTCATACATCAAACATCAGAGTATCAGTCGGAAGCGGAAAACAAGATCCGAGTACGGATAAGAAGCAAATCGGCATAAGATGCCACATAAATAGACACATCCCGCCCACAGATCTCACAGATCCCCGTTCCTGGAATCTCTACACCGAGTGATCGTTGCCGACATCATCCGTCTCCTCCACCCAGTATCCATCTTGCGAGTACACCTATTCATCTGAATCAAACAATTTATCGTGTGAGACCCTAGGGGTACGCAGCAAGTCTTTATGCCTCTAAAGGGGACATATACAGGGTGGCGAATTGCAGCAAAAGATAATAACTAACAAGTCTATAGATACTCGCTAACCATCCGCCTAACCAATGATAGACGGATGTCCGTTAATTAAGAACAACAGTTATAACAGTATAATTAACAGATCCATCCTCCTTCTCGCTTACCAACGAGAAAGCGGACGAACAACCCATTCATTGGCAGTTTTATTACCCATTCCATGAGTATTGCACTATTTACTAGTCAAATACTTAGTCAAATTAAAAGAGGTACTTTAGTTATACTTGTCTATGATCGAGAAATTGTTCTCCAAGTCGTCCATAACCGCGGACACGGCTTTCAGAAAGATTTACCCTGCAGGGGTGCACAAATAGCAACACACACTCGATCAACCTCGGAAAAACCAACTCAAAACCCAACGAGGCATTCACGACAAAGCGATCACGAGATTCAGAAATGTTTGAGGCCACGCCACTAAGCTACCATAACGAAGTTGGCGGCTCAAACGGACCCAGGTTTTGAATGGCGATGGCATTGAAACCCGAAAGTGTTACTGGGCTTGTCGATACAGCGAAAATGTGTCACGATCCAAAACAGTACAGGTGCTCCACGCACAATCTTAAATAAAGCAGTAAAGCATGGCATAAGTACATGATAGTAATAAAGCCCCAAAACTACTTTGTGGCACCAAGAAATAAGAATGAATCAAGCTCTGGCTCAGGAGGGTCCATAAGGCCTCCCGGATGTGGATAGTGCGAATAGTCAAGGAACAGGAATCAAGTACTCGGGGTCCTACGGGACACAAGTGAGCATGAAGAACCAAATAGCAGATATTGCTCATCGGTGCCACTTTCATTAGTTATCCCATTACTACATAGGTTAAGTTGTTTAGGTACCTCGTTATCCATCAGACACTCACATACCCTACACATGCTGTTCTACGACCCGGATGGCTCAAACAACTCCTGTAGTAAAGGCTCATGGGATGGAGGAACAAGCTTCGGTGGGGTTTAAAAGTAAAGGCTATGCAGTACTTGGGATTCCATCTAATGCAATCGCGACTCAATGATGCAAGAATAAGATAGAGGCAATAGGTACTATATGTATGCAAGCATGTGGTAGTGCTTGCCTGGGAGCTCAGCTGAAGCGAGAGAAGGATCTGGGTAGTGCTCCTGGGATTCTTGAGATATCCCCTGCTCGACGTCTATTCGAAGAAGAACCAAACAAACAAGGGCCAACATAAATAAAGTGCACAAGCATATGAATTAAAATGCGACAAGCAAACAAGCATGCCATGATGAATGATGCACAATTTACATGGCAATAAAGTAGCATGGCATGGGTAAGGTGTGGGGTACAAGAGTAAAGCATTTTATTAAGTTTTAGTCATGTTTTGCTCTCATAACACTTGTTGTAAACTTTATATTTATATGATGCATGCTGCAATTCAGAACATAGAATGTATAGTTAGAACGGGCTCGTCGCGCTGATCGATTTAGACATATTATTTGTCAAATTTGGAGTTATAGATTTAAAGTTATTAATTTATTAAGAAAAAGGCATTTTAAGGCAATTAAACAATTTCGAAAATTTAAATTAGTCAAACATTATTTTAAATGGTAGATTTGAATTTCTCACATTTTTCTGATTCAAAAACATATATTATTTGTATTATTTGGATTTACCAATTAAAAGTTATTAATTTCTGGATATTAAAACATATTAAACATTTTCAGGAATTATTTTTATTAAAAGAAAAAGGATCTGGAACTTTTGTCACCGGCTCAGACTTACCCACGGTGACCGACACGTGGGCCATGGTCAGGAGCGGGGCCACTGGCGTGCGCGTCCAGCCCGGACGCGACACGTGGGCGAGCCGAGGATGGCGGGAGGAGGCGGGAAAAAGCAGAGGGGCTTATGCGCAAAATTCACTGCGAGGCTGACGGATCTGAATCTGGGATCTGGGAATTTGGCAGAAATTCGGCCCGTGTTCGAATGAAGATGACGGTGAATCTAGCGGGATTTTGAAGGTGCCGTAAAAACGAAAGTTGTAGATCTCACACAGGTCTACAACTTTGTAGAAGGAAGTTTTTCCAAAGGAACAACTTACACGACGGGGCATAGATCGGGACAGAGCGGATTCAGATTGACGAAATTTTCAAAAAATGGAACGTTTCGTCCCGACTTCAGAAGAGGATTGCTTCGGCTGTGGATCTCCAAATGGAGTGAAGTTTGATCATGGGGGTATATAGATGATAGGCCTACAAGTTTTGTGTGTGAAGTTTTTGCAAAGGATGAAAGTTGACGGCGGCAAAAATTCGGGAATAAGAGCTTGTGAGATGTACGTGCTGCTGCTGTACTGAAACTCTAACGAACTAAATAAATTGCTCGCGAACAGCTAGGTCGGGCCGATCTTGTGAGGACGAAAGCGAGCTATCCGCTGGGAATTTTGCTATGCCGCAAAATAAGAAGATGCAGAGGGTGCTCCAATCTATAACTTTTGTTCAGGAAGTGTCGCCGGAGATGGAACGGGGACGCCGGTATTTGGACGGGAACAAAGGGGTTTTCTGCAGCAGAGCTGCTGCTGTTCAGACAGCCTTGAGCTGCTGCGTTCTGGCATGCACACAGCCTTGTGAAGTTGGCGGCAGGAGAGGGGGCGATATCGGAAGGAGGGACCAAGTCTGGCTGGAGAGGAACTCACCGGCGGCCTACTGGCGCAGATAGCCTGCTCAGGGAGGGCTGGATCAGCGGCGGGGCTCATGCACAGCGAGCTCCTGGCACATGCGGCCTCCAGCGTTCTGCAGCTTCTCCGGCAGGCTCCTAGCGGGGGTCATGTGCAGGACGAAGAAGAGGAAGCCGGGGAGTGTCCTGGTGCTCCCGGATCGACTCGACGTCCACCTGAACGAAGAAGGACAGAGGGGGTCGTGGCTAGGGTTTTGGTGCCATGAGGGTGGTCTTGGGGAGGAAGAAGAGGGAGAGGGGAGATGGGGCTGTAGATCTCGATCTGGTTGGAGATGAGAGGGTAGCTGGTAGGAGGAAGGGGCTCACGTGGTGGTGGTGGTTTTTCCAAAAAGGTGAGAGGGAGGCTCGGGTATGGCATGAGAGGGGGTGATCGGCTGCTGTCTACTCTCTTCTCTCTTTTTGTTTCCTTAAAGAGGCAAGAGAGGGACCAGGGGAGAGGCCCAAGTCGATGGTGGGGTGCTGATCAAAGGAGAGAGGGTCGGTCGATGTGGAATTTTTGCCAATATAAGAAAGGATGGGAGAGAGAGAGAGATTCACATGTGTGGATGGAGTGGTGCTCATGCACACCCCCGGTAGGATAAAGGATTTATCTAGCTAGGAAAAGAAACTAGGTTGTGGAGAGAGATATGATCTAGAGAGAGAGAGAGTAGGTATATAGGTCACATACACACACACTACTCATGCATGGCATATACTCCTACACACATACAATTGCATGCATGCATGGAATATATCTAAAAAGAGTGTGTGTATGGGTACATGCACACGGTTAGCTAGGATTAGTAGGTGTATGTGTATGTGTAGCTGAGTTTAGCTAGCTTAGGGATAGAAGGAGGGAGGTGTTCTACAAAAAATTAGAGAGGGGAAGAAATATATGGATGTATCCACACATAAATACACATGGCAAGGTTTTATATGATGCTCAAATGCAATGAGGCATGATGACATGGGCATGATATAATTATGATACAAGAATTATATGTAGGAAGTAGCAATTATATTACTAGACCATGTAGCATTGCAATTTTTAGACAATTGGGATGCTACAGGGAGCATACCCAACTCCTTTTTGCCAATGTTTGGCGGTGAGTATCCATAGGACATTAAGCTGAAGATATGCAAAGCCTACAGCTAGGACGTCGAGCTAAAGAAGCAAGATGGCAAGGTAATCCTTGACGAAGGATGACTAGATTTTGTCAAAGCACATGACTTGAAGGTAGGATACTTTCTGGTATTCAAGAAGCTTGCCACCACTTCCTTTAAGGTGATATTATTTGATAATGATAGCTGCGAGAAGGTGATCAGATGTGCAGGTTATCACCCATCATTTGATGGACAATTTACTATATCGTACGTGTAATAATGTAGTGACTGTTCGCTTCTAATTATTACTATTCTGTAAAGAGGTGCTCGAACACCTTCTGTTATCATGCATCATGTACTTAATCACGCTAGGCTCCAATGTGGGGGTATTTATTGTATTATGTTCGCAACAAAACTATAAAACAAACATCTAGTGTACTACTGCTAGTATTGTACTACCTCCTGTTCCATAGTATAATCCTTTTTAGAAAACTAAATAATCATCTTGTTAGTTCGGCCGCATACAAGAGTTGTGCCGTGTTGGTGTACCTAACAATCAAGTGGGTAGGTGTAGTACAACTCTTGTATGCAGCAGAACTAACGAGATGATTTTTTGTTGTACTCTACTGCTAGTAGTAGTACGTATTGTACTAGTACAAGTGTATTACTAATAGGTAGGAGTACTATTTTTTTAGGAAAATAGAAGCTGTAAATAAACATCATCTGGTCAAACATGACAGCAATAGTAACTCTAGTCGGCGTACACGGCAGTGTGCCGGCCTAGCTGTAATGGCCTAGGTTGTGACATGGTTAATTTAGCGCACGACAGCGTGCCAGCCTAGCTATAAAATGCGCCAGGATTTCAGATGGTTAATTTAGTGCACTGCAGTGTGCCAGCCAAGCTAATCGGCGTCCTGGATGAAGCTCTAGAGGCCTTGTAAAAAAACCTCGTTGAAAGAGTCATCCCATCTTCCCCATCTCGGCTGTTTTTATCCCCACTCACCAACACCGCTTGGCCCCGCATTTGGGATCGTCTCCAGTGTGCGCTTCACACATTTTCCTCGCCATCTCGCTGACTGCATCGGATCTTGCAGGCTGCACAACCCCTCTCCAAAAGTCCCCCGATAGTCATACTCTGGTCCGACCTGTTCCCCCAATCCATCCCGATGTCGCAATCGATGCACAACCCACTGAACAGCGTCTAAAGACAGGTCAGCAACGATGTTTTCAAAAAAATCGCTATGAGTCTGGACACTACCAGCGTCGCCTGGCTGGCCGCATGCTCCAAGGAGCTGTACCGCAAGTTGTGGGCAGAAAAGGTAGCAGATGCCCCAACAAGTACTGCGAGACATTCGTCCCCTATAACGATGTCTACGACCACATAATCTGGTGCTTTCACGGCTAGCAAGTTTGCACGGAGCCTGGATGCGAGTTCATCATCTTGTCGGTAGAGCTAACACCTATGGTAGAGCTCGTCCGCCACCTCAGAGTTGCCCACTCGAGGACTACGCCCATAATTCCCTATAGCCAAAAACACTGGGAGACCTCTAAGCCGGTGCCCACAAGAGGCTCGCGGAGAGCGGATATCATCGGCATCAGGAAAGAGGGCACCATGTTCATCACCCAAATTGATGGCCACACCACGGACATCATCATATACCCCAGGTTTGTTAGTTTACGGGCGTGCGAATCACCACAGTACAACGTGAACCTTTGGTCATTGTCTCTGTGGCATCAACTCCATGCGGTCGAAATGGTGGCTGCATCTGAGCTGACGAGCAGGCCATTATCGGCCGAAGTCACCCTTGAAGGGCTCTTGTCGTACCTGTCGTAGCCGCGGTGTTACCTGGAAGCTTCTGAACCGTTCGTCAGAATTCCCTATGGATTAGGAGTATTGCATCAACAAGTTTCAAAAGTCAGATAAAACATCTAAATATTCTTTGTGATGATCGCAATGTTAAGATATGTATTGTGTCGTACTAATTAATTATTACTTTATGTTGTTGACAAATTCAATTTGTATGGGGAGAGGTGGAACAAGTTTGCGGCAATGTATACCTATTTCCAATGTACGGTGCTGACATAGTGGGTCCACAGACGATGGTGTGACAAGGAAATTGTAACAGGCAGGAAAGAAAGCGCTACCAGGCCAGCACTTGACACACTGTTGTGTTATGCCGAGTATTTTGTGTGGAGGTCTTAACTAGCTACTACTAATCTATTTTGTAGTAATACATATGTACTAGTACTTGTTCAGATCGACCGATCGAGTGCTGAATATGGACTCTCTTTCCTTTTGAGTCATGGCCTTGCTACAACTATTGAATTCCAATGTCTACATTGCTGAATCTGTCATTTATTTTGGCCATTGTCTATACTACTGAATCGGTCACTTTCAAATGTTGTTGAATTTGTCAAGTGGTGCTGAATATGAACTGGGAATCTGTAGATATTTTTTCTGTCTTATCCTGTACTGCTCAATCTTCAAATGCTACTCAATCTATCAAATGTTATGTCGTTACTATTACTAAGGTATTTTTTAGAACTAATACTGATGTACTAGTACCTGTTTGATCAAGTGCAGTAGATGGTCTTGCTTTCCTTTTTAAACTTGACTTTATCACAATCTAGATGAGTCTTGGGCATTTTGGGATGCATATATGGGGGTCATACTGGTATTGATGTGAAGGGGAGGTATGCACACAAAAGCAAACTTGATCGTCAGTTTTGCTTGCTCCAATGATCGAGTGTGTTTGGAGAAAAGGGCAAATTGATCGTGCGACAAGGTTTCTAGAGCTAAAACATGAACGGGTTCTCTCTGTACTGCTATTGAGTTTCAGTGTTTGTATAGCTGAAACAGTCACTTTGGAATGCTGCAGAATCGGTCAAGTGCTGCTGAATATGAACTAGGAATCTGTCGATATTTTTCATTCTTATTATGTACTACTGGATCTTTCAAATGCTCTTGAATTTGTAAAAAAAAATCTCGCTGCTGCTAGACTGCTTGCAATAGAGCTTTTGCATGTGTGTCATCGAAACCGTTGGATGTGTTTTAGACAGAAATGAGAGGGTACTGTGGCGCCCCGTAAAAACCATTACCAGAAAATCGCGTTATTTTTGTGCATTGCATCATCATGACCGCATGCTCATGTCATCATGCCACATTGCATTTGAGCATCGTCATCATCATGCATTTGTTTGTCTGAAACTATTTTCGAAAAGCATATTTTGTTTTCTAAATACCCCGCCGTTATTTCAAATCCAAAACCCGGGTCTCCGGATTATTTTGTTTCGTCTACCAATGGATTTTTAAAAGCGCCGTTTTAAATAATAAAATATTTATTTTATTTCAGGGGGCAGCCATACCGGGCCGTTCCGACCCAGTCGGCCATCCCAGTACAAAACCAGCCTACCCAAAATCTTTCTTACCAAATCTAATCTAACCAGCCCCCCTCCACCTCACCCCGACCTATCCCGTTGCGCCACCTCACCCTGGCCCTTTTTTTCCACCCTATCAGCCGCTGCCACCTCACCCACCTACACCTAACCCCCCCAGCCGACCAGGCCCACCTGGGCACACGCCCCAACCGCACCGGGCTAGCCCCACCTGCCGCCGCCCGACCCACTCCCCCTGGACCGGCCCCACCGACCCCGCCCGGCCCCACCACCCCACGTGTCTGTCCCATCTCCCTCTCTCTTCCACCCCACGCGCCTGCCCCTCCTCAATCCTATCCCCACCACCGACCGACCCCGCCTCCTCCTGGCGCCCGCCGCCGCCCTCCTCCGTTCCGTCCCCGCGCCCCGCAGCGAGCCGCGCCGGCACCGCCGCCCCGAGGCCTGCACGTCCCCGGCCACGCCGGCCCCGCCGCCGGAAGCCCCATCCGCCGCCTGCGCCGGCGACCCTCTGCGCCCCTCCCCACCACCGGTCGCCCTTGGCCTCCCCGCCCTTGCCCTGGCCCCGGGCCCGCACTCCGCCGCTGCTCTTCTCGCCTATCCTCTGCTCGGGTCGCCAAGCCCCACCACCACCAGACGCTTCCTCCGGCCCTACCGCCCTGCGACCCCCTCGCCGTTCCGGCGCTTCGTCGCCACCGCCGCGTCCTCCTCCCCGAGGCAGCGACCACCGCCACCAGAGCCCCGCCACCTGAAGCCACGTCGTCGGGCCTGCCTCACCTGTTGCCCGCAACGCTGTCCGCCGCCTCCCCTGGCCACCGTCGCGACGGCGACCCCTCCTCTGCCTCTCCTTCGTGTTGCCCATCTCCCCGGCAGCGGCCGTCCCTGCCGAGCATGTCGACCGTGCGAGATCCGGCCGGCCCTGCCGCTCGCCGCCTTGGCCTCCTCCTCGAACAGGTGCTGCCATGTTAATCCTAGGCCTCCCGTCCGTGGTGCCGCGTCGCCGGTTTTCCGCGCGCTGTGCCCGCGCAAGCAGCAAAGCCTTCCTGTCGTTTTGGCCCTAGACCCCCTTGTTACCAGATCAAATCCAGTTCGCCCAGATCCTCGTGGCTCGCTGTCTGCTGCTTGTGCTTGGACACCAGCAAGCGTTGAAGGCTAGTGCCCCCGGTTCCAGGCCAGATGGTCGTTTCTGGTGCGTTTGATCCATTCTAGTGGTGCTGGAGAGTGCCGTTTTGGTGATGCTAGTGAGGTGGTGATGTTTAACTCGGCAAGTACCACTGTGGTTGCGAAGTCGATGAGATGGTGTTGATGTGCTGCCGCAAATCGAGACCTTCTGGAGGACAAGAACAAGACGTTTTACAAGAGCAACAACGATGTCGACAAGATCTTCCGAAGACCAACAGTGCAGAGCCTAGAGCCACCGACCATCGAAGCCGAATGCCCGAGATCTTCGACACGGATCCTCAAGTTCTCCTTCATGGAAACCGAAAGCGCCGAGTTCTCGGAGTCCGAAGGTCAAGACCGAACCCGTCGAATCCTCGGTGAACCCCAAGATCGCCTTCCACCACAAGATCTTCGTTAGCGACAAGTACTCCTTCCCGGATGCCAAGTTCGCCAAGAACCCGGACGCCCAGGTCGTCGACACGGATACGCCAAGTTCTTCACCCCGAATGCCAAGACCGACTCGATTGCGCGGACCCGACAAGCTCTTCGCAATGACAAGATCGACACCGACCAGGACGTATCCGAGGCGCACCGAAACCGAACCAAGTCCTTCTTCGCGGAACGCCAAGATCTACTCTGTTATCCGAGAACTATCCCGCCGAGACCGAACCCCAGATCCGGACCCTGAGACCCGACCCCGAACCCCTCGGAGCCAAGTTCGCCGAACCCTAATGTGTGACCCCTATCCGAGACCCCTCATATTTTCTATAATATATGATATACTTGTTGCATACTAAAATTGTTCATGCATGCATATCTTGTCTGTGGATTGGGGGCATTTTGCCGATTCACCTAATAATTAAATATGGAGGCCATATGCGGACATTTCCAGTCTCATATTGGTTCTATTTAAATTTGTGTAGCGAACCGGTGATATAATTTTGCCTTGTTAAGACAACATTTAAATTGCAGGGTATCTAAATAACTTGAACCACTTAAATATTTGTCGGGACCCCGGTTCCGCTTAATATTGCCTAATTGCATCGCACCTTTGCCATGACATACATCATACATGCATCATGCCCGATCTTTTGCCATAGTATTAAATAGTGCACCCGGTGTTTCTTCTAGTGTTTTGTGTCTTCGCGGATTAGGCCGATGAGTTGATGCGAGTGTCGAACCGATCTTCGGATGAACCTTCGGCAATGTTTTCAGGCGAGCATCCCTTCCCCTTCTACCAATTTTGCCTTTTTAGTCTTTATTCCTCCTGTTGATCTATTGCTATCACATTGCGATGCTCTAGTTTTCGTGCCCGTGATATCCCTTGCAGCCTTATATTGCCTTGGACACATCCTATTACCTGTTGTTTGGTAGATAGTTGGACTTGCACGTCGTAGTCGCTTGCTCAAGTGCTGTTGCGTGTCGTCCAGAACCACAGTTGTTGGAGTAATGCCGCATGCTTTTTGTTGGAGATGATTATGGCTTTAATTACTGTTTAATAACTAAAACTGAAAGTAGGTAAATGCAGAGGCACCGGTGGGTGATAGACAATATTTGGTTTCCGACCGCTCACTGGTGTCCCGTAGGACCCGAGTTCTTGACACCTGTTCCGAGATCGAGCGCGCTAACCACAGGTGGGGTGTGTGGGCACCCCCATCGATTAGTACCTGATTTCAAAGTATTGTACTGGGGGCCACAAACTAGTTTGAGGTTTTATTTACTATCCTGTACTTATGCCATGTTTTACTGCTTTATTTAAATTGTGCGAGGTACTGTTTACTATCCTGTACTTATGCCATGTTTTACTGCACACTGTACTGTTTAGGATTGCGGAGTGTTTTCGCGGTATCGACAAGCCCAGTCACACTTTCGGGTTCCCAGTCGTTTACCGCCATTGGCGCAAACCCTGAGTCCGTCTCGGAGACCGGCCAACTTCATTGCGGGTAGCTTAGTGGGGTGGCCCCCATGTACTTGCTTTGGGTCTGGGAAACGTCATGACTTAGGCCCCGCCGACATACCGATGGGTGTATGTTAATTGATCTGGCAAAAAGGGTCAAAGTGCGTGTGGATACTTTGGTGCACCCTGCGGTTAAATCTTTTTCAAAAGCCGTGTCATGGTTATGGACGACTTGGAGCACAGTTCTCGATCATAGACAACTATAACTAAAGTTTACTGCTATAATCTGACTTGTATCCGATATGACTAGTAATCAGCTTCACTACAACGGAATGGCTAAATAAAAGTACCAACGACTGCTGGGTTTGGGATATCTCATGCCAATTGTATCAGACTAGTAAGTGTTGCAACTTCAATGGAATGCTTAACTAAAAGTGCCCACTGCTTATTATATCAGGATGACTATCTATACCTGACTAGTAATTGATGCAACAATAACCGAATAAATAAAACTGCCAACTGTGTGAGTTCCTCGGTTGACTTCCTCGTTTGGTCTCGACGGGGAAATACCAGGATGGGTATGTGTGGTGGTAGAATCAGGTTGGTTCCGAATAGGTCCTTCTTATCCCTCTCTAATAGCCGACAGTTATCTGGAGTCTCCATAGGTTGTTTAGTGCATGCTGCCGCTTCTGATCCACCATACCTATGTAGGCGAGGACCGTCAATTCTAGTCTCGTAGATGTCTTGGCCTCGATCTTGGCCTCTTTTCCTTTGCCCTTTGTCGGCACCTTTGTTTTAGCAGGTTTTGAGATCGGCGTCGTTAGCAGGGTTCCCCTTCGGTTTGGCCAGGGGGGTTATGGACGCTATTGGTTATTCTTCAGGGCTCTTAGCCCCATTTGCATCTTGTCCGTAGTCGGACGCTCTACCGTTTGCCAGGTGATTTGGATCTTTGTATTGTATATCTGTATTCTTGACTCTTTGAGTCGTAGTTGTATATATCTGTTCTGTGGGTCCCATCGAGGACTGTTGTGTAATGTTATTACTTCGTTTTCCACCCGCACGAAAGTGCCTGGTGGGCGTCCTTGAATCGTTTCTATGCGGGTTTGGCGAAAAAGACCAAAACTTGCATAGGGCCGATTCGAGGGTGTTACAGGTACCATGTGAAGTCATTGGATACCAGTCTAGTTTTGGCGCACGCGATCTGTGTCCCTTTTTCTTTAGATATTTTTACACAAATATATGTCAAAATAATTATCGCTTTTTTACTCCGGTAGTGAGATCTGTGTTCCGAATCCGGCCGAGCCACACTCCCATTCGGCCCCTATTTATCCCACAGAAATTTAATTCAGCCTTGTAGGGCTCAGGGGACTTGCTGACAACCACCCATTTAAATATTTATCAAGGATCCCATGGTGAATAGCACATGAAGTATAGCCCATTGAGTATAGTAGATGTAGAATAGCCCAAAATGTCTAATTCGGCGTTTTTGGAATTTCCCTTTAAAACAAAAAAACCCGCATATCCATGTTTTTAAAAAACTACTCCATTATCTGACATTTAATAAATTGAGATGCCAGGATTGCTTCCCTTTTATTTTAATAACAGAGATAACATGGACACATGAAATCTTTTTAAGAAGGCTAATACATATAAGTTATAGGTACTATAAAACTATTTAATGAGAATGTTTATCTTATTTGTTTGTCTTAGTGGCAACGCAAATGGTTTATATGTGTTTTGAAGTCTTGAGTTCGATTCTCTGTGCTTGACATAAAATTACCTTCGGTTTACATTTTTCTTCTAACAGTATTGCTTTATGGAGAGGCTAACATTGTGGACCCACCAGCCTGCAACATACCTCGATTTTAATGGTCGGGCTTGAAACAAAGTTAAATACTTGTACAGAGAGGCTGGCATCAGGGACCCAGCCGCCAGAACATACGAGGCTGCATCTGGGACCCACAAGCCAGAAAATACTAGAGAGGCTAACATAGGGGCCTCAACAGCAACACCATACATGACTGCCACATCGAGCAATGTCGCCAAGGTCAAAACAGCAGACGTGGTCGAAAAACGTCCATCATACGCATGTTTGATTTACAGAGAGACCGGCATGTGGGACCAGTATCATGGCCTTATATAGGTTCTGCCTTGAGTAACATTGCCAAGTTCGAAAAAGGGAGGCACGAGCGAGAAAAAAGTATAGCATCCACACATTTCTTCTAATGAGAGGCTCACATGGGGGACCCAGCAGCCAGGAAAAATGGTTGATGCATCGAGCAACGCTATCAAGTTCGAAACATGGAGGCGCAGCCGAGGGAAAAAATTCCATCATACATGTTTCTTCTAATGAGTGGATGACATGTGGGGCCCAGTAGCATGACTAAACGGTAGATGCTGCGAGCAACGTTATCAAGTTTGGAACACGGAGGGGCAATCGAGGGAAAAAATTCTATCATACACATGTTTCTTCTAATGAGAGGATGACAAGTGGGGTCCAGGAGTTGGATTAAACGGTAGATGCATCGAGAAGCGCTATCAAGATCAGAACAGGGTAGCATGAGCGAAGAAAAGAATTCCATCATTCACATGATTCTTGTAATGTGAGGCACATGGGGGCCCAACAGTGTGACTAAACGGCGGAGAGATCGAGCAACGTTATTGAGTTGAAATCAGGGAGGCAATAGCCACGGAAAAAAATTCCATCATGCACACGTCTCTTCTAATGAGAGGATGACATGTGGGAACTAGTAGCGTGATTATACAACAGATGCATCGAGCAAAGCTATCAAGTTCAGAACAGGGTAGCACGGGCGAAGGAAAAAAGTTCCATCATACACACGATTCTTCTAATGAGAGGCTGACATGTGGGACCCAGCTGCCTGACTAAACGGCAAACACACCGAGCAACGTTATTGAGTTCAAATCAGAGAGGAGCGACCGAAAAGTATGGTCCGCTAGAGACACTGACGTATGGGACCCACACGACTAAAAGGACTTCGGGGAGTCAACATCGTGCGAGGAAACAAAAATCTTGCTTCTGCCACGCGCCAGCCGAGCTTCCTCGATGTTTTTAGCGGTTCCGTCGTAGTAGAGGGCCGCGAAACCGGAAAATAAAAGTTTTCCATCAGCCATGGCCGAGCCGAGAATTTCGTCGTGGAAGACGCGCCTTCTACAACGACCGTCGGGCCAAGTCGTTGCGGAAGGAAACTTTTCTTGTAGTGTATAGGATGGATAATAGCTTTTTATATGAGTTTAATTACCTTTTTCCTTATCACTTCTTTCATTCTTGGATGGAAATGGTGTTGATAATCAACAATGGGCTTTACATATTCTTCCAAATTAATTTTTTGCATACATAAAGTAGGACTCATACCATTCAAATCATCAAGAGAATAACTAATTGATGGTCTATGAGCATGTAGTACATAAGGTAGCTTTGATTCTTCTCTAGCTGAAATGTTGGCACTAATAATAACATGATATATATTATTTTCATCAAGGTATGCATATTTCAAATCATCAAGCAAAGGCTTAAGTTCAAAGCTAGGTTCCTCTTTAGGTGGAGGAAACTCTCCTAAATCATCAGGTGGAATATTTAATTACAACATAGGATGTTGTTGAGGTAGTATTTGTTCCGAGGCTTATTTTTATTGTTGGTGAAGGGTTCATCTTGGTTAACTATATAGCGCTCCATCGCATCTGACCAAGTGACAACTACATAAGATAGAATTTCCACTTCGCCCTTAAAAAATGGTTCTTTTTCTAGATGTTTATCACTAAACTTAGAAAACTTAAATTATAGCTTTTGCTAGCAAACTTAACAAACACTTATGTCGCGTGTCGGAACGAAGATACCGAGGATGTCTCACACCCCCATTTTGGTTCGGCGGTGGGCACTAAGGTAACATGGCCTCAGCTCACACACAGATCACACACATCACACATAATGTTTTTTACCCGGGTTCAGGACACCCTTCGGCTAACAACCCTACGTCCTTCTTTGGTGGATTATCTTGTGGATATATTACAACAAGATCAACAATATAGTGTCAGCGAGTCGCTTTGAACTAGCTTCTACACTTCCCGGGCTTCCTCTTTCTTTCTATCTCACAATCTATCTCTCCTAGAGAATGTCTCAGTTATTGCTCTCTTCACGTTCTCTTCTCATCCTCAACTATTTTCTACCTCTCTCTATCTCTCTCTTCCACACTGCTGGAGGTACCAGCTCCGCCTTCTACCCAATTTTCCTCTATCCAAGGTTTCCCTCCTCCAAAGAGCTCTCCTTCTAAAAACCCTTTCTCCTCTAGAAAACCCCTCATTCCTCTACTATGGCCAAGGATGTCCTTTTATACTGGAAGGGGGTACCACAGTGGCCAACACACGTGCGCCTTCCTATCATTTCTAGGATCCACTATTGTTGTGCCACGTGGCGAGATAGCAGATGGATGGTGATGCTGGACACTCCTAGCTGTGGGTAGTGTTGTTGTCCACTCCTTGGCCATGGGCGGTGTTGCACAACAATTGATTGCGAGGGGACATCATGGGGCATATGTTGTCACGTCGGGACTACAACGCTCGCGCTCCCTTTAATTTTATGTCCAGGCACAGGGATGGGGGCGACACTTGTCTCCCTTGCGCGCTGACACAGACTTGGTCTTTGTTAACTTGTGTTCATGAGCCGCTCCTGGCCCGAGATGAGTCTCTCTAGTGATTACGTTGTGGGGAGACGAGTAGAGTACCCGCTAACGTCGCTTATCTCCTTCATGACCCTACTCCCAGGTCCGAACTCTTCTTCATTGAGATGACCTTGCCGGGGGGTCATATGAAGGGTTTACAACATAGAAAACAAAAAAATTCTTACTATAAGGACGTCAATTGCACCAAGATCTAATCTAGTAGATTCTAGAAACGAGTAAGAGGATAACCAGAAAAACTAACCCTCGAAGAACGAAAGCCTTTGATGAACACTTATTTCATTATTGATGTAGTCGATAACTTGCCGATATCAAGATCGAGTTTAAGAACGCCGCAACCTAGCAGCGTATCCATCCTCGAGCACACGTCCGGCTCCCGAAAACCTCCATGCCTCCACTCACTACAAGGAAAGTGTGCATCCGCAACGACATGGCCCGTCGGTTGTCGTAGAAGACGCGTCTTCCGCGATGAATTTCTCAGCTCTACCATGGCCGATGGAAAACTTTTTCGCTGGTTTTGTGGCCCTCTACCATGACAAAACCACAAGAAACATGGAGGAAGCTTGGCTGGCGCGTGGCAGAAGCAAAGTTTTCGGTTCCTCGCTCGATGTGACTCGCTGAAGTCTTTTGAGGCGTGTGGGTCCCAGACGTTAGTGTCTCTAGCGCACCATACTTTTCAGTCACCCATCCCTGATTTGAACTCGATAACGTTGCTCGATGAGTCTGCCGTTTAGTCAGGCTGTTGGGTCCCACATGTCAGCCTCTCATTAGAAGAATTGTGTGTATGATGAAATTATTTCCCTTACCTCACTCTACCTTGTTCCGAACTTGGTAGCATTGCTCGATGCATCTGCCATTTAATTAGGTTGTTGGGTGCCACGTGTCTTCCTCTCATTATAATAAATGTGTGCATGATTGATTTTTTCCCCTTGTCTCATGCCTCCCTGATGTGAACTTGATAACATTGCTAGATGCATCTCCCGTCTAGTCACTTTGTTGGGTCCCCCATATCAGCCTCTCATTAGAAGAATCATGGGTATTATGGAATTTTTGCCTTTGCTCGTGCTACCCTATCCGGACTTGCTAGTTTTACACAATGCATCTACCATTTAATCACGCTGCTCGGCCCCACATGTCATCCTCTCATTAGAAGAAACATGAGTATGACGGAATTTTTCCCCTCGGTCGCGCCTCCGTGTTCTGAACTTGATAGCATTGCTCGCTGCATCAGCTTTTTATTCAGGCTTGTGAGTCCCCTATATCAGCCTCTCACAAGAAGAATCGTGTGTATGATGGATTTTTTTCTTCTCTAACACTATCCTATTCTGAACTAGATAGAGTTTCTCAAGGAATCTATCATCTGGTCACGCAGCTAGGTCCCACATGTCAGCCTTTCATTAGAAGGATCGGTTGTATGATTGACTTTTTTTATTTGCTCACGCATCCGTGTTTCGAACTTGACAACGTTGATTGTTGCATTGGCTGTTTTTTCAGGCTGCTGGGTCCCCCATGTGAGCCTCTCATTAGAAAAAACGTATGCATGCTGGACTTTTTTCTGGCTCGTGCCTCCCTGTTTCGAACTTGCCATCATTGCTCAATGCAGCACCTGTATAAGGTCGCGCCACAGGGTCACACACGTCGGTCTCTCTGTAAATGAAATATGTGTATGATGGACTTTTTTCGGCCGCGTCCACGGTTTTGACATTGGCAATGTTGGTCGATGCGGCAGCCGTGTATGGTCTTGCTGCTGGGGCCCCCATGTCAACCTCTCTAGTATGTTCTGGCTTGTGGGTCCCTAATGCAGCCTTGTATGTTCTGGATGGTGTAACACCCCAAAAATACTAATTAGATTATCAAGTTCTAATCACCCAAGTTTAGGGTTAACAAAAACTTTTATTACTAAATTGAATATGAATGCATGTGTGATTTTGCATTACTGTATGATTGAGCGAAATTGCCATGTTTGATTGATACAAATGATAAGAAATGGTTTAAAGATTAATACTACATCATCTAGGCCAATTACAAAAAAAATCCAAAGAAAAAGAAATCAAATAAAAAGCAAATAATCAAAGGCTCATTTTGACAAAAGTTAAACACTAGGCCACTTTGTGAGTTCCTATAAAAGAATTTCTAACATAAACACCTAAACTTATTTTCACCCTTTCTAGACCAACTAAAAGTGAACCCAATACCACTTTACAAACTCACAGAAACTATTTTCAAATCTATTTAAAGGACAGTTCAAAATTGAATCAAGTTCATATGATAAGATCAACATTTTGCAAAAATCACTCAAATCAATTCACCTCGACAAACCCAAGCAACCAGAGACTACCAAGCATAAGTTTAGACCACTCACCAAATTTCATTCAAAAATTTCAAATTTGAATTCTTGTGGCCATTTGGTCGAATACATTGCAGACACTAATTAAACTCTTCCTAACTCTACTGTTTTGAGCAGTGATCACTCGACCACTTGTCCTCATTTCACTCCCATGTCTCCCCCAGCACCTAGCCATGCAGTGGACAACCTCGCCCCTTTGCTGTTGCGCTAGTGCACCGCCGGCCGAAGCTGGCCACGCTGGCCGACCATGGACCACTCACCACAGACCATGCCGCCCTCGTCCATGATGACCAGGAGGTAGGCCACCGTCCACCGCCACCCATTTTCTCTGCGCCGTGCCGAGAGCGCGCCAGAGCGCCACAGCCAACCAGCTCGCACGCTCCGCACCTCGCCCTCTCTGCACATGAACACCCTCGCCATAACACCAGATAGCTCCTAGACATCCCCGTTCGCCCCCGCATGACCCATAGCCCTCGTGCACCATCTCGAACACCGCCAGTTCCGTGCCGAGCACCGCCCGTGCCGGACCAGTCTCGACCGCCCCGTGTCGTTCCATTAAGCCCGTGAAGACCGGCAGGAAGCACCGCGTTGCCCCCTCCCCTCAGCCATGTCGATAGCTCGTTGTACCACCGTCGCCGGAGAAGCCAGCCCATACCGCTCTGCTGCGCCGGTGTATAAATAGAGGCCCCCTCCGCCTGAATTCACCACACCATCTCACTTCCTACTCCTCACAGAACCTCCCACACCCTTTCCCGGAGCAAGGCAAGCACCGTATCGCTGGAATTTGGCCGGAGTCCGCCGCTTTAGAGGAGAAGAGGAACCGTCGATTGGAGCCGCCCCAGAAGCTATCGCGACCACCGTTCAAACCATCGTCGTCGACAACGTCATACGCCCCCATCCCCGACCCTAGCTAGAGCCCTGATGATCATCACATGACCCCCACCGCCGCGTTAGGGTTCAGTCCTTGCCGGAGCTGTTCGTTGTTGATGATGAATGTCAGCCGTTAGATCAGGTTCTAATCGCACGGCCTAGATTGAAAGATACCGTTTCGTTTAGATAGAGTCACTGACTAGTGGGACCTCTCTGTCAGTAGACCTTTGTGATGCACTGTGCAGATTGGGCCGGCCCAATTAGTTTCCCGCATAGAGCCCAGTAGTTCAAATAGTTATTTTCCATTTTAGTTGAAACCAGTTTCTGTTAGTAGATCCAAAAATCAATTCAAAGAGATTCACTGAACCAAATTGCATGATCATAAATTTTTCAAAACCGGCAGAGACTTTTCCAACTTCAAACATTTTTCAAAAATAATCATAAATGCTTTTGAGTTGATTCCAACTCTCAAAAATCACATTTAACAAGATCTATCTGAATATGTAAAAATATTTAGGTCTACATGTAGTGATCTTGGACTAGTACTAAAAGAATGCTATTTAGGCATTTCTAGTCACTTTAATTGTATTAAATACTAATATTAAACTTTATAAAATATGATCAACATTTTAAATCACATTCCCAAGTATTAGAATATGTGGTGATGACATGTGTCAACATGATCCCATATTTTAATTGGAGAATATTAAATCTTAAGTATTTTCAATGAGTAGAAATTACTTTTCTAAAATAAGATAAATAAGACTAAGTCTTTATTTCATGTGATGATTGTGATGATGCTAGATCATCTAGTGTGAACCTTAGTTTGCTAAGTACAAATAGTTAAGTATTGTTTGGTGATTGTGTACCCCGTATTCATTTATAGACGATAGTACCGACCCGGGATACGAGGAGGAGGAGTACTACCAAGAAGAAGAAGAATAAAACTTCAACCACTGCACTACTCAAGGCAATCCTAACACTACAAGTTAACTATGCAAGCTAACACTTGCAAGTTTCTTAACTATGCAAGCTAGAACTATGCAAGCTAACACTTGCAAACTTGATAACCTATGCAATATGCATTAGGCATGCTTGGTTATATAGCTTTGATTATACCAATCCCAGGTTTTACTTTCAAGCTTTATTTCTCTTACTTTACCCAAGTTCTTTACTTTTAGTTAGTGCTTTGTGAGTATTGGAAAAATAGTATAGATACCATAAAGAGTATAAAACTAGCCCTAAGTAGTTATACTTAGATGTCATTCCAAGGCATGAGATTATAGTTGGGTAGTTACCCTTGATTACCACCCCTCATTAGTGAATACTCTCAACCTTAGTGGCTAGTGCTAAGCATAAAAGTTGATCACTTTAGATGGGAATACTTGGTGAAAAAGGATTATGAATACCTTGGAATGAGGATTCATTCTATTGAAATGTTTTGACATGTGTTATGGACAGAAAAGGATTTGGTTGGGTTCGGATGCGATACCATTCAGATTTTATCGTACAACCACAATACCTGAATTTGGTAGGGCTTAACTAGAAGTTTATATGCCTTAGTATGGGTTCCCTCGCGGAAGAGGTTAAGCTGAGGCTACCTCGTGAGTGTGAATGTCCACCTATGCAGTGCCTAGGATGGCAGATGGCCATGGCTCCGAGGCCAAGGTCATATGGGAGGTGCCTATGCTAGAGTGTGTAATTGATAGGTTATGATTGATTATCCGCATACTAAGTATGATGATTCAGGGTTATCCCTGACGGATGTATCGAATTTTGTGGTGAAAGTGTACCACCTCTACAGAGTGAAAAACTATTTGAATAGCCATGTCCGCGGTCATGGATAGTTGGAGTCGCCATACTGTTCCGTCATTAGATGTTTTCGAAATGACTTGTGAATTGAACTATGACTTTGACTTGACCACAACAGGATTGTGGATATGAAAACTAGGTTCCCACTTAAGTGATTTAGAACATTAACTTAGTTTTCTTTACTTCTAAACTTAGTATTAGATAAACCTGCGTTTTTGCAAATAAACCTAGAGCTTAAGATTCCTACTAGAACTACCTTACTTGTTAGTGATAGTTTGCTAGTACTTAAAGAGTACTCATGGCTTTGTCCCTGGCTATTCCTGTGGCCAGACTATGAGGAGGACTACCAGGATGATGGATAGTAGGAGGTCTACGACAACTAGGATCATCTCCCATCGTCAGTATTTCATGTGACCCTGAAGATGGAGCCCCTACTACGTTTATTTTCTGCTGTCTGATTTGTATTACGACTAGATCATGAGATCCTTTATTTGTAATACCTTATTATGGTTTGTAATGGATGATGTACTGTGGTACCAATCTGTTAAGTCTCGCAAAAATGGTAATCCTGGGATTGCGAGGTATGGCATAACAGGCATCTGGGATTAAAAATTCGGGTGTTGAGAGGTGGTGGGTCCCTGATGTTAGCCTCTCTATGCAAGTATTTATTTCTTTTTTCAAACCCACCCATTAAACTCGAGGGACGCTGCATGCTGGGGGTCCATGATGGCAGCCTCTCTGTAATGTGAAGTTGCTAGAAGAAAAATGTAAATCCAAGATATATATATATGTAAACCCAAGATATATATTTTCACACGGGAGATTCAAACTCAAGACCTTCAAATTAAATAGACGTAAACTGAGTGTCCATGTTTATCTCTTTTAAAATATAAAAGGGCAGCGCTCCTAGCATCTCAAATTATAAAATGTCACATATTAGAGTAGTTTCTGAAAAACATGGAAAGGCGGAGTTTATTTAAAGGGGTGGAGGGCAATGCCCAAAATGCCTAATTAAAAATATTTTGGGCTATGCTCCATGGCCTATGCTGCATGGGATCCTTTCTCAAATGTCACTGTGTTCTTCTCAGCAATCCCCTTACCCTAAAAAGGTCGAAATATAATGTTCTGGGCTGTGCTCGACGACCTCCTTTCTCAAATTTCAGTGGGCTGTGGTCAGCAGTCCCCTAAACCCAAGAAGGCCGAATTAAAATGTTCTAGGCTAAAGAGGGGCGGAATGGGCTAGATTTCTTTTCCTTGTTAATGAAAATTGCATTGTGATTGGCTCGGCTGGATTCAAAACAAAGACCTCACTGAGGGAGGTGGAAAAGCGGTAATTATTTTGACAGATATTAATGTGAAAAGTCAAAAGAACCATGGACACACCCTCTACCCATGCCAAAACTAGACTGATACCCTATGAATTCACTTTGTGAAATCACGATGTATCTTTACCCCTCTCATATCTGTGGAGCCCCCGGATTAATCCTCTGAGAATCCCTGTTATGCATACACCATGATCCCATGATTAGTTAGTCGTGGCACATAACCGACAAGTATCAAAGTAAACATCCATTACTTAAGCGGATACATGTCATACCTTACATGCCATTATTGCTATCATCAATCATCATAAGTGGAACTTCATCAAGCGTAGAGCCCAATCCATGCCTTAACCTACAGGCAACTGACTGGGAGAACGTCCTAGCTCGCATAGTCGTCAACATCACCTTCTTCTTGGTATATGACCAAGTTAATAACCAAGAACAATGCCATTGAGTACTTTGAATGTACTCGCAAACCACCTAAAAAGATAACAATAATAACATATGCAATATGGCTGTGGTAGTAGGAGGGCTCCAGGAGAGGTTCTTTTCTCAAATAGTTTCTCTTGTAGATATAACATCTACATATCTTTGTTGAGAACTTTTGTAAAACCTTTTTGGAAACCTTTTTCAAAAGTTTTTGGAAAACTCTAGGATTGGGTGATACATCCATTTTGCATCACTATTCTATGTCTTAATTTACTATTATTCATTGATATATTCCGTATTGAGAGGTAATACTTATGTTATTTCATCTATTTTTGCATGGTTGATGACTTTTGGAGCACGGACCACTGCAGTCAGGATTCGGATGGAAAAGGTGCTATTTGGAGGCAAAATTCGCGAAGATCAGAAAATCCAGGAAAATATACGTAAAATCCTATTTTTCCAGAAGACTCAGGATGCTAGAAGATGGAGTGGAGGTGGGCCATAGGGGGCCCACACCACCCCATGGCGCGGGCAGGCCTAGGCCGCGCCTGGGAGTGGTGTGGCCACCCTGGCCCACTCCAGCCTCTCCCCTCTGGCGTATATCATCCTCCCAAACCCGACCACAGAAAGATTCCGCCGCCTCTGCGGGGCGGAAAACACCGAGAGAGAAAGATCTCTCCGGCAGACAGATTTCTTTCGGGGGAATTCCTTCCCGGAGATGGGAGATCGTCGCCATCAACACCACCATCAAGATGCACTTTATTGGGATCATAATCATCATCATCATCACCACCATCATCACCATCAGCACCCTCATCACCATCTCCATATTGTTGTAACAATTGCGTTGAATCTTGCATAGTTCATAGGGAAAACTTTCCCGGTGTTGATTACTCTTTGTAGTTGATGCTATTGAGTGAACCATTGAATTATTGTCTATGTTCAGATTGTTATACATCATTATTCCATCTCTGATCATGATCCATATGATGTCTTGTGAGTAGTTCATTTTGTTCTTGAGGACATGGGAGAAGTATTGTTGTTAGTAGTGGAGTTGTGTTGAGAAAGATTCAATAGATTGTTATTTAATTTGTGGTGTACTTCTTCTAGTGGTGTCATGTGAACGTCGACTACATGACACTTCACCTGTATGGGCCTAGGGGAATGCATTGTGTATTTGGCTACTAATCGTAGGGGTTGCCGGAGTGATAGAAACCTGAACCCCCATTAGGAAACCATTGCACAAGAGACGTAAGGGTCTTAGAGTTTAAAGTTGTGGTTAGGTTTCTACCTTAATTACTTTCTTGTACTTACGGATGTTTGCAAGGGGTATAATCACAAGTATGTATTAGTCTTGGATGGGGCGGTACATTACTTTAGTTCACCCACACAACACTTAGCAAGCTAAAGAATATTAATCGACTATATGAAGCGAAAGCACTTGACAGTCTTCCCATGTGTCCTCGAGAATGTTTGGTCATCTATAGAAATACAACCGGCTTGTCCTTTGCTGCATAAAGGATTCGGCCACTTGTTGCATTTGTTCCTACTGTCTTTTATTTACTCGTACTTTGTTTATTTGCTTTATCAAAAACCCCTAAAAATCTGTTTGCTAAGTATTTGCAGAGAATTCCTGATCCATACCACTAGCTAGCACCTTCTTCTCCTCGTTGGGTTCGACACTCTTACTTATCGAAAATACTGCGATACAACCCCTATACTTGTGGGTCATCAAGACTATTTTCTGGCGCCGTTGCCGGGGAGTGAAGCACTATTGGAGAGTGGAACTGGTAAAGGAAACTTCTACTGTGAGTATTGTTTACTTATGCTAGTTGCTTTATTTTCGTTATGGATAATTCGCTGAGTTTCTTATTTGGTAATGCTACTACCACTGCTAAGGTAGTAGATAAGCCACCACCTGCTGAGAATGATGTTTTCAAAATACCTACAAGAATTATTGATCATGTTATGGATAACTACTATGTTGGGGATGGAACTATCCATCCCGGTGATCATTTACTCTTTATACACGAATTATGCGGGTAGTTCAAGTGTGTAGGTATTACTACAGATCAAGTTAGAAGAAGTTATTCTCATTATCACTGAAAGGAAGAGCTGAGGAATGGTATAAGATGCGGAAGAATGGTCAAGCTCTGGAATGGGAGGAAATAGTGCCTCTCTTTTATTCAAAGTTTTATCCTCCTAGTGAGATTCATAAAGATCGGAATCAAATATAAAACTTTTGGCCTCTTGATGGAGAGAGTACAGCTCAAGCTTGGGGGAGATTGAAGTTACTGATGCTCAAATGTCCCATTCATGAGCTCCCCAACAATATTATTATCAATAACTTTTATGCAAGGCTCCCTCTAGATGATAAAGATTTATTGGATGCTTCTTGTGCTGGATCATTCACTCGCATGGAAGAAGAAGCTAAATGGGACCTTCTGGATCATATTCAAGACAATGCTGAAGCTTGGGAGAATGACAAAGGTAGAAAGTCAGGTATAAATTATGATTATGAATGCATTGAATCTTTTATGGGAACTGATGACTTTCAAAATATTAAAAATGCTTATGGTCTAGACTCTCAAGCTATTGCTTCTTATTTTAAGGCTTTTGCTTATTATATTGAAGTGCCTAAAAAGAAGTGGAATAAGTATCACGAACCTTATAAAGATGTTGCTAAGAGTGTCCCTGCAAGAAATACTGAAGTTATACTGCTAATCATGTTTTACCTGAACCTTATATTTAGAAGATGCCTTTCCCAGTTAAGGTAAAGGAACATTCTATGATAGCTAGTATGGTTAATGAAAGTATGAATAAGGCTGTTGAACCTGATAAACAAATGGTTGATGAACCTATAATAGGAAATGTGAAAGACTTTGTTACTAAATATGAAAAAGAGGGACACCGTATCGTTTGTAAGGATACCTCTAATATTGTTTCACAAAATAGTGTTATGAGAGCTAGTATTCCTGTGTTTTCTGTTAGAATAAGTGATCATTGCTATGATGGTCCTTGTGATAGCTATATTGTTAAGTTTATGCATGATACTGAAAGCTACTATGAGAGAGGGAAAAGTGTTCTTATGTATCTCAATAATATCAAGTTTCCTCGTTTTATGCTGAAAGTTTTTATGTTGCACTTGTTTTGCCTTCTTATGCAAGAAGCCTCTGGTTTCAACAACTTGTTTGTTTACAAAATCCCCTTGCATAGGAAGTAGGTTAGACTTAAATGTGTGTGTGTTTTTTCTTCTTAATGCTCTCTTTCACTTCAATCCATATCCTTATGAGAGCTTCTTCAAAATTATCATGCCCATCTTAAATGGCTATAAAGAAAGAGCTTTATGGGAGACAACCCAATTTGTTATTGCTTTCAGTTTGTTTTTGTTTCTTTAACTCTTGGAAGTTATTACTTCGGTAATAACCGCTCGTTATCCGTTTTGTTTGGTTTTTGTGTCAAGATCAACCTCTAATGAGAGAGAAGTAAGATTTGGGCAAGTTGCTGTCCCGAAACAGATTTTTGTGCTTCACCGTAAACATTCATGAGAGATCTCTGTAGGTCGGATTGAGCTGTAATTGTTTGTGCTTCTACCCCAGGTTGTTATTTAACTTTCGTTAGTTTTGCACTTTTTGATTTGAGCAACAGAAGATTTTCGATAAAATTGATCTTTACCTGCTGGTCTGTTTTGACAGATGTAGCCACTCTTGCATTTGCTTCTTTATCCGATCTCCTTGTTGAATTCTTTTTGGGTTTTCGGAAGGAGTTACTTCAGTAGCTTTTGTTTTGATGGTTTCCAGTAGAAGTTGGACTCAAAAGGTTCTATCACTTCACTTATACTAATGTTGCTAATAAGAACTGTGTGAAGTTTTGTGTGAAAGAAATTTTCAGGAAGTGGAGATAATGGTGTAATAAGGAAGATAAGGGTTTTATGACTCAAGTAATAAGTGTATGAAGATGAAGATATCGATGATATTCAAGTGATGACTCCAGAAGAATCTACTAGATACCAAATTCAGAGACATGTAGAGTCTGTTTTTAAATAGGTAACAATTCTGGTAAGAAAAGTTCCGCGAAAATACAATCCAACAATATTTTTACAGTTTTCAGTCAATAAGGAAAGTTTCGAAGCGAAAAAGGGACGGAATCAAAGCCGGGGTGGCCCACACCACCCCATGGCGCGGGCCCACCCCTGGCCGCGCCACCAGGTGGTGAGGCCACCCAGCACTCTGCCTCCGACTCATTTTCTCCCAGTACCTTCCTTTTGACATGAAACTTCGTAATATATAACCCCCGGATCCCCCGAGGTCCGTATATCGTGTTTTCGTCGTGTTTTTGTTTCAATCTGTTTCTGTCAGGATATAATCTTTGAAAGCTTAGAAGCACAATGGTGCCCGCCAAGGATAAAGGGAAGGAGCCCATGGAGGAAGACCTCCAAGACCCCGGGAAGGAGAAGCAGATCAAGAGTGAAGGTGAAGAGGAGCAAGGCCAACGTCCGCATACCAGCACCACCATTGCAAGCATTGGAGTGGTGAAACCTGCCAAGATTAGAAGGACTACACGGATGCAGACTGGGGGGGGAAAGCTCCTCGTCACAGTTTGGCTCCACGGTCACTTCCTCCATGCACCAGGAATCCTTTCCATACCCTTATCAATGGGCATCAATACCAGAATATTCCCAAGGAGAAATTACCCTCCAATTGGGATTTGCCTCGTTCTAGCCATGCAGGAAAAGAAGACTTCAAGGCGGAAGAGTGGGGAAAGAATAGCAAGAGCTGGAATTCTCAACCCGACATGATCATGAGCCGCATTGAGCAAAACTCGCAGCTTATTCGTAATCTCACCTTCAAGATTGAGGACTTGGGGAAACTGGTCAGAGAGCTCATCGAGACGATACCACCACCAAAGGAGTAATTCGTCATCAGGTTTGGCATCCCCTTGGTTTATTCCAAGCTTGGGGGAGTGCCGCGGTATCACATCACTATCTTCTATCTTTTTACCTTATTAGTAGAGTCATATCATGAATAAAGGAGTTATTTTGTAGTATGGTTTGCATTATGGAAGTGTCCCCTCTCTCGTTAGATTTGTATCCCTTGGTGTGAGTTTCCGTTATGGAATATTAATGAGAAGTTCTATCATTCACTCTTTTGCATAGCTTATGTTAGTTTTCAATTCGTGGTTATATGATTGATCTTGTTGTTAGTATTGGTAGCACTCTAGGATCATTGAGTTAATTTAGTTGGTTTTGGCAAACCTGGCTCGGTCGATGTAACACCTTTTGAGAGTTGAAAGAAAAAGATAGAAGTACTCTAAAGAAAAATAATTTCATCATCTTTCTTTCTTGATTTGCTCATAAGTCTAGTATTCTCTAGTTAAGATCTTTTGTGCTTCCGAGGAAGATTGCATGTTTGTCTTTATCACTTGTATGTTTGTTTGTTTCCTTCAACTCTTGTACTTGCTACCCAGCCTTGCTAGCCAAAAACCTGTACTGAGAGGGTATTCTTCTCGTGCATCCACCTCCTTTAAACCAAAACCTTTTCCATTTGTGTCCACCATACCTACCTAGTAGCATTATTGCTATTCCAAGTAAATTCCTGTTTTGTCTACCTCCCAAATTAAACTTGTTATGTGAAAATTAGTGATTAAAGCTCTCACGAACTTGATGGCACACTTTACTTTCTTGCATTTAATAAACTTGAACCATTGGGTCCTTATTTGTTGCATATATGCTTGCGCTTTATGAGTTGAAGTTAGCCGAACCATGTATCATGGGGACCGATTTCAACACTTCATTGGTACTTGTACCTAGTTGATATCATGTTCTTTTGCTTATGGATCCCGGCGGTGTGAAATAAAAGTGGAACTTGTAAGATCATGGAGTTTATATGTGTGTTAGAGAAACGTCCGGGCCACTAGGCTAAGCCATGCCTAATCATGGTGGAAACTTGCAACATAACTATAGTGAGCATTCTATGAAGCATCCTCAATAAAAACCTATGCAAATAGCAAATAAAAGGATCACTGAGATGCTCACTGTCTGCTTGCCTTGTCATTTTGATTATGGGATAGCTCCTGTGTCATGTGCAAGGGGTACCCCGTTGGCGGTTCTCAATGATACGCATGTATTTACAATGACAAGAGCTTGCTCGTGACTGAAGTTGAGTAGCATGAGGATCGGTACTCATAAGTAAGGGCATGAGATTTCTCAAGCATATCCTCTTAGTTGTGTCACTTTGACCTTAATCACCTAAAGATGCCTATGATAGGGGCAATGAGAGCTGAAAGCTAGTAAGTATCATAATTTTTGGGAGCTCTTTATGAGACTTGAAATCCCTGCTTCCCTCTTTGAAGGGCCTTTCTTTTACTTTGTAGTTGAGTCAGTAAACCTACTCCCTTCTATCTCAGCAAGTATATTGAGTTGTTGTGTTTCATTCATTCATATGATGATTTATGCATTCATATTTCTTATGTTCCTTGTTTTGCACTTTGCTCTTATCTTGATATTTACTACTTTGAAAGCTATCATTGAAAAACCAGCTATTTGTGAACTCCAGCAAATTATCAACTATTCTTCGACCGAGAGCTAAGTTTGCCATTACCAATTATGATTCACTTTTATGTATCTTTATTGTGTTTCCTTTACTTATTACAAGTTGAGTTATATAATAGTGATTTGTCTTCTATTATGATATATGTATTTGATGAATGTGATGCTTCTTGTCTGTATTCTTTTATCGACTCTTCACTCCTTAAACTTGAGGTCATGTTTATTGTGCTCAGTTTCGCTTGGGGACAAGCGAAGTCTAAGCTTGGGGGAGTTGATACGTCCATTTTGCATCACTATTCTATGTCTTAATTCACTATTATTCATTGATATATTTCGTATTGAGAGGTGATACTTATGTTATTTCATCTATTTTTGCATGGTTGATGACTTTTGGAGCATGGACCGCTGCAGTCAGGATTCTGATGGAAAAGGTGCTGCTTGGAGGCAAAATTCGCGAAGATCAGAAAATCTGGGAAAATATACGGAAAATCCTATTTTTCCAGAAGACTCAGGATGCCAGAAGATGGAGTGGAGGTGGGCCACAGGGGGCTCACAAAAACCGCTAAACATTAATTCAATCGAACAAATCCTTTCAAAGAGAGCTATCAAGTCAATGAACATTTTTTGTGGTGTCGAGTGTCTCTAGAAATAAACCTTCAAGACTAAGCACTAACACACCCAAGCCTTCAATTGTGAGACTTTTTCTTATTACAATTGTTTAGAAATTTTTAGGCAAGACTTGGTTAATTACGAGAGCTGGAACAGAATGAGCCCAATTAAATACCCATGCAAACGACAATCTTGTTACGATACAAAGACACACTCCACCAATATAATATCTCAACATTTACTACTAATTAGCATGGGTTTCTCAAACTTTAAAAAGTGGGGAGTCATAAGGCATACCTCTCATGTTTGGTTCCACTTCTCTCTTCCTTTTTTATTTGTTTCTTGGAAACTCGAAGTCGATCACTCTCCTGCATATATATGAAGACCTCGAGACGGAAAGAAAAGAAAGGGGGAAAATAAGGAAAAATGGAGAAACCTTTTTGTGATTTTTAAGAGAGGAACTTTAAAGAAAATAAAATTGGCGGCAAAGCTCGGCTAGAAAAATTTGAAAACAAAATAGAAAGAACTAAAGATAAAGTGTTGGGGAAAGTAACATGAGTGCTTATAAACTCAAATAAAAACATAACCTCGAAATAAATAAAAGCAAATAAACGCCAAATAAAGATACATGAGGAAACCTCCCCAAGCTTAGTCTTTTGCAAGCCCTTCAAATCATTGTGGTGGCGGGAAAAAGTCGTTACTCCAGTTCGCAAATTGAGTTGAGGGGTTACTTCTTGATTCTCAGAGGTTCAAAGAGAGGTTGTGCATCCTCTCCACAGTCCCTCCAAGTCCTTGGAAATCTTGGTATGCAGCGAACAGGGTTTGTGGCTGCTCCTCTTGATAAGGAACTTATTGCTCCTCCTCTTGTTCCTCATCCTCTTTAGGAATTTCTTCCTCGGGTTGGTGCTACTCAACCTGCAAATCAGATAGCAAAAGTCCTTCCTCTATAGAGAAAATACCATTAGGTAATAAACACCACCTCTCCTAGTGAGCATTCCATAGGCCCTCAAGGTGGAGAAACCAACATGCGTCTCACCTAGTACGGGCTGCAACTCACCTAAATTGATGTCTAGGGCAGTGGCAAGCATGGTGATGACGCCTCCTCCTATGATTGGCCCTCGGCTTTGGGAGGCTTGCTACTCCAGGTAGCGCACAAGGATGGCGCCCAAGTTGAGTGACAGGTTGCAGTTGATGTAAGCAACCTTTGCGAGGACTAGGATGTCCTCCTCATTGGGTCTCGTGAACTCATTACGTGTCTGCAAGGTGTTAGCAATAACATAAAACTAATAGCCAATTGCTGGATGTTGAATATGTCGTCGGATTGATGACAAGTACGCCATGAGGGGTCCTCGAGGCGTGTGGAAGAGAGGGGTGTGAGACGTACGGTGTTCCGGGACGGTGAGCACACAAGTTTACCCAGGTTCGAATCCGCTGGCTTTGGACGGATCCTACTCCTGCTAGCAATCCAGTTATACGGCAGAGCCGGAATATGGGTTACAAAGGTTCGCCTGTGCGAGTTGAGATTGTAGACTATTGAGGGTGCCCTAAAGGCTCTCCCTAGGATGGCTTATATAGATATCCGGCCTAGGGTTTACAGGAGAGATCTGTCCGGCTATGACTAAGAGTCGGTAACAGAGTACATCTTGCACCACAAGTAACACTATGGGCCTAAGTCGGTAAGTCTTATGGGTCTTCCCGTAGCCGGATTGGAGTCCGTCTCTTCTCCGTGACTAGGCCGCCCGTGAAGCAAAGCTCTAACCCGAAGTGGGCACCCTGGTCAGTGAGGACTGTGAGGATACCCGGAAAGTATATCCCCAATAGCAGCCCCCGGAAGTCTCCAAGATCCAAAGTCAGATTCATCATCGCCCAGTTGATCTTCGGCTTGCAGAATCTTGAAGGGTTCCTGAAACTTCACAACAAAAAATATGATCCGGGTCTTAAAAATAAGTCTAACCTATCAACATGTTACTCAGACTTTCCAGCTTGATTTCAAACTAAGCCAGAACTTGGTCTCTGACGTCATCTGACACTCGTCATGGTCAAGTCACGTCATTTGACAAACATCCTGTCAGCACGACCGTTGGTGGGTCCACCGTTCGCCGAACCGAGGCATCGTTTTAATGCATACGTGGAGAACGAGGCAACGTAATCATCTCGTGGGTCCTTCCCAGTTCCTTCCAGGACGCATGGCATTTACATAGTGGTACTCGCGCAAATCTTGGCGCAGGTAGGTGGTTATAAGGGGTGAGGATTCTCCTTCTCCTCTCTTCACCTGTTCCCTTTGCCGTTTCTTCTCCTCCACATCTCCCCAGCGCACAGAGCTCTCCCTCCTCCCAGATTTCCTAGCGCCACCCATCCAAGGTCACCGGCGTACCGGAGAAATGGCTTCTTCTTCCTCTTCCGGCTTGGCAGCGGCAGCGGCGGCAATGGCTGCGGCAGAGAAGGAAAGCAATCGGGGCGTCTAGATCCCGTGCCTGCTTTATGACGAGAAACTCCAAGGTGTGGAGAATGAAGGTCTCCTCCGTGTCGGCGACTGGCGGAGCGACTTCGGAGAAACCATCCCCCACCCGCGCGCCGATGAGCGGGTCCACTTCGGCACCCACCTCGACAGAGGTTTGTCTTTTCCTCCCTCGGAATTTTTTTCCGAGGTGATTGATCACTACGGTGTACAACTCCACCATCTTCCCTCGAACTCTCTCTTAGAGATGAGTTCTTACGCAACTTTGTGCGAGGGGTATCTCGGCATTAGGCCGAGTCTCACTTTGTTTCGTTTCTACTTCTATGTCTGTAGAAACTCCATCACTGACGGTAATCCGTATATTACCGGCACTATTAGCCTTTTTGTTGGACGCGAGCGTAGTTATCCTTGCATTTCTGCCAGTGACTCGGTCAAACAATGGTCAGCCACTTTCTTCTACCATAAGGATATTCCTGCTCCCGGCAAAGCTACTGCTTTGCCGGCTTTCATCGACGGAGCCGCCACGGCCCAACCGTCTTGGGACGAGGCCCCTCTGGCTCTCAGTGACGATCTGATCCTTTTATGTGTTTCATCAGAAGACCCTTTGGTTCCAGTAAGCTTCAATAATAAAACCTTTTATGTGTTTCATCCTTTAAGTTATCTCGCAATACTGAGATGTTTTCTTCTTTTCAGCTTGCCGACCTCCCCGAGTCGGAATTTGCTCCACTCGAGGGATATCCTCCAGAGTTTTCTCAGGAGGTGGAACTGGTCGCATTGCTAGACATTGTGCCTAGGAAGCGCAAGGCTCCGACAGTGTCCGTCGGCACAAAGGAGGTGCCCGTCATGAAGAGGTAACTTTCAACACAACTTTCGCCTTTGTACCTTACTCGAATTTTCTTCCAAGATGTAATGTTTTCCATTCTATTACATTCTCAGAGCTAAGCAGCTCATCAAGGGAAAGGGGAAGGGAACTTCTTCAAAGCCCCTGCGACAGACGAAGTTGACCGTAGCTTCTCCTGCCGTGGCTCCTCTGACTCCTGCCCCACAACCCTCTGCAACGCTAGTGATTACTCCTTTGCCGGCTGTCGTAGAAGATCCGGCTCCTACTATGGGGCCAACGACCCTTGAGTCGCAGACTGACGCCACCATGGGTGGCTCAGGTTTAGATAAGGGTGAACCCTCTTCGGGTAATGATCCCTCGGCAAAGACCTTTGCCGAAAACCTCCTGAATAATCCGGGACTTGCCAAATTTGGCCTGTCTCGGAAATCTGTAGAAGAAATCCAGCTTCTGGCCTGGCAATGCCTGGAGAAGAGAAATCTCTCTGCCGAAGAAGAAGCACAAGAGGCGAAGGACATCAAATACTCCGACCTTCTTGAACAAGTTCGTCTTCATGACGAGGGACTTAGAGCTAGTGTGCTTCCACCACCTCCGATTTTTCCACTCACCCTCGCCGAGAAGGTTACCACTGAGGTGAACATGTGTCTGAGCAAACTCACACATGAACATCATGTAAGTCAGAATTCCAACTCAAGATTTTATTTATTGCATTTTATATCATATCCTCTAACCCCCAAGCATGAAGTAGGATATTCAAATCCGAGTTTATGCTTTCTTGGGATGCCAAAGAATGAACTAGTGTAGCCCCCAAGGCTTGTGCTGATATTAGTAAAAATATTAGCCCGAGTCTTCGGTAGACTTCTGACTCTGGGTATTCTGACTTATAGGAAGTTAATTCATATAACCAGGATTTGTTGAAGAACATCTGCAATAAGCAGAGAGAGATAAGAGCTCTCCGACTTCAAAATGTAGAGATGAAGGTTTCCAAGGAAAAAGGCCGAAGGTAAACATTCCGAGACTCAAAGCTTGTCTTTGTGTTTTCATATTCTATTATTTTTTTATTTTTTATTTATACTGAACTATTGTTCTTTTTGACTTACAGCACTAGTAAAACAGTCCTGCGCTATGATTGAAGAGTCCGAGAACCTCAAAACCTTGGTGGTGGAGAACAGAGAACTTTGCCAAGAGCTAGATAAGCTTAAGGCGGATCATGAGAAGAGCATCGCTCAAGTCCTCGAATCCTCCTTCATGGCTACTAATGAGCATGATCGTAGGATTGTAGCTCAATATTAGAGAATCTCGGATCTCAACAATGAGCTATGCAGAGAGAAGGACCTTTCCGAGGCGCTCCGGGCTAAACTCCGGAGTCTTCGAGAAGAGAAGACCAAATTTGACGACGTCACCTTCGGTATGTTTCCAACATTCTAACTTTGTGTATATTCTTCGACTTTTTGATGTCGGATTTCCTTAACCATTTTTGTGTTATATGTATAGGTCCTCTTAACTTGACGGACTCTGCCTCCACCGAGCATCACACCCACCGACTTACCTAAGTCGGCGATCTACTTCATGACTTCCGCCAATCCATCAAATATATTGGCGAAGCTCTCAGGGTTCCGGACATGCACAACATGTCAGACTTTCAGGTGCGAGACCAGGCGAAGGAGATGCCGCAGCTTTTCTGGGACTGGAACATGTCCTACGCGTGATCTGTGGAGCAGAACGCTCTCACTATGGTCATGAGCCACCATGGAAACATGGAGATATGGCAAGTGACCAGAGGGAACTACAAGGTGGATGAAGACGGCTAGGAGCAAGATATCAGTGCCATTATGGACTCCTGCACCGGATATGGATGTCGCGTAGCTGACTTAACCAGCTATGAAACTTCCTTCTTCATTTGCGTGGATACACCGCCCCCGCCTCCGGAAGAAGTAGCTGAACTTTCCAATGATGAATAGACCGTATCGGATCTGAACATCTCGGATCGTTATCAAACCGAGGCCGATGCGTCCAGCGAGCCGGCAATGCCTGCCTCTTCTCCTGCACCATAGATTACCAGAAACAATTGTATTATTCCGAGAAACATTATGGTTCTGTAAAATATGCAGTATTATAATTTTGATAGTGCTAAGATTTTGATCTATTCAGCACTTTTGGCTTTAAATTTTTATGTGCCTGAAATGTTTACATAAGCACTTATACTTTTTTGTCTATACTTATCGCTTATCTGGCTTTCCGCCTCATCCCTTTCGTGAGCCGGCTAAACCTTCTGTACGGAAACTTTGCCGAGCAATGGAGCTCAATTGCTAAACTAGTTTAAACTCGGAAACAAACCTAGCTTCCAGTACCAACAATTCACTACTCGGAAAATACCCGCATCCGGCAATTAGACAAATAACCAAAGTATAGACTTGAAACTTTTAGAGTTATACCCGAAGGTAGCATTTTTAGAATCAGAAATCTAAACCAGAACAAACATGAGCATAAAGTACTTTCAAGTATTCTGGGATTTTCGACTATGACATGATCATTCGGAAATAAGATGGTAAGAACTTCTCAGAAAAAACTGGAGGCAACCAATACTTTTATTTCACATAGAGCATGTACACATGTATGATTACAAAGAAGGATAAACTAAGTATAAGAGGGACGTAGTTGAGCAATATTCCATGGTCTGTCTAATTCATCTGGATTTGTACTGCCTCCAGCTCTCTTTCTCTTCTTAGTAGCAGGTCTTTCTTTGACTGGCCTCATGTCAGTTAAGTAGTACGAACCATTGTGCAATACTCGACTAACTAAAAAGGGCCCTTCCCATACTAGGGAAAGTTTGTGCTTTCTTTGTTGCACAAGTCGGAGAACCAAATCACCTTTATTGAAAGATCTGTTTCTGACTCTCTGGCTATGGTACTTGCGTAACTTCTGCTGATAGGCTGTTGATCTCATTTCAGCAACGACGCAAACTTCTTCGACTAAGTCGAGATCATTTTGGCGAGAAATCTCGGCATCTTCTTCGATATACGCGGCCACTTTAGGAGAAGTATGAATTAAATCACTGGGAAGAACTGCTTCTGCGCCATAGACCAAGAAGAAAGGTGTGTATCCAGTTGACCAGTTCGGAGTTGTTCGCAAACTCCATATTACAGAGGGTAATTCCTCTGCCCAAACCCCCGCAACACGTCGTAGTGGTGCTTCGAGTCTCGGTTTTAGGCCTTGTAGGATTAAACCATTTTCTCTTTCGACTTATCCGTTAGCCTGTGGATGTGCGACTGACGCAATGTCAAGCCGGATATTTTGTTCGTTGCAGAATTCGGCCAATTCTCCCATAGAGAAATTACTCCCATTGTCTGTGATAATACTATGCGAATAACCATACCGGATTATAACATCCTCGACAAATCTTTTGGCTGTTGCTCCATCACAACTAGTGACGGGTTTAGCCTCAGTCCATTTAGTGAATTTATCCACCATCACTAAGAGGTGAGTAAATCCACTTGGAGCACGTCTAAACGGTCCTACCATATCAAGCCCCTAGACTGCAAAAGGCCATGTTATAGGTATTGTTCGCAACTGATCAGCCGGAACATGAGCTTGTTTGGCGTACTTTTGGCAGCCTTTGCACGTCTTTACTAGCTGCTCGGCATCTACCTGAGCTGTAAGCCAGAAAAATCTATGTCTAAAAGCTTTTGCCACTAAAGATTTGGCTATAGCGTGGTGACCACACTCGCCTTCGTGGATTTCTCTTAGGATCTCCACTCCTTCTTCCAGAGATACGCAGCGCTGAAAACCCCTAGAAATATTCCGCTTATAGAGCTCACCTTTAACTATGGTATAGGCTTTCGCTCGTCGGACGATCTGCCGGCTCAGAACCTCGTCTTCGAGTAATTTGCCATCTACCAGATAATCAAGGTAGGGTTTAGTCCAGCTAGGAATTACAGCCAGGACTGTTATTAGAGGTGAGTCGGATATGGTCGGATATTCCTCATCTACTCCCTTTATTGACGGAACTTTGAGGTGCTCCAAAAAAGCGCCATCCGGGACCTCTTTCCGTGCAGAGCCTATCCGAGATAGTGCATCTGCTTCCTCGTTTTCTGCTCGAGGGATGTGTTGAACCTCAAACCCTTCGAACGATTTAGATAAATCATCCACGACAGCTTTATATGCTGCCATGTGTTTATTTGCATTACAAATATCCGACACTTGCTGCGCAACAAGATTCGAATATCCGTAACACATCAAACGTCGGATGTCGATATCCTTAGCAATCCGGATTCCGTGTAGCAATGCTTCATACTCGACAATATTGTTTGTCGCTGAGAAGTGGATCTGCAACACGTATAGAAGTTTATCTCCTTGGGGTGATTAGAGCACCACGCCAGCCCCCGAGCCCCCTCGAGCCTTAGACCCATCAAAGTATAGGGTCCAATATTCCGACTCAGGGAGGGTATTCTCCTTTGTCTCTATCCAGTCACCAACAAAGTCGGCAAGGATTTGGGATTTGATTGTTGTCTGAGGTTTATACTCAATATCGAAAGTTGAGAGCTCTATGCCCCATTTGGTGATGCGTCCTGTGGCATCACTGTTGTTGATTATATCTCTCATCGGAGCTATGCTCACCAAGGTAATTGGATGCTCCTAAAAATAGTGTCGTAACTTACGAGATGCTAGGAAAACATCGTAAGCCAGCTTTTGATAGTGCGGATACCGCTGTTTTGATTCTGTCAGAACCTCGCTGTCAAAGTACGTCAGACATTGCACTAAGTGTTCCTGATTTTCCTCCGGTCACTCCACCACCATGACGATACTAACGACTTTGTTCGTCGCAGCAAGATAAAGCAACATCGGTTCTTGTGGTTCCAGTGCAGCAAGGATAGGAGCAGATGAGAGTACTTTCTTCGGTCCACACAAAATCCTTGGTCTTTTTCAAGAGTTTGTATAATGGTGCGGCTCTTTCACCGAGCCGGCTTACAAACCGACTGACTACAGCGATGCAACCAGTTAGTCTTTGTACGTCCTTCAGGCGAGTTGGCCTAGAAATATTGAGAATAGCCTTGATTTTGCCCCGTTCACCTCTATGCCTCTTTAAGACATGATGAAACCTAACAATTTTCCGGCTGGGATTCCAAAGAAGCATTTCTTAGGATTAAGCATAATGTTGTATTTTCGTAAATTGGCGAATGTTTCCTCCAAGTCGGAAATCAGCGTTTCCTTCTTTTTGGACATCACCACAATGTCATCCACGTATTCATGTACATTGCGTCCAAGTTGGTCGTGGAGGCAACGCTGCATCGTGCGCTGGTAGGTATCTCCTACGTTCTTCAGCCTGAAAGGCATCGTAACAAAATAGAAGGTTTCGAAAGGGGTTATGAATGAGGTTTTGACTTTGTCAGATTCCTTCATCCGGATTTGGTGATAACAGGAATATGCGTCGAGAAACAGAGGAGTTCCAAGCCTGCCGTAGAATCAATAACTTGATCAATCCTAGGCAGAGCGAACGGATCTTTTGGACAAGCCTTGTTCAAGGCAATATAATCAACACACATCCCTAAATCAGTGGTGTTCTTTTTAGGGACCATTACAGGATTGGCCGACCACTCAGTGTGGATGACCTCTTCTATGAATCCGGCTAACTCGAGCCGCGCTAGTTCCTTAGCTATTGCCTTACGCTTTTCATCGCCAAAATGTCGTAAGGATTGTTTGAAGGGTTTAGCATTCAGGTTTACATTTAAAGAGTGCTCGGCAGGTTCCCTAGGTACTCCAGTCATGTCAGATGGCTGCCATGCGAAGATATCTTGATTTGCTTTGAGGAACTTGACGAGCGCACTTTCCTATGCGCTATCTAGGCCTACGCCTATCTGGGTAACCTTGGAGGGGTCATCATCCTTCAATGGCGTCTTCTTCGTCCCTTCTGATGCCTTGAACTCCGGATTCGTCTTTGTCACTTCCTTATTTGTTGTGGGCATCTCGGACGGATCTATGCTCTTCTTGATCTCCTGGTACTCCTGGGCATGCAGCACGGCTTCAGCAAAGGTGGCGTTTCCATCCCCGCACTCTCGTGCTTTCTTAGGGTCTCCCCTGATGGTGATTACGCCGTTGGGACCTGGAATTTTCATCATATTGTAAATGTAACACGGACGAGCCATAAAAGCCAAATAAGATGGACGTCCGCATATAGAGTGGTACGCGCTCTTGAACGGGACCACTTCGAAGGAAAGTGCCTCCGTCCGATAGTTCTTTGGAGTTCCAAAGGTAACATCCAAAGTGATTTCTCCCAGGGAATTAGCTTGTCTTCCTGGGACAACTCCGTGAAAATTCACAGAGCTATGGTTCAGCTGGGTCTCCGAGATCTTCATCCGGCGTAGCGTTTCGACATAGAGAATATTGATACTACTGCCACCGTCCATGAGGGTCTTGGAGAAACCATAACCGTCAATAAGTGGATTGACGATTAAGGCGTATTTTCCTTGCCTGTGTAGCTTAGGCGGATGATCAGCGCGGTCAAATGTGATTGCCACTTCCGACCAGTCTAGGTATTGGGGGACAGCCGGAATTGTTGCGTTGAGCTCATGTAGAACTGATTTCTTGATCTTTGCTGGTTGAGAACCGAGGAAGGTGACATAAGTGTCTTTTTTGGTCAGAAAATTTTTCTTCCCTTCCGGCTTGGGATTTGAAGCATCGGTTTCCTCCATGTCTTAATCTTCCTTGGTCTCTTTATCCTTTTTGGGATTCTTCTTTCCCTTCTTCTGCTTAGCTCTATAGCCTGCGGTATCATCTCTTTTAATGTCATCATTGAAACGACATTCGGCGTTTGTGTGGGACGAGCCCCCATTGGCGTCTAGGTGATGCACGCATGGGTTGTTGGCAATTTCAGCCCAAGTGTAGGTTTTGCCTGGTTGCTGGTCTCCTCTACCTTGAACTCTCGAAGTCCCACGGCCAAGCCTGCGGCCTCTGCTGTGTCCTCCTCGTCCTCCAGACCCGAAAGTAGCCGTAACCACTGCCGTTTCCGCGTTAGGTTTCTCTTCCGAGGTATTTTTGCGCTTCTGAGCTTGTTGCTGACTGTGGCACAGCTAGGGCGTTGAGTAATCCCTCTGCATCGTCGTCAGCATCTGCATACTTGCTCGCTGTTTCTATCATCTCTCCCAAATCAGTGACTTTGTTGCACTTCAAGTGATGATGTAGCAAACCAATTGGGAGACCTGCAATGAAAGCTTCAATCGCAGTTTGATCATTTACTCCCTCACAGGAGTTCTTGGTGTCAATCCATCGTCCGAGATAATCCTGGCAAGTTTCTCCATTCCGGCTATGCAGGCCTCCGGTATGTGCCTACGAAATTCTGAAAGAACGCACTTTGCATGTCATACCAGTTGTGGATGGTGTTCTCCGGAAGTTCATTAAGCCATGATCGTGCTGTCTTCCGCAACATGAGTGGGAGATATCAGGTTGCGACCAAGCTATTTTCGCCTTTGGCAATGCAACAAGCTTGGAAGAAATCGTATAACCAGGTATCTGGCCAAGCAATGCCGTCGTAGGCTTGGATATGTCGTTAGATAGCAAATCCTTCCGAGAATCTTGTGGCTCTTATGCATGGTCCGAAGCACCTTGGGCCCACGTAGATAGCATCATTTTCGTAGCGCCACGCCTCTATGTTGGAGTTGATCCTGTGCCTTGTGTCATTCGGGGATAGAGATCGTCCCGAGTGTCGGCTGTGGCTACGGTGCCTTGGAGCCGGACTTCGGCTTCTGCCACCACCTCCTCCACCACGACGCCCTCCATTGCCTCCCTGGGGGCCGTTGTGATGGCTACTTGGCGGAGAGGGTGGAGCAGCTGGGTTATTTCAGGCTGATCGCTGGCCTCCGTCTGGAACGTCATTATTCTAGTTCCGGAGAGGTTCTTCATTGTGGCGAGCCTCCTGCCGGCTTGCTTCGGCACGGTGTCCGTCGTTCCTTCGTCCGTCGTTCGGACATCTTTCATGTCTAGGAGGTGGCATTTTTTTTCGATCCTACTCCCGACGTTTCTCTTTATCATCGTCCATGCGGTCTTTCGACTCTTGCCAGGTCGGGTTCCTCAGATTCAGTGCAGCAATTGCCTCCTGCTCCACGACTGGGTTGACTTTTCGCTAGTCACAGGAAGCTTTGTGGTGCTGTCCCGAAGATCCGGTTCTCGAGTAATTGTCCTCCCTGCGATTGGAATGGTGATGCTCCTCCGGAACGTGCTGGGGTCTTACGTCAGCCCATGCCGGGTCCATGCAACACTGGTCAGAATCAGAAACCAGCTTCTGACTTCTGGACATGGCGACCTTTTGCTGCTCCAGTCCCTTGTTGAGTAGTTTGATTCCCAACCGGATCTCCTCTGGTCCTGGATTAGCCGATAAAATCTCTCGGGCCGCCACGACATTCCGTACCGGGGTTTGATACACACAATCCCCTTTTCTATCTTTCCGAGACTTCCCCATCTCTTCTCCGAAAAGGACGGCGTGGATCTGCGGGAATTGGTTGTCATTAGTATGACGCTTCCTGGTCTTCTGGTATTGCCTGGAGTTGTACTTCCCCGCAAATGCTATGCATTTCTTTTCCTCCTTGATGTTTTTGGCTTCATCAAGGAGTACTTGATGACGCGCTTCTAGGGTCTGTGCCCTCTCGTCCAGTTCTTCAGCAGTAGGTTCTGCAGCTGTAGGAATAGGTGTGGTTAATGCATCATCGATGAATTTACGTGCACCTTTAGTGATCACGTGTCCATCCATCGGTTCTTCTTTTTTGGGCTCGTCTGGGATAAGTGCTCCATCCGAGTCCTCCTCGTATTCCTCAGTGATCACCTCTTCTTCCAGAGGGTCTTTTGTCGGGGTCTTGTTCTTCTTGTTCTTCTTCTTTGCCTTCTTGGCAACGCCGGTAGCAAAGACCGCTTTGGGTCCGTTTCCCGGAGCCAAGCTCTGATCGGTACTTTCGGACCTCTGGATCTCGGGATTATCTCTAATTTCCATGTCATCTGGCATTTTGGGAGAGTGTTCCCTAGATCCTTCATCCATGGCTTCTCCTTCCTCTGCAGCTTTGGAGTTATACACCTCTTCATATTCTGCGGAGAACTTTCGAAAATATGCTGACGTCATCGATTCATCTAAGGATGCGGGTACGTCGGCGTTTGTTCCAATTGCCTCCAGCACAGAGTCGGTGTTGTCTCCAGCATCGGCAGAGCCGGATCCGGATCCCACATACCCGACGAAGTGCGATGCGTTCTTCCTGAGGTACCTATGGCTTTCGCGATCAGCTTCATCGAAACTTTTGATGGTCTCGAGAATTGCATCTACGCCTGAGTTTTGCATTATCATACGTCGCAGCGTGTACCTTAGGAAAGGCCTGTCTGTCCTGGTGTCATCAGAGCCAGAATAAGTGTTGATATGCTCCTCCTGGACTTCGACTTCAGCGGGTGGGTTGATCTGGGATTTGGCCTCTCCAAGGAGATCCACTCCAGATTCGACTTGGACCGCTAGGTCTTCTTCAGGCTCGGATTTCTCCACTATCTCCACAACTGGTGCGGGCTAGGTGGGATTAGGGTTTTATGAGATCCGAATCTCTGCCACCTCCACAGACAAAGGGGATCTAGAAATTTCTCCTGCCTCTATCATCACTGCTGGTGTGGGTGGGACAAGTTTAGCAAAGCCGATGTAAACATCGATCTCGCCAAAAGACATGATGGTGTAGGCAGTCACAGCCTCCCTAGCCAGAATCCAGGTCTCGTCGAGAACGATGAGAGGGACGTCGCTGGCGTAGAGGATGCGACCCACGGTGATAGTCTCGCCGATTCCGATTCTTGCAGATTCTGCTCGGAACGCAGATTTGAAGCTCACTTGCCCCACGGTGGGAGCCAACTGTCGTCGGATTGATGACAAGTACGCCATGAGGGGGTCCTCGAGGCATGTGGAAGAGAGGGGTGTGAGATGTACGGTGTTCCAGGACGGTGAGAACACAAGTTTACCCAGGTTCGAATCCGCCGGCTTTGGACGGATCCTACTCCTGCTAGCAATCCAGTAATACGGCAGAGCTAGAATATGGGTTACAAAGGATCGCATGTGCGAGTTGAGATTGTAGACAATTGAGGGTGCCCTAAAGGCTCTCCCTAGGACGGCTTATATAGATATCCAGCCTAGGGTTTACAGGAGAGATCTGTCTGGCTACGACTAAGAGTCGGTTACAGAGTACATCTTGAACTACAAGTAACACTATGGGCCTAAGTCGGTAAGTCTTATGGGCCTTCCCGTAGCCGGATTGGACTCCGTCTCTTTTCCCTGACTGGGCCACCCGTGAAGCAAAGCTCTAACCCGGAGTGGGCCACCCTGGTCAGTGAGGACTGTGAGGATACCCGGAAAGTATATCCCCAATAGAATATTCTTCCCCTTGTTCACTCTACTAGTGAAGCTCATTCCATTATAGTTTTGATTGGGGGAGGAATTAAGCCAGCAAAGGATGCGTGTAAAGAATGAACATCATTGTTTGTCAAATTAAAGCATGCGCACCATTCATCTAATGTTAAAGTGTAGTTGTTGTTCATCAGACAAAAAGAAATAGTATCCTCTCCTTGCCATAGTTTAACGATGCTTTGGAATGAACTCAGGAATTCAATGGTTAAGCGGCGATAAGTAGGTACATCATTGTACACAAAGTTTTGCAGGCCAGCTCTATTGCAAAGTAAATTGAAGTCATCAGAAATACCGAGTTGGTTCAATATAATGGGGCAAGCCCATTTGGTGGTCTTCACCTTGTGGTTCTTGAATCTATTGAAGCGATCACGATGGGCCTCATCCCTGAACCGTATCCCCATGCGTTCCTGAGCGGCAGCCCGAGAAGCGTTAGCAGTGGCACGAGCACGAGTTTGGCTCCTTGTGTTCATCATCTAAAACATAGAAGAAAGACAAAAATAAATTTTTTGATCCAACAATAGTAAGTATAATATGTTCCTCATCTAAGCACACTAAAGAATCTCCTTAAGATAATAAACTATGCAAGAAAATCATGGCAATTGGTTCATAGTAGGTCTCACCCTAGATTGATAATGACAATAGATCGAAGATGAATTTGCAAAAAGTAATTGGAGGATCAGGGGAGAAACATACCGTAGATCACTTGTGTGCGAGGAAATCAAATGAAATTGAGTAGAGATGAATATCCCTTGAGGTTTTTAGAGAGTTTGGAGGTAGAAGAAAGAAAAAGGATTGAAGTTTTGGAGTTGGGAGTACCTTCCCATGCAATTTTGTGGTCGGACGCAACTATACGGGTGGAACATGCGTTTCCTCTATATAGTTGGCATTCTGTCAAAATATTACGGTTTCCTCCTGGTGGTGCAGCTATACGGATGCAACTATACGGGGGGAACAAAATGTTCCGGCCGTATAGTTGGTCGTTAAACTGTCTGTCCCTGCGAAAGAAATTTTGCAAAGGCATCGATATCTATACGACCGGAACTTGTAACATCCCAAAACTTTAATCGAAGCTTATCAAGATCAAAATCATCAAAATTAGGGTTAACAAAAATTTTCCAAAGTAAAAATGAAAGCATTCATATGTGTGTGCATTTAAATTAGGAATTGATTTGAATTGCCATGGTTCTATGATCCATTGCTTGTAAAATGTTTCTTAGGTGAAATAAACATCATCTACATCATTCCCAAACTTTTCCCAAAGAAAACCAAATCAAAAACAATTAAAAAGGAAGAATGGTCATTTTGGCCATTTTAATCCACTACACTACTTTGAGTGTTCCTAGCACTCATTTCTTAACAGAAACAATTCATGATCTTTGCTCCTCTTGCTAGTACACATAATGAGGTACCAAGGCCCACCTTTTGATCTGCTAAAAACATTATTTTGCTTATTTTAAATGGCATGTGAAAATTGAATCCAATGCATATGCATAGATCACCCCTATTTCAAAAACCATCTATTTGAGCTCCACTTTCAAAACCCTTGCAACCAGAGACTACCTAACACTAGTGGAGAACACCCAAAAATTTTGAAACCAAAATTCAAAAGTTTTTCTCTTTCGGCCATTCTATCAAACACCTTGTGGACAAGATCAAAGTGGCCTAACTATTACTGTTTTGGGCTTGATCTTGTCTACCAATTTGAAGCGCTTTGATCACCCTTGTCTCCTTCAAGCCTAACCAGACCAACACCAACACCTCATCTACCTCCTAGTTGTACTGCAAGGCCATGCCGAGCCACCCCTCACCGGCTGACCAGGCACTCGTAGCAGCAGACCGCTTCCCCCTCTCTCGCCATGTCTACAAGCTAACCAGTGGTCCACCGCCACCGTCCAACCAGCCCTAGCCCAGAGACAGAGAGTAGAACGGGCAGGAACCGCTGTGCCCAGAGCTGGTCGACCATCCCGACGCCGCCCGCAGAGCACGCCCGGTCCCCGCGTGCACAAATCGCCCCTTGACCGCAGCACGTGCCTACCGCTCCCCTATGACCTAGGGAACACCCCAGACAGCCCCGCTGGTCGCCCAACTCACCCCAGCCACCGCTCGCCGTCGAACCCGCCGCCTCTACCGCCCAGAGCGCGTGATGCTCCCGACCAGCATAGAGCCTTGCGCCAGAGAGCAAAGCCACCGCCTCCTACCTCAAGCCACGTTGCTAGCCCCCTGTGACGCCCTCGCCGGAGTCGCCTGCCCACACCCTTCGGTCTCACCGTCGGGCCTATATAAGCCGGCCTCCCCAGCATCATTTCTCCACACCCACTCACTCCCACCTCTCACTGATCCTTTCCTCTCTCTCGCCGGAGCCAATCGAGCTCTGCCTCGCCGGAATGGGAGCCGATGCTGCCGCAGCAGGAGGAGAAGGGCGCCTGCGATTTAGGGCACCCCAAGCTCCACCGCAACCGCGCCTCGCCTCGGTGTCGTCTTCTAGCTCGTTTTCCCACCTCACCTACCTCGCTGGAGCCCTGATACGTCCCCGGTAGACCCCCACCAAGCCGCTAGGGAAAACTCTCGCCGGCGAGCTGTTCGTCGTCGACGACAACCCTCAGCCGTAGATCCCACTTCTAATCCTACGGCCCACAACGCGCGTACCATTCTGCGTGTTAAGAGCCACTGACAAGCGGGACCCCCCTGTCAGCTGAGCCCCGGGCCGCGGAGCGCCACTGGGCCGGCCCATGTTCTTTCCCGTGCTAGGCCAACCGTTCAAAATTGGTTTTTTCTTTTTAAGTTGAATCTAGTTTCTGTCCTCTAGTTTAAAAATTAATTCAGAGAGATTTACAAATCCATTTTGCATGAAATCAATTTTGCATGAAAGGTATTAAGATGGTCTATCCAAGCCCATTGGATTTGATTCAATTAGAGTTATAGATCTCTCCTAATAAAAATAATAAAACAGACGCTTTTGCACCTTGCAACATTTTTATAAAATAAACCAAGTTAGGTTTTGAGTTAATTCCAACTCTCAAAAATCACATTTCATCATATCTATCTAAATATGTAATAATATTAAGGTTTACATGCAGTGACTTTGGACTATTACCAAAATAATGCTATATAGGCATTTCTAGTCACTTTAAATCATTAAATAATGAACTTAAACCAAAGTAATTTTGATCCAACCTTTAAATCTCATCCCACATGTTAGAATATGTGGTGATGACATGTGTCAACATGATCCCATATTTTAAGTGGTGAATATTAAATCTTAGTTAATTTTTCAATGAGTAGAAATTACTATTCGAATGAAACTAGTGAATTAAACTTGTGATACTTGTGATGATAATAGATCATGAAATGTGTGTCTTAGAATGCTAATTAGACTAGTTAAGTATTGTTTGGTGATTGTGTGCTCCGTATGTATTTATAGACGATAGTACCGACCAAGTCTACGAGGAGGAGTTCTACCAACAAGAAGAAGAAGAAGAAAACTTCAACCACTGCACCAACCAAGGCAAGCCACCATTAACAATGCAAGCTAACCCTTGCAAGTTTAGTACTTAGCAAGCTAGGATCAAACTAGATGGTTTAGCAAAGATGCCTTAGGCATGCTTTGATCACACCCCTTTGACTATTAGTACCTCAAGTCTTTGTTTACAAGTTTTACCCCCCTTAGTTTACACCAAGTTCTTTACTTGTTTTGAAGGTAGCATAAAGAGTATAAAACTTGACCTATTTAGAAACCTTTAGATGTCATTCTATAGCATGAGATTGAACCCATCACTTTCACCTTAGTGAACACTCTTAACTTAGTAGTTTAGAGTAGATCAAAAACTTGAGTCACTTTAGATGGGAACACTTGGTGAAAATGAATTGTGAAAACCCTAGAATGATGAGTCATTCTATTGAGATGTTTTGACATGTGTTGAGAAACACAAATGGTTTATGATGATGAAAATGATGAGGCATGAGCCTTAACCCTTTTATAAAACTGATGGTTGGATTCGGATGCGATACCATTCCAAATTTACCGTACAACCACACTACCTAAATTGGGTAAGGCTTAGCTAGAAATTTATATGCATTAGTATTAGTTCCCTCGCGGGAGAGGTTTGAGCTGAGGCTACCTCTCATGATGTCCACCTATGCAGTGCCCAAGATGACTGATGGTCATGGTTGGGAGGCCATGCTCATAGGAGAGGTTCTTATACTAGGGTGTGTAAAGGAAAGGTTATGTTTGATTATCTGCATACTAAGTATGATGATTCAGGGTTATCCCTAACAGATGTATCGAATCGTGTGGTGAAAGTGTACCACCTCTACGGAGTGTCAAACTATTCGAATAGCCGCGTCCGCGGTTATGGACAGTTGGAATGGCCATACTGTTCTGTTGTCAGATGTTTTCAAAATGACTTATGAAATGAATGATGAATCTTGACTTGACCACAACAGGGTTGTGTTCATGACAATAGCTTCCCAACTTAAGTGATTCTAGAACTTTAGTTTATCTTTCTTTGCTTCAGAACTCAGCTTAGGTTTCAAACTTAACTTTATAGTTAAACTTAGATTTAGGACTTTAACTTAGAACTATAGTACCTATTAATAGTAGTTTGCGAGTACTTAAAGAGTACTCATGGCTTTTGTCCCTGGCTATTCTCATGGCCAGAATATGAAGGAAAGTATCAAGAGGATGGCCATCAGGACGGCTATGATAACTAGGACTATCTGCCTTCGTCAGCATTGCATGTGCCCCTGAAGATGGACCCCACCGCTACACTTATCTTTTATTTCCGCTGCTTATTTTATTAAAGACTGGATCAGGAGATCCTTATTTGTGTAAGACCTTATGTATGGTTTGAAATGGACGATGTACTGTGATATCCAATCTGTTATGTCTCGCAAAAATGGTAATCCTGGGATTGCGAGGTATGGCATAACGGGCATCTGGGATTAAAAATCCGGGTGTTGACAGAACTATACAGCCGGAATTTTTATTCCCGCCGTATAGTTGGTCATTAAACTTGCAGTACATATGAAAATAAATTGTACAGAGGCATTGATATCTATACGACTAAAACTATACGGCCGGAATTTTTATTCCCGCCGTATAGTTGGTCGTTAAACTATTTGTATATATGAAAAGATATTGTACAAAGGCATTTATATCTATACGACTAGAACTATACGGCCAAATTTTTTATTCCCGCCGTATAGTTGGTCGTAAACTCAGAGTACATATTGCAGAAAAAAATTCGATGGAAAAGATAACTATACAGTCGGAACTATACGGCCAAAATTTTTATTCCCGCCGTATAGTTGGTCATTAAACTCTCTGTGTGCATCAAAAAAATTATGTTTCTTCGTAAACTATTTATTTTCCTGTAAATTAGCGATATACCTTGTTTTTGACAGAAAATTGACAGTAAATATTGTCGACCAACAATAGCATGAATAAGGTAGAATTTGAAGTACTACCAAACTTCTTCTCCTCAAATGGAGTTTTCTAGCACTCTTTATTAAACATGAACTTAAACTAAAACTAAAAACTTAACTCAAACCTTAATTTAACATGGGTTGCCTCCCATGGAGCGCTCTTTTATGGTCAATAGCTTGACCTTGATGATACTCACTTGGGCCAGATGAGTGGAACACCCACTCCAAAGTAATTGGCCTTCAAAGTGATGGCCTCCTTCTCATCATGTTTGGCTTTCTTCTTCCTGGGGAAATGAATAACAAAAGGATCCCATGAAGGCAATTGCAACTTCACGTTCTCTTCATGAAGGTTAATTAAAGCCTTTATAGTTCTCAAGAAAGCACGGCCTAGTATTATAGGAGCAACACTGTCTTCAGTCATGTCAACAATAACGAAGTCAATTAGAGAAGGACAACCTTTGATGTAAACTAAAGTGTTCTCCTTAATCCATAAAGCTTGTTTGTAGGTAGAATCTGCTAGATGCAATTTTAACTTAGTAATTTCAAAGGAGCCAAGATTTAACTTGTTGAAAAGACTCTTTGGAATTGCTGAGACGCTTGCAACTAGATCAGAAAGTGCAGCTATCTCATTGGTTCCAATCTTTATCTTAATAGTAGGCTCAAATACGTCATCTAGTTTAATAGGTATTTTTTGGCGATTTTCTCGTATTCCTCTTCAAGATCACGTACCTTAACTGCTACTTGATCAACAAAGTGTTGATAGATGGCTTCGTTGTTACCTTCACTTACCAGAATTTTGAGATTGATCCTCTTTACGAGATCCTCGATGGTGTAGCTTGGTGAAGGGGCATTAGTATAATCAGTTCTTCAGGCTCCTCCCTTTGGATCTCATCATTTTGAGTTCTTCAACAGGATAGGGCTCAGCATTACCTGCAAATTTAGCTAAAATGAGAGTTTGACTCTCAGTTATCTTACCTAGTTGTGCCTCAATGATCCCTGTTCTTTCTTGAAGGGCCTGCAAATCATTTCTCAGACTAATTGCTTGGATAGATAATTTAACAAGCATAACATCATGGTTCTCCATAATTTTGACTAGAATATTATTTTTTTCATTTTGTGAGTCTATGAAAGACTTAAGCATTTCTTGGAGACTACCACTACTAGTTCCCATATTATTATTAGAGTTACTTACAGGACTAGCATAATGTTTATCAAAGTTAGGATTGTAACGCTTCTTCCAAGAAGGACTATAGTCATTACGAGCTATGAAGTCTAATTCTTCTATGTTTTTATGGGGTGGCTCTTACCTAAGTTTCCTTACCGTTTATGGCTAGTATGAGTTCATCCAACTTAGCATTTAGTTCTTTGTTCTCTTGTGGTGAGACAGAGTTCACCTTCTTCGTGCTTGATTGTTCCACATGCCATTGGGAATGGTTGTCTTGCATATTGTCTAGGAGTTGCTTTGCTTCGGTAATATGTTTACCCATAAATGTTCCTCCAGCTGCAGTATCAAGCATAGACTTAGACACGGGATTAAGATCATTATAAAATAAATGGAGGATTAACAAATCTTCCATCCCATGACTAGGAAAGTTTCTTAGACATTCTTTCATCCTCTCCCATGCAAGCGCTAGTGGCTCATGCTCTTCCTGTCTAAAGCCAGTAATATTAGATCGAAGTTGCATAGTCTTTGCGGGTGGGAAATATTTAGTCATAAATAAAGAAGTACATCCCACCCATGATGTAATAGTATTTTTAGGCAAAGATAGCAACCATTCTTTATCTCTCCCTCTCAGAGAGAAAGGAAATAGGTGCAATTTGATAGCATCAGGGTCAACGTATTTTATACGCATCATATCACATATTTCAGTGAAAGTATTTAAGTGCATACCTGCGTCTTCAACAGCATAGCCTCCAAATTGATTCTGTTGAACCAACCTTAAGTAATGGGGCTTAATTTCATAGTCATCAGCAGCGATTTCTGGCTGAGTAATAGGAGTATGCAAATAATCATTATTGGGAGTAGCAAAATCCCCAAGCTTCTTTTCAGCCATACTTCCTATGTTTTGGGGTTTTCTTAGATTTAGAATTATAACAGTAAAAACAAGAATTTAAAGACTAACTAATTTTTTGGTTTATCAAATAAAGACTGAAATAAAACTAACAAAATTAAAAACAATAATTAAAACTAGAAATGTTCCTAATAACCTCACCAGGGTAGCTATTGCTTCCCCGGCAATGGCACCATAAAAGGGGTTGATACCTTCGATCCGGATTACAGATGTAGTGTAGCTCTTTTTCGCTAGTAGACCTAGGTTATCGAATCCACGGGAAGTGAATGCATAGTGAAGTTACTTTAACAGACCTTCGGGAGTTTTAGAATTCCTTTTGTGTTTTTACTGAACCAATAGCTTGCGTATTTTTGTTGTTGTCGATGATGGAGAGAGAGGGCCTAGGGTGTTCGGTTTCACCTATAGTTGTGCAAAAACATCTGATGGAAATAAAAGATAGAAATAAAGTATGCGTGTACTTGTTAGAGCAAGATAAATTATGTGTGGGCAGTGCATCCATAATTGCTATTTCCTCAACAACCGCTTATAGAAATAACCTACTAGTCTCATCCATAGAAGAAAGAGAACTAATGATATGCATAGTGATGTCACTGTTAATCCCAAGCAAATCCCTCACATACAGCCATACTACCCCTTCTGTTACTTGGGTTCCCAACCTACAGATCAGTCATCACTCATACTCCCTATACCTGGCTCAACCCTCGGGGTCTTGGGTACCTGACAAGTCCTTGGATTGAGGTAAGAGAGGATACAATAATCATCATGTCATACAAACTAATACACGATCCCATCCATGATAAATCACATGCATAGTTGCTACATGGCTAGGCCGAAGCCCTTAGCCCAAGGAGAATTAATCACACATAGAGATGAGATCAACAATTGTAGCGAAACGGGTAAGCTACACTAGTGTAAAATCAAAAAAATTCTACTACGTCTACCAGGAATACTATGGTCATAGATCACGGGATTACCACTAGATGCGCAATTGCGGAACTTGATGAAGCACGTCGGGGCAGTGCAGATGTTCTATGCCTCCTCCTCGTACTCATCCCATGATCAGCTTCCCTATGTGCGGCTTGTCCAAGTGCTACTGTTGCAGCACCTCCAAGGTATCCACACGTCCAGAGTGGAAGCCGTCACACGCCAGACTGCTAGGTCTGCTCGTGCAACCCATGCGTAAGGGGAGTGGAGGCTGGGTGGAATGCTCAACCCTATTCATCTCGCCTCACTCTCTCTCTTATATAGGCATCCCTGGTGGGCTTCTACATTAGCATCCCATTAGCATCCTAAGCCTGGTCTAATTTGGATCCAATCCTCATTAGGCTTCCAGCCCTAAAGTGTGTTACCCTATAGGTTCATACACGTATAGACATGACACGAAACACTTCCTCCGTCAATACTTGGTAGCAGCCTCTAGCAAGACGTGCCAACTCCAAAATGCAGATAAAGATCATTTGTACGAACCATCACAAGGTTGAGTACATGTCTTTCCCTTTGCCACACGATATTTGGTCTAGCTCTAAGCTAACCTCTCTTTCTCGATACTATGATTCAGAATCCCTTTACTAGGTTAACTCTTAACCATATGTAGCACGACCATGCATTTCTGGATCCCATCACTCGAGCAGCCCAGAGATATCTCTCTCAAGTAGAGAGGGGTAAATCCCATCTTGATTGACCGATGCCTTGCAGCATGTATCAGGACAAACCCGAAAGCTACCTTTATAACTACCAAGTTACGGAGTAGTTTTTGATAGCCCCAAAGTAGGTCAATCCACATCTCAAGTACATGCGACAATCTCAGGTCCAAGGACAAAACGTACACGATGTGTAGATAGAGCTGAAAGTATTATTGCTAGTCTCAAGTTGGGTCAGTCCAACCCCATGCTCATAACATGTGTCCACATCATTGGTTTGACATCTCCATGTCTATGACTTGCAAAACTTAGTCATCAACCAATCGATGTGCTAGTCTAATATTCATGTGTGTCCTCACATGAACTCTGACTAGGGACAGCTATTAGATAACCATACAAGTAAAGAGTTTCACAAAAAAAACAAATAATTGCCAATCAATACAAGTTACCTGGTATATGGATATTCAAGGAACATAACAATAACTCATGGATACATATGAAATACAATCATCTCTATGAATGCCTTTAGGACATATTTCCTTCAGTCTCCCACTTGAACTAGAGTCAATCTAGACAGTATCTAATACATATTGCTCTTGTGTGCACTTCATGTGCAGGCTGCAGGAGTGGCTTAGTCAAGGGATCAGCAACATTTGAGTCCGTATGTATTTTGCATAACATGACACTACCATCATCAATGAACTCACGAATTAGATGGTAACACATGCGAATATGTTTGTTCTTTTCATGTTGTCTAGGTTCCTTGGCTTGTGAAATAGCACCATTGTTGTCACATTAAATGTCCAAGGGATTGGACGCACCCTGAACCACACCAAGAGCGCTCAGGAAATTCCTAATCCAAACAGCTTCCTTTGTAGCCTCCGAGGCGGCAATATATTCAGCTTATGTTGAAGAGGAGGCCACTGTATCTTGCTTGGAACTTTTCCAGCTCACAGCACCACCATTCATGACAAACACATAACCTGATTGCGATTTGGAGTCATCTGAGTCGTTAAGGTAACTCGCATCTGTGTAACCCTTTACACTGAGTTCATCATCACCTCCATAAACTAGGAACATATTCTTAGTCCTTCTCAAGTACTTTAGGATATTCTTTACCGCTGTCTAGTGGCTTTCACCTGGATCAGCCTGGTATCTGCTCATAACACTTAGAGCATAGGAAACATCTGGGCGAGTACATGTCATTGCATACATGATGGATCCAATAGCCAAAGCATATGGAACCCTACTCAGGCCCTCTCGCTCATCTGTGGTCGAAGGACACTGAGTCTTGCTAAGTTTAATGTCGTGAGACATGGGCAAGAACCCCTTCTTAGCCTCTTGCATGCCGAACCATTTCAACACTTTGTCAATGTATGTACTCTGGCTTAATCCAATTAGCCTCCTTGATCTATCTCTATAGATCTTGATACCCAGAATATATGCCGCTTCTTCTAAGTCCTTCATAGAAAAACTATTTTTCAATGAGGTCTTAACAGACTCGAGCATAGGAATGTCATTTCCAATCAGTAATATGTCATCTACATAAAAGAATAGAAATACAAGTGATTTTGCCACTTTCTTTCTTATACACACAAGGTTCTTGTTCGTTTTTGATGAAGCCAAACTCCATTACAACTTCATCAAATCGAATGTTCCAACTCCGAGATGCTTGCTTTAGTCCATAAATAGACTTTTGAAGTTTTCATAGTTTTCCAGCATTGTTTGGATTGACAAATCCTTCGGCTGCATCATATACACGTCCTTAGTAAGGATTCCATTTAAGAAAGTTGTCTTGACGTCAATTTTCCATATCTCATAGTCGAAATATGTAGCAATGGCTAGAATGATTCGTATAGATTTAAGAATCACTACGGGCAAGAAAGTCTCGTCAGAGTCAACTCCTTGAACTTGTTGAAAACCTTTTGCAACAAGTCGAGCTTTATGGATGTGAACATTTCCATCCATATCAATCTTCTTCTTATAGATCCATTTGCACTCGATGGCTTTAAAATCATCAGGCAGGTCAAGCAAGTTCCAAACTTGATTGTCTCCCATGGACTCTATCTCGGATCTCATGGCAATCAGTCATTTCTTAGAGTCTGGGTCTACCATCGCTTCTACATAGGTCACAGGCTCATCATTGTCTATCAATAATAATTCCTGCGCTTCGCGGAGCCTCGTCGACCTTCGTGGTTGTGGTGCTTCTATTGCCATGGGTTCATCAAGTTGTTCTGCTACAATAGCATCACTTGTAGAAGCATCCCCAACTGGCTCATCTTGACCTTCTGCAAGTCGCACCGACCTTCCACTCGTTCCCTTTGTGAGAAACTCTTTCTCTAGGAAAACACCGCTATGAGAGACAAACACTTTGCCCTCTTCTCGGTTGTAGAAGTAATACCCTAAGGTTTCCCTTGGATATCCCACGAAAATGCATTTATCTGATTTGGGTGTTAGCTTGTCTGACTGAAGTCGCTTGACAAATGCATCACAACCCCACATCTTTAGAAAAGACAAACTGGGATTCTTTCCAGTCCACATATCATATGGTGTCTTAACTACAGATTTAGATGGTACCCTGTTTAGTGTGAAAGCCGTTGTTTCTAGAGCGTAACCCCAAAATGATAATGGTAAATCCGACTGGCTCATCATCGAGCGAACCATGTCCAACAAAGTTCGATTGCGCCATTTGGAGAACCTATTTCTTTGAGGCGTTCCGTGTGGGTGAGCTATGGAACAATTCTGCAACTCTTAAGATGATTGTTAAACTCGTGAGTCAAATATTCACCTTTGCGATTAGATCACAAGGACTTTATTTTCTTGCCACGTTGATTCTCTACCTCACTGTGAAACTCTTTGAACTTTTCAAAAGTTTCAAACTTATGCTTCATCAAGTAGACATAGCCATGTCTACTGAAATCATCAGTGGAAGTAATGAAGTAGTGATATCCTCCTCTGGTTGTCATACTCATTGTTCCACATACATTAGTATGTATGAGTTCCAACAAGTCTATCGCTCTTTAGGGAAAACCCATAAAAGGCGTCTTGGTCATCTTTCCAAGTAAACAAGCTTGGCATGTCTCGTATGATTCAAAATCAAACAAAGTTAGAAGACCATCACCATGGAGCTTCTTCATGTGCTTTTCACTTATATGCCCCAAACAACAATGCCATAAATAGGTAGGACTCAAATCATTAGGCCAAAGCCTTTTAGCACTAACATTGTAAACAGATGCATCATCAAGATTTAAAATAAATAACCCATTCACAATGGGAGCATCAGCCACAAATATAGCATTATTAGAGATTACACAACCATTGTTTGTACTCGCAAATGAATAACCATCCCTCATCAAACATGAAGGTGATAAAATGTTTCGACCCGTACTAGGAATGTAATAACAATTATTTAACTCCATAATAAATCCTAACGAAAGGTGAAGCTCCATGACACCGACGAATAATGCAGCAACCCTTGCTTTATTTCCAACACGAAAGTTCACTTCGCCTTTCTGCGCTTCTCTAGTACTTTTTAGCCCTGCATCGAATTGCAAATATGAGAAACCGATCTAGTATCAAATACCCAAGAGCTAACATAAGAATCTGTGAGAAAAATGTCCACAACATTTACAACAGGCGTACCTGAGTGGGAAGTACTCTTACTTCCACTCTTCTTCAAAGAATCCTGGTACTTGCTGCTGTTTCTCTTCCAGTGGCCATATTCATGACAAAAGAAACACTCACTGTCTCTTGCAGGTCCAGCCTTTTTCTTGGGTGCAGGGTTTAGCTTAGGGATCGTATCCTTAGCCTTGCCCTTCTTCTTCTGCCAAGAAGTGACCTTTTTCTTGGAGTTAGGCTTGTTCTACGCAACCATCAGATGGCTATGCCCTGCACTCTTCTTAATGTCACATTTTGCTGTTTTTAGCATCCCACATAACTCATTAAGGCCCTTCTCCACCCCATGCATATGGTAGTTCGAAATGAAATGCCCATAGCTAGATGGAAGAGACGCCAAAATGAAATCAGTAGCCAACTCTTGGCCTAATGGAAAACCAAGTTTTTCAAAAGTCTGACCATAACCAACAATTTTGATCACATGGGGGCCTACAACTGCTCCCTCTACCATCTTGCATTCCACAGAGGACTTAGCAACATTGTACCTCTTAGTCCTAGCCTGACTCTAGAACTTGTCCTTAAGCACGATGATCATATCGTACGCTTCCTGATGCTCAAACTGCTTTTGAAGATCAGGTTCCATGCATTTAATCATAAGACAACTAACCTCAAGAGATTCATCACATGCTTTCTTGTAGGCATTCTTAAGGGCAATAGTTGCATTATCAGCAGGTTCATCCAAGATTGGGTTACCCAGAACAGTTTCCTTTTTATCAGACCTGAGAACAATTCTCAGGTTATGGACCTAGTCCCAAAAGTTTGTTCCATTTAGTTTATCTTTTTCAAGAATTGAACGCAAACCAAAACGTGATTAATTGTTTTGTGCCATTGATCTACAACATAAAAACATGAAAAATACTAATCCATGTAACCATGAAAGAGTAAAACATATTAAACAATTTAATAGCATATACTCCCACTTAAATCAACATCCCTCTATTGATACTAAGTGATTCAAGATCCACAATTAACAAGTCGATTAGTGAGATTTAGCATCACTGCTAGAAGACAAGATAAATCGGTAAGCAACTTTTGCTAATCATATCACATATGACTCTTGATGTTGGGTGACATCTCTATGTCAAAACTAGGCGCCCAACCTTTATGCCCCAGGGTCCTTAACTATCAAGATGACCTTGTTAAGCTCACCAACCCTTATGCATGTAGGTATCCAATATAAACCCATCCAGCCAAGGAAAACCACGACACCCTAATCATAGACCCACCAATGATTGTAAATGGCATAGGATGGTGCAAGGTTTTGTTGGGAGGGCATGCTTTAACTTAAACTTTGTGAGGGATCGTTCTACTTGTATCATCTAAGCATGTATATTAGTAAAATGTATAAGAATATCATTCATATAGATGTGATACAGTATGGCCCATTTTATCATGGTGATCTCCATCGCCATAGAACCTGCCCACCATGATGATCTCCATCTTCATGTTGTATGTGAGCCATCTACCAAGTGATGAGTTCTCCAAGAACTAATACAAGATATTACTCCTGAAAGCTAGTAATCAAAATTACATGGTATTGGGATCATCACAAGTTGGCACGTAGGCCATTACAATAATTGACAACGCATATGGCTCCAGCCGTGTTGCCCTACTCACGACACGCAGGTCATGAAAAATACATACATGCATACATTTTGGGCCATACTAATCACATACATCCTGCCAAAACAAGTTGTGCATAGAATAGCATTCTACTGGATCATGTGAAATCACAGCACCTATGATCCTTAACGTGATACAAAAGGGGCTACGACTAAGGGGGTCTAGGGGATCTCCCCTGCGGGGTTTGAAGGGGAAGCGCCCCTCGCAGTATCAAATTTGTGAAAAATGAGAGATCGAATCTATACAATTTTCTTTAAGGATTTTGATCGGAAAATCAAATTTACCATAAACCGACTATCATGCCGATTTGACCAAACTCCTTTGATCACGGTACATCGATTCAAATCTAGTTCCCGATTTGATCAATCATATTGATCTTCACGTGATTCAACAGGATTTATGTGTCACTGTCTACCCCGATGTCGGAAATCGACCAGTAGGGGTAACTCTGCGATGACCTTAGAATCATGATCACAGAAAGCAAGATCAAAGATCAATCCAGAACCACCGCCATACAAACGATCACATCATTCATATCAATCTACATATCACCATATGCAAACTTCTCGAACCTATGACTGAACAACATCGGCTATGATACCACTGTAGGGAAATGGATAGGCTGCACTAGCGTAAAATCAAAAAAATTCTAGCACGTCGACCAGGAATACTATGGTCATAGATCAGGGGATTACCACTAGACGCGCAGTTGCAGAACTCAATGAAGCATGCCGGGCCAGTGTAGATGTTCTATGCCTCCTCCTCGTCCTCATACCACGAGCAGCTCCCTATGCACGACTCATCCAAATGCTACAGCTGCAGCACCTCCGAGGTATCCACACGTCCGGAGTGGAAGCCTTCACAAGCCATACTGCTAGGTCTACTCATGCAACACAGGCGTAAGAGGAGTGGCAGATGGGTGGAATGTTGAACTCTATTCAGCTCGCCTCACTCTCTCTTATATAGGCATCCCTGTTGGGCTTCTACATTAGCAGCCCATTAGCACCCTAAACCTGGTCTATTTCGGATCCAATCCTCATTAGGCTTCTAGCCCCTAAAGTGTGTGACCCTATAGGTTCATACACATATAGTCATGACATGGGTACACCTACTACGTCAATAGTTGGTAGCAGCCTCTAGCAAGACGTGTTAACTCTAAAACGCATATAAAGATCATTCTGATGAACCATCACAAGGTTGAGTACATGTCTTTCCCGTCGCCCTATGATATTTTGTCTAGCTCCAAGCTGACCTCTCTTTCTCGATACTGTGATTTGGAATCCCTTTACTAGGTTAACTCTTAACCATATGTAGCACGGTCAGGCATTTCTAGATCCGATCACACGAGGGGTCTAGAGATATCTCTCTCAAGTAGACAGGGGAAAATCCCATCTTGATTGACCGTTTCCTTTCAGCATGTATCAGGACAAACCCGAAAGCTACCTTTCTAACTACCCAGTTACGGATTAGTGTTTGATAACCCCAAAGTAGGTCGATCCACAGCTCAAGTATATGCAACAATCTCAGGTCTAAGGACAAAACGTACACGATGTGTAGAGAGAGCTGCAGGTATTATTACCAGTCTCAAGTTGGGCCATTCCAACCCCATGTTCATAACATGTGTCCACATCATTGGTTTGACATCTTCATGTCTATGACTTTCAAAACATAGTCATCAACCAATCAATGTGCTAGTCTAATATTCACGTGTGTCCTCACATGAACTCTGTAGACAGGGACACTATTAGATAACCATACAAGTAAAGAGTTTCACAAACAATTCACATAATGGCCAATCAGTGTCGTGGGTTGCACCTCAAGTCCTCCATTGCGTCCGGATGGATTGGGGGTGAGGGTGGATATATGTACAGTTGTTGGTGGTTTTTGGTGAAGAAGGGTGGTAGCCTGGAGGGAGTGATGCAGTGGGAAAGGTGGCGAGTAAAATGTGTGAAACATGCACCAGAGATGTGGCCAGGCGGCATTGGCAAGTGGGGATAAATTAAACGAAGATAGGGAAGACGGGATGGCTCTTTGAAAGAGGTTTTTATTTTCTTCTGCTATAGGAAGCGGCTACATCAAGGACGCCGACTAGTGTGATATACTAGCATGCCGCCGTGCAATAAATTAACCATGTCACTTCCTAGCGCAGTATAATCTTGTCACGTCAGTTTGACAAGACATATTGTTTACTATTTATAGCTTCTATTTTCATACTAGTATTAGGGCATCACCTATGTATGTGGCAGAATTTGTCCATAAGCTGGACCCACGTACCATACCACAAGCTAATTGATTGCACCACAATGTATCTAGTTGAACTTGTCTATAAGATGGGCCCACGTGTCTGGTTAAAATTGCACACACACAAGAGAGAGAGGAGAAACTAAAATAGTATTCTATTGCTTATGGACAAACCACAAGGTTGTAGGTCACCCTTAAGGTTTTGAGCTTATGGATAGCTTATTGATAGCCTCCACTAGGAATGTGGAACTCCTTGTGGACTACATTTTGCTTTATGGGTAGCCTTGCTACTAACATAGTGGATGCCCTTACTAAGAAAAGACGAGTATGTATCTTTTCGGCAACCCCGTGCACACCTAATAGCTGATCTCTCCCTCATCCACAACATGGCGTTGATCGCGTGTGTCATGGTTAGGGTTGTGAGTGGGATCCCGAGAAAGTCCCTCTTCTAGTTCATTTGAAGATTCTATAGTACAATTATTTTGAGAAAAGTTAAACTAGTAAACCTCAAAATGAACTAGAAGCGGGACTTTCGCAGGATCCAGTTTGCAACCCTAGCCATGGTACAACAGATCTTTGTCTTTCTTTGGTGTGTTCGTCACCTATGTTGCGTTGGTGTGCATAGGAAGGAACCACTTTGGGCCTTGTGTTGGGGCAGTGATGAAAGCATATTTGCATCATGTTTTATAATATTATTTTGCACTATAGTTGTAGGATCTTGGTATTTTATGGTGTTTGCACACATGTTTTAGGTCTATTTTCACCAGGATCGGGACAAATGATGGATACAATGGACACAATTCTTGGAGCAGTTGTATTGGGGAGAAAAGGAGTTGAAAACAACGTATATCGATTATTTGGGAAATATCAATAACACCAGAAGAAAACCCGAAGCAATCGAGGCATCCAGAGGGTTTAACGACCAACTATACGACCGAAATACTTTTTCCAGCCGTATAGTTCTAGTCGTATAGTTGGCGCTGCAACCGCCTCCTCAAATAGTTTCACCCCGTGTAACTGGATCGGGGAGACGACATACAGAACAACCGGAAATCGCTGAAACCTCACCTCTAGAAGTCATCTGGAGGGGGAACTCGTCCACCGGGGATCCATCTTTCCCCTACACAGATTCGGGAGGCTAAGGAATCGATCTTCATTGTCAACCTCTTCATCACCACCATCTCCATCCATCCCATCTACATCTTGTCTAGATCTTCTTGTAATTTCCGTACTCGTTTTGGATTTATACAGGAACTATTCATCTACAATTACTTCCATTACCATTGCCATGATGTTGATTGTATCCATGTCTAAGTAGATCATTAGTTTTGGGGAGATGGAGAAACCCTAGCATATGATTGAGATGAGATAGAGATTATTATGTTATACATCATTATGTGTATGTGTTAATTCTCTTCATCTTGATGTTGGGAGTTGTGCACCTCCTTAATATTTGCCTCTTATGGGGACCCGATGAAGGGGATTACTTGTTTGTAGACGGAGGGATGATAGCACTTACCGTGACTATAAAGTTGTTGTCATTCTTTACGTACTAACTTTGGGAAACAAGGAGAACTCATAAAGCCATGTCCATGCCACGGGAGAAATCCCTTAATAGAGGGATAATACGATTGATGTCGTTTATCTGTCAGTTGTGGTTATGAAGGTTGATGTGAGCAGTGGTTGCTGCCTATTTATCCATATATGGAGCTCCTCCCACATACATACATATCATGAGAATATTTTTCATAATAATCTTGATTGCTTAGTCTAAATTGTTAGCGGTGTATCCACCACTCCCTGAGAATGGCTTTTGCTTATTGCAGTTCCAAGTTCTTTTACATACGTGATTCTTACTTTCTGCATTAAGTTTTATGTTACTTTAATTGCTTCATTCAACCAAAAACCCAAGAACAATTCTACTTGTCTAGCATCTCAAAGTTATTCCTTAAGTACTTCATTTAGTTTTAGTTAAAAGCATTTTAGTATTCCGCCTACTGCTCCCTGTGGGATCACTATCTTTATTTCGAAACTAGCTACAAATGATCTGTGCACTTGCAGTCATCAAGCTATTTTCTAGCACAGTTGTCGGGGAGCTTAGCGCTATAAGTCACTTTACTTTTAGTTATTTACATTCATTGTACTAATTTTTACTTCAGTTGTAGGACCACAACAATGGATAATACTCAGCATTTAAACCAGCTTGAGGTAGTAAGGAAAATGGGTTCGCCCATGGACGCTTTCATAATAGTCAATAAAAGCATAAATCCGGATGGAATTGAGATCCACCCTTTATTATTTGAATTACTACACTCTAAGAAATTTGCAGGAACCAATGAAGAGAGTCCATATGGACACTTACAATTCTTTGAAGATGTTCTCGGTTACTTTATATTCGAAAATTGTAATCTTGATATGGTTAAAACCCAGTTGTTTAGCAAACTCTCTCTAATAATGTTTGCGACTGGTATAGATATTTTTGTGCAGAAGCACCAAGGACTTGGACGGAATTGACAACCAATTTCCTATAAAAATATTACTCAGAAAGCAAAGGTCACAAGATGAGAGGTATTATAATCAGTTTCAAAAATAGTCCTGAAGAGGGTTTGTATGAAGGGTATCTAAGGTACACGAGCTATGTAGATAATTGCCCCCATCATCGTTTACCTGATTGGTTAATCACTCACACTTTTTTTGGAGCGCTTAATAATGAAAATAGAATGAATCTAGACACCGCTTCTAATGTTAGTTTTCTATCTTATACCTATGATGAAGCCTGGAAATTAATAATGAAAATGAGGGAGGAAACAAAAAATCTTAAAAATGAGGAGAACATTGCAGATAGTTTTTCTGAATATGCTTGTGTTAACGATTTCCTTGTAGATGAAAGGACTTGTGCAATGATTAAAACCCTTAGTATTGATTCTTACTCAGTAAAGAAAATTATTGAGAATTATGCAGGGCATTTACAGGTACCTACAGAATGGGAACCCCATAAACCCCTCAAAGAACAGAAGCGTGCAAGAGAAAGTGCGCTAATGGAAGAGTACTCCTCTACAACTATTCATGAGAACATAAGGAAAAAGCAAAAAGAGGAAGAACAAATAAAGAGAAGATTAAAGAAACCAGAAAAGAACCCCGAGGCTACCAATATAAATAATGTTATATTGAAGGATCTTATGGAAGCACGGACGATGGATAATGAAGTGGTTATGCTAGACTTTGAAACCTCAGAATTCATCGAATGTAAGGTACTAGGTAACGAAACTTCTAAACCTATGACTCCTATATATTGTCGAGAAACTTTCTTATACGGAATCTGTGAGCTGATTTCCACTATAAACATTATGCCTTCATCACTTTATGAGGAACTTTGCTACAATTTAAATAATCCAGATGTGGAACCATTAGACACTACTATTAAATTGTCTAATAGAACTAATATAAAACCAGAAGGAGTTATCAGAAATATCTATGTCTTTATTAGATCACTCATGTACCCCCTTGATTTTCATATTGTTGACATGACTCGAGATTCCTTTTGTCCTATTCTTTTAGGCAGGACTTTTGTTTCCATAACCAAAGATCAAGTTGATAATAAGAAGGAGACTATTTCACTGATGTTTGCAGAAGAGGAAATGACATTCCACTTTGCCAAACTAAATAAAAGGCCATATGAAGTGGAAGTATCAAGTAAGAGAAAATGATTGCCGAGCTAGCCACAATTCATTTTAGTACTCCACAAGATGAATTAGAAAGGAGTCTAATTAATTGGGAGGAAGCACCGGATGATGAGGAGAGAGAAGACATGGATGATTACATTGATTCAGTTCCAGAAGAACAAAATCCACATGACTATGAAGAGCTGGTGAGAAAAGGAGATGAAGAACCTCCGCCAATTGAATTAAAACAACTTCGAGACAATATGAGAGATGTAGGCAATCAAATTTTGGTTTTGAATTGGGAACAATGCCGTTTGATGGAAAGAGAAGGTAAAGTTTTTGGGCATAAGGTTATGGAGAAGGGTATAGAAATAGATAAAACTAATATAAATGCTATAGAAAATCTTCCAATACCTTAGGACATAAAAAACATAAAAATGTTTCTAGGACATGCAGGTTTTTATAAGCGTTTTATAAAATATTTTGCTAAAATAGCTATGATGCTCACCAACCTTATTGAGAAAGAAGCTCCATTCTACTTAGACCATGACTACATTACAGCTTTTGAGAACCTTAAAAACAAATTAGTTTCAGCACCCATCATGCAATCTCCAAAATGGGATGAACTTTTCATAATCATGTGTGATGCTAGTGACTATGCTTTAGGGGCTTTATTAGGACAGCAAGTCAGAAAGAATTTAAATGTTATTTATTACGCTAGTAGACATCTTAATAAGATTGAAAAAAATTATGTTACTACAGAAAAAGAGTTCCTAGCTATTATTTTTGCTTGTGACAAGTTTAGATCATAAATCATTTATTCTAAGGTAATAGTTCATACAGATCACCAAGCTTTGTGCCACCTCCTTGTGAAAAAGGATGCGAAGCCCAGGTTGATTAGGTGGGTTTTATTACTGCAAGAATATGATTTGCAAATAGTAGATAGGAGGGGTAAAGATTATCCGGTAGCAGATCATCTCTCTAGGATGGAGGGAATAATTACTAACCCCGTACCTATAAATGAGTCATTTCCAGGAGAATATTTAGCAAACATTGAAATCGCTGATCCTTGGTTTGCAGATTATGCTAACTTTCTCGTAGTAAAATTTGTACCTCCTGGTATGACGAGAAATCAAAGAATGAAATTCTTTTATGATCTTAAATATTATTTTTGGGATGATCCGTATCTATATCATCATGGACCTGACGGAATGATTCAGAAATGTGTTCCTAACCATGAAATGAATGCAATTTTGCAAGCTTGTCATGACAGCCCATATGGAGGACATCATGCAGGCAAGCGAACTGTAGGAAAGGTACTTCAATCCGGATTCTATTGGCCCACCTTGCTCAAGGACGCACACATGTATGTAGAACACTGTGATGCTTTCCAAAGAAGGGGTAATATAGGCAGGAGACAAGAGATGGCAATATATTATAGTCTTATAATCGAACCCTTTGATGTATGGGGAATGGATTACATGGGACCTTTTATAGAATCAAATGGTTACACTCATATTATTGTTGTTGTCGATTATGTTACTAAATGGGTTGAAGCTATTCCAACTAGCCATGCAGATGCAGCTGCCTCAGTGAAGATGATCAAGGATGTTATATTCCCCCGGTTTGGAGTTCCTAGATTTTTAATCACTGATGATGGTTCTCATTTTATGAAAGGAACTTTCAGGTAAATCGTCAGCAAATATGGAGTAACTCACCACGTTGCTTCACCATATCATCCTCAAATGAGTGGTCAAGTGGAACTCTCCAATAGAGAATTAAAGACCATACTCGAGAAGATGGTGGACAAATCAAGAAAAGATTGGTCATACAAGTTAAATTACACTATATGGGCATATCGTACTACATTTAAAAATTCAATGGGTATGACACCTTATAAGATGGTATACGGTAAGGCACTCCATTTACCTTTAGAATTGGAACACAAAGCTTTTTGGGCGATCAAGAACCTAATCTATGATCTTAAAGCAGCAGGAGAAACATGTTTAGTAGATATTCATGCTTTAGATGAGTTTAGAAGTGAGGCCTATGAGAATGCTAGATTTATTAAAGAAAAAGTGAAAAGATGGCATGATAGAAAAATAGAAAATAAGACCTTTAAAAGTGGAGAAAAGGTGTTGCTCTATAATTCTCATCTTAGGTTGTTTCCAGGGAAGCTCAGATCAAAGTGGGAAGGTCCCTATATAGTTGAAGAAGCTTATTCATCGGGAGCAGTGAAGCTCTAGGGAAAAACACCCTCTCTTTCATTGTTGGCAAATGGATAACCCTTGAAGCATTATCGAGCAAAAGAAGATATAAGTGCAGTCACCATACAAGTGATCACCCCAAAAGAGGTGATTAACCAAAGATATACAAGGAATGCCAATTACAAGAAGAATGGAATCGAGACGAAATGAGAAACACTATGGTCAAGGTATTGACCATAAAAGAGCGCGTCATGGGAGGCAACGCATGCGAAATAAAGGTTTGAGTAAGCTTTAAAAAATTTAAATAAGTCTTAATTAAGCTTGTGTTAAATGAGGAACATCTAAAGCTATGGCGAAGAAAAAGGAAGATTGATAATGCTAATATTGGTCAAAAATTGATGCTGTCATTTTTCTGTCAAAACTTGATATTTCATTAAGTTTTAGATTAATAAAGAATTCTCGGAGAAGCAGGTAATTTTTGGTGGATCCGGAAGGTTTAACGACCAACTATATGGCGGGAATACAAAATTGCGGTCGTATAGTTGTTTCGACATCACCCCTTCTATAACAAAAGGTGCTGAAGGTTTAACGAACAACTATACGGTAGGAATAAAAATCTCGGCTGTATAGCTGCCACCATATAGATATCGATGCCTTCGTCAGAACTCTTTTCTTGGTACTGATAGTTTAACAACCAACTATAAGGCGGGAATAAAAATTCTGCCCGTATAGTTTCGGTCGTATAGATATCGACCCATCTTCAAAAAGAATTATTCAGAGTACAGAAGGTTTAACGACCAACTATATGACGGGAATACAAATTCCCGCCCATAGAGTTCTGGCCATATAGTTGGTTTCACCGTAGAAGAAATTCTATAGTCGGTTCAAAACTATACGACGGGACCTATACGAGACACGCCCGTATAGTTGCTCGTTACGAACGACGGCTAGGGTTTTCGACCTCCCCTTTTAAAGTTGGTCGCATCTAACCTTTTTCATTAAGTTTTCGCAGAGCTACAACCTCTAGCCTCGAAAAATCCTTGCCATATCTATACAATCCCCTTCTAACAACATATGTGCAGCAAAGCCATGCAGCAAAGCCATGTCAACAAGATTTGGAGGAAGAAAGAAGAGAAGCCTATGAAGAGGATAGAAGAAATAGAACCTAAAGGATCATCATCGTCCATCCCGGAGATCAAGCCTCTCCCAAACTGGGAGGACATGTTCCTGCAAAGGATCGAGATGATGAGGCAAGCAGAGCGGGGAAAGAGCAAGGATGAGTATCTCCATAATCCCTATCGTCACAACATAGGATCCTATTATAAACCTCATCTCGGTCTGTCGCCTCTTAAGCCTAAGAAGGTGCAGCAAGATGAGATTCATGATAATATCTATGAGTTGGAAAAAGCTTCGAAAGCATGTGTTGAAACAATTGGAGAAGGGATTGACTCCTACTGGATGATGAGCAAAGACCTTGAGAAAAAGGTCAATGAGGTTGATGGTAGAGTTGGTTTCTTGACTAAAACAGTTTTTTCATTCATTGATGAGAAGAAATGCCTCAAGAAGAAAATTTTGAAGCTTCAATACGACATGGCCAAGCTCAGCATCCGCTTCGCAAGCATAGCTAGAGATTGCAACATAGGGGAAGAAGGCAATACTCTTCCTACCTAGGAGGAGGAATAGGTACCACAAGGAGTTATTTGATCCCGCCTGGCTTGATTCCAAGCTTGGGAGATCTTTAAGACATTTTAATCTATCTTTTATATTACTATTTTATTAAAAGTTTGCATCATTTGAATTCCCTTAAGGAATAGTCGATCCCATTTGTGAAATTCTGATTTTATTATCATATATGGAGAATTATTGAGTTTGTGCTTGTCTTATTAGATATATGAATGGCTTGAGTATAATTTTACTTGCACTTGATGATAGCCATAGGACTCTTCCACACCATTGGTATTAATGGAACATACAAAGATAATTTGGTCAATCTGTTGTAAGTGCCTGGTTTGATTTACAAGGAAAGAAAATTATCTAATCAGTTAAGTTAAAAAAATAAACCTTGAACAAAGGAAAATTAAAAGTTCTATCAAAATAGAGTGATAATAAGTCGAGGTAGAATCTTCAAGTCATAAAGAAGCTTCATATACAATTGGAATTTGGTAATTAAGATCGTTAAACTTTGGATTCCTACATGAAATGGAATGTATGGCTAGCTCCTTTTTACATCACTTAAACAAAAGTGTGAGCATATATATATATATACATATATTTGCGAATGTGCAAAGAGCTAATAGGCATACACCACTATATTGTAGTATGACAAAGAAGCGTTTTGAGATTTTGAATCCCAAGTGAATCTGTTAATCCTAAATCACTTGGGACTACCTCGCTAACTCATTCGGTCGAACCGAATACTTTTACATCATGTTGAGATTCAACTTTCATGAAATGTTGATTACTAAGGTGTGGAAGACTTCTAATATTATTCAGATGGTTCGAGTAAGGTATTATTCATGAAGTTATTCATATGTATCATATATGATAAACACATGCTGCAACTGCCTCATTTATTTTATCGACTCAGCTTCATGAATATGAGGATCATAGTCATTAAGCTAAACTTGCTCAGGACGAGAAAGATTCTAAGCTTGAGGAAGTTGATGAGTGCATATTTCCATCATGTTTTATATTATTATTTTTCACTCTAGTTGTAGGATCTTGGTATCTTATGGCGTTAGCGCGCACGTTTTATGTCTATTTTCACCAGGATCAGGACAGATGATGGATACAATGGACACAATTCTTGGAGCACTTGTATTGGGGTGAAAAGGATTCGAAAACAACGTAAATTGATTATTTGGGAAATATCAATAACACCACGAAGCAATCGAGGCATCCAGAGGGCTTAACGACCAACTATATGACCGGAATAATTTTTCCGTCCGTATAGTTTTGGTTGTATAGTTGGTGCCGCTACCGCCTACTCAAATAGTTTCACCCCGTGTAACTAGATTAGGGAGACGACATACAGAACAACTAGAAATTGCTGAAACCCCACCTCCGGAAGGCATTTGGAGGGGGAACTCGTCCACCAGGGATTCATCTTCTCCCTGCATAGATCTGGGAGGCTAAGGCATCGATCTTCATGGTCAACCTCTGCATCACCACTATCTCCATCCATCCCATCTACATCTTTTCTAGATCTTGTTGTAATTTCCATACTCATTGTGGATTTATACAGGAACTATTCATCTACAATTACTTCCATTACCATTGCCTTGATGTTGATTGCCTTCTTGTCTGAGTAGATCACTAGTTCTTGGGGAGATGGAGAAACCCTAGCATATGATTGAGATGAGATAGATATTATTATGTTATACATCATTATGTGTATGTGTTAATTGTCTTCATCTTAATGTTGGGATTTGTGCACCTCCTTAATATTTTCCTCTTATGGGGACCCGATGAACGAGATTACTTGTTGGTAGACGGAGGGATGATAGCACTTACTGTGACTATAAAGTTGTTGTCATTCTTTATGTACTAACTTGGGGAAAGAAGGAGAACTCATAAAGCCATGTCCATGCCACGGGACAAATCCCTTAATAGCTAGATAATACGATTGATGTGGTTTATCTATCAGCTCTGGTTATGCATGATGAGGTGAGCAGTGGTTGTTGCCTATTTATCAATATATGGAGCTCCTCCCACATACATACATATCATGAGAATATTTATTATAATAATCTTGATTGCTTAATCTAAATTGCTAGCAGTGTATCCAACACTCCCTGAGAATGCCTTTTTCCCTATTGTAGTTCCAATTCTTTTACATACGCGATTCTTACTTTCTGCATTAAATTGTACATTACTTTAATTGCTTCATTCAACCAAAAACCCAAAAAAATTTCTACTTATCTTGCATCTCAAAGGTACTCCTTAAGTACTTCTTTTAGTTTTAGTTAAAAGCATTTTAGTCTTTCGCCTACTGCTCCATGTGGGATCGATATCTTTATTTCGAAACTAGCTACAAACGATATGTGCACTTGTAGTCATCAGGATGCAGCAAAAAGTATTAGCGCATCAAAATTTTCCGGTTCTGATTTTTTCACTTGCATCCAACACGACCCATCTCATTTGATGCACTTCATCAACAAGATCTAGCAAAAGTGAGCACCGTTCTGATTTCTTTTTTGTTAAGCAAGCAGTAGTTATAGTATGAATAGTATGCCTCAGCTAGTGGGTCAAGAAGGAGAGCTAGTCCCGACTACTTTTCCATGCTTATTTTTAGGGCCCTTTGTATTAAATATATGGACTTGGATGTAATTTTCTCTTCTTTGGCAGCTTTTTTGTTCACCATGCCAAGATGCACCCATCTACCAAATATGGGATTGAACATTACCATAAAGTATGTATATTTACACTTATCGTTCGCCCTGAACCTAAGAATGTTCATACATGGCAGGCCCTATTTTGAAGCAGTTTGTTTTTTTGGAAGTTGTTAATACTCATGATTATAATTTTTCCTAGCAAGTAGTACAATTTAGAGGTCTTCGCCCGAAGTTTTTTCTTTTATTTTTTATTGTTTTCAAAACAAGGTCATTTTTTGCTACATGTAGATTCTTAGCGCTGGAAGTTGAATCTTTCAACAAATTCATTGGTTTTTGATATATTGACACCCTGGTGGGTACTTTCAAAATATACTTGCATAACCTTAAGAGCAATCTTGCTACCACTCATTCGTAGTTCAAATTTTACCTAATATTGACAAATCGAATTAAATTCGTTTAAGTGGGCGAAGTTTGCTACAAAGCTTCAGAACTCATAAAACTTGGTAATCAACCTTAAGTGGATCATGGTCCACACTTTGTCTGAAACCAAGGGTTGTTGTTGTGGCACTCCGAGCCATGCATTTTAATTCATGCTTGCTTTATAGAAAAAGTCTTGTCGCGTCAAAATTTTTGATAAAGTTTTCTTGTTCCTAGAAGTTGGAAACTCCGGTTGACACCATTTTCACAATGCCAAGCACATCTACCAGATATACGGGAACATTACCATAAAGTATGATGTACATATGGATGTTACCTTTGTCGTTCGACTTGAAGCCCAAGAATGTTCATACACGGTAGGCCATATTATGGATCAGTTTTTTCATAAGCTATGATGACTCACATTATTAATTATTTTTAATTGAAGGTAGTAGTACACGTAAGAGGACGCCATGTGGAAGGCTTCATTTTTTAGTGTTTTCATTAATGTTGTTTCATAGCTAGTGAGGATCAAATTGTCAACATGCATATTCGTAGCAAGAACTTGCATCCTACAAAACTCTTGTTCGTTTTTGATATATTGACCGCCTTGGTACCATACAGACTCAAAGAATGTTTGTAACTTTTAAAGAGAAATCTATCAAAATTAGGTCAATTTCAAACTGCAAGTGAATTGTAGGTTGCTTTGAAAGTTTTACGAAAAAAAATTCAGTGGTTTTCGATGTATTGAATTACTGGTTAGCCTCAAAAGTTTTTTGGAAAATTTTAAGAGGAATCTATCTATCACGCTTACTTGTAGTTAAAATTTGACACGGTCGATGGGAGTACGGTTTACAACGAAGACCTAAGAAAAGAGAAAATTACATAGATGTCCATAATTTAGCACAAAGGGCCCTAAAGTTAAGCAAGGAAAGTAGTCGGGTCCTTCTCGAGCGAGCAGTTGAGCCATACCCTTTGTACTACTATACTAGCTTCACACACCCAAAAAACGCTCCTCACACTTTCGAACCAGTGTGATGGGGCTGTGCTTGGTGCTTCCTCTTGATGACCCACAAGTATAGGGGGTGTATCGCAGTATTTTCGATAAGTAAGAGTGTCGAACCCAACGAGGAGCAGAAGGTGCTAGCTAGTGGTATGGATCAGGAATTCTCTACAAATACTTAGCAAACGGATTTTTAGTGGTTTTTGATAATGCAAGTAAATAAAGTACAAGTAAATAAAAGACAATAAGAAAAAATGCAGCAAGTGGCCCGATCCTTTATTCAGCAAAGGACAAACCGGTTGTATTACTTAAGATGACCAAACGTTCTCGAGGACACATGGGATTACCGTCAAGTATTTTCGCTTCATATAGTTGATCAATCTTCTTTAGTTTGCTAAGTGTTGTGTGGGTGAACCTATGCTAATGTACCGACATTCCTAGGACTAATACATACTTGTGATTATACCCCTTGCAAACATCCGTAAGTACAAAAAAGTAATTAAGGTTGTAACCTAACCACAAATTTAAACTCTAAGACCCTAACATCCCTTGTGCAATGGTTTCCTAACGTGGGTTCAGGTTTCTATCACTCCGGCAACCCCTACGATTAGTAGCCAAATACACAATGCATTCCCCTAGGCCCATATAGGTGAAGTGTCATGTAGTCGACGTTCACATGACACCACTAGAAGAAGTACACCACAACTTAAATATCAAACCATTGAATCTTTCTCAACACAATTCCACTACTAACAATATGACTTCTCCCATGTCCTCAAGAACAAAACGAACTACTCACAAGACATCATATGGATCATGATTAGAGATGGAATAATGATGTATAACAATCTGAACATAAACAATAATTCAACGGTTCACTCAATAGCATCAACTACAAGGACTAATCAACACCGGGAAAGGCTTCCCTAAGAACTATGCAAGATTCAACCCAATTGTTACAGCGATATGGAGATGGTGCTGGTGGTGATGATGGTGATCCCCATGAAGTCCAGCTTGATGGTGGTGTTGATGGCGACGACCCCCCCCCCCTCTCCGGGAAGGAATTCCCCCAACAGTATTCTGTCTGCCGGAGAGATCTTTCTCTCTCGATGTTTTCCGCCCCGCAGAGGCGGCGGAATCTTTTTGTGGTCACTCCCCGAGTCTTAGGGTTTCGGGAGGATAATTGTAACATCCCAATTTCAGCAACCTTGATTTGTTGAATAGAATGCAAAAATCAGGGGGAACAAAAACTTTTTCTTGTTCATGGTTGCAGTGTTTGCTTGTTGTTTGTTTGCACTTGTGCATGTGAGCGTATAACTTATGATACTCCTCACCTCACCATCAGTTGACAAAAGCTACTTACCAAAACTATCCTGGCTCATTTTACATATTCTCAAATGTTATGGCATTTCAAAACCTAAGCCAAGATGCTTATGCAACCAAAACTATTTTAGTAGCTTCTATTGACAAAACTATGGAGAAATATTTAATATAACCTCCTTATGTTTTCAAGACAGAACCTTCAACTACTCTTACCTTTAGGATCCCCAAAACCTTTCTGAAAGCTTTTGATTTCTACTCTTGGTAGAGATACCAAGGACTCTTACTTCTTTCAAACTCCAACCTTTCAAAATTACCCCTTCTTACCTCAAGCTAAGCTTGATGGTAACCCTACTAGTAGTTGATTAGTTTATAAGATGAGTTGCCTTGATCTGCTGTCTGATGAGTTGCCTTGATCTGCTGTTTGACTTGTTTGCTTAGGAAGTAGTATGATCTACTCTAGGAGCTCATCACTAGGATCAAGTTGTTTCCAAATCATCATCCCTCAAGCAAGAATACAAACCTGGATCTGATCCCTAGCTACTAGGTGATCATCCAAAGCCTTTAACCAGATCAATTCTCAAGATTTCCATTCTAGAAGCTTCCAAGTCCATGAAGACCAATGTCAAGCATGGATCCCTTCTACTCAATCTACACTTCAACATCATCCACTTGATGATGCTTTGGTACCTTGCAACCCCTCCAAAAACATTCCCTCTCATACTATAGTCAAAATCCTCAAAACTGCCAAATATGGCTAAGTCCGGAATCTTTTTCAGCATCACATTTTTGAATGCCTCCCTTTCTCAAATCCAGTGCATTTTTGGAAATGCACCTGAACCATATTTTTAACCATCCTAAGGAAAACCAAGGACCACTTCTGCCCTTGGTTAGATCATCCTCCAACCCACTTGTTCTTGATGGTTTTGCAGGCAAGAAAATAACTTTTCCTGCAAATCTAGTCATCATGCCTACTTTGACAAAAGCTCACACCATCATCCAATCTTCTAGGAACCAAATCTTGGCATGGTTGTGTTCCACTCATATAGGTCTATCAAAATCTACTTCACTTTTCCAAGTGGATCCTTGAGCTTATTAAACCCACATGGTTTATATGGCACCATGACTCATCTGGTACGGTAGTCTTAGTTTCAACAAAGTTTGCCATCATTTCTAGATAACCTCAAATGAAATTAATAAAAACTACTTCTGCCATGATAATCTATATGACTTGGTCTAACTATCCATCTATCCCTTGCATCAAGGAGAGCTCTGAGCTCCAAGATCCAACAAGGTTTAGGTGGTATAAAAATAACATCTCCCTAGATCCACAACTCCTTGTTCTCCAACTTATTATAGTTGGAATCCCAATTCCCAAGTTTGCAAATTCTTGCTACACCTTGTCTACATCATCTACCTTGATCATCAAGATTTATCAAACATTATCCATAATTATTATGCCTCCAAATCTCATAAACTTCTTTATTAGACAAAATCTCAAAACCCCTTTCCCAATGGAAAGTTTGGTTTTTGTCAAAACACTTCCCCAAATTTTGGCGCATGTGAGTTCCATATATCATACCCTATCTTCCCATCTCAAAAATAAATATTTTTGAAGAGCTTTATTATTTCTTTTTGCTCATTTTCTTAAATGGCTGAATTGGAATAATAATTGTTTTAAATACTTTTAATCCCCAATAAATCTTGGGAAAATTCCCCTAAGTGTGTATTCACATTTGGGACCATCTCAAATCAATATCCACCCTTGTCCAATGTAAATTTATCAAATGACCTTCTAGAATCTACTTATCCCCTTTTTGGATAGATGGATTTATGAGGACTAAAACCCCTTATAAAAATCCCAAATAAATCCTAGGAGTCTACCTTGACCTCATATACCTACCAGTACCATCTCCGCACTCTGTCCTAGGCAAAATTTGGAACTTCCTTCACAAGCACCTATTTAGTAAATTTGGCAAATATAGCTAAGATTGACCTAAATCAATATCAAATCCTCTCCACCAAGCTTGTACAGCACACTACTCTCCCTCTAGTCAAAAACATTGTAGCTAAGATACTGTAGCACTGCCATCTTGGGCCCATGTGCTTGTATGAGAGAGAGAGGCATATCTTGCAAAACATCTCACACATTAAAAGTTTCCACAGCCAACCACTGCCCCTCTCTGCTCCTACACGACCCAAATCCCCCTCATACCCCTCCCCACCGTCCTCTAGGCCAATCCCTGGCTAGCTCTACCCCTCCTCCATGTCCAAATTGGACATTTACACCATGGATCTCCCCTCCTTGGTATAAAGGCTAGAGGCCACCCCCAGTACCCCTCCCTGCCTCATTTTCTCCCTCTCCCCTCCACTCACTCTCCCCAGGCTCCACTCCCTCTCCTCTGCTCTATGTTGTCCAGGAGAAGAAGAAGGAGAAGCTTCAGCCTCTCACAAAAATCGAGCAAGGCTCTCTCCCCCTTGCTCCCCCTTCGTTGCATGTCATCTGGTCGACTCCCCTACCTCCCCGGCATCTATCCCTGGTCTTCTTTTCTCCCAGGACCGTCTCCTCCATCATCGCCAGTGAGCTCCGACGAGGTAGCCCTCGGTTGCCGTCGCGCGAGCCATTTCTGGGAGGCCACCACCATCGTGTCGCCCCTTGATCTACTTGTCGTCATCCACCACGTCGCCCAGCACCCTTCCCGTCTCCTCCCGAGCCCCTGGTAAGCATCCCAGGCGAGCCCCGCCGCCCCCTAGGGTTTCCGCCGCCGGCTGCCCTGTTTCGTGTAGACGACGACCCCGTGCTTTCCATTGCGACTTGATCCAACGGCCTACAGCCACCGATACCGCTTCGGCGCCCCACCGCCGCTGTTCAAACCGCGACGCTCTAGTGTGCCGCGTCGTCGCCGTGGGCCGAATCCCCTCCCTGCGGCCCATTTCCCCACAGATCTAGCCCAGCTGCCCTGTTGCCTTTTCTTTTTATTCTAGATCCAGAAAAAGACCAGTAGGATTAAATCCATTTGGAAATGTAAATAAAATCCAAATGCCTAGATCTAAATTTCGGGTAGTACCTTGATGTTTTCTCAATCATGCAGAGGCAACCCCAAGTCAAAAATAAATTCCATTATTTGCTGGAATTTATTCTGCTGCCAAGTGCACTTCACACTAAGTAATTTCCTCAGGGAGTTCTACATCTCCAATTGGGGAGAACCAAAGCTCTACTGGAAGGTATTTGATATACATGTCACCTAGCATAGGCCCTATGCCAAGGTGAACAGAAGTTTGTCTTTAGCAAAAATAACAAAAACAACCATTATCTGTCTTGGGTAAATTCTGTAGGTCAAACCAAGTGTGGTTTTGACCTGATTCCAATTCCTAGAGAAATGGCACACCATTGCCCATCTAAAACCAGGAGATGAGGATTTATTGATCGTCTGTTGGTTTTTAGTGATTTAATTACTTCTATAAGTGGTTTTATCACTAAATAAATAACTCCAGGAGTTTGACAACTCCAAAAAGAGTGAATCCAATTCATATATAAAGGTATTATAAATTTCTACCACATGACCTTGGAATCAACTCAAGAGCTTCTGTAGAATTAATCTGGTGAAAAAGATAAAAACCTTATAGAACTGCCTTTAGTAATTTCCTAAGGGCATTCTGGTAATTCTTTTGACAAGATTGCAACTCTATGTGGTTCAGTACATCAAAAACTACCAAAGAACCCCAGGAAATAATTTTTGGTCCTCCAGATAAATTCTGTTGAATTATTTCCCCAAACTAGAGTTTATTTCACTATAAAAGGCATAACTAATTCTAGAAAATTGATAATCTAGCGAAACCACTTGTGTTGGTTTTGTGTTATCAAAACCTATCTGAGGATATCGGTGTTGCACATTGGTATCCTACAGACCTCAGAACCCCACTCCAAGTTCATGGTATTTAGCTTTGACATCTATCTTCCAAAGGGAAAAACCCCTCAATGGCAATCTAGTAATTCCACTACTAATACCCAACTCCTCCCAAAACCTACTAAGTTAAGTAGGATTCAATATGTTTGCTTGCAGTATGGTTTGATGCATGTATGCCTTGTATTGATTGTGATATTGTCTGCATGTATGTATACTCGATGACGACGATAGTGTGAGTGTTTGACGACCAAAAGGAAGGGGCTTATCTTATTATTTATTAGGTATTCTTGGTTATCTAAAGAAGTCCAGGGACTTATTGCTGATCACAGGCAAGCCACCATTTCCCAATTCTGATACTTGTCCAACTCTTTTATTAACTGTTTTGTATCTCCTTTATAAATTGCATTATTACCTGCATGTCTTGTTTTACAAATACTGCGCTAATAACTTGGCGCCTCCAAGTTATTACTGTGTGTCCTTCGTGGCACCACCCTGATGTACCTACCACTTTATCCCTTTATACCGAGAGTACGGTGGTCAGCATCCTACCTTGTTGAAAACCCCGGATTTGAGAAAATGAACTGTTTTGGGATTTACTCTACTACAAATGTTTCAAAACTGCTTTGTAAAACCGTTGGGAAGAGGCATCGTTCCAAGTGGATGTTTTAACGAAATAAATGGTGTTGATGAGAAATGAGAAAGTGAAGGGATGTTCTACGCCTTTACCGAAACAATTCTATCAATGCAACCACATTACCCCAGGTGTTGGGGATTAGCTCGTAGTTTGTCTTCATTAGCCGAGGCAGCTTGTACAATGCTTACAGGGAGAGATCCCATGAAGCCCGAGCAGGCGCTAACAGATCTACGATCTAGAGCCTGTATCTTGCTTCGGCAAGAGTGAGCCTGTTCTGGCAGGAGTGTCGGTGCAACAATTGGGTCTCCCGTGGACGGTATGACTTAGGTGGTACGGAAGGAAGTGGAGTCACCAGATTAAGGTATACGCCAAGCTACGGTTGGGTATACGCGTGTACGGAAGGCAGGACTATGGCTGGGAGCCACATACTTGTTGCTAGGGAGAACAAACCCAAAAGGAAAAGTAGCCTTTGCTAGGGTCGACAGGCGAAAGGTTAGGTTTGATTATCTGGACCCCCATCTATAGTGGTAGTGGGCCGTGGTTTTGTCCCGACGGATGTATTGATTCTTGTGGGGAAAGTGCACAAACTCTGCAGAGTATAACCTATTTGAATAGTCGTGTCCACAGTCAAGGACGGTTGGAAAGGTGATGGCTAGGAGTAGCCAAATGACGTTCGTTTGGAAAAATGGATGAAAGTATGGAGGTTCCGGGGGGAACCTGAGTTTAATGTGTTGTTCTGACCCGAGGAGGTCAAAGAGGTTTAAAAAAGGGTTTTTACTCCAAAACTATTTTCAAAAAGGTTTTCAATAAAGATATGAGAATATCTTGACTTATAAAACAGAGGCATGTTTTCAAAACTCTTCTTCAACAAAGATATGGAGATGTCGTAGCTACAAGAGGTAGCCTAGGCTTTTCGAAAGCAACCCCAGATAGAGCTATCTCGCCACAGCCATAATTGCATTTCCTTATTTCTCTTATCTTGGTGGTTTGCGAGTACATTCAAAAGTACTCATGGCATTGTCCCTGGTTATTTACTTGACCAGACTTCCAGAGGTTCGACATCGGAGGATTAAGGTGACGTCCAATGAGCTAGGCCATCTTCCCAGTCAGTCGCCTGTAGGTTGAGGCACGATTGGGCCCTGCGCGTGATGTTGTTCCGTTGCTGAAGATGTTGTATCCATAATGGCATTTATGTAAGTCTTGTAAATTCGTTGTGTTTCAGATTATGTAATGATACTTGTCGGTTATGTTCCACGGCTCACTGATCATGGGAACATGGATGTATACATAATAGGGATTTCTCGGATGTTAATCCGGGGAGCCCACAATAATATACGCCAGAGGGGAGAGCCAGGGGTGGACCAGGGCGGCGACACCACATGGTGGCGCGGCCTAGGCTAGCCTGAGCCACGGGGTGGTGTGGGCCCCCTGTGGCCCATCTCATCCTCCCCTTCTAGCTTCATTCATCTTCTAGAAAAACAGGATTTTCCATGTATTTTCCTAGATTTTCTGATCTTCACAAATTTTTCCTCTAAACAGCACCTTTTCCATCAGAATCCTGACTGCAGTGGTCCATGCTCCAAAAGTCATCAACCATGCAAAAACAGATAAAATAACATAAGTATCATCCATTAATATGAAATATATCAATAAATAACAGTAAATTATGATATAGAATAGTGATGCAAAATGGGCATATCAACTCCCCCCAAGCTTAGACTTCGCTTGTCCCCAAGCGAAACTGAGCTCAATAAACATGGCCTTAGGTTTATGGAGTGAAGAGTCGATAAAAGAGTACGGACAGGAAGCATCACATTCATCAGTACATAGATCATAATAGAAGACAACTCACTATTATATAACTTAACTTGCAATAGGTAAAGGAAACACAATAAAGATACATAAAGTGAATCATAATTGGTAATCGCAAACTTAGATCTTGGTCGAAGAATGGTTGGAAATTTGCTGGAGTTCACAAATAATAGATTTTCAATAATAGCTTTCAAAGTAGTAGACATCAAGATAAGAGCAATGTGCAAAACAAGGAACATAAGAAACATGATTGAATAAATCAACATATGAATGAATGAAACACAACAACTCAAAATATTTGCTGAGATAGAAGGGAATAGGTCTACTGACTCATCTGAAAAGTAAAAGAAATGCACTTCGCAGAGGGAAGCAGGGATTTCAAGTTTCATAAAGAGCTTCCAAAAATTATGGTACTTATTAGCTTTCAGCTCTCATTGCCCCTATCATGGGCATCTTTAGGTGATTAAGGTTAAAGTGACACAACTAAGAGGATATGCTTGACAAGTTATAAGTTGAAATCTCATGCCCCTTACTTACGATTATCGAACCTCATGCTACTCAACTTCAGTCACAAGTAAGCTCTTGTCTATGTATATACATATGTATCATAAAGAACCTCCAACGGGGTACCCCTTGCACATGATACAGGAGCTATCCCATAATCAAAATGACAAGGCAAGCAGACAATGAGCATCTCAGCGATCCTTTTATTTGCTATTTGCATAGGTTTTTATTGAGGATGCTTCATAGATGGCTCATTATGGTTATGCTGCAAGTTTCCACCATGATTAGGCATGTCTTAGGCTAGCGGCCCAGGCATTTCTCTAACACACATATAAACTCCATGATCTTACAAGTTCCCCTTTTATTTCACACCACCGGGATCCATAGGCCAAATAATCTTGATATCAACGGAATATAACTACAAAGTTGAAAGCGTTCCCCATGATACATGGTTCTGCTAACTACAACTTATAAAGCGCAAGCATATACGCAACAAAGATGGACACAATGGTTCAAGTTTATTGATTGCAAGAAAGAAAAGTGTGCCATCAAGTTTGTGAGAGCTTTAATCACTAATTTTCTCATAACAAGTTTAATTTGGAAGGTAGATAAAAACAAGAATTTACTTGGACTAGCAATAGTGCTAATAGGTAGGTATGGTAGACACAAATGGCATAGGTTTTGGTTTAAGGATTGGATGCACGAGAAGAATTCCCTCTCAGTACAGGTTTTTGGCTAGCAAGGCTGGGTAGCAAACATAAGAGTTGAAGGAAACAAACAAACATACAAGTGATAAAAACAAACATGCAAACTTCCCCGGAAGCACAAAAGATCTTAACTAGAGAATACTAAACTTATGAGCAAATCAAGAAAGAAAGATGTTGAAATTATGTTTTAAGATTACTTTTATCTTTTTCATTCAACCCTCAAAAATAGTGTTGCTACTAACCGAGCTAGGTTTGCCAAAACCAACTAATATTAACTCAATGATCCCAAAGTGCTACCAATACTAACGACAAGATCAATCATATAACAATGAATTGAAAACAAATATAAGATATGCAAAAGAGTAAATAATAGAACTTCTCATTAATATTCCATAACAGTAACTCACACCAAGGGATACATATATAATGAGAGAGGGGACACTTCCATATTGCAAACCATCATACATGATAACTTCTCTATTCATGATATGACTCTACTAAAAAGGTAAAAAGATAGAAGATAGTGATGTGATACCGCAGCACTCCCCCAAGCTTGGAACAAACCAACGGGATGCCAAAACCTGATGATGAATTACTCCTTCGGTGCTGGTGGTATTCTCTCGATGAGATCTTTGATCAGTTTCCCCAAGTCCTCGATCTCGAAGGTGAGATTACGAATAAGCTGTGAGTTTTGCTCAATGCGGCTCATGATCATGTCAGGTTGAGAATCCCAGCTCTTGCGATTCTTTCCCCACTCTTCCTCCTTGAAGTCTTATTTTCCTGCATGGCTAGAATGGGTAAAATCCCAGTTGGAGGGTAGTTTCTCCTTGGGCATATTCTAGTATTGATGCTCATGGATAAGGGTATGGAAAGGATTCTTGGTGCGTGGAGGAAGTGACCGTGGAGCCAAGCAGTGATGAGGAGTTTTCCCCCTAGTCTGCATCTGTGCAGTCCTTCTAACCCTGGCAGGTTTTGTCACCACTTCAATGCTTGCAATGGTAGTGTCGGTGTGCGGATGTTGGCCTTGCTCCTCTTCATCTTCACTGTTGATCTCCTCCTCCTGACCGGGGTCTTGGAGATCTTCCTCCATAGGATCCTTTCCCTTATCCTTGGCGGACACCATTGTGCCTCTAAACTTTCAACAATAGTTCCTGGCGGAAACAAATCGAAACGAAAACACGACGAGAACACGATATACGAACCTCGGGGGATCCGGGGGATTATATATTATGAAGTTTTACAACAAAAGGAAGGTACCGGGAGAAAACGAGTCGGAGACGGAGTTCGGGGTGGCCACACCACCTGGTGGCGCGGCCAGGGGTGGGCCCTTGCCACAGGATGGTGTGAGCCACCCTGGCTCCGTTTCCGTACCTCTTTCGCTTCGTAGCTTTCCTTATTGGCTAAAAACTGCAAAAATATAACTGGACAGATCTTTCTCGGAACTTTTCTTACCAGAACTGTTACCTATTTGAAAACAGACTCTGCAGGTCTTTGAATTTGGTATTTAGTAGATTCTTCTGGGGTCACCACTTGAATAATATCAATATCTTCATCTTCATACACTTATTTCTTGAGTCATGAAACCTCTCGCCTCCTTATTACACCATTATCTCCACTAACCTGAAAATTTCTTTCACACAAGACTTCACACAGTTCTCATTAGCAACATTAGTATAAGTGAAATGATAAAACCTTGTGAGTCCAATTTCAACCGAAAACCATGAATAGAAGAGATACTATAGCAACTCCTTCCGAAAACCCAAAAAGAATTCAAAAAGGAAATCGATTAAAGAAGCAAATGCAAGAGTGGCAAAATCTGTCAAAACAGACCAGCAGGTAAAGATCAATTTTTTCGAAACTCTTCTGTTGCTCAAATCAAAAAGTGCAAAACTAACAAAAGTTAAATAACCACCTGGGTCAGAAGCACAAAACATTACAGATCAATCCGACATACAAAGATCTCCCACGAATTTTTACGGTGAAGCACAAAAATCTGTTTCAGGACAGCAACTTCCCTAAATCTTACGTCTCTCTCATTAGAGGTTGACCTTGACACAAAAACCAAACAAAAAGGATAAGGAGAGGTTATTACCGAAGTAATAACTTCCAAGGATCAAAGAAAAACAAAAACAAACTGAAAACACAAATAAGTTGGGTTGTCTCCCAAAAAGCTCTTTCTTTATAGCCATTAAGATGGGCATTATAATTTTGATGATGCTCACTTAGAAATATGAATTGAAGTGAAAGAGAGCATTAAGAAGAAGAAATAAACACGCTTAAGTCTAACCCACTTCCTATGCAAAAGAATTTTGTAAACAAACAAGTTGTTGAAACCAGAGGCTACTAGCATAAGAAGGCAAAAGAAGTGCAACATAAAAACTTCCAGCATAAAACGGGGAAACTTGATATTATTGAGATAGATAAGAACACTTTTCCCTCTCTCATAGTAAATTTCAGTATCATGCATAAACTTAACAATATAACTATCACAAGGACCATTGTAACAATGATCACTTATTCTAACAGAAAACACAGGAATACTAGTTCTTATGATACTACTTTGTGAAACAATATTAGAGGTATCCTTACAAAGGATAGTGTGTCCCTCTTCTTTATATTTAGTGACAAAATCTTTCACATTTTCTATTATAGGTTCATCATCCATTTGTTTATCGGGTTCAACAACTTTACTTGTACTTTCATTAACCATACTAGCTATCAGAATGTTCCTTTATCTTAACTGGGAAAGGGATTTTCTAAATCTAAGGTTCAGGTAAAACATTATTAGCAGTATAAACTTCAGTATTTCTTGCAGGAACACTCTTAGCAATATCTTTATAAGGTTCATGATACTTATTCCACTTCTTTTTAGTCACTTCAATTTAGGAAGCAAAAGCCTTAAAATAAGTTGCAATAGCTTGAGAGTATAGACCATAAGCATTTTTAATATTTTGAAAGTCATCAGTTCCCACAAAAGATTCAATGCATTCATAATCATAATTTATACATGACTTTCTTCCTTTGTAATTCTCCCATGCCTAAACATTATCTTGAATACGGTCCAGAAGATCCCATTTAACTTCTCCTTCCATGCGTGTAAATGATCCAGCACAAGAAGCATCCAATAAATCCTTATCATGAAGAAAAAGCCGTGCATAAAAGTTATTGATAATAATATTGTTGGGGAGCTCATGAATGGGACATTTGAGCATTAGTAACTTCAATCTTCCCCAAGCTTGAGTTGTACTCTCTCCATCAAGAGGCCAAAAGTTGTATATTTGATTCCGATCTTTATGAATCTCACTAGGAGGATAAAACTTTGAATAAAAGAGAGGTACTATTTCCTCCCATTCAAGAGCTTGACCATTCTTCAGCAGCCTATACCATTCCTCAGCTCTTCCTTTCAGTGACAATGAGAATAAATTCTTCTTAACTTGATCTATAGTAATACCTGCACACTTGAACAACCCGCATAATTCGTGTATAAAGAGTAAATGATCGCCGGGATGGACAGTTCCATCCCCAACATAGTAGTTATCCATAACACGATCAATAATTCTCGTAGGTATTTTAAAATTATCTTTCTCAGCAGGTGGTTGTTCATCTACTACCTTAGCAGTGGTAGTAGCATTACGAAATAAGAAACTCAGCAAATTATCCACATTGAAAATAAAGCAACTAACAAAAGTAAACAATACTCATAGTAGAAGTTTTCTTTACCAGTTCCACTCTCCAATAGCGCTTCACTCCCGGCAACGGCGCAAGAAAATAGTCTTGATGACCCACAAGTATAGGGGGTGTATCGCAGTATTTTTGACAAGTAAGAGTGTTGAACCCAACAAGATTCAGAAGATGCTGGCTAGTGGTATGGATCAGGAATTCTCTGCAAATACTTAGCAAACAGATTTTTAGGGGTTTTTGATAATGCAAGTAAATAAAGTACAAGTAAATAAAATAAATAAGAATAAATGCAGCAAGTGGCCCAATCCTTTATTCAGCAAAGGACAGCCGATTGTATTATTTAATATGACCAAACGTTCTCGAGGACACACGGGATTACCGTCAAGTGTTTTCGCTTCATATAGTTGATCAATCTTCTTTAGTTTGCTAAGTGTTGTGTGGGTGAACCTGTGCTAATGTACCGACCTTCCTAGGACTAATACATACTTGTGATTATACCCCTTGCAAACATCCTTAATTACAAGAAAGTAATTAAGGTAGAAACCTAACCACAACTTTAGACTCTAAGACCCTGACATCCCTTGTGCAATGGTTTCCTAACGGGGGTTCAGGTTTCTGTCACTCCGGTAACCCCTACGGTTAGTAGACAAATACACAATGCATTACCCTAGGCCCATATAGGTGAAGTGTCATGTAGTCGACGTTCAGATGACACCACTAGAAGAAGTACACCACAACTTAAATATCAAACCATTGAATCTTTCTCAACACAATTCCACTACTAACAACATGACTTCTCCCATGTCCTCAAGAACAAAACGAACTACTCACAAGACATCATATGGATCATGATCACGAATGGAATAATGATGTATAACAATCTGAACATAAACAAGAATTCAATGGTTCCTTCAATAGCATCAACTACAAGGAGTAATCAACACCAGGAAAGTTTCCCCTAAGAACTATGCAAGATTCAACCCAATTGTTACAGCAATATGGAGATGGTGATGATGGTGCTGGTGGTGATGATTATGATCCCGATGAAGTCCATCTTGATGGTGGTGTTGATGGCTACGATCTCCCCTCTTGGGGAAGGAATTCCCTTGGCAAAATTCTCTCTCGGTGTTTTCTGCCCCGCAGAGGCGGTGGAATATTTCTGTGGTCGCTCCCCGAGTCTTAGAGTTTCAGGAGGATAATATACGCCAGAGGGGAGAGCTAGGGGTGGTGCGGCCTAGGTTGGACCGTGCCATGGGGGATGTGTGCCCCCTGTTGCCCATCTCAGCCTCACATTCTGGTTTCCTTCGTCTTCTGGAAAAATAGGATTTTCCATGTATTTTCCTGGATTTTCTGATCTTCGCGAATTTTGCCTCCAAACAACACCTTTTCCATCAGAATCCTGACTTCAGCGGTCCATGCTCCAAAAGTCATCAACCATGCAAAAACAGATAAAATAACATAAGTATCATCCCTTAATATGAAATATATCAATGAATAACAGTAAATTATGATATAGAACAGTGATGCAAAATGGACGTATCACCTCTTTGTATCTTGACAACTTAATGAAATTAGGTCAAACTTGAGCTACAAGTAAGCATGATAGGTTGCTGTTGAATTAATTGTATTTTCGAAGGTAGATGGGTGCATCTTATTTCAGTAAATGATACCGTCGGTGTGAGTTTCCAAGTATCAGAAAAGAACATTCTCAATTTTACCATGTTTTGTGAAATTTAAAACTTCCTAGCTAACTCTATCGACTTGAATGAGATTTTGTGCAAATTTATCGAAATTAGGTCAAATTTGAACTACATGTAAAATGTAGGTTGCTTTGAAAGTTTTACGAAAATGCTTTTCGGTGGTTTATGATGTACTGAATTCCTGGTTAGCTTCAAAAAAATTGAATTTTTTTAAGAGGAGTCTACCTATAGTGCTTACTTGTAGTTAAAATTTGACACGGTCGGTCGGAGTACGGTTTACATCGAAGACCTCAAAAAAGAGAAAATTACATAGAGGTCCATAAATTTCGCACAAAGGTCCCAAAGTTGAGCAAGGAAAAGCAGTCAGGTACTTGTCGAGCAAGCATCCGAGCCATACCCTTCTCACAACTATACTTGCTTCACACACACACACAAAATGGTCCTCACACTTTTGAACCAGTGTGCTAGGGGTTTGCTTGGTGCTTCCTCTTCGTAGGGTGTGAAATGGAACGACAAGGCAGGTCAATGCACATGGCTAGTGCCACGTTGTGGACGAGGAAGAGATAAGTCATCTGGAGTGTGTGGATGGTGATGAGGTAGTGAAGGAGAGAGAAAACACAATTTGTTTTGCGTGCATATATAGTAAAGATCCTGAAATTCTGACAATAGGTTCAATTTCTTGCAAAGGTTTTGCATCTTGACAACTTAACAAAATTAGGTCAAACATGAGCTACAAGTAAGCATGATAGATTGCTCTTTAATTAATTGTCTTTTCGAAGGTAGATTGGTGCATCTTCTTTTAGAAAATCATGATGTCCGTGTCAGTTTCCAAATACCAGGAAAGAACATTCTCAATTTTCCCATGTTTTGCGAATTTTAGAACTTCCTAGCTAACTTTGCCGAATTGAATGAGACTTTGTGCCAATTTATCGAAATTAGGTCACACTTGAACTGCAAGTAAATTGTAGGTTGATTTGAATGTTTTACGAATAAGCTTTTCGGTGATTTTCGATGTACTGAATTCCTAGTTAACTTCAAAAGTTTTTTGGAAAATTTTATCTATCGCACTTACTTGTAGTTAAAATTTGACACAGTCGGTGGGAGTGCGGTTGACATCGAAGACCTCGAAAAAGAGAAAATTACATAGAGGTCCATAAATTTAGCACAAAGGTCCCTAAAGTTAAGCGAGGAAAAGCAGTTGGGTCCCTTGTCGAGCGAGCACCCGAGCCATACCCTTCGTACAACTATACTAGGTTCACACACAAAAAAAACACTCCTCACTCTTTTGAACTAGCGTGCTAGGGGTGTGCCTGGTGCTTCCTCTTTGTAGGGTGTGAAATGGAATGACAAGGCAGGTCGATGCACGTGGGCGGTGCCATGTTGTGGACGAGGGAGAGATCAGTCGGTCGTGGTGTGTGGATAGTGATGGGGTAGTGAAGGAGAGAGAAAACACAATTTGTTTTGCATGTATATATAGTAAAGGTCATCAAATTTTGACAATAGGTTCAACTTCTTGCTAAGATTTTGCATCTTGATGCTTTAACGAAATTAGGTTCAAGTTGAGCTACAAGTAAGCATGATATATTGCTCTTGAATTAATTGTATTTTTGAAGGTAGATGGTTGCATCTTCTTTTAGTAAACGATGTCGTCGGTGTGAGTTTCCAACTATCAGGAAAGAACATTCCCAATTTTCCCATGTTTGCGAATTTTAGAAATCCCTACCTAACTCTGTCGACTTGAATGAGACTTTGTCCCAATTTATCGAAATTAGTTCAAATTTGAACTGCAAGTAAATTTAAGGTTGCTTTGAAAATTTTACGAAAAAGCTCTTCTGTGGTTTTCGATGTACTGAATTCCTAGTTAGCTTCAAAACTTTTTTGGAAAATTTTAAGAGGAATCTATCTATTGCGCTTACTTGTAGTTAAAATTTGACACGGTCGGTGCGAGTATGGTATACATCAAAGACCTCAAAAAAGATAAAATTGCATAAAGGTCCATAAATTTAGCACAAAGGTCCCTAAAGTTATGTCAAGAAAAGCAGTCGGGTCCTTCTCGAGCGAGCAGCTGAGCCATACCCTTCGTACTACTGTACTTTCTTATCACATAGAAAAAATGCCCCTCACACTTTCGAACCAGCGTGCTGGGGGTGTGCTTGGTTGTTCCTCTTTGCAGGGTGTGAAATAGAATGACAATCCAGGACAACGCACATGGGTAGTGCCACATTGTGGACGAGGGAGAGATTAGCCATCCGGGGTGTGTGGATGGTGCTGAGGCAGTGAAGGAGAGATAAAACACAATTCGTTTCACATGCATATATAGTAAAGGTCCTAAAATTTTGACAATAGGTTCAAGTTCTTGCTAATATTTTGCATCTTGACAACTTCACAAAATTAAGGCAAACTTGAGCTACAAGTAAGTGTGATAGATTGCTCTTGAATTAATTGTCTTTTCGAAGGTACATGGTGTAGGGGTTCCACCCATGAAAACAATAAATTTTTACCCTACGCCCCTGAACCCCTGATGTTGCCAGGACCTATCTATTAGTAATGCAGTAACAGGAGGGGCTTTTCGCCAACTTACCCTTGAAGGCCGAAAAGTGTTGTCAAAGCTCAGGAGAGCGTGGTTGATATAGACGAGCCGAAGCCGACCTCAAGGTCGGGATGAAGTCCTTGCGCTGCTGTGGCTCCAACGAATTGAGTGCCTCAAGTGTGAAACCTCGCGGGGAGTTACACACGTCCGGTGTCTGACGATGACTCCTGCTTCCCCGATCCAGCAGCAGTTGCGGAAGTAGAGCTCCTGGACCCGAATCCCGCATCACGACGGCGCTCCGCGGTGAAGATGTCTCTCGTTTGCGCAGTCCGAACTTGGGACCACGGTCACGAGAGAGAGAGAGAGAGAGAGAGAGAGAGAGAGAGAGAGAGAGAGAGAGAGAGAGAGAGGGGGGGAGGGAGAGAGAGAGCGACATAGAGAGAGAGAGAGAGAGCATATCAATTGGAGGTCTCCCCAAAAGTGAGGAAACCTTTATTGAATATTGTGTGTATTTATCTGGCCAAATACCCCCACTATATATAGGGGAGGGAAGGTACTACCTCCCTCAACGTCCCGGGGTGGGACTAAAGGAGAGGGAGAGGGGGGGCAGCCGCCGGCCGGCCCTAGTTGGCCCCGCGCGAGGGGGGGGGGCTTGGCCCAGCCGGCCACCCCCTTGCCCCTTCTCCCCTCTTGCCTTTCCCTAATGGGCCCTCTTCCATCCGGAATTGGCCCATTAAGCCTTTTGACCTTTAAATTGATTTTCTCTTTTATTAAATAATTATGAATAAATGATTAAATCAATATTGAACATTCATTCATGTATTATTCAATCTCCGTGGCTATGGAACACCTTCCACCTCCACTCTAGACATCCTCCGGACTTACCGAAACCCTTCCGATTTTCTATCTACTATTCTTTGGCGATTCTTCTGATCCTATAAACACTCTCTAAGCATCATCAAACCCTTAAGTGTGATACCATATGGTTCAGGAACACTCCAGACATGGTCGGGACACTCCCGGACCAATGATCGAAAGAGGGACCTGGATGGCCATGTGACCCCTATGCGTTCCACGAAGATCTTTCGTCGTTTTAACCGGATGGACGTGTCTTATTCCCTTTGTCTATCGATACTTGCATTGCCCGAGATCTGATCAATGACATCACCATGTCGTGTTCAATCTCGTTACCAAACAATGCTACTTGACTCATTCCGACAAGTGATATCCCTATGATCAAATCACACACTGCGCAACTATTGGATATAACTTCTCCGAGTGGGCCCTTGAGTATGTTTCCATCACGTGGACGGACAAATCCTGCTCTTGACATGTATTTCCTCTAAGGTTTCCTCCGAGTACCTGAACACACCATTATAACCACTGTATTACCAAGTGGCGCTTGATGCTAATTAAGCACTCTCAGGAGAAAGTGATTGATATAGCCTCACGGTCTAAGGAATAGTCTACGAGGATCTATTTCTAATCATCATAACTTGAACTTCATGACATGATCGGGTCACAATATTTAGGTTGGACACACTAAAGAAGTTCACAATCTTTTGATTACAATAACTATCCAAAACATAAACTAAATGATAAATGTTGAGGGAGAGTGTCGTTGGCCATCATCGTGCTTGCCATCAACACGCAACGTCACCTTCTCTCTAGTAAGCACCTCTATACATAAGGACCTGTTTTCAATAAAACAGAACAACTATCAAATATACTTAACATTGCAAATGTGTTTGCAAGATTATAACATTTATAAAATTATATATCAAATATATACCTTTGTCATTGATGACCTTAGCGGCAACAGGTTCAACCATCACATTCCTGAGATGCGATATGAACCTGTGGAAATCCTGTGATTCCGTGTCGCCTCTCATAATGCAAGTCATGTCTTGTGTTTGGTAGCTTGGTGGCAGCGACCGCAGCACAACGCCATTTGCAAAAGAGCACGTCATCCAGCTATCCAGGAAGTATGCAGGCCTCATGTACGTATCATGCATGCTCTCCAAGTGGTCGTCAAGTGATGAGTTCTCCTCCATCTTAATGGAGAGGAAGTCTCCCATCAGATCATGCTCCCATATGCGTGCTTGTTCCACGAAATGTGTCCTAAGCTGTAGCATTACGGTACGAGGGTTGACATTACCCACGACTAGCCACAGTTCATCCACCATTCTGAAACGCATTGTAACTGAAATGAAGGAGGCCATCTCCCGACGGTGATAGCGGTCTTCTCGTTGCTCTACGGTCTCTAGGTCAATGGGCTGATCTAAATCCATCTCGTCGAGTATGTAGTCGACCACGTCATTCTCGCTAAGGAGAACATGGAGACGCGTAACCCATTTAGAGAATTTTGATCCGTCTAGCCTGAGCTTCTCTCCTTCTAACCAATCCTCAACAGGAAACGTCGCATCAGGGAGAACCATATTCTACATTTATAATTGAAAAAGGAATTTATACTAAGTTTATAATTAAATTAGTTAATAATAAGGCCACTCAAAAACACTTATCGCATGAAGGGTTCCTAGTGATAACACGACCCCTTTTCCCCACATCTTCCCCGATCGTCACGGCCATCAATGTGGGTGCTAGGGTGGACGCCTATGTGTCGGTCACATCATTCATGCGACTCGTGCTCGATCTTTCGACCATCCGTGTTCCAAGACCATGTCTACAGATTCTAGGCTCGCCAACTCAACCTTAGTGTATTCGTTGTGCAACATGTCTTACACCCACTATATGTGAACGTACATATGTCTGACACTCGATTGTCATGGCCTGCCTCATACCGAAGAACTTTCTTGGTGGTGCACACTAAGGGGAAACACAATCATTAGTAATTTTAATAGGGATCATCTTATTAGGCTACCGTCGAGTATCTAATACTAGCACACAATAAGATATACAAACAATAACATTGAATGTAAATGCAATGTGATATGGTCCTTCACGTCGTGATCTCCATCCGTCGTCACCCGATTCCGGTGCCAGGGTTCCAGCGCCGTAGACACCAGGGTACCGATGTCTTTCCGGCCTGGTAGTCCATCACCTCCGTGACTATCTACAACTACGTAACATAAGGTAATAACTTTACCTTTGCCACAACCATATCACAAAGAAAGGCCCCCTGTAAAACAAAGTTAGACGCCTCTACTTTATCTTTGCATGTTTTACGTGGTTGAATGGGATTTCGCATAAGAACCGTTCTTACCTACGAACTTTCAGCACAACGTTGATCAAGTAGTTGTCTCTACTACACCCCTTTCAGGGCCCTCCGTTGTAAACGGCATACCAACTAATGCGAGAAAGACAGACACCCCCAAAGCCACTTTATATGGTACAAGCCATATGTCAAGCATGGACCAGTCTCGTGAATGAACGCGTAAAGTCGGTTGGGGGACGCTTCATCAAGCATTGCTGCGGTATACACAAGTACACGTAGGAGGGTAACAACTAAAAGATCAACGCCCACATGCTACATCTCGTGTGTTCTACCAGTACTAGCATTACTACACATAGATCTAGCTCTAATACCATTATAGGGGTTCCGCGCCCGAAAACAATAAATTTTTACCCTGTGCCCCTGAACCCCTGATGTTGCCAGGACCTATCTATTAGTAATGCAGTAACAGGAGGGGCTTTTTGCAAACTTATTCTTGAAGACTGAAAAGCGTTGCCAACCCTCAAGAGAGCACGGTTGATGTAGACGAGCCGAAGCCGACCTCAAGGTCGTGATGAAGTCCTTCCGCTCATGTGGCTCCAGCGACTTGAGTGCCTAAAGTGTGACACCTCGTGGGGAGTTACACACGTCCGATGCCTTATGATGACTCCCACTTCCCCGATCCAGCAGCAGTTGCGGAAGTAGAGCTCCTGGATCTGAATCCCACAGTGCGACGGCGCTCCGCGATGAAGATGTCTCTCGTTCGCGCAGTCCGAACTTGGGACCACGGTCATGTGAGAGAGAGAGAGAGAGAGAGAGAGAGAGAGAGAGAGAGAGAATATCAATTAGAGGTCATGGACATGGTCATGATAACCTATGGTTCGGGAACACTCCAGACATGGTCAGGACACTCCCGGACCAATGATCGATAGAGGGACCTAGATGGCCATGTGATCCCTGTGCGTTCCACGAAGATCTTTTGTCGTTTGAACCGGGACGGTCGTGTCTTATTCCCTTTGTCTCTCGATACTAGCATTGACCGAGATCTGATCAATGACATCACCATGTCGTGTTCAATCTCGTTACCGAACAATGCTACTTGACTCATTCCGACAAGTGATATCCCTATGATCAAATCACACTCTCGGGAGACGGTGATTGATATAGCCTCACGGTCTAAGGAATAGTCTATGAGGATCCATTTCTAATCACCGTAACTTGAACTTCGTGACATGATCAGTTCACGATGTTTAGGTTGGGTATTGGTTCATCATCTCATTCTCATAATGAGTTGACTCCATTTCCAGCTAGCATAAATGCCACATGATCAGGAAACTTGATCATCTGTTGACCAATGAACCAGTGACTAGAGATTCACTAGGAACCCCTGGTTGTTTATATATCACACGTATATTGATGTTTCCACTCAATACAGTTATAGAATGATATAAAACTTAAACATAAACTTTATGAAATATGATAATAGTCCTTATTACTATTTGTCTCTAGGGCATATTTCCAACACATGGGTGCATCTTCTTTTTGTAAATGATGCCATCGGTGTGAGTTTCCAGCTATCAAGAAAGAACATTCTCAATTTTCCCATGTTTTGTGAATTTTAAAACTTCCTAGCTAACTCTGCCGACTTGAATGAGACATTGTGCCAGTTTATCAAAATTAGGTCAAATTTGAACAACAAGTAAATTGTAGGTTACTTTGAAAGTTTTATGAAAATGCTTTTCGGTGGTTTTCGATGTAATGAATTCCTAGTTAGCTTCAAAAAAATTGGAAAATTTTAAGAGGAATCTATCTATCGTGCTTAATTATAGTTAAAATTTGACATGGTTGGTGGGAGTAAGATTTACATCGAAGACATCAAAAAAGAGAAAATTACATAGAGGTCTATAAATTTAGCACGAAGGGCTCAAAAGTTAAGCAAGGAAAAGCAATCGGGTCCTTCTCAAGCGAGCATCTGAGCCATACCCTTTGTACAATTGTACTTGCTTCACAAAGACACACAAAAACACTCCTCACACTTTCGAACCAGCGTGCTGGGGTGTGCTTGGTGCTTCCTCTTTGCAGGGTGTGAAATGGAACAACAAGGTAGGTCGACGCACGTGGGAAGCATCATATTGTAGACGAGGGAGAGATCAGTCGGCCGAGGTGTTAGGATGGTGATAAGGCAGTCAAGAAGAGAGAAAACACAATTTTTTGCGTGCATATATAGTAAAGATCCTGAAATTTTGACAATAGGTTCAACTTATTGCTAAGATTTTGCATATTGGTAACTTAAAGAAATTAGGTCAATCTTAAGCTACAAGTAAGCATGATAGATTCCTCTTGAATTAATTGTCTTTTCAAAGGTAAATGGGTGCATATTCTATTAGTAAACAATATCGCTGGTTCGAGTTTCCAACTATTAGGAAAGAACATTCTCAATTTTCCCATGTTTTGCGAATTTTAAAACTTCCTATCTACCTCTGCCGACTTGAATGAGACTTCGTGCCAATTTATCAAAATTAGGTCAAATTTGAACTACAAGTAAATTGTAGGTTGCTTTGAAAGTTTTACGAAAAAGCTTTTCGGTGGTTTTCGATGTACCGAATTCTTGGTTAGCTTCAAAAGTTTTTTGAAAAATTTTAAGATGAATCTATTTATCGCGCTTACTTGTAGTTAAAATTTGACACGGTCAGTGGGAGTACGGTTTACATCGAGACCTCAAAAAATAGATAATTACATAGAGGTCCATAAATTTAGCAAAAAGGGCCCTAAAGTTATGCAAGAAAAAGCAGTCTGGCCTTCTAGAGCGAGAAGATGAGCCATACCCTTCGTACTACTATACTTGCTTCACACACACAAAAAACACTTTTCACACTTTCGAACCTATGTGATGGGGATGTGCTTGGTGCTTCCTCTTCACAGGCTGTGAAATGGAACGTCAAGGCAAGTCGATGCACATGGGTAGCGCCACGTTGTAGATGAGGGAAAGATCATCTAGCCAGGGTGTGTGGATGGTTATGAGTACTACTCACTGTACCCTATACCGCATGTCAGGAACCCATCGCGGATTTGCTCTGATATTGCACCACCTTCAAATTCTCCTCTTTGCTGCTCTCGCGCTGCCTCGTACGTGCGCTCAATCTCTTCTCTCTCCCAGATTTTTTTCAACAAGGGGGAACTCCTAGTGGCAATATTGTTCATTATGCGAGGAAGAACCTACGTACTCATACCAAATACGAGAACACCACCATGCCAAGTTCTTGCATACTCTCTCCATCCACAAATAAGTGTACTTCTAGCTCTTAGTCTAAGTCAAACTTTTTGAAAATTTGACAACTTTTTAAAACTAATTTAGCAATATATAACATGAAATCTACATATTATGAAAGTACATTTCAAAACGAATCAACTTGTACTATTTTGTGTCATAAATATTGCTACGTTTGTAAATAAAAGTTGGTCGGAAATAGTTAAGTTTGATTTAGAACAAACGCTAGTACACTTATTTGAGGACGGACGGAGTAGCTAAATGCACAAGATACAACACATCCAACATTCATGATTTATCTCATACTTCTTGAGAACTTGAAAGTCCGACAAATAAAAAGGGGTGTGTGCACAACTAGTATGTGGAATATACTTGAGAGATTGCAACAAGTTTGTGGAATATACTTGATAAATATGAAACATCTATTTTGAGATGGAGGGAGTATTATTTTGGCGCTAGCCAAATTCAAAATCTCAGTCAACCCACAAAATTTACCGCCTACCCTATGTGAATCGTAGGTACCCAATGTTGTCTTCAAAAATATGGATATGGATTATCAGTTGATGTGACTCGGCCTTGAATTCCTGGATAAATAGCTTACGGTCTACTACCTTTTTTATTATTAATAGATGGAAACTAGCCAAATTCAAAATATGAATTAAGCGGCAAAATCACACACCGACCTTGAAGCAATTCCTTCCCCCATCGATTCAAAAACTTTGAGCCAAAATCTCCCACCGGATAGTACCATTTTTTATTATTATTAGTTGGACGCTAGCCAAATTCAAATCTGAATCAAGCGGCAAAATCACACACCGACCTTGAAGCACTTCGCGCCCCACTGTTTCAAAAGCTTTTGTCTTTAAAATTCCTGTTCTACCCATTGTTTTTTCAGTAGTATAGTAGGTTCAAGCCTGTTGCAGCGAACTACATTTTTCGAATCGTGCTAGTACATACAAGTCACTAGGCACGCATGTTCTTCGTGCTAGATACAAGGTCATTAGACATGTTGGTTTGCATTCGCTGCTCTACAAATTTCAAGTCATGCACATGTTTGTTATTTTGTCATGCACATGTTCTTAGCTACTCCATACAATAGTAATTGTTTGCTATTGCGTAGTTCTTGAAAAATGTATCGGTGGAAAATATTAGTGTGGATTCCCTGCTCCACAGTTACTAAATCTATCTAGTTCATCCTGAGCTAAGTTCCTACTATTATTTCCTCCTTGGCATTGTTCTGCTAGCCTGTAGTACCCGTTTAAACTCTTCATACGAATTCGATTATAATTATGTTGTTGCCATATGGTTCTTCAAAACCTGCAACACTAACTATTTTCTTTTTCTTACATATAGCTCAAAATGGAACAATGAACATGTTGGCTTGCATACCTATTCTACAGGCTCACAAACGACGCCATTATTTCCTTATCTGGTGTTGGTTCGTCCTAAGCAATGCATAACTATATACTACTATGTAGTTCACTCGTGGTTTGCATTCCTGCTCTAGAAGTTCTCTTATGATGCTATTATAATTTCTATCTGGTTGATTCTTAGCTATGATAGTAACTACATGCTATTGTGTAGCTCACCACAAATTCTGAGTCACCCAACATCTCTTGCATTCTAGGAGATACCATTGGTTGCATATATATTTGCTGAAATGACCTGGCTAGTTTATATTTGCTGAAATTCTAAGAAACACTTTGTTTGATTGCTCATTTCATTGTAGGCACACTTGTGTAATGCTTGTTTGTCCTGTTGTTGGGGGGATGACCCCCGGATAGGCCAAGACGGGATCCACTGGCCGGCTCCAAAGAGCTCTGGCCGTTTGGAACCAAGACAAGGAATCACAGCCGGGTGGAGCCCTCCAACCGGTCCGCGTCCAAGTTTCCCCGGCTGGCCCGTCTAGCCGGGTAGCCAGAAGAACAGGCTGGGATGCCTCTCCTAGCCGGCCGTCTCGGATCCGCTGGCGGTGGTACGATGGGAGTGACGCCCCTTGCTGAGCGCACCTCTGAACGGACAGGCTGGCTAGCCTGGTCGGTGCTACTGGACAATTGCACCAAAGCTGGAGGCTAACGAGCAAAGCAAGGGCTGACGAGTAAAGCTCTGGCTGAAGGATAAAGAGTCGGCTAACGGGTACAGAGCCGGCTGACGTACAAAGCAAGGGTTCTAGACACTGAAGCGACGTCCTCCCCTGTACTAGAGGCTTGACTGGACTCGGGCCTACCGTTCTGGCCCGTCCATCCAGCCCACTTTGTAAAGCCCAAATCCAAACAGTAAACCCTAGAACCCATCTTGTAAACTACCTCCTCAACCAGTATATGAGGGGATGTAGTGCTAGGGTTCTAGGTAGACAATTACAAGTTAGAAGTTCTCTAGATTGGACAAGTTGAGTAGTTCCTCTTCTTTAAGCAAGGAGTAGCCAGGAAATCAGCTCAGGGAGCATCTGTACTGGGAGTTTGCCCCTTGATAGTAGATTCTTGCAGGAGTAGGAGTTTTACCTTGTCAAAAGGGATCCAAACCTAGGTACATTGTTGTGTTAGCAGTATCTGTGCCCAACCCGTTGTGAGTAGCCACCGATAGCATCCTGATTGTCCCCTCTCATGCCATACCCGATGGTACTGTCGTGCTCCACACCACGACAGTCGGCGCCTACCATGGGGCACAAAGCTTCGGTTAGGATCATGTTTCGCATGGGACTTCCGCTCGTTGCCGGTGAGCGAGTCGCCTCCGGCTTCGTCCTCACGGGGAGGGTCGCACCGCTAAGTCGCGCCTCCCAAACCAGGACCTGCTCACTGCGTCCATAGAGCACCTCCGCAACCCCATCACCCCCATCGAGGCAGATCCAACAGCAGCTGGGGTAGCGTTGGAGGCTACTCGCCAGAGCCTCTTGGAAGAAGATGGCAAGGTGGCAGCCTCCCAACGGCGGATGAATGTGACCATGCGCGAGTACAATATCCTGCACGGCTTCGCCCGCTTGCCCAGCGCCAGCCACCTGGCCCAGCCCCAAGGCCGCAACCTCGGTTCGGAGATGCCGCTGATCCGCGTACACCCATGGTGCAACCGGTCTACAGCACTCCCACCAAAAACATGAGGGCCACGGAGGCGGCAGTCGCCAAACTAAGCCACCTAGAGGGCGAGGAGTTGCTCCGTCAGCAAGCATGTGTCCAGCTCCTCGTGGTCATGGCAAACAAGCAGCAGGCTGAGGCAGAGCTTAGCATGGGCGGCAACAGCAAGACCCTACAGGCTCGCCGGATGGCGGATCCGGCCGTAGGTGCTAGCAAAGCCTGTTCCCCAAACAGTGCAAGGCCAAGCAACCATCCACGTGGCGGATCAGTAGGCCATGGGCACAACGCCCGCGACGTTGCTGCTATCAACAGCAGGAACCACGAGCCGGACGACGAAGCCGAAAAAGGCCAAGCGCTACCCAAGTCTCGCCTATCTGGCCGTCTGGGACCGCTCGAGCCAGAAGAACCGCGAGATGTGCATGCACACATCGACCTACTGGTCTAGTTGCGTGCACTGGAAGAAGAAAGCCTAGTCGGTACAAGGTGCTTCGGACTGCGAATCCGGAATGAACTGTTTCCAAAGGGATTTTCGCACCGAAGGGATACACCAAAGTACAACGGCTTCATCAAGCCGGAGGACTAGCTGGTGGACTACACCACCGCGTAGGCATCGTAAACGGCAACCGCCGGGTGGCTGTGCGCTATGCCCCCCTCATGCTCCTCGACTTGGCTAGGACATGGCTCAATAGCCTCCCCGATAACAGCATCAACGCCTCGACTAATTTTGAGAAGGCGTTCGTCCGCAACTTCACTGGCACCTACAAGCGCCCAGGTCGACCTGGTGAGCTCGCCCTTTGCGTGCAGGGTCCGAAGAATCTGACAGCTCCTACATCACCCGGTGGACGAGCATGCACAACTCCTGCGAGAGGGTGCGCGAGCACTAGGTGGTCGACTTCTTCATCAACGGCTGCAGAGACGACACTATGCTCAAGCACAAGCTTCGCCAAGTGGATCCTACCACCATGGCACGGACCATGGCCATCGCGGACAAGTACGCCACCGCCGACGCGGCAACGAAAAGATCAATCCTGGTGGACGACCAGGGGCAAATCATCATCGACGTCGCTGTGGATCGGCGCCAGCCGGAGGGGAATGGCCATAGCTCCAGGCGGCATGGCAACAGCCAAGGCAAGAGAAAGGACAACCAGCCGGATAACCAATATGGTTCTAGGCAGGTGGCGGCAGTGCAGGAGGATCTGGTTGTAGGCGGAGGCCAGAGACAGAAGCCTGATGACCGGCCCCTAAGGCCCAAGTACACCATCGAGTATATGCTTGATGGGTCGTGCAAGATCCACAGCGGACGCAACAAACCGGCTACACATACCACACGCCAGTGCACCTGGACGAAGAAGATGGCGAAGATTGCTGGCACGCCGGCTGCGCAGGCACCACCTCCCCCAGCCGGTGGGCCGCCAGGCGACCGCAATAACCAGCGTCGGAGGGAGAATGATGATGACAACTATCGCCGCCAGGTGGGAAACTACCACATCTTCACGGCAGAGCCAGAGACCAAGCATGGCAAGAGACGCCACGAGGTGAAAGTTAACGCTACTGTTCCTCCCGTCCCCCAGTACCTCAACTGGTTGGAGCAAGAAATTGAATGGAGCTGGAAGGACTAGCCAGCTGTGTTGCCGCACCCGGGCACATACGCGATGGTCTTGGATCCTATCATTGTCTCCAAGAAGCATTCCTGTAGATTCTCCCGCGTCCTCGTAGATGGCGGGAGCAGCATCAACCTCCTGTACCGCAGCTTGCTGGACCGGCTCGGTATTAGCGAGTCACAGTTGGAGCCATCAATCACTTCCTTCCACGGGGCCGTTCCGGGCCCGTCGCACTCGCCCATAGGAAAGATCCGGTTGGACATCATCTTTGGCACGGAGGATAACATCCTCCGCGAGCCTATTTGGTTTGAGGTGGTCAACCTCTCAAGTGCATATCACGCAATCCTGGGGCGCCCGATGCTCACCAAGTTCCTGGCGGTACCACATTATGCCTACCTCTAGATGAAGCTACCAGGGCCAAAGGGTGTCATCAACGTGGACGGCTGCTACAGGCGGTCAGTGGAGTGTGCCATAGATGGATCCAAGCTAGCAGAGGCCATGATCATCGCGGAAGAGAAGCGCATTATCATGTAGAATGTGGTGGCCCTTCAAAAGGACATGCCGGTTGGAGAGCCCAAGCCGGCCGGGGAAGCGCAATTCAGGCCAACTAAGGGCACCAAAAAGATCCTACTGGACGAGGCCGAGCCATACAAGTTCGTCCTGGTCGAAGACGGCCTTGACAGCAAATAGGAAAGCATGCTCATCGACTTCCTCCGTGAGAATCGGGATATCTTCGCATGGTCCCCCAAGGACATAACAGGTGTTCCGAGGGAGCTCGCCGAGCACTCGTTACATGTCAGGCCGGATGCAAAGCCGGTCAAATAGTCACTGCGCCGCTTCGTGGAAGAGAAAAGAAGAACCATAGGTGAAGAGATCACCTGGCTCCTCGCAGCCGGATTCATCATGGAGGTTTTCCACCCGGAATGGCTGGCAAACCCCGTGTTGGTGCTGAAGAAGAACAAAACTTGGCGCATGTGTGTTTTACACCAGCCTCAACAAAGCATGCCCCAAAGATCTGTTCGCCCTGCCAAGGATAAACCAAGTGATTGATTCCACGGCAGGCTGCGAGCTGTTGTCGTTTCTGGATGCGTAGTCCGGTTACCACCAGATCCGGCTGAACCCTGCCAATCAAATAAACACGGCATTCATTACTCCTTATGGAGCCTGCTGCTACACCACCATGCTGTTTGGACTGAAGAATGCTGAACGTGCCGCATGCTTTGCAAGAATGCATGCGCAGATCGCCAGTAAATGTACATGCCTACTTCGATGATGTGGTGGTCAAGACTAAGGAGCACCAGACAATCCTTGAAGATCTGAAGGAAACATTCACCAACCTCCACCAGTTCCAGATGAAGCTGAACCCGGAGAAGTGCGTGTTTGGCGTCCCAGCCGGCCAGCTCCTCAGTTTTCTCGTATCAGAGTGAGGAATCAAGGCGAACCCGGAGAAAATCGGTGCAGTCGAGCGCATACAGCCGCCTAAGAATTTGCGAGACGTCCAAAAATTCACCGGATGCCTAGCTTCCCTCAGCTGGTTCATCAGCCGGCTAGGAGAGAAAGATATCCTGCTATACCAGCTCATGAACACAGACAAATTCGTCTGGACATAGCAGGCGGATGAAGCTTTCCGCGACCTCAAGCACATGCTCAGCTCACCGCCTATACTGGCAGCACCAGCGGCAAATGAGCCCATGATGATGTACATCGCAACCACCAACCTAGTCGTCAGTGTGGTGCTGGTGGTGGAGAAGTCGGAAGAAGGAAAGGCGCAGCCGACGCAACAACCGGTGTACTATTTCAGTGAGGTACTTTCGCTCTCAAAACAGAACTACCCCCATTACTAGAAGCTGGTGTATGGCGTGTACATGGCCGCCAAGAAATTGAAGCACTACTTCCAAGAACACTCCATCCGGGTGGTGGCACTAGCACCACCTTCAAAGATCATCGGCAACAGGGATGCTATAGGCCGGGTGGCGAAATGGGCCATAGAGCTCTCCGCCCATAACATACAGTACGAGCCAAGAACGGCGATCAAGTCTCAGGCCTTGGCAGATTTCCTTGTGGACTGGGCAGAGACGCAATACCTGCCGCCTTGCCCTGACTCCACGCATTGGAAGCTGTGGTTTGTGGAACATACATGCAATGACACTGGCTGTGGTTCATGAGAAGAACACACATGCAATAACCCTGGTGGATCCATGTGTGGTTTCTGGAAAGAACAGACATGCAATCACACTAGGTGGAGACATGTGTGGTTTGTGGAAAGAACAGACATGCAATGAATCTAGTTGTGGTTCATGAAAAGAACACACATGCAATGACACTGGTGGATCCATGTGTGGTTTGTGAAAAGAACAGACATGCAATCACACTAGGTGGATCCATGTGTGGTTTGTGGAAAGAACAGACATGCAATGACTCTAGATATGGTTCATGAAAAGAACACACATGCAATGACACTGGTGGATCCATGTGTGGTTTGTGACAAGAATAGACATGCAATCACACTAGGTGGATCCATGTGTGGTTTGTTTAGAGGAACGAACATGCAATGACACTAGGTGTGGTCATGAAAATAATAGACATGCAATGACACTAGTAGATCCTTATGTGGTTTGTGAGAAGAACTGACATGCAATGACTCTAGCTGTGGTTCATGAAAAGAACAGACATGCAATGACAATGGTGGATCCATATGTGGTTTGTGGAGAGAATACACACGCAATGACTCTAGCTGTGGTTCATGAAAATAACAGACATGCAATGACACTGGTGGATCCATGTGTGGTTCATGAGAAGAACACACATCCAATGACATTGTTGGATCCTTATGTGATTTGTGAGAAGAACAGACGTGCAATGACACTGGCTGTGGATCATGATAAGAACACACATGCAATGACACTGGTGGATCCTTATGTGGTTTGTGAGAATAACATACATGCAATGATACTGATGGTTCCTTATGTGGTTTGTTTTGAAGAACACACATGCAATGACTCTAGCTGTGGTTCATGAAAAGAACACACATGCAATGACACAGGTGGATCCATGTGTAGTTTGTGAAAAGAACAGACAAGCAATCACACTGGGTGGATCCATGTGTGGTTCATGAAAAGAACACACATGCAATGACACTGGTGGATCCATGTGTGGTTTGTGAGAAGAACACACATCCAATGACACTGGGTGTGGTTCATGAAAAGAACACACATCCAATGGCACTGGGTGTGGTTCATGAAAAGAACACACATCCAATGACACTGTGCTTCATGAAAAGAACAGACATGCAATGACACTGGTGGATCCATGTGTGGTTCATGAGAAGAACACACATCCAATGACACTGGTGGATCCTTATGTTGTTTGTGAGAAGAACAAACATACAATGACACTAACCATGGTTCATGAGAAGAATACACATGCAATGAGACTGGTGGATCCATGTGTGGTTTGTGAGAAGAACACACATGCAATGACTCTAGCTGCGGTTCATGAAAAGAACACACATACAATGACACTGGTGGATCCATGTGTGGTTCATGAGAAGAACACACATGCAATGACACTAGGTGTGGTTCATGAAAAGAACAGACATGCAATGACACTGGTGGATCCTTATGTGGTTTGTGAGCAGAACTGGCTTGCAATGACTCTAGCTATCGTTCATGAAAAGAACACACATGCAATGACACTGGTGGATCCATGTGTGGTTTGTGAAAAGAACATACATGTAATCACACTATGTGGATCCATGTGTGGTTTGTTTAGAGGAACAGACATGCAATGACACTTGGCGTGATTCATGAAAAGAACAGACATGCAATGATAGTGGTGGATCCTTATGTGGATTGTTTAGAAGAACATACATGCAATGACACTGGCTGTGGTTCATGAGAAGAACACACATGCAATAACCCTGGTGGATCCATGTGTGGTTTCTGGAAATAACAGACATGCAATCACACTAGGTGGATCCATGTGTGGTTTGTGGAAAGAACAGACATGCGATGAATCTAGTTGTGGTTCATGAAAAGAACACACATGCAATGACACTGGTGGATCCATGTGTGGTTTGTGAAAAGAACAGACATGCAATCACACTAGGTGGATCCATGTGTGGTTTGTGGAAAGAACAGACATGCAATGACTCTAGATATGGTTCATGAAAAGAACACACATGCAATGACACTGGTGGATCCATGTGTGGTTTGTGAAAAGAATAGACATGCAATCACACTAGGTGGATCCATGTGTGGTTTGTTTAGAGGAACGAACATGCAATGACACTGGGTGTGGTTCATGAAAAGAATAGACATGCAATGACACTAGTAGATCCTTATGTGGTTTGTGAGAAGAACTGACATGCAATGACTCTAGCTGTGGTTCATGAAAAGAACAGACATGCAATGACAATGGTGGATCCATATGTGGTTTGTGGAAAGAATAGACATGCAATGACTCTAGCCGTGGTTCATGAAAAGAACAGACATGCAATGACACTGGTGGATCCATGTGTGGTTCATGAGAAGAACACACATCCAATGACATTGTTGGATCCTTATGTGATTTGTGAGAAGAACAGACGTGCAATGACACTGGCTGTGGATCATGATAAGAACACACATGCAATGACACTGGTGGATCCTTATGTGGTTTGTGAGAATAACATACATGCAATGATACTGATGGTTCCTTATGTGGTTTGTTTCGAAGAACACACATGCAATGACTCTAGCTGTGGTTCATGAAAATAACACACATGCAATGACACAGGTGGATCCATGTGTGGTTTGTGAAAAGAACAGACATGCAATCACACTTGGTGGATCCATGTGTGGTTTGTTTAGAGGAACAGACACGCAATGACTCTAGCTATGTTTCATGAAAAGAACACACGTGCAATGACACTGGTGGATCCATGTGTGGTTTGTGAAAAGAACTGACATGCAATCACACTTGGTGGATCCATGTGTGGTTTGTTTAGAGGAACAGACATGCAGGGACTCTAGCTGTGGTTCATGAAAAGAATACACATGCAATGACACTGGTGGATCCATGTGTGGTTTGTGAAAAGAACTGACATGCAATCACACTTGGTGGATCCATGTGTGGTTTGTTTAGAGGAACAGACATGCAATGACTCTAGCTGTGGTTCATGAAAAGAACACACATGCAATGACACTGGTGGATCCATGTGTGGTTTGTGAAAAGAACAGACATGCAATGACACTAGGTGGATCCATGTGTGGGACAAACAATTACCATGCTTAAGGGACCAAATTGCTAAGGTGAATGACACAATAATTACCAAAATTCTTGCAAATAGACTGCAATTTGTTATTCTGGAATTGGTGCATAAAAATCAATATGGTTTGCTCAATAATAGGTCTATTCAAGATTGCATTGGATGGGCTTTTGAATACTTATTCCAATGCCACAAGTCAAAGGAGGAAATTCTAATTCTAAAACTTGATTTTGAGAAGGCATTTGATACAATTGACCACTCTGCCATCATTAATATCCTTAAAGCTAGTGGATTTGGAAGGAAATGGATCAAATGGATAGAAATGATCTTTGAATATGGAACTTCTGAAATCCTTCTAAATGGAGTGCCTGGTAAAAAGTTCTATTGCAGAAGAGGTGTGAGACAAGGAGACGCCCTTTCTCCATTGCTTTTTGTTCTTGCTACTGATCTTCTTCAATCTGTCCTGAATAAGGCCATGCATATGAACCTTCTAACACCTCCTATTGAAGGACCACCCAACAGTGATTTCCCTGTTATTCAATATGTTGATGATACACTGGTGATTCTGAAGGCAGATGCTGCTCAGTTATTATGCTTAAAAGCACTCCTTCAAACATTTGCAAGTTCCACTGGGCTCAAAGTCAACTATTTCAAATCTAGCATGATGCCAATAAACATATGTAATGATAGACTAATGCATTTTGCTATGACAATCAACTGTCAAACTGGTTGCCTCCCTTTCACTTACCTTGGTTTACCACTAAGCATCACAAAACCTTCCATGGAGCACTTCCTACCCATTGTTCAAAGAGTGGAAAGAAGATTATGTGGTATTGCTGATTTCTTGAATTATGGAGGGAAATTGCAACTGGTAAAATCTGTTCTGTCCTCACTTCCTCTTTATTCCATGAGCTGTTTGGAAGTACCAATTGCCATCAAAGATCAAATTATAAAATACATGAGATATTGTCTATGGAGAAAGAAGACTGATGATGTTCAAGCAAAAGGACAAGCACTCGTGTCATGGGATAAAATCTACCGTCCTAAGGATTAGGGGGGTCTAGGGGTGTTAAACCTTCAGACCGAAAATACTGCCCTTCTTCTAAAAAACTTAGACAAATTCTACAATCACCATGACATTCCTTGGGTTCATCTCATATGGGATACTTACTACAAAAATGGAAAACTACCTGGAAGAAGTATGGAAGGATCTTTCTGGTGGAAATCACATATCAAGTTAATTGACAACTTTAAATGCATGGCTAAATGCAATCTGAATTCAGGAAAGTCTGCATATTTCTGGTCAGACCTTTGGCAAGATGACTGCTTGATGAATAAATTCCCTCACCTTCTGTCATATGCTAAATTCTCAAATATCAGTGTACATGACTTCTTACATGCTGATTACCTAGAAGATAACTTTCATCTACCACTATCCCAACAAGCATACTCTGAGTTCTTAGCCATGGAAGAGAGATGCCAGGAATTCAGGCATATCACTCAGGGGGTTCCATGATAATTGGGATTATATTTGCGGATCAGATAAGTTTGAAGTAAAAAAGGCCTACACAGCCATGATTGGATATTCACCATCACCACCACACTTTTCTTGGGTTTGGGCAACCTCCTGCCAAAACAAACATAAGTTCTTCTTCTGGCTTCTGCTTCTAGACAGATTGAATACAAGGAATCTTCTGAAAAGAAAACAGTTCATCCTACCAGATTTCAATTGTGTAACTTCAAACTGCTACTTGGAAGAATCAGTTAATCATCTATTCTGGGATTGTCCATTTGCAAACAAATGATGGGACCATATTTACAAAAACAGAACTGCAAATCTAACAGGAATGGAAGCTATTTCAGACATCAAAGAAAAGTTACACCTACCTTTTGTAATGGAGATCATTATCATGGCTACTTGGGGTATCTGGATATGCAGAAATGAGAAGATTTTTAATGACAAAAGACCCACAGTTGAAAGATGGAAAGCAATATTCTACCAAGAAATGAGATGGCTACAATTCAGAATCAAAGGAAAATACAAATAAAAATTCAAAGCCTGGCTTAACCAGCAATTAGATCAGGGATAGGTTACAATGATGTATTTTTTATGTTTTGATCTACCTTAGATCAATTTTTTTCCAATGTAACATACTCATAATCATATATAATAAAAAAAATTGCAGTGGGGATTTTCCCTACTGTTTCACCTCAAAAAAAAGAGGAACAGACATGCAATGACACTGGGTGTGGTTCATGAAAAGAACAGACATGCAATGACACTGGTAGATCCTTATGTGGATTGTTTAGAACAACACACATGCAATGACTCTAGATGTGGTTCATGAAAACAACACACATGCAATGACCGTGGTGGATCCATGTGTGGTTCATGAAAAGAATAGACATGCAATGACACTGGTGGATCCTTATGTGGATTGTTTAGAGGAACATACATCCAATGACACTAGGTGTGGTTCATGAAAAGAACAGACATGCAATGACACTGGTGGATCCTTATGTGGTTTGTTTAGAAGAACACACATGCAATGACTCTAGCTGTGGTTCATGAAAAGAACACACATGCAATGACACTGGTGGATCCATGTGTGGTTTGTGAAGAAGAACACACATGCAATGACTCTAGTTGTGGTTCATGAAAAGAACAAACATGCAATGACACTGGTGGATCCATGTGTGGTTTGTGAAAAGAACAGACATGCAATCACACTGGGTGTGGTTCATGAAAATAACAGACATGCAATGACACTGGTGGATCCTTATGTGGTTTGTGAGAAGAACTGGCATGCAATGACACTAGGTGAGGTTCATGAGAAGAACACACATGCAATGACACTAGTGGATCCTTATGTGGTTTGTTTAGAAGAACACACATGCAATGACTCTAGCTATGGTTCATCAAAAGAAAACACATGCAATGACACTGGTGGATACATGTGTGGTTTCTGAAAAGAACAGACATGCAATCACACTAGGTGGATCCTTATGTGTGGTTTGTTTAGAGGAACAGACATGCAATGACACTGGTGGATCCTTATGTGGTTTGTGAGAAGAACTGGCATGCAATGACACTTTGTGAGGTTCATGAGAAGAACACACATGCAATGACACTTGTGGATCCTTATGTGGTTTGTTTAGAAGAACACACATGCAATGACTCTAGCTGTGGTTCATGAAAAGAACACACATGCAATGACACTGGTGGATCCATGTGTGGTTTGTGAAAAGAACAGACATGCAATCACACTAGGTGGATCCTTATGTGTGGTTTGTTAAGAGGAACAGACATGCAATGACACTGGGTGTCGTTCATAAAAAGAATAGACATGCAATGACACTGGTGGATCGTTATGTGGTTTGTGAGAAGAACTGGTTTGCAATGACTCTAGCTATGGTTCATGAAAAGAACACACATCCAATGACATTGGTGGATCCATGTGTGGTTTGTGAAAAGAACAGACATGCAATCACACTAGGTGGATCCATGTGTGGTTTGTGGAAAGAACAGACATGCAATGACTCTAGATATGGTTCATGAAAAGAACAGACATGCAATGACACTGGTGGATCCTTATGTGGTTTGTTTAGAAGAACATACATGCAATGACACTAGCTGTGGTTCATGAGAAGAACACACATGCAATGACCCTAGTGGATCCATGTGTGGTTTGTGAAAAGAACAGACATGCAATCACACTAGGTGGATCCATGTGTGGTTTATGGAAAGAAGAGACATGCGATGACTCTAGTTGTGGTTCGTGAAAAGAAGACACATGCAATGACACTGGTGGATCCATGTGTGCTTTGTGAAAAGAACATACATACAATCACACTAGGTGGATCCATGTGTGTTTTGTGGAAAGAACAGACATACAATGACTCTAGCTATGGTTCATGAAAAGAACACACATGCCATGACACTGGTGGATCCATGTGTGGTTTGTGAAATAAACAGACATGCAATCACACTAGGTGGACCATGTGTGGTTTGTTTAGAGGAACATACATGCAATGACACTGGGTGTGGTTCATGAAAAGAATAGACATGCAATGACACTGGTGGATCCTTATGTGGTTTGTGAGAAGAACTGACATGCAATGACTCTTGTTGTGGTTCATGAAAAGAACAGACATGCAACGACAATGGTGGATCCATATGTGGTTTGTGGAAAGAACAGACATGCAATGACTCTAGCTGTGGTTCATGAAAAGAACATACATGCAATGACACTGGTGGATCCATGTGTGGTTCATGAGAAGAACACACATCCAATCACACTGTTGGATCCTTATGTGGCTTGTGAGAAGAACAGATGTGCAATGAAACTGGCTGTGGTTCATGAGAAAAACACACATGCAATGACACTAGTGGATCCTTATGTGGTTTTTGAGAATAACATACATGCAATGATATTGTTGGTTCCTTATGTGGTTTGTTTAGAAGAACACACATGCAATGACTCTAGCTGTGGTTCATGAAAAGAACACACATGCAATGACACTGGTGGATCCATGTGTGGTTTGTGAAAAGAACAAACATGCAATCACAGTTGGTGGATCCATGTGTGGTTTGTTTAGAGGAACAGACATGCAATGACTCTAGGTGTGGTTCATGAAAAGAACACAGATGCAATGACACTAGTGGATCCATGTGTGATTTGTGAAAATAATAGGCATGCAATCACACTAGGTGGATCCATGTGTGGTTTGTTTAGAAGAACACACATGAAATGACTCTAGCCGTGGTTCATGAAAAGAACACACATGCAATGACACTGGTGGATCCATGTGTGGTTCATGAAAAGAACAGAAATGCAATGACACTGGTGGATCCTTATGTGGTGTCTTTAGAGGAACATACATGCAATGACACTATGTGTGGTTCATGAAAATAACACACATGCAATGACACTGGTGGATCCACGTGTGGTTTGCGAAGAAGAACACACATGCAATGATTCTAGCTGTGGTTCATGAAAAGAACACACATGCAATGACACTGGTGTATCCATGTGTGGTTCATCAGAAAAACACACATGCAATGACACTAGGTTTTGTTCATGAGAAGAACAGACATGCAATGACACTGGTGGATCCTTATGTGGTTTGTGAGAAAAACTGACATGCAATGACTCTAGCTGTGGTTCATGAAAAGAACAGACATGCAATGACACTGGTGGATCCATATGTGGTTTGTGAGAAGAACTAACATGCAATGATTCTAGATGTGCTTCATGAAAAGAATAGACATGCAATGACACTAGTGGATCCATATGTGGTTTCTGGAAGGAATAGACATGCAATGACTCTAGTTGTGGTTCATGAAAAGAACAGACATGCAATGACACTAGTGGCTCCATGTGTGGTTCATGAGAAGAACACACAGCCAATGACACTGGTGGATCCTTATGTGGTTTGTTTAGAAGAACACGCATGCAATGACTCTAGCTGTGGTTCATGAAAAGAACACACATGCAATGACACTGGTGGATCCATGTGTGGTTTGTGAAGAAGAACACCAATGCAATGACACTAGGTGGATCCATGTGTGGTTTGTTTAGAAGAACATACATGCAATGACACTGGTGGATCCATGTGTGGTTTGTGAAAAGAACAGACATGCAATCACACTAGGTGGATCCATGTGTTGTTTCTTTAGAGGAACAGACATGCAATGACACTGGGTGTGGTTCATGAAAAGAACAGACATGCAATGACACTGGTGGATAAATATGTCGCTTTGTGGAAATCAGACATGCAATGACTCTAGCCGTGGTTCATGAAAAGAACAGACATGCAATGATACTGGGTGGATCCATGTGTGGTTCATGAGAAGAACACACATGCAATGACACTGGGTGTGGTTGATGATAAGAAAAGACATCCAATAACACTGGTGGATCCATGTGTGGTTTGTGAAAAGAACAGATATGCAATCACACTAGGTGGATCTATGAGTGGTTTGTGGAAAGAACAGACGTGCAATGACACTGGGTGTGGTTCATGAAAAGAACAGACATGCAATGACACTGGTGGATCATTATGTGGTTTGTTTAGAAGAACACACATGCAATGAGTCTATCTATGGTTTATGAAAAGAACACACATGCAATGACACTAGTGGATCCATGTGTGGTTTGTGAAGAAGAACACACATGCAATGACTCTAGCTATGGTTCATGAAAAGAACAGACATGGAATGACACTGGTGTATCCACGTGCAGTTCATCATAAGAACACACATGCAATGACATTGGGTGTGGTTCATGAGAAGAACAGACATGCAATGACACTGGTGGAACCTTATGTGGTTTGTTAGAAGAACTGACATGCAATGACTCTAGATGTGGTCCATGAAAAGAACAGACATGCAATGACACTGTGGATCCACATGTGGTTTGTGAGAAGAACTGACATGCAATGACTCTAGATGTTGTTCATGAAAAGAACAGACATGCAATGACACCGGTGGATCCATATGTGGTTTGTGGAAGGAACAGACATGCAATGACTCTAGCCGTGGTTCATGAAAAGAACAGACATGCAATGACACTGGTGGATCCATGTATGGTTCATGAGAAGAACACACATCCAATGACACTGGTGGATCCTTATGTGCTTCATGAAGAGAATAGACATGCAATGACACTGGGGGATCCTTATGTGGTTTGTTTAGAAGAACACACATGCAATGACACTGGGTGTGGTTCATGAAAAGAACAGACATGCAATGACATTGGTGGATCCATGTGTGGTTTGTGAAAAGAACAGACGTGCAATCACACTTGGTGGATCCATGTGTGGTTTGTTTAGAGGAACAGACATGCAATGACTCTAGGTGTGGTTCATGAAAAGAACACAGATGCAATGACACTAGTGGATCCATGTGTGATTTGTGAAAATAATAGGCATGCAATCACACTAGGTGGATCCATGTGTGGTTTGTTTAGAAGAACACACATGAAATGACTCTAGCCGTGGTTCATGAAAACAACACACATGCAATGACACTGGTGGATCCATGTGTGGTTCATGAAAAGAACAGACATGCAATGACACTTGTGGATCCTTATGTGGTTTCTTTAGAGGAACATACATGCAATGACACTATGTGTGGTTCATGAAAATAACACACATGCAATGACACTGGTGGATCCACGTGTGGTTTGCGAAGAACAACACACATGCAATGATTCTAGATATGGTTCATGAAAAGAACAGACATGCAATGACACTGGTGGATCCTTATGTGGTTTGTTTAGAAGAACATACATGCAATGACACTAGCTGTGGTTCATGAGAAGAACACACATGCAATGACCCTAGTGGATCCATGTGTGGTTTGTGAAAAGAACAGACATGCAATCACACTAGGTGGATCCATGTGTGGTTTATGGAAAGAAGAGACATGCGATGACTCTAGTTGTGGTTCGTGAAAAGAAGACACATGCAATGACACTGGTGGATCCATGTGTGCTTTGTGAAAAGAACATACATACAATCACACTAGGTGGATCCATGTGTGTTTTGTGGAAAGAACAGACATACAATGACTCTAGCTATGGTTCATGAAAAGAACACACATGCCATGACACTGGTGGATCCATGTGTGGTTTGTGAAATAAACAGACATGCAATCACACTAGGTGGACCATGTGTGGTTTGTTTAGAGGAACATACATGCAATGACACTGGGTGTGGTTCATGAAAAGAATAGACATGCAATGACACTGGTGGATCCTTATGTGGTTTGTGAGAAGAACTGACATGCAATGACTCTTGTTGTGGTTCATGAAAAGAATAGACATGCAACGACAATGGTGGATCCATATGTGGTTTGTGGAAAGAACAGACATGCAATGACTCTAGCTGTGGTTCATGAAAAGAACATACATGCAATGACACTGGTGGATCCATGTGTGGTTCATGAGAAGAACACACATCCAATCACACTGTTGGATCCTTATGTGGCTTGTGAGAAGAACAGATGTGCAATGAAACTGGCTGTGGTTCATGAGAAAAACACACATGCAATGACACTAGTGGATCCTTATGTGGTTTTTGAGAATAACATACATGCAATGATATTGTTGGTTCCTTATGTGGTTTGTTTAGAAGAACACACATGCAATGACTCTAGCTGTGGTTCATGAAAAGAACACACATGCAATGACACTGGTGGATCCATGTGTGGTTTGTGAAAAGAACAAACATGCAATCACAGTTGGTGGATCCATGTGTGGTTTGTTTAGAGGAACAGACATGCAATGACTCTAGGTGTGGTTCATGAAAAGAACACAGATGCAATGACACTAGTGGATCCATGTGTGATTTGTGAAAATAATAGGCATGCAATCACACTAGGTGGATCCATGTGTGGTTTGTTTAGAAGAACACACATGAAATGACTCTAGCCGTGGTTCATGAAAAGAACACACATGCAATGACACTGGTGGATCCATGTGTGGTTCATGAAAAGAACAGAAATGCAATGACACTGGTGGATCCTTATGTGGTGTCTTTAGAGGAACATACATGCAATGACACTATGTGTGGTTCATGAAAATAACACACATGCAATGACACTGGTGGATCCACGTGTGGTTTGCGAAGAAGAACACACATGCAATGATTCTAGCTGTGGTTCATGAAAAGAACACACATGCAATGACACTGGTGTATCCATGTGTGGTTCATCAGAAAAACACACATGCAATGACACTAGGTTTTGTTCATGAGAAGAACAGACATGCAATGACACTGGTGGATCCTTATGTGGTTTGTGAGAAAAACTGACATGCAATGACTCTAGCTGTGGTTCATGAAAAGAACAGACATGCAATGACACTGGTGGATCCATATGTGGTTTGTGAGAAGAACTAACATGCAATGATTCTAGATGTGCTTCATGAAAAGAATAGACATGCAATGACACTAGTGGATCCATATGTGGTTTCTGGAAGGAATAGACATGCAATGACTCTAGTTGTGGTTCATGAAAAGAACAGACATGCAATGACACTAGTGGCTCCATGTGTGGTTCATGAGAAGAACACACAGCCAATGACACTGGTGGATCCTTATGTGGTTTGTTTAGAAGAACACGCATGCAATGACTCTAGCTGTGGTTCATGAAAAGAACACACATGCAATGACACTGGTGGATCCATGTGTGGTTTGTGAAGAAGAACACCAATGCAATGACACTAGGTGGATCCATGTGTGGTTTGTTTAGAAGAACATACATGCAATGACACTGGTGGATCCATGTGTGGTTTGTGAAAAGAACAGACATGCAATCACACTAGGTGGATCCATGTGTTGTTTCTTTAGAGGAACAGACATGCAATGACACTGGGTGTGGTTCATGAAAAGAACAGACATGCAATGACACTGGTGGATACATATGTCGTTTGTGGAAATCACAGACATGCAATGACTCTAGCCGTGGTTCATGAAAAGAACAGACATGCAATGATACTGGGTGGATCCATGTGTGGTTCATGAGAAGAACACACATGCAATGACACTGGGTGTGGTTGATGATAAGAAAAGACATCCAATAACACTGGTGGATCCATGTGTGGTTTGTGAAAAGAACAGATATGCAATCACACTAGGTGGATCTATGAGTGGTTTGTGGAAAGAACAGACGTGCAATGACACTGGGTGTGGTTCATGAAAAGAACAGACATGCAATGACACTGGTGGATCATTATGTGGTTTGTTTAGAAGAACACACATGCAATGAGTCTATCTATGGTTTATGAAAAGAACACACATGCAATGACACTAGTGGATCCATGTGTGGTTTGTGAAGAAGAACACACATGCAATGACTCTAGCTATGGTTCATGAAAAGAACAGACATGGAATGACACTGGTGTATCCACGTGCAGTTCATCATAAGAACACACATGCAATGACATTGGGTGTGGTTCATGAGAAGAACAGACATGCAATGACACTGGTGGAACCTTATGTGGTTTGTTAGAAGAACTGACATGCAATGACTCTAGATGTGGTCCATGAAAAGAACAGACATGCAATGACACTGGTGGATCCACATGTGGTTTGTGAGAAGAACTGACATGCAATGACTCTAGATGTTGTTCATGAAAAGAACAGACATGCAATGACACCGGTGGATCCATATGTGGTTTGTGGAAGGAACAGACATGCAATGACTCTAGCCGTGGTTCATGAAAAGAACAGACATGCAATGACACTGGTGGATCCATGTATGGTTCATGAGAAGAACACACATCCAATGACACTGGTGGATCCTTATGTGCTTCATGAAGAGAATAGACATGCAATGACACTGGGGGATCCTTATGTGGTTTGTTTAGAAGAACACACATGCAATGACACTGGGTGTGGTTCATGAAAAGAACAGACATGCAATGACATTGGTGGATCCATGTGTGGTTTGTGAAAAGAACAGACGTGCAATCACACTTGGTGGATCCATGTGTGGTTTGTTTAGAGGAACAGACATGCAATGACTCTAGGTGTGGTTCATGAAAAGAACACAGATGCAATGACACTAGTGGATCCATGTGTGATTTGTGAAAATAATAGGCATGCAATCACACTAGGTGGATCCATGTGTGGTTTGTTTAGAAGAACACACATGAAATGACTCTAGCCGTGGTTCATGAAAACAACACACATGCAATGACACTGGTGGATCCATGTGTGGTTCATGAAAAGAACAGACATGCAATGACACTTGTGGATCCTTATGTGGTTTCTTTAGAGGAACATACATGCAATGACACTATGTGTGGTTCATGAAAATAACACACATGCAATGACACTGGTGGATCCACGTGTGGTTTGCGAAGAACAACACACATGCAATGATTCTAGCTGTGGTTCATGAAAAGTACACACATGCAATGACACTGGTGTATCCATGTGTGGTTCATCAGAAAAACACACATGCAATGACACTAGGTGTGGTTCATGAGAAGAACAGACATGCAATGACACTGGTGGATCCTTATGTGGTTTGTGAGAAAAACTGACATGCAATGACTCTAGCTGTGGTTCATGAAAAGAACAGACATGCAATGACACTGGTGGATCCATATGTGGTTTGTGAGAAGAACTGACATGCAATGATTCTAGATGTGGTTCATGAAAATAATAGACATGCAATGACACTAGTGGATCCATATGTGGTTTCTGGAAGGAATAGACATGCAATGACTCTAGTTGTGGTTCATGAAAAGAACAGACATGCAATGACACTAGTGGCTCCATGTGTGGTTCATGAGAAGAACACACAGCCAATGACACTGGTGGATCCTTATGTGGTTTGTTTAGAAGAACACAAATGCAATGACTCTAGCTGTGGTTCATGAAAAGAACACACATGCAATGACACTGGTGGATCCATGTGTGGTTTGTGAAGAAGAACATGCATGCAATGACACTAGGTGGATCCATGTGTGGTTTGTTTAGAAGAACATACATGCAATGACACTGGTGGATCCATGTGTGGTTTGTGAAAAGAACAGACATGCAATCACACTAGGTGGATCCATGTGTTGTTTGTTTAGAGGAACAGACATGCAATGACACTGGGTGTGGTTCATGAAAAGAACAGACATGCAATGAAACTGGTGGATACATATGTGGTTTGTGGAAATCACAGACATGCAATGACTCTAGCCGTGGTTCATGAAAAGAACAGACATGCAATGACACTGGGTGGATCCATGTGTGGTTCATGAGAAGAACACACATGCAATGACACTGGGTGTGGTTCATGATAAGAAAAGACATCCAATGACACTGGTGGATCCATGTGTGGTTTGTGAAAATAATAGGCATGCAATCACACTAGGTGGATCCATGTGTGGTTTGTTTAGAAGAACACACATGAAATGACTCTAGCCGTGGTTCATGAAAACAACACACATGCAATGACACTGGTGGATCCATGTGTGGTTCATGAAAAGAACAGACATGCAATGACACTTGTGGATCCTTATGTGGTTTCTTTAGAGGAACATACATGCAATGACACTATGTGTGGTTCATGAAAATAACACACATGCAATGACACTGGTGGATCCACGTGTGGTTTGCGAAGAACAACACACATGCAATGATTCTAGCTGTGGTTCATGAAAAGTACACACATGCAATGACACTGGTGTATCCATGTGTGGTTCATCAGAAAAACACACATGCAATGACACTAGGTGTGGTTCATGAGAAGAACAGACATGCAATGACACTGGTGGATCCTTATGTGGTTTGTGAGAAAAACTGACATGCAATGACTCTAGCTGTGGTTCATGAAAAGAACAGACATGCAATGACACTGGTGGATCCATATGTGGTTTGTGAGAAGAACTGACATGCAATGATTCTAGATGTGGTTCATGAAAATAATAGACATGCAATGACACTAGTGGATCCATATGTGGTTTCTGGAAGGAATAGACATGCAATGACTCTAGTTGTGGTTCATGAAAAGAACAGACATGCAATGACACTAGTGGCTCCATGTGTGGTTCATGAGAAGAACACACAGCCAATGACACTGGTGGATCCTTATGTGGTTTGTTTAGAAGAACACAAATGCAATGACTCTAGCTGTGGTTCATGAAAAGAACACACATGCAATGACACTGGTGGATCCATGTGTGGTTTGTGAAGAAGAACATGCATGCAATGACACTAGGTGGATCCATGTGTGGTTTGTTTAGAAGAACATACATGCAATGACACTGGTGGATCCATGTGTGGTTTGTGAAAAGAACAGACATGCAATCACACTAGGTGGATCCATGTGTTGTTTGTTTAGAGGAACAGACATGCAATGACACTGGGTGTGGTTCATGAAAAGAACAGACATGCAATGAAACTGGTGGATACATATGTGGTTTGTGGAAATCACAGACATGCAATGACTCTAGCCGTGGTTCATGAAAAGAACAGACATGCAATGACACTGGGTGGATCCATGTGTGGTTCATGAGAAGAACACACATGCAATGACACTGGGTGTGGTTCATGATAAGAAAAGACATCCAATGACACTGGTGGATCCATGTGTGGTTTGTGAAAAGAACAGATATGCAATCACACTAGGTGGATCTATGAGTGGTTTGTGGAAAGAACATACGTGCAATGACACTGGGTGTGGTTCATGAAAAGAACAAACATGCAATGACACTGGTGGATCATTATGTGGTTTGTTTAGAAGAACACACATGCAATGAGTCTATCTATGGTTGATGAAAAGAACACACATGAAATGACACTGGTGGATCCATGTGTGGTTTGTGAAGAACACACATGCAATGACTCTAGCTGTGGTTCATGAAAAGAACACACATGCAATGACATTGGTGTATCCATGTGCGGTTCATCATAAGAACGCACATGCAATGACATTGGGTGTGGTTCATGAGAAGAACAGACATGCAATGACACTGGTGGATCCTTATGTGGTTTGTTTAGAAGAACACACATGCAATGACTCTAGCTGTGGTTCATGAAAAGAACAGACACTGGTGGATCCATGTGTGGTTCATGAGAAGAACACACATCCAATGACACTGGTGGATCCTTATGTGGTTTGTTTAGAAGAACACACATGCAATGACTCTAGCTGTGGTTCATGAAAAGAACACACATGCAATGACACTGGTGGATCCATGTGTGGTTTGTGAAGAAGAACACACATGCAATGAAACTAGGTGGATCCATGTGTGGTTTGTTTAGAAGAACACACATGCAATGACACTGGTGGATCCATGTGTGGTTTGTGAAAAGAACAGACATGCAATCACACTAGGTGGATCCATGTGTTGTTTGTTTAGAGGAACAGACATGCAATGGCACTGGGTGTGGTTCATGAAAAGAACAGACATGCAATGACACTGGTGGATCCATATGTGGTTTGTGGAAATCACAGACATGCAATGACTCTAGTTGTGGTTCATGATAAGAATAGACATGCAATGACACTGGGTGGATCCATGTGTGGTTCATGAGAAGAACACATATCCAATGACACTGATGGATCCTTATCACTACAAGAAATTTACTCACCTATGACTCTCCATTTTCGTCACAGATTCATCATAGTAGTGCATATGTGACGATCTTATGACGAAAAAGAGATCATCGAAAGTTGGGCGTCACTAATGAACTATAACGACGATTTTGCTAAAATCCACATAATCGACTATGACGATATTGCAACGTCATAGCCATTATGAAGATCCAATATCGTCACACACAACTTGGTCTGGCTAAGTCAGATCCAACGTGGCGAGTCCGACATGGCACGAAATCAGCCCACTCCATGTATGTTGTTTATATGGGCCAAGCCCATCAACTTGGTCATTTAATTTTTTCTGTCAATTCAATCGGTTACTTGGGCCAAGGCCAACATTTTGTCCACTTCTGGTTTCGAAGCCTTAGCCTTTTAAAGGTCCGTTTCTTTTTTATTTTTTACCATTTTTCGAAATTGCACATTTCACCGGTCCAAAATTGTGTGGGTCGTGGCCTTTTCAGAGCCCATCTAACATTTGGTTCATTTCAGTCTAACTTCCGTACGCACCGAGCAAATCATATTAATTTTCATGAATGATAACCAAAATTAGATCAATATTTCAATCAGGACATGTTTCACATCACCCAGGAATATAGATCCGCTACAAACATACAGTGTAGTATATTACATCCATAGTTCAAATCACCCAAGAAAATACAACTAGCATCAAAAAATATGACTATTTACTGTTTGCTTCGTAATGAAGCCTTAAGTTCTAATAGCTTCTGCTTCTTACGCCTTCAGCCTTGAGCTCCTCTAAAGGAGAGGAAATGATGGTTGTTGCTGCCAGTCAGAAAGAAAGCATCAGCTAGAAAGAAAATAAACAGATTACTAGCAGCTACACATCGATACTGAAGTATGAATGAGGGCATGATAACACTAGAAACATGAAACCTTACCAGCAAGGACTGTACCACTTAAACATCCTGCAAGACAAAACTCCAAAATGTACAGCACACTTCATCAAGTCTGTAGATATTTATATTAGAAGATAACACAACATATATGACACAGGTATATATTACAGAATTTGAATAGATATACAGTGGGTAGCAACAGAAAGGAATATATCTCTCCCATGGAGGATCTTCATGTACCTTATTGGCTTGTCAGCCTCAGCTGCACAAAGTAGCGCGTATATTCACATGGGAGTCCAACCAAGCATCTAGCAAACAAATAATATCAAACTCTACATGCTAGAAACCAACAACAACAAAAGAAGGCCAAGCAAATAGGAAAATATAAGTTGGAGAAGACACACACAAGAACTACAGGAATAAAATGAGCAAAAGCACAATGCGGGACACAGACAGTGGGCAAAAGAGAACCAAGATGCACAACGACCACCTACTCGATTTCCTGGCTATTCACATGGCTTGGCAGGATTACAGAAAAAAGAAAGTGAAGCATGTTTGAAGGGGGGCATTTAAAAAGAAAGAGAAGCGCCCATCCAAGTGTTAACAGCCTAGGATGAGAAAAGGAGGTCATCGTTAAGTTATACTAGAAATTAGAAGATATTGTATTAACAGAAATTTATTCACTACATACTCGTGTCTAGAATTTTCCTCGAAATCAAGAAAAAAGCAATATTCAGCACAACATACTGAGAATTAGTTAAGCACCAAGACTGCATTAGGACAATAAGATACTAGTACGTTCATAACTAAAACTAGTTTAACAAATAAACTGCAAAGAGGCACACAAAACAAGGCATATACTAATTTGAGTGTTTGACACAAAAGTAGTTGCCAAGCATTGAAATGATTTATCCTTTCAAGTAACTGGATTACTCACAGCTGAATCGCACAATAATTTGGCATGCACAACATATTATAAATGATATCAGACACACATTCAAAACATGTAGATGTCCAGCAAGGCACGAACCTCGACAATGTTGCCAACAAGGTATAGGAGCTGCTTGTTAAGCTTGATTCTTCTGGTTCTCCTTGATACTTCTCCAGCTCCAGGTTATGCTACACCGCCCACAAACAAACCCAGATCAGATGACACGCAATGGCATAGACTAATTCAGATGCTATGTACAGAATCAAAATGCCAATATACGGAATTGGAGAATCAGTCCAAAGCAAACCGTATTTTATTGTACACAGCTAATAAAAGACTAATTGTTTTAACTAACTGATGCCGAACTGATGTACCCTGCAGGTGACACACTGCGGAACAATGCATAGGCGACTACATCTCACGTATACCTCAACAGTATTTAGACAAGTAACTGAAGGTTCATGGTATTGGCAGCAAGCAACTACATGATGGTAGTTGTGCACCGATGGAGACGTAGAAGATCTGGTCCCCACTGAAGATCAGAAACGGCATAACTGAAAACCAAGCATAGGTAAAACAACACTATGTCATATTAAAATATCAGAAATAGTCAGGGGACCTGTATCAGTTCAAAATATCATGCAACGCTGCATGTTCATTTGATTGGGCGTGAAAATCATGCGACAGTAGCCACATAGAAGTGTAATTATAAGCATAAATACAACACAATGAATAAATGAACTGTAATAGTCCATTGTACAATTAACATGCAAAGGTCGCATCACACACTGTACTAGTACTGTCTACAAAGCTAGTGCTAATAAAGCAACGAAAACTAAGTCATGGCAATCTTAAGCAAGAGCATATATAAGTAGTAATTCACCTGTATCCTGAATAAGGCACACTGCAAACTTAGTCAACAAGATATATGCCAAGCCAGCCAGAACAGTGTAATTCAGAGTGAGGGCCCTTCGGGCCTGCCACAACCCCGTGACAATACACTTACTTGGCAGTTGGTTGATGTTGCCATCATCATCACCACTGCAGCCCCATGTCGATGTCGTAGTCTCACCGCCACCCCTTGTTGATGTCTCAATCACTGCAACAACCGTACCTACTACCAATGGAATGAAGAATTAGCTATTAGCAAAAATATAAGACTGCACACTTATCTTTTCTACAGAGAAAAAAAAGCATACAAACAACTACAGCATTTATAAATTTAGTATTCTGACATAAACAACTACAGCATTTATAAAGCTCCACATCTGCAGCACACATGGACAATTGGACATGGCATCTAGGGGAGGTAAAAGCATTGTCTAGTCTAGAGTTTAGATCAGGCAATTCTAAACTTGGGACCAACAAGGATATCTTAAGAAATAGGCAAGACTTAGGACTCAATAATTTTTTGTTCTTTTCCCTTACATTTAGCCTGGGTTCATTACCGAAACAATTCTTATCATTTCCTCCATGAGTGGATAAAGAGCTTGTGATCACTCGAAGGTACACTTGCAGTTACAAAAGAAAAACTAGCGCTGTCGCATCACCAAGTATTTCACGCACCTACAGAAACTTGCCATGGATCTTGAACCCCCTCTACAAGTCAGTGACCGGATACAGGAGGTAGCAGGCTGAGTCCAAAGCGCTCACACCCTGTCGACCTTGGGATCAAGCAGGAACATGGCGACTGAGACGCGCCACACCACCTCCACGCACACACCCCACGCTTGAAACACGAGGCGTGCGACTAAGTTAGAGCACCGAACGAAAACAAATACGCCAGAAATTTTGAGCCGAGTGTATCGAAACAAAGATGCAGTACCGATTTCGCCGGTGTTGTCGAGGAACGAGCCAGGGAGGGGGACGATGGGGGACGAACTCGTTGGTGGTAGAGTCCGGCACCTCGAGGACAACATCGGGGAGAGGTGGTCAATGGGTCAAGGAGCCATGGGGAGCGCGGATCTGACCATGGGAGGACAGGGTGGTCCTCTCGGTCGAGGAGGCTATGGGTGAGACGGAACCTGGATCTGGAAGGGAAGATCATGGGGGTAGTGAGCACGCGGCGTGGGAACTATGGCTTCGGCGAGGAGAGGGGGTGGCTGCGACGGGGAGAAGAACATACAGGGTTGCCGATGGCAGCGGGGCGAGAAGAACATAGGGATATATGTCTCCTGCCTGTGGGAGAGAGAGATAGGATTTGATATATGGGTTGGGTGGGCGTGTAGGGGATTTCAGGAAAATATTGGTTTCCCGGTTCGGTCTCCCCGCGCACGCTCCTCTGATATTTTCTTTGTCGGTATTTTTCGTGACTGTCGCAAGGGACACGGTCCCATGGGTCAGACTCTTTTTTTCAGGTAGGTTATGAACCGAGTAGACAAAATAAACCTCCAAATTTTATAAAAAGAAAAGAAACTAAGTACAAATTTCATACAGAGGTGCTTGTAATGCCTAGCAATTGTTTCGGAGAGGTTTCTAACTTTTTTGCACAAATCACTGGATCACCGTTGGCTAGGTTGTGTAGTTGATTATCCCAATACACATAGAAACACATAAGCAGAAATTTACACGTGCACATGACATGTTGGCGGAAAGTGACAAGGTGGTTGTCCGATCACCATTTTATATTAAAAAATAATTTTATACTCTGATATGATGATCTAAATTGGTCATAATCGAGTACAAATAAGGCAATAAACAATGCCCTTCGGATTAAGACGATTTCATCTAATGAAATTACGACGATTTTGAGCTGATCGTCGTAATATTGAAGGGTTTTGACCCTCCCCGAAAGGCTAATGACGATCTGGTGCAAATCATCATAAAATCTATGTCAAATTTTTTACACGGTCACGATGAGAAGGTCACAAGCTGGCACATTTCTTGTAGTGTATGTGGTTTGTGAGAAGAACATACATGCAATGACACTAGTTGAGGTTCATAAGAAGAACACACATGCAATGACACTGGTGGATCCATGTGTGGTTTGTGAAAAGAACAGACATGCAATCACATTAGGTGGATCCATGTGTGGTTTGTGGAAAGAACAGACATGCAATGACTCTAGCTGTGGTTCATGAAAAGAACACACATGCAATCACACTGGTGGATCCATGTGTGGTTTGTGAAAAGAACAGACTTGCAATCACACTAGGTGGATCCATGTGTGGTTTGTTTAGAAGAACACACATGCAATGACTCTAGCTGTGGTTCATGAAAAGAACACACATGCAATGATACTGGTGGATCCATGTCTAGTTCATGAAAAGAACAGACATGCAATGACACTGGTGGATCCTTATGTGGTTTGTTTAGAGGAACATACATGCAATGACACTGGGTGTGGTTCATGAAAAGAACAGACATGCAATGACACTGGTGGATCCTTATGTGGTTTGTTTATAAGAACACACATGCAATGACTCTAGTTGTGGTTCATGAAAAGAACACACATGCAATTACACTGGTGGATCCATGTGTGGTTTGTGAAGAAGAACACACATGCAATGACTCTAGATGTGGTTCATGAAAAGAACACACATGAAATGACACTGGTGTATCCATGTTTGGTTCATGAGAAGAACACACATGCAATGACACTAGCTGTGGTTCATGAAAAGAACAGACATGCAATGAAACTGGTGGATCTATGAGTGGTTTGTGGAAAGAACAGACATGCAATGACACTGGTGTGTGGTTCATGAAAAGAACAGACATGCAATGACACTGGTGGATCCTTATGTGGTTTGTTTAGAAGAAAACACATGCAATTAGTCTAGTTATTGTTCATGAAAAGAACACACATGCAATGACACTGGTGGATCCATGTGTGGTTTGTGAAGAAGAACACACATGCAATTACTCTAGCTGTGGTTCATGAAAAGAACACACATGCAATGACACTTGTGTATCCATGTGTGGTTCATGAGAAGAACAGACATGCAATGACACTGGTGGATCCTTATGTGGTTTGTGAGAAGAACTGACATGCAATGACTCTAGATGTGGTTCATGAAAACAACAGACATGCAATGACACTTGTATCCATATGTGTCTTGTGGAAGGAACAGACATGCAATGAATCTATCTGTGGTTCATGAAAAGAACAGACATGCAATGACACTAGTGGATCCATGTGTGGTTCATGAGAAGAACACATATCCAATGACACTGGTGGATCCTTATGTGGTTCATGAAAAGAACAGACATGCAATGACACTAGGGGATCCTTATGTGGTTTGCGTTGAAGAACAGACATGCAATGACACTAGGTGTGGTTCATGAAAAGAACAGAAATGCATTAACACTGGTGGATCCTTATGTGGTTTGTTTACAAGAACACACATGCAATGACTCTAGCTGTGGTTCATGAAAGAACACACATGCAATGACACTCGTTGATCCATTTGTGGTTCATGAAAAGAACAGACATGCAATCCCACTAGGTGGATCCATGTGTGGTTTGTTTAGAAGAACACACATGCAATGACTCTAGCTGTGGTTCATGAAAAGAACACACATGCAATGACACTGGTGGATCCATGTGTGGTTTGTGAAAAGAATAGACATGCAATCACACTAGGTGGATCCATGTGTGGTTTGTTTAGAGGACCAGGCATGCAATGACACTGGTGTGGTTCATGAAAAGAACAGAAATTCAATGACACTGCTGGATCCTTATGTGGTTTGTTTAGAAGAACACACATGCAATGACTCTAGCTGTGGTTCATGAAAAGAACACACATGCAATGACACTAGGTGGATCCATGTGTGGTTTGTTTAGAAGAACACACATGCAATGACACTGGTGGATCCATGTGTGGTTTGTTTAGAAGAACACACATGCAATGACACTGGTGGAGCCATGTGTGGTTTGTGAAAAGAACAGACATGCAATCACACTAGGTGGATCCATGTGTGGTTTGTTTAGAATAACACACATGCAATTACTCTAGCTGTGGTTCGTGAAAAGAACACACACGCAATGACACTGGTGGATCCATGTGTGGTTTATGAAAAGAATAGACATGCAATGACACTAGTGGATCCTTATGTGGTTTGTTTAGTGGAACATACATGCAATGACACTTGGTGTGGTTCAAGAAAAGAACAGACATGCAATGACACTAGTGGATCATTATGTGGTTTGTTTAGAAGAACACACATGCAATGACTCTAGCTGTGGTTCATGAATAGAACACACATGCAATGACACTGGTGGATCCATGTGTGGTTTGTGAAGAAGAACACACATGCAATGACTCTAGCTATGGTTCATGAAAACAACACACATGCAATGACACTAGTGTATCCATGTGTGGTTCATGAGAGGAATACACATCCAATGAGACTGGGTGTGGTTCATGAGAAGAACAGACATCCAACGACACTTGTGGATCCTTATGTGGTTTGTGAGAAGAACTGACATGCAATGACTCTAGTTGTGGTTCACGAAAAGAACAGACATGTAATCACACTAGTGGATCCATATGTGGTTTATGAGAAGAAGCCCGACATGCAATGACTCTAGATGTGGTTCATGAAAGAATAGACATGCAACGACCGGTGGATCCATATGTGGTTTCTAGAAGGAACAGACATGCAATGACTCTAGTTGTGGTTCAAGAAAAGAACAGACATGCAATGACAACATTGGATCCATATGTGGTTTGTGGAAGGACGGACATGCAATGACTCTAGTTGTGGTTCATGAAAAGAACAGACATGCAATGACACTGGTGGATCCATTTGTGGTTCATGAGAAGAACACACATCCAATGACACTGGTGGATCCTGATGTGGTTCATGAAAAGAAAAGACATGCAATGACACTGCGGATCCTTATGTGGTTTGTTTAGAAGATCACACATGCAATGACACAGGGTGTGGTTCATGAAAAGAACAGACATGCAATGACACTGGTGGATCCTTATGTGGTTTGTTTAGAAGAAGACACATGCAATTACTCTAGCTGTGGTTCATGAAAAGAACACACATGCAATGACACTGGTGGATCCATGTGTGGTTAATGAGAAGAACGGACATGCAATCACAGTGGGTGGATCCATGTGTGGTTTGTTTAGAAGAACACACATGCAATGACTCTACTGTGGTTCATGAAAAGAAACACATGCAATGACAGGTGGATCCATGTGTGGTTTGTGAAAAGAATAGACATGCAATCACACTAGGTGGATCCATGTGTGGTTTGTTTAGAGGAACATACATGCAATGACACTGGGTGTGGTTCATGAAAAGAACAGACATGCAATGACACTGGTGGATCCTTATGTGGTTTCTTTAGAAGAACACACATGCAATGACTCTAGCTGTGGTTCATGAAAAGAACACACATGCAATGACACTGGTGGATCCATGTGTGGTTTGTGAAGAAGAACACACATGCCATGACTCTAGCTGTGGTTCATGAAAAGAACACACATGCAATGACACTGGTGTATCCATGTGTGGTTCATGAGAGGAACACACATCCAATGACAATGGGTGTGGTTCATGAGAAGAACAAACATCCAATGACACTTGTGGATCCTTATGTGGTTTGTGAGAAGAACTCACATGCAATGATTCTAGTTGTGGTTCACGAAAAGAACAGACATGCAATCACACTTGTGGATCCATATGTGGTTTATGAGAAGAACTGACATGCAATGACTCTAGATGTGGTTCATGAAAAGAATAGACATGCAATGACACTGGGGGATCCATATGTGGTTTCTAGAAGAAGGACATGCAATGACTCTAGTTGTGGTTCAAGAAAAGAACAGACATGCAATGACACTGTTGGATCCATATGTGGTTTGTGGAAGGAACGAACATGCAATGACTCTAGTTGTGGTTCATGAAAAGAACAGACATGCAATGACACTGGTGGATCCATTTGTGGTTCAAGAGAAGAACACACATCCAATGACACTGGTGGATCCTGATGTGGTTCATGAAAAGAAAAGACATGCAATGACACTGGGGGATCCTTATGTGGTTTGTTTAGAAGATCACACATGCAATGACACAGGGTGTGGTTCATGAAAAGAACAGACATGCAATGACACTGGTGGATCCCTATGTGGTTTGTTTAGAAGAAGACACATGCAATTACTCTAGCTGTGGTTCATGAAAAGAACACACATGCAATGACACTGGTGGATCCATGTGTGGTTCATGAGAAGAACAGACATGTAATCACACTAGGTGGATCCATGTGTGGTTTGTTTAGAAGAACACACATGCAATGACTCTAGCTGTGGTTCATGAAAAGAACACACATGCAATGACACTGGTGGATCCATGTGTGGTTTGTGAAAAGAATAGACATGCAATCACACTAGGTGGATCCATGTGTGGTTTGTTTAGAGGACCAGGCATGCAATGACACTGGTGTGGTTCATGAAAAGAACAGAAATTCAATGACACTGCTGGATCCTTATGTGGTTTGTTTAGAAGAACACACATGCAATGACTTTAGCTGTGGTTCATGAAAAGAACACACATGCAATGACACTAGGTGGATCCATGTGTGGTTTGTTTAGAAGAACACACATGTAATGACACTGGTGGATCCATGTGTGGTTTGTTTAGAAGAACACACATGCAATGACACTGGTGGAGCCATGTGTGGTTTGTGAAAAGAACAGACATGCAATCACACTAGGTGGATCCATGTGTGGTTTGTTTAGAATAACACACATGCAATTACTCTAGCTGTGGTTCGTGAAAAGAACACACACGCAATGACACTGGTGGATCCATGTGTGGTTTATGAAAAGAATAGACATGCAATGACACTAGTGGATCCTTATGTGGTTTGTTTAGTGGAACATACATGCAATGACACTTGGTGTGGTTCAAGAAAAGAACAGACATGCAATGACACTAGTGGATCATTATGTGGTTTGTTTAGAAGAACACACATGCAATGACTCTAGCTGTGGTTCATGAATAGAACACACATGCAATGACACTGGTGGATCCATGTGTGGTTTGTGAAGAAGAACACACATGCAATGACTCTAGCTATGGTTCATGAAAACAACACACATGCAATGACACTAGTGTATCCATGTGTGGTTCATGAGAGGAATACACATCCAATGAGACTGGGTGTGGTTCATGAGAAGAACAGACATCCAACGACACTTGTGGATCCTTATGTGGTTTGTGAGAAGAACTGACATGCAATGACTCTAGTTGTGGTTCACGAAAAGAACAGACATGTAATCACACTAGTGGATCCATATGTGGTTTATGAGAAGAACTGACATGCAATGACTCTAGATGTGGTTCATGAAAAGAATAGACATGCAACGACACTGGTGGATCCATATGTGGTTTCTAGAAGGAACAGACATGCAATGACTCTAGTTGTGGTTCAAGAAAAGAACAGACATGCAATGACACTGTTGGATCCATATGTGGTTTGTGGAAGGAACGGACATGCAATGACTCTAGTTGTGGTTCATGAAAAGAACAGACATGCAATGACACTGGTGGATCCATTTGTGGTTCATGAGAAGAACACACATCCAATGACACTGGTGGATCCTGATGTGGTTCATGAAAAGAAAAGACATGCAATGACACTGCGGATCCTTATGTGGTTTGTTTAGAAGATCACACATGCAATGACACAGGGTGTGGTTCATGAAAAGAACAGACATGCAATGACACTGGTGGATCCTTATGTGGTTTGTTTAGAAGAAGACACATGCAATTACTCTAGCTGTGGTTCATGAAAAGAACACACATGCAATGACACTGGTGGATCCATGTGTGGTTCATGAGAAGAACAGACATGCAATCACAGTAGGTGGATCCATGTGTGGTTTGTTTAGAAGAACACACATGCAATGACTCTACCTGTGGTTCATGAAAAGAAAACACATGCAATGACACGGGTGGATCCATGTGTGGTTTGTGAAAAGAATAGACATGCAATCACACTAGGTGGATCCATGTGTGGTTTGTTTAGAGGAACATACATGCAATGACACTGGGTGTGGTTCATGAAAAGAACAGACATGCAATGACACTGGTGGATCCTTATGTGGTTTCTTTAGAAGAACACACATGCAATGACTCTAGCTGTGGTTCATGAAAAGAACACACATGCAATGACACTGGTGGATCCATGTGTGGTTTGTGAAGAAGAACACACATGCCATGACTCTAGCTGTGGTTCATGAAAAGAACACACATGCAATGACACTGGTGTATCCATGTGTGGTTCATGAGTGGAACACACATCCAATGACAATGGGTGTGGTTCATGAGAAGAACAGACATCCAATGACACTTGTGGATCCTTATGTGGTTTGTGAGAAGAACTCACATGCAATGACTCTAGTTGTGGTTCACGAAAAGAACAGACATGCAATCACACTTGTGGATCCATATGTGGTTTATGAGAAGAACTGACATGCAATGACTCTAGATGTGGTTCATGAAAAGAATAGACATGCAATGACACTGGGGGATCCATATGTGGTTTCTAGAAGGAACAGACATGCAATGACTCTAGTTGTGGTTCAAGAAAAGAACAGACATGCAATGACACTGTTGGATCCATATGTGGTTTGTGGAAGGAACGAACATGCAATGACTCTAGTTGTGGTTCATGAAAAGAACAGACATGCAATGACACTGGTGGATCCATTTGTGGTTCAAGAGAAGAACACACATCCAATGACACTGGTGGATCCTGATGTGGTTCATGAAAAGAAAAGACATGCAATGACACTGGGGGATCCTTATGTGGTTTGTTTAGAAGATCACACATGCAATGACACAGGGTGTGGTTCATGAAAAGAACAGACATGCAATGACACTGGTGGATCCCTATGTGGTTTGTTTAGAAGAAGACACATGCAATTACTCTAGCTGTGGTTCATGAAAAGAACACACATGCAATGACACTGGTGGATCCATGTGTGGTTCATGAGAAGAACAGACATGTAATCACACTAGGTGGATCCATGTGTGGTTTGTTTAGAAGAACACACATGCAATGACTCTAGCTGTCGTGCATGAAAAGAACACACATGCAATGACACTGATGGATCCATGTGTGGTTTGTGAAAATAACAGACATGCAATCACACTAGGTGGATCCATGTGTGGTTTGTTTAGAGGAATAGACATGCAATGACACTGGGTGTGGTTCATGAAAAGAACAGACATGCAATGATACTGGTGGATCCTTATGTGGTTTGTTTAGAAGAACACACATGCAATGACTCTAGCCGTGATTCATGAAAAGAACACACATGCAATGACACTGGTGGATCCATGTGTGGTTTGTGAAGAACAACACACATGCAATGACTCTAGTTGTGGTTCATGAAAAGAACACACATGCAATGACAGTGGTGTATCCATGTGTGGTTCATGAGAAGAACACACATGCAATGACAATGGGTGTGGTTCATGAGAAGAACAGACATCCAATGACACTTGTGGATCCTTATGTGGTTTGTGAGAAGAACTGACATGCAATGACTCTAGTTGTGGTTCACGAAAAGAACAGACACGCAATGACACTGGTGGCTCCATATGTGGTTTGTGAGAAGAACTGACATGCAATGACTCTAGATGTGGTTCATGAAAAGAATAGAAATGCAATGACACTGGTGGATCCATGTGTGGTTTGTTTAGAAGAACACACATGCAATGACACTGGTGGATCCATGTGTGGTTTGTTTAGAAGAACACACATGCAATGACACTGGTGGATCCATGTGTGGTTTGTTTAGAAGAACACACATGCAATGACACTGGTGGAGCCATGTGTGGTTTGTGAAAAGAACAGACATGCAATCACACTAGGTGGATCCATGTGTGGTTTGTTTAGAATAACACACATGCAATTACTCTAGCTGTGGTTCGTGAAAAGAACACACACGCAATGACACTGGTGGATCCATGTGTGGTTTATGAAAAGAATAGACATGCAATGACACTAGTGGATCCTTATGTGGTTTGTTTAGTGGAACATACATGCAATGACACTTGGTGTGGTTCAAGAAAAGAACAGACATGCAATGACACTGGTGGATCATTATGTGGTTTGTTTAGAAGAACACACATGCAATGACTCTAGCTGTGGTTCATGAATAGAACACACATGCAATGACACTGGTGGATCCATGTGTGGTTTGTGAAGAAGAACACACATGCAATGACTCTAGCTGTGGTTCATGAAAAGAACACACATGCAATGACACTAGTGTATCCATGTGTGGTTCATGAGAGGAATACACATCCAATGAGACTGGGTGTGGTTCATGAGAAGAACAGACATCCAATGACACTTGTGGACCCTTATGTGGTTTGTGAGAAGAACTGACATGCAATGACTCTAGTTGTGGTTCACGAAAAGAACAGACATGCAATCACACTAGTGGATCCATATGTGGTTTATGAGAAGAACTGACATGCAATGACTCTAGATGTGGTTCATGAAAAGAATAGACATGCAACGACACTGGTGGATCCATATGTGGTTTCTAGAAGGAACAGACATGCAATGACTCTAGTTGTGGTTCAAGAAAAGAACAGACATGCAATGACACTGTTGGATCCATATGTGGTTTGTGGAAGGAACGGACATGCAATGACTCTAGTTGTGGTTCATGAAAAGAACATACATGCAATGACACTGGTGGATCCATTTGTGGTTCATGAGAAGAACACACATCCAATGACACTGGTGGATCCTGATGTGGTTCATGAAAAGAAAAGACATGCAATGACACTGTGGATCCTTATGTGGTTTGTTTAGAAGATCACACATGCAATGACACAGGGTGTGGTTCATGAAAAGAACAGACATGCAATGACACTGGTGGATCCTTATGTGGTTTGTTTAGAAGAAGACACATGCAATTACTCTAGCTGTGGTTCATGAAAAGAACACACATGCAATGACACTGGTGGATCCATGTGTGGTTCATGAGAAGAACAGACATGCAATCACGATGGGGTGGATCCATGTGTGGTTTGTTTAGAAGAACACACATGCAATGACTCTAGGCGTGGTTCGTGAAAAGAACACACACGCAATGACACTAGTGTATCCATGTGTGGTTTAATAAAAGAATAGACATGCAATGACACTAGTGGATCCTTATGTGGTTTGTTTAGTGGAACATACATGCAATGACACTTGGTGTGGTTCAAGAAAAGAACAGACATGCAATAACACTGGTGGATCATTATGTGGTTTGTTTAGAAGAACACACATGCAATGACTCTAGCTGTGGTTCATGAATAGAACACACATGCAATGACACTGGTGGATCCATGTGTGGTTTGTGAAGAAGAACACACATGCAATGACTCTAGCTATGGTTCATGAAAACAACACACATGCAATGACACTGGTGTATCCATGTGTGGTTCATGAGAGGAATACACATCCAATGAGACTGGGTGTGGTTCATGAGAAGAACAGACATCCAATGACACTTGTGGATCCTTATGTGGTTTGTGAGAAGAACTGACATTCAATGACTCTAGTTGTGGTTCACGAAAAGAACAGACATGCAATCACACTAGTGGATCCATATGTGGTTTATGAGAAGAACTGACATGCAATGACTCTAGATGTGGTTCATGAAAAGAATAGACATGCAACGACCTTTGGTGGATCCATATGTGGTTTCTAGAAGGAACAGACATGCAATGACTCTAGTTGTGGTTCAAGAAAAGAACAGACATGCAATGACACTGTTGGATCCATATGTGGTTTGTGGAAGGAACGGACATGCAATGACTCTAGTTGTGGTTCATGAAAAGAACAGACATGCAATGACACTGGTGGATCCATTTGTGGTTCATGATAAGAACACACATCCAATGACACTGGTGGATCCTGATGTGGTTCATGAAAAGAAAAGACATGCAATGACACTGCGGATCCTTATGTGGTTTGTTTAGAAGATCACACATGCAATGACACAGGGTGTGGTTCATGAAAAGAACAGACATGCAATGACACTGGTGGATCCTTATGTGGTTTGTTTAGAAGAAGACACATGCAATTACTCTAGCTGTGGTTCATGAAAAGAACACACATGCAATGACACTGGTGGATCCATGTGTGGTTCATGAGAAGAACAGACATGCAATCACAGTAGGTGGATCCATGTGTGGTTTGTTTAGAAGAACACACATGCAATGACTCTACCTTTGGTTCATGAAAAGAAAACACATGCAATGACACGGGTGGATCCATGTGTGGTTTGTGAAAAGAATAGACATGCAATCACACTAGGTGGATCCATGTGTGGTTTGTTTAGAGGAACATACATGCAATGACATTGGGTGTGGTTCATGAAAAGAACAGACATGCAATCACACTGGTGGATCCTTATGTGGTTTCTTTAGAAGAACACACATGCAATGACTCTAGCTGTGGTTCATGAAAAGAACACACATGCAATGACACTGGTGGATCCATGTGTGGTTTGTGAAGAAGAACACACATGCAATGACTCTAGCTGTGGTTCATGAAAAGAACACACATGCAATGACACTGGTGTATCCATGTGTGGTTCATGAGAGGAACACACATCCAATGACAATGGGTGTGGTTCATGAGAAGAACAGACATCCAATGACACTTGTGGATCCTTATGTGGTTTGTGAGAAGAACTCACATGCAATGACTCTAGTTGTGGTTCACGAAAAGAACAGACATGCAATCACACTTGTGGATCCATATGTGGTTTATGAGAAGAACTGACATGCAATGACTCTAGATGTGGTTCATGAAAAGAATAGACATGCAATGACAGTGGGGGATCCATATGTGGTTTCTAGAAGGAACAGACATGCAATGACTCTAGTTGTGGTTCAAGAAAAGAACAGACATGCAATGACACTGTTGGATCCATATGTGGTTTGTGGAAGGAACGAACATGCAATGACTCTAGTTGTGGTTCATGAAAAGAACAGACATGCAATGACACTGGTGGATCCATTTGTGGTTCAAGAGAAGAACACACATCCAATGACACTGGTGGATCCTGATGTGGTTCATGAAAAGAAAAGACATGCAATGACACTGGGGGATCCTTATGTGGTTTGTTTAGAAGATCACACATGCAATGACACAGGGTGTGGTTCATGAAAAGAACAGACATGCAATGACACTGGTGGATCCCTATGTGGTTTGTTTAGAAGAAGACACATGCAATTACTCTAGCTGTGGTTCATGAAAAGAACACACATGCAATGACACTGGTGGATCCATGTGTGGCTCATGAGAAGAACAGACATGTAATCACACTAGGTGGATCCATGTGTGGTTTGTTTAGAAGAACACACATGCAATGACTCTAGCTGTCGTGCATGAAAAGAACACACATGCAATGACACTGGTGGATCCATGTGTGGTTTGTGAAAAGAACAGACATGCAATCACACTAGGTGGATCCATGTGTGGTTTGTTTAGAGGAATAGACATGCAATGACACTGGGTGTGGTTCATGAAAAGAACAGACATGCAATGACACTGGTGGATCCTTATGTGGTTTGTTTAGAAAAACACACATGCAATGACTCTAGCCGTGATTCATGAAAAGAACACACATGCAATGACACTGGTGGATCCATGTGTGGTTTGTGAAGAAGAACACACATGCAATGACTCTAGTTGTGGTTCATGAAAAGAACACACATGCAATGACAGTGGTGTATCCATGTGTGGTTCATGAGAAGAACACACATGCAATGACAATGGGTGTGGTTCATGAGAAGAACAGACATCCAATGACACTTGTGGATCCTTATGTGGTTTGTGAGAAGAACTGACATGCAATAACTCTAGTTGTGGTTCACGAAAAGAACAGACACGCAATGACACTGGTGGCTCCATATGTGGTTTGTGAGAAGAACTGACATGCAATGACTCTAGATGTGGTTCATGAAAAGAATAGAAATGCAATGACACTGGTGGATCCATGTGTGGTTTGTTTAGAAGAACACACATGCAATGACACTGGTGGATCCATGTGTGGTTTGTTTAGAAGAACACACATGCAATGACACTGGTGGATCCATGTGTGGTTTGTTTAGAAGAACACACATGCAATGACACTGGTGGAGCCATGTGTGGTTTGTGAAAAGAACAGACATGCAATCACACTAGGTGGATCCATGTGTGGTTTGTTTAGAATAACACACATGCAATTACTCTAGCTGTGGTTCGTGAAAAGAACACACACGCAATGACACTGGTGGATCCATGTGTGGTTTATGAAAAGAATAGACATGCAATGACACTAGTGGATCCTTATGTGGTTTGTTTAGTGGAACATACATGCAATGACACTTGGTGTGGTTCAAGAAAAGAACAGACATGCAATGACACTGGTGGATCATTATGTGGTTTGTTTAGAAGAACACACATGCAATGACTCTAGCTGTGGTTCATGAATAGAACACACATGCAATGACACTGGTGGATCCATGTGTGGTTTGTGAAGAAGAACACACATGCAATGACTCTAGCTATGGTTCATGAAAACAACACACATGCAATGACACTAGTGTATCCATGTGTGGTTCATGAGAAGAACACACATGCAATGACAATGGGTGTGGTTCATGAGAAGAACAGACATCCAATGACACTTGTGGATCCTTATGTGGTTTGTGAGAAGAACTGACATGCAATGACTCTAGTTGTGGTTCACGAAAAGAACAGACACGCAATGACACTGGTGGCTCCATATGTGGTTTGTGAGAAGAACTGACATGCAATGACTCTAGATGTGGTTCATGAAAAGAATAGAAATGCAATGACACTGGTGGATCCATGTGTGGTTTGTTTAGAAGAACACACATGCAATGACACTGGTGGATCCATGTGTGGTTTGTTTAGAAGAACACACATGCAATGACACTGGTGGATCCATGTGTGGTTTGTTTAGAAGAGCACACATGCAATGACACTGGTGGAGCCATGTGTGGTTTGTGAAAAGAACAGACATGCAATCACACTAGGTGGATCCATGTGTGGTTTGTTTAGAATAACACACATGCAATTACTCTAGCTGTGGTTCGTGAAAAGAACACACACGCAATGACACTGGTGGATCCATGTGTGGTTTATGAAAAGAATAGACATGCAATGACACTAGTGGATCCTTATGTGGTTTGTTTAGTGGAACATACATGCAATGACACTTGGTGTGGTTCAAGAAAAGAACAGACATGCAATGACACTGGTGGATCATTATGTGGTTTGTTTAGAAGAACACACATGCAATGACTCTAGCTGTGGTTCATGAATAGAACACACATGCAATGACACTGGTGGATCCATGTGTGGTTTGTGAAGAAGAACACACATGCAATGACTCTAGCTATGGTTCATGAAAACAACACACATGCAATGACACTAGTGTATCCATGTGTGGTTCATGAGAGGAATACACATCCAATGAGACTGGGTGTGGTTCATGAGAAGAACAGACATCCAATGACACTTGTGGACCCTTATGTGGTTTGTGAGAAGAACTGACATGCAATGACTCTAGTTGTGGTTCACGAAAAGAACAGACATGCAATCACACTAGTGGATCCATATGTGGTTTATGAGAAGAACTGACATGCAATGACTCTAGATGTGGTTCATGAAAAGAATAGACATGCAACGACACTGGTGGATCCATATGTGGTTTCTAGAAGGAACAGACATGCAATGACTCTAGTTGTCGTTCAAGAAAAGAACAGACATGCAATGACACTGTTGGATCCATATGTGGTTTGTGGAAGGAACGGACATGCAATGACTCTAGTTGTGGTTCATGAAAAGAACAGACATGCAATGACACTGGTGGATCCATTTGTGGTTCATGAGAAGAACACACATCCAATGACACTGGTGGATCCTGATGTGGTTCATGAAAAGAAAAGACATGCAATGACACTGCGGATCCTTATGTGGTTTGTTTAGAAGATCACACATGCAATGACACAGGGTGTGGTTCATGAAAAGAACAGACATGCAATGACACTGGTGGATTCTTATGTGGTTTGTTTAGAAGAAGACACATGCAATTACTCTAGCTGTGGTTCATGAAAAGAACACACATGCAATGACACTAGTGGATCCATGTGTGGTTCATGAGAAGAACAGACATGCAATCACAGTAGGTGGATCCATGTGTGGTTTGTTTAGAAGAACACACATGCAATGACTCTAGCTGTGGTTCGTGAAAAGAACACACACGCAATGACACTGGTGGATCCATGTGTGGTTTATGAAAAGAATAGACATGCAATGACACTAGTGGATCCTTATGTGGTTTGTTTAGTGGAACATACATGCAATGACACTTGGTGTGGTTCAAGAAAAGAACAGACATGCAATGACACTGGTGGATCATTATGTGGTTTGTTTAGAAGAACACACATGCAATGACTCTAGCTGTGGTTCATGAATAGAACACACATGCAATGACACTGGTGGATCCATGTGTGGTTTGTGAATAAGAACACACATGCAATGACTCTAGCTATGGTTCATGAAAACAACACACATGCAATGACACTGGTGTATCCATGTGTGGTTCATGAGAGGAATACACATCCAATGAGACTGGGTGTGGTTCATGAGAAGAACAGACATCCAATGACACTTGTGGATCCTTATGTGGTTTGTGAGAAGAACTGACATGCAATGACTCTAGTTGTGGTTCACGAAAAGAACAGACATGCAATCACACTAGTGGATCCATATGTGGTTTATGAGAAGAACTGACATGCAATGACTCTAGATGTGGTTCATGAAAAGAATAGACATGCAACGACACTGGTGGATCCATATGTGGTTTCTAGAAGGAACAGACATGCAATGACTCTAGTTGTGGTTCAAGAAAAGAACAGACATGCAATGACACTGTTGGATCCATATGTGGTTTGTGGAAGGAACAACATGCAATGACTCTAGTTGTGGTTCATGAAAAGAACAGACATGCAATGACACTGGTGGATCCATTTGTGGTTCATGAGAAGAACACACATCCAATGACACTGGTGGATCCTGATGTGGTTCATGAAAAGAAAAGACATGCAATGACACTGCGGATCCTTATGTGGTTTGTTGAGAAGATCACACATGCAATGACACAGGGTGTGGTTCATGAAAAGAACAGACATGCAATGACACTGGTGGATCCTTATGTGGTTTGTTTAGAAGAAGACACATGCAATTACTCTAGCTGTGGTTCATGAAAAGAACACACATGCAATGACACTGGTGGATCCATGTGTGGTTCATGAGAAGAACAGACATGCAATCACAGTAGGTGGATCCATGTGTGGTTTGTTTAGAAGAACACACATGCAATGACTCTACCTGTGGTTCATGAAAAGAAAACACATGCAATGACACGGGTGGATCCATGTGTGGTTGGTGAAAAGAATAGACATGCAATCACACTAGGTGGATCCATGTGTGGTTTGTTTAGAGGAACATACATGCAATGACACTGGGTGTGGTTCATGAAAAGAACAGACATGCAATCACACTGGTGGATCCTTATGTGGTTTCTTTAGAAGAACACACATGCAATGACTCTAGCTGTGGTTCATGAAAAGAACACACATGCAATGACACTGGTGGATCCATGTGTGGTTTGTGAAGAAGAACACACATGCAATGACTCTAGCTGTGGTTCATGAAAAGAACACACATGCAATGACACTGGTGTATCCATGTGTGGTTCATGAGAGGAACACACATCCAATGACAATGGGTGTGGTTCATGAGAAGAACATACATCCAATGACACTTGTGGATCCTTATGTGGTTTGTGAGAAGAACTCACAGGCAATGACTCTAGTTGTGGTTCACGAAAAGAACAGACATGCAATCACACTTGTGGATCCATATGTGGTTTATGAGAAGAACTGACATGCAATGACTCTAGATGTGGTTCATGAAAAGAATAGACATGCAATGACACTGGTGGATCCATGTGTGGTCTATGAAAAGAACAGACATGCAATCACACTAGGTCGATCCATGTGTGGTTTGTTTACAGTAATAGGCATGCAATGACACTGGGTGTGGTTCATGAAAAGGACAGATATGCAATGACACTGGTGGATCCTTATGTGGTTTTTTTAGAAGAACACACATGCAATGACTCTAGTTGTGGTTCATGAAAAGAGCACACATCCAATGACACTAGTGGATCCATGTGTGGTTTGTGAAGAAGAACACAAATGCAATGATACTAGGTGGATCCATGGGTGATTTGTTTAGAAGAACACACATGCAATGACACTGGTGGATCCATGTGTGGTTTGTGAAAAGAACAAACATGCAATCACACTAGGTGGATCCGTGTGTGGTTTGTTTAGAGGAATAGACATGCAATGACACTAGGTGTGGTTCATGAAAAGAACAGACATGCAATGACACTGGTGGATCCATATGTGGTTTGTGAAAATCACAGACATGCAATGACTCTAGTTGTGGTTCATGAAAAGAACAGACATGCAATGACACTGGATGGATCCATGTGTGGTTCATGAGAAGAACACACATCCAATGACACTGGTGGATCCTTATGTGGTTTGTGAGAAGAACATACATGCAATGACACTGGCTGTGGTTCATGAGAAGAACACACATGTAATGACACTGGTGGATCCATGTCTGGTTTGTTAAAAGAACAGACATGCAATCACACTAGGTGGATCCATTTGTGGTTTGTGGAAAGAATAGACATGCAATGACTCTAGCTATGGTTCATGAAAAGAACACACATGCAATGACACTGGTGGATCCATGTGTGGTTTGTGAAAAGAACAGACATGCAATCACACTAGGTGCATCCATGTGTGGTTTGTTTAGAAGAACACACATGCAATAACTCTAGCTGTTGTTCAAGAAAAGAACAAACATGCAAGGACACTGGTGGATCCATGTGTGGTTCATGAAAAGAACAGACATGCAATGAAACTGGTGGATCCTTATGTGGTTTGTTGAGAGGAACATACATGCAATGACTACTAGGTGTGGTTCGTGAAAAGAATAGACATGCAATTACAATAGTGGATCCTTATGTGGTATTTTTAGAAGAACACACATGCAATGACTCTAGCTGTGGTTCATGAAAAGAACACACATGCAATGACACTGGTGGATCCATGTGTGGTTTGTGAAGAATAACACACATGCAATGACTAGTTGTGGGTCATGAAAAGAACACACATGCAATGACACTGGTGTATTCATGTGTGGTTCATGAGAAGAACACACATGCAATGACACTGGGGGATCCTTAAGTGGTTCGTTTAGAAGAACACACATGCAATGACACTAGGTGTGGTTCATGAAAAGAACAGACATGCAATGGCACTGGTGGATCCTTATGTGGTTTGTTTAGAAGAACACACATGCAATGACTCTAGCTGTACTTCATGAAAAGAACACACATGCAATGACACTAGTGGATCCATGTGTGGTTCATGAGAAGAACAGACATCCAATCACACTATGTGGATCCACGTGTGGTTTGTTTAGAAGAACACACATGCAATGACTCTAGCTGTGGTTCATGAAAAGAACACACATGCAATGACACTAGTTGATCCATGTGTGGTTTGTGAAAAGAACAGAAATGCAATCACACTAGGTGGATCCATGTGTGGTTTGTTTAGAGGAAGAGACATGCAATGACACTAGGTGTGGTTCTTGAAAAGAACATACATGCAATGATACTGGTGGAGCCTTATGTGGTTTGTTTAGAGGAACACACATGCAATGACTCTAGCTGTGGTTCATGAAAAGAACACACATGCAATGACACTAGTGGATCCATGTGTGGTTTATGAAGAAGAACACACATGCAATGACACTAGGTGGATCCATGTGTGGTTTGTTTAGAAGAACACACATGCAATGACACTAGTGGATCCATGTGTGGTCTGTGAAAAGAACAGACATGCAATCACACTAGGTCGATCCATGTGTGGTTTGTTTACAGGAACAGACATGCAATGACACTTGGTGTGGTTCATGAAAAGAACAGATATGCAATGACACTGGTGGATCCTTATGTGGTTTGTTTATAAGAACACACATGCAATGAATCTAGTTGCGGTTCATGAAAAGAGCACACATCCAATGACACTACTGGATCCATGTGTGGTTTGTGAAGAAGAACACACATGCAATGATACTAGGTGGATCCATGTGTGATTTGTTTAGAAGAACACACATGCAATGACACTGGTGGATCCATGTGTGGTTTGTGAAAAGAACAAACATGCAATCACACTAGGTGGATCCATGTGTGGTTTGTTTAGAGGAATAGACATGCAATGACACTAGGTGTGGTTCATGAAAAGAATAGACATGCAATGACACTGGTGGATCCATATGTGGTTTGTGAAAATCACAGACATGCAATGACTCTAGTTGTGGTTCGTGAAAAGAACAGACATGCAATGACAATGGGTGGATCCATGTGTGGTTCATGAGAAGAACACAAATCCAATGACACTGGTGGATCCTTATGTGGTTTGTGAGAAGAACATACATGCAATGACACTGGTTGTGGTTCATGAGAAGTACACACATGTAATGACACTGGTGGATCCATGTCTGGTTTGTTAAAAGAACAGACATGCAATCACACTAGGTGGATCCATGTGTGGTTTGTGGAAAGAATAGACATACAATGACTCTAGCTATGGTTCATGAAAAGAACACACATGCAATGACACTGGTGGATCCATGTGTGGTTTGTGAAAAGAACAGACATGAAATCACACTAGGTGGATCCATGTGTGGTTTGTTTAGAAGAACACACATGCAATAACTCTAGCTGTTGTTCAAGAAAAGAACAAACATGCAAGGACACTGGTGGATCCATGTGTGGTTCATGAAAAGAACAGACATGCAATGAAACTGGTGGATCCTTATTTGGTTTGTTGAGAGGAACATACATGCAATGACTACTAGGTTTGGTTCGTGAAAGAATAGACATGCAATTACCTTTGGTGGATCCTTATGTGGTTTGTATAGAAGAACACACATGCAATGACTCTAGCTGTGGTTCATGAAAACAACACACATGCAATGACACTGGTGGATCCATGTGTGGTTTGTGAAGAATAACACACATGCAATGACTCTAGCTGTGGGTCATGAAAAGAACACACATGCAATGACACTGGTGTATCCATGTGTGGTTCATGAGAAGAACACACATGCAATGACACTGGGGGATCCTTAAGTGGTTCGTTTAGAAGAACACACATGCAATGACACTGGGTGTGGTTCATGAAAAGAACAGACATGCAACGACACTGGTGGATCCTTATGTGGTTTGTTTAGAAGAACACACATGCAGTGACTCTAGCTGTAGTTCATGAAAAGAACACACATGCAATGACACTAGTGGATCCATGTGTGGTTCATGAGAAGAACAGACATGCAATCACACTAGGTGGATCCATGTGTGGTTTGTTTAGAAGAACACACATGCACTGACTCTAGCTGTGGTTCATGAAAAGAACACACATGCAATGACACTGGTTGATCCATGTGTGGTTTGTGAAAAGAACAAACATGCAATCACACTAGGTGGATCCATGTGTGGTTTGTTTAGAGGAACAGCCATGCAATGACACTGGGTGTGGTTCATGAAAAGAACAAACATGCAATGATACTGGTGGAGCCTTATGTGGTTTGTTTAGAGGAACACACATACAATGACTCTAGCTGTGGTTCATGAAAAGAACACACATGCAATGACACTAATGGATCCATGTGTGGTTTGTGAAGAAGAGCACACATGCAATGACACTAGGTGGATCCATGTGTTGTTTGTTTAGAAGAACACACATGCAATGACACTGGTGGATCCATGTGTGGTTTGTGAAAAGAACAAGCATGCAATCACACTAGGTGGATCCATGTGTTGTTTGTTTACAGGAACAGACATGCAATGACACTAGGTGTGGGTCATGAAAAGAACAGACATGCAGTGACACTGGTGGATCCTTATGTGGTTTGTTTAGAAGAAAACACATGCAATGACTCTAGTTGTGGTTCATGAAAAGAGCGCACATCCAATGACACTGGTGGATCCATGTGTGGTTCGTGAAGAAGAACACACATGCAATGACACTAGGTGGATCCATGTGTGATTGGTTTAGAAGAACACACATGCAATGACACTGGTGGATCCATGTGTGGTTTGTGAAAAGAACAAACATGCAATCACACTAGGTGGATCCATGTGTGGTTTGTTTAGAGGAATAGACATGCAATGACACTAGGTGTGGTTCATGAAAAGAACAGACATCCAATGACACTGGTGGATCCATATGTGGTTTGTGGAAATCACACACATGCAATGACTCTAGTTGTGGTTCCTGAAAAGAACATACTTGCAATGACAATGGGTGGATCCATGTGTGGTTCATGAGAAGAACACACATCCAATGATACTGGTGGATCCTTATGTGGTTTGTGATAAGAACATACATGCAATGACACTGGTTGTGGTTCATGAGAAGAACACACATGTAATGACACTGGTGGATCCATGTCTGGTTTGTTAAAAGAACAGACATGCAATCACACTAGGTGGATCCATGTGTGGTTTGTTGAAAGAATACATGCAATGACTTTAGCCGTGGTTCATGAAAAGAACACACATGCAATGACACTGGTGGATCTATGTGTGGTTTGTGAAAAGAACAGACATGCAATCACACTAGGTGGATCCATGTGTCGTTTGCTTAGAAGAACACACATGCAATGACTCTAGCTGTGGTTCATGAAAAGAACAAACATGCAATGACACAGGTGGATCCATGTGTGGTTCATGAAAAGAACAGACATGCAATGAAACAGGTGGATCCTTATGTGGTTTGTTGAGAGGAACATACATGCAATGACACTAGGTGTGGTTCGTGAAAAGAATAGACATGCAATTACACTTGTGGATCCTAATGTGGTTTGTTTAGAAGAACACACATGCAATGACTCTAGTTGTGGTTCATGAAAAGAAACCACATGCAATGACACTGGTGGATCCATGTGTGCTTTGTGAAGAAGAACACACATGCAATGACTCTAGCTGTGGGTCATGAAAATAACACACATGCAATGACACTCGTGTATCCATGTGTGGTTCATGAGAAGAACACACATGCAATGACACTGGCTGTGGTTCATGAGAAGAACAAACATCCAATGACACTGGTGGATCCTTATGTGGTTTGTGAGAAGAACTGACATGCAATGACTCTAGCTGTGGTTGATGCAAAGAACAGACATCCAATGACACTGGTGGATCCACATGTGGTTTGTGAGAAGAACTGACATGCAATGACTCTAGATGTGGTTTATGAAAAGAACAGACATGCAATGACACCGGTGGATCGATATGTGGTTTGTGGAAGGAACAGACATGCAATGACTCTAGCTGTGGTGCATGAAAAGAAATGTATATGCATGACACTGGTGGATCCTATGTGGTTTGTTTAGAAGAACACACATGCAATGACTCTAGCTGTGATTCATGAAAAGAACACACATGTAATGACTCTGGTGGATCCATGTGGGGTTCATGAGAAGAACATACATGCAATCACACTAGTTGGATCCATGTGTGGTTTGTTTAGAAGAACACACATGCAATGACTCTACCTGTGGTTCATGAAAAGGACACACATGCAATGACACTGGTGGATCCATGTGTGGTTTGTGAAAAGAACAGACATGCAATCACACAAGGTGGATCCATGTGTGGTTTGTTTATAGGAACATACATGCAATGACACTAGGTGTGGTTCATGAAAGAACAAACATGCAATGACACTGGTGGATTCTTATGTGGTTTGTTTAGAAGAACACACATGCAATGACTCTAGATGTGGTTCATGAAAAGAACACACATGCAATGACACTGGTGGATCCATGTGTGGTTTGTGAAGAAGAACACACATGCAATGACACTAGGTGGATCCATGTGTGATTTATTTAGAAGAACACACATTCAATGACACTGGTGGATCCATGTGTGGTTTGTTTACAGGAACAGACATGCAATGACACTTGGTGTGGTTCATGAAAAGAACAGATATGCAATGACACTGGTGGATCCTTATGTGGTTTGTTTATAAGAACACACATGCAATGAATCTAGTTGCGGTTCATGAAAAGAGCACACATCCAATGACACTACTGGATCCATGTGTGGTTTGTGAAGAAGAACACACATGCAATGATACTAGGTGGATCCATGTGTGATTTGTTTAGAAGAACACACATGCAATGACACTGGTGGATCCATGTGTGGTTTGTGAAAAGAACAAACATGCAATCACACTAGGTGGATCCATGTGTGGTTTGTTTAGAGGAATAGACATGCAATGACACTAGGTGTGGTTCATGAAAAGAATAGACATGCAATGACACTGGTGGATCCATATGTGGTTTGTGAAAATCACAGACATGCAATGACTCTAGTTGTGGTTCGTGAAAAGAACAGACATGCAATGACAATGGGTGGATCCATGTGTGGTTCATGAGAAGAACACAAATCCAATGACACTGGTGGATCCTTATGTGGTTTGTGAGAAGAACATACATGCAATGACACTGGTTGTGGTTCATGAGAAGTACACACATGTAATGACACTGGTGGATCCATGTCTGGTTTGTTAAAAGAACAGACATGCAATCACACTAGGTGGATCCATGTGTGGTTTGTGGAAAGAATAGACATACAATGACTCTAGCTATGGTTCATGAAAAGAACACACATGCAATGACACTGGTGGATCCATGTGTGGTTTGTGAAAAGAACAGACATGAAATCACACTAGGTGGATCCATGTGTGGTTTGTTTAGAAGAACACACATGCAATAACTCTAGCTGTTGTTCAAGAAAAGAACAAACATGCAAGGACACTGGTGGATCCATGTGTGGTTCATGAAAAGAACAGACATGCAATGAAACTGGTGGATCCTTATTTGGTTTGTTGAGAGGAACATACATGCAATGACTACTAGGTTTGGTTCGTGAAAAGAATAGACATGCAATTACACTGGTGGATCCTTATGTGGTTTGTATAGAAGAACACACATGCAATGACTCTAGCTGTGGTTCATGAAAACAACACACATGCAATGACACTGGTGGATCCATGTGTGGTTTGTGAAGAATAACACACATGCAATGACTCTAGCTGTGGGTCATGAAAAGAACACACATGCAATGACACTGGTGTATCCATGTGTGGTTCATGAGAAGAACACACATGCAATGACACTGGGGGATCCTTAAGTGGTTCGTTTAGAAGAACACACATGCAATGACACTGGGTGTGGTTCATGAAAAGAACAGACATGCAACGACACTGGTGGATCCTTATGTGGTTTGTTTAGAAGAACACACATGCAGTGACTCTAGCTGTAGTTCATGAAAAGAACACACATGCAATGACACTAGTGGATCCATGTGTGGTTCATGAGAAGAACAGACATGCAATCACACTAGGTGGATCCATGTGTGGTTTGTTTAGAAGAACACACATGCACTGACTCTAGCTGTGGTTCATGAAAAGAACACACATGCAATGACACTGGTTGATCCATGTGTGGTTTGTGAAAAGAACAAACATGCAATCACACTAGGTGGATCCATGTGTGGTTTGTTTAGAGGAACAGCCATGCAATGACACTGGGTGTGGTTCATGAAAAGAACAAACATGCAATGATACTGGTGGAGCCTTATGTGGTTTGTTTAGAGGAACACACATACAATGACTCTAGCTGTGGTTCATGAAAAGAACACACATGCAATGACACTAATGGATCCATGTGTGGTTTGTGAAGAAGAGCACACATGCAATGACACTAGGTGGATCCATGTGTTGTTTGTTTAGAAGAACACACATGCAATGACACTGGTGGATCCATGTGTGGTTTGTGAAAAGAACAAGCATGCAATCACACTAGGTGGATCCATGTGTTGTTTGTTTACAGGAACAGACATGCAATGACACTAGGTGTGGGTCATGAAAAGAACAGACATGCAGTGACACTGGTGGATCCTTATGTGGTTTGTTTAGAAGAAAACACATGCAATGACTCTAGTTGTGGTTCATGAAAAGAGCGCACATCCAATGACACTGGTGGATCCATGTGTGGTTCGTGAAGAAGAACACACATGCAATGACACTAGGTGGATCCATGTGTGATTGGTTTAGAAGAACACACATGCAATGACACTGGTGGATCCATGTGTGGTTTGTGAAAAGAACAAACATGCAATCACACTAGGTGGATCCATGTGTGGTTTTGTTTAGAGGAATAGACATGCAATGACACTAGGTGTGGTTCATGAAAAGAACAGACATCCAATGACACTGGTGGATCCATATGTGGTTTGTGGAAATCACACACATGCAATGACTCTAGTTGTGGTTCCTGAAAAGAACATACTTGCAATGACAATGGGTGGATCCATGTGTGGTTCATGAGAAGAACACACATCCAATGATACTGGTGGATCCTTATGTGGTTTGTGATAAGAACATACATGCAATGACACTGGTTGTGGTTCATGAGAAGAACACACATGTAATGACACTGGTGGATCCATGTCTGGTTTGTTAAAAGAACAGACATGCAATCACACTAGGTGGATCCATGTGTGGTTTGTTGAAAGAATAGACATGCAATGACTTTAGCCGTGGTTCATGAAAAGAACACACATGCAATGACACTGGTGGATCTATGTGTGGTTTGTGAAAAGAACAGACATGCAATCACACTAGGTGGATCCATGTGTCGTTTGCTTAGAAGAACACACATGCAATGACTCTAGCTGTGGTTCATGAAAAGAACAAACATGCAATGACACAGGTGGATCCATGTGTGGTTCATGAAAAGAACAGACATGCAATGAAACAGGTGGATCCTTATGTGGTTTGTTGAGAGGAACATACATGCAATGACACTAGGTGTGGTTCGTGAAAAGAATAGACATGCAATTACACTTGTGGATCCTAATGTGGTTTGTTTAGAAGAACACACATGCAATGACTCTAGTTGTGGTTCATGAAAAGAAACCACATGCAATGACACTGGTGGATCCATGTGTGCTTTGTGAAGAAGAACACACATGCAATGACTCTAGCTGTGGGTCATGAAAATAACACACATGCAATGACACTCGTGTATCCATGTGTGGTTCATGAGAAGAACACACATGCAATGACACTGGCTGTGGTTCATGAGAAGAACAAACATCCAATGACACTGGTGGATCCTTATGTGGTTTGTGAGAAGAACTGACATGCAATGACTCTAGCTGTGGTTGATGCAAAGAACAGACATCCAATGACACTGGTGGATCCACATGTGGTTTGTGAGAAGAACTGACATGCAATGACTCTAGATGTGGTTTATGAAAAGAACAGACATGCAATGACACCGGTGGATCGATATGTGGTTTGTGGAAGGAACAGACATGCAATGACTCTAGCTGTGGTGCATGAAAAGAACAGACATGCAATGACACTGGTGGATCCTTATGTGGTTTGTTTAGAAGAACACACATGCAATGACTCTAGCTGTGATTCATGAAAAGAACACACATGTAATGACTCTGGTGGATCCATGTGGGGTTCATGAGAAGAACATACATGCAATCACACTAGTTGGATCCATGTGTGGTTTGTTTAGAAGAACACACATGCAATGACTCTACCTGTGGTTCATGAAAAGGACACACATGCAATGACACTGGTGGATCCATGTGTGGTTTGTGAAAAGAACAGACATGCAATCACACAAGGTGGATCCATGTGTGGTTTGTTTATAGGAACATACATGCAATGACACTAGGTGTGGTTCATGAAAGAACAAACATGCAATGACACTGGTGGATTCTTATGTGGTTTGTTTAGAAGAACACACATGCAATGACTCTAGATGTGGTTCATGAAAAGAACACACATGCAATGACACTGGTGGATCCATGTGTGGTTTGTGAAGAAGAACACACATGCAATGACACTAGGTGGATCCATGTGTGATTTATTTAGAAGAACACACATTCAATGACACTGGTGGATCCATGTGTGGTTTGTGAAAAGAACAGACATGCAATCACACTAGGTGGATCCATGTGTTGTTTGTTTAGAGGAACAGACATGCAATGACACTTGGTGTGGTTCATAAAAAGAACAGGCATGCAATGACACTGGTGGATCCATATGTGGTTTGTGGAAAGAACACACGTGAAATGACTCTAACTGTGGTTCATGAAAAGAACAGACATGCAATGACACTTGGTGGATCCATTTGTGCTTCATGAGAAGAACACACATCCAATGACACTGGTGGATCCTTATCACTACAAGAAATTTACTCACCTATGACTCTCTATTTTCGTCATAGAATCATCATAGTAGTGCATTTGTGACGATCTTATGACGAAAACGAGATCGTCGAAAGCTGGGCGTCACTAATGAACTATAACGACGATTTTGGTAAAATCGTCATAATCAACTATGACGATATTGCAACGTGATAGCCATTATGAATATCCAATATCATCACGCACAACTTGGTCTGGCCAAGTCAGATCCAACGTGGCGAGTCCGGCGTGGCACGAAATCAGCCCACTCCACGTATGTTGTTTATATGGGCCAAGCCCATCAACCTGGTCCATTAATTTTTTCTGTCAATTCAATCGATTACTTGGGCCAAGGCCAACATTTTGTCCACTTCTGGTTTCGGAGCCTTAGCCTTTTAAAGGTCCGTTTCTTTTTTATTTTTTACCATTTTTTTAAATTGCACATTTCGCCGGTCCAAAATTGTGTGGGTCGTGGTCTTTTCAGAGCCCATATAACATTTGATTCATTTCAGTCTAACTTCCATACGCACCGAGAAAATCATATTAATTTTCATGAATAATAACCAAAATTAGATCAATATTTCAATCAGGACATGTTTCACATCACCCAGGAATATAGAACCGCTACAAACATACAGTGTAGTATATTACATCCATAGTTCAAATCACCCAAGAAAATACAACTAGCATCAAAAAATATGACTATTTACTCTTTGCTTAGTAATGAAGCCTTCAGTTCTAATAGCTTCAGCTTCTTACGCCTTCAGCCTTGAGCTCCTCTAAAGGAGAGGAAATGATGGTTGTTGCTGCCAGTCAGAAAGAAAGCATCAGCTAGAAAGAAAATAAACAGATTACTAGCAGCTACACATCGATACTGAAGCATGAATGAGGGCATGGATAACACTAGAAACATGAAACCTTACCAGTAGGGACTGTACCGCTTAAACATCCTGCAAGACAAAACTCCAAAATGTATAGCACACTTCATCAAGTCTGTAGATATTTATAGTAGAAGATAACACAACATATATGACACGGGTATATATTACAGAATTTGAATAGATATACAGCGGGTAGCAACAGAAAGGAATATATCTCTCCCACGGAGGATCTTCATGTACCTTATTGGCTTATCAGCCTCACCTGCACAAAGTAGCGCGTATATGCACATGGGAGTCCAACCAAGCATCTAGCAAACAAATAATATCAAACTCTACATGCTAGAAACCAACAACAACAAAAGAAGGCCAAGCAAATAGGAAAATATAAGTTGGAGATGACACATGCAAGAACTATAGGAATAAAATAAGCAAAATCACAATGCAGGACACAAACAGTGGGAAAAGGAGAACCAAGATGCACAACGACCACCTACTCGTTTTCCTGGCTATTCACATGGCTTGGCAGGATTACAGAAAAACGAAAGTGAAGCAATGTTTGAAGGGGGGCATTTAAAAAGAAAGAGAAGCGCCCATCCAAGTGTTGACAGCCTAGGATGAGAAAAGGAGGTCATCGTTAAGTTAGACTAGAAATTAGAAGATATTGTATCAACAGAAATTTATTCACTACATACTCGTGTCTAGAATTTCCCTCGAAATCAAGCAAACATCAATATTCAGCACAACATACTGAGAATTAGTTAAGCACCAAGACTGCATTAGGACAATAAGATACTAATACGTTCATAACTGAAACTGGTTTAACAAATAAACTGGAAAGAGGCAAACAAAACAAGGCATGTACTAATTTGAGTGTTTGACACAAAAGTAGCTGCCAAGCAATGAAATGATTTATCCTTTCAAGTAACTGGATTACTCACAGTAGAATCGCACAATAATTTGGCAAGCACAACATATTTTAAATGATATCAGGCACACATTCAAAACATGTAGATGTCCAGCAAGGCACGAACCTCGACAATGTTGCCAACAAGGTATAGGAGCTGCTTGTTAAGCTTGATTGTTCTGGTTCTCCTTGATAGTTCTCTAGCTCCAGGTCATGCTATACCGCCCACAAACAAACCCAAATCAGATGACACACAATAACATAGACTAATTCATATGCTATGTACAGAATCAAAATGCCAATATACGGAATTGGAGCATCAGTCCAAAGCAAACAATATTTTATTGTACACAGCTAATAAAAGACTAATTGCTGTAACTAACTGATGCCGAACTGATGTACTGCGGAACAATGCATAGGCAACTACATCTCACGTATACCTCAACGGTATTTAGACAAGTAACTGAAGGTTCATGGTATTGGCAGCAAGCAACTACATGATGGCAGTTGTGCACCGATGGAGACGTAGAAGATCTGGTCCCCATTGAAGTTCAGAAATGGCAGAACTGAAAACCAAGCATAGATAAAACAACACTATGTCAAATTAAAATATCTGAAATAGTCAGGGGACCTGTATCAGTTACAAATATCATGCAATGCTGCATGTTCATTTGATTGGGCATGAAAATCATGCGACAGTAGCCACATAGAAGTGTAATTATAAGCATAAATACAACACAATGAATAAATGAACAGTAATAGTCCATTGTACAATTAACATGCAAAGGTCGCGTCACACATTGTACTAGTACTGTCTACAATGCTAGTGCTAATAAAGCAACGAAAACTAAGTCATGGCAATCTTAAGCAAGAGCATATATAAGTAGTAATTCACATGTATCCTGAATAAGGCACACTGCAAACTTAGTCAACAAGATATATGCCAAGCCAGCCAGAACAGTGTAATTCAGAGTGAGGGCCCTTCGGGCCCGCCACAGCCCCGTGACAATACACTTACTTGGCAGTTGGTCGATGTTGCCATCATCATCGCCACTGCAGCCCCATGTCGATGCCATAGTCTCACCTCCACCCCTTGTCGATGTCTCGATCACTGCAACAACCGTACCTACTACCAATGGAATGAAGAATTAGCTATTAGCAAAAATATAAGACTGCACACAGCATACAAACAACTACAACATTTATAAATTTAGTATTCTGACATAAACAACTACAACATTTATAAAGCTCCACATCTGCAGCACACATGGACAATTGGACATGGCATCTAGGGGAGGTAAAAGCATTGTCTAGTCTAGAGTTTAGATCGGGCAATTCTAAACTTGGGATCAACTAGGATATCTTAAGAAATAGGCAAGAGTTTGGACTCAATAATTTTTTGTTCTTTTCCCTTACATTTAGCCTGGGTTCATTACTGAAACAATCCTTATCATTTCCTCCATGAGTGGATAAAGAGCTTGTGCTCACACGAAGGTACACTTGCAGTTACAAAAGGAAATCTAGCACTGCCGCATCACCAAGTATTTCACGCACCTACAGAAACTTGTCATGGATCTTGAACCCCCTCTACAAGTTAGTGACCGGATACAGGAGGTAGTAGGCTAAGTCCAAAGCGCTCACACCCTGTCGACCTTGGGCTCGAGCAGGAACATAGCGACCTAGACGCGCCACACCGCCACCACGCACACACCCCACGCCTGAAACACGAGGCGAGCGACTAAGTTAGAGTACCGATTTCACCGATGTTGTCGAGGAGCGAGCCAGGGAGGGGGACGGTGGGGGACGAACTCGTTGGTGGCGGAGTCCGGCACCTCGAGGACAACATCGGGGAGATGTGGTCAATGGGTCAAGGAGCTGCGGTGAGTGCGGATCTAACCATGGGAGGACGGGTGGTCCTCTCGGTCAAGGAGGCTAGGGGTGAGACGGAACCTGGATCTGGAGGGGAATGTCGTGGGGGTAGTGAGCACGCGGCGTGGGCACTGTGGCTTCGACGGGGAGATGGGGTGGCTGCGATAGGGAGAAGAACACAGAGATATATGTCCCCTGCCTGCGGGAGAGAGATCTAGGGTTTGATATATGCGGTGGGTGGGCGTGTGGGGGATTTCACGAAAATATTGGTTTCCCGGTTCGGTCTCCCCGCGCGCGCTCCTCTGATATTTTCTTTCCTGGTATTTTTCGTGACTGTCGCAAGGGACACACTCCCATGGGTTAGACTCTTTTTTTCAGGTAGGTTATAAACCGAGTAGACAAAATAAGCCTCCAAATTTTATAAAAAGAAAAGAAACAAAGTACAAATTTGATACAGATGTGCTTGCAATGCCTAGCAATTGTTTCGGAGAGGTTTCTAACTTTTTTGCACAAATCACTGGATCACCATTGGCTAGGTTGTGTAGTTGATTATCCCAATACACATAGAAACACATAAGTAGAAATTTGCGCGTGGACATGACATCTTGGCGGAAAGTGACGAGGTGGTTGTCCGATCACCATTTTATATTAAAAAATAATTTTATAGTCTAATATGATGATCTAAATTGGTCATAATCGAGTACAAATAAGGCAATAAACAATGCCCTTTGGATTATGACGATTTCATCTAATGAAATTACGATGATTTTGAGCTGATCGTCGTAATATTGAAGGGTTTTAACCCTCCCCGAAAGGCTAGCGACGATCTGGTGCGAATCGTCATAAAATCTATGACAAATTTTTACGTGGTCACGATGAGAAGGTCACAAGGTGGCACATTTCTTGTAGTGTATGTGGTTTGTGAGAAGAACATGCATGCAATGACACTGGCTGAGGTTCATGAGAAGAACACACATGCAATAACACTGGTGGATCCATGTGTGGTTTGTGAAAAGAACAGACATGCAATCACACTAGGTGGATCTATGTGTGGTTTGTGGAAAGAATAGACAGGCAATGCCTCTAGCTGTGGTTCATGAAAAGAATAGACATGCAATGACACTGGTGGATCCATGTCTGGTTTGTGAAAAGAACAGACATGCAATCACACTAGGTGGATCCATGTGTGGTTTGTTTAGAAGAACACACATGCAATGACTCTAGCTGTGGTTCATGAAAAGAACACACATGCAATGACACTGGTGGATCCTTATGTGGTTTGTTTAGAGGAACATACATGCAATGACACTAGGTGTGGTTCATGAAAAGAACAGACATGCAATGACACTGGTGGATCCTTATGTGGTTTGTTTAGAAGAACTCACATGCAATGACTCTAGCTCTGGTTCATGAAAAGAACACGCATGCAATGACACTGGTGGATCCATGTGTGGTTTGTGAAGAAGAACACACATGCAATGACTCTAGATGTGGTTCATGAAAAGAACACACATGCAATGACACTGGTGTATCCATGTGTGGTTCATGAGAAGAACACACATGCAATGACACTAGGTGTGGTTCATGAGAAGAACAGACATCCAATGACACTGGTGGATCCATGTCTGGTTTGTGAAAAGAACAGACATGCAATCACACTAGGTGTATCTATGAGTGGTTTGTGGAAAGAACAGACATGCAATGACATTGGGTGTGGTTCATGAAAAGAACAGACATGCAATGACACTAGTGGATCCTTATGTGTTTTGTTTAGAAGAATACACATGCAATGAGTCTTGCTATGGTTCATGAAAAGCACACACATGCAATGACACTGGTGGATCCATGTGTGGTTTGTGAAGAAGAACACACATGCAATGACTCTAGTTGTGGTTCATGAAAAGAACACACATGCAATGACACTAGTGTATCCATGTGTGGTTCATCATAAGAACACACATGCAATGACATTCGGTGTGGTTCATGAGAAGAACATACATGCAATGACACTGGTGGATACTTATGTGGTTTGTGAAAAGAACTGACATGCAATGACTCTAGCTGTGGTTCATGAAAAGAACAGACATGCAATGAAACTGGTGGCTCCACATGTGGTTTGTGAGAAGAACTGACATGCAATGACTCTAGATGTGGTTCATGAAAAGAACGGACATGCAATAACACTGGTGGATCCATATGTCGTTTGTGGAAGGAACAGACATGCAATGACTCTAGTTGTGGTTCATGAAAAGAACAAACATGCAATGACACTGGTGGATCCATGTGTGGTTCATGAGAAGAACACACATCCAATGACACTAGTGGATCCTTATGTGGTTCATGAAAAGAACAGACATGCAATGACACTGGTGGATCCTTATGTAGTTTGTTTAGAAGAACACACATGCAATGACTCTAGCTGTGGTTCATGAAAAGAACACACATGCAATGACACTAGTGGATCCATTTGTGGTTCATGAGAAGAACAGACATGCAATCACACTAGGTGGATCCATGTGTGGTTTGTTTAGAAGAACACACATGCAATGACACTGGTGGATCCATGTGTTGATTGTGAAAAGAACAGACATGCAATCACACTAGGTGGATCCATGTGTGGTTTGTTTAGAGGAACAAACATGCAATGACACTGGGTGTGGTTCATGAAAAGAACAGACATGCAATGACATTGGTGGATCCTTATGTGGTTTGTTTAGAAGAACACACATGCAATGACTTTAGCTGTGGTTCATGAAAAGAACACACATGCAATGACACTGGTGGATCCATGTGTGGTTTGTGAATAAGAACACGTGCAATGACACTAGGTGGATCCATGTGTGGTTTGTCTAGAAGAACACACATGCAATGACACGGGTGGATCCATGTGTGGTTTGTGAAAAGAACAGACATGCAATCACACTAGGTGGATCCATGTGTTGTTTGTTTAGAGGAACATACATGCAATGACACTTGGTGTGGTTCATGAAAAGAACAGGCATGCAATGACACTGGTGGATCCATATGTGGTTTGTGGAAACAACACACGTGAAATGACTCTAACTGTGGTTCATGAAAAGAACAGACATGCAATGACACTTGGTGGATCCATGTGTGGTTCATGAGAAGAACACACATCCAATGACACTGGTGGATCCATATGTGGTTTCTAGAAGGAACAAACATGTAATGACTCTAGCTGTGGTTCATGAAAAGAACAGATATGCAATGACACTGGTGGATCCATATGTGGTTTGTGGAAGAAACATACATGCAATGAATATAGCTGTGGTTCATGAAAAGAACAGACGTGCAATGACACTGGTGGATCCATGTGTGGTTCATGAGAAGAACACGCATCCAATGATACTGGTGGATCCTTATGTGGTTCATGAAAAGAAAAAAGACATGCAATGACACTGGGGGATCCTTATGTGGTTTGTTTAGAAGAACACACATGCAATGACACTGGGTGTGGTTCATGAAAAGAATAGACATGCAATGACACTGGTGGATCCATATGTGGTTTGTGGAAATCACATACCTGTAATGACTCTAGCTGTGGTTCATGAAAAGAACAGACATGCAATGACACTGGGTGGATCCATGTGTGGTTCATGAGAAGAACACACATCCAATGACACTGGTGGATCATTATGTGGTTTGTGAGAAGAACATACATGCAATAACACTGGCTGTGGTTCATGAGAAGAACACACATGCAACGACACTGGTGGATCCATGTGTGGTTTGTGAAAAGAACACACATGCAATCACACTAGGTAGATCCATGTGTGGTTTGTGGAAAGAATAGACATGCAATGACTCTAGTTGTGGTTCATGAAAAGAACACACATGCAATGACACTGGTGGATCCATGTGTGGTTTGTGAAAAGAACAGACATGCAATCACAGTAGGTGGATCCTTATGTGGTTTGTTTAGCAGAAAACACATGCAATGACTCTTGCTGTGGTTCATGAAAAGAACACACATGCAATGACACTGGTGGATCCATGTGTGGTTTGTGAAAAAGAACACACATGCAATGACTCTAGTTGTGGATCCATGTGTGGTTTGTGAGAGGAACAAACATGCAATGACACTGGGTGTGGTTCATGAAAAGAACACACATGCAATGACACTGGTGTATCCATGTGTGGTTCATGAGAAGAACGTGCATGCAATGACACTGGGTGCGGTTCATGAGAAGAATAGACATCCAATGACACTGGTGGATCCTTATGTGATTTGTGAGAAGAACTGACATGTAATGACTCTAGCTGTGGTTCATGAAAAGAACAGACATGCAATGACACGGGCGGATCCATGTGTGGTTCATGAGAAGAACACACATCCAATGACACTGGTGGATCCTTATGTGCTTCATGAAAAGAAAAGACATGCAATGACACTGGGGGATCCTTATGTGGTTTGTTTAGAAGAACACACATGCAATGACACTGGGTGTGGTTCATGAAAAGAACATGCAATGACACTGGTGGATCCTTATGTGGTTTCTTTAGAAGAACACACATGCAATGACTCTAGCTGTGGTTCATGAAAAGAACACACATGCAATGCCACTGGTGGATCCATGTGTGGTTCATGCGAAGAACAGACACGCAATCACACTAGGTGGATCTATGTGTGGCTTGTTTACAAGAACACACATGCAAGGACTCTAGCTGTGGTTCATGAAAATAACACACATGCAATGACACTGGTGGATCCATGTGTGGTTTGTGCAAAGAACAGAAATGCAATCACAGTAGGTGGATCCATGTGTGGTTTGTTCAGAAAAACACACATGCAATGACACTGGTGGATCCATGTGTGGTTTGTGAAAAGAACAGACATGCAATCACACTAGGTGGATCCATATGTGTGGTTTGTTTAGAAGAACACACATGCAATGACTCTAGTTGTGGTTCATGAAAAGAACACACATGCAATGACACTGGTGGATCCATGTGTGGTTTGTTTACAAGAACACACATGCAAGGACTCTAGTTGTGGTTCATGAAAAGAACACACATGCAATGACACTGGTGGATTCATGTGTGGTTTGTGCAAAGAACAGACATGCAATCACACTAGGTGGATCCATGTGTGGTTTGTTTAGAGGAACAGACATGCAATGACACTTGGTGTGGTTCATGAAAATAATAGACATGTAATGACACTGGTATATCCTTATGTGGTTTGTTTAGAAGAACACACATGCAATGACTCTAGCTGTGGTTCATGAAAAGAACACACGTGCAATGACACTGGTGGATCCATGTGTGGTTTGTGAAGAAGAACACACATGCAATGACACTAGGTGGATCCATGTGTGGTTTGTTTAGAAGAACACACATACAATGACCCTGGTAGATCCATGTGTGGTTTGTGAAAAGAACAGACATGCAATCACACTAGGTGGATCCATGTGTGGTTTGTTTAGAGGAACAGACATGCAATGACACCGGGTGTGGTTCATGAAAAGAATAGACATGCAATGACACTGGTGGATCCTTATGTGGTTTGTTTAGAAGAAGACACATGCAATGACTCTAGTTGTGGTTCATGAAAAGAGCACACATCCAATGACACTAGTGGATCCATGTGTGGTTTGTGAAGAAGAACACACATGCAATGACACTAGGTGGATCCATGTGTGATTTGTTTAGAAGAACACACATTCAATGACATTGGTGGATCCATGTGTGGTTTGTGAAAAGAACAGATATGCAATCACACTAGGTGGATCCATGTGTGGTTTGTTTAGAGGAATAAACATGCAATGACACTAGGTGTGGTTCATGAAAAGAACAGACATGCAATGACACTGGTGGATCCATATGTGGTTTGTGGAAATCACAGACATGCAATGACTCTAGTTGTGGTTCAGGAAAATAACAGGCATGCAATCACACTAGGTGGATCCATGTGTGGTTCATGAGAAGAATACACATCCAATGACACTTGTGGATCCTTGTGTGGTTTGTGAGAAGAACATACATGCAATGACACTGGCTGTGGTTCATGAGAAGAACACACATGTAATAAGACTGGTGGATCCATGACTGGTCTGTTAAAAGAATAGACATGCAATCACACTAGGTGGATCCATGTGTGGTTTGTGGAAAGAATAGACATGCAATGACTCTAGATGTGGTTCATGAAAAGAACACACATGTAATGACACTGGTGGATCCATGTGTGGTTTGTGAAAAGAACAGACATGCAATCACACTAGGTGGATCCATGACAGGTTTGTTTAGAAGTACACACATGCAATGACTCTAGCTGTGGTTCATGAAAAGAACAAACATGCAATGACACTGGTGGCTCCATGTGTGGTTCATGAAAAGAACAGACATGCAATGAACCTGGTGGATCCTTATGTGGTTTATTGAGAGGAACATACATGCAATGACTCTAGATGTGCTTCATGAAAAGAACATACATGCAATGACACTGGTGGATCCATATGTGGTTTGTGGAAAGAACAGACATGCAATGACACTGGGTGTGGTTCATGAAAAGAACAGACATGCAATGACACTGGTGGATCCTTATGTGGTTTGTTTAGAAAAACACACATGCGATGACTCTAGCTGTGGTTCATGAAAAGAACACACATGCAATGACACTAGTGGATCCATGTGTAGTTCATGAGAAGAACAGACATGCAATCACACTAGGTGGATCCATGTGTGGTTTGTTTAGAAGAACACACGTGCAATGACTCTAGCTGTGGTTCATGAAAAGAACACACATGCAATGAAACTGGTGGATCCATGTGTGGTTTGTGAAAAGAACAGACATGCAATCACACTAGGTGGATCCATGTGTGGTTTGTTTAGAGGAACAAACATGCAATGACACTGGGTGTGGTTCATGAAAAGAACAGACATGCAATGACACTAGTGGATCCTTATGCGGTTTGCTTAGAAGAACACACATGCAATGACTCTAGCTGTTGTTCATGAAAAGAACACAGATGCAATGAGACTGGTGGATCCCGTGTGGTTTGTGAAAAGAACAGACATGCAATCACACTAGGTGGATCCATGTGTGGTTTGTTTAGAAGAACACACATGCAATGACACTGGTGGATCCATCTGTGGTTTGTGAAAAGAACAGACATGCAATCACACAAGGTGGATCCATGTGTGGTTTGTTTAGAGGAAGAGACATGAAATGACACTAGGTGTGGTTCATGAAAAGAACAGACATGCAATGACACTAGTGGGTCCATATGTGGTTTGTGGAAAGCACAGACATGCAATGACTCTAGCTGTGGTTCATGAAAAGAACAGACATGCAATGACACTTGGTGGATCCATGTGTGGTTCATGAGAAGAACACACATCCAATGACACTGGTGGATCCTTATGTGTTTTGTGAGAAGAACATACATGCAATGACACTGGTTGTGGTTCATGAGAAGAACACACATGCACTGACACTAGTGGATCCATGTGTGGTTTGTGAAAAGAACAGACATGCAATCACACTTGGTGAATCCATGTGTGGTTTGTTTAGAAGAACACACATGCAATGACACTGGTGGATCCATGTGTGGTTTGTGAAAAGAACAGACATGCAATCACACTAGGTGGATCCATGTGTGGTTTGTATAGAAGAACACACATGCAGTGACTCTAGTTGTGGTTCACGAAAAGAACACACATGCAATGACGCTGGTGGATCCATGTGTGGTTTGTGAAAAGAACAGACATGCAATCACACTAGGTGGATCCATGTGTGGTTTGTTTAGAAGAACACACATGCAATGACACTGGTGGTTCCATGTGTGGTTTGTGAAAAGAACAGACATGCAATCACACTAGGTGGATCCATGTGTGGTTTGTTAAGCAGAACACGCATGCAATGACTGTAGCTATGGTTCATGAAAAGAACACACATGCAATGACACTGGTGGATCCATGTGTGGTTTGTGAAAATAACAGACATGCAATCACACTAGGTGGATCCATGTGTGGTTTGTTTAGAAGAACACACATGCAATGACTCTCGCTGTTGTTCATGAAAAGAACAGACATGCAATGACACTTGTGGATCCATGTGTGGTTTGTTTAGAAGAAAACACATGCAATGACTCTAGCTGTGGTTCATGAAAAGAACACACATGCAATGACACTGGTGGATCCATGTGTGGTTTGTGAAAAGAATAGACATGCAATCACAGTAGGTGGATCCATGTGTGGTTTGTTTAGAAGAACACACATGCAATGACACTGGTGGATCCATGTGTGTTTTGTGAAAAGAACAAACATGCAATCACACTAGGTGGATCCATGTGTGGTTTGTATAGAAGAACACACATGCAATCACTCTAGCTGTGGTTCATGAAAAGAACACATGCAATGCCACTGGTGGATCCATGTGTGAATTGTGAAAAGAACAGACATGCAATCACACTAGGTGGATCCATGTGTGGTTTGTTTAGAAGAACACACATGCGATGACACTCATGGATCCATGTGTGGTTTGTGAACAGAACAGACATGCAATCACACTAGGTGGATCCATGTGTGGTTTGTTTAGAAGAACACACATGCAATGACTCTATCTGCGGTTCATGAAAAGAACACACCTGCAATGACACTCGTGGATTCATGTGTGGTTTGTGAAAAGAACAGACATGCAATCACACTAGGTGGATCCATGTGTGGTTTGTTTAGAAGAACACACATGCAACGACTCTAGCTGTGGTTCATGAAAAGAACACACATGCAATGACACTGGTGGATCCATGTGTGGTTTGTTTAGAAGAACACACATGCAATGACTGTAGCTGTGGTTCATGAAAAGAACACACATGCAATGACACTGGTGGATCCAAGTGTGGTTTGTGAAAAGAACATACATGCAATCACACTAGGTGGATCCATGTGTGGTTTGTTTAGAAGAACACACATGCAATGACACTGGTGGATCCATGTGTGGTTTGTGAAAAGAACAGACATGCAATCACACTAGGTGGATCCATGTGTGGTTTGTTTAGAGGAACAGACATATAATGACACTAGGTGTGGTTCATGAAAATAACAGACATGCAATGACACTGGTGGATCCATATGTGGTTTGTGGAAAGCACAGACATGCAATGACTCTAGCGGTGGTTCATGAAAAGAACAGACATGCAATGACACTAGGTGGATCCATGTGTGGTTCATGAGAAGAACACACATCCAATGGCGCTGGTGGATCCTTATGTGGTTTGTGAGAAGAACATACATGCAATGACACTGGCTGTGGTTCATGAGAACAACACACATGCAATGACACTGGTGGATCCATATGTGGTTTGTGAAAAGAACAGACATGCAATCACATTGGGTGGATCCATGTGTGGTTTGTTTAGAAGAACACACATGCAATGACACTGGTGGATCCATGTGTGGTTTGTGAAAAGAATAGACATGCAATCACACTAGGTGGATCCATGTGTGGTTTGTATAGAAGAACACACAAGCAATGACTCTAGCTGTGGTTCATGAAAAGAACACATGCAATGCCAGTGGTGGATCCATGTGTGAATTGTGAAAAGAACAGACATGCAATCACACTAGGTGGATCCATGTGTGGTTTCCTTAGAAGAACACACATGCAATGACTCTAGCTGTTGTTCATGAAAAGAACAGACATGCAATGACACTGGTGGATCCATGTGTGGTTTGTTTAGAAGAACACACATGCAATGACTCTAGCTGTGGTTCATGAAAAGAACACACATGCAATGACACTGGTGGATCCATGTGTGGTTTGTGAAAAGAATAGACATGAAATCACACTAGGTGGATCCATGTGTGCTTTTTTTGGAAGAACACACATGCAATGACACTAGTGGATCCATGTGTGGTTTGTGAGTAGAACAGACATGCAATCACACTAGGTGGATCCATGTGTGATTTGTTTAGAGGAACAGACATGCAATGACACTGGGTGTGGTTCATGAAAGGAACAGACATGCAAGGACACTGGTGAATCCATATGTGGTTTGTGGAAAGCACACACATGCAATGACTCTAGCTGTGGTGCATGAAAAGAACAGACATGCAATGACACTGGGTGGATCCATGTGTGGTTCATGAGAAGAACACACATCCAATGGCGCTGGTGGATCCTTATGTGGTTTGTGAGAAGAACATACATGCAATGAGACTGGTTGTGGTTCATGAGAATAACACACATGCAATGACACTGGTGGATCCATGTGTGGTTTGTGAAAAGAATAGACATGTAATCACAGTAGGTGGATCCATGTGTGGTTTGTTTAGAAGAACACACATGCAATGACACTGGTGGATCCATGTGTGGTTTGTGAAAAGAACAGACATGCAATCAAACTAGGTGGATCCATGTGTGGTTTCTATAGAAGAACACACATGCAATGACTCTAGCTGTGGTTCATGAAAAGAACACATGCAATGCCACTGGTGGATCCATGTGTGAATTGTGAAAAGAATAGACATGCAATCACACTAGGTGGATCCATGTGTGGTTTGTTTAGAAGAACACACATGCGATGACACTCATGGATCCATGTGTGATTTGTGAAAAGAACAGACATGCAATCACACTAGGTGGATCCATGTGTGGTTTGTTTAGAAGAACACACATGCAATGACTCTATCTGTGGTTCATGAAAAGAACACACCTGCAATGACACTGGTGGATTCATGTGTGGTTTGTGAAAAGAACAGACATGCAATCACACTAGGTGGATCCATGTGTGGTTTGTTTAGAAGAACGCACATGCAACGACTCTAGTTGTGGTTCATGAAAAGAACAGACATGCAATAACACTGGTGGATCCATGTGTGGTTTCTTTAGAAGAACACACATGCAATGAATCTAGCTGTGGTTCATGAAAAGAACACACATGCAATGACACTGGTGGATCCAAGTGTGGTTTGTGAAAAGAACATACATGCAATCACACTAGGTGGATCCATGTGTGGTTTGTTTAGAAGAACACACATGCAATGACACTGGTGGATCCATGTGTGGTTTGTGAAAAGAACAGACATGCAATCACACTAGGTGGATCCATGTGTGGTTTGTTTAGAGGAACAGACATATAATGACACTAGGTGTGGTTCATGAAAATAACAGACATGCAATGACACTGGTGGATCCATATGTGGTTTGTGGAAAGCACAGACATGCAATGACTCTAGCGGTGGTTCATGAAAAGAACAGACATGCAATGACACTGGGTGGATCCATGTGTGGTTCATGAGAAGAACACACATCCAATGGCGCTGGTGGATCCTTATGTGGTTTGTGAGAAGAACATACATGCAATGACACTGGCTATGGTTCATGAGAAGAACACACATGCAATGACACTGGTGGATCCATATGTGGTTTGTGAAAAGAACAGACATGCAATCACGCTGGGTGGATCCATGTGTGGTTTGTTTGGAAGAACACACATGCAAAGACACTGGTGGATCCATGTGTGGTTTGTGAAAAGAATTAACATGCAATCACACTAGGTGGATCCATGTGTGGTTTGTATAGAAGAACACACAAGCAATGACTCTAGCTGTGGTTCATGAAAAGAACACATGCAATGCAACTGGTGGATCCATGTGTGAATTGTGAAAAGAACAGACATGCAATCACACTAGGTGGATCCATGTGTGGTTTGTTTAGAAGAACACACATGCGATGACACTCGTGGATCCATGTGTGGTTTGTGAAAAGAACAGACATGCCATCACACTAGGTGGATCCATGTGTGGTTTGTTTAGAAGAACACACATGCAATGACTCTATCTATCGTTCATGAAAAGAACACACCTGCAATGACACTGGTGGATCCATGTGTGGTTTGTGAAAAGAACAGACATGCAATCACACTAGGTGGATCCATGTGTGGTTTGTTTAGAAGAACACACATGCAACGACTCTAGATGTGGTTCATGAAAATAACAGACATGCAATGACAATGGTGGATACATGTGTGGTTTGTTTAGAAGAACACACATGCAATGACTCTTGCTGTGGTTCATGAAAAGAACACACATGCAATGACACTGGTGGATCCATGTGTGGTTTGTGAAAAGAACAGACATGCAATCACACTAGGTGGATCCATGTGTGGTTTGTTTAGAAGAACACACATGCAATGACTCTATCTGTGGTTCATGAAAAGAACACACCTGCAATGACACTGGTGGATTCATGTGTGGTTTGTGAAAAGAACAGACATGCAATCACACTAGGTGGATCCATGTGTGGTTTGTTTAGAAGAACACACATGCAACGACTCTAGCTGTGATTCATGAAAAGAACAGACATGCAATGACACTGGTGGATCCATGTGTGGTTTGTTTAGAAGAACACACATGCAATGACTCTAGCTGTGGTTCATCAAAAGAACACACATGCAATGACACTAGTGTATCCATGTGTGGTTTGTGAAAAGAACAGACATGCAATCACACTAGGTGGATCCATGTGTGGTTTGTTTAGAAGAACACACATGCAATGACACTGGTGGATCCATGTGTGGTTTGTGAAAAGAACAGACATGCAATCACACTAGGTGGATCCATGTGTTGTTTGTTTAGAGGAACAGACATATAATGACACTAGGTGTGGTTCATGAAAATAACAGACATGCAATGACACAGGTGGATCCATATGTGGTTTGTGGAAAGCACAGACATGCAATGACTCTAGCGGTGGTTCATGAAAAGAACAGACATGCAATGACACTGGGTGGATCCATGTGTGGTTCATGAGAAGAACACACATCCAATGGCGCTGGTGGATCCTTATGTGGTTTGTGAGAAGAACATACATGCAATGACACTAGCTGTGGTTCATGAGAAGAACACACATGCAATGACACTGGTGGATCCATATGTGGTTTGTGAAAAGAATAGACATGCAATCACACTGGGTGGATCCATGTGTGGTTTGTTTGGAAGAACACACATGCAAAGACACTGGTGGATCCATATGTGGTTTGTGAAAAGAATTAACATGCAATCACACCACGTGGATCCATGTGTGGTTTGTATAGAAGAACACACAAGCAATGACTCTAGCTGTGGTTCATGAAAAGAACACATGCAATGCAACTGGTGGATCCATGTGTGAATTGTGAAAAGAACAGACATGCAATCACACTAGGTGGATCCATGTGTGGTTTGTTTAGAAGAACACACATGCGATGACACTCGTGGATCCATGTGTGGTTTCTGAAAAGAACAGACATGCCATCACACTAGGTGGATCCATGTGTGGTTTGTTTAGAAGAACACACATGCAATGAATCTATCTATCGTTCATGAAAAGAACACACCTGCAATGACACTGGTGGATCCATGTGTGGTTTGTGAAAAGAACAGACATGCAATCACACTAGGTGGATCCATGTGTGGTTTGTTTAGAAGAACACACATGCAACGACTCTAGATGTGGTTCATGAAAATAACAGACATGCAATGACAATGGTGGATCCATGTGTGGTTTGTTTAGAAGAACACACATGCAATGACTCTTGCTGTGGTTCATGAAAAGAACACACATGCAATGACACTAGTGGATCCATGTGTGGTTTTTGAAAAGAACAGACATGCAATCACACTAGGTGGATCCATGTGTGGTTTGTGGAAAGATAAGACATGCAATCACTCTAGCTGTGGTTCATAAAAAGAACACACATGCAATGACACTTGTGGATTCATGTGTGGTTTGTGAAAAGAACAGACATGCAATCACACCAGGTGGATCCATGTGGTTTGTTTAGAAGAACACACATGCAATGACACTGGGTGTGGTTCATGAAAAGAACAAACATGCAATGACACTGGTGGATCCATGTGTGGTTTGTTTAGAAGAACACACATGCAATGACTCTAGCTGTGGTTCATGAAAAGAACACACATGCAATGACACTGGTGGATCCATGTGTGGTTTGTGAAAAGAACAGACATGCAATCACACTAGGTGGATCCATGTGTGGTTTGTTTAGAAGAACACACATGCAATGACAGTGGTGGATCCATGTGTGGTTTGTGAAAAGAACAGACATGCAATCACACTAGGTGGATCCATGTGTGGTTTGTTTAGAGGAACAGACATATAATGACACTAGGTGTGGTTCATGAAAATAACAGACATGCAATGACACAGGTGGATCCATATGTGGTTTGTGGAAAGCACAGACATGCAATGACTCTAGCGGTGGTTCATGAAAAGAACAGACATGCAATGACACTGGGTGGATCCATGTGTGGTTCATGAGAAGAACACACATCCAATGGCGCTGGTGGATCCTTATGTGGTTTGTGAGAAGAACATACATGCAATGACACTGGCTGTGGTTCATGAGAAGAACACACATGCAATGACACTGGTGGATCCATATGTGGTTTGTGAAAAGAACAGACATGCAATCACACTGGGTGGATCCATGTGTGGTTTGTTTGGAAGAACACACATGCAAAGACACTGGTGGATCCATGTGTGGTTTGTGAAAAGAACAGACATGCAATCACACTAGGTGGATCCATGTGTGGTTTGTATAGAAGAACACACAAGCAATGACTCTAGTTGTGGTTCATGAAAAGAACACATGCAATGCAACTGGTGGATCCATGTGTGAATTGTGAAAAGAACAGACATGCAATCACACTAGGTGGATCCATGTGTGGTTTGTTTAGAAGAACACACATGCGATTACACTCGTGGATCCATGTGTGGTTTGTGAAAAGAACAGACATGCCATCACACTAGGTGGATCCATGTGTGGTTTGTTTAGAAGAACACACATGCAATGACTCTATCTATCGTTCATGAAAAGAACACACCTGCAATGACACTGGTGGATCCATGTGTGGTTTGTAAAAAGAACAGACATGCAATCACACTAGGTGGATCCATGTGTGGTTTGTTTAGAAGAACACACATGCAACGACTCTAGATGTGGTTCATGAAAATAACAGACATGCAATGACAATGGTGGATCCATGTGTGGTTTGTTTAGAAGAACACACATGCAATGACTCTTGCTGTGGTTCATGAAAAGAACACACATGCAATGACACTGGTGGATCCATGTGTGGTTTGTGAAAAGAACAGACATGCAATCACACTAGGTGGATCCATGTGTGGTTTGTTTAGAAGAACACACATGCAATGACTCTATCTGTGGTTCATGAAAAGAACACACCTACAATGACACTGGTGGATTCATGTGTGGTTTGTGAAAAGAACATACATGCAATCACACTAGGTGGATCCATGTGTGGTTTGTTTAGAAGAACGCACATGCAACGACTCTAGTTGTGGTTCATGAAAAGAACAGACATGCAATGACACTGGTGGATCCATGTGTGGTTTGTTTAGAAGAACACACATGCAATGACTCTAGCTGTGGTTCATCAAAAGAACACACATGCAATGACACTGGTGTATCCATGTGTGGTTTGTGAAAAGAACAGACATGCAATCACACTAGGTGGATCCATGTGTGGTTTGTTTAGAAGAACACACATGCAATGACACTGGTGGATCCATGTGTGGTTTGTGAAAAGAACAGACATGCAATCACACTAGGTGGATCCATGTGTTGTTTGTTTAGAGGAACAGACATATAATGACACTAGGTGTGGTTCATGAAAATAACAGACATGCAATGACACAGGTGGATCCATATGTGGTTTGTGGAAAGCACAGACATGCAATGACTCTAGCGGTGGTTCATGAAAAGAACAGACATGCAATGACACTGGGTGGATCCATGTGTGGTTCATGAGAAGAACACACATCCAATGGCGCTGGTGGATCCTTATGTGGTTTGTGAGAAGAACATACATGCAATGACACTGGTTGTGGTTCATGAGAAGAACACACATGCAATGACACTGGTGGATCCATATGTGGTTTGTGAAAAGAACAGACATGCAATCACACTTGGTGGATCCATGTGTGGTTTGTTTGGAAGAACACACATGCAATGACACTGGTGGATCCATGTGTGGTTTGTGAAAAGAACAGACATGCAATCACACTAGGTGGATCCATGTGTGGTTTGTATAGAAGAACACACAAGAAATGACTCTAGCTGTGGTTCATGAAAAGAACACATGCAATGCCACTGGTGGATCCATGTGTGAATTGTGAAAAGAACAGACATGCAATCACACTAGGTGGATCCATGTGTGGTTTGTTTAGAAGAACACACATGCGATGACACTCGTGGATCCATGTGTGGTTTGCGAAAAGAACAGACATGCCATCACACTAGGTGGATCCATGTGTGGTTTGTTTAGAAGAACACACATGCAATGACTCTATCTATCGTTCATGAAAAGAACACACCTGCAATGACACTGGTGGATCCATGTGTGGTTTGTGAAAAGAACAGACATGCAATCACACTAGGTGGATCCATGTGTGGTTTGTTTAGAAGAACACACATGCAACGACTCTAGATGTGGTTCATGAAAATAACAGACATGCAATGACAATGGTGGATCCATGTGTGGTTTGTTTAGAAGAACACACATGCAATGACTCTTGCTGTGGTTCATGAAAAGAACACACATGCAATGACACTGGTGGATCCATGTGTGGTTTGTGAGAAGAACAGACATGCAATCACACTAGGTGGATCCATGTGTGGTTTGTTTAGAAGAACACACATGCAATGACACTGGTGGATCCATGTGTGGTTTGTGAAAAGAACAGACATGCAATTACACTAGGTGGATCCATGTTTGGTTTGTTTAGAGGAACAGACATACAATGACACTAGGTGTGGTTCATGAAAATAACAGACATGCAATGACACTGGTGGATCCATATGTGGTTTGTGGAAAGCACAGACATGCAATGACTCTAGCGGTGGTTAAAGAAAAGAACATACATGCAATGACACTGGGTGGATCCGTGTGTGGTTCATGAGACGAACACACATCCAATGGCGCTGGTGGATCCTTATGTGGTTTGTGAGAAGAACATACATGCAATGACACTGGCTGTGGTTCATGAGAAGAACACACATGCAATAACACTGGTGAATCCATATGTGGTTTGTGAAAAGAACAGACATGCAATCACACTGGGTGGATCCATGTGTGGTTTGTTTAGAAGAACACACATGCCGTGACACTAGTGGATCCATGTGGTTCATGAAAAGAACAGACATGCAATGACACTAGGTGGATCCATGTGTGGTTTGTATAGAAGAACACACATGTAATGACTCTAGCTGTGGTTCATGAAAAGAACACACATGCAATGACACTGGTGGATCCATCTGTGGATTGTGAAAAGAACAGACATGCAATCACACTAGGTGGATCCATGTGTGGTTTGTTTAGAAGAACACACATGAAATGACACTGGTGGATCCATGTGTGGTTTGTGAAAAGAACAGACATGCAATCATACTTGGTGGATCCATGTGTGGTTTGTTTAGAAGAACACACATGCAATGACTCTAGTTGTGGTTCATGAAAAGAACACACATGCAATGACACTGGTGGATCCATGTGTGGTTTGTGAAAAGAACAGTCATGCAATCACACTAGGTGGATCCATGTGTGGTTTGTTTACAAGAACACACATGCAATGACTCTAGATGTGGTTCATGAAAAGAACAGACATGCAATGACACTGGTGGATCCATGTGTGGTTTTTTTAGAAGAACACACATGCAATGACTCTAGCTGTGGTTCATGAAAAGAACACACATGCAATGACACTGGTGGATCCATGTGTGGTTTGTGAAAAAAACAAACATGCAATCACACTAGGTGGATCCATGTGTGGTTTATTTAGAAGAACACACATGCAATGACACTGGTGGATCCATGTGTGGTTTGTGAAAAGAACAGACATGCAATCACACTAGGTGGATCCATGTGTGGTTTGTCTAGAGAAACAGACATGCAATGACACTAGGTGTGGTTCATGAAAAGAACAGACATGCAATGACGATGGTGGATCCATATGTGGTTTGTGTAAAGCATAAACATGCAATGACTCTAGCCGTGGTTCATGAAAAGAACAGACATGCAATGACACTGGGTGTATCCATGTGTGGTTCATGAGAAGAACACACATCCAATGGCGTTGGTGTATCCTTATGTGGTTTGTGAGAAGAACATACATGCAATGACACTGGCTGTGGTTCATGAGAAGAACACACATGCAATGCCACTAGGTGGATCCATATGTGGTTTGTGAAAAGAACAGACATGCAATCACACTGGGTGGATCCATGTGTGGTTTGTTTAGAAGAACACACATGCAATGACACTAGTGGATCCATGTGTGGTTCATGAAAAGAAGAGACATGCAATGACACTAGGTGGATCCATGTGTGGTTTGTATAGAAGAACACACATGTAATGACTCTAGCTGTGGTTCATGAAAACAAAAAACATGCAATGACACTAGGGGATCCATGTGTGGTTTGTGAAAAGAACAGACATGCAATCACACTAGGTGGATCCATGTGTGGTTTGTTTAGAAGAACACACATGCAATGACACTGGTGGATCCATGTGTGGTTTGTGAAAAGAACTGACATGCAATCACACTAGGGGGATCCATGTGTGGTTTGTTTAGAGGAACAGACATACAATGACACTAGGTGTAGTTCATGAAAATAACAGACATGCAGTGACACTGGTGGATCCATATGTGGTTTGTGGAAAGCACAGACATGCAATGACTCTAGCGATGGTTCATGAAAACAACAGACATGCAATGACACTGGGTGGATCCATGTGTGGTTCATGAGAAGAACACACATCCAATGGCAATGGTGGATCCATGAGTGGTTTGTTTAGAAGAATACACATGCAATGACACTAGTGGATCCATATGTGGTTTGTGAAAAGAACAGACATGCAATCACACTAGGTGGATCCATGTGTGGTTTGTTTAGAGGAACATACATGCAATGACACTAGGTGTGGTTCATGAAAAGAACAGACATGCAATGACACTGGTGGATCCATATGTGGTTTATGGAAAGCACAGACATGCAATGACTCTAGCTGTGGTTCATGAAAAGAACAGACATGCAATGACACTGGGTTGATCCATGTGTGGTTCATGAGAAGAACACACATCCATTGGCGCTGGTGGATCCTTATGTGGTTTGTGAGAAGAACATACATGCAATGACACTAGCTGTGGTTCATGAGAAGAACACACATGCAATGACACTGGTGGATCCATATGTGGTTTGTGAAAAGAACAGACATGCAATCACACAAGGTGGATCCATGTGTGGTTTGTCTAGAGAAACAGACATGCAATGACACTAGGTGTGGTTCATGAAAAGAACAGACATGCAATGACGATGGTGGATCCATATGTGGTTTGTGTAAAGCATAAACATGCAATGACTCTAGCCGTGGTTCATGAAAAGAACAGACATGCAATGACACTGGGTGTATCCATGTGTGGTTCATGAGAAGAACACACATCCAATGGCGTTGGTGTATCCTTATGTGGTTTGTGAGAAGAACATACATGCAATGACACTGGCTGTGGTTCATGAGAAGAACACACATGCAATGCCACTAGGTGGATCCATATGTGGTTTGTGAAAAGAACAGACATGCAATCACACTGGGTGGATCCATGTGTGGTTTGTTTAGAAGAACACACATGCAATGACACTAGTGGATCCATGTGTGGTTCATGAAAAGAAGAGACATGCAATGACACTAGGTGGATCCATGTGTGGTTTGTATAGAAGAACACACATGTAATGACTCTAGCTGTGGTTCATGAAAACAAAACACATGCAATGACACTAGGGGATCCATGTGTGGTTTGTGAAAAGAACAGACATGCAATCACACTAGGTGGATCCATGTGTGGTTTGTTTAGAAGAACACACATGCAATGACACTGGTGGATCCATGTGTGGTTTGTGAAAAGAACTGACATGCAATCACACTAGGGGGATCCATGTGTGGTTTGTTTAGAGGAACAGACATACAATGACACTAGGTGTAGTTCATGAAAATAACAGACATGCAGTGACACTGGTGGATCCATATGTGGTTTGTGGAAAGCACAGACATGCAATGACTCTAGCGATGGTTCATGAAAACAACAGACATGCAATGACACTGGGTGGATCCATGTGTGGTTCATGAGAAGAACACACATCCAATGGCAATGGTGGATCCATGAGTGGTTTGTTTAGAAGAATACACATGCAATGACACTAGTGGATCCATATGTGGTTTGTGAAAAGAACAGACATGCAATCACACTAGGTGGATCCATGTGTGGTTTGTTTAGAGGAACATACATGCAATGACACTAGGTGTGGTTCATGAAAAGAACAGACATGCAATGACACTGGTGGATCCATATGTGGTTTATGGAAAGCACAGACATGCAATGACTCTAGCTGTGGTTCATGAAAAGAACAGACATGCAATGACACTGGGTTGATCCATGTGTGGTTCATGAGAAGAACACACATCCATTGGCGCTGGTGGATCCTTATGTGGTTTGTGAGAAGAACATACATGCAATGACACTAGCTGTGGTTCATGAGAAGAACACACATGCAATGACACTGGTGGATCCATATGTGGTTTGTGAAAAGAACAGACATGCAATCACACAAGGTGGATCCATGTGTGGTTTGTTTAGAAGAACACACATGCAATGACATTGGTGGATCCATGTGTGGTTTGTGAAAAGAACAGACATGCAATCACACTAGGTGGATCCATGTGTGGTTTGTTTAGAAGAACAAACATGCAATGAATCTAGCTGTGGTTCAGGAAAAGAACACACATGCAATGACACTGGTGGATCCATGTATGGTTTGTGAAAAGAACACACATGCAATCACACTAGGTGGATCCATGTGTGGTTTGTTTAGAAGAACACACATGCAATGACTCTAGCTGTGGTTCATGAAAAGAACACACATGCAATGACACTGGTGGATCCATGTGTGGTTTGTGAAAAGAACAGACAAGCAATCACACTAGGAGGATACATGTGTGGTCTGTTTAGAGGAACAAACATGCAATGACACTGGGTGTGGTTCATGAAAAGAACAGACATGCAATCACACTAGGTGGATCCATGTGTGGTTTGTATAGAAGAACACACATGTAATGACTCTAGTTGTGGTTCATGAAAAGAACACACATGCAATGGCACTGGTGGATCCATGTGTGGTTTCTGAAAAGAACAGACATGCAATCACACTAGGTGGATCCATGTGTGGTTTGTTTAGAAGAACACACATGCAATGACACTGGTGGATCCATGTGTGGTTTGTGAAAAGAACAGACATGCAATCACACTAGGTGGATCCATGTTTTTTTTGTTTATAAGAACACACATGTAATGACTCTAGCTGTGGTTCATGAAAAGAACACACATGCAATGACACTAGTGGATCCATGTGTGGTTTGTGAAAAGAACAGACATGCAATCACACTAGGTGGATCCATGTGTGGTTTGTTTAGAAGAACACACATGCAATGACTCTAGTTGTGGTTCATGACAAGAACAGACATGCAATGACACTGGTGGATACATGTGTGGTTTGTTTAGAAGAACACACATGCAATGACTCTAGCTGTGGTTGATGAAAAGAACACACATGCAATGACACTGGTGGATCCATGTGTGGTTTGTGAATAGAACAGACATGCAATCACACTAGGTGGATCCATGTGTGGTTTGTTTAGAAGAACACACATGCAAGGACACTGGTGGATCCATGTGTGGTCTGTGAAAAGAACAGACAAGCAATCACACTAGGAGGATACATGTGTGGTTTGTTTAGAGGAACAAACATGCAATGACACTGGGTGTGGTTCATGAAAAGAACAGACATGCAATGACACTGGTGGATCCATATGTGGTTTGTGGAAAGCAGAAACATGCAATGACTCTAGCTGTGGTTCATGAAAAGAACAGACATGCAATGACACTGGGTGGATCCATGTGTGGTTCATGAGAAGAACACACATCCAATGGTGCTGGTGGATCCTTATGTGGTTTGTGAGAAGAACATACATGCAATGACACTGGCTGTGGTTCATGAGAAGAACACACATGCAGTGACACTGGTGGATCCATATGTGGTTTGTGAAAAGAACAGACATTCAATCACACTGGGTGGATCTATGTGTGGTTTGTTTAGAAGAACACACATGCAATGGCACTGGTTGATCCATGTGTGGTTTGTGAAAAGAACAGACATGCAATCACACTAGGTGGATCCATGTGTGGTTTGTATAGAAGAACACACATGTAATGACTCTAGTTGTGGTTCATGAAAAGAACACACATGCAATGGCACTGGTGGATCCATGTGTGGTTTCTGAAAAGAACAGACATGCAATCACACTAGGTGGATCCATGTGTGGTTTGTTTAGAAGAACACACATGCAATGACACTGGTGGATCCATGTGTGGTTTGTGAAAAGAACAGACATGCAATCACACTAGGTGGATCCATGTTTTGTTTGTTTATAAGAACACACATGTAATGACTCTAGCTGTGGTTCATGAAAAGAACACACATGCAATGACACTAGTGGATCCATGTGTGGTTTGTGAAAAGAACAGACATGCAATCACACTAGGTGGATCCATGTGTGGTTTGTTTAGAAGAACACACATGCAATGACTCTAGCTGGTTCATGACAAGATGACATGCAATGACACTGGTGGATACATGTGTGGTTTGTTTTGAAGAACACAACTGCAATGACTCTAGCTGTGGTTCATGAAAACAACAGACATGCAATGACACTGGTGGATACATGTGTGGTTTGTTTAGAAGAACACACATGCAATGACTCTAGCTGTGGTTCATGAAAAGAACACACATGCAATGACACTGGTGGATCCATGTGTGGTTTGTGAAAAGAATAGACATGCAATCACACTAGGTGGATCCATGTGTGGTTTGTTTAGAAGAACACACATGCAATGACACTGGTGGATCCATGTGTGGTTTGTGAAAAGAACAGACATGCAATCACACTAGGTGGATCCATGTGTGGTTTGTTTATAATAACACACATGTAATGACTCTAGCTGTGGTTCATGAAAAGAACACACATTGAATGACACTGGTGGATCCATGTGTGGTTTGTGAAAAGAACAGACATGCAATCACACTAGGTGGATCCATGTGTGGTTTGTTTAGAAGAACACACATGCAATGACTCTAGCTATGGTTCATGAAAAGAACACACATGCAATGACACTGTGGATCCTTGTGGTTTGTTTAGAAGAACACACATGCAATGACTCTAGGCATGGTTCATGAAAAGAACACACATGCAATGACACTGGTGGATCCATGTGGTTTGTGAAAAAACAGACATTCAATCACACTAGGTGGATCCATGTGTGGTTTGTTTAGAAGAACACACATGCAATGGCACTTGGTGGATCCATGTTTGGTTTGTGAAAAGAAAAGACATGCAATCACACTAGGTGGATCCATGTGTGGTTTGTAGAGGAAACACACATGTAATGACTCTAGTTGTGGTTCATGAAAAGAACATACATGCAATGACATGGTGGATCCATGTGTGGTTTGTGGAAAGCATGACATGCAATCACACTAGGTGGATCCATGTGTGGTTTGTTTAAAAGAACTCATGCAATGACACTGGTGGATCCATGTGTGGTTGGTGAAAAGAACACACATCCAATCACACTAGGTGGATCAATGTTTTTTGTGATAAGAACACACATGTAATGACTCTGGCTGTGGTTCATGAAAAGAACACAATGCAATGACACTAGTGGATCCATGTGTGGTTTGTGAAAAGAACAGACATGCAATCACACTAGGTGGATCCATGTGTGGTTTATTTAGAAGAGCACACATGCAATGACTCTAGTGGATCCATGTGTGGTTTGTGAAAAGAACAGACATGCAAGCACACCAGGTGGATCCATGTGTGGTTTGTTTAGAAGAACACACATGCAATGACTCTAGCTGTGGTTCATGAAAAGAACACACATGCAATGACACTGGTGGATCCATGTGTGGTTTGTGAAAAGAACAGACATGCAATCACACTAGGTGGATCCATGTGTGGTTTGTTTAGAAGAACACACATGTAATGAAACTGGTGGATCCATGTGTGGTTTGTGAAAATAATAGACATGCAAATACACTCGGTGGATCCATGTGTGGTTTGTTTAGAATAACACACATGCCATGACTCTAGCTGGGGTTCATGAAAAGAACACACATTCAATGACACTAGTGGATCCATGTGTGGTTTGTGAAAAGAACAGACATGCAATCACACTAGGTGGATCCATGTGTGGTTTGTTTAGAAGAACACACATGCAATTACTCTAGCTATGGTTCATGAAAAGAACACACATCCAATGGTGCTGGTGGATCCATGTGTGGTTTGTTTAGAAGAACACACATGCAATAACTCTAGCTGTGGTTTCATGAAAAGAACACACATGCAGTGACACTGGTGGATCCATGTGTGGTTTGTGAAAATAACAGACATGCAATCACACTAGGTGGATCCATGTGTGGTTTGTTTAGAAGAACACACATGCAATGACACTGGTGGATCCATGTGTGGTTTGTGAAAAGAACAGACATGCAATCACACTAGGTGGATCCATGTGTGGTTTGTATAGAAGAACACTCATGTAATGACTCTAGTTGTGGTTCATGAAATGAACACACATGCAATGACACTGGTGGATCCATGTGTGGTTTGTGAAAAGAACAGATATGCAATCACACTAGGTGGATCCATGTGTGGTTTGTATAGAAGAACACACATGCAATGACTCTAGCTGTGGTTCATGAAAAGAACACACATGCAATTACAGTGGTGGATCCATGTGTGGTTTGTGAAAAGAACAGACATGCAATCACGCTAGGTGGATCCATGTGTGGTTTGTTTAGAAGAACACACATGCAATGACTCTAGCTATGGTTCATGAAAAGAACAAACATGCAATGACACTGGTGGATACATGTGTGGTTTGTTTAGAAGAACACACATGCATTGACTCTAGTTGTGGTTCATGAAAAGAACACACATGCAATGACACTGGTGGATCCATGTGTGGTTTGTGAAAAGAACAGACATGCAATCACACTAGGTGGATCCATGAGTGGTTTGTTTAGAAGAACACACATGCAATGACACTGGTGGATCCGTGTGTGGTTTGTGAAAAGAACAGACATGCAATCACACTAGGTGGACCCATGTGTGGTTTTTTTAGAGGAACAAACATGCAATGACATTGGGTGTGGTTCATGAAAAGAACAGACATGCAATGACACTGGTGGATCCATATGTGGTTTGTGGAAAGCATAGACATGCAATGACTCTAGCTGTGGTTCATGAAAAGAACAGACATGCAATGACACTGGGTGGATCGATGTGTGGTTCATGAGAAGAACACACATCCATTGGCGCTGGTGGATCCTTATCTGGTTTGTGAGAAGAACATACATGCAATGACACTGGCTATGGTTCATGAGAAGAACACACATGCAATGACATTGGTGCATCCATATGTGGTTTGTGAAAAGAACAGACATGCAATCACACTGGGTGGATCCATGTGTGGTTTTTTAGAAGAACACACATGCAATGACACCTGTGGATCCATGTTTGGTTTGTGAAAAGAAAGGACATGCAATCACACTAGGTGGATCCCTGTGTGGTTTGTATAGAAGAACACACATGTAATGACTCTAGCTGTGGTTCATGAAAACAACACACATGCAATGACACTGGTGGATCCATGTGTGGTTTGTGAAAAGAACAGACATGCAATCACACTAGGTGGATCCATGTGTGGTTTGTTTATAAGAACACACATGCAATGACACTAGTGGATCCATGTGTGGTTTGTGAAAAGAACAGACATGCAATCACACTTGGTGGATCCATGTGTGGTTTGTTTAGAAGAACACACATGAAATGACTCTAGCTCTGGTTCATGAAAAGAACACACATGCAATGACACTGGTGGATCCATGTGTGGTTTGTGAAAAGAACAGACATGCAATCACACTAGGTGGATCCATGTGTGGTTTGTTTAGAACAACACACATGCAATGACTCTAGATGTGGTTCAAGAAAAGAACAGACATGCAATGACACTGGTGGATACATGTGTGGTTTGTTTAGAAGAACACACATGCAATGACTCTAGCTGTGGTTCATGAAAAGAACACACATGCAATGACACTGGTGGATCCATGTGTGGTTTGTGAAAAGAATAGACATGCAATCACACTAGGTGGATCCATGAGTGGTTTGTTTAGAAGAACACACATGCAATGACACTGGTGGAGCCATGTGTGCTTTGTGAAAAGAACAGACATGCAATCACACTAGGTGGATCCATGTGTGGTTTGTTTAGAGGAGCAGACATGCAATGACACTAGGTGTGGTTCATGAAAAGAACAGACATGCGATGGCACTGGTGGATCCATATATGGTTTGTGGAAAGCATAGACATGCAATGACTCTAGCTGTGGTTCATGAAAAGAACAGACATGCGATGACACTGGGTGGATCCATGTGTGGTTCATGAGAAGAACACACATCCAATGGCGCTGGTGGATCCTTATGTGGTTTGTGAGAAGAACATACATGCAATAACACTAGCTGTGGTTCATGACAAGAACACACATGCAATGACACTGGTGGATCCATATGTGGTTTGTGAAAAGAACAGACATGCAATCACACTGGGTGGATCCGTGTGTGGTTTGTTTAGAATAACACACATGCAATGACACTGGTGGATCCATGTGTGGTTTGTGAAAAGAACAGACATGCAATCACACTAGGTGGATCCATGTGTGGTTTGTATAGAAGAACACACATGTAATGACTCTAGCTGTGGTTCATGAAAAGAACACACATGCAATGACACTGGTGGATCCATGTGTGGTTTGTGAAAAGAACAGACATGCAATCAAACTAGGTAGATCCATGTGTGGTTTGTTTAGAAGAACACACATGCAATGACACTGGTGAATCCATGTGTGGTTTGTGAAAAGAACAGACATGCAATCACACTAGGTGGATCCATGTGTGGTTTGTTTAGAAGAACACACATGCAATGACTCTAGCTATGGGTCATCAAAAGAACCCACATGCAATGACACTGGTGGATCCATGTGTGGTTTGTGAAATAACAGACATGCAATCACACTAGGTGGATCCATGTGTGGTTTGTTTAGAAGAACACACATGCAATGACACTGGTGGATCCATGCGTGGTTTGTGAAAAGAACAGACATTCAATCACACTAGGTGGATTCATGTGTGGTTTGTTTATAAGAACACACATGGAATGACTCTAGCTGTGGTTCATGAAAAGAACACACATGCAATGACACTGGTGGATCCATGTGTGGTTTATCAAAAGAACAGATATGCAATCACACTAGGTGGATCCATGTGAGGTTTGTTTAGAAGAACACACATGCAATGACTCTAGCTGTGGTTCATGAAAAGAACAGACATGCAATGACACTGGTGGATACATGTGTGGTTTGTTTAGAAGAACACACATGCAATGACTCTAGCTGTGGTTCCTGAAAAGAACACACATGCAATGACACTGGTGGATCCATGTGTGGTTTGTGAAAAGAACAGACATGCAATCACACTAGGTGGATCCATGTGTGGTTTGTTTAGAAGAACACACATGCAATGACACTGGTGGATCCATGTGTGGTTTGTGAAAAGAACAGACATGCAATCACACTAGGTGGATCCATGTGTGGTTTGTTTATAAGAACACACATGTAATGACTCTAGCTGTGGTTCATGAAAAGAACACACATTGAATGACACTGGTGGATCCATGTGTGGTTTGTGAAAAGAACAGACATGCAATCACACTAGGTGGATCCATGTGTGTTTGTTTAGAAGAACACACATCTAATGACTCTAGCTGTGGTTCATGACAAGAACAGACATGCAATGAAACTGGTGGATACATGTGAGGTTTGTTTAGAAGAACACACATGCAATGACTCTAGCTGTGGTTCATGAAAAGAACACACATGCAATGACACTGGTGGATCCATGTGTGGTTTGTGAAAAGAACAGACATGCAATCACACTAGGTGGATCCATGTGTGGTTTGTTTAGAAGAACACACATGCAATGACACTGGTGGTGGTTTGTGAAAAGAACAGACAAGCAATCACACTAGGTGGATACATGTGTGGTTTGTTTAGAGGAACAGACATGCAATGACACTGGGTGTGGTTCATGAAAAGAACATACATGCAATGACACTGGTGGATCCATATGTGATTTGTGGAAAGCACAGACATGCAATGACTCTAGCTGTGGTTCATGAAAAGAACAGACATGCAATGACACTGGGTGGATCCATGTGTGGTTCATGAGAAGAACACACATCCAATGGCGTTGGTGGATCCTTATGTAGTTTGTGAGAAGAACATACATGCAATGACACTGGTTGTGGTTCATGAGAAGAATACACATGCAATGACACTGGTGGATCCATGTGTGGTTTGTGAAAATAACAGACATGCAATCACACTAGGTGGATCCATGTGTGGTTTGTTCAGAAGAACACACATGCAATGACACTGGTGGATCCATGTGTGGTTTGTGAAAAGAACAGACATGCAATCACACTAGGTGGATCCATGTGTGGTTTGTTTAGAAGAACACACATGCAATGACTCTAGCTGTGGTTCATGAAAAGAACACACATGCAATGACACTAGTGGATCCATGTGTGGTTTGTGAAAAGAACAGACATGCAATCACACTAGGTGGATCCATGTGTGGTTTGTTTAGAAGAACACACATGCAATGACTCTAGCTGTGGTTCATGAAAAGAACACACATGCAATGACACTGGTGGATCCATGTGTGGTTTGTGAAAAGAATAGACATGCAATCACACTAGGTGGATCCATGTGTGGTTTGTTTAGAAGAACACACATGTAATGAAACTGGTGGATCCATGTGTGTTTTGTGAAAAGAATAGACATGCAATCACACTAGGTGGATCCATGTGTGGTTTGTTTAGAGGAACAGACATGCAATGACACTAAGTGTGGTTCATGAAAAGAACAGACATGCAATGACACTGGTGGATCCATATGTGGTTTGTGGAAAGCATAGACATGCAATGACTCTAGCTGTGGTTCATGAAAAGAACAGACATGCAATGAAACTGGGTGGATCCATGTGTGGTTTATTCATAAGAACACACATCCAATGGCGCTGGTGGATCCTTATGTGGTTTGTGAGAAGAACATACATGCAATGACACTGGCTGTGGTTCATGAGAAGAACACACATGCAATGACACTGGTGGATCCATATGTGGTTTGTGAAAAGAACAGACATGCAATCACACTGGGTGGATCCATGTGTGGTTTGTTTAGAACAACACACATGCAATGACACTACTGGATCCATGTGTGGTTTGTGAAAAGAACAGACATGCAATCACACTAGGTGGATCCATGTGTGGTTTGTATAGAAGAACACACATGTAATGACTCTAGTTGTGGTTCATGAAAAGAACACAAATGCAATGACACTTGTGGATCCATGTGTGGTTTGTGAAAATAATAGACATGCAATCACACTAGGTGGATCCATGTGTGGTTTGTTTAGAAGAACACACATGCAATGACAGTGGTGGATCCATGTGTGGTTTGTGAAAAGAACAGACATTCAATCACACTAGGTGTATCCATGTGTGGTTTGTTTATAAGAACACACATGGAATGACTCTAGCTGTGGTTCATGAAAAGAACACACATGCAATGACACTGGTGGATCCATGTGTGGTTTGTGAAAAGAACAGACATGCAATCACACTAGGTGGATCCATGTGTGGTTTGTGAAAATAACAGACATGCAATCACACTAGGTGGATCCATGTGTGGTTTGTTTAGAAGAACACACATGCAATGACACTGGTGGATCCATGTGTGGTTTGTGAAAAGAACAGACATTCAATCACACTAGGTGGATCCATGTGTGGTTTGTTTATAAGAACACACATGGAATGACTCTAGCTGTGGTTCATGAAAAGAACACACATGCAATGACACTGGTGGATCCATGTGTGGTTTGTGAAAAGAACAGACATGCAATCACACTAGGTGGATCCATGTGTGGTTTGTTTTGAAGAACACACATGCAATGACTCTAGCTGTGGTTCATGAAAAGAACAGACATGCAATGACACTGGTGGATACATGTGTGGTTTGTTTAGAAGAACACACATGCAATGACTCTAGCTGTGGTTCATGAAAAGAACACACATGCAATGACACTGGTGGATCCATGTGTGGTTTGTTTAGAAGAACAGTCATGCAATCACACTAGGTGGATCCATGAGTGGTTTGTTTAGAAGAACACACATGCAATGACACTGGTGGATCCATGTGTGGTTTGTGAAAAGAACGGACATGTAATCACACTAGGTGGATCCATGTGTGGTTTGTTTATAAGAACACACATGTAATGACTCTAGATGTGGTTCATGAAAAGAACACACATTGAATGACACTGGTGGATCCATGTGTGGTTTGTGAAAAGAACAGACATGCAATCACACTAGGTGGATCCATGTGTGGTTTGTTTAGAAGAACACACATGCAATGACTCTAGCTGTGGTTCATGAAAAGAACAGACATGCAATGACACTGGTGGATACCTGTGTGGTTTGTTTAGAAGAACACACATGCAATGACTCTAGCTGTGGTTCATGAAAAGAACACACATGCAATGACACTGGTGGATCCATGTGTCGTTTGTGAAAAGAACAGACATGCAATCACACTAGGTGGATCCATGTGTGGTTTGTTTAGAAGAACACACATGCAATGACACTGGTGGATCCATGTGTCGTTTGTGAAAAGAACAGACAAGCAATCACACTAGGTGGATACATGTGTGGTTTGTTTAGAGGAACAGACATGCAATGACACTGGGTGTGGTTCATGAAAAGAAAATACATGCAATGACACTGGTGGATCCATATGTGGTTTGTGGAAAGCACAGACATGCAATGACTCTAGTTGTGGTTCATGAAAAGAGCAGACATGCAATGACACTGGGTGGATCCATGTGTGGTTCATGAGAAGAACACACATCCAATGGCGTTGGTGGATCCTTATGTGGTTTGTGAGAAGAACATACATGCAATGACACTGGCTGTGGTTCATGAGAAGAATACACATGAAATGACACTTGTGGATCCATGTGTGGTTTGTGAAAATAACAGACATGCAATCACACTAGGTGGATCCATGTGTGGTTTGTTCAGAAGAACACACATGCAATGACACTGGTGGATCCATGTGTGGTTTGTGAAAAGAACAGACATGCAATCACACTAGGTGGATCCATGTGTGGTTTGTTTAGAAGAACACACATGCAATGACTCTAGCTGTGGTTCATGAAAAGAACACACATGCAATGACACTGGTGGATCCATGTGTGGTTTGTGAAAAGAACAGACATGCAATCACACTAGGTGGATCCATGTGTGGTTTGTTTAGAAGAACACACATGTAATGAAACTGGTGGATCCATGTGTGGTTTGTGAAAAGAATAGACATGAAAATACACTCGGTGGATCCATGTGTGGTTTGTTTAGAAGAAGACACATGCAATGACACTGGTGGATCCATGTGTGGTTTGTGAAAAGAATAGACATGCAATCACACTAGGTGGATCCATGTGTGGTTTGTTTAGAAGAACACACATGCAATTACTCTAGCTATGGTTCATGAAAAGAACACACATGCAATGACACTAGTGGATCCATGTGTGGTTTGTTTAGAAGAACACACATGCAATAACTCTAGCTGTGGTTCATGAAAAGAACACACATGCAGTGACACTGGTGGATCCATGTGTTGTTTGTGAAAATAACAGACATGCAATCACACTAGGTGGATCCATGTGTGGTTTGTTTAGAAGAACACACATGCAATGACACTGGTGGATCCATGTGTGGTTTGTGAAAAGAACAGACATGAAATCACACTACGTGGATCCATGTGTGGTTTGTATAGAAGAACACTCATGTAATGACTCTAGGTGTGGTTCATGAAATTAACACACATGCAATGACACTGGTGGATCCATGTGTGGTTTGTGAAAAGAACAGACATGCAATCACACTAGATGGATCCATGTGTGGTTTGTATAGAAGAACACACATGCAATGACTAGCTGTGGTTCATGAAAAGAACACACATGCAATGACAGTGGTGGATCCATGTGTGGTTTGTGAAAAGAACAGACATGCAATCACACTAGGTGTATCCATGTGTGGTTTGTTTAGACGAACACACATGCAATGACTCTAGCTGTGGTTCATGAAAAGAACAAACATGCAATGACACTGGTGGATACATGTGTGGTTTGTTTAGAAGAACACACATGCAATGACTCTAGCTGTGGTTCATGAAAAGAACACACATGCAATGACACTGGTGGATCCATGTGTGGTTTGTGAAAAGAACAGACATGCAATCACACTAGGTGGATCCATGTGTGGTTTGTTTAGAAGAACACACATGTAATGAAACTGGTGGATCCATGTGTGGTTTGTGAAAAGAATAGACATGAAAATACACTCGGTGGATCCATGTGTGGTTTGTTTAGAAGAACACACATGCCATGACTCTAGCTGGGGTTCATGAAAAGAACACACATGCAATGACACTGGTGGATCCATGTGTGGTTTGTGAAAACAACAGACATGCAATCACATTAGTTGGATCCATGTGTGGTTTGTTTAGAAGAACACACATGCAATTACTCTATCTATGGTTCATGAAAAGAACACACATGCAATGACACTGGTGGATCCATGTGTGGTTTGTTTAGAAGAACACACATGCAATAACTCTAGCTGTGGTTCATGAAAAGAACACACATGCAGTGACACTGGTGGATCCATGTGTGGTTTGTGAAAATAACAGACATGCAATCACACTAGGTGGATCCATGTGTGGTTTGTTTAGAAGAACACACATGCAATGACACTGGTGGATCCATGTGTGGTTTGTGAAAAGAACAGACATGCAATCACACTATGTGGATCCATGTGTGGTTTGTATAGAAGAACACTCATGTAATGACTCTAGGTGTGGTTCATGAAATGAACAGACATGCAATGACACTGGTGGATCCATGTGTGGTTTGTGAAAAGAACAGACATGCAATCACACTAGATGGATCCATGTGTGGTTTGTATAGAAGAACACACATGCAATGACTCTAGCTGTGGTTCATGAAAAGAACACACATGCAATGACAGTGGTGGATCCATGTGTGGTTTGTGAAAAGAACAGACATGCAATCACACTAGGTGTATCCATGTGTGGTTTGTGAAAAGAACAGACATGCAATCACACTAGGTGGATCCATGAGTGGTTTGTTTAGAAGAACACACATGCAATGACACTGGTGGATCCGTGTGTGGTTTGTGAAAAGAACAGACATGCAATCACACTAGGTGGACCCATGTGTGGTTTTTTTAGAGGAACAGACATGCAATGACATTGGGTGTGGTTCATGAAAAGAACAGACATGCAATGACACTGGTGGATCCATATGTGGTTTGTGGAAAGAACAGACATGCAATGACTCTAGCTGTGGTTCATGAAAACAACAGACATGCAATGACACTGGATGGATCCATGTGTGGTTCATGAGAAGAACACACATCCATTGGCGCTGGTGGATCCTTATGTGGTTTGTGAGAAGAACATACATGAAGTGACACTGGCTATGGTTCATGAGAAGAACACACATGCAATGACATTGGTGCATCCATATGTGGTTTGTGAAAAGAACAGACATGCAATCACACTGGGTGGATCCATGTCTGGTTTTTTTAGAAGAACACACATGCAATGACACCTGTGGATCCATGTGTGGTTTGTGAAAAGAAAAGACATGCAATCACACTAGGTGGATCCATGTGTGGTTTGTATAGAAGAACACACATGTAATGACTCTAGCTGTGGTTCATGAAAACAACACACATGCAATGACACTGGTGGATCCATGTGTGGTTTGTGAAAAGAATAGACATGCAATCACACTAGGTGGATCCATGTGTGGTTTGTTTAGAAGAACACACATGCAATGACACTAGTGGATCCATGTGTGGTTTGTGAAAAGAACAGACATGCAATCACACTGGGTGGATCCGTGTGTGGTTTGTTTAGAAGAACACACATGCAATGACACTGGTGGATCCATGTGTGGTTTGTATAGAAGAACACACATGTAATGACTCTAGCTGTGGTTCATGAAAAGAACACACATGCAATGACACTGGTGGATCCATGTGTGGTTTGTGAAAAGAACAGACATGCAATCACACTAGGTGGATCCATGTGTGGTTTTTTTTAGAAGAACACACATGCAATGACACTGGTGGATCCATGTGTGGGATGTGAAAAGAATAGACATGCAATCACACTAGGTGGATCCATGTGTGGTTTGTTTAGAAGAACACACATGCAATGACTCTAGCTCTGGTTCATGAAAAGAACACACATGCAATGACACTGGTGGATCCATGTGTGGTTTGTGAAAAGAACAGACATGCAATCACACTAGGTGGATCCATGTGTGGTTTGTTTAGAAGAACACACATGCAATGACTCTAGATGTGGTTCAAGAAAAGAACAGACATGGAATGACACTGGTGGATACATGTGTGGTTTGTTTAGAAGAACACACATGCAATGACTCTAGCTGTGGTTCATGAAAAGAACACACATGCAATGACACTGGTGGATCCATGTGTGGTTTGTGAAAAGAATAGACATGCAATCACACTAGGTGGATCCATGAGTGGTTTGTTTAGAAGAACACACATGCAATGACACTGGTGGATCCATGTGTGGTTTGTGAAAAAAACAGACATGCAATCACACTAGGTGGATCCATGTGTGGTTTGTTTAGAGGAGCAGACATGCAATGACACTAGGTGTGGTTCATGAAAAGAACAGACATGCGATGACACTGGTGGATTCATATGTGGTTTGTGGAAAGCATAGACATGCAATGACTCTAGCTGTGGTTAATGAAAAGAACAGACATGCAATGACACTGGGTGGATCCATGTGTGGTTCATGAGAAAAACACACATCCAATGGTGCTGGTGGATCCTTATGTGGTTTGTGAGAAGAACATACATGCAATGACACTAGCTGTGGTTCATGACAAGAACACACATGCAATGACACTGGTGGATCCATATGTGGTTTGTGAAAAGAACAGACATGCAATCACACTGGGTGGATCCGTGTGTGGTTTGTTTAGAAGAACACACATGCAATGACACTGGTGGATCCATGTGTGGTTTGTGAAAAGAACAGACATGCAATCACAGTAGGTGGATCCATGTGTGGTTTGTATAGAAGAACACACATGTAATCACTCTAGCTGTGGTTCATGAAAAGAACACACATGCAATGACACTGGTGGATCCATGTGTGGTTTGTGAAAAGAACAGACATGCAATCAAACTAGGTGGATCCATGTGTGGTTTGTTTAGAAGAACACACATGCAATGACACTGGTGAATCCATGTGTGGTTTGTGAAAAGAACAGACATGCAATCACACTAGGTGGATCCATGTGTGGTTTGTTTAGAAGAACACACATGCAATGACTCTAGCTATGGGACATCAAATGAACCCACATGCAATGACACCGGTGGATCCATGTGTGGTTTGTGAAAAGAACAGACATGTAATCACAGTAGGTGGATCCATGTGTGGTTTGTTTAGAAGAACACACATGCAATGACTCTAGGTGTGGTTCATGAAAAGAACAGACATGCAATGACACTGGTGGATACATGTGTGGTTTGTTTAGAAGAACACACATGCAATGACCCTAGATGTGGTTCATGAAAAGAACACACATGCAATGACACTGGTGGATCCATGTGTGGTTTGTGAAAAGAACAAACATGCAATCACACTAGGTGGATCCATGAGTGGTTTGTTTAGAAGAACACACATGCAATGACACTAGTGGATCCATGTGTGGTTTGTGAAAAAAACAGACATGCAATCACACTAGGTGGATCCATGTGTGGTTTGTTTAGAGGAACAGACATGCAATGACACTAGGTGTGGTTCACGAAAAGAACAGACATGCAATGACACTAGTGGATCCATATGTGGTTTGTGGAAAGCACAAACATGCAATGACTCTAGCTGTGGTTCATGAAAAGAACAGACATGCAATGACACTGGGTGGATCCATGTGTGGTTCATGAGAAGAACACACATCCAATGGCGCTGGTCGATACCTATGTGGTTTGTGAGAAGAACATACATGCAATGACACTAGCTGTGGTTCATGAGAAGAACACACATGCAATGACACTGGTGGATCCATATGTGGTTTGTGAAAAGAACAGACATGCAATCACACTGGGTGGATCCGTGTGTGGTTTGTTTAGAAGAACACACATGCAATGACACTGGTGGATCCATGTGTGGTTTGTATAGAAGAACACACATGTAATGACTAGCTATGGTTCATGAAAAGAACACACATGCAATGACACTGGTGGATCCATGTGTGGTTTGTGAAAAGAACAGACATGCAATCACACTAGGTGGATCCATTTGTGGTTTTTTTAGAAGAACACACATGCAATGACACTGGTGGATCCATGTGTGGGTTGTGAAAAGAATAGACATGCAATCACACTAGGTGGATCCATGTGTGGTTTGTTTAGAAGAACACACATGCAATGACTCTAGCTGTGGTTCATGAAAAGAACACACATGCAATGACATTGGTGGATACATGTGTGGTTTGTGAAAAGAACAGACATGCAATCACACTAGGTGGATCCATGTGTGGTTTGTTTAGAAGAACACACATGCAATGACTCCAGCTGTGGTTCATGAAAAGAACAGACATGCAATGACACTGGTGGATACATGTGTGGTTTGTTTAGAAGAACACACATGCAATGACTCTAGATGTGGTTCATGAAAAGAACACACATGCAATGACACTGGTGGATCCATGTGTGGTTTGTGAAAAGAACAGACATGCAATCACACTAGGTGGATCCATGAGTGGTTTGTTTAGAAGAACACACATGCAATGACATTGGTGGATCCATGTGTGGTTTGTGAAAAGAACAGAGATGCAATCACACTAGATGGATCCATGTGTGGTTTGTTTAGAGGAACAGACATGCAATGACACTAGGTGTGGTTCATGAAAAGAACAGACATGCAATGACACTGGTGGATCCATATGTGGTTTGTGGAAAGCACACACATGCAATGACTCTAGCTGTGGTTCATGAAAAGAACAGACATGCAATGACACTTGGTGGATCCATGTGTGGTTCATGAGAAGAACACACATCCAATGGTGCTGGTGGATACTAATGTGGTTTGTGAGAAGAACATATATGCAATGACACTGGATGTGTTTCATGAGAAGAACACACATGCAATGACACTGGTGGATCCATATGTGGTTTGTCAAAGGAACAGACATGCAATCACACTAGGTGGATCCGTGTGTGGTTTGTTTAGAAGAACACACATGCAATGACACTGGTGGATCCATGTGTGGTTTGTGAAAAGAACAGACATGCAATCACACTAGGTGGATCCATGTGTGGTTTGTATAGTAGAACACACATGTAATGACTCTAGCTGTGGTTCATGAAAAGAACACACATGCAATGACACTGGTGGATCCATGTGTGGTTTGTGAAAAGAACAGACATGCGATCACACTAGGTGGATCCATGTGTGGTTTGTTTAGAAGAACACACATGCAATGACACTGGTGGATCTATGTGTGGTTTGTGAAAAGAACAGACATGCAATCACACTAGGTGGATCCATGTGTGGTTTGTTTAGAAGAACACACATGCAATGACTCTAGCTGTTGTTCATGAAAAGAGCACACATGCAATGACACTGGTGGCTCCATGCGTGGTTTGTGAAAACAATAGACATGCAATCACACTAGGTGGATCCATGTGTGGTTTGTTTAGAAGAACACACATGCAATGACTCTAGCTGTGGTTCATGAAAAGAACAGACATGCAATGACACTGGTGGATACATGTGTGGTTTGTTTAAAAGAACACACATGCAATGACTCTAGCTGTGGTTCATGAAAAGAACACACATGAAATGACACTGGTGGATCCACGTGTGGTTTGTGAAAAGAACAGACATGCAATCACACTAGGTGGATCCATGAGTGGTTTGTTTAGAAGAACACACATGCAATGACACTGGTGGATCCATGTGTGGTTTGTGAAAAGAACAGACATGCAATCACACTAGTTGGATCCATGTGTGGTTTGTTTAGAGGAACATACATGCAATGACACTAGGTGTGGTTCATGAAAAGATCAGACATGCAATGACACTGGTGGATCCATATGTGGTTTGTGGAAAGCACAGACATGCAATGACTCTAGCTGTGGTTCATGAAAAGAACAAACATGCAATGACACTGGGTGGATCCATGTGTGGTTCATGAGAAGAACACACATCCAATGGCGTAGGTGGATCCTTATGTGGTTTGTGAAAAGAACAGACATGCAATCACAGTAGGTGGATCCATGTGTGGTTTGTTTAGAAGAACACACATGCAATGACTCTAGCTGTGGTTCATGAAAAGAACAGACATGCAATGACACTGGTGGATACATGTGTGGTTTGTTTAGAAGAACACACATGCAATGACTCTAGATGTGGTTCATGAAAAGAACACACATGCAATGACACTGGTGGATCCATGTGTGGTTTGTGAAAAGAACAAACATGCAATCACACTAGGTGGATCCATGAGTGGTTTGTTTAGAAGAACACACATGCAATGACACTGGTGGATCCATGTGTGGTTTGTGAAAAGAACAAACATGCAATCACACTAGGTGGATCCATGTGTGGTTTGTTTAGAGGAACAGACATGCAATAACACTAGGTGTGGTTCATGAAAAGAACAGACATGCAATGACACTGGTGGATCCATATGTGGTTTGTGGAAAGCACAGACATGCAATGACTCTAGCTGTGGTTCATGAAAAGAACAAACATGCAATGACACTGGGTGGATCCATGTGTGGTTCATGAGAAGAACACACATCCAATGGCGCGGGTGGATACCTATGTGGTTTGTGAGAAGAACATACATGCAATGACACTGGATGTGGTTCATGAGAAGAACACACATGCAATGACACTGGTGGATCCATATGTGGTTTGTGAAAAGAACAGACATGCAATCACACTGGGTGGATCCATGTGTGGTTTTGTTAGAAGAACACACATGCAATGACACTGGTGGATCCATGTGTGGTTTGTATAGAAGAACACACATGTAATGACTCTAGCTATGGTTCATGAAAAGAACACACATGCAATGACACTGGTGGATCCATGTGTGGTTTGTGAAAAGAACAGACATGCAATCACACTAGGTGGATCCATGTGTGGTTTGTTTAGAAGAACACACATGCAATGACACTGGTGGATCCATGTGTGGGTTGTGAAAAGAATAGACATGCAATCACACTAGGTGGATCCATGTGTGGTTTGTTTAGAAGAACATACATGCAATGACTCTAGGTGTGGTTCATGAAAAGAACACACATGCAATAACACTGGTGGATCCATGTGTGGTTTGTGACAAGAACAGACATGCAATCACACTAGGTGGATCCATGTGTGGTTTGTTTAGAAGAACACACATGCAATGACTCCAGCTGTGGTTCATGAAAAGAACAGACATGCAATGACACTGGTGGATACATGTGTGGTTTGTTTAGAAGAACACACATGTAATGACTCTAGATGTGGTTCATGAAAAGAACACACATGCAATGACACTGGTGCATCCATGTGTGGTTTGTGAAAAGAACAGACATGCAATCACACTAGGTGGATCCATGAGTGGTTTGTTTAGAAGAACACACGTGCAATGACTCTAGCTGTGGTTCATGAAAAGAACAGACATGCAATGACACTGGTGGATACATGTGTGGTTTGTTTAGAAGAACACACATGTAATGACTCTAGATGTGGTTCATGAAAAGAACACACATGCAATGACACTGGTGCATCCATGTGTGGTTTGTGAAAAGAACAGGCATGCAATCACACTAGGTGGATCCATGAGTGGTTTGTTTAGTAGAACACACATGCAATGACACTGGTGGATCCATGTGTGGTTTGTGAAAAGAACAGAGATGCAATCACACTAGGTGGATCCATGTGTGGTTTGTTTAGAGGAACAGACATGCAATGACACTAGGTGTGGTTCATGAAAAGAACAGACATGCAATGGCACTGGTGGATCCATATGTGGTTTGTGGAAAGCACACACATGCAATGACTCTAGCTGTGGTTCATGAAAAGAACAGACATGCAATGACACTGGGTGGATCCATGTGTGGTTCATGAGAAGAACACACATCCAATGGTGCTGGTGGATACTTATGTGGTTTGTGAGAAGAACATACATGCAATGACACTGGCTGTGTTTCATGAGAAGACCACACATGGAATGACACTGGTGGATCCATATGTGGTTTCTGAAAAGAACAGACATGTAATCACATTGGGTGGATCCGTGTGTGGTTTGTTTAGAAGAACACACATGCAATGACACTAGTGGATCCATGTGTGGTTTGTGAAAAGAACAGACATGCAATCACACTAGGTGGATCCATGTGTGGTTTGTATAGTAGAACACACATGTAATGACTCTAGCTGTGGTTCATGAAAAGAACACACATGCAATGACACTGGTAGATCCATGTGTGGTTTGTGAAAAGAACAGACATGCAATCACACTAGGTGGATCCATGTGTGGTTTGTTTAGAAGAACACACATGCAATGACACTGGTGGATCTATGTGTGGTTTGTGAAAAGAACAGACATGCAATCACACTAGGTGGATCCATGTGTGGTTTGTTTAGAAGAACACACATGCAATGACTCTAGCTATGGTTCATGAAAAGAACACACATGCAATGACACTGGTGGCTCCATGTGTGGTTTCTGAAAAGAACAGACATGCAATCACACTAGGTGGATCCATGTGTGGTTTGTTTAGAAGAACACACATGCAATGACTCTAGCTGTGGTTCATGAAAAGAACAGACATGCAATGACACTGGTGGATACATGTGTGGTTTGTTTAGAAGAACACACATGCAATGACTCTAGCTGTGGTTCATGAAAAGAACACACATGCAATGACACTGGTGGATCCATGTGTGGTTTGTGAAAAGAACAGACATGCAATCACACTAGGTGGATCCATGAGTGGTTTGTTTAGAAGAACACACATGCAATGACACTAGTGGATCCATGTGTGGTTTGTGAAAAGAACAGACATGCAATCACACTAGTTGGATCCATGCGTGGTTTGTTTAGAGGAACAGACATGCAATGACACTGGGTGTGGTTCATGAAAAGAACAGACATGCAATGACACTGGTGGATCCATATGTGGTTTGTGGAAAGCACAGACATGCAATGACTCTAGTTGTGGTTCATGAAAAGAACAGACCTGCAATGACACTGGGTGGATCCATGTGTGGTTCATGAGAAGAACACACATCCAATGGCGCTGGTGGATCCTTATGTGGTTTGTGAGAAGAACAGACATGCAGTCACACTGGGTGGATCCATCTGTGGTTTGTTTAGAAGAGCACACATGCAATGACACTTGTGGATCCATGTGTGGTTTGTGAAAAAAAAGACATGCACTCACACTAGGTGGATCCATGTTTGGTTTGTTTCGAAGAACACACATGCAATGACACTGGTGGATCCATGTGTGGTTTGTGAAAAGAATAGACATGCAATCACACTCGGTGGATCCATGTGTGGTTTGTTTAGAAGAACACACATGCCATGACTCTAGCTGGGGTTCATGAAAAGAACACACATGCAATGACACTGGTGGATCCATGTGTGGTTTGTGAAAAGAACACACATGCAATCACACTAGGTGGATTCATGTGTGGTTTGTTTATAAGAACACAAATGCAATGACTCCAGCTGTGGTTCATGAAAAGAACAGACATGCAATGACACTGGTGGATACATGTGTGGTTTGTTTAGAAGAACACACATGAAATGAATCTAGCTGTGGTTCATGAAAAGAACACACATGCAATGACACTGGTGGATCCATGTGTGGTTTGTGAAAAGAACAGACATGCAATCACACTAGGTGGATCCATGAGTGGTTTGTTTAGAAGAACACACATGCAATGACACTGGTGGATCCATGTGTGGTTTGTGAAAAGAATAGACATGCAATCACACTCGGTGGATCCATGTGTGGTTTGTTTAGAAGAACACACATGCCATGACTCTAGCTGGGGTTCATGAAAAGAACACACATGCAATGACACTGGTGGATCCATGTGTGGTTTGTGAAAAGAACACACATGCAATCACACTAGGTGGATTCATGTGTGGTTTGTTTAGAAGAACACACATGCAATGACTCTAGTTGTGGTTCATGAAAAGAACACACACGCAATGACACTGGTGGATCCATGTGTGGTTTGTGAAAAGAACAGACATGCAATCACACTAGGTGGATCCATGTGTGGTTTGTTTAGAAGAACACACATGCAATGACACTGGTGGATCCATGTGTGGTTTGTGAAAAGAACAGACAAGTAATCACACTAGGTGGATACATGTGTGGTTTGTTTAGAGGAACAGACATGCAATGACACTGGGTGTGGTTCATGAAAAGAACAGATATGCAATGACACTGGTGGATCCATATGTGGTTTGTGGAAAGCACAGACATGCAATGACTCTAGTTGTGGTTCATGAAAAGAACAGACATGCAATGACATTGAGTGGAACCATGTGTGGTTCATGAGAAGAACACAGATCCAATGGCGATGGTGGATCCTTATGTGGTTTGTGAGAAGAACATACATGTAATAACACTAGCTGTGGTTCGTGAGAAGAATACACATGCAATGACACTGGTGGATCCATGTGTGGTTTGTGAAAATAACAGACATGCAATCACACTAGGTGGTTCCATGTGTGGTTTGTTTAGAAGAACACACATGCAATGACACTGGTGGATCCATATGTGGTTTGTGAAAAGAACAGACATGCAATCACATTGGGTGGATCCGTGTGTGGTTTGTTTAGAAGAACACACATGCAATGACACTAGTGGATCCATGTGTGGTTTGTGAAAAGAACAGACATGCAATCACACTAGGTGGATCCATGTGTGGTTTGTATAGTAGAACACACATGTATTGACTCTAGCTGTGGTTCATGAAAAGAACACACCTGCAATGACACTGGTGGATCCATGTGTGGTTTGTGAAAAGAACAGACATGCAATCACACTAGGTGGATCCATGTGTGGTTTGTTTAGAAGAAGACACATGCAATGACACTGGTGGATCTATGTGTGGTTTGTGAATAGAACAGACATGCAATCACACTAGTTGGATCCATGTGTTGTTTGTTTAGAAGAACACACATGCAATGACTCTAGCTATGGTTCATGAAAAGAACACACATGCAATGACACTGGTGGCTCCATGTGTGGTTTGTGAAAAGAACAGACATGCAATCACACTAGGTGGATCCATGTGTGGTTTGTTTAGAAGAACACACATGCAATGACTCTAGCTGTGGTTCATGAAAAGAACAGACATACAATGACACTGGTGGATACATGTGTGGTTTGTTTAGAAGAACACACATGCAATGAGAATTGTGGATCCATGTGTGGTTTGTGAAAAAAACAGACATGCACTCACACTAGGTTGATCCATGTGTGGTTTGTTTAGAAGAACACACATGCAATGACTCCAGCTGTGGTTCATGAAAAGAACAGACATGCAATGACACTGGTGGATACATGTGTGGTTTGTGAAAAGAACAGACATGCAATCACACTAGGTGGATCCATGAGTGGTTTGTTTAGAAGAACACACATGCAATGACACTGGTGGATCCATGTGTGGTTTGTGAAAAGAATAGACATGCAATCACACTCGATGGATCCATGTGTGGTTTGTTTAGAAGAACACACATGCCATGACTCTAGCTGGGGTTCCTGAAAAGAACACACATGCAATGACACTGGTGGATCCATGTGTGGTTTGTGAAAAGAACACACATGCAATCACACAAGGTGGATTCATGTGTGGTTTGTTTAGAAGAACACACATGCAATGACTCTAGTTGTGGTTCATGAAAAGAACACACACGCAATGACACTGGTGGATCCATGTGTGGTTTGTGAAAATAACAGACATGCAATCACACTAGGTGGATCCATGTGTGGTTTGTTTATAAGAACACACATGCAATGACACTGGTGGATCCATGTGTGGTTTGTGAAAAGAACAGACAAGTAATCACACTAGGTGGATACATGTATGGTTTGTTTAGAGGAACAGACATGCAATGACACTGGGTGTGGTTCATGAAAAGAACAGATATGCAATGACACTGGTGGATCCATATGTGGTTTGTGGAAAGCACTGACATGCAATGACTCTAGCTGTGGTTCCTGAAAAGAACAGACATGCAATGACACTAGGTGGTTCCATGTGTGGTTTGTTTAGAAGAACACACATGCAATGACACTGGTTGATCCATGTGTGGTTTGTGAAAAGAACACACATGCAATCACACTAGGTGGATTCATGTGTGGTTTGTTTAGAAGAACACACATGCAATGACTCTAGTTGTGGTTCATGAAAAGGACACACACACAATGACACTGGTGGATCCATGTGTGGTTTGTGAAATGAACAGACATGTAATCACACTAGGTGGATCAATGTGTGGTTTGTTTAGAAGAACACACATGCAATGACACTGGTGGATCCATGTGTGGTTTGTGAAAAGAATAGACATGCAATCACACTAGGTGGATCCATGTGTGGTTTGTTTAGAAGAACACAGATGCAATGACTCTAGGTGGGGTTCATGAAAAGAACACACATGCAATGACACTGGTGGATCCATGTGTGGTTTGTGAAAAGAACAGACATGCAATCACACTAGGTGGATCCAGGTGTGGTTTGTTTAGAAGAACACACCTGCAATCACTCTAGCTGTGGTTCATGAAAAGAACACACATGCAATGACACTGGTGGATCCATGTGTGGTTTGTTTAGAAGAACACACATGCAATAACTCTAGCTATGGTTCATGAAAAGAACACACATGGAATGACACTGGTGGATCCATGTGTGGTTTGTGAAAATAACAGACATGCAATCATACTAGGTGGATCCATGTGTGGTTTGTTTAGAAGAACACACATGCAATGACACTGGTAGATCCATGTGTGGTTTGTGAAAAGAACAGACATGCAATCACACTAGGTGGATCCATGTGTGGTTTGTTTAGAGGAATAGACATGCAATGACACTCTGTGTGGTTCATGAAAAGAACATACATGCAATGACACTAGTGGATCCATATGTGGTTTGTGGAAAGCACAGACATGCAATCACACTGGGTGTGGTTCATGAAAAGAACACACATCCAATGACACTAGTGGATCCATGTGTGGTCTGTGGAAAGAACAGACATGCAATGACACTTGTTGTGGTTCATGAAAAGTACATAGATGCAATGACACTGGTGTATCCTTATGTGGTTTGTGAGAAGAACACACATGCAATGACTCTAGCTGTGGTTCCTTAAAAGAACAGACATGCAATGACACTAGTGGATTCATATGTGGTTTGTGGAAAGAACAGACTTGCAATGCCATTGGTTGATCCATGTATTTCATTGTACAAGACACTCACTTTCCATTTTTATACTACTCAGTTTTGCCCTTGGTTTTTTGATACTACTCAGTTTTGCCCCCCTCTCTCTATCTTTCATAGAAGACCAAACATGTGCTCACTATGTCTGCTACTCCCTAATTTGTTTTCACAGTTGTCACGCGGATCGTGCGCACCAACCGTTGATTCTGTGCGATCCAACGATGATTGTTGCACATGTCGTGCCCTTCACAGTATAGCGTGAGACAGCATGGATGTCTCCCTCAGCGAGACTTCTACAAGAAGGAACACGATGCCGTCCATGGAAAAAGTCATTGAGCGGTCATGTCATTTTTAATCAAGTCTGAAAAGCCTACTACTGGTACTACTACGCCACAACATATGCGTCATCGAGTGCACGGTCGTCGATGGACAGCTGCAATTTATTGCCACTTGATTTTAATAAGACACATCCCATTTTTTACGCAGCGGCTCTCAATCTCACTTCCAACTGGGCCCCACCGTAATAAGCTTGCACGCGCTAGACAGAGGCCGAAGAGCTCAGATCGACGAGACCTAACGTCTCCGGCTTCATCGAGTCACTCGCAGCCATCAACACATCCCTTTACCCAATCTATCACAACCGCACAAATCTCGTCGTACAGCCACCTACCTTCCCCTCTACATTTCCACTTTTAACTATCGCCAATTTTAGGGCCGTGTCAAACTTCGTACATAGAAATTGTGTGTGTGCCCTTTGCATGCGGCTCAATACAGAACTGCCATGCATGGCCTGGGGAAAAAACGTGACATACCGTATGCAAGTGCACGGTGTAGTAGATCACAAGCGCGTTGCATGGTGGTGCAACGAAACATGCCTTGCTTCCATCCACCTTAACTATAGAGCCTCTCTCTGCACACCCACTCCCACTCTCGCTCACTCTCCCCACGCAACCCTCTCCACCGTCCCATCAGCATCCACACACTCCCGAGAATACCCCGTCCGTGCCGGCGATGGCCGAGGAGGATAAGGTGTCCATCGTCGCCTCCGAGGCTGCCGACGAGGATTCCCCCGTCTCCTCGCGGGTCCCCCTCGACGCATTGAAAGCAACCGCCGTCCCTGTCCAGGCCCCCGTCCCCGCTACTGACAGGGCCGCCGAAGAGGGGCCCCCGGCCGGCGAGGAGGCCCCCGCCGGTCACAAGAACATCAAGCACTTCTTGGGCACCTATGATCCAGATAAGTACATCGCTCCGCTGAACCCCTACGACACCGGCATCGACGACCCATGGTCAGAGGTAACTAGGTTTTGTTCCCCTCCCCTGGTTCTTTTACCGTTCCCATCATTGGATGCTAGATCTTGGTTTATTAGGATTCACTTGTTCGCATTTCGATTGCTCGGTCTTCTTACATCATCTACTCCCCCGTTTTCCTTTTCTTCCAATAGGTTTCCGGCAACAATGTCTACAGCGATGACGAGTCCATCCACACCAAGACTCATCAGGTGCTGAGGAGGCTGCGGGCCGGCCAGTACGATGCCTTCTTCAGGGAGGCTCCCCACGCTGTCCCTTCTTCAAGGGGATCGCCTCCTGCTGGGTGAGTCTCCCTGGCACCGACTTCAACTCCTTACTAAAGCATGCAGACGCCCCGGGCTCCGGCATCCACAAAGGCGGCGAGCGTGAGACTGTGAACATCAACGCCTACATCACTGAACACCGGGCTCTCGGCATTCACCTCCGAAACCTCCAGCGGGTGGCCATCAAAGAGGGTCGCATGCCTCCAATCAGGCCCAAGGCCCCCAAGATCAAGGGACTGGGCAGCAAGAAGTGGAGGAAGCGCCAGAGGGAGGAGGCGGAGGCGCGAGCGCATGAAGGACGGGTTGGATGTGTCCTTTAATGTATCTGCTGCTGCGCCTGCTGCTGCTAAGCAGTTTCTAATTTTCTATATTTTGCTTGCATCCTATTCCTGGTTGAATGCATCGAACCTTGTTTTCCAAATGAATGTATTCTTCCTGGTGTGATTTGCTGCTCTAGATTTGCTACCTGATCGGAGGCAAAAAGAGGTCCAAAAGGGAACGAATTATAGAAGAGAGAATCTTCTCTAGATTTGCTACCAATTTGGGCAAAATGAAACATATCTGTTTAGCGAGAGAGGAAAAGGGTACTCTTTCAAACTGCCAGTTAACGAGCTACCATCTTGACAAGCTACAAGACACATACATAAACATAACACAAAGAGGGTTAAATTTATTTTACTACTCTCACTTGAGGCGCTAGACATCTTGATAAGATAACTGAGTTCCACAAAATAGAAACATAACACTGAGAAGTAAAATTTAATTCACTTCTCATCAGACCACTTGAGGTGCTTGCCATCGTTCCTAGGCGACCAACTGCGATCATTCCAGGTGGATCTTACATTATTGGCCCTCCATAGCTCACGAAATGCAAGTTCATCCCACCTGTGATCTGACTTGGCTTCCCTATCTTCAGCATCCTGTGGCACAATTAGAGGTGCATCACATGCCTGATTGTTGCCACTAGAAGATGCTGCCACTCTGTTTGCTGCTTCAGCTACAACCTCTCTATCAGCTGCTTCTGCTTCAGCTACAAGCTCTCTTTCAGCTGCTTCTGCACCTCTGTTAGCTGCTTCAGATGCAGCCATTTCCTTTGCATATGCAGCTTCAAACTCAGCTATTCTGCATTTTCTACAAAGGGCTCCCCTAAGCTCATCTTCCCTCTTGCAAATAGGGAAAAACACGAGGTAACATAGAAAAAAATGGATCTTCTTGTACAGCTGGTAGGTCACGTAAGCATCTATGGCTGCATACTTTAGGTTTATATCAGACAACGGGCACTCGTCCCAGAAATCGTGCCTATCCGTAGAGAAATCTTCCTTCATTCTGTCGTACGACTCATCGAGGATTCTAGTTGTGAGTGATGCCATTCCATCCTTCCTCGAGCCCTCTGGGATCTTGACAAGACGCTGAATATCGATCCAGTTGTGCACAGGAATTATAATTCCATCTCGATAAAATTTCGAAAAATCAGTTGTATTGTCGACAGTGCAAAAAACAATTCCCTTTTCTACAAGGAACTGGCGCAGCACCGGACATTTCCTATCAGTCCTGAAAGTATGTAGTTTGTCATCACCAAAATTTGTAACTACAAATATTTTGTCAATGCAAGATCATCATCTGAATATAATTTTGAAAAGTTTAGTAAATGCAAGATCAAGACTCTCAACATTGTCTTGTCATAATTTATTTGGTCCTAAATAAAATCCAGTAGTTGCAAGATGAGCAAATGGATAAAGAACAAGAGGAGAAAACCCTAAAAGCGGTTACCTACAGAGAGCAAATCTATAAACCGGGAGAGGTGGTAGACGAGGACGTGTTTCCTCATGGCCAGTTGAACAACAGCGACTTCACTCCCTTCATATGGGCGCTCCAGGGTGTACTCGTGGTCCAATCCTACAAACTTGTCCTCGTCTTTCTCAAGCCAACCCTCGTACATCCTCAGGACACGCACCACTGTCTCCTCCTCGTTGGTGTAGACAACGTCTATCTTCTTATTGTCATGGGTAGTGAAGCTTGTCTCTAGAGTGCAACAACCTTCCATGGCGGCAAGGAAAAGACGGGAAGAAGACAAATGACAGGACGAAGAAGAGTGGTTTCTGCGGGGCAGGGGAACGGTGGAACCGTCAATTTGCTTTTAAGGTAGTGGTTAACGACGGGGACGGAAGTCCAAGGAGAGACGTGTGGTGGTGGATGTTCCAGCTTCTGAGTAGACAAAAAATAATTATAACGCCGATACATGTGTCCTATTTTTTCACGTCAATACACTGGGCAGCGGGTGTTTTCCTATCCACTGTGCCAACACTACAAGCCTACGTGACAGCCACCCTACCTAAGCGACGGGCACGACATAACGGCGAGAACTAATAGGGGGCCCAACTTGACGGCCGTTGGCCTAATTTTTTATATTGAAATGTAAAGTTTAATTCGTGCCGAAAAAGACCCTCTGAGTATTTGGCACACCAACTGTAGTCATCCCGGCTGATTTCAGGGAACTTGGGTACCGCGTTGCCTGGGCGCCCCAACTTTCAGGCGCAAAATGATATTCTCACTTTTATGGTGGCTACATGTCGTAAAACACATAGGTGAAAGAAGTACTCCTTTGTGTTGCTAGGTCACCCATGCAATAAGGATAGCATTTGGTTTGTGTCACACCACACATCATACTTCCCCCTTTTTACCCCTAGATAAAGGATGTTGGGTTGCATTGCTGTCACTCAATACATACGTCGTTGTCATTCAGCCTCCCATTACCTACATACATCATACTTATTAATGGAAAACATTATAAACACTAGTGCAATGATTCATATGTTGTGATATGTTGTTAGTATTATCACATCTCTCTCATCTACCCCCACTTGGTGGTGTCAATCACCTCATGATATGGATAAACAAGGCATTATGTATAGATCTAAACCATTACATGCATCATAGAATATTCCCAAAGTATGACAAACCATACAAGATCCAATACAATGGTAAATGAATAACAAGTACTATCTCATAACACAATATTCACCATAGGAATTACATAGATAGATCCATACTCATGCAAGGCATTCTGAAAAGTTCAGGTCCATTTGACTTCATATAGGTCCTGAAACATTGAAAACATGGTTTTTCTGCCCTGCTGGGTTATAACCAAAATAAAGGGGATCATTGGTAAATCCCCAAAAATCAATGTAAAACATGCATATAACATTATATATGATGCAAATATGTGGATAAATATGTTAACAAACTACAAAGTTCAGTATCCATTTTACATGCATCAGCGGGCAGTGCTATGCAGCAATTGATGGCGAGGGGATAGCACGGGACGTGTGATGTCACATCAGAACTGCAGCACCTGCGCTCCCTTTAATGTTCTATGCAGGCACAGGGATGGGGCGGCACTTGTCTCCCATGCGCGTTGTCACTAACTTGGTATTTGTTGACTTGTGTTCCCATGCCACGCCTGGCCCGAGAGGAGTCTCTCTATTGACGACATTGTGGGGAGATGAGTAGAGTACCCACCAATGTCTCTTATCTCCTTCATGACCCCGCTCCTAGGTACGAACTCTTCTTCATTGATATGACCTTGTTGGGGGGTCGAATCCTCCCAACGTGCTGAGGCACAATGCGAGGGTCCCCCTTTCCTATTGCATCGATAACTTCCTATTTAGGTAAACTAATTTCAACACCTAAAGTATGTAAGAAAGGTCTACCAAATATGATAGGGAAAAATGTACCTTGAGAACACCCAAATACTATAAATGAGAAGGGTATTTGAACTTCCCTACAAGTACTTCAACATTTCTAACCATACCAAGAGGACAAATATATTATTTATTAGAAAGTTCAATGGTCATACCTACCTCTTCCATTTGTATTAGATCAATATTTGTCCTAACTTCAAGATATAAGGAAAATGGTATAACACTTATTCTTGCTCCAATATCACAAAGACCATGTTAAAATGAAGTCCCAATAGCACATGACATAATTGGCTTACCCATTTTAGTAGTGTTTCCTTCAATTACCTTGGTGGAATCTTCACATAAATAAACATCGCATGGATCTTCTTCATTTAATTCATTAATAGAAAAAACTTGATGTTGAACTTCAACTTGTTCATAAGGTATACAACAACTTTCAACACTTTTTTGCAATAGTAGTAAGTAAGTTGTCCTTCACTCTACATGGATATGGAGGAGTATCAACATACTCTTTAGCTTTAGTAGATGAAACAATGCTGACCTGCTTAATTATTTTAGGCATAATAATGGAATGCTTAACAAGCTCAACATATTTAATAAATATTTCTTTAGGAACAACAATATGAATAGAAAAAGATTTAGCATCTACTACTAAAACATATGGATCAAGATTGAACATGTTACCCAATTCTTCAAACAAAGCAGAAGTAGAGAAATCCACTACACATGCATATTCATGTTCTAAATGGGGTTCATTACCTTTATCAAGATCCTAGTTGTCAGTACTTTCAGATATTATATTCAATAAATCCCATGCTTATTCCATACTATTACGGGTAAAACTTCCTCTATAAAGTCCTTTTGATGTTGAGGAAGTCTCACATAAAGATTGGTCAATATAATGCTTTTACATAAACCATGAGAAGAATTCTTATGAAGGAGATCTTTTAATCTCCCCCAAGATTGAGTAATACTTTCTCCAACATGAGGCCAAAAATTATAAATATGACAATGATCACTATAAGACTTCATAGGAGAATAGTATTTGAGATAGAAAGCCTTCTTTAGAAATTCCCAAACAAGACGATGTTCTTCATTGAGATATTTAAACCATAAGAGAGCATCCCTAATAAGAGATAAATATAATAATTTCATTTTCACTTCTTTTTCAGAAATACCAGAGAGTTTAAGGAGAGAACATCTCTCTTCAATCATTTGTAAATGGTACAAAGAAATTTTACTTCCATCTCCTAAAAAGATTTTTTCATAACATCTTTAACAACACCCATAGGAATTTGATACTCCCTCTCTAGCACAGGAGGTTTGTACAAATTTTTCTTCTTAACAGAGTGAACATAGCTTAAAAGAGAAGCTCTAACAATTTTAGTGATCATCGTAACAACAATAAAGTAGAACAATAAATGGTAAAAGTAGCTTTCAATCTTCCTTACGAAACCGACTTACCAATAGCACTACACTCCCCCATCAATGGTGCTAGAAAATTATCTTAATATCTCCCAAGTGTAGGAGATCTGTCATAGTACTTCCAATATAGAAAAGGTTGTCAAACCCACGAGGAGCTGAATGTATTGGTTAGTAATTTCAACAAGTAAAATAGTAAAACAGTAAAAGATGTAGGAGTTTTGGGTTTTGGGTTTATGCTTTGCAGAAAAGTAAATTGCAGGAATTTAAATGCTCTTTTCAGAGAAAGTACATTCCTCTATGCGGCAATAGGAAAATCTCAAGTGCGTGTTCTTATATGTGAAAATGTTTTTGAGGGCGGTATGGATTCACTTAGCATAAATATACTAAATGAGTAAGATAATTTTTATTCTTGTTGGACAGAGCTTAAAATAGGTGCAGACATATACATGTGCAAGTACACACCTAATGATTGGTCCTAAGTCCATTTTCATGTGGAATCAAAGGACTCATTAAGACATAAATGTCAAGCATTGCTTAAAGTTCTAAGGTTCCCGATCAAGAACCGCCCTACTACAACTCAAAGTCTCAAGACACAGTTTCTATCATTTCGTCCCTTCCTACTCTCTCCATTACACTAATGTCAAACTATGAGCCCATAAAGGTGAAGTAACATGCATCTGGCTTTTGCATATTACCATCATAGAACCACATAAAATATTAAAACTTAATCAAATACTCATTGCATACTATATATATCCTATGCCCTCAGGAACATGGGAACTACTCACAACGGTGAAACATGGCATGGACCAGTAGCATATGGATTAGGAAACAATCTGAAAGTATAAATTTACCACAAAATAATGACAATTTACCAAGCACAATCATTCACACAACAGTTAGACAATATTACACAGTTCAATCTACCACAAACTATGAGGTGGATGACATTAATCTCCATATGGAGATGGTGTTGATGTTGGGGGAGATGGAGATGGTGATGGAGAGACTCCCCCCCTACACCAAGGAGGAGTGGTGGTGACGACGACTTCAATTTCCCCCCTCTTCGATGGCCTCGGACATCAGGATCGGCCCTCTCCTGGAGTATGAGAAGACTTTAACCTCCACCATCGGTTCTGTAAATCGTGGAAAAATAGGGCATAGGTTTTCTATCGAATCAGAGGCATACGAAAAAGGAGGATCTGAGATGATATTCAAGGAGGGAACGAGCCCATGTGGCATGACCTAGGGTATGGGCCTCGCCACTGGTTCTTGTTCGGTCCTCGTGGCTCCTCTCATGTGTTTCAAATGCTCACTGTCCTTCTCCCGATGAAAAACTTTCGTGGTATTTTCCTCCGAATTAATTGGTGTCTAAAAAGTCCCTAAACCATCAAAATACCAAAATAGGAGGTCCTGCCTCTCAGAAATTAAATACCGAAATAGGGTACTTTGTATGAAAGTCTCATAAATCATCTAAAAATGCATAAATAATGATGTAGCAATGCCAATAACAATATAAAATAGTCCTATATGTGGCTATTATCATAATACAAAATGCATGTATCAACAACATGTTTGCTACATAGCGTTCCCTAGAATATGACCTAGATCTGATTAATAAAGGGTATATCAGGCGCATCGGTAATGGTGCTAACCTACGTGCATAGCGAAGCCATGGATTCCATGTGAATCTTATCTCTGACCATACACACGTCAAGACTAATATAGATTGCGATGGGTATCGGACTTTCTGCACCTAGATGGATCGTGGAATGAGGTACTGCTTCGCCTCTAGGTCATCATGTCAACATGTTGACAGGAGATATTGAAGATACATAACTCTAGACACAATGATGCCAATTTCATTGCTTGGAGCCCCTACTCCAGATGTAAGTGGCAGTGGCATCCACCTGTCCCGCATACGCCGCCCACGGAAAAACTTGTATGTGGCTATCACGGCAAGCCACTAAAATTAAACGACTAAAGTGGACATAACCGTATAATCCATTAGAGCCGGTAGCGTCAAAACTTCGGTGATGTGGAACTTAGGCTGGATGCATGGACAATGCGACAAAACGTAGGTAGCTTACTCGCGACCAGCATGCATGATCGAATGATGCGGCCGGAGGCTTAGCTACTCATAGATGTAGATATACGATAGTAATTATATTGCAGATTTCATATGGACTTAGAAAGTTATGTCGTTCCCTTGAGGCTGCCGACTGATCGATGGGTACCATGATTTTATCGAAGGCAAAATTTTGGGTAGAAGAAGCCTACAACCTGTTGAAGTATGATCCAAATTCTATTAGGGAGGCTAACTTCTGACGGAGAGGAGTGAGGGCCATCGCCGGAGGCTTGGGCCAAAACGGAGCGGAGTCTAAAGTTAGTGGGGGAGCGGCGGGCGAAGCTCCCCATAGTACGGATCATTGAAGACCTAGGTTTCCATCATTATATATACCTCTTGTAAGTCACCGGCTGGGATAAGTTGCATCTGTGAAAATCTCCGGTGTTGTGTAAACACTCCCCGATATAGTGAAGTTTCGCTGGCTGGCGCCCGTGGTTTTTTCCTCTCCCTGTTGGAGAGGTTTTTCCACGTTAAATTTCTGTCCCATTTGTTGTGATTTCTTTTTGTTCTTCATTACTTGCTGATACATTGCAAATGTATCTATAATTTTTGATGCTCCATGCTTGGTTTTATCCACTTTCGTGTGTTTTGTCCACACTTTGGAGTACTTTTCATATGATTTCTTGGACTAACCTATTAACAAGAGCCACAGTGCCAGCTGCCTGTTTTCTGCTGTTTTTGGTTCCAGGAAAGTCAGAAAATGAATATTCTCGGAATTGGATGGGACAAAAGCCAAAGTGCCTATTTTTCTATAAGACTCCAGGAGCCAGAATACGAGATGGAGGAGGGCCAAGGGCTGGCCACACCCTCCCCCCCAGGCGTGGGCTGGGCCTGGCCGCACCAGGGCATGGTGTGGTGGCCCCAGGCATCCCCTCGGTCTCCCTCTTCGCCTATAAGAAGCCTTCTGACCTAAAAACTTCGGGGGGTCGATGTTTTTCCACGAAAAGTTCCGCTGCACCGCCGCCACCGAAGGGGAGATTCGGGGGACAGAAAGTCTCTGTTCCGGCACCCTGCCGGGACGGGGAAGTGCCCTCGGAGCCATCTCCATCGATCTCCACCATCATCACCATCGCTTCTCCATCGACCATCCATGTTTCTCCCATCTATGAGTGAGTAATCCCCCGCTGTAGGCTATGGGGATGGTAGGGATTGGATGAGATCGTTCATGTAATGGCATCAGATTGTTAGGGCATGGTGCCTAGTATCTTTTATTAGTGCTTTATGACTTTGTTGCGACTTGTTGTGCTTAATGCTTGTCACTAGGGCCCGAGTGCCATGAATTCAGATCTGAACATGTTATTGATTCATTATGATAGTATTGTTTTTGGTCTTATCTACAAGTTGTATACACACGTCGTTGTCTGGAACATATGGTCCCGGCGATGTAAATCGGGTAGCCGGAAGGAAAGGCTTTGATGTGAGGATCACATGTGTTCACGGAGTGTTAATGCTTGCTCGGTGCTCTATTAAAAGGAGCACCTTAATTGCCGTAGTTCCCTAGAGGCCCCCGCAAACGGGTCAAGGACAAAAGATGTTGTGCAAGTTCTCATTGCGAGCATGTATGACTATATATGGAACACATGCCTAGGATTGTCTAGTACTTGGATGCTTTATCTTATTTATCTGCAATTGCCCTATGTTCTGATTGCTATGTGAATTGTCTTATCCATGCAACGCCCGTCCATCCATCCCTATGCCTACCGCACTCGAATCCCACTGTTTACTACTTTTGTTACTACTGTCTTTGCTTTGCTACTGCTGCTACTTTACTATTCCTACTACAAAACTATTGCTACTGGTAAACTGCTGTGAGCAAGATTGTTTCCAGATGCAGCTGAATTGACAACTCAGTTGTTAAGGCTGATAAGTATTCTTTGGCTCCCCTTGTGTCGAATCAATAAATTGGGTTTCACTTCCCTCGAAAATACTACGATACACACCCTATACTTGTGGGTCATCAAGACTATTTTCTGGCGCCGTTGCCGGGGAGCATAGCTTTATTTATCAAGTTCACTTGGATTCACTATTGTTCAAGCTAAGTTTATTTTCTCCTTGTTTGCTTGTTTCTTTATCAAAAATACAAAAAAAAGTAGTTTCTACTCTAGTTGTTATTTTCGTTGGTCTGTTATTGTCTTGCCTTATCATGCTTGTTGTCAATGGTTGGTTTCTTTGAAACTGAAGCTTATTGTCAAGGTGGGTTCATGGAAGATGAAAAATATTATTATAAGGAACACCGCTTGTCACAAAAAGGGAAACACTTATGGGGACAAATTGATAGGTTGTATACCATTGCTAGAAACATGTGCTCTACTTATAATGTTACTTATTGCTTTGATAAATCTTGTTGCTGTAGGAGGTACAAACACCTTCCTTTTCAATGTGAGTATAATGATAAAGTTACCATATCTTCCCATGTTAAGGGAAATTATGATCTTTATGATGTGGAACAAATTGAGGAATTTATTGCTTGGAAGGGTGCATTTGAACTTGCTAGTTTGCTTGAAAATATTAATGATTCGCATTATAAGTATGAGGTTTATGGTATACTTAAATTTTTCTTTGATAATTACAAGGATGAAAATGGCTATATTCTTGAATATTTTAGTAGATGCTTTCCACAAGTGGAAGAGACTAATGCCTTGTAGGATCCTATGGAAGAAGAAATTGATGAACCTGAAATCTCATTAGATGAAAAAGAGAAGGAGGGTGATGAACAAAAGGAGGAAGAATGGATTAGCTACCCATGCCTACCTTCTAATGAGAGTAACTCTTTATCCCTTACATTATTTGATTGTCCCCCATGCTTACTAAAGAAGGATGAATGTTATGTTCCCGAGGATTCTTTTGAAGATGTTTATGATAAAGCTCTAGTGCTTGTAGATCATGAAAAGCATGCTTTATGTGATAGTTATATTGTTGAGTTTATTCATGAGGCTACTGAAAATTATTATGAGAGAGGAAAATATGGTTGTAGAAGTTTTCATGGTATTGAAACACCTCTCTATGTGCTGAAAGTTTTGAAGTTACTCTTGTTTTATCTTCCTATGCCTGTCACTTTGTTATTTGCTTACACGATTCCTATGCATAGGAAGTGGGTTAGACTTAAATGTGTTTTGAATTTGCTCCTTGATTCTCTCTTTTACTTCAACTCATATTCCTTATGAGAGCATCCTCTCAAACTTTTATGCCTGAAGATGATAATATGTCTATTATTCTTGGGAGACCTTTTCTTAAATACTGTAGGAGCTGCTATTAATTATAATCAAGGGAAGGTGACATTCAATGTTAATGACAAGGAACACATTGTCTATTTCCTCAAGAAGATTTAAAGGACTTATGGTTTGAATTCAATTGAACATGTTGAGGGCATTCAAGTTGGAGAAATATATTGTCCCATACCAAGAGAAAAATTTGAAACTATTATGATTGGGACCATTCTATCAAGGTTGAGGTAACATAATCATTAGTGGAATACAAAGTTTTTTCTCATATGAAATTGTTTTGGTAACAAGACATGATCAACCTTGTTAACAAAAGTATTTCATTGAACAAAACAATGTTTTCACTATGATTATCTCCGCTTACTTCTATTCTATCCATTTTTGTTTTTGCTTATGCCTAACTTAAAGGCATTAAAGAAAAGTACTTATTGGGAGATAACCCAAAAGTTTTAGATGAGTCTTGGAAGTTATTACTTCAGTAATAACCGCTCCTTATCCTTTTTATTTGGTTTTTGTGCCAAGAGTAACCTCTAATGAGAGAGAAGTAATGATTGGGAAAGTTGTTGTCCCGAAACAGATTTTTGTGCTTCACCGTAAAAATTCGTGAGAGAGCTTTGTATGTCGGATTGAGCTGTAATGTTTTGTTCTTCTGCCCCAGGTTGTTATCTAACTTTCATTAGTTTAAAACTTGTTGATTTGAGCAACAGAAGGTGTTCTAAAATATTCGTCTTTACCTGCTGGTCCGTTTTGACAGATTTCTGCCATTTTCTGCATTTGCTTCTTGTGGGTTCCTTTTTGAGTTCTTTTGGGGAATTGAGCTTTTTGAAGGAAGTGCTACAGTATCTAGTGTTCTAATGGAATTTTATTTGGTGTTAGAACTGAACCTTAAGACTTATTTATCTTAAGTGCACTAATGTTGCTAATGAGATTGTGTGCAGTTTTGTATGAAGGAAAATTTTCAGGTGTATGGAAGGAATGAGTAATGATATGAAGGATGGACTAAAGTTCAAGCTTGGGGATGCCACGCATGTCACCCAAGAAATATCAAAGAAGTACAAGCGTCAAAGCCTGGGGATGCCCAAGGCATCCCCTTCTTCATCAATAAAAATCCCAGGTTTCTTCCAAACGCTTCATTTTTATTGTTTCATGCATAGTTGTGTTGTTCTTGGATCGTCTTCTTTTTCGTTTTTGTTTTGGTTTTTTGTTTGCTTTTGTTTGCTTAGTTTGCTGAATAAATTGGTTGGACCCACTCTTTCATACATTGGTTTTCAAATAGTTTGGTTTGGTTTGGTTTGGAAATGAGTAGGAAAGCTCATGCTTAAGTGGTAAAGAGAGCTTGTTTTTGACTGTGGCCTATGCTTTCTCATGCCATGCTTGATATTGTTTTGGCTTTATGCTTAGTATTCTTTGCTATAGCATGACTTGTTATAAACAATTGAGATTGCTTAATGTGCCTTGGATGAATCATGTGTTTTTTTAGCATATTAAAGCATCGTATATTGGTATTCTCCTTTGATGCTTTATTTGGGTTGACTTGGCACATGCTCACACCATGTTATGACTATCCCAAGTCACCATAAGCCTTTATGATCCTTTAGTTTTCAACTTGTAGTATCACTTTATGCTTTGATCAATGATGTTTTGTCGCTCTGCATGATTATGCCATTATTGCTCTCTCGTTTGTCGCTCCCTTACTATTGCTAGCCTTCACTTACACTGAGTGTTTTACTCATGTTTCCAACTCCCTAAAACCAAATATTTCCAAAGTGTCCACCATACCTACCTATTAGCATCATTTGCTACTTCCGTGGATATTCAATATGCCTTGTTTTCTTCCGAATAAAATGTTTGCTTGTTATGAGAAAGTTAGTTAGTAAAGCTCTCACGAACTTGATGGCACACTTTATTTCCTGCACTTAATAAACCTGTACCATTGTGAACTCTCCATGAAAGTTATATGCTTGCTAATTATAGGCTGGGGATTAGCAGAACCGTGCTGTCACGGCGAACTCTTTCAACACTTGTAAATATATACCCAGTTGATACCTTGCTCTTTTGTTTGCGGATGTCGTCGGTGTGAAATAAAAGGGGAGCCTGTAAGTCCATGGAGTTATGTATGTGAGTTAGAGAAACGCCTGGGCCGCTGGTCTAATCCATGCTGGCATGGTGGAAACCTGCAGCATAACCATAATGATATCTATGAAGCATTCTTCTTATAAAAAAAGACAGATAGCTATTGAGAAAAAGAAAAAAAAAGAGATTTATGAAAAGAGGAAAGAGAGAAAAAAAGCACCATTTTCCCATGGTAAATAAGAAGATTGCTGAGATACTTATTGTCTGCTTGCCTTGTCATTTTGATATGGGGATTCTTCCGTATCATCGGGCAAGGGTTACCCCGTTGGCGGTTCTCTATGATACGCACATACTTACGATGACAAGAACTTACCGGTAACTAAAGTTGAGTAGCATGAGGAGCGGCCCTCGTACTCAAGGGACTTGGGATTTTCAATTTATAGTCTGTGAAGCATATAACTCAGATTGGACCTCACTTTCACCTTAACCACATTAAAGATGCTTATGACAGGGGCAATGAGATCTCAAAGCTAATGAGTACCATACTTTCAGCATTTGGAAGCTTTTCAAACTTTTCAAAACCTTTTCATTTCCTTGTTGAGTCTCCACACATTCTTTGAGCACCTTCTTGAGAGCATAGTGGCCATTCTTAGTTCTATGTGCATTGTCCCAAGACTTGTTGATTGATGCACATCTTGATATTGCTTGTTTTAAACTATTTGTATCCAGTCACTCTTATGAACTTTGAAGGTGTCCTATGCATTTATATTTGCTACTCTATTGAGGGACAAGCTGAATGCCACTATGCTATGTTTTCTTTATGTGAAACAAATAAACGTCTTGCAAAGCATTGTTATTCATGAAATCTATTGTTTGTGCCTTATTATGTTGCATCATAGTTTCTTTGTCTTATTGCTAGAACTTTGTCTTTCATGTTATGATTGAAGTACTATGATCCATCTTTGAATGTTTTACAAATATTTTGATCAAGTCTTTGATGGTGCATGTCACCTCAAAAATTATTCTTTCTTTTTATCACTTACCTACTCGAGGCCGAGCAGGAGTTAAGCTTGGGGATGTTGATACATTGCAAATGTATCTATAATTTTTGATGCTCCATGCTTGGTTTTATCCACTTTCTTGTGTTTTGTCCACACTTCGGAGTACTTTTCATATGATTTCTTGGACTAACCTATTAACAAGATCCACAGTGCCAGCTGCCTGTTTTCTGCTGTTTTTGGTTCCAGGAAAGTCAGAAAATGAATATTCTCGGAATTGGACGGGACAAAAGCCAAAGTGCCTATTTTTCCAGAAGACTCCAGGAGCCAGAATACGAGATGGAGGAGGGCCAGGGGCTGGCCACACACCCCCAGGTGCGGGCTAGGCCTGGCCGTGCCAGGGCATGGTGTGGTGGCCCTAGGCATCCCCTTGGTCTCCCTCTTCGCCTATAAGAAGCCTTTTGACCTAAAAACTTCGGGGGGGTCGATGTTTTTCCATGAAAAGTTCCGCTGCGCCGCCGCCACCGAAGGGGAGATTCGGGGGACAGAAAGTCTCTGTTCCGGCACCCTACCAGGACGGGGAAGTGCCCTCGGAGCCATCTCCATCGATCTCCACCATCATCACCATCGCTTCTCCATCAACCATCCATGTTTCTCCCATCTATGAGTGAGTAATCCCCCGCTGTAGGCTATGGGGATGGTAGGGATTGGATGAGATCGTGCATGTAATGGCATCAGATTATTAGGGCATGGTGCCTAGTATCTTTTATTAGTGCTTTATGACTTTGTTGCGACTTGTTGTGCTTAATGCTTGTCACTAGGGCCCGAGTGCCAGGATTTCAGATCTAAATATGTTATTGATTCATTATGATAGTATTGTTTTTGGTCTTGTCTACAAGTTGTATACACATGTCGTTGTCCGGAACCTATGGTCCCGAAGTGACAGAAATCGGGGTAGCCGGAAGGGAAGGCTTTGATGTGAGGATCACATGTGTTCACGGAGTGTTAATGCTTTGCTCCGGTGCTCTATTAAAAGGAGCACCTTAATTGCCAGTAGTTCCCTAGAGGCCCCGCTGCAAACAGGCTGGCAGGACGAAAGATGTTGTGCAAGTTCTCATTGCGAGCACGTATGACTATATATAGAACACATGCCTAGGATTGTCTAGTACTTGGATGCTTTATCTTATTTATCTGCAATTGCCCTATGTTCTGATTTCTATGTGAATTGCCTTATCCATGCAACGCCTGTCCATCCATCCCTATGCCTACCATTTCCATCGCTTTTGTTACTACTGTCTTTGATTTGCTACTGCTGCTACTTTACTATTCCTACTACAAAACTGTTGCTACTGATAAACTTCTGTGAGCAAGATTGTTTCCAGGTGCAGCTGAATTGAAAACTCAGTTGTTAAGGCTGATAAGTATACTTTGGCTCCCCTTGTGTCGAATCAATAAATTGGGTTTCACTTCCCTCGAAAATACTGCGATACACCCCTTATACTTGTGGGTCATCACTTGCTTGTCGCAAAGCTAACACAACAAGCTGCAAACAATGATTGTAGCGCGACCTCCACTCTAGTCTAGTCCGAAGACACACGGACAACATAATTACGAACAAAAAATCATGTCCTAAAGTAAGCACAATCGCCACGTCTCGACCGTTGACGGTCACCTCTGAAGATCAACCGCTCCCATAGGATCCCCTTGTCGATGCACTATCCACCCTTTATGTCATAAAGGAGGTGTCAAGTGGATGGTAGTGTCGGGAAATATGCTACGCAATACAATATTTTCAAGTGCATAAACCAGATCAAATTATGCATGAGTGAGGCAATAGACGGAAGTTTGTCGATAACAAGGTTGACAAAGACCGTCGTCACCGCTGCTCCTTGTCATCATGGTCGCAAAGTTGTGGCCTCTGACACCTTGCATGGCTAAGGGCATGGTCTATCTTCCACCTCTATCCCAGCAACGATACACAACCTCCCACACCTCCGGCACGATCCAGGACAATCTGCCACAGTCATCGTTGTTAGATTTCATACGAGCACTATGGTGTAGTACACCACCTGTTCGTATTACCCTCTGTAAATGCCACCATAGGGGCTTTTCCTATGTCTATTTAACGCGTACCCCGAGCCACCAAAAGGGCATCGATTTCCCTCAAACAACATGGTATCGAGCTAGCCTCTTCCCCTCCTGGTGCTTCCGATTCTGATCCAAAATCTGATTGCTGATCCTCAGCAATTAGCCACTACCAGAATTCACCAAGCCAACAATCGATTCCCTCCCTCCCCAAATTCCCATGGCAAGCAATCCGTGTGGGGCCCATAGATTAATCCTCTGAAATCCCTATTATGTATACACCACGGTCCGATGATCAGTCTGTCGTGGCACATAACCGACAAGTATCAAAGTAAACATCCATTAATTAAGCGGATACAAGTCATACCTTAACTGCCATTATGGCTACACTAATCAACATCAGCAGAACTTCATCAAGCGTAGAGCCCGAGCCATGCCTTAACCTACATGCAGCTGACTGGGAGAATATCCTAGATCGCATAGTCGTCAACGTCACCTTCTTCTCAAGATCTTACCAAGTTAATAGTCAGGGACAATGCCAGTGAGTACTTTGAATGTACTCGCAAACCACCTTAAAATAGTAACAATAAGAGGATATGTAATATGGCTACGGTAGTAGGAGGGCTCCATGAGAGGTTCGTTTATAAAATAGTTGCTCTTGTAGATATAGCATCTACATATCTTTGGTGAAAACTTTGGTAAAACATTTTGAAAACATTTTGAAGAGTCTTGAAAACACGAGGACTAGGTCACCCATTTGTTTCTTTCTTCTAGTTATCTCATGACCAAACTCCTTTCTTTCCTTTCCGACCATCCCATGGTCAAAACTTTTCCAAAGCCTTTTCTTTCCCAAAGTCTTTTTGAAATCAAAACCAGCACCGATCTACAGCAACCTTCCCAACCGTCCATGGTCGTGGACACGACTATTCGAATAGGTTTACACTCTATAGAGGTTGTACACTTTACCCACACCATCCGGGTACCCTGCCCTGATCTACACCGATCATGGGTCGAGTAACCGGTCAAGACCCTCGGAATGCCCACTCTAGTATAAGCGCCTAACCTACGAGTCATTCCCCTCAACACTGGGACATCAGGTACCGTAGACAAAACGGAGCACCTTTTTCACTTCACAAAGTGTGCGCTTTCAATGAGAGGCTCATAGTAACGTCTAGCAGCCTGCAGCCGTTTGTTTCTTCACATGGTCGACGCGTCGTGGACCATTACAGGAGAAGACCTAGCCTCTAGGGATCACCATCCCCTGTAGTAGTTGTGAGACAAATCATACTGGAGTAAACAAACTTTGAATCTAGCCCCTTCCCATATAGGAGTAATATGGTTGCACCGGTTAATTGTTCTGGCAAAACTACAAAGAACCAGGTGCGTTTTCATAAACATTTTTCCTCCTCTTTCTTTCAGCATTTTGTAAAACAAAAACTTTGTCCTTTCTCAAACTTCTCTTGGTAGGTCAAACCTCACCAAGATATTATCATAAAATATTTTGTAAGACTTTTCCGGGGTATTCCCATCCTATAGCTTTGCTTCGGCTAAAACTGGATCTCCAAAGGGGTATGGTGTATTACACAAACTATCATACTAGGGACAAGTAGGTGCCACCAAGGGGGTTGTACTTAGTAGTACAAAAGTGTAATGGTTTGGAGGAGCCAAGCCACTACCAGGTATAGATCATCATATAATAAAATAATGTAGTTTTCATAAAATAATAGGTAAAACATGCATAAGTAAAATAGTAGGGCAAGTCTTATGAGAAAGAAAGTGGCTTGTATGTGATTAGCAAACTGGCAATATAAGTCCCTGGACTTCTTCTTAGAATACCAGAATAATCCAATAATAACCACTTCTTCTAGTCTCCGATATAATCGCAACTATCATCGTGAGAGGTAGCACATGCAAGCAAACAAAGCCACAATCAACACAAGGCATGCAATCATCATTGCAATATAGCAAACAAACATACAAAACTTTACTATATTCAGTAGGTTTTTATGGATTGAGATCATAGCATTGGGAAAATACTTTAATTTGTCTTTTGTGGATTTGCTTGTATGATTTACTTATCAAATACCACCTAAAGAAGGGGTTTTAAACTAAGGCTTGGGTCTGTATGATATATATATACAAAAATTATATCAACAGATAGGTATTGGAATAACAAGGGCAACAAAAGTGGTTTCATGATTTTATCAATTTTCCTTACTTAGTTATGATTATTCTAGTGGAAATCCCCTAGTTTAGGTGAATAATTCGACAGAAAAAATCTGTAGCTCCAATAAATTTATCCCCAAAGGTTTTTGTACATATTTGAGTTCGTGATTTTTGATAATTGGAATCACCTCAAAATAATTACCAGAATGCCCTTGGAAAATTCTCAAAGTCAGTTATGTAGTCTATTTCTCCTTTTAACCAGATTTATTTATAGGTCCAAACGGCATGAGACTAAGGACATTGGATAGGCATTGCAAATACCTTCCCTTAGAAATTGGAATCACTATTTTTGGAGTTTCTAAACTTCATAAATGATTTATCTAGTGATAATACCACCTACAGAAGTATTAAATTCATTAAAATTAACAGAGGCTCAATAAATAGTGATCTCCTAGTTTTTGATGTATATGTATGTATCACCTCACTGAGAGGTGGAAGTAGGTCAATACCATTTTTGGTTGGGACTAAGGAAATTCCTAAAGTCTGAAATGTCTTGTTTTTGCTATTTTTGTTAGAGGCAATGTGGGAAGAAATCTAGGGTTAGGCCAAAATGACATGAAAGGTACCTAGGGTTCCTTTCAGCACAAAAAGGTTTCAACCTAATTGGAGTTATAAAAATCCCTGAAAGGATTTAATGGTGAAAAGGACACATCTACATAATTAATTTACTATGAGTAATCTAGACAAAATTTTAGTCAACCTACTATACTACATGACGAGGGTTTAACTCATCAATGCCCATTGTTATGGACTTGGGTTTTGGAGAAGGAGGGATCGCTGGAACCATCTATCGGATAGTAAACATGAACATAGGGGACTCGAAGATTTACCTAGGTTCAGGCCTCGTAGAGGTCCCTACTCCTGCTTGTCTGCTCGTGGAATTATCAAAGGAGTCGAGGATTACAATGGTGCGCAGATGTAATCTGTCGAGGGTTGTGGAAACTAGGGTTGCGTGTGTACTCCTTGTCGCCCCCTCCTAGCCTTTATATAGATAGGCTAGGTCTCGGGTAGCAGGTCGAGTCGGTTACAGGTTAGGGTTTCCCTTTAAACTTTCTATCTTTAGCTTCTTCTTGTTCCACAAGTGATCGAGAGTTCGTACGTTACTCGAGTTCTCTATTTGGGCCTTGGCGACACCGTGGGCTTCCGCTGTATTTAGGTTGTATATACCAAGCTTGAGTACCTATAGGGTATACCCATGTCACTACATGATAGAGGATTTATCAGAGAACATGTACGAAAATGTATGTGGGCAAAAACTTGTATTTCTCATTTTATTCTGGAATTAAAGCTATCAGTAGATTTCTGGAGTATTATTTAAAGGAAAAAGAAAACATGAGCAAATGGGTTGGATCTATGTGGTAAATAGGCCGCACTGAGGCATGTCAGCCCAGGTTCATCCGCAGACGTGTGCGCTCGGCCGCGTTCAAACGCGAGGCACGGGGCCTGACGGTCAGGGTAACATAGAGGTGAAGGGGTACTGGGGAACCCCGGCCGTTCGATCAAGTTTGGATCGACGGCCAGCAGTCGTCGTCCTCCCCGAGTCACACCCGGTGGTGGGAAACCCTAACTGAGAGGGAGATAGGTAGGCGAGGGCTCACCGGCGGCATACGGGAAATGGCGAGGGTGCAGGTCGATGTGGTGCATCAGGCTGTGCAGAAAGAGGGGCGGCGGGAACCCTTTTGATGACAGGAGGAGCCTCGCACGAGGGCATCTGCATGCATGGGTCGGATTTCACCGGAGAGCACTTTTGAGGTTGCTGCAGGGAAAAGGGAGGTAGGGTTAGCTAGAGGGGGTCTAGGAGGTCTCAGTATAGGAACATGCATAGGAAGAAGAGTGGGGAGAGAGCATACGGGCTTGATCTTGAAAATGGTCGAAGGAGCTTTTCTCATTTCTCCTGGCTAGGGACAAGCTGGGGAGGAGCTCTGCAGCTTGGGGGAGGTAGGTGGGAGTGAGGGGAAGGCAAATGAGAGGCATAGGTGCGCGGGGTGGAATCTGGCCTATTTAAACCGGGAAGGGTCCATGGTGGACAAGGTTTTGACAATGGCAAAGGAGGGGTGATGGTCGTTGATAGGGCCTCAGGGGTAGTGGAGGATGTGTGTGGGGTCACAGAGATGACCAGGGCGACAAGAGCAGTAGTGCCAATCAAGTTTTATGCCCTCACATTATTTTGGCCATTCAAAGATAAATGGACATGGAGAGGGTGTAGGTCCAGCTATTGCCATGACTTGGGGGCTAGAGGGTTTCTGGTCCAGGACAGTGAGAGAGAGCAGGGAGGTTGCTGCTGCAGTAATGGAGCAATTTGGCCACATGTGCTTATCTCTCCTTTGCTTGTTTGCTTCCAAACACTATGGGACAAGGGGGAGAGTAGTTGCGTACTGTAGCTCTGCAGTGTCACGGCCAGAGGTGTTGTGGTCCGCTGGGGAGGGTCATTTGACAATCTTTGATGGTAGTTTGGTTTAGTAGTTGATCAAGTTTTGGTAAGAATTCCATTTGGTCATAATGCTTGATTTTTAAAAGTCTCTCCAAATTTGATCTTGGCAAGATGGTTCCATGGTGCTGGTAGGTACATAAGATCAAGTTGCACCTTTGAGAATTATTTGTGATTTATTGGAGGATTTTTTATGCACTTTATACCAATCCTTCAAAAAGTGATGAAACTGTTTATTTGAATTCTTTTGAAATTTTTGAATTTTGCAAGGTCATTTTTGGATTTGTGATGGTCCCAAATGTGAGTTCACACATTGGACAATTTTCCCAAGAATTATTGAAGAGTAAAAATATTTAAAACATTTATTTTATCATTTCTGCCATTTAAAAAAGGCAAAAAGAAATAGTAAAACTCTTCATAAATGTTTATTTTTGAAATGGGAAGGTAGGGTATGATACATAGGACTCAAATGTTCCCTAAGTTGACAAGGTTCTTTGGAGAAAAAGAAACTTTCCTTTGTAAAAGGAGTTTTGTTGTTTTTGTTAATTAAAGGAATTTAATTGTTTTGGGGCCAAAAGAATTATGGATAATATTTGGTAAATTTTTTATCCAAGGTAGATGATGTACACAAGGTATATCGAGCATTTTAAACCTTGGTATTTGAGAATCCAACTTGATTTTGGTAAGAAACAAAGAAGAAAGGATCTAGGGTGATGTTATCTTCATAGCATCAAAACCTTGTTGGATCTTGGAACTCAGAACTCTCCTTGGGGAAGGGAATATATGGATGGATAGAGCAAGTGATGTAGATCACCATGGTATAGAGGTTTGAGGTTGATCATGATTGATCTCTCCAAGGATTGAAGCCAGAAATTGAATGAAATAAGGGTGCCAGAATAGTTTATCAAATAGCCTCCAAAACCATGTGGGTGCTAGAAGCACAAAGCTCCATTTGAAACAAGTGAAGTAGGTATGGATAGACCGTTATGAGTAGAGAACATTCATGCAAAGAGTTGGCAAAAATAAGATAGTATGGAGATGTGAGCTTCTTCCAAAGTAGACTAGTTGATAAGATTTGCAGAATTTATTATTTTCTTGCCTGCAAAACCATCAAGAACAAGTGAGTTGGAGGATTATATAGCCAAGGTAAAAAGTGGTCCTTGGTAGCCGTTATGATGGTATACAATATGGTTCAAGTGCATGTCAAAAAATGCACAAGAGTTAGAAATGATGGAGACTCAAATATGGCATCTTGGGAATATTTCCAAACTTATTCATATTTGGCAAATTTAGGGTTTTTGACTAGAATATAAGAGGGGATGTTTTTGATTGGTTGCAAGGTCCCAAATCATCGTAGAATTGATGATGTTTAAGTGTAGATTTATAAGATAGGATCCATGCTTGGTATTGATCTTCAAAGACTTGGAAGCTTCTAGAAGAGATACCTTCAGAATTGATCTGGTTAAGGGTTTTAGATGATCACTTAGTGGCTAGATATCATATCCAACTTTGTATTCTTGCTTATGGTTTGTGATCTTAAAACATCTTGATTCTAGTGGATGAGCACCTAGAGTAGCTCATACTACTTCCTAAGCAGTCAAGTAAAACTGCAGGTCAAGGCAATTCAGCAGATAGCAGATCAAGACAAATCATCTTCCAAGCAAATCAATCTACTAATACTAGGGTTACCATCAAGATTATCTTGAGGTAAGGATGGTATTTTTAAGAGGTTGGAGTTTGAACAAGGTAAGGTCCTTGGTACTTCTACCAAGAGTAGAATTCAAAAGTTTTGTGAAAAGATTTTGGAGAACCTAGAGGTAAGATTGGTTGAAATTCTATCTTGGAACATCAGGAGATTATATCATATATATCTCCATAGTTTTGTCAATGGAGGCTAATAAAATAGTTATGGTTGCAAAGGCATCTTGGCTCATGTTTTGAAATGCTAGAACATTTGAGAATATGTAAAAAGAGTCAATACAGTTTTGTTAAGTAGCTTTTGTCAACTTAGGGTGAGGTAAGGAGTATATCATCTGCTACTCATTCAGATGTATAAGCATAGCCAAACAACAAGCATACACTACATCATTAAACAAGAAAAAGTTTTTGTTCCCCCTGATTTTTGCATTCTGGATAACTAATCAGGGTTGCTGAGATTGGGATGTTACAGTCCATCCCCATCGGCTGCATCGCTTGCAGCCGCCCTTGGTGCCCCACCTACGGAAAAACTGACGGGAGAAAACCATCTATTCTGCCTGGCGCAGGTTCTTCCTGCTCTTTGTGGAGTGATGGTTATGGAACTGCTTGACGGTTCCAACGTGTGCCCGCCAAAGACTCTAGAGGTTGAAGGAGCAGACAACGTTAGGAAAACGGTTCCCAATCTAGAGCATGCATCATGGATTTCTCGAGATCAGTTTGTTCTTGGGTGGCTATTGAAATCTCTGTCCTGGGAGGTTCTTGCGCATGTTCTTAGGCTTGAACATGCCGCTGATGTATGGGTTGCTGTGGAGGATATGTATTCTGCACGATCCAAGTCCAGGGTCTCTATTCTTCGTGGCGCCCTCGCAGGCACAAAGAAGCACGATCTTACTGCTGCCACATACATATCTAAGATGAAAGGTATTGCATTAGAACTTATTGTAGCAGGTCGCATGATCGATGATGAGGAACTCAAGGAATATGTTCTTAATGGTCTCAATGGCGAATACAATCCCCTCGTTGCCTCGGTAAATGCTAATCCAAACACTACTCTCGGCGACTTGTGTTCACAACTCACAGCCTATGACTACCGTCAAAAAATGCTCTCTGAAACTGGTCAAGGAGTTGGTACTTTTTCTTCCTCGGCCAATGCAGCAACTCATCATCAAGGTGGTAATTAACGTCGTCAAGGCTCTTGTGGTGGTCATAGTAATCAGCTTGGGCGCGCAAATCAGCGCTTTGATGGCCGTAATCAAGGACATCGACATTCTTCAAACACTAATCGTGGTCGTGGTCATGGTCGGATGTCATCGCCCTACAAAGATGTCACATGTCAAATTTGCAAGAAGCACGGTCACGCGGCGAGCGAGTGTTGGTGGCATTATTCGGACAACAATGATGATGATGATTCCTTGAATGATCACAAAAGTGCCAATACTGTTTCTTATGGTGTTGACACTAACTGGTATATGGATAGTGGTTCTACTAATCATGTCGCTAGCAAAATAAGCAAACTCTCCACTCATGATACCTACAAAGGGCGTGATCAAGTTCATACCACAAGTGGTAAAGGTATGATAATTCAGCATATTGGCCATTCAACATTGCACACACCTCATAGTTCCATCCAACTTTGAAATATCCTACATGTTCCCAGTGCATCCAAAAAGTTATTATCTTCACATAAAATTGCTCAGGACAATAATGCCTTTGTGGAAATTCACCCATCTTTCTTTTTGATTAAAGATCAAGCCACGAAGAAAATCATGTTTAAAGGTCCTTGTCATGGTGGTATCTATCCTCTCGTGAATATGTCAACGGAGCCTCATAAGCATGCCTTCATCACCATCAAGCCATCTTCATCCACATGGCATCGCCGTCTTGGGCATCCCTCGTCTTTTATTGTTCAACAAGTACTTAAAAAATATGTCTTATTCACCTGAAATAAATCCTTATGTTTGTGATCCTTGTCAACAAGCCATCAATTATCGTATCATACTTCTACAAGTGTATCCATTGGTCCTTTGGATCAAATATTTTCTAATGTATGGGGTCCTGCTCCTCCTTCTATTGGAGAACATTCATATTATGTAAGTTTCATTGATGATTATAGCAAATTCACTTGGATATATTTGCTCAAACGACGCTCTGATGTTTATCAAGATTTTCTTAATTTTCAACAACTTGTTTAACGGAAATTTGATCGCAAGATAATCATTATGCAAACCGATTTGGGTGGTGAGTATGAGAAACTTAATTCCTTCTTTCAAAAAGTGGGTATCACATATCATGTTTCTTGCCCACATGCCCACCAACAAAATGGTTCCGCCGAGCGTAAACATCGCCATATTGTTGAAGTTGGACTTGTCTTGCTTGCTAATGCATCCATGCCGTTAAAATTTTGGGATGAAGCTTTTCTTACGCAACATTTCTTATAAATTTATTACCCACTAAAGTTCACAATTTTGAAACTCCCACATCAAAACTCCTTGATATCATTCCTAACTATGACTCTCTTTGGGTCTTTGGTTGTCCATGTTGGCCAAACCTTCTCCCCTGCAACACACGGAAACTTTCTTTTCGTTCAAAACGATGTGTCTTTTTGGGCTATAGTCCACTTCATAAAGGAGTCAAACGCCTAGATGTATCCACCGGTCATGTTTATATCTCCCGTGACATTGTGTTTGATGAGAATATTTTTCCCTTTGATTCTCTTCATCCTAATGCGGGCGCTCAACTTAAAAAAGAAATTCTTCTGTTACCACCACATTTGTCTCATACATCTTCACATAATAAGGGGTTGCATGCTAATGACCCTATGCATGTTGTTCCAATTGTACCGGTTGTTGAACATGTGCAAATTTCCGAAGTAAATTCTACAATGAGAAGTACAAATCTCAGTCGTAATACACATGCAATATCAAGTACAGAAGAAGAGTCAATTGGCAATGGTCAAGGCACTAATTCTAATGAGGATTTACTTCAGAATTCCGTGTCAGCAGAGTCACCCGGTCACGAATCTACGATGGGATCGCCCTAGTCCCATACATGTGCATCTGCCCAACCAGGCGATGCCACGCCAACCAGGGACCGCGCCCATAGGTCGTCTGTCCCACCTCTGTCACCTGGCCCACGCATGTCGAGATGCGCTGAAATCGATGGCTCCACCAATGATTGCCTCTCCCGGTCCCCTATATCCAACAGTAACTCTACTCCCAATAGTACCGCTGACAACAAAACAGTGGCTGGGGACCAGACTTCCTCTGGATTTTTCTGTACCAGAATCTCCAAAGTCCACTCCTTCAGGATCTGTTATGCACAGCCATGTGTAGCGTCTTGTGCCGCCTCCGGTTCAGCCTCCGCCTATACATGAACCACATACTCGTTTGCAAAAAGGTATTCGACAATCGAAAATTTATATGGATGGTACAATGCTATGGCATGCTAACTTCTATAGGAGAACCTCGCAGTACTCGTGAGGCACTTGACAATCACAATTGGAAAAAGGCAATGGAAGATGAATATAATGCATTGGTACAAAACAAGATGTGGCATCTTGTTCCTCCAAACTCGACACTCAACCTAATTGACTGCAAGTGGGTATATCGCATCAAAACAAACATCAACAGCACTATTGATAGGTATAAAGCTCGACTTGTTGCAAAAGGATTTAAACAGAGGTATGGTATTGACTATGAAGATACCTTCAGTCCCGTTGTAAAAGCAGCTCCTATCAGACTCGTGTTAGCCATATCAGTATCCATGGGCTGGAGTTTGCGGCATCTAGATGTTAAGAACGTGTTTCTACATGGCGTTCTAGAAGAGGGTGTCTATATGAGACAACCACCTGGGTTTGAGGATCCTTCTGCTCCACGTCATATTTGCAAACTTGACAAGGCTTTATATGGCCTGAAAGAAGCTCTTCGAGCTTGGTACTCTCATCTAACTACCAAGTTTCATATGCTTGGTTTTATTACTTCCAAGGCTGATACCTCGTTGTTTCTTTACAACAATTCAGGTATATATATTTATATTCTCATCTATGTCGATGACATTATTGTGATAAGCTCGTCCGATCAAGCAATCTCTGCTCTTCTCTGTGATTTAAGCGATAATTTTGCTCTCAAAAATTTAGGTGACTTGCACTATTTTCTTGGTATTGAGGCCACGAAAACACGCAATGGTTTGGTATTGACCCAACAAAAATATGTTCTTGCGCTTCTTACATGGGTTGGTATGAGTAATTACACACCATGTCCAACACCATTGTCTAATAACGAGAACTTTTCACTTCATGATGGAACACCTCTTGGTCTCGAGGATAGTACTCAATATCGTAGCATCACTGGCGCACTTTAGTATCTCACATTAACTCGACCCGACTTGTCCTTTTCAGTCAACAAACTGTGTCAATTTCTTCGTGCACCCACTACTACCCATTGGACAGCAGTAAAAAGAATTTTACGGTATGTCAAAGGAACAATGGGTCTTGGGCTCATGTTCCAAAAATCGTCATCTACTATTCTTAGTGCATTTTCAGATGCAGATTGGGCAGGCAATCTTGATGATAGACGTTCTACTAGTGGATTTGCTAACTTTTTTGGGCCTAGTTTGATATCTTGGAGTGCACGCAAACAAGACATTGTTTCTCGTTCAAGCACTGAAGCAGAGTACGAAGCATTAGCAAATGCTACAACTGAAATTATTTGGGTTGAAGCATTACTTCGTCAACATGGGATCTCTCTCAACACAACACCTTGTCTTTGGTGCGACAATCTTGGTGACATTCCTCTCTACAAACCCAGTATTTCACGCTCGTACAAAGCATATTGAGATTGATTTTTTTTCGAGAACCGTTGCAAATAAAATATTGGATATCAAGTTCATCTCAAGTGCCGATGGTTCACAAAAACTTTACCTGTAAAGAAATTAGATGAATTCAAGCGTAATCTAAACCTCTCGTCAGGCTTAGCTTAAGTGGGTTGTTAGATTTAATACGAGCACTATGGTGTAGTACACCACATGTTCGTATTACCCTCTGTAAATACCACCATAGGGGCTTTTCCTATGTCTATTTAACACCTACCCGGAGCCCCCAGAAGGGCATCAGTTTCCCTCAGACAACAACCGCCACTCCGAGCGACATCCATACAGCAAAAGCCTTAGAGCATCTCCACTAGGATTCCCAGCACGCCATTCCCAGGACGTATTTTTGGTCCGGACGCCGAAATTTGGCCCAGTCGCGTTCCCAGGACCCTGGTTTCGTCCATATTTGGCCCAAAATACGTTCGGCCTTCCCAGGCCATTCCCAGAGCGACGGGAACACGCTGGGAACGCCGGACGAAGCGAATTCGGCGGGAAAAGTGTTGTTCACCGAGTGGACCTGCCCAGTCAGCGGCAGAAGCCGACTCGTCCTCATCCTCCCACATCGGAACGCCGCGAAGGACCGTCGGGCATTAACCACCGGTCTCGCGTCGCCGTAATGGTGCGCCACCGTCGACTCGGCTCCCGCGATGGACCGACGGGCATTAACTTCCTGCCGCTTCCCCTTTTCCCGCCCTCGCCGCTACACCCCTACCACCCCTTGCTGCCCCTCGTGGCCTATATAAGTCGTCTGCCCGACTGGCTCCATCCACACTCTCGCTGCCCCTCCAACTCCAGCGAACACCAGACTCCGGCGAAGCCTTCCCCTCTCCCCACTTCCCTACCATGGGCGAGAGATTCCCCAACGACCCCGCGGCGGCAAATGGCTTCGGCCGCCGCACACTCCAGGCGTGGGAGGCCCGGCTCCTCCACGACGCGGGCTACATGGCGCCGCCGTACACCCGGGTCCCGGCCGGCTAGAAGCTCAGCCTCGGCGGGATCCCAGTGGCGCCGATGCCGGCCAGCGAGGAGATGGTTGAGGAGATCAAGGACGCGATCACGGCCATGGAGGACCCTGATCTCAGCGCGGCCCCTCCTACCATCCCTAGAGATGCGGCGACGACGGCTAGGGAAGCTCCCGCCCACCGCAGTCGCCGAGCGACGACAGAGATGATGACGGCAAGGCCGACCCCGGCTACACCTGCTTCTACAGCAACTTCGGCATGTAGAAACGGCGTGTGGCATCGGCGGCGGCGACCTTTTTAAGTTTTTCGAGTTTAAATTCGGTGTTCGCCCGAATTCTATGTAATATATTGTATTCGCCTTTAATTAATGAAAACCGCCTATATCCATTCATAGTTCGCTGAATTTTTTTAAAATTTGGCCAAACACGGAAACTTGGCCTGGTAACGCGAGTAAAAAACCTGACGTTTCCAGGCCAAAATCTGGTCTGTCCGGCCCAAAATACGCCCGGATTTGGGCGAGGGAATGGACAACGGGTGGAGATTCTCTTACCCCTCTGACCCAGATCGGACCGCACCAAGTCCTCCTGCTCAAACGTCGGTGTCATCGGAGGACCTTACCACTCGCCCTGAACGCATAGATGGCCGACCTCTGCTCGCCAGGGGCTCCTCCCTGGCAGAGACTCTTCATGTCGCTGCCTCTATGACCGAGGGCTCACACGAGTTTCTCCAGGCCACGCCTTCTGCGCCGGCACCACCATCCTCATCATGTTGCTGCCTACCCACTGCGCATGCATTAGAGTTCCTTTTTTTAGGATGGACGCATGGACTAGATGGACCAAGCGCGCTCTGCCACGCCATCCTTTGCTAAACAGCATTTAAATTTCTGGCAGGAGCGCTCGAGTTGCTAGAGTATATATAGTTTTGTATTCGATTTATTGTGTTCTAGGCTTGTTTCACCAAGATTAGCGATAGCTAATCACAGGGGGAAAACAATACCACCGGTAGCAAAAACACAATAAAAAAGCACAAGGCAGCAGTAGCGAACTCAACCGAACCATGAGTAGAAGAAACTCAATTCCACCTGCAGAAAAATGGCAACACACATGCAGGCGGGCCCTAGCCACTGGTACACGATCCAACCAACCATAGGCATTAATCCAACGGGTAGCGAAATAGAACCACTATATGACGCTTATAGCAAGGTGGAGCATCGACTCGCCCGCACTGCTCCTGCCTGGGCCGGTCCAAGTTTTTGCTTTATGTCCTTATTTTATTTCGTGTCGCATGGTCTTTCGAGTAGTACTCCTTTCTTGTTCGAATTTATTTAGGATGTGTCTTATTTGTTTTATTTTTCTCTTTATCTTTTTTTTACTTTCTTCTCATTTTACAATTTTCCTCTAACTTGTCTCTTAAATTTTCACGTTTTTTACTTAATATTTTTCATTTCAATCTCCAATAAATTTTTACTTTCTTTTGTTATGTTTTTTGTTTGCATTTTCTTTTGCTCATATTTTATTTTTACGTTTCTGCTAATATTTTTACTATTCTTATTTATTTGCTGCTTTTAAAAACATAAGACTATTTTTCGTGAAACACATGGCTCTTTTTTACTCATACGAACATTATAATTTTTTTGGACCTATGAATATTTTCCAGATCAAAGAATATTTTTTAAACCGATGAACATTTTTCAGAAAAATAATATTTTCAGACCATGATATTTTTTTATAACCCGATGAACATTTTTCAGCATATTCTTTTAGAAATATTTGAAGATCTTTTTCCTCAGTAGTGAGAATTTTTAGAATGTTGCATATTTTTCAAACCAGTGAACTTTTTGAATTTACCTAAACTTTTTCCGAACATGTGAGAGTGTTTTCTACCATATGTTTTTTTCAATCTCGTGAAAGTTTTCCAAAATTACGTGAACAGTTTTTCAGACCCGTGAGATTTGTTTTAGGTTAGTAAATATTTCAAAAATGCGTCTTTTTAATTTATACTAAGCAAACAATTTTATTGTTAGATGTGAAGAGTATTCGTGCCCTCAAAATAATAAATTCTATATATTATAATCTAGTCTGTTTTGCTAGATAAAAAAAATAAGAATCATAATAAACCATGAGGCTATTGTCTACATATACTTGGCCTTAGCTAGACCCCCAATGACATGTCACATGCAAGGAGAGGCTTTCAATTCTAGAGAACTTAGAGTTCTTAGAGATTAGTTAATTTGATGGGCGCATGCTAATTTGGCTAGAGTACTTGCCGTTCCCTAGTGGAGTATTCAACAACATTCGCGACGAGTTAGACAGGTGCAGCCGCGAGGTAGTGGAGAATGTCAGGTGCGTGACATTAGGGAGCTGCGTCGCGGCGCCATCGAGCCAAAAAAAAGGCGCAAAACATCTTGAACGGCTGCCACATAACCCGTCTAAGACTAATCACAATGCAGAGTATCATATAGTAATATCAGGCACATGATACTAGTATATAATAGCATCTCCACAATACATATCATTGTTTTAGTGTATTTATAGTTTTGTCAAATCTCAATATAAAATTGTGAAAGAGATTTATTTAGGATTAGTTTTTCTAGTTTTACATGCTATGATACCGTATCTACCTATGATATTAACACAATCTCTTTCATCAGTAATTGTAGTGACACATACGTATTTTGCATGCATGTAATGCATGATACCACCTATGATATCCCTATTGGGGCTAGTCTAACTCACATGCGGCCGAAGCGGCTGCCACCACATCATCCGACGGAGCAGCCATGTACATCCTTCCCCGAGAATACTTAGGTTTTTACTATGCGCAGCGCGTACCGTTTGGCCTTCGAGGAGTATAAATGAGAGTTGATGGTCATTAGGGCGCCTCCACCGGGCCGACCCATTCGGCCGACCGAACGGTCCGTTTCTGTCCGTTTGGGTTGGCCCGTAGTCACTTTTAGATCATGGTCCGTCCTGTTCAGTCAACCGCATCCAGCGGCACGATCTATCTGTTCGCGTTTGGAAAATAGGCCCTCACCGACACCGGTGCTGATGTATTTCCAATGTGTTCCCGCCGCCCCATCGCCTCTCACCTTTCTTTCCCGCCACTTCCCGTCTCTTCTAGGAATTTTCCGGCGCGTCCAGACGCACCCATAAAAAGGGGAGGCTGGCCGAGGTAGGCACAAATAGTCCCCCCACCACCACTACCACAAACCACCATGCATGCCTGTCTGCATCGCCGCATTGTCATCTGTGGCAATCCCGACATCCGCGCAGAAGAGCCCGAGCGCCCTTACCCTCGTGGTGGCCGAACCCGCCGGAGTTACCGGACGTGCTGCCACCTCTGATTCCGGGGCGCCTGCAGATATACAGGATGAGGTTCAACCACCGGCGGTGCACTCACTACAACTACAACAGGACCACCGGCGAGCCTTTCTCGTGGGAGGTGATGGACCGCGTCTTTCTGCCGGAACACCGGCGGCGTGTTGCGCTCGCAGACGTACGCAACGAGCTCCGGGAAGCGGTGCAGGACAATCCCGACGACGCGTACTTGCGTGCCCGCCTCGTCCAAGCTATAGAGGAGTTGCAGACGCAGGAAGCGATCTACCGCTCTCTCGAAAAAGAACGGGGGCTCGCCGACCCACTGGCACCGCCACCGCGAGAGTCATAGGTGGCGCATATAATGTTGTTCTAGTCTTGTAAAATATTGGATAAAAACCTATCATCGCAAATGGTCGATGCTCACATTGTAAATTTCATTCCAAACATGACACACGGCGAGTACACATCCTAGTCTAGTGCAGCCTACTCGGCAGAGTCGGAGTCGGAGTCAGAGTGGTAGCAGCGACGTCACATGGTGTCGTCGAAGACGCTGACGGTGAGCATGGCTTCGCCATCGTACTTGAAGACGACGAAGTTACCGACTTCGATCCAGTGCTAGCGGGAAAACTCCTCACATCCGTTGGCGAGGAACATCTGGCCAAGGCGGTCGAACAACACCTCCACCGGCCACACACGGGTAGTGACACCGACTGCCCACAGCATGACCCACTGGGGCTCTGTGTCATCGACCAGCAACGCGAATTTGCGAGGAAGGAGCATCCTATCCCGCGCCATGCCCGCATGGATGGTCACAGCGAACTCGAAGTTGGCGAGGCCGATGTCGATGGGCTCGAGCTCGGGCGACGACGGTTGTGAGGGAGAGCGTGGTGGCGAGCTGCTTTGGCCGCGTGCTCCGCGCCCACCCCGCATGCCTCGATCGACATGGTTAGGACCCGGTGGTCATCCTAGACGGTCTCCCCTCGATCCAATGTCGGCCGGCCATGGCTAGCTACTGGTAGTAGTGTGGTGTGGTGTGGAAAAAGATGGTTGTTGGCCCAAAATATATCGAGCTTGTTGGGGAACCCCAAGAGGAAGGTATGATGAGCACAGAAGTAAGTTTTCCCTCAGTATGAAACCAAGGTTATCAATCCAGTAGGAGCAAAGAAACACCCCAAAGGTGTTGCCAACTGAACTTTGGCAGGGCGCACTACCAGTGCCAGCAGCAACATGGAGACGTGCACAACACAACCACAGAACTCTGTCCCCAACTTGCGATGAGGTTGTCAATCTCACCGGTTTTTCTAAAAACAAAGGATTAAACGTATCAAATAGAAGGAAGTGATAGTTTGTAGAAAGTAAACTCAAAGCAGTAAATAGTTTGTAGATTGAATGTAAAAGAAACGACCGGGGTCCATAGTTCACTAGAGGTGGCTCTCCTTAAGAAAGATAACATGTTGGGTGAACAAATTACAACGGGGCAATTGACAAACATCGAGAAAGCATACAAGCATATACTAATAATCTTGAATCCTTTGAGACTTGATTAGGCATTACAACATTATACATAGACCGTCATCCAACTGCATCTATGACTAATAATCCACCTTCAGGTTATCATCCGAACCCCCTCCAGTATTAAGTTGCAAGCAACAGATTATTGCATTACGAATTGCGTGTAAATTAAACAATATGATTGTTCTATGAACAAAGGATTGTTGTTTTCTCCCTAGTAGCAACAGCACATCTAGTACCTTAGAGATTTCTGTCACTTCCCTAGATTATCAGAGGCATGAACCCATTATTGAGCATAAATACTAACTCTTGGAGTTGCTAGCATCTACTTGGCCAAGATATCTACTAACAACGAAAAGCATGCAAGATCACAAATAACAAAGACAAGATAGAATCAATAATCAATCTAAAATAGCATCTCAATATCCATTGGATCCCCATAAACACAACATGCAGAATTACAAATAGATGATCTTGATCATGAACGGAGCTCACAAGATCTACACATGAAAGCACAAAGGAGGAGAACCAGCCATCTAGCTACTACATGGACCCGTAGTCCAGAGATGAACTACTCACGCATCACACCGAAGGCTTGCATGATGATGAAGAAGGCCTCCAGGGTGAATTTCCCTCTCTGGTAGGGTGCCGGGAAGAGCTTCAGATCCCTCCCGATCTAGGGATGGAGATGACGGCGGCTACAGACTCTTTCGTGGAATTTTGATCGGGTACTTAGGGTTTCCGTATCAGAGGCAATATATAGGCGGAAGGAGAGGCCGAGGGGGCGGCAGACCACTGGCCCAAGGCTGGCATGTGACATGGCCAGTGGTGTGGCCCTAGCCCCTCTCCGTCTCGTATTCTGGCTCTAGATGTCTCCCGGTAAAATAGTGACTTTGGCTTTTGTCCCGTCCAATTCCGAGAATACTCATTTTCTGACTTCCTGAAACCAAAAACAGCAGAAAACAGGCAGCTGGCACTATGGCTCTTGTTAATAGGTTAGTCCAAGAAATCATATGAAAAGTACTACAAAGTGTGGACAAAAAACATAAGAAAGTAGATAAAACCAAGCATGGAACATCAAAAATTATAGATACATTTGCAATGTATCAACATCCCCAAGCTTAACTCCTACTCGTCCTCGAGTAGGTAAGTGATAAAAACAAAGAATAATTTTTGAGGTGACATGCACCATCATAAACTTGATCAAAGTATTTGTAAAACATTCGAAGCTGGGATCATAGTAATTCAATCATAACATGAAAGAAAAAGTTCTAGCAATAAGACAAATAAACTATGTTGCAACATGAAAAGGCACAAACAAAAGATTCATGAATAACAATGCTTTGCAAGACGATTGTTTGTTTCACATAAAGAAAACATAGCATAATAGTATTCAGCTTATCCCTCATAGAGTAGCAAGTATAAATGCATAGGACACCTTCAAAGTTCATAAGAGTGAATAGATACAAATAGTTTAAAACAAGCAATATCAAGGTCTGCATCAATCAACAAGTCTTCGGACAATGCAGATAGAACTAAGAATGGCCACTATGCTCTCAAAGTAGGTGCATAAAGATAGAAGGTGGAGACTCAATATAATGGTGGAAGAAAGGCCTTCATAGAAGGAAGCAGAGATTCAAGTTTCATAAAGAGCTTCCAAAAATTATGGTACTTATAGCTTTCAGCTCTCATTGCCCCTATCATAAGCATCTTGAAGTGATTAAGGTTAAAGTGAACAAACTATGGTGTACATGCTTGACGAAGTATAAGTTAGGAATCTCATGTCCCTTGAATACGAGGGCCGCTCCTCATGCTACTCAAGTTTAGTCACCGGTAAGTTCATGTCATCGTAAGTACATGTGTATCATAGAGAACCGCCAACAGGGTACCCCTTGCCCGATGATACGGAAGAATCCCCATATCAAAATGACAAGGCAAGCAGACAACAAGCATCTCAGCAATCTTCTTATTTACCATGGGAATATGGTGCTTTTTTCTCTCTTTCCTCTTTTCATAATCTCTTTTTTTACTTTTTCTCTTTTTTCTCAATATAGGACTCTTTTTTTATAAAAAGATTGCTTCATAGACAGCTCATTATGGTTACGCTTCAGGTTTCCACCATGTCAGCATGGATTAGACCAGCGGCCCTGGCGTTTCTCTAACACATATACATAACTCCATGGATTTACAAGCTCCCGTTTCATTTCACACCGACGACATCCATAGACAAAAGAGCATGATATCAACTAGGTACAAAGTACCAGTGCAATGTCGAAAGCGTTCCCCATGACAGCATGGTTCTGCTAATCCCCAACAAATAAGTGCAAGCATATACAACATAGACGACACAATGGTTCAGGTTTATTAAGGGCAAGAAAAGTAAAGTGTGCCATCAACTTCGTGAGAGCTTTAATCACTAGTTTTCTGATAACAAGTTTAATTTGGAAGATAAACAAAAGCATGAATATACTTGGAATAGCATATGCTAGTAGGTAGGTATGGTGGACTCTTTGGAATAACTTGGTTTAAGGAGTTGGATGCATGAGTGGAACTCATACTTGGTTGCGGAGGCTAGCAAAAGACTGGGAGCGACAAACTAAGAGAGCAATAATGGCCATAATCATGCAGAGCGACAAAACATCATTGATCAAAGCATAAAGTGATACTAAAAGTTGAAAACTAAAGGATCATCAAGGCTATGGTGACTTTTAATAGTCATAACATGGTGTGAGCATGCGCCAAGTCAACCCAAATAAAGCACCAAAGGAGAATACCACTATACTATGCTTTAATATGCTAAAATAACGCATGATTCATCCAAGGCACATTAAGCAATCTCAATTGTTTATAACAATTCATGATACAGCAAATAATACTAAGCATAAAGCCAAAACAATATCAAGCATGGCATGACAAATCATAGGCCACAGTCCAAAACAAGCTCTCTTTACCACTTAAGCATAAACTTTCCTACTCTTTTCCAAACCAAACCAAACTATTTGAAAACCAATGTATGAAAGAGGGGGTCCAACCAATTTATTCAGAAAACTAAGAAAACAAAGCAAACGAAAAACCAAAAAAAAAACGAAAAAGAAGACGCTCCAAGAACAACACAACTGTGCATGAAACAATAAAAATGAAGCGTTTGGAAGAAACCTGGAATTTTTATTGATGAAGAGGGGGATGCCTTGGGCATCCCCAAGCTTTGACGCCTGTACTTGTTGGATATTTCTTGGGGTAACACGCGTGGCATCCCCAAGTTTTATCTTTAGTCCATCCTTCATCTTATTACTCATTCCTTCCATACACCTGAAATTTTTTCTTCATACAAAACTTCACACAATCTTTATTAGCAACATTACTGTACTCAAGATAATAAGTCTTTAAGGTTCAGTTATAACACCAATAAAACTTACATTAAAACACTAGCTACTGTAGAACTTCCCTCAAAAATCTCAATTCCTCAAAAGAACTCAAAAAGGAACCAACAAGAAGCAAATACAGAAAATGGCAGAAATCTGTCAAAACAGACTAGCAGGTAAAGACAAATTTTTTTGAAGACCTTCTGTTGCTCAAATCAAAAAGTGTTGAACTAAAGAAAGTTATATAACAACCTGGGACATAAGCCCAAAAATTCACGCCTCAAAAGGACGTACAGATATTTTACACGAATTTTTACGGTGAAGCATAGAAATCTGTTTCAGGACAGCAACTTTCCCAATCATTACTTCTCTCTCATTAGAGGTTACTCTTGGCACAGAAAGCAAATAAAAAGGATAAGAAGCGGTTATTACTGAAGTAATAACTTCCAATACTCATCTAAAACTTTTGAGTTATATCCCAATAAGTACTTTTCTTTAACGCCTTTAAGTTAGGCATAAGAAGCAAAAAGAATCAAGTGTTCTCAAATGAAGAAGCATTAAGAGCAAAAAAAATTTTCATATGAGAGGCAAAAGAAATCTTCTCTCTCTTCTTAGGGAAGTGTTCTATACCTCTCTTGAGTGGGAATTGATATTTAATGGTGCCTTCTTTCATATCAATAATAGAACCAACGGTTCTAAGAAAAGGTCTTCCCAAAGTAATAGGACAAGAAGCATTGCATTCAACATCCAAAACATAGAAATCTACGGGGACATAGGCATTGTTAACCATAATAAGAACATCATTAATACTCCCCATGAGTTTATTTTTAGCATTATCATCAAGTGGGATATTCAAATAACAATCTTCAAGTGGTGGCAAATCAAGCATATCATAAATCCTTCTAGGCATAATAGAAACACTACTATCAAGATCACATAAAGCTTTGAAATCAAAATCATTCACCTTCATATTAATGATGGGTCCCCAACCCTCTTCTTGTTTTATAGGAATAGAAGCTTTATGTTTCATCTTTTCTTCTTTAATCTTTATGAGAGCATCAGTAATGTGTTTTGTAAAGGCCATGTTCATAGAACTAGCATTAGGACTTTTAGCAAGCTTTTGTAGGAACTTAATAACTTCAGAGATATTGCAACCATCAAAATCAAAACCATAATTATCTTCTAAGGTAGGAGAGCTATTACTAGCCTCAACACTAGTGGTGGTGATAGTAGAAACACTAATGTTTCTAGCAATTTTATCTTCTCTTTCCCACTTAGCATGTAATTCAGCTAATAGTCTAACATTTTCATCAATTCTTACTTGTATGGCATTAGTAGCTACAAAGGGATTATCATTAGTTTCAGGTTTAGCAGCCATTTTATTAATCAATGAAGATTGAGCTTCAGACAAAGATGATATATTCCTTTCAGCATTAGAAAGTTTCAATTGTAAACTAGGAATTTCCCTATTTAGACTCTCAAGTTGATGGCTAATATTCTTCAAAATGATAGATTGTTCCTCCATAGTTTTAGTAAATAGTTGATTTTGTTCATATTGCATTTGCATGAAGTTCTTAGTGGCTCTTTCAACTTCTAAAATTCTTCCTTCACTAGGTAATCCAGGTTTGCCATTATAACCATAAGTATTATTAGGAGGGTAAGGCCTATAATTGTTATTACCATAAGCATTGTTGCCAAAATTATTATTTCTTATAAAGTTCACATCAACTTGCTCTTCTTGAGCAACCAAAGAGGCTAAGGGAACATTATTTGGATCAATATGGGCTTTCCCATTAACAAGCATAGACATAATAATATCAATCTTATCACTCAAGGAGGAGGTTTCTTCAACATAATTTACCTTCTTACCTTGTGGAGCTCTCTCAGTATGCCATTCAGAATAGTTGACCATCATATTATCCAGAAGCTTTGTTGCAGCACCCAAAGTAATGGTCATAAAGGTGCCTCCAGCAGCAAAATCCAATAGGTTCTCATGACCCACAAGTATAGGGGGTGTATCGCAGTATTTTCGAGGGAAGTGAAACCCAATTTATTGATTCGACACATGGGGAGCCAAAGAATATTTATAAGCCTTAACAACTGAGTTGTCAATTCAGCTGCACCTGGAAACAATCTTGCTCACAACAGTTTATCAGTAGCAACAGTTTTGTAGTAGGAATAGCAAGGTAACAACAGTAGTAAAGTAAAGATGAGTAACAATAGCGAACAAGTGGGATTCGAAAAGTGTAGGCATAGGGATGGATGGACGGGCGTTGCATGGACAAGACAATTCACATAGCAATCAGAACATAGGGCAATTGCAGATAAATAAGATAAAGCATCCAAGTACTAGATAATCCAAGGCATGTGTTCCATATATAGTCATATGTGCTTGCAATGAGAACTTGCACAACATCTTTTGTCCTGCCAGCCCGTTTGCGGCGGGGCCTCAAGGGAACTACTGGCAATTAAGGTGCTCCTTTTAATAGAGCACCGGAGCAAAGCATTAACACTCCATGAACACATGTGATCCTCACATCAAAGCCATTCCCTCAGGTTATCCCGATTTCTGTCACTTCGGGGCCATTGGTTCCGGACAACAATGTGTGTATACAACTTGCAGATAAGACCATAAACAATACTATCATAATGAATCAATAACATGTTCAGATCTGAAATCATGGCACTTGGGCCCTAGTGACAAGCATTAAGCACAATAAGTCGCAACAAAGTCATAAAGCACTAATAAAAGATACTAGGCACCATGCCCTAACAATCTGATGCCATTACATGAACGATCTCATCCAATCCCTACCATCCCCATAGCCTACAGCGGGGGATTACTCGCTCATAGATGGGGGAAACATGGATGGTCGATGGAGAAGCGATGGTGATGATGATGGCGATGATCTCCTCCAATTCCCCGTCCCGGCAGGGTGCCAGAATGGAGTTTCTGGTGTTGTTTCGTGGAATCTGATGGTGGCGGTGGAGCGGAACTCCTTCTGGAAAAACGTCGAACCCCCCAGAGTTTTTAGGTCAGAAGGCTCCTTATAGGCGAAGAGGGAGACCGAGGAGGTGTCTGGGGGGCCCACACCACCCCCTGGCGCAGCCTGGCCTGGCCCGTGCCAGCAGGTGGTGTGGCCACTCCCTGGCTCTTCTCCGTCTCGTATTCTGGCTCCTAGAGTCTTCGGGTGAAATAGGATTTTTGGCATATTTTCCCGGATTTTTCCTGATAGTTGGTTTTCTGCACAAAAAGTAGACACCAAGGCAATTCTGCTGAAAACAGCGTCAGTCCGCGTTAGTTGTATCCAAATCACACAAGTATAGAGGAGAAACAATAGCAAAAGTGTTCGGGAAAGTAGATACGTTTTGGACGTATCAACTCCCCCCAAGCTTAGCTTATTGCTTGTCCTCAAGCAATTTAGTTGAAAACCGAGTGCGATAAAAGAACTTTCACGAACACGTTTGGTTCATATGATGTAAATATTCTCAGCAATGTGATCAACTACTTAGACAATTCATAATAAAGAGTATGCAACTAAACTTACTTAATAGGCATTTCAAGCTATGAAGAGATTCCAACTCAAAAATAATAAGTAGCATGAGGCATAAACATAAGCAACATTACAATGCTCATAGAAATGTATGATAGAGTGGTATCCCGCTTGCCTTTGATTATGAATATCAAGGCACCACTGAAGTTCAAGTGATGACTAGAAGTAAAGATATCAAGGATACAAGCATCAAAGTCATAACACAAATAATCAAGTAATGGGATAAGCACAACGAATGACAACTATGCTCTCAAGAAGGTGCTCAAAGAATAAATGGAGACTCAACAAGTAAAGGAAAAGGTTTTGAATAATTTGAAAGGCTTCCAAATGCTGAAAGTATGGTACTCATTAGCTTTGAGCTCTCATTGCCCCTGTCATAAGCATCTTTAATGTGGTTAAGGTGAAAGTGAGGTCCAATCTGAGTTATATGCTTGATAGACTATAAACTAAAAATCCCATGTCCCTTGTGTACGAGGGCCGCTCCTCATGCTACTAAACTTTAGTTACCGGTAAGTTCTTGTCATCGTAAATATGTGCGTATCATAGAGAACTGCTAACGGGGTACCCCTTGCCCGATGATACAGATTAATCCCCATATCAAAATGACAAGGCAAGCAGACAATGAGTATCTTAGCAATCTTCTTATTTACCATGGGAAAATGGTGCTTTTTTCTCTCTTTCCTCTTTTCATAAATCTCTTTTTTTTTCTTTTTCTCAATAGCTATCTCTCTCTCTTTTTTTAGAAGAATGCTTCATAGATATCATTATGGTTATGCTGCAGGTTTCCACCATGTCAGCATGGATTAGACCAGCGGCCCAGGCATTTCTCTAACACACATACATAACTCCATGGACTTACAAGCTCCCCTTTTATTTCACACCAACGACATCCGCAAACAAAAGAGCAAGGTATCAACTGGGTATTTATTTACAAGTGTTGAAAGCGTTCCCCATGACAGCACGGTTCTGCTAATCCCCAGCCTATAATTATCAAGCATATAACTTTCATGGAGAGTTCACAATGGTTCAGGTTTATTAAGTGCGGGAAATAAAGTGTGCCATCAAGTTCGTGAGAGCTTTACTAACTAACTTCCTCATAACAAGCAAACATTTTATTCAGAAGAAAACAAGGCATATTGAATATGCACGGAAGTAGCAAATGATGCTAATAAGTAGGTATGGTGGACACCTTGGCAATATTTGGTTTAAGGAAGTTGGAAACATGAGTAAAACACTCAGTGGAAGTGAAGGCTAGCAATAGTAAGGGAGCGACAAATAAGAGAGCAATAGTTGTCATTATCATGCTTGCAACAAAACAGGACTACTCATGGCATGAAAGTGATTCAAGATCCTCAAGGAAAAATAATTCATCGAGGCTCAACTGATTATTACAGTCATGTGCATGCGTGAGCATGTGCCAAGTCAATTCAAATGAAACATTCAGAGGAGGATACCACGGTGTCATACCAATTTATGAATAGAGCAATGCAAGCAAACATTCATAAGACATGCTACAAACTATTAGCGAGCTAGAGCTAATCATAAGAAAGCAAGAACTACTAAGCATCCAAAGAAAACATACAGTCTACATGAACGGACTAAGCATGCCCACAGTGATGTGTATATGTACAAAAATGAAAACAAATAGAGTTCGTTACCAGCCTCTTACCACGCATCAATTTGTCATTAATCCTCATTATTGCTCTTCACTTGTGTGGCTTGAATAATAATATGAAACCAATATTCCACTGAGGACTACCGAACCCTGTAGCAAACTCACAAAAACCAAAGAAGAACGACAAATATTTTTGTTGTTTTTTATTTTTTTAAAACAAGAACCAAAGGAAAAATAAGCAAAGCAAAATCTTTTTGGGTTTTTCAAATAGTTCAAACAAAGCAAAAAGGGAAAAATAAACCATGGCAAAAAGAAGAAGCAAACCAAAGAGAAACAACAGAAATATTTTTGGTCTTTTTGTGTTTTAGAAATCAAAAGGAAAGAAGAACGAAAACTAAAAAGAGAACGAAAACATGAATATAGAAAGTACCGACGCAACATGATATGAAGATGAGTGCGGTGTCGGCGTACCTCCCCCCAAGCTTAGGCTTTTGGCCTAAGTGGGTATCAATCCCAAGCCGGCCAGGATGATGTGTCACCGTAGTATGACGAGGAGGTCCCCTCGTCCTGGTGCAAGCTCGAGTACGTCCCTTTGTAATGCGCGGAGTAATCATAGGAGGGCACATCCTCCTGGTGCTACTCGTGGAAACCCAGCAAGCGAAGCTGCTCGTCCACCTCCTCCTTGGAGCGCGACCACGGTCTCCTGTGAACACTAAACAAAGAAGGTTGTGGCAAAAGGATCTCCTTTCATACCTGTCAGTGAAAAGCATCCTATATACTAGACTGTCCAAATCAAAAGTAGCAGTGACAAAGTGATGAGTTTTCATAGCAACAAGGTCAAGCCTCTATGGTGCCAGCATAGTATCATTGGGATCCACTAAAAGACCTAATGCATTGACTATACGTGAGGCAATGATGCCCCCATAGATAGGCCCCCTAGCAGCTAGGCGGCGAGCAATAAGAGAGCCAAGATTGTAAGAGTATCTTTGTTAAGCGCAGCAGCAAGGAATGCTAAATGATAGTTGGAGATATTACTTGTGTTCTCCCTACCCAGTACACTAGTAGAAAGATAATATGCAAAGTATCTAAGAGCGGGGAGTTGGATATTTCTTATCTTTCCGTGTTGCGCCACGCGGTCATCATCATTGGTCACACCTCGGTAAAGCTCCAACAAATCAGCGGGTCGCCCTTGAATTTTCTTCACTGTCCCTATCATGCGTACACCTACAATACTGCAAAATCTCTCCAAAGGCATGGTGAAGGGCGGATTATAGATTTTAAAAGAGACAGTCGACTGATAGGGTGTGTTAGTAAACGTGAAGCTCTCAACAAAAGTTTTGGTGAGCATAGCATATTGCGCACTCTCATCTTGCATATATGAGGTCACACCAACCCTCTCAATCAGTAGCAAGAAATCATCAAGAATACCTGCAGCTTGTAAGAAAGTAAAACAAGGAAAAGAGGATGGGTGAGCATCCCTATCATCCCTTTCACTACCAATACGAGTTGCAATGAGATCTTTGTTATATGATGGCCTAGCCTGAGAGACTGATCTTGAGGGCCTCGGCCTCCTAGGTGCATCACTCTCAAAAATCTCTCCAAAAGTATGGTTGTTCATGCTTGGTATTCTGAAATTTAAACACCTATTAAACAAGTGATTGCAAAGTAAATATAATGAAGGATTCTACTCATAGGGACTTGTAAGAGGCCTAAACATGCATCAAAACTATATCTCTAAGCATTAAACAAGCTTAAAAGCTCTCATAACCAGTCACCTACAGCAGCAAAATACTCAATATATAATCCACTAAACACAAATCTACTTGGACAAGGGGAGGAGTCACATACCAGGGAACAAATGCTCCAAATTTCAGCAAGAAAGATGGGCTGAGCAAGGAGATCGAAAAAATCGAGAGCAAGCACAGCAAGAATGCGATTTTGAGCAACGAACTGGAGCTTACTCGGGAGAGAGAAGAAAGTGGCAGGTGAGAGAGTTAGTGGGGGCCAGGGGTGGCCCACACCAGGGCATGGCGCCACCTAGGGCTGGCCGCGCCACCATGTGGTGTTCCTGCCTGGTGGGCCCCCTGGTACCTCCTGTACTCCTCGCCTTTTTTCACGTAAAATTTAATATGAATTTTCTGGAATTTTTGAGACACTTTCTTTTGGGCATTTTTCAGAAATAGAAGAATGATTTTCCGATGCATGATTTTTTGGAAACATGATGCAAGGACAAAACAAGGCTAGAACTACAGAAGTTCTAAGACACTCTAACATGCAAGCAACTAACAACAAAAAGAAAGCTAAACAAAAGCAAAAACAAAAATGCAAAGGATAGAAATAAACGGAGATAATCATAATGAAAACATTGTTTTGTTCAATGAAATCCTTTTGTTAACAAGGTTGATCAAGTCTTGCTACCAAAATAATTCCATATGAGACAAAACTTTGTATTCCACTAATGATTATGTTACCTCAACCTTGATAGCAATGGTCCCAATCATAATAGTTTCAAATTTTTCTTTTGGTATGGGACAATATATTTCTCCAACTTGAATGCCTTCAACATGTTCAATTGAATTCAAACCATAAGTCCTTTTAATCTTCTTGGGGAAATAGACAGTATGTTCCTTGTCATTAACATTGAAAGTCACCTTTCCTTGATTACAATTAATAACACCTCCTGCAGTATTAAGAAAAGTTCTCCCAATAATAATAGACATATTATCATCTTCAGGCATTTCAAGCACAACAAAATCAGTTAATATCAAGTAATTGTGAGCCACCTGAACAGGTACATCCTCACATATACCCACAGGAATAGTGGTAGATTTATCAGCCATTTGCAAAGATATATCAGTTGGTATTAATTTTCAAGTTGAAGCCTCTTATAGAGAGAGAAAGTGAAAGGGCATGTATGCCCCATGTGTGGTTTTGGTAATTAATGACAATCCCTATGGGCTAATGTGCAAATTGAGTCTCACTTGTAGGTTTGTCCATTGGCATTGCTTGGACCATGTGTTGGTTTCAAGGATGAAAAATAATAAGCATTGTCCAAGGTCTTTGTGCCTATTGGAATCAAGTAGAAGAAGAAGATCAAGTATGTCTTGAATAAGAAGAAGAAGAAGAAGAAGAAGAAGATGGAGTTCCTCATGGATTTCTTCAAGGCATCATCATCAAGAATTGATATGCAAGCTCAAGATGCGTCCTCTATAGAAGATCTCATGCTTGGAGCTTGCCTCCTCGGTGTTCATGGAGTGATGAATACAAGGTCAAAGAAGTGGTTTCCCCATGGAGTATGGGGAGCCATTCGCAAGTCTTCATCAAGCAAGAGCAAGCAAGAGTAATCAAGAAAGGTGTTCCATCTTGAAGGTGACAAGATCGTCTACATCAAGATCAAGTGGGATGCTCAAGGCAAAGGTATTGTAACATCCCAAAACTTCAATCCAAGCTTCACAATATCAAATCATCCAAAAATAGGGTTAACAAAAACTTTTCCAAATTTAAAATGAAAGCATTCATATGTGTGTGCATTTAAAATAGGAGTTTTTTTGAATTTCCATGATTGTGTGATCCAATGCTTGTAAAATGTTTCTTAGGTGATTTAAACATCATCTACATCATTCCCAAACTTTTCCTAAAGAAAATCAAATTAAAAAGAATTAAAAAGGAGGAATGGTCATTTTGGCAAACTTAACTCTCATGCCTACTTTGGCTATTCCTAGTACTCAATTCCTAACAGAAACAATTCTTGATCTTTGTACCCCTTGCTAGTACACATAATGAGGTACCAAGGCCCACCTTTTGATCTGCTAAAAACATTCTTTTACTTATTTTAATTGGCATTTGAAAATTGAATCTAATGCATATGCATAGGTCACCCCTATTTCAAAACCCATCTATTTGAGCTCCACTTTCAAAACCCTTGCAACCAGAGACTACCTATCACTAGTGGAGATCACTCAAAAATTTTGAAACCAAAATTCAAAACTTTCTTTCATGCGGCCATTTCATCAAACACTTGGCATGCATAATCTCTACTCTAATCCTAGCTCACTGTTTACTACAGGGTTTTGCCCCCAATTGATCTTCATTTATCTCCCCTGTCCCCTCTTGATCTAACCAGAGTCTAACCACCCACTCCCCTAGCCCCTAGTGGCACGGCCATGCCATGCCAAGACTCCTCTCGCCGGCCAACCTTGCCCTCACCGCAGTAGACCGCCCCTCTCCCTCTCTCCATGTCTAGGAGGTAGCTCACACCTTACCGCCACCCCCTGTCCCTTGACTAAGCCCAGCCGTGCAGTGGACCACCGAGGACAAGCCGCGCCCAGTGCCACCGCACCATGCCAGTGCCGCTCCCAGAGCGCGCCCTGTCCCCGCTTGCACAGATTGCCCCTTGGCAGTAGCCCGCGCCCGTCGCTCCGCCACAACCTGGAGAACACCCGAGACACCCCCGTTGGCCGCCCAACGCCTCACAGCCACCGCTCGCCGTGGACACCGCCGCCTCTGCCTCTCAGAGCGCCACCTCGCCCAGACTGCGTGCCACCGCCCCTACGGCCGCATTCAAGTTCTAGAGCACTGCCAGGGAACCGCCCATCGATCACCACCCCCTGTCCCTTGCCCGAGCCCAGCCGTGCAGTGGACCACCGAGGACAAGCCGCGCCCAGTGCCACCGCACCATGCCAGTGCCGCTCCCAGAGCGTGCCCTGTTCCCGCTTGCACAGACCGCCCCTTGGCAGCAGCCCGCGCCCGCCGCTCCGCCTCGACCTGGAGAACACCTGAGACACCCCCGCTGGCCGCCCAATGCCTCACAGCCACCGCTCGCCGTGGACACCGCCGCCTCTGCCTCTCAGAGCGCCACCTCGCCCAGACCGCGTGCCACCGCCCCTACGGCCGCATTCAAGTTCTAGAGCACCGCCAGGGAACCGCCCATCGATTGCCACCCCCAGCCATGCCTCTACCCTGCCGTAGCCATGTCGCCACCGTCGACTGCCCATCCCGCTCGGTCTCACCGTCGGGCCTATAAAAGGAGCCCTCCCCACACTACTAGGAAACATGCTATAGGTGAACCCCTATTCTGTGGCGCACGGAAGGCCATGCGCCACAAAAACTAATTTTTGTGGCGCACGTGTGCCCGTGTGCCACAGAATTTGCTGCTTTCTGTGGCGCACAGGAACGGATGCGCCATAGAAAGCGCCACTTCTGTGGCGCATCCATGCCCGTGCGCCACAGAATTCCAGAGGGCCCCACTCCAATCATTGCCGCTGGCCAGCCAACTTCTGTGGCATATCTGGGCCAGTGCGCCACAGAAATGTGGCTTTTCTGTAGCGCATATAACCATGTGCGCCACAGAAAAGTGCACTGTGGCGATGGCCTGATGCGCCACAGAATTTGCGTACATGGCCCAATAACTGTGGCATCTCCCACCTACTCCCACCCACTCCATCCCCTTCTCCTACCTCTAGCTAGCTCGACCCCCTTCTCTCTCCTAGGCCATTTTGCTCATATTTTGCTTTATTTTGTGTGTTTAACCTAGATTTGTTGGTATATATTTGGTGAGGGTGAGCCTCTCCATAATCTCCTCCTCTCCCACATCTCACCGACCGCGTTCTCGTCCGGGATCTACTAGGTGAGTATAGCTTGGAGAGACATGCATATGCATGTTTTGGCGTGGCGGTGTGTATGTATGTTTGTTGTAGGGGAAGAGCTTATGCATGGCGCGAATCGGATTCTTATGGTGATACGATGCTTATGCTATGCAAGAAGCTTTTTGGCGTGGCACATGCATATTTGGATATGTGTGAATATTCTTTTTGTTGTTGCTTGTGCCGGCGTGGTGCATGGATGTTTGCCGAAATGTTGATTCATTTCTATTTCGGCAAATTTTTGCACCACCCATATGTCCTAGTTTTAGGGGAGGTCATGCCAAATTTTTCCGGCGACCATGCATATGCATGCGTGTGTGTGTCGTTCTGTGGGTGTGTGTGCACACGCATGTTGTGGTATTAATAAACATACTTTCTCGCAGGCAATAATTAACCATGGTTCTCGCAATGGACTCTGGTCGAATCGCTAGATACAAGAAAGACGCGAAGGCAGACATGATTCAGCGGAACATGCGCCAGATAAGATGCCCCTGTCGATCATGCAAACTCGATAGGTGGACCGACCCTGATTCTGGAATACTGGAGCAGCACCTGCTCAGACGCGGTTTCTTCGAGCCGACAGCAAATGGTGCGGGTGAAGACGAGGGCGGGCGGCGAGAAGACGAAGAGTCTCCCAGAAAAGACCATAATAATGATGAAGGAGATGCCAGCGGAGAAGATCATCATGACGAAGAAGATGGATCCGCGGACACGGAGATCCCTCGATCGGCCTTTCAGGACATTCATGTTCAAGAACTTCTCCACAAGGCACGAGCAACGCTGTGGCTGCTGAAAGGGAGAAAGCCAAGCTGGCGCAAATGAAGAAAGACGGGATGACTCCGTTGTTTCCTGGATGCCGTCCTCAGGATACACGCTTGCAAGTAACACTTGATGCTCTAGAGCTGAAGTCGAATAACAAATGGACCGACACTAGCTTCAGCGAGAACATGGAATTCTGGCATGACCGTCTTCCGGAGGGGAACACATTGCCACGTAGTATCGAGGAGGCCAAGAAAGTCGTGTGCCCTCTTGACCTACCTCACAAGAGATACCACGCCTGCATCAACGATTGCATAATGTATCGGGACGAGTATGAGAACAGCACGACATGTCCGAAGTGCGGTACAAGGTTGGGAAAAAGAAGGTTCCTCGAAAGGTGGTATGGTACTTTCCTATCACTCCCCGTCTGCAGCGGTACGTGAACCCTAAGGAAGCAAAGCTCATGCAATGGCACGCGGAAAGGGAGAAGCCCAAAGAGGATCCGGAGAAGGGCTATATCCTAACACACCCTACAGACGCCACCCAGTGGCAAGCATTGGACCTCGCCTTCCCGCAGAAGTTCGGGGACGACGCAAGGAACGTCAGGCTAGGTATGAGCACTGATGGACTCAATCCGTTTGGCAACCAGAGTAGCACGCATAGCACCTGGCCCGTGTTTGTATGGCCTTACAACCTTCCCCCGTGGTTGTGCACGAAGCAGAAGTACATACACATGTGTATTCTCATTCAGGGGCCGAAACAACCAGGTGTCGACATACATCTGTATCTCGGGCTGCTGAAAGAGGAGTTAGAATTGTTGTGGAATAATCCACCCCGTACGTGGGACGCCTACAAGGAAGATTACTTTGATATGAGAGTCGCGTTGCTCACGACGGTGCACGACTATCCTGGTTACGCATATGTAGCTTGCCAGGTCGGTCACGGATTCTGCGGCTGTGTCAGGTGCATGGATAATACCCCGCATCTCCAGCTACCAAGGGATCCCGGGTCTTCGAAAACCGTGTTCCCAGGTGCTCGAAGGTGGCTTCGCTTGGATCACGTGTGGAGGAAACGCGGTGATCTGTTCAATGGTAAAGAGGAGCCTGACAGAGCCCCGCTGCTGAGGAGTGGCGTAGAAATCGACGAGCTTTTGAAAAATTGGGAGGAGTGCCCTTCGCCAGGAAAAATGAAGCGACCGAGGGCGGTAGAGCCGTTGCTGGGTGTATGGAAAGCCAGGTATGTTTTCCACGACTTGGAGTACTAGAAGTACCTCCACATGCCACATTCCCTCGATGTCATGCACATTACGAAGAACATTACGGAGAGTCTGCTTGGCACTCTTTGCAATTCGGAAAAGGGCAAGGATGGGGCGAAAGCAAGATACGACCTGGAATATCTTGGCATTAGGAAAGAACTACAGGCCCCCAGTAGTGGTGATGAAGCCGACGATGATGATGATGATCAGACGGAAGGGACTCAACGTCTCTGCAAAAGGTCTAAGAAGAACTCTGTGGTGCTTCCAGCTACATGCTACACGCTTAGTCTGGAGGAGCTCGATCAGTTTTTCAGGTGCCTCCTAGGAGTCAAAGTTCCTCACGGTTACTCATCAAAGATAAGCAGATATCTCGACGCAGCGAAGAAGAGGTTCACCGGGATGAAGACTCACGACTGTCACGTGCTGATGACGCAGATACTACCCATCGCGATCCGAGGGATAATGGACGAGCACGTACGTGATACGCCGTTTGGCCTGTGCAACTTTTTCGACGTCATCACCAGGAAGTCGATCGGCGTGAGGCAGCTCCAAAGGCTACAGGAAGAGATCGTGGTGATACTATGCGAGCTCGAAATTTACTTCCCTCCCGCATTCTGTGATATTTGCGTGCATCTATGTCTCCATGTTGTTGATGACATCAAGCATCTTGGCCCGACGTTCCTGCACAACATGATGCCATTCGAAAGGCAGAACGGTGTCATGAAAGGATACGTTTGCAGCAGGTCCCGTCTAGACGCAAGCATGGCCAAGGGCTTCCTAACATACGAGTGCATCACCTTCTGCTAGAATTATATAAGGAGCGAGGACGAGGATGTTGGTCTGCCAACCAGGACACACCTCGGTAGGCTCGTTGGAGAGGGTCACCGCGAGGGGTCCCGCTCACTCCATGTCGGCATCGAGAATCGACATGACGACTTTGACAGGGCTCACCGGGTCGTGCTACAACACTTGACATTGATCGAACCTTGGGTGAATGAGCACAAACGCGTAGTCGAGCAGAGTAACATCGACCTAGGCCGAACGAGGAAGAATGGAGACGTAACCAGAGAGCACAACTCGAGCTTCGACCGCTGGTTCAAGAAAACACAAGAGCTTCTCGCAAAGACCATAACACCGTCTACGGAAGAAGAAAACTCATATTTGCCTTATCACGGAGCCCCGGGCAAAACGTAAAGACCTATCAAGCATACGACATCAACGGTTACAGATTCGGCACCGAGGAAAAGGACAAGAATAGCGAATACCAAAACTCAGGAGTAACTATGCTATCTTTCGCCGATGACGAGGCTACTATCAAGGAACGGTACTTCGGAAGGATCGAGGAGATTTGGGAGCTCAACTACTGTGGAGAGACGGTGCCAATGTTCCGTGTGAGATGGGCCAAGAACGTCGAAAAAGAAGGCCGGTATTTCACCACCATGGTTATACCCGATGCCAAGTCAAAGAACGATCCGAAAAAAAATGAGCCATGGGTACTCGCCAGCCAAGTTGACCAATGCTTCTTCATCACCGACCCGTCAAGACCTAGCCGTGTTGTCGTGAGGAGGGGCAAGAGGAGCATCATCGGAATGCAAGGAGACGCCAACAAGGAAGACTTGGATAAGGACGGTGATTCGAAGATCGAGGAGGAATTCGATAAGCACTTTGACATGCCTACTACTAGTAAAGTAAGAATGAAGACCTCCCTACCCACCAAAGGTTGTCCGTTCACGCGAAGAAATCTCAAGGTGGTTGGCATAAAGTATTCAACCGCCAACAAGAAGGGCAAGAAGATTGCGAAGAGACGCTAAAGCTAGCTAGCTTGGAACCGGGACGAAGAAAGACTTTTTTGTGTATCACATGTGTGTCTATGTGAGAGAACAAGCATATATGTATGTGAGTGATATATGTATGTGAGTGATATTTAAGGATATGGAAATAGAAAATCCCTAGTGTTTTCTTTCATTAAATGTAATTAACTAAAATAATTTTAAAAAGTTAAAAAAATGTGGGGCAACTAGGATTCGGACCTAGCCACCCTAGGTTCCAGGTTAACAGCAGCAAACCACTGGGTTAGTTCTCTGTTGTTGTCAATATAGCAGTGACTTTCTTTTTATTTAATCTAGTCAAAGAATTCTGTGGCGCATCTATTGGTGGGATGCGTCACAGAAATCTACAATTCTGTGGCGCATTTGTTGGTCGGATGCGCCACAGAATGTTTACACTTAGCAAAAAAACGACACCACTCTCCCTTCCCCTCCCCCTCTATCAACATTGCCACTCGATCTATCGTCCCCCTCCCACGCCGCCGTCCCCCTCCCACGTCGTCGTCCCCCTCCCGCGCCGCACCGGAGGAGCACCGGAGCGGCCCACCACACCGTCTACGCCGCCACCGGAGGAAGAGCACCACGCCAGGAGGAGGAGGCCCGCACCAGGAGGAGGCCCACGCTGTCGACCTCGCGCCCGCACCCGTGTAGGAGAGGGGAGGAGGAGGCCCGCACCAGGAGGAGGCCCACGCCGTCGACCTCGCGCCCGCAGCCGGAGCACCAGCCGGTAAGGCCCCCTCCCCTTCCTTCTCCCCCTCCTCCTACTCGTTGTGGCATTAGGGTTCTTTAGTTTAGATTAGGATTAGAGTTCTTTAGGGTAGATTAGGATTAGGGTTCTTTAGGGTAGATTAGCATTAGGGTTGTGGCATTGGGAATGCAGAAAGCTGGAGTACATCCTCATTTATATGGTCTAAAGAGTGATGACTAATAATATCCTTCTTGATTCGCAATGTAATACAGCATTTGTATCCATGAAGCCAATAACTAACTCTACAATGGATAAGTTAGAAATATTAACACAGCCGTGTTATAAAGATTCTACAGCTGATGATACCTTTTCACCATATACAGTAGATGGGGCCATGCTTACTAAACCAGGAGGCACCTCACACCCTCCAATCACCAACAGAACAGCCTGAACCTGTATAACGCTAAGAAAATAGCTAGTCAAATGTAAATCAAATCAACTACAAGCGACTATGAACATATATGATCACCACAAACACTTGAACAATGGTTTGTCAATAGTGAATTATTCATATGATGGTTACTAAAACTTAATATTGTTGCATCAAAACTAACTAATGGAAAAGGAAGAGCTGAAAAGGTAAGGAAGAAAAAATAGGTACAGCGCATCATGAGTTATTGTGGGTAAGGTCACATGGTGAATACATCAGTTGGACCTTTAAAAAAACTTCATCCTAATGGTATCACAAATATTTAACACGTAGGGAGTTCATTCGTTGGTTAACTGCGTGCAAGGCACATCATCCTTATTGTCATTGCAGAAATCAACCAGTCATTTCTATAAAGGCATCCGTTGATTTACCAAAATATCAATGTCTGGGGGCAAAATGCCATAAATTTTCAGTTTTAAGCCTTACATAACTTTTTCCCTTCACTAATTCTTCAAAAGTTGTGTAGGAAAGAGGAGGAGGAGGCCCGCACCAGGAGGAGGCCCACGCCGTCGACCTCGCGCCCGCAGCCGGAGCACCAGCCGGTAAGGCCCCCTCCCCTTCCTCCTCCCCCTCCTCCCTCTCCTCCTACCTGTACATGTGTCCTTTTCATTCCACAAGAATCTGTATACCTATGTCCATTTCTTCTGAAAACAGCAACCATATGGACCTGTACCAGAGTAATATAGTACCAGTAGTTCATTCCACAAGAATCTGTCTGCCTGTGTCCTTTTCTTCTGAAAACAGCAACCATATGGACCTGTACCAGAGTAACCAGAAAGCATTGTGTTCCAGGAGATCAAGTCTCTTATTGGCATTGTCCTGAATAAAAGGTTGGCAGTAGATGAGTCATCGCATTTCATATACAAATCTAGTAGCTGTTTTCTGATTATACATCCAGAAATTGTATCTATTCATGACCTGGGGTGCTACTGAGCACCATATGGGGTGATATATATATGTTGGGGGGGATATGTTTTTGCAGGGATTTCATTGAGTCCCATTTTCGGAATGTTGATTAACTTCGTTTGTTGAGAAATTGGCACTCCTATGTAGTAGAAAAATTAGCAAAGGTCATGCTGAAATTTTGAATTTTTGGGCATGACCTTTGCTAATTATTCTACTACCTAGGAGTGCCCATTTCTCAACCGAAACAGAAGTTAATCAACATTCTGGGAGAAATGGGACTGTACTATATTTTTTTGCCTTTTGTGCTAACTTTTTGCCTCATTATATAAAGCGCAAATAAACATGTCGGGAAACGCGGATGAGCCCGGCACTTCTAAGCACATGAGCATTGAAGAACAAGCGAGAGAGCACAACAAGTCATTCTGGAACGAGGAGATGGAGGAGGCGGAGGCCGCCGCCGGAGCTGCTGGTTATGAGGGTGGCCGGGAGGAAGCCGCCGATGATTATGAGGGTGGCCGGGAGGAAACCACCGATGATTACGGCACCACCGATGGCCGGGAGGACGACGACACCACCGATGGCGGCGACCACGCCGCAAGTGGTAGCGGCACCAATCCGATCGCCGGGAAGAAGGCGGCGAGGCCAAGGAGGCCCCGGAAGGCGCAAGTGCTAGCCAACGTCATGCATTTGAAGTTCACTGCCTCTAATCTGGCCTACCATTAGAGCCGAAGAAGGCGGCCTCCGGGTTCAGCATGCAAATAGGGTGCATCGTCCGGGAGAGTGTTTCAATCAACACTAAGGACATCAGAAGCCCGGAGAATACGGCTATACTCCAAACCATGCTCGATAAGCTTCACCAAAGATATAAGTTCCCGGACAAGGACTCCAAAAAAAGGGCGGAAGCTAATGCCATCACGAAGATGAGCACCGCCTTGAGTAGCTGGAGATTCTGGGTGAAGAAGAAGATTAACAAGGGTGACAGTTGGGAGAAGATAAGTAAGGAAGAGCCGCATCTCCCTAGAGAAGACTTCGATGCATTGAAGGAGTCCTTCAACACGGAGGTGGCTCGAGAATGGACCGCCTGGGGGAGGGAAATGCAAGAGCTGAACATAGGTAAGCACCATCTCGGAAGTGGTGGCTACCGAAGAAAACAGCCGATTTGGGAGAAGGAGGACAACGAGTATATATGTATGGGAAAAGACAACCCGTGGTACAAAATAACGGACATACAGACGAGGAACTATGTCCGGTCCCGCTACTTCCTCGACTGGAAGACCGGGGAATTTGTTACCAACGATCCGACCGTGAAGGCCTTCGAGGAAAAGCTGGTAAGGAATTTCATTACCGCTTATATCTTGAGTTGATCTAATTAGATAACAGAGACAAAATTCTAATTGGGTTCACCTTAATTTCCTTTTCCTGAAGGACGAAGCGTTGAAGGATTTGGCTAAGAACCCGCAGTCGTCCGAGGGGTCTACGGAGCCGTGGGACACGGATTTGAACCGGGCGACGAACGCGATGAAGAAAAGGAAGTTAGATCTCCCGCCGATGTCCGTTGGCCGTGCGTCCGGCTTTGGTTTGAACATGAAGGTACGGGACTACTACGATTCGGACACCAAGTCCAAAAAGGCGAGGAGGGTGACGGGCGCGGCACGCGCCGAGGTTGAGCAGTTGAAGAAGCAGGTGGAGGACCTACAACAGGTCAAAGCGCAGTTGCCCGACATAGTGGCGTCCCAGGTCTACGAGACGATAAAGTCGTTGATCCCCCCTAATTTGTGGGAGGGGATAAGTGCTTGGAATGCAAGAGGTCAACAAGGGGCGATACACGTGCCCGCCTGCACCGGCAGCAACTCGAGCAGGAACATGCCCGCCTCGCTGGAACTCGTGACCCCACAGCCCAACGCCGCCGGGCCGTAGCCGCTCCTCCAGTTGGACACACCCGACCAGCCGGCCGAGGATGATAGGGCGGCGATGCACGATGATGCACCCGAGCAGCCGAAGATTGATAGGCCGCCCGCCGCCCTTGCTTCCACATTAGCCGAGCTCCACGCCATCATAGTGGTAACTAATTAGTTAGTCTGCGCGTAATTTTTTTAACTATGCCTTTGATGACTGTCATCTCATCATCCCAAACATGTTTTGACTCAGGACACACCTTGCGTAGTGCTGCATAGCGTGGTGCCCGGCGGCGAGTTGAAGGAGGTTGCGGCGGGCCAGGTGATTTGCCCAAAGAGCACGGAGGTTATGCACAACGTTAAAATGGGCAAAGACATCATGAGGGTCAGTTTGACTTACATAGTGCCGGAGTACCACGACATCCTCCCGCCCTTTAACCCTCCGGGAGCCGAGGACAACACTCCCCTCCACGAATGCACCAATTGGGTCATGCCATGGCCGAAGTCCCAGATTCGTCTTGGGGGGCGAGGGATCTTGTGGGGCCAAAGCTTCCCGCAGGCGGCACCTCGGTCTGCCGGCCCATGCCCATCCGGCCCTCGGCGAAGCGCGCCCCGAAGGAACCGGCGGTCGCCGCCGCTACCACCACCCAGAAGAAGCTTAAGGTACCGCCGGTCATCGTCACCCGGGAGGAACCGGTTCTCGTCGCCAACACCAACCGCCACCAAGAACTGTTGGGACGAAAACCGTTACTGTACCGACCATCCAAAACCAAGGTCGTTGCACCTCAACCGCCGGCATCGCAACCGCTGCCAGTAACTAAGGACGTTGACATGGCACCATTTGATCATGATGACGGACACTACCATGACAATGATGACCACAACTATGACAATGATCAGGATGAGGATGTCGACGTCGATGCCTACATCAACACTGGCGCCTGCAGCAAGGATGTGTATATGCCTCCTATTGAGGTTGATGAAGAAGCCTTCCGTGGTCACGACGATGAACCTAGGCGTCCCAATGCAGTACCCTTGCAACGCCAGCTAGTCTTCAAGGGTTTATCTAAGGAAGAAGACACGCCTCCGGAGGCCGGCGATGCAGCTATACAGAAACCGGCTACCATTTTCAGCCCTACCACGCTGAAAAATACGGTCAACGAGGTAGGGGTAGCACCCCCAGAACAAGCTGACAAGAAGAAGAAGGCCAGGAAGAGGAAACCTAAAACTGCCCCGGGTGCCTCTATGAGCCAGCCAGCTCAGAAGATACGGCATGACAACGTGATACCACCCCGTCCGGATGGCTTGATGCGAGTTCATGAAGCTGGGAAACCGATACTACCTCCTGATCTGCTACGCTTGGCAAGTGGATCAATGCACTCTTTGCATAGTCATATCTTATATGTTGAGCAAACCCTTCTCAAGGAGAAAGATCCAACTTACCCGGTGCGTCAACGTGCGGAGGACCCAGACTTTGTCCATGAGGAACCCGCAAGTCTGTTCTTCATAGCGTACGAGGACGTCTTCAAACTGTTTCACCTCAGACGGCTGGACTATAACTTGGTCCGCCTATTCTCGATCAATCAACAGTTGAAGATCATGAGAGAGTTACTCCCGCAAGTTGCGGTAGAGGATCCCTACTACATGCGCGACAGCCAGCAGGTGGAAGGATCAGCGACACGGACCCGGGCGGTGGAGTACCTTCAGAATTTCATGCTCAGATACAAAGAGAACACCATTCTTCTGTCCGTCTTTCCCGAGTAAGCACACACATCCGTTCGTCGCCGTCGTAACTATTGCTTTCTTGTAGATTTCTTCCATTGCTTATCCTTTCCAACATTCGTTTCAATTGTGTTGAGCAGGGACTACTACTCTGTAACCATCGCCATTTACCCGACGTATTCAGTAGCCTAGTATTTCGACTCGTCGAATACCATGTACAAGAAAAACTGGGCCAGAATAAAAGTTGTTCTCGATGATGCTATGGAGGGATACTTCCAAAAGGTAGGCACCTTCGTAAAGAAAGGGGAATTTGTCAAGACGGATAAAAGACACGGGTTCAAGCACGTGACCGAGTTCCCCTGCATCAAGCAGCCGGCTGGAAGCATGAGGGGTAGCTTCTACGCCCTCCGTCACCTTCACGGGTTGGTCCGGGATGCAGAGCAGATCAAGTGCCCAGACATTGTCCGAGAGTGGCCTGCAAGATATATAGGGGAAATCAGCGATGTTGATCTTAGAGAACACTTCCATCGCATCCAAAGGAAGTTATCGGAGATAATCAAGGAAGATGTCGAAACCATGGGGGGGTGCTTAAATGTACGCTGGAAGCCGTCTAAGAGGGCGATCGAAAAACTCCTAGATGCGCAGGGTGATCGAAGGACGTGGACGACGAAAGACTGCTACAAACCGTTCCCGGCGCCGTCCGGCAAGTAGGCTCATTGATCATGGACACATGTGTGTATTGTGTCGTGTTCCTAGGTGTCGTGAACTATAATTGCTTTATAATAATTTGTATCGATGGATGTGTGTGTGTGTTTTGTCGTATTTTATCGTTGAACTTGCTTCTGTGATATCGATGCAATATGTCTTATATGTTGCATTATGCACTAATATATGCCTTGTGTCTATAGAGATGACGTACTACGTGGTGTTCGAGGGTCGGGTTCCAGGGACTACGAGGAGTGGGAGGACTGTAAGAAACAGGTGCACAACTTCAGCGGCAACTGCTACAAAGGATACGCGACTAGAGAGGAGGCGGAGGCCAAGTGGAGGAACTACCGGTCGAGGAATAACAAGAACAAGATGAAGACCGCGGTCGTGCTCATGCTCTTGCTCACCATCGTCGCGGCTCTACTATATTTCATCATAGTGTATGTAACTACCTCGGTGAATTACGCTCTTAGTTACAAGCCTGGATGAGCGGAAATGGTTAAAATAGTACGGTGGGCCCAAATGCCACTCATAGGTAGACCTTTCGGCCGTCCTAACCATTTCCAAACATCGGGACAAGAACGAGCGGCGTAATCGGCAGGCGAAGGGATCAACTACATACACAAATGAGTATGTATGCAAGCCACCATACAACAGTCCTCAGAGCCTCTCCATCTAAAAGAAATAGAAATATTGCAACGCCATACGGCAAGATCCAAATATCCTAGATAGATATAATAGTTTAGGATATCTCCTCATACATCAAACATCAGAGTATCAGGCGGAAGCGGAAAACAAGATCCGAGTACGGATAAGAAGCAAATCGGCATAAGATGCCCCATAAATAAACACATCCCGCCCACAGATCTCACGGATCCCGCTCCTAATCTCTACACCGAATGACCGTTGCCCACATCGTCTCTCCTCCAACCAGATCCATCTTATGAAGTTTACCTGTTCATCTGAATCAAACAATTTATCGTGTGAGACCCTAGGGGTACTCAGCAAGTCTTTATGCCTCTAAAGGGGACACAACCTGGAGTGACGCAATTGCAGCAAAAGATAAACCCTAACAATTCTATAGAGACTCGCTAACCATCCGCCTAACCAAAGATAGACGGATGTCCGTGAATTAATGACAACAGTTATAACGGTAATATTAACAGATCCATCCTCCTCCTCGCTACTAACGAGGAAGCGATAACAGCCCCCATCCGCTGGCAGTTTTATCATCCATTCCATGAGTGTTGTACCATTTACTAGTCGGTACTTAGTCAAATTAAAAGGTACTTTAGTTATACTTGTCTATGATCGAGAAACTGTGCTCCAAGTCGCCCATAACCGCGACACGGCTTTCAGAAGTTTTATCCTGCAGGGTGCACAAATAGCAACACACACTCGATCAACCTCGGAAAACCAAATCAAAACCCAACGAGGCATTCACGACAAAGCGATCACAGGATTCAGAAATATTTCGGGGCCACCCCATTAAGCTACCCGAACGGTTAGCCGACCGAGACGGACTCAAGGTTTGCGCTGCTGGTGTAAACGATCGGGAACCCGAAAGTGTGACTGGGCTTGTCGACACCGTGAAAACACTCCGCTTTCCTAAAAGACAGGTGCATCCTCGCACAATCTTAAATTAAGCAAGAAGCATGGCATAAGTACAGATAGTAATAAAGCCCCAAACTACTTTGTGGCCCCAAGAAATAAGAATGAATCAAGCTCGCTCGGGGGGTCCATAGGCCTCCCGGATGTGGATAGCGAATATTCAAGGAACAGGAATCAAGTACTCGGATCCCACGGACACAAGTGAGCATGAAAACCAAATAGCAGATATTGCTCACCGATGCCACTTTCATTAGTTATCCCATTACTACCTGTGTTAAGTTGTTTAGGTACCTCGTTATCCATCGACACTCACATACCCTACACATGTCGTTTCTACGACTCGCATGGCTCAAACAACTCCTGTAGTAATGGCTCATGGGATGGAGGAACAAGCTTCGGTGGGGTTTAAAAGTAAAGGCTATGCAGTACTTGGGATTCAGTTTAATGCAATCGTGACTCAATGATGCAAGAATAAGATAGAGGCAATAGGTACTATATGTATGCAAGCATGTGGTAGTGCTTGCCTGGCAGCTCAGTTGAAGCGAGAGAAGGATCTGGGTAGTGCTCCTGGGTTTCTTGATATATCCCCGTCATTGCCTATTCAAGAAGAACCAAACAAACAAGGGCCAACATAAATAAAGTGCACAAGCATATGAATAAAATGCGACAAGCAAACAATCATGCCATGATGAATGATGCACATTTTGCATATCAATAAAGTAGCATGGCATGGGTGAGGTGTGGAATACAAGAAGTAAGCATTTTATGGAGTTTTAATCATATTTTATACTCAAATAAGTTGCTGTATACTTTATATTTATATGATGCATGCTTCAATTCAGATCATGGAATGCATAAACAGAAAGGTCTCGTCGAGCTGATCATTTTAGACATATCATTTGTCAAATTTGGAGTTATAAAACAAAAGTTATTAATTAATTAAGGAAAAGGGCATTTTATTGTAATTTTGATCAACTTGAAAATTAAAGTGTCCAAAATATATTTCTAAGGCCATATTTGAATTCCTCACATTTTTCTGATTTCAAAACATATATTACATGTTTAATTTGGGTTTATATTTTAAAAGTTATTTGAAAACATATTTGAATTTTGAATTTAAATTAATTTGGAAAAGTTTGAATTAAAACAGAAATACAGAAACGTTTGGTACTCAGACGAACCCAGCCACAGTCACTGACGGGTGGGCCTTGCGCTGACCGGGGCCACACGTGGGGAAAAGCTTTTTGCTAGTGGCTCGCTAGCCGTGGATGACAAGCTGAACGCGGAGGAGACGGACAGTGGGCCAGGCGGAGCGAGCGGTTACTGATCTAAAAAGATGCGGGGCGTTTTTGCAAAAAGGAGAAGGAGGCTGGTAGGTGGGACCTCTAGGAGCGCGGGTTGCAGGAGTCAAAAAGGCAGGGGGTATGCGTAAAAATGACGTCGCGATGCACTGTTTCTCTTCTCTGAAAACGACTGACGATCGATTCAGGCGCGACAATGACAGAGCGCCACGGTGGGGCTCGATCCGGACGGGCGGGCGTACATGAGGCGGCAGCCACCGGGCTAGGCTGGTGTTGTTGGTACGGAAACGCTGGCTAGGAGTAGCTCGCGAAGCGGCGAATAGACGACGCGCGCCACCGGGCGCCTGAGGGTGTTCGGCGAAACGAACGGCGGAGCTAGAGCGGTACGGCGAGGCGGAGCATGTCGGGGAGGGAGAGAGGCTCACCGCGGAGAGCTCGGTGCGGTCGGATCGGGCTGGGAGGCGACGGAGAGGCGAGGACGCAGACGCCAAGTGAGCTAGGGTTTTCGGCAAGGGTGCAGCAGACGGGGTCCTTCTCCTCCTCGCTGGCGGTTACTGGGCGATGCAGGGCGGCCTCCTCGGTCTACCACGCCACCTCCACGACGAGCACGCCGGCTGGAACGGCGAGGAACAGAGGTAGACGGCGGCGGCTGGCGGCGGAATCCGGTGATGGTGGAGAGAGAGGGGAGGTACGGCAAGGCTTGGGGTGGATCTGGGGGTCGTCTGCAGAGAGGAGGGAGTGGGTAAAGCAGAGAGGGAGAGGGGATATGTCGTGTGGAAGTGGGTAGGGATAAAGGTGGCTCGGGTGCCACCTTTCCCTCCTCCTCACGTGCTCGGGTCGGGGCAGGTAGGCAGGACAGGGCGAGGGTGAGGCTGCACGGTGGCCCAGGGAGAGAGGTAGCACGGGGTAGGGGCTAGCATGTAGGGAGAGAGGGGGAGAAAAGAGGGTCGGATTAGCTAGGTAGATTAGAGAGAGGTGGTTTGGGTTAGCTAGGTAGGGCTCGGTTTAGGGTTTTGCTTAGGGTTTGAGAGAGGTGGTCTCGGTTTAGCTAGGTAGGGGGGATGGTGATAGAGGAGTAGGTGATGGAGAGAGGATTAGAGAGAGAGAGAGAGAGAGAGAGATATGGTGGATTTTTAGCAAGACCAAACTAGATCAAGCCAAAGGAGTGGTAGAGAGGGAGATAGATGATTCGCTCAAAAGATCAAATAAAAACATAGGAGGTCAAAACATGGAGATGGTTGCAGGGTTTTAGCAAGCTCAACCAAAAACAACATGAAGAGGGGTAGAGAGAGATGGGAGATGATCCACCCAAAGATTCAAATAAAAACCCAAAGACTAGAATGTGGTGGTACTTGCATGGGCCATGCATAAATAGTAAATGCCTCCTCTAGTAGTGAAAACCACTAGATTATCTCATGGCATTTGTATAAGCAAGCTTCCCAAATTGGAATAAGGCCCAACAAAGAAAAGAGAGCTTGTTTACCACATGGATTAAATAAAAGATCATGCATGAATATAAGGTGGCCAAGCTTGTGTGTATGTGCCACTAGCCAACATGAACCACAATGGTATTCCTACATGAGCTTATATTCATATTTAAACCATATGAAAGCTTGACAAGGGTTCCACTCACATACAATGCAAAGGTGGCCATGTGGCTCTCATATACCAATAATGTGAAAACAACATGGTGCATATATGGGAGCATGTGGAATTGTAAGTGGAGCCAACCCAACCCACATGAGCTAGAGGTAAACCCAAATAAATACAAAGCTCACATATAGGGGAATGGTGGAATTATAAGGTGGTGACAGAGAAAGGTGATGGAGTTGAATAAAAGATATGCCCCCAACTCAACTTGGGCATTAAACAATATATCAATAACCAAATACAATATCAAGAGGCAAATACAATTAATAGTGCATATGAGAGAAGAACCAAAACAAAAGGGTTTTATATGATGCTCAAATGCAAGGTGGCATGATGACATGAGCATGATATAATTATGATGCAACAATTATATATATGAAGTAGCATTTATATAGACTAGGCTAGTAGCATTGCAATTGTTAGACAATTGGGATGCTACAACTCTCCCCCACTAAACAAGAATCTCGCCCCGAGATTCCTAGGAAAAAGAAAACAACACAAGGAGAGGCGGTTGTTCAGAACGAAGGGGACCCTCATGTTCCCAAGTTGATGAACAACGGAAATGGTGCGACCACTACACCTTGCAAAACTTGCTAGACTTGTTGCGAGTCTTGCGTTTTGCTTCAAGAACAACGGATTAGAAGAATTGAAGGATTGTCGTGAGACAAGAAGGAAGGATGAACAGAGCTCGGTTTTCAAGAAACATGATAAAAGAATAGAACCACTTGTGAAAGAAAGGACAAGATGAGGTATCATGGATAAAGAAAGACACGCCATTAAGGTTAAAGATTTACTGATACGAGAGAGGATGAATCTTTATCTCGCCGGAAGAAAAGAGCTAGATTGGAGAGGTTTTGAATCACTATGACAATAGCATCGTATCTTCTCTCTGATTTGAGAAATGAAGTTCGGAAACAATATTGCCTTCAAACAATAGAGTCCCTTTTTATCAACAGAAAGATTTAGCTAGACATCGTCGGATTAGATTCTTGTTGCGCAGGTAAGAACCAAGGATCACGCAATTGAGGTGCGCGGATATAACTTCCAGAGACGGATGTGAAGCCAGATCATGGTGGAATCCCGAGAAGCAAAGAATATGGAGGATCTGGAGTATATTGTAGAGATACTTATTGCTTTCTTTAGCCTTGAGGCTAACGCAATAGATTTGCGGCTGATGGCCTCAACCATAATTGGCTTTACCACATAAAAAGAATTGATGAAACAAAGAGAGAGATAGTTTCCTTTCATCTTGTTTGGGGATGTCGAGCATCGGTTGAATGACGAGGACAGGAAAGATTTTGCGTTTGTTTCCACCAGATAATTGAAGATTTTGCTCCATCTAGAATGGACAGACCACCAACAAGAGATTATTGATTACTTTCTTCGAGAGAGCACTCCGGAAAAACAAGGACGGAAGTAAAAGTATCAAGGGATAAAGGCCACTTCTAACTTCTGTGGAATGAGTGAAATCACATAATTCACCAATTCAATGTACAGGAGCGAATGATAAGAGTAGTGGTATGGTAGCTACTCCATCCCGCACTCAAAGCATTACTCCGCACATGAATAAGAAAACCATGCAACCCAACTACCGAAACAGACTGAAGGTATTGACAATAACTCATGGAACTTCGTTAGAAAACAAGGATAGATGCAAGCGATTCGCCGGATTCATAGATAGATAAAGATGATGATGTTGTCGTCATGTCGGAAATACCAAGCCCCCGGAAAGATATGAAGGAAGATTACGGAGAAGAACTGCAAGATTCAACAGCTACAGAAAAGATAGCACCAACTTGAATGGAAGGAATACAAGATCTGGAAGGTCTTCATGGCCTCCGGTGGATTGAGTATAGACGATAGAGCGAGAGGGTTTCAAGAGATTACTTAACGAGATAGAGGTGAAAAGAACTCCATGTTCTTCTTGAAATGATTGAGACAGATTTAGCAGTTTTGAGGAAAATCTTTAGCGGAACGACGATGATAACTTGCCAACAAGGAAAACTCCGGGTTTGATTGAAGATGGAAGATGGAATTAACAATGGACTTGCTGATTCCAGAATTGAAGCGATCTATTTAGCAGAAGGATGTGGCCGAGATAGGTGACTTCAAAAAGTCAGAATTCTCACTCTGAGACTTTGCACACAGGCAGTGCTCACGAAGCTTGAGAGAAAGAGACACAGATGATCTTCCATGTCCTTCCATTGATATGGAATAGGCAAGCATATTATCAACATATACCACCATGGATTAACAAGATATTCCCAGAATACCAAGTTCAAAAGGCGAGAGAAACAAACAAATGCTCGAACACTTCCTGAGCTCAACGCTCTTAGAAAGATCAATATTAAGAGCACGGGTTCGTGTTGAAGAAGATGCACTGGAAGAATAGATTATCTGGCCCTTCGGAAGAGAACAGGAAATGCTACCTGGTTCGCAATGTCGATTGGATCACCGGTTACAAAGATGAAGAGATCTTGGATAAAGAAAAGATGATAGATCATACCTTAAGCAAAGCTATCAGAGACGAAAAAATGCAATTCCCTCGTCTCAAAGATAATTTTGCAGATATAGAGTTCAACAAGATGTGCAGCATGATAAACAGATGATAGACCGCCGTAGTGCCTTGAGAAACTCCGGATTGCCAAATATGCTTGAATATGCATAGATATGATCACGGTGTACTCAAAATCACAGGAGATAACCGTCACCATTTGGAGGATAGAGGTTATTGCATTTTCCATATTCCACTCATGATAAGTGTCCTATAGCTATGCCGAGAACCAAATTACAATCACCAGCATTGGATCGACACATGTTATGTAATTAGCTCAAGAGAATTGGAGATGAAATGAAACTCTAGGATTAAGCGCCGGTGACGAAAGAATGAGTTAGCATGGACATGCTGATAAAAGGGAGATAGATAATGTTTCACACACGACTGAAAAGGAGTGTGGAAGCACAAATGTATCAAAGAAAAATTTCCGCATTTTTCGGCATTAAAATACCAATAGATGCGCAAAATCACTTATCAGGTAGAGATTAGCAACTGATGGTTTCACAGAATGTGGAGTTGCTAGAAGGAAGGACACCCTTAAGAAGATGGCACCGGTTAACAAGGAGTCAGATAGATCACACGGTTTTCAAAAGCTCACAAGATGGAATGTACCAACAGTTGATAACCAAAGGCAGATTGAAGATAACATGTTGGATGCAACAGATAGACAAGGAATTACACACACACACATTCTATGGTACTACGGAAACCCAGAACACGTGAATCCTAGTTTGAATTTTAAGAAGAGGGTTGAAAACGTTACACTTCCTTACCGTAAAAGGGTGGGTGGGTGGGTAAGAAGAAAAGTGGAAGCAAATTCCTACTCGCTTTTTGTTTTTCCCTAGTATACATAGCTACCAAAATATTTGCTAGACCGACAATCACCATTTGGCTGAGACCTCAAGGCGGGATGGCTCGATACCAATTGTAACTACCTCGGTGAATTACGCTTCGTTACAAGCTGGATGAGCGGAAATGGTTAAAATAGTACAATTGGGGCCCAAATGCCACTCACAGTGTAGACCTTTCGCCGTCCTAACCATTTCCAAACATCGGACAAGAACGAGCGCGAATCGGCAAAGCGAAGGGATCAACTACATACACAAATGAGTATGTATGCAAGCCACCATACAACAGTCCTCAGAGCCACTCCATCTAAAAGAAATAGAAATATTGCAACGCCATACGGCAAGATCCAAATATCCTAGATAGATATAATAGTTTAGGATATCTCCTCATACATCAAACATCAGAGTATCAAAGTGAAGCGGAAAACAAGATCCGAGTACGGATAAGAAGCAAATCGGCATAAGATGCCCCATAAATAAACACATCCCGCCTACGATCTCACGGATCCTCGCTCCCTAATCTCTACACCGAATGACCGCTGCCCACATCGTATGTCTCCTCCAACCAAAGATCCATCTTATGAAGTTACTGCTCATCCGAATCAAACAATTTATCGTGTGAGACCCTAGGGGTACTCAGCAAGTCTTTATGCCTCTAAAGGGGACACAACCTGGGGTGACGCAATTGCAGCAAAAGATAAACCCTAACAATTCTATAGAGACTCGCTAACCATCCGCCTAACCAAAGATAGACGGATGTCCGTGAATTAATGACAACAGTTATAACGGTAATATTAACAGATCCATCCTCCTCCTCGCTTACCAACAAGGAAGCGTACGAACAGCCCCCCCCCCCATCCGTTGGCAGTTTTATCATCCATTCCATGAGTGTTGTACCATTTACTAGTCAGGTACTTAGTCAAATTAAAAGCGGTACTTTAGTTATACTTGTCTATGATCGAGAAACTGTTCTCCAAGTCGTCCATAACCGCGGACACGGCTTTCATAAAGTTTTACCTAGGTGCACAAATAGCAACACACACTCGATCAACCTCGAAAACCAAATCAAACCCAACGAGGCATTCACGATAAAAAGATCACAGATTCAGAATATTTCAGGGGCCACCCCATTAAGCTACCCGCAACGTAGTTTGCGGACTCCGAGACGGACTCAAGGTTTGCGTCAGTGGCTATAAACGACTGGGAACCCGAAAGTGTGACTGGGCTTGTTGATACCGCGAAAACACTCCGCTTTCCTAAACAGTACAGGTGCATCCTCGCACAATCTTAAATTAAGCAGTAAGCATGGCATAAGTACAGGATAGTAATAAAGCCCCAAACTACTTTGTGGCCCCAAGAAATAAGAATGAATCAAGCTGCCTGTGGGGGTCCATAGGCCTCGGATGTGGATAGCACGTAATATTCAAGGAACAGAATCAAGTACTGGGTCCCACGGACACAAGTGAGCATGAAAAACCAAATAGCAGATATTGCTCACCGATGCCACTTTCATTAGTTATCCCATTACTACCCAGGTTAAGTTGTTTAGGTACCTCGTTATCCATCAGACACTCACATACCCTACACATGCTGTTCTACGACTCGCATGGCTCAAACAACTCCTGTAGTAATGGCTCATGGGATGGAGGAACAAGCTTCGGTGGGGTTTAAAAGTAAAGGCTATGCAGTACTTGGGATTCAGTTTAATGCAATCGCGACTCAATGATGCAAGAATAAGATAGAGGCAATAGGTACTATATGTATGCAAGCATGTGGTAGTGCTTGCCTGGCAGCTCAGTTGAAGCGAGAGAAGGATCTGGGTAGTGCTCCCGGTTTCTTGATATATCCCCGTCAAATGCCTATTCGAAGAAGAACCAAACAAACAAGGGCCAACATAAATAAAGTGCACAAGCATATGAATCAAATGCGACAAGCAAACAATCATGCCATGATGAATGATGCACATTTTGCATAGCAATAAAGTAGCATGGCATGGGTGAGGTGTGGAATACAAGAAGTAAGCATTTTATGGAGTTTTAATCATATTTTATACTCAAATAAGTTGCTGTATACTTTATATTTATATGATGCATGCTGCAATTCAGATCATGGAATGCATAAACAGAAAGGTCTCGTCGAGCTGATCATTTTAGACATATCATTTGTCAAATTTGGAGTTATAAAACAAAAGTTATTAATTAACTAAGGAAAAGGGCATTTTATTGTAATTTTGATCAACTTGAAAATTAAAGTGTCCAAAATATATTTCTAAGTCCATATTTGAATTCCTCACATTTTTCTGATTTCAAAACATATATTACATGTTTAATTTGGGTTTATATTTTAAAAGTTATTTGAAAACAGATTTGAATTTTGAATTTAAATTAATTTGGAAAAGTTTGAATTAAAACAGAAATACAGAAACGTTTGGTACTCAGACGAACCCAGCCACAGTCACTGACGGGTGGGCCTTGCGCTGACCGGGGCCACGCGCGGGGAAAAGCTTTTGCTACTGGGTTCGCTAGCCCACGCTGGATGACAAGCGCGAACGCGGAGACGGACAGGTGGGCCAGAGCGGGAGCGCGGGTTACGGTCTAAAAAGATGCGGGGCGTTTTTGCAAAAAGGAGAAGGAGGCTGGTAGGTGGGACCTCTAGGAGCGCGGGTTGCAGGAGTCAAAAAGGCAGGGGGTATGCGTAAATGACGCGCTGATGCAATCGTTGTTCTTCTCTCAAAACGATCGACGATCGATTCAGGCGCGACAATGACAAAGCGCCAGGTGGGGCTCGATCCCGGGACGTGGCGTGCGCGCGCGGAGGCGGCAGCCACTCACATAGCATGCAAAGGTGGCCATGTGGCTCTCATATACCAATAATGTGAAAACAACATGGTGCATATATGGGAGCATGTGGAATTGTAAGTGGAGCCAACCCAACCCACATGAGCTAGAGGTAAACCCAAATAAATACAAAGCTCACATATAGGGGAATGGTGGAATTATAAGGTGGTGACAGAGAAAGGTGATGGAGTTGAATAAAAGATATGCCCCCAACTCAACTTGGGCATTAAACAATATATCAATAACCAAATACAATACCAAGAGGCAAATACAATTAATAATGCATATGAGAGAAGAACCAAAACAAAAGGGTTTTATATGATGCTCAAATGCAAGGTGGCATGATGACATGAGCATGATATAATTATGATGCAACAATTATATATATGAAGTAGCATTTATATAGACTAGGCTAGTAGCATTGCAATTGTTAGACAATTGGGATGCTGCAGTGTAGGCGGCGGTGACCACTTTATTTGTAACTTTAGATGATGAACTAATTTATACTTGTGTAAAAATGTGGCACTTATGACTATATGTATGCATGTATGTTGGGATCTAATATTTGATGACATAGTAATGTATATATTTGCATCTACTATTTGTCCAGATTATTATTTACTATCTATGTATAAATCTTGTATAAAACCTGTATATGCACTGTATTTTGGGTTGTGTTAGAAATTAAAAAAAACATTTTGTATGCATCTTGTAACGCTTTCAGGTGACAAAGATTCTGTGGCGCATGTGTGCATATGCGCCACAGAAAGCACACTTCTGTGGCGCACGGGACCACATGTGCCACAGAATTACCAATTTAGTGGCGCAAATACTGTGGCGCACGAGGCATGCGCCACAGAAACCAATTTACGTGCGCCACAAATAAGGGTTTCCCTAGTAGTGCCAGCCTCTTCTCTCCATGCCATTCCACTCCCCTCACCTCTCTGAACCTCACCCACCTCTAGCCGGAGCAAGGCGAGCTCTGCCTTGCTGGAATTGGAGCCGGAGCAGCCGCAGCAGGAGGAGAAGGGCGCCGTTGATTGCGACCACCCCAAGCTCCGCAACCGCCCGCTTGCCGCTGCCTTTCCACGCCATTTGCCCCTTCACGACCTCTGCTGGAGCCTGCACGCCTCAGAGACCCCACGAGCCGCTAGGGTTCGAGTCACGCCGTGACCTGTTCATCGTCGATTTACCACCCTCATCAGAGATTCCTATTCTAATCGTGACGCCTACGTAGCACAGATCGTTTAAGCTTTTAAGTGTCGCGACACACGGGACCCTCTGTCACTGAGCCTCGGCCACGGAGCGCCACTGGCCGCCCATTTTTTCGCGCTAGCCCATCGATTCAAATCTGGATTTTTCTTTTTAGTTAAATCTAGTTTCTGTCCACTATTTCAAAATTCAATTCTGTGAATTTGACAAATCCAAATAGCATGAAACCAATTTTGCCTGAAAGGTATTCAGATGATCTATCCAAGCCTATTGGATTTAATTCAATTAGAGTTATAGATCTCTCCTAATAAAAATAAGAAGACAGAAGCATTTGCAACTTGCAACATTTTTATAAAATCAACCAAGTTAGCTTTTGAGTTGATTCCAACTCTCAAAAATCACATTTCATCATATCTATCTAAATATGTAATAATATTAAGGTTTCCATGCAGTGACTTTGGACTAGTACCAAAATAATGCTATATAGGCATTTCTAGTCACTTTAAATCATTAAATAATAAACTTAAACCAAAGTAATATCGATCCAACCCTTAAATATTATTCCCACATGTTAGAATATGTGGTGATGACATGTGTCAACATGATCCCATGTTTTAAGTGGTGAATATTAAATGTTAGTTAATTTTTCAATGAGTAGAAATTACTTTTCTAAAATAAAAAGAAAGAAACTATTGAATTAAAACTTGTGATGTTTGTGATGATAATAGATCATCAAATGTGTGTTTTAGAATGCTACTTAGCCTAGTTAAGTATTGTTTGGTGATTGTCTACTCCGTATGTATTGTTATAGAAGATAGTATCGACCAAGCTTACGAGGAGGAGGAGTGCTACCAAGAAGAAGAAGAAACTTCAACCACACCAACCAAGGCAAGCTATTGTTAGCAAGCTAGAATTAAGCTAGAGGAATGAGCAAGGATGTTTTAGGCATGCTTTGAGCACACTCTTTTAACTATTAGTACCCCAAGTCTTACTTACAAGTTTTACTCCCCTTAGTACACAAAGATCTTTACTTGTGTTGAAGGTAGCATAAAAAGTATAAAACTTGATCTATTTAGAACCCTTTAGATGTCATTCTATGGCATGAGATTGAACCCATCTTTTCCACCTTAGTGAACACTCTTAACTTAGTATTTTAGAGTAGATCCAAAACTTGAGTCACTTTAGATGGGAACAATTGGTGAAAATGAATTGTGAAAACCTTGGAATGATGAGTCATTCTATTGAGATGTTTTGACATGTGTTGAGAAACACAACTAGTTTATGATGATGAAAATGATGAGGCATGAGCCTTAACCCTTTTATAAAACTGATGGTTGGATTCGGATGCGATACCATTCCAAATTTATCGTACAACCACATTACCTGAATTGGGTAAGGCTTAGCTGGAAATTTATATGCATTAGTATTAGTTCCCTCATGGGAGAGGTTTGATCTGAGGCTACCTCTCAATGTTGTCCACCTATGCAGTGCCCAAGATGACTGATGGTCATGGTTGGGAGGCCATGCTCATAGGAGAGGTGCTTATACTAGGGTGTGTAAAGGGAAGGTTATGTTTGATTATCTGCATACTAAGTATGATGATTCAGGGTTATCCCTGACAGATGTATCGAATCTTGTGGTGAAAGTGTACCACCTCTGCAGAGTGTCAAACTATTCGAATAGCCGCGTCCATGGTTATGGACAGTTGGAATGGCCATACTGTTTCGTTGTCAGATGTTTTCTAAATAACTTGAAATGAATGATGAACTTTGACTTGACCACAACAGGATTGTGTTTATGAAATAGCTTCCCAACTTAAGTGATTTTATAACTTTACTTCATCTTTCCTTGCTTCTGAACTCAGCTTAGGTTTCAAACTTAACTTGATAGTTAAATTTAGATTTAGCACTTTGACTTAGAACTAAAGACTGTTAGTAGTAGTTCAAGTAGTACTTAAAGAGTACTCATGGCTTTTGTCCCTGGCTATTATCATGGCCAAACTATGAAGGAGATTATCAAGATGATGGTCAGCAGGACGGCTATGATGAGTAGGACTATCTGCCTTCGTCAGCATTGCCTGTGCCTCTAAAGATGGACCCCACCGCTTCGCTTATCTTTTATTTCCGCTGCTTGTTGTATTAAAGACTGGATCATGAGATCCTTATTTGTGTAAAACCTTATGTATGGTTTGTAATGGATGATGTACTGTGATATCCAATCTGTTATGTATCGCAAAAATGGTAATCCTGGGATTGCGAGGTATGGCATAACGGGCATCTGGGATTAAAAATCCGGGTGTTGACAAGTTGGTATCAGAGCCATCCTGACCATAGGAGACCCTAGTTAGAATGGACGTTCAAACAAAAACTTAGTTTCAAAATCAAAGTGAGTATTTCTAAAAAACTATTTCCCTCTTACCCTTGTGAACTCATTCTTTCTCAAAAATTCATGTTCCTCAAAATTCTTACATTACTACTTAAAATTTGACACACTTGATCACTTCACTAACTTCCTCATCCTTAATTCTTGTAGATGGAGACTCAGTTCAGCAAGTTTTACCAGTTGGGAAACGGAGGTCAGCTGATCTTCGAGAGGGATCTGGATTCACTGTCGGAGTTACTGGGATGCCCACATCCGGAGTTTCTTGGAGCTCAACTTCCAGGACCCCCAGGAGGAGACCTACAGTGGCTAGTCACCGCGGATCTTCGAGGAAGCATCGAAGCACCAACTTCCGGGAGAATTCAGTTCTCCGTGAGAGAGAACAACTGGCTAGATGGATTAGCCAGGGCAATGCATGAAGCTCTCGCACGTCTATGTGCCCTCAGCGTCAACAAGATCCAAGGAACCTGTTTTTCTCACTATGCAAGAGGTGACTTCATGGGAATGCCGATGGAGATGCCAAGTCACCCAGAGTTGAGGCGTCAAGTGGAGAACCTTGACTTCTTTCTTCATGACAGACAGCAGGAACTGGACAATGCTAGGGAGTTAGCCAACCAAAACCATGCCATCGTTGACCAGAAGGCCCAGACTTTCGACCGCCGTCTAAGATCGCCAGCCTTTGCCGCCAAATGCAAAGAAGGATCGCACCATCGCCCGTCTTTGCAAGAAGGTGGCCGACCTCGAGAAGACCGTCAAGGAGCAGGAAGGTCAGCTTGCCGCCAAGGAAGAAGAAGATGAGGGTGAAGACATCCAGGGAGATATGGATTCTTACCTCAGCAACGATGATGACTTTATGGAGGAGGATGATGTGGACTTCTACACTGATGATGAAGACTCCGAATTCATCGACGATGAGTAGATGCACTAGAGAACTGTCGTAGCATGAGATGTATCATCTCATTGTATCGTAGCTTGCAGAATGGTTCTTCAAACCATCTATTTTCCCCTTTTATTGTTGTGGTGTGTGTTGTATCGTGTGCTGGCTTGCATGAATGAAAATGAAGTTAGTTGAAAAACCTGAGTTTAACTCAAAGTTTTAGATTTGAAAAACCCAAAACCATGAACCTTAGACTTTCCCTCTTACCCCTATATCTATCTCAATCTTCAGATGACTCGTGGGAACCAAGGAGGGAGCAGCTCGTCGCAAGACCCAATGCTGCAGATCTTGCAGGATCTCATTGCGGACCTGAAGCAAGTAGGGACGAGTGTCAAGCCAACTTAGCAACATTGCAGAAGATTTCCCAAATGGCTCTCAACAACCAAGGACATGGAAATCAGGATCACCAAGGATCCAAACTCAAAAACTTTCAGAACACAAATCTCCCAATCTTTAACCAATCTGAAAACCCATTAGATGATGATGACTGGTTATAGACCATGGAAAACAACTTAGAGGTTGCCAGAGTTGATGAGAATGAGAAAGTTCTCTTCGCCACCCACTATCTGGCGGGAGATGCAAGAGCTTGGTGGAATAGCATCCGCAATATGAACCATGGTCAAGTGATGACCTAGGAAGCATTCAAGGTCAAGTTCAGCCGCACCCACATGCCGCAAGGTCTTGTCAATAGGATGAGAGATGAATTCCACGAATTGAAGCAAGGAAGAATGACTGTGCTGGAGTACCATGACAGATTCTTGTCACTTGCCAGATATGCACCGGATGAGATCAACACGGAGGCCAAGAAGAAAGAGAGATTCTTAAACGGACTGCATGATGAGATGCAGACTGTCCTCGTCAACATCCGTTTCGATGATCTCGAAGAGCTAGTCGACTCTGCCATTCAGATGGAAGGGAAGATTAACCAGGGAAACGACAACCACAAGCGTCGTATGATGCAGCAGTCTGCATCCAGTAGTCACCAGAAGTACCATCCCAACCCCTCACCAGGATATGCACCAAGGAACAACCGACCCCCAAATTCTCTCCCAAGCTACCCCAACCGTAGCAGAGGCAATGTGAAGTCCGGAGGAAACAATCACAACTCCGGTAATGCCAACAATTTTAACCGTGCCCCTCCCAAGAGCAACAACAACAACACTACGCCTAGAACTGGTAGCAATGCAGTGCCTGTCGCAGTCAAGGACAAGTCCCAGATCACTTGTTTCGAGTGTGGAGTGAAGGGTCACTACTCCAATGAGTGTCCCAAGAAGACTGCCGCCAGTGCCCCTGTGAATGCCCCAGCTCAGCAGCAGCATCGTGTTCAACCAGGATGGAGATTGCCCTAGGGAACCCTCACAACCGCAACGGTCGTCTCTTCCGCATGAACGCAGAAGAAGCCCAGGAAGCGCCAGATGTAGTGCTGGGTATGTTTTCTGTCAACTCAGTTTTAGCAAGAGTAATGTTTGATTCTGGAGCAACGCATTCATTTGTCACCGAAGAATTTGTATGCACTAGTAAGATTCACCCAACCAACCTGAAGCATGTCATGATAGTTCAAATCCCCGATTCAACAACAAAAGCTAGAAAAATTTGCAAAGTTGTACCTATCAGAATACATGGGATAGATTTTTATGCCAACCTAATTGTACTTGGAACCAAAGGATTGGAAGTAGTACTATGTATGGACTGGATGTTAAGGCATAAAGGATTGATAGACTGTGCTAAGAAAGCCATCACCATGACCAGTAGTTCTGGAGTAACAGTAGAGCATATCTCTGAAACCTTACCCCGTCAATTCAAGTGCAACAAGAGTGTAGCCCTGCCCACCATTGACCAAGTCAGAGTAGTCTGTGAATACCCCGACGTATTCCCAGATGAATTGCCAGGTATGCCCCCGGATAGGGATATTGAGTTCATTATCGAACTAATCCCCGGAACCGGACCTACAGCCCAGAGACCCTATACCATGAACCCCTCAGAGTTATTGGAACTAAAGAAACAGTTGGATACCATGTTAGCAACAGGCTTGATTCAGCCAAGCGCATCTCCATGGAGATCACCAGTGTTATTCGTCGACAAGAAAGATGGAGGTAATCATCTGTGTACAGATTAGAGAAAGTTGAATGATGTCACCATCAAGAACAAGTACCCCTTGCCAAAGATAGAGGATCTATTTGACCAGTTGACTGGAGCTCAGGTATTCTCAAAGATTGATCTTAGGACTGGTTATCACCAACTTAAGATTCGTGCAATGGATATTCCGAAGACCGCCTTTACTACTCGCTATGGTTTATACGAGTATACGGTTATGTCTTTTGGATTAACCAATGCCCCTACTTATTTCATGAATCTCATGAATAAGATCTTTATGAATTTCCTAGATAAGTTTGTAGTTGTGTTTATCGACGACATCCTTATCTACTCCAAGTCAGAAGAAGAGCATGAGCAACATCTGAGAATCATCCTAGAAACCCTGAGAGAGCATCAGTTATATGCCAAGTTCAGCAAGTGTGAGTGGCTGAAAGAAGTAGGATTCCTAGGACATGTTGTGTCTGCTGGAGGAGTCTCTATTGATCCCACCAAGATCAAAGATGTCGAGGAATGGGAAGCCCCAACCAATCAAACCCAACTTCATTCATTTCTCAGATTAGCGGGATATTACCGCAAGTTCATAGAAGGATTCTCGAGCATAGCCCGACCAATGACCCAATTGTTGAAGAAGGACAAGAAGTTTGAATGGACAAACAAATGTGAAGCCAGTTTCCAGGAGCTGAAGAAGAGATTGATATCAGCCCCAATTTTGATCATGCCAGACATCAAGAAGCCGTTTGATGTGTATTGTGATGCATCCAAGATTGGCCTAGGATGTGTATTAATGCAAGAAGGCAAAGTCATCGTGTATCTGTCTCGACAGTTGAAGCAACATGAGCAGAACTATCCGACCCATGATCTTGAGCTAGCAGCCGTGGTTCTAGCATTGAAGACACGGCGTCATTATTTGATGGGTAATCGCTGTGAGATTTACTCAGATCATAAGAGCTTGAAGTATATCTTCACTCAGAAGGAGATGAATATGAGGCAAAGAAGATGGATAGAGTTAATCAAGGATTATGACCTTGACATTCACTATCACCCCGGTAAAGCCAATGTGGTAGCGGATGCTCTTAGCAGATTGCCATGTAGGCTTAACACCATGATCAAGGAGAAGCAACCAAGTTTGTATGAGGAGTTGGAGCAGTTCAGGACTGAGTTAGTTAGCAAAGGATTCCTAGCTAGCATTTAACTTCAACCCACTTTGATTAGCCAAATCAAGGAAGCCCAGAAGGGGAATGAAAGTATCGATGGAATCAAACGTCGTATTAGTACAGGCAAGGTGCCTAGATTCACCGAAGACGAAGAAGGAGTACTGTGGTACAAAGGACGTATCTATGTGCCAGCTGATTCGGAGCTGAAGGAAGTTATCATGAAGGAAGCTCATGATACTCTTTATTCTATCCACCCCGGAGGAACAAAGATGTATCAGGATTTGAAAGAGCAATTTTGGTGGCACAAGATGAGGAGAGAGATCGGAAGCTACATCACCAAATGTGACATCTGTCAAAGAGTCAAAGCAGAGCATCAGAGACCTGCAGGATTGTTGCAACCATTGCAGATTCCGGAATGGAAATGGGATTCCGTCGGAATGGACTTTATCACCGGTTTACCTACTTATAGTAGGGGAAATGACTCAATCTGGGTCATAGTTGATAGACTGTCCAAGGTAGCCCACTTTATACGTGTAAAGACAACCTACCAGAGTGCAAAACTAGCAGAGCTGCATATTGCTAGGATTGTTAGTCTGCATGGAACCCCCAAGACCATTGTCTCAGATCGAGAAACCCAGTTTACTTCAAGATTTTGGCAGAAAGTTCATGAAGGTTTAGGAACCAAGTTGAACTTTAGCACCGCGTATCACCCGCAAACAGATGGACAAACTGAGAGAGTCAACCAGATCTTGGAGGATATGCTTAGAGCTTGTGTGTTGGAATACGGATCAAAATGGGAAGACTGCCTACCTTTCGCAGAATTCTCATATAACAACAGTTATCAAGCTAGTTTGTAGATGGCACCATTTGAATTCCTATGCGGAAGAAAGTGCCGTACCCCTTTGAATTGGTCGCAAGTAGGAGAGAGTCAGATCTTTGGACCCGACATTCTCCGAGAAGCAGAAGAGAAAGTTCACAAAGTCTGTGAGCACCTCAAGACCGCCCAATCTAGACAGAAGAGCTATGCCGACAAGAGAAGGAGAGACCTGACTTTCAATGTCGGAGATTTCGTATATCTCAAGCTTTCACCATTGAAGGGAACTCAACGCTTTAGTCTGAAGGGAAAGTTAGCCCCCAGATATATCGGACCTTTCAAGATTCTGAACCGCCGAGGAGAAGTATCGTATCAACTGGAACTGCCTGAAGAGATGGCAGCCATCCACAATGTGTTTCATATCTCGTTACTTCGCAAATGCTTGAAAGTGCCTGAGGAGACTGAAGTTTTCAAGAACATCGATCACAGAGCTATGGAAATCAACAATGACCTGACTTATCGGGAAGTAACCATCCGTATCTTAGAAGAAGCCTACAGAACCACCAGGACCAGGAGCATCAAGTTTCTCAAGATTCAATGGAGCAACCATACCGAGGAGGAAGCCACTTGGGAGCGCGAAGATTACATTAGGACAGAGTTCCCAAATCTCTTTAGTTCCTAGTTTTCTTTGTAAATCTTGGAACGAGATTTTGTTTAAGGGGGGAAGGTTTGTAGCATCCCAAAACTTCAATCCAAGCTTAACAAGATCAAATCATCCAAAAATAGGGTTAACAAACTTTTCCAAATTTAAAATGAAAGCATTCATATGTGTGTGCATTTAAAATAGGAGTTGTTTTGAATTGCCATGATTGTGTGATCCAATGCTTGTAAAATGTTTCTTAGGTGATTTAAACATCATCTACATCATTCCCAAACTTTTCCTAAAGAAAATCAAATCAAAAAGAATTAAAAAGGAGGAATGGTCATTTTGGCAAATTTAACTCTCATGCCTACTTTGGCTATTCCTAGTACTCAATTCCTAATAGAAACAATTCTTGATCTTTGTACCCCTTGCTAGTACACATAATGAGGTACCAAGGCCCACCTTTTGATCTTCTAAAAACATTCTTTTACTTATTTTAATTGGCATTTGAAAATTGAATCTAATGCATATGCATAGATCACCCCTATTTCAAAACCCATCTATTTGAGCTCCACTTTCAAAACCCTTGCAACCAGAGACTACCTATCACTAGTGGAGATCACTCAAAAAATTTGAAACCAAAATTCAAAACTTTCTTTCATGCGGTCATTTCATCAAACACTTGGCATGCATAATCTCTACTCTAATCCTAGCTCACTGTTTACTATAGGGTTTTGCCCCCAATTGATCTTCATTTATCTCCCTGTCCCCTCTTGATCTAACCAGAGTCTAACCACCCACTCCCCTATCCCCTAGTGGCACGGCCATGCCATGCCGAGCCGCCTCTCGCCGGCCAACCTTGCCCTCACCGCAGCAGAACATCTCCCCCTCTCTCTCCATGTCTAGGAGGTAGCTCACACCTCACCGCCACCCCCTGTCCCTTGCCCGAGCCTAACCGTGCAGTGGACCACCGAGGACAAGCCGCGCCCAGTGCCACCGCACCATGCCAGTGCTGCTCCCAGAGCGCGCCCTGTCCCCGCTCGCACAGACCGCCCCTTGGCAGCAGCCCGCGCCCGCCGCTCCGCCTCGACCTAGAGAACACCCGAGACACCCCCGCTGGCCGCTCCGTGGACACCGCCGCCTCTGCCTCTCAGAGCGCCACCTCGCCCAGACCGTGTGCCACCGCCCCTACGGCCGCATTCAAGTTCTAGAGCACCGCCAGGGAACCTCCCATCGATCGCCACCCCTAGCCATGCCTCTACCCCGCCGTAGCCATGTCGCCATCGTCGACTGCCCATTCCGCTCGGTCTCACCGTCGGGCCTATAAAAGGAGCCCTTCCCAGCCTCTTCTCTCCACACCATTCCACTCCCCTCACCTCTCTGAACCTCACCCACCTCTAGCCGGAGCAAGGCAAGCTCTGCCTCGCCGGAATTGGAGCCGGAGCAGCCGCAGCAGGAGGAGAAGGGCGCCGTTGATTGCGACCACCCCAAGCTCCGCCGCAACCATGCCTCGCCTCGCCGTCGTCTTCCACGTCATTTGCCCGCCTCGCCGACCCCGCTGGAGCCCTGGTACGCCCCCAGTAGACCCCCACCGAGCCGCTAGGGTTCGAGCTCGTCGGTGACCTGTTGTTCGTCGACGACGACCCTCAGCCGTAGATTCCTATTCTAATTGCACGACCCACAGCGCGCGTACCATTTCGCGTTTTAAGTGTCGCTGACACACGAGACCCCCCCCCCCCCCCCGTCAGCTGAGCCCCGCGCCACGGAGCGCCACTGGGCCGGCCCATTTCTTTTCCCGCGCTAGCCCATCGATTCAAATCTGGATTTTTCTTTTTAGTTAAATCTAGCTTCTGTCCACTATTTCAAAATTCAATTCTGTGAGTTTGACAAATCCAAATAGCATGAAACCAATTTTGCCTGAAAGGTATTAAGATGATCTATCCAAGCCTGTTGGATTTAATTCAATTAGAGTTATAGATCTCTCCTAATAAAAATAAGAAGACAGAAGCATTTGCAACTTGCAACATTTTTATAAAATCAACCAAGTTAGCTTTTGAGTTGATTCCCTCTCAAAAATCACATTTCATCATATCTATCGAAATATGTAATAATATTAAGGTTTCCATGCAGTGACTTTGGACTAGTACCAAAATAATGCTATATAGGCATTTCTAGTCACTTTAAATCATTAAATAATAAACTTAAACCAAAGTAATATCGATCCAACCCTTAAATATTATTCCCACATGTTAGAATATGTGGTGATGACATGTGTCAACATGATCCCATGTTTTAAGTGGTGAATATTAAATGTTAGTTAATTTTTCAATGAGTAGAAATTACTTTTCTAAAATAAAAAGAAAGAAACTATTGAATTAAAACTTGTGATGTTTGTGATGATAATAGATCATCAAATGTGTGTTTTAGAATGCTACTTAGCCTAGTTAAGTATTGTTTGGTGATTGTCTACTCCGTATGTATTGTTATAGAAGATAGTATCGACCAAGCTTACGAGGAGGAGGAGTGCTACCAAGAAGAAGAAGAAAACTTCAACCACTGCACCAACCAAGGCAAGCTATTGTTAGCAAGCTAGAATTAAGCTAGAGGAATGAGCAAGGATGTTTTAGGCATGCTTTGAGCACACTCTTTTAACTATTAGTACCCCAAGTCTTACTTACAAGTTTTACTCCCCTTAGTACACAAAGATCTTTACTTGTGTTGAAGGTAGCATAAAAAGTATAAAAATTGACCTGTTTAGAACCCTTTAGATGTCATTCTATGGCATGAGATTGAACCCATCTTTTCCACCTTAGTGAACACTCTTAACTTAGTATTTTAGAGTAGATCCAAAACTTGAGTCACTTTAGATGGGAACAATTGGTGAAAATGAATTGTGAAAACCTTGGAATGATGAGTCATTCTATTGAGATGTTTTGACATGTGTTGAGAAACACAACTGGTTTATGATGATGAAAATGATGAGGCATGAGCCTTAACCCTTTTATAAAACTGATGGTTGGATTCGGATGCGATACCATTCCAAATTTATCGTACAACCACATTACCTGAATTGGGTAAGGCTTAGCTGGAAATTTATATGCATTAGTATTAGTTCCCTCATGGGAGAGGTTTGAGCTGAGGCTACCTCTCAATGTTGTCCACCTATGCAGTGCCCAAGATGACTGATGGTCATGGTTGGGAGGCCATGCTCATAGGAGAGGTGCTTATACTAGGGTGTGTAAAGGGAAGGTTATGTTTGATTATCTGCATACTAAGTATGATGATTCAGGGTTATCCCTGACAGATGTATCGAATCTTGTGGTGAAAGTGTACCACCTCTACAGAGTGTCAAACTATTCGAATAGCCGCGTCCGCGGTTATGGACAGTTGGAATGGCCATACTGTTTCGTTGTCAGATGTTTTCTAAATAACTTGAAATGAATGATGAACTTTGACTTGACCACAACAGGGTTGTGTTTATGAAAATATCTTCCCAACTTAAGTGATTTTAGAACTTTACTTTATCTTTCTTTGCTTCTGAACTCAGCTTAGGTTTCAAACTTAACTTGATAGTTAAACTTAGATTTAGCACATTGACTTAGAACTATAGTACATGTTAGTAGTAGTTTGCGAGTACTTAAAGAGTACTCATGGCTTTTGTCCCTGGCTATTATCATGGCCAGACTATGAAGGAGATTATCAAGATGATGGTCAGCAGGACGGCTATGATAACTAGGACTATCTGCCTTCGTCAGCATTGCCTGTGCCCCTGAAGATGGACACCACCGCTACGCTTATCTTTTATTTCCGCTTCTTGTTGTATTAAAGACTGGATCATGAGATCCATATTTGTGTAAAACCTTATGTATGGTTTGTAATGGATGATGTACTGTGATATCCAATCTGTTATGTCTCGCAAAAATGGTAATCCTGCGATTGCGAGGTATGGCATAACGGGCATCTGGGATTAAAAATCCGGGTGTTGACAGGTATGATCTTGATAGGGCTTCTATTTTACCGGTCTCTTGTAGTGTTGGGAGACCGGGTTTAGGATAGATAGCCGTACTATCAAGAGAGGCTCTCGAGTGGGTGACTCGTTCGTATCTTTCGGAGAGAGCTCAAACCTTTGCATAGATAGCATTATCTTTCTTGGTTGTTGTTTGTTCTTGTCCATGTGAGGCTCTAGAGCTTGTGGTTATCTTCATAACAAGCTCTAGTTCATCAAAAATAGATTTCCCTTGCATATCCTATTGCGTTTTTGACCTTGCAGGTTTTCCAGCTCCACACCTTGGGAGATATCTCACATATATATTCATGATATTTTCTCCCTTGGTGATACCCAATATTTCACCTTTTGCTGGATTCTACTCTTTATTATCTTTCCAACAAAATTGGTTTCATCCCAATTGGAGTTTCCAAGCTCAACTTCTTGTGTTTTGGGTTTTGGAGGTTTTACCGGTTCATCGCTTCTGAGAGGTTCTAACTTTATCCATTTTATTTTTATCCTCCCTTGTTGTACTACGATGTTTATTTGCATAATCTTGTAGATCTTTTTGTTCTCTTCAAAACGAGCCCAAGATCATCAAAATCGGATTCTGGAGTCAAAAGTTATTAAAGTTTTCGTGCAATGTTGTCCAACGTTTTTGCTTGAGCGGTAGTACCAGCCCAAGTTCCGCCCGAAGTTCCGGTAAATCTCGTTATTGTTCAGTAACTTGTGTTTCTATTTACCGGTAGTTCCGGTGGATCACCGGTAGTTCCGGCGGGGCGCGAATCTGGCCCAAACGGGCTGATTTTTCTTGCCCTATTTAAGGCCCCCCTCTTCCCCAAAGTTTCCCCAACTTTGGAGGTCATTTTTGCTAGCTCTTCCACTCTCTCTCCTCCATTGTTGACCTTCAAAAGCTTGCCCTCTTCCCTTCTCCCTCCCATGATTCTTGCATCTTTTTGAGGGATTTGAGAGAGGAGATCTAGGTCTACAAGCCCCATCAAACTAAATCCCTTCTTTATGAAGGAATCCTTGGGATCTAGATCTTGGAGAGTTTTGTGTTCTCCTCTTGTGTTCTTCCTCCCTTATTCCCCCAATAGATTTTGTAGCTTTGGTGGAATTTGGGAGTGAAGGACTTGCCTCTTGCATTTGGTGCATAGGTTTGAGTTCTCCTCAGAGATTCGGCGAGTTCAAGCCCTTGGGCTTGTCTCTCTTGGGTTCTTGGAACCCTAGACGGTTGTGTGGTTGGATTGTTGACCTTTTGTGGTCTTGTAGCCTTTTGTGGCCTTGTTGCCTTTTGTGGCTTTATAGCCTTTGTGGCATTGTTCTTGGGAGCCCTCCAATTTTTGTGGAGTTTACCCCAAGCCTTGTACGGGTTCGGTGACCGCCCTCAAGTGTCCCATAGTGGAACGTCAATAGGCCTTTGTGGCGAGCTCACGGGAGAATAGGGTGAGCCTTTTGTGGCATCGGTAGGTTGCGTGCCTTCGCATCTTGGGGTGAGGCCTTGTGTGGCGTTGGGTGAGCATCGAGCCACCACACCTCGAGGTGAGCCACTTGTGGTGTTCGAAGTACATTGCACCCCCGCACCTCTCCAACGGAGACGTAGCTTCTTTGGAAGTGAACTTCAGGAAACAAATCATCGTCTCCGCGTCCATCGGTTATCTCTCAACCGAGCCCTTTACTTATGCAATTTACATTGTGATAGCCATCGTGCTTGAAGTACTATATCTTGCTATCACCTTGTTGCTTGTCTTGCTTAGAATAGGTTGTTGGTGCACTTAGTGAAACTAGTGGATATAGATTTTGGCTTGATAAATTAAACGTTAAGTTTTATTCCACATTTATTAGAGCCTAAACCGTAATATTTTTAAAACGCCTATTCACCCCCCCCCCTCTAGGCGGCGTCTATTTACCTTTCAATTGGTATCAGAGCGAGGTCTCTCGCTTCTTAGGCTTCACCGCATCGAGAGTAAGGATGTCTCCTAGGGGTTTAGTGCACTCTCACACATTTACTTTTGATGGCACAAATTATGATGTTTGGCGTATTCGCATGCTTAGTCATTTCCGGGTCATTGATCCAAATATTGAGCGAATTCTAGATATGGGCTTGTCTCCTCCTAAGGATCCCCAAAATCTATCTTTGGAGGAGGATACAAACTCTTATGTCGAAGCTCAAGCATCTAATGTTCTTGTTAATGCTGTGAGCTTTGTAGTTCTTTCCTCAATCATGCCTTTTCGGAATGCTCATGATATTTGGACCAAGCTTCAAGCAAAATATGATGTGTCCAAGATTGATGAGGATGATTGTGTTCCCTCCACCTCCGGCTGTGATGAGTTCTCATCTTCTTCCACTACACCAACATGTGCGTTGTCACAAGGTAATGATATGGTGAGTGGTGATAGAACTTGCAATGTGGATAGTGAGCTTGGAATTCATGATTCTTCATATATATCTCATTGCAATGTTGTATATTTGGGCATGAACACTTGTAGGACTATATGTGATTTACATCCTAGTGTTGATTGCCCTTGCATATCATGTAGAAATGGATTAAATATTTCTCATGATGATATGCTTGCTTTGCCTTGTTGTCATGATAAATGTGCTTCTATTTCCTCTAGTACGTGTGTTGCTAACCATGTAGAGGAAATCGAAGAATGTGTGGGCCAAGGCAAGGTTGTGATTGGATCTTCAAGGGTTCCCCCATCATCACCTTCTACCAACATTCACTTATGCCTCATGGCTAAGGAATCAAAGGTAACTTCTCCTTTGGATCCCAATGCACCTAATGATGATGTGAATGTTGACTTAGAAGTAGAAGATGATGCTTCTTCTTTAAAAGATAAGGGGGAGCTAGTCCTTCGTACTCTACACAATGATAAAAATGCTTGCTCTACTTTCATTGAAATCTTGAACTTTGCCATTGAATGTAAGCAACTAATTTATGAGCATGAGGACACAATTGACAAAATGAGTAGTCTTGAGCGCGAGTATGCTAATGACATTGCAAACCTAAATGAAGCTCTAGAAGAGGAATAAACCACCAAGGAATCTCTTGAGTAGACCTTTGCTCTAGAGCTATCTAGAGTGAAGAAATCTCATGATAGAGAATTTGAGGTGGCAAGTGCCCTCCAAATTAAGAATGATGAGCTTGAAGTTGCTTATCCCAAACTCCTTGAGGATTTTGAGAACCTCAACAATAGCTCTAGGGTCATCAAGGGGGAGCTCATCAAACTCACCGAGTCACATGAGAAACTTAAAGCCTCATACACTAAAGAGCTTTCCAAGTTGCCCTCACCTCTCACTACTATTGATGATGCTTGTGCTACTAACTCTATCTCTTGTGAAGCATCTATTGTGAAGGAGAATGTTGAGCTACGTGCTCAACTTGCTTTGCTAACTAGCAACTATGGGAAATTGTAAGAGAGTCATGCTAAGCTCTCAAGCTCGCATGAGGACCTTCTAGTTTCCCATGGTAGTCTAAAGTTGGCTCATGAGTATCAAAGGTAACATCTAGTGAGCCTCATGTGGACATTAGCACTACATCTACTCCTTGTGTCATATTGCCATGTTCTAGTCTTTGTAATTCATCCACTCATGTTATTGCTATATCTTGTGATGAATTGCATCCCTTGCCTTGTTGCTCTAACAATGTAGCATCTACTTACTCTAGTATTGTTGTTGACACTAACCATGTAGAGGAAAACAAGAAGCTCAAGGCCCAAGTCACTTCTTTGAAGAATGACTTGAAGAAGTGTCATGAAGGGAAGACCACTCTCAAGAACATCTTGAGTGTGCGAAGATCCCCAAATGACAAGAGTGGGCTTGGATACAACTCCAACATCAAGAACAAGCCCACCAACATGTTGAAGCACAAGGGAAAGAATAAGAATGGCCAAGGTCAAGTGAAGAATCCGGCCAACATTGTGTGCTTCAAGTGCAAGGAAGAAGGACATCATGTAAGATGTTGTCCATTGAAGAAGAAGCAACAAGGGAAGCGGCCTCAAGCTCCACCTCAAGCTAGAAGTGGGACTCCTCCTAAGACTCAAGCTCTTCCTCATGGCGTGGCATCTTCCAAGAAGAAAGATGGCAAGAGAAGAACTTGCTACATATGCCACGAGAAGGGGCACCTCTCTTCCTCATGCACCATGGGTAACTCCTCATCCAATCCTATCTTGATATATGATGCATATTCTCTTGGTAAGGATGAGGTGGGCAATGTGTTTGCAAAATATGTTGGTGCCCAAAGTGGTGTCAAGAAAAGAACCATTTGGGTGGCCAAGCCTATTGTGACTAACTTCTTAGGACCCAACTTGGTTGGGGACCAACAATCTAAAACTTGATCAATAGGTGTTGTTGGAGGGCATTGGAGGCTTGGCTACATTATGAATAATTGAGGGGCCTTCATCATTTATTTTTGTCAAGTCAAGCCAATTGGATTATCTTGCCTCTATCTCATATCCAATGTTCCTCCTTGCGGTAACATGTGCTCAACTCCTTTACATTGAAAGTTACTTGCTCCCTTGTGCATGTGTTGGTTTTGTACCATTATATGTGTTTGTACATGTTGTGCTTCCCTCAAACCTATATTGTGTTGTCTAGTATATTTGTGTATGTTGGTTGGCACATCATGTATTTGTGTTCTTGTGTTTGAGCCTTTGTTGAATTTATTTGGTATATTTCTTGTCTCTTGGGAGTGATTAATGGACTATCCCATTTTGGGGGAGTATTATGCTTGGGCATTCCACAATCCTAAAATGTGTGTACATGAGGAATACCACTTAGTGTTGACATTACATGTTTGTCTTGTCTCTATGTGGTATGTCATTCTCATGAAGAATTAGTATTCCATAATGTCCATTAATCATCTCCTTTTTGATCTTTTTGCCTCTTGTCGAGATCTCTTGGTTTATCACATTATGGGGGAGTCATATGCTTGATGCATATTACAAACCTAGAAAATGTGAACATTTGAGGTAGTGCCACTTAGAATTGATATTGAGAATTATCTAGCTCCTAAGTGGCACTCTTAGCTCAAACAAGTTCTAATTTGCTTTGTTTTTTTATTGCTCATCTTTGGATCTTGTTTGTGAGAGTTTTTCTTGATATGTGTTTCCTCATATTTGGACCCCCATATCCTCCATGGAAACCATGTGCTTCAAGTTACACTAATCTTTAATGATTGTGTGACTATTTGGAGCTATCAAGAATCTCTCTCGAAGCATCAAGCATAATTATTATATCTTGTTACATGCTTGTTTGTGTGAATATGATCATGATTTCCTTGCAAACTACCTCAGGAAAACTTTCCCAATAATTCTTGTCCTTGGACAAGTGACACTCCATATATGGTAGGATTTATTGATCTTGTTCACTTTGGCCTTTGCTTTTCTTTGTCCTATCTTTGGCCAAGAATGTGTTTTCTTTTACTCCCATGTCTTCCTTGCCTCTTGTGGATCTTTTTAGTTTATTTGTATTCTCTTGTGTTTTATTTAATGTAGCTAGTAGTGATGATCTCTTTTGTGTGCATTTTGCATTCAAAAGCAAAATTCAATATAATGCACCATTCATGGGGGAGCTCCCCTATATTATCTAGAACACTCCTTTTATGCTTCTTGTGTTGATCCATATCATGTTTTTCGTGCTTGGAAGTTTGATCTTTTCTTTTGGTACTTTGTGCCATCATGAAAAGTGTAGAGAGTTTGGTTTGTGTGTTGGAACCTTGCTCTTTTGGGAGTTGGCTTTGTCTCATTCTTTGTTACTTCTTTTGATCTTTTAGAATGAGATAAATCCTTGAGCATTGTGTGTTTTGTGCATCTTTTGCTCTTTGGCTTTTGCCTTGTTCATTTGTTGAATTGAGGTCCTTTCTTGTGTTGATTTGGCTCTTTGATACAATTTGGACAGCTTTTGTCATGTCACACTCTTGTGTGCGACTTCTTGGTTTACTTGGTGTTTTTGTTCAAATTGTATCACTTTTTTTGGTTCTTGAGAGTCTTGTGCATGCATATTTACTACATGTTTATATCTTGGCATGCTTTCTTTCTTGATCCAATATATAGGGGATTCTCCACCAAATCCTATCGGCTAAGATGTGCATGAAATTCAATTTCATATCAATATGCACATATTTATGTGGAGGGTCTCCTATATATTGTAGTTGCACTAACTAGTTTGGACCCAATTTGTTTGGGAACATAGCGTACTTAATTGTGTTTTAGGTACATTGGAGACATATTGGATGCTTGTCTCATCCATTAGGAAGAAGTGGTGCCTACATGTCAATTGGAGGAAAGCTAGTATGATCAACGAATTCATATCCTCTACATCCTACCATTTATATCTCGGTAACAAGTATCTCTCTCATGCATACATATCTTGCTTCCAACCTTTTGTAGGTTGCATGTTGGCATGAGTTTGTGTTTTTGCATATGTTGTGTTTCTTTTGTTGGTTTTTAGGAGTGCTCTCTATTGCAAATGTGAGTTTGTTGAGATGAGTGCATATAATGGGGACTATACAAAATCATGACCATGATCCACTTATCCCAAATATGTCAATCTAGCAATTATATTTCCTATCCTTTCCTCAATTTTCTTTCATGTGCAATAGTGAGTATTTTGCATCGTTGATTTCTATTTGTGATACTTGTTGCTTTTCTCCATATATTGGGGACTATTCCCTTATTCCCTTGGTAATTGTTGTAATGTATGTTTAGTGTCCATGTTTGAAGCTCATTGATGTACAATAAGATATATTTGAGCCTTTGGCCATGCTTTCAAGCAAAAATCCTATTTGTACATTATATGACTTTCTTTTGTTGTTCATGTGCTTTTTGTGTATCTATTTTGTGTGTGCATGTTTCTTTGTGGGCATATGTCTTTGTGATATTTTCCACCTAGAAACTTATACACACAAGAGAAGATAAATCTTTGGTTGTTTGTGTTTTCCTTGGAGACCACCCTTTATTTCTTTTTGACCCTTCGGTGGCTTCCAAATTTATTTTCCAATGAGTGCTTGTCCCATTTGTTTGCATCTTCGGGCACTCATAATTTGATCTCTATTGCCGTGTATTATTAAATGAGTTTGTAGGAGTGAGGATTCCATGATTATGCACTTTGTTTCCAAATGCAATCATCATAATTGGTGCATAATCCTTGGGGAGGTTCTCTAATTCATTTAATGATGCTCATTTGCCTTCGTTCTCATCTTTTGTGTCTTAGATGTTTATGGGGAGTGAGGATTCCATATTTGTGCAAGATATATTAAAATAGTTGATTCTATCTTGTGCACAAAGATTGGGGAGCTTCCCTGTTTCATTTAAACACTCATTTGCTAGTATCATAATATCTTGTGTCTTTCTCTTGGTATCAATTGTTGTTGTCAATTGGTATTTTGGGTCTTTTGGGTTGCTCGCTTCATTTGTTGAAGCTAGTTTCTCTTTCTTTTCTTTTTGCAATCTTTGGGTCCTCAATATAGTTTTACTTCCTCCCAAGGATTCATCATTGGATATATGCATGTTCACACCTTTGGAGGAATTCTCACTATATTGGCCGTCTAGAACTTTTCACCCATTTTGGCAATCGATGCCAATGGGGAGAAGTTTTAGAGGGTTTAAGGGAAGTTGGTTTATGCTTTTGAGTTGGTTCTTAAGCATTAGCCTTGCATGCTCTTGCATGTTTGTTGTTGCTTTGCATGTTTAATATATAGATGAAACTCAACCACCGATTATGCTTGGCAATCTATGCAATGAAATTCAAGTTCATCACACATGCATAGATTATGGGGGAGTTTGCTCTATATATTGTGGTTGTACCAACATCACATACTTGTGTAGTATTTGATGTTGGGGCAACCATTTTGTTCGATTAATTCCATATTTAAACCCTCTCTAGGGGATTGTCATAAATTACCAAAATGGGGGAGATTGAAAGGGCATGTATGCCCCATGTGTGGTTTTGGTAATTAATGGCAATCCCTATGGACTAATGTGCAAATTGAGTCTCACTTGTAGGTTTGTCCATTGGCATCGCTTGGACCATGTGTTGGTTTCAAGGATGAAAAAGAAGAAGCATTGTCCAAGGTCTTTGTGCCTATTGGAATCAAGTAGAAGAAGAAGATCAAGTATGTCTTGAATAAGAAGAAGAAGAAGAAGAAGAAGAAGATGGATTTCCTCATGGCTTTCTTCAAGGCATCATCATCAAGAATTGATATGCAAGCTCAAGATGCGTCCTCTATAGAAGATCTCATGCTTGGAGCTTGCCTCCTCGGTGTTCATGGAGTGATGAATACAAGGTCAAAGAAGTGGTTTCCCCATGGAGTATGGGGAGCCATTCGCAACTCTTCATCAAGCAAGAGCAATCAAGAAAGGTGTTCCATCTTGAAGGTGACAAGATCGTCTACATCAAGATCAAGTGGGATGCTCAAGGCAAAGGTATGATCTTGATAGGGTTTCTATTTTACCAGTCTCTTGTAGTGTTGGGAGACCGGGTTTAGGATAGATAGCCGTACTATCAAGAGTGGCTCTCGAGTGGGTGACTCGTTCGTAATTTTCGAAGAGAGCTCAAAGATTTGCATATATAGCATTATCTTTCTTGGTTGTTGTTTGTTCTTGTCCATGTGAGGATCTAGAGCTTGTGGTTATCTTCATAACAAGCTCTAGTTCATCAAAAACAGTTTTCCCTTGCATATCCTATTGCGTTTTTGACCTTGCGGGTTTTCCGGCTCCACACCTTGGGAGATATCTCACATATATATTCATGATATTTTCTCCCTTGGTGATACCCAATATTTTACCTTTTGTTGGATTCTACTCTTTATTATCTTTCCAACAAAATTGGTTTCATCCCAATTGGAGTTTCCAAGCTCAACTTCTTGCGTTTTGGGTTTTGGAGGTTTTACCGGTTCATCGCTTCTGAGAGGTTCTACCTTTTTCAATTTTATTTTTATCCTCCCTTGTTGGACTATGATGTTTATTTTCATAATCTTGTAGAGCTTTTTGTTCTCCTCAAAACGAGCCCAAGATCATCAAAATCAAAGTCCGGAGTCAAAAGTTATTGAAGTTTTCGTGCAATGTTGTCCAACGTTTTTGCTTGAGCGGTAGTAGCGGCCCAAGTTCCGCCCGAAGTTCCGGTAAATATCGTTTTTGTTTAGTAACTTGTGTTTCTATTTACCGGTAGTTCCGATGGAGCACCGGTAGTTCCGGTGGGGCACGAATCTTGCCCAAACGGGCAGATTTTTCTTGCCCTATTTAAGGGCCCCCTCTTCCCCAAAGTTTCCCCAACTTTGGAGGTCATTTTTGCTAGCTCTTCCACTCTCTCTCCTCCATTGTTGACCTTCAAAAGCTTGCCATCTTCCATTCTCCCTCCCATGATTCTTGCACCTTTTTGAGGGATTTGAGAGAGGAGATCTAGATCTACAAGCCCCATCAAACCAAATCCCTTCTTTGTGAAGGAATCCTTGGGATCTAGATCTTGGAGAGTTTTGTGTTCTCCTCTTGTGTTCTTCCTCCCTTATTCCCCCAATAGATTTTGTAGCTTTGGTGGAATTTGGGAGTGAATGACTTGCCTCTTGCATTTGGTGCATAGGTTTGAGTTCTCCTCGGAGATTCGGCGAGTTCAAGCCCTTGGGCTTGTCTCTCTTGGGTTCTTGGAACCCTAGACGGTTGTGTGGTTGGATTGAAGACCTTTTGTGGTCTTGTAGCCTTTTGTGGCCTTGTTGCCTTTTGTGGCTTTGTAGCCTTTGTGGCATTGTTCTTGGGAGCCCTCCAATTGTTGTGGAGTTTGCCCCAAGCCTTGTACGGGTTCGGTGACCGCCCTCAAGTGTCCCATAGTGGAACGTGAGTAGGCCTTTGTGGCGAGCTCACGGGAGAATAGGGTGAGCCTTTTGTGGCATCGGTAGGTTGCGTGCCTTCGCATCTTGGGGTGAGGCCTTGTGTGCCGTTGGGTGAGCATCGAGCCACCACACCTCGAGGTGAGCCACTTGTGGTGTTCGAAGTACATTGCGCCCCCGCACCTCTCCAACGGAGACGTAGCTTCTTTGGAAGTGAACTTCGAGAAACAAATCATCGTCTCCGCGTCCATCGGTTATCTCTCAACCGAGCCCTTTACTTATGCAATTTACATTGTGATAGCCATCGTGCTTGAAGTACTATATCTTGCTATCACCATGTTGCTTGTCTTGCTTAGCATAGGTTGTTGGTGCACTTAGTGAAACTAGTGGATATAGATTTTGGCTTGATAAATTAAACGTTAACTTTTATTCCACATTTATTAGAGCCTAAACCGTAATAATTTTAAAACGCCTATTCACCCCCCCTCTAGGCGGCGTCCATTTCCCTTTTAGAAAGGCATAACACTAACTCCAGCTCCCAAATCACACAAAGCAGTTCTAACATAACTGTTCTTAATAGAGCAAGGGATAGTTGGAATCCCTAGGTCTCCAAGTTTCTTAGGAACCTTACCATTGAAGGAATAATTAGCAAGCAAAGTACAAATTTCTTCATTAGGGATCTTCCTTTTATTCGAGACAATATCCTTCATATACTTTGAGTAAGGAGGCAATTTAATAGCATCAGTCAAAGGAATTTGCAGGAATAAAGGTTTCATCCACTCACAAAACTTATTATAGTGTTCATCTTCCTTTGACTTATGTTTCTTATCAGGGAAAGGCATAGGTTTTTGGACCCAAGGCTCTCTTTCAGTACCATGTTTCTTAGCAATAAAATCTTCTTTGGTGTATTTAGTATTCTTAGTGTGGTTTTCAGGTTCTTCTTCAACTTTTTCCTCATTAGGAACTTCATTTTCTTCATTACCACTTTCAGTTTCAGCATCAGAGATAGATATACTATTAGGATCTATAGCAAGTTCAGAGGGTTAACAATAGTTTTATGCTTCTTTTTCCTTTTCTTACGAGTAGAACCACTATTTTTAGTTTGTTGAGAATCCTGCTCAATTCTTTTGGGATGCCCCTCAGGATATAGAGGATCCTAGGTAGCAGCTCCACTTCTAGTTCTAATTTCATAAGCATGTTTTTCTTTAGCAGCATTAACTAGCAAGTCATTTTGCACTTTAACGAGTTGATCTATTTGAGTTTGAACCATTTGAAAGTGTTTAACAATCATTTTAACATCATTAGATGTTCTTTCCACAATATCTTTCAACTCAACAATAGCTCTAGTGTTTTCCATTAGATGATTTTGCACTGTTTTATTAAAGTTATCTTGCTTAACAATAAAGATATTGAATTCTTCTAAGCATTGATCAGGAGGTTTAGAGTAAGGGATATCACCTTCATCAAAGTGTTGGAGAGGGTGTACCTCAATAGTGGATGAGTAGGGAATAGGCTTACATAATTCTTCTATAGGAGGTAAATTCTTGACATCTGCAGCTTTAATTCCCTTCTCCTTAAGACATTTCTTAGCTTCCTTCATCACTTCATCATTTAATTCAATAACTCCCCTCTTCTTTGATGATGGAATAGGCGCCGGAATAGATGGTTCAGGTATAATTACTTCAGGTATAGCCGGTTCAGGAGGAGTCCAATCTTCATAGTTCTTGCTTATTTTAGCCATTAATTCCTCAGCTTCCTTAGGAGTACTATTCCTGAAAACACAATCAGCACAACTATCTAGGTATGTCCTAGATTCTTTAGTTAGTCCATTATAAAATATATCAAGAAGCTCATTCTTAGGTAATGGACTTCCAGCCTGTGCATTAATCAAAGCATAAAACCTTGCCCAAGATTCGGGCAATACCTCTTTTTCTCCCTGTTTAAAATCAAAAAGTTCCTACAAAATAGCATGTCTAGCACTAGGAGGAAAATATTTCTGCAGGAAAGTACTAATCAAGCACTCAGGGCTATCAATAGATCTAGGAGGTAAATTACTAAACCAAGTTTTAGCTTCTCCTTTCAGTGAAAAGGGGAAAATCTTGGCAACAAAGTAAGTACGCATCTTAATATCATCAGAAAACAAGTCACTCATGGTAGAAATTTCATTCATATGTGCTACCGCACTTTCATTCTTAGTCCCACAAAAAGGTTCTTTCTCGACAATAGCTATGTAAGATAGATCGAGAGAGAAATCATAATCTTCATCTATAATGTTTATGGGAGAAGCAGCAAACTTAGTAGTAGGAGCCAATTTGGGTCTAACAGTACGCCTCTCAAGGAGACTCTTAGCAGCGCTCCTATCATGGGTGTTTTTACATTCTTTAATAAATTCATTGATCATCTCAACATAACCATCTTCAATATCATAACTTTCACTAGACTCAGGTGAACGAACAGGTGTAGTAGTGTCTTCATTAGGAGTTTTAGTATTTCCAGCTATAGTTCTAGCAATCGTAGCATCTAGGAAAGGACCTAATGAACTACTCTTATCAAGCACAGTAGAAGCAGCATCAGAAGTTTCAGATTCAGCAGTAGTGGTAGTGTGTGTAGCATGTGTACGTGGTGGTGTAACGAGCTTACTTATAACAGATGGTGAATCAAGAGCAGCAGAGGTGTTCAGAACCGCACCTCTTCTTGTAGTGGATGGTAAAATAGGAAACTTGCCATCACGAGACTTACCCATGATGGATGGATAGCGGCGAACAATAGAGAATCCAAGTGAACTTGATAAATAAAGCTATGCTCCCCGGCAACGGCGCCAGAAAATAGTCTTGATGACCTACAAGTATAGGGGGTGTATCGCAGTATTTTTGAGGGAAGTGAAACCCAATTTATTGATTCGACACAAGGGGAGCCAAAGAATATTTATAAGCCTTAACAACTGAGTTGTCAATTCAGCTGCACCTGGAAACAATCTTGCTCACAGCAGTTTATTAGTAGCAATAGTTTTGTAGTAGGAATAGCAAGGTAACAGCAGTAGTAAAGCAAAGACAACAGTAACAATAGCAGTAAACAGTGGGATTCGAGTGCGGTAGGCATAGGGATGGATGGACGGGCGTTGCATGGACAAGACAATTCACATAGCAATCAGAACATAGGGCAATTGCAGATAAATAAGATAAAGCATCCAAGTACTAGATAATCCTAGGCAAGTGTTCCATATATAGTCATACATGCTCGCAATGAGAAATTGCACAACATCTTTTGTCCTGCAAGCCCATTTGCAGCGAGGCCTCAAGGGAACTACTGGCAATTAAGGTGCTCCTTTTAATAGAGCACCGGAGCAAAGCATTAACACTCCATGAACACATGTGATCCTCACATCAAAGCCATTCCCTCAGGTTATCCCGATTTCTGTCACTTTGGGGCCATTGGTTCCGGACAACAATGTGTGTATACAACTTGCAGATAGGACCATAAACAATACTATCATAATGAATCAATAACATGTTCAGATCTGAAATCATGGCACTCGAGCCCTAGTGATAAGCATTAAGCACAACAAGTCGCAACAAAGTCATAAAGCACTAATAAAAGATACTAGGCACCATGCCCTAACAATCTGATGTCATTACATGAACGATCTCATCCAATCCCTACCATCCCCATAGCCTGCAGCAGGGGATTACTCACTCATAGATGGGGGAAACATGGATGGTCGATGGATAAGCGATGGTGATGATGATGGCGATGATCTCCTCCAATTCCCCGTCCCGGCAGGGTGCCAGAACGGAGTTTTTGGTGCTGTTTCGTGGAGTCTGATGGTGGTGGCGGAGCGGAACTCCTTCTGGAAAAACGTCGAACCCCCCGGAGTTTTTAGGTAAGAAGGCTCCTTATAGGCAAAGAGGGAGATCGAGGGGGTGCCTGGGGGGCCCACACCACCCCTGGCGCGGCCTGCCCTGGCCCGCGCCAGCAGGTGGTGTGGCCACCCCCTGGCTCTTCTCTGTCTCGTATTCTGGCTCCTGGAGTCTTCGGGTGAAATAGGATTTTTGGCATATTTTCCCGGATTTTTCCTGATAGTTGGTTTTCTGCACAAAAAGTAGACACCAAGGCAATTCTGCTGAAAACAGCGTCAGTCTGTGTTAGTTGTATCCAAATCACACAAGTATAGAGGAGAAGCAATAGCAAAAGTGTTCGGGAAATGATGCAGCCCGCCCTGCGGACGCTACTACATCCACAACACCAAGTCCCCAAGTTCGTCCCCAAGTCAACCAAGAAGATGGACCATGAGAGTCCTGAATCCAGCCGGAGTGTCCGGCGCGACTCGGCCGGAGTGTCCGGTCTCCCCTAGCCCCAGCCTGGCATGGACATTTAAAAGGCCAGTTCGGACACTACCCGGAGTGTCCGGCTACCCCGGACTGTCCGGTCACTCCGACCCGGACTGTCCGGCCCAAGTGATGGGCCTGCGAGCCAACAGCTGGGCCCTTGGCCCATGTACCCCTCTATTTCGCACCAAACCCTAGTTTTAAGCCCAAACTACCCCTGAACTTGTGGTTGGCCTATAAATAGAGCCACCACCCCCTCATGTATCCCTTAGGGCATAGATGATAGACTAAAGAAAAAACCCCTTTGTGGAATCTCTAGTTTTGCCTCATCCCCTTCTACCAAAGGGGATCGACTATCGTCACCACCTCGTCGGAGTTTGCATCGCGCCTCCCTCGTTGTACAAGGCCTTGGCATCGGTGTCCCTTTGCCAAGACGTCAAGACCCTCTCCAAGGTGTTCTTCCCTCTCCGCTTGGGATTGACGGGAGCATGTTGGCCGATCTTTCCTTGCGAGGATTCTATCGGACCGGTGGCCACCGGTGAGAGCAATCGGCCTTGTATCGTGTGTGTTTTGCGTGTGTTCATCGTGTTCTTCGCGAGGTGTGCGTCCGCTTCCGCTACCTTCTCCATTTCCCCTCGCTTTCCCATCGATTTGACCATGAGATCCGTGAAGATCGGGCCACCCTAGAGGTTTGCCCTCATCATCTGGTATCAACATCTTTTGGTTGCCACGGATTTCTCCTCGATTTGGTCTTTTCCCCCATAAATTCGAAAATCCCCAAAAAATAGCCTCAATTTCGTGTTTTGGATCGATCTGTGATTTGAGTGTGTTTTGGTATGTTTTGATCTGTGGATTACTTGCTAAACTTGTTGATCTACCTTCCCCTGTGTTTCCATAGCCTAATTCCTTGATTTCCCCCATCAATTGGAGGTTTTGGTTCGAGTTTTTCCGCCAAAACTCGTCCAGTTCGTGTTCTGGAAGTTCTGGTTCGACCGGACCGGACTGTCCGGCCAAAACGGACCGGACTATCCACCCCACCGGAGTTTCCGGCCTAAACGGACCGGAATATCTGGCCCGGTCGGACTGTCCGGCCTGCGCGGACCGGACTGTCCGCCCGTGTGCTGACAGAAATATCTGCTTCACGGTTTTGAGTATAACTTTTGCATAAGAACTCGGATTTTGGTGTTCTTTAGCTCGTTTTGAAGAGGAGAAAGAGCTCTACATCATCATATCTGTAGTTCATGCTATCTACTCCATCCAAATTCCATGAGCAAGGCGGAATCCACCAATAAAGGGTGAAGATCGGCGACTAAAGGTATAAAAATTCCGCGACTTCTCCCCACTTGCATCCCTTTGTGAGCCACACTATCTTTGCGATCAAAAAAGCACCTATTGAGACTAGTTCCTCCTATGATTGCTTGGGATATGCACATTTGATACCTTGTAGAATTCCGAGCAAAAGTTGTGAGCGCGCTGTCTCATATAGTTATCTTGTATAGTTGTTGGCACAAGGAAGAGGCAAGTGAAAAAAGAAAGAAAAGGAGAAAAAATAGAAAAAGAAAAAGAAGAAAAAGAGAAAGAAAGAAACAAGTACCTCATATAATAGGAAGCGCAAGCTCGATGAACATCAAATAGGTGATACTTATTGTGCTTATCTTGTAGCCCACCAATTTAGTGCAATCGAACTAGCGTCTCTCCTTGCACTTGTGCGACACGAGCTTATAGTCTTCGCTAGGTAATCATTTGTTCTTAGCTCACTTTCTCCATCGCACAAGTCCCATTTATCCCACCGTGTGTGTTTTCTTGTACATATTTCCTCTTGTGGATTGACTTGTTTTGCTTTGTGATCATTGTGGTTCTTTACTTGCCATTACAATATATTGATTTCGGATTGTTCTTGGACACGCCACCTTCCATACCTATCCACCATACGCTTTGTGTGTGTGTGTTTTTTAGTGGTTAGTTGGTTTTGGTGTTCCGCGTGAACTTCACTTTGCTTGGTTTTGATTGCTCTCAAGTGTTGCCACTTGCACAATACTATCTTCCAAGTTAAAGTAAGGTTTGACGTTTCATCTCTAACCCCTTACCACTTCCATATACACCACTTGGTCTTGTGAATCATGTCTAGGGACTCCGAAACCGAGGATGATATCTATGAAGAATCCATGATGAGCCACCACGACTACGACTCCACAAGTATAGAGGACATGATGGAGCACTACACCGACAATGGCTCCGCATGCTTTGAGGACTCGGGGCATTGCACCTATGACGGCTCCACATGCATGGAAGACATGGAGCACATCATCAACTATGGCTCCTCAAGCATGGAGGAATTGGAGCTCTACATCGACAATGGCTCCTCATGCATGGAGCACTACACCGACAATGGCGCCACATGCTTGGGTGACATGGAGTACTACATCAACAACGACTCCCCAAGCATGGATGACTTCGAGTGCTACAACAACGACGCCTCACCAAGCATGGAGGACATGGCAAGCTTCATCCACTTCGAGGGCTCTTCCATGAGCCATGAAGAATACCTCCACCGCTTGGAGATGGAGGACTACTACGCCAAGCTAGCGGAGACGCCTCATCAAGAAACCATGACCTTCAAGGCCAAGCGTGCCACACCAAAGGGCACCACCTACTTCGATGATCCACCTCCAAGGCGTCAAGCGCCACCACCTACATGGCGTCATGCACCACCATCTCCAAGGCGACGAGCGCCATCACCTCCAAGCCGTCATGCACCACCATCTCCAAGGCGACGAGCGCCATCACCTCCAAGCCACCAAGCACCACCATCTCCAAGGCGCCAAGCACCACAACCTCGAAGGCGTCAAGTGCATCTACCTCCTAGGCATCAAGTGCCACCAACTACAAAAAGAGCGGCGCCCCAACATCACCTTCCAAAAGAGGCGCCAAGAAGCAAGAATCTTCATCAACATACATCCTATCGTGATCATCGCTAACATCAAGAGGATACAAGACGGCGTTCAAGGCATCTTCGCCATGAAGACGAAGAATACATGTTGAGCACCATCCATAAGGCTCAACCAAGCTCAAGAATGCACCACCATCACAAGAAGAGTGCCAAGGACAAGGAGCATCGTCGCGAGCGTCATGCGGATGATCAAGTGCGCCATCTACATCAACCTTTAGCAAGGCACGCCAATGACCTCCGTCGACACCATCATAAGGCACCTTCAACTACTCGTGCCACCACCAAAATGGCACCAAGAGCAAGCTCTCCTCCACGCCATCAAGCTTCAATGCCAAGACTTGACGTCCTAGATGACGTATGCAACCTCATGGATGAGGAGGATGAAGACCTCTACTTCGCCAAGTTGGACGAGTATGTCAAGAGGACTACATAAGCCAAGGTGCAAGATGGCAACGACAAGGTCAAGAATGGTGAGCATGGGACTTTCCCTTCACCAAAGGAGGCGCATGGAGTTGAGAGAACCGAGCCTACCCCCATATGCTTGAGTGATGATGTGGTACCAATCCCATGTGAGTATGAGAGCCACTTAGCCCACTTGAGTGAAAACAAGAGTGAGATGAGTGACTCCACCATATGTGAGATTGAGTGCTTCCACTTGGAGGGCATGAGTGACACACCTAGTGATTTGAGAGTGGTAGTTGATAGGTCATGTGAGACCACTTTGATTTCTAACGACTTACCCTCTACCTCTAGTGTGTTATCCCATGATGTGCTAGGTTCCATGGATAAAGAAGCACTAAGCTTGGAGATGATGATGCCTCCGACCAAGAAGATGTACATGGTGGATGAAGATGATGCCATCCCCATACATGATTAAGAAGTCGCCCACATGGAGGCCAACACTACCACAACACCCACTTCATATGAGAGGTATGAACAAGGTAAGAATATGGGTGTTGATGATGCCATGATCCCACTAGTGGACATGATGACTTGTGATGATTGGCATGCTATGGATGATGTTTGTGATATCACATATGATTCATTGATATTTCCATGTGATACTTTGCCTTTGCATAATGTTGAGCATGTGAAATTATTTGATTGTGATGATGTTGCCATAGACATGCCATGCTCTAAACGTTACATTGATGATATCATTGCTTGCACTTTGTTGAACAATTGCTCTTTCCAATGTTTTGCTTGTAATGATGTTACCAATGGTACCCCTCGGATAATGCTTTGTCATGAGTGTTTCACAATTTCTCCCATTGCTTGCAATAAGTTGAATAATTGCTCTTTCACTTGTTTTGCTTGCAACAATAATTCTCATATGGTTTATATTGAGATGCCCCCCATAGCTTTCTCAAATGTTGGAGATTTTGGTGATTGCCATGATAAGCATGTTCCCCACTTGCATACTCACCATGCCTATTTTTCATACTTGATTAACACTAATGGTGATGTGCACAAGAAGAGATACGTCATGATGGATGATGTGTTTCTCTACCATGCACACACATTCTTCCTTTTGTGTTTCATGTGTGTAGGTACCTGCACAAGAATGTCAACCTCGGTTGAGCATGATTGACAAAAAGATCTCTAGAGAGCATCCCCCAAGTGAGTTCAAGATCGAACCCAGCTCTAGAGAGCATGCTTTGCATCTTTCATGTTGACAAATTGCTCTTTCCTATGGTTTGCTTGCAAGCATGTTAATGGTATTCTTTCACCTTGTGACAATCATGTTTAGTTGCTTTTGGATATTGATACTTTGTGTGTTGCCACAAAAATGTTGAACAATTTCTCTTTCCAATGTTTTGTGTGAAACCATAATGCCATTTTGAGCATGTATTGTCACGAGAGCTCCCAAGTATCTCGTATTGTTGTTGCAACAAACATAACAACCACTTGCTCTTTCATTTGGTTTGTTTGCAAACATGTTGCTTGTGTTTCGGCGTGTGATACTCATACCCCCATGATCTTGGCCTTTGATGATATGTGTATGGCATCCAACATATTGAACAATTGGTCTTTCCAATGGTTGGTTTGCACACATAATGATGTTGCTTTGGATATTCTTCCTCATGTGTTTTTGCCGAATTCTCCTACCTTTGCATCAAAGATGTTGATCAATATTTTAGTCAATTGCTTTGAGTGCCACACTAAGATGTTATATGGAGTTTTTGAGTTCCCACATTTGGATGATGTTCAAATGACATCCATGCACTTTGACCTTGCATAAGCATTTCGTTTGCGATACTTGAGTTGTGCTAATAGTGTTGTGAACAAGAATGGACATGCCACAAATGACATGATCCTCTATCACACACGAACATATGTTGCTTGGTCTTTGTTGTGTGAAGGTACAATTGCATACGTGTCAACCTCTATGGACAAAGAGTTGACAAGACGAATCAAAGAGAGTTACCTAGGGCTATCCTTCAATGAGCTATCTCTATATCATAAGGTGACTTCCTTCTACTTGAGGACTCATGCTATAATCTTCATGAATTGGCTACTCTTTGAGTGTTGCTTCGCTTTTGTTGTGAGCTTTGTAGGCTTCATGGAAGGTGAAGGAACATTGAAGAGTTGCCACATCAAGCTTCTCGAGGATGACTATATGGTGAACCCCAAGATCAAGAAGGTCTCTCTACATCATCTTCTTAGGATGAGCATGAAGAGTCGAGGACGACTCTTTTTGAAGGGGGGGAGCTGATGCAGCCTGTCCTGTGGATGCTACTACATCCACAACACCAAGTCCCCAAGATCGTCCCCAAGTCAACCAAGAAGATGGACCATGAGCAGCCAGCTTCAGAACGAGAGTCTCCGCCGTCATCGCCCCGGAGAGTCCACCCGAATCTAGCCGGAGTGTCCGGCCTGCCCTAGCCCCAGCCTGGCATGGACATTCAGAAGGACAGTTCGGACACTACCCGGACAGTACCCGGAGTGTCCGGCTATCCCGGACTGTCTGGTCACTCCGACCCGGACTGTTCGGCCCAAGTGATGGGCCTGCGAGCCAACAGCTGGGCCCTTGGCCCATGTACCCCTCTATTTCACACCAAACCCTAGTTTTATGCCCAAACTACCCCTGAACTTGTGGTTGGCCTATAAATAGAGCCCCCACCCCCTCATGTATCCCTTAGGGCATAGATGATAGACTAAAGAAAACCCTCCTTTGTGGAATCTCTAGTTTTGCCTCATCCCCTTCTACCAAAGGGGATCGACTATCGTCACCACCTCGTCGGAGTTTGCATCGCGCCTCCCTCGTTGTACAAGGCCTTGGCATCGGTGTCCCTTTGCCAAGATGTCAAGACCCTCTTCCCTCTCCGCTTGGGATTGACGGGAGCATGTTGGCTGATCTTTCCTTGCGAGGATTCTATCGGACCGGTGGCCACCGGTGAGAGCAATCGTCCTTGTATCGTGTGTGTTTTGCGTGTGTTCATCGTGTTCTTTGCGAGGTGTGCATCCGCTTCCGCTACCTTCTCCCTTTCCCCTCGCTTTCCCATCGATTTGACCACGAGATCCGTGAAGATCGGGCCACCCTAGAGGTTTGCCCTCATCAGGAAAGTAGATACGTTTTGGACGTATTAGGTTCCTTGAAGAATAGTTCAATCCTGCATAAAATTTTTGGATGATCATCCAAGCAGTCAGTCCATGAGTGGGACAATTCTTTACCAAAGATTTCATTCTTTCCCAAGCTTGAGCAACATGTTTATTATCAGATTGTTTAAACTTCATTATTTCACTTCTCATAGATATAATCTTAGCAGGAGGATAGTATTTTCCAATGAAAGCATCTTTGCATTTAGTCCAAGAATCAATACTATTCCTAGTTAAGGAATTCAACTATTCTTTAACTTTTCCTCTCAAAGAGAAAGGAAACAATTTAAGCTTAATAATATCTCCATATATATCCTTATGCTTTTGCATCTCACAAAGTTCAACAAAGTTATTTAGATGGGCAGCAGCATCATCATTACCAATACCAGAAAATTGTTCTCTCATAACAAGATTGAGTAAAGCAGGTTTTATCTCAAAAAAGTAGCTTCAGGAACCGGTGGAGCAATAGGTGTGCTCATAAAATCATTGTTGTTGGTGCTAGTGAAGTCACACAACTTAGTGTTTTCAAGAGTTGTCATTTTTTTGTATTTTTAATAAAGAAAGCAAACAAGTAAAACTATTTTTTTGTGTTTTTGATAAAGAAACAAGCAAACAAAGCAAAAGTAAACTAAGCAAAAAAAATAACAAAGTAAAGAGATTGGTTATGAGGGACTCCCCTTGTGAAGATGTCCTTGACTCCCCGGCAACGGTGCCAGAAAAAGTCTTGCTGGCCCAAAATATATCGAGCCCGTTGGGGAACCCCAAGAGGAAGGTATGATGAGCACAGCAGTAAGTTTTCCCTCAGTACGAAACCAAGGTTATCAATCTAGTAGGAGCAAGGAAACACCCCAAAGGTGTTGCTAGCTGAACTTTGGCAGGGCGCACTACCGGTGCCAGCAGCAACGTGGAGACCTGCACAACACAACCACAGAACTCTGTCCCCAACTTGCGATGAGGTTGTCAATCTCACCGGTTTTGCTGAAAACAAAGGATTAAACGTATCAAATGGAAGGAAGTGATAGTTTGTAGAAAGTAAACACAAAGCAGTAAACAGTTTGTAGATTGAATGTAAAAGAAAGGACCGGGGTCCATAGTTCACTAGAGGTGGCTCTCCTTAAGATAGATAACATGCTGGATGAACAAATTACAGCGGGGCAATTGACAAACATCGAGAAAGCATACAAGCATATACTAATCATGTTGACTCCTTTGAGACTTGATTGGGCATTACAACATTATACATAGACCGTCATCCAACTGCATCTATGACTAATAATCCACCTTCAGGTTATCATCCGAACCCCCTCCAGTATTAAGTTGCAAGCAACAGATTATTGCATTACGAATTGCGTGTAAAGTAAACAATACGATTGTTCTATGAACAAAGGATTGTTGTTTTCTCCCTAGTAGCAACAACACATCTAGTACCTTAGAGATTTCTGTCACTTCCCCAGATTACCAGAGGCATGAACCCACTATCGAGCATAAATACTAACTCTTGGAGTTGCTAGCATCTACTTGGCCAATATAGCTACTAACAACGGAAAGCGTGCAGGATCACAAATAACAAAGACATGATAGAATCAATAATGGATCTGAAATAGCATCTCAATATCCATCGGATCCCCGCAAACACAACATGCAGAATTACAAATAGATGATCTTGATCATAAACGGATCTCACAAGATCTAGACATGAAAGCACAAAGGAGTTGAATCAGCCATCTAGCTACTACATGGACCCGTAGTCCAGAGATGAACTACTCACGCATCACACCAGAGGCTTGCATGATGATGAAGAAGGCCTCCAGGGGTGAATTTCCCTCTCCGGCAGGGTGCCGGGAAGAGCTTCAGATCCCTCCCAATCTAGGGATGGAGATGACGGCTGACTCTGAACTCTTTCATGGAATTTTGATGGTGTACTTAGGGTTTACTGTCGAGGCAATATATAGGCGGAAGGAGAGGCCGAGGGTGCACAGGGCGGACCACCCCTAAGCGGGCCAGGCCTGGTCGCGCGACCAGGTGGTGTGGCCAGGCCCCAGCCCCTCTTCGTCTCGTATTCTGGCTCCAGATGTCTCCCGGTAAAATAGTGACTTCGGCTTTTGTCCTGTCCAATTCCGAGAATATTCATTTTCTGACTTCCTGAAACCAAAAACAGCAGAAAGCAGTACCGCATCTTGTGGCTCTTGTTATAGGTTAGTCCAAGAAATCATATGAAAAGTACTCCAAAGTGTGGACAAAACATAAGAAAGTAGATAAAACCAAGCATGGAACATCAAAAATTATAGTTATATTTGCAATGTATCAATGGTCATGGGTGACCTGTTAAAAAGACCCGACATTGGATGTCGGCACGGAGGCCGAAGCGATGACATTGAATTGTCGCGGCAGGAGTGCAGACGGCGAGCAGCGCCAGCAACGGCGCGGCCAGACTTTGGGGCAGTCTTCCTCTCTCCATTGATGGCTAGTGGAAGCAAGCCGTTGGGTCGCTGGCAAGCGGGCCCTCTGCTCACGCGGGAGGACACGGGAGGACGTGCGCGCTGTTTGGGCTGACGCAACCATTGCCCAAATTAGGTACACGAATGGGTCGAGCCGGACACGTTAGTCCGGATGGGTCGTGCCGCTGGGAGACCGCGCACGTCCGCACGGACGCGTTCGGACGCGCTCGGACGCGTTGGGTCGACCCAGTGGAGATGCCCTTAGGCCTTGGGAAGCTGGCCTCGGCAACAACCCGAAATGGAAACTGATTTGGCAGTGCCTGGTAAATGCGTCTAGGTACATTCGAATCTGGACAAACAGTTTTCTGGACCGAGGAAGCTATATTTTCTTGGAAGCTAACAAGAAATCCATTGGCTACGCATGCTAATATGGCGAGCAGAGGAATGAAGACCATACCTATGTGCATGATATGTGGAACTGAGAATGAGACAACCTTTCATGCACTCGTGAAATTCCCCCATACTATTGGCCTTTGGGAAGTCATCAGACACTGTTGGGACCTACCACCTGCATGCAGGCCTGCTATTTGAACATAAGTCGGACTAGTTTATGCACCTACTCCGGAAAGCTCATCCTGGGCAGAGAGCAGTGTTTCTTATGGTACTATGACGAGTGTGGCACATCCACGACAAGATCATCCACCAGAAGAATCCAACACCAGTTGAGGCATCCAAGTTTTTACTAGAAATCTATATTCAATCTATGATGTCCATAGAGAAGCATCCGATAATAAACGTCAAGAAAGGTAAGCAAGTGGCTGGCCATATGGAAAAGGCCTAGATAGCACAAAGAAGAAGATAGACGAGAGGCCTCGGACAAAGCAGAAATGGCGACCATCTGACTAAGGAGTAACAAAACTGAATGTGGATGGAGCGTACTCAGCAGATGTCAGGACGGGCGCGGGCATGATTCTGAGGGATACGAACGATGAGGCTATTTTTGCAGCATGCAAATAGTTGCAATCGTGCTCAGGACCCCTAGAAGCAGAGCTCGCGGCAATGGAGGAAGGACTAGGCCTGACCCTGCTATGGGCACCTGGGGCTATCATCTTGGATTTAGACAATACCGAATGGCTTAAGCTTATCGCACCAGTGACACCAAACCTATACGTTTTGCCATGAGAGTGAGAGTCATTAGAGAAAGTATTAAGAAAAGAGATATAAGGCTAGCTAAGGTACCCCGTGGGGCGAATTGTGCAAGTCACGGGATGACCTTATTCTTAGGTAGATCGAGTTCATGATAGAACAATTGTTTAGCTAAGAAACTCGTCGTTAGAGATCAGAGATCGCCGACGTAATCATAGCAGAATGTGTTTTTCCTAATTAATTTAAATCTCCTTTTCCTGTAAGAAAAAACAATATCCTGCCTTCCGTGTGAAAAAAGAAATATAGCGAAAATAAAAGGTAAAAGAAATATGAATGAAAACAAATAAAAAATCTTACCTTGTTGGGCCAGCCCACCACACAGCAGCATGTTGGCGTCGGCAGCGTAACTGACGCTACGAGTGTCATAGAGCCCAGCCCAACCACGCCCGGTCGCTCCAGCGCGCTCCTGTGCTCAGCCTCCTCCACCCCTAGGACGGCGCCGCACGCGCTCCGGCTAGTCGCCAACTCCAAACGCCATACCTTCTCGATTGCCGCCACTCGGCCTCGGCGTCGCTGCGCCTCCGCTTGAATCTCGACCGTTAACCACCAAAGCTTCGCTCGGCCATTCCCTCTCCGAGTCGCCGCTGCCACCGCCAGGGTATGAGGCGGGCGCCGCTTCCACAGCCAAAGGACGGGGCGGGCAGCGACCGAATAACACTCTCGGCCGCTCTCTCTCTGGGTCGGCGCTGCGCTCGAACCTCGTATCAGTGAAGCCGCGGAATAGGTGGAGACGAGCGAAACTCGAGCACTGTAAGCGGCGGCGTGCGTGTGATTCAGTGATTTCCTCGCTTCCTGCTGGTATTTTTTATTTTTAATGTTTGCTTGCCTCTCCCCTGCTCGCTTGACATGCCCGTGTGTCATATGCGAGATGTTTGTGTCTTTAATCTTGAACTTTTAATCGGAGTATCTGGAATTAAGTTTTAAATAAATTCTTAATTGTTGCTGATTTTCGCTGCAGATTATTTTAGTATCATTCTTAGTTGCTTTTATATGGGATTGAGAGAGGGCTAGTGGGCAATATCGGAGAGTGCCGTGGTTTCTTTGATCATTTTATACTAGTATTATTAGTTATTTGAAAAACTTGCATGGTACCTTCGTCTAATTTTGTTCTTTTTCATTGTACAGTGATGCAGTGACTGCTTCGAGGAATTAGTCTCCATGATATTATGCTTTTCAACTTGCCAAGAGTAACAGCACCGATTGGAGTACGGTTCATCTCTGCTGCAAATGCGGCATGCTTTGCCCGAGATGTTTCTCCTATTCATTTTGCTGCCCTGTTAAAGGAATGCAGGTCTGTGAATGCAGTTCATCAAGTTCACCAGCAGCTAATTGCTTCGGGTCTTCTCTCTTATCCAGTATCACTGTTGGCAGTGTCATTTCCACCGGTGCCATCTCAACCATTTGTATCACCAAGATCTTTGGGTACTGGTGTTGTAGCTGCTTATCTTGCTTGTGGTTCTATGAATGAAGCTCTCTCAGCGTTGGAGCATGTTATACCATCACCAGCTGTCTGGTGGAATCTACTCATCCGAGAACAAATCAAAGAGGGCCACCTTGACCATGCAATTGCAATATCTTGCCGCATGCTGCGTGCTGGAACTAGGCCAGACCATTTTACTCTGCCGCATATGTTAAAAGCATGTGGAGAGCTACCTTCATACCGGTGTGGTATCACATTCCATGGACTTATATGTCGCAATGGCTTTGAGTCGAACGTCTTTATATGCAATGCAGTGGTGGCGATGTATGCCCGCTGTGGTTCACTAGAGGAAGCCAGTCTGGTGTTTGAGGAGATAACACTGAAGGGAATTGATGATGTTATCTCATGGAATTCAATTGTTGCGGCCCATGTTAAACATAATAATCCATGGACTGCGTTGGATATGTTCTCGAAAATGGCAATGATTGTCCATGAGAAGGCAACAAATGACAGGTCTGACATCATTAGCATTGTGAGCATTCTTCCTGCATGTGCTTCTCTAAAGGCACTACCTCAAACTAGAGAAATTCATGGCCATGCCATTCGGCATGGTACATTTCCAGATGCTTTTGTAGGCAATTCTCTGGTTGATACTTATGCAAAATGTGGTTCGATGAAGGATGCAGTAAAGGTTTTCAATATGATGGAATTCAAAGATGTCGTCTCTTGGAATGCGATGGTGACTGGGTATTCCCAAAGTGGGAACTTTGAGGCAGCCTTTGAGATATTCAAGAATATGCGCAAGGAAAATATCTCATTGGACGTGGTGACCTGGACTGCTGTGATTGCTGGGTATGCTCAGAGAGGATGCAGCCAAGAGGCACTCAACATTTTCCGACAAATGGTTTTTTCTGGGTCAGAGCCAAATTCTGTTACAATGATCTCTTTGTTGTCTGCTTGTGCTTCCTTGGGAGCATGTTCTCAGGGTATGGAAACTCACACCTACTCTTTGAAGAATGGTCTTCTATCTTTGGATAATTATTTTGGTGGTGATGACGAGGATCTCATGGTGCACAATGCATTGATAGATATGTACTCAAAGTGCAGAATCTTCAAAGCTGCACGTTCCATATTTGATTCTATACCCCAAAAGGAACGTAATGTGGTGACTTGGACTGTTATGATAGGTGGATATGCACAGTATGGGGACTCAAATGATGCCCTCATGCTTTTCTCAGAGATGATCTCGAAACCACACCCAGTTGCCCCAAATGCATATACAGTTTCCTGCATCCTGATGGCCTGTGCACACCTGTCAGCCCTGCGTATGGGTAAGCAGATTCATGCTTATGTGGTTCGTCAACATCGATATGAAGCATCTACATACTTTGTGGCAAACTGTCTTATTGATATGTACTCAAAGTGTGGTGACGTCGATACAGCTAGGCACTTATTTGATAGCATGCCTCAAAGGAATGCCATTTCCTGGACATCAATGATGACAGGATATGGAATGCATGGTCGTGGTAATGAGGCCCTGGAGTTATTTGAGAAGATGCAAAAGGCAGGCTTTGTTCCTGACGATATATCATTCCTGGTTGTTCTGTACGCTTGCAGCCATTCTGGAATGGTCGATCGAGGCCTGGAATACTTTGACAGCATGAGTAGAGACTATGGTGTGGCTGCCTGTGCAGAGCATTATGCTTGTGTTATTGACTTGCTGGCCCGCTCTGGGCAAATAAAGAAGGCATGGAATATAGTTAAGGACATGCCAATGGAACCTACTGCAGTAGTCTGGGTCGCATTACTTAGTGCCTGTAGAGTACATTCAAATGTTGAACTTGCTGAATATGCTCTTAGCAAGCTAGTTGAGATGAATGCAGAGAATGATGGATCTTACACACTCATCTCCAACATATATGCTAAAGCAAGGCGCTGGAAGGATGTAGCCAGAATCAGAAACCTGATGAAGAACTCAGGGATTAAGAAAAGACCCGGATGTAGTTGGGTCCGGGGTAAGAAAGGAACTGCATCGTTCTTTGTTGGAGATAGATCACACTCGCTATCGCCCCAGATTTATGCTCTTCTGGAGAGATTGATCGATCGCATCAAATCAATGGGGTATGTCCCTGAGACAGACTTTGCACTGCACGATGTCGATGATGAGGAGAAAAATAACCTTCTTGTTGAGCACAGCGAGAAGCTTGCTCTCGCATATGGCCTCATCACAACTTCCCCTGGTACTCCAATAAGGATCACAAAGAACTTGCGTGTCTGCGGTGATTGCCACAGTGCGTTCACGTACATCTCAAAGATTGTTGACCATGAGATCATTGTGCGGGATCCCAGTCGCTTCCATCATTTTATGAATGGCTCATGTTCTTGTGGTGGCTATTGGTGACCGCTTCTTTTGTGAAAGTAGCAGAGGCTGAAGCATGAACTAACAGTGTACTGCAGTTAGTTTTCCTATACAGAAAGTACTAATGTACTTGTAATTCTGTGCTACTGATTAACCATTCAGAGATGGATAGTTTCTGATTTCGTGTCATTGGTATTTTCTTTATAAATTTCGCAGTTGTTTCACCTACCCAGTGTTTCGTTCATTTCACGTCTTTATTTTTAATGCTGATTTCTTTAATGAAATGGTTCAAATCAAAGTTCTGCATTCTTTTCTAAAATGAGTTATTTTTCCGTGTCAATATACTTCAGTCATTTAGTTTTTGTCATACCAAAGACATATTTGTTAGTATTTCCTGTCTCTGGATATATTTCAGAACTTTATGCTTGGTGAGATAAAAGTTAATCAATCGTGAAAGTAAGGTACCGTGTATCATTCTCTTAACAATGCTCCTAATTACACTAACGGAAGAGGGGCAGTATAGTTTCCTCGGCATTCTTAACAATGCTTCTACGTTCGGTCGTGTAACGAGTTTTGTTTATAGTTCAACCACCAAGTTGCAATCCCATGAGTTGATTTCTTTGTGGTTATAGTTAGTGAAAGCGATTCAGCTTTGTGTAGAACTTGTTCCAGGGGGTTAATGTTAGTTCCAGCGTTGCCCCGGCTACTCATTTAACTCATACTGATGGTATCTTAGACTCCAGCAGCCCAGCCTGAATCTTCACGTCTACATTGGTGGCACCATTCTTCTGAAATGGTGAAAACGTATTTAGTGATCATGTTTGGAATCTCGTGTGCAGTTATACAGAAATTCTAATATGTTGTGGAAGTTTTGCCAGCACGATGAGACTGAAGCAGTGGTCACCATGATCTTTGCCTTGGACAGGATTTATATGGCACGAAAATGCATGTTTAGACATCCGCCAGAGTTAGGAATGAAGAGTTATGCTCAAGGTCACTTTCTTCCTTCCCAATGCTAATTTGAACTACTCTACTCCGTACTGAAAAAATTGTCAGTGGCAACTGTTATATGTTGATCCAAATTCTACAAAGTAAAGGCCAACTTCTGACGGAGCGAAGTGAGGCCCGTCGCCGGAGGCTTGGGCCGATGCGGATCGTTGATGACCTAGGTTATCACCGTTATATATACCTCTTGTAAGCCGTCGGCTGGGATAAGTTGCATCTGTGAAATCTCCGGCGTAGTGTAAACACTCCCCGTTATAGTGAAGTTTCGCTGGCTGGCGTCCGTGGTTTTTCCCCTCTCTTTGTTGTAGAGGGTTTTCCACGTTAAATTTGTGTCCCCTTGCTGTGATTTTATTTTCGTTCTTCGTTATTTACTTGTCGCAAAGCTAACAGCAACAAACCTCTTTCTGATCCTGATAAAGATCTTCAGCATGACATGGGTATATTTCCAATTTCTACCCTGACTTTTCCCTAACACCGCTAGATCGCCGTCAGCACCACTGCAAGGGCATGTATGCCCCCCATGTGTGGTTTTGGTAATTAATGACAACCTTTATGGACTAATGTGTAAATTGAGTTTTACTTGTAGGTTTGCCCATTGGCATCGCTTGGATCATGTGTTGATCTCAAGGATGAAAACGAAGAAGCAATGTCCAAGGGCTTTGTGCCTGTTGGGATCAAGTAGAAGAAGAAGAAGATCAAGTATGTCTTAAAGAAGAAGATGGAGTATGGAGTTCCTTATGGTCATCTTCAAGACATCGTCAAGAAATGATGTGCAAGCTCAAGATGCGCCATCTTTAGAAGATATCATGCTTGAAGGTTGTCATCCTCGGCGATCATGGAGTGATGAAGACAAGTTCAAAGAAGAGATTTCCCCATAGAGTATGGGGGAGCATTTCACAAGTCTTCATCAAGCAAGAGCAATCAAGAAAGGCGATCCATCTTGAAAAGAACAAGACGGTCTACATCAAGCTCAAGTGGAATGCTCAAGGCAAAGGTATGATCTTGATAGGATTTCTATTTTACCGGTCTCTTGTAGTGTTGGGAGACCGGGTTTAGAATAGATAGCTGTACTATCAAGAGGGGCTCTCGAGTGAGTAACTCGATTGTATCTTTCGAAGAGAGCTCAAACCTTTGCATGCATAGCATCATCTTTCTTGGTTGTTGTTTGGTTGTTGTTTGGTTCTTGTTTGGTTCTTGTCTATGTAAGGACCTAGAGCTTGTGGTTATCTTCATAACAAGCTCTAGTTCACCAAAAACGGATTTCCCTTGAATATCTTATAGCATCTTTGATCTTGCGGGTTTTCCAGCTCCACGCCTTGGGAGATATCTCACATATATTTTTGTTGGATTCTACACGTCGTTATCTTTCCAACAAAATTGATTTCGTCTCGTTTAGAGTTCGGATGCGCAAGTTATTGCGTTTCTAGTTTCTGACGTTTTTGTGACCGGTAGTTCCGTCGGGCCACCCATAGTACCGCTAGGGCATTTTTGCCGCCGGTAGTACCAGTGTAAATTCCGGCCCAACTTTCGGTCACCCCAATTTCGGTTCAGTACCCTCTCTATTTTGGAGTGCGCTATTTGACAGAACTCCATTCGGATTTTCTGGCGGTAGTACCGTCCCCACCAGAAGTTTCGGTGGTCGGCGGTAGTATCGGCCAGGCTCGCTTATCTGTTCCTCACATCGCCATTTTTTTGACTGTTGGTTGGTTGCCAGCGGTAGTACCGGCCGCCCACCGGTACAACCGATCGTACACGAATCTGTGCATAACGGGCTGATCCGGGAGCCCTTTAAAAGGAGCTCCCCTTCCCCTTCGTGGGCTGACTTGCTTTTCTCGGTTTTTGGCCTTCTCTCTCCTCCATTGTTGACCTTGAAGAGCTTGCCCTCTCCCCTTCCTCCTCCTATGATTCTTGCATCTTTTTGAGGGATTTGAGAGAGGAGATCTAGATCTATAACCCCCACCAAACCAAATCCTTTCTTTGTAAAGGAATCCTTAGGATCTAGATCTTGGAGAGTTTTGTTTTCTCTTCTTGTGTTCTTCCTCTCTTATTCCTCCAATAGCTTTTGTAGCTTTGGTGGAATTTTAGAGTGAAGGACTTGCCTCTTGCATTTGGTGCATAGGTTTGAGTTCTCCTTGGAGATTCGGCGAGTTCAAGCTCTTGGGCTTGTTTCTCTTGGGTTCTTGGAACCCTAGTCAGTTGTGTGGAGTTGTGGTGTGTTCTTGGGGGCTCTAATTGAGTTGTGGAGATTTTCCAAGCTTGTTGGCCTATTGTGGCATTGTGGAGCCTTTGTGACATTTCTTGGGAGTCCTCCAATTGAGTTGTGGAGATTTCCCCAAGCCTTGTACGGGTTCGGTGACCGCCCTCAAGTGTCCCATAGTGGACGTGAGTAGGTCTTTGTGACAAGCTCACGGGAGAATAGGGTGAGCCTTTTGTGGCGTCGGTGAGTTGCGTGCGTTCGCATCTTGGGGAGAGGCCTTGTGTGGCGTTGGGTGAGCATCGAGCCACCACACCTCGAGGTGAGCCATTTGTGGCGTTCAAAGTACATTGCGCCACCACACCTCTCCAACGGAGACATAGCTTATTTGAAAGTGAACTTCGGGAAACAATTCATCGCCTCCGTGTTCATCGGTTATCTCTCAACCGAGCCCTTTACTTATGCAATTTACATTGTGATAGTGCTTGAAGTATTATATCTTGCTATCACCTTGTTGCTTGTCTTACTTAGAATAGGTTGTTGGTGCACTTGAACCTAGTTGATATAGGTTTTGGCTTGATAAATTAAATGTTAAGTTTTATTCCACATTTATTAGAGTCTAAACTGTAATAATTTTAAAACGCCTATTCACCCTCCCTCTAGGCGACGTCCATTTCCCTTTCAACCACCCTCCCCTTTGTCGTCCCACGCGCGGTAGAAAGGGTCGTGTGCCGTCGTATCGATCTCCATCCCCTTCCATCGCTTTGTTTAGCCGTCCTTTGGCATCACCGATAGTTCCAAACCCATCTCGTGGCCACGATGCCCGCGAGGTGCTCGGCGATTTGCCATGGACCTGGACGCCGAGTAGATGTTCGCTGCTCTGATGGAAGAGGAAGCAATTGTTGTCGCCACCGACGAGCATTTAAAGATCCTCTCTTGTCTGGCCGTCATGTGGTCTCGGGCTGCATAGCCATAGCCTGGAGGATCGAAGCCGCAAGAGCAAGGCGAGACAAATGATGGAGGGCTATTGCATGATATACGTTGACTACTTCGCTGATGATCCGTTGTACGACAACATGGTACTTCAGTGCCATTTTAGGATGAACCAGAAGCTTTTCATGAAGATTGTGTTAGATGTTCCGATCTCAATTTGTTATTGTCCGGTTTCGTGCTATTACCTGGTCAAAATATCAGATGTGATAGGTGATGAGTGCATGTGTGATCATGCACAATAAGATCATTTAGAGCGACGTGACTGACGCTGAACCATTTTTCCTAAAGGATCCTCTTGCTAGGTGTCGGTCGCATTTGCTAACTCCTTGCCATGCGTCAGGAAATCCGAGACCTAAACACGCATCACCAACTGCAAGCATATTTAGTGGAGCACCCATGGACGCTTAAAGAAAACACCTAGTTTTATGTTTTTCGAAACTTATTAAATTATGAGTTTGCTTTTGTTTAACTATTAATTTTTTTATTTTACATGTGAAAGTATAAACTATGTGATCATATTTAAATTTGTGTCTTTTTCCGTTTGATTTTTTTGCTATCGGACGATGTTTGGAGGGTGCGGCTGGACGACACGTCCAACCATGCGCCACGGGACAACGTCACACGCCCTCCCCAAACGGCCCAAAAAAACTTTCCGTCAGAGGCTGTTTGGGGTGCCGAGTGGAGATTCTATAAGACCATGACGTGTATTTTGGGAGAATTGAGACTTAGAGCACTTCCACTCGTCGGGTGTTCCTGTCAACACCCGGATTTTTAATCCCAGATGCCTGTTATGCCATACATCGCAATCCCATAATTACCATTTTTGCGAGACATAACAGATTGGATATTACAGTACATCATCCATTACAAACCATAATAAGGTCTTACACAAATAAAGGATCTCATGATCCAGTCTTAATACAAATCAAGCAGCGGAAAAGAAACGTAGTTGGGGATCCATCTTCAAAGTCATAGACAATGCTGACGATGGGAGATGATCCTAGTTGTCGTAGACGTCCTGCTATCCATCATCCTGATAGTCCTCCTCATAGTCTGGCCACGGGAATAGCCAGGGACAAAGCCATGAGTACTCTTTAAGTACTCGCAAACTATCACTAACAAGTAAGGTAGCTCTAGTAGGAATCTTAAGCTCTAGGTTTATTTGCAAAAAGCCAGGTTTATCTAAACTGAGTTTAGAAGTAAAGAAAACTAAGTTAATGTTCTAAATCACTTAAGTGGGAACCTAGTTTTCATATCACAACCCTATTGTGGTCAAGTCAAAATCATAGTTCACTTCACAAGTCATTTTGAAAACATCTGACGACGAAACATTATGGCCACTCCAACTGTCCATGACCGCGGACGCGGCGATTCGAATAGTTTGACACTCTGCAGAGGTGGTACACTTTCACCACAAAATTCGATACATCCGTCAGGGATAACCCTGAATCATCATACTTAGTATGCGGATAATCAATCATAACCTTTCAATTACACAACAGTATAGGCACCTCCCCTATGAGCTTGGCCTCCCAGCCATGGCCATCTGCCATCCTGGGCACTGCATATGTGGAAATTCACACTCACGAGGTAGCCTCAGCTGAAACCTCTTCCGCGAGGGAACCCATACTAATGCATATAAACTTCCAGTTAAGCCCTACCCAATTCAGGTATTGTGGTTGTACGGTAAAATTGGAATGGTATCGCATCCGAACCCAAGCAACAGTTTTTATAAAGGGCTAAGGCTCATGCCTCAACATTTTCATCATCAAATCCTTTTGTGTCCATGACACATGTCAAAACATTTCAATAGAATAAAGCATCATTCCAAGGTTTACATAATCATTTTCACCAAGTATTCCCATCTAAAGTGATCAACTTTTATGCTTAGCACTAGCCACTAAAGTTAGGAGTGTTCACTAATGAGGGGTGCTAATCTCCAATCTCATGCCATGGAATGACATCTAAGTATAAGCCTAGTTTTATACTCTTTATGCTATCTATACTACTTTTCCAATACTCACAAAGCACTAGCTAAAGTAAAGAACTTTGGTAAAGTAAAAAGAATAAAGCTTACAAGTAAAACTTGGGATTTGGTATAAATCAAAGGTATATAACCAAGCATGCCTAATGCATCTTGCTTAAGTTATCAAGTTTGCAAGTATTAGCTTGCATAGTTCTAGCTTGCCTTGAGTAGTGCAGTGGTTGAAGTTTTCTTCTTCTTCTTCTTCTTGGTAGTACTCCTCCTCCTCGTAGCTTGGGTCAGTACTATCGTCTATAAATGAATACGGGGTACACAATCACCAAACAATACTTAACTATTTCTATGTAGCATGCTAAGGCTCACACTTGATGATCTAGCATCATCACAAACATCACATGAATTAAAGGCTTAATTATTTAGAAAAGTAATTTCTACTCATTGAAAATAATTAAGATTTAATATTCTCCAATTAAAATATGGGATCAAGTTGACACATGTCATCATCACATGTTCTAATACATGGGAATGTGATTTAAAGTGTTGGTGATATTTTATAAAGTTTAAGATTATCATTTAATAGAATTAAAGTGACTAGAAATGCCTATATAACATTATTTTGGTACTATTCCAATGTCACTACATGCAAACCTAAATATTTTTACATATTCCTATATATCTTATCAAATGTGATTTTTGAAAGTTGGAATCAACTCAAAAGCATTTATGATTGATTTTTGAAAAATGTTTGAATGTGCAAAAGTCTCTGTCTTGTTATTTTTGGTATAGGTGATCTCTAACTCCAAATGATTTAAATCCAACAATCTTGGATAGATAATTTAAATATCTTTCTAACAAAATTGGAATCATGCAATTTGGTTTAGTGAATCTCTCTGAATTGATTTTTGAATCTACTGATAGAATGTGGTTTTAACTAAATTGGAAAATACTAATTTGAATTCACTGGGCTGCGTGGGAAACTAAACGGGCCGGCCCAATTTGCATAGCACAGCGCAGCGGGCTGTTGATAGGCGGGGTCCACTAGTCAGCGACTTAAACTAACCGAAACGGTATCCGCGAATCTAGGCCCTACGATTAAAAGACGATCCAACAGCGGCAGTTCATCATCGATGACGAACAGCTCCGGCGACGAATTTAACCTAACGCGGTGGTGGGAGTCCGGCGAGGCTCACCTGGGCTCCAGCTAGGGTCGGTGATAGATTGCAAATGTATCTATAATTTTTGATGTTCCATGCTTGGTTTTATTTACTTTCTTGTGTTTTGTTCCAACTTTGGAGTACTTTTCATATGATTTCTTGGACTAACCTATTAACAAGATGCCACAGTGCTAGTTGCCTGTTTTCTGCTGTTTTTGGTTCCAGGAAGTCAGAAAATGAATATTCTTGGAATTGGACGGGACAAAAGCCAAAGTTACTATTTTCCCGGAAGACTCACGGAGCCAGAAGGAGAGTCGGAGAGGGGCCACAGGGTGGCCACACCCCCTTGGCACGGGGGCCCCCAGGCCGCGCCAGGGCATGGTGTGGGCCCCCTGGCTGGCCACCGACCTCGCCCCTTTGCCTATATATTCCTCCCGATACAGAAACCCTAAATAATCAAGCCTCTAGCCACGGAAAGTTCCATAGCGCCGCCGCCATCGAAGGGGAGATTCGGGGGACAGAAAGTCTCTGTTCCGGCACCCTGCCGGGACGGGGAAGTGCCCCTGAGCCATCTCCATCGATCTCCAGTACCATCTCCATCGCCGTTGCTGATTCCCATGATAAGGAGGGAGTAGTTCTCTCTCGAGGCTAAGGGTTCTACTGGTAGCTATGTGTTCATCTCTCTCTCTATGCATGATTTTATTGAGATCATGAGCTTGTAATCTATAGATCTACCTTGCTACTCAAGTGCTTTAATAGATCTCTGCTCTCCCCATGTGTGTGAAAGTGACAGCGTGCACACCATGGTGGCACTTAGGCTAGAGATTACAAATACTTGTTATGAGTTATATTTGGAGTTGGATGTCTTTATGAAATTGTGGTGTTTGTTGGAACCATCTAGTACTCAAGGTGACAGTGTGGGGTTTTCTACATGGGAAAGATGAACTTTGAGGTGTGTTGTTATAGCCCTACCATCGATTAGAGTGTTCAACCGGAGAGTAGTTAAGAGTAGTATCATAAAGAAGAATATATTTATATGAGAGTGTTCACTAGTGAAAGTATGATCCTAGGCCTTGTTTCTAAGCACTGAAACACCGTTTGCTATTAGATTTGTTACATGTTTGCTTGCTTCCATCTTTATTTCAGTTTGCCTTTAGTATCTTCCACGCCATCAAGCTATTTCTATCATTGTTATCACTTATAATTATCTATACCACTTGTATTTCACTATCTCTTCTCCGAACTAGTGCACCTATACACCTGACAAGTGTATTGGGTGTGTTGGGGACACAAGAGACTTCTTGTATCTTGATTGCAGGGTTGCTTGAGAGGGGATACCTTTGACCACTTCCTCCCTGAGTTCAATAAACCTTGGGTGGTCCACTTAAGGGAAAACTTGCTGCTGTTCTATAAACCTCTGCACTTGGAGGCCCAACAACTGTCTACAAGAATAGAAGTGCGTAGACATCAAGCTATTTTCTGGCGCTGTTGCCGGGGAGGTAAGGTAAAAGGTAGTCACATCCTTCGGTGTGAGTGTTCTAAGTTATTTCCTTTAGATTCTGCAATTTTGTGTTTTTTTCTTGTTTTCACTAGTTAGGTTTAATGGGAAACAATAAAAAAATTAGAGAGCTTTATAGTATTTATCTTGAGTTAGGACATGAAGTGTTTGAAGAGAAAATTAAAAAACCTATGGAACTTTATTTGCATGCTAATAGCAATGTTGTTAGTATGAATTCTTTGGACACCATTATTGCTAATGCTATGGAAAAGTCTAAGCTTGGGGAAGCTAGTTTTTATGAAAATGATCTTTTTAGTTCCCCAGCTTTGGAAGATAGCTATTCTATTGCTTATGATGATACCAAACATCCAATATATGATGATTACAATGATGAATATGATATTTTCAGTCCACCTACTATTGAGGAGGAAATTAATTATGACTACAATATGTCTCCTATATTTGATGATTATGGTGATGAGAATAATAGTGATAGCTATTTTGTTGAGTTTGCTCCCACTACAATTAATAAGAATGACTATGCTTATGTGGAGAGTAATAATCATTTTATGCATGTGGATCATGATAAGAATGTTTTATGTGATAGTTATATTGTTAATTTTATTCATGATGCTACTGAAAGTTATTATGATAGAGGGAAACATGGTCTTATGTATCTCACCAATATTAAGTTTCCCCTCTTTATGTTGAAATTTTTGAAGTTGCACTTGTTTTGCTTTCCTATGCTTATTGATTTGTGCTTTCATGACTTGTTTCTTTACAAGATTCCTATGCATAGAAGTGAGTTAGACTTAAATGTGCTTTGAATTTGCTTCTTGATGCTCTCTTTTACTTCAATTCATATTTCTTATGTGAGCATCTTTTCAAACTATCATGCCTAACTTAAAGGCGTTAAAGAAAAGTACTTATTGGGAGATAACCCAAAAGTTTTAGATGAGTCTTGGAAGTTATTACTTCAGTAATAACCGCTCCTTATCCTTTTTATTTGCTTTTTATGCCAAGAGTAACCTCTAATGAGAGAGAAGTAATGATTGGGAAAGTTGTTGTCCCGAAACAGATTTTTGTGCTTCACTGTAAAAATTCTTGTAAAATCTCTGTACGTCTTTTTGAGGCGTGAATTTTTTTTCTTCTGGCCCAGGTTGTTGTCTAACTTTCGTTAGTTCAACACTTTTTGATTTGAGCAACAGAAGGTCTTCGAAAAAATTCTTCTTTACCTGCTGGTTTGTTTTGACAGATTTCTGCCATTATTTGCATTTGCTTTTTGTTTGTTCCTTTTTGAGTTCTTTTGGGGAATTGAGCTTTTTGAGGGAAGTGCTACAGTAGCTTGTGTATTAATGTAATTTTTATTGGTGTTGAAACTGAACCTTAAGACCTATTATCTTGAGTGCACTAATGCTGCTAATAAAGATTGTGTGAAGTTTTGTATGAAGGAAAAATTTCAGGTGTATGGAAGGAATGAGTAATGAGATGAAGGATGGACTAAAGCTCAAGCTTGGGGATGCCACGCGTGTCACCCCAAGAAATATCCAAGAAGTACAAGCATCAAAGCTTGGGGATGCCCAAGGCATCCCCTTCTTCATCAATAAAAATCCTAGGTTTCTTCCAAACGCTTCATTTTTTATTGTTTCATGCATAGTTGTGTTGTTCTTGGAGCGTCTTCTTTTTTGTTTTTGTTTTGGTTTTCGTTTGCTTTTGTTTTCTTAGTTTGCTTGAATAAATTGGTTGGACCCCCTCTTTCATACGTTGGTTTTCAAATAGTTTGGTTTGGATTGAAAAAGAGTAGAAAAGTTCACGCTTAAGTGGTAAAGAGAGCTTGTTTTTGACGGTGGCCTATACTTTTTCATGCCATGCTTGATATTGATTTGGCTTTATTCTTAGTATTCTTTGCTGTAGCATGACTTGTTATAAACAATTGAGATTGCTTAATGTGCCTTTGATGAATCATGCGTTTTTTGGCATATTAAAGCATAGTATTGTGGTATTCTCCTTTGATGCTTTATTTGGGTTGACTTGGCGCATGCTCACACCATGTTATGACTATCCAAAGTCACCATAAGCCTTTATGATCCTTTAGTTTTCAACTTGTAGTATCACTTTATGCTTTGATCAATGATGTTTTGTCGCTCTGCATGATTATGGCCATTATTGCTCTCTTAGTTTGTCGCTCCCAGTCTTTTGCTAGCCTCCACAACCAAGTATGAGTTCCACTCATGCATCCAACTCCCTAAACCAAGTTATTCCAAAGAGTCCACCATACCTACCTACTAGCTTATGCTATTCCAAGTATATTCATGTTTTTGTTTACCTTCCAAATTAAACTTGTTATGAGAAAACTAGTGATTAAAGCTCTCACGAACTTGATGGCACACTTTACTTTACTTTCCCTTAATAAACTTGAACCATTGTGTCGTCTATGTTGTATATGCTTGCACTTATTTGTTGGGGATTAGCAGAACCATGCTTTCATGGTGAACGCTTTCAATATTGCACTTGATACTTGTACCTAGTTGATATCATGCTCTTTTGTATATGGATGTCGTCGGTGTGAAATGAAAGGGGAGCTTGTAAGTCCATGGAGGTATGTGTATGTGTTAGAGAAACGCCTGGGCCGCTGGTCTAATCCATGTTGACATGGTGGAAACCTGCATCGTAACCATAATGAGATGTCTATGAAGCATTCTTCTTATAAAAAAAGAGTCCTATATTGAGAAAAAAAAGAAAAAAAAGAGATTATGAAAAGAGGAAAGAGAGAAAAAAGCACCATATTCCCATGGTAAATAAGAAGATTGCTGAGATGCTTGTTGTCTTCTTGCCTTGTCATTTTGATATGGGGATTCTTTCGTATCATCGGGCAAGGGGTACCCCGTTGGCGGTTCTCTATGATACACATGTACTTACGATGACAAGAACTTACCGGTGACTAAACTTGAGTAGCATGAGGAGCGGCCCTCGTATACAAGGGACATGAGATTTCTAACTTATACTTCGTCAAGCATGTACACCATAGTTTGTTCACTTTAACCTTAATCACTTCAAGATGCTTATGATAGGGGCAATGAGAGCTGAAAGCTATTAAGTACCATAATTTTTGGAAGCTCTTTATGAAACTTGAATCTCTGCTTCCTTCTATGAAGGCCTTTCTTCCACCATTATATTGAGTCTCCACCTTCTATATTTATGCACCTACTTTGAGAGCATAGTGGCCATTCTTAGTTCTATGTGCATTGTCCCAAGACTTGTTGATTGATGCATAACTTGATATTGCTTATTTTAAACTATTTGTATCTAGTCGCTCTTATGAACTTTGAAGATGTCCTATGCATTTATATTTGCTACTCTATGAGGGACAAGCTGAATGCCACTATGCTATGTTTTCTTTATGTGAAACAAACAAACGTCTTGCAAAGCATTGTTATTCATGAATCTTTTGTTTATGCCTTTTCATGTTGCAACACAGTTGCTTTGCCTTATTGTTAGAACTTTGTCTTTAATGTTATGATTGAAGTACTATGATCCTAGCTATCAATATTACAAATACTTTGATCAAGTCTTTGATGGTGCATGCCACCTCAAAAATTATTCTTTCTTTTTATCACTTACCTACTCGAGGACGAGAAGGAGTTAAGCTTGGGGATGTTGATACATTGCAAATGTATCTATAATTTTTGATGTTCCATGCTTGGTTTTATCTACTTTCTTGTGTTTTGTTCCAACTTTGGAGTACTTTTCATATGATTTCTTGGACTAACCTATTAACAAGATGCCACAGTGCAGGTTGCTGTTTTTACGCTGTTTTTGGTTTCAGGAAGTCAGAAAATGAATATTCTCAGAATTGGACGGGACAAAAGCCAAAGTTACTATTTTCCCGGAAGACTCACGGAGCAGAAGGAGAGTCGGAGGGTGGCCACACCCCTTGGCGAGCCCCCAAGCCTTGAGGCATGGTGTGGGCCCCCTGGTTGGACACCGACCTCTCCCCTTCGCCTATATATTCCTCCTGATATAGAAACCCTAAATAATCAAGCCTCCAGCCACGAAAAGTTCCGCAGCACCGCTGCCATCGAATGGGAGATTCGGGGGACAGAAAGTCTCTGTTCCGGCACCCTGCCAGGACGGGGAAGTGCCCCCGGAGCCATCTCCATCGATCTCCACCACCATCTCCATCGCTGTTGCTGATTACCATGATGAGGAGGGAGTAGTTCTCTCTCGAGGCTAAGGGTTCTACCGGTAGCTATGTTTTCATCTCTCTCTCTATGCATGATCTTATTGAGATCATGAGCTTGTAATCTATAGATCTACCTTGCTACTCAAGTGCTTTAATAGATCTCTGCTCTCCCCATTTGTGTGAAAGTGACAGCATGCACACCATGGTGGCACTTAGGCTAGAGATTACAAATACTTGTTATGAGTTCTATTTGGAGTTGGATGTCTTTATGAAATTGTGGTGTTTGTTGGAACCATCTAGTACTCAAGGTGACAGTGTGGGGTTTTCTAGATGGGAAAGATGAACTTTGAGGTGTGCTGTTATAGCCCTACCATCGATTAGAGTGTTCAACCGGAGAGTAGTTAAGAGTAGTATCATAAAGAAGAATATATTTATATGAGAGTGTTCACTAGTGAAAGTATGATCCCTAGGCCTTGTTTCTAAGCACTGAAACACCGTTTGCTATTAGATCTATTACATGTTTGCTTGCTTCCATCTTTATTTCAGTTTGCCTTTAGTCTCTTCCACACCATCAAGCTATTTTCTATCACCGTTACCACTTATAATTATCTATACCACTTGTATTTCACTATCTCTTCGCCGAACTAGTGCACCTATACACCTAACAAGTGTATTGGGTGTGTTGGGGACACAAGAGACTTCTTGTATCTTGATTGCAGGGTTGCTTGAGAGGGGATACCTTTGACCACTTCCTCCCTGAGTTCGATAAACCTTGGGTGATCTACTTAAGGGAAAACTTGCTGCTGTTCTACAAACCTCTGCACTTGGAGGCCCAACAACTGTCTACAAGAATAGAAGTACGTAGAAATCAGTCGGTGATGGGGGCGAACGACGTGGTCGACGATGGCGGTTCGAACGGTGGTAGCGGCAGCTCCTGGGGCGGCTCCAATCGACGGCGCCCTTCTCCTTCTGCAGCGGCGGGCTCCGGCCAAATTCTGGCGAGGAAGAGTGCGCCTTGGTCCGGGAAGAAGTGTGGGAGGCTCAGTGAGGAGTGGGGAGTGTGTTGGTGTGGAGAATGGAGGCAGAGGGAGCCTCTATTTATACAACAACGAGGGGACTGAGCGGGATGGGCTCGGGCTCGTCGGTGACGACGATACAGGCGGCTAGCAGCACGCCTGAGGGTAGGGGCGGTGCAGTGTTCCCTGGCGATCGTCACTGGCTTAATGGCGAGGCACAAGGTGGTCTAGGATGGTCGGGTGCGTGCGATGCTCTACGCGGGAGCGGCGTTGTTTGCGACGGCTTACAGGTGCTACGGGTCGCGCAGCGGCGCACGGGGGTGTCTGGGAGGTGGTGGTAATCATGGCGAGTGTGCGCGTACGCGGAGAGAGCGAGGCGCGGTCTGTGCGAGCCGGTCGGGTGCAGCGCTCTGGCGCGTTCTTGGCACGGTGCAGAGACATTGGGCACAACGTCGCTAGGGTGGTCCAGGGCCAGTCTGTGGTCGAGGCTGGGATAGGGGGTGGAGGTGGACGGTGGCATGTCTGGTGCGCGTCGTGGGAGAGGGCGCATGGTCGCTGGCGCTCTGTCCACTGTCGACCGACGAGTGTGGCTTCAGTGACGGCGCACTGGTGCACAACGGCTAAGGGGGCTGGTGCTGCTCGACACTGGGGGAGACAAGGGAGTGAAGAGGGAACCAAATTGGTCTAGTGATCACTGCTTAAACAGTGAAGTTAGGCCAGAGTTAATTAGTGCCTGCCAAGTGTTTGATGAAATGGCCGAAAGAAATTAAGTTTGAAATTTTCAAATGAAATTTGGTGAGTGATCTTATCTTAAGCTTGAATGTCTAAGGTTGCTTGGAAAAGTCAAGTGGAATTAATTTGATAGGTTTTTGCAAAATGGTGATCTTACCATATGAACTAGATTCAAATTTGAACTGTCCTTTAAATTGATTTGGAAATAGTTTCTGTGAATTTGTAAAGTGGGCTTGGGTTCACTTTTACTTGATCTAGCAAGGGGTGAAAATAAGTAGAAATGTTTCTGTTAGAAATTCTCTTCTAGGAACACTCAAAGTGGCCTAGTGGTTAACTTTGGTCAAAATGACCATTTGGTTATTTAATTCATATTTGATTTCTTTTTCTTTTGATTTTGTTTGTAAATGGCCTAGATGATATAGCATTCACCTTTAAACCATTTCTCATCATTTGTAACAATCAAACATGGCAATTTCAATCAATCATACAGTAATGCAAATCACACATGCATTCATATAGATTTTTGGAATCAAAGTTTTTGTTAACCCTGAATTTGGGTTATTAGAACTTGATAATCTTGATTAACATTTTTGGGGTGTTACAAACCTTCCATCCTTAAACAAAATCTCGTCCCGAGATTTAAGAAAAACTAGGAACTAAAGAGATCTGGAAACTCAGTCCTAATGTAATATTCTCGCTCCCAAGTAGCTTCTTCGGTATGGTTGCTCCACTGGATCTTGAGAAACTTGATACTCCGGGTCCTGGTGGTTCTGAAGGCTTCTTCCAAAATACGAATGGGTACTTCACGATACGTCATATCCTTGTTGATATCTATTGCTCGGTGATCTATGTTCTTGAACACTTCGGTCTTCTCCGAAACTTCTAGGCATTTGCGAAGTAACGAGATATGGAACACATCATGGATGGCTGATATCTCCTCTGGCAGTTCCAGTTGATATGATACTTCTCCTCGGGAATTCAAAATCTTGAAGGGTCCAATATATCTGGGGGATAACTTCCCTTTCAGTTGAAAACGTTGCATTCCTTTCAAGGGTGATACTTTGAGATACACAAAATCTCCGACATTGAAGGTCAGGTCTTGACGTCGCTTGTCAGCATAACTCTTCTGTCTGGATTGGGCGGCCTTGAGGTGTTCACGGACTTTGTGAACCTTCTCTTCGGCTTCTCGTAGGATGTCGGGTCCAAAAATCTGAATCTCTCCTACTTACGACCAATTCAAGGGGGTACGACACTTCCTTCCATACAGAAATTCAAATGGGGCCATTTGCAAACTGGCTTGATAACTGTTGTTGTATGAGAATTCTATGAAAGGCAGACAATCTTCCCATTTTGATCCATATTCTAGCACACAAGCTCTCAACATATCCTCCAAGATTTGGTTGACTCTTTCAGTTTGTCCACCGGTTTGCGGGTGATAAGCTGTGCTGAAATTCAGCTTGGTTCCTAATCCTTCCTGGACTTTCTGCCAAAATCTTGAGGTAAACTGGGTTCCTCGATCCTACACTATGGTCTTAGGGGTTCCATGTAAACTGACTATTCTAGCAATGTACAACTCTGCTAGCTTCGAACTCTGGTAGGTAGTCTTGACAGGTATAAAATGGGCTACCTTGGACAGTCTATCAACTATGACCCAAATAGAGTCATTTCCCCTACTAGAAGTAGGCAAACCAGTGATAAAGTCTATTCCGACAGAATCCCATTTCCATTCTAGAATCTGTAATGGTTGCAAAAGTCCTGCGGGTCTCTGATGTTCCGCTTTGACTCTTTGACATATATCACACTTGGCTATGTAGCTGCCGATTTCTCTCTTCATCTTGTGCCACCAAAATTGCTCTTTCAAATCCTGATACATCTTCGTTCCTCCGGGGTGGATAGAATAAAGAGTATCATGAGCTTCCTGCATGATAACTTGCTTTAGCTTGGAATCTGCTAGCACACAGATATGTCCTTTGTACCACAAAACTCCTTCTTCATCTTCGGTGAATCCGGGTACCTTTCATGTACCAATATGATGTTTGATTCCGTCGATACTTGCATTTCCCTTCTGAGCTTCCTTGATCTGACTGATCAAAGTGGGTTGAATTTCAATGCTAGCTAAAAATCCTTTGCTAACAAGCTCCGTTCTAAACTTCTCCAACTCTTCATGCAAACTTGGCTAGTTCTCTTTGATCATGGTGTTTAATCTACATGGAAATCTGCTAAGAGCATCCGCTACCACATTGGCTTTGTCGGGGTGATAGTGAATGTCAAGGTCATAATCCTTGATTAACTCTATCCATCTCCTTTGCCTCATATTCAGCTCCTTCTGGATGAAAATATACTTTAGACTCTTGTGATCGGAATAAATCTCATAGCGGTTACCCATCAGGTAATGACGCCATGTCTTCAAGGCTAAAACTACAGCTGCTAGTTCAAGATCATGGGTAGGGTAGTTTTGCTCATGCTGCTTCAGTTATCTGGACATATATGCTATGACTTTCCCTTCTTGCATCAACACACATCCGAGACCAATCTTGGATGCATCACAATACACATCAAAAGGCTTCTTGATATCTAGCATAATCAGAATTGGGGCTGGAATCAATCTCTACTTGAGTTCTTGAAAACTTTCTTCACATTTATCCATCCATTCAAACTTCTTATCTTTCTTCAACAATTGGGTCATTGGTCTTGTGATGCTCGAAAATCCTTCAACAAACTTGCGGTAATATCCTGCTAATCTGAGAAATGCACGGACTTGGGTTTGAGTGGTTGGGGCTTTTGATTCTTCAACATCTTTGATCTTGGCGGGATCAACAGCGACTCCTCCTGCCGACACAATATGTCCTAGGAATCCTACTTCCTTCAACCAGAACTCACATTTGCTAAACTTGGCATACAACTGATGTTCTCTAAGGGTTTCAAGGATGGTTCTCAGAGGTAGCTCATGGTCTTCTTCTGATTTGGAATAGATCAGAATATCTTCGATAAAAACAACGACAAACTTATCCAGGAAGTTCATAAAAATCTTATTCATGAGATTCATGAAATAAGCAGGGGCATTAGTTAATCCAAAAGACATGACCATATACTCATACAATCCATATATGGTGGTAAAGGCAGTCTTTGGAATATCCGTTGCATGAATCTTGAGTTGGTGATAACCAGTTCTAAGATCAATCTTAGAAAACACTATAGCACCAGTCAATTGATCAAACAGATCCTCAATCTTTGGTAGTGGGTACTTGTTCTTGATGGTGACATCATTCATCTTCCGGTAATCAGTGCACAAACGTTTACCTCCATCTTTCTTATCCACAAACAAAACAGGTGACCTCCATGGTGATGCGCTTGATTGAATCAGAGCTTTCTCCAACATTGCATCAAGTTGTTTCTTCAGCTCCACTACTTCAGATGGGTTCATACTATAAGGTCTCTGAGCTATGGGTCCAGTTCCAGGAACTACTTCAATGATGAACTCGATATCCCGATCTAGGGGCATACCAGGTAATTCATCTAGGAATATGTCGGGGTATTCACAAACTACTCTGACTTGGTATATGGTTGGTTGGGCTAGACTCTTGTTGCATTTGAATTGACGGGGCAAGGTTTCAGATACATGCTCTACTGATACCCCAAATCTACTGGTCATGGTTATGGCTTTCTTGGCACAGTCGATTAATCCTTTATGTGTCGACATCCAATCCATCCCTAGTACTACTTCCAAACCTTTGGTTCCAAGTACTATTAGATTGGCATAAAAATCTATCCCATGGATTCTGACAGGTACAACCTTGCAAAATTTTCTAGCTTTGGTGGTTGAACCAGGTATTTGAACTATCATAACATGCTTCAATTTTGTTGGTTGAGTCTTACTAGTGCATGCAAATTCTTCTGTAACAAACGAGTGCGATGCTCCAGAATCAAACAACATTCTTGCAAGTACTGAGTTAACAGAAAACATACCCAGCACGACATCTGGCGCTTCCTGAGCTTCTTCAGCATTCATGTGGAACAGACGGCCGTTGCGGTTGAGCGAATTCCCTGGGGCAAATCTCCTTCTAGGCTGAACATGGCGTTGCTGCTGAGCGGGTGCATTCACATGGGTGGTGGCTGCAAGCTTCTTGGGGCACTCATTGGAGTAGTGACCCTTGACTCCACATTCAAAGCAAGTAATCTAGGACTTGTCTTTGGGTGCAACAGGCACAACATTGCTTCCAGTCCTTGGGGCAGTATTGTTGTTGTTGTTGTTGTTGTTGGACTTGGGCGGTGCATGCTTGAAGTTGTTGGAGTTGCCGGGGTTGTTGTTGTGGTTTCCTCCAGACTTCAGGTTTCCTCTGCTACGATTGGGATAGCTTGGACGGGTCATCGAGGGTCTGTTGTTTCTGTGGGCATATCCTGCAGATGGGTTGGGGCGATACTTCTCAGCATTGTGGGATCTAGTCTGGTGCGTCATCCGATGCTTGCGGTTGTCATTGGCTTGGTTGATCTTCCCTTCCATCTGGATGGCAGAGTCTACTAGCTCTTCTAGATCTCCAAAACGGATGTTGACTAACACAGTCTGCATCTCATCATGCAATCTGTTCAGGAACCTTTCCTTCTTCTTGGCTTCAGTGTTAATCTCATCAGGGGCATATCTAGCTAGCGGCAGAAATTTGTCACGATACTCAACTACCATCATCCTTCCTTGCTTCAGTTCCCTGAACTCATCTCTCATCCTGGTGACCAAACCTTGTGGCACATGGGTGCGGCTGAACTTGATCTTGGATGCTTCCCAAGTCATCATCTAATAGTCGTTCATGGTACGAGTGTTATTCCACCAGGTTCTTGCATCTCCTGCCAGATATTGGGTGGCAAACAGTACCTTCTCATTGGCTTCAACTCCTGTGACCTCCAGATTGTTCTCCATGGTTTGCAGCCAGTCATCCGCATCTAGGGGATCCTCAGACTTATTAAAGATGGGTGGGTTGGTATTCTGAAAGTTCTTGAGCTTGGATCCATGGTGATCCTGATTTTCATGACCTTGGTTGTTGTGGGTCATCTGAGCTATCTGTTGAAGAGTGGCTAGGTTGTCTTGGCGTTCGGCTCTACTAGCTTCACGGTCAGAAACTAGCATTTGTAGAATCTGCAACATCGGGTCCTGAGGTGAGCTGCTTCCTCCGGGGTTTCCACGAGTCATCTAAAAATTGAGATAGATAATGAGATAAGAGGGAAATTTCTAAGGTTCATGGTTTTGTTTCAAAATATTTAAACTTTGAGTTTGACTCAGGTTTTTCAAACTAAAAACTTCCTCTCATTCATTCATTCAAAGCACACCATACAAACACACACCACACACAAATAGAAAACAGATGGTTTTAAGAACCATTCTGCGAAACTACGATACAGTGGGACTGGTACAACTCATTCCTACGGTAGTGATCAAGTGCATATAATCATCATCAATGAAGTCAGAATCATCATCATTAGTGTGGAACTCCATGTCATCATCCTCCAGGTAGTCATCATCATCACTGAGGTAAGAGTAAAGATCTCCCTTGATATCTTCACCTTCCTCCTCCTCCTTTGCTTCAAGCTGCACTTCCTATTCATGGATGGTCTTCTTGAGAGCGGCCACCTTCTTGCGAAGATGATCGATGGTGTGATCCTTCTTGTCGCGCTGACGATTAAGTGATTGGCGCTCCCTGGCAAGGATGGCGAGGGTCTGGTCCTTCTTGACTGCAATGGCATGTTGTGGTTGGTGTAGGTGCAAGGGTTGTCCAACTCCTTCTGCCTATCGTACATCATGAAGTCAAGATAATCCACTTGGTGCTTCAGCTCCGGATGGTTTGGCATCTCCAAGGGCATTCCCATAGAATCACGCCTTGCATAGTGAGCAAAGCGAGTTCCCTGGATCTGGTTAATATTTTCCCACACAGACGGGCGAGAGCTTCTTGCATAGCACTAGCTAATCCATCTAGCCAGTTATTTTCCCGAATGCTGAATTGAATCTTCTCTGAAGTGGGTGTTTCCCTCTTGCCTCTGAGATATGCAATTATCAGCCATGATAGTTGTCCTCCTTGTTCATCGTTGAGTTGTGCCCCGAAGAATTCTGGATGCGGGCGCTCAAGATACTCTAACAGTGCATCTAGATCCCTCTCAAAGATCAGTTCGCCTCCATTGCCCAGCTGGTAGAACTTGCTATAGGTGACTTCCATCTATAAGAATTTAGGATAAGTAAGATAGTGAGGTGATCAAGTGTGTCAAATTTTATGTAGGAATGTAAGAATTTTTGAGGAACATGACTTGTTTTTTAAAGAGTCAAGGGTAAGAGTGGGAATAGGTTTTCATAAATACTCACTTCTTTTGTTTTGAAACTAAGTTTTTGTTCGGACGTCCATTCTATCTAGGGTCTCCTATGGTCAGGATGGCTCTGATACCAACTTGTCAACACCCGGATTTTTAATCCCAGATGCCTGTTATGCCATACATCGCAATCCCAGGATTACCATTTTTACGAGACATAACAGATTGGATATCACAGTACATCATCCATTACAAACCATAATAAGATCTTACACAAATAAAGGATCTCATGATCCAGTCTTAATACAAATCAAGCAGCAGAAATGAAACGTAGTCGGGGCTCCATCTTCAAAGTCACGGGCAATGCTGACGATGGGAGATGATCCTAGTTGTCGTAGACGTCCTGCTGTCCATCATCCTGATAGTCCTCCTCATAGTCTGGCCACGGGAATAGCCAGGGACAAAGCCATGGGTACTCTTTAAGTACTCGCAAACTATCACTAACAAGTAAGGTAGCTCTAGTAGGAATCTTAAGCTCTAGGTTTATTTGCAAAAAACCAGGTTTATCTAAACTGAGTTTAGAAGTAAAGAAAACTAAGTTAATGTTCTAAATCACTTAAGTGGGAACCTAGTTTTCATATCACAACCCTGTTGTGGTCAAGTCAAAATCATAGTTCACTTCACAAGTCATTTTGAAAACATCTGACGACGGAATAGTATGGCCACTCCAACTGTCCATGACCACAGATGCGGCTATTCGAATAGTTTGACACTCTGCAGAGGTGGTACACTTTCACCACAAAATTCGATACATCCGTCAGGGATAACCCTGAATCATCATACTTAGTATGCGGATAATCAATCATAACCTTTCAATTACACAACAGTATAGGCACCTCCCCTATGAGCTTGGCCTCCCAGCCATGGCCATCTGCCATCCTGGGCACTGCATATGTGGACATTCACACTCACGAGGTAGCCTCAGCTGAAACCTCTTCCGCGAGGGAACCCATACTAATGCATATAAACTTCCAGTTAAGCCCTACCCAATTCAGGTATTGTGGTTGTACGGTAAAATTGGAATGGTATCGCATCCGAACCCAAGCAACAGTTTTTATAAAGGGCTAAGGCTCATGCCTCAACATTTTCATCATCAAATCCTTTTGTGTCCATGACACATTGATGACCCACAAGTATAGGGGGTGTATCGCAGTATTTTTGATAAGTAAGAGTGTCGAACCCAACGAGGAGCAGAAGGTGCTGGCTAGTGGTGTGGATCAGGAATTCTCTGCAAATACTTAGCGAACGGATTTTTAGGGGGTTTCGATAAAGCAGGTAAACAAAGTACGAGTAAATAAAAGACAATAGGAATCAATGCAGCAAGTGGCCCAATCCTTTCTGCAGCAAAGGACAAGCCAGTTGTATTTCTGTAGATGACCAAACGTTCTCGAGGACACATGGGAAGACTGTCAAGTGCTTTCGCTTCATATAGTTGATTAATCTTCTCTAGCTTGCTAAGTGTTGTGTGGGTGAACCTGTGCTAATGTACCGCCCCATCCAAGACTAATACATACTTGTGATTATACCCCTTGCAAACATCCATAAGTACAAGAAAGTAATTAAGGTAGAAACCTAACCATAGCTTTAAACTCTAAGACCCTTACGTCCCTTGTGCAATGGTTTCCTAATGGGGGTTCATGTTTCTGTCACTCCGGCAACCCCTACGATTAGTAGCCAAATACACAATGCATTCCCCTAGGCCCATATAGGTGAAGTGTCATGTAGTCGACGTTCACATGACACCACTAGAAGAACTACACCATAACTTAAATAACAATCTATTGAATCTTTCTCAACACAACTCCACTACTAACAACAAGACTTCTCCCATGTCCTCAAGAACAAAACTAACTACTCACAAGACATCATATGGATCATGATCAGAGATGAAATAATGATGTATAACAATCTGAACATAAACAATAATTCAATGGTTCACTCAGTAGCATCAACTAAAAAGAGTAATCAACACCGAGAAAGTTTCCCCTATGAACTATGGAAGATTCAACTCAATTGTTACAGCAATATGGAGATGGTAATGAGGGTGATGATGGTGGTGATGATGATGATCCCGATGAAGTCCAGCTTGATGGTGGTGTTGATAGCGACGATCTCCCCTCTCCGGGAAGGAATTCCCCTGCAGAATCATCGTGGGAGAGATCTTTCTCTCGGTGTTTTACACTGCAGCGGCGGAATCTTCTGTGGTCGCTCCCGAGTCTTAGGGTTTCGGGAGGTTGATATACTGAGGAGAGGCTGGAGTGGGCCAGGGCGGCCACACCACTCCCAGGCGCGGCCTAGGCCTGCCCGCGCCATGGGGTGGTGTGGGCCCCCTATGGCCCACCTCCACTCCATCTTCTGGCATCCTGAGTCTTCTGGAAAAATAGGATTTTCCATATATTTTCCCGGATTTTCTGATCTTTGCGAATTTTGCCTCCAAACAACACCTTTTCCATCAGAATCCTGACTGCAGCGGTCCATTCTCCAAAAGTCATCAACCATGCAAAAAGAGATGAAATAACATAAGTATCACCTCTGAATACGAAATATATCAATGAATAATAGTGAATTAAGACATAGAATAGTGATGCAAAATGGACGTATCACACATGTCAAAACATTTCTATAGAATGAAGCATCATTCCAAGGTTTTCATAATCATTTTCACCAAGTATTCCCATCTAAAGTGATCAACTTTTATGCTTAGCACTAGCCACTAAAGTTAAGAGTGTTCACTAATGAGGGGTGCTAATCTCCAATCTCATGCCATGGAATGACATCTAAGTATTGGCCTAATTTTATACTCTTTATGCTATCTATACTACTTCTCCAATACTCACAAAGCACTAGCTAAAGTAAAGAACTTTGGTAAAGTAAAAAGAATAAAGCTTGCAAGTAAAACTTGGGATTTGGTATAAATCAAAGGTATATAACCAAGCATGCCTAATGCATATTGCTTAAGTTATCAATTTTTCAAGTATTATCTTGCATAGTTCTAGCTTGCCTTGAGTAGTGCAGTGGTTGAAGTTTTCTTCTTCTTCTTCTTGGTAGTACTCCTCCTCGTAGCTTGGGTCGATACTATCGTCTATAAATGAATATGGGGTACACAATCACCAAACAATACTTAACTATTTCTATGTAGCACACTAAGGCTCACACTTGATGATCTAGCATCATCACAAACATCACATGGATTAAAGGCTTGATCTTATTTATCTTATTTTAGAAAAGTAATTTCTACTCATTGAAAATAATTAAGATTTAATATTCTCCAATTATAATATGGGATCATGTTGACACATGTCATCACCACATGTTCTAATACATGGGAATGTGATTTAAAGTGTTGGTCATATTTTATAAAGTCTAAGATTATCATTTAAGAGAATTAAAGTGACTAGAAATTCCTATATAGCATTATTTTGGTACTAGTCCAATGTCACTACATGCAAACCTAAATATTTTTACATATTCAGATATATCTTATCAAATGTGATTTTTGAGAGTTGGAATCAACTCAAAAGCATTTATGGTTGATTTTTCAAAAATGTTTGAATTTGCAAAAGTCTATGTCTTGTTATTTTTGGTATAGGTGATCTCTCACTCCAAATGATTTAAATCCAACGGGCTTGGATAGATAATTTAAATATCTTTCTAACAAAATTGGAATCATGCAATTTGGTTTAGTGAATCTCTCTGAATTGATTTTTGAATCTACTGACAGAATGTGGTTTTAACTAAATTGGAAAATACTAATTTGAATTCACTGGGCTGCGCCGGAAACTAAACGGGCCGGCCCTTTGCACAACACAGCACAGCGGGCTGCTGACAGGTGGGGTCCACTAGTCAGCGACTTAAACTAACCAAAACGGTATCTGCGAATCTAGACCCTACGATTAAAAGACGATCCAACAGCGGCAGTTCATCGTCGACGACGAACAGCTCCGGCGAGGAATTTAACCTAACGCGGCGGTGGGGGTCTTGCGAGGCTCACCTAGGCTCCAGCTAGGGTCGGTGATGGGGGCGAACGACGTGGTCGACAACGGCGTATCGAATGGTGGTCGCGGCAGCTCCTGGGGTGGCTCCAATCAACGGTTCCCTTCTCCTTCTGCAACGGCGGGCTCCGGCCAAATTCTGGCAAGGAAGAGCTTACCTTGCTCCGGGAAGAAGCGTGGGAGGCTCAGTGAGGAGTGGGGAGTGTGTTGGTGTGGAGAATGGAGGCAAAGGGAGCCTCTATTTATACAACGTTCGGGGACAGAGGTCTAGTTTGGTCGGGCGCGTGTGATGCTCTGCGCGAGAGCGGCGGTGTTCTGCGGCGTATAGAGGTGGTCGCTTGGCATGTGTAAAGTGTGTCGGGAGGTGGTGGTGATCATGGCGAGTGTGCGCGTGCGCGGAGAGAGCGAGGCGTGGTCTGTGCGAGCCAGTCGGGTGCGGCGCTCTAGCACGTTATTGGCACGGCACAGAGACATTAGGCGCGACATTGCTAGGGTGGTCCAGGGCCAGGCCATGGTCGAGGCTGGGATAGGGGGTGGTGGTGGACGGTGGTGTGTCTGGTGCGCGTCGTGGGAGAGGGTGGCGTGGTTGCTGGCGCTCTGTCCACTGTCATCCGGCGAGTATGGCTTCAGCAGCGGCGCACTGGTGCACAACGGCTAAGGGGGAGAGTGGTCTGGTGCTGCTCAACACTGGGGGAGACAAGGGAGTGAAGAGGGAACCAAATTGGTCTAGTGATCACTACTCAAATAGTGAAGTTAGGCCAGAGTTAATTAGTGCCTGCCAAGTGTTTGATGAAATGGCCGAAAGAAATTAAGTTTGAAATTTTCAAATGAAATTTGGTGAGTGATCTTATCTTAAGCTTGAGTGTCTAAGGTTGCTTGGAAAAGTCAAGTGGAATTGATTTGATAGGTTTTTGCAAAATGTTGACCTTACCATATGAACTAGATTCAAATTTGAACTGTCCTTTAAATTGATTTGGAAATAGTTTATGTGAATTTGTAAAGTGGGCTTGGGTTCACTTTTAATTGGTCTAGCAAGGGGTGAAAAGAAGTAGAAATGTTTCTATTAGAAATTCTCTTCTAGGAACACTCAAAGTGGCCTAGTGGTTAACTTTGGTCAAAATGACCATTTGGTTATTTAATTCATATTTGATTTTTTTCTTTTGATTTTGTTTGTAAATGGCCTAGATGATGTAGCATTCACCTTTAAACCATTTCTCATCATTTGTAACAATCAAACATGGCAATTTCAATCAATCATACACTAATGCAAATCATACATGCATTCATATAGATTTTTGGAATCAAAGTTTTTGTTAACCCTGAATTTGGGTGATTAGAACTTGATAATCTTGATTAATATTTTTGGGGTGTTAGAGTTCCTAGGCTGAAATCTGGTGCTATTTAGCATCGGACGGACGTGACTTTCATCTTGGAACGGCCTCTTTCCTACTCGCGTTCCCAAGCACGGTTCCCAGGCGACGCAAAAGCGGCGAGTTTTCGCCCGAATTCGGCTCAAATTCAAACAAAGTTTTGCATAGTTCAGCATAAATATGAATACAGAGCAATGTTTGTCATAGTTCAGCATTAAATTAAACATAGTTCGGCATGAAATTAAACATAGTTTGGCATAGACTGAAAATACAACATAGTTCGGCCTAGTTCGGTTAGATCGTGCTCAGCATTGATGACCCACAAGTACAGGGGGTGTATCGCAGTATTTTTTATGGAAGTGAAACCCAATTTATTGATTCGACACAAGGGGAGCCAAAGAATATTTATAAGCCTTAAGAACTGAGTTGTCAATTCAGCTGCACCTAGAAACAATCTTGCTCACAACAGTTTATCAATAGCAACGGTTTTGTAGTAGGAATAGTAAAGTACAATAGTAGTAAAGTAAAGACAGTAGTAACAATAGCAGTAAACAGTGGGATTCGAGTGCGGTAGGCATAGGAATGGATGGACGGGCGTTGCATGGACAAGACAATTCACATAGCAATCAGAACATAGGGCAATTGCAGATAAATAAGATAAAGCATCCAAGTACTAGATAATCCTAGGCATGTGTTCCATATATAGTCATACGTGCTCGCAATGAGAACGTGCACAACATCTTTTGTCCTGCCAGCCCATTTGTAGCGGGGCCTCAAGGGAACTACTGGCAATTAAGGTGCTCCTTTTAATAGAGAACTGGAGCAAAGCATTAACACTCCATGAACACATGTGATCCTCACATCAAAGCCATTCCCTCCGGTTATCCCGATTTCTGTCACTTCAGGGCCTTTGGTTCCAGACAACGTGTGTATACAACTTGCAGATAAGACCATAAACAATACTATCATAATGAATCAATAACATGTTCAGATCTGAAATCATGGCACTCGGGCCCTAGTGACAAGCATTAAGCACAACAAGTCGCAACAAAGTCATAAAGCACTAATAAAAGATACTAGGCACCATGCCCTAACAATCTGATGCCATTACATGAACGAGCTCATCCAATCCCTACGATCCCCATAGCCTACAGTGGGGGATTACTCACTCATAGATGGGGGAAACATGGATGGTCGATGGAGAAGCGATGGTGATGATGGCGATGATCTCCTCCAATTCCCCGTCCCGGCAGGGTGCCAGAACGGAGTTTCTGGTGCTGTTTCGTGGAATCTGGTGGTGGCGGTGGAGCGGAACTCCTTCTGGAAAAACATCGACCCCCCCTGGATTTTTTAGGTCAGAAGGCTTCTTATAGGTGAAGAGAGAGACCGAGGGGGTGCCTGGGGGGCCCACACCACCCCCAGGCGCGGCTTGGCCTGCGCCACCAGGTGGTGTGGCCACCCCCTGGTTCTTCTCCGTCTCGTATTCTGGCTCCTGGAGTCTTCGGGTGAAATAGGATTTTTAGCATATTTTCCAGGATTTTTCCTGATAGTTGATTTTCTGCACAAAAAGTAGACACCAAGGCAATTCTGCTGAAAACAGCATCAGTCCGCGTTAGTTGCATCCAAATCACACAAGTTTAGAGGAGAATCAATAGAAAAAGTGTTCGGGAAAGTAGATACTTCTAGACGTTTCAACTTCCCCAAGATTAGCTTATTGCTTGTCCTCAAGCAATTCAGTTGAAAACTGAGTGCGATAAAAGAACTTTCACGAACACATTTGCTTCATATGATGTAAATATTCTTAACAATGTGATCAACTACTTAGACAGTTCATAATAAAGAGTATGCAACTAAGTTTACTTAATAGGCAATGCAAGCTATGAAGAGATTCCAACTCAAAAATAATAAGTAGCATGAAGCATACACATAAGCAACATTACAATGCTCATAAAAAGGTATGATAGAGTGGTATCTCGCTTTCCTTTGATTATGAATGCCAAGGCACCTCTAAAGTTCAAGTGATGACTAGAAGTAAAGATATCAAAGATACAAGCATCAAAGTCATGACACAAATAATCAAGTAATGGGACAAGCACAAAGAATGACAACTATGCTCTCAAGAAGGTGCTCAAAGAATATGTGGAGACTCAACAAGTAAAAGAAAAGGTTTTGAATAATTTGAAAGGCTTCCAAATGCTGAAAGTGTGGTACTCATTAGTTTTGAGCTCTCATTGCCCCTATCATAAGCATCTTTAATGTGGTTAAGGTAAAAGTAAGGTCCAATCTGAGTTATATGCTTGACAGACTATAAACTGAAAATCCCATGTCCCTTGAGTACGAGGGCCGCTCCTCATGCTACTCAACTTTAGTTACCGGTAAGTTCTTGTCATCGTAAATATGTGCGTATCATAGAGAACCGCCAACGGGGTACCCCTTGCCCGATGATACGGAAGAATCCCCATATCAAAATGACAAGGCAAGCAGACAATGAGTATCTCAGCAATCTTCTTATTTACCATGGGAAAATGGTGCTTTTTTCTCTCTTTCCTCTTTTCATAAATCTCCCTGTTTTTCTCAATAGCTATCTCTCTTTTTTTATAAGAAGAATGCTTCATAGATATCATTATGGTTACGCTGCAGGTTTCCACCATGTCAGCATGGATTAGACCAGCGGCCCAGGCGTTTCTCTAACACATATACATAACTCCATGGACTTACAAGATCCCCTTTTATTTCACACCGACGACATTCGCAAACAAAAGAGCAAGGTATCAACTGGGTATATATTTACATGTGTTGAAAGTGTTCCCCGTGACAACACGGTTCTGCTAATCCCCAACCTATAATTAGCAAGCATATAACTTTCATGGACAGTCACAATGGTTCAGATTTATTAGGTGCAGAAAATAAAGTGTGCCATCAAGTTCGTGAGAGCTTTACTAACTAACTTTCTCATAACAAGCAAACATTTTATTCGGAAGAAAACAAGGCATATTGAATATGCACGGAAGTAGCAAATGATGTAATAGGTAGGTAAGGTGGACACTTTGGAAATATTTGGTTCAGGGAGTTGGAAACATGAGTAAAACACTTAGTGGAAATGAAGGCTAGCAATAGTAAGGGAGCGACAAACGAGAGAGCAATAGCTGTCATAATCATGCTTGCAACAAAATAGGACTACTCATGGCATGAAAGTGATTCAAGATCCTCAAGGAAAAATAATTCATCGAGGCTTAACTGATTATTACAGTCATGTGCATGCGTGAGCATGTGCCAAGTCAATTCAAATGAAACATTCAGAGGAGGATACCATAGTGTCATACCAATTTATGAACAGAGCAATGCAAGCAAACATTCTTAAGACATGCTACAAACATTTAGCGAGCTGGAGCTAATCATAAGAAAGCAAGAACTACTAGGCATCCAAATATAACATACACCCTACATGAACGGACTAAACATGCCCACAGTGATGAGTATATGTACAAAAATGGAAACAAATAGAGTTTGTTACTAGCCTCTTACCACGCCTCAAGTTGTCATTAATCCTCATTATTGCTCTTCACTTGTGTGGCTTGAATAATAATATGAAACCAATATTCCACTGAGGACTGCTGAACCCTGTAGCAAACTCACAAAACCAAAGAAGAACGACAAATATTTTTGTTGTTTTTTATTTTAAAACAAGAACCAAAAAGGAAAAACAAGCAAAGCAAAATCTTTTTGGGTTTTTCGAATAGTTCAAACAAAGCAAAAAGGGAAAAACAAACCAAGGCGAAAAGAAGAAGCAAACAAACCAAAGAGAAACAACAGAAATATTTTTGGTCTTTTTCTATTTTAGAAAGCAAAAGCAAAGAAAGAACGAAAACTAAAAATAGAACGAAACATGAATATACAAAGTACCGACGCAACATGATAAGGAGATGAGTGGTGTCGGGCGCATTTCCCCAAGCTTAGGCTTTTGGCCTAAGTGGGTATCAATCCCAAGCTGGCCAGGATGAAGTGTCACCGTGGTACGACGAAGAGGTCCCCTCATCCTGGTGTGAGCTCAAGTACGTCCCTCCGTAATGTGCGGAGTAATCATAGGAGGGCACATCCTCCTGGTGCTGCTCGTGGAAACCCAGCAAGCGAAGCTGCTCGTCCACCTCCACCTTGGAGCGCGACCATGGTCTCCTGTGAACACTAAACAAAGAAGGCTGTGGCAAAGGGATCTCCCTATCATCCCCGTCAGTGAAAAGCATCCTATATACTAGACTGTCCAAATCAGAAGTAGCAGTAAAAAATGATGGGTTTTCATAGCAACAAGGTCAAGCCTATGTGATGCCAATATAGCATCATTGGGATCCACTAAAAGACCTAATGCATTGACTATACACGAGGCAATGATGCCCCCATAGATAGGCCCCCTAGCAGCTAGGCGGCGAGCGATAAGCGAGCCAAGATTGTACCGAGTATCATTGTTAAGCGCAGCAACAAGGAAAGCTAAATGATAGTTGGAGATATTACTTGTGTTCTCCCTACCAAGTATGCTAGTAGCAAGATAATATGCAAAGTATCTAAGAGCAGGGAGTTGGATATTTCTTATCTTTCTGCGCTGCGCCACGCGGTCATCATCATTGGTCACACCTCGGTAAAGCTCCAACAAATCAGTGGGTCGCCCTTGAATTTTCTTCACGGTCCCTGTCATGCGTACACCTACAATACTGCAAAATCTCTCCAAAGGCATGGTGAAGGGCAGATTATAAATTTTGAAAGACAGTCGACTGATAGGATGTGTTAGTAAACGTGAAGCTCTCAACAAAGGTTTTAGTGAGCATAGCGTATTGCTCACTCTCATCTTGCATATATGAGGTCAAACCAATCCTCTCAATCAGTAGCAAGAAATCATCAACAATACCTGCAGCTTGTAAGAAAGTAAAACAAGGAAAAATGGATGGGTGAGCATCCCCATCATCCCTTTCATTACCAATACGAGTTGCAATGAGATCTTTGTTGTATGATGGCCTAAACTGAGAGGCCGATCTTGAGGGCCTCGACCTCCTAGGTGCATCACTCTCAAATACCTTTCCAATGGTACGGTTGTTCATGCTTGGTATTCTGAAATTTAAACACCTATTAAACAAGTGATTGCAAAGTAAATATAATCAAGGATTCTACTCATAGGGACTTGTAAGAGGCCTAAACATGCATCAAAACTGTATCTCTAAGCATCAAACAAGCTTACAAGCTCTCATAACCTGACACCTACAGCAGCAAAATACTCAAAGTACAATCCACCAAACACAAATCTACTTGGACAAGGAGAGGAGTCACATACCAGGGAACAATTGCTCCAAATTTCAGCAAGAAAGATGGGCTGAGCAAGGAGATCGAAAATATTGAGAGAAAGCACAGCAAGAACGCGATTTTGAGCAATGTACTGGAGCTTACACGGGAGAGAGAACAAAGTGGCAGGTGTGAGAGTTAGTGGGGGCCAGGGGTGGCCCACACCAGGGCATGGCGCCACCCAGGGCAGGCGGCGCCACCAGGTGGTGTGCCTGACTAGTGGGTCCCCCTGGTACCTCCTAGGTACTCCTCCGCCCCTTATTTCACGTAAAAATTTAATATGAATTTTATGGAATTTTTCGAGACATTTTATTTTTGGGCATTTTCAGGCATAGAAAAATGATTTTCTGACAGGCATATTTTTTGGAAACATGACGCAAGGACAAAACAAGGCTAGAACTACAGAAGTTCTAAGACACTCTAACATGCAAGCAACTAACAACAAAGAAAACTAAACACAAACAAAAACTAAGATGGATAGAATAGAAGTAAACGGAGATAATCATAGTGAAAACATTGTTTTGTTTAATGAAATCCTTTTGTTAACAAGGTTGATCAGGTCTTCCTACCAAAACAATTTCATATGAGACAAAACTTTGTATTCCACTAATGATTATGTTACCTCAACCTTGATAGCAATGGTCCCAATCATAATAGTTTCAAATTTTTCTCTTGGTATGGGACAATATATTTCTCCAACTTGAATGCCCTCAACATGTGCAATTAAATTCAAACCATAAGTTCTTTCAACCTTCTTGGGGAAATAGACAGTATGTTCCCTGTCATTAACATTAAAAGTCACCTTTCCTTGATTACAATTAATAACAGCTCCTGCAGTATTAAGAAAAGGTCTCCCAAGAATAATAGACAAATTATCATCTTCACGCATTTCAAGCACAACAAAATCAGTTAATATCAAGCAATTATGAGCCACTTGAACAGGTACATCCTCACATATACCAATAGGAATAGTGGTAGATTTATCAGCCATTTGCAAAGATATATCAGTTGGTATTAATTTTTCTAGTTGAAGCCTCTTATAGAGAGAGAAAGGCATAACACTAACTCCAGCTCCCAAATCACACAAAGGAGTTCTAACATAACTGTATTTAATAGAGCAAGGGATAGTTGGAATCCCTGGGTCTCCAAGTTTCTTTGGAACCTTACCATTAAAGGAATAATTAGCAAGCAAAGTAGAGATTTCTTCATTAGGGATCTTCCTTTTATTCGAGACAATATCCTTCATATACTTTGAGTAAGGAGGCAACTTAATAGCATCAGTCAAAGGAATTTGCAGGAATAAAGGTTTCATCCACTCACAAAACTTATTATAGTGTTCATCTTCCTTTGACTTGTGTTTCTTATCAGGGAATGGCATAGGTTTTTGGACCCAAGGTTCTCTTTCACTACCATGTTTCTTAGCAATAAAATCTTCTTTAGTGTATTTAGTATTCTTAGTGTGGTTTTTAGGTTCTTATTCAACTTTTTCTTCATTAGGGACTTCATTACCACTTTCAGTTTTAGCATCAGAGATAGATATACTATTAGGATCTATAGCAGGTTCAAATGGTTCTACAACAGTTTTATGTTTCTTTTCCCTTTTCTTACGAGTAGAACCACTATTTTCAGCTTGTTAAGAATCCTGCTCAATTCTTTTGGGATGCCCCTCAGGATATAGAGGATCCTGGGTAGCAGCCCCACTTCTAGTTCTAATTTCATAAGCATGTTTTTCTTTAGCAGAATTAACTAGCAAGTCGTTTTGCACTTTAACGAGTTGATCTATTTGAGTTTGAACCATTTGAAAGTGTTTAACAATCATTTTAACATCATTAGAGGTTCTTTCCACAATATCTTTCAACTCAACAATAGCTCTAGTGTTTTCCATTAGATGATTTTGCACCCATTTATTAAAATTATCTTGCTTAACAATAAAGATATGAATTCTTCTAAGCATTGATCAGGAGGTTTAGAGTAAGGGATATCACCTTCATCAAAGTGTTGGAGAGAGTGTACCTCAATAGTGGATGAGTAGGGAGTAGGCTTACATAATTCTTCAATAGGAGGTAAATTTTTGACATCTGCAGCTTTAATTCCCTTCTCCTTAAGACATTTCTTAGCTTCCTTCATCACTTCATCATTTAATTCAATAACTCCCCTCTTCTTTGATGTTGGAATAGGTACTAGTATAGTAGGTTCAGGTACAATTACTTCAGGTATAGCTGGTTCAGGAGGAGTCCAATCTTCATAATTCTTGCTTATTTTAGCCATTAATTCCTCAGCTTCCTTAGGAGTCCTATTCCTGAAAATACAATCAGCACAACTATCTAGGTATGTCCTAGATTCTTTGGTTAGTCCATTATAAAATATATCAAGAAGCTCATTCTTAGGTAATGGACTTCCAGCTTGTGCATGAATCAAAGCACAAAGCCTTGCCCAAGATTCAGGCAATACCTCTTTTTCTCCCTGTTTAAAATCGAAAAGTTCCTACAAAATAGCATGTCTAGCACTAGGAGGAAAATATTTCTGCAGGAAAGTACTAATCAAACACTCAGGGCTATCAATAAATCCAGGAGGTAAATTACTAAACCAAGTTTTAGCTTCTCCTTTCAGTGAAAAGGGAAAAATCATGGCAACAAAGTAAGTACGCATCTTAATATCATCAGAAAACAAGCCACTCATGGTGGAAAGTTCATTCATATGTGCTACCGCACTTTCATTCTTAGTCCCACAAAAAGGTTCTTTCTCAAAAATAGCTATGTAAGATAGATCGAGAGAGAAATCATAATCTTTATCTGTAATGTTTATGGGAGAAGCAGCAAACTTAGCAATAGGAGACAATTTGGGTCTAATAGTACACCTCTCAAGGAGATTCTTAGCAGCGCTCCTATCATGGGTGTTTTTACATTCTTTAATAAATTCATCGGTCATCTCAACATAACCATCTTCAATATCATAACTTTCACTAGACTCAGGTGAACTAACATGTGTGGTAGTGTCTTCACTAGGAGTTTTAGTATTTCCAGCTATAGTTCTAGCAATCGTAGCATCTAGGAAAGGACCTAATGAACCACTCTTATCAAGCACAGTAGAAGGAGCATCATAAGCATCAAAAGTTTCAGATTCAGCAGTAGTAGCAGTGTGTGTAGCATGTGTATGTGGTGGTGTAACAAGCTTACTTATAACAGATGGTGAATCAAGAGCAGCAGAGGTGTTCAGAACCATACCTCTTCTTGTAGTGGATGGTAAAATAGGAAACTTGCCATCACGAGACTTACCCATGATGGATGGATAGCAGCGAACAATAGAGAATCCAAGTGAACTTGATAAATAAAGCTATGCTCCTTGGCAACGGTGCCAGAAAATAGTCTTGATGACCCACAAGTATAGGGGGTGTATCGCAGTATTTTCGAGGGAAGTGAAACCCAATTTATTGATTCGACACAAAGGGAGCCAAAGAATATTTATAAGCCTTAACAACTGAGTTGTCAATTCAGCTGCACCTAGAAACAATCTTGCTCACAACAGTTTATCAGTAGCAACAATTTTGTAGTAGGAATAGTAAAGTACAGCAGTAGTAAAGTAAAGACAGTAGTAACAATAGCAGTAAACAGTGGGATTCGAGTGCGGTAGGCATAGGGATGGATGGACGGGCGTTGCATGGACAAGACAATTCACATAGCAATCAGAACATAGGGCAATTACAGATAAATAAGATAAAGCATCCAGGTACTAGATAATCCTAGGCATGTGTTCCATATATAGTCATACATGCTCGCAATGAGAACTTGCACAACATCTTTTGTCCTGCCAGCCCATTTGCAGCGGGGCCTCAAGGGAACTACTGGCAATTAAGGTGCTCTTTTTAATAGAGGATCGGAGCAAAGCATTAACACTCCTGAACACATGTGATCCTCACATCAAAGCCATTCCCTCCGGTTATCCCGATTTCTGTCACTTCGGGGCCTTTGGTTCCGGACAACAATGTGTGTATACAACTTGCAGATAAGACCATAAACAATACTATCATAATGAATCAATAATATGTTCAGATCTGAAATCATGGCACTCGGGCCCTAGTGACAAGCATTAAGCACAACAAGTCGCAACAAAGTCAGCACTAATAAAAGATACTAGGCACCATGCCCTAACAATCTGATGCCATTACATGAACGATCTCATCCAATCCCTACCATCCCCATAGCCTACAGCAGGGGATTACTCACTCATAGATGGGGGAAACCTGGATGGTCGATGGAGAAGCGATGGTGGTGATGATGGCGATGATCTCCTCCAATTCCCCGTCCCGGCAGGGTGCCAGAACGGAGTTTCTGGTGCTGTTTCGTGGAATCTGGTGGTGGCGGCGGAGCGGAACTCCTTCTAGAAAAACGTCGAACCCCCCGGAGTTTTTAGGTCAGAAGGCTTCTTATAGGCAAAGAGAGAGACCGAGGGGGTGCCTGGGGGGCCCACACCACCCCCAGGCGCGGCTTGGCCTACGCCACCAGGTGGTGTGGCCACCCCCTGGTTCTTCTCCGTCTCGTATTCTGGCTCCTGGAGTCTTCGGGTGAAATAGGATTTTTGGCATATTTTCCGGGATTTTTCTTGATAGTTGATTTTCTGCACAAAAAGTAGACACCAAGGCAATTCTACTGAAAACAGCAATAGTCCGCGTTAGTTGCATCCAAATCACACAAGTTTAGAGGAGAATCAATAGCAAAAGTGTTCGAGAAAGTAGATACGTTTTGGACGTATCAAGCATCTACGTGTTGCCCTTGCATATCCATATGTGCTCAACCAGATCATCCCGCAGCTGTTGATGCACTACCAGGTCTCGGATCTTCTATAGCATGGCGATGAATTCAGCCCACGATGGCGGCACCTGGTGATCAGACTTTGCAGGGGGTAGTATGGCTCGTCCTGCTCGACCAAATCCACTGGGTCATTTCTCTCATCCTTAATGATCATGTTGTGCAAGGTCACACAACAGTTCATCACTTCCCACATCTAATCTTTCGACCAGGTCATAGCAGGGAATCGGACAACTGAAAACCTCTGTTGAAGCACACCAAATGCCCGCTCCACGTCCTTCCTGCAAGATTCCTGTTCCTTGGTAAACTAAGAATGCTTGGGGAGCATCGGGTTTGACATAGTCTTCACAAATGTTGGCCATCTTGGATAGATGCCATCTGCAAGATAGTATCCCTTGGTGTAGTGGTGCCCATTGATCTCAAAGTCCACAGGGGGAGAACAACCCTCAACAATCTTGGCAAAGACATTTGAGGATTGGAGGATGTTGATGTCGTTGTTCGATCCTGCCGGCCAAAGAAGCAGTGCCAAATCGAAAGATCATGTGTAGCAACTACCTCGAGTATCACAGTGCAACCTCCTTTGTGGCCTTTGTACATTCCTTGCCAAGCAAATGGACAGTTCTTCCAGTGCCAATGCATGTAGTCGATGCTTCTAAGCATTCCAGGAAATCCTCTACTTTCATTGATGTAAGATAGGGGAAACCACACGTAGTGGTGCCTTGTATTGCTCATTATATAGGAGGATTACAAGGGGAGTCCTAGTCTCATACAACACGGACACATACAAAAGGAACACACAATATGATCGTATACCTATACAAACACGATAGGGTCATGTATTCTAACACCCTACCTCAGTCGAAAATGGGCGTCCGATGAATATTAAGACTATCCCGAAAATCTAAGAAGAGGGGCAACGGTAATCCTTTGGTGAAGATGTCCGCGAACTGAGATGAATTAGGAACGTGTAGAACCCTGACCTTGCCAATTGTCACGCGATCTCTGACGAAGTGTAGATCAATCTCCACATGTTTGGTGCGCTGATGATGCACTGTATTCTGTGTCATGGAAACTGAACTCACATTGTCACAGAAGACAACGAAAGCATTAGGCACCAGTCGATGAAGCTCCTGAAGTAGTTGTCGTAGCCAACATGGTTCGGCCACTATATTTGCTACTGCCCAATACTCAGCCTCCACACTCGAGCATGCAATAGTGTGTTGTCGCTTGGCCGACCAAGACACCAGATTTGTGCCGAGGAACACATAATAGCCAGAAGTAGACCGTCGAGTGTCTGGATAACCTGCCCAGTCAGCATCACAGTAGGCAATCAGTTTGTTCGAGGTGCGTCAATACAAAGTGAGACCATAGTCGGTGGTGCCGCAGATGTAGCATAGTACACGCTTCAGGAGGAGCAAGTGATTAGCCTGTGGATCATGCATATGAAGACATATCTGCTGTACTGCATAGGAGATATCAGGACGAGTAAAAGTGAGGTACTGGAGACCTCCTGCAATACTGTGATACTCTGTAGGATCAGCCACGGGATCACTAGACTGAGCTTTAAGCTTAGAAGTTGTATCAACTGGTGTGGAGATTGACTTGCACTGTAACATACCGGTGCGGTCAAGGAGATCCATAGCATGCTTCTTCTACGAGAGAAACAGCCAGTCCTTGCCGCACTTGACGGAGATGCCTAGAATGTAATGTAAATCACCCATGTCCGTCATGGTGAACTCAGAATGGAGTGAAGCAATCAAACTGTGCAGTAGTGTCGAGGACGACGCAGTCAAAATTATGTCATCCACATAGAGCAGGAGATAAGCCATATCGGAGCCACGACGATAGACTAACAATGAGCTGTCAGTTTTGGCACTTAGAAACCCAAGAGGTGCAATATAGGAGGCAAACCGCTGAAATCATTCCCGTGGAGCCTGCTTCAACCCATACAAGGATTTGTTCAGGCGGAACACCTTCTTAGGAGAATTGGGATCAATGAAACCTAAGGGCTATCGAGCATAAACCATCTCATCAAGTTTGTCATTGAGGAAAGCATTCTTGACATCTAGTAGCTGAATAGGCCAATCACAGGAAAGAGCAAGTGACAAAATTGTTTATATCATGGAGGGTTTAACAACCAGACTAAAAGTTTCATCAAAATCAATACCTTCACGTTGCGTGAATCTTCGCAAGACCCACCATGACTTGTACCGATCAAGAGAACCATCAGACTTAACTTGTGACAAAAGATCCACTTGTCTGTGTCAATATTTGCATTGCGAGGTGGATCAACTAGGTCCCAAATGTTGTTGGAGAGAAGAGCACTATACTCATCAACCATCGCTGGATGCCAATTAGGGTCCTTGAGCGCTCCACGGTACGTCTTTGGGAGAGGAGATAACCCCTCAACATGAAGATCGAAGATGGTCTTTGGCTGCACCACGCCTATCTTCGTACACGTAAGCATGCAGTGTGATGGTGGTGGGCGAGGGGCATGGTCGGCCAGGCCGGAGGCGGTGGTGTGGTCGGGCGGCAACCGTGGAATAAGAATAGTCCTCAGCGACGTGGTGTGATTTAGGCGGGCGGCAGGCGATCGCGTGACAAGGGCGCGGTGGGAGGCGTCGAACTCATGGCGTAACAGACGTCTTGTGAAAGGGGAGGCAACCATGACAGGCTGCCGAGCGCTCGCGGCAGGCTGTCGCACGCCCGCGGCAGAGCTTCCCGTGACTGGCAGGTGAACGGCGTTAACGACATCAACTGCTCAACCTGCAGGAAATCATAAGTGTGCAGGAAGGAGTAGGAGACATGGAGGATGTGGTGGTGGCAAAGGGAAAGACAGACTCATCAAATACAACATGGCGAGAGATGATGATCTTTTGGGTGGAACGATCAAGACAGCGATAGCCGTGATGTTGGTATGGATACCATAAAAAACGTAGAGCACAAAGCAAGGCGCAAGTTTGTGTGGTGCAACAGCGGTGGTGTTGGGGTAGCAAAGACATCCGAAGACCCTAAGACCACTGATGGCTGTGAAATACCACCTCTTTTAGCCATATAAAATGAACCATTTATCTCTCATATTATGTTTCTTTCAGCAATAGTTATGCCTTATATGCATGACTTCTAGTTCTCATTTACTTTCATATGATCTTTGCACATTTAGTAGTTTAGGTATAATTTTATCACTTTTCCTTGTCTATGACATGTCTATAGGTGTTGATGATGATTATGGATAAAACAAAGGCAAAACGAACAAAGAGAGCATAGTATGGAGGAGCTGCAGGGACCAGACTTAGCCATTTGAGAGGTTGAAAAAGTGATTTTTTCCAACTTCTCAAAATAAAGATCCAAGAACAAAGGTTTGTATCCCTCGACGATACAAACTCAACGAGCCCAATAACACCCAAAATGGAGTTCGTATGAAGAAATGGCGGCCAAAATACGAAAGGGGACACACAGTTTGACGAGCAACTATACGGCCGGAGCTATTTTCTGGTCGTATAGATCCACCCGTATAGTTGCCAAAAAGTTTGCAAACGACAGGATTTCGCTTCAGAAAAGCTCCAAAACCTTCCCTAAGTCATATAACGGTATTGGGGGAACCCTAGGGCACCCCCAAGGCCTATATAAAAGATGGAGGACCCAAGAGAGAGCCACCAAGCCATATCCTCCACCATGGCGGAGCCCTGCCGCCGTGCCTCCGCCATAGCCGCCTCCAAACAGATCTACACCATCACCATCACACAAGAGCAGAAGGGACTAGGATCTTGAAGGCCTCCACATCGATCTACGTCATCATCTTCATCAACAACGTCTCCATCACCGATCCCCTTTGGTTACTTGTTGTAATTCTAGATTGAATCTTGGATTTGTAATTGCCTTCAATTGTATCATCATACTTCATCCATATGATATCTATGATGTTGATTGCCTTCATGTGTGAGTAGTTTCCTTTGTTCTTGGGGAGATGGAGAAACCCTAGTATGAGATTGAATTGAGATAAAGATTATTATGTGATATTGTTCATTATTTGTCTGTGTTAATTGTCTTCGTATTGATGTTGGGAGTTGTGCACCTCCTTAATATTTGCCTCCTATGAGGACTCGATGAAGGGGATTACTTCTTGGTAGATGGAGGGATGATAACACTTACTGTGACTTTAAAGCTATTGTCATTCTTTACGTACTAACTTGGGGGAATCAAGGAGAACTCATAAAGCCATGTCCATTCCACGTGAGAAATCCCTTAATATCACAGTAATTCGATTGCTGTCTATTGTGGTTATGAGGATGATGTGTGCAGCGATTGCTGGATATTCGTCCATATATGGAGCTCCTCCCACACATATCATAAATGGTCTTATTCATTATAATAATTTTGATCACTCTTTCTAATTACTAGCGGTGGATCCACTACTCCCCGAGAACTCTTTCCATCATCTTGCAGATTTTCATAATCATACTTGCATGCTTTTGTTTACTTACAACTTTAGTTTACTTATTGTTCTCTTATTTGAAAACCCAAAAATATCTTCTACACAAAACTCGCATTTTATCTTGTTACTTAGAATATTATTTAGCATTACTATTTTAGTATTAATTTCAAAGAGTTATCAGACTTTAGACTCCTGCTCCCTGTGGGATCGATATCTTTATTTCGAAACTAGCTACAAACGATCTATGCGCTTGCAGTCATCAACCACCATACGCGGAGTCGACGCGATGAAGAGCTCGAAAAGGCACACGATCCGAGATTGTCTAGGAAGGCAGCCGATTATGCAATAATATGGTTGTATGAAGAGCCTCATCCCAAAAGCACGGCGGCATACTTTCTTGAATTAGAAGTGCGCGAGTAATGTCATTGAGGGTGCGAATAATCCTATTGGCTTTACTGTTCTGTTGCGAGGTATATGGACATGAAAAACAGAGTGCTATTCCGTGGAATTGGGCAAAAGAGTGGAGGAGGGAATTATCGAACACACAACCATTATCACATTGAATAGCTTGCAAGTTTGCACGGAACTGGGTATGGGCTAAGACGTGAAGGGACGATAAGTGCGAGAAAACTTCTGACTTGGCACATTGTCGTGGTGGTGTCACGGCAGATGCCATGGATAGGCTAAAGGTGGGGACTAATATGCGCTAGGGGAATCTAGGGAGGGATAGTAGAGTGATTCTCTACACAGAAGCTTTGTATTGATGTTCAATCTCTAGGATTACAGGAGCTCCTCGAGTTGTATTGACAAGAGGAGGAAAAAGAAACTCTCTTATTCTTGCCTATCAACTAGCCCAAGAACCCTAGATCCACTAGTGCTCAACTAACTAGAATTCTCCTTGCTCTGTATCAGAAAAACCCACCCCCCTTACCAGAACCCCAACCCCCCTTATATAGAGGTGGTTCGGTCTTGGCCTAGGGCATACGTGGAGGCATATTCCTAAGAATATCCCCCCTCCCAAAGTAGTAACCCAACATGGGTGCTTTTCCCCCGCATCACACTTGCTTTAGTGACGTAGCCTCTGCGGTGCCCGCGTCAGCCGACGTGAGCATCGTCACCCTTGTCGGCCATGATCCGGTGGTCCTGCCCTTGCTTTATTCGCTCATCCAGTACGCACCGGACCTTCTTTTTTGACCAGAGAGATTCCTTCCTTCTCCTAGAAGCCAAGCGAGGATCCGGATCACAGTTGATCCGGCCACACCTGTTCCTGCATATAAGCTAGACAAGTATTTCCGACTTACTCCTTGAGTCGGACGAGACAATGTTAGGTGACCCCCCTGGTCCGGGTTACTCCGTGATCCGGCCTGCCTTGAGGTGACTCGGCCCTTATACCCCGGAGTGACCCTACCCGGGGTTATCCCCCCAACATTAGTCCCCGAAGCTGGTGCGGCCTTAGCGGCCTTGGTCGCTAAGGCCACATCAGGTTCATTCGTATTTAAGCCTCAGACGTTTAGTTCCGGGTTAACTTCTTGTCTCGGATTATATGGATTTACGTTCCCTTTGCACGTTCCAAGTTTCCACTTGCCGGCCGGGTTACCATTGTAGCTCGGATCCTATGGTTTTACTTTCCCTCTGCACATTTCAAGTTTTCACTTGTCGGCCGGGTTACCACGGAGGCTCGGATCCGGACCTTGCTTCCTTCTCTCATACGCCAACCCACGTAAGGGTTAATCATTGCGTTACCTCATTTTAAGGGCCTGCACTGTAACTGCCGCAGTAACTGTCAGTGATTACTGCGCGTGGGTTACGTCACGCCTGTCTCCTCGTTTCCCGCAACTACACGTCGTGTCATGGGATCATATTTACTCTGTGGCCTCTGCTGTGGCTTATCTCTGATTGGCTAATGCCGATGATACACGTCCACAACGCGTGGCTCTCCAGCGCAGCGCGATCCCACTTGTTGATTACTAGGGGCAGTTAAATAGGGGAGGGCGTGCTCCTTAGCGCTTTTCCATCTCCCCGCCCCCTCGCCCGTTCCTCTTCTTCTTCCTTGCATCAGCCCTTGCTTAGATGCGCCGCACCTTCTCCGTGCCTCCGCACCGCAGCCACCGCCGCACCACTATTTAGCCACGGGTCCTTGTCAATCTAGACCACAGATCCCCGCCGCCGCCAGCTCCAGCGAGGACAGCGGATTCGAGATGACGAAGGAGGAGCCCATCGTCGTCGAGCAGGAGATGGAGGAGGACGCCGGCGCGGCGGACCGCGGCGCGTGGGCCGGTTCGTGGGTCTGCCAGGATGACATCGACTGGCTCTACCGGACCCGGCGTATTCCCGCCGGCGTCGCCGCTCGTCTCCCCTCCTCGGAATTGGCCCCCTCACCCAATCCGGGTGAGTTCGTCGTTTTCCTATCCCATTTCCAACGGGGATTTGGCCTTATGGTGAGTGATTTCTTCCGGGACTGGGTCCGGACCTATCACCTGCAACCACATCATCTCCCGGCGAACGCCATCACCTCTCTGTCTGCTTTCGTTTCCTCGATCGAAGGCTACACCGAACTATGGCCCACGAAGGAGCTGTGGATCCGGTTCTTCGGCCTCCGTCGCAACGTCGTCCCCAACATCCACGTCGAGTCGGAGGACAAATAGCTCACTCAGTTCGGAGCTGCCTCGATCTTGTCCCGGAGGTATTCAATCTTTCCCCGGGTCACCGGGCTTGATCCTACAAAGGATGGGCCCGGACCTTCTTCTACATCCGGAACGAAGGCACCGAAGACTTGATCCGGTTGCTGCCCTATGCTCCGGGTCCCCCGGACACGAATTTCTGGGAGGAGGTCGCCAAAAAACCTACAGCTCTGGCCAACCAAGTCAACAAAAGGTTTGCGGAGTTGAAGAAGCTCGGATTGCGCAACGAGGATGCCATGATCACATTCGTGCGCAACCGAATCTCTCCCCTCCAGCGGTGCACTCACAAGTTGTGCCATATGAGCTTCAGTCGCGACCCCAACCGAACCTCCTCGTTTGAGTTGAGCAATACGGAGATCTTCCGCCGGGTCAAGGCTCTTTTCACCACCCATAAGGATTTTTCCGCCGAATGGACGTGGGGAATCGAGCATTACTGCCGCGACAGGCTTCCTCCCGCGGTAAGCTTCGTAGAGTAAACTTATTTCGGATCACCTACGTGTCGGTTCTTATCGTATGTTTGACTCTACTCCTTGTGCTTTTTTCTCAGCTGTTTCTCCAGCAAACCCTCGAGGATGGTACTGATCCGACCCTTAAGTGGGCCCCGGACCGAGAAATCCCGGATGAGGAGGAGCCGGACCAGGAGATGTTCCTCCCCACAACCGACGCCACCAAACGACCCAGCGGTAAATTCTCTTCTCTTAGAGATTGGCCCGACGATGAGGATGACTCGGATATCGACGTGATTGAACCCGTTGAGGCTGTCCCTCTTTCTTTTGCCTTCCCGGCATCAGCTAACCCCGGTGGGCACATCCACGAGGATTCTCCACTTGCCACGGGTGAGCCTGTTCTAGTGGCGTCGAAGAAGCGCGAATCCGCGTCAAGTTCTTCTTCCGAACCTTCTCAGCCTACCAAAAGGCAAAAGAAGGCCGGAGACAAGACTGCCTCCAAACGGGCAGGCAAAGCCCCGGCACGGAGGGCCCGGAAACCTAAGGAGGCCGAGACCTCGGATGCGTAAGTCATTTTTCACTGCGCAACACACTTCTCCCTGCATCGGGGTAATTTCACTCCTGACATTATTTTCTTTTGCAGGGCTCCCGTGGATCGAGCATCTCCTCTCCTCTTCGGTCCAGTCCTTCCCCTCCTCGTGACGATGAGTCACGCCCGATGAGCCCTATTCCGGAGGGCTCTGTGGCTGCTCCGGGTTCCGTAGTACCTCCTTCAGAGGAACGTGACCTCGGATCGGGAGGGGTCGGATCGGCCGAGGCAACGGCGTCCGTTACTTCGGCATTGCCGGAAACTAGCAACCACCAAGTCTACCGCAACTCTAGCACCAGCAGCAGCTCCAGCACTAGCCACCGAACCAGCGCCTGTCCCGGCTCCGAAGAAACCAACAGCAGCTCCAGCACCAGCCACCAAAGCTCCCGTGCCAAGTTCGTCTGCCTCGTCCGAGTCATCCCAAGCTCGGCGAGGAACCACTCCAGCGGCTTCCAAGGGCAAATCCACTGTGGTCACATCCTCCCAGCAAGCCAAAGGCAAGTCCACCTCCGTCGAGGCCGGGCAGCGAACCTTGTCGTCAATGCTTCCAAAGAAGTCACCAGCAGCGACGGATCCTCCTGCCGAGCCAGCCGATTCGCAGCAGATGGTTCTTCACACTAGCCCAGCTCTTGCCCTGATTGAAAGGAAAGAAGCTCACGCAAAGGGCTTGGTGGCACCTCACATGCCCACTGGCGAACGGTACCCTCCGAGCCTCATCGAGTTTGTCATGAACTGGAATAAGGCGGAGTTCGTCTACAACGACGATCTCCCGGAAAAGTTTGGCCCAGCTGAATTTTCCGCTCAGATGAATACCGCCGCCAAGGCCATTAACCTCGCTGGGCGTATGATGGAGGTACGCTGTTTCCTCTTTACATGCTCTAGATAATAACCATTAGTCCCCGAGCCTCCAGCGGAGTAACTTGTTACTCGGCCGGATGCTCATTAGAAGATCAACGTAGCTGCATGTAAACTTCAAATATGCACACACCTAGAGCCGGGTTAAGTTCCGCTTGGCCCGGATCTCGTATACTTCGAATATGCACACACCTAGAGCCGGGTTAAGTTCCGCTTGGCCCGGATCTTGTATACTTCGAATATGCACACACCTAGAGCCGGGTTAAGTTCCGCTTGGCCCGGATTTCGTATACTTCGAATATGCACACACCTAGAGCCGGTTAAGTTCTGCTTGGCCCGGATCTTGTACACTTCAAATATGCAACGAACTAATTTTACACGTCTGTACCTTTGTCAGGTAACCACCAATCGCCGGAGCACCGAGTTTCAGCGCCTGCTTGATACCCACAAGATCTTGCGCTCAAAACATGTTGCACTTGGCACGGAGCATGAAAAGAGGGGTAATTTCCTCTCTTAACACCTCTCCGTTTCATTTGTTTTTGCCGGACTAACCTCCTTATTCGGTTTTTTGCAGCTAGGGTGGAGGCTGAAAACAAGATTATGTAGAAGAACTTGGAGGAAATTCGAGGTATGTCCTCTTTCGGCCAACGTTGTTGTGTTTTCCATTCTTTCTTCTCCTTGGCTCGGCAAACATTCACTCCTCGGCTTTGCCGGGTCAACACACTATTTCAGCATCGCTTGAGGATAGTGTGCCCGTGCCTGATATGATGCTGCATTTTCTCGAACAAGCAGGACAACATCAAGCCGAGCTGAAGAAGAAGAACGATGAGCTCGCCCTCCTCCGGACCAAGGACGACGAAATAGCCAAACTCAAGGCCGAGATGGAGAATATGAAGGCCCAACACAAAACCGAGCTCCAAAAAGTTGGCCAGGACTTCACCGAAGAACGTGAGCGCTTTACCCTCCAGATCTCCAAGGACCAAGACCTGCTTAAGGAATCCGAGGTCCAGCTTGGTGGCTTCATTGAGCTTGAACAACTTCGCCAGAGACGCAGTTGTATCAAGGAGTTGACCCGGATCCATCGCCATATCTCACGTAAGTTTCTTCCCCTTATCCGACATAGTTTTTCCGGGTTAGATCATATGCCTTTGCTTCAGCATCTTCCCTTTCCTTGTTTTCAGATCATTTTCGAGGAGAAATCGCCATCGCCAGGTCTTGCTGCCAAATTCTGCCAAGAGAGGGCACTCCGCGCCTCGATGGTGAGAGCATCCTTAGACATGGAGGACCTATTGGTCGGCGTGTCATTTCGGGTGGAAACTATTAAGAACTATGGGAAAGATCTCCTCGGCGCTATGATGCGGATCTACAACACATTCTGGCCAAGCGAGAGCGCTCCAGAAAGGATCACGCTCCTTGCCAAAAAACTGATGGAGGTTGAGACTCAGCTTGACCTCTGGAGAGAATCCGCTGGGCATGCCGCAGCAGATACCCTTCTCCATCATATCCTTTCATGGTACGAGAAGATCGATCTGAGCCTCCTCACCCGTCGGTGCACCGGATCCAAATGGACCGATGATCTGGAGTGGGTAGCTCGGCGCCAGGCTTGCGCCTATAGCCTCGTCGAATACTCTCCAGTCCATGACTGGGTTGAGGGGCCGAGCTTTCTGGAATCCGGCGAGGAGGAGCAGATGGAGAACGTGGAGGATGGGTCAGGCGATGATGGAGGAGATGCTGCTTCCGATATTGAAGACAGTGATGATGACGCCGAACTTCCTCCTCCTGCCGCTCCTTAGTTGGAAAAACTTGAAAATTTATCAGATCCCCGGTATGCCGGGTGCAATTGTATGCTGAATACATGATATTTTGCTACTATGCTTGTATGCCGGATTAACTTGGGCGTAGTCCCCGAGTTTCATTTTCTTATTCGTCCAATTCTCCGACTCGATCCGTGTCTACCTTGATTCGGTTTTACGACTTACGAATCCGAGCCTCAAGAATCGTTTTAACAATACTGAGAAACTTTGAGGCTTGGCTCAAAATAATTCAACATAATAGCTTGAAAGTAAATACGGGGTTAGTCCGAAAAAACAAATGGTAGCTGGAATAGGATCGTTTCCTTAGTAGTTTTTCATGTGCTACGCAATTCCAAACTTGTTCCCTTGCTTGCCATGAAGCCAATTCTTGTTGGACAGTAGCAAGTCGAAGGGTTGGGTTTTTGGTGCTCACACATTACTAATCCGGGTTAAGCGAAACGAGTCATTCCAGCTAACACATAAAAAGTAACAACAATCATTTATTAAGGCAGTCCCCGAGTTACTGCTCGAGGCTCCGCTACTTCATTGATAAGCTCCTTGCCGACATACATACCGACATATGAGACGACTCGGATACATACACTTCTTAGCTAAGTGTAGAAGGGGCGAAGTAGTGCTACATTCCACGGTCGCTTTGATTCTTCTCCGGACCTGTCCGCCTTGTTCTTTTCCTATGGCTTTGCATCTATGAGATAATAAGAGTCATTGTGCAATGCTTTTCTCACAATAAATGGTCCTTCCCACGGGGGGATAATTTATGCATGCCAGTGGTACGCTGTACCAACCGGAGCACCAGATCGCCTTCCCGGAAGACTCGGGGGCACACTTTCCAGCTATGATAGCGTCGGAGATTTTGCTGATATATGGCGGATCTTGATAGTGCTAGTTCCCTCGCTTCTTCCAGCAGATCAACATCATTTTGCCGGGCTTCTTGCACTTCGGCTTCTGTGTATTGGGTGACCCTAGGCGAATCATGCTCTATGTCGGCTGGTAATACAGCTTCTGCCCTATATACCAGAAAGAACAGCGTGTAGCCTGTTGATCGATTCGGAGTTGTTCTTAAACTCCACAATACCGCTGGCAGTTCTTCTATCCAGCACCCTGCTGATCTTTGTAGCGGCTCAATGAGCCGGGGTTTTATCCTGGATAATACTAATCCGTTGGATCTTTCCACTTGTCCGTTCAATGCGGGGTGGGCTACCGAGGCTATGTCGAGTCGGATTTTCTTATCTCGGCAAAATCGTGCAAATGCTCCTTCAGCAAAATTTGTGCCGTTATCAGTTATGATACTATGAGGATAACCGTATCTCAAGATAATGTCTTTGAGAAATGTTACGGCCGTAGCCCCATCACATTTTCTTATAGGCTTCACTTCGATCCATTTTGTAAACTTGTCCACCATGACCAGAATGTGCGTCATGTTCCCTCTTGCTGGTTTGAACGGGCCAACCATATCCAAGCACCACACAGCAAATGGCCATGTAATTGGTATGGTTTTGAGTTCCGACATAGGCATATGTGTCTTGGTGGCGTACCTTTGACAACCATTGCATTTTCTCACCAGATCTTCTGCTTGCTCCAAGGCACTTGGCCAGTAGAATCCATGCCGGAACGCCTTTGCCACTAAGGCCCGGGATGAGGCGTGATGCCCGCATTCTCCTTGGTGAATATCTCGGAGGATGTCAAGTCCTTCTTCTGGGTCAACACACCGCTGGAGGACATTGGTTACACTCTGTTTGTATAGCTCGGAATTGATGATTGTGTAAGCTTTGGCTCTCCTCTGAGTTTGCCTGGCTAGCACTTCCTCAGTGGGTAACGTTCCATCTTTCAAGAACTGGTATATAGGCAGTTCCCAAGCTGGTATTGCTCGCGCAGTGAACATCTCCTCATCAATTTCCATCCGATCCACCGGCATAACTTCAGCCGGATCACGCTGAACAGTCCCTGGGTCTAGCGAGGTAGTCCCCGGGTTTGCCGAGGTAGTCCCCGGGTTCGGCGTGCTACCTCCCATGTCAATGTCCATGGGCTCAACTCCGGATTCCGCGTTTTCCGGGACATAGATTGAATCGGTTCCTGGGGACGGCCTGATAGATGGTTTTCTGAGGTGCTCCAATGCTACGCCCGGTGGAATTGCCTGTCGGGTCGATCCGAGTTTTGACAGCATGTCGGCAGCTTCGTTTTCCACGCGAGGTACATGGTGAAATCCGCATCCCTCAAAGTAACCCGAGATTTTCTGCACATGAAATCTGTATAGCGCCATGTTTGGATCTAGGGCGTCCCACACTCCGGACACTTGCTGTATTACTAGATCCGAGTCGCCAAAGCATAGTATTCGACGTATGCCAATCTCCTTCGCCACTTTGAGACCATGCACAAGAGCCTCGTACTCAGCGACATTGTTCGAGGCCGCGAAATGGATCTGCAATACGTACTTGAGCTGATCCTTCTTTGGCGAGGTAAGCACAACCCCGGCACCTAACCCGGTTTTGGTTTTCGATCCGTCAAAGTGCATCCTCCAGTAGTTCGGATCTGGTGGCGACGGTTCGTATTGTACCTCGGCCCAATCCACGAAAAAGTCCGCCACAGCCTGGGACTTGATTGCCTCTCTCCTATCATACTGGGGTGCGTAAGGTGCTAGCTCAATTGCCCATTTCGCAATTCTGCCATTTGCATCTTTGTTACCCATTATCTCGGATATGGGGGCTTCGCATATCACTTTGATGGGATGCTCCTCAAAGTAGTGCTTTAACTTCTTTGCCGCCATATAAACTCCGTATGCCACCTTTTGAAAATGCGGGTAGTTCTGTTTTGAGGCAGACAATACCTCGCTTAAGTAATACACTGGCCTCTGCACCTACTTACCCTCTTCATCTCGCTCCACTACAATTACTGCACTTACAACTCGGTAGGTTGCGGCTATGTAGAGCAACATTGGCTCCTTCGACAGTGGAGAAGCTAACACTGGTGCAGTGGCCAACATCTTTTTCAAGTGGGCAAAAGCTTCATCGGCCTGCAGCGTCCAAACAAATTTATATGATTTTTTCATGAGCTGGTAGAGAGGCAGTGCCTTTTCCCCTAACCGACATACAAACTGACTCAATGACGCCAGGCATCCAGTGAACTTCTGGACGTCGTTGAGACACTTCGGCAACTCCATTCGTTCGATGGCTCGGATCTTAGTTGGATTAACCTCTATACCTCGGTTGGAGACGAGAAATCCGAGTAATTTCCCAGCCGGGACACCGAAGGTATATTTCTCCGGGTTAAGCTTCATCCGGAATCTCCTCAAGTTCGCGAATGTTTGCCTTCTGTGGTCAAGGAGCATTGCGCTTTCCTTGGTCTTAATAACCACATCATCCACGTAGACTTGTACATTTTGACCTATTTGATCATGCAAACATTTTTGCATACATCTTTGGTACGTTGCTCCTGCGTTTCGTAAACCGAACGGCATAGTGCGATAGCAATAAGCCCTGTACGGGGTAATAAAGGCAGTTTTTATTTGATCATCCGGGTTCAGAGGTATCTGGTGGAAACCAGAATAAGCGTCAATAAATGACAATAGTTCACATCCCGCGGTAGAGTCGATGACCTGATCTATCCTCGGCAGTGGAAATGGATCTTTTGGACACGCCTTGTTCAGGTTCGTGTAATCGATACACATACGCCAAACCACTGCCACGTTCAGATCATCCTTCTTCTTTTCTACCAGCACCGGATTAGAGAGCCAATCCGGATACAACACTTCCATAATAAATCCTGCTGCTAGCAACCGAGATATCTCGTCACCAATGACCTTTCTCCTATCCTCGGCGAAGCGTCGGAGAGGCTGCTTCACCGGCCATGCTCCGGGTCTTACATTCAAAGAGTGCTCGGCCAACTCCCTTGGAACACCTTGAAAGTCCTGTGTGGACCAAGAAAAAATATCCCGATTCTCATGGAGGAAGTTGACGAGCTCGCTTTCCTATTTGTCAGTTAACCCGGCACCAATTGTTATGGTACGCTCCAGAACAGGTTATCCACTGGAATCTTCTTGGTGTCCTTCGCGGCTTGAAATGAAACGCTTCCATGCGGATTGCTTAACGCCGGCATATACTGCTGCGCGGACTGAGCTAAAGCCGCCACCTCTTGAATTTTTCTTTTCTCTTGGGCAATTACGAGTGACTCGGCTAGGTTAGACCCGGCTGAGGCGCACTCAATAGAACGTCGGAAATCCCCAGCGATAGTAATTGCTCCATTTGGCCCGGGCAACTTCATCTTCAGATAACTAACATGGCAACTTGCCATGAATTTGCTCAGTGCTGGTCTCCCGAGTAATGCATGATACGTGCTCTCCAAGTTCACCACCTCAAACTCCAGATTTTCAGTTTGGCAGTTATCCCTCGTACCGAATAGCACGTCGACCCGGACTTTGCCTATGGGCTCACAGGATATGCCTGGTACGATACCATGGAAAGTCATTCTTGTAGCCTGGAGCATGTTCTCTGAGATGCCCAACTTGCGCATCGTATCCGCATACATGATGTTAATGCTACTGCCATTGTCAATTAGTACCTTGGAGAACCTCACATTAATGTTTGGTCCAATGAACGTCGGATCTAACACTAGTGCATACGATCCCGGACTTGGCATAAGCTTGGGATGATCATTGACGCTCCAGGTAATTTCCTGGTCCGACCAAGACATGTACCTCGTCACTGCAGGCATAACCGCGTTAACCTCCATATGTCGGTGCTGCAAGCTCTTCCTATATGTTTCCTCTGTTGTGAACACACAATAGCTCTGGTGATGTTCCCTGTATTCATTCCTTCCCTCGTTTCCGGAGTACCTCTGATCCGGTTGTTGCTGGTTTTCCACCTGATGCACTGCATCCCTTCTCTCACTGTTGTCATACCTCGGCGGAGGGGGAGGCAACATCGGTTGCTGCATGTTTGCTCCGGAAAGCAATTGCTGACGGGGTAACTCCTACCGAGGTTGATCATTCCGGGGTGCCTGAGCATTTCCCGAACCACCTTGTTCTATCTTGCGCATCCACTCACATTGCCTCGTTGTGTGACCTGCCGGGCTGTTCGGATTTGGCGTGTGAAATTTACACTGGTCCAACATTGACTCATAGGTATACCTCGGACGATCTTTCTTTTCTTCCCATTGCTTCTTCTGCTCCGGAGTCCATGTTTTCTTGCCATCGTTTCGAGGAGTCCATTGCCCTCATGTTTTCTGGCGTTGGTTGCTCCCTGCTCCGGGCTGATCTTGATTCATAGCTGCAACTTGTTGCGAACTATACCGATGGTCTGGTCTATCGTCTCTCCTTTTTCCCCTGTAATCGTTCCTCCGGGATGACCCGGCTCCGTCCCTCGGATAGTACTCCTCATTGGACTCGTTCGACGTGATCCTAGGTTGAGTTGGATCACCCAAAGTGTAAGAGTCCACAATCCGGATCATCTCTGCCAGCATGACTGGCATTTTCCTTTGCAATTTCATCCACAACTCGCTGCCATATCTGCACCCTTGTGCGAACCATGCTATAGCCTGTGACTCTATGACTCCCTCACACGAGTTTCTCACGGTACACCACCGGGTCAAGAATTCACGGTCCGTTTCGTTAGATCTCTGCTTGCACATTGCCAGGGTCTGCGGTCTATTCGGTCTCTGATATGTACTTGAGAAGTTGCTGATAAACATTTCTTCAAAATCTATCCAGCAATTGATGCTTCCAGGTGGCAAATTATTCAGCCATACCCTAGCCGGACCTTCCAACATTTGGGGTACATATCGTACCGCCCATCTCAAGTTGCCAGTTGCAATTTTCACAGCTGTTGCATAGTTTATCAGCCAATCCTCCGGCTTTGTACTGCCGTCATACGTCTTCGTGCCCCTGGGTAATTGGAAATTGGGTACTGACGGTTCCTTCATGATCCGGGGTCCAAAGCACGCTGGACCCGGAGGACCTTGACATTCGATCTGTTCCGACCTATACAGGCGATCCAGCTTTAACCTGGCGTCATCCGGCATCAAATCCCTGCTTCCCAATCTCGACCCTATCACATGATAGTCCGGTCTTGCGTATCCCGCATTCATCATCTCCGAATCTCCGTCATTGTATCGGTCTTGATCTCGTTGCGCTCCTCTCTGTTGCATACCACGGCCGGCACTTTGTTCTTGCCTTGGTACATTCCGCTGCGGTTTGACCTGCTCTGCCGAAGTTTGTTGTCCGGCATTGCCGTTGGCAGCATTCCCTTGACCGGCATTGCCTTGGTCGTGGTTACCTCGGCCAGCTTCACCTCGGCTCACACTTCGTCGATCGTCGTTTTTCCGCATCTCTTTTTCTTTTCCCGCACGCGTTGGGTCGTATGGAACGATCTACTTGTTCCGTCTGGCTGAGGTTACTACCTCTTCTCTCCTTGGGCCACCATGAGGCGACGATGCGGCTCCAGCGGATTTCTCTGAGTTACCCATCGTCGAATGGACGATCTTAGAAGCTCCAACTCTCTCCGGGTTACCTCTCAGCAGCTCCTCGTTCTGCCTGTTCGCGATCCGAACCAGCTCGTTAACCCGGTCTTGCTGTCTTTGACGGGCTTCACCCGTCAGACCCTCTAGCTCGGACGCCGCGGCATCCGCTGCTCTGAGGTTCTTTGCCGGGGTACTGTACTTCGGCAACCCCACAGACAGATAGTTTTCCGACCCTTCTGGTCCATCATCACCTTCTCTGTTCATCTCACTTATGAGATTTTTCCCTTTTACCCTTACTGCATCAACCTTGTTTGCCTTCGCGTACTCGCGTAGCGTCATGTTCAACGACTGCTGAGCCGCTGCTATTTTCTTTGCGCCCTCCAGTATCTTTTGCCGGGTCTCCTCTAGCTCGGCCTGTGCCTGAGCCGGATCTACCACTGCTGCCACCGGGTTTGCCAATCTATCCATAGCTTCCCTCAGCACATTCTCAGGCCTCTCTAGTGGAGGACCCCTAGCTTTCCTCGGTGCCTTGGGCGTTACCTCCGGGTCTGGCGTTGGATCCTTGCTCATGCCCGCGCCTGGCGCAATCATCATCACCTCTGCATGGCCCGGGGAGCGAGCGATACGCGCCCCGCGAGCCACATTGAGGGGTGGTTCTCCAGCATCGACGACGCGACGCGGATGAATGCAAGACACGTCCACAGCAACGTAGACCTTGTGCGCACCAAGCTTGACGAATATGCCGTTGTGCGGAAGGGGGCGCGCGCCGAAGCAGCCAGCGTTGTCGTTGACGTAGTCCAGCGCTCCAAAGCGCTGAACGAGCCCGGAGACGATGCGTTCGCCGGTGCCGATGAAGTTTCCCGTCCGGATCTTCACCCCTGCTAGCGCTGCTAGCCCCACGGTGGGCACCAACTGTCGTGGTGGTGTCACGGCAGATGCCATGGATAGGCTAAAGGTGGGGACTAATATGTGCTAGGGGAATCCAGGGAGGGATAGTAGAGTGATTCTCTACACAGAAGCTTTGTATTGATGTTCAATATCCAGGATTACAAGAGCTCCTCGAGCTGTATTGACAAGAGGAGGAAGAAGAAACTCTCTTACTCTTGCCTATCAACTAGCCCAAGAACCCTAGATCCACTAGTGCTCAACTAACTAGAATTCTCCTTGCTCTGTATCAGAAAAACCCAACCCCCTTACCAGAATCCCAACCCCCCTTATATAGAGGTGGTTCGGTCTTGGCCTAGGGCATACGTGGAGGCATATTCCTAAGAATATGCCCCCTCCCAAAGTAGTAACCCGACAGGGGTGTTTTTCCCCCGCGTCACACTTGCTTTAGCGACGTAGCCTCCGTGGTGCCGCGTCAGCCGACGTGAGCGTCGTCACCCTTGTCGGCCATGATCCGGTGGTCCTGCCCTTGCTTTATTCGCTCATCCAGTACACACCGGACCTTCTTTTTTGACCAGAGAGATTCCTTCCTTCTCCTAGAAGCCAAGCGAGGATCCGGATCACAGTTGATCTGGCCCCACCTGTTCCTGCATATAAGCTAGACAAGTATTTCCGACTTACTCCTTGAGTCGGACGAGACAATGTTAGGTGACCCCCCTGGTCCGGGTTACTCCGTGATCCGGCCTGCCTTGACGTGACTCGGCCCTTATACCCCGGAGTGACCCTACCCGGGGTTGTCCCCCCAACACACATAGAGGACAAACACATGCATAGTGAGTGAAATCATTGAGGTAAACAAGATAATACTTAAAGCCAGAAGTACTCTCAACCGGTGATGTCCACAAATAAAAGTGAATAATTTGAAACGGAGAATGTGTTACACGATTGGTAGAAGAAAAAGGAAGACAAACATGACGATCCAATTGACAAGCATGACACAAACTAGATTTATTCTTATCCCTAGGAATAACCGAAGAGTGAGCTAAAGACTCCATGACAGGTCATTGATGAGTGCATATTTGCATCATGTTTTACATTATTATTTTGCGTTGTAGATGTTGGATCTTGGTATTTTATGGTGCTCGCGTGCACATTTGATGTCTGTTTTCACCAGTATCAGGACAGATGATGGATCCAATGGATACAATTCTTGGAGCAGTTGTACTATGGAGAAAAGGAGTCAAAAACAACGTAAATCGCATATTTGGAAAATATTAATAATACCAAAAGAAAACCAGAAGAGAACAAGGGAGGCAGAAGGTTCAACGACCAACTATACGACGGGAGCAAACTTTTCGGCCATATAGCTCCGGCCGTATAGTTGGCGCCGCCTCCACCTCCTCAAATAGTTTCACCCTGTGCAACTGGTTCTAGGATACAACATACAGAACACCCAGAAATCACAGAAACCCCACCTCCGGAAGGCATCTGGAAGGGTAACTCATCCTCCGGGGATCCATCTTCGCCCTACGCAGATCCGGGAGACTAAGGCATCGATCTTCATCAACCACCGCTGCATCACCACCATCTCCATCCATCCCATCTACATCATTTCTAGATCTTGTAGTAATTCCCTTATTCGTTGTGGATTTATACAAGTACTATTCATCTATGATTGTTTCCATTACCATTGCCATGATGTTGATTGCCTCCATGTCTGAGTAGATCTCTAGTTCTTGGGGAGATGGATAAACCCTAGTATGAGATTGAAATAAGATAAAGCATATTATGATATTCATCGTTGTGACCATGTGTTAGATTTTCTACATCTTGATATTGAGAGAAGTTGACCTCTCAATATTTGCCTCTCATGGGGACTTGATGGAGGAAACTAGTAGTTGGTAGATGGAGGCGTGCTAGCGCTTATAGTGACTATAAAGCTGTTGGCACCCCTTACGTATCAACTTGGGAAACCGAGAAAACTCACGGAACACTACCCATCCCATGGGATACGTCCTACGGGTTACGTCCCTTAATAGCGCAGTAACTCGATTTATGTCGATTGCTGACTGTTGTGGTTATGAGGATGATGTGAGCAGCGATTGCTGCCTAATTGTCCAAATACGGAGTTCCTCCCACACATACATAGTTGAGAATGTGCATGATGATAACCTTTATCTTAGATCCTTATAATACTAGTGGTGTATCAGCTACTCCCTAAGAATGCTTTTCCCTACTACAGTTCCAATCTCTCTTACATACGTGATACTTACTTTCTGTATGAAGTTATTTTGTTTTACTTTATTATTTCTCTTATACCAAAAATTCAAAAATACCTTTTTACACAATACTCGCATTTTATCTTGTTACTTAGAACTTAATCTAGCATTTCTATCGTAATACTTATTTCAAGAGTTATTAGACTTCAGACTCCTACTCCATGTGGGATCGATATCTTTATTTCGAAACTAGCTACAAACGATTTGTGCACTTGCAGTCATCAAGCTATTTTCTGGCGCCGTTGCCAGGTAGCTAAGCGTTGTAGGTCTTTTAGTTTTTGCTTATTTATTTTTGTCTTGCTAAATTTTGTTTTGAGTTACAAGTTCCCACCAACATGATGGAGTTTGAGCATATGACTAGTGCTAAGCCACTCAACTGCTTTGGGAAGCCCTATGATATTTATAAAAGAGACAACTCCAATAAGAAGACAAGGGGGTTTGAAATAAATCCTCTACTACTTGATATTTTACACAAGAAGGAATTTACTGGAGATGAAGAAGATCCTGATCCATATGAGCACATTGCATGTTTCAAGAATATATGTGGCACTTTTCTATTGACAGGATATACCGCTGATGAGGTAAGGGTTAAACTTTTTAGTCAGACTTTGACTAGTACAACTCTCTCATGGTATAGATCTCTACCACCTGAAGCCACTACTACTTGGGAGAATCTAGCCTGTGAATTTCTAGCAAAATATTATCCATTATCAAAATCTTTTGGAATCAGGCGTCTTATAAAGACTTGGAAAAACCGTTCTAATGAAGGACTAGTAATATCATATTTAAATATTTACTACGTCTATGTCCGCATCATGATTTACCTAAATGGTATTTATTGCATATCTTTTATGGTGGTTTAATTGAACCTAATAAAATTGAACTAGACTCTTTCACGGAAGGAGCATTTATGAATCTTCCTATACCTAAAGCTTGGGATTTACTTAATACAATTCGTGATCATATAGTTTCATGGAATTTTGGTCTAGGAAGTGAAGGAGGCGTAGAAATAGAACATGATTGTATTCATGACTTTAATAAAAAAGGCCATGTTAAAGAATTATCTAAAGAACTTTATTTGGATTCAGATCTTGTGTTGCAAGTTGTTAAAGCTTTTACAGAACATATTAAAGCTCCAAAAGAGGGACTGGTCAAGTATGATCCACCACCCGAACCTGAGAAGAAAAGAGAAGATAAAGCAACACTGGCCTCCTTAGAACCAATAAATGAAATGCCCTTTTCTAAAACTGCACGAAAGCATATTCTTGAATATGAATAGATCAAAGTTGTACAGGATAAAAAGGAAGAAGAAAATATGCCAGAAGTCATGGAACATCTAGAGAAAACCAAAGATGAAAAGGTGACCAAGGAAGCAATTATGGCTATGTCTGCACATTGGAACATAGTTGAACTTGATGAAGAGACTTCCATATTGGTTGAAGGTAAAACAAAGGTAAAATATGTGGGTAAGCCTATTCTTCCTTGCATATTTAAAGAAACCTCAAAATATGGTTTATGTGATCTTGGCACCGAAGTTAATGTTATATCTTATGATTTCTACTTAGAAATAAAAGAAGAAGTAGAACCGACTACAATTGAAAATACTGATATGACAATTATGTTAGCCAATAAAAATCTTAGAATTCCAATGGGAGTAGTTGAAGATGCAACTATCACAATTAGCAATAAAAACTTTCCCATCGATTTTGTAGTTGTTGATATGCCAGCTAACACTCTTTGCCCTATTATATTTGGAAGAAACTTTTTGGGTGATATAGGTGCCTATGTTAATTTCAAGAAGGGGATTGTGTCTCTTAAGCTGGGGGGAATAGAAAATAAATTCCATTTTCCAAATTTAAAGACAGGCCTCCACAAATACAAGAAGAAGAGGAAGAGAGAACTATTGAAGAAATGGTGGCTCTTTTCTTTGGTAATCAAGAAGAAGAAATAAATGAAGATCCAAATTATGAAGAAATAGTTATGGAGGACAAGTCCTTGGAAGAACTAGAAGATGAATTCAATTCACTACCCATAATGGGACCTCCAACTGATGAGGCTTTTGAAGAGACAGAAAAGAGAGGGGACAAGGAACTACCACCCCCAGAGTTGAAGACTCTACCAGATAATCTCAAATACAGGTTTCTAAATGATACAAATAAATTTCCTGTTATTATCAGTGCTAAAATTCAGGAAAAGAAGAAGAAGAACTTATGGAGATAGTTAAGGAGCATCGCAAGGCCTTTGGGTACTCAATGGATGACTTGAAGGGCATCACTCCCATGATAGCCGTCCATCAAATATTCATGGAGGAAGGTGCTAAAGTAGTTGCGGAATTTAATAGAAGATGAAAGAAGTGGTAAGAAAAGAAATTGTACGCCTACTGGACGCAGGTATAATATATCTTGTTAAAGAAAGTGAATGGGTAAGTCATGTTCATGGTGTCCCTAAGAAGGGCGGTTTCACTATTGTTAGTAATGAAATTAATGAATTGATACCTACTAGAACTATTGTTGGGCATAGGATGTGCATAGACTTCAGAAAATTAAATAAAGAAACCAGGAAAGATCACTATCCCTTACCGTTCATAGATCAAACTTTATAGAGGTTAGCAAACCATACTCATTTTTGTTACTTGGACGGATACTCTAGTTTTTCTCAAATAGTTGTTCATCCTGATGACCAACTTAAAACAACTTTCATTAGTCCTTATGGTTTACATGCTTACCGAAGTATGCCTTTTAGTTTATTTAATGCTCCGGCTACTTCTCAAAGATGCATGACTGCTATTTTTGCGGATTTCATAGAACTTATAATGGAAGTATTTATGGATGAATTTTGTGTCTATGGAACTTTGTTTACTAGTTGCTTGGATAATCTCAAAAGAGTTTTATAGCGTTGTGAAGAAACCAATCTTGTTCTAAACTGGGAGAAGTGCCATTTTATGGTCAAAGAAGGTATAGTCCTTGGACACAAGGTATCAGGTAAGGGAATTGAAGTTGATAGAGCTAAGGTTGAGGCAGTAGAGAGAATGCCACGACCTAGGGATATTAAAGGTATATGAAGTTTCCATGGTCATGTGGGTTTTTATAGAAGGTTCATTAGAAATTTCTCTGGAATATCTAAACCTTTGACTAACCTCCTGCAAAAAAGAGAGTAAGATTTAATTTTGATGATAAATGTCTTGAACCCTTTGACTTAATATGTGAAGCTAGTGATGATCTTGTAGGAGTAACTCTGGGACAACATATTGGTCGCAGATTTAATATTATACATCATGCTAGTAGAACTCTAAATGGTGCTTAGAAGAATTACCCAAAGGAAGAAAAGGGACTGTTTGCTGTATTTTTCTCTTGTGATAATTTTTTTTCTTACATAGTTGATGTAAAGGTAAGAGTTCATACAGATGGTGATGGTTTAAAAGAACTCCTTGAGAAGAAAGAACATAATCCAAGACTAATCCGTTGGATTCTTTCACTTCAAGAATTTGAGATGCAGATTATGCAGAGGTAGGAAATAAAGATGTTAAATGCAGTGTCCATTATTGCCCAGCAAGACACCAATCTTGTTGAGAGGAACTTTAGTCTTGGTGATTTTCGTTTACAAGAATTATTCAAAGAATTAAGGTCAATTCCTTCAAGAGAGAAGTCTTTGTTGTTGGAGGAACTTTCTCATCCCCGAATAAGCAAATGGTAAGTGCAAGGTAAGTGTTCTTACCCAAATAAGTGATTTGGTTTCACAAATTTTACTCCTAAAAATTCTGCCTTTGAATTCCTTGTGTTTTTCTAAAGTTTTAGATGTTTTTACGAACTATACGGGCGGAACTATACGACCGGAGAGGGATCTCCCGCTGTATAGTTGGTCGTTAAACTCTCTGTATCATCTTTGTGAAATTGTTTTCATTATCTAAGCCTATACGGTCGCAACTTTACGACCGAAGCCAAAATTCTGGCCGTATAGTTGGTCGTTAAACTCTCAGATAGTTTTTATTTTTGGTGTATGTATCTATACGGTCGCAACTATACGACCGGAGCCAAATTCCGCCCGTATAGTTGGTCGTTAAACTCTTAGACACTTTTGATTTTTGGTGTTTGTATCTATACGGTCGCAACTATACGACCGAAGCCAAAATTCTGGCCGTGTAGTCGGTTGTTAAACTCTCAAATACTTTCGATTTTCGGTGTTTGTATCTATACGGTCACAACTATACGACCGGAGCTAAAATTTTGGCCGTATAGTTGGTCGTTAAACTCTCAGACACTTTTTGTTTGTCTTTTCGTTTATTCATCTAAAAAAACTTATTGTCGGTTCCGAGCCATGATTTAATCGACCTGGACTCGAGATATTTGGAAATATCTGCCCGGAACCAACTATACGGCCGGACCTATACGGGTCGCGCCGTATAGTTGGTCATTATGCGGAAGAAGTTTTCCAAATCCGTGATTTCCTTCCTTGTTTTGTTAAGATTCTTTTCTTGGACGACAATTTGGTGTTTATCGCGAGTTTTACCGACCTCTGACCCCCTTATATACTGTAATTGTCTCTCTCTCTAATCATAATCTCTAGAAACCAATCTAGCAATGCGCTATCCTGTCCCAGTCCGTGGGAAACCCATGGGGCTCATTGCTCCTTCCATGGACCAATCTAGCAACCCGTCCATGGAGGACGATGACGAGGAGGTGGAGAGGTTTAGCCCGAGGTACAAGGAGTACGTCGCACCAAGCTACTTAAACAACGATTCCGATGATGACGTGGTTGACGTCTACATCCACCGTGACGTCTATGATCCACCGGAGATCGATTGGGTGGCGATAAAGAAAGCTCAACAAGAGAGAGAAGATCCCAAGCCACATGGAAAAGGGCGTGTGGAGACGGTCAAGTTCATCACCACGGATACAAGGCCACACAAGCGTAAGGAATTACCTAATATTGGTGCAGGTGATAGCAAGGGAGCGAAGGCACCACTCTCGAAGCTAACCATTGGTGCTTGTATGAAGGTTAAGCCTCAAGAAGAGTGGAGGTATGGTTTCCACTTCCCCGATCCAACAATTATGGATGAGGAAGAAGAAGTTGTTCCCAGGACCAAGGATCGCGTGCATACACTGGAGATATATGATACGTCCATTTTGCATCACTATTCTATATCATAATTTAGTATTATTCATTGATATATTTCATATTAAGAGATGATACTTACGTTATTTCATCTGTTTTTGCATGGTTGATGACTTTTGGAGCATGGACATGCGATCAGATTGAGATGGAAAAGGTGCTGTTTGGAGGCAAAATTCGCGAAGATCAGAAAATCCGGGAAAATATACAGAAAATCCTATTTTTCCAGAAGACGAAGGATGCCAGAAGAGGGAGTGGAGATGGGCTACAGGGGGCCCACACCACCCCCTGGCGCAGGCCACCCTAGGCCCTGGCCCACCTCTAGCTCTCCCCTCTAGCGTATATATTCCTCCCGAAACCCTAAGACTCGGGGAGCGACCACAGAAAGATTCCTCCGCCTCTGCGGGGCGGAAAACACTAAGAGAGAAAAATCTCTCCGGCAGACAGATTTCTGTCGGGGGAATTCCTTCCCGGAGAGGGGAGATCGTCGCCATCAACACCACCATCAAGCTGGACTTCATCGGGATCATCACCACCATCATCACCATCAGCACCCTCATCACCATCTCCATATTGCTGTAACAATTGCGTCGAATCTTGCATAGTTCATAGGGGAAACTTTCCCGGTTTTGATTACTCTTTGGAGTTGATGCTATTGAGTGAACCATTGAATTAATGTTTATGTTCAGATTGTTATACATCATTATTCCATCTCTGATCATGATCCATATGGTGTCTTGTGAGTAGTTTGTTTTGTTCTTGAGGACATGGGAGAAGTCATGTTGTTAGTAGTGGAATTGGGTTGAGAAAGATTCAATAGTTTGATATTTAAGTTGTGGTGTACTTCTTATAGTGGTGTCATGTGAACGTCAACTACATGACACTTCACCTATATGGGCCTAGGGGAATGCATTGTGTATTTGGCTACTAATCGTAGGGGTTGTCGGAGTGACAGAAACCTGAACCCCCGTTAGGAAACCATTGCACAAGAGACGTAAGGGTCTTAGAGTTTAAAGTTGTGGTTAGGTTTCTACATTAATTACTTTATTGTACTTATGGATGTTTGCAAGGGGTATAATCACAAGTATGTATTAGTCCTAGGAAGGTCGGTACATTAGCACAGGTTCACCCAAACAACACTTAGCAAGCTAAAGAATATTAATCAACTATATGAAGCGAAAGCACTTGACAGTCTTCCCATGTGTCCTCGAGAACGTTTGGTCATCTTAAGTAATACAACCGGCTTGTCCTTTGCTGCATAAAGGATTGGGCCACTTGCTGCATTCATTCTTACTGTCTTTTATTTACTCGTACTTTGTTTACTTGCTTTATCAAAAACCCCTAAAAATCCGTTTGCTAAGTATTTGCATAGAATTCCTGATCCATACCACTAGCCAGCATCTTCTGCTCCTTATTGGGTTCGACACTCTTGATGGAGAGAGTACAGCTCAAGCTTGGGGGAGATTGAAGTTACTAATGCTCAAATGTCCCATTCATGAGCTCCCCAACAATATTATTATCAATAACTTTTATGCAAGGCTCCCTCTACATGACAAGGATTTATTGGATGCTTCTTCTGCTGAATCATTCACTCGCATGGAAGAAGAAGCTAAATGGGATCTTCTGGACCGTATTCAAGACAATGCTAAAGCATGGGAGAATGACAAAGGTAGAAATTCAGGTATAAATTATGATTATGAATGTATTGAATATTTTATGGGAACTGATGACTTTCAAAATATTAAAAATGCTTATGGTCTAGACTCTCAAGCTATTGCTTCTTATTTTAAGGCTTTTGCTTCCTACATTGAAGTGCCTAAAAAGAAGTGGAATAATTATCATGAACCTTATAAAGATATTGCTAAGAGTGTTCCTGCAAGAAATACTGAAGTTTATACTGCTAATCATGTTTTACCTGAACTTTATATTGAGAAAATGCCTTTCCCATTTAAGATAAAGGAACATTCTATGATAGCTAGTATGGTTAATGAAAGTATAATCAAAGCTATTGAACCTGATAAACAAATGGATTATGAACCTATAATAGCAAATGTGAAAGACTTCGTTAATAAATATGAAGAAAAGGGACACACTATCCTTTGTAAGGATACCTCTAATATTGTTTCACATAGTAGTGTTATGAGAGCTAGTATTCCTGTGTTTTCTGTTAGAATTAGTGATCATTGTTATGATAGTCCTAGTGATAGTTATATTGTTAAGTTTATGCATGATACTGAAAGTTACTATGAGAGAGGGAAAAGTGTTCTTATGTATCTCAATAATATCAAGTTTCCCCGTTTTATGCCGAAAGTTTTTATGTTGCACTTGTTTTGCCTTCCTATGCTAGTGGTTTTGGGTTTCAACAACTTGTTTGTTTACAAAATTCCCTTGCATAGGAAGTGGGTTAAACTTAAATGTGTGTATTTTTTTTGCTTCTTAATGCTCTTTTTCACTTCAATTCATATTCTTGTGTGAGCATCATCAAAATTATCATGCCCATCTTAATGGCTATAAAGAAAGAGCTTTTTGGGAGACAACCCAATTTATCTTTGCTTTCAGTTTGTTTTTGTTTCTTTGAGTCTTGGAAGTTATTATTTCGGTAATAACCTCTCCTTATCCTTTTTATTTGGTTTTTGTGTCAAGATCAACCTCTAATGAGAGAGAAGTAAGATTTGGGGAAGTTGCTGTCCTGAAACAGATTTTTGTGCTTCACTGTAAAAAATCGTGAGAGATCTCTGTATCTCGGAATGAGCTGTAATTTTTTGAGCTTCTGCCCCAGGTTGTTATTTAACTTTAGTTAATTTTGCACTTTTTGATTTCAGCAACAGAAGATTTTATAAAAAATTGATCTTTACCTGCTGGTCTGTTTTGACAGATTTTGCCACTTTTGCATTTGCTTCTTTATTCGATTTCCTTTTTGAATTATTTTTGGGTTTTCGGAAGGAGTTGCTACAGTAGCTTATGTTTTGATGATTTTCAGTTGAAGTTGAACTCAAAAGGTTTCATGTCTTCACTTATACTAATGTTGCTAATGAGAACTATGTGAAGTTTTGTGTGAAAGAAATTTTCAGGTAGTGGAGAAAATGGTGTAATGAGGAAGTGAAAGGTTTTATGACTCAAGTATTAAGTGTATGAAAATGAAGATATTAATGTTATTCAAATGGTGACTCCGGAAGAATATACTAAATACCCTGTGGCGCGGGCCCACCCTTGGCCGCGCCACCAGGTGGTGAGGCCACCTCGGACTCCATCTCCGACCCGTTTTCTCCTAGTACCTTCCTTTTGTTACGAAACTTCGTAATATATAATCCCCCGGATCTCCTGAGGTTCGTATATCGTGTTTTTTTCGTGGTTTTGTTTTGATCTGTTTCTGCCAGGAACTATCTTTGAAGTTTAGAAGCACAATGGTGTCTGCCAAGGACAAGGGAAAGGAGCCTATGGAGGAGGACCTCCAAGACCCCGAGAAGGAGAAGGAGATCAAGAGCGAAGGTGAAGAGGAGGCAAAGCACACCAGCACTACCGTTGCAAGCATTGGAGTGGTGGCAAACCCTGCCAGGACTATGTTAATTGGAGGGAAGCCTCCTCATCACCGTTCAGATCCCTGGTCACTTCCCCCACGCGCTAAGAATCCTTTCCATACCCTTATCCATGAGTATCAATACCAGAATATGCCCAAGGAGAAATTACCCTCCAATTGGGATTTGCCTCGTTCTAGCTTTGCAGGAAAAGAATACTTCAAGGAGGAAGAGTGGGGAAAGAATCACAAGAGCTGGAATTCGCAACCCGACATGATCATGAGCCGCATTGAGCAAAACTCGCAGCTTATTCGTAATCTCACCTTCGAGATTGAGGACTTGGGGAAACTGATCAAATAGCTCATCAAGAGGATACCACCACCACCGAAGGAGTAATTCGTCATTAGGTTTGGCACCCCCTTGGTTTGTTCCAAGCTTGGGGGAGTCTCGCGGTATCATATCACTATCTTCTATCTTTTTACCTTTTTAGTAGAGTCATATCATGAATAGAGAAGTTATTATGTAGGATGGTTTGCATTATGGAAGTGTCCCCTCTCTCGTTAGATATGTATCCCTTGGTGTGAGTTGCCGTTATGGAATATTAATGAGAAGTTCTATCATTTACTCTTTTGCATAGCTTATATTAGTTTTCAATTCGTGGTTATATGATTGATCTTGTTGTCAGTATTGGTATCACTTTGGGATCATTGAGTTAATTTAGTTGGTTTTGGCAAACCTGGCTCGGTCAGTAGCAACACTATTTTTGAGAGTTGAATGAAAAGATAAAAGTACTCTAAAGAAATATAATTTCATCATCTTTCTTTCTTGACTTGCTCATAAGTCTAGTATTCTCTAGTTAAGATCTTTTGTGCTTCCAAGGAAGATTGCACGTTTGTTTTTATCACTTGTATGTTTGTTTGTTTCCTTCAACTCTTATACTTGCTACCCAGCCTTTCTAGCCAAAAACCTGTACTGAGAGGGAATTCTTCTCGTGCATCCACTCCTTAAAACCAAAACCTTTGCCATTTGTGTCCACCGTACCTACCTATTAGCATTATTGCTATTCCAAGTAAATTCTTGTTTTTATCTACCTTCCAAATTAAACTTGTTATGTGAAAATTAGTGATTAAAGCTCTCACGAACATGATGCACACTTTACTTTCTTCCATTTAATAAACTTGACCCATTGTGCCCATCGATGTTGCGTATAAGCTTGCGCTTTGTGAGTTGTGAATTAGTAGAACCATGTTGTTGTCAACACCAGGATTTTTAATCCCAGATACCCGTTATGTCATACCTCGCAATCCCAGGATTACCATTTTTGCGAGACATAATGGATTGGATATCACAGTACATCATCCATTACAAACCATACATAAGGTCTTACACAAATAAGGATCTCATGATCCAGTCTTAATACAACAAGCAACGGAATAAAAGATAAGCGTAGCGGTGGGGTCCATCTTCAGGGCACGCAATCTTGTGAAGGAAGATAGTCCTAGTTATCATAGCCGTCCTGCTGGCCATCATCTTGGTAGTCTCCTTCATAGTCTGGCCATGAGAATAGCCAGGGTCAAAAGCCATGAGTACTCTTTAAGTACTCGCAAACTACCACTAACAAGTACTATAGTTCTAAAGTAAAGTGCTAACTCTAAGTTTAACTATAAAGTTAAGTTTGAAACCTAAGCTAAGTTCACAAGCAAAGAAAGATAAAATAAAGTTCTAGAATCACTTAAGTTGGGAAGCTAGTGTCATAAACACAACCCTGTTGTGGTCAAGTCAAGATTCATCATTCCTTTCTTAAGTTATTTTGAAAACATCTGACAACGAAACAGTATGGCCATTCCAACTGTCCCATAATCATGACGCGGCTATTCGAATAGTTTGACACTCTGCAGAGGTGGTACACTTTCACCACAAGATTCGATACATTTGTCAGGGATAACCCTGAATCATCATACTTAGTATGCAGATAATAAAACATAACCTTTCCTTTACACACCCTAGTATAAGCACCTCTCATATTAGCATGGCCTCCCAACCATGATCATCTGTCATCTTGGGCACTGCATAGGTGTACAACATTGAGAGGTAGCCTCAGCTCAAACCTCTCCCACGAGGGAACTAATACTAATGCATATAAACTTCCGGCTAAGCCTTACCCAATTCAGGTATTGTGGTTGTATGGTAAATTTGGAATGGTATCGCATCCGAATCCAACCATCAGTTTTACAAAAGGGCTAAGGCTCATGCCTCAACATTTTCACCATCATAAACCATTTGTGTTTCTCAACACATGTCAAAACATCTCAATAGAATGACTCATCATTCCAAGGTTTTCATAATTCATTTTCACCAAGTGTTCCCATCTAAAGTGACTCAAGTTTTTATCTACTCTAAACTACTAAGTTAAGAGTGTTCACTAAGGTGGAAAAGATGGGATCAATCTCATGCCATAGAATGACATCTAAAGTTATCTACATAGGTCAAGTTTTATACTCTTTATGCTACCTTCAAAACAAGTAAAGGACTTTGTGTAAAGTAATGGAAATAAAGCTTGAAAATAATACTTGGGGTAAATACTAGTCAAAGTGGTATAACCAAAGCATGCCTAAAGCATCTTTGCTAAAGCATCTAGTTTAATTTTAGCTTGCTAATAGTAGCTTGCATTGTTAATGGTGGCTTGATAAGTATAATACTTGGAAGTCTTAGCTTGGATGGTGCTAGCTTGCCTTGGTTGGTGCAGTGGTTGAAGTTGTCTTCCTCCTCTTGGTAGAACTCCTCCTCCTCGAAAGCTTGGTCGGTACTATCGTCTATAAATACATACGGAGTACACAATCACCAAATAATACTTAACTAGTCTAATTAACACTCTAAGGCACACATTTGATGATCTATTATAATCACAAGCATCACAAGTTTTATTCAATAGTTTCCTCCTTTTTATTTTAGAAAAGTAATTTCTACTCATTGAAAAATTAACTAAGATTTAATATTCACCACTTCAAATATGGGATCATGTGGACACATGTCATCACCACATATTCTAACATGTGGGAATGTGATTTAAGGGTTGGTTCATAATTACTTTGGTTTAAGTTCATTATTTAATGATTTAAAGTGACTAGAAATGCCTATATAGCATTATTTTGGTACTAGTCCAAAATCACTGCATGTAAACCCTAATATTATTACATATTCAGATAGGTATGGTTAAATGTGATTTTTGAGAGTTGGAATCAACTCAAAAGCTATCTTGGTTGATTTTATAAAAATGTTGCAAGGTGCAAATGCTTCTGTTTTGTTATTTTTGCTAGGAGAGATCTCTAACTCTAATTGAATTAAATCCAACAGGCTTGGATAGATCTTTTCAGTAGCTTTCTAAAAAAATGGAATCACTCCATTTGGATTTGTAAATCTCTCTGAATTGAATTTCAAACTAGGGGACAGAACTAGGTTCAAACTAAAATAGAAAAATCCTAATTCAAACTAACTAGGTTGCACGGGAACGCTAACGGGCCGGCCCAGTGACACTACGCGGCGCAGGGCTCAGCTGACAGGGGGTCCATCGGTCAGAGGCTCATAACGTGCAAAGCGGTACGGGGCGATATGGGTCGCTGGATTAGAACTGTGATCAACGGCTGGGGCTCGTCGTCAACGACGGACCTGTCGCCAGCAAACTCTAACCCTAGCGGCCCAGTGGGGGTGCTCAGGGGGCGTACCAGGGCTCCAGCGACAACGGCAAGGCGAGCAAACGGACTGGTGGTCATTGGCGAGCTTGTATGTGAGACCAGGCACATGGCTTAATAGGATTGATAGAATACTCATACCAACAAAGTTGCAACTTCTTTTCCGGAAGCTCATTCGAAAAGAACTCTAAGGTTAAGCGTGCTTGGCCTAGAGCAATTCTAGGATGGGTGACCGATCGGGAAGTGGGTAACCGGGTGCACACGTGTGAGGACAAAGTGCGCAGAAAAGACTAGTGTTGGTCTGTGGGGCCAGTCTAGATATTCTATTAAGGTGCCAGGAGTGACACCCCCCGGGCCTAGGAGTGGACGGGGTGTTACAAGTGGTATCAGATCCGACCCTTGCGATTACACGGGTGTGTGCGGGTTAGTGGCGGGACATGTGGAGCATGGCGCGTGTGGCCCGGAGTGGACACGGCATGACACATGTGCCGGCACTGGACGCACAGACGCGTGCCAAGAGGGAACGTTCCTGGGGTGTGCTTGATCGATGAGGGCATCGATCTTCTAAAGGGTGGGTGTATGTGAGACCAGGCACATGGCTTAATAGGATTGATAGAATACCCATACCAACAAAGTTGCAACTTCTTTTCTGGAAGCTCATTCGAAAAGAACTCTAAGGTTAAGCGTGCTTGGCCTAGAGCAATTCTAGGATGGGTGACCGACCGGGAAGTGGGTAACCGGGTGCACACGTGTGAGGACAAAGTGCGCAGAAAAGACTAGTGTTGGTCTGTGGGGCCAGTCTAGATATCCTATTAAGGTGCTAGGAGTGACACCCCCCGGGACTAGGAGTGGACGGGGTGTTAAACCAGGGCTCCAGCGACGACGGCAAGGCGGGCAAACGGACTGGTGGTCATTGGCGAGCTCAGGGACGGTCGAGGCAGCTCCGGGGGTGGTCGGAATCAGCGGCGCCCTTCTCCTCTAGAGGCGGCCTGCTTCGGTGCAATTCTGGTGAACGGTTGCTCGCCTTGCTCCGGGAAGAAGTGGGGAAGGCTCAGTGAGGTGAAGGGAGGTGAGTGGTGTGCAGAGAATGGCTAGGGGTGGCCTCTATTTATAGGACGACGACGCAATCGAGAGGGATGGGCAGGCGACTCCGCCGAGGGCTGCATAGCATGCTAGCAGCATGGCTCTAGGTAGGGGATGGTGGCTGGTCTCCTGGCGGTGCTCTACGGTTTAAATGCAGGACTAGGGGCGGTGGTATACGGTCGGGCGGGGCTGGCGCTCTGAGCGGCAGAGGTGGCGGTCTCAACAGCGAGCGGTGGCTGGGGTGCGTTGGGCGGTGAACGGGCATGTCTGGCGTGCTCCTGGGGTCGTGGCGGAGCGGTGGATGTGGGCTGCGGTCAAGGGGCGATGCGTGCGCACGTGTCGGGCGCAATGCTCTGGCGCGTGCTCGGCATGGCGCAGACGCACTGGGCGTGGCGGTTCCTCGGTGGTCCACGGTCTGACTCGGCTCGGGGAGGGGACAGAGAGTGGCGGTGAGGTCCTGGCTAGCTCGTAGACATGGTGAGAGGGAGAGGGGTTGTCTGTTGCGACGGTTGCAAGGTTTGGCCGGCCAGCATGTGCTCGGCATGGCATGGCAGTGCCACTAGGGGATAGAGGATGAAGTGTAAAGGGCCTGGTTAGATCATTTGGAGACAGGGGGAGTGTTTTGAGGAAAATTGGGTGCAAAACCCTGTACAAAACAGTGACCTAGATATTAGGTGTAAAACCTGCCTGCCATGTGTTTGTTGAAATGGCTGCAAGAAAGTTATTTTTGAATTTTGCCAAGATTTTTGGTGGGTGTGCTAGTACTAAGCTTGAGACTCTGTGGGTGCTTGGGTTTTGAAAATTGAGCTTGTTTGAGTGGTTTTTAAAATAGTGGGATCTTCCCATATGAAATGGATTCAATTTTCAAATGCCATTTAAATATAGTGTTTGAATGTTTTTGGCAGATCACAAAGTGGGCCTTGGTACAACATTACGTGTACTAGCAAGGGGTGCAAAGATCCACATTTGTTTCTGTTAAGAATTGAGTACTAGGAATAGCCAAAGTAGGTATGTTGATTAAAATGGCACAAATGACCATTCACTTCTTTTATTCATTTTGATTTGTTTTTCTTTGGGATTTGTTTGGGAATGATCTAGATGATGTTTATTTCACCTAAGAATCATTTTACAAGCAATGGATCACTTAATCATGGCAATTCAAATCAACTCATATTTAAATGCACACACATATGAATGCTTTAATAATTTTAATTGGAAAAGTTTTTGTTAACCCTAATTTTGATGATTTGGATCTTAATAACCTTGGATTAATGTTTTGGAATGTTACAAACCTTCCCCCCTTAAAAAAATCTCGTCCCGAGATTTACAAATAAAACTAGGAACTAAAGAGATCTGGGAACTCTGTCCTAATGTAATCTTCTCGCTCCCAAGTGGCTTCCTCTTCGGTATGGTTGCTCCATTGAATCTTGAGAAACTCGATACTCCTGGTCCTGGTGGTTCTGTAAGCTTCCTCCAAGATACGGATGGGCACTTCACGATAGGTTAGGTCATTGTTGATCTCCACAGCTCTGTGATCGATGTTCTTGAAAACTTCCGTCTTCTCCGGCACTTCCAGGCATTTGCGAAGTAACAAGATATGGAACACATTGTGGATGGCTTTCATCTCTTCAGGTAGTTCCAGTTTATACGATACTTCTCCTCGACGGTTCAGAATCTTGAAGGGTCCGATATATCTGGGGGCTAACTTTACTTTCAGACTAAAGCGTTGGTTCCTTTCAATGGTGAAACTTTGAGATATACAAAATCTCTGACATTGAAAGTCAGGTCTCTCCTTCTCTTGTCAGCATAACTCTTTTGTCTGGATTGGGCGGTCTTGAGGTGCTCATGGACTTTGTGAACCTTCTCTTTGGCTTCTCGGAGAATGTCGGGTCCAAAGATCTGACTCTCTCCTACTTGCGACCAATTCAAAGGGGTACGGCACTTTCTTCCATACAGGAATTCAAATGGTGCCATCTGCAAACTAGCTTGATAACTGTTGTTGTATGAGAATTCTGTGAAAGGCAGGCAGTCTTCCCATTTTGATCCGTATTCCAACACACAAGCTCTAAACATATCTTCTAGGATCTGGTTGACTCTCTTAGTCTGTCCATCAGTTTATGGATGATACGTGGTGCTGAAATTCAACTTGGTGCCTAATCCTTCCTGGACTTTCTGCCAAAATCTCGAGGTAAACTGGGTTCCTCGATCTGATACTATGGTCTTCGGGGTTCCATGCAGACTAACAATCCTAGCAATATATAGTTTTGCTAGCTTCGCACTATGGTAGGTTGTCTTGACAGGGATAAAGTGGGATACCTTGGATAGTCTATCAACTATGACCCAGATTGAGTCATTTCCCCTACTGGAAGTAGGTAAACCAGTGATAAAGTCCATTCCAACAGAATCCCATTTCCATTCCGGAAACTGCAATGGTTGCAACAGTCCTGTGGGTCTCTGATGCTCTGCTTTCACTCTTTGACAGATGTCACACTTGGCTATGTAGCTTCCGATTTCTCTCTTCATCTTGTGCCACCAAAATTGCTCTTTCAAATCTTGATACATCTTCGTTCCTCCGGGGTGGATAGAATAAACAGTATCATGAGCTTCCTTCATGATAACTTGCTTCAGCTCCGAATTTGCCGGCACACAGATACGTCCTTTGTACCACAGCACTCCTTCTTCGTCCTCAGTGAATCCAAGTACTTTTCCTGTACCAATACGACGTTTGATTCCGTCGATAATTTCATTTCCCTTCTGGGCTTCCTTGATTTGGCTAATCAAAGTGGGTTGAAGTTCCATGCTAGCTAGGAATCCTTTGCTAACTAATTCAGTTCTGAATTGCTCCAACTCTTCATACAAACTTGGCTACTTCTCCTTGATCATGGTATTTAGCCGGCAAGGCAATCTGCTAAGAGCATCCGCTACCACATTGTCTTTGGCGGGGTGATAGTGAATGTCAAGGTCATAATCCTTGATTAAATCTATCCATCTCCTTTGCCTCATATTCAGCTCCTTCTGAGTGAAAATATACTTTAAGCTCTTGTGATCTGAGTAAATCTCACAGCGATTACCCATCAAATAATGACGCCATGTCTTCAATGCTAAAACTACGGCTACTAGCTCAAGATCATGGGTCAGATAGTTCTGCTCATGCTGCTTCAGTTGTCGAGACAGATACGCAATGACTTTGCCTTCTTGCATCAATACACATCTGAGACCAATCTTGGATGCATCACAATATACATCAAACGGCTTCTTGATGTCTGCCATGATCAATATTGGGGCTGATATCAATCTCTTCTTCAGCTCTTGGAAACTGGCTTCACATTTGTTGGTCCATTCAAACTTCTTGTCCTTCTTCAACAATTGGGTCATGGGTCTGGCGATGCTCGAGAATCCTTCTACGAACTTGCGGTAGTATCCCACTAATCCGAGAAATGCACGGACTTGGGTTTGAGTGGTTTGGGCTTCCCATGCTTCGACATCTTTGATCTTGGCGGGATCAATAGAGACTCCTCCGGCAGACACAATATGTCCTAGGAATCCTACTTCTTTCAGCCAAAACTCACACTTGCTGAACTTGGCATATAACCGATGCTCTCTCAGGGTTTCTAAGATGATTCTTAGATGTTGCTCATGCTCTTCTTCTGACTTGGAGTAGATACGGATATCGTCGATAAACACAACGACAAACTTATCTAGGAAATTCATCAAGATCTTATTCATGAGATTCATGAAATAAGCAGGGGCATTGGTTAATCCAAAAGACATAACCGTATACTCGTATAAACCATAGCGAGTAGTGAAGGCGGTCTTCGGAATATCCGTTGCATGAATCTTAAGTTGGTGATAACCAGTCCTAAGATCAATCTTTGAGAATACCTGGGCTCCAGTCAATTGATCAAATAGATCCTCTATCTTTGGCAAGGGGTACTTGTTCTTGATGGTGACATCATTCAATTTCCTGTAACACAGACGGTTGCCTCCATCTTTCTTGTCGACGAATAACATTAGTGATCTCCATGGCGAAGCGCTTGGTTGAATCAAGCATGTTGCTAACATGGCATCTAACTGCTTCTTCAGTTCCACTAACTCTGAGGGGTTCATGCTATAGGGTCTCTGGGCTATGGGTCCGGTTCCGGGGATTAGTTCGATAATGAACTCAATATCCCTGTCCGGGGGCATACCTGGCAATTCATCTGGGAATACGTAGGGGTATTCACAGACTACTCTGACCTGGTCTATGGTGGGTAGGGCTAGACTCTTGTTGCACTTGAATTGACGGGGTAAGGTTTCAGATATATGCTCTACGGTTACTCCAGAACTACTAGTCATGGTGATGGCTTTCTTAGAACAGTCTATCATTCCTTTATGCCTTGACATCCAGTCCATACCAAGTACTACTTCCAATCCTTTGGTTCCAAGTACAATTAGGTTGGCATAAAAATCTATCCCATGTATTCTGATAGGCACGGCTTTGCAAATTTTTCTAGCTTTTGTAGTTGAACCAGGGATTTGAACTATCATGACATGCTTCAAGTTGGTTGGGTGAATCTTACTAGTGCATGCAAATTCTTCGGTGACAAATGAATGCGATGCTCCCGAATCAAACAATACTCTTGCTAAAACTTAGTTGACAGAAAACATACCCAGCACTACATCTGGCGCTTCCTAGGCTTCTTCGTTGTTCATGTGGAAGAGACGACCGTTGCGGTTGTGAGGGTTCCCTGGGGCAAATCTTCTTCCTGGTTGAACACGACGCTGCTGTTGAGCTGGGACATTCACATTGGCTGTGGTTGCAGTCTTCTTGGGTCACTCATTGGAATAGTGACCCTTCACTCCACACTCGAAACAAGTGATCTGGGACTTGTCCTTTGCTATGACAGGCATAGCATTGCTGCCAGTTCTGGGTGCAGTGTTATTGTTGCTGTTGTTGCTCTTGGGAGGTGCACGGTTGAAATTGTTGGCATTACCGGAGTTGTGATTGTTTCCTTCGGACTTCACATTGCCTCCGCTACGGTTGGGGTAGCTTGGGCGAGACACTGGGGGTCGATTGTTCCTTGGTGCATATCCTGGTGAGGGGTTAGGACGGTACTTCTGGTGACTGCTGGATCCATATTGCTGCATCATACGATGTTTGCAGTTGCTTGATTAATCTTCCCTTCCATCTGAATGGCAGAGTCGACTAGCTCATCGAGATCCTCGAAACGGATGTTGATGAGGACAGTCTGCATCTCATCATGCAGTATGTTCAGGAATCTCTCCTTCTTCTTCACCTCTGTGTTGATGTCATTAGGGGCATATCTTGCAAGCGACAGGAATCTGTCACGGTATTCCACTATAGTCATTCTGCCTTGCTTCAAGTCACGAAACTCATCTCTTAGTCTGGTGACTAGACCTTGCGGCACGTGGGTGTGGCTGAACTTTGTTTTGAAAGCTTCCCATGTCATCACTTGACCATGGTTCATATTGCGGATACTAGTCCACCAAGCTCTTGCATCTCCCGCCAGATAGTGAGTGGCGAAGAGAACTTTCTCGTTGTCATCAACTCCTGCAACTTCTAAGTTGTTTTCCATTGTCTGCAGCTAGTCATCTGCATCTAGCGGGTTTTTAGCTTGGTTGAAGATTGGGGGATTGGTATTCTGGAAGTTTTTGAGTTTGGGCCCATGGTGATCCTGGTTTCCATGGTTCTAGTTGTTGAGAGCCATCTGGGCGATCTACTGCAATGTTGCTAAGTTGGCTTGACGTTCTACCCTGCTTGCTTCTCTGTCTGCGATGAGATTCTGCAAGATCTGCAGCATTAGGTCTTGCGACGAGCTGCTCCCTCCTTGGTTTCCACGAGTCATCTGAAGATTGAGGTAGATAAAGGGGTAAGAGGGAATGTTCTAAGGTTCATGGTTTTGATTTCAAGCTAAAACTTTGAGTTTGACTCAGGTTTTGCAACTAACTTCATTTCATTCATGCAAACAAGCACACGATACAAACACACACCACAACAATCAAAGGAAACAGATGGTTTGAAGAACCATTCTGCAAATTACGATACAGTGGGACCGATACATCTCATGCTACGACAGTGCTCTAGTGCATCTACTCATCGTCAATGAAGTCAGAGTCCTCATCGTCAGTGTAGAAGTCCACAACATCCTCCTCCAGAAAGTCATCATCATTGCTGAGGTAAGAATCCATATCTCCCTGGATGTCTTCACCCTCCTCTTCTTCTTCCTTTGCTGCAAGCTGAGCTTCCTGCTCCTTGACGGTCTTCTCGAGGTCGGCCACCTTCTTGCAAACACGGGCGATGGTGCGATCCTTCTTTGCACGCTGGCAGCAAAGAGACTGGCGATCCTGGACAAGCAGTGCGAAAGTCTGGGCCTTCTGGTTGGAAATGGCACGGTTCTGGTTGGCTAACTCCCTAGCATTGTCTAGTTCCTGCTGTCTGTCGTGCAGCAAGAAGTCAAGGTTCTCCACTTGACGCCTCAACTCTGGGTGACCTGGCATCTCCACCGGCATTCCCATGAAGTCACGTCTTGCATAGTGAGCAAAACGGGTTCCCTGGAGTTGGTTGACACTGAGGGCACATAGACGTGCGAGAGCTTCATGCATTGCCCTGGCTAATCCATCTAGCCAGTTGTTCTCTCTCATGGAGAACTGGATTCTCCCGGACGTTGGTGCTTCAATGCTTCCTCTAAGATCAGTTGTGACGAGCCACTGCAAATCTCCTCCTAGGGGTCCTGGAAGTTGAGCTCCAAGAAACTTCGGATGTGGGTGTCCTAGTAACTCCGATAGTGAATCCAGATCCCCCTCGAAGATCAGTTGACCTACGTTTCCCAACTAATAGAACTTGCTGAACTGAGTCTCCATCTACAAGAATTAAGGATGAGGAAATTAGTGAAGTGATCAAGTGTGTCAAATTTTAAGTAGTAATGTAAGAATTTTGAGGAACATGAATTGTTGAGAAAGAATGAATTCCCAAGGATAAGAGAGGAAATAGTTTTTCATAAATACTCACTTTGGTTTTGAAACTAAGTTTTTGTTCGGACGTCCATTCTAACTAGGGTCTCCTATGGTTAGGATGGCTCTGATACCAACTTGTCAACACCCGGATTTTTAATGCCAGATGCCCGTTATGTCATACCTCGCAATCCCAGGATTACCATTTTTGCGAGACATAACGGATTGGATATCATAGTACATCATCCATTACAAACCATACATAAGGTCTTACACAAATAAGGATCTCATGATCCAGTCTTAATACAACAAGCAGTGGAATAAAAGATAAGCATAACGGTGGGGTCCATCTTGAGGGAGCAATGTAATGACGAAAGCGAATAGTCCTAGTTATCATAGCCGTCCTGCTGGCCATCATCTTGGTAGTCTCCTTCATAGTCTGGCCATGAGAATAGCCAGGGACAAAAGCCATGAGTACTCTTTAAGTACTCGCAAACTACCACTAACAAGTACTATAGTTCTAAAGTAAAGTGCTAACTCTAAGTTTAACTATAAAGTTAAGTTTGAAACCTAAGCTGAGTTCAGAAGCAAAGAAAGATAAAATAAAGTTCTAGAATCACTTAAGTTGGGAAGCTAGTGTCATAAACACAACCCTGTTGTGGTCAAGTCAAGATTCATCATTCCTTTCTTAAGTTATTTTGAAAACATCTGACAACAAAACAGTATGGCCATTCCAACTGTCCATAACCGCAGAGGCGGCTATTCGAATAGTTTGACCCTCTGTAGAGGTGGTACACTTTCACCACAAGATTCGATACATCTGTCAGGCATAACCCTGAATCATCATACTTAGTATGCAGATAATCAAACATAACCTTTCCTTTACACACCCTAGTATAAGCACCTCTCCTATGAGCATGGCCTCCCAACCATGACCATCTGTCATCTTGGGTACTACATAGGTGGACAACATTGAGAGGTAGCCTTAGCTCAAACCTCTCCCGCGAGGGAACTAATACTAATGCATATAAACTTCCGGATAAGCCTTACCCAATTCAGGTATTGTGGTTGTACGGTAAATTGGAATGGTATCGCATCCGAATCCAACCATCAGTTTTATAAAAGGGCTAAGGCTCATGCCTCAACATTTTCACCATCATAAACCATTTGTGTTTCTCAACACATGTCAAAACATCTCAATAGAATGACTCATCATTCCAAGGTTTTCATAATTCATTTTCACCAAGTGTTCCCATCTAAAGTGATTCAAGTTTTTATCTACTCTAAACTACTAAGTTAAGAGTGTTCACTAAGGTGGAAAAGATGGGATCAATCTCATGCCATAGAATGACATCTAAAATTATCTACATAGGTCAAGTTTTATACTCTTTATGCTACCTTCAAAACAAGTAAAGGACTTTGTGTAAAGTAATGGAAATAAAGCTTGAAAATAATACTTGGGGTAAATACTAGTCAAAGTGGTATAACCAAAGCATGCCTAAAGCATCTTTGCTAAAGAATCTAGTTTAATTCTAGCATGCTAATAGTAGCTTGCATTGTTAATGGTGGCTTGCTAAGTATAATACTTGGAAGTGTTAGCTTGGATGGTGCTAGCTTGCCTTGGTTGGTGCAGTGGTTGAAGTTGTCTTCCTCCTCTTGGTAGAACTCCTCCTCCTCGAAAGCTTGGTTGGTACTATCGTCTATAAATACATACGGAGTACACAATCACGAAACAATACTTAACTAGTCTAATTAACACTCTAACGCACACATTTGATGATCTATTATAATCACAAGCATCACAAGTTTTATTCAATAGTTTCCTCCTTTTTATTTTAGAAAAGTAATTTCTACTCATTGAAAAATTAACTAAGATTTAATATTCACCACTTCAAATATGGGATCATGTGGACACATGTCATCACCACATATTCTAACATGTGGGAATGTGATTTAAGGGTTGGTTCATAATTACTTTGGTTTAAGTTCATTATTTAATGATTTAAAGTGACTAGAAATGCCTATATAGCATTATTTTGGTACTAGTCCAAAATCACTGCATGTAAACCCTAATATTATTACATATTCAGATAGGTATGGTTAAATGTGATTTTTGAGAGTTGGAATCAACTCAAAAGCTATCTTGGTTGATTTTATAAAAATGTTGCAAGGTGCAAATGCTTCTGTTTTGTTATTTTTACTAGGAGAGATCTCTAACTCTAATTGAATTAAAGCCAACAGGCTTGGATAGATCTTTTCAGTAGCTTTCTAAAAAAATGGAATCACTCCATTTGGATTTGTAAATCTCTCTGAATTGAATTTCAAACTAGGGGACAGAACTAGGTTTAAACTAAAATAGAAAAATCCTATTTCAAACTAACTGGGTTACACGGGAACGCTAACGGGCCGGCCCAGTGACACTACGCGGCGCGGGGCTCAGCTGACAGGGGGGTCCATCGGTTAGAGGCTCATAACGCGCAAAGCGGTACGGGGCGATATGGGTCGCTGGATTAGAACTCTGATCAACGGCTGTGGCTCGTCGTCAATGACGGACCTGTCGCCGGTGAACTCTAACCCTGGAGGCTCATTGGGGGTGCTCAGGGGGCGTACCAGAGCTCCAGTGACGACAGCGAGGCGGGCAAACGGACTGGTGGTCGACGGCGAGCTCAGGGACGGTCGAGGCAACTCCGGGGGTGGTCGGAATCAGCAGCGCCCTTCTCCTCTAGAGGCGGCCTGCTCCGGTGCAATTCCGGTGAACGGCTGCTCGCCTTGCTCCCGGGAGGAGTGGGGAAGGATCAGTGAGGTGAGGGGAGGTGAGTGGTGTGCAGAGAATGGCTGGGGTGGCCTCTATTTATAGGACGACGACACGACCGAGAGGGATGGGCAGGCGACTCCGGCGAGGGCTGCACAGCATGCTAGCGGCGTGGCTCGAGGTAAGGGATGGTGGCTGGTCTCCTGGCGGTGCTCTACAGTTTAAATGCGGGACTAGGGTCGGTGGTATGCGGTCGGGCGGGGCTGGCGCTCTGAGCGGCAGAGGCGACGGTCTCAACGGCGAGCGGTGGCTGCGGTGCGTTGGGCGGCGAACGGGCATGTCTGGCGTGCTCCTAGGGTCATGGCGGAGCGGTGGACGCGGGCTGCGGTAGAGGGGCGGTGCGTGCACGCGTGTCGGGCGTGACGCTCTGGCGCGTGCTCGGCATGGCGCAGACGCACTGGGAGCAGCGGTTCCTTGGTGGTCCATGGTCTGACTCGGCTCGGGGAGGGGACAGAGAGTGGCGGTGAGGTCCTGGCTAGCTCGTAGACATGGTGAGAGGGAGAGGGGTTGTCTGCTGCGACGGTTGCAAGGTTTGGCCGGCCAGCATGTGCTCGGCATGGCATGGCAATGCCACTAGGGGATAGGGGATGAAGTGTAAAGGGCATGGTTAGATCATTTGGAGACAGAGGGAGTGTTTTGAGGAAAATTGGGTGCAAAACCCTGTACAAAACAGTGACCTAGATATTAGGTGTAAAACCTGCCTGCCATGTGTTTGTTGAAATGGCCGCAAGAAAGTTATTTTTGAATTTTGCCAAGATTTTTGGTGGGTGTGGTAGTACTAAGCTTGAGACTCTGTGGGTGCTTGGGTTTTGAAAATTGAGCTTGTTTGAGTGGTTTTTGAAATAGTGGGATCTTCCCATATGAAATGAATTCAATTTTCAAATGCCATTTAAATATAGTGTTTGAATGTTTTTGGCAGATCACAAAGTGGACCTTGGTACAACATTATGTGTACTAGCAAGGGGTGCAAAGATCCACATTTGTTTCTGTTAAGAATTGAGTACTAGGAATGGCCAAAGTAGGTATGTTGATTAAAATGGCACAAATGACCATTCACTTCTTTTATTCATTTTGATTTGTTTTTCTTTGGGATTTGTTTGGGAATGATCTAGATGATGTTTATTTCACCTAAGAATCATTTTACAAGCAATGGATCACTTAATCATAGCAATTCAAATCAACTCCTATTTAAATGCACACACATATGAATGCTTTAATAATTTTAATTAGAAAAGTTTTTGTTAACCCTAATTTTGATGGTTTGGATCTTAATAACCTTGGATAAAAGTTTTGGGATGTTACAGTTGTCATGGGGAACGCTTTCAACATTGCACTGGTACTTTGTACCTAGTTGATATCATGTTCTTTTGTCTATGGATGTCGTCGGTGTGAAATGAAAGGGGAGCTTGTAAGTCCATGGAGTTATGCATGTGTGTTAGAGAAACGCATGGGCCGCTGGTCTAATCCATGTTGACATGGTGGAAACCTGCAGCGTAACCATAACGAGCATCTATGAAGCATTCTTCTTATAAAAAAAGAGATAGAGATTGAGAAAAAGAGAAAAATAAAAAAAAAGATATTATGAAAAGAGGAAAGAGAGAAAAAAGCACCATATTCCCATGGTAAATAAGAAGATTGTTGAGATGCTTGTTGTCTGCTTGCCTTGTCATTTTGATATGGGGATTCTTCCGTATCATCGGGCAAGGGGTACCCCGTTGGCGGTTCTCTATGATACACATATGCTTACGATGACAAGAACTTACCGGTGACTAAACTTGAGTAGCATGAGGAGCAACCCTCGTATTCAAGGGACATGTGATTCTCAATTTACAACTTGTCAATGCATATCCTCATATTTGATCACTTTAACCTTAATCACCTAAAGATGCCTATGATAGGGGCAATGAGAGCTGAAAGCTAATAAGTATCATAATTTTTGGGAGCTCTTTATGAAACTTGAAATCCCTGCTTCCCTCTGCGAAGGGCCTTTCTTTTACTTTTTAGTTGAGTCAGTAAACCTATTCCATTCTATATCAGCAAGTATTTTGAGTTGTTGTGTTTCATTCATTCATATGATGATTTATTCAATCATGTTTCTTATGTTCCTTGTTTTGCACATTGCTCTTATCTGGATGTTTACTACTTTGAAAGCTATAATTGAAAATCAGTTAATTGTGAACTCCAGCAAATTATCAACTATTCTTCGACCAAGAGCTAAGTTTGCCATTACCAATTATGATTTACTTCATGTATCTTTATTGTGTTTCCTTTGCTTATTGCAAGTTGAGTTATATAATAGTGAGTTGTCTTCTATTATGATCTATGTATTGATGAATGTGATGCTTCTTGTCCGTATTCTTTTATCGACTCTTCACTCCATAAACCTGAGGTCATGTTTATTGAGCTCAGTTTCGCTTGGGGACAAGCGAAGTCTAAGCTTGGGGGAGTTGATACGTCCATTTTGCATCACTATTCTATATCATAATTTACTGTTATTCATTGATATATTTCATATTAAGAGATGATACTTACGTTATTTCATCTGTTTTGCATGGTTGATGACTTTTGGAGCATGGACTACTGCAGTCAGGATTCTAATGGAAAAGTTGCTGTTTGGAGGCAAAATTCGCGAAGATCAGAAAATCCAGGAAAATATACGGAAAATCCTATTTTTCCAGAAGACGAAGGATGCCAGAAGAGGGAGTGGAGATGGGCCACAGGGAGCCCACACCACCCCCTGGCGCGGGCCACCCTAGGCCATGCAACCAGGTGGTGTGGCCGCCCTGGCCCACCTCTGGCTCTCCCCTCTAGCGTATATATTCCTCCCGAAACCCTAAGACTCGGGGAGCGACCAGAAGATTCCGCGCCTACGGAGGCGAAAACACCGAGAGAAAAATCTCTCCGCAAACAGATTTCTGGGGAATTCTTCTTGAGATGGGAGATCGCCATCGGCACTTGCCAACACCGGATTTTAATCCCAGATGCCCGTTATGCCATACCTCGCAATCCCAGGATTACCATTTTTGCGAGACATGACGGATTGGATATCACAGTACATCATCCATTACATACCATACATAAGGTTTTACACAAATAAGGATCTCATGATCCAGTCTTAATACAACAAGCAGCGGAAATAAAAGATAAGCGTAGCGGTGAGGTCCATCTTCAGGGGCACATGCAATGCTGACGAAGGCAGATAGTCCTAGTTATCATAGCCGTCCTGCTGACCATCATCTTGATAATCTCCTTCATAGTTTGGCCATGATAATAGCCAGGGACAAAAGCCACGAGTACTCTTTAAGTACTCGCAAACTACCACTAACAAGTAGTATAAATCTAAGTTAAAGTGCTAGAGCTAAGTTTAACTATAAAGTTAAGTTTGAAACCTAAGCTGAGTTCTGAAGCAAATAAAGATAAAGTAAGGTTCTAGAATCACTTAAGTTGGGAAGCTATTATCATAAACACGACCCTGTTGTGGTCAAGTCAAAGTTGATCATTCATTTCAAGTTATTTAGAAAACATCTGACAACGAAACAGTATGGCCATTCCAATTGTCCATAACCGCAGACGCGGCTATTCAAATAGTTTGACACTCTGCAGAGGTGGTACACTTTCACCACAAGATTCGATACATCTGTCAGGGGTAACCCTGAATCATCATACTTAGTATGCAGATAATCAAACATAACCTTCCCTTTACACACCCTAGTATAAGCACCTCTCCTATGAGCATGGCCTCCCAACCATGACCATCAGTCATCTTGGGCACTGCATAGGTGGACAAAATTGAGAGGTAACCTCAGCTCAAACCTCTCTCGTGAGGGAACTAATACTAATGCATACAAATTTCTAGCTAAGCCTTACCCAATTCAGGTAGTGTGGTTGTACGGTAAATTTGGAATGGTATCGCATCCGAATCCAACCATCAGTTTTATAAAAGGGTTAAGGCTCATGCCTCATCATTTTCATCATCATAAACCAGTTGTGTTTCTCAACACATGTCAAAACATCTCAATAGAATGACTCATCATTCCAAGGTTTTCACAATTCATTTTCACCCATTTGTTCCCATCTAAAGTGACTCAAGTTTTGGATCTACTCTATAATACTAAGTTAAGAGTGTTCACTAAGGTGGAAGGATGGGATCAATCTCATGCCATAGAATGACATCTAAAGGTTTCTAAGTAGGTCAAGTTTTATACTTTTTATGCTACCTTCAAAACAAGTAAAGAACTTTGTGTACTAAGGGGAGTAAAACTTGTAAGTAAGACTTGGGGTACTAATAGTCAAAAGGGTGTGATCAAAGCATGCTTAAGGCATCTTTGCTAAATCATCTAGTTTGATTCTAGTTTGCTAAGTACTAAACTTGCAAGGGTTGATCTTGGGTATTGCTAGTTTGCTAAGGGTAGCTTGTACTGTTAATGGTGGCTTGCCTTGGTTGGTGCAGTGGTTGAAGTTTTCTTCGTCTTCGTCTTGATAGCACTGCTCCTCCTCGTAAGCTTGGTCGGTACTATCTTCTATAACAATACATACGGAGTAGACAATCACCAAACAATACTTAACTAGGCTAGATAGCATTCTAATACACATCATTGATGATCTATTATCATCACAATCATCACAAGTTTAATTCAATAGTTTCTTTCTTTTTATTTTAGAAAAGTAATTTCTACTCATTGAAAATTTAACTAAGATTTAATATTCACCACTTAAAATATGGGATCATGTTGACACATGTCATCACCACATACTCTAACATGCGGGAATGAGATTTAAAAGGTTGGATCAATATTACTTTGGTTTAAGTTCATTATTTAATGATTTAAAGTGACTAGAAATACATATATAGCATTATTTTGGTACTAGTCCAAAGTCACTGCATGCAAACCTTAATATTATTACATATTTAGATATATATGATGAAATGTGATTTTTGAGAGTTGGAATCAACTCAAAAGCTAACTTGGTTGATTTTATAAAAATGTTGCAAGTTGCAAAAGCTTCTGTCTTCTTATTTTTATTAGGAGAGATCTATAACTCTAATTGAATTAAATCCAACGGGCTTGGATAGATCATTTTAATACCTTTCAAAAAAAATTGGTTTCATGCAATTTCGATTTCTAAAACTCTCTGAATTGATTTTCAAACTAGGTGACAAAAACTAGATTTAACTAAAAAGAAAAATCCAGATTTGAATGGGTGGGCTAGCGCGGGAAAAGAAATGGGCTGGCCCAGTGGCGCTCCACGGCGCGGGGCTCAGCTGACAGGGGGGGTCCCACATGTCAGCGGCACTTAAAACGCGAAACGGTACACGCCTTGTGGGCCGTGCGATTAGAATAGGAATCTACGGCTGAGGGTCGTCGTCGACGAAGCAGGTCGCCGTGCTCGAACGAACCCTAGCGGCTCGGTGGGGGTCTACTGGGGGCATACCAGGGTTCCAGCGGGGTCGGCGAGGCGGGCAAACGACGTGGAAGACGACGGCGAGGCGAGGCGCGGTGTCAACACCCGGATTTTTAATCCCAGATGCCCGTTATGCCATACCTCGAAATCCCAGGATTACCATTTTTGCGAGACATAACGGATTGGATATCATAGTACATCATCCATTACAAACCATACATAAGGTCTTACACAAATAAGGATCTCATGATCCAGTCTTAATACAACAAGCAGCGGAATAAAAGATAAGCGTAGCGGTGGGGTCCATCTTCAGGGGCACAGTAATGACGAATAAGAGATAGTCCTAGTTATCATAGTCGTCCTGCTGGCCATCATCTTGGTAGTCTCCTTCATAGTCTGGCCATGATAATAGCCAGGGACAAAAGCCATGAGTACTCTTTAAGTACTCGCAAACTACTATTAACAGGTACTATAGTTCTAAGTTAAAGTGCTAGAGCTAAGTTTAACTATAAAGTTAAGTTTGAAACCTAAGCTGAGTTCTGAAGCAAAGAAAGATAAAGTAAAGTTCTAGAATCACTTAAGTTGGGAGCTATTGTCATAAACACAACCCTGTTGTGGTCAAGTCAAAGTTCATCATTCATTTCAAGGTATTTAGAAAATATCTGACAACGAAACAGTATGGCCATTCCAACTGTCCATAACCGTGGACGCGGCTATTCGAATAGTTTGACACTCTGCAGAGGTGGTACACTTTCACCACAAGATTCGATACATCTGTCAGGGATAACCCTGAATCATCATACTTAGTATGCAGATGCAGATAATCAAACATAACCTTCCCTTTACACACCCTAGTACAAGCACCTCTCCTATGAGCATGGCCTCCCAACCATGACCATCAGTCATCTTGGGCACTTCATAGGTGGACAACATTGAGAGGTAGCCTCAGCTCAAACCTCTCCCGTGAGGGAACTAATACTAATGCATATAAATTTCCAGCTAAGCCTTACCCAATTCAGGTAATGTGGTTGTACGGTAAATTTGGAATTGTATCGCATCCAAATCCAACCATCAGTTTTATAAAAGGGTTAAGGCTCATGCCTCATCATTTTCATCATCATAAACCAGTTGTGTTTCTCAACACATGTCAAAACATCTCAATAGAATGACTCATCATTCCAAGGTTTTCACAATTAATTTTCACCAAGTGTTCCCATCTAAAGTGACTCAAGTTTTTAATCTACTCTAAAATACTAAGTTAAGAGTGTTCACTAAAGGGGAAAGATGGGATCAATCTCATGCCATAGAATGACATCTAAAGGTTTCTAAGTAGGTCAAGTTTTATACTTTTTATGCTACCTTCAAATTAAGTAAGGAACTTTGCATACTAAGGGGAGTAAAACTTGTAAGTACGACTTGGGGTACTAATAGTTAGAAGGGGTGTGATCAAAGCATGCCTAAAGCATCTTTGCTCATTCATCTAGCTTACTTCTAGCTTGCTAACAATAGCTTTCACTATTAATGGTGGCTTGCTAAAGTATGTTTTTAAAGGGTTAGCTTGCCAATAATAGCTTGCCTTGGTTGGTGCAGTGGTTGAAGTTTTCTTCTTCTTCTTCTTGGTAGAACTCCTCCTCCTCGAAAGCTTGGTTGGTACTAGCGCCTATAAATACATAGGGAGTGCACAATCACCAAACAATACTTCACTAGGCTAAGTAGCATTCTAAGACACACAATTGATGATCTATTATCATCACAAGCATCACAAGTTTAATTCAATAGTTTCAACCTTTTTAATTTAGAAAAGTACTTTCTACTCATTGAAATATTAACTAAAGTTTAATATTCACCACCAAAATATGGGATCATGTGGACACATATCCTCACCACATATTCTAACATGTGGGAATGAGATTTAAAGGTTGGATCAATATTACTTTAGTCTAAGTTTATTATTTAATGATTTAAAGTGACTAGAAATGCCTATATAGCATTATTTTGGTACTAGTCCAAAGTCACTGCATGTAAACCTTAATATTATTACATATTTAGATAGATATGATGAAATGTGATTTTTGAGAGTTGGAATCAACTCAAAAGCTAACTTGGTTGATTTTATAAAGATGTTGCAAGTGGCAAAAGCTTCTGTCTTCTTATTTTTATTAGGAGAGATCTATAACACTAATTGAATTAAATCCAACGGGCTTGTATAGATCATTTTAATACCTTTCAGACAAAATTGGTTTCATGCAATTTGGATTTCTAAAACTCTCTGAATTGATTTTCAAACTAGGGGACAAAAACTAGATTTAACTAAAAAGAAAAATCCAGATTTGAATCTATGGGCTAGCGCGGGAAAGGACTTGGGCCGGCCCAGTGGGCTCATGACACAGGCTCATGACAGGGGGTCCCGCGTGTCAGCGGCACTTAAAACGTGAAACGGTACGCGCGATGTGGGTCGTAAGATTAGAAGCAAGATCAACGGCTGAGGGTCGTCGTCGATGACGAACAGGTCGCCGGCGAGCTCAAACCCTAGAGGCTCGGTGGGGGTCTACTAGGGGCGTACCAGGGCTCCAGCAGGGTCCGCGAGGTGGGCAAACAACGTGGAAGACGACGGCGAGGCGAGGCGCGGTTGCGGCGGAGCTTGGGGTGGTCGAAATCAACGGCGCCCTTCTCCTCCTGCCGCGGCTGCTCCGGCTCCAATTCCGGCGGGGCAGAGCTCGCCTTGCTCCAGCTAGAGGTGGGTGAGGTTCAGAGAGGTGAGGGGAGTGGAATGGTGTGGAGAGAAGAGGCTGGGGAGGGCTCCTTTTATAGGCCCGACGGTAAGACCGAGCGGGATGGGCAGGCGACTCTGGCGATAAGGCTACGGCGGGGTAGAGGCATCGCTGGGGGTGGCGATAAATGGGCGGTTCCCTGGCGCTGCTCTAGAACTTAAATGCGACCGTAGGGGCGGTGGCATGCGGTCTAGGCGAGATGGCGCTCTGCATGGCCGAAGCGGCGGTGTCCACAGCGAGCGGTGGCTGTGAGGCTTTGGGCGGCGAACGGGGATGTCTGGGGTGTTCTCCAGGTCGAGGTGGAGTGGCGGGCACGGGCTGGTGCCAAGGGATGGTCTGTGCGAGCGGGGACAGGGCGTGCTCTAGGGGCGGCATCGGCATGCTCGACAAGCTCCGGGCGCGGCGGTTCCTGGCCGCTCTGCTGTCTATCTCTGGCCTGGGGCTGGTTGGGCGGTGGAGGTGGACCACTGGCAAGCTGCTAGACATGAGGAGAGGGGTTGGAGAGAGCTGCTGCTGCGAGTGCCCTGTCGGCCGGCGAGGTGGTGCTCGGCATGGCATGGCATGGCAATGCAGCTAGGGGGTAGGGGATATGCTGGTTAGGCTCTGGTTAGATCAAGAGGGGACAAGGGGATTAAATGGGGATAAATTGGGGGCAGAACCCTGTAGTAAACAGTGAGCTAGGATTAGAGGTGATATTATGCATGCCAAGTAATTGATTAAATGGCCGCATGAAAGAAAGTTTTGAATTTTGGTTTCAAAAAATTTCAGTGATCTCCACTAGTGATAGGTAGTCTCTGGTTGCAAGGGTTTTGAAAGTGGAGCTCAAATAGATGGTTTTTGAAATAGGGGTGATCTATGCATATGCATTAGATTCAATTTTAAACTGTCATTTAAAAAAGTTAACAGAATGTTTTTAGCAGATCCAAAGGTGGGCCTTGGTACCTCATTATGTTTACTAGCATGGGGTGCAAAGATCAAGAATTGTTTTTGATAAGTTTTGAGTACTAGGAATAGCCATAGTAGGCATGAGAGTTAAATTTGCCAAAATGACCATTCCTCTTTCTTAATTCTTTTTGATTTGATTTTCTTTAGGAAAAGCTTGGGAATGATGTAGATGATGTTTAAATCACCTAAGAAACATTTTACAAGCATTGGATCAATCAATCATGGCAATTCAAACAACTCCTATTTTAAATGCATACACATATGAATGCTTTCATTTTAAATTTGGAAAAGTTTTTGTTAACCCTATTTTTGGATGATTTGATCTTGATAAGCTTGGATTAAAGTTTTGTGATGTTACAAACCTTCCCCCCTTAAACAAAATCTCGTCCCGAGATTTACAAAGAAAACTAGGAACTAAAGAGATCTGCGAACTATGTCCTAATGTAATCTTCACGCTCCCAAGTAGCTTCCTCCTCGATATGGTTGCTCCACTGAATCTTGAGAAACTTGATACTCCTGGTCCTGGTGGTTCTGTAGGCTTCTTCTAAGATACGGATGGGTACTTCCTGATATGTTGATTTCCACATCTCTGTGATCGATGTTCTTGAAAACTTCCGTCTTCTCAGGCACTTCCAAGCATTTGCGAAGTAACAAGATATGGAACACATTGTGGATGGATGACATCTCTTCAGGCAGTTCCAGTTGATACGATACTTCTCCTCGGTGGCTCAGAATCTTGAAAGGTCCGATATATCTAGGAGCTAACTTTCCCTTCAGACTAAAGCGTTGAGTTCCCTTCAATGGTGAAACTTTGAGATATACAAAATCTGCGACATTGAAAGTCAGGTCTCTCCTTCTCTTGTCAGCATAGCTCTTCTGTCTGGATTGGGCGGTCTTGAGGTGCTCATGGACTTTGTGAACTTTCTCTTCTGCTTCTCGGAGAATGTCGGGTCCAAAGATCTGACTCTCTCCTACTTGCGACCAATTCAAAGGGGTACGACACTTCCTGCCGTATAGGAATTCAAGTGGTGCCATCTGCAAACTAGCCTGATAACTGTTGTTATATGAGAATTCTGCGAAAGGCAGGCAGTCTTCCCATTTTGATCCGTATTCCAACACACAAGCTCTAAGCATATCCTCTAAGATCCGATTGACTCTCTCAGTCTGTCCATCTGTTTGCGGGTGATAAGCGGTACTGAAGTTCAACTTGGTTCCTAAACCTTCCTGAACTTTCTGCCAAAATCTTGAAGTAAACTGGGTTCCTCGATCTGAGACGATGGTCTTGGGGGTTCCATGCAGACTAACAATCCTAGCAATATACAGCTCTGCTAGCTTTGCACTCTGGTAGGTAGTCTTGACAGGTATGAAGTGGGCTACCTTGGACAGTCTATCAACTATGACCTAGATTGAGTCATTTCCCCTACTAGAAGTAGGTAAACCGGTGATAAAGTCCATTCCGGCGGAATCCAATTTCCATTCTGGAATCTGCAATGGTTGCAATAGTCCTGCAGGTCTCTGATGCTCTGCTTTGACTCTTTGACAGATGTCACATTTGGCGATGTAGCTTCCGATCTCTCTCTTCATCTTGTGCCACCAAAATTGCTCTTTCAAATCCTGATACATCTTCATTCCTCCATGGTGGATAGAATAAAGAGTATCATGAGCTTCCTTCATGATAATTTCCTTCAGCTCCGAATCTGCTGGCACACAGATACGTCCTTTGTACCACAGTACTCCTTCTTCGTCTTTGGTGAATCCAGGTACCTTTCTTGTACCAATACGACGTTTTATTCCGTCGATACTTTCATTTCCCTTCTGGGCTTCCTTGATTTGGCTAATCAAAGTGGGTTGAAGTTCAATGCTAGCTAGGAATCCTTTGCGAACTAACTCAGTCCTGAACTGCTCCAACTCCTCATACAAACTTGGTTGCTTCTCCTTGATCATGGTGTTAAGCCTGCACGGCAATCTACTAAGAGCATCCGCTACCACATTGGCTTTGCCGGGGTAATAGTGAATGTCAAGGTCATAATCCTTGATTAACTCTATCCATCTTCTTTGCCTCATATTCAGCTCCTTCTGAGTGAAGATATACTTCAAGCTCTTATGATCTGAGTAAATCTCACAGCGATTACCCATCAAATAATGACGTCATGTCTTCAATGCCGAAACAACGGCTGCTAGCTCAAGATCATGGGTCGGATAGTTCTGCTCATGTTGCTTCAATTGTCGAGACAGATACACGATGACTTTGCCTTCTTGCATCAATACACATCCTAGGCCAATCTTGGATGCATCACAATACACATCAAACGGCTTCTTGATGTCTGGCATGATCAAAATTGGGGCGGATATCAATCTCTTCTTCAGCTCTTGGAAACTGACTTCACACTTGTCTGTCCATTCAAACTTCTTGTCCTTCTTCAACAATTGGGTCATTGGTCGGGTTATGCTCGAGAATCCTTCTACGAACTTGCGGTAATATCCCGCTAATCCGAGAAACGAACGAACTTGGGTTTGATTGGTTGGGGCTTCCCATTCTTCAACATCTTTGATCTTGGTGGGATCAACAGAGACTCCTCCGGCAGAAACAATATGTCCTAGGAATCCTACTTCTTTCAGCCAAAACTCACACTTGCTGAACTTGGCATATAACTGATGCTCTCTCAGGGTTTCTAGGATGATTCTCAGATGTTGCTCATGCTCTTCTTCTGACTTGGAGTAGATAAGGATGTCGTCGATAAACACAACTACAAACTTATCTAGGAAATTCATAAAGATCTTATTCATGAGATTCATGAAATAAGCAGGGGCATTGGTTAATCCAAAAGACATAACCGTATACTCGTATAAACCATAGCGAGTAGTAAAGGCGGTCTTCGGAATATCCGTTGCATGAATCTTAAGTTGGTGATAACCAGTCCTAAGATCAATCTTTGAGAATACCTGAGCTCCGGTCAACTGATCAAATAGATCCTCTATCTTTGGCAAGGGGTACTTGTTCTTGATGGTGACGTCATTCAACTTTCTGTAATCTGTATACAAACGATTGCCTCCATCTTTCTTGTCGACGAATAACACTGGTGATCTCCATGGCGATGCACTTGGCTGAATCAAGCCTATTGCTAACATGGCATCCAACTGCTTCTTCAGTTCCACTAACTCTGAGGGGTTCATGGTATAGGGTCTCTGGGCTATAGGTCCGGTTCCAGGGATTAGTTCGATAATGAACTCAATATCCCTATCCGGGGGCATACCTGGCAATTCATCTGGGAATACGTCGGGGTATTCACAGACTACTCTGACTTGGTCAATGGTGGGCAAGGCTACACTCTTGTTGCACTTGAATTGACGGGGTAAGGTTTCAGAGATATGCTCTACTGTTACTCCAGAACTACTGGTCATGGTGATGGCTTTCTTAGCACAGTCTATCAGTCCTTTATGCCTTGACATCCAGTCCATACCTAGTACTACTTCCAATCCTTTGGTTCCAAGTACAATTAGGTTGGCATAAAAATCTATCCCATGTATTCTGATAGGTACAGCTTTGCAAATTTTTCTAGCTTTTGTTGTTGAACCGGGGATTTGAACTATCATGACATGCTTCAGGTTGGTTGGGTGAATCTTACTAGTGCATACAAATTCTTCGGTGACAAATGAATGCGATGCTCCAGAATTAAACATTACTCTTGCTAAAACTGAGTTGACAGAAAACATACCCAGCACTACATCTGGCGCTTCCTGGGCTTTTTCTGCGTTCATGTGGAAGAGACGACCGTTGCGGTTGTGAGGGTTCCCTAGGGCAAATCTCCTTCCTGGTTGAACACGATGCTGCTGCTGAGCTGGGGCATTCACAAGGGCATTAGCGGCAGTCTTCTTGGGACACTCATTGGAGTAGTGACATTTCACCCCAAATTCGAAACAAGTGATCTGGGACTTGTCCTTGACTGCGATAGGCACAACATTGCTGCCAGTTCTGGGCGCAGTGTTGTTGTTGTTGCTCTTGGGAGGGGCACGGTTGAAGTTGTTGGCATTACCGGAGTTGTGATTGTTTCCTCCGGACTTCACATTACCTCCGCTACGGTTGGGGTAGCTTGGGCGAGAATTTGGGGGTCGGTTGTTCCTTGGTGCATATCCTGGTGAGGGGTTGGGACGGTACTTCTGGTGACTCTCGGATCCGCATCGCATCATATGGCGCTATGTTGTCGTTTACTGGTTAATCTTCCTTCCATCTGAATGGCGTAGTCGACTAGCTCTTCGAGATCATCAAACGGATGTTGACAAGGACGCGCATCTCATCATGCAATCCGTTTAAGAATCTCTCCTTCTTCTTGGCCTCCGTGTTGATCTCATCCGGTGCATATCTGGCAAGTGACAAGAATCTGTCGTGGTACTCCACCATAGTCATTCTTCCTTGCTTCAATTCGCGGAATTCATCTCTCATCCTGTTGACAAGACCTTGCGACACGTGGGTGCGGCTGAACTTGACCTTGAATGCTTCCCAGGTCATCACCTGGCCATGGTTCATATTGCGGATGCTATTCCACCAAGCTCTTGCATCTCCCACCAGATAGTGGGTGGCGATGAGAACTTTCTCATTCTCATCAACTCTGGCAACCTCTAAGTTGCTTTCCATGGTCTCGTAACTACCATCGACATCTAATGGGTTTTCAGATTGGTTAAAGATTGGGGGATTGGTGTTCTGAAAGTTTTTGAGTTTGGATCCTTGGTGATCCTGATTTCCATGTCCTTGGTTGTGGAGAGCCATTTGGGCGATCTGCTGCAATGTTGCTAAGTTGGCTTGACGCTCGGCCCTGCTTGCTTCACGGTCCGCTATGAGATTCTGCAAGATCTGCAGCATTGGGTCTTGTGACGAACTGATCCCTCCTTGGTTCCCATGAGTCATCTGAAGATTGAGATAGATATAGGGGTAAGAGGGAAAGTCTAAGGTTCATGGTTTTGGGGTTTTCAAAGCTAAAACATTGAGTTAGACTCAGGTTTTTCAACTAACTTCATTTTCATTCATGCAAGTAGGCACACGATACAACACACCCACAACAATCAAAGGGAAAACGGATGGTTTGAAGAACCATTCTGCAAGCAACGATACAATGAGATGTTACATCTCATGCTACGGCAGTGCTCTAGTGCATCTACTCATCATCGATGAAGTCGGAGTCTTCATCATCAGTGTAGAAGTCCACAGCATCCTCCTCCAGAAAGTCATCATAGTTGCTGAGGTAAGAATCCATATCTCCCTGGATGTCTTCACCCTCATCTTCTTCTTCTTTTGCTGCAGGCTGAGCTTCCTGCTCCTTGACGGTCTTCTCGAGGTCGGCCACCTTCTTGTGAAGACGGGCGATGGTGCGATCCTTCTTGGCACGCTAGCGGCAAAGAGACTAGCGATCTTGGACGAGCAGTGCGAAAGTTTGGGCCTTCTGGTCGGCAATGGCATGGTTCTGGTTGGCTAACTCCCTGGCATTGTCTAGTTCCTAATGTCTGTCATGAAGCAAGAAATCAAGGTTCTCCACTTGACGCCTCAACTCTGGGTGACTTGGCATCTCCATCGGCATTCCCATGAAGTCACGTCTTGCATAGTGGGCAAAACGGGTTCCTTGGATCTTGTTGACACTGAGGGCACATAGACGTGCGAGAGCTTCATGCATTGCCCTGGCTAATCCATCTAGCCAGTTGTTCTCTCTCACGGAGAACAGAATTCTCCCGGAAGTTGGTGCTTCGATCCTTCCTCGAAGATCTAGGGTGACTAGCCACTGTAGGTCTCCTCCTAGGAGTCCTGGAAGTTGAGCTCCAAGAAACTCCGGATGTGGGCGTCCCAGTAACTCCGACAGTGAATCCAGGTCCCTCTCGAAGATCAGCTGACCTCCATTTCCCAACTGGTAAAACTTGCTGAACTGAGTCTCCATCTACAAGAATTAAGGATGAGGAAGTTAGTGAAGTGATCAAGTGTGTCAAATTTTAAGTAGTAATGTAAGAATTTTGAGGAGCATGACTTTTTGAGAAAGAATGAGTTCACAAGGGTAAGAGAGGAAATAGTTTTTCATAAATACTCACTTTGGTTTTGAAGCTAAGTTTTTGGTTTGGACGTCCATTCCAACTAGGGTCTCCTATGGTCAGGATGGCTCTGATACCAACTTGTCAACACCCGGATTTTTTAATCCCAGATGCCCGTTATGTCATACCTCGCAATCCTAGGATTACCATTTTTTCGAGACATAATGGATTGGATATCACAGTACATCATCCATTACAAACCATACATAAGGTTTTACACAAATAAGGATCTCATGATCCAGTCTTAATACAACAAGCATCGGAAATAAAAGATAGTGTAGCGGTGGGGTCCATCTTCAGGGGCACAGGCAATCTTGTGCAATGAGATAGTCCTAGTTATCATAGTCGTCCCTTGACCATCATCTTGATAATCTCCTTCATAGTCTGGCCATGATAATAGCCAGGGACAAAAGCCATGAGTACTCTTTAAGTACTCGCAAACTACTATTAACAGGTACTATAGTTCTAAGTTAAAGTGCTAGAGCTAAGTTTAACTATAAAGTTAATTTTGAAACCTAAGCTGAGTTCTGAAGCAAAGAAAGATAAAGTAAAGTTCTAGAATCACTTAAGTTGGCAGCTATTGTCATAAACACAACCCTGTTGTGGTCAAGTCAAAGTTCATCACTCATTTCAGGGTATTTAGAAAACATCTGACAATGAAACAGTATGGCCATTCCAATTGTCCATAACCGCGGACGCGGCTATTCGAATAGTTTGACACTCTGCAGAGGTGGTACACTTTCACCACAAGATTCGATACATCTGTCAGGGATAACCCTGAATCATCATACTTAGTATGCAGATAATCAAACATAACCTTCCCTTTACACACCCTAGTACAAGCACCTCTCCTATGAGCATGGCCTCACAACCATGACCATCAGTCATCTTGGGCACTTCATAGGTGGACAACGTTGAGAGGTAGCCTCAGCTCAAACCTCTCCCGTGAGGGAACTAATACTAATGCATATAAATTTCCAGCTAAGCCTTACCCAATTCAAGTAATGTGGTTGTACGGTAAATTTGGAATTGTATCGCATCCAAATCCAACCATCAGTTTTATAAAAGGGTTAAGGCTCATGCCTCATCACTTTCATCATCATAAACCAGTTGTGTTTCTCAACACATGTCAAAACATCTCAATAGAATGACTCATCATTCCAAGGTTTTCACAATTAATTTTCACCAAGTGTTCCCATCTAAAGTGACTCAAGTTTTTAATCTACTCTAAAATACTAAGTTAAGAGTGTTCACTAAAGGGGAAAGATGGGATCAATCTCATGCCATAGAATGACATCTAAAGGTTTCTAAGTAGGTCAAGTTTTATACTTTTTATGCTACCTTCAAATTAAGTAAGGAACTTTGCATACTAAGGGGAGTAAAACTTGTAAGTACGACTTGGGGTACTAATAGTTAGAAGGGGTGTGATCAAAGCATGCCTAAAGCATCTTTGCTCATTCATCTAGCTTACTTCTAGCTTGCTAACAATAGCTTTCACTATTAATGGTGGCTTGCTAAAGTATGTTTTTAAAGGGTTAGCTTGCCAATAATAGCTTGCCTTGGTTGGTGCAGTGGTTGAAGTTTTCTTCTTCTTCTTGGTAGAACTCCTCCTCCTCGAAAGCTTGGTCGGTACTAGCGTCTATAAATACATAGGGAGTGCACAATCACCAAACAATACTTCACTAGGCTAAGTAGCATTCTAAGACACACAATTGATGATCTATTATCATCACAAGCATCACAAGTTTAATTCAATAGTTTCAACCTTTTTAATTTAGAAAAGTACTTTCTACTCATTGAAATATTAACTAAAGTTTAATATTCACCACCAAAATATGGGATCATGTGGACACATATCCTCACCACATATTCTAACATGTGGGAATGAGATTTAAAGGTTGGATCAATATTACTTTAGTCTAAGTTTATTATTTAATGATTTAAAGTGACTAGAAATGCCTATATAGCATTATTTTGGTACTAGTCCAAAGTCACTGCATGTAAACCTTAATATTATTACATATTTAGATAGATATGATGAAATGTGATTTTTGAGAGTTGGAATCAACTCAAAAGCTAACTTGGTTGATTTTATAAAGATGTTGCAAGTGGCAAAAGCTTCTGTCTTCTTATTTTTATTAGGAGAGATCTATAACTCTAATTGAATTAAATCCAACGGGCTTGTATAGATCATTTTAATACCTTTCAGACAAAATTGGTTTCATGCAATTTGGATTTCTAAAACTCTCTGAATTGATTTTCAAACTAGGGGACAAAAACTAGATTTAACTAAAAAGAAAAATCCAGATTTGAATCTATGGGCTAGCGCGGGAAAGGACTTGGGCCGGCCCAGTGGCGCTCCGCGGCACGGGGCTCAGCTGACAGGGGGTCCCGCGTGTCAGCGGCACTTAAAACGTGAAACGGTACGCGCGATGTGGGCCGTAAGATTAGAAGCAAGATCAACGGCTGAGGGTCGTCGTCGACGACGAATAGGTCGTCGGTGAGCTCGAACCCTAGAGGCTCGGTGGGGGTCTACTAGGGGCGTACCAGGGCTCCAGCAGGGTCGGCGAGGCGGGCAAACGACGTGGAAGACGACGGCGAGGCGAGGCGCGGTTGCGGCGGAGCTTGGGGTGGTCGCAATCAACGGCGCCCTTCTCCTCCTGCTGCGGCTGCTCCGGCTCCAATTCCGGCGAGGCAGAGCTCGCCTTGCTCCGGCTAGAGGTGGGTGAGGTTCAGATAGGTGAGGGGAGTGGAATGGTGTGGAGAGAAGAGGCTGGGGAGGGCTCCTTTTATAGGCCTGACGGTAAGACCGAGCGGGATGGGTAGGCGACTCCGGCGATAAGGCTACGGCAGGGTAGAGGCATCGCTGGGGGTGGCGATTGATGGGCGGTTCCCTGGCGGTGCTCTAGAACTTAAATGCGACCGTAGGGGCGGTGGCATGCGGTCTGGGCGAGCTGGCGCTCTGCGCGGCCGAAGCGGCGGTGTCCACGGCGAGTGTTGGCTGTGAGGCTTTGGGCAGCGAACGGGGATGTCTAGGGTGTTCTCCAGGTCGAGGTGGAGCGGCGGGCGCAGGCTGGTGCCAAGGGATGGTCTGTGCAAGCGGGGACAGGGCGTGCTCTGGGGGGCGGCGTCGGCATGCTCGACAAGCTCCGGGCGCGGCGGTTCCTGGCCGCTCTGCTCTCTGTCTCTGGCCTGGGGCTGGTTGGGTGGTGGAGGTGGACCACTGGCAAGCTGCTAGACATGAGGAGAGGGGATGGAGAGAGCTGCTGCTGCGAGTGCCCTGTCGGCCGGCGAGGTGGTGCTCGGCATGGCATGGCAGTGCAGCTAGGAGGTAGGGAGATGTTGGTTAGGCTCTGGTTAGATCAAGAGGGGACAAGGGGATTAAATGGGGATCAATTGGGGGCAGAACCCTGTAGTAAACAGTGAGCTAGGATTAGAGGTGATATTATGCATGCCAAGTGTTTGATGAAATGGCCGCATGAAAGAAAGTTTTGAATTTTGGTTTCAAATTTTTTGAGTGATCTCCACTAGTGATAGGTAGTCTCTAGTTGCAAGGGTTTTGAAAGTGGAGCTCAAATAGATGGTTTTTGAAATAGGGGTGATCTATGCATATGCATTAGATTCAATTTTAAACTGTCATTTAAAATAGTTAACAGAATGTTTTTAGCAGATCCAAAGGTGGGCCTTGGTACCTCATTATGTGTACTAGCAAGGGGTGCAAAGATCAATAATTGTTTCTGTTAAGTTTTGAGTACTAGGAATAGCCAAAGTAGGCATGAGAGTTAAATTTGCCAAAATGACCATTCCTCTTTCTTAATTCTTTTTGGTTTTATTTTCTTTAGGAAAAGCTTGGGAATGATGTAGATGATGTTTAATCACCTAAGAAACATTTTACAAGCATTGGATCAATCAATCATGGCAATTCAAACAACTCCTATTTTAAATGCATACACATATGAATGCTTTCATTTTAAATTTGGAAAAGTTTTTGTTAACCCTATTTTTGGATGATTTGATCTTGATAAGCTTGGATTAAAGTTTTGGGATGTTACACGCGGTTGCGGCGGAGCTTGGGGTGGTCGCAATCAACGGCGCCCTTCTCCTCCTGTCGCGGCTGCTCCGGCTCCAATTCCGGCGAGGCAGAGCTCGCCTTGCTCTAGCTAGAGGTGGGTGAGGTTCAGAGAGGTGAGGGGAGTGGAATGGTGTGGAGAGAAGAGGCTGGGGAGGGATGCTTTTATAGGCCCGACGGTGAGACCGAGCGGGATGGGCAGTCGATGGTGGCGACATGGCTACGGCGGGGTAGAGGCATGGCTGGGGGTGGCGATCGATGGGCCGTTCCCTGGCGGTGCTCTAGAACTTGAATGCGAGCGTCGTTGTGGCACGCGGTCTGGGCGAGGGGGCGCTCTGAGAGGCAGAGGCGGCAGTGTCCACGGTGAGCGGTGGCTGTGAGGCGTTGGGCGGCCAGCGGGGGTGTCTGGGGTGTTCTCTCAGTGCGGAGCGGGCGGGCAAGGCTCTTGCCAAGGCGGTCAGAAGGGACCGAGCGCGCTCTGGGGGCGGCACTGGCATGGTGCGGTGGCACTGGGCGCGGTTTGTGCTCGGTGGTCCACTGCTGCTCTAGGCTCGGGCAAGGGACAGGGGTGGCGGTGAGCTCCTGGCTACCTCCTAGACATGGCGAGGGAAGAGGGAATGGTCTGTTGCAGCGGGGCAAGGGTTGGCTGGCGAGGCATGGCTCGGCATGGCATGTCCTGGGGACTAGGGACAAGGGAGAGGGGTGTTAGGGGTTTGGTTAGATCAAGAGGGGACATAGGAGATAAATGAAGGTCATTTGGGGGCAAAACCCTGTAGTAAACAGTGAGCTAGGATTAGAGTAGAGATTATGCATGCCAAGTGTTTGATTAAATGGCCGCATGAAAAAAAGTTTTGAATTTTGATTTCAAAATTTTTGAGTGATCTCCACTAGTGATAGGTAGTCTCTGGTTGCAAGGGTTTTGAAAGTGGAGCTCAAATAGATGGTTTTTGAAATATAGGTGATTTATGCATATGCATTAGATTCAATTTTAAATTGTCATTTAAAATAGTTAACATAATGTTTTTAGCAGATCCAAGGGTGGGCCTTGGTACATCATTATGTGTACTAGCAAGGGGTGCAAAGATCAAGAATTGTTTCTGTTAAGTTTTGAGTACTAGGAATAGCCAAAGTAGGCATGGGAGTTAAATTTGCCAAAATGACCATTCCTCCTTTTTAATTCTTTTTGATTTGATTTTCTTTAGGAAAAGTTTGGGAATGATGTAGATGATGTTTAATCACCTAAGAAACATTTTACAAGCATTGGATCAATCAATCATGGCAATTCAAACAACTCCTATTTTAAATGCACACATATATGAATGCTTTCATTTTAAATTTGAAAAAGTTTTTGTTAACCCTATTTTTGGATGATTTGATCTTGATAACCTTGGATTAAAGTTTTGAGATGTTACAACCACCATCAAGCTGGACTTCATCGGGATCATCATCATCATCACCACCACCATCATCACCATCAGCACCCTCATCACCATCTCCATATTGTTGTAACAGTTGCGTTGAATCTTGCATAGTTCATAGGGGAAACTTTCCCGGTGTTGATTACTCTTTGTAGTTGATGCTATTGAGTGAACCATTGAATTATTGTTTATGTTCAGATTGTTATACATCATTATTCCATCTCTGATCATGATCCATATGATGTCTTGTGAGTAGTTCGTTTTGTTCTTGAGGACATGGGAGAAGTCACGTTGTTAGTAGTGGAATTGGGTTGAGAAATATTCAATAGTTTGATATTTAAGTTGTGGTGTACTTCTTCTAGTGGTGTCATGTGAACGTCAACTACATGACACTTCACCTATATGGGCCTAGGGGAATGCATTGTGTATTTGGCTACTAATCGTAGGGGTTGCCGGAGTGACAGAAACCTGAACCCCCATTAGGAAACCATTGCACAAGAGACATAAGGGTCTTAGAGTTTAAAGATGTGGTTAGGTTTCTACCTTAATTACTTTCTTGTACTTACAGATGTTTGCAAGGGGTATAATCACAAGTATGTATTAGTCCTAGGAAGGTTGGTACATTAGCACAGGTTCACCCACACAACACTTAGCAAGCTAAAGAAGATTAATCAACTATATGAAGCGAAAGCACTTGACAGTCTTCCCATGTGTCCTCTAGAACGTTTGGTCATCTTAAGTAATACAACCGGCTTGTCATTTGCTGCATAAAGGATTGGGCCACTTGCTGCATTTATTCCTACTGTATTTTATTTACTCGTACTTTGTTTACTTGCTTTTTCAAAAACCCTTAAAAATCCGTTTGCTAAGTATTTGCAGAGAATTCCTGATCCATACCACTAGCCAGCACCTTCTGCTCCTCATTGGGTTCGACACTCTTACTTATCGAAAATACTATGATACACCCCCTATACTTGTGGGTCATTAATATATCAGAAGCAGGAGCTACTCCATCACGTCAAAGTCCGTCATCGTGTCAATGAGATGGAGAAGAAGGAAGATCTCCTTCCATTGGTGACTAAGCTCGCAGATAGAGTGGACACTTTGCATTCTGATCTGCGTAGGTGCTACAGCCGCATAACTGCTCTGGAGGAGACAAACAAGAAGCTATGCACCATGGTGTTACATGCCATGGCGCCACAGTGATCTACAACAATCACGGTATTAAATAATCACAAGGGATTATTTGATCCTGCCTGGCTTGATTCCAAGCTTGGGGAGAACTTTAAGACCTTGTAATCTACCCTGTAAGTTTTTATTATTATTTTTGCATTAGTTCAAACTAGAAATAAAGTTTGCATCCTTAGAATTCCCTTCAGGAATAATCAATCTTGTTAATGCAATTCCGAGTTTATTATTATATATGAAGCAATATTGAGTTTGTGTTTGCTTTAATGATATATGAATGACTTGAGTATGATTTTACTTGCACTTGATGATAGCAATAGGAGTCTTCCACACCATTGGTATTAATGGAACATATAAAGATAATTTGGTCATATGTTGTAAGTCTACGGTTTGATTTACAAAGAGAAATTATCTATACAATTAAGTTGAAAAAGAAACCTTGATAAAGGAAAATGAAAGCGCTATCAAAATAGAGTGAGAACAAGTCGAGGTAGAATCTCCAAGTCATAAGAATACTTCATATACAGTTGGAATTTGATAATTGAGATCGTTAAACTTTGAATTCCTACATAAGGTGGAATATATGGCAAGCTCCTTTGCATATCACTTAAAACAAAAGTGTGAGCATATATGCAAAAGAAAAGAAAAGAAAGAAGAAAAAAGAGCGAGTGTGCAAAGAGCAAATAGGCATATACCACTGTATTTTAGTATGACAAAGAGACACTTTTGAGATTTTGAATCCCAAGTGAATACGTTGATCCTAAAACACTTGGGACTACCTCGTTAACTCATTCAGTTGAACCAGATACTTTTACATTATGTTGAGATTCATCTTTTATGAACTGTTGATAACTAAGGTGTGGAAGCATGCTAATACTATTTAGATTGTTTGAGTAAGGTATTATTCATGAACTTATTCCTATGTATCGTATATGATAAACACATGCTACAATGGCCTCATTTATTTTAATCGACTCAGCTTCATGAATATGAGGATCACATCCAATAAGCTAAAACTTGCTCGGGACGAGCAAAAGTCTAAGCTTGGGGAAGTTGATGAGTGCATATTTGCATCATGTTTTACATTATTATTTTGCATTGTAGATGTAGGATCTTGGTATTTTATGGTGCTCGCGCGCACATTTTATGTCTGTTTTCACCAGGATCAGGACAGATGATGGATCCAATGAATACAATTCTTGGAGAAGTTGTACTGTGAAGAAAAGGAGGCAAAAACAATGTACATCGCTTATTTGGGAAATATTAATAATACCAGAAGAAAACCAGAAGTGAACAAGGGAGGCAGAAGGTTCAACGACCAACTATATGGCGGGACCAAATTTTCCAGCCGTATAGCTCCAGTCGTATAGTTGGCGCCGCCTCCGCCTCCTCAAATAGTTTCACCCTTTGCAACTGGTTGGAGGAGACGACATACAGAACACCCAGAAATCACAGAAACCTCACCTCCGGAAGGCATCTGGAGGGGGAACTCATCCACCGGGGATCCATCTTCACCCTGCGCAGATCCGGGAGGCTAAGGCATCGATCTTCATCAACCACCGCTTCATCACTACCATCTCCATCCATCCCATCTAAATCTTGTCTAGATCTTGTTGTAATTCCCGTATTCGTTGTGGATTTATGCAAGTACTATTCATCTATGATTGTTTCCATTACCATTGCCATGTTGTTGATTGCATCCATGTTTGAGTAGATCTCTAGTTCTTGGGGAGATGGAGAAACCCTAGTATGAGATTGAAATAAGATAAAGTCTATTATGATATTCTTCACTGTGACCATGTGTTAGATTTTCTACGTCTTGATGTTGAGAGAAGTCGACCTCTCAATATTTGCCTTTCATGGGGACTTGATGGAGGAAACTACTAGTTGGTAGATGGAGGCGTGCTAGCGCTTATAGTGACTATAAAGCTGTTGGCACCCCTTACGTATCAACTTGGGAAACCGAGAAAACTCACAGAACACTATCCATGCCATGGGATACGTCCTACGGGATTACGTCCCTTAATAGTGCAGTAATTCGATTGATATTGATTACTGACTGCTATGGTTATGAGGATGATGTGAGCAGTGGTTGTTGCCTAGTTATCCAAATATGAAGTTCCTCCCACACATACATAGTTTAGAATGTTCATGATGATAATCTTTATCTTATAGCCTTATAATACTAGTGGTGTATCCGCTACTCCCTGAGAATGCTTTTTCCCTACTGTAGTTCCAATCTCTCTTACATACACTATACTTACATGCTGTATTAAGTTATTTTGTTTTACTTTATTATTGCTCTTATACCAAAAACCCAAAAACACCTTTTTACACAATACTTGCATTTTATCTTGTTACTTAAAACTTAATCTAGCATTTCTTTCGTAATACTTATTTCAAGAGTTATTAGACTTCAGACTCCTGCTCCCTGTGGGATAGATATCTTTATTTCGAAACTAGCTACAAAGGATCTGTGCACTTGCAGTCATCAGGCATCTAGGGTGTCCAAGCCACTGGTGCCATAGAGCAGGATCGACGACTAGGAAGGCATGTGGGTGACCGGTGGAGGAGGTGAGGACATGATAGAGAGCTCCGAGGCTATTGCATCTGAGAATATTATTCCTGGTTTGAAGATCCTTCACAGAAAAACCAAGATGGTCAAATTCGATGGAGACATGATTATCAATGGTGAACTAACGAACTGACGAACCAACAAAAGATTTTTAACTATGTTAGGAGCAACTAAAACATTACGAAGATGAAGGGGACGCTCGGAGGTGGAAATAGGAAAACATGCATGTCCAGTAGCGATGATCGGAAGAGTGGAGCCGTTACCGAAACCAACAACACGAGGAGAAGAGGTAGGGGGAGACACAGAGGTGAGCTTACCGTGGTTGGCCACAAAGTGGGAGGAGGCGTTAGTGTCCATTACCCATTCAGTGGGTGCTTGTAAGCCCATCGTCTAGAACTGGTGCATGAGCGCAGACTGATCCCACGAGGCGGTTGACGGAGCCGGTGATGATGGTGCCAGTGACGAGCGGTGTCGTAGCTGTAAGCAGGGGCGGGGCGCGTAGCCGTAGCCATATCCATAGGAGGAGTGCGGCACGCTATAGGTCCCCTACACGTAGAAGGCATGTGGCGAGGGCGCAGGACGTGGCACATAGCTGTGTGCCCAACCGTAGTGCCACAACTGGATCGCGTCGTTCCATGGGAGTTACTATTGGGTTCGCAACATAGAAAACAAAATTTTTCCTACGATGGGAACTATATGCCAAGATCTATCTACTAGATACAAGCAACGGGTGGATAATCCATAGAGAACTTACCCTCAAAGACAACAAAGCTTTGTTAACGAGATGGAACTCGTGGATGATGTAGTCGTACACTTGCCGATCTCAAGATCATGATGAAGTCCAGCAGGTCCGGCTCCAGCACGTCCAACAGATCTAGCTCCAGCAAGTCCAGCACCACCAAGTCCAGCACCACAAAGCAGCGGTGCATCCGTGATCGCACATACATCCGGTACCCCGACAACCTCCGTCCCTCGCTCTAGCAAAGCAGCAGAAGTAGCAACTCCTTTCCATATAAAGCCACCGGGAACATGTATCTCGCTAATCCGAGACCATGGGGAATAACTAGAGGGGGAGAGAGATCCTTCACGAGGAGGTGTGTGTTGTGAGGAGGAGAGGGGGGCCTTTTATAGTGAAGAGGGGGGCACCCAAGGGCCATGGCATGGCATCCATGGTGGTGCCCCCACCTCTTCAACATTCATGTGGGTGGAGCTCCCACTCCCATAAAAAGCCTCCACTCAAAATTCCACTCACACATGCATTAAATTTCCACCAAATTTAATGCAAGCTCTCATTAAATAAAACTATTTTATTTATTTTATTCAGAATTTCGTTAATTAAATTAATTAACAAACATTCACATAAAACCCCTTGCAACATTTCAGTATCACATGCATAACCAATTTTAGCAATTTCACCTGAAACAGTTTAGGTGTCTATTGAAAGAATTCCAGCGCTTTCTTAATCTTTATTTGAAACATATTTGCTCCTAAACGGTGTCGGTATCCCTTAAGTGTGTCACCCTACGGTTCATGAATAATGCAGACATGATCGAGACCCCTCTCCGATCAATAATCAGCAGCGGGACCTGGAGATCCGTACTTACTCCCACATATTCAACGACGACCCTTGTGATCATGTGAACCTTTAACATCGTAACTAAATCCCTTTGTCTCGTGATATATTACATGTCCGAGATTCGATCATCGGCATCCAAATGCCTAGTTTGATCTCGTTACCGACATGCACTCTTTTCTTGTTCCCGTGATATAACATTCTAGTGATCACATCACTTGCTTGCAAGCTATTTCAATGTGATATCACCGAGAGGGCCTAGAGTATATCTATCTGTCATCGGGATGGACAAATCCCACTCTTGATCCATGAGCCTCAACATAACACCTTCGTAGCACTGAACCCACCTTTATAGTTACCCTGTTACGGTGTGACGTTTGATGTTATCAAGATACTCTTCCGGTGTTAGTGATTAACATGATCTCATGGTCTAAGGACTAAGATTACTTCGTATGATGTTATAGCAATATAAACATAATGACTTTGATCATAATGCTATAGTTCGGATGAATGTTCATCACATCATTCCACCAATGTTGTGACCTCATTATTAACAACATCCAATGTCCATGATCAGGAAACCTTGATCATCTTGTTAATCAACGAGCTAGTTTATATGAGAGGCATTACTAGGAACTTTGTATTTTGTTTATTAAACACACATGCATTAACGTTTCCAATTAATACAATTATAGCATGCAAAATAAACATTTATCATAAACATGGAATAAGATAATAACCACTTTATTATTGCCTCTCGGGCATATTCCCTTTAGTCTCCCACTTGCACTAGAGTCAATAATCTAGTTTGAAAAACTTTGCGTATTGAACACCTATGGCTTTCTGGTGTTGCATATACGCGATTGCTAGTGGTTAACATAATCTCCAGATCTAACAGTTTCAGGTCCGTGTGTATTTGCATGTCTTTGCGTCTCTACGCATCACTCATTCTCAAATGAGATGGCATTGTATAAATTTGGTTCTTTGGTGAGACCTTTAGTTTGTTCGGGTTAAAATATGTTGATATTATTGTCATACAATATATCTTCGTAGTATTAGCCCACTTCGAACCACACCTAGTTTGATAACAAATTACTTAACACAAATACCCTCCTTTGCTGCTACATAGCAGTCATATACTTAGCCTTTTGTTGTTGTATCTGTCACAATGCCTCAACTTTGGAACTCACCCAAATCCATCATGGAACATCATTTCCATTATATTGTGCCACCCATAGTCTAAATTGAGATAAATTTAATTTGTATCTTGTGACAAAACTAGTATCAATGTAACACTTTACAATGAACTACCTTTAACTATTTGTCACTTATACATGATATATTCTTAGTTCTTCCAAAGCTCATAAGAATATCTTTACTATCGTCCAATGATCATCTTATGAATCATTCTGGTATGTGCTCATAACATTTAGAGCATAGGACATATCTGGATATATACATATCATGGTATAATCGATCAAAATATTCATGTGATTTTACTCACCAAGTGTTGAAGCACTTGAATCTTGATACAATCCTTTCCATGCAGCAAGAACCTTTCTTGTTGTTTCCATATTGAACCCTTTCAATATCTCATATATGTACGTCTGGCATAACCATATTAGCGCCTCAAAATATCCATATAGACATTGATGCCAAATATTCCAGTTTTGCCCAAGTCTTTCATTGAAATCCTATTTTAATGAATTTCTTAACTTGTGTCAATAAAAGATACATCATTTCCAATCAACAATATGTACTCTGCATAATGTATTGGAAATTTGTCTCAGCGCTCCCACTTAATTTCTTGCAAATGCAAGCATATTCATCATCTCCGATGAAATTAAACTCCTTTAACATTTTCATCATGGTGAAGATTCTAACTCCGCTATGCTCACTTCAACTATTGAAGTTTGCATGCCCTTTTAGCATCCTTTGAATTAACAAAACCCTTCGAACTGTGTCATGTACACGTCCTAGGTAACCATTTTATTAGAAGAACATTGTTTTGTTTACTCAACTACCATATACCAAATTCTATGTAGTGGTTGCTACATTAATCCGTCAAGACTAAATATCGCTATGAAAGATCAAATCTTGTCATAGTCAACTCCTTGAACGTTGCCGTAAACTTCTTTCCGACATGTTGACTATTTCATAGATGTTAAACATCCATGTCTATTTCTTTATAGATCCAAACATGACCGATAGGCTTCACGCCTTTCCGGAGGGTCTTCCAAGTTCAGAAACTTGATTTCTCGTGTATGGATACTATCACGGATTCTATGACTTCTAGTCATTTTATGGAGTCTGGGCCCATCATCGATTCTTTGCATGCAGTCGGTTCATCATTGTTAAAATAATAACGACTTCTGTTTCAAATCTTACTATTTGATTCTTACCGACCCACATGGTTCAATAAGAACTCTAATCTCCAAGACCACACCCTTTGTAATCACGGGAGCCATGAGCATTGTGGCCGCCACTGGGACACTTTCCGGCGCTACGCTACTTAGCACATATAGCTAAGGTTCAATAACCTCATCAAAGTTCTATTGTCCTTCCACTTAACTTTTCACGAAAAATTCCTTCTCAAGAAACTTGACGTTCCAAGCGACAAACTCTTTTGTCCTCGGTGTTATGGAGGAACTCCCAACAAATTCTTTGGGATAACCTACAAAGATGTGCTTATCCGACTTTGGTTGTAAACATTTTACTTATGCATAGCATACCAAAATTTAAGAAAAGACAATTCGGGTTTTATCCAAAACCATAACTCATATGGTGTCATTTCAACGGATCACGATGGTGATCTTTTTAGTGTAAAAGTGGTAGTCTCTAAAGCTTTAATCCTTAAAACATAATGGTAGTTTTATAAATGACACCTTTAATCTTACCATGTCAAACAAGGTTTCATTTGATCTCTCGAACATACCATACTCCTGTGGTGTATCCGGAAATGCAAATTCATGGAATAATTCTTGAAATCTTAGGTGTTTTTCTAAACCTGTAACTCAAATATCTTCCTTTATGATCAAATTATAAACTATTTTATTTTCTTGTTACAATGATTTTTCACTTCATCTTGAAAGTCTTTGAACAATTTTCAAATGTTTCATACTTCTTCCTTATTAAGTAAATATATAGATATATTCACTCAAATTTCTGGATAAAGCATATGAAGCAAAAGGATCCATCGCATATGGCTACACATAATGGACTATATACATCAACATGCATAATATCCAATAAGTTAGTCATCCGTTCCTCTTTGGCCTATGGACAGAGTTTCAATTATCTCGAGGAAAGTTTCACAAGCGTCAATTGATCAAAATCAAAAGACTCAAAACATCCATCAATATAGAGTTTCTTCATGTTTACTTTTCAATATAATTCAAACAGCAATGTCATTGTTGGGTCCGCAGCATAGAAAACAAAAATTTTCCTACGGTGTGAACTACACGCCAAGATCTATCTACTAGGTACAAAGCAAACGGGTGGACATACATCCATAGAGAACTTACCCTCGAAGACAACGAGCTTTGTTAACGAGTAGGAACTCGTGGTTGATGTAGTCGTACACTTGCCGATCTCAAGATCGTGAGGAAATCCGAAGCGCAACTCAGCAGCGCATCCGCACTTTTCACACACGTTCAAGCCACGGACAACCTCCACCTCCTCGCTCCAGCGATCCAGTGAGCAACAACTCCTTCGGACAAAATGCCACTGGGAACATGTATCTCGCTAATCCGAGACCATGGGGAATAATTCTAGAGGGAGAGAGATCCTTTACAAGGAGGTGTGTGGATGAAGGAGGAATGGGTGGCCTTTATAGGAGGAGGGTGCCCCTCTCTCCATGGCGGCGCATGGGGGTGACCCCTCACCTCCCCCATTCATATGGTGGTAACTCCTCCACATTAAAATGCCTCTTCACATTCCCTTTTAAAGTCTCCACTTTAAATGCATTAAGTTTCTCCAAATTTAATGCTCTCTCATTTAATAAAACTCTTTTATTAAATTTATTCAGAATTTTGTTAATTACTTTAATTAACAAACATTCACATATAGCCCCTTGCAATATTTCAATATCACATGCAGAACCACCTTCGCAATTTCACCCAAAACAATTTCGGTTTCCATTGAAACAATTCCCGCTTTGCAATTCTTTTGCGAAACATATGTGCTCCAAAATGGTGTCCGTAACTCTTAAGTGTGCCACCCTACGGTTCATGAATAATGCAGACATGATCGAGACCCTTCTCCGATCAATAATCAGCGAAGGACACGGAGATCCGTACTGACTCCTACACATTCAACGATGACTCCTGTGATCGTGAGAACCTTTAACGCTTGTAACTAAGTCCCTTTGTCTCTCGATATATTACATGTCCGAGATTAGATCATCGGTATCTCCATACCTAGTTTAATCTAGATTACATGCACTCTTTTCTCGTTCCGTGATATAACATTCTAGTGATCACATCACTTGCTTGCAAGCTATCCTAATGTGATATCACCGAGAGGGCCAGAGTATATCTATCCGTCATCCGGATTGACAAATTCCACTCTTGATCCATGAGCTCAACATAACACCTTCAGTACTTTGAACCCATCTTTATAGTCACCTGTTACGGTTGTGACGTTTGATGTTATCAAGATACTCTTCCGGTGTTAGCAATTAACATGATCTCATGGTCTAAGGATAAAGATTACTTCGTATGATGTTATAGCAATATAAACACAATGACTTGATTGTAATGCTATACTTCGGATGAATGTTCATCACATCATTCCACCAATGGTGTGACCTTGTTATTAACAACATCCAATGTCCATGATCAGGAAACCTTGATCATCCTGTTAATCAACAAGCTAGTCTATAAGAGAGGCATGACTAGGAACCCTTTTTGTTTATTAAACACAAATGTATTGATGTTTCCTATCAATATAATTATAGCATGCAAAATAAACATCTATCATATACAAGGAATACATAATAACAACTTTATTATTGCCTCTCAGGGCATATTTCCTTCAGTCACTTCATAAGTGATCTTCCAATCATTTGTCTTACAACATTTTAGCAATAATGTTTATGGATGTGATTTCTCCAACTAGACTTGTAAAAGTTCATCCATCCATTATGGAATACGGTAATTATTTGAACAACGATTGTTCTCGTAATACCAGAACAAAATAACAATTATTAAAACAAATCTTGAAGGCTAGGTTTGACGACAACGAAAAACACAATAACACTTTATTTGTTTTCGATGAATATCATCACTTATTCTCTTGCCAGTTACTTAGGCAGTTGCAATTCATGAATTGTGTTGTTCTGTATGACACTTCACACCAACCAATTCGGTATCCAATACCTCAGAATCACATTGTTTAACAAGCAAGGAATACAACCATAACATGTATATCTTCTATATACCTAATTTGGACATCTCCAACCTTTTCTTTTCTGCCAAATATTTTATAGATTCTCTTTCAATAATTCCTTTTCTTTTAAAAGAATCTATCAACATCAATAGTGGTGTCATTCACATGACACATAGTACAAAGTGTATATAGTCAAATACTAATACCTTTGGACTTGCACTTTGAAGTGGATCACCATCATCAAATGTTTGGTGTTCTTTAAAAAATCCATTCTTTAGTAATCTATTAGTGTAGTAAACATTTTACTTATATCTTGTATTCATCCTTATCATGAAAACTTTCATGATCAAGCTACTATAGCCTATAAGGAAGAATCGTGAGTATAATGTTAGTTCCCAAAACCTTTTTGGGAGATCCGGATGCCTAGCATCTCCATCCTTCACAAATTCTCATACAATATGAGAACATGTATTTTGCTAAATTATACTCTATCATAATGCAACCAAAAACACTGTTTCAGATATCACAATATCTTTCACACATGATGGTTTCTGAAACAATTTTCAGCTCCTAGATAATCTTGATATTGAAACAACTTTTGAATATCAATAATCATGGAGGCAAACATGATACTTTAGATACTAACATTGGAATTCTTACTCTTAATTTAATACTACTTATTAAACTTCATGGCGTAAATAGAGTTTGTGGAAAGTTTGCAATAGGACTTCTAAACTTTAAATTGACATTCAAAACAATACGATACCAGTTCGTAAAGTAAATATCTAGAATTCTATAGTTTTATTATCTCAATTAAAACTAAGCATAAGGTAGTGAACAGATGCCAATGACTACAACAAATTATGCAAATTCACTTCGATTTAGTTTATGACAAATTGAGTTTGAGAATCCTCATTAGAAATGAACTCCCACTCAAAAACGACATCCCTCGTGCCTTTTTGGTGATTACATGAACCAAATCCACTACACCAAGTCCGATCATCACGTGAGTCGATGTAGCTTCAATGGCGAGCATCAATATGGGCATCACATAAACTATATGACTCATGCTTAACCTTTTGGTCCGTGTTCTGAGGCCATGTATATACATGCTAGGCTCGCCAAGTAAGAACCTTAGTACTCGCGTGTGTAAAACTGTCTTACACCCGTTGTATGAAAGCGCAGAGTCGAGTACACCCGATCATCACGTGATGTCTCAAAACACGATCCATAGAACAGTGCATACTCAAGGAAGAACACATTTTATCTTGATATCTAAATGAGGTATCATCTTACAATGCTACTAAAAGCGCCAAACTAGCAGTATAAGATGTAAACATCTAATGTGTAAAGTGAGATGATATGGTCCATGCATTTGATCTCTATCATTTGCATCGTGGTATGATCTCTATCATTCCTTTGTGTGTAAGGCCAAGGTCTATGGAACTTACACGTTAAGTGTGTTGTAAGAGTATCTACCATACATCTACTTACAACATTACCATATCAATACACTAGCCCAGCAACAATCTAAACTAGACGCCCCTAATTTATCCATTGCAAGTTTTACGTGGCTTAGGACTTTCGGAGATAGAACCAGTCTTACCTACGAACATGGAATCACAACGAGGATAACCAAGTTATTAGCAACTCGTTGTAAATCAGATATTGACTATAGTAGGAGAGACAGACACCCGCCAGCCACTTATGCAGAACTAGTTGCATGTCAGTCGTAGAACCGGTCTCATGTATGATGACATGTAAGGTTGGTCCGAGCCGCTTCATCCCACTATGCCACCAATATCCAAAATATATGAAAGAAGCAATAACATGATCATCATCGCCCACATATAAACATATGTGTACCACCCGTGCAAAGCACCTACGCATAAACCTGGCTTTGATACCACATTGGGTTCGCAGCATAGAAAACAAAAAAATTCCTACGATGGGAACTATACGCCAAGATCTATCTACTAGATACAAGCAACATGTGGATATACATCCATAGAGAACTTACCCTCGAAGACAACAAAGCTTTGTTAATGAGATGGAACTCGTGGATGATGTAGTCGTACACTTGCCGATCTCAAGATCGTGATGAAGTCCAGCAGGTCCGGCTCCAGCACGTCCATCAGATCCAGCTCCAGCACGTCCATTAGATCCAGCACCACCAGGTCCAGCACCACCAAGTCCAGCACTGCAAAGCAGCGTTGCATCCGTGATCGCACACACGTCCGGTACCCCGACAACCTCCGTCCCTCGCTCTAGCAAAGCAGCGGAAGTAGCAACTCCTTTCCATATAAAGCCACCGGGAACATGTATCTCGCTAATCCGAGACCATGGGGAATAACTAGAGGGGGAGAGAGATCCTTCACGAGGAGGTGTATGTTGTGAGGAGGAGAGGGGCCTTTATAGGAAGGGGCACCCAAGGGCCATGGCGTGGCAGCCATGGTGGTGCCCCCACCTCTTCCACATTCATGTGGGTGGAGCTCCCACTCCCATAAAAAGCCTCCACTCAAAATTCCACTCACACATGTATTAAATTTCCACCAAATTTAATGCAAGCTCTCATTAAATAAAACACTTCTCGAAGGTGATCTCGGGCATGAGGGAGATCAAGTCGGCGGCGTGCTCGTACTGCTCGGAGAGGCCGTTGAGGCAGTGGATCACCAGCTTGGCATCTTCTTCTAGTGCTCCAAGATCTGCTAGACCATCGGCGAGGGCCTTGATCTTCTTCAGGTACTCGGTCATGGAAAGTTCGCCCATCTTGTTCTCGCTGAGATCGGTGGAGAGGTGGAGCTAGCGATTGATCTTGTGGTCATTGAAGCGGCCGTTGATGCTTGTCCACAGATCGATGACGAGAGGATCTTCACCCGGCGTCATGACGACGTCGAGGAGGCCGAGGGAGATAGATCCGTAGAGCCACGAGACCACTGTGGCATCCAATAAGGACCACTCCAGAGTTGGATCGATCGGAACGGGCACGTCGACATGGTCGAGCAGCGCGTACTTGCGGAGGGCGGTGTGAAAGAAGGTGCACCATTGGCGATGAATGCCAGTGTCGGGGGACAGATCGAATGGTACGTGCCCCTTGATGGAGTGGAAGCTGACGGCTTGAGCATGCAGGGAGGTGAGCGAGAAGGCCCCCGCGCTGGAGGAGGGGACGGTGGCAAGGGCCAGCTTGGCCTTGGCATCGGCGGCCTCACGAGCCTCACAATCTAGCTTCTCCTTAGTGTCCTGCATGACCCGTGTAGCCTTATCGCCCATGGCTCCAAGAGAAGCGGCATGGCGAGAAGGGGGGAGGTGGGTGGTTTGCAGATCGACGGCGCCGAGATCGGCGGCGGTGGCGGAAGCAAGGGCGACATGGTCCGGCTAGGGTTTTGCGTCTGATACCATGTAAGATAGGGGAAATCACACGTAGTGGTGCCTTGTATTGCTCATTTTATAGGATGATTACAAGGGGAGTCCTAGTATCATACAACACAAACACATACAAAATAAACGCACAATATGATTGTATACCTATACAAACACGATACAGTCACATATTCTAACAATTGACTGCGAAGATCCGAGCAGTGTCTTTAGCATTGGTTGTTCTCAAGTACTGTGGCCCAAACACTGCAATCATTGCCCTGCAGAAACTGTACAAGCAATCAATGGCGGTGGACTTGGCCATGCGGAGATAGTCATCGGTACTATCACCCGAAGCTCCGTATGCAAACAACCTCATCGCCACTATGCATTTCTGCAGTGAGGAAAATCCTACCATATCGGTGCAATCATTCTTGCATACAAAATAGGGGTCGAACTCCCGGATGGCATGCATGATATTGAGGAAGAGTTTCTGGCTCATCCTGAAACAACGCTGAAACACGACCTCTTCGTGCAGCGGCTCGTCGGCGAAGTAGTCACCGTACAACATGCAGTAGCCCTCCACTCGTTGCCTTGCTTTGCACTTCCGGCGACCCTTCGCCGAGCCTCCATGCTTCGGCACTGCAGTCTGCGCGTACAGTCGGGCCAAGGAGGCGAGGATCTGCATGTGCTTTTCATCTTTGATAGCTGCAGTTGTCTCTTCCTCCAGCAACAAGGCGAACATCTCGTCGTCGTCGAAGTCCATGGCCGAATGGGCAATGCGCCGAACACTTCGTGGGCGAGGTGGCGGGAGCTCGGAACGAAGTCGAGCTGCGGCGAAGGTGGGACAGCGAAACGAGGCCTAGGCGGAGGGGAAAGGATGCGACGGAGGCCGCGAACCTATCTACATACGTGGTTTCGGCTTGGTATGGTGGGACCTCGCCGGCGACAACATGGCGGCGACGCGGGAGAGCCGAGTCGGGATAGGGAATGAGGTTGTCTCGCCGACAGGGTTGACTCACCTGTTTTTCGCTGTGTCCGGCGTTTCTAGGCGGGTCCTAGCGCCCTGGGTTCGGCCTAGGAATGACAGATGAAAGTTGAGCCAAATCCGGACTAATTCGGTGTTCTTGGGATACGACTGGACAAAATTTCGCAGTCCGGAAGAAAAAATCGCTCTGAAAATGCTCTCATGGGAAGGCGAGTGGAGATGGTCTTAGGCGATACTTTGGTAAAGGAATTTGGACCGCCAGTATATTTATCTGTTTGATTTAATTAAAGTCTGTCTGAAAAAGATTAGCTCGTGAACTTATACAGTGATGCGTGTCCATCGCGTTGGTTGGGATGGACCTGTGCATTCTTTCCCATTGTGTTGAACATCATCGAGCATTCGAGCTAATAATAGAGACTTGGCATTAGAATCGTCAATCCCAGGCTAATTATAGGCGATTCTTTCTAAACGGCTTGCCTTCCTTTCTCTCTGTTCCCCCCCTCCCCTCCCCTCCTCCTCCTCTCCCTCCGTTTTCCCCCACCCAAAGCAAATGAAAGCAGTATCTCCATCTATTATTCCCTCAGCCAGCGCCGGCGAAACACCTTCCGCCCCCGTCGCCACCTCAAAGAGAAGGGCGTCTTCCTCCACCCTCCTTCTACTGGTCACCGGACCAGCGTGGAGCGGGCATCCATCTGGTCCCGACCCCATTTGCTGGTAAGGACCCCTCGTTCGTTCTTTTCTTCTTTCTCTCTGCAGTGAACAATCAGATTCAAAGGTAGATCTTTCTTCTTCAAAGATCGAGCCCAGTCGACGCCATCCTATCCACACGCCCCGCGTTTTGCAATGCTATCATCGGTTTCTATTCACAATTTATTTCCGTTTCCTTCAACTCATGTCCGGAAATAAGGTCATCGAGGTCGCTAAACATGGTCGTATCTGTATCTGACGGGGCGGAGCCAGTGCCTTCAGATCAGAAGACAAATTGAGCTTAGCATTTTAAGTTTCCTTTGTTGTGTGCTCACATTGCCTCCTGCCTGACTATGTTGCTTCACATGCATCTGTAGGTGTTTGGTCTCAGGGAGAAATGGACCCTCCTCCGGCTGCAGATCCTGGACCAGCCAAGGCCCCCGAAAGTTAGCAACAGAGAGATCAGAATGACCTAGTAACATTGTCTGCCATCTTCTAAAATTTCGAGTGCTGGTTCCCAGACCTGACTAACACGCGTTTGCAGGTTCTGGACCTCAGGGCGAAATGGATCTGCCGGTCGCCGATCCTGGGCCGGTGAGGACTGAAGGCGAGCTTCTCGAGTGCCCCTACTGCGACTCGGAAGCCATGCACAAGCTAGCGCAGTTCTTGCTCCCTGGCCTGGCTGCCGTCTGCGTCGACAGCACCACGGGTGATCTGTTCAGGAGTCCATCTGTTGTTGCTGTTGACCTCAGGAAGGAAATGGTGGACCACATCACGCAGAGAAGCGAGACCTTCATTGCCGAGGCACTCATTGAGTCGGAAGCCAACCAAAACCCCGAGAATGAAATGCCCGATGACCCTTACGAGATCGTGTCGATCTTCATGGACGATTTCAGTAGCACCAAAAGGAACATTATTGGCCATGTCTCTGGGTGGTTGTTGAGCGACAGCCGTGATGATAAGATCGACGACTTTGTGCAAGAGATGGAGATGACCCGCTTCTGGCCGCTAGAAAGGAGAGAAGCCATTGCCGAGGTGCTACTCAAGAATGTAGACATCAAAACCAAGTTCCACTGCCCCGAGAAATATGAAAATGAAGAACGTCTCGCTGATCACAAGGCACAGTGTAGCTTCAGGCCCGTCACTTGCCCAAACGAGGGATGCCGGGCAAAAGTTTCTGTCCGCTGCATGCAGGATCATGACGCGGCTTGCCTCTTCAAGATCCTTCAGTGTGAGCAGAACTGCGAGAAACGCCTTCTGAGGCGTGATATGGATAGGCACTGTGTTACTGTCTGCTCCATGAGGCCCATGAAGTGCCCTTTTGGCTGTGATTCTTCCTTCCCTGAAACTAAGCTTGGGGAGCACTGTTCAGAGAGTCTCCAGCTACACCTGCTTAAGGTTCTTCAGGCGATTCACAAGAAAGGTTCTACAGCTGATGAGCTCAAGGACCGTGCTCTACAGCTAGAGAAGGTTAGGCTTTTGATCTTGCGTTTATATATCCTTTTTCTTTACTGCCCTCTTAATTGTGTCATTGATCTATTTTGGAAAACAAAATACATAGACTTATGAACAGATGTAGTTACTAAAATGATGTGCATGCTTTCTGCAGTCTGATGATAACGGTAAACTGGCTAAAGCTCGGGATGCGAGATCTCTTACTAATATCGTGAAGGATCTTGAAGCAAAGATGAAATCATCAAGTTAGCTTGAAGGATCTTTTGTACGCCAGAAGCGCGAGCTGGATATTGTCATGGTTTTGTTGCAGAGTTGTTTCCACACAAAGTATATAGGGAAGAAGTATAAAGTTATGTGTCGTTTTTCCGTCACAGCTTCTCTTTTTTCATCTCATGATTTTGCTCACAAGCAATTCAGTCATATTTTTCCTGCTTTTATTTTCATTTGAAGGGAAATAAAATCAGTTTATGAGTTGCATATTTTGCTCTAGATTTATGTGTCCTTGCAATTTCTGGTTTCTATGAAACAAGAACTGGACCGTGATGGTAATGTTTTTTTTTTTTGTTGAAGATTAAGGATTCCCAGCAAATTAGGCACTCACGGCCTTCTTATCTACCTGCACACACTCAAGGACCGGATAGCCTGCATCTTCTTCTCAATGTTGGCTGAGGAATAGCAGGCACATATCTCTTGTGCATCTGCAATCCTGCTGCGAAATCAGAACACATCACGTAACTCGCAAGCAAACATGAATGAACCTAGACATTAAAAGAGGTCTAGATACACTTCTTTCACAAAGTTCACAAAGCTAAAACATCTTATATTTTGAAACGGAGAGAGTACTTATGTAAAGGATGTGCAAGTCGGTCAGTTGATCACTATCATTAGCAGTGAGGAAATCCAAGTCGCAAAATGCTTGACAGATTCTTTAAGAGATCACAATGGATGCAAGTAGCATAATACCATCACCCTACATTAAGCACCAGCACATAGACGCCAGAATGTAATAAGAAGAGACGACTGTTATACCAGGCAATGGGCCGGTCATAATTAACCCACCACGCTTTGATCGCTCCATTTTGATAGCCTCCCATCACCTTTGTGCACCCTATCGCAGGCATGCTGGAGCTTCGCTCGTTCGACCTATGACAGGAAGCAAAACCTACCGAGACAGGTAGAGGCAGCGGTGAGAGACCATCCGCAGTGGCTTACTGGTGGTGCGGTTCAAAAAAAATGAGTCGGAGTCAAACAAGGATGTTGGTTCAGTTTGATGGTTGCAACGTGTGGAACTACATTCAACACATATTGTCTCTCATGCTTTGAACCAATTTTACACATCACTTCACAGAGACACAATTGCCTATCTTAATTAGTACGTAGTAACAATCTATGCCAATAGTCACTTATGCATTTACTTTCACCATCTGATAGACGGCAGTGACACAGAACAGAACAGAACAGATAGGTTTAGCCAGCCTGCGCATGCTCAGACTGCACAATTCTTTCTTTGTGAAAGAAAAAGCCAAAAAGGAGTTGGTGAATGCATGAACAAAACCATCAATATCACATCACAAGGTGACTTACGTACAGATCGAGTGTTTTTATTGTTAGGAGTACAGACGCCTGCCATCCTACGCATAGAAAGTTTACAATTAGGAGTCAAGATGCATGCTCACGACCTTATGATGAAGGAGTCGCTGGTCTGGAGCGCGGGAACGACCTTGTCCCGGAGCTTCACGACCGAGGGGATGTCGTCGCACGCCCGCAGGTACCTAGTCTCCCGCGCGACCTCCGCGATGCCGGAAAACATCAGGCTGTCGCCGCCGTCGGTTCATTTTTTTTTTCCGAATGGCTGCTTCAAGATTGGCATTCCAACTTTTAGCTAGCTTCCTAAAATATCAAAGTTTTGCTCGCCATATATCTACTACATTATCACTTCTAACTTACGAAGGCCAAGTTTTAATTACTAAATCCCATAGTTTAAAATAGCCGGCTATTAGCCGGCGATTTTTAGCGCAGCTATAGCGGGTTTTAGCGTATTTTAAAAAATAGAGCAAATTTCAGTTAAATCTTTTCAAAAGATGGGAAAAATTATGATTCAAACAAGATTCGGGCTACAAGTCATGCAACTATTCAACACAAATAAGTATTTAACCAATTAACTCACAAGTTTTATTGAATCAGTTTTAACATAAATACAAAAAAAATAAAAATAAAGAAACAGAAGTTTAGCGGCTAAATCGGAGGCTAATTTAGGGCTAAATCGGGCTATAGCTGGCTATTAGTAGCTATTCTCCATTTAGCCTAGGAAGGGCATAGCCAGAGCGGGAGGCTTGCTATAGCCAGGCTATTTAAAACTTTATAAATCCCTAACTCAGGTTTGTAATAAGCCACCATTTTTAAAACTTAAATCCACCTTTCTTAGGAATTTGGTTTTTACCGGGTATGATCACTCCCTACCCTAGCAAGAGCTCTAGCTAGGCTAAGAGCATCTCCAGTCGCCCCCAAGCGCCCCCCAAGGAGCCCCTAGGAGCCATTTTATTTGTGCCGACGAAGCAATTTTCTACCAGTCGGCCCCTAGAAGCCAGAATTTTGCTTCATTGGGCCAAACTTTGAGTCGGTGAACCCAGCGGCATGGGGGGCGCTTGAGCGTGTTGGGCAAAGCGAAAAAGAGTGTGGGACAGCTCTGTCGGTGACACAAGCCGAGGTTCCCTCTCTTTTTTCGTTTCCCTTCGTTTCCTCCCGACATACGCTCACCATTTGCCCATCTCCCGCCATTCCCCCTCCCGCCGAGATCCTCCCGCCAAACCTCCATGGCATTGAAGAAGTTCACAGGACCTTGGTTCACCAAAGAAGGAGGGAGACGAAGCAGAGGAACAAGAGGGAGGAGAAGAAGAGGCCGTCGGGCATGACGAACACCGAGTGGATTGTCGACATTAACCACAGGAAGACGGTCTTAGGAGATCGCTGGTAGAAAGGCCTGAAACTCAAGGAAAAGCATGCGGCGGAGGCGAGCATGGGTCACAACTTCTCATGGAGAGGAACATAGCGGCGACGAAGTTGGTCATGGAGCGGCCGAGCTAGGGCGGCCACTACTTCCCCGACATCGTGTGGACTAGCCAGGTGAGCGTGGCCTCTCTGTCGGGCTACTCCTCGACATCCCTAACGATGTTCAGTAGAGCCAATGCCACAAAACGCCGCTCACATGCTCCTCACCTCCATCTGTGGAGTATGTCGACGGTCATCCCCTCGGTGGATTCAACCCCAACATCGCCTTCCAGCACTGCTCTCCTCCCCGTGGCCCTCCCGCCTTCAAGGCCGACCTCAATGTCCCTTACCACGCCTCCCCTGCATATGCCAACTCGTCAGCTCCGCGCCACAGTCCCTTCCCTTCGTCCCCAACCATGGTGCCGGGTGGTCGAGCCAGTTCATGGGTACCACCATTGACACCCGCAACATGCTTTGTGGAATGTCAAGCGAACCTTACATGAGCGAGCTCATCGCCATCGGCTCCATGGCCGTCGCATTGTCCCCCGGGTTCTTTAGACAAGAGGAGAATGGAGGCATGGACTCGCAGGAGCCTGGTGAGGACTCGCAGGATCTCAAGGAGGAAGGTGATCCGAAAGAAGAAGAGTCGGTTGCTTCCACAACAAAGAAGAAGTAAAAGGGGAATGTTCACGTGCTGGCCGCGCCTCAAGTCAAGTGGACCACTAAGGAATATGAGTGCCTCTCTGAAGCATAGAAGAGCATGAGCATGGACCCGATCACCAGCGCAAATCAAAATTCTAAGAACTACTGGTAGAGGGTGAAGTCGTCGTTCGACGAGCGCAAGTTGCAATCCTGAGTTCATGCCAATTCATATGAGGAGCGACGAGAAGGCCATGGCCAACCATTGGGTGATCGTCCAACAAGCGTGCAACAAATGGCGCAACATTCAAGAGGAAGTGAACAATCGGCAAGAGAGTGGCGCAACTTCGACCTTAAGGTATTCCCATTCGCCACAAGCTCGTTGTTCTTGTTGCCTATTCATTCATCGACAACTCGTTTTGCAGATGGTCATGCTCCACAACTACCGCCAAGACAACAATGGCATCGACTTCAAGTACTTACGCATCTTCTCGAGGATTGAAAATTGCGAGAAGTGGAGGGATGTCCGCACTTCGCTGGTCAAGGACAAAGATGGTGTCTACAACCCTGATGATCCAGCACCGAACGTGGCAGATGGTCACCCTGAATGGAAGAAGAAATCCAAGCTCTCTAAGAACATGGTGCCATCAGGAGAAAGGTTGGCATCGTCGATCGAGCAGTGCATCACCGATATCAAGAACCACACTATAATGAGGGAGGAGAAGAATGATGCGAGGTGGACGGTGATGATGCAGAAGCAGGATGTCAAGATCGGCCTAATGCAGGCCAATGTTGTGGCGAAGAAGAGGAACACCAACCTCATGTTCCTTCTAGGAAGCAACACGAAAACAATGGACGATGAGGCAAAGGCATGGTACATGGTGCAATGCAGGCTCATCCCGGAAGAGATGTGGCCGCCTCCGCTGAGTTCTGCTACGCCGACGATCTTCGCCTCTATTGCCGCAAACACCACCATGACTGCACTCACTGCCTTGCCTGACTCTGCTCCTTCTTCGTCCTCCATGCCATCACTAAGCTCTACCCCCACGGAGGAGATCCTTCTGCCATGGCGGAGGAACTTGCTGCTGGAGATTTCCGTTTTTTCTATAATAATTTTATGGATGAACTATGGCTAGCCTGATTGCCGTATTGTCAAATTGGGAAAACTTGTGTCCTTTTTTGGTAACTTTCATAAAAATTACTAATATGTGGATCTCTAGGGGCAAATCTAGGGACACGACTGGGTGAACGAACCACCCTAGGACAAAAAATCGTCGGCAGAAGCGCCTAATCTGTATCACCGTGTTCGCTGGAGGGAGGGGGCAAATGGCTGGAGATGCTCTAAAGGAAATTTAGATTTGAAGTTGGTGGTACAAAAGATTCTATCAAGTTTGCACATGACATCTTCTTCTTGATTGTTCCCTAAGGTGTAAGCTCTGCTAGCTAATTAATCCTATTTCCAGCAAAGCCCATAATTCCATCCATGCATTAAACTTATCTACCATCTATAGTCTACATTCCTATTGCTCATATCTTCAGGAGATCTTACTAGATTAAAATCCCCTCCTATCATAGATCGATCATTCCAATTGAGGAAGAGTTCAAGCAGTTCTGAAATGAATCCTGGTTTCTTTCCCTCATAGGAAGAGCCATAGACAGTTGTGATTCTACAAACCCCCCTCATCTATCTTGTTCCTAATAACTACACTAATAGAAAAGTCTTGATATCACTTTCAATGACCTAAAAAGGTCACTAAAACACCTATTAGGGTCCCTCTAGTTATACCCACAAAGTGATTCTAAGCAAAATTCCAATTTCTTACTAGAGTTTTCAAAAAGGAATTAGTAAAAAATCCCTTTTCGGTTTCCTAGACCTGTATAATATACTTTCAAAGGAACAATGTTATCATCTATGGATTTTCCTACCTGAAGCTAAAATGCTCCTACTATCCCAAAAATCACATATAACTGACTTTTATTCTTTGGGTGCTTGCCTAGGATGCTATAGGGAGTTTTTTAATCAATGATGATCACAGTGGTCAGGATATGAATTGTTCACTTAGGTTTTGAGGAGGAGGCCACCCAAGTCCTGTAGGTGCCTATTAGCCAACATGGAGGCGATGATTCCTTTCTCCAAGTTTGTTACATACATTGTCAAATCGGGGTATGATAGGTCCCACTTTGATCGCATTTACCGAGGCTTTTATATTGATTTCTCTCTGTTTCGTTGGTTTTCTTTTTGCAACTAACACTAATATTATGGGAACATAGGAATTATGATGACCTTTAGGTGCTAGGCACTTTTGAAAGGATATAAAGCTATTTATTAGCTTAATGAGTAAAATCAAGCAAGTTATTAATTGGGAAGATTTACATAAGGGGCTTCCACAGTTTTAACGACCACCGGTACGATCGGCACCCGCCGTACGACGTGCCCATACCGTGTGTCAGCGCATTTGTCCTGTCAAATAGATCAACTGTTGTCAAAGGGGAATATGCATAAGGAGAACACGGCGGCTGCCATCTAGTCTAGAAGAGAGGAATAAGATATCCAGAGAGAAAAGAGACTTCCACTTTCGATCTACTCCAAGAGCTTCAACCTATAGTTCATCCATTCATCCACTACACCCCTTGTACAAGAGAGAGAGAGAGAGAGAGAGAGAGAGAGATCATCACACTTGTGTGATTAGGTTTTGCAACTCTATTCACACTTTGGATTGTATTTGATTCAATCTTTCACTTTATTGTGGCTTGCTCTGATAATATCGAGATGAACTCTATTTATAATATGATTATATCATCATGTTTTTCCTCTCTCATGTCTGAGTAAATCTTCCTAGGCATGGGAGATGTAGGGGATTAGTGAGATAAGATGTACATATCTTATATTCTATCTATTTGTGATTGTGGTTATTATTATTTTATGGAAGAATGAAGGTCTATGTTATGTGTAATGCTTGTTATCTAATCTAAGGGGCCATGTAACATGATCCAGAGAACTACATAGATAAGAACTTGTTTGCTAGTGAATTGACTACTTTCGAGTGACACGACTGATATCAAAGAGGAACTAGTATAACTCGAGGAGTACAAGGAACAATGAAGCCTAAATCCATGATTCGGTCTAAAGTTCTTAAAAGCTGCACTGACCATGGCTTGTGGTAATAGGCAAAGCAATCATGGGAGTTAGATAAATCCAACCGGAGGAGTACTGACTAATAATGGGTTGACCGCATACTTGTATATACATATGAAGAATTACTATTACTTATCCCACTTTATCCATTTGGTATCACTACAAAAATATCCACATACCCAGCGGATTTTTGGGACGGCATAAGTTAAAAGAACTGGCAAAAGTTGGTTATGTGGCAGATGAGAATTCGTGGCACTATTTTGTCACAGCGGCCACTTATACACTGTGCCAAACTAGATGCCGGTGGATTTGGGTGCCGTGGTACATGAACGGGGAAGGCAACGGTTATTAACGCGTCGCTTGGCCAACAGATGCATTCCCACATTCTGTCGTCCATTGCAAGCACCATTATGAAGGATATATGCCCTAGAGGCAAATAATAAATGGGTTTTATTATCATATCTTAGTTAGTTCGTAATAGTTTCATATTATTCTATAACTATATCAAGCGTAAACATTGATACATGTGTGGTATGAAACAGACTCAGTCCCTAGTAGCCTCTATTTATACTAGTTCATTGGGCAACCGATAATCAAGGTTTCCTGATGATGGAGCATTTATGCCAGTTGACAATGGAGTCATATATGATATGATGGGCATTTCCCAAAGATAGTTACCGCAACATGATCAATTCACAAGGTTCATCATTTCAATAGTTAAAGCGTAGTTTCCTTCTCTTTAGACCATGAGATCATATTAATCACTATCTCTCGTGGCTACTTTGATCACATCAATCATCATGTCTGTAACTGGGTGGCCATAAAGGTGTGTTTCCGGTATTCTAGAGGAATAATTGAGGCCTATGTTATCAAGATCAGGATTTGTTCACTCGCGTGACGGGAAGATACACACAGCCGACTTGGTGAAATTACATCCATAATGTTGCAACATTTGACTAGGTCACGTGGATGGAATATCACGGGAACAAGTGAAACAGAACTTGTCGGTTACGAGATTGAACAAGGTATATGATACCAATGATCAGATCTCGGACAAGTCGTATCAAAAAAACATAGAGAATTGGAATCGGTGTTTATGGTTCAAACGACATCGTCTTTGTGGAATACACAGGGGTCATTATGGGCATCCCTGTCCCACTGATCATTGATAGAGATCATGTCTATGACATTCCTCGTGTCGTTGGGGAAATACACTTAAGGGTACGATGAGCTAGAGATCTTCTGTAAGATGGAATTACAGTAGAGAAGAAGAGAAGCTGGAACCGTTCCAAAACGAAAAGATCAAGTTGTCTGGAGGAAGAGAAAGGAAAAAGAACCAAAACGTGTTTCGGGTAAATATGCATTTATTATATGTTAGTTATAAATTAATATATATTAAATAAATATTTAAATTCATATTTATAGGACACTTCCTCAATAGGCCAAAACCCCGGAGTGAATTGGCCTAAGAGGAAGCCACCCTGAAAAGTAAAAAGGAAACAACAAATAGCCACCGCTGGGCCATTTTGACAGGCCCAGGCGGATAGGCGGGCAGCGGATACTGGGCGCCACTTAGTGCGGCAGGGCGCTGGGCACCGTACCGCGCATAGGCAGGCCGCGATCGTGAGCCGGCCCACCCAGGCCTAGCCACCATGCTGCCACTGCCCGCGTTGCTGGGCCGCATGCGAGCCGCGAGTCGGCCCACCCAGGGCCTGGCCGCCGAGCTACTGCGAGCCACTACACACGTTGGGCCGCGTGCGTGCTTGCCGGCCCACCTGAATCGCCAGCTGCCGCCACAAGCAGCAGCTGCTGCTGGGCCGTGGTGGGAACGCCGGCACACCCAGATGGCTGCTGCTGGCTGTTGGGCTAGGCACTAGTGGCCTAGCCGGCTGTGCCCCTCTTTTTCCCTATTTCCCTTTATTCTTTAGTCCCACATGAGGCACCCAATGGTCGGGGTACATGCGCCTCCATCTATATAAAGGGGTGCCAATGGGTGGAATTAAACACACAATAATCCAATATTATCTGAGACACTCTTCTTAGGAAAAAATCTCTCTTTCTTGTTGTCCTCTGTGATGGAGCCATCCTGGAAAGTATGGTGCCTGCAAGAGACGATACACCTGCAACACGCCGTAGCGCTGCAGAGATTCTAGCCAGGGATCTACTTCCGCACTCCCGGCAGGGATCAAGGAACCGGAGATCGTCATCGTACACTGTATGTGTACGAAACCTCGAGGGTGCTACCAATAGTACACCTTAGATGTCGTGAGACGGAGCTGCTGCATGATGAAGATGGAGCAAGGGGTGACCTGTGAGGAGCTTCGCGACCTTGATTTGGCTATGAGTATGACTACATCATCCATGTTCCTCTTGGAATGTTAACCGTTTCGGACTACAAGGGTATGTTTTCGAAACCTCGGTCGTTACTGCATTACTACATAGATATATCCTAGGTGTATGGACATTCCAACATAAGATTTTTTGTTTTCTACCATAGAACCCCTTCACATTAATTATTGATTGTATGCTAGAGAATGGTGAATCACTGCCCGCTGACAAGTGTGGCCCACTGTTGCCCAGCTGAGCCTAGTCCAACCGTATCTAATTAATCAATCTTGGGCCTGGGCCGCTCTTGCACAAATGGTCCATACAACAAACCCTGAATACCATTCTGTATATGATATAGGAACCAAGCCCCCACCGACGTTGTAATCATACAACCAACCCTAGATTAGAACACTAATCTCCCTTTACGGCAGTTCATCCTGTGACTGATCTTGTGCGGCCGTTCAATTTGCTTAGTTGAGCGTCCGTTCAATCCGCGCAGGATCTTGAGGGATATTGAGCGACCATTCAATCCGCGGTGGATCTTGAGCGGCCGGTCAATCCACACATGATCTTTAGCAGCCGGTCATTCCACGCTGGATCTTGACCCACTGGTAAATCCGCGTTGGATCTTGCGAGTCCTTTCAATCCTGATCTACAGGTTTGTTCTCCATACTTTCTCCATGCTTGTTCATTTTTCTCCAAAATATTCACCTATATTTCTTTTTAAGATTAGTTCTATGGCGAGTTTGTTAGCCATGGCATCTGTAAGAAGATTCGGATATCACACTCATGATGTTGATGCCGTGTAGAATAGAGAGGCGCTCAAGAATAGGGATGAAAACATAGCAGAAACATATGAAACTGAGTGGTGCCACATTTGTTTTCATATTATTTTGCGGAAGCGGAAACGAATATAGAAACCCCGGAAACAAAAACATAAGTAGATATTTTAGGAAACAAATACAGACCAAATATGATGCAGACACGGAACAATGCATATTTTATTCGGAACCAAGAGAACCCTAGTATCATGCAACACATCTCAAACATTCAAGAAAATAAACAAAATTATGCCCTAATTATAGCAATGTGCTAGGTTTACAAGGGAATAAGGGAAGATAAAATTGTGGAAGTCTCCTCAAATGCATAAAGGGATTACATGTTCATCGGTTCTGGGATGAGAAACTTTGCAAGTTTGGCATGATAAGATCATGTAATGGGCCAGTTGGAATTTAGCCATACATATCAATCCTAAAATGGAAATTCCATATTAGATGGAAGCATAAATTCCGTTTCTGCTTCTATTCCGCCGGAAAATGCTATTACGTTTTCACCAAAAAAGTTCTATTTCTGTTTTCGTTTTGCAAAATTCCATTTCTGTTTCCGTATTACCATTCCATTTTTCCGCGGAAAAGTTGGAAACTTTCCGCTCCATTTTCATCCCTACTCAAGAATATAGGGCTAATTATATTTTTTTATTTTGTAAAATTTATATTAGAACCTTCTAGTTCTATAATTTAGATGAGATCGACAAAGTTAAATGTGAATCTTATAAGAGGTTGTAGTGTAATATGATGTAATTAAATAGAGAGGGCTCAAATCCACTATATGATATAATGATATATTGTATATATCAATAAACTGAAATCGTATTGAGATTAGAAATGTAAATCAATTACTCCCCCCGATCGATAATAATTATCACGAAAATAGATGTATCTAGACATGTTTTAGTACTAGTTACATCCATTCCAGCGACAAGTAATATGGATTAGAGGGAGTATTGGTAATATAGCTAGATATTATCCCGCGCGGTGTGGCGGAACTTGTAGAAAAACAAATCTCAGCAAAAAAATCTTACTCTCCTTTAGTGGAATACAATGCATTAATAAATATGACTACTTTGCAAATCGAGCATCCTACTACGCTACCATCTTATGTTCAGGTTTCCGTAATATGATTTTGATTGATCAAATACCTATTTAAAATTAATGATATGTCGTGATATTGCAGTAACTAAGCCGGCTTGTAGGGATTAAAACCAAGTGCACAGATCAATCTTTAGAAGAGCGAGCAATAACAAAATCAATTTTCAATGTACTTTTAATTGCCCGGTTGGTGTGGAAATGAAATAATGAGATTTAATCATGAAACAAACCATACATAGTTTCAAACTAACTCAACTATTCATGCTAAACTTAGGTGGGAATTACATAATTACTATGAATTATATGTGGGCATCAACCTCCATCCTTTCTCTTTGGAGAAAGATGAACCTCTATCCTTGATGCTTGTAGAATAACCATAGGTTCAGCGGTAGAAGCAGTGGCACATTCTGTATCTCAAAGAAATATTGTAGCCCCAAATGGAGGTTTTAGAAGCCATCTGCATCCTACGCCGTTGGATAGAGGTTCCAAAGCGATCCTGCCCGTCCATCTCCTTCCAGCCATCTGGCCTGGCACCGAACCGTGCGCTAGCTACCCTCCCTGAACGATGGGGGCCTGCATTTTGCGCGCCCCACTCATCAGGGAGCGTGTGAGCGTCGCGGTCCGCTAGTCGCCCAAGAGAGCGCCCGCGCGGTGGCTCTCAGTTACCCTCCTCTCTTCCCCTCATCCCTCCCATATGTGGCGGCGCGCAGAGGAAAAATTAGGCAACTACCGGGAGAAAAGGATCTGGCGGTGGCGGTGGAGGGGAAGAATGGATCCGGAAGAGGAGCAGAGGAAGGGGCTAGCATGCAGGGATGGCTTTAGATCTTCTAGGATTTCTCGCTGAAAAGGGGGTTCAGGTGGAGACTAGTGACGGCGACCAAGCAACTGGCAACAACCATGGCGGACTCCTCGCTGCTCGTTCAAGACCATGGAGCTCGCCGGGCAGGGGCCCACGGCCTCCTCGACGACCATGGAGAAGGGGAGCCGCGCGGGCTGGCCGATGCAGCAGCCGCTGGCGGCGACCTCCTCTCGCGCCCCCTCCGTCCTGCATACCTCTCTCCGGCCTCCTCGGCGACCATGGAGAAGGGGAGCCGCCCAGGCTGGCCGATGTAGCAACCGCTAGCGGCGACCTCCTCCCGCGCCCCCTCCTTCCTGCATACCTCTCTCCCAAACTTGGCGTCGTCGATCACGAAGGCTTAATCTTCCCCAACCTCGAGAACAACGTGCTCCATCGAGGCGGCTGCCGCTTGGGAAGCAACACGGGGACATCCATGTCGATTGAGCCCTCCCAACACCAGCACAGATCCATTGGTAAGTCTCCAATCCTTCTCTCTCCCTGTGTCCCAGGAGAGCAGTTCATCAGTGCTCTTGAGCAGGGCCGTCTCCAGAAATTCGGGGCCCCCGTGCGAAACAAAAAATGAGGCCCCAAACTTTGAAAAATTCACATAACAATAATAACTAAAACACACTTTAATTTTATTATATAACTACAATGTGTGTTAATTACAATATGTAGAAATATAAAGTATTAATTCTACTATAAAAGGTACCATCGATGAAGTAAACTGGCCTCATGTTCCACTAAAAATGTTCCACTAAAAAGCATCATCCGTCTAGTATTTTTTGAAATAAAATCTTCTATTATATCTTCATAATTATTATTCTCTAGATATTATTTTCTAGTGCTACGGTCACCACGGCTACCATCAATATTACCTTGTGGAGTTTGATTTTGCGAATTAACTTGAGAATCCTTCACAATAAATCTACCAAATGCACCCCTTTGAAACTGATAAGTTTTGTAGCACCGAAGTCATAGTTTCTGTTTCTGGAAGACATATTTCTTCCTCTTTTATAAAGAAAAAAGAGTAATTTGAATGAATTAAATACTACTTCCTCTGTCTCAAAATAGATGTCTCAAAATAGATGTCGCAAACTTCCGACATTTATTTTGAGACGGAAGTAGTACATGAATTTAGCTTTGTACGTGTCAATTGTCGAGATAAGTTAATAGAAGATGATGGTGCAAACCTTGATCTGCCTTGAGTTCGAGATCCCGGAGTTGGGGCGTCGTGAGATAGATCGAGAGAAAAATCAGATGATTTTCGTTTGGAGCTGTGAATGAAGAGGAGGCAGTGCCAGTACGTTGATCGATCAAATTGGGAGAAAACTGACTGTGATCGGGCGACGAAGACAAACATGCGCAAGCACGCGAGTGACGTCCTGGTGACGAAGCTCTGACGGAATCAGATCGATCGATCTCAATTGGAAGTTTTTAAGGAGCTGACCTCGATCGGTAATTAGTCGATCCCGGATCGATGGAACAACATATGGCAGTTGCGTGTTATGCGCCTCGGATCGACGAGTACGACTGGGCTGGCTTTGGGCCCAGAAATAATTGCTCGGCTGCACCCTAGTCACGGACTCACGGGAATTGGCTGAAGCTAGTTTGTTTAGGCTGAAAATTGCACAGAATAGATAGCTCTATGGGCCTATGCGCTGGGGAAACGGGGCCCCCAGATTTTTGAGGCCCAGTGCGGTCGCCCAGCTCGCACTGGGCCCTGGACGGGCCTGCTCTTGAGGAGTACGTGCAACAACCATGGCTAGGGTGTTGGAGGGACACCCCAATATCATCTCTCTTTCTCTGTAAGCTTAATTGCAGTTGATCTTAGGAGATTTCTTCTACTGCATATTTTAGGGTCAGGTTTGTTTTGCTAGACAAGATAAATTGCACAATGGATTAAACCATAGTTGTAAGGCACCAATTTTGGTGGTGGATGAGTAGGGAAAATGATGCTCCTAACCTGCGTTACCTCTCTATTGCTCTTGCTCTCTGTCTTTTGATCATCTCACTGATTATTCTGATTTTTACCTTACAAAAAGTATTAGATAATTACTATGTATGTGATCTGGGGCCCTAGCAAGTATTAGATCAATGCTTCAGTTTGTTACTTTGCAGCAACTTATTTTCATTTCATTTTATTTAGTGATGACAGAATGTTTATTTCAATAACTCCATGGGTACTTTGGATTACTACCGTAAGTGGTCAGCTAATTTGTTTCTGTACAGGGAAGAGATTAACTCAATGATCAAGAGAGAAGATGGTGTTTATTATTACCGTGCTCGGTTAAGAGGAGTTGTGCATCTAGGCAAGTAGGGGCGTCTAAAATTTTGACCTTCGCGCCTCTGCCGGCGTCAGTTCGTGGAGTGGGTGTTGTGGTTGGCGGTGGCGTGGCAACGAGTGACGTTTATTTTGGGGCAATTCAAAAGGCATCTTGAATTTTAGTTTTAGTCAATACAAGGTGTTTGTTTGGATACTCTTACAAAACCTAGGTGAGCATATGTTTTCTGTAGGTAGGAAAGCTAGAACTATATTTGCATTGATTTACTTGTGAATTTACATAGCTTTGTTAATTTGTCAATAGTTTGCCCTTCCTACCTTGCGCTTTCATTTTGACCTTTTCTCATTTTGTTACTGTAGGCAAAGGAGAGAAGAGCGATCAAAATTTCAGCTGAAAGTATGAAGTCATCGGGAAATGAAGCGTAGGTTGTTCCAACATTTGAGTCAGATGCATCAGGTTATATTGGTGTTACCTTTGTGGAGTCACAACTAGTTTGCTCTCTAGGCAGGGATTTGGATTCCAGGAGTCCATTCTACTATTTGATTCTTCTTCATATATTTTCTCAGTATGAACTTATAGATAATTCATAGTTATATGGATAAAGCTTAATAATTAATTATCTCTATACATGGGCTGCATAGATTGTAGAAAATATTAATGGCACAATAATTCTTATGTGCTCATCTTTCAAAACTGTAAACATGGTTGGTATTCTGAATTTCTCAAACCAAAATGTTAAGTGCATTTTTGACATACTAATAATTATTTAGTTAGCAAAGTTGTCAGTCATTATGCATTTTCACTCATCTGATGACATGATCTATTGGCTTAGTCAACAATCCAATCTATAATAACTAATTAAGTAGTTTTGATGGTCCACATAATATGTAGTAAATTAAGTCCTATTTGACCTGAATTTATGTTAAATTGTAGTTTTGCACATGGTTCATAAGGTCAATAGTTGATCCAATCTGATGCACACTTCTGATTTTATATGAAAGAAGCTTTTCTATATATGGTAAATCATCTAGAAATAATTCCCTTTGCTACACTCTATTGAGCACTTACCCCAAGGTCATAATTACATAAAAGAATTATCATGGTAAAGAATCATCGAAACTCAGTTCCAGCAAAATTTCTCGCGAATCGAACATGTGCCAAAATAACAAAGAATGGTTATGTGAAGTCATTGTAATATTTTGGTTGTCCCACTAAACTTGATTTGTTACTAAACATGATTTGCTTTTCATATGCAAACAACCCAAAAAATGTACCATCTTCTATATAGATACAAAAAACTATTTAAATTCCAAGGACTTTCAGTGGTTATGCCTTACATAAAAATTATGTTCCATGTAATATATTACCATATATGCAACTAAAGTAAGTTTTTATGCTGTAGATTGAAACCATTGAAAGTTCATGGAATTTGTAAAAATAATTATGATACTTGAGCTTGATATGGAGGTAGAAAATAATTTAGAAAGAAAAATTATACGCATGATCGGAAACACGTAGTGACTGCCTAATTTTATGCTAGCATAGGAATAAATAGACTAATATTTAAAATATTATCATATAATATATGTGCATAGGAAGACGCAAAAAATATATGTTCTCAATATTTAATTTTCATTTGTGCAATTTCATGATCATTCATCATGAACTATTGCTACATTTTAAATTTCTAAAGTAAATAGCCAAATGAAATTTTAAATATGAAAAATATGTTACATAGTTTGTATATCATTGGAAGTCATTTTAACTACACATAATAATTAATTTTTAAAGCAATTGAAGATGTAGCCCGCGCTTTGCGTAGGCCACTGTGCTAGTTTTGTCATGTAAAACGTATACATGAACTTTGTAGTTTATTGTCACATATTCCAATATATTTGCATCTTATATAATGTTATATCCAAGTTTTACATTGATTTTTAGGAATTTACCAATGATCCCCTTTATTTGGTTTATAAATGTACAGGACAGGAAAACCATATTTTCGTATTTTAACTTTTAGATACCTAAATAAAGTTAAATGGACCTAGGATTTTACGAAGATTAGTTTTTCGTTAAGATAAGGAGCTAGAGCGCTTAGATTACCGGGGGCCTTGAGGCCTAAATGAGCCCATGTGGCATGGCCCAAACCCCTAGACTTTGAAATTCCTTTTTCCTTGCTTTTTGTGCCATCACCTTTGTTTTGACCTAAAACCTTCTATGAAAAGGTTCGCTGATACAATCTCAGAGGAGGCAGAGCGGAAATACAGAGACATCAAAATAGAATTAGAACCAGCGGAGATTGGAGGGGGCATCGCTGATGGGGCCATCCACGGTTGGATCTCTACCTTCTGAACATCATCATCACTATCTCCATGATGAAGAGAGAATATTCCACCTCAGGACTATGGGTTTATAGGAGTAACTCTCTCTCTCTCTCTCTCTCTCTCTCTCTCTTATTTTTTCGAACCATATCAGTTGCCTTACATGATTATGGGCATATGTGTAATTCCTATGTGATGGATCTTTGTTTTATGAGATGAGAAGGTTGAAATTCTATTATGTTTATGATGTACTAGACTTCTCTCTGCACCCCTCGGGACACAATCGGTATGTAGAATGCTTTATGATATGGTTGCGCTACATCTACATGCAAGAGAAAAGACTTGATCTTGGAATACTAAGTAATAGCACGTTGTTCTTAAAGTGTGAGTCTTATTGCGGCTGGAAACCGTTTTCGCACCACTAAATCCTATGCGAGTCTTTAGAAGCACCTAGTCTACCACTGAGTTGGTGCCAAATCTGTGCATCACAATGTTGCTACGCCTTTTTCTCTTCCTGCATTCTAAGGTTGTCAACCGTGCATTCCGAGGTACACATTGCGATTTCGTGGTGAAGATAAGTTTTCACATCCAAAAAAAATTAGGTGCTTATGTGGTTCTACCGGTACCACAGGCGCGGTCATAAGACAAAACTGAAAGACGAAAAGTGTAAACGGCAAGACAGAAATGCCATACAAACGTACGAACCTAGAAAGCATAGTATATGTAGTGTAAAGTAGTACACAACTTATTTATATATTTTATATATACATACATATTAAAACACATATTCCTGTGGTAAACATATAGAACATGTATACATGGCTTGTTTGTATAAATTATACTACATATTCTCGTGTTAAATTTATATTTTGTAGTGCAAATAGCAGAATTTACATTTTGTACTGCAAATAGCAGTGTAAAATGTTGATAACTTGAATAGTCTTCACGTGCCGTGGATGCAACAACCACCGTTTCTGAGCTGCCACTGACCACGGCGAGAACTCATAGAAAGAACTTCCTCGGAAACGCACAATCGTCATTCATCTTGGACGCTTCATATGTATCAACCACGTTATCGTTGTATTATGTAACCGGTGACAGTGTTCAGAAATACACAATTATCATTCGTCTTGGACGCTTCATATAGATCAACCGTGACATCGGTGCGTTCTGTAACCAGTGATGATGCTGGCTATCGTTTGCACCACTAGTCAGTTATTGCGTTTGATCACTTCTGCTCGTCATTTACGTTTTCAAGAGTGGTACATAGTTATCGCGATCGATCACGTTTGTTCATTATTGATGATTGCAAGAGTGTGCATTTTTTTTTATCTTTACGTGTTTTACTCCTTATGTGTAGAAATACGTTAGAAGTAGAAAAATCATATAAAAATAGCAAGGTAAATAAACGCGAGAAAACATTGAGTCATAAAAACGAATTAACAGTTAGAAATCAAAAAAAGAAAAAAGACAAACGAAAAAAGAGTATAGAAAAATACATAAAAACGAAACCGGAGGCAAGGACACCAACGTAAAAGAACCCAAAAAACGAGAAGAAAATAAAAAAAGCAGGATACAATATGTAAAAAATGAACGAAGAAGGGAAGCACGAAGAAAATAAAAACTAAAAAAAAAAGAACAATGAGAAAACGAAATAAAATCTAGAAAGGAAAGAAAGAAAAAACGACGGGAAGGACGCGATAGCGCATACCACGCACAGAAACATAAAAACATTGCTATTGTACATCGTAGTGCCGAGAGCCGCCGACAAACCATGAAAGATCACTGGCCAGACGAAGAGGCGTCGACACATCGGCAGCCACAAAGTTGTCGGACGTACGCAGGGAAATAGAACATGCTCAACACATTATTACCACCTATACGCCGGTATACATAAGCTACCAAACGACTGAATCTAAATAGCTATCCTATCTATGCAGTAAACGTCAAAAAGCTTTAGCTGGCGACACTGCTTCACCTAAAAGCTATACCTAACCTATTGGTGCATTTTACGTCGACGAGCTCTCGCTTGCAGCCACGTAGGCATCTAGAACACATCGGATACGGCTATGCCGTCATTCTATTGCTCGCGCCTGGATACTTAAAGTATGATGTGCCGCCGAAGCTAAGCCACGGTGAAGAAGAAGAAAAAAACGATACGAGAAGTAATGAAAAGGGGGGTGTTTTATAGACGCACGAGCGATGCATGGGTCAGAGCTGGACCATGGCGTACATTCTATGCAAGGGAGATGCATTTTCCTGCGCAAGCGGGACCCACCGTACTATATCGCCGTGAGAACGCGCGCCAGCCTATATAGTCTACTCATCCATATCGGATGCCCGCCACGAGAAACACATATGCCTACATCGCAGGCTGCTAGCTCGTTCGTCCGCCATGTAGAAACACTACCGACGAGATTCTACGCTACCATGTCGCCAGCATCCGCGTAAACCTATGTATGTCTATAGCCTACGCTAGCAACTCGACTATAGTCTGACCGAAAAACAACATATGTCTATAGCCTACGCTGCCAGCTCGACTCTTCACCATGAAAAAACATATCTAGACAGGGTCCACAGTGTCACACACCAGCGGACGCGATAACCCGTGATTGTATATAACCTATGGTCAGAACTCACCTATAGGCCGAACGTGAAAACCTTAGTATGTCTACGGCCTATACTTTGAAGACAACTCTATGTCACTAGAAACCGATTCCATCCAAGCCTTCCGATGCAGCACGTCAGCTCTCGGTGGGCCCCGCCATCCAGCGGGTGTGGAGGCGTGTCGCGCCGAGGATGCCTCTCACAGAGCACGATCCTGTCCATGTACGTTGATGGTAGGCCCATGTCGTGCACGCAGCCCACCGTCCTATGACGCGGGGTACGACGGTGCACACGACACTAACCCGCAGTCTAGAATCTTTCGCCCTGACCCGTAGTGAGATCGTCTCACGGGATAGCAGGGCTCCGTTGCTACATCACCTCGTGTCCTTTTCGCGTCCATACCACAGTCAAAAGGAATCAAGACGACGTGGTTAACACTTTGAGCCAAAACAATCTAGCTCTATTATTTACTCATGATTGATAGATAATACAAGATAAATCGCCATCCGCAATGGTTTGATCCGTCAAGTGTTGTAGAAGGTGTGTGTTCTGCCACGATTTGATTCGCTTGACTATGGTCGATGAAAAACTTTTTTTATTTTCGTGTCCCTCTACTGTGACAAAATTGTTAAAAACGTGGAAGAAACTCGATCGTGGTGTGTTAGAAGTAAGATTTTTGGTTCCTCGTGCGATGTTGACTCTAATCGATGCCACCGAAATCTTTTGAGACATGTGGTTACCATATGTCAGTGTCTCTAGAGGACCTATTTTTCGACCATGTCTCCCTAATTTTAAATTGATAGCGTTGTTCAATGCATCTGCCGTTCAGTTAGGCTGCTAGGTCCCCCATGTCAGTCTCTCATTAGAAAAAATATGTGTCTGAATGGATTTTTTTGATCGCGCTCCTTATTTCAAACTTGATAACGGTTCTCAAAGCATCAGTCATTTAGTTAGGCTTCTCATATTAGCCTCTCATTAGAAGAAATGTGTGCACGATGGATTTTTTCCTTGGCTCGTGCATCCCTAATTCAAACTCGATAACGTTGATCGATGCATCAACCATTTATTCAGGATGGTGGGTTCGCGATGTCCGCCTCTCATTAGAAGAAATGTGTGTATGATGGATTTTTTCTTGGCTCGTGCCTCCCTTGTGTGAACTCGATAATGTTGATCGATGCATTAGTTGTTTACTTAGGATGGTGTGTCCCGAATGTCAGCCTCTCATTATAAGAAATGTGTGTATGATGGATTTTTTACTTGGCTCGTGCCTCCCTGATTTGAAATTGATAATGTCGATCGATGCATCAACCACTTATTCAGGTAGGTGGGTCCCACATGTCAGCCTCTCTTTAAATGAAACGTGTATACGATGGACTTTTTCTTTGCTCATGTCTCCTTGTTCCGAACTTGATAATGTTGCTTGATGCATCCATCATTTTTTCTAGCTGCTAGGTCCCACAAGTCAACCTCTCTTTATATGATGGACTTTTTTTCGTGATCGCATCTCCTTGTTTCTAACTTGAAAACGTTGTTCAATGTATCGGCCGTTTGGTCTCACTAGTAGGTCCCACATGCCAGTCCCTCTTTAAATGAAACACGTGTATGATGGATTTTTTTGGTCACGTCTGCTGTTTTGACCTAGCAACTTTTGCTCGTTGCAACCGTGTTTAGTATGTTTCTGGGTCACCGATGCCAGTCTCTGTGTATAAGTATGTTGGATAATTTTTTGACGGAAAGTATGTTGGATAATTTGTTACGCGTGATTGATAGCTAATTAAGTTTTATTTTCATACGCGCCCACTAAACTTTGACCTTGTAATGGTTGAGGGTTATTGCAGACAGGTGGGTCGGCGATGTCAGCCTCTCATACAGAAATATTGGTACAAAAGTATGCAAAATGATATAGCATATATTGATAGACCAATGATTCAAACTTGAGACTTGAGCACATGTCAACTGCGTGCGTTTCCACTACGAGAGTATAAAGGTTAAGAATGTTAAGTAAGTACGACATAGATATTTGTCTCCTTAAGAGATTATGTTTATCTCGCTTAAAATGAAAAGGCAGCCATCTAGAAAAATTCTACATAAAAAATGTGACACCGTCTGTATACAACTTGGGTAGACGAATCGTGCCCTAGGATTTATAGGAATGTCACCCAAAATTCTAAATTAAGAAGATTTAGGGCGATCTAGAATATATATTTGGGGACAATCTTGTGAACCTATGGGATATTTATCGTGGGATCCTTAGCCAAACTTCAATGTGCTTCATGCATAAAAACAATGTGTTGGGGGTTGGCAGCCCACCTAACCCCGGAAGGAAAAATTAGCGAAGTTTTGGGCCAGGATGGAGGCAAATGAGCTATTTTATGTACTCAATGTTTTGCAGGTCGGCGGCTCACCTGACATCAGAAGGCTAAATGACATGGGTATACCCTACGGGTACTCGTGTTTAGCCTATACGGTCTAGCACAAGAGGAACCTATGGGACAATGGAAGCCCAATAAGGATTCGAGTAGCCCAAGTCCGGAGGAAGGCGACTTCTTAAAGGACACCGAAAGCAATAGATAGATTTTCAAAAGGGTGAAACCCTAATCTATAACCGATTTAACCTGCTGATACCTTCAATCCGGATTACGGATGTAGTGTAGCTTCTTTTTCCCTAATAGACCTAGGTTATCGAATCCTCGAGAAGCGAATGCGTAGTGAAGTTACTTTAACAAACCTTGGGGAGTTTTAGAATTCCTTTTGTGTTTTTACCGGACCAATAGCTTGCGTCTTTTTGTTATTGTAGATGATGGAGAGAGAGAGGGCCTAGGGCGTTTGGTTTCACCTATAGCTGTGCAAAACATCTGATGAAAATAAAAGATAGAAATAAAGTATGCATGTACTTGTTAGAGCAAGGTAAAATATATGTGGGCAGTGCATCCATAATTGCTATTGCCTCCGCAACCGTTTATAGCAATAACCTAGTAGTCTCATCCGTAGAAGAAAGAGAACTAATGATATGCATAGTGATGTCACTGTTAATCCCAAGTAAATCCCTCATATACAGCCGTACTATCCCTTCTATCACTGGGGTTCCCAACCTACAGATCAGTCATTACTAATACTCCCTATACCTGGATCAACCCTTGGGGTCTTGGGTACCTGACAAGTCCTTGGATTGAGGCAAGATAGGATACAATAATCATCATGTCATGCAAACTAATACATGATCCCATCTATGATAAATAACATGCACAATTGCTACAAGGGTAGGCCAAAACCCTTAGCCCAAGGAGAATTACTCACACATAGAGAGGAGATCAACAATCACAAACATTGTAATGAAAATCATAAGATTGATAGCAATAGTCTTACAATGTCAACAATAGGAGAAGAGATCTACTATTACAAGTGGTGGAATATGGCTATGAAGATGGAGAAGGGTTTTGAGATCTGGAGGCGGCTGGAGATCTGTGACAGAGACTTTTTGGCGAGGCCTGGCTTTTTTTCTCGTCACCCGAGGCTTCTTTATATAGGGGTCCCTTCACGAAAGTTGTTCTGTTTGACCTAACGGTGGCGGCGCCAACTATACGACCAGAGCTATACAGCCGGAATTTTTGCTCCGGTCGTATAGTTGGTTGTTAAAACGTCTTTCTCCATCTTACGGCTCTTGGTTTCTTCTGGTTGTTGGAAATCTCGTATCTTTGACTTTAATGTAGTGATTCCCTCATTTAAACGACATTATCTACGCAGGAAAAATATAAAAAGAAAGGATTGCATACCCCTCCGAATATTAGCATTAGTGGCAGGGTTTAGAGAGATATTTCATCAAAATTATGAATAATATCCAGTTTAAATGTGGATGTAGATGGCTATATTTTAGAGCCATCAACCTCCCCAAGCTTAAACTTGATCGTCCCCGAGCATGAAAACCAAAATCAAAAACGAACTTAGCATTTAAACTGAAATAACGAGATGGTGATCTTACTCATGATTAGTAGTCTCATGTTTCCTCCACTTCATAAATCTGAAAAACTTTAGCATAGATAGAGTAATGGCAAGCATATCATACGGGTTTCATGCATCCTTATAGTGCAGCAAAATTATTGTAAACATGGATGATTCAAATGAGTAAACTTTATTACATGTCATGTAATCAACTCATAGGCTTGCCTTCGAATAAATAAAGTATAATCATGCAAATTAAGAGTGTGAGAGTTGTCATGAAAGCATATACACTAGAGTATCTCAATTCTCCAACATCAATAAATCAAGACTTTTCAAGCACTACTTTTCTATTCATTATCCTTCAAGAATTTCAGTTTTTAAGTAATTGAGAGCATGCAGTTTATCAGGCTGTGATGGACACTCGTGGCATCACTAAGATTTTTGTTACTTTTGCATAATGATTACTCATAATAGCCAGAGGAGTGATTCCATCATGATTACAACTACCCGGGAGTGCCAAGTATCTTACCCACTATAGCATTGCTGCTACAAGTGTTTAATAAACTCATAGCCGAAATCTAGGAGTTTCCTCCATGAAGATCATTCGTAGGCCAGCAGAGCTGTTGGCATACCATGAAGTTTGACACACGTAAAGCTATACCATGAAGTGTTTAATCAAACTTTGGCATTCTCACAAAAACCGCTAAACATTAATTCAATCGAACAAATCCTTTCAAAGAGAACTATCAAGTCAATCAACATTTTCAGTGGTGTTGAGTGTCTCTAGAAATAAGCCTTCAAGACTAAGCAGTACAACACCCAAGCCTTCAATTGTGAGACTTTTTCTTATTATAATTGTTTAGCAATTTTTAGGCAAGACTTGGTTAATTACGAGAGTTGGAACAAAACGTACCCAATTAAGTACCCATGCAAATGAAAATCTTACTACAATACAAAGACTCACTCCACCAATATAATATCTCAACATTTACTACTAACTAGCATGGGTTTCTCAAATTTGAAAAGTGGGGAGTCATAAGGCATACCTCTCATGTTTGGTTCCACTTCTCTCTCCCTTTTTTATTTGCTTCTTGGAAACTCGAAGTCGATCACTCTCCTGCAAACATATGAATACCTCGAGGTGGAAAGAAAAGAAAGAGGGAAAATAAGGAAAAAGGGAGAAATCTTTTTGTGATTTTTTAAGAGAAAGAATTTAAAGAATAGAAAATTGGCGGCAAAGCTCGGCTAGAAAATCTCAAAAACAAATAAAGAACTTAGAAAATAAAGTGTTGGGGAACTAACACGAGTGCTTATAAACTCAAATAAAAATGCAACCTCGAAAATAAAAGCAAATGAACGCCAAATAAAGATACATGAGGAAACTTCCCCAAGCTTAGGCTTTTGCAAGCCCTTCAAATTATTGTGGTGGCAGGAAAAAGTCGTTACTCTAGTTCACAAATTGAGTTGAGAGGTTACTTGTTGATTCTCAGAGGTTCAAAAAGAGTCTATGCATCCTCTCCACAGTCCCTCCAAGTCCTTGAAAATCTTGGTATGTGGCGAACCAGGTTTGTGGCTGCTCCTCCTGATAAGGAACTTCTTGCTCCCCCTCTTGGTCCTCATCCTCTTCTGCTCAACCTGCAAGCCATATAGCAAACGTCCTTCCTCGGTAGAGAAAAGACCATTAGGCATAGGAGCGGGGTAGATACACCCTGCTCTAGCAATATGCAGGTAATGAGCACCACCTATCCCAGTGATCATCCCTCATGCTCTCAAAGTGGAGAAATCAACACGTGTCTCAGCTAGTACGGATTGCAACTCACCTAGATTGATGTCTAGGGCATGGGAAAGCACAGTGATGACGCCTCCTCCTGTGATTGGCCCTTGGCTTTGGGAGGCTTGGTGCTCCAGGTAGCACACAAGGATGGCTCCCAAGTTGAGTGACAGGTTGCAGTTGATGTAAGCAGCCTTTGCAAGGACTAGGATGTCCTCCTCGTTGAGTATCGTGAACTCATTACATGCCTGCAAGGTGTTAGCAATAACATAGAACAAATAGCGAATTGCAGGATGTTGAATATTCTTCCCCTTGCTCAATCTAGTAGTGAAACTCATTCCATTATAGTATTGTTCAGGGGAAGGTTCTAGGCCAGTAAAGGATGCACATAAAGCATGAACATCATTGTTTGGAAAATTAAAGCATGCGCACCATTTATTTAATGTTAAGGTGTAGTTGTTGTTCATTAGACGAAAAGAAATAGTGTCCTCTCCTTGCCATTGTTTAATGGTGCTGTGCAACGAACTTAGGAATTCAATGGTTAAGCGGCGGTAAGTAGGTACATCATTGTACACAAAGTTTTGCAGGCTAGCTCTATTGCAAAGTAAATTAAATTCATCAGAAATACTGACTTGGTTCAATATAATGCGGGCAAGCCCACTTGGTGGCCTTCACTTTGTGGTTCTTGATCACGTTGAAGCGTTTGCAATGGGCTTCATCCCTAAAACGTATCCCCATGCGTTCCTGAGCGACAACCCAAGAAGTGCTAGCAGTGGCACAAGCACAAGTTTGGCTTCTTGTGTTCATTATCTAAAACATTGAAGAAAGGCAAAAAATAAAACTTTTTGATCCAACAACAGTAAATACAATATATTCCTCATCATAGCACACTAAGAATCTCCTCAAGATAATAATCTAGGCAAGAAAATCATCGCAATTGGTTCATAGTAGGTCTCACTCTAGATTGATAATGACAATAGATCGAAGATGAATTTGCAAAAAGTAATTGGGGGATCAGAGGAGAAACATACCATAGATCACTCATGTGCGAGGAAATCGAACAAAATTGAGTGGTGATGAAGATCTCTTGAGGTTTTGAGAGAGTTTGGAGGTAGAAGAGAGAAAAAGGATTGAAGTTTTAGAGTTGGAGGTACCTCCCTGTGCGATTTTGTGGTTGGACGCAACTATACGGGCGGAACATGTGTTCCCGCCATATAGTTGGCATTCTGTCAAAATTTAGGGTTTCCTCCTTGCGGCGCAGCTATACAGACGCAACTTGCCGGCCGTATATTTGGTCGTTAAATTGTCTATCCCTGCGAAAGAAAATATACAAAGGCATCAATATCTATACAACCGGAACTATACGGCCGTAATTTTTATTCCCGCCATATAGTTGGTCGTTAAACTCCCAGTACATTAGAAAAGAAATTGTACGAAGGCACTGATATCTATATGACCGGATCTATACGGACGAAATTTTTATTCCCACCGTATAGTTGGTCGTTAAACTCCTAGTACATATGAAAAGAAAATTGTCAAAGGCAAAGATATCTATATGGCCAGAACTATATGGCTGGATTTTTTATTCCCACCATATAGTTGGTAGTTAAACTCTCTGTGTGCATAAAAAAATCTATTTCCTCGAGAATTACTTCTTTTCTTGTAACTTAGTGATATACCTTGTTTATGACAGAAAATTGTCAGTAAATATTGTCGACCAACAATGACATGAATAAAATAGAATTTCAAGTACTACCGAACTTCTTCTCCTCAAATGGAGTTTTCTATCACTCTTTATTAAACATGAACTTAAATTAAAATTTAAAACTTAACTCAAACCTTTATTTAACATGGGTTGCCTCCCATGGAGCGCTCTTTTATGGTCAACAGCTTGACCTTAATGATATTCACTTGAGCCAGATGAGTGGAACACCCACTCCAAAGTAATTGGCTTTGAAAGTGATGACCTCCTTCTCGTCATGTTTGGCTTTCTTTTTCCTCGGGAAATAGATAATAATAGGATCTCGTGATGGAAATTGCAACTTCACGTTCCGTTCATGAAGGTTAATTAAATCCTTTATAGTTCTCAAGAAAGGACGACTTAGTATTATAGGAGCAACAGTATCTTCAGGCATGTCAACAATAACAAGGTCAATTAGAGCAGGACAACCTTTGATGTAAACTAAAGTTTTCTCCTTAATTCCTACAGCTTGTTTGTAGGTAGAATCTGCTAGATGCAATTTTAACTCAGTAATTTCAAAGGAGCCAAGATTTAACTTGTTAAAAAGGCTCTTTGGAATTGTTGAGATGCTTGCACCTAGATCTCAAAGTGCAACTATCTCATTGGTTCCAATCTTTATCTTAATAGTAGGTTCAAATATGTCATCTAGTTTAACAGGTAACTTTTCAGCAATTTTCTTGTATTCCTCTTCAAGATCGCGTACCTTAATTGCTACTTGATCAACAAAGTGTTGATACATGGCTTCATCGTTACCTTCACTTACTGGAATTTTGGCGTTGATCCTCTTTATGAGGTCTTCGATGGTGTAGCTTGGTGAAGGGGCTTACTATAATCAAGTTCTTCAGGCTCCTCCCTTTGGATCCTCATCATTTTGAGTCCTTCAATGGGATTGGGCTCAGCTTTACCTGCAAATTTAGCTAGAATGAGAGTTTGACTCTCAGTTATCTTACCTAGCTGTGCCTCAATGATCCTCGTTCTTTCTTGAAGGGCCTGCAAATCATTTCCCAAACTAACAGCTTGTTTAGATAATTTACCAAACATGGCATCATGGTTCTCCGTTATTTTAACAAGAATATTGTTTTGTTCATTTTGCGAGTCTATGAAAGACTTAAGTGTTTTTTGGAGACTACCATTACCAGTTCCCGTATTATTATTAGAATTCCCTGCAGGACTAGAATAATGTTTCTGAAAGTTAGGATTGTAACTCTTCTTCCAAGCAGGGTTATAATCATTACGAGCTATGAAGTCTATTTCTTTAATATTTGTTTCAGGGGTGGATCTTACCTAGGTTTCCTTACCTTTTACAGCTAGTATGAGCTCATCCAATTTGGCAATGAGTTCTTCATTTTCTTGTGGTGAAATAACGTTCACCTTCTTCGTGTTTGATCTTTCCACATGCCATTGGGCATGGTTGTCTTGTGTTTTGTCTAGCAGCTGCTTTGCTTCGGTAATATGTTTACCCATGAATGTTCCTCCAGCTACAGTATCAAGCATAGACTTAGATACAAGATTAAGAGCATTATAAAATAAATGGAGGATTAACCAATCTTCCATCCCATGACTAGGACAGTTTCTTAGGCATTCTTTCATCCTCTCCCATGCAAGTGCTAGTGGCTCACACTCTTCCTGTCTAAAACCAGTAATATTAGATCGGAGTTGCATAGTCTTTGTAGGTGGGAAAAATTTAGTCATAAATAAAGAAGCACATCCCACCCATGATGTAATAGTATTTCTAGGCAAATATAGCAACCATTCTTGTGCTCTCCCTCTTAGAGAGAAAGGAAATAGACGTAATTTGACCGTATCAGGGTCAACGTCTTTTATACGCATCATATCACATATTTCAGTGAAAGTATTTAAGTGCATACCTGCATCTTCAACATCAGAGCCTCCAAATTGATTCTGTTGGACCAAACTTAAATAATGGGGCTTAATTCATAATCATCAGCAACAATTGCTGGCTGAGTAATAGGAGTACGCAAATAATCATTGTTTGGAGTAGCAAACTCCCCAAGCTTGTTTTCAGCCATATTTCCTATGTTTTTGGGTTCTCTTAATCAAAGAATTATAATAGTAAAAACAACGATTTAAAGGCTAACTATTTTTTTGGTTTATCAAATAAAAACTAAAAGCAAACTAACAAAATTAAAAACAAAAATTAAAACTAGCAAGGTTCCTAATAACCTCACCAGGGTAGCTATTGCTTCCCCGATAACGGTGCCAAAAAAAGGGTTGATACCTTCGATCCAGATTACGGATGTAGTGTAGCTTATTTTTCCCTAGTAGACCTAGGTTATCGAATCCTCGGGAAGCGAATGCATAGTGAAGTTACTTTAACAGACCTTCGGGAGTTTTAGAATTCCTTTTGTGTTTTTACTGGACCAATAGCTTGTGTCTTTTTGTTGTTGTCGATGATGGAGAGAGAGAGGGCCTAGGGCGTTTGGTTTCACCTATAGCTGTGCAAAACATATGATGGGAATAAACGATAGAAATAAAGTATGCATGTACTTGTTAGAGCAAGATAAATTATATGTGGGCCGTGCATCCATAATTTCTATTGCCTCCGCAACCCCTTATAGCAATAACCTACTAGTCACATCCGTAAAAGAAAGAGAACTAATGATATGCATAGTGATGTCACCATTAATGCCAAGAAAATCCCTCACATACAGCCGTACTACCCCTTCTGTCATTGGGGTTCCCAACCTGCAGATCAGTCATTACTCATACTCCCTATACTTGGATTAACCCTCGGGGTCTTGGGTACCTGACAAGTACTTGGATTGAGGCAAGAGAGGATACAATAATCATCATGTCATACAAACTAATACATGATCCCATCTATGATAAATAACATGCACACTTGCTACATGGCTAGGCCAAAGCCCTTAGCCCAAGGAGAATTACTCACACATAGAGATGAGATCAACAATCACACACATTGTAATGAAAATCATAAGATTGATATCAATAGTCTTACAATGTCGCCAATCGGAGAAGAGATCTACTATTGCAAGTGGTGGAATATGGCTATGGAGATGGAGAAGGGTTTTGAGATCTGCATGCGGCTGGAGATCTGTGGCAGAGACTTTTTGGCGAGGTCTGGCTTGTTTTCTCGTTGCCTGAGGCTTCTTTATATAGGGGCCCCTTCACGAAAATTGTTCTGTTTGACCTAACGGTGGCGGCGCCAAATATACGACCGGAGCTATATGGCCGGGATTTTTGCTCCGGTCGTATAGTTGGTCATTAAAGCGTCTGCCTCTGTCTTACGGCTCCTGGTTTCTTCTGGTTGTTGGAAATCTTGTATCTTTGACTCTAATGTAGTGATTCCCTCCTTTAAACGACATTATCTGCACATGAAAAATATAAAAAGAAAGGATTGCATACCCCTCTGAATATTAGCATTAGTGGCAGGGTTTAGAGAGATATTTCATCAAAATTATGAATAATATCCAGTTTAAATGTGGACATAGATGGCTCTATTACAGAGCCATCACCTGATATCCTGAGACCTAGCCTCCCTATATAAAGGCTAGGAGGGGGCAGCAAGAAAGATATCCACAACCCTAGCATACACCTTTCTAGATCTCATCTGCACACCCCTTATAACTTTCGATTCCTCGATAATCAAAGAGCAGACAAGCAGGAGTAGAGTCCCTTCCGAGGGCCTGAACTTGTGTAAAACGCATGTCCCTGATGTGCTTGTTTGCTAGCCGATCGACACCTCTAGTGCTCCCCAATTCCTATAACCCAAGTCCATCAACGATGGGCATTGATGAGTTAACCCCTCATCAATTGGCGCCGTCTGTGGGGGAGTGATGATGTTGCAGCTTCCTCAGCCCCATCAACTGCGATCTACAACTCCGCTGTAGTGGAGAATCGCCTCCTCTTCAGCACCTTCGACTTCACTGTCCACTCGCCGGTGACTCGCCCTGACTTCGAGTCTGTGGGCGATGGAATCAGCATGACGATTGGAAGCCTACGCTTTCAGGTCGGTCAGATCAGCACACTCCACTTCCCCGATCACCCGCAAGATCCTTTGATTGCCCCTGCATCATGGTTCCCAGTTTGTGGATCCTCCTCCAAAGGTAATAGCCCTGCAGTTGCCAAAAGACACTCTCGACTGGACCACCTCAATGACAAGGATTGGGATTAGGCAACCAGAGCCCTCGACTTCTCATTCATGTTGGTGGACTCGCGGGTTCAAATGATCCCCAAAATGCCGCAAGCAGCGGTGATAGCAGCTACTATGTATCTGCTCACCGACCAACCACCAGCTAGAGATCCACGATCTATAGTGCACCGGTCCGCCATTGCCGAAGTTGGATTGGTCGAGGCTGTGCTAGCCAAGGATGCAACACCGGAGCCGAAGTAATGCAAGGCTCTAGCTCCAAAATACTACTCACTGTCTTCCAGCGAGGATGACCATGACCTATCGCGGTGACGCCGCAGCTCGCGGCAACATGACCACGATTATGACGCGCGTGACGAAATCACTCAGCACAAGGTTGACAAGATGAGTGCCAAGTGCGCCTACTCAATAGAGTTGGAACACGAAGGAACAGAACTCTGTGGCGCCAGCTACTTTAGCAGAGCCATACGACAAACGCGAATGCCGAAAGGGTTCAAAGTTCCTTTGGAAAACCCATAGTTCGACGACCTCCAAGACCCAAAGATCTAGTTGGAAAACCACATCTCTTCTGTCAAGTTGCACTGCAGGAACAAGTGCACAACCATGCAATGCCTCCAGCTGCAGCTGCTCGCGCATGGCTCAACAATCTGCCTCGCAGATCAATCCACAACTAAGAGGAGCTGGTGTACAGCTTCGTACAAAACTTCAAGGGAACCTACAAGCACCCCGCGTCAATCGAAGAACTCATGGCCTGCTACCAAAATCCGAGCGAATCCCTTCACTCCTACATCCAAAGGTGTTCCATCATAAAAACTCGACAGAAGATATCTCCGAGGATCGCGCAATCGATGCGGTCAACGGTGGTGTACGCCGCAGAGAGCTCATGGTGGAGCTGGGCCACATGAAGCCCAAAACCATCGACCACCTGATGGACATCGTGAATCGGTGGGTGGACAGAGAAGACTTGCTGAACAACAACCGCATCTGTTCACACAACGAGGACGACCTTGGCTGCATACGCAACCGCCGGGGAAAGCGTAGACTGCACAGTTACAAGGACCATGAGGAGGTCGACATGGTCACGACTGGCTATGCCGACAAACACGATGAGGGTAACTGTAGTAGCGGGTACCATAGCAGCAGCTACCGCAACATCACCTATGCAAATGTGATAATGCCGCACCCACGACGACGCACCTAGAACATCCATCCTGGAGAATATGTCTGGACCCTAGAACGTTCACTTCTACATCGACAAACATGATGGCAAGAAGAAGTCTAGCCACCTCCTCAAGGACTGTCGTGAGTTCCTAAAGCTACACGAGAGTTACTCCGAGCTACATCATGACACGATGACTCGGGGGTATGGAGCTTCCCCAGGTGCCATAGCTCATGGAGCGTCACCACCACCACCCGGAGGACCCGCGCAACCTATTGATGCCCACAAGTATAGGTGATGAGGGTTAAACTCATCAATGCCCATTGTTATGGACTTGGGTTTTGGAGAAGGAGGGAGTGCTGGAGGCATCAATCGTCTAGCAAACAAGCACACAGGGACGCACGGTTTACCCAGGTTTAGGCCTCGTAGAGGTACCTACTCCTGCTTGTCTGCTCTTGGAATTAATGAAGGAATCGAAGATTATAGGAGTGCGCAGATGCAATCTGGCGAGAGTTGTGGAAACTAGGGTTGTGATTATCCTCCTCGCCGCCCCCTCCTAGCCTTTATGTAGATAGGCTAGGTCTCGGGTAGCAGGTCAAGTCGGTTATAGATTAGGGTTTGCCCTTTGAACTTTCTATCTTAAGCTTCTTCTTGTCTCACAAGCAATCGAGAGTCTATAGGCCACTCGAATTCCTTATTAGGACTTGGCAACGTCATGGGCTTCTGCCGTATCTGGACCATATATGCCAAACTTGAGTACCTGTAGGGTATACCCATGTCAGTAGCCCCGAGTGTCTAGTGGAATCACAGATTCGACTGGAGACTTTATGAAGCCTTTCGAGTGCATGACTGATCATATTTTCGAGTGTTCTGTTTGTATCATAGGGATTTTTGATATACGTGCATGATTTACCCGATGTATCGGTATCAGTTAACTGCCTTAGGGAAAAACAACGCAATATACTCAAACTCGAGTCCTCGGACTCGAATTTGGAAAAGTGCTGGCGTAATTCGACTCAGGCCGCGGAGGTCTTACATGAGTCGAATTCCACTGTATAGGTGTGAGCACTCGACGCGTCCGTCAAGGCATATTCATCATACCTGTGGGTACGAATATATTTCTGGTAGTGCACAGCAGATGCGTTGCCAGGCCTTATTCAGGTCTTATCTTCACGCTGCAAGCGCGGTATCTGAATTTTTGGTCATCGCGGAGATGATTCGGGTGGCCCAGGAGACGTAATCTCTTTGTAGGGAAAATATGTGGCGGAGTCGCTGTAGGATTCGAGTGTGGATGTTAGCGACACACAGTATGATGTACAAGAAAAATAATCATAGGGTGCGCGACCAGCGCTCCCTATGGGAGTAGCCCCCGAGTGCCTATTCGAGTCGTAGACTCGAGTGGGGATTAAAAACATTTGCGACTGTTGTCGTCTTTGGTTGCTTGTTTCAGTCGAATATGCTTCCGGCGCTCCCTATGGGAGTAAACCGTAATTCACAATCGAATCGTTGATTCGAGTGATGGGTTTGTCTTGAATGTTCATACACCTGCATAAAACTTCTTTTGGGTGTGCGGCCAGCGCTCCTGTTAGGAGTAGCACCCGAATGCTTGGTTGAGTTGGAGACTTGAGCAAGGACTAAAGTAGTCAAAATTTTCTGCTGCTGGAATCAATGACGTCAGTGCTGATGATGTGATGACCTCAGTTGCCAAGCGTACTTGTGACAGGTAATGACGGTGGGTCCCACTTTCTGACTTCGATTTGACTGGGCGTGCGTAATCTTCTATTTTAACTCCGTCTCCTTGATTTCCGTACGTAATGGGAATAGTGGGGGACGGTTCGTGGTTCAGCTTCGCCACGTGTCGATGGCAATGTGCGGCACACATCCAGTAGGGTTTCTGCTGGCCGTTGGATGGCATCCACGAGGAGGTTAAGTAGCAGCGCAGCTGCGGTAATTTTCCCCATCTCTCTTCTTGCTCGTGCCTCCTTCGCCATTGCTGTTCTCTCTGCTTCCTTGCGCACTTCCTCTTCACGGCACTGGACCAACTCCGTGTCTTCCCCAGTTACTTTCTCTATTCACACCGCCATCGAAAGATGGGTAAGAAGAAGGGAGGCGCCGCTGCTGGATCTATGGCCACCATTTCCGCCACCAAGAAGAAGGGCAGTACTACCACCGTTGGCACCAGCGCCGCCATCGCTAGGAAGAAGAAGGGTGTGGGCACCCGCATCACCAACGATGCCTAGCGAGTGTCCATCATCAAGCCTTCCGAGCTGCATCTTCCTCGTCAAGATGGAGCTCTTCCTCCTACGGAAGATGATTCGTGAGTGCCCGGCGACGAGGTAATCCCTTGTCCTCCTTCGGGTTTCCGGGTGATGTTCCTAGCGTTCATCATCTGAGGTCTCTCTCTCCCCCTGCATCCTTTCTTCAGGGGTCTCCTTTGTTTCTATGGGCTCCAGCTGCACCAGCTGTCCCCAAATTCCATTATCCACATCTCTTGCTTCATCACGCTTTGCGAGTGCTGGCTCGGAATTAAGCCACACTTTGGCCTCTTCAAGAGGCTTTTTAAGCTGAAACGTCAGTCGGCATCTGGTTCGGTAGTCTATGATGGGAGGCTGCGGAATCCACGCCGACTCCTCTGCCGTCTACTTCGACATCAAGCTCACCGCATCTGTCCAAGGGTGGAGAGACAAGTGGTTCTACATCCACGACCAGAAGGCCTATAGAGAGCACTTTGGACTCGCGCCCTTCGATCCCGCGGCGACTTGTAAGAGGAGGCGCTCCTGGAAGAATGTCGTGATGCCTGGCGAGTCCGAGGAAACGGAGGTGCTGTATAAACGCGTCTGCGACCTCGAAAGCCGCATAGGTAAAGAAAAGGGTAGCGCCGCTCTCATTCACACGTGGTTGCGCCGTCGCGTTCAGCCTCTGCAAGTCAGGGTCCACCCAATGTACTGCTGGGATGGTGCGAGCGATGTCACTCGCATATCTGCCGAAGGTATTTCTGCAGGTGAGGTGGATAGGAGGGTGCGATTGGTGACCAAGTACACTGCTAAGGAGGTTCTCCTAGGCGAACCAGTCGTGCCTCCTTTCGACGCCTCTAACCCTCCTCCTGAGGTAGAACTGAAGTAGTTTTCTTTATCGATTACCATTATGGTGCTTGATATATAATGATGTATCTTCTGAATGCAGGACTAGAAGGTGTCTTCCAATTGGCCCCCTCATCCTGAAGGGGTTATCCCTCGAGAAGTGGATGAAGAGGACGAGTCGGAATCGACCGTCCCAATTGAAGACGAGGAGGGAGCCCCCGAGTATAGCGATCATGACACTCGCAAGTGTTCCCGCAATGAGGATCCTGACGCTTCTTCCCCGATGACACCGGAAGGTCCTTCTGCTGCTGCAGAGGAGACAATCCCTGCCGTTCATGTGTGCACCATGGCTCCTCCTGCTCAGGAGAAGCTGCGATTGCCGAAGGAGTCGTCGGATGGCTCCTTTGACCTCGACAATTTTAACTAGTAAGCCTTTAACGCTTACGAGTTCGGTTTTCTCTCTTTTGAGGTTGCTTTTTTCTGAAGTTGCGCTGGGTATGTTTTGTAGTCAAGCATCGTCGTCGTCTTCTGACGATGTCCAATTTGTGAAAGAGTCCAGAGTCACAGACTCCAAGGCCAAGGAGGTGGCCGAACGGTCTCCTTCTCCTCGGGTGGCCCTCCAGCACAATTCTTGAGTTCCCGCATCTTTGGGGAACACCGGATGGTTGCGGACGGCTGTGACAGTCATCTTCGGAGTCCCTGGAGGATCATGTAAGCGTCCTTTTTGCTGTTTTTTGGCAGTCGATTTTTATACTTTGTGTTGCCACCGAGTATTCTTTCTCCTTTGGTGTAGCTCATTGTGAAGGAAGCTGCACAGCTCGCGGAGCAAGTTCTTGCTATGGGTCGGCAGCACGCCCTGCTGGATAATCGCAACCACGCAATCAAAGGTTAGCTTTTGAATTTCATCATTGTCTTCGTGGAAATTGTAAATTCGATTGATGATACTCCTTGCGCTTTGTAGTTGAGCACAATGAACTTCTTCGTCGTGCTGCTTCCCTCGAGAAGGCGCTTTCCGTGGCAGCGAAGAATCGCGACGAAGCAGTCGTAGCCCTGGAGGAGTCGCGAAAACGCGAAGAGGAATTGCACTCCTCTACTGCTGAAAGGGACAAGTTGTTCGAAGAACAACTTTTCTCGACTGCCAAGGCCCTCTCAAGTAATTTTTCAGTTTGATATGTGTTGCTCCTGATTTGATGTCATGTTGCTGTGCTAACACCTTGCGTATGCAGATGCCGCCGGCCTGAGCTTTGACGCCTAGTCTCTGCGTCACGCGGATGCGTTGGCTGGCACTATTGCTGCAGTCGAAGACCATAGTGTTTCCCTGCAGGAGACACTGGGGAAGGCCAAGGATGTGTGCAGTCGCATCCGTGAGGACCTAGCTCCCAAGGCCGGGCTGATCGACAACCTTGATGACCTGGTGGAATCCCTCGCTGGAGGTGTTCCCGCGGAATTCAGGAACTCTCAGCGGTCCGTCGGTGCCACCATGGCAATCGCGATGGTGCAAGTCCATGGCATGGAGATGGATCCCGCCACTATTTCTGAGGCGATGCCTGTTGATGCCGGAGGCCAGCAGGTAGTGTTTTCTCCCTTTGCTGGTAGCTGCACTAAATATGGTCCTCAACTTATCGAGACAGTCGCCAAGTACTTCGAGGAGCGGCGGCGAGCGAAGGCGGCGAAGACCATGACATCTGGGGCTACCACCAGTAAGTCCGTGGCATCGGAGACTGCCACGGATGCGATGAAGCCCCCAAAGCCGAAGTCAAAGTCGAAGAAGCAAAACGCTCCTTAGTTTTCATGTGTAATAGCCATAGCTTTAGCCTTTTGCTTGAACCGTGTTTTGTGGGGGGTGTTCCCTTGACATTTATCAAATTTGACTGTAGTCTTTGTTTATCAATGCTTGATGAGTCTCATTTGCCTCTTGCTTTATTGTACCTCGGGTCCTTCGAGTGGTCCTCATGACCCTCCGCCCACCGATGAAACCTTGGCGCATTCACGCTCAAAGGTGGAGGAATTGTCGTTACTTTCGCGACTGCGCGATCGCAATAAGCAATTGGAGCATGAGTTGCCCATCATCCGCGGTAGTGCGGATGTGTGGAAGTCGAAGGCGGAGAAGGCCACTGCTCGCGAGAAGTATCTCTTGGAGGCAGTGGCGCAGTTGAATGAACAGTTCAAATGTTAGCTTTCTGCCTTCTCATCTTTTCTTTTACTCAATCGCGGCGATGCCTTGTCTTCACACTTTGATGTTTGCTTGGTGTAGTTGTTAGCGCTTGTCATCCACGAGATGAGAAGGATCGGGTGGACGTTCACATGAATAACTTGACCCAAGAGCAGCTTCAGGCGAGTGGGTACTTTTGGGTGGACCACGACCGTGCCATTGCATTGGCGACCTTACATGATCGTTCTTCTCGAGTGCTTCAATGATTGAAGAAGGCGCAGTCGTGCCTCAGACACATTTACCAGACGATGTTTCCTATGGATGTTGTCCCTTCAAGCCTGTTGGCCCTTTTCACGAAGTTTCAAGATTTAAGCGCGGTGCGCGAGTGCGTTCGGCAGCAATTGGTCGCAGGTGCGAAAGATGCCTTATCGATGGTGCGACTGTGCCGACCAGATGTGGACATCGCGTCCATTGCTGTTGGACCGCCGCCACCGCCAGAAGGGATGACCTGGAACATGGTGCCAAACTACCAGGCGGTTGACCAGCCAGCAGAAGACATCGTCGACTTCTTTGAAGAGCAGATGAATGTTCATCTTCTGCAGCAGTAGCATAGTTTGCATCATGCACATAGATGTATGAGTGTTGTAAAGTTCGTATGAATATGTTGGGTGTAATTAATACCCATTGATATGTGAAGAGCTTGCTAGCTTGTATATTTTGCGAGTGTATTGCACTCTGCAGTTCCTTTTCGTTAGCCTGACTTGTGTTTATCTCAGTACCTTGCCAACCTGTCAGGTGCATTGCAACTGGGTTGGTGTTTATCAAGGGTTCGATTAGTGTTGTGTCAGCTACTCAGGATACTGCGATTTGTTCGTAGAACGAGGGTGTAAAGGGTGACGGAGCCCCCGAGTGATAAAATTGCAAGAAAATAAGGGAAACTCAAAGTTTTGGGGCACTTAGCTATATTTATTCGCAGACTAGTACGAGGTACAATATGTGGCTAAGTAGCCTGGCTAAGTAGCCCTATTTGTAATGTAAAAACGACTAGGGGTAGAAACGACGCAACTGCGCGACATTCCAGGGGTTGGAGTATGCGACTTCTGTCTCAAAATCTTTAAGGCGATAGGCGCCACCTGGGATTACTTCCATAATCACGTAAGGTCCTTCCCAAGGGGACTCGAGCTTGAGATGCCCTTGTTGCTTCAGTCGCAGGACCAGGTCTCCTTCGACGAAGGATCTGGGGCGTAGCCTTCTGCTATGGTAGTTGCGGGGGCTTTGCTGGTAGATCATTGATCTCTCCGCTGCGATTTCCCATGCCTCATCAAGGAGGTTGATGGAGTCTTCGAGTGCAAGAGTTGACTCCTGCTCGTTGTAAGTGACCACCCATGGGGCTTTGTAGCGTACTTCTACGGGTAGCACCGCTTCAGCACCGTGCACCATGAAGAACGGAGTGTATCCCATGGCGCTGTTTGGAGTTGTATGCAGGATCCAAAGAACTGATTGCAGTTCATCTGGCCAACATCCAGCGGCTTGTTCGAGTGGTCGAAGGAGTCGCTTCTTGATTCCACCACAGACGAGGCCGTTGGCCTTTTCGACTTGACTGTTGGTCTGCGGGTGAGCCACCGAGGCGTAGCTTATGTTGATTCCCAGGTTTTCGCAGAATTCCTGGAACTTCTTAGAGGTGAAGTTCGTCCCATTGTCCATGATGATGCTGTGTGGCCCTCCAAAGCGGTATACAATGGACTCGAAGAACTTGACAGTGCTGGCCCCTGATTGATTTGTCACCGGCATGGCCTCGATCCACTTGGTGAATTTGTCAACTACAACGAAGAGCTAGACGTAACCTCCTCGCGAGGATTTTGGGAGCTTGCATGAAGGGCCAAGCCAATGGTATTGGCCGGAGTTCCGCGCCAGGTGCGTGAGGTTTGTCTGCGAACCACTAGCAAGCATTGCAGCGCTGGACGATGTCCTTGGTGTCGGCATGGCCGTGGTCCAGTAGAATCCATCTCGTAGAGCTTTGTCAATGAGGGCGCAACTGCCAGCATGGTGCCCACAAGTGCCTTCGTGGATGTCGACGAGGATGGCCCTTCCGTCCCCATTGGAGATGCACCGTTGAAGTACTCCCGTGATGCTGCGCTTGTACAAATCACCGTTCATGAGGGCGAATGCTTTGGATTGTTGCGCGATGTGTCGCGCGTCAGTTGAATTATCTGGTCGCCTCTTGCTGAGTAGATATGTGATGTAGGGTTGTGTCCAAGATGGCTCGATCATGATGACGCCCATTGGTCCTTCGAGTCCTGTATCAAGCTCCAGGCCGTCAAGTGCCATTGGATCGTTGGGTGGCGTAGCCCCTGAGTCCGTTGACGTGCTTGCTTTCTTCTCTGGAGCCTTGGGCTTGATGGAGCGCTCACAGATGTGCTCGAGAAATACCCCAGGTGGTATGGGGGCGCAGGTGGAGCCAATATTGGTGAGAAGATTCGCCTCTTCATTGCTTTTGCGACCCACATGTCGCAGCTCGTAGCCGTCGAAGTCTCCTTCGAGTGTGTCGTAGAGGTCGTGATAGGCGATCATGTTATCGCTCAGGGTGTCGCACTCGTGCATTGTTTGGTTGACTACCATCTTGGAGTCACCATAGATGATGAGCCTTTTGGCGCCGCAGGCTCTCGCCATCCGCATCCCATGGATTAGGGCTTCATACTCAGCTTCGTTATTGGAGGCGGTGAACTGCATTCGCAGGATGTATTTCATCTTGTCTCCTTGGGGAGATGTCAGTATGACACCTGCGCCAGCTCCGTCCTTTTGCTTGGACCTGTCGAAGTGCATTGTCCAAAGGTAGGACATATCTGGCTTGTCGGGGAGCTGGTTCTCCATCTAGTGCACGAGAAAGTCCGAGAGAACTTGCGACTTGATCGTGCCACGCTCTTGTATGTGATGTCTCGTGGAGACAGTTCGATTCCCCAGAGCGTGACTCGTCCGATGGCATCATGATTATTGAGTATGTGCCCGAGCAGGGCGTCGTTTACCACCACGATAGGGTGCTCCTAGAAGTAGTGGCGCAGTCGCCTAGCTATCATAAAGATGCCATCACCAACTTCTGGTAGTGCGGGTACCGCTGTTTCGTTGGCGTGAGTACCTCGCTGAGGTAGTATACTAGGCGCTAGACCCCGTGGACCTTGTTTTCTTTAGCTCGTTCCACCACGAGCACCGTGCTGACCACCTGGTTGGTGGCAGAGATGTAGAGAAATAGTGACTCCTTCTCACGTGGAGTCACCACTACTGGCGAGGTGGATAGTAGGCGCTTAAGGTCTTTGAATGCTTCTTGCGCTTCGTCTGTCCACTCGAACTTGTCAGCTTTGCGGAGAAGTTGGTAGAAGGGCAGTGCCTTTTCGCCCATTCGACTGATGAATCGACTGAGTGCCAAGATTCGCCCAGCCAGCTGCTGGATGCCTTTTACGTTCTTCGGCTTCTCCATGGCCGGTATGGCCTTTATTTTCTTCGGATTTGCCTCGATCCCTCTCGCAGAGATGAGATACCCGAGTAACTTCCCAGATGGCACGCCGAAGGCGCATTTGTCCGGATTGAGCTTGATCTGGTAGCGGTCGAGGTTGGTGAAGGTCTCACATAGATCGTCGATTAGCGAGGCTACTCTTTGGTTTTGATGACTATGTCGTCAACGTAGACTTGGATGTTGTGACCAAGTTGGTTCTTGAGGCAAGCCTGCATGCACCGCTGATAGGTGGCTCCTGCGTTTTTTAGCCTAAAGGGCATTGTGTTGTAGCAGAACACACCAAAGGGCGTTGTAAACGCTGTTTTCTCCTGGTCCTCCTCCTTCATTCGAATCTGATTGTAGGCTCAGTAGGCATCGAGGAAGCAGAGGCGCTCACATCCCGCGGTGGAGTCGATGATTTGGTCAATTCGTGGCAATGGAAAGTGATCCTTTGGGCATTGCTTATTCAAGGAGGTGAAGTCCATGCACATCCGCAGGATATCCGTGTCTTTTTAGGCACAAGCACTGTGTTAGCGAGCCAAGTGCTTTCCTTGATCTCGCGTATGAATTTTGCGTCGAGGAGTCTGTTGATCTCCATTCCGACTGCCTTTGCTCTTGGTTCGAACGATTGAATTATGCCTTGATCGCCTTGCGTATGGATTCACATTGAGTGAGTGCTCGGCGAATTCCCTGGGAACTCCTGGCATGTCCGCTGGACAACACGCGAAGATCTCCCAGTGCTCATGGAGGAATTCAATGAGCGCGAGTTCCTATGCAGAACTCAATTTGTTGGCGATGAGGGCCATCTTGGTCGGGTCTATTGGGTGGACCTGGACTTTCTTCGTGTGTACCAACGAGTCGAAGGACAGGTCAGGTGAACTTGGCCTGCTCAGGGGAGGCAGACTGTTGTCTGTCGACTCCTTCAATCTTTCGAGTTCCTCCTGCATGCCGAAGGACTAGGAGATTCTGTTGAATTCCCTGTCGCAGTTGTCAGACCTCTCGAAGTTGCCATTGATTGTGATTACGCCGTTTGGACCTGGCATTTTCATCTGTAGGTAGGTATAGTGCGGCACTGCCATGAACCTTGCGAACGCGACACGTCCGAGGTTGAAGTGGTATTGTGAGGGCCAGTCGACGACTTCAAAGTCGATGCGCTGTCGCCGAAAGTTTTGCGGCATGCCGAAGATGACGTCGAGGTTGATTTTGCCCAGGGGATATACGCCCTTTCCTGGGACGATGCCATGGAATGTCATATCTGAAACTTCCAGGTTCCCTCTAGGGATCCTCATCCCACGCAAGGTACTCGCGAACATGAGGTTGATGCCGCTTTCGCCGTCCATGAAGACATGACTCATATCGAAGCCCCCGATTTGTGGCTCGAGTACGAGGTGACAGTGGCCTAGACGAGGAACTTGACGCAGATGATCGCGCTTGTCGAAGGTGATGGAGGAGTCGCTTCCACTGAGGTACTCAGTGGTGGAGGGTGGAGAATTTATCGCCAGATTGACTTGGCAAGTGATGGCCTTCTGCACTTGATTTGAGGGACGCCCTTTTTGGATCATTCCAATGTTGCCCACGGCTCATGGGTATCGCTCACCTCCATGATGCTGGACTGGCGCGGCAGCGGGTGGTGGTGGTCCGGGCGGTGGTGGAGGAGCTCCATGTGCCACAACGCCTGGGGAGGCTCCATAGCCCCTATTGACTGCGTCACAATTCATCCGAGCCAGGCCTTCGTGGAGTTTGAGGAACTCGCGGTAGTCCTTGAGAAGGTGGCTGGATTTCTTCTCGCCGTCGTGCTTGTCGATGTAGAAGTGCATGTTGCATGGTCCGGATAGTTTGTCCTCGATAGATGTTGCGGGTGCCTCTTCGCGAGTGCGGCGCTGCCACACCTGCGTGGTTTTTCCGCTGTCGCGGTATCCACCACTGTGATATCCGCTGTTGCGGTTGTCGTCGTATTTGTGGGCGTAACCAGCTGCGACCATATTGACCATGTCGTGGTCATCGTAGACGTGCATTCGACGTTTGCCTTAGCGGTCGCGTCTGCGCCCGAGGTCGTCGTCGTCATCGGAGTAGGTACGGTTTTTCACCGAGTCTTCTCCATCAGCCCATCGATTCGCGATTTCCATCAGGTGGTCGATCGTTTTGGGCTTCGAGCGGCCTAGCTCCTCCCTGAGATCTATACGGCGAACGCTGCCGTTGAATGCGTCTTGCGTGGTCCTCCGAGATGTTTTCTGCGGAGTTCTTAATGATGGACCACCTCTGGATGTACGAGCGCAGCGACTCGCCAGATCTTTGCTGGTAGCTTCTCAGTTCCTCGATTGATGCGGGCCTTTTGTAAGTGCCCTTGAAGTTGCGTACAAAGCTGTAGACCGGCTCTTCCCAGCTGCGAATGGATCCGCACGGGAGGTTGTTGAGCCATGCGCGAGCGGCACCCTGCAGCTGCAGATGTAGGCATTGCATGGCCGTGCTTCGACTCCCGCCATGCAGCATGACAGAGGAGATGTGGTCCTCCAGCCAGATTTCCGGGTCCTGCAGGCCATCAAACTTTGGGTTCTCTGATGGGAGTTTGAACCCCTTAGGCATTCACTTCTGCCTGATGGCCCTGCTAAAGCATCTGGCACCGCAGAGCTCTGTCTTGTCTTCTTCTGAGTCAGTCGAACGAGCGCGCCTTGCTTGCATCTTGTTGACTTTGTGCTGTGTGATGTCATCACACGCGTCGTAGTCGCGATCATGCCGCCGTGAGCAACGTCGTCGTGAAAGATCATGACTTTCTTCATTGGAGGAGTACGAGTAGTAGTACTTATCCAGAGCCTTGCTTTTCTTCGGCTCTAGTGTTGGTTCTTTGTTGAGAACGTCCTCGATTAGCCCCAAGCCCGTGATCATAGATTGGTGCATGGCAGCTCGCGGGTCCCCAGCTGGTGGCTGGTTGTTAAGGAGGTACATGGTGGCCACTTTCACCGCAACTTGCGGCTTATTTGGGAGCATGTTGCCCCGCGTGTCGACTATCATAGAGCCAAAGTCAAGGACTTTCGCGGCTTCTACGCATTCTTGCTCGGTGAGGGGGGCCAGTCGAGATCGTCTCTTGTTGGCCACATACTCGTTGCCTTTGGAGGAGGATCCTCCATGGGAGGAGAGCCCGGCTCGTCGAAGACTCGACTCGTCCACCGCCTTTCTGCGCGCTTTGAGTTGCGCGATCACCTGCTGCTAGTGCTTGAATTCCTCCTTTAGCAGCCAATGGTAACCTATCAACATGTCCTGCGGTGTGTTGGGGGGTAGAGGATTGCCCCGTAGAGCTTCGCGATAGCGGGCCCACTCGTTGTCATTGAGCATGATCAGCATGCGTTCTCCGGTGTTCTCATTCGCCGTGAGCGATGGTTCTCCTCCTGTACCGTTGTTGACGGGCGCGCTGTTGCCACCGTTGGTGGGCCGCCGTTGGGCGCGTTGCCGTTGGGTATACCGCCATTGGGTGGCCCGGTGCCAGATCCAGTACCGACGTTTTCGCGATGGACGCCGGTGTCGCCCGCGTTGATGACGGCGCACATGAAGTGATTGGGGAAGCTGTTGCTCCCGCAGCTTTCAGATCCGGAGCCGTAGGATCCATCTTTTGTGGCTTGGTCACCCAGATCGGATCTGTGACTGCTGTCACTGTCCGTACTCCCAGCTGTTCCTGAGGTGTTGAGCTCGCTGAGGGTGCCGATTGGTGGCAGGAAAAACGATGCTAGAGCAATCGCGGGTGCTGTTGGCTGGTCAGGCATGCGAAGCGTGCCTAGTTGACCAACCTGGAAGCGGAAGCTCCCAATCGCTAGACTGATTCCATCACCCACGGACTCGAAAGCCGGGCAGGTGGCCGGCGTGTGGATGGTGAAGTCGAACATGCCGAAGAGCTGGCGAATCTATGTTGTTGCAGCGTTATAGATCGCGGTTGACAGAGCTGAAGAAGCCGCGACATCAGCACTCCCAATTCCCACAGACAGTGCCAATTAGCGAGGGTTAAAATCATCAATGCCCATTGTTATGGACTTGGGTTTTGGCGAAGGAGCGAGCGCTGGAGGCATCAATCGGCTAGCAAACAAGCACACAGGGACGCAAGGTTTACCCAGGTCCAGGCCTCGTAGAGGTCCCTACTCCTGCTTGTCTGCTCTTGGAATTAACAAAGAAATCGAAGATTACAGGAGTGCACAGATGCAATTAGGCGAGAGTTGTGGAAACTAGGGTTGTGATTATCCTCCTCGCCGCCCCTCCTAGCCTTTATATAGATAGGCTAGGTCTCGGGTAGCAGGTCGAGTCGGTTACAGATTAGGGTTTGCCCTTTGAACTTTCTATCTTAAGCTTCTTCTTGTCTCGCAAGCAATCGAGAGTCTATGGCAAATTCCTTATTGGGCCTTGGCAACACCGTGGGCTTCTGCCATATCTGGACCGTATATGCCAAACTCGAGTACCTGTAGGGTATACCCATGTCAATAGGGGATTGCTGAAATCTTCGATGGGAAGTATTATCCAAATTGATAGTTTAACTTAAGGGGAACACAAGAATATCAATAAGACTTTAGCAATTGAGACGTCACTCTCAACCACACATGTGTATCAATAAACTCAAGAGAAAACGGTGATGGCAGTAATTTGATTCGAGCAAGAAAAGTAAGACAAGAGCAATTGAAACAGTTTTCCAGTTTTCACCAGAAGTAGTGAATGTGTAACTCTCAGAGATTAAAACGTAGGCATGATGTCGTGGTGTGGAACACAGCAGTACCATCGGGGATGGCCTGAAGGGGACAATCAGGATGCTATCGGTGGCTACTCGCAATGGGTTGGGCACAAATACTGCAAACACAGCGATGTACCCAGGTTCAGAGCCCTCTTGGTGAGGTAATGCTCCTACTCCTGCAAGGATCTACTATCGAAGGGGGCGAATGCCCAATACAGATGCTCTTTGAGCTGTTTCCTTAGCTACTCCTTGCTAGAAGGAGAAGAAGGAGCTACTAAACTTGTCCAATGTGGAGAACTTCTAACTTGTCATTGTCTACCTAGAACCCTGGTACTACCTCCCCTTATATACTAGTTGAGGAGGAAGTTTATAAGATGGGTTCTAGGGTTTACTGTTTGCATCTAGGCCTTACAAAGTGGGCCGGCTGGACAGGGCGAAACGGTAGGCCCGGGTCCATTCAAGCCTCCAGTATAGGGGAGGACCATGCTATAGTGTCCAGTGCCCCTGCTTTACTCGTCAGCCGGCTCTTTATCCGTCAGTCGGCTCTTTATGCGTAGGCCGGAGCTTTCCTCGTCAGCCTCCAGCTTTGGCACAGTTGTTCGGTAGTGCCGGCCAGGCTAACCAACCTGTGCGGTCAAAGGTGCGCTCAGCGGGGAGCGTCATTCCCACCGTACTACCGCCAGCGGATCCGAGGCGGCCGGCTAGGAGCGGCCTCCCAGCCGGTTCTTCTAGCTACCCAGCTAGACGGGCCAGCTAGGGAAACTTGGATGTGGACCGGGTGGGAGATTCCACCCGGCTGTGGTTCCTTGGTCTGGGTCCAGATGGCGTGAGCTCCTTGGAGCTGGCCGATTGGTCCCGTCTTGGCCTACCCGGGGGTTATCCCCCCGACACTAGTCCCCGAGCGCGTCAGGACTTGGCCTCGTGGAGAAGTTCTTGCATGCTCATTTGAAATGATTGATGGTGTAGGTGCTTTGTCGTTTTCCTTTGTCTTGTAGTATTTGTCTTGTACCGGCTTGACCGATGGTCCCACCCACATGGTGTGAGCGGTGATCTTCTTGACCGGCTGTCGCACCCGGCCAGGAGAGGGATCACCAATTTGCTGTTGTCGTTGCTTGCGTCAGCCACGCCTGCCATTTCTGGCGCGCGTCGCGTCAGTTTGACTTCTTAGTCTGCCGCGGCAATTTCTGGTAACTACGCGCACACTTTCATCATTGTGTTTTTTTGGAGATCGAGGGCGCGGTTTGCCTCCCACAGTAACTCCAGCGGGATCTTCTGTGCGCGTGACTCTGGCACACATGATCGGCGTCGAACCGTCGTGGAGAAGTAAGGCAGTTGCCCGCCATGTGGCATGGAGGGAGGGCAACTGGCACGCCCGATAAATAGGGACGCCAAGGAGCGGGTTTTTTACTTCGTCTTCCTGTGCATGTAGCCCCTACTCTCCTTCGCGCTCTGGCCCTCCACTACTCCTCTGCGCTGCTGCTTCTTGGTCACCGACGCCGCTCCTTTTCTTCCGCAACAACGGGCCCCCGCGCTTCAAACACGACCACCTTCCCGAACAACATGCTGCCCAATGTCGCCGGCGGGTGGTGTGGCTCGTACGTCACCGAGGAAGTACCTGCGGGGGAGGTTCCTGCCTTCAGAGCAGATGGTGAAGCATCGCCTTGCTCTGGAGGGCGAGCGGGTGCCCAACCCTTGGCCTGGCGAGGCCATCATCTTCCTCGCCCACTTCGCTCGCAGCCTTGGGCTGCCGCTGAGCCGGTTCGTCCTAGAGCTGCTTGTCTCCTTCGACCTCCAGCTCCACTACCTCGGAGCCAACACCGTGGTGATGCTGTCACATCACGCGGCTTGCTGCAAGGCGTACCTCGGCATCCACCCTGACACCGTGAACTTCTTGAAGTTTTTCCACTTCAAGGTTCAGGTGGTTTGCAAGGGTGGCCTGCTGACGGAGACGGGCTGCTGTACCATCTACCCGCGGCTATCGGCAGTGATGCCGTGCCTGGAGCTTCCGGACACCATCAAGCTCTGGCAGCGCTCGTACTTCTATGTACGCAACAACACCGAGGTGGACTGGATCAAGATTCCAGTCTTCGCGAATGTCCCTTCCACTCGAAAGGTCTGGAGCGTCCAGCACTTGGGCGCCCAGGGTGACATCGACTGGATGGCCGCCCGGCTGGCGGTCCTAGTGGAGAAGGAGCGGCTCACCCCCGGGACATTTTGCTGTCCTGGATGGCGAGCCGTGTGCTACCGCTGCAGCACCGGTCGCACAAGATGTGCCACCTCTCCGGCCATCTGGACCCCACCCGGGTGTCCCGACTGGACGTGCCATACGCGGCTCTCCGCGAGTGGCTTGCTGCCATCTCCAAGGAGGTGCTGGAGGAGGACTGGGAGTTCTCCTGCTGGCCGTACCACCGCGGTCGGTTCCACCGAAGGTGTGTCTTTTCTCCTCCTTTCCTGGTGGATTTTCCCGAGGGATTCCTATTTCGTGCCTCTTATCTTACCTTGTTGAGTAGATTTTTACGACGCAGCTAGCGGAGGATGGCATGGGAGACAATGAGCTCCCTAACTTCGCCGCGGACCACAAGCCCACAAAGGCTCCGCCGGTGGATCCGGAGCGGTTCCCCTTGCGGGCCGACGAGGGCTACAAGTTCCCACCCGGTGAGAGTTTCTTCCTCGTCCTTGCCTACCTTGCTACTGCTGCGCTCTAGCCGCCCACCTGATGTTTTGCTTGTGCTGGAACAGCCACGCATGGCAAGGATGTGGATCTTGCCGAGGCTGCAACGCCCAGGGCCCGGGGGAAACGTGTCGCCCCGACCAGCGCTGCACTAGCTGGAGGTGGCGACAAGAAGAGCCACCGCCCTAGACATGCGGCCACCATGCCGAGTGTTGCCGGGTAGGTGCTTCTTGACTCCTGATACTTGCATTGATTGGTTCGCGCTTACTTTGTTCACCCTTGTCTTTTTCTTAGCGAGCCGATGGCCTTGCCCGGCTCCAGGATCATCGCCACTGTGCCCGCCCCTCCGCCTACCGGGGAGGGAAGTGCGCCGGCTCCGGCCCCCAAGGAGGCATCCGCTCCGCCGGCTAGGGCCGGTGCGGATGCGACGGAGGTGGTGCCGCCGGCTGCGCCCGTGACGCTTCACCTGGCCGGGGCCGTCTCTCGGCTTGCCGAGGGTCTTCTGCTTGGACACACTGGCACGGCTGCGCCTCCCTCTGGCCCGATGGCGGGCGTTGACTCTAGGGCCTACCGGGTGGAGGAGCGGTGGAGGTGCGACAGCCGGAGGTCCCTATCCAGTCGGCCGGTGGGCCCTCCATGGCCCCGGTGAGCGACGACGACCTTCAGGTCACCGGCTAAACGCCGGCTCGGGCTGCACCGCCGCTGGACGCTGCCCTGGCGCAGCTGTCGGTGATGGCACCCTTGGCTGTTGGCCAGGCCTGCTAGCTGGTGGAGGCACTGGAGCAGAGGCTTGGTCAGGCCAAAGTGCTGGGAGCCTCCATCGAGGTATGTGTCCTGCTGTCAATCTTGATGTTTGTTCACCATTTCGCCTCGCGCCTTGTTCTTAATTCTCTTTTTACCCAGAGGGCTCTCATCGACACCTCTAAGACCTCGCGGGACCTAGGTCGTAAGATTGCTTGCTCTGCCGTATCTTCTCGATTGCGCGATTTATCGCGCTTCCTGTTGAATATTGGTTACCCTCCTGCAGCTCTGCTGGCGGACCGGGATCATGAGGTGGCCCGGCTGGAGGAGTCCAACAAGACTCGCCAGGACCAGATCGCCCAGCTGGCTGCGCATCAGTAGTAGATGGAGATCAAGGCTGGCCAAGCCAAGAAGGTGGCGGACACCCGGACTTAGGCGCTGAAGAATCTGGAGGTGCTCTATGCCACCCAGGAAGATGCCCTCAAAGCTTCAAAGGCTAGGGAGGCGGCGACGCTAGGAGAGCTCTGCCAGATGGCCGAGATCGTCGCCAGTAAGTTTCTCAATCTCAGTCGGTATTGCGGTTTTGTCCTCTGCAACCCATATTGAGCGTTGTCTCTTTTCCTTGGTGCAGCTCAATATCCCGAGTCGACTGATCAGGCGCTGGCCCGCATCCCTGAGATGGATCCGGAGCGGGATCTCCACTCGGGAGAGCTGGTGGCGGTCGTGAGCGAGGAGGCGAACCGGCTTCGTGTCGCTACTCTCGAGGTCCACGACTACATCTCGCTCGACACCATCCAGCCGGCCACCATGGATGCTCTAGCCGGGAAGCTGTCGGACGCTCCGGATCTTATGGATGTGGCTTGGGAATGGGCGGCTCGTGGCGGTGCGGAGATGCTGTTGAAGTCCTGGTACCCAGATGTGGATCTACGGAGCCTTTCTCGTGGATTTCACCAGGGCACCAACTACGATCAGCTTTGCGCCGAAGTTCCTGGTATCCGCTCTTGTGGCATGAAGATTGGGAGCTTCGTCCAGCTGGACCGGGACTTCAGTGACCCGACTGGCACGGAGGCATATCACCACGACCCGGTTGTGCCGCTCAGTAAAGCCACGGCTACGCCTCGGACTGCCTCAGCCGATGTTGCCTCCAGCAGCCAAGCCCCAGCCAGTGCCTCCGGCCGCTCTGCCAGCTAGTTAAATCTGATCCCTGATATGCCAGGAGTATTTGTGGATGAAGAACATGTCTTTTCTTTGTGCGGTCGAACAATCGTCCTGGCTCTTGTTACTAAGCCCTGGTGGGAGCATCTCCTCCCTGTTGAAGAATCGTCTTGGTTTTTTCTTTACACTTTCTGTTTTTCATTTGCTGCATGCTTGTTTCTTTGTGGGGGCGCGTAAGCGCACCCACAGGGTGTAGTCCCCAAGGTTCGGGACGGGTGGAGGATACAGTCGAGTTGAAGCTCCTTTATGTTGTTGTCTGTTTGCAGGTTTCTGTGTGGTGGCGCGCAAGCACACCCATAGGGTGTAGTCCTCGAGGTTCTGGCCAGCTGGAGGATACAACCGGGTCGAATCTCCTTGACCTGCTCTGCTACCGCCTGGAAGCTACTAGCCTCCGGCTCTGGTGTTCGTCGTGGAACTTTGGCTCATGCAAACATAGAAAGAAACAAGTTGTTTGCCTGGTTAAGCATATGCATGTTAAACTATAATCTTAGATTTACTAGTTTTGAAATTTTGCTGTTTCACGCAAATCCAATGTATTTGCCCTTTTCTCAGTATGCATTGGCCAGTTTTGATGCTGTTCCCTTATTGGCTTCTAGCCAGAGTCGAAGGGGTAGCTTAGTATGCGTACTGCACGATACTTCGAGTTTGGGTCATTGGCCTTGGGAGAGCGAGCACAGCTGGGACGTCCAGACGTCTTTGTTTTCCTCGTGGCTTTTTCGTGTAGGGGCCTTCGAGCGTTCTGCTCTTGCCGGATCTGTCAGCCGGCTTGTGGTCTACAGCTGGAACCAAAGAGGAAGACCTAGGAACCGCGTACAGTACTTTGCCGCGTGGGTCGCGCAGCCATCTGGGCCAACCGGTGAGTCCCCGAGAGGGATCGCCGGCTCCGGGGTTAGAGCAATGTAGTCGGAAAACCAAATTGTGCAGCATGACTTGCTAATTTATTGCGGAGTCCCCGAGACTGTGTCGAGGCTCCCATGCTTGTTTAATACATAAAGGTAAGATACACACACTTCTTGTTCAAGTGTAAAAGGGGCAAAGCAGGCTCGTGTTCCATGGGCGTTCAGTTTCTTCGCCTGAGAGATCCATCGTGTTCTTTTCCGGCTGGCGGGCGTCGATGAGATAGTATGAGTTATTCTGCAGTGCCCGGCTGACGATGAATGTGCCCTCCCAAGGCTTAGATAGCTTGTGCATCCCCTTGGTGTCTTATACTAGCCTTAGCACCAGGTCGCCCTCGCGGAACGAGACGCTGTGGATCCGTCTGGCGTGGTAACGGCGCAAGTTTTGCTGGTAGATGGCGGATCTGGACAAGGCTAGCTCACGTGCTTCTTCAAGAAGATCAACGCTGTCTTCCCATGCTTCTTTGGCTTGCTGCTCTATGTAAAGAAGTTTGCAGGCTGCGTCGAAATCGATGTATGTGGACAAAACCGCCTCCGCCCCGTAGACGAGAAAGAAAGGAGTGTAGCCGGTGGACCGGTTTGGCATGTTGCAAAGGCTCCAAAGCACAACCGGGGGATCGCATCAGTGGCTCGATCAGCCGGGGCTTGATTCCGGCTAGGACTAGGCCATTTGCTCGCTCTCACTGTCCATTGGATTGGGGGTGAGCCACAGATACCAGGTCCAGGCGGATGCCCTTGTCTCCGCAGAACCGTGCGAAAGCTCCCTTGGCGAAATTTGTGCCATTGTCGGTTATGATGCTATTGGGGTAGCAAAAGCGTGTGATTATGTCGTGAAGAACTTGACCACCGTTGGTCCATCAAGCTTCTTATTGGTTTTTGCTTCTATCCACTTGGTGAATTTGTCCACTACCACCAGCAAGTGAGTCATGCCGGATCTGGCCGTTTTAAAAGGGCCAACCATGTCGATCCCCCAGACGTCAAGTAGACAGGTGATGGGAATTGTCTTGAGTGCTGCAGATGGAGTGTGCTTCTGCTGGCTGAACCGCTGACAACCGTTGCATGCTTTGACGATTTGCTCGGCGTCTTCTAGTGCCATGGGCCAATAGAACCCATGGCGGAATGCCTTTGCCACTATGGCTCGTGATGACGCGTGGTGGCCACACTCGCCCTAGTGAATGTCTGTCAACAGCCGGGTTCCTTCTTCCCGGCTCACGCACCGCTGATAAATGCCCCCAACACTGCGCTTCTAGAGCTCGTTGTTGATGATGGTGTATGCGCTGGCTCTGTGCTTCACCTGCCTTGCTTCTACCTCCTCTTCGGGTAGTTCTCCGTTTGCCAGGAATTTCATGAATGGCTTGGCCCATGTTGGGGTTTCCCTGATGGCGTATACTGCCTGGATGAGCAGATTCACCTCTGCACGGATGGCCGGGCTGGATCCGTCTGGTGGTCGACCCTAGCGAAGTAGCGGAGCCGGAAGCCTCTAGGCTGGACGCGGTAGTCCCCATGTGGGGTGAAGCAATCCTCGGGTGCAGTGGAGCAGTCCTCGGGTGTGGTGAAGCAGTCCCCGGGTGCGGTGAAGTAGTCCCCGGTGCGGTGAAGCAGTCCCCAAGGTCTTGGAGCCAACCGTCCTTGGGTCCGCATCCAATATTACGGAGTCGGATTCGGGAGACGGCGTGATTGATGGATTGCGCAAGTGCTTGAGGGAGACTCCAGGCGGAATTGCTTGTCTTGTTGACCCGATGCGGGCGAGCGTGTCTGCGGCCTCGTTGTTTACCCTGGGAACATGGTGAAACTCACACCCTTTAAAATAGGCGCACAACTGTTGCACGAAGAAACAATATAGAGCCATGTTTGCGTCCCTAGCATCCCAGTCGCCCAACACTTGTTGTACCACCAGATCAGAGTCGCCGATGCATAGGATGCCTATTTCTTTTGCCATCTTGAGGCCATGGACAAGCGCCTCGTATTCTGCAACATTGTTGGACGCGCGGAAGTGGACCTGTAGCACATATTCCAGCCGGTCTCCTTTGGGAGAAGTGATGACCACTCTGGCTCTGAGCCCTCCATACATCTTGGAGCCGTCAAAATGTAGCTACCAATGCATGGAGTCAGGGCAAGGCAGCAGGTACTGCGTCTCTTCCCAATCAACGAGGAAATCCGCCAAGGCCCTAAACTTGATCGCCGTTCTTGGCTCGTATTCAATGTTATGGGCGGCAAGCTCTATGGCCCATTTCGCCACCCGGCCTGTGGCATCTCTATTGTCGATGATCTCCGAAAGTGGCACGAGCGCCACCACCGAGATGGAGTGCTCCTGGAAGTAGTGCTTCAATTTCTTGGCGGCCATGTACACGCCGTACACCAGCTTTTGGTAGTGAGGGTAATTCTGCTTCAAGAGAGAGAGTACCTCACTCAGGTAGTATACCGGTTGTTGCATCGGCTGCTCTTTTCCTTCTTCCGGCCTCTCCACTATTAGCACCACACTGACGACCCGGTTGGTTGCTGCGATGTACGTCAACATGGGTTCCTTCGCTGCCGGTGCTGCTAGGATAGGTGGTGAAGTGAGCATGCACTTGAGGTCACAGAAAGCTTCATCCGCCTGCGATGTCCAAACAAATTTGTCCGTCTTCTTCATGAGTTGGTACGGTGGGAGTGCTTTCTTGCCCAATCGGCTGATGAACCGGCTGAGGGAGGCCAGGCATCTGGTAAACTTCTGTACATCTCGTAAGTTCATGGGCGGCTGCATGCGCTCGATTGTACCGATCTTTTCCAGGTTCGCCTCGATTCCTCGCTCTAATACGAGAAAACCAAGGAGTTGACAGGCTGGGACGCCAAACACGCACTTCTTCGGGTTCAGCTTCATCTGGAACCGACGGAGGTTGGTGAATGTTTCCTTTAGATCTTCAAGGAGTGTTTGGCGTTCCTTGGTCTTTACTACCACATCATCGATGTAGGCGTGTATGTTTCTGCCGATCTGAGTCTGCAAGCATTTCTGCATGCAGCATTGGTATGTTGCTCCAGCGTTCTTTAGTCCAAACGGCATAGTGGTGTAGCAGTAGGCTCCGTAGGGAGTGATGAATGCTGTCCTTATTTGATCAGCGGGGTTCAGTCGGATCTGGTGGTAGCCGGAGTATGCGTCCAGAAATGACAACAGCTCGCAACCGACTGTGGAATCGATCACTTGGTCTATCCTTGGCAGGGCGAATGGGTATTTGGGGCACGCTTTGTTCAGACTGGTGTAGTCAACACACATGTGCCAAGTCTTGTTCTTATTTAGCACGAGTACGGGGTTTGCCAGCCATTCCGGGTGTAAAACCTCCATGGTGAATTCGGCTGCGAGTAGCTGGGTGATCTCCTCATCAATGGTTCTTCTTTTTTCTTCCGCAAAGAAGCATAGTGACTGTTTGACCGGTTTTGCGTTCGGCCTGACATGTAAAGAGTGCTCGGCGAGCTCCCTCGGAACACTTGGCATGTCCTTGGGGGACCATGCGAAGATATCCCGATTCTCACGGAGATCGACGAGCGCGCTTTCCTATTTGCTGTGGAGGCCATCTCCGACTAGGACGAACTTGTCCGGCTCGGCCTCGTTCAACATGATATTTCTCTTGCCCTTGGATGGCTTGAACTGCGCTTCTCCGGTCGGCTTGGGCTCCGCAACCTTCTGCAGGGCTGCCACGTTCCGCATGATTATGCGCTTCTCTTCCGCGATGATCATGGCTTCCGCTATCTTGGACCCGTCTGTGGCGCACTCCACAGACCGTCTGTAGCAACCAGCCACGGTGATAACGCCCTTGGGCCCTGGTAGCTTCATCTTGAGGTACGCGTAATGCGTTACCGCCATGAACTTAGTGAGCGTCGGGCACCCTAGGATTGCATGGTACGCACTGTAGAGGTTTACCACCTCGAACCAGATGGGCTCGCGGCGGAAGTTATCCTCCATGCCGAAGATGACGTCTAGCCGGATCTTTCCGATGGGAGAGTGATACGGGCCCAAAACGGCTCCGTGGAAGGAGGTGCTTGACGGCTCCAGCAGCGACTCGCTGATACCGAGCCGGTCTAGCAAGCTGCGGTACAGGAGGTTGATGCTGCTCCCTCCGTCTACGAGGACGCGGGAGAACGTGTAGGAATGCTTTTGGGAGACAATGATAGGATCCAAAACCATCGCGTAGGTGCCTGGGTGAGGCAGCTCAGCTGGCTGGTCCTTCCGGCTCTATGCAACTTCTTGCTCCGACCAGTTGAGGTACTGGGGAACGGGAGGAACGATTGCGTTCACTTCCGCCTCGCGACGCCTCTTGTTGTGCTTGGTCTCCGGCTCCATTGTGAAGATGTGGTAGTTTCCCACCTAGCGGGGGTAGTTGTTAGCATCATCTTCCCTTCGGCGCTGGTTATTGCGATCGCCTGGCGGCCCACCGGCTGGAGGAGGCGGTGCCTGTGCAGCCGGTGTACCAGCGATCTCTGCCATCTTCTTCGTCCAGGTGCACTGGCGTGTGGTATGCATAGCCGGTTTGTTGCCTCTGCTATGGAACTTGCATGGCCCATCAAGCATCGACTCGATGGTGTACTTGGGCCTCGGAGGCCGGTCATCGGGCTTCTATCTCCGGCTTCCGCCTGCAGCCGAATCCTCCTGCACTTCCGCTATCTGCCTGGAATCGTACTGGTTATCCGGCTGGTCATCCTTTCTCTTGCCGTGGTGGTTGTCATGTCACCTGGAATTGTGGCCATTTCCTTCCGGCTGGCGCCGATCCACGATGACGTCAATGATTATTTGCCCTTGGTCGCCCACCTGAACGGATCTTTTCATTGCCACGTCGGCCGTGGCGTACTTGTCTGCGATGGCCATGGTCTGCGCCATGGTTGTGGGCTCCACCCGGTGAAGCTTGTGTTTGAGGTGATAGTGGAGTGCAGCATGAATAAGATTGATCATATAATAAATTGCAAATAGCATGGGGTTTTTCTCTAACTCCGATGTGTGTTGGTATGTGCTCTGAATTTAGCTATGCGCACTAACCAAGAGAATTTGCACAACATCTATTATCCTACCTGCCCATTTCACCGGGGCCAACTTGGAACTATAGGTAATTAAGGTCTACCCTTTCGAATAGCCCGGAACAACGCATTAACACTCCATGAACACATAGAATCCTCAAACTAAAACATCTCTCCTTGTTTTCCCTATATGTCGTTTTAGGGTTCACAAGTTCAACATAATAATAGGCAATACACTTTGCAGATAGATACCAAACTGAATTATATGATAGGGCAAAATAAGCGCAGTACTGAAATGATGCCACTCGGGCCCTAGTAGCAAGCATTAAACATAGCTAAAGTGCATCAACACAATAGAAGAATATCTTCAACACAAACCCCTCAAATCTCAAACAACTAATACAATTACATGATCAATCTCATCCAATCCCCATCCACCTCATATGCCTACAGCGAACTACTCACCCATGGTTGGGGAGATGGAGCTCATGGTTGATGGGGATGAAGGCGGTGAAGATGATGGTGAAGACGGCTTCCGGATCCCTCCCTCGGGGGAGAAATCCTGGATCAATCTGACCCCAAAATCAAATATCATGTCTGTGGCGGCGCTCTGTTTTGCGAAAAGCTCCGTCCTCCTGGGGCAACCAGTTTTGGGGATATATAAGGGAGTACGTGAAAACCGAAGGCGAGACGACGCTCGTGGGCCAAACAAGCATGCCACACGCGGCCACACTACCTAGCCGCATGTGGTGTGCATGTTTGGGCCTCAAGCACTCTCTCGTGTCCGTCTAATGCTCAAACTACTTTAGATAAAAAAAAGTGGCCTGGTATTTTTCCCGATTTTATTTCCTGCAAAAATAACCAGAAACGAGACTTTGCGAAAAATATCGTCAAATCCTGTAGTTTTAATCAAATATCGGAGGATTCCGGAGCAAATTTTGAGGCAAAGTACTTGGAAAAGTAGATGCATTTTGAATGCATCAGCTGCGGTTGCACCGGTACAAAACAATGGAGGCGAGCAGTACCCGCGACCGCTCGGGAACATGGGCATGATCCAGAAAGGGCGCCCCTCAAACGGGTTGAAGAAAACAACCACTCTCCAAGTCAATTTGGAAGTCAACGCCCCTCACTCAACCCCCGAGTACCTCAGTGGGTCGGAGTGCTGCATCACCTTCGACAGGAGCGACCACTCACGCCAGGTACCTTGCCCAGGCCATTCTCCCCTGGTGCTCGAGGTGCAGATCGGCGGATTCGAGATGAGTCGAGTCTTCATGGACAGCGGCAGCGGCATGAATGTAACTACCTCGGTGAATTACGCTCCTAGTACAAGCCTGGATGATCAGAAATGGTTGAAATAGTACGGTGGGGCCCAAATGCCACTCACAGGTAGACCTTTCGGCTGTCCCAACCATTTCCAAACATCGGGACAAGAGCAGGCGTGAATCGGCAAAGAAGGGATCAACTACATACACAAATGAGTATGTATGCAAGCCACCATACAATAGTACATCAGAGCCATTCCATCTAAAAAGAAAGGAAATATAGCAACGCCATACGGCAAGATCCAAATATCCTAGATAGATATAATAGTTTAGGATATCTCCTCATACATCAAAAATCAGAGTATCAGGCGGAAGCGGAAGACAAAATTCGAGTACGGATAAGAAGCAAATCGGCATAAGATGCCCCATAAATAAGCACATCCCGCCCACAGATCTCACGGATCCCCGTTCCCGGAATCTCTACACCGAATGATCGTTGCCCACATCGTCCGTCTCTTCCACCCAGTATCCATCTTGCGAGTGTACATGTTCATCTAAACCAATAATTTATCGTGTGAGACCCTAGGGGTACTCAGCAAGTCTTTATGCCTCTAAAGGGGACACAACCTGGGGTGACGCAATTGCAGCAAAAGATAAACCCTAGCAATTCTATAGATACTCGCTAACCATCCGCCTAACCATAGATAGACGGATGTCCGTGAATTAATAACAGATTATATAACAGTTAAAATGGTAATATCCACAGATCCATCCTCCTCCTCGCCATCGACGAGGAAGCGGACGAACAACCCCCATCCGTTGGCAGTTTATTATCCATTCCATGAGTGTTGTACTATTTACTAGTCGGTACCTAGTCTAGTCAAATTAAAGCGGTACTTTAGTTATGCTTGTCTATGATCGAGAACTGTGCTCCAAGTCGTCCATAACCATGGACACGGCCAGAAAGTTTTACCTAGGGTGCACAAATAGCAACACACACTCGATATGCCTCGAAAAACCAAATCAAAACCCAACAAGCGATCACGACAAAGCAATCACAGGATTCAGAAATATTTCAGGGGGCCACCCCATTGAGCTACCCGCAACGAAGTTAGCTGACTCCGAGACAGTCTCAAGGTTTGTGGAGCCATGTGTATCGGGAACCCGAAGTGTGGCTGGCTTGTCGACATAAAGGGTCACAGACCTAAGCGACAAAGTGTGCATTACCTCGCACAATCTTAAATTAAAGCGAAAGCATGGCATAAGTACAGGATAGTAAAATAAATCCTCAAACTAGTTTGTGGCCCTCAAGAAATAAGAATGAATCAAGCTCGCTCAGGGGGTCCATAAGCCTCCGGATGTGGAGAGCGAATATTCTTGGAACAGGAATCAAGTACTCGGGGTCTTCACGGGACACAAGTGAGCCTGAAAAACCAAATAGCGAATATGGCTCACCGATGCCACTTTCATTAGTTATCCCATTACTACTCAAAGTTAAGTTGTTTAGGTACCTCGTTATCCATCGACACTCACATACCCTACACATGCTGTTCTACACGCATGGCTCAAACAACTCCATAGTAATGGCTCATAGGGTGGAGGAACAAGCTTCGTGGGGTTTAAAAATAAAGGCTATGCAATACTTGGGATTCAATTTAATGCAATCGCGACTCAATGATGCAAGAATAAGATATAGGCAATATGTACTATATGTATGCAAGCATGTGGTAGTTCTTGCCTGGCAGCTCAGTTGAAGCGAGAGATGGATCAGGTAGTGCTCTGGTTCTCTTGATATATCCCCTCAGCCTATTCAAGAAGAACCAAACAAACAAGGGCCAACATAAATAAAGTGCACAAGCATATGAATAAATGCGACAAGCAAACAATCATGCCATGATGAATGATGCACAATTTGCATGGTATTAAGGTAGCATGGCATGGGTGAGGTGTGGAAACAAGATTAAATCATTTTATGGGGTTTTTGTCCCATTTTATTCTCATATTAGTTGCTGTATACAATATATTTATATGATGCATGCTTCAAATTAAACCAAGGAATGCATAAACAGAAAGGTCTCACGAGCTAATCATTTTAGACATATCATTTGTTGAATTTGGAGTTATAAAACAAAAGTTATTAATTTATTAAAGAAAAGGGGCATTTATTGTAATTTAAATAAACTTGGAATTTTAAATGTTCAAAATATATTTTGAAGGTTATATTTGAAATCTTCATATTTTTCTGATTTGAAAACACATATTATAAGTATTATTTGGATTAATATTTGAAAAGTTATTTAAAAACAGAATTTAAATTTGAATTTGAATTAATTAGAAAAGATCTGAATTTAAAATGTAAGCAGATAAATACTTTTGTTACTCAGGATTAGCTAGACTCAGAGACACGTGGCGGACGGGTGGGCCTCTCGCTGACTGGGATTCCATCGCTTGGTAAACATTTTACAATGGCTATTCTAGCTCAAGCGAATGACAAGTGGGCCATCGACCACGGTCCCACCTTGGCGAGTGGGCGACAGGCGACGGCACCTTGACGGATGGGGCCAAGGTGGAGCGCGGTTGCGGAATCAAAAGCCTAGGGGTTTTTCAGCCATTGTGGTGGTGGGAGCCTAGAGGCGCGGGTTGCGGAGAGAAAAGAACAGGGGGGTAGGTGCAAACAGCGGCCATCTTTTTTTCTTCTCGTCGTTGATGACCGATCGGTCGTGACGCGAGGTGGGGATCGAACGGGTCGCGAGGGCGTGCGAGGCGCTGGCCTGGCTAGGTGGAGGTTGGTGTGCAGGAGGTGGGCGAGGACTAGATAGGGTCTCTGTGACGCCGCGAGGAGGACGAGCGCCACGCGGCGCCTGAGGGTGCACGCAAACGTCTGGCGGATCTAAGCGTCTGATGCGAAGGGACCTTGTCAGGGAGGAAGAGGGGCTCACCGCGAGGATGTCGGTGGCGATAGATCGGGTCGGCGAGCAGTGGATCGACGAGGACGCAGACGGACGGCTCGGGTTAGGGTTTCGGAGAGGCACGTCGGTACTGGCGGCTCCGGTGCTCCTCTTCGTCGACGGCGTGTACAGGGCGAATCAGGGGACCCTTCCCGATCTTCCAGGCCACTCCACGGATGCGCGGCTCGACAGGATCAACAGGACGCGGAGGAGGCCGACGGTGGGCGGCGATGGCGTGGCGGTGACGGTGGAGAAGAGGGGGAAGGAAGCAGGGTGCTGGGGCTGGATCTGGCGAGGCAGAGAGGAGAGCCGGGAGGGAGTTAAAGCAGAGAGAGGGGAGGGGGTGCCGTGGGGAGCAGGTAGACGATAAAGGTGGCTCGGCCACCTTTATCCTCCCTCTCCTTCACGTGCTTTCGATTGGCAGGCAGGGCAGGGGGTGGCTTCTAGGTGGGGACGGCAGGGCAAGGAGGCAGGGCAGGCTCGGGTGTCCCTTGGCAGAGAGAGAGGGAGCTAGAGAGAGGAGGGGGGTAGCCTTGGGTTGGTTAGAGCTAGGCTCGGGCTAGGGTTAGCATTAGGGTTTGGGTGGGGTAGCTAGGTGGCAGGGTGGTCAAGTGGGGCCAACACGGGTAGGTCATGGTGGGGTGGCTCGGCTAGAGGAAGGAGGGAAAGAGGGGGGTGTACTTAGGGTGTGGTTTAGCTTAGGTGTAGATTAGGGTTTAGGGGAGGGGGTATGGGTATGGTGATGAAGGGTAAATGATGGTCTATGGACTAAAGAGAGAGAGATGGAGTGGTTTTGCTAGGACAAGGTCAAGCCAAGAACAACTAAGATCAAACCAAAACAAAACAAGAAAAGAGGGGGAGGTGGTGTAAGCATGATCAAATAAGTTCAAGCTAAAAGAGAGAGATGAGAGCCTGAGAGCAGCCCCAAAAACCAACTAAAATCCAAATGACAAGCTTAAAGAGTACTTGCATGGCCCATGCAAAATATTTAATGCCATGATAATTCTTGTGAAAACAATATTATTTCATGGCATTATTATTATGCAACCCAAAATTGGAGTAAGGCCCAAGCAAAAGAATTTAGAAAGAATTCCAAGTGGAGTATATGGAGATGATCACATTGGATTATATTTGGGGCTTGCTAGTGTGTATATGCCACTAGGTATTTAATAAGCCCTCAAAAATACCCCAACATGATGATAACCCCAAAACCACACATATGGAAGCTAGGAAAGGTTCCACTCACAAGGCATGCAAAGGTGGCCATGTGGCTCTCATGTTTCAATATTGTGAAAACAACATGATGCTAAGATGAGAGCATGTGGAAAGAATTGGATCCATCCCAACCCACATGAGCTAGAAGTAAAACCATTAAATGCCAAGCTCATGTTTAGTTGGATGGTGGAATTATAAGGTGGTGAAAGAAAAAGGTGGTGGAGTTAAACAAGAGACATGCCCCCAACTCAACTTGGGCATTAAACAATATATCAAGAACCAAATACAATATCAAGAGGCAAATACAATTTACAATGCATATGAGAGAAGAACCAAATCAAAAAGGGTTTTGTATGATGCTCAAATGCAAGGAGGCATGATGACATGAGCATAATATGATGATGATGCAACAACTCTATATATATTAAGGTAGCATTATATAGACTAGGCTAGTAGCATTGCAATTGTTAGACAATTGGGATGCTACAACTCTCCCCCACTAAACAAGAATCTCGCCCCGAGATTCCTAGGAAAAGAAACAACACAAGAAGAGGCGGGTGTTCGGAACGAAGGTGACCCTTGCGTTCCCGAGATGATGTCGAACGGAATGGTGCGACCACTACACCTTGCAAAACTTGCTAGACTTGTTGCGAGTCTTGCGTTTTGCTAGAGACACAAAGGTTTGGATGGATTGAAGGATAAAAGAATAGAACCACTTGTGAAAGAGAGGAGAAGATGATGTATCATGGATCAAGATAGACACACCGTTAAGATTGAAGATTTTCTGATACTAGAGAGGATAGATCTTTATCTCGCCGGAAGAGAAGAGCTAGATTGGAGAGGTTTTAACCACTATGACAATAGCATCGTATCCTCTCTCGGATTTGAGAAAAGAGGTACGGAAACAATATTGCCTTCAAACAATAGAGTCCCTTGATATCAACAGGAAGATTTAGCTAGACATCATCGGATTAGATTCTTCTTGCGCCGGTAAGAACCAGAGGATCACGCAATTGAGGTGCGCGGATATAACTTCCAGAGATGGATGTGAAGCCAGATCATGGTGGAAACCCGAGAAGCAAGGATATGGAGGATCTGGAGTTTATTGTAGAGATGCTTATTGCTTCCTTTAGCCTTGAGGCTAACGCAATAGATTTGCGGGTGATGGCATCAACCATAATTGGCTTTACCACCGAAAAAGAATTGATGAAAACAAAGAGAGAGATAGTTTTTTTTTATCTTGTTTGGGGATGTCGAGCACCGGTAGAAAGACGAGGACCGAAAGAGTTTGCGTTTGTTTCCACCAGATAATAGAAGATTGGCTCCGTGTAGGAAAAGACGAGATCACCAACAAGAGATTATTGATTACTTTCTTCGAGAGAGCACTCCGGAAAGACAAGGATGGAAGTAAAAGTACCAAGGGATAAAGGCCACTTCTAACTTCCGTGGAATGAGTGAAATCACATAAATTCCCCAATTCAATGTACAAGAGCGAATGATAAGAGTAGTGGTATGGTAGCTACTCCATCCCGCACTCAAAGCATTACTCCGCACATGAATAAGAAAACCATGCAACCCAACTACCGAAACAGACTGAAGGTATTGACAAGGATAACTCATGGAACTCCGTTAGCAAACCAGGATAGATGCAAACGATACGCCGGATTCAAGATAGATAAGGGTGATGATGTCGTCGTCTTGTCGGAAGTACCAAGCCACCGGAAAGATATGACGGAAGATTACGGGGACAACTGCAAGATTCCACAGATAAAGAAAAAGATAGCACCACTTGAACCGAAGGATTACGAAAGATCTGAGAAGTCTTCATGGCCTCCGGGGGATTGAGCATAAACGATAGCGCGAGAGGTTTTCAAAGGATCACTTGACGAGACTGAGGTGAAGGAACTCCATGTTCTTCTTGAAATGATTGAGAGAGATTTAGCAGTCTTGAGGAAAACTTCGGCGGAACGACGATGATAACTCGCCAACAAGGAACAACTCCGGATTGGTTGAAGATGGGGGATGGCATTAACAATGGAGTTGCTGATTCCAGAATTGAAGCGATGTATTTAGCGTATGACGCGTAGATAGGTGACTTCAAAAAGTCAGAATTCTCACTTTGAGACTTTGCACATAGGCAGTGCTCACGAAGCTTGAGAGAAAGAGACACAGATGATCTTCCATGTCCTTCCATTGATATGGAATGGCAAGCATATTACCAACATATACCACCATGGATTAACAAGATATTCCCAGAATATCAAGTTCAAGAGACGGGAGAAACGAACGAATGCTCGAACACTTCATGAGCTCAACGCTCTTAGAAAGATCAATATTAAGAGCACGGGTTCGTGTTGAAGAAAATGCACTGGAAGATTAGATTATCTGGTCCTCCGGAAGAAAAAGAGATGTCACCTGGTTCCCATTGTTGATCGGATCACCGGATACAAAGATAAAGAGATCTTGGATAAAGAAACGATGATATAGCTTTGCTTATGGTATGAGCTATCAGAGACGAAAAAGATGTGCAGATATGGAGTTGAAAAAGATGTGCAGCATGATGGATAGATGATAGACCGCCATAGTGCTTTGATAAACTCCGTATTTCCAAGGATGCTTGAATAAGCATAGATAGGATCACGGTGTACTCAAAATCACAGGAGTATCTTTGGCAATCCGGAGTGGTAGCATTTTCCATATTCCAATCGACACTATCATGAGTGGAATATAGCTATGCCGAGAACCAAATTACAATCACCAGCATCGGATCGACACATGTTATGTAATTAGCCCAAGAGAAAAGGAGATGAAAAGAAACTCCAAGATTACGTGCCGGTGACAAAAGAATGGGTTAGCATGGACATGCTGATAAAAGGAGATAGATAATGTTTCACACACGACTGAAAAGGAGTGTGGAAACACAGATGTATCAAAGAAAAATTTTCCGCATTTTTCGGCATTAAAATACCAATAGATGCGCAAAATCTCCTAGCAGATAGAGATTAGCTACTGATGATTTCACAGAACATGGAGTTGCTAGAAGGAAGAACACCCTTAAGAAGATGGCACCGGTTAACAAGGAGTCAGATAGGTCGCGCCGGTTTTCAAAAGCCTGTCAGTATGGAATGTACCAACAGTTGATAACCAAAGGCAGATTGTGATAACAACTTGGATGCAACAGATAGACAAGGAATTACACACACACACACACACTGTCTATGGTACTACGGAAACCCAGAACACGTGAATCCTAGTTTGAATTTTAAGAAGAGGATTGAAAACGTTACACTTCCTTACCAGAAAAGGGTGGGTGGGTAAGAAGAAAAGTGGAAGCAGTCCTACTCTCGCTTTTATTTTTCCTAGTATACATAACTACCAAAAATATTTGCTAGATGACAACGACCATTTGGCTGAGACCACGAAGGTCGGGATGGCTCGATACCAATTGTAACTACCTCGGTGAATTACGCCCTAGTACAAGCCCGGATGATCGAAATGGTTGAAATAATACGGTGGGGCCCAAATGCCACTCATGTGTAGACCTTTCGGCCGTCCCAACCATTTCCAAACATCGGACAAGAACGGCGTAATCGGCGAAGGGATCAACTACATACACAAATGAGTATGTATGCAAGCCACCATACAATAGTACATCGAGCCATTCCATCTAAAAAGAAAGGAATATAGCAACGCCATACGGCAAGATCCAAATATCCTAGATAGATATAATAGTTTAGGATATCTCCTCATACATCAAACATCAGAGTATCAAAGCGGAAGCGAAGACAAAATCCAGTACGGATAAGAAGCAAATCGGCATAAGATGCCCCATAAATAAGCACATCCTGCCCACAGATCTCACGGATCCCGTTCCGGAATCTCTACACCGAATGATCGTTGCCCACATCGTCTGCTCTCTTCCACCCAAAGATCCATCTTGCGAGTGTACTGTTCATCCGAACCAATAATTTATCGTGTGAGACCCTAGGGTACTCAGCAAGTCTTTATGCCTCTAAAGGGACACAACCTGGGTGACGAATTGCAGCAAAAGATAAACCCTAGCAATTCTATAGATACTGCTAACCATCCGCCTAACCATAGATAGACGGATGTCCGTGAATTAATAACAACAGTTATAACGCTTAAACGGTAATATCCACAGATCCATCCTCCTCCTCGCCATCGGCGAGGAAGCGGACGAACAACCCCCATCCGCTGGCGGTTTATTATCCATTCCATGAGTGTTGTACTATTTACTAGTCAGGTACCTAGTCTAGTCAAATTAGAAGCGGTACTTTAGTTATGCTTGTCTATGATCGAGAAACTGTGCTCCAAGTCATCCATAACCGCGGACACGGCTTTGAAAAGTTTTACCTGCGAGGTGCACAAATAGCAACACACACTCGATATGCCTCGGAAAACCAAATCAAAACCCAACGAGGCAAAGCAATCACAGGATTCAGAAATATTTCAGGGGCCACCCCATTGAGCTACCCGCAACGGTTAGCTGACTCAGACGGTCTCAAGGTTTGTGGAGCCGGTAGAAACGATCGGGAACCTGAAAGTGTGACTGGGCTTGTCGACACAGCAGAACGGGTCATGACCTAAACAAAGACAAAGGTGCATTACCTCGCACAATCTTAAATTAAAGCAAAGAAAGCATGGCATAAGTACAGATAGTAAAATAAATCCTCAAACTAGTTTGTGGCCCTCAAGAAATAAGAATGAATCAAGCTCGCCTGGGGGTCCATAAGCCTCCGGATGTGGATAGCGTGAATATTCTTGGAACAGAATCAAGTACTGGGGTCTTACGGGACACAAGTGAGCCTGAAAAACCAAATAGCGAATATGGCTCACCGATGCCACTTTCATTAGTTATCCCATTACTACTCAGGTTAAGTTGTTTAGGTACCTCGTTATCCATCAGACACTCACATACCCTACACATGCTGTTCTACGACTCGCATGGCTCAAACAACTCCTGTAGTAATGGCTCATAGGGTGGAGGAACAAGCTTCGGTGGGGTTTAAAAATAAAGGCTATGCAATACTTGGGATTCAATTTAATGCAATCGCGACTCAATGATGCAAGAATAAGATAGAGGCAATAGGTACTATATGTATGCAAGCATGTGGTAGTGCTTGCCTGGCAGCTCAGTTGAAGCGAGAGATGGATCTGGGTAGTGCTCCTGGTTCTCTTGATATATCCCCTGCTCAGCGTCTATTCGAAGAAGAACCAAACAAACAAGGGCCAACATAAATAAAGTGCACAAGCATATGAATAAATGCGACAAGCAAACAATCATGCCATGATGAATGATGCACAATTTGCATGGTATTAAGGTAGCATGGCATGGGTGAGGTGTGGAAACAAGATTAAATCATTTTATGGGGTTTTTGTCCCATTTTATTCTCATATTAGTTGCTGTATACAATATATTTATATGATGCATGCTTCAAATCAAACCAAGGAATGCATAAACAGAAAGGTCTCGTCGAGCTAATCATTTTAGACATATCATTTGTTGAATTTGGAGTTATAAAACAAAAGTTATTAATTTATTAAAGAAAAGGGGCATTTATTGTAATTTAAATAAACTTGGAATTTTAAATGTTCAAAATATATTTTGAAGGTTATATTTGAAATCTTCATATTTTTCTGATTTGAAAACACATATTATAAGTATTATTTGGATTAATATTTGAAAAGTTATTTAAAAACAGAATTTAAATTTGAATTTGAATTAATTAGAAAAGATCTGAATTTAAAACAGAAACAGATAAATACTTTTGTTACTCAGGATTAGCTAGACTCAGACGCTGACGGGTGGGCCTCTCTGCTGACTGGGATTCCACTGCGCGCAGAAACATTTTACACAGCGGCTATTCTAGCTCAAGCGAATGACAAGTGGGCCATCGACCACGCGGGTCCACGCGGCAAAGGCGACGACGGCACTGACGGATGGGGCCAAGGTGGAGCGCGGGTTGCGGAATCCAAAAGCCTAGGGGGTTTTCTGCGAAAGCGCTGCCGCGGCTGACTGGTGGGCCTAGAGGGGGCGCGGGTTGCGGAGAGAAAAGAACAGGGGGTAGGTGCAAAACGAGCGCCATTGTTTTTCTTCGTCGCCGACGACCGATCGGTCTTGTGACGCGAGGTGGGGATCGAACGCGGTCGCGAGGGCGCTGCGTGGAGGCGGCAGCCGCTGGCCAGGTGGAGGTTGGTGTCTGGGAGGTGGGCGAGGACTAGATAGGGTCTCTGTGACGCTGCAGCGAGGAGGACCGAGCGCGACGCCGGCGCACAGAGGGTGCACGGCGAAACGTCCGGCGGATCTAGCGCGGTACGGCGAAGGGGACCTTGTCAGGGAGGAAGAGGGGCTCACCGCGAGGCTGTCGGTGGCGATAGATCGGGTCGGGCGAAAAGTGGATCGACGAGGACGCAGACGGACGCTCGGGTTAGGGTTTTGGAGAGGCGCGCTTGCATCGGGCGGCTCGGTGCTCCTCTTGTCGACGGCGCAGGCTGTATAATCAGGGGACCCTTCCGATCTTCCGTGCCACTCCACGGATGCGCTGCTCGACAGGATCAACGGGACACGGAGGAGGCCGACTGGGCATGGCGATGGCGGTGTGACGGTGGGAGAAGAGGGGAAGGAAGGTGGTGTCGGGGCTGGATCTGGCGAGGCAGAGGAGAGCCGGGAGGGAGATAAAGCAGAGAGAGGGGAGGGGGTGCCGTGGGGAGCAGGTAGACGATAAAGGTGGCTCGGCCACCTTTATCCTCCCTCTCCTTCACGTGCTCGGTTCGGTAGGGCCAGGGCAGGGCAGGGGGGTGGCTTCTAGGTGGGGACGGCAGGCAAGGAGGCAGGCAGGTGCCTGGGTGTCCCTTGGCAGAGAGAGAGGAGCTAGAGAGAGGGGGTAGCCTCGGGTTGGTTAGAGCTAGGCTCGGGCTAGGGTTAGCATTAGGGTTTGGGTGGGGTAGCTAGGTGGCAGGGTGGTCAAGTGGGGCCAACACGGGTAGGTCATGGTGGGGTGGCTCGGCTAGAGGAAGGAGGGAAAGAGGGGGGTGTACTTAGGGTGTGGTTTAGCTTAGGTGTAGATTAGGGTTTAGGGGAGGGGGTATGGGTATGGTGATGAAGGGTAAATGATGGTCTATGGACTAAAGAGAGAGAGAGATGGAGTGGTTTTGCTAGGACAAGGTCAAGCCAAGAACAACTAAGATCAAACCAAAACAAAACAAGAAAAGAGGGGGAGGTGGTGTAAGCATGATCAAATAAGTTCAAGCTAAAAGAGAGAGATGAGAGAGTGAGAGGATTCCCAAAAACCAACTAAAATCCAAATGACAAGCTTAAAGAGTACTTGCATGGCCCATGCAAAATATTTAATGCCATGATAATTCTTGTGAAAACAATATTATTTCATGGCATTATTATTATGCAACCCAAAATTGGAGTAAGGCCCAAGCAAAAGAATTTAGAAAGAATTCCAAGTGAGTATATGGAGATGATCACATTGGATTATATTTGGGGCTTGCTAGTGTGTATATGCCACTAGGTATTTAATAAGCCCTCAAAAATACCCCAACATGATGATAACCCCAAAACCACACATATGGAAGCTAGGAAAGGTTCCACTCACAAGGCATGCAAAGGTGGCCATGTGGCTCTCATGTTTCAATATTGTGAAAACAACATGATGCTAAGATGAGAGCATGTGGAAAGAATTGGATCCATCCCAACCCACATGAGCTAGAAGTAAAACCATTAAATGCCAAGCTCATGTTTAGTTGGATGGTGGAATTATAAGGTGGTGAAAGAAAAAGGTGGTGGAGTTAAACAAGAGACATGCCCCCAACTCAACTTGGGCATTAAACAATATATCAAGAACCAAATACAATATCAAGAGGCAAATACAATTTACAATGCATATGAGAGAAGAACCAAATCAAAAAGGGTTTTGTATGATGCTCAAATGCAAGGAGGCATGATGACATGAGCATAATATGATGATGATGCAACAACTCTATATATATTAAGGTAGCATTATATAGACTAGGCTAGTCGCATTGCAATTGTTAGACAATTGGGATGCTACAATGAACCTCATGTTTTCCAGCACCCTGCACGCCATGTAGACCCCCTCAATAGCCTGGAAGCATCCGAAACAACAAATCTTGCTGGATGTCATCTTCGGTACGCCCGCAAACTTCCGGCGAGAACGCCTCGAGTTCGAGGTGGCCGACTGGCCCTCGCAGTACCACACTATCCTCGAAGATGTCACATTTTCAAGGTTCATGGTGGTCCCGCACTATGCATACTTGCAGATGAAGATGCCAGGACCCAATGGCATTATTACTGGCAACTGAAGCTTCACCAATTCAGATAGTTGTGATAGGAAATTCAATAGAATCTCCCAGTCCTTTGGCATGCAAGAAGATATAGCGAGGCTCAAGGAGTCGATAGACAACAGTCTTCATCCTGTGAGCAAGCAGAATGCACCGGACCAGTCCTTCGACTCAATAGTGAATACCAAGGCAGTCCAGGTCCACCCGACGGACCCAACTAAGACGAGCCTTATCGCCAACAACCTTAGTCCTACATAGGAACTCGCGCTCATCAAATTCCTCCGTGAGAGCTGGGAAATATTCGCCTGGTGTCCAACGGACATGCTAGGAGTTCCCAGGGTATTCGCCAAGCATGCACTCAATACGTCTCCAGATGCAAGACCAGTCAAGCAGTCGATGCATCGATTGTCAGAACCAAGGGCCAAGGCGGTTGGCATGGAAGTCAACAGACTCCTTGACACCAATTTTATATGTGAAATCAAGAAAAGCACCTGGGTAGCTAACCCTGTGCTCATTCCCAAAAAGGACACGGATATCCTGCGGATGTGCGTGGACTTCACCTCTCTCAACAAGCACTACCCAAAGGACCACTTCCGATTACTGTGGATCAACCAGATAATCAACTCCACCGCAGGATGCGAGCGCCTCTACTTCCTCAATGCCTACTTAGGCTATCATCATATCCGAATGAAGGAAGAGGATCAGGAGCAGACGACCTTCATCACACCCTTCGGCGTTTACTGCTACACCATGATGCCCTTCGGGCTGAAGAATGCAGGAGCCACATATCAATGGTGTATGCAGGCCTACCTCAAGAACCAACTCGGTCGAAACATCCAGGTCTATGTCGACGACATAGTGGTCAAGACCAAGTAAGAAGCTACACTCATTAATGATCTCAACAAGACCTTCGACAACCTCAACCGCTATCGGATCAAGCTGAATCCAGAGAAGTGCACCTTCGGCATCCGATTCGGGTAATTACTCAGGTACCTTATCTCCACCAGCGGAATAGAGGCTAACCCTAAGAAGATATGGGCCATAATGGCCATGGAGAAGCCAAAGAACGTTAAGGGAATCCAGTAGCTTGCTGGGACCGTGGTGCTTAGCTGATTCATCAGTCGAATGGGCGAGAAGGAACTACTATTCTACCAGCTCCTCCGTAAGGCCGACAAATTCAAGTGGACGGACGAAGCATAAGACACATTCGAGGATCTCAAGCGCCTGCTCTCCACCTCGCCTGTGCTGGTAACTCCTAGGGAAAAGGAGCCAATGTTTCTATACATCTTCGCCACCAACCAGGTGGTCAGTACCATGCTAGTGGTAGAACGAGACGAAGAAAACCAAATCCATGGGGTGCAGCGCCCAGTATACTACCTTGGCGAGGTAATGACACCAAAAAAACAGCGGTACCCACACTACCAGAAGCTTTCCTACGACGTCTTCAAGACAGCACGACGACTGCACTACTACTTCCAGGAGCATCCCATAGTTGTGGTGAACGATGCCCTGTTGAACCAAATCCTCAACAAACCCGACGCTATGGGGCATGTCTCCCTCTAGGGCATCGAGTTATCCCCGCGAGACATCACATACAAGCGGCGAGTGGCGATCAAGTCACAGGTCCTACATGACTTCCTCGTCCACTGGATGGAGAATCAGCTCCCTGACACACCAGACATGTCCAACCTCTGGACCATGAACTTCGACGGATCCAAACGCAAGGAAGGAGCTGGCACTGGTGTCATCCTAATGTCCCCTCAGGGTGATAAAATGTGGTACATCCTACAGATCAAGTTCCGTGCATCCAACAACGAGGCAGAGTACGAGGCACTAGGCCAAGTCCTGTGGCGCCATGCGACTCATCATCTACGGCAACTCCAACCTTGTGGTCCAGCAAACCATGAATAGGTGCGATGCTCTAAGCGACAACATGGTTGCGTATCGTGACCTCTACAATGCACTCGAAGGGGACTTTGATGGCTGTGAGTTGTGGCATGTAGGTCGCAAAAGCAATGATGACCCACAAGTATAGGGGGTGTATTGCAGTATTTTCGAGGGAAGTGAAACCCAATTTATTGATTCGACACAAGGGGAGCCAAAGAATATTTATAAGCCTTAACAACTGAGTTGTCAATTCAGCTGCACCTGGAAACAATCTTGCTCACAATAGTTTATCAGTAGCAACAGTTTTGTAGTAGGAATAGTAAAGTAACAGTAGTAGTAAAGCAAAGACAGTAGTAACAAAAGCAGTAACAGTGGGATTCGAGTGCGGTAGGCATAGGGATGGATGGATGGGCGTTGCATGGACAAGACAATTCACATAGCAATCAGAACATAGGGCAATTGCAGATAAATAAGATAAAGCATCCAAGTACTAGACAATCCTAGGCATGTGTTCCATATATAGTCATACGTGCTCGCAATGAGAACTTGCACAACATCTTTTGTCCTGCCAGCCCGTTTGCAGCGGGGCCTCTAGGGAACTACTGGCAATTAAGGTGCTCCTTTTAATAGAGCACCGGAGAAAAGCATTACCACTCCGTGAACACATGTGATCCTCACATCAAAGCCTTTCCCTTCCGGTTATCCCAATTTCTGTCACTTCGGGGCCATAGGTTCCAGACAACGACGTGTGTATACAACTTGTAGATAAGACCAAGAACAATACTATCATAATGAATCAATAATAAGTTCAGATCTGAAATCATGGCACTCGGGCCCTAGTGACAAGCATTAAGCACAACAAGTCTCAACAAAGTCATAAAGCACTAATAAAAGATACTAGGCACCATGCCCTAACAATCCGATGCCATTACATGAACGATCTCATCCAATCCCTACCATCCCCATAGCCTACAGCGGGGGATTATTCACTCATAGATGGGGGAAACATGGATGGTCAATGGAGAAGCGATGGTGATGATGATGGCGATGATCTCCTCCAATTCCCCATCCCGATAGGGTGCCAGAACGGAGTTTCTGGTGCTGTTTCGTGGAATCTGGTGGTGGCGGCGGAGCGGAACTCCTTCTAGAAAAACGTCGAATCCCCCAAAGTTTTTAGGTCAGAAGGCTCCTTATAGGCGAAGAGAGAGGCCGAGGGGGTGCCTGGGGGGCCCACACCACCCCCTGGCGCGGCCTGGCCTGGCCCGTGCCACCAGGTGGTGTGGCCACCCCAGGGCTCTTCTCCGTCTCGTATTCTGGCTCCTGGAGTCTTCGGGTGAAATAGGATTTTTGGCATATTTTCCGGGATTTTTCCTGATAGTTGATTTTCTGCACAAAAAGTAAACACCAAGGCAATTCTACTGAAAACAGCGTCAGTTCGCATTAGTTGCATCCAAATCACACAAGTATAGAGGAGAAACAATAGCAAAAGTGTTCGGGAAAGTAGAGACGTTTTGGACGTATCAACTCCCCCCAAGCTTAGCTTATTGCTTGTCCTCAAGCAATTCAGTTGAAAACTGAGTGCGATAAAAGAACTTTCACGAACATATTTGCTTCATATGATATAAATATTCTTAGCAATGTGATCAACTACTTAGACAATTCATAATAAAGCGTATGCAACCAAGTCTACTTAATAGTCATTGCAAGCTATGAAGAGATTCCAACTCAAGAAAAATAAGTAGCATGAGGCACAAACATAAGCAACATTACGATGCTCATAGAAAGGTATGATAGAGTGGTATCTCACTTGGCTTCGATTATGAATATCAAGGCACCTCTGAAGTTCAAGTGATGACTAGAAGTAAAGATATCAAGGGTACAAGCATCAAAGTCATAACACAAATAACCAAGTAATGGAACAAACACAAAGAATGACAACTATGCTCTCAAGAAGGTGCTCAAAGAATATGTGGAGACTCAACAAGTAGAAGAAAAAGGTTTTGAATAATTTTGAAAGGCTTCCAAATGCTGAAAGTATGGTACTCGTTAGCTTTGAGCTCTCATTGCCCCTATCATAAGCATCTTTAATGTGGTTAAGGTGAAAGTGACACAACTAAGAGGATATGCTTGACAAGTTATAAATCGAAGTCTCAAGCCCCTTACTTACGAAGACCGATCCTCATGCTACTCAACTTCAGTCACAAGTAAGCTCTTGTCATTGTAAGTACATACGTATCATAGAGAACCGCCAACGGGGTACCCCTTGCACATGACATGGGAGCTATCCCATAATCAAAATAACAAGGCAAGCAGACAATGAGCATCTCAGCGATCTTTTTATTTACTATATGCATAGATTTTTATTGAGGATGCTTCATAGAATGCTCATTATGGTTATGCTGCAAGTTTCCACCATGATTAGGCATGGCTTAGGCTAGCGGCCCAGGCGTTTCTCTAACATACATACAAACTCCATGATCTTACAAGTTCCACTTTTATTTCACACCGCCGGGATCCATAAGCAAAAGAACATGATATCAACTAGGTACAAAGTACCTATGAAGCGTTGAAAGCGGTCCCCATGGTACATGGTTCTGCTAACTTCAACTCATAAAGCGCAAGCATATGCACAACAAAGAAGGACACAATGGTTCAGGTTTATTAAATGTAAGAAAATAAATTGTGCTATCAAGTTCGTGAGAGCTTTACTAACTAATTTTCTCAAAGCAAGCAAACATTTTATTCGGAAGAAAACAAGGAATATTGAATATGCACGGAGGTAGAAAATGATGCTAATGGGTAGGTATGGTGGACACTTTGGAAATATTTGGTTTAGGGAGTTGGAAACTTGAGTAAAACACTCAGTGGAAGTGAAGGCTAGCAATAGTAAGGGAGCGACAAACGAGAGAGCAATAGCTGTCATTATCATGCTTGCAACAAAACAGGACTACTCATGGCATGAAAGTTATTCAAGATCCTCAAGGCAAAATAATTCATCAAGGCTTAACTGATTATCACAGTCATGTGCATGCGTGAGCATGTGCCAAGTCAATCAAATGAAACATTCAGAGGAGGATACCATAGTGTCATACCAATTTATGAATAGAGTAATGCAAGCAATCATTCATGAGACATGCTACAAACTATTAGCGAGCTGGAGCTAATCATAGGAAAGCAAGAACTATTAAGCATCCAAAGAAAACATACACTCTACATGAACGGACTAAACAAGCTCACAATGATGAGTATATGTACAAAAATGAAGACAAATAGAGTTCGTTACCGGCCTCTTACCACGCCTCAAGTTGTCATTAATCCTCATTATTGCTCTTCACTTGTGTGGCTTGAATAATAATATGAAACCAATAATCCACTGAGAACTGCTGAACCCTATAGCAAACTCGCAAAAACCAAAGAAGAACGACAAATATTTTTGGTGTTTTTGATTTTTAAACAAGAACCAAAAGAGAAAAACAAGCAAAGCAAAATCTTTTTGGGTTTTTCGAATAGTTCAAACAAAAAAAGGGAAAATCAAACCAAGGCGAAAATAAGAAGCAAACCAAAGATAAACAACAAAAATATTTTTGGTCTTTTTGTGTTTTTAGAAAGCAAAAGCAAAGAAGAACGAAAACTAAAAAGAGAACGAAAACATTAATATACAAAGTACCGACGCAACATGATATGGAGATGAGTGTGGTGTCGGTGTACCTCCCCCAAGCTTAGGCTTTTGGCCTAAGTGGGTATCAATCCCAAGCTGGCCAGGATGAAGTGTCACCGGGTACGACGAGGAGGTACCCTCGTCCTGGTGCGAGCTCAAGTATGCCCCTCCGTAATGTGCGGAGTAATCATAGGAGGGCGCATCCTCCTGGTGCTGCTCGTGGAATCCCAACAAGCGAAGCTGCTCGTCCACCTCCTCCTTGGAGCGCGACCACGGTCTCCTGTCAACACTAAACAAAGCAGGCTGTGGCAAAAGGATCTCCCTTTCATCCCCGTCAGTGAAAAGTATCCTATATACTAGATTGTTCAAATCAGAGGTAGCAGTGACAAAGTGATGAGTTTTCATGGCAACAAGGTCGAGCCTCTGTGGTGCTAGCATAGCGTCATCGGGATCCACTGAAATACCTAATGCATTAACTACACGCGAGGCAATGATGCCCCCATAGATAGGCTCCCTAGCAGCTAGGCGGAGAGCAATAAGCGAGCCAAGATTGTACCGAGTATCATTGTTGAGCGCAGCAGCAAGGAAAGTTAAGTGATAGTTGGAGATATTACTAGTGTTCTCCCTACCCAATACACTAGTGGCAAGATAATATGCAAAGTATCTAAGAGTAGGGAGTTGGATATTTCTTATCTTTCCTTGTCATACCGCGGTCATCATCATTGGTCACCCCTCGGTAAAGCTCCAACAAATCAGCGGGTCGCCCTTGAATTTTCTTCACGGTCCCTGTCATACGCACACCTACAATACTGCAAAATCTCTCCAAAGGCATGGTGAAGGGCATATCATAGTTTTTAAAAGAGACAGTAGATTGATAGGGTGTGTTAGTAAATGAGAAGCTCTCAACAAATTTTTTGGTAAGCATAGCGTATTGTGCACTCTCATCTACCATATAAGAGGTTAAACCAACCCTCTCAATCAGTAGCAAGAAATCATCAAGAATACCTGCAGCTTGCAAGAAAGTAAAACAAGGAAAAGATGACGTGTGAGCATCTCCATCATCCCTTTCACTACCAATACGTGTTGCAGTGAGGTCTTCATTGTATGAAGGCCTAGCTTGAGAGGCTGTTCTTGAGGGCCTCGACCTCCTAGGTGCATCACTCTCAAATATCTCTCCAAAAGTATGGTTGTTCATGCTTGGTATTCTGAAATTTAAACACCTATTAAACAAGTGATTGCAAAGTAAACATAATGAAGGATTCTACTCATAGGGACTTGCAAGAGGCCTAAACATGCATCAAAACTATATCTCTAAGCATCAAACAAGCTTACAAGCTCTCATAACCAGTCACCTACAGCAGCAAAATACTCAACATATAAACCACTAAACACAAATCTACTTGGACAAGGGGAGGAGTCACATACCAAGGAACAAATGCTCCAAATTTCAGCAAGAAAGATGGGATGAGCAAGGAGATCGAAGAAATCGAGAGCAAGCATAGAAAGAACGCGATTTTGAGCTATGAACTGGAGCTTACTCGGGAGAGAAGAAAGTGGCAGGTGAGAGAGGTAGTGGGGGGCCAGGGGTGGCCCACACCAAGGCATGGCGCCACCCAGGGCTGGCCGCGCCACCACATGGTGTGCCTGCCTGGTGGGCCCCCCTGGTACCTACCAGGTACTCCTTTGCCCCTTTTTTCACGTAAAAATTTAATATGAATTTTCTGGAATTTTTCGAGACACTTTATTTTTGGGCAATTTTCAGAAATAGAAGAATGATTTTTCTGACAGACAGATTTTTTTCTTTTGGAAACATGATGCAAGGACAAAACAAGGCTAGAACTACAGAAGTTCTAGCATGCAAACAACTAACAACACAAAGAAAACTAAACGAAAGCAAAAACTAAAATGCAAAGGATAGAAATAAACAGAGATAATCATAATGAAAACATTGTTTTGTTCAATGGAATCCTTTTGTTAGCAAGGTTGATCAAGTCTTGCTACCAAAACAATTGCATATGAGACAAAACTTTGTATTCCACTAATGATTAAGTTACCTCAACCTTAATAGCAATGGTCCCAATCATAATATTTTCAAAATTTCTCTTGGTATGGGACAATATATTTCTCCAACTTGAATGCCTTCAACATGTTCAATTGAATTCAAACCATAAGTCCTTTCAATCTTCTTGGGGAAATAGACAGTATGTTCCGTCATCAACATTGAAGGTCACCTTTCCTTGATTACAATTAATAACAGCTCCTGCAGTATTAAGAAAATGTCTCCCAAGAATAATAGACATATTATCATCTTCAGGCATTTCAAGCACAACAAAATCAGTTAATATCAAGCAATTGTGAGCCACCTGAACAGGTACATCCTCACATATACCCACAGGAATACTGGAAGATTTATCAGCCATTTGCAAAGATATATCAGTTGGTATCAATTTTTCAAGCTAAAGCCTCTTATAGAGAGAGAAAGGCATAACACTAACTCCAGCTCCCAAATTACACAAAGCAGTTCTAACATAACTATTCTTAATAGAGCAAGGGATAGTTGGAATACCTGGGTCTCCAAGTTTCTTAGGAACCTTACCATTGAAGGAATAATTAGCAAGCAAAGTAGAAATTTCTTCATTAGGGATCTTCCTTTTATTCGAGACAATGTCCTTCATATAAGTAAGGAGGCAATTTAATAGCATCGATCAAAGGAATTTGCAAGAATAAAGGCTTCATCCACTCACAAAACTTATTGTAGTGTTCATCTTCCTTTGACTTGTGTTTCTTATCAGGGAAAGGCATAGGTTTTTGGACCCAAGGTTCTCTTTCACTACCATGTTTCTTAGCAATAAAATCTTCTTTGGTGTATTTAGTAGTCTTAGTGTGGTTTTCAGGTTCTTCTTCAACTTTTTCTTCATTAGGAACTTCATTTTCTTCGTTACCACTTTCAGTTTCAGCATCAGAGATAGATATACTATTAGGATCTATAGCAGGTTCAGAGGGTTCTTCAACAGTTTTATGTTTCTTTTTCCTTTTCTTATGAGTATAACCACTATTTTCAACTTGTTGAGAATCCTGCTCAATTCTTTTGGGATGCCCCTCAAGATATAGAGGATCCTGGGTAGCAGCACCACTTCTAGTTCTAATTTCATAAGCATGTTTTTCTTTAGCAGCATTAACTAGCAAGTCGTTCTGCACTTTAACGAGTTGATCTATTTGAGTTGGAACCATTTGAAAGTGTTTAACAATCATTTTAACATCATTAGAGGTTCTTTCCACAATATCTTTCAACTCAACAATAGCGCTAGTGTTTTCCATTAGATGATTTTGCACCCTTTTATTAAAGTTATCTTGCTTAACAATAAAGATATCAAATTCTTCTAAGCATTGATTAGGAGGTTTAGAGTAAGGGATATCACCTTAATCAAAGTGTTGGAGAGATTGTACCTCAATAATGGGTGAGTAGGGAATAGGCTTACATAATTCTTCTATAGGAGGTAGATTCTTGACATCTGCAGCTTTAATTCCCTTCTCCTTAAGACATTTCTTAGCTTCCTTCATCACTTCATCATTTAATTCAATAACTCCCCTCTTCTTTGATGTTGGAATAAGCACAGGAATAGATGGTTTAGGTACAATTACTTCAGGTATAGCTTGTTTAGGAGGAGTCCAATCTTCATAATTCTTGCTTATTTTAGCCATTAATTCCTCAGCTTCCTTAGGAGTCCTATTCCTGAAAACACAATCAGCACAACTATCTAGGTATGTCCTAGATTCCTCGGTTAGTCCATTATAAAATATATCAAGAAGCTCATTCTTAGGTAATGGACTTCCAGCCTGTGCATGAATCAAAGCACAAAACCTTGCCCAAGATTCGGGCAATACCTCTTTTTCTCCCTGTTTAAAATCAAAAAGTTCCTGCAAAATAGCATGTCTAGCACTGGGAGTAAAATATTTCTGCAGGAAAGTACTAATCAAGCACTCAGGGCTATCCATAGATCTAGGAGGTAAATTACTAAACCAGGTTTTAGCTTCTCCTTGCAGCGAAAAGGGGAAAATCTTAGCAACAAAGTAAGTACACATCTTAATATCATCAGAAAACAAGCCACTCATGGTAGAAAGTTCATTCATATGTGCTACCGCACTTTCATTCTTAGTCCCACAAAAAGGTTCTTTCTCGACAATAGCTATGTAAGATAGATCAAGAGAGAAATCATAATCTTCATCTGTAATGTTTATGGGAGAAGCAGCAAACTTAGCATCTAGATATAATTTGGGTCTAATAGTACGCCTCTCAAGGAGACTCTTAGCAGCGCTCCTATCATGGGTGTTCTTACATTCTTTAATAAACTCATCGGTCATCTCAACATAATCTTCTTCAATATCATAACTCTCACTAGACTCAGGTGAGCTAACAGGTGTGGTAGTGCCTTCATTAGGAGTTTCGGTATTTCCAGCTATAGTTCTAGCAATCGTAGCATCTAGGAAAGGACCTAATGAACCACTCTTATCAAGCACAGTAGAAGCAGCATCATAAGCATCAGAAGTTTCAGATTCAGCAGTAGTAGCAGTGTGTGTAGCATGTGTATGTGGTGGTGTAACGAGCTTACTTATAACAGACGGTGAATCAAGAGCAACAGAGGTGTTCAGAACCGTACCTCTTCTTGTAGTGGATGGTAAAATAGGAACCTTGCCATCACGAGACTTACCCATGATGGATGGATAGCAGCGAACAATTGAGAATCCAAGTGAACTTAATAAATAAAGCTATGGTCCCTGGCAATGGCGCCAGAAAATAGTCTTGATGACCCACAAGTATAGGGGGTGTATCGCAGTATTTTCGAGGGAAGTGAAACCCAATTTATTGATTCGACACAAGGGGAGCCAAAGAATATTTATAAGCCTTAACAACTGAGTTGTCAATTCAGCTGCACCTGGAAACAATCTTGCTCATAGCAGTTTATCAGTAGCAACAGTTTTGTAGTAGGAATAGTAAAGTAACAATAGTAGTAAAGCAAAGACAATAGTAACAAAAGCAGTAACAGTGGGATTCGAGTGCGGTAGGCATAGGGATGGATGGACGGGCGTTTCATGAACAAGACAATTCACATAGCAATCAGAACATAGGGCAATTGCAGATAAATAAGATAAAGCATCCAAGTACTAGACAATCCCTAGGCATGTGTTCCATATATAGTCATACGTGCTCGCAATGAGAACTTGCACAACATCTTTTGTCCTGCCAGCCCGTTTGCAGCGGGGCCTCTAGGGAACTACTGGCAATTAAGGTGCTCCTTTTAATAGAGCATCGGAGCAAAGTGTTAACACTCCGTGAACACATGTGATCCTCACATCAAAGCCTTTCCCTTCCGATTATCCCGATTTCTGTCACTTCGGGGCCATAGGTTTCGGACAACGACATGTGTATACAACTTGTAGATAAGACCAAGAACAATACTATCGTAATGAATCAATAATAAGTTCAGATCTGAAATCATGGCACTCAGGCCCTAGTGACAAGCATTAAGCACAACAAGTCGCAACAAAGTCATAAAGCACTAATAAAACATACTAGGCACCATGCCCTAACAATCTGATGCCATTACATGAATGATCTCATCCAATCCCTACCATCCCCATAGCCTACAGCGGGGGATTACTCACTCATAGATGGGGGAAACATGGATGGTCGATGGAGAAGCGATGGTGATGATGATGGCGATGATCTCCTCCAATTCCCCGTCCCGGCAGGGTGCCAGAACAGAGTTTCTGGTGCTATTTCGTGGAATCTGGTGGTGGCGGGGAGCGGAACTCCTTTTGGAAAAACGTCGAATCCCCTGAAGTTTTTAGGTCAGAAGGCTCCTTATAGGCGAAGAGAGAGGCCGAGGGGGTGCCTAGGGGCCCACACCACCCCCTGGCGCGGCCTGGCCTGGCCCGCGCCACCAGGTGGTGTGGCCACCCCTGGCTCTTCTCCGTCTCGTATTCTGGCTCCTGGAGTCTTCGGGTGAAATAGGATTTTTGGCATATTTTCCGGGATTTTTCCTGATAGTTGATTTTCTGCACAAAAAGTAAACACCAAGGCAATTCTACTGAAAACAGCGTCAGTTCGCATTAGTTGCATCCAAATCACACAAGTATAGAGGAGAAACAATAGCAAAAGTGTTCGGGAAAGTAGAGACGTTTTGGATGTATCAAGCAACGAGGAGGCGGACATGCTCCCCAACAAAGGTTCCACCTGCACGCCAGTACCACCAGGCGTGTTCCTGGAACAAATCTGCGAGAGGTCCATCAAGGTGAAACCTACCGCGAGAGCACTAGAAGTAACAACGGACTCGGGGGCTACGCCACCCGAGGAAGAGGCGGCGCCCGCGGTGCAAACCAAGACCCTCGAAGGTGCTATGGAGTTCATGCTCATCGAGCCATCGTAGACATAGCCGTACATCACGTACTTGCTCACGAAAAGGCTGCTGGATGACCCATGAGACACGTGACACATCGCTCAACGCTCCAAAGCCTTCACCATAATCAATGGCAAGATATACACACACAACATTATAGGCTTCCTCCAACGATGCGTCACCAACGGTGACGACAGGGGTATTCTCCTGGAGATACACGAGGGGACCTGTGGACATCACACCGGTAGTCATGCCCTTGTCGCCAAATCTCTACGAGCTGGCTTCTATTGGCAAACCCCGATGCGCAATGCCAAGGACATCGTCGAGAGGTGTAACGCTTGTCAGAGATTCACGGACAAGCCGCACGCACCAGGTGTAGAACTCAGAACAATACCTGTGGCCTGGCCCTTTGCACAATGGGGACTCGACATGATAGGTAAGCTGTAGAAATCATCGCCAGGAGGCTACGTCTTCCTCCTCGTGGCTATCAACAAATTCACCAAGTGGATCGAAGCCATGCTAGTCACCAACTAAACCAACGCCACTGCCATCAACTTCTTCCAGTCCATCGTTTTTAGGTTCGGGGTGCCGCACAACATCATTCACCAAGAAGAGACTTCTTCAAGATCTCGAGCGAGCAACTGGTTGCTGGCTGAGGAGCTACCCTTCATACTATGGAGCCTACACAGAATGCCGAACAGAGCCACGGGCTACACACTGTTCTTCATGGTGCATGGTGCTGAGGTGGTACTACCCGTTGAAGTGCGCTACAAAGCCCCAAGGGTTGTCACTTATAGCAAGGCTGAATCTGTGTCTACACTCGAGGACTCTGTCGACCTTCTCAACAAAGCACGCAAAATCGCGGCAGAGCGATCAATGATCTACCAGCAGAGCCTTCGCAACTAACACAGTCGCCGGCTGCGTCCAAGGTCCTTCATCGAATGAGACATCATCCTACGTCTAAAGAAGAAAGGGCACCTCAAGCTCGAATCTCAATGGGAAGGACCCTACATGGTCACCGAAGTAATCCCAGGTGGAGCCTATCGCCTGAAAGACGTAGGGAGTGGAGTCGAATACTCCAACCCATGGAACGCTGCACAACTGCGACATTTCTATCCTTAGATATTTTTACTTTACAATAAGGCTACTTAGCCGAACAATGTACCTCCTACTATTCTCCAAATAAATAAAGCTAAGTGCCTCAACTATGAGTCTTGTTACATTTACTTTTATTCGCATTTTACACCCGGGGGCTGCGCCTCCCTGACGACCTCGTTACACGTACAATTCAACACCGCAATGACCTGAGTAGCTGACTCTGCTTCCAATCGAACCCTTGATAAGTCCAACCCAGTTGCAAGCCAACTGACAGGCTGGCAAGATGCTGAGATCCAAAAGTGTTAGGCTAACAAAAAGGCATCGCATAAGAAACATACCCGAAAATACATTGGCTAACAAGCTTACATACTCCAAGGTCAAAAAAGGCCTAGTCGAAAATCTGTATGAGCTTTACAGCACTTATACAACCTGTGCAGGCTAAAAACTACCTCATTGGCACTAGAGAAGTACATTGGTGAATTCATCAAACAAGTTCACAATATTCTCCCTTGCCGGGCGACTGCTCGATAATGCGGAACCATGTTCCATGCCATTCTCGCCGGAGGCGCGGGCGGCCCTTCTACGACGACATCCAAGTCCACGTCTAGATGTTGCATATGCACAAGCACAAGAGCGACTTTGGCACCTGCGACAAGTTGCTAGTGCATGCACTCGCTGACGGTATCAGCATCGTGGAACTTCTGCAACAGTGTTAGCAGAGTCGCAGGGACTACATCTAGCGGATACATCGCCCTGAAGATCCGCCTAAAGGTTGATCGTGCCATCTTTAAGAAATGCAACACCTACGATATGCGATCCTGTAGGGTCGCCAATACAGTTTCTCTGTCTTGATCGGTCCAGAAGAAACCCCCAACTTCTAGATATTCCTGAGTCAAGCAATTCAGTCGAATGCTGATTCGGTCCCTCTCTTCCTGCGGAATGAGATTGACAATTGCACATGTATAACAAGATACATCAGTCAAAACCATGGCAAGATAAGAGAATCATATGGCAGTCGAATGAAGCTCACATTGCAGGCGTTCATTGATCTGAGCAATTTTGCCAAGGAGATACTTCTCCCGTTTGACAACCTTCTCCACCTTCGATTTCCACACATCGGCGTTACCACAGATGATCAACGTGTCCCGCTCCAACTGCTTCACACGGTCACGCAGGAGGGACAGAAGCGACAACTTTTCCACTCTAGATGGTGGAGAGATCAAGGGCGTGGCCACAGATGGCATATCCTGCACACCACTCGAATACCTCTTACCAACCAAAAAATCGAAGCATAAGAGCCCTTGAGCATGGAATTCGAGTCCAAAACAAAGCAGACGGAAGATTCATGCATTAAAATTAAAACAAGTTCTGATAGGGGCACCCCCACAAAAGTACTCTAGGACAATTCAAGGTCCTAACGTCACTATACAGCAAACAACAAAATAGCAGGGCCTATGCATCATCATCCACAGGCTTCGTGGACTCCGTGGAAGCCTCCAACATCGTGGCCTTCGCAGTAGTAGGCCCCGACGCTGTGGCCTTTGCCGAGCTCAGTCGTTTTTGCTCCGCGGAGTACTTCGTGAGCATCTCTATCAACCGGGGACCATATTTATGACCGGGAGTAGCAAAAGGTGCGAATGCTACCTCTTCACCATATGCGGTCATTGGCATCCTCTTCGTGATCTTGCTCACGTCAAGATTAGCACCACAGGATTACGCGGTCGCCAAGCCGAAAGACGTGCCCGCTCCTTTCTGAGCCTGCTTATAGTCTGTTGGTACGCCTCCGGTGAAGGAGTCTATGAGGTCGCCCAGATCTTCAATAACCTTGGTGTTCAGCATCATTTCCTCTCGGAGACGGCAAAACACAACCTCAGACTTTTGAAGTGCATTGATGGCGGAAGCACTGTGATCCTCGACTGTGGCCACGACGCTAGTCAGCAGATCCTCGCGGGGAAGAGCTTGACGATCGAAGTCAATTTTGGCCGCATCTGTGAAAACCCAGTAGTCAGTGGCTAACGAGAGAACAAAATAAAAGACACAGTCACATGAACCACTCAAACAAAATACCTACCAGAGAGAGCCTGGGCAACCGAGAGAAGCTGTTCTATGAATACCTTCTCTCTGTCGGCTGTAGTAACCATTAGATCCTCCTCGCGCTTCTTTGACTCCGTCTTGAAGTGCTCGAGGGCTTCGAGTGCTTCGTCCCGCTTGGTATCCGCTGCACTAAGCCCCTTTACAAGAGAGCTTAGCCGACAAAGAACATCATTGTTCTCCTCTGATACATAAAGCAAGAAAATTAAGCATAGTTGAAACCCGTTTTCGGCAAATCACGCAAAGGACAATAACATACTTTGAAGCTGGCAGTGATCAGTATCAAGTCAAACATGCTATCGGCCGAGGCAAATCATCTCCTCACCAAGACGAATAGTCTCTTGGAGGAAAGGCTGCAGAAGAAGACATGTCAAGGGAAGAATATGACTCGGGGGCTCTTCGAGTGACTATAAATGCGCACTTACATGGTCACCCAAAGATTACGAAGGTTCTTTTTTGATCGTTCGGGCAAGGACCCTGTGTTCTCCCAGCTTGGGAGATCTCGAGGATCTTGCGTTGGAGGTGGCCACCATCTTTGGGGAGGTCTCGGATCTCTCCACACCCTTGCTTTTTGAGTCCACGACTCCTGCATCCTCCAGTTCGTGGCAAGTGCCGGGGGATGAAGATGGCACAATCATGCTTCAACGGACGTAGAAGACATTTAGCACAATGAAATTGACGGGAAAGACAACCTTAAAGCACATCAAACAGGCAACAGAGACTCACCCATTAAAATAGTCAAGATCAAATACCTTGTCCTGCTTATTCAACTTCTTCAGCGGTGGAGGAGATACGTTGTGGACGGGCATGGCCGGGATGGCTCAACGACACCCTCCTCGCCAGCAGGGTCCTTTGGTGTTCCGGGCGTGGAGGCATCCGAAACCTTGCTCCGCTCCTGCTTCCGCAACTCTGACTCGCTGGACTTGGGGGCTCCCCGCGTTTCGGCAACATGCATATTTGAATCTGACTCGACTGCCTCTATGGCTTCATGTTGTGTTGGAAACGGCGTTGCCTAAAAAGGCTAGATAGAGGTGTAGGAGCGAGCAGGGCGACTGCGACGGTGTCCGCAGGCAGGATTGGGTACAAGCGAGTGTACGGGGACACAGGAAGTATCCAGGTTCGGAGCCCTCGCGGTGAGGTAAAACTCCTACTCCTGCATGTCTGACAGTATATGCGGATATATTCGGGCTACAAATGTGCTCCTGGAGCTGTATCTGAGCTAATGCGTGTGTGAGCTCGTATGCCTGAGTGAGCTAGCTAGCTAGTGAGCTGATCAAAATGAGCAAGTGCTAGTGCGTGTGCCTGGGTGTGGCTCCAAGTGAGAATGACCCCCTTGCACCGTGAGCCCTCTTGGCATATATAGTGCATGCCAAGAGACAAGGGCGGGCCCACATGCCTAACTAGTACTATTTGTATGTCATCTAATTGAGATACACTATACAGGATGTCATGCATGAGGTAGTACAAGGAACAAGCATAATACAACACTAGTCTATACATAGAGGCATGGCCTGAGCATCTGTGGTCTTGTCGCTGCCTTCTAGATGTCCTTCTTCTGGAGTATCCAATGCTACTAGCTAGGACTGATCGGAGGGAAGCTGGGCAACTGGACAGCTAGTCTTTATTCGATACGTACAGGAGTAGCCGGATGGCCCCGGCCGTAAGCGCAAGTGGCCAGTCGGCCATGCACATGGGCAAGGGCCAAGGGCATGCACGTACGATGCATGCATGCACAAGAGGCCATGGCCATGCATGCACAAGAAAAACCGGCCATGCACTTGCACTAGACTAGCCGGCCATGCATCATGCATGCGCATAGCCTGCTTGCTTCAGTTTCGTTGATGACGACACAACTCTTGTCTATTTCGGGTACTTTGGTACAACAGGGATAATCCTCCTCCTGACACTTCAGGAGGAATGATGCCTTCTGGCTGAGGAGGCACAGAGGGCGCAACCTTCCAGTCTTGCAACAGCAGAGACAATGCCATCAGTTAACCATACGAATAAGCGTGCGAACAAAAGGAAACATACATAAAAAATTTACCTCTGGAGGAGCAAAAGAAGCATGAAAAGGAAGGGTGGTTGACTCTGTGGGCAGAACTTCCTTCATGGTAATATTGGTCAAGGATATGATTTTATTATCAAGCTCCATAGAGGACATGTCCTCCGCGCAGACACGAGTCTGGTTCATCACACTTGACCAATGATACATCGGGTGAGCCCTGGCTTGTAGTGGCTGCACTCGATGCTTTAGCCATGTTTGGATTATGTCTATGACTGTGATCTCCTTTCCTCGAACAAGTTGAAGGTCCAACACCTGTTTGTACAAGAAATCAACATCCTTCAACTCGCCCGGCATCACGATGTTCTGCCAGGACCTCTTCTTCTTCAGCTCCGCATTCGGGTCAAATCGGGTGAGGGCGAATCTCTGCCCCTATGCCTTTTTGTCCCGGATGTAGAACCATTTGTCCCTCCATCCTTGGGTGGAGTCGACTAGGCCGAGGCTAAATACTAGACATGAGGTTCCACATATATGCCGCGTCCGCCAAGATCGTACACCACAGAACCATACCCTGATTGCCTCTTCAACTTGAACAACGTTTTGAAAATACCAAAATGCGGCACGATTCCGAGCCAACACTCACAGAGAGTGATAAAGCATGCAATGTGCAAGATGGAATTGGGAGTTAGCCGATGCAGCTAAATCCTATAAAAACAAAGCAATCCACGAACAAAGTCATGGAGGGGAAGCGAGTGAACCCAAAAAATAGAAGCAATGAACATTACGCAAAACCACTAAAAAAATGTGTTAACTTGTGACCTTCTCATAGTGACGGGGAATAAAATCGTCATAGATCTATGACGATTTCGCACAAGATGGTCATAGGTTGTCCGGAGAGGTCAAAACCCTATATAATTACGATGTTTTGTGTCAGAATCGTCATAATTTCATCATATTAAATCGTCATAACAAACAGGTACAACTTAGAGCCTTATTTATACCCCATTATGATCAATTTAAATCGTCATATCGTCTAAAATATGATATGCTAAATTGACTAGTTGGCCACATCAGCAATTATGTCTACCTGGCATTTCTACGTGTCAATTTTTATATACGTGTAGGTCCATGTGTAATAATCGGAAAAAAAGACCTGGCGAAGGATCAAACCCACGACCTTGCTCGTTCTATAGAGATGATAACCATCACGTCTCGCCAATGTTCTGGTTGTATTTCCGCACGGATATTTTATTAACCTGACGTTGGCATGTTGGGCTTTGCAAAATACAATAATAAAAGGCAAAAAACTGGTGGCGCATGACTCGAACCAGAAACCTCCTCTGACAAACAAGTGAGTGTAACCATCACACGCTTATTCTCTTTAGTAATATTACTGAGTTACACGTTTATGAATGTTACCATGATTATTCGGTTAATACAAAATAAAAGGAGCTGGCCAGGAATAGAACAAAAATTGGAGGCCAACGGGATTTGAAACCGAGCCCAGGAGTCCCTCCTAGCGAGCCATACCACCGCACCAACCAAGCTTTTGTGTTGTAGTTCTATAACACAACATATAAGAACATTTATTTCCAGGATCTGGGCTTTTAGGATCAGTCCTTTTAGGACTGGGCCTTTGTAGGACTGGGCCTTTGTGGGAAACGGGTTGCAGACAAAATTGAGCATATGTGCGGTAGTTTAAGTCTAGCCAGCTCGGCTGGTCCATTTAGAATAGTTTTTTTTTCGTTTTTTTGTTTTTTTAATTCTTTTGTATCTTTTTCATACAAAGTCTAAAAGAATTGATTTTTGTTTCTAATTTTTTATAAAATTCAGCAGATTATCTTGGTTGTTAATCAAAAATACTTTGATTATTTTAAAAAATGAATCTGCTAATCCAATATTAGTCCATGGTAGGGATAATATCATAATTCGAAATATAATTTTGAAGCTAGCATTTTAATTTAAAAAATTAGATAAGTTGAATGGATGAATTACCATGATGAAATAGCATATTGTGAGTTTAAAAATCATTTTTTTTAAAAATCATGGGCATCACATCATGTACCTGTAGTTCAAATCGGACCACTTTCTACCGATTCGGTAGGAATTTGTCTTTTTCGCCAGGGATGGACGAAAATGTTTGAGATACCCCGATTGGGATATTGTCCATGTAAGGTGCTATATTATTTTTGAAAAATGGGGTGGTAGTATTCTAAAATGGTCATTTGGTGGTTGCTTCACAAAACACTCCATTTTTTGCGGGTTTTTCTGTGCGACGAAAATAAAAATTTCCTCCTGAAACATTGTTCGCCATACCATGATACATATGTGTGCATAATATGTTAACAGTATCACAAATTATGTCGTGATTCGAGCAATAACATTGGTCGTTTAGCCCGAAAGCCATTAAACCTCAGACATGATAGGTCATTTCTGAGAAGGGTTTTTCGAGACACTTGTAATTTACCAAGTTTGGTATTTTTAATTGAAACTATGTTACATAATAAGACACAACGCGAATGATTCACATTGATCGTACCATTTTTGAATTTTTTATGACCGTTTCAAACTATGGTCAAAACGGCAGGCATGAAGGTTCTTAACTAGGGGCTGAGCCTCGCTAAAATTCCATTGGATATCTGAAGAAATAGCATATTGTGAGTCTGAAAACATTTTTTTTAAATCATGGGCATCAGATAATGTACCTGTAGTTCAAATCGGCCCCACTTTCTACTGATTCGGCAGGAATTTATCTTTTTCTCCAAGAATGGACGAAAAGGTTTGAGATACCCCAGTTGGGACATTTGTCTATGTAATGTGGCCTATTATTTTTGAAAAATGAGATGGTGGCATTTTGAAACTTTCATTTGGTGGTTGCTTTACAAAACGGGCCGTTTTTGGCGCTTGGTAAATGGAAAATGGTTTTTCCGTGCGACAAAAAGAAAAACTTCCTCCTGAAACATTGTTCGCCATACCATGATACATATGTGTGCATAATATGTTAATAATATCATAAATTATGTCATGATTCTAGCAATAACATTGGTCGTTTAGCCCGAAAGTCGTAAACCTCAGATATGATAGGTCATTTCTGAGAAGGTTTATTCGAGACACTTATAATTTACCAAGTTTGGTATTTTTAATTGAAACTATTTTACATAATAAGACACGCGAAGGATTCACATTGACCGGACCATTTTTGAAATTTTTATGCCCGTTTTAAACTATGGTCAAAACGGCAGGCATGAAGGTTCTTAGCTAGGGGCTGAGCCTTGCTAAAATTCCATTGGATCTCTAAAGAAATAGCATATTGTGAGTCTAAAAATCATTTTTAAAAAAAATCATGGGCATCAGATAATGTACCTGTAGTTTAAATCGGACCCACTTCCTACTGATTCAGTAGGAATTTATCTTTTTCTCCAAGAATGTACGGAAAGGTTTGAGATACCCGGTTGGGACATTTGTCTATGTAATGTGGCCTATTATTTTTGAAAAATGATATGGTAGCATTTTGAAACTTCCATTTGGTGGTTGCTTCACAAAACAGGCCGTTTTTGGCGCTCGGTAAATGGAAAATGGTTTTTCCGTGCGACGAAAAGGAAAACTTCCTCTGAAACATTGTTCGCCATCCCATGATACATATTTGTGCAAAATATGGGAACAGTATCACCAACTATATCATGATTCTAGCCATAACATTGGTCGTTTGACCTAAAAGCCATGAAACCTCAGACATGATACGTCATTTTTTAGAAGGTTTTTTCGAGACACTTGTAATTTACCAAGTTTGGTATTTTTAATTGAAACTATGTCACATAATAAGAAACCACGCGAAGGATTCACATTGATCGGACCGTTTTTGAATTTTTTATGCCCGTTTTAAACTATGGTCAACGACAGGCATGAAGGTTCTTAGCTAGGGGCTGAACCTCGCTAAAATTCTATCGGATCTCTAAAGAAATAGCATATTGTGAGTCTAAAAATCATTTTTTCAAAAAATCATGGGCATCAGATAATGTACCTGTAGTTTAAAATAGACCCACTTCCTATCGATTCGACATAAATTTGTCTTTTTCGCCATGGGTGGATAGAAAGGTTTGAGATACCCCGGTTGGAACATTGTCCATATAAGGTGGTCTACTATTTTTTAAAAATAGGGTTGTCGCATTCTAAAACTATCATTTGATGGTTGCTTCACAAAACGCCCCTTTTTTGCGCTCGGAAAATGGAAAATGGATTTTCTGTGGGACGAAATGGAAAAGTTCCTCCTGCAACATTGTTCGCCATCCCAAGATGCAAACGTGTGCACAATACAAGCACATTATGACAAACTATGCCCTGATTCTAGCCAAAACACTCGTCGTTTCGCCCGAAAGTCATGAAACCTCGAACATGATAGGCCTTTTCTGAGAAGGTTTTTTCGAGACGCAATAAAGTTACCAAGTTTGATATTTTTCCTTTCAACTATATAACATAACATGACACCACACGAAGGATTTACATTGTTCGGACCGTTTTTGAATTTCTAATACCCTTTTTCAAAATATGGTCAAAACGGCGGGCATGAAGGTTCTTAGCTAGACGATGAGCCTCACTAAACTTGCATTGGATCTCTGAATAAATAGAAAATTGTGAGTCTAAAAATCATTTTTGCAAAAAATCACGAGCATCGGATAATGTACATGTAGTTCAAATCGAACCTACTTCCTGCCGATTTGACATGAATTTGTCCTTTTGCCAGAGTTGGACGGAAAGGTTTGAAATTCCCCGGTTGCCATATTGTACATGTAAGTTGGTCTAGTATTTTTGAAAAATAGGGTGGTAGCATTTTGGAACTTTTATTTGGTGGTAGCTTTACAAAACAACCATTTTTGGCACTCAGAAAATGGTTTTTATTTTGCGTCCAATGAAATCGCAAGAATCTGACTTCCACGGATCGGCCATCTGTGCCTAATCTGGATCGTTCAAACCCATCCAAGGGATGTCCTTTGCGCAAACAAACACACCCGCCCACTCTTCCTGGCTGCTAACCCTAGGCCCAGCCGCAGATCGAGGAGCCATCGCCACCTCTCCAGATTGCCTCCAGCCGAACCCTAACCTCACACAACGACCCACATCCTCCATATCGCGTCCCTGTGCACCGCCGATCTCCCCCGCCGAGCCTCTACTTGCGTCCAGGCACGCGACACCCTACCTCCAAACCCTAGCGCTCTCCTCCGTGTGCGCCGTCGCCACCCCTCGATCCCCGCTGCCACCACCTAACCTCCAGATCGCCATCACCTCCCTGCTCGCGACCCCGTCGCCGTGCTCCCCCACGCACTTCCCACCCAACCGACAACCCCCACGCACTTCCCTCCCTGTTCCCCTCGTTCTTCAGATCCACCGTCGCAAGCACAGAAGAAGCCGCCACAGCCGGTGCTTCCTCCCGCTGATCGGAGGACAAGCTCCACCTCGACTCAACGGCCGCCGCCGCCGTCTGGGAGGCGAAGAGGATGCGGAGGTCCTGCTCGCGGACACCAAGGCCATGACCGGAGTAGGTCAACTCACCGGTTGCCGGAACTCAGCGGGAGGCGCGTATCGAGGGCGGAGGCGGCGGCATGGCAGGGACCAGAGGCGACGGCGTGGACGCCGACCTAGGGATGTTGCCGACGGAAACCTCCTGCGGCTACTACAATCCCTTATCTCCGGTGAGTGAGTCCCCTGCCCCTTCCCCTCTCTCCCCCTCCCTAGGGTTTCCGGCGTAGAACTGACATCCCTCATACCAGAAGCTGCACACCCTAGTGTAGTTATTGGATAGTCCATGGCTTCCTATTGCTGAACTGGAAGAATAGTTTATTTTCATGGTTCTTGTAGAAAATATTAGAAAATTCTTGTGAGTTTGGAGCTGGAAGAAACTGTTGTGTCTAGTAATGTTATTCATGGCTGCATCTATTCTTAGCATGTATGTCTGGATATTATCATGTCAATTCAATAGTTCTTGAAACCAAAACTATAAAACTAACATGATCTTTTTTTCTTACTAGACATCGGATCAATTCACTGAGAAAAACGTTCGGTAGTTGTGCCAAACATGGTACAATATAGTGTAGAAAATAAACATTGCATAATACTGCTTTGAAAGTAGCTATATAGTGTAGAAAATAAAATGCATCATTGGTTTGTAGTACATTTGCGTAATTTCAGTAGTAATATTAGAATTGCATAGGAGCATTGACCATCTCATCGGAGAATTCTTCAGCGAATATTTGATATTTCCCCACAAACTGCTTCTTTACTAGTGACAGAGATGGATATGGTGCTCCATCTGGTGTATCAAGGGAACTTGAAACTAGAAGTTCGCTCCTGTCTATTAAATGTACAGGAAGTAGATGTTACGTAATTTTTTTTTTTTGCTTAAGTTGGTTTATTCTTGAAACTTCCTAGGCTGAGTTAGCACGGAATCTCCTACTTGGCATTATTTATTGTACTGATTTTCCTCGAGTGGAAACCATATTGGCATAACATTGTATCAGTTTTCATACCTTCAAACCAGGATATGCTTATCAGAAGAAGTCCAAAGTGGAAGACAATTAAGCCACTCTTTATCATTACCGTCACGCCCCCTTATCCTTACTGTCTCTGTCACCGTGCTTTTATTCAAGTAAGTCTTCGGTCTTTCCCACTCTCTTATTATCCTTGTTAATTCACCCAAGTGAGATGCTAGCTTGAAGTTATAGTTTGATAATCAATTGAGGATGATTGGTAGCTCTTGTTTTCGATATGACCTGACTTAGGCTGGATACATGATCACATGACTGCTTGTTTGTCTGCTATAGTACTGAAAGACTGAGACATGCAGAATAGTTCACACATGATGGTGGATGCATGTATTGTCATATTGTTCTGGTTGGAGAAATCTGTCATGGTTCCTCAAAGAATGAAATGTCTGTGTGAGCGTGTGTGTCTCTCCCTCTTTGTATTCCCTTCCTTTTCTAAATAGAAGGCAAGAGATTCATTATACATGATCTTTTCATCTAGTAGTAGTAGTACTACTACTGGTTTATGTATAACCATAAAGGCATAGGACCTGTATAGCAATTTTCATTTCTGAGATCAATTTGGTATCACAAATCCTCACCAAATCCTCAATTACTTATTTTCATTAAATCATAAGCTTTTCTAACTGTGCTATACGTATATTGTCATGTCTTGGGAGCGCAGGGCGGACTTCTGCATGGACGAGTATCTTGTGAGGATACCATGCTATCATTCACAGTTTTATCGAGCTTCTTTCTTAAGCTGCATGAGGTGATGCATTGGAGTATATGTGCCTTAGCCTTTAACAATCTAGTTCACCATGTACCACTATTCTGATTTGGAAATCGTGGTTTGTTTAAGTTGTTTAAAAACTAGTGTGCAACAATTATGTTTCATGGCTGTAATATATTAATTTCTGCTCTATTTTAGCTTGATTGTTCTGTATCATCATGAATCAGTTATGACAACATCAGGCAAACTGATTTGTCAAGATGTGTGCTTGAATCAGTTACGACAACATCAACATCAGGCGTTGTAAGCTGATAATACCAGCCTTTTTGAAATTCTATAGTTCTCTATTTTCACTTTAAGTAGATGTGCTTTGCTTACAATACTAGCCTTTTTGTTTTTGTTCACTTTAAGTAGATGCTTTAAGGAGGACCAGTGGCGAGGTGTTGGGTGATCAGGAGCACATGGGGCAGCGATGCGTTTGCTAAGGAGACCCTAGGCAGCGCGATGGGCGATGCGCTAGCTTTCTTCCCTTATCGGGGGAAACAGGACCATGGGCGGCGTGCTGGCCTTTTCCCCTGGCCAACGCTAGGCGAGGAGACCATGGGCGGCGCGCTGGCCTTCTCCCTGGACCGGCGCTGGGAGAGGAAACCTTGGGCGATGGTATGTGTCATTACTCTGTAGAGATTTATCTGAATTCTACTTACATTGATCCTTGTGTTCTACTGTTGTTAATTCACTTAATTCATAGCTTTGCCTCAAGTATTGATCATTGTGTATTGGTGTGTGTATTCAGCTAGCTAGCTGCTCCAGGTTTAGGCATCATAGCTTGGTTACATGTAAAAGAATAAACCCATGGACTAATTTGCCTTTGGTGGTCGTTATCATGCAGGATGGATGAATGCTGACAGAGGCTTTGTTCTTGGACCGGTGGTGGTATATGACCAGCTGCTGGGACGTGGTGCCGGAGGGAGTGGTGCACACTAGGAGCAGTCGGCAGGTTTCCTTGGCATTGGTGGAGAGGGAGGTTCTGATGATGGATTATTCCTGCTGTAGGGATATGATCCTAGGGGGTCTCCATTTTGGGCTTGATTCTATTGTAGCCTCTTTCTTGAAGACCATTTTGTGTTATATTTTGATAGCACGGTTATTATTGTATGTATGGGATTTGAACCGAAATATTCTAATATACTTATGGTTGTTATCAAAAGGATTTCATGTATTTCTTTGGTTTTGACTAAATTATTTGTGGTTTAATTGCTGTTAGATTGTGGTGAAATAAACCTGACAAGTGGGACTAGTAGAAAAATGAATCTCATTTTATTGAATAGTCTGACAAGTGGGACACATCTGGCTGGTAGGACCAACCCATGAAGGAATGGACGTTAGATAGGGCAACGCCAGAATAGAAAAAGGCTCGAAAAAGGCTAAGGCCCAAAAGCGAAATGGATCATAAAAGGCCAGGACATAGTAAATACAAAGCTGAAATTATTGGGCTCAGCCCATATGTACCAACTAAATGGACTGGTCTTATTTTGCACCACGACGATTTTATTTCGTCACAATTTTGCCACGTAGGATCTGATGTGGTCGGGCTAGACTGCCTATGACGATATTGGATCGTCATAACAGTTATGACGATCCAATATCGTCATAGACGGTTATGACGATTTTGCAAAAAACCTCGTTATAGTTCATTTGCGACGCCTAGCTTTCGACGATCTTAAAATCGTCATAGAATCGTCATAAACGGACTACTATGACGATTTTGTGACGAAAATGAAGGGTCATATATAGGCAGATTCCTTGTAGTGAACCTGATGGGGGGATCGAGGGTTACCTCCAGCCCATGAATTCGGCAATCATCTTCGTCAGCCAGAATAAGACTGGCCAAGCGATGCGGATGAAGCTCGTGGGGCTTCAAAGTGGAGCGCCGCCAAGACCCGTTGGTCACGCGAGTCCTGACACCTTTCTTTGTTGTGGCTGCGGCAACAGTGCAGGACCTAGTGGCGGTGGTGGTTTTCTTCTTTGTCGTGGTAGCAGAAGCGCTAGATCAAGCGACGGTGGCGGACTTGGCGCCCTTCTTCTTCCCCATCTTCCTCCGACAGAATGACCGCAGAAAGTAGCTTGGAAACTCCCTAAGAACGTCCAACACGAAAGGGGGCAGAGCGCGATGGAGAGAGGAAAATCAGTGATGGTAGTTGTGCATGGAGGAATAAGAAGCACAGTGCGGAAATTACTACCCTATATCCCTACTTAAGCATCACAGAAGTATCATCCAATGGACAAAGAAGGTCCCCCTTGATACGTGGCACCTATCAGTGATAACGGGTGGCTACGCGTGTACCGAATCGTCACTACACGATCCCCACTCTCCATAGAAATCGAGGAGACGCAGTTAAAACCCCAACGCATGACTGGTCAAATCCTAGTCAAACTTTGGGGCCCACTTCTGTCACGTCCCATCAGCATCGCTTATGCGGGCAACTGAGGTCATCAAATCGTCAGCACTGATGTCATCCAGAAGCACACTCCAGCAGGCGACGATGCTTAGAAACGGCATACCTGTCCCTTTGATTCATCTTTTTGCTCAAATCTACGATTCGACCAAATACTCGGGGGCTACTCCTAATAGGAGCGCTGGTCGCGCACCTGAAGATTTTCCTGGTCCAATGAATAAGTCATTGGCACACGAAGACATGACACATGTGCATCAACCCCTTCTTCGAATCAATGATTCAAGTACGAACTCGGGGGTTACTCTCATAGGGAGCGCTGGAAGCTCAATAGACAAGCTACAGCCAATGACAGTAGTCGCAAAAATTTAAAGTCCCCACTCAAGTCTATGACTCAAATAGGCACTCGGGGGCTACTCCCATAGGGAGAATTGGCCGCGCACCCTATGAAAAACAAAATTAATCATGAAAATTGCGTTGACCACATCAGCATTCGAAGCATTCGGCGACTCCACCTCATAATCACTAGAAATACCCTACAAAGGGACAACGTCTCCTGGGCCACCCGAATCACCCTCACTATGACTAAATATGCGGATGTCGCGTTTACAACATGAAGATAAGATATGCGAAAGGCCTGTCAATGCACCTTCTGCGCTCTTCCAAAAATAAACCGTGCCTATAGGTACGATGAAAAAGATTTGACGGACGTGTCAAGTGCCCATATTAAAATACTAGAATTCAACTCTGTAAGGCCTCCACGGTAGGAGTCGAATTACGTTAGAAATCACGGCAGGAGTGCCCATATTCCACGCATTTGAAGACTTTATAGTCTCCACCCGAATCTGCGATTTGGCTAGACACTCGGGGGTTACTAACATGGGTATACACTGTGGGTACTCGTGTTTAGCCTATACGGTCCAACCCAAGAGGAACCTGTGGGACAATTGAAGCCCAATAAGGATTCGGGTGGCCCAAGTCCGGAGGAAGGCGACTTCTTGAAGGACATGACAAGCAATAGATAGATTTTCAAAAGGGTGAAATCCTAATCTGTAACCGACTCGGCCTGCTGATGACTGCAATTGCACAGATTGTTTGTAGCTAGTCTCGAAATAAAGATATCGATCCCATAGGGAGCTGATGTTTGCAAGTGCACAAATCATTTGTAGCTACTTTCAAAGTATAGATATCGATCCCACAGGGAGCCCAAAGGTAAGTGTTTATGGTGAAGTCTCTATCACACCCAAAGTTGTCACAGGTCTTCCAGTGAATTGGCTGCAAGTGTAAAAGTGAGAACGGAATTTGGATTAAACTAATTGTATTGAATAAAACTAAAATATAAACTTCAGAAATAAAAAGCATAAAAGTGAAGAACGATTCGGTTGTTTGTTGTTTTCCGCAGATGGCGAAAGAAGGCGCGGGGAGATACAGTTCATGGTGATAGTGACTGTGCCAGACGGACGAATGATACATGTAAAAATTGTAATCTTATAAGTACATGTGTAGGCGAACAACCCATAATTAGCTGGAACTCCTCTTGGTAGATTTCATCCCAACTTCAATAATCCTACTAATCTGTTATCAAAACAATGATCAGACACTAGACGATTAAGACCCTTAGGGTCGCTTAGTGATTAAGCTCCTTGGATCAGACTAATGCAATAAGCACAGTGGTTCCTCGTTATCCTCGAGTCTACTAGTTTTCCATTGATATCCCCCTATCACTCGGGGGTTGCCGGTCTGCTAGCGAACAAGATCCTATCTATGTAGAACAAAGCATCATGTTGTCTGGGCCCTTAATTTGATAACAAGCATTAGGCATCCCATAGATAGTCAAGCACACATAATATAGTAATTAAAATCAATCACAAACTAATGGAAAATATATGAAGGCACATCACATCTCACCAAACCCTTACATCTCCCACGCCCAAGGAACTTACTCACACATGAGAGAAGAAAGCATCATCGATATGATTAAATAAAGGGAGTTCTTCTTGATATTACCGTGGAGATCCACAATAAGAATGGAAAAGTAATCCAACACAATTTAATATGGGAAGAAATAATCTCAAACCCTAGTCTTGCAAGGTGAAGATATCTCTCTCTCTCAAGTACAAGTAATGACTATGGGGGTGTAGTGTCTAGGAGGTCAAAGATTGTGGAGCGAGATGAAGAACGTCTCCTCCTTCTTCTCCGGGTCTCTTCTTTCTCCCTTCTAGATGGTGTGGCGACTACTATTTTGTGTTTTCGTCCCTGGTCCCTTCATGGAAGTTGTCCCTTTTGACAAGACAGAGGCGGCGACATATATGGCTTAGTTGCTCGTTAAAGCCTCTATACGCTTCCCTAGATTTCTTCCAAAGAGAGACTTGCTTGTTTTCACCTGAATATTGTGTTTCTCTAGTTAAAACCCTCTGTTGATGTTTAGAACCTAAAACACACATTAAAAACCAAGTTTTCTTTGCTACCGAAGTATTAGCGTTAGATAAAGCTAGAAAACGATCAAATCTAATAGAAAACCATCAATAAAAACCATCAAAAATATTTAGAATCTCACAGCTATCAACTCCCCCAAGCTTAGATGTTGCTCGCCCTTGAGTGATAAGGAAATAAAGAAGAATAACAGAGATTCGAGACTAAAATAAAAGAACTTACAAGCTTGAATCGGTGTCAAATTATTTTCTTCACAATCCCTACAATCTTAAACATGATCATACAAGTATGCACAAGATTGCACTGAGTCCACTTGCTAACCACGTATATCTTGCTAGCAAATAAATCATATGCCCGAGAAAGTGTCAAAAGTTTAGCTAGGAAAGTGAGACAAATTCTTTTGGTATCTCTCTTTGTTGAGAGATGAAAACTTTTTGCTCTTGTTTCTTTAATCAATTAAGAGTTCTCAAGTTGGCACCAAAATATTCAATTTAAGAATAACTCATATATTCCCATGTCAAAATTTCAAGACTCTCAAAGCACCTTTTTCCTTCCTTTGCCTTTAAAAAACTTTAGCTCTTTTAGAAATCATGCCACTATTCTTAACATGTTAATTGGGACTGTGTTGTGCACTCGTGACCATGCCAATGAATATGCTGAGCAATAATGGGTCAGAGGAGTACTACAACTTCACTTGGAACGCGAAACCATGAGGAAACTAAATTTTTACCTATCATAGCATTGCTGCTATAGGCGTTTACATAACTCAATAGCTGAAATCAAGTGGTTTCCCACATTTAGATCGTTCGTTGGCTAGCAGAGTTAATAGTTCCCCATGGAGCAGGACAGTGTTGTAATGACACGCGTAAAGCAATATCTTACGATATTTATTAGAAAAAGCAGTGGCATAATCTCTACTACTTCGAAGCATCCATTTTATCAAACAATTTCATTCAAGGGTACTATCGAGTATATTTATATTAAGCTCAAACGGGATGGAGTAGTTCTAAAATCAAATTCTTTGGGATAAACATGGACTCAAGTCATATTTTGGATGCTTTTTCTTGTTGTAAAAATGTAGGAAATATTTTAACCAAGTTCATTGCTCATTGTTTCAAATCTAAAAAGGAGACACTAGCAAAGGAATATAATTTATAGGATAACAAGCTAAGTGGGGAGTGACTCGAGTGCAAGCGAATAAATAATTGTAGGATCAATTTAAGGTTGCAGAAAAGGTGATGAAAGGAATGTGATACCTCCTCTTGCTTCCTTCGTTCTCATATTTTAGTCGAACCCCGTCTGTATTTCCATATTGCCAAGTCACCTGAAATTGAGCAATCTTTGAGAGAAATAAAGATATGAACTTGCAATAAAAGTTACAACTATTTTTTTTGTATTTTTGTTTTAGGAATGCAAACAACAATTTCGAAGAAGTAAAATAAATCAAAGGAAGAAATAAAAATATGAATGCAAGGTGTGGAGGTTTGCAAACCCCCCAAGCTTAGGCTATTGCCAGGCTCAGTTGTTGCCGTCATTCGGCGGCTGGTGAGGATACTGCTGGTAGTAGTCGGGGAAGTGGGTCATCAAATGACTGAAGTTGTGAGTTAAGGCACTCACATCTTCATTCACTCCTTGAAGAGTGTGGTCGATCTCCCCAACGCGCTGGTTGAGCTGTTGGAATCCATGATAGGGGACGTAGTTGTACCCCTACTGCGGCTGGTTGGGCCACATGTCCCAGACTCCCCCTTGGTGCTGATGCTGTCCCTCCCAAGCAAGGTTGTGTCCCTACTCATCCTCATGCTCCTGCTCATCCTCATCCAGCTGCTCTCCTTTTTCATCTTCCTCTTGATCAGGATGGAGTTCAGCCATGATTTCCATCACTTGGTCCTTGGTGAGGATCCAAGTGTCCTTCTCCACAATCGAGAAGGCTAGGGGACAGGGCAACAGAACCTACTCACCCTGTTCATTACCAAGATAACTAAACTGATATGCTCGGAGCCTCCGGTTAGCTTGGTAAACACCAAGGAAGCCACAAGCAGTCAAATACTTGACGTCCATAAGTTTGGAGTCGTCAACAAATTGCATAATACGTAATGTAATATTTAATGCATGGGCAAGGTGGGTTACCAATCCACCAATGCGAATATCACCTTTTGTCTTGTTGCTTTGGTAGCGAAAGTGCTGGATGAGTAGAGTTGCAGGATTTGGGCTTTGAAGTGCAGTGGGAAAGAGAGCCTTGGTGATTATTGCCATGTACGCATTAGCCATGGAACCGGTATCACCTCTTCCCAATAGTGTGTTAGCGAGGAATGATGGCTCAGTGTACGGTGCTAGAAAAGTGCTGGTGCGGTGTTGATGTAGAGATCGTTGGGAACCCCAAGAGGAAGGTATGATGAGCATAGCGGTAAGTTTCCCTCAGTTATGAAACCAAGGTTTAATCAAACCAGTAGGAGCAAGGAAACACCCCAAAGGTGTTGCTAGCTGAACCTTGGCAGGGCGCAGTACCGGTGCTAGTAGCAACATGGAGACTTGCACAACACAACCACAAAACTTTGTCCCCAACTTGCGATGAGGTTGTCAATCTCACCGTGTTTTGCGGAAAACAAAGGATTAAACGTATTGAATGGAAAGAAGTAATAGTTTGCAGAAAGTAAACACAAAGCAGTAAACAGTTTGTAGATTGTATGTAAAAGAAATATGACCGGGATCCATAGTTCACTAGAGGTGGCTCTCCTTAAGATAGATAACATGCTGGGTGAACAAATTACAACGGGGCAATTGACAAACATCGAGAAAGCAATACATGCATATACTAATCATCTTGACTCCTTTGGGACTTGATTGGGCATTACAACATTATACATAGACCGACATCCAATTGCATCTATGACTAATAATCCACCTTCAGGTTATCATCCGAACCCCCTCTAGTATTAAGTTGCAAGCAACAGATTATTGCTTTACGAATTGCGTGTAAAGTAAACAATACGATTGTTCTATGAACAAAGGATTTTTGTTTTCTCCCTAGTAGCAACAGCACATCTAGTACCTTAGAGATTTCGGTCACTTCCCCAGATTACCAGAGGCATGAACCCACTATCGAGCATAAATACTAACTCTTGGAGTTGCTAGCATCTAGTTGGCCAAGATAGCTACTAACAACGGAAAGCATGCAAGATCACAAATAACAAAGACATGATAGAATCAAGAATCAATCTGAAATAGCATCTCAATATCCATCGAATCCCCGCAAACACAACATGCAAAATTACAAATAGATGATCTTGATCATGAACGAAGCTCACAAGATCTAGACATGAAAGCACAAAGGAGGAGAACCAGCCATCTAGCTACTACATGGATCCATAGTCCAAGGATGAACTACTCACGCATCACACCGGAGGCTTGCATGGTGATGAAGAAGGCCTCCAGGGTGAATTCCCCTCTCCGGCAGGGTGCCGGGAAGAGCTTCAGATCCCTCCCGATCTAGGGATGGAGATGACGTCGGCTACAGACTCTTTCGTGGATTTTTGATCGGGTACTTAGGGTTTTCGTCCTGAGGGCATCTTATAGGCGGAAGGAGAGGCCGAGGGGTTGCCTAGGCTGGCCACACCACCCCCTGGCGCGGGCCAAGCCTGGCCACATGGCCAGGTGGTGTGGCCGCCCTCTCTGCCCTCTCATCTCGTGATTCGCATCTGATGACTTCCGGAAAAATAGGCACTTTGGCTTTTGTCCCGTCCAATTCCGAGAATATTCATTTTCTGATTTTCCTGGAACCAAAAACAGCAGAAAACAGGCAGCTGGCACTGTGGCTCTTGTTAATAGGTTAGTCCAATAAATCATATGAAAAGTACTCCAAAGTGTGGACAAAACACAAGAAAGTGGATAAAACCAAGCGTGGAACATAAAAAATTATAGATACATTTGCAATGTATCAACATCCCCAAGCTTAACTCCTGCTCGTCCTCGAGTAGGTAAGTGATAAAAAGAAAGAATAATTTTTGAGGTGACATGCACCATCAAAGACTTGATCAAAGTATTTGTAAAACATTAAAAGCTAGAATCATAGTACTTCAATCATAACATGAAAGACAAAGTTCTAGCAATAAGACAAAGAAACTATGATGCAACATGAAAAGGCACAAACAAAGGATTCATGAATAACAATGCTTTGCAAGACGTTTGTTTGTTTCATATAAAGAAAACATAGCATAATAGTATTCAACTGGACCCTCATAGAGTAGCAAATATAAATGCATAGGACACCTTCAAAGTTCATAAGAGTGACTAGATACAAATAGTTTAAAACAAGCAATATCAAGTTATGCATCAGTCAACTAGTCTTGGGACAATGCACATAGAACTAAGAATGGCCACTACGCTCTCAAAGTAGGTGCATAAAGGTAGAAGGTGGAGACTCAATATAATGGTGGAAGAAAAGGTCTTTATAAAAGGAAGTAGGGATTCAAGTCTCATAAAGAGCTTCCAAAGATTATGGTACTTATAGCTTTCAACTCTCATTGCCCCTATCATAAGCATCTTTAAGGTGATTAAGGTTAAAGTGACACAACTAAGAGGATATGCTTGACAAGTTATAAACCGAAATCTCATGCCCCTCACTTACGAAGACCGATCCTCATGCTACTCAACTTTAGTCACAAGTAAGCTCTTGTCATTGTAAGTACACATGTATCATAAAGAACCGCCAACGGGGTACCCCTTGCACATGATACAGGAGCTTTTCCATAATCAAAATGACAAGGCAAGCAGACAATGAGCATCTCAGCGATCTTTTTATTTGCTATTTGCATAGGTTTTTATTGAGGATGCTTCATAGAGTGCTCATTATGGTGATGCTGCAAGTTTCCACCATGATTAAGCATGGCTTAGGCTAGTGGCCCAGGCGTTTCTCTAACACACATCCAAACTCCATGATCTTACAAGTTCCACTTTTATTTCACACCGCCGGGATCCGTAAGCAAAAGAAAATGATATCAACGGCGTACAAAGTACAAGTGCAATGTTGAAAGCGTTCCCCATGAAATGGTGTGAGCATGTGCCAAATTGTCAACACCCGGATTTTTAATCCCAGATGCCCGTTATGCCATACCTCGCAATCCCAGGATTACCATTTTTGCGAGACATAACGGATTGGATATCATACTTCATCATCCATTACAAACCATACATAAGGTTTTACACAAATAAGGATCTCAGGATCCAGTCTTTAATACAACAAGCAACGGAAATAAACGATAGCGTAGCGGTGGGGTCCATCTTCAGGGGCACAGGCAATGCTGACGAAGGCAGATAGTCCTAGTTATCATAGCCGTCCTGCTGACCATCATCTTGATACTCTCCTTCATAGTCTGGCCATGATAATAGCCAGGGACAAAAGCCATGAGTACTCTTTAAGTACTCACAAACTACTACTAGCAAGGGTTATACTTCTAAGTTAAAGTGCTGAATTGAAAGAATAACTATCAAGTTAAGTTTGAAACCTAAGCTGAGTTCTGAAACAAGAAAGATAAAATAAAAGTCTAGAATCACCTAAGTTGGGAAGCTATTTTCATCTACACAACCCTGTTGTGGTCAAGTCACGGTTCATTATTCATTTCAGGTTATTTAGAAAACATCTAACAACGAAACAGTATGGCCATTCCAACTGTCCATAACATGCAGAAGCTATTGAATAGTTTGACACTCTGCAGAGGTGGTACACTTGCACCACAAGATTCGATACATCTGTCAGGGATAACGCTGAATCATCATACTTAGTATGCAGATAATCAAACATAACCTTCCCTTTACATGCCCTAGTACAAGCACCTCCCCTATGAGCATGGCCTCCCAACCATGACCATCAGTCATCTTGGGCACTGCATAGGTGGACATCATTGAGAGGTAGCCTCAGCTCAAACCTCTCCCATGAGGGAACTAATACTAATGCATATAAATTTCCAGCTACGCCTTACCCAATTCAGGTAATGTGGTTGTACGTTAAATTTGGAATGGTATCGCATCCGAATCCAACCATCAGTTTTATAAAAAAAAGTTAAGGCTCATGCCTCATCATTTTCATCATCATAAACCAATTGTGTTTCTCAACACATGTCAAAACATCTCAATAGAATGACTCATCATTCCAAGGTTTTCATAACTCATTTTCACCAAGTGTTCCCATCTAAAATGACTCAAGTTTGATCTATTCTAAAACCCTAGGTTAAGAGTGTTCACTAAGGTGGAAAGGTGGGATCAATCTCATGCCATAGCATGACATCTAAGGGTTTCTAATTAGGTCAAGTTTTATACTCTTTATGCTACCTTCAAAATTAATTAAAGAACTTGGTGTAAACTAAGGGGGTGTGATCAAAGTATGCTTACGGCATCTTCACTAAACTATCTAGTTTTATTCTAGCTTGCCACACTAGCTTACTAAAGCATGTTTTCAAGGGTTAGCTTGCCACTAATAGCTTGCTACAATAGCTTGCCTTGGTTGGTGCAGTGGTTGAAGTTTTCTTCTTCTTCTTCTTCTTCTTGGTGGAACTCCTCCTCCTCGAAGGCTTGGTCGGTACTATCGTCTATAAATACATAGGGAGTGCACAATCACCAAACAATACTTAACTTAGGCTAAGTAGTATTCTAAACTACACAATTGATGATCCATTATCATCACAAGCATCATAAGTTTAATTCAATAGTTTCCACCTTTTTATTTTGGAAAAGTAATTTCTACTCATTGAAAAATTAACTATAATTTAATATTCACCACTAAAACATGGGATCATGTGGACACATGTCCTCACCACATATCCTAACATGTGGGAATGAGATTTAAAGGTTGGATCAATATTACTTTGGTTTAAGTTTATTATTTAATGATTTAAAGTGACTAGAAATTCCTATATAGCATTATTTTGGTACTAGTCCAAAGTCACTGCATGTAAACCTTAATATTATTACATATTTATATAGATATGATGAAATGTGATTTTTGAGAGTTGGAATCAACTCAAAAGCTAACTTGGTTGATTTTATAAAAATGTTTCAAGTTGCAAAAGCTTCTGTCTTCTTATTTTTATTAGGAGAGATCTATAACTCTAATTGAATTAAATCCAACAGGCTTGGATACAGCATTTCAATACCTTTCAGACAAAATTAGTTTCATGTAATTTGGATTTGTCAAACTCACAGAATTGAATTTTGAAGCACTGGACAGAAACTAAATTCTAACTAAAAAGAAAAACCTAGATTTGAATTTAAAAGCGTGCTTGTGAGGCAAATGGGCCAGCCTGCTCATGAGCGTCATGGGCTGGCTTAAGTGAGGGCCCCACCCATCAGTGGAACAGGGGGATAACGAAGGGGTATGGATGAAAGGTGGCCGTGCGATTAGAGGGAAGATCGACGGCTCACAGCTATCGTTCTCGTCGGAACAGGACATGACGGGAGCTAACCCTAGCACGGTCGGCTAGGGTCTACTGGGGGCGTACCGGGGCTCCAGCGGGGTCGGTGAGGCGGGCGAACGAAGTGGAAGACGACCTCGGTTCTCCTGGTACAAGAGGCGCCTCCTGGGATGGCCTGTATCAACGACGCCCTAATTCTCCCGAGGCGGCGACTCCGGCTGCAATTCCGGCACTCTGGTGCTCGAGCGGCTCCGGCTGGCGGTGGTGATGAGAATGGTGTGAAGAGAGCTTGCTGGGGAGGCTTCCTTATATAGGCGAGCGAAGGGTGCAGAGCGGAATGGGCAGAGCTCGACGTGGGCGACATCACAGCGAGCTAAGGGCATGGGCGAGGTAGGCGGACGGTGGCCGGTCTCCTGGCGATCCTCTATGGCTTGATGGCGCGGCAAGGGGCGGTCTATGCTGGTCGGGAGCGGGCGGTGCACTGGGTGCGGGCGGCGGTGCTTCGGCTGCTGGTCGCGAGGCTTCGAACAGGCGGTTCTTTGGGCTGCTGCGGGTGCTGCCACACAAGGCTAGGGCTTGGCGAGGCTGGTGCTGCTCTGGCGGGCGCGGCACTCCGAGGTGATCGGCATGGCGGACAGAGACATGGGCGCGAGCAACTGGGGCTTGTCCTCCACTCGATTTTGGTCGGGGGCTGGTCGAGGCGGTGCGGTGTGATGGCGCCTGTCTGCCAGCAGGCGAAGGAGAGCGCGGGGCGGCTTTATGCGAGCTGTCCATGGTCGACCTGGCGCATGGCGTCGGGCGGCTTGGCACTGGAGCAGCTAGGGGTGAGGGAGAGAGAGCTAGGGCCGAGGTTTGAGCTGGGGGGACAAGGGGACCGAGTTAGGCCCAAATGGTGACAAGAAGCACTACACACTATAGTGTTTTAACAATTGTTTGATCTGTGTCTGCCACCTGTTCGATGAAATGGCCGCAAGAGACCAAAGTTTGAATTTTGAGTTCAAAATTTTTGGGTGATCTCCACTATGGCTAGGTAGTGTCTGGTTGCAAGGGTTTTGAAAATGGAGCTCAAATACATGGTTTTTGAAATAGGGGTGATCTATGCATATGCATTAGATTCAATTTTGAACTGCCATTTAAAATAGTTTCTAGAATGTTTTTAGAAGATCAAAAGGTGGGCCTTGGTACCTCATTATGTGTACTAGCAAGGGGTGCAAAGATCAAGAATTGTTTCTGTTAAGAATTGAGTACTAGGAATAGCCAAAGTAGGCATGAGAGTTAAATTTGTCAAAATGACCATTCCTTTATTTTAATTCTTTTTGATTTGATTTCTTTTAGGAAAAGTTTGGGAATGATGTAGATGATGTTTAAATCACCTAAGAAACATTTTAGAAGCAAAGGATCACACAATCATGGCAATTCAAAACAACTCCTATTTTAAATGCACACATATATGAATGCCTTCATTTTAAATATGGAAAAGTTTTTGTTAATCCTAAATTTGGATGATTTGATCTTTGATAAGCTTGGATTGAAGTTTTGGGATGTTACAAACCTTCCCCCCTTAAATAAAATCTCGTCCCGAGATTTACAAGAAAACTAGGAACTAAAGAGATCTGGGAATTCTGTCCTAATGTAATCCTCGCGCTCCCAAGTGGCTTCCTCCTCGGTATGGTTGCTCCACTGAATCTTGAGAAACTTGATACTCCTGGTCCTGGTGGTTTTATAGGCTTCTTCTAAGATACGAATGGGCACTTCCCGATAGGTCAGGTCATTATTGATTTCCACTGCTCTGTGATCGATATTCTTGAAAACTTCGGTCTTCTCAGGCACTTCCAAGCATTTGCGAAGTAACGAGATATGGAACACATTGTGGATGGCTGACATCTCTTCAGGCAGTTCCAGTTGATACGATACTTTTCCTCGGTGGTTCAGAATCTTGAAAGGTCCGATATATCTGGGAGCTAACTTTCCCTTCAGACTAAAGCGTTGGGTTCCCTTCAATGGTGAAACCTTGAGATATACGAAATCTCCGACATTGAAAGTTAGGTCTCTCCTTCTCTTGTCAGCATAGCTCTTACATGCGGATTGGGCGGTCTTGAGGTGCTCACGAACTTTGTGAACTTTCTCTTCTGCTTCTCGGAGAATGTCGGGTCCAAAGATCTGACTCTCTCCTACTTGCGACCAATTCAAAGGGGTACGACACTTTCTTCCGTATAGGAATTCAAAGGGTGCCATCTGCAAACTAGCTTGATAACTATTGTTATATGAGAATTCTGCGAAGGGCAGGCAGTCTTCCCATTTTGATCCGTATTCCAACACACAAGCTCTAAGCATATCCTCCAATATCTGGTTGAATCTCTCTGTTTGTCCATTGGTTTCGGGTGATACGCGGTACTGAAATTCAACTTGGTTCCTAAACCTTCCTAAACTTTCTGCCAAAATGTTGAAGTAAACTGAGTTCCTCGATATGATACGATGGTCTTGGGGGTTCCATGCAGACTAACAATTCTCGCAATGTATAGCTCTGCTAGCTTTGCACTCTGGTAGGTTGTCTTGACTCGTATGAGGTGGGCTACCTTGGATAGTCTATCAACTATGACCCAGATTGAGTCATTTCCCCTACTAGAAGTAGGTAAACCGGTGATAAAGTCCATTCTGAAGGAATCCCATTTCCATTTCGGAATCTGCAATGGTTGCAACAATCCCGCAGGTCTCTGATGCTCCACTTTGACTCTTTGATAAATGTCTTGGCGATGTAGCTTCTGATCTCTCTCTTCATCTTGTGCCACCAAAATTGCTCTTTCAAATCCTGATACATCTTTGTTCCTCCGGGGTGGATAGAATAAAGAGTATCATGAGCTTCCTTCATGATAATTTCCTTCAGCTCCGAATCTGCTGGTACACAGATACGTCCCTTGTACCACAGTACACCTTCTTCGTCTTTGGTGAATCCAGGTACTTTGCCTGTACCTATATGACGTTTGATTCCATCGGTACTTTCATTCCCCTTCTGGGCTTCCTTGATTTGGCTAATCAAAGTGGGTTGAAGTTCAATGCTAGCTAGGAATCCTTTGCTAACTAACTCAGTCCTGAATTGCTCCAACTCCTCATACCAACTTGGTTGCTTCTCTTTGATCATGGTGTTAAGCCTACACGGCAATCTGCTAAGAGCATCCGCTACCACGTTGGCTTTGCCGGGGTGATAGTGAATGTCAAGGTCATAATTCTTGATTAACTCTATCCATCTTCTTTGCCTCATATTCAACTCCTTCTGGGTGAAGATATACTTCAAGATCTTATGATCGGAGTAAATCTCACAGCGATTACCCATCAAATAATGACGCCATGTCTTCAACGCTAGAACCACCGCTGCTATCTCAAGATCATGGGTCGGATAGTTCTGCTCATGCTGCTTCAGTTGTCAAGACAGATACGCGATGACTTTGCCTTCCTGCATCAATACACATCCTAGACCAATCTTGGATGCATCACAATATACATCAAACGGCTTCTTGATGTCTGGCATGATCAAAATTGGGGCTGATATCAATCTCTTCTTCAACTCCTAGAGCGGCTTCACACTTGTCATCCATTCAAACTTCTTGTCCTTCTTCAACAATTGGGTCATTGGTGGGCTATGCTTGAGAATCCTTCTCTGAATTTGCGGTAATATCCCGCTAATCCGAGAAATGAACGAACTTGGGTTTGATTGGTTGGGGCTTCCCATTCTTCGACATCTTTGATCTTGCTGGGATCAACAGAGACTCCTCCGGCAGACACAATATGTCCTAGGAATCCTACTTCTTTCAGCCAAAACTCACACTTGCTGAACTTGGCATATAACTGATGCTCTCTCAGGGTTTCTAGAATGATTCTCAGATGTTGCTCATGCTCTTCTTCTGACTTGGAGTAGATAAGGATGTCGTCGATAAACACGACTACAAACTTATCTAAGAAATTCATAAAGATCTTATTCATGAGATTCATGAATAAAGCAGGGGCATTGGTTAATCCAAAAGACATAACCGTATACTCGTATAAACCATAGCGAGTAGTAAAGGTGGTCTTCGGAATATCCGTTGCACGAATCTTAAGTTGGTGATAACTAGTCCTAAGATCAATCTTTGAGAATACCTGAGCTCCAGTCAACTGATCAAATAGATCCTCTATCTTTGGCAAGGGGTACTTGTTCTTGATGGTGACATCATTCAACTTTCTGTAGTCGGTACACAGACGGTTGCCTCCATCTTTCTTGTCGACGAATAACACTGGTGATCTCCATGGCGATGCACTTGGCTGAATCAATCTGGTTGCTAACATGGCATCCAACTGCTTCTTCAGTTCTACTAACTCTGAGGGGTTCATGGTATAGGGTCTCTGGGCTATAGGTCCGGTTCCGGGGATTACTTCGATAATGAACTCTATATCCCTATCCGGGGGCATACCTGGCAATTTATCTAGGAATACGTCGGGGTATTCACAGACTACTCTGACTTGGTCAATGGTAGGCAGGGCTACCCTTTTGTTGCATTTGAATTGATGGGGTAAGGTTTCAGAGATATGTTCTACAGTTACTCCAGAACTACTGGTCATGGTGATGGCTTTATTAGCATAGTCTATCATTCCTTTATGCCTTGACATCCAGTCCATACCTAGTACTACTTCCAAACCTTTGGTTCCAAGTACAATTAGGTTGGCATAAAAATCTATCCATGTATTCTGATAGGTACAGCTTTGCAAATTTTTCTAGCTTTTGTAGTTGAACCGGGGATTTGAACTATCATGACATGCTTCAGGTTGGTTGGGCGAATCTTACTAGTGCATACAAATTCTTCGGTGACAAATGAATGCGATGCTCCAGAATCAAACAATACTCTTGCTAAAACTAAGTTGACAGAAAACATACCCAGCACTACATCTGGTGCTTCCTGGGCTTCTTCTGCGTTCATGTGGAAGAGACGACATTGCTTGATTGTGCGGGTTTCTGGAAAATCTCACTGCCTGGTTAAACACGGCGCTTCTTTGCTGGTGGGGGCATTCACAGGGGCATTGGCGGCAGTCTTCTTGGGACACTCATTTGAGTAGTGACCCTTCACTCCACACTCGAAGTAAGTGATCTGGGACTTGTCCTTGACTGCAATAGGTACATCATTGCTGCTAGTTCTGGGGGCAGTGTTGTTGTTGTTGCTCTTGGGAGGGGCACAGTTGAAGTTGTTGATGTTGCTGGAGTTGTGATTGTTTCCTCCGGGCTTCACATTGCCTCCGCTACGGTTGGGGTAGCTTGGGCGAGAACTTGGGGGTCGGTTGTTCCTTGGTGCATATCCTGGTGAGGGGTTGGGACGGTACTTCTGGTGACTACTGGATCCAGACTGCTGCATCATACGACGCTTGCGGTTGTCGTTTGCCTGGTTAATCTTCCCTTCCATCTGAATGGCAGAGTCGACTAGCTCTTCAAGTTCCTGGAAACGGATGTTGACGAGGACAGTCTGCATCTCATCATGTAGTCCGTTTAAGAATCTTTCTTTCTTCTTGGCCTCCGTGTTGATCTCATCCGGTGCATATCTGGCAAGTGACAAGAATTTGTCACGGTACTCTCTCTGATCAATCTTCCTTGCTTCAGTTCACGGAATTCATCTCTCATCCTGTTGACAAGACCTTGCGGCACGTGGGTGCGGCTGAACTTGACCTTGAATGCTTCCCAGGTCATCACTTGGCCATGGTTCATGTTGCGGACGCTATTCCACCAAGCTCTTGCATCTCCCGCCAGATAGTGAGTGGCAAAGAGAACTTTCTCATTCTCATCAACTCCTGCAACTTCTAGGTTGTTTTCCATGGTTTGTAACCAGTCATCAGCATCTAATGGGTTTTCAGATTGGTTGAAGATTGGGGGATTGGTGTTCTGAAAGTTTTTTAGTTTAGATCCATGGTGATCCTGATTTCCATGTCCTTGGTTGTTGAGAGCCATTTGGGCGATCTGCTGCAATGTTGCTAAGTTGGCTTGACGGCCTCGTACCTTGCTTCACGGTCTGCGATGAGATTCTGCAAGATCTGCAGCATTGGGTCCTGCGATGAGCTGCTCCCTCCTTGGTTTCCACGAGTCATCTGAGGATTGAGATAGATATAGGGGTAAGAGGGAAATTCTAAGGTTCAGGGTTTTGGGTTTTCAAAGCTACAACTTTGAGTTAGACTCAGGTTTTTCAACTAACTTCATTCTCATTTATGCAAGCAAGCACACGATACAACACACACCACAACAATCAAAGGGGAAAACAGATGGTTTGAAGAACCATTCTGCAAACTACGATACAATGAGATGATACATCTCATGCTACGACAGTGCTCTAGTGCATCTACTCATCGTCGATGAAGTCAGAGTCTTCATCATCAGTGTAGAAGTCCACAGCATCCTCTGCCAGAAAATCGTCATCGTTGCTGATGTAAGAATCCATATCTCCCTGGATGTCTTCACCCTCATCATCCTCTTCCTTGGTGGCAAGCTGAGCTTCCTGCTCCTTGACGGTCTTCTCAAGGTCGGCCAACTTCTTGCGAAGACGGGCGATGGTGCGATCCTTCTTTGCACGCTGGCGACAAAGAGACTGGCGATCTTGGACGAGCAGTGCGAAAGTCTGGGCCTTCTGGTCGGCAATTGCACGGTTCTGGTTGGCTAACTCTCTGGCATTGTCCAGTTCCTACTGTCGGTCATGAAGCAAGAAGTCAAGGTTCTCCACTTGACGCTTCAACTCTGGGTGATTTGGCATCTCCATCGGCATTCCCATGAAGTCACGTCTTGCATAGTGGGCAAAACGGGTTCCTTGAATCTTGTTGTGGCGAGGGCACAGGCGTCACGAGAGCTTCATGCATTGCCCTGGATAATCCATCTAGCTAGTTGTTCTCTCTCAGGGAGAACCAAATTCTCCCGGAAGTTGGTGCTTCAATGCTCCCTCGAAGATCTGCGGTGACTAGCCATTGTAGGTCTCCTCCTGGGGGTCCTTGAAGTTGAGCTCCAAGAAACTCCGGATGTGGGCGTCCCAGAAATTCTGACAGTGAATCCAGATCCCTCTCGAAGATCAGCTGACCTCCATTTCCCAACTGGTAAAACTTGCTGAACTGAGTCTCCATCTACAAGAATTTAGGATGAGGAAATTAGTGAGGTGATCAAGTGTGTCAAATTTTAGGTAGTAATGTAAGAATTTTGAGGAACATGAATTTTGGAGAAAGAATGAGTTCACAGGGGTAAGAGAGGAAATAGTTTTTCATAAATACTCACTTTGGTTTTTAAGCTAAGTTTTTGGGTTTGGACGTCCATTCTAACTAGGGTCTCCTATGGTCAGGATGGCTCTGATACCAATTTGTCAACACCCGGATTTTTAATCCCAGATGCCCGTTATGCCGTACCTCGCAATCCCAGGATTACCATTTTTTGGAGACATAACGGATTGGATATCATAGTACATCATCCATTACAAACCATACATAAGGTTTTACACAAATAAGGATCTCAGGATCCAGTCTTTAATACAACAAGCAGCGGAAATAAACGATAGCGTAGCGGTGGGGTCCATCTTCAGGGGCATAGGCAATCTTGTGAGATAGTCCTAGTTATCAGAGCCATCCTGCTGACCATCATCTTGATACTCTCCTTCATAGTCTGGCCATGATAATAGCCAGGGACAAAAGCCATGAGTACTTTTTAAGTACTCGCAAACTACTACGAGCAAGGGTTATACTTCTAAGTTAAAGTGCTGAATTGAAAGAATAACTATCAAGTTAAGTTTGAAACCTAAGCTGAGTTCTGAAACAAGAAAGATAAAATAAAAGTCTAGAATCACCTAAGTTGGGAAGCTATTTTCATCTACACAACCCTGTTGTGGTCAATTCACGGTTCATTATTCATTTCAGGTTATTTAGAAAACATCTGACAACGAAATAGTATGGCCATTCCAACTGTCCATAACCGCGGACGCGGCTATTTGAATAGTTTGACACTCTGCAGAGGTGGTACACTTTCACCACAAGATTCGATACATACATGGGGATAACCCTGAATCATCATACTTAGTATGCAGATAATCAAACATAACCTTCCCTTTACACACCCTAGTACAAGCACCTCCCCTATGAGCATGGCCTCCCAACCATGACCATCAGTCATCTTGGGCACTGCATAGGTGGACATCATTGAGAGTTAGCCTCAGCTCAAACCTCTCCCGTGAGGGAACTAATACTAATGCATATAAATTTCCAGCTACGCCTTACCCAATTCAGGTAATGTGGTTGTACAGTAAATTTGGAATGGTATCGCATCCGAATCCAACCATCAGTTTTATAAAAAAAGTTAAGGCTCATGCCTCATCATTTTCATCATCATAAACCAATTGTGTTTCTCAACACATGTCAAAACATCTCAATAGAATGACTCATCATTCCAAGGTTTTCACCAAGTGTTCCCATCTAAAATGACTCAAGTTTGATCTATTCTAAAACCCTAGGTTAAGAGTGTTCACTAAGGTGGAAAGGTGGGATCAATCTCATGCCATAGCATGACATCTAAGGGTTTCTAATTAGGTCAAGTTTTATACTCTTTATGCTACCTTCAAAATTAATTAAAGAACTTGGTGTAAACTAAGGGGGTGTGATCAAAGTATGCTTAAGGCATCTTCACTAAACTATCTAGTTTTATTCTAGCTTGCCACACTAGCTTACTAAAGCATGTTTGCAAGGGTTAGCTTGCCACTAATATCTTGCTACAATAGCTTGCCTTGGTTGGTGCAGTGGTTGAAGTTTTCTTCTTCTTCTTCTTCTTGGTAGAACTCCTCCTCCTCGAAGGCTTGGTCGGTACTATCGTCTATAAATACATAGGGAGTGCACAATCACCAAACAATACTTAACTTAGGCTAAGTAGTATTCTAAACTACACAATTGATGATCCATTATCATCACAAGCATCATAAGTTTAATTCAATAGTTTCCACCTTTTTATTTTGGAAAAGTAATTTCTACTCATTGAAAAAATAACTACAATTTAATATTCACCACTAAAACATGGGATCATGTGGACACATGTCCTCACCACATATCCTAACATGTGGGAATGAGATTTAAAGGTTGGATCAATATTACTTTGGTTTAAGTTTATTATTTAATGATTTAAAGTGACTAGAAATGCCTATATAGCATTATTTTGGTACTATTCCAAAGTCACTGCATATAAACCTTAATATTATTACATATTTAGATAGATATGATGAAATGTGATTTTTGAGAGTTGGAATCAACTCAAAAGCTAACTTGGTTGATTTTATAAAAATGTTTCAAGTTGCAAAAGCTTCTGTCTTCTTATTTTTATTAGGAGAGATCTATAACTCTAATTAATTAAATCCAACGGGATTGATAGAGCATTTCAATACCTTTCAGAAAAAATTAGTTTCATGTAATTTGGATTTGTCAAACTCACAGAATTGAATTTTGAAGCACTAGACAGAAACTAAATTCTAACTAAAAAGAAAAACCTAGATTTGAATTTAAAACGTGCGCGGGAACGAAATGGGCCGGCCCACTGCGCTCCGCGCAGCGTCGTGGGCTGGCTTAAGTGAGGGCCCCACCCGTCAGTGGAACAGGGGGGTACCGAAGGGGTATGGATGAAAGGTGGCCGTGCGATTAGAGGGCAGATCGACGGCTCACAGCTATCGTCCTCGTCGGAACAGGACACGACAGGAGCTAACCCTAGCACGGTCGGCTAGGGTCTACTGGGGGCGTACCGGGGCTCCAGCAGGGTCGGTGAGGCGGGCGAACAAAGTGGAAGACGACGGTGGTTCTCCTGGTACAAGCGGCGCCTCCTGGGATGGCCTGGATCAACGGCGCCCTTCTTCTCCCGAGGCAGCGACTCCGGCTGCAATTCCGGTGCTCTGGTGCTCGAGCGGCTCCTTATATAGGCGAGCGAAGGGTGTAGAGCGGCATGGGCAGAGCTCGACATGGGCGACAGCACAGCGAGCTAAGGGCATGGCGAGGTAGGCGGACAGTGGCCGGTCTCCTGGCGATCCTCTATGGCTTGATGGCACGGCAAGGGGCGGTCTATGCTGGTCGGGAGCGGGCGGTGCACTGGGCGCGGGCGGCGGTGTTCGACGCGGTTCCTCGGGGCTGCTGGTCGCGAGGCTGCGAACAAGGATGTCTGGGCGGTTGCTGGGCCTGCTACGGGTGCTGCCACGCAAGGCTAGGGCTTGGCGAGGCCGGTGCTTTGCTCAGGGTGATCGGCATGGCGGACAGAGACATGGGCGTGAGCAACTTGGGCTTGTCCTCCGCTCGATTTTGGTCGGGGGCTGGTCGAGGCGGTGCGGTGTGATGGCGCCTGTCTGCCAGCGGGCAAAGGAGAGCGCGGGGCGGCTTTATGCGAGCTGTCCATGGTCGACCTGGCGCATGGCGTCGGGCGGCTTGGCACTGGAGCAGCTAGGGGTGAGGGAGAGAGAGCTAGGGCCGGGGTTTGAGCTAGGGGGATAAGGGGACCGAGTTAGGCCCAAATGGTGACAAGAAGCACTGCACACTATAGTGTTTTGACAATTGTTTGATCTGTGTCTGCCACCTGTTCGATAAAATGGCCGCAAGAGACCAAAGTTTGAATTTTGAGTTCAAAATTTTTGGGTGATCTCCACTATTGCTAGGTAGTCTCTGGTTGCAAGGGTTTTGAAAATGGAGCTCAAATACATGGTTATTGAAATAGGGGTGATCTATGCATATGTATTAGATTCAATTTTGAACTACCATTAAAATAAGTTTCCAGAATGTTTTTAGAAGATCAAAAGGTGGGCCTTGGTACCTCATTATGTGTACTAGCAAGGGGTGCAAAGATCAAGAATTGTTTCTGTTAAGAATTGAGTACTAGGAATAGCCAAAGTAGGCATGAGAGTTAAATTTGTCAAAATGACCATTCCTTTATTTTAATTCTTTTTGATTTGATTTCTTTTAGGAAAAGTTTGGGAATGATGTAGATGATGTTTAAATCACCTAAGAAACATTTTAGAAGCAAAGGATCACACAATCATGGCAATTCAAAACAACTCCTATTTTAAATGCACACATATATGAATGCCTTCATTTTAAATATGGAAAAGTTTTTGTTAATCCTAAATTTGGATGATTTGATCTTTGATAAGATTGGATTGAAGTTTTGGGATGTTACACAAATCAACCCAAATAAAGCATCAAAGGAGAATACCACTATACTATGCTTTAATATGCTAAAACAACGCATGATTCATCCAAGGCAAATTAAGCAAGCTCAATTGTTTATAACAAGTCATGCTACAGCAAAGAATACTAAGAATAAATCCAAAACAATATCAAGCTTGGCATGACAAAGAATAGGCCACAATCAAAAACAAGCTCTTTTTACCACATAAGCATGAAGTTTCCTACTCTTTTCCAAACCAAACCAAACTATTTGCAAACCAATGTATGAAAGACGGGGTCCAACCAATTTATTCAGAAAACTAAGCAAACCAAGCAAACGAAAAACCAAAACGAAAACAAAAAAGAAGACGCTCCAAGAACAACACAACTGTGCATGAAACAATAAAAATGAAGCGTTTGGAAGAAACCTGGGATTTTTATTGATGAAGAAGGGGATGCCTTGGGCATCCCTAAGCTTTGACACTTGTACTTCTTGGATATTTCTTGGGGTGACACGCGTGGCATCCCCAAGCTTGAGCTTTATTCCATCCTTCATCTCATTACTCATTCCTTCCATACACCTGAAAATTTTCCTTCATACAAAACTTCACACAATCTTTATTAGCAACATTAGTGCACTCAAGATAAAAGGTCTTAAGGTTCAGTTCTAACACCAAATAAACTTCCATTAGAACACTAGCTACTGACGCACTTCCCTTAAAAAGCTTAATTCCCTAAAAGAACTCAAAAAGGAACCAACAAGAAGCAAATGCAGAAAATGGCAGAAATCTGTCAAAACAGACCAGCAGGTAAAGACGAATTTTTTCGAAGACCTTCTGTTGCTCAAATAAAAAAGTGTTGAACTAACAGAAGTTAGATAACAACCTGGTGCAGAAGCACAAAAATTCACGCCTCAAAAAGACTTTCAGATATTTTACACGAATATTTACGGTGAAGCAAAGAAATATGTTTCGGGACAGCAACTTTCCCAATCATTACTTCTCTATCATTAGAGGTTACTCTTGGCACAAAAAGCAAATACAAAGGATAAGGAGCATTTATTACTGAAGTAATAACTTCCAAGACTCATCTAAAACTTTTGGGTTATCTTCCAATAAGTACTTTTCTTTAACGCCTTTAAGTTAGGCATAAGAAGCAAGAAAAAGAATCAAGTGTTCTCAAATGAAGAAGCATTAAGATCAATACCAGAAATATTTTCAACAAGGCAAGTTATATCATCCAAATAAGTTCTAGAGGATCCTCTCTCAATGCTCTTAGGTTCACTATTCTCATCAAAAGGGTTTGCAGGAACAATCAAATCAAAATTCTTTACTATGGCATCATGTATTGCTACTAGTTTGAAGGGTATTGGTATCTTAGGTTCCACCCCATTAGGTTCGGTTTTGTTCATCTTTTCTCGTGTACCAACAACATCTACACATGAGCCTAGCATATTGAAACATTCAAAGACTTTCCTAGCTTCCTTGGCAACATCATAGAACTCCTTAAACAAAGTTTCTAGAACAAAATCCCTCTTTTCAGGGTCCTCAATTTCTTTAAGCTTAAGAAACATTATTTGCATTAAGTGGTTGAGGTTAACAAACCTAGCTTCTAACATATGAATTAAAGAAGCTGCAGCAATCTCATAATTTGGAGCAAGTTCTACAAGGGATCTATCCTCAGTATCTTCATGCTTACTAACATGATTAAAGAATTCTTCAATATTATCTTTCCCAATTATAGAAACACTACCAATTGAAAGGTCTTTCAGGGTGAATTTAGGGATCAACATGGTGAGCTAAGGAGGAGGTAACAACTAAAGGAGACTTAATTTTTTGTGTGTTTTTGATAAAGAAAGCAAACTTGTAAAACTAATTTTTTTGTGTTTTTGAATAAAGAAACAAGCAAACAAAGCAAAAAGAAACTAAGAAAAACAAAAATAACAAAGTAAAGAGATTGGTTATGAGGGACTTGCCTTGTGAAGATGTCCTTGACTCCCCGGCAACGATGCCAGAAAAGTGCTTGATGGCTCAGTGTACGTCGCTAGAAAAGTGCTGGTGCGGTGTTGATGTAGAGCTCGTTGGGAACCCCAAGAGGAAGGTATGATGAGAACAACAACAAGTTTCCCTCAGTTATGAAACCAAGGTTTAATCAAACTAGTAGGAGCAAGGAAACACCCCAAAGGTGTTGCTAGCTGAACCTTGGCAGGGCGCACTACCGGTGCTAGTAGCAACATGGAGACCTGCACAACACAACCATACAACTTTGTCCCCAACTTGCGATGAGGTTGTCAATCTCACCGTGTTTTGTGGAAAACAAAGGATTAAACGTATCGAATGGAAAGAAGTAATAGTTTACAGAAAGTAAACACAAAGAAGTAAACAGTTTGTAGATTGTATATAAAAGAAAGAGGACCGGGATCCATAGTTCACTAGAGGTGGCTCTCCTTAAGATAGATCACATGCTGGGTGAACAAATTACAGCGGGGCAATTGACAAACATCGAGAAAGCAATACATGCATATACTAATCATCTTGACTCCTTTGAGACTTGATTGGGCATTACAACATTATACATAGACCGCCATCCAACTGCATCTATGACTAATAACCCACCTTCAGGTTATCATCCGAACCCCCTCCAGTATTAAGTTGCAAGCAACAGATTATTGCTTAACAAATTGCGTGTAAAGTAAACAATACGATTGTTCTATGAACAAAGGATTGTTGTTTTCTCCCTAGTAGCAACAGCACATCTAGTACCTTAGAGATTTACATCACTTCCCAGTTACGAGGCATGAACCCACTATCGAGCATAAATACTAACTCTTGGAGTTGCTAGCATCTACTTGACCAAGATAGCTACTAACAACGAAAAGCATGCAAGATCGCAAATAACAAAGACATGATAGAATCAATAATCAATCTGAAATAGCATCTCAATACCCACCGGATCCCCGCAAACACAACATGCAGAATTACAAATAGATGATCTTGATCATGAACGAAGCTCACAAGATCTAGACATGAAAGCACAAAGGAGGAGAACCAACCATCTAGCTACTACATGGATCCGTAATCCAAGGATGAACTACTCACGCATCACACCAGAGGCTTGCATGGTGATGAAGAAGGCCTCCAGGGTGAATTCCCCTCTCCGGCAGGGTGCCGAGAAGAGCTTCAGATCCCTCCTGATCTAGGCATGGAGATGACGGCGACTACAAACTCTTTCGTGGATTTTTGATCGGGTACTTAGGGTTTTCGTCCCGAGGGCATCTTATAGGAGGAAGGAGAGGCCGAGGGGGTGCCTGGGCTGGCACACCACCCCCTGGCGCAGGCCAAGCCTGGCCGCGTGGCAAGGTGGTGTGGTGGCCCCTGGCCCCTCTCCGTCTCGTATTCTGGCACTTGATGACATCCGAAAAATAGGCACTTTGGCTTTTGTTCCATCCAATTCCGAGAATATTCATTTTCTGACTTTCCTGGAACCAAAAACAGCAGAAAACAGGTAGCTGACACTGTGGCTCTTGTTAATAGGTTAGTCCAAGAAATCATATGAAAAGTACTCCAAAGTGTGGACAAAACACAAGAAAGTGGATAAAACCAAGCATGGAACATCAAAATTTATAGATACATTTGCAATGTATCAAGGAACAAGGCGTAATAGCAAATTGTTGGGTTCTGAATGCTGGACATCTTCTTCTAGTAGAATTTGGTGCCACCATTAACAGAAATAGCCTCCCAAGTTTCTTCACTTGTGACGCTATAGAGGTTAGTAACAGTTGACTTCCCAATGTGAGGGAAGCCGAAAGCATCACAAAATTGTTCAAAAGTTATTTCATAAGGCTGCCGATTCATGGTGAAGCTTACCATGCACGCATTACCTTCCTCCCTATGGTTGTTGTAGAAGGAGGCAAGGAACTCATAGGTAAGCTCGGCGTAGGGGTCGTGGCTTGCGTAGCCAAGCACTGTTTGTCCGGCCTCGTTACACATGAGGTCGAAGTCTGCCTTCAACCCCGCCGCGGTGAGAAAGCTGTGGTCAGCCCAGCGTGTGGGCAACACCCTCCTCGATGAAACTATGGACAACTTGGGGTTGTGCTCGGCTTAGGACCCCGAGCTCTCGCCATGTTGTTGCTTGCTCTTGCAAAAAATATTACCGATTTTGTTCATCTTGATGTATTAAAAAGTTTCACCATAAAACCTTAGGCATATAGTTTTTACATGATATACGAACGATTCTACATGGAAAAATTCAATCCTAACGTGAGAAATCAATAGGTAAAGCTAGACAAGCTTGACTTCATCCACTAGATCAGTGTGAGAGTTTCAACCATGGAAATCTGAAAATAAAGCATGGATAGGGAGAGAAACATACCGATCTGTTGATTCCCCCACTCAAACAAATGAAATCCGTGAAGAATCAAGAGTTCTAAGGTGGTTTTGAGAGGTTTGGAAAGAGAATATGAGAGAAATAATGAGGAACGAGAAGAAACCCAGCCGCCTAGCCCGAGTTTGTGGTCGCGCCGAACTATATGGCCGGAACTATATGGGCGGGATATGTTGTTCCGCCCGTATAGTTGATGCGATGCTGCCAACTAGGGTTTCCTTATGTAGAACACAACTATATGGACACAACTATACGGCCGGATCAAAATGATCCTGCCGTATAGTTGGTTGTTAAACCGTTTGTATCCTCGAGATAAATTCTCAAAAACAGGCATCGATATTTATAGGACCGGAACTATACGGCTGGAATTTTTATTCCCGCCATATAGTTGGTCATTAAATAGTCAGTACCTTCGAGAAGAAATTGTACGGAGGCATCGATATCTATACGACTGGAGCTATACGGCCGGAATTTTTATTCCTGCTATATAGTTGGTCATTAAATTCTCTGTGCCCACACGAGAAAATTGTTGATGGCAAAGATATCTATACGACCGGAACTATACGACCAGAATTTTTATTAAAACCGTATAGTTGGTTGTTATACCATCAGTAGTCATCAAAAAAATTCTATTTCTTCGAGAATACCTTCTTATCCTGAAACTTAACAAAATAACTTATTTTTGACAGAAAAATGACAATAGAAACTGTCGACCAACATCAACATGTAATGAGCAGAAGTTTAACCTTTGTAGATAAAACTCAAACTTTTATTTTTATACTTACTCTACATTCGTTCAATCAATGTTTCTACTACTTTTTGGCAGCTGCATCTTCACAGGCGCGCTTCTGCAAGAATGTATGTGAAAAATTTGTAGGAATGTGATGAACTTTTTATTCTTTAGTTTATTTTATTGAAGTGATGGGTTGACTCCCATTAAGCATTTTATTAAGAATTGTTGAATAACTCAACCCCTTCTCTGTTCTCGACTTCTTACCTTGGGTTGCCCCTTATCAAAGGCACTTACCACATGAACTCGTTTTGCCGATGGAATATATCTTTCTCCTACTTCTAGCTTCTTTGGAAAATACCGGATGATTTCAACATCATAAGCATTGAAGATTATTTTTCCTTCAGCATAGTCAACTGATGCTCTTGCAGTACTAAGGAAAGGTCTTCCAAGTATTATAGATCATTTTTCATCTTTTGGCATTTCAAGAATAATAAAATCAGTGGGAATAACATGCTCATTTATTCTAAGTAGAACATCCTCAATCATACCAATGGGTTGTTTAGTGGACTTGTCAGCCATCCATAAAGTGATAGTAGTAGGGGAATACTCCCCTAATCCTAACCTTTTATAGAGGGAGTATGGCATTACACTAACTCCCGCACCTAAATCACACAAGGCATTGTAAATATCAGTTTTGCCTATTGAGCATGAAATAGTTGGTATTCCGGGATCTCCTGATTTAGAGAATAACTTCCCATTAGCAGGATAACTAGTCACCATGGAAACGGTTTCAGTTATTTCTTTCTTTCTATTAAGAATATCACAGAGGAATTTAGAATAGGTAGGAACTTTGATTGCATCTGCAAATGGAATTTCTAGATGAAGGTCACCAAGTTCTTTTGTAAAATAATCATATATTAACTGTTCTGGTGCTTTCTTTTTTTGATTCGGATAGGGAAGCTTTTTCTCACTTTTCTTATCTTGTCTTTTACCTTTTGTGGGGGGGGGGGTCAAGCTCTTTTGTTGCTTTCTTTTGTTGTTGATTATCGCCTTTCTTCTTTTCTACTACAACAACTTCATCTTTGTTGCTCACTTCTTTTTCTTCTCTTGGATCAATCGTCTCTGCATCAATATCATAACGGTCATCATGTGCATCATCTTGGCCCTCCTTGGTTTGATCTTGTGTTTCTTGAGTAGTTTCATCTTGAGGATCCACCAGTGTATCATCTTCTTGGATTCCTTCGAGCAAGGCTTTTTTCCTTTCGCTCTCTTTCATCTTCATATTATGGTGGTCCTAATGGTCCTGTAACAACTGCACCTCTTCTTGTAACAACATTAGTAGAAACAGGAATATCTATATCATCTTGAAGAAAAAATTGATAACCATATGCTATTTGTTCACACTGGGTTAAATCATACTAAGATACTTGTGAAATAATTGAATTTCTTGGCCGATCTCATCATAATTTTCTGTGAGTTCCGCCAAAATCTTTTTATGTTTTTGAAAGTGCTTATGCAGGTTGTTATGAGATTTTTCTTGTCGATGTTTTAATTCTTGAAAATCTTTCCTAGTTTCATATTCTTCAGTTAAAACTTGTAACAAGTATACTTTGTTTTCCTTAACAAGTTCATAAGGTATACCTTTTTATTTCATTGTTTTGCATACTTCAGGCATAAGATCAGGAGTTATCCGAAGTATCCTTTTTCTAGCTTAGTGTTGAAATCAGGATTATATAAAGAATCATTCTTAGACCTAGTAGACATCAATTCTAAACAATCTTTAATAGTTAAAGTATTTATCGATCCTCCCGCTAAGAAGTCAAGCAACTCTCTACATTGAGTATTAAGAACATGGTAAAATAAATGGCAAATAGTTGGTTTAGAATAGCCATGATTAGGAATACTATTGATCATTCTAGAGAATCTATCCCAGGCTTGTGGGTAGTTTTCTCCCACGTTCTGACTAAAGTTGCCTATATTCTTTCTTAGTTCAGTTACCTTTTAAAAATGATTAAACCCGTTTATGAATTTGAAAATGCAGTTTTCCCAACATTTAATGTAATGGCGAGTGATACGTCCATTTTGTATCACTATTCTATATCATAATTTACTATTATTCATTGTTATATTTCATATTAAGAGATGATACTTATGTTATTTCATCTGTTTTTGCATGGTTGATGACTTTTGGAGGATGGACCGTTGAAGTCAGGATTCTGATGGAAAAGGCACTATTTGGAGGCAAAATTCACGAAGATCAGAAAATCCCAGAAAATATATGGAAAATCCTATTTTTCCAGAAGACGAAGGATGCCAGAAGGGGGAGCGGAGATGGGCCATAGGGGGCCCACCCCACCCCTGGCATGGGCCAGCCTTGGCCGTGCCACCAGGTGGTGTGGCCACCCTGGACCACCTCCAGCTTTGCTATTTGGCATATATTATCCTCCCAAAACCCTAAGACTCGGGGAGCGACCACAGAAAGATTCCGCTACCTCTGCGGGGTGGAAACTACGGAGAGAGAAAGAGCTCTCCGGCAGGCAAAAATCTCCTGAGGAAATTCCTTCCCGGAGAGGGGAGATCATCGCCATCAACACCACCATCAAGCTAGACTTCATTGGGATCAGCATCATCATCATCTCCATCATCATCTCCACCAGCACCATCATCACCACTCCATACCGCTGTAACAATTGGGTTGAATCTTGCATAGTTCTTAGGGGAAACTTTCCCGGTGTTGATTACTTGTTGTAGTTGATTATATTGAGTGGAACCATTGAATTATCATTTATGTTCTGATTGTTACTTATCATTATTTCATCTCTGATCTTGATCCATATGATGTCTCGTGAGTAGTTCGTTTAGTTCTTAAGTACATGGGAGAAGTCATGTTGTCAGTAGTGGAATTGTGTTGAGAAAGATTCAATGGTTTGATATTTAAGTTGTGGTGTTATTCTTCTAGTGGTGTCATGTGAACGTCGACTACATGACACTTCACCTTTATGGGCCTAGGGGAATGCATTCTGTATTTGGCTACTAATCGTAGGGGTTGCCGGAGTGAAATAAACCTAAACCCTCGTTAGGAAACCTTTGCACAAGGGAGTGTAGGTGATGGCTCAATGCACGACACCCAAAAAAGTGCTGGTGCGTGGTTGATGTAGAGCTCGTTGGGAACCCCAAGAGGAAGGTATGATGACCACAGCAGCAAGTTTCCCTCAGTATGAAACCAAAGTTAATCGAACCAGTAGGAGCAAGGAAACACCCCAAAGGTGTTACTAGCTGAGCTTTTGCAGGGTGCACTACCGGTGCTAGTAGCAACGTGGAGACCCGCACAACACAACCATAGAACTTTGTCCCCAACTTGCGATGAGGTTATCAATCTCACCGTGTTTTGCGGAAAACAAAGGATTAAATGTATCAAATGGAAGGAAGTAATAGTTTGCAGAAAGTAAACACAAAGCAGTAAAAAGTTTATAGATTGTATGTAAAAGACAAGGACCGGGATCCATAGTTCACTAGAGGTGGCTCTCCTTAAGATAGATAACATGCCGGGTGAACAAATTACAGTGGGGCAATTGACAAACACCGAGAAAGCAATACATGCATATACTAATCATCTTGACTCCTTTGAGACTTGATTGGGCATTACAACATTATACATAGACCGCCATCCAACTTCATCTATGACTAATAATCCACCTTCAGGATATCATCCGAACCCCCTCCAGTATTAAGTTGCAAGCAATAGATTATTGCTTTACGAACTGCGTGTAAAGTAAACAATACGATTGTTCTACGAACAAAGGATTGTTGTTTTCTCCCTAGTAGCAACAACACATCTAGTACCTTAGAGATTTATGTCCCTTCCCTAGATTACCAGAGGCATGAACCCACTATCGAGCATAAATACTAACTCTTGGAGTTGGTAGCATCTACTTGGCCAAGATAGCTACTAACAACGGAAAGCATGCAAGATCACAAATAACAAAGACATGATAGAATCAATAATCAATCTGAAATAGCATCTCAATGTCCATCGGATCCCCGCAAACACAACATGCAGAATTACAAATAGATGATCTTGATCATGAACGGAGCTCACAAGATCTAAACATGAAAGAACAAAGGAGGAGAACCAGCCATCTAGATACTACATGGATCCGTAGTCCATGGATGAACTACTCATGCATCACACCGGAGGCTTGCATGGTGATGAAGAAGGCCTCCAGGGTGAATTCCCCTCTCCGGTAGGGTGCCAGGAAGAGCTTCAGATCCCTCCCGATCTAGGGATGGAGATGACGGCGGCTACTCTTTCATGGATTTTTGATTGGGTACTTAGGGTTTACGTCCCGAGGGCATCTTATAGTCAGAAGGGGAGGCCGACGGGGTGCCAGGGGCCACCACACCACCCCCTGGCGCGGGCCCAGCCTGGCCGCGTGGCCAGGTGGTGTGGCCGGCCTCTGGCCCCTCTCCGTCTCGTATTATGGCATCTGATGACTTCTGGAAAAATTGGCACATTGGCTTTTGTCCCGTCCAATTCCGAGAATATTCATTTTCTGACTTTCCTGGAACCAAAAACAGCAAAAAACAGGCAGCTGGCACTGTGGCTCTTGTTAATAGGTTAGTCCAAGAAATCATATGAAAAGTACTCCAAAGTTGGAAGAAAACACAAGAAAGTGGATAAAACCAAGCATGGAACATCAAAAATTATAGATACATTTGCAATGTATCAACATCCCCAAGATTAACTCCTGCTCGTCCTCGAGTAGGTAAGTGATAAAAAGAAAGAATAATTTTTGAGGTACATGCACCATCAAAGACTTGATCAAAGTATTTGTAAAACATTCAAAGCTGGGATCATAGTACTTCAATCATAACATGAAAGACAAAGTTCCAGCAATAAGACAAAGAAACTATGATGCAACATGAAAAGGCACAAACAAAAGATTCATGAATAACAATGCTTCACATAACGAAAACATAGCATAATAGCATTCAACTTGTCTCTCAATAGAGTAGCAAATATAAATGCATAGGACACCTTCAAAGTTCAAAAGAGTGACTAGATACAATAGTTTAAAACAAGCAATATCAAGTTATGCATCAATCAACTAGTCTTGCGACAATGCACATAGAACTAAGAATGGCCACTATGCTCTCAAAGTAGGTGCATAAAGGTAGTAGGTGGAGACTCAATATAATGGTGGAAGAAAGGCCTTTATAAAAGGAAGTAGGGATTCAAGTCTCATAAAGAGCTTCCAAAAATTATGGTACTTATACCTTTCAGCTCTCATTGCCCCTATCATAAGCATCTTGAAGTGATTAAGGTTAAAGTGAACAAACTACGGTGTACATGCTTGACGAAGTATAAGTTAGAAATCTCATGTCCCTTGTATACGAGGGCCGCTCCTCATGCTACTCAAGTTTAGTCACCGGTAATTTCTTGTCATCGTAAGTACATGTGTATCATAGAGAACCGCCAACGGGGTACCCCTAGCCCGATGATACGGAAGAATCCCCATATCAAAATGACAAAGGCAAGCAGACAACGAGGATCTCAGCAATCTTCTTATTTACCATGGGAATATGGTGCCTTTTTCTCTCTTTCCTCTTTTCATAATCTCTTTCTTTTCTCTTTTTTTTTCAATATAGGAATTTTTTTATAAGAAGAATGCTTCATAGACAGCTCATTATGGTTACGCTGCAGGTTTCCACCATGTCAGCATGGATTGAACCAATGACCAGGCGTTTCTCTAACACATATACATAACTCCATGGACTTACAAGCTCCCCTTTCATTTCACACAGACGACATCCATATACAAAAGAGCATGATATCAACTAGGTACAAGTACCAAGTGCAATGTTGAAAGCGTTCCCCATGAAAGCATGGTTCTGCTAATTCCCAACAAATAAGTGCAAGCATATACAACATAGAAGACACAATGGTTCAAGTTTATTAAGGGCAAGAAAAGTAAAGTGTGCCATCAAGTTCGTGAGAGCTTTAATCACTAGTTTTCTCATAACAAGTTTAATTTGGAAGGTAAACAAAAGCATGAATATACTTGGAATAGCATAAGCTAGTAGGTAGGTACGATGGACTCTTCGGCATAACTTGGTTTAGGAAGTTGGATGCATGAGTGGAACTTATACTTGGTTGTGGAGGCTAGCAAAAGACTGGGAGCGACAAACTAAGAGAGCAATAATGGGCATAATAATGCAGAGCGACAAAACATCATTGATCAAAGCATAAAGTGATACTAAAAATTGAAAACTAAAAGATCATAAAGGCTATGGTGACTTGAGATAGTCATAACATGGTGTGAGCATGCGCCAAGTCAACCCAAATAAAGCATCAAAGGAGAATACCACTATACTATGCTTTAATATGCTAAAACAACGCATGATTCATCCAAGGCACATTAAGCAATCTGAATTGTTTATAACAAGTCATGCTACAACAAAGAATACTAAGCATAAATCCAAAACAATATCAAGCATGGCATGACAAAGCATAGGCCATAGTTAAAAACGAGCTCTTTTTACCACATAAGCATGAACTTTCCTAGTCTTTTCCAAACCAAACCAAACTATTTGCAAAACAATGTATGAAAGAGGGGGTCCAACCAATTTATTCAGAAAACTAAGCAAACAAATCAAACGAAAAACCAAAATGAAAACGAAAAAGAAGACGCTCCAAGAACAACACAACTGTGCATGAAACAATAAAAATGAAGCGTTTGGAAGAAAGCTGGGATTTTTATTGATGAAGAGGGGGATGCCTTGGGCATCCCCAAGATTTGATGCTTGTACTTCTTGGATATTTATTGGGGTGACACGCATGGCATCCCCAAGCTTGAGCTTTAGTCCATCCTTCATCTCATTACTCATTCCTTCTATACACCTAAATTTTTTCCTTCATACAAAACTTCACACAATCTTTATTAGCAACATTAGTGCAATCAAGATTAATAAGTCTTAAGGTTCAGTTATAACACCAAATAAACTTTCATTAGAACACTATCTACTGTAGCACTTCCCTCAAAAAGATCAATTCCCCAAAAGAACTGAAAAAGGAACCAACAAGAAGCAAATGCAGAAAATGGCAGAAATCTGTCAAAACAGACCAGCAGGTAAAGACGAATTTTTTCGAAGACCTTCTGTTGCTCAAATCAAAAAGTGTTGAACTAACGAAAGTTAGATAACAACCTGGGGCAGAAGCACAAAAAATTCACGCCTCAAAAAGACGTTCAGAGATTTTACACGAATTTTTACGGTGTAGCACAAAAATCTGTTTTGGGACATCAACTTTCTCAATCATTACTTCTCTCTCATTAGAGGTTACTCTTGGCACAAAAAGCAAATAAAAAGGATAAGGAGTGGTTATTACTAAATTACTAACTTCCAAGACTCATCTAAAACTTTTGGGTTATCTCCCAATAAGTACTTTTCTTTAACGCCTTTAAGTTAGGCATAAGAAGCAAAGAAAGAATCAAGTGTTCTCAAATGAAGAAGCATTAAGACCAAATTTTGTTTTCATAGGAGAAGCAAAAGAAATCTATTCTCTCTTTTTAGGAAAGTGTTCTATACCTTTCTTGAGTGGGAGTTGATATTTAATGGTGCCTTCTTTCATATCAATGATGGCACCAACAGTTCTAAGAAAAGGTCTTCCCAAAGTAATAGGACTAGAATCATTGTATTCAACATCCAAAACATAGAAATCAACGGGGACATAGGCATTGTTAACCATAATAAGAACATCATTAAGACTCCCCATGAGTTTCTTTTTAGCATTATCATCAAGTGGGACATTCAAATAACAATCTTCAAGTGGAGGCAAATCAAGCATATCATAAATCCTTCTAGGCATAATAGAAACACTACTATCAAGATCACATAAAGCTTTGAAATCAAAGTCATTCAATTTCATATTAATGATGGGTTCCCAACCATCTTCTTATTTTATAGGAATAGAAGCTTTATGTTTCATCTTTTCTTCTTTAATCTTTATGAGAGCATCAGTAATGTGTTTTGTAAAGGCCATGTTCATTGCACTAGCATTAGGACTTTTATCAAGCTTTTGTAGGAACTTAATAACTTCAGAGATATTGCAACCATCAAGATCAAAATCAAACTTATCATCTTGAGTAGTAGAACTATTACTAGCCTCAACACTAGTTGTGGTAATAGTAGAAACACTAATGTTTCTAGCAATTTCGTCTTCTCTTTCCCACTTAGCATGTAGTTCAGCTAATAGTCTAACATTTTCATCAATTCTTACTTGTATAGCATTGGTAGATGCAAATGGATTATCATTAGTTTCAGGTTTAGTAACCATTTTATTAATCAATGAAGATTAAGCTTCAGACAAAGATGATATATTTCTTTCAGCATTAGAGAGTTTCAATTGTAAACTAGGAATTTCCCTATTTAGACTCTCAAGTTGATGGCTAATGTTCTTCAAGATGGTAGATTGTTCCTCCATAGTTTTAGTAAATAGTTTATTTTGCTCATATTGCATTTGCATGAAGTTTTTAGTGGCTCTTTCAACTTCTAAAATTCTTCCTTCACTAGGTAATCCAGGTTTACCACTATAACCATAAGTATTATTAGGAGGGTAGGGCCTATAATTGTTGTTACCATTAGGGCCGGCGTTCATGTCCTCAGGGCCGCGTGGCACTGGTGCTAGGGACAAGGGGATGGGCTGACTGCTCCTTGGTTAGATCAAAGAGGGACAGAGGGATTAATTGGGGTGAAATTGGGTGGCAAAACCCTATAGAAATAGTGAGTCTAATCTAGAGTGTGATCAGTGCATGTCAAATGTTTGACAAAATGGCCGAAAGAAAATAAGTTTGGAATTTTGAAATGAATTTTGGTGGAGTGGTTTGTCACATGCTTAAACATCTATGCTTGCTAGGATTTGTCAAATGGAATTCATTTGAGTGGTTTTTGAAATAGGGTGATCTACACATATGAACTAGATTCTATTTTCAAATGGAATTTAAAATTAGAGTTTGAATGTTTTTGGGAGATCACAAAGTGGGCCTTGGCACATCACTACTTGTACTAGCAAGGGGTGCAAAGATCCACAATTGTCTCTGTTGGAATTTGAGTGCTAGGAACACCCAAAGTGGGCTAGGTGATTAAAATGGCAAAAGTGACCATTGCCTTTATTTAATTCTTTTTGATTTCTTTTTCTTTGGTTTTTTGCTTGGGAATGATCTAGATGATGTGCATTCATCATAGAACCACTTTACAACCATTAGAACACACAATCATGGCATTTCAAACAACTCCTATTTAAATGCAACACTCATATGCATGCTTAAATATTTTAAATGGAAAAGGTTTTTGTTAACCCTAAATTGGGTGATTTGGATCTTGATTAACCCTGATTAAAGATTTGGGATGTTGCAGCGAGCTTGTAAGTCCATGGAGTTATGTATATTTGTTAGAGAAACACCTGGGCCGCTGGTCTAAATCCATGCCTAATCATGGTGGAAACCTGCAGCGTAACCATAATGAGCATCTATGAAGCAATCTTCTTGTAAAAAAAGAGATAGAGATTGAGAAAAAGAGAAAAAGAAAAAAAGATTAGAAAAGAGGAAAGAGAGAAAAAGCACCATATTCCCATGGTAAATAAGAAGATTGTTGAGATGCCTGTTGTCTACTTGCCTTGTCATTTTGATATGGGGATTCTTCCGTATCATCGGGCAAGGGGTACCCCGTTGGCGGTTCTCTATGATACACATATACTTACTATGACAAGAACTTACTGGTAACTAAACTTTAGTAGCATGAGGAGCGGCCCTCGTATTCAAGGGACATGGGATTTTTAACTTGCAACTTGCCAAGCATATCCTCATATTTGATCACTTTAACCTTAATCACCTAAAGATGCTTATGATAGGGGAAATGAGAGCTGAAAGCTAATAAGTACCATAATTTTTGGAAGCTCTTTATGAAACTTGAAATCACTGCTTCCCTCTACGAAGGGCCTTTCTTTTAATTTTTAGTTGAGTCAGTAAACCTATTCCCTGCTACCTCTGCAAGTATTTTGAGTTGTTGTGTTTCATTCATTCATATGATGATTTATTCAATCATGTTTCTTATGTTCCTTGTTTTGCACATTGCTCTTATCTTAGTGTCTACTACTTTCAAAGCTATCATTGAAAACCAGTTACTTGTGAACTCCTGCAAATTGTCAACTATTCTTCGACCAAGAGCTAAGTTTGCCATTACAAATTATGATTTACTTTATGTATCTTTATTGTGTTTCCTTTACTTATTGAAAGTTAAGTTATATAATAGTGAGTTGTCTTTTATTATGATTTATGTATTGATGACTGTGATGCTTCTTGTCCGTATTCTTTTATCGACTCTCCACTCCATAAACCTGAGGTCATGTTTATTGAGCTCAGTTTTTGCTTGGGGATAAGCAAAGTCTAAGCTTGGGGGGAGTTGATACGTCCATTTTGCATCAGTATTCTATATCATAATTTACTGTTATTCATTGATATATTTCATATTAAGAGATGATACTTATGTTATTTCATTTATTTTTGCCTGGTTGATGACTTTTGGAGCATGGTCCGCTGTAGTCAGGATTCTGATGGAAAAGGTGATGTTTGGAGGCAAAATTCGTGAAGATCAGAAAATCCGGGAAAATACATGGAAAATCCTATTTTTCTAGAAGACGAAGATTGCCAGAAAGGGGAGTGGAGATGGGCCACAGGGGGCCCACACCACCCCTGGCACGGGCCACCCTAGGCCGTGCCAGCAGGTGGTGTGGCCACCCTGGCCCACTCCAGGCTCTCCCCTCTGGCGTATATTATCCTCCCAAAACCCTAAGACTCAGGGAGCGACCACAGAAAGATTCTGCTGCCTCTGCGGGGCGGGAAACACCAAGAGAGAAAGATCTCTCTGGCAGACAGAATTCTGCCGGGGGAATTCCTTCTCGGAGAGGGAGATCATCGCCATCAACACCACCATCAAGCTGGACTTCATCGGGATCATCATCATCATCACCACCATCATCTCCACTAGCACCATCATCACCACTTCATACCGCAATAACAATTGGGTTGAATCTTGCATAGTTCTTAGCGGAAACTTTCCCGGTGTTGATTACTCCTTGTAGTTGATGATATTGAGTGAACCATTGAATTATCGTTTATGTTCAGATTGTTACACATCATTATTTCATCTTTGATCATGATCCATATGATGTCTTGTGAGTAGTTCGTTTTGTTCTTGAGGACATGGGAGAAGTCATGTTGTTAGTAGTGGAATTGTGTTGAGAAAGATTCAATTGTTTGATATTTAAGTTGTGGTGTATTTCTTCTAGTGGTGTCATGTGAATGTCGACTACATGACACTTCACCTATATGGGCCTAGGGGAATGCATTGTGTATTTGGCTACTAATCATAGGGGTTGCCGGAGTGACAGAAACCTGAACCCCCGTTAGGAAACCTTTGCACAAGGGACGTCGGGGTCTTATAGTTTAAAGCTGTGGTTAGGTTTCTACCTTAATTAGTTTCTTGTACTTGCGGATGCTTTCAAGGGGTATAATCACAAGTATGTATTAGTCCTAGGAAGGTCGGTACATTAGCACAGGTTCACCCACACAACACTTAGCAAACTAAGGAAGATTAATCAACTATATGAACCAAAAGCACTTGACGATATTCCCATGTGTCCTCGAGAACATTTGGTCATGTTAAGTAATACAACCGGCTTGTCCTTTGCTAAAGAAAGGATTGGGCCACTTGCTGCATTTATTCTTATTGTCTTTTATTCACTCGTACTTTATTTATCTGCATTATCAAAAAAACCCTAAAAATCCGTTTGCTAAGAATTTACAGAGAATTCCTGCTCCAAGCCATTCGCCAACACCTTCTGCTCCTTGTTGGGTTCGACACTCTTACTTATTGAAAATACTGCGATACACCCCCTATACTTGTGGGCCATCAAAGGTCAGTACATTAGCATAGGTTCACCCACACAACACTTATAAAACTAAAGAAGATTAATCAACTATATGAAGCGAAAGCACTTGACGATATTCCCGTGTGTCCTCGAGAACGTTTGGTCATCTTAAGTAATACAACCGGCTTGTCCTTTGCTAAAGAAAGTATTGGGCCACTTGCTTCATTTATTATCATTTTCTTTTATTCACTCGTACTTTATTTATATGCATTATCAAAACCCCCTAAAAATCCGTTTGCTAAGTATTTACAGAGAATTCCTGCTCCAAGCCACTCGTCAACACATTCTGCTCCTCGTTGGGTTCGACACTATTACTTATCGAAAATACTGTGATACACCCCCTATACTTGTGGGTCATCAGTGAAGGAGAGAATATAACCAATCTAGAGCCTTACCTTTAAGAAACCAATGAAATAATTTTAGACGAGAGAAATCTCTTGGCAAACCTTTTGGTCCAAGTGATGTTACCACATCGTCGAACTCTCTAAGATGTCTTCCTGGATCTTCATCTTCCCTTCTACTGAAAGCTTTTTCCTGCAAAATTCTAATAATTCCACCATCAAATCGATATTCTCTAACTCTAGGGTTAGGGAATTCTATTGGTTGCTTAAGAAATTCAGAACTTGGAGCACTGTATTCTCTGAGAGTTTTCTCCGGTTTCTTGGGAGTTGTCCCATAAATAGATATGATTTCCATTATATCACTCAAGTTTTCAACTTCAACTTTATTCGATCTTAAAAGTTTTTCAATAATTTCCTCGCATCTCTCAGCAGGCACGCGATCAATATAATCTGGTAAATAGGTCCTACTAGAGCATGTATACCCTTTGTCTCCTAGGGAGAACATTTTTGTAGTAGTAACACCTAAAATGTCAAGAGATAAACACTTAGCTCTTAGCTCCCTAGAAACGGCGCTAGAAAATAGCTTGATGTCTACAAGTGCACAAATTGTTTGTAGCTAGTTTTGAATTATAGATATCGATCCAAGAGGGAGCCCAAAGGTAAGTGTTTATGGTGAAGTCTCTGTCACACCCAAAGTTGTCACAAGTCTTCGAGTGAATTGACTGCAAGTGTAAAAGTTAGAATGGAATTTGGATTAAACTGATTGTATTGAATAAAACTTCGGAAATAAAAAGCATAAAGGTGAAGAACGATTCGGTTGTTTGTTATTTTCTATAGATGGCGAAAAAGGCGCGGGGAGATACAGTTCATGGTGATAGTGACTGTGCCAGATGGACGAATGATAAATGTAACAATTGTAATCTTATAAGTATATGTGTAGGCGAGCAGCCCATAAATAGCCGAAACTCCTCTTGGTAGGTTTCATCCCAACTTCAATAATCCTACTAGTCTGTTACCAAAACCATGGTTAGACACTAGACGATTAAGACCCTTCAGGCCGCTTAGCGATTAATCTCCTTGGATCGGACTAATGCAATAAGCACGGTGGTTCCTCATTATCCTCGAGTCTACTAGTTTTCCATTGATATCCCTATGTCACTCGGGGGTTGCCAGTCTGCTAGCAAACAAGATCCTATCTATGTAGAACAAAGCATCATGTTGTCTGGTCCCTTAATTGGACAACAAGCATTAGGCATCCCATAGATAGTCAAGCACACAAAATATAGTAATTAAAATCAATCACAAACTAATGGAAAATATATGAATGCACATCACATCTCACCAATCCCTTACATCTCCCACGCCCAAGGAACTTACTCACACATGAGAGAAGAAAGCATCATTGATATGATTAAATAAAGGGAGTTCTTCTCGATATTACCGTGGAGATCCACAATAAGAATGGAAAAGTAATCCAACACAATTCAAGATGTGAAGAAACAATCTCAAACCCTAGTCTTGCAAGGTGAAGATCTCTCTCTCTCTCTCAAGTAAAATTAATGACTATGGGGGTGTAGTGGCTAGGAGGTCAAAGATCGTGGTGTGAGATGAAGAACGTCTCCTCCTTCTCCGGATCTCTTCTTTCTCCCTTATGGATGGTGTGGCGGCTTCTGTGTTGTGTTTTCGTCCTAGGTCCCTTCATGGAAGTTATCCCTTTTGATAAGACAAAGGTGGCGACAGCTATACGGTGGGAACTATATGGCCAGAAAAATTGTTCCCGCCGTATAGTTGCTCGTTAAAGCCTCTGTACGCTTCCCTCGATTTCTTCCAACGAGAGACTTGCTTGTTTTCGCCTGAATATTGTGTTTCTCTAGTTAAAACCCTCTGTTGATGTTCAGAACCTAAAACACACATTAAAAACCAAGTTTTCTTTGCTACCGAAGTATTAGCGTTAAGTAAAGCTAGAAAACTATCAAATCCAGGAGAAATCCATCAATAAAAACCATCAAAAATATGTCGAATCTCACAACTATCAAGAGCAGGAGTCTAAAGTCTAATAATTCTTGAAATAAATATTACACTAGTAATGCTTAATAAAGTTCTAAGTGACAAGATAAAATGCGAGTATTGCGTAAAAAGGTGTTTTGGGGGTTTTTGGTATAAGAACAATCATAAGTAAGTAAAACAACTGAATACAGAAAGTAAGTATCGCGTATGTAAGAGAGATTCGAACTACAATAGGGAAAAAGCGTTCTCAGGGAGTACCAGATTCACCACTAGCATTATAAGGAGCTAAGGTAAAGATTATTATCATAAACATTCTCAACTATGTATGTGTGGGAGGAACTCCATATTTGGACAAATAGGCAGCAACCGCTACTCACATCATCCTCATAACCACAACAATCAACAATTGACATCAATTGAATTACTATGCAATTAAGGGACGTAATCCTGTAGGACGTATCCCATGGCATGGATAGTGTTCCGTGAGTTCCCTTGGTTTCCCAAGTTGATACGTAAGGAGTGCCAAAGGATTTATAGTCACTATAATTGCTAACACACCTCCGTCCACCAACAAGTAGTTCCCTCCATCAAGTCCCCATGAGAGGCAAATATTGACAGGTCGACTTCTCTCAACATCAAGATGAAGAGAATCTAACACCTGGTCATAGCGATGAATATCATAATAAACTTTATCTTATTTCAATCTCATACTAGGGTTTCTCCATCTCCCCAAGAACTAATGATCTACTCAGACATGGAGGCAATCAACATCATGGCAATAACAATGGAATCTATGATAGATGAATAGTACTTGCATAAATCCACAACAAGTATAGAAATTACAACAAGATCTAGACAAGATGTCGATGGGATGGATGGATATGGTGGTGATGCAGTGGTGGATGATGAAGATCAATGCCTTAGCCTCTCGGATCTGCGCAAGGCGAAGATGGATCCACGGTGGATGAGTTCCCCCTCCAGATGCCTTCTGAAGGTGAGGTTTCTACGATTTCTGGGTGTTTTGTATGTCGTCTCCCTGATCCAGTTGCAAGGGGTGAAGCTATTTGAGGAGGCGGTGGCGGCTCCAACTATACGGCGGGAACTATACGGCTGGAAAATTTATTCCCGCCGTATAGTTGGTCGTTAAACTGTTTGTCTCCCTTGATCGCTTCGGGTTTTCTTCTGGTATTATTAATATCTCCCAAATAAGCGATTTACGTTGTTTTTGACTCCTTTTCTCCTCAGTCCAACTGCTTCAAGAATTGTGTCCATTGTATCCATCATCTGTCCTGATCCTGGTGAAAAACGACATAAAATGTGCGCGGGAGTGCCGTAAAATACCAGGATCCTACATCTACAATGCAAAATAACAATATAAAACATGATGAAAATATGCACTCATCAACTTCCCCAAGCTTAGACTCTTGCTCGTCCCGAGAAAGTTTAGCTTAATGGATGTGATCCTCATATTCATGAAGCTGAGTCGATAAAATAAATGAGGCGGCTGCAGCATGTGTTTATCATATACGATACATAGGAATAAGTTCATGAATAGTACCTTACTTGAATCATTTGAATAGTATTAGCAGGCTTCCACACCTTAGTGATCAACAGTTCACAAAAGATGAATCTCAACATAATGTAAAAGTAACTGGTTCAACCGAATGAGTTAGCGTGGTAGTCCCAAGTGTTCTAGGATTAACATATTCACTTGGGATTCAAAATCGCAAAAGTGTCTCTTTGTCATACTACAATATAGTGTTGTATGCCTATTTACTCTTTGCGCATTCTCTCTTTTTATTTTTTTTCTTCTCTTTTGTTTATATGCTCACACTTTTGTTTAAGTGTTGTGCAAAGGAGCTAGCCATACATTCCACTTCATGTAGGAATTCAAAGTTTAACGATCTCAATTATCAAATTCCAATTGTATATGAAGCATTTTTATGACTTGAAGATTCTACCTCGACTTGTTCTCACTCTATTTTGATAGCACATTTATTTTCCTTTGTTCAAGGTTTCTTTTTCAATTTAATTACATAGATAATTTTCTTTGTAAATTAAACCGTAGAGTTACAACATGTTGATCAAATTATCTTTATATGTTCCATTAATACCAATGGTGTGGAAGACTCCTATTGCTATCATCAAGTACAAGTAAAATTATACTCAAGCCATTCATATATCCAATAAGACAAACACAAACTCAAAATTGCTCCATATATAATAATAAACTCAGAATTTCATAAAAGGGATCAACTATTCCTGAAGAGAATTGTAATGATGCAAACTTTATTTCTAGTTTGAACTAATGCGAAAATAGTAATAAAAACTTATAAGATAGATTACAAGGTCTTAATGATCTCCCCAAGCTTGGAATCAAGCCAGGCGGGATCAAACAATCCCTTGTGATTATTTGATACCGTGATTATTGTAGATCACTGTGGTGCCGTGGCATGTAACACCATGGTGCATAGCTTCTTGTTGGTATCCTCTACAGCGGTGATGCGGCTGTAGCACCTGCAGAAATCAGATTGCAACGTGTCTGATACATTCAAAATGTATCTACTTTCCTAAACACTTTTGTTATTGTTTCTTCTCTAATTTGTGTGATTTGGATACAACTAATGCGGACTAATGCTGTTTTCAGCAGAATTGCTTTGGTGTCTCGTTTTTGTGCAGGAAATCAACTTTCAGGAAAAATCCCAGAAAATATCGCAAAACTCCTATTTTACCAGAAGCCTCACGGAACCAGAAGACGAGACGAAGAGGGGCCACGAGGGGCCCACACCACCTGGCCGTGCGGGCCAGGCCAGGCCGCGCCAGGAGGTGCTGTGGCTACCTCGGACTCCTCTCCGACCTCTCCTTTCGCCTATATAAGCCCTTTGACCTAAAAACAGAGGGGGTTCGATTTTTTTCTAGATAGAGTTCCACTGCGTCGCCACCACAAGAAACCGCGATTCGGAACCAGAAACTCTGCTCTGGCACCCTGCCAGGACGGGGAATTGGAGGACATCATCGCCATCATCATCACCAACGCTTCTCCATCAACCATCCATGATTGCCCCATCCATGAGTGAGTTGTGGGGCCCCCAGATTAATTCTCCGACAAGTATCAAAGTAAACATCCATTACTTAAGCAGATACATGTAGTACCTTACATGCCATTATGGCTACATCAATAAACATCAGCGGAACTTCATCAAGCGTAGAGCCCGAGTCATGCCTTAACCTACAGGCAACTGACTGGGAGAACATCCTATCTCGCATAGTCATCAACTCTACCATCTTCTGGATATCTGACCAAGTTAATAGCCAGGGACAATGCCAGTGAGTACTTTGAATGTACTCGCAAACACCCTAAGAGATCAATAATAACAACAGGATATGCAATATGGCTGTGGTAGTAGGAGGGCTCCAAGAGAGGTTATTTTCTTAGTTAGTTTCTCTTGTAGATATAACATCTACATAACTTTGTTGAAAACCTTTGTAAAACATTTTGGAAACCTTTTTGAAAAGTTTTGGAAAACAAATGGACTGGGTCACCCATTTGTTCCTCCTTCCGGTCATCCCATGACCAAACTCCTTTCCTTCCTCTCCGACCATCCCATGGTCAAAACATGTATCCTTTCCGACCATCCCATGGTCAAAAAATTTCCAAAGACATTGCTTTTCCGAAATCCTTTTTGAAAACAAAACCAGCACCGCTCTACAGCAACCTTCCCAACCATCCATGACCGTGGACACGGCTATTCGAATAGATTTACACTCTGCAAAGGTTGTACACTTTACCCACACCATCCAGGTACCCTACCCTGATCTACACCGATCGTGGGTCGAGTAACCAATCAAGACTCTCCGGATGTCCACTCCAATATAAGTGCCTACCCTATGAGTGTTTTCCCCTCAACACCGGGACGCCCTATATAGTTCCCATGCCAGCTGGAGCGCTTTTTCTACTGCACAAAGTGTGCGCTTTCAATGAGGGGCTCATAGTAACGCGTGGAGGCCCGTAGACCCTTCGTTCCTTCTCCAGGTCGATGTCTCACATGGACCTTTACAGGAGAAGGCCCACCCTCCAGGGATTTTTATCTCCTGTAGTCGTTTAGAGGCAGCTTATACCAGAATAAAATAAACATCAAATTCAGCCCTGTCCCATTCCAAAGTAATGTGGTTGCACGGGTTAATTGTTCTAGCAAAACTACAAAGAACCGGGTGCGTTTTTATAAACCTTTTTCTTCCATCTTATTTTATCATTTTGTAAAACGAAACCCTTTTTCCTTTCTCAAACTTCTCTTGGTAGGTCAAACCTCACCAAGGTTTTGCCATAAACATTTATAAACCTTTTTCGGGGTCTTCCCATCCACTACAAGGAATCTGGCTATATATGACCCTCTATTTTTGTCACAAAATCGTCACAATAGTCGATTTATGACGATTCTATGATGATTTTGAGATCGTCAAAAGCTGGGCGTCGCTGATGAGCTATAACGATGTTTTTTTGTGAAATCGTCATAACCGTCTATGATGATATTGGATCATCATAGACGTTATGACGATCCAATATTGTCACGAGCAAACTGGTCTTGCTAGATCAGATCCTACGTGGACAATCCTACGTGGCACAAAAATTAGCCCGGTCCATTCCACCAGTTTACATGGGCTAAGCCCAAAATTCAATCCATTAATTTCTTCTTGACAAATCCCGTTTGCTTCTTTGGCCAAGCCCAATATTTTGGCATTTTTATTTTCATTTATTTTCATGGGCAAGGACGTTTTAGCTTCCAATTCAATTTTATTCCAACAATTTTTGTGGAATATTTCTTGCCGCGCCAGTGGAATATTTTTTGGCCCATGGCCTTTTTAGAGCCCAACTAACATTTGGTTCATTTCTAAATTACAGGCATTAAATACTCAATATTTTGTTAAGCACAGCCCAAATCACATTCAATATATTACAATCAGACATAACCCAAGAATACAAAACAGCTACAAATGTACAGTGTGGATACAATTATACAATCAGACATAATTAACCAAACCCAAGAATACTACAACCATTCCATAGTCCAATTCACTGACAGACATACAACTAGCCGCAAAAAATATTGACTTGTCAACTTCCAAGAAGATACAACTAGCAACAAAAAATATGGCCATCAATTCTTTGTTGACTATGAAGCTTTCGCCTCTTCCACCTTCATCCTAGAGCTCCTATAAAGAGAACAAACATGAAAACCAATTAATATGAGATGACACGTGCACATGGGGAGACACCAAGAACTTCCAAGACTAGTATGGTCCTTCCTCACAAAATAAACTAAGCAAAGGAGCAGCAAAAGAAAAGAAAAATTGTGTGCGACATAGAGCTACCACTACAGGTAAAAGAAATTCCCCAGTCTTAAGCATTCAGTACCTAACTTGAAGTTGAGCATTAGAAACTCATGCTGAAATTCACATCCTTGAGGCAACAGAAGACAAACCATCTCGCCAAGATGATAATTTGGTACCTGCTAGAATATATCAGGAATGCTTCAGGCTCAAAAGAAACATCACTATGAAGATAGGAATAGAGGACAATAAAATTTTCTAGATTGATACAAATAGATAGGAAACAAAAAAAGCACATGAGGGTGAATTGGAGTGACATGCCAACGCAAAAGTGCCTTGTAGTTTTGGTTCCGTGTTGAGTGACACTTTGAGAAATAAATGCATATTTGCTAAAACAAATTATAGGCAACCAATGGTGATATACTTCTGTCAATAGCTTACAAACTACTCTAAGATGTGAACTATCAGTTACAAAAGCCAACATAAACTATATGTTCGATGAACGCCTGGAGAATAATCTAAGATGTGTACATTACAACATTGCGGATTTATTACATACAAAAAGGGCCAATATGGATTATAATGTCATAATAAAAAAGGCCAATTGGGTGACATACTCCCTACTTGTTTCATCAATACAAACAGCACTACTGTCTGTAACCAACATCATGAATTGAAATTTCCTAGGTTTTCATCTAAAAAATGAACCAGGAAAGACATATGAAGAAATAGAAGATGCATGTTTAAAACTATCTACTACTGCCATGCAGCCCAACAACTACATATTAATCAGACTAAGCACTTGTATTTCAAGGTACACTAGACCAAAGATGCGCGCGTTGATGCGCTCGTCCCTCAAACCGATAATGTTTAAGGATTTATGTAGTATTTGCAATGTGCAAGATAAGGGCAACAATTCCACCATCAGTAGAGTTTTGTCAGCAAATACAAGCAACAAATTCGACTGTTAAAGGTTTGACCAAGTCTAAAATGACCTGACTCATAGAGAATAGTATATCACCAAAAAAACAAATTTGTATCAAATCAAAATAGCAGTCACTCATGTTTGCCAAAGTTCGGTCAGAAACTCAATGCTCCCATTTGCATGAAGCCAAGACAATTCGATAGAAGATATACCACTCAGTTTTTCACACTAAGCAGCAGAGATGAAATAAGTGTATAGTCTAGCATACACAAAACATACTCTCATTCCAGACAAAGGTGAGTCAAAGGTGAGTCCCACAACACGACAACACCAAGTTTACACCGTATTGCAACTATTTTACGGCAAATTGTTGGATCGCTGACAGACTATAGGAAAATACACGCGCTAAGTAAATAACCTGGTCAGCTTATTTTTCACGGTATGCTTGATAAAAAATATTTTTCTATAGAATATTGACGTATGAGGATAATCATAGAGTTTTCATCAAAATAAACTCATGAGGAAACATGCCCAGCTGAAAGGTAAATCTTATACGAGGATAACTATATTCAGATTCCAAAAATTAACTGGACATTTACACTGTGAATTCAAGTATATGTGAAAGTTTCACTTTCAACCATCAGTTATTTTACTATAGTATATTTTCGGAGAAATGAAGAAAAAGTCAAACCAAAGAAATCGCACCGTAGAAATGCAGATAAGAAACTCACCGTGTTGTTGAAGGGCATTGTCTTCATAGAATACAAAAAGAGGATTATCCAAGGTAGATAGCTCCAAACTCTTCAAGATGCTAATTCCACAATATTTATAATTTGTAAAGGATAAAATTACTTGCCAATTAAATGAAAGAGCACGGAAGGTGGCCTTCTATCTTATAGCCCAAAACCTGTTGAGATTGAGTCTTGCTAACATTTTGCAAGAGCTTCATGTCCCACATACAGTTTAGGTTCAACACATAAAAATAGAAGGAAGAACTTAGAGCTATCTCAGCCGATGGTTTGTTGAATGTTCACGTGCCTCAGGAAATCCTGCGCAAATAAGATGGTTTGGTTCATAGATATCGTAGCAGTATGACTAAAGGAGGAAATAGTCTAGAGAAAATTTGGTGGCTAAGCAGAACCATATATAGCGCTTAAGGCTGTTATTGAGTAATCTCATTCCATGCGACCAAGAGATGAACTGACAATCCCAACAGACCCGTTACTCCGTCAGTAATCTACATCAACCAAAACCTTCCTGTCGCAGGATATGATGATTAATTAATATTTAGCGAGGGAAACCTGCATTATCATGGCGAATTCGCCGTAATCAAGGTAGCCTAGATGTTCGGAGTGTGCAATGGCCCATACCTTGAGACGCCACGAGCTTCGACGTAAGATTATAAGAACGAAATCAGGAGCTAGATAAACATTACCACGAGATGCAACGACAACAAGAATCAGGGATACTTGTTGAGGTCGGAGCCGAAAAAAAAAGCAAGAGACGCAATGGATTTGAACGGATTGAACCCGACTTTCCGAAGGCAAACAACTCATTTGAGTCATGGTAGATCTCTTGGCTCACCTTGGAGCAGCTGCGCACGTGATATTGTGCCAGATCTCCATCGCTCCTTCCGGCCTCCTTGGTATCCCTGGGGATAAGCTTTCCAGCGGGATACAAGTCTGCGCGGCTTCATTGCATCCTCCTCATTGTTTGCCCTGCAGCGGCACCCATCTGCGTCCCTAGGAGGATGGTGGGATGCTAACGAAAGTAGCAGGAGAAGTAACGTCTATTCATTAGGAGAAAAGTGATAGAAACGCTAGAACTAGGAGCTCCATCATCATGCGAATGAAAGCAGCAGGAAAAGTAACGCCTATCCATTATTACCGGACGAGACTCTTCGGTACAAAATCGCAGTGACTACATGCTGACGTAGAGAAGGCAATAACTAGGGCTGGACTGGTAAAGGCCCATATGAGCATCTTGCGACCCGATTAATTTGGAGAAGCCTAACTCGTTTTGTGGAGCAGCTGCCCTCGGAAGGTTCGCTGGCCCATTTTAACGAGACTGAACGAGCGACAGTTCGGGTTACTGGGCGATCCCAAGCGTTGGATGACCAGATCCGATGGTCTAGAACACCAAACTACGGTGAGAGGTCCTAACTCGGTGAGTTATACTGTTTCTTAATTAATAAGTGGTTCGGCCTCAGCTAATCAAGTAGATGGGAGTTGGTAACCATACCGACATGGTTAGTTGCTCTCGTTGCCATCCTTTGAGAGGGCTCACCTACATTGTTGCTGCCAGAAAAAGCACCATGTTTGAACAGATGTACAAGCAAGCAGACATTTTAGAAATGTTAGGCTCCAAAAACTTAAGTTCCTATGAGGTATCATAGACTATCATATGGATCATGCCATGCCTTGACAAATTTTAACCTGTTTGAGTTCTACAAGCTACTGATCTGCTGGCGCTGCTTGGGGAACTCCTACTAGTAGTACTGAAAGTTCGCAATATGATCTAGACAATGAACCTAAAACCACGGCTGTTTCCATCAAAATTATAACTAAATGATAATCGTAGTACACGGGTAAATCTAATAACAAGTCATAGCAATCGTCTGGTAACACTAAAGTTTGCCCCATCAGATTTTAACCTGTTTGAGTTCTACAAGCTACTGATCTGCTGGCGTAGCTTGGGGAACTCCTACTAGTAGTACTGAAAGTTCGCAATATGATCTAGACAATGAACCTAAAACCACGGCTGTTTCCATCAAAATTATAACTAAATGATAATCGTAGTACACGGGTAAATCTAATAACAAGTCATAGCAATCGTCTGGTAACACTAAAGTTTGCCCCATGAACAATTCAAAGAGAGCTGGACGCTGTCGTACCTGGATCTGGCGGATGCCTTGTCAGCCACCACACACAGGGCTTGTTGTCGGGGTGAAATGCATCTAGCGCGGCCTTGTCGAGGAGAAGCGGATACGGCGGCTGCGTGACTGGGACGAGGGGATCTGGCGGCGCTCTTGTCATGGACGATGCGTTGGTGGCCGTACCTATGGTGGAAAGACATGAGTCAGAGGGAGATAGGGGTATGGGGATTTGGAGAGAACGGGATGGGTGCGATGCCCGCGAGCCCGCCGGCAGCCAGGTGCGCTGCCTTGCCGATGTGGTGCTTCTGCTGCTCTGGGTAGTGCGCCGCCACAGTGGCCCGGCCGCCGTGCACGACCACACCACCCACACATGCCTCCGTCTGCATCTACGACGATCCTCTCGATCCCGCGCACCGCCGTCGCCGCTGTCACCGCCAAGGTCAGCAGGGGCGCTGTCATCTCCATGGACATCCTGCTCCTCTCCGGACAACCAAGATCTCGGGCTAGGTTTTCTATTGGAGGTGCGGTTTCATGGTTCCGTGAGGTGGCATAGAGAGGGGGAGGAGGGGGGCTAGGAGATAGATTGAACTCTGGCCACCGATGAGGACGGGCAGCATGGCGGGGCCGCTCCCTCGATCTGGATGGGGTCGGGCGCAGGGGAGAAATGCCGTGACGGGAGATGGGTGTCGATGTTGAGAAGGCGGAGGTGGCGCAGGGGGAGGAGGGGCGCCGGAGGTATCGGGTGGCTGGTGATGTGGCACCGGTGACATAGGAGATGGTATGGCGACGGAGGCGGCGCACGCGGGTGGGTGAGGGGGAGAGGAGACGCGGATGGGTGAGGTGGCTGGGTGTTTTGTGCGATGGGTGAGTGGGGTGGGATATGCGGCCTGACCTAGACCTTTGGTCTCACGCGGCAAAATTGAACCTCTCCAGTGCTAGGGGACAAATTTTCGCTTGGTGAGGGTCTGAGATGGGTTCCGAGCGCTCATGGATGGTCGAGATCCGTTTCACTGGGTGATCCGTGGGTACCCTCATTTTGCATTCTGACTAGCTGGACAAGTCTCCATGGGGCATAGCTAGCTCAAAAAAAATGAAAAAAACTTCCCAAAAATGTGAGATAGTTGCAATTAAAAATAATAAACTTGGTTAATTGTTTGCATCTCGAAAAACATTTCTAAAAATGATGTATCATGTACGAGGTTTCATGGCTTTCAGGCCAAACGACCACTCGTATGGCTATGATAATATGCTCATATTGTGCATGCATATTGCATCTTTGGATGGCGAACAATGTTGAAGCAGGAAGTTTTCCCTTTCGTCACACCAAAAAGCCATTTTCCATTTTCCAAGCGTAAAAATCGGGGCGTTTTGTGAAGAAATCACCAAATTGCTAATTTAAAATGCTACCATCCCATTTAAAAAAATACTAGACCACCTTATATGGACAATGTCACAATCGAGGGATCTCAAACATTTTCGTCCACCCCTGACAAAAAAGAAAAATTCCTGCCGAATCGGTAGGAACTGGGTCCGATTTGAACTACATGTACATTATTTGATGCTCGTGATTTTTTGTAAAAAAACATTTTTAGAGTCACAATATGTTGTTTCTTCAGAGATCCAATCCAAGTTTAGCGAGGCTCATCCCTAGCTAACAACCTCCATGCCCGCCGTTTTAACCATAGTTTGAAACAGACAAAAGAAATTCAAAAACGATCCGAACAATGTAAAAAGTTCGTGTGGCGTGATGTTATGTGATATAGTTGCAAGGAAAAATAACAAACTTGGTTAATTGATTGCATCTCGAAAAACACTTCCCAAAAATGACGTATCATGTACGAGGTTTCATGGCTTTCAGGACAAACGACCACTCTTATGGCTAGAATCATGGCATAGTTTGTGATAATATGCCCATATTATGCACGCATGTGCATCTTGGGATGACGAACAATGTTGTAGCAGGAAGTTTTCCCTTTCGTCGCACCCAAAATCCATTTTCCATTTTCCGAGCGCAAAAAAGAGGTGTTTTGTGAAGCAACCATCAAATTGCTAATTTAAAATGATACCACACTATTTTAAAAAAATACTAGACCACCTTATATGGACAATGTCACAACCGGGGGATCTCAAACATTTCCATCCACCCCTAGCAAAAAAGACAAATTCCTGCCAAATCGGTAGAAAGTGGGTCTGATTTAAACTACAGGTACATTATTTGATGCTCGTGATTTTTTGCAAAAATCATTTTTAGAGTCACAATATGCTGTTTTTTCAGAGATCCAATGCAAGTTTAGCGAGGTTCATCCCCTAGCTAACAACCTTCATGCCCGTCGTTTTGACCATAGTTTAAAACAGGCATAAAAAATGTAAAAAAGGTCCAAACAATGTAAAACCTTCACGTGACATGATGTTAAGTGATATAGTTGCAAGGAAAAATAACAAACTTGGTTAATTGATTGCATCTCGAAAAAACCTTCACAAAAATGACCTATCATGTACGAGGTTTCATGACTTTCAGGCCAAACAACCACTGTTATGGCTAGAATCGTGGCATAGTTTGTAATAATATGCTCATATTATGCATGCATGTGTATCTTGGGATGGTGAACAATGTTGCAGGAGGAAGTTTTCTCTTTCGTCGCACCAAAAAGCTATTTTTTATTTTCCGAGCGCCAAAAAACGGGGTGTTTTGTGAAGCAACCACCAAATTGCTAATTTAAAATGCTACCACCCCCATTTAAAAAAATACTAGACCACCTTATATGGACAATGTCACAATCGGGGGATCTCAAACATTTTCGTCCACCCCTGGCAAAAAAGACAAATTCATGCCGAATCGGTAGGAAGTGTGTCCGATTTGAACGACATATACATTATTTGGTGCTCGTGATTTTTGGCAAAAATCATTTTTAGAGTCATCATATGATATTTTTTCATAGATCCAATGCAAGTTTAGCGAGGCTTGTCCCCTAGCTAACAACCTTCATACCCGCCGTTTTAACCAAGTTTGAATCTGGCATAAGAAATTCAAAAAGGGTCTGAACAATGTAAAACCTTCATACAGCTTTGCTTCAGCTAAAATGGGGTCCCCAAAGGGGTATGGTGTATTACACCATCTACTATACTAGGGACGAGTAGGTGTCGTCAAGAGGGTTGTACTTAATATTACAAAACTGTAATAGTTCGGAGGAGCCGAACCACTACCATATACACATCAACATATAGTAAAACAATGCAGTTTTTATAAACAGTAGATAAAACATGTATAAGTAAAACAGTAGGACAAGGCTTATGAGCAAGAAGGTGGCTTGCCTGCGATCAGCAATATGACATAAATGTTCCTGGACTTCATCTTTAGAGAACCAAGAATATCAATTCCAATAAGATCTCTTCTTCTCGGCATCAATACAAGCGCAACTATCGCCGTCATCGAGTATACATGCAAACAAGCAAGGCCACAATCAAAACAAGGCATACAAGTGGACATACATACAACAAGAAAGTGATCAACACAAGTTTACGATTCGGTAGGTTTTGATAAGATTGGATTTAGAAGATTGAAATTATCATAGAAGCATTTGAAGGAAATCCTATAGAACTTATAGTCTAGAAAATTATTTAGGAGAGGGCTTTTAGACCAAGGCCATACTCCGTATGATACCATTGTATAAAATGGTACCAACAGATAGGTTTTGATAAACTGAAACCAACAAAAGTGGTTTCGCTATTTTATCAAAATCCATTGATTTACTATGCATTTCCTAGTGAATAAAACTCTAGTTTTAGGAAATAATTCATCAGAAAAGTTCTGTGAGTCTAAAAATTATTTCCTTTGATGGTTAAGTAGGGTTTGATGGACTGGTTTAGTGAGAGTTGAAATAACTTAGAGATATTTACCAGAATGCCCCCAGGAATTTCCCTAAGTCAGTTCTGTAGTTAAATTTTCTTTTTTACCCGATTAAATCTACAGAAGTTATTGATATGATTCCAAGGGCACATGGTAGATTTTTTAAATACCTTTCTTTAGAAATTGGAATCACCCAATTTGGAGTTGTAAAACTTCTGTAGTGATTTTTCTACTAAAACTACCCTAGGCAGTGAGGATTAATTCACCAAAATTAAACAAAGCGTCAATAAAATTTGATATCCTGGATTTGGATAGACTTTAATGTACCATATCACAGAGAGTTAGGATCAACCAAAAATACGTATTTATGTATCCTAGAGAATTTTCTAAAGGTAGATATGGATGGATTTTGTTATTTTTACTGGGGTAAAACTAGGGTTCACCTTGACAGGAGATGAATGCTAACTGATAGGTACAGTAATAACCTTTCAGGAGAAGTTTGTTTCATCCTATTTGAGCATGTATAGATCACTGTGGAATTTATCTAGTGCAAAATATACCTTTTTAGTGGATATAATGCCAGTAAATAATGAAATTTATTTTTGGCAAGTGACCAGTTCTGCATGTTGCATAAAACACTAAGGTACTTGGTAAAAATTGTGATCTAGACAAAAAGTGTAGTTTCCATTTTTATTTCAATTTAAACCAATAGGATAAATTCTGGACATAACAGATCTGCTAAAACAAAAAAGAGAAGAAGGTGCAGTGGGCCGGATCTGCAAGGGAGTTGGGCCGCGTTGGGGGATTTCGGCCCACAGGGGCAAGATTCCCGCGGGAGGGCGTTTCAAACCCGACAAAGCGGGGCCTGCGCGTCAGTGTCCCTAGCGGTCGAAGGGGTATCAGCCACTGCCTGCTGTTGGATCAAGACAGGATCGACGGTGCTGGACCGTCGTCCAGCTCGCGACAGGGGTAGGGACGAGGAAACCCTAGGATGTGGTTGGGCGCGTCGAGGACTCAACTGCGGTCACGGGGAGGCAACAAGGAGCGGCGGAGAGGACACGGTGCAAGGAGGTGACTCCGGCGATGGGCGGCAAGGGGGTGGTTCAGAGCAGATCTACGAGGTCCCGCGTCGGGCAGAGGCTTCAGCTCCGAGCTGGTCCACGGCGGCACCAGGCAGGGACCTAGGCAGAGAAAAATGGCGCGGTTAGAAGAAGGGGGAGGATAGGAACTCGATAGGGTAGCATGCAGGGGGAGGAGGGCACGAGGGAGTGAGCTATGCTCAGATCTGGAGTAATGGCTGAAAGGCCATTCTCTGCTTCCTCCGGGCAGAGCAGGGCAGGGGAGGAGGAGTGGCTCTCTGGGGAGGGTAGGTGGGTGGTGATGGAGCAAATGAGCCAGGGGAGAGGCGCTGTATTGGCCTGTGGCCTTATAAACCAAAGGGCAGAGGTCCATGGTGGACATAGTGTAGGAGGCGCTTGTGGGGAGGGAGGTGGCCATCTATTGGGCAGTAGGGGTGGTGGAGAGGGGAGTGTGGGGTACGGGGTCGAGCAGTGAGTGATGGAACATAGGGTGGCTGCTGCTATACTAATTTAATTACAAGATTTGAAATAAGTGACTTATCTCTCTTTTTCCAAGGGACATAGAGCAGGGGAGAAAAGGGGGCTGCTACAGTACTATTTCGACCAGGTCATGGGAGGGTGATGGGCTGAGTGGTGGTGATGAGGGGTGAGGGTTTCCATTGGTTTTTGGTTCAAGTTTTATCAAGTACCCCATTTTGCCAAAATGATATACCATGAACAAGTTCTCAAAATTTGATCTTGGAGAGACAGGACAATGATGCTGGTAGTTAGGTGAGGTCAGGATAAACCTCTAGAAATTTATTGAGATTTTTCATATGATATTTGGTGCACTTTTGATCGATTATTCAAAAAGTGCATAAGTGGTTTATAGAAGCTCATTTGATATTTTTATATGGAACAATGTTGGTTTTTGATGTGAGATGGTTCCAGATACCATATCACACATTGGGGAATTTTCCTGGAATTTATGGAGGAAGAAAAGTATTTTTAAGCGATTATTTCTTGTTTTTGTCATTTGGGAAAATGGGCAAAAAGAATTATTTAAACTCTTCAAACATATTTATTTTTGGAGTGGAAGGGTAGGGTATGATATATAGGCCTCAAATGTGCTTAAAGTTGGGGGAAGTGCTTTGGAAAAAACCAAACTTTCCTTTATGGAAGGAGTTTTGGAGGTTTTGCCCCTTAAATGAATTAAATGGTTTTGGTCCATATTAATTATGGATAATAGTTGATAAATCTTTATAATCAAGGTATATGATGTACACAAGGTTTATATACCATTTGCAACCTTGGGTGTTGAGAATCCAAATTGATTTTGGTGAGGAACAAGAATTAAAGGATCTAGGGCGATGTTATTTTCATACCATCAAAACATGGTTGTATCTTGGATCTCAAGGCTCACCATGGTTCAAGGTATATATGGATATATAGACCAAGTTATGTAGATCATCATGGTATATAAGTTTGTGCTTTATCATGCTTGAGCTCTCCAAGGATTGATTCCAAACTTTGAATAAAATAAGACTGCCAAAGAAGATTACCAAATAGTCTTCAAAACCTTGTGGGTTTCTAAAGCTCAAGGATCCATTTGGAACAAGTGAATTAGGTATTGATGGAACTTTATGAGTAGGACACAATCATGCAAATAGTTGGTCCAAAGAATGTAGGATGAAGGTGTGTGCTTCTGACCAAGTAGGCTAGTTGTTAAGGTTGGCAGAAAAAGTTATTTTCTTGCCTGCAAACCATCAAGAGCAAGTGGGTTAAAAGGTGATCTATCCAAGGGCAATAGTGGGCCTTGGTAGTCCTTAGGATGGTTTATAATATGGTTCAAGTGTATTTCCAATAATGCACAAGGTTTGAGAAAGGGAGGCATTCAAAGAAGTGATGCTAAAACAGTTTCCAGACTTGCTCAAATTTGGCAACTTTAGGGTTTTTGATTAGAATATCAGAGGGGAAGTTTATGATTGGTTACAAGGTACCAAAGCATCATCAAGTGGTTGATGATGAAGTGTATATTGAGTATAATAGACCCATGCTTGATATTGGTCTTCATTGACCTGGAAACTTCTAGAATGGATCACTTCAAAATTGATCTGGTTAAGGGTTTTAGATGATCACCTAGTGGCTAGAGATCAGATCCATCTTGTATTCTTGCTTAGGGTTTGGTGATCTTAAAATATCTTGATCCTAGAGGATGCGCTCCTAGAGTAGCTCACTTTAGTTCCTAATCAAACTAGTTAGACAACGGATCAAGGCAATTCATCTTCCAAACAAATCAACTACTACTAGGGTTACCATCAAGCTTAGCTTGAGGTAAGGATGGGTAGGTTGAAAGGTTGGATTTTGAATAGGATGAGAGTTCTTGGTATCTCTACCAAGAGTGGAGTTCAAAAGCTTGATGAAAAGTTTTGGAAAACCTAGAGGTAAGAGTAGTTGAGGTTCTATATTGAAAACATAAGGAGATTATATTATGTATATCTCCATAAATTTGTCAATAGAAGCTACTAAAATAGTTTTGGTTACATAAGCATCTTGGCTCATGTTTTGAAATGCCAGAACATTTGAGAATACGTAAAATGAGCCAGGATAGTTTTCTTAAATAGCTTTTGATAATTGATGTTGAGGTAAGGAGTATATCATAAGCTGTACAATCAGAAGCATAAGCATAGACAACAACAAGCAAGCACTGCACAATTAAATAAGAAAAAGTTTTTGTTCCCCCTGATTTTTGCATTCTAGACAACTAATCAGGATTGCTGAAATTGGGATATTACATGAGTAATACCCCGCAGTAGGCTATGTGGATGGTAGGGATTGTATGAGATCGTTCATGTAATTGCATCAGATTGTTAGGGCATGATGCCTAGTATCTATTGTTAGTGCTTTTTGACATTGTTGCAACTTGTTATGCTTAATACTTGTCACTAGGGCCCAAGTGCCATGATTTCAGATCTGAACATGTTATTGATTCATGAGGATATTATTGTTTATGATGTTACCTGCAAGTTGTATACACATATTGTTGTCTGAAACCCGAGGCCCCGAACTGACAGAAATCGGGATAACTGGAGGGGATGGCTATATGAGGATCACGTGTGTTCATGGAGTGTTAATGCTTTTCTCTAGTGCTCTATTAAAAGGAGCACCTTAATTTCCAGTAGATTCCCTTGTGGCCCCACTGCAACAGGCTAGCAGGACAAAAGATGTTGTGCAAGTTCTCATTACGAGAACGTATGACTATATATGGAACACATGCCTATGATTATTTAGTACTTTGATGCTTTATCTTATTCATCTGCAAATGCTCTATATATTGATTGTTATATGAATTTTCTTGTCCATGCAATGCCCGTCCATCCATCCATGTGCCTTCAGCATTTTAATCCTACTGTTTACTGCAATTGTTACTACTGTCTTTATTTTACTACTGCTATTACTTTGCTATTGCTACTACAAAACTATTGCTACTGATAAACTATTGCGAGCAAGATTGTTTCCAGGTGCAGCTGAATTGACAACTTAGTTGTTAAGGCTTATAAATATTCTTTAGCTCCCCTTGTGTCGAATCAATAAATTGGGTTTTACTTCCCTCGAAGACTGTTGCGATCCCCTATACTTGCGGGTAATCAAGACTATTTTTTGGTGCCGTTGCCAGGGAGCATAGATCTATTTATAAAGTTCACTTGGAATCATTATTGTTCACTGCTATCCATTCATCATGGGTAAAAATCATGATGGAAAAGTTCCTATATTACCATCCACTACAAGGAGAGGTACAGTTCTGAACACCTCTGTTGCTCTTGATTCACCATCTGTGATGAGTAAGCTTCTTACACAACCACCACATACACATTCTACACATCTGCTACTTCTGCTGAATCTGAAATACTTCTACTGTGCTTGATAAGAGTGGTTCATTAGGTCCTTTCCTAGATGCTACAATTGCTAGAAATATAGTTGGAAATGCTGAAACTCCTAATGAAGATACTACTACACCTGTTAGTTCACCTAAGTCTAGAGAGAGCTATGATCTAGATGACGGTTATATTGAAATGAGTGATGAATTTATTAAAGAATGTCAAAACACTCATGGTACAAGTGCTATTAAGAGTCTTCTTGAGAGATGTACTGTTAAACCTAAATTATCTCCTAACGCTAAGTTTGCTACATCTCACATAAACATTAAAGATAAGGATTATGATTTCTCCTTGATTTATCTTACATAACCATTGTTGAGAAAGAACCTTTTTGTGGGACTGAAAATGAAAGTGTTGTATCACATATGACTTAGATTTCTACCATGAGTGGCTTATTTTCTAATGATATTAAGATGCGCACCTACTTTGTTGCTAAAATTTTCCCCTTTTCACTGAAAGGAGAAGCTAAAGCTTGGTTTAATAATTTACCTCCTGGATCTATTGATAGCTCTGATTGCTTGATTGATACTTTCTTTCAGAAATTTTTCCCTCCTAGTGCTCGACATGCCATTTTATAGGAACTTTTTGATTTTAAACATGGAGAAAAGGGGAAATTGCCTGAATCATGGGCAAGGTTTTGTGCTTTAATTCACGCACAGCCTGGATGTCCATTACCTAAAAATGAGTTTCTTGATATACATTATAATGGACTAACTGATGAATCTAGGACATACCTGGATAGTTGTGCTGATTGTGTTTTCAGGAAGAGAACTCCCAAAGAAGCTGAGGAATTAATGGCTAAAATAAGCAAGAATTATGATGACTGGACTTCACCTGAGTCAACTACACCTGAGTCAACTATGCCTGAGCCAACACCAACACCAAAGAAGAGGGGAGTGATTGAACTAAATGATGAAGTGATGGAGGAGGCTAAGAAATGTCTTAAGGAGAAGGGTATTAAATCTGAAGAGGTAAAGAATTTACCTCCTATAGAAGAGTTATGTAAGCCAGTCTCCCACTCATCCACTATTGAGGTACACTCTCTCCAACATTTTGATGAAGGTGATATTCCTTATTCTAAACCTCTTGATCAATGCTTAGAAGAATTTGACATCTTTGTTGTCAAGCAAGATAATTTTAATAAAAGAGTGCAGAATCATTTAATGGAAAACTCTAGAGCTATTAATGATTTCAGAGATATTGTGGAAAGAACCTCCAATGATGTTAAAATGCTTGGTAAACATTTCCAAATGGTTCAAACTCAAATTGATCAGCTTATTAAAGTACAAAAAGATTTGCTAGTTAATGCTTCTAAATAAAAACATGCTTATGAAATTAGAACTAGGAGTGGTGCTTTCACTCGGGATCCTTTATATCCTGAGGGACATCCTAAAAGAATTGAGCAGGATTTTCAAGGAATTGAAAATAGTGGTACTTCCTCTAAGAGAAAAAAAAACATAAAACAGTATATCTGCCTCTGATGCTGAAACTGAGAGTGGTAATGAGAAAAATGATGCTCCCGATAAAGAAGAAATTGAAGAAGAACCTGAAAGGCACAATACTAAGTACACTAAAGAAGATTTTGTTGCTAAGAAACATGGTAGTGAAAGAGAGCCTTGGGTTCAAAAACCAATGCCTTTTCTTGATAAGAAACACAAGTCAAAGGAAGAAGAACACTATAACAAGTGGTAATGAGAAACTGAGAGTGGAAATGAGAAAAATGATGCTCCTTATATTGAAGAAATTGAAGAAGAACCTGAAAGGCACAATACTTAGTACACTAAAGAAGATTTTGTTGCTAAGAAACATGGTAGTGAAAGAGAGCCTTGGGTTCAAAAACAAATGCCTTTTCTTGATAAGAAACACAAGTCAAAGGAAGAAGAACACTATAACAAGTGGTATTGAGAAACTTAGAGTGGAAATGAGAAAAATGATGCTCCTTATATTGAAGAAATTGAAGAAGAACCTGAAAGGCACAATACTTAGTACACTAAAGAAGATTTTGTTGCTAAGAAACATGGTAGTGAAAGAGAGCCTTGGGTTCAAAAACCAATGCCTTTTCCTGATAAGAAACACACATCAAAGGAAGAAGAACACTATAAAAAGTTTTGTGAGTGGATGAAACCTTTATTTTTGCAAATTCCTTTGACTGATGCTATTAAATTGCCTCCGTATTCAAAGTATATGAAGGATATTGTATCTAATAAAAGGAAGATTCCTAATGAGGAACTTTCTACTTTACTTGCTAGTTATTCTTTCAATGGTAAGGTTCCAAAGAAACTTGGAGACCCAGAGATTCCAACTATTCCATGTTCTATTAAAAGTAATTATATTAGAACTGCTTTGTGTGATTTGGGAGCAGGAGTTAGTGTTATGCCTTTTTCTCTCTACAAGAGACTTCAATTGGAAAAATTGATACCAACTGATATATCTTTGCAAATGGATGATAAATCTACTACTATTCCTGTTGGTATATGTGAGGATGTTCCTGTTCAAGTGGCTCATAATTGCTTAATATTAAGTGACTTTGTTGTGCTTGAAATGCCTGAAGATGATAATATGTCTATTATTCTTGGGAGACCTTTTCTTAATACTGCAGGAGCTATCATTAATTGTAATCAAGGAAAGGTAACTTTTAATGTTAATGACAAGGAGCATACTGTCTATTTCCCCAAGAAGATTGATAAGACTTATGGCTTAAATTCAATTGAAAATATTGCGGGCATCCAAGTTGGAGAAATATATTGTCCCATACCACGAGAAAACTATGAAACTATTATGATTGGGACTATTGCTATCAGGGTTGAATAACATAATCATTAAGTGGAATGCAAAGTTTTGTTTCATATAAAATTGTTTTGGTAACAAAACCTGATCAACCTTGTTAACAAAGGGATTTTAATGAACAAAACAATGTTTTGACCATGATTACCCTTGCTCACTTTTATTTTTATCCATTTTAATTTTTCCTTTCACCTTGTTTATTTTTCTATTGCTAGTTGCTTGCATATTAGAGTGTCTTAGAAGTTCTGAAGTTTTAGTTTTGTTTTATTTTTTTCATCATTCCAAAATCATCTTTCTGCCAGAAAATCATTCATCAATACTTGAAAATTGCTCAAAAATAAAGTTTTTTGAAAAATTCTAGAAAATTCATATTAAATTTTTACGCTAAAAATGGGGCAGAGAGGTACCTGGAGTGACCCAGGGGGCCCACCAGGCAGGCACACCACCTAGTGGCGCGGCCACACCAGGGGCACGCCTGGCCATGGTGTGGGCCACCCCTGGCCCTCCACTTATTCTTCCACCTGCCAATCCTTTCTCTCTCCCGAGAAAACACCATTTCATTGCTCAAACCCGTGTTCTTGCTGTTCTTGCTCACGATTTTCGATCTCCTTGCGCAGCCCACCTTTGCTGCTGAGATTTGGAGCATTTGTTCTCCGGTATGTAACTAGTCCACTTGTCCAGGTAGATTTGTGATTAGTGGATTATATCTTGACTATTTTTCTACTATAGGTGACAGGTTATGTGAGTTTGCATGCTTGTTCTTTGCTTAGAGAAATTGTTTTGATGCATGTTTAGGCCTCTTAAAAGTCCCTATAAGTAGTTCCTTTCATTATGTAATCACTTCGCAATTGTTATTTGTGATGGTTGTCTAAATTTCAGAAAAGGAGATGAATGAACACCAACTCAACCAACATAAATTAAGGGTGCCCGCGGTCATGAAGTCCACCGTGAGGAAGAAGTTTTACCTTATATTTATCCATGCCCCGAATTCATGAGTTCTGCAGGGATTTCTCAAGATTTCCATACTCTGATTGCTAATGTAGGATTGGAGCATTTTGTGGGAGATGAACCTTACCAATATGTGAAACTAACCATGTCTGTGGTACAGGATTTTCGATTTAGTTGGTCCTTTCCTAACCCCGTGGTTCATTACAAAATTTACAATATAGTTGTCGACCTCCCTTTTGATGATTTTTGTGCAGCTATTAAAGTACCGCAGTGGCGTTTGTGTGAAAGGATTAGAGAGAAGCCTACACCACTCATGGACTTGTATGCAGAGATTTGCCAAGGGAGCAGCTTCTCAAAGGAGAGTGGTAAAATTCGTAATATTCATCTCCCGTCTATTCGATATTTTGCCTACTTTATTGCCAAGTGCGTTCTTTCCAGGAAAATTGCTAGTAAATTATCTTCATATGATCTAGCCTTTATCTCAGCTGCCTTAAAATGAGATAGGACTTATATCTTGGCTGCTTTGATAGCTTTCCGTCTTGCTGCTAACCGCGAGAAAGGTGGAATTTGTGGAGGCCTCATCGCCTCTTGTTTATTAGATTTACATGGTGTAGCACCTCATCATTCAGACTTGTAGTTTCCCATAGAGAGGCTTGATCTTAATTCCATGATACAACATAAATTTGTTTCTTCTTGGGCTAATTTGAGTGATTTATCTTATGAAATAACCTTTACCAAGAGTGGATGGAGAGGAGGTAAGTCTGAGCGAGTGGTTCTTTTGCCTGCGTCTACTTTGTTTAACCTTCATAACACGGTAGGATGGTCAATCACGGAGGAAGAGCTCCACACATATTTGGAGGAGCTCTCCCAGCAAGAGTAGAATGTTGGAAGGGAGGCCAAGGATAATTCGGTCTAGCCCTCCAACGAGGGGGAGTCTTCATACCAGCAGCCTGCCTATAATTGGGAAGCTTCTTCTTCTTTTTCACAAGGGCCTGATTATGATCATTCTTATGATGACCCGCCGGCTTGGAGTTCCTACCCGTGTTGGGATTGATCTCCACTTAGGGAAAAAGCCTAAGCTTGGGGGGAGGTATACCGACATCACACTCATCTACATATCTTGTTCGATCGGTACTTTGTATATTCATGTTTTGTTTTCTTTTTAGGTTTTGTTCTTGCTTTATTTATGCTTTCCAAAACACGAAAAGACCAAAAATATTTTTGTTATTTCTCTTTGTTTGCTTCTTTATATTTTAGCCTTGGTTTGCTTCATCCTATTTAGCTTTGTTTTGATTATTCGAAAAACCCAAAAATATTTTTCTTTATTTGCTCTTTCCTTCGGTTCTTGTCTTTAAAAATCGAAAACCCAAAAATATTTGTTGTTCTTCTCTAGTTTTGTAAAGTTCATTGCAGGTTTCAGCGGTCCTCAGTGACTCCTTGGAGTTCGGTTTTATCTTATTATTCAAGTCACACAAGTGAAAGCCAATGATGATTTATGACAACTCGAGGTGTGGTAAGAGGATGGTATGAACTCTATTTGTTTTCATTTTTGTACATATACTCATCATTGTGAGCATGCTTAGTCTATTTATGTAAGGTGTATGTTATTTAATGGATACTTAGTAGTCCTTGCCTTCTTATGATCAGTTATAATCCATTATAGTTCGTAACATGTCATATAAATGTTTGCTCGCATTGTTCTATTCATAACTTGGTATGACATTGTGGTATCCTCCTCTGAATGTCTTATTTGAATCAATTTGGCACATGATCACGCATGCATATGACTAAACAAAAAGTCAGTTAAGCCTCGATGATTTATTCTTCCTTAGAGTTCTTGTGTCACTTTTATGCCACTATTAATTTTGTTTTGTCGCAAGCATGATTATGACAGTTACTGCTCTCTCGATTGTCGCTCCCTTTCTATTGCTAGCCTTCACTTGCGCTGAGTATAAGCTTTACTCGTGCATCCAACTCCCCAAAACCAAAGTTGTCAAAAAGAGTCCACCATATCTACCTATTAGCATCATTGCTATCCCTTGCATATTTATTATGCTTTGTTTTCTTCCAATAAAATTGTTTGCTTGTTATGTGAAAATTAGTTAGTAAAGATCTCACGAACTTGATGGCACACTTTACTTTCTTGCACTTAATAAACTTGAACCGTTGTGTCCATCTATGTTGCTTATATGCTTGCACTTTATAAGTTGTGAATTAGCAGAACCATGTTACTGATGTCTACGCACTTCTATTCTTGTAGACAGTTGTTGGGCCTCCAAGTGTAGAGGTTTGTAGAATAGCAGCAAGTTTTCCCTTAAGTGGATCACCCAAGGTTTATCGAACTCAGGGAGGAAGTGGTCAAAGGTATCCCCTCTCAAGCAACCCTGCAATCAAGATACAAGAAGTCTCTTGTGTCCCCAACACACCCAATACACTTGTCAGGTGTATAGGTGCACTAGTTCAGCGAAGAGATAGTGAAATACAAGTGGTATGGATAATTGTAAGTGGTAACAGTGCGAGAAAAGATCTCGATGGCGTGGAAGAGACTAAAGGCAAACTGAAATAAAGATGGAAGCAAGCAAACATGTAACAGATCTAATAGCAAACGGTGTTTCAGTGCTTAGAAACAAGGCCTAGAGATCATACTTTCACTAGTGAACACTCTCATATAAATATATCATCTTCATGATACTATGCTGAACTACTCTCCGGCTAGACACTCTAATCGATGGTAGGTCTATAATAGCACACGTCAAAGTAAGCCTTTCCCATCTAGAAAACCCCACACTGTCACCTTGAGTACTAGATGAGTCCAACAAACACCACAATTTCATAAAGACATCCAACTCCAAATATAACTCATAACAAGTATTTGTAATCTCTATCTTAAGTGCCACCATGGTGAGCACGCTGTCACTTTCACACACATGGGGAGAGCAAAGATTCATTAAAGCACTTCAGTAGCAAAATAGATCTATAGATTACAAGCTCATGATCACGATATGATCATGCATAGAGAGAGAGATGAACACATAGCTACCGGTAGAACCCTTAGCCTCGAGAGAGAACTACTCCCTCCTCATCATGGGAATAAGAAATGGTGATGGAGATGGTGGTGGAGATCGATGGAGATGGCTCCGGGGGCACTTCCCCGTCCCGGCAAGGTGTCGGAACAGAGACTTTCTGTTCCCCAAATCTCCTTTTCGGTGGCGGCAGCGCTGTGGAACTTTTTTTAGCTGGAGGCTTGACAATTTAGGGTTTTGGCTTCGGGAGGCTTCTCATAGGCCAGAGGGCAAGGTCGGTGGGCGGCCAGGGGGCCCACACCATGCCCTGACGCGACCTAGGTGTACTCGCCCCTAGGGGTGGTGTGTCCACCCTATGGCCCCCCTTCGGCTCTCCCTCTGGCTCCGTGAGTCTTCCGGGAAAATAATAACTTTGGCTCTTGTCCCGTCCAATTCCGAAAATATTCATTTTCTTACTTCCTGGAACCAAAAACAGCAGAAAACAGGCAGCTGGCACTGTGGCTCTTGTTAATAGGTTAGTCCAAGAAATCATATGAAAAGTACTCCAAAGTGTGGACAAAACACAAGAAAGTAGATAAAACCAAGCATGGAACATCAAAAATTATAGATACATTTGCAATGTATCAACATCCCCAAGCTTAAATCCTGCTCGTCCTCGAGTAGGCAAGGGATAAAAAGAAAGAATAATTTTTGAGGTGACATGCACCATCATAAACTTGATCAAAGTATTTGTAAAACATTCAAAGCTGGGATCATAGTACTTCAATCATAACATGAAAGACAAAGTTCTAGAAATAAGCAAAGAAACTATGATGCAACATGAAAAGGCACAAACAAAAGATTCATGAATAACAATGCTTTGCAAGACGTTTGTTTGTTTCACATAAAGAAAACATAGCATAAAAGTATTCAGCTTGTCCCTCAATAGAGTAGCAAATATAAATGCATAGGACACCTTCAAAGTTCATAAGAGTGACTAGATACAATAGTTTAAAACAAGCAATATCAAAGTATGCATCAATCAACTAGTCTTGGGACAATGCACATAGATCTGAGAATGGCCACTATGCTCTCAAAGTAGGTGCATAAAGATATGGTGTACATGCTTGATGAAGTATAAAGAGCTTCCACAAAGTAGGTGCATAAAGATATGGTGTACATGAATAAAGTACATGCTTGCACAAAGTCTCATAAAGAGCTTCCAAAAATTATGGTACTTATAGCTTTCAGCTCTCATTGCCCCTATCATAAGCATCTTGAAGTGATTAAGGTTAAAGTGAACAAAATATGGTGTACATGCTTGACGAAGTATAAGTTAGAAATATCATGTCCCTTGTATACGAGGGCCGCTCCTCATGCTACTCAAGTTTAGTCACCGGTAAGTTCTTGTCATCGTAAGTACATGTGTATCATAGAGAACTGCCAACGGGGTACCCCTTGCCCGATGATACGGAAGAATCCCCATATCAAGATGACAAGGCAAGCAGACAACGAGCATCTCAGCAATCTTCTTATTTACCATGGAAATATGGTGCTTTTTTTCTCTCTTTCCTCTTTTCGTAATCTCTTTTTTTCTCTTTTCTCTTTTTTTCTCAATACAAGACTCTTTTTTTATCAGAAGAATGCTTCATAGACATCTCATTATGGTTACGCTGCAGGTTTCCACCATGTCAGCTTGGATTAGACCAGCGGCCCAGGCGTTTCTCAAACACATATACATAACTCCATGGACTTACAAGCTCCCCTTTCATTTCACACCGACGACATCCATATACAAAAGAGCATGATATCAACTAGGTACAAGTACCAAGTGCAATGTTGAAAGCGTTCCCCATGAAATCATGGTTCTGCTAATTCCCAACAAATAAGTGCAAGCATATACAACATAGACGACACAATGGTTCAAGTTTATTAAGGGCAAGAAAAGTAAAGTGTGCCATCAAGTTCGTGAGAGCTTTAATCACTAGTTTTCTCATAACAAGTGGAAGGTAAACAAAAGCATGAATATACTTGGAGTAGCATAAGCTAGTAGGTAGGTATGGTGGACTCTTTGGGAAAACTTGGTTTAGGGAGTTGGATGCATGAGTGGAACTCATACTTTGTTGTGGAGGCTAGCAAAAGACTGGGAGCGACAAACTAAGAGAGCAATAATGGCCATAATCATGCAGAGCGACAAAACATCATTGATCAAAGCATAAAGTGATACTACAAGTTGAAAACTAAAGGATCATACATGCTATAGTGACTTGAGATAGTCATAACATGGTGTGAGCATGCGCAAAGTCAACCCAAATAAAGCATCAAAGGAGAATACCACTATACTATGCTTTAATATGCTAAAACAACGCATGATTCATCAAGGCACATTAAGCAATCTCAATTGTTTATAACAATTCATGCTACAACAAAGAATACTAAGCATAAAGCCAAAACTATATCAAGCATGGCGTGAGAAAGCATAGGCCATAGTAAAAAACGAGCTCTTTTTACCACATAAGCATGAACTTTCCTACTCTTTTCCAAACCAAACCAAAATATTTGCAAACCTATGTATGAAAGAGGGGGTCCAACCAATTTATTCAGAAAACTAAGCAAACCAAGCAAACTAAAAACCAAAACAAAAACGAAAAAGAAGACGCTCCAAGAAAAATACAACTGTGCATGAAACAATAAAAATGAAGCGTTTGGAAGAAACCTGGGATTTTTATTGATGAAGAAGGGGATACCTTGGGCATCCCCAAGCTTTGACGCTTTTAATTCTTGGATATTTCTTGGGGTGACACGCGTGGCATCCCATGCTTGAGCTTTAGTCCATCCTTCATCTCATTACTCATTCCTTCCATACACCCGAAATTTTTCCTTCATACAAAGCTTCACACAATCTCATTAGCAACATCAGTGCACTTAAGATAAATAAGTCTCAAGGTTCATTTCTAACACCAAATAAACTTCCATTAAAACACTAGCTACTGTATAACTTCCCCCAAAAAGCTCAATTCCCCAAAAGAACTCAAAAAGGAACCAACAAGAAGCAAATGCAGAAAATGGCAGAAATCTGTCAAAACAGACCAGCAGGTAAAGATGAATTTTTTCGGAGACTTTCTGTTGCTCAAATCAAAAAGTGTTGAACTAACACAAGTTAGATAACAACCTGGGTCAGAAGCAGAAAAGATTACAGCTCAATCTGACATACAGAGATCTCTCACGAATTTTTACGGTGAAGCACAAAAATCTGTTTCGGGACAGCAACTTTCCCAATCATTACTTCTCTCTCATTAGAGTTTACTCTTGGCACAAAAAGCAAATAAAAAGGATAAGGAGCGGTTATTACTGAAGTAATAACTTCCAAGACTCATCTAAAACTCTTGGGTTATCTCCCAACAAGTACTTTTCTTTAACGCCTTTAAGTTAGGCATGATAGTTTGAGAAGATGCTCACATAAGAAATATGAATTGAAGTAAAAGAGAGCATCAAGAAGCAAATTCAAAGCACATTTAAGTCTAACCCACTTCCTATGCATAGGAATCTTGTAAAGAAACAAGTCATGAAAGCACAAAGCAACAAGCATAGGAAAGCAAAACAAGTGCAACTCCAAGACTTTCAACATAAAGAGGGGAAACTTAATATTGTTGAGACACATAAAACCATGTTTCCCTCTCTCATAATAACTTTCAGTAGCATCATGAATAAAATTAACAATATAACTATCACATAAAACATTATTATCATGAGCCACATGCATATAAGAATTAATACTCTCCACATAAGCATAATCATTCTTATTAATTGTAGTGGGAGCAAATTCAACAAAATAGCCATCATTATTATTCTCATCACCATAATCATCAAATATAGTAGGCATATTGTAATCATAATTAATTTCCTCCTCAATAGTAGGTGGACTGAAAATATCATATTCATCATTATAATCATCATATATTGGAAGCATAGTATTATCAAAGTAAATTTTCTCCTCCATGCTTGGGGGACTAAAAAGATCATTCTCATCAAAACCAGCTTCCCCAAGCTTAGAATTTTCCATAGCATTAGCAATAATGGTGTTCAAAGAATTCATACTAATAACATTGCTATTAGCACGCAAATAAAGTTCCATAGGTTTTTTAATTTTCTCTTCAAACACTTCATGTCCTAACTCAAGATAAATACTATAAAGCTCTCTATTTTTGTTGTTGTTTTCCATTAAGACTAACTAGTGAAAACAAGAAACAAAAAGACAAAATTGCAGAATCTAAAGGAAATAACTTCGAGCACTCACACCAGAAAATAGGCGTTTGCCGTGGAAGGTTCTTCTTCTTTAATCCTTCGGTGTGAATACCTTTTACCTTACCTCCCCGGCAACGGCGCTAGGAAATAGCTTGATGTCTACGCACTTCTATTCTTGTAGACAATTTGTTGGGCATCCAAGTGCAGAAGTTTGTAGAACAGCAACAAGTTTTCCCTTAAGTGGATCACCCAAGGTTTATCGAACTCAGGGAGGAAGTGGTCAAAGGTATTGCCTCTCAAGCAACCCTGCAATCAAGATACAAGAACTCTCTTGTGTCCCCAACACATCCAATACACTTGTCAGGTGTATAGGTGCACTAGTTCGGTGAAGAGATAGTGAAATACAAGTGGTATGGATAATTGTAAGTGGTAACAGTGCGAGAAAAGATCTTGATGGCGTGGAAGAGACTAAAGTCAACCTGAAATAAAGATGGAAGCAAGCAAACATGTAACAGATCTAATAGCAAACGGTGTTTCAGTGCTTAGAAACAAGGCCTAGGGATCATACTTTCACTAGTGAACACTCTCATATAAATATATCATCTTCATGATACTATGCTGAACTACTCTCCGGTTGGACACTCTAATCGATGGTAGGGCTATAACAACACACCTCAAAGTAAGCCTTTCCCATCTAGAAAACCCCACACTGTCACCTTGAGTACTAGATGAGTCCAACAAATACCACAATTTCATAAAGACATCCAACTCCAAATATAACTCATAACAAGTATTTGTAATCTCTAGCCTAAGTGCCACCATGGTGAGCACGCTGTCACTTTCACACACATGGGGAGAGCAGAGATTCATTAAAGCACTTGAGTAGCAGAATAGATCTATAGATTACAAGCTCATGATCACAATATGATCATGCATAGAGAGAGAGATGAACACATAGCTACCGGTAGAACCCTTAGCCTCGAGAGAGAACTACTCCCTCCTCATCATCGAAATCAGCAATGGTGATGGAGATGGTGGTGGAGATCGATGGAGATGGCTCTGGGGGCCCACACCATGCCCTGGCACGGCCTAGGTGTACTCGCGCCTAGGGTGGTGTGGCCACCCTATGGCCCCCCTTCGGCTCTCCTTATGGCTCTGTGAGTCTTCCGGGAAAATAATAACTTTGGCTCTTGTCCCATCCAATTCCAAAAATATTCATTTTCTCACTTCCTGGAACCAAAAACAGCAGAAAACAGGTAGCTAGCACTGTGGCTCTTATTAATAGGTTAGTCCAAGAAATCATATGAAAAGTACTCCAAAGTGTGGACAAAACACAAGAAAGTAGATAAAACCAAGCATGGAACATCAAAAATTATAGATACATTTGCAATGTATCAGTTACCATGGGGAACGCTTTCAACATTGCACTTATTATTCAGTTGATATCATGTTCTCTTGTTTATGGATCCCGGTGGTGTGAAATAAAAGGGGAGCTTGTAAGCTCATGGAGTTTGTATATGTGTTAGAGAAACTCCTAGGCGACTAGCCTAAGCCATGCCTAATCATGGTGGAAACATGCAGCATAACCATAGTGAGCATTTTGTGAAGCATCCTCAATAAAAACCTATGCAGATAGCAAATAAAATGATTGCTGAGATGCTCATTTTCTGTTGCCTTATCATTTTGATATGGGATAGCTCCTGTGTCATGGGGCAAGGGGTACCCCGTTGGCGGTTCTCTATGATACACATGTACTTACAATGAAAAGAACTTACTTGTGACTAAAATTGAGTAGCATGAGGTTCGGTACTCGTAAGCATGGGGCATGAGATTTTCAACTTATAACTTATCAAGCATATCCTCATATTTGTGTCACTTTAACCTTAATCACCTCAAGATGCTTATGATAGGGGAAATGAGAGCTCAAAGCCAATGAGTACCATACTTTCAACATTTGGAAGCCTCTCAAACTTTTCAAATATTTTCTTTCACTTTTATGTTGAGTAACCATTTATTCTTTGAGCACCTTCCCGAGAGCATAGCTGTCATTCTTATTGTAATGTGCTTGTCCCAAAACATGGTTAGTTGTGACATAACTTTGACACTTGTATCTTTGATATTTTTATTTCTAGTCTTCACTTAAACTTCAGAGGTGCCTTGGCATTTATGTTTTGCTCCAAAGAAAGGCAAGCAAGATACCACTTTATCATATCTTCTTATGAGCATTATAATCCTGTATATGCTTATGTGTCATGTTGATTATTATTAATGGGTTGGAATCTCTTCAGAGCTTGCATGACTACTGGGTAAACTTATTTGCATACTCTTTATTATGAATTGCCTAAGTATTTGATCATATGCTGAGAATATATACATCTTATGAAGCAAATGTGTTCGTGAAAGTTTCTTTTATCGCACTCAGTTTTCAACTGAATTGCTTGAGGACAAGAAATAAGCTAAGCTTGGGGGGAGTTGATATGTCCAAAACGTATCTACTTTCTTGAACACTTTTGCTATTGTTTCTTCTCTAATTTGTGTGATTTGGATACAACTAATGCGGACTAACGCTGTTTTCAACATAATTGCTTTGGTGTCTCGTTTTTGTGCAGGCAATCAACTTTCAGGAAAAATCTCGGAAAATATCGCAAAACTCCTATTTTACCAGAAGACTCACGGAGCTAGAAGACGAGACGAAGAGGGGCCACGAGGGGCCCACACCACTTGGCCGCGCGGGCCAGGCCAGACCGCGCGGGCCAGACCAGACCACGCCAGGAGGTGGTGTGGCCGCCTTGGACTCCGCCCCGACCTCTCTTTTCACCTATATAAGCCCTCTGACCTAAAAGCAGAGTGGGGTTCAATGTTTTTCCAAATAGATTTCCGCTGCACCGCCACCACCAGAAACCACGATTCGGAACAAGAAACTCCGTTTTGGCACCCTGCCGGTACGGGGAATTGGAGGAGATCATCGCCATCATCATCACCAACGCTTCTCCATCAACCATCCATGATTCCCCCATCCATGAGTGTGTAATCCCCCATAGTAGGCTATGGGGATGGTAGGGATTGGATGAGATTGTTCATGTAATTGCATCAGATTGTTAGGGCATGGTGCCTAGTATCTATTGTTAGTGCCTTTTGACATTGTTGCAACTTGTTTTGCTTAATTCTTGTAACTAGGGCCCAAGTGCCACGATTTCAGATCTGAACATGTTATTGATTCATGAGGATATTATTGTTTATGATCTTACATGCAAGTTGTATACACATATTGTTGTCCGGAACCCGAGGCCCCGAAGTGACAGAAATCGGGAAAACTATAGGGGATGGCTATGATATGAGGACACGTGTGTTCATGGTGTGTTAGTGCTTTGCTCCGGTGCTCTATTAAAAGGAGCACCTTAACTGCTAGTAGATTCCCTTGAGGCCTCGCTGCAACGGGTTAGCAGGACAAAAGATGTTGTGCAAGTTCTCATTACGAGCACGTATGACTATATATAGAACATATGCCTATGATTATTTAGTACTTGGATGATTTATCTTATTCATCTACAAATGCCCTAAATCTTGATTGTTATATGAATTGTCGTGTCCATCCAACGCCCGTCTATCCATCCCTGTGCCTACCGCATTTTAATCCTACTATATACTGCAATTGTTACTACTGTCTTTCTTTTACTACTGCTATTACTTTGCTATTGCTACTACAAAACTGTTGCTACTGATAAACTACTGCGAGCAAGATTGCTTCCAGGTGCAGCTGAATTGACAACTCAGTTGTTAAGGCTTAGAAATATTCTTTGGCTCCCCTTGCTTCCAAGATTGCTTCCACTCTTCTTGAGGCTTCACCCTCATACGAGCACCAATAGTAGGCTTCCAGAATGGCGTTGTCGCTCCATTGCTAGCACCTGCACCAGTATTAGGAATTTGCTTATGCTTGTGCAGCCTGGGGTCCGTGGTGATGAACTTGACCGTCTCCACACGCCCTTTTCCATGTGGCTTGCGACCTTCTCTATCTTCTTGAGCTCTCTTCATCGCCGCCTAGTTGATCTCAGGTGGATCATAGACATCACGGTAGATGTAGATGTCACTCCAATCTTCGTCGGAATCGTTGTTGTAGAAGCTTGGCTCGACGTACTCCTTGTACCTCAGGCTAAACCTCTCCACTTCCTCGTCGTCATCCTCCATGGACGGGCTGCTAGAGCGGTCCCTCGAAGGAGCAACGAGACCCAAGGGGGAAGGAGCGATGAGACCAAAGGGTTTTCCACGGCCTGGGGCGAGATAGCGCATTGCTAGATTGGTTCCTAGAGATTATGATTAGAGAAAGACGATGGCAGTATATAAGGGGAGTTAGAGGTCGGTAAAACTCGCGAGAAACACCAAATTGTCGCCCATGAAAAGAATCTTAATGAAACAGGAAAAGAAATCATGGATTTGGAGGAGTCTTGCCGCGTAATGACCAACTATACGGGCGCGAATCGTATAGCTCCGGCCGTATAGTTGGTTCCGGGTAGATATTTCCAAATATCTCGAGTCCAGGTTGGTTAAGTTACGACTCAGAAACGGAAATAACGCTTTTTTTTAAATTCATAACAACGAAAAGGCAAACGAAAAACGTCTGGTAGTTTAACGACCAACTATATGGCCAAAATTTCATCTCCGGTCATATTGTTGCGACCATATAGATACAGACACCAAATATTGAAAGTGCCTGAGAGTTGAACGACCAACTATACGGCCAAAATTATTTCATCCGGTCATTTAGTTGTGCCCGTATAGTTCTAGACATCGAAAACAATTTCACAAAGAGGATACAGAGAGTTTAACGACCAACTATACGGCGCGAGTTTCCTCTCCGGTCATATAGTTGCACCCGTATAGTTGGTACAAACCCTCAGAAACTTCAGAGAAACACGAGGAATTCAAAGGCAAAAAATTTAGAAGTAATTTTTTTGAAAACAAATCACTTATTTGAGTAAGAACACTTACCTTGAACTTACCATTTGCTTATTAGGGGATGAACAGCTCCTCCAACTACAAAGACTTCTTACCTTTTGGAGGAATTGACCTTAGTTCATTGAATAATTCTCGTAAACAAAAATCATAGGGCTAAAGTTCCTCTCAATAAGATTGGTGTCTTGCTAGGCAAACATGGACACTGCATTCAACATCTTTATTTCCTGCCTCTGCATAATCTGCAACTCAAATTCTTGAAGTAAAAGAATCCAATGGATCAGTCTTGGCTTATGATCTTTCCTCCAAAGGAGTTCTTTTAAACCATCACGATCCGTATGAACTCTTATTTTTGCATCAACTATATAAGAACGAAATTTATCACAAGAAAAAAATACAGCAAAAAGTTCCTTTTCTTCCTTAGGATAATTATTTTGAGCACCATTAAGAGTTCTACTAGCATGATGTATAATATTAAATTAGCGACCAATGTGTTGTCCCAGAGTTACTCCTACAACATCATTACTAGCTTCACATATTAAGTCAAAAGTCATATCCCATATAGGAGGTTTAATAATAGGAGCATGGGATAAAGCATTCTTGAGTTTATCAAAGGCTATAAGACATTTATCATCAAAATTAAATCTTACTCCCTTTTGCCGGAGGTTAGTCAAAGGTTTAGATATTCCAGAGAAATTTCTAATGAACCTTCTGTAAAAACCCACATGACCAAGGAAACTTCTTATACCCTTAATATCTCTAGGTTGTGGCATTCTCTCTATGGCCTCAAACTTAGCTCTATCAACTTCAATTCCTTTACCTAATACCTTATGTCCAAGGACTATACCTTCTTTGACCATAAAATGGCACTTCTCCTAGTTTATAACAAGATTTGGTTTCTTCCCAACGCTGCCAAACTGTTTTGAGATTAGCCAAGCAACTAGGAAACAAAGTTCCATAGACAGAAAAGTCATCCATAAATACTTCCATTATCAGTTCTATAAAATCCACAAAAATAGCAGTCATGCATCTTTGAAAAGTAGCTGGAGCATTACATAAACCAAAAGGCACACGTTGGTAAGCATGTAAACCATAAGTACTAATGAAAGTTGTTTTAAGTTGGTCATCCAGATGAACAACTATTTGAGAAAAACTAGAGTATCCATCCAAGTAGCAAAAATGAGTGTGGTTTGCTAACCTTTCTAAAGTTTGATCTATGAACGGTAAAGGATAGTGATCTTTCCTAGTTTGTTTATTCAATTTCCTAAAGTCTATGCACATCCTATGCCCAACAATAGTTATAGTAGGTATCAATTCATTGTTTTCATTAGGAACAATAGTAAAACCACCCTTCTTAGGGACACAATGAATAGGACTTACCCATTCACTTTCTTTAACAGGATAGATTATACCTACGTCCAGTAGGCATACAATTTCTTTCCTTACCACTCCCTTCGTTGCAGGCTTCAATCTTCTATAAAATTTCGCAACTGGTTTAGCACCTTCTTCCATGCATATTTGATGGACGGTTATCTTGGGACTAATGCCCTTCAAATCATCCATTGAGTACCCAAAGGCCATGCAATGATCCTTGAGTATTTTCATGAGTTCTTCTTCTCCTGAAAGTTTAGCACTAATAATAACAAGAAATTTATTTGTGTCATCTAAAAACCTGTATTTAGGATTATCTGGTAGAGTCTTCAACTCTGGGGGTGGTAATTCCTCGTCCCCTCTCTTTTCTAGCTCTTCAAAAGCCTCATCAGTTGGAGGCCCTAAAATGGGAAGTGAATCGAGTTCATCTTCTAGTTCTTCTAGGGACTTGTCCTCCATAACTATTTCTTCATAATTTGAGTCTTCATTTATTTCTTATTCTTGATTACTAAAGAAAAGATCTGCCATTTCCTCGATAGTTTTCTCTTTCTCTTCCTGTATTTGTGGAGGCCTATCTTTAAATTTGGAAAAGTGGAATTCCTTTTCCGCTCCCCCAAGCTGAAGAGACACAATCTCCTTTGTAAAATCAACATTGGCACCTATATCACTCAAAAAGTTCCTTCCAAACAAATTTGGGCAAAGAGTCTCAGCTGGCATATCAACAACTACAAAATCGATAGGAAGATTTTTGTTGCCAATTGTGATAGTTGCATCTTCAACTACTCCCATTGGAATTCTAAGATTTTTATTGGCTAACATGATTGTCATATTAGTATTTTCAATTGTGCCCGGTTCTATTTCTTCTTTTATTTCTAAATAGAAATCATAAGATAAAACCTTAACTTCGGTGCCAAGATCACATAAACCATAATGCGAGGTTTCTTTAAATATGCAGGGAAGAATGCTTACACACATTTTTTACCTTTGTTTTACCTTCAACCAATACGGAAGTCTCTTCATCAAGTTCAATTATGTTACAATGTGCATACATAGCCATAATTTCTTCCTTGGTTACCTCTTCATATTTGGTTTCTTCCAAATGTTCCACGACTTCTGGAATACTTTCCTCTTCTTTCTTTTCCTGTGCTGCTTTGACCTGTTTATATTCAAAAATATGCTTATGTGCAGTGTTAGGGAAAGGTATCTCATATATTGGTTCTAGGGAGGTTAGTGTTGCTTTAACTTCTGTTTTCTTCTCTGGTTCGGGTGGTGGATCATACTTGACCATACCCTCTTTTGGAGCTTTGATATGTTCTGTAAAAGCTTTAACAACTTGCAACACAAGATCTGAATCTAAATAAAGTTCTTTAGATAATTCTTTAACATGGACTTTTTTATTATAGTCATGAATACAATCATGTTCTATTTCTACGCTTCCTTCACTTCCTAGACCAAAGTTCCATGAGACTCTATGATCGCGAATTCTATTAAGTAAAGCCCAAGCTTTAGTTATAGGAAAATTCATAAAGGCCCCTTCCGCGGAAGAGTCTAGTTCAATTTTATTAGGTTCAATTAAACCGCCATAAAAGATATGCAATAGATACCATTCGGGAAAATCACGATGCGGACATAGGCGAAGTAAATCTTTAAATCTGATATAAGCTCTTACTAGTCCTTCATTAGAACGGTTCTTCCAAGTCATTATAAGATGCCTAATTCCAAAAGATTTTGATAATGGATAATATTTTGCTAGAAATTCACAAGCCAGATTATCCCAAGTAGTAGTGGATTCTGGGGGTAAAGATCTATACCATGAGAGAGTTGTACTAGTCAAAGTCTGACTAAAAAGTTTAACCCTTACCTCATCAGCAGTATATCCCGTCAATTGAAAAGTGCCACATATATCTTTGAAATTTGCAATATACTCATATGGATCAGGATCTTCTTCATCTCTAGTAAATTGTTTATTGTGTAGAATACCTAGTAATATAGGATTTATTTCAAACCCCCTTGTCTTCTCATTGGAGTTGTCTCTTTTATAAATATCATAGGGCTTGCCAAAGTAGCTGAGTGGGTTAGCACTAGTCATATGCTCAAACTCCATCATGTTGGTGGAAACCTGTAACTTTAAACAAAACTTAGCAAGACAAAAATAAATAAGCAAAAACTAAAAGACCTACAGGGCTTAGCTTCCCGGCAACGGCGCCAGAAAATAGCTTGATGACCGCAAGTACATAGATCGTTTGTAGATAGTTTCGAAATAAAGATATCTATCCCACAGGGAGCAGGAGTCTGAAGTCTAATAATTCTTGAAATAAATATTACACTAGTAATGCTTAATAAAGTTCTAAGTGACAAGATAAAATGTGAGTATTGCGGAAAAAGGTGTTTTTGGGTTTTTGGTATAAGAACAATAATAAGTAAGTAAAACAACTAAATACAGAAAGTAAGTATCGCGTATGTAAGAGAGATTGTAACTGCAATAGGGAAAGCGTTCTCAGGGAGTAGCGGATTCACCACTAGCATTATAAGGAGCCAAGGTAAAGATTATTATCATGAACATTCTCAACTATGTATGTGTGGGAGGAACTCCGTATTTGGACAAATAGGCAGCAACCGCTGCTCACATCATCCTCATAACCACAACAGTCAGCAATCGACATCAATCGAATTACTGTGCTATTAAGGGACGTAATCCCGTAAGACGTATCCCATGGCATCGATAGTGTTCCGTGAGTTTCCTCGGTTTCCCAAGTTGATACGTAAGGAGTGCCAACGGCTTTATAGTCACTGTAAGTGCTAACACACCTCCGTCTAGCAACAAGTAGTTCCCTCCATCAAATCCCCATGAGAGGCAAATATTGAGAGGTCCACTTCTCTCAACATCAAGATGAAGACAATCTAACACATGGTCATAGCGATAAATATCATAATAAACTTTATCTTATTTCAATCTCATACTAGGGTTTCTCCATCTCCCCAAGAACTAATGATCTACTCAGACATGGAGGCAATTAACATCATGGCAATAACAATGGAATCTATCATAGATGAATATTACTTGTATAAATCCACAACGAGTATGGAAATTACAACAAGATCGAGACAAGATGTAGATGGGATGGATGGAGATGGTGGTGATGCAGTGGTGGATGATGAAGATCGATGCCTTAGCCTCCCGGATCTGTGCAAGGCAAAGATGAATCCCTGGTGGACGAGTTCCCCCTCTAGATGCCTTCCGGAGGTGAGGTTTCTGCGATTTCTAGGTGTTCTGTATCTCATCTCTCTGATCCAGTTGGACGGGGTGAAACTATTTGAGGAAGCGGTGGTGGCGCCAACTATACGGCCGAGAAATTTATTCCCGCCGTATAGTTGGTCATTAAATCGTCTGTCTCCCTTGATCACTTCGGGTTTTCTTCTAGTATTATTAATCTTTACCAAATAAGTGATTTACGTTGTTTTTTACTCCTTTTCACCTCAGTACACTGCTTCAAGAATTGTGTCCATTGTATCCATCATCTCTCCTGATCTTGGTGAAAACAGACATAAAATGTGCGCGAGAGCACCATAAAATACCAAGATCCTACATCTACAATGCAAAATAACAATATAAAACATGATGCAAATATGCACTCATCACCTGCTATCCCGAGACCTAGCCTCCCTATATAAAGGCTAGGAGGGGGAAGCGAGAAAGATATCCGCAACCCTAACATACACCTCTCTAGATCTCATCTGCGCACCCCTTGTAACTTTTGATTCCTCGATAATCAAAGAGCAGACAAGCAGGAGTAGGATCCCTTCTGAGGGATTGAACCTGGGTAAACGGTGTGTCCATGATGTGCTTGTTTTCTAGCCGATCGACGCCTCCAATGCTCCCCAATTCCTGTAACCCAAGTCCATCAATGATGGGCATTAATGAGTTAATGCCTCATCACTAAATTAGCAAGGTTTTGGGCCAGAGTGGGGGCGAATGGGCTATCTTTTTGGTATCTCCTTAGTAAAAGTTCAATAATGTATTGCGGGTCGATGGTATACCTGGTCTGGCTGTAGCTCCACCTGATCTAAAACAATTACCTTGAAAGGGAGAAAATTGATTGATATTGTTCTTATTTTACTTAAAGAAGAACTTGGGCAGCCTAGGATTCGAAACATGGAAAGTACTGGAGGGAGTTTGAATGATTGACAAAAATCGTGTCATATAAAGTGTTACAGAGGGCAATCATATTTTTAGCTAAGGATGCATTTCAGGATGGTTTGGGTGGATTTGAATCTACCCAATCAATTTGACGTACTCAAAGCCATGTAATCACACAATATAAACTATAGACGATGGATACATCTCGGGTAAGCACCAACTTATACTAATCACTCAAAGTTTTATGCTTTGGTACAATCAAATTAATACATGACATTAGCGCCAAAATGTGTGGCTGGGTGTAATCAACAAAGTGGTAAGCAAAATATTATGATCATGCAAAAGGCTCACAATTCACACATTTAGTTCATAGATTCAAACACAATTATGCACTAGCACATCCTAGTACAATGTCAGCACATCAGAGCGTGACCTGTTCATTTGACATACAATAGAGCAGATTCAGTACCAAATGCATTACCTGAAATTATGCGGAATCGGACCCCCTGACTTGCCCATTGAGCCAAAGAAGTTGTGGCCGCCATTAGGAATAGGAGCGGGCCCTGTATTGTCGACCCTTCCGAGTGACATAGGGAAGACGTCGGTCAAACGAGTATATCTGCTTCCATTGTGAGTATTGTGGTGGAGCACATGTTGAACATTCACGAGCACCCGCTGCTTGTGCAACATGTGTTGTGGCCTCTTAAATGGTGACTACAGCGCGGCATTGGCCATTATCGATTCGTGCACCGGCAAACTCAACAAAAAGGATGAAAGGGTAAGTTGTTTAACCTAGAGGGGATGAATAGGTTTCTACAAATTTCTTTACAATATTTTGCAACTTTTAGGCTTTGCGAAATATAAGTGTGCCTAAATGCAAACTAGGTGAGGCAACCTAGATGATGATACAACATACTTCAAGCACGAAGGATATCACAAAGTAAATAACGCAAGAGATTCGGTGAAGAGATAACCAAATCACATGGAAACAAAGATGTATTCCTCTGTTCACTCCCTTTAGGATGGGGCTACATCATGTTGGAGAGGTGTGAGGTCCCACGAAGGATTCCCCAACTCCAAAAAGGCTCACCTTCTTCTCGGAGCCTACTCCACAAAGAAATAGCTCACTTACTCGTGGTAGACTTTAATGTAGTCTCCAAACCCTCACAAACTTTCCATGGGGAAAATCACAAGATGAATGCCTCCGGGCAACCCTAGCTGCCTAGGGTTTCCCACAAACCGAAGAGTAACATGCAAACTTGATGAACTCAAGAGGGAATGAACTTTGGCTTGGTGGAAACATAGATCAGGACCTCCTCTTGATTTATACCAAAGGTATTTGACTTTGGTTAGGTATAATAGGAGATCCTAAAGCTTTTGGTGTTTCAACAATGGAGAGAGAGATATCTCAAGGATAGAATATGGAATGGAATTTCTAAACTCTTAATGGATAAGAAGGGGGTATATATAGTCCAAGGGGAAAATTAGCCATTTAGGAATTCCCGCGACAGAACCGGCTATAAGTCACACCTGATGGATCGGCAACACACCTGGCCAACTAGATCCCAGGTCAGAATAACAAGCGCTAGGTCCAGCGGACCAAAGTTCCGGTCAGAAGAACCGATGGCAGCCGAACCATTCAGCACACCACCAAACCCCTATATAGAGGGAAATTCCAGTAGTGGCCAGAATGGTTCGGCGATGGCTGATCAGTTCGGCGACATGGCCGACCTAGCCAGAGATCCTGCTGGTTTCGCAGTAACCCCAAAACAAGCTATTTTTTCATGAAGACTAAGGCTCTTCTCAAGTAGGTGTGGAGCTGATTTGTGTCAGGGTGTGTATATGGTGTAAAGCATCCCCGAAATAGCTCATCGAGACCGGCCATCTTAATAATGTGTTGCTTCCTATTAGACTCAAAAATAAAGAGAGAAGAAACAATGAAAACACTAGCTCATTCCTTCAATAGAGAATAGGGGTCTCCCACCACCTCTCATCATCACTTGCAGACTAAAACATGTGTATGCACTAGTATATAATGTTAGTCTGCACTTTAGCTCTCGTGTGAACATTAACCAAAATAATGGATAAGGGTATTTGCCCTTTCAGAGGACCTTCAACACGTGTGAGGGTTCCTTCAACCATGCAACCACCAATAGACACCAGTTGTCTCTCAGAGGAAAGATCTTCACGACCTCACCGTTGAGGCTGTTTAGTAGCTCCTTCACCGTCTTGCAGTGCCAAGCCCATCATGGCAGGGCCTCAAAGGCCAGCTTCGTCAAAAAGGGTACCTTGGAGGACTCCGTGGTGCCCCAGCCTGGGTGCCAGTGTATGAAGCTAACCTGCACGCCAAGGAAGAGAATAAGGGATATCCTTGAACACAAGGCTGCATTCAGTTTCCCTCTAGAATGTAACTATAAAATCCTTAGGGGTGCACACACTTCAACAAGCAAGTCATGGGACCAGATGTCGTGGATAGCCTCTAGAGCTTTCGCTAGGTCATCCGATAACCTCGTAGGACGGGGACCTCCCATGGTAGCCATGAGGGATGTCCTGTGATACTCGTAGTCCCGTGTCAACATGCTGGCATTCATTGACAGAATGCAATGCCCGAGATCAGGACGGAGCTTGGGATCGCTGCACCAGAGTGTTTTCGAGACGCCGTAGGGGAACGACATGATTATGATGTAGTTGCTTGGTACTAGGATTATAGGGGGGCGGTGGGGGGAGGGGGCAAGGGATTTGGGATTTTAGGGTTGCTGGGTGGGGTGAACTATGGAGGACCGACGGTACATATTCAAGAACTAATTTCATGGTGGCACCTAAACGTTTCAGCCCATCCCAAAAGTATGCCATGTATAAGTGATATATGGGGTTCATATAAACATTTTAAGTTATCATCCCGGGGCAACCCAACATACTTTGGACTACTGAGCCTCAATTAATTAAGACCCAAGTAAGTCTTATTTTGTGGCCTGCATCAAGACCATATAATACCACAGGGGCATACTTTCCCTTTTCTCTAGGAGAAAAGAAGGAATGTTCCTCTCAAATCAAAGCTACAAGAGGTGCATATATACAAGACAATAACAATACTAATAACGTTAGTGTAGAAATGACAGTAAGAAATAAGCACCACTACATGGATTATAACATGGAAGGAAATACTAATTACAAAATCTTGTCAAGGCTCATATGAATTGATTCAAGCTAACCACTAAAACTAGTGTACTATATTGAACCATGATGCAAAATACACCAGGAAGATCCATGGCTCAGTCTAGGGACCTAAAAACGAGCAATTTCCTGGTAGGGTAGCATGAGCGAACCATGTTAGCGACAGGGTGGATCAATGTGACATTCAGTACACTTAGGGTGGCTAGCTTAGGTATCAGCAAGGCCACGATAAGGACATTCCATGGCATCAGGAGCAGGGCCAGAAAACAGCTCATGCGTGCTATCAAACACCTCCCAGGGGAATACAGCGCACCAACTTCATCCGGAGCTAGCCTCCCGAAAGGCGGTATAGACCCGCTTTCAAGACACACCATGCTGGCATAGTGGAAAGATATCAGATCAGGGAACCTTCATAGAGAAATAACATGCGAAGAGCACTAGGCCCATAAGCGAGGACGACATGCAAGGACCATGACAGTCCATGTGAATATCCCCTATCCCTTGGGAAGCTAAGCCACAAATACCCCAAGGGGAAGAGAAACACCTTGCATGGTAGCACAACACCTCCATAAGAAGGCGGTGTCTCGGAAGATAAGAATCGGCCACTTTACCTAGGAAATAACAATAGCCTGGATGAAGACTCGAAGCATAATACATGTTGTACATTTTAGAATTCAAAAACTATTGTTGTTGTGAGAACGTCGGTGTACAAGAAATTAAGGTTTCAACTCAACCCCTTACACACCCGGGGGCTCCTACTCTAGAAGCACACGCAGTTTTTCATCTTCCAAGATTCTTTTTTTTCAAACACAAAACGAGTACTAGAATGTCTTTCTCCAACACTCCCTCTCTTTATCCATCCAGGAAGCAGTCCTCACCGCTCTAGAGGGGCGGGAAAACCGCTAGCGGTCTAAAACTTGTATTCTGCATACCTCACATTCTTAGGACCAAGGTGTTAGAGCCAAAAAACCTACATGGTTACGTGACCTAGCCTAGACTATCGCCTGCAACCCCATATTACACATCTAGAGAGTGAGGGAGTCGTGACTAGACAAAACAAAGGTGCCCGCCTATCAATGACTTAACATAGCCTCATCCCTACACCACGCTGGTCCCTGGACCACGACCTAAGCTCCGGCCTCAGGGTCACGATCTAGGAACTTGCAACTTAGCGCATCATACTCAAGAGGTGAGGACGTCCGAGACCTACCGCGTCACCAGCTCTCTCCATTTGGTGTGCTTGAACCACGCGAGAAGGATGCAGGACAGAAAACAACACATACTCGGTGTAGACTTCAAAGAAAGCGGCACAAGTTTATATAACTTCCAAAAGAAGGTTCTTTATAGAGAGTTTCTGTGACTCCATCAGGGGGACCTGGACGGCAAGGAGCAAGACTCCGTTGCATAACTAAGACTCCTCCCTGTGGTGAATCAGGACAGACTCATTGACACAATGGATGGTGACCTCTAGTGCCGCCACGGGATGCAAGGACCTCATTATCCCTAGCACGGGAAGCAAGGACCTCATCGAGCTGGATACCCACCTGGAGGACCTCATCCTCTAGCTAGTTCTTATCCTCCTACAACAATCTCATCATGAATTCCTTCTCGGCAAGCTCGGCGCGAGCCCTATCGTTCTGGTCTCCAATAGCGTCCATCACCTTCTAGGTCTTTGATTGGTGGAGGAGGTCAACATTCTCATCGATCAACCAAGAAAGGGACTCTTGGGTAATGGCCAGGACCTCCTTCTCAGCCACTAGTGCTCCTCTAAGCCTGAGTATCTCCTTCATCAGGGACCTGCGGTCCGCTGATTCCAGGTCAAGGCCCTTCAACATGATCTCCATCATCGCTGAGACCCGATGGTTCTGATGAAGACCAGAAAAGAGGATTAACCAGGAAAGTGATATGAAGATCAGGAAATTAGTACTGAGGTATGAAAATTTGGAGGAGGAGCAGCTCCCTTACCGTCTCGCTCCTAGGATCACGATCAGCGGAGGTGGTCACCGCTAATGGGTCCTTCCCTAACTCAACCGGAAAGAGAGGAATAAAGAAGACTGGACGTGGAGATCCTAGGAGCCGAGTAGTTAAAGGTTAAAATGTTCAGCTATATCACCAGAGGAAAAGGAAACCCTTGAGGAAACATCTACAAGATCAAGAGAGGTGAATAATACCAGTCACTATCAGGAGATTGACATGCGGGAATGCTTTGCGACAACGTCGCTATAGAAGCGTGCACTGTCACAACCCTCCTAGCGTAAATAGCCCTCAGGCAGCCAAAGATAAATGCCTCATCAAGAGGCACAAGAAGTAGCGGAGCTCCTCTAGACTAGCAATGGGCCCTTGTCGTCCTCTCTATGTAATGGTATGCCGGATTTCTCTCCTCCGGAGGGAGATGTTGCTGCTGGACATGAAGTGGATGCTTGGAATCAAGGTTTTCCGATGGAACAGGGAGAAGAGTTGGAAGGAATATGAATGGAAATGTTTGAGCAACGGTATTTATGGAAGAAGAGCCCTGAAAGGTCACGACCCATAAGGTCAGGTCTATGGATATGGATCATGGAGTCGAAGAGAACTCCATTTAGTGTTAGGACACCATGGGGTAACCACGTCGTGGGAGTAGAAGATTTACTCTAAGTCATGTCCCATCAATCAACATCGTGGGCAGGAATCTCATTGTCATCACCACCTTCAATTTCGCTGGATGGAACAGATTCCCACGGGGCAGAAGAGCTCTGAGAAGCAATAGTTATTTTCAGGACCTCTCCAACCGATTTAGATTCAAGTCCTCACGGACACAAAAAATTCCTCTCATCAGATCTTCTCAGGTCACATGAGAAGTTAAAGCAACACTTAGCGTCATTAATTATGTCATTCTGGACTAGTCCTAAACCCTGCTATGACCTCATTTTGTTAGATGGAGCCGCAGGAAAGGTTCCAACATGATAAGAGTTGTATTTCTAGATACCCTCTTTACCTCTCGGTTTGATACACCTCATAATATACGAGACCTCTCCCTTAGACCTCCTATGGTCATTAAGGTACTCGCACCGCTACAGAAAAGGATCATTTTCTTCCCTTTTGTTATTAACCCTTTTGTAGGACCTCGTCATAAGCCCATTACCATGGGACATCTAAGATGGGAAAGCTCATCATACCTTCTCTGAGAATAATCACACAAGAAGGTCTGCGTGATCGAGATGTATGCACATGCCAGAGACCTTGCACCAAGACCTTGACCACTCACAAGGACCTCATGCCTCAAAATCAACAAGAAGTCATCGATCCCACCAGGCGGAGGTTGAGTACAAGCTACCACAACTCTACTACAAATAAGGTCGTCTTATTAATGGCACTGATCGGGGGATTGTCGGTGATGGTTGGACTCAGGCCTATAGCCGACATGGGCCTGAACCCATGATTCCTACCCACGATAACCTCTGACAATCAAGGACCTACATGCCTACATCTAGAAGCTCTCAAACTGACCTAACCTCAACTGACCTGACATGTGGAGTTGCAAGACGGCTCTCTGGAGATCCCAAAGACCAGACGGATGTGCAAGGGAGATCGGAGATCACGATTTCATGCAAGACAAGATGAAGACCTGGAATGACTAAGAAGTGTTGGGGATATACTTTCCGGGTATCCTCACTGTGCCTCACTGACCAGGGTGGCCCACTTCAGGTTAGATCTTTGATTCATGGGCGGCCCAGTTAGGGAGAAGAGATAGAGTCTAGTATGGCTATGGGAAGACCCAGAAGACTTACTGACATAGGCCTATTGTGTTACTTGTAGTTCAAGTTATACTCTGTAACCAACTCTTAGTTGTAGCCGGATAGGTCACTCCTGTAAACCCTAGGCCGGATATCTATATAAGCCGTCTTAGGATATGCCTTTAGGGCACACCACAATAGTCTACAATCTCAACTCGCACAGGTGAAACCCTTGTAACCCATATTTCGGCTCTGCCATATAACTGGATTGCTAGCAGGAGTAGGATCCGTCCAAAGCCAGTGGATTCGAACCTGGGTAAACTTGTGTGCTCACCGTCTCGGAACACCGTATGTCTCACACCCCTCTCTTCCACATGCCCCGAGGACCCCCTCATGGCGTACTTGTCATCAATCTAATGACAGTTGGCGCCCACCGTGGGGCAAGTGAGCTTTGCATCTGCATTCCGAGCAGAATCTGCAAGAATCAGAATAGGCGAGACCATCGCTGTCGGCCGCGTCCTCTACGCCAGTGACATCCCTCTCATCGTTCTCGACGAGACTTAGATTCCGGCTAGGGAGGCCGTGACTACCTACACCATCATGTCCTTTGGCAAGATCGATGTGTACATCGGTTTTGCTGAACTTGCCCACCCACCCAGCGGTGATGATAGAGGCGGAAGAAATTTCTGGGTCCACTTTGTCCGCGGAGGCGGCAGAGTTCCGGATCTTGGAAAATCCTAATCCCACCCAGCCCGCACCTGTTGCGGAGATAGTGGAGAAAGATGAGCCTAAAGAAGATCTTGCGGTGCAACTCGAATCTGGAGTGGATCTCCCTAGCGAGGCCGAATCCCAGATCGATCTACCCGCCAAGATCGAAATCCAGGAAGAGCAGGATAACAACTCTGGTTCCGGCTCTGCCAGTGCTGGAGTAGACCAACCTTCCTGAGGCATACGTTGAGGCACATGATGATGAAAGGCGCAAACGTGGATGAGGTTCTCGAGACCATCCGAATTTTTGAGGAAGCCCACGAGGAAAGCCGCAACTACCTCAGGAAACACGTGTCGCACTTCGTCGGATATGTTGGATCTGGATCCGGCTCTGCCGATGCTGTAGATAACAAGGACTCGGTGCTGGAGGCGATCGGAACAAACACCGACTTACCAACATCTTCGGATGATTCCATGACATCGGCGGATTTTCGAAAGTTCTCCGCGGATTATGAAGAGGAGTTCAACTCCAAAGCTGCAGAAGAAGGAGAAACCATGGACGAAGGATCCGGAGAGAACTCTCCCAAAGCGCAGGATGGCATGGATCTCGGAGATAATCCTGATGTCTAGATGTCCGAAAGTACCGCTCAGACCTGACTCCAAGAAACGGACCCAAAGCCGTCTTTGCTACCGGCGCGGCCAAGAAGGCAAAGAAGAAGAACAAGAGCCCGACAAAAGATCCTCCAGCAGAGGAAGTGGTTGCCGAGGAATATGAAGAAGACTCGGATGGAGCTCTAATCCCAGACGAGCCAAAAGAAACTTCGGTGGATGGACACATGGTTACTGCTGGTGCCCGTAAACTCATCGACGATGTGTTAACTACGCCTATCCCTAAAGCTGTAGAACTTACATATGTAGAATTGGAAGAAAGGGCCCAAGCCCTATAAGCACGTTGCCAAGTGCTCCTGGATGAAGCCAACAACATCGAGGAAGAGAAGAACCGCATAGCTACCATGGAGAAGTTCATCTCTCTGCAGCATCAAAAGACCCGGAAAAGCCACATGCGGGCTAACAAAATTCTGGAAGTCCACAAGGTTCTCTTTGAGGGGGACCCGGGATGCCTCGACTAGACAACAAGGGAGATCAGGTGTACCCAAGACCAGTACAGAACACTACCACGGCTCGAGATATCCTAGCGAATAATCCAGGGCCAAATCAGATCTGGTTGAGCATAAAGATGCTCACCAAGGGTCTAGAGCAACAAAAGGTCACGAAATCCAGAAGCAGAAAACCGGTCTCTCAGTCCGACCAATGTCGCATAGATCCGTCCTCGAATGATATTAGACCCCAACGGGTTCCGGAACAACATTACCGTTCCGACCATCGGGAATATAACTACTCAAGAACTGGATCTTCAGAGCAACATCACAGAACCGCACGTGACTGGAGCAACATTGCTCCAGCCATAGAGCAAAAAGTGATTACAGCACTGACTCCGAGACACCCTCCTCGGCGAGAATCAAACAATTGCAGGGAAGACGACAAAGAGAAACATCAGGAGGAGGACCGTCAAGGATGCCACCTCCTAGACATGCAAGTCGTTCGGCTGAACCCCATCATGGTGGGAATGACGGAGGAAGGAACGACGAACACCGTGCCGAGTCAAGCCGGCAGGGGGCTCATCGCAATGAAGACCCTCCTTGGACCCGGAATAATGACGCTTCGGATGGAGGCTGACGATCAGCCGGAAACAATCCACCTGCACCACCCTCTCCGCCAAGCAGCCATCACAACGGCTCTCAAGGAGGCCAAGGAGGACGTCTTGGCGTAGGAGGTGGTGGAAGAAGCAGAAGTCCGGCTCCAAGGCACCGCGGCCATAGCGAACAACCAAGACGGCGTTCCCTGACACCAAGTGATGCGAGACACTGGATCAACTCTAACATAGAGGGACAGCGCTACGAGAACGACGATATCTACGTGGGTCCAAAATGCTTCGGACCACGAATTCTACAAACACACTTCCCGAAAAAATTTGCTATCTCAAGACACATCCAAGCCTATGATGGAGTGGCCTGGCCAAACACTTGGCTCTAGGATTTTTTCCAGGCTTGCTGTATTGCCAAAGGCAGAAATAGCTTGGTCGAGACCTGATATCTCCCACTTATGTTGAGGAAGACGGCACGATCATGGCTCAATGAACTTCCAGAGAATACCATTCACAACTGGTATGATATGCAAAGCGCGTTCTTTCAAAATTTCGAAGGCACATATTGGAGGCCCTGTACGGTAGGAGACCTACAACGTTGAACCCAAAAAGCCAGAGAAACTTGCCAAGATTACCTTGGACGATGGATCAACCCCAAGAACTCCTATGAAGGAGTAAATGATCAAACTGCGATTGAAGCTTTCATTGCAAGACTCCCCATTGGTTTACTACGTCACCGCTTGAAGTGCGACAAGGTTACTGATCTGGGAGAAATGATAGAAACAGCAAGCAAGAATGCAGACGCTGATGACGATGCAGAGGGATTACTGAATGCCCTAGTTATGCCATAGTCGGCAAAACAACCAAACCAACAAGCTCAGAAGCGCAAGAATACCTTGGAGGAAAAACCCAACACGGAAACAAAAGTGGTCACTGCTACTTTCGGGTCTGGAGGATGAGGAGAGCGCGGCGGCAGCCACGAACATGGTCATGGGATGTCAAGGGTCCAAGGTAGAGGAGACCAGCAGCCTGGAAAAACCTACTCTTGGGCCAACATTGCCAATAACCCATGTGTGCAGCCCTTAGATGCCAACGGGGGCTCGTCTCACACAAATGATGAATGTCATTTCAACGATGACATCAAGAAAGACGATACCGCTGGCTATAGGGCTAAGCAGAAGAAGGGGAAAAACAATCCCTAAAAAGAGAAGGAGACCAAGGAAGATTCTGACATGGAGGAAGCAGAGCCTTCAAATCCCAAACCGGATAGAAAGAAAAACTTCCTAATGAAAAAAGACACTTACGTCACTTTCCTTGGGTCTCAACCAGCTAAGGTCAAGAAAGCAGTACTGCATGAGCTCAATGCAACTATTCTGGCTGTCCCACAATTCTTGGACTGGTCGGAAGTTTCAATCACCTTTGACCGTGCTGACCATCCGCCTAAGTTTCACAGGCGAGGAAAATACGCCTTAATCGTCAATCCACTTATTGACGACTATGGTTTCTCCAAGACTCTCATGGACGGTGGTAGCAGCATCAAGATTCTTTATGTCGAAACGCTATGTCGGATGCAGATCTCGGAGACACAACTGAATCACAACTCAGTGATCTTTCACGGAGTTGTCCCAGGAAAACAAGCAAATTCTCTGGGAGAGGTCACTTTGGATGTTACCTTTGGAACTCCAAAGAACTACCGGACGGAAGCACTTTCCTTCGAAGTGGTCCTGTTCAAGAGCGCCTACCACGCTATATTCGGACGGCCGGCTTACTGGGCTTTTATGGCTCGTCCATGTTACATTTACAATATGATGAAAATTCTAGGTCCCAAAGGCATAATCACCATCAGGGGAGACCCGAAGAAGGCGCGAGTGTGAAGACAGAAATGCCGCCTTTGCTAAAGCCATGCTGCATGCCCAGGAGTACCAGGAGATCAAGAAGACCATCGACCCGTCCGAGATGCCCACAACAAAGAAGGAGGTGACAAAGCCGACTCCAGAGTTCAAGGCATCGGAAGAGACGAAGACGATGCCATTGAAGGATGATGACCCCTCCAAGGTGACCCAGATAGGTTTAGGTTTAGATAGCGCATAGGAAAGAGCGCTCGTCAAGTTCCTCCAAGCAAATCAAGATATCTTCACATGGCATCCATCTGACATGACCGGAGTACCTAGGAAACTTGCTGAGCACTCTCTAAATGTACACCCAAACGCTAAACCCGTCAAATAGTCCTTATGATGTTTCGGTGATGAAAAGAGAAAAGAAATAGCTAAGGAACTAGCCCGACTTGAGTTAGCTGGATTCATAGAATATGTAATCCACACTGAGTGGTCGGCCAATCCTATAATGGTACCTAAAAAGGACACCACTGATTTAAGGATGTGTGTTGATTATACTGTCTTGAACAAGGCTTGTCCCAAAGATCCATTTGCTCTTCCTAGAATTGATCAAGTTATTGATTCTACGGCAGGCTCGGAACTCCTATGCTTTCTCGATGCATATTGCAGTTATCACCAAATTCGGATGAAGGAATTAGAAAAAGTCAAAACGTCATTCATAACCCCCTTTGGAGCCTTCTGTTTCATTACGATGCCCTTTGGGCTCAAGAACACAGGAACTACGTACCAGCGCACTATGCAGCGTTGCCTCCACGATCAAATCGTACGTAATGTACATGCATATGTGGATGACATTGTGGATGTCCAAAAAGAAGGAAACCTTAATTTCCAACTTGGAGGAAACGTGCGCCAATCTATGCAAATACAACATAATGCTTAACCCGAAGAAATGTTTCTTTGGAATACCAGCCGGAAAATTGTTAGGTTTCATCGTGTCTCAAAGAGGTGTAGGGGTGAACCGAGAAAAATTAAGGCTATACTCAATATTACCAGGACGACTCGCCTAAAGGACATTCAAAGACTAACTGGTTGCATTGCTGCAGTCAGTCGGTTTGTAAGCCGGCTCGGCGAAAGAGCCGCACCACTCTACAAGCTCCAGAAAAAGACCAAAAAGATCGTTTGGACTGACGAAGCTGAAGCTGCACTACAAGACCTGAAAGCAGTACTCTCATCTGCTCCTATCCTTGCAGCACCGGAACCTCGGGAACCGATGTTGCTCTATCTTGCTGCGACAAACAGAGTCATCAGTGTCGTCATGGTGGTGGAGAGTCCAGAAGAAAAACAGGAACACCTGGTGCAGCGTCCGACTTACTACCTCGGCGAAGTCCTAACTGAATCAAAGCTGCGGTATCCGCATTATGAAAAGTTGGCTTACGGTGTGTTTTTCGCATCCCGGAAGTTACGGCATTATTTTCAGGAACATCCAATTACCATGGTGAGTACAACTCCCATGGGAGATATAATCAACAAAAGCGATGCTACAGGACGTGTTGCAAAATGGGGCATAGAGCTTTCAGCTTTTGACATTGAGTACAAACCTCGTACAATAATCAAATCCCAAATGCTTGCTGACTTTGTCGCTGATTGGACAAAGACAATGGAGAATATGATCCTCCCAAAGTCAGAGTACTGGACCTTACATTTTGATGGGTCTAAGGCGCTCGTGGGCTTGGGGGCTAGTGTGGTGCTTAAGTCACCCCAAGGAGATAAACTTTTCTATGTGTTGCAGATCCACTTCACGGAAACAAATAACATTGCCGAATATGAAGCACTACTGCATGGAATCCGGATTGCTAAGGATACTGGCATCTGACGTTTGATGTGTTATGGAGATTCAGATCGTGTTTCCCAACAAATGTCGGATATCTGTAATGCAAATAGACACATGGCAGCATATAGAGCTTTCGTGGATGAACTATCTAAATCATTCGAAGGGTTTGAGGTTCAACACATCCCTCAAACAGAAAATGAGGCAGCAGATGCATTATCTCGAATAGGCTCTACACGGAAAAAGGTCCCGGATGGCACTTTTTTTAGAGCACCTCAAAGTTCCCTCTATAAAAGGAGTAGATGAGGAATATCCGACCAAATCCTACTCACCTTTAGTAGCAGTCCTGGCTGTAATTCCATGCTGGACCCAATCCTACCTTGATTTCTTGGTAGATGGCAAAGTACCCGAAGACGAGGTTCTGAGCCGGCAGATCTTCTGATGAGAAAAAACCTATACAATAATAAATGGTGAGCTCTATAAGCGGAGTGTATCTGGGGTCTTTCAGCGCTGTGTATCTCCAGAAGAAGGAGTGGAAATCATACGAGAGATCCACGAAGGCGAATGCGACCATCAGGCTGTAGCCAAATCTTTAATTGCAAAAGCTTTCAGACACGGATTTTTCTGGCTTACAGCCAAGGCAGATGCCAAACGGCTGGTCAAGACATGCAGAGGCTGCCAAAAATATGCCCAGTAAGCTCATGTTTCGGCTGATCAGCTGCGAACAATACCCATAACATGGCCTTTTGCGGTCTGGGGGCCTGACATGGTAGGACCGTTTAAATGGGATCCAAGTGGATTTACGCATCTCTTAATGATGGTGGATAAATTCACAAAATGGATTGAGGCTAAACCCATCACCAGTTGTGATGGCGCAACAGCCAGAAGATTTGTCGAGGATGTCATAATCTGATACAGTTATCCACATAGCATTCTCAAGGACAACGGGAGTAACTTTTCTATGGGAGAGCTTGCTGAATTCTGCGATGAACAACATATCCGGCTTGACATTGCATCATTCGCACATCCACAGTCTAATGGACAAGTTGAAAGAGCAAATGGTTTAATCCTACAGGGCCTGAAACCAAGACTCGAAGCACCACTACGACGTGCTGCGGGGTCTTGGGCAGAGGAATTACCTTTTGTGATATGGAGTTTACGAACAACTCCGAATAGGTCAACCGGATACACACCTTTCTTCTTGGTCTATGGTGTAGAAGTAGTTCTTCCTAGTGATTTGATTCACACCTCTCCCCGAGTTGTTGCATATATTGAAGAGGATGCCGAAGTTTCTCGACAAAATGATCTCGATTTAATCGAAGAAGTTTGCGTCATTGCTGAGATGAGATCAACATCCTATTAGTAGAAGTTACGCAAGAATCATAGCCAGAGAGTCAGAAAATGGTATTTCAATAAAGGCGATTTAGTTCTCCGGCTTGTGCAGAAAAGAAAGCACAAACTTTCCCTAATATGGGAAGGGCCCTTTTTAGTTAGCTGAGTACTTCACAATGGTTCTTACTATCTAACTGACATGCGTCCAGTCAAAGAAAGACCTGCTACTAAGAAAAGAAAGAGAGATGGAGGCAGTACAGACCCGAAAGAATTAGACAGACCGTGGAATATTGCTCAGCTACGTCCCTTTTATTCTTAAAATTTTATTTCTTTGTAATCATATATGTGTACATGTTCAATGATAAATAAAGTATTGGTTGCCTCAAATTTTTCTGAGAAGTTTTATATTACCATCTTATTTCCGAATGATCATGTCACAGTCGAAAATCCCAGAATACTTAAAAGTACTTTATGATCATATTTGTTCTGGTTAAGATTTCCGATTCTAAAAATGTTACCTTAGGGTATAAATCTAAATTTTCTAGTTTGTACTTTGGTTATTTATCTGATTGCCAGATGCGGCCATTTTCCAAGTAGTGAATTGTTGGTACTGGAAGCCGACTTTGTTTCCGAGTTTAAACTGGTTTAGCAATTGAGCTCCATTGCCCGGCAAAGTTTCCGTGTTGAAGGTTGGCCGACTCATGAAAGGGACGAGGCGGAAAGCCAGATAAACGATAAGTATAGACAAAAACATAAAGTGATTATGTAAACATATCAGGCACATAAAAATAAAGCCAAAAGTGCAAAATAGAAGTAGCAAATCTTAGCACTAGCAAAAGTATTACACTACTTATTTACAACCCAAATTGTTTCAGAATAACACATTGTTTTTCTGGTACTTTACGATGCATGGGAAGAGGTAGGAGATGCCAGATCACTAGAGACAACAACCTTGCCTCGATATCTTTTCGAGACATTCAAATCCAAAATGGTTTGTTCATCGTCGTAGACTTCAGCAGTTACTTCGGCAGGCGGAGGAGGTGTCTCCATGCGAGTGAAGAAAGGAGTGTCGTAGCTGGTCAGATTAGCTACGTGACACCCATATCCGGCACAGGATTCCATGATGGCCTTGATGTTTTGCTCATGTCCGTCTTCATCCACTTTACAATACCCTCTGGTTACGTGCCAGCTTTCCATGTTTCCATGGTGGCTCATAACCATGGTGAGAGCGTTCTGTGTTGCGGTTCGTGCATAGGACATATTCCAGTCCTAGATGAGCTGGGGCATCTCCTTGGCCTTGTCCCGCACCTCAAAGCCAGACATTCTGTTCATATCCAAAACCTTGAGTACTTTGCCGATATCCTCCAAAGATTGTCTGAAATCGTGAAGCAAATCGCGGACTTGTGTAAGCTGGCTGGTGTGGTACTCGGTTAAGGAAGAATCCAGTAAGATCAGAGGACCTGTGCATATAAAGAAAAGGTTAGAAAATATATCCGAACTCCTAGAGTCGGAAAAGCAGAAAGTCAGAAAGTGGGAAGCATACCGAAGATGGCATCGTCAACTTTGGTCTTTTTTGCCATAAGGCTCTAGAGTTTACCCCGGAGTGCCTCGGAAATGTCCTTCTCTCTGTATAATGCATCATTGATATCCAAGATTTTTTTGGTCCTGGGCTACGATCCTTCAATCACGCTCTTCAGTGGCCATGGAGGAGGATTCGAGGACTTGTGCGATGCTACGCTCATGATCCGCCTTAAGCTTATTCAGCTCTCGACGTAAGTTGGTGTTCTCCACCTCCAGGGTCTTAAGATTCTCGGCTTCTTCAATCATGGCACATTATTGTTTGACCAATGCTATAAGCAAAAGAACAACAGTTGAATAAGTAATTCGACTATGAAAGAAAAAAGAGCAAGGTTAAGGACTGAAATGATTACCTTCAGCCTCATCCTTAGACACCTTTAATTGAGCATTTTCAAGTCGGAGAGCTCTGATCTCTCTCCGCTTGTTGCAGATATTCTTTAATAATTCCTGGTTATACGAATTAACTTTCTATAAGTCAAAATAATACCCAGAGTCAGAAGTCTAGTAAAGACTCAGGCTAATATTTTTACTAATATCAGCACGAGCCTTGGGGGCTACACTAGTTTATTCTTTGGCATCCTATGAAAGCATAAATCCGGATTGTCTATCCAACTTCATGCTTCGGGGCTAGAGGATATGATATGAAATAAAGTAAAAAAGTTGAGTTGGAAATTCGACTTACATGATGTTCATGAGTAAGCTTGCGTAAGCTCATGTTCACCTTGGTGCTAACCTTCTCGGCGAGGGTCGGTGGGTTTACCAGTGGAGGAGGAACCACACCGGCTCTCAGCCTCTCGTCATAGAGACGGATTTGCTCGAGAAGATCGGAGTACTTGACGTCCTCTCCTTCTTGTGCCTCCTCCTCGGCAGTGATGTTCTGGCTTTCCAAGTATTGTTGGGCCAGCCGCTGGATCTCCTCTGCAGATTTCTGAGTAATGCCAAGCTTGGTAAGACCCAAATTGCTGAGAAGGTTTTCGGCAAAAACCTTTGTTGAGGGATCATTACCCATTGAGGGTTCACCCTTATCAACTGCCGAGTCACCCATGGTGACATCTATCTACGAACCAAGGTTCACGGGCTTAGAATGAAGAGTCGGATCTTCTGCAAAGGTCGGAGATGGGGTAATCTCTGACATTGTAGAAGGCTGCAGGGCAGGAGTCGGAGGCGCCGTGGCAGGACAAGTCAAGTTTAACTTTGACTGGCCTAGTGGCTTTGATGAGCCTCCTTTCCCCTTTCCCTTGGTGAGCTGTTTAGCTCTGAGGAGGTAATAGAACAAAGATTGTTACACCTTAGAAAGAATTAAGAAATAAAATACAGAGACCTTGTGAAGAAAGTTACCTCTTCAAAATGGGAACTTCCTTTGTGCCAATAGAAACTGTCGGAGCCTTACACTTTCGAGTAAGGGTCTCCGGCAATGGAACCAATTCTCCATCATCTCGAGAGATCTCAGAAGGATATCCCTCGAGAGGAGTAAGCTCTAACTCGGGAAGGTCAGCAAGCTGAAAAGGAGAAATATCTCAGTATTGCGGAAATAAACAATAATGTATAGATGAACACATAATTCGAGTTATTGCTAGAAACTTACTGGTACCACAGGATCATCAGTCATATGCATGTCCAAGGACAGCTCCAGGATTTTCCTCTTGATCCGCTCCCTTATCAACCATATGATTTGGGACTCATGGTCCTTTTCCGAGTAAGGACGGGAGCAGATCCGAAGAGAGTCCTTCTTGTTCGACGTGATGGAGTGCATAAGCCGGTCACCATGATGTTGGAGCGGCTGGATCCAGCGTGCCAACCAGCAGTGAATCAAGTCAGATTCTTTAAGGCCCTTGTGCTTCATCAGATATTCGATCTGCCTCTTAGCAAGAAGTAGATTATCAGTGAGAGCCGGTGCATCTGCGTCCTAGGACTCTTGGGGCGTGGCGGCACTGTCAACAAAAGCCGGCAAAGCAGTTGCTTTTCCGGGAGCTGGTTTGTCCTTATGATAGAAAAAGTGGATGTCCATTGTTTCACCGACTCACTAGCCTTAATCCTAGGATAGACATGTTCTCTCCTAATAGAAAATCTAAGAGTCCCGGTAATGCATGAATTACCGGTGGTGATAGCGTTTCTCCGGGTGTGAAAGTAATACCAAAAGAGAATGAGACTCAGCCTAATGCCGAGATACCCCTCGCACAAAGAGGCATAAGAACTCATCTCTAAGAGAGAGTACGGGGGGAGATGGTGGAGTTGAACTCCATAGTAATCTATAACCTCAAAGAAGAAATCTGAGGGTGGAAAGCTCAAACCTCTATCGAGGTGGGTGCCGAAATGCACCCGCTCGTCGGTGTTGGGGGTGGGGACGGTTTGTCCATAGCCGCTCCGCCAGTCGCCGGCGTGGAGGATCCCTTCATTATCGACGACGTGAAGCTTGGCGTCATCAAGCACGCAGGGGATCTAGACCCCGCGAAAGCTCTATTTCTCTATTGCCGATGTCGTCGCTGCTGTCGCCACCATGGCGGAAGATGAGGCTTCAGCCATCTTCTGGGCACCAATGACCTAGGATGGGCGGTGCTGGGGGATTTTGGGGGAGGTGGAGGAGCTCTGTTTGTGGGAAGCATCAAGAGGAAGGAAGAGGCATTAGTGCTGGTGGAGAGGAAAGGGAGAAATCTCAACCCCTTGTATCCTTCATATGCGCCAAGATTCATGCAAAGTGAACAGTAGTCGTGCCACGCGTCATGGAAGGAGCTACGTAACCCCCATGCGATGATTATGCCGCCTCGATATCAGCGTACGCATTAAAACGACACCTTGGTTCCGCACGAAGTGGACCCACCAGCGGTCGTGCTGACGGGAATGTCTGTCAATGACGTGACTTGACCATGACTAGTGTCAGGTTATGTTAGAGACCAAGTTCTGGTTTAGTTTGAATTTCAAGCTGGAAACCCGAATAACGTATTCATAGGTCCGACTCATTTTTGAGACGCGAATCCTATCCTTTCTTTTGAAGTTTCAGGAACCCTTCAAGATTCTACAAGTCAAAGATCAAGCTAGATGATGATGAAATCCGACCCTGGATCTTCGAGGCTTTCGGGGGCTGCTGTTGGGGATATACTTCTCAGGTATTCTCATTGTGCCTCACTGACCAGGGTGGCCCACTTCGGGTTAGACCTTTGCTTCACGGGGGCCCAGTCAGGGGGAAGAGACGGAGTCTAGTCCAGCTACGGGAAGAACCAGAAGACTTTACCGACATAGGCCTGTTGTGTTACTTGTAGTTCAAGTTGTACTCTGTAACCGACTCTTAGTCATAGACGGATAGGTCTCTCCTGTAAACCCTAGGCCGGATATCTATATAAGCCATCATAGGGTACGCCTTTAGGGCACACCACAATAGTCTACAATCTCAACTCGCATAGACGAAACCCTTGTAACCCATATTCTAGCTACGCCAGACATCGATTGCTAGGTGAGTAGGATCCGTCCAAAGCCGGGGGATTCGAACCTGGGTAAAGTTGTGTGCTCACCGTCCCAGAACACCGTACGTCTCACACCCCTCTCTTCCGCATCCCCGAGGACCCCCTCATGGCGTACTTGTCATCAATCCGACGACAAGAAGGACTTGGTTACCATCGACGCCTATAAGTACCTAAAGACAGTCACCCAGGGGGACATGCCTTAATCGCCCAATTCTTCGCCATTAGCCTTAGTCATAGCTCTAGATTCATATCTCTCGTCGAGTATCATTATAAACCCACCGAGATCATAATTAGACACATTGTACGATCTCTTGATCAATTTATGAATAAAGTCCAAGGGATTCCTCCAATTGCCCACATATGTCCATTATTGAGATCCAAACTTGTTGACCCGAGCTGTCCGCCTAACAAATAAACTCTTTTTCGCACCTCAAAAGTAAGACCGTGGATGGATCATGGAAACTATCTGTCAACACCCGGATTTTTAATCCCAGATGCCCGTTATGCCATACCTCGCAATCCCAGGATTACCATTTTTGCGAGACATAACGGATTGGATATCATAGTACATCATCCATTACAAACCATACATAAGGTTTTACACAAATAAGGATCTCATGATCCAGTCTTTAATACAACAAGCAGCGGAAATAAACGATAACGTAGCGGTGGGGTCCATCTTCAGGGGCACAGGCAATGCTGACGAAGGCAGATAGTCCTAGTTATCATAGCCGTCCTGACCATCATCATCTTGATACTCTCCTTCATAGTCTGGCCATGATAATAGCCAGGGACAAAAGCCATGAGTACTCTTTAAGTACTCGCAAACTACTACTAGCAAGGGTTATGATTCCAAGTTAAAGTACTGAATTGAAAGAATAACTATCAAGTTAAGTTTGAAACCTAAGCTGAGTTTTGAAACAAGAAAAGATAAAATAAAAGTCTAGAATCACTTAAGTTGGGAAGCTATTGTCATCTACACAACCCTGTTGTGGTCAAGTCAAGGTTCATCATTCATTTCAAGGTATTTAGAAAACATCTGACAACGAAACAGTATGGCCATTCCAACTGTCCATAACCGCGGACGCGGCTATTCGAATAGTTTGACACTCTGCAGAGGTGGTACACTTTCACCACAAGATTCGATACATCTGTCAGGGATAACCCTGAATCATCATACTTGGTATGCAGATAATCAAACATAACCTTCCCTTTTACACACCCTAGTACCAGCACCTCTCCTATGAGCATGGCCTCCCAACCATGACCATTAGTCATCTTGGGCACTGCATAGGTGGACAACATTGAGAGGTAGCCTTAGCTCAAACCTCTCCCGTGAGGGAACTAATACTAATGCATATAAATTTCCAGCTAAGCCTTACCCAATTCAGGTAATGTGGTTGTACGGTAAATTTGGAATGGTATCGCATCCCCATCAGTTTTATAAAAAGGGTTAAGGCTCATGCCTCATCATTTTCATCATCATAAACCAATTGTGCTTCTCAACACATGTCAAAACATCTCAATAGAATGACTCATCATTCCAAGGTTTTCATAACTCATTTTCACCAAGTGTTCCCATCGAAAATGACTCAAGTTTGATCTATTCTAAAACACTAGGTTAAGAGTGTTCACTAAGGTGGAAAGGTGGGATCAATCTCATGCCATAGAATGACATCTAAGGGTTTCCAATTAGGTCAAGTTTTATACTCTTTATGCTACCTTCAAAATTAATTAAAGAACTTGGTGTAAACTAAGGGGGTGTGATCAAAGTATGCTTAAGGCATCTTTACTAAACTATCTAGTTTTATTCTAGATTGCTACAATAGCTTACTAAAGCATGTTTGCAAGGGTTAGCTTGCCACTAATAGCTTGCCATGTTTGGTGCAGTGGTTGAAGTTTTCTTCTTCTTCTTGTTCCTAGTAGAACTCCTCCTCCTCGAAGGCTTGGTCGGTACTATCGTCTAGAAATACATAGGGCGGGCACAATCATCAAACAATACTTAACTTAGGCTAAGTAGTATTCTAACCACACAATTGATGATCTATTATCATCCCAAACATCACAATATTTATTCAATAGTTTCCACCTTTTTATTTTGGAAAAGTAATTTCTACTCATTGAAAAATTAACTACAATTTAATATTCACCACTAAAACATGGGGTCATGTGGACACGTGTCCTCACCACATATTCTAACATGTGGGAATGAGATTTAAAGGTTGGATTAATATTACTTTGGTTTAAGTTTATTATTTAATGATTTAAAGTGACTAGAAATGCCTATATAGCATTATTTTGGTACTAGTCCAAAGTCACTGCCTATAAACCTTAATATTATTACATATTTGGATAGATATGATGAAATGTGATTTTTGAGAGTTGGAATCAACTCAAAAGCTAACTTGGTAGATTTTATAAAAATGTTTCAAGTTGCAAAAACTTCTGTCTTCTTATTTTTATTAGGAGAAATCTATAACTCTAAATGAATTAAATCCAACGGGCTTGGATAGATCTTTTCAATACCTTTCAGAAAAAATTGGTTTCATACAATTTGGATTTGTCAAACTCACAAAATTGAATTTTGAAACACTGGGCAGAAACTATATTCTAACTAAAAAGAAAAATCCTAATTTGAATCTGCAACGTGCGCGGGAACGAAATGGGCCAGCCCACCGTGCTCCGCGCAGCGTTGCGGGCTGGCTTAAGTGAGGGACCCACCTGTCAGTGGAACAGGGGGTACCGAAGGGGTATGGATGAAAGGTGGCCGTGCGATTAGACGGAAGATCGACGGCTGATGGTCGTCGTCGACGACGGACGGGTCGCCAGCGAGCTCGAACCCTAGCACGGTCAGTGAGGGTGCAGTGGGGGCGTACTGGGGCTCCAGCGGGGTTGGCGAGGCGGGCGAATGACGTGGAAGACGACGGTGGTTCTCCTGGTACAGGTGGCACTTCCTGGGATGGCCTGGATCAACGGCGCCCTTCTCCTCCCGAGGCGGTGGCTCCGGCTGCAATTCCGTCGTCCTGGTGCTCGAGCGGCTCCGGCTGGCTGTGGGGGGTGAGAGTGAGAGGTGGGGATGGGAATGGTGTGAGGAGAGCTTGCTGGGGAGGCCTCCTTATATAGGCGAGCGAAGGGTGCAGAGCGGCATGGGCAGAGCTCGATGTGGGCGACGACACAGCGAGCTAAGGGCATGGGCGAGGTAGGCGGACGGTGGCCGGTCTCCTGGCGATCCTCTATGGCTTGATGGCACGGCAAGGGGCGGTCTATGCTGGTCGGGAGCGGGCGGTGCACTGGGCGCGAGCGGCGGTGTTCGACACGGTTCCTCGGGGCTGCTGGTCGCGAGGCTGCGAACAAGGATGTCTGGGCGGTTGCTGGGCCTGCTGCGGGTGCTGCCACGCAAGGCTAGGGCTTGGCAAGGCCGGTGCTGCTCTGGCGGGAGCGGCGCTCCGGGGTGATCGGCATGGCGGACAGAGACATGGGCGCGAGCAACTGGGGGTAGTCCTCCTCTCGATTTTGGTCGGGGGCTCATCGAGGCGGTGCGGTGTGATGGCGCCTGTCTGCCAGCGGGCAAAGGAGAGCGCGCGGCGGCTTTGTGCGAGCTGTCCATGGTCGACCTGGCGCATGGCGTCCAGGCTGACTTGGAGCAGCTAGGGGAGAGGGAGAGAGAGCTAGGGCTGGGGTTTGAGCTAGGGGGACAGGGGGACCGAGTTAGGCCCAAATGGTGACAAGAAGTACTGCACACTATAGTGTTTTGACAAATGTTTGATTTGTGTCTGCCACCTGTTCGATGAAATGGCCGCAAGAGACCAAAGTTTGAATTTTGAGTTCAAAATTTTTGGGTGATCTCCACTATTGCTAGGTAGTCTCTGGTTGCAAGGGTTTTGAAAATAGAGCTCAAATACATGGTTTTTGAAATAGGGGTGATCTATGCATATGCATTAGATTCAATTTTGAACTGCCATTTAAAATAGTTTCCAGAATGTTTTTAGAAGATCAAAAGGTGGGCCTTGGTACCTCATTATGTGTACTAGCAAGGGGTGCAAAGATCCAGAATTGTTTCTGTTAATAATTGAGTACTAGGAATAGCCAAAGTAGGCATGATAGTTAATTTTGTCAAAATGACCATTCCTTTATTTTAATTCTTTTTGATATGATTTCTTTTAGGAAAAGTTTGGGAATGATGTAGATGATGTTTAAATTCCCTAAGAAACATTTTAGAAGCAAGGAATCACACAATCATGGCAATTCAAAACAACTCCTATTTTAGATGCACACATATATGAATGCTTTCATTTTAAATTTGGAAAAGTTTTTGTTAATCCTAAATTTGGATGATTTGATCTTTGATAAGCTTGGATTGAAGTTTTGGTATGTTACACTATCCTTCATCACACATGCGTTGCGATAGGGTATGCATATTCTAATGATTTTCCAATCCTCTCTAACATATACTCTTAGGGTCCTCATGCACAACATGTAACAATGCCCTCTCCTCCTACTCATTTATTGCCATGAACATCAAGCAAGAGTGTCTCCTTTTTCTCCTTTCGCTTGTCATAATTAGCATTAAATAGTAATACCATAGAATCATGTAATGATAGGAAGATATTTAGAATATAATTCATATGTTCCAAAATATTATATGTTTTAGCTTTTGGGAATTGAATGTATCTAGACCCCTTTTAGTGTGTAGGTTCGAACCTACACACTAAAAGGGGTCTAGATACGTTGTTTTCACAAAAGGTAAAACATCTTATATTGAAACGGAGGGAGTATCTCATTATGCTTGCATGAAGAGAAGTTGAAATACACTGGAGTATAGAAGGTTCAGTGTTGCTATGCTCTTGTAGCGCCAGGTGCCCCTTGATATGGTCTCTCTGTTTTTCCTTTATTTCTGCATATAATTTTTATGTATAGAACTCATCCACAAATAATATATGATTCATACATCTTCATACATGATTCAAGTATGTAATATTGGTATACGAATTTGTAAGCAAGTAAATCTACCTAATTAGCAAATAATTTGTACTTGTAATTTTCACTCAAAGTCTCATATAAGATTCATAATTTCATTTATGCTTCATCCCGGATGCATACACATATATACATAGTTAGATTTATCTCTGTACCCCCGGGGCGTCGCCGATAAACATAATTTTCCATAAAACCTTGTACACAGCACACAGAGAAACTATGTGTGATAAGTGTTGGGGGATGACCCTAGGTAGGGTAAAGCCGAGGTAAAAGGACAAGGTCCACCGAGGTAATATTTGGTCAAAGCATGTGCTAGTTGGATCATAGAAGGGCCGGCCGGGTTATGGTCGGGTTACCCTGAGCCAAGAAGCACTGGCAAGACTCAGCCAACATACAAGGTATGTCGACACGAGGAGAGGATCATTTTCCCTTTGTAGGTACGAACTTGGTCGGGTTAACTATGCCTAGGCCAAGTTAGGAGATAGCTTTCTCAAGAAGGAGCTCAAGGTCAGTGCTTTTCTCTCTCCTATGGGAATCTAGGAGAGACAAGCGCTAGTGACAAGAGCCAGAGAGTCAGAGACAGAAGGGATCATAACAGACGTGACAGTCACTGGCGGCAACGGTCATAGCGCGTGAGATATGTGCCATTGCCTTATAGAGACTGTGCATAGAGGAAAGGAGCATGCCTAGTTACCTCTTTGGGACAAGCATATTCCAAGAATATACCGGGTCATGTCAGCCCTAGATGTACCCTGGCCACCCCTTTATAAGGTGAGCTAGGGCCTCCAAGGGAGGTCTTGGTCTTTTTGCGTAAGGGGAAAACCCTAGAGAGAGTAGAGAGCAAGAGCACTTCATCTCCTTCATTTCTACAATACAGCTCAAGGAGCATCTGTAATAGCTTGTGGATCATAATACAAGATCTATGAGCAGTTCATCGTGTGTGTCTTGCTTTATCTTTCGTGTGTAGAATCACTACGCTATCCCTTCCCGGATACCACTAGTACACATTGGTCCAATCTTTAGCCTACCCATGGCATCTACCATGACACCACCACGACAGTTGGCACCCACCATGGGGCCAGCAGCGGCGCTAGCTAGAGTCAAGATCCGGATGGGAAACTTCATTGTCACCGGGGAGCGCATCGTCTCCGGGCTTGTTCAGCGCTTTGGTGTGCTAGACTACATTAGCGACAGCTCACGTAGCTTCGGCAACCGCCCTCCTCCGTGCAATGGGCTCTTCATCAGCTACGGTGCCCATAAGAGCTTCAACGGAATCCTGCGTGCACCCATAGCATGTCGTCGAGGGAGGGGAACCTCCTCTCAGAGAGGCTCGTGGTCCGCGTATCACTCGCCCCGCTAGCTGCGCCGAGGTGATGATGACTGCACCTGATGCGGGAGCAAGCAAATATCCGGCAGAAGACACGGAGACAACCCCAAAGGTACCTAGTGCTCGAGGTCCTCCACTAGAGATGCCACAAAATATACTACAACAGGCAATAGAGAGTCTTACTACTCCTATAGCCCCTATAGTATCTGACTCAGGCATAGGCCGAGCTAGAGGAGACCCGACAGAAAATGTTAGCGGGGAAAATAAAGTAGCAGCGGCTCAGCGGGTGTTGAACATCATGCTGCGTGAGTACACAAAAGCAAACAAGATTAACACTAGTCCCACTCGTATGGACTGTGTGAAGCTTAGGGGTAGAAACCTCATCAGTGAGATAGACAAAGAATATGTACCTAGGCTGGGGCAATCAGCTACCCTTATGTCAGCAGGTTTGCTGAGGTATAGCACCCCGACAAAGAACCTCAGGGCTGCAGATGCAGCAGCATCCGAGTTAGAGGGTCTGACCGGCGAAGCCCGGGAGAGGCAACAGGAAAGAGTTATTGAGTTAGTAAAAATTTCTAACAAGTAGAATGAGGAATTGCTCAAGGAAAACCCGACAAGAGCAGGAGGTTCCCGTGTTGTTCATTCGGCAGGGGTGCTCTGGCAAAATCCGCCGGGGCAGCATCATCTCCTCATGCGGGTCCAAGAAGAGAAGAGTGGTGACCTATGGGAGAAAAAATAAGCAGATGGTCCCATATGACCCAGCAAGGGCAGGGAAAGGGAAAATAATCCACTGTGATGAGGATCGCCACAATGTTAGCTGAGGTGAAGGTGGATGAGGTAACCACGGCCAAGGCCATGTAAGATAGGGAAACATTTTGTATGGCAATGCCGGACAGCGTAACTCGGCAGGATCTAGACAAAATCAACCTCAGCAACAGTACATACCTTGGGAAGAGCAAAGTGCCGGCCAGCTATGCAACAACAATATGTTAATCCGGGTCAAAACATATATGATGATGGTTATTCGGCAATGGAAAATGCTGGCTTTCCCAAGACGGATCATTATGTGATAGGATCGAGGCTAGGAAATAGGAAACTTTAGCCAGATGATGCCAGGTTAAAACTGGACCGAATTTATAGGTCAAAAATAATGGAAGGACAGGGTCCTCCGGGTCTAGCATGCTTTGGACCTCGGATTATGAGAGAACCTCCTGTGCCAAACTTCCAGTTGGACAGAGGGACAAAGACATATGATGGAAGTACCAAGCTATGAGATTGGTTGATTGATTACGGCACAACTGTGAACATTGCCACGGTCAATTTGAGGTGGACGGTGAGGTATGTACCTTAGATGTTAGAAGGACTAGCAAGAATATGACTTAATAATCTGCCAGCAGGAAGTATCAACTGCTAGATAGATTTCGAGGAGATGTTTATCAGCAATTTCACTAGTACCTACAAGAGGCCGAATGGGCTGTAGCAACTAGCGATGTGTAAACAGAGGCCGAATGAGATAGACCGTGATTTTTTGACTCGGCGGTGCAACATGCGCAATTCATGGAAAGGGGTGATCGAGTCACAAGCAATTGCTTGGTTTGCACAAGGATGCAGATACACAAGTGTGTTGTGGCAAAGGCTACAAAGGGATATGCCAACTACATTGGCTGAAACAATCAGAATTCCTGACTCATATGCATTGGGTGATCCAACTTAACCTCCTCTTATGGCAAGCGGGCCAAATGAGAAATACTACCCTCGTGATGGAGCAAGGTTAACCCGGCGAAACAATTTCCGGGGTAAGAGAAGATATGAGAGGACAAATTACAGATATGGCTCGTAGCAGGTCGCTGCTATGGACCAAGATCATCCCGGAGCTGGAAGTAGTCATAAACAAAAAATTAGTGGCCAATAGTGGGCACCAAAAAATGATGGCAGGAAGCCTTGGACCAATGAACAGAAAAAGCAGTGGCAAGAAAGGAAGGATAGGCCGAGGTATACATATGAGGTTACACTACAAGAAAAGTTGTCTTTTACAACGGACGATTTTCGTGGTTGAAGGCCCGTTTTTCATGGCTAAAAAGTCTTCTACGATGGATGGCCATCGTGGTAAAAGCCCCATCACAAAAGAATCTACCACGATTTTTTTCCTTACCATGGCGGATCGCAACCTTCAGCCACGAAAACTTGTTCCATCGTAGATCTGTTCGCCAGCCGTGTTGACTACTGACGTCATGCAAACTGCCATGTGGCAGCCGCCGTTAGCGGCCAGTTACCATAGTTAACGGCCATAGAAACTGTGGCTGAAGCCAGGCCCAGCCAAGGCCTGCTAAATTCTAACTGGGCTGGCCCATTAGGGGAGCCCAATAAGATGATGGCCCGTTACTGTTTTGTCTTGCACTGTTTGAAATGGGCCCAAATTTGTAGCTAGCAGCGGCCCGCGAACTTTCAGGCCCAATACTGTTTCGGCCTAAAGAAGGCCCATGATGGTCCAACACTCTTCGGCCCATTAGCATCCGACGCCAAGTCGCTCCTATACATTTAAGGCCTGCGGCCCATCACGGGCGGCCTCTTGACGACCCTTTGTCCGAGATGGCCGTTATCGCTCGTGCATGTTACTATCCTGGCCTTTCACTATTCCGGGCTTTACCTGTTCAGTCCCACAAGCGGCCCTTTACTGTTCTCGTCCCATAAATGTGTCGGCCTGTTACTTCCTTCACCTGGAAATATCTCGGGTCGTTACTATTCTGGCTTTTCACTATTCTGGCCTTTCACTATTGCTGCCGGCTACTGTTTTGGCCTGTTACTGTTCTGGGATTTCACGGTTTCTTGCCTGTTACTGCAATAGGCTATTTCTGTTACGGCCTACTACTGTTAAGGCATGTTACTGTTATGACATGTTACAGTTATGACCTGTTACTCTTACGCCCTGTTACCATTACGGCCTGTTACTGTTACGTCCAGATACAACTTGTAGGTCAGCGCATTACGTTTACGGCCTTTTACCGTTTCGGCCTTTTCTGAAGCCCATCCCAATATCATAAAACGTTTATATAATCCAGCATTTACTGTTCATCATCGGCCGAATACACGACGGGCCAATAGCAAAGCACGGTACTGTTCCTTAATCGACCTGCCTGGCGTAGTTACCGTAACGACTACCGCATATGTGGACGGCGTCAACTAAATGCATACATGGCCTACGCAAGTTATCTAGATATTACATCAACTGCAAACTTCTTAAAATTATTACATATTATCAAATCAAGGGAAAGAAAAATCGGCATTTTAGTTGACAATCAAGTTGATAGCAGTGTCCTCAATTGATCGCCTGCATCTTCCTTTGAGTGTGACAACTACATTGGAGGAGACATGATCTTGCAGCCCCTCTTTGGTGGCCATAACAATAATTGCACCCTGAAACTAAGTAATAAAAATTTAATACATCAAACAAGACAAACTACTCATTTGACTGATATGACAGGAGCTATGATCTAGAGTTTACAACAGGTCAATGGTCCAATTATTGACCAACATGACAAACAAACAGGATAAGCAAGCATGCATTAAACAAGTGTGCCTACCTTGAAACGAGCAATCGAAAAATTTGTGTGTCTTAGAATTTCAGCAAAATAAACTAGCCAGGTCATTTCAACAAATATATATGGAAGCAGTTCTATACCCGAAAATGCAAAAGACGTCGGTTGACTCAGAATTTGCGTTGAGACACAAAATGGCATACAGTTACTGTCATAGCGAAGAATGAACCAGATAGAAATTATAACCGCATCATACAAGAACTTGTAGAGCAGGAATGCAAACCATGAATGAACTATATATTGTAGAGGATAGTTATGCAAGATATAATGGCGTCACTCGTAAACCTATAGAGAAGGACAAACATGCATTAGAAAAGTGTGCCTAGAATGAAATGAGCAATCAAACAAAGTGTTTCTTAGAATTTCAGCAAATATAAACAAGCGAGGTCATTTCAGCAAATATATATAGAAGCAGTGGCATCTCCTAGAATGCATAGTCGTTGGCTGACTCAGAATTTTCGGTGAGATACACAATGGCATGTAGTTACTGTCATAGCTAAGAATCAACTAGATAGAAATTATAATGGCATCATAAGAGAATGTCTAGAGCTGGAATGCAAACCACAAGTGAACTACATAGTAGAGGACAGTTATGCCATTGATTAGGACGAACCAGCACCTGATAAGGAAATAATGGCGTCGCTTGTGAACCTGTATAAGAGGCTATGCAAACTATCATGTTCATTGTTCCATTATGAGCTCTATGCAAGAAAAATAAAATAGTTAGTGTTGCAGCTTTTGAAGAACCAGATGGCAACAACAAAATTATAATCGAATTAGTATGAAGAGTCTAAACGGGTACTACCGGACAGCATAACGATGCCAAGGAGGACACAATAACAGGAACTTATCTCAAGATGAACCAGATAGATTCAGTAACTATGGAGCAGGGAATCCAAACTAATATTTTCCACTGATTTTACATTTTGCAAGAACTACACGATAGCAGGCAATTACTGTTGTTCGGAGTCGCTAAGAACATGTGCATGACTTCAAAATTTGTAGAGCAGCGAATGCAAACCAACATGTCTAATGACCTACTCTGTAGTATCTAGCACAAAGAACAGGCATGCGCTTTGACTGGGTGTACAGAACAATTAGAAAAATGCAGTTCACTGTGACGGTATTGAACCTGTTATACTACCGAAAAACAAAAAAGAGTTGGTGATTTGGTTACCATGGTCGGACAGGCTTCTAATCATCATCCGTACTGGCGCGGGTGACATCCTTGTCACCTAGGGTGCTTCGGTTATGCCGGTTGTTTGCATCGGGGAAGCAGATCTTGGGTGCTCGATGTTGGCTTGACCGCGGTGGACGAGGTTGAATCGGTGCACTACATAGCGGTTCAGATAAGGTACGGGTGGGGAGGATGCCGCCAGCATTGATGCAGATCTTGGGCAGTCGTTGACGGATTCAGCACCATGGAGGGGAAAGTGGGAAAAGGAAATCAGGTGCGATGGACGACGACGGACTCGGTGACCAAGGTCGGGTGCGGTGGACGTCGGTGAAGCAACAATGATATTTTGGATGAGACCGCATCTGATGCAGCTCTAGTATACTATTGGCTGAGGAGTGCATGGTGTCGAGTTCCAGCGGGCAAAGTCAGCCGTGGAGAAGTGTTGCGGGAGGTTCCGGGCGCGAGAAATTTCGAAGTGTTTGAAATGGAGGGGTGCGAGGGACTGGGGACCACGTGATTTTGGTATCGTTTGAAACAGAGGGGCACCAGAAATTTTGCAGTGTTTGAAACGGAGGGGCACTAGAAATTTCGCAGTGTTTGAAATGGAGGGGCGCAAGGGAGTGGGGACCACGTGATTTTGGTATCGTTTGAAACGGAGGGGTGCCAGAAATTTCGCAGTGTTTGAAATGGAGGGGCGCGAGGGAGTGAGGACCACGTGATTTTTGTATCGTTTGAAACGGAGGGGCGCTAGAAATTTCGCACTGTTTGAAATGGAGGGGCACGAGGGAGTGGGAACCACATGATTTTGGCCGTCTAGCAATCTTATCTGTCCATCCCAAATCAACGGGCCATAGGGGATACCTTCCCTTCGAAGGCTCTTGTGCAGACGCCTATGCAAGCAATCGCTGAGTGTCCCAGAGTAGACTTAGGGGTAGATGTGTAGGTTACTGTAGTATTAGACCATTAATCGGGCTAGCTGGCACGATGTCATTTTGGCGCTCCATGAGTTCAAACTTTTACTTATGATGTTCAGGAGTGAATGCATGCAACTCAAAAAAAAGGTACTATACTTACGTGACTGGTAAACTGTACGTGCTTCGCACGACTATTTTATTGCGTGCACTCCAAAAACTTACGTGCTTCGTCAACATGCATAATTTTGGTTTTGCATTGTTCATATTTGACGTCCAGGCAGATAATATACATATACCTCTCCATGAACAACGATAAGTTTCGTCCTTTTTTCCCTACTTTCTAAATGTTATATTAAACTACCATCATTTCTAATGATGCATGAAATGACCAAAAAGGAGTGGTGACCTTTTTTTAGTATCTAAAAATATTTTCATTGTTAATAATTATTTTTTACCATTTTACAGAGCATTCCATAAAACGAAACTATGTTTTCACCATAAGGGAAAATGTTTCCATTACATGACAAAAAATAATGTCTTCATCACCAAGAATATATAGCACAAGAAATGAATTCCAACACAATAACCATATGCAATGACCTGATGTGTATAAACCTTAGTGACCGTCTAATTTGTAATTAGAAGTGTCAAGGAAGGATCATGCTAGAATCATTTGTGGTGGCTAGGTGCAAATTTTTAATTCAATAAATATACTACATTCTTGTGGACAGTCACAAAGACAATTGACCTCTTGTTTTAGGAGACTTGTGATAAAACTATTACTAGTAGTTCGGAAATAAGTGACTTGGAATTTATCTAGATTTGTATGTATCACTAAAATACATCTATATACTCGTGAATATGATCTATATACACGATCTATATACTCGTGAATCTAGACAAATCTAAGTTTCGTATTGAGGGGGTACGACAATATTATAAATTTGCAGTGTTGGCATGATAAATAATGATATTCGCTACACTCCATAAACGAAACCACTTCTTTTCTTTCATCATAGTTTTACATTTTTGTACTGAAGTATTTTTACTATAAAATAACACATGAAATTAGTTACACATTAGTGATTAAGTACTTCCCCTAATTTGTATTTACATACAAAGGTAATACTACACACCCAATTAACATCATCAGTAATTTCTCTTTCTCTCTTTCTAGAGGAGTTTTCTAGGTTGTCAGTTTGAAGAATCATTTGTCAGATACGTATAATTGAACATTTTAAATTATACAACGAGTGATTAGATGGATGGATGATTAGTGCATAGAGGCAGTCGAGCTGGTAAAATGCTCACATTTAATGGTAGATGTGAGGACAATTGATTGAGTGGCAAACCTTTTTTTTGTGCGGTCAAGGCCCCCGTACGCTGATGACCCTCGCTAATCAACACAGCTCACACATAAGTGTATTTTTACGTAGTAGTAGTAGTAGAAACATTATCCAGGGAGACAGAGTTCAGCATCTAGCAATGTTGACCATCCAATCCAAAATCAACAGGTCAAAGCGGATACCTTCCCTGCGAAGGCTCTGGTGGGAATGCCTATGCAAGGAATCGTTGGCTGTCCGTGGGTAGACTATAAGGGTAGATGTGCTTGTGACCCAAAGTACTCCAGAGTCCAGACAATAGCTAGGTGTCCCCGACGCTGATGGTGCATTTTCTTTTCTAGACACTGGATCCGGATCCCTACACATCTAACAAAGTAGAAAGTATGACCAAATTTAAAGATCACTCATTGAAGCTTTAATTATTTTTGATTTATCAGACATACTCTCCCTCTAGCCTATTTTTTATGAAAATGCCCTCCAACCTAATTAAAAAGGAAGTCACATATTTGACTAAATTTGAATGTAATATGTACACTAAACAGTGACTACTATACAACAAGTATATCATTACAAAAGCTCCACAGAGCGTATTCGAATGCTAAAGAGTGCAATATAATTATGAGCAGACGGATGAGAAAAAACGATCCATGCACCTAAAAGAAAGAAAAAGGAGGGCCACGTAGGCAAGTCCTCCCCCTTCCTAGTTCCTACTCCAAGATTCGGCGATTGCAACACTGTGGCCGCCCTGTAGAGGTAGGGCCTCGACGGCCTCCGCAATGGTCGCAACCTCGACGGCCAACATGAGATGGCTTCTCTCTTCCTACTTAGTGGGGCGTGACCTGGACGATCTCCGCAATGGTAGCTACTGGCTGCGGAGCACCGTGACTTCTTTTTTCAAATTTTCACACTCAGCGCGAAGCGTGGAGGAGTCACACTCGTAAGATCGTGTGAGATTCATTTGAAAAGCCAAATCGGCTCGGAGGTGATCACACTCTAGGTTGAGCTCGAAGTTTTTCTGAAGAATGTTGATGTTATGGTTGTAGATTTCATCTACTTTGGCCGATATTCTCTCCCTGACTTCCTGCATGGAAAATGCATCATCAGCAAGAGAGCATGGAGTGCATGCAGAGAAGAACAAAAAATGTCAATACATGTATAGTGACTACAGTACCTATCTTCTTCGACCGAGAGCAGGCATGAGGGCATCGTACGCGTCAGCGATATCTGTCGTGCTACCGACCTGTGGGGCAGAAAATTCGATGCTCGAGCCGCCTGCCTTGGAAGATGTACATAGACGGTTCAATAGTAGGAGCAGACAGCCCAGGAATCAATGGAAGTACAAACATACCCGGACTCTTGGTCCCCATGATAGCCGCTCTTCGGATACATGCGCGAAGACGAGCCCTCGCCACATGGCTGGTCTCCTTTCTCAGTCCAAGCCTGCAGGTCACCCTGCCGGCGGGATTTCTCCATGGCTCTAACCACCACCATCTTGCTATTCTTTCGATGAGACAGGATATTTTGTGACATCGCTGGATGAACAAGTAGAGAAGAAAGGGAGGAGCAGCGGAGGAAAATGGTTTCTGTGAAGGAAGAGTGAGGTAGTACTAGTAGGAGGAGAGAGGAGAGTGAATAGTGGAAGCAAAACGTCAAGTACTGGGTCTCGCTTGTTCAAACAAAAAGTACTAGGTCTCGTCGCCGGCCTTCGAGCAATCTAGTTGGTCCATCAAGCGATCGAGCTTACTAGCTGCAAATATTGTGCAGTGTGCTAAGGCTTGGGCATGAGCTAAGAAAATAACTTAGACGTGAGTCTAGCAAAATCAAAACTCCTCCACCGTTTAGGTCTCTTGCGTGGGTCCCATGTAGCAGCTTTTTTCACATTTTCTCTCCAAACTACTAGTGCTCGGGCTAATGAAAATGCCTCAAAGTATTACGCCAAATATTTTAATCAACTAGCCTCTAGGTCTTGTACTAGACACAAGTCCAAGAATATTTTCCTTAGACCCATCTTCTCCACCGTTTAGACATAGGTGGGGAATGTGCAGCGTGCTAAAGCTTAGACGTGAGCTAAGAATATAACTAGAGTTCAGTCTAACAAAACCAAAGTTGATCCACCATTTAGGACCCTTGTGTAGGTCCTCTGCTCCAGATTTTTTTTCCTTTCTCCCACCAAACTGCTACACCTCCGGCCAATGGAAGGAGCCCAAAGAATTGAAATGATTTTTTTAATCCACTAGTACCTGGGTCGTGTACTAGACTCAAGGCAAATAATCTTTCTCTTAGACACACCTCCTCCACTATTTATACATAGGTCTAAGAGCTGAAAAGTTTTCTTAGCCACCACATTTTGCACACACTACACACGAGATGAAAAGTTTTCTTAGCCACCCTATTTCCGGACTAAGCTTCAGTGACTTTGTGAAGCTAAGTCACTGAGGCTAAGTGACCAATCTCAGCCCTTGAATTCTGATCCAATGCACCAGATTGACTCATATTTACACATAAAAGTTCAAACATTTTAGAAAAAATTGAAAAATTTCTAGTGAATCATAAATGTTTTGTTCTATAATCTGAGAAAGTTGCAATCCATTTGCATTATTGGTTTGTGATTAAATAGCTTTTTTACTTTTCAAACACAAAAGGATATTTAATCGCACACCACTAATCCGAATGGACTGAAACTTTCTCAGATTATGGAACTTAACCATTATGATTCACTGGAATTTTTTCAATTTTTTCTAAAATGTTTGAAATTTTTGAGTGTGAATCTGGATCAATCTGGTTCATTGGATCAGAAATGAAGGGCTGAGATTGGTAACTTAGTTTCAGTGACTTAGCTTCACAAAGTCACTAAAGCTCAGTCCCCCATTTCCTATATTTTGCACATGCTCACCGTTGTGTCTAGAAATAAAGCTTGCCAACTCAACAACGGAGCTAGCAGAGCAAAAATGGCTGCACTGGTTAGCCACCTCGGTAGGCCCCACAAGCCCAGAAAAAGGTAGTACCTTTTCTGCCCACTTTTCTGCCATCAGCGTCAGGATAAGATGAGGCTGATAGTGGGTCTTTTCTGCCTTTTGTTTCCTTAGACGCTAGGACTAGTACTAGACACATGCCTAAGAATTTTTTGGTTAGACACAGGTACTCCACCGTTTAGACTCGAGCTAATAAATAAAAAAGATTCTCTTAGCCACCGCAGTTCTCATACGCTGCGCTTGCTCTTACGATCCACCCAAAGTTTACGGAGAAATTTGGCTAGATACATAGTGGTGCAATCAACTCGCTTATGCTGTACTAAGTGGGTCCCATCTTTAGGATTTGTTTTTGCCGGCCAGTCTAGTAAATTTCTAGTAGATTCGGAAAAATAAGTCTAGTACATACATTTATTAGCCATGTTAGGAACGTCTCACGTTGTGCTTGCTCGTAGTAGTAGTACTCCCTCCCATCCATATTTACTCGTCGCTGAATTGGACGTATCTAGCAATGAATCGGAGGGAGTAGTAGTAGTAGTAGTCACATTGAATATACTTAGGTCTTGAGGCATAAGCATCACAAATGGTCACCAAAAGATCGAATGGCAAACTTAAAGATAATTTTGGGCTTCTTTGGATAACAGGATTTAAAAACACCGGAATTTGACTTGGTCATAGGTACAAAACAATGGTTTGCAAAACAGAGGAAATAGCTTTCTTTGGATCACAAAATTTCAAAACACAGGATAACATGGTTAGAGGTACAAAATAGAGGAAATCTGCTGGCTTAAAGTTATTTCAATGAAACACAGTAAACGCGGAGGAAAATTGCCTCAATCCTACGCGAATGAGTGTAAAAAAGTGGATGTTGAAATTCCTATGGGATTGGGGTGTAGAAATGCAATCTATATGAATTTTGGAGGCATGATTCCTTTCATCCAAAGGGCTTCCTTATGAAAAAAAATACTATGGGTCAAATTCCTCCAAAATTCCTTTGAAAATCCTTCGATCCAAATTGGCACTTAAACAAGATGTGCGTGCTCACGACAGACGAACACCTTCCGGCAGGAGGTGATGCGGTCGTAGATTTTCATCTTGAACCCGTCTACAGTGACCTTGAACATAAGGCAGTCACCCTCCTTCAACCCATGGAAAGCAGCAAAGGTAGCCCACTCTTTGTCCAAGACGGTCTGGTATTTATTGCGGTTGGCTTGGACAACCCACTCGCATTCCTCGCATGCTTGGGCCACCACTAGTTGTGGGTAGGGGCGTCCCTTCAAGTAATGCTTGAAGTAAGTCGGGATCATAAGCATATACACGTTATGCTGGACTAACTGGATGTAGAAGTGCCTAGGACGATGCGCCATGGCATGGTGTCCAACCGACCTAGGGCGTCTTCTCGGTTTGGCAGAACTAGCGACCGACCTGGCAGCACTTGCCCTTGCCAAGGCCTCCACTCTCCTGCCCGGTAGCTTCAACTCCCTTGGTATGATGGGGAGAGCATCTTCATAGCCACCTAGAGCTGGAGCAGTCTGGTCAAGAACATAGTCTAAGTTCGGCATTACAACTGGGTCATCCTACATGAAAATTACCATTGCGTCAGCCCTTTGGAATTACCAAAATAGCACAATGCATTGTATAAATTGACTAAAGATCACAATGAGTAATTGTACCATCAAAATTACCTAAACAACGCAAGGTATCAGGTAAATTAAATTGCCTACACAGCATAATGCATCATCTGAATGGCCTAACCCGATGGGTCCTCAAAATTATCTGAACAACTACTACAAGGCATAACATTTAATAAGATTGATTAAACAGCACAATGCATATGTCCCGCAAAAAACAGCACAATGCATAATCTGAATGGCTAAAACAGCACAATGCATTATCTGGATAGACAAAACAGCATATATGCAGTGTATCATCAAAAATACCAAAACAGCAAAAGGTATTATGTAATTAAATTTAATAAACAGTGTGTGCACAATCAAAATTACCTAAACTGATGGCTCATTGAAATAATCTGAACAGATATAAGGCATATCATTTAATCCTAAACAGCAGAACGCAGATCAAAATGGACGAAACAACACAGTGAGGAGACAGGACACAATGCATCATAAAAAATACCAAAACAGCACAACGCGTCATGGAAAATTCCTAAACAGCACAATGCATCATCTAAGTACCAAAACAGAACCCTGCATCATCGTCATCAAGAATATTCCATAACTTAGTAGAACAGCACAAAAGACAAATATAGATACATTCACATCTAGGCAAAGTCAAGTCAGTTATTTCTGGACGGAGGGAGTATAAAGAACAACACAAAATACAATTATCAAGAATATTACATACAACTAAGCAGCTCAACAAAGGACCTGCAGTACACGTTGCAAAAATCTGACTAGATGCACGTCGGATTTGGGTTAAAGCCCCAATCCTCCAGATCTAACCTCGTTGTAGTTGGGGGGCACGAACTTACACAGGGGTCGATGGGTTGAGCAGATAAACAAGGCGCCACTGACGAAGAACCAGCCACATACACTGAAGAAGCATAGATAATCATTGATGAAGGGGGCCACCAATAGGGGTTTCACCGCGTACACTCTGAAATTTGGCACATTGGGAATGAGAGTCCAACCTGCAGACGAAAACGACACATCCGCCGTCGCACGAGCATTCGTTCCCAACACACACGGCACCAGAGGCTTGGACAACCGCTCAGCGGGCGACGAGGGTTTCAACGTGACCGGCCGAAACCCTAAGGGCGTCGGATGCCTGACCTTGGGCACGACCCGCACACACGCAAAAGACGAAGTATGCTTCAGAGAGGGCGCTGAGGCCATCGGAATCGAACAAGCCACCTGCAGCTCCGAAGCAGAGCTTGATGAGGACACCAGCTCAACCACAGACAAAGGTTTTGGCATTAGTTTCATCGAGGCAACGACTAGGTTAACGACTGAGAGTCGTGAGGTGAGTGTGGGAATGTGATAGCGAGAGAGGGAATGGTGAGGGAGGAGTTATTAGAGAATGGGAGTGGGTAACCCTCTATCCGCTTTAGTAGTACCGTACTACAAAAAAAACTATATTTCACATATCATTACTTTTTGATAAACTAGTTCATTTCTTTGAACCGACTAAAATAGTGGGTACCCTTTAGGTTTCAAACTTCCATCTGGTACCTTATTTGCTAGTAGTCAGTACAATACAATACTTTGTATTACCCTCCATCCCAAAATGTAAGGTGCCCGAGGATTAGTCAAAAGTAAACATTTTTTAAGTTTGACCATGATTATACACAAAATATATAAAATTTATAATACTAAATTAATATCAATAGATTCACCATAAAGTATATTTTCTTAATATGTCCATTCAATATTATAGATGTAGATATTTGTTTCTAAATATTTGGTCAAAGTTAGCAAGGTTTGAGTTTTAACCAATCCTTGGACGCCTTATATTTTGGTACGGAGGAAGTAATATAAAACATTTTTTAGATAGAGGAAATTGTACGATCCACCATATTTTCATTGCACTTTTGCTCAAAGCACTTGTGGACATCATTTTGCACATTTTAATAGTTTTTTAGCGTAATATGCAGAAATTTGGCCAGTTCGTCCTGTAATCACCGATTTAACCTCATTGGTAGGAACACTGACAAGTGGTCCCCGAATGCCATTGCTCCCATTCACATACAAAGATTTGAATGATGCTAAAAACTAGATACTAACGATATTTATCACCCGCAATACTCTTTGGATGCATGTAGCTAGTATGTAAGAGACTTATTTCATATGAAACATCAATGTTTACACAAAGGTACCAACATAACAGTCCGTCGCACATTGAATTTGTAAAGGCTTTATTTGTTCATAATAAACTTGTTTTTGAACATAACTTGTTTGTACATAAGATTCGACGTTTTATTCACATATTCAAATGTCCATTGAAGAGTTTCTTTTAAAGTGTAGGACTAACGATATATCTCTGTTTATTACACCTCACACAAAAAAAACCGATTGATCATAAACTTTAAGGAGAATATTATTTTCATGGGATTTATTTTCCTGAGTGCAAGCACGGTGAATATGCCTCAGAATTCCATAAGCCTAGTTTCCAGATAAAGTTTATACATGTTTCACTTACGATTACGAACTTTTTTGAGTTCTCAAGGTTTCCTAGTGAACTTCACATTATTAAACTAATTTAAGCTAATTTATCAAAGTTAGATAAAATTTGAACTATGAGTAATTAGTAGATTGCTCTTAAAGTTATACAAGTATCTTTTGAAGGTACCCACACCGAGACTGTCAATTTATCGGAAACCAATGAATTTGTTGGATTGAACTTCTTGCTAAGCATTTGCATGTATAAAATTTGTCTTTTATTTGAAAACAATAAAAAAACATTGCACGGTGACCTCTGACTTGTCCTACTTTCTGTGAAAAATAATTATTATAAAGAGAGTTCACATATAAAAGACAATGTAATTGAAAATATGGCCTGCCATGTATGAACAATTCCTTAGGCTTCAGGTTGAAATACAAGCTAAATGGCCTTATATATATATATATGTACAACATACTTTATGGTAATGTTCCCATATTTGGTAGATGAGTATATCTTGGCATGGTGAACAATAATGCTACCAGTACTAGGAGTTTCCAAAATTAAGGAATAAAAAATCATTTTCAAATTTGAACTACAAGTAAACATGATAGAATTCTCTTAAAAAGTTACAAACATCCTTTGAGTCTTTATAGTACCGAGGTGGTCAATACTTCAAAAACCAATGAGAGTTCTGTAGGATTAAAATTCTTGCTACGAATATGCATGTTGATAATTTGATCCTCACTAGCTATGAACAAAAATAATGAAAACCTAAAAATGAAGCCTTCTTCATGGCGTCCTCTTGCGTGTACTACTATTTGCACTGAAAAATAATTAATAACCGTGAGTCATCATAAATTACAAAAAAAAATAGTTACACAACATATATGGCCCACGGTGTATGAACACTCTTGGGTTTCAAGCCGAACGACAAAGGTAACAACCATATGCACATTGTATTGCATTGTAATGTTCCCATATTTGGTAGATGTTTGCATCTTGGCAAGGTGAAAATGGTGGCAACCACAGGTTCGAACTTATAGGAACAATGAAACTGAAAGCAACAAGATTTTTTCTGTAAGCAAGTACGAAGAAAAATGGCTCAGAGTACCACAACAACAACCCTAGTTTTTAGACAAAGCATGGACCTTGATACACTTACGATTGATTACCAAGTTTTATGAGTTCTCAAGCTTCCCAGCCAACTGTTTTCCTTGCTTAATTTTAGGGTGCTTCGTGCTAAATGTATGGACATCGATGTAATTTTATCTTTTTAGGTCATTGATGTAAAATGTACTTCCACCGTCCGTGTAAAATTTGAACCTAGATTTAGATGTATTTAATATTATTAGTTGTTAATGAGTATGAACATTCTTCGAGTTTCAAGCCAAATGACCAAGGTCATGGCCATATCAACATCACACTTTATGTTGATGATGATCCCATATCCAAGAATTTGCATGCCACCAAATTTGGCCATATATTATGAAAACAAATGAATAGGAAGTAGAGGTATCAAGAGTATGGGTCGATCAGGTGCTCTCTCGAGAATGAGCCGAACCCGACTATTTTATTTGTTTGCTTAATTTTGGGGTAGTTCATGATAAATGTAAGGATATCAATGTAATTTCCCCCTTTTAAGGTCCTTGATGTAAATTATACTCCCACCGTCCGTGTAAAATTCTAACCTAAAAGCAAGTGGTGGTAAAATTTTAAACATATTTAAGATTATTAGTTATCGATGAGTATGAACATTCTTGGGTTTCAAGACGAACAACCAAGGTCATGGCCATATCTACATCATACTTTATGTTGATGATTCGTGATCCCATATCCAAGAATTTGCATGCCGCCAAATTTGGCCATATTTTGAAAACAAACAAAGAGGAAGTAGTACGAAGATTATGGCTTGATCAGCTTCTCTCACGAGAAGGAGCAAAACATGAATGTTTCCCTACTTAATTTTAGGGTGCTTCGTGCTAAATGTATGGACCTCCTTGTAATTTTACCTTTTTTAAATGTATTTAAGATTATTTGTTATCAATTGGTATGAACATTCTTGGATTTCAATACGAACGACCAAGGTCATGGCCATATCTACATCATACATTATGCTGATGATGATCACATATACTAGAATTTTCATGCCGCTAAATTTGGCCATATTTTGAAAACAACCCAAGAAGAAGAAGTATGAAGAGTATGGCTCGATTAGCTTCTCTCTCGAGAAGGAGCCAAACATGATTGTTTTCCCCACTTAGTTTTAGAGTGCTTTGTGCTAAAAGTATGGACCTCGATGTAATTTTACCCCTTTTTAGGTCCTTGCTATAAAATATACTCTCACTGTTCATGTAAAATTCGAAGATAAAAGCAAGTGGTAAAATTTAAACGTATTTAGGCTTAGTTGTGTCAATGATTATGAACAATCATGGATTCGAAGCCGAACGACCAAGGTCATGGACATATCCATCTACAACATACTTTATATCGTTGATTCATGATCCCATATCCAAGAATTTGCATGCTGCAAAATTGGGCCATATTTTGAAAACAAACAAAGAGGAAGTAGTATGAAGAGTATGGCTCGACTAGCTGCTCTCTCTCGAGAAGGAGCCAAACCCGACTGTTTTCCCTGCTTAATTTTAGGGTGCTTCGTGCTAAAAGTATGGACCTGAATGTAATTTTACCTTTTTTAAACGTACTTAAGATTATTACTTGTCGATGAGTATGAACATTCTTGAATTTCAAGACGAATGACCAAGGTCACGGCCATATCTACATCATACTTTATTCTAATGATGATCACATATCCAAGAATTTCCAAGCTGCGAAATTTGGCATTTTTTTGAAAATAAACGAAGAGGAAGTAGTCTGAAGAGTATGGCTTGATCAGCTTCTCTCTCAAGAAGGAGCCAAACATGACTGTTTTCCCAGCTTAATTTTAGGGTGCTTCGTGCTAAAAGTATGGACCTCGATATAATTTTACCCCTTTTTAGGTCCTTGCTATAAAATGTACCCCCACCATCCATGTAAAATTTAAAGATAAAAACAAGTGGTAAAATTCAGGTAATTTTTTTAAGTAATATATTTTTTAATAATTTCCACGAATAACACACGAACTTAAGGATTTGCAATTCTAGCATGGTGTCGACAGTTGAATAGCCGACCAGTCCTTATCGGATTTTGAATAGCCGACTAGTCCCTGTCTACTTTTGAAAAGTTGATAAGTTCATGTCTGCTTTTGATAAGCCGATAGGTTATAGGACAATGTGAAGAATAGGGGGACTAGTCAGCTTTTCAAAAGCAGACAAGGACTAGTCAGCTTTTCAAAAACAGACAGGGCCTAGTCGGCTATTCAAAATCCGATAAGGACTGGTCGGCTTTTCAAGTGCCTACACCGTGCTAGAATTGTAAATCTTTCAATTCGTGTATTATTCGTGAAAATTATTAAAAAATGTATTATTTAAAAACAAATTAGCTAAAATTCGAACGTATTTCAGCTTAGTTGTGAATGAGTATGAACATTCTTGGATTTCAAGCCGAACGACCAAGGTCATGACCATATGTACATCATACTTTATATCGATGATTCATGATCCCATATCCAAGAATTTGCATGCCGCCAAATTGGGCCATATTTGGAAAACAAACAAAGAGGGAGTAGTATGAAGAGTATGGCTTGATTAGCTTTTCTCTCGAGAAGGAGCAAAACATGACGTTTCCCTGTTTAATTTTAGGGTGCTTCATGCTAAATGTATGGACATCAATGTAATTTTACCTTTTTAGGTCCTTGATGTAAAATGTACCTCCACCATCCGTACGTGTAAAATTCGTACCTAAAAGCAAGTGGTAAAATTGAAATGTATTTAAGCTTATTAGTTGCCAATGAATATGAACATTCTTGCATTTCAAGCCAAACGACCAGGGTCATGGACATATCTACATCATACTTTATGCTAATGATTCATGATCCCATATCGAAGAATCTGCATGCCGCCAAAATTTGGTCATATATTTCGAAAACAAATGAAGAGAAAGTAGTATGAAGAGTATGGCTCGATCAGCTGCTCTCTCGAGAAGGAGCCGCACACGACTTTCCATTTCTTAATTTTAGGAGGCTTCGTGCTAAAGGTAAGGACATTTATATAATTATTTACATTTTTAGGTCCTTGATGTAAATTGTACTCCCACCGTCCGTGGTGGTCCCATATTTGGGCGTAAAATGGGTGTGAATCATGGCATGGTAACAATGTTGCCACTCGGAGTTTCCAACCATGAGGAAAGGAAAAAAACAATTTTCCAAGTGAGAGGAGTGTATTTTCTATAAAGCAAGTACTCTCTCTGACCCAAATTAATTGACTCAAGTTTATCTAGATTCGGATTTATCTAGTACTAAAATATGTATAGATATATCCGAAACTAGACAAATTTGAGTCAATTAATTTGGGTCGGAGGGAGGAAGAATATGTATTTCTGTAGAAAAGAAACAAAGAGACAAAAGAGAAACTTTGGGAACAGAGGAAGCAACTCGAGAGAGCAGCAAAGAGGAGTTGAAGGAGGTGCAATATGAGAGAAAAGCTGTGATGGCTTCCTGACGCGAGGTATAGGGTACAGTCACCTAGTAGTACTAGTAGTACGGAACTAGTACTAGTAAATTTTAGGACCTTTACTATATACTACTATATGCATGCAAAACAAATTTTGTTTTCTCTCTCCTTTAGTGCCTCATCACTATCCCCACACCCCGGCTAGGTGATCTCTCCCTCGTCCAAAACGTGGCGCTGCGCACGTGTGTCGACCTGCCTTGTCGTCGGCTCTGTGTCAGTATCAGGCGTGCTGCGTAGAAGGAACCATTTTGGGGCTTGGCGACAAAAGGGACAATACTCATACTATTATTAGAGTCGGAGTTCAAACTTTTGCAGTTTCGAAATTTTCACTTCCTTCCCAAACATCCGGAGGGAAGGTTATTCAAAAGATTCAAAAGATAGTGGTGCACAAGGGATTGTTTATACTGTCTGATGTCTACAATACATCCCATCACATTCGATGCATTTCATTATGATCTGACCATCTTTACCACTACTCTGTAGTACTCCATTATCATTCCATTTCACACCCTGTGAAGAGGAAGCCACCAAGCACACCCACAACACGCTGGATCGAAAATACAGTAGAAGTAGTACGAAGGGAATGGCTCGGCCGCTCGCTCGAGAAGGACCCGCACCCGACTGTTTTTCATTGCTTCATTTTAGCGCCCTTTGTGCTAAATGTATGGACCTCTATGCAATTTTCTATTTTTTGAGGTCTTCGATGGAAACTGTACTCCCACCGACCTTCTCAAATTTTAACTAAACGTTAGCGTGATAGGTTGCTCTTAAAATTTTCCAAAAATCTTTTGAAGCTAAGTAGGAATTCGGTACATCGAATAACCACCGAAACTTCTGAAAAATTCATGTTCTTGATATTCATCCGCATCCCGAAAAAGTTGACACAGTTTTCATAACATTTCAAAAAAAGAATAAGAAGTATAATATTTTTTTTGTGTCATCATGTTACGTGTATCTGAAAAAACAAGTTATAAAAGTATAATACGAACATTATTAATTATTCTTTGGTTTTGATAATACTTTATGTTAATGAAATAAGGTCAAACTTGAACTACAAGTAATAAATTGTAGGTTGCTTTGAAACTTTTATGAAAAAAGCTTTTGGAGGTACCTATCGAGCGCTTAATTAATATATCAGAAACCATAGAGAGTTTTGACGAGTGGTTTGACTTCTAGCTAAGATTTTGCATCATGAAAATTTTGAACACCTTTTGAAAACGATTACATGAAACAGGGAGAGAGGGGAAATTATTTTTCTATTCTCTATGGGCAACCCACAAGCTTGAGGTGCACCTTATTAGGCTTAAAGATACAAACTCTATTTTCTCCATAATATATATGGTGAACCTTAGCGGATGCCACATACTAGGCCTTAAGGTTGTCTTTTGTACACATTGTTGATGCCCTTATGAGGGAAAAAGCAAATAGTACTCCCTCGATCCAAATTAGTGTTCTCACATTTGTCTCGATTCGGATGTATCTAGTCATGTTTTAGTGCTAGATACATCTGAATCTAGACAAATCTGAGAACATTAATTTGGATCGGAGGGAGTAGTATATTAGTACTTTTTTGAGGAAAGTATATTAGTACTAGTACACTAGTATAGTACTAGTACTCATTTCTTCGCTTAGACATATGATCACCTCTGTCCACGCGATGTACATGCTGAGAGAATAAAACGTAGGCAGGGTAAAAGAGGGCAACAACAAAGAGAAGTTGAATGCGGTTCGATATCAGAGAAAAGTTATGATGGGTTCCTGACATGAGGTACTCCTACGGCCACTCTACTAGTAGTAAATTTCAGGACCTATGCATGCAAAATAAATTGTGTGTTTTCTCTCTTCTTCGCTGCCTCTCACTATCCATCCTCCCTCTCTCCTACCCTTTCCCCTCGCGCACCGGCCCGGCTGATCTCTCCCTGGTCCATAGTTTGGTGCTACGCACATGTGCCTTGGTACGGCGGCTCTGTGTCTCTAGCGTGTTCAGAAGCCGCGTTGGCGTCGAGTAGGACGAGGAGTACATAGGAAGGAAACCACTTTGGTCCTTGGCAGCAAAAAAATTCAAACTTTTCTAGTTTTCAAAATTTTCACTTGCTTCCCAAATATCGGGAGGGAAGGTAACTCAAAAGATCAGCCATTCGTAGTACTTCGTATCTTATCTTTATCTTTTCTTATCTCTTACAATACCATACCATACAACTATATAGTGTACGGATACCTTCGAACATTGACTGTTGGATCAAGACCAGCAAATCCAAACAGTGTCGTCGGTGTGATTTTCCAACTATATCAGGAAAGAACATTCAATTATTCTCAATTTTCCGAGTGGATGACGAGCGAGGTTGTGCTTTTCCATTTAGGAATGTCCAAAGAATATTGGATCTGAATGCCAGAAGCCAAGTTTACCAACATGTTGTACCAACGATTCCCATGTTTTATTTATGATTTTTCAAACTTCGTAGCTAACTCTGCCTATTTGACCGAATGACATTATGTTGATTTCTCGAAATTAGGTCAAATTTGAAACTACAAGTAATTTGTAGGTTGCTTTGAAAGTTTTAAGCGCGATAGATTGCTTTTGAATTAAATGTATTTCTAGAGGTATATGGGTGCATCTTCATGTAGTAAACAATGTTCTCGGTGGTAGTTTCCAACTATCACGAAAGAACATTTAATTCTCAATTTTTCGAGTGATGACAAGATTGCTATTTTACATAAAGAAACACCGAAGAATATGGATCTGAATACCACAAGGCAAGTTTTCAGACATAAATGTATGGATGTCGATGTAATTTTACCTTTTTTAGTTCCTTGAGGTAAAATGTACTCGCACCGTCCTTGTAAAATTCAAACCTAAAAGCAAGTGGTAACATTTAAAAGTATTTAAGATTATTAGTTGTCGATGAGTATGAACGTTCATGGATTTCAAGCCGAACGACCAAGGTCATGGCCATATCTACATCATACTTTATGCTGATGATGATCCCATGTCCACGAATTTTCATGCTGCCAACTCTGGCCATATATTTTGAAAACAAATGAAGAGAAAGTAGTATGAAGAGTATGGCTCGATGAGCTTCTCTCTCGAGAAGGACCCAAACATGACAGTTTTCCCTGCTTTATTTTAGGGTGCTTCGTGCTAAATGTATGGACCTCGATGTAATTTTACCCCTTTTTTAGGTCCTTGCTATAAAATATACTCCCACTGTCCCTGTAAAATTCGAACACAAAAGCAAGTGGTAAAATTTAAACGTATTTAGGCTTATTAGTTGTTAATTAGTATGAACATTCTTGCATTTCAAGCTGAACCATCAGGTTCATGGCCATATGTACATCATACTTTATGCTGATGATTCATGATCCCATATCGAAGAATTTGCATGATGCAAAATTTGGCCATGTATTTTAAAAACAAACAGAGTGGAAGTAGTAGTACGAAGAGTATGGATTGGTCAGGTTCTTTCTCGAGAAGGAGCCGAACCTGACTATTTTCCTTTGCTTAATTTTAAGGCATGCTTCGTGCTAAATTTTTGTACCTCGATGTAATTTTCCCCTTTTAGGTCCTTGATGAAAACAAACGGAGAGGAAGAAGTACTATGAAGAGTACGGCTCGATCAGCTGTTCTCTCGAGAAGGAGCCAAACCAGACTATTTTATTTGCTTAATTTTAGGGTACTTCATGCTAAATGAATGGACGTTGATGTAATTTCCCCCTTTTTAGGTCCTAGATGTAAAATGTACTCCTACCGTAAGTGTAAAATTCAAACCTACAAGTTAGTGGTAAAAGTTAAATGAATTTAAGGTTAGTTGTGAATGAGTATGAACAATCTTGGATTTCAAGCTGAACAACCAAGGTCATGGCCATATCTATATTATACTTTACATCGATCATTCACGATCCCATATCCAAGAATTTCATGCCGTCAAATTGGCCACATTTTGAAAACAAATGAAGAGGGAAGTAGTAGGAAGAATATGGCTCGACTAGCTGTTGTCTCGAGAAGGAGTCGAATCCGACTGTTTTCCCTGCTTAATTTCAGGGTGCTCCGTGATAATTAAATGTATAGACCTCGATGTAATTTTACCTTTTTTTAGGTCCTTACTGTAAAATGTACTCCCACCGTCCGTGTAAAATTTGAACATAAAAGCAAGTGGTAAAATTTAAACATAATTAAGCTTATTAGTTGTCAATGAATATGAAAATTATTGCATTTCAATCCAAAAGACTAGGGTCATACATATTTACATCGTACTTTATATGCTGATGATTCATGATCCCATACCGAAGAATTTTCAAGCCGCCAAATTTGGCCATATTTTGAAAACAAACGAACATGAAGTAGTATGAAGAGTATGGCTCGGTTAGCTTCTCTCTCTAGAAGGAGCAAAACATGACGGTTTTCCCTGCTTAATTTTAGGGTGCTTCGTGCTAAATGTATGGATCTCAATGTAATTTTACCTTGTTTAGATCCTTGATGTAAAATTTACTCCGACTGTCCGTGTAAAATTCGATCCTAAAAGCAAGTTGTAAAATTTAAACATGTTTAAGATTATTATATGTCGATGAGTATGAACATTCTTGGATTTCTAGACGAACGACCAAGGTCATGGCCATATCTACATCATACTTTATGCCGATGATTCGTGATCCCATATCCAAGAATTTGCATGCCCCCAAATTTGGCCATATTTTGAAAACAAACAAAGAGAAAGGAGCAAAACATGACTGATGTAAAGAGTAGTATGAAGAGTATGGCTCGATCAGCTTCTCTCACGATAAGGAGCAAAACATGACTATTTCCCTGCTTAATTTTAGGGCACTTCGTGCTAAATTATGGACCTCAATGTAATTTTACCTTTTTTAGGTCCTTGGTGTAAAATGTACTCCCACCGTCCGTACATGTAAAATTCGAACCTAAAAGCACGTGGTAAAATTTAAACGTATTTAAGATTATCAGTTATCGATGAATATGAACATTCTTGGATTTCAAGACGAACGACCAAGGTCATGGACATATCTACATCATACTTTATGTTGATGGTTCTTGATCCCATATCCAAGAATTTGCATGTGGTCAAATTTGGCCATATTTTGAAAACAAATGAAGAGGAAGTAGTATGAATAGTATGGCTTGATCAGCTTTTCTCTCGAGAAGGAGCAAAACATGACTGATTTCCTTGATTAATTTTAGGGTGCTTCGTGCTAAATGTATGGACCTCGATGTAATTTTACCTTTTTTTAGGTCCTTGATGTAAAATGTACTCCCACCATCCGTACGTTTAAAATTCAAACCTAAAAGCAACTGTAAAAATTTAAGCGTATTTAAGATTATTAGTTATCAATAAGTATGAACATTCTTGGAGTTCAAGAAGAACGACCAAGGTCATGGGCCTCATGGCCATATCTACATCATACTTTATGTAGATGATTCATGATCCCCTATCCAAGAATTTGCAAGTCGCCAAATTTGGCCATATTTTGAAAACAAACAAAGAGGAAGTAGTATGAAGAATATGTCTCGATCAGCTTTTCTCTCGAGAAGGAGCAAAACATGACCGTTTTTTCCCTGCTTAATTTTAGGGTGCTTCGTGCTAAATGTATGGACCTCGATAAAATTTTACCTTTTTAGATCCTTGATTTAAAATGTAATCCCTACGTCCTTACATGTAAAATTCGAACCTAAAAGCAAGTGGTAAAATTTAAACGTATCTAATTTTATTATTTGTCGATGAGTATGAACATTCTTGGATTTCAAGCCGAACGACCAAGGTCATGGCCATATCTACATCATACTTTATGCTCATGATGATCAAATGTCTAGGAATTTTCATGCCACCAAATTTGGCCATATATTTTGAAAACAAACAAAGATAAAGTAGTATAAAGAGTATGGCTCTGCTCTCTCAAGAAGGAGCCGGACCCGACTATTTCCCTTGCTTATTTTTAGGGTGCTTCGTGCTAAATGTAAGGACCTCTATGTAATTTTATCCATTTTTAGGTCCTTGATATAAATTGTACTCCCATCATCCGTGATGTTCCCATATTTGGGAGTAAATGGGTAAATTATGTCATGGTAATAATGTTGCCAATCGGAGTTTCTAACCATTATATAAATCTAGCACGAAAATATGACTATATACATTCTAATCTAGATAAATCTGAGAACATTACATGGATCGGAGGGAGTAGTATATATGCATTCAAAACAAATTGTGTTTGCTCTCTCCTTCAGTGCGGCATCACCATCCCCACACGCAAAGCAAATTTGAGGACATTTCAAACTTTTTTTCTTCGGCATGGTGTGATTTGCTATCCCTAGCTACCTACCGGAAAAAAAATAGTAGTGCCTCAAACTAGGGGCCAGTGTTGTAGGCTGGAGCGTTTAAGAAATACTACTATATCTAATTTTCTGTTATTATTCCTTTTTGCATAAGCGTCTATGTTAAAGTCTCGCGTTAGTTTTGCCCTAATATACCGGGTTGAAGTAGTCGATCCGACAACCGGAGGAGAACCGTCCCGCGCCCCTCATCGTCTTCCTATGCCGCTCCGGCCGCTTGTGCACCATCGTAGCCCCTCTCCACCCTTTTAGAAAGGTAGAAACCACCAACCCATCCCGACTAATCTTCCGCAGTACTCTTCCTCGGAACGACATCTGGAGCGATGGAGCGTAAGATATCTGAGCGCTACAGTCAGGCAATCGGATTTGGCAACCTCCACTATGGACCGCTGAGCAACATCACCGGTCACGCCAATCTTCTGAGCACCGCTCGCCTGGCTCGCGGCATGGTTGGCATGCATCGAGGTATTGCGGAAGATCCTGGTGTCCCGTTTGGTTTGCCCTGCCTACTTCACTCTGACCCACAGACATGGCCTCTAGACCGTGACGAGCAGGTAAAAATCAGTTTTGCATAATTTTTGTAGGACTCGAATCCTTAGATTCTTTCCTATGGATTGAATTTGGATCAAAGGAATCGTGGTATGCAAATTCTTTTGAACTGCAACCCCCCCCCCCATGCTTAAATCCCGTAGGAATTGGCATATGTACTTGAGGATCAACTCTCATCGTGCCAATCACGTAGGTAGTTTTCCTACGTTTTATAATCGCCTGTTTTTGACCGGCAAACATGTGAAATTCCTATGGTCTCAATCATATGATCGAAAGAGGCCCAAGACTTTTGCTCCAGTGTTCCCCCTCTCCTGCAAACAGACTAATCTGAAAACACAAGAACGACCAGGATTGTTGATACCTGTAATGAAAGGTGTCTTGCCAATCAACGCTGGCATTATATTTTAAGTTTCATGTGTTTTACAAACACAAGATTTCTGTAAAAAGTTGGCTCTTTGGTTTACATGAATACAAAAACATAGGATTCCTTTAAAACATGGTAAAATCAAAGTCAAACCTCACGGGAGAGTATATTTATGATGTTATCATGTCTCTTGGGACCTCATTCTTGTTCTTTGCGCGCGTAGGAATTTGAAAATGAGGTCCAAGTTGGATATGAAGAATTGCATATGAGTCTTGGAGGATTCTAACCCATAGAATTTTGGAAGATATCAAATTCATATGGAGTCACTTCTTAGTTCCTATGCCCTACATTCCATAAGAATCTAAACACGAGATCCAACCTCATTCTATTTCTCCTTTGAGTAGTCCAATGCGCTTACACTATATTCCTGCAAAACTCTTCTGTTTATTTCCTATTCACCATCCAAAGGCACCTGTTACAAAATTCTTGCGTTTTTAATTCCTAATATGAATTCATTGTACCTACCAGGTCAATCATGTGTTTTTTCCTATTCCTACGTTTTTTTAAAAACCATTGATCGAAACAGGCCCCTAATCTTGTTAATCAATAATAGGAAAATTGCCTGCATTTTTTCCTCTGGTCCATTCCTCTGAACAGTGCCAGCATAGGAAACTTAACTATTCCTACACTTTTTCTTTAATGCAAACAAGACCTTATTTCTTGGTGTGTTTGTCTACATGCATTCATTATTTATTCAACATGTTTCTGCATCTTTTAGATAGTAGTTCTTCCGCAAAGCAAGCTAGCACTCCCCCCTTTTGTTAAACACCTTGCATGCCCCTAGTTATGAAGAAAATCTATTGCAGGGAATTGACGTGTTGCTGATGCCACTAGACAATCCGACAGTAGAAGCATTTGTACAAGTTGATGATGACATACCCGGAACATGGGATGATGAAGGATTTGAAAACAAGGGTCAGTGGGTTGGTGCCAACAGAGAATGGATTGCGATTGCAAAGCACCCGGGGCGCTGGTACCTCCAAAACGTCTACAGTATGGCACAGATCGAGTTGCCACGTGTGCAGCGTGTTGATATTTATCCATCGGGTAACCAGTGTTTCCCGACCCCCCATGCACTTACCTCTACAAGCACGCGTATATGGAGCTGCTGAAGATACACATAGCAAAGAAACCATACAGATTTGACAACCATGGCACTACAGTGTGATGGCGGTGTTTGACAAAATCATTGCTACCATAGATTTTCCTTGTGAGAGGGACTGGATTAACCTTCGAAATGACTATCTTTCACCAGCAACGTATGTCGATGTCATTGCCAAGTGTCTAATCACTGGTTCTATTGATCGCATATACGCGGTGACAGAACCGCGAGGAGATGTTCTTGTCTGGGAACCAAACAAGTGGAGTGAGTCCCGTTATTTAAAAGTAAAATTTATAAATTACTTACAACTGCATTGTTCGTGATACTTTTGCTAACTAAAATGCACACACAGGTATACTTGCAGGCCCGCGTGTCATACAGGCTCGAGTAATTGAAGAGCCGGTGATGATGCCGAGGCTGAGGATATTGCATTACGTAGCTGGTACTTGGCAGAGCTTGGCTGAAATATCCTGTGGATTCACACCAGGGGTGCACGATCCAGCAACCATGGTAATCCTGTATCATACATGGGTAGAGAACTGCTCACTTATCCCTCGCTCCGCTGCCACATTTTCCAGAGGGCCCTTAATTTGGATGACCCTATAGCACCATACTTGATCAGAAGGGATAATCTTGAAGGGAGGTCAGTTTTTGTGGGAATTAACCATCCAGTCATCCTCGACCCCCCTACAAACTTCGAACATGGTGCTGCCGATGTTGATGAAGCTCTGCCAGTGTTTAGAGGAGATTGTGTGTTTGCTACACACGTGCACTACCAACATCGCCCACAACCAGTTCCAGATTGGAGCCGCATGCACGTCAATGGGGGAGCTGCCATAGGTTCATCACTTAACTACACTGGAGTGGAACATAGAGAGCAAATGTTTGAGGCGCCAATGTGGTTCGTGCCAACCCTACCTCATTAGAACTATGTGAAGTTTGAACAAAATACTGAAAAGCTGACTATGAGCACTCGCAACATCATTTCTGTAGCTAGTACTTGTCACCATATAATGTACAGTACTATGTACATAGTACTTTCATACTGTATTGTAGTATCAGTACTTGCAACATCATTTCCACTATTGCTTGTACTAGGCACCATGTACGTAATAATATACTTTCATAGTATGTGTTTGATGTTTCCCTATTCAAGCACTCAAGCTGCCGTGCCCAATTTTCTAGGCAATTAATTTTTGCATGACAATTAGTAATATTATATCGGTGCCAAGGTTTGCTTTGTCCACAGCATTTGTGTAACCTCGCTGCATTTATTCCCTCACCAGCCCTCGCCCCAGCCCCAGCCCTCTCTCATACAGCACTCCTTAATCGCCATTGCACTTCCCTCCATTGACGACCACCGCCGCCACAACTTACTCGTCTTAGGCAGGTCGGCTATGGGCGGCGGGCCCTACAACCTCATCTATAGAGCTGTCGCATCCCTCAAACATCACGGTGGTAGTGTGGTATGTACATAATCCGCGGAACCCTTGATCTTGATGATGAGATGTGGTCAAGTTTTTATTAGCTCTTGGTTAGTTGGTGTTGATTATAGTTCTCATCTAGTGCATTTAACCCATCTGTATACTACAGTTCAGATTTACACATGCAAACTGTAATAATAAGTTCAAATTTTGTATTGATTGATCCATGGCTGATGATGATTTGGTAGGCCACTCAGTATGTTTTGCTTTAGATTTGTCTCAGGGTCGGAGGTCCCTTTAATTTGGGCAAGTTAGGGCGGCTGCTGCCCTACCCTGATTTTTGCCAAAATTTCGAGTATATGTATGCATCTCTAGCATCGGCAGCAGACAGAGCTCATCATGTTCGTCTGTTCGTCTATTCCTGGGTGTTCGGTATCTGTACTGGTCGATAAAGAACTGCACTAATGGGATGCCTAGACCTTGGAAGTAGTACTAATATAACCGGCGTTCATGCTAGCTAGAGTTAAGACTTTAATTTGTGTACTTCGATAAGAAAATTGCTCCACTTTACTTTCTTAGATGATCTTGTATTGTACTCTATCAGCTAATACTATACTATTTCACAATTATTGATAGCTGGTAGAGACATTGTCTGTCCACGGGATTTTTTTTTCAGTGTTCGGGCAAGAAGAGCTTGGATAGACTCATCATCGAAGAAGACAAGAGATCCCTATGCGGTATGGATGGAGGGGCTAGCCAGGAACACCCACGTGGAGAACACCTATGTCGAGTTCTGCAAGATGTTGTTAATACAGGGAGGGTTAGACGTGCAGAGCATACCCAACTCATTTTTGCCAACGTTTGGCGGTGAGTATCCAGAGGCCATCAAGGAGAAGATATGCAAAGGCTGCAGCTGGGACGTCAAGCTGAAGAAGCAAGATGGCAAGGTAATCCTTGATGAAGGATGGCTAGATTTTGTCAAAGCACATGACTTGAAGGTAGGATACTTTCTGGTATTCAAGAAGCTTGCCACCACTTCCTCTAAGGTGATAGTATTTGATCATGATAACTGCGAGAAGGTGATCAGATGTGCAGGTTATCACCCATCATTTGATGGACAATTTACTATATCGTAGGTGTATTAATGTAGTGATTGTTCACTTCTAATTATAACTATTCTGTAAAGAGATGCATGAACACCTTCCGTTATCATGCATCCTGTTGGAAAACCGTGGTACTTAATCGCGCTAGGCTCCAATGAGGAGGTATTTATATGTTTGCAGCAAAACTGCGAAACAAACATCTAGTGTACTACTCCTAGTATTGTACTACCTCCTGTTCCAAAGTATTAGGGCTGGACATAAAACTCGAAACTCGACGAGTTTAATGAGCACTTGTTTTCTCGACTCATTCAAAATCGACTCGTTTCCTTAACGATCTTGGCTGAGCTGCAGTTTTTGCTCGATATCCTTAACGAGCTAAATGATCGAGTTAACGATGTTCATGAGCTACTCGTTAAGCTCAGTAACAACCAAGGTAAGGCCCACTTATGTTGCTACATGTCTAATCTGGCAGCCCATCTAAGGCAAACATCTACCCCATTGTGTAAGACTGATCAATCCAAGAGCGAGAGCGACCGACCAAAAACCTTAGCCTAGACTCTCCCGATCGATTCAGAATATTTCTCATGTGTCTCGTCAACTCGTCATCTCCCACTGCATACCCCATCTCCATCTTCTCGATCTGAATCTGCTAACCGCGGCACTTACCGAACCCTGCCGACTGTTGTTTTTAAATATCGGTATGCCTCTGGCTGAGGCTGATACATTTTCATAACGAGCAGCTCGTGAGCGCTCGTTAACATCTAATGAACCGTGCTGAGCTTTAGTTTTTGCTCATTATCCTTAACAAGTTTAATGATCTAAGCCTTAATGAGCATGAGCCTTAACGAGCGGAGCCTTAACGGGTCGAGCTGCTCGATAGCCCAGCCCTACAAAGTATAATCCTTTTTAGCAAACTGAACAAACATCATCTGGTCAAACATGACAGCAGTAGTAACTCTAGTCAGCGTACACGGCAGTGTGCTGGCCGAGATGTAATGGCCCAAGTTGTGACATGGTTAATTCAGGGCACGACAACATGCCGGCCTAGCTATATAATGCGCCAGGATTTCAGATGGTTAATTTAGTGCACTTAAGCATGCAAACCAAGCTAATCGGCGACCTGGATGCAGCTCCAAAGGCCTTGCAAAAAAACTTGTTCAAAGAGCCATCCCATCTTCCCCATCTCGGTTGTTTTTATCCCCACTCGCCAATGCCTCCTGGCCCCGCATTTGGGATCGTCTCCAGTGCATGCTTCGCACATTTTCCTTGCCATCTCGCCCGCTGCATCGGATCTTGTAGGCTGCATGCCACCCCTCTCCAAAAGTCCCCTGATAGTCATACTCTGGTCCGACCTCTTCCCCCCAATCCATCCTGATGTCGCAATCGACGCACAACCCACTGCATGGTGTCTAGAGCAAGGTCGGCGATGACGTTTTCAACGAAATTGCTATGTGTCTAGACACTACCAGCTCCGCCTGGCTGGCAGCATGCTCCAAGGAGCTGTACCGCCAAGTCACGGGTGTTAAAGGTAGCAGATGCCCCAACGACCACTGCGGGACATTCGTCCCCTACAACGACGTCTGCGAACACATAATCTGGTGCTTTCATGGCCATCAAGTCTACATGGAGCCTGGATGCGAGTTCATCACCTTGTCGGTAGAGCTAACACCTATGGTAGAGCTCGTCCGCCACCTCAGAGTTGCCCACTCGAGGACTACGCTCATAATGCCCTATAGCCACAAACACTAGGAGCCGTCTAAGCCGGTGCCCACATGGGGATCGCGGAGAGCGGATATCATCACCATCAGGAAAGAGGGCATTGTGTTCGTCGCCCAAATTGATGGCCACACCACGGACATTGTCATATCCCCCAGGTTCGTCAGTTCAGGGGCGTGTGAATCATCGCGGTACAAGGTGAAGCTTTGGTCGTTGTCTCTGTGGCATGAGCTCCATGCGGTCGAAATGGTGGCGACATCTGAGCTGACGAGCAGGCCATCATCGGCCGAAGTCGCCCTAGAAGGGCTCAGGTCATACATGTCGCAGCCATGGTGTTACCTGGAAGCTTCCGAACTGTTCGTCGGAATTCCCTATGGATTAGGAGTATTGCATCAACAAGTTAACCGAGATAAAACATCTAAATATTCTTTGTGATGATCCCAATGTTAAGATATGTAACATCATACTAATTAATTACTACTTTATGTTGGTGATAGATTCAATTTTTATGGGGAGAGGTGGAACAAGTTTGCGGCAATGTATACCTATTTCCAATGTACACTGCTGACATAGTGGTCCTATAGGCGATGGTGTGAAAAGGAAAGAGTAATAGGCTGGAAAGAAAGTGCTACCTGGCCAGCACTTGACACGCTGTTGCGTTATGCCGAGTATTTTGTATGGAGGTCTTAAGTTGCTACTGCTAATCTATTTTGTAGTATACATATGTAGTGGTACTTGTTCAGATCGAGTGCTGAATATGGACTCTCTTTCCTTATGAGTCATGGCCTTGCTACAACTATTGAATTTCAATATCTTCATTGCTGAATCTGTCATTTCTTTTGGCCATTGTCTGTACTGCTGAACCGGTCACTTTGAAATGCTGCTGAATCTGTCAAGTGGTGCTAAATATGAACTGGGAATCTATAGATATTTTTTCTGTCTTATTCTATACTGCTCAAGCTTCAAATGCTACTCAATCTATCAAATGTTATGTCGTTACTATTACTATGGTATTTTCTAGAACTAATACTGATGTACTGGTACTTGTTTAGATCAAGTGCAGTAGATGGTCTTGCTTTCCTTTTTAAACTTGGTTTTGTCACAATCTAGATGAGGCTTGGGCATTTTGGGATGCATATATATGGGGGTCACACTGGTATTAATGTGAAGAGGAGGTATGCACACAAAAGCATACTTGATCGTCAGTTATGCTTGCTCTAATGATCGAGTGTGTTTGGAGAAAAGGGCAAACTAATCGTGCGACAAGTTTTTTAGAGCTGAAACATGAACGGGTTCTCTCTGTACTGCTATTGAGTTTCAGTGTCTATATAGCTAAAACAGTCACTTTGGAATGCTGCAAAATTGGTCAAGTACTACTGAATATGAACTAGGAATCTGTCGATATTTTTTTGTCATATTATGTACTACTTGATCTTTCAAATGCTACTGAATTTGTAAAAAACTTATGTCACTGCTGCTGGGCTGCTTGCACTAGAGCTTTTGCATGTGTGTCATCAGAACCGTTGGATGTGTTTTGGATAGAAATGAGAGGGTACCAAGTGAAGTCATTGGATAGCAGTCCAGTTTTGGCGCACGCGGTCTGTGTCTCTTGTTCTTTAGATATTTTTACACGAATATATGTCAAAAGAATTATCATTTCTTTTTCCCTCTAGTAGTGAGGTCTGTGTTCCGAATCTGGCTGAGCCACAGCATAATGCAAATTTTACTAAAGAGGAGGTAAAATCTAGCCCATTCGACCCGTCTTTAGCCCAGAACAATTTAATTAGGCCTTGTAGGGGTCAGGGGACTTGCTGACGACATCCCATTTAAATATTTATCAAGGAGCCCATGGAGAATAGTGCATGGAGTATAGTAGATCTAGAATAGCCCAAAATGTTTAATTCGGCGTTGTTGGAATTTCCCTTTAAAACAAAAAGAAAAAACAACCTACCCATGTTTTTAAGAAACTACTTCATTATCTGGCATTTAATAAATTGAGATGCCCACGATTCTTCTAATGTGAGGCTGACATAACGGACCCACCAGCCTGAATAAATGACTGATGCAGTGAGCAAAGCTATCAAGTTTGGAAGACGAAGGCGCGACAGAGGGTAAAAAAGCTATCATACACACGTTTCTTCTAATGGGAGGATGACATGTGGGGCCCAGCAGCGTGATTAAACAGTAGATGCATCGAACATCGCTATCAAGTTTGGAATAGGGTAACATGAGCGAAGGAAAAAATCCAGCATAAACACGTTTCTTCTAATGAGAGGATGGCATGTGGGGCTCAGGAGGTTGGTTAAACGGTATATGCATCTAGCAGCATTATCAACTCGTTACGGGGTAGCGCGAGCGAAGGAAAAAATTCCATCATACATACGATTATTCTAATGAGAGGATGACATGTGGGTCCTACGAGGTTGATTAGACGGTAGATGCATCGAACAGCTCTATCAACTTCGGAACAGGGTAGCGCGAGCGAAGGAAAAAAATCCATCATACACACATTTCTTCTAATGAGAGGATGACATGTGGGGCTTGGGAGGTTGGTTAAATGGTAGATGCGTCGAGCAGCGCTATCAACTCGAAATGGGGTAGCGCCAGTGAAGGAAAAAATTCCATCATACACACGTTTCTTCTAATGAGAGGATGACATGTGGATCCCAGGAGGTTGATTAGATGGTAGATGCATCGAACAACGCTATCAAGTTCGGAACAAGGTAGCACAAGAGAAGGAAAAATCCATCATACACACGTTTCTTCTAATGAGAGGATGACATGTGGGGATCAGGAGGTTGGTTAAATGGTAGATGTGTCGAGAAGCGCTATCAACTCGGAACGGGGTAGCGCCGGCGAAGGAAAATATTCCATCATACACACGTTTCTTCTAATGAGAGGATGACATGTGGGTCCTAGGAGGTTGATTAGACGGTAGATGCATCGAGCAGCGCTATCAACTTTGGAACAGGGTAGCGCGAGCGAAGGAAAAAAATTCCATCATACACATGATCCTTCTGATGAGAGGCTGACATGTGGGACCTAGTTGCCTGACTAAACGGCAGACGCCTTGAGCAACGTTATCGAGTTCAAATCAGGGAGGCACAACCGAAAAGTATGGTCCGCTAGAGACATTGACATCCAGGACCCACACGCCTCAAAAGACTTCGGCGAGTCAACATCGCGCGAGGAAACGAAAATCTTGCTTCTTCCACGCGCCAGCCGAGCTTCCTCCATGTTTTTAGCAGATCCGTCGTAGTAGAGGGCCACGAAACCGAAAAAAAAGGTTTCCATGGGCCACGACCGAGTCAAGAATTTCGTCGCGGAAGACACGCCTTCTACGATGACCGTCGGGCCAATTCGTTGTGGAAGGAAGCTTTTCTTGTAGTGTTATGTTGGATCAACCATGCAAGTTTCACATGCCAAATCCCAGTAAGCCAGTAAATCATACAACCCGGCAGTGTGAGTGGTTTCAGTGGGCAGGACAAGGTAACCCGGACAACGGGCCACCCCTGGCCGCGCCACTAGCTGGTGTGGCCACCCTGGCCCACTCCTGGCTCTCCCCTTTGGCGTATATTATCCCCACAAAACCCTAATACCTGGGGAGTGACCACAGAAAGATTCCTCCGCCTCTGTGGGGCGGAAAACTACAGATAGAGAAAGATCTCTCCAGCAGACAAAGTTCTGCCGGGGGAATTCCTTCCTAGAGAGGGGAGATCGTCATCCTGGGCTTCATCGGGATCATCATCATCACCACCACCATCATCTCCACTAGCACCATCATCAACACTCCATACCGCTATAACAATTGGGTTTAATCTTGCATAGTTCTTAGAGGAAACTTTCCCGGTGTTGATTACTTGTTGTAGTTGATGTTATTGAGTGGAACCATTGAATTATTGTTATGTTCAGATTGTTGCTTATCATTATACCATCTCTGATCTTGATCCATTATATGTCTTGTGAGTAGTTCGTTTAGTTCTTGAGGACATGGGAGAAGTCATGTTGTTAAGTCTGTTTGCTAAGTATTTACAGAGAATTCGTGCTCCAAGACACTCGCCAACACCTTCTTCTCCTCGTTGGGTTCGACACTCTTACTTATCGAAAATACTAGGACACACTCCCTATACTTGTGGCTCATCAACCATCACAACAACCTTGGCAACCACAACTCACATGAGGGAATGCTCAGCAAATGATGTTGCCACCACCTCCGCCGAGGTATGAGAATCATGACAAAAGAGATGCAGTGCATCAGGTGGAGAACCAGAACCAGCTGAACCAAAGAAACCCCGACAATTATAGGAGAAATGAGTACAGGGAACATCACCAAGCGTACTATGTGCTTACCACGGAAGAAACTGATAGAAAAAGCATGTAGGGACGACATATGGAGGTCAATGCAGTTATGTCGGCGGTGCCGAGGTATATGCATTGGTCTGATCAGGAAATTACATGGAGTATCAAGGATCGCCCCAGGCTCATGCGGAGTCCTGGATCATATGCTCTAGTGCTTGACCCAACCTTCATCGGGCCAAACATCAACATAAAATTGTTGATTGACAATGGCAGCACCATTAATATATTGTATAAGGACTCCATGCACAAGTTGGGAATATCAGAGAATATGCTACAAGCAACGAAGACAACTTTCCATGGCATTGTGTCGGGTTTATCCTGCGGGCCTATTAGGAAGGTCCGAATTGATGTGTTATTCATCACGAGGGAGAACTGCCGAAATGAGAACTTGGAATTCAAGGTAGTGCACCTGGGCAGTTGTTACCATGCATTACTCGGTAGGACAACTCTTTCAAAGTTTATGGCAAGTGACCACATTAGTTACTAAAAGATGAAGATGCTAGGACCAAATGGGGTCATCACCATAGTAGAGGACTTCAGGCCCTCCATGGAGTGTGCCTCAGCCGGGTCAAACCTGGCCGAGTCATTGGTGATCGCCCAAGAGAAGAAAAGGATCCAAGAGGTTGCATAATTGGCTCAGTCCGCGCAGCTGAATATGCCGGCTCTGAGTAACCCGCATGGAAGTGTGTCATTTAGCCGACAAAATATACCAAGAAGGTGCCCATTGATGATCAGTTACCAGATCACACCATAACTATTGGTGTAGGCCTTGGCGACAAATAGGAAAGCATGATCATCAGCTTCCTTCAGGAGAATCGAGATATCTTTGCTTGGTCCACACCAGATCTACAAGGTGTACCGAGGGAGCTAGCCGAGAACTCTTTGCACGTCAGACCCGGTGCAAAGCCGGTGAAGCAACCTCTCTACCGCTTCACTGAAGACAGGAGAAAAGTCATTGGTGATGAGATAGCTCGGCTCCTTGCAACCGAGTTTATCATGGAAGTACTTTACTCGGGTTGGTGGTCTAATTCTGTGCTAGTAGAAAAGAAGAAGGATGATCCGGATTTAGCAGTGGTGTGGCGTATGTGTATCGATTACACGAACCTGAATAAGGCTAGTCCAAAAGATCTGTTCCCACTGCCGAGGATAGATCAGGTCATTGACTCAACCACTAGGTGTGATCTGTTGTCATTTGTAGATGCGTATTCTAGTTTCCACCAGATACCCTTGATCCCGGAAGATCAAATAAAGACTGCTTTCATTACCCATATGGGGCTTATTGCTATCGCACCATGCCATTTGGCTTACGTCATGCAGGGGAAACATATTAAAGATGCATGCCAAAATACTTGCACGATCAAATTTGAAAAAATGTACAAGTATATGTAGATGATGTGGTGATAAAAACCAAGGAAAGTAAAACACACTTAGAAGATATTCGACAAACATTTGGAAACTCAAGGAGGTTCCTAATGAAGCTTAACCCGGAAAAGTGCACTTTTGGTGTCCCGGCTAGAAATTACTTGGTTTCCTCGTGTCCATCTGAGGTATCAAGCAAACCCCACTAAAATCCGATCCATCGAACGAATGGAACTGCTGAAGTGTCTTAATGATGTCCAGAAGTTCACTGGTTGTGTGGCATCATTAAGTTGGTTTGTATGTCGGCTGGGAGAAAAGGCATTGCCTCTATATCAGTTAATGAAAAAATTATATAAGTTCATATGGACACGGCAAGCAGATAGTGCATTTCATGAACTAAAAAATATTTCAGCCTCTGCACCTGTGTTAGCCTCACCACTATCCAAATAGCCGATGTTGCTCTACATAGCAGCGACCAACCGAGTCGTAAGTGTCGTGATAGTGGTTGAGCGTGACGAGGAAGGTAAGTCTGTGAAGAGGCCAGTATATTACCTAAGTGAAGTATTATCCACTTCAAAGCAAAACTATCCACATTATCAGAAAATGGCATATGGCGTCTTCATGTCAACCAAAATGCTAAAGCACTATTTTGAGGAATATCCTGTAGAGGTGATATATGAAGCACCTATATCCGAGATAATGAGTAACAAGGATGCAAGTGGTAGGATCGCAAAATGGGCAATTGAGTTAGCCCCATATGCTCAACAATATGATAGAAGACATGCGATCAAATCTCAGGCAGTGGCTAACTTTTTCATGGATTAGGCGGAAATGCAGTACGAGCCGCCCTTGCCGGATTCAAACTACTGGAGAATGCACTTTGATGGATCAAAGTTGAAGGACAAATTAAGGGCCGGGGTAGTCCTTACCTCGCCCAAGAAAGTCCAGTTAAGATATGTGCTTCAGATCCATTTTCGAGCATCAAACAATGTGGCCGAGTATGAAGCGCTCGTTCATGGGCTGAAAGTGGCAAAGGAAATTGGGATACGTCAGATACAATGCTTCGGAGATTCAGATTTAGTGGTGCAGCAAGTTTCTGGTCATTGGGATGCATTGGACGCAAACATGGCCATGTCTAGATTCCATGTCCAGAAGATATGTGGCTACTTCGAGGGATGCAAATTCCATCATGTGCCAAGAGCTGAAAATGATGCAGTCGACCTATTATCTAAACTGGGTTCATCTCAGGAGGCCATCCCACTAGGAGTTGCTGTGGAGCATCTAAGAAAACCATCTATTACCCCTTCACCCGAACCCGAGTCAATTTAAATCCCGGCAAACCCCGGATCAGAAGCTTCCCCAATGGACATTGACTGGGGGAATAACTTGGCAAACCCAAGGACTACCACGGCAAACTCGGGGATTGCCTTGCAGAACCCGTGGACTCTTCGGCTTGATCCTATAGAGGTTATGTCGGTTGATCCAATGGGGATTGACGAAGTACTTTTCCTGGCCCGTGCTATACCAGCATGGGCACATCCAATATTTGAATTCTTGAAAGATGCAATTTTGCCAAGTGATGAGGTACTCTCTAGGCAAGTGCATAGAAGTGCAAAGGCATATACCATAATCAACATCGAGTTATACAAGAGAAGCGTCACAAGTGTCCTGCAGCACTGTGTTGATACAACAGAAGGGTAGGAAATCCTCCAAGATATACATCAGGGTGAATCTGGGCATCATGTGTCGTCCAGGTCCTTAGGAGCCAAAGCTTTTCGACATGGATTTTACTAGCCTAATGCTTTGAAACAGGCTGAAGACCTCGTGAAGAAATGCAATGGGTGTCATAGGTACGCTAGCAAGATACATATGCCAACTTCTGAACTCAAAACTATACCTATCACTTGGCCATTTGCTATGTGGTGCTTGGATATGGTTGGACCATTTAGGCCAGTCAGGGGAAACATGACCCATATCTTAGTTATGGTGGACAAGTTTACAAAGTGGATTGAAGTAAAGCCTATAATAAAGTGTGATGGAGATACTGCCATGTCATTTCTCAAGGACATTATCTTGAGATACGGGTATCTACACAGTATCATAACAGATAATGGCACAAATTTCGCCGAATGAGCGTTTGCCCGGCTCTGCCAAGACAAAAGAATTCGGCTAGATGTCGCATCAGCAGCCCACCCCGCATTGAACGGGCAAGTGGAAAGATCCAATAGACTAATACTATCCGGTATAAAACCCTAGCTCATTGAGCCGCTGCAAAGATTAGTGGGGTGCTGGATTGATGAACTCCCAGCGGTATTATGGAGCCTAAGAACAACTCCAAATTGTTCAATAGGATATACGCCATTTTTTCTGGTATATGGGGATGAGGCTGTACCGACATAGAGCTTGACTTGCCTAGAGTAACCCAAGACACAAAAGCTGAAGTGCAAGAAGCCCAACAAAATGATGTTGATCTGTTGGAAGAGGCAAGAGAGTTGGCATTGTCCAGATTCACCATATATTAGCAAAATCTCCTATGCTATCATAGCCATAAAGTGAACCCCTGAGTTCCGGGAAGGTGATTTAGTACTTTCGGCTGGTGTAACGCACTGCCGGCATGCATAAGCTCTCACCCCCATGGGAAGGACCATTCATTGTGAGCAAAACCTTGCACAATGATGCGTACTATCTTATAGATGCTCAACCACAGGAGAAGAACAAGGCGAACAGGGCAAGAGAAGAATCAAAAAGGCCATGGAACGTAGCACTACTTCGTCCATTTTACACTTAGCCAAAAGTGTATGTATCACTACAAGAAAAGTTGGCTTTTACAACAGACGATTTTCGTGGTTGAAGGCCCGTTTTTCGTGGCCGAAGAGTCTTGCACGACGGATGGCCTTCGTGGTAAAAGCCCCGTCACAAATGAATTAACCACGGGTTTTTTTCGCCCGTGGCGGATTGCACCCTTCAGCAACGAAAACATGTTCCGTCGTAGATCTGTTCGCCAGCCATGCTGACGGCTGACGTCATGCAAACTACCACGTGGCAGCCCGTTAGCGGCCGGTTACCGCCGTTAATGGTCATAGAAACCATGGCAGAATCCAGGCCCAACCAAGTCCTGCTAAGTACTAACTAGGCTGACCCATCATGGGAGCCCAACAAGAAGATGTCCCGTTACTGTTTTGTCCGACACTATTTGAAATAGGCCCAGAGATGCGGCCCGTGAACTTTCAGGCCCGATTCTATTTCGTCCTACAGAAGGCCCATGTTTTTCCAACAATGTGCTGCCACTTGAGGCCTGCACAAGTCCGGCCCTGCAATGCTCAGGCCTGTTACCAATTTAGCCTTTTATTGTTCAGTCATGTTACTGTTTCCACCTTTTAGGAATTTCGACCCGTTACTGTTTAGGCCCTTTAGTGTTTGGGCTTTTGCCTGTTAAGGCCGACACTGTTTGGCCTGTTACTGTACTGGCCTGCCACCGTACTGGCCTTTTGCTGTTGATACCTTTTACGGTTCCGACCTTTTACTGTTCCGGCCTTTTCACTGTTCTGGCCTTTTACTGTTCTGGCCTTTTATGGTTCTGTCCTTTTACTGTTCTGGCCTTTTGCTGCTACGGCCTTTTACTGTTCTGGCCTTTTACTGTTCTGGCCTTTTACTGTTATGGTCCTTTACTGTTCTGGCCTTTTACTGTTCTAGCATTTCACTGTTCTGGCCTTTTACTGTTCTGGCCTTTTACTATTCTGACCGCTTTGAGCCATCCATGCGCATGTTGTTACTATTTCGGACTTTTATTTGCTAGCGCCTACTTTTCACAGAACATGTGAATATCAAGACATTAATTAGTAAACACACAAAAATTAACATTAGTTATTACACAACAATAAAAGTTTGTTACAATAGGTTATACAACAAGATCGTAATTCCGATAGATTTCAACATGTCAGTACCATCAATAAAAGATCGATACATGGCGATTCGCTTCATTGTATCATCTGTCCTCTTCAAAATTTCAGCTACAGATCTAAGAGCAGCTACACCCTTTCGTTTTGCATGCAATACAACATTTATATATTTATCACATGTAGGAGTTGTTCTAGGTGGACTGTTAAGTAAGTTTGCTTCGGCAATGCAATGGGAGGATGGATGGGACGAGGGATCACAACTTTCAGTCCTGCCTTCCAAGGACTCCTGCTAGGTTTTAACTGCAGTCTGCTAAAATATGGTGAAACAGGTTAAAACAAACAACAAGGGAAACAAGTAGTATTATATAAATTAGAGATCATTTTAAAGTAAGTATGAACTTACAGTAGCACGTTCGGGCTGACAGTAGGTCCTTCTCGAGCGGGTGCAACTCCTGGTCAATCTTCCAGAAGAATGTGAGCAGAGCAGTTGGAACTCTGGTCCTTGTACTCCATTGTCATTTCTTTGCATGACATTTGAAACCAAGTTGGTTGGTTTGGAAGGATTAAAAATCTTGAAAACCACCAAAAACATAGCATTAAAAATTACCAGACGTATGTTTCAAACTAGATAGCTGGTTTGGAAGGATGAAAGCAGGTGAAAACACCAACATATAGCATTAAAATGACCAGATATATCATCCAAACTAGATGGACATTTTACAAATTAAGCATTCGCACATATATTCACAATTGAACATAAATGCAAATGTCATGGCAAGTTCTTAGGTAGAATGACAACTAATTAACATGACAAGAAATTGGCCTAAGTAACACAAGGAAACCTCATGATTCAGCCTTGCTGGGCGTCAGATTGTCAGTGTTGGATCCTCTATGAGTTGTTTGCATGACCCATGCGAGCGCTTGGAAAGAATAGAATCTATGAGTTCGTGTTGGAGGATTAAACCGATAGCGCGAGAATAAACAAAGGGAATAAAAGCAAGAAGCTAATGAGGTGGATAGGACCTACAAGATGAAGGGCGCAAACGAAAAGGCAATAGCATCCAGGATATTGAGCAACATCCTGAGGATTTTGTATCTTACGAGTAACAAAAATATAGCAAACGGGCAAGAGAAATTACCGCTGTGCGGCGAGGACGGGTGGGACGGGCAAGTGGGCGGTGGGGGCGGCGGCTCGGCATTTCAGGGTCAGCAACGAATGATTCAGTGAACCAGCCCTGGTAGGGTAGACGACGGTGTTGGCGAAGCAGATCCAGTGCCGCGAGGGAGTCGGTGAAATAGTTCTGGTAAAGAGCGCCTATAGTGGAACTCCAGTGTGGAAGAGAGGGCCGGTGATGAGGCAGCTACAGGAAGGTCGAGGTTGGAGGGGTGTGGGCGGGGAAGAGACGATGTGGGGATATAGGTGGGATGATGCACATTTACGACCTATACCCCTCTATTATTGCAGTACTACCTGAAGGAAATATGACCTGAGAGGCAATAATAAAGTTGTTATTATGTATTCCTTGTATATGATAGATGTTTATTTTGCATGCTATAATTGTATTGATAGGAAACATCAATACATGTGTGTTTAATAAACAAAAAGGGTTCCTAGTTATGCCTCTCTTATAGACTAGCTTGTTGATTAACAAGATGATCAAGGTTTCCTGATCATGGACATTGGATGTTGTTAATAACAAGGTCACAGCATTTGTGAAATGATGTGATGAACATTCATCCGAAGTATAGCATTATGATCAAGTCATTATGTTTATCCTTAGACCATGAGATCATGTTAATTGCTAACACCGGAAGAGTATCTTGATAACATCAAACGTCACACCGTAACATGGTGACTATAAAGATGGTTCAGTACTACGAAGGTGTTATGTTGAGGCTCATGGATCAAGAGTCGAATTTTTCAATCCAGATGACGGATAGATATACTCTGGGCCCTCTCGGTGATATCACATTAGGATAGCTTGCAAGCAAGTGATGTGATCACTAGAATGTTATATCACGGGAACGAGAAAAGAGTGCATGTCGGTAACGAGATCAAACTAGGTATGGAGATACCGATGATCGAATCTTGGACATGTAATATATCGAGAGACAAAGGGATTTAGTTACAAGCGTTAAAGTTTCTCACGATCACAGGAGTCATCGTTGAATGTGTAGGAGTCAGTACGGATCTCCGTGTCGGCTGCTGATTATTGATCGGAGAAGGGTCTCGATCATGTCTGCATTATTCGTGAACCGTAGGGTGGCACACTTAAGAGTTACCGGACACCATTTTGGAGCACATATGTTTCATACGAAAGAATTGCAAAGCGCTGGAATTATTTCAATAGAAACCGGAAATTGTTTCGGGTGAAATTGCAGAAGGTGGTTCTGCATGTGATATTGAAATATTGCAAGGGGCTATATGTGAATGTTTGTTAATTAAAGTAATTAACAAAATTCTGAATAAATTTAATAAAAAGAGTTTTATTAAATGAGAGAGCATTAAATTTGGAGAAATTTAATGCATTTAAAGTGGAGACTTTAAAAGGGAATGTGAAGAGGCATTTTAATGTGGAGGCGGTCCCACCACATGAATGGGGAGGTGAGGGTCACCCCCATGCATGACCATGGAGAGAAGGCACCCCTCCTCCTATAAAAGGCCACCCATTCCCTCCTTCATCCTCACACCTCCTTGTGAAGGATCTCTCTCCCCCTCTAGAATTATTCCCCCATGGTCTCGGATTAGCGAGATACATGTTCCTGGTGGCATTTCGTCTCGAAGGAGTTGCTCCTTCCGCTGGATCGCTGGAGCGAGGAGGTGGAGGTTGTCAGGTGGCTTGAACGTGTGTGCGAGGACGGATGCGCTACTGATTTGCGACGCTCGGACTTCCACACGATCTTGAGATCAGCAAGCATACGACTACATCAACCACGAGTTCCTACTCGTTAACAAAACTCGTTGTCTTCGAGGGTAAGTTCTGTATGGATGTATGTCCACCCGTTGCTCTGTATCTAGTAGATAGATCTTGGCGTATAGTTCTCATCGTAGGAATTTTTTTTGTTTTCTATGCTGCGGACCCAACAGTGGTATCAGAGCCTGATCTATGCGTAGGTGCTTTGCACGGGTAGTACACATATGTTTATATGTGGGCGATGATGATCATGTTATTGCATCTTCTATGTACTTTGGATATTGGTGGCATAGTGGGATGAAGCGGCCCGGACCAACCTTACATGTCATCGTACATGAGACCGGTTCCACGACTGACATGCAACTAGTTTTGCATAAGTGGCTAGCGGGTGTCTGTCTCTCCTACTATAGTCAATATCTGATTTACAACGAGTTGCTAATAACTTGGTTATCCTCGTTGTGGTTCATGTTCGTAGGTAAGACCGGTTCTATCTCCGAAAGCCCTAAGCCACGTAAAACTTGCAATTGATAAATTAGAGGCGTCTAGTTTAGATCGTTGCTGGGCTAGTGTCTTGATATGGTATTGTTGTAAGTAGATGTATGATAGATACTCTTACAACTCACTTAACGTGTAAGTTCCATATACCTTGGCCTTACACACAAAGGAATGATAGAGATCATACCACGATGCAAATGATAGAGATCAAATGGATGGACCATATCACCTCACTTCACACATTAGCATCTTATATTGCTAGTTTGGCAGTTTTGGTAGAATTATAAGATGCTCCCTCATTTAGATATCAAGATAAAATGTGTTCTTCCTTAAGTATGTACCGTTTTGTGGATCGTGTTTTGAGGCATCACGTGATGATCGGGTGTTCTCGACTCTACGCTTTCATACAACGGGTGTAAGACACTTTTACACACGCAAATACTAAGGTTCTTACTTAACGAGCCTAGCATGTACAAACATGGCCTCGGAACACGGACCGAAAGGTTAAGCATGAGTCATATAGTTGATATGATGCCCATATAGATGCTCGCCTTTGAAGCTACACCGACTCACGTGATGATCGGACTTGGTGTAGTGGATTTGGTTCATGTAATCACCAAAAGGACACGAGGGATGTCGTTTTTGAGTGGGATTTCATTAGTAATTTGGATTAGTTGAACTCAATATATCATAAACTTAGTCTAAACATATTTTACAAATTCTGTTGTAGATGGCACCACCTGCTTTTAATTTCAATGTGTTCATGGAGAAAGAGAAGCTTGCTGCGAATGGTAGCAACTTCACCAACTGGGCTATGAATTTGAGGATTCTCCTCACTGCTGCACAAAAGCAATATGTGCTAGAGGCGCCGCCCACCAGCTCCTGATGCCCCTGACGAGGAAAAGAACGTCTATATAACTCGTCAGGAGGACCACAACTTAGTTCATTGCGGCATACTGTATGGGCTAGAGCCAGAACTTCGAAAACGTTTCAAAAATGGCAATGCCTTTGATACCATGGGATAATTGAAAATGATTTTCGATACCCATGCTGCCGTAGAGAGTTATAATGCTTCTGAAAAGTTCTTTAGCTGCATGATGGAAGAGAACAGCTCCGTTAGTGAGCATGTACTCAAAATGTCTGGGTACGCCGATAAGCTTGTGTCCTTGGGAATAATGATTCCCATTGAATTAGGCATACATCGTGTTCTCCAATCTCTGCCACCTAGCTACAAGAGCTTCGTGATGAACTATAATATGCAGGGCATGAAGAAGTCTCTTCCCGAGCTTCTGTCAATGCTTAAGACAGGAGATTAGGAAAGAACATCAAGTGTTGATGATCAATAAGACCACTGGTTTCAAGAAGGACAAGAAAGGCAAGGAAGGAAAGAAGGGCGGCAAATGTTGCCGCTACCAAAAGAAACCCCGAGCTAGCCCTAAGTCGATAATCGAGTGCTACTATTGCAAGGACTGCCATTGAAGCATAATCGCCCCAAGTATTTGGCCGACAAGAAGGCCGGCAAGGCAAACAAAGGTATATGTGATATACATGTTATTGATGTGTACTTGACTAGTACTCGCAGTAGCACCTGGGTATTTGATACGGGATCGGTTGCTAATATATGTAACTCGGTTCAGGGGCTGCGGAACAAGCCACAACTAGCAAGGGATGAGGTCACGATGCGGGTCGGCAATGGATCAAGAGTTGATGTGATCGCCGTCGAAACGCTGCCTCTCCATATGCCGTCGGGATTAGTTATAAACCTGAATGATTGTTATTTGGTGCCTGCACTGAGCATGAACATTGTATCCGGATCGTGTTTGATGCAAAGTGGTTATTCGTTTAAGTCTGAAAACAATGGTTGTTCGATTTATATGAATAATATCTTTTATGGTCATGCACCTATGTTGAATGGTTTATTTCTGTTGGATCTCGATAGTAGTATTACGCATATTCATAATGTTGATGCTAAAAGGATTAAACTTGATAATGATATATCTACATATATGTGGCACTGCCGTCTAGGTCATATTGGCGTTAAACGCATGAAGAAACTCCATTCTGATGGACTTTTGGAATCACTTGATTTTGAATCATTTGATACATGTGAGCCATGCCTTATGGGCAAGATGACTAGAACGCCGTTTTCCGGTTCAATGGAACGGGCGACGGATTTATTGGAAATCATACATACCGATATGTGTGGACCAATGAGTGTGTCGGTGCAAGGTGGATATCGTTATTTTGTTACTTTCACGGATGATTTGAGTAGATACTGGTATATCTCTTTGATGAAACATAAGTCTAAAACCTTTGAAAGGTTCAAAGAATTTCAGAATGAAGTGGAAAATCATCGTAACAGAAAGATCAAATTTTTGCGGTCCGACCGTGGAGGAGAGTATCTTAGTTACGAGTTTAGCACACATATGAAAGACTGTGGAATAGTTTCACAACTCACGCCTGCCGGAACACCACAATGTAATGGTGTGTCAGAACGTCGTAATCGTACTTTATTGGATATGGTTCGATCTATGATGTCTCTGACTGACTTACCTCTGTCATTTTGAGGTTATGCACTGGAAACAGCTGCAGTCACTTTAAATCAGGCACCATCTAAATCCGTTGAAAAGACACTGTATGAATTATGGTTTGGAAACAAACCTAAGCTGTCATTTCTTAAAGTTTGGGGATGCGATGTTTATGTGAAGAAACTTCAACCGGATAAACTCGAATCCAAAGCGGAAAAATGCGTCTTCATAGGATACCCTAAGGAAACGATTGGGTATACCTTCTATCACAGATCCAAGGGCAAGGTCTTTGTTGCCAAGAATGGATCCTTTCTTGAGAACGAGTTTCTCGTGAAAGGTGTGAGTAGTCGGAAGGTAGAACTCGAAGAGGTTATTGAAACTTCTCTTCATGAAATGGCGAGTAGCGCAGCTCTGGAAGTTGTTTCGGAGTTGACTCCACCTGATGAAGAGAGAGCTAATGATAATGATCATGAAACTCCGAAAGAGGACACTACCGAACCTCGCAGGTCAAGCAGGACATGTGCAGCTCCTGAACTGTACGGCAATCCTGTTGTGAATTTCATGGTTGATGAAATGGATGACCCTGTGACGTATGAAGAAGCGATGATGATCCCGGATTCCAACAAATGGCTAGAAGCCATGAAATCCGAGATGGAATCCATGTACGAAAACTAGGTTTGGACCTTGGTGGACTTACCTCACGATCGAAAGGCCGTTAAGAATAAATGGATTTTCAAAAGAAAAACTGATGTTGATGGTAATGTAACCATCTATAAGGCTCGACTTGTTGCAAAGGGGTTTCGACAAATTCAAGGAGTTGACTATGATGAGACATTCTCTCCCGTAGCGATGTTTAAGTCGGTTAGGATTATGTTAGCAATTGCTGCATATTTCGATTATGAAATATGGAAGATGGATGTCAAAATTACGTTCCTCAATGGTAATTTTGAAGAAGAGTTGTATCTGATACAACCTAAGGGTTTTGTCGATCCTAAGGATGCTGATAAGGTGTGCAAACTTTAGCGATCCATCTATGGACTGAAGCAAGCATCCCGGAGTTGGAATCTCTGCTTTGATGAGGTGATCAAAGAGTTTGGATTTGTCCAAACTTATGGAGAGACTTGTATTTACAAGAAAGTGAGTGGGAGCAATGTGGCATTTCTGATATTATATGTGGATGACATATTATTGATTGGAAATAATATAGATCTTTTAAACAGTGTTAAAAGTTATCTAAACAGCAAATTTTCGATGAAGGACCTTGGTGAAGCTTCATATATATTAGGCATTAAAATCTATAGAGATAGATCAAGACGTCTAATTGGGCTATCGCAGAGTACATACCTTGATAAGATATTAAAGAAGTTTAATATGGATGGAAGTAAGAAGGGGTACTTACCTATGTTGCAAGGCAAGACATTGAGTAAGACTCAAAGTCCGGCTACGGCGGAAGAAAGAGAGATAATGGATAAGATCCCCTATGCCTCAGCCATAGGCTCTATAATGTATGCCATGCTATGTACAAGACCGGATGTGGCACATGCTATTAGTTTGACTAGTAGGTACCAATCTGATCCAGGTTCGGAACACTGGATAGCGGTCAAGAATATCCTTAAGTACTTGAGAAGAACTAAGGATATGTTTCTTGTATACGGAGGTGAAGAAGAGCTAGTCGCTAAGTGTTATGTCGATGCTAGCTTTGACACTGATCCGGATGATTCTAAGTCTCAATCCGGATACGTATTTCTCTTGAACAGAGCAGTAGTTAGTTGGAGGAGCTCCAAACAACCTGTGGTGGTTGGATCAACGAGAGGAATATGTTGTCGCTTGAAGCCAAGCAGAAGCGGTTTGGATGAAGGAGTTCATAACGGAACTAGGTGTGGTTCCTAGTGCGTTGGACCCAATGGTGATCTATTGTGACAATAATGGAGCCATATCCAACGCCAAGGAACCAAGGTCTCACAAGAATTCCAAGCATATTAAGCGCCGGTTTCACTCCATCCGTGAGCATGTCAAGGATGGAGATATAAAGATTTGTAAAGTGCACACGGACCTGAATGTAGCAGATCCGTTGACTAAAGTACTCCCTAGGGCAAAACATGATCAACACCAGAACTCCATGGGTGTTAGATTTATCACTATATAAACTAGATTATTGTCTCTAGTGCAAGTGGGAGACTGAAGGAAATATGCCCCGAGAGGCAATAATAAAGTTGTTATTATGTATTCCTTGTATATGATAGATGTTTATTTTGCATGCTATAATTGTATTGATAGGAAACATCAATACATGTGTGTTTAATAAACAAAAAGGGTTCCTAGTTATGCCTCTCTTATAGACTAGCTTGTTGATTAACAAGATGATCAAGGTTTCCTGATCATGGACATTGGATGTTGTTAATAACAAGGTCACAACATTTGTGAAATGATGTGATGAGCATTCATCCGAAGTATAGCATTACGATCAAGTCATTATGTTTATATTGCTATAACATCATACGAAGTAATCTTTATCCTTAGACCATGAGATCATGTTAATTGCTAACACCGGAAGAGTATCTTGATAACATCAAACATCACACCGTAACATGGTGACTATAAAAATGGGTTCAGTACTACGAAGGTGTTATGTTGAGGCTCATGGATCAAGAGTGGAATTTGTCAATCCAGATGACGGATAGATATACTCTGGGCCCTCTCGGTGATATCACATTAGGATAGCTTGCAAGCAAGTGATGTGATCACTAGAATGTTATATCACGGGAACAAGAAAAGAGTGCATGTCGGTAACGAGCTCAAACTAGGTATGGAGATACGGATGATCGAATCTCGGACATGTAATATATCGAGAGACAAAGGGATTTAGTTACAAGCGTTAAAGGTTCTCACGATCACAGGAGTCATCGTTGAATGTGTAGGAGTCAGTACGGATCTCCAGGTCCCGCTGCTGATTATTGATCGGAGAAGGGTCTCGATCATGTCTGCATTATTCGTGAACCGTAGGGTGGCACACTTAAGAGTTACCGGACACCATTTTGGAGCACATATGTTTCATACGAAAGAATTGCAAAGCGCGGGAACTGTTTCAATAGAAACCGGAAATTGTTTCGGGTGAAATTGCAGAAGGTGGTTCTGCATGTGATATTGAAATATTGCAAGGGGCTATATGTGAATGTTTGTTAATTAAAGTAATTAACAAAATTCTGAATAAATTTAATAAAAAGAGTTTTATTAAATGAGAGAGCATTAAATTTGGAGAAATTTAATGCATTTAAAGTGGAGACTTTAAAAGGGAATGTGAAGAGGCATTTTAATGTGGAGGGGTTACCACCACATGAATGGGGGAGGTGAGGGGTCACCCCCCATGCGCCGGCCATGGAGAGAGGGGGCACCCCCCTCCTCCTATAAAAGGCCACCCATTCCCTCCTTCATCCTCACACCTCCTTGTGAAGGATCTCTCCCCCCTCTAGAATTATTCCCCCATGGTCTCGGATTAGCGAGATACATGTTCCAGTGGCATTTAAATGCGGAAGGAGTTCTTTGCCTGCTGGATCGCTGGAGCGAGGAGGTGGAGGTTGTCCGGTGGCTTGAACGTGTGTGCGAGGATGGATGCGCTGCTGATTTGCGGCGCTCGGACTTCCACACGATCTTGAGATCGGCAAGCGTACGACTACATCAACCACGAGTTCCTACTCGTTAACAAAACTCGTTGTCTTCGAGGGTAAGTTCTCCATGGATGTATGTCCACCCGTTGCTCTGTATCTAGTAGATAGATCTTGGCGTATAGTTCTCATCGTAGGAATTTTTTTGTTTTCTATGCTGCGGACCCAACACTACCACAGTCCTTGTTTCCGGAGCAGGGATAGAAGAGGAATTTTGCATTTGCAAAAAGCGGGGCGGGATATTTGAATAGATGCGCGGGATATTTGAATAGATGTGCGCGGGATGTTTCGGCGCCATGCCAAAATTTTGAGGTTGAAGCTTCCGACGTACGCTACTCCGACGCGGCTGCTCTCATGTGTTGGCCCCATCTAGACCCACACGCCAGCGATGGTATGCTTACCAACATATAAATGAGTTTCCACACATTTGCCGAAATTGATAAACAATATATTTTGAAGGCTTTCATACAAGATGACTAAGGTCACGGCCATATCTTTGTTATAGTTTATAATAGTGTGTCCATATCTGGTAGATAGCTGCATCTTGTCATTTCAAAAGAAGATTCTGGATTTGATGCACAATGCCCAACTTTCATGAATTTCCAAACTTTCTAGCTAAATCTATGCAATAAAATGAACTTTTAACAATTTGAAGTAAATATGTCTAATTTCGAACTAGAACATGTGTGATATACCTTGCTCTTGACTTTTTAAAATAATTCAAAGATATCAAGTAATCAAATATTGGAGAACCACCGAGAGTTTTGGAAAATTCAACTTTTTGATATGAATGGTAATGACACCTAATTTCAGCCATTTTAAAAAATACAAAGAAACAAAATATAAAATGAAATGCATCCATTATTTTCTCTATTCGTGTCTCACTATGTGCACTAGCTAGTTTCCATGGAAAAATATAATCTTGAAATTTGATAATTTCTAAGAAAAAGTGTATCACAATATATATGGAGTACCATGTAAGAATATGCATGGCTTTCAAACCAAATGACCAAGGTCATGGCCATATCTCTTCTATGGCTTATAATAACCTATCCATATTTTCTATGGTGTGTATTGGCATTTAAAATATTATTTACAAAGGAAGCTTTCGAATTGGAAATTATTTCAATTTTCTAAAAGCACAACAATGGCTTTAGTCATGAAGCTACTACAAAACAAGGCTTTAAATCACACTGCCCCAATTTTCACTCAAAGTATATATAGCCTAGGGTTAATTAAGTTTAGGGTTCGGGGTTTTATTTTGGGTTGAGGGTTTAAGGTTCATGGTTTATGGTTTGGGATTTTAGGGTTTAGGATTTTAGGGTCTAGTGGTTTAGGGTTTAGGGTTGTTCAAGGTTTTAGGGTTTATGATAGTTTAGGTTTTAAGGTTTAGGGAATTTTTAATAATAATGTTCAAGCTTTATATATATGGTTATATTCATGGAATAGAATGGCGTTATCTCAATTTAATAAAAGTATTTCAAAATTTGATCTATAAGTGCATTATACCTCCTTGGTAAGGGTTTAGGGTTCTAGGGTTAGGAAGTTAGACTTCTAGGGTTAGGAGGTTATTAGGGTTTACGGTTAAGGGTTTATGATTTTCGATAATGTTCAAGCTTTATGCTTATATTCATGTAATAGAATGGCATTACCACAATTTAACGAAAGTATCTCAAATTTTGATCTATAAGTGCACGGTACCTGCTGGTTTAGGGTTTATGGGTCGGTGCTTTAGGGTTTCACGGATTAGGTTTTATGGGTTGTTTAGGGTTTAGGGATTAGCATTTTTCAATAATGCTCAAATATTTATACTTATATTCGTCGAATAGAATGGTGTTACCTGCTTTAATGAAAGTATGACAAATCTTGATCTATAAGTGCATGATACCTGCTTGGTTAGGGTTTTACAGTTTAGGTTTTATCATTGTATAGGGTTTAGAGTTTAGAGAATTTAGAATAATGCTCAAGATGTATTGTTATATTTGTCGAATAGAATGACATTACCTAATTTAATGAAAGTATCTCAAATTTTGATCTATAAAGTGCATGATACCTGCTTAGTTAGCGTTTATGGGTTGAGGGTGTGGGGTTTTAGGGTTTAGGTTTTAGGGGTTGTTTAGGGTTTAGGGTTTAGGGAATTTTCGATAATGCTGAAGATTTATGGTTATATTCGTCGAATAAAATGGCGTTAGCAAATTAAACGAAAGTATATCAAATTTTGATCTATAAGTGCATGCTACGTGCTTGGTAAGGGTTTAGGGTTTTAGGGGTTTTGGGTTTTAGGAATTTTCGAGAATTTTCAAGTTGCTTTATGCTTATATTCATTGAATAGAATGGCATTTCATCAATTTATTGAAAGTCTCTCAAATTTTGATGTATAAGTGCACAATACCTGCTTTGGTTAGGGTTTATGGGTCGAGAGTTTAGGGTTATAGGTTCTTACGGTTTAGTTTATAGGTTCTCAAATTTAGCAAATTTTAAATAATGCTCAAGATTTATGCTTATACTCGTAGAACAGAATGGGTGTTAGCTGATTTAATGAAATATCTCAAATTTTGATCAATGTGTGCATGACACATGCTTGGTTAGGGTTTATGGCTGAGGGTTTAGGGTTTAAGTTTTAGGGGTTGTTTAGGGTTTAGGGAAATTTTTTTATTACTCGGGATTTATGCTTATATTCGTCAAATAGAATGGCATTACCCAATTTAACAAAATTATCTAAAATTCTGATCTATAAGTGCATGCTACGTGCTTGGTGAGGGTTTAGGGTTATAGGGTTTAGGATTTGGGTTTTACAGGTTTCGGTTTTCGAGAATTTTCAATAATGTTCAAACTTTATTGTTATATTCGTGGAATAGAATGGCGTTACCGCAATTAATGAAATATCGAATCTCAGATTTTGATCTATAATCCACAATACCTACTTGGTTAGGGTTTTTATATGGGTCGAGGGTTTAGGGTTTAAGGGTTTTACGGTTTAGGTTTTATGGACTGGATAGGGTTTAGGGGTTTTATCGAATTTTCAATAATAATCAAACTTTATGCTTATATTCGTCGAATAGAATATATATGGCATTACCTAACTCATTGAAAGTATCTCCAAATTTGATCTATAAGTGCATGATACTTGATCTGTTAGGGTTTATGGGTTGAGGGGGGGTTTTAGGTTTAGGTTTTATTAGGGGTTGTTTAGGGTTTAGGGTATTTTCGATAATGCTCAAGATTTATGCTTATATTCATTGAATATAATGGAGTTACCAGTTTAATGAAAATATATCAATTTTGATTGATAAGTGGATGCTACGTGTTTGGTAAGGATTTAGGGTTTAGTGTTTAGATTTTAGGGTTTCACGAATTTTAAATAATGTTCAAGCTTTATGCTTATATTTGTGGAATAGAATGGCGTTACCAGAATTTAATGAAAGTATCTCAAATTTTGATATATAAGTGCACGATACCTGCTTGATTAGGGTTTATGGGTCGAGGGTTTAGGGTTTTCCAGTTTAGTTTTATGGGTTGTTTCTGGTTTAGGGGTCAGAGAATTTTTGGTAATGCTCAGGATTTATGCTTATATTCGTCTAATAGAATGGCGTTACCTGATTTAACGAAAGTATCTTAATTTGATCTATAGTTGCACGATACCTGCTTGGTCAGGGTTTAGGGGTTTAGATTTTATGGTTTAGGATTCCGTGAATTCTCAATAATATTTTCAAACTTTATGGTTATATATATTCATGGAACATAATGGTGTTACCACAATTTAATGAAAGTATCTAAAAAATTGATTTACAAATCGATGATATCCTGCTTGGTCATATTTTTTGTTAAATAAAATTGGTTGGGCTATTTGGTTGGGCTCAAATTCTGGCTTTTGATTTTTTGGCTTATAAAGCTACGAACGTGTTTTTGGCTTTGTTTTTTTAGCTTTTACTCTGACATAGTGGAATGATAGTATAAGGAAGGTTGGATGATTTTAACAATTTTATCTCGGTTTAGTGAAAAATGTTCGAATTTTGAATAACAAGCGATGGGAATATCTACTTCCCATAATTCTGGCTCACTTACATGTGGGTCATTTGCATAGTGGGTCCAAAAAGTCGGTGTAGGTCGGAGTGGGCGGGCAGGTAAATATTGAAGAAGGGCTGGGAAACGTGGATGGGGTGATGCACTTGGGAGAATGCAAATTTACCACCTATATCCCTCTGTTATTGCAGTGCTCCATCGGATTCTTGTTTCCGGAGCAGGAATAGAAGAGGATTTTTGCATTCTAGAAAGAGGTGAAGCATGTTTGAATGGATGCGCGGGATATTTTAATGGATGGGTGTGATGTTTGGGCGCCGTACCAAATTTTGAGATTGAAGCTTCTAGCATACACTACTCCGGCGTGGGGCCTCTCAGACGCGCTGTCACCGTCTAGGCCCACACGCCAGTGAGAGTTGCTTCCCAGCATTTAGATGAGTTTCTAGGCATTTGCTAAAATTTTCGAACAATTTAAGGCTTTCAAGAAGATGACCATAGTCCAAAAAAAGCTGACCAAAGTCATGGAAATAGTTTATGATGACGTGTCCGTTTTTGGTAGATCGGTGCATCTTTGCAAATCAACCAATATGTCTTCCAAATTTGAAGTTTGTTTTCGAATTTCCAAGTAACAACAATGTGTTTTGTTGTGAAGCAACTACAAAGATGATGGCTCAAAATGGCACTACCCCCTTTTTCACACAATGTATAATGCCATTTCAAGCTTCCAGGCTAAATTTGTGCAATAAAATAATTTTTGGGGCTAGATGTTTTTTTGGGGCTGGATGTTTGAATGGATGGGCGGGATGTTTGAATGGGTGGGCGGGATATTTCGGCGCGCTGCCGAAATTTTGAAGTTGAAGCTTCTAAGGTACGCTACTCCCACTTGGGATGTTGTCCCCGTCAGATAGACCCATAGGCATGTATGTTTTCCAGCATTTAATGAGTTTATAGACATCTGCCAAAATTAATGAACATTAATCCAAGGATTTCAAACAAGAAGAGCAAGGTCACAACCATAGTATTCTATACCTTCTTCATCTTTTTCACTACTCCGTACATTGAAGCATCTTCGCCAACCAAGCTTACAAACTTGGCCATATTTGGTAGATCGGTGCATCTTGGCATTTCAAGCAATTGTTTACAAAGGAGATGTAACACCCCAAAACTTTAATCAAGGTTATCAAGTTCCTAATCACCCCAATTTAGGGTTAACAAAAACTTTTATTAAGATAATGAATATGAATGCATGTGTGTGTTGCATTAGTATAGAATTGATTGAAAATGCCATGCTTGATTGTTTTAAATAGTGTGAAATGGTTTAAAGGTGAATGCCACATCATCTAGACCATTTACAGACATTTTCGAAAGAGAAAGAAATCAAATAAGATTAAATAATGCAAATGGTCATTTTGACCATTTTAAACCACTAGGCCACTTCAGGTGTTCCTAGAAGAAGATTTCTAACAGAAACATTTCTATCTCTTTTCACCCCTTGCTAGACCAAGTAAAGATGTATCAAGGCCCACTTTACACACTTACAAAAACATCTAGCAAAGCAATTTAAAGGACATTTGAAAATGGAATCCAATTCATATGTGAAGATCACACTGTTTCAAAAACCCACCAAATCAGTTCACCTTAACAATCCCAAGCAAACCTAGTCTCTCAAGCTTAAGTCAAGTTCACCCAAAAAGTTTGAAGCAAAATTTCAAAAATAAATTTCATGCGGCCATTTCATCAAACACTTGGCAGGCACAGAATAGACATTAGACTAGCTTCACTGTTTTATACACTGATCATCGACCCATTTGTCCCCTAGTTACTCCCATGTTCCCTCTAAGCCTAACCTAGCCCTGGACCAGCTCCCCCCTTCGCCGCTGGTACAGTGGAGGGCCGCCCGAAAGTAGTCATCACCGGCCGACCACGGCCAGCTCACACCAGACCGTCCTGCGCCCAACCAGCATGCCCACTAGCGCCGCCGCACCCTACCACCACCCCATGTCCAGCCAATGAGCACCACCGAGCCGTGGACCACACTAGCACCACCGCGCATCGCCTCTCTACGCCGTGTCCAGAGCGCGCCAGTGCGCCGCACCCGACCAACTCGCACATACCGCGCCTTGACCTCCCCTCGTGTGCATAAACCCACCATGATCGTAGCACCTCGGCAGACACCCCCGTTCGCCGTTGTGCGACCCGCAGTAGCCGCATGCCGCCGCAAGCACCTCTACCTCCACCCAGAGCACCGCACGCGCCAGACTAAACCCAGCCGCCCCATGCCGTTCCATTAAGTCCGTGAGAACCTCCAAGGAGCACCGCACCGTCCTACACCCTCGCCCATGCCCTTAGCTCTCTGTGCCGCCCTCGCCGGAGACGCCAGCCCGCACCGTTCTCTCCCCTCATCGAGCTAAAAAAGGAGGCCACCCCAGCCTCCATTCCTCACACCATTCGACGCCCCACTCACCACTAAGCCTCCCACACCTCTTCCCGGAGCAAGGCAAGCACCACCGTGCCTGAATTTCACCAGAGTCTGCCGCTGCTGGAGGACAAGGGCGTTGTCGATTGCGACCACCCCAAGCCCTGTCGTGACCATGCCTCGCCTTGTCATCGTCTACTACGTTGTTTGCCCCTGTCACCGAGCCTAGTTGGAGCCCAGGTGATCCCCGAGAGACACCCACCACCGCGTTAGGGTTCAGACCTCGCGGAACTGTTCGTCGTTGACGACGACCCTCAACCATTGGATTAGATTTAGATCGTAGGGCTCTGGTTGAAAGATACTGTTTCGTTTAGTTAGTCTTGCTGACTAGTGGACCCCCTCTGTCAGCCGCGCGCTGCGCTATGCTGTGCAGTTGGGCCAGCCCATTAGCTTTCCCGCGCTGGCCCAAAAATTCAAACAATTGATTTTCTATTTTAGTTGAAATCCTATTCTATCCACTTATTCAAAAATCAATTCAGAGAGTTTCACTTAACCAAATTGCATGATTCCAATTTTTCTAGAAAGGTAATTAAAATATATATCCAAGCCCGTTGGATTTAAATCATTTAGAGATAGAAATAATCTATAGCAAAAATAACAAGACAGAGACTTTTGCAACTTCAAACATTTTTCAAAAATCAACCATAATAGCTTTTGAGTTGATTCCAACTCTCAAAAATCACATTTGATGATACCTATCTGAATATGTAAACATATTTAGGTTTGCATGTAGTGACATTGGACTTGTACCAAAAGAAAGCTATTAGGGCATTTCTAGTCACGTTAAATCTATTAAATAATATTCTTAAACTTTATAAAATGTGATCAACCATTTAAATCACAATCCCATGTATTAGAATATGTGGTGATGACATGTGTCCACATGATCCCATATTTGAAGTGGAGAATATTAAATCTTAATTAATTTCAATGAGTAGAAATTACTTTTCTCAAATAAACTAAATAAAACTAGTTCTTTAATTCATGTGATGATTGTGATGATGCTAGAACATGAAGTGTGATCCTTAGTGTGCTAAATAGACTTAGTTAAGTATTGTTTGGTGATTGTGTACCCCGTATTCCTTTATAGACGATAGTACCGACCAAGTCTACGAGGAGGAGGAGTTCTACCCCGAAGAAGATGAAGAAAACTTCAATCACTACACCAATCAAGGCAAGCTAACACTTGCAAGTTTCTTAACTATGCAAGCTTTAACCTAAGAAAGATGCCTTAGGCATGCTTTGGTTATACATTTTGTTTTATACCCATCCCATGTTTTACTTACAAGCTTTACTTTTTGCCTTACCAAAGTTTCTTTACTTTTAGTAACGCTTTGTGAGATTTTGGAAAGTAGTATAGATAGCATAAAGAGTATAAAACTAGGCCTATACTAGATGTCATTCTATGGCATGAGATTGAGATTAGTATCCCTCGTTAGTGAACACTCTTAACCTTAGTGGCTAGTGCTAAGCATAAAACTTGATCACTTTAGATGGGAATACTTGGTCAAAATGATTATGAAAACCTTGGAATGATGAGTCATTCTATTGAGATGTTTTGACATGTGTTGAGAAACACAAATGGATTTGATGATGAAAATGTTGAGGCATGAGCCTTAGCCCTTTATAAAAACGGATGGTTGGGTTCGGATGCGATACCATTCCAATTTTACCGTACAACCACAATACCTGAATTAGGTAAGGCTTAGCCGGAAGTTTATATGCATTAGTATGGGTTCCCACACGGAAGAAGTTTGAGCTGAGGCTACCTCTTGATGATGTCCACCTATGTAGTGCCCAGGATGGCAGATGGCCATGGCTGGGAGGCCAAGCTCATAGGAGAGGTGCTTATACTAGAGTGTGTAAAGGAAAGGTTATGATTGATTGTCCGCATACTAAGTATGATGATTCAGGGTTACCCCTGACGGATGTATCGAATTTTGTGGTGAAAGTGTACCACCTCTATAGAGTGTCAAACTATTCAAATAGCCGCGTCCGTGGTCATGGATAGTTGGAGTGGCCATACTGTTCTATCGTCAGATGTTTTCAAAATGACTTAGGAAGTGAACGATGATTTTGACTTGAGCACACCAAGGTTATGAATATGAAAACTAGGTTCCCAACTTAAGTGATTTAGAACATTTAAGTTAACTTTCTTTGCTTCTGAGCTCAGTTTAGTTAATTCTAGCTTTTTGCAAATAAACTTAGAGCTTAGGATTCCTACTAGAACTACCTTACTTGTTAGTGATAGTTTGCGAGTACTTAAAGAGTACTCATGGCTTTGTCCCTGGATATTCCCGTGGCCAGACTATGAGGAGGACTACCAGGAGGAAGGACAGCAGGATGGCTACGATAACTAGGATCATCTCCCATCGTCAGCATTGCCTGTGACACTGAATATGGAGCCCACTACTATGCTTATTATTCCGCTTCCTGTTTGTATTAAGACTAGATCATGAGATCCTCTCTTTGTGTAAGACCTTATTATGCTTTGTAATGGATGATGTACTGTGATATCCAATATGTTATGTCTCGCAAAAATGGTAATCCTGGGATTGCGAGGTATGACATAACAGGCATCTGGGATTAAAAATCCGGGTGTTGACAAGTTGGTATCAGAGCCATCCTGACCATAGGAGACCCTAACTAAAATGGATGTCTGAACAAAAACTTATTTTCAAAACAAAGGAAGTGAGTATTTATGAAAACCTATTCCCACTCTTATCCTTCATTCGTTCACAAAAATTCATGTTCCTCAAAAATTCTTACATTACTACATAAAATTTGACACACTTGATCACCTCACTAACTTACTCATCCTAAGTTCTTATAGATGGAAGTTCAGTATTGCAAGTTCTACCAGTTGGGCAACGAAGGCCAACTGATCTTTGAGAGGGATCTTGATGCACTGTCTGAGTATCTTGAGCGTCTGCATCCGGAATTCTTCAGAGCGCAACTCAAGGATTTCCCAGGAGGAGATATACAATGGCTGATAGTTGCAGATCTTCAAGGCAAGATGGAAGCACCCCTTTATGAGAAGATTCAATTTACCATGCGAGAGAACAACTGGCTAGATGGATTAGCCAGGGCTATGCATGAAGCTCTTGCCCGTCTATGTGGGCAAAACATCAACTTGATCCAGGGAACTCGCTTTGCTCATTACGCAAGGAGTGATTCTATGAGAATGCCATTGGAGATGCCAAGTCACCTGGAGATGAAGCGCCAAGTGGATAATCTTGACTTCCTACTATATGATAGGCAGAAGGAACTGAACAATGCTCGAGCCTACGCCAACCACAACCTTGCCATTGGCGCTAAGAAGGACCAGACTTTTGCCATGCTTGTCAAGGATCGCCAATCACTTCGCCGTCAGCGCGATAAGAAGGATCTCACCATCGCTCGTCTTTGCAAGAAGGTGGCCGGCCTCGAGAAAACCATTCAAGAGCAAGAAGCCCAGCTTGCAGCAAAAGAAGAAGAGGAAGAAGGTGAAGGCATCTAGGGAGATATTCACTCATACCTTAGTGATGACAATGACTACCTGGAGGATGTTGCCATGGATTGCTACACCGATGATGATGACTCCGACTTCATTGATGATGAGTAGATGCACTTGATCACTACCGTAGGAGTGAGTCTTATCGGTCCCACTATATCTTAGTTCACAGAATGGTTCTTAAAACCATCTGTTTTCCTTTTATGTTGTGGTGTGGGTTATATGGTTTGCTTGAATGAATAAATGAATGAGAAGAAGTTAGTTGCAAAACCTAAGGCAAACTCAAAGTTTTAGCTTTGAAAATAAACCCATAAACCTTAGAGCTTTCTCTCTTACCTCATTATCTATCTCAATCTTCAGATGACTCGTGGAAACCAAGGAGGAAGCAGCTCATCGCAGGATCCGATGCTGCAGATTCTGCAGATACTAGTTTCCGACCATGAAGCTAGTAGAGCAGAGCGCCAAGCAAACCTAGCCACCCTGCAACAGATATCTCAGATGGCCCACAATAATCAAGGCCATGGAAATCAGGATCATCATGTATACAAGCTTAAGAACTTTCAGAATACCAATCCCCCTATCTTCAACAAATCTGCGGATCCTTTAGATGCTGATGACTGGCTGCATACAATGGAGAATAATCTAGAAGTCACAGGAGTTTACGCCAACGAGAAGGTAATATTTGCCACCCATTATCTGGCTGGCGATGCAAGAGCCTGGTGGAATAGCACCCATACTATGAACAACGGTCAAGTGATGACGTGGGAAGCTTTCAAGATCAAGTTCAGCCGCACCCATGTGCCGCAAGGATTAGTCACCATAATGAGAGATGAGTTCAGGGAACTGAAGCAAGGAAGGATGACTGTAGTTGAGTACTATGACAAATTTCTATCCCTCTGTAGCACCCTGATAAAACCACTACTAGAAAATTGCTTGCTATTTCCGTTCTGTGCATCATCATGACTGCATGCTCATGTCATCATGCCACATTGCATTTGAGCATCATCATGTCATTATGCATGGTTTGACTAAAACTATCTTCTAAAAGTCTATCTTTGTTTTCTATTTGTCTCCCTCTTTATTTCAAATATTAAACATGGTCCTTCTGAATATGATTTTGTCTACAAACTATTTACAAAAAAACTTTTGTTCTAAAAATAGAAATGAAATATTTTTATAAACTAGGGGAGGCAGCCAACCGACCAGGCCCAAGTGGCCCAGCCGGCCAGCCACCTACCACCCCCAGTAGACAAACCCTAGCTACCCTGGAGGCACACCCCGCCGCCGCACACACACCGACCGGAGCCCATGACGCATGCACACAGCGTGCGACGAAACCTAGCCCGACCGACACAGTGCACACACCCAGCACATACGTCGTGTGCACAGCTAGCCACCAACCACTCCCTGGCCATTTTGCAGCTAGCCCCCTCCACCGCCTTGGTCAAACGCCATCGGGTCCTCGTCGTCCTCCCGAGCAACCAACACGATCCCGACGCTCCCCTCGATCGCCACCAACCCCCGCCTGGCTCCATCCCCTCGCCGCCGCTCCTCTTCCTCGCCTTCCCGATGGCACGACCCCGCCTCGCCTCCTATCGCCAGGTGCCGCCCAGGTGCTCCCGCCTCTCTCTCTCTCTGCCCTACCACCAAGGACGTGTTCCCCTCCTACATCGTGCCGCCTCCGGTTGCAAGTGCTCTGACCGCCGTCCTCTAGCCCCGCCCCGCGCGTGGTCTCCCCAGCTTCCCCGAAGCTCCGCCCGGTCGCCACGACCTCCCCCTCGTCCCGCGCCCGCGACCACAGTTGCATCCTGAGCCACCGCCGCCCTCCATGCTCCTTCGGCCACGGCCGTGACCGCCGCCGCCAGCGGGCCCCTCTTGGCCGTGCCTTCCTCGCCAATCGTCGACCTGCGCGCGAACCCCGTCGCCCGCCCGAGGTCGATGCATCGTCATCGCGCGGTCGACCCGCTGCCACCGTGTGCCTGCTGAAGACCCTGCGCCCTTGTGCTGCTCGCTCCCGTGGGCGTCTCCATGTCCTTGTCCATGTTCAAGTCCGTCTCCGTGCAAAGCTCGACCACCGCTGCACGTCTTCGAGCTCACCGGCGCCCTGCGCGAGGCCGCCTCGTAGAGCCGCCACCACCGCCGCTTGGATCCCGCCGGCCTGCCTGCGCGCGTCGCGGCCTCGTCCTCTGTTTAGCTAACGCGTGCCCGTGACCTTTTGCAATGCTCGTGTATGTGGTGCTCTCGGCAGGTGGTTCAATGAGCACCTATGTGATAACCACCGGGACGCGATTCCCAAGCCGCACCATGATGCTCTCCGAAGACCACAGGTGTTGAGACCAAGACCATCATCGACAAGGCTGCAACTGAGAACCACCCCACGTCCACTTGACAAGATCTTCTCCATCACGAATAACATGAGGTTGCCCGGCGATCCATGTCGTCGCCAAGATCGTCTACCACCAAGACCGGCACCTGAAGATGGACCATTGGACTATGCAAGACCACCGGTGCTTGAACCCGAGAGAACCACGCTGAGAACCCGCGATACCCGAAGATCGACACTGGACCGGTACATCAAGACCTCCTTCATGGGACATCGAGACCCCGGTTCCGAACCTCGAAGCCCAACGCCGAAGACCGAACTGAAACCCTCGGAACCCCAAGTTCGTCGATCCGACATGTGTGACCCTTATCTGAGATCCCCTTTATTTTTTACAAAATATGACATTCATCTATTGCATATTAAATTTTTCATGCTTGCATACATCTCATCATGTGGGTTCGGGGCATTATATCGATTCACCTAAATTAAATTTGGAGATCATATGCGGGCTTTTCTAGTCTTATATTGGCTCCATTTAAATTTGTGTAGCGAATCGATGCCATGTTTTGCCTTGTTAATTCAACATTTAAATTGCAGGGTATCTAAACAACATTAACCCACTAATTAATTGTCGGGACCCCGGTTCCGCTTAATATTGCTTAGTTGCATCGCACCTTTGCCATGTCATGCATCATACACACATCATGCATGTTCTTCTGCCGTAGTATTAAATAGTGCATCTGGTGTTTCTTTTAGTGTTTGCTTCTTCATGGATTAGGCCGTTGAGTGGATGCGAGTATCGGCAAGTTCTTCGGATAATGAATCTTCGGTAGTGTTTCCCAGGCGAGCAATCTCCCCCTTTCTACCTATTTTGCATTTATAGTCTTTACTTCCTTCCTATTGATCTACTGCTATCCGTGTCGTGATCCTTTAGTGTTCCGTACCAGATATATTCTGTGCAGCCTTTATATTGCCATGGACACATCCTATTGCCTTTTGCTTGATAGATAGTCGGCCTTGCGAGTCGTAGTTGCTTGCTCAGGTGCTGCTTCATGTCGTTGTCGTTCCACTGTTGATGGAAGGTTGGCACATGCTTAATGGTGGAGATGCTTAATGGTGGAGATGATCATGACTTTAAATACAACTATTAAATTGCTGGGATAACTAATGAAAGAGGCACCGGTGGGCAATATATGCTATTTGGTTTTTCATGTCCACTTGTGTCCCGTAGGCCCCGAGTACTTGATACCTGTTCCTTGATTATTCGCACTATCCACATTCGGGAGACCCTATGGATCCCCCTTAGCCAGAGCTTGATTTATTTCTTATTTCTTGGGGCCAAAAACTAGTTTGGGGCTTTATTACTATTCTGTACGTATGCCATGTTTTATTGCTTTATTTAAGATTGTGCGTGGAGCACCTGTACTATTTTGGATCATGCCACGTTTTCGCGGTATCGACAAGCCCAGTCACACTTTCGGGTTCCCAATCGTTTACAGCCATCGTCACAAACCCTGGGTCCATTCCGGAGCCGGCCAACTTTGTTGTGGGTAGCTTAGTGAGGCGGCCCCCTGAAATCTTTTATGAATCCTGTGATTGCTTTGTCGTGAAAGCCTCGTTGGGTTTTGATTTGGTTTTTCCGAGGTTGATCATGTGTGTGTTGCTATTTGTGCAACCCTACAGGGTAAATCCTCTTGAAAGCCGTGTCCGTGGTTATGGACGACTTGGATCACAGTATCTCGATCATAGACAAGCATAACTAAAGTAGTGCTATAAATTTGACTTAATGTGTGACTAGTAATCAGCTTCACTACAATGGAATGGATATAAAAGTGCCAACAACTGGTGGAATTGGGGTGTATCGTGTCATGTTATACCTGCCTAGTAAGTACCACAACTCCAATGGAATGAAATAAAAGTGCCAACAACTGCTGGGTTTGGGCTGTCACATGCTAATTGTATCTGACTAGTAAGTACTGCAACTACAACGGAATGGTTAACTAAAACTGCCCACTACTTATGTTATCAGGATGACTCATGCTATCTATATCTGACTAGTAAGTGCTTCAACTATAATGGAAGGAATAAAACTGCCAACTGTGTGAGTTCCTCGTTTTGACTTCCTTGTTTGGTCTCGAGGGGGAATACCAGGATGGGTATGATTAGTGTTAGTATAAGGTTTGTTCCGAATAGTTCTTTCTTATCTCTCTCTAATAGCCGATAGTTTATCGAGTCTCTATAGGTTATTTAGTGCATGCTTCGCTGCCGCTTTAGTCCACCATACCTATGTAGGCGAGAGCCGCCGAATTCTAGCCTCGTTGTGTACTGGCCTCAGTACTGACGCTCCTCTTTTTCCCTTCACCCTTTGTCGGCACCCCCTTTTGTTTAGCAGGTACAAGTTCGACGTCGTTAGCAGGGTTACCCTTCCGGCTTGGCCTGGGCAGGGTTATGGACGCCATTGGTTATTCTTCAGGGCTCTTAGCCCCATTTGCATAATGTCCGTACTCGGACGTTGTATCAAGGTGATTTGGATCTTTGTATTGTATATCTGTATTCTTGGCTCATGGAGTCGTTGTTGTATATATATATATATGTTTTGTGGGTTCCATCGTGGACTAATGTGTAATGGTATTACTTTGTTTTCCACCCGCACGAAAGTGCCTGGTGGGCGTCCTTGAATCGTTTCTATGCGGGTTTGGCGGGAAGCACTAAAACTTGCATAGGTCCGGTTCTAGGGTGTTACAGAGTGGTATCAGAGCTCAGCAGTTATGATACCCCACTGGTCCAGCCTGCAGGATAACCTAGCTAACAGATGTTGTAGAGTGTAAAACTATTTTTGAAAATCGGTTGGATATATCTGATGAGGTCTGCTTTTACTCCTTACCCCTCTGCTAGTCTCCTCTTACCTCTGCGTGTTTTAAATCTGCTCTCTTACCTTTCTTCAAGTCTAGGATTTCTCGTGGTTGGGTTCCGTCATACCTTCAGGGTTTCGCTTCCTCCTTTGGCAACGGTGTTTCTACCTCTGGACTTCATGCTATCTGAGTGATCCTTTATCTATGGTACCATTCTTTGTTCCTTGTTTGTGCCTTCCGATGCTTTCCGATGCGACGACATCATCTACACCAGATCCGATGCAGAGTCCACCATACCTATGTAGGGGAGAGCCGCCGAATTCTAGCCTCGCCATGTACTGGCCTCAGTACTGACGGTCCTCTTTTTCCCTTCGCCCTTTGTCGGCACCCCCTTTCGTTTAGCAGGTACGAGTTCGACGTCGTTAGCAGGGTTACCCTTTCGTCTTGGCCTGGGCAGGGTTATGGACGCCATTGGTTATTCTTCAGGGCTCTTAGCCCCATTTGCATCTTGTTCGTACTCGGACGTTGTATCGTTTTCAAGGTGATTTGGATCTTTGTATTGTATATCTATATTCTTGGCTCATGGAGTCGTTGTTGTATATATATGTTCTGTGGGTTCCATCGTGGACTAATGTGTAATGGTATTACTTCGTTTTCCACCCGCACGAAAGTGCCTGGTGGGCGTCCTTGAATCGTTTCTATGCGGGTTTGGCGAGAAGCGCTAAAACTTGCATAGGGGCGATTCTAGGGTGTTACACCCTCGCTAGGTATGCACCTGATGAGATCAACACTGAAGCCAAGAAGAAGGAAAGATTCCTGAATGGACTGCATGATGAGATGTAGATGGTCTTAGTCAACATCCGTTTTGACGACCTAGAAGAGCTAGTCGACTCTGCCATCTAGATGGAGGGGAAGATAAACCAAGCAAATGACAACCACAAACATCGAATGATGCATCAGACTGGGTCCCACAATACCCAGAAGTATCACGCCAACCCATCTGTAGGATACCCCCAAGAAACAGTAGACCCCCGATGTCTCATCCAAGCTACACCAATCGTAGCGGAGGAAATGTGAAGTCCGGAGGAAACCACAACAACAACCCCGGCAACTCCAACAACTTCAACCGTGCACCACCCAAGTCCAACAACAACAACAATACTGCCCCAAGAACTGGAAGCAATGTCGTGCCTGTTGCAGCCAAAGAAAAGTCCCAGATTACCTATTTTGAATGTGGAATCAAGGGTCTCTACTCTAACGAGTGTCCCTAGAAGCTTGCAGCCACCACCAATGTGAATGCCCCAGCTCAGCAGCAACGCCGTGTTTAGCCTGGAAGAAGATTTGCCCCAGGGAATTCACTCAACCGCAACGGCCGTCTGTTTCACATGAATGCTAAAGAAGCTTAGGAAGCGCCAGATGTCGTGATGGGTATGTTTTTTGATAACTCAGTACTTGCAAGAGTGTTGTTTGATTTGGGAGCATCGCACTTGTTTGTTACAGAAGAATTTTCATGCACTAGTAAGATTCAACCAACAAAATTGAAGCATGTTATGATAGTTCAAATTCCTGGTTCAACCACCAAAGCTAGAAAAATTTGCAAGGTTGTACTTATCATAATCCATGGGATAGATTTGTATATCAATCTAATAGTACTTGGAACCAAAGGTTTGGAAGTGGTACTAGGAATGGATTGTATGTCGAAACATAAAGGATTGATCGACTGTGCCAAGAAAGCCATAACCATGACTAGTAACTCTGGAGTATCAGTAGAGCATGTATCTGAAACCTTGCCCCGTCAATTCAAATGCAACAAGAGTCTAGCCCAACCAACCATAGACCAAGTTAGGGTAGTCTGTGAATACCCCGACATATTCCCAGATGAATTGCCCGGTATGCCCCCAGATCGGGATATCGAGTTCATTATTGAACTAAGTCCTAGAACTAGACCCATAGCTCAGAGACCTTATAGTATGAACCCATCAGAGTTAGTAGACCTAAAGAAGAAACTTGATGCTATGCTAGAGAAAGGCTTGATTCAACCAAGCGCATCGCCATGGAGATCGCCCGTTTTGCTTGTCGACAAGAAAGATGGAGGTAACCGTTTGTGCACAGATTACCGGAAGCTGAATGATGTCACCATCAAGAACAAGTACCCACTGCCAAAGATACAGGATCTGTTTGATCAGTTGACTGGTGCCAGAGTGTTTTCTAAGATTGATCTTAGAACTGGTTATCACCAACTCAAGATTCATGCAATGGATATTCCAAAGACCGCCTTTACTACCAGATAGGGATTGTATGAGTATACGGTCATGTGTTTTGGATTAACCAATGCCCCCGGTTACTTCATGAATCTCATGAATAAGATTTTTATGAACTTTCTGGATAAGTTTGTCGTTGTTTTTATCGACGATATTCTTATCTATTCCAGGTCAGAAGAATAACATGAGCAACACCTAAGAACCATCCTTGAAACCCTCAGAGAGCATCAATTGTATGCAAAGTTTAGCAAATGTGAGTTTTAGCTGAAAGATGTAGGATTCCTCGGACATATTATGTCGGCAGGAGGAGTCATTGCTGATCCTGCCAAGATCAAAGATGTTGAAGAATGGAAAGCCCCAACCACTCAAACTCAAGTCCGTGCATTTTTCAAATTAGCGGGATATTACCGCAAGTTCGTTGAAGGATTTTCGAGCATCGCAAGACCGATGATCCAATTATTGAAGAAAGATAAGAAGTTTGAATGAACTAGCAAATGTGAAGCAAGTTTTCAAGAGCTCAAGAAGAGATTGATTTCATCCCCAATCTTGATTATGCCAGATATCAAGAAGCCTTTTGATGTGTATTGTGATGCATCCAAAATTGGTCTCGGATGTGTGTTGATGCAAGAAGGCAAAGTCATAGCATACTTGTCAAGACAATTGAAGCAGCATGAGCAAAACTACCCTACCCATGATCTTGAACTGGCAGCTGTAGTTTTAGCCTTGAAGACATGGCGTCATTACCTTATCGGTAATCGTTGTGAGATTTATTCAGATCACAAGATCTTGAAGTATATTTTCACTCAAAAGGAGCTGAATATGAAGCAAAGGAGATGGATAGAGTTAATCAAGGATTATGACCTTGACATTCACTATCACCCTGGCAAAGCCAATGTGGTAGCGGATGCTCTTAGCAGATTGCCGTGTAGATTAAACACCATGATCAAACTTGGCTATCCAAGTTTGCATGAGGAGTTGGAGCAGTTTAGAACTGAGCTAGTTAGCAAAGGATTTTTTGCTAGCATTGAACTTCAAACCATGTTGATTAGCCAAATCAAGGAAGCCTAGAAGGAAAATGCAAGTATCGACGGAATCAAACGTCGTATTGGTACAGGAAAGGTACCTGGATTCACCGAACATGAAGGATGAGTTTTGTGGTACAAAGGACGTATCTGTGTGCCAGTAGATTCGGAGCTGAAGCAAGTTATCATGCAAGAAGCTCATGATACTCTTTATTCTATCCACCCCAGAGGAACAAAGATGTATCAAGATTTGAAGGAGCAGTTTTGGTGGCACAAGATGAAGAGAGAAATCGGAAGCTACATAGCCAAGTGTGATATCTTCCAGAGAGTCAAAGCAGAACATCAGAGACCTGCAGGAGTATTGCAACTATTGCAACCATCACCGGTTTTCCTACTTCTAGTAGGGGAAATGACTCTATTTGGGTCATAGTTGATAGACTGTCCATGGTAGCCCATTTTATACCTGTCAAGATAACCTACCAGAGTTCGAAGCTAGCAGAATTGTACATTGCTAGAATCATCAGTTTTCATGGAACCCCCAAGACCATAGTGTCGAATCGAGGAACCCAATTTACCTCGAGATTTTGGCAGAAAGTCCAAGAAGGATTAGGGACCAAGTTGAATTTCAGCACAGCTTATCACCCGCAGACCGATGGACAAACTAAAAGAGTCAACCAAATCTTAGAAGATATGTTGAGAGCTTGTGTTCTAGAGTATGGATCAAAATGGGAAGATTGTCTGCCTTTCGCAGAATTCTCATACAACAACAGTTATCAAGCCAGTTTGCAAATGGCCCCATTTGAGTTCTTATATGGAAGAAAGTGCCGTACCCCTTTGAATTGGTCGCAAGTAGGAGAGATTCAGATTTTTGGACCTGACATCCTACAAGAAGCCGAAGAGAAGGTTCAAAAAGTCCGTGAGCACCTCAAGACCGCCCAGTCTAGACAAAAGAGTTATGCTGACAAGAGACGTAGAGACCTGACTTTCAATGTTGGAGATTTTGTGTATCTCAAAGTTTCGCTGTTGAAAGGAATGCAATGTTTTTAGCTGAAAGGGAAGTTAGCCCCCCAATATATTGGACACTTCAAGATTCTGAATCGTCGAGGAGAAGTATCGTATCAATTGGAACTGCTAGAGAAGATGTCAGCCATCCATAATGTGTTCCATATCTCGTTACTTTGCAAATGTCTAGAAGTGCCGGAGAAGACCGGAGTGTTCAAGAACATCGATCACCAAGCCATTGATATCAACAAGGATCTAACGTATCGTGAAGTTCCCATTTGTATCTTAGAAGAAGCCTTCAGAACCACCAGGACCCGGAGTATCAAATTTCTCAAGATCCAATGGAGCGACCATACCAAAGAAGAAGCTACTTGGGAGCAAGAAGACTATATTAGGACTGAGTTCCCAGATCTCTTTAGTTCCTAGTTTTTCTTAAATCTTGGGACGAGATTTTGTTTAAGGAGGGAAGGTTTGTAACACCCCAAAACTTTAATCAAGGTTATCAAGTTCCTAATCACCCTAATTTAGGGTTAACAAAAACTTTTATTAAGATAATGAATATGAATGCATGTGTGTGTTGCATTAGTATAGAATTGATTGCAAATGCCATTCTTGATTGTTTTAAATAGTGTGAAATGGTTTAAAGGTGAATGCCACATCCTATAGACCATTTACAAACAATTTCCAAAGAGAAAGAAATCAAATAAGATTAAATAATGCAAATGGTCATTTTGACCATTTTAAACCACTAGGCCACTTCAGGTATTCCTAGAAGAAGATTTCTAACAGAAACATTTCTATCTCTTTTCACCCCATGCTAGACCAAGTAAAGATGTATCAAGGCCCACTTTACACACTTACAAAAACATCTAGCAAAGCAATTTAAAGGACATTTGAAAATGGAATCCAATTCATATGTGAAGATCACACTTTTCAAAACCCACCAAATCAGTTCACCTTGACAATCCCAAGGAAACCTAGTCTCTCAAGCTTAAGTCAAGTTCACCCAAAAAGTTTGAATCAAAATTTCAAAAAAAAAATCATGCGGCCATTTCATCAAACACTTGGCAGGCACAGAATAAACACTAGACTAGCTTCACTGTTTTATACAGTGATCATCGACCCATTTGTCCCCTAGTTACTCCCACGTTCCCTCTAAACCTAACCCAGCCCCAGACCAGCTCCCCTCTTTGCCGCTGGTACAGTGGAGCGCCGCCCGAAAGTGGTCATCGCCAGCCGACCACGGCCAGCTCACACATGACCGTCCCGCGCCCAACCATCATGCCCACTAGCGTCACCGCCCCCTACCGCCACCCCCATCCAGCCCATGAGCACAGCCGAGCCGGTGACCACACTAGCACCGCCGCGCACCACTTCTCTGCACCGTGTCCAGAGCGCACCAGTGCGCCGTGCCCGAGCAACTCGCACACACCGCGCCTTGACCTACCCTCGCATGCACAGACCCGCCATGATCGCAGCACCCCGGCAGACACCCCCGTTTGCCGCCGCGTGACCTGTAGCAGCCGCACGCCACCGCACGCACCTCTGCCTCCGCCCAGAGCGCCACACGCGCCAGACCAAACCCAGCCTCCCCACGCCTTGCCATTAAGTCCGTGATAACCGCCAGGGAGCACCGCACAGTCCTACACCCTCGCCCATGCCCTTAGCTCTCTGTGCCGCACTCGCCGGAGACGCCAGCAAAAGGAGGCCACCCTAGCCTCCATTCCTCACACCATTCGACTCCCCACTCATCACTGAGCCTCCCACACCTCTTCCCGGAGCAAGGCGAGCACCACCATTCCGGAATTTCACCGGAGTCTGCCGCTGCTGGAGGAGAAGGGCGTCGTCGATTGCGACCACCCCAAGCCCTGCCGTGACCACGCCTCGCCTCGCTGTCGTCTACCACATCGTTTGCCCCCATCGCCGAGCCTAGATGGAGCCCAGGTGAGCCCCGAGAGACCCCCACCGCCACGTTAGGGTTTAGACCTCGCCAAAACTATTCGTCATTGACGACGACCCTCAGCCGTTGGATTAGATTTAGATTGTAGGGCTCTCGTTGAAAGATACCATTTCGTTTAGTTAGTCTCGCTGACCAGTGGACCCCCTCTGTCAGTCGCGCACTATGCTGCACTGTGTAGTTGGGTCGCCCGTTAGCTTTCCTGCGCTGGCCCAAAAATTCAAACAATTGATTTTCTATTTTAGTTTAAATCCTATTCTGTTCACTTATTCAAAAATCAATTTAGAGAATTTCACTTAACCAAATTGCATGATTCCAATTTTTCTTGAAAGGTAATTAAAATATCTATCCAACCCCATTGGATTTAAATCATTTGGAGCTAGAAATAATCTATAGCAAATATAACAAGACAAAGACTTTTGCAACTTTAAACATTTTTAAAAAATCAACCATAATAGCTTTTGAGTTGATTACAACTCTCAAAAATCACATTTGATGATACCTATATGAATATGTAAAAATATTTAGGTTTGCATGCAGTGACATTGGACTAGTACCAAAAGAAGGCCATTAGGGCATTTCTAGTCACTTTAAATCTATTAAATAATATTCTTAAACTTTATAAAATGTGATCAACCCTTTAAATCACATTCCCATGTATTAGAATATGTGGTGATGACATGTTTCCACATGATCCCAAATTTGAAGTGGAGAATATTAAATCTTAATTAATTTCAATGAGTAGAAATTACTTTTCTCAAATAAACTAAATAAAACTAGTTCTTTCATTCATGTGATGATTGTGATGATGCTAGAACATCAAGTGTGATCCTTAGTGTGCTAAATAGACTTAGTTAAATATTTTTTGGTGATTGTGTACCCCGTATTCCTTTATAGACGATAGTACCGACCAAGTCTACGAGGAGGAGGAGTTCTACCCCGAAGAAGACGAAGAAAACTTCAATCGCTGCACCAATCAAGGCAAGCTAACACTTGCAAGTTTCTTAACTATGCAAGCTTTAACCTAAGCAAGATGCCTTAGACATGCTTTGGTTATACATTTTGATTTATACCCATCCCAAGTTTTACTTACAAGCTTTACTTTTTGCCTTACCAAAGTTTCTTTACTTTTAGTAATGCTTTGTGAGATTTTGGAAAGTAGTATAGATAGCATAAAGAGTATAAAACTAGGCCTATACTAGATGTCATTCTATGGCATGAGATTGAGATTAGTATCCTTCGTTAGTGAACACTCTTAACCTTAGTGGCTAGTGTTAAGCATAAAACTTGATCACTTTAGATGGGAATACTTGGTGAAAATGATTATGAAAACCTTGGAATGATGAGTCATTCTATTGACATGTTTTGACATGTGTTGAGAAACACAAATAGATTTGATGATGAAAATGTTGAGGCATGAGCCGTAGCCCTTTATAAAAACTGATGGTTGGGTTCGGATGCGATACCATTCCAATTTTACCGTACAACCACAATACCTAAATTGGGTAAGGTTTAGCGGGAAGTTTATATGCATTAGTATGGGTTCCCTCATGGAAGAGGTTTGAGCTGAGGCTACCTCTTGATGATGTCCACCTATGTAGTGCCCAGGATGGCAGATGGCCATGCTCATAGGAGAGGTGCTTATAATATAGTGTGTAAAGGAAAGGTTATGATTGATTATCCGCATACTAAGTATGATGATTCAGGGTTACCCCTGACGGATGTATCGAATTTTGTGGTGAAAGTGTACCACCTCTACAGAGTGTCAAACTATTCAAATAGCCGTGTCCGTGATCATGGACAGTTGGAGTGGCCATACTGTTCCGTCGTCAGATGTTTTCAAAATGACTTAGGAACTGAACTTATTATCGTTCCCAACTTAAGTGATTTAGAACATTTAAGTTAACTTTCTTTGCTTCTGAGCTCAATTTAGATAAATCTAGCTTTTTGCAAATAAACTTAGAGCTTAGGATTCCTACTAGAACTACCTTACTTGTTAGTGATAGTTTGCAAGTACTTAAAGAGTACTCATGGCTTTGTCCCTAGCTATTCCCGTGGCTAGAATATGAGGAGGACTACCAGGAGGAAGGACAGCAGGACGGCTACGACAACTAGGATCATCTCCCATCGTCAGCATTGCGTATGACACTGAAGATGGAGCCCACTACTACGCTTATTATTTCGCTACTTGTTTGTATTAAGACTGGATCATTAGATCCTCTATTTGTGTAAGACCTTATTATGGTTTGTAATGGATGATGTACTGTGATATCCAATCTGTTATGTCTCACAAAAATGGTAATCCTAGGATTGCAAGGTATGACATAATAGGCATCTGGGATTAAAAATCTGGGTGTTGATAGGAGATTTCAGATTTGATGGATAATGCCCTACTCTCATGAGTTTCCATACTTCCTAGCTGAAGATGCTAAAATTAAATTACTTTTTGACGATTGAAAGTAAGTATATTTATGTACTATAAAGTGTATGATATAGCTTGCTCTTGACTTTTTTTAAATGGTTTAAATGTAACGAATTAGTCAAATATTAGAGAACCACCGAGAGTTTTGCAAGATTTCAATTTTTTCATATGAATAGTAATGACACCAAAATTTGGGCCAGTCTTTTTAAAAAATAAAGAAACAAAATATAAAATGAAATACAACCATTCGTTTCTCCATTGGTGTCTCACTGTGTGCATTGGCTAGTTTCCATGAAAATATATAAAATTTGATAAGTCTTGAAAAACTCGTTTCACAATATGGCATACCATGTTTGAACATTGATGGCTTTCGAAAACTAGATGACCAATGTCAAGGCCATATGTGTTGCCATACTTTATGATAATGTGACCATGTTTGGTAGATTGGTGCATATTGGTATTTCAACATTGTTTAGAAAAAGAGCTTCCATATTTGGAGTTATTTTAAAAGCTCCAATCAATAATAATGGCTTTAATTTTATCATATGATATATGGCATACCATGTATGAATTTGCATGGCTTTCAAACCAGGTGACCAAGGTCATGGCCACACCTTTGCTATAGTTTATAATAACATGTTTGTATTTGGTAGATTGGTCCGTATTATTGGCATTTAAAATATTATTTACAAATGAAGCTTCTGAATTTGAAGAAATTTTCAATTTTTCAAGCAACGACAATGGCTTTTGTCATGAAGAAACTACAAATAAGTATGTCTCAAAATCCCATTGCCCTAGTTTCCACACAAGATATATATTGCCTGGGGTTTAGGGTTCGTGTTTTTTGGGTTGAGGGTTTAGGGGTTTAGGGTTTATGGTATATGATTTAGGATTTTAGGGTTTAGGGCTTAGGAGTTTAAGGTTGGTATTTAGGGTTTCGGGTTTTAGGGTTTAGGCTTTTCTAGGTTTTAGGGTTTGTGAATTTTCAATAATAATGTTCAAGCTTATATATATTCGTGGAATAGACTCGTGTTATCGCACTTTAATGAAAGTATCTCGCATTTTCATGCCTGCTTGGTAAGCGGTTGAGGGTTTAGGTATTTTATGGTTTTGGGGGTTTAGCTATTTAGGGTTTAGGTTTTTTGGGAATTTTCCATAATGTTCAAGCTGCTTTATATATGCTTATATTCATGGAATTGAATAGCGTTAGCACAATTTGAGGAATCTTTATCTGAAATTTTGGTCTACAAGTGCATGTGATACCTCATTTGCCAATGATGTTTAGACGGGGTTGAGGGTTTAGGGTTTTAGGGTTTAGGGCATTTTCGATAATGTTCAAACTTTATTATTATATTCGTGTAATAGAATGGCGTTACCGCAATTTAATGAAAGATCGAATCTCAAATTTTGATCTATAAGTCCACGATACATGCTTGGTTAGGGTTCATAAGGGTCGAGGGTTTAGGGTTTGATGGTTTTACAGTTTAGGTTTTATGGACTGAATAGGGTTTAGGGGGTTTATCGAATTTTCAATAATACTCGAGCTTTATTCTTATATTTGTTGAATAGAATATGGTGTTACCTAAATCAATGAAAGTATCTCAAAATTTGGTTTATAAGTGCATGATACCTGATTGGTTAGGATTTGTGGGTTGAGGGTTTGGGGTTTTAGGTTTAGGTTTTATTAGGGGCTGTTTAGGGTATTTTCGATAATGCTCAAGATTTATGCTTATATTCATCGAATAGAATGGAGTTACCAGTTTAATGAAAATATATCATTTTTTGATCGATAAGTGCATGCTACGTGCGGTGTTAAGGGTTTATGGTTTTAGGGTTTAGGGAATTTCCAATAATGTTCAAACTTTTTTGTTATATTCGTGGAATAGAATGGCGTTACCACAATTTAATGAAAGATTGAATCTCAGATTTTGATCTATAAGTCCATGATACCTGCTTGGTTAGGGTTTATATGGGTTGAGGGTTTAGGGTTTTACGGTTTTACGGTTTAGGTTTTATGGACTGAATAGAATTTAGGGGGTTTATCGAATTTTCAATAATACTCAAGCTTTATGCTTATATTCGTCGAATAGAATATATATGGGTTACCTAACTCATTGTAAGTAACTCCAAATTTGAATTATAGGTGCATGATACCTGTTCTGTTATGGTTTATGAGTTGAGGGTTTGGGGTTTTAGGTTTAGGTTTTATTAAGGGTTGTTTAGGGTTTAGGGTATTTTCGATAATGCTCAAGATTTATGCTTATATTCATCGAATAGAATGGAGTTACCAGTTTAATGAAAATATATCAACTTTTGATCGATAAGTGCGTGCTACGTGTTTGGTAAGGATTTTGGGTTTAATTAGTGTTTAAATTTTAGGGTTTCTGGAATTTTAAATAATGTTCAAGCTTTATGCTTATATTCATGGAATAGAATGGCGTTACTGCAATTTAATGAAAGTATCTCAAATTTCAATATATAAGTGCACGATACCTGCTTGATTAGGGTTTATAGGTTGAGGGTTTAGGGTTTTACATTTTAGTTTTATTGGTCGTTTCCGGTTTTGGGTTCAGAGAATATTTGGTAATGCTCATGATTTATGCTTATATTCGTATAATGGAATGGCATTACCTGATTTAACTAAAGTATCTCAATTTTTGATCTATAATTGCGCGATACCTGCTTGGTCAGGGTTTAGGGGTTTAGATTTTATGGTTTAGGATTCCTTGAATTCTCAATAATATTTTCAAACTTTACGGTTATATATATTCGTGGAACATAATGGTGTTACCGCAATTTAATGAAAGTATCTCAAAAACTGATCTACAAGTCAATGATATCTTGCTTGGTCATATTTCTTGTTAAATAAAATTGAATGTACCCGGGTACTAAAACAAGGGAGAAACAGGAAGAGTTCCTTGAGATTTAGGCGCTGTTTGGTTGGGCGCGAATTCTGGCTTTTGATTTTTGGCTTATAAAGGTACGCACGTGTTTTTGGCTTTGTTTTTTTAGCTTTTACTCTGACATAGTGGAATGATAGTATAAGCCAGGTTGGATGATTTTAACGATTTTATCTCGGTTTAGCAAAAAAGTTCGAATTTTGAACTACAAGCGATGGGAATCTCTACTTCCCATAATTCTGGCTCACTGACATGTGGGTCACTTGCATAGTGGGTCCAAAAAGTCGGTGTAGGTCGGAGTGGGCGGGCAGGTAAATATTGAAGAAGGGCTGGGAAACGTGGATGGGGTGATGCACTTGGGAGAATGCAAATTTACCACCTATATCCCTCTGTTATTGCAGTGCTCCATCGGATTCTTGTTTCCGGAGCAGGAATAGAAGAGGATTTTTGCATTCTAGAAAGAGGTGAAGCATGTTTGAATGGATGCGCGGGATATTTTAATGGATGGGTGTGATGTTTGGGCGCCGTACCAAATTTTGAGATTGAAGCTTCTAGCATACGCTACTCCGGCGTGGGGCCTCTCAGACGCGCTGTCACCGTCTAGGCCCACACGCCAGTGAGAGTTGCTTCCCAGCATTTAGATGAGTTTCTAGGCATTTGCTAAAATTTTCGAACAATTTAAGGCTTTCAAGAAGATGACCATAGTCCAAAAAAAGCTGACCAAGGTCATGGAAATAGTTTATGATGACGTGTCCGTTTTTGGTAGATCGGTGCATCTTTGCAAATCAACCAATATGTCTACTTCCAAATTTGAAGTTTGTTTTTGAATTTCCAAGTAACCACAATGTGTTTTGTTGTGAAGCAACTACAAAGATGATGGCTCAAAATGCCACCGCCCCCTTTTTTCACACAATGTATAACGCCCTTTCAAGCTTCCAGTCTAAATTTGTGCAATAAAATAATTTTTGGGGCTGGATGTTTGAATGGGTGGGCGGGATATTTCGGCACTCTGCCGAAATTTTGAAGTTGAATCTTCTAAAGTACGCTACTCCCACTTGGGATGCTGTCCCCGTAAGATAGACCCACAGGCATGTATGCTTTCCAGCATTTAATGAGTTTATAGACATCTGCTGAAATTAATGAACATTAATTCAAGGCTTTCAAACAAGAGGAGCAAGGTCACAGCCGTAGTTTTTGTACCTTTGTCATCTTTTGTACTACTCCATACATTGAAGTATCTTCACCAACCAAGCTGACAAACCTGGCCATATTTGGTAGATCGGTGCATCTTGGCATTTCAAGCAATTGTTTACACAGGAGATTCCAGATTTGATGGATAATGCCCTACTTTCATGAGTTTCCAAGCTTCCTAGCTGAAGATGCTGAAATTAAATATCTTTTTGACATAAAGCCATTCGTTCACAAAGTGTAATGATATGTGCATTAGTTTCCATGGTAAAACATAAACTTGTATATTGACAACTTTTGGATCAATTTTGATCTATGGTGACTGGCAGGTGGGCCACGTATATGGTGGTGCCCAAAGCAGGGTAGGTCAGAATTTCCAAAGTTATCCCTCCGCAGTCCTCACCCCTTCGCGCTGTGTATTAACATCCACCCTCCGCCGCCTAGGCCTCACCCCCTTCCCCATAAAACAGACGCGCTTACGGCCGCTCCTCATCACCAACGTGTGCGAAGAAGCTTTCCCTACCCGTCGGTCTTTTTGAGATGCACCGGTGGGCACGTCGATCCCATGGTAGTCCTTCTATCTCTAGCTCGATCTGGTTGGCATTTTTATTGCCCTTTCAAATACTCCTACATAGTTTAATTTGTCCTCAATCTGTATGGTCATAGTTTATTCTGCACTGGATCTTTGTTCCTAAATACCTTCGGCAATTTTTGCTGTCAATATGTTTGCTGAAACGCATAGGCATATATAGTTTTTGTACTTCATCTATATGTTTCATGCTTTTCTTTTAAGAATAACCAACCTTGTATGTCATAATTAAATAGATGGGAAGATTTTGGATAGTGATTGCTCCATTAGGCAGCACTAAACGTATCCTTGATGTTCTACGATTTATGGGATTTGTTAGAGCTTATTGTGATAACTCAAAAGTACATTGCCCCTGCCGGTTGTGTGCGAATCGTAGGGTGCTGCCTCAAAGTATAGTGGAAGGCCATATTTTTACATTTGGGATGCTTAGCACATATGTTAGATGGGTATTTCATGGTGAACCATATGATCCTCCATCTGAACCGAGGGAAGCACATCTTTATCATCAAGATCAAGTAGGGGAAGCAGATGTTGATCAACTAGATCAACTGACAGAGGCAGCTCCTGAGCATCTAGATAAACTTGGAGAAGGGGAGGAGAGAAAAAGAGCAAGCTGCATGAAACATGATTCATTTGTGGTACTACCACTATGCCATATGACAAGGTATATCTGTAGAACGACAAATGTTCAGGTTGCGTGTCTTTGATGTTTGTCTATAAACGTATCTGTTAATCTACTAATCGCAGAAGCAGACAACCGAAGAGGACTTTGATGGTAATGATGATGACTTGTTCATTGATGAGCCTGTACCTGAGGCTGTGGATCGGGTACACTGCGTCTGGATGGATTTGATGCAGGGCTGCTGATCATCAGGGGTGTACTTTTGGTGCCGTTCATGACCACTAGCCCAGCTGCAAAACTCTTGGAGTGTAGAGTTATCCCATGATTGGTTCGCTACTGTCATAGTTCTGTAATATGGAGCTACCTTATTATGATTTTCTAGGCCTTTGTTAGCAGAACTGTAATTGGAAACTATTCCGTATATAAGTATATACGGAGTATATGTGTGTTTGTGTGTGTTTCTAGTCTGAAATCCGAGCTTATCATTTTATCGGTTCCTAAACTCTTTTTGAGGCCCCAGTGCTGGTGCCCTATGCTGCAATTACCGTCGTCTTGTCCACTGCTCCGTGAGACGAATCAGTAGAAGGATAATAAGCTGGGACCAATTTGATTCGAAGAGGGGTGATTTTCTCTGTCCTTGGAGAAGAACCCGGGAGAACTAGTACTGGTACCAAGGGAAGGAGGAGGTTGGCTCGGTCAATTATCTCACCCACTTGATGTGGGAACTTCTTTAACTCATCCCTAACGTGGGTCCCGCTTGAAACAGCTGTAGGCCACCACATGATAGCTAGGATCAAAAATTCATGATTCTCTCCCGACAAAATGTTCCCGCCACTGCCACTTAAAAATACTGTAGAAAAAAGTGTACTGCCCAGCCCTACTACTTCTAGTACTACTACTCCCCTGCCCATGCCTTTCTACCGACGACAAGACAAGAAACCATCACTAGCTAGCTCACATCCAGCAAGCAACTGTTGGAACTAGTGGAACCTCCGATTGGGGAGTTCTTGTTGAAATAGGTGGGTGTATTTGCTCACCTCGAAATCTGGCTTTGCTTAATTTGCTTCTGATTGGGTCATTGGGGGTACTATTAGTACTAGAAGTAGTAGTATTCGGTATGCTTTGATTGTGGAGTTCTTGCTTATTGCTCACCTCGGAATCACCTAATCAGGATATTTTTCCTCTTCTCTAATCGATTGGGTCATTTGGGTGGGGTGGGGGTGGTGGTGGGGATGGGGGGTGGGGGTGGGGGGAGGTGGTACTGATTTCGTATGGATTCCGGATCAGGGCATGGTCACCGCTGTTCTGATTGCGGCATTTGGTCGGTTTCGATTTCGGTGTTCTTCACTTCTGTAACATTTAGTTGCTACTCGTAATGTGCAATGGATTTTGCGTTAGATTCTGTATGGAGAACTCTGGGTCAGTGGCATGCATGGCCACTACAGACAGGGATGGTCCCGTTAGTTCCCTTAAAAGTTGCCTAAAAAGGTAATGTAGAAGTATATTCGTTGTGTTCTTTCATTCTTTCCAATGCTGAAAGTGGTTGGCTGCAACCTGGATGTATCCCTGTGCTAAAAGTTGTCTCTGTCTGCATCTTGTTTTTGTGGAAGCCTTTGTGACACCATCTCTTCTTCATTTACTGTAGCACGGTGGTACATACCTGCGAACGTGCGGTGCTCTAGGTGCAGCAAACAGGATGGTACCCCCACATGCCACGGGATCCGGCGAGTACCACTACTCACCAAAAAACAAGCGCAAGGCCACCGACCAGCTGGGAGGGCCCAACTTAAATAGAAAGGTATTTGTTCTTAATACCCTTATTACCATGGTGCAGACAGATTTAAGTATTACCTGCTTGGTGTGATGCATGCTTATCAGATGTTCATAAACATATGTGTGATTTTATTAATTCTGGCACTGTGTTTATGTGAATCCAGATCTGGATCTGTCAGACTGTCTCATAAAGTCAGTATATGACTACTATGTAGTGTACTCCCTCATCCCAAGGCTTAGGCATATACTGTTTTTTTTAAGTCAAGCGACGGAAAGTTTGACCAAACTTTACATAGTATTGAACTGTTGAGCTCTGTTGCTATTTATGCAGATTGAAGGTGCTGCTGCGGAGGCTGAGGCTGCTGTAGAGGCTAGTAGATTTCTGATGCCCGCACCAAAAGAGGACATCCTCTACACAACGAGGAAGCGCCAACACAGTACCCAGGTGGGCAGTGACCTCTTTAAGAAGTGGGTATAATTTGGAAATCCACAATTTCACATGTTATGATTTTCCATGTTATTTTTATCAGCTAGTACTATATGTTTATGCTCATTAGAAGTTCACAAAAATAAAATATGTTTGCTTTACAGGCAACGGTTTTTTCTTATATTATTAGATTTACTTGCTCTTTACATAATTTAACATTTCCACTTAATTTCAATCAGTACCACGCACCAGCTGCTCAGCCCTTTCTGCTACCCTCCTCTTCTCAAGATTGTGGATTGAAAGGGGGGCCCTGTATGCCATTCCAAAGGTAGAGGGATGAAAAATGGTGCATGGCCACCCTTCGCAAAGGGTACCCATGGTATCATGTATGGATTCCAAGTGGTCTAGACCGACTTGATGTAAGATCTTGTATCTCACTTTTTTTGCTGTCGCCTTACTTCTCTATCAATTTTCTCATGAAGGATATCCCTTGTGTCGCTCGCCCCATTATAAACAAGATGTTCGGAAATGACAAGTTTCTAACTCTGTATAACGAGGGCCCTAAAGGCATGTGGCAACTATATGATGTGGATGTCTCCCAGATGATGGCCACCACCTATTTGGGTGGCCTAGGTTGGTCCAAGTATGTCCGTGAGAATGATCTAAAGTAGGAGGGCAAGGTAACATTCGATTTTAGCAAACCTGGGTAGATACTTGCACGCCATCGTACACCTATTGACCGAAGGACCAAGAATAGAGGTAGTACTAATTAATTTGATTCTGTACTCATCACAATCTCTAATGATTTTCTTGCGACTAACTGTTCTGCACCATTGTCTTTACTCATCATATGACCCTGACCACTTCTACAGTCTGCTTCCCCTTATGTAGCACCCAGAAGGGTGCCAACATCAAGCTGCTAGCACCGGACCAGCACCGGCCCCAGTTCCTAAAATGACACCTGTTGGCCTCAGTAGGAGAAAGAATAGAGGTAGTAACTTAATTCGCTTGTATACTCTCATCTCTGTCTAGGATTTACTGTTGTATAAGAAACCATTTTGCTTGTCCACATCTCATATGCCTCTCTGACCACTCCTACAGTCCCCTTACCTACCCCTCAGAAGGTAACCAGCACCAAGCTACTGGCACCCCCAACGGCACTGGCCCTAGTTCCTGCTCCGGCACCTGTTGACCTAAGTAGAAAGAATGGAGGTAGTAACTTAATTTGCTTGTATACTTATCATATCCTCTGATCACTGTCTTGTGAATAACTATTGTATAAGAGACCATTTTGCTTGTACACTTCTTATCTGCCTCTACCATCCCTGCAGTCAAATTAGCTACCCCTCAGAAGGAATCTAGCATCAAGATGCTGGCACCGGCACCGCTTCTGGGCCTTCTAGCTCCTGCACTAGCCCCTCTACAATTAGTGGCACCATCTCCTGCACCAACACCCGCCCCAGCACAGGCACCAACACAAGCTCCTTCATCACCCCGGGAAGCACCTTGTCAGACTGTATCCTACACATGTGTCATCACAAGGTCGCACTGGATTATGTTTGTGAGTATATGGCGGCAGATAAACTGTTCTGAATGTCTTCTCAAGTTTCACATGATTTAGTGCATCACTCTTAGTAATTATGCGTCTATCTCTTGCTTTGATTTAGAAATTGCCTAAGAGTGCCAAAAGCAACTCCGGGCCAGACGAAAGGGCACAATACTCTTCACGATGCAGAGCAAAGGATTGCTTATCGAGGAACGCTACGCCATTAACTCGACTTATGGGCGCTTGGCAGCTACTTCTAGGTAGATCAAGTTCCGGAAAGCAGCCCAACTTACTATTGGAAGAATGGTCAAGGTCGATGTATCTCGCTGCCCTGAATGCGGCATGCTGTTCATGAACTTCCTAGCTGTCTAGCTCTTTGGCCGCATGCTATTGTAATTAATTATGTGGTTGTCTTATCTCCATTGATCATATATGGGTGGTAAAACTGTGATAACCTTTTGCTGGATTGGAGCTATGACTAGTACGTACTGGTATGGTATATCTGTATCTATATGACGGTTCCCTATATGAGCAAATATTATGACAATTATTGTGTTGTGATCGAGTGTGTTTGGAGAAAAGGGCAAACTAATCACGTGGCGTGGTTTTTAGAGCTGAAACAAGAACTGTCTCTCTGTAGTGATATTGAATTTCAGTGTTTGTATTGCTGAATCAGTCACTTTGAAATGCTTCTGAATTGGTCAAGTGCTGCTGAATATGAACTAGGAATCTGTCGATTTTTTATGTCTTATTATTATGTACTCCTTAATCTTTCAAATGGTATTGAATTTGTCAAAAGTTCTGTCGTTGCTGCTGGATGCTTGCTCTAGAGCTTTTTCCTTTGTGTCATCAGAACTGTTGGATGCATTTTGGACAAAGATGAGAGGGTAAAGATATACAACGTGATTTCACCAAGTGAAGTCATTGGATACCAGCCCTATTTTGGCACATGTGGTGTGTGTTCATTAGATATTTTTACATGAATATTTGTCAAAGGAATTATCACTTTTTTTCCTCCCTCGAAGAGGTCTATGTTTGAATCCGGCGAGACACAGCCCAGTAAAATTTAAGATAGGAGCCCATTGACCATAGCCCAAAAACTTTTTAATTTGGCCTTTTTGGCAGTGCCACCCACCTCTAAAAAAACTCTGCCTACCCATGTTTTTAAGAAACTAATCAATTATGTGGCTTTTTATAAATCGAGGTTCCAGTAGCACTGCTCTTTTATTTTTAGAGAGATAACATGGAAACACAACAATATTTTTTAGACGACTGATACATAAGTTGTAGTACTAATACATGTTTAATGATTCAATTTCTATTAGTATCTTTGGTATTGTGGAAAAACACTCAGTTTATGTCTATTTGATTTGATTTGAAGGTCTTTAGTTCGAATCCACTGTGTGTACATATTTATATATATCTTGGATTTACTTTTTTTAGAAAAGGTTTACTTTTTAATATGGCATTACGGAGAGGCTGACATCGCGGACCCACCTGCCTGCAACATCCCTCGAGTTTAATGGTCGGGTTTGAAAAAAAAGTTAAATACTTGTACAGAGAGGCTGGCATCAGGGACCCACCATCCAGAACATACCAAAGAGGGTGACATAGGGGCCTCAGCAGCAAGACCATACATGGCTGCCACATCGAGCAACGTTGCCAAGGTCAAAACAGCAGACGCGGCCAAAAAAAAGTCCATAATACACAAGTTTGATATACATAGAGACCGGCATGTGGGACCTAGTAGCGCGGCCTTATACAGGTTCTGCCTCGAGCGATGTTGCCAAGTTCGAAACAGGGAGGCGAGAAAAAAGTCCAGCACGCACACCTTTCTTCTAATGAGAGGCTCACATGGGGGACTCCGCAGCCTGGAAAAACGGCTGATGCATCGACCAACGCTATCAAGTTCGAAACACGGAGGCGCGACCAAGAGCAAAAATTCCATCATACACACGTTTCTTCTTATGAGTGTATGTCATGTGGGGGTGGGGCCCTACATCATGATTAAACGATAGATGCAGTGAGCAACGCTATCAAGTTCGAAACATAGAGGCGCGATCGAGGGAAAAATTCTATCATACACACGTTTCTTCTAATGAGAGGATGACATGTGCGGTCCAGGAGTTTGATTAAATGGCTGATGCCATCGAGCAAAGCTATCAAGTTTGGAACACGAAGGCGCGACAGAGGGTAAAAAATCCATCATACACACGTTTCTTCTAATGAGAGGATGACATGTGGGGCTCAAGAGGTTGGTTAAACGGTAGATGCGTCGAGCAGCGCTATCAACTCGGAATGGGGTAGCGCGAGCTAAGGGAAAAAATCCATCATACACACGTTTCTTCTAATGAGAGGATGACATGTGGGGATCAGGAGGTTGGTTAAACGGTAGATGCATCGAGCAGCACTATCAACTCGGAACGGGGTAGCACCAGTGAAGGAAAAAATCCATCATATACACGTTTCTTCTAATGAGAGGATGACATTTGGGGCCAGCATCATGATTAGACAGTAGATGCATCGAACAGCGCTATCAAGTTTGAAACAGGGTAGCGCGAGCCAAGGAAAAAATCCATCATACACGTTTCTTCTAATGAGAGGATGACATGTGGGGCTAAGGAGGTTGGTTAAATGGTAGATGCGTCGAGCAGCGCTATCAACTCGGAATGGGGTAGCGCCAATGAAGGAAAAAATTCTATCATACACACATTTCTTCTAATGAGAGGATGGCATGTGGGTCCCAGGAGGTTGATTAGACGGTAGATGCACCGAGCAGCTCTATGAACTTCGAAACAGGGTAGCATGAGTGAAGGAAAAAAATTCCATCATGCACACGATCCTTCTAATGAGAGGCTGACATGTGGGACCAAACAGCCTGACTAAACGGCAGACGCCTCGAGCAACTTTATCGAGTTCAAATCAGGGAGGCGCGACCGAAAAGTATGGTCCGCTAGAGACACTAATGTCCGGGACCCACACACATCAAAAGACTTCGGCAAGTCAACATCGCGCGAGGAAATGAAAATCTTGCTTCTGCCATGTGCTGGCCGAGCTTCCTCCATGTTTTTAGCAGAACCGTCGTAGTAGAGGGCCGCAAAACCGGAAAAAAAGTTTTCCATCAGCCACGGCCGAGCCGAGAATTTCTTTGCGGATGAAGCGCCTTCTATGACGACCGTCGGGCCAATTCGTTGCGGAAGGAAACTTTTCTTGTAGTGTATCTCGAACTCTCATACGTCGGCTTATATGTCGACAATGAGCTTATCAATGAAATCTCGGCACCCCGAGTAGAAACTCGGGGACTGCTTTAGTAGTAATTGTCATTTTCTATATTTATCTTTTATATGTCGGTTGGCTTAAATCTCTTACCCCTTAGCCGAGTTAGTAATGTGTCGGCACCAAAATCTAACTCTTCGACTTGCTGTTGTCCAAAAAGAATTGGCTTCCTAGCAAGCAAAAGAACAAGTTTGGAATTGCTGGGCACATGAAAAACCACTAAGGAAAGGGACGTAATCGAGTCTCCGTTTGTTTTTTAGATTAACCCTTGTACTTACTTTATTTTTGTTATGTCGGATTATTTTGAGCTAATCCTAAAATTTTCTAGTATTGTTAGATTAATTTTTGGACCACCGACTCGTAAGTCGAACGCCGAATAATGGTAGAAGTGAGCCGAGTCAGTAAATTGAGAGAACAAGAAAATGAAACCCAGGGACTTTGCCCAAATTGATCAGACATAAAAACATAACTTTTATCAAAACAACTTCAAAGTGCATATTACATCTGCACCCGGCATACCGGGGATTTAACAAATCTTAAAGTTTTGTTGCTTCAAGGAGCATCTGCTGTTGGGTCATTTGCGGCAGGGGAGGCATGTTTTCTTCGGTGTTGGCAGCTTCAGCTTCGGCATCACCATCCGGGTTTGCCTCAGCATCCTCGGCATCCTCGGAATTGTCTGAATCATCTTGGTCTTCTTCCGCGCCTGCTTCAACATATTCATCGTTGATGGCATCGAGGAAACTCGACCCCTCGTTCCATTGATGATAGTGAGCATATTGAATGAGGTCAAAGGCTCGAGCTTGGCGTTGAGCAATGTAGGCTGGGTATGTAGTCCATATGGATCCGGTGCGCATGCGAGCAAGCACATTCAAGTCAATGCCTTCATACCAAGACATCGCAAACGCCAAGGTTGTGTCGGCTCCGGTGCACGCAGCAAATTCTCTCCACAAGTTGAGTTGTAGTTGCCTGGCTTCGAGATTCTTGGACAACACCACAACCTGCTTGGGAGCAGTCTCCTCTGGCCAGAGAGCATGAAAAGCTTCAAGTGCAGCGTTGAGAAGCCCAACCCCGAAGACCGTCATGGGTCCGAGGCTAGCCATAAGACCAGCCAACGATTCATCAATGCTAACTTCTTTGGAGATAGGGAAAGCTTCAGCTCTCTTCTCCCGGAGCTTGCGGATGGCAACGTAGGCACGTGCTTTGGACTGAGGAAAATCCTCTGAACAGATGAGCAAAAGAGCAAGTCCAAAAAGAGAAAAAAGGGATAACCGGGTACCTTGGCAATAAAAAGTAAGGTTGGCATAGAAAAACTTACTAGCTATGAGGCCATGAATCCGAGTTAATTCACCCAACCAGTTAGCCTGTTTCCTCTGGAGATCCACAAGGGTGGTGTTCACCGACATGAACTTGGCTTCGGCTTCTTGGAGAAGACCTTTGCTTTTGTCAAGTTGGCAGGCGAGTCGGCTTTTCTCCTCGGAGAAATCCTGATCCAGTTTTTCTAGCTTAGCCTTTTGAAGAAGTTTGAGATTCTCATTCTCAGCACGGAGCCGAGAAATCTCCTCATCCTTCTCCTTCAGCTAGGCCTGGTGTTTTCCTGATTGTTTGAGAAAATGGAGTATTAGGTCAAGCATGGGCACGCTATCTTGAAGAGACACTTCAATAAAATTTTTACCCGGCAGAGCTGATGTATAATTACCTGCCGAGCCAAAAGGAAAAAGGATAAGGGATAAGAAGCGAAAGAAAAGTACATTTCAGCTTAGCCACCTGCTTCTTCAGCTCCTCATTCTGGGCCTTCACATTGGCTAGAAGAATCTGATTCACAAATTAACTCGGCAGACCAAGATGCAGCAAAATCAAATTAAAAATAGCAAAGAGAAAATTTACCTTTCTTCTTTAGCTCGGGCAGCAAGGCCTTATGCTTCGAAGAAAGCTTCTTGTGTGTGTCTAGAAGCCGCTGGAACTCGGTGGTCCAACGGTTGGTGGTGATCTGAAAAGGAAAATGTTTGTTCATGAGTAACAAGGAAAATTAAAGTTATTCAAGATCCAAGCCAAGTGGAACTTAACCCGGCTCTAGGTGATTGCATATTCAAAGTTATTCAAGATCCGAGCCAAGTGGAACTTAGCCCGGCTCTAGGTGATTGGATATTCGAAGTTAGTCAATATCCAAGCCAAGTGGAACTTAACCTGGCTCTAGGTGATTGGATATTTGAAGTTACTCAAGATCCGAGTCAATTGGAACTTAACCCGGCTCTAGGTCATTGAATATTTGAAGTTATTCAAGATCTGAGCCAAGTGGAACTTAAACTATCTCTAGGTGATTGGATATTTGAAGTTATTAAAGATCTGAACCAAGTGGAACTTAACCCGCTCTAGGTGATTGGATATTTGAAGTAAAGAAGATCCGAGTCAAGTGGAACTTAACCTGGCTCTAGGTGATTGGATATTTGAAGTAAAGCAGATCCGAGTCAAGTGGGACTTAACCTGGCTCTAGGTGATTGGATATTTGAAGTTAGTCAAGATCCAAGTCAAGTGGAACTTAACCCGGCTCTAGGTGATTGGATATTTGAGGATACTCAAGAATTGAAATGGGTAAAACTAAGTTCGAACCTAGGTGGTTGGTTAAACAAAATATTGGTCCAGTTTCTAATGGCTAAGTTAAAATACTTCGGAATTGGGAATGTTCCTATGGTAAAATTGCGCAAGTTTGTTACTAAGAGCATCTAGCCGAGTAACATGTTACTCCCCCAGCGGGGACTAGAGGATATATCTACAAGTACTTGCACGTATGTAAAAAATATGGCCAAAAGGTTTACCTCCATCATTTCGCCGACATAAGCAATGGCTTTGCTAGCAGTGTTCATTTGCGCACCAATATCCGCAGGACCAAATTTCGTCGGATGACCAGAGATGACATCAACATATTCAGCGTTATTCTAGTTCTCGGCATACTCCGTGAGCCGAGGCTCCCACCACTGAGAGTCCGAGTGAGGACTAACCCTTTCTCATGTGTGGCTTGTCGTGTGACCTTGGCAGTGGCCGGACTGGTATGCAACATGATCTTCTTATCTGAAGTAGAGCTAGAAGCAGCACTTCCCTATTGCATCATGGATGCAATAGTGTGCTGCTCAGACCCAGCCGTTGATCCTTTGGATGTCTCCTTGGCCACCTTGACAGTTTTCTTGACCTTGGTCACCTCGGTAGCTTTCTTGGCCTTGGCTGCTGGCTTGACTTGCTGCTGCGAAGCTGAGGATTGAGCTTCGGTCGCCGAAGATGCCGCGGGAGACTTGGTTTGCAGGCTCTGCCAAGGTTGGTCTTCTCACCGAGTCTGGGGAGACTCGGACAAGGCGGTAGTTGCTTGGTGAGGAGAACTTGAAGCTGGAACTTGTTGAGGTTGAAGCGGAGGTTGAGTTTGAATTGGTGCCGGAGTCTTCGGCACCTCGATAGAAACTTTATCAGCGAGCATGTTGCTGGTGCCATGATCTTCTGGTTGCGTGGCAGAGGAGAACCTTGCTGATCTAGCATGGGCGTGTTCTCGGGGGCACCCTCTCCACTTATGCTGACATTTCCCTCCTCCCGCTGAGGTGAACTGACGTTTGATGCAGCGGGAGAATTCTCCCGGACAAGGCTCAGAACGGGAGCATCGTCATGACGAGGAGAGGGTAGATCCTCGTGGAGAGGAGAGGCTATGCTGGAAGCACTCTGGGAGATGTCTTTGGCAGCCCTGCTGAGTCAAATAGAAAGAAATATCGAGTTATACCAGAAAGAGAGAAACAAGAAATATAGACAAAGGGAAATATGAAACTTGGGGAACGGGCGTAGAAGGAAAGAATTACTCGGACGCAGCAGGTGGATCATTGGGCCTTGGAGCTCTCCGACCAGCGGTCTTAACAGGGGGCTTACTGCTGACCTTGTTGGCGGACCTCTTGTATCTTTTCCCGGCTCGGGGCGGTTCGGAAGGAGGAGCCGAAGTTGCAGTTCGCTTCTTCTCCAGGCCCTGATCTCCCACTTCCATAGGAGGCACACCGTGCACCTGACCAGCCGGGTTAGCTGGAGGGGGATTAGTCAGAAAGGCGTAAGAAATAGGCATGGGATTAAATACCTCCAAGATCACACAGCCATCATCATCCTCATCATCGTCCGTCCAATCCCTTAAGACAGAAGTCTTATCGGAGGATCGACCGGAGCTGGAGTCCATGACATGCATAAATTCTTCCAAGTCAGGTTCCTTGGAATCTAAGGTTTCCCGATCCTTGCCCCAAGTAAGGGTCGGGGTCTGGATGTCCTCAATCATTTGCTGCAGAAATTTCTGTACAAGGAGATAAAGGAAAATTAAATGGCCAAGATGGGACGACATAAAGCTTAACTCGAAGGAAAAAACACGAAGAGCTTACACTGGGAGGAAGTTTAGTTCGACTGAAGGCCCCATCCCCCATGCCCATTCCTCGGTCATGGTGGTCTTAAATTTGGATTTAACCCGGCGGAAGATCTGAGCGTGGGTGAGCTCGACCGAGGAAACCCTGTTAGGGTCGCGAGGACCGCTCATGTAGCAAATCTTGTGGCTTCTTTGCTGCAATGGGAAAACTCGGGTGCAGATGAAGGTGGCCATCAAATCTTCACTAGTTAACCCGGCATTCGTCGGCTCAAGGATGCGCTTCAACACTAGATTGACAAGCTGGTTGTTTCTCCTAGGGTCAAGATCCCAATTCTTCTTGGTGGGCATGCCCATTTTGAAGGCAGGAAGCCGAATCAAATCAGTCGAAGTATCATTCTTCACATAGAAGAATGTCCTCACCCACCCCTTGCAAGTCTCGAGGCCGGTAATCCTGGGAAAGCTAGAATTTTTCTGAGGAGAGATGGACGATGCCCCGCACTGAGTCAAGGATTTCTCACCGGGTCAGATATCCTTTTTGGGGACGATGTTGGCTTTGAATTGGAAAAACTTGGCCCATATATTAACATCAGGCCAAAAGCCAAGGTATCCCTCGACCCTAGAGGAAAAGGAAGAAAGAGAAGCAAGAGAATTTGCTGGCAGATGGTGGGGTTGCAGACCGAAGGTTTCAACGAAATCTATGAAGAACTTGCTAACAGGAAGGTCAAAGCCACGAGCAAAATGGGAGAGGAAAACAACAAACTCACCAGCCTCGGGGGTGGGAATAAGCTCATCGCCGGGGATGAAGCAACTAACCCCCATAGGGACACGCCGCGTGCCAATGAGCCAATATATCTCTCGCTGCGTCACTTTTGAACCAGCCCGAGCACCGCGCTCATGGGCGGCGTCGCTCTCCTCGTGCTCTTCCACGGTGGTGACCTCGTGAGGGATCTCCAGATCTAACTCCTCAGAGGAGGAACTGGGAGAGCAAGAGAGGGGCTTTGACTATCGCAGCCCCATAGTGATGGCGACCAGCGGTGCTACGGTGCGGTAAGAAAGAAAAAGAGAGCAACGGCGGTGGCGATTTCGCTAAACACTGAGAGGTGGTAGAGGCGGTGCTAGGAGGAAGAAGAAGAAGGAGAGTCGAATGGGGGAAGTGAATAAGGAACACCCCTGCTCCCCTACTTAACCACACTCAAGTCGTGGGTAGTGGGATCGCCAATTGCAGCAGACCGCGTGGTGTGGGCATGTATTTCCCTAGCAAGAGCATCAGCGGCAACCCACATAGAGGGTCACACAGCGCAAAACATCAGGTGACGCGACATGGCTCTGTAGTCATCGAAGAGGCACCCATGATGTGATGGGGAGAAGTAATCCTCTAATGGCCCCTGTCAGTAACTACTACCACAACCCTTAAAATGAGGCAAAAGTAAAGATCACTTTCCACGTAGGACTCGGGGAAGTGTACACGAGAAGGTAAACATCTAAGAGGGATAACCCGGATGCAACACTATGACTCGACCAACAAGAAATAAGTCGAAAAGAACCAAAGGAAGTCAAGGTGAGAATCAAATCACCATGAGGGAATCTCGAGTTAAGATCGGTGCAGGCCGACATAAGCATATGGCGGCTAGATGGACCAAGATCCGAATAAAATGAACCAGTTGTGGCCTCACCAGCTAGGGCTAATGAGACCACACTAGCTTCGGGGACTAATGTTGGGGGGATGACCCCAGGTAGGGTAAAGCCGAGGTAAAAGGATAAGGTCCACCGAGGTAATATTTTGTCAAAGCATGTGCTGGCCGGATCATAGAAGGGCCGACCGGGATATGGCCGGGTTACCCTGAGCTAGGAAGCACTAGCAAGACTCGACCGACATACAAGGTATGTCGGCACGAGGAGAGGTTCATTTTGCCTTTGCAGGTACAAACTTGGTCGAGTTAACTATGCCTGGGCCGAGTTAGGAGATATCTTGCTCAAGAAGAAGCTCAAGGTCAGCGCTTTTCTCTCTCCTAAGGGAATCTAGGAGATACAAGCGCTAGCGACAAGAGCCAGAGAGTCAGAGATGGAAGGGATCGTCATGGACGTGATAGTCACTGGCGGCAACGGTCATAGCGCGCGGGCTCTGTGCCATTGCCTTACAGAGACTATGCACATAGGAAAGGAGCGTGCCAAGTTATCTCTTTGGGACAAGCATATTCCAAGCATATACCAGGCCACGTCGGCCCTAGATGTACCCTGGCCACCACTTTATAAGGTGAGCCAGGGCCTCCAAGGGAGGGGTCGGTCTTTTAACGTAAGGGAAAAACCCTAGAGAGAGTAGAGAGAAGGAACACTTCATCTCCTTCCTCTCTACGATACAGCTCAAGGAGCATCTGTAATAGCTTTTGGATCATAATACAAGATATGTGAGAAGTTCATCGTGTGTGTCTTGCTTTATCTTTCGTGTGTAGAATCACTAAGCTATCCCTCCCCGGATACCACTAGTACATATTGGCCTCATCTTTAGCCTACCCATGGCATCTGCCGTGACACCACCACGACAATAAGTATATACATTACAGGTCTAAACATGCACACGGCAAACGATAATATGTTTTTCGCATGTGAAGGAAACATCGCTGGCGCCTTCATCGTCTTGCACACATGCTTCTCTTTACGCCCACCACGGTGTAGGTGGTAGACAAGAAGTCTGACAATTAAACAGCAAAGTTTATCGTAGTACATTCGTAAGCGCTCTGAAAAGAATGTCTATCTTTAGCATTCGTAATATACAGTAGATTTCTCTTTACGCTCATGGGTTGCTTTTCTATCGGTCAAAAAGTTTATCGTAGTACATTCGTAAGCGCTCTGAAAAAAAGTTTATCTTTAGCATTTGTAATATACAGTAGATTTCTCTTTACGCTCATGGGTTACTTCTCTGTCGGTCAAAATATTTGCGCACCTACGTGCAGTTGTACCATTTTAGCGTATGCTCGCGTGTATGTATCGTCATATGTATAAGTGAGTGTGAGAAATTATGTGTCTATGAGTAGGGCATGCATTAGGCAGTGCAAGCCTGTGAAATAGATCAAGGTTTCCCGGATGCACGTATATGTAGGAGCAGGGTGCGCAAATACGCTTTTGTCTTCATGAGCATACGCTATGTAGGTCTCCTGACGCGCGTGCTATATACGCATACTCGCCAATGGGCACGAACACATGTATAGATATGTTTGGAAAAGAGTGTGTAGTCTACCATACACATGGCCATGTAAAGCTAAGATACGTGAACAATATGATGAAAAGACAAACAAACGTCAAAGATTAGGTAGAACGAGCACGATAGAAATAACAAAAATTGAAACTCTCGAAGACATACCAAATAATGTTAGCAATCATCATAGGTCGAGTAAAACATATTTCGTTTTAGCCGATAAAGATGGAGACATAACATGCAATAAACAACAGACGGACTAAGTAGACCGACTTTGATTGAATAAAGTATACAGACTAAGCTTATTATACATAATAGTCTAGCTAACAGAGTCGGAAAGAAGTCGATTGTAGAAATAGCATGTGCGCCTGTTTTTCCTCATTCTTCTCTCTCGTTTACTGTTTGTGCACTTCTGACCACCGCTCTGCCCGCACATGGCGCGGGTCGTATCTCGTATCGTCTATAAGGGTACGTCCAAGAAGGAGCAGCATTCGCATCGTCCACGGACGACGGCGTGGACTCTCCACCCAAAGACGCCATGTCGACGACACATGAAGAAGGCGCTGTAGGCACGTATGCGTCGCTCGTCGAGGCCATGTCTTCCTCCCATATTCAGAAATGCAACCGGTGGCATGGAGATGAAGCAAGAGGAAACCATCGCACTGATATCGCTGTCATTCAGCACTTTATTGTTTCATCCGTCCGAGAGACATCTTCCTCCCACGTTCGGGCATGCGAGGGTGGCATGCCTACAAAATAGGAGGACACCACCGTACCGGGATCTCCATAATCCACGGCTCTGGTGTCCCTTCCTTCGACAAAGGAAAATTGCTCGTCTACGCCACAGCAGGGAGATGGTGTGGCGATTTCTTGCCGACGCTTTTCCTCCTGGATTAAAAACTCGAGCAAAACGCTAGTGTCCTCTAACGTTTGTACGGTATATAAAGGAAGATTAGAAAAAGTGATATTGTCATCTAACATTCCTACGCTCGGAAAAGGCATTAGGAAAATGTGCAGCGAACGCGACGAAGCATTAGCACGATCTACGTTAGCGACGGCATCGATGATCGAGAGGCGCGTGCAGGCTTACATTGGAATCTACAAAGAAATCAAAGATCAGACACGGTTTACAAAACGGCCCGTAATGTCGACCTCGGGAAATGAGCTATAAAGATAAGGAGATACTTATCGAGTCGGAGCTAAAATAGAAATGACGGTCGTGTCCTCCGCTAAAAGCTGCAAAATCAAAGAAAAAACAGGCATGCAAACACTATAGGTGTGATCCGAGGAAGTGAATACAACATGTAAGAAAAAGAAAGACGTACCGCACACAGAGGAGGCTATTTCCAAATGGCATACTCGCATCACATTTTAAAAGAAGAAATTTGGTAGTAAACAACAAACGAAAGATCAGAACGTATGCATAAAAAAATACTATAAAAGAGGAAGAAATTTTCGAAACATACCACGTTTGTGGCAGACGGCGTCGGACTAAGCGTGGAAGAGCAAGCGAGGAAGACGAAGACGAAGACGATACCCACATGACCGTACCATGTTTGTGGCAAACGGCACCGAGCAAGCGCGGAAGACGAAGATGATGCCCACATGTCCGGCGATCCTTGTCGGCGGCCTGAGGTGCGCCCGCAGCGATGGTAGAAGAGGACGGGAGGCTGGACGATGTTTATGGTTTGTGGAGAGACAACGACATTGCAGAGAATATATACGAAATAACATGCGAGGACTGCGGGAACCCGAACGGCGCGCCCAGTACCACGTATGCTATCATATCCTAGAGTCGGATTTGCGCAAAATAGTATCCACCGTCAAATCCCACGGTGAGAAACCGCGCACACCCGCAATCTATAGACGCGAGGCCAGGACCCACCGCACAGATCGCCGTGACAAACCGCGCACATCTATAGGCTATAGATGCCAAGCCGATTAGAAGCAGCGCGCGGGAATGATCCACAGCTCTACCTTCGCATCCGAGAATCCGCTTTCGCCCATCCTTACTGCTGGCAACTCCTATCTAGGCCGCGAAAACACACAGCAATACAGGTTCTAGGTCACCACGTAGTCTCTGTACAGGCCTCATGTCCGCGACAAACAGCTTATGGCTAGAGCTAATGAACCAACGTTGTTCCACCGTCCAGCGATACGGGGTACAACAGCGCGTAGTACACCCATCCGTGCTATGGGATCTTTCGCCTTGGCTCGCCGCCCGCCACGGGATAGCATTGTTCCCTTGCGACGTCGCCACGTTTCCTTCTCGGCGTCTATCCCACGAAATCGGAACGACGTGGATAGCAGTTTGAACCGAAACAATCTACGCTATTATTTACTCCTGATTCATCTTGGCATAAACCCCACTGGATCACATCATCTAAAAACATCCCAATGTAACTCTATTCCATGTTTCAATCTCTAGAAGAATCACACACGTGCTAAAATAGTTCCTATATGGGAAGATCCATCGGAAGTTTGAAGATTTAACCAAATCCATACAAGATTCATGCTTGTTTTGAAATGCATAAATGACAAAAATTGTCCTAGTTAAAGGGATCTGCTAGGAAATAACTGTCACCACTCGGTACCGTAAGTTTATTAGGCCAGACATGAAAAGTAATATGCATCTAAGGTTGCACAAGGAAATGCTACAGTAACAATATAAATATTAGCATTAATATCTCTAGAATTTTGTGAAGATTCAAATTTCAAATTACAGTCCATAAGTCTTTTAGCTTTTTAAAATGAAATATATTCATTGTGGAATGGTATAAATATATAGCGTAAAATAGGATAGTTATGCTGAAAACAAGGATGCGGAAAGAGCACAAAAGCTAACTTCGTTACTTTGAACTAAAGAGTTACGATTTGTTAACAGCCTTTAAATTATACTTATCAGAACTTGTACAATAACAGAGGCACTGGATATTTAGTATTTGAAATTATTATTGATTTTATTAAGCAACACCTGATAAGTAGGAACATGAATTACCTGGATGGGAGTCAGTAGCTATATCAGGACAATTTGTGCGGGACTACCTAGTTAGAACTTACGACTTACCAAATTGGTTGTTAAAAAAATTAGTTGCTTAGTTAAATTAACAAACTACGTTTAAGCATCCATCTTCATTTAAAGATTAGTACGTCCAATCAAATTAAAATTATTCTTAGTTAAGTTCACACAATATAGCTAAGCATTCGTCTTTATCTAAAGATTAGTATGTCCGACCAAACTGAAATTGTTCTTGCAGAAGATAAATTAAATATTAAAAGTAGTTTCACCAATATTGGATGTTTAGTTCCACAAGTCATAATCTGATCCAGGTATAATTACATAATATTTGAAATGAAACAGGATGTATACAAGAAGTCACTCTCACCTCCAGTCTAGCAGCACTTCTCCCCTATAGAAGTTGTTCGAACACACTGTGAAGCTATACAAACAATAAATACATATGGAAAAAAAAATTACATACATAGAAACTAACAAAAATATTACAAAAATAGAAGATAACAAAAAAATTACATTACTAGAAAATGTTGAATTAGGAACAAAATAGTAAGTCATCTCAGCATCAGCTCAGAGGACTCATCACGAACTTGAGGGAGAGATCAACAAGCAGCCCACATGATTGGATCAACTAATAAGTGGACTTGAATTGCTATTCCTTCTAGTACCATCAGAAGAGAGCAAGTACCAGCATTTAATCACACGGGAGATCCAACATGGCCATGATATTGGTACACTTTTCTTTCCATGGGATCCAGGTGATCGATGTTCACTTCAGTATGAAATTCCACCATGGAGGTTAAGGCGCTTTAGTACGGGTAAAGGTGAGCATCAACGTGATTTGTACTACGTAAATATAGGTTGCTCCATCAACAAGGAAATTAAGAAACAACTACTAGCCAGGCTATTGGATCCAGGCATATCAACTGCAGTACCAATTTATTTACCCTGGCATATTTGCAACACAATGAAATGGGGAATGGAGTTATAGGGATTACAATACAATCCCAAGAAGTAAATTGAAAAAAATTGTCCTTCAGCATCTTGCATATCTCTAGGCATGGCAACCTGATAGTTACATACAAGAAGTTGTAGTATCAGATTTGGTTTCAATCATGACAGAAATCAATTTCTATATATCCTGTTGTCAACTCCTGAATAAGGCACTCCCAAGATGCACATGCATATCTAAGGCATGATACATTAGAAAAACATGTTGCTGTCAGTTGGTCACACACCTCTGTAAGTCCCGGGCTCATCGCATGTCAAGGTTTGTCACTCTATAAAAATGTAGAAAATGACATAATGCTCATGGGGACAAATTTACATGAGCATGCCTATGAATTTACTCCAATCAGCAGCCCAAGTTGCAGGTACAACCATCGTAGTATCCCAATGATGTTCACATCGCTCAGTCCATCATTTGTGTGGTCCGGGAAGGTCATGGGGTTAGGGCGTTTTCGCAATCCGTGAGTGGGCGGTGATTGGCGATATGAGCTGCCATGTGTGTCTACTTGACCGAGTCATTACTTAGGGGCGAGCAATGTTTCTTGGGAGCGGTAATGTTATGTCCACATATGGAGGCAAATTGGACATGATCGACATAATCCGTAGGCTCCTGGTATGGGATGGTGGCATGGCTCCTTAGCTACAAAAGAAGAGCACAAGAAGTTAGACAAGCATTGAACTAGTCTGAAGAAGGAATAGAGAAAACTCTACTCGTTATCTCTCTCCCTGTGTTGTTCTCTCTATTCGTGAATTCCGATGGCAGATCGTGCCTCACATCAACAATCATATCGGCAAGGGGAAAGTGTGATGATGTCCCCGCTCTCTCCTTCACTGGTATGGGATGCATCATCCAAGCACTGATTGAGGACGGGTTGAAACTGCTCAAACCATCAACTAGGCTGTCTCAACCCAGCACCAGGTTTTCCTATTGTAGTTTAAACCTACAAACTAGTGAACACGAAAAAACCCTAATTCGGTGCGGTGCGAGTTGATGGTTTGGCTAGTTACGTACCAAACTATGCCCAAGATTAGATAATGCTAGTACTAAATTTTAATTAAAGTGCAAAGGGTGTCCTTCGTTATTTAACAGGGAGATACAATAATCAGATGAATAGCTCAACCAGATGACACTAACTTTAGACATGTATATGAAATGGTCGACGGGAATACTAATTCAAACGAACAAAAATAAGTTCTGCATGCAGAAACCAACCACTTAGCTCTTTGTCCAGTGTAGTCCTGCTCACGGTGATAAAGCTGGCTATGAATAATTTTGCGTGAGAGAAGCGATATTATATTACTCAACAAAATCAACAAAACACGTGTAAAACATAAGAGATTTTGTAGAATCAGCAGAGAGGAGCTCACCTCTATTGTTCCTTTTTCCCAATAGCACTGGCGGATGGATTATGGAGCCATTTGCCTTGCTCTCCTCTAGTCCCTCCTCTTCTAGGTTAGCTCCCACGTGGGCTTTGGGCCTCTTGCGCCAGATAATGGATCAACACTCCCCCTCAAGATGGGTGGTAGATATCTATCAACCCCATCTTGTCACATGCCAATTTACAATCCTTTGTTCCCAGCCCCTTTGTCAAGCAATCTGCAAACTGCTGCCCAGAGCTGACATGACTAAGGCTGATGATCCTAGCATCAAGTTTCTCCTTAATGAAGAAGCGATCAATTTCCACATGTTTTTCCCTATCATGTTGGACTGGGTTATTTTCAATACTTATAGCTGACTGACTGTCACACCACACTCTCAATGGTCCCTTCCTTAGAAGTATCAACTCACTCAAAAGGTACTTCACCCAGAGCATCTCACTCACCCCTTGAGATAAAGCTCTATACTCAGCTTTTGTTGTTGATCTAGACACACCGTTTTTTTTGCTTCTCCACGACACCAAACTTCCTCCCACGGACACACAATAGCCTAGCGTTGATCTTCTATCATCCTGAGAACCAGACCAGTCAGAGTCACTATAGCCATCCACCTCAAGATGTTCATTTTTAGCAAACCACAACCCCTTTCATGGAGTCCCCTTCAAGTATCTCAAGATTCTGTGCACTATGTCAAGATGGCCACTCCTTGTCTCATGCATGTATCTGCTAACCACACCCACGGCATATGTAATGTCTGGTATGGTATTACACAAATATAATAGCCTCCCAACAAGTTTCTGATAATCTTCCTTATTCATTAGTTCACATGATTGTGCTGTCACTTGATGATTTTGTTGAATAGGGGTAGGAGCTGCATGACATCCCATCATGCATGTGTCACTCAAGAGATCCAAGGTGTATTTCCGCTGACACAAAGATATCCCCTTCTCTATACGGGCAACTTCTATGCCAAGGAAGTATTTTAGGTTTCCCAAATCCTTTACCTCAAGCTCCTTGCTCAAACACCCCTTCAATCTCTTTATTTCATCCTGATTATCCCCGATGATGATAATATCATCCACATAAACTGCAAGGATGCTGATCTTCTGATTGGAGTGTCTATAGATTACTGTGTGGTCACCATTACATTGACGATACCCCATGCCACAAACAACATGTTCGAACCGATCAAACATGCTCTCGGTGATTTCTTCAATCCATACAAGGATTTCTTTAGCTTGCATACCTTCCCCATGGTCTCTGAGGTACCAGAACATGGTGGTATCTCCATGTAAACTCTTCTTGTAGTTCACCATGTAAGAAGGCATTCTTGACATCTAATTGATGCAACTTCCATCCAAAGTTAGCAGCACAGGAAAACAATATCCTTACTGCGTTCATCTTTGCCACTAGAGAAACGTCTCATCATAGTTAATTCCATAAGTTTGACTGAACCCTCTAGTGACCAATCTGACCTTATATTGTTCCACCTTTCCCTCGGGATTCTTCTTCACGGTGTAGATCCATTTACAACACACTGCTTTCTTTTCTTTCAGCAACGTGGTTAGCACCCACGTCTTATTCTTCTTAAGTGCTTCCAACTCCTCAATCATCGTTTCACGCCACTTTGGATCTTGTTTTGGAGCCTTCCAATCCTTTGGGATTGACACAGCTTGTAGAGAGCTAATAAACTCTCTATAGGAAGGAAACAAAGCCTCATAAGACACATAGTTTCCAATGCCATATTCATCAACAATGGTTTGTATAGTATGCATTTCGCTGAGAGCCTTCCTTGCCACTTCACCCTTCTTTGCCACTTCATGTGTCCCCTTTTGCAAAGCAATAGGCAGATCCATCGTCTTAGGTGAGCTTGCATTACTACCTTTCTGCTCCCTTGGACATGTGGCTATAGTCCCACTATATCAGGTGAGCTCCCATCACCACATTGATGCTCCCCCTGCACATGTGGTTGCCATCAAGAGTACACCCTCAGATTCTATGGACACCGATCTCTAACAGGAATTTGATGGTAACCAATCTGAAGTGTACCTACTATTGGTTGGACCTGAGCTATTGGATGGACCTAATCCTGCACATTATCATCAGTGTTTGTGCCCACAACATCATTAGTACGAGGAACAACCTTCTCCCCATCATGACCATCTTTCATAGTGTGTAGATGGTCAAGATCTGTAAATAACAAACTCGGATCAGTTGGTTCACCATAGAATGGCTCAGATTGCCTGAAGGTGACATCCATACTTACAAACATGCGCTTCGCAGAAGGACTTCGGCACTTATACCCCTGCTGACTAGAGGAATAACCCACAAAACACATTTAACTGCTCATGGGTCCAACTTCCCAATAGATGGTCTATGATCCCGAATAAAACATGTGTTGCCAAATAACTTAGGAGGGACAGAAAAATTATTTTCTCCAAACAACAACTCACATGAGGATTCTATACCTAGCATCCTAGAAGATGTCCAGTTGATCAAGTATGTGGTAGTCATGACTGCTTCACTCCACAAGAACTTGGGCACATTCATCGTGTACATCAGTGAGCGAGCCACTTGCAAAACATGGCGATTGTTTTGCTCTGCCACACCATTTTGAGGAGGGGTTTCTGGGCAGGATGTTTTATGAAGAATACCTTGGTCATCCAAGAAGGCCCCAAAGGTGGTGTTCACATACTTTGTGCCATTATCAGTCTTGATCACCTGCACCTGCACTTAAAACTGATTCTTCACATATGCATGAAAGTTCTAAAAACAAAAAAAACACCTCATCCTTGTGGAACATCAAGTAAACCCAAGTCATGCGAGAATAGAAGTCAATAAAGGTAACGAAGTACTTCATTCCATTTCCTAATACCACTAGGCCAATCCATCCATCTGAATGAATCAACATAAAAGGAGATATGATCATAATCCCCTTACTCACATATGAGGCTCTTGTGTGTTTAGCATATTCGCAAGCATCACATATTAAATTTCCCTTGCCTATTCCACACACAAAATCCGGAAATATTATATTCATCTTATTGAAATATACATGTCACATCCTACAATGGTGGATCATTGCCTGATTCTCCTTGCCATCCATGGTTACAACATAGACCAAATCCAGATGCACCCCATTATCCATGTACTAGAGCCCCCTGCGCCTGGTGCTAGTCCCAACCATCTGCCTCGTCAGTCGCTCTTGAATCAAGACACCAAACTTGTCAAGAGTCACACTACAGTCTATGTCATCAATTAGAGCACTCAAAGATACCAAATTGATAGGAAACACTAGCACATGTAAAACTGAGGATAGGGAGATGTTTGAGGTGCACTTTACTGTGCCAACCCCAACAACAGGTTGTCTTGTACCATCAACAGTTTGAATAGTGCCCTTGTGAGTAGGAGGATTCTTACACCGAATTTGCACGCAACATGCTTAGATGCACCAGAGTCTAGAACCCATTATGTATCATTCTCATTAGTAGCAAGAGATGCTTCTTCAGAATTACCTTCCTTTGTGGTGGCCAAGTGAGCAAAATCTCTATAGAAAGCACCATCTACTTCTGCACTCTGTGACCTCCCATTGTTCCCTTCAACTAACATATGTGCTCTCTACCCTCTGAGTGTCCCGAGTATCCACTGCTTCCTCTAGCAGTCTGGACCCCTGAATTTCCTGAGTATCCACCTCTACCTCCAGGCGTCATACCACGTCCCCATCTATTGTATCCCCTGCCTCTACCACGAGTTGGGCAGTTCCACTTTATGTGACCTATCTCCCCACAGGTAAAACAGCCTCTTCTCTCTTTCCACTCCCTTTTCTCAGTAATGACAAATGTCAAAGCTGGCACAACCTTCTCATCAACTAGATCAAGATTGAGTTGCACCTCCTCTTGAGTCATTGTTGCAATGGCCTCTTCAATAGTAGGCAGGGAAGTATGATGTAGCAAGGATGCTTTCATGCCATCAAACGATGGTTGAGCCCCTCCAAAAGTTGCAGCACATGTCTGCATGTCATCCATTTGTTCCCTCATTCGATGCTAGCTGCATCATTCATCTCGAGGGGGTCACAATTATACTGGTATGCCCACAATGTCTACAACTCTACCACATATGTCATCACTGATTTGTCTTCTTGGCGGAGGTGACGAATCTTTCCATCAGTCTATGAAATGAGCATGACATTACCTTTGATGCAGTATTGGGTGGATAGGGTCTTCCATATCTCAGCAGCAGTGGGTAGCCCCTCCATGGAGCGTCCAAGGGAGGGAACCACCGAGTTTAACTGCCACCTGATAAGTAAAGAGTTGATGGCCTTCCACTTCTTCCCCTCTTCATTAGTCTTGTATCCTAGTTCTCCAATAGTGCCTAACAAGTACCCATCTAGATCCTTCTGCTCCGCAACGAGCATTGCCCTTCGAGACCAACTTGGATAGTTGGCAGCACCCTCAAGTTTGAGGTCAGTCGGTACCAAAACAAGCTTCTGGACCAATTCCCCTTGAGGAACGATGGCCCTAGAGGTCGATCCATCTAATTTGGAGGTGAGGAACATCGTGAGCTTCTCTAGAGCCTCAGCTAGACTCTTGGCATCCATCTTCACTTCTGCAATCAACAATCATGCCTACCATGTCTGCAACACGTACTTCTTCCTCACCGAACAGCCGCACACACATAGCAACAGCTCTTCCTCCTCGCATCCCTTCTTCCACTGCTGCCCTTCACGCAACAGTCACACCTTCCGCCACCACCGCTACACGCAGTAGCATTCTTAGGAGAACCTTCCCTTGTCACCTTTGCTGACCACCGTAGCCTCAGCTCCGCTGCCCTCAATAGCCTTCATGCCACCACTTCCCACAGTATACGCAACTCTAATACCATGTAGAATTAGCATAGAGGATCTCACCTCTATTGTGCATTTTCCCAACAGCACTAGCGGCTGGGTTGTGGTGCCGTTTGCCTTGCTCTCCTCTAGTCCCTCCTCTTCCAGGTTAGCTCCCACATGGGCTTTGGGCCTCTTGGGCTAGATAATGGTTCAACAGATTCGAAGAAATATAAATTGTAACAGTATAAGATCACTCGCACTCATGGTTTCGTCCACAACTCGCGACAAAAATCCAAATAGATTAGATTGCCTTGAATGCTCAAGTTTTTTATTGACAATCCTTGCATGAATTCAGCTCACAGAGATAAACTGGCTGTGAATAATTTTGTATGAGAAGTGCTATTTTATTACTCAGTAACCACAACAAAACACATATGTAATACGGAAGAGATTTAAAGAAATATAACATGTAACAGATTAAGATCATCCGTACTCACGTCTTAGTCCACCACAACTTATAGTGTGCTAACTGCAAAAATCCACATCGATTAAATTGCCTTGAATCCTCGAGTTTTGTATTGACAATCCTTGCTTGAATTCAGCTCAACGTGATCAAATCATCAATTTGAAGATCTGTTGGTTTCAAAATAACCGATTCATCGATAGAACACAACAGAACACTATCAGAGTGGTCGATGCAGTAAAATATCTTCCACGATTTGTCCAAGCTACATGTCTTCCACAAGTTAGCATGGATCTAGGTAAACCATGCCCTAAGTTACCTCTCTCCGTCATTAGTTAGATCTACTGACCAACATCATTCATATATTTTAATTCATAAAATCAAGAACCCTAGCCAATGAAAGATTGCGAGTGATTTGGAATCTACGCAACAACACCAATAGAGATGGCACTGGCAATAACGATGAATAACTTTGACCCTTTATACGGATAAATTATTATCATTTCAATCACTTGAGATCATGTTAAAGTCCCCCTACGCATACAAAGTTTGTGAAGCTACCAGGAAAATATGTCTGATAGTCTTTAAAGTTAAGTTTGTGGTGCCTTCATATAAAACTTTTACTGAACTAAAGTAATTGATATGACACAATAGCGGGATTGTGGAAAACACACACATATTATAGATCGGAGGGACCTCTAAGATAGTTAAAAAAATGGGGAATGTGTGTATACTATGAAAGATCTTCTAACATGTTCTCCAATATCGTAAATGCATATATTAGGAGTAAATAATAGCGCTATATTATTTTGGCTCAAACTGATATAGATGTCGTCTCGATTCTTTTCGACCATGGTATGGACGTTGGAAAGGACACGCGGCGACGTCGCAATGGAGCCATGCTATCCCATGACGCGGGACTCGGTGCGGGCCATGGCGGAAGATTCCCTACCATGTACGGGTGTACCGCGTGCCACCGTACCCACCATTGTTGGATGTTGGACCGCGCACCTTATGGGCCCACCGTCAGTGTACGTGCGTTGTACCGCGCTCGATGAGATGCATTCTCGACACGACATGCCTCCGCATCCACCGGGTGGTGGGGCTCGTGGAGAGACATCATGGCACCATCAGCCCATGCTGGCAGCGATTTCTCGAGGTCACTAGGCACGCCCAGAGCTGATGTGGCATCATGAGCCCATGGTATCCGCCATTTTCCACGGACGCATGATGGCTCAAAATAGATTCGAGCTCGTTGGGAAACCCCAAGAGGAAGGTATGATGAGCACAACAGAAAGTTTTCCCTCAGTTATAAAACCAAGGTTATCGAACCAGTAGGAGCAACAAAACACCTCCAAGGTGTTGTTTCTAACTGGGAATCCTACACAACACAACCACAGAACTTTGCCCCAACTTACAGTGAGGTTATCAATCTCACCGGTTTTGCTGAAAACAAAGGATTAAACGTATTGTGTGGAAGATAGTAATTGCTTACAGAAAGTAAACAGAAAACAGTAAATAGATTGATTGTAGATTGATGGTAAAAGAAAGGACCGGGGTCCATAGTTCACTAGTGGTGATTCTCCTTAAGATAGATGACATGTTGGGTGAACAAATTATAGCGGGGCAATTGACAGACACCGAGAAAGCATACATGCATATACTAATCATCTTGACTTCTATGAGATTTGATTGGGCATTACAACATTATACATAGATTGTAATCCAACTGCATCTATGACTAATAATCCACCTTCAGGTTATCATCCGAACCCCCTCCGGTATTAAGTTACAAGCAACAGATAATTTCATTAAGCAAAGTGTGTAAAGTAAACAATACGATTGTTCTATGAACAAAGGATTGTTGTTTTCTCCCTAGTAGCAACAACACATCTAGTACCCTAGAGATTTCTGTCACTTCCCCAGATTACTAGAGGCATGAACCCACTATCGAGCATAAATACTCCCTCTTGGAGTTGCTAGCATCTACTCGGCCAAGATAGCTACTAACAACGGAAAGCATGCAAGATCACAAATAATAAAGGCATGATATAATCAATAATCAATCTGAAATAGCATCTCAATATCCATCGGATCCCCGCAAACACAACATGTATGATTACAAATAGATGATCTTGATCATGAACGGAGCTCACAAGATCTAAACATGGTAGCACAAAGGAGAAGAACCAACCATCTATATACTACATGGACCCGTAGTCCAGGGATGAACTACTCACACATCACACCGAAGGCAGGCATGGTGATGAAGAAGGCCTCCAGGGTGATCTCTCCCCTCCGGTAGGGTGCCGGGAAGAGCTTCAGATATCTCCCGATCTATGGATGGAGATGATGGCGGCTACAAACTCTTTCGTGGAATTTTGATTAGGTACTTAGGGTTTTTGTATCGGAGGCTTCTTATAGGCGAAAGGGGAGTCCGAGGGGTGCCCGAGGCGGCCACACCACACCTAGGCACGGGCCAGGCCTGGCCACGCGGCCAGGTGGTGTTGCTGGCCCCTGGCCCCTCTCTGTCTTGTCTTCTGGCTCCGTGTTCCCCTAGGTGAAATATTGACTTTGGCTTTTGTACCGTCCAATTCCGAGAATATTCATTTTCTGGCTTTTCTGGAACCAAAAATAGCAGAAAACAGGCAACTGGCACTATGGCATCTTGTTAATAGGTTAGTCCCAAAAAGTGTGTAAAAATACTCTAAAGTGTGGACAAAACATAAGAAAGTAGATATAAAACAAGCATGGAACATCAAAAATTATAGATACATTTGCAACGTATCAACATACCCAAGATTAACTCCTGCTTGTCCTTGAGTAGGTAAGTGATAAAAAGAAAGAATAATTTTTGAGGTGACATGCACCATCATAATCTTGATCAAATTATTTGTAAACAATAAGACATAGCAACTATGTTGTAACATGAAAAGGCACAAACAAAAGATTCATGAATAACAATGCTTTGCAAGATGTTTGTTTGTTTCACATAAAGAAAACATAATGAGAATGGTATTCAGCTTGTCCCTCATAGTGTATCAAACATAAATGCATAGGACATCTTCAAAGTTCATAAGGGTGACTAGATACAAATAGTTTAAGAACAAGAAATATCAAAGTTATGCATCAATCAACAAGTCTTGGGATAATGCACATTAAACTAAGAATGGCCACTATGCTCTCTCAATAGGTGCATAAAGATAGAAGATGGAGACTCAACATAAAAGTAAAAGCAAGGCCTTCATAGAAGGAAGCAGGGATTCAAGTCTCATAAAGAGCTTCCAAAAATTATGGTACTTATTAGCTTTCAGCTCTCATTGCCCCTATCATAAGCATCTTGAAGTGATTAAGGTTAAAGTGAACAAACTATGGAGTATATGCTTGACAAAGTATAAGTTGGCAATCTCATGTCTCTTGAATACGAGAGCCGCTCCTCATGCTAATCAAGTTTAGTTACTGGTAAGTTCTTTTCATTGTAAGTACATGTGTATCATAGAGAACCGCCAACGGGGTACCCCTTGCACATGATACATGAGCTATCCCATAATCAAAATGACAAGGCAAACAGACAATGAGCATCTCAGCAATCTTCTTATTTACCATGGGAAAATGGTGCTTTTTTCTCTGTTTCGTCTTTTCTCATCTCTTTTTTTCTTTTTCTCAATCTCTATCTCTTTTTTTATAAGAAGAATGCTTCATAGATTTCTCACTATGGTGATGCTGCAAGTTTCCACCATGATTAGGCATGGATTAGGCTAGCGGCTCAGGCGTTTCTCTAACACACATACATAACTCCATGGACTTACAAGCTCCCCTTTCATTTCACACCGACTACATCCATAAACAAAAGAGCATGATATCAACTGGGTACAATGTTGAAAGCGTTCCCCATGACAGCATGGTTCTGCTAATCCCCAACGTATAAGTGCAAGCATATACAACATAGATGACACAGTGGTTCAAGTTTATTAGGGGCAAGAAAAGTAAAGTGTGTCATCAAGTTCGTGAGAGCTTTAATCACTAATTTTCACATAACAAGTTTAATTCGGAAGGTAGAGAAAAACATGAATATACTTGGAATAGAAAATGCTAATAGGTAGGTATGGTGGACTCTTTGGAATAACTTGGTTTTATTTGGAGTTGGATGCATGAGTGGAACTCATACTTGATATGGAGGCTAGCAAAAGAATGAAAGCGACCAACTAAGAGAGCAATAATGGCCATAATCATGCAAAGCGACAAAACATCATTAATTAAAACATAAAGTGATATTACAAGTTGAAAACTAAATGATCATAGTGGCTATGGTGACTTTGTATAGTCTTAATATGGTGTGAGCATGCTCCAAGTCAACCCAAATAAAGCATTAAAGGAGAATACCACAATAATATGCTTTAATATGCTAAAACAACGATGATTCTTTCAAGGCACATTAAGCAATCTCAATTGTTTATAACATGTCATGATACAGCAAAAATCACTAAGCATAAAGCCAAAAAAATATCAAGCATGACATGATAAAGCATAGGCCACAGTCAAAAACAAGCTCCTTTTTACCACTTAAGCATGAACTTTTCCTACTCTTTTCCAATCCAAATCAACTTTATTTGAAAACTAATGCATGTATGAGGGGGTCCAACCAATTTATTCAAGCAAACGGAAACTAAAAATAAAACAAATACACTCCAAGAATGACACAATTGTGCATGAAACAATAAAAATGAAGTGTTTGGAAGAAACCTGAGATTTTTATGGATGAAGAAGGGGATGCCTTGGGCATCCCCAAGCTTTGATGCTTGTACCTCTTGAATATTTCTTAGGGTGACATGGGTGTCATCCCCAAGCTTGAACTTTTGTCCATTCTTCATCTTATTACATCATTCTTCCCTTACACTTGAATTTTTTTCTTCATACAAAACTTTACACAATCTTCATTAGCAACATTAGTATGTTCAAAAGATAATAGACCTTTCGGGTTTTAGGTTTAAAACAGCATAACTTTCACTAAATACACAAGATACTGTAGCAATTCCCTCAAAAAGCTCAATTTCGCCAAAAAGAACCCAAAAAGGAATCAATAAGAAGCAAATGCAAATAATGGCAGAAATCTGTCAAAACAGACCAGCAGGTAAAAAACAATTTTTTCGAACACCTTATGTTGCTCAAATAGAAAAGTGTTGAACTAACGAAAGTTGGATAACAACCTGGGGCATAAGCACAAACAATTACAGCTCAAACTAACATACAGAGATTTTTCACGAATGTTTACAGCGAAGCACAAAAATCTGTTTCGGGACAGCAACTTTCCCAAGCATTACTTCTCTCTCATTATAGGTTACTCTTGGCACAAAAACCACACAAAAATGATAAGGAGAGGTTATTACTGAAGCAGTAACTTGCAAGACTCAACTAAAACTTTTGGGTTATCCCCCAATAAGTATTTTTCTTTAACGCCTTTAAGTTAGGCATAAGAAGCAAGAAAAGAATCAAGTATTCTCAAATGAAAAAGCATTAAGAGAAATTTTTGTTTTAATAGGATAGGCAAAAGGAATCTTATTTCTCTTATTAGGGAAGTTTTCTATACCTTTCTTGAGTGGGAGTTGATATTTAATGGTGCCTTCTTTCATATCAATAATGGCACCAACAGTTCTAAGAAAAGGTCTTCCCAAAGTAATAGGACAAGAAGCATTGCATTCAACATCCAAAACATAGAAATCAATAGGGACATAGGCATTGTTAACCATAATAAGAACATCATTAATACTCCCCATGAGTTTCTTTTTAGCATTATCATCAAGTAGGACATTTAAATCACAATCTTCCAATGGTGGCAAATCAAGCATTTCATAAATCTTTCTAGGCATAATAGAAACACTACTATCAAGATAACATAAAGCTTTGAGATCAAAATCATTCACTTTCATATTAATGATGGGTTCCCAACCATCTTCTAATTTCATAGGAATAGAAGCTTTATGTTTCATCTTTTCTTTTTCAATATTTATGAGAGCATCAATAATTTGTTTTGTAAAGGCCATATTCATAGCACTAGCATTTGGACTTTTAGCAAGCTTTTGTAGGAACATAATTACTTCATAGATATTGCAACCATCAAGATCAAAATCATAATTATCATCTAAAGTAGTAGAGCTATTGTTTTCCATATTTCGAAGAATTTCAGCATTTTTATTAGAAAAGATTCCATTGGGTTTACTAGCTTCAACATTAGTGGTAGTGATAGTAGAAATACTAATATTTCTAGCAATTTCATCTTCTCTTTCCCACTTAGCATGCAATTAAGCTAATAGTCTAACATTTTCATCAATTCTAACTTGTATGGCATTAGCGGCAGCAAAGGGATTTTCAATAGTTTCAGGTTTAGCAGGCATTTTGTTAAAAGAAGATTGTGCTTCAGACAATGATGCTATATTTATTTCAGCATTAGAGAGTTTTGAAGGGAATATGCCCGAGAGGCAATAATAAAGTGGTTATTATCTTATTCCATGTTTATGATAAATGTTTATTTTGCATGCTATAATTGTATTAATTGGAAACACTAATACATGTGTGTTTAATAAAAAAAATACAAAGTTTCTAGTACTGCCTCTCATATAAACTAGCTCGTTGATTAACAAGATGATCAAGGTTTCCTAATCATGGACATTGGATGTTGTTAATAACGAGGTCACAACATTGGTGGAATGATGTGATGAACATTCATCCGAAGTATAGCATTACGATCAGATTCATTATGTTTATATTGCTATAACATCATACGAAGTAATCTTAGTCCTTAGACCATGAGATCATGTTAATTGCTAACACCGGAAGAGTATCTTGATAACATCAAACGTCACACTGTAACAGGATGACTATAAAGGTGGGTTCAGTGCTAAGAAGGTGTTATGTTGAGGCTCATGGATCAAGAGTGGAATTTGTCCATCCCGATGACGGATAGATATACTCTGGGCCCTCTCGGTGATATCACATTGAAATAGCTTGCAAGCAAGTGATGTGATCACTAGAATGTTATATCACGGGAACGAGAAAAGAGTGCATGTAAACAGCGAGATCAAACTAGGTATGGAGATACCGATGATCGAATCTCGGACATGTAATATATCGCGAGACAAAGGGATTTAGTTACTAGCGTTAAAGGTTCTCACGATCACAGAAGTCATCGTTGAATGTGTAGGAGTCAGTATGGATCTCCAGGTCCCGCTTATGATTATTGATCTGAGAGGGGTCTCGATCATGTCTGAATTATTCGCGAACCGTAGGGTGACACACTTAAGGGATACCGACACCATTTGGAGCAAATATGTTTCAGATAAAGATTTAAGAAAGCGCTGGAATTATTTCAATAGACACCAAAACTGTTTCGGGTGAAATTGATGAAATTGGTTTTGCATGTCATATTGAAATGTTGTAGGGGGTTTAATGTGAATGTTTGTTAATTAAAGTAATTAAAAAAATTCTGAATAAAATAATAAAATAGTTTTATTAAATGAGAGAGCATTAAATTTGGAGAAATTTAATGCATTTAAAGTGGAGACTTTAAAAGAGAATGTGAAGGGGCATTTTAATGTGGAGCGGTTACCACCACATGAATGGGGGAGGTGAGGAGTCACCCCCCATGGGGCGCCGGCCATGGGGAGGGGTACCCCCCTCCTCCTATAAAAGGCCCCCCTCACTCCCCTTCTTCCTCACACCTCCTCGTGAAGGATCTCTCTCCCCCTCTAGTATTATTCCCCCATGGTCTCGGATTAGCGAGATACATGTTCCCGGTGGCTTTATCTGGAAAGGAGTTGCTGCTTCCACTGCTTTGCTGGAGCGGGTGACGGAGGTTGTCGGGGTACCGGACGTGTGTGCGATCACGGATGCACCGTTGCTTTGCGGTGCTGGACTTGGTGGTGCTGGACTTGCTGGAGCTGGATCGAAGGGCGTCTTTGGGCGGACCTGCTGGACTTCATCACGGTCTTGAGATCGGCAAGTGTACGACTACATCATCCACGAGTTCCATCTCGTTAACAAAGCTTTGTTGTCTTCGAGGGTAAGTTCTCTATGGATGTATATCCACCCGTTGCTCTTTATCTAGTAGATAGATCTTGGCGTATAGTTCTCATCGTAGGAAAAAATTTGTTTTCTATGTTGCGAACCCAACAGTGGTATCAGAGCCTGATCTATGCGTAGGTGCTTTGCACGGGTAGTACACATATGTTTATATGTGGGCGATGATGATCATGTTATTGCATCTTCTATGTATTATGGATATTGGTGGCATAGTGGGATGAAGCAGCCCGGACCAACCTTACATGTCATCGTACATGAGACTGGTTCCACGACTGACATGCAACTAGTTTTGCATAAGTGGCTGGCGGGTGTCTGTCTCTCCTACTATAGTTAATATCTGATTTACAACGAGTTGCTAATAACTTGGTTATCCTCATTGTGGTTCCATGTTCGTAGGTAAGAACGGTTCTATCTCCGAAAGCTCTAAGCCACGTAAAACTTGCAATGGATAAATTAGAGGCGTCTAGTTTAGATTGTTGCTGGGCTAGTGTCATGATATGGTAATGTTGTAAGTAGATGTATGATAGATACTCTTACAACACACCTAACGTGTAAGTTCCATAGACCTTGGCCTTACACACAAAGGAATGATAGAGATCATACCATGATGCATATGATAGAGATCAAATGCATCAACCATATCATCTCACTTTACACATTAGATGTTTGCATCTTATATTGCTAGTTTGGCATTTTAGTAGCATTTTAAGATGATCCCTCATTTAGATATCAAGATAAAAATGTGTTCTTCCTTAAGTATGCACCGCTCTATGGATCGTGTTTCGAGACATCATGTGATGATCGGGTGTACTCGACTCTACGCTTTCATACAACAGGTGTAAGACAGTTTTACACACGCGAGTACTAAGGTTCTTACTTGGCGAGCCTAGCATGTACAGACATGGCCTCGGAACACGGACCGAAAGGTTAAGCATGAGTCATATAGTTGATATGATGCCCATATTGATGCTCGCCTTTGAAGCTACACCGACTCGCGTGATGATCGGACTTGGTGTAGTGGATTTGGTTCATGTAATCACCAAAAAGGCATGAGGGATGTCATTTTTGAGTGGGAGTTCATTTCTAATTTGGATTAGTCGAACTCAATTTGTCATAAACTAAATCAAAGTGAATTTGCATAATTTGTTGTAGTCATTAGCGTCTGTTCACTACCTTATGCTTAGTTTTAATTGAGATAATAGAACTATAGAATTCTGGATATTTACTTTACGAACTGGTATCGTATTGTTTTGAATGTCAATTTAAAGTTTAGAAGTCCTATAGCAAACTTTCAGCAAACTCTATTTACTCCATGAAGTTTAATAAGTAGTATTAAATTAAGAGTAAGAATTCCAATGTTAGTATCTAAAGTATCATGTTTACCTCCATGATTATTGATATTCAAAAGTTGTTTTAATATCAAAATTATATAGGAGCTGAAAATTGTTTTAGAAACCATCATGTGTGAAAGATATTGTGATATCTGAAACAATGTTTTTGGTTGCATTATGATAGAGTATAATTTAGCAAAATACATGTTCTCATATTGTATGAGAATTTGTGAAGGATGGAGATGCTAAGCATCCGGATCTCCCAAAAAGGTTTTGGGAACTAACATTATACTCACGATTCTTCCTTATAGGCTATAGTAGCTTGATCACGAAAGTTGTCATGATAAGGATGAATAGAAGATGTAAGTAAAATGTTTACTACACTAATAGATTACTAAAGAATGGATTTTTGAAAGAACACCAAACATTTGATGATGGTGATCCACTTCAAAGTGCAAGTGCAAAGGTATTAGTATTTGACTATATACACTTTGTACTGTGTGTCATGTGAATGACACCACTATTAATGTCCATAGATTCTTTTAAAAGAAAAGGAATTGTTGAAAGAGAATCTATAAAATATTTGGTAGAAAAGAAAAGGTTGGAGATATCCAACTTAGGTATATAGAAGATATACATGTTATGGTTGTATTCCTTGCTTGTTAAACAATGTGGTTCTGAGGTATTGGATACCGGTATTGGATATCGAATTGGTTGGTATGAAGTGTCATACAGGACAACGCAATTCATGAACTACAATGACCTAAGTAACTAGCAAGAGAATAAGTGATGATGTTCATCGAAAACAAATAAAGTGTTATTGTGTTTTTCGCTGTCGTCAAACCTAGCCTTCAAGATTTTTTTTAATAATTGTTATTTTGTTCCGGTATTACGAGAACAATGGTTGTTCAAATAATTACCGTATTCCATAAAGGATGGATGAACTTTTACAAGTCTAGTGGGAGAAATCACATCCATAAACACTATTGCTAAAATGTCGCAAGACAAATGATTGAAAGATCACTTATGAAGTGACATCACTGTTTTACATTATATTGGAAAGAAAACATGAAGAAACTCCATGTTGATGGAATTTTTGGAGTCTTTGATTTTGATCAATTGACGCTTGTGAAACTTTCCTCGAGATAATTGAGACTCCATCCATAGGCCAAAGAGGAACAGATGACTAACTTATTGGATATTATACATATTGATGTATATAGTCCATTATATGTAGCCATATGCGATGGATCTTTTTGCTTCATATACTTTCTCCAGAAATTTAAGTGAATATATCTATATATTTACTTAATAAGGAAGAAGTATGAAACATTTGAAAATTGTTCAAAGACTTTCAAGATGAAGTGGAAAATCATTGTAACAAGAAAAAAAGAGTTTATGATTCGATCATAAAGGAAGATATTTGAGTTACATGTTTAGCAAAACACTTAAGATTTGAGGAATTGTTCCATGATTTGTGTTTCCCGATAAACCATAGGAGTATGGCATATTCGAGAGATGAAACCAAACCATGTTTGACATGGTAAGATCAAAGGTGTCATTTATAAAACTGCCGTTATGTTTTAAGGATTGAAGCTTTAGAGACTACCGCTTTTACACTGAAAAGAGGACCATCGTGATCCGTTGAAATGACACCATATAAGTTATGGTTTGGGATAAAACCTGAATTGTCTTTTCTTAAATTTTGGTATGCTATGCATAAGTAAAATGTTTACAACCAAAGTCGGATAAGCACGTCTTTGTAGGTTATCCCAAAGAATTTGTTGGGAATTTCTCCATAACACCGAGGACAAAAGAGTTTGTTACTTGGAACGTCAAGTTTCTTGAGAAGGAATTTTTCGTGAAAAGTTAAGTGGGAGGACAATAGAACTTTGATAAGGTTGTTGAACCTTATCTATATGTGCTAAGTAGCACAGCACCGGGAAAGTGTCCTGATGGCGGCCACAATACTCATGGCTCCCGTGATTACAAAGGGTGTGATCTCGGAGATTAGAGTTCCTATTAAACCGTGTGGGTCGGTAAGAATCAAATAGTGTGATTTGATAAGCAAGTCGTTATTGTTTTGACAATGATGAACCGACTACATGCAAAGAAGCGATGATGGGCCCTGACTCCATAAAATGACTAGAAGTCATAGAATCCGTGATAGTATCCATACACAAGAAATCAAGTTTCTGAACTTGGAAGACCCTCCGGAAAGGCGTGAAGCCTATCGGTCGTGTTTGGATCTATAAAGAAATAGACATGGATGTTTAACATCTATGAAATAGTCGTCATGTCGGAAAGAAGTTTACGGCAATGTTCAAGGAGTTGACTATGACAAGATTTGATCTTTCATAGCGATATATAGTCTTGACGGATTAATGTAGCAACCGCTACATATAATTTGGTATATGGTAGTTGAATAAACAAAACAAGGTTCTTTTAATAGAACGGTTACCTAGGACGTGTACATGACATGGTCTGAAGGGTTTTGTTAATTCAAAGGGTGCTAAAAGGGCATGCAAACTTCAATAGTTGAAGTAAGCATAGCGGAGTTGGAATCTTCACCATGATGAAACTGTTAAAAGAGTTTAAAATCATCGGAGATGATGAAGATGCTTGCATTTGTAAGAAATTAAGTGGGAGTGCTAAGACATATTTCTAATACATTATGTAGAGGACATATTGTTGATTGGAAATGATGTATCTTGTATTGACACAAGTTAAGAATTTCATTAAAATAAGATTTCGATGAAAGACTTGGGCAAAACCGGAATTTTGGCATCAATATCTATATGGATAGATTGAGGCGCTAATATGGTTGTGCCAGACATACATATATGAGATATTGAAAGGGTTCAATATGGAAACAACAAGAAAGGTTCTTGCTGCATGGAAAGGATTGTATCAAGATTCAAGTGTTTCAACACTTGGTGAGTAAAATCACATGAAGATTTTGATCGATTATACCGTGATATGTATATATCCAGAATGTCCTATGCTCTGAATGTTATGAGCACATACCAGAATGATTCATAAGATGATCATTGGACAATAGTAAAGATATTCTTATGAGCTTTGGAAGAACTAAGAATATATCATGTATAAGTGACAAATTGTTAAAGGTAGTTCATTGTAAAGTGTTACATTGATACTAGTTTTGTCACAAGATACAAATTAAAATTTATCTCAATTTAGACTATGGGTGGCACAATGTAATGGAAAGGATGTTCCATGATGGATTTGGATGAGTTCCAAAGTTGAGACATTGTGACGGATACTACAACGAAAGGGTAAGTATATGACAGCTATAGTAGCAGCAAAGGAGGGCATTTGTGTTCAGTAGTTTGTTATCAAACTAGGTGTGGTTCAAAGTGGGCTAATACTATGAAGATATATTGTATGACAATAATATCAATATATTTTAACTCGAACGAACTAAAGGTCTCACCAAAGGACCAAATTTATACAATGCCATCTCATTTGAGAATGAGTGATGCGTAGATACGCAAAGACATGCAAATACACACGGACCTGAAACTGTCAGATCCGGAGATTATGTTAAACACTAGCAATCGTGTATATGCAACACCAGAAAGCCATAGGTGTTCAATACGCAAAGTTTTTTAAACTAGATTATTGACTCTAGTGCAAGTGGGAGACTGAAGGGAATATGCCCGAGAGGCAATAATAAAGTGGTTATTATCTTATTCCATGTTTATGATAAATGTTTATTTTGCATGCTATAATTGTATTAATTGGAAACGTTAATACATGTGTGTTTAATAAACAAAATACAAAGTTCCTAGTACTGCCTCTCATACAAACTAGCTCGTTGATTAACAAGATGATCAAGGTTTCCTAATCATGGACATTGGATGTTGTTAATAACGAGGTCACGACATTGGTGGAATGATGTGATAAACATTCATCCGAAGTATAGCATTACGATCAGAGTCATTATGTTTATATTGCTATAACATCATACGAAGTAATCCTAGTCCTTAGACAATGAGATCATGTTAATTGCTAACACCGGAAGAGTATCTTGATAACATCAAACGTCACACTGTAACAGGGTGACTATAAAGGTTGGTTCAGTGCTACGAAGGTGTTATGTTGAGTCTCATGGATCAAGAGTGGGATTTGTCCATCCCGATGACGGATATATATATTCTGGGTGCTCTCGGTGATATCACATTGAAATAGCTTGCAAGCAAGTGATGTGATGTGATCACTAGAATGTTATATCACGGGAACGAGAAAAGAGTGCATGTCGGCAACGAGATCAAACTAGGTATGGAGATACCAATGATCGAATCTCAGACATGTAATATATCGCGAGACAAAGGGATTTAGTTACTAGCGTTAAAGGTTCTCATGATCATAGAAGTCATCGTTGAATGTGTAGGAGTCAGTATGGATCTCCAGGTCCCGCTTCTGATTATTGATCTGAGAGGGGTCTCGATCATGTCTGCATTATTCGCTAACCATAGGGTGACACACTTAAGGGATACTGACACCATTTGGAGCAAATATGTTTTAGATAAAGATTTAAGAAAGCGTTGGAATTATTTCAATAGACACTGAAACTGTTTCGGGTGAAATTGCTGAAATTGGTTCTGCATGTCATATTGAAATGTTGCAGGGGGGTTTTATGTGAATGTTTGTTAATTAAAGTAATTAACAAAATTCTGAATAAAAATAATAAAAGAGTTTTATTAAATGAGAGAGCATTAAATTTTGAGAAATTTAATGCATTTAAAGTGAAGACTTTAAAAGAGAATGTGAAGAGGCATTTTAATGTGGAGGGGTTACCACCACATGAATGGGGGAGGTGAGGAGTCACCCCCCATGGGGCGCCGACCATGGGGAGGGGTACCCCCCTCCTCCTATAAAAGTCCCCCCTCACTCCCCTTCTTCCTCACACCTCCTCGTGAAGGATCTCTCTCCCCCTCTAGTATTATTCCCCCATGGTCTCGGATTAGCGAGATACATGTTCCCGGTGGCTTTATCTGAAAGGAGTTGCTGCTTCCGCTGCTTTGCTGGAGTGAGGGACGGAGGTTGTCGGGGTACCGGACGTGTGTGTGATCACGGATGCACCGTTGCTTTGCGGTGCTGGACTTAGTGGTGCTGGACTTGCTAGAGCTGGATCTAAAGGACGTGCCGGAGCCGGACCTGCTGGACTTCATCACGATCTTGAGATCGGCAAGTGTACGACTACATCATCCACGAGTTCCATCTCGTTAACAAAGCTTTGTTGTCTTCAAGGTAAGTTCTCTATGGATGTATATCCACCCATTGCTATGTATCTAGTAGATAGATCTTGGCGTATAGTTCTCATCGTAGGAAAAATTTTGTTTTCTACGCTGCGAACGCAACAAGTTTTTCCTCAATAGTTTTATTGAAAGCAGTTTGTTTACTAATAAAACCTTTAAGCATGACTTCAAGTTCAGAGGGTGCACTCCTATTATTGTTGTAGGAATTTCCATAAGGAATACCATTATTGGGAGGATATGGCCTATAATTATTATTACCAAAATTATTCCTGTAGGCATTGTTGCTAAAATTATTATTTCTTATAAAGTTCACATCAACTTGCTCTTCTTGAGAAACCAAAGAGGCTAAGGGAACATGAGTTGGATCAATATGAGCTTTCCCATTAACAAGCATAGACATAATAACATCAATTTTATCACTCAAGGAAGAGGTCTCTTCAATAGAATTTACCTTCTTACCTTGTGGATCTCTTTCAGTGTGCCATTCAGAATAGTTAACCATCATATTATCCAGAAGCTTTGTTGCAGCACCCAAAGTAATGGTCATAAAGGTACCTCCAGCAGCAGAATCCAGTAGATTTCTTGAAGAATAATTCAATCTTGCATAAAAGGTTTGGATAATCATCCAAGCAGTCAGTCCATGAGTGGGACAATTCTTTACCAAAGATTTCATTTTGTTCCCAAGCTTGAGCAACATGTTCATTATTAGATTATTTAAATTTCATTATTTCACTTCTCATAGATATAATCTTAGCAGGAGGATAGTATTTTTCAATGAAAGCATCTTTGCATTTAGTCCAAGAATCAATACTATTTCTAGTTAGGGATTGCAACCATTCTTTAGTTTATCCTCTCAAAGAGAAAGGAAACAATTTAAGCTTAATAATATCCCCATCTATATCCCTATGTTTTTTCATCTCACAAAGTTCAACAAAGTTATTAAAATGAGCCGCATCATCTTTAGAACCAATACCAGAAAATTGTTCTCTCATAACAAGATTGAGTAAAGCAGGTTTAATTTCAAAGAAAGTAGCTTCAGGAACAGGTGGAGCAATAGGTGTGCACATGAAATCATTGTTGTTGGCGCTAGTGAAGTCACAACTTAGTGTTTTCAAGAGTAGTCATTTTTTTATGTTTTTGATAAAGAAACAAGCAAACAAAGCAGAAATAAACTAAGCAAAACAAATAAAACAAAGTAAAGAGATTGGTAATGAGGGACTCCCCTTTTGAAGATGTCCTTGACTCCCCAGCAACGGCGCCAAAAAAATAGCTTTGATGGCGTGTGGTTGACGTGGGAGCTTATTATTCTTCAGTCCCCGGCAACGGCGCCAGAAAAATAGCTTGATGGCTCAAAATATATTCGAGTTTGTTGGGGAACCCCAAGAGGAAGGTATGATAAGCACAGCAGCAAGTTTTACCTCAGTTATGAAACCAAGGTTATCGAACCAGTAGGAGCAAGGAAACACCTCCAAGGTGTTGTTTCCAACTTAGAATCCTGCACATCACAACAACATAACTTTGCCCCCAACTTACAGTGAGGTTGTCAATCTCACCGGTTTTGCTGAAAACAAAGCATTAAACGTATTGTGTGGAAGAAAGTAAAAGCTTGCAGAAAGTAAACAGAAAATAGTAAATAGATTGATTGTAGATTGATGGTAAAAGAAAGGACCGGGGTCCATAGTTCACTAGTGGTGATTCTCCTTAAGATAGATGACATGTTGGGTGAACAAATTACAGCGGGGCAATTGACAGACACCGAGAAAGCATACATGCATATACTAATCATCTGATTTCTATGAGATTTGATTGGGCATTACAACATTATACATAGACTGTAATCCAACTGCATCTATGACTAATAATCCACCTCAGGTTATCAACCGAGCCCCCTCCAGTATTAAGTTGCAAGCAACAGATAATTGCATTAAGAAAAGTGTGTAAAGTAAACAATACGATTGTTCTATGAACAAAGGATTGTTGTTTTCTCCCTAGTAGCAACAACACATCTAGTACCTTAGATATTTCTATAACTTTCCCAGATTACTAGAGGCATGAACCCACTATCGAGCATAAATACTCCCTCTTGGAGCTGCTAGAATCTACTCAGCCAAGATAGCTATTAATAACGGAAAGCATGCAAGATCACAAATAACAAAGACATGATAGAATCATTAATCAATCTGAAATAGCATCTCAATATCCATCGGATTCCCACAAACACAACATATATGATTACAAATAGATGATCTTGATCATGAACAGAGCTCACAAGATATAAACATGGTAGCACAAAGGAGAAGAACCAACCATCTAGCTACTACATGGACCCGTAGTCCACGGATGAACTACTCACGCATCACACCGGAGGCAGGCATGGTGATGAAGAAGGCCTTCAGGGTGATCTCTCCCCTCCAGCAGGGTGCCAGGAAGAGCTTCAGATCCCTCCCGATCTAGGGATGCAGATAACGGCGGCTACAGACTCTTTCGTGGAATTTCGATCGGGTACTTAGGGTTTGTGTATCGGAGGCTTCTTATAGGCGAAAGGGGAGGCCGAGGGGGGTGCCTGAGGCGGCCGCACCACCCCTAGGCGTGGGCCAGGCCTGGTTGCGCGGCCAGGTGGTGTTGCCGGCCCCTGGCCCCTCTCCGTCTAATCTTCTGGCTCCGTGTTCCCCTCGGTAAAATATTTACTTTGGCTTTTGTCTCATCCAATTTCGAGAATATTCATTTTCTGGCTTTTCTGCAACCAACAACAGCAGAAAACAGGCAACTGGTACTATGAGATCTTGTTAATAGGCTAGTCCTAAAAAGTATGTAAACATACTCCAAAGTGTGGACAAAACATAAAAAAGTGGATATAAAATAAGCATGGAACATCAAAAATTATAGATACGTTTGCAACGTATCAACGCGGGATACGTCCAGAGCCGTCGTGGCGCAGTAGAGTCTAGCTAGCTGTGTTCGCTCGCACCTCTGGGGCCTGCTCCTAGCCCACATTCCGCCATAAGCTAATAATGTGGGAGTGTATGCTATAGACGATGCGGATTTTCACGGTCAGACGGACCGCGAAGCATAGACTGTACACGTGTGTGGAGTCTCATGGCGGCGAGATTGTGCAGTTGGTACCATTCATAACCGAGCTGGCAACGTTGTACGTACCATTTGTACACGAGGTGGCAACATAGACCATAAACGTCTGCGGATTCTCACAGCGAAACTATACTGTGTGTACCGTTAATATCTGAGCTGTCAGCATATGCTCTGGCTGGTCGTGGTTTATCGCGGGGCGAGATAATAATTTTTAGCGCCATGACTTGAGCTTCTCTTCTTAAGGGTTTCCACGGCAGTGCTTAGAGTATAAGAACACTATCGCTATTCTCTCGACGCAGAATGCTTTAGATAGTCTCTATCCTCTCCCATCTTTACATCCTCTTTCTTCCTCGTTGCCGACCTAGATAGGAGTCTTCTCGGTCATCATATTCTTCCTCGGCGTGCGACGCGCGGTGGGTGGCATACAGCAGGTCTTCGTCACTCTTGCCACCTGCATGGTAAGTCCCACTTTGGTTTTTTTGCTCTTTCCCCGTTCTCTTCTATGTGTGCTTCGCTGAATGTCTGTTTACGTTTTGCCATAGGTTCTGATCCTCTAGTTCGTCGATGCTTACGCTCAGTTTGCTTTCATGCAATAGATATTTCAGGTTGTTCAGCTCCATATTTTCTTTTCTTCTACGTATTCTATCTTTGTATCTTCGACGTTGATGGTTTTCTTCTCGTGTTTTCATTTCTTTCACAGTTCTTCCAGGTTTGTACTAAGCTACTCCTCATACACACTACCGGGAGGCAGGTATCTTCTTTCCAACGATTTTTTTTGGTTCTTTTATGATTTTTTAAGTTTTGTCTTTTATCGAATATCCTTTTTACTGATGGATAGATGTTTTTCTTCTTTGTAGCTGCGCACCTTGGATTGGCTTATTTTGTTGTCTGCGTTAAGTGCGTTGGATGGACACGGAGGCTTATTTTTTTCATCTACGTTAAGTGCCACGGACTGACACGGAGTGGTAAGTGTCGCATCTGTCGTTCAATTTTTTGTTCGCATCACGCTGACGATAGTGTCTTTAGTTTTTTTAGTACGTTCATGCCGGCTCCTTTATGACGCACGCGTCTCGAGGCTCTCTCTGCTTTTCTCTACACGCTCCCGCGTAAGCGTAGCTGCAAAGGCTATTGAAGATGAAATGACACCACCATTTCGGTGATACCACACCGATTCTAGAGGGCTTTGCCTTCATAGCGCCATATTAGCGTACCATCGTCACTATCGCTCGAACGAGGTAAATGCGATTTAGACAACATTACAAATAAAGACTATGCGAGGACGAGCCAGGGTGAGCCGCTTGCCATGTTCGAGGAACTGGTCGTACCGGAAGGTGGAGCGATGAACGAGGTTCGCATGATCGATGTCTCCGACGTGGTTCAGGATGTGCAGGGTAGACAGTTGTGTGATGTCGATGATGCTTGGCGTGGGGCGACAACGAGCGAGGTCATTGCGTCTGATGCCTCTGGAGCCGGCGAAGAATCCCACAATGGCGAGGTGTGGGATCTCGACGGTGCTTCGCGTTGTTAACGCGCTATGAATTGGCAGACCCTCTCTGAGCTTAGACGCATGTGTACACCAAATTCCAACACATTGTACTTTAGGTTTAGCCGTAGGTTTGTAAAAGAACATTTTAGTATGTTTTCGTCTATTCTTACAATGTAGTTCATTGTACGTTGCAGAATAAAAATCATCATTATCAACGATAGCTATAACTTTTGCACATTCTTTTGCAACATTTTTCTCAAGCATATGTGATGCTTCACCATGCCGCGATGTAAGGGCATGTTCTGCCTCGATACATGTGTGAAGACATAGGCTTGTAGAGCCCCAGTTAGTATCATAGGATGTGGCTTGTCGTGGGTTCTCGCGGCGGAGAGCATGTCTGCTAGCGGAGGCGGCCCTGAAGCATAGGCTATAGCAGGCAGTGTCTTAGCATGGTGTAGACTGTAGTTTGCCGTGGGTTCTCACGGCGGAGAGCATGTCTGACAGCGGAGTCGCTCGATTTATTGGTGTAGGCTGTAGTAGGAAGTGACGTGTTCGTGCGGTGTGTTCCGTTTGTGAGTCGTGCTGGCTAAGAAAACTATATCCGGCTGTGGGTTCTTGCGGCGAGGAAGTGTTGTGGGTCATGTTCGTGAGTGGTGCTGGCTAAGTAAACTATGGTCGTCTACGGTTTATCGCGAAGTGCCCATAAAAATAACCCTATTCACATCCACCTAGATCATTTAATATATAATACAGGTACCATACTTTCACTTTATCCTCCCACACCGACGCACTCCCTTCACTGGCAGATCTAAATCTCGGGATCTTATTTCCATTCCCAACTCTAAATCTCATTAGGATTTCCCTCTGTAGGGCCCTCCATATGTCTACTCAGAACACAGATATGCCTAAGCGGTACTCAGTCTGTCCTACCAGATCTGCTCGCCTCGCGCTGGAGTCCTCCATCACGAATCCATATGTTCGCTATTACATATTCAAATCATGTTCGCTCTTTATGATCTAGCATTCATTTCTCTTATAGACTCGCGACCAGCAGGCTAGCCAGAACAGACTCACCGAGGGTGGCGGTAGGATATTGGGTGAGGTCATGATCGCATGCCGCAACGATAATGATACCCGTATCGCCCCCGAGGTCATCAGCGCATGCCACGATCATAATTGCGGTTCGAGCTTCCGCAAGATCATCAGCCCATGTCGCGACAATAATGGAGGCCGACTGGATCATCTGGGAGATCATCAGTGCATGTCGTGATAATAATGTTGGTCAGAATGGATCACAGTGACAAACGGGCAGCATGTCAAGGAAGCCATCACAACATGGTAGTTCGATGATCCATTCACGGTCCTTCACGGATGGAATAAATCTACAAGAAAAGAAAACCCAAAATATTATAATTAGATTTAGGATTTTCTTTTGATGGCCTACTTTTGAACTCTATAATAATGCAGCTTTATCTTCCTGCGCGTGTTTTCTGCTCTGCTCAGTAATCTTTGACAACGCCTCTCTTGATGTGTCCTTTCAGTTCCTGTTTTTTGTTGTCAGTGAATATAGGATTATGTTTTAAACCTATATCGCTCGTTTAGGCCCTTTCTACTAACGGCAACTACATTTACCTTCCGTGTTTATTCTTACAACGTTATGTCTAACAGTCGCGTCCTGGGAGGCGCAGAGAGAAGTCTACTACTCCCTCCGTCCCAAAACAAGTGACTTGAGTTTATCTAGATTTTAATGTATCTACATACTAAAACGTGTCTAATCTAAGTCATTTATTTTGGGACGGAAAGAGTATTTTTTATTTCCTCCAGAAAAAAATACGTGCCACCATCCTAATAAAAAAGCATCGTGAAGTACTTCCCTAAAGGAGCGTGCTACGCATCCCCCGAGGGATTTTTCCTTGGATAGCCCGCCTCCCCCTGCTGACACGTGTCCCCCAAAAAGTCCCTAAGTCCCGTTTTTGCTACAAACATACCCGCTTTTGTACAAAATGCCCGCTTTTGCTACGTGTAGCAGAAAACGGTTCAGCCCAGAAAAAAGAACAGAAGACTGGACCTCGCTGGAGAGTTCGTCGAAGACCTTGTAGCAAAACATTGTGCTAATGTAGCAGATCCGACCTCGCCGGAGACTTTCGCCTGTAGACCTCGCCGGTGAACGTGTAGCAAAAACCTTATGATACTGTAGCAAAACCATAAAACGGTGGTAGCAAAAAAATATGCTAAATGTAGCAAATCCAATCTCGTGGGTGACTTCTCCGAAGATCTCTCGACAAATACCTCGTAGCAAAATCATAGAGTGGTCGTAGCAAAAATAATGTGCGAAAGTAGCAAAACAAAAATGAATATGTAGCGTACAAATTATGTTAAGATAGCAAAATGCTCGTAGCTCCGGCAGCAAGACTGGAATATAAGTAGCAAACGTCGAAACGGTAGTAGCAATCGATTACTGGGCTTGTAGGAACTTCAACGAAGCGTGACTATGACTCCTGGGTTTGTAGCAGCTCTCGCCGGAGACCTGACATCGTAGCAGGAACCCCCGGTCGACAGGGCGGCTCACGACGAGCCAGCAAGAGGAGCGCGACGACATGAGCTGCAGGCGGAGCGGTGCACGGAGGCGTCTGCCTCGACGGATGCGCGAGCGGCGAGCGTAGAGACGAGCGCGAGCGGCGGATGCGCTCGACGGCTCTTGCAATTCCAGCTACAACAACGGCACGCTAGGGATCTGCATCACCGCCGCACCATGGGGCCAACATCACTGATGGAGGAGAGCCATAACCGGCCATACCTACCACCGCATCGACTGCGGGAGGTCAGCCAGTCTAGGCCAGCAGCAGCGGGCGTCCGTCGTCCTGGTCAAATCGGCAGAGTGGGGAGGGTCGGCTGTGTGCAAGGAAGTGATGGGGAAGACCGGCGACACGCGGGGGAGTGGGGGGCGACAACGATTCGGCAGGCGCTGGAGGATCTACCGGTGGCGGGGAACGGTACAGCAGGAAGAAGACCAAGCCCGGGGGAGAAAAAATCAAGACTTATCATTTCCTGGTGGACCCCATCGTCGCTGCCTAGTATGTCATGGGACGTGTGGCGTAGGGAGAAGCCGGGGACACGAGCGCGCGATCCCCTGGGTTAGTGTATCGTTTTCCTTCCCTAAACTTATATTAGCTGCAGTTCTTCTGTCAGTCGTGAGGCGCATGCGAGAAATATCCCTGTGACTTTCAATTCTACTAGATTTTGTGGAGCGTCTTGGCGCACGATCCCGTGGGTCTCACACTTGTTTAGCCCTAATAAAAATAACCTATGTAAACAACAATTTTTTTATGGAGCTCAGTTGTCTAAATAATGGGCATTTCTGCTATTTCTTTGAGGTATTTCAGTTGAGATTGCAAGTTACACTACAATTGAGGTACCAAAAAAAAAAGAAAAATCCGTTAACACAACTATGCCTTGCTGAATCAAGCACACTGCATTAACTAGAAACTTCAGTTAACACAACACCATACACTGCTGAAAATTCAGTTAACAACCAACATGAAACTCAAAATTCTAAATGGACCGTGAGGATACTTGTCTACCTTACACATCAGACTCAAAGGTGAAACAACAACATTGCATGAACATTTACTTCAACTTGCATCACCAAAAGTAGCCGCTCTTTGAAAATCAAGGTAGGAATCAGTTGGACACAACCTTGAAGATTGAACAAACAAATAACAAAGGCCATAGGCAAGATGTCTATCCATTATCACTAACACGTTTACCCCTTGGTACCCACTCTACAGGTAGAGCAGAAGCTACACTGGGTTCACTATGTTACTCCTCGATGAAACATGCTCCATATCCAAAGTCTAAACATAAGAAGATTTCTATTGTGTTTTTTCATGTTTCACGCTCCCTCCGTCCTAAAAAAGGATTTCACGGATTTGTCTGAATTCGTGTATCTGGACACTATTAATATATAGGTACATCTATCTTGCTCTGTCCAAACTGTCCGTGTCCACCTGGTCTTTCAGAGATGTCTGCTTGTGCCTACAAACATTTTTCATAGAACCAAGTTCAGCAAATGGAAATGCAAACACACTGGATTGGCTTTACACATGAGCCAGTTTTATATAATAAAAAAAAGAAGGCACTTCTTATCTTTTGAAAGTTGAAACTGGAGTAGATAATGCTAGTGGTACCTTTAGATCCTTAGTCACATCTGCAGCTGAACATAATTGATGAAAAAATCAATCCAACCATAAGAAATGGGCATATTTAGTCATGATCACATGTACCTAGCATGGAAGTAATTACCTCTATTAAAGTTGTTGTAGATGATGCTGGTGGTTCCTCTGGATGGCTGGATCATCAACCATAGTAGAATCAAGCTGGTAGGATAGTTAAGCAAAACCTGAGAGATAAATAGGTAGAGTACAAATAACCAGGAGGAAATGTATCTAGCATACATGTATTTACCTCTAGAGTCATGCCAATGAAACAAATTCTGGAAACAGAGCTTTCTAAATGGTCAGTCACGGGGTGACATATCATGTGGATTGACAGTAGCAAAACATGTCTTACAATGCAAACCAGACGTATCTTTGTCCAAATTAGATATACGTTGAAGTACTCCTTATATTAATCCTAGCACTCTTATCCTATGCTATATAATGATTTAAGAATTGCTCCTTACTTATACAAATATAATGATAGCACCCTCTCTTCTGCCTCCTTGGCAGTCTCTATAGCCCTACACGTCGAGAGACAACATAGCCCAGAAGGTCATTATATTTTGGCACCTCTTTCAGAGCTTAGGGTTAACAAAATAATTGAAGGAAACAAACGATATGAAGTGAAATAAGTTTACCACAAGGTGTGCTTAAACTTTGTCGCTTTTACCTTTCAAAGAGAAGATGGATGGCAGTAAATTAGGCCTACATCATAATTTTATAAGAAAAGAAGTACACATATGTATTTGGACATATCTAGTAAGCTAAATCATTACGACGTGGGGCCAAACAGGCTATATCTCTGAAGCAAGTAGGCAAGAGAACAATTAGACATGTGCTAACTCTTACAAGCATTGGCTCCAGGAGGAAAAACATATCATACATATATTCTTTCTTCAATGTAGAAGCTGATATCATATATGGAAATCAAAGAAAGATTCTAGAGTGCCAAAGAAGAAAGGCACCAGCTACAAAGGTAAAAGGCAATCTGCACCGGCAACCTAAATTAACCTCCCAAAGTTGGTTCTGTATTTAACAAATCAATAGTACATATATAGTAGTAGCAGTTCTTGTATAAAATAAGCTTAAATATACTCCCAACTAATCATATCTAACTACTTTTGTCAATATGCGCTTCACTGGAGCATTTACACAAGGAACTATAGTCAAGTTGCCTTTGATTACACGACTCAAATGGGTCTGCCATTGATCATAAAAGCCGCACATGATTTTTTCTGTCCAACGTAAAACTGATTGGCTAGTGTTTATGCACGGCGCATTAGTGATACTATGTAAGTGAGAACATGCAAAGCAAAGAGTTGTTCAGATGGGATATACGGCAGAGTTTATGTAAGAAGTGTTTACGCAGAGTAAATACTTATTCATATGGGAGAATTTTTATACCTCCATTGTAACATTAAAATTTCTCATAGTGATATCCAACTGGGTCTGAACTTCACAACATTCTCCACGAATCCCAAGAAACCCAAGAAACCCAAGAAAAACTCATAGAAATAGTATGCAACATCCAGTGTACAACTTCACCTTTTGTTTGAGATTATCAGCTCCTAACTTGCCAAATTCTGTCGACACAACTGACAACTATAAAATGCAGCTATCTGTAATTTGAGTGCTCAAATGAAGACAGAGCAACCACATGAGAAGTAAAGAGAGCGGTAAATTTGTTAGAGGCAAGTACACTCGCCGCGGTTTCGGCTATGACATCAATTAATAGTGGAGTTTTGTTTTCCTTTCATGCAGTCTCAGTCGATCATTAGTCATCCATCATGACAACATAAGCCTGATTTCGGATATGTCGGGTTAACAGTGGGCAACGAAAAATTAAATTCAGAAAATGGTTCAGCGTAAAAACAAAAGACTTTTAGTACTTGCAGTAATCTGCAATTTGTAAAAACAACGGAACACATGATGTTATAGCTGCCAAGTAAATATATATCTTGTGAACAAAGATTGATTTCACATAAATACATGTACCAAATATAAAGGGGTAAAATTCCTCATAGGTTGTGGCAAGTTAACTCTCATAGCAATATTTAATTTACAATGATAATATCTCATTGCCGACAATGCCCATATTGGAAGCTTAGAGATTATTCTTGACTTCAGATTGATAAATCTATTGACATGGTCTTCCTCTTAGATAGATCAATATGCTAGATAACTAGAAGGATACCACGCGCGTTGCAGCGGGTATCTCTAGTAATTGCTCAGAATAGTCAAGACGCTAAAATTAATCGGCATGATGATACTATGTGTGATGTTGCGGGTATTGGCAACAAAAAAAATACTCGATGAAAAGTTAGATCTATTGGAAACAGTTATCGAGAAGAGGGTGGGGCTAAGTTTTATTTTCAGGCAATTATTCCTGACTTATTCTAATTTTATATACCATTTTTTTGTCTGGTCTACAGATATTGTTATGCCAGAAAAACAAATGAGAATAAATTATCGGAAGTAATTCAGATCGTATGTAATGCTCCTTTTTGCGAGAAGCTGAAGCACATAGAGATGTTTGAGCTGGGCAATAATTTAGAGAATGCCAAATTTGGCGCCTACAACTAAATCGATGTCTATTAAAATTGTATGATTATATTGCATTCTTTCATTTCCAATGAACGTCCAAGTGTATCTTCGTTTCTGTTGCTAGCACCATGTAGAGATTTTCCGTTTGTAATGATCCTTAAAAAATGAGTCTATAAGAAAGAATAATAGACTATGATATAACTGTATAGGTAGTATGCATGCTGCACTTTGTATAAAGTATGACCACAGTACCTGTATAGATCTGTATAAATCAGGAAAAAACTTGGTGTGAACTATGATATAACATATTTTTGTGACAATATGTTGCAAACTCTGACTATTTCTTCAGGTCTGCATATATACATCAATGCTGAATTTCTCCAAAAACTCAAACACACCCGCGTAGACTGAAAAGATATTGGAAGCCTAAATTAGGAAAAGAAAACTTGGTGTACAATTGAAGGTTGAGTTACTCTGCCAACTGTTGTGAACAACTGATGCATAAAATGTGCCTAGAAATTGACCCACATGTTGATGCCAAATAGATCTGCCCATGCAGGTGAATTTCGACTGAAATTCACAATCTGGAGCCCATGCATGAATATGATACTACTACTTTGCCTAGCAGATAACAGAGAAGGAAATATGTGCTCTCACCTGGTAATGTGGATTCACAGCCGATAAGCAGTACTATTAAGTGACTTCGAAGACAGTTGCATGCAGGCGGAGAGAACCACATGACACCTAATATTGATCTGTGCAATATCCATGTACGAAACAATAGGTGCACCATCCAAGCGCGTATGCGCGATGCATGCGATAATTCCTGGCGACAGGCAAGGAGGTCATCCTCAATTTCAGAATAAAGTTATACGGTAAACAACAACAAAAGGATGAAATAAACAAAACTGATGAAGGTGATAGAGAGGAGGACGAAGGGGATCAAGGTGAGGTCGGAGGACCGCGAGGTAAGAAAATCAGTAGAGAAGAGAAAATCAGGATAGGAAGCGAAGATACATTCGTCTGAGAACATATGCAGTTATTGCTGCCTAATACTCGTAGTGGCTGGGAGGAGAAGTAGTTGGGACGGAGACGCTTCATCTAAACGAAACGTCATTAGCAAGTGGAACATACTATTTTGTTTGGGAGGTGGAAGATTTGGTTAGGTAAGACACGCACGTACAACTTTGACGGAAAAATCAATCAGACGATCAGGATGAATAAGACTATCAAAATCAGACGACTATGAATATGGGATGACGTGGATAAGCTGCATGTGGAGATAGAAAAACTTAATTGACTCTTAGTAGGGGTCTACTTTATAAGAAGATATAGATATTGAAATGGCATTGTGTATGCTACAATAAGAACAGTACCCAAGATGAAACAGTACATGCAGAAAGAAGTAAAGAGTGGGTTGCATGGAAACACAAAATTAGTTAGAATAGAGAATATACATCCCCTGAAATAATAGCTAGAATGGTCAAGTCCAATCTAACGACAAAAGGGAATAGCTCAGACAGCACAACAATAGACAAAAAAAAGTACAGAGTTGCTTCAGATTTATCTGCTCTTAGATAAAAGTACAGATCAATTTCCTTAAATATACAAAATTAGCTTGTACTGACTACACATTAATGCCCCTGAACCGGTAATAGTAATTAGAATATATACCAAATATGTCGCTTCATCTGATCTAGAGCGAGTAGCTATAATACATGTCAAATCCTACGCATCTTCATAATAACATGCACTGAATAGAGACCTTACATGTAGATACCAAAGCCTTGCCGATCAGCATTCGAACTACCTTGTACCTAAAATTACACAATATGAAACAATAATAGCAGATTAGAAACTGCGTATGTACAACGCATATCTAGATCTTCATAAATGGTCTACAAATATTAGATGTAACGCAAGTGGCTTTATTTGCTACCATATTCTAATTTTTAGGAGCAGCGAGAAAAAAATCCTCCTTCCATGACCACAGAAAGATCGCCAAGTATAACCAAAAATACTTAAATTCCATAAGCCTCGTATGAATAAACAACACTTGAGAAGAAATTCCAAACAGGAAGAAAAAAGTAAAAATTGCCCTGATGGGAATGTTGTTCACCTGGCATGCTGGCCTGATTTTAAGAATATATTGAAGCATACACCTAAAGCATTACAATACCTATAATAGTAATTTTATTTTACATAAACCAAAAGGTGACTGGACCTGGACATTTGCATGGTATATACACCCAAAAAACCAGAAAATTATTCACTATTTTTTCAAATACATAAATAGCTACAACAATCTATCTACATTTCAAGGTGTAACTAAATAAAAAGAGATGTATGCAGTCCATAGCTACAAAATGCATGTAGATGCTTCTATGAGAAATAACATAGATATACTCTTCTTCAGACAGAGAAACTTCAGAAGAAAGCATAAAACATACAAGAGGTGATGTTATATAGTCGAGGCTAGGTCACTCACTGCCATTGTTCATTTCTTCGAGGATTGCAGAATCAAGGAAAAGGTAACACTCCATTATAAGGCATTGTCGCTGCCTTCCGAACGGAGTTGTACCTGAAATAATAGATAAAATATTTTTACCACATTTACTTGACAAGTAGAAGAGAAAGTAAGCGTAGATCAATAACTTGTAGTCATATATTAAAAAAAATGTACAAACAAAGACAATATGTTCTAGGGACTAAAGAAGGGGCACCTGTGAGAGGCGGGTAGGGTTTCCAAGTGGGTGGGGCGATGTGCTGGTTATATTACGCAGTGCCTCCACAACCCAAAAATACATAGGATGCACTGGAAAAAAACACTTCAAGTTTCTTGTAGTGAAAACCACAGGAAGGATCATAAGATCAATAAAATCAGGGACTCATAATTATAAGCAAGAAATAAGTATTTAAATTTCCTGACCAAATGACTATCCTGGTGAGTACTTCCAAGAAAAAATCCCGAAAATAAATTCCTTACAATTTGGAGCTTTAGAGCACTACCTCAAAATGATGTGTATTTCTAGGATACATGTAGGAATTTCTAAAAGCCTTTTGTACAAAGTATCACATGGTAGTTTTTGAAAACAATGCCCACCTGTTGAAACATACCTTCTGCTCTTCGCCAAGTCATATAATCGGGGAATAACACAGGGATTAGTTACCTTGTCACGGGCGAGGTTCTTTGTAAAGACCCGAACCTGGCTTGGTTCAAATCCCTGTGATTACAGTGCTAGTCCCTGGATCGAATAGCTAGCACCCACAGTTTAAGATGTAATATCAAGATACAAAGGTCATATTATATTGCATGATCCAGAATATGAATACTTTATTACAAACTCATAGCCATAGGCTATCTTATTACAAAGCAGCAGAATATAAGGAAAGCATGGAGTCCTTCATCTTCATGTGCCACAGGCAAACATGTTGGGTGCAGACTCGTAATCCTATCATCGTTCCTCACTCATCAATAGAATAACCTGCAACATGATTGGTTGCAGCCACAAAGGGTCAATACTTTGAATGTATTGGCAGGTGTCACTAGTTTGTGGATATAAGTTGGACTATCACTACATGCATATTTGGCTAAGTAGAGCTTAGGCTTATTTGCAGAAAGCAACATGGTTTTATCCTATCTTTGCAAAAATTTTTTGATCTTTCAACAACTTTCTGAACTCCTTGGCAAACTCCAAGTTCTTCTAATCCCTTATTGACACCATCAAGTTTTACTTTGAGAAATTGGAATGTCGAGATCTTCCATAGCTTCAGGCCTTAGTTGCTCAGGCTTATCCATAACCGGGGACACGGCTAAGTACTTAGAATTTAATCTTCTGCAGAAGTTGTACACTTTACCTACAAGACACAATCTTGTCTTGACGCCACCAGTGGCCGCTGGATTAGTACTCACCAAGATGGAGTACCGGCAGATCGAGAATGTGACAAAGTCTTTCCATAGAAGTCCTCCCAATACATAATTCCAGCATGTCTACCAGGCACCAATGCAAGGATATATTTCCAATACATAATTCAAGTTAACCTGAAGAGGTACCAATGCATGGGTCTTCCACTATGTAATTTACTAAGCCAGAGCCCATTTGGCATGTGGCTGTACACGAAAGCCACTGTACGAGAAACATGTTCAATCTCTAAGTCCCTGGGTGGGCACACACGAGAAAGATAGCCATAGATATGGTTCCCTTCGTTGCCACCTTTCTCACAACTGAGTATCCACATTCCACCCAGGCGATTCATTCAGTACTTGTGACGAGGGTTTAACTCGTCAATGCCCATTGTTATGGACTTGGGTTTTGGAGAAGGAGGGAGCGCTGGAGACATCTATCGGCTAGCAAACAAGCACACAGGGGACAAAGGATTTACCCAGGTTCAGGCCTCGTAGAGGTCCCTACTCCTGCTTTTCTGCTCATGGAATTATCGAAGGAGTCAAAAGTTACAATGGTGCGCAGATGCAATCTGGCAAGGATTGTGGAAACTAGGGTTGCGTGTGTCCTCCTCGCTGCCCCCTCCTAGCCTTTATATAGATAGGCTAGGTCTCGGGTAGCAGGTCGAGTCGGTTACAAGTTAGGGTTTTCCCCTTCAAACTTTCTATCTTTAGCTTCTTCTTGTCCTTCAAGTAATCGAGAGTCCGTAGGTTACTCGAGTCCTTCCATCCGGGCCTTGGTGACACCGTGGGCCTGTATGTATCTGGACCGTATATACCAAGCTCGAGCACCTGTAGGGTATACCCATGTCAGTAGCCCCCGAGTGTCCAGTGGAATCGCAGATTCGACTGGGAACTTTTTGAAGCCTTCGAGTGCCTAAATGAGGACATTTCGATTGCTTTTATTTGTGTCATAGGGATTGTTGATATACGTGCCTGATATAGCCGAAGTATCGGTATCAGTTAACCACCTTAGGGTGAAACAACGCAATCTACTCAAATTCGAGTCCCCGGACTCGAATCCGAAAAAGTGCTGGTGTAATTCAACTCATGCCGCGGAGGTCTTATAGGAGTTGAATTCCAGTTATATGGGTGTGAGCACTTGACGCGTCCGTCAAGGCATGTTCATCGTGCCTGTAGGCACGGATATGTTTCTGGTAGTGCACAGTTAAATGTGTTGCCAGGCCTTATTCAGGTCTTACCTTCACGCCGTAGGCGCGGCATCTGAATTTTATCATCGCGGAGATGATTCGGGTAACCCAGGAGACGCAGTCTCTTTGTAGGGGGGAAATTATGAGGCGGTATCGCCATGAGTTTCGAGTGTGGATGTTATTAACACAAAGTTTATTTGTACAAATAATCATAGGGTGCGCGACCAGCGCTCCCTATGGGAGTAGCCCCCGAGTGCCTGGTTGAGTCGAAGACTCAGGCAGGGACTAAAGAACTTTTGTGACTGCTGTCGTCTTTTGCTTGCTTGTTTCAGTCGATGACTCCGGCAGGTACTAAAACACTTTTGCAACTGCTGTCGTCTTTTGCCTGCTTGTTTTAGTCGATGACTCAGGCAGGTACTAAAACACTTTTGCGACTGATGTCGTCTTTTGCCTGCTTGTTTCTGGCGCTCCCTATGGGAGTAACCCATGTCCATAATCGAAATGTGTTTCGAGTGGTTGGGTTTGCTTTTGTGATTGTCCATGTGCCTGCAACAAGAAAAAGAAAAATCGTAGGGTGCGCAGCCAGTGCTCCCTATGGGAGTAGCCCCCGAGTGCTTGGTGGAGTCGAAGACTCCATCAAGGACTAAAAATAGTCGAAGTTTTCCACTGCATAGCCTTGGTGATGTCAGTGTTGACGCTTGTATGACCTTAGTTGCCCGCGTGAGCGATTTTGACGGGACGTGACGATCAGTGGGTCCCACTTTCTGACTTTCATTTGACTGGGCGTGCGTAATCTTATTTTTAACTGTGCCTCCTCGATTTCCACGCGTAATGGTATAAGTGGGGGGACGGTTCACGCTTCCTCTTCTCCACGTGTCCAACGTGATGCGTGCCACGCGTCCAATAGGGTTTTTGTAAGCCGTTGGATTGCATCTCCCTGAGGTTAAGTAGCGATGCTGCGGCGATAATTTCCCATCTGTGCTCTTTCTTCCTTGCTGCCATCGCCATTGTTGTTGCTTTTCTGCTTTCCCCTGCGCCCATCTTCTCCACGACGCTGGACCAGCTCCGTTCGTTCCCGAGCTACTTCCTTCGCTCACATCGTCGCCGCGCAATGGGGAAGAAGAAAGGAGGCGCCGCCGCTGATTCCGCAGCCACCGTCGCTGCGGCGAAGAAGAAAGGTGGCTCTGCTGCTGCGGCCACCAGCACCGCCGCCGGCGGGAAGAAGAAGGTCGCGGGCATACGCGTGACTGATGGCGCATGGCGCCCCTCTATCATCAAGGCGTTAGATCTCCGTCTTCTTCGTCAAGATGGAGTTATCTCTGCGGCAGTCGCTGATGCGCGCGTCCCTAGAGGTGAGACTATTCCTACTCCTGCTGGTTTTTGAGTGATGTTTCTTGTATTCATCATTCGCGGTCTTTCCTTTCCTCTTCACCCCTTTCTTAGGGGTCTTCTTTGTTTCTATGGGCTCCAGCTCCATCACCTGTCCCCAAATTCGCTCCTCCATATCACTTGTTTCATCACTCTCTGCGAGTGCTGGCTCAGAATCGAGCCGCACTTTGGTCTTTTCAAACGCTTATTTAAGCTAAAGCGTCAGTCTGCATCTGGCTCTTTAGTTTATGACGTAGGTGGTTGTGGAATTCATGTCGACCCGTCCGCCACCTACTTCGACATCAAGCTTTCCAAGTCCGTCCAGGGATGGAGGGAAAAATGGTTCTATGTTCGCGACTAGAAGGCCAAGGACGAGCACTTTGGACTCGCGCCTTTTGATCCCGTGACTCCCTGCAAGAAGATGCGTTCTTGGAAGAACGTGATCATGCCCTCCGAACTCGCGGAGACAGACGTGCTATATCAACGCGTCTGCGACCTCGAGATCCGCATAGGCACGGAAGAGGGAGGTTGTGCCTTGTCAGGACTTGGCTGCGTCGTCGCGTCCAGCCTCTCCAAGCCAGGGTCCATCCCATGTTTCAATGGGGTGGCGCTGATGATGCCACTCGCGTGTCTGCCGATGGCATGTCCGCGAGTGAGGTAGATAAGAGGGTGCGACTGGTCACAAACTATACCTTCAAGGATGTGCTTCCAAATGAGCCAGTCGTTCCCCCCTTCGATGCTTCGAATCCTCCTCCCAAGGTACAGTTGTGCTACGTAGTAGCTTATTTTCTCGATTGCGTTTTCTGTTGCTTACCTGTTATGTTTGCTGATCTTTACTATTTGTATGCAGGAGTGGGTGGTGTCGCCTTGTATGCCTCCCCTCCCTGAGGGGATTATTCCTCGTGAAACTTTGGAAGAGGACGAGTCTGAGTCGACTGTCTCTTCTGATGTGGAAGAGGAAGCCCCCGAGTCCGAGAGCCCGGATACTCACAAGCGTTCGCGTAGCAGGAATTCCGACGCGTCGACTCCTTCATCTCTAGGAGGCGCGGCTGTTGACGCGGAGTCGCCAATTCCAGCTGTTCCTGTGAGGGTTGTGGCACCGTCTTCTCGCAAGAAGATGCGATTGCCCAAGGAGTCTTCGTCGGAGTCGATGGAGGCCACGTTTGATCTTGACAAATTTGACTGGTAAGTTTGCTAGTGCATTCATTCTTCTCTTGTTTTCTTCTTGTTGGCTTTGCCCTGGAGTTTGCCTTTTCTGAGTGCGGATTTTATCTTGCAGTCAAGAGGCGTCGTCATCTTCTAGCGACGTCGAGTTTTTGAAAGAATCAGGAGTCGCGACCTCAAGGGCCAAGGTAGAGGTCGAGCGCGCTCCTTCTCCTCCGATGGCGGCCCACTCCAGGCACAATTCTTCGAGCTCTCCTCACGTAGGGGAGCATCGAGTAGTTGCTCGGATGACGGTTCAGCAATCTTCTTCGGAGTCGCTAGAGGACCATGTAAGTATATCTTTCTTTCTTTTGTAATTTGGCAGTCAACGCCTTTTGTTGCCCTCTGCTGACTCCTTGTATTGTGCGACAGTTCCTTGTAAAGGAAGCCGCGCAGGTGGCGGAGCAGGTGATGGCGATGGGTCGCCAAAGATGCAATGTCGAGACGCAGCACGCTGTGGTCGAGAGTGAGTGTTCTATACTTATTCTTATCATCTTCTCTATATTTTGTTATAATCGACTGACAGCCAATTATTGACTGCCATGTAGCTAAGCATAACGCTTTACTGCGTGATGTCGCCACGTTGGAGAAGACGCTAGCCGCAGCTGTGAAGGGGCGCGACGAGGCAATCGCGGCTCGTGATGAAGCCCAAAAGCGCGAAGAGGATCTGCGCGCCTTTCTTGCCGAGGAGAAGTTGTTCGAAGAGCAATTGTTCTCAGTCGCCAAGGCCCTCTCAGGTACCTTTACTGGTAGATATTTTATTGATGTTCTTCTCTTCCTCTGTAGTGTCGGTGACACTAGAAGTTTGATCCATGTGTGTATTTTGGTGTAGATGCTGGCGGCTTGAGTTTTGATCCACAAGCCCTTTGTCACGATGACGCTCTGGCGGGCGCGGTATCTGCGGTCGAGGATCGTAGCGCCGCTATCCAAAATACGCTGTCCAAGGCCAAGGCCACCCTGAGTCACCTCCGGGAGGAGATGATGCCGAAGGCGGAGCTGGTCGACAATGTGGAAGAGCTGGTGGAGTCGCTCGCTGGGGGTGTACCTGCCACATACAAGAATTCCCTCCGTGCAGCTGGCGCGACCATGTCGCTTGCCATGGTGCAAACCCACGGAGTCGAAGTAGATCCTTCTGCGGTGTCGAAGACGATGCCTGTTGGCGCGGATGGTCAGCAGGTAGTATTTGCTCCCTTTGCAACTGCCTGTGCCAAATATGGCCATTCCTTGATAAACACTGTTGCCAAGTATTTGGAGGAGCTCAATCGTGCAAAGAAGGCGGCGAAAAGTTCAGCCTCAGGGGCCGGCGGAAAGTCAGTGGCATCTGATACTGCCACGGACTTGATGAAGTCCCCGAGGTCATCGAAGTCGAAGAAGCCAGCTGCTCCGTAGTTAGTTTCTTGTAATAGCTGATGAACTTGCTCTTTTGATTGGAGAACATGCCTGTTGGTGAATGTGTTTGTGGATACTTTTATTGATCCTGAATGCATCTGTTACTTTTGACTTTTGAGTTGGTCGCCTTATTTGCCTCTGGCTTGATTTTTGGTAGGGTACATCAAGTGATCCTGTGGGGGGAACCCCGGACTCGCCATCTCTTGAGGATACAATGGCACCACCATGCTCCAGGGTAGAGGAGCTGTCCTTGCTTTCGCGACTTTGTGATCGCGTTAAGCAACTGGAGCGTGAGTTGCCCATGATCCGCGGTGGCGCAGACGTGTGGAAGTCAAAGGCTGAAAAAGCCGCCGCTCGCGAGCAATATCTGCTTGGCGAGGTGGCGCAGCTGGGCGACCAGTTTAAGTGTTAGTTTGCTCATCCTCGTCTTTTCCTTTGTAGTTAATCGCGATGGTACGTTGTACTCATGCTGTTGCTGCTGCTTCGTGTAGTTGTTAGCGCACGCCATCCGCAGGAGGAGAGGGATAGGATTTCCATCCGTCTTCATGATCTCACCTAGGAGCAACTTCAGGAGAGTGGATACTTCTGGGTAGATCATGATCGTGCGACTGCGTTGGCGACCCTGCAGGATCGTGCCTCGCGAGTGCTACTCTTTCTGAAGAAGTCGTAGTCATGCTTGAAGAAGATCAATCGGGCGATGTTCCCGCTGGATGATACTCCATCAAGCCTGCTGGCTCTCCTGACCAAATTTCAAGATATGTCCGCGGTTCGCAGTGCGTGAGGCAGCAGTTGGTGGCTGGTGCCAAGGCTTCCCTTTCCATGGTGCATTTGCACAGGCCTGACGTGGATGTCGCCGCCATTACCTCTGGGCCACCGGTGCCACCAGAAGGATCTTCCTAGAACATGGTGCCGCATTATCAGGCGGTGGACCGTCCAGCCGAGGAGGTCATCGACTTCTTCGAGGAACAGACTAATGTTCTTCTGTTGCAAGGGTAGCCAAATATGTATCCTGCACATAAGTGTACTAGTGTTGTAAAGCTCGTATACATTTGTAGATAATTTACTATTGAATGTGTACAAATAGCTTTAAGCGTGGGGTGCGTTGCACTTATGCGAGTCCTTTTCGTTAGCCTGGCCATCTTTGTATCGTTCCCTTGTCAACTTCAAAAGTGCGTTGCAGCTGGGTTGAGTTTGTGTTAAGGGGTTCGATTGATGTGCCAGCTACTCAGGATGTCGCGTTATTGTTTGAAGAACATATGTGTATAGGGTGGCATAGCCCCCGAGTATGAAAATTGACAAAGTAAAGAAGAACACGGAGTTTTGGGGCACTTAGCTTTTATTTATTCGAAGAACAGTGCGAAGTACAATGTGCGGCTAAGTAGCCTTAGCTGAATAGCCTTATTTGTGATGCAAAAGTAAAGAAAACGACTAAGAGTAGAAGCGTCGCAGTTGTGCGACGTTCCAAGGGTTGGAGTATGCGACTCCTGTCTCTAAATCTTGAAGGCGATAGACGCCACCTGGAATTACTTCTGTAATCACGTACGGTCTTTCCCAGGGGGACTCGAGCTTGAGATGCCCCTGCTGCTTCAGTCGCAGGACTAAGTCACCTTCGACGAAGGATCTGGGGCGAAGCCTTCTGCTATGGTAGTTGTGCAGGTTCTGCTGGTAGATCGTAGATCTTTTTGCGGCGATTTCTCTTGCTTCGTCAAAGAGGTCGACGGAGTCTTCGCGAGGATGACTCACGCTGTAGGCGACTACGCGTGGTGCTTTGTACCGTACCTCGGCGGGTAGTACTGCCTCTGCTCCGTGTACCATAAAGAATGGTGTGTAGCCAGTGGCGCTGTTTGGAGTTGTACGCAGGCTCCAGAGTACGGCTTGCAGTTCGTTTGGCCAGCAGCCCGTGGCTTGTTCGAGTGGTCGGAGGAGTCGCTTCTTGATGCCGCTGCAGACGAGCCCGTTTACCTTTTCCACCTGACCGTTGTTCTGTGGGTGTGCCACTGAGGCGTAGCTGATGTTGATCCCCAGGTTTTCGCAGAATTTTTGGAACTCCTTGGATGTGAAGTTCGTTCCGTTGTCGGTGATGATGTTGTGCGGCACGCCGAAGCGGTAGACAATGGACTCGAAGAACTTGACTGCGTTGTGCCCTGATTGTTTGGTCACTGGCATGGCCTCAATCCACTTGGTGAATTTGTCGACTGCGACCAAGAGGTAGACGTAGCCTCCTTGCGATGACCTTGGAAGTTTGCCAACCATGTCGAGTCCCCACTGGGCGAAGGGCCAGGCCAATGGAATAGGCCAGAGTTCTGCGCCTGGTGCGTGTGACTTGTCTGCGAATCGCTGACAAGTGTTGCACTTTTGGACTATATCCTTGGCGTCGCGCATGGCCTTGGGCCAGTAAAATCCAGCTCGTAGAGCTTTGGCAACAAGGGCGCGACTGCCGGCGTGGTGCCCGCAGGTCCCTTCATGGATGTCGAGGAGGACTGCTCTTCCATCGGCTAGGGAGAGGCATCGTTGTAACACACATGTGATGCTGCGTTTATACATTATGTGTCGTGCGTCTGTCGGGTCGTCCGGTAGGCGCTTGCTGAGGAGGTACGTAATGTACGGCTGCGTCTAGGATTGTTCAATCATCATGACGCTCATTGGTCCCTCGAGTCCTGTGTTGAGCTCCAAGTCATCGAGTGTTATTGGCTCATTGGGTGGCGCTGAAGTCCGCGAGTTGCTGCGCTCGTTTTCTTCTCGCGCCTTTGGCTTGATGGAGCGTTCGCATATGCGCTCGAGAAATACCCCAGGTGGTATGGGTGCGCAGGTGGAGCCTATGTTGGCGAGTGCGTCCGCCTCCTCATTGCTTTCGCGGCCTATGTGTCGCAACTCGCAACCATCGAAGTCTCCTTCAAGTGTGTCGTAGAGGTCGCGGTATGCGGTCATGTTGTCGTTCAGTGCGTCGCACTCGTGCATTGTTTGGTTGACGACCAGCTTGGAGTCGCCATATATGATTAGCCTCTTTGCGCCGCAGGCGTTTTCCATCCTCATCCCGTGCAACAGGGCCTCGTATTCAGCCTCATTGTTTGAGGCTGTGAACTGCATTTGCAGGATGTATTTCAGCTTGTCCCCTTGAGGTGATGTCGATGACACCTGCCTCGCCCGTCTTTCCTCTTGGATCCGTCGAAGTGCATTGTCCATAGGTAGGACATGTCTGGCTTGTCCGGGAGTTGGTTTTCCATCCAATGTACGAGGAAGTCAGGGAGAACTTGTGACTTGATTGCGCAAGGCTTTAGATGTGATGTCTCGTGGAGACAGTTCGATTCAAAGCGACTCGCCTGTGGGCGTGGTTATTGAGGATATGTCCCAATGGGGCGTCGTTGACTACCACGATTGGGTGTTCCTGGAAGTAATGGCGCAGTCGTCGGGCGGTCATAAAGACACCGTACGCCAGCTTCTGGTAGTGCGGGTAACACTGTTTTGTTGGCGTGAGGACCTCGCTGAGGTAGTATACCGGGCGTTGTACACCATGGACTTTGTTTTCCTCGGCCCGTTCGACGACGAGCATTGTGCTAACCACTTGGTTGGTGGCGGAGATGTACAGCAGTAGTGGTTCCCTTTCTCGTGGAGTTACCAATACTGGCGAGGTGGATAGCGCTGAGGTCTTGAATGCTTCTTGCGCTTCATTGGTCCACTCGAATTTGTCAGCTTTGTGGAGGAGCTGATAGAAGGGCAGCGCCTTTTCTCCCATTCGACTGATAAATCGACTGAGGGCCAAGATTCGTTCGGCTAGTTGCTGAACGCCTCTTATGTTCTTTGGCTTCTCCATGGCCAGTATGGCCTTTATCTTTTTCGGCTTTGCCTCAATCCCTCTCGCGGAGATGAGATACCCGAGCAGCTGCCCAGATGGTACGCCGAAGGAGCATTTGTCCAGATTGAGCTTTATCCGGTAACGATCAAGATTGGCGAAAGTTTCACGCAAGTCGTCGATTAGAGAGGTTTCTTCCTTGGTTTTGATTACTATGTCGTCGACATAGACTTGGATGTTGCAACCTAGGTTCTCTTTGAGGCAAGCCTGCATGCACCGCTGGTACGTGGCTCCTGCGTTTTTTAGCCCGAAGGGCATTGTGTTGTAGCAGAACACGCCGAAGGGCGTTGTAAACGTGGTCTTCTCCTGGTCCTCCTTCATTCGAATTTGGTTATAGCCTGAGTAGGCATCGAGGAAGCAGAGGCGCTCGCATCCAGCGGTGGAGTCGATGATTTGATCGATCCGTGGTAGCGGGAAGTGATCTTTTGGGTAGTGCTTGTTTAAAGAAGTGAAGTCCACGCACATCCGTAGGATATCCGTGTCCTTTTTTGGTACCAGCACCGACATTGGCAGCCAAGTGCTTTCCTTGATCTCGTATGAATTTGGCCTCGAGGAGTCTGTTGATCTCCATTCCATCGCTCGCGTTCGTGGCTCGCATACCGATTGTTTGCTTGACTGGCCTTGCGTCGGGGTTGACGTTGAGTGCGTGCTCGGCGAATTCCCTGGGAACTCCTGGCATGTCTGCAGGACACCACACGAAAATTTCCCAGTGCTCACAGAGGAATTCGACGAGCGCGAGTTCCTATATGGGACTCAAGTTGTTGGCGATGAGGGTCGTTTTAGCGGGATCTGATGGATGGACCTGCACCTTCTTTGTGTGCACAGATGAGTCGAAGGAGAGGTCAGGTGAGCTTGGCCTACTGGGGCGACTATTGTCATCGCTTCCTTCAATCGCGAGCTCCTCCCGCATGCCGGGGATTGGGAGATTCGCTGAATTTCGCCGCAATTGTCGGATTGCTCAAGCTCCGCTTATCGTGATGACGCCGCTTGGGACTGGCATTTTCATCCGCAGGTAGGCGTGGGGTACTGCCATGAACCTAGCGAACATGACGTCCGAGGATGCAGTGGTATTGTGAGGGCGCCGGCGACCTCAAAGTCGGCGCGCTGCGGAAGTTCCTTGGCGTGCCGAATATGACGCCGAGGTTGATTTTGCCCAGGGGGTATACGCCTTTCCCTGGGACGATGCCGTGGAACGTTGTGTCCGATGCCTCCAAGCAGGTTAGAGGGATCCTCATTGCTCGCAAGGTACTCGCGAATATGAGGTTGATGCCTCTTCCGCCATCCATGAAGACGTGACTCATGTCGAAGCCTCCAATTTGCGCCTCGAGTACGAGGGGGCAATGACCTGGGCGAGGTACTTGAGGCGGGTGGTCGCGTCTGTCGAAAGTAATGCACGACTCACTGCCACTGAGGTACTCAGTGGTGGATGGTGGCGAGTGCATGGCCAAATTGACTTGGCGAGTGATGGCCTTCTGCACCCTATTGGAGGGGCGCCCCTTTTGGATCATCATGGTACCCATGGCCCGTGGGTACGGTTCGCCTCCGTGATGTTGGTCCGGTGCAGCTCCGTTCGGGGGTGGCCCAGGTGGTGGTGGTGGTGCGCCATGTGCCACGGCGCCTGGAGCGGCTCTGTAGCCTCTTTCGACTGCATTGCGGTTCATCCGAACCAATCCCTCATGTAGCTTGAGGAACTCGCGGTAGTCCTTGAGGAGGTGGCTGGACTTTCTCTTGCCATCATGCTTGTCGATGTAGAAGTGTATCGTGCATGGCCCAGACAGTTTGTCCTCGATGGAGGTCGCGGGTGCTTCATCGCGAGTGCGGCGTTGCCACACTTGCGTGGTTTTCCCGGAGTCGCGGTACCCGCCGCTGCGGTATCCGCTGTTGCGGTTATCGTCGCGTCTATTGGCGTAGCCGGCTGCGACCATGTTGACATCATCACGATCGTCGTAGACGCGCATGCGACGCTTACTCCGGCGGTCGCGTCTTTGTTCGAGTTTTGCCTCCTCGTCAGAGTGAACGCAGTTCTTCACCGAATCTTCTCCATCAGCCCACCGATCCGCGATCTCCATCAGGTGGTCGATGGTCTGGGGCTTTGAGCGGCCTAGCTCCTCCCTGAGTTCCATGCGGCGGACACCACCGTTGAATGCATCAATCGCGCGGTCTTCTGAGATGTTCTCCGTGGAGTTCTTGATGATGGACCACCTTTGGATGTAGGAGCGCAGCGATTCGCCAGATCTTTGCTGGCAGCATCTCAGTTCTTCGATTGAGGCGGGGCGTTTGTACGTGCCCTTAAAGTTGCGCACGAAGCTATAGACCAGCTCATCCCAGCTGCGAATGGATCCGCGTGGGAGGTTATTGAGCCATGCTCGGGCGGCGCCCTGCAGCTGTAGCTGCAAGCATTGCATGGCAGTACTTTGACTGCCTCCATGTAGTCTGATGGAGGAGATGTGATCCTCCAGCCAGATCTTGGGGTCCTGCAGACCGTCAAATTTCGGGTTCTCCGATGGGAGTTTGAACCCTTTAGGCATTCGCTTTTGCCTGATGGATCTGCTGAAGCATCTGGTGCCACAGAGCTCCCCATCTTCTTCTTCCGAATCAGTCGACCGAGCACGTCGTGCCCTTGACTTGTCGATCTTGCGCTGCGTGACTTCATCACGTGCATCGTAGTCACGATCGTGTCGCCATGAGCGGCGGCACCTAGATAGGTCGTGACTGTCATCGCTGGACGAGGGCGAGGAGTAGCACTTTGCTAATGCTTTGCCCTTTTTTGGGTCTGGTACCGGTTCCTTGTTGAGGGCAGCCTCGATTAGTCCCAGGCCCGCAATCGTAGATCGATGCATGGCCATTCGGGGATCTCCAGCTGGTGGCTGATTATTGAGAAGGTACATGGTGGCCGCCGTCACCGCGGCCTGTGGTGTCCTGGGAACCACGTTGCCTCTTGTGTCGACTGTCATAGAGCCGAAGTCGAGGACTTTTGCGGCGTCTATGCGTTCTTGTTCGGTGAGGTGAGCCATCCGCGATTGCCTCTTCCTGGCGAGATGCTCGTTGCCTCTTGAGGAGGATCCTCCGTAGGAGGAGAGCCCAGCGCGACGAAGGCTTGACTCGTCCGCCGCCTTTTTACGCGCCTCAAGTTGCACGATTGCTTGTTTTTGGCGCTTGAATTCCTCTTTTAGGAGCCAGTGGTAGCCCATCAGCAGTTCCTGCAGGGACCCGAAGGGTAGAGGTGCACCTCGTAGGGCTTCGCGGCAGCGTTCCAACTCTTGCTCGTTGAGCCTGATCACGACGCGTTCGCCGGTTTGCTCGTTGATTATGCTGGGAGGTTCGACTGCTCCTCCATTGCCGACGTTGGCGGCGTTGGACAGGTTGGTGTCGTTGCCGGTGTTACCACCGTTGTCGTGGTTGGCGGAGGTGTCGCCCGCGTTGATGATGGTGCACATGAAGTGATTTGGGAAGCTGTTGCTTCCGCAACTTTCAGATCCGGAACCGTGGGTTCCATCTTCAGTGGCCAGATCGCTTAGATCGGAGTCGCGACTGTTGTCGCTAACCATGTTTCCAACTACCGCCGGAGCACTGAGCTCACTGAGGGTGCCGATCGATGGAGGGAACCATGATGCTGGGGCAATCGCCGGTGCCATCGGCTGATCGGGCATGCGAAGCGTGCCCATCTGACCAACTTGGAAGCAGAAGCTCCCAATCGCCAGGCTGATTCCATCGCCCACGGACTCGAAGGCCGGGCGAGTAGCCGGCATGTGGACGGTGAAGTAGAAGGCACCGAAAAGCTGGCGAATCTCCGCTGTTGCAGAGTTGTAGATCGCGTTTGATGGGGCCGAAGAAGCCACACCTTCAGCACTCCCAATTCCCATAGACGGCGCCAATTGACGAGGGTTTAACTCGTCAATGCCCATTGTTATGGACTTGGGTTTTGGAGAAGGAGGGAGCGCTGGAGACATCTATCGGCTAGCAAACAAGCACACAGGGGACAAAGGATTTACCCAGGTTCAGGCCTCGTAGAGGTCCCTACTCCTGCTTATCTGCTCGTGGAATTATCGAAGGAGTCGAAAGTTACAATGGTGCGCAGATGCAATCTGGCAAGGGTTGTGGAAACTAGGGTTGCGTGTGTCCTCCTCGCTGCCCCCTCCTAGCCTTTATATAGATAGGCTAGGTCTCGGGTAGCAGGTCGAGTCGGTTACAAGTTAGGGTTTTCCCCTTCAAACTTTCTATCTTTAGCTTCTTCTTGTCCTTCAAGCAATCGAGAGTCCGTAGGTTACTCGAGTCCTTCCATCCGGGCCTTGGCGACACCGTGGGCCTGTATGTATCTGGACCGTATATACCAAGCTCGAGCACCTGTAGGGTATACCCATGTCAACTTGTTTTATTATATAAAACATATATTTTTCCAACACTTCATATAATCATATCGTGATATATTCCACCCTGAATCTATAGCAGGGCTAAGCATACTACAACTACGATGTTTCAACTAAGATAGATACAAAGGATATCCTAAATAGGACATATCATAGCATGGTAACATACTAGGCCTATCATGCATACTACAAAAATCCACTTAGTGTAATGAAAATAGTAGGACATGGATGATAGTGCCACTTGCCTTAGTAGTTGGTGGTGTTGGTACACTCTTCGCAGTAACACACTTGACAATCCACACAATCTATCAAACAAAACAACCAAGACCAAAACATGCACAAGATCAACACTAATGGCAATACAAAAATCATGCAAAATATGCAAGCATGTAAGATGGCAATTTTTATTGTACAAATTGTTATAACAAAGGTTTTGAACACTACTAAGTGTTTTCTGAACATTTTATAATTGCAAGATTACAAATGCAACCATTTGTGCAATTGTAATAATTAGCAATATTTTCTAGCATTTGGAAAGGCCAGACTCACTAAATAAATTCCATGTTATTATGTAAGGTAAACTAAATTTATATTTTGGTCTTACTGGAAAGAGGGTTCAATTTGCAATCCATAGCAAAAATATTCACCCAAAAATAATTTACAAAACAATTTTTATGGGTAAAATACTCCTAAAAACGTTCTGCCTAAAACTTGTCAGCACCCGGATTTTTAATCCCAAATGCCTGTTATGTCATACATCGCAATCCCAGGATTACCATTTTTGCGAGACATAACAGATTGGATATCATAGTACATCATCCATTACAAACTATAAATAAGGTCTTACACAAATAAGGATCTCATGATCCAGTCTTAATACAACAAGCCGCGGAATAAATAATAAGCGTAGCGGTGGGGTCCATCTTCAGGGCAATGCTTGTGAAGGCAGATAGTCCTAGTTAACATAGCCGCCGTCTGGGCGTCATCTTGGTAGTCTCCTTCATAGTCCGCCATAGGAATAGCCAGGACAAAAGCCATGAGTACTCTTTTATACTGCAAACTACCACTAACAAGTAGGATAGTTCTAATGTAATGTGCTAACTCTAAGTTTAACTATAAAGTTAAGTTTGAAACCTAAGCTGAGTTCAGAAACAAAGAAAGATAGAATAAAGTTCTAAAATCACTTAAGTTGGGAAGCTAGTATCATTGTCACAACTCTGTTGTGGTCAAGTCAAGATTCATCATTCATTTCATAAGTTATTTTGAAAACATGTGACAACGAAACAGTATGGCCATCCCAACTGTCCATAACCGTGGACGTGGCTATTCGAATAGTTTGCCACTCTGCAGAGGTGGTACACTTTCACCACAAGATTCGATACATCTGTCAGGGATAACCCTGAATCATCATACTTAGTATGCAGATAATCAAACATAACCTTTCTTTACACACCCTAGTATAAGCACCTCTCCTATGAGCATGGCTGAAGGAAATATGCCCTGAGAGGCAATAATAAAGTTGTTATTATGTATTCCTTGTATATGATAGATGTTTATTTTGCATGCTATAATTGTATCGATAGGAAACATCAATACATGTGTGTTTAATAAACAAAAAGGGTTCCTAGTTATGCCTCTCTTATAAACTAGCTTGTTGATTAACAAGATGATCAAGGTTTCCTGATCATGGACATTGGATGTTGTTAATAACAAGGTCACAGCATTTGTGAAATGATGTGATGAACATTCATCTGAAGTATAGCATTATGATCAAGTCATTATGTTTGTATTGCTATAACATCATACGAAGTAATCTTTATCCTTAGACCATGAGATCATGTTAATTGCTAACACCGGAAGAGTATCTTGATAACATCAAACGTCACACCGTAACAGGGTGACTATAAAGATGGGTTTAGTACTACGAAGATGTTATGTGGAGGCTCATGGATCAAGAGTGGAATTTGTCAATCCAGATGACGGATAGATATACTCTGGGCCCTCTCGGTGATATCACATTAGGATAGCTTGCAAGCAAGTGATGTGATCACTAGAATGTTATATCACGGGAACGAGAAAAGAATGCATGTCAATTGAGATCAAACTAGGTATGGAGATACCAATGATCGAATCTCGGACATGTAATATATTGAGAGACAAAGGGATTTAGTTACAAGCGTTAAAGGTTCTCACGATCACAAGAGTCATCGTTGAATGTGTAGGAGTCACGGATCTCCGTGTCCATTGCTGATTATTGATCGGAGAAGGGTCTCGATCATGTCTGCATTATTCATGAACCATAGGGTGGCACACTTAAGAGTTACGGACACCATTTTGGAGCACATATGTTTCATTTAAAGAATTGCAAAGCGCAGGAATTGTTTCAATACAAACCGGAAATTGTTTGGTGAAATTGCGAAGGTGGTTCTGCATGTGATATTGAAATATTTCAAGGGTCTATATGTTAATGTTTTTTAATTAAAGTAATTAACAAAATTCTGAATAAATTTAATAAAAAGAGTTTTATTAAATGAGAGAGCATTAAATTTGGAGAAATTTAATGCATTTAAAGTGGAGACTTTAAAAGGGAATGTGAAGAGGCATTTTAATGTGGAGGGGTTACCACCACATGAATGGGGAGGTGAGGGGTCACCCCCCATGCACCGGTCATGGAGAGAGGGGGTACCCCCTCCTCCTATAAAAGGCCACCCATTCCCTCCTTCATCCACACACCTCCTTGTGAAGGATCTCTCTCCCCCTCTAGAGTTATTCCCCCATGGTCTCGGATTAGCGAGATACATTTCCCGATGGCATTTCGTCTGGAAGGAGTTGCTGCTTCCGCTGGATCGCTAGAGCGAGGAGGTGGAGGTTGTCCGGTGGCTTGAACGTGTATGCGAGTGCGGATGCGCTGCTGAGTTGCGGCGCTCGGACTTCCTCACGATCTTGAGATCGGCAAGTGTACGACTACATCAACCACAAGTTCCTACTTGTTAACAAAGCTCATTGTCTTCGAGGGTAAGTTCTCCATGGATGTATGTCCACCCATTGCTCTGTATCTAGTAGATAGATCTTGGCGTATAGTTCTCATCGTAGGAAATTTTTTGTTTTCTATGTTGCGGACCCAACAGTGGTATCAGAGCCTGATCTATGCGTAGGTGCTTTGCACGGGTAGTACACATATGTTTATATGTGGGCGATGATGATCATGTTATTGCATCTTCTATGTACTTTGGATATTGGTGGCATAGTGGGATGAAGCGGCCCGGACCAACCTTACATGTCATCGTACATGAGACCGGTTCCACGACTGACATGCAACTAGTTTTGCATAAGTGGCTAGCGGGTGTCTGTCTCTCCTACTATAGTAAATATCTAATTTACAACGAGTTGCTAATAACTTGGTTATCCTTGTTGTGGTTCATGTTCGTAGGTAAGACCGGTTCTATCTCCGAAAGCCCTAAGCCACGTAAAACTTGCAATTGATAAATTAGAGGCGTCTAGTTTAGATCGTTGTTGGGCTAGTGTATTGATATGGTATTGTTGTAAGTACATGTATGATAGATACTCTTACAACTCACTTAACGTGTAAGTTCCATAGACCTTGACCTTACACACAAAGTAATGATAGAGATCATACCACGATGCAAATGATAGAGATCAAATGCATGGACCATATCACCTCACTTCACACATTAGCATCTTATATTGCTAGTTTGGCGCTTTTGGTAGCATTATAAGATGATCCCTCATTTAGATATCAAGATAAAATGTGTTCTTCCTTAAGTATGCACCGTTTTGTGGATCGTGTTTTGAGGCATCACGTGATGATCGGGTGTTCTCGACTCTACGCTTTCATATAGCGGGTGTAAAACAGTTTTACACACGCAAATACTAAGGTTCTTACTTGACGAGCCTAGCATGTACAGACATGGCCTCGGAACACGGACCGAAAGGTTAAGCATGAGTCATATAGTTGATATGATGCCCATATAGATGCTCGCCTTTGAAGCTACACCGACTCACGTGATGATCGGACTTGGTGTAGTGGATTTGGTTCATGTAATCACCAAAAGGACACGAGGGATGTCGTTTTTGAGTGGGAGTTCATTAGTAATTTGGATTAGTTGAACTCAATCTATCATAAACTTAGTCTAAATATATTTTACAAATTCTGTTGTAGATGGCACCACCTGTTTTTAATTTCAATGTGTTCATGGAGAAAGAGAAGCTTGCTGCGAATGGTAGCAACTTCACCAACTGGGCTATGAATTTGAGGATTCTCCTCATTGCTGCACAAAAGTAATATGTGCTAGAGGCGCCGCTAGGCCCCCTACCAACTCCTGATGCCCCTGACGAGGAAAAGAACGTCTATATAACTCGTCAGGAGGACCACAACTTAGTTCATTGCGGCATACTGTATGGGCTAGATCCAGAACTTCGAAAACGTTTCGAAAATGGCAATGCCTTTGATACCATGGGAGAATTGAAAATGATTTTCGATACCCATGCTGCTGTAGAGAGTTATAATGCTTCTGAAAAGTTCTTTAGCTGCATGATGGAAGAGAACAGCTCCGTTAGTGAGCACGTACTCAAAATGTCTGGGTACGCCGATAAGCTTGTGTCCTTGGGAATAACGGTTCCCATTGACTTAGGCATACATCGTGTTCTCCAATCTCTGCCACCTAGCTACAAGAGCTTCGTGAAGAACTATAATATGCAGGGCATGAAGAAGTCTCTTCCCGAGCTTCTGTCAATGCTTAAGACTGCAGAAGTGGGGATTAGGAAAGAACATCAAGTGTTGATGATCAATAAGACCACCGGTTTCAAGAAGGACAAGAAAGGCAAGCAGAAGGGAAAGAAGGGCGGCAAATCTGTTGCTGCGCCTGAAAAGAAACCCCGAGCTGGCCCTAAGTCTGACACCGAGAGCTACTATTGCAAGGGGACTGGCCATTGGAAGCGCAACTGCCCCAAGTATTTGGCGGACAAGAAGGCCGGCAAGGAAAACAAAGGTATATGTGATATACATGTTATTGATGTGTACTTGACTAGTACTCGCAGTAGCACCTGGGTATTTGATACGGGATCGGTTGCTAATATGTGTAACTCGGTTCAGGGGTTGCGGAACAAGCGACAACTAGCAAGGAATGAGGTCACGATGAGGGTCGGCAATGGATCAAGAGTTGATGTGATCGCCGTCGGAACACTGCCTCTCCATATGCCGTCGGGATTAGTTATAAACCTGAATAATTGTTATTTGGTGCCTGCACTAAGCATGAACATTGTATCCGGATCGTGTTTGATGCAAAGTGGTTATTCGTTTAAGTCTGAAGACAATGGTTGTTCGATTTATATGAATAATATCTTTTATGGTCATGCACCTGTGTTGAATGGTTTATTTCTGTTGGATCTCGATAGTAGTATTACGCATATTCATAATGTTGATGCTAAAAGGATTAAACTTGATAATGATATATCTACATATATGTGGCACTGCCGTCTAGGTCATATTGGCGTTAAACGCATGAAGAAACTCCATTCTGGTGGACTTTTGGAATCACTTGATTTTGAATCATTTGATACATGTGAGCCATGCCTTATGGGCAAGATGACTAGAACGCCGTTTTCCGGTTCAATGGAACGGCATGATTTATTGGAAATCATACATACTGATGTGTGTGGACCAATGAGTGTGTCGGCGCGAGGTGGATATCGTTATTTTGTTACTTTCACGGATGATTTGAGTAGACACGGGTATATCTATTTGATGAAACATAAGTCTAAAACCTTTGAAAGGTTCAAAGAATTTTAGAATGAAGTAGAAAATCATCGTAATAGAAAGATCAAATTTCTGTGGTCTGACCGTGGAGGAGAGTATCTTAGTTACGAGTTTAGCACACATATGAAAGACTGTGGAATAGTTTCACAACTCACGCCTGCCGGAACACCACAACGTAATGGTGTGTCAGAACGTCGTAATCGTACTTTATTGGATATGGTTCGATCTATGATGTCTCTGACTGACTTGCCACTGTAATTTTGGGGTTATGCACTGGAAACCGCTACATTCACTTTAAATAGGGCACCATCTAAATCCGTTGAAAAGACACCGTATGAATTATGGTTTGGAAACAAACCTAAGCTGTCATTTCTTAAAGTTTGGGGATGTGATGTTTATGTGAAGAAACTTCAACCGGATAAACTCGAACCCAAAGCGGAAAAATGCGTCTTCATAGGATACCCTAAGGAAACGATTGGGTATACCTTCTATCACAGATCTGAGGGCAAGGTCTTTGTTGCCAAGAATGGATCCTTTCTTGAGAAGGAGTTTCTCGCGAAAGGTGTGAGTAGTCAGAAGGTAGAACTCAAAGAGGTTATTGAACCTTCTCTTCATGAAATGGCGAGTTGCGCAGCTCCAGAAGTTGTTTCGGAGTTGACTTCACCTGATGAAGAGAGAGCTAATGATAATGATCATGAAACTCCGAAAGAGGACACTATCGAACCTCGCAGGTCAAGCAGGACACGTGCAGCTCCTAAACTGTACGGCAATCCTGTTATGAATTTCATGATTGATCAAATAGATGACCCTGCGACGTATGAAGAAGCGATGATGAGCCCGGATTCCAACAAATGGCTAGAAGCCATGAAATCCGAGATGGAATCCATGTACGAAAACCAGGTTTCGACCTTGGTGGACTTACCTCACGATCGAAAGGCCGTTGAGAATAAATGGATTTTCAAAAGAAAAACTGATGCTGATGGTAATGTAACCATCTATAAGGCTCGACTTGTCGCAAAGGGGTTTTGACAAATTCAAGGAGTTGACTACGATGAGACATTCTCTCCCGTAGCGATGCTTAAGTCGGTTAGGATTATGTTAGCAATTGCTGCATATTTCAATTATGAAATATGGCAGGTGGATGTCAAAACTGCGTTCCTCAATGGTAATATTGAAGAAGAGTTGTATATGATAAAACCTAAGGGTTTTGTCGATCCTAAGGATGCTGATAAGGTGTGCAAACTTCAGCGATCCATCTATGGACTGAAGCAAGCATCCCGGAGTTGGAATCTCCGCTTTGATGAGGTGATCAAAGAGTTTGGATTTGTCCAAACTTATGGAGAGGCTTGTATTTACAAGAAAGTGAGTGGGAGCAATGTGGCATTTCTGATATTATATGTGGATGACATATTATTGATTGGAAATGATATAGATCTTTTAAACAGTGTTAAAAGTTATCTAAACAGCAAATTTTTGATGAAGGACCTTGGTGAAGCTTCATATATATTAGGCATTAAAATCTATAGAGATAGATCAAGACGCCTAATTGGGATATCATAGAGTACATACCTTGATAAGATATTAAAGAAGTTTAATATGGACGAAAGTAAGAAGGGGTTCTTACCTATGTTGCAAGGCAAGACATTGAGTAAGACTCAAAGTCCGGCTACGGCGGAAGAAAGAGAGATGATGGATAAGATCCCCTATGCCTCGTCCATAGGCTCTATTATGTATGCCATGCTATGTACAAGACCGGATGTGGCACATGCTATCAGTTTGACTAGTAGGTACCAATCTGATCAAGGTTCGAAACACTGGATAGCGGTCAAGAATATCCTTAAGTACTTGAGAAGAACTAAGGATATGTTTCTTGTATACGGAGGTGAAGAAGAGCTAGTCGCTAAGTGTTATGTCGATGCTAGATTTGACACTGATCTAGATGACTCTAAGTCTCAATCCGGATACGTATTTCTCTTGAACGGAGCAGCAGTTAGTGGGAGGAGCTCTAAACAACCTGTGGTGGCTGGATCAACGACGGAGGCGAAATATGTTGCTGCTTCAGAAGCAGCGCAGGAAGCGGTTTGGATGAAGGAGTTCATAACGGAACTAGGTGTGGTTCCTAGTGCGTTGGACCCAATGGTGATCTATTGTGACAATAATGGAGCCATAGCCAACGCCAAGGAACCAAGGTCTCACAAGAATTTCAAGCATATTAAGCGTCGGTTTCACTCCATCCGCGAGCATGTCAAGGATGGAGATATAAAGATTTCTAAAGTGCACACGGACCTGAATGTAGCAGATCCGTTGACTAAAGTACTCCCTAGGGAAAAACATGATCAACACCAGAACTCCATGGGTGTTAGATTTATCACTATATAAACTAGATTATTGTCTCTAGTGCAAGTGGGAGACTGAAGGAAATATACCCTAAGAGGCAATAATAAAGTTGTTATTATGTATTCCTTGTATATGATAGATGTTTATTTTGCATGCTATAATTGTATTGATAGGAAACATCAATACAGGTGTGTTTAATAAACAAAAAGGGTTCCTAGTTATGCCTCTCTTATAGACTAGCTTGTTGATTAACAAGATAATCAAGGTTTCCTGATCATGGGATTGGATGTTGTTAATAACAAGGTCACAGCATTTGTGAAATGATGTGATGAACATTCATCCGAAGTATAGCATTATGATCAAGTCATTATGTTTATATTGCTATAACATCATACGAAGTAATCTTTATCCTTAGACCATGAGATCATGTTAATAGCTAACACCAGAAGAGTATCTTGATAACATCAAACGTCACACCGTAACATGGTGACTATAAAGATGGGTTCAGTACTACGAAGGTGTTATGTTGAGGCTCATGGATCAAGAGTGGAATTTGTCAATCCAGATGACGGATAGATATACTCTGGGTCCTCTCGGTGATATCACATTAGGATAGCTTGCAAGCAAGTGATGTGATCACTAGAATGTTATATCACGGGAACAAGAAAAGAGTGCATGTCGGTAACGAGATCAAACTAGGTATGGAGATACCGATGATCGAATCTCGGACATGTAATATATCGAGAGACAAAGGGATTTAGTTACAAGCGTTAAAGGTTCTCACGATCACAGAGTCATCGTTGAATGTGTAGGAGTCAAGACGGATCTCTGTGTCCAGCTGCTGATTATTGATCGGAGAAGGGTCTCGATCATGTCTTCATTATTCGCGAACCGTAGGGTGGCACACTGAAGAGTTACGGGACACCTTTTTGGAGCACATATGTTTCAGACAGAAAGAATTGCAAAGCGCAGGAATTGTTTCAATAGAAATCGGAAATTGTTTGGTGAAATTGCAGAAGGTGGTTCGCATGTCATATTGAAATATTGCAAGGGGTTATATGTGAATGTTTGTTAATTAAAGTAATTAACAAATTCTGAATAAATTTAATAAAAGAGTTTTATTAATGAGAGAGCATTAAATTTGGAGAAATTTAATGCATTTAAAGTGGAGACTTTAAAAGGGAATGTGAAGAGGCATTTTAATGTGGAGGGGTTACCACCACATGAATGGGGGAGGTGAGGGGTCACCCCCCCATGCGCCGGCCATGGAGAGAGCGGGCACCCCCCCCTCCTCCTATAAAAGGCCACCCATTCCCTCCTTCATCCACACACCTCCTTGTGAAGGATCTCTCTCCCCCTCTAGAATTATTTCCCCATGGTCTCGGATTAGCGAGATACATGTTCCAGTGGCATTTCGTCTAGAAGGAGTTCTTGCTATACTGGATCGCTGGAGCGAGGAGGTGGAGGTTGTCCGTGGCTTAAACGTGTGCGAGTGATGCGCTCTTGAGTTGCTCGGACTTCCTCACGATCTTGAGATCGGCAAGTGTACGACTACATCAACCACGAGTTCCTACTCGTTAACAAAGCTCGTTGTCTTCGAGGATAAGTTCTCCATGGATGTATGTCCACCCGTTGCTCTGTATCTCGTAGATAGATCTTGGCGTATAGTTCTCATCGTAGGAAATTTTTTGTTTTCTATGCTGCGGACCCAACAATGGCCTCCCAACCATGACCATCTGTCATCTTGGGCACTGCATAGGTGGACAACATTGAGAGGTAGCCTCAGCTCAAACCTCTCCCACGAGGGAACTAATACTAATGCATATAAACTTCCGGCTAAGCCTTACCCAATTCAGGTATTGTGGTTGTACGGTAAATTTGGAATGGTATCGCATCCGAATCCAATCATCAGTTTTGTAAAAGGGTTAAGGCTCATGCCTCAATATTTTCATCATCATAAACCATTTGTGTTTCTCAACACATGTCAAAACATCTCAATAGAATGACTCATCATTCCAAGGTTTTCATAATTCCTTTTCACCAAGTGTTCCCATCTAAAGTGACTCAAGTTTTGATCTAGCTCTAAGCTACTAAGTTAAGAGTGTTCACTAATGTGGGGTGTTTAGATCAATCTCATGGCATAGAATGACATCTAAGCTTATCTAGATAGGTCAAGTTTTATACTTTTTATGCTAACTTCAAAACAAGTAAGGGACTTTGGTAAAGTAAAGAAAGTAAAGCTTGGAAAATAAGACTTGAGGTAGGTAAATAGTCAAAGTGGTATAACCAAAGCATGCCTAGTGCATCTTGCTCAGATTATCTAGCTTAATCCTAGCTTGCTAAGCATTATACTTGCAAGTGTTAGCTTGCCAATAATAGCTTTCCTTGGTTGGTGCAGTGGTTGAAGTTTTCTTCCTCCTCTTCTTGGTAGAACTCCTCCTCCTCGAAAGCTTGGTCGATACTATCGTCTATAAATACATACGGAGCACAAAATCACCAAACAATACTTAACTAGGCTACTTAGCATTCTAAGGCACACATTTGATGATCTAATATCATCACAAGCATCACAAGGTTTTATTAACTAGTTTCATTCTTTTTATTTAAGAAAAGTAATTTCTACTCATTGAAAATATCTAAGATTTAATATTCTCCACTTAGAATATGGGATCATATGGACACATGTCATCACCACATATTCTAACATAAGGGAATGTGATTTAAGGGTTGAATCACATTTACTTAAGTTTATTTTTATCATTTAATGATTTAAAGTGACTAGAAATGCCTATATAGCATTATTTTGGTACTAGTCCAAAGTCACTGCATGTAAACCTTAATATTATTACATATTCAGATAGGTATGGTTAAATGTGATTTTTGAGAGTTGGAATCAACTCAAAAGCTATCATGGTTGATTTTATAAAAATGTTTGAATGTGCAAAAGCTTATGTCTTGTTATTTTTAGTAGGAGAGATCTCTAACTCTAAATGAATTAAATCCAACAGGCTTGGATATATCTTTTCAGTATCCTTCTAACACAATTTGAATCACTCAATTTGGTTCAGTAAATCTTCCTAGATTGATTTTTGAACTAAGGGACAAAAGTGAATTCAAACTAAAATAGAAAAACCTAAATTTGAATTCACGGGCTAGCGCGGGAAAGGAAATGGGCCAGCCCAGTGATGCTCCACGGCGCAGAGAACAACTGACAGGGGGGTCCACATGCCAGCGGCTCTTTAAACGCGAAGTGGTACAGGGCGATGTGGACCGTGCGATTAAAAGGAAGATCTACGGCTGAGGATCATCATCCCCGGCGAACAGGTCGCCGGTGAGGGCTAACCCTAGCGGCTCAGTGGGGGTTCAATGGGGGCATACCAGCGCTCCAGCTACTACGGCGAGGCGGGCAAACGAACCGGTGGACGATGGCAAGCTCAGGTGAGGTCGTGGCAGCTCTTGGGGTGGACGAAATCAATGGCGCCTTCTCCTCCTCTGCAGCGGGCTCCTCCGGCTAAATTCCGGCAAACAATGGCTCGAGTGGCTCCGGCGAGAGGTGGGGAAGGATCAGTGAGGAGAGGGGAGTGGAGTGGTGTGAGTCATTGGTGTTGGGGAGGGCTCCTTTTATAGGGCGACGAGGGGACCGAGCGGTATGACGGCGAGCTCGTCGGTGACGTGGATATAGGCGGCTAGAGGCATGGGCGGCGTAGGCGGATGGTGGACTTCCTCCTGGCGGTGCTCTACGGCTTCAATGCGTGGCTAGGGGTGGTGGCATTTGGTTGGGAGCGTCCCGCACTCTGGGAGACGGAGGCGGTGCTCGACACGGTGCACGGCGACTGTGGGTCACGCGGCGGCGCACGGCCATGTCTGGCGGGGTGCTGGGGTCGAGGCAGAGCGGCGTGCGGGATTTTATGTCAAGTGGCGGTCTGTTGTGTGCTGGCGATGATCGCGCTCTGGCGCGTGCCGAGCACGGCGCAGAGAGAATGGGCGGCGGTGCTGGGGTGTGGTCCAGGGCCTGGGGGTGATCGAGGGGTGGATAGTGGGCTGCGGTAGCGTTAGGCGGAGCTAGTGGTGGCGCTGGAATGGCGCGGCGTGGTCTGTGGCGCTCTATCCACGATCGGCCGGCGGCGACCATAAAGTGGCGGCGCTTGATGACCCACAAGTATAGGGGGTGTATCGCAGTATTTTCGAGGGAAGTGAAACCCAATTTATTGATTTGACACAAGGGGAGCCAAAGAATATTTATAAGCCTTAACAAATGAGTTGTCAATTCAGCTGCACCTGGAAACAATCTTGCTCACAGCAGTTTATCAGTAGCAACAGTTTTGTAGTAGGAATAGCAAAGTAACAGCAGAAGTAAAGCAAAGACAGCAGTAACAATAGCAGTAAATAGTGGGATTCGAGTGCGGTAGGCATAGGGATGGACGGACAGGCGTTGCATGGACAAGACAATTCACATAGCAATCAGAACATAGGGCAATTGCAGATAAATAAGATAAAGCATCCAAGTACTATATAATCCTAGGCATGTGTTCCATATATAGTCATATGTGCTCACAATGAGAACTTGCACAACATATTTTGTCCTGCCAGCCCGTTTGCAGCGGGGCCTCAAGGGAACTACTGGCAATTAAGGTGCTCCTTTTAATAGAGCACTGGAGCAAAGCATTAACACTCCGTGAACACATGTGATCCTCACATCAAAGCCATTCCCTCCGGTTATCCCGATTTCTGTCACTTCGGGGCCATTGGTTCCGGACAACAACATGTGTATACAACTTGCAGATAAGACCATAAACAATACTATCATAATGAATCAATAACATGTTCAGATCTGAAATCATGCCACTCGGGCCCTAGTGACAAGCATTAAGCACAACAAGTCGCAACAAAGTCATAAAGCACTAATAAAAGATACTAGGCACCATGCCCTAACAATCTGATGCCATTACATGAACAATCTCATCCAATCCCTACCATCCCCATAGCCTACATCAGGGGATTACTCACTCGTAGATGAGGGAAACATGGATGGTCGATGGAGAAGCTCGTGATGATGATGGCGATGATCTCCTCTAATTCCCCGTCTCGGCAGGGTGCTAGAATAGAGTTTCTGGTGCTGTTTCATGGAATCTGGTGGTGGCGGCGGAGCGGAACTTCTTCTGGAAAAACATCGAACCCCCCGGAGTTTTTAGGTTAGAAGGCTTCTTATAGGCGAAGAGGGAGACCGAGCGGGTGCCTAGGGGGCCCACACCATACCCTGGCGCGGCCAGGCCTAGCCCGCGCCTGGGGGTGTGGCCAGCCCCTGGCCCTCCTCCGTCTCGTATTCTGGCTCTGTGAGTCTTCTGGAAAAATAGGCACTTTGGCTTTTGTCCTGTCCAATTCCGAGAAAATTCATTTTCTGACTTTCCTGGAACCAAAAACAGCAGAAAACAGGTAGCTGGCACTGTGGCTCTTGTTAATAGGTTAGTCCAAGAAATCATATGAAAAGTACTCCAAAGTGTGGACAAAACACAAGAAAGTGGATAAAACCAAGCATGGAACATCACAAATTATTGATACATTTGCAATGTATCAACATCCCCAAGCTTAACTCATGCTCGTCCTTGAGTAGGTAAGTGATAAAAAGAAAGAATAATTTTTGAGGTGACATGCACCATCATAAACTTGATCAAAGTATTTGTAAACATTCAAAGCTGGGATCATAGTACTTCAATCATAACATGAAAGATAAAGTTCTAGCAATAAGACAAAGATACTATGATGCAACATGAAAAGGCACAAACAAAAGATGCATGAATAACAATGCTTTGCAAGACGTTTGTTTGTTTCACATAAAGAAAACATAGCATAGTGGCATTCAGCTTGTCCCTCATAGAGTAGCAAACATAAATACATAGGACACCTTCAAAGTTCATAAGAGTGACTAGATACAAATAGTTTTAAAACAAGCAATATCAAGTTATGCATCAATCAACTAGTCTTGGGACAATGCACATAGAACTAAGAATGGCCACTATGCTCTCAAAGTAGGTGCATAAAGGTAGAAGGTGGAGACTCAATGTAATGGTGGAAGAAAGGCCTTCATAGAAGGAAGTAGGGATTCAAGTCTCATAAAGAGCTTCCAAAAATTATGGTACTTATAGCTTTCAGCTCTCATTGCCCCTATCATAAGCATCTTGAAGTGATTAAGGTTCAAGTGAACAAACTATGGTGTACATGCTTGACGAAGTATAAGTCAAAAATCTCATGTCCCTTGAATACGAGGGCCGATCCTCATGCTACTCAAGTTTTGTCACCGGTAAGTTCTTGTCATCGTAAGTACATGTGTATCATAGAGAACCGCCAACGGGGTACCCCTTGCCCGATGATACGGAAGAATCCCCATATCAAAATGACAAGGCAAGCAGACAACGAGCATCTCAGCAATCTTCTTATTTACCATGGGAATATGGTGCTTTTTTCTCTCTTTCCTCTTTTCATAATCTCCTTTTTTCTTTTCTCTTTTTTCCTCAATATAGGACTCTTTTTTATAAGAAGAATGCTTCATAGACAGCTCATTATGATTACGCTGGAGGTTTCCACCATGTCAGCATGAGTTAGACCAGCGGCCCAGGCGTTTCTCTAACACATATATATAAATCCATGGACTTACAAGCTCCCCTTTCATTTCACATTGACGACATCCATATACAAAAGAGCATGATATCAACTAGGTACAAGTACCAAGTGCAATATTGAAAGCGTTCCCCATGAAACCATGGTTCTGCTAATTCCCAACAAATAAGTGCAAGCATATACAACATAGACGACACAATGGTTCAAGTTTATTAAGGGCAAGAAAAGTAAAGTGTGCCATCAAGTTCGTGAGAGCTTTAATCACTAGTTTTCTCATAACAAGTTTAATTTGGAAGGTAAACAAAAGCAAGAATATACTTGGAATAGCATAAGCTAATAGGTAGGTATGGTGGACTCTTTGGAATAACTTGGTTTAGGGAGTTGGATGCATGAGTAGGACTCATACGTGGTTGTGGAGGCTAGCAAAAGACTGGGAGCGACAAACTAAGAGAGCAATAATGGCCATAATCATGCAGAGCGACAAAACATCATTGATCAAAGCCTAAAGTGATACTACAAGTTGAAAACTAAAGGATCATAAAGTCTTATGGTGACTTGAGATAGTCATAACATGGTGTGAGCATGCGCCAAGTCAACCCAAATAAAGCATCAAAGGAGAATACCACTATACTATGCTTTAATATGCTAAAACAACGCATGATTCATCTAAGGCACATTAAGCAATCTCAATCATTTATAACAAGTCATGCTACAGCAAAGAATACTAAGCATAAAGCCAAAACAATATCAAGCATGGAATGACAAAGCATAGGCCACAGTCAAAAACAAGCTCTCTTTACCACTTAAGCATGAACTTTCCTACTCTTTCCCAAACCAAACCAAACCAAACCAAACCAAACTATTTGAACACCAAAGTATGAAAGAAGGGGTCCAACTAATTTATTCAGCAAACAAAGCAAACAAAAAACCAAAACGAAAATGAAAAAGAAGATGCTCCAAGCACAACACAACTATGCATGAAACAATAAAAATGAAGCGTTTGGAAGAAACCTTGGATTTTTATTGATCAAGAAGAGGATGCATTGGGCATCCCCAAGCTTTGACGCTTGTACTTCTTAGATATTTCTTGGGGTGACACGCGTGGCATCCCCAAGCTTGAGCTTTAGTCCATCCTTCATCTCATTACTCATTACTTCCATACACCTGAAATTTTTCCTTCATACAAAACTTCACATAATCTTTATTAGCAACATTAGTGCACTCAAGATAATAGGTCTTAAGGTTCAGCTCTAACACCAATAAACTTCCATTAGAACACTAGCTACTGAAGCACTTCCGTCAAATAGCTCAATTCCCCAAAAGAACTCAAAAAGGAACCAACAAGAAGCAAATGCGGAAAATGGCAGAAATCTGTCAAAATAGACCAGCAGGTAAAGACAAAAAAATTCGAAGGCCTTCTGTTGCTCAAATCAAAATGTTTTAACCTAACGAAAGTTAGATAACAACCTGGGGCAGAAGCAAAAAAATTCACGCCTCAAAAAGACGTTCAGAGATTTTACACGAATTTTTACGATGAAGCATAGAAATCTGTTTCGGGACAACAACTTTCCCAATCATTACTTCTCTCTCATTAGAGGTTACTCTTGGCACAAAAAACAAATAAAAAGGATACGAATCGGTTATTACTGAAGTAATAACTTCCAAGACTCATCTAAAACTTTTGGGTTATCTCCCAATAAGTACTTTTATTTAACGCCTTTAAGTTAGGCAAAAGCAAAAACTAAAAATGGATAGAATAGAAGTAAGCAGAGATAATCATGGTGAAAACATTGTTTTGTTCAATGAAATTCTTTTGTTAACAAGGTTGATCACGTCTTGTTACCAAAACAATTTCATATGATACAAAACTTTGTATTCCACTAATGATTATGTTACCTCAACCTTGATAGCAATGGTCCCAATCATAATAGTTTCAAATTTTTCTCTTGGTATGGGACAATATATTTCTCCAACTTTAATGCCCTGAATATGTTCAATTGAATTCAAACCATAATTCATTTCAATCTTCATGGGTAAATAGACAGTATGTTCCTTGTCATTAACATTGAAGGTCACCTTCCCTTGATTACAATTAATAACAGCTCCTGTAGTATTTTAAGAAAAGGTCTCCCAAGAATAATAGACATATTATCATCTTCAGGCATGATAGTTTGAGAGGATGCTCACATAAGAAATATGAGTTGAAGTAAAAGAGAGCATCAAGAAGCAAATTCAAAACACATTTAAGTCTAACCCACTTCCTATGCATAGGAATCGTGTATGCAAATAAATTCACAAAGAACAAAGTGACAGGCATAGGAAGATAAAACAAGAGTAACTTCAAAACTTTCAGCACATAGAGAGGTGTTTCAATACCATGAAAACTTCTACAACCATATTTTCCTCTCTCATAATAATTTTCAGTAGCCTCATGAATAAACTCAATAATATAACTATCACATAAAGCATGCTTTTCATGATCTACAAGCACTAGAGCTTTATTATAAACTTTTTCAAAAGAATCCTCAGGAACATAACATTCATCCTCCTTTAGTAAGCATGGGGGACAATCAAATAATGTAAGGGATAAAGAGTTACTCTCATTAGAAGGTAGGCATGGGTAGCTAATCCATTCTTCCTCCTTTTGTTCATCACTCTCCTCCTCTTTTTCATCTAATGAGATTTCAGGTTCATCAATTTATTCTTCCATAGGATCCTGCAAGGCATTAATCTCTTCCATTTGTGGAAAGCATCTATTAATATATTCAAGAATATAGCCATTTTCATCCTTGTAATTATCAAAGCAAAATTTAAGTATACCATAAACCTCATATTTGTAAGGTGAATCATCAATATTTTCAAGCAAACTAGCAAGTTCAAAAGCACCCTTCCAAGCAATAAATTCTTCAATTTGTTCCGCATCATAAAAGTCATAGTTTCCTTTAACATAAGAAGATATGGTAACATTTTCATTATACTCACATTGAAAAGGGAGGTGTTTGTACCTCCTACAGCAACAAGATTTATCCAAGCAATAAGTAACATTATAAGTAGAGCACACGTTTCTAGCAATGGTATACAATTTATCAATTTGTTCCCATAAGTGTTTCCCTTTTTGTGACAAGCGGTGTTCCTTATAATAATATTTTTGATCTTCCGTGAACCCACCTTCCCAATAAGATTCAGTTTCAAAGAAACCAACCATTGACCACAAGCATGATAAAGCAAGACAATAACAGACCAACGAAAATAACAACTAGAGTAGGAACTAATTTTTTGTATTTTTGATAAATAAATAAGCAAACAAGGCAGAAATAAACTTAGCTTGAACAATAGTGATTTCAAGTGGACTTGATAAATAAAGCTATGCTCCCCGGCAACGGTGCCAGAAAATAGTCTTGATGACCCACAAGTATAGGGGGTGTATCGCAGTATTTTCGAGGGAAGTGAAACCCAATTTATTGATTCGACACAAGGGGAGCCAAAGAATATTTATAAGCCTTAACAACTGAGTTGTCAATTTAGCTGCACCTGGAAACAATCTTGCTCACAGCAGTTTATCAAGAGTACAGTTTTGTAGTAGGAATAGCAAAGTAATGAAGTAAAGCAAAGACAGCAGTAACAATAGCAGTAAATAGTGGGATTCGAGTGCGGTAGGCATAGGGATGGACGGACAGGCGTTGCATGGACAAGACAATTCACATAGCAATCAGAACATAGGGCAATTGCAGATAAATAAGATAAAGCATCCAAGTACTATATAATCCTAGGCACGTGTTCCATATATAGTCATATGTGCTCACAATGAGAACTTGCACAACATATTTTGTCCTGCCAGCCCGTTTGCAGCGGGGCCTCAAGGGAACTACTGGCAATTAAGGTGCTCCTTTTAATAGAGCACCGGAGCAAAGCATTAACACTCCGTGAACACATGTGATCCTCACATCAAAGCCATTCCCTCCGGTTATCCCGATTTCTGTCACTTCGGGGCCATTGGTTCCGGACAACAACATGTGTATACAACTTGCAGATAAGACCATAAACAATACTATCATAATGAATCAATAACATGTTTAGATCTGAAATCATGCCACTCGGGCCCTAGTGACAAGCATTAAGCACAACAAGTCGCAACAAAGTCATAAAGCACTAATAAAAGATACTAGGCACCATGTCCTAACAATCTGATGCCATTACCTGAACGATCTCATACAATCCCTACCATCCCCATAGCCTACAGCCGGGTATTACTCACTCATAGATGGGGGAAACATGGATGGTCGATGGAGAAGCAATGGTGATGATGATGGTGATGATCTCCTCTAATTCCTCATCCCGGCAGGGTGCCAGAACGGAGTTTCTGGTGTTGTTTCGTGGAATCTGGTGGTGGCGGCAGAGCGGAACTCCTTTTGGAAAAACGTCGAACCCCTCGGAGTTTTCAGGTCAGAAGGCTTCTTATAGGCGAAGAGGGAGACCGAGGGGGTGCCTAGGGGGCCCACATCATGCCCTAGCGTGGCCAGGCCCAGCCCACGCCTAGGGGGTGTGGCCAGCCCCTGGCCCTCCTCCGTCTCGTATTCTGGCTCTGTGAGTCTTCTGGAAAAATAGGCACTTTGGCTTTTGTCCCGTCCAATTCCGAGAATATTCATTTTCTGACTTTCCTGGAACCAAAAACAGCAGAAAACGGGCAGCTGGCACTGTGGCTCTTGTTAATAGGTTAGTCCAAGAAATCATATAAAAAGTACTCCAAAGTGTGGACAAAACACAAGAAAGTGGATAAAACCAAGCATGGAACATCAAAAATTATAGATACATTTGCAATGTATCAGCGCTCCACTGCTGCTGCGGCTTAGGGGTAGGCCGGTGACCACTTGGTTGGACTCAGGAGGGACAAGGGAGTGCAGAGGGGGTCAAATGGGGGACAATGGCATAAGTACAAATAGTAATAGTTAGGCAGTTTATTTTTTGCATGCCACCTATTCGACACAATGGCCGCATGAGAAAAGTTTTTGAATTTTTGGTTGAATTTTGGTGGAGTTGTTGATCATATGCTTGAGCATCTGTGGTTGCTTGGGATTTGAAAATGGAGCTCATTTGAGTGGTTTTTGAATAAGTGGGATCTTCCCATATGAACTACATTCAATTTTCAAATGTCATTTAAAATTAGTGTTTGAAAGTTTTTGGCAGATCACAAAGTGGGCCTTGGTACATCATTACATGTACTAGCAAGGGGTGCAAAGATCCACATTTGTTTCTGTTAAGAATTGAGTCCTAGGAATAGCCAAAGTAGGCATGTTGATTAAAATGGCACAAATGACCATTTGGTTATTTTATTCATTTTGATTTGTTTTTCTTTGGGATTTGTTTGGGAATGATCTAGATGATGTTTATTTCACCTAAGAATCATTTTACAAGCAATGGATCACTTAATCAAGGCAATTCAAATCAACTCCTATTTAAATGCACACACATATGAATGCTTTAATATTTTTAAATGGAAAAGTTTTTGTTAACTCTAAATTTGATGATTTGGATCTTGATCACTTGGATTAAAGTTTTGGGATGTTACAAAACTCCAATTTTCCAGAAGCTAAAGGGCGAAATAAGGCATCAGCAGTGAAGCTCTCATTTTTCTGAATCCATGGACACCATATTTGTATTTTTCTGAATTGTGGATCAAAAGTTATTGAATTTCTAAGTTAATTATATTTTCTGTCTATTTTCTAAATTGAACAGATGCTCAGGCCGACGTGGCGTGTTCCTATTCGTCCATACCGGTTCGGTCGGATCGGCAACGTGGGTCGTTGGATTTTAAGTGATAACGAGCGAACCAGATCAAACGATACCGCTTTGATTAAGAGATCTATCTAAGCCGCTGGATTAAGATCAGACGGTGCTCGGCACTTAGGCCACGGAATGGTGGCGCTGGCTACTGCGCGCGGCAGCGACGTGTCGGGTGGGTGGCGTTCCGGCGATCCTAGAGGGGTAGGGGAAGCAGCGATCTAACCGGGGGTTGCGGCGGTCTCGGTGGTCTCGATGGTGGTCGTGGTGGAGGGAGGGGCGCTCGGCTTCGCTCCAGATTCCTCGCCGGAGTTCTGCCGATGGCGGAGCTCGTGTCTCCGAGACGGTGACGTCGTCCTGGGGCTCGAGGAGACAAGGCAAATGGTCAGTGAGGTGTGCCAGGTCCTGTACAAGCTGGCTGTGGCAAAAAGAGGGCGGCGGGAACCTGCATCTCACCGGAAATCGCCGGTGAACGGCGACGGCAGAGGGAGACGCCGGTGGTGACCATGGCGATGACCTGGGGCACAGAAAAATCGAGCAGAGAGGTTAATGGATGCGCCTAAGGATGGTGAAGTTAACAGGACAGAGGGGAGGGCACGGGGCAGTGGGTTCTCGCCGAAATCTTCGCCGGAGTCCGTCGGTGCTCGTGGTGGTCTGAGCTCGAATTCGACCAGCCTAGTGGCTCTCAGGTGGTGGTGTCTAAGGGGAAAACGAAGAGGAGGGAGTGGAGTTTAAGGGGCAGGGGTCGGAGTGGAGATTTAATTGCGCAAACGCATGAATTCGAGCCGATTAGAAACGGCAGAGAAGAGAGAGGGGCAGTTCGTCGTTCGGTTGAAGACGGTGAGGTGGAGGGTGACGTGGGAGTGGGACCGCGGTGTCAGCGAGAGGGGGTGTGCAGGGGGCGGTGAGAAAGAACCAGCGGGGAGAAGGGGGGAGCCAGGTGGGCTTAGTGGGCTGGGGGTGTGGGCCGAGCAGGCCGACCGTGCTGCTGCTGTTTTTTTTTCCTTTGCTTATTCTTTTCAGTTTTTCTTTTTCTATTTTCTTTAAAAACTTTTGATTTGGTGATCTAGTTTAAATCAAACAAATTTCTAAAAATTTGTAAAAACTCAAATTAGGTTTTTAAAACATTATAGAACACATTTACTTTCCATCTCAACTTTTTCTAATCAAATTTATTCACTTTGGCTTTAATAGCTAATATTGTATTTTCTTAATTCTATTCTCAATTAATTTATATCTTTTTATCCATGGCTCCAAACAGGATGAAACCAATTCCTATTGTTTTATTATTTTGTCCTTTATCTTTTTAGGTCACATAGAAGTTCTTTTGTATAATTTAAATATGGAGTATATCCATAGTATTGTGTTGTTCTTAGTGTTAACAAATAATTAGAGTTTTAGGGTTTGAGATAATTTTCACTTCTCTTAGGTTTTTAAAATGCAACCAAGTCAAGATGCTCATACATGCTTCATGATTTGGGATTTTAAAACATGCACACCACTTCACAAACAAAAATCTTTTCTTTATTTGGCTTGGGTTTTGGAGACATTATATTAAATGCTCCAAAAGTTTTTGTTCCTTCTGAATTTCAAAGAACTTGTTTCTTCACTTTGATTTAAGTTTTTTTACATTTCAAAATTTAAATTTTTTTGGGACGTAACATTCTTGGTGCCATCAAAAGAAAGATATGAGAAGCAGAACTTGCCCATTTAACGACGGGCAAATTAACTGGTGGAGACACGAGAGGCGGCACCATGGCGTCGGCCACGTAGCATGTCCACGACTACTTGGAGGCACCATGTTAGTGACATTGGCATCGATAACTCATCCTAATTAATCCTATCCAACCAGATGAAATAGATGCAGGAAGTACCAACATACCACAGGCATAGATGACGGGGTTCAAATTCGCTGACCTCTAGAAATATGATTCAAAAAGACGAGATGTGATTTCCTCACTTCCTCGGCTTAATTGCAAAGATGCAAACACCTAGACGGAGCACATATATTAAATATGATTAATCTTTGAAATGATTTTCATCAAACATGTTGTACGCACTAGGTAAAAAGGGACCTGCACAAACCATAACGTGATGTTCTTGGGGCTAAATCAAACAAATAGAGTTTACCTCCATTTTACCTTAGCCTTTAGGAGAACACGTTTGACACAGAGCGGGAGGATGAACCTAAAAAATAAGTAGAGGAGGGTTGGCCAATGTCTGCTGGCCGCCAACCATTCTGCCTGAACACTCATCTTTCGCTGGCTGCGGACTCCTCGTGGAGAAGATTGCAGACGATTGCAGCCACGACGGTCAAGAGAGGCGTGGAGGTGTCGCACCACCGCCACTCCTCCTTGCCCACTTCACCACCATCTCCAGCACTGGTGGCCCCGTGAAGGGCTTCCTCCTCCGCATCCTCCCCTGATTAGGAATAGAAGACCATGAGCGAGCGCTTGGTGCTGGGGAGGCAGCTAGGAGAGGGAGCGATACATGGGGTAGAGGGAGCGCGTGGGGTGGGGCGGCGGCCAGGGAGGGAGCGCATGCGGGTGAGGCGGCGGCCATGGGAACGTGATGGAGCACGGGAGAAAGAGGGGAAAGGGGAGAGACGCAAGCGTGTGGGCTGGGAGGCGGCTAGGGTTTCACTAGGTAAGATGGGAATCTACGGTCCAAATCTCTTGTGGGGGCTCAAATCAACGGGTTAACGCTCTAATCGTTGTGGTAAGACCCAGGGGCACCAATTACATCTTTAGATACATCAGCGATCTATCAAAAGGATCCCAAAATTGATTAGGCCATCTAGCATGCTGCAACTCGTCAACCAAAAATAGCTTACTTATGGTGTGCTATCTATCTTCCCCTCCCCTTCCCTCGCCAAGGTGGTCCTCAGTGGTGCGTGTGGGAAGGGGAGAGAGAGATGGACACTTAGGAGGACGCTGACATAGACAGAGGCGAATTTACCACGCGATAGGCTCGAGCCTACCCTTTAATTTGACCAAAAGTTCATCAAACTAGGTGGACATGCGTGCTTCGCCGCGCTGTCTACAGTTTATTTGTCAGATCGTGGTAGGTGTATTATATTCACTGTTGGTAACATGTTTTGTTTTTTTGTGTTACTGTTGTGGATATACCAAATAGGTATAGCTACGGCACAGTCTCATACCGGCAAGCCCGGGTGGCCCACAGTTGGTGGTTAGGCCAATGGTCTAACCAGCGGCCCAGTTGCTGATAGACAAGACGGAGGTCCAGCCAGGAGATGGAAGGCGACGTGTCATTGTCTAAGATGGAAGCCGGTACCTTGGAGGACAAGACAATAGTTTATGTATTAGTCTAGAACTCTGTAACCGTATCCGGCTAGAACTCATCTTGTAACCCTGGCGTCCTTATAAGCCGGCCTACGGGAGTCTTTAGGCCATAACAACAAGTGCATAGCACAACCCGCACACAACGAACCCCACAATCTCTGTAACTCGGCGTATTGCCATTATAGTGATTTATAGCAGTAGTAGGATCTCGCTACCGTCGTGAGTTCTAAACCTAGGTAAATTGTGTCAGGCCATACTCGACGCTCTCCGTCTTACCCCATGTCTCTAAACTCGCTGTTGCCCTATGGCATACGTGTCGACAAAACCACGATAGTTAGCACCCACCGTGGGGCAAGAGGCGCTTACAACACAGATCCGGACGGGATCCCTCGCCGTCTTCGAAGACGGACAAATCGCATCCCCGCCGACACGTCGGCTTTGTCATCGCTCTTAAGAGTCTGTAGAGGATTTATTTTCTCTCCTCTCGGACGTACGGCAAGTCAACAACATCGTGATAATCTACGTCAAAACGTGCATCGTTTCATAGCGGCACGGTTGACTAAAAATCATCAAACCTAGCTCCAACGCAAATTCCGAGGTCATATTCTCCGTCTTATCCGCGATGTGCTAATTTGTGTGTCCGTGCTGAAACATAATCAGTTACATCTGGCTTCATGGAGCATTACCTCTGGCGGTTAATCCGGACAGACACCTAATGAAAGTACACACGTATCGAGCGCGAGTCTATTTGGAGTCTAGAAGAGCAAAACTCGTCTCTCGCTACATCGCGTGAGAACAAAACTTCCAATGGGATGATCAATAAAAAATATGGCTCAGTGATTGACATGGAGGTGATGTACACGTGTCGATCAAGTCGATTCAACCAAACGTGGTTTCAATTTCTAAGAAGCCACGGCTAAAGTTAAATTGTTCGATCAAGGTGCATGGATTTAAGACCATGGAGGATATATCTATCTATCTATCTATTATTACTTTACTATATACTAGCTGAATGCCCGTGCGTTGCCATGAAATTTAATTTTTTTATCATCACTAAACATAGAATAAACCGAAATATTATTTTGTATAATTTGACAATTGTAGAAAGTAGTATCACTTTGCCACATATTGTTCCAAAATGTTTTAGTTCAAATCTCACATAATTTGACATCATATGCATACAAAGTAATATTTGTTGGACTCCACTGGCCTCTTCAAAATTTCAACAATTTTTACTTTTGATTTTCTGTATCTAAACCTATACATGATAAAATAAAACAATATGATAATTTATACAACAACAATCAAAGACTACTGAATGATTAAATCATTTTTAATAATTTTATTTTCTAGTAACTCTCTATTCTGTCTAAATTTTTTCACTCTCTCCACGCCCAATCTACCTTGTCCTCCCAAATTTCTCATCTTGTCCTCTAAAAAAACCTCTTCTCCTCACCGAGCTCCTCCAATACAAGCTATTTTTTAAAATAATACATTTTTAATCAATTCCTAACATAACACTCAAAATTTAAAATTTTCGAATCTAGCGCGTGCGTCGGCACACCGTACACCGATTAGCTAGCTGTGTTGTGATGCTCTCTGCATGTGACACGAAGTTGCTGCTGTGCGCTATATACGGGTATGTTTGCGATGCAATGACGTTGTGTCATGCACTGCATGCGGGGCACCTATCGGTACATGGTGTGCCGAGGCCAGTTGGCTCACCGTATACCGACAAGTGCTATGTGCCGCAACCGCACTAGATTTAGAAATTTCAGAATTTGTGTATTATTTTCGAATTAAATAAAAAATATATTATTTAAAAAAATCCCAATGCAATGCATGTGTGATTGCCAAAGCTGAATAAGTCGCATACAATAAATCTGTGTCTTCAATTTGCACAAAACAAACTAAGACGTCAACCAACAGAATGTTGCCCAATATACACGTTCACGCTATTACGATGAGCTTGTTGTCAGCATTGTTGTCCCAAAATCTGTGAGTACCACACCTTCATAATCTAAGGATCTCAAAAAGTCTCTAAAATCTCAGTCATGGGTATGATACTATTGAATTGATGTCCAGTTTAGGCAAGGATTTGGGATTTCCCCTTGACCACTCCGCTTCCCTGACTCCTCTCCATGCCATGGTCCATGGATGATTGTCGCCTCCTCCCAACCTCATGATCCCATCCCCCATGGCCTCTGCTCTCCATCCCCTAACTCCTCCTCGTACCCTATGGTTGCAGCCAGCTCGCCTCCTTCACACCTGGAAATCTGCCCCCATGGATTCTGGTCCCCACATGGCTCCATGGTCTGTACTCCTCGTTCATATTTCAGGTCAACAAATCCTCCTCTTTGGTGATGCCACACCCTGATACACAACTGCGCTGTCTCCCCCTCACCTCTTGATCCTGTGAATCCTAGGACGGTGAAAGCCACAGCTGCTGACGGTGCTCTCGTCGTAGAGGCTATGGCCCATTGCCTAGTTTCTCTAGCGGCGACATCCGAAAAAGACGACACGACCATAAATTTTCACGGCAGTCAGATTTTGACCGCTGCTTCTGGTAGAGCCGCAGCCGCGTAGCCGTGGAGGTGGCGGCTTCCCGTGTGTGAGGAGGAAATCGGGAGTAGGCCACCCGCGTCGGTTCGATACATGGTAGTTATATAAGGAAAGCCTCATGTTTGAGACGGACTCTGCTTGCCACCTCGAATCGAACTAAACGAACTAGCTGAATGTACGTGCGTTGCCACGGCATTTAATTTTTTTATCATCACTAAACATAGAATAAACTGAAATATTGTTTTATAATTTGACAATCATAGAAAGTAATATCACTTTGCCACATATTGTTCCAAAATATTCTAGTTCAAATCTCACATAATTTGTCATCATATGCATACAAAGTAATATTTGTTGGACTCCACTGGCCTCTTCAAAATTTTAACAATCTTTACTTTTGATTTTCTGTATCTAAACCTATACATGATAAACTAAAACAGTATGGTAATTTATACAACAACAATCAAAGACTACTAAATGATTAAATCATTTTTAATAATTTTATTTTCTAGTAACTCTCTATTCTGTCTAATTTTTTCCACCTCTCTCCACGTCCAATCTACCTTGTCCTCCCAAATTTCTCACCTTGTCCTTAAAAAAAACCTCTTCTCCTTACCGAGCTCCTCCAATAAAAGCTATTTTTTAAAATAATACATTTTTAATCAATTCCTAACATAACACTCAAAATTTAAAATTTTCGAATCTAGCGCGTGCGTCGGCACACCGTACACCGATTAGCTAGTTGTGTTGTGATGCGCGCTGCATGTGACGCGAAGTTGCTTAGCTGTTGTGCTGATGCGCGGTATGTATGCGATGCAATGACATTGTGACATGCACTGCATGCGGGGCAGCTATCGGTACATGGTGTGCCGACAGGCCAGTCGGCTCACCGTATACCGACAAGTGCTATGTGCTGCAACCATGCTAGATTTGGAAATTTCAGAATTTGTGTATTATTTTTTGAATTGAATAAAAAATGTAAGATTTAAAAAAATATCCCAATGTAATGCATGTGTGATTGCCAAAGCTGAATAAGTCGCATATAATAAATCTGCGTCTTCAATTTGCTGAAAACAAACTAAGACGTCAACCAACAGAAGCCCAATATACACGTTCACGCTATTGCGATGAGCTTGTCGTCAGCATTGTTGTTTCAAAATCTGTGAGTAGCACACCTTCATAATCTGAGGATCTCAAAAAGCCTCTAAAATCTCAGTCATGGGTGTGATACTGTTGAATGGATGTCCAGTTTAGGCAAAGATTTGGGATTTCCCCTTGAGCACTCCGCTCCCCTGAATCCCCTCCGCGCCATGGTCCATGGATGCTTGTCGCCTCCTCCCAACCTCATGCCCCCATCCCCCATGGCCTCTGCTCTCCATCCCCTAAATCCTCCTCGTACCCTATGGTTGTGATGGGTTCGTAGCATGGAAAACAAAAAAATTCTACCGCAAGAACGAACAAAACCCAGATCTAATCTAGATAAAAGCTAAGATCTAATCTATTAGACATGTGCAACGAGATAGATCTGTACTAACCCTCGTAGATCCGAAAGCGTTATGAGATTAGATCTCGGGGTTGATGTAGTCGATCACTTGCCGATCTCAAGATCGTGTGGACGATCCTTTCGCGTCCGCAGCGCCTCCAATCGGTCACATGTGCGGAGTCGGCAGACCTTCCTCTCCCGTCCGTGAGCAGCGAGGTAGTAGATCTTCCACGGAATCCCAGCAGACGACGGTGGTGGTGGTGGTGGAGTAGAGATTTCAGGCGGGCTAAGCCGGAGAGAGCGAAGGAGGAGGAGAGAGGCGGCGGCTAGGGTTTGTTATGGGAGACGTCTAGGGGGTGGCGCCCCCTCCCCTCTATTTAAAGGAGGGAGGCGCCATGGGAGGGGGAGTCCTAGTAGGACTCCCCTCCCTCCTTGGCCATGGATTGGGAGGAGGAATCCTCCTCCCCCACGAATCCGTGTCTTGCCCTACAAAGACTCCTTGATCCTTTCTTGGTTTTCAAGCAAACTCCAAGAAATCTTCTAGAACCTTCCAGAACATTTCCGAAACCTTCTAGAATCTCCATACAAACACTCCGGAACATTTCCTAACTTAGAAAATGATCCCCAATATATGAATCTTATTCTCTGGACAATTCTGGATCTCCTCGTGATGTCCCGGATCCAATCCGAGACTCCGAACAACATTCGGTCTCCAACGCACATTTCATATCTACTTAAAACAACTTCGAACCTTAAGTGTGTCACCCTACGGTTCGTGAACATGTAGACATGATGGAGACACATCTCCGATTAATAACCATTAGCGGGATCTGGAGATCCATAACAGCTCCCACATACTCAACGATGACTTTGTGATCGATAGAACCATTAACATACGAAACCAATTCCCTTTGTCACGCGATACTCTACTTATCCGAGGTTTGATCGTCGGTATCTCCATACCTAGTTCTACCAATTCTTGATAAGTACTCTTTACTCGTTCCGTGATATGTCATCCCTTGTGACCTAGTCACATGCTTGCAAGCTAACTAGATGACATTCCACCGAGAGGGCCCAGAGCATATCTATCCGTCATATGGATGGACAAATCTCAATCTTGGTCCATGCGCTTCAACACATACTTTCAGAATACCCAATGTCACCTTTATAACCACCCGATTCTGAGCGGCGTTTGATGTCATCAAAGTACCCATCCGGTGATGGTGATTAACATAACCTCATGGTCGAAGGATTAGGTTACTATGCATTTGAAAAGCTTGTAGCAAAACGAACTTAATGACTTGATCTTATGCTATGCTTACTTATGGGTGTGTGTCCCTCACATCATTCTCCTAATGATATGATCTTGTTATTAACGATATCCAATGTTCATGATCAGGAAACCATGATCATCCATTAATCAACAAGCTAGTTTAACAAGAGGCTTACTAGGGACTCTTTTATGTTTACAAAACACACAAGTATTAATGTTTCCGGTTAATACAATTATAGCATGGGATGTAAACATTTATCATAAACATAAAGATATAATAATAACCACTTTATTATTGCCTCTTGGGCATATCTCCAACAGTCTGCCACTTGCACTAGAGTCAATAATCTAGTTAAAAACTTGTGCATTCAACACCTATGGCTTTCTGGTGTTGTATAGACACTATTGCTAGTAGTAAACATAATCTTCGGATCTGACACTTCCAGGTCCGTGTGTATTTGCATGTCCTTGCGTCTCTACGCATTACTCATTCTCCAATGAGATGGCACTGTATAAATTTGGTCCTTTGGTGAGACCTTTAGTTCCTCAGGATTAAATCATGTTGATACAATTGTCATACAATGTATCTTCATAGTATTATCTCGCTCTGAACCACACCTAGTTTGATAACAAACTACTTGACGCAAATGCCCTCATTTGCTGCTACAATAACAGTCATATACTTAGCCTTTTGTTGTAATATCTGTCACAATGTTTTAACTTTGGTACTCAACCAAATCCGTTATGGAACTTCCTTTCCATTACATTGTGCCACCCATAGTTTAAATTGAGATAAACTTAACTTGTGACAAAACTAGTATCAATGTAACAATTTACAATGAACTATTTATCACCACTATATAAATAATATATTCTTAGTTCTTCCAAAGATCATAGGAATATCCCTACTATTGTCCAATGATCATCTTATGAGTCATTCTGGTATATGCTCATAACATTTAGAGCATAGGACATACCTGGATGTGTACATCTCAAAGAATGATTGATCAAAATATTCTTGTGATTTCACCAAGTGTCAAAACACTTGAATCTCGTGTCAACACACTTGAATCTTGATTCAGTCCTTTCCGCAAGGCCAAGAACCTTTCTTGTTGTTTCCATATTGAACTCATTCAACATCTTATCTATGTACATTTGGCAAAACCATATTAGCGCCTCAATCTATCCATATAGACATTGATGCCTAATTCTTGGGTTATGCCTAAGTCTTTCATTGAAATGAAATTCTTAACCTGTGTCAATAAAAGATACATCATTTCTAATCAACAATATGTCTTTCACATAATGTATTAGAAATATGTCTTAGCGCTCCCACTTAATTTCTTGCAAAATGCAAACATCTTCATCGTCTCGATGAAATTAAACCTTTAACGGTTTCATCACGGTGAAGATTCCAACTCCGCGATGCTCACTTCAACCATTGAAGTTTTGCATACTCTTTTAGCATCCTTTGAATTAACAAAACCCTTTGGATCGTGTCATGGACACATCCTAGGTAACCATTTTATTAGAAGAACTTGTTTTGTTTGTTCAACTACCATATACCAAAATATATGTAGTGGTTGCTACATTAATCAGTCCAGACTAAATATCGCTATGAAAGATCAAATCTTATCATAGTCAATTCCTTGAACATTGTCGTAAACTCTTTCCGACATGTCGACTATTTCATAGATGTGAAACATCCATGTCTATTTATAGATCCATATACGACTGTAAGGTCTTGCACCTTTCCAGAGGGTCTTTCAAATTCAAAGCTTGATTTCTCGTGTATGGAATTATCACAGATTTTATGGCTTCAAGCCACTTAACGAAGTCAGGGCCCATCATTGCTTCTTTGCATGTAGTCGGTTCATCATTGTCAAACAACAATGATTTAACTTTCAAATCTTGGCATTTGATTACTTACCCGACCTACTTGGTTCAATAGTAACTTAGATCTCCGTGACCACAACCTTTGAGGCACGTGAGCCATGAGCATTGTTGCTGCCTCCGGGACACTTTCCGATCACTGCAACTCAGCACATATTAGCCAAGGTTCAACAACCTTGTCAAAGTTCTATTGTCCTCCCACTTAACTTTTCACCAAAAATTCCTTCTCAAGAAACTCGACATTCTAGGTGACAAACAATTTTTGTCTTCGGTGTTATGGAGGAATACCCAATGGTTATTCGAAATAACCTACAAAGACATGCTCATCCGACTTTGGTTGTAAACATTTTACTTATGCCTAGCATACCAAAAATTTAAGAAAGGATAACCTGGGTTTTATCCCAAACCATGACTTATATGGTGTCATTTCAGCGGATCATGATGGAGCTCTTTTCAGTGTAAAAGCGGTAGTCACTAAAGCTTTAATTTTTAAAATATAATGGAAGTTTTATAAATGACACCTTTGATCTTACCATGTCAAACAAGGTTTCATTACATATCTTGAACACTCCATACTCCTATGGTGTTTTGGGAAATGCAAATCCATGGAACGATTCCTCAAATCTTAGGTGTTTTGCTAAACTTGTAACTCAAACATCTTTCTTTATGATCCAATCATAAACTTTTTATTTTCTTGTTACAATGATTTTCCACTTCATCTTGAAAGTCTTTGAACATTTTCAAATGTTTCATACTTCTTCCTTATTGAGTAAGTATATACATATACTCACTCAAATCTTCGGAGAAAGCATATGAAGTTGAAATCCATCGCCATTTACTACACATAATGGACTATATACATCAATATGTACAAATTCCAATCAGTTAGTGTACATTCCTCTTTTGGCTCTGACGGAGTTTTAATTATCTCCTGGAAAGTATCACAAGCGTCATTTGATCAAAATCAAAGACTCCAAAAATCCATAAACATGGAGTTTCTTCATGTATCCCTTTCAATATAATTTAAACGGCGATGTCACTTTGCAAGTGATCTTTCAATCATTTGTCTTGCCACATTTTAGCGTTAGTTTTATGGTCGTTATTTCTCCAACCATACTTGTATATCATCCATCTATTATGGAATGCGGTAATTATTTGAACAACCTTTTGTCGTCATAATACCTGATCAAAATAACAATTATTGAAACAAATCTTGAAGGCAAGCTTTGGAGCAACACAATAACCCTTTGTTTGTTTTCGATGAACATCATCACATATTCTCTTGCTAGTTACTTAGGCCATTGCATTTCATGAATTGTGTTGTCCTGTATGACACTTCATACCAACCAATTCGGTATCCTATACCGCAGAACCACATTGTTTAACAACCAAGGAATACAGCCATAACATGTATCTTCTATATACCTAAGTTGGATATCTCCAATCTTTTCTTTTCTGCTAAATATTTTATAGATTCTCTTTCAACAATTCCTTTTCTTTTAAAAGAATCTATCAACATCAATAGTGGTGTCATTCACATGACACATAGTACAAAGTGTGTATAGTGAAATACTAATACCTTTGGACTTGCACTTTGAAGTGGATCACCTTAATCAAATGTTTGGCATTGTTTCAAAGTTCCATTCTTTAGTAATCTTTTAGTGTAGTAAACATTTTACTTACATCTTTTATTCATCCTTATCATGACAACTTTCATGATCAAGCTTCTATAGCTTATAAAGGTGAATTGCGAGTATAATGTTTCTTTTCCAAAACCTTTTGGAGGATTAGGATGACTAGCGTCTCCAACCTTCACAAATTCTCATCAAATATGATGACATATACTCTATCATGTTGTAACCAACACATTGTTTTAGATATCGCAATACCTTTGACATATGATGGTTTCTGAAACATTGCTTTCAGCTCTTAGATAAACTTGATATTAAAAACAATATTTTGAGTAACAAGAATCATGGAGGCAAACATGATACATTAGATACTAACACTGGAATTGTTACTCTTGATTTAATACTGTTTATTAAACTTCACAGAGTAAACGGAGTTTGCTGAAGGTTTGCAACAGGACTTTTAAACTTTAGATTGACACTCAAAACAATACGATACCAGTTCGTAAATAAAATATCCAGAATTTCTATAGTTCCACTATCTCAACTATAACTAAGCGTAAGGTGGTGAACGGATGCCAATGACTACAACAAACTATGCAAATTCACTTTGATTGTGTTTATGATAAATTGAGTTTGACTAATCCAAATTACAAATAAACTCCCACTCAAAACAACATCCCTCGAGTTGTTTTAGTGATTACACGAACCAAATCCACTACACCAAGTCCGATCATCACGTGAGATGATGTAGCTTTAAAGGCGAACAATCAACATGTTCATCATATCATCCATATGACTCATGCTTTACCTTTCGGTATTCCGTGTTCCGAGACCATGTCTGTACATGCTAGGCTCGTCAAGATTAACCTTAGTATCCGCATGTGCAAATCTCGCTTGCACCCGTTGTATGCACACGTAGAATATATCACACCCGATCATCACGAGATGCTTCGAAACGACGAGTCTTAGCAACGGTGCCTACTAAGGACGAACACTTTATTACTTGATATTTAGTGAGAGGGATCATCTTATAATGCTACTGTCGCGATCTAAGCAATACAATATGCATAAAGGATTAACATCACAGGCAATTCATAATTAGTGTGATATGATATGGCCCTTTCTTCTTATGCCTTTGATCTCCATCTCCAAAGCACGGACATGATCTCCATCATCACCAACATTGCGTCAAGATCAGTGGCGCCGCTTCATGGTTGTCGATCATCACTAGCAACTATTACAACTACTTGGAATAAAGCTATTACAAGATGAATAGACACGCAGGTCTTAACAGAATTAAAGACAACCATTAGGCTCCTGTCGGTTGCCATATTACAACAAGGATCATTGCATACATCAAATATAATCACAATCACATGATGGCCATATCACATCACAAAACCCCTGCAAAAACAAGTTAGACGCCTCTAATTTTCTTTGCATGTTTTACGTGGTTTGGGGCTTTCGAATAAGAATGGATCTTACCTACGAAACTGAACCACAACGTTGATACAAGTGCTATCAAGTGCAAAGTGTAGATTGGATCTATACTGTGATGGGAGAGACAGACACCCGCAAAGCCACTTGTGCAATACGAGTTGCACGTCAACTGTGGAGCAAGTCTCATGTGCGATGACATGTAAGGTTAGCCCGAGCCGCTTCATCCCACCATACCGCAAGATGCACAGTACACAAAGCAAAAAGGCAAGACGAGCACCAACGCCCACAAAACCATTGTGTTCTACTCGTGCAACAGATCTATGCATAGACACGGCTCTGATACCACTGATGGGTTCGTAGCATGGAAAACAAAAAAAATCTACCGCAAGAACGAACAAAACCCAGATCTAATCTAGATAAAAGCCAAGATCTAATCTATTAGACATGTGCAACGAGATAGATCTGTACTAACCCTCGTAGATCCGAAAGCGTTACGAGATTAGATCTCGGGGTTGATGTAGTCGATCACTTGCCGATCTCAAGATCGTGTGGACGATCCTTCCGCCAAGGCTGCTCGCTTCCATGATCGGTCACACATGCGGAGTCGAAGCAGACCTTCCTCTCCCCGTTCTAGCAAGCAGCGGAGGTAGTAGATCTTCTCCACGGAATCCCGGCAGCACGACGGTGTGGTGGTAGGGGTGGAGTAGAGATTTCTGCAGGGCTTCGCCTAAGCCGGAGCAGAGCGAAGGAGGAGGAGAGAGGTGGCGGCTAGGGTTTGTTATGGGAGACGTCTAGGGGGTGGCGCCCCCTCCCCTCTATTTAAAGGAGGGAGGCGCCATGGGAGGGGGAGTCCTAGTAGGACTCCCCTCCCTCCTGGCCTGATTGGGAGGGGGGAGGAATCCTCCTCCCCCACGAATCCGTGTCTTGCCCCACAAAGACTCCTTGATCCTTTCTTGGTTTTCAAGCAAACTCCAAGAAATCTTCTAGAACCTTCCAGAACATTCTGAAACCTTCTAGAATCTCCATACAAACACTCCGGAACATTTCCTAACTTAGAAAATGATCCCCAATATATGAATCTTATTCTCCGGACAATTCCGGATCTCCTCGTGATGTCCCGGATCCAATCCGAGACTCCGAACAACATTCGGTCTCCAACGCATATTCCCTATCTACTTAAAACAACTTCGAACCTTAAATGTGTCACCCTACGGTTCGTGAAGATGTAGACATGATGGAGACACATCTCCGATCAATAACCATTAGCGGGATCTGGAGATCCATAATAGCTCCCACATACTCAACGATGACTTTGTGATCGATAGAACCATTAACATACGAAACCAATTCCCTTTGTCACGCGATACTCTACTTATCCGAGGTTTGATCGTCGGTATCTCCATACCTAGTTCTACCTCATTACTGATAAGTACTCTTTACTCGTTCCGTGATATGTCATCCCTTGTGACCTAGTCACATGCTTGCAAGCTAACTAGATGACATTCCACCGAGAGGGCCCAGAGCATATCTATCCGTCATATGGATGGACAAATCCCAATCTTGGTCCATGCGCTTCAACACATACTTTCAGAATACCCAATGTCACCTTTATAACCACCCAGTTACGAAGCGGCGTTTGATGTCATCAAAGTACCCATCCGGTGATGGTGATTAACATAACCTCATGGTCGAAGGATTATGTTACTATGCATTTGAAAAGCTTGTAGCAAAACGAACTTAATGACTTGATCTTATGCTATGCTTACTTATGTGTGTGTGTCCATCACATCATTCTCCTAATGATATGATCTTGTTATTAACGACATCCAATGTTCATGATCAGGAAACCATGATCATCCATTAATCAACAAGCTAGTTTAACAAGAGGCTTACTAGGGACTCTTTTATGTTTACAAAACACACAAGTATTAATGTTTCTGGTTAATACAATTATAGAATGGGATGTAAACATTTATCATAAACATAAAGATATAATAATAACCACTTTATTATTGCCTCTTGGGGATATCTCCAACAGGTTGCACGTCGCCAGCTCGCCTCCTTCACACCTGGCAATCTGTCCCCATGGATTCTGTTCCCCATATGGCCCCATGGTCTGTACTCCTCGTCCATATTTCAGGTCAACAAATCCTCCTTTTTGGTGATGCCACGCCCTGATACACAACCGCGCCGTCTCCCCTCACCTCTTGATCATGTGAATCCTAGGACGGTGAAAGCCACAGCTGCTGACGGTGCTCTCGTCGCAGAGGCTATGGCCCTTTGCCTAGCTTCTCTAGCGGTAGCGCCCAAAAAAGACGACACGACCATAAATTTTCACGGCAATCAGATTTTGACCGCTGCTTCTGGTAGAGCCGCAGCCGCGTAGCCATGGAGGTGGCGGCTTCCCGTGTGTGAGGACGAAATTGGGAGTAGGCCACCCGCGTCGGTTCGGTACATGGTAGTTATACAAGGAAAGCCTCATGTTCGAGATGAACTCTGTTTGCCACCTCGAATTAAACTAACCAAACTAGCTGAATGCCCGTGCGTTGTCATGATTTTAATTTTTTATCATCACTAAACATAGAATAAACCAAAATATTATTTTGTATAATTTGACAATTATAGAAAGTAATATCACTTTGCGACATATTGTTCCAAAATGTTATAGTTCAAATCTCACATAATTTGACATCATATGCATACAAAGTAATATTTGTTGGACTCCACTGGCCTCTTCAAAATTTTAACAATCTTTACTTTTGATTTTCTGTATCTAAACCTATACATGATCAAAGACTACTAAATAATTAAATCATTTTTAATAATTTTATTTTCTAGTAACTCTCTATTCTGTCTAATTTTTTCCACCTCTCTCCATGCCCAATCAACCTTGTCCTCCCAAATTTCTCATCTTATCCTCTAAAAAAAACCTATTCTCCTCTCCGAGCTCTCCAAATACAAGCTATTTTTTTAAATAATACATTTTTAATCAATTCCTAACATAACACTAAAAATTTAAAATTTTCGAATCTAGCGCGTGGGTCGGCACACCGTACCCCGATTAGCTAGCTGTGTTGTGATGTGTGCTGCATGTGACGCGAAGTTGCTTAGCTGTTGTGCTGCTGCGCGCTGCATGCGGGTCTGTATGCGATGCGATGACATTGTGTCATGCGCTACATGCGGGGCACCTATCGGTACATGGTGTGCCGATAGGCCAGCGGCTCATCGTATACCGACAAGTACTATGTGCCGTAACCACGCTAGATTTGGAAATTTCATACTTTGTGTATTATTTTTTGAATTGAATAAAAAATGTATCATTTAAAAAAAATATCCCAATGCAATGCATGTGTGATTACCAAAGCCGAATAAGTCGCATATAATAAATCTGCGTCTTCAATTTGCACAAAACAAACCAAGACGCCAACCAACAGAAGTCCAATATACACGGTCATGCTATTGCATGAGCTTGTCGTCGGCATTATTGTTCCAAAATCTGTGAGTACCACACCTTCATAATCTGAGGATCTTAAAAAACCTCTAAAATCTCAGTCATGGGTGTGATACTGTTGAATTGATGTCCAATTTAGGCAAAGATTTGGGATTTCCCTTTGACCACTCCGCTCTCCTAACTCCTCTCGACGCCATGGTCCATGGATGCTTGTCACCTCCTCCCAAAGTAATATTTATTGGACTCCACTGGCCTCTTCAAAATTTCAACAATTTTTACTTTTGATTTTCTGTATCTAAACCTATACATGATAAAATAAAACAGTATGATAATTTATACAATAACAATCAAAGACTACTAAATGATTAAATCATTTTTAATAATTTTAATTTCTAGTAACTCTCTATTCTGTCTATTTTTTTCACCTCTCTCCACGCCCAATCTACCTTGTCCTCCCAAATTTCTCATCTTGTCCTCTAAAAAAACCTCTTCTCCTCACCGAGCTCTTCAAATACAAGCTATTTTTTTAAATAATATATTTTAATCAATTCCTAACATAATACTAAAAATTTAAAATTTTCGAATCTAGTGTGTGGGTCGGCACACCATACACCGATTAGCTAGCTCTGTTGTAATGTGTGTTGCATGTGACGCGAAGTTGCTTAGTTGTTGTGCTGATGCGCGCTGTATGCGGGTCTGTATGCGATGCGATGACGTTGTGCCATGCGCTGCATGAGGGGCACCAATCGGTACGTGGTGTGCCGACAGGCTAGCGGATCACCGTATACCGACAAGTGATATGTGCCGTAACCACGCTAGATTTAGAAATTTCAGACTTTGTGTATTATTATTTGAATTGAATAAAAAATGTATTATTTAAAAAAAATCTCAATGCAATGCATGTGTGATTGCCAAAGCTGAATAAGTCGCATATAATAAATTGCGTCTTCAATTTGCACAAAACAAACCAAGACGTCAACCAACAGAAGTCCAATATACACGTTCATACTATTGCAATGAGCTTGTCATCAGCATTGTTGTTCCAAAATCTGTGAGTACCACACCTTCATAATCTGAGGATATTAAAAAGCCTCTAAAATCCCAGTCATGGGTGTGATACTGTTGAATTGATGTCCAGTTTAGGCAAAGATTTGGGATTTCCCCTTAACCACTCCGCTCCCTGATACGTACAAAACGTATCTACTTTTTCGAACACTTTTGCTATTGTTTCTCCTCTAAACTTGTGTGATTTGGATGCAACTAACGCGGACTGACGCTGTTTTCAGCAGAATTGTATTGGTGTCTACTTTTTGTGCAGAAAACCAACTATCAGGAAAAACCCAGAAAATATGCCAAAAATCCTATTTCACCAGAAGACTCCCGGAGTCAGAATACGAGACGGAGGTGGGCTGGGCCCAGGCCACACCACCTGGCCGCGTGGGCAAGCCCGGGCCGCGCCAGGGGGTGGTCTGGCCGCCCCATACTCCCCCTCGGTCTCTCTCTTCGCCTATAAGTTGCCTTCTTAACTAAAAACTCAGGGGGGGTTCGACGTTTTTCCAGAAGGAGTTCTGCTCCGCCGCCACCACCAGATTTCACGAAACAGTACAAGAAACTCCGTTCTGGCACCCTGCCGGGATGGAGAATTGGAGGAGATCATCGCCATCATCATCTCCATCGACCATCCATCTTTCCCCCATCTATGAGTGAGTAATTCCCCGCTGTAGGCTATGGGGATGGTATGGATTGGATGAGATCGTTCATGTAATGGCATCAGATTGTTAGGGCATGGTGCCTACTATCTTTTATTAGTGCTTTATGACTTTGTTGCGACTTGTTGTGCTTAATGCTTGTCACTAGGGCCCGAGTGCCATGATTTCAGATATGAACTTATTATTGATTCATTATGATAGTATTGTTTTTGGTCTTATCTACAAGTTGTATACACACGTCATTGTCCAGAACATATGGCCCCGAAGTGACAGAAATCGGGATAACCGGAGGGAATGGCTTTGATGTGAGGATCACATGTGTTCACGGAGTGTTAATGCTTTGCTCCGGTGCTCTATTAAAAGGAGCACCTTAATTTCCAGTAGTTCCCTTGAGGCCCCGCTGCAAACGGGCTGGCAGGACAAAAGATGTTGTGCAAGTTCTCATTGCGAGCACGTATGACTATATATGGAACACATGCTTAGGATTATCTAGTACTTGGATGCTTTATCTTATTTATCTGCAATTGCCCTATGTTCTGATTGCTATGTGAATTGTTTTGTCCATGCAACGCCCGTCCATCCATCCCTATGCCTACCGCACTCGAATCTCACTATTTACTGCTATTGTTACTGCTGTCTTTGCTTTACTTCTGCTGTTACTTTGCTATTCCTACTACAAAACTGTTGCTACTGATAAACTGCTGTGAGCAAGATTGTTTCCAGGTGCAGCTGAATTGACAACTCAGTTGTTAAGGCTTATAAATATTCTCTATGCCGGGGAGCATAGCTTTATTTATCAAGTTCACTTGGATTCTCTATTGTTCGCTGCTATCCATCCATCATGGGTAAGTCTCGTGATGGTAAGGTTCCTATTTTACCATCCACTACAAGACGAGATATGGTTCTGAACACCTCTGTTGCTCTTGATTCACCATCTGTTATGAGTAAGCTCGTTACACCACCACATACACATGTTACACACACTGCTACTACTGCCGAATCTGAAACTTCTGATGCTTCTGATGCTGCTTCTACTGTGCTTGATAAGAGTGGTTCATTAGGTCCTTTCCTAGATGCTACGATTGCTAGAACTATAGCTGGAAATACTGAAACTTCTAATGAAGACACTACCACACCTGTTAGTTCACCTGAGTCTAGTGAAAGTTATGATCTTGAAGATGGTTATGTGGAGATGACCGATGAATTTATTAAAGAATGTAAAAACACCCATGATAGGAGCGCTGCTAAGAGTCTCCTTGAGAGGCGTACTATTAGACCAAAATTATCTCCTATTGATAAGTTTGTTGCTTCTCCCATAAACATTATAGATAAAGATTATGATTTCTCTCTCGATCTATCTTACATAGCTATTGTTGAGGAAGAACCTTTTTGTAGGACTAAGAATGAAAGTGCGGTAGCACATATGAATGAACTTTCTACCATGAGTGGCTTGTTTTCTGATGATATTAAGATGCGTACTTACTTTGTTGCTAAGATTTTCCCCTTTTCACTGAAAGGAGAAGCTAAAACTTGGTTTAGTAATTTATCTCCTGGATCTATTGATAGCCCTGATTGCTTGATTAGTACTTTCCTGCAGAAATATTTTCCTCCTAGTGCTAGACATGCTATTTTGCAGGAACTTTTTGATTTTAAATAGGGAGAAAAAGAGATATTGCCCGAAGCATGGGCAAGGTTTTGTGCTTTGATTCATGCACAGGCTAGAAGTCCATTACCTAAGAATGAGCTTCTTGATATATTTTATAATGGACTAACTGAGGAATCTAGGACATACCTAGATAGTTGTGCTGATTGTGTTTTCAGGAATAGGACTCCTAAGGAAGCTGAGGAATTAATGGCTAAAATAAGTAAGAACTATGAAGATTGGACTCCTCCTGAACAAGCTATACCTGAAGTAATTGTACCTGAACCTACTATACCAGTGTCTATTCCAACATCAAAGAAGAGGGGAGTTATTTAATTAAATGATGAAGTGATGAAGGAAGCTAAGAAATGTCTTAAGGAGAAAGGAATTAAAGCTGTAGATGTCAAGAATTTACCTCCTATTGAAGAGTTATGTAAGCCTATTCCCCACTCATCCACTATCAAGGTACACTCTCTCCAACACTTTGATGAAGGGGATATCCCTTATTCTAAACCTCCTGATCAATGCTTAGAAGAATTCGATATCTTTATTGTTAAGCAAGATAATTTTAATAAAAGGGTGCAAAATCATCTAATGGAAAACACTAGAGCTATTGTTGAGTTGAAAGATATTGTGGAAAGAACCTCTAATGATGTTAAAATGATTGTTAAACACTTTCAAATGGTTCAAACTCAAATAGATCAACTCGTTAAAGTGCAAAAAGATTTGCTAGTTAATGTTGCTAAAGAAAAACATGCTTATGAAATTAGAACTAGAAGTGGTGCTGCTACCCAGGATCCTCTTTACCCTAAGGGGCATCCCAAAAGAATTGAGCAGGATTCCCAACAAGCTGAAAAATAGTGGCTCTACTCGTAAGAAAAGGAAAGGGAAACATAAAACTATTGTAGAACCCTCTGAACCTGCTATAGATCCTAATAGTATATCTATTTCTGATGCTGAAACTGAAAGTGGTAATGAAGAGAATGAAACTCCTAATGAAGAAAAAGTTGAAGAAGAACCTGAAAACCACACTAAGAATACTAAATACACCAAATAAGATTTTATTGCTAAGAAACATGGTAGTGAAAGAGAGCCTTGGGTCCAAAAACCTATGCCTTTCCCTGATAAGAAACACAAGTCAAAGGAAGATGAACACTATAATAAGTTTTGTGAGTGGATGAAACCTTTATTCTTGCAAATTCCTTTGACTGATGCTATTAAATTGCCTCCTTACTCAAAGTATATGAAGGATATTGTCTCAAATAAAAGGAAGATCCCTAATGAAGAAATCTCTACTTTGCTTGCTAATTATTCCTTTAATGGTAAGGTTTCAAAGTAACTTGGAGACCTAGGGATTCCAACTATCCCTTGCTCTATTAAGAACAAGTTTGTTGGAACTGCTTTGTGTGATTTGGGAGCTAGAGTTAGTGTTATGCCTTTCTCTCTCTATAAGAGGCTTCAACTAGAAAAATTAATACCAACTGATATATCTTTGCAAATGGCTAATAAATCTACCATTGTTCCTGTTGGTATATGTGAGGATATACCTGTTCAAGTGGCTCATAATTGCTTGATATTAACTGATTTTGTTGTGCTTGAAATGCCTGAAGATGATACTATGTCCATTATTCTTGGGAGACCTTTTCTTAATACTGCAGGAGCTGTTATTAATTGTAATCAAGGAAAGGTTACTTTCAATGTTAATGACAAGGAACATACTGTCTATTTCCCCAAGAAGATTGAAAGGACTTATGGTTTAAATTCAGTTGAACATGTTGAGGGCATTCAAGTTGGAGAAATATATTGTCCCATACCAAGAGAAAATTTTGAAACTATTATGATTGGGACCATTGCTATCAAGGTTGAGGTAACATAATCATTAGTGGGATACAAAGTTTTGTCTCATATGGAATTGTTTTGGTAACAAGACCTGATCAACCTTGTTAACAAAAGGATTTCATTGAACAAAACAATGTTTTCACCATGATTATCCCCGTTTACTTTTATTCTATCCATTTTAGTTTTTGCTTTCGTTTAGTCTCCTTTTTGTTGTTAGTTGTTGGCATTGTTAGAGTGTCTTAGAACTTCTGTAGTTCTAGCCTTGTTTTGTCATTGTATTGTTTCCAAAAAAAATCTGTCTGTCAGAAAATCATTCTTCTATACCTGAAAAATGCCCAAAAATAAAGTGTCTCGAAAAATTTCAGAAAATTCATATTAAATTTTTACGTGAAAAAAGGGGCAGAGGAGTGCCTGGAGGGTGCCAGGGGGACCCACCAGGCAGGCTCACCACCTGGTGGCGCGGCCTGCCCTGGGTGGCGCCATGCCATGGTGTGGGCCACCCCTGGACCTCCACTAACTCTCTCACCTGCCACTTTCTTCTCTCTCCCGAGTAAGCTCCAGTTCATTGCTCAAAATCGCGTTCTTGCTGTATTTGCTCTCGATTTTTTCGTTCTCCTTGCTGAGCCCATATTTGTTGCTGAAATTTGGAGTACTTGTTCCCTGGTATATGACTCCTCCCCTTGTCCAAGTAGATTTGTGTTTAGTGGATTATATCTTGAGTATTTTGTTGCTTTAGGTGACAGGTTATGAGAGCTTGTAAGCTTGTTTGATGCTTAGAGATATAGTTTTGATGCATGTTTAGGCCTCTTACAAGTCCCTATGAGTAGAATCCTTCATTATATTCACTTTGCAATCACTTGTTTAATAGGTTTTTAAATTTCAAAATACCAAGCATGAACAACTATACCTTCGGAGAGATATTTGAGAGGGATGCACCTAGGAGGTCGAGGCCCGCAAGATTAGCCTCTCAGTTTAGGCCATCATACAACGAAGATCTCATTGCAACTCGAATTGGTAATGAAAGGGATGATGGGGATGCTCACCCATCTACTTTCCCTTGTTTTACTTTCTTACAAACTGCAGGGATTCTTGATGATTTCTTGGTATTGATTGAGAGGGTTGGTTTGACCTCATATATGCAAGATGAGAGTGAGCAATACGCTATGCTTACCAAAACCTTTGTTGAGAGCTTCACGTTTACTAACACGCCCTATCAGTCAACTGTCTCTTTAAAAATTTATAATCTGCCCTTTACCATGCCATTGGAAAGATTTTGCAGTATTGTAGGTGTAAGCATGACAGGGACCTTGAAGAAAATTCAAGGGCGACCCGCTGATTTGCTGGAGCTTTACCGAGGGGTGACCAATGATGATGACCGCGTGGCGCAACGCGGAAAGATAAGAAACATCCAACTCCCTACTCTCAGATACTTTGCATATTATCTTGCTACTAGCATACTTGGTAGGGAGAACACAAGTAATATCTCCAACTATCATTTAGCCTTCCTTGCTGCTGCGCTTAGCAATGATACTCGGTATAACCTTGGCTCGCTTATTGCTCGTCGCCTAGCTGCTAGGGGGGATATTTATGGGGGCATCATTGCCTCGCGTATGGTCAATGCATTAGGCCTTTTAATGGACCCCAATGATACTGTACTGGCACCACAAAGGCTTGACCTTGTTGCTATGAAAACTGATCACTTTGTCACTATTGCTTCTGATTTGGACAGTCTAGTATATAGGATGTTGTTTACTAACGGTGATGAGAGGGAGATCCCTTTGCCGCAACCTTCTTTGTTTAGTGTTCACAGGAGACCGTGGTCGCGCTCCAAGGAGGAGGTGGACGAGCAGCTTCGCTTACTGGGCTTCCACGAGCAGCACCAGGAGGATGTACCCTCCTACGATCACTCCGCACACTATGGAGAGACGATCGAGCTCACTGTGACCAGAGGTACCTCCTCGTCATACTACGGTGACACGTCATCCTGGCCAGCTTGGGATTGATACCCACTTAGGCCAAAAGCCTAAGCTTGGGGGGAGGTACGCCGACACCGCACTCATCTCCTTATCATGTTGCGTCGGTACTTTGTATATTCATGTTTTGTTTTCTTTTTAGTTTTCATTCTTTCTTTGCTTTTCCTTTCTAAAACAAAAAAGACCAAAAATATTTCTGTTGTTTCTCTTTGGTTTGCTTCTTCTTTTTGCCTTGGTTTGTTTTTCCCTTTTTGCTTTCTTTGAACTGTTCGAAAAATCCAAAAAGATTTTGCTTTGTTTGCTTTTCCTTTTTGATTCTCCCTTTAAAAAATCAAAAACACCAAAAATATTTGTTGTTCTTCTTTGGCTTTGTGAGTTTGTTGCAGGGTTCAGCAGTCCTCAGTGGATATTGGTTTCATATTATTATTCAAGCCACACAAGTGAAGAGCAATAATGAGGATTAATGACAACTTGAGGTGTGAGGCTGGTAACGAACTCTATTTGTTTTCATTTTTGTACATATACTCATCATTGTGGGCATGCTTAGTCTGTTCGTGTGAGGTGTATATTATCTTTGGATGCTTAGTAGTTCTTGCTTTCGTATGATTAGTTTCAGCTTGCTAATAGTTTGTAGCATGACATATGAATGTTTGCTTGCATTACTCTATTCATAACTTGGTATGACACCATGGTATCCTCCTCTGAATGTTTCATTTGAATTGACTTGGCACATGCTCACGCATGCACATGACTGTAATAATCAGTTAAGCCTCGATGAATTATTTTTCCTTGAGGATCTTGAATCACTTTCATGCCATGATTAGTCCTGTTTTGTTGCAAGCATGATTATGACAGCTATTGCTCTCTCGTTTGTCGCTCCCTTACTATTGCTAGCCTTCACCTTCACTGAGTATGTTTTACTCATGTTTCCAACTCCCCAAAACCAAAAATTGCCAAAGTGTCCACCATACCTACCTATTAGCATCATTTGCTACTTCCGTGCATATTCAATATGCCTTGTTTTCTTCCGAATAAAATGTTTGCTTGTTATGAGAAAGTTAGTTAGTAAAGCTCTCACAAACTTGATGGCACACTTTATTTTCTTGCATTTAATAAACATAAACCATTGCGTCCTTCTTTGTTGCGTATATGCTTGCGGTTTATAAGTTGAAGTTAGCAGAACCATGTATCATGGGGAACGTTTTCAACATTTTATTGGTACTTAGTACCTCGTTGATATCATGTTCTTTTGCTTATGGATCCCGGCAGTGTGAAATAAAAGTGGAACTTGTAAGATCATGGGGTTTGTATGTATGTTAGAGAAACGCCTGGACCGCTAGCCTAAGCCATGCCTAATCATGGTGGAAACTTATAGCATAACCATAATGCGCATTCTATGAAGCATCCTCAATAAAAATCTATACACATGGTAAATAAAAAGATCGCTGAGATGCTCATTGTCTGCTTGCCTTGTCATTTTTATTATGGGATAGCTCCTGTGTCATGTGCAAGGGGTGCCCCGTTGGCGGTTCTCTATGATACGTATATACTTACAATGACAAGAGCTTACTTGTGACTGAAGTTGAGTATCATGAGGATTGGTCTTCGTAAGTAAGGGGCATGAGACTTCGATTTATAACTTGTCAAGCATATCCTCTTAGTTGTGTCACTTTAACCTTAACCATTTAAAGATGCTTATGATAGGGGCAATGAGAGCTCAAAGCTAACAAGTACCATACTTTCAGCATTTGGAAGCCTTTCAAACTATTCAAAACCTTTTCCTTTACTTGTTGAGTCTCCACATATTCTTTGAGCACCTTCTTGAGAGCATAGTTGTCATTCTTTGTGTTTGTCTCAAAACTTGATTATTTGTATTATGACTTTGATGCTTGTATCTTTGATATCTTTACTTCTAGTCTTCACCTGAACTTCAGAGGTGCCTTAAATCAAAGGCAAGCGAGATAGCACTCTATCATACCTTTTTATGAGCATTGTAATGTTGCTTATGTTTGTGCTTCATGCTACTTATTATTTTTGAGTTGGACTCTCTTCATAGCTTGCAATGCCTATTAAGTAAACTTAGTTGCATACTCCTTATTATGAATTGTCTAAGTAGTTGATCACATGATGAGAATATATACATCATATGAGGCAAATGTGTTAATGAAAGTTCATTTATCGCACTCAGTTTTCAACTGAATTGCTTGAGGACAAGCAATAAGCTAAGCTTGGGGGGAGTTGATGATGGGTTCGTAGCATGGAAAACAAAAAAATTCTACCGCAAGAACGAACAAAACCCAGATCTAATCTAGATAAAAGCCAAGATCTAATCTATTAGACATGAGCAACGAGATAGATCGGTACTAACCCTCGTAGAACCGAAAGCGTTACAAGATTAGATCTCGTGGATGATGTAGTCGATCACTTGCCGATCTCAAGATCGTGTGGACGATCCTTCCAGCGCCGCATTCCGGAAGCGCTTCCGCAGAGGGGCACACGTGCGGAGTCGAAACAGACCTTCCTCTCCCCGTTCCAGCGAGCAGCGGAGGTAGTAGATCTTCTCCACGGAATCCCAGCAGCACGACGGCGTGGTGGTGGTGGTGGAGTATAGAATTCTGCAGGGCTTCGCCTATGCCCAAGTGTAAGAAAGGTGGAGAGAGGCGGCAGAGATTGGGTGTTATGGGAGAGTACCTAGAGGGGGCGCCCCCTCCCTTCTATTTAAGGGAGGGGCGCTGAGGGGAGTCCTAGTAGGACTCCCTCCTAGGGTGGGAAGGGGAGGAGTCCTCCCCCATGAATCTGTGTCTTGCCCCACTTGGACTCCTTGATCCCTTCCTTGGTTTTCAAGTAAACTCCAAGAAATCCTCTAGAACCTTCCAGAACATTCCAAAACCTTCTAGAATCTCCATACAAACACTCCGGAACATTTCCTAACTTAGAAAATGGTCCCCAATACATGAATCTTATTCTCCGGACCATTCTGGATCTCCTCGTGATGTCCTGGATCCATTCCGAGACTCCGAACATCATTCGGTCTCCAACGCAAATTCCATATCTACTTAAAACAACTTCGAACCTTAAGTGTGTCACCCTACGGTTCGTGAATATGCAGACATGATGAAGACACCTCTCCGATCAATAACCATCAGCGGGATCTGGAGATCCATAACGTCTCCCACATACTCAACGATTACTTTGTGATCGATAGAACCATTTAACATACGAAACCAATTCCCTTTGTCTCGCGACATTTTACTTATCCGAGGTTTGATCGTCGGTATCTTCATACCTAGTTCTTCCTCGTTACTGATAAGTACTCTTTGCTCGTTCCATGTTATGTCATCCCTTGTGACCCAGTCACATGCTTGCAAGCTATCTAGATGACATTCCACCGAGAGGGCCTAGAGTATATCTTTCCGTCATATGGATGGACAAATCCCAATCTTGGTCTATGCGCTTCAACACATACTTTCAGAATACCCAATGACACCTTTATAACCGCCCAGTTACGAAGCGGCATTTGATGTCATCAAAGTACCCATCCGGTGATGGTGATTAACATAACCTCATGGTCGAAGGATTAGGTTACTATGTATTTCAAAAGCTTGTAGCAAAACGAACTTAATGACTTGATCTTATGCTATGCTTACTTATGGGTGTGTGTCCCTCACATCATTCTCCTAATGATATGATCTTGTTATTAACGATTATCCAATGTTCATGATGAGGAAACCATGATCATCCATTAATCAACAAGCTAGTTTAACAAGAGGCTTACTAGGACTCTTTTATGTTTACAAAACACACAAGTATTAATGTTTCCGGTTAATACAATTATAGCATGGGATGTAAACATTTATCATAAACATAAAGATATAATAATAACCACTTTATTATTGCCTCTTGGGCATATCTCCAACAGTCTCCCACTTGCACTAGAGTCAATAATCTAGTTAAAAACTTGTGCATTCAACACCTATGGCTTTCTGGTTTTGTATAGACACTATTGCTAGTGGTAAACATAATCTTCGGATCTGACACTTCCAGGTCCGTGTGTATTTGCATGTCCTTGCGTCTCTACGCATTACTCATTCTCCAATGAGATGGCATTGTATAAATTTGGTCCTTTGGTGAGACCTTTAGTTCCTCGGGATTAAATCATGTTGATACAATTGTCATACAATGTATCTTCATAGTATTATCCCGCTCTGAACCACACCTAGTTTGATAACAAACTACTTGACGCAAATGCCCTCATTTGCTGCTACAATAACAGTCATATACTTAGCCTTTTGTTGTAATATCTGTCACAATGTTTTAACTTTGGTACTCAACCAAATCCGTTATGGAACTTCCTTTCCATTACATTGTGCCACCCATAGTTTAAATTGAGATAAACTTAATTTGTGACAAAACTAGTATCAATGTAACAATTTACAATGAACTATTTGTCACCACTATATAAGTAATATATTCTTAGTTCTTCCAAAGATCATAGGAATATCCCTACTATTGTCCAATGATCATCTTATGAGTCATTCTGGTATATGCTCATAACATTTAGAGCATAGGACATACCTGGATGTGTACATATCAAAGAATGATTGATCAAAATATTCTTGTGATTTCACCAAGTGTCAAAACACTTGAATCTAGTGTCAACACACTTGAATCTTGATTCAGTCCTTTCCGCAAGGCCAAGAACCTTTTTTGTTGTTTCCATATTGAACTCATTCAACATCTTATCTATGTACATTTGGCAAAACCATATTAGCGCCTCAATCTATCCATATAGACATTGATGCCTAATTCTTGGGTTATGCCTAAGTCTTTCATCAAAATGAAATTCTTAACCTGTGTCAATAAAAGATACATCATTTCTAATCAACGATATGTCTTTCACATAATGTATTAGAAATATGTCTTAGCGCTCCCACTTAATTTCTTGCAAAATGCAAACATCTTCATCGTCTCTGATGAAATTAAACCTTTTAACGATTTCATCACGGTGAAGATTCCAACTCCGCGATGCTCACTTCAACCATTGAAGTTTTGCATACTCTTTTAGCATCCTTTGAATTAACAAAACCCTTTGGATCGTGTTATGTACACGTCCTAGGTAACCATTCTATTAGAAGAACTTGTTTTGTTTGTTCAACTACCATATACCAAAATATATGTAGTGGTTGCTACATTAATCCGTCTAGACTAAATATCGCTATGAAAGATCAAATCTTATCATAGTCAATTTCTTGAACATTGTCGTAAACTCTTTCCGACATGTCGACAATTTCATAGATGTGAAACATCCATGTCTATTTATAGATCCATATACGACTGTAAGGTCTTGCACCTTTCCAGAGGGTCTTTCAAATTCAAAGCTTGATTTCTCGTGTATGGAATTATCACAGATTTTATGGCTTCAAGCCACTTAACGAAGTCAGGGCCCATCATTGCTTCTTTGCATGTAGTCGGTTCATCATTGTCAAACAACAATGATTTAACTCTCAAATCTTGGCATTTGATTACTTATCCGACCTACTTGGTTCAATAGTAACTTAGATCTCTATGACCACAACCTTTGAGGCACGTGAGCCATCAACATTGTTGCTGCCTCCGGGACACTTTCCGACGCTGCGCAACTCAGCACATATTAGCCAAGGTTCAACAACCTTGTCAAAGTTCTATTGTCCTCCTACTTAACTTTTCACCAAAAATTCCTTCTCAAGAAACTCGACATTCTAAGTGACAAACACTTTTGTCTTCGGTGTTATGGAGGAATACCCAATGTTTATTCGAAATAACCTACAAAGACATGCTCATCCGACTTTGGTTGTAAACATTTTACTTATGCTTAGCATACCAAAAATTTAAGAAAGGACAACCTGGGTTTATCCCAAACCATGACTTATATGGTGTCATTTCAACGGATCACGATGGAGCTCTTTTCAGTGTAAAAGCGGTAGTCACTAAAGCTTTAATCTTTAAAATATAATGGCAGTTTTATAAATGACACCTTTGATCTTACCATGTCAAACAAGGTTTCATCACATATCTCGAACACTCCATACTCCTATGGTGTTTTGGGAAATGCAAATCCATGGAACGATTCCTCAAATCTTAGGTGTTTTGCTAAACTTGTAACTCAAACATCTTTCTTTATGATCCAACCATAAACTTTTTATTTTCTTGTTACAATGATTTTCCACTTCATCTTGAAAGTCTTTGAACATTTTCAAATGTTTCATACTTCTTCCTTATTGAGTAAGTATATACATATACTCACTCAAATCTTCGGAGAAAGCATATGAAGTTGAAATCCATCGCCCATGACTACACATAATGGACTATATACATCAATATGTACAAATTCTAATCAGTTAGTCGTTCGTTCCTCTTTTGGCCTACGAACGGAGTTTTAATTATCTCTAGGAAAGTATCACAAGCGTCATTTGATCAAAATCAAAGACTCCAAAAATCCATCAACACGGAGTTTCTTCATGTATTCCTTTCAATATAATTTAAACAGCGATGTCACTTCGCAAGTGATCTTTCAATTATTTGTCTTGCGACATTTTAGCATTAGTTTTATGGTTGTTATTTCTCCAACCAGACTTGTATATCATCCATCTATTATGGAATGCGGTAATTATTTGAACAACCTTTTGTCGTCATAATACCTGATCAAAATAACAATTATTGAAAACAAATCTTGAAGGCAAGCTTTGATGTTAACGAGCAACACAACAACCCTTTGTTTGTTTTCGATGAACATCATCACATGATCTCTTGCTAGTTACTTAGGCCATTGCAGTTCATGAATTGTGTTGTCCTGTATGACACTTCATACCAACCAATTCGGTATCCAATACCGCAGAACCACATTGTTTAACAACCAAGGAATACAGCCATAACATGTATCTTCTATATACCTAAGTTGGATATCTCCAATCTTTTCTTTTCTGCCAAATATTTTATAGATTCTCTTTCAACAATTCCTTTTCTTTTAAAAGAATCTATCAACATCAATAGTGGTGTCATTCACATAACACATAGTACAAAGTGTGTATAGTCAAATACTAATACCTTTGGACTTGCACTTTGAAGTGGATCACCTTCATCAAATGTTTGGCATTCTTTCAAAGTTCCATTCTTTAGTAATCTTTTAGTGTAGTAAACATTTTACTTACATCTTCTATTCATCATTATCATGACAACTTTCATGATCAAGCTGCTATAGCTTATAAAGGTGAATTGCGAGTATAATGTTTCTTTTCCAAAACCTTTTGGAGGATTAGGACGACTGGCGTCTCCAACCTTCACAAATTTTCATCAAATATAAGGACATATACTCTATCATGTTGTAACCAACACATTGTTTTAGATATCGCAATACCTTTCACATATGATGGTTTCTGAAACATCGCTTTCAGCTCTTAGATAAACTTGATATTAAAACAATCTTTTGAGTATCAAGAATCATAGAGGCAAACATGATACATTAGATACTAACACTGGAATTGTTACTCTTGATTTAATACTGTTTATTAAACTTCACAGAGTAAACGGAGTTTGCTGAAAGTTTGCAATATGACTTTTAAACTTTAGATTGACACTTAAAAAACAATACAATACCAGTTCATAAAGCAAATATCCAGAATTTCTATAGTTCTACTATCTCAACTATAACTAAGCGTAAGGTGGTGAACGGATGCCAATGACTACAACAAACTATGCAAATTCACTTTGATTGTGTTTATAATAAATTGAGTTTGACTAATCCAAATTACAAAAGAACTCCCACTCAAAACAACATCCCTCGAGTTGTTTTAGTGATTACACGAACCAAATCTACTACACCAAGTTCGATCATCACGTGAGATGATGCAGTTTCATCGGCGAACAATCTTCATGTTCATCATATCAATCATATGACTCATCCTCTACCTTTCGGTATTCCGTGTTCCGAGACCATGTTTGTACATGCTAGGCTCGTCAAGGTTAACCTTAGTATCCGCATGTGCAAATCTGGCTTGCACCCGTTGTATGCACACGTAGAGTCTATCACACCCGATCATCACGAGATGCTTCGAAACGACGAGTCTTCGCAATGGTGCCAACTAAGGATGAACACTTTATTACTTGATATTTAGTGAGAGGGATCATCTTATAATGCTACCGTCGCGATCTAAGCAATACAAGATGCATAAAGGATTAACATCACAGGCAATTCATAATTAGTGTGATATGATATGACCCTTTCTTCTTATGCCTTCGATCTCCATCTCCAAAGCACGGACATGATCTCCATCATCACCAGCATTGCGTCAAGGTCCGTGGCGCCGCTTCATGCTTGTCCATCATCACTAGCAACTATTATAACTACTTGGAACAAAGCTATTACAAGATGAATAGACACGCAGGTCTTAACAGAATTAAAGACAACCATTAGGCTCCTGTCGGTTGCCATATTACAACAAGGATCATTGCATACATCAAATACAATCACAATCACATGATGGCCATATCACATCACAAAACCCCTGCAAAAACAAGTTAGACGCCTCTAATTTTCTTTGCAAGTTTTACGTGGCTTGGGGCTTTCGACTAAGAACGGATCTTACCTACGAAACTGAACCACAACGTTGATACAAGTTCTATCAAGTGCAAAGTGTAGATTTGATCTATACTATGATGGGAGAGACAGACACCCGCAAAGCCACTTGTGCAAAGCAAGTTGCACGTCAAGCGTGGAGCAAGTCTCATGTGCGATGACATGTAATGTTAGCCCGAGCCGCTTCATCCCACCATACCGCAAGATGCAAAGTACACAAAGCAAAAGACGGCACGAGCACCAACGCCCACAAAACCATTGTGTTCTACTCGTAAAACAGATCTACGCATAGACACGGCTCTGATACCACTGATGGGTTCATAGCATGGAAAACAAAAAATTTCTACCGCAAGAACGAACAAAACCCAGATCTAATCTAGATAAAAGCCAAGTTCTAATCTATTAGACATGAGCAACGAGATAGATCGGTACTAACCCTCGTAGAACCGAAAGCGTTACGAGATTAGATCTCGTGGATGATGTAGTCGATCACTTACCGATCTCAAGATCGTGTGGACGATCCTTCTGGCGCCACGTTCCGGGAGCGCTTCCGCAGAGGGGCACACGTGCGGAGTCGAAGCAGACCTTCCTCTCCCTGTTCCAGCGAGCAGCGGAGGTAGTAGATCTTCTCCACAGAATCCCAGCAGCACGACGGCATGGTGGTGGTGGTGGAGTATAGAATTCTGCAGGGCTTCGCCTATGCCTGTGCAGAAGAAAGGTGGAGGAGAGAGGCGGCAGAGATTGGGTGTTATGGGAGAGTACCTAGAGGGGGCGCCCCCTCCCTTCTATTTAAGGGAGGGAGGCGCGCCTGGGGAGGGGGAGTCCTACTAGGACTCCCCTCCTAGGGCCGGCGGTGGGAAGGGGGGAGGAGTCCTCCTCCCCCATGAATCCGTGTCTTGCCCCACTTGGACTCCTTGATCCCTTCCTTGGTTTTCAAGTAAACTCCAAGAAATCCTCTAGAACCTTCCAGAACATTCCGAAACCTTCTAGAATCTCCATACAAACACTCCGGAACATTTCCTAACTTAGAAACTGATCCCCAATATATGAATCTTATTCTCTGGACCATTCCGGATCTCTTCGTGATGTCCTGGATCCATTTCGAGACTCCTAACATCATTTGGTTTCCAACGCAAATTCCATATCTACTTAAAACAACTTCGAACCTTAAGTGTGTCACCCTACGGTTCGTGAATTTGCAGACATGATGAAGACACCTCTCCGATCAATAACCATCAGCGGGATCTGGAGATCCATAACGGCTCCCACATACTCAATGATTACTTTGTGATCGATAGAACCATTTAACATACGAAACCAATTCCCTTTGTCTCGCGACATTCTACTTATCCGAGGTTTGATCGTCGGTATCTTCATACCTAGTTCTTCCTCGTTACTGATAAGTACTCTTTGCTCGTTCCATGTTACGTCATCCCTTGTGACCCAGTCACATGCTTGCAAGCTATCTAGATGACATTCCAGCGAGAGGGCCCAAAGTATATCTATCCGTCATATGGATGGACAAATCCCAATCTTGGTCTATGCGCTTCAACACATACTTTCAGAATACCCAATGACACCTTTATAACCGCCCAGTTACGAAGCGGCGTTTGATGTCATCAAAGTACCCATCCGGTGATGGTGATTAACATAACCTCATGGTCGAAGGATTATGTTACTATGTATTTCAAAGCTTACAGCAATACGAACTTAATGACTTGATCTTATGCTACGCTTACTATGGGTGTGTGTCCATCACATCATTCTCCTAATGATATAACCTTGTTATTAATCACATCCAATGTCCATGATCAGGAAACCATGATCATCAACTAATCAACAAGCTAGTTTAACAAGAGGCTTACTAGGGACTCTTTTATGTTTACAAAACACACAAGTATTAATGTTTCCGGTTAATACAATTATAGCATGGGATGTAAACATTTATCATAAACATAAAGATATAATAATAACCACTTTATTATTGCCTCTTGGGCATATCTCCAACAGTTGATATGTCCAAAACGTATCTATTTTCCCGAACACTTTTGCTATTGTTTCTCCTCTAAACTTGTGTGATTTGGATGCAACTAACGCGGACCGATGCTGTTTTCAGCAGAATTGCATTGGTGTCTACTTTTTGTGCAGAAAATTAACTATCAGGAAAATCCCGGAAAATATGCCAAAAATCCTATTTTACCAGAAGACTCCCGGAGCGAGAATACAAGACGGAGGGGGGCTAGGCCCAGGCCACACCACCTAGCCGCACGGGCAAGCCCAGGTCGCGCCAAGGGGTGGTCTGGCCACCCCAGACTCCCCCTCGGTCTCCCTCTTCGCTTATAAGTTGCCTTCTGACCTAAAAACTCAGGGGGGGTCGACGTTTTTCCAGAAGGAGTTCCGCTCCGCCGCCACCACCAGATTCCACGAAACAGCACCAGAAACTCCGTTCTGGCACCCTGTCGGGACAGGGAATTGGAGGAGATCATCGCCATCATCATCACCATCGCTTCTCCATCGACCATCCATCTTTCCCCCATCTATGAGTGAATAATCCCCCGATGTAGGCTATGGGGATGTTAGGGATTGGATGAGATCGTTCATGTAATGGCATCAGATTGTTAGGGCATGGTGCCTACTATCTTTTATTAGTGCTTTATGACTTTGTTGCGACTTGTTATGCTTAGTGCTTGTCACTAGGGCCCGACTGCCATGATTTCAGATCTGAACATGTTATTGATTCATTATGATAGTATTGTTTATGGTCTTACCTACAAGTTGTATACACACGTTGTTGTCCGGAATCAAGGCCCCGAAGTGACAGAAATCGGGATAACCGGAGGGAATGGCTTTGATGTGAGGATCACATGTGTTCATGGAGTGTTAATGCTTTGCTCCGGTGCTCTATTAAAAGGAGCACCTTAATTGCCAGTAGTTCCCTTGAGGCCCCGCTGCAAACGGACTGGCAGGACAAAAGATGTTGTGCAAGTTCTCATTGTAAGCACGTATGACTATATATGGAACACATGCCTAGGATTATCTAGTACTTGGATGCTTTATCTTATTTATCTGCAATTGCCCTATGTTCTGATTGCTATATGGATTGTCTTATCCATGCAACGCCCGTCCATCCATCCTTGTGCCTACCGCACTCAAATCTCACTGTTTACTGCCATTGTTACTACTGTCTTTACTTTACTACTGCTGTTACTTTACTATTCCTACTACAAAACTGTTGCTACTGATAAACTGCTGTGAGCAAGATTGTTTCTAGGTGCAGCTGAATTGATAACTCAGTTGTTAAGGCTTATAAATATTCTTTGGATCCCCTTGTGTCGAATCAATAAATTGGGTTTCACTTTCCTCAAAAATACTGCGATACACCCCCTATACTTGTGGGTCATCACTCCCCCAACTCCTCGCGACGCCATGGTGCATGGATGCTTGTCGCCTCCTCCCAACCTCATGCCCCCATCCCCCATGGCCTCTGCTCTCCATCCCCTAACTCCTCGTACCCTATGGTTACACGTCGCCAACTCGCCTCCTTCACACCTGGCAATCTGCCCCCATGGATTCTGCTCCCCACATGGCCCCATGGTTTGTACTCCTCGTCCATATTTCAGGTCAACAAATCCTCCTCTTTGGTGATGTCACGCCCCGATGCACAACCGCGTCGTCTCCCCCTCACCTCTTGATCCTGTGAATCGTAAGATGGTGAAAGTCATAATTTCTGATGGTGCTCTCATCGTAGAGGCTATGGCCCTTTGCCTAGCTTCTCTAGCGGCGGCGCCCAAAAAGATGACACGACCATAAATTTTCACGGCAATCACATTTTGACCACTGCTTCTGGTAGAGCCGCAGCCGCGTAGCCGTGGAGGTGGCGGCTTCCCGTGTGTGAGGAGGAAATCGGGAGTACGCCACCCGCGTCGGTTCGATACATGGTAGTTATACAAGGAAAGCCTCATGTTCGAGATGGACTCTTCTTGCCACCTCGAATCGAACTAACCGAACTAGCTGAATGCCCGTCCGTTGCCATGGCATTTATTTTTTGATCATCACTAAACATAGAATAAACCGAAATATTATTTTGTATAATTTGACAATTATAGAAAGTAATATCACTTTGCCACATATTGTTCCAAAATGTTTTAGTTCAAATGTCACATAATTTGACATCATATGCATACAAAGTAATATTTGTTGGACTCCACTGGCCTCTTTAAAATTTTAACAATCTTTACTTTTGATTTTCTGTATCTAAACCTATACATGATAAAATAAAATAGTATGATAATTTATACTACAACAATCAAAGACTACTAAATGATTAAATCATTTTTAATAATTTTATTTTCTAGTAACACTCTATTCTGTCTAATTTTTTCCACCTCTCTCCACGCCCAATCTACCTCGTCCTCCCAAATTTCTCATCTTGTCCTTAAAAAAAACCTCTTCTCCTCACCGAGCTCCTCCAATAGAAGCTATTTTTTTAAATAATACATTTTTAATCAATTCCTAACATAACATTCAAAATTTAAAATTTTCGAATCTAGCGCATGCGTCCGCACACCGTACACCGATTAGCTAATTGTGTTGTGATGCGCGCTGCATGTGATGTGAAGTTGCTTAGCTGTTGTGCAGCTGCGCGCTGCATGCGGGTCTGTATGCGATGCGATGACGTTGTGCCATGCGATGCGATGACAGGCCAGTCGGCTCACCGTATACCAATAAGTGCGACGTGCCGCAACCACGCTAGATTTGGAAATTTTAGAATTTGTATATTATTTTTTGAATTTAATAAAAAATGTATTATTTAAAAAAATATTCCAATGCAATGCATGTGTGATTGCCAAAGCTGAATAAGTCGCATACAATAAATCTGCGTCTTCAATTTGCCCAAAACAAACCAAGACGTCAACCAACAGAAGCCCAATATACACGTTCACGCTATTGCGATGAGCTTGTCGTCAGCATTGTTGTTCCAAAATCTGTGAGTACCACACCTTCATAATATGAGGATCTCAAAAAGCCTCTAAAATCTCAGTCATGGGTGTGATACTGTTGAATTGATGTCTAGTTTAGGCAAAAATTTGGGATTTCCCCTTGACCACTCCGCTCCCCTGACTCCTCTCCACGCCATGGTTCATGGATGCTTGTCGCCTCCTCTCAACCTCATGCCCCCATCCCCCATGGCCTCTGCTCTCCATCCCTTAACTCCTCCTTGTACATTATGGTTGCATATCGCCAGCTCGCCTCCTTCACACCTGGCAATCTACACCCATGGATTCTGCTCCCCACATGGCCCCATGGTCTGTACTCCTCGTCAACATTTCAGGTCAACAAATCCTCCTCTTTTGTGATGCCACGCCCCGATGCACAACCGTGTCATCTCCCCCTCACCTCTTGATCCTGTGAATCCTAGGACGGTGAAAGCCACAGGTGCTGACGGTGAAAGCCACACCTCTTGATCTTGTGAATCCTCTCCACGGCCCTTTGCCTAGCTTCTCTAGCGGCGGCGCCCGAAAAAGACGGCACGACCATAAATTTTCACGGCAATCAGATTTTGACCGCTGCTTCTGGTAGAGCTGCAGCCGCGTAGCCGTGGAGGTGACGGCTTCCCGTGTGTGAGGAGGAAATCAGGAGTAGGCCACCCGCGTCGGTTCGATACATGGTAGTTATACAAGGAAAGCCTCATGTTTGATACGGACTCTGCTTGCCACCTCGAATCGAACTAACCGAATTTTTTACCGATCGATGACAAACGAAAGGAGGAAAAACATGGACGTTTGCTTACCGTGGTTTTTGTCGCACAGTTTTTCGTCCGTCCAAATTTTTCCACTTGCCGTTTGAATTTATTACGTGGTATGCCACCTCTGAGTGAAACAAAAAAAATCCCCAAACGCCACCCTGAGTCAACGACCGAGAAGCCAGGGAATCTTCTCCGCCTCGCACATCAAGCTCTTCCCGATCTCCGACCACAGGAGCCCCGGCCTACCTCCTCTCGCTGGTGACCGCGATGACTCCGAGATCACGCTCCCCAAGCTCCTCCCCCTCCGTGCTTCTCCCTCTTCGTTTCCCCCTCCCCCGCATCTCCCTCACGCCCCAGTCTCCGTCCCGGACACCCCTCCTCCTTGTCGAGCACCTGGAGTGCGTCCGGAAGACGGCCCGCGCAGAAGAAGGAAAAGACGAGGTCTTCATTTTTAGTAGGCTTCCATGGTCCTTCCCCTTGCGTTAAAGATATGCCCTCTGCCTGCAGTCCAAACTGTCAATCCTATCCACTCCCAAATCGCGGCGGGGTGGAGAGGGAGGCGGCCATGTTTGGGATGGTCCTGCAGGGCCGGAAGAGGAGGGATATCACCATGGCCGTGGAGTCGGACGACCTGCTCGTTGGGGCCATGCCCATGAAGGAAGGGGAGAGCCGCAAGAAGACAGGGGAGGTGAGCTTGCCCCACGGATGGCAGGTCTGCTCTACACATGGCGTCGTTGAGAACTAGCAGGGGACAGTTACTGCAAGCAGGGAGTTGGGGGCAACCTCGATTTGAGTTCATGGGGACGGCCATCAGGGGAGAACCTCAGTGGTGTCATTGTTGGAAGCCAGGGACATGGTATCCGGACGGTGCGCGACGGCCACCTCCGTGAAGGAGGTGTGGGAGGCCCAGGACAGGAAGTTTGGGGTAGGAGGCGAGGACGGTGAGCGGTGTGGCCGGGGAGGCGCGATGGGGGAGTTCGCCGGGCGGCTCAGGTCGGGTTCACCGGTGCCAGGAGTTGGCGGCGGCACGATGTATCTTGACAGTTGCCATACCGTCCATCCCTTCTCTGGCTCTTTTCCTGTCGGACGCCACCCGTATCCGCATCGGGCTTGGCCCCATCTCTACCTGCGAGTATGCGGACCTTTGCGGCAAGGAGTGGCTGAGCCGCTGAGGTGTGGAGGTGGGAATCAATAAGATTTACCAGCTGAGCTTCATCTTTCTTTACCATAAGTTTTGACTCTGTAGTTTGGATGTTGGTACTGACTCTGTAGTTTGGACGTATTCTACAGAACATCAGGGCTATCAGTTCACAGGTTCAATGCAGTTAAAAGTCTGTAACCTAAAAACTAGCACACGTTTTGGTCATGGATTTAGGGTGCCTCTTGATTCTTTCCGTTTATGGTCATGGAGGTAGATGCAGGGGTGCACAGTAAACACGTCCAAACATTTCATAGAGAATCAAACTTTTTTTAAAAGGATTGAGACGAGGGCTGAAATAACAAAATTCGGCTACCCACACAAATGTCACTATGACTAAATTTGCCCCTTTTAGTTACTAGCAGCAGCGCTTGGCACGATTTCTACCAAGTTTTCATGTTTACATAGCAATAGGTAGGTTACCTTTGTCTGTACATTTGAAAAGCAGTGTTCAATTTTTGTTTCAGATGTTCTTAACCAAAAACGCCCAACTCTAGATGGATCTAAGTGGATCAGATAAAAAACGTCCTTGTCCGGAATAGTCGATCGATGATTGCATCGGTGTTACCAGACGAGATAAAATATACCCCGGTGCGAGGCTACAATGTGCCATTAATTCTCAAAAAATTGAAAGACTTATGCAGTGGCTTCTAAAGATCTGAAAATAATTGATAGCCAGAAATGAAATGAAGATCGGATCTTTTATTTATTTTATATATTTGTAGGATCTATTTATTATTTGTTCACCCGTTGCAACGCACGGGTATTGTGCTATACCTAATCTATATCTTCTTATAAAGTAGACCCCCACTAAGAGTCATTTATGATAGTCTATTTGACCATAGAGCCTATCCACCTCATCAACTATTCACAGCTGTTTGATTATGTTCATCTGTCCATCCATTTTTGTTATCCACTTCATGAGGTTTTGCAATGTCATGTTGATTAATTTTAGGCTGCCACCTAGGCCATGTAATCGCTGTAAATCAGCTTCCCCGATGGATACATATATGCACCCTTCCGAATTCTTTCTAAAACGGCTGCCGTTTCTCCTTCTGTTTCTTGATCCCACCCGACGGCCCCTCCTTTCCTTTCAGCTCTCCGTGCCTCCTTCCTATAGCAGTCTGGTGTGTTCCTTCCCTCGATTGCCATGCTGCCTAAATCTAACTCCTCCGCTCCCTCTTTTGGACACGGAGATCCAGGAGAAGCACCGTCTCTGACTCACGGCCAGGATTTCTTCGCTACAAACAACAATTCCATTGTGCATTAATTTTGTTCCATGTCCAAGTGCGGCCCCTTTTGATATCCAGTTCGTCGCCTTCCCTGTTAATTTCTGAAAATTATGGGCGATGGTATTCAGTTGACTGGTGCTAGGTGGATTTGAGTATTCTGCTATTTCTCCTTACAGCTGGTATCAGTTTAGACAGTCAATGTAACTCGGCACCATCTAATCGTCAACAACAACCAAGAATTGGGGTTATGTCTCTCGAATCTGGGGTGAAAATGTGTTATGATGTTTTATGATGAATTAAACCCGTCTAGGCTCTATTCAGTTCTTATGGAAATGTATGATTCTTGCATCAAAGTGACAGGTACGTTAATTTTTTCCCTTAATACAAAATCTTTCATGTATATCAATTACCACGTTTATTATCTAGCTGCTTATTCGCAAAGGTATATATTAGTATCAACTATTGATGATTCGCACTGTTAGTCACGACCCTACTTGGATCAGATGACATGATGACCTTCCAAACTCTATTCATTACGTACCTGATCGAGGAATGATAAAGGCTCCAGCAGCAAGCCTGACTATTCACTATGTCAGAATTTCTTCTGTTACCTTTTCATAAATAAGAGTGTGTTTTCCCATGGTGGATGCTATCCCTTTAATTCAGTTTGCAATCGCACTAATCCTTGAGTTTTCACTTGCAAGTTCTTTATTTTACTTCCTTTTTCATTACATATGTGTTTAAAGTTGTTTGTGGCATACTAATGTCTGTCAGCAACGTGAGAGTGTCATCACGTTATTTTTCAATATTGCAATTATTTTTTCTCCTGGTTCTACTCCCATAATTTTTTTGCATCATTGGTGAGTGAAGGTTAACTCGGTTGTTCTATCTTATCTGATCAGAGGAGCAAAGTAAAGTACGTCTAAGTATTTATCTATCTGTGTTTAATTGATTTGATCCAATCCTGCAAATACCATACTGTTGCGCTCCGTCTTTTGGTCCATATGTATTAGATTACTGAAACCTAATTGATATCTTATGAAGCAAAGCCATACTAAAATGTACTATTAATGATGGTCTACCTCTATATGCAACATATCCACATCATCCATTATTTGATAAATTCATTTGTCCATGTTATCCAAATAATATTAATTTATTATACTCTATCGGTACATCAAGCTATTCACATCGTCAATTATTTTAGCACTCCAATTATCCACATCACCAAGTTTTATCCCTCAAGTACAAAATATTTTCACATGGATTAAATTTAACCTTTGACTACCAATGTAATCCTGCATATTTCCGCAGCCAACTTCTTATTTCATGTGGTATGTATCCTTTTGCTTACGCTGCAAGTTTTCTTTAAAAGATATACCCGCTGCAATGAGTGGGATAATTTTCTAATAATAATAATAATCTATACCTATAAAGACACTAACGCTTCTCTCTTCGTCCGTACGGATACGCCTTCAACCGTCGCGTGTGGCGCTTTCGTAGATCGCGCTGAGTTGTTTAGTCTGCCCCCAGCCCCGCAGAGGGAGTCTAGATCAGAAATCCTCTCCACTTCCCGCAAATCCATTGCTGCCGGTAAAAACAGATGCGATCTGGACTTCTGGAGGAGGACCCATGGGCGGCAGCGGAGGAGCTCGAGCTCGCTCGGGGAGGCGCTGGTGAGCGCGAGCTTGGCCGCGAAGACGGGCTTTCGGCGGTCAGGCGACGCAAACGCCCATATACTCCCCCGCCCCCACGGCAAGCGTGCCCCACACCCGAGCCACCGCGGCGCTGGCGAGCCGTAACGTTCCTCCTCCTTGGCCTGCCCTTCCCCGTCGCCGCACGGCAGGCTGCACGTCCCGCCGCATCCCGCCAACGAGATGGAGCCCACGAAGCTGGAGCCCATTCCCGAAGGTGTCGTCGCATCGGGGATTGGAGGGCGGTGCCGCCGCTCACCTCCCATCTGGTCGGCTAGCGCGATGGCTGACTGATGCAGACTACCCACAAAAAAAATTACTGATGCAGAGTGAAGCATCAAAGGGTAGCAGGGAGTAATCCGGGACAGGCGCTTCGAGGCGCTTGCACTACAGGGGTCGATGAAGAGGAGTGGCTCAGATCGGTCGAAGAGCCATGGCTTCTGTGAGCAAGGTGGCGGTTGCTGGAGTACAGGCCGGCTTTGGCCCGAGCCGGTGGGAATAGAGGGAGCGCTGGGCCGGAGGCCAGCTATCAGAGACCGGGGTTACGGTCGTGGCAGATGGAGCCAAGGAAAGTTCGTAAGATTTTGCTTTCTTCTCTACTGTTTACATTAGATCTTAAGTGCGTAATTTAAGCATAGATATATTTGATTTTCTGAATGAGTTGGGCACGCTCTGCAGCATGATTCAGTTGATGCTCCTGTAATCGAAGTAAGTATTTTTCAAGGCTAGAAAAGGAGATTTGGCTAAGGAAATACATTTTCTACAAGATAACTGGATTCATCAGGAATGGATTCAGGAGATGATCGAGTCTTAGGTGAGTAAACCAACTGATCATAGCTGACACAAAAGAATGCAACATACATAACTACATATATGAAAGTGGAGAGTTTCAGCGATCGCTCGGGGTGCCAAATCAGTGATTTGCACTGTAGATGCACGAATCTACAGTAACCAGCAGTGTAATCTTTTTTTTGCCATTTATCCGTGCCTTCCAGGCGGTTCGGTCCAAGCGGTGGACAACACGCTCCTATCCTCCCCCATGCCGCCGACTCCACACTGCAGCAGACCATTGCCCCTCACGTTTCTTCTCTTCCTCCAGACGTCGGTGGAGGACGCGGGGATTTCCACTCCGTCGCTGCTGCGGGTGCGTGCCCGCGCCATCGAGATCCACCTCAGCATCACCAAGGTCGTCGTGCGGAACCTGTACGCCGGCGTCTTTCTCCACCTCTTCCCTCCACTCACCATCGCCGACCGCCTCAACACCACCTCCTCAGGGCGGCGCGTCGACGTCAGCCCCTATGCCCTAGCCAGGTCGTCCCCATCTCCGAGCCGCGGAGGCGCGTCGATCCGTCCCCCCATGCCCTAGCCAGTTCGTCCCCATCTCAGAGCCGCAGGCGACGTAGGAGCCACCGCTGGAGCGGTCTCGGCGCCCATCGACACCGGCTCCGCGAAGGCGTTCTGGACGCTGGCGCCCTACTCTCCCTTCCTAGCGGCTTCTCCGGTGGCCAGCAGCGCCGCCTCCTTCTTCTTCTCGCAAATGGTGACGATGGAGGAGGTGGAATTCTCCTCGATTTCCTCCTCCCCTACCAATTGGAGCCCGCTGCTTGCTCTCTCCCACCACGTGAGACGCCGTAGGAGAAGGCAACAAAGAGAAGGTCGGCGTGCTGGAAGACGGCGGAGCCAGGGGATCCGGATGGAGAGGATGGTGGCGATAGAATACACCTGGCAGCTGAGGTCCTCGATGTGCTGCGTGGCATTCTCCGTGGAGAGTGCGGTCGCCCGGTTTGCGTGTCGATGCTGATGACGAAGTGATAGTGTTCATCTGTGGCAAGATGTTCTTCATGCAGGTTCAATCGTGACATTTTCTTCTCCCTTTGCTTTCTGGTTTGGAAGGGGAATGCAAACTGAAAGATTCTTTGGCAAGTAACGTCATATAACCTGAACCTCTGACTGCTTGATCTCTTTTATTCATCCGGTGGCCTCTTTTTCCCCTGCACACCAGGTATTCAATTAGTGATTAATATTCTCTTGCCGCTCTGAATTGCGTTATACGAGAAAAGGACTGAGGTTTGGATTGGTAATCAGTATCTGAAACCAAGCTATTCTGATTTGAGAGTAATGAATGTGTATTTACCATTGTGAAGTAAAAAATAAATAATATGTGATATTGATTCATTTGTTTATTCTAGGTGTCAAGTTGTAGTTTGTGTGCCTATTGTTGGTGCTCCAGAACTGAGTCATGTTATTGTCTGGCAGTGTTGTTTACGATTTCTGGCAATAATATTCTTCTTCTTTTTCCCAAGACATATGAAGCTTTATTGACAAGGAATTTTCCCTTACATGGGTTCTATGAGAAGGAAGTAGTTTGTGTGCCTATGGTTGTTGCTCTAGAACTGAGTCACGTTATTGTCTGGCAGTGTTCATTTGTTTACAATTTCTGGCAATAATATTTTTCTTCTTCTTCCTCCGATGCAGGAAGCTTTATTGATAAGGAAATTTCACATACATGGGTTCTAAGAAGGCCATCAGATGAGGGTGATCAGCTTGGTTCTTCCTGCAAGCCAACAGTTCATTTAGTTGTTATTGTGGTATCCTACTGGTTACTTCATTACTTTTTTATTTTACTTGAACCTGTCAATTTAGTGGTGTTACCTTGAATGCTCACTAAGCAGCTAAATCTTAGATCTCTGCTTTGTCTTTGGATGTATATCCTGTAATCTGTCATGCTGTGCCTATTATGGTGTTTGGTACTATTTAGCAAAACTATTTAGTGAAGGTTATTTATTAGATTCGATTGGCCATTTCTATATAGTTATTGCAGAATACACAAATTTATTTTTCTTCGAGGTTTCTTAACATCATTAGTCCTTATGGGCAAAGATTTCGGCCGCGCCATCTTTATTTGTTAATTTATGTACGTATCATTTAATTATATCTACAAAACTGTACAAATTCATGTTCGATTGTAGGTATTGCAACCTATTGATGGTTTCAAGTGTACGTATCCATGGATGTGCAAAGACCAGAGATTTGGTTGGGTAAACGGTTGAGGTGCTCCACACCAGCAGTGGTACTTTTCTCTCTGCAACATGGTGGTTAGCATGCCATAGTTCCACAAATCCGAAAAATGACTATGGTATAGTAAGCATGGTTTTTTAGTTTCAGAAATAGAGATGTAGGAACTAAATGGGGTTGCATGTTGGAAAGAAAAAGGCGAACATGTCACGGCATGTCCAATTGTATGTCATTTTAAGAAAATTCACAAATTTGTTATGCCAGATTCTTTCACATAGTCAGCCGTAGTTTTGTCTCTAACATTTATGTAATTAGCATGTTATTCACATTTAGAGAGGTGCCATGGTATACATTCTACAGTTTCACAAATCAGAAAAATTACATGGTATAGTAAGCAGCTAATGGAATTTTTAGTTTCAGAAAATAAAGATGTAGGAACTAAACGGGGTTGTATGCTGGAAAGAAATCATGCGTCTGCTGCCAGGATTGGACCTCCTTTCTGGTTTGCCTTATAGACCTAAATTCCTGTACTAAAGGCAAGAACTTACATGCAGGTTAAAACAAAAAATACCTAGAAACACAGAAGAATCATCGACTGCCGGCTATCTTACTTAGTACACGACTTACCCCCGTACGCTTGATTTACTATTTTCATATAAAAAAAGATATGAAGTTGCCCCAGTTCAATGACTATTTTTCCATGAAAATTCAGTTTGTGGCCAAGCATATATAATCTCTTATCTTCTCAGATTTATAGCAACTCATCTTCATGAACGACTGAATGTATTTTCCATGTTTAACATCATACACCTTCCCGATTGTATCCAACTTTTGGTGCAGTCAGCCATAGCGAAAAAGCTATAAACATAGAGCAGACCCTGTTCAACAGATATATTTTTATTCAAAATCTTCAGGAAGTGAGAAAACAATGTATAGTCTCATTCAAATCTGATTGAACGCATACATGACAAAGGTGTGAACATGGAACTAGCCTTGAACAGCTACTTTTTCTATGAGAATTCATATTGTGGCAAAGTATATTAAATATCTTTTTCTTCTCAAACTTACTGTGATCTAGCTTTATAGAGGATTGCATGTATTAATCTTGCATCATTATCATAGCATACAATGGACAGGTGGTTGTACAAAAAAAATGAACATCCAAACTGCATCCAAATGGGCAAAACTCTTAGCTTCCTGCCGAACCAGAATGCTCACTTTTGTTAGGCCGTTCTGCACAGCGAAATAAAAGCAATAGATTTTTGGTGCTTTCCTTCTGTCTTTATGCTGTTCCTAACCTGTGTATTTCTTCTAGGTTTTTTTGGTGATCATACTGGTGTTCCAGAGTTCTCGCCTTTCGTCGATGAGAAGAGGTCTCGGCTGGCTAGCCTCTCACGAAATAGGATTTCTTGCCTCCCTTGCATGGACGGGATTTTTGGCTTCCTCTCCCATCTGTTCGTTCATTTGGTCTGAAGAAGGTTCTGCTCCAGTTTGTTTTGGTCAGCGCAATCTAAGATGGCCGTCAGTGCTCATTCTGTTGATTTCCATCCGTTGGTTGCTCTCATATTCAGCCAATTGACTCAGTAGATGGTTCAATTAGTTTTGAACCAGTTGTTCCACTGAATGCGTTGGCTGGTGATCAGTACGGTATCAGCCTTTGTTCTTATTGTTTACTTTTTCTTAACAATGATGTCTTGGTTATGTAGCACTATTTCAATGCTGCCTTCTTCACCTGCGCTTGAGAATCCAGGTAAAAATACTTCAAGATATTCATTTTATTCGGGAGGATTGTTCCATTACGGGTGCGGCGTGTCGCCGCACAATGCTTTACTAGTCACTCTCTATGGCTATGATGTTGATGGAATATGCAAAATCAAGCTACCTACGCATGAACAGGAATGCCAGGCTTTGCACCTAGACAAGACCGGATGCTTCACTATCAAGAGTGCCTACGGGCTAGCTCTTTTCTAAATATCCAAATAAAACAAATGCAACTGGAAGTATCCTAGATGCTGATGGTCAAAGGAAGATTTAAAACAAAATTTGCTGTGCTAAAGTACATCGGAAAGTCGGAATCTTTTGTTGGAGAGTGGCCTCGGTCTGCCTTGTAACAAAAATCAATAACGTCGCAGCACCTTGGAGATCAGTGATACCTGCAATACTTGTGGTTGTGCTCCTGAGAATTCCTACCATGCCACGATGGAATGTACAAAATTTTCTTCTCTTTCACAAAACTTTGCAAAATTTGGGATTTGACACCGGAATCGGCCTTTAGCTACTCGGGTCATGATTAGCTTCTGGTGCTTCCTGATTCAGTCATGGAAGATATGAGATGTAGAATTCTGATGATGCTTTGGTGTGCCTGGCACTTGAATGACATAATCCATGGTAATGGTAAAGCCTTGATCGAACCTATGACATGTATTTTTAGAGCTATGCAGATGAGAAGGGAAAACTGCCGCTCTGTGCAACTCAACGCTTCGGTTCAGACAAACAGCAGTCATGTGCTAAAACCTGGAAGAAACCTGATGGCTGGACAAATATTAATGTAGATGGCTCTTTTCTCCATGCAACTAGAAAAGGAAGTATTGCGGTTTGGTAAGAAATTTCTCGGGTCATATCATTTTCTCTGCTAGCTTATACCTAGAAGTATGTATCCACAGGAGTTTGAATTCACTGCAGCAGCTTTTCATAGCCTACGTCTTCTGCTACACATGAATGTTAGACCAGCTATTCTTGAGACCGGTTGTGCTGCTGTTTGGTGCTCTTATCGAATAAGGAAGAAAACCGATTTCGATGGCGCAACTATTCTTTAAGAGGCAAAGCTTCTGCTGGCATTCTTTGTGGATCCGCGTGATTTTGGAGACAAGAGAGCAACCTCGCAGCTCACAAGCTTGCCAGACTAGGACGCACTAACTCATTTTTTTATTCTGCTATATATTCTAATGTGTTTTACCTTTTATATGTAAAAGATTGTGGTCTTGATATAATATATAATCCCACTTTTCCCCTAACTAAAATGGAAACTGATCATATGGTGATCCATTCAACAAATGCCAATACTCACGTTATAAAAAGCTTGAATTTGTGGTTTGTTCGACAATATGGCTGGCATTGTTCAGGGTCCTTTTAGTTCTAATGCTTGTTATATGAAAAAACAGGCAAATGTAATCCGTATCGAATACATAAAGATTGGAGTCTTAAATTTGTTACGCTTTAATCTTCAGACAGAATTTTCTCGCTCCCGGTGCAACGCACGGGTATTTGTGAGTCTATATATTATATATCTATACTATCTATACTACACCATAAAAAGTCTTATGGTAGGTTCGTCGACACCTTTTATCCGTCCGATTTTATCTTGGACGGTTTTGCCCCTGATATTTCCAAATATTTACCCGCGACTGCCACTGCCAAGTAAAAATACACGATTCGTTTTAGCATCATATGCCGGTCGGGTGTGCCGGAGGAGGCCGCTGGAGTCTAGGTGCTTATCCTTGGGCCTCTTTTGTCGCCGTCCTAGACCGGTTCTGCATGGCGGAGCAGATGTCTCCTCCTACCTCCGGCCTACCATTCTGTGGGTAAGGCTCTCTCCTGGCCCCGGACACGGCCCCCGATTTGGGTGGAGGTGGAGCTGGGCATCCGTTCGCACCCGAGAGGTAAGATTCCCCTACTTCAGCGGCGGTCGGTATCGCATCACGCGGAGAGGTCGAGGCGTCGACCAAGTTCCATGCCATGTAGCCCCACGACCTTGTCCCTCCAGCCTCCTGGCGCGAGCCGAGCCACCCCAGTAGCACAACCAGCATGGGCCCGTCCTCCTTGCTGCGACTGGTCCTGACCGGCGAGCCGGCGGCGGTGTCCTGTAGGTGCGGAGGGTCACACGGGATGAAGGGCTCGGAGTCCACCGGCAATTCTGTTCGAGTGCTTGATTTGTTGCGACATTGCAGGCTGTGTGTCGTGCGTTGCTTCCTAGGATCACGATGTTTGATAAAACGCCTCAACGAAGTGGCATCTGGCGCCTGTCAGCTGTCAACGAAGCTAACAGAGTAGCATCAAACCGTGGATTTCTCACTTTTTTCAACTTCTCATGCGTCTGATCGGTCCAGGGTTTTGGTGTTAGATTAAAGCGGAGTTTTTGAGTAATTTGGTACTATTGATTTTAGATTAGGAGGGTTCGGATAGTGTTGTGAGATTGCAGCACCAGTGCAAATTTTCTTTTAACAAAACGGGCAATTTTGCCTCGTTTTATTTTTAAAAAGCACAAGAAAATTGATCGGCAGGAGATCGGTCGAAAACCCATACAAATGCACCAATATTGTCATGGAACACGATTACATTGGACACACCACCACAGCCAACTTGGCTACCCACACGAGACACGAGCACACAAGGAGACCCCTGCCGAGCTTGCCACATAGCGTCATCGTCGTCACTCCTCCGCGAGCCCGACTCCGACTTCACCAGCGACATCCAAAATAGAGCCTCACAGACGGCGCCGGAAACCATGTCGTTCTATGCCAACAATTGGCCACACGCACCAAGGAGAGACAACTCCGATTCAGCCGACGAGCTTCGCTAGGGAATTATGCTAATCTTGCGCCGACTGAGAACCTGCAGAGACCACTAGCGGCCGATCATCGTCACCGCCTGGACACACTCCACCATAACTCCTACTCCACATCACCATAGCGAAGCAAGAGAACCCATCGGACACACCGGGGAAAATCGACTACCGAAGATCAGCCGCGACCCGACCTCAACTCAAGGCTTCCTCTTTGCCAAACTTCACCCTTGGACCTTGCACAACTGCCCGACAACAGCCCCCTTCACCAAACCCCTGGTCGTAGGTGACTCCGAGACGATGTCCCCAAGAAGGAACGAGACACAGTAGTGCCTTCATCGCCCGATTCCGGATCTGAGGTTTCCCTCCGGAGTCAAGGCCGTAGAGAGAGGAATGAGCACCACACATGACGATGCTTCCAAAAAAGTCCGCGACACCCGTGGGTGTCACCATCGCCCACTCTAGCCAAAACCGGAGCAAGGATTTCTCCCGGGATGCTCAACAACCTCGCGCTGAATCGGCCACCCATGAGCCACCACCATGCCCGTCAAAGCCTGCCGACCATCACCCATGCCGAACCAACTCCACACAACCAGGCCGAGGACGCCGCCGCAGCACCGAGCCGCAACCAGAACACTGAGCCGCAACCCAAAGTGCGGCACTGGAGACCTCGCTACGCCGCCCAGCCACAATTGGGCAGCAAACCACCTCCACCATCGCTGCCCCTTCCCGCTCTGTCAGCAACACCGCACCCCCATGAAGTCAATGCGACCAGCACCGCCATGCTCAACGAACGAGAGCCGAGCCCCGACCCTGGAAGCCCAGATCGGGCCCAAAGCCCGCGCATCCACTAGACCATGGTGCTCCGCCACAAGACGCCTGCACCGCCAACACCCTTGTGGCCTCCCCATCGAGCCTCGGCGCGCCTGCATCCTAGCGCCATGCCCCGCTGCCGCACCCAGGGTCAGCGCGACGCCGCCGCACCTCGCCAACGGCCGAGCAGCGTCGCGGATCAGGGTCAATGCCCCTCCATCGCCTTCCGGTGTGAAGCTGGCGAAGCCATCGGTGGCGGCAGAGAGAGAGGAGGAAGGCCTGGCGGCGAGTTAGGGTTCCCCGTGTCGCCAGGGAGGGGCGACGCGGTGGTCGGGAGAATGGAAAATGAGATATGTATTTCGTTTGATACTTTTGAATTTACGAGTGCGAATTTGTGTCATGCGTGAGGTTCCTAATGTATCCAGCATGTGGAATCTGGGCTAAATTTGATAATCAAGTTGTCTTTAGAAAAATAAATAAAAACACAATATAGTTGGTACTCCCTCTGATCCAAATTAATCGACCTGAATTTGTCTAGATTTAGATATATCTAGACATGTTTTAGTGCTAGATACATTCGAATGTAGACAAATCCAAATCAATTAATTTAGATTGGAGGGAGTATTAAATTTGATTATCTCTCTTTGTTTAGATAAGTATAACTAAACTACCGACAAGAAAAGGGCCTAAACTCGTTTGGGATGTGGAAAAAATGATCAGTTACTCTCATTACGTTCTATACACACTTTTCAGAGAAACACATTGCAACCCAAAGTTTAGTTAAACCTGCAAGCATACACTAGCCTCTATGTATGCAATTTCAAGAAAAAACTGCAGTGCAAATAAACTAATGAAGTTAGCATACAAAATAAATCCATAGCCACTCACGATGTGCCCTCGTTCATCCCGAGCAGATCGCATCGTCCGTTCTGGCAGTAAGTGAAACAATATCGAAGAGGCTCAAGCTTGATGGTAACATGGTCGATGGGCTGGGGCGTGAGGGGATATGCGATGAGTGAAAGTTTTGTGCTATTCTATGAGTACATCTAGATTCTGTGGTTGCACAATGACCGATGAAAAGAGAGAGTGTGTTCTGTTAGGTAGAGTGCTTGTCTCACTTAGGTGAGTGGAGCCCATTGTTAAGCGTGTTATGAACTAGACCTTAATTAATAAGAGTTATTAAGTAGGGTATATTCATGCATACCATATCGAGTTATATCATTTTACTGGTATATAGTTCAAAAAAGTAAACTCTTGATGTTCTACGAATACTTGAATTTTCACGTATATGTATGTCAAGTCAAGAAACTTAAGTGACCGTAGCAACACACGGACATTCAGCTAGTATATCCATACTACACCGGGTGTAGTTACACTCACACGTGTTTCACACTATCTAGGCAGTATCTACCATACCAAAATGTATGTACGCGTAGTATGAAGTATATAAGAATATTTAGGCAGTATATATACTATTTTTTTAGTAGTATGTATTTTTTATTCACATATTCCTTTTGTACGTACAAATATGACGGTATTTCACATATATAGTGCAAACTATGGGTACACTTGCAATTTTTTCACCTAACTTGATTGGAAGTATCTTAGATATAGTATATGAACATACTCAAACAGATAAAATATTACAAATACTTCCGTAACGTACTATATTAAAGACGTGGGTGTAGCCCGGGTGTAAGAAGTATTTTTCATATATATATATATATATATATATATATATATATATATATATATATATATATATATATATATTGTGGCATCTCGCTAAAATCACTACTAGAAAATCGCGTTGTTTTTCTGCATTGCATCATCATGACCGCATGCTCATATCATCATGCCTCATTGCATTTGAGCATCGTCATGTCATCATGTATGGTTTTGTCAAAAACTATTTTTAAAAAGTCTGGTTTTGTTTTCTAAATATTCCCCGTCTTAATTTCAACTCAAAACTCCGGGCTTTTCCGGGTATTTTATTTTTGTCTAAAAACGGATTACAAAAAGTTTTTCAAAATAAATAAAAGTTTAATTTATTTTGTTAGGAGCCAGCCAGCCAAGCCTAACAGCCTAGTCGGCCACCTCCAGTTAAAACCTAATTTAGCTATCCTAACCAAACTCTAACCCCAAACCATCCCCCACCCAGCCACCACCACCCTCCTCTCTCCACCCCAAAGACGCTGCCACCTCACCCGGCCACTCCTCAGGCGCCACCCCCCCCTCCTCGCCCCACGCCCCCCCCCACCGGCACGCCACCCCTCACCACCCCCCCCCCCGCCACCACCCCCCTGCCCCACTCCCAATCCCACACCCCACCCCCACCTTGGACACGCACCCCACACACAACACACACACAACGCACGCACGCAACACGCTACATGCCAGCGCGCCCTAGCCCCAACCCGCGCGCGACGCGACCGCTCCCGCCAACCGCACACCGCCCCTGGCCCGCGTCCCCATCCACCTGGTCCCTCCTCCCGACAACCACCTACACGCGCCCCATGATCCCATCCCCGTCCCCAACCCCGCTCCCCACCTGCCCCGATCCCCACGCAACCTCCTTCCTCCATCGCCTCGCCACCAGGGCTCGGCCTCGCACGTCCTCACCACTCCCCTCTCCCTGACCCCGTTTCGGCGCCTCCGTCATCGGCCTCCTCGCCACCCCTCTCGTCGGCCTTCCTCGCCACGGTCCCCGCCGCCCCGGAGCCGGCCTGCCTTCCGCGCCACCATGGCCGCTCCTGCGAACCACCTCGCCCCCGCCTCCCTTCGCGCATGGTCACCGCCAACCGTGACGTCGCGCCGCTGCCCCGGCCGCTCGCTGCACTGCCACCGCCACCTGAAACTGTCGCCGCCTTTGTCTGCTTCCGCCGTGGCTTCCGCCGAGGTCCTCGTCACCGGCGACACCCTGGGCCTGCTCTCCCTCGACCCCGGGCGCCCGCATCCTGTAGCCACGGCGACGACCGCGTCCCGTCTTTCGTGCCAAGCGCTGATGCGGTCGGCATCGCCTCGTCATCCTCGAACCGGAACACCCTGCGTCGGCCCTCCTCCAAGGTGTCCCTGTCGGCATGTAGCTCTGCTGCCTTCTCTTTGTCCGCGTGCATCAAGTCCACATCCTCGACATCATGCGCGCGTCTGTTGTCGTGCTACATCCCTGTGCCTGAATCGCTCATGGTTTTGGCACGGCACGATGTACTGTGAATATTTGTGATATGGTGCGAGTGGTGTTTTCGTACGTGGACATGAAGATGCTAATCCCGTAACAACAAGATGGAAGCCGGTGCCCCCAAGATCTCCTTCACGGAAACCTCAAGTACTTCTTCATGGTGCCCCCGAGGACCCCGGCACCGATCCCAAGTCCGCCATCGACGAATAAGGTGGAACTCCAAGGCCTTCGATGCGGAACGCCATGCTCTTCTACACGGAGTATATGTCCGAAGCCCTATCCCCGTTCCCGGAGGCAAAGTTCAAACCCGAAGACCACCAAGCTCTCCTTCCCGAAACAAGTACTTCGTCACGGATCCGATGCCCGAGAACCCGGAACGCCAAGCTCTCCTTCTGTTGACCGAGACCGATCCCGTCAAACCGTCCCCCCCGTCGAACCCTGCCGAACCCCGAACCCCTGGAACCAAGATCATCCGAACCCAGATGTGTGACCCTAAGCCTCTATTTTTATAATATGACATATACATGTCGCATCATTAAATCATCATGCTTGCATACATGTCATCTGGTGGGTTGGGTTAAATAGTCGATTCACCCAAATTAAATATGGAAGCCATATGCGAACTTTTCTAGTCTTATATCAGCTCCATTTAAATTTGCGTAGCGAACCGATGCCCTGTTTTGTCTTGCTAATCCAACATTTAAATTGCGGGGTACCTAAACAACTTGAACCGTCTAATTAATTGTCGGGGCCCCGGTTCCGCTTAATACTGCCATTGCACCGCATCTGCATCATATCATAAGCATGCCGGATCTTCTGCCGTAGTATTAAATATTGCGTCCGGTGTTTCTTTTAGTGCTTTGCTTCTTCGCGGATTAGGCCGATGAGTTGATGCGAGTATCGACAAGTTCTCCGGATATGAACCTTCGACAGTGTTTCCCAGGCGAGCATCGCTTCCCCTTCTACCTATTTTGCATTTATAGTCTTTATTTCCTCCTATTGATCTATTGCTATCCGTGTCGCGATGCTTTAGTGTTCCGTACCAGTTATATCCTGTGCATCCTCTATATTGCCTTGGACACCTCCTATTACCTGTGTTTGGTAGATAGCTAGCCTTGCGAGTCGTAGTTGCTTACTCAGGTGCGATCTCGTGTTGTCAAGTACCCCAGTTGTTGGAATGCTGGCAGATGTTTATGGTGGAGATGATCATGACTTTAAATATAACTATTAAAATACTAGATATAACTAATGCAGAGGCATGGGTGGGCAATAGATGTTATTTGGTTCTTCCACGCTCACTTGTGTCCCGTAGGACCCCGAGTACTTGATATATGTTCCTTGACTATTCGCACTATCCACATCCGGGAGGCCTTATGGACCCTCCTGAGCCAGAGCTTGATTCATTTCTATTTCTTGGGGCCACCACGTAGTTTGGGGCTTTATTACTATCTTGTACCTATGCCATGCTTTCCCGCTTTATTTAAGATTGTGCGTGGACCACCTGTGCTGTTTTGGAACGTGGAATGTTTTCGCGGTATCGACAAGCCCAGTCACACTTTCGGGTTCCCAGTCGTTTACAGCCATTGTCACAAAACCTGGGTCCATCTCGGAGCCGGCCAACTTCGTTGCGGGTAGCTTAGTGGGGTGGCCCCCTGAAATATTTTATGAATCCTGTGATTGCTTTATCGTGAAAGCCTCGTTGGGTTTTGAATTGGTTTTTCCGAGGTTGATCGAGTGTGTGTTGCTATTTGTGCACCCCTGCAGGGTAAAACTTTCTGAAAGTTGTGTCCGCGGTTATGGACGACTTGGAGCACAGTATCTCGATCATAGACAAGCATAACTAAAGTAGTGCTATAAATTTGACTTAATATGTGACTAGTAATCAGCTCAAGTATAACACAATGGATATTAAAAATGCCAACAGCTGGTGGATCTGTGGTGACATGTGTCATACTATACCTGCCTAGTAAGTATTGTAACTCCAATGGAATGAGATAAAAGTGTCAACCAATGCTGGGTTTTGGGATTCCTCGGGACAATTCTATCTGATTAGTAAATGTTCCAACTACAACGGAATGGTGATTAAAACTGCCCACTAATTATGCTATCAGGATGACTCATGCTATCTATATTTGATTAGTAAGAGCTTCAACTATAATGGAATGAATAAAACTGCCAGCTGTGTGAGTTCCTCGGTTTGACTTCCTCGTTTGGTCTCGAGGGGGAATACCAGGATGGGTATGGTTGGTGTTAGTATCAGGTGGTTCTGAATAGGTCTTTCTTGTCTCTCTCTAATAGCCGACAGTTGTACCGAGTCTCTATAGGTTGTTTAGTGCCGTTGCGCTGCCGCTTCAGTCCACCATACCTATGTAGGCGAGAGCCGCCGAATTCTAGCCTCGCCGTGTATTGGCCTCAAAGATCGACGCTTCTTTTTCCTTTGCCCTTTGTCGGCACCCCTTTTGTTTTAGCGGGTTTGAGATCGACGTCGTTAGCAGGGTTACCCTTCCGGCTTGGCCTGGGCAGGGTTATGGACGCCATTGGTTATTCTTCAGGGATCTTAGCCCCATTTGCATCTTGTCCGTAGTCGGACGCTCTATCGTTTTCAAGGTGATTTGGATCTTTGTATATTATATCTGTATTCTTGACTCATGGAGTCATTGGTGAATATATCTGTTCTGTGGGTCCCATCAAGGACTGTTGTGTAATGGTATTACTTCGTTTTCCACCAGCACGAAGTGCTGGTGGCCCCTGAATCGTTTCTATGCGGGTTTGGCGGAAAGGGCTAAAACTTGCATAGGATCGATTTGAGGGTGTTACAGAGTGGTATCAGAGCTCAGCAGTTGCGATACCCCACAAGTCCAGCCTAGAGGATAACCTAGCTAACTGCCGAAGTAGAGTGTCAAAACTATTTTGCAAAATCGGCTAGATAGATCTGATTAGGTCTGATTTTACTCCTTACCCCTCTGCTGTTCTCCGCGTATCTCTGCGTGTTTTGAATCTGCTCTCTTATCTTTTCTTCGAGTCCAGGAATTCTCGTGGTTGGGTTTCTGTCGTACCTTCAGAGTTTCGCTTCCTTCTTTGGTAACGGTGCTTCTACATCTGGACTTCATGCTATCTGAGTAAACCTTTATCTGTGGTACCATTCTCTGTTCCTTGTTTGTGCCTTCCGGTGTTTTCCGATGCGATCACATCATCTACGCCAGATCCGATGCAGAGCCTGCATCACTCCTTTGATCCGAACCTCAATTGTCGAGATCTTCAGTCTGCTTCTGAGAATGGTTGCACGCTTTTCTACTAATTGTGTGGAGTAATAGTTTGGGTGCGTGATGGATTGGCCCCCATGCTGACTACCCTTTCTATTCGCTCTTGTACATTGAAGTGGATGAGAATGCATCGCTTCTCTCCTTCTATCAAAGCTAGAGGTGGCTTTGTTTATTGATACCTCTACCTTCGCCCTTTGTTCCCGGAGTGTTCTCTCGACGATCACGGACAACGACCTCTTGTTAGTGGTATCGCGAGGATCTACACGAAGTGAGAAGATTCAGATCTCCGACCTTCTTCCTGGTACCATGAGGCGGATCTCGAGGGCGAGATCCCTTGTTAGTGGTGTCGAATTGTGGCATCCCGCTAAAACCACTACTAGAAAATCGCGGTGTTTTTGTGCATTGCATCATCATGACCGCATGCTCATGTCATCATGCCTTATTGCATTTGAGCATCGTCATGTCATCATGCATGGTTTTGTCAAAAACTATTTTCGAAAAGCCTAGTTTTGTTTTCTAAATATTCCCCGTCTTAATTTCAACTCAAAACTCTGGGCTTTTCCGGGTCTTTTATTTTTGTCGAAAAACGAATTACAAAAGGTTTTTCAAAATGAATAAAAGTTTAATTTATTTTTTTAGGAGGCAGCCAACCAGGCCCAACAGCCCAGCCGGCCACCTCAAGTTAAAACCTAATTTACCTATCCTAACCAAACCCTAACCCCAAACCATCCCTCCACCTAGCCGCCAGCCACCCCCTCCCTCTCTCCACCCCAGCACGTGCACCACCTCACCCCGGCCACTCCCTGTGCGCCACCTCCCCCTCCCCCTCCTGGCCCCACTCCCCACACCACCTGGTCGCCACCCCTCACCAACCCCCCACACGCCACCAACCCCCTACCAAAATCACAATCCCACACCCCACCCCCACCGACCGGTTCTCTCACTCACCTACCCCGCCCAAACCGCGGACACGCGCACCCCGCACACAACACACACACACACACACAACGCACGCACGCAACACGCTACACGCTAGCGCGCCCTAGCCCTAACCCACGCGCGACGCGACCGCTTCCTCCAACCGCACACCGCCCCTGGCCCGCGTCCCCATCCACCTGGTCCCTCCTCTCGACAACCACATGCACGCGCCCCATGATCCCATCCCCGTCCCCAACCCCGCTCCCCACCTGCTCTGATCCCCACGCAACCTCCTTCCTCCATCGCTCCCCTGCAACCGCCGCCCGCCGCTAGGAGGTCGCCCCGGCCCCTGCTTCTTCCTACAACGACCCCCGCTCGACCGTCACCGCCTGACGATGCCCTCCTCGCCTCGGTCTCGTTGTCGCCCTGCGGTCCTTCCTCGCCACCAGGGCTTGTCCTCACGCGTCCTCACCACTCCCCTCTCCCTAACCCCGTTTCGGCGCCTCCGTCATCGGCCTCCTCGCCACCCCTCTCGTCGGCCTTCCTCGCCATGGTCCCCGCCGCCCCGGAGCCGGCCTGCCTTCCGCGCCACCGTGGCTGCCCCTGCGAACCACCTCGCCCCCGCCTCCCTTCGTGCAAGGTCACCGCCAATCAGGACGCTGCCGTCTGCTGCCGGCACTGCCGCTGCACTGCCATCGCCGCTTGAAACCGTCGCCGCCTTGTCTTGCTCCGCCCTCGGCTTCCGCCTCGAGGTCCCCGCAACCCCATCACCAGCGCCACCCTGGGCCTGGTCTCCCTCGACCCCGGACGCCCACATCCTGTAGCCATAGCGACGACCGCGTCCCGTCTTCCATGCCAAGCGCTGATGCGGTCGGCATCGCCTCGTCATCCTCGAACCGGAACACCCTGCGTCGGCCCTCCTCCAAGGTGTCCCTGTCGGCATGTAGCTCTGCTGCCTTCTCTTTGTCCGTGTGCGTCAAGGCCACATCCTCGACATCATGCGCACATCTGTTGCCGTGCTACATCCCTGTGCCTGAATCGCTCGTGGTTTTGGCACGGCAGGATGTACTGTGAATATTTGTGATATGGTGCGAGTGGTGTTTTTGTACGTGGACATGAAGATGCTAATCTCGTAACAACAAGATGGAAGCCGGTGCCCCCAAGTTCTCCTGCACGGAAACCTCAAGTACTTCTTCATGGCGCCCCCGAGGACCCTGGCACCGATCCCAAGTCCGCCATCGACGAATAAGGTGGAACTCCAAGGCCTTCGATGCGGAACGCCATGCTCTTCTACATGGAGCATATGTCCGAAGCCCCATCCCCGTTCCCGGAGGCAAAGTCCGAACCCGAAGACCACCAAGCTCTCCTCCTGGAACAAGTACTTCGCCACGGATCTGATGCCCGAGAACCCGGAACGCCAAGCTCTCCTTCCGTTGACCAAGACCGATCCCGTCAAACCGTCCACCCCCCCCTGTCGAACCCTGTCGAACCCCGAACCCCTGGAACTAAGATCGTCCGAACCCAGATGTGTGACCCTAAGCCTCTATTTTTATAATATGACATATACCTGTCGCATCATTAAATCATCATGCTTGCATACATGTTATCTGGTGGGTTGGGTTAAATAGTCGATTCACCTAAATTAAATATGGAAGCCATATGCGGACTTTTCTAGTCTTATATCGGCTCCATTTAAATTTGCGTAGCGAACCGATGCCCTGTTTTGTCTTGCTAATCCAACATTTAAATTGCGGGGTACCTAAACAACTTGAACCGTCTAATTAATTGTCGGGGCCCCGGTTCCGCTTAATACTGCCATTGCACCGCATCTGCATCATATCATAAGCATGCCGGATCTTCTGCCGTAGTATTAAATATTGCATCCGGTGTTTCTTTTAGTGCTTTTCTTCTTCGCGGATTAGGCCGATGAGTTGATGCGAGTATCGACAAGTTCTCCGGATATGAACCTTCGGTGGTGTTTCCCAGGCGAGCATCTCTTCCCCTTCTACCTATTTTGCATTTATAGTCTTTATTTCCTCATGTTGATCTATTGCTATCCGTGTCGCGATGCTTTAGTGTTCCGTACCAGTTATATCCCGTGCAGCCTCTATATTGTCTTGAACACCTCCTATTACCTGTGTTTGGTAGATAGCTGGCCTTGCGAGTCGTAGTTGCTTGCTCAGGTGCGATCTCGTGTTGTCAAGTACCCCAGTTGTTGGAATGCTGGCAGATGTTTATGGTGGAGATGATCATGACTTTAAATACAACTATTAAAATGCTAGATATAACTAATGCAGAGGCATCAGTGGGTAATAGATGTTATTTGGTTCTTCCACGCTCACTTGTGTCCCGTAGGACCCCGAGTACTTGATACCTGTTCCTTGACTATTCGCACTATCCACATCCAGGATGCCTTATGGACCCCCCTGAGCCAGAGCTTGATTCATTTCTATTTCTTGGGGCCACAACGTAGTTTGGGGCTTTATTACTATCCTGTACCCATGCCATGCTTTACCGCTTTATTTAGGATTGTGCGTGGAGCACCTGTGCTGTTTTGGAACGTGGAATGTTTTCGCGATATCGATAAGCCCAGTCACACTTTCGGGTTCCCAGTTGTTTACAGCCATTGTCACAAACCCTGGGTCCGTCTCGAAGCCGGCCAACTTCGTTGCGGGTAGCTCAGTAGGGTGGCCCCCTGAAATATTTTGAATCCTGTGATTGCTTTGTCGTGAAAGCCTCGTTGGGTTTTGAGTTGGTTTTTCCGAGGTTGATCGAGTATGTGTTGCTATTTGGGCACCCCTGCAGGGTAAAACTTTCTGAAAGCCGTGTCCGCGGTTATGGATGACTTGGAGCACAGTATCTCGATCATAGACAAGCATAACTAAAGTAGTGCTATAAATTTGACTTAATATGTGACTAGTAATCAGCTCAAGTATAACGGAATGGATATTAAAAATGCCAACAGCTGGTGGATCTGTGGTGACCTGTGTCATACTATACCTGCCTAGTAAGTATTGTAACTCCAATGGAATGAGATAAAAGTGTCAACCAATGATGGGTTTTGGGATTCCTCAGGACAATTCTATCTGACTAGTAAATGTTCCAACTACAACGGAATGGTGATTAAAACTGCCCACTAATTATGCTATCAGGATGACTCATGCTATCTATATTTGATTAGTAAGAGCTTCAACTATAATGGAATGAATAAAACTGCCAACTGTGTGGGTTCCTCGGTTTGACTTCCTCGTTTGGTCTCGAGGGGGAATACCAGGATGGGTATGGTTGGTGTTAGTATCAGGTGGTTCCGAATAGGTCGTTCTTGTCTCTCTCTAATAGCCGACAGTTGTACCGAGTCTCTATAGGTTGTTTAGTGCCGCTGCGTTGTCGCTTCAGTCCACCATACCTATGTAGGCGAGAGCCGCCGAATTCTAGCCTCATTGTGTAATCGGCCTCGATCGACGCCTCGCTTTTCCTTTGCCCTTTGTCGGCACCCCTTTTGTTTTAGCAGGTTTGAGATCGACGTCGTTAGCAGGGTTACCCTTCCGGCTTGGCCTGGGCAGGGTTATGGACGCCATTGGTTATTCTTCAGGGCTCTTAGCCTTATTTGTATCTTGTCCGTAGTCGGACGCTCTATTGTTTTCAAGGTGATTTGGATCTTTGTATATTATATCTGTATTCTTGACTCATGGCGTCGTTGGTGAATATATCTGTTCTGTGGATCCCATCGAGGACTGTTGTGTAATGGTATTACTTCGTTTTCCACCCGCACGAAAGTGTCTGGTGGGCGTCCTTGAATCGTTTCTATGCGGGTTTGGCGGAAAGAGTTAAAACTTGCATAGGACCGATTTGAGGGTGTTATATATATATATATATATATATATATATATATATATATATATATATATATATATATCTTTACTATGAAAAGTCTAGAGGTAGGTTCGTCTGCACAGCTTTTCCGTCTAAAATTTTCTGGTCCGTTTTGCCCCTGGCTATCTGAGGATTTTACCAAAGGAGCCACCGCCAAGTAAACCGTGTTCATCCCGATTCCCGACACCTCTGCCCGAACACAAGGCTCGTCTTTCCCCTTCGTCCCCCTGGAATTGCGACCCCTCTGCGCCCGTTGGCAAGTCGCCACGGGGTTCGGCGTCACGGTCGCGAATGTCCAGGTAGAGAGCAGAGGCGGCGGCGTCCGATGGCGTGTGGGCGGTGCGGAATAGGCCAAACGTCAGCGGCGGCGGCGGACTGCTGCTTCTGGCATCCTGGACTTGGCGCCGCGCTGCCGCCCAGCTTGCGTCCGTCCCTACCACCGCCAAGCACCGGCGTCCTGAACATGGCGCCGCGCTGCCGCCCAGCTCGCATCGTTTCCCGTGGCACTCTGCACCTCGCCTCCGTCGCTGCCGCCGCCAAACACGACAGCGGCCGCGCCCTTCTCTGCAGCGCCGCACGACGCACGACCGCCCCAGCCTACTCCACTCTCCGCACACTCACGTCGCCACCTACCCCGCACCCACCACGTCTCCCAGGGCTCCACCGCCCTCTAGCCCTCCTCTGGCGAGTCAAGCCCCCGTCTCCCTCGACCCGAGTCCTCCATCCCGATTAGCTCGCAGTGGTCGTCCTGGCATCCTGCACGACCTGACATTTTCCCAATCCTTTTTCCTGAGGATCTCGATGTCTATCCATCTAAGGGAGAAGGGCACGGAAAGAATCATCTATCCGAGGAGAGAGCTACGGGAGTCACTGGAGGGTGAGAGCGAGTCAGTGAGAGGCCGGAGAGGCGGACGGGTGTCGCGCAAGCACGGGTCGTGTTCATGCACCGACGGTGTTGCCGCGCTGGCCCGTAGACGCCTTCACCTTCTCCCGTAGGCCCTGTCGGCTCCACGGGGCTGCATCCGCCTTACTCGGCTGAGGAGAGAGCAGCGAGAGTCGCCGACGGGTGAGAGGGAGTCAGGGAGAGACTGGAGAGAACAGCGGGTGTCGTGTAAGCGCGGGTCGCGTTCGCGCACCCACGGCGCTAGCCTGCAGTTTCCTTAACCTCCTCCCGTAGGCCCCGTCGGCTCTGGGGACAAAACGCCCCATGCCATCAGCTGAGGGGAGCGCCGACCGTTCTTGCACTTGCACCAGCCGAGCACATGTGCTAGCTAGCTCGCTGCTACGCACCACCGTCCGTCCCTCTTCCCGACGCGCTGTGGCATCAATGCAGCCCAGGTTCATGATCTCGTGAATCCAGCTGATTGTACAGCCGCTCAGTGATTCGGCAGATATGGCACGGAGATCCGATGTGGGGATTACAATGGAGGTGGTCGATTCATATTCAAGTGGAAGTTTCTCTGAACATTTATCTTGTCCAACATGGTATTGCAGTTGTAATATACCGTCCTATAAACATTTATACTTTAGCTTTTTTAGATGTACTCCTTCTGTTTGGAAATATAAGATGTTTTAGATTTGTGAAGCTAATGTATCTAGACATCTTTTAGTCTGTAGATTCATCTGAACCTATATACTAAAAAATATCTAGATACATTTGTTATATTTCCAAACGGAGGGAGTAAGCCACAACAAACGACACACCAGATCAGTGGAGAGTTAGAGTCTGTCCACAACAGCGTGGATGGTCAGGTACCAAATGCAAAGAATTTGCTTGCGAAATCTCGTGGCCTGTGACAAGGTCAATTCCTTGTGTTGTTTAGCATTCCTAACTTGCGGATCTCTCATGTATCTCTCTGTTTCGGTCATTTTTCGTGAATGAATTGAGATACACGGGTGAAGAGCTCAAGATACTAGCGTCGAAGAACCATTTGATGAGAAAAGGCTGAGATGGAGATCAAGAAAGCTGAGGCATATATTTAGTTTCCATGATTCCACTTTTGATTCTTCCTGTAATGTTACTAATTACTTGTCGTTTAAAAATAGTTAGTGAGGGAGGAGAGGACTCAAGGAACCCGTTGGAGAACTGAAGTGGCGTCGGGAGGGGTTAAATGCAAAACGGTCAAGGGAGTTGGGTGCTCTCCTAGGGTTTCACTTTGGGAACCGGTTGGGCCTTCGAAGCCTGATTTGGGCCAGCAGCTGGGCCAAGGCTGCAGTCTTGATAGGATGGGGTTGCCTCTGCCCTTATTTAAAAAAAAACATTCTCTTTGTTTTATTTTGAATTCATAAGAAAGAAAAAGAAGAGAGGGGGCTTGAAAAAATATTTCAAAACAGGCTCCATGTAGTTTAATTTTTCAATTGTTTATATTATCGAAACAAGTTTTCAAACAAATATCCCAAATACCAATATTTTGGTTTTCAAACAGGAGAAGGTTTAAACCACATAGGAAATTTACCAGAAAAATAGGATTTAGAAAAATACTCCCACAATTCCAGATTTATTATCGTAGCTTTGGTCCAATTTGGTCTAGATATGCATATATCTAGAATATGTCAAGATGTGCATGATGTAATGATGATGCCAAAAACATAGACAACACACAACTCTAATAAGCGGTATTTTCAAGACATTACAATCTATATCACTAAAAAGTCACCTCGAGATCCACACTAAGGTCGAGGTAAACAGTTGGTTAAACTATAGAATCTTCCAGTGTTCGGATGCCCTCCATTAAAAAAGTTTCTCTTTTAGTGCTTTTCCATTCTCCTTTATCTATTATATATTAAATTTAAAATTAAAACCCGTTGCAACGATATATATATATATATATATATATATATATATATATATATATATATATATATATATATATATATATACTAGCACAATGCCCGCTGTGCAAGAAAAAATGTTGTCTTGGTTACTCTATCTTATAATCAGCATCACTTTTGTTATAAATTGGTCATGTTGCTAATTGTCGCTAATCTTCAATGTATCTTTGAGGTAGGGTTAGGTTCTTCATGAACACGTGTTAATTGTTTGTGGTATACCTCTTTGCATTAGGCATGTTGCTTGAATACAGTTCACAATGTACTAAGTTTTCTTGTATGTAGTAAATCTTCCTTTAGGTTGCTAAAATAAGTTTTAAAATGCCAGTTCAATCTCGCCGCATGTACCACCCTAGCTGCTGCACTCTCATGTTCACAAAATCACTGAAAATAACTATTCATATATACAACTTCAACATCCTACTTCCTTAGAGGCATCATTTCAAACTCAACGACCTCATCATTAGCCTTCAAATATCTGAATCTCTAGAAAAACTATTCTTTTCGACAAAAAAGAAAAACTATTGCATTTGAGTCTTACACAACTGTTTCGAGCAATCTTGCAAAAGCAAGCACCATCTCACTGCACGTTTACTATGAAAACCATTTCATTTTTTTTGTTATTATCTCATTGGTGAACAGGAAGGTCGCCAAGTGGCTAACAAATATGGAGTGAATACAAATACACTCGACTGAATTGGTCTGAAGCTGTATAAAATTTTCAATTCCTGGTGCTAATGTAGTACTGTTGAATCAAATACACGAGAACTCTCACCACGTTACCCCTCTATGTCCAGAGAGATACTACCAGTTCATTGCTCTTATACCCATAGTTATGTATGTATTCGTGGATTGCAAAATAGGCTCTCGGACAGTCAGCAGAAACTCATCTTTAACAGCAGTGCGCTTTGATTTCTCGTCGTTTTCTACAAAAAAAAGCTTTGGCTGGACAGTCACACACTTGAATGGTGTACCACGAGAAGATAAGCAAGCGATACTGTACATGATAAACTGCTAGCGTTGGCACAGGCGCACCATGTGTCCTGGCTGAAGTGGCACGCGCACCGTGTGTCCTGGCTAAAGCATCCGGCGGAGTAGGCAGTGACGACGAGCCTGATAGTGGAACAGACATGCCGTGGTTGTACCAGCGGGCGCCTCGCCGGCAAGTACGTCGCCATCATCGAACTCTTAGATGGCTAGCGCTTCGCTGCCCACCACGATGTAGCGCTTGACCTGCTCCACCACTCCACATGCACAGTGGGGTCTGGACTCTCGAGTCAAGGTGGACGCTCCCACCTACTACACATGCAAACAGCGTGTCCACACCACTACCACGACACCGCAGGGAGTCATTCCTGACCTCTATCCCGAAACAACACAAGAACATCGCCCTACGCTCCTACCACTGGTGGAAAAATGGCCTCTAGTCCCGGTTCATAGTGAATGATTCTAGAAAACGGGACAATCACTGGGACTAATGTTAGTCCTTCGTTGACCGGGACCAATGGGTCTCCACATGGGCGGACGAGCTACGAGGGGGGTGGATCATTGGTCCCGGTTCATGGGAAAACCGACCATGGAATCCCACGTGGCAGCACGAGGCAGACGGGGTGGATCATTGGTCCCAGCTTCTTGACACGAACCGGATCGTTGGTCTCGTGCCACAGGATTTTCGCTATTTATTTTACGTCATGGCGGATTTTGTGCCTTGGCGAGATTTCGTGCTATTTTTTCTCGCGAGCAGGATTTTTATAAATTTAATGGTACTACATATATACAGCAATAATGAAACCACGATATATATATATATTACACATCTTGCATGATCACAAATATATACACCGTCTCATCCGTCTTCTTGGTCGAAACATATTATAATTACAAACGATAGTCTCACACGAATTTGATCTAATTTACATTTCTTTTATACACTTCACCCTTCCAAATGAAGTGGATAATAGTATTCTCCTTTCGGATCTATGATGTGTTCTAACAAGAATCCGACAATTTCCTCTTGAATTGCTTGCACGCGTTCTTGTGATAGAAGACCGTCCCGCATCCGTTCGATCTAATATAAAGAAGGGGATCAATATATATGAATGAAACTAAACACAATTGATGGTAATAAAATAAAGTTGTGATTATTGTTTATCGTACTTCAATTTTTTTGATGTTCCGGTCTGCCCCCTCCTCTTTGGTCGTCTGACGAATAAACTCGCAGACATAGTATCCACATAAGTTATTCCCGGCTTCCTGCCTCAAGCACTTTACGAGAACGGAGTTCAATCAAAATAATAATCAAGCATGATAATGGTGGTATTGAAACTAGAATCAAAGAGATGCGTGGATCTAGCAAGTAGTACTTACAGGCAATGGTTGAAATGTAAGCCCTGGCTTCCAAACACCCCTAGTTTTGGCGGTGAACCGTTTCCAAGCCCTCTAGAGGCATTTCTGCATGTCCGCCCACTTTTCTAATGGTGTGCTTTTCGAGTCCAGGACTTTTACTACTCCGGTGTCAACAGAAATGATTAAAAGAATATAGTGGAAGCTTGACACACTAACAAAATATAACACGAGTCAATTATACGCTTAACATCGAGTAATCAAAAATAGAATGTGTACAAGACAGTAACACTCACATAGCGTTGTAAGGAAATAGTATTTCCCTTCTGTTGCTGAAATACTTCAACGCTTTAAACAAGTTATCCTCTATCTCTTTGGGATTTGTTTTTAGAGTAACTTCATGAACGCAATTACAGTCAACAAACCCAAGGTCAAAGATTTGTCCTTTGTTGCATTCTTGAATCTTCATTCTACATATATAATTACTATAGTGATTTGTAAGATTATACAATCACGAATGAGATGAGCTAGAAAGACTTAATTACAGAAATTAATAATACTTACAAACAATAGGCACTGACGATAGCTTTGCCGAGGGCGTCTTGTTGGTAAAACTGAAATAATTCTGGAAATTCAATCAGTATGAAGCCATCTCCATGACCGTAATGGTGGTGTTTATATACAGCATAGATCCAGTTTTTGGAATCAGCACAGGCTTGGATGTACCATTTATGCAATCTTCGCATTTTTTTGGTAGATCTTTGACTAAGTCGGGTTTGACGAGGAGCCTCAGATTGGTACACGTATGCTGTTTCTTGGTACCCCTCGAACTCATGCATACGGCTCATGTACTCAGTAATAGACAGTTCATATAATTGGGCTTTTTCTCCATACAGTCGAACAAACTCCGGATCAATGTTCGGATCATGCCGCTCCTGGATCATCCACTCATTGGTATCGTACACTTTGAGCGGTTCGATCGATTGATTTTTCTGTTGTCCGAGCTGGGCAATTTCTTTCCCGACTCTTCGCTCTTTTGCCTCAGCCGACTTGGTAATAGAGCGATTATAGTCTGATGTGAGCGCTATGGGTTGGTGAAGCTAAATCTTAAGCGCGGCTGCTTTGGCTTTATCTTCTGCGGTGACCAGGAAAAATGCCTCTGTCGGCTTTTTCTTGTTAGCCATGTTAATCTTCCACTTTTCATAATGGGCAGTTGCGGCCGCATCAGTTTCCTCATCTGTCTTCTCGCAAGGTAGCTTCTTCATATTTTGATGAGGTACTCTTGGGAGGGGCGATTGCTTACGTTTCGGTGATCGGAACGCTCTTCTTGCTTTGCTGGTGGTGCTGCCTTTAATATACTTCCGCTTTTGTCTACGAGGCTCGGGGGAGGCGGCTGAGGCGGCGGTGGAGATGGCTGAGGCGGCGATGGAGACAGTTGCTGAGCGGTGAGGCGGTGAAAGCGACTTTGTTGGAGAATGGTGAGGTGGCGGCGAAGGTGGATTTCTGCTCTGAGGAGTGGGTGGCCTTGGCGGCACATAATTTGGAAGCGTGATGCGCTCCTTTAGCCATAGAATAGCCCCCTTTGGCTTCTCCTAGTTGAGTCAGCTCCATATCTTTCCCTGCAGGGTGGTCTAGCTTCAGCTCCTCAAAATCTTCCTTCACCTCATCCACCGTGACGACAGCGTATCCTTTTGGAACCGGTCTGCAATACCAAGTTGGGTTAGACCCAATTGGTACCGCCATGCCGATCGCCGCCGTCAACCTTAAGTTCATAACCTGCACCTTTAGCTCATAACGTCCACTGGGTAGCGTTTAGGAGGAGATGTCGTCGGTGCATCATCATCAACATCATGGAGCTGCATGGAAGCGATGCTACTTTTCTTATTCGATGGGGCGTCGGTACCCTCGAATGCAGCTTCTACCACGTGCCGCTTAGATTGGCCGCTAGTACCTTGCTGGCTAAGTATATCGAGTTGATCCTGGTGCCGCTTTAATAGTTCTTCTATATTACGCAGCCGGTCTGCAGTGGCTGCTTTCTCAGCTGCCTCCCTTTCCTTTCTCCTCTGATGGCTTTTATCGGGATATCTCTTCATTTCCGGGGGAAGGCAACCTTCCACGACTTGGAGCCTGGTGTGCCTCGTGCTCGTCCGTCGTGTTCAGGATTTTTAAGGGCCCGTGTGAAGTCGTCGTTCTCTCTATCGGGAATGAACCGTCCCGCTGCAACATCATCTACTGCATTTCTAATATCGTCGATGGGCAGTAGGGGATCATCTTTGTGTTTCTGATTATATATTGCCCTCCCTTCTTTGTCCAACGTGCCCCCATGGCCGTAAAACCAGTTTCTCGCCCGTGGTGTCCATGTTGCGGGCTCTGGTATATTTCCGGCAGCTATGTAATTGACCTCAAGTGCATCCCACTTAGGCATGCAACCGGCGTAGCCAGCAGGCCCCATGTTATGATGGTATAGTTTCTTAGCAGCGTTCTCCGTATTTATCCTAGACCTTTCCTTAGCTTTCTCCGATGTCTTCTAGTTCACAAATCCTCCCACCGGTGTCTTAACTTAGCATAGCCGGCTTCATCGAAATTCGGAGTCTTCTCTACCTTGACAAAGTTATGGTACAGTTTCTTCTTCCAGTTCTTGAATGCATCGGCCATCTTGCTGAGAGCAAACTTCTTGACTCTTTGCACAAGCTCCCTTCTTGCTCTCTCCTCCTCATCTGGAGTCACATCTGGTTCTGGCAGGAGGAAATTAGTCATGAGATTGTCAAAAAGCTTATCTTTGGCGTTGTCGCCGACATACGGGACTCCACCACCGCTTGGCCGATTCCATTCTTGAACGGTGATCGGGATGTAGTCCCTCGCAAGAACTCCGCATTGCTTGACAAATTTTCTTGCGACATCGACGGGAGCTTGCGGTTCGCCATCTACACCGACCACGTCGATCCTATACCTCACAGTGTCATCCAACTTTTTTGTTGGGCCTCGTTTCGTTCTTACGGAAGAAGTTCTCGATCCGGAGGGCTAAAAGAAGAAAGAGTGTTAATATATGCATGTATATATAGACAACATCATTTTAATTACAAAAATACATATATACACCTCGCCGGTGTTTGCGAGATTTAAGGTTCCGCCGGAGCCGTCGCCTTCTTCCTTATCGGCTTCTCCCCTGTCCTAGGCTTCTACCTCACCGGAGCCGTCTCCTCGGTTGAGAGACTCACCTCCCTGACTGGAATCGTTGAGAAACTCACTCGCGACATCGATATCGATATCGATATCTTCATTTTCGCAAATCATCCCTTGGAGGATGTTTTCCTGATGTGTTGGATCCATAGTATCTGCAAGTTAAACAATCAACACATGTCATCGATAATGATATGACAAGTTAAACATAGTTGAAATTTAACCCTAAGGCATGCTTGGCAATTTAAGTGGGATCCGAATGGTTCAAACCCTAGTACAGGAGAGACCCCGAAATCACCTACGAGGGGTTAATTTCAATCTCTTATTAAACTTGTAATTAAAGTTGTTGAAAAATGCATGATTATGAGTCTATTGTGTAGATCTCATTTTTCTGAACATTTTGATATATTATACATATTTTTCTGACTTAGAAATAATTAGTTATTGAATTTATAAGATTAAACTCTTTTCTAAAATTATTTAAACAAATATTAAACTTTTATTGCGTCAGCATAGGTAAAGGCTGACGTCACCTAAGGTCGGGAACCTTTTCTCACAGATGCACTGCCTACCCACAGTGACTGACTAGTGGGGCCAGGGCCACGTCGGGCTGCCACTGTTGGCGAGCTTACTCGGCATACGTCGAGGCGCGCCACATGAGCGCCACCTTGGTGCCACATGGGCTCGTCGGAGGGCACGTCGGCCGGCGGTGGTTAGCGGCACTAGAGTGCTTGCTGGAACGCGCAGAAGGTCGGGTTCAAACGAGCGCATCGCGAGGAAGCTAACGGTGGTCGCGCCGCCCCTTATTGGCCATCGGAGCGTCGTCTGCGACGGCGGCCGACGGTGAACGTGGCGCTCGGCGGCGACGGTGGTGGGCGAGAGAGAGAGAGAGAGAAAGGAGGTCTGGAGGACCAGCGGCTCACCGAAGCGATGGGCGACTTCGGCGAGGAGCTTCGGAAGCGGCAACGCGGCGGAGTCGGGCGAGCGGTGACCGTGGCGTCGATTTCTAGCGTGCGCGGTCGATTCCTCAGACGGTGGTGGCGCGGCGGCGGCGGGCGTCGATGACGTGAAGCGGTCGCTCTAGATTTGGGCAGCCTGCCGGCGTGATTTTGCTCCGCCGCAAATTTTCCTTAGCCGCGCGTCGATGTGCTCTGTGAATTGGGGGCAGTTGGGGAGGAGGAAGGCCGGGGCTGTTAACTGTACAGACCATTGGTCCCGGGTCATTCCAATAACCAGGACCAAAGGACCAACGGTCCCGGTTCGTGCCACCAACCGGGACCAAAGGTCTGGGGCACGAGCGTTGTTGTGCTGCCACGTGCACGGCCTTTGGTCCCGGTTAGTCCTACCACCCGCGACCAAAGGATCAACGGTCCCGATTCGTGCCAACAACCGGGACCAAAGGCGTGTTAATGGCAGCGCGCGCATCCAGGGATCATCGATCCCGGTTCATGGGACGAACCGGGATCGTTGACCCGTTTTTTTATTTTAGCAAACCTTTTGGTTTTCCCGCCATTTTCAAATTTGTTTCTTCTTTAATTAATAAGATGTTTCAATTTAAGATGATTATTTATTTGGAATTTTAAAAAACTTTTAACAGGAAAAGTGCTTCAATTTAAATAACTAAGCAAAAACCATTTTCTGTTTTCAAATATTTTTATTTGAACTATACAATTGTACAATTTACAATTAAAATTGCATTAACAAAATATTTATTGCATAATTTGGAATTTTAAAAAACTTTTAACATGAAAAGTGCTTCAATTTAAATAACTAATCAAAAACCATTTTCTATTTTCAAATATTTTTATTTGAACTATACAATTGTACTATTTACAATTAAAATTGCATTAACAAAATATTTATTGCATAATTTGGAATTTTAAAAAACTTTTAACAGGAAAAGTGCTTCAATTTAAATAACTAATCCAAAACCATTTTCTGTTTTCAAATGTTTTTATTTGAACTATATAATTATACTATTTACAATTAAAATTGCATTAACAAAATATTTATTGCATAATTTGGAATTTTAAAAAACTTTTCAAGATTTGAACTACAAGTACATGATATAATGCTTGTGAATTTTTAAAAAAATCATTTATAGGTTCACAACATGCTATTTCATCAGAGGTCCACTTCAAGTTCAGCGAGGCTCAGCCCCGGGCTAAGAAGCTAGAATCAGGGCATAGTTTGTGATAATGTGCCCATATTGTGCACACATGTGCATCTTGGGATGGCTTACGATGTTGCAAGAGGAAGTTTTCCCTTTCGACACACGGAAAAGCCAATTTCCATTTTTTAGGTTCCGAAATCGGGGTGTTCTGTGAAGCAACCACCAAATTAAAGTTTGGCATTGGTACCAAACCATTTTTTCAAAAATACTATACCACCTTATATGGACAATTTCCCAACCGATGTATCTGGAACCTTTCTGTCCATCCCTCATGAAAAAGACAAATTCCTATCGAATCGGCAGGAGGTTGCCAAGATTTGAACTACAAGTACATGATATAATGCTTGTGATTTTTTTTAAAAATCATTTATAGGTTCACAACATTCTATTTCATCAGAGATCCACTTCAAGTTCAGCGAGGCTCAGCCCCGGGCTAAGAAGCTTCATGCCCGCCATTTTGAATATAGTTTGAAACGGGCATAAGAAATTCAAAAATGATCCAAACAATGTGAAACATTCGCGTGGTGTCATATTATGTGTCGCAGTTGCAAGGAAAAATATTGAACTTGAAAAATTGCAAACATCATAAAAATCCTTCACAAAATGACCTATCATGTTCGAGGTTTCATGGCATTTAGGTCAAACCACCAACGTTATGGCTAGATCAGGGCATAGTTTGTGATAATGTGCCCATATTGTGCACACATGTGCATCTTGGGATGGCTTACGATGTTGCAGGAGGAAGTTTTCCCTTTTGACACACGAAAAAGCCAATTTCCATTTTTGAGGTGCCGAAATCGGGGTGTTCTGTGAAGCAACCACCAAATTAAAGTTTGGCATTGGTACCAAACCATTTTTCAAAAATACTATACCACCTTATATGGACAATTTCCCAACCGGTGTATCTGGAACCTTTCTGTCCATCCCTCATGAAAAAGACAAATTCCCGCCGAATCGGTAGGAGGTTGCCAAGATTTGAACTCCAAGTACATGATATAATGCTTGTGAATTTTTAAAAAAAACATTTATAGGTTCACAACATGCTATTTCATCAGAGATCCACTTCAAGTTCAGCGAGGCTCAGCCCCAGGCTAAGAAGCTTCATGCCCGCCGTTTTGAATATAGTTTGAAACGGGCATAAGAAATTCAAAAATGATCCAAACAATGTGAAACCTTCGCGTGGTGTCATATTATGTGTCACAGTTGCAAGGAAAAATATTGAACTTGAAAAATTGCAAACATCATAAAAAATCCTTCACAAAATGACCTATCATGTTCGAGGTTTCATGGCATTTAGGTCAAACCACCAATGTTATGACTAGAATCAGGGCATAGTTTGTGATAATGTGCCCATATTGTGCACACATGTGCATTTTGGGATGGCTTGCAATGTTGCAGGAGGAAGTTTTCCCTTTCGACACAGGAAAAAGCCAATTTCCATTTTTGAGGTGCCGAAATCGGGGTGTTCTATGAAGCAACCACCAAATTAAAGTTTGGCATTGGTACCAAACCATTTTTCTGTTGGAGATATGCCCAAGAGGCAATAATAAAGTGGTTATTATTATATCTTTAAGTTTAGGATAAATGTTTACATCCCATGCTATAATTGTATTAACAGGAAACATTAATACTTGTGTGTTTTGTAAACATAAAAGAGTCCCTAGTAAGCCTCTTGTTAAACTAGCTTGTTGATTAATGGATGATCATGGTTTCCTGATCATGGGCATTGGATGTTGTTAATAACAAGATCATATCATTAGGAGAATGATGTGATGGACACACACCCATAGTAAGCATAGCATAAGATCAAGTCATTAAGTTCGTATTGCTATAAGCTTTCAAATGCATAGTAACCTAATCCTTCGACCATGAGGTTATGTTAATCACCATCACCGGATGGGTACTTTGATGACATCAAACACCGCTTCGTAACTGGGTGGTTATAAAGGTGTCATTGGGTATTCTAAAAGTATGTGTTGAAGCGCATGGACCAAGATTGGGATTTGTCCATCCATATGACGGATAGATATGCTCTGGGCCCTCTCGGTGGAATGTCATCTAGTTAGCTTGCAAGCATGTGACTAGGTCACAAGGGATGACATAACATGGAACGAGTAAATAGTACTTATCAGTAACAAGGTAGAACTAGGTATGGAGATACCGACGATCAAACCTCGGATAAGTAGAATATCGCGTGACAAAGGGAATTGGTTTCGTATGTTAATGGTTCTATCGATCACGAAGTCATCGTTGAATATGTGGGAGCCATTATGGATCTCCAGATCCCGCTGATGGTTATTGATTGGAGAGGTGTCTTCATCATGTCTGCATATTCACGAACCGTAGGGTGACACACTTAAGGTTCGAAGTTATTTTAAGTAGATATGGAATATGCGTTGGAGACCGAATGTTGTTTGGAGTCTCAGATTGGATCCGGGACATCACGAGGAGATCCGAAATTGTCCGGAGAATAAGATTCATATATTGGGGATCATTTTCTAAGTTAGGAAATGTTCCGGAGTGTTTGTATGGAGATTCTAGAAGGTTTCGGAATGTTCTGGAAGGTTCTAGAAGATTTCTTGGAGTTTGCTTGAAAACCAAGAAAGGATCAAGGAGTCTTTGTGGGGCAAGACACGGATTCGTGGGGGAGGAGGATTCTCCCTCCAAATGGCTGCCAGGAGGGAGGGAGTCCTACTAGGACTCCTCCCATGGCGCCTCCTCCTTAAATAGAGGGAGGCGCCACCCCTAGATCTCTCCCATAACAAACCCTAGTCGCCGCCTCTCCTCCTCCTTCGCTCTGCTCGGCTTAGGCGAATTTTCATTCTCCACTACCACCACCACACCGTCAGGTCTTTGGGATTCCATGGAGAAGATCTACTACCTCTGCGCTTCTTTGGAGCAGGAGAGGAAGGTCCGCTTCGACTCGCATGTTTAACTGATCATGGAAGCGCTTTAACGCTACGGAAGGATCGTCTACTCGATCTTGAGATAGGCAAGTGATCGACTACATCAACCCCGAGATCTAATCTCGTAACGCTTTCGGTTCTACGAGGGTTAGTACAGATCTATCTCGTTGCACATGTCTAATAGATTAGATCTTGGCTTTTATCTAGATTAGATCTAGGTTTTGTTCGTTCTTGCGGTAGAATTTTTTTGTTTTCCATGCTACGAATCCATCATTTTCAAAAATACTATACCACCTTATATGGACAATTTCCCAACCGGTGTATCTGGAACCTTTCTGTCCATCCCTCATGAAAAAGACAAATTCCTGCCAAATCGGTAGAAGGTTACCAGATTTGAACTACAAGTACATGATATAATGCTTGTGAATTTTTAAAAAAATCATTTATAGGTTCACAACATGCTATTTCATCAGAGATCCACTTCAAGTTCAGCGAGGCTCAGCCCCGGGCTAAGAAGCTTCATGCCCGCCGTTTTGAATATAGTTTGAAACGGGCATAAGAAATTCAAAAATGATCCAAACAATGTGAAACCTTCGCGTGGTGTCATATTATGTGTCACAGTTGCAAGGAAAAATATTGAACTTGAAAAATTGCAAATATCATAAAAAATCCTTCACAAAATGACCTATCATGTTCGAGGTTTTATGGCATTTAGGTCAAACCACCAATGTTATGGCTAGAATCAGGGCATTGTTTGTGATAATGTGCCCATATTATGCACACATGTGCATCTTGGGATGGCTTACGATGTTGCAGGAGGAAGTTTTCCCTTTCGACACACGAAAAAGCCAATTTCCATTTTTGAGGTGCCGAAATCGGGGTGTTCTGTGAAGCAACCACCAAATTAAAGTTTGGCATTGGTACCAAACCATTTTTCAAAAAATACTATACCACCTTATATGGACAATTTCCCAATCGGTGTATCTGGAACCTTTCTGTCCATCCCTCATGAAAAAGACAAATTCCTGCCGAATCGGTAGGAGGTTGCCAAGATTTGAACTACAAGTACATGATATAATGCTTGTGAATTTTAAAAAAAATCATTTATAGGTTCACAACATGCTATTTCATCAGAGATCCACTTCAAGTTCAGCGAGGCTAAAGATGTCGGTGGGATAAGGACGCGTGGGTAACCTTTAGTCCCGGCTGGTGGGTGCAATCGAGACTAAAGATGCCGGTGGGATAAGGACGCGTGGGTAACCTTTAGTCCCGGCTGGTGGGTGCAACCGAGACTAAAGCTGTCGGTGGGATAAGGACGCGTGGGTAACCTTTAGTCCCGGCTGGTGGGTGCAACCGAGACTAAAGATGCCGGTGGGATAAGGACGCGTGGGTAACCTTTAGTCCCGGCTGGTGGGTGCAACCGAGACTAAAGCTGTTGGGGAAAGGGTTGGGAAATCTCCCGTGGCGGAGCTTCTCGAAGATGTCGTTGGTGCACACGCCCTACGACATCTTCGGAAGCTCCGCCTCGGAAATTTTTTCCTACAAGCCCGTGAAAGACTCCATCTCCTCTAACAGTGTTGGGGAATAGGTTGAGAAACCCCCGTGGCGGAGCTTCTCGAAGATGTCGTTGGTGCACACGCCCTACGACATCTTCGGAAGCTCCGCCTCGGAAAAATTTCCCTGCAAGCCCGTGAAAGACTCCATTACATAAAGTTTCGATACATCACATAAAGTTTCCATACATTACATAGATTTACATAGGGTTTAGGGTTTAGGATATGAATCCTTCGTTGCGTATGTCGATCCCTTGCCTATGATCGCTTCTCAGGCCGTAACCATGGAGCATCTTCTTTGCTTAACGGGATGCTTGGGTCAGTTTTCACGGTGAAGGGAAGAATTTCATCAAACTTATCATCATCTGCTGACATGTCTGTCTTGTCCTCGACTCCCGCGATGTTTCTTTTCCCTAAAATAACTATGTGACATCGGGGCTCATCGTGTGATGTATTCGTTTCCTTATTTTTTCTTTTTTGCGGTCTAGAGGACATGTCCTTCACATAAAAAACCTGAGCCACATCATTGGCTAGGACGAATGGTTCGTCTCTGTAACCAAGATTCTTGAGATCCTTGTTGTCATTCCGCATAGCTGGTCTACCTTTACCCCTTCTCCATTCATGTTGACCCAACTGCACCGAAACAATGGGACCTTAAAAGTAGGTCCATAGTCAAGTTCCCATATCTCCTCTATGTAACCATAGTATGTGTCCTTTTTCCCATTCTCGCATGTTGCATCAAAGCGGACACCACTGTTTTGGTTGGTGCTCTTTTTATCTTGGGCAATCGTGTAAAATGTATTCCCATTTATCTCGTACCCTTGGAAAGTCAATACAGTCGCAGATGGTGTCGCGGCCAACAAATAGAGCCGATCTCCAATATTGGTGTCATTCATGAGATGTAATTGCAACCAAGTGCCGAAAGTCTCCATGTGATTTTTTTAATCCAGTAGTCATCCTTCCCCGGGAACTTGGAGCGTACAACATTCATGTGTTCCTCGATATACGGAGCCACGAAGGTAGAACTTTGGAGAACTATGTAGTGTGCTCGATTCAAAGAATGTCCGTCCCTAAATATCATTGCTTTCTTTCCTAGCGTGCCTTTTCCACCCAGTCTCCCCTCATACCGTGATTCAGGAACACCAATCGGCTTAAGGTCAGGAAGAAAGTCTACACAGAACCCAATGACCTCCTCTGTTCCATAGCCCTTGGAGATGCTTCCTTCTGGCCTAGCATGGTTACGAGCATATTTCAAATTATTCACTAGTTAAATAAAATTTAAAAGAGAAGGTATGGCTGTAAGTTGCCACGAATCATTACATAAAAGCGATATCTAATATGTAATCAAGTTTGATAATTTCTGCCCATCAAAATGAAAATAAAAGTTATGACATTTCCTTTGGACCTACTTAGTCGATGAACCCGCTTATTCATTAATCATCGAGCATACTCCAAGTCAAGGGCACTGAAATTTTTGTTAACTCGCAAGGCGCGATCATTTCTCGCATGTTAGGGCTCCACGCTTTTCGTTCAACGAGTCTTCCGTCCGGTTACTGTAGATTCCGGATTCTGGCCAATCGCACTACGTAGCGTCATCGCATGTCATGAGAGCCTTCTCCTTTCCTTTTTTTCGCCATTCGTTCCTGATTTTTATAGCACCCGGTAAAACCACTACTAGAAAATCGCATGTTGTTTCTACTTTGTGCATCATCATGTTCATCATGCCACATTGCATGGAACATATAATTAAACTATTGCATTAATATTGTTGCACTTGTACTTGGTTATTGCTAAATTGTATTTGACATTTCCATTCGACTCGTCTATTCTTCTACCCTCTATTCTAATCTCTAGTTGGTGCCATTTGACCATAATATTCAAATTATATTTAATTGAGTCTTGCTATTATATAATTGCTAAATGCCCAAATTGAGTTGGGGCATCTCTTTTAAATGGCATTCTATCCTTATCATACCTGTATATCTTGCCATATCAATGTCACTCTAGTTCCTACTATGCATGCACCTATGGGCTCCTATTTTATTTTTACTTGGATTCAAATCATGCCTATATGCTAAATGTGTGGATCCTTCTTATTCATTTGGTCATCTTCCTCTAATCCTTTATTTCATCCATTCTATCTATTCCATATCCCATTTTGAACTTCATCTCTTCTTTATTCATTATTTTAAGTCGTCTTTTTCTTTCTTCTTGTTTTCCCATATGCTTCTAATGCGAGCTCCATATTTTCTATACTTTTGGGGTCCGCTCCGTTCTACTTTTTTTTAAAATTCCATCGAATGGATTATTTTGACCTATTCATCTATTCTATTTTTCTCTCTTGATCTTTTTGAATTTTTGCATAAGCCTATTCTTTTTCTCTAACTAAACCAATCTACTCCAAAACCCACCCGTGCCTAACAGACTAATATAAACCCAGCTAGCCCCTTGCCCCATCCTTTTGACCAGCAGCCACGCACATCACATGTCGTGCACCTCTCTCTCAACTGCCCATGCTCACGCACACAGCGTGATCCCTCTCTCCCTCTCTACCTTTCCTCTCTCTCTCTACCGCGATGCTCTCTCTCTCTGCCAATACAGCACCAACGCCACAAACCAGAGCACGCCCAGATCCCCTACATCCTCTTTCTCCTCCACGCAAAGTCGTTCTCCACCGCAGCCATGCCGTCTTTCGCGGGCAGCCCTACCGTCGTTGATCCACCGCAAGGCAAGCCGCGCCAAGGACCCTGGAGCTTCGTCAAGGACCCTGGAGCCTCTCCGCAGGGCCCAGTCAGCAGCCGCGCCCCTGCACATCGGCGCCGAGCCCGTGCACCCCGCAGACGTCGGCGCGCGCCGCCGCCATTGTCCCCAAGCTCATCTCATCTACCTTCTGGCTCCATCTAGCGTGGATAGAGGACGAGCCCCAGTGAACACCCTCTCCCTCCGTGCCTACCCCCTGCACCTTCTCCCTTCCCTCTCGTCATATGTACCTTGTTTTCCCACTGTCACCTCTGATAGCGCACACCAGCACGCAGACGCTTGCAGACCTCTGTTCCCATCAATCTAGACTCCTCCGCCGTTTCTCTCCGGCGTTGTACTTTGTGTATACTTATTCTCGGATGATCCAACTTCTGCCTCCATCAAACGACGCTTGATTTTGAGATCTGTGTGCATCAGAACCCTCACCTGAAGTTGTGCAAACTTTTGGTCGCGGCTGTTCTGAACTTTCGAGTTCATCCGACAGTTAACACGAAAATAGCGCCGCTGACCCCATGTTCGTCGATTTTTCCCTGGCAACCTAGTCCGCCTCCGGAGCCTACCTTCACGTGTAATAAAGAGGGCACTTCCAGTATCAAGAGGATTCAAACGGCGTTCAATTTCGTTTTCTACATCTCCCAGAATCTTTAGCCGAAGATCTGGAAACCTCAATGTATCTGTCAAGTCTGTCTGTCAGTTCTCGCATACACACACATATTGTATCTGAACACATGTTGTTTCACTTACAAACTACCGAGCTTACTAGCTAGCTCACTAGTTTTGCACATAACGGTCAATTGCTTCCTTCAGCAACTTGTCTGCTTGGTACCTTAACATGTTTATACTGTCAATATAATCTGCATCATACCATCTACAAGAGCAAGTGTGGCCAAGCTGGCTGGATACATGCGGCAATACATGTCAAAAACTGTGGTCGATACTCTACTGCTATTTTCCCCAAATCATTTTTAGTCTCCTTTTCCTCACTGCAGTATGCCTGTTAAATTCATGTGTGTCTGGATAATGTCAAATATGAACTTCAGTAAAGACAACATGATGCTTTGGTTCTGTCATGTTAATCCTGAGATCGAATCCCCTTTCTTCTATACTATATAATCCAGCTTGGATAAGATAAACTGCTACAATGTTCCTTACTGTCTTCCTGTCCGATGCATCCAGAATCATTCGGCCGTCGGTCTATTCTACTCGCTGCTATTCCATTCTTCTCTTTTCTTTTTGCAAGTTTTGTATATTTTCTATCTTGTAAACTATAATCCCAAATGAAAAGTATTATATATGAATTTTGATTAGAAGAGCGTACTGAACATGTTTATACCATCCACATGCATTGTTGCCATGTTTATCTTTCGGGTTGGGTTATTTTCACCTAACAAATAAATATGGAAGGTGAGTGGTATTGAATAAATGATGTACCTATTTCATTTAATGTTCTATAGATCACCATGACATGCGTTTGCCATGCTAATTAACATTTAATATTGATGGTTATAAAAATAACTTGAACCTTCTATATAATTGTCGGGACCCCGATTCCGCTTAATATTGCCTAATTGCATCGCATCTTTGCCATGTCATGCACCATACCTGCATCATGCCCGATCTTCTGCCGTAGTATTAAATAGTGCATCCGGTGTTTCTTCTAGTGTTTCGCTTCTTCACAGATTAGGCCGATGGGTTGATACGAGTGTCGACCCGATCTCCGGTGAATCTTCGACAGTGTTTTTCAGGCGAGCATTCTTCTCCTTTCTACCTATTTTGCATTTATAGTTTTTATTTCCTCCTGTTGATATATTGCTATCCATGTCACGATGCTTTAGTGTTCCGTACCAGATATATTTCGTGCAGCCTTTATATTGTCTTGGACACCTCCTATTACCTGTTGTTTGGTAGATAGATGGTCTTGCGAGTCGTAGTCGCTTGCTCAGGTGCGATCCCGTGTCGTGAAGTACCACACAGTTGTTGGAATGTTGTCATATGCTTTACGGTGGAGAGGATCATGACTTTAAATAAAACTATTAAATTGCGGGGATAACTAATGAAAGAGGCACTGGTGGGCAATATATGCTATTTGGTTTTTCATGTCCACTTGTGTCCCGTAGGCCCCGATTACTTGATACATGTTCCTTGATTATTCGCACTATCCACATCCGGGAGACCCTATGGATCCCCCTTAGCCAGAGCTTGATTCATTTCTTATTTCTTAGGGCCACAAACTAGTTTGAGGCTTTATTACTATCTTGTACTTATGCCATGTTTTACTGCTTTATTTACGATTGTGCGTGGAGCACCTGTACTATTTAGGAATTGCGGAGTGTTTTCGCGGTATCGACAAGCCCAGTCACACTTTCGGGTTCCCAGTCGTTTATAGCCATTGGCGCAAACCTTGGGTCTGTCTCAGAGCCGGCCAACTTTGTTGCGGGTAGATTAATGGGGTGGCCCCCTGAAATAATTTATAAATCCTGTGATTGCTTTATCGTGAAAGCCTCGTTGGGTTTTGATTTGGTTTTTCCGAGGTTGATCGTGTGTGTGTTGCTATTTGTGCACCCCTGCAGGGTAAATCTTTCTAAAAGCCGTGTCCACGGTTATGGACGACTTGGAGCATAGTATCTCGATCATAGAAAAGCATAACTAAAGTAGTGCTATAAATTTGACTTAATATGTGACTAGTAATCAGCTTCACTACAATGGAATGGATAATAAAAGTGCCAACAACTGGTGGAACTGGGGTGTATCGTGTCATGTTATACCTGCCTAGTAAGTATCGCAACTCCAATGGAATGAAATAAAAGTGCCAACAACTGCTAGGTTTGGGATGTCACATGCTAATTGTATCTGACTAGTAAGTACTGCAACTACAACTTAATGGTTAACTAAAACTGTCCACTACTTATGCTATCACGATGACTCATGCTATCTATATCTGACTAGTAAGTGCTTCAACTATAATGGAATGAATAAAACTGCCAACTGTGTGAGTTCCTCGGTTTGACTTCCTCGTTTGGTCTCGAGGGGGAATGCCAGGATGGGTATGATTGGTGTTGGTATCAGGTTGGTATCGAATAGGCCTCTCTTATCCCTCTCTAATAGCCGATAGTTGCATCGAGTCTCTAGGTTGTTTATGCATGTTGCGCTGCCGCTTCAGTCCACCGTACCTATGTAGGCGAGAGCCACCGAATTCTAGCCTCGCCATGTACTGGCCTCAGTACTGATCGCTCCCTTTTTCCTTCGCCCTTTGTCGGCACCCCTTTTGTTTAACAGGTATAAGTTCGACATCGTTAGTAGGGTTACCCTTCCGGCTTGGCCTGGGCAGGGTTATGGACGCCATTGGTTATTCTTCAGGGCTCTTAGCCCCATTTGCATCTTATCCGTACTCGGATGTTGTATCGTTTCAAGGTGATTTGGATCTTTGTATTGTATATCTATATTTTTGACCCATGGAGTCGTTGTTGTATATATATATATATATGTTTCTGTGGGTCCCATCGTGGACTATTGTGTAATGTTATTACTTCGTTTTCCACCCGCACGCAAGTGCCTGGTGGGCATCTTTGAATCGTTTCTACGCGGGTTTGGCGGGAATCGCTAAAACTTGCATAGGGCCGATTCGAGGGTGTTACAAAGTGGTATCAGAGCTCAGCAGTTGTGATACCACACTGGTCCAGCCTATAGGATAACCTAGCTAACGGTCGACGTAGAGTGTCAAAACTATTTTACAAAATCGGTTGGATAGATCTGATTAGTTCTACTTTTACTCCTTACCTCTGTGCTATTCTCCTCTTGCCTTCGCGTGTTTTGAATCTATTCTCTTACCCTTTCTTCGAGTCCAGGATTCTCGTGGTTGGGTTTTCTGTCATACCTTCAGGGTTTCGCTTCCTCCCTTTTATAAGAGTGGAGCTACAATCATCAAATCTGCATCTCGTTTGTCGTACCCTTTATCCAATCTTTTTGGTCCTTGAATTCTTTATCTGTATCTGCACCTTGACGGATACCTGTATCATTGAGAAACATTATGAGAAGGATGAACATTGGTGAAGTTGGTGTATACCTTGAGCATGTGTTGTTCATGCCAATAGAACCATTGCGGAACCTAATCATTGTGTCTTTTCATATGATTTCTTTTGAATCTTCGGTGGTCCCCAACGCGACGTCATCATCGACGTAAGATCCGATGAAGAGCCTGCATCATTCCTTTGTTCTCCGGACATCGCTTGTGAAGATCTTCAGTCTGAATTCCGAGAGTGGTTGCATGATTCTTCTATTCATGTACAAAGTAATGCTTTGAGTGCGGGATGGAGTCGCGACCATACCACTACTCTTATCATTCGCTTTTGTACATTGAAGGATGGATCGATGCAATTTAACTCCTTCCACAGAAGTTAGAGGTGGCCTTACCTTTTGAAACCTCTGCCTTCCTCTTTGTTTGTCCGGAGTGTTCCCTCGACGAACGGGAGCATCGACCCCTTGTTGGTGGTGTCGCCAATTTCAAGATGGAGTAAGAATCTTTGTTAGTGGTGTCTCGAGGATCTACACTAAGCGAGAATATTCAGATCATCGGCCTTCTTCCCCGTACCATGAGGCGGATCTCGAGGGCGAGATCCATTGTTAATGGTGTCGAATTGTAGCACCCCGATAAAACCACTACTAGAAAATCGCATGTTGTTTCTACTTTGGGCATCATCATGTTCATCATGCCACATTGCATGGAACATATAATTAAACTATTGCATTAATATTGTTGCACTTGTACTTGGTTCTTGCTAAATTGTATTTGACATTTCCATTCGACTTGTCTATTCTTTTACCCTCTATTCTAATCTCTAGTTGGTGCCATTTGACCATAATATTCAAATTATATTTAATTGAGTCTTGCTATTATATAATTGCTAAATGCCCAAATTGAGTTGGGGCATCTCTTTTAAATGGCATTCTATCCTTATCATACCTGTATATCTTGCCATATCAATCTCACTCTAGTTCCTACTATGCATGCACCTATGGGCTCCTATTTTATTTTTACTTGGATTCAAATCATGCCTATATGCTAAATGTGTGGATCCTTCTTATTCATTTGGTCATCTTCCTCTAATCCTTTATTTCATCCATTCTATCTATTCCATATCCCATTTTGAACTTCATCTCTTCTTTATTCATTATTTTAAGTCGTCTTTTTCTTTCTCCTTGTTTTCCCATATCCTTCTAATGTGAGCTCCATATTTTCTTTACTTTTGGGGTCCTCTCCATTCTACTCTTTTTTTTAATTCCACCGAATGGATTATTTTGACCTATCCATCTATTCTATTTTTCTCTCCTGATCTTTTTGAATTCTTGCATAAGCCTATTCTTTTTCTCTAACTAAACCCATCTACTCCAAAACCCACCCGTGCCTAACAGACTAATATAAACCCAGCTAGCCCCTTGCCCCATCCTTTTGACCAGCAGCCACGCACATCACATGTCGTGCACCTCTCTCTCACCTGCCCATGCTCACGCACACAACGTGATCCCTCTCTCCCTCTCTACCTTTCCTCTCTCTCTATCATGTTGCTCTCTCTGCCCATACAGCACCAACGCCACAAACCAGAGCACGCCCAGATCCCCTCCATCCTCTTTCTCCTCCACGCAAAGTCGTTCTCCACCGCAGCCATGCCTTCTTCCGCGGGCAGCCCTACCGTCGTTGATCCACCGCCAAGCAAGCCACGCCAAGGACCCTGGAGCTTCGTCAAGGACCCTGGAGCCTCCGGAGGAGGCCAGCCAGCAGTGGCCAAGCACATCGGGCGCCGAGTCTGCACCGCAGACGCCGACGCCACGCCGCCATTGTCCCCAAGCTCATCTCGTCTACCTTCCGGCTCCATCTAGCGCGACTAGAGGACGAGCCCCAGTGAGCACCCTCTCCCTCCTTGCCTACCCCCTGCACCTTCTCCCTTCCCTCTCGTCATATGTACCTTGTTTTCCCCATCACCTCGAGAAGCACACCAGCACGCAGACGCTTGCAGACCTCTATTCCCATCAATCTAGACTCCTCCACCGTTTCTCTCTGGCGTTGTACTTTGTGTATACTTATTCTCGGATGATCCAGCTTCTGCCTGCATCAAACGGCGCTTGATTTCGAGCTCTGTGCGCATCGGAATCCTCACCTGAAGTTGCGCAAACTTTTGGTCGCGGTTGTTCTGAACTTTCGAGTTCGTCCGACAGTTAACACGAAAATAGCGTCGCTGACCCCATGTTCGTCGATTTTTCCCCGGCAACCTAGTATGCCTCCGGAGCCTACCTTCACGTGTAATAAAGGGGGCACTTCCAGTATCAAGAGGATTCAAACGGCGTTCAATTTTGTTTTCTACATCTCCCAAAATCTTTAGCCGAAGATCTGCAAACCTCAATGTATCTGTCAAGTCTGTCTATCAGTTCTCACACACACACAGATACTGTATCTGAACACATGTTTCACCTACATACTACCTAGCTTACTAGCTAGCTCACTAGTTTTGCACATGACCATCAATTGCTTCCTTCAGCAACTTGTCTGCTTCGTACCTTAACATGTTTATGCTGTCAATATAATCTGCATTGTACCATCTACAAGAGCAAGTGTGGCCAAGCTGGCTGGATACATGCATCAATACATGTCAAAAACTGTGGTCGATACTCTACTGCTATTTTTCCCCTAATCATTTTTAGTCCCCTTTTCCTCACTGCAGTATGCCTGTTAAATTCATGTGCGTGTGCATAATGTCAAATCTGAACTTGGGTAAAGACAACATGACGCTTTGGTTCTGTCATGTTAATCCTGAGGTCGAATCCCCTTTCTTCTACACTATATAATCCAGCTTGGATCATATAAACTGCTACAATGTTCCTTACTATCTTCCTGTCCGATGTATCCAGAATCATTCGGTCGCCGGTCTATTCTACTCGCTACTATTCCATTCTTCTCTTTTCTTTTTGCAAGTTTTGTATATTTTCTATCTTGTAAACTATAATCCCAAATGAAAAGTAGTATATATGAATTTTGATTAGAAGAGCGTACTGAACATGTTTATACCATCCACATGCATTCTTGCCATGTTTATCTTTCGGGTTGGGTTATTTTCACCTAACAATTAAATATGGAAGGTGAGCGGTATTGAATAAATGATGTACCTATTTCATTTAATATTCTATAGATCACCATGACATGCGTTTGCCATGCTAATTAACATTTAATATTGATGGTTATAAAAATAACTTGAACCTTCTATATAATTGTCGGGACCCTGGTTCCGCTTAATATTGCCTAATTGCATCACATCTTTGCCATATCATGCACCATACCTGCATCATGCCCGATCTTCTGCCGTAGTATTAAATAGTGCATTCGGTGTTTCTTCTAGTGTTTCGCCTTCTTCACGGATTAGGCCGATGGGTTGATGCGAGTGTCGACCCGATCTCCGGTGAATCTTCGACAGTGTTTCCCAGGCGAGCATTCTTCTCCTTTCTACCTATTTTGCATTTATAGTCTTTATTTCCTCCTGTTGATCTATTGCTATCCGTGTCACGATGCTTTAGTGTTCCGTACCAGATATATTGCGTGTAGCCTTTATATTGCCTTGGACACCTCCTATTACCTGTTTTTTGGTAGATAGATGGACTTGCGAGTCGTAGTCGCTTGCTCAGGTGCGATCCCGTGTCGTGAAGTACCACACAGTTGTTGGAATGTTGTCATATGCTTTACGGTGGAGAGGATCATGACTTTAAATACAACTATTAAATTGCGGGGATAACTAATGAAAGAGGCACCGGTGGGCAATATATCCTATTTGGTTTTTCATGTCCACTTGTGTCCCGTAGGCCCCGAGCACTTGATACATGTTCCTTGATTATTCGCACTATCCACATCCGGTAGACCCTATGGATTCCCCTTAGCTAGAGCTTGATTCATTTCTTATTTCTTGGGGCCACAAACTAGTTTGGGGCTTTATTACTATCCTGTACTTATGCCATGTTTTACTGCTTTATTTACGATTGTGCGTGGAGCACCTGTACTGTTTAGGAATTACGGAGTGTTTTCGCGTTATCGACAAGCCCAGTCACACTTTCAGGTTCCTAGTCGTTTACAGCCATGGGCGCAAACCTTGGGTCCATCTCGGAGCCGGCCAACTTCATTGCGGGTAGCTTAATGGGATGGCCCCCTGAAATAATTTATGAATCCTGTGATTGCTTTGTCGTGAAAGCCTCGTTGGGTTTTGATTTGGTTTTTCTGAGGTTGATCGTGTGTGTGTTGCTATTTGTGCACCCCTGCAGGGTAAATCTTTCTGAAAGCCGTGGCCGCGGTTATGGACGACTTGGAGCACAGTATCTCAATCATAGACAAGCATAACTAAAGTAGTGCTATAAATTTGACTTAATATGTGACTAGTAATCAGCTTCACTACAATAGAATGGATAATAAAAGTGCCAACAACTGGTGGAACTGGAGTGTGTCGTGTCATGTTATACCTGCCTAGTAAGTATCGCATCTCCAATGGAATGAAATAAAAGTGCCAACAACTGCTGGGTTTGGGATGTCACATGCTAATTGTATCTGACTAGTAAGTACTGCAACTACAACTGAATGGTTAACTAAAACTGCCCACTACTTATGCTATTAGGACGACTCATGCTATCTATATCTGACTAGTAAGTGCTTCAACTATAATGGAATGAATAAAACTGCCAACTGTGTGAGTTCCTCGGTTTGACTTCCTCGTTTGGTCTCGAGGGGGAATGCCAGGATGGGTATGATTGGTGTTAGTATCAGGTTGGTCCCGAATAGGTCTCTCTTATCCCTCTCTAATAGCCGACAGTTGCATCGAGTCTCTATAGGTTGTTTATGCATGCTACGCTACCGCTTCAGTCCACCGAGAGCCGCCGAATTCTAGCCTCACCATGTACTGGCCTCAGTACTGACCGCTCCCTTTTTCCTTCGCCCTTTGTCGGCACCCCTTTTGTTTAACAGGTATAAGTTCGACGTCGTTAGCAGGGTTACCCTTCCGGCTTGGCCTGGGCAGGGGTATGGACGCCATTGGTTATGCTTCAGGGCTCTTAGCCCCATTTGCATCTTATCCGTACTCGGATGTTGTATCGTTTGAAGGTGATTTGGATCTTTGTATTGTATATCTGTATTTTTTACCCATGGAGTCGTTGTTGTATATATATGTTTCTGTGGGTTCCATCGTGGACTATTGTGTAATGTTATTACTTTATTTTCCACCCGCACGCAAGTGCCTGGTGGGCATCTTTGAATCGTTTCTATGCGGGTTTGGCGGGAATCGCTAAAACTTGCATAGGGCCGATTCGAGGGTGTTACAACTTTTGTAGTCAAAGCGGCGAGGATGATGCGACATCTTCACGTAGTTCCGCATAGGAGCATATATACCCGTGTCGCCCCCTCTCTCACCCCCACCTTATCACACGCTCACCTCCTCCTTATCTTACTCACCACTGGCAAAGCGTGGCGGCGGACATGTGCGCGAGGTCGGGGGCGACGTTGAATCGGTACTGGGCAGGTTCGAGGCGGGGAAGAAATGACGGCCGACGCTGGATGCGGGAGATGGATGGGAGGTGGTGGCCTCGTGAGTGGATGAGACAGAGGGAGCGGAGGTGATAGGGAGAACTCGGGAGCGGAGGAACCTTCTCCTTTTCAATTCTTCTTTTTCGCCATCTGTCCCTGATTTTTCTAGTCAAAGCGGTGAAGATGATGCGACATCTTCGTGTAGTCTCGCATATGAGCGTCTCTACCCGTGCCGGCCCCTCTTTCTCACCCCCACCGTCCTCCGCGCTCACCTCCTCATCTTCCTCACCACCGGCAAAGCGTGGCAGTGGATGGGTGCGCGAGGTCAGGAGCGACGTTGAATCGGTATTGGGCAGATTCTAGGCGGGGAAGCAGAGGCTGTCGGCGCTGGATGCAGGAGTTGGACGAGAGGTGGTGGCCGTGTGAGTGGAGGGGGCGGAGGGAGCAGAGGTGAGAGGGAGAGCTCGGAAGCGGAGGGGCGGTGCAGGTTGCTGTGGGAGACGGAGGAGGGGCTAGGATGGAAGGGAGCTCGGGTGGAGGGGACGGGATCGAGGTAGGGTGGGGGTGGGGGCGGGGACAGGAGGGACCAGCTCGTAAGATTTTGTTCAACATCTGTAATTGTACGAATGAGATGACTCAGAGTAAATATCAGATGGCCAGAAATATGCGCGCGGACAGATGGCCTCGGATGGCTCGATTTTTCTTAGACTTAAGCTATAGTATAATATTTGTGCCCAAGCCATAAACGATGGTGAGAGGATGAGATTCTGGTAGCGTGTGCCTTGCCAACCTGGGCCTTGTCGTGAGTGTATGGCCATATGACTGTTAGGCATTTTTTATCGTACAAGAGCAGTACATGCAAGTGCAAGTGTCCAATTTCCCTCCAAAAAAGTGCAACTGTCTAACAATGCAAAAACAAAGTAAGAAAAGTTGCTAAAAGCAAGCTTATTAACAAAAAATATAGTTTAGTGTAATTTCTAGATTTCCTCGAAACAGGCATTATGTCCCGTTTTAAATAAAGCCACAATCATACCAAGTACGATCAAATCACCGACGCCAAGTTGTCAAAGAAAAAGAAAAGATAGTCCAATGAGGCCACAACACATCTGACCCAAAGAAATAAAAAGGAAAAGAAACGACGAGTTGGTGGGGGGCTCGCGCTAGGTGGTCGCGGGGCACTAGCAGGAGCCGTGAAGCACTGCGCAGATGCCCTGAGAGCCTGCAAGATGCTATCCACGCTCTCCCGATCCCTCTGTCTAGACAGCGGGTACCACTGCTGAAGATAAGCAAGCAAAAAAACACAAAGTCGGATGCACGGCGAGAGAAGATCCGTTCAATCACCATCTTATTATGAATATTCCATAGTGTCCACGTAATTGCTGTGAACACCAACCAGAAGAGGTGGCGTCTCCTTCCGATACGGTTCGCCTCCGTCTCTAGGAACTCGCCGAGGTCTTGGGCCTACCAATCTCGCGGACAAAGTTTCAAAGAAACTGAGCAGCAGGACATGTGAACATAACGTGGGTGCACGTCTTCGGCATCCCACAAAGCGGACATAGCCCATTGCCTGGGCCATTGCGTTTTGACACCTCTACCCCCGAAGAGAGACGGTCCCGCAGCAGTTGCCACAAGAAAATACGCAGACTCAAGGGCAGGGGGACTTTCAAAGGTGGGTCGTCCAAGGTAAATCGGGACCCTGAAAGAGGGTCCGTTAAGTCAAACTAACTGAGAAAGCTTTCGAGGGCGACTGACCCCAAGTTACCATATCCCTCTCCGCTGAGAGGGACAAGGGCAAGGAGCCCCGCGGCCTCAGAAAGTCAGTAGCCTCAGCGTCATTGAAGGTCCTCCGGAACGGGATGTTCTAGTGGCCTCCTTGAGCTGCCTCAGACACTAACATCGTGGGAGCTACACAGATCGCGGAACGTTCTAGGAATTTCTAGCAAAGGGGGACACCTTGTACCCAGGGGTCTCGCCAAAACAAGACTTCTCGACCATTTCCCAGCACGAAGAGGGAACCCCGGCGAATGCAGTGTTTAATGTCTTGGATGGCGCCAGAACTAGGACCCCTCTAGACGTTCGCACGCCATCAGGGGATGGCCCCGGAGGTACTTGGCCTTTATGAGTTGTAGCCAGAGGCCTCCATCATCTTGGAGGATCCGCCAAACCCACTTTAGCAGAAGGGCTACATTGAACCGGCGTGAGTCGAGAACTCCTAGACTCCCAAAGATTTTGGGGGTACAGATATACGCCCACTTCACCATGTGGTATTTCTGGTGCACATCTCTGGCAACCCAAATAATTTCTAGATTTTACTCAATCAACCAATTTCTCCCGTTTGACTGCCCAACTGAATATTTTATGTCAAAGAAGGATTAGGCCCAAAAAATCCATATGAAACAGTCATATTGTATTTTTTTTTTGATAGAACTTGTCTCATGAGTGTGAGCTTTCCACCCGTGAGCTGTGAGCTGACACATTGTTTTGTTTCATTTATACCGTATTTATGTAATACGGACAAATTTGGATTGATTGGAGTTAAACTGTTATATTGGTTATCTAAGAGTATCTCCACTCGTTCGGCGTTCCCAGGATAAAACCTGACGCTATTTAGCACTGGATGGATGTTACTTACGGCCTAAGAATGGTCATTTTTTCCACTCGCGTTCCCAACCAAACCTAGAATCCGGTGACATATTTGAATTTTTTGTTCCCACCGGCGAAATCTCTCCCAAAGGTGTCCGACAAAAATCACTCAAAACGGTTCAACAGAAATTTTCCCTTGTCCACTCATTTCTGGCACTTCTCGATCTTGTCAAACACGTGATGGAACTTGAACTCCGTCTTGGTAGCGTCACGATGCATGCCGAGTGCACGGGACAATTGCGATGACAAGGTGAAGCGTGATTCAGGAAAGGCATGAACTTGTCATAGGTTCGGCTTGAGTTTGGCGAACTACCTTGTTGTCCATGCTTGCGCCACTGACTGGATGACACTCGATTTCTTCGAGAATGACATGCCACTTGTTGCATGTTTGCTGCATGATTCTGTAGTGATTGGTCATGGCCTTCTCGTCGCACTCCATATGGACTTTATTATACACTGGGTCCAATAGGTTGTGATCATCGAACGCTAGCTTGACACTCCTCTAGTAATTCTCCGAGTTTTGGTTTGCGTCGGTGGTCGGGTCCATGCTCACGGTCTTCCATGCTTCGGCGAGGCACATGTCCTCAAGCGGCGTCCACTTGACACGGGGTTCCAGCAATTCCGACGCCCTCGGATTCCTCTTCTTCTTTCCCTTGTCCTTGGTCGTCGTTGCAGTGTCCTCTTCGTCCTCCTCCTCATCCTCGGCCTGCGTCTGGTCATCGGCCTGTCCTTCGCTGAAATCCTAGGATTCTAGACCGTGTTCAGTGTTGGCATGAGAATTCTCTTGCGTAAAGAACGAGCTCCCGTTGTCGCCGAGCCGGACGCGATCATCTCCGCCATGTACAAGTCGGCCGACATTCCGCTGAACATGTTGCGGGCGCCCGTGTCGTCGAGCTGGATGGGCGAGGAGCTGCTGCCGGCGAATGGAAGAGGGCTGCGACGCATGGTGGTCGTAGGCCCAGCGTACGCAAGAGAGTTGGTGTATGGGACGTTGATGTCGACATTGAAGGCCGACGGGAGAGGCACAGGGCAGGGGAAGAGCATGTTCGAGTTGAACCCTCCATCGAACTCGGGGGACGATGAGAACCTCTAGCCTAGGATCATCTGGCTCTCCTGGAACATGGCCTGCGATATCAATGAGACCCCGGCCGAAGATCCGATGCCTGGTTGGCTTCCCCACGTCGCGTTGTATTGCGCCGCGTTGTGAGGCGGCGAATGGGACATTGCCACGGGTGGCGCGCTCGGATGCTGATTTCATCTCCATGATCTCCTGCGCCTCTATGATCGCATGCGCCTCCTCCAATCTTGTCATCATGTCCTTTCGGCTGTCTGTTTTGATCTTTCTCTGTCGGCAATCCCTTGCCCACTCTGTAACATTCCAATTTCAGCAACCATGATTAGTTGTACAGAATACAAAAATCAGGGGGAACAAAAATGTTTTCTTGTTGAATGATGAAGTGTTTTCTTGATTTCTTGTTTGTATTTTTGCAACTAAATGTGTAGTAGAAGATATACTACTCTACCTTCACCCAGTTTACAAAATCTACTTAACAAAACCGTCTTGGCTCATTTTACATATTCTGGAATGTTCTGGCATTTCCAAACCTAAGCCAAGATGCCTTTGCAACCCTAACCATTTTCGTAGCTTCTATTGACAAAATTATGAAGATCTATATTATATAACCTCCTTATGTTTTCAAGACAGAACCTTCAACTACTCTTACCTCTAGGTTTTCCAGAAACTTTTATAAAACTTTTAAATTCTATTCTTGGTAGAAGTACCAAGTGTTGGAGATATGCCCAAGAGGTAATAAAAGTGGTTATTATTATATCTTTGTGTTTATGATGAATGTTTACATCCCATGCTATAATTGTATTATAAGGAAACACTGATACATGTGTGTTTTGTAAACATAAAAGAGTCCCTAGTAAGCCTCTTGTGGAACTAGCTTGTTGATTAATTGATGATCATGGTTTCCTGATCATGGACATTGGATGTCATTAATAACAAGGTTATATCATTAGGAGAATGGTATGATGGACACACACCCATAGTAAGCGTAGCATAAGATCAAGTCATTAAGTTCGTATTGCTATAAGCTTTCAAATGCATAGTAACCTAATCCTTCGCCCATGAGGTTATGTTAATCACCATCACCGGATGGGTGCTTTGATGACATCAAACACAGCTTCATAACTGGGTGGTTATAAAGGTGTCATTGGGTATTCTGAAAGTATGGGTTGAAGCGCATGGACCAAGATTGGGATTTTTCCATCCATTTGACGGATAGATATGCTCTGGGCCCTCTCGGTGGAATGTCATCTAGTTAGCTTGCAAGCATGTGACTAGGTCACAAGGGATGACATAACATGGAACGAGTAAAGAGTACTTATCAGTAATGAGGTAGAACTAGGTATGGAGATACCGACGATCAAACCTCGGATAAGTAGAATATCGCGTGACAAAGGGAATTGGTTTCGTATGTTAATGGTTCTATCGATCATGAAGTCATCGTTGAGTATGTGGGAGACATTATGGATCTCCAGATCCCGCTGATGGTTATTGATCAGAGAGGTGTCTTCATCATGTCTGCATATTCACGAACCGTAGGGTGACACACTTAAGGTTCGAAGTTGTTTTAATATGCGTTGGAGACCGAATGTTGTTCGGAGTTTCGGATTGGATCCGGGACATCACGAGGAGATCCGGAATTGTCCGGAGAATAAGATTCATATATTGGGGATCATTTTCTAAGTTAGGAAATGTTCCGGAGTATTTGTATGGGGATTCTAGAAGGTTTCGGAATGTTCCGGAAGGTTCTAGTAGATTTCTTGAAGTTTGCTTGAAAACCAAGAAAGGATCAAGGAGTCTTTGTGGGGCAAGACACGGATTCGTGGGGGGGGGAGGGGAGGATTCCTCCCCCCTCCAAATCCGCCGGCCAAGGAGGGAGGGGAGTCCTACTAGGACTCCCCCTCCCATGGCGCCTCCCTCCTTTAAATAGAGGGGAGGGGGCGCCACCCCCTAGATCTCTCCCATAACAAACCCTAGCCGCCGCCTCTCTCCTCCTCCTTCGCCTGCTCCGGCTTAGGCGAAGCCTGCAGAATTCTCTACTCCACCACCACCACCACACCGTCAGGTCGCTGGAATTCCGTGGAGAAGATCTACTACCTCTGCCGTCACGAACAGGGAGAGGAAGGTCTGCTTCGACTCCGCACGTGTGACCGACTGCGGAAGCGCTGCCGGAACGCGGCGCCGGAAGGATCGTCCACACGATCTTGAGATCGGCAAGTGATCGACTACATCAACCCCGAGATCTAATCTCGTAACGCTTTCAGTTCTACGAGGGTTAGTACAGATCTATCTCGTTGCACATGTCTAATAGATTAGATCTTGGCTTTTATCTAGATTAGATCTATGTTTTGTTCGTTCTTGCGGTAGAATTTTTTTGTTTTCCATGCTACGAACCCATCAGTGGCATCAGAGCCTTGTCTATGCGTAGATCTGTTGCACGAGTAGAACACAATGGTTTTGTGGGTGTTGGTGCTCGTGCCGTTTTTTGCTTTGTGTACTTTGCATCTTGCGCTATGGTGGGATGAAGTGGCTCGGGCTAACCTTACATGTCATCGCACATGAGACTTGCTCCACGCTTGACGTGTAACTTGCTTTGCACAAGTGGCTTTGCGGGTGTCTGTCAACACCCGGATTTTTAATCCTAGATGCCCGTTATGCCATACCTCGCAATCCCAGGATTACCATTTTTGCGAGACATAACGGATTGGATATCATAGTACATCATCCATTACAAACCATACATAAGGTTTTACACAAATAAGGATCTCATGATCTAGTCTTTAATACAACAAGCAGCGGAAATAAACGATAGCGTAGCGGTGGGGTCCATCTTCAGGGGCACATGCAATGCTGACGAAGGCAGATAGTCCTAGTTATCATAGCCGTCCTGCTGACCATCATATTGATAATCTCCTTCATAGTCTGGCCATGATAATAGCCAGGGACAAAAGCCATGAGTACTCTTTAAGTACTCGCAAACTACTACTAGCAAGATTTTATAATTCTAAGTTAAAGTACTAAATTGACAGAATAACTATCAAGTTAAGTTTGAAACCTAAGCTGAGTTCTGAAGCAAGGAAGATAAAGTAAAAGTCTAGAATCACTTAAGTTGGGAAGCTATTTTCATTAACACAACCCTGTTGTGGTCAAGTCAAGGTTCATCATTCATTTCAAGTAATTTAGAAAACATCTGACAACGAAACAGTATGGCCATTCCAACTGTCCATAATCATGACGCCTATTCCGAATAGTTTGACACTGCAGGTGGTACACTTTCACCACAAGATTCGATACATCTGTCAGGGATAACCCTGAATCATCATACTTGGTATGCAGATAATCAAACATAACCTTACCTTTACACACCCTAGTACAAGCACCTCTCCTATGAGCATGGCCTCCCAACCATGACCATCAGTCATCTTGGGCACTGCATAGGTGGACAACATTGAGACGTAGCCTTAGCTCAAACCTCTCCCGTGAGGGAACTAATACTAATGCATATAAATTTCCATCGAAGCCTTACCCAATTCAGGTAATGTGGTTGTACGGTAAATTTGGAATGGTATCGCATCCGAATCCAACCATCAGTTTTATAAATGGTTAAGGATCATGCCTCATCATTTTCATCATCATAAATCAATTGTGTTTCTCAACACATGTCAAAACATCTCAATAGAATGACTCATCATTCCAAGGTTTTCATAACTCATTTTCACCAAGTGTTCCCATCTAAAATGACTCAAGTTTGATCTATTCTAAAACACTAGGTTAAGAGTGTTCCCTAAGGTGGAAAGGTGGGATCAATCTCATGCCATAGAATGACATCTAAAGGTTCCTAAGTAGGTCAAGTTTTATACTCTTTATGCTACCTTCAAGATTAATTAAAGAACTTTGTGTAAACTAAGGGGGTGTGATCAAAGTATGCTTAAGGCATCTTGACTAAACTATCTAGTTTTATTCTAGCTTGCTACAATAGCTTACTAAAGCATGTTTGCAAGGGTTAGCTTGCCACTAATAGCTTGCCTTGGTTGGTGCAGTGGTTGAAGTTTTCTTATTCTTCTTCCTGGTAGAACTCCTCCTCCTCGAAGGCTTGGTCGGTACTATCGTCTAGAAATACATAGGGAGTGCACAATCACCAAACAATACTTAACTTAGGCTAAGTAGTATTCTAAACCACACAATTTATGATCTATTATCATCCAAAACATCACAAGTTTAATTCAATAGTTTCCACCTTTTTATTTTGGAAAAGTAATTTCTACTCATTGAAAAATTATCTACAATTTAATATTCACCACCAAAATATGGGATCATGTGGACACATGTCCTCACTACATATTCTAACATGTGGGAATGAGATTTAAAGGTTGGATTACTATTACTTTGGTTTAAGTTTATTATTTAATGATTTAAAGTGACTAGAAATGCCTATATAGCATTATTTTGGTACTAGTCCAAAGTCACTGTCTGTAAACCTTAATATTATTACATATTTAGATAGATATGATGAAATGTGATTTTTGAGAGTTGGAGTCAACTCAAAAGCTAACTTGGTTGATTTTACAAAAATGTTTCAAGTTGCAAAAGCTTCTGTCTTCTTATTTTTATTAGGAGAAATCTATAACTCTAAATGAATTAAATCCAACGGGCTTGGATAGAGCATTTCAATACCTTTCAGGAAAAATTTGTTTCATGCAATTTGGATTTGTCAAACTCACAGAATTGAATTTTGAAACACTGGACAGAAACTATATTCTAACTAAAAAGAAAAACCTAGATTTGAATCTACGGCTTATGCTGAAAGGAAATGGGCGGCCCAGTGGCGGCTTGCACGGTGCTCAGCTGATAGGGGGTCCCACTGGTCACGGCACTTAAACGCTGGCACGCTACTGTGGGCCGTGCGATTAGAGGCTAGATCAACGGTGAGGTACTCACGACGACGGACGGTCAGCCGTGAGCTCAAACCCTAGCGGCTCGGTGGGGGTCTACTGGGGGCATACCAGGGCTCCAGCGGGGTCGCGATGCGGGCGAACAAAGTGGAATACGACGGCGAGGCGAGGCGTGGTCGCGGCGGAGCTTGGGGTGGCCGGAATCAACGGCACCCTTCTTCTCCAGAGGCGGCGGCCCAATTCCGCGAGCGCTGCTCCACTTGCTCCGGGCGAGGGGTGGGTGAGGTTCAGAGAGGTGAGGGAGTGGAATGGTGAGTCTTTGGTGCTGGGGAGGGCTCTTTATAGGCTCGACGGTGAGACCGAGCGGATGGGCGGCCGACGTGGCGACATGGCTACGGGAGCTAGCGGCATGGCTGGAGATGGCGATCGATGGGCCCCCTGGCGGTGCTCTAGCGCTCAATGCGGCCGTAGGGCGGTGGCATGCGGTCGGGTGAGGTGGCGCCCGAGAGGCAGAGGCGGCGGTGTCCACGGGCGAGCTGTGGGGCTTTGGGCGGCGAACGGGGTGTCTGGGTGTTCTCTAGGTCGAGGCGTAGCGCTGGGCGCGGGCTGGTGTCGAGTGGTGGCTTGTGCACTCGGGGGCATTGCGCGCTCAGTGGGCGTCGTCGGCATGGTCTGGAGGCACTGGGCGCGATTTCTCGGTGGTCCATGGCTGCTATTGGCTCGGCAAGGGCAGAGAGGCGGTGCGGCGTTGGCTACCTCCTAGACATGGCGAGGAAGGGGAGTGGTCTCATGCGGTTGCAAGGTTGGCCGGCCAGGGTGGTGCTCGGCATGGCTTGGCATGGCCACTAGGGCATAGGGGATGGGCTGCAATTGGCATGGTTTGATCAAAGGGGGACAGAGGGATTAAATGGAGATCAAATGGGGCAAAACCCTGTTCCAAACAGTGAGCTAGGATTAGAGTTAAGATTCTGCCTGCCAAGTGTTTGATTAAATGGCCGCAAGAGAAAAAGTTTTGAATTTTGAGTTCAAAATTTTTGGGTGATCTCCACTAGTGCTAGGTAGTCTCTGGTTGCAAGGGTTTTGAAAATGGAGCTCAAATACATGGTTTTTGAAATAGGGGTGATCTAGGCATATGCATTGGATTCAATTTTAAACTGTCATTTAAAATAGTTTCCAGAAGGTTTTTAGAAGATCAAAAGGTGGGCCTTGGTACTTCATTATGTGTACTAGCAAGGTGGAAAGATCAAGAATATTTTCTGTTAAGAATTGAGTACTAGGAATAGCCAAAGTAGGCATGAGAGTTAAATTTGTCCAAATGACCATTCCCTCATTTTAATTCTTTTTGATTTGATTTCTTTTAGGAAAAGTTTGGGAATGATGTAGATGATGTTTAAATCACTTAGGAAACATTTTAGAAGCAAAGGGTCACACAATCATGGCACTTCAAAACAACTCCTATTTTAAATGCACACATATATGAATGCTTTCATTTTAAATATGGAAAAGTTTTTGTTAATCCTAAATTTGGATGATTTTATCTTTGATACTCTTGGATTGAAGTTTTGGGATGTTACAAACCTTCCCCCCTTAAATAAAATCTCGTCCCGAGATTTACAAGAAAACTAAGAACTAAAAAGATCTGGGAATTCTGTCCTAATGTAATCCTCGCGCTCCCAAGTGGCTTCCTCCTCAGTATGGTTGCTTCACTGAATCTTGAGAAACTTGATACTCCTGGTCCTGGTGGTTCTGTAGGCTTCTTCTAAGATACGAATGGGTACTTCCCGATAGGTCAGGTCATTGTTGATTTCCACTGCTCTGTGATCGATATTCTTGAAAACTTCAGTCTTCTTAGGCACTTCCAAGCATTTGCGAAGTAACAAGATATGGAACACATTGTGGATGGCTGACATCTCTTCACGCAGTTCCAGTTGATACGATACTTCTCCTCGGCGGTTCAGAATCTTGAAAGGTCCGATATATCTGGGAGCTAACTTTCCCTTCAGACTAAAGCGTTGAGTTCCCTTGAATGGTGAAACCTTGAGATATACGAAATCTCCGACATTGAAAGTCAGGTCTCCTTCTCTTGTCAAAGATAATTCTTACGTTCGGATTGGGCGGTCTTGAGGTGCTCATGAACTTTGTGAACTTTCTCTTCTGCTTCTCGGAGAATGTCGGGTCCAAAGATCTGACTCTCTCCTACTTGCGACCAATTCAAAGGGGTACGACACTTTCTTCCGTATAGGAATTCAAAGGGTGCCATTTGCAAACTAGCCTGATAACTGTTGTTATATGAGAATTCTGCGAAAGGCAGGCAGTCTTCCCATTTTGATCTGTATTCCAACACACAAGCTCTAAGCATATCCTCCAATATCTGGTTGACTCTCTCAGTCTGTCCATCTGTTTGCGGGTGATAAGCGGTACTGAAATTCAACTTGGTTCCTAAACCTTCCTGAACTTTCTGCCAAAATCTTGAAGTAAACTGAGTCCCTCGATCTGATACGATGGTCTTGGGGGTTCCATGCAGACTAACAATTCTAGCAATATACAGCTCTGCTAGCTTTGCACTCTGGTAGGTTATCTTGACTGGTATGAAGTGGGCTACCTTGGATAGTCTATCAACTATGACCCAGATTGAGTCATTTCCCCTACTAGAAGTAGGTAAACCGGTGATAAAGTCCATTCCGACGGAATCCCATTTCCATTCCGGAATCTGCAATGGTTGCAACAATCCGGTAGGTCTCTGATGCTCTGCCTTGACTCTTTGACAAATGTCACACTTGGCGATGTAGCTTCCGATATCTCTCTTCATCTTGTGCCACCAAAATTGCTCTTTCAAATCCTGATACATCTTTGTTCCTCCGGGGTGGATAGAATAAAGAGTATCATGAGCTTCCTTCATGATCATTTCCTTCAGCTCCGAATCTGCTGGTACACAGATACGTCCCTTGTACCACAGTACACCTTCTTCATCTTCGGTGAATCCAGGTACTTTGCCTGTACCAATACGACGTTTGATTCCGTCGATACTTTCATTCCCCTTCTGGGCTTCCTTGACTTGGCTAATCAAAGTGGGTTGAAGTTCAATGCTAGCTAGGAATCCTTTGCTAACTAACTCAGTCCTGAACTGCTCCAACTCCTCATACAAACTTGGTTGCTTCTCTTTGATCATGGTGTTAAGCCTACACGGCAATCGGCAAAGAGCATCCGCTACCACATTGGCTTTGCCGGGATGATAGTGAATGTCAAGGTCATAATCCTTGATTAACTCTATCCATCTTCTTTGCCTCATATTCAACTCCTTCTGGGTGAAGATATACTTCAAGATCTTATGATCTGAGTAAATCTCACAGCGATTACCCATCAAATAATGACGCCATGTCTTCAATGCTAGAACCATTGCTGCTAGCTCAAGATCATGGGTCGGATAGTTCTGCTCATGTTGCTTCAGTTGTCGAGACAGATACGCGATGACTTTGCCTTCTTGCATCAATACACATCCTAGACCAATCTTGGATGCATCACAATATACATCAAATGGCTTCTTGATGTCGGGCATGATCAAAATTGGGGATGATATCAATCTCTTCTTCAGCTCCTGGAAACTGGCTTCACACTTGTCTGTCCATTCAAACTTCTTGTCCTTCTTCAACAATTGGGTCATTGGTCGGGCTATGCTCGAGAATCCCTCTACGAATTTGCGGTAATATCCCGCTAATCCGAGAAATGAACGAACTTGGGTTTGATTTGTTGGGGCTTCCCATTCTTCGACATCTTTGATCTTGCTGGGATCAACAGAGACTCTCCCAGTACACAATATGTCCTAGGAATCCTACTTCTTTCAGCCAAAACTCACACTTGCTAAACTTGGCATATAACTGATGCTCTCTCAGGGTTTCTAGGATGATTCTCAGATGTTGCTCATGCTCTTCTTCTGACTTGGAGTAGATAAGGATGTCATCGATAAACACAACTACAAACTTATCTAAGAAATTCATAAAGATCTTATTCATGAGATTCATGAAATAAGCAGGGGCATTGGTTAATCCAAAAGACATAACCGTATACTCGTATAGACCATAGCGAGTAGTAAAGGCGGTCTTCGGAATATCCGTTACCTAATCTTAAGTTGGTGATAACCAGTCCTAAGATCAATCTTTGAGAATACCTGAGCTCCAGTCAACTGATCAAATAGATCCTCTATCTTTGGCAAGGGGTACTTATTCTTGATGGTGACATCATTCAACTTTCTGTAATCTGTACACAGACGGTTGCCTCCATCCTTCTTGTCAACGAATAACACTGGTGATCTCCATGACGATGCACTTGGCTGAATCAAGCCGGTCGCTAACATGGCATCTAACTGCTTCTTCAGTTCTACTAACTCTGAGGGGTTCATGGTATAGGGTCTCTGGGATATAGGTCCGGTTCCGTGGATTAGTTCGATAATGAACTCAATATCCCTATCAGGGGGCATACCTAGCAATTCATCTAGGAATACGTCGGGGTATTCACAGACTACTCTGACTTGGTCAATGGTAGGCAGGGCTACACTTTTGTTGCATTTGAATTGACGGGGTAAGGTTTCGGAGATATGTTCTACGGTTACTCGTAACTACTGGTCATGGTGATGGCTTTCTTAGCACAGCCTATCACCCTTTATGCCTTGACATCTAGTCCATACCTAGTACTACTTCCAAACCTTTGGTTCCAAGTACAATTAGGTTGGCATAAAAATCTATCCCATGAATTCTGATAGGTACAGCTTTGCAAATTTTTCTAGCTTTTGTTGTTGAACCGGGGATTTGAACTATCATGACATGCTTCAGGTTGGTTGGGCGAATCTTACTAGTGCATACAAATTCTTCGGTGACAAATGAATGCGATGCTCCAGAATCAAACAATACTCTTGCTAAAACTGAGTTGATGAAAAACATACCCAAAGACGACATCCGGTGCTTCCGGCTTCTTCGCTGCTCATGTGGAAGAGACGACCGTTGCGGTTGTGCGGGTTCCCTGGGGCAAATCTCCTGCCTTGTTGAACACGACGCTGCTGCTGAGCTGGGGCATTCACAGGGGCATTGGCGGCAGTCTTCTTGGGACACTCATTGGAGTAGTGACCCTTCACTCCACACTCGAAGCAAGTGATCTGGGACTTGTCCTTGACTGCAACAGGTACAACATTGCTGCCAGTTCTGGGGGCAGTGTTGTTGTTGCTCTTGGGAGGGGCACGGTTGAAATTGTTGGTGTTGCCGGAGTTGTGATTGTTTCCTCCAGGCTTCGCATTTCCTTCGCTACGGTTGGGGTAGCTTGTGCGATAATTTGGGGGTCGGTTGTTCCTTGGTGCATATCCTGGTGAGGGGTTAGGACGGTACTTCTGGTGACTACTGGATCCAGACTGCTGCATCATACAACGCTTGCGGTTGTCATTTTCTTGGTTAATCTTCCCTTCCATCTGAATGGCAGAGTCGACTAGCTCTTCAAGATCCTGGAAGCGGATGTTGACGAGGACAGTCTGCATCTCATCATGCAGTCCGTTTAAGAATCTCTCCTTCTTCTTGGCCTCCGTGTTGATCTCATCCGGTGCATATCTGGCAAGTGACAAGAATTTGTCACGGTACTCATCGCAGTCAATCTTCCTTGCTTCAGTTCACGGAATTCATCTCTCATCCTTGACAAGACCTTGCGACGTGGTGTGCTGAACTTGACCTTGAATGCTTCCTGTGTCATCACTTGGCCATGGTTCATGTTATGACGCTATTCCACCAAGCTCTTGCATCTCCCGCCAGATAGTGAGTGGCGAAGAGAACTTTCTCATTCTCATCAACTCCGCAACTTCTAGGTTGTTTTCCATGGTGTAGAATCAACAAAGATCTAATGGGTTTTCAGATTGGTTGAAGATTGGGGAATTATGTTCTGAAAGTTTTTGAGTTTAGATCCATGGTGATCCTGATTTCCATGTCCTTGGTTGTTGAGAGCCATTTGGGCGATCTGCTGCAATGTTGCTAAGTTGGCTTGACGCTCGGCCCTGCTTGCTTCACGGTCTGTGATGAGATTCTGCAAGATCTACAGCATTGGATCCTGCGATGAGCTGCTCCCTCCTTGGTTTCCACGAGTCATCTAAAGATTGAGATAGATATAGGGGTAAGAGGGAAATTCTAAGGTTCATGGTTTTGGGTTTTCAAAGCTACCACTTTGAGTTAGACTCAGGTTTTTCAACTAACTTCATTCTCATTCATGCAAGCAAGCACACGATACAACACACACCACAACAATCAAAGGGGAAAACAGATGGTTTGAAGAACCATTCTGCAAACTACGATACAATGAGATGATACATCTCATGCTACGACAGTACTCTAGTGCATCTACTCATCTTCAATGAAGTCGGAGTCTTCATCATCGCAGAAGTCCACACATCTTCGCCGTAAAATCGTCATCGCTGCTGAGGTAAGAATCCATATCTCCCTGGATGTCTTCTCCTTCATCATCTTCTTCCTTGGCGGCAAGCTGAGCTTCCTGCTCCTTGACGGTCTTCTCTAGGTCGGTCACCTTCTTGCGAAGACGGGCGATGGTGCGATCCTTCTTTGCATGCTGGCGATGAAGAGACTGGCGATCTTGGACGAGTAGTGTGAAGGTCTGGGCCTTCTGGTCGGCAATTGCACGGTTCTGGTTGGCTAACTCTCTCGCATTGTCCAGTTCCTGCTGCCGATCATGAAGCAAGAAGTCAAGGTTCTCCACTTAGCGCCTCAACTCTGGGTGGCTTGGCATCTCCATCGGCATTCCCATGAAGTCACGTCTTGCATAGTGGGCAAAACGGGTTCCTTGAATCTTGTTGACGCTGAGGGCACATAGACGTGCGAGAGCTTCATGCATTGCCCTGGCTAATCCATCTAGCCAGTTGTTCTCTCTCACAGAGAACTGAATTCTCAAGGAAGTTGGTGCTTCAATGCTTCCTCGAAGATCTGCGGTGACTAGCCATTGTAGGTCTCCTCCTGGGGGTCCTGGAAGTTGAGCTCCAAGAAACTCCGGATGTGGGCGTCCCAGAAATTCTGACAGTGAATCCAGATCCTCTCAAGATCACCGACCTCCGTTTCCCAACTGGTAAAACTTGCTAAACTGAGTCTCCATCTACAAGAATTTAGGATGAGGAAATTAGTGAAGTGATCAAGTGTGTCAAATTTTAAGTAGTAATGTAAGAATTTTGAGGACATGTGTTTTTGAGAAAGAATGAGTTCACAAGGATAAGAGAGGAAATAGTTTTTCGTAAATACTCACTTTGGTTTTGAAGCTAAGTTTTTGGGTTTGGACGTCCATTCTAACTAGGATCTCCTATGGTCAGGATGGCTCTGATACCAACTTGTCAACACCCGGATTTTTAATCCCAGATGCCCAATTATGCCATACCTCGCAATCCCAGGATTACCATTTTTGCGAGATATAACGGATTGGATATCATAGTACATCATCCATTACAAACCATACATAAGGTTTTACACAAATAAGGATCTCAGGATCCAGTCTTTAATACAACAAGCAGCGGAAATAAACGATAGCGTAGCGGTGGGGTCCATCTTCAGGGGCACAGGCAATGATAACGAAGGCAGATAGTCCTAGTTATCATAGCCGTCCTGCTGACCATCATCTTGATAATCTCCTTCATAGTCTGGCCATGATAATAGCCAGGGACAAAAGCCATGAGTACTCTTTAAGTACTTGCAAACTACTACTAGCAAGGTTTTATAATTCTAAGTTAAAGTACTGAATTGACAGAATAACTATCAAGTTAAGTTTGAAACCTAAGCTGAGTTCTGAAGCAAGAAAGATAAAGTAAAAGTCTAGAATCACTTAAGTTGGGAAGCTATTTTCATTAACACAACCCTGTTGTGGTCAAGTCAAGGTTCATCATTCATTTCAAGTTATTTAGAAAACATCTGACAACGAAACAGTATGGCCATTCCAATCATCCATAATCATGACGACGCTATTCAATAGTTTGACACTCTGCAGAGGTGGTACACTTTCACCACAAGATTCGATACATCTGTCAGGGATAACCCTGAATCATCATACTTGGTATGCAGATAATCAAACATAACCTTCCCTTTACACACCCTAGTACAAGCACCTCTCCTATGAACATGGCCTCCCAACCATGACCATCAGTCATCTTGGGCACTGCATAGGTGGACAACATTGAGACGTAGCCTTAGCTCAAACCTCTCCCGTGAGGGAACTAGTACTAATGCATATAAATTTCCAGCTAAGCCTTACCCAATTCAGGTAATGTGGTTGTACGGTAAATTTGGAATGGTATCGCATCCGAATCCAACCATCAGTTTTATAAATGGTTAAGGATCATGCCTCATCATTTTCATCATCATAAATCAATTGTTTTTCTCAACACATGTCAAAACATCTCAATAGAATGACTCATCATTCCAAGGTTTTCATAACTCATTTTCACCAAGTGTTCCCATCTAAAATGACTCAAGTTTGATCTATTCTAAAACACTAGGTTAAGAGTGTTCCCTAAGGTGGAAAGGTGGGATCAATCTCATGCCATAGAATGACATCTAAAGGTTCCTAAGTAGGTCAAGTTTTATACTCTTTATACTACCTTCAAGATTAATTAAAGAACTTTGTGTAAACTAAGGGGGTGTGATCAAAGTATGCTTAAGGCATCTTGACTAAACTATCTAGTTTTATTCTAGCTTGCTACAATAGCTTAATAAAGCATGTTTGCAAGGGTTAGCTTGCCACTAATAGCTTGCCTTGGTTGGTGCAGTGGTTGAAGTTTTCTTCTTCTTCTTCTTCTTCCTGGTAGAACTCCTCCTCCTCGAAGGCTTGGTCGGTACTATCGTCTAGAAATACATAGGGAGTGCACAATCACCAAACAATACTTAACTTAGGCTAAGTAGTATTCTAAACCACACAATTGATGATCTATTATCATCCAAAACATCACAAGTTTAATTCAATAGTTTCCACCTTTTATTTTGGAAAAGTAATTTCTACTCATTGAAAAATTATCTACAATTTAATATTCACCACCAAAATATGGGATCATGTGGACACATGTCCTCACCACATATTCTAACATGTGGGAATGAGATTTAAAGGTTGTATTACTATTACTTTGGTTTAAGTTTATTATTTAATGATTTAAAGTGACTAGAAATGCCTATATAGCATTATTTTGGTACTAGTCCAAAGTCACTGTCTGTAAACCTTAATATTATTACATATTTAGATAGATATGATGAAATGTGATTTTTGAGAGTTGGATTCAACTCAAAAGCTAACTTGGTTGATTTTACAAAAATGTTTCAAGATGCAAAAGCTTCTGTCTTCTTATTTTTATTAGGAGAAATCTATAACTCTAAATGAATTAAATCCAACGGGCTTGGATAGAGCATTTCAATACCTTTCAGAAAAAATTTGTTTCATGCAATTTGGATTTGTCAAACTCACAGAATTGAATTTTGAAACACTGGACAGAAACTATATTCTAACTAAAAAGAAAAACCTAGATTTGAATCTACGGCCTTGCGCGGGAAAGGAAATGGGTCGGCCCAGTGGCGCTGTGCGGCACGGGGCTCAGCTGACAGGGGGGCCTACTGGTCAGCGGCACTTAAAACGCGAAGTGGTACACGCGCTGTGGGCCGTGCGATTAGAGGCTAGATCTACGGCTGAGGGTCATCGTCGACGACGGACGGGTCGCCGGCGAGCTCAAACCCTAGCGGCTCGGTGGGGGTCTACTGGCGGCGTACCAGGGCTCCAGCAGGGTCGGCGATGCGGGCGAACAAAGTGGAAGACGACGGCGAGGCGAGGCATGGTTGCGGCGGAGCTTGGGGTGGCCGGAATCAACGACACCCTTCTTCTCCAGAGGCGGCAGCTCCGGCTCCAATTCTGGTGAGCTGCTGCTCCACTTGCTCCGGTGAGGGGTGGGTGAGGTTCAGAGAGGTGAGGGGAGTGGAATGGTGTGAGTCTTTGGTGCTGGGGAGGGCTCCTTTTATAGGCTCGACGGTGAGACCGAGCGGGATGGGCGGTTGACGGTGGCGACATGGCTACGGCGAGCTAGCGGCATGGCTGGGGATGGCGATCGATGGGCGGTCCCCTGGCGGTGCTCTAGCGCTTCAATGCGGCCGTAGGGGCGGTGGCATGCGGTCGGGGTGAGGTGGCGCTCTGAGAGGCAGAGGCGGCGGTGTCCACGGCGAGCGGTGGCTGTGGGGCTTTGGGCGGCGAACGGGGGTGTCTGGGGTGTTCTCTAGGTCGAGGCGGAGCGGTGGGCGCGGGCTGGTGTCGAGTGGTGGCTTGTGCACGCGGGGGCAGTGCGCGCTCTGTGGGCGGCGTCGGCATGGTCTGGTGGCACTGGGCGCGGTTTCTCCTCGGTGGTCCACGGCTGCTCTTGGCTCGGGCAAGGGACAGAGAGGGGCGGTGCGGCGTTGGCTACCTCCTAGACATGGCGAGGGAAGGGGGAGTGGTCTGTTGCGACGGTTGCAAGGTTGGCCGGCCAGGGTGGTGCTCGGCATGGCTTGGCATGGCCACTAGGGCATAGGGGATGGGCTGCAATTGGCATGGTTTGATCAAAGGGGGACAGAGGGATTAAATGGAGATCAAATGGGGGCAAAACCCTGTTCCAAACAGTGAGCTAGGATTAGAGTTAAGATTCTGCCTGCCAAGTGTTTGATGAAATGGCCGCAAGAGAAAAAGTTTTGAATTTTGAGTTCAAAAATTTTGGGTGATCTCCACTAGTGCTAGGTAGTCTCTGGTTGCAAGGGTTTTGAAAATGGAGCTCAAATACATGGTTTTTGAAATAGGGGTGATCTAGGCATATGCATTGGATTCAATTTTAAACTGTCATTTAAAATAGTTTCCAGAAGGTTTTTAGAAGATCAAAAGGTGGGCCTTGGTACTTCATTATGTGTACTAGCAAGGGGTGCAAAGATCAAGAATTGTTTCTGTTAAGAATTGAGTACTAGGAATAGCCAAAGTAGGCATGAGAGTTAAATTTGTCCAAATGACCATTCCCTCATTTTAATTCTTTTTGATTTGATTTCTTTTAGGAAAAGTTTGGGAATGATGTATATGATGTTTAAATCACTTAGGAAACATTTTAGAAGCAAAGGGTCACACAATCATGGCACTTCAAAACAACTCCTATTTTAAATGCACACATATATGAATGCTTTCATTTTAAATATGGAAAAGTTTTTGTTAATCCTAAATTTTGATGATTTGATCTTTGATACTCTTGGATTGAAGTTTTGGGATGTTACAGTGTCTGTCTCTCCCATCATAGTATAGATCCAATCTACACTTTGCACTTGATAACACTTGTATCAATGTTGTGGTTCAGTTTCGTAGGTAAGATCCGTTCTTATTCGAAAGCCCCAAACTACGTAAAACATGCAAAGAAAATTAGAGGCGTACAACTTGTTTTTGCAAGGGTTTTGTGATGTGATATGGCCATCATGTGATTGTGATTATATTTGATGTATGCAATGATCCTTGTTGTAATATGGCAACCGGCAGGAGCCTAATGGTTGTCTTTAATTCTGTTAAGACCTGCGTGTCTATTCATCTTGTAATAGCTTTATTCCAAGTAGTTGTAATAGTTGTTGGTGATGATGGACAACCATGAAGCGGCGCCACTGACCTTGACGCAATGCTGGTGATGATGGAGATCATGTCCGTGCTTTGGAGATGAAGATCAAAGGCATAGGAAGAAAGGGCCATATCATATCACACTAATTATGAATTGCCTGTGATGTTAATCCTTTATGCATCTTGTATTGCTTAGATCGTGATGGTAGCATTATAAGATGATCCCTCTCACTAAATATCAAGTAATAAAAGTGTTCGTCCTTAGTTGGCACCGGTGCTAAGACTCGTCGTCTCGAAGCATCTCGTGATGATCCGATGTGATAGATTCTACGTGTGCATACAACGGGTGTAAGCCAGATTTGCACATGCGGAAACTAAGGTTAATCTTGACGAGCCTAGCATGTATAGACATGGTCTCGGAACACGGAATACCGAAAGGTAGAGCACGAGTCATATAAGTGATATGATGAACATGAAGATTGTTCGCCGATGAAACTACATCCTCTCTCGTGAAGATCGGACTTGGTGTAGTGGACTTGGTTCGTGTAATCACTAAGACAATGTGAGGGATGTTGTTTTGAGTGGGAGTTCACCTAGTTAATTTAAGAATTAAAATTGAACTCTATTTATCATAAACTTAGTCTAAACTACTTGCAAATTTGTTGTAGATTATGGCGAATCTCTCCATCAATTTCAATGCATTCCTAGAGAAAGAAAAACTTAGGAACAATGGAAGCAACTTCACGGACTGGCTCCGTGGTCTGAAGATTGTCCTCAGGGCTGGTCAGATGACCTATGTGCTCGAAGCACCGCTAGGTGACCCACCTGCAGATGATGCCACCGATGACGTAAAGAATGTTTACGCCACTCGGAAAAATCATTACTCCACGATTCGATGTGCCATCCTGCACGGTTTAGAAAGCGGAGCTCGAGCGTTTTGAGCACCACGACCCGTTCGAGATAATTAAGGAGCTCAAGCTCATCTTTGAGACTCACGCGACCGTGGAGAGCTATGAGGCCTCCGAAAAGTTCTTTACCTGCAAGATGGAAGAGGGAAGCTCCGTTAGCGAGCACGTGCTCACCATGTCTGGGCACGCAAACAAGCTCCAAGAGTTGGGGATAACGATTCCTAATGAGTTAGGGATTCACCGTGTCCTCTAACCACTGCCACCGAGTTATAAGAACTTTGTGATGAACTACAATATGCACTACATGAACAAGACGTTGCCTGAACTATCGTCCATGCTGAAAACTGCTGAAGTGGAGATCAAGAAGGAGCACCAAGTGTTGATGGTCAATAAGACCACCAATTTTAAGAAAAAGGGCAAGCCTAAGAAAAAGGGCAACTTCAAGAAGGACGGCAAGAAAGCTGCCGCACCTGCTAAGAAGCCCAAGGCTGGTCCTAAGCCTGAAACTGAGTGCTTCTACTGCAAGGGTGCTGGTCACTGAAAGTGTAACTGCCCCAAGTACCTGGCGGATCTGAAGAACGGCAACATCAAAAAGAAAGGTATATTCGATATACATGTTATTGATGTGTATCTTACTAGTAATCGTAGTAGTTCTTGGGTATTTGATACTGGTTCGGTTGCTGATATTTGTAACTCGAAACAGGAGCTGCGGAATAAACGAAGACTGGCAAGAGACGAGGTGACGATGCGCGTTGGAAATGGCTCCAAGGTTGATGTGATCGCCGTCGGCACGCTCCCTCTACATCTACCTTCGGGATTAGTTTTAAATTTGAATAATTGATTTTTGGTGCCTGCGTTAAGCATGAACATTATATCTGGATCTTGTTTATTGCGAGACGGTTACTCTTTTAAGTCTGAGAATAAAGGTTGTTCGATTTATATGAGTAATATCTTTTATGGTAATGCACCTGAGATAAATGGTTTATTCTTATTGAATCTCGATAGTAGTGATACACATGTTCACAACATAGATGCTAAACGAATAAAATTGAATGATAATTCTACATACATGTGGCACTGTCGTCTTGGTCACATTGGAGTGAAGCGTATGAAGAAACTCCATTCTGATGGACTTCTTGAATCACTTGATTTTGAATCACTTGAAAGATGCGAAGCATGTCTAATGGGAAAAATGACTAAGACTCCATTCTCTGGAATAATGGAGCGAGCTACGGACTTATTGGAAATAATACATACCGATGTGTGTGGTCCAATGAGTGTAGCATCGCGTGGTGGATATCGTTATGTTCTCACTTTCACGGATGACTTAAGTAGATATGGCTATGTCTACTTTATGAAACATAAGTCCGAAACTTTCGAGAAGTTTAAGGAATTTCAAAGTGAAGTGGAAAATCATCGTAACAAGAAGATTAAGTTTCTGCGTTCTGACCACGGAGGTGAATATCTGAGTTATGAGTTTGGCATGCATTTAAAGAAATGTGGAATACTTTCACAGTTGACACCGACGGGAACACCACAGCATAATGGTGTGTCCGAATATCGTAATCGAACTCTCTTAGATATGGTTTGGTCTATGATGTCTCTTACAGATTTACCACTATTGTTTTGGGGCTATGCATTAGAGACAGCCGCATTCACTTTAAATAGGGCACCATCTAAATCCGTTGAAACGACACCGTATGAATTGTGGTTTGGTAAGAAACCTAAGTTGTCGTTCCTTAAAGTTTGGGGTTGCGAAGCGTATGTAAAGAAGTTACAGCCTGATAAGCTTGAACCCAAAGCGGAGAAATGCGTCTTCATAGGCTACCCTAAAGAAACAATTGGGTATACTTTCTATCATAGATCCGAAGGCAAAGTTTTGATTGCCAAGAATGGATCCTTTCTTGAGAAGGAGTTTCTCTCGAAAGAAGTGACTGGAAGGAAAGTAGAACTCGACGAGGTTATTGAACCTTCTCTCGGAGTTGAGAGTATCGCAGCACCGGAAGATGTTTTTGTGCCGCCTGCACCAATTGGAGAGGAAGCTAATGATGGTGATCATGAAACTTGGCGAAATTCTTGCTGAACCTCACAGTCAACGAGTTCGTACCACTCTGATTGGTATGACTCGCCTTGAACGCGTCATGTTGGTGGACAACACTGATGACCCTGCGACGTATGAAGAAGCTATGGTGAGCCCAGATTCCGACAAATGGCTAGAAGCCATGAAATCCGAGATGGGATCCATGTACGAAAACCAAGTGTGGACTTTGGTGGACTTATCGGATGGCTGTAAGGCTGTCAAGAACAAATGGATTTTCAAAAGAAAAACAGATGTTGATGGTAATGTTACCGTCTATAAAGCTCGACTTGTCACGAAAGGGTTCCGACAAATTCAAGGAGTTGACTATGATGAGACTTTCTTACCAGTAGCAAAGCTAAAGTCTGTGAGGATTTTGTTAGCAATTGCTGCATATTTCGATTATGAGATTTGGCAGATGGATGTCAAAACGGCGTTCCTTAATGGTGACATTGAGGAAGAGTTGTATATGGTACAACCCAAGGGTTTTGTCGATCCTAAAGATGCTAACAAGGTATGCAAACTTCAGCGTTCCATTTATGGACTGAAGCAAGCATCCCGGAGTTGGAATCAACGTTTTGATAAAGTAATCAAAAACTTTGGATTTATACAAACTTATGGAGAAGCTTGTATTTACAAGAAAGTGAGTGGGAGCTCTGTAGCATTCCTAGTACTATATGTAGATGACATATTGTTGATTGGGAATGATATAGAACTTCTTAATAGCGTCAAAACCTATTTGAATAATAGTTTTTCAATGAAGGATCTTGGCGAAGCGGCATATATTCTAGGCATCAAGATTTATAGAGATAGATCAAGACGCCTAATAGCGCTTTCACAAAGTACATACTTAGATAAAGTTCTAAAAAAGTTTAGAATGGAAGAGAGCAAGAAAGGGTTCGTGCCCATGTTGTCAGGTAAGACCTTGAGTAAGACTCAAAGTCCGGCTACAGAAGATAGAAAAGATGAATAATATTCCCTATGCCTCGCCATAGGTTCTATCATGTATGCCATGCTGTGTACAAGACCGGATATAGCACATGCTGTTAGTTTGACTAGCAGATATCAAAGTGATCCTGGAATGGAACACTGGACAGCGGTCAAGAATATCCTAAAGTACCTGAATAGGACTAAGGATATGGTTCTTTCTTATGGAGGTGATGAACAGCTTGTTGTAAACGGTTACACTGATGCTAGTTGGAACACCGATCCAGATGACTCAAAGTCACAGTCTGGATACGTATTTATTTTGAATGGTGCTGCAGTGAGCTGGAGGAGTGCCAAGCAAAGCGTTGTGGCGAAATCTTTAACTGAATCGGAATACATAGCTGCTTCGGAGGCTGCACAAGAAGCCATATGGATGAAGGAGTTCATTACTGAACTTGGCGTGGTTCCCAGTGCGTTGGACCCGATGGCCATCTACTGTGACAACACAGGTGCCATAGCTAATGCACAGGAGCCAAGGTCACATAGCAAGCTAAAGCGCATCAAGCTACGTTTCCATGCTATTCGCGAGTATGTCCGAGATGGTGACATAAAGATTTGCAAAGTACACACTGATCTGAATGTGGCAGATCCGTTGACTAAACCTCTCCCTAGAGCAAAGCATGACCAACACCAGAACGCCATGGGTGTTAGGTATATTACCATGTAATCTAGATTATTGACTCTAGTGCAAGTGGGAGACTGTTGGAGATATGCCCAAGAGGCAATAATAAAAGTGGTTATTATTATATCTTTGTGTTTATGATGAATGTTTACATCCCATGCTATAATTGTATTATAAGGAAACACTGATACATGTGTGTTTTGTAAACATAAAAGAGTCCCTAGTAAGCCTCTTGTGGAACTAGCTTGTTGATTAATTGATGATCATGGTTTCCTGATCATGGACATTGGATGTCATTAATAACAAGGTTATATCATTAGGAGAATGATATGATGGACACACACCCATAGTAAGCGTAGCATAAGATCAAGTCATTAAGTTCGTATTGCTATAAGCTTTCAAATGCATAGTAACCTAATCCTTCGACCATGAGGTTATGTTAATCACCATCACCGGATGGGTGCTTTGATGACATCAAATACCGCTCAGAATCGGGTGGTTATAAAGGTGTCATTGGGTATTCTGAAAGTATGTGTTGAAGCGCATGGACCAAGATTGGGATTTGTCCATCCATATGACGGATAGATATGCTCTGGACCCTCTCGGTGGAATGTCATCTAGTTAGCTTGCAAGCATGTGACTAGGTCACAAGGGATGACATAACATGGAACGAGTAAAGAGTACTTATCGATGTGAGGTAGAACTAGGTATGGAGATACGCGATCAAACCTCGGATAAGTAGAATATCGCATGACAAAGGGAATTGGTTTCAGATGTTAATGGTTCTATCGATCACGAAGTCATCGTTGAGTATGTGGGAGCCATTATGGATCTCAGATCCCCGATGGTTATTGATCGGAGAGGTGTCTTCATCATGTCTGCATATTCATGAACCGTAGGGTGACACACTTAAGGTTCGAAGTTGTTTTAAGTAGATATGGATTATGCGTTGGAGACCGAATGTTGTTCGGAGTCTGTGATTGGATCCGGGACATCACGAGGAGATCCGGAATTGTCCGGAGAATAAGATTCATATATTGGGGATCATTTTCTAAGTTAGGAAATGTTCCGGAGTATTTGTATGGGGATTCTAGAAGGTTTCGGAATGTTCCGGAAGGTTCTAGTAGATTTCTTGAAGTTTGCTTGAAAACCAAGAAAGGATCAAGGAGTCTTTGTGGGGCAAGACACGAATTCGTGGGGGAGGAGGATTCCTCCCCCCTCCCAATCCGCCGGCCAAGGAGGGAGGGGAGTCCTACTAGGACTCCCCCTCCCATGGCGCCTCCCTCCTTTAAATAGAGGGGAGGGGGCGCCACCCCCTAGCTCTCTCCCATAACAAACCCTAGCCGCCGCCTCTCTCCTCCTCCTTCGCTCTGCTCCGGCTTAGGCGAAGCCCTGCAGAATTCTCTACTCCACCACCACCACCACACCGTCTGTAACACCCTCAGAATCGGCCCTATGCAAGTTTTAGCGAAACTCGCCAAACCCGCATAGAAACGATTCAAAGGTGCCCACCAGGCACTTTCGTGCGGGTGGAAAACGAAGTAATGACATTACACAACAGTCCTTGATGGGACCCACAGAACAGATATATACAACACGACTCCAGGAGTCAAGAATACAGATATATTATACAAAGATCCAAATCACCTTGAAAATGATGGCGCGTCCGACTACGGACAAGATGCAAATGGGGCTAAGAGCCCTGAAGAATAACCAATGGCGTCCATAACCCTGCAGCCAAGCGGAAGGGTAACCCCGCTAACGACGTCGATCTCAAAACCTGCTTAAATAAAAGGGGTGCCGACAAAGGGCAAAGGAAAAGAGGAGGCGTCGATCGAGGCCAAGACACAGCGAGGCTAGAATTCGGTCGCCTACATAGGTATGGTGGACTGAAGCGGCGGCAACATGCTCTAAACAACCTATAGAGACTCGATACAATGGCGACTATCGAGAGGGTAAGAAAGACCTATTCGAACCAACCTGATTCTAACACCAAACAATCCCATCCTGGTATTCCCCTCGAGACCAAACGAGGAAGTCGTGAGGAACTCACGGTTGGCGTTTATTTATTCGGTGATCGTTGCAGCAATTACTAGTCAGGTGTAGATAATCATTCTGATAAAATAAGCAGTGGGCCGTTTTAGTTAACCATTCCGTTGTAGTTGCAACACTTACTAGTCAGATACAAATAGCATGAGATAACCCAAAACCCAGCAGTTGTTGGCACTTTTATTTAGCCATTCCGTTGTGGTGAAGCTGATTACTAGTCATATCGGATACAAGTCAATTTATAACAGTAAACTTTAGTTATAGTTGTCTATGATCAAGCTACTGCTCCAAGTCGTCCATAACCGCGGACACGGCTTCTCGAAAAGATTTAACCTCGAGGTGCACCAAAGTATCCACAAGCACTTGATCCTTTTGCCGATCGTTAACATACACCCATCGGTATGTCGGCGGGGCCTAAGTCACGACGCTTCCGGACAAAAGCAAACGGGGGCCACCCCACTAAGTACACCATAACAAAGTCGGCCGGTCTCGAGACGGACTCGGGGTTTGCGTCGATGGCTGTAAACGACAACAAATCCCAAAAGCGGACTGTCGATACATGAAAACACTCTGCTTCCTAAACAGTACAGCGTGCTCCTCACACAATCGTAAATAAAGCAGTAAAGCATGGCATAGGTACAGGATAGTAAATAAAACCTCAAACTAGTTGTGGCCCCCAGTACAATACTTTGAAATCAGGTACTAATCAATGGGGGGCCCATATCTCCCCACCTGTGGTTAGCGCGCTCGATCTCGGAACAGGTGTCAAGAACTCGGGGTCCTACGGGACACAAGTGGGCGATCGGAAACCAGATATTATCTATCACCCACTGGTGCCTCTGCTTACCTACTTCAATTTTAGTTGTTAAACAATAATTAAAGCCATGATCATCTCCAACAATTAACTTGCGGCAATACTCCAACAAGCTGTGGTACTTGGACGACGCATAGCAACACTTGAGCGGCGACTCGACACGCAAGTCCAACTATCTACCAATCAACGGTAATAGGATGTGTCCAAGGCAATATAAGGCTGCGAGGGATATCACAATGCGGAAACTAGAGCATCGCAACACAGATAGCAATAGATCAACAGGAGGAAATAAGGACTATAAAAGTAAGATAGGTAGAAAGGGAGATGCTACTTTGAAAACATTGCCGAAGGTTCAACCGAAGATCGGGGCGAAGCTCACATCAACTCAACGGCCTTATCACGAAGAAGCAAAACACTAGAATAAACATCGGATGCAATATTTAATACAACGGCAGAAGATCGGGCATGATGCATGTATGATGCATGACATGGCAAAGATGCGATGCAATTAGGCAATATTAAGCGGAACCGGGGTCCCGACAATTAATTAAATGGTTCAAGTTGTTTAACTACCCCGCAATTTAAATGTTGCATTATCAAGACAAAAGATAGCACCGGTTCACTACACAAATTTAAATGAGGCCAATATAAGACTAGATAAGCCCGCATATGACCCCATATTTAATTATGAGGTGAATCGGCCTAAGGCCCCCAAACCACATGATATGCATGCGAGATGAACAATTAAATATGCAACAAATTTATATATAGCATTTATAAAAATAGGGTTCTCGGATAAGGGTCACACATTAGGGTTCGACGATCTTGGTTCCGGGGGTTCGGGGTCCGGCTCAGGGTTCAGGGTTCGACGAATTCGTTCTCGGCGGAAACAGCGTCCGGGAAGGAGGACTTGGTTCGGTGTCGGGGCACATCGGATTCGCCCTGGTCGGTGCCGATCTTGTCGTCACGAAGGTCTTGTCGGGTCGTCGAATCAGATCGGTCTTGGCGTTCGGGATGAAGACCTTGGCGTTCCGCGGCGAAGTGCTTGGCGAACCCGTGTCGACGACCTTGACGTCCGGGTTCTCGGGTATCAGATCCGGGAAGAAGTACTTGTCGCCTCTGTGTCCTTCGGGCCGAAGAATTTGGCATGCCCGGGTTCGGTCTTCGGGTCCGGGGAACGGTCTTGCGATCCGTGAGAGAGATCTTGAGGCGTCCGCTTCACCGGGCCCGACATGAGTTCTCGGCGTCCCAAGATCTTCGAGTGGCAACATGTCGAACTTGGATCGGTGCCGGGGTCTCCGATTAGCAGTCCATCTCCACAAGGCGAACACTGATAGAGGAGCTTGGCATCCAACCAAAACAGAGCCAACGCCTCTGCACGTGGGATGGAAGGCAGAAACAGGTCCTGCAGGCGACGCTGCTTGCGTGCTTGGCGGCCGCTCGGCATCGAGGCCTTGCAGGCGCAGGAGGAGGCCGGCGACGGGCGGACAGAGAGGCTAGGGGAGGCCGGTGGACGTCGGGGTCGACGCCGGCGGCGCGGCGACGCGTGCTTGAAGGCTCGGGAGGGGCGCCGGCAGAGGGGGGGGTGGACGGCGGCGGCTCGACGGGGCTCGGGAAGGACGGGGGAGCCAGCGAGCTGGGCGGCAGCAGGGGCCCTTGAGGCGACGGCCTTCAAGGCCAATGACCAGCGAGGATCTGGCGCGGCCAGCCTGAAGAGAGGAGCGGCCGTGGGCGAGAACTCAGCGGAGGAGAGTGGAGAGCGAGAAAAGCGGCAGCGCAGGCGCCAGCGAGGAAGGCCGAGGAAGGTGGCGTCAGGGCAGGGCCGGCGATGGGGATCGGGGAGGGTCGGTCGCGGGCGAGACGGTTGGTGGGGAGCGGGGTCTGCGGGCGAGGTGGGGCGTGGTCGGGGATGCCGCGGCGGAGGGGGTTGTTGAGGTCTGGGTCGGGCTGGAAGAGGTGGCTTGAGGGAGGCCGGCGGCGGGGTGCTATCGGGTACAGGAGGGAGAAGGAGGTGCGGGGCGCGTGCGTGGTCGGGGAGGGAGGAAGAGAAAGAGGGGGAGGGGAAGAGAGGCAGGTGGGGGGCGACCAGGGGAGTGGGGCCAGGCGGGGCGGGACCAGGCGGTCAGAGAGGGAGAGAGAGAGGGGGTAGGTGGGCGGTGGGTGAGATGGCAAGCTGGGATTGGTGGGTAGATTAGGACTAGGTGAGAATAGGATTTCGGGTAGGCTGGTTTAGGTGGACAGTTTTAATACTGGGGGTGGTCGACTGGGTCGAATCGGCCCGTTCGACTGCCCCACTAAAAATAATTAATTATTTTATTTATTTCAAACAGGGCTTTTGCAAAACGATAGCAGACAAAACAAAATAATCCGGAGACCCGGGTTTTGCGTTTGAACACAGACGGGGCGTTTTAGAAAACACAAAATAGGTTTTTCTGCAAATAGTTTTATGCCAGCAAATGCAAGATGATGACGATGCTCAAATGCAATGAGGCATGATGACATGAGCATGCGGTCATGATGATGCAATGCACAAAAACAACGCGATTTTCTAGTAGTGGTTTTTGCGGGATGCCACAATTCGACACCACTAACAAGGGATCTCGCCCTCGAGATCCGCCTCATGGTACCGGAAGGAAGGTCGGCGATCTGAATCTTCTCGCTTCGTGTAGATCTTCGCGGCACCACTAACAAGAGGTCGTTGTCCGTGATCGTCGAGAGAACACTCCGGAAACAAAGGACGAAGGCAGAGGTGTCAATAAATAAAGCCACCTCTAACTTCGATAAAAAGGGAGGACCGATGCATTCTCATCCACTTCAATGTACCAAAGCGAATAGAAAGGGTAGTCGGCATGGGGGCCAATCCATCACGCACCCAAACTATTACTCTGCACAATCAGTAGAAAAGCGTGCAACCATTCTCGGAATCAGACTGAAGATCTCGACGAGCGAGGTTCGGAAGCAAAGGGGTGACGCAGACTCTGCATCGGATCTGGCGTAGATGATGTCGTCGCGTCGGAAAACACCGTTACCAAAAGAGGAAGCGAAACCCTAAAGGTGCAACGGAACCCAACCACGAGAAATCCTGGACTCGAAGAGAGGGAAGAGAGCGGATTCCAAAACACGCAGAGGTGAGAGGAGAGCAGCAGAGGGGTAAGGAGTAAAATCAGACCTAATCAGAACTATCCAACCGATTTTCCGAAAATAGTTTTGACACTCTACTTCGGCCGTTAGCTAGGTTATCCTACAGGCTGGACTTGTGAATCGCAAGCTGAGCTCTGATACCACTCTGTAACACCCTCAGAATCGGCCCTATGCAAGTTTTAGCGAAACTCGCCAAACCCGCATAGAAACGATTCAAAGGTGCCCACCAGGCACTTTCGTGCGGGTGGAAAACGAAGTAATGACATTACACAACAGTCCTTGATGGGACCCACAGAACAGATATATACAACACGACTCTGTGAGTCAAGAATCTGAATATATTATACAAAGATCCAAATCACCTTGAAAATGATGGCGCGTCCGACTACTGACAAGATGCAAATGGGGATAATAGCCCGGAATAATAACCAATGGGGTCCATAACCCTGCCGAGGCCAAGCAGGAAGTGTATCCCCGCTACCGGCGTCGATCTCAAAACCTGCTTAAACAAAAGGGTGCCGACAAAGGGCAAAGGAAAAGAGGAGGCGTCGATCGAGGCCAAGACAGCGAGGCTAGAATTCGGTCCTCGCCTACATAGGTATGGTGGACTGACGGCAGCGGCAACATGCTCTAAACAACCTATAGAGACTCGATACAACTGGCGACTATCAGAGAGGGGTAAGAAAGACCTATTCGGAACCAACCTGATTCTAACACCAAACAATCCCATCCTGGTATTCCCCCTCGAGACCAAACGAGGAAGTCGACCGAGGAACTCACACAGTTGGCAGTTTTATTTATTCAGTGATCGTTGCAGCAATTACTAGTCAGGTGTAGATAATCATTCTGATAAAATAAGCGATGGGCGTTTTAGTTAACCATTCCGTTGAAGTTGCAACACTTACTAGTCGATACAAATAGCATGAGATAACCCAAAACCCAGGTTGTTGGCACTTTTATTTAGCCATTCCGTTGTGGTGAAGCTGATTACTAGTCATATCGGATACAAGTCAATTTATAACAGTAAACTTTAGTTATAGTTGTCTATGATCAAGCACTGTGCTCCAAGTCGTCCATAACCGCGGACACGGCTTCTCGAAAAGATTTAACCTCAGGGTGCACCAAAGTATCCACAAGCACTTTGACCCTTTTGCCGGATCGATTAACATACACCCATCGGTATGTCGGCGGGGCCTAAGTCACGACGTTTCGGACTAAAAGCAAGCACGGGGCCACCCACTAAGTACACCATAACAAAAGTCGGCCGGTCTCGAGACGGACTCGGGGTTTCGTCGATGGCTGTAACGACAGCAAATCCCAAAGCTGGGACTGTCGATACCGAAAACACTCCGCTTCCTAAGCGACAGCGTGCTCCTCACAATCATAAATAAGCGGTAAAGCATGGCATAGGTACAGGATAGTAAATAAAACCTCAAACTAGTTGTGGCCCCAGACAATACTTTGAAATCAGGTACTAATCAATGGGGGCCCATATCTCCCCACCTGTGGTTAGCGCTCGATCTCTAACAGTGTCAAGAACTCGGGTCCCACGGGACACAAGTGGTGATCGGAAACCAGAGATTATCTATCACCCACCGGTGCCTCTGCTTACCTACTTCAATCTTAGTTGTTAAACAGTAATTAAAGCCATGATCATCTCCAACAATTAACTTGCGGCAATACTCCAACAACTGTGGTACTTGACGACACGCAACAGCTGACTTGATCACGACACACAAGTCCAACTATCTACCAATCAACAGGTAATAGGATGTGTCCAAGGCAATATAAGGCTGCAGGGGATATCACAGGTACGGAAACTAGAGCATCGCAACACAGATAGCAATAGATCAATAGGAGGAAATAAAGACTATAAAAGTAAGATAGGTAGAAAGGGGGAGATGCTCGCCTGAAAACATTGCCGAAGGTTCAACCGAAGATCGGGGCGAAGCTCACATCAACTCAACGGCCTTATCACGAAGAAGCAAAACACTAGAATAAACATCGGATGCAATATTTAATACAACGGCAGAAGATCGGGCATGATGCATGTATGATGCATGACATGGCAAAGATGCGATGCAATTAGGCAATATTAAGCGGAACCGGGGTCCCGACAATTAATTAAATGATTCAAGTTGTTTAACTACCCCGCAATTTAAATGTTGCATTATCAAGACAAAAGATAGCACCGGTTCACTACACAAATTTAAATGAGGCCAATATAAGACTAGATAAGCCCGCATATGACCCCATATTTAATTATGAGGTGAATCGGCCTAAGGCCCCCAAACCACATGATATGCATGCGAGATGAACAATTAAATATGCAACAAATTTATATATAGCATTTATAAAAATAGGGTTCTCGGATAAGGGTCACACATTAGGGTTCGACGATCTTGGTTCCGGGGGTTCGGGGTCCGGCTCAGGGTTCAGGGTTCGGAATTAATTATCGTGAAGCAGCGTCCGGAAGGAGGACTTGGTTGGTGTCGGGCACATCGGATTCGCTTAGTCGGTTTGCCGATCTTGTCGTCACGAAGGTCTTGTCGGGTCGTCGAATCAGATCGGTCTTGGCGTTCGGGATGAAGACCTTGGCGTTCCGCGGCGAAGTGCTTGGCGAACCCGTGTCGACGACCTTGACGTCCGGGTTCTCGGGTATCAGATCCGGGAAGAAGTACTTGTCGCCTCTGTGTCCTTCGGGCCGAAGAATTTGGCATGCCCGGGTTCGGTCTTCGGGTCCGGGGAACGGTCTTGCGATCCGTGAGAGAGATCTTGAGGCGTCCGCTTCACCGGGCCCGACATGAGTTCTCGGCGTCCCAAGATCTTCGAGTGGCAACATGTCGAACTTGGATCGGTGCCGGGGTCTCCGATTAGCAGTCCATCTCCACAAGGCGAACACTGATAGAGGAGCTTGGCATCCAACCAAAACAGAGCCAACGCCTCTGCACGTGGGATGGAAGGCAGAAACAGGTCCTGCAGCAGCGGCCGCTTGCGTGCTTGGCGGCCGCATCGAGCCTTGCGGCGCAGAGAGGAGGCCGGCGAAGACAGAGAGGCTAGGGAGGCCGGTGGGCGTCGACGCGGCGGCCTTGGCGACGTCTTGAAGGCTTCAGGAGGGCGAGCAGAGGGTGGACGCGCGGGGCTCGGAAGGACGGGGAGCCAGCTGGCGGCAGCAGGGGCCCCTTGAGGGCAGCCTTCAAGGCCAGCCAGCGAGATCTGGCCTTGGGCCTGAAGGAGGCCGGCGTGGCGAGAACTTCAGCAGGGGAGAGGTGGAGAGCAAAGCGGAAGCGACGCCAGGCCGTGACGAAGGCGAGGAAGGTGGCGTCGAGGGGCAGGGCGATGGGGATCGGGAGGGTCGGTCATGGGCGAGACGGTTGGTGGGGAGGCGGGTCTGCAGGCGAGGTGGGCGTGGTCGGGATGCCATGCGGAGGGGGTTGTTGAGGTGCAGGTCGGGTGGAAGAGGTGGCTTGAGGGAGGCCGGCAAGGGTGCTATCGGGAGGGAGAAGGAGGTGCGGGGCGCGTGCGTGGTCGGGGAGGGAGGAAGAGAAAGAGGGAGGAAGAGAGGCGGTGGGGGCGACCCGGGAGTGGGGCCGGTGAGGACCAGGTCGAGAGGAGAGAGAGAGAGGGGGTAGGTGGGGTGGGTGAGATGGCAAGCTGGGATTGGTGGGTAGATTAGGACTAGGTGAGAATAGGATTTCGTAGGCTGGTTTAGGTGGGCGGTTTTACTAGGGGTCGAATCGGCCTGCTCGACCGCCTCTACTAAAATAATTAATTATTTTATTTATTTTAAACAGGGCTTTGCAAAAGCGATAGCGCAGACAAAACAAAATAATCCGGAGACCGGGTTTTGCGTTTGAACACGACGGGCGTTTTAGAAAACACAAAATAGGTTTTTCTGCAAATAGTTTTATGCCAGCAAATGCAAGATGATGACGATGCTCAAATGCAATGAGGCATGATGACATGAGCATGCGGTCATGATGATGCAATGCACAAAAACAACGCGATTTTCTAGTAGTGGTTTTTGCGGGATGCCACACCGTCATGCTGCTGGAATTCCGTGGAGAAGATCTACTACCTCCGCTGCTCGCTGGAACGGGGAGAGGAAGGTCTGCTTCGACTCCGCACGTGTGACCGACTGCGGAAGCGCTGCCGGAACGCGGCGCCGAAAGGATCGTCCACACGATCTTGAGATCGGCAAGTGATCGACTACATCAACCCCGAGATCTAATCGCATAACGCTTTCGGTTCTACGAGGGTTAGTACAGATCTATCTCGTTGCACATGTCTAATAGATTAGATCTTGGCTTTTATCTAGATTAGATCTGGGTTTTGTTCGTTCTTGCGGTAGAATTTTTTTGTTTTCCATGCTACGAACCCATCACCAAGGAACCTTACCTTGTTCAAAACTCCAACCTCTTAAAAATACCCATCCCTACCTCAAGCTAGGCTTGATGGCATCCCTAGAAATAGATTGAATTGCTTGGAAGATGAATTGCCTTGATCTGTTGTTTGACTTGTTTGCTTAAGAATTAGAGTGAGTTACCCTAGGAGCTCATCCTCTAGGATCAAGCTAAATTTAAGAATCACAAAACCTAAGCAAGTTTACAAATCTTAATCTGATCTCTAGTCCCTAAATGACCCTCTAATCCCCTTAACCAGATCAATCCAGAGCTAATCCTTTCTCATAGTTTCCAAGTCAACAAAGACCAATATCAAGAATGGATCCTTCCTACTTAATATGTACTTCAATATCATCCACTTTATGATGCTTTGGAACCTTGCATCATCTCAAAACCATCCCCTCTTATATTCTAGTCAAAAACACTAAAACTGCCAAAAATGTCTAAGTCTGGAAGACTATTGTCAACATCACATATTTGAGACTCTCTCCTTCTCAACCCTTGTGCATTTTTGAGATTGCACTTGAACCATATTGTAGACCATCCTAAAGACTACCAATGCCCACTCTTTCCCTTGGCTAGATGATCCTGTAACCCACTTGTTCTTGATGGTTTTGCAGGCAAGAAATTAATATTTTCTATAAATCTTATCAACAAGCCTACTTTGGCAGAAGATCACATCTCCATGCTATCCTATTTGTACCAAATATTTCTATGATTGTGCTCTATTTATAAATGTCTATCCATCCCTACTTCACTTGTTTCAATTGGATCCTCGTACTTCTGAAATTCACATGGTTTTGAAGGCTTTTTGACAATCTTTTTTGGCACCCTTATTATATTCAAAGTTTGGAATCAATCCTTGGAGAGCCCAACCATGACCAACCCCAAACCTTTTTACCATGGTGATCTAATAACCTGGTCTATCCATCCATATATCCCATGACCCAAGGGGAGCTTTGAGCCCCTATATCCATCAATGTTTTGATGGTATAAAAACAATAGTTTCTAAGATCATCTATTCCATGTTTTCCTCCAAAATCAAGTTGGATTGGCAAAACCCAAGGTTCCAAATGATAGATACCCTTTGTGGACATCATCTATCTTGGATATAAAAATTTACCAAATGTTATCCATAATTCTTTTAACCTAAAAAGTATTTAATTCCCTTCTTTTACTAAAACTTAAAAACTCTCCCTATAAAAGAAAGTAGGTTTTTCTCCAAAACACTTTGCCAAATTTAAGCACATGTGAGGCCTATATATAATACCCTATCCTACCACTGCAAAAATACATATTTTTTAAGAATGTTATTATTTCTTTTTGACCATTTTCTTAAATGGCTAAATTGGAATAATAAATGTTTTAAATTGTTTTACTACATTCTTCAATAAATCTTGGAAAAATTCTCCAAAGTGTGGATTCCTATTTGGTACCATCTCAGACCAAAAACCAACCTTGTCCAATTTCAAAAATATCAAATGAGTTCACCCAACCCATTTTGGCACTTTTTGAAGAATTAAAATAAAAAAGATATGTAATATTAAGAAAATTACCAAATAATTCTTGGAGAGGTATCTTAACCATATCTAGCTACCAATATCATCCCCTCCTCTTTCCAAGATCAAAATATGGAACTATCCTCAATGATCATCAAACATGGCATATTGAGCTAGTACCAAAAAGTTGAGCCAAACTCCACACCATCCCTCATCAACTCTCACCAGAAATCACCACAGCACCCGACATCATCCTCTGGTCGACATCACTGTAGCACCACTGTAGAAAACCCTACCCTTGTCCACTTGTGCTTGGATGAAGGAGAGACACATGATATGCTACATCTTGCTTTTAAACCTTTTGCAGCTGCTGCCCTACTCCCCTCTGCCCTTAGGCACGACAATAGAGCCCCCACTCTCTCCCAGCACCGCCCAAGTCGACCAATACTCGAGCAACACCCCTCCATGTCCTCACATGGACCATGCCCATGGTACACCCTCATATCTCGATTTCGCTACAAGAAATGTGATAATTTTGGACCCTCCATATTGGTCACTGAATGGTCATTGTTCTCCATTTTATGACCTTCTTGTGACCAAAAATACATGGTCAAAAGCTGAGAATCACCGATGGACTATAAAGACCTTTTCTATGAATTGGTCATTAACTATTATGACCAATATAGATGGTTTGGTCACCGGCTATCTAGCATGTCCACGTAAACCAGTCCTATATGGCAATGTTGTCCACGTAAGCTAATCCTACATGGAAATGCTTGTAGATCAAATTCAGCTAATCCTACATAGAAATGCTTGTAGATCAAATTCAGTCCAGTCCAACGAGGTGCTCTACATGGGCAAGTCCAACAATTCCAGCTTTTTTATTTTACAAATTTGACATTTATGGTCCAGTTATTTAGTAGGCCAAGGCTAAAACTTTAGCCCATATATTTTTTGGCCATGGCATTTTTCCCGCCCAACATTTTCGTTCAATTTTAAGTTTGGTTAAGAAAGGTTCGTTTAAACCATATAAGTGTGTAATTACGCACACACTTGGCATGACACAAGAAACAGTGTGCTAGACTGAAATATATACATCCATAAGCTAACAAAACAAGTGGGACAAAAAGTAACCAGCAGATACAATTGGTATATGAAATTAAGGAAATCATAATCGACCTGATCAAGAATAGAATGACCTTGACCAGATACTCTGTATTTATGGCTATACGAATCAACAATCATAGAAGTCTAAGCTTGGAGATAACAAGATCAAAGGCGGTAGTATTGCCATTATGTCTTCACGCCCATCCTTTCGGTACCCTGTCCGGAAAATGTTAAGCAACTGACTACCCGATGTAGCATTCAAATCTCTCACTGGCTTATGTAGTACCTATCAAATAAAAAACATGCAGCTTAAAATCATCAAAGTAGACAGCAGAAATAAAATAATATCACATGAGACAAATTAATGTGGCATTAAAACAGATATAAAGAAAGCAAAAATGGCTTTGCAATACTCTATAACAGCACTAAAATGGTACTTCTGCATGTTTTATGGGAAGTTTCTAGGAAATTCGCCATGCGACAATAGAAGTCATCCGACAACATAAGAGCAACAATGAAGATGTCACCAGCCTAGTAGTTGCAGCATGAATCAATAATGCAACTATAATGACTAGTCTTATTGGGCATGATACCAAACAAACAAACCCCAAAAGAGGAGCGTTGCAACAACATGACCATACAGGACATCACAAACACACTGTCAAAGTGATATTGACTTCGAACATTATGAAAAATATTACATGAAGTAACTAGTCTATAAATAGTACCATAATGCCCACAATCAACTCAGCAAGTGAGGAAATGATGAAAAAAATAAAGATGGATCTAGATGGTAAGTAGGTACTTGCCTTTCCTGTCCAACAGTGTCCCATATCTGGCCTAGTCAAATCGCCCAGAGTCCTTGGAAGGAAGAAGTATAACAGGGCCGATTCAACTGTGAGAAGCAGGTCAATTGATAAGTGCTAATAGCAGCGGTGACGGGCAGCGAGATGAACTTACCACGATGTTGCAGCCGTGGTTGGTGATGATCATGAATTCTAAATCATAAACAAGTAGAGACGCTAAATTGAACCGTCAAGAAACGCTAGCATAAACTTTAAGCAAAATACAGAAGTTAAGGAACTACGAAAGATGAAGATGCCCAATAGCACAGTGGACGACGAGCCCAAGCTATTTGTGTCACTACTGTCCAGAAGGTCATCACCTACAACACCACGGACCTTCCTCCTCTGACCTAACGAAATAGAAAGTTAGAAAAAATGAAATATACCAACCCCTGCATGCCATAGTAATAAACTGAGAAGTAATCTAGTTCTATGAGACATGCATGGCCGCAAACAACAAGTACTTCAAATATAAGGCATGTGCACTGGAGTAGAAATTTGAATAAATATACAGTTCAGGCAGGTGTAGAAATAAGATCATTGCGGATGAAAGAGATTTATGAGATAAGTGAGAAAAGTATCACATTGCAAGGTGAAGTCTTTTCACCTTGATTGTGTACAGGTGTGTCATACAAAAATAGAAATACTACGGCAAGTAATAATCTGGGGCCTATTGCAAGTAATAATATGGGGCCAATGCAAAAACACCAAGGAGATAGCATCTAGATCGCAATCGCCACCTACACGCAAACAAATAGCACCAATACATGCAGGGGGAATGCTTGAGCTACATCCTAAAAAAACAGAGTCATGAATGCTTAGTTTGCTTCCTATAAATACCTAGTGCTAGATGCTGGTCGGGAGCCACACAACATCGTCGTCTAGTCGACGACCATAATAGAGTGTGTGAGGGAGTTAGGAAGAGATGAACTTGAATTACCAAACAGACTAAAGCAAGGCCTTCAATGGTCACCAATAGTAGCTATGTAATAGAGTACTACTACCTATAGAATATTACCAACAAGTACTCTAAAGCCTTGCATAGCTCGTGTCAAAATATCTTCTAGTCACATGCACTAAACATGCCAAAATATCATGAAATTTCAAACTGGACATACTAAGAGTACCACAAGTAGATAGTATGTGATTAACAAATTACCTTGGTGCTGTTTCCATTTGAAAGCCTGGGTAATCCGTGCCATTAGCAGAGCTAGTGCAACTGCTGAAACTTCGGAAGCAATAGCTAACATAGTCAAGGGAGATGAAAAGATAGTAGTGAGGATATTTCAAATAGAGCAGCAAGCACAATATGTTAAATAGAACAACAAGCACCAAATATATGTTAGCATGATGATCAAACAAAGAGAATAGTAGCATCCATAGATAGTAGCATTTCAGATCACATGACGGTAGCACTGATAACTACCAACTGAATGAGAATTACTTTCCCAAGTTCAATAAGCTATTTGCCTTAGCTTAAAACATGATTTCTCCTCGGTTGCATTCCATCTTCTGCTTCATTTGTTCATACTTTGCCACAGATAAGAAATATTATATTGGTTTATTGTGCATATGAGAGAAGCTTAACTTAGTTGTAGGTTCCAGGGATACCAAGTTCAATGAGATATAGTCACTAAAGGTTGGACAGAAACAACCTGTGTTTTTGATTTTCCTTGGCACTCAAGAAGACAACGCAGTTGTCTGTACGTACTACTACATGAATCTGAATTTTCCAGTATGCTACAGAAATTCTGAATGGAAATAAAGTCAAGAGATCTACTATTTCTCTGGACAGTGGAGCTAATGGGACGTGGATCACAAAAATAATGGTTGCATAATGTATGCATTTCATACAACTCAAGTACATGGAACAAATATATAGTCCAAGCTTGCATGCCTCGATAGCCTAAGAAGGAGAAGATCCTTATCATCTTGCATGTTCCTGTTTAGAATGATAATATCATGTTACTTATATATCTTCCTGTCCACAGATAAATTTGAAGAAGATTGTAAGATGATAATATGGGTCTTCCTTCGTTGGGGTTATAGTATGTTTAGAGATGGCATTTGAATATTTTCACTATACTAATAATCCATCCTTTCTAAAATATATGACAGAAAAATACTCCACATTTCCCTACACTAAACATCCATAATTTTAATCTTCACCGAGATTACAGAAAAATATCAAGACCTATGGTAACAAAGCAATATTATGGCATAATATAGAGATGCATGATTATTCTGCATCCACATAGTAGATAAACAAGGAACATACCTTTACTACTGAACAGATAGATGTGGAAGTCACCGAACTTGCCGATGAGGAGGTGTACGAGGTCGATGCAGAGGTGGTTAAGTGTTGGGAACGTGGCGGCGAGGCACCCGTCACATCGGCTCTTGGTGTTGACCACGTCCTCCACCATCGGAGGGATGTACGACTGCTTGCAGAGCCAACCTCACGCGCCGACGACTCGTCCGCCGTGTCGACCTAGTGATCCCTCCGACGCATCTTCGTCTCCACCTGCAGTGGAAGCTAATCCACAGTCAATCCGCATCTCCAGTAGAGAGCGTTCATGCTGTGCTAGCTGGTGGCGTCGACCCCTCACCAGTCACCTCCCATTCTAGAATCCTTGGGAGAAGGTCGGATGTGGCCAGATCCGGGGAGAGGAAGGCTCGGTGCGGCTTGGATACGGAGGTAGGGAGGCCGGGAAGGCCGCATCCTATGGTAGGGACAGGGAGGACGGGGGGAGGAATCGACGGGAAGAAGAGTTAGGAACTAGGAAGGGGCAGAATAGATGGCGGCAGCACCGGCGGCGCACGAAGGAAATTAGGGTTATCCCTCTGTTTACTTCTCTCGTAGTTTATTCCACTAGAGTTTCGAGAATACGAGGTGATTTGGTATTCACCCAATACTCTCCAATTTCCGTAAATACTCTTTTCTAAAATAGAGATAACCGCACCAGCGGTCCTTATTCTTTTCCGATACCTTCAGTTTGATCCTAAATCTTTAAAATTGCACATCTGAGTCCTAAATCTTTCGTAAGTGATTTATCCGAGGTCCTATTTTGCTCTGACCGTTTTGACCTGTCTACGTGGCGTTTTGACCACTGCCACGTCAGAAATAGTGTCTAGGAGGGATACCAAATGGACGTGTATATTTGTGAAAAGGTCCATGTGGCCTCGGGTGAACCACCGTATATACTGGAAGGGCAAGATAGACCGCCTCTACTGCCAGGCGCACCTACGACCTCGACCCAGGCACCGGCGTCACTTCCAAAGACATGGTTCTCAGACTCCGTAGACGCTCATGCCGAGGTAGGACTCCATGACCATGGCATGCGCGTACGTGCCCTAGGACCAGCGGGGGAAGGTGCGCGTGCCGTTGTCGGCGAATAGCTTCGGGGACGCCTCCACGGTGCAGTCGTGCACCGCCATGTCCGCGCTCATGTCCGTGCTCAGGTCGGCGACGCCTCCATGGTGCAGCCGTGCACGGCGAACCCGGTGTCCTAGCCCTTCACGGCGCAGCGGTACACAGTGCCGCCATGTCTGCGCTCACGTCCGTGCTCAGGTCGGAGACGCCTCCACGGTGCATCGGTAAACATGATTATGGATGGGGCTGGGAGAGCATTGGCCGCCGGTGTTGTTCCCATAGGTGCAGTTGGACAGTAGGTGCAGTTGGACAGCTGCGCCGACGTGTCGGTGCTAGTGGGCTGCCTTGCGGCGCCTGTGCTTGGCAGTGGCCGCGCCGGATGCGACAGTGAAGACGATCAACATGAGAACTGCTGCCGTGGTAGATCTTCTTATGGTGGCTAAAGGGCGATTGGTTGCTCTGCTTCTGCGTGTGCGCTGCTTAAGTCTATGTATATATACAGGACGCGAGGCTAGCTCCATGCGCCGCACGCAATGCATCGATCCGGCCTGCCAACACTTGCCTAATTTCTTCGATTAGGGAGGAAAAACGGGGGGATGGACGGCGCATCTACGGTGCCGAAAATCACCGGCGGCTCCAGTTCTCCGTCGGAGCTTCACAATGGCGCCTTCGGTTCAGCGGCGGGTCGAGCGTTCCGCCATTGACGAGAGCGGCACGGCAGTGTGGTGGTGGCGGGCGGAGTGGTGGCCGCGGCGAGAAAGACGATGAGGGGTCAAGTAGAAGAGTAGCTATGTACTATGTGGAAAAAAATACAATCAGGGGGCCTTTTCGTAAATATATTGTCAACGTGGCAGATAGACCAGTCAAAGCGGTGAGATAAAAATAGGACTTCGCGTGAATAACTTATCAAAGATTTAGGATCTAGACGTGCAATTTTAAAGAATAGGGACCAAAGTGACGGTCAGACGAAAGAATTAGGACCGCCCATTCAGTTTACTCCTAAAAATACTCTACCATGGTGAAGAGTTTTCAATCTAAATAAAACTAAGAAGGATTTGAGGAATATTTCGAAATTATCCCGGCCAAATCTGGAATAATAACGGACTACGGAAATTTTACAGAAATTTAAATAATTCCTTTTATTCCTTATAAATACACTAGTCAATACGGGAGAAGTAAGCAAAGCGACGGGGATCAATCTATGCCGATCTGGAATTTGAGGCCGCGCGATCGTTTCTAAATTTTTCCCTCCACGCACTTATTTGCTTAGCTACGTCTACACCTAACACTAGAGTGGCTGTAGGTAGGGCCAGTTTCTTCCTGACCCCATGGCTCGGTCTCTTAGGATAGGCAAGTGGGTGGTTTGTTACTTGTAGTGTTTCAACGACCGTCGTGGTTTGCTTAAGTATTTGATTTGGAAAATATCAAACACGTACCTTTAGTAGTTTATAATTGGAAAAAAGTCCATAAAACCCTCCTACCTATTGGGTTTGTGTCAGTAACCACCCCTAACTATTAACTGGATCATTTAACCCGTATCTATACCAAACCGGACAAATTACCCCCTCAAGTGGTGATGGGCAGTTTACTGGGCGGTTTTGGCCACATTGGAGCTAGGTCAGGTGATCGGTGTGGACCCTCGAGCATCCATTGGGTGCGTCCTGGATGATGCAACCGGATGGCCGCCTCCGACACCGTACCACGAGCAGGTCTGCTGCTGCTGGAGCAACTCCTCCTCCTGGAAGCCAGCTCGGGAGCCGTCGAGGTGAGCTCTAGCCCAGCTGCATGTCCTGCTCCTGGGCGCCATCTCCCCATGCATGTAAGAATGTGTGGCACCGTGTCCATCGGCACGACACCCATCTGCTGCTGCATGACCATGAGATCCATGGTGCCATGCTGCTGCTCGCCGAAGTGCCGCGACTAGACGTTGATGTCCAGGTTGAGCGGCCGCCTCCGTACCGTGTCAAAACCGTTGTCCACCGTGTCCTAAACTGCTCCATAAACTGCCCATCACCTCCATGGTCTAGATAGCAAGAGGCAAACTGTAACACTTCTGGATAATATTTCTAGCCATCGTTTCCACTCTCCTTCCGAATGTGATCATGACTATTACTAAAGAGAATGTATTGTCAATCAGTAGTCTTTTCGTTTTGCAACTTAGTTCAACGTGAGTAGCATTGGATGCAGTCATCTGATTCAGCCCTACACCTCTATGAAAGACATTGGATTCAAGCATGCAGCGAAACATTGGATAAAGTACAGAACAATTTACCATGGGAAAGACATTACATGCAAGCACACAAGCAGTTAGATTCAGTCCTGCATCTCCGAGTGGCATCAGTAGCACACCTAAATTTTTTTGTCAATCGGCTGGAGTGAGGAGCTGCAATAGTTCTGTGGAGGGCACTCTGAGTCAAGGACAAAGGAATATCGGGGCGGCGGAGGCCAACAGGAGCATGCAGTGGCGGGAACTCCGTCAACGGCCAACAGGGAACCAACGGTGGGAGCACGAGCGGTGCCTGGGCTTCTCCGGTGACAAGGGAGACGAGAAGCGGGGGTATCGGCGGAGGCGGAGGAATCCAGCAGTGGGAGCCGTGAGGAACTGTGTCAGCGGCGAGCACTCTAGTCAGGTCTGCTGAATCTCGGTCAGGTTGTGATCAGAGAAAGAAGAAGTAGCTGAACCATCGTATTTCCACCTTGTATGGTCCTAGTTGTACTAAACCATTGTCCACGTCAGCGAAACAGCTCTCCGATACTGCTAACAATGGCGTGGGAGGTAATTTGCCTGGTTTTAGAAACATAGGGGGGTTAAATGCCCCAGTTCAAAGTTATGGGGGTTCTCCATCCCAAACGTGATACTTAGGGGGGGTATCTGTTGGAATTTTGCCTAATAAAGGCCTAGCCTATTTATATTATTCAACAATTCCTGAAATCCTAGAGGCCCACTTGGCCCATTCATGCAAGGCAAGAGGTGGGACAAATTTTTAGTCCCACGTTGCTAGTTGAGTGGAAGTTGGACCAGCTTATAAGTGAAGGAAATATGACCTGAGAGGCAATAATAAAGTTGTTATTATGTATTCCTTGTATATGATAGATGTTTATTTTGCATGCTATAATTGTATTGATAGGAAACATCAATACATGTGTGTTTAATAAACAAAAAGGGTTCCTAGTTATGCCTCTCTTATAGACTAGCTTGTTGATTAACAAGATGATCAAGGTTTCCTGATCATGGACATTGGATGTTGTTAATAACAAGGTCACAGCATTTGTGAAATGATGTGATGAACATTCATCCGAAGTATAGCATTACGATCAAGTCATTATGTTTATATTGCTATAACATCATACGAAGTAATCTTTAACCTTAGACCATGAGATCATGTTAATTGCTAACACCAGAAGAGTATCTTGATAACATCAAACGTCACACCGTAACAGGATGACTATAAAGATGGGTTCAGTACTACGAAGGTGTTATGTTGAGGCTCATGGATCAAGAGTGAATTTGTCAATCCAGATGATGATAGATATACTCGGGCCCTCTCGGTGATATCACATTAGGATAGCTTGCAAGCAAGTGATGTGATCACTAGAATGTTATATCACGGGAACGAGAAAGAGTGCATGTCGAATTTAGATCAAACTAGGTATGGAGATACCGATGATCGAATCTCGGACATGTAATATATCGAGAGACAAAGGGATTTAGCTACAAGCGTTAAAAGTTCTCACGATCACAGGAGTCATCGTTGAATGTGTAGGAGTCAGTACGGATCTCGTGTCCGCTGATTATTGATCGGAGAAGGGTCTCGATCATGTCTGCATTATTCGTGAACCGTAGGGTGGCACACTTAAGAGTTACGGACACCATTTTGGAGCACATATGTTTCAGAGAAAGAATTGCAAAGCGCAGGGAATTGTTTCAATAGAAACCGGAAATTGTTTTGGTGAAATTGCGAAGGTGGTTACGCATGTGATATTGAAATATTGCAAGGGGATATATGTGAATGTTTGTTAATTAAAGTAATTAACAAAATTCTGAATAAATTTAATAAAAAGAGTTTTATTAAATGAGAGAGCATTAAATTTGGAGAAATTTAATGCATTTAAAGTGGAGACTTTAAAAGGAAATGTGAAGAGGCATTTTAATGTGAAGGGGTTACCACCACATGACTCACCTCCCCATGCGCCGGCCATGGAGAGAGGGGGCACCCCCCCTCCTCCTATAAAAGGCCACCCATTCTCTCCTTCATCCACACACCTCCTTGTGAAGGATCTCTCTCCTCCTCTAGAATTATTCCCCCATGGTCTCGGATTAGCGAGATACATGTTTCCGGTGGCATTTCGTCTGGAAGGAGTTGCTGCTTCCGCTGGATCGCTGGAGCGAGGAGGTGGAGGTTGTCCGGTGGCTTGAACGTGTGTGCGAGGACGGATGCGCTGCTGATTTGCGGCGCTCGGACTTCCACACGATCTTGAGATCGGCAAGCGTACGACTACATCAACCACGAGTTCCTACTCGTTAACAAAACTCGTTGTCTTCGACGGTAAGTTCTCCATGGATGTATGTCCACTCGTTGCTCTGTATCTAGTAGATAGATCTTGGCATATAGTTCTCATCGTAGGAAATTTTTTATTTTCTATGCTGCGGACCCAACAATAAGGTGAGCTCTTCCACCACTTGTACGAGCTTGAGAAGAGAAGACATATACACGCGCGCTCCTCCTCCTTCGCCACCCGCCTTGCCACGTCTCGCCACGATGCAGGTTGCGGGAATGCCTCGAGCCGAGAGCTTCTCTTTCTTTTTGCCACGTATGAATGGATAATAATTTGAACTGCCTAGATCTTTCCCATCCAAGGGCGATAGTGTAACATCCCAAAACTTTAATCCAGGTGATCAAGATCCAAATCATCAAATTTAGAGTTAACAAAAACTTTTCCAAATTAAAAATATTAAAGCATTCATATGTGTGTGCATATAATTTAGGAGTTGTTTTGAATTGCCATGATTAAGTGATCCATTGCTTGTAAAATGATTCTTAGGTGAAATAAATATCATCTAGATCATTCCTAAACAAATCCCAAAGAAAAACAAATTAAAATGAATAAAATAACCAAATGGTCATTTGTGCCATTTTAATCAACATACCTACTTTGGCTATTCGTAGAACTCAAAACCTAACAGAAATAAATGTGGATCTTTGCACCCCTTGCTAGTACAAGTAGTGATGTACCAAGGCTCACTTTGTGAACTACCAAAAACTTTCAAACACTAATTTTAAATGGCATTTGAAAATTGAATATAGTTCATATGAGAAGATCCCACCTATTCAAAAACCACTCAAATGACCTCCATTTTCAAAACCCAAGCAACCACAAATGTTTAAGCATGTGACAAACAACTCCACCAAAAATCATCTCAAAATTCAAAACGTAATTTTTTTCGGCCATTTCTCTGAGACACGAGCATGTAATCAACTTTGGCCTAACTAATACTGTTTTGATCAATTCTTGTCGAGCCAATTGGTTTGCATTGATCACTCTTGCCTCCCCTGAGCCCAATCAGACCAAAACCCACCCTAGTTATAGCCCCTGGCGCCAGTGCAACGCCGCCCCGACGCCATGCTCACCGTGTTGCCGCAAAAATCTGTCGCGCAACACTAAGATAACCGTCGTGCTTTCGTGACGACGAACGGATGATTTTCGAGCAAATCAACAAAGAATTTCTCGCTTTTATGGAGAAGATCCGACCGTTTTTCAGCGCAAAACGGCAAAGATTCAACCAAACCCTAGATAGCTAGAGCTCGGCAGAGAAGAACAGAAAACAAAATAACAGTACGTAAAGGTAGATGTGTTTTGATAATAGATCGATTGTTGTCCCTTCAATCGGCCGTATACCCGTATATATATACGTGGTATGCCCGGTCTTTGGCAAATCAAGTCGGACATAGTCTTTTGCTTGCACTGAGTCAAATATTCCAAAACATGCACGTAGCTTATTCGGCCATCAGTTAATACACGACACAGTATTTCAGCTTAACTCTACTAGTACCGGTCAGATTTTGGCTCTTTCTTGAAACACCGAAACAACTAAAAATCTAGGTACCTTCTTACGTGACCTGATATCACATGCAAACCCCATATTGTAGTATGACACTCCATAGTCTAGGTAAGACATGTCCTGGTAGCTCTTAATTTGACGACGCATCCTTGGTATAAATCAGCACTTGTCCTAAGCAGCTTCTGGTCATAAAAAATCTTCTGCCCTCTCACAATTACCCTTCAGCACATATTTCTGCCGCGCATAAAATATTGGCGTTCCCAATCCTGCGACAGTAATTCTTAAACAATATATATTAACTCATTAGCTCGACCAACAATCAAAGTAATTTGGCACATATATTTCTAATAGCCAAATTATGTATCTAACACATGCCCCCTGTTTTTGGTAAATTATATTTATCAAAAATATTATAGTAGTACCTCGGGACGATGTTGGTTATCTCACCGGGCATACAATTGCTTAGGGCGATGTCCAAAGAATGCATCGGTCAAATTATCTTAGGGCGATATTTCAAGTAACATATCGGCCAAAATCTTCTTAGGGCGATACTCCGAATAATGTATCGCCTATGGCATCATTAAGTCACCTGCCACATACTAGGATAATACTTTTTCAAGTATTTTCCATTGAGGGCTTTCGACAACTTCACTCCCTGCAAAGATTGCACAAAATATGAATTTTCAGGAACAATCTCTATAATAGTATATGGTCCTTCCCAACTCGGCGACCATTTGCCAAATTTTTTATCTCTAGTCCCAATAGGTAAAATCGTTTTCCACACCAAGTTTCCTATCTGAAACGATTTTTCTTTTACCCTTTTATTATAAGCCTTAGCTACTCTTAATTTTTCTTTTTCAATCTCCTGCAAGGCTCTTAATCTTTCTTCTGGAACATCGTCTATTCTATCCATCATCAAATCATTATAATCTATAGCCGACAAATCATTTTGTCTGGCCACTCTAAGAGCTTGTAAATTAACCTCTACAGGCAACACTGCCTCTTGCCCATATACTAACTCATACGGTGTCACTTGAGTCGCACCATGCTTAGATATCGAGCCCATAAAGCTTCTGAAAGCACCTCATCTTTTCGGATGCTCCTCAATTTTCTTTTTTATAAGCCTAATAAGAGTCTTATTGCTAGATTCGGCCTGTCCATTAGTTTGAGCATAATAAGGCGACGAATTCAACAACTTAATTCTAAAAGATTCGGCAAACTCACGGAATTGATGTGACATAAAAGAAAAACCTTGATCAGTAGTCAGAGTTTGAGGAATACCGAATCTGTGAATAATATGCTCTAAGACAAAACTAATCACCTCTACATGAGTCATATTTCTTAAAGGAACCGCTTCAGTCCATTTGGTAAAATAATCCATAGCTACTAGGACGAAGCGATGCCTTTTAGAAGAAGAAGGATGTATCTCATCAATAAAATCTAAGCCACATCCTGCCACGGCTTAATTATAGGATTCAACATAGCCGCAGGTGCTAATTGTATATTCCCGAATTTCTGACACGCTTCACACCCTCTATAGTACCGAAAACAATCTTCTAACAAAGTCGGCCAATAAAAACCCGCTCTTTTTAATAACCATCGCATTTTATGAGCCGACTGATGTGTCCCACATATACCTTCATGCACCTCACCCATAGCTATTTTAGACTAATCAGGATCTAAGCATTTTAAAAGTAATCCATCTATAGTTCGGCGATATAATTCGTCATTCAACAACGTATATTTTAAAGCTTGTCGCCGAATTTTCCTATCCTTGTTTTACTTGGATCCTTTAAATAATTTACTAACGGGGCTCTCCAATCTTGATGTTCCGAATTACTTGCTAATTCGGTTATATCTGTCTCGATTACCGAATCATGCTTTATTAATTTTTGATTTGAACAAAACTCAGGTGCGCCATGTACTAGACTCACGTCGAACTTACTGGATTTACCATATACAAGAGCTAGCATCGGTTTTTCCAATATGAAAAATTGTCCTTCGCTAACATTATAACCGGATGCTTGTTGTGCTAAGAAATTAGCCTTTGAATTTTCTTTCCTAGGTATATGACTAATAGTGAACGTATGTAGAGTCTTAATTATGTCCAAGCACCGGTCCAAGTAGCTGTTTAGTAATCCATCTAGACACTGAAATTCGTCTTTAACTTGTTGTACCACCAGAAGCGAATCTCCAAAAGCATCTATATCTTTTACACCCATATCCACTAGACTTTGTAAACCAAACAACAAAGCCTCATATTCAGTTTGGTTATTAGTACAATTATATTCTAGACGGACCGATATTTCATAGACAGTATTATTAGGTGAAATTAAAACATTACCGACACCTTGTCCATCTCTACAAACCGATCCATTAAAAGAAAGCTTCCATGGGCAAATGCTAACATAATCAATATCTTCCTCATCCTTAATTCTATGATCAACAATAAATTCGGCGATGACTTGACCCCTCATAGTACGCAGCGATTCATATACTAAATCATATTCTATTAGTGCATAAGCCCACTTTCCAATCGTACCACTAAAAATCGGTCGTTGCAACATATACTTAATTACGTCGGCTTGACAAGCTACTACACATATACTAGAAAGTAGATAAGGCCGAAACTTAATACATGCATAATATAAAAACAAGCATAACTTTTCAATAAACACATACCGAGTCTCGGTGTCGAGAAAACGACGACTTATATATGCAATAATGTACTCCTTTCTGTCATCTTCTTGCACCAATACCGCGCCGATCACTGTATCTTGTGCAACAATATATAACCTGAACGGTACACCAGACTTGGACGCCCGCAATACCGGAGGACTCAATAAGTATCTTTTTATGTCATTAAAAGCATCCCGTTGTTCTGCCCCCCAAGTAAATTCGGCTTCATGCTTTAGCCGAAGTAAGGGAACAAACGATTCAATTTTCCCTGCAAGGTTAGATATGAATCGTCTCAAGTAATTAATTTTTCCCAACAACTTTTGCACATCCTTTTTACATTTAGGCTCCTCCAACTTTCTAATCGACTCTACTTTTGTAGGATCAATCTCTATGCCTCGTTCATGAATAATAAAGCCTAAAAACTTTCCAGCCGACACACCAAAAGCACATTTGAGTGGATTCATTTTCAAACCATACCGGCGCATTCTTTCAAAAGCTAAACGCAAATCGGCTAAATGATTATCAAACTCATCCGATTTAACAACTATATCATCAATATACACTTCTAGTACTATGCCTAATAGATCATGAAATATCAAATTCATAGCGCGTTGGTATGTAGCGCCGGCATTTTTCAAACCAAACGTCATAACGACCCACTCGAATAAACCAACAAAACCTGGGCAACGAAAAGCAGTCTTGGACATATCTTGTTCGGCCATAAATATCTGATTATAACCAGCATTACCATCTAAAAACTAATTATTTTATGTTCCGAGGCATCATTAATAAGCATGTCGGCTATAGGCATATGATATTCATCTTTAGGAGTGGCTTTATTCAAATCTCTAAAATCAACGCAGACCCTAATATTATTAGTATTTTACTTTTCAACGAGCACAATATTAGAAACCCACTCCGCATATCTACATGGCTGAATAAACCCAGCTTTCATCAACCGATCAATTTCTTCTTTGATGCGGTCATATAAATTAGAATTAAAACTTCTACGGGTTTGTTTATGCGGCCTAAAACCAGATTTAATAGGTAGTCTATGCTCAACTAATTCTCTACTCAAACCGGGCATCTCGCTATAACTCCAAGCAAAGCAATCAACAAATTCTTTTAGTAATGCACATACCTCGCTTTTATGATCGGCTTCCATATTAGCGTTGATAAATGTAGGCCTTGAAATGCTTCCATCACCAATATCTACCTCTTCAAGTGGGTCAGCCGATGAAAATCCCTGCCCGAGCTTCTCCATATCACCAAAATCTTCAATTGTCTCATGCATATCGTTCTTTCCGGAACGATACTCCTCGGTACGTCTTTGCAGCCACTTAATATTATCATATTTACTCATCATTTATATAGATAAATTGTTAAGCCGAGCTATGCTAGCCGGCTGTGCGTTTATGGGTACAAAACCATCTCTACTGATATTGATATAATCATAATCCGATAAATCTCTACCGGTCAAACATCGCATCTCACCGTGTTGCCAATCAACCGGCGTCTCTGTCAAAGCAATGCAAGTAGAATTATCCGCCTCAATTACCTCCACATCATCATCAACCCACTGAATTAAGCACTGGTTTAGAGTAGAAGGGATACAACAATTCGCATGAATCCAGTCGCGCCCCAAAAGGATATTGTAGCGGCCTTTGACATCAACAGCAAAAAATGCAGTCGGCAATGTTTTGCTTCCGACTGTGAGCTCCATAGATATAACACCCTTAGCTTCAGATAATTCTCCCGAGAATCCGCTAAGTCTCATGTTGGTCTTCATTAGCTTGCTCTCTTTTCGGTTCAGTTTAGAAAAGACCGAAAAAGGCATAATATTAACACCGGCACCGCCGTCAACGAGCATGCGACCAATCGGCTTACCATCAATGTGGCCTCGGATGAACAATGGTTTTAGGTGTTGTCCGTGCTTCTCCGGTTTCTCAAACATCGCATTTTTTGGACCAAGAGCAAGCTCTGCAACTTCAACTTTAGGTGCACAGAAATCAGCAGGTAAGGCGAACACCATATTAACATCCATATCAGTAGGCGCCTCGTCTTTACTCTCTGAATTATCATCAGCATCGGCAGGAGCGTCATCAGAATTTTTATTTTTCTCGGCTATGATGCGCTTCTCCTTCCAAGTTTTCGTAGGCACTACCATTGGTCTAGCTTGATTAAACCATTCATCACGTTTCTCGTTAGCGATCTTTTCTTTAATCCCCATTGCTCGCAGTCGCTGCACCCGTCGCTTTTGGGTATGCGTTGTTGAGTTAAGCCTGAAGTGTCTGAACCTGTCACGTTTCACTTAGTTTCTTTTGAATCTTTGTAATAAGGATTAAGCCAGAGACGTGCTAGTTCACGTTGCTGCAGCGTAGTTGCCAGATAGGCTTCAGTAGATTTGGTCCTATTGTTTTAGCATAGATAGAAACGTGCTGAGATCTGGCCACGGTCTCGTCTGTGGGATGGCGCGGGAGCAACGGATCGTGGGCATGATTCCCGCATGAGTTTGTTATCCTTCTCAATAAAAGGAAAAACGGAAAAGGACGCAGGTGTTGAACGCGTCGCAAATACTCTGTCTCCTCTATGCACTGTCTGTCGTGTTCGTCGTCAGTAAGAGAGAAAAGTTCAGAGCGTCGCCTGTTGATCCATGAAATTATCCACCAGATCGTGTTGTGTTTTAGTTTAGGACCTAACATTTGGTATCAGAGCCCTAGGGCGGAGGCGATTTGGTGGCGGAGGACTCGGTGGCGTTGGGGTTGCAGATCGGACTGCGATGGCGAAGGTCGGTGACAAGTCGCCGGTGAAGGGGGAGGACGCCGACGCAAGTGCGAGCGGAGGAGCGCTCGTCGCCAGAGCTAGGTCGTGCGGCGGAGTGCCGGTGCACTACCCACAACTCACCGACACCAACTACGGAGTGTGGGCAGTGAAGATGCGCACCCTCGGATGCTGGTCGGCGGTCGATGGCAAGAGTGAGTACGATCAGGCGCGCGACGAGGATGCGTTCACCGCTCTCTCGCAGTCACTCCCAGACTCGATGGTCATGGCCATCGCCGAGTTTGAGACCGCGGCGAAGGCGTGGGAGGCGATCCGTGCCATGCGGGTCGGCGAGGATCGTGTCAAGAAGGCACGGGTGAAGCAGCTGAAGCGACAGCTGGATCGGCTACAGATGGACGATGGAGAGACCATTGCTGCGTTCGGCCAGAAGCTCACCACCCTCGTCGCTGAGATTCGTGCACTAGGTGAGAAAGTTGATGATGAATCTGTGATTGAAGTGCTGTTCAATGCTATTCCAGACAGGTTTGCCGATGTGGTAAATACTATAGAGCAGTGGGGAGATCTGTCAACTATGCCTGTGTCGGAAGCCATTGGCAGGTTGTCTGCATTTGAGAGTGGGTAGCGAGGCCGGCGTTGCAGCAGCGGTGTAAAGGAAGATCAGCTCATGCTCATGACACGAGCACTGGAACAGCTGATGCAAAACAAGAAGGCTGGCAATGGAGCAGGTAGTTCAGGCACCGTCGGAAAGAAAGGCGGTGGGAAAACTGACCGTGCTAAACCTGGAAGGGAATCTGGTAGTGACAATGGAAAACAGAAGAAGAAAGGAAAATTCGATATTGCCAAGGTCAGGTGCTATAACTGTAATGAAAAGGGTCACTTCTAGTCGGATTGTCCACAACCCAAGAAAGAGAAAGCAAACCTGGCAGAGAAGGAAGAAGACGACGGTCCTGCTCTGCTAATGCTGGATGCATGTGTGATCGAACAGGTTTTTCTCAATGAAGAAAAGGTCGTGCCAAAGCTGCAGGGGAAACAAGATCTTGCTTGGTACCTTGACACAGGAGCAAGCAATCACATGACAGGAGATGCAGGGAAGTTTGCTGAACTGGATCAATCTGTGATTGGCAAGGTGAGATTTGGAGATGGATCTGAAGTGGAGATCCATGGCCGAGGCTCTGTGTTGATGCAGTGCCTCACCGGCGAGCACAGGGTACTGAGTGATGTTTACTTCATACCAAAACTGAAGAACAACATTATCAGCCTCGGACAGCTAGATGAAAATGGTTGCAAGTATTCTAGCGAAGGTGGCGTGATGACTGTTTGGGATCGACAGAGAAACGTGCTGGCACGAGTACCTCGAACTCGTAACCGCATGTATATCCTGAACATACAGCCATCACAACCGGTCTGTCTGACGGCACACGCAAAGGAGGATGCGTCGCTCTGGTACATGCGATTTGGGCATGTTAACTTTCGCTCTCTCAGATCTCTGTCAGCTGATGGGATGGTGGAAGGAATGCCTCAGATAGAACAAGTCAAGCAGGTGTGTGACGGTTGCATGCTGGCAAAGCAAAGACGACAGCCATTTCCAACACAGTCTGCATACCGTGCAGAGCAGCAGCTCGATCTAGTTCATGGTGACTTATGTGGGCCAATCTCTCCTCCCACTCATGGTGGCAAGCTCTATTTTTTGCTACTAGTAGATGATTACTCACGGTATATGTGGGTAGCACTGCTGCATAGCAAGGATGAGGCACTGGATGCACTGAAGAAAATTCAGGCTGCTGCAGAGTTGGAGAAAGACCTGAAGCTGAAAGCTCTTCGCACTGACAGAGGGGGTGAGTTCACCTCGGACCAGTTTGAGCAGCACTGCGATCGCCATGGCATCAAGCATTTTCGCACAACTCCTTATACACCTCGGCAGAACGGTGTTGTTGAAAGGAGAAACCAGACGGTCGTTGCAATGACTAGGAGTCTTCTGAAGAGTATGGATGTACCTAACAGATTTTGGGGAGAAGCTGTTACAACTGCAGTTTACCTGTTGAACAGAGCTCCGACGAAAAGTGTCAAAGGAATGACACCGTATCAGGCGTGACATGGGAGAAAACCTGCAGTACATCATCTACGCACCTTTGGGTGTGTAGCTCATGTGAAAAAGATTGGACCTGGACAGACTAAGCTAACTGACAGAAGCACTCAGATGGTGTTCATTGGCTATGAAAAGGGGTCCAAAGCTTACCGTGTGTACAATCCAGAAAATGGCAAGTTGGTTGTTACGCGAGATGCAATGTTTGAGGAGACTAGGGGGTGGGACTGGAGCACCACAAGCACATCAGAACCATTAGTGGTCACCTATTCTGATTAGGTGATACAGGCAGAAACAGAGTCGACAACAGAAGAGACTGCCACGGCAGAGAAATCTGCTGAAAACGCTGCCATGGCAGAGAGTCCTGCCGGGCCAGCCGCACCACTACAGAAAAGCAAATCCAAGAGGGTTGGCGATGGAACTGCGATTATTTTTGAGTTGCCGGGTACTCCAGCCACACCGGTTCATGCCTCCATGTCTCCTGCCACTCCCTACACCGAGCCATCAGAGGGACCTCAAGGGAGACGATCTCTTGAAGAGATCTATGAGGAAACTGAAGTAATTGATTCCCCATATTCAGGCTTGTGTCTGCTTGGCATGGAAGAACCCACTTCACATGCAGAGGCCATGAAGGAGGCCTGCTGGATAAAGGCAATGAAGGAAGAGTTGTGTTCCATTGAAGAAAACAATACTTGGAAGCTCTGTGAATTGCCTAGAGGACAGAAGGCCATAGGACTGAAATGGGTATTCAAATTAAAAAAGGACCCTGATGGATCCATTGTCAGGCACAAGGCAAGGCTGGTTGCCAAAGGATATGCCCAGAGACAAGGGATTGATTTTGAGGAGGTATTTGCACCAGTAGCAAGGCTTGAATCAGTCTGATTACTGGTGGCACTTGCAGCTCAGAATGAGTGGAAGATTCACCAGATGGATGTTAAATATGCTTTTCTCAGTGGAGAGCTAGTTGAGGAAGTATATGTGAGTCAACCTCCTGGTTTTGAGAACAAGAAGGAGGTCAGTAAGGTGTACAAGTTACACAAAGCATTGTATGGCCTCAAATAAGCACCAAGAGCTTGGAATTCTAAACTGGATGCAACTCTGACAGAACTTCAGTTTGAAAAATGCCCTTCAGAATCTGGCTTGTACAGAAAAAGGGAAGGAAATTCAGTACTGATAGTCGGAGTATATGTGGATGACCTGGTTATCACAGGTGACAGTGAGCAGATCATAGAAAACTTCAAAAAACAAATGAAGTCCAAATTTAGTATGTCTGATTTGGGATTATTGAGTTATTATCTGGGAATTGAGGTGAAACAAAGCTCAGATAAAATTACTTTATGCCAAGCTGGGTATGCTGCTAGAATCTTGGATAAAATGGGCATGTCAGAATGCAATTCAACCCATGTGCCCATGGATCCAAGAATGAAATTGAGCAAGTCAAGCCAGGCAGAGGAAGTGGATGCAACTCAGTACAGAAGTGTGGTGGGCAGTCTAAGGTACCTGTTGCATACCAGACCAGACTTAAGTTTCTCTGTTGGATATGTAAGCAGATTCATGGAGAGGCCCACTCATGAGCATATGTGTGCAGTCAAGCAGATTTTAAGGTACATCAAAGGCACCTTGAACCATGGCTGCTGTTATGAAAAAGATTCAGAAAAACCTTAGTTGATGGGTTACTGTGACAGTGACCTAGCTGGCGATATGGACGATCGAAAAAGCACTACGGGGGTGCTTTACTTCTTTGGGAAGTGCCCAATCACCTGGACCTCCCAGAAGCAGAGGATTGTGGCTCAATCTTCTTGTGAGGCCGAATATGTGGCAGCTGCTTCTGCCACTTGTCAGGGAATTTGGCTGGGAAGACTCATTGAAGAATTGTTGGGTCGTCAGCCAGAGAAATTTGTGCTCAAAATAGACAATCAGTCTACAATCTCTCTGTGCAAAAATCCAGTGTTTCATGAACGGAGCAAGCACATTGATGTGCGTTATCATCTGGTGAGGAACACGGTGGAAGAAGGAAAGCTCACTGTCGAGCATGTAAGAACAGGAGAGCAGCTTGCAGATATCCTCACTAAGCCATTGTCGAGACTTCGCCTTAAGGCTCTGAAGGAGAAAATTGGTGTTCAAGAAATAAGTTCAGACATCAAGCTTAAGGGGGTAAAATGTTGAGTTAAGCCTGAAGTGTATGAACCTGTCACGTTTCACTTAGTTTCTTTTGAATCTCTGTAATAAGGATTAAGCCAGAGACGTGCTAGTTCACGTTGCGGCAGCGTAGTTGCCAGATAGGCTTCAGTAGATTTGGTCCTATTGTTTTAGCATAGCTAGAAACGTGCTGAGATCTCGCCACGATCTCGTCCGTGGGATGGTGCGGGAGCAACGGATCGTGGGCATGATTCCCGCATGAGTTTGTTATCCTTCTGAATAAAAGGAAAAACGGAAAAGGACGCAGGTGTTGAACGCGTCACAAATACTCTGTCTCCTCTGTGCACTGTCTGTCGTGTTCGTCGTCAGTAAGAGAGAAAAGTTCAGAGCGTCGCCTGTTGATCCACGAAATTATCCACCAGACCGTGTTGCGTTTTAGTTTAGGACCTGACATGCGTAAGACCTCTCGGACACCACTGAAGTCCTGGTTTAGTTCCCGACTGATATAATTCTGCTAACTCCTACATTTTCTAGCCTATACTGACGTACTGCAGATTTTGATGTAAATAGTCCTGTGCCCCTGGCCGAGAAATTGTTCTGTTGATTAGATGGACCGCCTGTTTCAAACTTACTGCTATTGGCCGCCGAGAAATTTCTGTGCGGAGCGTACATGCTACCAACTCCAAATCTCTGGTTACCATTATTGCTTAAACTCCCACGATGTGTAGATGTATTGGTACTAGACTTGAAACCCGTTGGAGACAAACTAGTATGTGTCCTTGTGTCAATGCTTCTTCTACCTGAAGCGATACGTGCGATAGTTCTAGCACTAGAAGACACAATAGGTAGTTTATCTGCACCGATCCGTGAACCAACTGAGCTGCCATCATTCTGAACCAAATCAGGCTCTCGCGGCTGCAGCTGTAATATATTAGCACTTGACTGAACCGATCTTTCCTCTCCTACACTAACATCTTCCTTTCGCTGAACCGAACCATCAACGCTGGTTGTTTCTGGAGCATTAATAACACTTTTATCCGAGCGGTGTTCACTAAGTTTCAGACCATGAATAAAATCCATACCGTCTGAATTTTTTACTGACTTCCGTACCCACATGCGCTGGCTTTCACCACTATAATTCTTGCCACCGGCACCGCGACCCGGTGATTGGTTCCTTTGCACAACAATTGCATCACGCGACCGAGTCTTATGATCAAAACGAGCTCTTTTTTCACATAGGTCTCCTCCGAACATAGGCCTCGGCGGAACCCATTCTGGCTGAAAATAACCTGATGGCCCTATAGGATATGGCATCCATGGATTGAAGCCCCATGGAGGAAACTGAGGATACATAGGAGGTGGACAACCCCAATACGCCGGCTCCATTGAAAAATAGGGTTGCTGGTCATATAAATTTCTTCGCCATTGCTCATGACCCCTAGGTCCAGAAGGAGATCTCGGGCGTTTATTACCTCCAAGCCGACTGAACTTATTGCCGATGTTGCGCGATGTATACTTCTCTAGCAGCATGCTAACAGTCGGCCTCAGCCTCGGAGCTAGTTTCTTTCTTCCATTGACTTTCCACACTCCTACTTCTGGATTTTTTTGGCTTGATCATTCTTGGAGGAGCTTTATCATCAACAAGATTTTTATCTCTCGCGGACTCGGCCTGATCCGACCGAATAAGCATCTTCTTTGTCTCAACTTCAATTACATTGATAGGAAACGGATCACTATCGAGTTTCATCTTAGAACCTTCTGTAAATGTCAATCGTCCGTCATTAATGGCCGATTGCACCTGTCGACGAAACACATTACAATCATTAGTAGCATGAGAAAAAGAATGGTGCCACTTACAATATGCTCGTCTCGCCAATTCTTCTGGACTCGGAATTACATGACCCTCCCTCAATCTAATTAATTTTCCTTGTAGTAGCATATCGAAAATTCTATCACACTTGCTAATATCAAAAGTGTATCTAATTTCCTCTCTTCTAGCAGGTGTAGGTTTCAATGCAGGACATACAAAAGGTTTTGACTTAGATGATTGAACCCATTCGGCTATACATATATCAACATCATCTTCACTAGCCGAATCGTCATTACAATCTACAACATTAACCGTGCGGTTTTCTTTCTCCTTAATTTTATTATCTTTAAACCGGCTATATTGTTTAACATCTTTAGCCCGGTTTTCTTGCGCCAAAGCCTTTTGCAAAACTTGATTAACATCTAAAAATTCTTGACCTTCTAACTTATCCTTAATATGATTGAGCAAACCAGAAAAAGCAAGATCAGCTAAATCCTTTTCGGCTATGTTAAGACCGAAACAACGGTTTTTGACATCTCTAAACCTGCTGATATATTCGTGAACACTTTCATTATATTTTTGCCTAACCATAGTTAAATCTGAAAGTCGAAGTTCAGTTTCACCGCTATAAAAATACTCACGAAATTTCTGATCCAATGGTGCCCATGCTGAAATAGAATTAGGAGCAAGCGATGTAAACCAAGTAAATGCAGTGCCGGACAAAGACAAAGGAAACAATTTTACCCTATAAACATCAGATGTGCCGACATCACTGCATTGTGCTAAAAATTGCCCTATGTGTTCAAAAGTTGATCTACCATCCTCTCCCGTAAATTTAACAAAATTTGGAATTCTAAAACCACGAGGATATGGCGTCAAGTCGAAATAATCAGGGTATGGCTTCTGGTACACACGTGCTCTACCCTTAGGTTCTAAACCAAATTCTCTAAGTATGTTAGCAAGTTGATCTTTAAAACTATCGGTAGGTTGTGGAGAACTATTTTGTGAAACAGATGGAAAAACAGTACGTGGTGGCATCTCAGGCAAAGCAGTTTGAGCATATGTGGTTTGTTGCGGAGATGCGTTAAAATATGAATCCGGTACCGGCCCGTAAGGAACCCCGGTACCAACTGGTGGCAAAGGTGGTGTATTATATGCTACCGTTTGATAACTAGGCTGCTGCAAATTAGAGTTAAAACCCACGTTTCGGTTATTGGGTGGAACCGAAGTTGAAACTATGGCAGGAGCAACACTAGATACAAAATTATGGGCCGAACTGCTAGCATAATTTCGGCCAGTTTGATTGTTGTTGAAATTAACAAAAGGTTGTGCTACATTAACCGATGCACCGGGTATACACGTATGACCAGATAAATTGACGAATTCATTATTTTCCGGAAGCACCGGTTGTTTGTCACGATGTTCATCATTGATTTGCAGCACTAACGAGCGAACCTGGCGAGATAAACTATTTTCGATTTCTTTACTGAACTGCTCCTTAAACTCGCCAAATTTACTAGCTAATTCAGTAACGGTACGCGACGCATCTACCATGTCAGAACCGTACTTGCTAGCTACGGATACATCAATTAGATGAGCAATATCTTCGGCTGAATTAATTACCTTTGAGCCGAGTGCATGAGAAGGGCTCGGCGCCGTTACCTTTTTGACGGCGCCATTCCTCGTCTTGTAGTATCGCTTCAGCTTCTCGGCCCTATCCGCTTCAAGTTCCCGCTCAAACTCGCGGCGCTCATCCTCGGACAGATCGTCAAGCGTGACAGGGATGATGTTGTCCTGGTTGAGGTCGCATAAGTTCTTCGGATCGGAATCCATCGTGTCTCTTTTGTTCTTCGTCCCCAGAGGAGTCGCCAATTGTGTTGCCGCAAAAATCTGCCGTGCAACACTAAGATAACCGTCGTGCTTTCGTGACGACGAACGGATGATTTTCGAGCAAATCAACAAAGAATTCCTCGCTTTCGTGGAGGAGATCCGACCGTTTTTCAGCGCAAAACGGCAAAGATTCAACCAAAACCTAGATAGCTAGAGCTCGGCGAAGAAGAACAGAAAAGAAAATAACAGTACGTAAAATTAGATGTGTTTTGATAATAGATTGATTGTTATCCCTTCAATCGGCCGTATACCCATATATATATATATATATATATATATATATATATATATATATATATACACGTGGTATGCCCGGTCTTTGGCAAATCAAGTCGGACATAGTCCTTTGCTTGCACGAGTCAAATATTCCAAAACATGCACGTAGCTTATTCGGCCAGCAGTTAATACACGGCACAGTATTTCAGCTTAACTCTACTAGTACCGGTCAGATTTCGGCTCTTCCTTGAAACAACGAAACAACTAAAAATCTAGGTACTTTCTTACGTGACCTGATATCACATGCAAACCCCATATTGTAGTATGACACTCCATAGTCTAGGTAAGACATGTCCTGGTAGCTCTTAATTTGACGACGCATCCTTGGTACAAATCAGCACTTGTCCTAAGCAGCTTCTGGTCATAAAAAATCTTCTCCCCTCACAATTACCCTTCAGCACATATTTCTGCCGCGCATAAAATACTTGCGTTCCCAATCCTGCGACAGTAATTCTTAAACAATATATATTAACTCATTAGCTCGACCAACAATCAAAGTAATTTGGCACATATATTTCTAATAGCCAAATTATGTATCTAACATACCGGCCAACGTTGCCAACGCAGCAGTAGATCGCCAGCCCCTCTCCGCCGCTCCAGGAAGCTAGGCGCCATCCTACCGCCGCCCACGGTCCACCCCACGGCCACTGCCAGCCACTGGACCACTCCCCAGCACCGCCGCCCATTCTCTCTGCGCGCAGCCAGAGCGCGCCAGAGCGCCCTCACCGCCAGCACGCCACAGACCGTCCCCCGACCTAATACCGTGCACGCCGCTCCGCCTCGACCCCAGCAACCCGCCAGACACGGCCGTGCGCCGCCGCGCGACCCACAGTCGCAGAGCGCCGCGTCGAGCACCGCCTCTGTCTTCCAGAGCGCGGGACGCTCCCGACCAAACGCCACCGCCCCTAGCCGCGCATTGAAGCCATAGAGCACCGCCAGGAGGCAGGACACCGTCCGCCTACGCCGCCCATGCCCCTAGCCGCCTGTATCAACGTCACCGACGAGCTCACCGTCGTGTTGCTCGTCCCCTGCCGCCTATAAAAAAGGAGCCCTCCCTAGCACAAACTACTCACACCATCTCACTGCCCTCTCTCCGCTGATCCTTCCATCCCATCCCCGGAGCAAGGTGAGCCGCCGTTCACCGGAATTTCGCCGGAGCTTGCCGCAGCAGAGGAGGAGAGGCGCCGTCGATTTCGTCCACCCCAGGAGCTGCCAGGACCTCGCCTGAACTCGCCGTCGTCCACCAGTTCGTTTGCCCGCCTCACCACAGTAGCTGGAGCCCTGGTATGCCCCCATTGCACCCCCACCGAGCCGCTAGGGTTAGCTCTCGCCGGCGACCTGTTCGCCGGGGACGACGATCCTCGGCCGTCGATCCCCCTTTTAATCGTAGCGCTGAGAGTGCCCCGTACCGCTTCGCGTTTGACGTGTCGCTGACCTACGGGACCCCCCTGTCAGTTGTCATTTGCACCGCGGAGCGCCACTGGGCCGGCCCGTTAGTTTTCCCGCGCTAGCCCGTGAATTCAAATATGGATTTTTCCATTTTAGTTTGAACCCACTTCTGTCCCTTAGTTTAAAAATCAATTCAGAAAGATTTACTGAACCAAATTGAGTGATTCAAAAGTTTGTTAGAAAGCTACTGAAAAGATCTATCCAAGCCCGTTGGATTTAATTCATTTAGATTTAGAGATCTCTCCTAGTAAAAATAACAAGACGGAAGAATTTGCACATTCAAACATTTTTATAAAATCAACCATAATAGCTTTTGAGTTGATTCCAACTCTCAAAAATCACATTAAACCCTACCTATCTGAATATGTAATAATATTAAGGTTTACATGCAGTGACTTTGGATTAGTACCAAAATAATGCTATATAGGCATTTCTAGTCACTTTAAATCATTAAATAATGAACTTAAACCAAATTAAATATGAACCAACCCTTAAATCACATTCCCATATGTTAGAATATGTGGTGATGACATGTGTCCACATGATCCCATATTTTAAGTGGAGAATATTAAATCTTAGTTATTTTCAATGAGTAGAAATTACTTTTCTTAAATAAAAAGAATGAAACTAGTTAATAAAACCTTGTGATGCTTATGATGATAATAGATCATCCAATGTGTCCCTTAGAGTGCTAAGTAGACTAGTTAAGTATTGTTTGGTGATTGTGTACTCCGTATGTATTTATAGACGATAGTACCGACCAAGCTTTCGAGAAGGAGGAGTTCTACCAAGAAGAGGAGGAAGAAAACTTCATCCACTGAACTGCACAAGGCAAGCCATCATTTACAATGAAAGCTAACCCTTTCAATCTAGATAACCCAAGCAAAGACATTAGACATGCTTTGGTTATACCACTTGACTAGTACCTACCCCAAGTTTTATTTCCAAACTTTACCTTCTTTACTTTATCAAAGTCCTTTACTTGTTTTGAAGGTAGCATAAAGAGTATAAAACTTGACCTATCTAGATAACCTTAGATGTCATTCTATGGCATGAGATTGATCTTAGCATCCCACATTAGTGAACACTCTTAACTTAGTAGTTTAGAGCTAAACTAAAACTTGAGCCACTTTAGATGGGAACACTTGTTGAAAATGACTTGTGAAAACCTTGGAAGGATGAGTCATTCCATTGAGATGTTTTGACATGTGTTGAGAAACATAAATGGTTTATGATGATGAAATGTTGAGGCATGAGCCTTAACCCTTTTACAAAACTGATGGTTGTATTTGGATGCGATACCATTCCAAATTTACCGTACAACCACAATACTTGAATTGGGTAAGGCTTAGCCGGAAGTTTATATGCATTAGTATTAGTTCCCTCGCGGGATAGGTTTGAGCTGAGGCTACCTCTCAATGTGTCCACGTATGCAGTGCCGAAGATGACAGATGGTCATGGTTGGGAGGCCATGCTCATAGGAGAGGTGCTTATACTAGGGTGTGTAAAGGAAAGGTTATGTTTGATTATCTGCATACTAAGTATGATGATTTAGGGTTATCCCTGACAGATGTATCGAATCTTGTGGTGAAAGTGTACCACCTCTGCAGAGTGTCAAACTATTCGAATAGTTGCGTCTGCGGTTTTGGACAGTTGGAATGGCCATACTGTTTCGTTGTCAGATGTTTTCAAAAGGACTCATGAAATGAATGATGAATCTTGACTTGACCACAACAGGGTTGTGACTATGACACTAGCTTCCCAACTTAAGTGATTCTAGAACTTTATTTTATCTTTCTTTGTTTCTAAACTCAGCTTAGGTTTCAGACTTAACTTTACAAATAAACTTAGAGTTAGCACTTTACACTAGAACTATACTACTTGTTAGTGGTAGTTTGCGAGTACTTAAAGAGTATTCATGGCTTTTGTTCCTGGCTATTCTCATGGCCAGACTATGAAGGAGACTACCAAGATGACGGCCAGCAGGACGGCTATGATAACTAGGACTATCTGCCTTCGTCGGCATTGCCTATGCCCCTGAAGATGGACCCCACCGCTACGTTGATTATTTATTCCGCTTCTTGTTGTATTAAGACTGGATCATGAGATCCTTATTTATGTAAGACCTTATTTATGGTTTGTAATGGATGATGTACTATGATATCTGATACATTGCAAATGTATCTATAATTTTTGATGTTCCATGCTTGGGTTTTATCTACTTTCTTGTGTTTTGTCCACACTTTGGAGTACTTTTCATATGATTTCTTGGACTAACAAGAGCCACAGTGCCAGTTGACTGTTTCCGCTGGTTTTGGTTCCAGAAAGTCAGAAAATGAATATTCTCGGAATTGTACGGGACAAAAGCCAATATGCCTATTTTTCCCAGAGACTCATGGAGCCAAAATACGAGACGGAGAGGGGCCACAGGGTGGCCACACCACCCTTAGGCGCGGGTCCCCCTTGGCCGCGCCAAGGCATGGTGTGGGCCCCCTGGCCGGCCACCGACCTTGCCTCCTTCGCCTATATATTCCTCCTGAGACAAAAACCCTAGATCATCAATCAGAAATCCACGAAAAGTTCCACAGCGCCGCCGCCACCGAAGGGGAGATTCGGGGGACAGAAAGTCTCTGTTTCGGCACCCTGCCGGGACGGGGAAGTGCCCCCGAAGCCATCTCCATCGATCTCCACCGTCATCTCCATCACCATTGTTGATTCCCATGATGAGGAGGGAGTAGTTCTCTCTTGAGGCTAAGGGTTCTACCGGTAGCTATGTGTTCATCTCTCTCTCTATGCATGATCATATTGTGATCATGAGCTTGTAATCTATAGATCTACCTTTCTACTCAAGTGCTTTAATAGATCTCTGCTCTCCCCATGTGTGTGAAGTTGACAGTGTGCACACCATGGTGGCACTTAGGCTAGAGATTACATTTACTTGCTATGAGTTATATTTGGAGTTGGATGTCTTTATGAAATTGTGGTGTTTGTTGGACCCATCTAGTACTCAAGGTGATAGTGTGGGGTTATCTAGATGGGAAAGATGAACTTTGAGGTGTGCTGTTATAGCCCTACCAACGATTAGAGTGTCCAACCGGAGAGTAGTTAAGAGTAGTATCATAAAGAGAAGATATTTATATGAGAGTGTTCACTAGTGAAAGTATGATCCCTAGGCCTTGTTTCTAAGCACTGAAACACCGTTTGCTATTAGATCTGTTACATGTTTGCTTGCTTCCATCTTTATTTCAGTTTGCCTTTAGTCTCTTCCACGCCATCAAGTTATTTTCTATCACCGTTACCACTTATAATTATCTATACCACTTGTATCTCACTATCTCTTCGCCGAACTAGTGCACCTATACACCTGACAAGTGTATTGGGTGTGTTGGGGACACAAGAGACTTCTTGTATCTTGATTGCAGGGTTGCTTGAGAGGGATACCTTTGACCACTTCCTCCCTGAGTTCGATAAACCTTGGGTGATCCACTTAAGGGAAAACTTGCTGCTGTTCTACAAACCTCTGCACTTGGAGGCCCAACAACTGTCTACAAGAATAGAAGTGCGTAGACATCAATATCCAATTTGTTATGTCCCGCAAAAATGGTAATCCTGGGATTGCGATGTATGACATAACATGCATCTGGGATTAAAAATCCGGGTGTTGACAGATAGGGTTTTCCAAAAAAAATGACACCCTGTTCAAGGCTGCTTTGCTGTTTATTCTAGGGGAGAACATTGTTGAACCCTATATGTCATTTGATAATGGCAAGGACATGTGGGCTGTGCTCGAGGCCAAGTTTGGGGTCTCGGACACTGGCAGTGAACTGTATGTCATGGAACAACTCTATGACTACAAGATGACTGATGACCTCTCCGTGGTTGAGTAGGCTCATGAAATACAGTCACTGGACAAGGATCTTGAACACTTCCCTTATGTGTTACCGAACACGTTCATTGCTGGGGGCATTATTGCCAAGCTTCCCCCTTCGTGGAGGAACTTTGCTACTTCCCTAAAACACAAGATACAAGAGTTTTCCGTATCGGATCTCATTAGAACTCTTGATGTGGAAGAGAAGGCGAGAGCAAAAGACACACGTGCTCGAGGTGCTGAGGGAGGTTCAAGTGCCAATATGGTACAGAAAAAGAACTTCCAGTCTCACAAGTCCAAGAACAAGGGAAAGTTTGATGGAAAAGGAAAGTTCGATGGAAAGAACAAAGCCTCACAGTCTACTAGTTTCAAGAAGAAGACTGATAAGAAGAAAGGTGTTTGTCATGTGTGTGGTGATCCTGATCATTGGGCTCCTTCTTGCCCCAACCGCTTTGACAAGCGCCAGCATGGAAAAGGCAGCAAGACTGCTAATGTTGTCATGGGTGATGTTGAGATGAAAGATGTTGGGTATGGTATATCACCTACTGTTCTTATGTCATTCTCCTGATTGGTGGATTGACACAGGCGCTAATGTACATGTTTGTTCTGATGTTTCCATGTTTTCTTCATATCAAGTTAGAGGGACTTAGTCCGTGCTGATGGGGAATGGCTCGCATGCTTCTGTTCATGGTGTTGGTACAGTCGATTTGAAGTTCACTTCGGTAAAGACCGTGCGCATGAAGAACGTGCATCATGTTCCCTCAATAAATAAGAATCTTATTAGTGGATCACTTCTATGTCATGATGGCTACAAGATTGTGTTTGAGTCCAATAAATTTGTACTGTCTAAGTTTGGAACATTTATTGGTAAAGGCTATGAGTGTGGAGGTTTGTTCCGCTTGTCACTATCAGATGTGTGTAATAAAGTCGTGAATCATGTTTCATATGATCTTGTATCAAATGTCTGGCATTCACGTCTTTGTCATGTTAATTTCGGTTGCATGACACGGTTAGCTAAAATGAATTTAATCCCAAAATTCAGTACTGTGAAGGGATCTAAATGCCAAACTTGTGTGCAAGCGAAGCAACCTCGCAAGTCACATACGACTGCAGAGGTGCGAGGTTTGGCACCACTAGAGCTCATACATTCAGATCTTTGTGACATTGATCGATGACTCTACGAGATATTGTCATGTGTATCTTCTGAAATCAAAAGATGAGGCTTTGAGTTTCTTCAAAATCTATAAAGCTGAAGCGGAATACCAACTTGATCGAAAGATTAAGAGGCTTAGGTATGATCATGGTGGAGAGTACTTTTCCAACGAGTTTGATTCTTTTTGTGCGGAACATGGTATAATCGATGAGAGGATGCCTTGATGACCCACAAGTATAGGGGGTGTATCGCAGTATTTTCGATAAGTAAGAGTGTCGAACCCAACAAGGAGCAGAAGGTGCTGGCTAGTGGTATGGATCAGGAATTCTCTGCAAATACTTAGCAAATGGATTTTTAGGGTTTTTTGATAAAGCAAGTAAACAAAGTACGAGTAAATAAAAGACAGTAGGAATAAATGCAGCAAGTGGCCCAATCCTTTATGCAGCAAAGGACAAGCCGGTTGTATTACTTAAGATGACCAAACGTTCTCGAGGACACATGGGAAGACTGTCAAGTGCTTTCGTTTCATATAGTTGATTAATCTTCTTTAGCTTGCTAAGTGTTGTGTGGGTGAACCTGTGCTAATGTACCGACCTTCCTAGGACTAATACATACGTGTGATTATACCCCTTGCAAACATCCGTAAGTACAACAAAGTAATTAAGGTAGAAACCTAACCACAGATTTAAACTCTAAGACCCTAACGTCCCTTGTGCAATGGTTTCCTAACAGGGGTTCATGTTTCTATCACTCCGGCAACCCCTACGATTAGTATCCAAATACACAATGCATTCCCCTAGGCCCATATAGGTGAAGTGTCATGTAGTCGACGTTCACATGACACCACTAGAAGAAGTACACCACAACTTAAATATCAAACTATTGAATCTTTCTCAACACAATTCCACTACTAACAACATGACTTCTCCCATGTCCTCAAGAACAAAACGAACTACTCACAAGACATCATATGGATCATGATTAGAGATGGAATAATGATGTATAACAATCTGAACATAAACAATAATTCAATGGTTCACTCAATAGCATCAACTACAAAGAGTAATCAACATCGGGAAAGTTTCCCCTATGAACTATGCAAGATTCAATGCAACTGTTACAACAATATGGAGATGGTGATGAGGGTGCTGATGGTGATGATGGTGGTGGTGATGATGATGATGATCCCGATGAAGTCCAGCTTGATGGTGGTGTTGATGGCGACGATCTCCCCTCTTCGGCAAGGAATTCCCCCGACAGAAATCTGTCTACCGGAGAGATCTTTCTCTCTCGGTGTTTTCTGCCCCACAGAGGCGGCATAATCTTTCTGTGGTCGCTCTCCGAGTCTTAGGGTTTCGGGAGGAATATATACGCTAGAGGGGAGAGCCAGAGGTGGGCCAGGGCGGCCACACCACCTGGTGGCGTGGCCTAGGGTGGCTCGCGCTAGGGGGTGGTGTGGGCCCCCTGTGGCCCATCTCCACTCCCTCTTCTGGCTTCCTTCGTCTTCTGGAAAAATAGGAATTTCTGTATATTTTCCCAGATTTTCTGATCTTCGCGAATTTTGCCTCCAAACAGCACCTTTTCCATCAGAATCCTGACTGCAGCGGTCCATGCTCCAAAAGTCATCAACCATGCAAAAATAGATGAAATAACATAAGTATCATCTCTTAATATGAAATATATCAATGAATAACAGTAAATTATGATATAGAATGATGCAAAATGGACGTATCAACTCCCCCAAGCTTAGACTTCGCTTGTCCCCAAGCGAAACTGAGCTCAATAAACATGACCTCAGGTTTATGGAGTGAAGATTCGATAAAAGAATACGGATAAGAAGCATCACATTCATCAATACATAGATCATAATAGAAGACAACTCACTATTATATAACTCAACTTGCAATAAGCAAAGGAAACACAATAAAGATACATAAAGTGAATCATAATTGGTGATGGCAAACTTAGCTCTTGGTCGAAGAATAGTTGATAATTTGCTGGAGTTTACAATTAACTGATTTTCAATGATAGCTTTCAAAGTAGTAAACATCCAGATAAGAGCAATGTGCAAAACAAGGAACATAAGAAACATGATTGAATAAATCATCATATGAATGAATGAAACACAACAACTCAAAATACTTGCTGAGATAGAAGGGAATAGGTTTACTGACTCAACTAAAAAGTAAAAGAAAGGCCGTCCGCAGAGGGAAGCAGCGATTTCAAGTTTCATAAAGAGCTCCCAAAAATTATGATACTTATTAGCTTTCAGCTCTCATTGCCCCTATCATAGGCATCTTTAGGTGATTAAGGTTAAAGTGATCAAATATGAGGATATGCATTGACAAGTTGTAAATTGAGAATCTCATGTCCCTTGAATACGAGGGCCGCTCCTCATGCTACTCAAGTTTAGTCACCCGTAAGTTCTTGTCATCGTAAGCATATGTGTATCATAGAGAAGCCACTGGTACCCTTGCCCGATGATACGGAAAAATCCCCATATCAAAATGACAAGGCAAGCAGACAACAAGCATCTTAGCAATCTTCTTATTTACCATGGGAATATGGTGCTTTTTTCTCTCTTTCCTCTTTTCATAATATCTCTTTTTTTCTTTTTCTCTTTTTCTCAATCTCTATCTCTTTTTTTATAAGAAGAATGCTTCATAGATGCTCGTTATGGTTACGCTGTAGGTTTCCGCCATGTCAGCATGGATTAGACCAGCGGCCCAAGCGTTTCTCTAACACACATGCATAACTACATGGACTTACAAGCTCCCCTTTCATTTCACACCGACGACATCCATAGACAAAAGAACATGATATCAACTAGGTACATAGTACCTTGAAAGCGTTCCCCATGATAGCATGGTTCTGCTAATTCACAACTCACAAAGCGCAAGCATATACGCAACATAGATGGGCACAATGGGTCAAGTTTATTAAATGCAAGAAAGTAAAGTGTGCCATCAAGTTTGTGAGAGCTTTAATCACTAATTTTCACATAACAAGTTTAATTTGGAAGGTAGATAAAAACAAGAATTTACTTGGAATAGCAATAATGCTAATAGGTAGGTATGGTGTACGCAAATGGCAAAGTTTTTGGTTTTAAGGAGTGGATGCATGAGAAGAATTCCCTCTTAGTACAGGTTTTTGGCTAGCAAGGCTGGGTAGCAAGTATATGAGTTGAAGGAAACAAACAAACATACAAGTGATAAAAACAAACATGCAATCTTCCTTAGAAGCACAAAAGATCTTAACTAGATAATACTAGACTTATGAGCAAATCAAGAAAGAAAGATGATGAAATTATATTTCTTTAGAGTACTTTTATCTTTTCATTCAACTCTCAAAAATAGTGTTGCTACTGACCGAACCAGGTTTGCCAAAACCAACTAAATTAACACAATGATCCCAAAGTGATACCAATACTAACAACAAGATCAATCATATAACCATGAATTGAAAACTAATATAAGCTATGCAAATGAGTAAATGATATAACTTCTCATTATTATTCCATAACAGCAACTCACACCAAGGGATACATATCTAACGAGAGAGGGGACACTTCCATAATGCAAACCATCCTACATGATAACTTCTCTATTCATGATATGACTCTACTAAAAAGGTAAAAAGATAGAAGATAGTGATGTGATACCGCGACACTCCCCCAAGCTTGGAACAAACCAAGGGGATGCCAAACCTGATGACGAATTACTCATTCAGTGGTGGTGGTAATATTTTCTTAGTTGACGTGAGGAAATCTTCCAGCATCTTGCGAAGCCTATTATTCTCCCATTGAAGCATGTCCACCTTCCTCCTCAAGTCTTGATACTTATCGCAGAACTCCTTAGTGACTCGTAGGGCTTCTGTTGATGCAGGGCAGGTGACTAAAGGTACCAGCCCCTGCTTGGGGTCTTGGAGGTCCTCCTCCATAAGCTCCTTTCCTTTATCCTTGGCGGACACCATTGTGCTTCTAAGCTTTCAAAGACAGTTCCTAGCAGAAACAAATCGAAACAAAAACACGACGAAAACACGATATACGAACCTCGAGGGATCCGGGGGATTATATATTACTAAGTTTCATAACAAAAGGAAGGTACTGGGAGAAAACGGGTCGGAGAAGGAGTCCGGGGTGGCCACACCACCTGGTGGCGCGGCCAGGGGTGGGCCCGCGCAACAGGGTGGTGTGAGCCACCCTGGCTCCGTTTCCTTCCCTCTTTCACTTCGTAGCTTTCCTTATTGTCTAAAAACTGCAAAAGTATAGTTGGATAGTATTTTCACGGAACTTTTCTTACCAGAACTGTTACCTATTTGAAAACGGACTCTGCAGGTCTCTGAATTTGGTCCTTGATAAATTTCTCCGGAGTTATCACTTGAAAGGCATCAACATCTTCATTGTAAGAATCTCCAGCAATATAGTGCTTGAGTCGCTGCCTATTCACTACTTGTGTAGTATTATCTTTTAAAGAAGAAATTTTTATTGCTCCCGAACGGTACACTTCTTCAATAATGAAGGGTCCTTCCCATTTTGATAGTAGCTTTCCTGCAAAAAATCTGAGATGAGACCTATACAATAGAACTTTCTCACCAACATGAAATTCTCTCTTAAGTATTCGCTTGTCATGCCATCTTTTAACTTTTTCTTTAAAGAGCCTAGCATTTTCATAGGCTTCACTCCTCCATTCATCTAAGGAACTTAAATCAAATAATCTTTTCTCACCTGCGAGCTTACAATATCTATTGAGTTCTTTAACTGCCTAGTAAGCTTTGTGTTCTAATTCTAAAGGTAGGTGACAAGCTTTTCCATAAACCATTTTATAAGGAGACATCCCCATAGGGTTTTTGTAGGCAGTTCTATAAGCCCATAGAGCATCATTCAACTTTTTAGCCCAGTTTTTTCTAGATCTATTAACAGTCTTTTGCAAGATGGATTTAATTTCTCTATTTGATAACTCTACTTGCCCACTAGTTTGGGGGTGATAAGCTGAAGCAATTCTATGATTAACATCATATTTAGCAAGGGTCTTTCTAAAACCACCATGAATGAAATGAGAACCCCCATCAGTCATGCGATACCTAGGCACTCCAAACCTAGGAAAGATAACATCCTTAAGCATTTTTAGAGAAGTCTCCCCGTCAGCGCTCTTCGTAGGAATGACTTCTACCCACTTAGTAACATAATCAACGGCAACAAGAATATGAGTATAACCTTTTGAGGGAGGAAAAGGACCCATAAAGTCAAATCCCCAACAATCAAAGGGTTCAATAACTAGAGAGTAGTTCATAGGCATTTCATTGCGTCTAGAAATATTACCAACACGCTGGCATTCATCACAAGATAAAACAAATATTCTTGCATCTTTAAAAAGGGTAGGCCAGTAGAAACCTGATTGTAGCACCTTTTGCGCAGTTCTATCTCCTGCATGATGTCCTCCATAAGCACTACCATGACATTTACGCAATATCTCCTTTTGTTCATATTCTGGAACACATCTTCGCATAATACCATCCACTCCTTCTTTATATAAGTTTGGGTCATCCCAAAAATAATGCCTCAAATCATAAAAGAATTTCCTTCTTTGTTGAGCTGTAAAAGTTGGAGGCAAATACTTGGAGACAATAAAATTAGCATAATCAGCGTACCAAGGGCTCCCTTGCAAGCTTACCCCTACTGCAGCCAACTGTTCATTTGGGAAACTATCATTAACATGCATAGGGTCAAAAGAGATGTTTTCCAATCGAGATAAATTATCAGCCATAGGGTTTTCAGCGCCTTTCCTATCTACTATATGTAGATCAAACTCTTGTAAAAGCAGCACCCATCTAATAAGCCTAGGCTTAGCGTCCTTCTTCGTCCATCTAATAGCAGCATGATCAGTATGAATGGTGACTTTTGAGTCTACAATATAGGGTCTAAACTTATCACAAGCAAAAACGACAGCTAGAAATTCTTTTTCAGTAGTAGCATAATTCCTTTGAGCAGCGTCTAGAGTCTTACTAGCATAATGAATCACGTTTAGCTTTTTATCAATTCGTTGCCCAAGGACAGCACCTATAGCAAAATCACTAGCATCACACATTATTTCAAAGGGTAAACTCCAATCAGGTGGTTGAACAATAGGAGCTGTAGTTAAAGCCTTCTCAAGAGTTTCAAAAGCTTCCTTACAATCATCATCAAAAACGAAGGGTACATCTTTTTGAAGAAGATTATTGAGGGGTTTCGATATCCTAGAAAAGTCTTTAATAAACCTTCTACAGAAACCAGCATGACTAAGGATACTACGAATACCTTTGATGTCTCTTGGACATGGCATTTTCTCAATTGCCTCAACCTTAGCTCTATCAACTTCTATGCCTCTTTCAGAAACTTTATGCCCAAGGACAATCCCTTCATTAACCATGAAGTGACACTTCTCCCAATTAAGAATAAGATTAGTTTCTTCACACCTCTGCAAAACTTTATCAAGGTTGTGCAGACAATTATCAAAAGAAGTTCCATAGACAGAAAAGTCATCCATGAACACTTCCACAATTTCCTCACAAAAACCATGAAAGATAGCAAACATGCATCTTTGAAAAGTAGCAGGAGCATTACATAAACCAAAAGACATACGTCTATAAGCATAAGTTCTGTAAGGGCAAGTAAAAATAGTTTTTTCTTGATCTTGTTGTTTAACATCAATTTGAGAGAAACCAGAATAACCATCAAGAAAGCAAAAATGGGTCTTTTTAGACAACCTTTCCAACATTTGATCAATAAAAGGAAGCGGGTAATGATCTTTCTTAGTAACTTTGTTGACTTTTCTAAAATCAATGCACATCCTATAGCCTACTACTATTCTTTGGGGAATAAGCTCATCATTATCATTAGGAACAACGGTAATTCCTCCTTTTTTAGGAACACAATGGACAAGACTAACCCATTCACTATCAGCAATAGGATAAATAATACCAGCATCAAGGAGTTTCAATACCTCATTCCTTACCTCTTCCTTCATCTTAGGATTTAAACGTCGTTGGTGCTCTACTACTGGCTTTGCATCTGGTTCTATATTGATAGAATGCTGACATATAGTAGGTGAAATCCCTTTTAAATCATCCAGAGTATAGCCCATAGCTCCTCGGTGTTTATTCAAAACCTCCAATAACCTTTCCTCTTCCTTCCCTAAAAGTTTAGAGCTAATAATAACATGATATATCTTTTTATCATCAATATAAGAATATTTAAGATCATCAGGGAGAGGTTTTAGATCGAAGACCAGATCCTTTTTAGGTGGCAACATGGTACCCAAGTCTTCTACATGCAAGTTATGCTTAAGCATCTTGGGTTGACGACGGAGAATCTCGTCAATCTCATTCCTTTCTTCCATGAAGATCTCACTTTCGTGATCTTCCATAAATTGCTGCAAAGCATTGTTAGGAGCAAGAGAAATATAAGCAAGTTGTTCAACTCTAAAATCCTCATTATGGGTTTCCTCTTCACAGGGTTCTTTAGTAAATTTCGAAAAATTAAACTCATAAGATTCCCCATCAAACTTAGTCAAGATTTTCTCCCTCTTGCAATCTATAATAGATCCACAAGTACTCAAGAAAGGTCTACCAAAAATGATAGGATAAGTTTTACTAGCAGCTGAACCAAGTACTAGAAAATCAGCAGGATACTTAATCTTACCACAAAGAACTTCCACATCTCGTACAATACCAATTGGAGAGATGGTCTCTCTATTAGCAAGGTGGATAACCACATCAATCTCTTCCAATTCGCAGGGACTGATTTCATGCATAATTTCTCTGTAAAGCTCATAAGGAATAGCACTGGAACTTGCACCAATATCGCATAAACCATAATAGCAATGATCACCAATTCTGAACGGAAAGCACAGGGACACTAGCCTTTTTAGTTCTATTAGGATGTGAAACAATATTAGAAGCATCCTCACAAAATACTATGTGTCCATCTTCTATGCCTTTAGTGACAAGGTCTTTCACAATTGCTACCACAGGTTCAACGTTTATTTGTTCATCAGGTTTTATAGTTCTCTTTTCACTTTTAGTGATTACACTAGTTATCATAGGATGATCCTTTACCTTATCTGGGAAGGGAATCTTCTCGATATAAGGTTCATGTAAGATATGATCAATAGTGCAATACTCAGTACTCCCAACAGGAACACAGTCAACAATATATTTATAAGGTGCATGGTACTTGTTCCATCCCCTTTTTGGAATTTCAATATAAGAAGCAAAAGCCTTAAATCAATTTGTAATAACTTGTAAATCAAGACCATAAGCATTACTAATATTTTGAAAGTCATCAGTTCCCATAAAAGATTCAATGCATTCATAATAATAATTTATACCTGACTTTCTTCCTTTGTCATTCTCCCAAGCTTCAGCATTGTCTTGAATACGGTCCAGAAGATCCCATTTAGCTTCTTCTTCCATGCGAGTGAATGATCCAGCACAAGAAGCATCCAATAAATCCTTATCATGTAGATAAAGCCTTGCATATAAGTTATTGATAATAATATTATTGGGGAGCTCATGAATGGGACATTTGAGCATTAGTAACTTCAATCTCCCCCAAGCTTGAGTTGTACTCTCTCCATAAAGAGGCCAAAATTTGTATATTTAATTCCGATCTTTGTGAATCTCACTAGGAGGATAAATTTTGAGTAAAAGAGAGGCACTATTTCCTCCCATTCCAGAGCTTGACCATTCTTCAGCAGCTTATACCATTCCTCAGCTATTCCTTTTAGCGATAATGAGAATAACTTCTTCTTAACTTGATCTGTAGTAATACCTGCACACTTGAACAACCCGCATAATTCGTGTATAAAAAGCAAATGATCACCGGGATGGACGGTTCCATCCCCAACATAGTAGTTATCCATAACACGATCAATAATTCTTGTAGGTATTTTAAAAGCATCATTCTCAGCAGGTGGTGGTTCATCTACTACCTTAGCAGTGGTAGTAGCATTACCAAATAAGAAACTCAGCGAATTATCCATAACGAAAATAAAGCAACTAACAGAAGTAAACAATACTCACACTAGAAGTTTCCTTTACCAGTTCCACTCTCCAATAGTGCTTCACTCCCCGGCAACGGCACCAGAAAATAGTATTGCTGACCTACAAGTATAGGGGGTGTATCGCAGTATTTTTGATAAGTAAGAGTGTCAAACCCAACGAGGAGCAGAAGGTGCTGGCTAGTGGTATGGATCAGGAATTCTCTGCAAATACTTAGCAAACGGATTTTTAGGGTTTTTTGATAAAGCAAGTAAACAAAGTACGAGTAAATAAAATATAGTAGGAATAAATGCAGCAAGTGGCCCAATCCTTTATGTAGAAGGACAAGCCGGTTGTATTACTTAAGATGACCAAACATTCTCGAGGACACATGGGAAGACTGTCAAGTGCTTTCGCTTCATATAGTTGATTAATCTTCTTTAGCTTGCTAAGTGTTGTGTGGGTGAACCTGTGCTAATGTACCGACCTTCCTAGGACTAATGCATACTTGTGATTATACCTCTTGCAAACATCCGTAAGTACAAGAAAGTAATTAAGGTAGAAACCTAACCACAACTTTAAACTCTAAGACCTTGACGTCCCTTGTGCAATGGTTTCCTAACGGGGGTTCAGGTTTCTGTCACTCCGGTAACCCCTACGATTAGTAGCCAAATACACAATGCATTCCCCTAGGCCCATATAGGTGAAGTGTCATGTAGTTGACGTTCACATGACACCACTAGAAGAAGTACACCACAACTTAAATATCAAACTATTGAATCTTTCTCAACACAATTGCACTACTAACAACATGACTTCTCCCATGTCCTCAAGAACAAAACGAACTACTCACAAGACATCATATGGATCATGATCAGAGATGGAATAATGATGTATAACAATCTGAACATAAACAATAATTCAATGGTTCACTCAATAGCATCAACTACAAAGAGTAATTAACACCGGGAAAGTTTCCCCTATGAACTATGCAAGATTCAACGCAAGTGTTACATCAATATGGAGATGGTGATGAGGGTGCTGATGGTGATGATGGTGGTGGTGATGATGATGATGATCCCGATGAAGTCCAGCTTGATGGTGGTGTTGATGGCGATGATCTCCCCTCTCCGGGAAGGAATTCCCCCGGCAGAAATCTGTCGGCCGGAGAGATCTTTCTCTCTCGGTGTTTTCTGCCCCGTAGAGGTGGTAGAATCTTTTTGTGGTCGCTCTTCGAGTCGTAGGGTTTTCGGGAGGAATATATACGCCAGAGGGGAGAGCTAGAGGTGGGCCAGGGCGGCCACACCACAGTGGCGCGCCTAGGTGTATTACGCCAGGTGGTGTGGGCCCCCTGTGGCCCATCTCCACTCCCACTTCTGGCTTGCTTCGTCTTCTGGAAAAATATGAATTTCCGTATATTTTCCCAGATTTTCTGATCTTCGCGAATTTTGCCTCCAAACAGCACCTTTTCCATCAGAATCCTGACTGCAGTGGTCCATGCTCCAAAAGACCGCAACCATGCAAAAATAGATGAAATAACATAAGTATCATCTCTTAATATGAAATATATCAATGAATAACAGTAAATTATGATATAGAATAGTGATGCAAAATGGACGTATCACGCCTCCCTACTCGCCCCAGTCAAACGGGGTAGCCGAAAGAAAGAACCGTACTCTAACAGATTTGGTTAACGCCATGTTAGACACATCGGGTCTCTCCAAGGAATGGTGGGGGAGGCATTACTGACTGCGTGTCATGTCCTAAACCGAGTTCCCACTAAGAACAAAGAGATTACTCCATTTGAAGAATGGGAAAATAAAATATGAAATCTTTCTTACTTGCGAACTTGGGGTTGTTTGGCAAAGGTTCATGTGCCAATCCCAAAGAAGCGCAAACTTGGACCAAAAACCGTGGACTGTGTTTTTCTGGGATATGCTTTTCATAGCATCGGCTATAGATTCTTGATAGTAAAATCTGGAGTACCAGACATGCATGTTGGTACAATCGTGGAGTCAAATGATGTGACTTTCTTTGAGGATATCTTTCCCATGAAGGATATACCTAGCTCATCAAATCAGGAGATACCTGACTCATTGAATCAGGAAATACCCACAATTCCTGAACATACCATTCCTATTGAACACTCGAAAAAAACTGAGGAGGATGATAATGAAGTTCCTAAGAGGAGTAAGAGATAGAGGACTGCAAAGTCTTTTGGTAACGATTTCATTGTGTACCTTGTGGATGATACTCCTACTTCTATTTCAGAAGCCTATGCATCTCTTGATGCTGACTACTGGAAGGAAGCCGTTCATAGTGAGATGGATTCCATCTTAGCGAACGGAACTTGGGAGATCACCGATCGTCCTTATGGGTGCAAACCTGTAGGATCCAAATGGGTGTTTAAGAAGAAACTTAGGCCTGATGGTACTATTGAGAAGTACAAGGCAAGACTTGTAGCCAAGGGTTATACCCAAAAAGAAGGTGAGGACTTCTTTGATACTTACTCACCCATAGCCAGATTGACCACCATTCGCATACTACTATCTTTGGCTGCCTCACATGGTCTTCTCGTTCATCAAATGGACATTAAGACGGCTTTCCTAAATGGAGAGTTAGACGAGGAAATTTATATGGATCAGCCAGATGGATTTATAGTGAGTGGCCAAGAAGGAAAAGTGTGTAAGTTGTTGAAGTCTTTATATGGCCTTAAACAAGCACCTAAGCAGTGGCACGAGAAGTTTGAGAGAACCCTAACCACTGCAGGTTTTGCTATAAACGAAGCAGACAAATGTGTGTATTATCGCTATGGTGGGGGCGAGGGAGTAATTCTATGTTTGTATGTTGATGACATACTGATTTTTGGGACCAATCTTAATGTGATTAAGGAAGTCAAGGATTTATTATCTCAGTCTTTTGATATGAAGGATCTAGGAGTAGCTGATGTTATTTTGAACATCAAGCTATTGAGTGATGATAATGGTGGCATCACACTTCTTCAGTCTCACTATGTGGAAAAGATCTTGATTCGCTTTGGGTATAGCAACTGCAAGTCTTCTCCAACACCGTATGATCCTAGGGTTTTACTTCGAAAGAATAGAGGTACTACTAGAGATCAATTGACATACTCTCAGATTGTTGGGTCGCTTATGTATTTAGCTAGCACTATGAGGCCTGACATCACTTTTGCTGTGAGCAAACTCAGCCGTTTTGTTTCAAATCCTGGAGATGACATTGGCAAGCTCTTGAGAGAGTCATGTGCTATCTAAAAGGCACTGCGAGCTATGGCATTCACTATACTAGGTATGCAAGGGTGCTGGAGGCCTATAGTGATTCAAACTGGATATCTATGCTGATGAGATAAAGGCCACGAGTGGATATGTATTTACACTTGGTGGTGGAGCTGTTTCTTGGAAGTCTTGCAAGCAGACCATCTTAATAAGGTCAAATATGGAAGCAGAACTCGTAGCATTAGACACAACCACTGTTGAAGTAGAGTGGCTTCGTGAACTCTTGATGGACTTACCTGTGGTTGAGAAACCAATACCCTCAATCCCAATGAACTGTGATAATCAAACTGTGATTGTTAAAGTGAACAACTCTAAGGATAATATGAAGTCCTCAAGACATGTGAAGAGGAGATTGAAATCTATCAGGAAAATGAGAAACTTGGGAGTTATCGTGTTGGATTATATCCAAACATCTAAGAATATGCAAATGTCTTCACAAAGGGTCTATCACGTAATGTGATAGAAAATGCATCAAATGAGATGGGTATGAGACCCACAATATAAGTTTTCCACAGTGGTAAACCACTCTATGTGATCGGAGATCCCGTGAATTAGAATTGGGAGACAAGCTGTTGGTTAAATGAGAGGAAATTATCCCTACTTTAATCACCACTCCGTGAAGATGCAATACTTTCCTATTCTGCATGGCAGGTTGAGTTATCTTAATGTGTTCTAAGTGGCTTAGTTCAAGCAGAGATGTTGTCCTACAGAACATCTTTTAAAGAACACACCTATATGAGTCTGACTATTAAACGTCGCCGTCTGTGAGAGTTGGGTGCTCTCTAATAAACTCATGAAAGGCTATGGAGTATGACGCATAGTATGACGCATAAGCTCCACCCGAGGGGAAGTCCCACGGCAACCTAGTATTGGTCAAGGCTTTGTGTAAAACTAGAATGCAGCAAACTTGCAGTTCAAGGCATAATCCACTATACAAGTTCCCAACTAGTGTAGCATAGAGTTCTAGGTGGAAGTTCAACTTAACAGTCTCCACTAGTAACAGTATATAAACAATGTTTTGGCACCATAGGCAAATTTTTGTGTGCCTCTGGGATATGGTGGGGGATTGTTGGAATTTTGCCTAATAAAGGCCCAGTCCATTTATATTATTCAACAATTCCTGAAATCCTAGAGGCTAACTTGGCCCATTCATTCAAGGCAAGAAGTGGGACAAATTTTTAGTCCCACATTGCTAGTTGAGTGGAATTTGGACCAGCTTATAAGGTGAGCTCTTCCACCACTTGTACGAGCTTGAGAAGAGAAGACATATACACGCGCGCTTCTCCTCCTCCGCCGCCCGCCTCGCCACGCCTCGTCACGACGCGCGCGCGCGCTCCACTGGTTGCGGGAATGCCTCGAGCCGAGAGCTTCTCTTTCTTTTAGCCACGCATGAATGGATAATAATTCGAACAGTCTGTATGAGTGGATGTTTAATACGAACTCAGTGGAGATTTAATTCGAGCTACTGTTCAGCTTCGGTCGATGCCTGTTTGTTTCCTCTCCCAACACCGACTGTTCGCCTGCCTACCCATGCCTATAAGAGTGAGAGGTTGCTCCTCTCCTCCGACACACCAACGAACACCCTTGCGCCTCTAGTTTCAGAGCACAGCACTGCCTAGATCTTCCCCATCCCATCTTGCGGCGTGCACCGCGAGCTGGGACAGTAGGCCTCCGAGAACCCGCTGCTTCGAGTCCTGTACAGAAGAACGTCGATAAGGTTTTTGGGGAGCGCTACCAGCGCGACTACTGGCTTCATCACAGACTCCTTCACGGATAGCGACTGCGCCGATGTCTTCCCCGACATCAACAACCTTTTCCTCGACAACATGGCTGACGATGGTGCCAAAGCTAACGCGAACACCGACGGTTCCTCTATTGTGATGTATATCATCTTCCTTAGTCTTATTTATCATATTTAGATAGTCTGTCGTATCTTCTGGTTATTTTCTATTATTCTGCCTGTGTTTTATCTATCTTTTACTATGGTTAAATTTCTTGGAAAATTGCTCTTTTACTCAACAATATCTGGACTTCTTTCTTTATAATTGCAAGATACAAACTTGTGAAAAATAATACTTCCTCTGATTAAAATTAATGTTCTCATATTTGTCTAGATTCAGATATATCTAGTCATATTTTAATGCTACATAAATCCGAATCTACCCATATCTCAGAACAATAATTTGGGTCAGAAGGAGTAGTCTATCGATTTGTATACATGTATATGACAAATATGTAGACATAACACATAGATGAACTTGCTGAGGTGGCTCATCGTATTTTTAAGTCATCATGAATATTAGTGAAGACCATTTTAATTGATCATAATCGACTACAATTAAGGTTACTAGCAAAATGCCCGCGTATTGCAGCGGAAAAAAAAACAATATGCTTATATATCTTTTCTCTGAGCAAACACATAACCGTCGTAGGCTAGAGGACCTGAAAATATGCGGGAGACCGAACTTGTATTCGGCGTATCAACTTTTCGCCCCGCCAACATCCTGTTTTCTCTTGCGCGTCCAACGTCATCAGTGTGGGTCTCTCTCGGCTACCCAGAGCTCCAGGCTCCTTCCTTTAACCCATTTAATTTCAGATTCTTTGATCATGCACATATATACCTAGCATGCCGCCCATAATTCTTTCTGTTATGAACGTAAATTGCTCCTTCGTTTATCCCATTTAATTTTAAATCATTTGATCATGCACATATATGTGGTTGACTTGGCTTGCTTATATCAAAGCAATTAGAAAACATATATAAGCTGGAGAAACTCAATCTAAAGAAGCGAGACGGTACTATCGAAGACAAAATATACTACATGTCTATGTTATTTACCAGCAGTCTTTGGAGGCCTCGGTTACTCGAGTTGAAGCCCACCTAATTTGTCCAGCTAAAGGCCCAGCAAGAGCGTAAATTTGCCCAGCCGGCAAGGCTGGTTGCTCGCCTCCTCTTCGCGAACGCGCAAGCAATTGCCTCCTCTCGCGAACGTGCTAGCAATGACTGCCATATGTTTAAGAGGGCAAGGTGGGCAAGGTGACGCTGGAGCTGGAGGGGCTACAAGTCGGCAAACTTGCCGTCATCCACGACACGCACCATGTCAGGCTCGGCCTTGAACATGTTCATGACGTGCAGTAGTCTGATCGAAGTCGACCAGTACAGCATGCGCGAACAGACCACGTGGCTGCGGCACCCAGCCAGAGGTGTGAGATTCGCGGCAGTGACGTCTGGTTGGGGCTGCTCGTCCTGATGGACCCGCCGCTCCTCCGTGTTCATCCGGTACGACGAGCTTGCGTAGGGCTAAGCTCGGCAGCCCACCATGCCTGGCTCACCTCATGGAATCGGACGAGGTCGTTTTTTTTTGTTAAATTTAATGGAGGAAAAACAATGTGATCGCTAGCACGTATCTAGCTTTTTTCGGACAAAGAGTTTTATTTTGACTACCGGTGGTTTAGTAGTAATAAGTGGTTTGGTGGGAGAGTAAATCTGTCCAAAAAAGTGTTGGACCGGAAGAAACTCTTCTTCATTTATTATTAGGTATAGATATATCAGTATTGTCTATGTTATGACTAATTGGTGTAAAAAAGTAATGATCTTCCTAACAAAAAAGGTCGTAGTTTTCAGGATTTAGACCCTCCTTGTCATTTGGTTCAAAATGGTTATAGATATTTGACAAAAAAACTCATGGTCATTAAGAAAATATCACTAGTCAACACATTTTCTTGTAGTGTTTGTAAGCCCACATCATCCCTCAATTCTCCCATCTACCCTCACTTCACTCCGCTACCACCCCACACTCACCCTAGAACACCTAATCCTTTCCACTTGCTCTGCCTAGCCATGGAGAGGGAAAAAGGCCTCTCTCGGCATATAGGGAAGGAAGGAAAGTAGCCCTAGATCCCGGACTCCTCAGCCCCTTCTCTTCCTAGCTCTGAGCTTCTGTCCCCCTAATCTACCCTCCTGTGCTTTTCTCTGGTTGTAGGAACTACGGAGACGCCTCCACCATGAACGTATCGAGAGGAGCACCTCCATCGAGCCCCACGTCTCCGAACCCCGGTCGGATCACCAAAAGCCACCCCATGGCCGTCTTCACCTCCCCGGTCCTACTCATGGTCGCGCCGCCTATATGCAGCCACCCAACAGAGCTCCAGTCCACCACCCAAGCGAGGTCCACCGGCGGGGTCATGCAACACGCCCTCCCGGAACCAAATCCGTTGTTTCCGCCCATCGCCATGATCGTTGTCGACTGCTGCGTCATCTCCACCACCTCCCCGCCATAGGGACTCCCTGGGTAAGCCTTCCTGACCTCTCTCCGTCAATTCCAGGGTTTCCCCTCCGTCATGCAAGGTGTTGGGAGGAAAACAACGAACAACTGTCGATTCGGTTTTAATCATGTGGCCTCAGTTCTCCGGTACCCCTTCGCCTCTCTCCACCGCTGACGGGTGGGCCTCATCGCGCGTCTGTTCAAACGGATCTCTCACACATCGCGGATGGTTGTTGGGTCGACCGATGCTATGCGGCCCAGCTCCTTTAAGATTTAGCCCGACAGTACTACTTCTTTTAACCCTTTTTCCCTAGATCTGCTAAGAGGCTATTAGGATTAAATATTTATAAAAATAACCAAATCTCCTCAATGCTGTCTTTAGAAATTTCTCTAGGTCAATCTATTTTAGATATTGAGTTTATTCCAACTCTCAGTGATGTGATACACTAAGATCTACCAAACCCTAAGAGACCCTGAATTTTTTTACCATGCTATAAGTTATAGTTAATTAAACTCCTCTGCCTAGTGTGTTTTCACTAGATAAATCATATCAGAAGCTCTACAACTCCAAAAATGATGATTCCAATTTCTAATGTAAGGTATTTGTAATACCTATCCACTATAATTTGTCTCATACTGTTTAGATCTATAAAACAAATCTGGTTAAAAAGACAAGTTGTAAGCAGAATTGACTTTGCGATTTTCCCAAGGGCATTCTATTAATTATTTTGAGGTGTTTCTAACTCTCACAAATCACAAACACAAATATATACAAAACCCTCTGAGGACAAATTTATTTGAGCTCTAGATATTGTCTGGTGAATTATTCACCTAAACTAGGGTTTACTCCACTACAAAATTCATATCTAATTATAGAAAAGTGATAAAATCATGAAACCACTTTTGTTGGCCTTGTTATTTCAATACCTATCTGTTGATATAATTTTTGTATATTGGTATCATACAGGCCCAAGCCTTAGTTCCAAACCCCTTTATTAAGTGGTTTTGGCAAATAAATCATAAAGGAAATTCCACAAAGGCAATTAAAGTAATTCCAAGTGTTATGAACTCAATCTATCAAAACCTACTGAAACTAGTGATGTGTTGAATGTTTGTTTGATGTATATATTGGTGTTTATATGTCTTGTGTTGATTGTGGTCTTGTGTGCTTGCATGTATTCTCTTCAACGTCTATAGTTGTGATTATATCGAAGACCTGAAGAAGATGATTTTTACTTTGGTGATTATGGTTTTCTGAGAAGAAGCTCAGGGACATATTGCCATATTGCTGGTCACTGGCAAGCCACCTTCTTGCTCATAAACCTTGTCCTACTATTTTACTTATGCACGTTTTACCTACTGTTTATGAAAACTGCATTGTTTTATTATATGATGATCTATATCTGGTAGTGGCTTGGCTCCTCCAAACCATTACTCATTTGTACCAATAGGTACAACCCCTTTGATGACACCTACTTTCCCCTAGAATTGTAAGTGGTGTATAACACCAAACCCCTTTGGTGACCCTGTTTTAGCCGAAGCAAAACTATGGGATGGGAAGACCCTAGAAAATTTTATAAAAATGTTTTATGGTAAAACCTTGGTGAGGTTTGACCTACCAAGATAGAAAGAAAAATGTTTTGTTTTAGAAATGATGCTGAAAAGGAGGAGGATAAAAAGGTTTACAAAAACGCACCCATTTCTTTGTAGCTTTAGCTATAACAACTTAACCCGTGCAACCACATTACTTTGGAACGGGACAGGGCTGGACTTGAAGTTTGCTACTCTGTTGTGGGAATTCTCACAACTACTTATAAGGGATCAACTCCCTCTAATTCCGGGGTTCATTTACAAAAAAGTTTCAACAATTAGATAGTCACCTGGAGGAATTGTGAACTGCCCTCGGGAGCAGCCGGACGATAATATGAGCCTCTCATTGAAAGTGCGCACTCTTGAGGAGTCGGAATGCACTCCAGTTGGTCCATGGATCCCGACGTACCGGTGTTGAGGGGAACAACTCATAGGGTAGGGCCTATGCCAGAGTGGCATCCAGAGAGTCTTGATCAGCTACTCGACCCACGATCCATAGGGGATCAGGGCAGGGTACCCGGATGGTGTGGTTAAAGTGTACAACCTCTGCAGAGTGTAAATCTATTCGAATAACCGTGTCCATGGTTATCGACGGGTTGGAAAAACTACTGTAGTGTGGTGTTGGTTTTGTTTTCAAAAAGGATTTCGAAAAATAAAGAGTTTTCGAAAACTGGTGGTTCAAAGGACACCAGTGAAGGAGAGGTGGTCTGAAAGGATCACGGAAGATGAAAAGTCGGTCAAATAATGACCGTGAATGAGAAAATGGGTGACCTAATCCTAGTATTTTCCAAAACTTTTCAAAAAGGTTTCCAAAATGTCTTAACAAAAGTTTTCAACAAAGATATGTTGATTTTGTATCTACAAGATAAACTATTTTAGAAAATAACCTCTCATTGAGACCTCCTACTACTACAGCCATATTGCATATCCTAATTGTTATTTTCTTAAGGTGGTTTGTGAGTACATTCAAAGTACTCGCTGGCAATGTCCCTGTCTATTAACTTGGTGAGATATGAAGAAGAAGGTGATGTTGATGACTATGCGAGCTAGGGCATTCTCCTAGTCAGTTGCATGTAGGTTAAGACATGGCTTGGGTGCTACTCTTGATGAAGTTCCACTGATGTTGATTGGTGTATCCATAATGGCGAATAAGGTATGACATGTATCCGCTTAAGTAATGGATGTTTACTTTGATACTTGTTGAATATGTGCCATGATAAACTGATCATGGGATCGTGGTGTATGCATAACAGGGATTCTCGGAGGATTAATCCGGGGGACCCACACACACTATGTCTGGCCTCGGTGTCGGCTTTCTCGGCTTCTTCTCCTTTGGTCCGGCAGCGGTGGGGCGAGGTTTGATGAAACCCTTGGGTGGCATGGCGGGCGGGAGCTCGGGGAACTAGCGGGAGTTGTTCTAGGGAATGGAGAAGAAAGGCGGGATCTCGGCCTCATGTCACCGAAAGGGTTGGCCCACCCGTCTTTTCGTGTCATCCAGCGTTCCCAGGCGGTTCCCGGCGCCCTGGGTTCGGCCTGGGAACCCTGGATGTAAAATGGGCCAAATCCAGAAAAAACTGGGCGCCTAGGAACGCGATCGGGCGGATTTTCACCGTCCAGATTAAGAAAAACATCCTGGGGAGGACCTCCTAAAAATGTTAGTGGAGATGCTCTAATCCCACCCTCGATTTTCATTCTAGATTCGCCACTGGACATACGCATGCCCTACGGGTACCTAAAATTGTCCTATCTGGTCCGACCCAATAGGGAGTCCACATGGTGATTTGCCGAGGACGGTGAAGCCCATGACGATTCGGGTAAGGCCAAGCCCATGATGGATATGACTCCTTGATGGACACGATGGGATTAGATAGGAATTCTTAGGGTTTCGCCCTTGATCTGTAAACCGACTCGGGCGTATCCCAAGACCTGATGTCCAATCCCCCATAGTCGGGGGATCCACAGATCTGCCCTCGCCGGGCTCAATCTGGTTGAGGCAGCACTCATGGGAGAACCCGCAAAGGAACCTACGAAAGCACCTATGGTGCGAAGAAACCACTACTCACCATCGTGCGACGACGACCCTCCATGGCGATGCCGCAGCCCGCGGCAGAAAGATAATGACTACAACATTCGTGACGAGATCACGCAGCGGAAAGTCGACAAATCGCGTGCAAAATGTGCTTACTCCATCGAGTTCTACGGTGCAAGATGCTTCAACCGCGCCATAGGGAAAACTCAGATGCCGAAGGGTTTCAAATTACTTTCAGACAATCCAAACTTTGATGTCCTCTAGGAGCCGAGAACCTGGCTATATGACCACCTACAATCCGTTAGGTAATACGACAGCACTAAGAACACAGCCATGCAGTGCCTACAACTGCAACTGAAGGGTGTTGTGCGCGCCTGGCTCAACAGCCTACCCTCCATCTCGATCTTTGGTTGGGAGGGGTTGGTATATAGCTTTGTCCGGAACTTCAAGGGAACATACAAGTGCCCCGCGCCCATTGAAGAGCTATGGGCATGCACCCAGCGATCCGGAGAATCCATACACTTCTACATCCAGCGGTGGTCCATCATCTGAAACTATGCAGAGGACATCTCTGAAGAGTGGGCGATCGACGCGTTCAATGGGGGCGGTTGATGATGCGAGCTCAAGGAAGAACTTGGTTGTACAAGTACAAGCACCATCGTCCACCCGATGGACATCACGAACCGATGGGCGGATGGCGAGGAAACCCTCCACAATAGCCACGCGTGGTCCGATGATGAAGGCGATCAAGGCCGCAAGTGCGATCATCGAGGAAAGCGCAGAATGTGTGACTACAATGACCATGGAAAAGTCGACATGGTCATGGCTGGCTATGCCGACAGATGTGACGACAACAACCGCAACAGCGGCTACCGTGATGATAGAAACACTAGCAAGACCATGCAAGTATGGCAACACAAGGAAGTACCATCCTCAATACAGCAACAGTTAGGACCATGCAACATCCATTACTACATCGACAGCAAAGATGGCAACCACAAGTCTAGACACGTCCTCGAGGACTGCTGGGAGTTCTAGAAACTCCAAGATTCCTATGCACAGCTGGAACATGAAGCAACAAGCCAAGGCTACGGGACAGCCGCAGGTCCTGTGGCATATGGAGCGCCACCACCACCAACTCTCCTGGCCAACGCATCAGTACCACCAGTAGTTGCGGTGGTTCACAATAATGGGGGTGAGTAGTACCCTTCACCACACAAAATCATGGGCATGATCTAGAAGGGGTGCCCCTCTAACAGTGCCTAGAAGACGATTAGTCGCCAAGTCAGCATGGTTGTGTCATCACCATCAACAATCTGTGAGTACCTCAGGGGATCAGATTCCCGCATCACCTACGATAGATCTGACCACCCGCGTTAGCTCCCACAACTAGGCCATGGCGCTCTCGTGCTAGAGGCACAAATCGGCGGCTTCGAGATGTCCAAAGTATTCATGGACGGTGGCAACGGCATCAACCTCATTTTTACCAACAGCCTGTTGCAAATGAACATCAACCTGACAAGCCTCGAGCCATCCCGAGACGACCTTTCATGACATAGTGCCTGGAAATACCATATATCCTTTTGGAAAATGTACCTCGACGTCATCATCGGCAAGCCTGACAAATTCATATGGGAAAGTCTCGACTTTGAGGTCGTCAACTAGCCATCCCAGTTCCATGTCATACTGGGGTGGGTCGCATTCGCCAGATTCATGGCAGTGCCACACTATTCCTACCACCAGTTGAGGATGCTAGGACCCCGCGATGTCATCACCATCCCCGGAAGCTTCATGTGGTTTGACAACTGCGACAGGGAATTCAACAGAATCTCCTAATCATTCGGAATGCAAGAAGAACTAGTGAAGCTCAAGGAGTCGATGGACCACAGCCTTCCTCTGGTGAGCCAGCGCAACTCACCTGAGCAATCATTCGACTCCACCATCGACACCAAGGAGGTTCAGGTCCACCCAATGGACCCCACCAAGACCACCCTCATTGCAATCAATCTGAGTTCCACATAGGAACTCATGCTCGTTGAATTCCTCCGTGAGTGCTAGGAGTTTTTCGCATGTTATCCTGCGGATAGGGGTGGGCGTTCAGTCATGACCGAAAATTTGGTCTTTGTATTTTGGTCTATTTTAGAATCGGTCTTTAAAAAATGAAGACCAAAATTTACTTATTATTTTTACTACCCGACAAATTCGGGTACCCAATAATTCGGGTTCGGGTTCGGTCATGACCGAATTGTGTGGTAGATATTATCAAATATAAAAGTTGGATAATATTTGGTAAAAAATGGTACAATTTCAGTTGTAATTTGAAAATATAATGCACTTTGTCAATTCATATCAATTGGCGGGAATTAATAGTCAACAATACCATATTTGGCTCAGTCGAGGAAGATAAATCTATAGCGATGGGAAACTTAGGCTTTGGGACTAGGCCACTCTCACGTAACTTTCAGTCAGTTTGGTCCATTCAGGTAGCGGGAACTAATGACTGAATTAACCAAACTAAATTCGATCTTTAAAATTTGCTATCCAATTTTCTGATCGGTCTTTTTGGTCTTGGTCTATTCGGTTTCGATTTCGGGTCTTTTAGTGTTCGGTTTCGGTTATCGGTTTTCTGCCCACCCCTACCTATGGATATGCTAGGAGTACCTAGGGGATTCTCCAAGCATGCCCTTAACGTATTTTTGGATGCCTGGCTAGTCAATAAGTCCATGTGTTGCCTCTCAGAAGAAAATGCCAATGCCGTCAGAGTGGAAGTTAATAGACTCCTCGACGCCGACTCATCCGTGAGGTCAAGGAAAGCACTTGGGTAGCCAACCCCGTGCTGGTGCCCAAAAAGGACACTAATATACTCTACATGTGTGTGGACTACATGTACCTAAACACACACTACCTAAAGGACCACTTCCCCTTGCCAAGGACCGACCAAGTCATCGACCCCACCACAGGATGCGAACGACTCTCATTCCTTGACGCCTACTCAGGCTACAATTAGATTCGGCTGAAGGTGGAAGATTAGGAGAAAACTTATTTCATCACACCATTCGGAGTATACTGCTAGAACACCATGCCCTTCGGGCTGAAGAAAGAAGACACCACCTATCAGCAGTGCATGCAGGCCTGCCTCAAGAGCCAAATTGGCAAAATTTTCCAAGTATGTGTGGATCACATGGTGGTCAAGACCAATGAAATCATCTCACTCATTGATCTCCTCCACGAGACCTTCGACAACCTTGACCGCTACAGTATCAAGATGAATCCACTCAAATGCATGTTCGGTGTCCCATCCGGAAAACTGCTCGGATACCTCATCTCTGGAAGGGGAATCGAGACAAACCCGACAAATATAAAGGACATACTGGCAATGGAGAATCCGAAGAACATCAAGGGCGTCCAACAGCTAGCTGGACGTATAACTGCACTCAGTAGATTCATTAGTTGAATGGGCAAAAAAGCATTGCCCATCTACCAGCTCATACGCAAGACAGATAAATTCGAGTGGACCGTTGAAGCTCAAGTGGCATTCGAAGACCTGAAGCGCTTGATATCAACCTCGCTAGTACTGGTGACCCCTAGTGCGAATGAGCCAATGTCGTTGTACATCACTGCCACCAATCAGGTGGTCAGTACGATGCTCATTGTCGAACATGCGGAAGACAACAAGATCCACGGGGTCCAATGACCCGTGAATTATCTCAGTGAGGTGCTAACACCGATCAAACAGCGGTACTCTCTCTACCAGAAGCTGGCGTATGTAGACTTCATGACAATCCACTGCCTTGATCCACTTGGCTACATCCACCCCTTATCCAGCTAAAGGATTTTTCTCTTTTTTCCATTCATCATTAGTCTATTTATTCTAACCTCTATACTTTGATCGAGATATTGGACATAGAATGCCACTCTTTAAAATGAATAAAAAGGAGTATGATTGATTCAAGCTCTGATCAAAAAGATAGACCTTGGTTCTATTTCATCTCTTCAACAAGTTTAGTAATAAGCATAACGGCCCTATTGTTCCGATGGAGAGAAGAGCATTCAAAGCTCCAAGTGCTAGAATCAATGGATGCATACCCAGCTCCAAATACAGATGCAAAGCCTCCAGACTTAATTCAGGAAGTAGTTCCGGAGAGGTGTTCAAATGCTGATCGATATGAATGAAAGACCCGTAATAATGAACTTGCAAAATGGATCTGTTTATCATAAAGAGATTCGTTGTTCCTGGCCCTACTTCACCTTAATTGTTATTTGAACAAAAAGATCACAATAAACTTTTGGTAAAAGTTCTGTGTTGGTCGGAGTGGGCCGTCGATGTGGACTCTTGGGGAAGATCAGCCTGTTATCCCTAGAGTAACTTTTATCCGTTTAGCGACGGCCCTTCCACTTGGCACCATCCGATCATCTCGCAAAGGATCAGCAATAGCTGTGTGTACTCGAGGACTCTTAGGGAAAGAAAAGCACTTTTCTCTCTCAGCAGTCCAGAATGGTACTCCATAATGGAATACCCATCAAAACAAAAAATATGGAGTCTCTTAAACAAGCGATTTGAACCTTGTTCCTACACGGCCTGATCAAATCGATCAGGCACTTGCCATCTATCTTCATTGTTCAACTCTTTGATGAAAAGATGAAAAAAGCCAAAAAAAAGCTCTGCCCTTCCATCTCTTAGATAGATGGAAGAGGAAACAGCTTCAGGTGAAAGGGAAAGTTATGGCGAATCAAGATCCGGGAGATCAGAAGACTACGCGCCTAGTAAACCTAAAGAGCAATTCTTAGCTCCTGCAATTCCAAAAAACGACGATGGCAATGAATACTTTTTTTGCCCTAGAGCTGGGCGGTAAGAGGGATCTTGAACTAAGAAATAGACCTAGCAGCTTGATGTCTACGCACTTCTATTCTTGTAGATAGTTGTTGGGCCTCCAAGTGCAGAGGTTTGTAGAACAACAACAAGTTTCCCTTAAGTGGATTACCCAAGGTTTATGGAACTCAGGGAGGAAGTGGTCAAATGTATCCCTCTCAAGCAACCCTGCAATCAAGATACAAGAAGTCTCTTGTGTCCCCAACACACCCAATACACTTGTCAGGTGTATAGGTGCACTAGTTTGGCGAAGAGATAGTGAAATACAAGTGGTATGGATAATTCTAAGTGGTAACAGTGCCAGAAAATAGCTTGATGGCGTGGAAGAGACTAAAGGCAAACTGAAATAAAGATGGCAACAAGCAAACATGTAACATATCTAGTTGCAAACCGTGTTTCAATGCTTAGAAACAAGGCCTAGGGATCATACTTTCGGTAGTGAACACTCTCATATAAATATCTTCACTTCATGATACTACTCTGAACTACTCTCCGGTTGGACACTCTAATCCATGGTAGGGCTATAACAACACTCCTCAAAGTCCGCTTTCCCCATCTAGATAACTCCACACTGTCACCTTGAGCTCTAGATGGTTCCAACAAACACCACAATTTCATAGAAACATCCAACTCCAAATATAACTCATAACAAGTATTTATAATCTCTAGCCTAAGTGCCACCATGGTGTGCATGCTGTCACTTTCACACACATGGGGAGAGCAGAGATCTATTAAAACACATGAGTAGCAAGGTAGATCTACTTTATTAAAAAGCTCATGATCATAATATGATCATGCATAGAGAGAGAGATGAACACATAGCTACTGGTAGAACCCTTAGCCTCGATAGAGAACTACTCCCTCTTCATCATGGGAATCAGCAACGACGATGGAGATGGCGGTGGAGTCGATGGATATGGCGCCGGGGGCACTTCCTCGTCCCGGCAGGGTGCTGGAACAGAGACTTCTGTCCCTTGAATCTCCCCTTCGGTGGCGGCGGTGCTGCAGAACTTTTCGTGGCTGGAGGCTGCATTCTTTAGGGTTTTGTGCATTAGAGGCTTCTTATAGGTGAAAGGGGAGGCCGAGGGGGTGCCCTAGGAGGCCACACCACCCCCTGGCGCGGGCCAGGCCTGGCCGCGTGGCCAGGTGGTGTGGCCTGCCTCTGGCCCCTCTCTGTCTCGTCTTCTGGCTCTGTGTCCCCCTCGGTGAAATATTGACTTTGGCTTTTGTCCCGTCCAATTCCGAGAATATTCATTTTCTGACTTTCCTAGAACCAAAAACAGCAGAAAACAGGCAGCTGGCACTATGGCATCTTGTTAATAGGTTAGTCCAAGAAAGTGTATAAAAATACTCCAAAGTGTGGACAAAACATAAGAAAGTAGATATAAAACAAGCATGGAACATCGAAAATTATAGATACGTTAGCAACGTATCAACATCCCCAAGCTTAACTCATGCTCGTCCTCTAGTAGGTAAGTGATAAAAAGAAAGAATAATTTTTGAGGTGACATGCACCATCATAAACTTTATCAAAGTATTTGTAAAACATTGATAGCTGGGATCATAGTACTTTAACATAGCGTGAAAGATATAGTTATAACAATAAGACATAGCAACTATGATGTAACATGAAAAGGCACAAACAAAAGATTCACGAATAACAATGCTTTGCAAGACATTTGTTTGTTTCACATAAAGAAAACATAATGAGAATGGTATTCATCTTGTCCCTCATAGAGTAGCAAAACATAAATGCATAGGACACCTTCAAACTTCATAAGGTGACTAGATACAAATAGTTTAAGAACAAGCAATATCAAAGTTATGCATCAATCAACAAGTCTTGGGACAATGCACATTAAACTAAGAATGGCCACTATGATCTCTTAATAGGTGCATAAAGGTAGAAGATGGAGACTCAACATAAAAGTAAAATAAAGGCCTTCAAAGAAGGAAGCAGGGATTCAAGTCTCATAAAGAGCTTCCAAAAATTATGGTACTTATTAGCTTTCAGCTCTCATTGCCCCTATCATAAGCATCTTGAAGTGATTAAGGTTAAAGTGAACAAACTATGGAGTATATGCTTGACAAAGTATAAGTTGGAAATCTCATGTCCCTTGAATACGAGGGCCACTCCTCATGCTACTCAAGTTTAGTTACCGGTAAGTTCTTGTCATAGTAAGTACATGTGTATCATAGAGAACCGCCAACGGGGTACCCCTTGCCCGATGATACGGAAGAATCGCCATATAAAAATGACAAGGCAAGCAGACAATAAGCATCTCAGCATCTTCTTATTTACTATGGGAAATGGTTCCTTTTTCTCTCTTTCCTCTTTTCTCATCTTTTTTTCTTTCTTTTTTCTCAATCTCTGTCTCTTTTTTTTATAAGAAGAATGCTTCATAGATTGCTCATTATGGTTACGCTGCAGGTTTCCACCATGATTAGGCATAGATTAGACTAGCCGCCCAGGCGTTTCTCTAGCACACATATATAACTCCATGGACTTACAAGCTCCCCTTTCATTTCACACCGATGACATCCATAAACAAAAGAGCATGATATCAATTGGGTACAATGTACAAGTGCAATGTTGAAAGCGTTCCCCATGACAACATGGTTCTGCTAATCCCCAACATATAAGTGCAAGCATATACAACATAGATGACACAATGGTTCAAGTTTATTAAGGGCAAGAAAAGTAAAGTGTGCCATCAAGTTCGTTAGAGCTTTAATCACTAATTTTCACATAACAAGTTTAATTCGGAAGGTAGATAAAAACATGAATATACTTGGAATAGAATATGATAATAGGTAGGTATGGTGGACTCTTTGTAATAACTTGATTTTATTTGGAGTTGGACGCATGAGTGGAACTCATACTTGGCATGGAGGCTAGCAAAAGACTAGGAGCGACCAACTAAGAGAGCAATAATGGCCATAAATACGCAAAGCAACAAAACATCATTAATTAAAGCATAAAGTGATACTACAAGACAAAAACTAAATGATCATAAAGGCTAGTGACTTTGTGTAGTCTTAACATGGTGTGAGCATGCGCCAAGTCAACCCAAATAAAGCGTCAAAGGAGAATACCACAATATTATGCTTTTATATGCTAAAACAACGCATGATTCTTTCAAGGCACATTAAGAAATCTCAATTGTTTATAACAAGTCATGCTACAAAAATAATCACTAAGCATAAAGCCAAAATAATATCAATCATTACATGATAAAGTCTAAGTCACAGTCAAAAACAAGCTCCTTTTAAACCACTTAAGCATGAACTTTCCTACTCTTTTCCAACACCAATGGGCTTATTTGAAACAACTCACAAATATAATAATAAATAAAGATCAGTGAGATTGTCTCACAAATCCCACAAATAAGAACTAAAAAGTTCTAAGCTGAAAGCACAAGAAAACTAAGGCTCAACATAGTGCTAGCAAAAGAGAACACTCACAAAACAATAAGAATGAAAACTAGAGTATTCTAGGCAATGAATAACGGGGTGTGTCTATCTCCAAAAGAAGTGTGTTGGGATCCAACCAACTTATTTAAGCAAACTAAGCAAAAGAAAAATAAGAACAAAAATGAAGACGCTCAAAGAACAACACAACTGTGCATGATACAATAAAAATGAAGTGTTTGGAATAAACCTGAATTTTTTTGATGAAGAAGGGGATGCCTTCGGCATACCCAAGCTTTGTCGCTTGTACTTCTTAAATATTGCTTGGGGTGACACGGGTGGCATCCCCAAGCTTGAGATTTTCTCCATTCTTCATCATATCACATTATTCTTCCCTACACTTTAAAATTTCCTTCATACAAAACTTCACACAATCTTCATTAGCAACATTAGTGCATTCAAAAGATAATAAACCTTTGGGTTTTAGTTTTAAAATAGAAAAACTTTCATAAAAAACACAAGATACTGGAGCAATTCCCTCAAAAAGCTCAATTCACCAAAAAGAACCCCAAAAGAAATCGATAAAGAGGCAAATGCAAATAATGGTAGAAATCTGTCAAAACAGACCAGCAGGTCAAAACCGATTTTTTCGAAGACCTTGTGTTGCTCAAATAGAAACGTGTTTAACTAAATAAAGTTAGCTAACAACCTGGGGGGTTTATTCACAAAATTACAGCTCAATCCGACATACAGAGATTTTTCGCGAATTTTTACAGTGAAGCACAAAAATCTGTTTCGGGACAGCACTTCCCCAAATCTTACTTCCCTCTCATTAGAGGTTATTCTTGGCATAAAAATCAAATAAAAAAAGTATAAGGAGAGGTTATTAAAGAAGTAATAACTTCCAAGACTCAAGAAAACTATTGGGTTATCTCCCAAGAAGTACTTTTCTTTAACGCCTTTAAGTTAGGCATGATAGATTGAGAAGATGCTCACATAAGAAATATGAATTGAAGTAAAAGAGAGCATCAAGAAGAAAATTCAAAGCACATTTAAGTCTAACCCACTTCCTATAAAAAATAATCTTGTAAAGAAACAAGTCATGAAAGCACAAAGCAACAAGCATAGGAAAGCAAAACAAGTGCAACTTCAAAATTTTCAACATAAAGAGGGGAAACTTAATATTGTTGAGATACATAAAACCATGTTTACCTCTCTCATAATAACTTTCAGTACCATCATGAATAAAATTAACAATATAACTATCACATAAAACATTCTTATCATGAGCCACATGCATAAAAGAATTAATACTCTCCACATAAACATAGTCATTCTTATTAATTGTAGTGGGAGCAAATTCAACAAAATAGCTATCATTATTATTCTCATCACCATAATCATCAAATATAAGAGGCATATTGTAATCATAATTAATTTTCTCCTCAATAGTAGGTGGACTAAAAATATCATACACATCATTGTAATCATCATATATTGGAGGTATAGTATCATCAAAGTAAATTTTCTCCTTCGTGCTTGGGGGACTAAAAATATCATGCTCATCAAAACCAGCTTCCCCAAGCTTAGACTTTTCCATAGCATTAGCAATAATGGTGTTCAAAGAATTCATACTAATAATATTGCTATTAGCATGCAAATAAAGTTCCGTAGGTTTTTTAATTTTCTCTTCAAACACTTCATGTCCTTACTCAAGATAAATACTATAAATCTCACTATTTTTTTTTTGTTTTCCATTAAGCCTAACTAGTGAAAACAAGAAACAAAAAGACAAAATTGCAGAATTTAAAGGAAATAACTTCGAGCACTCACACCAGAGGATGTGAGTACCTTTTACCTTACCTCCCCGGCAACGGTGCTAGAAAATAGCTTGATGTCTACGCACTTCTATTCTTGTAGACAGTTGTTGGGCCTCCAAGTGCAGAGGTTTGTAGAACAGCAGCAAGTTTGCCTTAAGTGGATTACCCAAGGTTTATCGAACTCAGGGAGGAAGTGGTCAAAGGTATCCCTCTCAAGCAACCCTGCAATCAAGATACAAGAAGTCTCTTGTGTCCCCAACACACCCAATACACTTGTCAGATGTATAGGTGCACTAGTTAGGCGAAGAGATAGTGAAATACAAGTGGTATGGATAATTATAAGTGGTAACGGTGCCAGAAAATATCTTGATGGCGTGGAAGAGACTAAAGGCAAACTGAAATAAAGATGGAAGCAAGCAAACATGTAACAGATCTAGTTGCAAACGGTGTTACAATGCTTATAAACAAGGCCCAGGGATCATACTTTCGCTAGTGAACACTCTCATATAAATATCTTCTCTTCATGATACTACTCTGAACTACTCTCCGGTTGGACACTCTAATCCATGGTAGGGCTATAATAGCACTCCTCAAAGTCCGCTTTCCCCATCTAGATAACCCCACACTTTCACCTTGAGCTCTAGATGGTTCCAACAAACACCACAATTTCATAGAAACATCCAACTCCAAATATAACTCATAACAAGTATTTGTAATCTCTAGCCTAAGTGCCACCATGGTGTGCACGCTGTCACTTTCACACACATGGGGAGAGCAGAGATCTATTAAAGCACTTGAGTAGCAAGGTAGATCTACTTGATTACAAAGCTCATGATCACAATATGACCATGCATAGAGAGAGAGATGAACACATAGCTACTGGTAGAGCCCTTAGCCTCGAGAGAGAACTACTCCCTCTTCATCATGGGAATCAGCAACGATGATGGAGATGGCGGTGGAGTCGATGGAGATCGCTCCGGGGGCACTTCCCCGTCCCGGCAGGGTGCCGGAACAGAGACTTTTGTCCCTTGAATCTCCCCTTCGGTGGCGGTGGCCCTGCGGAACTTTTCATGGCTGGAGGCTGCATTCTTTAGGGTTTCTGCATCGGAGGCTTATTATAGGCGAAAGGGGAGGCCGAGGGGGTTCCCTAGGGGGCAACACCACCCCCTGGCGCGGGCCAGGCCTGGCCGCAAGGCCAGGTGGTGTGGTCGGCCTCTGGCCCCTCTCCGTCTCGTCTTCTGGCTCTGTGTCCCCCTCAGTGAAATATTGACTTTGGCTTTTGTCCCGTCCAATTCTGAGAATATTCATTTTCTAACTTTCCTGGAACCAAAAACAGCAAAAAATAGGCAGCGGGCACTGTGGCGTCTTGTTAATAGGTTAGTCCAAGAAAGTGTATAAAAATACTCCAAAGTGTGGACAAAACATAAGAAAGTAGATATAAAACAAGCATGGCACATCAAAAATTATAGATACGTTAGCAACATATCACAGCTAAAGGAGGGTATCTTGAGCAATTGCAAGAACATGGTTCATTGATATTCCTGGTATAGTAGATGCTATCACATATACAGTCATACTCAATTCGATGGAAATCTTGCTGGTTGCGCCACTACTTCATGGAGCATTCAATTGTGGTGGTCAATGATGCACCCATACATCCTCAACAACCCCGAAGCCATAGGAAGAGTCTCCCTCTAGGGCATCGAGCTATCCCCATGGTACATTACCTATGAGAGGAAGATGTCGATAAAGTCTCAGGTGCTCCCAGACTTCCTAGTTCAATGCATGGAGCTTCAGATACCTGAGGTACTAGACATGTCGGGTGTCTGGTCCATGCACTTTGATGGATCAAAACTCCATGAAGGAGCGAGTGTTGGTGTCATACTGACATCCCCACAAGGCGACAAGATGCGCTATGTCCTATGAATGAAATTCCACGCGTCAAATAACGAGGCATAGTATGCAGCCCTCATCCATGGCATGCGCATGGAAAAGTCTTGTGGTGCCACACGACTGATGATCTACGGTGACTCCAACCTCGTGGTGCAACAAACGATGAATCGTTGTGATAACATCAACAACAACATGATCGCCTACCATGACTTCTATAACTCCCTAGAAGGAAACTTTGATAGATGCAAGATGCGGCACATCGGTCGCGAGAGCAATGAAGAGGCTGATAAACTAGCCAACATCGGGTCCACCTGTGCACCCATACTGCTCGGTGTCTTCCTGGAGCAGATATGTGAGTGGTAAATCAAGACCAAGTCACTTGCCAACACTCAAGAACCCACAACTCACTCGGGGGCTACACCACCCGACAATGGCAAGGCAACAGCCGAAGCAGAAGCAGAGCCCTCACCCGAAGGTACCATGGAATTCATGCTCATCGAGCCCTCATGGACTCAACCATACATCGCGTACCTGCTGCGCAAGGAGCTATGGAACGATCTGACTAACACACAACATATCACCGGTCGCTCGAAGGCCTTTACCATCATCAACAGCGAACTCTACAAACAAAGCATCACTCGCGTCCTCCAACGATGCGTCACCAACACTGACGGCAAGGTCATCCTCCTCGACATACACGAGGGCACATGTGGGCACCATGTCGGTAGCCGCTCACTCGTGGAAAAGGCCTTACCGGCAGGATTATGATGGCCAATAGCAATGCAAGATGCGAAGGACCTCGTTGAAAAGTGCAATACCTACTAGAGAATTGTGGACAAACTACACGCACCAGGATCTGAGATACGACCAATAATGTTGGCATGGCCCTTTGTGCAATGGGGACTTGACATGGTCGGCAAGTTGCAGAAATCATCATGTGGCGGTCACGTATATCTCCTCGTCGCAGTCGACAAGTTCACCAAGTGGATTGAAGTAACACCCATCACCAACCAGTAGTACTACCACTGTCAAGTTCTTCAAGTCCATCGTCTACAGATTTGGTGTACCACACAGCATCATCATCGACAATGGATCGAACTTCACCTCGAAGGAATTTTGATGCTTCTGCGAGAATATGGGGATCAACATCAGCTATGTCTCTGTAGTGCACCCGCAAACCAATGGCCAGGTTGAAAAGGCCAATGGCCTCGTCTGCAATGGCATCAAGAAGAGGCTCCTTTGACCTCTCGAAAGAGCGTTGGGAGCATGGCCTGAGGAGCTAGCCTCCGGACGACACCAAACAATGCTACAGACTACATGTATTTCTTCCTGGTGCATGGTGCTGAAGAAGTACTACCCGCTGAGGTGCGCTATAGTGCCCCTCGGGTGGTGTCCTAAAACGAAGCCTAATCAACCTCCGCACTCGAAGATGTAGTCGACCTGCTTGACAAAGCCCGTGACATGGCCGCTTCACGATCGGTTGTATACTAGCAGAGCCTACACAACTATCATAGTCATCGACTACGGCCCAGGTCCTTCTCTGAAGGAGACCTTGTCTTGCGACTCAAGCAAAGGGGACACCTCAAACTGGAATCTCCTTAGGAAGTACCCTACATCATCACCAAAGTGATACCAAGTGAAGCCTACCGCCTCAAGGACGTGGAAACTAGAGTCGCATAGTCCAATCCCTGGAACATCGCGCAGCTACGTTGTTTCACACTTAGATGAATCTACTTTTCAATAAGGCTACTTAGCCAGGCTACTCAACCAAAAGATGTAAATGCTGCCTACAATCAATAAAGGTAGCTCCTCTACTTAGATATGATCCTCTACTTTTCCCTCTACACATTACAACACTCGAGGGCTATGCCTCCCCAACACATTTTGACATACTGTTAACTAACTTTAGTCCAAAAACATCCGTGAAGTCCTAAGTAGTCGAACCTACTAAACAGTCGAATCTTTTAGTTCCGAGTACCTTGGCAAAGCACAAAAACTTCGAGTCAACAACAAATTTTACAGCAGGCCAACAATCTAGTACTATTTATAAAGGGCCAACAGGGCAATACTCCCTTAAAAGATTGCACTTAAACGTGCTTCACGCAAATATTACAATACACAATGCACTCGCTACGCATGCTGGTGATCCCGCTACTGATGAAGAAACAACTGCTTGCTCCTATCAATATGACGAGCTATGCATATAGCTGGACCATGAACAGCTTTGAAGTGTGGTGCAGCTCCCTAGTGGATCCATCTAGCGTTGGAGGAAGATCTTCCATGACGGCCCGCACGTCTATTTGTGGATGATGGATTCTAACAAACGTGAGCGCCATCTGTGCACCTACAACCACTTGGGCACACACAAAGGCCACAATCTGGTTGCGATCACAAAATCGCCTCATTAAACCTAGCAAGCTTGTAGGCCCAGGATCCAGCAGAAACATAATATTGTACACCGCATCCAAAATCTTGCGGGCACCCTTCATGCACTTAACAACCTGGCGAACCCTTTCATGAAGTTTGTACTTCACATATGCTTGGTCTCTGTCTATCCAGATGGAACCGCCAACCTCCAAGTCCTCCTCCCTCAGATAATTCAGTCGAGAGTTAATAATATTCTCTTCCTCCTGAGAGTTAATAATTGTTGCTATCATGCCACCAGACTGGCGACCTCCATGACATCATTAGACACCACAGCCTTCAAGTCCACTACCCCCTCCTCCACTTCATCACCAGCATCCGTAGGGAGCATAGAGTCGGTACTAACAAGACACTGAACTCAGATATAGCACACATGCAACAACACTCAAAAGAAAAATGATAGAAAATAAGAGACTCACGAGCTCAAGTTGTCGATATCACAGCCAGGCTTCGACTTCTTGGTAGTTGGTGCTGGCGGTGCATCTCGTATTGGCACTACAACGAGTGGATGAGAGGTAGATGGTGAAGCATCAGCATCCGGATCTTCTGGCATCGAAGTGTTCGAATCCTTGCTACATCTCCATTTTTGAGAGCCACCAACACTATCCTCCTTGGCAGCCATGGTGGGGAATGTTTGTTTGCGGTACCAAACTTGGTGGGTGAGCGCACCGCGGTACCCGAGTTATCATCAATCGCGTGGAGGGGCCATAGTAGAATCGCAAATTGTCCAGAAGGGCCAAATGGGGGTGAATACAAATCTAACAGCCAAACGGTCGTTTGAACCAGACGAAAAACGGTTGAACTCAAATACCGCCGTTAGGTCAACTCTTCTTAGCCCGCCATGTCAGTATTCCCCGTTATCTTTTGCGGCCGTGGACTAGCTTACCCCTGCGTGGACCAGATCCCTGAGTGGACCAGATCTATTTCTTTGCTCTGCTCTGGTCTTCTCCCCTGCTCCCCTCCCCATAACATTTGCTCAGCTCCGGCTGCTCGTCTTAGACCGGAGCTCGCACTTGCTCTAATTTGCGTCCCTGCCATGTCCGGTCAACCACCCACGCCTCTAACCGAAGCTCGCAGCCATCTCCGTTGCATCGTCCTCCGTATTGGAGCTTCGCATCCCCAGACTAATATCTCGCCTCTGGCTAGTCCTTCTCACATGGCAGAGCGCGTCCCGTCGGGCGATCCAGGCCGGCGACCGGCCTCGGGAAGTTGCGTGCTGCCGCACACCCCAGGCATGGTAGTCCTGGCACAGCAGTTCGATGACCACGCTCTCATGGCCGCCGTGCTGGGCGTCCGTCCTGCCGTGTCACCGACAGAGTTGCTGTCGGCTTTCAGGTCTCGTTTTGGGATCAGACGAAATGAGGTCAACATTGAGGTATGCGCGCCGCCATTCGATTTTTTCGTCCGATTCGAGCACAGCTCAGACACCGAGCGTGTTCTGCATTCTTCCTGTTCTTTTGAGTGTTGCAGGGAGAAAATGAGCTTCATGCGTTGGCATCGCGCCTGTGGGTGGGACGATCGCTTGGGGCAGCTTCGTTTCTTCTCCAAACTCGGCTTTGACGGCCTCCCATTGGATGCTTGGGAGCCGGAGGCCCTCAAGCAGGTCATCAGTAGCCTTGGCGGTGAGCTGGTGGAAATCGTGCCACCGAGCGACAGATGGGTCATCGAGGTAAAGGCATGGCTGAAAGGTCCTGATCGTTCCTAAGATGTACGAGGTGCAGATTCCAAGCAGGACAGGGCGACAGCTTTGCTGAAAGCACCCGGTCATCATCCACCCGGAGGAGGTTCTAGAATCAGTACATGGCATTCAGGGCCCCGAAGAGGCTGCCAGAAAGCGTCCTCGTTGCCTGTAGTGTTGGCCTAGAAGGATCAATGGCATAGGACCACCACCGTTTCACGACGGCGCACACAGTTTCGATGGGGGAACCGGGCTTGGACGAGCTGGTGGTTCTGATTTCCCTCGAGTGAAGATAGAGCTCTAGTGAATTGCCGTGGTATGTGTGGCTAATGAATTTGTAGTATGGAGAGCGTAGCAGGAAGTTAGCATCGACTAAAAATGTGTAATAGTTTGAATCAATGTAGTACGTATGTGTAATAGTTTGAAGTAGTATGTGTGTGTAATAGTTTGAATCGATATAGTATGTGTGGGTAATGAATTTGATGTAGTGTGTGTGTGTGTGTAATAGTTTGAATCGATGTAGTTGAACACCATGCTTTATAATTTCTGTGAATAACCAAGGACAACCTCATGAAAAGAGAATGGTCTGGCAATGAGCAATGTCAATTCTGTGGATGCCAAGAAAATGTAGTCCATCTCCTCTTTAAGTACAAGGTAGATACATTTGTAACACGTTGAACTGCAAGACCATTTTGCAGGCAACACAAGACAAAGGAAAAATGGTTTACAGCACAGATAGCAGACACAAAATCTGTAGTCTGGGATAAAAAGATGCTAGTTAACTGGATTGAACCACGACTAGTAATTGAAGGAAATAGATACTTGATAGTATTTGCTTACAACAGTAGTACTTCCATACAAAATGGTCTTATACCTGCACAAAAGTGGGCTAAACTTCCTACTAGTTTATAGAACAATTCGTCAGCATTTCATCTACAAAAGCCACTCTTCAGTCTGAACTTAACTATTCTACACTGAAGAAACTATAGATCTCCACCAGAAAAGTTGGCTGGCCAATTGCCTTGAGAGGACATAAGTTCTTTGATTATTTAACCCAAACTGATCTATTGCCTTCCTGCCAAACTACAAGAAATCTGCATCATTCATGCACGAGCGATTTGCGTGCGCCAGTCCCGGTTCAGTTGGACCATCTGCGCCGCCGCAATGATTTCTTTGAAACTGAAATTCGGCATCTCCTTCTCGGGATCGTAGGTCCGTGTGAACTCGAACCTGAATTCCGGGGCTGAGCTGATGCCCGCCGCCGGCTCCGGCTATCGAACAATCCAGCATGCTGAGTGTACACGCTTGGTCGCCGCCACGATACAGCCTCCGACGGTGCGTAGGATGGAGTGTCTTTGCCGCAGACGGCGTGCTCCCAACCTCCCCCACTGAGGTAAGGTAGTCCGCACCGAAGCGTGGACGCGAGAGTTCCTATATCATGGCCCTGCCCTGTTCGAGGGTGTGTACCCTCGGCAGTATGCTCTCGTGAATGATTTGATACGTACCTTGTTCCCACTGCCTAGAGCATGCCGTAATGCTGCCGCGTGATTTCTCCACATCGCTCTCTTAGCCCTGCTTGCCGCATCTGGCGCCGACGACGCCGTAGTCACCGCCACGGCCGATTCAGCACGTTCAGGGAAATCATCCGCCTGATAGGACAATGGGAGATCGGCCTTGAAGTAGAGCTTCATGGCCTGCCTTAGAGGGGCTAAATACCCTAGTTTTGGCGGCTGTCGAGGCAGCGGCGGCGGCTGTTTAGGCGGGGCCATGTTACCCTAGTTGGTGCGGTGCGGAGGAGCTGCGCAAGGTGAATTGTGGTTAGTCGGAGAAGGGGAGTGAAAGACTGGCAGTAGGTTTGGACTACAGGCACGCGTGAAAATAACCATTTCCCATTTCCTTAGAGGGTAATAATTTGACACTCGTTGCATTAACAGATCAATCTTTATTTCCCTTCTCAGCATAAGAGTGTGAACATATTAAAAAGATTGGTCGTGGCTATCCACCTCATCGAGCAATGTACTAGGACAGGTAGGATACGGGACCGAGTTTCATTTTAGAAATGTTGACGACTGTGCCCTTATGTTTATACGATATTATTTATATGCCACCATGTACCATCGATTGTAGCAACACCATCAGAAATAGGGGATAATGATGTGGCGTGTTTTCTTTTTTTAAAGGGCATCAGAAACAGGGGATGCCGACGTGGCATGTTTTCTGACTGGCGGGCCTGCCCCTCCACCTTCGACAGCGCGCATCCCAGGTTCGAGGGCTGGTGCCACCCACCAACACATTATTGTGCAATTTTCCATGTGGAACCTGAATTCCGATGCTAAGTTGATGCCCATGTCGAACACAGAGAATTCTGAAAGAAGCTACTAAAAATAAATACTTTGAATTCTGAAAGTACTAAAATTAAGTACATTACAATTTTGTCTGAAAGGTAATACACATACTGCTGATCGAAATAATATAAATACAGTACAAATATCTACTTCGAAAAATAGACCTGAAAATGCTAGCAAATAACCTAGGATGAATATTGGATTCATTCTCCCCTATATATTTCATCATCGGCGGCTCCCACGTGCTGCAACACATATTCAGAGAACTCTCTTCGTCTGCAATGTGCTGCCAGTATCTCGTCCAAAGGGTAAGGCCTCGGTGTATGTTCCAGACTTAAGCCATACGTCATTGTTGGTTCCTCTTCCCAGGCTTGAACCTCACGATCGTACAGTCTGATATAATTCATGTAGTATATGCAACCGGGTTTGACTGTGGGGTGTAACCTAGTGTCAATGGAGATAGACCGATTGTAATCAACAAAGAGGGCACGACTTCCAATGTCACCGACGGCCTCGAGAGAGCGGTTCTCCGTGTCCACCCGGTACAACACCGGTTGCCCTTTGGCGAAATCCCCGTTCAACACAAGAAGCAGATCACCATCTGACTCCACAAGGTAAAATTTGTAAGTTCCGCGTACCTGTTCAAAGACTGGGGCCAAAATTATTTTGGCCATCATGACAGTGCTCGCGCGCTGCTCTAACTTAATGTTGGTCGACAAGATGTCTTCATTCTCAAGTAATGCATATACTTCCCCTCGGAATGCCGCCATGCAGTCCAGAAGCATAGCAGGAGGTGGCGAATACAATCCTTCTCCAAATAATTCATTGATTTGCCCCGTTGGGGTGCTCTCATCGGCCCATGCAATATGATCTGGATAATTGGTGCAAACGAACACCATCATCGGGGACTTTGTCACGATGACAGATTGCAGAAGATTAGATGGTATATGTGCTTGAAACTCAGTGTTAGACTTATGAGTGATTGGGTTCAAAAGCCAAATCTGGTATGGCTCCACCCTCTGAGCAAGCACAATGACGCCACGAGAAACACCGACAAAGTAGAATCTTTTGGAAGAAGAGGGCATCAGTTAGCACTAAGATGTTTATAATGGAAAATACCAATAAATATCGGATGTGAATGTGAATCTGTGATGGACGTCCATTAGATTTGTCCTGAAGCAACGACCAGTGTCGAGGTTGAGGAAGGTGAAGTCGCCAACGTCTAGAAGTGTGTGATATATCATGATCCGGTTGTTGAGATGGAATTCAGGCACCTTTAAAGTGTAGCGCCAATCAGTGCAGACTTCCCGACAAGCAGCATAGGTGTCGACGTACTCCTCTTTCTCCAGCAAGTAGTCGGCGATCTTGCGAAGTGGGTCGGCCGGGAGATCGGACTAGTTCCTCTTCATCCGGCTACTGGCCATGGCTTACATGCGGGAATGTTTTGATCGAGGAAGAAAGAAGAACTACCACTGCGAGGAGAAGAAGAAGAGGATAACAGACGAGGGAGACGAAGCGGAACTGCCACTGCGAGGAGACAAGGAGACGGGGGAGAAGAAGCGGAACTACCACTTCAAGTTTGGATCAACGGGCTTTTTTTTCGGAACTAGCGCGTGAACCAGCCATGCACTGCATGCAAGTTTTGATCAAACAGACTGACATGTGGGACCTGCAAAAAAATTCCGTGAAGTGGTACTATGCATAGTGCGTTGACATGTGGCATGCTTTCTGACTGGCGGGCCCGCCTCCTCCACCTTCGACGGCGCGCGTCCCAGGTTCGAGGGCTGGTGCCGCCCACCAACACATTATTGTGCAATTTTCCATGCTTTGTCGCAACCAGCTCCGCTCCGCTCCGCTCCTCTACTCCTGCCGCCGCCACTCCGCTTAGTCGTGCACCTCTCTTGTTGTCCCCTTGGGCCGTTGTCCTCCCGCGATCCCCTCCCTGCCATCCCCTCACGTCCCCTCCCCTCCCCTCCCTGCCATATCTCCTTGCCGCCGTCCATCGCCTAGGCGCGTCTGGAAACAAAAACCGAGAGTCGGCCGTTGGGTTAGGGGCCCAAGGATGCTGCTGATCCGGATCCTGCTCGGAGATGGATCCTGCGAGGCTTGAGAGCACGGATATGGGTCCTACGCGGCTGGAGAGCATGGAATCTCCTTCAAGTCTGGAGAGCACAGAGGACAATGAAACAGGGGGAGAGGAAGCGGGGTGTAGAGCTTTGGAGGTATGGAGCCCGAAGAAGGTGCCGTGCGTCCACATTGAAGGGTAAGAACTATGATTCCTTTTCTGCATACCCCAATTAGCGTTTCTAGTCCTGTGGTGATGGCAAGGATATGTGTTGGTAACCGCAGGATGTCTATACAGCTTGTCCTTGAGCATGATGCTTTGTCAAGCGAGCATGAAGGCACTGAAATGTGTGGCGGTGCGGATGATGATGAGAAAGCATATCCAGACGTGGCTGCTGACCCTAATAGGATGGAGAGTAGGGAATATTTGGTTGATTCGAACTTTGAGCCTGACTATGGGACTGATGAGGAAGAGGAATGTGAAGATGTGGAAATGGGATGTAGATACGACGATGAAGACATGGACAGGCCAGTGATACACTTTGACAGGGACAATCCTACAATTGATGAGGGAGTTGTCTTTGATAATGTGGAGGACTACAGATATGCAGTTGCAACCTATGCAATCAGAGTTGGGTGGGAATTTATCATTGAAAAGAGCGACCAAAAGAGATTTAGGGTGCACTGTAGGGAAGTAATGTGTGTAAATGGAGATTACATGCATCTCCAATGCGGGGCGGACACCCATTTCAGGTTGCAATAGCTACATTTAGTTTCAGTCTTTCTCATATTTATTCTGCTAATAACTAGCTCTGAATTATTTGGATTCTTATCAAATGCAGATCAAAGTAAACACGAAGAAACACAACTGCCCTAATACTTCTTTAAGTGGTAAAATTAGACCGGCGACTACCAAGTGGATTGCTGCTACTGTACTTGACTAGGTGAGGCAGGATCATAACATTGGACCTGCTGAACTCAAAGCAAAGATTAGCAAAAAGTTTAACGTTCTGATTCCTTACCACAGAGTCTTTGATGGGAAGGATATGGCTCTAGACTTCATTCAAGGCAAGTGGAATGATAGTTTTCATATGTTGTATAGTTTCAAAGCTCAGGTAGAGAAAACATCACCTGGTAGTGTTGTTGACATCGATTACGAGGTTGTGAAAGGGAGAGAAAAGGTCTTGAGGGGGGTCAGGTATAAGCAAGCAGACAAGATATGCTTCAGGAGATGTTTTGTCTGCCTGAAGGCATGCTGGAAGGGGTTCCTAGACGGTTGCAGGCCATACTTGGCAATAGGCGCAACTTCTTTAACAGGGAAGTTCAGGGGACATGTTGCTTCTGCTTGTGCTTTGGACACGCATAATTGGCTTCTACCCGTAGCTTATTCTGTTCTTGAGGGTGAATCAAATGAAAGCTGGACATGGTTTATGCAGAGACTACGGGAAATAATTGATCACCCTGAAGGCTTGGTGATACACACCGGTGCATGCGAGGGTCTTGAGAATGCCGTTGATGCTGTGTTTCCTGGGGTTGAGCATAGGGAATGCATGCGGCACCTCGCTACTAACTTCACGAAGAAGTTCAAAGGAAAGATCTTTGAAGAGGTCTTGTGGCGATCAGCATACACATACACCCCAAGCACGCATGCTACTTACTTGCAGAACATGTATGTAGTGCCAAAGGTGAAAAAATACCTTGAAGAACATCACACCAAGCTATGGGCCAGAAGCAAGTTTGGTGAGTTAAGCAAGGTGGATTTTGTTTGCAATAATTTGGTAGAGAGTTTCAATGATAAGATTTCGGGCATGAAGACACTTGGAATTGTTATTTTGTTGGATGCAATAAGACAGTGCATAATGGTGAAGATAGATTTAAGGCAAAGAATTTGTGCAAGAAAATTTTTAGGCCATAAAATAGTTCCAAAGGTGGTTATGTTACTGAATGCAAGAACCGTGGCAATGAGAACGATAAAGATGAGGATGGTCAAGTTCGAACATTGGTGAGGTTTATGCGAGAATACAAGCGTGGAAGTGAGCGGAGGTACACTGAGACATTGGAAACAAGACTTGTTCATGCAAGGCGGTGGCGATTCTTGATGCCATGTCACCATGCAATTTACTTCATCTTAAAGCTTAGAGGTAACGGAGCTGAAATAGAGAACTATGTCGACAATTATTTCTCCGTGGACAAGTTTGCTGCAACTTATGCAGAAAACATACCACCTATGGCCGATGAAAATGATTGGGAGATTGTCGATCCAGGGTTCAAACTTCAACCACCAGTTCTTAGGAGGCCACTTGGGAGGCCTAGAAAGCTAAGGATCGAAGCCTCCACCAATAAAGGTTCAAGGTTGGGAGCTAGGAAAAGGAAATGCAAACATTGTGGCGGATTCGGCCATATCAAGAGGTTGTGCAAAAACCAAGTTACACATGATATTGTCCCTGTTCACACCCCGGTGGCAGAAAATGAGGCTTCTCAGCCAGAACTAGAGGAAGAGTAGCGTGAAGACGGTGATAAGCACTCGGAGGAAAACGTACGTAAGCAGCCAATTTAGGAAGAAGTGGAGGTTCCGGCGAGAAAAGGGTGTGAAAAGAAACAAAAGGGTAAGCGGAATGGGGAGGAAAGGGCAAATAATGGAGGTGTATTAGAATATAAAGAAGTTGCAGGGGTGATTGAGGATGTTCTTGAGGATCTTTCGGCTAACTGTAGGAGAAATAATAAATCCCTGCCAATTTCATCTTTGTACGATTCTCCAGATGAAAGGTAAGATTTAAAATTGTTTTATTTGCCATTTTATCATTTTTTTATTCTCATCAACTGATGCTTAATGCAGCGTGGGCTAGCATACTAATAAGAGGAGCAGAAAGATGCGGACACAGTAACGTCGTATGTTGAATTATATCATTGAAACTAAACTAGCCGTGTCGTCTTTATTTATATCTGGCGCGTGCAATGTGTCTGTGATGGGGTCATGTGGACCAGATTACAATTTTTTTAAATATTATTACATTAATTTTTTACCTGCGTTTGGACGCGGCTACTAGTTCCCATCTCCCTTGCATTCCAATCTCCTCTAGCACACTCCAGAATTATGGTTGTGCCATCAAGTAGCAGAGTCAGCGTATTGTCCCATCAGGTGTGAACGCAATGACTTTGTTTGTTTAGAATTTGACGACTTTTAATTAGTTTAAAAGACAGAGAAACCTAAAACATGTATCTAGACATGTTTTGGGTATAGACACATTTATTAAATATCTAAAAAAAGTAAGTCAGCTATATCTGGACAGGAGTAGTACACTATTACAACACGCTCGATCCCTTCTCCTATGGCGCACTCCAAATTATGGCTGTGCCATCAAGTGCTGGGAGCAGAGTCAGCGTATTGTCCCATCACATATGCCAGGAACGCGCGAACTTTATTTTCAGGATCGGACGAGTTTCGATCGACTAATTTCAAAGACAAAGACAACTAAAACATGGCCAACATATATAGATTATGACGATAATCGACCATGACTCAAGTGACCCAGATCCAAATAGCGCATTAAGATACCGTACATAGATTTAATTTATGCTTAAGTGGCCATAATCGACTATGATGCTCCCACAGACTCCATCATTGACGATGTTGTCCGCGTCGCCACCAGCCTCCTCCGCGTCGGAATCGATGCCGACGTTCTCGGCAGCGTTCCTCCTCCTCATGGATTCTTCACGGCGCGCTGCATCGATAACGGTGGAGGTCGTACGCCTAGGCACTGCCCAGAAGCGCTGCCTCCCTTCGGGGTTGCACAGATCCGGGTGGATCTCCCGCCCGTGGGTTCCGCACAGCTCAATCAACGCAGCCCGGTTCTTCTTGAACAGCTTTCGCCAGTACGCGCTCGTGCGTGAGTACCGCGCCATTGCCCTCTTCCGCTCCGACAGCTGGCGGCGATGCTCCTCAATCTGCCTCCACAACGCGTTGTCGTGCAAGAGCGGCACGACAGGAAGCCCGGCGTAGAAGCCTCATGAGTATGTCGTAGTGGGCGAACATCTGAGCCTCATGCAAGCTGAGTTTGGGCCTCTCCCTCTCCATGGCGATGCAGGAACACGATCTGATATTCGGCCCCGAGGTTAAGGGGATAAGGGCAAGGACGTAGGCCCAGCCTCGTTGCCACTGCCAATCAGTTTGCAGAACAGACTTCTCGCGGATCTCCCTTGCGAAGGACATCACTATCGTCCACGCACCCCGATCCAACAACGCCTAACAATCGGGGATCGTATCTTCTAGAAGCACATAACTGTTGCTGGTTAGCTCTGCGTCCCGATTGTTTGTGGCCAACGGCTGTAGTTGAAAAGAACACACATGCAATGACACTGGTGGATCCATGTGTGGTCTCTGAAGAGAACACACATGCAATGACTCTGGCTGTTGTTAGTAAAAAGAGCACACATGCAATGACACTGGTGGATCCATAGGTGGATTGTGAAAAGAACACACATGCAATGACACTGGTGGATCCATGTAGGGTCTCTGAAGAGAACACACATTTCAATGACTCTGGTTGTTGTTAGTAAAAAGAACAGACATGCAATGACACTGGTGGATCCATGTGTGGTCTCTGAAGAGAACGCACATGCAATGACTCTGGTTGTTATTAGTAAAAAGAGAACACATGCAATGACACTAGTGGATCCATAGGTGGATTGTGAAAATAACACACATGCAATGACACTGGTGGATCCATATGTGGTATGTGAAAATAACACACATGCAATGACTCTGGTTGTTGTTAGTAAAAAGAACACACATGCAATGACACTAGTGGATCCATGCGTGGTCTCTGAAGATAACACACATTTCAATGACTCTGGTTGTAATTAGTAAAATGAACACACATGCAATGACACTGGTGGATCCATGTGTGGTCTCTGAAGAGAACACACATGCAATGACTATGGTTGTTGTTAGTAAAAAGAGCACACATGCAATGACACTGGTGGATCCATAGGTGGATTGTGAAAAGAACACACATGCAATGACACTAGTGGATCCATATGTGGTATGTGAAAAGAACACACATTTCAATGACTCTGGTTATTGTTAGTAAAAAGAACACACATGCAATGACACTGGTGGATCCATGTGTGGTCTCTGAAGAGAACACACATGCAATGACTATGGTTGTTGTTAGTAAAAATAGCACACATGCAATGGCACTAGTGGATCCATAGGTGGATTGTGAAAAGAACACACATGCAATGACACTGGTGGATCCATGCATGGTCTCTGAAGAGAACACACATTTCAATGACTCTGGTTGTTGTTAGTAAAAAAACACATGCAATGACACTGGTGGATCCATGTGTGGTCTCTGAAGAGAACACACATGCAATGACTCTGGTTGTTAGTAAAAAGAGCACACATGCAATGACATTGGTGGATCCATAGGTGGATCGTGAAAAGAACACACATGCAATGACACTGGTGGATCCATATGTGGTATGTGAAAAGAACACACGTTTCAATGACTCTGGTTGTTGTTAGTAAAAGAACACACATGCAATAACACTGGTGGATCCATGTGTGGTATGTGAAATGAACACACATGCAATGACTCTGGTTGTTGTTAGTAACAAGAACACACATGCAATAACACTAGTGGATCAATGTGTGGTCTCTGAAGAGAACACATATTTCAATGACACTGGTGGATCTATATGTGGTATGTGAAAAGAACACACATGAAATGACTTTGGTTGTTGTTAGTAAAAAAATCACACATGCAATGACACTGGTGGATCCATAGGTGGATTGTGAAAAGAACCCAATGCAATGACACTGGTGGATCCATAGGTGGATTGTGAAAAGAGCACACATGCAATGACTCTGGTTGTTGTTAGTGAAAAGAACACACATGTAATGACACTGGTGGATCCATAGGTGGATTGTGAAAAGAACACACATGCAATGACACTGGTGGATCCATATGTGGTATGTGAAAAGAACACACATGCAATGACTCAGGTTGTTGTTAGTAACAAGAACACACATGCAATGACACTAGTGGATCCATGTGTGGTCTCTGAAGAGAACACACATTTCAATGAAACTGGTGGATCCATATGTGCTATGTGAAAAGAACACACATGAAATGACTCCAGTTGTTGTTAGTAAAAAGAACACTCATGCAATGACACTGGTGGATCCATGTATGGTCTCTGAAGAGAACACACATTTCAATGATTGTGTTCGATCCATATGTGGTATGTGAAAACAACACACATGAAATAACTCTGGTTGTTGTTACTAAAAAGAACACACATGCAATGACACTGGTGGATCCATGTGTGGTCTCTGAAAAGAACAAACATGCAATGACTCTAGTTGTTGTTAGTAAAAAGAGCACACATGCAATTACACTGGTGGATCCATAGGTGGATTGTGAAAAGAACACACATGCAATGACACTGGTGGATCCATATGTGGTGTTTGAAAAGAACACACATGCAATGACTCTGGTTATTGTTAGTAAAAAGAGGACACATGCAATGACACTGGTGGATCCATAGGTGGATTGTGGAAAGAGCACCCATGCAATGACACTAGTGGATCCATATGTGGTATGTGAAAAGAACACACATGCAATGACTCCTGTTGTTGTTAGTAAAAAGAACACACATGTAATGACACTGGCGGATCTATATGTGGTATGTGAAAATAACACACATGCAATGACTCTGGTTGTTGTTAGTAAAAAGAACACACATGCAATGACACTGGTGGATCCATAGGTGGATTGTGAAAATAACACAGATGCAATGACACTGGTGGATCCATATGTGGTATGTGAAAAGAACACACGTTTCAATGACTCTGGTTGTTGTTAGTAAAAAGAACACACATGCAATGACACTGGTGGATCCTTGGTGGTATGTGAAAAGAACACACATGCAGTGACTCTGGTTGTTGTTAGTAACAAGAGCACAAATGCAATAACACTAGTGGATCCATGTGTGGTCTCTGAAGAGAACACACATTTCAATGACACTGGTGGATCCATATGTGGTATGTGAAAAGAACACACATGAAATGACTCCAGTTGTTGTTAGTAAAAAGAAGACACATGCAATGACACTGTTGGATCTATATGTGGTATGTGAAAAGAACACACATGAAATGACTCCAGGTGTTGTTAGTAAAAATAACACACATACAATGACAATGGTGGATCCATATGTGGTCTGTGAAAATAACACACATGCAATGACTCTGGTTGTTGTTAGTAAAAAGAACACTCATGCAATGACACTGGTGGATCCATGTATGGTCTCTGAAGAGAACACACATTTCAATACCTGTGTTCGATCCATATGTTTTATGTGAAAACAACACACATGAAATGACTCTGGTTGTTGTTAGTAAAAAGAACACACATGCAATGACACTGGTGGATCCATGTGTGGTCTCTGAAGAGAACAAACATGCAATGACTCTAGTTGTTGTTAGTAAAAAGAGCACACATGCAATGACACTGGTGGATCCATAGGTGGATTGTGAAAAGAACACACATGCAATGACACTGGTGGATCCATATGTAGTATTTGAAAAGAACACACATGCAATGACTCTGGTTGTTGTTAGTAAAAAGAACACACATGCAATGACACTGGTGGATCCATAGGTGGATTGTGAAAAGAACACACATGCAATGACACTGGTGGATCCATATGTGGTATGTGAAAAGAACACACGTTTCATGACTCTGGTTGTTGTTAGTAAAAAGAACACGCATGCAATGACACTGGTGGATCCATGGTGGTATGTGAAAAGAACACACATGCAATGACTCTGGTTTTTGTTAGTAACAAGAGCACAAATGCAATAACACTAGTGGATCCATGTGTGGTCTCTGAAGAGAACACACATTTCAATGACCCTGGTGGATCCATATGTGGTATGTGAAAAGAACACACATGAAATGACTCCAGTTGTTGTTAGTAAAAAGAAGGCACATGCAATGACACTGGTGGATCCATATGTGGTATGTGAAAAGAACACACATGAAATGACTCTAGGTGTTGTTAGTAAAAATAACACACATACAATGACACTAGTGGATCCATATGTGGTCTGTGAAAATAACACACATGCAATGACTCTGGATGTTGTTAGTAAAAAGAACACTCATGCAATGACACTGATGGATCCATGTATGGTCTCTGAAGAGAACACACATTTCAATGACTCTGGTGGATCCATAGGTGGATTGTGAAAAGAACACACATGCAATGACACTGGTGGATCCATATGTGGTATTTGAAAAGAACACACATGCAATGACTCAGTTCTTGTTAGTAAAAGTGCGAGATGCAAGGACAATTGGTGGGTCCATATGTGGATTGTGAAAAGAGCACACATCCAATGATACTAGTGGATCCATATGTGGTATGTGAAAAGAACAAACATGCAATGACTCCAGTTGTTGTTAGTAAAAAGAACACACATGTAATGACACTGGTAGATCTATATGTGGTATGTGAAAATAATGCACATGCAATGACTCTGGTTGTTGTTAGTAAAAAGAACACACATGCAATGACTTTGGTGGATCCATGTGTGGTCTCTGAAGAGAACACACATGCAATGACTATGGTTGTTGTTAGTAAAAAGAGCACACATGCAATGACACTGGTGGATCCATAGGTGGATTGTGAAAACAACACACATGCAATGACACTAGTGGATCCATATGTGGTATGTGAAAAGAACACACATTTCAATGACTCTGGTTATTGTTAGTAAAAAGAACACACATGCAATGACATTGGTGGATCCATAGGTGGATCGTGAAAAGAACAGACATGCAATGACACTGGTGGATCCATATGTGGTATGTGAAAAGAACACACGTTTCAATGACTCTGGTTGTTGTTAGTAAAAGAACACACATGCAATAACACTGGTGGATCCATGTGTGGTATGTGAAATGAACACACATGCAATGACTCTGGTTGTTGTTAGTAACAAGAACACACATTCAATAACACTAGTGGATCCATGTGTGGTCTCTGAAGAGAACACATATTTCAATGACACTGGTGGATCTATATGTGGTATGTGAAAAGAACACACATGAAATGACTCTGGTTGTTGTTACTAAAAAGAACACACATGCAATGACACTGGTGGATCCATGTGTGGTCTCTGAAAAGAACAAACATGCAATGACTCTAGTTGTTGTTAGTAAAAAGAGCACACATGCAATTACACTGGTGGATCCATAGGTGGATTGTGAAAAGAACACACATGCAATGACACTGGTGGATCCATATGTGGTGTTTGAAAAGAACACACATGCAATGACTCTGGTTATTGTTAGTAAAAAGAGGACACATGCAATGACACTGGTGGATCCATAGGTGGATTGTGGAAAGAGCACCCATGCAATGACACTAGTGGATCCATATGTGGTATGTGAAAAGAACACACATGCAATGACTCCTGTTGTTGTTAGTAAAAAGAACACACATGTAATGACACTGGTGGATCTATATGTGGTATGTGAAAATAACACACATGCAATGACTCTGGTTGTTGTTAGTAAAAAGAACACACATGCAATGACACTGGTGGATCCATAGGTGGATTGTGAAAATAACACAGATGCAATGACACTGGTGGATCCATATATGGTATGTGAAAAGAACACACGTTTCAATGACTCTGGTTGTTGTTAGTAAAAAGAACACACATGCAATGACACTGGTGGATCCATGGTGGTATGTGAAAAGAACACACATGCAGTGACTCTGGTTGTTGTTAGTAACAAGAGCACAAATGCAATAACACTAGTGGATCCATGTGTGGTCTCTGAAGAGAACACACATTTCAATGACACTGGTGGATCCATATGTGGTATGTGAAAAGAACACACATGAAATGACTCCAGTTGTTGTTAGTAAAAAGAAGACACATGCAATGACACTGTTGGATCTATATGTGGTATGTGAAAAGAACACACATGAAATGACTCCAGGTGTTGTTAGTAAAAATAACACACATACAATGACAATGGTGGATCCATATGTGGTCTGTGAAAATAACACACATGCAATGACGCTGGTTGTTGTTAGTAAAAAGAACACTCATGCAATGACACTGGTGGATCCATGTATGGTCTCTGAAGAGAACACACATTTCAATGCCTGTGTTCGATCCATATGTTTTATGTGAAAACAACACACATGAAATGACTCTGGTTGTTGTTAGTAAAAAGAACACACATGCAATGACACTGGTGGATCCATGTGTGGTCTCTGAAGAGAACAAACATGCAATGACTCTAGTTGTTGTTAGTAAAAAGAGCACACATGCAATGACACTGGTGGATCCATAGGTGGATTGTGAAAAGAACACACATGCAATGACACTGGTGGATCCATATGTAGTATTTGAAAAGAACACACATGCAATGACTCTGGTTGTTGTTAGTAAAAAGAACACACATGCAATGACACTGGTGGATCCATAGGTGGATTGTGAAAAGAACACACATGCAATGACACTGGTGGATCCATATGTGGTATGTGAAAAGAACACACCTTACATGACTCGGTTGTTGTTAGTAAAAAGAACACGCATGCAATGACACTGGTGGATCCATGGTGGTATGTGAAAAGAACACACATGCAATGACTCTGGTTTTTGTTAGTAACAAGAGCACAAATGCAATAACACTAGTGGATCCATGTGTGGTCTCTGAAGAGAACACACATTTCAATGACCCTGGTGGATCCATATGTGGTATGTGAAAAGAACACACATGAAATGACTCCAGTTGTTGTTAGTAAAAAGAAGGCACATGCAATGACACTGGTGGATCCATATGTGGTATGTGAAAAGAACACACATGAAATGACTCTAGGTGTTGTTAGTAAAAATAACACACATACAATGACACTACTGGATCCATATGTGGTCTGTGAAAATAACACACATGCAATGACTCTGGATGTTGTTAGTAAAAAGAACACTCATGCAATGACACTGGTGGATCCATGTATGGTCTCTGAAGAGAACACACATTTCAATGACTCTGGTGGATCCATAGGTGGATTGTGAAAAGAACACACATGCAATGACACTGGTGGATCCATATGTGGTATTTGAAAAGAACACACATGCAATGACTCTGGTTGCTGTTAGTAAAAAGTGCACAGATGCAAGGACACTGGTGGGTCCATAGGTGGATTGTGAAAAGAGCACACATGCAGTGACACTAGTGGATCCATATGTGGTATGTGAAAAGAACACACATGCAATGACTCCAGTTGTTGTTAGTAAAAAGAACACACATGTAATGACACTGGTAGATCTATATGTGGTATGTGAAAATAATACACATGCAATGACTCTGGTTGTTGTTAGTAAAAAGAACACACATGCAATGACAATGGTGGATCCATGTGTGGTCTCTGAAGAGAACACACATGCAATGACTATGGTTGTTGTTAGTTAAAAGAGCACACATGCAATGACACTGGTGGATCCATAGGTGGATTGTGAAAAGAACACACATGCAATGACACTAGTGGATCCATATGTGGTATGTGAAAAGAACACACATTTCAATGACTCTGGTTATTGTTAGTAAAAAGAACACACATGCAATGACACTGGTGGATCCATGTGTGGTCTCTGAAGAGAACACACATGCAATGACTATGGTTGTTGTTAGTAAAAATAGCACACATGCAATGACATTAGTGGATCCATAGGTGGATTGTGAAAAGAACACACATGCAATGACACTGGTGGATCCATGCATGGTCTCTCAAGAGAACATACATTTCAATGACTCTGGCTGTTGTTAGTAAAAAAACACACATGCAATGAAACTGGTGGATCCATGTGTGGTCTCTGAAGAGAACACACATGCAATGACTCTGGTTGTTAGTAAAAAGAGCACACATGCAATGACACTGGTGGATCCATAGGTGGATTGTGAAAAGAACACAAATGCAATGACACTGGTGGATCCATATGTGGTATGTGAAAAGAACACACGTTTCAATGACTCTGGTTGTGGTTAGTAAAAAAAAAACACATGCAATAACACTAGTGGATCCATGTGTGGTATGTGAAAAGAACAAACATGCAATGACTCTGGTTGTTGTTAGTAAAAAAATCACACATGCAATAACACTAGTGGATCCATGTGTGGTCTCTGAAGAGAACACATATTTCAATGACACTGGTGGATCTATGTGTGGTATGTGAAAAGAACACACATGAAATGACTCTGGTTGTTGTTAGTAAAAAAATCACATATGCAATGACACTGGTGGATCCATAGGTGGATTGTGAAAAGAACCCAATGCAATGACACTGGTGGATCCATATGTGGTATGTGAAAACAACACACATGCAATGACTCTGGTTGTTGTTAGAAAAAAGAACACATATGCAATGACACTGGTGGATCCATAGGTGGATTGTGAAAAGAGCACACATGCAATGACTCTTGTTGTTGTTAGTGAAAAGAACACACATGCAATGACACTGGTGGATCCATAGGTGGATTGTGAAAAGAACACACATGTAATGACACTGGTGGATCCATATGTGGTATGTGAAAAGAACACACATGCAATGACTCTGGTTGTTGTTAGTAACAAGAACACACATGCAATGACACTAGTGGAACCATGTGTGGTCTCTGAAGAGAACACATATTTCAATGACACTGGTGGATCCATATGTGCTATGTGAAAAGAACACACATCAAATGACTCCAGTTGTTGTTAGTAAAAAGAACACTCATGCAATGAAACTGGTGGATCCATGTATGGTCTCTGAAGAGAACACACATTTCAATGATTGTGTTCGATCCATATGTGGTATGTGAAAACAACACACATGAAATAACTCTGGTTGTTGTTAGTAAAAAGAACACACATGCAATGACACTGGTGGATCCATGTGTGGTCTCCGAAGAGAACAAACATGCAATGACTCTAGTTGTTGTTAGTAAAAAGAGCACACATGTAATGACACTGGTGGATCCATAGGTGGATTGTGAAAAGAACACACATGCAATGACACTGGTGGATCCATATGTGGTATTTGAAAAGAACACACATCCAAAAACTCTGATTGTTGTTAGTAAAAAGACGACACATGCAATGACACTGGTGGACCATAGGTGGATTGTGGAAAGAGCACACATGCAATGACTCTGGTTGTTGTTAGTAAAAAGAACACACATGCAATGACACTATTGGATACATAGGTGGATTGTGAAAAGAACACACATGCAATGACACTGGTGGATCCATATGTGGTATGTGAAAAGATCACACATGCAATGACTCTGGTTGTTGTTAGTAACAAGAACACACATGCAATGACACTGGTGGATCCATGTGTGGTCTCTGAAGAGAACACACATGCAATGACTATGGTTGTTGTTAGTAAAAATAGCACACATGCAATGACACTGGTGGATCCATAGGTGGATTGTGAAAAGAACACACATGCAATGACACTAGTGGATCCATATGTGGTATGTGAAAAGAACACACATTTCAATGACTCTGGTTATTGTTAGTAAAAAGAACACACATGCAATGACACTGGTGGATCCATGTGTGGTCTCTGAAGAGAACACACATGCAATGACTATGGTTGTTGTTAGTAAAAATAGCACACATGCAATGACACTAGTGGATCCATAGGTGGATTGTGAAAAGAACACACATGCAATGACACTGGTGGATCCATGCATGGTCTCTAAAGAGAACACACATTTCAATGACTCTGGTTGTTGTTAGTAAAAAAACACACATGCAATGAAACTGGTGGATCCATGTGTGGTCTCTGAAGAGAACACACATGCAATGACTCTGGTTGTTAGTAAAAAGAGCACACATGCAATGACACTGGTGGATCCATAGGTGGATTGTGAAAAGAACACACATGCAATGACACTGGTGGATCCATATGTGGTATGTGAAAAGAACACACGTTTCAATGACTCTGGTTGTGGTTAGTAAAAAGAACACACATGCAATGACTCTGGTTGTTGTTAGTAACAAGAACACACATGCAATAACACTAGTGGATCCATGTGTGGTCTCTGAAGAGAACACATATTTCAATGACACTGGTGGATCTATATGTGGTATGTGAAAAGAACACACATTTCAATGACTCTGGTTGTTGTCAGTAAAAACAACACATATGCAATGATACTGGTGGATCCATAGGTGGATTGTGAAAAGAACCCAATGCAATGACACTGGTGGATCCATATGTGGTATGTGAAAAGAACACACATGCAATGACTCTGGTTGTTGTTAGAAAAAAGAACACATATGCAATGACACTGGTGGATCCATAGGTGGATTGTGAAAAGAGCACACATGCAATGACTCTGGTTGTTGTTAGTGAAAAGAACACACATGCAATGACACTGGTGGATCCATAGGTGGATTGTGAAAAGAACACACATGTAATGACACTGGTGGATCCATATGTGGTATGTGAAAAGAACACACATGCAATGACTCTGGTTGTTGTTAGTAACAAGAACACACATGCAATGACACTAGTGGATCCATGTGTGGTCTCTGAAGAGAACACACATTTCAATGACACTGGTGGATCCATATGTGCTATGTGAAAAGAACACACATGAAATGACTCTAGTTGTTGTTAGTAAAAAGAACACTCATGCAATGAAACTGGTGGATCCATGTATGGTCTCTGAAGAGAACACACATTTCAATGATTGTGTTCGATCCATATGTGGTATGTGAAAACAACATACATGAAATGACTCTGGTTGTTGTTAGTAAAAAGAACACACATGCAATGACACTGGTGGATCCATGTGTGGTCTCTGAAGATAACAAACATGCAATGACTCTAGTTGTTGTTAGTAAAAAGAGCACACATGCAATGACACTGGTGGATCCATATGTGGATTGTGAAAAGAACACACATGCACTGACACTGGTGGATCCATATGTGGTATTTGAAAAGAACACACATCCAATGACTCTGGTTGTTGTTAGTAAAAAGACGACACATGCAATGGCACTGGTGGATCCATAGGTGGATTATGGAAAGAGCACACATGCAATGACTCTGGTTGTTGTTAGTAAAAAGAACACACATGCAATGACACTAGTGGATCCATAGGTGGATTGTGAAAAGAACACACATGCAATGACACTGGTGGATGCATATGTGGTATGTGAAAAGATCACACATGCAATGACTCTGGTTGTTGTTAGTAACAAGAACACACATGCAATGACACTGGTGGATCCATGTGGTCTGAAGAACACACATTTCAATGACACTGGTGGATCCATATGTGGTATGTGAAAAGAATACACATGAAATGACTCCAGTTGTTGTTAGTAAAAAGAACACACATGCAATGACACTGGTGGATCCATATGTGGTATGTGAAAATAACACACATGCATTGTCTCTGGTTGTTGTTAGTAAAAAGAACACACATGCAATGACACTGGTGGATCCATGTATGGTTTTTGAAGAGAACACACATTTCAATGACTCTGGTGGGTCCATATGTGGTATGTGAAAAGAACACACATGAAATGACTCTGGTTGTTGTTAGTAAAAAGAACACACATGCAATGACCCTGGTTATTGTTAGTAAAAAGAGCACACATGCAATGACACTGGTGGATCGATAGGTGGATTGTGAAAAGAACACACATACAATGACACTGGTGGATCCATGTGTGGTCTCTGAAAAGAACACACATGCAATGACTCTGGTTGTTATTAGTAAAAAGAGCACACATGCAATGACACTGGTGGATCCATATGTGGTATGTGAAAAGAACACACATGCAATGACTCTAGTTGTTGTTAGTGAAAATAACACACATGTAATGACACTGGTGGATCCATATGTGGTATGTGAAAATAACACACATGCAATGACTCTGGTTGTTGTTAGTAAAAAGAACACACATGCAATGACACTGGTGGATCCATGTGTGGTCTCTGAAAAGAACACACATTTCAATGACTCTTGTTGTTGTTAGTAAAAAGAACACACATGCAATGACACTTGTGGATCCATGTGTGGTCTCTGAAGAGAACACACATTGCAATGACTCTGGTTGTTGTTAGTAAAAAGAGCACACATGCAATGACAATGGTGGATCCATAGGTGGATTGTGAAGAGAACAAAAATTTTAATGACACTGGTGGATCCATATGTGGTATGTGAAAAGAACACACATTTCAATGACTTTGGTTGTTGTTAGTAAAAAGAACACACATGCAATGACACTGGTGGATCCGTGTGTGGTCTCTGAAGAGAACACACATGCAATGACTCTTGTTGTTGTTAGTAAAAAGAGCACACATGCAATGACACTGGTGGATCCATAGGTGGATTGTGAAAAGAACACACATGCAATGACACTGGTGGATCCATATGTGGTATGTGAAAAGAACACACATTTCAATGACTCTGGTTGTTGTTAGTAAAAATAACACACATGCAATGACACTGGTGGATCCATGTGTGGTCTCTGAAGAGAACACCCATGCAATGACTCTGGTTGTTGATAGTAAAAAGAGCACACATGTAATGACACTGGTGGATCCATGTGTGGTCTCTAAAGAGAACACATATGCAATGACTCTGGTTGTTGTTAGTAAAAAGAGCACACATGCAATGACACTTGTGGATCCATAGGTGGATTGTGAAAAGAACACACATGTAATGGCACTGGTGGATCCATATGTGTTATGTGAAAAGAACACACGTTTCAATGACTTTTGTTGTTGTTAGTAAAAACAACACACATGCAATGACACTGGTGGATCCATGTGTGGTATGTGAAAAGAACACACATGCAATGACTCTGGTTGTTGTTAGAAAAAAGAACACATATGCAATGACACTGGTGGATCCATAGGTGGATTGTGAAAAGAGCACACATGCAATGACTATGGTTGTTGTTAGTGAAAAGAACACACATGCAATGACACTGGTGGATCCATAGGTGGATTGTGAAAAGAACACACATGTAATGACACTGGTGGATCCATATGTGGTATGTGAAAAGAACACACATGCAATGACTCTGGTTGTTGTTAGTAACAAGAACACACATGCAATGACACTAGTGGATCCATGTGTGGTCTCTGAAAAGAACACACATTTCAATGACACTGGTGGATCCATATGTGCTATGTGAAAAGAACACACATGAAATGACTCCAGTTGTTGTTAGTAAAAAGAACACTCATGCAATGAAACTGGTGGATCCATGTATGGTCTCTGAAGAGAACACGCATTTCAATGATTGTGTTCGATCCATATGTGGTATGTGAAAACAACACACATGAAATGACTCTGGTTGTTGTTAGTAAAAAGAACACACATGCAATGACACTGGTGGATCCCTGTGTGGTCTCTGAAGAGAACAAACATGCAATGACTCTAGTTGTTGTTAGTAAAAAGAGCACACATGCAATGACACTGGTGGATCCATAGGTGGATTGTGAAAAGAACACACATGCAATGACACTGGTGGATCCATATGTGGTATTTGAAAAGAACACACATCCAATGACTCTGGTTGTTGTTAGCAAAAAGACGACACATGCAATGACACTGGTGGATCCATAGGTGGATTGTGGAAAGAGCACACGTGCAATGACTCTGGTTGTTGTTAGTAAAAAGAACACACATGCAATGACAGTAGTGGATCCATAGGTGGATTGTGAAAAGAACACACATGCAATGACACTGGTGGATCCATATGTGGTATGTGAAAAGATCACACATGCAATGACTCTGGTTGTTGTTAGTAACAAGAACACACATGCAATGACACTGGTGGATCCATGTGTGGTCTCTAAAGAGAACACACATTTCAATGACACTGGTGGATCCATATGTGGTATGTGAAAAGAATACACATGAAATGACTCCAGTTGTTGTTAGTAAAAAGAACACACATGCAATGACACTGGTGGATCCATATGTGGTATGTGAAAATAACACACATGCATTGACTCTGGTTGTTGTTAGTAAAAAGAACACACATGCAATGACACTGGTGGATCCATGTATGGTTTTTGAAGAGAACACACATTTCAATGACTCTGGTGGGTCCATATGTGGTATGTGAAAAGAACAAACATGAAATGACTCTTGTTGTTGTTAGTAAAAAGAACACACATGCAATGACCCTGGTTATTGTTAGTAAAAAGAGCCCACATGCAAAGACACTGGTGGATCGATAGGTGGATTGTGAAAAGAACACACATACAATGACACTGGTGGATCCATGTGTGGTCTCTGAAAATAACACACATGCAATGACTCTGGTTGTTGTTAGTAAAAAGAGCACACATGCAATGAGACTGGTGGATCCATAGGTGGATTGTGAAAAGAGCACACATGCAATGACACTGGTGGATCCATATGTGGTATGTGAAAAGAACACACATGCAATGCCTCTAGTTGTTGTTAGTGAAAAGAATACACATGTAATGACACTGGTGGATCCATATGTGGTATGTGAAAATAACACACATGCAATGACTCTGGTTGTTGTTAGTAAAAAGAACACACATGCAATGACCTTTGGTGGATCCATGTGTGGTCTCTGAAAAGAACACACATTTCAATGACTCTTGTTGTTGTTAGTAAAAAGAACACACATGCAATGACACTTGTGGATCCATGTGTGGTCTCTGAAGAGAACACACATTTCAATGACTCTGGTTGTTGTTAGTAAAGAGAGCACACATGCAATGACAATGGTGGATCCATAGGCGGATTGTGAAGAGAACAAAATTTTAATGACACTGGTGGATCCATATATGGTATGTGAAAAGAACACACATTTCAATGACTTTGGTTGTTGTTAGTAAAAAGAACACACATGCAATGACACTGGTGGATCCGTTTGTGGTCTCTGAAGAGAACACACATGCAATGACTCTAGTTGTTGTTAGTAAAAAGAGCACACATGCAATGACACTGGTGGATCCATAGGTGGATTGTGAAAAGAACACACATGCAATGACACTGGTGGATCCATATGTGGTATGTGAAAAGAACACACATTTCAATGACTCTGGTTGTTGTTAGTAAAAAGAACACACATGTAATGACACTGGTGAATCAATGTGTGGTCTCTGAAGAGAACACCCATGCAATGACTCTGGTTGTTGATAGTAAAAAGAGCACACATGTAATGACACTGGTGGATCCATGTGTGGTATCTAAAGAGAACACATATGCAATGACTCTGGTTGTTGTTAGTAAAAAGAGCACACATGCAATGACACTTGGGGATCCATAGGTGGATTGTGAAAAGAACACACATGTAATGACACTGGTGGATCCATATGTGTTATGTGAAAACAACACACGTTTCAATGACTTTTGTTGTTGTTAGTAAAAACAACACACATGCAATGACACTGGTGGATCCATGTGTGGTATGTGAAAAGAACACACATGCAATGACTCTGGTTGTTGTTAGTAACAAGAACACACATGCAATAACACTGGTGGATCCATGTGTGGTCTTTAAAGAGAACACACATTTCAATGACACTGGTGGATCCATATGTGGTATGTGAAAAGAACACACATGAAATGACTATAGTCGTTGTTCGTAAAAAAAGCACACATGCATTGACACTAGTGGATCCATAGGTGGATTGTGAAAAGAACACACATGCAATGACACTGGTGGATCCATATGTGGTACGTGAAAAGAACACACATGCAATGACTCTGGTTGTTGTTAGTAAAAAGAACACACATGCAATGACACTGGTGGATCCATAGGTGGATTGTGAAATGAGCACACATGCAATGACTCTGGTTGTTAGTAAAAAGAACACACATGCAATGACACTAGTGGATCCATAGGTGGATTGTGAAAAGAACACACATGCAATGACACTGGTGGATCCATATGTGGAATGTGAAAAGAAGACACATGCAATGACTTTGGTTGTTGTTAGTAACAAGAATACACATGTATTGACACTGGTGGATCCATGTGTGGTCTCTGAAGAGAACACACATTTCAATGACACTCGTGGATCCATATGTGGTATGTGAAAAGAATACACATGAAATGACTCTAGTTGTTGTCAGTAAAAAGAACACACATGCAATGACACTGGTGGATCCATATGTGGTATGTGAAAAGAACACACATGCATTGACTCTGGTTGTTCTTAGTAAAAAGAACACACATGCAATGACACTGGTGGATCCATGTATGGTTTTTGAAGAGAACACACATTTCAATGACTCTGGTGGGTCCATATGTGGTATGTGAAAAGAACACACATGAAATGACTCTGGTTGTTGTTAGTAAAAAGAACACACATGCAATGACCCTGGTTATTGTTAGTAAAAAGAGCACACATGCAATGACACTGGTGGATCCATAGGTGGATTGTGAAAAGAACACACATACAATGACACTGGTGGATCCATGTGTGGTCTCTGAAAAGAACACACATGCAATGACTCTGGTTGTTGTTAGTAAAAAGAGCACACATGCAATGAGACTGGTGGATCCATAGGTGGATTGTGAAAAGCGCACACATGCAAGGACACTGGTGGATCCATATGTGGTATGTGAAAAGAACACACATGCAATGACTCTAGTTATTGTTAGTGAAAAGAACACACATGTAATGACACTGGTGGATCCATATGTGGTATGTGAAAATAACACACATGCAATGACTCTGGTTGTTGTTAGTAAAAAGAACACACATGCAATGACACTGGTGGATCCATGTGTGGTCTCTAAAAAGAACACACATTTGAATGACTCTTGTTGTTGTTAGTAAAAAGAAAACACATGCAATGAAACTTGTGGATCCATGTGTGGTCTCTGCAGAGAACACACATTTCAATGACTCTGGTTGTTGTTAGTAAAAAGAGCCTGATGACAATGGTGGATCCATAGGTGGATTGTGAAGAGAACAAAAATTTTAATGACACTGGTGGATCCATATGTGGTATGTGAAAAGAACACACATTTCAATGACTTTGGTTGTTGTTAGTAAAAAGAACACACATGCAATGACACTGGTGGATCCGTGTGTGGTCTCTGAAGAGAACACACATGCAATGACTCTTGTTGTTGTTAGTAAAAAGAGCACACATGCAATGACACTGGTGGATCCATAGGTGGATTGTGAAAAGAACACACATGAAATGACACTGGTGGATCCATAAGTGGTATGTGAAAAGAACACACATTTCAATGACTCTGGTTGTTGTTAGTAAAAAGAACACACATGCAATGACACTGGTGGATCCATGTGTGGTCTCTGAAGAGAACACCCATGCAATGACTCTGGTTGTTGATAGTAAAAAGAGCACACATGTAATGACACTGGTGGATCCATGTGTGGTCTCTGAAAAAACACGCATGCAATGACTCTGGTTGTTGTTAGTAAAAAGAGCACACATGCAATGACACTGGTGGATCCATAGCTGGATTGTGAAAAGAACACACATGCAATGACACTGGTGGATCCATATGTGGTACGTGAAAAGAACACACATGCAATGACTATGGTTGTTGTTAGTAAAAATAACACACATGCAACGGCACTGGTGGATCCATAGGTGGATTGTGAAAAGAGCACACATGCAATGACTCTGGTTGTTGTTAGTAAAAAGAACACACATGCAATGACACTAGTGGATCCATAGGTGGATTGTGAAAAGAACACACATGCAATGACACTGGTGGATCCATATGTGGTATGTGAAAAGAACACACATGCAATGACTTTGGTTGTAGTTAGTAACAAGAATACACATGTATTGACAATGGTGGATCCATGTGTGGTCTCTGAAGAGAACATACATTTCAATGACACTGGTGGATCCATATGTGTTATGTGAAAAGAATACACATGAAATGACTCTAGTTGTTGTCAGTAAAAAGAACACACATGCAATGACACTGGTGGATCCATATGTGGTATGTCAAAAGAACACACATGCAATGACTCTGGTTGTTGTTAGTAAAAAGAACACACATGCAATGACACTGGTGGATCCATGTATGGTTTCTGAAGAGAACACACATTTCAATGACTCTGGTGGATCCATATGTGGTATGTGAAAAGAACACACATGAAATGACTATGGTTGTTGTTAGTAAAAAGAACACACATGCAATGACAATGGTGGATCCATGTGTGGTCTCTGAAGAGAACACACATGCAATGACCCTGGTTGTTGTTAGTAAAAAGAGCACACATGCAATGACACTGGTGGATCTATAGGTGGATTGTGAAAAGAGCACACATGCAATGACTCTGGTTGTTGTTAGTAAAAAGAGCACACATGCAATGACACTGGTGGATCTATAGGTGGATTGTGAAAAGAACACAGATGCAATGACACTGGTGGTTCCATGTGTGGTCTCTGAAAAGAACACACATGCAATGACCCTGGTTGTTGTTAGTAAAAAGAGCACACATGCAATGACACTGGTGGATCTATAGGTGGATTGTGAAAAGAACACACATACAATGACCCTAGTTGTTGTTAGTAAAAAGAGCACACATGCAATGACACTGGTGGATCTATAGGTGGATTGTGAAAAGAACACACATGCAATGACACTGGTGGTTCCATGTGTGGTCTCTGAAAAGAACAAACATGCAATGACACTGGTGGATCCATATGTGGTATGTGAAAAGATCACACATGCAATGACTCTGGTTGTTGTTAGTAACAACAACACACATGCAATGACACTGGTGGATCCATGTGTGGTCTCTGAAGAGAACACACATTTCAATGACACTGGTGGATCCATATGTGGTATGTGAAAAGAATACACATGAAATGACTCCAGTTGTTGTTAGTAAAAAGAACACACATGCAATGACACTGGTGGATCCATATGTGGTATGTGAAAATAACACACATGCATTGACTCTGGTTGTTGTTAGTAAAAAGAACACACATGCAATGACACTGGTGGATCCATGTATGGTTTCTGAAGAGAACACACATTTCAATGACTCTGGTGGATCTATATGTGGTATGTGAAAAGAACACACATGAAATGACTCTGGTTGTTGTTAGTAAAAAGAACACACATGCAATGACACTGGTGGATCCATGTGTGGTCTCTAAAGAGAACACACATGCAATGACCCTGGTTGTTGTTAGTAAAAAGAGCACACATGCAATGACACTGGTGGATCTATAGGTGGATTGTGAAAAGAACACACATGCAATGACACTGGTGGATCCATGTGTGGTCTCTGAAAAGAACACACATGCAATGACTCTGGTTGTTGTTAGTAAAAAGAGCACACATGCAATGACACCGGTGGATCCATGTGTGGTCTCTGAAGAGAACACAGATTTCAATGACACCGGTGGATCCATATGTGGTATGTGAAAAGAACACACATGAAATGACTCCAGTTGTTGTTAATAAAAAGAACACACATGTAATGACACTGGTGGATCCATATGTGGTATGTGAAAAGAACACACATGAAATGACTCCAGGTGTTGTTAGTAAAAAGAACACACATGCAATGACACTGGTGGATCCATGCGTGGTCTCGGAAGAGAACACACATGCAATGACTCTGGTTGTTGTTAGTAAAAAGAGCACAGATGCAATGACACTGGTGGATCCATAGGTGGATTGTGAAAAGAACACACATGCAATGACACTGGTGGATCCATATGTGCTATGTGAAAAGAACACACATTTCAATGACTCTGGTTGTTATTAGTAAAAAGAACACACATGCAATGACACTGGTTATCCATGTGTGGTCTATGAAGAGGACACACATTTTAATGACACCGGTGGATCCATATGTGGTATGTGAAAAGAACACACATGAAATGACTCCAGTTGTTGTTAGTAAAAAGAACACACATGCAATGACACTAGTGGATCCATACGTGGTATGTGAAAAAACACACATGCAATGACTCTGGTTGTTGTTAGTAAAAAGAACACACATGAAATGACACTGGTAGATCCATGTGTGGTCTTTGAAGAGAACACACATTTCAATGACTCTGGTTGTTGTTAGTAAAAAGAGCACACATGCAATGACCTTTGGTGGATCCATGTGTGGTCTTTGAAGAAGAACACACATGCTTGACTCTAGTTGTTGTTAGTAAAAAGAGCACACATGCAATGACACTGGTGGATCCATAGGTGGATTGTGAAAAGAACACACATGCAATGACACTAGTGGATCCATGTGTGGTCTCTGAAGAGAACACACATGCAATGACTCTGGTTGTTGTTAGTAAAAAGAACACACATGCACTGCACTAGTCAATCAATAGGTGGATTGTGAAAAGAACACACATGCAATGACACTGGTGGATCCATATGTGGTATGTGAAAAGAACACACATGCAATGAATCTGGTTGTTGTTACTAACAAGATAACACATGCAATGACACTGGTGGATCCATGTGTGGTCTTTGAAGAGAACACACATTTCAATGACACTGGTGGATCCATATGTGGTATGTGAAAACAACACACTTGAAATGACTCCAGTTGTATTTTAGTAAAAAGAACACACATGCAATGACACAGGTGGATCCATATGTGGTATGTGAAAATAACACACATGCAATGACTCTGGTTGTTGTTAGTAAAAAGAACACACATGCAATGACACTGGTGGATCCATGTATGGTCTCTAAAGAGAACACACATTTCAATGACTCTGTTGGATCCATATGTGGTATGTGAGAAGAACACACATGAAATGACTCTGGTTGTTGTTAATAAAAAGAACACACATGCAATGACACCGGTGGATCCATATGTGGTATGTGAAAGGAACACACATGAAATGACTCTAGTTGTTGTTAGTAAAAACAACACACATGCAATGACACAGGTGGATCCATATGTGGTATGTGAAAATAACACACATGCAATGACTCTGGTTGTTGTTAGTAAAAGAACACACATGCAATGATACTGGTGGATCCATGTTTGGTCTCTGAAGAGAACACACATTTCAATGACTCTGGTGGATCCATATGAGGTATCTGAAAAGAACACACATGAAATGACCCTGGTTGTTGTTAGAAAAAAGAACACACATGCAATGACACTGGTGGATCCATGTGTGGTATCTGAAGAGAACACACATGCAATGACTCTGGTTGTTAGTAAAAAGAACACACAAGAAATGACACTAGTGGATCCATGTGTGGTCTCTGAAGAGAACACACATTTCAATGACTCTGTTTGTTGTTAGTAAAAAGAACACACATGCAATGACACTGGTGGATCCATGTGTGGTTTCTGAAGAGAACACACATGCAATGACTCTGGTTATTGTTAGTAAAAAGAGCACACATTTCAATGACTCTGGTGGCTCCATATGTGGTATGTGAAAAGAACACACATGAAATGACTCTGGTTGTTGTTAGTAAAAAGAACACACATGCAATGACCCTAGTTATTGTTAGTAAAAACAGCACACATGCAATGACACTGGTGGATCCATAGGTGGATTGTGAAAAGAACACACATACAATGACACTGGTGGATCCATGTGTGGTCTCTGAAAAGAACACACATGCAATGACTCTGGTTGTTGTTAGTAAAAAGAGCACACATGCAATGAGACTGGTGTATCCATAGGTGGATTGTGAAAAGCGCACACATGCAATGACACTGGTGGATCCATATGTGGTATGTGAAAAGAACACACATGCAATGACTCTAGTTATTGTTAGTGAAAAGAACACACATGTAATGACACTGGTGGATCCATATGTGGTATGTGAAAATAACACACATGCAATGACTCTGGTTGTTGTTAGTAAAAAGAACACACATGCAATGACACTGGTGGATCCATGTGTGGTCTCTGAAAAGAACACACATTTGAATGACTCTTGTTGTTGTTAGTAAAAACAACACACATGCAATGAAACTTGTGGATCCATGTGTGGTCTCTGAAGAGAACACACATTTCAATGACTCTGGTTGTTGTTAGTAAAAAGAGCACAGATGCAATGACAATGGTGGATCCATAGGTGGATTGTGAAGAGAACAAAAATTTTAATGACACTGGTGGATCCATATGTGGTATGTGAAAAGAACACACATTTCAATGACTTTGGTTGTTGTTAGTAAAAAGAACACACATGCAATGACACTGGTGGATCCGTGTGTGGTCTCTAAAGAGAACACACATGCAATGACTCTTGTTGTTGTTAGTAAAAAGAGCACACATGCAATCACACTCGTGGATCCATAGGTGGATTGTGAAAAGAACACACATGAAATGACACTGGTGGATCCATATGTGGTATGTGAAAAGAACACACATTTCAATGACTCTGGTTGTTGTTAGTAAAAAGAACACACATGCAATGACACTGGTGGATCCATGTGTGGTCTCTGAAGAAGAACACCATGCAATGACTCTGGTTGTTGATAGTAAAAGAGCACACATGTAATGACAACTGGTGGATCCATGTGTGGTCTCTGAAGAAAAACACATATGCAATGACTCTGGTTGTTGTTTAGTAAAAGAGCACACATGCAATGACACTTGTGGATCCATAGGTGGATTGTGAAAAGAACACACATGCAATGACACTGGTGGATCCATATGTGGTACGTGAAAAGAACACACATGCAATGACTATGGTTGTTGTTAGTAAAAATAACACACATGCAACGGCACTGGTGGATCCATATGTGGATTGTGAAAAGAGCACACATGCAATGACTCTGGTTGTTGTTAGTAAAAAGAACACACATGCAATGACACTAGTGGATCCATAGGTGGATTGTGAAAAGAACACACATGCAATGACACTGGTGGATCCATATGTGGTATGTGAAAAGAACACACATGCAATGACTTTGGTTGTAGTTAGTAACAAGAATACACATGTATTGACACTGGTGGATCCATGTGTGGTCTCTGAAGAGAACATACATTTCAATGACACTGGTGGATCCATATGTGGTATGTGAAAAGAATACACATGAAATGACTCTAGTTGTTGTCAGTAAAAAGAACACACATGCAATGGCACTAGTGTATCCATATGTGGTATGTGAAATTAACACACATGCAATGACTCTGGTTGTAGTTAGTAAAAAGAACACACATGCAATGACACTGGTGGATCCATGTGTGGTCTCTGAAGAGAACACACATTTCAATGTCACTGGTGGACCCATATGTGGTATGTGAAAAGAACAGTCATGACATGACTATGGTTGTTGTTAGTAAAAGAACACACATGCAATGACCTTTGGTGGATCCATGTGTGGTCTCTGAAGAGAACACACATGCAATGACCCAGTTGTTGTTAGTAAAAGAGCACACATGAAATGACACTGGTGGATCTATAGGTGGATTGTGAAAAGAGCACACATGCAATGACTCTGGTTGTTGTTAGTAAAAAGAGCACACATGCAATGACACTGGTGGATCTATAGGTGGATTGTGAAAAGAACACACATGCAATGACACTGGTGGTTCCATGTGTGGTCTCTGAAAAGAACACACATGCAATGACCCTGGTTGTTGTTAGTAAAAAGAGCACACATGCAATGACACTGGTGGATCTATAGGTGGATTGTGAAAAGAACACACATGCAATGACCCTGGTTGTTGTTAGTAAAAAGAGCACACATGCAATGACACTGGTGGATCTATAGGTGGATTGTGAAAAGAACACACATGCAATGACACTGGTGGTTCCATGTGTGGTCTCTGAAAAGAACAAACATGCAATGACACTGGTGGATCCATATGTGGTATGTGAAAAGATCACACATGCAATGACTCTGGTTGTTGTTAGTAACAACAACACACATGCAATGACACTGGTGGATCCATGTGTGGTCTCTGAAGAGAACACACATTTCAATGACACTGGTGGATCCATATGTGGTATGTGAAAAGAATACACATGAAATGACTCCAGTTGTTGTTAGTAAAAAGTACACACATGCAATGACACTGGTGGATCCATATGTGGTATGTGAAAATAACACACATGCATTGACTCTGGTTGTTGTTAGTAAAAAGAACACACATGCAATGACACTGGTGGATCCATGTATGGTTTCTGAAGAGAACACACATTTGAATGACTCTGGTGGATCTATATGTGGTATGGGAAAATAACACACATGAAATGACTCTGGTTGTTGTTAGTAAAAAGAACACACATGCAATGACACTGGTGGATCCATGTGTGGTCTCTAAAGAGAACACACATGCAATGACCCAGTTGTTGTTAGTAAAAAGAGCACACATGCAATGACACTGGTGGATCTATAGGTGGATTGTGAAAGAACACACATGCAACCTTTGGTGGATCCATGTGTGGTCTCTGAAAAGAACACACATGCAATGACTCTGGTTGTTGTTAGTAAAAAGAGCACACATGCAATGACACCGGTGGATCCATGTGTGGTTTCTGAAGAGAACACACATTTCAATGACACTGGATCCATATGTGGTATGTGAAAAAGAACACACATGAAATGACTCCAGTTGTTGTTAATAAAAAGAACACACATGTAATGACACTGGTGGATCCATATGTGGTATGTGAAAAGAACACACATGAAATGACTCCAGGTGTTGTTAGTAAAAAGAACACACATGCAATGACACTGGTGGATCCATGCGTGGTCTCGGAAGAGAACACACATGCAATGACTCTGGTTGTTGTTAGTAAAAAGAGCACAGATGCAATGACACTGGTGGATCCATAGGTGGATTGTGAAAAGAACACACATGCAATGACACTGGTGGATCCATAAGTGCTATGTGAAAAGAACACACATAAAAATGACTCTGGTTGTTATTAGTAAAAAGAACACACATGCAATGACACTGGTTATCCATGTGTGGTCTATGAAGAGGACACACATTTTAATGACACCGGTGGATCCATATGTGGTATGTGAAAAGAACACACATGAAATGACTCCAGTTGTTGTTAGTAAAAAGAACACACATGCAATGACACTGGTGGATCCATATGTGGTATGTGAAAAGAACACACATGAAATGACTCCAGTTGTTGTTAGTAAAAAGAACACACATGCAATGACACTAGTGGATCCATACGTGGTATGTGAAAAAACACACATGCAATGACTCTGGTTGTTGTTAGTAAAAAGAACACACATGAAATGACACTGGTAGATCCATGTGTGGTCTTTGAAGAGAACACACATTTCAATGACTCTGGTTGTTGTTAGTAAAAAGAGCACACATGCAATGACACTGGTGGATCCATGTGTGGTCTTTGAAGAGAACACACATGCAATGACTCTAGTTGTTGTTAGTAAAAAGAGCACACATGCAATGACACTGGTGGATCCATAGGTGGATTGTGAAAAGAACACACATGCAATGACACTGGTGGTTCCATGTGTGGTCTCTGAAAAGAACACACATGCAATGACCCTGGTTGTTGTTAGTAAAAAGAGCACACATGCAATGACACTGGTGGATCTATAGGTGGATTGTGAAAAGAACACACATGCAATGACCCTGGTTGTTGTTAGTAAAAAGAGCACACATGCAATGACACTGGTGGATCTATAGGTGGATTGTGAAAAGAACACACATGCAATGACACTGGTGGTTCCATGTGTGGTCTCTGAAAAGAACAAACATGCAATGACACTGGTGGATCCATATGTGGTATGTGAAAAGATCACACATGCAATGACTCTGGTTGTTGTTAGTAACAACAACACACATGCAATGACACTGGTGGATCCATGTGTGGTCTCTGAAGAGAACACACATTTCAATGACACTGGTGGATCCATATGTGGTATGTGAAAAGAATACACATGAAATGACTCCAGTTGTTGTTAGTAAAAAGAACACACATGCAATGACACTGGTGGATCCATATGTGGTATGTGAAAATAACACACATGCATTGACTCTGGTTGTTGTTAGTAAAAAGAACACACATGCAATGACACTGGTGGATCCATGTATGGTTTCTGAAGAGAACACACATTTGAATGACTCTGGTGGATCTATATGTGGTATGGGAAAATAACACACATGAAATGACTCTGGTTGTTGTTAGTAAAAAGAACACACATGCAATGACACTGGTGGATCCATGTGTGGTCTCTAAAGAGAACACACATGCAATGACCCTGGTTGTTGTTAGTAAAAAGAGCACACATGCAATGACACTGGTGGATCTATAGGTGGATTGTGAAAAGAACACACATGCAATGACACTGGTGGATCCATGTGTGGTCTCTGAAAAGAACACACATGCAATGACTCTGGTTGTTGTTAGTAAAAAGAGCACACATGCAATGACACCGGTGGATCCATGTGTGGTCTCTGAAGAGAACACACATTTCAATGACACCGGTGGATCCATATGTGGTATGTGAAAAGAACACACATGAAATGACTCCAGTTGTTGTTAATAAAAAGAACACACATGTAATGACACTGGTGGATCCATATGTGGTATGTGAAAAGAACACACATGAAATGACTCCAGGTGTTGTTAGTAAAAAGAACACACATGCAATGACACTGGTGGATCCATGCGTGGTCTCGGAAGAGAACACACATGCAATGACTCTGGTTGTTGTTAGTAAAAAGAGCACAGATGCAATGACACTGGTGGATCCATAGGTGGATTGTGAAAAGAACACACATGCAATGACACTGGTGGATCCATATGTGCTATGTGAAAAGAACACACATTTCAATGACTCTGGTTGTTAGTAAAAGAACACACATGCAATGACATTTGGTCCATGTGTGGTCTATGAAGAGGACACACATTTTAATGACACCGGTGGATCCATATGTGGTATGTGAAAAGAACACACATGAAATGACTCTAGTTGTTGTTAGTAAAAAGAACACACATGCAATGACACTGGTGGATCCATATGTGGTATGTGAAAAGAACACACATGAAATGACTCCAGTTGTTGTTAGTAAAAAGAACACACATGCAATGACACTAGTGGATCCATACGTGGTATGTGAAAAAACACACATGCAATGACTCTGGTTGTTGTTAGTAAAAAGAACACACATGAAATGACACTGGTAGATCCATGTGTGGTCTTTGAAGAGAACACACATTTCAATGACTCTGGTTGTTGTTAGTAAAAAGAGCACACATGCAATGACACTGGTGGATCCATGTGTGGTCTTTGAAGAGAACACACATGCACTGACTCTAGTTGTTGTTAGTAAAAAGAGCACACATGCAATGACACTGGTGGATCCATAGGTGGATTGTGAAAAGAACACACATGCAATGACACTAGTGGATCCATGTGTGGTCTCTGAAGAGAACACACATGCAATGACTCTGGTTGTTGTTAGTAAAAAGAACACACATGCACTGCACTAGTGGATCAATAGGTGGATTGTGAAAAGAACACACATGCAATGACACTGGTGGATCCATATGTGGTATGTGAAAAGAACACACATGCAATGAATCTGGTTGTTGTTAGTAACAAGATAACACATGCAATGACACTGGTGGATCCATGTGTGGTCTCTGAAGAGAACACACATTTCAATGACACTGGTGGATCCATATGTGGTATGTGAAAACAACACACTTGAAATGACTCCAGTTGTATTTTAGTAAAAAGAACACACATGCAATGACACAGGTGGATCCATATGTGGTATGTGAAAATAACACACATGCAATGACTCTGGTTGTTGTTAGTAAAAAGAACACACATGCAATGACACTGGTGGATCCATGTATGGTCTCTAAAGAGAACACACATTTCAATGACTCTGTTGGATCCATATGTGGTATGTGAGAAGAACACACATGAAATGACTCTGGTTGTTGTTAATAAAAAGAACACACATGCAATGACACCGGTGGATCCATATGTGGTATGTGAAAGGAACACACATGAAATGACTCTAGTTGTTGTTAGTAAAAACAACACACATGCAATGACACAGGTGGATCCATATGTGGTATGTGAAAATAACACACATGCAATGACTCTGGTTGTTGTTAGTAAAAGAACACACATGCAATGATACTGGTGGATCCATGTTTGGTCTGAAGAGAACACACATTTCAATGACTGGTGGATCCATATGAGGTATCTGAAAAGAACACACATGAAATGACCCTGGTTGTTGTTAGAAAAAAGAACACACATGCAATGACACTGGTGGATCCATGTGTGGTATCTGAAGAGAACACACATGCAATGACTCTGGTTGTTAGTAAAAAGAACACACAAGAAATGACACTAGTGGATCCATGTGTGGTCTCTGAAGAGAACACACATTTCAATGACTCTGTTTGTTGTTAGTAAAAAGAACACACATGCAATGACTCTGGTTATTGTTAGTAAAAAGAGCACACATTTCAATGACTCTGGTGGCTCCATATGTGGTATGTGAAAAGAACACACTTGAAATGACTCTGGTTGTTGTTAGTAAAAAGAACACACATGCAATGACCCTAGTTATTGTTAGTAAAAACAGCACACATGCAATGACACTGGTGGATCCATAGGTGGATTGTGAAAAGAACACACATACAATGACACTGGTGGATCCATGTGTGGTCTCTGAAAAGAACACACATGCAATGACTCTGGTTGTTGTTAGTAAAAAGAGCACACATGCAATGAGACTGGTGTATCCATAGGTGGATTGTGAAAAGCGCACACATGCAATGACACTGGTGGATCCATATGTGGTATGTGAAAAGAACACACATGCAATGACTCTAGTTATTGTTAGTGAAAAGAACACACATGTAATGACACTGGTGGATCCATATGTGGTATGTGAAAATAACACACATGCAATGACTCTGGTTGTTGTTAGTAAAAAGAACACACATGCAATGACACTGGTGGATCCATGTGTGGTCTCTGAAAAGAACACACATTTGAATGACTCTTGTTGTTGTTAGTAAAAACAACACACATGCAATGAAACTTGTGGATCCATGTGTGGTCTCTGAAGAGAACACACATTTCAATGACTCTGGTTGTTGTTAGTAAAAAGAGCACAGATGCAATGACAATGGTGGATCCATAGGTGGATTGTGAAGAGAACAAAAATTTTAATGACACTGGTGGATCCATATGTGGTATGTGAAAAGAACACACATTTCAATGACTTTGGTTGTTGTTAGTAAAAAGAACACACATGCAATGACACTGGTGGATCCGTGTGTGGTCTCTGAAGAGAACACACATGCAATGACTCTTGTTGTTGTTAGTAAAAAGAGCACACATGCAATCACACTCGTGGATCCATAGGTGGATTGTGAAAAGAACACACATGAAATGACACTGGTGGATCCATATGTGGTATGTGAAAAGAACACACATTTCAATGACTCTGGTTGTTGTTAGTAAAAAGAACACACATGCAATGACACTGGTGGATCCATGTGTGGTCTCTGAAGAGAACACCCATGCAATGACTCTGGTTGTTGATAGTAAAAAGAGCACACATGTAATGACACTGGTGGATCCATGTGTGGTCTCTGAAGAAAAACACATATGCAATGACTCTGGTTGTTGTTAGTAAAAAGAGCACACATGCAATGACACTTGTGGATCCATAGGTGGATTGTGAAAAGAACACACATGCAATGACACTGGTGGATCCATATGTGGTACGTGAAAAGAACACACATGCAATGCCTCTAGTTGTTGTTAGTGAAAAGAATACACATGTAATGACACTGGTGGATCCATATGTGGTATGTGAAAATAACACACATGCAATGACTCTGGTTGTTGTTAGTAAAAAGAACACACATGCAATGACACTGGTGGATCCATGTGTGGTCTCTGAAAAGAACACACATTTCAATGACTCTTGTTGTTGTTAGTAAAAAGAACACACATGCAATGACACTTGTGGATCCATGTGTGGTCTCTGAAGAGAACACACATTTCAATGACTCTGGTTGTTGTTAGTAAAAAGAGCACACATGCAATGACAATGGTGGATCCATAGGTGGATTGTGAAGAGAACAAAAATTTTAATGACACTGGTGGATCCATATGTGGTATGTGAAAAGAACACACATTTCAATGACTTTGGTTGTTGTTAGTAAAAAGAACACACATGCAATGACACTGGTGGATCCGTGTGTGGTCTCTGAAGAGAACACACATGCAACGACTCTAGTTGTTGTTAGTAAAAAGAGCACACATGCAATGACACTGGTGGATCCATAGGTGGATTGTGAAAAGAACACACATGCAATGACACTGGTGGATCCATATGTGGTATGTGAAAAGAACACACATTTCAATGACTCTGGTTGTTGATAGTAAAAAGAGCACACATGTAATGACACTGGTGGATCCATGTGTGGTATCTAAAGAGAGCACATATCCAATGACTCTGGTTGTTGTTAGTAAAAAGAGCACACATGCAATGACGCTTGGGGATCCATAGGTGGATTGTGAAAAGAACACACATGTAATGACACTGGTGGATCCATATGTGTTATGTGAAAACAACACACGTTTCAATGACTTTTGTTGTTGTTAGTAAAAACAACACACATGCAATGACACTGGTGGATCCATGTGTGGTATGTGAAAAGAACACACATGCAATGACTCTGGTTGTGGTTAGTAACAAGAACACACATGCAATAACACTGGTGGATCCATGTGTGGTCTTTAAAGAGAACACACATTTCAATGACACTGGTGGATCCATATGTGGTATGTGAAAAGAACACACATGAAATGACTCTAGTCGTTGTTCGTAAAAAAAGCACACATGCATTGACACTAGTGGATCCATAGGTGGATTGTGAAAAGAACACACATGCAATGACACTGGTGGATCCATATGTGGTACGTGAAAAGAACACACATGCAATGACTCTGGTTGTTGTTAGTAAAAAGAACACACATGCAACGACACTGGTGGATCCATAGGTGGATTGTGAAATGAGCACACATGCAATGACTCTGGTTGTTGTTAGTAAAAAGAACACACATGCAATGACACTAGTGGATCCATAGGTGGATTGTGAAAAGAACACACATGCAATGACACTGGTGGATCCATATGTGGTATGTGAAAAGAAGACACATGCAATGACTTTGGTTGTTGTTAGTAACAAGAATACACATGTATTGACACTGGTGGATCCATGTGTGGTCTCTGAAGAGAACACACATTTCAATGACACTCGTGGATCCATATGTGGTATGTGAAAAGAATACACATGAAATGACTCTTGTTGTTGTCAGTAAAAAGAACACACATGCAATGACACTGGTGGATCCATATGTGGTATGTGAAAAGAACACACATGCATTGACTCTGGTTGTTGTTAGTAAAAAGAACACACATGCAATGACACTGGTGGATCCATGTATGGTTTTTGAAGAGAACACACATTTCAATGACTCTGGTGGGTCCATATGTGGTATGTGAAAAGAACACACATGAAATGACTCTGGTTGTTGTTAGTAAAAAGAACACACATGCAATGACCCTGGTTATTGTTAGTAAAAAGAGCACACATGCAATGACACTGGTGGATCCATAGGTGAATTGTGAAAAGAACACACATACAATGACACTGGTGGATCCATGTGTGGTCTATGAAAAGAACACACATGCAATGACTCTGGTTGTTGTTAGTAAAAAGAGCACACAGGCAATGAGACTGGTGGATCCATAGGTGGATTGTGAAAAGCGCACACATGCAAGGACACTGGTGGATCCATATGTGGTATGTGAAAAGAACACACATGCAATGACTCTAGTTATTGTTAGTGAAAAGAACACACATGTAATGACACTGGTGGATCCATATGTGGTATGTGAAAATAACACACATGCAATGACTCTGGTTGTTGTTAGTAAAAAGAACACACATGCAATGACACTTGTGGATCCATGTGTGGTCTCTGAAAAGAACACACATTTGAATGACTCTTGTTGTTGTTAGTAAAAAGAACACACATGCAATGAAACTTGTGGATCCATGTGTGGTCTCTGCAGAGAACACACATTTCAATGACTCTGGTTGTTGTTAGTAAAAAGAGCACAGATGCAATGACAATGGTGGATCCATAGGTGGATTGTGAAGAGAACAAAAATTTTAATGACACTGGTGGATCCATATGTGGTATGTGAAAAGAACACACATTTCAATGACTTTGGTTGTTGTTAGTAAAAAGAACACTCATGCAATGACACTGGTGGATCCGTGTGTGGTCTCTGAAGAGAACACACATGCAATGACTCTTGTTGTTGTTAGTAAAAAGAGCACACATGCAATGACACTGGTGGATCCATAGGTGGATTGTGAAAAGAACACACATGAAATGACACTGGTGGATCCATATGTGGTATGTGAAAAGAACACACATTTCAATGACTCTGGTTGTTGTTAGTAAAAAGAACACACATGCAATGACACTGGTGGATCCATGTGTGGTCTCTGAAGAGAACACCCATGCAATGACTCTGGTTGTTGATAGTAAAAATAGCACACATGTAATGACACTAGTGGATCCATGTGTGGTCTCTGAAGAAAAACACATATGCAATGACTCTGGTTGTTGTTAGTAAAAAGAGCACACATGCAATGACACTTGTGGATCCATAGGTGGATTGTGAAAAGAACACACATGCAATGACACTGGTGGATCCATATGTGGTACGTGAAAAGAACACACATGCAATGACTATGGTTGTTGTTAGTAAAAAGAACACACATGCAACGGCACTGGTGGATCCATAGGTGGATTGTGAAAAGAGCACACATGCAATGACTCTGGTTGTTGTTAGTAAAAAGAACACACATGCAATGACACTGGTGGATCCATAGGTGGATTGTGAAAAGAACACACATGCAATGACACTGGTGGATCCATATGTGGTATGTGAAAAGAACACACATGCAATGACTTTGGTTGTTGTTAGTAACAAGAATACACATGTATTGACACTGGTGGATCCATGTGTGGTCTCTGAAGAGAACATACATTTCAATGACACTGGTGGATCCATATGTGGTATGTGAAAAGAATACACATGAAATGACTCTAGTTGTTGTCAGTAAAAAGAACACACATGCAATGACACTGGTGGATCCATATGTGGTATGTGAAAAGAACACACATGCAATGACTCTGGTTGTTGTTAGTAAAAAGAACACACATGCAATGACACTGGTGGATCCATGTATGGTTTCTGAAGAGAACACACATTTCAATGACTCTGGTGGATCCATATGTGGTATGTGAAAAGAACACACATGAAATGACTCTGGTTGTTGTTAGTAAAAAGAACACACATGCAATGACACTGGTGGATCCATGTGTGGTCTCTGAAGAGAACACACATGCAATGACCCTGGTTGTTGTTAGTAAAAAGAGCACACATGCAATGACACTGGTGGATCTATAGGTGGATTGTGCAAAGAGCACACATGCAATGACTCTGGTTGTTGTTAGTAAAAAGAGCACACATGCAATGACACTGGTGGATCTATAGGTGGATTGTGAAAAGAACACACATGCAATGACACTGGTGGTTCCATGTGTGGTCTCTGAAAAGAACACACATGCAATGACCCTGGTTGTTGTTAGTAAAAAGAGCACACATGCAATGACACTGGTGGATCTATAGGTGGATTGTGAAAAGAACACACATGCAATGACCCTGGTTGTTGTTAGTAAAAAGAGCACACATGCAATGACACTGGTGGATCTATAGGTGGATTGTGAAAAGAACACACATGCAATGACACTGGTGGTTCCATGTGTGGTCTCTGAAAAGAACACACATGCAATGACACTGGTGGATCCATATGTGGTATGTGAAAAGATCACACATGCAATGACTCTGGTTGTTGTTCGTAACAAGAACACACATGCAATGACACTGGTGGATCCATGTGTGGTCTCTGAAGAGAAACACATTTCAATGACACTGGTGGATCCATATGTGGTATGTGAAAAGAATACACATGAAATGACTCCAGTTGTTGTTAGTAAAAAGAACACACATGCAATGACACTGGTGGATACATATTTGGTATGTGAAAATAACACACATGCATTGACTCTGGTTATTGTTAGTAAAAAGAACACACATGCAATGACACTGGTGGATCCATGTATGGTTTCTGAAGAGAACACACATTTCAATGACTCTGGTGGATCTATATGTGGTATGTGAAAAGAACACACATGAAATGACTCTGGATGTTGTTAGTAAAAAGAACACACATGCAATGACACTGGTGGATCCATGTGTGGTCTCTAAAGAGAACACACATGCAATGACCCTGGTTGTTGTTAGTAAAAAGAGCACACATGCAATGACACTGGTGGATCTATAGGTGGATTGTGAAAAGAACACACATGCAATGACACTGGTGGATCCATGTGTGGTCTCTGAAAAGAACACACATGCAATGACTCTGGTTGTTGTTAGTAAAAAGAGTACACATGCAATGACACCGGTGGATCCATGTGTGGTCTCTGAAGAGAACACACATTTCAATGACACCGGTGGATCCATATGTGGTATGTGAAAAGAACACACATGAAATGACTCCAGTTGTTGTTAATAAAAAGAACACACATGTAATGACACTGGTGGATCCATATGTGGTATGTGAAAAGAACACACATGAAATGACTCCAGGTGTTGTTAGTAAAAAGAACACACATGCAATGACACTGGTGGATCCATGCGTGGTCTCGGAAGAGAACACACATGCAATGACTCTGGTTGTTGTTAGTAAAAAGAGCACAGATGCAATGACACTGGTGGATCCATAGGTGGATTGTGAAAAGAACACACATGCAATGACACTGGTGGATCCATATGTGCTATGTGAAAAGAACACACATTTCAATGACTCTGGTTATTATTAGTAAAAAGAACACACATGCAATGACACTGGTTATCCATGTGTGGTCTATGAAGAGGACACACATTTCAATGACACCGGTGGATCCATATGTGGTATGTGAAAAGAACACACATGAAATGACTCCAGTTGTTGTTAGTAAAAAGAACACACATGCAATGACACTAGTGGATCCATACATGGTATGTGAAAAAACACACATGCAATGACTCTGGTTGTTGTTAGTAAAAAGAACACACATGAAATGACACTGGTAGATCCATGTGTGGTCTTTGAAGAGAACACACATTTCAATGACTCTGGTTGTTGTTAGTAAAAAGAGCACACATGCAATGACACTGGTGGATCCATGTGTGGTCTTTGAAGAGAACACACATGCACTGACTCTAGTTGTTGTTAGTAAAAAGAGCACACATGCAATGACACTGGTGGATCCATAGGTGGATTGTGAAAAGAACACACATGCAATGACACTAGTGGATCCATGTGTGGTATCTGAAGAGAACACACATGCAATGACTCTGGTTGTTGTTAGTAAAAAGAACACACATGCACTGCACTAGTGGATCAATAGGTGGATTGTGAAAAGAACACACATGCAATGACACTGGTGGATCCATATGTGGTATGTGAAAAGAACACACATGCAATGAATCTGGTTGTTGTTAGTAACAAGATAACACATGCAATGACACTGGTGGATCCATGTGTGGTCTCTGAAGAGAACACACATTTCAATGACACTGGTGGATCCATATGTGGTATGTGAAAACAACACACTTGAAATGACTCCAGTTGTATTTTAGTAAAAAGAACACACATGCAATGACACAGGTGGATCCATATGTGGTATGTGAAAATAACACACATGCAATGACTCTGGTTGTTGTTAGTAAAAAGAACACACATGCAATGACACTGGTGGATCCATGTATGGTCTCTAAAGAGAACACACATTTCAATGACTCTGTTGGATCCATATGTGGTATGTGAGAAGAACACACATGAAATGACTCTGGTTGTTGTTAATAAAAAGAACACACATGCAATGACACCGGTGGATCCATATGTGGTATGTGAAAGGAACACACATGAAATGACTCTAGTTGTTGTTAGTAAAAACAACACACATGCAATGACACAGGTGGATCCATATGTGGTATGTGAAAATAACACACATGCAATGACTCTGGTTGTTGTTAGTAAAAGAACACACATGCAATGATACTGGTGGATCCATGTTTGGTCTCTGAAGAGAACACACATTTCAATGACTCTGGTGGATCCTTATGAGGTATCTGAAAAGAACACACATGAAATGACTCTGGTTGTTGTTAGAAAAAAGAACACACATGCAATGACACTGGTGGATCCATGTGTGGTATCTGAAGAGAACACACATGCAATGACTCTGGTTGTTAGTAAAAAGAACACACAAGAAATGACACTAGTGGATCCATGTGTGGTCTCTGAAGAGAACACACATTTCAATGACTCTGTTTGTTGTTAGTAAAAAGAACACACACGCAATGACACTGGTGGATCCATGTGTGGTTTCTGAAGAGAACACACATGCAATGACTCGGGTTATTGTTAGTAAAAAGAGCACGCATGCAATGACACTAGTGGATTGTAAAAAGAACACACATGCAATGACTCTGGTTGTTGTTAGTAACAAGAACACACATGCAATAACACTGGTGGATCCATGCGTGGTCTCTAAAGAGAACACACATTTCAATGACACTGGTGGATCCATATGTGGTATGTGAAAAGAACGCACATGACTCTGGTTCTTGTTAGTAAAAAAGCACACATGCAAAGACACTGGTGGATCCTTAGGTGGATTGTGAAAAGAACACACATGCAACGACACTGGTGGATCCATATGTGGTATGTGAAAAGAACACACATGCAATGACTCTGGTTGTTGTTAGTAAAAAGAACACACATGCAATGACACTGGTGGATCCATAGGTGGATTTTGAAAAGAGCACACATGCAATGACTCTGGTTGTTGTTAGTAAAAAGAACACACATGCAATGACACTGGTGGATCCATAGGTGGATTGTGAAAAGAACACACATGCAATGTCACCGATGGATCCATATGTGGTATGTGAAAAGAACACACATGCAATGACTCTGGTTGTTGTTAGTAAAAAGAACACACATGCAATGACACTGGTGGATCCATGTGTGGTCTTTGAAGAGAACTCACATTTCAATGACACTGGTGGATCCATATGTGGTATGTGAAAATAATACACATGAAATGACTCCAGTTGTTGTTAGTAAATAGAACACACATGCAATGACACTGGTGGATCCATATGTGGTATGTGAAAATAACACACATGCAATGACTCTGGTTGTTGTTTGTAAAAAGAACATACATGCAATGACACTGGTGGATCCATGTATGGTCTCTAAAGAGGACACACATTTCAATGACTCTGGTGGATCCATATGTGGTATGTGAAAAGAATACACATGAAATTACTCCAGTTGTTGTTAGTAAAAAGAACACACATGCAATCACACTGGTGGATCCATATGTGGTATGTGAAAATAACACACATGCAATGACTCTGGTTGTTGTTAGTAAAAAGAACACACATGCAATGACACTGGTGGATCCATGTGTGGTCTCTGAAGAGAACACACATGCAATGACCCTGGTTGTTGTTAGTAAAAAGAGCACACATGCAATGACAGTGGTGGATCCATAGGTGGATTGTGAAAAGAACACAGATGCAATGACACTGGTGGATCCATGTGTGGTCTCTGAAAAGAACACACATGCAATGACTCTGGTTGTTGTTAGTAAAAAGAGCACACATGCAATGACACCGGTGGATCCATGTGTGGTCTCTAAAGAGAACACACATTTCAATGACACCGGTGGATCCATATGTGGTATGTGAAAAGAACACACATGAAATGACTCCAGGTGTTGTTAGTAAAAAGAACACACATGCAATGACACTGGTGGATCCATGCGTGGTCTCGGAAGAGAACACACATGCAATGACTCTGGTTGTTGTTAGTAAAAAGAGCACAGATGCAATGACACTGGTGGATCCATAGGTGGATTGTGAAAAGAACACACATGCAATGACACTGGTGGATCCATATGTGCTATGTGAAAAGAACACACATTTCAATGACTCTGGTTGTTATTAGTAAAAAGAACACACATGCAATGACACTGGTTATCCATGTGTGGTCTATGAAGAGGACACACATTTCAATGACACCGGTGGATCCATATGTGGTATGTGAAAAGAACACACATGAAATGACTCCAGTTGTTGTTAGTAAAAAGAACACACATGCAATGACACTAGTGGATCCATACGTGGTATGTGAAAAAACACACATGCAATGACTCTGGTTGTTGCTAGTAAAAAGGGCACACATGCAATGAAACTGGTGGCTCACATGCAATGACACTAGTGGATCCATGTGTGGTCTCTGAAAAGAACACACATGCAATGACTCTGGTTGTTGTTAGCAAAAAGAGCACACATGCAATGACACTGGTGGATCCATGTGTGGTCTCTGCAGAGAATACACATTTCAATGACACCAGTGGATGCATATGTGTTATGTGAAAAGAACGCACATGAAATGACTCCAGTTGTTGTTAGTAAAAAGAACACACATGTAATGACATTGGTGGATCCATATGTGGTATGTGAAAATAACACACATGCAATGACCCTGGTTGTTGTTAGTAAAAAGAACACACATGCAATGACACTGGTGGATCCATGTAAGGTCTCTGAAGAGAACACACATGCAATGACTCTGGTTGTTGTTAGTAAAAAGAGCACACATGCAATGACACTGGTGGATCCATAGGTGGATTGTGAAAAGAACACACATGCAATGACGCTGGTGGATCCATATGTGGTATGTGAAAAGAACACACATGCAATGACTCTGGTTGTTGTTAGTAACAAGAACACACATGCAATGACACTAGTGGATCCATGTGTGGCTCTGAAAAGAACACACATGCAATGACTCTGGTTGTTGTTAGTAAAAAGAGCACACATGCAATGACACTGGTGGATCCATGTGTGGTCTCTAAAGAGAACACACATTTCAATGACACTGGTGGATCCATATGTGGTATGTGAAAAGAACACACATGAAATGACTCTGGTTGTTGTTAGAGAAAAAAGCACACATGCAATGACATTGGTTGATCCATAGGTGGATTGTGAAAAGAACACACATTTCAATGACACCGGTGGATCCATATGTGGTATGTGAAAAGAATAGTCATGAAATGACTCTAGTGTTAGTAAAAAGAGAACACGTGCAATAACACTGGTGTATCCATAGGTGGATTGTGAAGATTACACACATGCAATGACTTTGGTTCTTGTTAGTAAAAAGAACACACATGCAATGACACTGGTGGATCCATAGGTGGATTGTTAAAAGAACACACATGCAATGACACTGGTGGATCCATATGTGGTATGTGAAAAGAACACACATGCAATGACTCTGGTTCTTGTTAGTAACAAGAACACACATGCAATGACACTGGTGGATCCATGTGTGGTCTCTGAAGAGAACACATATGCAACGACTCTGGTTGTTGTTAGTAAAAAGAGCACACATGCAATGACACTGGTGGCTCACATGCAATGACACTAGTGGATCCATGTGTGGTCTCTGAAAAGAAAACACATGCAATGACTCTGGTTGTTGTTAGCAAAAAGAGCACACATGCAATGACACTGGTGGATCCATTTGTGGTCTCTGCAGAGAATACACATTTCAATGACACCGGTGGATCCATATGTGGTATGTGAAAAGAACACACATGAAATGACTCCAGTTGTTGTTAGTAAAAAGAACACACATGTAATGACATTGGTGGATCCATATGTGGTATGTGAAAATAACACACATGCAATGACCCTGGTTGTTGTTAGTAAAAAGAACACACATGCAATGACACTGGTGGATCCATGTAAGGTCTCTGAAGAGAACAAACATACAGTGACTCTGGTTGTTGTTAGTAAAAAGAGCACACATGCAATGACACTGGTGGATCCATAGGTGGATTGTGAAAAGAACACACATGCAATGACACTGGTGGATCCATATGTGGTATGTGAAAAGAACACACATGCAATGAGTCTGGTTGTTGTTAGTAACAAGAACAGACATGCAATGACACTGGTGGATCCATGTATGGTCTCTAAAGAGAACACACATGCAATGACTCTGGTTGTTGTTAGTAAAAAGAGCACACATGCAATGACACTGTTGGATCCATAGGTGGATTGTAAAAAGAACACACATGCAATGACACTGGTGGATCCATATGTGGTATGTGAAAAGAACACACATGCAATGACTCTAGTTGTTGTTAGTAACAAGAACACACATGCAATAACATTGTAGGATCCATGTGTGGTCTCTGAAGAGAACACACATTTCACTGACACTGGTGGATCCATATGTGGTATGTGAAAAGAACACACATGAAATGACTCAGGTTGTTGTTAGCAAAAAAATCACACATGTAATGACACTGGTGGATCCATAGGTGGATTGTGAAAAAACACACATGCAATGACACTGGTGGATCCATATGTGGTATGTGAAAAGAACACACATGAAATGACTTTGGTTGTTGTTAGTAAATAAAGCACACATGCAATGACACTGGTGGATCCATAGGTGGATTGAGAAAAGAATACACATGCAATGACACTGGTGGATCCATATGTGGTATGTGAAAAGAACAAACATGCAATGACTCTGGTTGTTGTTAGTAAAAAGAACACACATGTAATGACACTGGTGGATCCATAGGTGGATTGTGAAAAGAGCACACATGCAATGACTCTGGTTGTTGTTAGTAAAAAGAACACACATGCCATGACACTGGTGGATCCATGTAAGGTCTCCGAAGAGAACACACATGCAATGACTCTGGTTGTTGTTAGTAAAAAGAGCACACATGCAATGACACTGGTGGATCCATAGGTGGATTGTGAAAACAACACACATGGGTCTCTGAAGAGAACACACATGCAATGCCTCTAGTTGTTGTTAGTAAAAAGAGCACACAAGCAATGACACTGGTGGATCCATAGGTGGATTGTGAAAAGAACACACATGCAATGACACTAGTGGTTCCATATGTGGTATGTGAAAAGAACACACATGCAATGACTCTGGTTGTTGTTAGTAACAAGAACACACATGCAATGACACTTGTGGATCCATGTGTGGTATCTGAAGAGAACACATATGCAATGACTCTGGTTGTTGTTAGTAAAAAGAGCACACATGCAATGACACTAGTGGATCCATGTGTGGTCTCTGAAAAGAACACACATGCAATGACTCTGGTTGTTGTTAGCAAAAAGAGCACACATGCAATGACACTGGTGGATCCATTTGTGGTCTCTGCAGAGAATACACATTTCAATGACACCGGTGGATCCATATGTGGTATGTGAAAAGAACACACATGAAATGACTCCAGTTGTTGTTAGTAAAAAGAACACACATGTAATGACATTGGTGGATCCATATGTGGTATGTGAAAATAACACACATGCAATGACCCTGGTTGTTGTTAGTAAAAAGAACACACATGCAATGACACTGGTGGATCCATGTAAGGTCTCTGAAGAGAACACACATGCAGTGACTCTGGTTGTTGTTAGTAAAAAGAGCACACATGCAATGACACTGGTGGATCCATAGGTGGATTGTGAAAAGAACACACATGCAATGACACTGGTGGATCCATATGTGGTATGTGAAAAGAACACACATGCAATGACTCTGGTTGTTGTTAGTAACAAGAACACACATGCAATGAAACTGGTGGATCCATGTATGGTCTCTGAAGAGAACACACATGCAATGACTCTGGTTGTTGTTAGTAAAAAGAGCACACATGCAATGACACTGGTGGATCCATAGGTGGATTGTAAAAAGAACACACATGCAATGACACTGGTGGATCCATGTGTGGTATGTGAAAAGAACACACATGCAATGACTCTGGTTGTTGTTAGTAACAAGAACACACCTGCAATAACACTGGTGGATCCATGTGTGGTCTCTGAAGAGAACACACATTTCAATGACACTGGTGGATCCATATGTGGTATGTGAAAAGAACACACATGAAATGACTCAGGTTGTTGTTAGTAAAAAAGTACACATGCAATGACACTGGTGGATCCATAGGTGTATTGTGAAAAAACACACATGCAATGACACTGGTGGATCCATATGTGGTATGTGAAAAGAACACACATGTAATGACTCTCGTTGTTTTTAGTAAAAAGAACACACATGCAATGACACTGGTGGATCCATAGGTGGATTGTGAAAAGAGCACACATGCAATGACTCTTGTTGTTGTTAGTAAAAATAACACACATGCAATGACACTGGTGGATCCATAGGTGGATTGTGAAAAGAACACACATGCAATTACACTGGTGGATCCATATGTGGTATGTGAAAAGAACACACATGCATCGACTCTGGTTGTTGTTAGTAACAAGAACACACATCCAATGACACTGGTGGATCCATGTGTGGTCTCTGAAGAGAACACACATTTCAATGACACTAGTGGATCTATATGTGGTATGTGAAAAGAATACACATGAAATGACTCCAGTTGTTGTTAGTAAAAAGAACACACATGCAATGACACTGGTGGATCTATATGTGGTATATGAAAATAACACACATGCAATGACTCTGGTTGTTGTTAGAAAAAACAACACACATGCAATGACACTGGTGGATCCATGTATGGTCTCTAAAGAGAACACACATTTCAATGACTCTGGTGGATCCATATGTGGTATGTGAAAAGAACACACATCAAATGACTCTAGTTGTTGTTAGTAAAAAGAACAAACATGCAATGACATCAGGATCCATGTGTGGTCTCTAAAGAGAACACACATTTCAATGACTCTGGTTGTTGTTAGTAAAAAGAGCACACATGCAATGACACTGGTGGATCCATAGGTGGATTGTGAAAAGAACACACATGCAATGACACTGGTGGATCCATGTGTGGTCTCTGAAAAGAACACACATGCAATGACTCTGGTTGTTGTTAGTAAAAAGAGCACACATGCAATGGCACTGGTGGATCCATATGTGGTCTCTGAAGAGAACACACATTTCAATGACACTGGTGGATCCATATGTGGTATGTCAAAATAACACACATGAAATGACTCTGGTTGTTGTTAGTAAAAAAAGCACACATGCAATGACACAGGTGGATCCATAGGTCGATTGTGAAAAGAACACACATGCAATGACACTGGTGGATCCATATGTGGTATGTGAAAAGAACACACATGCAATGACTCTGGTTGTTGTTAGTAAAAAGAACACACATGTAATGAAACTGGTGGATCCATTGGTGGATTGTGAAAAGAACACACATGCAATGACACTAGTGGATCCATATGTGGTCTCTGAAGGGAACACATATGCAATGACTCTCGTTGCTGTTAGTAAAAAGAGCACACATGCAATGACACTGGTGGATCCATGTAAGGTCTCTGAAGAGAACAAACATACAGTGACTCTGGTTGTTGTTAGTAAAAAGAGCACACATGCAATGACACTGGTGGATCCATAGGTGGATTGTGAAAAGAACACACATGCAATGACACTGGTGGATCCATATGTGGTATGTGAAAAGAACACACATGCAATGAGTCTGGTTGTTGTTAGTAAGAAGAACAGACATGCAATGACACTGGAGGATCCATGTATGGTCTCTAAAGAGAACACACATGCAATGACTCTGGTTGTTATTAGTAAAAAGAGCACACATGCAATGACACTGGTGGATCCATAGGTGGATTGTAAAAAGAACACACATGCAATGACACTGGTGGATCCATGTGTGGTATGTGAAAAGAACACACATGCAATGACTCTGGTTGTTGTTAGTAACAAGAACACACATGCAATAACACTGGTGGATCCATGTGTGGTCTCTGAAGAGAACACACATTTCAATGACACTGGTGGATCCATATGTGGTATGTGAAAAGAACACACATAAAATGACTCAGGTTGTTGTTACCAAAAAATCACACATGCAATGACACTGGTGGATCCTTAGGTGGATTGTGAAAAAACACACATGCAATGACACTGGTGGATCCATATGCGGTATGTGAAAAGAAGACACATGAAATGACTTTGGTTGTTGTTAGTAAAAAAGCACACATGCAATGACACTGGTGGAGCCATTGGTCGATTGTGAAATGAACACACATGCAATGACATTGGTGGATCCATATGTGGTATGTGAAAAGAACACACGTTTCAATGACTCTGGTTGTTGTTAGTAAAAAGAACACACATGCAATGACACTAGTGGATCCATAGGTGGATTGTGAAAAGAGCACACATGCAATTACTCTGGTTGTTGTTAGTAAAAAGAACACACATGCCATGACACTGGTGGATCCATGTAAGGTCTCCGAAGAGAACACACATGCAATGACTCTGGTTGTTGTTAGTAAAAAGAGCACACATGCAATGACACTGGTGGATCCATAGGTGGATTGTGAAAAGAACACACATGGGTCTCTGAAGAGAACACACATGCAATGCCTCTAGTTGTTGTTAGTAAAAAGAGCACACATGCAATGACACTGGTGGATCCATAGGTGGATTGTGAAAAGAACACACATGCAATGACACTGGTGGTTCCATATGTGGTATGTGAAAAGAACACACATGCAATGACTCTGGTTGTTGTTAGTAACAAGAACACACATGCAATGACACTGGTGGATCCATGTGTGGTCTCTGAAGAGAACACATATGCAATGACTCTGGTTGTTGTTAGTAAAAAGAGCACACATGCAATGACACTAGTGGATCCATGTGTGGTCTCTGAAAAGAACACACATGCAATGACTCTGGTTGTTGTTAGCAAAAAGAGCACAGATGCAATGACACTGGTGGATCCATTTGTGGTCTCTGCAGAGAATACACATTTCAATGACACCGGTGGATCCATATGTGGTATGTGAAAAGAACACACATGAAATGACTCCAATTGGTGTTAGTAAAAAGAACACACATGTAATGACATTGGTGGATCCATATGTGGTATGTGAAAATAACACACATGCTATGACACTGTTTTTTGTTAGTAAAAAGAACACACATGCAATGACACTGGTGGATCCATGTAAGGTCTCTGAAGAGAACACACATGCAAAGACTCGTTGTTGTTAGTAAAAAGAGCACACATGCAATGACACTGGTGGATCCATAGGTGGATTGTGAAAAGAACACACATGCAATGACACTGGTGGATCCATATGTGGTATGTGAAAAGAACACACATGCAATGACTCTGGTTGTTGTTAGTAAAAAGAACACACATGCAGTGACATTGGTGGATCCGTGTGTGGTCTCTTAAGAGAACACACATGCAATGACTCTGGTTGTTGTTAGTAAAAAGAGCACACATGCAATGACACTGGTGGATCCATAGGTGGATTGTAAAAAGAACACACAAGCAATGACACTGGTGGATCCATGTGTGGTATGTGAGAAGAACACACATGCAATGACTCTGGTTGTTGTTAGTAACAAGAACACACATGCAATAACAATGGTGGATCCATGTGTGGTCTCTGAAGAGAACACACATTTCAATGACACTGGTGGATCCATATGTGGTATGTGAAAAGAACACACATGAAATGACTCAGGTTGTTGTTAGTAAAAAGCACACATGCAATGACACTGGTGGATCCATAGGTGTATTGTGAAAAAACACACATGCAATGACACTGGTGGATCCATATGTGGTATGTTAAAAGAACACACATGTAATGACTCTCGTTGTTTTTAGTAAAAAGAACACACATGCAATGACACTGGTGGATCCATAGGTGGATTGTGAAAAGAGCACACATGCAATGACTCTGGTTGTTGTTAGTAAAAAGAACACACATGCAATGACACTGGTGGATCCATAGGTGGATTGTGAAAAGAACACACATGCAATTACACTGGTGGATCCATATGTGGTATGTGAAAAGAACACACATGCATCGACTCTGGTTGTTGTTAGTAACAAGAACACACATCCAATGACACTGGTGGATCCATGTGTGGTCTCTGAAGAGAACACACATTTCAATGACACTAGTGGATCTATATGTGGTATGTGAAAAGAATACACATGAAATGACTCCAGTTGTTGTTAGTAAAAAGAACACACATGCAATGACACTGGTGGATCTATATGTGGTATATGAAAATAACACACATGCAATGACTCTGGTTGTTGTTAGTAAAAAGAACACACATGCAATGACACTGGTGGATCCATGTATGGTCTCTAAAGAGAACACACATTTCAATGACTCTGGTGGATCCATATGTGGTATGTGAAAAGAACACACATCAAATGACTCTAGTTGTTGTTAGTAAAAAGAACAAACATGCAATGACACTGGTGGATCCATGTGTGGTCTCGAAAGAGAACACACATTTCAATGACTCTGGTTGTTGTTAGTAAAAAGAGCACACATGCAATGACACTGGTGGATCCATAGGTGGATTGTGAAAAGAACACACATGCAATTACACTGGTGGATCCATATGTGGTATGTGAAAAGAACACACATGCATCGACTCTGGTTGTTGTTAGTAACAAGAACACACATCCAATGACACTGGTGGATCCATGTGTGGTCCATATGTGGATTGTGAAAAGAACACACATGCAATGACACTGGTGGATCCATATGTGGTATGTGAAAAGAACACACATGCATCGACTCTGGTTGTTGTTAGTAACAAGAACACACATCCAATGACACTGGTGGATCCATGTGTGGTCTCTGAAGAGAACACACATTTCAATGACACTAGTGGATCTATATGTGGTATGTGAAAAGAATACACATGAAATGACTCCAGTTGTTGTTAGTAAAAAGAACACACATGCAATGACACTGGTGGATCTATATGTGGTATATGAAAATAACACACATGCAATGACTCTGGTTGTTGTTAGAAAAAAGAACACACATGCAATGACACTGGTGGATCCATGTATGGTCTCTAAAGAGAACACACATTTCAATGACTCTGGTGGATCCATATGTGGTATGTGAAAAGAACACACATCAAATGACTCTAGTTGTTGTTAGTAAAAAGAACAAACATGCAATGACACTGGTGGATCCATGTGTGGTCTCGAAAGAGAACACACATTTCAATGACTCTAGTTGTTGTTAGTAAAAAGAGCACACATGCAATGACACTGGTGGATCCATAGGTGGATTGTGAAAAGAACACACATGCAATGACACTGGTGGATCCATGTGTGGTCTCTGAAAAGAACACACATGCAATGACTCTGGTTGTTGTTAGTAAAAAGAGCACACATGCAATGGCACTGGTGGATCCATATGTGGTCTCTGAAGAGAACTCACATTTCAATGACACTGGTGGATCCATATGTGGTATGTCAAAATAACACACATGAAATGACTCTGGTTGTTGTTAGTAAAAAAAGCACACATGCAATGACACAGGTGGATCCATAGATCGATTGTGAAAAGAACACACATGCAATGACACTGGTGGATCCATATGTGGTATGTGAAAAGAACACACATGCAATGACTCTGGTTGTTGTTAGTAAAAAGAACACACATGTAATGACACTGGTGGATCCATTGGTGCATTGTGAAAAGAGCAGACATGCAATGACTCTGGTTGTTGTTAGTAAAAAGAACACACATGCAATGACACTGGTGGATCCATAAGTGGATTGTGAAAAGAACACACATGCAATGACACTGGTGGATCCATATGTGGTATGTGAAAATAACACACATGCAATGACTCTGGTTGTTGTTAGTAACCAGAACACACATGCAATGACACTGGTGGATCCATGTGTGCTCTCTGAAGAGAACACACATTTCAATGACACTGGTGGATCCATATGTGGTATGTGAAAAGAATACACATGAAATGACTCCTGTTGCTGTTAGTGAAAAGAACACACATGCAATGACACTGGTGGATCCATGTATTGTCTCTGAAGAGAATACACATTGCAATTACTCTGGTGGATCCATATGTGGTATGTGAAAAGAACACACATGAAATGACTCTGGTTATTGTTAGTAAAAAGAACACACATGCAATGACACTGGTGGATCCATGTGTGGTTTCTGAAGACAACACATATGCAATGACTCTGGTTGTTGTTAGTAAAAAGAGCACACATGCAATGACACTGGTGGATCCATAGGTGGATTGTGAAAAGAACACATATGCAATGACACTGGTGGATCCATGTATGGTCTCTGAAAAGAACACACATGCAATGACTCTGGTTCTTGTTAGTAAAAAGAGCACACATGCAATGACACTGGTGGATCCATATGTGGTATGTGAAAATAACTCACATGCAATGACTCTGGTTGTTGTTAGTAAAAAGAACACACATGCAATGACACTGGTGGATCCATGTGTGGTCTCTGAAGAGAACACACATGCACTGACTCTGGTTGTTGTTAGTAAAAAGAGCACACATGCAATGACACTGGTGGATCCATAGGTGGATTGTGAAAAGAACACACATGTAATGACACTGGTGGATCCATATGTGGTATGTGAAATGAACACACATGCAATGACTCTAGATGTTGTTAGTAACAAGAACACACATGCAATAACACTGGTGGATCCATGTGTGGTCTCTGAAGAGAACACACATTTCAATGACACTGGTGGATCCATATGTGGTATGTGAAAAAAAAACATGAAATGACTCTGGTTATTGTTAGTAAAAAAAGCACACATGCAATGACACTGGTGGATCTATAGGTGGTATGTGAAAAGAACACACATGCAATGACTCTGGTTGTTGTTAGTAAAAAGAACACAAATGCAACGACACTGGTGGATCCATGTATGGTCTCTGAAGAGAACACACATTTCAATGACTCTGGTGGATCCATATGTGGTATGTGAAAAGAACACACATGAAATAAATCTGGTTGTTGTTAGTAAAAAGAACACATATGCAATGACACTGGTGGATCCATATGTGGTATGTGAAAAGAACACACATGAAATGACTCTAGTTCTTTTTAGTAAAAAGAACACACATGCAATGACACTGGTGGATCCGTATGTGGTATGTGAAAATAACACCCATGCAATGACTCTGGTTGTTGTTAGTAAAAAGAACACACATGCAATGACACAGGTGGATCCATAGGTGGATTGTGAAAAGAACACACATGCAATGACACTGGTGGATCCATATGTGGTATGTGAAAAGAACACACATGCAATGACTCTGGTGGATCCATATGTGGTATGTGAAAATAACACACATGCAATGACTCTATTTGTTCTTGGTAAAAAAGAACACACTACCATGACACATGTGGATCCATAGGTGGATTGTGAAAAGAACACACATGCAATGACACTGGTGGATCCATATGTGGTATGTGAAAAGAACACACATGCAATGACTCTGGTGGATCCATATGTGGTATGTGAAGATAACACACATGCAATGACTCTGGTTGTTGTTAGTAAAAAGAACACACATGCAATGACACATGTGGATCCATAGGTGGATTGTGAAAATAACACACATGCAATGACACTGTTGGATCCATATGTGGTATGTGAAAAGAACCCACATGCAATGACTCTGGTTGTTGTTAGTAACAAGAACACACATGCAATGACACTGGTGGATCCATGTGTGGTCTCTGAAGAGAACACACATTTCAATGACACTGGTGGATCCATATGTGGTATGTGAAAAGAACACACATGAAATGACTCCAGTTGTTGTTAGTAATAAGAACACACATGCAATATCACTGGTGGATCCATATGTGGTATGTGAAAATAACACACATGCAATGATTCTGGTTGTTGTTAGTAAAAAGAACACACATACAATGACGCAGGTGGATCCATAGGTGGATTGTGAAAAGAACACACATGCAATAACACTGGTGGATCCATGTGTGGTCTCTGAAAAGAACACACATGCAATGACTCTGGTTGTTGTTAGTGAAAAGAGCACACATGCAATGGCACTGTTGGATCCATATGTGGTCTCTGAAGAGAACACACATTTCAATGACACTGGTGGATCCATATGTGGTATGTGAAAACAACACACATGAAAGGACTCTGGTTGTTGTTAGTAAAAAAAGCACACATGCAATGACACTGGTGGATCCATAGGTGGATTGTGAAAAGAACCAACATGCAATGACACTGGTGGATCCATATGTGGTATGTGAAAAGAACACACATGCAATGACTCTGGTTGTTGTTAGTAAAAAGAACACACATGTAATGACACTGGTGGATCCATAGGTGGATTGTGAAAAGAGCAGACATGCAGTGACTCTGGTTGTTGTTAGTAAAAAGAACACACATGCAATGACACTGGTGGATCCATAAGTGGATTGTGAAAAGAACAAACATGCAATGACACTGGTGGATCCATATGTGGTATGTGAAAATAACACACATGTAATGACTCTGGTTGTTGTTAGTAACAAGAATACACATGCAATGACACTGGTGGATCCATGTGTGCTCTCTGAAGAGAACACACATTTCAATGACACTGGTGGATCCATATGTGGTATTTGAAAAGAATACACATGAAATGACTCCAGTTGTTGTTAGTGAAAAGAACACACATGCAATGACACTGGTGTATCCATGTATTGTCTCTGAAGAGAATACACATTTCAATTACTCTAGTGGATCCATCTGTGGTATGTGAAAATAACACACATGAAATGACGCTGGTTATTGTTAGTAAGAAGAACACACATGCAATGACACTGGTGGATCCATGTGTGGTCTCTGAAGACAACACATGTGCAATGACTCTGGTTGTTGTTAGTAAAAAGAGCACACATGCAATGACACTGGTGGATCCATAGGTGGATTGTGAAAAGAACACATATGCAATGACACTGGTGGATCCATGTGTGGTCTCTGAAAAGAACATACATGCAATGACTCTGGTTGTTGTTAGTAAAAAGAGCACACATGCAATGACACTCGTGGATCCATATGTGGTATGTGAAAATAACACACATGCAATGACTCTGGTTGTTGTTAGTAAAAATAACACACATGCAATGACACTGGTGGATCCATGTGTGGTCTCTAAAGAGAACACACATGCATTGACTCTGGTTGTTGTTAGTAAAAAGAGCACACATGCAATAACACTAGTGGATCCATAGGTGGATTGTGAAAAGAACACACATGTAATGAAACTGGTGGATCCATATGTGGTATGTGAAATGAACACACATGCAATGACTCTGGATGTTGTTAGTAACAAGGACACACATGCAATAACACTAGTGGATCTATGTGTGGTCTCTGAAGAGAACACACATTTCAATGACACTGGTGGATCCATATGTGGTATGTGAAAAGAACACACATGAAATGACTCCAGTTGTTGTTAGTAAAAAGAACACACATGCAATGACACTGGTGGATCCATATGTGGTATGTGAAAATAACACACATGTAATGACTCTGGTGGTTGTTAGTAAAAAGAAGACACCTGCAATGAAACTGGTGGATCCATGCGTGGTCTCTGAAGAGAACACACATTTCAATGACACTGGTGGATCCATATGTGGTATGTGAAAAGAACACACATGAAATGACTCTGGTTGTTGTTAGTAAAAAGAACACACATGCAATAACACTGGTAGATCCATGTGTGGTCTCTGAAGAGAACACATATGCAATGACTCTGGTTGTTGTTAGTAAAAAGAGCACACATGTAATGAGACTGGTGGATCCACAGGTGGATTGTGAAAAGAACACACATGCAATGACACTGGTGGATCCATGTGTGGTCTCCGAAAAGAACACACATGCAATGACTCTGGTTGTTGTTAGTAAAAAGAGCACAAATGCAATGACACTGGTGGATCCATGTGTGGTCTCTGAAGAGAACACAAAGTTCAATGACACCGGTGGATCCATATGTGGTATGTGAAAAGAACACACATGAAATGACTCCAGTTGTTGTTAGTAAAAAGAACACACATGTAATGGAACGGGTGGATCCATATGTGGTATGTGAAAATAACACACATGCAATGACTCTGGTTGTTGTTAGTAAAAAGTACACACATGCAGTGACATTGGTGGATCCATGTGTGGTCTCTTAAGAGAACACACATGCATTGACTCTGGTTGTTGTTAGTAAAAAGAGCACACATGCAATGACACTGGTGGATCCATATGTGGTATGTGAAAAGAACACACATGCAATGACTCTGGTTGTTGTTAGTAACAAGAACACACATGCAATGACACTGGTGGATCCAAGTGTGGTCTCTGAAGAGAACACATATGCAATGACTCTGGTTGTTGTTAGTAAAAAGAGCACACATGCAATGACACTGGTGGCTCACATGCAATGACACTAGTGGATCCATGTGTGGTCTCTGAAAAGAACACACATACAATGACTCTGGTTGTTGTTAGCAAAAAAAGAGCACACATGCAAAGACACTGGTGGATCCATTTGTGGTCTTTGCAGAGTATACACATTTCAATGACGCCGGTGGATCCATATGTGGTATGTGAAAAGAACACACATGAAATTACTCCAGTTGTTGTTAGTAAAAAGAACACACATGTAATGACATTGGTGGATCCATATGTGGTATGTGAAAATAACACACATGCAATGACCCTGGTTGTTGTTAGTAAAAAGAACACACATGCAATGACAATGGTGGATCCATGTAAGGTCTCTGAAGAGAACACACATGCAGTGACTCTGGTTGTTGTTAGTAAAAAGAGCACACATGCAATGACACTAGTGGATCCATAGGTGGATTGTGAAAAGAACACACATGCAATGACACTGGTGGATCCATATGTGGTATGTGAAAAGAACACACATGCAATGACTCTGGTTATTGTTAGTAACAAGAACACACATGCAATGACACTGGTGGATCCATGTATGGTCTCTGAAGAGAACACACATGCAATGACTCTGGTTGTTGTTAGTAAAAAGAGCACACATGCAATGACACTGGTGGATCCATATGTGGTATGTGAAAAGAACACACATGAAATGACTTTGGTTGTTGTTAGTAAAAAAAGCACACATGCAATGACACTGGTGGATCCATTGCTGGATTGAGAAAAGAACACACATACAATGACACTGGTGGATCCATATGTGGTATGCTAAAAGAACAAACATGCAATGACTCTATTTGTTGTTAGTAAAAAGAACACACATGTAATGACACTAGTGGATCCATAGGTGGATTGTGAAAAGAGCACACATGCAATGACTCTGGTTGTTGTTTGTAAAAAGAACACACATGCCATGACACTGGTGGATCCATGTAAGGTCTCCGAAGAGAACACACATGCAATGACTCTGGTTGTTGTTAGTAAAAAGAGCACACATGCAATGACACTGGTGGATCCATAGGTGGATTGTGAAAAGAACACACATGCAATGACACTGGTGGATCCATATGTGGTATGTGAAAAAAACACACATGCAATGAATCTGGTTGTTGTTAGTAACAAGAACACACATGCAATGACACTGGTGGATCCATGTATGGTCTCTGAAGAGAACACACATGCAATGACTCTGGTTGTAGTTAGTAAAAATAGCACACATGCAATGACACTGGTGGATCCATAGGTGGATTGTAAAAAGAACACACATGCAATGACACTGGTGGATCCATGTGTGGTATGTGAAAAGAACACACATGCAATGACTCTGGTTGTTGTTAGTAACAAGAACACACATGCAATAACACTGGTGGATCCATGTGTGGTCTCTGATGAGAACACACATTTCAATGACACTGGTGGATCCATATGTGGTATGTGAAAAGAACACACATGAAATGACTCAGGTTGTTGTTAGTAAAAAAAGCACACATGCAATGACACTGGTGGATCCATAGGTGGATTGTGAAAACACACACATGCAATGACACTGGTGGATCCATATGTGGTATGTGAAAAGAACACACATGTAATGACTCTCGTTGTTTTTAGTAAAAAGAACACACATGCAATGACACTGGTGGATCCATAGGTGGATTGTGAAAAGAGCACACATGCAATGACTCTGGTTGTTGTTAGTAAAAAGAACACACATGCAATGACACTGGTGGATCCATAGGTGGATTGTGAAAAGAACACACAAGCAATTACACTGGTGGATCCATATGTGGTATGTGAAAAGAACACACATGCATCGACTCTGGTTGTTGTTAGTAACAAGAACACACATCCAATGACACTGGTGGATCCATGTGTGGTCTCTGAAGAGAACACACATTTCAATGACACTAGTTGATCCATATGTGGTATGTGAAAAGAATACAAATTAAATGACTCCAGTTGTTTTTAGTAAAAAGAACACACATGCAATGACACTGGTGGATCTATGTGTGGTCTCTGAAGAGAACACACATTTCAATGAAACTGGTGGATCCATATGTGGTATGTGAAAAGAACACACATGAAATGACAATGGTTGTTGTTAGAAAAAAGAACACACATGCAATGACACTGGTGGATCCATATGTGGTATGTGAAAAAACACACATGCAATGACCCTGGTTGTTGTTAGTAAAAAGAACACAAATGCAATGACACTGGTGGATCCATGTAAGGTCTCTGAAGAGAACACACATGCAATGCCTCTGGTTGTTGTTAGTAAAAAGAGCACACATGCAATGACACTGGTGGATCCATAGGTGGATTGTGAAAAGAACACACATGCAATGACACTGGTGGTTCCATATGTGGTATGTGAAAAGGACACACATGCAATGACTCTGGTTGTTGTTAGTAACAAGAACACACATGAAATGACACTGGTGGATCCATGTGTGGTCTCTGAAGAGAACACATATGCAATGACTCTGGTTGTTGTTAGTAAAAAGAGCACACATGCAATGACACTGGTGGCTCACATGCAATGACACTAGTGGATCCATGTGTGGTCTCTGAAAAGAACACACATGCAATGACTCTAGTTGTTGTTAGCAAAAAGAGCACACATGCAATGACACTGGTGGATCCATTTGTGGTCTCTGCAGAGAATACACATTTCAATGACGCCGGTGGATCCATATGTGGTATGTGAAAAGAACACACATGAAATGACTCCAGTTGTTGTTAGTAAAAAGAACACACATGTAATGACATTGGTGGATCCATATGTGGTATGTGAAACTAACACACATGCAATGACCCTGGTTGTTGTTAGTAAAAAGAACACACATGCAATGACACTGGTGGATCCATGTAAGGTCTCTAAAGAGAACACACATGCAGTGACTCTGGTTGTTGTTAGTAAAAAGAGCACACATGCAATGACACTGGTGGATCCATAGGTGGATTGTGAAAAGAACACACATGCAATGACACTGGTGGATCCATATGTGGTATGTGAAAAGAACACACATGCAATGACTCTGGTTGTTGTTAGTAACAAGAACACACATGCAATGACACTGGTGGATCCATGTATGGTCTCTGAAGAGAACACACATGCAATGACTCTGGTTGTTGTTAGTAAAAAGAGCACACATGCAATGACACTGGTGGATCCATAGGTGGATTGTAAAAAGAACACACATGCAATGACACTGGTGGATCCATGTGTGGTATGTGAAAAGAACACACATGCAATGACTCTGGTTGTTGTTCTTAACAAGAACACACATGCAATAACACTGGTGGATCCATGTGTGGTCTCTGAAGAGTACACACATTTAAATGACACTGGTGGATCCATATGTGGTATGTGAAAAGGACACACATGCAATGACTCTGGTTGTTGTTAGTAACAATAACACACATGCAATGACACTGGTGGATCCATGTGTGGTCTCTGAAGAGAACACATATGCAATGACTCTGGTTGTTGTTAGTAAAAAGAGCACACATGCAATGACACTGGTGGCTCACATGCAATGACACTAGTGGATCCATGTGTGGTCTCTGAAAAGAACACACATGCAATGACTCTGGTTGTTGTTAGCAAAAAAAGAGCACACATGCAAAGACACTGGTGGATCCATTTGTGGTCTCTGCAGAGAATACACATTTCAATGACGCCGGTGGATCCATATGTGGTATGTGAAAAGAACACACATGAAATTACTCCAGTTGTTGTTAGTAAAAAGTAAACAACACATGTAATGACATTGGTGGATCCATATGTGGTATGTGAAAATAACACACATGCAATGACCTTGGTTGTTGTTAGTAAAAAGAACACACATGCAATGACAATGGTGGATCCATGTAAGGTCTCTGAAGAGAACACACATGCAGTGACTCTGGTTGTTGTTAGTAAAAAGAGCGCACATGCAATGACACTGGTGGATCCATAGGTGGATTGTGAAAAGAACACACATGCAATGACACTGGTGGATCCATATGTGGTATGTGAAAAGAACACACATGAAATGACTCTGGTTGTTGTTAGTAACAAGAACACACATGCAATGACACTGGTGGATCCATGTATGGTCTCTGAAGAGAACACACATGCAATGACTCTGGTTGTTGTTAGTAAAAAGAGCACACATGCAATGACACTGGTGGATCCATAGGTGGATTGTAAAAAGAACACACATGCAATGACACTGGTGGATCCATGTGTGGTATGTGAAAAGAACACACATGCAATGACTCTGGTTGTTGTTAGTAACAAGAACACACATGCAATAACACTGGTGGCTCCATGTGTGGTCTCTGAAGAGTACACACATTTCAATGACACTGGTGGATCCATATGTGGTATGTGAAAAGGACACACATGCAATGACTCTGGTTGTTGTTAGTAACAAGAACACACATCCAATGACACTGGTGGATCCATGTGTGGTCTCTGAAGAGAACACATATGCAATGACTCTGGTTGTTGTTAGTAAAAAGAGCACACATGCAATGACACTGGTGGCTCACATGCAATGACACTAGTGGATCCATGTGTGGTCTCTGAAAAGAACACACATGCAATGACTCTGGTTGTTGTTAGCAAAAAAAGAGCACACATGCAAAGACACTGGTGGATCCATTTGTGGTCTCTGCAGAGAATACACATTTCAATGACGCCAGTGGATCCATATGTGGTATGTGAAAAGAACACACATGAAATTACTGCAGTTGTTGTTAGTAAAAAGAACACACATGTAATGACATTGGTGGATCCATATGTGGTATGTGAAAATAACACACATGCAATGACCCTGGTTGTTGTTAGTAAAAAGAACACACATGCAATGACAATGGTGGATCCATGTAAGGTCTCTGAAGAGAACACACATGCAGTGACTCTGGTTGTTGTTAGTAAAAAGAGCACACATGCAATGACACTGGTGGATCCATAGGTGGATTGTGAAAAGAACACACATGCAATGACACTGGTGGATCCATATGTGGTATGTGAAAAGAACACACATGCAATGACTCTGGTTGTTGTTAGTAACAAGAACACACATGCAATGACACTGGTGGATCCATGTATGGTCTCTGAAGAGAACACACATGCAATGACTCTGGTTGTTGTTAGTAAAAAGAGCACACATGCAATGACACTGGTGGATCCATATGTGGTATGTGAAAAGAACACACATGAAATGACTTTGGTTGTTGTTAGTAAAAAAAGCACACATGCAATGACACTGGTGGATCCATTGCTGGATTGAGAAAAGAACACACATACAATGACACTGGTGGATCCATATATGGTATGTGAAAAGAACAAACATGCAATGACTCTGTTTGTTGTTAGTAAAAAGAACACACATGTAATGACACTAGTGGATCCATAGGTGGATTGTGAAAAGAGCACACATGCAATGACTCTGGTTGTTGTTTGTAAAAAGAACACACATGCCATGACACTGGTGGATCCATGTAAGGTCTCCGAAGAGAACACACATGCAATGACTCTGGTTGTTGTTAGTAAAAAGAGCACACATGCAATGACACTGGTGGATCCATAGGTGGATTGTGAAAAGAACACACATGCAATGACACTGGTGGATCCATATGTGGTATGTGAAAAAAACACACATGCAATGAATCTGGTTGTTGTTAGTAACAAGAACACACATGCAATGACACTGGTGGATCCATGTATGGTCTCTTAAGAGAACACACATGCAATGACTCTGGCTGTTGTTAGTAAAAATAGCACACATGCAATGACACTGGTGGATCCATAGGTGGATTGTGAAAACACACACATGCAATGACACTGGTGGATCCATATGTGGTATGTGAAAAGAACACACATGTAATGACTCTCTTTGTTTTTAGTAAAAAGAACACACATGCAATGACACTGGTGGATCCATAGGTGGATTGTGAAAAGAGCACACATGCAATGACTCTGGTTGTTGTTTGTAAACAGAACACACATGCAATGACACTCCTGGATCCATATGTGTATTGTGAAAAGAACACACAAGCAATTACACTGGTGGATCCATATGTGGTATGTGAATAGAACACACATGCATCGACTCTGGTTGTTGTTAGTAACAAGAACACACATCCAATGACACTGGTGGATCCAGGTGTGGTCTCTGAAGAGAACACACATTTCAATGACACTAGTTGATCCATATGTGGTATGTGAAAAGAATACAAATGAAATGACTCCAGTTGTTTTTAGTAAAAAGAACACACATGCAATGATGACTGGTGGATCTATGTGTGGTATCTCAAGAAGAACACATTTCAATGGCACCGGTGGATCCATATGTGGTATGTGAAAAGAACACACATGAAATGACTCTGGTTGTTGTTAGTAAAAAAAGCACACATGCAATGACACTGGTGGATCCATATGTGGTATGTGAAAAAACACACATGCAATGACCCTGGTTGTTGTTAGTAAAAAGAACACAAATGCAATGACACTGGTGGATCCATGTAAGGTCTCTGAAGAGAACACACATGCAATGCCTCTGGTTGTTGTTAGTAAAAAGAGCACACATGCAATGACACTGGTGGATCCATAGGTGGATTGTGAAAAGAACACACATGCAATGACACTGGTGGTTCCATATGTGGTATGTGAAAAGGACACACATGCAATGACTCTGGTTGTTGTTAGTAACAAGAACACACATGAAATGACACTGGTGGATCCATGTGTGGTCTCTGAAGAGAACACATATGCAATGACTCTGGTTGTTGTTAGTAAAAAGAGCACACATGCAATGATACTGGTGGCTCACATGCAATGACACTAGTGGATCCATGTGTGGTCTCTGAAAAGAACACACATGCAATGACTCTGGTTGTTGTTAGCAAAAAGAGCACACATGCAATGACACTGGTGGATCCCTTTGTGGTCTCCGCAGGAAATACACATTTCAATGACGCCAGTGGATCCATATGTGGTATGTGAAAGAACACACATGAAATGACTCTAGTTGTTGTTAGTAAAAGAACACACATGCAATGACACTGGTGGATCCATGTAAGGTCTCTGAAGAGAACACACATGCAGTGACTCTGGTTGTTGTTAGTAAAAAGAGCACACATGCAATGACACTGGTGGATCCATAGGTGGATTGTGAAAAGAACACACATGCAATGACACTGGTGGAACCATATGTGGTATGTGAAAAGAACACACATGCAATGACTCTGGTTGTTGTTAGTAACAAGAACACACATGCAATGACACTGGTGGATTCATGTATGGTCTCTGAAGAGAACACACATGCAATGACTCTGGTTGTTGTTAGTAAAAAGAGCACACATGCAATGACACTGGTGGATCCATAGGTGGATTGTAAAAAGAACACACATGCAATGACACTGTGGATTCATGTGTGGTATGTGAAAAGAACACATGCAATGACTCGTTGTTGTTAGTAACAGAACACACATGTAATAACTGGTGGATCCATGTGTGGTCTCTGAAGAGTACACATTTCAATGACACTGGTGGATCCATATGTGGTATGTGAAAAGAACACACATGAAATGACTCAGGTTGTAGTTAGTAAAAAAAGCACACATGCAATGACACTGGTGGATCCATAGGTGGATTGTGAAAAAACACACATGCAATGACACTGGTGGATCCATATGTGGTATGTGAAAAGAACACACATGTAATCACTGCTGTTTTTAGTAAAAGAACACACATGCAATGACACTGGTGGATACATAGGTGGATTGTGAAAAGAGCCCACATGCAATGACTCTGGTGGTTGTTAGTAAAAAAGAACACACATGCAATGACACTGGTGGATCTATAGGTGGATTGTGAAAAGAACACACATGCAATTACACTGGTGGATCCATATGTGGTATGTGAAAAGAACACACATGCATCGACTATGGTTGTTGTTAGTAACAAGAACACACATCCAATGACACTGGTGGATCCATGTGTGGTCTCTGAAGAGACCACACATTTCAATGACACTAGTGGATCCATATATGGTATATGAAAAGAATACATGAAATGACTCAGATTGTTTTTAGTAAAAAGAACACACATGCAATGACAACTGGTGGATCTATATGTGGTATGTGAAAATAACACACATGCAATGACTCACTTGTTGTTAGTAAAAGAACACACATGCAATGCAACTGGTGGATCAATTTACGTCTCTCAAGAGAACACACAATTCAATGACACTGGTGGATCCATATGTGGTATGTGAAAAGAACACACATGAAATGACTCTGGTTGTTGTTAGTAAAAAGAACACACATGCAATGACACTGGTGGATCCACGTGTGGTCTCTAAAGAGAACACATATGCAATGACTCTGGTTGTTGTTAGTAAAAAGGGCACACATGCATTAACACTGGTGGATCCATAGGTGGATTGTGAAAAGAACACACATGCAATGACACAGGGGGATCCATGTGTGGTATGTGAAAATAACACACATGCAATGACTCTGGTTGTTCTTAGTAAAAAGAGCACACATGCAATGGCACTGGTGGATCCATATGTGGTCTCTGAAGAGAACACACATTTCAATGACACTGGTGGATCCATATGTGGTATGTGAAAAGAACACACATGAAATGACTTTGGTTGTTGTTAGTAAAAAAAGCACACATGCAATGACACTGGTGGATCCATTGCTGGATTGAGAAAAGAACACACATACAATGACACTGGTGGATCCATATGTGGTATGTGAAAAGAACAAACATGCAATGACTCTGGTTGTTGTTAGTAAAAAGAACACACATGTAATGACACTAGTGGATCCATAGGTGGATTGTGAAAAGAGTACACATGCAATGACTCTGGTTGTTGTTTGTAAAAAGAACACACATGCCATGACACTGGTGGATCCATGTAAGGTCTCTGAAGAGAACACACATGCAATGACTCTGGTTGTTGTTAGTAAAAAGAGCACACATGCAATGACACTGGTGGATCCATAGGTGGATTGTGAAAATAACACACATGAAATGACACTGGTGGATCCATATGTGGTATGTGAAAAGAACACACATGCAATGACTCTGGTTCTTAGTAACAAGAACACACATGCAATGACCTTTGGTGGATCCATGTATGGTCTGAAGAGAACACACATGCAATGACTCTGGTTGGTGTTAGTAAAAAGAGCACACATGCAATGACACTGGTGGATCCATAGGTGGATTGTAAAAAGAACACACATGCAATGACATTGGTGGATCCATGTGTGGTATGTGAAAAGAACACACATGCAATGACTCTGGTTGTTGTTAGTAACAAGAACACACATGCAATAACACTGGTGGATCCGTGTGTGGTCTCTGAAGAGAACACACATTTCAATGACACTGGTGGATCCATATGTGGTATGTGAAAAGAACACACATGAAATGACTCTGGTTGTTGTTAGTAAAAAAAGAACACATGCAATGACACTGGTGTATCCATATGTGGTATGTGAAAAAACACACATGCAATGACCCTGGTTGTTGTTAGTAAAAAGAACACAAATGCAATGACACTGGTGGATCCATGTAAGGTCTCTGAAGAGAACACACATGCAATGCCTCTCGTTGTTGTTAGTAAAAAGAGCACACATGCAATGACACTGGTGGATCCATAGGTGGATTGTGAAAAGAACACACATGCAATGACACTGGTGGTTCCATATGTGGTATGTGAAAAGAACACACATGCAATGACTCTGGTTGTTGTTAGTAACAAGAACACACATGCAATGACATATCGGTGGATCCATGTATGGTCTCCAAGAGAACACACATGCAATGACTCTGGTTGTTGTTAGTAAAAAGAGCACACATGCAATAACACTGGTGGATCCTTAGGTGGATTATAGAAAGAACACACATGCAATGACACTGGTGGATCCATGTGTGGTATGTGAAAAGAACACACATGCAATGACTTTGGTTGTTGTTAGTAACAAGAACACACATGCAATAACACGGGTGGATCCATGTGTGGTCTCTAAAGAGAACACATATGCAATGACTCTGGTTGTTCTTAGTAAAAAGGGCACACATGCATTAACACGGTGGATCCATAGGTGGATTGTGAAAAGAACACACATGCAATGACACTGGGGGATCCATGTGTGGTCTCTGAAAAGAACACACATGCAATGACTCAATTGTTGTTAGTAAAAAGAGCACACATGCAATGACACGGGTGGATCCATAGGTGGATTTTGAAAATAACACACATGAAATGACACTGGTGGATCCATATGTGGTATGTGAAAAGAACACACATGCAATGAATCTGGTTGTTGTTAGTAACAAGAACACACATGCAATGACACTGGTGGATCCATGTATGGTCTCTGAAGAGAACACACATGCAATGACTCTGGTTGGTGTTAGTAAAAAGAGCACACATGCAATGACACTGGTGGATCCATAGGTGGATTGTAAAAAAGAACACACATGCAATGACATTGGTGGATCCATGTGTGGTATGTGAAAAGAACACACATGCAATGACCTGTCATTAAGTAAGTAACAAGAACAC